>OZ025299.1:246336249-251583749 GCA_964019185.1 Maratus speculifer
GGGCTTATACAAGCGCAACATCTATTCATTTCAATGTGTTTTTCAAAGATGAAAGAAGAATAGCATTAGGACATTAGTCTCCTTTTTATCAAATACTAGTCTCTCTAAACGAAAATATTTCTTCATTATAAATCTTTATCAAATTGGAGTAAATTATAATTTTAATTTAGCAATTGAATTTCAACCTTCAAGGACCTTCATTAAAGAATGATTGGGTGATTTTCTTATTTTGAGTGAGGCGAAAATAAGAGTTATAAGTGAGTGATTGTGAGGGAATAATGAATTTTAACAAAATGCCCATTTATTTTTTACCATTATCTGAAGTGAGATTAAGTTTAGTGGCCTTTAACTATATACAAATACTTATAAACGAGTAATAATTATTATTTTTTAATATTTACCTGCATTCAGTGGAGGCTGATGACGGATTGGTGAGGTCCTAAGTCTTCCTCATCATACCCTCATCAGTATCTACTGAACACAGGTAAATATTTTGAACTTTATTATATTCACAGGTATTATGAATAATTGTCAATACAGGGCTAACAAAAGCGACAATTTTTCTATTCTGTTCACACCTCTTGTTTAAAAAAAAATATTTGCAGTATATTTCTTTTACAAATGTTGTCAAAATATATGTTAAAGATTATTGTTTGAAAAAGTATTGCGAGGTATAAGACAAAATTGGTCGCTTGCGATAGATCTGTCGATACGAGGATCGTATAGTTCCTTTCTTTCTCATTTTAACTGATTTCGACTGTATTTCTTTACATTTTAGAAATAAGTAAAAAGGAACTTTTTATGTATGGGCAGAAATAGTAGGGTTTATACGGTCCTTTTTACTTTTTAGGACAGATGGTAGGGTTTACACGGGTCCTGTAATTTCCAGATCAGGAAATTCTTTGTTACCAGCATTTTTATATAGAAAAATATCTCTTGAAATAAGACAAAATGTTGTGGCTTGGGACTGGATTTCTTTCTTTCTCAAGAATTACTTATATTTAATCAAGAAAATAGCGATACACATACGAAAATCTTGGATAAATAAGAAGCATTTTTTCGAAATTAAGATTTTCCTTAACATTTTCCGTGATTTGCCCGTCAGTCATAATGACAACGTGTTTTTGCCAATTGAAATTTGCCCGTGCCACGTACGGGCATGTATATTCCAAACACGATAGATTATTTTCACCAGTAAATTTTTTTTGTAAATTTTGCATTGTTCAATCCGATCATTTTTCTGATTCAGTTAGGCAAAAATTTCTGTTTTGAAAAACTGGAGATAAAATGTTAAACATTCTGTAAAAAACACAAAAATAGGTTTTATTTGATATTTTTTTTCAAAAATATTGATCAGTTAAATGGTTAAATGTTATGATTTTATTTGAAGCTGCGTATACCTGCAATTATATGTCATCCTAAGCAGGAATTGCATTTATTCATGAGCACATTTACTAGTACACAATTCTCTATTTATTACGAACAAAACAATAGTTTTACTTTAATGTTCAATTAGATGATAAATATAGTAACAAGCATAATAAAATGTTAAAAATAAATTAAAGTTTTGTTTGAACACAATGAATAATGAAAAATCTGGCGTTAAACGAAAATTTATTTATTAAAATGTAACAAATAATAAAAAAAATTCTTTTAAAAACATTTTTAAAAAATCCACAACATTTAATAGAAATAATGAAAAACATTGACTGAATAAAATATCAAAAGATATTTTCAAAAACGTTATTTAAATGCATTATATCTATGATTTGGTGTCCTGGCTGATGTAACTATTTTTTTAAGAACACACACAATTTGTTCTCACAGTTATTTATTGATTTTATAGTAGCATCATACAGAGGAGGCCTCAGTAAAAGTAATATTAACCTCCGCTACTGCGGGATCAGTTCTCAAAAGTTCCAGCTACACAGAAAATCTGTTTACAATGTAAGCTATTTGAAGATTGACAATAGACTTATCGCGAAAATCATACTTGAAAAAGGTACTTTATTTCATTTTATATCCTTATAAGATTTTTATGTTATAAAGATGCTCGTGAAAGATTATTGGCTAATTTTCTTCTACTTCAGTTTATCTTAAGTGTCTATACACGCCCAGATTTAAAAGTTATAAATACTTGATAATTAGGCATTGTGTTGCAAGCGACTTGAGATTTTGATAGAGACTTATGTAGAAGCAGTTCAACATGCGTTCGAGACATCGAACGCATATCGGCGCTTAAAATTCACAAATTGGACTTAGCTATATAGAAAGACAACTATATTTGATAATTTACATTTGCCGTTACTGGAGGGACGTAAGTGCTACGGCAAAAGTGACTGATTCGTAAGACTCAATTTTAAAAATATTTCTCGCTTTATTTAATAGCAAGATTTCTGATATTTAATAAATCAATTAGTACTAATAAATTTTTGTGGTTAAAATCAGCCATTTTTGGCGCAGCGTTTGTATCCCTCCATTACTGTGACTACCGTAATTTCCCACGTATGCGCAGCGGCTTAGTTAATTCTTTTTTATATCAGAAAGTTTATTTTAAAAATGTAGAAATATAAATACTAAGCAAAACAAAGTCAAATTTTTCCTAAAACAAATTCTGGCAGAAAGTGGAATTATCTGATCAGCGGTGTATATGCGAGAAATTACGGTAATATCTCTTGCAACAATTATGATTTGCAACGTTCTCGCATCTGGCTGAAATTTTTATTTAGGTATTCCCAATTCTCGCTTGTAATTCTTATCAAATCTATATAGTTTTTGGCAATTTTTTTTAGAAAAATTTTATGCCTTACATTTTATAATAGTTTAAAATAAAAGTTTCTAAATGAATATCGAAGATTTAACGCTTGGCAGTGTTTATTACATAACGTTATAATTAATACTCAAAATGAAAGCGCAACTCAAACAGTTTTACCTACAACCTTAGGAAGTGTTCAATGTGTGTACTTTTCGTCACACGGCACACATCAAGTCGATAGCTCAGTTCTTCTCAAAAGTTCATTAGCAAAGAAGTCTTGATCACACGCTCTTCCGATCTGACGCCATGTGATTTCTACCTGCAGAGGTTCATAAAGGATAGTGTGTATATGCCTCCACCATCAACTGACCACTGCAGGTGTTGCAAGAATGACCCCACAAATACTAATTAATGTTTGAGAAGAACTAAACTTTAGACTTGATCTGTGTCGTGTGACGAAAGGTGCTCACAATAAACACTTGTAAGCTTGTAGGTAAAACTGTTATATTTGCTCATTCATTTTATGTATTAATTATAATTTTAAGTTTTATGTAAGAAATACAATTAAATGTTGAGTCAGATATATTCATTGAGAAACTTTTCAAATTTAAGTTGATTAAAAGGTGCCCAGCCAACAGAGTGAAAAATTATCCAAGCCGGAAATTTAAGGTACAACTAGGGATGAGATTTCCGCTTTTTTGGCCACCAGTATAATTTTAGAGAAAATTTTGTTCTTCTAAATCACAAAAATGTTCCGATTGCATAATATAGCATTTTCACTACAATTTTACTGGTGTGCAAAAAAGAGGAAATCTCATCCCTGGGTACAACTACAGCACAAGTCTTGTTAACATATGATAGTGAGAAGTGCTAGACTAGATATCGTTCCAAGTGGTTCAGTTAGTAGAATGTCGGTGAGCTATACCTTTGACTCGGGTTCGATTCCCTGCTTAGGTCCTTTTTCGCTCTGTTGGCTGTGCGCATTTAAGCAATTAAAATTTGAAATATTAAGTTTTAATATTTGTCTGCTTTGTAAAATGTCTGATATTCCATAAACAAAATGAAAGAAAATTGCTGTTAAAATTTTTCTGGTGTAGATTTAATATTTCTAAATAAACAAACGGCCAGATGTGTCAACATGAATGATTAGAAATCGTAACTTGGGAAGACATAGAAGTGTATTTAGAGGCAAAAGGGAAAAATATATTAATTGAATTTTCAAAAACGATAAAATAAACATAATGGAGCACATTATTAGTATTAAAATATATATATTTAATAATTAACTTACAGAATCTGCTATCTTTCTTTTTGGTGTTGGGAACTTTGCTGTTGAACATGATGGAGCATTGACCTGTAATGAAATGATAATAGCTTTTTATTTAGTTAACTTCAGTATAGTTACTATTATGATAATTATATTAATATATATATTTTATCTAAAAGTTTACATATGTATAAAGGAGTAGTTGAGTTCAGGAAATTAGTCTGATTTAATATGAGTTCAGGAAATTAGTCTGATTTAATATGAGTTCAGGAAATTAGTCTGATTTAATATTACTCTTGAGAGTTAAAAATAAAGAAAACTTAAACATTATTGGATAAAATGATCCTTGAAATTAGGAAGAAACACATTACAAACTTTTTTGAGTTGGAAATAAAGCCGGGCTGTTTTATTAAGAAAAGGGTTTAAAGGACTAGTTTTCACATTTAAAACGGTTCACCATTCAAACCAAATTCAGATTTTCTACATGGTTCAAAAGTGCGATCAGGGCTAATACAAGCACAACATCTATTCATTTCAATGTGTTTTTCAAAGAAAAAGCAGACTAGCGTTAGGAATGTATTCCCTTTTACTATTCTCTCTGAAAAAGAATAGTTCTTCATTACAACTGTTTTACCAAAATGCAGTAAATCAGTTGAATTTCAACCTTCAAGGGCCTTCATTAAAGAATGATTGTGTGATTTTCTCGAAATAGGCCAAAATAAGAATTGTGAGGGAGTTATTGTGAGGGAATGATGAATTTTAATAAAATGTCCATTTACTTTTTTACTATTATCTGAATTGAGATTAGGATTCTATATTTAAATACTTATAAATCAGTAACATTTTTTTTTTTTTTAATATTTAAATGTATTCAGAATAGGCTGATGAGGGAAAGATGAAGTCCTAAGCCTTTCTCATCACAACCTTATCAATATCTACTGAATACAGCAGGGGTGCACAACCTTTGGCCCACGGGCGTTCAATTATACCACTATTTTTATGCAGAATAATTTTCCTTATAGTAATGACAGAAACTTTGCTATTAAAGAAAAGAAACTAGAGTTTTCAAATATTCTGGTGTCAACCGATTTTTTGGTAAAAAGGTTGTGCATCCCTGGAATACAGGAACATAAAAAAATATTAATTATTACTGATTTATGAATTTTTTATTGATAAAAGTCGCCTAGTTAAATTTTTAAATGAATGTTTAAAATTAATATTTCCAAACTAAAATTACCGTTTAAGATAGATAATTCGAAAATACTTTTAAATTTCCCCAATTAAAAGTTATCACCATTAAAAATTCAAATAGATATAAAAAATATTAATCTCCAAAAATTGCTTCTTAAAAGGAATCTCAAAATTATTTTAAAGTCCAACAAGTACATATTTAAATGAACGTTAAAAATTACTATCGTCAAACTAAAAATCATGTTGTAGAAAAAAAAGAAAATAGTTTTAAGGTACTTCAGTTAAAAATTATCACCAATAAAATCTTAAAAACATGAGAAAAAAATTAATCTCCAAAAATAGCTCCCTAAAAAAATCTTAAAATTTTTTTGATGTCAAATAATTAAACACTTAAATAATCGTTAAAAGTTACTATTGCCAAACTAAAATTCCCGTAGAGTAAAATAATTCGAAAATACTTTTGAAATTCACCAATTAAAAGTTATCACCACTAATTATCTCAAACACATACAAAAAATTATCCTTAAAAAATAGTCTCCTCATTAAAATTTCTTAATTAAAACGCACGCATAAAAAAATCTAATCCAATTTAAAAATAACCTCTCGAACTACAACACGCTGAAAAAAATCAATGTCTTCCCCCCAAAATTATTAATCTCCCCAAAATTCCTTCATCGCGAAAGAAAAAATTCTTAACTACAAAACTTATAAGATTCATCGGTACCAATATTTTCTTGTAGAAATTTCTCTTTAAAAAAGGCGAAATTTCGCACGTTTAACCTTTCACAGCACCGTGTGCCACATACCTAAAAACACTATAATTCTTATTATGTGCCACGAATTTGGCAAAAAATGATCACTGTAATTGATCATGAACAGTCCGGAGTATTAAATAACTCTTATTTTGCTCATATCAGATGGCTGCTTTAAACAAAAAACTAGAATTTGTTCTTCGGAAACAAAATAAAACTTCGATCAAGCTTATCACTGCAAAAATTACTTTTGTTATTTTTACGGAATACTTAATAATATTAATATAAAGAATATTGCAGAGTGTTAAGCAGATAAAATTAATTAATTTAAACTCATTTAATTGCAAAATAGAGCAATGTAATATTTAAAAACCCTAAATGTGCATACAGTATGCGCGCAACAAAATATAAACAGAGATGAGAGCGTTCCGACCCAAATGACTTATTGCAAATTTTAATGGTAATTTCGCAAAGCCGATTCTAGAGGTTCGTCCCTTTAACCCTTTTTGGCGCAGACAAGTTCTGTTCGTAAAATGAGAAATTGTTGACTGACACCGGAATTTACAAAAGACTATCTTAGAAATTAAGAATTCCCCAATTTAAGCTGTCATTGTAAAAGTAAAATTTTACTATAATATTATTGGTGCCGTTTGTATGTTTCGAATTAAAATTAGGTGTTGCCGGAGTGGTAACACTGCGCCCGAAAGGGTTAACGCAAGGCTGCCACAGGCAAGACGAATTTGCTTGATTCATCATTTAAAGCTTATTGACACCACTATTTTTTTTTATATATAAAGTACGATTTCATGCTATTTATTCTCAGAAATGTTTAGATTTAGTATTACGAATATTTAAGTTTAAAAAATTGGTGTTAACCCACATTTTCAATTTATTGTGCGTTAAAAAAGGGAATCAGTTAAGGAGTTAGCGTTAATTCACGCCAGAAAATTAATAAAATGTTACTAGGAAAAGCAATTTTGCAACATTTTCCCTCCAAAATTTACATATGAGGAGCCCAGAAGCCAAGGGGTATAAGTGACAAAATTGAAAAAAAATGAGTTAAGTGCACAGGCTATCTGGAAATATATCTATTTATTTGTAGGTAAACAGTTATGAGTGAGTTTTTAATTATACACTGAGTTTTAGGGGTCAGTTACTTAACCTCTTTCCCGAAACCGTGAAACACGTGGAGGCCAAGGGATATAAGTGCAGGTGTATTCATTAACGTCTATATAGCTGAAGCGCGACCAACGACATGCAAGGCTAGTTCATGACTTTGAAAACGCTCCAGGAATTTTATCATTTTTAAACGTCGATTGGTACAAAAACACGATCATATGCCAATTTGTACCAATCACAGTTTAAAATTATCTACACCGTGTGAGGTTTAAAATCTTATGAACTGGAGTATGTCTTTTTTTCAAAATGTTTTTCGTCAGTTTTTTGTTATTGTTGTTGTTTAGAATTTGCTTTTTAATGCATTAAATAATACAATAAGTAAATGCAAACTGTTAACAAGTGAGAAAAATCAAACATTAAACATAGATTCTGAAACACTTTCCAAGATTTCCTGAAATCTTAAAAAAAATCGCAATTTAAGGTAATAAAGTGTTCCTGTCCATAGAAAAGTATGTATTTTAATACTTTTGAACAGCCCTGTGTTTGATCTGTCCGTTATATATATACTGTATAATAGAAAAAACTAATTTAGGAAGAAAATGCGTAACAGTTTGAAATTTCTCTTTCAGCATTTTGTACTAATAGATGGAAACATACTTGTATACTTTTCTTCATCCCTGGAGTTTACCTAGAACCTGTATTATACACCAGTATTTAGCTAAAATTTAGTTCCAAGTAAAACCTTCTTAAGACTACTAAAATAATATTTCAAGAAATTATCATCCATAGATGACCATGTATTCTATTCTGTGTGTTGCCCTGTATATCATTTTATCTGTATTCTACAAACATTTCTGAGTAAACTGAATGAAATTCATCATAAAAATACATAACTTATTTAAAAACAATATTTAAGTAAATTATATTCATATTCAGTGACCTTTACCAGATCTTTTGTGTAGCCCTGTATATCAAATATAGCATCTATACATACCATGTAATATGTATAAATTTAGTGAAACTTAAAAGCACATATCATAATTAAGAAAGCATTTCATCCATCCATCAACCATATCGATAATGTACAGTATTATGGATAGAATGTACTATTTCAAATCTTTTGTATGTACCTGTAAATGCTGTGAACTTCATGTTGTGCGTGATATAACTTATATTAAATCTCATGACCTATATCAATTTTATTATACATAAAAAGTTTAATATAATTAAAATATGTTGCAAACAATTTCCACTTTCCCATTATGTAATTGAATTCTTTTGTGTGGCCCTGTAAATTAATATTTGCTTTTCTTTTCCCCACATATTTTACAGAATGCATATTTTAATGAACTTCCTAGATGAATATAAATCTTAAGATATTTGACAGGGTGTAAAAACTTTAAAATTCATTTGAAACGATTTTTCCCCATAGTTCGTAATAAAACGAAAAACTTTTGACTGTTCCTGTAAATAAATTAATCATGCTATAAACTTTATTTGAAATGGGGTTTGTGCTAGGATAAGCGTAAATAATTTCCAAAAAATTCATCGCAATTCGAGTATATTTACAAGAGTTAGAGCGCGGACAGACGGCCGGATGGTCAGACGGACAGACAAACTGAAAATATATTCATTTTTTTACCTTTGTTATACAGTGTTAGAAAATTTCAATTTTTCAAAACTTATAATAAAATTTTAAATCTTGTGTTAGGATAAAGTTCGTTGTTTCATTCATGTGTATCAACATTGATCTTATATTTTTCGTAACTTCATTTTTTTATTTCATAATTTTTCTTTCTTAGAACTTTTATTAAAACAAAGTTTTGTCCATTCATTTATTTATATCAACATTGTTCTTCATTTTTTATAAATTTATCTTTTTATTTAATTTTTTTTTAATTCTTCTATTAATACGGCACCAAGTAGTATATTCCAAGCAGTTTTCATTACTGCTTGAAATCCAAAGGATGCAAGTGCCGAATACTTATAAATATTGCTTAGTTATACATTTAAAACAAAATTTAATCGGCTGTTTTTCTAAACAGCTATTGAAATAAGAGTTCAAAGAACATAAGAAATAAGCAAAGGGTTTCCTATCTCAATTACAATTGATGCTTATTTTTGAACTCAATTTACTCCAAAACTAAATTATATCACTTGTATCCCTTGGCTTCTGAGGTCCTCATATAAAAAAATAGTTCAAAGTTTCTAGTGCGAATCTTGATTAAAATTACCGTAATTTCGGGTGTATAAGCCGCGGCTCAAACAATTCTTTTTGGACCCAGAAAAATTATTTAGTGATTGAACACAAGTATTTACGGCGATCTAAGAAGCAACATTCATTTTAAAAAAAATTCTGGGTCGAAAAAGAATTGTTTGATCCGCGGCTTATACACCCGAAATTACGGTAGGTGGAATATAATGTACCCTACCCTCCTTACCATTTGAGCCATACCAACGGAATATTCAACCCTTTGAGTTCTGATGGTTGAATTTTCTACCACTTAATTTTAATTCAGAAACGTCACAATGGCACCAGAATATTCAACCAAATTTATTTAGAAAAAGTTTAATGCATTTTTTCGTATACTTCGTAAACCGATTTTTTTATAGGAAATACGGGTGTCAATATGACATTTGGAATTTTAAAGAAAATTACCCACCAGAGCTCAAAGGGTTAAGAAAGTTTTCAATTTCATGGCTCAACAAATGTGAAATTTTGTCAGTTTTACAAACACATTTTTCAATGTAAAAACAAAATTCGCAGATCTGACTTTTGAAGCGAATTGGGATCGAATTGAGTTTTCCGTTTTTTTATAAATAAATTACTTATCAAGTCCTAAATAATTTTGATCACGTGACGACAGATTTGTTTTCCATTCTTTGACTGATTTTACTCCATTCGTCTGGAAATTCTTTTCAAGTCGTAAACATTGAGAGTAGATTTTTTTAATCTTTTCGTTTACGAAAAAATTGAAAACGTCTTTCGATTATATTGTTTCTGACGACCATCACCTGATATTTCCATACGCTTAGGAGCAAAAATAAATTAAAACTTACATCATAAATCTACCCTTTGGGATTTGAGAATAGCTTTAAGGCTGTTCTCAAATCATAAGGAGCAACTTTATGACACAAGTTTAAATTTATTTTTATTCCGAAATGCATGAAAGTAGCAGGTGATACTTCAGTATCTATCGAATCGAACTCATTTTTCTGTGTAGATTTTTCAGAAAATAGTGTCAAAATGGGCGTTTTGGATCGATTTTCCACGCCAAAGTAGAAAAACTAGTCAACGAAAGGGAAAAAATTTTTGCAACGTGATCAATAAAGCTTATAACTCAATAGGTAATTTATTGATTAAAAATGGGAATTTCAGTTAGATTCCAAATCGTTTCCATGATCAGGCTTTGCAATTTTATATCTTTCCATTAAAAAATGAATTTGTAAATGTGTCAAAACATTTCGCGCTTGTTCAGCAGAGCAGTTGAGAACAGCCTGAACCCTTTAACGTTCACTGATTTCTCTACGAATCCACAAAATTTTAATTCCGATATGCAACAACGACTCCATAATTTCAATTTAAAAAAAAAAAAACATTTTGTTATGTATGTGAAAAATCGCTTTTTTTAAATTACGAATATATTTGTTTGCAGTTACCGATGTCATTCATTTCTTCCAACATCTTAGCAATGAAAATCTTTTGTCTATTAAAGGGTTAAACACATTTTATGGATCGTAACATAATTTTTTGATTGAAAAAACCGGAAGGTTTGTAGGTATTAATAAATTAAAAATTAACATACAGAGTTAAAAAAAAAAACTTACAGATAATCCTGATCCATTTCTGTCTTCCAAGCCTTCAAAACCGCGTAGCCGGAAACAAATATTTTTATGCCGGCAATTCCTGTTCTTCCGGCATTTTTGACAGATCTTGGCGGAATTGAAATGCTAGAAAGGGACAGAAAATTTATAATTTATAAAATGTTGTGATTATCACTATTTTTTTCTATAAATGTATACAAGTAAATAAATGGTAGAATAAGTATTATTCTTCGACAGCTTTCTATTTTTCTTGTTTGAGTTTAACGAAAATAATTGACATTTTTAAGTACTGAAGCAAAATTAAATATATTTTCAACAGTTGTATATATGCATGTATTTTATGTACATACAGTAGAGGACCTGTTATTCGGAATTACAAAATCTGGAAGAACCCAAAATTCAAAAAAGAAAAATATTCAAAAATCTGCGGAACTTGTAAATTTTTGTTAAAATTTTTCAAATTTTTTATTTTTTTCAGTTTTATGTTTCATTGCAGAACCACTAAAATAATTTATTTAAATGCAGTGTTGCCAGTGGGCTACTTTTTTAAAAATCAGATTTTTTTTGACTGGCACCACTTTTTTGAAACGTTAAATAATCTTTTGTTTGCACCTTAATTTTCATCTCATTGAATAAGACACATTTTATCATTTTTAAAAAGTGGTGCCAATCAAGAATTTGAATTAAAAAAAAGTAGCCCGTCTGGCAACACTGTTTAAATGGCGAAGGATCACGGAACCCTCCTCCCTCTCGTTCCTGAAATTAGATAAAAATTGTCTTTTTGTCAAATTTTAGTTTAAAATTAATTTATAATATGATTCTTTGTAAAAATAATTGTTGGATATTTACTCCCCTAAGAAAAAATACTGCATACATGCATAATAGAAGAGTTCGGTTTATTTTCTTGTATCCTCGCTCCCTTCTCAGACATTTCAAAACTGTCTATCTGCTCACGGTTTCTAATTTTTGTTTCTGGTGAAATTTGCGAAAATGGTTAAAAGTCATCATTTAAAAAGTTTTCCTACATGTTCAACAAGCGAAAATATTTAAGAACTAAGGTTTATTAATATGATGTATCAAAAATTTTTATAGAAATTATGTAGGTTTGAAGAAAAAAAGTAAAGCTTGTAGACAGAATATCAGTTACACATTTCATTTTTTTTTAATTTCTTCATTGTTAACATTTAATAATGCAGTATTTTTTGTTTACATAATTTAAAAACATTCAGTACAAAAGTTTTATTCATACTTTACATGAGATTGTTATAATTTTGTTATTTTTATGTTTTTGAAAAATTATAAATTTCAAGAGGACCCGAAATCCGGAAAATTTCAAAATCCAAAAAGTCCTCGGATTCCGGATAATAAGTCTTCTACTGTATGTGTATGCACACAGTGGCGCCAACTTTTGAAAAAAACTGTGTGGGCTCAAAAATATTGGATGGGTTCAAAAATATTTTTGTACAATGGTGCAATCTGTTTGTTTTTCTTTGAAGGGCATTTGGTGAAAGAAGAAAATTTTAAGTCAAGTTATCATGTTTTAAGACAGTTGCATCATAGGTATTCAAAGGTTAAGGTAAATATAATGTTTTTTTTTTCATTTTTAGCGACATAGAAAATATTTTAATGCAAGTTTGTCGAATGGGAGTCAAACCACTGTTCGTGTTCATTGAATACTAAGTCTGAACTTTGGCTCAAAAATGACAGCCGCATTATTATTATTATTATTATTACTATTATTATTATTATTATGTGCGTGTATTGAGATTAAAAAGTCAAAGAAATCTTTTATAAAATACTGGGGTCAAAAATTAAGAGACCGTCAAATAAATTTCGGCTTCTGCAGACGCGAGTTTTATTCCAGCGCTCAGGATTAGTGTTTGCGGGCGTCTAGTCAGAAGGACTGTGGTTATACAAGATGGCATGCATTTATTTTTTGTAATTTTGCCCCCCCCCCCCCGATAATGATATCGTTATCCAATAGGCAATTCTTTTTTAATCTTTTTCTTTGGAGTGATATTCAAAACTGGTTACATTTATTTTTCCCATACTTTATTGAATCAAATGAAGAGAAGTCAATAAAATAGTACTTTATATCATCTAACACTTAAATGAAGTTACTATTTAAAAATATTTCACAACACTTTTTTGTTTCATAATGCATTCAACAACAATAATGTCTTGTTGCACTTGTCATGCACGAATGAGGTTGGGGTTGGGAGTGAGGCATAAATTCTTTTCACACAAAACACGTGGACAACATTCTGTCTCTTTCTTTTTTATTTATTAGTAAACAAAAACTTCATTACATATGTACTTCACATATAGTTTCTCGAACAGCGATTGTATATTCATACACACACGACGAAGACTAGGGATATCAAATATTTTGGTATACCATACTTTAGAATTAAATATGTTTACAGTATTTTAGTGATTTTAATAAAAAAACTTGTATTTTCATAAAAATAGATAACAGACTTAAAATCGATAACATGCTATTTTGAAACAAAAACCATGTTGCAAATAAAGAAAGAAAATTTTGGTTGGATGAAAAATTATATCGATATCAAAAGACAACCACCCTCCCCCTGGAGATATCTTACGATATCATTCGCCAGCCTCCCCCCCGCTCTCTCCAGAAATAGTAACGTTATATTTGCACAGCTCCAAACCTGAGCATTGATGACAAAAGTGACATAGAACACTAAGTAAAAAATAAGCTAAAAATATTAATTTACTGAGGAGATATATTAAGTACAGCAAACTAGCGATTTTATGAACCTTGATTTAGCAACTCCTTTGCGATTTAGTGACCACTGAATGAGGTCCCGACCATTTTTTTATATTTACAGGATTTTTCATCGCTTGTTTTAACGAACAAAAACTAATCGGAATCTTGGTTTAGCGTCCTTTCCAGGATATGAAAAAAAGCTGCACAGTGTATTCAGCTTTCCGAAATGACTAAGAAAATCATATAACAAAACTTTTCCTTTTTCAAAACTTTTCAGAGTTTGGTGAGCTCTATTAAAGGTTAATTTCAGGGGGTGGCCCTGGGGGAAATCCCTCTCAGAGCAATTAATTGCCCCCTCCTTAAAATTTGAAATTTTGTGTTTTCAATGGTCAAAAAGTGCAATTTACTCCCAGGAGCCACAGAATCGCTCCCAGAAAGAAGTGTCTGAATTCAACACTGGCTCTACCTCCTCCACGCATCTTTTTAATACACTCTAGAAAGGACAATGAATCTAACAAAAACTTTGTTATATTACTTCGTGTTTAATAGAGGGATAAGATAGACAGTTGCAGATGGATGGCTATAATTTCCCAAAATTTTCCAATGGATTAACCCATTAGTGCCTAACGTCCCTTTTTAGGGACGCTTCAAAAGGTGCATTCAGCACTGTTTTTGACACCGGTAAAAAAGAAAAGCAATAATTATTTTATTTAAATGATTCATTTTCGTGTTTAATGAGCTAAACTTAAATCTTCTAAAAATAGTGGTGAAAACCAAATAAAATTTACGCAAAAGATGCTGGGCACGAATGGGTTAATCTACAAAGAGAAGTTAAAATATTTCTAGAAAAATTACCACAAATATTTTTTAATTATATAAATAAGTAGTTTTTATTGCATTAAAGCGTTAGGTTATTTTGAGTTGCATTGCAATCATCCAAAATTGGCAATTTTTGATTTAACATTCAGTTTGCCGAGGTACCATGATGGTTGTTAAATCGCAAGTTTGCTGTATAAGAATGCCTAAAACATCCATAGGGTTAACATTACCGAGGGAAATTCGGAAATTTGGTCACTAGCACCATTAACTCTCGATTTTCCATATTACAATACGATCCAAAAATGCCGCAATTCAGAGAATCTGAATTAATTAATAAAAAATTTCATGATAAATTCCTTTTTATTTAATATGGAATGTCTGTTATAAAATAAAGCAAATATTACTAATGAAAATTTTTAGTATGAATATGGAATATCCGAATTAAAAAAACCACCAAGTTTGGAACACTGATGAACATTAGAGAGTTAACCACTCAACTGCTTCTTTTTTTTCATACAATAAATCGAAAACATGGATGTCGGACGTTCCTCTCAGTCCACACAACTTTGAAGAAAGTCCGTGGTAGATATAGCTGCCACCACCGATATTACTAGGTGATATCGGTCACCCACTGTAAGGATTGTGTAAATGAAGACTTACGCTGTCAAATAACTGAATTATCAGTTTATTAAGAATATATGTACACACTAAATACGCTATTTACAATTATATACAATTACAACTCGGATATAGATCATCCGGTTCAACATTAAATTATATACAGTAAAGGTTGGCTGTGTACTATTCCAATTACACTTTCCACCTCACACTCAATGCACGTTAGATTCACTTTATCCGAGATCAGCTTTGAATCTCCCAACACAAGTATACTCGGCCTGCTTTTATCGGCCCAGAGCATAAACACCAGGACGTCTGTCCTTTTCTCACCAGAAAACGCACTACTAACGCTCTACAACACAGAGCACACTATCAGGACCTCAGTCCTACACACCCGCTAGGTACGAAACCCAGGAACAGACTGACTTATCTGAGTCAAGACTTGCTCTTCTCAACTCACTGGGTCACACGAATGTCAACCCCCTTTGGAGCTCCCTCATTGGGCACATTCCCCCACTCCTTTCTTGCCTGGTGACATGTTGCTTATCCACTGATCATCCGCATACCTCACTGACAGATGGACATGCCTCTCAGCAATCTTTTCTTTCTTTCATTCACCACCTGCATAGGATTATCTGTCAATTCCCCTTTCCACAAAGAAAGAATGTCACCTTGGAAATTCTGATACACAGCCATACAATACGAAATATAGAAATAAAGAAATAGAAGAAATTCCATTCTTTAGCCGAAGTGGCATCAGAACCTGACACCCCCCACCTTAGCGGAAAATATGCCTTTTAGGGGCTAATTTTCCCCAAACATATAGTAATAGCGCAGAAGAATTCAATAGTCTCTTTACAGATTTCTTCATTATGCTTATTACATAGGTATTTCCAGGTGTCTGAACATTACCTACTGACATCTCTACTGAACCTTGTACCAATATTAATATTACATAAACAATACACGTGCTAATACACTATTATAAACACAAATTCAAAAATATTTACACATACACAAAAAAAATTACATGTGTGACGACATCCCTTTAAGGTTGTTCACTACTGGGTCGTTGATGCTGATGGGCTAACAACTGGTTGTTTTTCCCAGCTCTTTCTATGTAGCCTGGAAATTGCGTCAGCATTTAAATGTTGAATTCCTGGACGATGAGAAATGCTCAGGTTCCAGCATTGCAATGCAAGAGCCCATCTAGGGAGTTTGGGGGACCTTGGGGTTGTTTCAGTGAGAAATTTTAATGGATTATGATCCGTAATGATCTCAATTTGAGATCCATAGGTCCTTTTTCAAACTTTCGCAACCTGAAGAGAACACTCCAAGCCTCTTTCTCTATACTCGGCCAAGCACGCTGAGCCCCTGACAATTTCTGACTGGCAAAAGCTATCGGTTTAAACTGACCCTTTTCATCTTTTTGAGTAAGACAACATCCTACTGCCAGGTCGGAAGCATCTGCGTGGAGATGATATTCCCGGCGTACGATAGGTGTAGCCAAACTCGTCACTTTACATAACTCATCTTTAAGAGTATTAAATGCTTTTTCTGCCCTTTTATCCCATGGTACAGTATTTTAAACCTTCCCTTTGGTTAATTCGGTTAATGGTACAGCAATTTCGGCATAATTTGGAATATAAGATCGGTAAAATCCCATTAATCCCAAAACAGATCTGACTTCCTTTTTAGTTTTTGGTCTCTTTAGATCCCTTATTGCTCCTATTTTTCCTCATCAGGTGCATGCGTTCCACCTCCAATTACATGACCTAAAAACTTAGTCAATTTCTCTCCAAATTTACATTTGTCTACCCTAATCGTAAAATTTCTGCTTTTAAGTTCTTCAATGACAGCCCTAACATGCTCACAATGCTCTTCCCAGGTGTCGGAGAAAATAATGACATCATCAATATATGCTTCCGCATACCACCGATGACCTTGAAGAACCTCATTCATATCTTTCTGAAACGTAGCAGCCGCCCCTGATAATCCAAACGGCATGGTACGCCACTGATAAGTTCCATTATGCGTTGTAAAAGCTGTCAAATGTTTACACTCCTCAGCCATTTTAATCTGCCAATAACCCCTCAATAAATCAATCGATGATAAATACTTAGCCGCCCCTGCGGTATACATGATTTCTTGAGAGTCTTTCATCGGAAAGTTTGGAACCTGAGTTACCGAATTTAACGCTCTAAAGTCTAACAGTTGTGTCTTTTTTCGCCACGCAAACAATTGGATGACTAATTTCAGCATTTGACACTTCGATTAGATTTAATTCTAATAACTCCTGAATCTGCCTATCTACTTAATCTTTGTAAGCTACCGGTACACTATATATCTTTGGCTTTTTCCTTTCCACCCCCGGTTTAAGATCAATCCGATGTTCCCCCACATCCGCTGGTCGTACAGGACCCATAAACCTCTCTTTATTCTCCCTCAAAATAGACTTTATATCTTTAACTTGATAGTTAGATAACCCTTTTATTTCGAATCTCTCTATATTTCGTTCTACTTCCTGATCCCGGTTCAAAATAGGAATTTCCCCAACTTCTCCAAATTCCTCATCACCCTCGTAAACAATATTAACTATATTACATTTAGCAATAAATTCTCTTATTTTATTTTGGTGCACATGCTTCCTACTCCCGTCGGCTAACTCAACTATAAACGAATGCTGATTTCGTTTTTCGACTATGGTTGCCGGCCCTTGCCACCTAGAATATAACTTATTAGTTGAATCGGGGATTAACAATATTACCTTATCGCCTACTTCAAACGTTTTTTTTCTTTTGACCTTAAATTATAATGATACGCCATTCTATTTTGTTGCACCTCAGACAATAATTTTGCCTCATTTGCGGCTCTTTCTAAACGTCCCCTAAGTTTATCCAAATACTCATGAATCGGCGTAGTATCTAACTGCGCCCCCTTATTTTCTCCTGCCCAGGATGACTTGAGAATCGATAAAGGACCCTCCGGCGCTCAACCATATAACAATTGGAAAGGTGCGATTCCCGTCGTAGAATTTGGGACTTCCCTATACGCCCATAATACAAATGGTATTTGTTCATGCCACTTTTTTCCTTCTTCTCTAATAGTATGATGTAACATACATTTAAGAGTCTGATTAAATCGTTCCACAAGCCCGTTAGACTGTGGATACTGTGGAGTCGAAAATCTTGGACTAGCGCCTAACCTTTTCTCAAATTCTTTCGTTAAGTCGGCAGTGAAATTGGTTCCATTATCACAGGCAATTATATTTGGAATTCCTGTCCTCATAAATATTTGAAGTAACGCATCACACGCGGTTTTAGCAGTTAAACTTTTTAGAGGGATCGCATCCGCCCACCTGGTATGTTGATCAATTAAAGTTAGTATATGCTGATGCCCTTGGGAACTTTTAGGATGAATAGGCCCAATTAAATCAACATTAACTACCTGAAATGGGAGTTCCGGCCGCGACACTGGGGAAATAGGAGCTCTATCATTTACTTCAACCCCTCTAGTCAATTGGCACTCTAAACATGACTCACAAAATTGTTTAGTTTCTTTCGCCATCCCCTCCCAATAAAATGAATACCTGATTCTCTGTAAAGTTTTCTTGGCTGCATGATGCCCTCCAAATACCGAACTATGCGTTAATTTTAGGATTTCTTCTCTTCTTACTTTGGGTACTACTAATTGCGCTATAGTTTCGCCTAACAATTTCTCTTTGTGATATAATAAGCCGTTTACAACATAATAATCCCCTTATCCATTTTAGCTAATTCCCAAGCTTTCTCTAACTCTTTACACTCTAATTGGGATTCCTTAAACATATCTGAATTGCTAACAATAGCTTTATTATCTTTCTCCACTTCCGTTTTTTCTGGATTCTGACTTTTTACATTTTGCGAACTCGCTTCTATTGCGTAAACATTACAACTATCGTTATTCATACCTTCCTTTTCATTCAAGTTATCAATAATTTCCGAATTTTCTAACTCTTGGGCCTCTAGCAATGGCTTCTCGTGGTTGATACCTGACAACTCATTAATCACTTCGGGATGTAAAATTACTTGCTCACTAATATTATCAGTCACTGCGCAAAGTACTTCCTTATGAATTATATTAGTTTGTCCGAATTGCGGAATAGCTAACGGTAGATTAACCAACGGCGATTTAACTGCTTCACCGAATAACCCTTGTAAATAAATACTACCCGCTCCTTTTAATTTCTCTTCCGGTACCAAATCTTTATGAACAACACTAATTTCACCACCAGAATCCCTTTGCTTTTTGCCCATTTACACTAACTTCAATTTTCTCAAGTTTATTTAATTTCTCGCCAATAACATTAGTTCTCTGTTCGGCCTTTGCCGATATTCTCGCCACAATAGCTCCATTAGGCAACTCTTTGCTTTCTTTTACCACAACCTTATGCACACCCGCTTTCGGATCTCGCCCTTTATTACCATTATTTCCCTCATTACCCACTTTATTACAAAAACGTTGGTAATGACCTCTCAAACCACATTTAAAGCATTTAGGCGCTGAAGCATCACTAGGCTTCTTAAAATCTATTTTCCTATCCGAAAAAGAATTAGTCTCATTACTCCCATTTTGCCTCCAATTACCGCTAAATTTGCTATCCTCCCTCGGTCTCATTTTTTCATTGTTTACATACCTATCTTTACTTTTAAAATTTTTATACGTAACTGCATACGACTTATGTTTAGCGTCAAAATAATTGTCACATTCTTTAGCAATTTTAGAAGCTTCTAACCACTTACCCTGATGAGTTAATCCAATATATGACGCAGTATCCTCATCTAACGTACTTACTAACTTATCAGTAACTATTAAATGGTTAACCTTTTCATAAGAGTCAGCACCTCTAATCTTACAATAATTTTCCCATGTCGCTATTAAACGCGATACAAATAATACATGAGTTTCGTTCTGGTTTCTCCTAGCCTTCTTAAAATTTTCCAAACATGCCTTCGGTGTCGTCTCATGTTCCCTTAGAACTAACTCCTTTAATTCCGCATAATTCTCCATTTGTTCCGTAGTGGTATAAATTAACAAATTATCCGCCTCATCTCCTAACATATTTAGTAGAATTTCGGCCTGCTGGTTTTCCATTACATTTTTAGTTTTGAATGCCCTTTCTAGACTGTTGAAAAATAAATTCCATCCCTCAGTCCCTTCTGGTACTTTGATAGATAGAGTTTTAACACTTTTGATCAATTTTTCTATATTACTTTCATTATTAGATTCCCTAGAAATATTAGAATTATTTGCCGATCCTTGAACCCTTAGTCTCTCCATTTCTAATTCATGTTCCATTCTTAATTTTTCCATTTCTAACTTTTCCTGTTTTTCTAACCTTTCGCGCTCTAATTTTTCCTGTTTTTCTTCACGCTCTATTCGTTCTGCAACAATAGCGTCAGATAATTCCTTAATAACCCCCTCGACATATTCATCACTGCCCATTATCTTTTTCTTAAGCTGAATTTTGGTATCCTCTTCCGCGAATTCAACACCCAATTCTTCGGCTATCCCCTGAAGATCCACTTTTTTTAGTTTCAATATAAAAGCCATACCTTCACCGATTGTTATTACCACCCTACAATAATATTTAAACTACCAAATGAATATTTCCTAAATTTTTAACTTAGTATAGTTATATCTCCACTTATTTTACTAATTAATACCCTTCAGATAATCAATGCATTTCATTTCTAATTAACTTACTGAATACTCTAATTTTCCTCAACCACTGATATCACACAATATACTTCCAATAAAACAAAAGGTAAAACAACAATTCGATTTGATTACTATGCAATACAGATTTCAATTTATACACTTAGATAACAACATATAATTTACATAATGATACTGATATGTTGTAGTTGAATAGAAGTATTGATGCCAATAAAAAAAATCCACATAAAGAAAAATTGTAAAACATGTATATATAAATTTCTACAATTATCCTCACTAAAATATTTCCAAATTCAATACTGGTTCTCACACTTAAAACAAATATAATATTTTGATCACAAGATCTTTACTTTTATTTTGCCTCACTATGGCTCTCTTTTGAGCCCTTTTTTTTTCACTATGGCTCTCTTTTGAGCCTTTTTTTTTCTCACTACTATTGGCCAATTAAAATTCTAAGCAAATGTTATTGTACACTCTTCAAACTTAAAAAAATATTGCTTCATTTACATTTTACTTTTACAATAATTTAAATTTAAGTAAATTTAATTATTCCTTCCAAGTACTATTAACACAATTAGTAAAGAAAATATATAGAGAAAGACAATACTAGCTCAAGTTATTATGACCTTTCCTTAAATATGGTTATGAACACTTCATAGGTAGGAAGTATTGATAAAACACATAAATAATATAGACAATTTACTTAAATTACTATTAATTATACAACAACAAATTTTGGTTCGAGATGTCAGCAGAAGGATATGATCAAAACACCTTACCTTATACTTTATTTGCTGGGGTACTTTTCTAATCACAGGTAGTTCCACGATGTAGCGGTAATATGGCACAACAGTCTAGTTCTTTCTGATACTGATACGGCACAACACTTTAGCACACACTCGACGATACGGCACGACACTTTAGCACACACTCGACGATCCGGCACGATACCTTAGCACACACTCGACGATACGGCACGACACTTTAGCACACATTCGACGATCCGGCATTACCACGCAAGAATTCCACTGGGTACTCCGGCACTAACAGACTGCAACACGGCTCGCTGGTCACTGGTTTTAAGCGATTCTATCCCGACGCTGCCACCAATTTGTCGGACGTTCCTCTCAGTCCACACAACTTTGAAGAAAGTCCGTGGTAGATATAGCTGCCACCACCGATATTACTAGGTGATATCGGTCACCCACTGTGAGGATTGTGTAAATGAAGACTTACGCTGTCAAGTAACTGAATTATCAGTTTATTAAGAATATATGTACACACTAAATACGCTATTTACAATTATATACAATTACAACTCGGATATAGATGATCCGGTTCAACATTAAATTATATACAGTAAAGGTTGGCTGTGTACTATTCCAATTACACTTTCCACCTCACACTCAATGCACGTTAGATTCGCTTTATCGGAGATCAGCTTTGAATCTCCCAACACAAGTATACTCGGCCTGCTTTTATCGGCCCAGAGCATAAACACCAGGACGTCTGTCCTTTGCTCACCAGAAAACGCACTACTTACGCTCTACAACACAGAGCACACTATCAGGACCTCAGTCCTACACACCCGCTATGTACGAAACCCAGGAACAGACTGACTTATCTGAGTCAAAACTTGCTCTTCTCAACTCACTGGGTCACACGAATGTCAACCCCCTTTGGAGCTCCCTCATTGGGCACATTCCCCCATTCCTTTCTTGCCTAGTGACATGTTGCTTATCCACTGATCATCCGCATACCTCACTGACAGATGGACATGCCTCTCAGCAATCTTTTATTTCTTTCATTCACCACCTGCATAGGATTATCTGTCAATTCCCCTTTCCACAAAGAAGGAATCTCACCTTGGAAATTCTAATACACAACCATACAATACGAAATATAGAAATAGAGAAATAGTAGAAATTCCATTCTTTAGCCGAGGTGGCATCAGAACCTGACAATGGAATAAGCACTATATAATTTAAGCTAAAATATTCGTAATATTTAGACCAAACATTTCTGCTATTAAATAGTATAAAATTGTTAAAAAAATAGTTGTATTAAATAGTTTTAAATCTTTCCGGGATCATATTTATTTTTTTACCTCTACAGTGTGCCAAGTCCTGGATGCCTAATTTTAATTCCAAACTTGCAAAAGACATCAATAATATTTTGATAAAATTTTGATTTTACAATGAAAGCTTAAATAAAGGAATTCCTAATTTCTAAAAAATCGTTAATAAATTCCAACGACAGTCGATAATTTTTCCTTTTACTAACATAATTTGTCCGTACCAAAAAGGGTTAAATGATGGATCATTCAAATGCTTCTTGCCCATACGACGTGCACATAGTTGCCAACATCTCTTAATTGTTCGGGAGTCTGGTCTAACATGAATATGTTTTCAATCGGAAATTTTATTTAGCCAAAAATTGCAAAACGCAATCAAACATGTACCTCAAAGGAGGCACATTTTCTTATACACATTTTCCGGTTTGATATTGCAAATTTTGGATGAGAATCCGGAATAAATAAGAGATGTTGGCATGTATGCGTACGGGCAAATCTGGGGAGTGGTTAAAATAATGTACAAAATAAGCAATCATTACACAATTTTCTGATGTTATAATCCAAAAATTAATTTAGTTAAACAAACAGCGACGACAAAGCTAAAAAATGTTAATTTCTAAATCTAATCTTTAATTTAAAAAAAAAAAATCTTACTTTATTGTTTTCAGGGAAATGTTCTATGCAACAACAGTCGCCGTCATCGCAGGAGTTTTCATTTCTTACCTAAAAATAACAAAATGTAAATAAGCAGGATTCGCACATTTTTACCACTAAATATTAACCCATTAATGCCTAGGGTCTCTTTTTAGGGACGCATCTAAAGGTGCATGTAGCGCTGTTTTTTGACACCGGTGAAAAAGAAAGGAAAACGTTATTTTATTTAATTGAAACATTTTCGTAATTAATGAACTAAACTTAATTCTTTTAAAAATAGTGGTGCCGACCGAATAAAATTTGCGCAAAAGGTGGTGGGCACGAATGGGTTAAAAGTATTTTCAAAGTATTTCACTGCAGAAAACTACTGCGCAATTGGTGAATAAAGGTAATTTAACTGCTTCTATTGCTTTCCTAAAAATAAGCTGTAAATATTGGATGAACATTTGCAGTTTTTCTTAACACCTTGAGGGGCAGAGTACTTATGTTGCTAGAATATCAAAATGATTGAATGACACCGGTATTTATAAACAAATTCAAATGAATGTAAGTAAAAGCTTTTTTTTTTTTTTTTTTTTTTTTTTTTCGAATATAATTTTTGGAAGCAAAACTTAATATCTAAGTTCTGGTGCCAATGTGGCATTTGGGAATTAAAATTAAATGGTATATATTATATACCGGTGCCCTTCAAGGGGTTGATTTTTATTTATGTGATTGTGAAAATCGGAAATGTTATCGATATAATATATTTTACTTGTCTAAATATGTAACAAAATATTGATTTGTAAAATTTTGACGATTAAAATGCATTTTGTTACAGATTAGACGTGTCTTATGTGAATAGAATAGAATGGTATTTAACTGGTTATAATAATGTTATTATTTCTTTCTAAATATTTCAAACTATATTGTTAGTCCATAAAAATCTAAAAAAACTACTATCAGTAGTATCACAGCATAAGACCATTTAAACACACTAAAATAAATCCAAGAGACGTAAAAAAAAAAAAAAAAAAAAAAAAAAAAAAAAAAAAAAACACTTGTTATCTATTCAACATTTTAATCGACAACTGCCTACATCATTTATTAACATTTTACACACAGATATCATGACGTCACAGAATTAAAACAAAGTGAATACAGTGGCGTCAATCTGTCGGCATTTCAGAATTAAATTATAAACATAAAGAGCAATATATTACACTTAATGTTTTAGAAAATGATTACTGTATAAATAAATTTTACTTAATGATAAGGAAAATGATTATTATCGCAATAAATCTTTTTTAATGATTTAGGAAATTACTTTACATTAGTTTTGATTGGTTTATTATATTAAATGAGTATGTTAAATGATTCTGCTAAATTATTATGTTAAATTATTATATTAAATTATTAATGTTACCGATAACAAATGTTATCCTAATCATATTTTGTAATAAAATAATTGAAAATATTTATGATTTTTTTTTAATGTCACGAGAGTAACAAATGAACGTAACCTTAAGACGCCACTCGAGTCGCTCAAAAAGACCCGGATAGTAATGTTAAGTCTATGGGGCGTTATTTTCAAATACCTTTTTTAAATTTTAATACTTTTACATGATTTTTTTCGTAACATAACTGATAACGATCTACAACCTGGCTAGTTTTTACTTTTTTCGATTTTGGTTACAGTTTTTGTAAAAAAATTACTTTAACTTTCGGAACCGGTTGGAACTGCTTCTGAAATTGAAACTCTCATAATATTAAAAATATATAACCTAAATCGAAAAAAGTAAAAACTGTTCTAACTAAAGCAATTCTCAGCTATTCTATGCAAAAAAAAAAAAAAAAAAAAAAAAGTAAAAATTTGAGCGAGATACTAGAAAATAACGCCCCAATAGACTTAACATCCGGGTGTTTTTGTGTAACTCGAGTGGCTTCATAAGACTGCTTTAAACTGCCCAACAAGTAAAAAAAGCTTTGACATATTTACCAATTCGTTTTGTAACGGAAATATATAAAATTGCAAGCACTGTGATCCTAAGGCGGGACCACCTAATTTTAATTAGAAACATACAGTAGCACCATGAATATTTTTAGAATTTTTTTCGTTTACAAAGAAACTCTAGAAGTTATTTAGAACGTTATGTTACTTTTGAAGTTTTTTCCTTCTAAAAATTCCGTTTTCAAATTCTGGTGCAAATCAATCATTTCATCATTTGCCCCAACAGCGGCTGAGATATTCTGTTTTGAAAGCTGGTAGACGGGAAGTGCTGGTTTCGAACCGAATCACGCTCCGTTGGCCTAATTGTTCGGAGTTTTGCCGTGGTTTTCTCAAAACCTTGGATTTCCTTGCGCAAATACGGGTTAAGGTCCCTTAGAAAGACCCCCCCCCCACGGAGGGCATCCCCCCCGTCTGACCTATATCCCTCGTGTTGATAAACGGCCGTCATAAACAAAACAAACCATTTCATCATTTTACAAACAGAATTTTTCTATGTGTGGTTAAACAAAACAAACTTACTACTGTGTCATTTTCAGGGTCACACCTTTGACAGCAACAATACGACTCATGTTCACTCTCATCACTTGCCTAAAAAATAAGTAAATATAAATAATAGATGAATGCTTGTATTTTTTTAAATATCAAGTATATGTTTAAGAAATGGAGACAAGTTGAAAATAATATTATAGCTGGCAACTTTTATGCCATTTTTGTTACTGCCTCTGTCCCGAATTATTTGCTACATTTGAATAATTTTGTAGTGATTATTAATACTGGTGATTTTATAACTTTATTTGAACATTTTTCAAAGATTTTAGGGTGCTATACTATCAATCAACAACATTTCCTTACCAAGCATTTCCTCACAAAATTCGATTTTTTTAAAAAAAATTCCAGCGTTCGCTCGCTTTAAAGCCACGCCCAATTTTGTAAGGATTTTTCCAACATACATAAAACTATCTTTTAACTAATGAATCGTGAGTTCCTTACAAGGAAGGTCTCTATAAGGGCATACTCAGAATAATCTAAAAAAATTACAGAATGTTCTTCTCATTTTTGATATACGTTTATAAAAGAAATTTTGGTGGAACCTCAATAGAACATCCGTTAATTTTTTTTCGTTTATTTGGTGATTTATCACCGATTGGCTATATATGAAACAGAATTTCAAAAAATACGCACCTCTTCGCGACGGGAGTCGTTTGCTTATTTTTTAAGTTTTTACTACCAGTTTTTGTAAACAAAAAATATTGTCTAATTGAATAACAAAAATACTCTGATCTAGAGGTCTGCACGGGCCGAAATTTCCAGGCCCGGCCCGGCCCGGCCCGTAGGAAAGTTATTTCGGCCCGGCCCGGCCCGTTGCAAAACTCAAAAGTTCGGCCCGGGCCCGGCCCGGCCCGTTTAATTTTTTATATTTTAGGCCCGGCCCGGCCCGTACAAAAACCAGAGAAAACAGGCCCGGCCCGGCCCGGCCCGTTTTGGCCCGTTAAAATTTCTACGATTTCAAAAAAATTCATATTTTTATCATATAACTAAGATTCCTTTAAAGAATACTGCATACATATCTATAGAATGATTTTACAGTACATTTTACAGCAAATACACATTAACAACGTTAATGATTACTTAGATTCTTAGGTTTTTAACATTCGAATAAAGATTCATTAAAAAATTAATATGGCTTAGAATAAAAGAAAAAAGAAAGAAAGCTAAAAACATCGTTAATTTTGAAGCTGTTTAATAAAAGAGGATTTATAAATATATTTCTATATCATTTTATTATAGATTTCAAATCCAAATTCATTCTTAAATTCAAAGAAGCTCCTTTCTGATACATTTCTAAATTCATTTTTTTTTTCTCAAAAACGCATAAGATTAGCAGATATCTTTATTCAGAAACTATATAATCGAATGGCGTTATCCTTGTTTTGATACAAGCAATTTAAGAATACTGCAAACAAATAAAATACTGTCATAATTAGCATTTTGAATAGAATTTTTGGAAGCAATAGCAAGGGAAGGGAGAAAAACCTGCAATCATTTGAGAAATTATTATATCTCAACAAGGTTATACAAGTATTTTATTTACCAAAAATGAAAAACGCTATTCGATTCCAAATCCCTTCAATAATTAGGCTTATCACTTTTATACTTTTACAATTTAAAATTAATCAGAAAATATGTCAAACTTTCGCACTATTGAGAAATTAATTTAAAAATCATCAAGAAGTATATATCCAAAGACTAAGCTAACATAAGTTCTTTATCGCTGTTAATTTTACAAATTATGTTTTCTGCCAATAATTAAGTCTAGTACCGGTCCGTCCAGTCTATATGTAGAAAAATAATGCAAGCGTGATTTCGGACCGGCATGAGTCAGTTAAAAAAATATCAAATCAGGTTACACATAATGTAATTCTCCGATGCCAATACACTGTGCATTTTTATATTGATGCTGTCAAACTAGTATGGCCACATTTATACTTATTCTCGTTAAAACCATTTTCGTTGAAAATAGCTCATATTTTATCGTGTCTGCTTAAATCTTCAGAACGGGCCGTTAGGCCCGAAAAAAGTTTTTTCGGCCCGGCCCGGCCCGTCTGGCCCGTTCAATTTTTTTGCCGGCCCGGCCCGGCCCGTTTATGTTGTTTGTCGGCCCGGCCCGGCCCGTTGAAAAAACTATTCTAAATCTGCCGGCCCGGCCCGGCCCGTTAGAAAATTTGGAACGATTCCGCCGGCCCGGCCCGGCCCGCGGGCCGGGCCGGGTACGGGCCACGGGCCAGGCCCGGGCCCGTGCAGACCTCTACTCTGATCAAATAAGGTAAACATTACAATAAAAAATAACTAGCCGGAATAATGAAGGATTCTAAGCCACAATTAACAAGCAATTTTCAAATGCATTGGAAGAGTTTGCTTTTGACGAGGAAAAATCCTACTCATTATCCTGATCCTTTATTACATACGTAAATAGTACAAGTAGAATTTTTTTTTCAACATGTCCTGAGTATGCCAAGTAAGGAGACCTTCCTTGTTAGCCCTTTTCGGCACACTGTGCCCAGTCTGGGGTACCTAATTTTAGCTCCGAACTTGCAAACGGCACCAATAATATTTTAATAAAATTTTGCTTTTATAATGAAAACTTAAATTATGGAAGTCTTAATTTCTAAAAAAGCCGTTTGTAAATTTCGGTGACACTCGATAATTTCTCATTTTATCAATAGAATTTGTCCGTGACAGAAAGGCTTAGGAAGAAAATAGTCTTTCTGGCATATTAGTGACAGTGTTGCCAGATGGACTGCTTTTTTTCTATTCAAATTCTTCAATGGCACCACTTTTTACAAATGATAGTATGTGTTTTATTCAATGACATAACAATTAAGGCGAAAACAAAAGGTAATTTACCGTTTCAAAAAAATGGCACCAATCAAGAAATCTGAATTTAAAAAAAAAAGCCCACTGGCAACACTGATTGGTGGTAAAGTGTTTATGAAATGGGGCGTGGCTTAAGGCGGGGAAACCCTGTAAATTTGCTTAGAGAAATCTGTCCCCAAAATAGGTGCTACATATGTGGAAAGTAAAAATGAGAATGAAAATACCGAGTTGTGATAATTTTAATATCTGATAAAACAATTTCAATTGATATTTAAGAAATTTTTTTCACATGATATAGCTTCGGGATCACATGCAAGGTTTCGCATCGAGAAGTTATTTATGACTCCATCTACTGAAATGTTGCAATTCATTTGGGATAAAATTTCCGACATAAATGTAGCGACTATTTGGGAAGAAGGGAGTACAAGAAAATATCCTAAAAGACAAGAGATATGTAATAAATGTTATTAATTTTTTCTTCCTCTTTATGTAAATTGTACTTTAGAGAGTGCTCAATAAGATGACAATTTCGCAGCTATTACTTTTTATCACAAATATTTGTAGCAGTTTTCTAAATCAAATGAATTAGAATACCGCATCTGGCGGGTTTTTCATTTAGGTATAATAATTCACACCAGATATTCTTTAATAGCAATTTTATTTTATTTATGGAATATATATATATAATCACATAAAGCAAAAAGTACTATTAAGACTTACTGGTGAGAACTGGAATGCATAAATAAATATTCAGCTATGTTTCCAAAACACAGGTTAGAAGACAACTGTGAAGTTTATAGTGAGGATCCTGTATTGGTCCAGGAATTTCAAGACCAGGAAATTCGGAACAGGGGGATTCCGGATTTTTCTTTAAATAAGGAGAAATTTCAAGCATTTGAATTAGATTTTTTTTTTTTTGGTTAAAAAAAAAAAAAAAAAAAAAAAAAAAAAACTTTGCGTTTTTTCGAACATTGTATTGTTCAAAATTTGTGACACTCAAAATAGTTGCATTGGTCACAAATACGTTTAACACGAGAAGACCGTTAGGTGTCATTTTGTCTCCTACCATATGAACATATTGCGGTTCGAACCAAAAATATCTTTAAAAAAGTATGTTTTAACTCCTTTAAGAGCGGTGGGCTATATTTTATCCAGCCTAATATAAACAATATTCTCATCAGATACCTTTGACGAAATTTTACATTTTTAACTTTTGCGGCAAAATGTTGAATAATTGTCTTTTTTATTTTAAAATAAAATCTTTTGATTTTTCCGGTGAGAATATTACAAACACATTACTGCTTACCCCACAAAGGATTAATGGAATTAAAAAAAATATTCAAAATTTATATATAAAGGTAAACAGATTTACAGGAAAATTCTTGTGTGACATATTTTATAAAATTTCAATAAAATGTCCATCTTTTCTAGTGTTAAACTTTCTTCCTCATGCAATCTACTAGTACAATTTTTAATTGATTCAAAATAGCATAAATATATCAAATTTTAACATTTATTTGCTTTTACTTTGTCGTTCTATACCAGGTGTGTCAATTCTGGCCCGCCGAATATCACTAACATTTTATAGTAACCATTGCCTTATCTAATCTTCAAATTCCTGCGATTCAAGAAGTTACTACTTCTTTAACCCCTTAACTGGTTAATTCTTTTCCGTTCAATAAATTGAAAATAGCGGACTCACACCACTATTTTTAAAACAAAATATTCGTAAAATTTAGTCTAAACATTTCCGCCTTTCAGTAGTGTGAAAATTTTCTTAAAAATAATAGTGGTGTCAAAAAGCTTTAGCACTACAACGCCCGAAAATTTTACTCGAGTTTCATATTAATATTTCTCACCAGAATTTGTATTCAAAATTATTTAATTGATTTATTTAACGTAAATCTACGTAGATTAAATAATTTCAAGAAAAATTTTCTGGTTCGAATTGAAATTTAATCACATAGTTGGAGTCGATTCGACTCCATTCGGGCGTTCTAGTGTTAAATGATGAATTAAGAAAATTCGTCTTGCCTGATTGGTATTTGGGCAAACCAATTATCCCCTTGAGCTCTGATGGTAGACTTTTCTACCACATAATTCTAATTTCGAAATGTCACAATGGCACCAGAAAATTCGACCAAATTTATTTGAAAAAGGTTTAATGCATTTTTCCGTGTTTACCGTTAATCGTTTTTTTTCTTTGCAAAATACTGGTGCCAATGTGACATTTGGAATTTTGGAGAAATTTACACCCCAGAGCTCAAAGGGTTAAGGGGTTAAAATATTAGTAGCATCAGGCGAGCTACAGTTTGACATTCCTTTTTTATACTGAAGCAATAACTACGTCGCAATCTTCATGCATAAGATTTGTATGATTTATATTAGCGATAAACGGTTGAAAATTACAGTACTCACATATAGCTACCAACTCTTAGGCTTATTGATAACCGCTAAAGTTTAATGGACAATTTTGTCTCTTGTGCTCGTCGAAATCTCAATATTAAACAAAGAGAAAATTTCTATTAAATTTTATTGACAACAAAAAAGGGTAAATGTTGGGAACTATGCATGTTATAAATCAAACTAACAACAACAAATATATATATATATATATATATATATATATATATATATGTAATAATTCGACGAAGGCTATGTTCCATAAACTCCTAGGAATGTTACTTCTAAGAATCAGCAGCAGCACGAGCAGAGCAGTCGCTCCGGCAGTTGGCAAGCAGTGAAAGATTTGCATTGGGGTATTTCCCCATTATAAAAACAAAATCCATGAGTCTTTCAATTCCTTTATTTATTAACTCATAAACTACGTAAGTTCTTCCCCACAATTATCTTGGCATGGTCATCGAATATTCCAAAACTTCGTGATTAAGCTGCATTCCAAGATATTAGAATTTTTCGGGGGATAAGAAACAGCATCCTAATATTTTAAAAGTCAATCGCATTCTGCGCTCAGAAAAAACAAATGAGAAATCCACATTTTCACGACAAACTAGCCCCTCCTCACTCCGCGTCAATCATTTTAAAATCCAACCAGGATTAATCTAAGTCTACGTAATAAAAATAATCACCTCTGATTGACCTAGATTGAACCTCGGGTAAGGATTATATCTTGTTTCGCAAATAATCAAGCCTTTTAACATATCCGCGCACTAACACAGATCACGTGATCAATAAAAAATAAAATAAAAATCCCTAGAATATTCTAAAAAGGAAAGATTACGAAATAACTACCCGCCTTTTTTGAAGAAACAAGCAATAGATTATTAATAAATAAAATAAGAAAAATAATTTTAGCTGTTAAAAGTTAATACATTACGAAACTAAGATTGAAATATGTTCCACAATTTTAGAATTAAAGCTAAGAGAGAACAAAATGGCGAAATTTTTTTTATTTTATTACATATATATATATATATATTTATACACAGTTTAGATGATGCATTTAATTTAATGTATAATTTAATGAATTAAAATTTACAAATTTATTTCTTTTTTTAAAATCGTAGAAATACATACTCAATTTTATCACCTTTTTATGCAGTATATTTTGTGATATATACAGCTCTACAAACATTTTACATCCTGAACAGCTCGAAGTTTTCGGACACATTTTCAGACTCATTTTTTAAAGTAAAGACATAAAACTTGTTGACGTGATTTTTGAAGAGATGTTTAAGAGGCCGTGTAATTTCCTTTTTTGCTGAATTAAGACATGGTTCGTACGGGTACCGTTATTTTTCATGCAATTTACCAGAATTATTTTACTGAAAAATAAATCTAGTTCAAACATGCGAAATTTCGCTTTATTTAATCGGAGAACTTCCATAAGAAAATACTGGTGCCAAAAAATTTCCTGGTCATGAAATTCCAGGATCCGTACGAACCCTGTAAGAACTTGATTTATAAGCAATTATTCTCTCAGTATGACCAGTTATTTTCGTTCCCAGCTCTCTCGTTTAGGAAAATTCAGTTCAAAACGCCGATTTTCACAATATTTTTACAATATGTTCTGCCTTTAATAAAAAAAATCGACAAGAACGGCACATTATGTAGATTCTGAATGAAAGATTCTGCCAATTTCATATGTTTCAGAACAAAACCGAAAGAGGAAAAAAAAAAGTGTGGATTTGAAAATCCCCTTAAAATATCACTTCGGGTAAATATGGAGCTATTGTTACATTAATTATTTTGCATCTGGTTAACACTATATTTTTTAAAGAAATAGTCAATTTATTATATCGCAGAGATTATAGGATTAGATAAGGCAACGTTTTCTATAAAGCTTTAGTGGTGTCAAGTGGGCTAAAATTTTACACACCTTCTCTTCTTTAATTTTATTTAAGAATTGGACTTTTATGGGAAATTGTTATAACAAAGCTTAAACTATCTATGTCAGTAAAGATAGAAATTTATTTCAGATGTTACAATAATTAAATTAGAAAAGTGTTTTTTAAATGTCTGCTTCTAGTTTGTCAGGTTTATATTTTCCCACTCTGTAAAAATAAATCAATGTGGCAGTAAATACATATTTTGAACGAGACAGTTCCTTTAACACTAGAACTTCCGGAAGGAGTGAATTCGACTCCAACTATATGATTAAATTTCAATTACAAAAAAAAAAAAAAAAAAAAAAAAAAAAAAAAAAAAAAAAAAAACCTTGAAATAATTTAATTTTAATCCACGTAGATTTACGTTAAATAAATCAATTAAATAATTTTGAATTAAAATTCTGGTTAGAAATATTATTATAAAACTTGAGTAAAATTTCCGGGCATTCTAGTGTTAATTAATAAAAGTAAATTACTACTAAGAAAGAGCAAGACGCATTACATTTACATAACTTTTGTGATTCTTTTCGTGACTTTTTGCTTTCTTAACCCCTTAACTGGTTGATTCTTTTCCGTTCAATAAATTGAAAATAGCGGACTGACACCACTATTATTTAAATAAAATATTCGTAAAATTTAGTCTAAACATTTCCGCTTTTCTGTAGTATGAAAGTTTTCTTAAATATAATAGAGGTGTCAAAAAGATTTAAATGATGAATTAAGCAAATGGCAGTTTAAAATGGCAATTATATAATAGTAAAAAAATTAACATACAGAATACAAGAAAACTTACTTGAATGAATTTTGAAGAAGCGCCTATATTAAATTTTTTCTTGAACTTTTTATTGGCTTCTCGGCATAAGGTCATCTTGCGACAATTGTCGCATATCACCCCATCTTTGAAATGCTGCAAAGGAACAAAAACTGAATAAGTTACCGAAGTTTTATCTTAAATTTGATGTAAATAATATGAGAAGAGGGATAGTGAAAAACATATCATTAATCTTTTTCAGTTTCATGCTTTCTGGTTTTAACTCCTTTAACCCCATCGACTCCAGCATCTCTTACACAAATTTTATTCGGCTAGAACAACTTTTAAAAAGAAATTATCTATAACACTCCTGCGTATAATCCTCGGAACAAGCAATCATTTTTCGACCCAGAAAAAATTTAAAACAAAATGTGACATTTTAGATCGCGCTAAATATTGGGCTACAATTACTAAGTAAAATTTCTGGGTCAAAAAAAGAATTGTTCGATCCACGACGCCGGAAATTACGGTATATCAAAATTGCTTTAATAAAACAAGTCAAATTTTATTTTCCTTACTGCTGGCAAAAACAAATTTAACAAAGAAAAGTGGTTTCGCATCAGACGCGACAATGGAGTGTAAAGGGCTAAGTGAATTTTTTACGTGCGGGCAATTTTTAATAACTTTAACATTCTAAGTTCCAAGGTAGAATATGTTCTAGAAATTCCGTAGTTAGAAGTACCCAAATTCACACAAGAAAATTTTAATATTAAATTTTTACTTTATTTAAGCACGGAATGTTTTTTAAATTAAATAAAGGAAATATTGATGTTTTAATATTCTAGCGTGAATTTAGAATATCAGAGTTAAAAGATACAATAACCAGGGCTCCCAAATGGTCCACGAACTGAACACCAATATTTTTTAACCCTTTGAGATCTGATGGTTGAAATTTCTACCACTTAATTTTAATTCCAAACTGCCAGAACACCACCAGAACACTCGATCAGATCTATTTGAAAAAGGTTTAAGAGCCCACAATAGTCACAGAAAAATAACTCAAAAAGACCCGGATGATTATATAAAGTCTATGGGAGCGTTCTTTTCTAATATCTCGCTCAAATTTTAATATTTTTACATGATTTTTTTTGCATAGGCTAGCTTAGGACGATCTACAACCGGGCTAGTTTTTACTTTTTCGATTTTGCTCATATATTTTTTATATTATGATAGTTTCAATTTCAGAACCGGTTTAAACCGGTTTTGAAAGTTAAAATACTTAAAAAAAAAAAAAAATCTGAAACCAAAATCGAAAAAGTAAAAACTAGCCCGGTTGTAGATCGTCCTAAGCTAACCTATGCAAAAAAAATCATGTAAAAATATTAAAATTTGAGCGAGATATTAGAAAAGAACGCTCCCATAGACTTTACATAATCATCCGGGTCTTTTTGCGTACTTTTTCTGTGACTATTGTGGGCTCTTAATTCAGATTTCTCGATTGGCACTACTTTTCTGAAACGGTAAATTACCCTTTGTTTTCGCCTTAATTATCATGTCGTTGAATAAGGCACACTATCATTTGTAAAAAGGGGTGCCAATCAAGAATCTGAATTTTAAAAAGTAGCTCATCTGGCAGCACTGCTCAATTTCTGGAAGCAACTGAAAGGCTTCTACAGCATTTGTGCTAAAATTAACCAACGGAGGCGGTTTCTGTGCAGTTTGCACGAAAAATATAAAACTTTCTTTTAAAAATCTTTCTAAGTAAATATTGATGTTCAGTTGGCGGACCATCTGGGAGCCCTGAATACCGTAATTTCCGGCATATAATCCGCGGAACAAACTATTCTTTTTCGACGCAGAAATTTTATTTAGTAATTGAAGACAATCATTTGCTGAGATCTAAATAGTCATTTTTTATTTTTAACACTGGAACCGCCATTAGGGGTCAAACTAACCCCTGCCAGATGGATAATAATTGATTCGAACCAGAATTTTTTTCATAAGATATGTTAAATGTGTGCAGCAGGAAAATAGACTAATTAAGTAAGTTAAATAGTTTAAAATTAAAATTTTGGTGAGAAACCCTTTTTATGAAACTTGGTAAAATACCCGGCGGTTCTAGTGTTAAACTTTTTTGGGTCGAAAAATGTTGTTTGAAACGTTCGCTGGAAATTACAGTACATTTCAAACATTGTTGGTAGTAAATGAATACCACGGTCATTAGAGGGTTAAAGTAGAGAGTTTTCTTTTCAGCAGCTTTGTCAGCATGCTTGCGTATGTATGCATGCATGAGTGTCTACTTTTAACAGAGGAGGAAATTTTCAAATGAAATAGGCTCTTAAGGGTGCTGGTCACTCAAATTCTGAATTCCCCTCCGGGTCATTCCATGTCAATTCAACCAATTTTTCCCCCATTTGTAACCCGACCCCCAGGGATTTGGATGAAACTTTGTGTGCACATTAATTCTATCATGAAATGATTCCATCAGAAATTTTTCCTTCCCAGACCTCATAGTTTGAGAGATATGGGGGGTCCAATTCTTAGGTTTTTCTCAAATCGCACATTTCTGAGTGTGTATTCTGAGATTGCAGTTCCATCTTCAAAAAATTGTTTCTCTGGATCTAAAACATGAATCCTCCTAAAAATATCACTATAAAAAGGTAAAAAAATGCAGATTTTAATAAAAAATATTTAAAAAATTTACTTTTAATATTTAGGATAAAAAAAGTCAGCCAAAGTTGAGAATTATGGTTATTTTTCCAAATTTTTGTGACTTCACGAAAAAGGCTGTACACAAAAAGGCAAATTAAATTTCCAATTTCTTTTTGTTTTAAATAAAAGTTTACACTTTGGGCTTTCTATCTATGAAATAAAAATGATGTGTTTCGCATGGCTTATGCAAAAATTTTGGGTACTTTCCAATTACCCGGATGAGTGCTTTATTTTTATATATTACATATGCACACAAAAAAGCAAATGAAATTTCCCATTTCTTTTTGTTTTAAATAAAAGTTTACACTTTGGGATTTCTATCTATGAAATAAAAATGATGTCTTTCGCATGGCTTATGCAAAAATTTTGGGTACTTTCCAATTAGCCGGATAAGTGCTTTATTTTTACATATTACATATGCACACAAAAAAGCAAATGAAATTTCCAATTTCTTTTTGTTTAAAATAAAAGTTTACACTTTGGGCTTTCTATCTGTGAAATAAAAATTACGTCTTTCACATGGCTTATGCAAAAATTTTGGGTACTTTCCAATTAGCCGGATGCGTGTTTATTTTTACATATGCACATATGTATACATCTATATAAATACAGATGTATTATACATGTACATATGTATGTATATGGACAGTATATTGATACATATAACACTGGTGCCCGTCTAACCGAAAATTACCAAATTTTGCCTCGTTTTGAAAATCTGCACCAATTAAGGGGGAAAAAATCTGACTAAGTTTAGCTGTGGTACTTAAATAATTACTGGAGTTTCTATGAGTTATTGAATTTAATGTTATTTGATGCAAAAACAAATTGGAAATTTCATTTTCCTTTTCATGTAGAGACTTTTTAATAAAGTCACGAAATTTCGGAAAAATAATCATGACTTTCAACTTTGGTTTACTTTTTCGTCCGTATATAAATCTCTATTAATTGCCCTAATTGCTTTTTTCACTTGCTTTTTATGCCGCTTAAATGGATCTCCACATTTATATAATTCATATTTCATTAAGAGCGAAATTCTGTGATGCTCACATATATTAATCAAACGGTTTTCACTTAATTTTTGTTTTATAAATGCAATAGTCCTAACTAATAAAAATTCTTTTTCTGAATCACAGAGATTATCAATGTAGTCTATTTCTCTGTTATTTGTATAGCTAGTTTTGTGACATTCTAAACCAATTAATATTACAAAACTGCAAGCCTGAAGACTAGTAGAAGGTTTAATATCAGGCTCCATATTAAAACAATAAAGCAAAAAAAAATATTTATACATATCATAAACTATAAAATATGTAGCAATCAGAATGTATTTTTTGTAGCACAGTAAAAGTTAAATCATTCTTCTATGATAAGAAACAACAGAATGACAATAATTTGATTAACTTGATTTCAAAACATCTGCTTTCATACTAACGAGCATTACCCTGCCTTTATCAGAAGGTGTTTATACAAGGCAGGTGCAATTAAATCTTTCAGACTATAGAAACAAATTCAAGTTCTGTTAAACATTTGTGTATTTAAACTTGCCAATATAAATATTTAATCTGATTAAAATTAACGAAGGAAAGGAAATACAAGGTTATGAAAATTTTTTTAAACACAAATAATTAATATATAAGCATTCGAAAGAAATAATGGAGATGTGAGAAGAAAAAAATTTCTATTTTATACTGTACAAAAAAAATCTGTTTTGAGTTTAATTATTGAAAATAAAAGTAAGAGATTCTTTAGATTGTCAAAAAATGCCCATTATTAAATAACTAAATGAAATATATGGACCATTCACTAAATTTAATGGGGAAACATATTACAGTCAGATTTTTTTTGATCAGAAAAAACAAAACCTAAACTTTACTTTGAGAATAAAAAAAAAAAAAAACATGCATCAAATAACATTAAATTCAATAACTCATAGAAATTCCAGTAATTATTTAAGTACCACAGCTAAACTTAGTCAGATTTTTTTCCTCTTAATTGGTGCAGATTCTCAAAACAAGGCAAAATTTGGTACTTTTCGGTTAGACGGGCACCAGTTTTATACATATATATATCAATATACTGTATATATACATATATATGTACATGTATAATACATCTGTATTTATATAGATGTATACATATGTGCATATGTAAAAATAAACACGCATCCGGCTAATTGGAAAGTACCCAAAATTTTTGCATAAGCCATGTGAAAGACGTAATTTTTATTTCATAGATAGAAAGCCCAAAGTGTAAACTTTTATTTAAAACAAAAAGAAATGGGAAATTTCATTTGCTTTTTTGTGTGCATATGTAATATATAAAAATAAAGCACTTATCTGGCTAATTGGAAAGTACCCAAATTTTTTGCATAAGCCATGCGAAACACATAATTTTTATTTCATAGATAGAAAGCCCAAAGTATAAACTTTTATTTAAAACAAAAAGAAATGGGAAATTTCACTTGCTTTTTTGTGTGCATATGTAATATATAAAAATAAAGCACTCATCCGGCTAATTGGAAAGTACCCAAAATTTTTGCATAAGCCATGCGAAACACATCATTTTTATTTCATAGATAGAAAGCCCAAAGTGTAAACTTTTATTTAAAACAAAAAGAAATTGGAAATTTAATTTGCCTTTTTGTGTACAACCTTTTTTGTCAAGTCACAAAAATTTGGAAAAATAACCATAACTCTCAACTTTGGCTAATTTTTTTTTATCCTAAATATTACAAGTAAATTTTTTAAATATTTTTTATTAAAATCTGCATCTATTTATATTTTTACAGTAAATTTTTTAAGATGATTCATATTTTAGATCCAGAGAAACAATTTTTTGAAGATGGAACTGCAATCTCAAAATACAGACTCAGAAATGTGCGATTTGAGAAAACCCCAAGAATTGGACCCCCCATATCTCACAAAGTATGAGGTCTAGGAAGGAAAAATTTCTGATGGAATCATTTCATGATAGAATTAGTGTGTACACAAAGTTTCATCAAAATCCCTGGGGGTCGGGTTACAAGGTCTGGTTGAATTGACATGGAATGACCCCTCCGTGATGTTAAATCTATGGGCGTTTGATGCATCTTAATACTCAAAATATCGCCTCGGAAAATTAATATTTTTAACTTTTTTCTGTGAACTCTTTTTTTTCTTAGTTTTTAAAATATTTTTAAAATCTACGCTTAACTTTATATAAAATGTTAAAGTTTTACTCCCAAATGGTCAGTTTTTAAAACATGAAATTTTAAATTAAGCAAAGATTTTAGAAGTATTTTGAGCACGTAAAGCATAGTAATTGAGGTGCGTTCGTACTATATCGAAATTTTAAAAATATCCAGATCTTTGTTATGGTATACAGTACTTCGGATACAGTATAGTGGTTGAAATCTTTTGAGTGTTGCTGTAAATACTATCTAGTTTCTATTATACAGGAAGGAACTTGTATTAAACTTCAGTCACGTATATCAATTTCATAAAATTTGAAATAGTTTAATTTAAATAAAACACGCCCAAAAAATGATTTCCCGTGTAACATTATGTAGCGGAATACTTTTGTGTATCCCTGTAAATTAAAAATAAATATTCTTTGCATCACAGATTGTAGAGAATGTATACTTTAGTATATACTTCACAGATTCATGTCAATTCTATTATATTCGATAGAGTATAACTTCATTAATATATACTTGAAACTATTTTGTCCTATATTGACCGTGATGTAATGGAATACTTTTGATTGCCCGTATAATAAAATTATACATACGATTTTCATAAAATTTGAAATGACTCGTCAAAATTATGCAACATTTATATATTTAAAATCTCAAAAGATTTGGTTAGGTAGTTTTTGCTCTGTTATATGTGGGCACACAGACTGACGGACAGACTGTACGACGATAAGAGGTGCTACTTATTTATATAATTACGAACGCACCTAAATATATCCAAATATTGATGTAATAGTATAAAGTATTTAGACGCAGTATAGTAGCAGAAATCTTTCGTGTGTCCCTGTAAATACTATATACTTTCTATTATACAGGTAATAACTTTAGTTTTCCTCAGCAACGTATATCAATTTCATAAAATGTTAAATAGTTTAATACAATTAAACCGTGCACCAAAAAATGTTCTCCCTATACCATTATGTAATGGAATATTTATGTGTTGCCCTGTAAATGAAGAACAAATGTCTTTTGCACCACAGATTGCACAGAATGTATATTACAGTACATCCTTCATAGATGCATATCAATTTTATGTTCGAAAGCGTGCAAAACCACACTGAAAAAATATATCTACCTCCTTCAACTACAATGAATAAGTAGTCCTTTTCTAAATCCCTAAACTAGAAATATAGATGTCAGAGTTATACAAATAAGTCTAATAAATAAACCGTATCGATGAAATGATCGAGAATTTCTAATCTGTAGTTTTATAGATGGCGAAAGTAAATTTTACGAATTATAACTACTACGAATCGTTTGAACTACGAGAAATTATCGCTTTGATTTCTGGAATCGATTCATTAACTGGAATTCTATCTATTGTAACATTTTTCTTGTGTTTGAATTTATTTGCAGAGATTTTTATATAAGTTTGACAGCAATAATATAGGAAAATGGTTGATAATACGCATAGATAAATCAGCGAGAATTTTAAAGTTGTTGGGTTGCTTTCTGTTTTAAAATGGCGTTTTAAAAAAATAACTACTTTAAAAATTTAAACCTTTCTTAATTTGTTTATCATCTATCCGTATAATTATTGTTATATTTGACAAAAAAAGGAGACTGGAGCTTTTTAAAAAACTTGAACAATTTTGAAACAAAAAAAATTGGATATTTTTATTAGAAAACTCTTGTACAAATATTACAGCATACATAAGTACAGATGAGGGGGGAAAATCACCTGCCCGGAAATAGCAGACGATTTGAAAAATGACTTTCGAATAAGCTGAAAGTTTGTTATTTAGAATAAAATGACTGTCTCGTGAGCTGTACTGTCAGTCTTGATTTAAAAATTTAACTAAAATATTTCTCAAGAGTCCTTAAAAGAATGATCTAGATGAAAATGCGTCAGAGAAAACTAAAATTGCTGTGGCATGTTAAAAAGAATTCATGTCATTGTTATTTTAGTTATTATCGAAACGTACAAATTTGTTCTTCATTTGTTCTTTGTGAATATGGATTACATGAAAAAAAGGTATGAAAAAGCTTATTTATTTTTTCTCTTGCTTTTCTTTAAATTATTTTTTCTCTTGCTTGTCTATAAATTTTATAATTTTATTCAAATAAATAACTGTCTCTCAATAATTGCAATCTAACGCTATAAAGAATTTATATAAATTACATTTTGATAACATTTGTTTACTTGTAAAATACCATTGGTTAAAATCACATGTTTTTTCAAATTTTAAAATGATCCGGAAAAATTTAACAGTCAAAGTTTTACATTATTAGCAAATATCTAAAGGTATTTAAATTACTAATTAAAAAACCTATCTTATAGAATATAACTGTTTGAAAGTTTAATTTTTTAAATTTTATATTTACAAAGGGAAGTTTTCAAAGTAATCTTTAATTCTGAAATCGTTAAAATGAAAATACAAAAATTATGCAACCAGTAATAATTTAAATTTTATTTTACTGAAAGATTTTAATTAAAAAAGCTAATGTATATATTTGAAAGAATGAAACTAAAATGAATTAATGACTGAATGATGCTAGTTTATTATTTTTTTTTTTATTCTGGATTTCTCCGACCTATCTGGTAGGCCTAGGGTTATAATGAGGCTTGGTATTTATAATTATCCTCTAATCCTTTGAATATAATAATAATAATAATAATATACCAGTGTGTGTTTCTATTTTGTGTTTATGGTCTGAATTCTTATACGTTATTTACATTTAAAAAATATTAACGTGATTATTTAATATTTAAAAAATGACAATATTGAGTTGAAGTATGTAATTTTCTACTTATTGCAAATTTGAAAAAAAATCATTAGTTAGTTTTATGTTTGAAATCATTTTTGTTCTGTTTAAAATTACTTATTCCAACCATCGAGTAAATGTTTGCATTTTCAACGTTATATAGCATTTAAAATAATTATCAGATTTAAACACTGTTTCTTTTAGCATGCTTATCATATATTTTGCTATAAAACTATGCGTTTTCATATATTTACATGAGGTAGTTTTCAAAATATATTCAGTGAAAATCGAAAATTTACAATAAATTCAACTATAGAAGCAGCAGTGTTTTTCTTTTTTTAACTTTATTTTTAGAATGGAGCGATAGATGACAAATCAGTGTATATTTTAGAATCTAAATATGTTAACCTTTTCTTTTAGGTAGTTTTGTGTTATAGCAGAGCCCGAGGGTAAGTTGTCAAATTATAAAACATGTATCACTATAAAATAATATTCGATGCAAATAATATTTCGTGTGATATATGGTACAGATGTAATCATACAAGACGCATATGTATATGATATGAATGGAACATGTACTTACATATAGTATATGGGCATATACAGGGTGTCCCAAAAGGTCATGTCCAAACGGAACACATGGTTGTGTCAGGTCATGAGGAAACAGAATTACATAGGAAAGGGGGGTCGGAAACGCGATCTAAACAGTGAAATTGCATCGTAACCGTCACGCAAAGAAAAGATAACAAACGGTGTAAAATATCTTTATTTTACAACAAAACAGTACCAAATAAAAAAGAAAAATGCTACAACTCATAGTAAGTGCTCATCCAAGTGCTCATCAACTGGTTCATCCTTTCTCTGCAACGTCCGCGCTTCGAATGATCCGACTGCCCGCGCTTTCGTCTGACATCGCTTATCGCCCTCTAGCGGATTACAATCGCGTTTCCGACCCCCCTTTCCTATGTAATTCTGTTTCCTAATGACCTGACACAACCATGTGTGCCGTTTGGACATGACCTTTTGGGACACCCTGTATAAATGAGGTGCTCAGAAGTGAATTTGACTATCTCCATTTTTCAATAACTATAAATGTTTAAAATGAGCGTTTTTAGTTGATGGAGTTAATCGGATTGATTTCTGAACACTTCATGCGTGCCTGTGTGTGTGTGTATATATGTATATATAGGACATATATGAATGTATTTATATGTAACATATATGGCACAATAGAAGTAAATGATACATATATAATGACGTGGCACATAACAGTGTTTGGAGTGTATTCATATCATATATATATGTATTTACATACAAATTTCGGGATGATCTTGGCTAGATCATAACTTTAATTTTCTCGTAATTAAATTTATAGAGACTGTTATAACAAAAAAGTACCATATTGTCTGTGTTCCAAATTGTCTGAATTAACGTGCGTTTATTGTAATACAAAGAAATTAATAAATATATTTTATAGTAAACTTTATCGTTCTATTAAAACAAATAAAATATAATTAGTTAATATCGAATTCTATGAGATAAATTAATTTCATGCAGTCTCTCTATAGTTTAAAGAATACAAAAAATATTGTATAGAACAGGATATTATTTTTATATAAATTTATTTCGACAATGCTTCAAGAATTAAACAGAAATGTTTTTTTAGTAACAATAATTTATAAAATATGCGATTTTTTAAAGGCAATAAATAACAAATAGATAATTTTCAAAAAATTGTGTCAAATCGAATTTTTAACAGTTTTAATTTTTAACATTTCCAGTTATGACCATGCTTTCTGCTTCAGGATATTATATTTTGTAGTTAATATGTCTTTAAATTCTATTTCTAATACCTATCTTAGAAAGTCAGGGAACTAGAAATTCTGATTTATGAAACCAGAAGTTGTTGTTATGAAATTTAGCCACTTTGAAAATCTAGCTCGAAGCCCATTTTATTCTAGTTCTGGGAACTAGAAAATTCTGGTCTACTGAATCAAAATATTAACTAGAACACGCTAGCAAACAAATTATAAGGATGACATGCACTGTAAAAAATAAATGTAAATTAACTGGCATTTACCGTAATATTTTACGGTAGTTGTCCGTTTTTGAAGCTTAACGGTACACTTCCGTAAATTTACGTTGCGGAAACATAAATTCGGAGTACTAATATGTTTTTACGGGCAAAGCCCGTTTTTTTATGCAGGGTGTGAAAATCTGCTGCCTAGCCATTTTTTTTACGGACAAATACCTTCGAATAAGTCTTTCGATGACGTCATAACAGAACGTTTTATTTTGTTTGTTGAAAATATTATTATTATTTAATTAAATTATTGTCTGGTTTAAATTATCGCATAAAATTATCATCTGGTTTTAATATGCTATTGTTTTGGTAAATTTATAGAAAAATTAGTCGGTTGTGGCACTCCAAAAATTTTCTTCTATCTTATATATGTAAATACTCTCCTGAAAAGTGCAGTATAACAGCGCCACCGGTTATGTGACTTACACCAAAAATCTAATCATTCCCAACTTTACGTGAACTCCTAACTGCATCTGAAGTTAGCTGAAAATCCGTGCATTAGTTTCTGAGATAACGCTATATTCTTATGACATCATCAGTGGTGACCATCCCTTTCCCCCAAGCCCCACCAGCGGCGGAGAGGTTCGTACCTCTTAACTGGTAGACGGCAGGTGCTGGGTTCGAACCCAATCGCGGCTGTCGGCCTAATCGTTCGGAGTTTTCGTGGTTTTCTTCGAACTTTGCGTAAATACGGGTTAGGTTCCCTTAGAAAGACCCCCACGAAGGGCACCTCCCCCCTGGGCCTATATCCCTAGTGTAGATAATCGGCCGACAAAAATAAACCAAACCAAACCCTTTCCCCCAAACCCAATGACGCAAATCCCTCCCCCCCCCAAAAAAAAAAAAAAAATCTTCATACTTTAACATTGACACTCCCCGACCATCGCCTCCCAAACCCAATGACGCAAATCCCTCCCCCCCCCAAAAAAAAAAATCTTCATACTTTAACATTGACACCCCCCCCCTAAACAAAATATCAATTGTAAAATATATTCTACTAATAATCTACTGCTCACTCAAAAGATAGCGAGTTGAGCATAGCGTAATGAGTTCTTATTGCCTTTATCTAGAATTTAAAGAAAGAAAACACAGGAACATTTCTGAAAATCCAATGTTGAAAAAATTTAAAAGTGATATTAAAAAAATTAAGACTTTTTTAACAGTAAGAAAAAAGGAAGTACTAAGAATTTAAAAATCCCCCCCCCCATTATACTTTTTCTCAAATTCCCCCCCAAAAGAAAATTGTAAAACGCATCTTGCGTCACCAAACCCCTCTCTGGGCCCCCTGGACATCATTGTAGATAATGACGTGATAGTTTTGTATGTCTTAAGACATCATACTAGGTAAAATTGCGGCGTTATTTACAGTTTGAATTCACTTTTTTATTGTCATATTTATGAACTCAGAAACGAAATTAATGAAAAAAAGCATGCTTTTTCATTATTAAATTTTGAAATAATGAAGTATGAAATGCTACCATTATATTATTGCAAAAAGTTCTTAATTTCTCTGGTCGGAATCTTCCGATTTGGATAATGATTGAAGAAGTAAATTAAATTAAGAGTAAAAATAACATGATGGAATGCGTAGAATACTTTTAATGGAGAACAAAGTGGTCGTCTTACGCGGGTATTCTTGTCAAACGCTTATCTATCGTAACTTCTTCTCTTCCGCAGAATTACGGCTCGCCGCTAAAAACGCTATTCAAATCAAACTTGCGGAACGTTTTTCGATCGTAGATCTTTCGTGTCACGTGACTACTATTTGCGGACGGTAAAAAGGTGTCGAACACTGTTACGAGTAGTAAATAATAATGGCGGACATTATCGCGCTGCGTCGCATCAGGAGAAGAAGACTTCGTTTAGCCAACATTAATCGTCGTTGGAGACTGATTGATCGACAAGACCCGTTTAGTTTCGACTCCAGCAAATTCATTTTGAATTTTAAATTAACGAAGGAAGCGGTAAAAGACCTTTGTGATGAATTGAGGCCTCACATGGACGCAAGTGAAAACGGCTATTCAATTGAAATGCAGGTATGTAAAATATTTTTGTTTATTTATTATTATTATCTGTAGTTATAAGTCACTAAAAATTCTTAGATTATCAAATTTTCAAAAATATTTCTTTTGCAAAAGATCATTACAATGTACTTTTACGGTCTCATTCGTGCATATGGTATAAGAAAAAACATTAACTTTTAATATAGCGATTTATGCTGTAAATAAAATTTCCACGAAGTATATTTTTCAATAAAGTATTTTTTATTAACAGTTTTGTTTCGTAAGTTTTTGCTTTAAAAAGGTAGAGCCATGCAATTGCTTTCATTTATGAATGTACATACAATTCATGCACATGCATAAAGATATGAGTTTAATTTGTAATTACGATAGAAGGCAACACACAGAACTATTTCATGTGAAAATGTTCATAATTTTAAATTAATGCTATTAACCAATGTACAGTTAGTTATTTCACATTTATAAATATGACATTCAAATCGGTTTTTTTTTCCTTTAAATATTTTTCATTTTTCTTGAAATTCCAATGAAATCTTTTAAAAATTGTGGAAAATAGAAGGTAGTTTTTATTCTCATATCTCGTGATAATTTAACATTATAAATAACCATATGTTTGTCATAAAATAAAAGTCATAATTCTCAGGGATGGTGTATAGGGGTTTATAAAATGACATTAGACTGAAATATGTAGGTTTTTGTAATGTTATACTGAACTTATTCCTTCCATTTCTATAGAAAATTGTAAGATGATTACAGCTATTGTTGTGCCTTCTTATCTCTCATCTCCTCCAATTTTCCCAAAAAGTATTCGAACTGTATGGGAAGGATTAGTTAGAATTTTGGCAACTGTGTTTATAAAAAATATATTGATATTGTGTAATTTCTTTCTGAGAGAATGTTCAAACTTTTGTTTAAATATTTTAACTGTAGATTGAAACTACTTATTTTAATCTAGTGATCTTTATTAAATAAACAAGATATAGTTTTAAACCGACTAAAATGCTTGTGTTTTAATCAAAACATATATTTGTCGCTCTTCCTCCACCTTCCCTCTATTAGAACATGTGGTACTTTTCTGTTACTGTTGTATATTAGTGTTGACTCTAAGCCATTATAGCATGGTTTTAAAACTTTTTATTTCTTCTATGCACCGGGGTTAAATGCTTTTAAAAATCCTGATGTACCCAGCAGTCCTTTTTAACTCTTCTTATGAGCCACATGGCAATTCAATTGATTCTGCAAAATATCTCAAATTTCAGTGGACTATAAACAAACCAGTTCTAAATATTTTTGCTTGAACAACATACATGTGTACTCATTTTGAAAAAAAAAAAAATGCACCTTTTTTAAAAAATAATATTCCTTTTTGAAAAATATGTACCCGTTTTTAGAATCATGCTCCCATTTTTAAAAAAAATGTACCCTTCTTTAATCTGCATTTTTTTAAAAAATGTATCCCTTTTTTTTAGAATAGTATTCGCTATTTGAAAAACTCCCGCCCTACAGCCCTTTTTTTCTAGAATCAACACTATGTATAGATACATGTATACCAGGCCTGTCCAACCTTTCACTAACCAGGGGCGCATCTTGGCTCTTGGCACTAAATGAAGGGCGCCAATATTTACATGACTAAAAACATGTGGCAATATTATCATATAGCGTTAGTATACACGAACGTCTTCACACAATGCAAATGAATCGTACAGCGTCAAACAAAAGACCCCTACAGATATGGAGTTACGTGTATTAAATTTCAAGTTATGCATTTTCTTATGAGAAGACTATATCAAAAATGTTTGTAGGGTAAGGAGCCAGAAACTTTAATCGCGTCTATAATAACAATAATATTAAATAAATAAATATGAAAATCCGAGATGTAGCAGAGATATAGGTTTCTTTTAGGATGTGAATAAACGGTTTGCTTTATTTTGAAGGCGTGGATTAGTTTTACGAAAAGTACAAAAGCAGACAAACATGATAGTGACCAAACCATGTGGGTGGTTTCAGACGGATAATCTGGAAGTACTTTGATAAATGGAAATCGCAATTTTTGTACATATGTCACACAAAAAAATTCCTAAATTTTGTCAATTTACTGCAGGAAAATATAAAATTTCGTCATTTAAGAACCACAAATTTCGTTTATCGGCACGGAAAAATCATGAATTCCATTGATCAAATGCGGAAATAGTTAAATTTTATCGATGAAGATCAGAAAAATTGTCAGTTTTGCTCATCAGATAGGGGAAAAATCGCGAATTTTGCTCATGAGACTCGAGAAAAAAAGGAGCAAATTTTCCCGATTGGGCACGAAAAAATTGTGAGTTTTTTCAACCAGGTATGGAAAAATCACGGAATTTGTCTGATGGATGCGAAAACACACATTTTGTTGATCAAGCAAGAAAAAAAATCATAAATGTTGTGGTTCCTTGCAAATTATCATCGGACGGAAAAATAGCATATTTTCTCGGTTTAAACTTTGTCGATCAGAGACAAAAAAAAAAAACAAGTTTCGCTGATAAGACACGGGAAAATCAAAAATCTCGAATTAAGTGATGACGCGTGGAAATATTGCAAATTTCGTTGATCAGGTGGAAAAATCGTGTTTTTTGTCAGTTTATCAAGAGAAAAAAATCGCGAGTTTTATCTGGCCGCATAAAAAATGCAGATTTTGTCAATGTTAATACAAAAATCACGAAAATTGATACTCGGTCGAAGAAAAATGTGTATTTTGTCAATTTACAGCAAAAAAAGCACACATTTCGTCGTTCAAAGATCGAACAATTGCGAGTTTTATTGATTGCATTTTGAAAAATAGCAAATTTCTTTGGTCGAAGATGGGAATATTGCAAATTTTGTTGGTCACACGTGGAAAAATTGCTACTACGTCGATCAGACTCGAATAAAATCGAGAATTTCATTGATCATGCGGAGTAATTTCGTGATTTTTGTCGATTGGCTTTGCAAAGATCACAAATTTTGCCAATACGCTTTGTAAAAATCGCAAATTTGATTGAACGCCTTCGTAAAAATCCCAAAGTTTGTCGATTAGCTTCGAAAAAATCGCGAATTTTGCCGATCTGAATCGGAAAATCGCGAATTTCGTCGATTAGATGCAGAAAAATTGCGAATTTTGTTATTCAGTCGCATAAAAATCACGTATATCGTCAATCAAGTTTGGATGAATTGCCAATTTCGTCGATCATGCAAAAGAAAATTGTGAATTTTGTCTATCAGCTTTGCAAAAATCGCGAATTTCGTCTATCAACTTTTAAAAAATCGCGAACTGCGTCTATTGACTTTGTAAAAATTGTGAATTTTGTCGATCGGCTTCATGAACATCGTCAATTTTGACTATTGCCTTTTCGTATGCAGATTTCGTAGATCAGGCGTTGAAAATCGTGAATTTCATTGATTGGCTTTGTAAAAATTGTGAATTTCGTCTATCAAGCGCTGAAATATTGTGAATTTTGTCGATTGTGCGAAAGAAAATAGTGAATTTTATCAATCGACTTTGTAAAAATCGCGAATTTTATTGATCGGCTTCGTAAAAACTAGAGTTTCGTAGATCATCTTCAGAAAAACGTGAATTTCTTCAATCAGGTATAGGTGAAAACTGGGAAATTTGATTAATAGCCAGTGGCCGGTAGATCCAGTTTCATTAGTGGCCACTTTTTAAAAGTTAGTAGCCACTTTTTAAAAATAGGTCAAAATGGCTATTATTTATTTAGTGGCTAGTAAGTTACAAAGTTACACATATTTGGTTAAAAATAAAACTGTCATTCCACTGAATGGAAAAATATGAATTGGTGATTAATACTGCAGATAAAATTATAAGTGATAAACTATATTTAAATATATATTAATACATTGTATAAAACAAACAAGGAAATTGTATTTTTAAATTTAAAAATAATTTCATATCTTTCTTGGATATTTTATTCTTACTTAAAATTGGTGGTAATGATTAAATTTGGCGAGTGTACAAATAAATATAAATATTCTTTGCTTTAGCTGAGATTTCAAAACTCCAGATGTCTTATTAAGGCAAAATCAGAGAGTGCCAATGTGTTGGTGAGGTGGAGGAAGTCTGCTTGGTAGCAGTAAAGTCAGATGCTAAATTTGCAGTATTACTCGCCTAAGTGGCGAGTGCTAATTTTGTCCTATATGTTTAAAGTAGTTGGCTATAATGTTTCAATCTTTCTTGACACCTACATAAACTTTAATCATAAATTAAAAAAAAAATTATACCAGCCAACTATTACTGGTACAATTAATGAGCATATGGCAAAAGTGAAAGATTTAAGATACAGCAATGTCCTTAAAATCTCCTTGCATCCAGAGGTAAAAATGGTATAATTTATTTGAAATGCATGTGGAATTAAAATTGATGACTATATTATGTAGGAAAAAAAGTATGTCTTGAAAACATAATCCAAATAAAGAGTTCATAGTAAAAAGCCAAAATATAGAAAATACAACAAAGTTGCTAAATATGCTTGCATCCGACAGAAAGAAAGAATTAACCAATTCACTAATTAGATACAAACAAAGAAGAGATGCATATATTCATGAAAAAAGCTGTATTTCACAAGGCAAATTAATAAGATTTTTTAATCGCCGAGTGGCGACTAGGGTGCCGATCGATGGCCGATTTTTAATTTAAAGAATTAACCAATTCACTAATTAGAAGCAAACAAAGTAGAGATGAATGTATCCATGAAAAAATCTGTATTTCACAAAGCAAATTAAAAATATTTTTCAATCGCCGAGTGGCGAATAGGGTGGCGATCGATGGCCGATTTTTAATTTGAAGAATTAACCAATTTACTAATTAGAAGCAAACAAAGTAGAGATGAATGTATCCATGAAAAAAATCTTTATTTCACAAAGCAAATTAATAAGATTTTTTAATCGCCGAGTGGCGACTAGGGTGGCGATCGATGGCCGATTTTTAATCGCCACTTTTACAACTTTAATCGCCACATGGCGAGTGGCGACCGTTAATTTACACCTATACAATCAGGCGCATTGAAATTGGAAATTTTGTCGATTAGGTGCGGAAAAATTACAAGTCTCGTCGATCATGCGCAGAAAAATCATGAATTTCGCCGATCATACGAAGGAAAATAACAAATTTCATTGACCAACTTTGTAAAAATCACGAATTTTATCGATCGCTTTGTAAAAATCTCGAATTTTGTTGATCGGCAAGGTAAAAATCACAAATTTTATCGATCAGTCGCGGAAAAATTTAAAATAACGTAGATAAAAAAAATCTTGTAATCGGCTTCTCTCTCCTTCGTTCATAAAATTCACATTTTTTGGCACCAGCCATTTATGCTCTTTTTTTAGCACTTTTAATAAAACAAAACATAGTCTCCTGAATTATGTCAAGGAATATCTTTAAATCTAGAAAATAATCCTTGCTATATCTGTTATATATAAAAATGTAAAAATGCTGATGTATTCTTAACAACTGAATTGGGTATTTTGACTGGGTAAGTGAACTTAAGTGGGTACCCCCCCCCCCCCCCCAGTGTTCTCGCTGACATTTGATCAACGTTAGTAATTTGGTGAGTTAAAAATAAAAAATCATTCGCCAAATGAAAAATGTATTAGCAAAATAGATTCGCCATGTAGCACAAAAAATATCTTTAATCCTTTAATGTAACCTCTTTTTTTTCAATATGTTCTAAAATAACCTAAGTTTCTACAACTGTGATAGCGATTGTTATTAATCTAATTTCAACTATCCGCTACAAATATAAAAAATATGTATACATTAAATATATATATGCATATGTATGAAAAACGAAAACGAAAAACAGAAAAAGAAAAAATTGAGCACTAGCAATTTGGCGAATCTAATTGCTTGTTTACTCTCCAAATGAAGAATTTAGTCGCAACTTGGTGCATTGGCGAGCGACAGCGAGAACACTGCCCCCCCCAATCACACACATACACTCTCCTCTGAAACCACATATTTTTTTTATCAGATTGTAGGCTACAGATCACCTCCTCTAACTCGAATTCTCTCCTTTTTATTGATGTGGTCTTCGACCACCCAGATATATTTGAAAGTGGCCCTTCTCTTCAAAAGGTTGTGCACCCCTATATTAGAGCATATAGTTTTTGTATTGTATCTCAGCCTGCTGAAATTAGCTGCCAAACAATAGATTTTGATTTTAGAAATTTAATTGATTTGAGCTCTGAATTGATTACTTATAGCCTTCGAAATACATTGTTAGCTCATAGTGATCCATTTTATCCTGATTGTTTGTTTTGAGCTTCTAAAAGCAGAGTTGTATAATAGAGACTGCACAGAAAATTTTATGGAGTTTGTAAAAAAATTTAAGAAAGAATTATTTATTGCTAACGCGAATAAATTGCGTGATTTTTTCAAGGTGTCATCAAAACACCTTGAAAAAATCACGAATTTCAATAAAGAATTGCATAAAAATATGCATTTTGACAAAGAATCGCGTAAAAAACATGCATTTCAGCCAAGTATCGTGTAAAAAGAACCAACATTTTGGCAAAAGACCGCGCGGGAAAACTTGAATGTCGCCCGAAAGCTGAGTAAAAGATGCAAATTTCTTGCATGAATCACATAAAAAACACGAATTACATCCATGAATCACTCAAAAAACCCAAATCACACCCATGAATGGCTCAAAAAAAACACGAATTCGACATCCATGAATTATGCAAAAAATGCGAATTAGGTCCATGAATCATGTAAAAAAAACACGAATTACATTCATAAATTGCATAAAAAACACGAATTACATCCATAAATCAATCAAAAAACGTAAATTTCGTCACTCAAAAAATGCAAATTACGTCTATGAATCTCATAAAAATAGTGAATTACACCCTTAAATAGCATAACAAATGCAAATTATGTTCATGAAAAACATGAATTATGCTCAGGAATCGCGTAAAAAAATGCGAATTACACCCATGAATCGCTCAAAAACGCAAATTACATCTATGAATCACGTAAAAAACGTGAATTATGTTCATAAACTGCATCGAATTACACCCAACATTAATTTGCAGATAGTTTTTGATTCAATATTACGTGTGCAGAAAGTTTTTCGTTTTATACAAGTCTGCCTAAAAATAAAATTTATCATCATACTTTTCTTTTATTTTTAATTAAAGGTTATAGATAAATAAGAATTTTTTTCTTGTAAAGGTAAGATATTTGTTTTGATTTAACCTTTTGCAGGGTACAAAATTAATTCATTACAAATTAATTTCTTAAGTGTTGAAATAAATGACTGACACCGGAATTTGAAAACAACTTTATTTGTAAATAAAAAAACGCTATATTTCACACAATCAATAAACCATAATTTTTTCCGGTGCCAATATGGAATTTGGGAATTAAAATTAAGTGGTATATCTATGAAACCACTGCACCGCAAAGGGTTAATATTAAATTTAATATGCTTAAAAGAAAACTTTAAATAACAATTTTATGATCATGTATTGAAATTTAACATGGGGCACAGTGGACCTACAGTTGTTTCTAGAAATATTTTGCCTTATGAATAAACAAACAAACAAACAAAAATTACTGGATCAATTCCTGATTGTTTTATGTAATTAGCTTTATTTTATTGGGGGGGGGGGAACACTATTTGGGAATAGTGATGCATGGAGGCTTTTCATGACAGATTTAAAGTTTTTCTTGGTTGTCATTATAAATTTTGTATTTTTCAGTCACAAATCCTAATGACATCATCTGATAAAGATGCCAAAGCCATGTCTTCAATGTGTTGAAAAAATATTTTGTAAAAGAGGGAAGCAAGAATGCAAAAACAGGTTTATTTATTATATATTATTTTAGTAAAATTAATGTAATAATAATGAGTTCTTGTACAATTTTTTAATGCTTTCTTTTATTCCAGGAAAGTTTTTCTCCTTTTTTGGAGAGGGGGGGGGGTATAATTTTTTTGTGCAAATTACGTGGGATGTTTTTGTAAATTAAAAGACATGATTATTATTGTTCAGAAAAAGGGTATCATTGTGAAATGGAGAAGGGAGGGGGATGCTATGTTAACTGGCTTACTAAATTATAAATTTTTTGTGGATTTTATTTGGCTCCTTTTTTTTACCATTTAGAAAATAGTTGTTGTTTACATGTTTTTGTTGTAAAATGCATCCCTTTTTTATTTATTTTTTCTTGGAGGGGGGGAGCATTATACACGACTAAATTTTGTATATACTTTTACATATTAACTGTAGTACTGACTTTTTTTTTTTTTCTCAGGATGTTAATGCTATTTTCAAATTGTAACATTTATCTTATTTAATTGTAAATTATATAAAGTGAATATTATTGTTCAAAAAGAGTTAGCATTGTGAAATAAGTGTGGGGAAAAGCTATATTAACTAGTTTACTTAATTAAAATTTTTTTGTTGGATTTTTCTTGACTCCTAAATTTTTCATTTTTACATCTTCTATTGACAAGTTGGTTTGTATTAAAAGCTAAATAAAATTTTTTAATCTTCTTTTTTTGTTATCTCATTGAATGATAAAAGATAATTATATATGAAATAACGATTTGAATATCAGTAAAATTTATTTCAAAATAATTTTCATTTATAAATTATTTATTTTGCTACTGTTTATTTTATAACTCTTGCTCTTACATATGAATATTGTATTACCAAGGGTGGGGAAATGAATCATTTTGCTCGCCAGTGGCAAAGCATTTTCTGGCAAGGCGAGTTCGTTTTTTGTTTTTGTAAAACTGTAGATAATAGAGACATTATCAGAGACTCTTTCTCAATCTAGATATTTTAACTTTCCAAATTATTACAGTGTAAATAACTAAGCTAAGTTTTAATTACTAAATGGTACTAAGTTCTATCTTATACTAAGTTTACCTCTGTTGCAGGGTTGCAAAAATCTAGGCGCCAGCAGGCAGTTTCTCACCACAAAATTTATTTCGTTTTTCTTCGTCTAATATTTCGTGTCAAATTCCCGCTAGAATGCTATTAAATTTTGAGCGAAAAAAACTTTAAAATTTTAGTGGTGAGAGACTACCCTCTGGCGCCTAGATTTTTGCACCCCTTCTCTGTTGTATATATTTCTTAATATTATAGAAAAAAAGAATTATGAAAATGCGTTGTAGTAACCGTAAGTTTGTCTGCAATTGCATGCAATTTTGTCATAACTATTTTCAATTGCATGTGTTTTGCATCCTGCTGGCCGATGAAACAAATACTTGGCTGGTAAGATTTTTGAAAATTTTCCCACCCTTGTGTATTACTATTGTTCATTAATTATGCTTCTTGATGTAAGCCTTAATCTTGTTTCGTATAAAATAAGTACATGAATCATTTGTGCTTACAAATGACATTAAAACACATAGTTAAAGTTTTAAAATAAAATTTGAAATAAGATCTATAACATAGTGCTTTGTATTTGAACTGAAAGTATGTTTAAGTAATATAGCATGGCATATGACAATTGGTAGAAGGGGGGGGGGTATGACAAGTGTGACAAATGGGGAGAGACAAGGTAAAAAAATTGAACATCTTTTATGGATAGCCCTTAAGTAAAAACTAGTCGTTGGGGGCCACCGTAATACTTACCCATCATGGATATGTATATGAAAATAAAACATGTGAAAACTATTTATACAATGCATTGCAATTCATAAGCTAAATTTAAATATTGTTAATATACATAGTAATGCTATATTAAAGAACTGCTGATGTACCAATTTCGACATAATATATAATATGCCAAACTACTCAAGTAGTACCGAACTGCGTAAAAGAAACATCCTTATAACTCCAAAAATAATAATTCTATTAACTAACAATAAAATGCGTCGGATTAAGCGTCTCATTTCCAATTAAAATATACCTCTGAATTGAAATTTGAATGAAATACAGGGTCATGAAAAATTGAAGAATGTGGGAAAACAAGATTAAAAATATCTCGGCAAGTAATAATCCGATCGACTTCGTTCTATATGCAAAATGTGTGTTATTTTATTGCCTTTTACGTCCATTTCTTAGAACAAAAAAATTAGAAAATTTTTATATACCTTTCATCAGAACGAATTTTTTGAGAGTCCGAAAAAAATAGTTCCGGATAATCGAGGTTGCTGATATTAAATAGGGTTCGTCCCATTCTTACATACTAACTACATACAAAATTTCAAGTCTCTATCTCAATTTGTTCAGGAGATAGAGCGTTTACAGACAGACGGACAGACAGACAGACGGACGACAAAATTTTTTTTCTAAAAATATGTTTTTCGGAATCTCCACTATCTAAAACGTGTAAATCCGTCAAAGAAAATTTTTCGATTTTCAAAACGATTGCAAGACTTACCCTATACTACGTATGATGGGTAAGTAATAAGGTTTAGTTTTTATATTTTTAAATATGTCATATACAGAGTTTCCCCCATTTTTAAAAAAGGGCAGGGTGCTACTGTTCTGAAAAGGGCACTTTTTTTGTTTATAGTAAATTTAACACTTAGTGTAACTAATGATCATGAAAACTAGGGATGCACCGAATAGTGATTTTGGCCGAATGCCGAATATTCGGCCGACAGGTGAACCGAATACCAAATATTCGGCTTTCCAAATACTTTTTTAATTTCAAAATATTAAAATGTTACTTTTTAAAACAGTTTTACATAATATTTAATAAAAGAAACTTACATTTTGATAAACGAGCTTTTTATAAGAGCATTTAGTATTGAAAAAAATCTGGCTTGAGTTATTTAAGAAGCGCAGTTATGAAACTTTAATTAATAAAATTTTCTACGAATCAAAACAAACATTTTAAAATCAAATAATGAAAAAATGGCCGAAGAAAAATTTAACACTCTGATAATTGTCCTTTTAAAATAATTCAAGGCAGATTTTTTTCAATATAAAGTACAAATACTTTCAACTTAATTCTGAATAAAGGTATGTTTGGCTCATAGTTCTTTTCTTATGAATAGTGGTATTTTCCACCCTTCCCATCATATCATATTTTACAGAAATCAAAGCATGTGAGTTGAAAATATGTTATTTATTGTTAATGTAATAAATGAACACACAAGTTTGGACCTAGAGTGAGATGAAATACAATGTACTTATGACTCAATAAGTTGATTATGATTATGGTTTCATGAACAAAATTTGTCTGCCTTGATAGCTATTACTAATCTCAAAAGTTTTTTTTTTTTTCTTTTCTTTTAAAGGACTTTTATTTGAAGAAAAGCAAGAAACAGATTATTTACTAAACAAAATTTAGAAACTTGTATGAGTACGTAATTTATACCTAAGGAGAATCCTAATAAATCACCATTTTAATCCTTCTCATGGTTAATTTTCTTAAGTTGTACTTTACAAACAGCAAATAAATAATGTAAAAACATTCTATTTTATTTAAAAATGATTTTGTTTCGAATTATTTTAAATATAAATTAAAAAATTGACAGTTAAAAGTAGAAATAGTGAAAAGTTTTTAAAGGTTTTATTAAGTATTGGATTCAACCGAATACTTTGATATTCGGCCATACCGAATATTCGGCTCAACCGAATAGTTTAGTATTCGGCCTAACTGAATATTCGGTAACATGGCTGAATGGGCCGAATACCGAATAGATACCGATTATTCGGTGCATCCCTAATGAAAACAAATAAAAAACAGAATGTAAAGCATATCAAATATTTTTCCTTGTGTTCGCAACTACCCTGCTGTTGGGGCACTTGTGAGCAATTCATTGAATTTATAAAGTTATTAAAAAAAAAGAAGAGCTAACTATAAAGATGATTTTATAAAAAATTACCTTGTTTAAAAAAAGGGTTCTATTTACTGTATTCAGTATTTTTTGTTTTCAGAAATTAACCAGTAATAAAAAAAGCTATGTTTATGTGAATTATTCACATATGCTCCAGTCTCTCCTTCATGTATTCAAAGACAATACACACATTAGGCTGATTTTTTTTTCCTCGTTTAATTCAGTCCCTAAGGTGGTCAGTGGGCTGCCGTAGGTATAATGGCAAAAAAAAAAAAAAAAAAAAAGTACTAATAGCAGTATTACTACCATAGAACTAAATTTTGACTAATTTGGTCATATAACACTTAATTAGGCAACAAAATAAATTGCCATATATAAAACCAACTTAGCTGGTTAATTTAGTGAAATTTTCTATCTTTTAATGCATTTTCAAAAAATGTATATTTTTATGAATGTGACAATAATGAAAACATGCTTTTTTTTCATTTATATTCAATTCATAATGTTCATATATTCAATGTTTTTTTTTTTCTCGTATGTAGATCTATAATGTTGCAAACAAATTTTTACCTACTTCCTAATATGTTAAAATAAAATATTCAGAAAAATGTTTCTAATGATGATATAAAATTTTAATATTGTTTTATTACAAATAATTATTAATTTTAAGGCATTTTCATTCAGTTAGTTATAATTCGAAATATTAGGTGTTGCATTGAAATCATTGTAGTGCCAATTCGTCACAGCGCCAAATCATCACAGCGTCAATTTGTTCATCTAAAGTTTTATTTCCAGCCCTCTCCCCCCCCCCCCCAAAAAAAAAAAAAAAAAAATCAATACTCACCACTAAGAGGGTGACACAGTGTACAATATTATTAATCTAAATACGTTTTGTTAACTTTAAAAAATTGACTGTGAATTACATGCCGGCAAATTAGATACTCTACCGTATAATGTTTTTTAGAAAGGCATGTATTGTTTTTAATTTCTCAAAAATTAAAATCAATTACAAATACCACTACAGATCTGCTAACTATTGCAGTTAAATTGTATTTTGAATGATTTTTAATGCTCACTACGATAATACCATTTTACTAGCAAAGATGATTTTTTGTCATACCTGAAATACTCTAAATTCTAGAAAGAAAAAAAAGGGGGGGGGGCACCAGGTGGAATTTTTCGAAGAGGAACCAATAATTTAAAGCAAAAGTACATTTTTTCAAAAAGGGCTATTAAAAAATGGGGGGAGGGTATGCTTGTTCTTTGTATACCAAAAATATTTGCTATAATTTTCAAAGATCAATTGAATTTCCACAGGCTGCCATGGAAAGGTTAAAAAAAAACCATTGTGTCCATTAAAAGGGTTTAAAAGAGCCGCCAAGCACATAAAATAAATAAATTGGCTGCTTATGGTGCCATTTTAAAAGTTTCTTGGGAGATGGGTTGTCTTTGAGGTGTAGGGTTTGAAATCGTGTGCAGAATTGTGTGATTTACATACAGAAAAGGAAAGACCTACATATTAAAATTCTGTACTGTATTTCCCCCTGTAAATTCTTCTACATATTTTTTTCTGCAAAGTGAGCCAATCAGTTGTGCAAAACTATTGAGAATTTTGGCAATCAGTCACGATAAACTATCGTGAATTTTAACTAATGAGTACGTATAAAAAAGTCAGTTAGTTGCAGAAGAAATAAATTTTGTCAAAGGGTCATGGTAAAAATGCACATTCTGCCAAAATATCACAGAAAGAAATTGCAAATCTCTTAAATAGAACAATCGCATTAAAAAAATGAAGTTTCATCAAAGAGTCTTGGTAAAAAATGCTAATTTCGTCATACTTACAAAATGCAGATTTCAACATAGAATCATGATAGAAAAATGGGAATTATGATTCTGCGGAGAGGGAGGGGGTGATATGAATATCATTAAATAATCGGAAAAAGTGTGACTTTAGTTGACATCTTCGGAAAAAGTGAGAATTTAGTCAAGATTTCAGGAGGCAGGGTGCAAATTTAGTTAAGATCCTGGGAGGGAGTGCAAATTTAGCCACGGTCTCGAGAAAATGCATTATTTAGTTGAGATGAGGAAAAAATGCATTATTTAGTCGATATCTCAATAAAAAATGCAACTTTAGTCGTGATCTTGGGAAAACATGCGAATTAATTGAGATCTCCAGAAAACATGCAAAATTAGTTCAGATCTCGAGAAAAAGTGCAAATTTTGTCGAGATTTCAGGAAAACGTGCAAATTGAGTCCAGATCCTGGAGAAAAAAGTGTGAATTTAGTCCTGATCCTGGGGAAAAAAATGCGAATTTAGTCGAAATCTTGAGAAAAAGAGCAAATTTAGTCGAGATATCTCAAAAAGAGCACCAATTTATTCAAGATATCTCAGAAAAAGTGCCAATTTAGTCAATCTTGAAAAGAGTGTGAATCTAGTTAAGAGATCTTGTAAAACATACAAATTTAGTTGAGAGTGCAGGGACAGAACTATCTTCAAGTGTCTGCAACAATATTATTAAAAAGTCTGCAAGATGGAATGTATTATATAAATCTATTCTTTGTACTGTTGTAGTGTTAATTATGGCAATATGTGTGTATATGTAAAAAATTTCCATCACTTGCGAAAAAAAAAGTTTTTCAATAAACAAAAATATTTATTTATGGCATTAAGCAGAAAATTAGTAAGGGAACATTGGAAAATGCTCTATTTGAAAGAAAAAAATATTTTATTATTCTCCAAAATTCTCAATATAACTGTTGATTTATTGCATGATACAAAAGAAGTTGATGTCTATATATTTTTCAAATGGTAGTAAAAAATTGTTCCCTATATATGAATTGAAGCACTTTTTAAATCAGGAACTAACAGAATTTGAAGTTTTATAATAACCTGTACATTAGTTCTTGAGTTAGAGATGTTATGGAAATTGTGAATAATGCATCATATCAGCGCCACCTGTTAAGAGATATACCCCAAAAACTAACCAGCTTCAGTTTATATCAATGCTCTAACTGAATGTAAAGTTTTGTGAAATGTCATGCATTAGTTCTTGAAACAAAGCAGCCACATTTTTTTTATTTTTTTATTTTATTTTTTTTATTTTTTTTTTAATTAAAAACTTACAGAGTTGACTGATAGACATTTTCTAAAAACTTTTAAATCTCATTCCTTGCCTTCCAATATGTCCAAATCCACCGAAAGTCAGAATACCACATTTTCTTTGAATTCAATATTTTCTTGTAAAGATAGAAGAACATAAAAACATATGAAAAAACATGCACTCTCAATTACAGTTAGCAATGAAGAAGAGATCTAAGAAATGCAATATACACATTGGTTGCAAAACAGACATAAAACAATTCAAAAGTGATTAAAACCAACTATAATTGGTTCAAATGGCTATAAGTGCTATATATAAACGGTTCAAGGTGCTATAAAGGCAATTTACTTTGATATAAAGAACATTAATGTCTATCAGAGATGTTCAGGCCTTTTTATTTTGGGGCCCAAAGTTTTATATCAGAGCTTAAAGAATTTTGTCATTTTAAAATTGCTTCAAATTTAATTTACTCATTTAAAAATATTTTCATAGAAATAAAAGGTCAAGTGCAAGTTTTATTCATGTACAAAAGGTTCAGTAAAATAAATTACTAACTGTAACATTACAAAAAATGAATTATTTTACAATAATTGAAATTAATTTTGGGTTAAACTGGAATGAATTCTAATTCCTTACTTTTTTGTTACTTGTTTTAATAGGATGCTCATAACAATTATCTATTAAACATAACTGCTGTATTTGCTGTTCATCTGGAATAATTGAGATTGTTACTATACTCAATTTCTGTTTATTCTGTATACTTTTATGTAATATTTATTCTTACCTTTTTTTTTTTTTTTTTTAAATAGGACATGCTTGGCTATTAATCTGGAAAAAGGCACACAATAAAAAAAAAAACGATCTACAACTCCCAAAATCAATGTGAAAGTGCAGAACCTTGGCGATAAATTGTGTTACTACAAATCTGTGTGAAAAAATTAATTTTTTATTTGTTGTTTCTTAATTTGTTATTTAAATTTGTTACTTCTAAGAATACTGTGTTGAAGTATATTAAATAAATTTGTAAAAATTCATGTTTTCTTTTTATTTATTGAATGATAATTTATAAAACAGAACCATTGTAATAATTTCATCTTCAAACATTCCCAAGTTTAATCAATTTTCACTAAAATCTCGTAAACAATATAGCATGTATTATCTGTATACACAAGATCAAGAACCGTGGGACATGGGTGCAAGACCTTCAATCTCAGGTTTGATTTCAGTGTTGAAGAGATCTTTGACTGACTCAAAATTCTACCTTATATATTTAAATAATAGTGGTTCTACCATCAAGAACATTTAATCACTTTCTTTTATTGTAAGAGACCAATTTTTAGGTATAATACAAGACTTAGAAATCTTTTAACCCTTTTGCATTTAGTTATTTCTAATGCTCAGAAAAGATTTCAGTCTCGACTTAGATGGATTTCTTGCACCGATGTGTGTGGGATTATGAATCATTGTTAAATCAAAAATGGACTATTTTTGTTTCATGTAGTATTTAGTAAATATATGATACATAAAAATCGAAATAATAAAGTAGCATTTGTGTATCATAAAAAAGCTGCTCTCTATTATTAAGGGGCTTGGAAGGGAGGAGAGGGAGCAATAGCAGTACAGCTAATAAACTGATATTACTAATCATAATTTTTCTGATCCATTCAGGAGTCGATGCAGGTTTTTATTCTTGGGGCTCATTTTATGAAAAAGAAAAGTTATTTTTGTGAAAATAACATTTTGTAATGGAAGTTGACTGTTATTTGAACAAGGAATTTAAAAACTAAATATATATATTTTTAAAAATTCCTTTGCTAAGTTTTTGAAAATTATGACATGTTTTTGTGTACAAATTAGATTTTAAAACAGTATTTATGAAAATGGCATAAAAGAATTTTGTGAAAGGATCTGTTTTATTAAAATTATTTTGTGAAGAAGCCTATTTTATTAAATAGATTTTTGTGGACCCCAAAGTTTGCCTGGATCAACCCCTGTAATTTAATATTAAAGTAACTAGTTTTCTATTTTCATTTTACATATTAGACTTTTATCTAAACACATGAGGGTTTGTTATCTTACTAGTTTTTAAATGCTCCACCACTCTCACTATTAAAGTGTGTGATGGTAAATTTTGGAAAGCTAAAAATTGTATTTTAACATAAATTATTAATGCAACAACACCAAAAGTGAGAACCTTGTAATTGAATAAAAATACAATTTACTATAGGAAACGAGTGAGAATGCTCTCCTTTAATAAAATTAAACTTTTATTAAAAAAAAAAAAAAAAAAAAAAAAAAAAAAAACTACAAACTGCCTGCTAAGAGTACCTGAAATCCTTGGAAAATTAGGTTTTGAATATACAAGTTTTATAATATGCATAAGTTATGAATGTTTTATTCAAATATTGCGAAAACATAAGTACTCCTGTGAAAATTAATTTTTGATGTTTATTAGTGTTGTGAATTATCTATATTCCTCTTTTAAATCTATTATGGATTTTCAGTTGGTATATATAGCGATCCCCATTAAAGATTTTATTTTAAAAACCACATACCCCCCCCCCCCCCCGAGTCCAAAAGAGAATGGGGTATTACTGGATAACTGTATGGAAATTTATATTAATTTCACTGAATAATCCTTTTTGTAATTTTAGAGACAATCCTTTTTCTTTAACAAGGTATCCTAATGTATGTGTTTTGTTATTTTATGGGCAATTGCTCCTTTTTTTCATGGCCAGAATTTGTATTATTTTACGGGCAATGTCCCTTTTCTCAGAGATATCTTCGTATTACAGTAGACTCCCTCAAATCCGCACTCCTAAAATCCGCAACTCTCTAAAACCCACACATAATTTACGGATGTAAACAATGAAACATTTAGTTCAGATATAGGTGCAAAATTTGACTTTTTTATTTTTATATCAATTCCATATGTATTTTAATTTGTAATTTTCATTAACGTTACTCAATTCATGTGTTTTCATGAAGAAAGAATAAATTTAATTTTGAAAAAAATAAGATATTGCTGATATCACTGGTAATCACAATTTTTTTACCAAAGATATTTATGCATTAACCAAACTTTTTTGGTTATTAAGTCTGGTTAGACCTGAAATAAAACTTTCTTATATTATGATTTTAATGTGAATTAGTAATGTATCTTTATAAACCAAATATCATAGGAAAAATGCATCTTATCTTTTTATTTTATTGCTTATTAACTTGACCTTTGCTTTTAATATTTTAATCATGTTAAAAATTAGCTAAATTTTTTTATTTTTGTTTATTACTTATTTTAATATTTTATTATATTACAAGTATTCATTATAGTTTCAATTTCACTGTTAATTACATTTAAATTATTATTTAAAAAATGTAAACAAAGCAATGACCAGAAATGTGCAAAATTCTAAAATCCGCAAAACCCCTGGTCCCAAGCTGTGCGGATTTAAGGGAGTCTATTATATTTTTACGGTTAATGCACCTTTTTTTACGGGCATCTTGCCATTATAGTTTTACGGCCAATGCCCCTTTTTTGACGGGCATCCTGGCATTATAGTTTTGCGGGCAATACCCTTTTTTTCACGGGCAACTTGGCATTGTATTTTTACGGACAATACTACTTTTTTTACGGGCTAGTTATGCATTTGCTAAAATGTAAAATTACGGGTGATTTTTGGATTTACGGTCAAAATATTTTTTTACGGATACTGTCCGGAATCTCTGCTGCCGGCTTTTGTCCGTAATTTTACGTAGATTTTTTTTACAGTGTGGAACTATTTTTTCTAGAGCCACAGTTTATTTTCTAAATGCCAGAGGCAGATTTTCTTCAGTTCATTAAATTGCACTTGAAACATTTTTTCCCATTGACCGTAATTCAACAGAATATGTTTGACTGTCCCTGTAATTGAACAATGTGTCCGATTTTCATAAAAATTGAAATGACTCGACAAAATTATTTAATAATTATGTATTTTAACTTTCAAATGATTCGGTTGTGTAGTTTTTGCATTGTTATATGCGGACAGACGGACTGAACAACAACGATAGGTGCTACGTATTTACATAACTACGAACGCACCTGAAAAGGGACATCCTTTAACCCCTTCCGCCACGGGCAAATTCTGTTATTAAAATGAGAAATTTTCGACTGCTACCTAAATTTACAAACGACTTTTTTAGAAATTAAGAATCCCTTAATTTACACTTCCATCTTAAAAGCAAAATTTTATTAAAGTTTTATTATTGGTGCCGCTCCCAAATTTGGAATTAAAATTAAATATCCCGGACTGGGTACAGTGGGCTGGAAATGGTTAACAAGAGAAACTGAAAAAAAAAGCAGAAAGTATTAGTTTCTTGATGAGATATTTTGAATATAAAAGTGGATCAAACGTCCATCGACTTAATATAATGGAGTTGATTTCGGAAGCTAAACGACCAGCAGCATTAATCCTCTAATCCCCTGTTACAATACGCATCTTAACCGAGCACGAAATTGTTGAAATGAATGATTGACACCGGAATTCGGAAACAAATTTATTTATAAATAAGAAAAAAGCAGGTATTTTTTTTTCTGCGACTAAAATTTGTTATTTTAGAACAATGGCAAATTTGCAGAAATTTTCCAATTTTGGTAGTTTTCTTTTTCAAAAACTAATTATAAAATGTTTTTAGACTGTCTGCCACGTATTATCTTTTAATTATACTCTACCATAAAAAAAAAATTTCATCGAAATCGCTAGAGTACTTTAACAATTAACCCGGAAGAACACGCGCTTACCCAGGGTAGAAATGGTTTTAACTTTGTCACCAATAAAATCAAATTATAACCGTCAATTTATTTAGTCGGAGACAAGCGTTACAAATTTTGCGATAAAATAAGTTGAAGGTTACCTTTAAAAGAAAATAGGTTACAATTGCATAAATCATACGCATTGCGGGTCAAAAAGACCCGGCGCGTGTACTCCCGGGTTAATAGGGGTTTTTGCTGAAAATTGCAATGTTTCGAAGAACTAAACACTTGGAGACTTTTAACTCCAGAGACTTTTTGCACAGTTTTATCAAAGAAATGAATTAAAGTGTATACAAACACGTGGAATAATAGTCAGATGTGGCAATCCCAATACTTTTTTCTACCTTAAGCATTTTAATACTTTGTGAAAAATGCAGCACTTATGTCAACTTTACAGCTGAATCTGAAGTTTCATGAAAATCCGTGCATAAGTTTTTAATGTAGAGCTATTGTAAAATCTTTTTAAAAAAATCAACATGACAGCGCCACAGTTTTTGGCGATGTACACCAAAAAGTAACCAGGATTTTTTTTAAATCAGATATTAACTGAATATGATAAAAATCCATGCATTAGTTCTTGATATACTTTGCATATTGGTGAAAAATGCAATGTAGCAGTTTCATCTGTTGGGCGATTTACACCAAAAACTAAACAACACTATTTTATATCTGAGGCTAATTGAATCTGAAGTTTTAGAAAAATTCGTACATTAATTCTTGAAATAGATCTACTGCGATAATCTTGAAAAATGAACCATGGCAGTGCTGCCTGTTGAGCGATTTACGCCAAAACGTAATCAGCATCATTTTATATCAAGTACTAACTAAATATACACTTTCAGGAAAATTCCTGCATTAGTTCTTGAGATATGGCTATTGTACAAATTGAGAATAATGTAGCATAGCAGCGCCACCTGTTGAGCGATACACACCAAAAACTAATCAAATTTAGTTTATAACAATTTTTAACAGAATCTGAAGTTTTGTGAAATTCCGTGGATTAGTACTTGAGATAGAGGTCCCAAAAATTTAGTTACGTACAGACAGACTCAAAGACTAACAGGTAGATATTTTGTAAAAACATGTTTTCCGAGTTCTCTAACCTTCAAAACGTGTAAATCCGTCGAAAACCGGATTTCAAAAATTTTCACGAATCCAATGCTTTTTTGTAAATATTGACAAAAAGTAAAAATTTTTTACATTTAATAAATGAGTAAAAAATGCAGTGGCGTAACCAGGTTGAGTGCCAAAGTGCTCTGTATACCGGTAATTTTTTAAAGTTCTGTTCGCCTTATCTAACCAGAAAATATTCTGCTATTAATGAAGGAAAAGAAAGCCTTACACTATTAATGGTTTTGCGCATCCCTTCTGGTCACACCACTGAAGTGTTAGAATAAAATTCATGTGAATGAACGTGACGTCCCAGTTATATCTTCTCGTAAAAAAAAATTGTTAATAATGTATTGTTACAGCCAATTTGTTTAATCAGTTATTATTAACAGTAACCGGTTATTATTAATAATAATCTAATGCAATCCAAGTAAACCGGATAAAATGATATATTTAAGAGAATTTATCAAATTAACCGATTATTATTAATAATTACTTATGTACATTGATAAATATAATAAATTTCGACTCGTTTAGTTTGAGACTTTTATTTTGTAATATTTTTTTAATTATTGATTGCTTAAAGTATGCATTTCAAAGCTGTATATTTTTTTCTTTGAATATTTCAGTGTATAAAGTTTATATCTAATTTTCTAACTAAAAAAAAAATTATTTTAAACTGCTAAGTCTTTCGTGTCAAAACAAAGCACTTCTTTTGACCTTTTTTTTATTGGATTCAAACAGTTATGATAGTACATATTTTTATAACGTATATATTCGTTACTAAGTTTAATTAATCATATTGAAAGAACTTCATCAGTAATTATTAATAATAACTGGTAAATTTGATTAATATGCAATATTAATGAAATTTACCAAAAGACGTGGTTAATATTAATAATAACCGTTCGATATTAATAATTACCGAATTTATCAAATTAACCATAACAAATCCACAGTCTTAGAAAATTAAAAATTAACATACTACTGGTAATATAACAAGAGCATTGAACACGGTACCTGCAATTTAGGAAATTTCTTTTACTTTAAGCCCAACAAATATCAGTTTTTTCTTAGAGAAAACTTGGCTTTTGCAAACGCGCGATAACATAAATTAAGTTTTTATGTTGAAATAGCAAATAAAGCCTTTGTGCTAAAATGTTTAAAGATAGAAAACCAACGATTATAAATGCACAAATAAAGTAAGAAAAGGTAGCAAACAGCCGTTTCGAATCTACTATGGAAATTCTTCATCCGTGCAAACAAAACAAAAACTAAAAAGCGAGGGAAATTTTTTTAATTACCGTAATTTCGGGTGTATAAGCCGCTTATCAAACAATTCTTTTTGAACCCAGAAATCTTGTTTAGTGATTGAACAAAAATATTTACGGCGATCTAACTAGTAACATTCATTTTTTAAAAATTTCTGGGTCGAAAAAGAATTGTTTGATCCGCGGCTTATACACCCGAAATTACGGTAAATTTAAGATTTCCAAATGCTAGGAAAATATGGCGTACTTGATAAGTCTTTGACTAAGGAGTGAGAATTTTTAATGATGTGGTAAGCTTCCCAAAAGTTAAGATCAAGAATGGAAGGACACTTTTGGATGATGGTAGCTGACGAAAAGTTAAACTTATGTTGTAAAGACCAACAACGTTGAGCAATGGAAGAGCGTTTATGCTCTTGATTTTTGATATACCTTTTATGTTCCGTTAAACGAAATCTGAGAGCACGTTTAGTCGGACCAATATAAGAAAGGCCACACTGGCAAGAAATTTGGTAAATACCCCAGTTATCTAAGCAATCAATGGGATGCTTAAGATTTGAAAAGGCAATTTTATTAACAGGAGAAAAAATAACATTGACATCGAACCTTTTTAAAATTTTAGAAACTTGCTGACTGATTTTGGGGGGAAAAGGCAAAACAACCAAAGTATTGGAATTCGAATTAAAGTTTTTTCTTTCAGATTGGGTGGATTTTGTCAATTTTTTACGAATTGAATCTATAATATTAGGGGAATAACCACGATCAACAGCAATAGCTTTAAGATAATTAAGTTCATCACTGAGTAACTGAGGAGTTGAACAAATATTGGAAGCCCGGAAAACAAAAGTTTTAAAAGTTGCAACACTCTGTTTAGGAGAATGAGAAGAATATCTATGAGGTGGAAGACTGACTGCAAAAGGTTTACGAAAGACAGTAGTCTGAAAATTATAATCATCGCGAATAACAAGGACATCCAGAAAAAAAGGCAATTGTTTGATTGAACTTCAAAAGTAAATTGAATGTATGAATCAATAGAATTCATAACAGAGAGAATATACTTTATATCTGAATTTACATCAATTAAAGCAAAAATATCATCTACGTAACGAACATAAAATTGAAATTTTAAGACTTCAAACAATTTTATTTCAAAATAGTGCATGTAAAAATAAAATCGGACTAAGAGGGTTACCCATAGCCAAACCGTCAGTCACACGAAAGAAATTCCCGTTAAATGCAAAAGTGTTTTGAGACAAGCAAATACGAGTGAGATGAGCTCCTCGATTTCGAAAAAAGAAAAATGAAATTCACAGAGCCTTTTCTTCAAGCAATCTAAAGCCATTTTGACAGGAACATTAGTAAATAATGATGAAACATCAAAAGAAACCATCATGGAGCCTTGTGGCTTAAAACTGTAAAGTTTCTTAACAAATTCAAAAGAATTTTTAACTGTGAAAGAATTACCGCTTGAAAGAGGAGAAAATATGGAAACAAGATATTTTGCAAGTTTATAAGAAGCCGTACCGATATTGGAGACAATGGGTCTAAAAGAAATTTCAGGTTTATGAACCTTAGGTAAAGCATAAAACCTGGCACAATGAGCAACTGAAGGAATAAGAGACCTCTTTAAATTAGCAGGAATAATGTGCGAAGACTTAATGGCAGTTTTGATAGTATCAATTTCACTAGAGGAAGGGTCTTTGTGGATATCCACATAGGGACCATCATTAATTAATTTCTGGGATTTCTCCAAATATGTAGACTTGTCAAGAACAACAATCTGACCACCTTTGCCAGCCTTAGTTATGATCAAAGTCGGATCAGAACATAGACTTTTAAGACAATATTTAACTAAACTATTAAGATTTGGCTTATAAACATTAGAATTAAAATCGACAGTATTGGCAATGAGATGCCTAATAGACTTTTTTTGAGAAGGAGAAATAGCGCTATGCTTAAAGGCATGTTCAATAGGAGCAATCAGACGGGGTAACGAAGGAGTGGCAGATACAGAGAAATTGTTGTTTAATTTGAGAGCATTAAGCTGATTATTATTTAAAGCGACACTAGAAAGATTGACGACAGCATTTTGATTAACAGTAGGTAAATTGTTGGAATTGTTAACGAAAGAGTTGTTACAAAGTGTACTAAATTTCTTTTTTAGAACTGAGCAATGAATCGAAGAAGCTTTGAGGACTCTATTCCATGAAATTCTGTCTATAGAATCAAAATCTTGCTAATTCGCCACCTGATTTTGATTCTATAGACAGAATTTCATGGAATAGAGCCCAGTACATTAAGAAAGTCCAGTACAGTAAGAAATTTAGTACACTTTGTAACAATTCTTTCGTTAACAATTCCAACAATTTATCTACTATTAATCAAAATGCTGTCGTCAATCTTTCTAGTGTCGCTTTAAATAATAATCAGCTTAATGCTCTCAAATTAAACAACAATTTCTCTGTATCTGCCACTCCTTCGTTACCCCATCTGATTGCTCCTATTGAACGTGCCTTTAAGCAGAGCGCTATTTCTCCTTCTCAAAAAGAGTCTATTAGGCATCTCACTGCCAATACTGTCGATTTTAATTCTAATGTTTATAAGCCAAATCTTAATAGTTCAGTTAAACATTATCTTAAAAGTTTATGTTCTGATCCGAATTTGATCATAACTAAGGATGACAAAGGTGGTCAGATTGTTGTTCTTGACAAGTCTACAAATTTGGAGAAATCCCAGAAATTAATTAATGATGATCCCTATGTGGATATCCACAAAGACCCTTCCTCTAGTGAAATTGATAGTATCAAATCTGCCATTGTCTTCGCACATTATTCCTGCTAAATTAAAGAGGTCTCTTATTCCTTCAGTTGCTCATTGTGCCAGGTTTTATGCTTTACCTAAGATTCATAAACCTGACATTCCTTTTAGACCCATTGTCTCCAATATCGGTGCAGCTTCCTATAAACTTACAAAATATGATGGTTGCCACATGATGCCTTTTGATGTTTCATCATTATTTACTAATGTTCCTGTCGAAATGGCTTTAGATTGCCAGGAGAAAAGGCTCTGTGAATTTCATTTTTCTTTTTTCGAAATCGAGGAGCTCTTTCATCTCACTCGTATTTGCTTGTCTCAAAATACATTTGTATTTAACGGGAATTTCTTTCGTGTGATTAACGGTTTGGCTATGGGTAACCCTCTTAGTCCGATTTTATGCAATTTTTACATGCACTATTTTGAAATAAAATTGTTTGAAGTCTTAAAATTTCAGTTTTATGTTCGTTACGTAGATGATATTTTTGCTTTAATTGATGTAAATTCAGATATAAATTATATTCTCTCTGTTATAAATTCTATTGATTCTTACATTCAATTTACTTTTGAAGTTGAATCGAACAATTGCCTTTCTTTTCTGGATGTCGTTGTTATTCGCGATGATGATAATTTTCAGACTACTGTCTTTCATAAACCTTTTGCGGTCAGTCTTCCACCTCATAGATATTCTTCTCATCCTTCTAACCAGAAAGTTGCAACTTTTAAAACTTTTGTTTTCCGGGTTTCCAATATTTGTTCAACTCCTCAGTTACTCAGTGATGAACTTAATTATCTTAAAGCTATTGCTGTTGATCGTGGTTATTCTCCTAATATTATAGATTCAATTCATAGAAAATTGACAAAATCCACCCAATCTTAAAGAAAAAACTTTAATTCGAATTCCAATACTTTGGTGGTTTTGCCTTTTTTCCCCAAAATCAGTTAGCAAGTTGCTAAAATTTTAAAAAGGTACGATTTCAATGTTATTTTTTCTCCTGTTAATAAAATTGCCTTTTCAAATCTTAAGCATCCCATTGATCGCTTAGATAACTGGGGTATTTACCAAATTTCTTGCCAATGTGGCCTTTCTTATATTGGTGAGACTAAACGTGCTCTTAGATTTCGTTTAACGGAACATAAAGGGTATGTCAAAAATCAAGAGCTTAAGCGCTCTTCCATTGCTCAACGTTGTTGGTCTTTACAAGATAAGTTTAACTTTTCTTCAGCTACCATCATCCAAAAGTATCCTTCCATTCTTGATCTGACTTTTTGGGAAGCTTACCACATCATTAAAAATTATCACTCCTTAGTCAATGACTTATCAAGTACGTCTTATTTTCCTAGCATTTGGAAATCTTTAATTTAATGTAAAACTTTTTTTCCCTCGCTTTTTAGTTTTTGTTTTGTTTATTCTCCGGTAGATGTCGCTACTTGTCCACCCAGTTGTTAGGCTGCTCTCTTCTCATTGGTTGCTTTCCTTTAGGCGGGATAGTTTCCGTAGCGGGTATATAAGCCTGCGTCTCTCTGTCTCTTTGCTCAGTTTTGCTTTTTCTAGCTCGCTGAGTTTTGCACTGATAAAGAATCTCCATAGTAGATTCAAAACGGCTGTTTGCTACCTTTTCTTACTTTATTTGTGCATTTATAATTGTTGGTTTTCTATCTTTGTTTTTATGCTTCAAAATACTGATGTTTTAGCAGAAACTGCGGGACCTTTTACAGTTATAAATCGGAACAAAAAAAAAATCTGAAGATAATATTAAGTACCAATATCTAAAAGATAATTCTATATAGAAAATCACAAACAAAATAAAGAATACTGCCCAGTTAAACTGATGGCATTGAGCTCACACGCTACAAATACTAATTGTACATTAAAGCCTTATATTTTCAAGGGTTAATTCCGTTCGAAAAAAAATTAAGAAGGGGAAACAGCTCTCCCCTTTCCTCTTTTTTTATACTTAATCATTGAACCTCCTATACTATCAAAGACATGCTTTATCATATAAAACATCTGTATCCAAAATTCAGAGCAAATGAGATAATTCTTAATAAAAACCCATTTAGCATTTATATAATGTAAAAGGAGTTATCCCCCTCTTTTATACTTAACCATTAAACTTCCAAAACTATTCAGAGATTTGAACGAAATCTGAAAATTCTGCTTGAAAAACCCATTTATATAAATTAAGGGGGGGGGCATTAGAACCCCTGTTCTCTCTATTTATACTTATTCAATGAACACCTAATAACAGTCACGGAATCGCCTCATCAGAATGATCCTAATCTAAATTTTGAACGAAAACTTAATTCTGCATGAAAATCCCATTTATATCAACTAAGGGGAGGGGCATGAGCCCCCCGTTCCCCCTCTTATACATATCGAATGAACTCCAAAAACTAATAAGGGAATCGCCTTGTCAGGATATACCTACATACAAAATTTCAAGTGGATCGGATATTTTTATCATGAGTTATCGCGTTACGCACGAACGTACGAACGAACGTACATACAGAACGGACGGGCACATAAGCTCTCAGGCTATGATAGCCTGTGAGCTAAAAACTATGGTACTAATGCTTTTATATTATTATTCTTTTTGGTCGTTAGTACTAAAGAATACAAATATGTGCATTATTTAATTGTCAAATTTCTTTGAGTACATAGGGTAAAAATTTGTATCATTTAACTTTGGTTATAAAAAAGTGAGAATAATATCAAATTACATGACCATGGTTCAGAGGTTTTTTAATTACGTTTGCACAGGGTTCATCAGCATAAGGGGATTACTGGGATTTTCGATGGCTTTGCACCAGAAAATTCGTAAAGTACTGATCGCTATATCTAAAAATAAAAATTTCCCCACTAAATAAGGCAAATATTACTTTACAAACATTCTGGTACAATTTCCTTGAAGCGGACGAACCCCGTTCCATTTAGAAATAATTTAAAATAAATTTTTATTTTCCTTCAAGAGTGAATTATTGTAGTTTACAACAGTTTAAATAGCATGCATGTCTTAAAATAATATCAGACTTAAATAAATAACAAAAAGAAATGAACATCATGCACAACGAATGGATTCTGAAAAACTTTCCATCACATGTAGATCATACTGTAACAAAACAAATGCATTTAAAAAACATGCAAAATTATATTTATGTAAACAATTTAAAAATATATAAGCATTTGAATGTGTAATTTCAGCAATTACCATCTATAGTTTATTATTATTTTTTTGTGTATGAATACTGTATGTTATCTATATACATTTGTGTATACAACACAATATATGCTAAAATGTACTTCAATTAGGAAGCATATAGCACAGTTGAATATGACATTTCAAAATTTTCCGCCAATAACCCTTTGAGCTCTATTGGGCAGATTTCTTCAAAATTCCAAATATGACATTGGCACCAGTATTTTTCAAAGAAAAAACCGATTAATTATATACACGAAAAAATGCATTAAACCTTTTTGCAATAAATGTGTTCGGCTTTTCTGGTGCCGTTTTGACATTTCGGAATTAAAATTTTGTGGTAGAAAATTCTACCATCAGAGCTCAAAGGGATTAACGGAAATGTAATTGATTTCTTTTTTGCATCCATGTATAGCATTTATGCAGAAAAATTTATATGCGATTAGTTAGTTAAATTCTAAAAAGAAATATCACGAGTAAAACGCATTTATCACTCGTAAACAGTACTGTAACAACAATGTGTGTATCCCTTTTAAAGAAACGATAAAATCTACGCCCAGCCTCTTCTATTGTAAACTTTTTTTAGTGACTTGATTCATGGATATGAATTAAGATACGTTTGAAATTGTGCAACATCATGAGAATACTTTAGATCCGATTTTTCTCCATACACTAGAGAGTAATGAAATACTCATATGTGTCCTGCAAACGAACTGTGAACACTAGCCACATTTTCTTTTTTTTCATAGTCAATCATTTCACTATGTCTCACAAGGGAACTGCAAGAAGTGTAAGTCACCGATTTTGAAGAAAGTGGTATCGTTGGAAAGATCTCATCGTAAGTAGTAAAAAACTCAGTGGAACTACCCGTCGCAAATGACTCATTTTCGAGATATTCGACAATTTATGTCACGTAGCTAGTGTACACTTAATGGGGGACCGCAAAAGATTTTAGTCTCAATTTTAACGAAAGTGGTATCGTTATAAAGATATCATCGTGAGGATTAAAAAACTTAATGGAATCACCCGTCGGAAATGAGACGTTTACGAGATATCCGACATTTTGTGTCACATTGCTAATGCACACTACTGGGAAACTGCATTAAATGACATAAATTGTCGGATATCTCGAAAAATGCTCATTTCAGATGGTTAGTTCCATTGAGTTTTTTACTTCTCACAAAAATATCTTTGCAATAGCACTATTTTTTATAAAAATCAAAAAACAATTTTTTGCGATCCCCCATTAAGTGTGCACTAAAAGAGTATGCACTAGCTACGTGATATAAATTATCGGATATCTCGAAAACGGCTCATTTCCGACGGGTAGTTCTATTGAGTTTTTCTCCCTCATGATGATATCTTTACAACGATACCACTTTCGTTAAAATCTAGAGTAAAATTTTTTGCGGTCCCCCATTAAGCATGCACTAGTTACGTGACATAGATTGTCGGATATCTCTAAAATGAAACATTTGCGACGGGTAGTTCGATTGAGTTTTTTACTACTTACGATGAGATTTTTCCAACGATACCACTTTCGTCAAAATCGGTGACTTACACTTCTTGCAGTTCCTAGTCAGTAATATGCATATTGTATCAAGGTATATATCATATTGGAATCAAGGTATATTTACAAAGCAATCAGAGTCAAAAAGGGAAAATATAAAAACCAAGGTCTTTAATACCTTCACTGTGTTGGACTAAAAGTAAAAAAAAAAAGTAAAATAAATAAATAAAAAACCACAATATTAAAACACTAATTTAAACAAAACAAGTCAAACTTACTAGTGCTCTGTCGGGGTGACATTTAACGCAGGGGCAATGTATTCTTTTTTTCGGTTGAATTTCCTAAAAATGAATCAATTGAAAATAACTAATGAATATTTGCATTTTTTATCAAATGATAAATATATATGTGAGATTAATAAAAAGTTTTCAATACTAAATATTACTGCGTTTTTTATAGTTTTTTAATTTAGAGTCCAGTACGGGTCATGTTATACCCGATACTACCCAAAAAAATTTATATGAAGGCAACCCGCAACCTTAAATAAAGGAGACAAGGAAAATAATAGCAACCCCACAGTCCGACCTGAACTGATTAAACTAAAGCTGCTATCAGATTCACAAACTTTACGAGCAAAAAACTTTTTAGCCGATTTTAACCCCAACTTTTTTCCGTTCAAAGAATGAAAAAGTTTACAATTTTCTTGGAAAAAAGTCGAAGGAAAAAAAAGGAAAACCAGTACTAGTAGTAACAGCCGTTAATATTTGTCACCTATTCGTATCAATCGCTTATCTCTAAATCGTTGAAATGTTCGATGTTGGATGAAAAGTCTTGACTAGCGGAGACTTTTTAGGAAATGCGGAAAAAAGTTGAGGGAGATTACTGTTTGCTATCACACTGGGTATTGTGAGGATATTTCGCTAAAACTTGGTGGAAATCAAGTATTGGCTTAAAAGTTGCTCGAAATGTTGGTGAATCTGACGGCAACTAAATTTTCAGCTACCCGATTTCGAAATATTTTGCGTCCCTTAACGCTGAGACAATGGCAAATAAAAATGCTTTTTATATATTACTTTATGTGGTAAAAAACTTTTTTGTATGATGATTGTCACTCTTTTAATTTTTTAACGTTCATTAGTTTCTCTACGCAACCACAAAATTTTAATTCCGATATGCAACATCGTCACCGGAATTTTAAATTTAAAACATCCATGTTATTATGTATGTGAAAATCAGTCTTTCTTATTTAAAAATATATTTGTTCGTAATTATCGGTGTCATCGTATTATGTCGGTATTTCAACATCTTAGTAGTGAAAATGCTTTGTCCGTTAAAGGGTTAAGTGCAATGAAATCGACGATTACAGTCTGGAAACTTAGTATCAATGAAATCTTAGTGCTTAACCTTATCCGGCACACTGTATCTAGTCTTGAATAACTATTTTTAATTCCAAACCTGCAAGAGGCACCAAAAATATTTTTTTTAATTTGATTTTGCAAAGAAAGTTTAAATTAGGGGATTCTTAGTTTTAAAAAAAGTCTTTGTAAATTCCGGTGACATTCGATAATTTCTCATTTTACTAACAGAACTTGCCCAGGCCGGAAAACGTTAAACACTTTCCTGTTTCGCCCATACGTCGTACGGGTAACGTGTTTTTGCCAATCATCAATCGTGTTTTGCCCCTTACCACGTACGGGCATCCACATTCCAATCATAATTTATTATTCTCACTAGTAAAATTTTATTGTGAATTTTGCATTATTTAATCCAAGCATTTTCTTATTCAAAAATTTCTGTTTTGAAAACTCGGTGATCAAAGACTGAAAATTCTGTAAAAAACATGAAAGAATAGACAGTATTTGAAGGATTTTTTTTCAAAAATATTGATCAGTTAAAAGGTTAAATTTTTTGCGAATTTCGCAGCTAAACTGTTAAAAATTTGAAACTTTTGTTGCGTCGTCATTCCAGCGATTTTATAGAATATCTCTATTCGGACCAATGAGAATGCTCCATAATATAGTGAAATAATCGTTTTCTATAAATACGGTGGAGTGACGATGCAGCAATTGTTTCAAATTTATAACAGTGTAGCTTCAAAAACAATATCCCTTTAAGGCTGCTCTCAACTGCTATACTCAACAAGAGCAAAACTTTTGACACAATTACAAATTCATTTTTTTACAGAATAATATAAAATTGTAAGGCGTAACTATGGAAATGATTTGAAATCAAACCCCTTTCTATTTTATGATAACTGAATTACCTATCGAGTTATAAGCGATTGAAAAATTTTAGAAAACGAAGAAATTTTAGAAATTATAAGTAATCAAAATAAAGGGACAATATTAACATTGAAATAAATCTGCCTGCGTTAGCCGCTATTTTTATGTCGGCTCTCAAGTCCAGTCTTCGAGGGGAGAGGTTTTATTTGAGCACTGCAGGACTCCCACTGGTCCGTTTTTGAAAATTAATACTTTGAAGAAAAATTAAAAAGAATAGCGTGCTTTATTGACAATTTAAAAAAACGCTTTTTATGGTAAGTTTATATAAAATTTATAATGAAAAGTTTAAAAAACGAAAAAAAAAGTGGTAATAAAAAAACGGACCGAGTAAGGAGTTGGGAGGTTATGAAAGTTTATGGAAGCTTCACGTAAATGTTATTTACTGTCTATTTTCGGCATACTATTAACCCTGCTGTTCTGTTCGCATTTACTATACGTATGTAGTGTTCGGGTCAATGTGACCCGATTTAGAATATTACCTTTTCTGGCAGTAAATTCAGAGTTCGCACACTCCTTATATTTTGTAAGGACTCCGGCACCACTATTAATGATAAGAAAATTTATATTTAATTTTTAAGAAACAGAATTCGAAACCACCTCCTCGATTCGCAATTTTCGCAATATTTTTCTGCAGTGAAATACATTTAAAATACTGTAAAATTTTAGTGGTAGAGTTGTGCGAACCCTGTTAAATGAAAATAACTATTTTAGAAATAATTAAAAAAATAATAAAATAAGCTTAAATATATATCAAATAATACAAAACACCAATAAAATATTTGAATACTTACTTTTATTTACAATTTGGACAAAAATAGCTTACGTGAAATTTGCAAGTGTGTTTTTTGCAATTGTAACATAATATATTATAGTTTTGTTGTCGTTGGTTGATGGGCAAAACTTGCATCTTGCACGTTTAGTACACAATGAAGTGTTCTCATCTGATTCCGAGGGTACGTTTGCACTTTTACTACGCATTCTCTTCACAATTTTGACTGAATCTTCGCTTCTGGGAAAATGCTGTCTTACTCCAATGTGTGGAAAAATTAGAGATTTCCCCAATTCCTCTAAAAAGAGCCTTTGTTTGGTTAATTTATTTTCATTCCATTTGCTGTTTATTGAAATCCACAGAATAAATGTATTGTAAGCAGATGTATCAAGCATATTATAGAATACTATCATAGGCCAGCGATTTGTTTTTGTCTTACAAGTGTATGTACTCAAAAGTTGATCAATACTATCCACTGTCCCTTTAGTTCCATTATAATCTAATATTATTTGTGGTTTTTTGTCAGGTCTGTCGCTAACTTCATTTTCCTGATGGAAAGTGCTCATAAGAATAACATTTTTGTTCTTTTTAGGGATGTAGTTTACAACTGTTGCATCTTCTGTAAAATAAAATGATGAGCTGTGCACTTCTTTGTTTAGCATTTTCACAGGAAGTTCGGGCTTATTTTTTCTAATGGTGCCAAGCATAGTCATTTTCCGTTTTAAAAGAAGTTTTTCCAAGTTATAGGATGTGAAAAAGTTATCACATGTAACATTGTGCCCCGAATACCCATAACTAAGGTCACTCACTACCCGCATACCCTGACTGTTCTCTGGCTTTGATCCTTGATTTTTTCCAGTATAAATTTGTGCATTCAGTACATACAAAGTTTTGTTATCACATAAAGTCCATATATTTATCCCATACTTGGAGGGTTTACTAGGTATATATTGTTTGAAAGGGCATCGTACACGAAATCCTACTAATTGTTCATCTACAGTAACATTTTCACTTGGATTATACAATTTAGGTTGAATTTCTATCTACTTTTCCCAAATATCTCGAACAGCAGCTAATTTATCTAGAGACCTCCTTTCTTGCCTGGTAGATTTACTGTCAAAACGAATAACTCTCGATATCATATGAACGGTTTCGAGGGACATTGTAGCACGAAATATATTTCTGCCTGTTTCTTGATTCCACAAACTTTTTGTTGATTCTCCATTTGATTTGTACACACCAGCTAATAATAATAATCCGATGTATGCTTGAAAAGTTTCAGTACTAATATCTTTCCACTCTTTTTCATACACTTTTCTTCCTTCTATATTAGTCATTTTTATGATTTCGTTCTCGATTGTAGAATTGAATACCGTCGCAAATGCGCTTTTTATGTCAGTTATCCTTGTCGTTGCATATCTTGTGATAACTGAAGTAATTTTTATAATATTAGCAGACGTTAATCGACCAAAATGAAAAAGGGGATTCAATTTCCATACTATATCACGATTCTTAGACTGAATACTCTGTATATTGTGCGTCTTTTGAATATCAATATCAAAATCTTTGTCAGAACTTTCACTTTCCTCACTTGTATGATTTTCATACTCAGACGCATTTTCCTCTTCGCTGTCAGAGGCTTCCATTAATTTAGCAATATCAGCGTCGCTCAAATTTCTACGATTCGCCATTTTTTCACTAATATTCAGAGATACAACTGTTCTTCAGATTATTAGAAATTGAAATACAGCAATAAAAAAGAAACGCTACTAACAGGTGCATTTTTTTTTCCTTCCGCCAATGATATCAACATTTGACTTTGCTCTCCTGTCACGTAATCTAACACCTGCGCCAACGAAACAGGTTTCGAAATAGATACGTTGCAGTAATTATTTTTATTGAATGATTCCAAACAAAATTAAAAGTGCATGAAAAAATTATTTTTTAACTCGGGTCAATATGACCCGAACAGTACATTAGGCTAAGTAGTCTTACACCAATAAAAATGAACATATGCTTTTGGGATTATTTATAATTGGCATCTTGTATCAACCTTTCAGGGACGGAGTACTTCAATTCGTAAAATGCCGAAAAGGGTTAGTGATAATGGAGTTTAAAAACAAAATTATTTTAAGATAATCATATTCTTATATTAACTCCTTTAAAAGGGGATAATTTTTATTCTACTACTCCGCTGTCAATATAGCACATAGGAACTAAAATTAGGGATCCAAAAATGAATCACTGCCCTTGAAAGGGGTTGATATAGCGCTTAAAAATAAAGAAAGTTTTTGTTTATATTTATCGAATGAAGTTAGCCTTGGCGGCAATCAACTAAATCGAAAGTGGCATAGTTGCCAGTTTGGCATCCCTTTTTTTATTGTTTTCACATCAGTTATAAAGGATAGTACTTTATGTTTTATACGATAAAAGACATTTAGTGATCACAAAAAGTAAAAAAAAATTCTTTATTTATTTTCAGTCTGAATATAAATTTTCGGATTAAAATTGGAGACCAAAGTGCAACTCTGAAAAGTGTTTACTGCTGAAGTTTCACTTTTTAAGGATATGTCAATTCCTCTTTATTCATAGTTCCACGGTTAGTTTTAAATTTATTTATGTATTTGCTATCTGTTTTTAAAATGTTTAATATTCAATTAGAATTAAATGAACAATCATATACATTTCAGTGGCGTAACTAGGGTGGGTGCCCAAAACCAGTAATATTGTAAGGTTTTCTACTCCTTGATTCATAGCAAAAATTTCGTGGAACATCATACTGCACAGTGGGTGTGTCGATAGAGGTGTGTTGGGCTGGCAGGTGAGGAGCAAAATAACTGTCACCTTTAAATTAAACCGGATTAGCACATTGAGTTGAATTTGTAAGGAGTATATAAGGGGCATCCATTTTGTAGCCTGGTGGAATTATAGAATTTTAAGCAGTTCTTCAAGAAAACAAATGGTTACTGTAGTGTTTCTCTCTTTTTTTACACTTATATATATAGATATTACCATTTTTCGATCAATGGGTTATATATTTATAAGCGATTGTTTCCATGTGACCACAGGTAATAAATGCATTGTGCCTCAATGGATATTTTAGTTCACAAATTTAATAATAACGAATTTTATTTTTTATTTTTTAAGGATATTTAATCGAGTTACAGGTGTTTACTCGCTTATAATGACTTTTGTTAGTACAGTGAAACCTCCAAATAAAGGACACTCCGAATAAGGGACACCTCTACTTAAGGGACAAAACTTGCGGTCGCAGTCCCTCAATATAGGACTTGTAATTTATTTACCTCTGAATAAAGGACACTCGATTTAAGGGACACTTAAAAATGAGATTAAAAGGGATGACATTTGAATTTCAGATAATGAAGTAGTCTGTGATGAAAAGGAAAATACAGATTTTTGTGAACGTATCAAACTGACAGACTGTCATGTTGATACAGATTCAGACGGCAGAATTGGCAAGCATTTATTTACTCGAAATTCTCATTCGACTTCAGTGCACTTATCCCCATTGAAAACAATGCTGAAAATTATGAGGATGATTCTGAAAGTGGAGAATAAATGAAAATGGTGAAATGAAGAATTTTACAGATGCTTTAAGGCTTTCTCAAATCAAAGGGACAAATTTTGTGACTAAAGTTTTAATTTTATTTTATTAAGAAATTCCTGAAAAGAGCAAGCGTTGTTGTTCAGAAACTATGTAATTTAACTGTTTTTCTGGGTTTTTTTCTTTTCTTTTCGTTTTTTTCTTTCATTTATTTCTATCAAATGCAATAAATCTTTCAAAAAAATATTGTCAACGTGGCCATTTTGAACCGAATTTATACACGATAGACGATTAAATACTCAAGAAAGGGTGAAAAATTTCTGTCACGTGATGAAAATCGCTTATAACTCTGTAGATAATTTATTCAAAACTTGAAAACACAGTTTGGCTCCAAATCGCTTCCATAGCCAGGCATTCCAATTTTATACCTTTCCGTAAAAAAAATGAATTTGTGAATATGTCAAAACTTTTTTGGATAGCTGAGGAGTTGCATTAAAATACGCAAAGCAGCTAAATATATATATATATATATATATATATATATATATATATATACATATATTGTAAATATTGCTGATAATGACGAGCTAAAATTATTTATAAGCATGGTAAATGAACACTTGCAAAGTTTATAATGAAAATTCGAAATTGGCAAAAGAGTCACTTTTGATTGATTACTTGAAGTATAATTCTTTTAAATGTTTCTATACTTTTTGCATGGACACAGTTTGCAAAAAAAAAAAAAAAAAAAAAAAAAAAAATTTACAAATTATTTATTGATTTAGTAATCAATTAAAAATTTTAATTAATTCTGATTTAATTAATCTGATAATCTGAGTAACGTAATTTATACACTTCGAATAAGTTCAAACTTTACCTTTAACGTTTTGCTATTTTTATATGCTTCAGGACGATTAATTAAAAAAAATAATAATAATAAACTCTGAATAAGGGACACCTCTATTTAAGGAACAAAAAAAGTTCTGGTCTCATAGGTGTCCCTTATTCGAAAGTTTCACTGTATATTCCGTTTAAATCGCCACTTTTATAGCCTTTCCTGATATTTTGTTTCCTTTTATAAGAAAAGACAAAACTTTATTAGGTTTCGTATTTTTTTATAAGAACGCACATTCCAGTTTTGTACTGTTAATAATACAAACGTATTTATGATTGCCTGAGTAAAGAATCTAGTTTGCATTCCTACATTTTTGTTAAAATTGTCGACCGAAACAGACAGAAACAGAAACTGAAACCGAATTTCGGTAATCTTCCTATTTTCGACCGAAAACGAACGGTTGGCGGAAAAAAGCGCCCCGATAAAAAGCGCACCTTACAAATCACATTTTTAAATAAGTCTGATTTAGAATATAAACACTAGATTGAGATGGGTTTTTTTTTATTCAATGTCTTTGCTCTCTCGGGACTGAGAGAAGGTTCGTGGTGGTGGGGGGCGTTGCGTTAAAAGTTTCTCAAAACCTTTCATTGCCTCAGTTTTAAAATTTTGTTAAAATTCACAGGAGAGAGCGTACAAAACCTATGATTACCTTCCTCATAAAAGTGTACAATAGGCCATTATCATTTTATATAAACGCCGCCTAAATTTCCTAAAACGTTGAATATAAGAACTCGAAAAATTTGGCTATAAGCCGTGAATAAATGGTCCAACGCGCTGAAATTTTGTATGCGTAAATAACCTTATATAGTTTTATATGGGAAATCGTCCGTTTCTTTTTAATTAAAGCTCCCTAAATTTTAGTACATAGCAAATATAAAGGAGCCACCGCGAACCACAAGTAACGTAATTTTTTTATTATTTTTTTTTAATGGCAGATTGGCAGAAAGGGGGGGGGGGGGGTCTCTGTTAATTAAAAGCTCCATATTTTAATATATCATAAATATAAGGTGCCGATAACTTTCAATATTCGTAACTCGAAATGTTAATGTTGTAGCACAGTGTCTGAAAAGTTTTTAGGAATACAATTTAACAGACATATTGTAAAAATGGGACATATTGGTTGAAGGTAAAAATGATTATAGCCATAAACTAGTTACTGCGAGTTTTTTTTAATTTACAACCATGGTTATACCGTCACATTTAATTGCATTTTCAAAGAATTATTTTCATTTTATTCCTCTGTCGAAGATTACCAAACGATTTTACGCCTTCCAAGGCATTAAGAGGCTACTTCAGTCAAGCGAAAAGACCCATTCACTACTGCTAATCCAATAAAATAAATTTATAAAAATATCTCGATTGCATTTCGATGTTTAATTATCTTTCTTTTCTTTTCTTTCCTTTTTTTTCATTGGATTGATGTGATCGATCTGTAGAAAGGCCGTTTTTTACTTTTTTGTTTTTATTTACAGATTTTTTTTAATGAGGATACTTTAATTTACTTAAATGATACTTTATTTTAATGAGGATACTTTGATTTTAGGAACCAGATTAAAAAAAAAAGCAATCAAAATTGAAAAAGTAAAAAATTTCTTGTACAGGCCAATCTCTACTATACATTGCAAAATTATTTTAAAATATTGAAATGTAACAGATGTGTATTGAAATGTAACTTTTGTACATTTTTCTCATTTAGCCTTAGCAAACCAATCTTTTCGGATTCGTTTCGAATCTTTTCGGAAAAGATTTCATCCTTAAAAGAAACTATCATATCAAATTTAAAAAAAAATTCCTGCCGGCTTGACCTACAGCAAATAGATTTTGAAGTTAAATGCTCATTTCAACAATAAAAAATAAAATATGATTAGAGATAAACCGAGTTTAACAACTTTATTTGGCCGCTTTTGAAGAATTAATTTAATTTTTTGTTGGAGCTGGCTTTGTCAGAATCATCTTAAGCGAAATTCGGCTCAAAATGCTCACTTTGACTGAATATATTGAAATATATTCTGACTTTACGCAAACATCGGCCAATACGCATTAGAGAGCAAAATGGAATATAAAAATGAGTCAGAAAATAATCAACTTGTTATTTGAATACATCCTGTATTCTTCAATCACGATCGCTTCGTGAATTTCTGTTCAAAACGCCCACTTTGACAGCATATTTTGAAATATTATTCAATTTTTGTAAGTCACAAGAATTTTGGATTTGAATATCTCTGTCAGATTTTTAGATATGGAGATGAAAATTTTTTTGCTCAATTCAGGAACGTATAAGGAATAATTTCCTAATTGGGAATTTTATCCTGGGGGGGAGCATAAAAATTTCGTGTTTTTTCAAATCCCGAAACACCTTCATGGAGTCATGTCATCACATTTTGCCGCCTTTTTTTCTGAAACTTTGTAACTGGAAATATGTGCCTAGAGGCAATATTAAAGGAGCTAGCCTATTGTTTTGCTAATTACGACTCACCCTCTCTCTCTCTATATATATATATATATATACATACAGATAGATAGATTAATGAATTTTTTATTGATTGTAGTTTTGAGATCCAGAAGTCGGTGTAGATTTGCAAAAAAATTTCAGAAATTCCAACATAAGAAACGATCGCAATAGGTAGTATTACATACGAAATCTACCTAAAATATGAATAATTTTCGTTTTCACCTTTAATCATTTAATTTTACTTTATTTTTTCCAGAAAGAAAACATAATATAGAATTGAGTTTCCTGTTCTACATTAAAAAAATTAAGGAAATTTTAAATGTCTAATTACAGTATAGATTGCTTGATCCGTTTGGCGAATTTAAAAGAGTAAATAATAAATGAAGAAATTCAATTATTACGTTATATGGACGCGGTCAGCAAACTTATATATTTAGAGTAAATTTTTTGAAATTTTAAATTACTGTGGAATTATTTATTTCTAAGCTCAAACATACATATTATATTTGCCAATGCAATGAAAAAAGGCATTCGATTTGTACGATTGTAATAAAATAAATCGAACTTACTAAATGTAAGACTAGAATTTTACTCAAGTTTTCAATTATTTAGATATTATCTAATTTAGTTATATGATGTTACTTCAGTAATGCTGTACTTGTTTTTGCTCTAAATAATCTTTTTTACACTGTAATTATTGATACCTAAGAATATTTGCATATGTTTTCTTAAACTCACTCTCTTTTTCAATAGTTGAAGATTAATCTCAAAAGTAAGGAGGCTCTTATGAAAAGAAATATGATATTTTATGACTTGAACCGAAATATACTTTAAAAATTTATTATTTTTAAAAGATTCAATTGCATTTAAATAACCAATAATTTTGTGTTTAAAATTGTATTACAGATAACAGGGAAGTATGTTAATAAATTTTCATTCGTATTTATAATTTATTACATTTATAACTACCAAAATTACGCAAGTTAGATTTCCACGATTCAATTCTGAATTTATGTAAAATTATTTACGCCTTGGGATGCTAGAAATTAGAAACTAGGCTTATTTTAAATGTACTAGCAACCTGCTGCTATTAAGTTGTTAAAGTGTTTACTTTTAGTATCAGTACCAAGAAATATGGTTTTATAACATAAAATTTACTGATAATAACTAACCTAACACAATCGATCTTTCACAAATGAAAATAATTTCAGATTTTAAGGAATATTGTAATGTGTAAAACTGGGCATATGCTGATATTCAGATACTATGTGATTCAAAGGTGCTTTCCATTTTTCGATAAGGACAAACATGTTTCACAAAATAGTATCAAAGTTGGCATTCTGACAGGGTTCGCACAGCTCTACCAGTAAATTTTTACAGTGTTTTCAATGTATTCCACAGCAGAAAAATATTGCGAAAATTGCGATTTGAAGGAGGTGGTTGCGAATTCTATATCTTAAAAATTAAATATAAATTTTCTTATCATTAATAGTGGTGCCAGAGTCCTTACAAAATATCAGGAGTGTGCGAACCCTGTCTGAACAGAATTCTGGACAACACGATACGAGCACGGGTAAAGAGGAAAACATAGACAAAAAAAAATTACTTAACCCCAGTCGATCACAAATAGTTTCAAAAGTCAGGTTTGCAAGTGTAATGCTTTTACATCTACAAAAAATGAGTACTCAGATGTATTAGAAACTTTCGTGTTGTTCACAGGATAATATATAAATATATATGTTACCAGCCAAACCCGATTTTAGGTCAAACTCGTTTATCCTAACGCTCATCGGATAAACTAGATTTTTTTAGGCCAAACTGTTGGAAAATACAACAGTTAATTGGCGTGAATACGAACGTTCCTCACTAATAAGTTTTCAGATGAAATTAAACATTATATATGTCTCAACGTTTCTTTCAGGTAAGCAAAAAGGAGATGAATAAATATCCTCTTAACTTTTATAGATATCCTGCCCGGTCCAGCCCCTATGTCCCGTTCAATTTTTTTTTTTTTTTTTTTTGGCCCGGCCCGTGTATTTGCTTGTCGGCCTGGCATTGCTCGTTGAAAAAAAAATATATTCTAATTCTGCCGTCCCGACCCGTTAGGAAATTCGGAACCATTCCGCCGAGTCGACCCGGCCCGGCCCGTAGGCCCCTGTATACAATTAGTGTAAACAGCCTTAAAATCAATGTCATCAGTTCAATTGTGCCATATTCTTTTTATTACTGATCTAAACTACCACTCCATCGCCAACCTTGTACAAAGTAGTTTCGAAATAACTATAATATAATCTATACTAATAAAATCCGCGCGCCTCTGTCTGTCTGTCTGCTTGAAGCCGATTACAGTTCGCAACGCGGGCGAGTTGGAAGTCGCGAGAGGTGTCTTTCGATTGGAAAAATTCCGGGGAAGTCATTTCTGGCATTTTCGAGACCGTGGGACCAAAATTAAAAAAGTTATGAATTAAAAACCCCTTGGGAATCGGAACGAAAAATGTCTCAAATCCCAAATGGCGCTCAAACGGAGCTCTGAGGCAGAACACTGCGCCACCTTGCCGTGAAGGAAAAGAACTTTTCCCCTTTGGCTAAAAGAAGAAGCAGTCGAAAACCTCTTTTTCTCCCTTTTTGCGCGTTTTTTCTTAAACCATCATGCAGACAGTTTTTAAAGTAGAAAAAACTGATTACATATTCAGAATCTGCGTAAAAGTCTGCTTCTGATGAACCAAAAAATACGAGAAAATGTCTTATGGGCGCGCAGAGCCAACCGTACAAAACCAAATATTTTTAATGGGACGATGGCGACAATGGAGCGTAGAGCCCACTGTGCGAAATCACATATTTTTAACGGGATAATGGGCGCATAACAACCATAGCTCTTTAATTTACTTTTTTTTGTGCTTGAGGATTCGAACACCAAGACTTGCTTATTAAATGAATTTTTTTGTTTATTATATATTGCTTAATATCGAGGTTCCTTTGGAAAAAGTGGCCCAGCTAGCGGGCGTAGCTCGCTAGTACATATAATAATATATGAGGAGTAAGATACTGTCAGAAATATGCATGCATCGGAATTTCTAGACCCAGGCCCCGCCCTTCCCGAAATAAACTTATTTCTACTCGAAAACTACTCGGTGTCAAAATTAAAAGTTCAGCCCGAGGTTGGTCCGACCTCTTAATATTTTTTCAGTTCACGGCCTGTACAAAAATCAGTGAAAACAGGGCGGACGAGGACCAATCTGGACCGACTCAATTTCGACAAAAAATTCAGACTTAATATACAGTTAAGATTCCTTTAAGGGTGTTCTTAAATCAAAAAGGGCAATTTTGTGACATAAGTTTTGATATTTTTTTTTTTTTTTAACGCAATGAATCTTTCATAACAAGCCTTCAAAGTTGACATTTTTTAACACATTTCCAGACGAAAGCAGAAAAACCGGACGAAAAGCAGGGAAAAGGGTGATTACGTGATTCAAATACCTTAGAACAGGATAGGTAATTTAATTATCATAAAATGGAAAACTAAGTTCCATTCGAAATCGCTTCCATAGACAGGTCTTGCAATTTAATATCTCCCCGTTAAAAAATGAATTTGTAAATGCGTCAAAACTTTTTGCGCTTGTTGAGCGAAGCACTTGAGAACAACCTTAAATAATATTATTGTGTATATGTATATATACATTATTCAAAATTTTATGATGTGGATTAGTTTTCTTGGCTTTTAATTCTTTTCTCTCTATCGTTGATTTTTATGAAGCAAATCTTCCAAAAGATAAATTATACCATCAAAAAGAAATGCATTTCATAATAATTTTCAAAAACTTCAAAAAGATTTATATATCTATATATACCGGGTGTCCCAAAAATGACTGATGGATTTTAAAATTCAATAACTTACAAACAGTGACAGCTATTTAAAAAATTTTTGCAGGAGGGTTAAGTATAATGTCAGGAGTTTTTTTACTTTTTATTTTAGTTCGCATCTCAAAAAATAGGTGGCGCTGACGGCGATTAAAGACCAGGTCGACACTTCACTCAGCACTGATCACCTGGCCTTCAATCGCCGTCAGCGCCACCTATTGTTAGAGATGCAAACTAAAATAAAAAATTACGGTAAAAAAACTCCTGACATTAAATAGAACCCTCCTGCAATATTTTTTTTAAATAGCTGTCACCGTTTGCAAGTTATTGAATTTTAAAATCCATCAGTCATTTTTGGGACACCCGTTATATGAACTATATGTATTAACTATTTTACACCATTAAAATATAAAAGTCAGAAATTGTTAAAGAAAAAAAAAAGCATAATATTATAGAACATGTTTTTTTTGACTAATTTACAATAGTTATGTTTCAGGACATTAAAAAAATATATTTATTTTGAAAAAATATATTTTTTTGAATAAGTTACTTCATTTTAAAATTTATATTTAAAAAATTAATATTATAAAAATCCTGTAAACTATATTTTTTCTTTAAATAAATGAAAAAGTTTTGAAATTCGACAAATATTGTTTCGAATTCAATTTTAAAATACCCCATATAAAAAAAATAATAATAATCATTTAAATTTTTATAAAAATTTTATGTGAAATTTTAGGATGTGATTTTGATTGATAATTTTATTTTTAATCATCAGAGACGAGGGAAAAAAAATCAAAGATCTAACTCAATAAGTATATTTTTAAATGTTTCCTGGAACTGTTAGTACATTATATCTTGAATTACTCACATTTCAATTTGTGTCTAAAATTTTTTCTTTCCTGTGAATTTAGAAGGGAAATGTGGTTCAGGACGGAGCTATTTGTTCTATTGAATCAAGGATAAGTCCATTACAATGAAGAAAAGAAATATATTAATAAAAGCAATATATTAATAATTATTATACATTAATAATTATCAATAATATAATTATTATTATTATATTTATTACATATTATAATACTTAATAATTTAATTAAATATATTTGATAAAAGTTCTCATCCAAAAAGAGAATTAGTAAAATTTCGCGCATAGTAATTTTCGTAAAAACTTTGCAGCAGTGATTGTTTGTAGCAAATAAATAAATAAAAATAAAAAGTCTTTTTGAAAAATAAAGACACACTACATACACATTTTTTTAGTGGGATTTTTTTTTCAAGAACTTTTTACACAAACGCTATAAATTATTGATATCAAGGAACCTTTTCAGAAGAAGAAAAAATTAACCTTTTTGGCCAGTTTGATTGGATACAGTGATGGTGGAAATGGTTATTACTCACCGAGTTGGTATTTATTTTTGGAATATATACTGATGTTTGCAGAAGACTAAATTAAATAAATATCCAACAATTGGCTATTTTCATATTTCATTGTAAAAAATTCATAATATCGAAAAAGTTCTTGAGAGCTTAAGTTGCAATGCTTCCAGTACTATAATATCTTTTACTTTGATTACAGAAAAATTCCCATATTTTCTACTACTAAATGAATTTTACTATCTTTTACAATCAACATGATGCATAAATCCTTGCGAAAATAATAGTGAAAAATAAACTCATGGTGAGAAACTAATATCTCAGAGATCTGTGAGATGTTGCAGGCATAAAAGATAAAGTTTATATAAAAAATTGTGGCAGTTAGTGAAAAAGCTTAGATGCCGTAAAAGCTATATATATATATATATATATATATATATATATATATATATATACGAGGGCGATTCGGAAAGTAACCTCCGTTTATGAATTTAAAAAAAACTGATGAAAGGAAACATGTTTTATTACTTACGTATGAAAGACACGTTCTTCAGAAACTTCTCAACATAATTGCCGCTTTAATTAAAACAATTATTATAACAGTAAATCAGCTTTGAAATCCTATAGTCACAGACTTCTGCCGCCGGCCTATTCAACTGCAACTATTTTTTAATTCAACCGCACCATTCTTTCAATCCAAAGAATTTTAACATATTTTTCTATATAATTTGCTGATAAATGTACTACCAAAAATGTTTTAATAAATAGTGGGTCAAGTGAAACATTACGAGAGCAATTCGGAATTTGTCAATATGAATAAAAGAATATGTTAAAATTCTTTGGATTGAAAAAGGGGTGCGAGTTGAATTTAAAAATAATCGCAGTTGAATAGGCCAGAGGCAGAAGTCTGTGACGATGGAATTTCAAAGCTGATTTATCGTTATGATAATTGTTTTAATTAATACGGCAATTACGTCGAGAAGTAGCTGAAGAACGTGTCTTTCATACGTAAGTAATAAAACATGTTTCCCTTCATTTGTTTTTTTTTAATTCATAAACCGAGGTTACTTTACGAATTGCCCTCGTATGTATATATATATATATATATATACATACATATATATATATATATATATATATATATATTACAAATTTAAAATTTTTTCGCCAAAACTAACCTTTATACTATCTTAATTTTCTTATAATAATATTCCGTACTTACTTCAAATTATTAAATTAAAATCTTGTTTCTAAATCTAATCTGTTAATCCTTATGCAGACGATATAAATTCTTAATTTGCCTTAAAAAACATTATTCCAGTATGCGTAAATTTAAAAAGATGGCTCTAAATTAAAAATATTCTTAATTAAGCTTTATTTCTTAATATTCCAAATAAAACTGATTTCTTCTATGTTTTTATCAACCCTTTTTAAGAAAGTCTTATTAAATTTATTCCAAAACCATACCTTTCAAAAAATATCATTATTTTATTTTATCTATTTATTTATTTTTCCTACGTCAACCTTTGATGTGTGCATATTAATAAATTCATTTCTTTTCTTTTTCTCTTAAAATTAATCATTTATAAAAATCGTCTGCCTAAGATATTTAAAATTCTGAGTCAATTATAAATTGGTTAAATAATTTTTTTTAAAATAAATTTATCGTTTGTGGAAAATAATCTCGTAGCTGGACAAGAATTCTGTTTACATAAAAGAATGATGGTTTGAGGTTACAGAATGTTCCAGAACTTTCTTTTTAGTTTAAAAAGGTGGAAGTCTCGAGATGAAAAAGAAGATTTCTTGGGTTGCTTCTTCGATGAGGACAGCTCGCTGATGGAATTTTTGCAAAAGGAGCTTTTCCTTAATCATTATTACGAATTTAATAAATGAATTTACAGCAGCCCATGACTAATTATTGGATCTTCTACATTTATTTATTTATTTTGTTTTTTCCCTCGCTTGCCATGACTGTGTGTTTCTTTTTAACCAGTGGAAATAATTCGAGTTCTCCTTAAATCGTCACAACTAATCGAAAAGTCCGACAGGATTATTTATCTGTGCTGCCTTTTTAATGAATGATATTTAAAGAAAATTGCGATGGAACGAAGAAAAGCATGCTATCGCCGAAGTTCGATTGAAGGACAGCCTATATGGTATTTTCAGCTTGCTAATGAATAGTACTTGCTTCGAGTCTGATGTGGATTTCCTGACGCTTGATGTTGATCTGTGCGCACAAATTTTGATTCAGTATTCATGGTCATAGGAAAATTTTTGAAAATTAATGACTTCAAAGTGGTGAGTATGCGAAAGGTATTTGATGAGGAATTTAATGAAGAATGGATTTTATTGAAGATTTTTCGTGAACTGTAAGTTATTTTATTAAATGTTTTGATTATTATTTCTATTCTATTTATGATTGATGGAAAGTATTTATTATTTATTTATTTATTTATTTATTATTTTATTGATGAGAGTATTATTATTATCATTATTATGTGTTGGAGATTGAAATATTTTTATTCTTAAGGATTTAATTGAGGAGTATGATGTTCTTAAGATATTTACTGTTACTTATTAAGACTATTATGATATTTCTATGCACGATTAAGGGCAAGTTTGTAATAATAAGGTATAACTATGATGTTTACAATTTCTATTTTATTAGATAAAATTTCTGGTTAATGTTAACAGCTAAATATAGTCACAATTTCACAATAATTTTGATTCAATTTTTTTTTTTTTTTGAATGGTGGGTAATGGTTTTGTGTGAGGCAATTAAAATGTATACAACATCAGTAGACAAAGCCCTCAAAATTGCGAAAGCGCGAACTCAGGAATTTCACCTTAAAAGTAAAAGACTCTATGATCGAAATTTTGTCGAAGGCCCATTAAAAATACAAGACTCTGTAATTTATGAAGAATTTAAATACCTTAACACTCGAAAATTAGAACCTACTTTCTCTGGACCATACAAAATTATAAATAAACTTTCTGATGTAACTTATGAAATAGATAAATTTAATTATGAGACAGGACAGAATTCCGTTATTGTGCATGTTTCTAAATTAAGACCCTATTTTTCACCAGAAGATTTTAAACTGTTTCATGAGCAACCCAAAAAACAAACAAAACCTCAGATACAATCACAATCACTAGATCAAACTAAAGTCAAGACAGTAGATTAAGTTTTAATTCTTATTCTTTAATTTTCAACATTAGCAGGTATGTTCTTGGAGGCCTACAAGAATATTACTTGTTTTTGGGAGTTTTGGGGGTTAAATTGGGCTCCTTATGCAGGCATAAGGTGAATACTTTGATTGTAAAAGCTTTCAAATTGATGTTGATAAATTAATTTTAAGGGTGTTTAAGTCTAACTATATTTACTCATGTATTTGACATTAGTATTATTCTATTTATTCAGCAGATATTTATGTTATAACAGTTATAAAATCTAATGATTCTACTCAAACCTATAACATAATATGTGATTTTCAGTGATTGTGAAAACTACTGATATTAAAAGTTTTTCAAAAAAGCACACTATTTTTATTTCCATTTCTCAATTAAGAATGACACCTTTTATTCCTATTGTATTTTATTATTAAAGTTTATAAACCATGTGTAGATAAAACATTATTCTACATTTGGCATTTCAAAACTTATAACCAAATTTGACAATTTTGTAAAAGAGTATCAGAGAGGAATTATTGTAAGGAAATACTGGTTGAGAGTCCATTTTCTAAATAGTTAGATTTAATTTTATTTGGATTTTGGAATTATTATGATTTTTTTTTATTTATGCTTTCGGCTAGCAAAAAATACTTTCTTATGCTATTAGAAGATAAGAAAATTATTTAGTTGCTATGCAATTATTTTATCCTCAACCAATATTTTCCCTATCAATAATAAACAAATAGTGATATTTTCTTTTGATTATACTCTTGTTTTACTATTATTATTATTATTATGATTTCTATAATGAAGTTTAGTATTAATTATACTCTTATTGAAAAATATTAGGATATGGAGTCTTATTATACTATTACTTATTATTGTTGTTATTGTTATTATTTAAATTTTTCTATATTATTTATTATTGATATTGAGAGTGATGCTATTTATTATTGAAAAATTGATATATTACTGAAAGATGTTGGATCCAACATAACATTAAAACCAAAGATTAAACTAGGTTTGAAGATTTTTAATTAAAGAGACTGTATTCAGAGAACATTGGAAAAGACTCTTTTATATATACTATTGAAAGACTTGTTTCATTTAAAGGACTTATTTAAAATAAACTATGCATTAAGTCATTGTAATTATTTAAACTTCCATGAGAACGAATTTTTATTGTTTTTATTATATTTTTATCTCTTGCTTATTAATATTCATAACTTATTTACTGTTATTATATGTATTATCTCCTATGCACTTACAAATGGTAAGTGATGTTGTAACATTATTGTATTTCTTTCAGGGAAATGCTCCTATTTAAATTTAATTCAGAATTATTTCATCTTAATTATTTTATTTTAATCGCTAATATTTTTTATATTGCGTTAATTTTCTTTTCTTCCATCTCTTGGCTTCCTGAGTTTGACAGTTTTATTCCAAAATTTAACTTTTCTAAATTATTATATTTCTGTTGTCTGAACTTGTAGTTTTATTTAACTATCAATTTCATACAAAGTCTTGGGGAGGGGGGGATAATATTACAAATTTAAAATTTTTTCGCCAAAACTAACCTTTATACTATCTTAATTTTCTTATAATAATATTCCGTACTTACTTCAAATTATTAAATTAAAATCTTGTTTCTAAATCTAATCTGTTAATCCTTATGCAGACGATATAAATTCTTAATTTGCCTTAAAAAACATTATTCCAGTATGCGTAAATTTAAAAAGATGGCTCTAAATTAAAAATATTCTTAATTAAAACTTTATTTCTTAATATTCCAAATAAAACTGATTTCTTCTATGTTTTTATCAACCCTTTTTAAGAAAGTCTTATTAAATTTATTCCAAAACCATACCCTTCAAAAAATATCATTATTTTATTTTATCTATTTATTTATTTTTCCTACGTCAACCTTTGATGTGTGCATATTAATAAATTCATTTCTTTTCTTTTTCTCTTAAAATTAATCATTTATAAAAATCGTCTGCCTAAGATATTTAAAATTCTGAGTCAATTATAAATTGGTTAAATAATATTTTTTTAAAAATAAATTTATCGTTTGTGGAAAATAATCTCGTAGCTGGACAAGAATTCTGTTTATATAGAAGAATGATGGTTTGAGGTTACAGAATGTTCCAGAAAATAATTCGAGTTCTCCTTAAATCGTCACATATATATATATAATATATATACAGTCGAGTCTCTCTATAACGAAACTCCATACATCGAATTTCTCTATGTAACGAATTTTTAGTAGGAACGGTCCCCTTTTCGCATGATTACATTAAAAACAGTCTCTATATAGCGAAATATCTATCTCCATATAACGAATTTTTCATAAATTTGTCTTAATTTATTTAGTTTTAAAAAGCTTCGAAATCATATGGAATCAATTTTTCATCACTTATTTTTGATTTATTGTTAGCGCTGAGTTTTTTTTTTTTATTATTTATTTATTACTTCTCTCCTTGTTCTTTAAATCCAATGAATTCATCCCACCTCTCACACACCTTTCCACATCCTTCTCAAAACAGTGTCGATTGGATTAATACACATGTAAGAGAGGAATCAATGAGAGGCACATAAGAGAGGCCTTCAAATGGAGGGAAATGTTAACTACAATTTTTCATTCCTTTCTAAAATTTGAGCTTTTTTTGAGAGTGTAACAACTTTAAAATCAAAACAACAAAAAATTACAGATTTCTTCGTCTGAAATTAATGCAAGTCTTCCTTATTTGATTTTCATTAAGCTTTCAAATAAATGTCTGTTCTCATTTTTGAAACAGCTTAAATAATTAAGAAATAAAATGTTAGGCTAATATTTACTTTTAAGCATTTCAAATTCTTAAATCAAAAGATCAAAAATAATATTTGTTCAAATTTCACACATTAAATAGGATTTTTAACATCATTCTCTATACATCGAATTTCTCTATATAACGAATTTTTTACTGGAACGGTGGATTTCGTTATATGGAGACTCGACTGTATATATATATTAAATAGAATTGTTTTTACGTTTGACTGTCCCTGTAAATAATCTAATCATGCTAGAAACTACTTTTTCAATAAGACTCGTTCTAGGGTAGACATCAATAACTTCCCAAAATTTCATGGCAATCTGAGTATATTTGCTGGAGTTAGACAGAGCGGACAGTCGGCCAGACAAATCGAAAGCATAAACACTTTAAACTTCGTTGGAAAGTGTTAAAAACCCACTCCTACTTCATCCAGGCAACAAAATGGTTGCTTAAATAGATCTTCTCTTAGGCAAATCCACTGTTTAAAAGAACGATTAATCTTTCTTTCTCTAATTTTCTTCCTGTGAGGTGGGGGAAATCTGATGAATGGCTTTCTTGTTGTTTAAATACAATGGCGTGCTAGGCGTTGCAGAATCAAAATTTTTCTGGTTAGATAAGGCGAACAGAACTTTATATCGGTATACAAAGCACTTGGGCACCCGCCCTGGTTACGCTACTGCATTTATAGATAAAACACTTTCAACTTTCAAAATTAATAAATAAAAAGCAACAAATGAATAATAACTACAACATTAATTTTACCAAAATTAATATCACTATAAGTTCCAAGTGATTGTTTTTATAAACTAAATTTTTTGTACCTAAAAAATTTTGGAGAGCTTAAGTTGTTTTTGGAATTGAATAGTTGTGGTAATGTCATCCCCATCAGTTTTCCAGTATTATATACAGGGTGTCCGAAAAGTCTGGAAACGGCCAAAAAACTCGAGAAATACATATGAGATTGAAAAACGTAAATATACGTGTTAAATATTTTTAAATAAGCTACTCTGCGATACCAAATTTAACCTTCGAAACCGACCCCCTGGGGGTCAGAGGGGATCCAACTTTGAAATCTTAAATTATAACCCCCATTTTTTATTGCAGATTCGGATTCTACGGACAAAAATACGTAACTTTTGTATTTGATGTTTATTTCAAATCTTCGTTTATCACGGTGTAATCGAGCATATTAAATCAATACATATTCCCGCTTTTCCAACGGGATTTTCCCTAATCGAAACTGATTGGGCGGAATTTTTGACGTCAAATACCTCGTCTTTTGTAGGAATAGCGTTTCCTGAAAATTACCCGTGGCGATTATTTCAATAGTGCTACACTGTTAAAAATTTGACCCATTTGCTGCAGCGTCACTCCACAGCTATTATAGAATATCTCTTTTGTGACCAATGAGAATGCTCCATAACACAGTAAAGTAATCGTTTTCTATAAAGGCGGTGGAGTGACTATGCAGCAAAAGGGTCAATTTTTTACAGTGTACTTTACTGTGTTACGGAACATTCTCATTGGTCATGAAGGAGATATTCTATAAAAGCTGTGGAGTGACGCTACAGCAAATGGATCAAATTTTTAACTGTGTAGCACTACCGAAATAATCGGCACGGGTGATTTTCAGGAAACGCTATTATTGCAAAAGACGAGGAATTTGATGTCATAAATTCTCCCCAATTAGTTTCGATTAGGGATAATCCCGTTGGAAAAGCGGGAATATGTATCGATTTAATATGCTCGATTACACCGTGATAAACGAAGATTCGAAATAAACATCAAATACAAAAGTTACGTATTTTTGTCCGTAGAATCCGAATCTGCAATAAAAAATGGGGGTTATAATTTAAGATTTCAAAGTTGGACCCCCTCTGACCCCCAGGGGGTCGGTTACGAAGGTCCAATTTGGTATCACTGAGTAGCTTATTTAAAAATATTTAACACGTATATTTACATTTTTCAATCTCATATGTATTTTCCGAGTTATTCGACCGTTTCCAGACTTTTCGGACACCCTGTATATATATATAGGGTGTCCGAAAAGTCTGGAAACGGTCGAATAACTCGAAAAATACATATGAGATTGAAAAACGTAAATATACGTGTTAAATACTTTTAAATAAGCTACTCTGTGATACAAATTTGACCTTCGTAACCGACCCCCTGGGGGTCAGAGGGGGTCCAACTTTGAAATCTTAAATTATAACCCCCATTTTTTATTGCAGATTCGGATTCTACGGTCAAAAATACATAACTTTTGTATTTGATGTTTATTTCGAATCCTCGTTTATCACGGCGTAATTGAGCATATTAAATCGATACATATTTCGGCTTTTCCAACGGGATTTTCCCTAATCGAAACTAATTGGGGAGAATTTATGACATCAAATTCCTCGTCTTTTGCAATAATAGCGTTTCCTGAAAATCACCCGTGCCGATTATTTGGGTAGTGCTACACAGTTAAAAATTTGATCCATTTGCTGTAGCGTCACTCCACAGCTTTTATAGAATATCTCTTTCATGACCAATGAGAATGTTCCATAACACAGTAAAGTACACTGTAAAAAAATTGACCCTTTTGCTGCATCGTCACTCCACCGCTTTTATAGAAAACGATTACCTTACTGTGTTATGGAGCATTCTCATTGGTCACAAAAGATATATTCTATAATAGATGTGGAGTGACGCTGCAGCAAATGGGTCAAATTTTTAACAGTGTAGCACTATTGAAATAATCACCACGGGTGATTTTCAGGAAACGCTATTCCTACAAAAGACGAGGAATTTGACGTCAAAAATTCTGCCCAATCAGTTTCGATTAGGGAAAATCCCGTTGGAAAAGCCAAAAAATGTATCGATTTAATATGCTCGATTACACCGTGATAAACGAAGATTTGAAATAAACATCAAATACAAAAGTTACGTATTTTTGTCCGTAGAATCCGAATCATCTGCAATAAAAAATGGGGGTTATAATTTAAGATTTCAAAGTTGGACCCTCTCTGACCCCCAGGGGGTCGGTTTCGAAGGTCAAATTTGGTATCACAGAGTAGCTTATTTAAAAATATTTAACACGTATATTTACGTTTTTCAATCTCATATGTATTTCTCGAGTTATTCGGCCGTTTCCAGACTTTTCGGACACTCTGTATATATGTATATATATATATATATGTATATGTATATATAAAACCAGTAATACTATTACAATATATGAACCATTGAATTTAATAACTTATAGCACATTGAACATGAAAGGAAAAAAAATAATAATATGTACCGTAATTTCGGGTGTATAAGCGCGGCTCAAACAATTCTTTTTGGACCCAGAAATCTTATTTAGTGATTGAACACAAATATTTACGGCGATCTAAATAGTAACATTCATTTTTTAAAAAATTCTGGGTCGAAAAAGAATTGTTTGATCCGCGGCTTATACACCCGAAATTACGGTATATGTACCGTAATTTCGGGTGTATAAGCCGCAGCTCAAACAATTTTTTTTCGACCCAGAATTTTTTAAGAAACAAATATAACTAGTTAGATCGCCGTAAATATTTGTCTTCAATCACTAAATAAGATTTCTGGGTCCAAAAAGAATTGTTTGATCCGCGGCTTATACACCCGAAATTACGGTATGTATAATGTGGTAATTATGCATTTAATTCAGTGGTTTGTATATTAATTTACAATCAATGGTTTTATATACATGTAGTATAAAGAAGATTTTGCCTCAATTCTAAAATAATTATTTCCAAATTTTTATAATGTTTAACTTTTCCCTTTTCTTTATATAATTATTTAACAAATTTTTTTAATTCCATACCTCTGCTCAATGTTTTCTTTATTTTATTTTATTGTAAAAACATTAATCTGTCAAATCATTTTTTTTTCTTAAATCCTATTACTTAAATTTATTCTTTTATCTGCTACATAATATCTTTGTATTTACATTCTAAAAAATCATTCGATTGCCACAATTCCTTTCATTTGATGATAGAGGACGAGATTAGTTTGAACTTTTGTCTGAAAGAACTCTTTTCTATTTCGCGGGGTAAAATTTTCGTATTGGTTGAAATCAATATTTCTAAATTTCTAATTGGCAACTTAGGTCCTCCTCATGAAATCATAAATTCTTTCGCAAAGTATGATAAAAGCTGGTTACATTGTATAGGAGCGAGTATTCCACGTTTTTCTTGTGCTAACAAAATGAATGTCAGCTGAAGAGAAGAATTTTTTTGTCTGCAGTTTCTATGTTAGGTAATATCTTTTACTCATTATGGCGTTAGTGGAATTGTTTGCCTGTGAAATTATTTGCCTAATTATTTCCACCATGGATAAATTCTGTTATAAAAAGGCGATATTGTCAAATGACATCGGAATTTAGAAACAACTTTTTGAAGAATTAAGAACCCCTTAATTTAAGCTTTCACTGTAAATGTGAAATTATATTAAAATATTATTGGTGCCGATTGCAAGATTGAAAATAAAATTAGGTATTCCGGATTGGGCACAGTGTGCCGAAAAGTGTTAACCCTTTGAGCTCTGATGGTTGAATTTTCTACCACTTAATTTTAATTCCAAAATGTTACAATGTCACAGGAATAGCCAACCAAATTTATTCGAAAAAAGTTTAATGCATTTTTTCAGGTAAATTATAAACCGAATTTTGTAAAATACTGGTGCCAATTTGACATTTCGAATTTTTAAGAAATTTACCCACCAGAGCTCAAAGGGTTAAGAGTCGAAGAACGTTTTAGGTCCCTTTAGAACCCAGGTCCATTTATATTTTCACGGGTTTATTTGGCTAGCATCACTTTATTAAAAATAGCATTTTAATTTCTACTTCGATAACATTTGTAAAAAAAAAAAGTTAACTCGATAATTTGCTTTTCAGATATAAGTAGGCGAATAGAATATAAAAATAGAATCAATTATATAAAGCTAGCATCCGATAAAGGGTATGCTATCATTAATCCTCTACGGCAATTAAAAAAATGTTCGTAAAATAATGAAATGATTGACCCGGAATTCACAAACGAAATTCTTAGTAAAAAAAAAAAAAAAAAAAAAAAAAAAAAAAAAAAACTTTGTATTATTAAGCTTTTATTATAAAAAAAATAATTTATTAAAATTTTCTTGGTGCCACTTGTAAGTTTAAAATTAAAACTAGGAAGTCCTGCTTGGAAACACTGTGCTGGAATTTATTAACCCTTTCCGGCGCGAGCTAATTCTTTTAGTAAAATGAGAAATTATCGACTGACACCGGAATTTATAAACGACTATTTAAGAAATGAAGAACTTCTTAATTTAAGCTTTTATAGTAAAAGTAAGATTTTATTACAATATTATTTGTGCCAATTGCAAGTTTTGAATTTAAATTAGGTGTGTCCAGACCGGACACACTGCGCCGGAAAGGGTTAAAACGTCAGCTTCAAAGATAAAAATTCACATATATTGTTAACCAGTAACACAATAATATGGTGTTATGATATTTAATTAAAACGCGTTCGCTGCCAATTAAGAGAATAATCTTAGTGTGTAAACTGGGTTTCCTTGCCAGCTACGAGATAATTCGTTATTGATATCCTTATCTAAATCGCCGGTTACGAGTATTGCCGTAGAAACACCAGGAGCTGTTTCGGTGTTTGGCACGCAGAAAGAGACTTTATAATACACTTGGCGCACTGAAATGGTTCATTTATCTTAATTTAACAATTTAAAACAATTTAAAAGCATAATATTAGTATTTGACTTTGGCATCTGTGAACAGATCCACTATCTCAGCTTTGGCAGTGAACGTGTTAACACTAGAACCGTCAAAAGGGGTCAAAATGACCCCTGCCAAACTGATGACAGTCGATTCGAACCAGAATTTTCTCCATAAGAAATGGTAAATATGCTTAGCACAAAAAAATGACTAATTAAATAAGTTAAATAGTTTAAAATTAAAATTCTGGTGAGAAACTCTTTTTCTAAAACTTGAGTAAAATATCCGGCTGTTCTAGTGTTAAAAATAAGATAAAAATTGAAAAAGTTACTCAGACGTTACCTTCATAATAATAATACTTTTTCCATCGTCTTCGCTCTCTGGCGAGAATGTTGTAATTCTTGAAACTGTGAAATCTTTGCAGGACGTCGAATTCGACGAAGAGCCTACCTGTTCTTTATATGTAAAAAAATAAAACATCACAAAATTATAAATTAGATAATGGAACAACTGTAAAACAACGAAATACAAAGAGAACTGACAAGGAAGGTTTCCATACGGGCATATTCCAATAAATCTGAAAAATTACAGAATGTTCTTCTCATGAGGATAGATATGTTTATAAATATTTTCGGCGGAAACTCGATAGGGCACTCGTAAAAAATAAGGAAAAATTCATTATTTGGCGATAAAAAAAAGTTTCAAAAAAACACTATGGCAAATACTTTTTAAAGTGAAAATATTTCAAGATGCACTTGTTTAAATAAATTTAATTTAAGCAGCATTAGTTTTGTCAGTTTTAGTTCGTTTTAACTGTAATTTTGTCACATATCTGTTTATAATGAAAATTAACTGTAAAATTTTGTGAATTAAAACAAAATGCAAATTAATTAAAATTAGTTTCAATCTCAAAATTAAGTTCAGTTGAGTGCTGTCAATGCGATTGTGTTGCTATAGAAACAATAACTTTTCCAATATTGAAATTTATAATTATTATCATTATTCATCTTGCCTTTATTTTGAAATGCACTTAAATAAATGAAAATATATTTTTCAATATGAAAATGTTTTTTACATATCTTTTTTTGTGATAAAATTATATAACTCCAGCAACAATGAACACAAATAAGTAATACAAAAATATTTGTATTAAACTCTCTCATTGTTTAAGTTTAAATTCATTGAATACAAAATCAAGCTGTCTAAAAATCAATTAACTAGCAAATTTTTGAATGAATTAAAATCGTTTGTTGGAGAGGAAAAATGCTTCTCGCCAAATAGCTCGGCGCTTTTGTCTTTTCGCGCCAAATACTCGGAAGTATTTTATATTTTTACTGGCTTTCTACTATAATTCCGCCGCTAAATTTGACTGATTGTTTATTACATACATAAGTACTATATTTTATAAGCCCAGTATGGAGACCTTCATTGTGAGCAATATTAATATAAAATATATACAGTAAAATTTTACTAACTTTTTGCTACTGATAACCTCCTCCTTTCATCCATAGAGTCGTAAGCGGTTCCCTCAGACTCTAACAATTATAAAAATTCCATTATGAGTACAGTTTTAACATAATTTTTGAATAGAAAATATCAACTTATTTAACACTCAAAATATACAAATTATGCGATTAAAATATTAAGTAGAATTTTTTATTGTGATGTGGGAGTGACAAATTCCTAAATTATAATTATAAACGAAAATTATAAATAAGATAATAGAAATATTGTAAAACAACGAAATACCTAGAGAACTAAGCAATGTTAATATAAAATATATACAGTAAAATTTTACATACCTGTTTCTGCTTGTCTTCTCATCCATTGATCAGTGTCTGCTTGAAGTTTGGAGTCGTGACTAGTCTTATCGTCAGACTCTAGAAAATTATGAAAATTTCAATATGAGTGCAGTTTTAACATAATTTTTGAATAGAATTTATCAACTTATTTAATATCCAAAACATACAAATAATGCCATTAAAATATTAAAACTAGAACGCCCGGAAATTTTTCTCAAGTTTGATAATAATATTACCACCAGAATTTCTATTCAAAACTATTTAATTGATTTATTTAACGTTAATTTCCGTGGTTTGGGGAGGGGTATTTAATTTATTCCAAGAAAGTTTTTTGGCTTAAATTGAAATTTAATCACATGGTCGTAGTCGGATCGACTACATACGGGCGTTCTAGTGTTAATTTCTTGGGTACGACCGACACTTATACGTGCCGCAAAAAGATATTAAGATTCCTTATTTATCCCCACCAGTAAAAATTTACTGTGAGACTTGCCTTACGCAGGGCTCCCAAATGGTCCGCCAACTCAACATCAATATTTTCTTAGAAAGATTTTCGTTTTGTATTTTTCTTGCAAATTGCGCAGAAACCACCTTCAGAGGTTAGTTTTAACACAAATGCTGTAGACAGTTACTATGAAATTCCCCGTTAAAAAATATTGGTGTTCAGTTCGCGGACCATTTGGGAGCCTTGCTTACGTAATCAGAGCATTTTTCTCTATTTAATAAGTCACAAATTTCTGTTTTCAAAAACCGGTGACAAAGCATTAAAAGTTTCGTGAAATGTTCCCGTCGCGGAGGGGTTAAGTAGAGTTTTTTATTGTGATCTAATAGTGAGAAGTTCCTTTGAAATTGCAAGGAATGCGCGCACTTTGAAGTCATTTTGGAAATTCGCAAGGCTCCCACTGGTCCGCTTTTTTAAACTGAGTTAAAAAAAAATCGTGGTAGGTTTTAGCAACAAATTCAATAAAAACGCCCTTGAAGACGAATTTGTATGAAATTGATAAAGAAGATTTTTCTTTAACCCTTAAATGCATATTGATGCATATCCGTATCCCTTTTTATATAACTCTTAGCAATCATTATATTTGTTTAGAAATATTAATCTCTAAAAATTACCAAAATATGCTACTAAATAAAGTTAAAAATCTATCTTAAAAGTTCTGGTGCCTAATCCTTGAGAATAAAAAAGCACAATATGATTCATGCATTTAACCCTCTGAGCTCTGATGGTTGAATTTTCTACCACTTAATTTTAATTCCGAAATGTCACAACGGCACTAGAAAATTCGACCAGATTTATTTGAAATAGCTTTAATGTATTTTTTAGTGTATATCGTTAACCTATTTTTTTCTTTGCAAAATACTGGTGACAGCGTGACATTTGGAATTTTGTAGAAATTTACCCACCAGAGCTCAAAGGGTTAGGGGTTAAGTTTTACAAAATAGAAGATTATATAAAATAAGTTATTTAGATTCATACTTATTAAAATATTTACTAATTTACAATATATTATTTTTGAGAATAGTTTTTACTTGTAAATGTGTAACATAAAGAAAGGTTGGCTTATTATACGAAAAGTGTATCTGTTTTTTTTTTTTTTTTTTTTTTTCATTAATTTTATTGTGTAATAAACCTTTCTGAGAATCACATACAGAGCTGCCAAGTCTCCGGGTTTTTGGATACCAGTATTTTAATACAGAAAACATTCTTTTATTTAATTGAAACATTTGGGAGATTTAAAAGAACAGTATTTTCTCTAAAATAATAGTGGTGTGCAAAAAGCCGGAGACTTAGCAGTTCTGCACATATAGTTTTTTCAAAAAGAAATAAAAAATCATGCATTTGAGGATGTTGTTAAAAAATTAACCGGGCGGAAGCCTTGCATTTTCAGATTTATGGGATACAAATTACAGGATATATGAATTACAAGCTCTTCGAGCATTATTATACAGCTCATATTCAAAATATTAGAATAATTGAGAAAAAGTAATAAGAAAAAAATATTTGTCATTTATTTATTTTTTATACTAAGTAAATGCAATTAAACTTCTTATAAATTAAATCTGGAATGTTTAGATAAGATTTTAACATTTATAAAATATAAAATACAGCACAATAAATTAGGTATACAGCTTCCTTAAACACACCAGAATATTAGAATAAAATTTAGATTGGTTCAAAATATTAGAATATTTTATTTTACGCAACAATATTACCTTATGAATATGAAGTAAATGGTAGTTAATATTTTGTAGCATCCCCTTTAGCTTTCATAACAGCGTACAATCGATCTTGCATACTATATACAAGGTGTTTACAAACATTTCTATCAATATTAGCCCAAATAGACTTTATACGTGCCACTAACTCAGTTTTACTTGAAGGAGGATATTCTTGAAGTTTTTTCTTCATTATACACCGTAAGTTTTCGATGGGATTAAGATCTGGTGAATTTGGTGGCCAAGGAAGTACCTTAATGTTGCGTTGGCGGAACCAATTCTTAGTTGACACCGAGGTATGCGGGGACGCTAAATCTTGTTGAAAGATGAAATCATCTTCAAATAAATCTTCTGATGATGGAATCATGCAATATTCTAAAATTTCTTGATATATCAGAAAGTTAACCTTTTCGTAGACGATGCATAACTTTCCAGGTCCTTCTGCACTCATACAACCCCAAAGCATGACACTAGCAGCAAATTTTACGGAACGTTTAAGGCATTCTTTATCAGATGCTTCTTGCTTCATTCTCCAAACTCGAATACCTTGATTACCATATGAAACACAAAACATACTTTCATCACTAAATAATATATTTTTCCAATCTTCATTGCTCCATAAACGTCTTGTTTTACACCAATTCAATCTTATACGCTTTTGTCTTGCAGTCATGAGAGGTTTTGTTTTCGGTACACGAGATTCAAATTTAAATTTATGGAGACGTCTTAATGTTGTCGATGTAGAAACTTCAACTCCCTCTTCTTTCCATTTTCGATGCAAGAATCGCACACTTTTAAAACGGTTTTTCTTAACTATACGCTTCAGTTTCCTGTCATCTCCAGCAGATGTTTTTGGTTTTCGGCCACCATTTCGGCGATTATTTTGAAATTTTCCAATTTTTGAATATTGTGTTAGTATTTTACTAACGCTCGATTGCGAACAATGTAAATAATTCGCTATAAAACATTGATTTTTACCGTGCCGATACAAATCAACCATACGAAGTTCAGTAGATTCAGGAATATCACTCACACGGCCCATTTTAAGACGAAAAAGAAACAAACTGCAAAAAAGAATACTGATTTTAAATAAAATAGTCTGAATTTAATCAATGATGCCACCAGTTAAAAATTGGTAATAATTAAAGGAGAATTAATGTGAAATATTCTAATATTTTGAAACACTTGAATAAATATTCTAATATTTTGACTTTTCAAAATAATTTTTTTTTTTTTGCAATTAATCTTTTCAAAAATGATATTAAATTTAAGATAACAAGTAAGTTTAATCAACAATAAGTTCTTAATAAAAATATCGTTTGCATATTTTCATTAAAAGACATTAAATTACCAAACGATATTTTCAATTTATAAAAAAAAGGTAATTATTCTAATATTTTGAATATGAGCTGTATATTTAATAAAAGCTATATCTAATGTTTGAGTTTTAAAGCTGTCCAGGCACAAAAAAAAAAAAAGAAAGAGAAAGAAACAGCAAAGAAGTGCATCACACTTTGAAACATCTCGTTCTACAATGTTCTTCCTCATAGATTCGAAATTTCAAAAATAAAATAAAATAAAATAAAATGAAATAAAATAAAACAAAACGATGTACCGTAAAGTACCGAAAGTATGCCTCCCTCCGAATATAAGTCCCACTATATACGCAGGGTTCGCACTGTTCCTAAAAATTCCATACTTTTCTACCACGATTTTAAAACGGTAACATTAGTTGTATAATTCTATTGAAGATATTAGCGGAGCCTTCCAGAAAGATTTTTCATTTAAAATACTGGTAGGAAAGTGTGAAATAGAACTCCCGGAAATTTTACCCAAATTTGACAAAAATATTTCTCACCGGATTTTTTTTTCAAAATAATTTAATTTATTTATTTAACATAAATCATCATGGATCAAATTCAAATAATTTCAAGAAAATTTTTCTGGCTCGAATGGAAATTTAATCTCATAGTTGTAGTCGAATGGACTCCTTCCGGGCGTTCTAGTGTTAAAGGAACGGTGAGAGTCATGTGTACATGATTTTTTCATATTTTGAAATAATATTAGTTCTACTTTCTGATGATTTTAGCCTCTTGTCAACGCCCCATGAATTCTAGGCCTGAGCAGACACAAAAATGGCGGCTGTCGAAGGCGGATATTTTTTACCCTTTCCACCGCGGACAAATTCTGTTAATAAAATTAGAAATTATCGACTGACACCGAAATTTACAAACGACTTTTTATGAAATCAAAAATTCCTTAATTTAAGCTTTTATTGTAAAAGCAAGATTTTATTAAAATATTATTCGTGCCAGTTGCAAGTTTGGAATTAAAATTAGGTGTGTCCAGACCGGACACACTGCGCCGGAAAGGTTAAAACGTATGTATGGTCCATAAAATTTTGATACCATTATTTCATAAAAGATTTCTGTAAGCTGTTAAATCTCGGAAAAATAAAGCTGAAATAACTTTAAAAAATTATTGGTTCAAAAATTCAAGAGACTTTAGACATGCTGAAAAAAATCCACTTTCGGTAGCCGCCATTTTTGTGCCATCTTTCTTTTCTAGAATTCAAGGAGAGGCCAGTGCTCTTGTGCTCTATGGCGTATGCAAAGTACATCATGCTATTCTGGAGATTTCGTATAATGATGTACGCAACGCAACATATATCCTGGTAGGTGGCTGATTTTCGAATTGGCCATTTCGAATTATCATCAGAAAGTTTTAGCTCTCCTTTTTGCTTTGTAAAATCGTTGGTTTACCATAAAAAGACTGAAATAAAATTACCAATTAAAATTTTATGGTGCGAATTCAAAGTTTCAAAAACAAAAAAAATCTGCCAGCTGTGGCATCCGCTAACAGCTCCAAAGCGCAAAGGGGTTAATATTTCTGGTTTGTCTATGTCAGATGGCTGCATTTGGCCAAAAATTAGAATTTGTTCTTCGGAAACAAAAAATTTTCAATCAAGCTATAAAGGTAAGATTTACTTTTATTATTTTCAAAGAATATTTAAAAATATTATCATAAAGAAAGTTGCAGAGTTTTCAGTTGATAAAATTAGTTAATTTGAGACCATTTAATTGCAAAATATAGCAAAAGAGTATTTAAAAACCTTAAATGTGTGCATAGGGTACACAACATAAAATATCAAATTTTATCTGAAATTTTGAACTTTATGTTTTTTTTAAATATTTTTCCCATTGTTAAACCGATATATAGATTACAAATATTTTTTATATATAAAAGTAGAAAAAATTGTGCAGTGAAGATTTAAAATGTGTCTAGTTTTTTTTACAGTACACAGAGTATGGCAAATCTTAAGTGTAAACCAGGAGTGACTAAGTGTGATCTGCCGAATATCACTAGAATTTTATAGTAATCATTCCCTTATCTAATCACTGAATCTCTATTGTTCCAGCAATCGGATATTTAATTTAAAAAAAAACCGGACGATCTTACTGAAATTGTAATGCTAATCAGGTCGTCAGTACAATTTACTGTTTTTTTTTTTACCCTTTCAAGGGCGGTGGCTAGAGGGTTCTAGTCACCTATTTTAATTCCGAAAGTGTCAAAATATTTTAAATATACCAAGAATATTTTTTTAAAAATTTTGCCATTGCAATGAAAGTACAATGTAGCTGATGTAAACGGATGTAAAATGTTCCATGTGGGTGAAAAAAAATCCGGGCCAGGATTCGAACCAGGGATTAATCGAATGCAATACACCTGTTTTTTATTTTGTAAGAAATCCATTTGAATATCCTGGTGTCAGCGAAATATTTCAGCATTTTACGAACAGATCAGATCAGAACAGACTCCTGATCCTGAAAGGGTTAACGGAAAAATTTCAGTAAATTAAAAAAAAAATCCAAAAACGGAAAAATTTGTGGAATTTACGGAAATTTTTTCATTAAGAAACAGCAATATGTATTGGCGTCCCGTTTACTAGTACAATTTTCGTAAAATCTTCCGTTTTTATTACAGTATAGTTGTATATGGCTGGTCACAGTTTGATACTCTTGCTGTAGACTGTAATGCTGTAGAACACATTTTAAACCTCTAATGCACACGTAGCATATATGCTACTGACAGCGTTTCTCATTTAGTTGGTTTTTGAATTCTGATATTCCAAATTTACACCAGAAATTAAAATATCAATATTTTCTTTATCTAATAAGAGATATTTCGTATTTATGTAGGGTGAAACTTATTTTTGAAATCTTTTGGCGTGAATTCCAATATTCTGAGCTACGGACATTCTAGAACAACTTCTACCGTGGGAATTAGAGAGTTAACACAGCTAACAAGACACTTTTAACACAACAAATCACACTTGAAAAGTATTAATTAAAAATTTACATACGAATTTTTTTCGTTTTCATATGAATTACTTATGATACAAACTCACAATTCAAAAAAGTATATTAAACATAATAATATACCTTTTATTGTAGATGTAGAATCGGATGATTCCCCCATTCTTTTGGTGCGCTTGTTTTTTCACTTCCAAATCTAAAAAAAAAAAAAAGTGATTAATTTTTTTATAAACTTATCATACTACTAAGACATTGAAAAAATTTACTCCTTCACACTGGTGTCCAAAACAAATACTATAAACAAATATACTCCATAATTCAAAAACAAATTTGTTTACATAAATCTATACGGTGATGCTCAATACTATAATTTAGAAAACAATATTGTAACACATTAAAAAGGAGAGCATTTTTATCAGGTATGTTAAATAGATTAAAAGCTATCAAAACACAAACCTACAATTCCAGAATAACCCAAATAATAAGTACATCCTGAGTAGATCTAGATAACTCGGAACGATCCCTCAATTTGTAATTTAATATTTAAATATCATTGCTAGAAAATTTTCATATTAACACGTTAAGTGCTAAGTCTATTTTGTCCATCTTTCTGTTTGTGCCGCGAAATAAGATTCGTCTTATACACAGTCTTAAAACAAAAGAATAACTGTGAAAGTTTCTAAAGTGCGTTGGTGTTGTAAATTATGCAACGAAGAAAATGCGCCACAATTTGGTAAAGGAATAGCCAAAAATTAACTAGACAGGTTGCTACATTTTGTGATACTTAGAAAAAGCAACAGTTTTTAGGTTTCGTAATTATATAAATATGTAGCATCTATAGTTGTCGTTCAGTCAATCCGTCTCTCGTAAGCATATAACAGAGCAAAAACTGCCCAACCGAATAAAAAACCGAATTTGAAATTTAAAATATATAATTGTTGCATAATTTTGTCAAGTTATTTCAAATTTTATAAAAATTGGATGCATAGTTTAATTACAGAGACGATCAAAACATTCTTTCAAACATAAAAAAATTGATACGCATCTATGATGTATACACTAAAATATACATTTTGTACAATCTGTGGTGCAAAAATATTTGTTATTAATTTACAGGGCTACATAAATATATTCCATTACATAATTGTATAGGGGGAAACATTGTTTGTTGCGTGTTTTAATAATGTTAAAATATTTCACATTTTATGAAATTGAAATACGTTGCTGAGTTATACTACAAGTTACTTCCTGCATAATATCAAGCAGATGGTATGTACAAGGATACACAGAAGATTTCGGGTACTTTACTGTATCTGAAGTACTGTATACTATTACACCCAGATCTCAATATTTTTAAACCACCTTATAGTACGCAGTGTTGCCAGATGGGTTACATTTTTTAAATTCAGATTCTTGATTGGAACCACTTTTTACAAATGATGAAATGTGCCTTATTCAATGACATGATAATTAAGTCGCAAACTAAAGGTAATTTACCGTTTCAAAAAAGTGGTGCCAATCAACAAATCCGAATTATAAAAAAGTAGTCCACTGGCAACACTGATATTACGAAAGATCCCAATTGCAACGCTTGACATGAAATTTCCAACGCGTTATGTTTGATATGTTTTAATAAAACCCATTAAAATTTTATGGTAACAAATTTTTAGTATATCTATGATTCAATCCTGAAATTATTTAAAGTTTATATAGAATGTAACTTTTAAAATTTTATATTGTCTTTGCAGGGTTCGCACACTCCTTATATTTTGTAAGGATTCCGGAACAACTATTAATGATAAGAAAATTTATATTTAATTTTTAAGAAACAGAATTCGCAACCACCTCCTCGATTCGCAATTTTCGCAATGTTTTTCTGCAGTGAAATACATTTAAAATATTGTAAAATTTTAGTGGTAGAGTTGTGCGAACCCTGCTTTGAAACCTATGGAGAACCCCCCCCCCCCTGAACTCCCCGTAGCCTCACTTAATTTAAATTTGTCACTTTCTGATAATTGTGCTAATGGTTATTGTATATCTTGCATTTCCTTATACATTTTGATTTATAAGGATAAGTAACAGTTTGGGCAAATATTTTTCATTATCTTCATACTTCTACATACCTGCCAACCACAAACACCTAAATCTGATGTACCAGGAACTTTTGTAAGTGTAAACTCAATAATCTAGAATTTTACAATTTTGTTTCCAAAAAAAAATGTTTTGATTGCATTTTATAGCAGTTATAGCGGGACAGACAAACATACAGAAGAACAGACTAATAGATGAAAAACAATAAATTTCGTGTCTTCAAAGTAAGCCTTCACTGAAGTTTCGGCAATGGCGTTATTTTTCATGAGTTATTGGTATCCATGTTTCTTGTATTTTTAACGACTACTATAAAATACCTGTTTTTGTTCAATTATGACGTCAAATTTTACCAATTGAAATATTTGTTGAAAATATAATTATTTTTTATTTCTTTTACTTCTAATTATGCCTCCATTTTTGTCAGAAAAATTCTTATTAACGAAACAAATTTCCGTGTTTAATATTTAACAAAGTACTATTTTTATTTTTATTTTAATTCTGACGTCATATTTATTTTTTCTTAGTTTGGTTTTTCGAATGGAAATTGCTCAATTGAAACTTATTGCCGTTAAAAAATTATTCCAGATTTTTTTTTTTTTTTTTTTTTTTTTTTTTTGCAACGATAAAGGAAATTGGTTAAATTTTATCTAAAAAATCGCTCTTGATTCTGTATGAAAAAGAAGGAAATTTTTTGAATTATTAAGGAAAATACTTGAATAAAATTAATAAAACATAGCCTATATTCTTTTCTGGGCTATGTTATATTTATCCGCAAAGATAAAAAGACATTAATTAATTCATAAGTTTTGACGTTGACTTCATTTAAGTTTTCGTCCACGCTTTCAAATTTATAGCATTAAAATATAATAAGGATTAGGATGAATGCTAACAACTTAGCAACCATTAAGAGAAAATAAAGAAAATGATATAAATACATTTTAATAAGTAAATCTCTAAACCAAATTAGTTTATATTATTGGAACACATTTATAAAAAATCTCCAAAATTTGCAGTAATAACTTTAAAAGTCTGACAAATGTATCGACAAAATTTCAAAACAATACGAATAATTTAACTGGTAAATTTCAGTATCCATTTATCATTGAACTCCATTAATGAAATGTGTCATTTTCTCTCAAGGAAAAAAAAAATTGAAAATCATTGGATTTGCCATAGAAAAGCATTATTGCGCAAAATAAAATATTCTATATTTTCCGAACGAATGAATCAAATCTAACAAAAAACTATACAGCTTAATCCCAGTGCCTCACTAACATACCCACTTAATTTCAAGCCAATCGGATGTTTTTTGCGTTAGTTATCGCGGCACAGACAGACTGACTGACAGACAGAAACCAAAAAAATTTCGTGTCTCCAAAGTAAGTCTTCACTGACGTTTCGGCAATTATTGCAGACTTGTACAGTTTCTGTGTCTGCTGGTAAACAATGTCTGTTGGCTCGCGTTTTATGTGATAGCGGTTCTGAAAAATGTTTTATCAAGAGATCTTTAGTTCAAAAATTAAAATTGAAGCCATTGCGAAAAGAAAATTTATTAATTTATCCATTTGGGCGGAGACGCCCTTATGAATCATGTTACAAAGTTGTTGCTCTTGAATAATCCAGTGTTGTGCAATAGTGTTGCCAGTGAGCTACTTTTTTGAAACGGTAAACTACCTTTTGTTTTCGCCTTAATTGTTATGTCATTGAATAAAACACATACTATCATTTGTAAAAAGTGGTGCCAATCAAAAATTTGAATATAAAAAAAGTAGCTCATCTGGCAACACTGTTGTGCAACCTATCAACTCGATAACGATCGAAGCTCTTGTAGTTGACAATACAACTGAAGCTTCTGTAAAAATCTTAGAACCGGAACTTCTAGATATAATGAGAACAAGGGGCTACAAGCCTGCTGATACAGGTCTTGAACAAGAAATAAATATTTTATTAGAGTCTGCCTTTTTGTGGAAAATATTAAAGGGAATCGAGGGAAAACTGACAAAAGAGTTACATGTTGCAGAAACTATTTTCGGTCATACAGTGCAAGGGCCTATAGAGTCGAATAAAAAAGAAATAGCTTGTTTGCGTGTTTCGATTGAAAATATAAACACTCAGCTGAAAGCATTTTGATATCTTGAAGCAATTGGCATTGCTGAAAGCAATGAAAAGAACATTACCGATCTTGAGGTAATAAAAGAATTTAAAGAAAATCTAAAATTCGTAAATGGGCGTTATGAAACAAAATTATTGTGGAAAAATTCTCGTGAATTGCTTAGAAATAACCTTGAAGTAGCAAAGAAGCGGTTTTTCTGTTTAGAAAATAAATTTCTGAAAAATGACTCTTTACTTAAGGAATATAACTCCATTTTGCTAGAGCAATTTAATGAGGGTGTAGTAGGATTGTGCACCGATAAAGATTCCAATAATTCCTATTATATGCCACACAGACCTGTTATCCGTGACGACAAAACTACAACAAAAATGCGCATCGTTTATGATGCTTCTTCCAAATATGGTGATTCTCTATCATTAACGAATGTTTGAATCATGGCCCTAACTTGAATCCTAATGTTTTAGATATCATTTTGAAATTCCGTTTACACAAAATTGCTTTTTCGGCTGACATTGAAAAGGCCTTTCTCCAAATATCGGTGGACGAAGACGATCGCAGTTATCTTAGATTTTTATATTATGAAGATGTTGATAAGAATAAAAGCATAACCCTATAGAATGACCAGAGCTACTTTTGGTGTCACCTGCGGTCCTGAATTTCTTTCCCTTCCCGAAAATCAGTTGCCTAGGGTAAATATTGCTGCATCACGATTACTTAATGTTTCTGAAGAGAAGTCTCGAAAAGCAGCAACCATTTCTTGCGTTGTTCAAACAAATAAATCTGATGTAATTCTCATTTTTAATTTAGAAAAATACAATTCGCATAATAATTTGTATCGAGTAACTGCATGGGTATTTATATTTATTTCTAATATAAAAACAAAGATAGAAAAGAGAGATTTTTCAGAATTATCAGCTGAGGAAATGTTACATGCTGAAAATTTTTGGTTAAAACTAGTGCAGAAAGAAAATTTTTCTGATGTTTTAGAATGCTTGAATTATAAGTAGAGCATCCCTAAAGAGTCGAGTCTTCTTCAGTTAAATCCTATTTGTCAGATGAAGGTTTTCTGTTGGTACGAGGACGGTTACAAAAGTCCGACTTCTCATTTTATGAAAAACACCCTGTTGTAATTCCGGAAAAACACAAATTTACTGAATTAATCATGAAAGATCTAACAACTGCTCTTATTTCTTTATTTTATTGTCCTCTTTATGCATTCAGAGCTACTAGAATGTTTGTCAGCTTATCATTTGTAATATCAACTGGAATTCTCTTTCTCTGGAGCAAACTTGTTGCACTTAATACTTTAAGGATGTTGAATTCTGCATGTGAACTTGAACCTGCATGGACAGAAATTGACTTAGATTATATAGTTTTGATAATTGTCAATTTTCTATACTCAAATACTTGTCAGAGTGCTGTTGGTGGTTATGATGATCATTTGTTTTTACAGTCAACTAAAAATCTCTTATCGCTCCAAGTTTCTCATTTTGCCTTCCATTAATTCAACATTTGTTTCTAACACGCACATCTAATGTGACTTTCCTTGAACAGATTCTCATTATTATCTCTGAACATCTTGACATTAGAGAAATTGATCAAACTTCAGAAAAAAATTATCAAGAAAGCCTGCCAACAGTGCAATTATTTGATGTACTTATTAAAGTCATTTGTGTTACTACTGTAAAAAATCAGAATTTTTTCATAAACACTATTGTGAAAGCTTGTGAAGTTTCAATTGGGGATGACAACTGTGAGGTTGCAACTATGGATGAAACTGATTTTTTACTTTCAGTTCTTCTTCTGTATGAAGAAAAAGCCAGATTTGCTGTACTACAGGGTTTAAAGGATCTGGAAGTAGTTTTACCTGATGTTGACTCAGATCATGAAAATGGCATGAATGTTGTGCAGCACCTATTTGTGACATCCAGTAAAGCAAAATTCTACCACTGCACAAGATTTGTGGAGGAGATTAAAGTTCTCCAAAATGCCTGACTTGTGTGAGCCTAGTTTAAATGATGTGACCAGTAGTGAAACTCTGGTAAGACAAGCTGCTGCTGCTGCTGTTGCTGTTGCTGTTGCTGACCTCTTCAGTGAATTTCATGAATATATTGAATCTATCATTGTAAACTATTTCATAGACTCAAAACTTGCATTTTACTTTAAAAAAAGAAAAAAAATTGAACACTTCTCTGTTTTGGCTTAACAAAAAGAGTTTTTCTTGTTGACATTTTAATCTTTAATTTGATTTTGTCTTGAATTGCTTATAATAATTTGTATTAGATTTAAATTGTTTCTTTTTTTTTCTATTGTTAATAGGAGACCTCTGTCTGGAAAAAAATAATAATTTAACTTTATTATTTTGTTTGAAATCCTGTATGTAAGTATATATTTGATTTGTACTGCATTTATGTATAATTTTTTATTCTAGAATAATTTTATTTTCTACTTTAATTATTTCGTTCATCGGGGGGGGGGGGAGTTTGTGGAAAATTTCGTGTAAACCTTCTTTTCTTAGCTAGACGGCTGGCGCCAGGGTCACGTGATACACTAGATAATTGATATTAAAAACATTCTTTCGTGTTCTTTTTTTTAGTTGGTTTTATGTATTGTGCTTGGAAGCAGTAAAAAATGCATTTTTTCTTGGTCTTCCAAAAGTGGATGAAAATGATGTATTATTTTAATTTTTAAAAGAAATAGTTGCTAGAATATTCATTGTAATTTAGAATCCTGACTTCTAATCAAGCAACTAAAAAATGTTCTTCAGCATATTGTAAAAAGTGTTCTATGTACATATTGTATAAAGTGTACAGCTTCCATATAATAATAGTATTCTATAAAAAGCTACTTGAAGAGTAATATTTATAAATAATGACACAAAACTTCAAATGATACGTGAAATATAGAATAGTAAATTAAGAACTTGTTCCACTTATGCTCTCCCATCTTTTGTTTTCAATTGAAATTTCGTGGAATTCGAGTAGATCTTCATTAGTAGTCATTTTTTCCAGTATTTGTGTGCAAATATATTTGTTTATGGAAAGGAAGTACCGTAATTTCGGGTGTATAAGCCGCGGACCAAACAATTCTTTTTGGACCCAGAAATTTTATTTAGTGATTGAAGATAAATATTTACGGCGATCTAACTAGTTACATTTGATTCTTAAAAAATTCTGGGTCGAAAAAGAATTGTTTGAGCTGCGGCTTATACACCCGAAATTACGGTATGTGTTTGTTTTTTTAAATTATAAAAAAATTGGTAACTGAATTACTTTTTTGAAATATGAAGTAAAATGAATTAAGAATTTTAAAAATGAAATTGAAAATATAAATTTAAAAAATACGAAAAATGTGCCTGAAAAAGAATGTTAAAATACTAAAGTTCCTAATTCTGTAAAACTTTTTTAATCGAACGATTTTACCTTTATCAACATTAAAAAGCATTTCTTCGATTAAAAATAGGTTTGCTTCAAAATACTTATATGCAATGTTTTTCTTAATATAAGACAGCAAGTAGCTACAATCAAATTACTTCAGCGACGGTATTTACAATCATGAATTGGTAGAAACTGAAATAATGCCCTGTTTGAAAACGATTTTCTTTACCTAAAAGAAGTTAACCCGAAGTGATTGATTACACTTCAGGGATGCCACTTTTCCGCCAAATGGCGGAATTCCGCTTTTTTTAATTTTTAAGAATTCGCGATTTTCGTTAAGCGATCACAAAATAAAATAACTATTTTCGTCGAACGATCGCGAAATAAAACAAGAGTTTTCGTCAAACGATTGCGAAATTACACAGCAATTTTCATTAAACGATCGCGAAATACAACAGCCCTTTTCGTCAAATGATCATGAAATACAAAACCCTTTTTCGTCAAGCAATCGCGAAATATAACAGCGATTTTCGCTAAAAGATCACAAAATATAACGGTTATTTTTGTTAAAAGATCGCGAAATGTAACGGTAGTTTTTGTCAAAAGATCGCAAAATAAAACGGCTATTTTTATCAAACGGTCACAATATAAAAACAGCAATTTTCATCAAACGATCGCGAAACAAAACTGTGATTTTCAAAAAATGATCGCGATGTAAAACGGCAATTTTCGTTAAACGATCGCGATGTGAAACGGCGATTTTCATAAAACAATCGCGATGTGAAACGACGATTTTCGTTAAACGATCGCGATGTCAAAAGGCGATTTTCGTCAAACGATAGCTGTACTAAACCCCGATTTTCATGAAACGATCACGATGTCAAACAGCGATTTTCGTCAAACGATCACGATGTCAAACGGCGACTTCCATTAAACTATCGCGGTGTAAAACGGCGACTTTCATCAAACGATCTCGATGTAAAACGTCAATTTTCATCAAACGATCGCGATGTAAAACAGCGATTTTCATCGAACGATCGCGATGTAAAACGGCGATTTTCATCCAACGATCGCGAAATAAAACGGCGATTTTCGTCAAACGATCACGAAATAAAAAAGCGATTTTCGTCAAACGACCATGAAACAAAACAACTATTTTCGTCAAATGGAAAAAAAAACTGCAAATTTTATTATAATCACTCGTATAATCATCAAAACTATTGCTGGGTTACTTAAATTGATTTAAAATGATGCGATACATAAAATTTCTCACTGAACCTGTTGCTGGATTATTTAAGAAAATCATTTATATTTACTGTTATATATTAAAAGTTTACAAAAAAAAGTTAATTCTTTATTTAGTTTATTATAAACAATATAGCTTACAAAATCCAAGGCATAAATGTTGTGAAAAATGTCGTAAATTTTACTTTACGCATAATTTCCTCTTTTTTGCTATTTTCTGAGTGGCATCCCTAACACTTTGACATCTAAGGAAGAGTTTCAGCCGACCTATGTTACCCCCAACAGTTCAACGTTGAAAGGGAGGAGACCGGCTAACTGCGCCTATGCTGACCTTTCCTTTACTTCCCCTGTATGATGTGCGCTCGGTGTCAAAGTGACCAAATATCGGTGTCACCTCCGTCTCTTGTACTTATGGGCACGAAGTGACAGCTCTTTTGCTAGAAAGACTCTTTTCTGTTGGCGTTAATTCGCTAAATTGGGCACTTTAATGTATATTTAAAATGTATATCTATTAATATAAAATGCACAACTAAAAAAATAAATAGATAAAAAAGGGAAAAAGTATGATATAAAAAAACCGTACACATGCTTTTTCACAAGAAATTTAAGCATTGGCGAATTTTTTTAAACTACTTGAGAAAAGAAAATTTTATGAAGAAATATTACTTGTTACCCTGCAATTTGTCATTTTTTTTTCAAGCATATTATTTTTCGTTCAGAAACATTTTTTTTTTTTAAATACTTGACATAGCATAATTATGTATGGAAACAAATATTTTCTTCAATTTTAAGCCAATTTCTCATTGACTGTATATTCAAATGCTTCATAGTAAGTTCAGATGATCATTCCAGGTGTTTTTTTAATTGAATCTGAAATCTGTATTTTTTGAAAAAATTTGATTTTTACTGAATGTATAATTCTTACAATCACGCATGTTTTTCTTATGCACATGCTTACAAAAATTAATTATAAGACGATGAAGAACATTAAATTTCCTTATGAATTTAAAACTGAGAATTGCGTTATCGTTGGAAAAACATATATCTAAAAGGGGGGTAAAGAACCCCCTTTTGTTGTACCTTAAGTTGCACTTAAGGTACTTCACAAATTCCTAATGTAATGACTCATTGTGTGATTCATTTTTATGCTTAAGGGAATGAAATTAGCAGGCATATTGAAGCTATTTTTAATTAAATAGCGTTTTCCATTTTCAAATAAATAAATTACTCAGAGTTATCAATCATTCTTGTTACATGACAAAAAAGCTTTCTTCTTTCTGGCACTGCTATACAGAGAATTTTTCAAAACTAAGTTTTACTGTATGTTCTGTAAAATCATATGCGTTTACCATGATATAAAAAATCATTCGATTGAATTCTGAATTAGAACACCTTCTAATTTAATGTGTTTTCGAGCAAAAATTTTAGAAAATATCTTCTTTAAATTTGAGAGCAGGGTTGTAGATTTGATCTAAGATTGTTTTTAAACCCAAACTCGTTATTTTCCAGAATTCATATTTGTTAGTAGTTGCATAAGAATGACTGATACTGTTATTTAGAAAGTAAATCAAACGGTATTTCCACTTTTCATTAAAAGCAGTCTTTCTCAAAATGCTGTTAAGAGAATGCTAACTATTAAATCAACACATCTGCTCCAAGTATAATTTTAACCCTTTGTTGCATAGGCTTACCACAGAGAAAATTCATTGCTTAAGAGTTGAAATTGATGACTGACACCGGAATATGAAAACAGCTTTATTTTTAAACAAGAAAAAGCTATTTTGCAGGAATTTAATAAACCGAATTTTTTTTTACCAAAATTCCGGTGCCAATGTGGCATTTGGGAATTAAATTCATTAGCATTTGGGAATGAATTTTTGTCCACTGTAGTGGACAGTATGCAACAAAGGGTTAATGTTTTATTTATCTATAAATATAAAATATCCTTTCTAATAATAGAGACCTTCTATAAAAGAAAAATACATTTTAAATAATAGGTTATAATTGACTTTATAATTTTCATCTTCAAAATATTTTTACATAATTTTTTAAAATAACAAGCCAAATTTTTAAGTAGAAATATTGGATGAGTTATTTGGTAAGTCAGAGAAAATATCAAATACATGAATAGATGAAAATAATGTTGTGAAAAAATAACATATTAAGACTGTTTTAAATCAAAAAAGGCAACTTTATGACATAAGTTTTTATTTATTTTTGTTCGGAAATGCATGATACTACCAGGTGTTATAGTTAAGAGACAATTTTTGCTGGAGAATTTTCAAAAAATAGTGTCAAAGTGGGCATTTTGAACCGAACTTCCGTTTGAAAGAAGAATAACCATTCAAATTGGGGTGAAAAATGTGTTTGTCATGTGATCGGATCCGCTTGTATAGGGTAATTTATAGGGGTATAGTAAGGTATAATATAATAGGGTAATTTATTGATTAAAAAAATTAAACACAGTTCGATTCCAAATCATTTCTACAGTCACGCTTTCTAATTTTATATCTGTCTGTTAAAAAATTAATTTGTGAATGTGTCAAAACGTTTTTTACTTGTTGAACAGAGCAGTTGAGAACAGCCTGAATGATTTTTAAAATAATCCTAAATTGAACCTTTCTTCATTCTGATTTATTTAAAAAAATTATACTAACTATAATACTATAAGTTACATTAATAATCTTACGTTAAAAATAATTTAAACCTACTACTGACAGATTTGGCATTATTTAAGGGGGAAATTTGTGAAAATCAATGAAATTTTGATTACAAAATTTTAAAAATCATGACAAATGGTATGTAAGTGTGTCAGCTCTAATTCTTTCCCAATGACTAATTTCCTAAATCATTAGTTCTGGAAGTATAGTTTCAATAGCAAATATGTTTTTAATTTGTTCTTCATCCTATTAAACCGCTTATATATATATATATATAGATATAAATTATTTTTAAAAGATACAGAAATTTATTTTTCTATGGGATTTAGATGCTATATATTTAGCAAAACTTTTACCTTGTACTAAGTAAAATAACAAAAGTTCCCTTTTAGTTACGAATAAAATTTACCAAGTTATGATAACTTGAATTTTATGAATTTTCAGCATTTTTCATCATTTCGCTGAAGGAATGCAGACCATGTACATATAAGTATTGTGATTATTGTCGCCAAGATTTACCATGGCTGGATTTGCATCCAGAAGACTTTTTGGAAAAAAGTCTCTTTAAAGCAACCCTCAATACAATGATAGATTGCTTACCTCACCCCTTCGAGCGCACTTCATACATGTAGATTTGAAGCTATGGGCGCACTTTATGATCTCCTCCTGCTGCAGACGCACTTGATGTACACCCGAAAGGGGATATTGGTCTCCTTGTTTGATAGTTTTAGAGATAAATTTCAACAAAGAGATAAATTTCCTCCATTTTAATAAATGGAGGGATTTTTAGTTTGCTTAGCTTAGTTTACTTTTTAGTAGTCGCAGATTATAAATAGGGGAAAAGTTGCAAAAAGTACCATAAACGAAAATAAAAATGAATTTTAAAAAAAATCTGCAAAGTTTCATAATAGTAACAATTTGAAAAAAAATTGGTTTTCGAAATATGAATGTTTTTTTATATGGACATTCTAAACACAAAAATTAGGAATTCGCAATTTTTAAACAAATATAAGGGAGACTAGAAAACAAGTGAACATGGGGCAGATGTGAACATCGAGCGTTTTTACTAATTATTATATGGGTTTTTTTTATGTGAAAAGAAAAAATACCAACAATGTTAGCATCTGTAGACATATGGCAAATTTTCTTTCGAGCTCTTTCATATTTTGTTCGCCCGCAATATTCAAAAAACTGTTTACAGATATCAAAAGTAAAATCTCAGTTCCAACTTTCAAAGCGATTAGCTTTATTTATTTATTCATTTTTTTTAATTTATTCATTTTTGAATGTTTTAACATACGTTATAAATACTAATAAATATTTTGATAAAAGAAATTTTTTTCTTCCAAAATTGAGAAATGGAAATTGTTTGTCAATTTAACTCTAGTGGCCTTGTGGGGCACTTATGAACAGACAAGCTGGGGGCAGATATGAACTGTTCATAAGTGTCCCAATAATAGGGGTGTCATAATTGTCACAATATGATTATGTTTCTTTCAATTAATTTTGTGAGAAATAACGCCACCTCCAATACCTATAATTTTCCTGAAATAGAAGATTTTTCATCATACAACATTTGATTTTGTATTGAAACTTTCGCAAAAATCTGTCAACAAATACTTAACAAGCAGCAAGCTCATTTAAGTTCAATTGTAATTTAAATAAATTTAATATGTTCTAAAATGAAATAATGTCTTGTAATATTTTACTAAACGGTTCACAACAAAATTTTTTATGCATTTTTAATACAAATGTATTACGTTAAACAACTTTACAAATTTTCTATTTCATTTCTTCCAAACTTGCAGTGATGGCTTATTTTCATCTCTAGAATAACTATGTATATGATGTTTTGAATGGAGATGGACTTCATTAATATTTTATTAAATTAAAAAGTTTAAGCTGATAACTACTATAAATTCCGATTCCCCCCCCCCATTTCAAAAGCAAAAGAAGTTAAATTTGGGGGCTGGACATATAATTGTGATTTTTTTTTAAATCATTAAGGAAATATTCTTTATCATTAATTTAGAAATAAATAACAGATATAGGAATAAGAATTTTTCGTATTTAGGCAGATTTTTGATAAATATTATCTAAATGCCCCCGCCCAAAAATCTCCCAGAACAATAAATTAATAAAACTCGAAGCAAAATGTAACAATTTTATTGTTTATTTTTTTTCAAGTTTACTTCTTTATTTTTTTTTTATTTAACTGCAACGATATTTTATCAGACATCTAATCACCCCCCCCCCCCCCTCTCCAATCGACTTATTTTCATTTTATAATCTTGTGCAAAACACATTATTCATAAACTAGAAAAGGTTATACATAAACTAGAAAAGGTTATACATATTTTTTCACTATGGTGAATTTAACACAGATTATAACTAATGATTATGATAACAAATAAATAATAGAATAAAAAGCATGTCAAAGGATATTTTTCCCTGTGTTCACATGTGGCCCACGTGTAGTCACAACTGCCACGTGTGCTCAAAACTGTTAAAAAATGTATGTATAATTTTAAAGGTGATTAAAAAAATTACCATGTGTGAAAACGTTTGCTGCATTCAATAAATCTTGTTTGCAGAAATTAACCCAGTAATGAGAAAAAGACGTATTTATTTGAACTGTTCATATGTGCCCCAGTCTCTCCTATATATTTTTTCTTTTCTTTTTTCATTTGCTTAAAACCAACAACATGTGTACAGAATCACGTGATAATCACGTAAATATCTGCACGTGCTTACATGAGTTCTAGAAAATGCTTCCAAGTATCTCGACAAGAGATGGTTTCAAAGAAGCTCATGCATTCAATTCAGGGTAATCATCTGAAGTATGCCGCTTACGGAGAGTGTTGTGGTCTGTAGATCAGACAGCGGACAATAGATAGAAATTTCTGCTTTCCTTCCTTAAGCTGGCAGGCCCTTATCTAAGGGGGGGGGGGGGCTACGGGCGGCTCAGCCCCTCCTAAAATATTTTTAACCGCCTCTGGAAAAGATTCCAACGTCACTAAATGAAGTTCTGCTTCAAAAATCGAAAATGAAATTCTGTTCAAAAATTTCATTTAGTTTTGAGATCCTTTCACAGTTTTGCAGAATTACTAAATTGCATCTAAAATAAGTAATTCAACATTCCCTCATCCTATTTACATATGAAGCTAATATGATGTTTAATTTTGCATCAATTATACACTCAGAATTTTCCTCATCATATACTTTTCGGTAGGCGGAAAAAAGCGCCCCGGAAAAAAGCGTCCCCGGAAAAAAGCGTCCCCGGAAAAAAGCGCACCTGAAAAAAGCGTCCCTTTTAACAAATTACATATTTAAATAAGTCTGATAATAGTACACATGGTTAATCTTAGAATATAAACACTAGATTGAGACGGTTTTATGAAATTTGAGCGTCCTTGCTCTCTCGGGACTGAGATGGGCGAAGGTTGGGGGGGATTTAAAAGTTATCTCAAAACCTGATATTGCCTCAATGAAAAAAAAAAAATTATAGGATACGAAAAATAAGATAATAAACACTAGGTACTTAAATGATTTTTTTTAAATTCAGTCTCCCTTGTTCTTCTGTGTTGGGGGAGGGGGGAGGGGGAGAGGGCGATTGTCTACAAACTCTGAATCTATCTCTTACATTATTTTTTTTATATTATTTATAATTTGATTATTTATAATTTAAATTATACATAATTAATTTATATATTATATAATTATTATTTTTATTATTATTATCAAATTATATATTAATATTTTTTTACATTTTATATTATATAGTTATACTTATATAATACATATTAATTATTAAAATAATATATTAATAGTAAATAATTAATAATAATAAATAATATATAATTTATAATAAATAAATAAATAATTTTATAATTCATAATTATAAATTAAATATAAAATTAAATAAAAAAATGTACAAATAAATATTATTAAATATTAAAAATTATACTCATTTACGAAAATTTATTTAAAAATGATAATATTTTATTAACTCATAGTAATATCAACTCATATATATTTTTTTCATTCAGCCGCCCTTGTTCTTCTGTGGGGGCGGGGAGGGCGGGGGGGTGAGCCTACAAACTCCAAATCTATCACTACTTTAGACGATAACATTTTTTCGAAATGTTTTCTAGAATTTAGGGAATAAAGTGACTGGAAAAACAAGAGCGCAAAAAGTGATCAGAAAAAAGTGGCAAGGAATTGATAAATATTGAACTTATGGATAAATAAATGATAAAAACTAAAGTGGCAACAAATGTCTCATTTATATCATTCTCTTAGGACAGCGGTTCCCAACCTTTAATACGCGTACCCTTGGGGATACGTAGCGAGATTGCTGGAGGTGTATGACAATAGTATCAGTAATGGCTGATGATAAAATATCATTTTTTAAATAAATTCTTGTTTATGTGTAGATTTTTTAATATTTAATTTTATATATTTATACGCTTATTTTTATTATGTCCTATAAGTTAATAAAATATTACCATTTGATGAAACTAGATTTTTAATATTTAATTTTATTTATTAATAGATTTATTTTTATTGATTTACTATGAGTTAATAAAATATTATCATTTTTAAATAAACTTTTGTTAATAAATATAACTTTTAATATTTAATTACATTTCTTTTTAATTGTATATTTAATTTATATTTATGTATTATTATTTTATTACTTATTTATTATAAATTATTTATTCTGTATTATTATTATATTATATTAATATATTTATTATTGTGTATTATGTTATATATTATATAAATATAAATATATAAATGTAAAATAAAATATAATAAAATATTAATATGTAATTTTATAATAAAAATAACCAAATTATAAATAATATTTAAAAAATAAATATAAGAGATATATTCAAAAGTTTGTGGACACCCTCCCCCCCCCCCCACTCCACAGGAGAACAAGGGAGACTGAATTAAAAAAAATCATTTAAGTACCTAGTGTTTATTATCTAATTCTTCGTACCTTACAATTTTTTTTCATTAAAGCAATGACAGGTTTTGAGATAACTTTTAAAGCCCCCCCGCCCATCTGAGTCTCGATAGAGCAAAGACTTAAATTTCATAAAACCGTCTCAATCTAGTGTTTATATTGTAAGATTAACCACGTGTACTATTATCGGGTTGCGGACATAATCCCCGCGGACAAAATCCCAACTGGACAAAATCCCCACGGACAAAATCCCCACGTGTATTTAGAATTGTAATACTATACTATAAAACATAATTTTATTGATAAAGATTTTAATAAAAGTAAAATTAGTCCAACTGAAGAATTTTGCGTATCTTACAGAATTTTTTTTTTTTTTTAACATAAAAAGAAATATAATTGCATTAATATAAATAACATTATAGATAACTCAGAGAGTAATCCCCCGTAGTTTGATGGTCACAAAATTGAGCAACTGAAACCTCAGGATTTAATCAAACTATGTTACATAATAATAATAATAACTTTAAGATATATGATGCGTTTGTATGCTTTATTGTCTTTTAATTTATCATGAATCTTTAGGATAGAATTTTTACTTTATATTTTAAAATGTAGAGATAGATATTTTCACACTTTTTCATTCATTTATTGTTTTAATTGTAACTCACCGTGTTGGAGTTTTTAATAACTCGTTAATTGTGCGTTGACATTGTCATAAGCAGTAAAGAGTCGCAGCTTTAGAGCTATTACAGCTAATATACAACTTATATACTGTATGTGCTCATAAGAAGCCATATCATTCATGCGAAATACCCATTTGCTAATGTTAATTCTATGTAGATTTTTTTTTAATTTCTATGAAGATTTTTTTAAATTTTAATTTTTATTTATTGAGTTAAAATTTTGATTTTTTTTAAATTTTAATTATATAATTTGTAAACAAAATCACATGATGAAACTTCTCATAAATATTATATATATATTCAAAATATGGGTAAAATGAAATCGTTATATATATTATTTGCAGAATTTAACTATTTCTTTCACTCAAATAAATAGGAATATAAACGCTTTAATTTTCATTCAGTATTTTTGGAAATACTAATTTAAATTAAAATTAAAAATACTTAAATTAAAAATATGAAAAAAATAATAAAACTTAAAAAAACGTCATATTTTTAAAAGTAATTATTATTATTTTTTTAATTTGTTGAATCAAAATTACTGTAAAAGAATTAAGAAAGACATATTTCAAGTTTGAACCATTTATCTGTAACGATTCTTGACTTATAACGGTTTATTTAAGAGCAATGGTGAATAAACCCATCATGAAGAAAATCGCATTTTCGTTGTTTCCATATATCAATCTTTGCTGGAAAGTGCTAGATTTTGAAAACAAACCAAAACATAAAATTTAATATTTCCTTTTCCAATTAAGATAGAAACAAGATTTAAATGTCATTTTAATCAAAATAATAATAATAATTATTATTATTATACTGTTTATTTTATTTATTTTATTTTTTATTCTTTTTAAAGGAAAATTTGAAGGTTTTCGCGTCTTGAATTCAAGCTGGTTTTAATACTGTTTACGAAACTATTGCAAAATCAGTATGCATGTTTCGAAGGGAAAATTATAAAAAACAAATACTAGTTATTCCGAATTTTTTTTCTTTCAGGTATGGATATTTTATTTTCAGCTGTGTGTCGATCTATCTAACTACATTTTCAACTGATTTTTTTTTATCATTATTATTATTCCTCGATCCAAAATGGGCTGTTATCTTTTTTCAACTTAATTCTTTATTTTTTACTCAGAATTTTTTGGAGAATTTTAAAAAATGGGCTTCTTATCCACAATTTAAAAAAAAAAAAAAAAAAAAAAAAAAAACAAGAAATTTCACATCTTTAGTTACAATAAAATAAACACACATGCACAGACACAGGGTGACTCATATTTATCGAAACCATAGGCTATCTCTTTAAATATTGCCCCTAGGCACAGTACTTAAAGTTGCAAAGTTTCTTTTTTTTTCCTTACTTATTTATTGCCTAAGTGGGGCAGAATCAGAAAAGGGTGCAAAGTTTGATAAAATAAGTTGCAATTACACAGGGGGACTATTTAGGGAAATACAAAAAATAAATTTTTATACTGCCCTGGTTGGTTAAAATTTTCCCTTAGGAAGTTTTTCCTTATCATTTTTTAATTTAAACAACAACAACAACAACAAAAAAAAATCTATCTTGATTCCTGCAAAACTCAGAGAGTTATGTCTATTTTAATAATTTGCGGAGTTTCAAGGGATCAGACACAAATGGAAATGCGTGTTCTTCAATGCGCAATGTTACAGTAAAAGTAACAAGGAAACATTCATTTTTCTTTTATTTATTTATAGAGTTAGAATTTTGAATGCTTGGAGATAGTTAACCATATAATTTGTAAACAGAATCACATCATAAAACTTCTTTTAAAAATAAAAATGCATTTTTTTTTTAAAGAGTAATTTAAAACTGTTATTAATCAAAGTTTCATTCGTCGAATTGAATTTTTTTCTTTTGATTAAGTATCTTATTTTTTATTTTGATTTAGCATTTTAAATAATATTTATTTAAAAAATTTTAAAATATTTAAAATAGCAATTTAAAACTAATCGGATGTGTCAATCCCAAAACTTCTGTCTCATGCATGTGAATATTTCAAAAAGCACTACCAATGCGTGAAAATAAAATAACAAACTATGCTCATCATGAGGATTCTAAGGACATGAAATTCCATGTATTATTTCTTGAATTAGACAATTGCAATATTGGAAAAAATGCAACATAAAAAGCGCCACTTGTTGGGCAACTTATACCAAAACATAAAGTGCAATAATATTTATCAAGCTATACCTAAATGTGAAATTTGTTGAAAAAATTCATGCATTAGCTCTTGGATTAGAACTATTGAAGGAAGCGGGAAAAATTCAGCATAGCAGCATCACCTGTTGAGTTATTGACACTAAAATATAAACAGAACTAGTTCATACCACGGATTTACTAAATCTGAAGTTTAATGAAAATCCGCATATTAGTCATTGAGATAGAGCTCTTGCAAAAATCGTAAAATTATACAACATAGCAGTGCCACCCAGGGGCGTAAATCCCGGGGGGGTTTGGGGGGGTGCAGCACCCCCCCTGAGAAAATCAGTCGGAAAATTTCGCGTTTAGTCGGTAAACAATACAATTTTTTAAAAAATGGTACTTATCGATTAAAAACTTATAAATTGGAAAAACCAAAAAAATCAGTCGGGAAAATGCACATTTAGTTGGGAAAATGTTATCTACTAAAAAGCCTTACAAACAGGAAAAACGAAAAAATCTGTCGGAAAAATTCCTATTCGATAGGGGAAATAAACGTTTAGTCGGAAAAATGATATTTATTCTATAAGGACTTACAAATTGGAAAAATGAAAAACTGAATCGGAAAAACGTACGTTTAGTCGGAAAAATGTTATTTACTATGAGAACTTACAAATTGAAAAAGCTAAAAAATCAATCAGATAAATACGCGTTCGGTAGGAAAAATATACGTTTAGTTGGGAAAATGGTATTTATCTAAAGGGACTTGCAAATTGGAAAATGAAAAAATCAGTCGGAAAAAAAATTCCCATTAGATAGGGAAATTGTACGTTTAGTCGGAAAAATGGTATTTATTTTATAAGAACTTATAAACTGGAAAAACGAAAAAATCAGTCGGAAAAATTCCCATTCGATAGGAAAAATGTACGTTTAGTCGGAAAAGTGGTATTTATTTTATAAGGACTTATAAACTGGAAAAACGAAAAAATCAGTCGGAAAAATTCCCATTCGATAGGAAAAATGTACGTTTAGTCGGAAAAATTTTATTTATTCTATAAGGACTTGCAAATTGGAAAAATGAAAAAAATCAATCGGAAAAATGTACCTTTAGTTGGAAAAATGTTATTTACTATAAGAACTTCCATATTAAAAAAAAATGAAAAAATCAATCAAAAAAATACCCTTTCGATAGGGAAAATGTACGTTTAGTCGGAAAAAATGGTATTTATCTAAAAGGACATACAAAATGGAAAAACGAAAAAATCAGTCGGAAAAATTCCCATTCGATATGGGAAATGTACGTTTAGTCGGAAAAATGGTATTTATTCTATAAGGAATTACAAATTGGAAAAATGGAAAAATCCGTCGGAAAAATGTACGTTTAGTCGGAAAAATGTTATTTACTATAAGAACTTACAAATTGAAAAAAACGAAAAAATCATTCAGAAAAATACCCGTTCGATAGGGAAAATGCACGTTTAGTCGGAAAAATGGTATTTAACTAAGAGGACTTACAATTGGAAAAATGAAAAAATCAGTCAAAAAAATTCCCTTTCGATCGAGAAAATGTACGTTTAGTCAAAAGCAATATGCATATATTAAATTATAAAAACTTGTGAATTGGAGAATTTTTTTTATTGTAGTTTTTAATTAGAAGAAAAAGAAAACAAAACAATTTTGAACAGAGAAAATTTACGTAAATTTGCTATTAGTCGGAAATATTTCAGATTTTCTTCTTTTGATAAAATCTATACAGATGAACTTTGATTTGTCGAATATTGTGAACTCAAAAACCTCGATATGACGAAAAAATACTTATATATATGTTCCAGCAATGCTAATTTTATATGAAACCTTGATATTTTTATCAAAAACCTTGATATTCCAAATTTTTTTGACTTCGAGCTATCGAGATTCTATTGTATTGTCGAAAAATTTTTACTTTGGTGTGGAAATTTTAAGATATGCTGATTGAAGTGATGAAACTTCTTCGTTTTCTCTAACTTTAAATTTAGTTAGAAATGTGTATCATTGAATTTAGGTGATATCCAATGAAAATTCAAAAATGAATTGTAAATATTTAGTGTTTTTCCTTATCAGTCTGGATATTTTCCAAGTTACACGAATTTAACTTTTAATCAGAAATAATTATGGTTTTATTTTTTCTATTAACTACTTTTTTAATGTGAGTTTTATTTACTTTACGTAATTTTAATGAAAATTGAAAACACTCAAGTACTTTGAATTTTAACATCGAATTAAACTGGATATTTTTCAATCTATATGACTTTAGTTCGATCAGAAATAATTCGTTTGTTTTCTTTTTCTTTAATCAATTGTATTCGATTGTTTTTTTCATATTATTATAACTACATTTTGTTTAGTCGGAAAAAACGTAGTTGACACCAAATTTTTACGCAGATTTAAAGTATGTCATTAAAAAGATTTAAAAAAAAAAAAAAAAAAAAACCTGTATTTTTGACAAGTTTTTGGTCTACTTAAGCAATCAAATTTCAATTTTACTCATAAAAGAAATGCTAAGAAATTTTAACTGACTGCTAAAAATTAAAGAGATAAAACATTGTTTCTACTTTCAGGTAATGCGTTGGCACACCCAGACAACTTTAACCCTTCCCATGTGTGAGTTAAAAAACGAAACTACGATTGCGCCACGATGGGCATTCCTACGAATACCTTACAAACAATCTTCTTAACTTCTATTTCTATTGTGCTTAAACCATTAATATTTTAGATCATAATCATATAGCACAAAATCGTTAAGGCCGTTAATTGTTATATGTTGCTTTTCATGAGAATATTTTTGCATATATTTAATAATTCTTATTCTATATTTTTTGCATCAATTATGCCACCTCCTAAATGAAAACAACAAAAAATGCAATGCAAGTCGCATAGCAGACGCCGCATAGTAGCGTCATCTGTTGAGCTATTTACACCAAAAACTGAAGAATACTAATAGACTAACAGAATCTGAAGTTTCATGAAAATTCGTGCATTAGTTCCTGAGATAGAGCTATTGCGGTAATCACGAATAATGCACCACAGCAGCGCCATCGGTTGAGCGATTTGCACCAAAAACTAATCAGCACTAGGTCATGTCAAGTACTAACTAAATATAAGGTTTTATGAAAATCCATACCTAGTTTTTTTGAGATATGGCTATAGTGGAAATTGTAAATAATCCAGTATAGCAGCGCCACCTGCTGAGCGATATACACCAAAAACTAATCAGATCTAGTTTATATCAAGGTCTTACAGAATCTAAAGTTTTGTGAAATTTAAGTGCATTAGTTCTTGACTTAGAGCGCCCGCAAAATTTTTGTCACATACACACAAACAGACAGACTCAGAGACAGACATTTTGTAAAAACATGTTTTTCGGATCTCTAAAACGTATAAATCAGTCAAAAACCAGATTTCGAAAATTTTCACGACTCCAATACTTTCTTGAAAAGATAGAAGAACGTAAAAAATGTGACATATAGTGAATAAGTTATAGTCTAGTATATAGTTAATTGTATGTTTTGTTACTATATTTTCCATTTCCACAATGGCTTGAAGTAAGCCGTATGTGTTCGCATGGTCATTATCCAAAGTTCTGTCAAATGTCTGTTAAAGGGTAGGTTTCATACTATACAATACAATTATCAAGTTCCACTTTGACCCTCAGCGCAGTGAAATACAGGGTTACCAAAAAGACCATTTTTTGTTTCATTCGATACAAAATTAGCTATTTTTCGGCAGCGCTGAGGTTGAGCCATGCAACTAATGAGTTAATTCAGTTAATAGTGAGTAGTACTACACAAGTTAAACCCCAAAACTCTGTCTGACCCTCAGCGCATGGGTCCATGAAATCTTAAATATGGCGTTTTTTTCACTTTCCGCGACAAAATTTGACGAGCCACGCAGGGTGTCACTGAAGGTCAGCCATGAAATTTACAATATAATTCAATTTAGCTACTAAATGTAATGTTGTAATCACAAAAATAACTTTGGTTGATGCTCAATGTACTGAGATAGTAGAATACAGAAAGATGTCGATTCGAAAAAAATACTGGGTCGTGACACGCTTTAGAAATTTTTGTGGGTCGGAAAATTTTTTTTGGATGAAAAACAAAACATACATATCTTCTAAAATCATTAGAAGAAACCATAAAAAAAATTCGGCAAAATCAAAAATGGCTTGTATAATAACACCCCCTTTTCTGCCCGACTCTTATAAAATCTGCCTCTTAAGTACGTATTTCAGGACTTTAGAAATTGCCCTCTAAATGAGTTAAAAGGAGTCAAAAATTCTAAAATATTTGGCCATATTCTGAAGGCAGTTTTAGGTAGGGGCATGAAATTCAAGATAGCAAGTTAATTTAAAAGTAATTTTACATGCATTTCAGAGATTTTAGAAAATTTCCCGCCTTTAAGAGGACTAAAGGGAGGATATTGAAACTCTTAAATCATTTCGCAATATACTAACACATACACATATATTTTATTGGTTTTGGAAATTCTCAAGTAGGTAGGTTTAATGGGATGATGGTAAGTTTTAGGTCGTTTCACCGTATCTAAACACAAATTTTAGGTAGGAGCGTAAATTCAGTATAACAAACCTACCAAAAAATTGTTAATTACAGTACGTCAGTAGCTTTAGAGCTATTTTGTGGATTCCATCGCCAACATCGACTTTGAAGGGATAATGTAAAATTATACGAATAAGACAACAATAATGGTTAATTTATTAGATGTTAAGAAAATATAGTTTTATTTTAATTTTATCTGTGATATTTTTTTTATTCAATAATCTTTTAGGAAAACTGACTAGCGTATCGGGCGAAGGCTGCCAATATATATATGTGTATGCATATGTGTGTGTGTTACATAAACATTTCATTTCGTAATATTCATCTAAATTATTCTAAATTTCCGGCATATTCTTCCTTTTCCTATTTTTTAATAATACCTGTTATTTGTTTCTATTTAATTTACCTTTAATTTTAAAACGCGTATATTAATAAATATCTCATTCAAAATCTTAATCTAGAGTTTTTAGTCCTTGATAAATTTTATCAGCTATCCAATCTATAATATTCTGAGAGAAGCTAGTTACTATTTTCGAATGTTTGAAAAGCCATTTTGTTATTTTTATTTCCAATCTTAATTCCTGTAATCTATGTTCCCAGGCTTTTTCGATGCTAGGCTTTTTACCTAAAAAACACCACGCTACGAGGTATGGATTCCTTAAGCCACTCCCCCTCTCGAGTGATTAGCTTAGCTGCCCATCTCTAGATGTACTCCTTTCACTGATTGGCTCATTTCTGTACTACGTCGATATCTGTCGTCCTCTGCGAATCTAACAAAAAGCAGATGCAGTGACTTGGAAGCTTAGGTTACTGTCTTGTTTAAAGTGTTTCGACATACATCATCTCCTGTCTACGACACTTGTAGTTTTCTACATTTTTTTTTTTTTTTAAATCATATAGTATGACATAATGATTTGTACCAAAGAATGAAGGGCTTACGATTTTTTTCATGTGTGAGACTCATTTTAATTTTTCATGTTTGATAATTAAACAACTTAGAAAACAAACTGGCTCCGTTTCTGGTGGAGAAATCACCGGATTATGGAATTCATTGCCTTGCTACATTTACGCTCTGACCGTATAGATTAGTAGTACGGTTGCAAAACAACCATCTTGTATTTTCAATTTCAATTCTCTGATATTAGCTATTATCAAGAATTTCACACAAGTTGACTAGATTTGTCGACTGCAGAATAGCACAATCTTTCATAAACCGCCAGGATTCCATGAAATTAATGCATAGCATTTTATATATATGTATGTATATACAGATACATACATATATGTATGTATATTAAAGTCGGTATTTTATTTATTATACTACTCGGAAATTTTCCTTCTTGTAGTCGGAAAATTATGAGTCTACACCCCCCTACGGAACAAGGGTGGTTTACGCCCCTGGTGCCACCTGTTGAATGATTTACAATAATAACTGATCAGTTTCAATGTATATCAAGAAGTATCTGAATATGCATTTTTATTGAACTCCGTGCATTACTTTTTGAAATAGAGCTATTGCTATTTCATATCATGGGTTTACTGAATCTGAAGTTTAGGGGAAATCCGTGCCTAAAGATTAGGGGAAATCCTAATGAGATATACATGTTGCGTAAATTGTAAGAAAAAAAATGCAGTATAGCAGCGCCATTTGTTGAGAAATTTGCACCAAAAACAAATCAGCAACAATTTATATCAGGGACTACCTGAATATAAATGTTTAGCAAATTCAGTGCATTAATTCTTGAGATACAGCGCCCCCAAAACTTATGTCACAGACAGAGCCACAGACTCATAAACAGACATTTTGTAAAAAAAAAAAAAAAAAAAAAAAAAAAAAAAAAAAAAAAAAACTGTTTTTTGGAATCTCTGAAACTTAAAACGTAAAAAACTGGAATTCGAAAATTTTCATGAATCCAATACTTTCTTCATATAAAAATAAAAGAAAGTAAAAATATGAATTATGAACAATTTGGAATATTTTCTTTTAGACATCTTACAAAACGCACATAGATAAGCAAAATAAATGTTGCAAAGAAATATTCGTATTTACCAATGTATCATTTTTCTTATTATTATCCTTCTAGTAATTTTTCTTGAAGATGTGGCCATTTTTGTGATACTCTGCATATAAATGTGAGTAGTACTGGGTGCATAATTTTGCATACATATAATACATATGAAGTTTAGCACTAGCCACTATTCACAAAAATTCTATCATTCATCATGGGAGATCATTCCAAAATATTCATTGCCCCCCCCTCCCCTTCCCCCCGTCATAGCCGTACTCGGAACTGTGGCAAACTCGGTAGTACATTTTTCCACCCCCTCCCCCACCCTCCGCAGAGTACCAAGAATGCCGAAATAAATAAAACATCATCATCAGGTGATATTATTTACTAAAAATATGCATTTTCTAAAATCGATCCAGAAAGGCTGTTATAGATTGTATACTCCCTCCTGGGTGAATGAAAGGGGGACAAATTAAAACAATCAGTACATCTTTGAAAAAAAAAAAAAAAAAAGTATAATCTTAAAAATATTAATATTTGTATAAACGAGATCTAAAATTTAAACTAAATTCGAAGCATTAGACAGACTTTAATACATTTAAAAAGCAATTAAATTTAAAATATATACATATCAATTAAGAAAATAATCAATTTAAAAAATTGTTTCATATTTAGTGTAATAGTCTTTTATTTCAGACTTTAAAATGTACATGTATATTTAAGAAATATAAAATATCTATCACATAATTTATAACTTCCAATTGTCACTTTCATTTTTCAAATAAGCTTAAAACATTTTTTAAATGTTGAGATCCTTTTTGAAAAAGAAACTTGGTCAAAATAGAGCTTTTATTCAGCAAAGAGGGTGTTTTGTCCGGTGGAGTTTTTGTCCGGTGGGGATTTTGTCCGGTGGTGATTTTGTCCGCGGGGATTTTGTCCGTGGGGATTTTGTCCGCGGGGATTTTGTCCTGGACTCACTATTATCAGACTTATTTAAATATGTGATTTGTAAAAAGGGACGCTTTTTTCCAGTGCGCTTTTTTCCGGGGACGCCTTTTTTTTCCGGGGACGCTTTTTTCCGTGCGCTTTTTTCCGGTACGCTTTTTTCCGTGATTCCTTATTTTTTCATAGTATAGAATGAAGTCATTGCACCAGTTTAATAAAAAACACGGTACCTACAATGTGAATATGCACTGAGAAAAAAATATGACCCCCCCCCCCCCCCTATAGATCACTTCTAGCTACGGCCCTGTCCACTGGTAATAGAAATTGACCCTTTTTATTGTGCTGTGCAAAAGCGCACCTTCACTAGAAAAGTTATTTAAATAAGTACTTTTCTGACACATTTCAGAAGTCATGCAAATATGTATGAAATTTTTTTTCAGAATCTATCACTTATATTTAGATATTTTTTAATGTTATTTATAATTTGATTACTTATAATTTTAATTATATGTAATAATTTATATATTATATTATTATTATTATTGTAAAATTATATATTGTTATTTCATTATATTTTTATATAACAAACATTATAATACACATGGCTATTCTTAGAATATAAATACTAGATTGATAACACTATAAGTAAATAAATAAAAGGACCAGTTTTCAAAGCAAAATAAAGTATAAATAACAATTAAAAGATACAGTTAAAACCTTATTTTTCTTAACCTTTCATCCCTAAAATTTATTTTCTATTTAAAGTCTGCTAAAGGTGACCTTTGTAAATCCCTTATACTCAAGAGGAAGGTCTTTTTTCCAAGAAATATACGGTCAGGTGTAGTCTGCGGAATCCCCACAGTTTTCTCACACACACCCTCTTCCCTAATGTGCAACTGCTAAACCACGGCCCCCTGTAGAGGAGACAGTGGCTAAACACCCTTCCTGGTCATTATCGCTTGACTTTGAACGATGTCATTATATAACCTTGAGATAATAAGGGTCTGTGTCCACCCTCTAATACCATCTCTCGGCTCGCCCAGTTTCATACGAATTACTTTGTAATTTATTTTCTTATTCTAAATAATTTAACCCATTTTAGGCCAAGCACAGAAATTTTATAAAATGTAGCATTATTTTTATTCAAATATGCTTAAATTACATACATTAAGACACAAAAAAAGATTCGTGCATGAAAAATAATATTTTATATAAGAAATAATATTTTATATAATAATATAAAATATTATTTCTCATAATGAATAATATGAATATGAATAATATGTTTATGACTTTTGTTTTATTCTTATTTCATATACAGAATTTGCACCTTTAATCTATTTTAAAAACATATAATTCATTTCAATTGGAATAATAATATATTTTTAAAAAGTCGAATTTGTCAAAGGCGTTTCAAATTAAAACTCTAGCGTATTTTGAAAATTTTTTAAGAGAAAGTGTTTACTCCAATTGAATTACTAATATTTTATGGATGTCTTCAAAAGCCTTAAAAAATAGAAGAAAAATAAAATTCTTGAAAAAAATGTGTCAGTGTGTTAAAAAAAAAATATTTATCGAAATGTTTCGTATACGAACCTTTGGCCGAAAATGGGTTAAACTTAACTATTTATACTATTTATTATTATTCCATTTTATTGTTGTATGCTTCATTAAATGGTGCCGGATGTATTGCTGTTAAAGTTTAACTGAGTAATTAATTCTAATTGTAATTTGGAAATGTTTAGTTGCTGTGAATATGTAACGTTTCATTTTAGGGAGCGGGTGGGGGAGGGAGAGCTGGCACATGATATCGTAAGCTATCTCTAGGGGGCGGGGGGAGGGCTCGTTTGATATCAATATCACTTTTGATCCAACCAAAATTTTCTCTTTTTATATTTAACATGATCTTTTGTTCAAAATAGTACGCTATATTTGTTTATTCTACTGTCTATTTTTATAAAAATACAAAATTATTATTAGAATCATTAAATTAATATAAAATTATTTAGTTTTAAAATATGGAATACCCCAACGTTTTACATTCCTAATCTTCTTCATATGTCGTATGCATATATAATCGCTGTCTGAGAAAACCAATGCGAAGTATATTTAGAAATGAAAATTGTGTTTTCTAATAAATGAAAGAGAAAAAATATTGTTACATAGTTTTGTTGATAAGGTTTTTTTTGTTTTGAATTTGGAATTATGTCGGCCTATTATCTACACTGTAGGATATAGGCCCTAAGGGGTGGGATACCCTCCGTGGGGGGTCTTTCTAAGGCAACCTAACCCGTATTTACAAAAGGAAGTCCAAAGTTCGAAGAAAACCACGAAAAACTCCGAACGGTTAGGCCGACGGTCGCGATTGGTTTCGAACCCAGCACCTACCGTCTACCAGTTAGAGGGTCAGAACCTCGCGGCCACTGGTGGGGCTTTTGTTGATAAGAATTACAACTATCTGTCCCATTCACTCTCCTCCGTGCGGGCCAAGTGCTAGAAGACATTATGTAATATGAAACAAAAAGCTATTATAAAAAAATTTTAAGTTTTATTTGATATAAAGTTATTTCATTTATAAAATGATATTTTAATGACTTCTCTTCATTTGAATCAATTAAATATGTGAAAATTAAATGTAACCAGTTTTGTATGTCACTCCAAATAAAAGAAATAAATTCTAAATATCAAAAACTTTTTAGACAGACATTTAAAAAAAAATTTTTGATAACGATATCATTAGGGGCGGGGTGTAGGTTCAAGGGATGATGCGTATGATATTGGGAGAGGGCAAGGGGTTCAAAATTACGAAACAGTTAATAACGTTATAGATGCACAGCCTCTTAAGTGTACAAAAGTATTCAAATATTTTCAGGAATAAATTTAAGTTACGAAAAAAAAATTAAAAATTTAAGAATGTATTTTACTCATGCTAGTAACATTTTTTTTTCTTCTGATATCAAGATTTTTCAACAATAAACTTATAAACTATACCTAATGTCCTTAAAAATATCGTTACAAATTTTTATTTTAGATCGATAGCAAATAATATTTATAGGTGAAATCAGGTTCGCTGTAAACATAATCCGAGTTTTGTTCTTAAATATAACAATCATAAAGATGTTTAAAAAATTCCACAGAAACACATTTTGTCGCTGTGTGTGAAACTCGATGATCTCACGAAAAGTGCTAGAAGAACTTAATAATTTAATCCATAACAGATTTCATTATAGCTTTTACTATAGTTGCAGCATTACAAATAATTATAATTGAGGCATTTAAAGTTATAGTTAGGATGATTGGATAGTTCAGGTACATCCCTACATCGTTGGTTTTTCACTTTTTAGATTTTCAGATATTTTTTAGAATGTCACTTCCATTTTCGGAACCGGTTTCGAAAGCGAGAGTAATTTTATAAAAAATGTTTGCAACCAAAAATTGAATAAGTAAAAATAAGAGCTATGTATTGATGCACCTTATCCAATTCGAAAATAAATAAATAAAAATAGAAAGAAAAAGAAAAATATCGAGATGCATCCTTACTTATTCGGTCTACAGGCAGAGGCATACATCGAAGTTAAAAACTCTTTCTCCAACAAAAACTGAATCAAAAATAGTGAAAACCCAGTTTAACAATTTTATTTGACCACTTTTGACGAGTTTTTAATTTCGTCTACCTGAAAGAGCTGGTTTTATCAGAATCATGTTAATGCAAAATAATTTTTGAAGTCGTATTTGTTTTTTGCTGTAACTGTTGGTCCTACTAATAACTTTCTAATGTGAATGTATGGATAACATTAAAATGTTTACAATAAATTTAAGGAATTTGATAACTTGTAAATTTACGAAGTTATGTTTTTTTCCTTCAACTTCTCCCATTTTCCTTTTTTTTTTTTCGCTTTTTATTATTTACTTATTTCTTCGGTAAGAGCTCATTTTATCAAAGAATTATCAATATAGTTGTAAATATTGCAAATATTGCAAATATTTATGATAAATGTAAGTAGATTTGATATTTTGAGAATTCGTCAGTTCTCAAGAAAATCAAATTAGTCAGTAATAATTTATGACTTCATTTTTTCTAAGGGTTCTAAGCATCATACTCGATATAGATCTGCAACATTTTCAAAAAATTCCAACATAGAGAAGAATGCAATTGGTAGTATTTCTTTAGAAATCGGTAAACGGAAAAAAAGTAATTGGAAAAAAGTGACAAGTAAAAAATGACAAGTAATAATTAATAAATAGTGAACTTGTCGAAAAGTAATTTTTAATGATTAAAATGGTAACAAAAAGTATATTTTTTATGTTCTGAACACTGACATTGTTATCTTCAGATATTAATAGAATAAATTATGAGAATGACAAAAAACAAAATGTTGTTACTGATGTTATTATCGCATTAAAATATATATTTTATTCTAATTATTAAAATGTAAATCTTAGGTGATATTAAATATAAATTTTGTTTCATTAGGATTCATTATTAAAAATATACTTTACTAACTGAAAGAAAATTAATAAACATAATTGTAAAAATAAATAAATTTAAATACAAATAAATAATAATTAAAATAATATAATTCATTCATACATTATATATTAATTATAATATTAATAACAATAATAATAACATTATTATTATTATTATTATTATTATTATTATTATAAATATAATTATATGTAATAATTTATATATTATATCAATATATTTGCATAGTATAGTAATAATATATTTATTAGAAGACCCATCTCATATTTATGTATGTTTAATATATTTTACAAAAAAAAACAAGGCTATACATTATTATTAAAATATATAATAAATTACATAATAAATAGACATTTTCATAATTCTGCTTATATTCATTCCACAGAACTTCATGATTAAAATGGTGAATTGTTACGTTTATATTAAATAAGAGTTTAATTTTTCATGTTCATTATGCATGCTATAAGACAGTTTACATATTGTTCTCACTGAATTTTAAATTTTGATAAATATATATGTTGAATTGGATTTATTTATAAAAAGCATATATATATATATATATATATATATATAATGTATAATAAAATTGTGTAAAATATGTAAAGTAAATGTGACTGTATATTATTAATAAATGTTATTATTACATTATTATTTATAATAATATAATTATATGTATCATATATTTATGTATATATTTATATATGTAGCAAAATGTTACGTATCATATTATATTATATTATATATTTTAATATTATTTCTAATTTTAATTATGCATAATTATTTATAGATTATAATATATTTTATGTATAATATAATGCATAATAATTATTATAATATAGTAAAAATATATAATGATATAATAATTAAATAAATAAATAAATATAAAATAATTATAGAATTAAAAATTAAATATTGAAAATTATACTCATTTACAATAATTTATTTAAAGAATTATAAAATTTTATTAAGTGATAGGAAATTAATAAAAATAAATGTATAAATAAATAAAATTAAATGTAAAAATTATACTCATTAGCAGGAATTTAGTTTTAAAATGATAATATTTTATTATCTGTCATTACTGACAATATTGTCATGTACCCGCAGCAGATTTGCTATATATCCCACCTGGTTGGGAACCGCTGCCCTAAGAGGCCCCCTCCTGCACCCTCCCTCTTTGTCCTGGTATATAGTTAACAATATGTATTATTATCAGACTTATTTAAATGTGTGATTTATAAGGTGCGCTTTTTTCCGTACGCTTATACAGACATACAGGCTGTCCAGCGAATAAGAATCTGATTTTAAAATTAAATTTCTCAAAAAGAATGATCGATAGAATTATGCAGTAAACGGTTTGTTTATTTGGTAAAAATGTTATATAGAAATTTCGAACGGTGAATATTTTGAAAAAAAATGAATGCTTGACTTGGTACTTTTCTTGTTTTAGACTGCTTGCAGAGAACGAATTTTTGCGGTGTATAGAGTCATTTTTTAAAGATTTTTGGAACTAAATATTTGGAATTTCAGAAGTTCCAAATATTTAGTTCCAAAAATCGCTAAAATATACGCCAAATAACTCGTTCTCTGCAAGCAATCTAAAACAAGAAAAATGTCAAGTGAAGCAATCTTTGCAATCAGAACTTCAGAACACACTTTTTTTCAAAATATTCACCGTTCGAAATTTCTGTATAACATTTTTACTGCTTTCCTAATAAACGAAGCATTTACCGCATAAATTCTATCGATCTTTGATTTTGAGGATTTAATTTGGAAATCATGGTCTTATTCGCTGACACCCTGTACACATACATAAGATAGGGGTGCGAAAATGTAGCCCGATGGATACAAAAAAAAATTTACAGAAATTACAACCTTATCTAATATTGGAATCTCTGCGACTCAAGAAGTCTACTTTTTCTTTAAAATTTTAGCGGTATCCGGAGGGCCACTATTTGACACACCTGATGTAAGATGTAACCATGGGAGACAATAAATTATCAAGTATATACAGGGCGATTCTCCAATAACAGAGTAATTTCATTCTGTAATTTATTGAAAAATAAAAGTTAAATTTTATCACTTGAAATGCCGAAAATTTGAATAAAGTTTTAAAAATAATATTTCACACCAGAATTTTGATTTTAAACAGTTTAAATTCTTTATTTGATTTTTTTTTCTTATTCTTCGTTTGGTTTTAATTATTTTATAATGAAATTTCTGGTGTCAATCGAAATATAGTCATATGGTAATAGTTAAAATGACCGCTCATGACCGTTCTAGTGTTAAACAATTTTTCTTTCATGGGTATTTCCATGAGCACATGTCGTGTAAGTCGCATACTATGATTTTGGAAACCAGTATTTTAGAACTAAAAAATGTGATTTAATTTACCAGAGTTATTTCATTAATTGAATAAGGCCATGCAAACCTTTCGAAAATAACGGTGGCCAACAATTTATAAGTTACTAATAATGTGACTTACACGACAAATGCTCATGGAAATGCCCTCATACAAATAAGACCTAAGACAATGATTAATGTACAGTCGAGTTTAAAAAGTAAACACCCTATACTAACTCTGCAACAAACTATCGTAGAAGAATGTTAGTGGTACCGGATGATTGGAAATAAAGGCTACTTTTAAATGACGTATAAAAAATTTGCTTATAAAGGCATTTCAAGGCATAAACTAACATAGAAAGTAAGAGACCCATATGTCACCTAGTAACAGGTTATTGTCGCCCAGTGACAAGCAATGGTGCCGTCAATTTTTAAATAAAAGACAGGTCAATAGTATTAGCGAGTAGGACTCAGGAGATGATAAGAGTGACCACAGTCGCCATAAAAGTAAAAGAAAATATAGTAACATAACTACAAAATGCTGATTGTTTTGCTAATCAAGTAGATAGTTCTGTTGAGTAATATGAACTTGGTAACATGATTGTTATAGCACATTGTACTATAGTAAAACAAGGAGTGAAATCATTTTTTCTAAGAAAATGTAAATAATGTTTCATATAAATGACTTATTTACATGAAAATAATTTTATCAATTTTGGGATTAGAGATATTTTTTCAAGTAATAGCGGTATCACACGTACTCTTTTGTCAGAACTTTTCCCCCAACACACCATTACAGTCAGCAAAAAGTTGCATGACCTTGATATAGGAGAGAATCTGCTGGCTATTTTTGCTTACCGAACGTTTCTCGCATTGCATGGGAAATGTTGGTCATTCATTCAGCGCTGATCAACTGACCAATACAAGTGGAGCGAGAAATTAAATAATCCCGCGATAAGTTTGAAAAACCTATCTACTGAACGCGCATGAAGATCGACGATCGTGTTTTGTAAAATGCTTGCCGAAAAATCTTTCTCCTTGTGATACAGCTCTAAAAGGAGAAGAAAACAATAAAATATCAACAAATGAGTTATGAAACTTATGCTTCCTTGAGCTACCTATAAATGTTATTTGTTACAGATTAAACTTTATACGAATTATTTTTAGATTTAATTATACTTAAACAAATTTAAAAAGTGGCAATGAAAAAGACAAGAATCGCCTCTAATATTCAAAGATAAAATGGGTGTCTGTGTTGTACCTGTGAAAAATGTATGTACTGGATAATCTGTAATAAAGTGTTCTATATGGTTTCTTGTGATCATTGGAGGTTATGCCGGCGAATAGCTGTATCGCCTATCTCAAAGCTATACAAATAAATAAATAAATTCAAAGATAAATCGTCCATCGCCCTGTTTTCAGCTACATCGAATTAAGAAAAAAAAAGAGCTATTATTTATAGTCTGTAATATATACGGTAGGCGGAGAAAAGCACACCGGAAAAAAAAAAGGTAGGCGGAATAAAGCGCACCTCTTTACAAATTTGCAACATTTACATAAGTCTGATAATAATACACGTGGTTAATCTTAGAGTAAAAACACTATATTGAGATGATTTCTTAAAGTTTGAGCGTCCTTGCTCTCACAGGACTGAGATGGGTGGGAAGGGGTCGGAGAGGCTTTAAAAATTACCTCAAAACATGTCATTGTCCCAATGAAAACATTCTGTAAGGTGGGGAAAATTAGAATATATGTACTAGGTACTTATATGATTTTTTTAATTTAATCTCCCTTATTCTTCTGTGGGATGGGGGGGGGGGGAGGGCGTTCTACAAACTCCGAATCTATCTCTTATATATATATATTTAATATTATTTATAGTTTAATTATTTATAATTTTAATTATATTTATTTATTTATTTATTATATTATCATTATTATAAAATAAACTATTGATATTTTATTATATTTTATATTATATGTATTTTTATATTTATATAATGTATGATAATTAATTTATTAGTATAATACAAAGGTTATAAATATATAATAATATAATAAATAAATTATAAATAACAATAACAATACTTAATAGTGATAAATAAAAAAATAATTTATAATAAATAAATATTAAATTAATAATACCTAAATATAAATTAAATATAAAATTACATATAACTAGCATTAAAAGTAAATGTACAAATAAATATGATTAAATAATTAAAATAAGCATAAACAAAAGTTTATTTAAATAATGGTAAAATTTTATTAACTCATAGTAATATAAAGTAACATAATAATATAACTTAAGTTGGATGCTCGATATATTAAGCGGCTACTTCAGTCACGTGAAAATATCCTATCGTTAATGCTAATCCTAATGAGGAAATTCATAAAGATATATCGTTTGTATTTCAAATTTTTACAAATGTTTTTTCATTGGATAGCTGAGACTGATCTGTATTAAGTAGTTGCATGTCAAACGAATGAGGTTCATTCGTACTATAACAAAGTTTTAAAAATATTCAGACTTTTGTGTAATAGTATATAGTATAGTATCAGAAATCTTTTGTGTGACTCACTTCATTTGTGAGTCCCTGTAATTTCTATCTACTTTGTATTATACAGGAAATACCTTGCAGTAAACCTGAGCAACGTATAAAAATTTTATAACATGTATAACGGATTAATATAATTAAAGCGCGCCCCAAAGAATACTTCCTTCTATACCACTATGTAATGGAATACTTTTGTAAGGCCCTGTAAATTAATATTTTTTGAACCCCAGAGATTGTACAGTGTGTATATTTTAATATATACTTCATAGATGTTCATCAATTTTGTTATGTTCGAAAGCATGTAGAATCATTAAAATGCAATTGAAACTATTTTTCCCATTGGCCATTGTAATTAAACTATACAATACGATTTTCATAAAATTTGAAATTACTCGACAAAATTAAGCAACAATCGTATGTTTTGAATGTAAAATGATTTGGTTAGGCAATTTTTGTGTTGTTATATGCTGTACCCTAGGCAAAGATTCAATTTTGCGCCCCCCCCCCCAACTTTTTCTTGCAACAGGCCAAAAAGGACGTTGGTAGACTAAGTTTGGCGCCCCTAAATTTCCGGACCCGGGGTGACCGCCTTCCCTTTCGCACGGCGCTATGCAGACGGACGCACTTAACCCTTTGACCTCTAATGGGCAAAATTTCTTCAAAATTCCAAATGTCACTTTGGCACCAGTATTTTGCAAAGAAAAAAACCAATTAACGATATACACACACACACAAAAAAAAAAAAAAAAAAAAAAAAAAAAAAAAAAATGCATTAAACCTTTTTCAAGTAAATTTGGTTGAATTTTCTGGTGTCGTTGTGACATTTCGGATTTAAAATTATGTGGTAGAAAATTCTACCATCAGAGCTCAAAGGGTTAAAGACTACTGTGGGTGCTATGTATTTTTTAACTACGAACACACCTAAAAGTGGAAAAATGGCCTTCGTTTTCAGCTATCCAAAATACAAAAAATACTGAAATGCAAAAGAGATATCATTATAAATTTTATTCAGAGGAATAGCATTAGCGAACACTTATTTTTACTTGACTGAAGAAACCTCTGAGGGGGCTACTTACGCGAAAATACCCGCTCGTAACTATTAATGCTGCTTGAAAAAGTTAGAAAAAATCTCGTTTGCATTTCAATATTTTTAGATGAGTTTTTTCATTGAATATTTGAGGTGAATCTCTGCCAATGCCATTTTTTCCCTTTTTGAATTTAGTGCCAGATTTTTATTTATCTATTTATTTTTTATGAGGATACTTTCATTTTTCAATCCATTTTCATAGACAAAAGCATCCTCATAAAAAACCCTGCAATCAAAATAGAAAAAGCAGAAAACAGTCCTTCGTAGAGATCGAACTCTGTTATCCAATGCAAAAAACAAATAAATAAATAAAAGGAGAAATACTGAAATGCAAATGAGATACCTTTAAAAAAAATCTTCTTAGAATTAACTTTAGAGAGAGGATAATTTCGATGAATGAAATAGCTTCTTATGAGCACAAGCAATATATAAATAGTATGTTTGATGTAATAACTCTAGAGCTGCATCTTTTTACTGCTTATGGCAATATCAACACAGAATTATCGAGTTATTAAAAAATCCAACCCGGTAAGTTACAATTAAAACAATAAATGAATGAAAAATGTGAAAATATCTATCTGTATATTTTAAAATATAATTAAAAAAAAATTCTATCATAAAGATTCATAATAGGCAATAATGCATACAAATGCATTATATAGCTTGAAATTATTGTTATTATTATATAACTTGCCAAGAAAAATTATATGGCAAAACTGATTAAATCGTAAGTTTCCAGTTGCTCAATTTTGATACCATCAAAGTATAGGGGATTACTCTCTGAGTTATCTCATGTATTATTTATGAATGAAAGTAAGTTTTTTTTTTTAATATTAAAAAAAGTCTGTCAGATACGCAAAATTATTCAGTTGGATTAATTTTACTTTTATTAAATCTTAATCAGTAAAATTATGTTTTGTAAGATAATACTACAATTCTAAATACACGTGGGGATTTTGTCCTGGACTGAAACGAGCCTCTCCCCCCTTTTTCTAGAAATATCTTACGATATCATGCGCCAGACCCTTCCCCACCTCCTCCCTAAAATGAAACGTTACAAATGCACAGTCCCGAAACATCAAATTACCATTAAAACTACACAGTTAAACTTTAACAGCAATACATTCGACACCATTAAATGCATCATTTGATAATAAAATGAAATAGTAATAAATAATATAAATAGTTAAAAAATATGTATTGAAAGAATACCTTTAGAAAACAGAAATAATATTTGAATTACACTGACGGAAAAAAAAATCCCAACACCAAGAAAGACTTGTGTTAGCGAAACGAAATTTTGTAGGCGTGTTTATACATCTGAAAGATGACATTGATTCAAATTTCAGGCTGGGCGCATAAGTGTGGCGCTAGTAGCGCCACTCACAACTTTAAAGACAGGTTTGCTTTAACCCATTAACGCCCGAATTATTTTCTTCGCTAAAATTTAAATTTTGTATTTCCCACCACTTTTAAAAGCAAATTAACTTTTATCTAAATTTATCAAGGATTCTGTCTCGTGAAATAAGGTATACATTTTTCTTCTTCTTTACTGGTGGGAAAACCGCTTTCTTGCTGTTTTTGTAACCGTCCTCAAACGAGGACGCTGGGCGTTAATGGGTTAAACGAGTGCTGTAAAGTTCGTGAGTAATTTTTCTCTTCAAAATTTGACGAATTGAATTGAGGTTGATCATGCATGCCTTTAAGAAGACGAAGAAGCTATTATCATCAGCTCCCCGAATTGGAAAGATGTCTTAAAATTAGGGCTACGAGAAAGTGGATTTTCTTTCCGCGATTTTTCAGAAAGACTTGGACAGAATGTATCCACTGTGCATGATTGTAGGGAGCAATGGTCAAGGGATGGTATTGCCTCAAGAAGACCAGGTTCCGGGTGACCACGTGGCACTACTGAGATGGAAGACCGTCATATTCGGCGTACGCCTGTGGCGCAACGTATTGTGCCTGCGATAGAAATTTGAGCCACAGTTGGTACCACGATGACACAACGAACTGTTAGAAATCGGTTACTTCAAGGACAGCTCGATGCAAAGCATGCATTCCACTGACTCTAAGTCATTGTCGTTTGCGACGCCAATGATGTCAAGCCAGAGCTCACTGGAGGATGGAGTGGAGATCTGTTGTGTTTTCTGATGAAAGCATGTTCTGCTTTTGTGCCACTAATGGCCGTGTGTTGGTCAAAAGGAGGCCAGGGGAACGCCTGCAACCAAACTGTCCGCGGCTTAAAAACACTGGATCTACAATCTGGAGTCATGGTCTAAGAAGCAATTTTCTATGACACCAGAAGCCCTCTCGGGCTTATCCCAAGCACATTGACAGCAAATTTGTAAGTCAGTCCCGGTAATTCAACCTGTAGTGCTAACATTCAAGAAAAGAATTCAAGGGGAGTTTTTCAACAGGATAACGCGTGCCCTCATGCCGCTACTGTAACGCAACGTGCTTTACAGAGTGTCGGCATGTTACCTTGACCAGCGAGATCACCAGATCTGTCTTCCATTAAGCACGTATGGGCTATCATTGGATGAGAATTCCGGTGTCATCCCCAGCCAGCACTGACCATCACAGTATTGACACAGCAAGTACAACAAGCATGGAACTCCATACGACAAAGTGACATTCGACACCTGTATGACACAATGCATGCATTCAAAATTCTGGAAGTTATAGCGACTTTAATGTAACAGCATTTCACATTTGAAATGCATTTTATTGACCTTAAATTAACCTATGATCTCAAAAATCTAATCAATTAAACATTTTAACTAGACAAATGCACTGTCTAAATTTCTTAACTCTGCAATAAGTTTTTCTTGGTGTTGGGATTTTTTTTTTCCGCCAGTGTATTTAGGATTAGTTTATGCATATATTTTAAAGATAAATTGGTAAATTACGGTTCATTCTCAAAACGCAATAATTCGAAAAAAAAGAAATATTTCTCTCTTTTAACATTGACTTTCACCAACAGCAACATACATCATACACCTCGATAACATTATAAGGAGATTCCTTGTTCAAGACTGTCCCAAGTCTATTCTGAGAATTTGAGGAAAAATGAATGCGTGCGGCCGTTACAAACTTCCGCTGAAATCCCCCCCCCCCCGGGTCAATCAATGGCAAGGAGATGACACCAATTCATCGGTGTCCTTGAGATAATAACAAATCATGATTTAATCTGTGCAAGCCTTGCAATGTAATTTTGACCATTTCTAATTTTTTTCAAAGGAAGCTTCTAAATGCTCCTCACCTTCTTACTCTTAAGGGTGACAAAGAAAATTTTTTTCGCATATTTTTCCATTACTTCTGAAATATGTCAGAAAAGTACATATTTAAATAACTTTTCTAGTGTGGGTGCGCTTTCTTCCGGGTACGCTTATTTCCGGTGCGCTTTTTCCCGTCGCTTTCTTTCCCTTCACTTTTTCCGTGATTCGAAAAAAAAAAAAAAAAAAAAAAAAAAAAAAACACCATTTTACAAATCGCATAATAAGTCTAATAATATTACACACGGTATTTTAGAGTATAAACACTAGATTGAGATGATTTTTTTTCAGATTTGAACGTCCTTGCTCTTTCGGGACTGGGATGCGAGGGGGTGGGGCTGCTTTAAAAGTTATCTCGAAATTTGACATTAGGAGAAATTTTTGTAAGGTACGAAGAATTGGAATTCAAACACTAGCTACTTTGATGTTTTAGTTCAGTCTTAAATGTCTGTTTTGTTTTTCTGTGGTGTGTGTGTGTGTGGGGGGGGGGGGGGGGGATGGGTACAAACTCCAAATCTACATATTTTATATTTATTTTTTAATATTATTTATAATTTGATTATTTATATTTTTAATTATATATGATTATTTATACATTATATAATAATAATTAATATTATTATAAAATTACATATTAATATTTTGTTTTATATTCATATAACATACAATATAATGTACAGCAATTAATATAATATTATAATAATAAACAAATTATAAATAAAATAATAATAACTAATAATAATAAGTGATAAATAATTTATAATAAATAAATAAATAAATAATAATGCATAAATATAATTAAACATAAAATTAAATATAAAAAATGTAAAATTAAATATGTAAATAAATATAATTAGATATTAAAAATTATTATCATTTTGATAATATTTTGTTAACTCTTAGTAATATAAAGTCATATATTTTTTTAAAAGTCAGTCTCCCTTGTTCTTCTGTGGGGGGGGGGGGGGGGGGGAGGGGGTCTACAAATTCCGAATCTATCACGGCTTTAGACGATAACATTTTGTCGCGATGTTTTCTAGAATCTAGAAAAAAAAGTGACCGGAAAAACAAGAACGCAAAAAAGTGACAAGTAGGGTAACACCCCCAGTAATTGGCATGCACCAGTGATTGGCACATTTTACAAACATGTCCTAAAAAAGATTTATATCGAGTCTTTTAAAAATTCAAGACCATATATCAGTTATACGTTCATTTACGTTAAAGATTATAACTTTGATTTATTTTACAAGATGACAATAGAGCCTAGGAAAGAGAAACAAATCTGGCTTGTATCAAATTAGCCATTTTGTTGCAAATTCTTGTACTTTGGCTTAAGGAAGGCATGCTTTTCAATTCAATATTATCTGATTTATAATATATTTTAAATTTTAATTGACAACAATTTTGCTTCGTTAAAAAGGGTTACTTTAATTGTGTAAAAGTATTTTCGACACAAATATTTGGATTTTTGAATTAATGGTAGTTGCCAATTAATGGTGCTTCAATTTTGCTAGTTCCGAGTAATTGGCACCTATTCCAATTACAAGGAATTCGCAAGGTATTTGAGATTAAACCGTTTATTTTGGAAGTACTTTTAAAATTATAGACTAATTTTCTTTATCATCTGCTTTTATTTGAAAATATAAATTTTATCAGTAATTGGAATTCATTAAAGCTTCATATGACAATTACTGGGGACAGCATGACAATTACTGGGTATTAATGTACAGTAAGTACATTGTATTGTTTTAAAGTGTTCACGTTTCAGATTAATATGCTGATTTTTTACTCTCAAAAACCTGAAATATGGCATCTTCATCTACAGTAAATTAATTTAAAGCGATTAAACCCAATGCAAAATGTAAAGTTTTTTTTTTTTAATATAAACATATGCCAATTACTGGATCACAAGGTGTCATACATTGGTGCTCTAGGTGCCAATTACTGGTGATTTCAGCAACTTTTTATAAATATATTTTTATAAAAATACTTTTCAATTTTTTTTTTGCTTTTAGTGGGCAAAATAGATGCACAGATATGCATTATTTTATTTAAAAATATTTCCAAGTAAATAGCTTATTTCTTAGTAATGAAAATTTAAGTAAGTTTAACGACAAATTCTTAATGTGCCAATTACTGGGGATATTACCCTAGTTGATAAATATTGAATTTGTCGAAATATAAATGATAAAAACTAAAGTGGTAACAAATGTCTATTTATATCATTCTCGTAGGCCAGCAGTTCCCAAACATGGGTATTCGTACCCTTGGGGATGCGTAGCGAGTTTGCTGGAGGTACATGACATTAGTGTCTGGAATGTCGGATAATAAAATATTATCATTTTAAAAATAAATTCTTGTTAATGAGTATAAATTTGAATATTTAATTTTATTTATTTTATAATTATTTAAATCAATTCTTGTTAACGAAACTAATTTTAATGCATAATTTTACTTATTTAGACATTTATTTTAATCTATTTACTGTAAGTTAATAAAATGTTATCATTTTATAAATAATTTTTTTAATGAATATATTTTTTAATATTTAATTCTATTTATTTAGACATTTATTTTTATTTTTATTTAATTTCATATTTAATTGGTATTTATGTACTATTAATTTGTTACTTATTATTATAATATTATGTTAATATATTAAATTATCAATTATTATATATTATATTGTAAAGTATAATATAATACAAAATTTAATAAAATGTTAACATGTAATTTTATAATAATAATAATAATTATTATTATAAATTTTATTATATAATATATGTATATTATTGTATATAATTAAAATTATGAATAATCAAATTATAAATATTTAAATATATATATAAGAGATAGATTCGGAATTTGCACCCCCCCCCCCTCTCCAAAGAATAACAAGTGAGACTGAATTAAAAAAAAATGCATTTAAGTAGCTAGTGTTTATACTCTAATTCTCTGTACCTCACAAATTTTTTCCATTAAGGCAATAACAGTTTTTGATATAACTTTTAACCTTCCTACCCTGAATGGGTCTAATAGACCCATAACTTTAATTCCTTTTATACGATTCTAACCAGAACATTTTTCATAAAGAAATAAAAAAAAACAGATTCAGAGAAATAAGTCAATTAAATATATTAAAATATTCTAAGTAACATTCTGGTGCGAAATGTTTTTATGAAGATTGAGTAAAATTTGAACAGGGTAGGAAGATTAAAGACCTCCCCCCCCCCCTCCCAATCTCAGTCCCGAGCGAGTAAAAAAAATCGCAATCTAGTTTTCATATTCTAAGATTAACCATATGTATTATTACCAGATTTATCCAAATATGTGATTTGTAAAAAAGTACCCTTTTTTCCAGTGCGCTTTTTTTCCCGTGATTCTTATGCGAATGTCTATAGATAAAAGCATCATGTTTCTGCTTGAAAGTTATGTTTTTTTAATATGGTACAGTCAAACCTCGTTAACAACATGAACACGCTTAACGTAAATTCCTTTTGAATCTAGGAAAAAAAAGTGACCGGAAAAAAAGTTATCGGAAAAAAGTGACATAAACTACCGTAATTTCGGGTGTATAAGCCGCGGATCAAACAATTCTTTTTAGACCCAGAAATCTTATTTAGTGGTTGAAGACAAATATTTACGGCGATCTAACTAGTTATATTTGTTTCTTAAAAAATTCTGGGTCGAAAAAGAATTGTTTGAGCTGCGGCTTATACACCCGAAATTACGGTATATAAGCGGAAAAAAAGTTACCGGAAATAAAGTTACTGAAAAAAAAAAAAAAAAAAAAAAAACGACAAGGAATTGATTTTGGGGATTCATTGGTTAAGTATGAAAGGGGGCTTGGGGGGAGGTTCATAATTTAGGTAAATGGGTTTTTCATGCTGAACTAACTGTTTTGATTCAATTTTTGGATATACGTTCATACTGAAAAGACATTTGTCTGATTAGTTTTGGGAAGGGACAATTACCTCCCCCCATCCGCCCTAAATAAGATAAATACTTTTTTATGCAGAATCATCCAGTATGTGTGAGATTTTGGATATAGGTTCTTTCTGATAAGACTTGTATATTGTATATAAAGCTTGAAGAGATTTGGGAGTTTAATGGTTAAGCAAAGAGGGGAAACGGAGGAATAGCCTCTCTTAAATTAAATTAATAGCTTTTTACGCAGAATCATCCGATTTGTTTGGATTTTGGATATAGGTTCATTATGATAAGACATATCTCTGATTAGTTATGAAGTTCTTTTGCTCATTAATAAAGGCGGGGACGGGAAATTATCTCGCTTCAAATTAGATAACTCGTTTTTTTTTTATCCAGAATTATCCAATGTATTTAAAATTTTAAATGTAGGTTCTTTCTGATAAGGTGAATCCCTGAAAAGTTTTAAGGGTGTAATGGGTAAGTATTGAAGCGGAATAGAATATAACCCCCCTTAAATTAAATAAATTGCTTTTAACGCAGAATTATCGAATTTGCTTCAAATTCTGGATTATAGATTCATTATGATAAGGCATATCCCTGATTAGATGTAGAATTCTTTCACTAATTAAAAAGGGAGGGGGCGGTTGATTATTACCCTCCCCTTAAATTAGATAAATTGTTTTTTATGTACACATACTACATACCCGTTGTATTTCATAGTTTGGATATAAGTTCTTTCTCAAAAAGTGATACCCTGAATAGTTTTAAGGGTTTAATGGCTAAGTATAGAGAGAGGGAACGGAGGATAACCCCCCTAAAAATTAAATAGATGGCTTTTTTTACGCCGAATCATCCGATTTGCTTCAATTTTGGATATAGGTTCATTATGATAAGGCGAATCCCTGATTAGTTGTGGGTTATCCCTCGTCCCCCCCCCCCCATTAAACCCTTAAAACTATTCAGTTTTAAAGGTTGTACTTTATTAGAATAAGATCTGAATAAGATAAATTGTACTTTATCAGAAAGAATCTATATACAAAATTTGAAATACGTCAGATAGTTGTGCAATATATATATATATATATATATATATATATATATATATATATATATATATATATATATATATATATATATATAACCATTAGATAATACTAAAAATCAACATCAATTTCTGGAAAAACTTGTTAATGCCAAATTATATGTATATATATATGTATATATTATTTAAGGAGGGTGGGATAATCGCCCGCTCCCTCTTTTCAATTAGCAAAAGAACCTAATAACTAATCAGGGATACGCCTTATTATAATGAATCTAAATCCAAAATTTGAAGCAAATCGGATAATTCCGCCTAATAAACCATTTATTTAATTTAAGGGGGTATACCTCGTTCCCCCTCTATATTTAGCCATTAAATCCTTAAAACTATTCCGTGATTCGCTTTATGAGAAAGAACCTATATCCATAATTTGAAATACATCGGATATATGTGCATAAAAAAACAATTTATCTAGTTTCAGGGGGGGGGGGGACAATCACCACCCTTTTTATCCAAAATTCGAAGCAAATCGGATAATTCTGCGTAAAAAGCTATTAATTTAATTTAAGAGAGGTTATTCCCCCGCTATGCTTAACCATTAAACTTCCAAATTTCTTCAGGCATTATACACTATATATAAGTCTTATCAGAAAGAACCTATATGTAAATTTGACACACGTTGGATAATTCTGCATTAAAATCCATCTATGTACTTAAAACGCTAAGCATTTTTTTAGACAGTCCGTGAGAACAAACTACTGCATTAAATCACACCATTCTTTTTTTAAACGAAAGGTATTTGGTCACAGATTTGTTATCGTACATTTGTTTGTTCAAAAATTTTATTAATTAGCTACACTTTTCAATTAAAATTTCACGTATGCGCATGCGTACTACATAAGTACAAGTCTGGCTTTGGAGTGACGCGCTGCACATGCGTAGAGATCCTCGCTCATTTGAACTATCACTTCTCAGCTAGAAGTTTAGTTTTAAATCCTTTTGCATTCCAAATATAATTTATTCGATCTTATTGTAAACAAGCTCTTTTTTTATCACAAAGTTATTATTTGTCTCTTTCAGTGTTAGTAACAATTCAAAAATATGATTTGTTTCAAAAGTTGTCGTATTACACATAGAAGATAAACTCAATGATCTGAGGCTAAAAGTTACTATTGATATTCCTTCTTATAAATTGCCGTTACACACGAAGATTGGAAATGTTATCATTTTAATCTGTAACTGGTATAAATATATGAAAAACAAATATCATACAAAATTAAAACACAAAACAGTTTCTGTAAAATCAAAATCCAGAAAATTGCGCATGCGTCAGCAGATTCTAGAATTTCTTTATTATAGAAGATTATTCAGCGTGTTCCTGGTAGCGTAGTGGGGTAACGCAGCTGTTTTAAGCTTTGAGTTTTTGTAGAGATGCCGGTTCGAATTAAAACCGGGCAAAATGACTTGTGTAGAATTTTTGCCGATAATTCATTTTAATAGCAGGGATGAGATTTCCGCTTTTTTGCACACCAGTATAATCTTAGGGAAAATGTTGTCTCTCAAATCGCAAAATTGTTCCGATTAAATAATATAGCATTTTCTTTAAAATTTTACTGGTGTTAAAAAAAGCGGAAATCTCATCCCTATAATAGTAACATATTTTATTAGTAAGAAAAGTTTTACGATTTTTATTATTATTATTATTTGAATGCTTTGTAAACGAACAAAATTTAACACTGAAAAATATTTTGAAAAAATAATTATTTTATATTTAAAATACTTAACCTAAAATATTTTACATGCAATTATCAATTACGTAAATTGAACTGATCTACAATTTTCATTACATTTTTTCTACCATTATCAAGAATATAAATGTCTGTAAGAAAGAAAAGTTTGTCATTCATTAAAAAAAAAAAAAAAGAAATAAATAAAAATATTAGCATAACAGCTATAAAATAAATTATATTGATACCCATGATTTAATATTTGAAAAGAAGTATAAAAATGTATAAGAAAATTCAAGTAATAAAAAAAATTATATTATAAATAGTTAGCTGCATCAAATTTCAAATTTTGGATTTTAGAGAATGAGACAGAAAATACAGTAATTCATCACAAATAGAAAAATTTAAAAGCAGCTAATTAAAAATTAAAGACTTTATCTGATGAAACATTCAAGTTATTTACCGTCAAATCTTGACGGGCATTATCTAGTTTATCTAATTTAGGGCAGATGGGGGGGGGGGGGGGGATTGTAATCGTCCCTTCCCAAAACTAAACAGGCAAGCGTCTTTTCACTATGAACGGATATCCAAAAATTGAAACAAAACTCATTTACCTAGATTATGAGCTTCCCCCCGATCCCCCTTTCAATGAATCCTCAAAATCAATAATAAATCCCCAAAATCAATTCCTTGTCACTTTTCGTCCGGTAACTTTTTTTCCTTGTCACTTTTTTCCGATAACTTTTTTCCGTTTACCATTACTTTTAACTTAACATGAATTGTTTTCGCAATCCCCTATAAAAACGAGTACAAAGATTTGACACATTATTTTGATTCCCAACATGAGGTTCGTGTTATTCTCGTGTCAACAAGGTTCGACTGTAATGAAATCCGAATGTTTTCAATTCATAAAAATGTTAAATTGTACTATAATGAAATTAAAGTATACAATCATTAAAATTTCACAAAAAATTACATAAGAAAACGAAAATCAAAGAAAACAAACGAATTTAATTACAATTTTTCGAAAGCTATTAAATAAATTTTGAAATATATGAACAATTAACCGAATATATGATAAATATAAATGTCTTAATAGTAACAATTATGCTTATCGATTTATAACTTTTATGATTTTTCAATGTAAAAACATCAGAACACTAGGATGCTTAAACGAAAAAAAAAAAAAAAAAAGAAAAGAAAAGAAAAAGAAAAAAGAATAATCCCCACTCTCTTCCAGTTAAATACAAAAAGTAATTCTAATTCTATTCGCCTTACTTGGATTTGGATATATACCCTCGGAAATCTATGGGAGCATAGGGATGGGGTCATTTCCGCTAAATTTTAGGGTAGGCAAAAGCTATTTTCAGAGGTCGTTCATAGTCCTGTAACATTGTAACCTTGAGGTAATACGTTGTCTTTGTTCCTAGAGATGATCCAATATCCCTCAGGTTATATAGACAGACAGGCGATATTTGCTTGAATTTTCAAATACTAGTGTTACTGCAGTTTCATGCTAAGTATAGGAATAATAAAAAAAGAAATTGCTGTAAAAATTTTGCACATTATATGACATTTTTTTTAAATGGAAATTCCACAAGAAGAGAAATTATCTTAGATAATCGGTGGAGATTATTGGAGCTTTCGTTAATTTTCATAAAAGCGAATTTAACCATTAAAATAATAAAACGTTTAGGGAAATCTATGTTTAATGACGTTAAAATGGCAAGAATGATGCATTATTAGCATAATTTTGATATTGACATAAATTATGCTAACAAAATTATCTCTAAAAATAAAATTGGAGATCATTGTATTTTTAAAATAATAATAAAAAAATGATTGTTTGAAAATATAATGGCAGCGTCGAATTATACAGGGTGAGTCATAAATATCGAAACAATAGGCTATCTCCTTAAATATTGCCCCTAGACCCATACTTCCGATTGCAAAGTTTCATAAAAAAAGGTGAATTTTTTGAAAAGATAAGTTGCAAATCCATGTTGGGGGGGTCAATTTTAAAAAATAAGAAAATTAAATTTTTATACGGCTTCCCGAGGATTAAACTCCCAATTAGAAAAATTTTCCTTGTCCATTCCTAAAATTGAAAAAAAATAATAATAATAATAATCTTGATATCTTCAAAACTCAGAGAGTTATGACAATTAATCGTGAGGTTTCAAGGGATCAGACACAAGTTGAAATGTGTGTAATAGAAGAAACAATGTTGCTGTAATGGGTCCAGGAAACATTTATTTTATTTATTTATTTATAAAGTTATAATTTTGAATGTTTTGTGGTGGTTAACCATATAATTTGCAAGCATTATCACATTATCAGGGCTCCCAAATGGTCCGCTAACTGAACATCAGAATTTTTTTTTACCGAAATTTTCTTTTTAGATTTTCTTTGCAAATTGTCAAGAAACCACGTTTGGAAGTTGATTCTAGCTCAACGTATTATAAAATTTTCTGTTAAAAAATACTGATGTTCAGTTCGCGGACCTTTTGGGAGCCCTGCATTATAAGACTTCTTAATAAATTTTTTTCGAAAAAAATTAGAGTAAATTAAAATTGTTATAACTCAAAATATTATTTTTCGCGTTGAATAAAACTTCTTTCGCACGTTGGGCAATTTTTTTTTCTTTTGAGATGTTAAAAACTATTAAACTCGCGGGACTGGTACCATAACCGACGGTTCTTGACTTATGTCAGTTTAAAAATGAGAAATACTGAAATAAAAACATTTGATGCAAAAAAGTGCATTTAGTTTTAAGCAAAGATGGGCTCCTAACATTTAAATGCTTTTTAAAAGTTTCTAGGTCATTAACTCCGCCCCGTATAGTTTCGATTTCTGATTATGTTTAAGTTTTGCCATTCCCACCTTCTATAATTACTGTTTAAATACGTCAGTTAATTTAAACCTTATTTTTTTTAATCACGTCGATTTCAATTTTTTTCATTTTGCAGTGACTTATACATAGACATTTTATAAAAACATGTTTTTCGGTATCTCTGAGCCCTAAAACATGTGAATCCATCGAAAACCGGAATTCAAAACTTTCATGCATCCTATACTTTCTTCTTGTAAAGCTAGAAGAAAGTAAAAATAGGTTTAAAACCACCATAAATTTTGAAGCTGAAAAGAAAAAAGTAGATTTTTGAAACTATTTCTATGTAATTATTTAAAATATATTTCCAATGATTCCGTTAATAGAAGTGTCATTATCGCTATTACTATACTTACTAAACTTAATGCCTACGGCAATAAGTTTTTAAGACACTTTTATTGAGAGTTTAATTAATATCACTTAATTTAATAACACTTTTAATAAATGTTTAATAAGACAGTTCGGCCAATGGGTCGTGCCAGTTACAAGGTTGGCGCCAAAGTCAAAATATTGCAGACATCTAGCATATTTCAAGGAAGTTTAAAGCAAAAATCTATACGCTTTTATTTTATATCTAAAAGTTAAAGTATTGGTTTGGATCGACATTTAACAATGCGTAAATTTATGGTCGATCCCTAAATTGTACTTCAAATGAACTGATTTTGCTGCGCTCAAAGGTATGCTTAAGTGATGTAAGTCACGAATTTTGGAAAATTTTGATTTTTAATATCTTTCGGAGATTTGTAGGTATCGAGATGAATTTTTTTTGTTCAATTCAGGAATGGATAAGGAAAAATTTCTAATTGGAAGATTATCCTCTGGGGGTCATATAAAAATTTAAATTTCGTATTTTTAAAAATAGAACCCCCATGGAGTTGCAACTTATCTTATCGAAAAATTCACCTTTATTTGTGAAACTTTGTAATTGGAAGTATGGATCTAGAGGCAATATTTAAGGAGATAGCCTATTGTTTCGATATTTATGACTCACCCTGTATATGTATATTTATTTATTTATAAATGAATTTTTAAAAAAAATATTTATATTTTGTATATACTTTTTTGCGCTTTCTTGTAGAAAAACATAAAATGTCATACGCAACATTTTCTGTGGATAAGATGTTATTTTGCATCTCAATAACAAAAAAGTCATAATTATAAATGAAATTACTTAATGTTTTAATTATAGCCGTTCTAAAAATAATCAAATCGACGTGTAAATTTTACTTTCAAACTTTAATTTATTCGAAAATTCTGAAATAAATGAAAAGGGGTTGCTCGAAAGTTTTAATTGACTATACAGATTTATTAATAGGAAAGAAGATATGTTGAGAAAATATTAGTGTTACAGCAAGTTTCTTTGGAAAGTTACATCTGTCAATAGTTTTTAAGTTTTTATTACCCGAATAAATAATCAAGGGTTTTTTTTTTATTTTAAAAGAAAATATCTTAACAGTTAACAAAAGACAGCAGTTATTCACAATGCAAATGACAAGAATTGTAATATTTCGTACAAGATATAGTGGGGAACTTTAAGGCTGCAAAGAGTCTGATAGTCCCGTGAGTGATTCGAATGCGAGTTCTTAAGAATTGTATTAACAAATTCCCATAATGTATAATTATTTTTTTATGGTCTTACAAAATAATTTATCGTAATCTAGAAATACAAAATATTCATCAAATGTCAATCAAGCCGATATATTTTATAACATTATGTCGCCCTGTTTTTGGGGCCCCAAACTTGGTTCGCTCTACACACACACATATACTACCTCTGACAAAAAAGTTCGGTGAATGAATTCAGAACGACCGATCAGGCAACTGGGGAAACAAAATGTTGCACCTGCATAGAGGCAAATATTGAACATGTTCCCCCACCGTTGTTCAGTTGAGTGTCGTTTATGTCTTGTGTAAGACGTGCTTTACTAAGAGCTTGTTCAGTGTGTTGGTTCCAAACTGAGAACAGGAAAATGAATGAACAAAAGATCAGTTTAAAGTTTGTTTTTAAGCTTTGCAAGACACCGAAAGAAATTCATGAGGGGTGGTGAAAATTGAACATCCACCATACTCGCCAGTTCTCAATCCTCCAGACTTCTTCCTATTTTCATCACTCAAACGCTCTTTGAAAAAATTTGACCATGTTGCTGACATCCAACGAAACGTGACGAAACTTTTGAACTCCATCCCAAAACAAGACCTCTTGCGAATTTCCCAGGGCATGTATAGCAGATCGAAGCGGTGCATAGTTATGGGAGATGAGTTTCTAAACTATACATATACTATACATATACTATACATATACATATATTATACATATACTATACATATACTATACATATACATATACTATACACATACTATACATATACTATATAAACTTTCTTTACGATAAAGGACGGAATCCGATTGACATCATTTTGAAGCATTTTCATTAATATATTTAAAAATAAAATAAAAATTATAAAAATGGGAATTAAAAAAAAGTACTTATAAAAAATATTTATATTTAAAAAAATACTGATCATTTTATCAAAAAATGTGCATTTATAGAATTTTTAACCTTTTATCACCAGGTTTGCAAAACAGTAATTTTTGTCGAATGCGCCCTGAAAATTTTTCGATTGAAAAGACGAAATTTACAATAAAAAATAACTGATGAGAACAATCATGGGGGATTAATTATAATGAAAAATGCATCTCCGCGGAAATCACGGGGAAAATCAGAAAGTGGGTTAAAAAGGACACACTTACAAGAAACAGTTTTCGTGAAAAAAATATTTAGCAAAATTGGTTCCGTGGAAAGGATAGAGCAAATGTGTATTAACATTCTTATTTTTTTAATATATATAGATATTATCAACGCTTCAGTTGTTTGTATCCCGTCTGTTTTTCCTTTTTTTGCCCCCCTATTTCCTGTGCCATTGTTTAGGTCCGTATGGCCTAAGCAATGCTAATTTTTAAATATTTACTTGTGAATATTTGTTTTAATTTTGATTAATTAAATCGTAACCGCTTCCCTGATTTGCCCGTACATCATACGGGCAACTTGTTTTTGCCAATCATGATTTGCCCGTACCATCCATATTCCAATCCTGATTTATTATTCTCATCAGTACAGTTTTATTGTAAATTTTGCACTATTTATTCCGAGGATTTTTCTGATACAATTAGGCATAAAATTCTGCTTTGAAAAACTGGTGATAAAAGATTAAAAATTCCGTAGAAGACATGAAAAAGTTAAGCCTTATTTGATTTTTTTTTTTTTTTTTTTTTTTTTTTTTTTGATCATTTAAGTGGTTAACACTAGAACCGCGGGAAAATTCATTCAAGTTTTGTAAAAATATTTCTCACCGGAATTTTCATTTAAAACTGTTTAAGTTATTTCTTGAAAATATTTTTGCTCAGCTTATATTAAGCTTATTTTATTAAGATTTTTCTGTTTTTAATCGGCATCTCTCCATACAATACGGGTCAAAATGACCCGTCGCCGCGGTTCTAGTGTTAACATAAAAATCCCTTTATGGATTGATCTGTTTCAACAATGAAAATCGCAAAATAGTGAAATATAAATAGCATATTTGTTACTAATAAAAAAGACATGTCTGTATGTGTGTCTCTGCGTGTTCTTTTTTCTGAAGACGAGCTGCGCTCACTGTTAAAGGGTTTGACTTGATATTTCTGAAGTATATATTTGGAATCCTATCTTCTTGTGTGACATTTTATTGTAACACTAGAATCGCGGAGGCGGGTCATTTTGACCCGTGCTCAGTGAAAAGATGTCGATTCGAACCAGATAAGTCTTCTTAAAATAATTTACATGTAAGCTGAACAAAAATTATTTGAAATAAATAAGTTAAATAGACTTAAATAAAAATTCTGATGTTAACTATTTTTATGAAACTTGGGTAAAATTTCCAGCGGTTCTAGTGTTAAGTATGTATGCGATTTTTTTCATCTCTTTTACGCATTTTCCAGAGATTTTTTCTAGATTGTTTAATCATCAAAAAACGGTTTTTTAAGGATAAAAATTAATTATCTAAAACTTGGGGGGGGGGGGGGGAATCAGCTCATGATAATCATTCGTCCGACCACGAGAAAAAACCTATTTAATTAAAAATATTCCAATTTATTTTTACAGCAATCAGAAGTTCTTACTCCTACAACGTTAAACTAATGCACATTTTCAAGGAAATTAACAAATTTATTTACTTGAATTTTTTAATATACTAAATATGAATAATTCCTGCTAAAGTGAAGCTATTTTAAAAATAGTTGCAGGAACGTTCTATGCACATTTGTTTATTCTGAATAAATCGTTTTAATTTTAGTCGACAGAATAATTCAAGCATAAGGATAAGTCAGGAATCAGTAATTTAGTTAGCATTTACTGATTGCAGGGCTCCCAAATGGTCCGCGAACTGAACATCAGTATTTTTTAACAGAAAATTTCATAATACGTTTGAGCTAGAATCAACTTCCAAACGTGGTTTCTTGACAATTTGCAAAGAAAATCTAAAAAGAAAATTTCGGTAAAAAAATTCTGATGTTCAGTTCGCGGACCATTTGGGAGCCCTGTGAATGGCCAAAGGTGACCGGCCACTTGCGATTATAGACATCTTTTTAAATATCTAGAAAAATACGCGAGGCATTATCCTGAAACTCCAGATGTGTGTAGCCTCCATGAACTTCTAAAAAATTCCGTTCATTTGTTATGGCAACAAAAAGGCAGACGATATTGTTGTTATTAAAAGAATAAAAATGTTGTTTGTTGTTGATATGCTGAAAGCGTTCTATTTATTATTATTTTACAAGTAATTTAATATAGTAAAATTAATTTAATTAGTTTTTTTGATATTAAGTAAAATATAATGATTTTAATCAATTAGTTATTTGATACGCGTAAATAGAAATAAGCGCAATACCGGGCTCTCTCTTACAAAAATCTGGTGACCCTGCTTTGGACATTAACACATTGAAATATGACTCAAGAATCAACAAAAACGTCTACAAATTCGATTCTTGAAGCAAAAAAGGTTCCTGAAGCAAACAAGTTAAGAGTCAAATTTCCTCCATTCTGGGAAGATAATCCTGAAATATGGTTTTACTAAATTGATACTCAGTTTTCCCTTGTAAATATTATAAATGAAGAAACAAAATTCAATCATCTAGTGGCTCAATTAGACCCTAAATATATTGAAAATATATGGGATATTATCCAAAGTAATCGGGATGATAAATATACCGCCGCTAAAGAAAGATTTTTAAATACATTTACAGAGAGTGAGGAAAAATCACTAAAGAAATTGCTTACGGGAATTTCATTGGGTGATATGAAGCCAAGCCAACTTCTGCTTAAAATGAAATCGCTCAGTGGAAATAACATACCAGAAAAGGTTTTGAAAACTTTATTTCTTGATAAATTACCAGAATCAATAAAAAATATTCTAACTGTAAGCAGTGAAAATTTAGATAATTTATCACTAATAGCAGATAAAATTTTTGAAATGAGCTCTTCAACAGAAATTTATTCTGCGAGTTCAGATTCTTCTGTTATGAGTAAAATACTTGAGAAAATTTCTATGTTGGAAAACCAGATTTCGGCATTAAGAATTGAGAGACAGTCCAGAAATAGAATTCGGACATCTGGTTCTAAACGAAATAAAAGTAGAAGTCAATCGAGAAAACGATTTAATCCAAATGGGAAATATTGTTACTACCATTTTAAATTTGGTAATCAGTGTTATCCTAATAAATGTAAAAGTCCGTGCAGCTGGAAAAAATCGGAAAACTCCGACCAGCAGTAGTTTTAGCGGCAAATTCTGCTGCTGAAGAATTTAAAGATTGCCGTAATTACCGTTTATTTGTTAAAGACAAAACAACCGGTTTACGCTCTCTTGTTGATAGTGGAGCTGATTTATCAATTATTCCTGCTTCTTACAAACATAAAATATGTAACTCTTTCAAATTGTATGCAGCAAATGGTTCAATAATTCCTACATTTGGTTTCAAAATTTTAACACTAGATTTGGGCTTACGTAGACAATATCAATTTCCTTTTGTAATAGCAAAAGTAGACAAAGCAATTTTAGGTGCAGATTTCCTTAATAAATTTAAATTGCTTATTGATATACATAATAAAAAATTAATAGATGGTGTTACTAACCTTTTTGTTAAAAGCGATGTTATGTGTGTATCAAGTGCTGATAGCATAAGTACAACTGACAAAAATTCTCAATATACACATTTGTTATTACAATATCCTAATTTAACGAAGCCAAATCTTTTAATATGCAATTCCAAACACAATGTAAAGCATTATATTGATACTAAAGGTTCTCCTGTCTATTCAAAACCTCGCCCATTAGACTCAAAAAAATTAAATTTAGCAAAACAAGAATTCAAGTTTATGTTGGATAATGGTATAATTAGACCATCGAAATCACCATGGGCTAGTCCACTTCATTTAGTTAACAAAAAAGATGGAAGTTTAAGACCGTGCGGGGATTACAGACGCCTTAATGCTCGAACCATTCCCGACCATTACCCTATTCCCAGAATAGACGATTTTCAGCATATATTAAAAGGAAAGAAAATATTTTCAAAAATTGACCTATTTAAGGCCTATTTTCAGATACCAATTGCAGAAGAAGATAAGCAAAAAACAGCGATAATAACGCCGTTTGGATTATTTGAATATAATGTGACGAATTTTGGATTACGGAATGCTCCATCTACGTTTCAGCGTTTCATTAATGAAGTATTTTTCGGATTGGACTTCGTTTTCCCATATTTAGATGATATTTTAATAGCTTCTTCAACGGAAGATGAACACACAGAACATCTAAAATTAATTTTTTCAAGATTGGATCAATATGGTCTTCGTTTAACACTAGAACCGCCGGCAATTTTAGCAAAATTTGATAAAAAATATTTCACACCAGAATTTTTATTAAAACTATTAAAACTTATTTAATTAATCTATTTCTGTGCTTCTTATATTTAATACACCTTTTGAAAAAAATTCTGGTTCCAATCGTTTATTATCAATTTGTCAGGGGTCAAAATGACACCTAATGGCGGTTCTAGTGTTAAATATTGCAAAATCAGTTTTTGGAGTAAACCAGTTACAATTTTTAGGATACATGATTACTCCTGAAGGTTCAAAACCCCTTCCCGAAAAAGTAGAAGTAATTAAAAATTACGAGTTACCGGATAACCAACTACCTCTGCCTGTGCCATCAATAATCAAAAATGAACATTCAGATTTGCCTGATAAAATGTTCGTGAGAAAACTACACGCTCTGGTAGACAAGTAAGGTTTCCGAAACGTTACAGAGACTAATTATGTACTTTTTTATATTTTATTTAATATATTACATTTCTATTTTATATTTCTGTATATATTATGTTTCTATTTTATATTTCTGTATATATTATATTTGTATCGTAACTATGTTACTGGGGAGGGAGTAATGTAGCCTCCATGAACTTGTAAAAAATTCCGTTCATTTGTTATGGCAACAAAAAGGCAGACGATATTGTTGTTATTAAAAGAATAAAAATGTTGTTTGTTGTTGATATGCTGAAAGCGTTCTATTTATTATTATTTTACAAGTAATTTAATATAGTAAAATTAATTTAATTAGTTTTTTTTATATTAAGTAAAATATAATGATTTTAATCAATTAATTATTTGATACGCGTAAATAGAAATAAGCTTAATACCGGGCTCTCTCTTACATGTGTAAACATAATAGTACATGTCATTTATTACCGTGGAGAAATCTTCCCGATGTTTCCCGTAACAAATTTAAGAAAAAAAGAATATCTTTAAGGCAACCCTGTAAAGACCAATGTGGCAAAAGCATTCAAACTGTAGATAATGTTTAAGTGGCTTATTATAATAAACTGTGTTCATTTTCATGTGGATATCATGTACACTCGTAGGGAAATGAAGTTTTTATACAAACAGTCCTAAATTTAGCCACGCTTTTTGCTTATAATTTGCAGACTTCTTAATACTTTATTTTATTATCTATGTGATTTATACTATGACCATAACCGTGACTGTTAGTAAGTCACATGTAGTTTGTATCTGATTGCACTACAAATCTTGCTAGGATATGGGTAATGGTAAATATCTTAGTATATATATCCTTTTTTTTATGGAATAATGTATTATTGTTATTTTGTCATATTGATTTTATTTTCTTCTATGTGTATCTTTCTACTAATTTGTCATCTGAATAGCTTCCAGCCAGTCGGGTGTATTGTGAGTCGAATTCTTAGCTTTCAGCACGACTCATAACAGAAACTGGTTGGATGTTTTTGCTTTTTTGTTAAACTATACACCCCTGATGAAGTAGTTTAATGAAAAAGCCTTCTACTGCCTTTTTATCCATTTATCTTTCATTATTTTGGTAATCTGCCTTCTATTTCACTTCAAACTTCAACTGTTTTCAATAAGATGATTGTAAAAATACTGGTTTCATTGGTTTATTATATGGTAATATATGAATTACTCTGGTTATATAATGTCCATTTATCCACATATTTCTTAGTAATTTGGTAATCTGCCTTCTATTTCTCTTCAAACTTCAACTGTTTTTAATAATATGAATGTAAAAATACTGGTTTCATTGGTTCTTTTATTGGTATTGTCTGAATAACTTTGGATGTATTTATAAAAGTATATATATATATATATATATATATATATATATATATATAATTCCTTTCAGAAAATATGACAAACAACATTGTATACGACAAGCTGTAATCAGAAATAAAATGTAATACAAATTATATGAAAAAATGAACAGGTTTCGTACTTAATTTTTCACTGTGCATGCGTAAATTTAATCGAAATTTCATTTGCATATTGTATCACTTAGCTGATTTTAGCTCTTGAGCAACTTTAGTGAAAGTCTCAAAAACATAGCTGGAAAAATCTGAAAATTATCGTCGACAGAATAAGCTCAAAATCCGATAGTCCCAATTGCACGTCAAAGGAGGTGCATTCGTACTGTAATTATTTTTATACGGGACATCATTGAATTGATTACGTATGATAGGATTTAGCAGAATGAAGAAAACTTTTATTATTATCTATTTAAGTTCTGATTCGATTTTCATAAAATTTGAAATGACTTGAAAAAACTCTCCAACAATTACATAAATGAAATTCCAAACCATTTTTTAGTAGATTTGCGCTGTTTTATGCGGACAAACAGACCAGATGACTACTATAAGTACATCATATTTATATGGATACGACATTTCCCATATACCATAATGTAATAGAATATTTTTGATTGGCTTTGTAAATAATAGTGAGAGAAGTAGTGGATAAAATGCCTTCATATTTGGAAAATATACATATCCAGGTTTCGCACATTCCTTATATTTTTTTAAGGACTCTGGAACCACTATTAATGATAAGAAAATTTATATTTAATTTTTAAGAAACAGAATGCACAACAACCACCATGATTCTCAAATTTTGTAATATTATTCTGCAGTGAAATACATTGAAAATACTGTGAAAATTTAGTGTAATATTGTGCGAACCCTGATATCAGACCATTGGAAATTGAATGGTGCAAAAAATTGTTTGGTTCAAACAAAAGCCACCAAGGGATAAAAAGGCGCTGCGATCAGTTTCAGATAAGAAAAATGTAACACGACTTAGGATGTTAACATCTTGGTGCCAATGGGCAGATTCCCATCGATAATATTTATTCGTATTATTCGTTTAACTTTTATTAAATATGCTTTCATTCATTTTATTAGTACCGTAAAATGGGGTGAATAGGAACGAAACTTTTCGGTCATAGAAATAAATTCATTATAAATATATGTGATGATATTTTTAGTTACCAATTTTTTATAAAAAGGTAAAAACATTAAGTTGGGAAATTCAGTTTTGACATGCTGGCACCACTACTGGGGTATATAAAAAACTTCAAGAGGATCCTCAAAAACCTCATTTTTTTCAACGTCTTCAAAACTTTGTATGTAACTACAGTATTTTTCGTATTCTAAACCTAAGAGAGGGGATTTTTAATTAATGATAGACCTGTAAACGATATGCTGTATTAAATTCTAGTTGTTTCTAAACTACATAATGAAAAAATAAAAAATGGCTTATAACAAAAGCGGTTTAAGATTTACCGGGTGAATCGGAACAAATTTTCTCCCATGGTTTATTTTTCTATACAGTAATAGTTTCATGTATCGTAATTTCGGGTGTATAAGCCGCAGATCAAACAATTCTTTTTAGACCCAGAAATTTTTAAGAAACAAATATAACTAGTTAGATCGCCGTAAATATTTGTCTTCAATCACTAAATAAGTTTTCTGGGTCCAAAAAGAATTGTTTGATCCGCGGCTTATACACCCGAAATTACGGTAATATATGAAAACATATGTATGAATATGTATTGTAACAATATTTTGCTTGTTCTAATTACTTGAAGAGTTTAAAGGTGTCAATAAATTACTTGGTTAAACGAAAAAGCCAACGCCTAATCCAATAGGCATGGAACACACAATAAAATAATTTAAAAATAGCAAATTAGTTAGAAAAACTGCACAGAATTATTCTCTGACATCCACAACATTACACACATATCTCAAAATGAAAAACCAATTAAAAAAGAGAGGGATGCAAACAGTACTAAAGGCTGGGGATGAGGACGTATTAGTAGATCGTATTAATACATGTAGCGATTGGGGTTACTCAATATATTCATTTACCCAATGACTACTATTAAAGTTTAACACAGAACAGGGCTGAATTTGTATTAAATTCTACTTCTGAACTTCAAATATAATTTCTTAAAATAAATTTTAATTTTTCTTGATTTCAAAGTTGTTTTCTAATTTTTTAAAAGGCATATCTTTATTTGTATATAAAAAAGGCTTGGTTTCACAATAACTACGTATTCCTATTCCTCCCTTATCATTATTACCTGTTTTTATCAACCCCATTAAAGTTTGAATCGGAATAAGTAAAGATTATAACTTTTGTTCCGATTCAACCCTATCTGCGGGGTGAATCGGAACAACATTAAATATATATATATATATAAACAGTAAAAATGTTTCGCTTTTGCATAAAAAGTAAAGAACAAAAAAAGACTGAAGTTTCTACTAGAAAAATGAAAAAAATTAAAAAATCAGTTGTTGCTTTTTTTTAACGTTAAAGTTGAAAATTGTTCCGATTCACCCCCATTGTACGGTATTCTTATTTGGCGAAGGACACTAAAAATTTAGCGGTGGGAATTGGGACTATTTTCACTTGGATTTTGACAACCTGGAATATGACGCAACCAATAAAGAACAGAATACGAGGTGTCACTAATTAACTTTATTATTGAATTTTTCCCCACAAACTGACGATCTTAACACACTGTTTGCGACAGCACAAACGAAATACATGTGCGTGGTAATAGAAAGCACACACAATTTTTACAGGTCGGATTCAATATGTCCACCTTGCTTCAGCGCCAAAACATGAAATCTTGTCTCCGCATATGATCCACAGCAGCGTGTAACAGATTGTGACAGATGTGCGTGCATGCAAGAAGATCTAATTTTTTAAATCCACCAGTTTCCAATATTTCCTCGATAAACTTTATTTTTGAGGCAACCCCACAGCCAAAAATCACACGGGGTCAAGTCAGGTGAACGTGGAGGCCATTTTGTAGAAAATTCACGGCTGATAATGCGATCCTCCGTAAAATGGTATCGTAGCAATTTTTGTACTTCACGCCCAATGTGAGGTGGCACACCATCTTGTTGGAAAGTTGTTATAGCGAGGCACCCACGCTGCTGGAGTTCTGCGATTACAACACTTTGCAACATGTCCCGATAATGTGCTGAATTTACGGTACAGGTTTTTGGTCCCTGAGGAGTGGTTTCCTCAAAGAAAAATGGCCCAATCATAAAGGTTGCAGTTAAACCGATCCACACAGTAACATGCGGAGAATGTAGGGGCATTTTTTTATACGGTGAGGATTTTTGGTAGACGAGATAGGACAGTTTTGTATATTTTCTGTTCCACGCATGTAAAAGTGGGCCTCATCACCATCAACATCTCACGTCGATGTTCCAAGGCCATTTTTTATCTACCTCCATCCTTGCCAAGAACATCAAAGCGAATGTTTCACGAAGATCTTTATCACATTATGTTTTAATTCTTGGAAACGACGAATCTTATATTGGTAGGCCTTGAGTGCTTTACGCATGCACCTCCGTACGGTAGTGTATGGCAAATTCAATTGCCTGGATACGGCTCGAACACTGAAGGCTCCAGCTATGTTTGTACTGGGCTTCTCAACAACAGCGATTGTGACGTCCTCCATCACCCTGCGGTATCTGCTTAAACTCCAAAGCTTCCTGTTTCCTCAAAGCATTTAATCATTCGTCGCAGGGCACATGGTGTCATTGGACCCGTACGCAAAGATTTCTGCAGTCGATACAACCGAAACGTTTTAGCAGCATTACTGTTATTTTCGTAAAAAAGCTTCAGCAGCAAAGCACGATCAGGAAATGAGAGAATCACCGTGGCAGTATTAGAATATTTCAAACCTATTCGCCATCCTTTTCATCTATTACGACGGGTTTTTAGCCCGCCTCTTATGCAAATTTACTTATGGAAACAAATAAGCACAGAATTTGTCGGTAATAAATATTTAAAAAAATATTTGTCTACAAATTATGCTACTGAGTTGAGTATTAGAATATTCAAATTCTCACCTATTTAGCATGATTCGAGTCAAGAAATTTAAAATTATAATAATTACCACGTTATAACCACTTGCTACCACACAATATTAATTACAATTCAAACCACTACATGTTTAATGTTCTTCGACTAATAAGAATACTAATAAAATTAATGAAAGCATATTGAATAAAAGTTAAACGAATAATACTAATAAATATTATTGGTGGGAATCAGCCCATCGGCACCAATATGTTTACATCCTAAGTCGTGTTACATTTTTCTTATCTGAAATTGATCTTAGCGCCTTTTTTATCCCCTGGTGGCCTTTGTTTAAACTAAAAAATTTTTACACCATTCAAGTTCCCATGGTCTGATATGTATATCTTCCAAATATGAAGATATTTCATCCACTACTTCTCTCTCTAGGTCGTCGCAAACAGGGATACTTTAATTTAAACCACCCTGTATTTCAGAGTACGTAAAATGCTAGGTATTTTAAAAATGTAATTATGAGATATTGTGTTTCTTCACTAATTTATAGTGATTAGTTATGAAAACTGCTATGAAAATTATAGTAATGAACTCTGGTTAAGTTAGCAATAAACTTTTTAATGTGTTAAGATGTGAAATGTAGAAAAGAAGCGTAGTCCTTATACCGCCTTCGTTCAGGAATATTCAGATCTTTTGTTGTTGCTATTGATGTTTCTACACTGGCCCAACGCTTTTTTATGGTACGGTTAAAGGTTGTCATTTTCATTCTGAGATCTTTAGAATTTCAAGTAGTTTTATCATTTTGTTAAAGAAATTTACATCATTGGACGAAATAATTCCATCGATAAAAGCTCTTCCAAGCTATCTCTTTGGAGCCGCCCATGAATTGGTCACTAAATATGTATATGTCTTTGTTTTTGTACCTTTTTTAACGGCATATTTGCGCCTCTAAAATAAATCAAGGAGTATTTATTCATCCTAGAAACGCATAACAATAGCTCTAATTTTCATTTTATTTCAATTAAAAGTCAGACCAATGTTTCTGGAATGTTCCGTTTTAAACGATTTGAGATAGCAGCACAGAAAATGTATAATTCCAAATTTATTGCGATTTATAGTTATTTTCCCTTTATGTTTTTTTTATACTAATCACCAGATCCACATACGGGCCCTATATCTTCCAAAGCGATGTGTGAGTATATTTACATGTGTGCATCGCTACTAATATTGTGAGATAATTTTACTTCATGTTTTGAGCCCTGTTAATAACGGCGCCTTTCACTGTTTGCTAAGAGCTGAAGTGCGCCCTTGCTTGGTGAAAGGTTGGACAGATCTGCTCTAGAGTGTGTATACAATGGCTTTCTTGACAAATAGAGGGTATATGATATTCCTTGACATGATGTAGCATATTTTTACAGGAATTTTGTAAGACAGATATTGTTATCAAGTTTCAAAATTCATATAACATAGCAGAGCTATGCCCACAAGACACCTTGTGGGCACGCCAGCATTCAGTCGCCTATCTGACGTACACTTGAGAGTAAGGGGGAAGTTCAAAAATGAACCCAGTATTCAGAGTCCATTGGCTATCAAAGGATTGCAACAAAAATTTATATTTCAGTAAAAGGATCAGTTCCAAATTCTACGACGGGAATCGCACCTTCCCAGTTATTATGTAGTAGAGCGCCGGAGGGTTCTTTATCCATCCTCAAGTCAGCCTGGGCAGGAGAAAATAAGGGGGCACGTTAGATACTATGCCGATTCATGAGTATTTGAATTAACTTAGGGGGAGCTTAGAAAGAGCCACAAAGGAGGCAAAATTATGTCCGAGGTGCAACAAAACAGAATGGCCTATCATTATAACTTAAGGTCAAAAGAAAAAACGTTTGAAGTAGGCGATAAAGTAATACTGTTAATCCCCGATTCAACTAATAAGTTATATTCAAGGTGGCAAGGGCCGGCAACTATCGTCGAAAAACCAAACCAGCATTCGTTTATAGTTGAGTTAGCCGACGGGAGTAGGAAGCATGTGCACCAAAATAAAATAAGAGAATTTGTTGCTAAATGTAATATAATTAATATTGTTTTCGAAGGTGATGAGGAATTTGGAGAAGTTGGGGAAACTCCTATTTTGAACCGGGAACAAGAAGTAGAACGAGACATAGAGAGGTTTGAAATAAAAGGGTTATCTAATAGTCAAGTCAAAGATATAAAATCAATTTTGAGGGAGAAAAAAGAGGTATTTATAAGTTTTTGTGCGACCAGTGGAAGAGGGGAAAATCGTATTGATCTGAAACCGGGTGTGGCAAGGAAAAAGCCAAAGTTATATAGTGTACCTGTAGCTTATCAAGAGGAAGTGGATAGGAAGATTCAGGAGTTATTAGAATTAAATCTAATCGAAGTGTCAAATGCTGAAATTAGTCATCCAATTGTTTGCGTGGCAAAAAAAGACTCAACTGTTAGACTTTGTATAGATTATAGAGTTTTAAATTCAGTAACGCAGGTTCCAACATTTCCGATGAAAGATTCTCAAGAAATCATGTATACTGCGGGGGCAGATAAATATTTATCTTCGATTGATTTATTGAGGGGTTATTGGCAGATTATAATGGCGGAGGAGTGTAAACATTTGACAGCTTTTACAACACATAACGGAACTTATCAGTGGCGTATTATGCCTTTTGGTTTATCAGGGGCTGCTGCTACGTTCCAGAAAGATATGAATGAGGTTCTTCAAGGCCATCGGAGGTATGCCGAAGTATATATTGATGATGTCATCAGTTTCTCCCACACGATATAGACAAGATATAAATAAAGCTAAATCAGATGCCTAGAAAAACTTTTGTAAAAATACAAAAGACCCTTAGGCAAAATTAAAACAGTAGCATTCCAAGATTATCATAGACAGGAAACTTATGCACTGTCATCGTCAACGCATTCAATTCAAACCAAGAACACATTCTATGAAGAAAGCACAGAAGAAATTTTTGGTTCATCTGAGATAATAGAAACTTGTTATTATATTCCTGATACATCAGCACCGCCAATAACTTATCAAGAGCTAAAACAAGCTTTTTATTCATTTTATCAAAATAAAGCTCCAGGACCAGATGAAATCTATCATATTATACTTCGCAATATTTATAAATCTAATCCATCTATTCTTCATAGTATGTACACTATTAAAATTATCATTATTAAAATCGCAATACACATTTAAATAAAATTCGCAATTATGCATTTATCATTATTAAAATTAAACTATTTCCCCGAGGACTGGAAAGTTGGAGAAGCGGTATATTTTTTTAACCCTTTCCGGCGCAGACATATTCTGTTCGTAAAATGAGAAATTGTTGTCTGACACCGGAATTTCCAAAAGATTTTTTTAGAAATTAAGAATTCCCTGATTTAAGCTGTCATTGTAAAAGTAAAATTTTACTAAAATATTATTGGTGCCGTTTGGAAGTTTGGAATTAAAATTAGGTGTTGCCGGAGTGGTAACACTGCGCCGGAAAGGGTTAAACCATGTAAGTCTCCTCTTGAGGCCTCTTCATACCGTCCAATTTCTCTTCTCTCAGTATTTGGAAAAGTGTTCGAAAAAATACTATTTAAAGGAATGAACTTTCATTTGAATTAACAAAATAAAACCTTTCCATCTCAATATGGTTTCCAAGAAAACTTGTTAACTGAAACAGCAATTCAAGATCTACTTTCTCAAATAGAATTATTAAAGCAAGAAGATGTCTATATCTCACTAGTATCAGTTGATATAAAACAAGCTTTTGATAGATTACCCTGGAAAAAAACCCTGAATATACTAGAAGACTTAAATATAGAATCAGCATACTTAAATACAATTAAATCCTTTCTCTCAAAAAGAGGAATTTATCCGAATTGGTTGCTAAATAACATTCATTTGCAAAGCAGAGGCTGCCCACAAGGTTCTTGCCTTGGACCTTTTTTATGGCGTGTATATTCATACAAAAACGTTAACCCTTTCCGGCACACTGCGCCCGGTCTGGGATACCTAATTTTAATTCCAAACTTTCAAACGGCACCAGTAATTTTTTTGTAAAATTTTCCTTTTACAATAAAAGCTTAAATTAAGGGATTTAAAATACTTCAAAAATTCGTTTCTGAGTTCTGGTGTCAGTCGATTATTTCTCATTTTAGTACAGATTTTGCCCGTGCCGGAAAGGGTTAAATGATTTGAGAAGAGGATTTAAAGTAGTAGCATTTGCAGACGACATAGTATTAATTCTGTACGGTAGAACAAGAAAGCTCTTGGAAGAAACAGCACGAAAAGCGTTACAGATTATTAGCCATTGGGCAATCAAAAATCAAAGGATCATTTCATACGAAAAATGTCAATCATTGCATCTTAAGAAACCAAAATTTTTAAAAAAACCACCAAAATTAAAATAGATAATAACTCAGTAACATCTGGAAAAAACCTGCCCTATCTTGGAATTATATTGGACCAAACAATGTCTTTTCTTCCTCATTTAAAGAACAAAAAATTAGAATTAAATTTTCTCTTTCAAAACTTACTTAAATTTACATCTAAAAAAGGAGGACTCTCAAAAAGTATTTTAAAGATCTGGTACAATGCCATACTAGAATTGCCTATGGAGCAGCAGTTAGATTCAATCTACTTCAAAAATCTCATGGACTAAGATTAATTTCCTCAATACAAGCTCAATGTCTTTTGTTAATATCTGGTGCTTACAAAAAAGCGGCAACTTTGTCATTGTGTACATTGACAGGAATTCCACCGTTGTCATTAAAACTGTCACAGATTTCTACATCAGGAAAAGTCTTCAGATTGGGAATACCAATAGATGAATTCAAACCAGAAATGTATCAAACGAAATCTAAGTCGGCCTCTATTTGTCCGTATAAACCTTATCACAAGTGGGACAAAGAAAGCGCAAAAGAAACTGAGATAAACATATTTACAGTTGGGTCTAAAAATGATTAGGGAACAGGACTTGCTTTTTGTTGTTACCAAAATAAATCTCTAATACACACTTTCACAACTCAAGACAAGAGAATTCTATATTTCAAGCGGAATTTACAGCAATATTTAAAGCACTAAACTGGTTCCTTCAAACTGATTATAATACTGCAAAAATACATACTGATAGCCTCTCCAGTCTTTATGCCTTAGAAGATTTAACATAAAAAATAGCAATAGCTCAAGAAATCATTAAGCTACTTCAAAACACAACAAAAATAGTTTATTTTTCTTGGTTAAAAGGTCATTCTGGAAATTATGGAAACGAAAAAGCAGATGAACTTGCGAAAGCAGCAATAACAGATTTAGACACAAAACAAGAATTTATTCCCTTTCCACCATCATATTTAAAGCGCCAATTAAAATTAAAATTTATACGTGACTGGCAAGATATACGGAATACAGATGGCAGAGGCAGATTCACTTTTCAATTAATACCAACAATTTCTGAAAATCTGTTGTTATCACATATAAATTTATATTTATTTGCGTCAAACCATGGACCTTTCCTGCAGTACCTTTTTAAAATCGGAAAGACATATTCCGCAAGATGTACCTGCGGAAAAAAAGGTTCCTCTTTCCATTATATAACTGAATTCTCTTTAACTTCAATTTATCATCTTAGACGATCTCGAAATATATCCCTTTCCTCATGGTTCCAACTGATATTAAAATAACCTGCACTAGTTCAAAAAATTATAGACTGTATAACATTATTGGAAAGAAATCAAGGGCTTTTCAAATGCCACCATTGGATTTAATAGATGATGAGGACATTTAGAATATCATAAGAACATTTTTAAATAGAACTCTAACCAACTAAATTATCATTAGCAAAATTACTTAACAAGTTTTACATTATCATCTTTTTTTGTTCTTATTTTAAACTCTTACTTATATTATTCTATTTATTTTATTTATTCCATTCAATTATCTCTAAATTGTCTTAACCTATTATTATTTTATTTTTTGAGAGCTAAGAAAATTTATCATCAAGTATTATTTAAGTTAAAAATATGATTATTGCAACTTCTGGTTATGAATATGCTCATAGGTTTATCTTTATTTATATTGTACATATAATTTTGTATTTATCACTGTGAAGAATTCTTCAATTATGTTTATTTTTTGAGCACCCACTGAATAGCTAGGGCTAAGTATTGTCATTATGTTTAAATTATATTCTTTCATTTGTTATCTAATATATTTTTGATGGCGGTCTGGGGGACATTCAGTAGAGCCCCTGGTCTCTCCTGACTCCGTATATCTACGGAGATTCTCCTTCAATTTTGGCATTTCTGTCTTAGTCCATGGTTGGGCTTTTAGCATAGTTGTTTCACCCTGCTAGGTGGGGCTTGTTGAGCTTAAGCCATTTGGTAGGCCTCCCCACCAAGCTGAAATTGAAACTGAAACATTTTCTCCGACACCTGGGAAGAGCATTGTGAGCATGTTAGGGCTGTCATTGAAGAACTTAAAAATAGAAATTTTACAATTAGGCTAGATAAATGTAAATTTGGAGAGAAATTGACTAAGTTTGTAGGTCATGTAATTGGGGGTAGAACGTATGCACCTGATGAGGAGAAAATAGGAGCAATAAGGGCCGTTGCTTGGTGAAAGGTTGGACAGACCTGCTCTAGAGTGTGTATACAATGGCTTTCTTGACAAATAGAGGGTATATGATATTCCTTGACATGATGTATCATATTTTTACAGGAATTTTGTAAGACAGATATTGTTATCAAGTTTCAAAATTCGTATAACATAGCAGAGCTATGCCCACAAGACACCTTGTGGGCACGCCAGCATTCAGTCGCCTATCCGACGTACTTGAGAGTAAGGGGAAAGTTCAAAAATGAACCCAGTATTCAGAGTCCATTGGCTATCAAAGGATTGCAACAAAAATTTATATTTCAGTAACGGGATTGCTTCGAAAAATGACATTTCCATTAAAGGACGAGGTTTTTTAGAAGGAATGCGAAAAAGATGCGATTTTCACTAACGGATTTTGTAAAAATGAGAAATTCTTCAAAAGATTGAGACAAAAATGAAATTTCTGTAAAACGATTACAGCAGAAAACAAGGGGAAGTTTCAAATAAAGCCAGTATTCAAAGTCCCTTGACTATCAAAGGATTGCAACAAAAATTTATATTTCACTAAAAGGATTGCAGCGAAAAATGACATTTCCGTCAAACGACGAGATTTTTTAGAAGGATTGCGAAAAAGATAAGATTTTCGTTAAAGGATTTTGTAAAAATGAGAATTTTTTCAAAATATCGTGTAAAATATACGATTTTCATCAAAAAATCGTTAAAATACGCACTTTTTAGCGGAAGATCGTGTTAAATACGCGATTTTCGTTGAAAAAATACAAATTATCGCAGAACCGTTAAAAAAATGCGAATTCCTATGAAGAAATGTGAAAAATACAAATATTGACAAACAATCAAGAAAATAATGCGATTTTTTTCAAATGATCGTGGAAAATATGTGAATTATATTGTCATAATTCAGTAATTATGCGAGCAAAGCCATTGATTTTGTTAGCAGACCAAATTTAAACTCTGCACATTCCACAATTTTTGAGAAAAATGGCTTTGACAGACAGACACATAAGTGATATTATGTTGGTTCCGTTTATACTTTTTTAGTACCAAATAATAAATATAAATAAAAAGGAAAAGATCATGGGCGATTAATTACCAATTTTATATCAGTGGCTATACTTTCTTGTGCGAAATTAGAGTTATTTATCGAGATAGCTATTTTAAAAGAAAATATACTTGAGAAATACTTCAAGTCATGAGAATTAATGAATTGAGCAACAGTTCAAATGTAAATTTCATATAGAAGTACGTTTTCCTGTATTTTATCCTATTCAAGAATCACATTGAAAAAAAGCGAAATCACATGTGTCAAGTTCTGGGAAAACATCTGCTATAAAACTGGAATTTATGTTATTCTTGTCTTAACCTTCCTACCCTGAATGGGTCTCAGTCAGACCAGTCCTATAATGCGTTTCATTCGATTCAAACCAGAATTTTTTTCATAAAGTTAATTAAAAAAATAACACAAAGATTTAAGTTAAATAAGTATGTTAAATGGATTTAGATAAAAATTCTGGTAGGAAATATTTTAATCAAGTTTGAGTAAAAATTCAACAGGGTAGGAAGGTTAATACCTTAATTTCGGGTGTATAAGCCGCGGATCAAACAATTCTTTTTTGACCCAGAAATCTTATTTAGTGATTAAAGAAAAATATTTACGTCGATCTAAGTAGTAACATTTGTCTCTTAAAAAAATCTGGGTCGAAAAAGAATTGTTTGATCCGCGGCTTATACACCCGAAATTACGGTATATCATGTATTGTATGGGCTGTGTACTGAAGGTTCAAGGTGACATTCTTTCTTTGTTAAAGCGGGAATGAACAAGTGATCGTGTGCAGGTGGAATGGGGTGAAAAGGAAGATTGCAGAGGGGCGTGTGCGACCTTCTGAGCTGTCGGTGAGAGACGAGCAAATAAAGGATTTCCACGGTTTACATTGGGGAAATGCAGGAATGGAGAAGAGCAGTGTTTGGCTGAGATTTGTGAGTTCGTACCTAGAGAGTAGTGGTGGACAGAGGTCCCGGTGTATAGTGCTCGGGTCGAACAGTATAGGCGGAGAACCCGTGTGTCGGGAGATTCGAAATTGATCTCCGGTAAAGTTAATCTAGCGTATATAGAGTGAGAGGGAGAAGGTGTAATTTGAACAGTACACAGCCAACTTTTTACTGTATTTAATTTAATGTAGAACCGGATCATCTATATTTGAGTTATATCTATGTAAATAGTGTATTATATTGTGTACATAGAGTATAAATAAAGTGTTAATTCAGTTAATTGACAGCGTTGGTGTTCATTTACACGATCCTCTCAGTGGGTGACCGATATCACCTAATAATATCGTTGGTGGCAGCTATAACTACTATGGACTTTTCTTCAAAGTTGTGCGGACTGAGAGGGAACGTCCGACAACATGTTATATAAAAATGAAAACGCAGGGTTTGCACAGCTCTGCCACTAAATTTTTACAGTATTTTCAATGTATTTCACAGAAGAAAAATATTGCGAAAATTGTGAATCCAGGAGGTGGTTACGAATTCTGTTTCTTAAAAATTAAATATAATTTTTCTTATCATTAATAGTGGTGCCAGAGTCCTTACAAAATATCAGGAGTGTGCGAATCCTGAAACGACAAGGCAGGTTGTTGCACTATCGCCACATAAGTTGATAAATACAACAATCATTTTCTATGAGTGCATTTTTTAAAGTAATTTTTCAGTTCAATGATACAATATATTTTTAAAAAATTAAACTGATTTTATGTACTTGTGTGCATGTCTATGAAAAACAAAGCATAAATATGCACAGGAGTGTAGTCGAAAAAATAATACAGGACATATGTTCAAGGTAAAGGGTATACTCTAGAGTGTGTATACTATGGCTTTCTTTATAAACAGAGAGTATATGATGTTCCTTGACATGATACATAAGATTTTTACAGGAATTAGCAGATAATAGCAGGGCCCACGAGACACTCTGTAGGCATGCCCGCATTCAGTCGCCCATCCGACGTACACTTATCAGTAAGGTTGAAATTTTAAAAAAACCCAGTATTCAGAGACATGTTGGCTATCAAAGTTGACAAAAATGCCATTTCTGTAAAAGGATTGCAGTTAAAAATAACGTTTCCCTAAAAAGACGAGATTTTTTATAAGGATTACGAAAAAGTTTTTATTTTCGTCTAACGATTGTGGAAAAAAATGCGAATTTCTTTAAAAGATTGTGTGAAATATACGATTTTAATCAAAAAATCAAGTAAAAAGCAGTTTTTTGCAGAAGATCGTGTAAAATACGCGAATTTGGTTAAAAGATCGTTGAAAAAATTCATTTTTTTCCCCAAAGAACTGGAAAAAAGATGAGAATTCCTATAAAGAAATGTTAAAAAATACGAATATTTGCAAACAATCACATAAAAAATGCGTTTTTTCTCAAGTAATCGTGGACAATTTCTTGAATTTAATCAAAAGATTGTGTAATATATGCGAATTTGGGAAAAGATCGACGAAAATACCCGCGAATATTGTCAAATGATTGTGGGAAACACTCGAATTTTGTGAAAGGTCGTGGAAAATATGCAAATTTTGGCAAAAAATCGAGAGAAAGACTTCGGATTTTGATGGAGGAGTTTAAAAAAACCGCGAATTTTGTCAAAGAATAGCGTAAAAAATGCAAGTATTATCATGTTTTTATTACAAAGATGTCTGAAACCCTAAATTTAATTAATTTTTTATCTTACATTCAAAAGAAAATTATAACAAATTAGTAGTAATTAAAAATAAATGGCACTGAAAGGAAAAGATATGTTGAAAAAAACTCATAAAACCAAATATCCCAATAAAACCTGCTTTAATTTGGGTTAAAAAAAAACAAACTATCAGGGTATTTTTGGGGCGGTTAGATGAGTAGACAGCCCTGTTAATCACCCATCCTGCGTAACGCTGTTTAGTAATGAAGTTCAGTCAAACTTTGCCTTAATTAGCCATTGTTTTATTATCCATAGTAATATAATTTTTTTTAATAAAATACACACAAATACCACTAGTCATAATTCAGTAATAATGCGAGCAAACCATGGATTTTGTTAGCATATTAAATTTAAACTCTGCACATACCACAATTTTTGAAAAAATGGCTTTGACAGTCACACAGATAAGTAATATTATGTTGGTTCCATTTACCCTTTTTAGTACCAAATCCTAAAAATAAGTAAAAACAAAAAGAGCATGGGCAATCAATTACCAAGTGTGGTAACTCTATTACACTCTTAGTTGCTGTATATTCTTGTGCCAAATGAAAGTTCTTTATCGAAATAGATATTTTAAAAGAAACCATACTTGGGAAATATTTCAAATCGTGAGCAATTAATGAATTTATCTACAGTTCAAATGAAAATTTTTTATGGAAGTATATTTCCCTGTATTTATACAAATAAATATTCACATTGAAAAAAACTGAAATCACATGTTATATAAAAATGAAAGCGATAACGCAGTTGGTTGCACTATCGCCATGACATCGCCAGATGATAAGTTGATAAATACAAGTTTTTTTTAATGTGTGCATCTTTTTTAAAAGTAATTTTTCAATTGAATGATACAATATATCTTTAAAAAATTAAAATAATTTATGTACATATGTGTATGTGTGTGAAAGAGAGAGCATGAATATGCACAGCAGTATAGTCGAAAAAATAGTCCAGGACATATGTTCAAGGTAGAAGGTATACTCTAGAGTGTGTATACTATGGCTTTCTTGACAAACAGAGGTTACATTGTGTTCCTTGACGACATGATGCAGCAGATTTTTGCAGGAATTAATAGATATTAGCAGGGCTATGACCATAAGGACTCTGTGGGCATGCCAGCATTCAGTCGCCTATCCGATGTACACTTGTCAGTAAGGATGAGATTTCAAATAAACCCAGTATTCAGAGACCTGTTGGCTATCAAATTTGACAAAAATGACATTTCTGTAAAAGGGTTGCAGCTAAAAATGACGATTCCGTAAGAGAACGAGATTTTTTAAAAGGATTACGAAAAAGTTTTGATTTTTGTTAAAAGATTGTGAAAAAAATGCGAAGTTCTTTAAAAGATCGTGTAAAATATACGATTTTAATAAAGAAAATCATGTAAAATACGCAGTTTTTGTAAAATATGTGGATCTCGTTGAAAGATCGTTGAAAAAATGCAATTTCTTTCAAAGAACCGCAAAAAGATGCGAATTTCTATCAAGAAAGGTGTAGAAGCACAAATATTGACAAATAATCAAGAAAAAAAATGCAATTTTTGTCAAATAATCGTGGAAATTATGCGAATAATAGTGTTATAATTCAGTAATAATGCGAGCAAACCCTGGATTTTGTTAGCATACCAAATTTAAACTCCGCACATTCTGCAATTTTTGAGAAAAATGGCTTTGACAGACAGACAGATAAGTAATATTATATTGGTTCTATTTATACTTTTTAGTACCAAATCCTAAAAATAAGTAAAAACAAAAAGAGCATGGCAGTGCTCTCAAATGGTCCGCGAACTGATTGCCAATATTTTTTAACGGAAAATTTCATAGTAGGTATCTATAGCATTTTTGCTTAACCCCTTGAAGGGCACCGGTATATCATATTTACCACTTAATTTAAATTCCCTTATGCCACATTGACACCGGAATTTTAGTATTAAGATTTGCTTTTAACGATGTATGCGAAAAACAGCTTTTACTTTCTATCATATAAATTTGTTTGTGAATCCCGGTGTCAATCAATCGTTTTAACATTTTAGGAACATAAGTGCTTTGCCCCTCAAGGGGTTAAATTAACCTCCGAAGGCATTTTCTGCTCAATTTGCAAGAAAAATATAAAACGAAAATCTTTCTAAGAATATATTGATGTTCAGTTGAAGGACCATTTGGGAGCCCTGGCATGGGCAATCAATTACCAATTGTTGTAACTCTACCGCACTCCTAGTTGCCATACTTTCTTGTGCCAAATAAAGGTTCTTTATCGAGATAGATATTTTAAAAGAAACCATACTTGAGAAATATTTCAAATCATGAGCAATTAGTGAATTGATGTACAGTTCAAGTGCAAATTTCTTATGGAAGTACATTTTCTTGTATTTGATACAAATAAATAATCACATTGAAAAAAATTGAAATCAGATGTTATATAAAAATGAAAACGATAACGCAGGTGGTTGCACTATCGTAATCACATCGCCAGATGATAAGTGGATAACTACAATATTTTTTTTCTATGAGTGCATCTATTTTAAAAGAAATTTTTCAATTCAATGATCCAAGATATTTTTTAAAAATTGAACTAGTTTATGTACATATGTGTATGCGTGGGAAAGAGAGAGCATGAGTATGCACAGGGATGTAGTCGTAAAAATAATAGACGGCATAAGCTCAAGGCAGAGGGTATACTCTAGAGCCGGACATACGTTCAAGGGTATGTTCTAGAGTGTGTGTACTATGGTTTTCTTGACTAACAGAGAGTAATCAAGTTCTTTGAAATGATGCAGCAGATGTTTACAGGAATTTTTTAAGACAAATATTTGTATAAATTTTCAAAATTCATGTAACTTTAGCAAGGCAGTATGCCCACAAGACTCTCTGTGGGCATACCAGCATTCAGTCGCCTATCCGACGTACACTTGACATTAAAGGGGTTGTTTAAAATAAACCCAGTATTCAGAGTCCCTTGGCTATCATATAAGTGCGACAAAAATGACTTTTCCTTCAAAGGACGAAACTTTTTTAGAAGGATTACGAAAAAAATGGGATTTTCGTTAAAGGACTGTGAAAGAAAAATGCAAATTTCTTCAAAAGATAGTGTAAAATTTACGATTTTCATCAAAATTTCCTGAAAAATACGCAGTTTTTGACGAAAGATCGTGTAAAATAATTGAATTTCATATAAATACCGTTGAAAATATATAAAATTTTGTCAAAGAACCATAAGACAAAGAAGACATCAAAGAAAAATAGTTATACGAAGTTTCAAAATTCATATAACATTAGCAGGGCTATGCTCGCAAGACACTTTGTGGGCAACCCAGCATTCAGTCGCCTATCCGACGTACATTTGACAGTAAGAGGGAGATTTCATATAAACCCAGTATTCAGAGTTCCTTGTCTATCAAAGGATTCCGAAAAAAAGACATTTATGTAAAAGGATTGCAGATAAAAATGACATTTCCGTCAAAGGATGACATTTTTTAGAAGGATTACAGAAAAGACACGAACTTCGTTAACCCTTTGAGCTCTAATGTTTGAATTTTCTACCACTTAATTTTAATTCCGAAATGTCACAATGGCACCGGAATATTCAACCAAATTTATTCGAAAAAGGTTTAATGCATTTTTTTTTTTTTTTTGGGGGGGGGGCATATCGTAAACCTAATTTTTTCTTTGCAAAGTACTGGTGCCAATTTCACATTTCGAATTTTTAAGAAATTTACCCACCAGAGCTCAAAGGGTTAAAGGACTGTGAAAAACAGCGATTTTCTTCAAAAGGGCTTGTAAAATATTCGATTTTAATCGGAAAATTGTATAAAATACGCAGATTTTGCGAAAGATCGCGTGAAATACGCGAAAAGCGTTGAAAGATCGTTGAAAAAATGCAAATTTCATCAATGAACCGCGAAAAAGATACGAATTCCGTTGAAAAAATGTGAAAAAAACACGAATATTAGAAACAATCTCGAAAAAAATGCAATTTTTGTCAAATGATAGTAAAAATTTACTTGAATTTCATCAAAAAGATCGTGGAAAATATGCTAATTTTTCGAAAGATTGCTAAAAATACGCGAGTTTCGTTGAAAAAACGTGAATTTTGTCAAATGATTGTGAAAAACACTCGATTTTTAGTGAAAGATAGTGGGAAATATGCAAATTTGAATGTGAAATCTTGGGAAAGACTTCGAATTTATTTTTATTTTCTTCGTTTTCAGCGTTGAGTTAGAATTTCATCAAAGATGTCAAATTGTGTCTGAAGAGGTACCACTAAAACTTTACAGTTATATTTTCCAAACCTATCATCGATACTGCGATTCCACAAGTCGACTCCTTTTAAATAAAATAGTGGTACGTGGCTTGCCAGAGTTTTACACGTCTGCATTACACACCTCTATGAAAAGACTCCGTTGAATTTATTATTTATTGTATTCTTAGAAATTATACCAAGATTAAAAATAAAGAGATTATTTTTGCGATGTAATAAAGGAACTTAATTTTTACTTTTCGTTAATCTTTGCAAAATAAAATCTAACAGTTCTAAAATTAAACAAGTATTCGAGATAAGTTCTTTCATGATTTGACATTATATCCTATCATCAGTAGAAAATGTAAGCATTTAACGCCCTGAAGCAAGTAAAATTGCTATGATACGTCCCTTGTCACTGTAAAAATTTCTGGTAAGACCTTTTGAGTTAAAAATAATTTACTACATTCTTATTTATGTTTAAAACTTCATTTTTAATTTTAAAGTCAAAATAATTTAAAGAAATATTCAACGTTATAAATACCAATAAAATATTACAATGAATAATAATTACTTAAGTATAGGATACCTATTAATATCCATTACGAAATAAGAGGATTTTATATTTAAATAGGCCCAGTGCAATCTGCCACCTCAAACTTTGTTAGTCCTTTCAAAGTATTCAAAACAAAATCGTTCGCTAATAAAGAAACTTGCCATTGCAACCAATTTTATTTTGACTGGAAAGATTTGGATAAACATCATTTTTTCTTTTCGTTTTTAAGGCCAAAAAATTCCGAAAAATCATAAAATTGAAATGATATTATAAGTCGATAATTTTTGGTTAATCCGGGAGTACACGCGCCGGGTCTTTTTGATCCGGAGTGCGTATGATTTTTGCAATTGTAACCATTTATCTTTTAAAAGTAATCTTCAACTTATTTTATCGCAAAATGTGTAAGGATTGTCTCCGTCAAAATTAAATGACGGTTATAATTTGATTTTATTGGTGACAAAGTTAAATCCATTTCTACCCTGGGTAAGCGCGTGTTCTCCCGGTTTAACACTAGAACCGCGGTGACGGGTCATTATAACCCGTACAAAATGAATAAATTCGATTGAAAGTAGAAATTTCTTCATAGAATAAATTGCATATTTCCTGAATTAAAATAGTATAAATAAATAAGTTTAATAACTTTAAATAAAAATTTTGGTATAAAATATTTTAATGAAATTTGGGTAAAATTTCCCGCGGTTCTAGTGTTAACCCTTTCCGGCACACTGTGCCCGGTCTGGGATACCTAATTTTAATTCAAAACTTACGACAGGCACCAATAATATTTTAGTAAAATTTTGCGTTTACAATAAAAACTTAAATCAAGGAATTCAAAATATCTAAAAAATTCGTTTGTGAATTCCGGTGTCAGTCGATATTTTCTCATTTTACTACAAAATTTGCCCGTGCCGGAAAGGGTTAAACAAAAATAAAGCTTTTAATCTTTTACTTATTAGTTCATGAAGAAAATTTTATTAAGTACTCAGGAAACGTAAAGTTTCGTGGATTCTAGAATATAAGTATGTTGCTATAAAAAAGCTTTTAGTAGGATCAAGAACAACTTTAAAATAATAAAAGTTCAGATTTATCAAGAAATGCACACTTAAATTTTACTGGGATGAGATTTTCAACTTTTCGTATACCAGTATAATATTAGAGAAAATATTACTTTCTTTAATCAAAACATTTTTCAAATTTAACAGAGCAACATCTTTTCTAAGGTTACATTAACATGAAATAGTCGACAATCTCATCCCTTATTTTAGTTTAAAAGCATAATACAACTGTTTTGGAATTTTTAATTTTACTTTAAATTTTGTTGCAAATATAAAGTTTCTGAAAAAATAATAAATTAATATTTTGTTATCGCTGGAGTTCCAATGAGGTTGATAATAACAGTAATAGTACAAACAATAACAAAAAGTATTAATTAGCATTCACTAAAGTAATCCAACACCAAAACTATTCTTGTGCTTATTTTTTTTTCAATAGGAGAGAATAAAAAATTTAGGTTAAAAATTATTCATTGAATTTATAACTAAAATACAAAACATCTGAATATAAATGTTAATACTACATATGTTTGTGATTCTCGAAAATCTTTAGAATGAATGCGTCATCTAAGATATAGTTAACAACAACAACAAAATATTTAAACTTGACCAAAAAATATGTTTTGCCCTACATAACTAGCTCATGTTAAATACTTTAAAAACACATTTCTGAATAAAAGTAATACATTTGAAAGTAAATATTATTTCCATTATTAGCTAAGAAGTGTTGTTTCTTTCTAAAACTGTCTCTTTCAATGTAAATAAAAAATATTAAAATAAATAAAAATATTAATAAGGAATACTTAAGTATGAGAGAGTAGTGACAGGTGATAAACATATTCTTTTCTTTCAGACTATTTTGAAGCTAGTATTTTTTTTTTTTTTTTTTTTTTTTTTTTTTTAGGTTTCGGTAATTTTTTTAATCACCAAGTCACTTTGTTACTTCTACAAAATTTTACTGCTCTGCAAATTTTATCTGACCATCCTGGTGGTCACTCGAGCAATTTCATACAAATAGGCATCAGTGACATAAAAATTAAGAACATTTCTCTGGACTGAAGAAATATAAAACTATTTATACTATGCAATAAAAATTCTTTATCTTATACTTTAGATTATAAAAGTGAATTTTGAACAGTGAATTTTCTTAAAATAGCTCATGATAACACTTCAATTTGTTCCATAGTTTCAGTGCATGAAGTGGGGGACAAGAGACAAAAATGTCAATTTGAATATTTAAACTATTATTCAGGGAGGATAATTTTCCATCCCAAATGATTTATTGCTATCTCTAAATTTTAATGGTATTTCTCACCTTATGTAACGACAGAATTTCTGAGATTAAATAAAGCAAGGAATACTATTAAAATTTAGTGATGAAAATCAACCTTTTGGGAAGAAAAATTCTCATCCCTGTATTATCGGAATAAAATTTACAGAAATTGAAAATTCCTTTCGAAATTCTACAAATGCATTACAAGATACATTTTATGCTAAAGAAAATTTTGTAGATGATAATAAAATGCAGCGTATACTACCAAGGTATGAAAATTCCCCACTTATTGTAGAATTATCCTTACTTGTCGATGAGTTTTCTCTCTTCATACTTTTATTTACTATTTTTTGTTAATTATTTAATTATAATTTGGAAATTTGTGCGTTTTTTTTATATTGGATATACATTTTTATATTGCATTGTACTTACCGGTGTATAATCCGCGGATAAAACAATCATTTTTCGACCCAGAAAGAATTACAAATAAAATCTAACTTATTAGATCGCGGTAAATATTTGGCTTAAATTACTAAATAAAATTTATGGGTCGAAAAATAACTGTTTGATCCGCGGATTTTACCCCGGAAATTACGGTACAGATTTAATTTTATATTGTCTAGTTTTGTGATTTAATATTTTTATGCTGTATATTTAAGGGAAAAAAATTGTTAACCGAAATTATAGCTTAAGTGTCCAATTTATGAAATTAACGCCAAAAGAAAAGAATTTTTTAAATAAAATAATACCTAACATTCAGAACACATAAATAAAGATATGGCGGTGATAATTATATCCCGGGACGCCGAGTGCATTTCATTTATTTATTAACGCCCCTAGTATCATTTGTGTCTAATTTCAATGTTGAATCCAAGGGAGGGAGGGCTGGGAGGATATCCCCCCCTGGGAAAAGTTAAGATTTTGGGTTATTAATGGTCAAAAAGGGGAGTTTCCCCCCGGAGCCTCAGAAGTCCCTCCCGGAGAAAAGAGTCTGAATTCAACACTGTCTAATTTGACCGCAGTTATTTTCTGTTTGAAATTTCCAATGTTTTAAACTCGGAAAAAATAAAAATTAAAGAATAAATTATATTAAATACAGTGACGCTCTCGCGCGCATGTGTGTGTATGTGTGTGCGCGGGGGCAGGGGATTGAAATTCGAGATACTACTATTTTAATTTAGTAAAATTCGTATAATTTAGTTGCATTTTTTTAATAGATTAAATAAAGAGAGGAAACTTTATTCTCAGTAAATATTAAAATCTCCTACTAGAATGGTTGTCAAAAGAAGGGTTGGCATAAGTGCAGTTAGCAAGTCGGCCTTTCAAACTTTGAATAATAAGGACAAAAATATATAAAATAAAAGCATTACTGCCAACCTCCAATTTATTCACCGTGATATGTGATTCAGTATAATCAAGGTTAACTAATCTTCAAAGCAGAAATTTTATTTGGTAGAACTTCCTTTATTAATTTCTGAGTTCAACATGGAATTTATTAAATATAATTTTATACTTTAAAAAGTTATTATTTTTAAGGTATTAAATCTGAGTCAAATTAATTCACATTTTAAAAAGGATTAGCAGAAAATTAGTAAATATGCAAATTTATAATTTTTATTAAATGCCACTTACTTGAATTAATCCCTTGAAGGGCGGTGTTGGCAAATGGCAACACCTAATTTTAATCCCAGATTGCCACACTGGCACCAGAAATTTTCTATGAAAAATTCACTTTTATTAACTACGCAAAAATACACCTTTAATACTTTACAAATAAAATTTCGTGTAAATACCGGTGTCAAGAAATTATTTCAGAAATTTTCTAATACAAGTACATTGCCCCGGAAAGGGTTAATAACGAATTTTAAGGAAGATAATGGTCACTCGCGTTGAGAACTAGACAACCACACGTCTATGTGTGTATTTTTTGAGACAAAGGACTAAATTGTTTTGGAAGTTTTTTTGTTTTAAGAATCTGATGCTGCCATCTAGTAGTAATGAAGAAAACTAATGTATTCTTTGGACTGCTCAACGCTTGTGCCTGAATGTCGATTGCCACAGTAATTCAAAAGTGATATTTTTACTGTATACAAATTGAAATATGAACTTTAATTTTTAAACTCTTTCGAGGTCATATATGCTATATCTAGAAAAAGCTAGTCTTGTCTTAAAGAAAAAAAAATAAAAAATCTTGTATTTTTACAACCATAATGTACAAAATTATTATGTTTGGCATTTTATGAAACGTCAATGTGTTCAGACATTAAAGTGGAAAGAAACGCTTTTAGTCCACTTAATATTGAAAAGTATTCCGATTTTTTAAAATTCAATATATCCATTTTAAAAGGTAAATTATGGTCGTACAATAAATTGCATTTTTTTTTTTTTTACTTTTTAGACGGGGAACAAACTTTTCTAAATATAAAAAGCTCTTATGACTTAGGAGCCCACAGACCATATTAACCGCTACCCTAATTTGCCCGTACTACGTACGGGCAAGAATAATTTGCTTGATCCATTATTTAAACCTGTTTGATACCACTATTTTTTTAAACTATTTAATAGCAGAAATGCTCGGACTAAATATTACGAATATTTTAGCTTAAAATAAGTGGTGGTTATCCCATAATTATAATTTATTGCATGTAAAAGAAGAAACAATTACCGTAATTTCGGGTGTATAAGCCGCAGATCAAACAATTCTTTTTCGACCCAGAATTTTTTAAGAAACAAATATATCTAGTTAGATCGCCGTAAATATTTATCTTCAATCACTAAATAAGATTTCTGGGTCCAAAAAGAATTGTTTGATCCGCGGCTTATACACCCGAAATTACGGTAAGTGGTTAAAAAAGAAATGCCATACATTAAACTTTATAAACTTGATTTTCTGAACTTAATTTCCATACTTTTTTGCAATTGGATTTATGTTTCGATCGTAGGAGGTGTAAAAGATAAAAGTTGAAACTTCTCTTTTAAATCTTCTAGCACAATATAATTGTAAGAATAAATTTTAATCTTTTTAATTTTTTTTTTTAGATTTTATTTACATATAGTTAGTAAGTTTACAAAGCAATGCATTTGTGTATAGACATTTATGTGAAGACTCTATTCTGAAAAGAAAATTTTCAGTTTAACAAGGTTATTAGAAGATTTCTTATCGCATATTTAAGATTTCTTATCGCAAACAAATTTCAGAGTTTTTAAACTTTTAAACTGAGGATTTTTTACTCTGTGTGTGTTGGAGGGGGGGGGGGGTGCTTGTCAGTATGTTCTGTAATTTAGACGCTTGTTAGTTCATTTACCTTTACTACACAGCTAAAACAAGCAGAAAAATTTTATCTTTGTACTCGAGAGGTGACGCTCACTCAACACTAGTGTTTTCATGCGTCCCTCATAGATCTGGACACCAAATACATTTGACATGTTTAATATTTTATAGTTTATTTCGCCATCTTTCGTCGCAGATTATTTGGCCATTAGATAAAACAAATATAATTAGTTTAAAATACTAATGTCCAGAGAATTTGGGCATCTCATTACTCGGGACACTAGTGGTCAGTGAGAATCACTTCTCGAATGCAAAGGGTTAACCCCTTGAGCTCTGATGGTAGAATTTTCTACCACATAATTTTAATTCCGAAATGTCACTATGGCACCAGAAAATTCGACCAAATCTATTTGAAAAAGATTTAATGCATTTTTTTTTTCGTGTTTATCGTTAACCGGTTTTTTTCTTTGCAAAATACTGGTACCAATGTGACATTTGGAATTTTGAAGAAATTTACACCCCAGAGCTCAAAGGGTTAATTCTCGTTCCCTTGATATTCACGAGCTGTTTTCTTCAGATTATTTGGTTCCCACCAGTTTTATGAAATAGTGTAATTTGATTTCTTCTTCTTTTATTTTACTTGCCATTAAATTAGGTCAAATAAGATATCTGGATACAGTGATATAATATGACAGTTAACGGGTTAACAGCAACTTTGCTATAATATTGTAAATAATGTGTTTTAGAAAATCTGTTACGTTCCGATTCATAAAATTGTGATTAATTGAACATACGCCTTTTAAAGTAGTACAATGTGCATTATTGCTTAATTTTTTAAAGCTTAAAATCACTTTCATTTCAGTCACTTGATTTTTCAGAGAGGAAAAGAATTCTCTCCCTAAAAAAATATTATTAATAAATAATAAATATATTTCAAAACGTCTTTAGATGTTACGAAAGACTTCACAAAGTTTGCTTTGGCCTAGAGTGCAAGAAATGCGCATAAAGAATAACCGTGTGTTTCATTTTCCAACAATTTCAGAAAGTGAATAATCGAAGTCATGAGTGTATTTTTTAGATAAGACTAATCTAGGATCTCTTTTAACATTATTATAAAACAAGAACGAAAAATCATGTTTCAAGTATAGATTATGAAACACAATCAAACTCTTACAGACTACTTTAACTAAACTTCGCTTGTTTAACCCCTTGAGGGACGGCAGGATATATTCTATACCAAATACCGCAATTTTCGGCGTATAAATGCGCGGATCAAACAATTATTTTTCGACCAAAATTGGAGAATTTTCTGGCAAGATAAGGCGAACAGAACTTTCAAAAATTACCAGCATTCAAAGCACTTGGGCACTCCTGGTTACGCCACGGTTGCGACTGTTGTATAAAGTAAAAGCAAACCATTTTCACGGGCTACAGCTAATCCGTTTGAGCGAAAGAATTAAGAGGATAATCTATTTTAAATTCTATTACGATAGACTCGCGATTTTATGACCCCCGATTTAGCGACCCCTCGCGATTTAACGACCATTGGATGAGTTCCCGACCATTTTTCAATATCTACAACGTATTTAATTGCTCGTTTTAACGACCCGCAAATAATCCGAATCTTGATTTAGCGACAAATTACACTTCTTTCAGGTATTAAAAATTTAGAAGCGGTAAATTTATAGGTGATTTTTCTTTCCAACAAACGTTACGTGCGTTTTACAGCGTCAATTGTTACTCAATGTTTAAAATAAGTACCGAAGAAACTAGTAAATGGTGTTCTAATTAACTTAGAAGTAAAGAAAATTCATTAAACGAATTCTTAGTGGCTATTCATACAGCCAAAAAAAAAAAAAAAAAAAAAAAAAAAAAAAAAAACGGAAGATGTCATCACGTTGCGCGGAACATTTATATCAAGTCGTATGACTGGAAAGGAAATTCTAACAACAACTTTTAGAAAATTCCTACTGCCATTTAAAGTAAAAAAATGACATAATTATTCAAACAATGTTAATTAACTACATTAAGTCATTTTTTATTTTATAAAATTTTTAAATTCTAATTAAATTATACCATATTTTTTTAATTAATTTAAAAATATAGACTTAATTTATATCCAAGTATTAAAAATATATTTTTAAATTGTATAAATAAGTAGTTTTTACAACAGTAAAATGTTAGGTATTTTTGAAGTCCATTAACATCAACGAATATTAGCAACATTCGATTTAACGTCTTATTTGCCGATGTCCCGTGAAGGTCGTTACAACGAATTCTCTTCCCCACACCGTAACAAATATAACCTATTATTTAAAAAGTTGAGACATGGACATAAAATATCTTTAACAACTATTAATTTAATATTTTCTTAACTTATAAAAGCGGTTAATTTAATACCGCACATGAACATGTGTTTTTAAATTAATTCCAAATACTATAATGAGGCTATAAATTTTATTTTAATGCCAAAAAGTGTTTCAATGTTCCTTTTCAATTTACCTTTACAATACCTTTACAATACCTATAAATAATATCAGCTGTAAAGTTTCTTTATGGGACATAGAAGAGCGAATAGAAGTACAAGATTTTTTTAACCTTTTCCAATGCAGTGGTCCTTCGTCGGGATCACTGAATTTTAATTCGAAATTCAAAAAAAGGCAACAAGAATAATTTAGCTAACTTTTACTTTTATAATGAAAAATTAAAGTAACAAGTTTTTAATTTATAAAGAAGTCGTTTGTAAATTCTGGTGTCAGCCAACCATTTCATCCCTTTACAAACGGAATTTTTCTGTGCGGCAAAAGATTAATAATTAATGATATAGTTTAGAAATTTTGAAAAATATTTATTAACGAGGAAAATTATAGTAGTTTTAAATTACAAAGAATAAGAAGAAAAGGTTAAAAAGGGGGGAGGGAGTGCAGTTTTTTTACTTAACACTAGAACCGCGGGAAATTTTACCCTAGTTTTATAAAAATAATTCGCATCAAAATTTTTATTTAAGCCTATTTAACTTATTTATTATAAATAATTTTTGTGCTGTTATAAGTAAATTATTTTGATAAGACTTATCTGGTTTGAATCGACATCTTTTCACTGAATACGGGTCAAAATGACCCGTCTCCGCGGTTCTAGTGTTAAATATTCTGATTTTACTATTTTTATTTTTCATTCGGAACCTTGTGATTTCAACTTAAAGCATAATTTTTAAATCTTTTTATTTTTTTTTATTTTTTATTTATTTTTTTTTAATTTGCATGTATAAATTAGATTACTAGCCTACAACATCGCTTTTCCAAAAACACAGAGAGCAAATGAAAAAAAAAACTAAAACAAATTTGAAATTGTCTCCGGGTGGGGCGTACGCCTTACGTTGGGAACCACTGCTCTAAATTGTTTGTCCATATTTCAAAAATAATTTTAAGGGGTTCCATGATGCAAAAACATTCAAATTTTATATAAAAAAAATTATTGCATTAAATTTTTTGTTTGTTTTTCTCTACTTAAAATGACGTTTGAATGATTTTTTTTTTTTTTTTTTTTTTTTAATCATAATTGGAACAGAAAATATCAATTTTTTCCTTTTGGTTTGTTTTTAAAATTTAGTTTTCATTCAATGGTTGTTATGAAAACGACTTCTTTTGAAAATGCGTATTTCTTCATGATGTTTTTTTTCACCATTTCTTCTATTCAAATCGTTATAAGTCAAGAACCGTTAAAGGTAAATATTTTAAACTCGGCACACGTCTTTTTCACTTGTTTTTCTTTAATTTTCATTAAGGAAGTTTTAAAAAATTTGCTTTTAAAAATAGGATTGTTTAAAAAAATACATCAGTTTTTTTTCAACTTTATATTTTAAATATTTTAAATCTTTATTTAAATTAATATTTTTAAAAATGCTGAATCACAATAAATGCTTATAAAGTTTTGTTTATTTAAAGGAAAAAATCGAAATTCAATAAACAATATTTCGAGTTATAACGATTTTTAAATGCATCACTTTTTGAATAATTTTTAAATTTTAAATAAAAAAAATACGAGAAGTTTTAGCGTGTGATTTTTTTTTATAATGATATGGTTAACGAGCACAAAATAATTATAAAAATTATTTTAAAATGTTAGATGGAACCCCTTAGCAGAGTAGTACTTTAAGACTTATGTCAAATAAAGAAGCGTCAAAACATATTGAGTTATGATACTCAGAATTTTCAACGCTTTAGTCACAGTTTAGTTTAGTTTAAGTGGAAAAATGCGTTTTAGCGTCAGAAAATGCCTAAAATGGGTGAAATTCAAAGTATCATAACTAGGTAAGTTTTTGTCTTGCATAAAGTTTTTAACCACAGATTGATTTTAATGTGGTGGATTCATCTCATTAGAAAAAAGTTTTTATAGTTATATCAACATTATTTCAAATATTTTGTTTAAAAAGCCTTCTAATTAAAACACCCGTTGACAGCAGATAGTTTAATGTTAGACAGGAGTAATTATATGTTAAAAAAATATTAGCTTCTTGGAACCTGTTACCTGTGCAAGTAAGGAACGATGTAACCTTTTAACTAAAAGTCTAGTGTTTTTTTTTTTATGGTAATTTTTTTTATTTTACGATGTACTAAATGACATTGCATTGTCAATTCAAACTAACCATTTCGGGTCCAATTTTTTTCCCAAATTTGAGAGAAAAATTGCTTTTACAATAAATTTGTTAATACTAGTATTCAAAAAAATTTACTGAAGTTTAATTAATATGTAATTGTCTGAAATCTGTTGAATGTAATTATTTTGCATGCGATTCAATTCATTTTCTTTTGAAAATATACTAAGGAAGAGTTCATAGAGACGTTCGTAAAATATTAAATTGCAACAAAATTTAACAGACATTATAACTTTCTAATAATGTTTGCGTTTTATCACACGTTATTCCTTCTAAAAAGTAACCGATATTTTTTATCTAAAGGGTGAAATATATGTTTAAAACAAAAAAATCGCGAACGATGCAAAGAGAATTAAGCAAATATTTATAATTATTATTACTAAATGCCTACACGTTAAAGAAGTCATATCATAAATGCATATACAGATACTAACATTACTACATGTAAACAGTAACAAAAATATTTGTTAAAACAAAATAATTCTCAATTAAAAGACATGTACTATTAATAGTACACCAGACCCGAAAGGGTTAAATGTAATTTGGGTGCTGAAAGAGCAATTTGAGTAATTTGGGGCCCTGTTTTTTAAATTTGTACTTAAAATGAATTGATAGCAGCGCCGTGCGGAATGGTGGGCTAAGGGGGCGGTCGCCCCGGCCACGGAAGGGGGGGCAAATTTGTGTTGCCAACGTCATTTTTGTCCTATTACAGGAAAATGTTTGTGAAGAGGGCGCCAAATTCTAAATTTGCCCCGGGCGCAATTTTCTCTTCGCACGCCCCTGATTAATAGTACTCAACACTCTAAATTCACTCATGAAAGTTTCGGTGCTTTAGGGCCACATGATCGCGAATCGGAATATTGTGAATTTCTCCGGTTTGAAAAATATACATATATATAATAAACTTACCTTAAACTTCAACTTCAAGCTTACCTCAAAACTTTTAGTCTGTATTTTGTTCTGTACTGCTACAACGGTGAAACTTCCAACCAGCCAGGATATCTTGTAAAAATTCTTTAATCTTAACACCCCATTCCACAGACAAAGAGTTTTAAATGGTTAAGACTATAATGCTGCCATTTGTTAGTTAAGAAGCAAACTTAAATCTTTTCTGAAAAGAATTTTTTTGAAAGGCATTGCAAAATCGTAGTTCATTGACAGTCTCCAGATTTTTTTTTAATCCGAATATTTCTATGTAGAAATATTTTTTTTATATATAATCTAACAACATCTGCAATTAAATAAAGCGTACATTTTTGTAAGGATTTACTGATATTATAAAAACAGGGAGGTTGGAATCTATGTACAATCTTTTTGCCTGAAAGTCGATTGCTATCACAAGCAGCGGCGTGTGAAGACAAAACTGCTCTTGGGGCAAAGTTTCAATTTGGTTCCCCCCCCCCCCACACACACACACTTATTTTTTGTGACAGATGTCACAAAGTTGAAAAATATGGAAACACAAATATTATTGAATATATATTTAGCGTTTGTTTTACAACTTTAAAAGGCTTAATTTTAACAACTAAGTAATCTAAGGTAAAATTTCACTTATATTTTAGCAAAGGGTATCATGAAAACTGATGTGGAATAAATGTATCTACAGTACAGTATGACAGTTTGTAACTCCTTTTTGGATTCCAAGAAAGAAATGATATGCTATTTTGAGAATAAATGTTTTTGTCACATAAAAAAAACCCTTCCCAATATGTTCTTTTTTTTTTTTGCAAGAAAAGAAGAAACAAATTAGGTTGGTAGTATAAATTTGGCGCCCCTAACTTTCAACGCCAGGGGGCGACCACCCGCTTCGCACGGCCCTGATCACAAGTTCAAAAATGTTATCTTTGTATTATTTAATCGCAACGTTTTGGTACTAAAATAAAGTAGTATATTCTTTTTAGACCAGTGGTAAACCGAGGACCAGTAGTTTTTCAGTATTATTATAAACCATGTTTAATGATGGGGATTTTTCGGCTTCAAAGATTTATTCAAGTCTTCGAAGGAATGAGATAGAAATAGTTAGGTTCTTTAGCAAAAAATAAAATAAATAAATAAATGAATAAGTTTTAAAATTGCAACTAGAAAAAAATGCATGAAACCTAAATTATGAAATGTTGTCCAACACCTAAATAGAACCGTAGGCTTAAAAAAACAAACAAAAAAAATGTATATGATAGTAAAAATAAAAGGCAAAGAAAATTACAACTTACAATATGCGTGTCAGGCTTTTCAAAAACATATTTCACCTAGTACTATTCACAGCGAAAAGGTACTCAAATAATTCCTTTAACGCATTTTATAGTTTTATGTGTAAACACCGTGCACTAACATTTATATTGGCTAAAAATGCATACGAGTAACATAAATAAAAATTCTCCTTCAACAATTTCCACTGATAGATGATATGCACTAGAAATATTTTGTACAGCTCTGCAGGTTTTTATACATGCTCATATTAAAATTAAATTCATTTCAAGAAAAACTGTACAATATAACTTAAAACTATTTCTGAAACTACCATTCACAACAATTGGGACAATAATATCGAATTTTTTGAATAGCCCTGTACATGAGTTTATTCACAGTCTACAAATATACTAAAAACATATTCTAAATCATCGCTGCCAATGTCTTACGCTTTTTTGTATCACCAAAGCTTTGTAGGAAGTTTTATATTTCTAAATCCCCGTAATCTACCGGTTTCGCAAACCAAAAATTTCTATTAAAATTTTGTGGTACAAAAAAAGTAGAAGAGTTGGAAATTATGACTAAACTTACTAAATATTACTATACTATATTAAATTCGGCCTGAAAAAGCATAATCTAATTAAAAAATAGTCTTAAGGCTCCTCATCAATCAGGTTGGAAATTCCCCTCTCTAATACAAAACCTATGGGCTCAGAAAGCATCCATCTTATTCAAATTTCTACTCGGAGAATTAAAATTTCTATTTTCTGTTTTCTGAATATTTTTCTTTAAGATTTTTTTCTTTTTATTGGACAAAATATTTGTTTAAAATACATTGTTAATTTTATTTAAACTGTTAATTTCTTCCTTACAACTCGAATGCTAGACTTAGATTTTAATATTTAAAATATAAAATTATGTATTTTAGAAACACTTCGAAAAAAAGAAAAAAGAAAAGAAAAGGTAAACATTTTAATTATATGATGATAAATTTAGCAAACACGGATGATTTCCAAACCAATGAGTTTGGAATTAGAGAGGGGAATTTGCGTCCTGGCTGATAAGAGGCTTTAAGTAACTCACTTTCATTTTTTAATCTTCCTACCCTGAATGGGTCTAATTGACCCATAGCTATCATTTGTTTTATACGATTCGAACCAGAACTTTTTTCATAAAGAATGTTAAATACCAGATTAAGAGTTAAAAGGCAATTAAATATATTAAAATATTTTAAATAATAATTCTGGTGTTAAATGTTTTTATCAAGATTGAGTAAAATTTGAACAGGGTAGGAAGGTTAAAGAGCTAACAGAAATCACAGAGCTCGCAAAATTGTATAAAGAAGTTACATCAGTCAAACGAAAAGATCCGTTCGCTAATGCTAATTCTATGGAAGAAATTTAAAAAGATATCTCGTTTGCATTAAAAAAAAATTATGCTTTATTTCTTTTCATCATAAATATTGCCTGATCATGAAGGCCGGTCCAACTTCCACCAATAAAAACTAATAGAAATTTTTGAAAGAAATTTTGAATGAAGTAGCTGCAAAATTAAGGTGGAATTTTTTATTCCAAATTTACTGGTGAAAGTTTGCTTCGGCGGAATATAAAAAGTGTTTTTCCGATATAAAATATCTGCCGCCTCTTATGACAACCTTCTCATTTACTTCAATGAAGCTGTAGGTTCTATACTACACATTCCCTTTTTTTACATTTATATCTCCATTCCCTACACTCAACGATTTTTTCTTTTGGTATATATTTTTTTTCTACTCCTATGTTTATGATTAGAGGCCACAAATTTCAAAGAAATCTTCATATTATTGAAAAGTAATTTTCTGTGATTCCTTAAGAGCCCACAATAGTCACAGGAAAAGTACACAAAAAGACCCGGATGACCATGTAAAGTCTATGGGAGCGTTCTTTTCTAATATCTCGTTCAAATTTTAATATTTTGACATGATTTTTTTGCATAAAATAGTTCAGGACCATCCACAACCGGGCTAGTTTTTACTTTTTCGATTTTGGTTTTAGATTTTTTTAAAAAAATTACTTTAATTTTCAAAACCGGTTTAAACCGGTTCTGAAACTGAAACTATCATAATATAAAAAATATATAACCAAAATCGAAAAAGTAAAAACTAGCCCGGTTGTGGATCGTCCTGAACTATTTTATGCAAAAAAAATCATGTCAAAATATTAAAATTTGAGCGAGATATTAGAAAAGAACGCTCCCATAGACTTTACATGGTCATCCGGGTCTTTTTCTGTACTTTTCCTGTGACTATTGTGGGCTCTTAAGGAAAGTATTTTTATTTAGAGGTCACATAAGAGGAATGCTTTTATTTAAAAATAGTGTTTCCAAAGAACTAAACTTATTTTATAAGTGTGTATTCCAATCTATGCTGCTTATTTTCTGATTTATTTTTAAATTTATTTTTGTTCTCAAACACACCAAACTTATAAATTATCTTATTCAGAAACTACATAATATGCTGTGGATGCCGATTTTTTCATAAAATCAGAAAATATTACAAAAAATGCTGTCAAAGTTGGCATTTTGAACCAAATTTTCTAATGATTTCTAAATTTTAATGATCTGGGAACGAAAAAAAAGTGGGAAAATATTACTGGGAAATCATATACTTATTAATCATACTGGGAAAATAATTGTTTATAAATCAAATTCTAATTAATTGAGCGAAAATTGAAATCTCACGGACTAGTACACATTTCTTCAAAAATCACCTTCGCGAGTTTCATGCTTTTACTTTTAAAAATGAGTATGAAAATGTATCAGAAAATTTCGAGCTGTAGAAGGTGGAAAAATATTTTTTCGAATACATCCTTAAAGGTTAAATTTCAATAGATTCGTGTACGAATCACTGCGCAATTTATGGTTTATATAAATATCATGAAATACCTTTCTATAATTCATCTCTCAGTTTTTCTCAACAGTTATAAATATTCTAATCTACTTTGAAATACTGATAAAAACAACTTATTGAGGTGGTATTTTCCTTAAATAATAATTTGGAACTGAAATGATTAAAATTCATAATAAGTTAAGCATTTCAAATACATTACGATATACTAAATATTTTCTACCGAAGCCAGTTTGTTTATATCGAAGCATAACACTGAAATATATGTATAATGTTCTAACTTTGTGTTACAGAGTGTTAATCTAATTGATACAAACCTATTAACCACCTTATTAATTATGCGATATTTATAGACAGATTTTACTCTGCTAATACGAACAAACTGATTTAATTAAATTATTTTAATACCTTAAACTGAAGTACTTCCAAGATATAATTAATTTTATCATCGTTTCTCCCTCTAGAAGCGTGATCTCATCAGATAATCTCACGCGTTTCGGGACCATAGTTTTCATCAACGATTTATTATAAGAGCTATAATTATCTAATCTCTTATGTTCCACTTGGTTCATGAAAATACATTTTAGTGAATTTCATAGCATTTAATTTGGCGACAGAAAATTCATCTTGCGCTATTTACATAAACACTTTCATGCTTGAATTATTTTTAAATGAATAAAATTAATATGCAATTTAAGTACATATAAAATGGATTAATAACATCAAGCAATGTTAATTCTTTAAAAGTCTTACATTTATTAAAAGTTAATAGAACTATCGCGTGGTACTATTAATAAAAAGGATATCCTTAAAACTGTGAAGTTTCAGCTATAACCGCTTATCACAAATGTTGAATACCACTAGGAGAAACTTCTAGCAGCATATTTAAATTTTTTACTTTACTTTAAAGCTTTATTTATGTAAAATTTTAGTGATAAAAAATGAGAGAAAAGGTCATTAATTTTTACTACTGAAAGTTTACTTTAGTAGTAGCCGTTAACGCTAAATTGTGACAACCTAGGGAACCTCCTGTCACAGTCAGCAAAACAGATCATAATAGCTGGTGAAAATAACAGTAAAAGCAAGTAGTATATTTTTTATTATATTAATAAAAAATTATTACTTTAAATAAGGAGCTTAATTAAAACGAAATTTTCTAGTCATATTTATTGGTGGAAAGTTTTCCCTAACTGTTATCGCAAAATGTTAATCCGTTTGTTTTAACAAACTGTTAAAAAAAACTGCTGCCATCTTGTGTCAACCTATTTAGTTATTTCGCCCACAACGGGTAGATAGTACACTATGTGTTTCCTCTTTATTTTTAACTAAATTAACGATCACACAATTTTTATAAGGAATAAAAAAATAGAATTATTTAACTTTATTTAAATTTGAATATTTTTGAATTAGGGTAATTAAAAAAAAAATGGTAAAATCAAATTAACACCTGAAGGACCGCGATGCCTATATTTCGTTTCGAGCCAGAAATTTCTTTATACTATGACTTTAACCCTTTGAGCTCTTTGGTGTAAATTCCTTCAAAATTCCAAATGTCACATTCGCACCAGTATTTCGCAAAGAATAAAACGGTTAACGATAAACACGAAAAAATGCATTAAACCTTTTTCAAATAAATTTGGTCGAATTTTCTGATGCCATTGTGACATTTCGAAATTAAAATTATGTGGTAGAAAATTCTACCATCAGAGCTCAAGGGGTTAAAAGAAACAAAGAAGGGAAAACTTAAATAAATAAATCAAGCATAAATAAAAAAAATCTGGTATGAAATACTTTTATAAAACTTTAATAAAATTTCCGTCTTTTCTAGGGTTAAAGACATAATAATTTTTATTTCGCATTGTGCGTACATTATTAATATAGTTTTTAACCATTAACATTTGAAAAACTGTGCTACGGGACATCACAGATGCATGATTAGCATTAATTACATTTCATTTTATTTTTGACACCAATTTTCTTGCAAACTTTTAAAGCATTATTTAATTGCTGAAATTTCGCCTTAACCTAATATTGATTTTTAGCAATTCTGTCTGCCAAGTTTCCGGCTTTTTTGATTCCAGTAATTTAAGTTAATGTTAATTTTGTTTTATTTAATTGGGATATTTGGGCGATTTAAAAGAACATTTTCGGTAATATAATAGAGGCTTGCAAAAAGCCGGAGATTTGGCAATTCAAGCAATCTATACTACGAAAAACAAGATTTGCTCTTTAGGCTGAAAATTTGATTGAGGGTAGTACAAGGCCTCTTCTGTTGCACCTGAGACCGAAAATTTTAAATTCCTGATAATTAACCCTTTAATTTTCATGATAGTATACCTACTAGAAATTCTTTAACTCAGAAAATCTGAATGAATACCAAAAAATTTTAATCATAAACTTACCTTTATTTGTTGACGGAATATCTCTCATTAAATAAAGCAACGACTACTATTTTAAATTTCTGATATGAATCCTGAAACATCTGAATTAAAAAATCCGTTAAATCGGAAACCCTGGTATTTGCATATACAGGGTTAATCTAAACTCTTGGGCAAAACTTTAAGCAGCAATAGTAAACATCAAGCGAAACAATATTAAATAGGAAACTAAGGGTCCCATACGAATTCCGAAGAAAATATTCGACATTAAAGTTTAGAGTCCAAACTTTCAAATAATTATAAAAAACGGAAAAATTGGTCTATTCATTTGCGGTTTTAGCTAAAACTGTTCTTTATGTAAGTAATTCCTTGAAAATAAAATTTAAAAGTAAAGTTAAAAATGCCGATAGTGGGCGCTTTAGACTTTGGAGTAACGAAAAACTAGTTTTAACCATTATTTTTTGCAGCTCATTAACTGCTTTCAAAAGCTTAGACTTAAATTTTGAACTCAAAATCTGAAACATTGGGATAGCTTATCTAGCGCAAATTGAACTGTGTTCAGGAAGGGGGGACGGGGTTCAAATTTCATCCCCTGAAACAGTTCAGTTTTGAATTTTCGGAATAAAGGGTATATCGAGGTAAGAATGGCGAAATGGCCCCCATGGTCAATGCCATAATTATTATTTGTACTAGTAATCAGCAATCTAAAAGAGTACGAAATGCAAGGTCATTGACTCCTGATCTTGACCTGTCTTTAAGGTATTCGAAAAAGTTCGTATGCGCGCCGTTATTTTTTAAATGTATTTTTCTGAAAAACTATAACAGCTAAAAAGATGGGACCAATCGCGTATATTAATAGGTACTTTGAAAAATATTTTGTATTTTTTTTCAGAATTTTCGTGAAATGACAACTGCGCAAAATAATTAAACAAAGTATAAATCTTTCTTTTTAGTACTGTTCTGTTATGTCTACCGCGCCAAAAAAATGTATAATATTCTTTAATTTGTATAATTATGCCACACAAAAGCTGATCAAAATCGAAGAGGTGCTTCTTTGAATAATATTTAAGAAGAAAATAGAAAAGGAAAAAAAATAGAAACGCTAAATAGAAAATAAAAAGAGAGAAATTGATACCGGACAAATTTAAAAGGAAAACTAGCGGTGAAATATGGCTACTGAGCCATTGACATCCGGCTTGTGGGTGGGTGGAGCGAGAAACTGGCGATTGCACCTACCTACATACCGAATGTTTTTTTTTCACTAAAATTCTGTCTAAACGTTTTTTTTTAATGATGTAGTCAGTATTGCATTAAATGAAAATAGTGATGATGATTATTGAAATTATATTTATCAATTCATGTCTACCGCTCCGAAAAATATATAATGTTCTTTCTTTTTTATACTTATACTACACAAAATCTGATAAAAATCAAAGAGGTGCTTCTTCGAGTAATTGTTAATTTACTAAGTATGAGTACGGATGGTAGGAACTAATTAAAAATTTCTTTTTTAGAATTATTTATTATAATTACATGATAAATATAATTTCAATCACTATCATCATCACTATTTCCATTTATTACAATACAGACATCACATAAAAAAAAAAAATGACGGAATTCTAGTAGGACAGATACATTCGGGATGTAGGTCGGAGCGATCACTTGTTTCATCGTTCCCCCACCCGCTAGCTGTATTCTAGTATACTACTAGTCGTACTTCAGCCTTACTTTTTCTTTTAAATCTATCCGGTATCAATTTCTCTCTTTTTTTCTATTTAGACTTTCTATTTTTTCCTTTTCTATTTTCTTCTTAGATATTACTCAAAGAAGCACCTCTTTGATTTTGATTAGCTTTTGTGTGGTATAAGTATATAAATTAAAAAGCATATATCCTTTTTTTTTTTTTTTTTTTTTTTTTTTTTTTTTTTTGGCGCGGTAGACATCACAGATCAGTATTAAAAAGAAAGATTTGTACTTTGTTTAATTATTTTGCACAGTTGTCATTTCACGAAAACTCTGGAAAAAATAAAAAATATTTTCCATAGTGCCTATTAATGTATTCGGTTGATCCCATCTTTCTAGCTTTTATAGTTTTTCAGAAAAATACATTTAAAAAATAACGGCGCGCGTTCGAACTTTTTCGAATATCGAAAAGTCAGATCAAGATCAGGTATCAATGACCTTTCATTTTGTACTCTTTTAGAGTGCTGATACTACTACAAACAATAATGCAGTCATTGACCATGGGTCCATTTTGCCATTCTTACCCAGCTATATCCTTTAATAAGACTTAAAAGGGGTTCATAAAAACAGGGAAAAAGTGATTTCCATTAGGAATTTTAAGAAAAAAATTTTATTTAAGAATATTTATAAATTAGAGCCTTTTCTTAGATTTACGTGTATTGGAATAAATATTTTTTAAGGCGAATTAAGAATTTATATCGTTTCTATAAAGATGAATAGATTAGCTCTAACAAGATTTTAATTTACTAGGCCGGAATAAGTACGGAATATCATTAAAAGGGAATTAATATAGTATACGATCAATTTTGGCAAAAAAAAAAAAAAAAAAATGTAATATATATGTATGTAGTAAATTTTACCTTTTTAAATCGCCGTAATCTCTCCATTAAAACAAGTAGTAGAAGGTAAATTTCAGATTAATTTTCTCTTGTACAAGAAAGCGGAAGGATTGGCATTTTAGTGGACATCCCTAAAGCAAATTTTGGAAATACTAATAATGGAAATAATAGCAGATGATTTTTTGAGGAATACGAAATATCGGGTGCAATAACGGAAGTCAATAAAAAAATGTAATATCGAGGTTAAAAGTGATATTAGATACATTGTGTTTCGAATATAAATTAATACAAAAGAATTCGAACAATATTGTCAAGAGACGCCTGAACTGCATATGTGGTCTTATATGGTTTTTATCCCATGGCCCTTACATTGCACATGGTACTTCGTTATGGAGCAGATGGCATAAAAAAAATTATTCTACCAATAGGTTAACCAAGCTAATAGGTTTCAGAAGCTTGCAATAAACATATTAGGTCATTTAGATTGAACTACACAAGAAAAATTTCTCGTGAATGTCCTGAATAGGCTTCTTTTAACTTCTGACCTCCTAACAACGGGCATGAGATACAATACAAACAAGAAAAGAAAGTCCTTATCTTCTGACGTTCTAAAATTGTTATCAGAAAGTGATATTACAAATGTCAATATTCTTGAACACAGTAAGGGACGAAACTGATGAATAAATGCTTTGATTTATAAATAAGACTTTGTTTTGCCATTTTTTTCAACATTTCAAATAAAAACGCAGAATTTTAGCTGTTGGAGAAATAAGATATTTTTGGCCAGGTTTTGGGGCTAAATACCATAGCGTTCAGATTTGCTTACCAGTGACTGAAGGAGACAGTGTTGCCAGTGGGCTACTTTTTTAAAATTCAGAAATTTTTTGATTGGCACCACTTTTTTGAAACGGTAAATCACCTTTTGTTTTCGACTTAATTATCATGTCGTTGAATAAGGCACATTTTATCATTTGTAAAAAGTGGTGCCAATCAAAAATTTGAATTAAAAAAAAGTAGCCCGTCTGGCAACACTGGAAGGAGAGACCCTTCTAAACAAAATATTAACCCCTTGAAGGGGGGGGGGGGATAAAATATATCCCACTTAATTTTAATTGCGAAATGCCACATTGAGACCAGAACTTTGAAATGAAAATTTCAAGTTTATCAAGTACGCAAAGAAAAACATTTAGCTATTTTGAAATAAATTTGTTTTTATGTTCTGGCGTCATTCATTCATTTAAGAATTTTTTGAATAGAAGTTCACTGCCCCTCAAAGGGCTAAACACATACTGTAATCGTTGATATAATCTTCACATCACACTTTTTAGAAGTTTTATCACATTTTATCATTTTTGTTATCATTATTTTCTCTTTCGAACTTTTTATTTCACATTTACTATTTTTAAACACTTAGGACAACAAGGCATAGGAGAGCATCACCACTCTACGTCTCGAGAGAAAGTTTGCACTGTCTCAATCCAACCCATTCTCCTGTTCCCCAATGTAGGACAGGAAATATCAGTGCCTGTTCCCCACCAGGGGCACTTCTCAATGGTAAAGAGAAAAGATCTATTTTCATAATCATTGGGAAATAATAAATAGTAACTGTGAACCCAATTTTTTAATTCTTATCGAAAAATAAAATATCTGAAATACATGCACAATAGATTGGTTTTGTATTATAGAGTTTGATTCCAATTTGTGCAAACATATTTACGATTTCTTTCAATTGCTTACTATTTAGTCACAAGATTTATTCTGTTAAAAAGAACAAACTGATTTAATTAATCTATTATAACATCTAAATTTGAAGCACTTTCAAGAACTTATTAATTTTATCAACATTTCTCTCTTGATGAGAATAATCTCATCTGATAAATTCATGCATTCAAGGGACGCAATTTTCATCTTAATAAGTATATTCATGTTATCATTAATAGTCATTCAGATTCAGTAAAATGTTTTTTTTTTTAAATTAATGGCAATAGATGTAATAATGTAACAGAATAAATTAATCTCACGGTTGAGTTAGCTGAAATATTATTATTTTTTTTCAATTTATTTTAAACTTTAAGGCTCGGTTATTATAACCGCCAAGTTCCAGGTTTTTTTTCCTATTACTATTCTTTAACCCTTTAAGCTCTGGTGAGTAAATTTCTTCAAAATTCCAAACGTCACATTAGCACCAGTATTTTGAAAAGAAAAAAAATCGGTTAACGATACACACACACACACACACACACACACACACACACAAAAAAAAAAAAAGGCATTAAACCTTTTTCAAATAAATTTGGTCGAATTTTCTGGTGCCGTTGTGACTTTTCAGAATTAAAATTATGTGGTAGAAAATTCTATCATCAGAGCTCAAAGGGTTAACAGAGAAAGTTTTCTTATGTAGCCCCTTCGGGCAGTGTTGCCAGACGGGCTACTTTTTTTAAATTCAAATTTTTGATTGGCACCACTTTTTACAAATGATAAAATGTGCCTTATTCAATGACATGATAATTAAGTCGAAAACAAAAGGTGATTTACCGTTTCAAAAAAGTGGTGCCAGTCAAAAAAAATCTGAATTTAAAAAAAGTAGCCCACTGGCAGCACTGCCTTCGGGACGAGCGTCTTTTACAGAATTTTTAAGCTTGCATCACCAGTTTTCCGAAACAGAAATTTTTGCCTGATTGAATCGAGGAAACACCCGGATTAAATAAGTCGAATGTATAATAAAAACCTTCTGGTGAAAATAATCAAGGATCTCTATCACCTTATATGGCAAGTATGCTGATCCCTTGTCCCTATGGGGTTAATCAACGTGAACATAGTATTAAATAAGGCAAGTTTTTTTCTGATATAAAATAGTGGTAAGAAAAAGGCGTAAAAATTGACATTTATGGGTTACTATCTTGCACCTGTAAGCTGCAAAATTTATGCTTAACAATTTAACCCCTTGAAGGGCGGTGGGATAAAATATATCCCACTTAATTTTAATTGAGAAATACTACTTTGACACCAGAATTTTGAAATAAAAACCTTAATATTGTCAAGTACGCAATGAAACGCTTTTATCTGGGTCAATCCATTTCAAGTCGTCCGGCACTGGTCACTCGACCATTTTTTAAAAAAAACGAAATTTTTTGTACAACACCCCTAACATGACGGAAGTTCAAAATGACCGTTATTTTAATTTTACTATTTTTTGAGTGTGCATGGCGGCCATCTTTGTTTCATCGTGTGCAGCGATTTGCTCAGATATTAGGATACACAAAATTGTAAATATCTCGTCTTTTATTTTTCCAATTGAAGCATTTTGTTCAGAATAAAATAGGCTAAATGTATGGTGGTAGAATAATTTTGAAAAATAAAATTTTACAGGTGAAATTTTAGCACAAAATTTAAGATTTTTTCCAAAATCTATCCGTTTGCAAGAGGAAATTTTTCATGCAGGGAAAACGGTCACACTTACACAATTTTTTCTACAAATAGGTCATGTCAAAAGCGCATGTATTCATACACCAAGTCCCAGATCTGGGAGTTCATTTCTCTTTGCAAAAAAAAAAAAAAAAAAAAAAAAAAAAAAAAAAAAAAAAAAAAAAAAATCCGAAATTCGTCAAAAATTTCAAAAATCGCACTTTTTAAGCTTTGATATCTTTGGTGGGGCACGAGATAAAAATCTGAAATTCTGGCCTATGGTAGTGTTGTGTAGTGTTGTTATGTGCAAAAACTTTCAAGAAGGAGATTTGACTACAAGCGGAGATATGACATGGACAATATGTGAAAACAATACTGCCAAACTATTGTAAACTTCTATGTAATTGTTCAACAAGATGGTCAACGTTACACAATTTTTGCTACAAATAGGTCAAAAGTGCGTGTACTCATACACCAAGTTCCAGATCTGAAATTTGATTTCTCTTTGCGAAAAAAATTCCGAAATTCGTCAAAAATTTCAAAAATCGCACTTTTTAGGCTTTGATATCTCTGGTGGAGCACGAGATAAAAATGTGAAATTCTGACCTTTGATAGTATTGTTTAGTAGTGTTATGTACAAAAAAATTCAAGAAGGAGATTTGACTATAAGCTGAGATATGGTGATTAAAATAGTTAAGAAATGCTATTATGAGTACATTAGGAGAAATGATTTTAGTCTCATTTATTACAATATTTACACAGAAAATATCGTTTGTTGAAAACAGTTTAATAATAAATGTTTAACCCTTTAACGATCAAAGCATTTTCATTGCTAAGATGTCGAAATAAATGAATGACACCGGTAATTAAGAACAAATATATTTCTAAATAAGAAAACGTGATTTTTAACATACATAATAAAAGGGATATTTTTAGATAAAAATACCGGTGTCAGTGTTGCATATCGGAATTAAAATTTTGTGGTTTCGTGGCGAAACCAATGAACGTTAAAGGGTTAATTTACAAAGATACTATACATGCTCAACAAAAAGCTTAACACTATTTACGAGAGATGGTATGAGTTCGACCAGTTACTGTTATCAGTCCATCAGGCTGTTCTTTCTCAAAATTTTATTTGAAACCACCCAAGTCTTGTCATCCCTTGTTAACTTGAATGAAATTCTCTATGTTTAATAATTAAAACCATGTGAACTCGATCAGTTGCAACTTATTGTCTGAAATTTACTTTTCCTGAAATGTGTACCGAGTAAAATTGTTTCAATAGCATTTCTAGTAGGTTTGTTCCTCTGGACAAATAGTGTATTGGCTTAGCATACATTCTGAATTGTTTAAATCACACAGACGCATTTGAAGAAGATATTTGTAATTAACTTTTAACTTTGTACCATAAATAATTAATTTAAAATTTTGGAGGTATGAACAATTACATAGTAGGTTACAATAGTTTGGCAGTATTGTTTTCACATATTTTCCATGTGATATCCCAGCTTGTAGTCAAATCTCCTTCTTGAAATTTTTGGTACATAACACTACTACACAATGTTATCAAAGGCCAGAATTTCAGATTTTTCTCTCGTGCTCCACCAGAGATATCAAAGCTTAAAATGTGCGATTTTTGAAATTTTTGACGAATTTCGGAATTTTTTTCGCAAAGAGAAATCAACTCCCAGATTTGGGACTTGGTGTACGAGTACACGCACTTTTGACCTATTTGTAGAAAAAAATTGTGTAAGGTTGACAGTCTTGTGGAACAATTACATAGTAGGTTACAATAGTTTGACAATATTGTTTTCACATATTTTTCATGTCATATCTCAGCTTGTAGTCAAATCTCCTTCTCGAAATTTTTTGTACACAACACTACTACACAGTACTATCAAAGGGCAGAATTTCAAATTTTTATCTCGTGCCCCACCGGAGATATCAAAGCCTAAAGAGTGCGATTTTTGAAATTTTTTAGAATTTCGGAATTTTTTTCCCAAAGAGAAATTGACTCCCAGATCTGGGACTTAGTGTATGAGCGCCCGCACTTTTGACGTATTTGTAGAAAAAATTGTGTAAGGTTGACAGTTTTCCTTGCATAAAAAGTTTCCTCTTGCAAATGGATAGATTTTGGAAAAAATCTTAAATTTTGTATTAAAATTTCACCTGTAAAAATTTATTTTTCAAAATTATTCTACCACCGTACATTTAGTCCATTTTATTTTGAACAAAATGCGGCAAACCCCATTTCAATTGGGAAAATAAGAGACGCGATATTTACAATTATGTGTATCCTAGTATCTGAGAAAATCGCTGAACACGATGAAACAAAGATGACCGCCATGCACAAGCAAAAAATTGTAAAATTAAAATAATGGTCATTTTGAACTTCCGTCATGTTAGGGTTGCTGTACAAAAAATTTCAGATTTTTTAAAAATGGTCGAGCGACCAAAAAAATATTTTCTGGACCATTTGAAATGGATTGGTCCATCTATTTTGATTTTTTTTTTTTTTTTTTTTTTTAAATTCTGATGTCAACCAATCATTTCAGCATATTAACACTAGAACCGCGGAACCGGGTCAATTTGACCCGGAGCAAATGAATAGATGTCGATTCGAACTAGAAAATTCTTTATAAAATAAGTTATATATAGGACGCAGAAAAATAATTTAAATAAATAAGTGATTTAATTTAAAATAAAAATTCTGATGTGAAATATTTTTAGGAATATAGAGAAAAAATGTCCGCGGTTCTAGTGTTAAGAAGAGAGGTGTTTTGTTCCTCAAAGTGTTAACTGTTTTGACCAATCCGAGTTCGGACAAGAAGAATTGGCTTGCGTTGTTATTAAAACTTTTTGAAAACCATAAAATCGCAAGGAAAAATCTTCTCTTAGTTAATTTTCAGACATTTTTCGATTAGATAAGGCAAATACTTTAGTTCGGAAAAAAGTGATGTTCAGCCACTATTTTCAGTTTGGGGGTGTGGAAAAAAATGAAGTGGTTAATGTTACAAAACATTTATTTTACTTTTCGTTAGTCATCAGTTTTCATTATGTTCATAATTTTTCCTTTGGTGTTTCTGATTAAAAGAAAAAGAATATATATTTTTAGATAATAACTCATTTTCTCCCGAAATGTGACGGTATAAATTGTAAGAATGTGTATATTTCGTGATGTGACTCATAGATACATAGAAAGCAATGGCGAAAACATTTTTAGAATAGGGTTTTAACCCCTTGAGCTCTGATGGTAGAATGTTCTACCACATAATTTTAATTCCGAAATGTCACAATGGCACCAGAAAATTCGACCGAATTTATTTGAAAAAGGTTTAATGCATTTTTTCGTGCTTATGCTTAACCGATTTTATTCTTTGCAAAATACTGGTGCCAACGTGACATTTGAAGTTTTGAAGAAATTTACATCCCAGAATTCAAAGGGTTAATCGAGCATTAAAAATACCCTACCTTCTTCAAATCCTCAAACTGGGCATTTTGCATGTATTCGGTGTTCAATGGGGTTAGGAATAAAGAGGGGGAGACGTATAGTCCACAATCTACTAGTTGAGAGTGAAGTAACTTAAGAAGTTATCCCAAGATGACGGCTGTTTTTTAATCCGTTCATTAGTATCTGACTACCTCCGGGGCAAACTTTCCACTAGTAAATTTGGATAGAAAATTTCTCTTATTTGAGCGTTACTCATAGAGGTATTATCTCACAAATATTGTAAAGAATTCTATTTACTTTTACTAAAGTCAGTTTGTGGAGGTACTACATCGGTGGTACATATATCTTTTACACTGGGATCTTTTAAATTAGGGTTCCGGTAGTTTTTTTGATAGAAATAATAGGCTCGAATCATCAAAGGATCTTTCAACTGGTGGTGGGTAAATTTCTCCAAAACTCCAATTGCAGAGCTGCCAACTTCTACGCCTATTTAAATCTTATAAACATGTTTGGAACCACAAAAATATTTTAGTAAAATGCATACCAAATATATTCATTGTTATGTATTACATTACATATTATTAATTATTTACTAACATTTCTGTTTCTAATATGTTTATTTGACTGTAAATAGGCGTAGTAGTTGGCAGCCATGCAATTGTCACATTCGCACCAGTATTTTGCACAAAAAAAAAAAAAAAAAAAAAAAAAAAAAACGGTTTATTACATACACGAAACAAACATGCACTAAACATTTTCCAAATAAATTTTGTCTGTGCCACTGTAAAATTTCGGAAAAAAAATAAGTTGTAGAAAATTCAACCATCAGAGCTTAAAAGATTAAAAAGTACTGTTTTCCAAAAAAAGGACTAGTGAGGGCCACTGGAATATGTTCCTTGAAATTTTCGTATTTCAAATCAATTTCCTCGTTCTCATTTTCCATACAGGATATATTTAGCCTAAAATTTTAAATTAAGTATTTCTATGTTTAACCAACCTTTATCTATCGTTAAATGGTTACATCGATTTTCTGAAATATCAGCTGCATCTTTGAAAAAGAATTTTTAGCAGATGCGTGCATGATATCCATCTTAAATTCGCATTTTTTTTTTTTTTTTTTTTTTTTTTTTTTTAAGTACAGACAATTTGTACTTCTGTATTACAATAGACGGACGATTCTCAAATAAGAGGGTACTTACACTCAGTGATTTAGTGAAAAATAAAAGTTAATAAACTTAAAAAAAATTTAAAGAAATAAATAAGCTATACGGTAGTGGGTAAAGTAAAACATTCCGGCATAAAGTTTAAGGGGCTATTTCCGTCATGTTAAAAGACCTGCTCGCTAAAGCTACTGTAACTTCCGGCGTATAATGAGCAAATCAATCATTCAGGTTTGGACCATGAATTTTTATTTAATAATTAAATTCAAATACTTTCTGCGATTTAAGAAGTTAAATTTTATCAAATAAAATTTCTGGATCAAAACATGATTGTTTAATTCGCGCCGGAAGTTATGGTAATCCTACGGAAATAAAGAATATCTCTGTTGCATTTTAATAAATTTAAATGATTATTTTTCTTGCACTGGATAGCTGAGATTGATATATAGAAAGATCTTTTTTTTTTATTTTTTAGATTTTAATTACAGATTTGTTTATGAGGATGTTTTCATTTTCGAAACCGGTTCCGAAAATGAAAGTGCCCTCAATAGAAGTATCTGTAAACAAAATCAAAAAAATATTTAAAAATATTTAAATATGCCACAGAGATATATTTTAAATTTCTTCCATATAGGATTAGGGTACGGGTCTTTTCGTTTGACTAAAGCAGTCTCTCAAACAGTATTTTTCTTTAACCTACCTATCTCTAATCGACCCATTTCTATAATTTATTGCATTCGATTAAAACCAGAAATTTCTTCCTAAAATGATTTAAATAAAAGCTGCATACAACGAAGTTGAATTAATATGATGAATAGTAATAGAATAGACAACTAGGGGACAGCATTTCGCTGGACAGAATAAATATAAAACTATTCATAATTTACAAAAATAAATTCTTTATTTTGTGCTTTAAAATGTAAATTTTTTTTATGTATAGGGTGGTCATAAAAAAACTTTGCCGATATTCGGAGCTCTAGCGGCCAGTCCGCTCAACCGATCCAAATGAAATTTCAGATATAGCTATTGAGAGGTATGAGCTCGAGATTCTGTAAACGACAACAAAATAGCGTTCACGGTTACGGTTATAGTTACAGAAACTCGAAATTTTCCAATGGCAACACCTATATTTTTTTTATCGCAAAGTGCTCAGCGCATGCGAAAACCCTAAAGAGCGTTGGAACCGTACGTGTATCGCAAGAAACGGACATGTTATGCACGCATAAAAAACCGTTCTGGGAATCCTCCCCCCCCCCCCATGGAAAAAACTCGATTGGGGCGCAAGGAGGAAATTTGCATATGACACAGAGTCAGTACGCTGATCTCTGATTACAATACAGATCGGAGAAACTAAAATTTTTATTTTGATTACACATTTTCCACATGGATGCCATCACAAGCAATTACACATTGTATGGTGATGGCACCCATGTGAAAAATGTGTAATCAAAATAAAAGTTTCATTTTCTCCGATCTGTATTGTAATCAAAGTTTAGTGTCATTTGACTCTGTGTCACATGAAAATTTCCTCCTTGCGCCCCCGATCGAGTTTTTTCTATGGGGGGGGGGGGATTCGCAGAACGGTTTTTTGTGCGTGCATAACATGTCCGTTTCTTGCGATACACGTACGGTTCCAACGCTCTTTAGGGTTTTCGCATGCGCTGAGCATTTTGCGATGAAAAAAATGGGTGTTGCCATTCGAAAATTTCGAGTTTCTGTAACTATAACCGTAACCGTGAACGCCATTTTGTTGTCGTTTACAGAATCTCGAGCTCATACCTCTGAATAGCTATATCTGAAATTTCACCTCGATCGGTTGAGCGGACTGGCCGCTAGAGCACCATATATCGGCAAAGTTTTTTTTATGACCACCCTGTATAGTAAAATTTCTCAAAAATGATTGCAATTTTGTTTAAAGTTATACTAGATTATCAGTTGATTGGGACAGGGGATAGAAGAATTCTGCCAGGTGTCCCGCAAAATTTAGGACTCCAAATTATCTAGTCTTTCAGTTTATTTCATCATTTTTAATCGAAAATAATTATGCTGTTAGATAAGGCAAATTAAGTTACTTTAAAATATTGGTGTCCTTGGAGTTCTGATATCACGTGGGACACTAGCAACACTTGACAGAAATGACAGTTTGAATATTTAAAATCTTATTATGGTAAAATTTACAGTTATTTTCTTAAAAATTCTTTTTAAAATTGTAGAAAACATTACAGAATACATTTTATGCTGACGAAAATTACAATAAATGATAAAATGTATCTCCCAGTAACACAAATTATTCACTTATTGGAGATTTGCCTTTATAAATGTTCGGTAAATACAAAAATGTTTAATTTAAAATTTTGGGCATAAAAAATTGAAGTACAGAGCTAATTTATGTGCAAAAGTGTCAGACACCTCACATTTCTTCGCACGGATTTAGAACAGCATACAATGATCCTAAAAATGTGGTTTAAATTTTCAACTGTGAAATTACGCTTGAAAATTTTCTCAATACGTGAATTATCAGTTAATAAGCTAAGAACCTACTAAGCTTAGAACCGACATGGCGAGAAATGTCCAACCGAGGATCGAGCCCGGAACCCTTGGAATAGCGCTCCAAGTGCTCTACCATTTAAGCTACGAGGACAAATATAAATATGTGTTCACCGACGCTGGGTTTTTTTGTGTCTCATGTTACGCCTCAAGATTGTGTGCTCATGAAGACTATTCCATCTTGTGCTGCAGTGCATCCTTACCAACATATAGCAGTGAAAAATATTAATCTGGGCATCGTCCTCGTAGCTTAAATGGTTCGTAACTTCAGTTCGGTATACTTCAGTGTTCGATCTCCGGCTTGGACATTTTTCACTACGTTGGTTCTACGTTTAGTTAGCACGTGATAATTCACGTATTAGGAATGATCTGGATTTTGAATACAATTATTTACAAACGATAAAATTATTTTCACAACAATTGTGAATGGCATCTACTATAATAGAGTCTAAATATCAAATTATTAAAAATATTATTTTTACTAATTTTTCAATACATTTTTTTGACTAAACATTTTTATTGTTTATTTCTTGAGAATGTTGCTCTGGGATGCACTGAAACATGTCGAAATGTGAATAAATAAAAGTATTATTTCGCATCTACAGAGCTCGTACGAATCCCGTTATTGAATCTATCCCTGTTTAAAAAATTCTTCAATATTATTTAATACTGATGTTTAAATTATCAGTATTCATGTTCAAAATTTAAAATATCTTAACTACAGCATAAATGTATTAATCTTACCTATTATCATGTATCAAGGGAGATCAAGCGAATTCTATATCTTAAGTAAATAAATTTCCATGTCTTCAGAGTAAATTCCAGCACAGATGTATATAAAAAAAAGAACATCTATTAACTTTCACATTACAAACAATAACATTATTGTGCACATATCATATATTTTCATCAATATAATACCTTAATACAATTCATACTGCATTTTTCAGTTCGAAGAAAAAGTTCCATTCAAAAAAAGTTCTTACAAATTCATAATGTAAACAACAACAAAAAATCGTTTGCGCGAGGCGCAAAGTATTAAACCATGGAAGCAGCGATAGTACGCAACACCCGTTATTCTCCCAGGAATATATCAGATTTTTTAAACAATGGAACACCCGGAAGGAGTCAATTCGACTCCGAACGTATGATTAAATTTCAATCAGAACCAGTACTTCTTTATTGAAGTAAGTTATATTTAAATCACACAGATTTACATTAAATAAATCAATTAAATAATTTTGAATAAAAACTCTGGTGAGAAATATTCTACTCAAACTTTAGAAAACTTCCGAGTGGTCTAGGGTTAAATTAAATCTACTTCAAAGAGTAAAATTTCGTTTTTTTTTTTTTTTTTTTTTTTTTTTTTTTTTTTTTTTTTATAAAGAGAGGTTTTTTTGTAAGAAAGTTCTGGTATATAAGTATTTCCTGGTCTTAGAAATCGCACGACCTGTACGAATTCAGCTTTAAAACTTATTTATATCACTTATAGTAAATAATGAGTCATTTTGATGTTCTGAAGTGATTTTTATACATACTTTATAATAAATTATAGTTTTAAAATAGAGATATTTAAATAGTAGGGAATGAGTAGGCATTAACATCTTAAACTCAGTTGAAGAAAATATGGACTTGGTCCTTTCTACCTCTGTGGATCTCATATACAAAATTTTAAAAAATCCTTTTCAAAAAATATTAGTATTATTACGATATAAAAACAGCAACAACAACAAAACAGTCATGAGTGAATTTTACACTTAAAAACACAGAGGTAATGCTCTGTTCATAATTCTCTGCTTTATATTTAAATATTTCAATTAAAACTCTGTTTTGTTAAAAATTCAGTAGCCTCTTATTAAGTTCTAATCATTGTAAGTAACTTTTATGATGCTTTATAAATAAGGAGCAATATTAAAAGTATATAAGTAGCCTTTTCAGTATAATGTCGTATTTGTTGATAATCTTCTGTTAAAAGTTACAAATTCCACATAAGTTTGGAAAAAGAGACTTTAATATGTTTATAAGCAGATTAAAATTTTATGAAAGTTCCAAATCTTTAAACATCACATAAGGATATTAAGAAATATTAAACTCGATTTTTCTTGTAAAGGTAAGTACTCCATTGTGCAATTTAGATTTTTTTTATCCAAACTTTAATTTTAATAGTTTTAGTAATTTTTTTTTAATTAGAATTTCTTATATAGCGTGATAATGTTTCCAGATTTTTGTAACCATTAATTTACCGTAATTTCTGGTGTATAATCTGCTAATTAAACAATCATGTTTTGACCCAGAAATTTTATTTGATAAATTTTCACTTCTTAAATAAAGAAGTTAATTGATTGAAAGAAGAAATTGATCTGAAGATTTTACGTCTAAATTACGGTAGTTTAGAAATAGTCACTTTATAAATTCTGCGCGTAAAGCTCTTTTCAAATTAAAAGGAGCTACTTAGTGATGCATATTCTAATTTATATTTGTTCGGTGGCAGTGTTATTGGTTCTATTTCTGATTACCAATTATCTGCACGAGGGATATAGGCCCAAGGGAGAATGCTTTTCGTGGGGATCTTTCAAAATGAACCTAACCCGTATTTACATAAGGTTTCCCAAGTTTAGAAAAAAGCACTCAAAACTCGAAACGATTAGGCCTATGGGTGCGATTGGATCATATTTGTTCGGAGACGCTTGAAATTGGCATAAGTTTTTTTTCAGCTACTGTGCTATAGAATAGAGTTTTGCATTTAACGATAAACGCAAAATATATTTAAAAAAATCAAAGTTGGCATTTTGAACAGAATATCCAAATGTGGCAGAGCAGGAAAGGATAAAACTTGTCCTCGTGAGGATAATTTACTTATAACTCGATATGTAATTTATTTATAAAAAATGGAAAACGCCATTCTATTTTATTCCAAATCGTTTCAACATTCAGACTTGTCATTTTTATGGTTTTATGCTTAAAGTGAGCCAGAAAATATATCAGAAAGTTTCGTGGTTGTAATTCAGGGAATTTGAGAAGTTTTTGGGCCATATTCTGAAAACGTGAAACGTGTGCAAATTTTTACTACTAATTAAGAATAGAAAATGTCAGTCATATTTAACATTCCCAAGCACGAAGTAATTAGTTATTAAATAAACATAAAATGTTTTTTATAAAATGATGAATTAACCCGGGTGAACCCGCACTTAACCAGGGTAGAAATGGTTTTAACTTTGTCACCAATAAAATCAAATTATAACCCGCATTTTATTCAGGCGGAGACAGTCTTTACAAATTTTGCGATAAAATAAGTTGAAGATTACTTTTAAAAGATAAATGGTTGCAATTGCAAAAATCATACGCACTCCGGGTCAAAAGGACCCGGCGCGTATACTTCCGGGTTAATTAATGACACCATAACTTACTATTGAATTTATTATGTAATAAATACTTGTTTTTTCTCCACGTATATGATTGGTACCGAATTTTGCTAAAGTATTCCAGGCTTCCACACGGTCTGCTTTTTGAACACCACTTTTATGTACCGTAATTTCGGGTGTATAAGCCGCGGATCAAACAATTCTTTTTGGACCCAGAAATCTTATTTAGTGATTGAAGATAAATATTTACGGCGATCTAACTAGATATATTTGTTTCTTAAAAAATTCTGGGTCGAAAAAGAATTGTTTGATCTGCGGCTTATACACCCGAAATTACGGTAATAAAAATTCTTCTTTATAAATTTTGTAGAAACACAAAATGGAGCGCATTTTCGTGCGATTGTCTCAGAAGCTCACTACGAATTTCTTTCTAAAAATTTACTAGTTTTCAAAAAGAGGACCAGTAGGAACCCTGAATAGTCTGGGTACCAGTTAGCAGTTTCGAATTAAAAATAGTGGTTACATTTGTTATTACTTGCAAAGGTTAATCGCTGATAAATAAGGCAAAATCTTTTATTATCCTTTATTTGTGGAAGTTCTCACACGTTGCACTTGTTCAGAAGTCATATCTCGTTAGAATATTATTATAAAATATTAGTAGTTACAAAAGTCTAGATACTTAATCATCTCTGTGTTATATAATGATTTTTATAGTGATGTTATAGGTGATGGTTAAGTCAAAATAATAACTTATTGTGACTTAAAATGATTTATTTATTCGAATAAATCCCTCGGTAATGCGCAAAAGCATAGCTGGCAATATTCGTATTCGTTTCAAACCTTTCGGCGTAAGGCATGCGAAAATGTTGAAATGATTGAATGACACTGAAATTTATGTAGAAATGTATTTGAAAATAGAAAAATATATTTTCCCCATACATCATAAATGGATTATATTTATACTAGATTTCTGCAAGTTGGGTGTTTCATATAATGGAAAACTGAAACACAAAGGGCTAATCAATTAACCCTTTGCACTCGAAAGGAGACTCTCACTCACACTAGTTTTGTCAGGTATCCGTCATAAATCGGGACGCCAAATGCTTTTGGCGTCCCCGTCTTTAATACCACTAATATCTTGCAGTTTATTTTACCATCTTTTAATACAAATTATTCGGCCATTATATAAGGTGAAGAAAGTTATATAAAAATACTGGTGTCCAGAGTATTTGGAGCTATTAAATATTTCTATGAATAAGGAGTTTAAATAAAACGAAATTTTATATTTAAATTTCTTGTTAGGAAGTTAGCCTTGTCAGTTATCACAAACAGTTGATCCCATTTGAAGAAAAAAAAACTGGAACCATTTTGCGTCAACCTATTTGAAAATACATGATCGCTAAAAGAATTATCTGATAACTTGTGATTATCAAATGAGACAAAATTATTATTCATAAATTCCAAATTCTCACCAGGAAATTTGTAGATTTATTTTTGCTTTGACAGATTTTCCGTGAATAGATTAAAAAGAAATTACTAATCAAAACTGTCAGGTAAAAATTCTGAATAAATAACAACATTCGTGACATGCTTTTATTTTTAACGCTTGTACGTTTCCGGAATATTGTTGTTGAAACATTTTTTATTCAGAAAATGCACAGGCGCGCTTTAAAATTTAAGTAATTTTATTTTTCACTTTGTATAAAGACAGGTATTAAGGAAAAAATAACAGGAAATTAACATTAAAATTTTTCTAAGAGAACTTTTCAATTTTGATTTTGAAATCAGGGATAGAACAGATCAGAGAATTTTTCACGAAGAACTGCCAGTTTTTTATTTTATTTTATTAATAAAAATGGAAATCTGGAAACAGCTCGCAAAATTTTGACTTCTTTTAAGGAAAGACTTTCTGTAAGAAAATACTGGTGACAAAGAAAAATCTGATCCACAAAATCCGCGAAACGAACGCGTTACGAACACTGTGAAATTCCACCAGATTTGATAACACTACTCAGTACTGTGACCACAATCTAGTGCCTGTGAAGTGTTAAAATTTGTAACTTTAATATATCCTGTATATAGTTAATATTTAAACTGCTTTATTTTAAAAAAATTCTGGTTTTATTTGACTTTAAATAGCCGAGAGTTTTGGATCTTATGTGCGTATTTCATAGAAATATTGGGTTGTTCGGAAAGTCCTTTCAGTTTGGAAAATCAATTCGTACCGGAAAATTCTATACTTAATTATTAGACATTGTTTCCAATATCTAATACTTAGATATAAATGGACAAATTTTTCCGGTACGAATTGATTTTCCCAAACGAAAACGACTTTCCGAACGACCCAATAACTTGTGAATTTCTAAGAAAAATATTAGCAAGAAGCAAATATTTGTAACTTTCTTATTTAAAATCACAGTATTTAAACAACAATTTCACTTATTTTTTTATATATATATTTTAATGTTTTAATTAAAAAACTGTCTAACTTTAAAACTGGCATAATCCTCTTAAAGTATAAACACTGTAAGTAATTTCAGTCATGCTTAATAAAATCTTAATTAAAAAAAAAGAATAAACAAGTAAATACCCTTCTCAATAGGCTGTCTTATTGTTTGATAATTTTCTAATAAAAAATACAAATTTCACATAAGTTTAAAAAATAAATCTATTTTGATAAGCAGATTAAAGATTCATAAAATTTTGACATAAGACTAATGATACTATATTTTTGTTTAAAAAATATTTCTACACTATTGCTGTTTTATCATGGAAAAAATAATTAAAATTTTTAATTAATTATGTTTATAATTACAGAATCTCTTAAGTTACTCATAATTGAATTTTAAAGTATTATTCAAATTTTTACCTGTTTATTAGTAAGAATTCATGTTGTTTGCATATTTTCGCAAACAGTAATATTTTACACTACTTATTTTCTTATTTATTTGCAGAATTTATATATGTAAATACGTTTACACAAAAATAGTGGTTAAAAAAATAATCTGAAACGCAATTATTCCTGATTAATACAGCAAAATCTTCCATGGTTGTAATATAAAGAAAACAAGTTATTACACAAATACACGTTTAAATCGGCTCCAAATTCGACAGGAATATTAGATTCAATACCAGCATTTGTGAATTGTTATATTTGTTGGATTTAATGAGACTTTTACGTACGTCGTTTAATTCGATATTAGGGGCGAAAGAAGCTATTCCGAAATAATGTTTTTGAATTTTGTTCCTAATGAATTTGAGTGTCGGTTCTAACGCTAGTATATTCAGTACTTATTTTTAAAAAATAATAGGTACTAATATTATGATCAGTTCTCTAAACACACTTATAAATTTTATAAAGCAAACTCAAATACAAATAAAAAACAATTTATAAGAAATTTGACATTTTTCTAACATAGAAATCAGCAAAAAGCAAAATGAATAATACTAATAGACCACTTTTTCCAAAAGTAAATTTAGTTTTATTTAACCCCTTAATTCTTGCGCTCGCGACTTCGGGGGACAGAGTGGGTTACTTTTTTGGTACCTTCTTATTTAAATCTTTTGCATTAACTCAGGGTTCGCACAGTTCTACCACTAAAATTTAAGAACATTTTCGAAGTGTTTCACTGCAGAAAAATATCATAAAATCTATAAATGAAGGTTTAGATTACGAATGTTGTGGTTTAAAAATTAAATGTAAATTTTCTTATTTTTAATAGTGGTGCCAAAGTCCTTGGAAATTCCAAGGAGTGTGCGAACCTTATAACTGCACCTTTTCTATTTAAACCAGTCTGTTCCTTATTCGACACTTTTTCACATATTTTTATGCAAATTTTCCTTTTATTTATCTGAACTATATTAAACGCAGAATGCAATCTTTTATTCATTATTATTATTATCATTATATTAGCCGGATGTAATGTTTAGCCGGATGTATATAATTAAAAAATAAAAATTACCTTCTGAACCTTTTTTACGCATTAAACTTTTAGATTAATTTCGTAGATTCGTCCCAGAAATAAGAAGCGGTTATTTTTTGTTTAATATTTATTGAAAGAAAATACAGTGAATGACCTTTTCAGAAAACTGAAGAGGTTATTTCCGGACACAGACCTTTTGAAAACAACATGCCACATCCTAGTTTTCGTCATTATTATTATTATTATTATTATTATTATTATTATTATTATTATTATTAAGAATTTGTAATTAAAAATCAACTTCCTCAGCAGCCTTTTTTTGTTTTTTAAGCTTGGAACATACATTTACATTCGTCGGTTCACTTCAAAAATTCAAAATTGTAATTCTTTGTTTAATATTTATTGAAAATGATCTTTTCAAAGAGTTGAAAAGGTCACTTCCGGGACTTGCACCTTTTTAATCTCTGCTTATTATAAATAATATCTTCTAAAACCTATTCAATTATTTTCCATAAAACCACAACATTTCATCAAAAACATTTTTAAAATCATTTCAAAATCATTAAATTCAAAATGTTAACTTAGATTTTTTTTTCAAATGATCAGTGGCTCACAAAAGTGTTCATATACTTTAAAAATTTGTAGTAAAAACAGGGCTCCCAAATGGTCCGCGAACTGAACATCAGAATTTTCTTAGAGAAATTTTCCTTTTAGATTTGTCTTGCAAATTGCCAAGAAACCGCGTTTGGAAGTTGATTCTAGCGCAAACGTATCATGAAATTTTCTGTTAAAATTTACTGATGTTCAGTTCGCGGACCATTTGGGAGCCCTGTAAAAAGGAATTTCCCTGGAATTGAATCTGAATATCAAGTTCAATATCTTTTTCACAACATCATGTTATTCTAAATAATTTTTTTTTTTTTTTTTTTTTTTTTTTTTTACATTTTCCTTTTTAGGGGTTGTGCATGTATAATGTTATCGATTTTTTATATAATTTTAGACTCCATTTTCCCATCCTTTCCGATGTGATACGTTATCATCCTACGACTCCCCCCCCCCCCCCCGACAATAATATCATTATCAAAGTGTACTTTTTTTAATACTTTTGGTGTTTTTTTTTTGAGTCTATACAAAATTAGTTTGATTTACTTTTTACGTGCTTTATTAATTCAAATGAAGAAAAATCAATAAAATATAACTTTATATCAAATAACACGTTCAAGAAACAGTCAGTATTAAAGAGTATAGGGAAAAATTTCCACTTTACATAAATATAAACATTAGATATTTTTGCACGGTCGTTAGCATTTCTTGTTGCTCTAGTATTTAGATGGAAGGTGGGGCAAGTTGGGATATGGCCCACCTTGGGATAACTCAATTTTCAGGCTTTATTTTGTAACTAAAAATTAGCACATACAAGTGCCAATATATGATACTACAATCTACTCTCTCATGTGTTTTGGAATAACTGGTGTTTGCTGGCAACAAATACCATTATTTTTGTTTTGAAAGAAGCTGACTAACATTAATGTGTGTTTTCAAGAATAAATTCTTATTAAAGAAATGAAATAATGTAAGTGGGAGCATGTTGTGGTGAAAAAACGTAGATTTATTGTTATTTTAATGGTAAAAAATATACTGTAATGCTGTACTTAACAGTGTAAATGTTTTTGTTACTTAATGTTCAAGATGGGCCAGGCTGGGATACTCAGTTGTGCGGCTCCTTGGGACATTCAAAAATGCTGAAAAGACCAAATGCAGATTATAGAAGGTGTAACGCCCCGACCTCACACGAAGGAAGAAAGTCGGCCGCTTCAAAGGTAGTACTCTATCACTACTATGCGACAGTTTGAATCTCTAGCAAATGATGTGACCTTTTTTGAAATAACGGCGTGGTGAGTACGAAAGACGCTTGATCATGCCGATGCACTTAAGGATGACAGCCTGGGGTCGAAATATAATAATGGCGACCATCTAAGCAGGCATTTGATAATTCCGAAAAATGGACCCCCCATAGCCAATTTTCCCACGGAATATTAAAAAGAGTACTGTGTGCAAAAATAAGGGTTGGACACACAGGACCCAATAAAATTGCGTGTTTTGAAGGAATGAGAAAAGATGGTTGGTAAGTGGAAAGAGAGGAATGATGGATTACTTTTCTGGAGGAGTTATAGATGATGATAAAAAAGAGAGAAGAGATTCGGAAGAAAAGGATTTTTCGAGAGAGAAGGAAAGAGGTTCCTCTTCAAGAGGGTGAAAAGCGCAGCTCGCCTAAGCGGAGAGAAAAGAGAGTATGATCACGGTACACGCTGATGGTGCTTTGTATGACCTGAAAAATATAAAGACTGCGTATTAGTTGGCTGCCACCGCTGTCTGAACTTACTCCCAAAGTGGACATTTTATAAGACTTTAAGTTGTATTTTGATGTATAATTAATATTTCGTTTAGAAGTATATCAGGCTTAATTGATAGAAATAAATATCAATTTTACATTCGAAACGAAATGCATTTATTAATCAAGCCTCTGAAGTAGCTTCACCGCTCAACGCTACCACTTCATAATCCGAGGCTGTACAAAGGAAAAAAAAGTAGACAGCATGTTAGGATTTTTATAAAGTGAGGATGAGGCAGTTGCACTAACAAAATTGGTGAAAATTACCCTTGGAAGGAAAACGAATATAAATAGTTTGTGTAAAGGCAGAAGAGATGAATTTAACTGTTCATGGGATGCTGAATGCTGATTTTCCTACAGATTGTAAACTTACTCGAGATAGGTCCTGAAACTTACAGGTAAACCCACTGTGGGATAGTGTGCATTAGTAAAGTTTGCAGGAAAAAAAGCATTGTTGCATTTTTAGGGCATGTTCAAAATGTTCATGATAGCTGCAAGCATGAGATATTCATATTGAGAAGACAAGATCAAGAGTTGTCATTTAAAAAAAATCCTGATAAGCATGATAGCTCATTTACATATTAAACAGATATTCTATTAAAACTTGGGACATCAAAAACAGCTTGGCAAAACAAAATAATTAAATTATGTGTTTTATAAGGATTTGAAGAAAAACATTTGATTCGCAACAAATATCTGTTAATGAAAATATGAGTTACAATTAAAATTATTAAAGTGTTTCAATGCTTAAATTATTTCATGTTCAACTAAAGCTTTTCAACTAAAACTTTCTTCGTCAATTAAATATAAAATTTTATATGCATTTTTGTCTAAAACTAGTATCCAAACCTGCTCCACCCTGTGGGGCAGATAGGACATTTTGAACTTCGGACATTTTAAGGTTTCGGACACAGTTCGGTTTATCGAACAGTGATTATATTACACATATGATGAAGAAGTGGAAAGCCAAACGTTGGGGCATTCTATATTTTAGAATTAAATAATTTTATTATAATTCAGTAATTTTAACCCTTTCGGGTCTGGCGTACTATTAATATTACATGTCTTTTCCTTGAGTATATTTCTGCCTTAACATTTCTTTTGTTAGTTATCTACATGTAATAATGACAGTTTATGGCTATACATTTCTTATTATGATTTCATTTATGTTTTGACATTTAATATTAGTAATGAAAATATTTTGCTTATTTCTCTTTGCATCGTTGGCAATTATTTTATTTTAAACATTTATTTCACTCTTTAAATTACAAATATTGGTTGCTTTTCTGTAGGAATAATATGTGAATAAAAGCAAAAAATATTAAAGCTTGTAATATTTGTTAAATTTTGTTGTAATTCGATATTTTACAAACGTTTTCAAAACTCTTTCTTAAGAAAACACAAAAATATTCAAATTTTCTAAAACAATATTGCATTAAATTTTCTCAGTTTTTCGATGCTTAAAATGATGTTTAAATCATGTTTCAATCTTTATTAGAAGAGGAAATATGATTTTTTTCGTTTTGGTTTGTTTTCAAAATCTACCTTTCACGCAATGATTGCAATGAAATGACTTCTTGTGGAAACGTGTTTTTTTTCCTCATGATGGTTCTTTTTACAATTTATCGGATTTAAATTGTTAAAACTCAAGAATCGTTAAAGATAAATGCTTCAAACTTGGAACGTGTCTTTTTTTATTGTTTCATTTTAATTTTGATTCAGCAAATTTGAAAAAATATTAACTTTTGAAAATATGATTTTTTTAAAATAAAAATTACATCCTTTTTTTTTAATTACTTTAAATGATTTTGGTTTTTTTAAATTAATATTTTAAAAAATGCCGGATTAAAATTAAAATTTAGATATTTATGTTTAATGCAATGTAAAATAATTGAAATTCTACAAATAATATTTTGAGTTATAACCATTTTAAATTACGCCTCTTTTTTAACCCAGGAGGACGCGCGCATGGCCTAAAAGACCCGTTATGCGTATGGTTTTTACAATTGCAACCACTAATTTTTTAAAGTAATCTTCAACTTATTTTATCGCAAAATTTGTAGAAATTGTCTCCTTCTAAATAAACCAACTGTTTTAATTTGATTTTATTGGTGGCACAGTTAAAACCATTCATACCCTGGGTAAGCGCGCGTTCTCCCGGGTTGATAAATTTTTATTTCAAAAATCTTTTTACAAATTTATGAGAAGTTTTTTCACGTAATTTTGTTTATAAATGTTATGGTTAATCATCACCAAAAAAAGCTCAATAAATAAAAATTATTTTAAAATGTGTTCCGGATTCCCTTAATCTGTTTTCGTATGAAAATGAATTGAATAGTATGCAAAATAACTACATTTGTTAGATTTCCGACAATGACATATTTGTTAAATTTCAGTAAATCTATTTGGATAGCTAGTATTAACACCCTAACGTAAAAGTAATTTTTCTCTCAAAGTTAAAAAAAATCGGATTCAAATGGGTTAATAACAACTTTGTACTTTCATAAAAGTAGATATCAAACTACAAAAAATAAACTTTTCTAACAAAAATTGAACCGACTTCAAAAACTACTGCAAAGTAAAAAATATTTTATTTTTACATAATAGTAACAAGAAAATAAATTAAGAGCGTAATATTTACCATGCGTATTATTATATTTATGTGTATTAATTTGATTTTTTGGAGTCGGTGCCAGCCAATCCAAGTTACATGTAATTTTCCAATAGACACGCATTCAAATATCTGCGAGTATTTTTACGATTTAATATTTAGTTAAAAAAAATTAACTTTATTCTTTTACGATTTGCATTGGATAATTAATTTTAATTTTGAACTTGGCTTGGCTGGCATCGACTCCAAAAAATTAAATTAATGTACATAAATATAATAATACGCATTGCAAATACTACGCTCTTAATTTAATTTCTTATTACTATTTTGTAAAAAAAAATTTTTTTCACTTAGCAGTAGTTTTTGTAGTCGGTTCAATTTTTGTTAGAAAAGTTTATTTTTCTCTTTTATGTTAAAAGTTAACAATTTTTTGAAATCGGTTAGTAAAAATTATAATACGGAAAAAAAATATTGTAAATTATATACGTTAGTCAGGAAGTGGTTCAAACCCACGCTCTCTTTCAAGAACCAGAGTTTCACTCCATTCGGCGAGCTTATTCAACGTCCATGTTACCTGTAATTTGCCAGAAATCACTAATTTCATTAGTTTTTACCTAATTACTAAAAAAGTACTGAACCAATTTCGATGAAGTGGTATTAATTCGAGAGTAACCTCTTTCACTTAACACAAAAACCAAATAAATCGGTTGTATAGTTCGAAGTAATCGGTGAACACACGTAAAGAAAATACATACGCGTCGAACTGATAACTTCACCTCCTTTTTTGAGGTCGGTTAATAAAAATTAGTAAAGATTATAGAGGCATGTTAGAAGTGGGGCTCGAACCCACGCTCTCTTTCAAGAAACAGAGCTTAAATCTGCGCCTTAGACAGCTCGACCATCTTGACTGCACTGCATTCGGCGAGCTTATTCAACGTCCATGTAATTTTTAATTTGCGAGAAATCGCTAATCTTATTAGATTTTGCCTAATTACTAAAAAAGTACTGAACTAATTACGATGAAATTGAAGTGGTACCAATTCGAGAGTAACCTCTTTTATTTAACACAAAAAACAAATTAATCGGTTGGATACTTTCAGAGTAATCGGTGAACATACATAAAGAAAATACATACGCTTCGAATTGATAATCTCCTCCTCCTTTTTAGAAGTCGGTTAATAATACGCAGGATGTTAGCTGTGCGTATATGCGTGCTCGAGTGATTCATTCGAATATCAAAATAACTCATAATGACCATCACAACCATGGAACTATTAATCCTTTGCTCTCCTCTGTCGCCACTGTAAGATAAGATGAAAACTCCATTCTTGACGCTTCGGCGACATCATCTTTCCCTGCAAAATTTGTTTTGGCACCAGTAATAAAGGAGAATTAAAATTTCCTTCATTTAGTCAGAGCATTTTTGAAGATGTCTACTTGAAGGGAACTTCTTTTTAAAAAGTGTTAAAATAGTGTAATGACGCGAAGTGCAAAGGGATAATAAAGAGAAATTGACATATCCTTAAAAGAATGAAGATTGCAGTAAGTGTGTGTTTGCCATATTGTGACAAACTAGATAAACTCCTGTCAGAGGCACTGAAACATATTATAATATCTGCGCAAACTGTGAAACCAGCAAAAACAAACAGAAAATTCTAGGATAGTTGTGAGGGAAACTTCCCACGAATCAAGTCTTGAATAAGATGAAATTTCCTATTAATATTTACGGATGACATTTCGCACTACTTATTTTGGAACATTATGCTACTTATTTTCTAATGCATTACTTATTTTTAAATAGGGCTGCCAGATTTGGCCTTTTATCTGAAATTTTACATTCACCCCATAAATTCTATATAGCAGGGCTGTCCAACATTGCGCCTGCGAAATACCAGAAAGATTTTACAGAGATTTTGACTTATTAAATCTTTGAATATCTTCGATTCAATAAGGTCTTGATTTCTGTAAGAGTTTTCTGGTATCCCGAGAGAGCCAGGTTTAGAAAACCTTGCTATACAGTGTTATTTTCTTTATTTAATGAAAGACATTTCATGATTAGGCTATTAAAATATTTTCTATCCATCTTTCTGGAGAGAATTCGAAGTTTTTAAATTGAAAGACGAGGCCAAACTGGCAACCTAGTATTATTATCGTTTACTCGTCGCATGTTTCTAAAAGTAATTGAAAGTTTAATATTTGAAGATACTGGTATTCATTTTTTTCAATGGGTTTGTGCTCTGATGGGTAAATTTCTACAAAATTCCAAATGTCCCACTGGCACCAGTATTTTGCAAAGAAAAAAAAACGGTTTACGATATACACGAAAAAACGCATTAAACGTTTTGTAAATAAATTTGATCAAATTTTCTGGTGCCGATGTCACATTTCGGAATTAAAATTGTGTGGTAGAAAATTCTACCATCAGAGCTCAAAGGGTTAATTAAGTACTCCAGCCTCTGTGAACACTGCAGTTTTCTAGTTTGACAGTCCTATATTACCTCACGGCAACTTGTTCTATTGGAGTATTAATATTTATTATAAACTCAAAGCTCATAAAATTGATATTAAAATGAAAAGGAACGCTTTGCACAGAATTTTAGCGTATTTGTAGCAAGGGATTTAGAAAAAAGGAGTACATTACGTATTTTTAAATGTTCCATGGAAATACTATATTTAGAGTTTTTGTATCTTATTCTTCCTAAAATATTGTGAAATTGCAAAATCTACGTAATCTTATTAAAGTATAATTACTGTAAATATTTTTAGGATGCTTTATGAAGCTTTAAGAAAAATAAATGCTTTTCAGAGTGACATGTTGTTTTTCGATAATCTTCTTTCGAAAGTTACAAATTTCACATTTGTTTGGAAAAAGAAACTTTTAAGTTTTTATAATCAGATTAGGATTTTTTAAAATTTCGAATCTTTAAGGATTGTATAAGAGTAGTAAAGGATATAAAACTCAATTTTTCTTCGGAATATTGATCTACGGCTATTTAAATGCATGTATTCACAATATATTTTCCATACTTCTGTAGGTATTCAATTCGACATTTCAAATAATACCCCATTCAGGGAAAGGTAATAAAGTTTTTATTTTGTGATACAGCTAAAATGTATTTTTTTAAAGTAAATTTTGAAGTTATTACAAATGTTTGACAAAATATTAATTCATTCAATATTATATAATCGATAATTCGATAATTATAATCGATTATACAGCAGTCGTAAATTTAAAAGGAAAAAAAGGAAACCCATTTGCATAAAATGTTCATATCTAACCCTTTCACTTCCAGTGAGTCTAAATGGCATCATGGCATTATTTTTTTCTATATGTAATTCGGATAGTCTAAATTCATACCAGAAAATTAAAGTAGAAATACTTTTTTTTATTTTAACAGACATTCATATTTAAATAAAGCGAAATTTATCACTGAAATTTTCTCGTCTAAAATCAGATTCTCTGAACTACGGAATTTCTAGAACGCATTCTACCATGCGAATGAAAGGGTTAATGCCCTTAATTATTGCACCCGTGGCTTTAACAGGCAATGTTGGGTACAGTTTTGAATTAAGATTGTTCGATACCCGCCTTTTGTTTAATCCTCTAATATTCATGCCAAAGTATATCCTAGCATCAGTGTTTCCAATTTAGTAGACATTTTAATTCGGTATTCCAAATTCATACCAGACATTTAAAATGGCCTTATTTGCTTTATTTAATAATAGAAATTCCGTCATTCAATAAAGTGAATTTTTTTATTGAAGTTTTCTAGTAAAAACTCAGTTTGTCTGAAAGGGATACTTCTACAATGTATTCTATCGTGATTATTAGAATATTAAAATAATATAATTGACTTTGTTCTCAAATTATCAGTCATTAACCCTTTCTGGCTTGGGGGAGTCAGTATCTGTCCCACTTAATTTCGATCCTCAATTGCTACATCAATAGCATAATATTGAAACAAATAAAAAAATGTATGTGAGGTAAAAGTTCCAATTATTTCCATAAAATTGCTTTCGCCAATCCTAGTGTGAAAAAATTATTTAAAAATTTAGCAATACATGTTCTTTGTGCTGGAAAGGGTTAAATAAGATGAATGATTTTTACTTAAATAAAAGGGCTTGTAATCAAACAATCTGAATTACACATTTGAGTTCCAGTGGGTTTTGTAAAAATACTGTCGAAAAATATCGAGCAGCGCGATTGCGTTTCTTTTATTTTATGCTGAGACGACTGAAGCAGCGTTATAGCCTTTTTTTATTTTATGTTGATAAGTCCATATCAGTGCACCATCAGTGGTTCAAATGCTCGAAATGTGCTGGGTTTTCTCGACATAAAAATTGAACTGCTTGGGACTCATACTGTTAAAAAAATAGACTTCACTTTATCGGTCATGTCGTTTAAGGGTGGTCTTAAATCAAAAAGGGCAACTTTGTGATATATGCTTTAATTTATTTTTGTTCAGAAATGCATGAAACTAGCAGGTGTTGTTATTCAGAAACTGTCTAATTGCACTCAATTTTCTGTTTTTTAAAAACACAATAGATGTTTAATAACAAGTCTTTAAAGTTGACGTTTTAGTGTCCATTTTCGGGCGAAAGCAAAAAAAACCGCTCGATAAACAGGAGAAAAACGGGTGATCACGTGATCGAAATAGCTTAGAACTAGATAGCTAATTTAATTATCATAAAATGGAAAACTAAGTTCGATTCGAAATCACTTCCATAGTCAGGCATTCCAGTTTTATATCTTTCTGTTAAAAAACGAATTTGTAAATGTATCAAAACGTTTTGCGCTTGTTGAATGGAGCAGTTGAGAACATCCTTAACACTAGAATGACGGTGAGGGGCCATTTTGAACCCGCCATATGGCTATAGCTTGATTAGTATCAGAAATTTCTTTTTAAAATAAATTTAAAACATACCAAGGAAAATAGAGTAAATTAAATAACTTAAACGGTTTTAAATAAAAAATCTGGTATTAAATATTTTTATAAAACTTGAGTAAAAATCCCCGTCTTTCTAGTGTTAACAGGTTACCATAATTTCCGGCGTACAATCCGCGGATCAAACAATTCTTTTTCAGCACAGAAATTGTACATAGTAATTGAAACAAAATATTTTCCGCGATCTAGATAGTTACACTTTTTATTGTTTTTATCTTTTTTATAGACTGCTAGAGTGACGTATTGCGCTTTCCGAACATCTTCATTGGCGCATTCGACTATCACGTGACTCCAGCGGTCTGTAAAAAAGATGTGTCGCGTGAAACCGCGGTAGACTGTCTTTTTCGACAACACGAATTTATGCAAAAAGTCTGTGTAACGTCCCCGCATGGGTCGAATGAAATGTCATTTCATTTTAAACATTCATATTTTCAGCTAATCAAAAAACATTTTCCCCTTCACATTAAAACTTATTTTGTGCTTTATATATTTAAAATTCATGAGAATATATTTTTTCGTCAAAACTAATATTAAAGTTTCCATATCCTCAGTAATGTAACTTTTCCACAACTTGTATGTTTATTTTACCTTCCTTATCAGTTGTGGGTTCACAGAATTTAATTAAAATTTTAATTCATCTCCATACCTTTGCTAATACTCTTTCTGCCGGATCCTATGTTGTTCTAATGCATTTTTTTTTTCATAACAATAACTAAGTGCGCAAAATTTTAATTCCTCAAGTTATGCGATTTAATATTGCTGCATTATTGTTTGTCTAAACAAAAGTTCAGCCGTTTAATTAGCTCTAAATTTAATTAAGTACATTTGTATCCAAGAACACAATTTCATTGTTACTTTTAAGAATACTTTATTTAATCTTATATTAATTAACTACGCATCTTTTAATCAGAAATACTTTTAAATTGACAATAACACACGAACGTTGCGTATTTGTTTTCAATCAGCGAGAAAAAAAATTCACGAGTTTAATTTTCTGAACATAGTAACAAATTAAATTATTTCTCTTATTCAAAAATTTTATTTTTCATTTATTGTAGTAATAATTCCGGAGTGAATTATTACTTTATTTTGATAATTATCATCGTATTTAATCTCAGAATTCTCGATTAAAAAAGAAGATAGCTGTTCGGAAATATTTGTCACGAAAAAGTGGAATTATTTGAAGAAAAAAAGTCCGCTAAGCTTCTTTTTTAAACTGCACATTAAATACTTTCCATAATCTTTTGAAACATAACTTTTGAAAATAACTTTTGAAAAAATGTTAACATTGTGCTACATGTTGAAATAGGTTCCCTTGACCATTTATGATTTGCATGTCATGGTCAGGGCTGCCATTGGCGACTATTTTATAAATTCTATTCCACAGCACTTTCTTAACCCCTTAAAGGGCGGTGGGATAAAGTGTATACCACTTAATTTTAATTGAAAAATACAATATTGACCTCAGAATTTCGAAATGAAAATTTTAATTTTATCAAGTACATAAGGAAAGCATTTTCCTATTTTGAAATAAATTTCTTTTTAAATTCTGGTGTAGCTCAATCATTTCAGCATTTAATGAATAGAAGTGTTTTGCCCTTCCAAGGGTTAAGGATGTCCGGGACACAAAAATCTTCAAATTTCCTAAAAAACTTTTATTGGATTAAAAATTTCTATTTTTTTAGTACTAAAAATGGTGTTTAATGGCACGTTTTTATCTTAATTGGGACAGGAACTATTAATGCTTTCGTTTTGGGTTTTTTTTTCAAAATCAAGCAATGGCTGTCAGGAAAATGACTTCATGTGAAATGCGTTTTTCTTCCTGATGGGTTTTTTCACCATGTCTCCTGTTTAAAGAATTATAAGTCAAGAACCGTTGGAGATAAATTGTTCAAATTTGGAGCATGCCTTTTTCAAATTTTTTTACTTTAATTTTTATTCAGCAAGTATAAAAATAGTATTTACTTTTAAAAATATGATTTTTTATGATTTTTTGCATCATTTATTTTGTAATTTTTAATTTAAACATTTTTAATTTTTATATAAATTTATAGTCTTAAAAATTAGTAGAAGTATTGTCAAGATTAAAGCTTATATATTTTTGTTTATTTTAATTTAAAAAATTTGGAAATTCTACAAATAATGTTTCGAGTTATAACAATTTTAAATTACCCACTTTTTAAAGAAATTTTTAAATCAAAAGGAAAAAATATGATCAATATAATATCAACAAAAAATATGATAAAAGTTTTATCATGAGATATTATTTACATATGATATGGTTAACCATTGCAAAAAATTTCAAAATTTTAAATCAATAAATAAAAATTATTTCAAAATGTGTCATGGACCCCATTAAACAAAAATGTTTTATGTAAATTTTGGCAACATCTACGAGAAAACTACATTTTGTTTTTAATAAATGTGCAAGTAGAATATAAAAGTAATAACCAAATTGCAGCCCATGGTCAATTAAACTAAAGTTATAAACACAGAAGCTCGCTGATAATTGGTTGATCAATCCAGGGTGACTTAGTCAAATTTTGGGAAACATAATTTTAAATATAACAGAATAGGCTCTTTAAATATTCTCTCCATACATTTACGAAAGCATCGCCAAACATTTGTTATTAGATAATACTGAGTTAATGGTCTTAATTTCCCCCCCTCTGAATACTGTTTTCTATATTCATTAATATTTAAAAAAAAATGTTTATCCGGAATATATATTTAGTGCTGAATTAGAAGTGCTGAATTTAGACACTTATCTAATGGGAGAGACTTCTGTGACTCCGGGGGAGGGATATAATAGAGTTCCGGGGTGGAAATTACATTTTTTACCATTCAAAATACAAAATCTCAAATTTGCCGGGGGGGGGGGGAATGTCCCCCTCGGGCCACCCCCTGAATTCAACACTGATTATTATAACTATTATTATTATTATTATTATTATTATTATTATTCAGATTGTTTGATTCTCACCAGCTTTTTAAAATAGTGTAATTGGCTTTAACGGCTTTCATCCCGCATAATTCTATTTGCCATTAAATAAGGCTAATATTCCTACTTCAAAAAATTGTTAGCAATCAAGCAATTTACAAAATGGTGTAATTTATCAATATCTGAAAATCCTTAAATTCATTTTACAATAACAAATTAAAAAAAAAATTGTAAACATGGCTCCAACTGGTCCGTTTTTAGAAAAGAAGTTTTATTTTTTTCAGAAAAATACTCACAATAAGAACAACATTTAGTTTACTGGGTGTTGATTTACTATTAATTTGATTAAAATTGCACAAAGTTTTTTTTTTTTTTTTTGTTTTAATTCACAATGAGATACATTAAAACCTAGTATTTTCAAACATATCATGCTCATCATAACTGTTAAAAATTAATAATATTAAGACCCTTTTCAAATCCTTATAAAGGGCGTTATATGCTTGAAAGTACTAGATTTTAAATTTATCTTAATGTGAATAATGAAAAAACATCTTTGAGTAATTTAAATAGTATTTTGCAAATTTTTAAATATTTTGAATTCACGCCACATTTTTTTTAAATATTTAAAATTAATAAAATGTAATTTTACGGAATTTTTTCATCAAAGTAATAAACATAAAATTTCATTTTAGAAAATCTAGTATGAATCCTTATAATTGGATAAAGTATATCACAACGCCTTTCTTGGGGTTAAGTAAGACGCAGGGAACAACAATTGAAACTGACAAGTAAGGATTCCATAATGAGCATATTCAGAATATGTTGAAAAGAATGCCAATGGTACTACTGAGATATGTAATAAAGGATTATTTAAATTTAGCGGCGGAATTCTATCAGAAAATTTGTAAAAAAATAAAATTTCTTTGACTATTTGGAGTGAAATTATGAAAACCATACAGGATTTGGCGAGCAGGATTTTCCCTCTCTAAAAACAAATGATTTTAATGCATGTGAAATTGTTTGTTAATTGTCACTCAGAATCTTTCGTTATTTCCACCAGTTATTTTTTAGTGTAAAGTTTACCTTATACAATTCCAGAATTTTCACGATTTAATTTCAGAAATTTATCTGCTCTGAAAAACCAGTAATAAAAGATTAAAAATCAAGCAAATTGCTCTCATCGCGAAGAGTTTAAATATTATTCGTTATAAAAGCGCTTTTTTGAAATTTTATTTCGGTACCAACCACAAATGGCCAAATAAACGATGATTTCATTATTTTTTTACAGACGCTTTATCAAAGTTCCGCCGAAATCTTTTTATAAACATATACATCCATATGAGAAGAACATTCTGAATTTTCTTTCTTAAGATTTTTGTGACTATGCCTGTATGGAGACCTTCCTTGTGAGCATGTTATTTCCCAGAATTAGTCGAGATTATTTTGAGAAATTTAATTCAATTCTAGCCTGTGCAAATACTTTTTAATTTATACATTTCAAAAATTTACGGTTGCTACTCATTTGCAGTGTTATTTTATGTATTATCTAAAAAGTGTTTTGTATAGTGTCGAAAAAAGATGCGCTCATTTTTCAATCAAGAAACTGTCTAAAAGAATAACGCAAATTGCCATTTCATAGGGACAAAATCCTTCTTTCAATTGATATACAAAACAAAATAAATTTAAGGATCTGTCTAAATAATGAAATTGCGACTATCTTCAAAATTTTCAGTACGAACATTTAATTTTGACATCAGACTTCCGTTTTCCGATGCAGTTCCCTTCTTATACAAAATGGAAGGCATTCGGGGAATTTGTTTTGGAATTATGGAGGTGTGTAAATTTCGAAACATTTAACACTAGAACCGCGGAGATGGGTCATTTTGACCCGTACTCAGTGAAAAAATGTCAATTCGAACCAGATAATTCTTCTTAAAATAATTGACTATATGCTGCACAAAAATTATTTAAAATAAATAAGTTAAATAGACTTAACAAAAACTCTGATGTGGACTTTTTTTTTTATAAAACTTGGATAAAATTTCCCGCGATTCTAGTGTTAATAGTACCGTGATTGACCGTCTATAACCTGCGGATCAAACAATAATGCTTATTTAATTTTTAAAGTTAGATACTCTCCAGAATTTCGTAAGTTACATTTTATGAAATAAAATTTTTTGGAATTTGATCCGCAGATTCAAGGACGAAAATCACAGTAACTTAAATCCTTTTTTACAGTTATAAATCAAACTGCAATGCGATAATTTTCTCAATCATAAATAAAAAACTAATAACTTAATGAATTTTTCATGCTTGATGCATGAGCAAAACTAAAATTACTGCTCCTAGCGCCAAGCAAATTTTAGGTTAACATTAGAACGCCCGGAAGGAGTCGATTCGAATCCAACTATGTGATTAAATTTCAATTCGAACCAGAAAAATTTTCTTGAAATAATTTAAATATGATCCATGCAGATTTACGTTAAATAAATAAATTAAATAATTTTGAATAAAAATTCCGGTGAGAAATATTATTGTCAAACTTGAGTAAAATTTCCAAGCGTTCTAGTGTAAGCTTAACCCTTTCCGGCACTGTCATATTCTGTTAGTAAAATGAGAAATTATCGACTGATCCCGGAATTTACAAATGACATTTTAAGAAATTAAAAACTTTTTAATTTAAACTTTCACTGTAAAAGCAAAATTTTATTAAAATATTATTGGTGCCGTTTGCAAGTTTGGAATTAAAATCAGGTGTGCCAGGACTGAGCACGGAGGGGTCGGAAGGAGCCGGAAAGAGTTAAACAACCACCGCAGGCCTCCCACTGGCTCTTTTTTTAAAACCAGTATTTTTTCAGAGAAAAAATTGTGTTATATTTCTGCAACTATGGCAAGAAAAACTCTTTTCTATGTAAGTTTATGCGAAATTTATAAATAAGATTTTTCTTAGAAAAAAAATGGCAGTCAAAAGACAGATCGAGTAGGATCCCTGCGACCGTTATATAGTTTATTTTGCGATTATCAAACAAAACGATTTCCGTTAATATTCTTATAAAAGGCAATACATTTTTGCACAACGGCGACATTTTTATCTTCTTATAAACACCGGGATTAATTTAAGACACTCGTCCCTAAATTTATTGCTTCACAAGACATCTGGCAGAGTTTGCAAATGTCGAATCTTTATCTCACCTTTCAATTTTATTGCTTTCAAAGCCAAAGGTTACGTCAGAAAACTGCTCAAGAAGAGGAAATATGTCCCCTTTCATCCCCTATGCTACTGCGCATACAAACCTAACCACCCACGAACAAATTCCTCTATTGCTCTCCCTTACATGAGAGGAACTAAAACATATGCATGATTTGTTGTTTAAAGCTCGTCACCCTTATCAATACTAGTAAATAAACATAATTTTGGTGAAAATAACTTTATAATTATTTCTTCTCCCACGTAAATTTTCAAATTGCTCTATATTCATTCCGTTAAAATATATCATAACAGATGCGACATAACCTAAGCAAATTTTATCAAAAATCTATATCCATAACCCTTTAAGACCCGAAACATTTTCATCATTAAATATTACATTCATCTGGTTATTAACTTTATACTAACCCTAATGACGCCTAAAAAAATAATTTAAAAAAATTTCTTGCCCCCCTAGAGCGTGAAGAGTACCCGCACGAAAGTGCGGGTTGGGCTTTATCTGTGAAAGTCACACCTGCACGATTGTGCGGGTTAGGCTTTTCCTGTGAAATCATTACTTATTACATGTTAAGATTTATAGATTTTCTGGCTCTAAATGGATAGAAGAGAGAAAGTGAAACAAAATTTTTTTTACAAATATGGTAATTATTGATGTATTACTTTTTTATTTTATGAACTGGTTACTTTTTTACAACGGAAATCTTTAAAACATGTTTTTGTTTTTGACATGCACAAATAAACGTTGCATTTTTGACAACGTCTTTTTGAACTGCTTTCGCAGTTTTCTAACCTGCACTTGCGAGGCCTTGAAATGTCATCAACACATGGGAAATTGTTGTAAGAATCATACCTTTTATCCAAGCATGGTATGGTTTTTTTGCAGGCGCGTTATAATATTTAGATCTTTTCACAAGAGGAAAAAGAGATTTTTTAGAGACTTTTTTCATTCTTTTAGTATTTTCCGAAACTGCCTTGAAGGTAGAACTTTGGGAGATGAATTCAGGAAACTTTGAGGTGGAAGAATGATCCAAAATTGTCATTTTTTCTTCACCGATACCATCTGAACTTCACTGTCTTTCTAATAAATCTGCTTCAAATATTTTGTCCGTAACGCCGTCATCATCCGAGATATCACTAAATTTAGAATCTGATTTATTCATCAATTGAAACATTTCTTCTTGAGTGAGAATTCTTTTCCGTTTAGACATCTGAAAAAGTATTTTATTTTGCTTTATTAAAAGTTAACAAAGTACTGCATAAAAAATTAGAAAAAATATTTGAAAATTTTATTAATTAAAAAGAAAAAAAGTAAAAATTAATTTTTAAAACGGGGGGGGGGGAGTATCTATGGCAACACCCAAGAAAATAATATAGTATTAATTATGTAGCAGCATACTTCGTTTTATTTTGGCTGTCATCAAAATTGTTGAAACAGAAAACAAAATGAGCATTGAAAAACACTTACCTTTACAGCAGCACTAACTAACGTAACGCCCAAGTTGCACGATCGTGCGGGTGACGAAATCTTGAGTCCTAAGAGCAAAATAAATAGTGTATAATTAATGTTTTTATTATATTACACTTATTTAGACATTAAAGCAATAATATTTTTCTAAGCAATTAAAAATATATTGATAATTACGTTTTTACGATAGATAAAATGATGAGCTATATCCGTTGTACTTGTAAACAAAGCTAGACATGCCTCCTGAAAGTAAAACATGGACTACTACCGTCATTTGTTGATGAAAAAAGATATTTTGCTCTTTCTGCTAACCAGAACGATCGTTCGATTTGGGTTTATATTACATACGACTGTTTCAGAAGCAAAAATTTAAATGAATGTCTAACCCGCACGATCGTGCGAGCTGGGTCTTAAAGAGTTAAGCTTTAAATATGCAATTCTAAAATAGCATGTCATTCTGCCAAGCAATTTTTAAGCTATGCTAAATAAAGCTACCGCAATGGTGTACATTTTACTATTATCAAAACAAAATTTTATGTTAGGAGATCCGAAATTTACAGAATGACTTCCGTTTTGTATTCGAAGTAAATTTTACTAAAAATTCAAACATAATGATAAAACACAGTTTTATCATTAAACTGTAGAAATAAAACTGTGTTTTATAATGAAAATATCAACGTACGTTACAATATCCAGGTGGAGACACTCCTCCTCCCTAAGTTGTTTTTTCAATGTAATTTAAAGAAGATGTACGTTACGGTTAAAAACTCTGCATTCAAATTACATGCAACTTGCCTAACCCTTTAACGTTCATTGGTTTCTCTACGAAACCATAGGGGCCAACCTGACATCGATTAACCCCTTGAGCTCTGCTGGTAGAATTTTCTACCACATAATTTTAATTCCAAAATGTCACAATGGCACAAGAAAATTTGACCAAATTTAGTTCAAACAGGTTTCATGCATTTTTTCGTGTTTATCGTTGGTTGGTTGGTTGGTTGGTTGGTGGGCAAGTACTGAGACGTATGCTACTACCCGCGTGTTTATCGTTAACCGGTTTTTTTCTTTGAAAAATACTAATGCCAAACTGACATTTGAAATTTTTATGAAATTTACACCCCAGAGCCCAAAGGGTTAACCGTAATACATGCTTTAATTTGACCCTGGTTTAATGAGTTTCGAACCAGAATTTTTCAAAGAAATGAAATTAAGTATATTCTAGTAGCAAGCATGGAATTAAATAAATAAAGATTCGTGAAATATATTTTCCGGTTTGAAATGACGTTAACCTGGATCAAACAAAGCCAGATATTATGGAAGATTAGTTGAAAATTGGCAGCTATGCGAAACCAAAAAATCTTAATTTTAAAAAGTCCATTTCATTACGTGTGTGAAAAACCACTTTTTTCTTATTTACAAATATGTTTATTCGCAATTACTGGTGGCACTCATTTATTGCAACATATGAGCAATGGAAATGCTTTGTCCGTTAAAGGGTACTTATACAGGGTGGCGAGTGGTCAGGGACATACAGATTCAAGAAAAGAGGCAACCACCAGTATTTTCTTGCAGAAAATACTTCCAATAATATAAAGGGATTAAGAAAGGTGAATTTCTCTTTCACAAATTGGTGGTAAAGACATTTTTTGTAGAAAATACTCCCAATAATATAAAGGGATTAAGAAAGGCGAATTTCTTTTTCACAAAATAGTGATTAACACATTTTTTGTAGAAGATACTCCCAATAATATAAAGGGATTAAGAAAGGCAAATTTCTTTTTTACAAAATAGGGGTTAACACATTTTTTGACTGCGTTCTTCCCTGACCACTCACCATCTGTATTGTAACATAAAAATTATATTACAACAATGTTGCTTGACGGCTTTTTTTTTAATTCAGATTTCTGGATTTGCACCGCTTTTTTAAATGTTATAATACTCATTGTCTTTTGGTCTTAATTATTAAAACGCGGAAATCTCTTACCTAGGTTACATCCAAATTGAAGTTCGGAACTCGATTTCTGAAATGTTACCGCAGGACTATATCACTTCTATTAACGTATAATTTCTTGCCTACATGAATATCTTTCAGTACCAGTGTATTTTTTTTTTTTAAATCTTTATTTAAGGGGTACCGCGACACATTTTAAAATAATTGTTGTTTTTCGCGTCTAAATTTTGAAATTTTTGTAATGGTTAACTATATTATTTGTGAACAAAATCACATGATTAAACGCCTCATATTTTTTTCTTTTAATTTACTAAAAAAATAGGGCAATTTAAAACAATAGGAAAAGACAGTAGATAGAAAAAGACATGATCCAAGTTTTAATAAGTTATCTTTAATGGTTTTTGGGTTATAGCAATTTAAATACGAGAAAGAGTGAAAAACTCATTATGAAGAAAAACGCATTTTGAAAGGAAGTCATTTCCATGACAACCATTCCTTGCATGAAAGCTAGTTTTTGAAAATAAACATGAACAAAATGACCAGAACCAGAACAAAAACATGATATTTTGTTTTCGAATTAAGAATTAAACATGATTAAAAAGTCATTTTAAGCAGAAAAAAATGTAATTACTTTTAATGCAATATTTTTTTTAGAAAATGTAAAGATTTTTGTGTCTCGGATCTCCTTAAATAAGGCGAAATTTCTTGCGTTTCAACTAGAATTATTTTTTGCTAAAAAAAAAAAAAAAAAAAAAAAAAATACTGATCTTTCACCCGGAAAATAACGGTGCCCGTATGAACCCGTATATCAAATGTATGGAATGTATATATTTTTTCAGAATAGACAGAAATATGCGCTATATGCGCTAGAATTGACTTCCAAATGTGGTTTACAGAAAATATGATTTTAATATCTGACAATAAATCTTCTCTATAGCCTACTTATACACTCATACTTAGTTTTGTGATTACCCTTATTTTATAACATTAAAATCGAAATGTTCTCTCACTTTCACAAACAAGATTTGTACGTTACTTCTGAGATATTAATTTCTATTTTATAGCTTGGTTTTATTGCAGAATATTATTGCTTAGTTATGAATTGATGTATGTAATAAAGCAATATATAATGAGGTCATTTCTAGTTAATATCGAGCATAATTCACTCAAAGTGTGAAACTGGGCGTGCATAAGTGATACATCCTATCAAATTCCTCTATTGTTACTTTATTAAAATTTAAATTCTCCCTATTTATGGTGAAAATTCAATCGCCTTTGCTACTTTATATCACAGATGTGTTAAGCTAATGTTACAGATGAATTAACATTTACAGCCGGTTTAGTGTATTTGTTAATGCATAGATAGCTAGCTTTACGGATTTTGAATATCAATACTTAACCCTTTGAGCTCTGGTGGGTAAATTTCTTCAAAATTCGAAATGTCACATTGACACCCGTATTTTGCAATGAAAAAAAAAAGTGCATTAAACCTTTTACATATACATTTGGTTGTATTTTCTGGTGCCGTTGTGGCATTTCGGAATTATAATTATGTGGTAGAAAATTCTACCATCAGAGCTCAAAGGGTTTAAATGATTTTTTTTCGTACATAATTGTAGATCTCTGCGTTTACATAAGGTGGAGAAAATTTCAAAAAATTATTATCACATTCAAATTCTTTAATACTTGGCATTGTTGCCAATGGTCGACTTTTTAAAAATTCACATTTATTGCTTTGCATCATTTTTTGAAATCGTAAAATTCGACATACTTAATGACATACTAATTAACCCTTTGAGGGGCAAAGCACTTCTCTTTATAAAATGCTGAAATGATCGGTGAAAACATATCAAAACTGTCCGGAAGTGCTTTCCTCCGGACGTCTGCAATAGATAGCTTTTTGTTTTTTGTCATGAAAGCAAGCTAAAACTATTTATTTGTAATTTTGTTGCTTTTTAACCTATTTCTATTTAACTGATTACACATTTGTTCGTTATAGGACATCCATTAAAGGTTGTATCTATCTTGTTTACTTCTAAAACTTGGAACAAATAGAGAAACAACTCCATTGCACTGACTTTATTTGATCATCTACTGTCTGGGTTACAGTTTGGTAAAATAACTATAGGATATGGAATTAGAGGAATTGTAGCGCTCATAGTGGCAAAATTTCAAATTTATCAATCGTATTCACGAACTATGACAGATACAGAAAATTTATCAACCTCAAAAGTGTAAAGCGCCTTCCATTTAATATTAAATTATTGTTTTCCAAATAAAAATATAGCTTCGTAGAAGCCGTAAAAACATAAGATTCGCTACAGCCAATCACCACTCTCAATGCGATTTAATCCTTTGAGCTCTGGTGGGTAAATTTCTTCAAAATTCCAAATGTCACATTGGCACCAGTATTTTGCAAAGAAAAAAACCGGTTAACGATATACACGAAAAAATGCATTAACCCTTTTTCAAATAAATTTGGTCGAATTTTCTGGTGTCGATGTGACATTTCGGAATTAAAATTATGTGGTAGAAAATTCTACCATCAGAGCTGAAAGGGTTAAGGCAAGCTGCATACTGAGCCGACTGCTGAAATATATTCCTCAACTTCGAAGAAAAACAAGTTTAAGTCTGATTTAAAACAACTTCCTTCTTTGTTTTGACCGGTTTCTTCTCTTAAGCCTCACTTGATGCTCTCCAGATCCTTCTGTGTGCATCTGCAGCCTGCCTATTTGTGGCATTATACACGAGCCACATTTTATTCAAAAAATAAAATATGTAAGTCAGCTGTAAATAATTTTAATACAATCACCAAGTTAGGTAAGCTAAATGAACTTACCATTTTCTATTTCAATTTCTAGACGGTATGAATGAGAAATTTTTAAAATAAAAAAAGGCCAAACTGGACTCCTGCAGTTTTTACCTCAAAGCATCACTTGCGCCCACGTATTTCCATATATTAAATAATTGTTACAGTGTCCTGGGCCATCAGCTCTTAAAGTTTTTACCACGAATTTAGATTCACTCTGTATTTTATCTGTAAGTGCCTGTGTACATATTCAAATAAATATTCATGTTGTAGATATTTTTAGTGCAATTTTACTTATAACCAATACTAGAAAGAAATAACACATAGACATTGTCTTGCCTTCTCGTTTCTAATATTTATTTTTTATCGTAGGGTCTTTAATTTTTGCATGAACTTCAATTGTCCTCAAAAAAATTTATATCCCTTTTATAACCTTTTCCCTGTTTTGCTCGTACATTGTCCAATTATGAAATGCCCGTACTGGCACTCATGCTTCTATTAGAATTTATTATTCTCACCAGTAGAATTGTACTGTAAATTTTATCTAGTTTAATCAGAGTATTTATCTGATTAAATTAGGCAAAAATTACTTTTTTGAATAACCGGCGATGAAAGATTAAAAATTCTGAAGTTTTCAATGCTAAAATATGAAGAAATTGGTTGCAAACAGGTCACAGACTGAAGACCGTTGTTATTGAGTTCTGTTACTTGTACACAGGGCTGCCAAATGGTCCGCGAACTGAACATTAATATTTTTTAACAGAAATTTTCATGATAGGTTCTACTGAATATGCGCTAGAATTGACTTCCAAATGTGGTTCCTTGGCAAGAAACATATGAAAGGAAAATTTCTCTAAGAAAATTCTTATGTTCAGTTGGAAGACCATTTGGGAGACCTGTGTACATTATGTTTATTACATATCTAATAAAAAAAGCAAGTAAAATGGAATTATTAGGTAGTAAAGTTTATTTTTCAAAATTAAAAATCCAATAATTGCAAGAAAAAAATGAAACTTCGGTTTTCAAAAATGATATCTATTTCAAATCAAAAAAATTCATCCAGCATTAAGAATTAATTTATTTTCAATCCATTCTGAATATAATTTCTAGTGGTCAGTAGAAAAAGATTTCTTCTAAAAAATTTAAACTGCTTCATAAAGACATTTATTATAATATCAGGGAGAACGAGAGAGAAGGGAGACTTTTTTCTTAAAAATAAAAATAAAATAATATTAATTTGATACCAAGTATTTCCATTAAATTTGATTAAAACGAGACATTTAAATTTTACACAAAAAAATTTCCCTTTTTCCGTTTTGTGCCTATCATAGTATTTTATTTCTTTATAATATTTAAATTTTTTTTCATTTATATTAGTACATTTTCGGATATTTTATGTTTTTTTTTATTTTTAATTAAACACATTCTTTAAAAAACGAAATTAATTATATCTTATTAATATATTTTTTAACTCAAGTGAAATTGAATTTCAAAACAATTTCTTAATTAGCTCAATTATTTTTTGAAATATATATTCTTTAATACTCTAGATAAAATCATTCATCTTACTTTGAATACTCAGAAAATAGATTTTCAGAATAAATGTAAAACAAGAAAGAATAATCATGCGTTAAGCATAGATTATGAAACACCATTCAGCACTCTTTGAAATCTTTAACAAAACTTTGGTATTTAGAGATAAGTAAGTAAGTTCAAATGTTTTACCTGTTTTTAGAAAACAGGTAAAACATTCGAAAAGCTGATTTCAGCAGTTACCGTCCATAGCCTAATATGTTTTCCAATTCTTTTGAACATCCTGTATTTTATATGTAAATTGATATGTATACCATATAATGCAAAAATTTAGTTTAGCAAGAAAACGCATAACATGTCTGAAATTTCTCTTTCCGCAGCTTATAGAAATAGATAGAACCATATTTTTGATATAATGTGCCTTGAATACTTTAGTGCAGACTTGTAATTTACATAGTACCTTTATTACATACCAGTGTTTAACTAAAATTTAATTCAAACTAAAACACTCTTAAAACTACTAAAATCCATTTTCAGAAATTATCATTTATAGACGACCTTGTATCCAAATTTTGCGATGTCATGTATACAGAGCTCCCAAATTGTCCGCGAAATGAACATCAATATTTTTTAACAGAAACTGTCATGATATGTTTCGACAGAATTTGCGCTAGACTTAACTTTTAATTTCTTGGCAATTTTAATGAAAAATCTAAAAGAAAAATTTTCTTTAAGAAAATTCTGATGTTCAGTTGGCGGACCATTTGGGAGCCCTGTGTATATCATTTATCTATATTTTATAAACATTTCTTAATGAATTAAATGCTGTTCTGCGTAAAAATGCATAATTCATTTTAAAAAAAAAATTACTTTAACCTTCCTACCCTGAATGGGTCTACTCGACCCATAAATATAATTTGTTTTATACGATTCGAACCAGAACTTTTTCATAAAGAATGTTAAGTAACAGATGCAGAGAAATAAGTCAATTAAATATATTAAAGTGTTTTAAATAACAATTCTGGTGTGAAATGTTTTTATCAAGATTGAGTTAAATTTGAACAGGATAGGAAGGTTAAGCATAATTTGCGCTCATTCTTACTCGGGAAGTGCACGAAGTGTGAGTCACCGATTTTGACAAAAGTGGTATCGTTGGAAAGATCTCATCGAGAGCAGCAAAAACTCAATGGAACTACCCGTCGCAAATGAGTCGTTATCGAGATATCCGACAATATATGTGACGCAACTAACACATGCTTAATGGGGGACCGTAAAAAATGTTAGTCTCGATTTTAACTAAAGTGGTATCGTTTAAAAGATATCATCGTGAGGATTAAAAAACGCAAAAGAATCATCCGTCGGAATTGAATCGTTTTCGAGATATCCGACAATTTGTGTCACATTTTTAATACACACTTCTAGGAAACTGCATTAAGTGACAGAAATTGTCGGATATCTCGAAAATCGCTCATTTCAAATGGTTTGTTCCTTTGAGTTTTTTACTTCTCACAATGATATCTTTGCAACGACACCATTTTCATTATAATCGAGAAAACATTTTTTTGCGGCCCCCCATTTAGTGTGCACTAGAACAGTAGGCACTAGCTACGTGACATAAATTATCGGATATCTCGAAAACGACTGATTTCCGACGAGTAGTTCTATTGAGTTTTTTCTCCCTCATGATGATATCTTTTTAAAGATATCACTTTCGTTAAAAACTAGACTAAAATTTTTTGCGGCCCCCCATTAAGTGTGTACTAGTTAAGTGACATAAATTGCCGGATATCTCGATAACGGCTCATTTGCGACGTGTAGTTCCATTGAGTTTTTTACTGCTCTCGATGAGATCTTTCCAACGATATTACTTTTGTCAAAATGGGTGACTTATACTTTTTGCATTTCCCTAGTTAATGCAGTTTCCTAGAAGTGTGTATTAAAAATGTGACACAAATTGTCGGATCTCGAAAACAATTCATTTCCGACGGATGATTCCATTGAGTTTTTTAATCCTCACGATGATATCTTTTCAACGATACCACTTTAGTTAAAATCGAGACTAAAATTTTTTACGGTGTCCAATTAAGTATGCGCTAGTTGCGTCACATATATTGTCGGATATCTCGATAACGACTCATTAGCGACGGGTAGTTCCATTAAGTTTTTTGCTGCTCTCGATGAGATCTTTCCAACGATACCACTTTTGTGAAAATCGGTGACTCACACTTCGTGCACTTCCCCAGTTAGTGCTATTTACGAGTTACATTGTGTAGCATTGCAAGGTATTTGCAGGGAATATGGTCACTTTAAGAATACAATTTTTTTAGCGATAGTTGTAAGTGATTTTTTTTTAAATAAAAATTGCCAGAAAGAGAATAGTCTTTTAAGAATTGGGAAAAAAAAAAGTTAAATTAATCAAAATTTAAACTTGCTGTAATTTTTCGAAAAAAAAGTCTAGTGGATGAAGACAATATGCTCATATGCAGGTAATATGGTCTTAGGTGAATTTTAATAAAACGATTTATATTTGAAGCATGAAAAACTAAAATCGCTGCAAGCCAATTTTTATTTTTTGAATTTTAACAAAAAGTAATAAAAAGCAAATATGAAGAAAACTTAAAAAAAAAATTTAAGCAATTTTAAACTTTTTATGGTAAATGTGTTTTTAATTTTTTTTAAATTTCACATGCATGGCAAGTAAAAACTTCCATGTTTTTCTTGGCACATCTGACGCGTTACTCGCTCACATAATTACGACACAAAACACATAATCTCATACCCACCACTTTTATTTGTTGGAAATATTCCAAAAGAAACTATCTATATCACTTTTCTTTGCTAGGGACAATTTTCCTCTATTTTACGCAGACTGATGTTTTTGTTTATTTACCGTAATTTCGGGTGTATAAGCCGCGGCTCAAACAATTCTTTTTGGACCCAGAAATGTTATTTAATGATTAAACACAAATATTTACGGCGATCTAAGTAGTAATATTCATTTTTAAAAAATTTCTGGGTCGAAAAAGAATTGTTTGAGCCGCGGCTTATACACCCGAAATTACGGTAATCACTGTTTTGATTATTGAGTGTGTTGAATATTACCTTAAAAAGTTTTAGAAACGAGGTATTTTTTCTCAAAATTAGTGCAAGACAGTTCAATTCGAATTTCTATGACATGAGTTGCTTTACGCTTTTTTTTTCTGGCGATGGCAGTAATTCTTGAAATAGCAGTGGCGCAGTCAGAGTGGGGGTTTCGAGGCACTGGACACAACTTTTTTGTTACAGCTTTGTTTTGTTTTATTAAATAAAAATAATTTTGCACTTAAATTTTACAAAATTAACCGTAGAAAAATTGTGGTATAATGAAAACCCCACCCTAGCTGCACTATTGAAAACGGTGAGTCATGAACAAAGACACCATTTCTGTCGTTATCTTCAAAAGATGAAGAATTAAATTTAGAGACTGATGACTAATTTCGAGAGAAGTACTTGACAGAAAAGGTGTATGAGACTATATTTAAAAAAAAAAAAAATGTCCCTGGGATAGAAATTTCACTTTTTCTCTTTTGACACCTATTCTTCATTGGAGGTGGGTTTTCAGAAACAGAACTTGGAGCAAAAGATTCCTCGTCGATTGCATTTAGGTTTAAAGGATGCATAACCGTTTCTTTGAAACCACCCTTAACTGTGGCAGGTGCCATAGCTTTGTGCTTAACTGGAGGAAATTTTCATCCAAATCGTGCCTTTACAATGTTGCAAAGACTGATTTATTCCAAACACAAAAAACCTTCTTGGTGTTAAAATTACTTCAACCATCCAAAACAGGATTTAATCAAATAAATCAGATCAATGATTGTATTATCTGGTAAAAAATAAAAAAATGTCATTTTTTTGCAAGTTTTATTCATAATTGCGTAATCTAGATGGGACATCATCCCATCAAAGACGAAAAAATACCACCCTTGAGATTTAAATTTTGAAAAATTAGTGATAAATTTAACAAAGGTATGTGCTGTCATATTTCCTTTTGGTGTCATTTGACATGCACATCCAACAGACAAATTATCTACCAACTCTAGTTTAACATTTTTATCTTTATACAAAATCATCGGAGTAATAGTTTCAGTTGCATTGTCTCAAGCCAAACGTCTTGCATTTTGATCATGAATTCATTTTGATTAGCAACAAAGTTTACTCTGTTAGACCCCTTTTCAGCATAAACAGTCAGATCTTTATACAAACTGAGACGATTCTGTTTTTTGTACTTATTAATTACTCATTTTTGGGAAGACATGAGAATATTGTCAATTAAAAATTTTAGCAAATTAATCGATAAAAAAATAATCAATAATATATTTGTTGAGCTTGCTGCTCTACCAAGATTCATTGGTTGATTTTTTTCCCGCTAAGATTGTGATTTTTTGTTGAAAATGCTTTCAAAAACTACCGATCGGCCATGCTTTTTCGAAATGACAAACTTTGCTTTATTCAATTTTCACTGCAATATTTAGAAATGCAGAATTTAATGATTTTTGATGCAACAGGATAACGCACATCAGCAAGATTAAAATTTCTTGAGGGAAAATCTTTTTCTTGGTCTATAAGCGAGTACTGATTTTTTTTTTACCCTATAGTAATTTTGAATAATGTTTATAAGTTCGGTTTGTCTGTCTCTTTGACCGTGCTCTAACTCTCGTAAATATTCTCGTATTGACATGTAAGTTTTACATGCTATTCAGATTTAGTGTAGAATGTTTGTTATTGAAAATGTATAGGGACACATAAAATAATTCGTTTGATGGTTGGTTGATTTTTGTCGTCCGATTATCTACGCTAATGGGATATAGGACCAGGGGGGAGTGCCCTCCGTGGGGGTCTTTCTAAGGGAACCTAACCCGTATTTACGCAAGGTTCGAAGAAAACCACGGAAAACTCCGAACGGTTAGGCCGACAGCCGCGATTGGGTTCGAACCCAGCACCTACCGTCTACCAGTTGAGAGGTCCGAACCTCTCGGCCACTGGTGGGGCTAATTCGTTTGAATAATCTTCTACGGTTGGAAATTCTTCAACCCTTTGAGATCCGGTGGGTAAATTTCTTCAAAATTCCAAATGTTACACTGGCACCAGTATTTCGCAAAGAAAACACCCGGTTAATGATACACACGAAAAAATGCATTAAATCTTTTTCAAATGAATTTGGTCAAATTTTCTGGTGCCGTTGTGATATTTCGGAATTAAAATTATATGGTAGAAAATTCTACCCTCAGAGCTCAAAGGGTTTAAAGTGCATTTTATTCATTTTACGATGTTTAAACATAATTAGATTGATAAGTATAACTGAGGTGGAATACAACATGCTTACTCAGAAGCATAAAATACTTAGAACTTATAGTTCATTTACAGAGTTGCACAAAAGAATTCCCTTATATTATTATAGTTGGGGGAAAATTGGATGCTTTACATTATAAATAATGATCTTATAATACTTCAAACAGAATGTAATAAAAAAGGGAACGGAGAGATACATTACAATACACTTTTTTTTTATATAAATTATGGAGTGTGTAGCATGTAACGTTCATATACAGAGATGTACAAAAGAATTGATTGCAGGACTGACTATGAATCCGTAATTCCTATAATATATTTATCACTGTGGTATGTATTTTTATAAACCCAGAAGTGCTATTGTCAGCACAACTTCAACACTGCAGGCCCAGAGTTCGGCTGTTGGCCGGACATTTTAACACACTTATCCTTCATGAATAGTATTACTACAAGTGTGATTTTTTAATTTTATGTATTTTTAAATTTAGCTGATTTTTAGTGTATTATATGTTGTGTATAAATTGAATGGATTATATACCGGGAAGCACAAAAAGATTTGTACACATTTCCGCATATAGATAGCATTTGACGAAACAGGCTTTTAGTGCATTATGTGCTATTAAATTGTTTATTTAGAAAAATCATTTAATTCTACACACATCAAAAAATGGAGTGTGTGAAAAACACGCGAGACTCTACTTGTATTAGTTTGCAAGTTGTTAGAATATAAATTATGCGTTAAAAATAAACGAAAAATCATAGTTTTTTATATTAGCATTGTTGTTTTAATTTGAGGATACAACTGCATTATTAAAACTGCATAGTAACGTGAAGAAAAGTTGTTACATACGTAATATGGAATGATCTTTTATTAAGTTAAAATATCTTCAGACTTTAAATCCGTGACCTATGTAATCTGCACATTTCAGGGCCGTTCCATTAACCACTTAACCCTTTCCGGCACGGACGAATTCTTTTAGTAAAATGAGAAATTATCGACTGACATCTGAATTAATAAACAACTTTTTGGAAAATTAATAACCTCATAATTTAAGCTTTTAGAATAAAAGTAAAATTTTATTAAAATATGATGTTTGCTGTTTGTAAAATTGGAAATAAAATTAGGTATTTCGGACTGGGCACAGTGTGCTGGAAAGGATTAACTGATTTGCGCGTGCGTCGTACGGGCAAGAAGAATTTCTTTGATACATCATTTAAATCTCTTTACCAAAATTAATATTTTTAATTATAATTTCGTACTATTTAATGACAGAAATGTTTTGATTTAATATTAAGACTATTTTTCCTTAAAAAATTGGTATTTATGATACATTTTCAATTTATTGTGTGTAAAAAAGAATCAATTAAGTGGTTAAAAATGGACGGAAGGTCCTGCTAGTGACACTTTTATAAATACACACACTGTAAAAAAATGTAAATTCACGGTATTTTATTGTGAAATACTAAAGTAAGTTTACAGAAAATATCACCTTTTAAAGATAAACGGACAACTCGCGTAAATGCTAATGTTTCACGGGCAAAACTAGTTTATCTAAAGACAAAGTCTGTTAATCTAGGAATAAAATGCGATTTTTCTGGGAATTGCGTGGAATCTTTGCTACAGTAAAATTACTTCAGCAAATTTTTACAATGAATATCTTTTAACTCACAAGTTATCACGAGATAAACTATACATTAAAAACTTTTAAAAAAATCCGATATTTTTACGTTAGCATAGTCGTTTGAACCCATTAACTCCCAGCGTCCTTTTTGAGGACGGTTACAAAAACAGCAAGAAAACGGTTTTCCCGCCAGTAAAGAGATAGATAAATATATACCTTATTTCACGAGACAGAATCCTCGATAACTTTAGGTAAAAGTTAATTTGCTTTTCAAAGTGGTGGGAAATACTAAATTCAAATTTTATTGAAGAAAATAATTCGGGCGTTAATGGGTTAACCACTTAACAGAACAATATTTTAATAGAAAAAACCTTTCAAATAATATCTATTTCTTTCATGTCTTTTACAGAATTTTTAATCTTTTGTCACTAGTTTTTTGAGACAGAAATTTTAGCCTAATTAAATAAAAAAATATGCTCGGATTAAATAATGCAAAATTTACATTAAAAATTTACTGGTGGTAATAATGAATCATGATTGGCAAAAATACATTGCCCGTATGACGCACGGGCAAATATGGGAAGCGGTTAATTCGAGCATATAACATTGTTAAAACAGCAGTAATATGAAGATAAACTAACCAACAAGTGATATGGAATGGCCCTAATATCACTGTTGTTGTTGGAAAGCTTTTCATAATCTATGCCTGGTGCATGAATTTTCGTTCCGGTTTATTAATTAAGAATGCATCATCGAATAAAAAATATCTCCGTTTGGATAATGAAAATAAAGAAAATTTTTTAATTTAATATGCATCTTTCGCATAGAAAAAACGTAAATTACATCGAATTATAAAATTTGAGCTTTATTAAACACCTTTGTTCTTAATCAAAAATTTCTAATATGTAACCGAAGCCTTTATCTTTCAAAATTAAGAAAAAAAAATAAATATGAAAAACTAAATTCTTAATCCTACTTTTGATATTGTTTTCAGATAACTTCTTTGAAAATATAATGGCATTTTGCTTTTGTAATTAAGTTTTCATCTAAGTTGAAGTAATAAGCTCTTATTAAGACGCTTTATCTGGCATTTATTTTTTTAAAAAGAGTGTGATTTGATCACCTATTTATTTAAAATAGCTTATGACGCTTCATATCTGTCATAATGATTAAATGCTATCTTCGTTATCAGTAAAGAGTGCTTTGCTTGTCATTGTACTTTTGCTTAAATTATAAATCACGCTGATCCGTTTTCTTTTGCGTTTTTTTAATGCACTTTTTGGTGTTACAAGAACTAATATTTTTGAAAAGAAAACAATAGAAAAGTTCTAATGAATATAGATTGTAAAAGAATATTGGAAAGTAATCGTGGCATATTTTAAAGAATTTTTTTTAACCCTTTCCGGCGCACTACTCTTTAAAGTTGGAATTTAAAGAAAAAAACTATTTAGGCAATCTATTTAGGCCCAGAGGAGTACACAGGTATAATTTTGTAAAGATTGTACAAACCATTTTAATTATACAGCTGTTGTCGAAGTAGTAACACCATGCAAGTACAGCATTGATAAGCGCAGTGAGAAGAGCATTGCTGTGAAGCGTGTATTAGAGTAAAATATTTTATTTATTATTTAAAACAGTAAAATTTGACCTCTGTGTTGCTGCCTACTAGAACTCATAAGAAAGATTTAAATTGGCCATTAGAGTAGTTTTTGAAATATTCACGGAATTTTTGTGTCTCTAAACAGGGGGAACTTTAGGTGTTGCCGACCCGGCAACACTGCGCCGGAAAGGGTTAAACCCTTCGGTCACCGGGACTTCTTACACATATTTTATTCGATTAGCACCACTTTTTTAAAAGAACTTTCCTAGAAGTTGACATTTTCAAAAATTCTCTAATTAACCTCGTGAACTCTGATGGTAGAATTTTCTACCACATAATTTTAATTCCGAAATGTCACAATGGCGCAAGAAATTTGACCAAATATATTTGAAATAGGTTTAATTCCTTTCTTCGTGTTTATCGTTAACCGGGTTTTCTCTTTGCAAAATACTGGTGCGAATGCCACATTTGGAATTTTGAGAAAATTAACACCCCTAGAGCTCAAAGGGTTAAATAAGAAAAATCTTATTTTCCTTTATTTCTGTCGCGAAAAACAATTTTTGGAAGGAAAGATGATGTCTCCGCAGCGGAGACAACGGAGTGCTAAGGGTTAAAAGGCTTATTTATTTTAAATATTTAATAATTAACTACTTCCCTCATTTGGCCATACGTCGTACGGACAAGAAGAGCTTGTGTAACCCATCACTAAAAACTTTTTGACTCCAAATTTTTTTTTTTTTTTTTAATTACATCTTTATTTTATTAAATAGCAGAAATGGTAAGACTAAATATTATGAATATTTTAGCTTAACCTTCCTACCCTGTTCAAATTTTACTCAATCTTGATAAAAACATTTCGCGCCAGAATTATTATTAAAAATATTTTAATATATTTAATTGACGTATTGCCCTGAATCTGTTATTTAACTTTCAGTATGAAAAAAGTTCTGGTTCGAATCGCATAAAACAAATTATAGTTATGGGTCTGTTAGACCCATTCAGGGTAGGAAGGTTAAAAAAGTGGTATTCATCCAATATTTTCAAAATTTTTTATGTAAAAAAAGAAACAGTTAAGTGGTTAAAGTACCATCACATTTTTTCCATGGTTCTGACTTTTTGCACGCATAAAAGTACCGATTAATGCAGTACACTTATATTTATAAAGATTAAAATGATATAATCTTGTAATTTGTTTTAACATGAACTTGTACCATAAAACACAATGGTGTTATGAATAAAGAGAAGAAGATATGTAATGCATTGTATAGCAGGGCTCGCAGTATCCCTAGAATTTTCACACATTTCCACGGCAATCTTAAAACGAAAATATTTACTATAAAATTTTATTGTAAATGTTAAAGGAATTTGCCACGAAGATTTTTCATTTCAAATACTGGTAGAAAAGTATGAAAATTTTAGGGACTCTGCGAGCCCTGGTAATGCAGTTGCGAGTGAAGGATCTGAGGAGGTTGTCACAAGATGCGGTTGTTTCTTTTCCAACAATTAATCAACAGTTTATAATTTCTACCGCCAAAAACTTCACCCAATAAACTTGAATAGCATTTTTCCTTTAATTTCAAATATCTCCTTCAAATTGTAATTTTTTTCTTGAATAGGATAGCTGAGAATGATCTACAACCGGGCTGGTTTTTACGTTTTTGATTTTGGTTATGCATAATTTTTTATATTATGATACTTTGAATTTCAGAACCAGCCAGTCCAAAATTTACAGTAATTAAAAAATGTATATATCAAACCAAAATCGAAAAAGTAAAATATAGCTCGGTTGTAGATCGTCCTCAGCTTTTTTATGAAAAAAATCATGTAAAAATATTAAAATATGAGCGAGATTGCAATTTATATATTCTATTGAGATTTGCAATAGCATTTGCAGTATTACAAATGCAGTATGTTGCATTTATAGTTCGTTTAAAGGGACATTCAGAATTCCATTAAATTATGTTGTATCTTGAAAAGTAATTTGCAGTTTATTTTAATGATATTATACTATTATAAAAAATATGACATAGAAAAGAATTTAATGACAGTACTGTTTATGAATGATAATTCTTATGAGTGAATTTTCAGTATTCGTTTTTAAATTTAGCTATTTCTTAACATTACGATAGTGTATAAATTCTATGGACCGTATACAAGGCTGCAAAAAAGATCCCGAATGCATATCCTTTTACTGGCGTGAATTGCTAATGGGACGTTTTCTATTGTTTTCCTGATTCTATTCCTAAATGAAAAAAGAATAGCGTACCATGTAAAGTGTGTTTTTCTTAAGGGTGTATTAAAAAAACGCTTTTTCCCTTTAACAGCTCGAAATTTTCGGATACATTTTCAGACATATTTTTAAAAGTAGAGACATGAAACTTGCTGAGGGAATTTTTAAAGAGACGTATGAGATGCCGTGTGATGTTATTTTAAGCTCCGTTCATTAGAATTTGATTTATAGACAATAACCTCTTCAGTAGGACCCTTTTTTTTCGTTCCCAGGTCTTCTGATTTGGAAAAATCTGTTCAAAATGACGTTTTTGATTGCTTTTTTCCAACATTTTCTGCCTGTATCAAGGAACCGATCTTCACGGCACCTTGCGTACTTTCTAAATAAGACAATTTGCCAGTTGGATGCATTTGAGAACAAAAATAAATTCAAAAATAAATCGGAAAATAAGCAGTTTGAATCGAAATACACCCTTAAACGAATAAGAATTCAAAACTAAATAAAATATATAAACATAATGTTAATGTTAATGTAATGACCATCATATGATTTCATTAAATAAATAATTTTATGCCATTAGTGTTTAAAAATTATTTTGGACATATGGGCATCACAGCTGGCTCGAATGAAGCGCTAACTGAAAGTCCAATTTTCAATCAGGGGCCGTATATCAACAATAACGCAGCGAATATTGATTTCCAAGTAATCCGATATTTGCGTAGACCAGCGACTACACACAACCCACAGGAAATAATCCAGTGGTGTAAAATCACCTGACTGTGGAATTCAGTTCACAGATTCAGCACACGTAACTATGCAGTCACCGAATGTCTCACGCAATAAGCTCTTGGTGTTTTCTATTTTGCACAATTTACCAGCTTTTTTTTGGCGTAAGTCTATTTACCGTGAAATGACAAAAAGTACTGACAAGGAAGGTCTCCATACGGGCATATTCAGAAAAATCTGAAAAAATTACAGAATGTTCTTCTCATATAGTTATATATGTTTATTAAAAAAAAATTCGGCGGAATCTCCTTATAACGTCCGTAAAAAAAAAAATAATAATTTCGTTTATTTGGCGATTTATCTCCGGTTGGCGAAAAAACAAAATTTTGAAAAATAGGCTTTTCCGCTTCGAATACTTTTTAAAGAAAAAACTTTCTATGTTCAATTTATTTAAATAAGTTTAGTTTAAGTTATTTTTAGTTTTGCATTTTTACTTTACTTTAAGTGTAATTTTGTCATATACGTTTATATGTACTTATAACAAAATGAAATTAATATATTTTATCATTTAAAACACAATTTAAATTGATTAAAATTGTTCCAAATTGAAAAATACACTGTTAAAAATCTGCTGCATTTTGTTGCAATGCACTCCCTTGCTTGTATAGAAAACGGTTACTTGGCCGTGAAATGGAGCTTACTCATTGGTTGGAATAGAGAAATTATATACAAGCGGTGGAGTGCGTTGCAACAAAATGCAGCAGATTTTTAACAATGTATGACACGGTCAATTCACCGTGCTATGGAGCATTTTCATTGGTCAGAAGAGAGATATTCTATAAAAGTAGTGGAGTGACGTTGCAGTAAATGATGCAGATTTTTAACAGTGAAGTCAATTAAAATCAATTTTCAGATTCGTTAAAATCGTCTGCTTTTGGCGAGGAAATGCACTGTTCGCCAAATCCCGCGTCGCTTTCAGCTTTTCACGCCAATTATTACAAACTATTTTATTTTTTTACATATCTAATAATGTAATTCCGCCGCTAATTTTCACTGATCCTTTATTATCTACACGAGTAGTTTAATTCGTATTTTTTTCAAAAAAATCTGAGTATGCCCCCAATGGAGACCTTCCTTGTGAGTATAAATCATCTGTTAGCTGTCAAATTGACTATAGACTGAAACAGTGTTGCCAATTTCAAAATCAGACTTCTAAAAAAACTCTAAGATGTATTAAAATCTTGATATAATATCAACTGTGTTATTATCAAACCTATCGCATTGACTTAATCAGTGTGTGTACCTAAACAGTTAATATTGTAAGGTTTTCTTCTCTTTGATTGATAGCAGAAAATTTTCTGGTTAGATAAGGCGAACGGAACTTTAAAAATTACCGGTATTCAGGGAAATTGGGCACCAACCCAGGTTACGGCACTGAATTATGTGACATCTGAAAGTTTATCAGTAATTTTTCCATCAATTATTCATCCATAAAAATTTAACTTCTTATTAAACACTTTTATTTTTTAACTACGATTTTTTTGTATGTGTGTGTGTGCAATGTCATAGCAAATTCATTCTATTTCGAGCACATATACAGTTATATCATAGACAGTAATCTGCTTTGTCTATAGAAGAAAATAATAAATGTCTTTCTATATTTCAAAATGTTCTCGAAAAACATGCAGTATAAACATAATTAAAAGTTAATTTTGCTGCACTAAACACAATTTTTAGCTGACTACCGAAGAAGCAAAAATTTTAAATAACAAATGCAAACTTAGTTATAAATGTTTGTTTTAAAAATACAACAAAGAAATATAGAGAAATATCAAATGATTTGAAACGTAAATATAGTTTAAAAGTAACTCAACATCATATCGATTGTTTAAACAAAGAACTTTTGAAAAATATCATAAAAGAAAAAAAATACTGTCTACGATAAATGTTTTTTCCATGTTTTCTCTTCGTTTTATTAATATTATTATCATTACTACTTATATTATTATTAGTAGTAGTAATAGTAATATTATTAGTTCCTTCTTATTGCATTTTCTGTAAATTTTACGTTTTAGTATTTGGGATAGTACCAGAAGTATTATTCTTGTTGCACATATTTCGAATTTAAAACATTTTTCTTTAACCCATTGAAGGCGGTGGGATAAAATATATCCCACTTAATTTTAATTGCGAAACGCCACATTGACACCAGAATTTTGAAATAAAAATTTTATTTTTATCAAGTAAGTTGAGAAAAGATTTTATTTATTTTGAAATCAATCGGTTTTTAAATCCTGGTGACATTCAATCATTTCAGCATTTTAATAATAGAAGTGCTTTGCCCCCTCAAAGGGTTAAGGCATCTTTAAAATATTTATATTTCCTTTTTGGAACTACAAAAATATTTCTTTTATTTCTCATTTTTAACATTTTATACCAAAGTGCTTACGCATTCGGTTTGTATGTCCATTTGTCGACTCTCTAATTCCCGTATATATATTCGAATTTTTATCAATTGAGAAATATTATTTAAGGTTACATAGGCATCTTTGGTATTGTAATTTAGTATGTGGATTCAATCGTTCATTTACATGGTCACCCATAAGCGTCACATTACATTACTTTGCCAAAGAAAAATCCTTTGCAAAGTATTTCAGTGACACTACACTATTTCAAACGGACTGAAACTGATATAAATCATCGAATTTCATTATATGATGACTACGATAGACTAGGGTATTCAGGATATTTGTCGTTCATTTACAGGAACACACAAAAATATCGGTTGCAATACCTGTCTCTCTGTAGTAATTACTGGAAGTACGTTTTTTATTTCGGTATGCACATTTAATACTTTTTTTTGGCTTTTATACATTGCAAATAAATTCTATATCTCATACAGAGGGTTGCAAAAAATAATTCACAAACCATTCATCTTATTAACGGAAATTTCTGAAGGGAAAATTTTAACTAATATAGATATGTATTTCTTAATGGAACTAAATTTTGGCATGCATGTAGATAATAGATACAAATCTATGTATCGTATATAGTGCTGCTACAAGAATTCGGGTACCATAATTTCCTGCGTATAATCCGCGGATCAAACAATTATTTTTCGACCCAGAAATTTGATTAAATAAAACATAACTTTTTAGATCGCCGTAAATATTTGCCTTTAATTACAAAATAAAATTTCGACAAAGAATTGTTTGATCGGTGGATTATACGCAGGAAATTACGGTACTTTTCCGATTGTAGAAGAAAACAGCTAAAATTGGGTTTTTATATGTGTTATTAGTTTTCATACGGTTGAAATAGACATGAGTTTTTAACATAGTAAACGATTCAGTTTTGTTTCATTATTCTGAATGAGTTAAAAAGTGTTTTATAATCTACACTTGACTTTCTTGTTTAAATCATATAAATGAAGAATGTAGTAGAAGTAAATGTTATGCAGAAGAAAATTTTAATCTTGATGTTGTGAATTTTATTGATTTCTTTCTTCACAAAATGTGTTTGAAATTTGAATTGTTGGTATTATACTCTTGCTGAAAAACCTACTAAACATTAATTTTTAAACGTTAAGCAATATTAATGTTATTTAAAGAAATATCTGTTATGCATTAAATATTTGAAAACAAAGCCCCCATATCTTCAACACTGTTAAGAATCTTGGCATTTCAGATATACTAACTTACAATACCTCCGTAAATGTCACGTACTTTTCCTTCCATTGAGCTCCTCAATTTTGTGTTGAACCAAATAACCATCAGGGTCATTCCATGTCAATTCAACCAGACCTTGTAACCCGACCCCCAGGGATTTTGATGAAACTTTGTGTACACACTAATTCTATCATGAAATGATTCCATCAGAAATTTTTTCTTCCTAGACCTCATAGTTTGTGAGATATGGGGGGTCCAATTCTTGGGGTTTTCTCAAATCGCACATTTCTGAGTCTGTATTTTGAGATTGCAGTTCCATCTTCAAAAAATTGTTTCTCTGGATTTAAAATATGAATACTCTTAAAAATTTCACTGTAAGAATATAAATAGATGCAGATTTTAATAAAAAATATTTAAAAAATTTCTTGTAATATTTAGGATTAAAAAAAATTAGCCAAAGTTGAGAGTTATGGTTATTTTTCCAAATTTTTGTGACTTGACAAAAAAGGTTGTACACAAAAAGGCAAATTAAATTTCCAATTTCTTTTTGTTTTAAATAAAAGTTTACACTTTGGGCTTCCTATCTATGAAATAAAAATGATGTGTTTCGCATGGCTTATGCAAAACTTTTGGGTATTTTCTAATTAGCCGGATGAGTACTTTATTTTTATATTTTACATATGCACACAAAAAAGCAAATGAAATTTCCCATTTCTTTTTGCTTTAAATAAAAGTTTACACTTTGGGCTTTCTATCTATGAAATAAAAATGATGTCTTTCGCATGGTTTATACAAAAATTTTGGGTACTTTCCAATTAACCGGATGCGTGTTTTATTTTTACATATGTACACATGTATAGATCTATATAAATGCAGATGTATTATACATGTACATATATATATATATATACAGTATATTGATATATATATGTATAAAACTGGTGCCCGTCTAACCGAAAAGTACCAAATTTTGCTTTGTTTTGAGACTCTGCACCAATTAAGAGGAAAAAAATCTGACTAAGTTTAGCTGTGGTACGTAAATAATTACTGGAATTTCTATGAGTTATTGAATTTAATGTTATTTGATGCATGTTTTTTTTTTTATTTATTTATTCTCAAAGTAAAGTTTAGGCTTTGTTTTTTCTGATTAAAAAAAATCTGACTGTAATATGTTTCCCCATTAAATTTAGTGAATGATCCATATATTTCATTTAGTTATTTAATAATGGGCATTTTTTGGTAATCTAAAGAATCTCTTACTTTTATTTTCAATAATTAAACTCAAAACAGATTTTTTTTATACAGTATAAAATAGAAATTTTTTTCTCCTCACATTTCCATTCTTTCTTTCGAATGCTTATATATTGATTATTTGTGTTTAAAAAATGTACAAAACCTTGTATTTCCTTTCCTTGGTTAATTTTAATCAGTTTAAATACACAAATGTTTAACAGAACTTAAAATTGTTTCTATAGTCTGAAAGATCTAATTGCACCTGCCTTGTATAAACACCTTCTGATAAAGGCAGGATAATGTTCGTTAGTATGAAAGCAGATGTTTTGAAATCAAGTTAATCAAATTATTGACATTCTGTTGTTTCTTATCATAGAAGAATGATTTAACTTTTACTGTGCTACAAAAAATATATTCTGATTGTTACATATTTTATAGTTTGTGATATGTATAAATATTTTTTTGCTTTATTGTTTTAATATGGAGCCTGATATTAAACCTTCTACTAGTCTTCAGGCTTGCAGTATTGTAATATTAACTGGTTTAGAATGTCACAAAACTAGCTATACAAATAACAGAGAAATAGACTACATTGATAATCTCTGTGATTCAGAAAAAGAACTTTTATTAGTTAGGACTATTGCATTTATAAAACAAAAATTAAGTGAAAACCGTTTGATTAATACATGTAGGCATCACATAATTTCGATCTTTATGAAATATGAATTATATAAATGTGGAGATCCATTTAAGCAGCATAAAAAGCAAGTGAAAAAAGCAATTAGGGCAATTAATAGAGATTTATATACGGACGAAAAACTAAACCAAAGTTGAAAGTTATGATTATTTTTCCGAAATTTTGTGACTTTATGAAAAAGTCTCTACACGAAAAGGAAAATCAAATTTACAATTTGTTTTTGTATCAAATAACATTAAATTCAATAACTCATAGAAACTCCAGTAATTATTTAAGTACCACAGCTAAACTTAGTCAGATTTTTCCCCCCTTAATTGGTGCAGATTTTCAAAACGAGGCAAAATTTGGTACTTTTCGGTTAGACGGGCACCAGTGTTATATATATCAATATACTGTATATATACATACATATGTACATGTATAATACATCTGTATTTATATAGGTGTATACATATGTGCATATGTAAAAATAAAACACGCATCCGGCTAATTGGAAAGTACCCAAAATTTTTGCATAAGCCATGTGAAAGACATAATTTTTATTTCACAGATAAAAAGCCCAAAGTGTAAACTTTTATTTAAAACAAAAAGAAATTGGAAATTTCATTTGCTTTTTAGTGTGCATATGTAATATGTAAAAATAAAGCACTTATCCGGCTAATTGGAAAGTACCCAAAATTTTTGCATAAGCCATGCTAAAGACATCATTTTTATTTCATAGATAGAAAGCCCAAAGTGTAACCTTTTATTTAAAACAAAAAGAAATGGGAAATTGCATTTGCTTTTTTGTGTGCATATGTAATATATAAAAATAAAGCACTCATCCGGCTAATTGGAAAGTACCCAAAATTTTTGTATAAGCCATGCGAAACACCATTTTTATTTCATAGATAGAAAGCCCAAAGTGTAAACTTTTATTTAAAACAAAAAGAATTGGAAATTTAATTTGCCTTTTTGTGTACAGCCTTTTTCGTGAAGTCACAAAAATTTGGAAAAATAACCATAATTCTCAACTTTGGCTGACTTTTTTTATCCTAAATATTAAAAATAAATTTTTAAAATATTTTTTATTACAATCTGCATCTTATTATCTTCTTATAGTGATATTTTTAGGATGATTCATGTTTTAGATCCAGAGAAACAATTTTTTGAAGATGGAACTGCAATCTCAGAATACAGACTCAGAAATGTGCGATTTGAGAAAAACCTAAGAATTGGACCCTCCATATCTCACAAACTATGAGGTCTGGGAAGGAAAAATTTCTGATGGAATCATTTTATGATAGAATTAATGTGCACACAAAGTTTCATCCAAATCCCTGTCGGTCGGGTTACAAATGGGGGAAAAATTGGTTGAATTGACATGGAATGACCCATCATCAAAATATTCAGATTAGAATGGGATTAATTGAATTATGTGTACTATGACACAAACAGAAAATTTTAAGATTTCAAACGTTATTCTCAAAATTATGTTTTTGCTACTTGGATGCATTCTAAAAAAATATAAAATATAGTTTAAACTATAATTATTGATTGTCATATTCACCTTGATTACTAAATAAAAATATAAGATATGAAAATTCAAATATGTAATTTACTTAAAAGGTGTTTAAAATCTTTTGACGGTCTTCTATGTTCTAAAAACCTTATTATGTATATTTTAGCACCTTTTAAGTAAATTAAATATTAGAATTTTAATATCTCATATTTTTAAGAATTTTTTTTTTTTTTTTTTTTTTTTTTTTTTTTTTTGCCGACAAATAATTACACTACTCAAAACAATTAAAGGATATTTGAAGTTTTATATAAAATAAAGATATAAACGAAATTTTTTTTTCCGAAAATAGAAGAAGAAAATCACAAATGCAAATTTTTCTGGTTTTCAAACTGTGGAGTATGCAAATTTTGAGTTCGACGTCAAAAACGTAGCTTCAGCGGCAGCGAATGAAATTTGACTTTCATCTGGATAAAAGAGAATGAAGACAAGGAAGATCGGCATTCAGTGATTGCTTTGTTTCGCTGAGTACAATGTCTCAGCGAAGTCATTTGACAGATTCAGATGCTTGGAGAGCTGCTGGTAGGTTAGAAGGGGGCCAAACTCAAGCCGAAGTAGCGCAAGCCATTGGAGTGTCACAAAGTGTCATTTCCAGGATCTGGAACCGTTTTTTGGAGAGTGAATGTGCAGGCCGAAGACCAGGGCAAGGTCGTAGACGGGCAACAACGCCCAATGAAGATAGGTATTTAGCGTTAACAGCTCGGAGACACCGAAACATGAACGCTACTCTTCTCCAACAACACCTTCGTCGGCTACAGGCACCACGATTTCAACTCAGACTGTCCGAAACCGGCTCCATGCTGTAGGTCTGTATGCTCGCCGACCTATGGTATGTGTTAGATTAACATCAAGGCATAATCGCGACCGCAGGGAGTGGGCAACCGAGCATGTCAACTGGAGAAGAAATGAATGGAGCAATATTCTGTTTTCTGACGAGTCCCGTTTTTCTGTGCATCCGGATAATAGGCGTATTTTCATCTGGAGGGACCGTGGCAGTAGGAATAATCCTGTGTTCGTGCACGAAAGTGTCGGATTTGGCGGTGGAGGAGTGTTGGTGTATGGTGGCATCTCCATTGATGGGCGCACTGACCTCTACATCATTCGAGATGGAGCTCTGACTGGTCGCCGATATAGGGATGAGATCCTCAGACGTATTGTAGTCTCTTACGCTGCAGCAATCGGAGATAACTTCATTTTAATGGACGATAACTGCAGGCCACATCGTGCAAACCTGGTGGAGGATTTCCTTTTCGAGGAAGGAATCGTTCGAATGGAATGGACAGCGTGTTCTCCAGACATGAATCCAATCGAGAACGTTTGGGACGCTCTAAGAAGACGAGTTTCTGGCCGCCAACAACCCCCACAAACTCTCCAAGAACTGGAAAGAGCTCTTCTGGAAGAGTAGGGCAGAATACCCCAACTCGTCATTAATAGCCTCATTGAGTCCATGCCTCAAAGGTGTTCAACTTTGCTGGCCGCCCGTGGAAATCATACCCCCTACTGAAAATGATTTTATTTCAAGAAAACACCTTTTCTTATTCGTTTTTTCTCATATGCACAAATTGTGTTTTTTTCCTTTTGTACACAAATGCGCAATAAAATGCATTTTCTTCTGCCAAACATGTGTAATTTATTCTCATATAACCTACTATGTCTGTCGACCATGTACCAATCAGCTAAAAAGTTTCCCAGATACAAAATCCACCTAAAACTGCAATATCCTTTAATTGTTTTGAGAAGTGTATTTTGAGCATATATAAAACAATTGTATGTAGAATGTCCACGTACCTTTCCAAATAAACTGCATAAATTTTACTTGTTACAATTACAGTGAGATTTTAACACGCGTCACGTTAATCCTTTGAGCTCTGGGGGTGTAAATTTCTTCAAAATTCCAAATGTCACATTAGCACCACTATTTTGCAAAGAAAAAAACTGGCTATCGTTAAACACGAAAAAATGCATTAACTCTTTTTCAAATAAATTTGGTCGAATTTTCTGGTGCCATTGTGACATTTCGGAATTAAAATTATGTGGTAGAAAATTTTACCATCAGACCTCAAGGGGTTAATTCAGTATTTAATTCACAATTCACATTAACCCTCTAGTGCGTATGTATAATGAGTTCACAGCAGAAAATTTTGAATAGCAATTAATTTTACTCTACTTATCTACCAACGTATAAAGCAAAAATGATAGTTAAAACTTATTGGCAAAACTTACTGCTAGATTTTAGTGATAGAAAAAAAAAGCGTGAAGGATGGTAGCTATGGATATATTATACTCCACCGCCCTACAAGAGGTGAAAATCATAAATGATTATTATCTATGAGCTTTTCACATAAAATTAATTAATCGAAATTAGTGAAAAAAATTATAATGTACTAAAAAATCATAGCGAAAAAATGACATTAGTTTTATCTTTGTAACATTATAATTTAATAAGAAATTAAAAAACAAAGTAAATTTGCCTCATGCATTTTTTAAGTTTTAATCTTAAAGCATTGTCGAAGTATTGAGCCTAAACGCATATAAATTGTGTTTGTATCTCAAGTTGATAACCTATGAAAAATTTCAGCATAAGTTCAAAGCATTATTTTTATGAAAAGCAACAATGAATTTTTATAACAATATATATATTTATATATATGAGTGTGTGTGTTACGACTTTGTAGCTCTTTTTGTTTTGTAATTTACTTTTCTAATGCTGTAAAGCGTATTTTATATATTTTGAATATATTTGTTTTTTTTTCCTTAGTGAGCAGGCATAAGTATTTTTATTTCGTTAAAAAATTCTATCGAAAAATCTATGCAAAATCTAATGTAAACTATTGAAATTCTTTTAGCAGAAAAAAAAAAATAATTCCGATACTTCTATTCTGGGTGACTTCTTACATTTCTTAGAGATTCTAGAAGATTTTGAAAAAGGATGCTTTAAAGGTTTATTTTGTTGTTCCTTAATTTTTACAACGATGTTTCCCGTGAGTTTTTGTTCTTATTATTAAAGTAGATAAATCGACATATCTAATATTTTTCATTTTTATTTCCCTTGAAATTCAAGAATGTTAATTTTTGAACAGTACTTAAACCTTTACTGCTCCTTGTGCCACTTCTGGCACATACCTAAAAACACTATAATTCTCATTATGTGCCACGAATTTGACTGATACCGTCGCTGTAACTGATCAAGTATAGTTCAAAGTATAGAATTACACTTATTTTGTCCATGTAAGATGACTCAATTTAACAAAAATTAGAATTTGTTCTTAAAAAGCAAACAAACAAACAAAAAAGATCGGTCAAGTTTTAAGGCAAAATTTACTTTTATTATTTTTACTGAATACTGCAAAATATTAATATAAAGAAAATTTCAGAGTGTTAAGAAGATAAAATTAATTTAATCCCATTTAATAGTAAAATATACCAATACAATGTTTACGAACCCTAATTCTGTACATTGGGTACACGCCATAAAATTTCAAATTTTAGCTGAAAATATGAAATTTATTTTTATTATTATTTTATTATTTTTCCTATTATTAGATAAAATATGATTTAAAATAATTTTTTTCATAAAAAATAAAGGAATTCTAGCAGTGAAAATCTAAAATAACATCAGTAACACTTTCAAGTGCGATGATCCCATGGCAGGACTACCAAATTCTATTTCCAAACATACAAACGGTACCAAGAATATTTTGTAAAATTTTGTTTTTACGTTGAAAGTTTACAAGATATAATTTTTGCTCAATAAGAAATTAATTTACATTTTCTGGCAACAGTAAATCACTCCATCATTTTGCAAAATAGAATTTTTCTGAGCCGTAAATGATAAAAAATAAAAATAGCAGGCTTGCCACAAGGAATATTTTTTTATTCTATCTTGCACTAGTTTTTGAAAAGTTAAAAAAAATTCTAGATGCACTTTGACAACATTTTCAAAAGAAATTTACTTCAAAATTTATTATCTTAAAATAGTGGTGCGAATGGAATGTAAAAATATTCGCCTGTGCAGTCCTGAAATAGGTTGAGTGCCTATTAACATAAATTCAGATATCTCTTAATTATTTCGGAGACTGATCGACAACAAATGTGATTCCAACCAGAAATTTTGTTTAATGAATTTTTTTTAACTGGGATATGTTGTGTGCCTTTTAAAACCATGATTTATCCAAGTGGCCCAAGACCGAAAAGACCCACCAGGGATTTATCGAGTGGGCCCATTAGAAAGAAAAAAAATAGATTTTTTTATCTTTCTTTTCTTATGTTTTCACAAATGTTTCTTAATTTAGAGTATGAGAATGCAAAGATAAATGCCAATTTAAATATATTTCAAAAGAACCAGATTAAAAGGAATTTCTAAGTAGAGATAAAATGACCAAAATAGAAATTATCTGTAAAGGACGCTAATGAAGGCACTTGAACTCAATTCTGATTGCATGCATTGTAACATCTTTTAAGACTAATCGTCCCATTTATTATCCAGCTTCAATGTTCAATGAAAATGTTATACGGGAGTTTTCAATATACAAAAAACGGTGACAGATTATCAAAAAAAAAAAAAAAAAAAAAAAAAAAAAAAAAAAAAAAAAAGAGAGAGAGAGAGAGAGAGAGAGAGAGAGAGAAAGAAAAGTTTCCTCCTGGATTTTGTCAATATTTCATTTTTTTATATTCAACATCAGCTACCTCTGATTGAAACGAACAATACGTTTCTACATTTAGTCTGGTTTGGAGCAAATTACATAATCATTTAAGAATTGATAAAGCAGTAAAACTAATAAAAGTGTAATATCATTTGCAATATAAATTTACCAATATGATTGACACCGACTTCTATGACAGTGTCATTTAAAATTTAAAACTATCACAATATATATGAAGCAATTTTTGCTAAAATTATCGAAAATATTATTATAAATCTCATTTCTTTCAAAAAAAAAAGTTATGTTGTTTTTACTTGTTTTCTGACTTGAAGTGAATAAAAGAAACTATATAAATTTAGTATGTATAACGTAATTTTAGAATTATACACATAAAGAAAGAAATCTAGTTGTAATTTACTTATATATCCTTAGTGCAGCAACTGTTTCCATGAAATACAAATGTACATTTTAAATCAACTTGATTTTATTTCTTTTTTTATAATTTTTGTTAATTCATACTTAATTAATGCAAAATTACAACTACGTTTCACTGATAAATGATTTAGATATTATATATTTGAAAATTAAAAGTTTCACGTGTTCTCAAAAAGAAAGAAAAAAAAACAATAAAGCACGAAAATACAAGACTTTTCTAAGAAGAATCCGTAAAATACCGTATTTTAGACAAATAGGCAAGGTGAACTTTTTTTTTTTTTTTTTTTTTTTTTTTTTTTTTTTTTTTGTTTAAAACAAAGACGTTTTGTGTTATATGCACTTTCCTGTACAGATATTTGTGTTGGATAAGATTTCGGAATAATTAAGGGATGTTGGCATCTATATGCTATAAGAGGGTTCGGGTGTATTTATTGGTCGAAATTTTTAACCTCTATTTTGAAAGGGTTAAACAGCTAGTGAAAAAAAATAAATGTGTTCTGATTTTAACACAGAAATAAATGAAGAAAAAGTTTATATTTTACTAAATTGTACATACATTAATTTTGTTTTTAAATTATGAGGATTAACTTTTTAATTTAATGGATTAAATCACACACCTGCTCCAATTAATGCACGTCTGGTCGAAAGAGATTAAAGAAGTATCATTTAATAAATTACGTTCAGGTTAATTTAATTAATTATAATAAGATTCTAAATTTTCCAAAATAAATTCTCTAATTATGAATTTTATGCGAGTTCAATTGAATAATGCACTATTTTTGTATTAAAAATTATTTTATGCTGAAAGTGAATTAAGTACTTAATGATGAAAATGGGGGAGGGAATTTAATAAAATCCATTTTGCTGAATGCAAAATACATTTTAAAAAGATATCGTAGCGAGAAAAGAAGCTTTTAACAGCTGTTTACTTTAGATAAAGACTTGAATATTCGCATTAAAAATGTGAAACGCTGACGCTTTAAAACAATTTATGAGAATAAAATACGTTATGTCAAATAAACCTCTTACTTAATGAAGCTACAATATTATTGTTAAAAGTTTTACATGTTTGAATTACTTGACACTTTTTCTTATGAAATTTTAAATGTTAAAATTTTAAATAAGACAAATTATTCAGTTTAAAAAACTGAATATATTAACACTGAAAATACAGTTTTTTGTTTGCTACTCTGATTTCTCTTTCACTAAGATTCTTTATTACTACATTATAATTAAATTTATAGCGATATGTGATAGCTAATATTGCCAGTAACGAAAAATCTAATTTTAGCAACATTTTTCAGCGCATTTTTTTTTTTTTCAAAAAATATCTTTGAGGATTTGTTGTGGCAAACGCCATTCAGCTAAATATTTGAAAAACTCAAGTCCAGAGATTTGGCGGTTAATGGGTTAAATTACGTGAAACCTTGCACGTTTGAACTAGATTTATTTTTTAATAACAAAATACTGGTATTTTACTTTGAAAATAACGGTACCCGTATGAACCCTTAGCGACGGTCTCAGGCCACGGCTATCTCAGAAAGTTTATGACACAGGAGGTAGTGACAGGCCGGGGGGGGGGGGATATAGGCACCAACAGGCAGTCCCTCACCACTAAATTTATTTCATTATTTTTCACCTAGTATTTCGTGTCAAATTCTTGTAAGAATGCTATTACATTTTAAGCTAAGAAAATGGCGCCTGGATTATTACACCTCTGGTGAGATGGTAGTGACGTCACAATAAAATTTCATTTCTTTTCCACAGTTACCTAGACTTCTACTTTTGAACATCATGATTATTTTAGAAAACATGTTGTTAGGTTTAACGTTATTTTACTGTTACCGTTATGTCATAGAACATGCGTCACAGCCTTAGAAATTTCATAAAGCTATAGTCAGGGAGCAGATCTGCCACAAAAATTAGGCAAATGTTTTAAAAATCTATTTAGTACCATTTTTTAAAATAAAAATAAATCACATGTACTTTGATAACATCTGCAAGAGAAATAAACTAAAAACTTTTATTACTACCAAAAGCGATGTTTTGTTTGGATTCGCAAGCATTATTTAATAAGATAAATATTTGAAAGTAACAATATTACTTCTGCATCTTTATTAAGCAAAAACCTTATTTTATATTTTGGCGTATTTTAATTTTCAAATTGTAAATTCAGACAAATTCCATAAATTGTTTTTAAATGGCAAGCATATTAAAAAAAATACTAATAGTAATTACTTTTTGATAATAAATATTTTACATGTGGTTTAATATTCAACCTTCGAATTTGAATAACACTTTATATAACGAATTTAAAAATTAATTATATTTGTTTACAATTCTTTTGTAGCAACTTTACAAAAAAAAAAATTAAATTAAATTAAAATAATAATAAAAAAATCAATATATATATATTTCAAATGCGCAAGTATCATCTACGTAAATGATTTCACATAATAAGAATAAATTGTGTATTTGAATTCTTAACACTGAAAAATACTTTTATAATTGAATATATATGTAATTGAATTTTCACAAATTTTAATTCATAAAAAATATGCTAAAATTTTCATTAAAAAGCTAAAATTTTCATTAAATTATTTTAAATGCTAAATGCTAAATGCTAAAATTTTCATTAAATTATTTTTAAAATTTCACAAACGAAATCGTGAAACTATTACATGATTAAAAGGAATGATCACCAAAATATGCGCCACTTGCAACCATTCTTAATAAAGTATTCTAATAAAACATATATTTTTCTCTTGAAAAACATGCATTTTTAATGTAAGAATATTTAGTGTTCTTTTCTGCTGATATTTGCAAAAGTCTAAAATATAAAAAGTCGTCAAATTTACCTGCTTTCCTTCATTATATTTCCAATGACATAATACTTGTTAAAAAAAAAAAAAAAAAAAAAAAAAAAAAAAAAAAAAAAAAAAATCTGCCAAGCTATGTATTTTATTTTACGTTTTAAATGGTAATTTTGTCTAGAAAAGATATGACATAATATTCAATTTTTCTTAAATTCGCCAAGTTATTTTATATTAATTTTTCATGTGGAAATGTTTCAATTTTAGTCTCCAAGGTTTAGTCTTCAAGTTTTTGAAATATTTGGCTGAATAATGAAAATATATTTTACTTATTTATTTAAACCTGATTTTATCTATATTTACAAACGCCATGATACATTTTTTCTTTTGAAAATTTGCGTGTTTAATTATTTATTTTCAAAAATGCGTCCGTAATAGAAAAACATGTAATATTAATTAGTTAGAATAACAATTTTTTAAAGGTTATTCTGTAAAAAAATATTGTGCAAATCTGCAGATCATAATATATTTTTATGTTTACTTCTATTTACTTGTGTTCTATGTTTAAGTCAAAATACTAAATAGTTTTTTTTTTTTTTTTTTTTTTTTTTTTTTTTTTTTTTTTTTTTGGTAAAGTGTACGAAAAAATGTCATTTGTGTAGCCTAGTAGAGGATTCGCTTCGCTCATCTTAATTAAGACATCGGGGCGAATAGAATATAAAATGGAGAATTCGATGGTTTAATTTATCGGATTTCATTGATTGCTCCCATGTCTTATATGTTCTATCGTCCCCAAACTTCCTCGCCCAGACGTCAAATAGCGCCCTAGCCTAAAACAGTTGCCTGGGGGTAGCCCTGAGGAATAGACGAAAGGATGGACTGTGGTTGTGGTTGCGTCATAGAACAATTTTCCAAAATAACCTCTGTTTTATTAATCCTGAAATTCGTCGAAACTTTCTGTAATTAAATAAGGAGAAGATTACTATTTGGAATTAGTGGCGTGACGCATTCCCTTGGCTTCATCCTGTCTAAACCACTGCTATTGAAATACTGGACCAAATATTTTTCCACTTTGTAACCGAAGGAAAATTGCCCCCAATTCGAGGTATGGCGTCAAAATTATATGTTATTCTTGTAACTGCCAACTGCTACAACTTTTTGACACACGAAGAGAAATTTCCGTCGTACATAATATCAGATATATATTCGCATTATAACCGCATATATGAGCCTATTTCAGGAATTTATTTTGAACGACATTTATCACAAACGACTATCATTAATTAAAGCAAAATGTACTATTCAAAATGTTTGTTAGTAACTCGTAATTTCTAACTAAAAAGCCAATCCCTCAAACAGACGCTTTGAACGCAAATGAATTAAATAAATCGACAAAATTCCTGCTAATTAAAAAACGTAGCAGTTGGTAACAAAATTTTATAAAATGTTACAATTTAGCAGTCGATTACTTAGAGTTTTATTTACAAGGTATTAACGGAAATAAAAGCAAACGCAAAGGTAAATAAAAGTACGTTCATGGTTTTTATATGAATCGTGTATTTTTTCCCTTTATACAATGCTATCTGTATATATGTTCTTCACATGCGGTGAATGAAAAAGATACTATATCAACTGAATGAAACAAAAAATCGTAATATATTTACTCTATAGCAACTAAACCCTTTTCTCTATAATCATGATGAATATTTATGAAATAATGTTCGTAATTTTATTTACACAATAATAATTTAAGATAAGAATGTATTGATTACCTTTTATTCTTCTGCTCAATATGTCAATCTTAAAATGGATGTTTATCCACTCCTGTTGAGTACATAATTACAATTTATTTATTCCTGCGAATTGGGCCAGGGCGGTGTATCATGATTATTCCATTAAGGAAGTAATAGTGTGGCAATATTCATCACTGCACTAAGTTAAAATATAGAAAGAAGTTTACTATCTTGATAGAGATTATGGATCACAAAAAACATTGCTCCTTTCATATCGAGACTACATACTACAACTACATAATCAGAAAAAAACACATATACATAAAAATAGGTTTTTTAGAGTAATAAATTATTACTTAATTTATTGTCTTTATTCTATATAATAAAGTTTATTTATAGCTGAAAAAACATTATTCACTTAAACATTAGTTATTACACATTTTGATTAAAATGTCCTTGATAAGTTTCTCTGCGTTGACAGATGAAATATTTATTTGATATAATCGAGAACTAAAATTTCTTTAATGATTTGGAAATGATGAAATGTATACTGTTATTCGTAGTTCGTATTTTTAAAGGAAAATATAAAATAATAATTATTTGTAGAGATTTATGATGTTTTTCTCTCAAGAGATTAATATTTCTAATACTTAAAACATAGAAAATCACAACGCTCCTATTGATGAAGGTGAGGTCGCACTTTTATCTACAAAGAATAAACGCATTTTTAGTTTGTTTGTTTGAAGCATGTGATATTCCCGACTGTTAACATCCGAGACTTACAATGGGACCACCACACATGTCGCGAATAGATTTTAATTATTTTATTGTATTTTGTATAGGAGCCATATCCCTAATAATTCTACTGAAATGCTTTTTACAAATGAGTTTTAGTAGTTCAGAATATATTCAAATACACAACAGTTTGACTTTCTCTATACCGGTAAGAAAGTGAATCCTATCTGGTTTTTTTTTTTTTTTTTTTTTTTTTTTTTTTTTTTTTTTTTTCACGTTAGAAGACTTAAGCCGAATTATTAATTCTTCAACCTTAAACTTTTTGTATTTTCACAATAAATTACATTTGAAATTTCAAAATATTCATGAAAATTTACATTTTTAAACTAATATTTCATTGAATAACATCCAAACATGATTTATAAGAATAATTTATATCTAGAATTTTTTTAATTTTATTATTATTTAATTTTTTATGTTTTAAGCACGGTATTTCTACATTAAGGAATGTCAAATGAACATTTATTTATTTTTATTTTTTGTGTAACTTGCAGAAAATATTTTCAACAAGATTTTTTTTCAACTTTCAAAATTTTTTTAATTAAAATGCATTTATTTATTTATTTTTGTATCACTTATACAAACTAATTTTAACGTTGAATGTGTATTATCTATATCGAAATGTATTTACGATTTGTAATTTCAATAACATATTTTTAAAAGAGTAATAAAATATTAAAGCACTAACGCTTATATGTAACTTTTTACCAGTTGTACAATTTTATAATATCTTCTAAATGTATTTATCCATAAAGATCAAAGGGACTGTGCATGTATAACGTTATCATTTAAGGGGGAGGGGGGGGTCTGGTATATGATATCGTCTGATATCTCTAGGGTGAGGGGTTTTTGCCTTTTGATATCGATATCATTTTTGACCCAATCAAAATTGTCTCTTTTTATTTATAGCACGATCTTTTGTTCAAAATAGTATATTATCTTTTTTAGTCTGTTTTTATGAAAATACAAAGTTATTATTAAAATTGGTAAATTATTATTAAATTATCTAATTCTAAAATATGGTATACCCCCAACGTTTGCCATTCTTATTCATCTTCATATATGTATGCGTATATAACCACTGTTCGAGAAACCATATGTGAAGTATATTTGAAAGGAAGCTTGTGTTTACTAATAAATTAAAGAGAAAAAAGTTGTCCACTTGTTTTGTGGATAAGAATTTCTATCTGCCCCCTCTCCTTACTCTTCCTCCGTTCGGAGGACAAATTCAAGAAGACTTTATTGCTATTGAATGCATTATGTAACAAAAAGTTATTACCGCAATTTCGGGTGTATAAGCCGCGGATCAAACAATTCTTTTTGGACCCAGAAATTTTATTTAGTGATTGAAGACAAATATTTACGGCGATCTAACTAGTTATATTTGTTTCTTTAAAAAATCTGGGTCGAGAAAGAATTGTTTGATCTGCGGCTTATACACCCGAAATTACGGTATAAAATACTTTTAAATAGTAACTATTTTTTTAAATTTCAGTTCAATAAAGCCATATTTTATTGACTTCTCTTAATATGAATCAATAAAATATATGAAAAATAAATTTAACCAGTTTTGCATTTTACTTAAAAAAAAAAAAAAAAAAAAAGGTTACACTTTGATAAAGATATCATTACCGGGGGGGGGGGGGGGGAGCATGATAACGTATAATATCGAAAGGGGGGAGGGGGTCTAAAATTACCGAAAAGTTGATAACGTTATATTTGCACAGCCCCAAACCCAAAAACATTTTTCTCTTGAACAAATAAAAAACAACAGATTACATATTAAAATATATTTTTCATTCCAACAAATCAAAACACCGCCTACGTCATACATAAAAATTTAACTTGAAATGCAAAATTCGTCTGTAAATGCAAGATAAAATTTTCTATACATATAAAGAACTTTTTTTAAATCATCTACTGTAACTTTTGCAGTAATATCAGAATAAATGAAAATTTATTTCTATTGATTTTTCTCAGCTTTTTTTGCAGACAATTTCAAGGTGTTCACATTTAACTGTTGAAGTATTTCTCCCAGGTACAGAAAACGCTTCATGTCGTCAATCGCTCAAACAGGATTAGCACAGTGCTACCACTAAATTTTTACAGTATTTTCATAGTATTTTACTGCAGAAAACCGTTGCTAAATTTGAGAATGTCGATGGCGGTTGGAAATTCTATTTCTTAAAATTAAATATAAATTTTCTTATCATTAATAGCGGTGTCAGAGTCCTAAGGAGTGTGTGAACCTTGTCAAATGGCACAATGGCACATAAATTACGGTAAAACTTATTTGTAAATAAGTAATTCCATTTATTCAGATATACCAAAAAACGGAATTTTGTTTAAAAATACTAGAGCTATTTGTAATTTAAAATCGCGCATTGACCGCAAAAGATTAAAAATAAATAAGGCTTGAAGCGTTCCTAAAGATTTCACACTATGCTACCACTAATTTATGATAATATTAATTATAGAATTCTATTGTAGATGGTAACGTAATATACGACGAATTTTTATTTAAAATGCAGATAGCAAAGCGGGATAATTTTAGAAACGCTACGAGCCTTGTACATATGTTATACCCTTTGTCATTGTCTCCAACAATGTGTAAGAAATTAGTAAACTTTCAGTTATAAAATAGTGGTAAGGATAGTACAAAGATAGACACAATGTTTTACTTCTTACTTTCTCGGCAGTACAGCCTAGCTTGTAGTAGGTAAAAAAAAATAACTATTAAAGAAATATACAACTTCATATTTTGAATAATATATACATCGACGAGCGAACAGAAATATTAGAAATTGACGACTGCAAAATATATAATAACCCCAGACATTACTTACACATGACAACAACTAAAAAAAAAGAGCTCCAACATAGACATTTGTCATAAGCATATACCCACATCAGTCCCCAGAATTAGATAGTTTTCTAAAAAAGAGTAGAAGCCATCCAAACGCGAATTATCCACACACCACATCCCAAAATAATGAAGATTATCCTTTTTCTGTTCGGGTGTGGGGGAGGGGAGCTTATTTACACGTTAAAAGATAAAAATATGCAGGTTATAATTTAGAAATGATTGACTGGATTAAAAAAACTATGCAAATAGAAAACAAATACAGGGTGTCCCCGAAACATTGGGACAAACTTTAAAGGGAGGTAGGGGTTTTCACAAGGATTCAGATTTGTATAGCAACCCATGGTCGGAAACGCTTTCTTGGCGTGGTAGTGATGACACAAAACGCAAGAAGGACAGGACACAAATAAGAAGAGAAAATATCTTTATTATTCTGAGTACAGCAGAAAAGTAAGAAAAAAGAACATTAAAAAAACACCGATGGTTATCAAAGTATGTGTTTGAAATTACGACCCCGCACCCTGATGCATGCAGGTGCATCTCCGGTGCATGGAAGATCTAATGTTCTCTAGAAAACACCAGGAATGTCCTGAATTTCCCCAGCAGCTGCAACGATGCGTACAACTAGTTCCTCAGAACTTTCCAGAGTTATCCTGGTATTTTTGCAGAACTAAGACTAATAAACATGTTTTCTCCCTCTGTTCGTGTCCTTTCTTTCATGTGTTTTGTGTCGTCACTACTGTGCCAGGAAAGTGTTTCCGACCATGGGGGGCTGTGTAAATTGGAATCCTTGTGATGACCTCTATCCTCCCTTAAAGTTTTTCCCATTATTTCTTGGACTCCCTGTATAATGTATTCCTATTATTTTTTATAGAAACACTACATTAAGTGCCATCAAAACAACCGCCACAAATGTTTTTCGAGAAACACTATTATCGCAAAAGCAGCAAGTTTAACAACAAAAGCTCTAGTCAATCCCATTTCGAGATGTCAGAACCTGGTTGAGAAAACTAAAACATGTTTCTGTCGCATTTACACGATTACACCGTGGTCAACAAGGATTAAAAAAAAAAAAAAAAAAAAAAAAAAAAAAAAAAAAAAAAACCTAATGTTAACGTATTTTTGCCTGTAGAACAAATAAATAAATTTCATTTCTAAGGGAGTAAAAGGGGGGGGGGAGTCGAAACTTTTAGAACATTTGGCTTTAGCTCAGCAGCCGTTTTAGGTAGAAGCGTGGAATTCCAGAAAATAAATCTCCTAAAAAAATAATTGAAAACATATTTCAGCTATTTTAAAACCCCTAAATGGATTAAAGGTGGGTAAAAAAATTTAGAATATTTCGGTATATCTCGCCAATTTAATTTTTTTTTTCAGAAACACTCATATGATATATCATAATAAAATTCTCGGATCATTCTTTTATATTAGGAAAATTTCTTCCCCCTCCTCTCCTTAACCTCAAATTGCCCTTCCAGGGATTCAATTTTCTAATGCAGCTCTTAATTAAGGGCCAGTGAGATTCGTCCTCATTTGAAGGCTTGAATGAAGGTGAAACTTTTCACAGGTTTTCAATTGATGAGGTCTATTTTGAGTCCAGACAGAGGGTCCTATCCCATTAGGAGCCAGGCGGAAATGGATATTTTTTCATGTGACATTTCGTTCGAAAACTTTTAGCCTGTAGATTACTAAGCATCCTTTCCTCTCCCGTTACCTCTTAACTCATTTGTTATCACTAGAGGACCATTTTAAAATTTTAATTTATTCATTATTACCCCATGCCATTTTTCGAAAATTATGAAAAAAAATACACAACAAATCTCAAAAATTAGCAGTTTCTCCCCCCTCCCCCATTTCCACAGAAATGAGTAGGTACGTATTTCAGACAAAAAAGAGTTAAAAATATAAAATCATTTATTAAAATTTGAGGTTCATTTAAGATTGTTATCCAAACCAGTGTTGAATTCACTTTTCTACGGAGGGGACTTCTGTGGCTCCGGGGGATGCAGTTTTTGACCACTGAAAACCAAAAATCTCAAATTTTCCTGGGGGAGATATTTTATTGCTCCGGGGGGAAATGTCCCCCCGAGCCACTCCCTGAATTCAACACTGCTCAAAACGCCAGACAGATCAGCTAGGGGAAAATAAAAATAAGAAAAATCATTGTCATTTTTTATTAACATTAGAGATAACTTTTAAAATTATTTTTAAAGTTTCGGGGGGGGGGCTTCAGACCCCTTATCCTCCCTCCTGACTACATACCTGATTTTGTCATTACCTCACTTCTTTTTTCCAACGGAAAATTCGCGTGTGATCCGGCTCGGCGGTAAGATCAATATTGATGTGTGCAGTTATTTTGGAATTATTATTATTTTTTATTTATTTATTTATTTTCTAAATAAAGGATGGAAAAGTTTTCTTTTGAAGTTTTTAATGAATTTTCTACAAAACGGTAGCACACCTGTGAGATAGAAATAGATTATTATTTTTATATTCATTTCTTTTTCTTTCGTTTCTTGAATCATTTCTTTGGTGGTCTCTGGATTTTAAATGCTGAAACTGATCAAGCAATTGTGTAAGCGACTAATCGTGAGTGGTTCTCCTTTAATTAAAAAATACGAAAGTCACCTAGATAATGGCTTTTCATATTTGAAATTTCGATTTAAAAAAAAAAATCTTCATATCGCCCGCTTAATAATATATAAAGGGTCATTCTTTATTTTCTTTCAAACGCACTAAAGGGCCACATCACTGAGTAGCTTTTAAAAAAATATTTAACACGTGTTTTTTCGTTTTTTAATCTGCTATGTTTTTCTCGAGTTCTTCGACTGTTTGCTGACATTTCGGACACCCTGTACGTGAGGATATGAGTTTCCGAATTACCCAGATAATCAAATTCTTGCAAGTCCTGAAAAACCTCTCACTGTGTCTATTGGTTTTCATTTTAAACCAAGAATTTGCATTTGCAGTTTTTTTTTTACACTTTCCAACAACGTTGAAAAATGTCTATGCTTTCGGATTGACTGGCCGAATGGCCGTCTGTCCGCGCTCTTACTCTCGTAAATATACTTGGATTGTTATGAAATTTTTGGACGTTATTGAAGTTTACCCTAGCACGTACCCTATTAAAAATGAAATTTCTACCATGATTAGTGTATTTACAGGGAGAGTTAAAAATTTTTCATTACATTATCTCCTATTGCGAAAAATCGTTTCAAAGGAATTTTAAAGATGTTACACCCTGTCAAACATATTAAAATTTATATGCATATACGAAATGTAGTATAAATTATGCATTCTATAAAGTATGCGGTGAATATATAGCTACCATTCATTTACAGGGCCACACAAAATAATTTCATTACATAATGGTAAAGATATTTATAAAATGATACATATTCTATAAACAAAATAAAAAAAATTGCTATTCAAAAATTTTCGGTGTGAATTCCAACACTAGTGAGAAGTCAGACGATTACAGAGAACGTCACACCTCGCGTCCTCTAGCCTTGTATATTTCGATCACAGAGGGTTAAGAGATGTCACCGTTTGTAAGTTACTAAATTTTAAAATCAAACTCCTTTTTAGGGCACCCGGTATATATAGGGTGTCCCAACTAAGATATTACAAACATCGAGGAGAAATAGAGTAGACCAAGACGACTGGAAATCACATAAAAATGCCGAGTCGGAAACGTGTTCCTGACCCTGCAATTGAGGATCATTTTAACACTAGAACGTCCGAAAGGAGTCGATTCGACTCCGACCACGTGATTAAATTTCAAATCGAGCCTGAAAAGTTTTCTAGAAATAAGATAAATTGAATCTTCGCAGATTTAAGTTAAATAAATCAATTAAATAACTTTGAATAAAAGTTATGGTGCGAAATATTATTACCAAACAAGAGTAAAATTTCCGGGCGTTCTAGTCTTAAGGGACATTTTACCAAAAAGGTTCGTAAAATGATGAAATTTTTGAATTACAACAGAATATTCAAACAGATTTCTTCGAAAGTAAAAACTTGTGTTTTTAAGCTTTCATTATAAAAGCAAAATCTTATTAAAATATTATTGGATCTCATTTGCCAGTTTGGAATAAAAATTAGGTTGTCCCGCTGTGGGATTACAGCGCTTGAAAGATTTCCATTCTCTTGAGAAACTTTGCGCCGAGTACACAGCCCGTTTTATCCGCTGGCACCACTCTCTCAATACCAGGGCCCAATGTTGCCAAAAGGCTTCTTTTCTTAACCCCTTGAGGGGCGGTGGTATATATTATATACCACCTACGACTTATGAAGATTCACACCAAAAAAAATGTCATTAAATTTCACTTTACTAACTTTGGTGGAAAACTGTCGTGAAATTGCTTTTTCTCTTTTTGATATAACTTTTTTACAAATTTCCGGTGGGAGTTCAGAATTACACGAACGCAATTGCTTGCCCCTCAAAGGGTTAATTGAAATTTCTTTATTGGTACCACTATTTTTAAATGGAAAATTCACCCTTTTAAAAGACAAAAGAGAAATTTTATCATTTAGAAAAAGTAATGCCAATCAAGAAATCAGAATTAAAAAATGTAGCCCTCTGGCAATACTTCCAAGGCAACCAATCAGTTTTGTGTGATCCATTCTTTTAAATGCTTTTACTGGGTCGGAATGACTTTTCAGACCCAGCATTACTGTGTGATTCCGAGTCGTTTAGATGTACCCTATCTTCCCTTGAAGTTTGAAAATTTTTATTTGGGACACCCTGTATATTTATATTTGTAAATATATATATATATGTATATGTATGTATGTATAGGGGTTCTAGAGAGATTTATGTGGTGAACTGATGACAACTTTTCTTAGGTTCTGGCAAACGATCAGCGTAATCATTTAGTTTTGAGCTGGTATTAGAATGAATTGAATTTCTTGAGGAATTATTCCCCTCTTTTTTTGTTTAAAACTTCCCACTCTACCACAATCTCCCCTTATTGTTCTTTTTTAGTAACCAACTGGTATTGCTAAATTTTGTGCCATATTTACATTTTAAACTGGTCGAACCATTATCATTCGTCACAAAATTATTTTAGAGAAATACAAATAGAATTTATTTTACTAAAAAAAGCAACAAATTTGGCAACACGTGGTCAGTTGACATGGAATTCACATAGTTCCAATTCCCTAGCCTTTGGCACTCAGTTTATTCACCCCTAAAGGCTGTAAGGTATAGTGAAACCTGTTTAAAGTGTGTCGATGAACCTTGGATCTGTGGTGTGGCAGCACAGTGCGTTAACCTCGGAGCTACCAAAATCTTTATCAAAAACAAACAAAAAACTAATTCGGATGATATTTTAAAAGTATATTTCGTAATTATTAACTGGTTGAAAATTGCTGTATGTTTCAGAAGCCTAATCCTTTCTATAATTTTGCCCTTATTCTTCTGAGAATCAGCTAGAAGCGTCTAATCAATTGATTCAAAATCAATTTACTATCATTATTTTAATAAACTAAATTTCTAAATTTTTTACTGAGAAATTCTGATTTTATACCAGAAAATATTTCCATATGAGAATATGAAATCATATGGAAAATATATGATTTTGATATTTACTTTATTGAATGACAGGTATCAAGAGCTTTATTTATAAAATAAATGTTATTTTTACGTATTTCCATTGCTTTCTCCGTTGCTTTACTTTATAAAATAAAAATTATTTTTAGGAATTTTCGGTATGAAGAATGGAGATATGAATAAAAGGGAGAAGACATATTGTGTAGAATCTACCAGTTGAGAGTGAAGTAACTTAGAATGTTGTTACAAAATGGCGGCTGAATTTTTCCATCGCATCAACAGTTTCTGATTAATGCCGAAAAAAACTACCGCCAATAAATTTTGAATAGAAATTTTTGCTTTCTTTTAACGGCTTATTCAAGCAAAATTACACACATATATAGTAAGAAATTCTATTTGTGTTTACTGATTGCAGTTCGCCCGAGTTTTATAATATATTTTACTGACGCCGACAGATGGTCTTTAAGTAGTCAAAATGCGGTGGAAAAGTAGGGCCCAACTACTATAAAAATAAACTTCCACAAATGAAAATAAATATAATTTTTTGTCCATAATTTTCATTGAAATTCTACATTGATAAACGTTTGAAAAAACAGAAAATTTCTACTGAAGATAACTGGTGACAGTTTACCAAGATGGTAATTATAGCCCTATGACTAAAGACACGGTGAAACATCTTTTGGTTGCGAGTGCAATCACTGTGGATGTTGTCACATGAAGGCAACTGCAGTTTGTTTAAAAAGGATCAAGGCCTAATGGGGATCAAGGGATTAATGGCAGTACAAATTCTCTCCAGTATGAACAAATTAACTCTTTTGACACATTTGCGGTAGGATATCTGCATGAGTATTTCGTTTAAAAAATAAAGAAAATTTATTTTCAAATATACTTTTGAAACAGTGGTGCCAATGGGCTACTTTTTAAATTAAGATACCTTGATTGCCACCATTTCTTTTTGAAATGGTAAAACTGGGCTTATTTTAAAGACATTAATTAAGCCGAAAACAAGAGAAATTTTATCATTTCAAAAAATGTTGTCAATCAAAAAATCCTAATTTTTAAAAAAAGTAACACACTTCCAGCATTGTTTGAAAGTTTGCCCTAGCGATATCTGACATGCTGGCATTGATAAGAGTAATGATTGTGTTGTCACAGTACATGGATCGCACGGTCTATCTATCGCGAGAGCAAACTGTTACCAATAAAAATGTATAAATATTTTTATTTTAATTATGATATAAATGTTACATCAATTAATAAGGAAGAAAATTTCTGTTGAAATTTCTTGGGTGAAATTTGCTTTTTGTAATATTCAGAATCTGCAAAGCCGGTTATAGTTGAATCTTTACCATTTTGAGGATGTGTCAGTTCCTCTTTATTCCTAATTCTGTGGCGTAATGAGCCACTGCGAATCCGGTTATAATTGAGACACCAATTTGTGTTTACCGTCGGTACCATGCCAAAATATCGAATATGGAAGCAGTGTTGCATGCGGGGTACGTTTTTAAATTGAAATTTCTAGTCTGGCACCACTATTATAAAATAGCAAAATTCGTCTTATTTAATAACTTATTCATATTTGCCAACCTCCCTTTTTTTTTAATTCAATAAAACATACTTTCAACCCGAATTTTTATTTAGAAATTGAAATCATACAGAGTGCAAATAACTACTAGATAGAAGCAAGAAACATTTAATACATTTTCTGGTTGAATGTGCGTTTTTTCATTAATAAAAAAGCAGGAGGTTAGCAAGTATGCTTATTAATTAAGGCGAAAACGAGGAATTTTGTCATTTCAGAAAAGTGGTGCCAATCGAGAAATCTGAATTAAAAGAAAAGTGACCCACTGGCAACAATGTTTTCAAATTAGATAGTTTGACATGGTACTGACGATAAGTCGATTCCTCTTTATTCATTTTTATTCATACATTTATTGCATTGTATGAACTTTGAACTTATCAGTACAATATGAAACATTATCTTTTAAATTTTAAGATATTAAAAGCATTTTGAATAATATTAGAACAAATAAATATTTTGAATACTTTCTTTCCAATACGTATAAATTAGTAAAGTTCTAGAAACCTTATCCTGTCATAGACATTTTCATTCAGATATTGATTTTATATTAGTTATACAGTCACGAAGATATCTGAAAGAAAAATATTGCAAAAATTATCGAACTCGACTTTTAGGCTTCTCTGAGTTATTGATTTTCATATCAGCGAGGTCTTTATCACAAAGAACACCTGAATGGAATTTTTCCCCTTTATACGTTAAGTTTTATATTTTTTATTTCTTTAATAAGCCTGATATGTATAAATCTTCTTTTTTACCATGCTTCATTAATGAGATGATATTTAAAAATATATAACCTTAACCAGTTACACATTATCAGGAGATAAGAAAACTTGGTTATCAAAAATGTTTTTCAGAAAAGAAAAACAAAATAGTAAAGTTATTTTTTAATTTATTTGTATTATATTTGTTTATTGGCAAATATATGAATATATTTCTGACATTTTCTGATACATAAAGTACATTTGAACTTAAAGGGTAAAATAAACTTTTAAACTAAGTACTTTTATATTTGAAAATACTTATGTATTTTAATGCAGCAGCGTCCATTTACGGAAACACTGTTTTCATCTATATATAAAAGATATTTATACGCTGCGAATGTGACATAGATGTGATAGCTTGTGAAATTTATTTTGTGTAATATAGGCTCTTTTTCCTATCTGTATTATAATGGACAAACGTATATGTGCACAAAGTTCTATGAGTGGCATCAACAGACGAAAAAGTTTAACATTTATTTTCGTTTATTGCCAGTTTTTAAATTCCTAAATATTACCTTGTTCAGTTTTTATACCGTCGATTAGAGAAAAACGTGTGCATTCAAATGCAATTTGTTTGAAAACTATACCGCAATTCGTTTTAGAAGAATATCACTATTTCAGGGCTCCCAAATGGTCCGCGAGCTGAACATCAGTAAATTTTAACAGAAAATGTCATGATACGTTTGCGCTAGAATCGATTTCCTAAGGTGGATATATTTATTAAATGTGAAAAATCTATTATAGTTTTCAATTACCATTTTTGTTAAACTGAAATATTCGAAATATTTATTCTAAATACTTCTTCCATCAGTTAGTATGAAAAGTAGAAGCCATAGAAACACAGATTATCCACAAATCCCCCCCCCCCCAAATAATGAAAGTTATATATTATGAACAAAATAAAATAATTTTTTTGTTCAGGGGGGGGGGGGTGTATTTACGAGTTAATGCGTGAAAATACGCAGGTTATTATTAAAAAATGATTGAATTGGTATAAATATATGTAAATAGAAAAGTAATTTTATATATTTCAACTATTTTTTTCAAAAAAAGCACATAAAGCTTAACTGAATCAACCGCCATTATTGTTTTTCGAGTAACACTGTTCCCGCAAAAGACGCCAATTTTGACGTCAAAAGTTCAGGCAAATCGGACTTTGAGATGTCAAAACGTGCCTGGAAAAACCGAAATATGTATCGATGTAACCGAAATATGCACCGAATATGCTCGATTACACAATGATGAGCATGGATCCAAAAAGAAGGTTAAATGCAAAAGTTAGGTATTTTTGCCCGAAGAATCCTAATCTGCAATAAAAAATGGGGACTATCATTTAGGATTTCAAAGTTGACCCCCCTCTGACTCCTGGAAGGCCGGTTACGATATTCGAATTTGGCTTCACTGAGTAGCTTTTAAAAAAATATTGAAAACGTATATTTCTGGGTTTTAATCTGATGCGTATTTCTTGAGTTATTCAACCGTTTCCAGACTTTTCGAACACTCCGTATATCGATTACATAAGGCGAATATTTTAGTAAGATAAAAATTGTGTAATTGACCCTACTTATAGTTCATTGCATAGAAAAAGAAAATAAACCTCTCAAGTCACTAACTTAGTTTTCAAACTTTTGTTATTATTATTTATTTTTTCAAAGTCAAATATAGCCACAAATTTCCCTTTAAAAAAAGGGTCAATATCTAACAACTAGAATGCAAGAAACATCATTAAAAATATTTTCTGGTACAAATTACGTTTATTTCACTGCATAAAATCGGAAGTTTATAAGTTATGATTTATTGAAATAAAGAAAATTAATACTTCTGCTTCTTTTCGGGAAAATAAGATTATCATAAAAAATTGTATTCATGTCTTTCAAGAAAAGTATATTTACGTTCTCAGTAATTACGATATGTTTAAATCATTTGAAACTATACCGGCTATTAATATTTCCCTCTTTTGTTCGCAGTTAATGTGGAAGATGAATTGTCTTAATGAGTGCACTTTAGCAAAAGCTGAAGAATACTTAATTATGGAAGGAAAACGAGATGAAGTTTGAAAAGGAAATATCTGAAAACTATCGGTGAAAGAAGTTTAATGTTTTCTTTTTTATCATTAAAATATTTGTCATCTATTAGAATCGTTTCTTTTATTATGTGGTTAATTCTTTAAAAAAGCGATTGTATATATGTTAGTGCATTATGCACAAATTACATAAAATTCATATTCTTCGTTCATTTTAATTTAATGTATATACATAGATGCCAACATTTACACTCTTAAAACTAAAAAGTGGATTTGGCTTCTCAGAAAAGAGCTGTAATTTCTTGAATCGTGAATGAGTTGTTTTTTAAATGCTTTACTCATCTTGATTTAGATGGCTTAGTTAAATTACTAATCTTGATTTAAATTGTTTAAAAACAACTCATTCACCTGAGTCGTTTCAACTTTTTATGAGAAGCTGCCTTTTAAAACGTGAGATGAGCGGATTTCGGCTCAACTTGAGTTATTTTTTGGCTGACCTTTTAAGAGAGTAAATATGCTTCTCATTTAAAGGAGTTTTAAAGCGGAGAATTTATTTTAAAAAATGCATATAATAAGTACTAAGCAGGAAAAAAAACGACATGGTAAATTAAATGAATTTTCAGGTTTATAAATATTTAGCTTCGATCAGCTTCCAGAAGAATAACGATTTATTATCGTATAAGATGCACAGTACTTTAAACCCGAGCCCCGCCGGCCACAAGCCTCTACAATTTTGGTACACAAAAAATTGTCGTATTTTATGACAGAAATTTTGTGATTAAGTAAAAGGAATGATATGATTCAAAATTTTTGGTTTAAAGTGCTTTCAGTAAAAACGTTTTAAGATAAGTTACAATGGGGTAACTGAACTGACAGGGTTGCTACGCTTCAAGGAAATTTCCAGGTCAAATATCAATATTTTTTTTATGAGAAAATAAATCTAGTAAAGAAGAATGAAATTTCGCCGTATTCAAGGAGAGATTTTCTATAATAAAATACTGGTACTGAAGAATTTTTTAGTCTGAAAATTCCCTGACCCGTATCAACCCTGTGAACTACAAATTTCACTTTAAAAAAAGGGTCAACACCTAACCACTAGAATGCAAGAAACATCTTATTAAAAGTATTTTCTGGTACAAATAACATTTTATTTCACTGCGTAAAATCGGAAATTTATAAGTTATGATTTATTGAAATAAAGAAAATTAATACTGCTGCTTCTTTTTAGGGAAAATAAGATAATCATAAAAAAATATATTCATGTCTTTCGAGAAAAATATATTTACTTTCTCAGTAATTATGGTATGGTTAAATCATTTGAAACTATACCGGCTATTACTATTTCTCTCTTTTGCTCGTAGTTAATATGTGGAAGATGAATTGTCTTAATGAGTGCACTTTTAGAAAAAGCTGAAAAATACTTAATTATGGAAGGAAAAAGCGATTAAGTTTGAAAAGGAATCTTTGAATTTGAGAACTATCGGTGAAATAAGTTTATTTTTTTATTTTTTTATCATTAGAATGTTTGTCATAAATTAGAATTTTGCCTAATTATGTGGTTAATTCTTTAAAAAAACGATTGTATATATTTTAGTGCACATGATAGATACTTATAAAATGTAAATGCTTTCTAAGAACAGCTTCTAAAGTACTTAAAATTTAAAAGGGTAAAATAAGAGAAAACATTCAAAAAACTTTCTAAATTATGAATTCTATGGAATTTCAGGAAATGTCAAACTGATTTCATAAGCAATGTCGGTAGATTGATGGTGACTGTCTCTGTTCCAATATCAATCTATATTTTATATTGATGCCATTACCACAAGGGAGCAGAGTAAGTAATCAGAAGGGGAGAGGGATCCAGATTAGCTTGACATCACTAATTTTATAAGGTATTCTTCCCTTTGTCTAATCAAAGATTTTCAGCCAATAGCCAAGCCGAAAAAAACTTACAATTTTAAAAGATGAAGTGCATCTGTATACCCCCCCCCCCGTCCACTCTGGCTACGCCACTGCCAAGGCAGTAATATAGATCGTTAGAGTGAACTCTTGTGCTATATCATGATGGTTGATTTTAATACATAAAGGCTCTCTAAAAAGGTTAAAAAAGGTTAATTCTCTTCTAAAAAATTCAAAACTTCAAATGAAAACTGAACTGAGCGCAAAAGCTTCAAATTAACAAGGAAGGTCTCCATACTGGGCATACCCAGAATTTTATGAAAAAAATACTAATTTAACTACTCATGTATGTAATAAAGGATCAGTCAAAGTTACTGGCGGAATTGCATTAGAAAACATGTAAAAAAATAAAATACTTCCGAATATTTGGCGTGAAAAGACGAAAAAGTCTCACGATATGGCGAGCAGCACTTCCCCCCGCCAAAAGCAAACGATTTTAATGCAACTGAAAACTGTTGGATTTTTAGAATGCATGTAAATGGCATTTAACGAAATTTCAGTATAAACAATGACAGAGTTTAATATATTACATAAATATATATGTATTGTATTACATGTATATATATATATATATTGTTTCTTGAAGTACTTAATTAACTTATCACTGGAAAAAATATTTTCATATAAGAAAATCCATGTTGAGAAAAATAATTTTCATACATTTAAGCGCATTCAAAAATAAAAGCCAGACGTTTCCATAGCAACGAAATCGAATCGACAAAGCTCAATTGGACTTTGAAACAATTTTAATTAATTTAAATTATGAATTTTGTTTTAAATCGCAAATTAAGATGGTTAAATTTGAATATAAATATATATAATTATCGATATAACAAAATTATACTTAAAGCAAACCAAAACTGACAAAACTAAAGATATTTAAATTAAATTTATCAAAACAAATTCAACATGAAACTCTTTTTTCCCTTAAAATGTATTTGAAGTAATTTAGGTAAGTAATTTGAAGTAAGGATTAGAAGTAATTTTTGAAATTGCATTCCATCGCCAACCGATGATAAATCGCAAAAAAATGAAATTTTCATTATTTGTTTATGGACACTGCATAGAGGTTCCGCCGAAATTTTTTTTATAAACGTATATATCTTCATGAGAAGAACATTCTGTAATTTTTTGAGATATTTTGGAGTATGCCCGTATGGAGACCTTCCTTGTAAGTTCGAAATTTTCATTTACTTAGATATAGTTTTTGGTCTTCTGACACCTCTCCTGAATTCTAGGCCTGAGCACTGACACAAAATTTTGGCTGCCGAACGTTGTTTAATCTCGGAAAAATAAAGAAGAAAAAACTTGAAATAATTACACAGTTCAACATGAATCTGGGGTTTATAGAATAACACTTTTTTCTTAGTAAATCAGGCACGCTGATCACAGATATGACATTAGTTTTTTGCTATCACCCACGGTTTTTTCACAAAATAAAAAAGAAGGTAGTGCCTTTTAATAAATTTAATGCGTAATATTTATTTATTTTATTCTTAATAAAAACTGAAATTGATTTCTTTGTAAAATGACATTAATAAATGCAAAATACAATGCTGCACTAAAGGATGTGAAACATACATGTAGATGGCATCTCGTTATGTGTTGATATTTTCCTGAGAAGAATCAATTTTCTCCAGCGCATTGTAGTGAGAACATACATTTATTTCGTTAGTTTTCTGATATCTTACATTTGTTTTATCAATTTCTTAAGAATAAAAATCTTGACTCTTCTGGAACAACACATTCTTGGCATATATATATATATATATATATATAGAACCATTAGATAATACTACAAATCAACATCAATAACTCGTTAATAACAAACTATATCAAACATAGAAGTTGGCAAAAATTGAAATAATATTGGAAATGTGGTATTTAGCTCGTTATCAAGGGCAATGCTAAATAGACACATTATTTGCGATTAATTTCTGATTAGAAATAAGGATAAACCTAAAAGTGATTTCTATATTGCCCGATTAATCGGAATGGAAATCATAGTTCAAAGAAAAATATTAGAAAAATTTTAAGACAACAATTGAATTATCAAAAGATTAATTGCAATGAAAAACATAGTACAAAGGAAAATATTAGAAAAATAATAAGACAATAATTGAATTATCAAAAAGATCAACTTACAAATATCAATCGCTACCATGTTATATAATTTCAAATTTGCAATCTCACTTTGCCAGCAGTTATAGTTGAAAGTTAACAACGAAAGTTATATCAGAAACCAAAAAGTTATAATTAATAATATATAATTAAAATAACTATTATTAAAAGTAATTAATTACAAAACATTAGTTAACAAAAATGTTATGAACTTAATAAAAATAGTTAAATTATTTTGTACTAATAACAAGTTTTAATTAATATCGATGAAAATTTACTTTAAATCGATTAAATTATCGATGAATATTTACTCTATATAAAATAAATACGAATATACTACTCAGAGCGCCATCTGTTGTAGTTAATAACAGAAAAAAATTAGCAGTGGCGCCATCTTTTTTTCTAAATTGGATTAATTAATGCAAAACATTGATTAATGCCGTAAGAGCTAATTTTACAAATTACGTTACTTATTTTTTTAAAGCAAAAATCGAGGAATTAATAATTTATTATATCATTTTAAAATATACCAGCAAAGGATAGCTTATTTTGATAACTAACGTGTGAATTTAAAATATAATAAAAGTAATATAAAAAATGTTAAATTATCAACCATTTATCAGCCTCAAACAACATTTCATATTAAAGCCAGAAGGAATAAACAAGGAATGCTATAACAAAACACTATCATAAATAATAAATTAACACTTTATTCTTGTTACACTGCATTATTTCCAACCACCTTTTTTTAAGATTAAATATATTAACATATGCGCATATATTTTCCAGCAGCTTCTTCCTACCCCCTTAATCTAACTTCTACCCACCCATCCGACCTATTAATTAATGTTTTTTTTTTTTTACATTTTATAGTTTTTATATTTTTGTGTAATTTTTATATTTTATATATTTTTTTATGCGCAAAATGCTAAAAGTAACTGACAATAAACATCCTACTGCAAATTATAAGTAATAAAAGTATTAATTGTATAATAAAGAGTAATATATATAAAAGTATTTAACAAGTATTTTTTCCAAGAAAACTCACTTGTATACTGTTCAGATATTCCTGGACTTACGACTCATTTATTTTCCAGCCCTGATGAGGAACAATATCAGTAAAGAATATTTATTGATACTCGTAAAAAAAGTTATAAAGGTATGTTACTTAATAATGGAAATGCTCTACCTTCAATGCCTCTAGTTCATTCTGCTATTTTTAAACAATCATATAATGGCTTTGATTTCTCCTCAGTATTATTAAATATCAAGAATTTAAATGGTAAATCTGTGGAGATTTAAATATTTTATAAATGCTATTAGGACAATAAGGCGTGTTATATCAAAATGCCTGTTTCTTATAGGAGTGAAACTGTCGAGATAAACACCAAGACTGGATAAGGAAAGAATGGCTTACAAGAAAAGATTTAAATCCAGTATCAAAAAATTTGATTCAACAGAACTTAATTGATCCAGAAGTCCTCTTGCTTCTCCTGTACATTAAATTAGGTTTAATAAAACAATTCGTAAAATCTTTATATAAAACAGGGGATTGTTTTCGATATTTAAATAAAGTTTTTTCACATTTATCGGAAAGTAAAATCAAAGAAGGTGTGTGTCGGCCCAGATATAAGACTGTTAATGAAAGATGAAAATTTTCTGGAAAATATGCAATTAATCAAAAAAGATGCATAAGGTTTTTTCAAAGACGTTATTTAGAAATTTATAGGAAATTACAAGTTTCCTAACTACGCAGTGATCGTTGAAAAAACTTCAAACGATTTTAAAAATAGATTGTAGCACCAGTTTAAAAGTACACTTTCTGTACTCTCATCTTGAATGTTTTCATGAAAATCTTGGTGAAATGAGTGAAGAACAAGGTGAAAGATTTCAGCACGATATAAAATGCTATCAAAAACACTGTAATGTCAATATGTTGCAGATTACTGCTGGATGAAAAAAAAAAAAGAGATACAAAAACAGCTTCAAAATTTAAAGGACACAAGCGTTCTTTTGGTGACAAAAACATTTTACTGTATATATTAGAATGCAATTCGTTATAAAATATGCACACACATTTATATTATATGTATATATGATTTTATTTATTTATCCGATTTGTTTTGTACATTTTGTAAGAATGTTGTGTAAATTGTATATTAACCAATTCCAAATTCTTAGTTGCTTAATTGTAAAAAATCCTGACGTGATGCATAAAAATGAATATTATTTTTGAAATTAGCATAGCAGATTTATTACAATTTACATCAATTCATAAAAACCCCAGACAAAAAGTTAAATTTTGTAGACCTGTGTTATTGGTTCGAATGTTTAAGAGACTGCAGACATGCTAAAAAACTTCCGCCTTCGGCAGCTGTCATTTTTGTGCCAGCAATAAGGCTTAGAATTCAGGGGGCGGTGTCTTCTGATTAAATTAAGCGTCAATTTCGTCTAATGCAGTATAATAATGAAATTTAGTCAAACTATAGCTTAGTTAGTAATTTTTGTATCATCTGTAGTAGTATAATTTCATCTAATAAATATAGGTACACAAATACCATTTGGAATATTACAACTATTACGCGAGCGAAGACGTGGTTTTTCTTAATACCCTATATTTTTCGTAGGATAAACGGATTTAGACACGGTTTACGACAAAATGCTGCAAATCTCTACCAACTTTTAAACATCGTATTACCTTTTTCTAATCACTCTGTATATGTCCGATTTTGTAAAAGAAAAATAATATATCTATGCTGCCTAATTTTTTGTTAAATTTTTTCAAGGTTTTACGGAATATTTAGACCTATTTAGTTTTCTGTTAGGTGCAATTTTAGCAGAAGGAAGGATTGGTGGTATCTACCTCCAGTCCAAGAAAACAGGGAAAAAAAATCAATAACATTTTCGAAAAAACAGGAGGTAAGCTTTCTCTTACACTTAAACGAAATAAGTGGGAAAATATCTATTGATATATTTTTAGTTAAATGAAAGGTATTGCAGATAAATGCCTACAAGAAATGCCCCACCCCTCAATGATATTTTGCAATTTTCGCATTTAATTTTATTTAAATTCTTACAATAGTTTTGTCCTCGTGAAAGAAATAACAGGTCATAATTTTGATACTATGCAAGTAGCTTCATTTAAGAATAATTCAAGATATAATACATTTATTTTAAATTAAATTAAGATCATATATAATAAGCGTAAATTTTTGTGTAAGTTATAGATTGTAATTATTATTAATTCTAAGACAATACTTCTTATTCATTACCTGTCTTTTGAAAATCCCTCTCATAGGCATGTAAATTGTCGATGCAATTGCAATCGGTTATTCATTTTTATGGAGATCGGTGGTAGTGGGCAGTTCCCCTTCGGAAGTAAGACCTCCTGGGGAGAATTTCAACCAACCATTACCAACTAATAGACTGAATTCTTTAAATTTATAACCCCCCACCCTGAAACAAATGGTTGAAAAGAAACAATGATTGCAAGAATCTGTTCAATACAGTACTGTTTTTTAATTCTTAAATTGTCAAAGGTTTTTACTCATATAATTTGGTCATGGAAATAACTGAAAGTATATATGTAAAACGAGGCGTTTGAAACAGAGAAAAATCTAGAAAGAATGTGTTTTGCATTTTTCTATAGAGCTTAATGGTTCCATTATAATATAGAATCTAGAAAATAATACGAATTCATTTTTTAAAAAAACTGTCCATTTCATAACATTCAAACACAAAAAGTTTGTAAGGCATGAAATGACCACTGTTTTAACCTAAGACATCTCGAAAATTTGACCATTATTCTTTTACAAAACAAATGACCAGTTTTCTTCAACGCATGTAATAGTCCAAGAGCCGACAGCACAAAAACCTAAGGTATTGAGTAGAAGGAAAAAAACTCTTTATTTTAAGTTAGAGTAGTAATAGGGGAATCTAATGATCCATGTCTACCGAAAGTGAAAAGGTGCATAAGTCAAAAAATAATATAGCTAGTATTTTTTTCGTAGGTTTATCATTGTGTTTGCTGTACAATCAGAGGTTGTAAAATGATTTTATGGTAAACACAATGATACGAATAAACAAACCACTAGTGATATTATTTTTTGGCTTATGCACCTTTTCACTTCCGGCAGACATGGATCATTAGATTCACCTATTCCTACTCTTCCGTAAAATAAAGGGTTTTTTTTCTTGTGGTCGATGAGTTAGGTTTTTATGCTGTCGGCTCTTGAACTATAATGTGCACTTTCACAGTTTTAAATACAATATTTGCTGTTTAACTGAACCACTTTGTTGTGTAGAATTTTGAACAAAAAATTCCTATTAAGCCAAAACATTTATAAATATAAACTTTGGTTTTGATTCATAAAATTGGCTAATTTGCTTAACTAGTGATCATATAAGCACCAATAATTAATATTAATTAGTATTAATTATTTTAGTTCTGGGAGGTGTTTTAACTCCCCCTCCACTTCTCTGCGCTAGTGAGTGGGTGTATTTATTTTTTATACTGACTGTACTTATCCAGTTACATTCTACCCCCCCCCCCCCCCAACATATTTACTAAAATTATTTATACACTCTCTGTATTTGTTTAATTTTCTTTAAAGCATATATATTTTTATTTTTTTATTTTAAGTATGTAGTTTCGTTAATTTTAGCATTAGATTATTGTTTGAAGCGTAGCGGAAACTTTTGATATTCACCCAAAAATCAAGAGATAATTATATCAAAGAAATGAACAACATATTTTAAAAAATGAAACAATATTTTTTAATATTCGTCATTTCCAGAAACTCACTTGTTAATAAAATGTCTTTCTAAATCTGTTCTAGACCATAAAATAGCCTTAATTGCGTAAAAGTTAAATAAATGATTATCTCAAATACCCTGAAGTGTCAAATGTCTGAATGAGCGAGAACATCGTGCTATTAATGTGTCAAAGATATGCATGTTCATGACAGTAAGATATCACTCCAAACAAAATTTATAGTTTCTATTTAGTATTTTACAACTGGCTGTAAGACTATTTCTATCATAAACCAAAATCTCCAAGCATCGCATTGAAGAGATATTAAGCAAATTAAATACTTTCAGGATAGATTATTAATCATCTCCTCTGATGTTTATAGCATTTACTTGGAAACAGAAGGTACTCGATGAAATTCTGCAACCTATTTGAACAATTGAATTATTATCCATTCAGTTTTGAAGTAGAAGTTTCTGAGAAAACATGTACAATTTCCTTTTGTATTTCTTTACAAATGTTTTCATAGTTTGTTGGTTTAAATTTATTTTTTAATTCTACAAGAGCTAAAAGCACTCAATTTGACACCTATCAAAGATGTGTAATTCGATTTGTACCAGAAATTTCTTTAAAAAAGAGTTAAATTTATACATCACACAAAAATATGTTAGATAGGGTCAAAGCACAGAGCTGCGAAGTATCCGGCCTTTTGGATACCAGTATTTTATTACAGTAAATAAAAATTTATTTAATCTTAACATTTGGATGATTTAAATGAACGACATTTTCTGTGAAATATGTGGTGGAGTACAAAAAACCGGAGATTTAGCAACTCTGGATAAAAAGCTTTAACACTAGAACTCCCGGAAATTTTACTAAAGTTTCATAATAATATTTCACACCAGAATTTTTATTCGAAATTATTTAATTGATTAATTTAACGTAAATCTGCGTGTTTGAAATTTAATTTATTTCAAGAAAAACTTTCTGGCTCGAAATGAAATTTAATTACATGGTTGGAGTCGAATCGACTCCTTTCGGGCGTTCTAGTGTTAAATAAAAATTTGGTGTACATTTTTAACACTTTCCAACATTATTGAAAATTGTATATGATTTCGGTTTGTCTCGCCGTCTGGCCTTTTGTTCGCGCTCTAGCTCTCATAAATATACCCGGATTGCCTTGAAATTTTTGAATGTTATTGATCTTTACCATACTATGATCCCTATTTCAAAAATCTGTAGTATGTACAGTTCATTTTCAGAGACAGAATTACGTTACATTACGGCCAATGGATAAAAAAATTGCCTCAAATGATTTTTAGTGGTGTTACACATTTTCAAACACAATAAAATTTATATGCATTTATGAAGTGAACTGAAATATGAATTTTTTAAGAATATTTATTATTCGTTTACAGGGGCACGCAAAAAATCCCGTTACGTAATGGAATAGGAGTTAATATTTCTCGCGGCGTACTTTAATCATGGTAAACTATTGCATAGATAATAATGAAATTGATATATGTTGCTGAGGTTTACTATAGTTACTTCGTGTATAATACGGAGTGCATAGCATTTACAGGGACACACAAAAGTGTTCATTTACATTACCTCCAATGGGAAAAAAGCGTTTCAAGTGCATTTTAATGTCGCTAATGAATATTTATTATTTATTTATAGGGGCGTACAAAACAAATTCGCCAAATATTGTATGGGAGGAAACATTTTTAGCGGTGTATTTGATTTATGTTAAACTATTGGATAGATAATCAAATTTATAGATGTTGCTGAGGTTTACTACGAGTCACTTTTTGTGTAATAGGAAGTGCATAGCATTTACAGAGACACACAAAAGATATCGAATAAAGTACTGTATCTGAAGTACTGTATATTGACATGTTTGCTAAAAATACATTTTTAACGATTGCCAAAATCCTTGAAAAATGTTTATGATTTCGATTCGTCTGGCCGTCTGTTAGCGTTCTAACTCTCATGAATATAGTCGAATTTTCCTGAAAATTGTGGATGTGTTTTACGTTTACCCTAGCACGAAATCTATTTTAAATGAAGTTTGGAGCATATTTAGTTTATGTAAAGGACAGTCAATTTTTTCCGATACATTACTGTCAACTTGAAAACAAATGCTCCAAATGAACTTTAAACATGTTACAGCCTTTCAAACATTAAAAAAAAAATATATGCATTTACGAATTGCACCAAGAAATACATTCTGTAGAATATGCGATGCAAAGAACAGTTATTATTCATTTACAGGGTTACGCAAAAGAATTCCGTTACATAACAATATAGGGGGAAATAGTTTGCGGCTTATTTTAATTCTATTAAACTATTTCATATATAATGAAATTGGATTAAGTCGGTGAAACTTACTATAAGTTATTTCCTGTATACTACGAAATGTGTAGAATTTACAGGGTCACGCAAAAGATTTCAGATGGAATATTCTGTCCTAAGTACAGTATGATAGCGATGATAGTTTCACTATATTTAAGTATACTGTATAGTGTGTACAGTGAGTGTCAAAAGTTTAAGCACAATAACAATTTTAAAATAAAACTTTAAATATTACCTTTAATTTTAATATCTGTCTTGTATATGTTAATAATATCTATTTTTACACCATATTCATTTAAATTAACTTTTAAATTTTATATCAAACCATGGAGTTTAAGAATAAAAGAAAAATGACCGTGTCAAAAGTTTAAGCACAAAATCATTTTTATGCAAATTTTACAGTCTGACGTAAACGGTTGAGCACGCAAACAATTTTTGGGTGTATAAGAAGTAGTCCTCTGTTGTTTTTGAGTTAGTACAAAATGCCCAAGTCGAAAGAATTTTCAGAGGAGGAGATGATAAAAATTTGGAGTGTGAGAGCAAAATGCAATCCTTTTTCTGAAATTGCAAGTGCATAACCCTTTCCGGGCAAGGTGCTTGTATTAGTAAAATGTTGAAATAATTGGTTGACACCAGTATCTACAAGAAAATTTATATGTAAAAATGTAAATGTATATGTTCGCGTATCTTATATGGTTGAAATTTTCTTTAAGAAATTCGGGTGCCAATGTGTCAATAATGAATTAAAATTAGGTGATGCCGAGGCGGCATCACCGCCCTTCAAGGGGTTAAAAAGGTCAAAACAAGGTATTCATCAAATTTTGGCTTGTGATAATGTTTTTAAACAAAAATTTCGTTCAGGAAGGCCGCGAGTGACTAATTTGAGCGAAGACAGCCGCATCAGAAATTTGGCTTCAACTGGTAATTGCTCCCTTTCGGAAATAAAATATGCAGTTGGAGAACAAATATCGTAAAAAACTGTTTATAAAAGAGTTTTGGAATTCAAATACATCAAATACCGTAAAATGGCTCGATTACGGTGTCTCAAACGACACCATAAAGAAGCTTGATTACAATGGGCCAAAGAGCATATGTCATTTGGTGAAAAGTGGCTGAATGTCATATTCAGTGATGAAAAAAAAATGGAACCTCGATGGCCCTGATGGGTTTAAGTACTGTTGGCATGATCTCCGCAAAGAACTTAGGAGTGTATTTAGCCGATAACATAATGGTAGTTCTGTAATGGTATGGGGGGGGGGGCTATTTTTTTCAATGGTCAGACATCTCTAGCATTCATCAGTGGTCGTGAAAACTTTGAAAACTACCAAGAGACACTTGCCAATCATTTGCTTCCTGTTGCCGAGATTTTTAGGGGGAGAAAAATGGTTATTTCAACATGATAATGCTTCCATCCATACTTCAAACTCAACTTTATCGTGGCTTAAGTCGAAAACAGTGTCTGTTTTGAAATGGCCGGCAATTAGTCCTGATTTAAACTTTATAAAAAATATGTGGGGTATTCTCACTCATGCAGTTTATCCAAATGAAAAGCAGTATTCTTCAGTTAAAGAATTGAAAGATGCCATTGAGAACACTTGGTTTAAAAAGGAACCAGAAACAATACAGATCCTCATTTTAACGATGGAAGACCGTATATTTAAAGTAATTCAGCAGAAAGGAGCAATAATCAAGTGTTAATTTTTTTAATTCTTGTTCTTCTAAAGACTAAAAAACTACTGTGCTTAAACTTTTGACATGCTCATTTCCGTTGTTTTGATGAATTTTATTATTTAAGATAAATTTTAAAGCATGAATCTGTTAACTATCTTTTTAAAACTACAATTTGTAGGCTATGTGAAAAGGGAAGTAACCTTCACCCATTAATAAAATTTTATTTTGAAATTTTCTGTTGTGCTTAAACTTTTGACACGCACGGTATAATTGCTGTAGATGATATACAGGGCTGTACAAAAAAAAAAAAATCATAAAGGTTACTGAGCTTGAACGTAAATTGCTCAAAAGTGGTTTTAAAATGTGTCATGTATTTTTATGTTGAACGACATTTACTAAGAAATGCTTGTAGAATATTGATAAAATGATATACAGGTGCACACAAAGAATAAGATAAACCACCGTCTAGGAATGATAATTTCTAAAAATGCGATTTCAGTAGTTTTAAGAGTGTTTTTGTTTAAACATTTCACATAAATAATGATGTATAAGAAAACTATGAAGTAAACTACTAGACTGAATAAACGTATTTAAGTATATTTCCTTCTATTGGTATAAAATGCTGAAAGAGAAATTTCAGTCCGTTATACGTTTTTTGCTAAACTTAACTTTCCCATTTTATAGCATATATATTAACCTACAGATCAAATGCAGGGCTATTCAAAACAGTTTCAATGCGTATTTGGCTATGGAAGGTGAATTGATAAAATGAGATTTTTAAATGTTTTATGTGTTTTTTAAAATGTTTATCCAGTTATCATATGTAACTAAGTAAAACATAAATAACGATGTTTTGTTAAAGAAATTTTGGAAAGTAATTTTTAATCTGTGACTGAGGCACAATTTTTCTTTTTTCTAAAAAACTTGATTGAATTATTGGCACTTCTAATTTTAACTTGTTTTTTGCAAGTTTTCAATAGCTGTGGTAAAACAAAAATGCTTTAACCACTTATCTGATTTGTGAGTTCGTCGTACGGGTAAGAAGAGTTTGCTTAAACTATCACTTATATCTGTTCGACACCACTAATTTTTTTAAATACAATTTCTTACTACTTTATGGCAGAAATGTTTCGATTAAATATTAAGCATATTTTAGCTTAAAAAGAGTGGTAAATAATGGCAAAAACTGCTAAACAGTTTTACTGTCCGAAGTTCACTTTGGAGGTATTAGTTCCGCCACATTGAGAACAGTGTTGCCAGTGGGCTACTTTTTTTAAATTAAAATTTCTTGATTGACACCACTTTTTTGAAACGGTAAAATTCCCTTTTTTCGCCTTAATTAAGATGACATTAAATAAGCCTAATTTTACTATTTCAAAAAAGTGGTGCCAATGAAGAATCTGAATTTAAAAAAAAGTAGCCCATCTGGCAACACTGATTGAGAACCAAGGCATCCTCCTGTTGTTGTCAGTAAAATGTTTATAATGCCTGAGCAAACCAGTACCAGTAAAAATAGATTTTCATAAAAATTTCTCATCCATGGGTCGCTAAAATAAGACGAAATTTTCTATTTCATCTTTCTGGTGGAAGTTTTCACTTGCGGTAATCAGAAATTTTAGATCCGGTTTTTAAAAAACAGCAGCCACCTTATGGCAATCTCCTCAGTTACTTCACTATAAATTAATAGACAATGCAATGTTGCCAGATGGGCTATTTTTTTTTTTTTAAATTCAGATTCTTCATTGGCACCACTTTTTTGAAATGGTAAAATTAGGCTTATTTAATGTCATCTTAATTAAGGCAAAAAAAGGGGAATTTTACCGTTTCAAAAAAGTGGTGTCAATCAAGAAATTTTAATTTAAAAAAAGTAGCCCACTGGCAACACTGAAACAATGGTCTATATGTTTCCAATTTTTTATTCATAACTCCATTTAACAACGCTAGAACTTAAGGGGTTATTTCAGTTAACCGAAAAGACATGCTCACTAATGCTAATGGATGAAATTTATAAAGGTATATCGGTCGCATTTCAACATTTGTAATTATTTTTTTTTCTTCTTATTGGATAGCTGAGATCGATTTGTACTAAGGCCGTTTTTTGCTTTTTTTTTTTTTTTTTTTTTTTTTTTTTTTTTTTTTAATATAAATATATATGAACGTGTTTTTAATTTCCGAACCTTTTTCGAAAATGAAAGTGCCCCTTTTAAAAATGCCTATTACTAAAATCGAAAAATTAAAAAACTTTGAAAGAAATAATTTTAAATTTTGAATTTTTTTCAGAAGAATTTAAATTGAAGTTTTTCTTTAAAAAAAAATTCTCAGGTGTTAAAGATTTTTTTAGAATTTTCCTTTTAGGAACTTAATTTTTTCTTTAACACGTTCGCTGCCGCTTACGTAAAGATGTGATGCTAGATAATGCCGCACTGTAGAAGTGGGTTTTTCCCAGAAGCCGAATTACTTTTTATAACAAAGAATCAGTGACAGATTTTCCCGCGCCAGCGCGTGACTGGGTATTGGACGTCACCCCACATACCGTGCTGGCACGTGAATGGCCCCTTAACGTTGGCGCGAACGTGTTAAAAAATACCAAGGAATAGATTTCTTTTTATTTTTTTTTCAGTTCTTACTTTTTAATCGCTTATTAGAAATTTTATTTTCAGAATTTAATATTCTTTATATTTCTTAAGTATTTTTTTTTCCTGGGGACAGAAAACTTCCGGGAAACTTTTTTATTCTGTGAATTTATTTCTTAATTTTAATTTTTAAAATTACAGGTAGAACCTCGATTAACCGAGTTTTGATTTATCGAGGTTTCTCTTGACCGAGCCAATAGAAAAGTCTGTTTAATTTTTATTTTATTTTATTTTTTATTTTATTTTTAATAAACCTTGGAAAAAATCACTTTTTTTTTTTTTTTTTTTTTTTTTTCTTTTGTTCACTGTCCGCAATAAAAGATTTTTAGAGATATGTACGGGCCCGGCTCAGCAGCAGCAATTTTTCGAAAGTGCAAGGTCGATAAACAAAGTAAATGTGTCAAGTCGACAGAGAAAATTGAATGGGCCTGCCGGGCTGAATCGAAAACAAAACAACAACAACAACAACAACAACAACAACAACAACTACAACAACAATAAAAACTAACTAAATAGACCTATTTGGTCCGATATAAAAATTTGAACGATAGCGATAACATATGAACAATTTATAATGAATATCACTCTTGCATGAATAAGTATAAATGTGCTTCACGAGTCGATGCTATTTGGACAACATCGATATGCAAATGTAACATATGCTGTATAGAGATGGCATCGAGCAGTTAGTTACATTGTTTTGAGCCCCAGGTTTATTTTTTTCAGCAGACTCGAGCCGGGCCAGAACTGGTCTTAATTGTTCTCTGAATGTGCAGGGCAGGCAGTATGTTTTGCAAAAATATTAATAGCGTAATAACGGAATCTTTAGAAATAGCTTTTATTTGTTGAGCTGTGAAACTGAACTTTATATACGTTTATATTTATAATTTATAAAACGTTCTGTTGTTTATAATTCTAAGAGATGTTAAATTCGCGAGCACGCAGAGTTTTTATACCCATTTTCTATTGACCGAATTCTTGATATCCGAGGTACTAGTGGTCCCAATTATAATAATAGATTTTGTAAAAATCTCTATAAAAAAACAAAAAAAAAAAAAAAAAACTAAGGAGGACGCATTTCGAACTAAAAAAATACAGCTCGTCATCAGCTGAAGGAGACACGTGTCTGTAAGGCACAAGGTCAAAGATGAACTAAAAGTCACGAAGTCACATGGTCAATACATCTTTGACCTTGTGCCATTACTGACATACCGTTTCTTTCAGCTGATGACGAGCTGTATTGTTTTAGCTCGAAACGCGGCCTGTGTTATATTTTATTTATGGTAACTTTTACAAAGTTTATTTTTACAATTATTAATTATCGCCAGTGTATTCACTACTTTATCGCTGGTCCCAATTAGACCAATTAATATTACTGGATAATCGATGCTGCACTGTATCATTTTTCTGGTAGGAAGAAATGCTTTAAATTTGTGGAAGTTATTTTTGTTTATTTACTACGAGTTAAATTTTTTTCAATAGGAATTTCTTTTTATTAATCATTTTTATCTAAAGAATAAAAATTTGTGTCTGTGTATTTCAATCAAGACAGCAGTATATTTCCAAAGACAATTATGCACATGTCAAGCCACTTGGAACTCATTCAATCTTAAAACTTTGGAAAATTATCATGATTTATATGCTAACACGAATATTGTGCTACTTTTCTGAAATTTTGTCAGAGTTTTATGATATTGATTTCATTCACCTGTGTGGCAAACTTGGATAATAATGTCAGAACTGCCTTTAGATTTACTTGGAAGTTTAAAATCCATATACTGTGAAAAACAAAAGTATTATTGCATTTAATTTCGGTTTATAAAATGCCTAAAAAGCTTAAATATTTTTCTCGTGTGAACACACTTTTAAGTAGTTTAAAATGTTGAAAATGGTGCAATTTTACCTTTTTAAACAAATTTTATGGTATTGTTTCTCCTAATAATTGACTTGTCTCACACTAATGTCAGAAGTCGTTTCTTTCTCTAATGTTTGATGTAATTTATTTGACACAATCAGTTGTTTTAGACTCTCGAAATCGGAGAGATTTCTTAAATTCAAATAACAATCTCAAATGGTCATCAGTCCTGAAGCGAATTGTACTTGACTTTCATTTGGTTGTTTAAGAAGAATTCGGTTATCGATTAATGATAATTCGCTGATGAAAATGAATTTTTCATCAACGGATTATACCATAGCTGCCAACTCTTCCGACTTTTTGGCCCGGAAAAATTTTATAGAAATTTTTACTTATTTAATAGGCAGATTACAGCGATTTGAAAATGGTAAAATTTTCTATAATTTTTTTCCGGGCCAAAAAAGCGGAAGATGTTGGCAGCTATGTTATACGTCAAAAACAACGGTAATATTCTGCTATACTTTTCAGAAAAAACAACTTACCTAATTTCGGGTGTATAAGCCGCGGATCAAACAATTCTTTTTCGACCCAGAAATCTTATTTAGTGATTGAAGATGAATATTTACGGTGATCGAACTAGTTACATTTGTTTATTAAAAAATTCTGGGTCGAAAAAGAATTGTTTGAGCTGCGGCTTATACACCCGAAATTACGGTATATTGAATTCATTCAAAATAATTTAAGACAGATTTTTTCGAAACAAATGAACTGTTTTCATTAAATATAGGTGAGTATTTATTATTACGCGTTTTACCTGTTTTTAAAGATCTTTAAAAATGTTTTTCTTCCGCAAAACACTGTAATTTTTCCCCCTGAAAAACACGGAAATACTATGGTAACTGAGACGCCAGTGCTATTTCCTTAATTTTACGAAAAGTTATTCTTCCGTAAATCAAAGGAAAACTTCTGTGATTTGTTTAATTTCCATTTTTTAATTTCCATTATTTTACCAACTTTCTTACGTATTTTCAGGAATTTGATTCCGTTATTTTGCAGTATAACTTTTGTAATTTTTAAAAAATGCCTAAAACCATCGCTTCTTTTTTTCACATAGTTTTTTCATTTCACATACTTCTGTACTTTAAAAGTTCCGTTTTCACCCTTAAATTTTCCTTCTTTTTGCATATTTCTGTATTTTAAAAGTTCCGTTCTTTTCACATAAATTGCCCTTCATTTTACATAATTCTGCATTTTAAAAGTTCCTTTTTTACCATAAAGTTTCCTTCATTTTACATATTTCAGTATTTTAAAAGTTCCGCTTTTAAAACATAAATTTTACTTCGTGTACATAAATCTGTATTTTAAAATTTCCGTTTTTTTCACATAAATTGTCTTTCCATTCACATAATTCCGCAATTATTTATTTATTTATTTATTTTTTATTACAAAATTATTTCCTTTACTTTCACGTACTTAAATATTGCCGTTATATCGCAAATTTATTCCCCACTTTTTTTTTTTTTAACAAGATTGACATTTAACCCTTTCCGGCGCGGTGTCCCTTAAAAAGGACACCTAATTTTAATTTTACTGGCACCAAGAATATTTAATTAAAATTTTCCTTTGATAAAATGCCTGAAAATAAGCAAGTTCGTATTCTCTAATAAATTCGTTTATAAATTCTGGTGGCAGATAATTATTTCAATTAAACTTACTCCGCGCCGGAAAGGGTTAAAAGAATAACAGGAATTTTGCAAGATGCAATAAAGAGGTAAGTTTTTTCCGTTTACCTAAAAATTTGAGCTTCTCACATTCATGAGACTAAGAATTGAATATCGTTTCCTACCTTCTTATAAGTGCCATATTTCGTATGTTATATTCATTTGTTACTCAATGAGTAGCATTTCATCATTAAAAGCCACGAACATCAACCTACAAGATCAAATTTGCAGTCAGTGTTTGAACAGATTATTTTTTTGCTTTCTGTTACAGAAAAACGTAAAACGCTATTCGACTCCATGTAGTCTGAATATTATAAAATGTCTTCATAAATAACAAAACCTCGCAAACATGTCAGAAAGTTGCTCGTTTAGATCGGTAAACAGACTTATAAAACACAAAATACAGTTTATTCTTTGATCCTGAATAACCATATCTGAAAATTTTGTGTCTTTATCACAAAAAATTATTTTGCAAATGTGTCAAAAAGTAGCGGATTTACGCTCTAAAATAGGTTTATATTCCACCATACACCAAATAACTGAAGATATTTCTGTTTTACCGTATAATAAACTTAATCATGATTTTCCGCTTAACTCATTAACCCTTTGAGCTCTTGTAAATAATTTTCATCAAAATTCCAAATGTGACACTGGCACCAGTACTTTGCAAAGAAAAAAGCCGGTTAACCATATACACGAAAAAAATGCATTAAACCTTTTTCAAATAATTTGGGTGAATTTTCTGGTGCCGTTGTGACATTTTGGAATAAAAATTTTATGTAGAAAATTCTACCAGCAGCTCTCAAAGGGTTAACACCCAAAACTACCGTAATTTCCTACCTATAATCCGCGGATCAAACAATCATTTTTCGACCCAGAAATTTTATTAAATAAAATATATCTTTTTTAGATCGCCGTGAATATTTGCCTTCAATTAGAAAATAAAATTTCTGGGTCGAAAAAGAATTGTTTGATCCGCGGATTATGCGCAGGAAATTACGGTATATTGTTGAGATTTTCATATTTTTAGACGAGCGTTATTTCTAAAAACAAATTCTGACAGATAATTTTCGCTTTATATGATCTTAACTTTTTATATTTTTAAGTAAGGCTATTTTTTATTGAAAAATAGTAGTGGGTGTATTAATAACTTAAATATGTTCATTTATTTTAACCGTTGCGTAAACGCAACAGCAACGGAATGGAAGAAAAAATGTTTTGCAAATTTGTGAAACAAAGACGAAAAAAAGATTAAAAGTCTGAAGAAAAGAAAAAAGAAGAAAGGTAAAAATGCCTTTAAAACAACGATTCTGTCATTTAATAAGAAAAACTAATCTGTAAGAAAATAGTGGCACTTCGGTAGCCCGCGGGCCACCGTTTCTGTACCCCTAAATTTCGCACCCCTTAGTAGGTTTCGAAAATTGTACCTAAAGCAAGATAATATAAAAAGCCAATCTAATGTGGTTCTGAATGCAAAATGTTTGGCATATTCCATTCAATTCAAGCCATTTAAAATACCTAAAAGTTTAGTTTCTTTTTTCTTTCTTTTCTTTTCTCTCTCTCTCTCTTGAAGAAAGTTAAAATATAAATTTTGTTGAGAAAATAAAAAATAGAAAAATCGTAAGAGGGGGCGTTAAAGGAAGCTGGAGGTGGGGAGGGGGGGGGGAGAGCTCAGTCCACCTTGCTCCCTATCTGGTTTTTTGAAGTAGAAATATTTGGCTTAATTTAACCCTCCATTAGTTGGGTGTTGGTCGTTTCCCTTCCGAAATCCGTTAGCTTCCTAAAACTCATCAGTTACAATCGTGATTACTCCGTGTAGCTGACTTTGATTTTTCACAGCTTTTTTTTTAAAGGAAAATTGCAAGTCATTACTGCATTTTCTCGGCACTTTCTTGCACCCTATTATTTTTTATAGTTTAAATTCATCTGAAAGACCAGACCGCTGTCGTCGTCTGAAAGATCACTTGCTTTAGCTGATATTCCTCCCCCTACCTTTCATCTTTCCGAGTCACTGACTGATGTCTTTTCACGAATTTCTTGACAGGCAAGTTTCTAGTATAAGATAGCTATTATAATTCCTATTTCTATGATTTCTACGAAACGAGAGTTTTCTGTCTCTTCATCTGTCATCTTCCTTTTTTATCTGCTTTATTACTTATAGAGTAATTCATCATTTAAAAGATGCTTCGTAATTTTTTTAACTGTTCACAACGCATTAAAACATATTAGCAATAATTTATATATAAATAAACATATTAATGATTAAATAAATTAATCAGGGGGAAACATTGCATTCCCTTGCTTTTCCTTCTTTGAACCTTCCAGCGTTTCTGTTAATAAAAATATTTTATTTTTATCAGGATTTAAAATCTAAAATCAGAAATAATTTCAAATTAAATTATTAGTTTAAAAAATCTATCTATATCCATTTGAATTATTTACATTCATATATATTTGCTTCATGTATATGTATGGAGTTCGTATCCAGGGTGAAGATTCAAAGATCCCGCTCCCCTATCATTAATTAGTTGAAAAAAAATCTTTCATGTATTTTTATTTGGAAAACGCATTGAACCTTATTTTCTCTAAATGTGGCCACGCCTGCATACGTTACATACACATCACAAGAAAAAAAAACAGTTATAGTTTTTATATTCATTTCAGCATAATGACTTTTTATTTCATTTTTAGGTCCGTTCGTAACTACCGTAATTTCGGGTGTATAAGCCCAAACAATTCTTTTTCGACCCAGAAATCTTATTTAGTGATTGAAGACAAATATTTACGGCGATCTAACTAGTTATATTTGTTTCTTAAAAAATTCTGGATCGAAAAAGAATTGTTTGAGCTGCGGCTTATACACCCGAAATTGCGGTAATATCGAGGTTATTGATCGAGGTTATATTGATTCTACAGGGTTCGAACGTTTCCTGGAATTTCCAGACCGGGAAATTATTCTGCATTAATGTTTACTTTTTCACCTAGAGTAAAGCGGGATGCACAATAATCTTATTCTAGGTCCCCTTGGTGATTACTCCATACTTGAGATCCTATTATTTCCGTATTACTGAATTTAATACTTATAATCATAAAAAAATTTGTATTCGTGCATTTTCGTATAATAGTGAAACAGCTATTGAACCATGATCTGAATACCTATAAAATAATTTATAATACGATCGCACCTGATTTGACTTGCTTGACCTACAATTTCAGACTTGTTTTATTATTCATTTATAGGTTGTACTAAAAATATTAGAATAGATAACTAATATATATTATTAATAACATTCCCTGAACTGTATAATTAAATATTTTTTAAATCACATAAATAAATGGTGTAATCATACCTTTCTGCTTTTGTTGGCTCGAAGCACCGGAGCTCCGACTAAATCAACGTTAATAAGGTTGAATTCTTTAAAGATAATTATACTTATCATGAATTGAAATTTATAATTATAAAGGAAATCAAATTAGTAATTCATTTGTATCATTACAAATTCAATCAAATTGTTTATTTAATATTTATTATTTGAATATAATTTGGAAAAAAAAATATTAAAAACATATATTTAACACTAGAACGGTCGTGATCAGTCATTTAGGCCGCTACAGTATGAATATATCTCGGTTTAACCCCTTTAAGGGCAGTGGTTTATTTTTGGACCACCTAATTTTTATTCCTAAATCCCTGAATGGCACCAGAATATTGAAATGAAAAATTCGTGGTACCTGGACAAAAGCTTTTTCATATACTGAAATAAATCTGTTTTTAAATTTTGACGTCGTTCACTCATTTTTGTATTTTCGTGCATTAGTACCTTGCTCCTAAAAGGGTTACACGAGAAATTCATTACAAAATAGGTTTAAAATCGAGAAAGGAACAACGGCGTTAAATAAAAATGTAGGTACCGTAATTTCCTGCGTATAATCCGCGGATCAAACAATTCTTTCTCGACCCAGAAATTTTATTTTTTAATTGAAGACGAATATTTACGGCGATTTAAAAAGTTATATTTTATTTTTAAAAAATTCTTGGTCGAAAAATGATATTTTGATTCGCGGATTATATGCAGGAACTTACGGTAAGCTGCTTTAAATCAAAATTCTGGTGTGGTTTTTTTTTTTTTTTTTTTTTTTTTTTTATAAAATTCGATTAAAATTTTCGGCCTTTCTAGTCCTAATTGTCAACTGAATGTGCACTTGAATAAAATAAATGATAGTCGCTGTAAATGCATCTTTTTATGTCTCGTCAATCAGTAGTTCCCCCCCCCCCCTATGTTCTTTTTACATTCTAATTACACCAGCAAATTTCCCTTCTACAGCTCATATTCAAAATATTAGAATAATTGAGAAAAGGTAATAAGAAAAAATTATTTGTCATTTATTTATTTTTTATACTAAGTAAATGCAATTAAATTTCTTATAAATTAAATCTGGAATGTTTAGATAAGATTTTAACATTTATAAAATATAAAATGCAGCACAATAAATTAGGTATACAGCTTCCTTAAACACACCAGAATATTAGAATAAAATTTAGATTGGTTCAAAATATTAGAATATTTTATTTTACGCAACAATATTACCTTATGAATATGAAGTAAATGGTAGTTAATATTTTGTAGCATCCCCTTTAGCTTTCATAACAGCGTACAATCGATCTTGCATACTATATACAAGGTGTTTACAAACATTTCTATCAATATTAGCCCAAATAGACTTTATACGTGCCACTAACTCAGTTTTACTTGAAGGAGGATTTTCTTGAAGTTTTTTCTTCATTATACACCATAAGTTTTCGATGGGATTAAGATCTGGTGAATTTGGTGGCCAAGGAAGTACCTTAATGTTGCGTTGGCGGAACCAATTCTTAGTTGACACCGAGGTATGCGGGGACGCTAAATCTTGTTGAAAGATGAAATCATCTTCAAATAAATCTTCTGATGATGGAATCATGTAATATTCTAAAATTTCTTGATATATCAGAGAGTTAACCTTTTCGTAGACGATGCATAACTTTCCAGGTCCTTCTGCACTCATACAACCCCAAACCATGACACTAGCAGCAAATTTTACGAAACATTTAAGGCATTCTTTATCAAATGCTTCTTGCTTCATTCTCCAAACTCGAATACCTTGATTACCATATGAAACACAAAACATACTTTCATCACTAAATAATATATTTTTCCAATCTTCATTGCTCCATAAACGTCTTGATTTACACCAATTAAATCTTATACGCTTTTGTCTTGCAGTCATGAGAGGTTTTGTTTTCGGTACACGAGATTCAAATTTAAATTTATGGAGACGTCTTAATGTTGTCGATGTAGAAACTTCAACTCCTTCTTCTTTCCATTTTCGGTGCAAGAATCGCACACTTTTAAAACGGTTTTTCTTAACTATACGCTTCAGTTTCCTGTCATCTCTAGCAGATGTTTTTGGTTTTCGGCCACCATTTCGGCGATTATTTTGAAATTTTCCAATTTTTGAATATTGTGTTAGTATTTTACTAACGCTCGATTGCGAACAATGTAAATAATTCGCTATAAAACATTGATTTTTACCGTGCCGATACAAATCAACCATACGAAGTTTAGTAGATTCAGGAATATCACTCACACGGCCCATTTTAAGACGAAAAAGAAACAAACTGCAAAAAAGAATACTGATTTTAAATAAAATAGTATGAATTTAATCAATGATGCCATCAGTTAAGAATTGGTAATAATTAAAGGAGAATTAATGTGAAATATTCTAATATTTTGAACCACTTGAATAAATATTCTAATATTTTGACTTTTCAAAATAATTTTTTTTGCAATTAATCTTTTCAAAAATGATATTAAATTTAAGATAACAAGGTAAGTTTAATCAACAATAAGTTCTTAATAAAAATATCGTTTGCATATTTTCATTAAAAGACATTAAACTACCAAACGATATTTTCAATTTCTAAAAAAAAGGTAATTATTCTAATATTTTGAATATGAGCTGTATTTTTGGTGGCACGGCGTACGAAGCTCATATATCCGAGCTCTGGTAACGGCGGCAAATGGATCGAATACCTGCCGAGCTTACTATAATACTTTCTGAAATCTTTCATCTCCTAATGTAAAGATATTGAACGGTACGGCATAATAATCAAATTTCTTTACCGAATGGCTTCTAAAGCTGCGAGGAGAGATTTGAACAAGTGTCCAAGTGTATTTTACCGTCGTCGGTGCGGTGAAAAATAAAAACACACTATTTGTGCCTCAGCGGTCCGTGATCTGTGCACAGGACTGCCACAGGCGACAATTTTTAATTATATTTTACTTTTTCGAACCAAAACTCTTTCACATGCGCTTTGACAACATTTACAATAGAAACATAATAGATATATTTAAGAATAATTTTGCGAACAGAATATAAAAATGGTTGCCTTTGGCAGTTTATGGGCATAGAAATTAGGAAAGAAATTAAAAAAAAAAAGGCCGCATTAGCCGCGTGATTATGGAAATAATTTAGCATCATCGAACTATACGGAAATAATTCTGAAATAATATTAAATTTTTTGTCAACAGAAATAATTGTGTGAAATGTTTAAATGAAAAAAAATAATGGAAAGAATACAACTGTTAAAATGTATAATGCAACAAAAAAGGGGAAAAATAAAAAGTAGATTTTACATTAATGTACATCCACTATAAATACAATTAATTATTTATTATAAAAATTTGTAAAAAGCAGAGTTCGTACGCCTTAAAGACTTTCAAGTAGCTTTTATCAGAATTTTTGTAAAATAACACTTGTGTTAGATAATGAAAAAAAAAATAACTTTTCACATCTAGCAATCAGCCTGTTACAAAATTTCTACTGAAACACCAAAAATAACCCATTTTTTTAATGCGTACAAACCCTGAAAAGGGATGCGGTAATGTAACTTAAATATTTTACTTATTGGTATAATTATAATTTTGCTTTATTAAAAAAATATATTCGTCTAATCCTTTCCAGAATTTATACAGAACAAATCAAAAAACTATATTGAATTAATTCTTTTGAATATTGATTATCTTGGAGAATATATTTATCTTTACGGGTTATTTCATTATGAATTGTTTTAAGTATTTGCGGATTTAAATCCATTAATAATATCTTCGGAACTGGACACGAAAATCATTATATTTTTTTTCAACTTGTTTTATCAGAATATTTTGAATATTATTGATGAAATTATTTGTTTTTGACGATAATTTCATTATAAAATACACCATAAAATGTATTGATAAATATGTGCTGATTTAAACTTTTTATATTTGAAATAAAAAATGCCAATTATTATTATTATTATTATTATTATTTAAACTGAGTTCATAGAAATATTTTGAATACTTATTATTTGGGAAATTACTCATTTTTGCTGATTATTTCATTATCATCTGCTGATTTAAATTTATTACTAAAATCTTTCGAATTAGAAATGTCAATCATTATTTTATTATATATATTAATCGAATGTAATAAAATATTTCGAATATTGATTATTGAGAAAATTATTTATTTTTGCTGATTATTTCATTATAAAATGTACTGAATATTTTTTATTAGATCAAATCGAAAAGAACTGAAAAAAACTCCAGCTTCATGCAATATTCTTACACAGTGCTCAGCAAAAGTTTAGACACTGGTATTTTTTAACCTTTATACAAAAAATACGAACACTTGAGTTTTAAAAATGGCTGTACTTATTTTTAAAGGTATTTTAAACAATGCAGTATAAAAAATAATGGTTATAATGTAATATAATATTTAATTTAACTGAAAAAAGTAAAATTTGTATATTGCAAAAGTTTGGATACTTTTTTGATTTTTTGCAAACTGTTCATGGAAAAATGCAAATTTCTAAGTTATGACGACATGTGTCTAAAGTATTTAAGTATACCTCGATATAGCATCAGTTAGTGAAGATGCCGCGAGATAAACATATTCAGTTAGATGAGGTAATTTAAGTAGGAAGGTTGAAATGGAAAGGGGAGACTATTGCAGAAATTTTAGCAGCATTGAAACGTCCAAAGTGGTCTGTCTATGAAGTATAGTCTAAGGGTGACTCCTTCAAAACAAAACATAAACCTGGAAGACCTTGTGTGACCAGAAAATGAGATGACACAAGGATCCATAAACTGACATTTACACAAATGATGATTGATAATCATATTAAAAGTAAGTCAGGACCCTCTGTGTCGACGGACATTAATCGTAGATGAATAAAAGAAATAGGTAAATCAATTTACATGAAAATGATAAAACAATCAGCTTTAAAATCTCGCTACAAAATGGCGAGGATGCAATGAATTTTCAAACATACGTCATATGGAGCCAAATAGTACGCTATGATATTTAGTAACGACAAAAAAAAAAGGTGTAATTTGAATGGCCCAAACTGGTGGGGGATATTATTGGCCCGATTTACGTAAAGAGCGTGGGACTTTCTTAAGTCGACAACAAGGAGGTGACTTTTCAATGATTTGGTCCTCATTTTGCTTTAATGGTAGACCATCTATGGAGTTATTTAATGGTTGCCAATAAACACAAAACTACATACATACATTGGAGATAAAATTTTAGTCATTTGGCGAACTTCTGGCTGGCCCAAAGTATAGATTTTAGCAAGATAATGCATCTATTCATGTTGCATACAAAACAAGAACTTCGTTTAACTCTGAAAATACTACTGAACTCAACTGGCAGGCGTGTAACCCTGATCTGGACCCAATCGAAAACCTTTGTAACATCGTATGTCATAAGCTTTATGCAAATGTTTGCTATACTTTTCTGTTAATGAGCTTCAAGCTACTGTTGAACATGTTTGGTACAAAATAGACCCCCCAAGTGATGCAGCATTTAGTTTCTTCGATGAAAAGTCACATGCTTTTACTAATTGCAGACGATGTGGGTGCAACTCGATTTTAATTTGTAGTTATTTTTCTGTAAATATACAAACTGTCTATACTTTTGCCACAAAGTTAATTTCATTTTTTTTTTGTCATTATATATTATTTAAAATTTAAAATTTAAAATTTATTGTTGGTGAATAAAGAATAAGTCGCAAGTAATGTATGGCAGATGAATTACAAAGATTCGGTACATAGTCTGAATCTAGAAGCGTAATTGATTATTGTCTAAACTTTTGCTGAGCACTGTACCATATAATGTTTAGATTCATCTATGCTTTAGCACACCTCTATTGTACGATTTTAACAAAAACGTGCAAAAAATATTTGTGAAATAAATCGGCAAATAAAATTTTTATGTGTTACTCCCTGCGTCTTTCTTAATAGCGGCCGGGCCACATTTCTATCAGTGCCAGTAAAATTACAATACTGGCTGTAAAATACGCAGTAATATACCTTCGCGTCGTATAAATGAATTAAACAGTGTATTACTGTTTAATGGTATATTACTTGCTAATTTTACTGTTTATTACTGTTATTTTTAAGGTTTTAGATTGGCGCCCCAGTTTCTAATATTATTCTGTAAAGTCAACTAATCTCTTCTTGCAGTAATCTAGCATTTCATACGCTTTTTATCGTTTAAAGTACCTTTTTATTTTCGTGCTTCCAAAAAATAGGCGGACTTAACTTTTTTTCTAGTTTTTAACATTGAGCGAAAAGGAATTAATATTTTACTAGTAAGAATTAAAATTTTAAGATAGCTGGAAATCAAACGTGAAGTTTGTACAATCAACCGCTAGAGGACGCTAACTCACTAATTTTTTTCCCCCATTCATCTTAACAGGCCCTCGCCCTTTTCCACTCGTATGTCTGATTGGACGCCATCTTTATTTGGAAAATTCGTTTTTGCACAAGTAATAAAAGAAAACGTGCCTTATTTAACCCATTAACGATCAGCGTCCTCTTTTGAGAACGTTTACAAAAACAGCAAGAAAGTGGTTTTCCCACCAGTAAAGAGGAAGATAAATATATACCTTATTTCACGAGACGGAATCCTCGATAAATTTATATAAAAGTTAATTTGCTTTTAAAAGTGATGGGAAATACAAAATCTAAATTTTAGCGAAGAAAATAATTTGGGCGTTAATGGGTTAATTAGAGACTTTTTTTTAAATATACTTAATAGAAAGTAACTTCATTTGAAAAAAAATGCCAGCCGAATAAATTTGTATAAGCGACGCTGGAGTCGAAATGGTTAATATAGGACATGATTGCCTCTAAGTATAATTGCTATGATGCCAGTATAGAAACATTTGCCTTATTCATAGATTTCGCTTTTTTTCTAACCACTAAATTTTAAAAGAAAGCTTTCACTTACTTAATCGGCGAAATCTTCGATTGTATATAATTCAAAATTTTCTATTCAATTTTAGTGGTAATTGAAAACGTAGAAGCTGACAGCTATGCTTATTATCCCTTTATACTCATGAAGTGACTTTTACTCACCCCAAGTGTTGCTAAGCCTCCGATCGTAAATCGGGGTATCAAATGCTGTGGACACCAGTATTTTAAAGTAACAAAATTCGTCTTATTTAATTGCATAGTTATTTGCTATCAAAGTAGGCGAAATAAAATGCGAGAAATTAGTTGTATCCAAAGCATTTAGAGCCCTGATTTATGCAGAGCACCTGAAAATACTGGTGGTAAATGTCAAGTGTCTAAAGTGTAATGGGTAAAGTAAGATAAATTTTGCAATTAAAGAAGATTACCTTTCGGGGTTTGTTGTGGTAATGAATTAAAAAAAATGAAGGTTTTACTTTTCCCAAATTACACTGGACAATGTTATTAAATTTACTTTTCTTTTGAAAGAACGGGATCAATGTAAGTGGCTTTTTATTAAATTATAGCCTAATAGAATTAAAGACTTAAAAGCAAGAGCAAATTTTTATTCAGATAATGATCTTTAAGATAACTTGATCAATAGCTCTTACCATGGAGCAATCCTCTAAGTTACGAATCAATATGCATTAAATTGCACTCAATTACCTTCAAAGAAAAATACTTAAGGTACTGAAATCGACTTTCTTTTAGATAAGAAGCAAATCCTTCTTACTGAATTAGAAAAGTCAATATAAAGATTTTCTAATAAAGTTATTCATTGGTTAATTACTGGTGCGAATCTTCCTATTTTTATTAATATTTTTACGTACAAATTCCTCTGGGTGATTAGGAAATCATTACTGTTGTTCAGCTTTATGGTCATGATGAAAATTGAATAATTTAACTCTCTAAACATTATCTGTAAACAATTGAAATTTCAGTTCAAAATTGGAAAATTATAAAATATACAATTAAAAGATTTCAATTAAATTGCAATTTTAATACACTGGATGCAGTAAACGTAAAAATGCGGTTTACATATATTGGTACTAGAAATGATTTCCCAAGCGGAAAATTTTGTAAAGTAAACAGGCGTATTCCAAACGTACGTGTTTTTTCCAATTAATTGAGATCAGCTTTCAATTTATAGTGAATATGTACAGTTCAATTTCGCTCTCATTTTTTTTTTTTTTTTTTTTTTTTTTTTAAGAGATTATTTGCGCATAATATATTAAAGGCGGGCAGATGTTAATATTTACTTTGTATTTAACCTTCCTACCCTGTTCAAATTTTACTCAATCTCGATAAAAACATATCACACCAGAATTGTCATTCGGAATATTTTAACATATTTAATTGACTTATTTTTCTGAATCTATTACCTTACTTTCTTTCTGAAAAAAGTTCTGGTTCAAATCGTGTAAAACAAATTATAGTTATGGGTCGATTAGACCCATTCAGGGTAGGAAGGTTAAGGAAACACTGTAATTAAAAAGAAAAAAAAACGATCGATTTTACAGAAATTGTAATGGTAATTGGAACGCCAATACCATTTAGTGTTTTTTAATGGAAAAATTTCCGAAAATTCAAGTAAAAAATTCATTGTAAAAAAGTTTTTTAAATTTTTAAGGGGGGGGGGGGGTTCTGGAATTTACGAAAATTTCTCCTTTAAAAAACAGTAAATAGTATTGGTGTCCCCATTACCATTACAATTGCTGTAAAATCGTCCTTTTTTAAATTATTATTACAGTGAGGTACTATTTTGTTGATTTGTAAAACAGTAACTTTTAAGAACTTTTACGAAACATTTTCAATAAAGATAAATGGTTACACTTTCCAAGCACGCATATCAATACACATTTTTGAATAATAAAAAAAATAGAACTTTTGAAGAAGCGAGGATACTTTTTGTCAAAATCAAAATACGACGGATACACTAGAAATTTTAATTATTCCATTTTCCAATTTTTTATATATTTTCTATAGATTGACTCCTTGGTAACGAGCGACCGGTATACATGTCGCATATGGTGCTCAGAATCTTTGATTATTCTCACCATTAAATTTTGACTTATTTAATCTCACCATTTTCTTGATTAAATTAGGCAAAAATCTCTGCTTTTAAATACCGGCGGTAAAAGATTAAAAATTCTGTAAATGACGCTCATCCTGAAGGGTTAAGAAGCAGAATGAATTTATTAAGTTTACATTTGCTTTATTTACAATAATCTTAAATTGATTTATACATATTAATGAATTTTTCTAAGCTATTTTGAATTATAGAAATAAGAAATAAATATCACTCTAATAATTGATTTGTTTTACAAAAATAATACATAATTTAATTTTCATTATTTTATCTTTTATGTACTGCATGTTATTACTAAAGAAGATAAATTACAAATGTATTATTAGTATTTTTTCTACTTATTTCGTAATTATCCGACCGATAGTATACCGACAGGAAACATTCCTAATTTATTTAAAGGTGCAAAGTAAATGTTCTTATGCTAAGCTGTTCATCCTTTTATCTAAAGAACTTTGAGTAAAACTTTCATTGAGGATAGCACTCCCCTCGAGAGTTAAGTACTTCAAAATTCTCAACTCGAAGAATTAATCCATGATCTTCAAAGTAATGTTAATTTAAAGTTAAATGGCGGAAAACTTTCGTAGCTTCTTGTAATTAATGAAACTTTAATACTCTTCTGCGGTTAGATACAAAATGTTCTCAGTGACACTGAAAAATGCTGTGATATCATTACATGTTTATGGTTTTCCATGGTCTTTTACAAAATTTTGCACTGACGCGTAAACATGTTTATTTCTTTACTCTCATAGTATTTAAATTTAATTTTTCTTATCTATATACAAAGTCCTCAGTTATTTAGTTACTTTCATGTTTGTATAATTTCAATAAATATTAAGGCAATAAAATGAGGCCAATGTTGTTAGTTCGACAAGATTTCTTTTATTCAAATGAGGGTTATCAGTTTGGCCTCGCTTTTATTAAGAAATTCCAAATTCACGCTGAAAATTCCGAAAGATTAATTTGTACTTCATGTAATCGCGAATTATTTACCATTAAATAAACCAAAAATTATTATTCGTAATCTCTGGATAAGAGAATTATTAGGTGTCTGCAGCCAATACTGGCAATCACACCATATTCTTATACTGGTGTCCCTCGATGCTTTACTGCCAGGCAGAACTGGAGATTCTCTAAAGACAGGCTACCTCTGCGATACAAATCGTCGGAAATTTCTGGATAAAAGGGGACCGGTCTAAAACACTAATTCGGATTGCTTAATTGCTGCGAAATTTGAATCGTAATATTCGGCTTATTCATTCCATAATCCTAGAAGACGAATGTTACTATTTCAAAAATGTGGTAGTGATTAAGATATCTAAATTTTTTAAAAAAGGCCCTGCTGTCAACACTGAGGACTCCCTAGTCCCCAGACAAGTCCAGGGACGGTAACCAGACCCGCAAACTAGAAGGACAACTGTCACCACTTTTTCGATTCATTTAAAGAAAGAAATTGATATCAATTATGGAGAAGAAAATTATTGAGAAAATGTGGTGGTCATGAGTTTCTGACACTCAGATTCGCCGTTTCTTGTTTAGTCCCAGCATAAATATTGGCTGTTTAGATATTTCCTTTATCGTGGAATTTGTTTTAGATACTAAACGTCATACAGGCTGCAGACTTGATGATATTTTCCCTTTCTTGGTGACTTTCTTACTTTGAAAAAAGAGACTGTTTTGTTTTAAACTTTGTGTAACATAAAATATGTAATTTTATGTTTCTAGTTTTAGCGCAACGTTTACATATACAGGGTTTGTACGGGTGCCGTTATTTTCCAGGAAAAATAGCAGTATTTTTTTATATACAGTATATCTAGTTCAAATGCGCAGAATTACGGCTTTTTTAGGATGAGATTTTCTATAAGAAATACCATTACAGAAGAATTTCTTGATCTGGAAATTCCAGGATCCGTACGAACTCTGATCTCTGATCTATTGGGTCGCTCGGAAAGTCCTTTCCGTTTGGGAAAATCAATTCGTACCGGAAAATTGTGTTATTTAATTGTTAGATATTGTTTCCGATATCTAACACTTAGATATTAATAGACAAAATTTTCCGGTACGAATTGATTTTCCCAAACGGAAAGGACTTTCCGAACGACCCAGTACATCGTAAATTTATAACTTTATCATACATTACACAAAATCTGATTGCGGAAATTTAACCAATTATGCGATTTTTTTTACTGATTAGGACAGTTGCATTAAAATACAGAACTGCAATATAATTTGTAAGCATAAATTTTTGTAGAATTTTCACGATGGGTGAAAATTATTTTTCTGATTTAATGAAATCCAATAATACAAACGTAAGTGATTATTACCACATTAGGTTGGTCAAAAATTTTCTCTTCTTTTTTGGCAAAAAATAATCCATGAAAATTTTGAAAACAGTGAGATTTTATTGAATAACTTATGTGCAATTCTGTTCAACAAAACTTCTATCTTTCCAGGAGTCTCATAATGCCTTCTTTTAAAAACATTTTTTATTTGGTACCAAAATACTTATCAAGGAGATTTTTTATATCATTCAAACAGTTAATTTTTTTTGAGGAAAAAGTCTTTTGAAAGAGAAAAGGAAGTAGTAAACGGACGGAAAACTATTCGAAGAGTAGGGAGGGTTGGTCAGAATGGCTCCGTCGTACTCCAGGAATTTGTTTCTCACACTTAAAAATTATCCGAAAAGCTTGTTTTGAAATTTGTGTGTGTTTTTTTTATTCAACTAGCGCCACTTTCCGTAAACATAAATATTTTACTCAAACTTTGTCAAAATTTTCAATATTAAAAAATACTACAAAACGAGAACAGATTACATTGGAATGACAACCAGGAAATTTAAGAAGCGTTTGTCAAAACACATTGCAGATATCAGACTTAATCGATGCAATACCGCTCTCTCTAAACTGTACCAGGAAAAAGAAGTTATAATAGATTTCAAAAAAGCTAAATTACTAAAGAAAATATCAAATTATCAAAAGATTAAAATCATGGAATCAATTGAAATTTTATGTCGAGCTAACAATACTTGTAACGATACTTTGTCGTACGATATTCCAAGAACATGGTACAATCTGCTCAAAATAACTTGAACCTCCCTTTCTATCGAATTTGGAACATTCCGACTTCTCCCCACTTTTTTACATTGTCTTTGGATCAGTCCACTTCGTATAAAAGAACTCAGCCTTCGACTTCTACTCTTTTGTTGTTTTAACCCTGATGATGGGCATGACATGCTCGAAAGTACTAGGTTTTGTTAATAAAAAACACCTTTAAGTAATCTGAGTGTTTTATTTTGGTTTTATGTATAAATAAGGTGAATTAAAGGATTCGACATATGTGATATGTTATATCATTTTAATCTTATACTACAAAACGAGTTTTTAGAATACTGGTGCTAATAAAATATAAAAATAGTTGATGACGTCCGGTCTGTTGGAATTTAAATTTATAGACCGCATTTTGAACAGAAAAAGATCATTTTATGAAAAGATTGGTCCCCATAGATGAAAGTTGGATACTTTATAATAAACAAGAACTCAAACAATCCTGATCCACCTCGGATAAAGCTTCCAATCATATCGCTAAAGCCAGACTCTTATGGAAGAAAGCTTTGGTCTCTATTTCGTAAAACTGGATCTATTAGTACAACATAATTCCATTGAATCAGACCCTCAACTCTGAAAATTACTATTCGCAACTGCATGAACTCAAGGCAGCAATTGCCAGAAAACACTTCGGATTAGCAACAAACTAGATATTATCTGCCATTATCATAACTCCATTCCACATGCATCTTTAACTATTCGAAACAAAATCTTGCATTCGATTGAGACATTCTTAATTATCCTTCCTACTCTCCGGACATTACTCCGTCCAACTACTATTTGTTTCTTGCTCTCAAACTTTCTCTTCACCTAAAAATAAACTCTTTGAATAACATAAAAAATCACCTCGATTTGCCATCAAATCAAAAATGTTTTAGTTAAGGAGGCTTTATTAGACTACCGAAAGATTGAAGAAGATTTGTTCAAGAGATTTTCACAAATATTCTTCAAAAAAATATTGTCCCTATCGAAATATCCATGGTTTATTTTTTGTTTAAAAAAGAAAAAAACTTTTGGAACAATCTAATAAAATTATTGAAACAGCAATGAATAAATATAAACTGATAAAATACTTACAATATTAACATTTTGTAGTTTGTGCAACCGAATCCTGAATACAAGGCTTACATGCTGGTGGAAGTATGACAGCCGTAACAAACGCGTTTCTTTGAGCGTTTGTACGGTCCCTTGAACTTTGATACCATTTTTTGGCCGTGCATTTCTGAGATTAAATAAGTAAAGGGAAACTTAAAAAAATTCTAATGTATGAATTCAAGAAATCTTACAAATAGGGTAGAAACTTCTGTCTACATTAGCAACACTTTCTGCGTCCTTTTTTAGCTCTGGTACTCAGATGGCGATGCACGTGCGGACGCTTATATAACATGACACGAGACAATTCAATCCAAGTAAAAACCTCAAAATTATGCTTAAAGAGTAACAAATTTCACGATACAGATTTCCAAGTCGTGGCAAAACGTATTGAGACATCTTGAATCTCATTCAATCATACAAACAGAACTGCAAGAAAGAGACCTAGTTTTCACTCTGGGAAATTCTAGTCTTTCCTCTCGTCCTGTAATGAATTTTTTTCATGCAAGAAATTGCTAAAGTTACATTTTTCTGTTTACGCAGGTACTGCTCTAGACGCTTCCTTTTTCTTTTCTTTTCTTTTCTTTTTCCCTTTTTTTTTTTTTTTTTTTTTTTTTTTTGTACCACAAAAATTATATAGAAAATTTTGGCTTACTTGCGGTGATTTAAAAAGTTATAATTTAGTATAGATTTTTTTGTGGTACAATAAAGCATAAGCTGTTGGCAGCTATGCATAGTATTTATTTTATAAAAATATTGAAAGAATATGTACAAATCCTATCATTCGAACTGAGCATGTTATTTCCCATCACTTTTTGCAAACATTAAACTTTTTTAGAGTATTCTAGTTATTCGTGCGATTAAATAACGAAAAGATTTCGGTTCAGTAAAAATTCTACAAAATAACAACCTGCCCAATCTGATAGATTGAGAGAGATGAAAGCGTGTGTATTTATTTATATTAAACTTTTTCTAAGATACTTATTTCAAGCACATATTTTTTTTTCTTTTACTAAATCAGGGAAAAATCTATATGTAGCATTAATTGATAAAAATTACTCACAAAAAATAATTAATCAAAACATTTCTTAATACTACTCTAACAATTAAAAATGTTAAGGATGAAATCATTTATTGCAGAATAATATGTTTTTGGAATGGTTCTATACCTATATTATAAAGGCCAAACGTATCTGTGCGTAACGCATACGTCATTTTGCGTATGGCAACAATTTCAAATTTTAAATGAAATTTCAGTTTTGCAAATTTTGCTACAACAAATTTTCAAATTTAAAAGCATTGCACATTTTCAATTTTTACACCATCGTGTAGGGAAAAAAATGTACTTTTAAATGAAATTTGTTTGAAAGCTGTATTTTAATTTGTTTTCGAAATATTAATTTTTTTTTTTTTTGTAGTTTTTAATACAGCTTTTCTAATTGTGACAACAGGAGTACTGAATTTCTGTTAAAAGAAAAGAAAAAAAGGGAAGAAATTGATTACTGTATCTTTATGTTGCCATTTTCTCATTAAAAGAGAAAAAATTAAAATTTAAATCTCTTCTGTCATAAAACCCGGTGAATTTTGATTTCATTTACAAAATTTGATTTGCATATAAAAGAATATCAACAGTTTAATATCTATTTCAACTAATAGCATTGAGACTTCAGGTTTTAAATGAAAGTGATCAAATTAAAATGCCAATTTTTTCTGAAAAGGTGAATACAGGTACGAAATGTGAATTTGCAAATTTTGATATGATGAAAATGATGCCGGGTTTAGATTTCATTGGAATAAAATTCTAATATAATCTAAGTTGATCTAATATAATCTAACTCTAATAAAATCTAAGTTGAATAAATTTTGCTTTTTTTTTACTTTAGAATACTAACATAAGAACCTTAATTGATAACTTAATCATAATAACAGATCTTTATTATTTATTTACTGCTTGAATGCACGATTAAAGTTTAATTTCAACAATTTCTACAACTGAGTTTTATAGAAATAGTATTTTGTTAATTTGACGTTAAATATCGTTTGTTTAAGAGTTCGACTATTTCAATATAAAATGCATTCTTTACTATAACTAATTGGTACTACTCTGTTATCCTGTCGACCAAAATACTATCGTCAAATTATAAGATTAAATGCCAATAATGGATGATCGTGCATGTCAATTCAGTGACATTAAATACGATACACGTGTTTAAAACTGCATTAAGTGATTTTTATTTGTATTTCTGTTAATATTCTACTAATTATTTGCTTTTTTATTATTTAAAATAAAAATTACGTCAATATGTATAATTTGGCTATTAGTTTGGCGATTTGTATAATTTGGCAAAATCGGTCGACGGGGTAACAGAGTAACTAGTACCACTAATTTTGTAGGTTTATTATAAATTAATAAAACAGTTCCTTTTTAAACATTTTCTTTCGTCGAAATTCGACGGATTCTACCTTGTGTTCACAAAGTGCAAAAATTTGCCACCCTTGGCCCATTTCCAAAAAAAAAAAAAAAAAAAAAGTACGAAATAAACTTATCTTTACTAGGAATCAACCTGCGAGCTCTTCTGATGATTCTGTTTGTTATTCACAGTTTCTTATATATTTCTGGTTTCCATTCTACATTTTTGGTTATCTTTAGAATTCTGAAAACTTGTTCTTACATTTGTTATTTCATTTTAGTGATATATGTGTATCGCAAAGTTTCAATTGGAGGCGAATATTTTTATATTCTATTCACACCCCTATTTTTTATAAAATACATTTTATAGTATATCTCTCCTGCAAATGTTCTCAAAGCGTATAAAAAATATTTTTGTTTCTCAAAAGTGCTGAAAGGTAGCATTAAAAAATATTCTCCTGTAGTTGAAACGTTGCGATACCTCCACGTATATACGAGGGAGTATCGCAAAGTTTCAATTACTTGCAAATATTTTTAGTTTCAATTCGCTCCACTATTTAAAAAAATACATTTCAAAGCATATTTCTCTTGCAAATGTTCTCGAAACATATGTTAAATACTTTTGTTTTGAAGTAACAAAGAAGCTTAAAAAAAATTCGCCAGTTATTGATCTTTTTGATACTCTCACACATATGCATATATATACGAGTCTAAATTAGTGAATCATATATATGATTATAATTTTACATAAGATTCAAGACTACTTTTCAAACGTGAATGCATTACTGCACACCACTAGCGTCAGATAAATAAAAGTTCTGGTTTTTCAAATATGTTTTCATTTCTAAACTTTCCAAAAACTCTCTTTAGTAACTTTATTTGAAAGCACAAGACGAAGATCAACTATTCTTTCCCTACTTTTACTATTGATTTTCAGAGTATTTAGACAAGATGGAAAATCAATATTTTAAATTCTTCTTTCAAAAAGAAAGAAAATGCACTATTTTAAAATTTTGCCTTCAAGAAATTTAAATCATGTGGAATTTGGAGTTTTCCTGGATAAATATAAAACTTTCATACAAAAAGTCATAAAGTATTTCATACCTAAATAGTAAGATTATTATTTCATTAATATCTTGAATAACCGCTTAATTGATCGATTTTTCTAAAAAAAAAAAACTCCAAAAAATGTCTTTTTTTTCATGTCTTTTACAGAATTTTTAATCTTTTGTCACTTGTTTTTCAAAATAAAAATTTTTGCCTAATTGAATCGGAAAGATGCTCGGATTAAATAATGCAAATTTTAAAATAAAATTTTACTGGTCAGAATAATAAATTATGATTGGAGTATGGATGCCTGTAAGTGGTACGGGCAAATCACGATTGGCAAAACAACGTTGCTCGTATACGACGAACGTGAAAAACAGGGAAGCGGTTAATGCATAGTTGTCAACATTTATACTCTGAAATTTGATAAACATAAATGTCATATAAGTATTCTACTAGATGTAACCAGACAAAATTTGACGGTAAACAACATGGTTTACATTTACTGTAAAACATTTTATCTATTTACAGAATAGATGAAATAACTAAAAAAAAAAAAAATTCTTCGTTTCAAATCCAGGCTGGGGCCTGGCAATTGACAGAATTATGCACTAACAGAATTTCTCTCATCTGAGGCTTTTTCATTTACTGGGCATTCATCAAATATTTGGATATCGGACCTGTGAAGACTTCTAAAGTTCTAATCAATCAGATTTAGACATGTCAAAAAATAGCTGGGAAAACAAAATATTTGTCGAATTGCTTTTCGAAATACATTATTCCCGAAAACACGGCTCCTTTGACAACAAACGTTCTGTCCAATCAGATTTCAAGACGGCAGGACCTGGTCCGGAAAACCAAAATATGTATCTATCGAATTTGCTTGATTATACCATGATAAATGAGAATCTGAAAAAAAAAATAAACACAAAATTTACGTATTTTTGTCTGTAGAATGCGAATATACAATAAAAAAATGGGAATTACCTTTCAGATTTCAAAGTTAGATCCCCTCTGACCACTAGGAGATAAGTTGCAGGATCAAATTTGATATGGCTGTGTAGTCTTTTTAAAAATCTTAACACGTATTTTTCGTTTTTTTTTTTTTTTTTTTTTTTTTTAATCTGATATACTGTAATTTCGAGTGTATAAGCCGCAGGTCAAACAATTCTTTTTCGACCCAGAATTTTTTAAGAGACAAATGTAACTAGTTAGATCGCTGTAAATATTTGTCTTCAATCACTAAATAAGATTTTTGGGTCCAAAAAGAATTGTTTGATCCGCGGCTTATACACCCGAAATTACGGTATGTATTTCTGGAGTTATTCGACAGTTTCCAGACTTTTAGAAAACCCTGTATATAGATATCATTGCATTATCATTGCATAATCATCGTATACCTGCAACTCCATAAATCGACTACTACTTTAAACAAGTAAGAAAAATCATACGTTAAGCATAGATTATGAAACGCTTTCCAACACTTCCAGAAATTTTTAACAAAACTTCGATTTTTAGAGATAAGGTTACTGTCTGTAGTCAAATATGTATTCCAATACTTTTGAGCAGCCCCGTATTTGATCTGTCGGTTGCTATATATACTATATAACGAAGAAATAGTTTAGCGAGAAAATCCATAGCATGTTGAAATTTCTCTTTCAGCAATTTTACTAATAGATGGAAACATACTTGAATACTTCTGTTCAGTCCTGTAGTTTACGTAGTACCTTTATTACACGCCAGTATTTAGCTACAATTTATTTCAAACTAAAACACTTTTAAACTACGGAAATCAATTCTCAGAAATTATCATTCATGGGTAGGTGTCAATCTATCCGATTCTTTGCGTGGCTTGTATATAATTTTTTCTGTATTCTACAAACATTTCTTAATAAACTGAATGCAGTTTAGCGTAAAAATGCATAACTTATTTAAAACCACATTTCAGTAATTTACGATCATATTCAATAACGTTTGCGAACTCCTTTGTGTAGCCCTGTATATCGACTATAGCATTTTACACACTATATGATATGCATTGATTTAGTGAAACTTAAAATCACATGTAATAATTATAATGCATAACACTGATCCAGCATCCATCATCGAATACATATACGGTACTTCGGAATGAATATACTATTTAAAATCTTTTATGTGTTCCTGTAAATGCTATGCATTTCGTATTATGGATGACTATATCGATAATTTATATTAAGGCTCAGGGACGTACATTATTTATAGCAGTTTTATTATTTATAAAATAATTTAATATAATTAAAATATGTCGCACACAATTCCGCCCTTTACCATTATTTAATGGAATTCTTTTATGTGGCCCTGTAAATGAATAATAACTATTTCTTTCACCGCATATTATACAGAATACATATTTTAGTGCACTTGGTAAATGCATATACATTTGAATATCTTTGATAGGGTGAAACATCTTTCAAATTCATCTGAAATAATTTTTTTCCCATAGGCCGTGATGTAACAGTAAACTTTTGACTACCCCTGTAAACTTCCTTTAAGGGTAACCGTCAGTATTATCTTCTCATATACTGCTAATGATGCATTCTAAAAAACACTGTAGCGTATTTGCTATTGCAGTTATTTATTTAAATTTTTTTTGGCAAAAGATAAGACTCGTGTCTTTAAAGTGGTACAATTTTTTCGATGAAATACGTCACCCCCTTTTTTTTTAATTTTAATTAAAAAAATTTTCCATGTTTCCAATAGACACCAACAGATGGAGATACGGGTTCTGCTGGTTTTCCGTGTGGATTAAAAATGGATTGTTTTTATCGTTTTTATCTGCTTACTTTTTTATATGTTATCATTACTTCTCTAATAAATTCAATAAGGGATTTTAGACCGTATTACATAAAATATCCTTCAACAAGACTTTTTATTTGAAAGAAATGCTATTTTATTTGGACAGGCCATGGAAGAAATAAGGCAAAAGTTAGTATATTTCCAGCAACCCCATGACTTCAGTTGTTGCACGGCAAGCAGTGTTGGGCACGCTCACAAAATAAACGAACTAACTCAAACTCACGTTCAATTTCTGAAAAGTGATTTAAGTTCACGTTCAAACTCAAAAATTTTTAAACGAACGCGTTCAAATGACGCTCATTTGTAAAAATGAACGAAGTTCACTAAAAAGTTCACTTTTTTTTTTTTTTTTTTTTTTTTTGGATATTATTGTCCAAATTTACAAAATTTTGTGAACTAATCATTTGATTATTCGATATGTAAGAAGTAAGATAGAGGTCTGCACGGACGGAAATTTCCAGGCCCGATCCATAGAAAAAAAAAATGTCCGGCCCGATATTAAAATAAAAATTTCAGCCCGAGCCCAGCCCGGCTCATAGAGAAAATTTAGCGGCCCGATATAATAGCTAAAAACAAGGCCCGACCCGGCCCGACACAATAGCTAAAAAAGGCCCGAGCTTGGCCCGGCCCGGAAAAAAAGTTGAAATTTCGCACCGAACCCGCCCCGACCCCGAGTACATTTCTACTGGACATTGATATTTACCCTTACGGAAAAGTTCTGGCCAAAAAAACTTACCTTAGTCTGTTTATAATCACCATTTATGCAGAAGTGCCGTAGGCTGCGATGTTTATGCCTTTAATGAACCTTTGTTAGTTGTATGTAAATGCTTCAGCTATCATTAGTATTATTAATCTATCTTCCATTTTATGGAGCCATAAAAATCTAAAAAATGATATATGATAAAAGTAAAATCTAAGATGAAACCGCATTGGAAAGAAAAAATACGTTTCTTTTTTAGCATTTGTAAATGTTTAATATATTTTTTCTACCGTATTATTGTATTCATTTTGCAAGGATGAACAGTTTAAAAGAACTTTAAAAAAAATTTTCAGTTTTCAGTTTAAAAGAAAATTCCGTCATAGGCAGTTTATACCATATGTTTATTCCATATGTCCTCTATTAAAAAAAGCCTGGAATCTACGATTCTTAAAAAAGAATAAAAATCCAATCTTTAATTGTATAAAAATGGCAACTTAAAAGTATGTGCTTTTTAGCAAAATCAAGCCAAATTTTACTGATTTTTGAACAGACTTGGCCCCGTCGAGAAAAGGATTTTCATACGGGATGATAAATAAGAATAGTACAATATTGGAAGGAATATATCTCCTAGCTATATCTTGAAATAAAATTTTATTCGTCTTTAATTTGTTAAAAAAGGGTAAAATTTATGCATCCTAAGTAATTTAACATAATTAAATGCACAGAGTAAGAATAACAAAAGTTCTTTTGTCAGGTATCTCTCTCTCCTACCCTTAATCCCCCGAAAGGATAATTTTATTTATTTATTTATTTATTTTTACATTCAAGCTTTCAAAATGTATGTTATACAGTGAGACGAATTTTAATAAATGAACTAATTTCATTTTGCGATTTTGAAATGTACTAGTCGAAATTTTCTTTTCAATATTCAATATTTCTTAAATGTTAAAACACCTGTAAATGCTCTACTGAATTTATGTGTTTAAAACCAAATTGCCTTGTATGAGGAGATCTAAAAAATTCATAGTTTAGTTTATTTCATGTTTATGTTCTCCGTTAAAGAAAAAAAATAGCCTGGACTACGGATTTTAGCAAAGACATTTATTCCAAAATTCTGGTTAACCCTTCCACTGCATTTTGTTTGTAGGATTGCTGATAAAAAATTAAATGTTTGGCATAAGGAAATCCATTTTTTTTTTTTTTTTTTTTTTTTTTTTTTTTTTTTTTTTTTTTGCATATGAATCGATAAAATTTGCATATGCAACTTCTTAAAGCTGTTCTTAACTTCTGCAAAATGTTTTGACACATTTACAAATTCATTTTTAACGAAGAGATATAAAATTGGAAAGCGAGACTATGGAAGCGCTTTTGAATTGAATTCAATATTCCATTTTCTGATAATAAAATTACCTAACGAGTTATAAACTACTTTCATCATATGATTTTCTTGAATCTAGGAAAAAAAGTGACCGGAAAAAAAGTTATCAGAAAAAAAGTGACATAAACTACAAAAGCGGAAAAAAAGTGACACGGAAAAAAAATTACCGGAAAAAACTGACAAGGAAAAAAAGTTACCGGAAAAAAAGTGACAAGGAATTGATTTTGGGGATTTAATATTGATTTTAGGGATTCATTGGTTAAGTATGAAACAGGGATGGGGGGCTCATAATTTAGGTAAATGGGTTTTTCATGCTGAATTAAGTGTTTTGGTTCAATTTTTGGGTATAGGTTCATACTGAAAAGATGCTTGCCTGATTAGTACGATTACTACCCCCCCCCCCATCCGTCCTCAATTAGATGAATGGGTTTTATGCAGAATTATCCAACGTGTGTCAAATTTGCATATAGGTTCTTTTTGATAAGGCTTATATATAGTATATAATGCCTGAGAAGATTTGGGAGTTTTAATGGTTAAGTATAGAGGGAGAACGAGGCCCCCTTTTAACCTTTCTTAAATTAAATTAATAACTTTTTACGCATAATTATCCGATTTGCTTAGAATTTTGGACATAGGTTCATTATGATAAGACGTATCTCTCATTAGTTATGGGGTTCTTCTGTTTATTATAAAGGGGGGAGGCAAGCAATTATCTCCCCCTGAAACTAGATAAATAGGTTTTTATGCAGAATTATCCCATGTATTTCAAATTTTAAATATAGGTTCTTTCTGATAAGGTGGATCCCTGAATAGTTTTAAGGATTTAATATCTAAGTGTAGAAGGGGAATAGAATATAACCCACCTTAAATTAAATAACTTTTTACGCAGAATTATCGGATTTACTTCAATTTTGGATTCTAGATTCATTATGATAAGGCGTATCCCTGATTACTTATAGGGTTATTTTGCCAATTAAAAATTGGGGCTGATGATTACCCCCCCCCCTTAAATTAGATAAATTGCTTTTTAAGCTCACTTATCCGATATATTTCATATTTTGGATACATGTTCTTTCTCATAAAGTGAATCCCAGAATAATTTTAAGGGTTTAATGGCTAAGTATACAATGGGGGAACGGAGGATAACCTCCCTTAAATTAATAAATGGGTTTTTACGCAGAATTATCTGATTTGATTCAAATTTTGATTGGGCGTTCATTATGATAAGGCGAAGTCCTGATTAATTGTGGGTTATCCCCCGTTCATCTCTCTATACTTAGCCATTAAACCCTTAAAACTATTCAGGGATTCACTTTATCAGGAAGAACCTATATCCAAAATTTGAAATACGTTGAATAGTTGTGAAAGAAAAAAAAACTATTTTATTTAAAGAGTGGAGGATTAATCGCCCGCTTCCCCTATTTAATTATCAAAAGAACCCGATAATTAATCAGAGATTTGCCTTCTTATAATGAATATACATCCAAAATTTGAAGCAAATCTGATGATTCTGCGTAAAAAGCCATTTATTTAATTTAAGGGGGTTTATACCCCGTTCCCCCTCTATACTTAGCCATTAAACCCATAAAACTTCAGGAATTCACTTTATGAGAAAGATCCTATATCCAAAATTTGAAATACATCGGATAAGTGTGCATATTTTTTTTAAAATCTAATTTAAGGTATGTATCGTAATCACCCGCCCTCCTTTTTAATTACCAATAGAACCCCATAACTAATCAGAAATAACGTCTTATCATAATGAACCCATGTCCAAAATTCGAAGCAAATCGGATAATTCTGCATAAAAAGCCATTTATTTAATTTAAGAGGGGTTTCCTCCATCTCCCCTTTATACTTAGCCATTAAATCCTTAAAACTATTCCGGAATTCACCTTACCAGAAAGAACCTACATTTAAAATTGAAATACATGGGATAATTCTGCATAAAAACATATTTATCTAGTTTGAGGGGGAGAATTGCTCGTTCCCCCCCTTTATAATAAGCAGAAGAACCCATAACTAATCTAAGATACGTCTTATCATAATGAACTTATGTCCAAAATTTTAAGCAAATCGGATAATTATGCGTAAAAAGCCATTAATTTAATTTAAGAAAGGTTATCCCCCGTTCCCCCTCTACACTTAACCCTTAAACTCCTAGAATCTCTTCAGGCATTTAATACTATACATAAGCCTTATCGAAAAGATCCTATATGCAAATTTGACACACGTTGGATAATTCTGCGTAAAAACCCATTCATCGAATTGAGGACGGATGGGGGGGGGGGTACCGTCCCTTCCCAAAACTAATCAGGTAAGCGTGTTTTCAGGATGAACATATATCCAAAAATTGAACCAAAACAGTTAATTCAGCATGAAAAACTCATTTACCTAAACTATGAGCCCTCCCCCCCGATCCCCCTTTCATACTTAACCAATGAATCCCCAAAATCAATAACAAATCCCCAAAATCAATTCCTTGTCACTTATTTTCCGCGTCACTTTTTTTCCGTGTCACTTTTTTTCCGCTTTTGTAGTTTATGTCACCTTTTTTCCGATAACTTTTTTTCCGGTCATTTTTTTCCGTTTACCATATGCCCGTGTATCATTTTAAAATGTGAAAAGCATTTTTTAATAGAAAAAAACAATTTACACGTATAGAGAAACTCCACGCGGTAAAACCTTTCATTAATCATTTGTCATCACATTACATAAAAACATGTATTAACTATATTTATACAGACAGATTTCTTATTTTAATAAATACATACATCTTTAGAAAAAGCAAATGATCAAGAAATCTATAATGATTTGTGATAATAATATTTAAAGCTAATATAATTTTCTTACCGGGAAAAAATATATATTTGTAACTTAGGCGAAATTTGCATGGAAAGAGAGTGTTTCCAGTTCATGGGTGGTCCGGGAGCTGTCAGCGTTGAAATTGTTACTTGACCACCCTCATCGTAAAAAGAAAGTGGATGACGAAGCGACGATTTGCCATACAATACTATTAGATAACTATACAATACGATTAGATACCAAGTTTAAGCAAGGATCGTAGCGTTTTACTTCAAAAGGTACTTTCTCAGAAGGTGGCGCCTGGATTTGTAAATCGTACGCATATTGACAAGTTGTTGCCCATGCTCAGATCATGACTTCCTACCCTAGAGCATTCCTACGAGCAGTATGGGGTTATCTTCTCTTCTTTATTCTTTTACTAGTCTGTGACTGGGATCAGCGATAAAAATGTTTTCTCATCGGTTCCTGAAATAATACTCTTTTTTTTCCCATCTTGAGGTTTGCTTGTTGGCTGGTTTCAGAGAATTTTCGATTTCAATTATATATGATTGTGATTATCAGGTTTTTATATTTTTACTACATTAAAACTTTAAAAAAAGGACGGTAGATTTCCCCCTATGTTATGTTGTTCATTCACACATTTTCAGCGTGCTGTGTCAATTTGATCCCGAATTTTAAAATTGATGTATTTTAATAATAAGAAAAAAAAACATGACTGCAATGAAACAGAATAGATAAATTTATAAAAATATATAAATTTTCGAAATATTTAACTACACAAAATAAAATATTTGTATTCAAAATTGCTTCATGTTTTTTGCGCACTTTTTTAATTTAGCACTTTTTTTCCGAATCTATCTCTTCCGAAAAAAAAGAGGGGAGAGGTTTTTATTAAGTTCGAAATGAAAAGTACGATCGTGGAGGGGGGGGGGGGGGTGAGGGTACTTTCCCTACTGACTCTGGAAAAGAAAGTGTCAATCACCGGTGACTGACACTGAAGTTTCCATTTAAGCCGCCTTTTATTTAAGGATATATTGGGTACTTTGGGAAGTCGTGTCTGTTGTGGAAAATTAATCAGTACCGAAAAATTCTAGCATTTAATTATTAGATATTGTTTCCAATATCTCATGTTTAGTAATTAATGGCCAGAATTTTCCGGTACGAGTAGATTTTCTGACACGTTTTTTCGAATGACCCCAATAATAATTTAATAAATAAGTGTAGGTAAATTTTAAATGAAGTTTCAATAATTACTTAACACAATGTTTTTTTTTTTAGTTTTATATCATATTTTACATTGTCAGGCATCGGTGACTGATGTGGTCTAAACAGAAAGTTCAGTGTCGGTCACCGGTGTCTGACATGGCATTCAACGTGTTAAAACAAATCCCGACTTTTTTTTTTTTTATCAATAGCAGTTTTCGATTCTGTCCGCGTATATGAATTGTACACTCTTCAATTAGCTTAAAGATAACTTTTCAGGCAATTCATACCATAGAATTGTGAGAAATTAATTATTTTAAAACGAGCATATTTTAGGGGCTATATTCAAATTGAAATTGGGTACTCGATTGTTGACCGAAAAAGCCTATTTGATCAGGGCATCTTAAGCGCCCCTCAAGCAGTAATTGAAGACTGCTAGGTTACAAAATCGATAAGAATTCTTAAAATGTCTAGTCACTTCCATCGTAGATGGTCCCTTAATCCATCATTTTATCGTCTTTTAAGGATAATTTGAAAACTATTCGGAAAAACAATTTGAAATTTTGAAATTACATGAAGCAGCGTTTGATAAATATAAATCCATTAAAAAAAAAATTGTAAATACAATTCATAATTTTTCTGAATCTTAATTTCATAATTCATATAATAAAATTATAAAAATTGCAACTTCATGTATTTATGTTTTTGTATTTTAGTATTATTGCATTGCTACAAAAAAAAAAAAAAAAAAAAAAAAAAAAAAAAAAAAAGAAGAAGAAGAAGAAGAAGAAGAAGAAGAAGAAGAAAAAGAAAAAGAGAAAACAGATATTAGGAATATAATTTCAGAACATATTAATAAAAATATGAAACTATAATTTAACATTAGAAGCACTAAATTTTGAATGCTTATAATATAAAAACTTGTCACTCAAATGGCTTGAAATTGTATGTCTAGGTGTAGTTTGAAACGAAGATTTGAAATATCTTGTTAAAACTGAGCATTGCTATTGAAAAAAATGAAGTTTGGTTTCATATTAATGTGTAGATATGCCCCTAAGCAAATTTTATATGCATCATTTAAAAGTAGACATTATTTCTAATCGTTGGGTAACAGTAATTTTCTTCTATGATAATTTATTGAGAAGTTAATAAAGGTTGTTTACCTTTTTTTTCTAATAATTATATATACGTTTTGAAGTTTTGATTTAATTTTTTAAACATGAAAAATAATAATTAAAATTTGAATTAATTGCTTTGCTTTCCATTCGAAAAAGATAGTTAACGTTAATTAGATTTCGTTTACCTCTGATTAGAATCCTGCATCGAGTCGGTTACCCACACCCGACCGATCGAGCGTCCTTGCTCTCCCGGGACTGAGATTAGAGGGACGGGGGGGGGGGGGGGCGTCTTTAAAACTTCTCAAAACCTGTCACTGCCCCAATAAAAATAATTTGTAAGATACAGAGATTTAGAATACAGATGTATACTAATACTAAGTATTTAAATGTTTGCATTTTTTTAATTCAGTCTGTTCATTCTTCTGTGGGGTGGGGTGTCTAAAAATTCCGAATCTATCTCTTATATTTTTGTTTTCAATATTATTTATAATTTGATTATTTATAATTTTAAATGTGTATAGTGAATTATATATTATAAAATTACTATTTTTTATTATTATAAAATTAAATATTAAGATTTTGCTATATTTTATGTTTATATTTATATAATATATAATAATTAATACAGTATATTAATAATAAATCAATAATAAATTAATAATACATAAATATAAATTAAATGTAAAATTAAATTTAAATAAAATTAAAAAACTAGTCGTTGGAGGCCACCGTAATACTTACCCATCATGCATATGCATAACATAATATATGAAAATATAACATATGTAAACAATTTATAAAATGCATTACAATTCAAAAAATAATCATACTCTATTAATGAATTTCTGATGAACCAATTTCGATAAATTGTATGAAACGCCAAACAATTCAAGTAGCACGGAATTGCATAAAAGAAACATCCTTATAACTCCAAAAATATTAATCATATTCACTAACAGTTTCTTGCATCAAATTAAGTGTCTCATTTCCAATTAAAAGATATCTTTGAATTGAAATTTGAATGAAATACAGGGTCATGAAAAATCAAAGAAAGTGGAAAACAGGATTAGAAATATCTCAACAACTAATAATCCGATCGACTTTGTTTTATGCGCAAAATTTGTGTTATTTTATTGCCTTTTATGTACGCTCCTTAAAATAAAAAAATTCGAAAATTTTTATATACCTTTCATCAGAACGAATTTTTCGAGAGTCCGAAACAAATAGTTTCGGATAATCGAGGTTACTGATATTAAATAGGCTTCGTCCCATTCTTATATACTAAGCACATACAAAATTCCAAGTCTCTATCTCAATTTGTTCGGGAGATAGAGCGGTTACAGACAAACAGACAGACAGACAGACACACAGACAGACGGACGGACGGCAAAATTTTTTTTCTAAAAATATGTTTTTCGGAATCTCCAGTGTCCGAAACGTGTAATTCCGTCAAAAAAAAAAAAATTTCGATTTTCAAAACGATTGCAAGACTTACCCTATACTACGTATGATGGGTAAATAATAAATGTTTTAAATATTAAATATTAGTTTCTTTAACAAGAATTAATTTGAAAAAATGATCTCTTTTTAAGTTATAGGACATATTAAAAATAACTGTATAAATATATAAAGTATTAGAAAATATGCTCATTAACAAAAATTTATTTAAAAAACGTTAATATTTTATTATCCGCCATTTCTAATACTATTATCATACCACTTATTTATCAACAAGTTCAATATTAATCAATTCCTTGTCCCTTTTTTCAGATCACTTTTTTCGTGTCACTCTTTTGCGCTCTTGTTTTTACGGTCACTTTTTCCCCTAGATTCTAGAAAACATCCCGACAAAAAGTTATCGTCTACAGCTATGATAGATTCGGAGTTTGTACACCCCCCCCCCCCCCCCGCGACAGACGAACAAGGGAGACTGAGTTTATATCACTATGCGTCAACAAAATCATTTTTTAAATAAATTTTTGTTAATAAGTATAGCTTGTAATATTTAATTACATTTATTTTAACATTTAATTTTACTTATATTTAATTGATATGTATGTATTATTAATTTATTATTTATTATTATTAATTATTTTTATTATTATTATTACTATTACTATATTATATTAAATATTTTATTTTATATTAATAATGAAAATAATAATTATATAATGTGTAAATTATTATGTATAGTTAAAATTATATGTAATCAAATTATAAATAAGATTTAAGAAATAAATATATGTGATAAATTGGCAGTTTTAGAACCTCCCCCCCCCCCCCAACTTGCAGAAGAACAAGAGAGACTGGATTAAAAAAATATATTTAGGTCCTATGTACTACTCTTTAAAGAAAATTTTAATTGTTGAATTATGGTAATTTAAAATTACAATAAACTCTGGCTAAGGCGGAATTGATCGGTATCATGAAAATTTTTCGTAGTAGACAATATTCCGTCTTAGATAAATTCTACTCTGACTGCGGATTCACGGGGACTTGAAAATCTTTCCGAGTTAGACATTATTTCCTTTTTATACACAGACCACCTTATACAGAGAGTTTATTGTATGTATGTATTTTCGGCGAAAATTGTATGTAGTCCAGGTCCGGTTCGGCGCGACCCGAGGGTACGGAATATGTAAGACTAGGATACTACCCAAAGAAAAGATATCCAGACTTAACCCTTCCTGAGGCGCGTGTCGGCCTCCAAATGGCATTTGAAAGAGGGAAAAAATGTACGGAGATCTGGAAAAATTTTAAATAAATTATGAAAAAATTGAACGTAAAATTGAACGTAAATTTCGTTCAAACTCGTTTATTTTTTGAGTTTCCGTTCAGTTCAAACTCGTTTATAAAATAGTGAGCGAAGTTCAGTTCAAAGTTCACAAATAGTGAGCGAAACTCGTGAGTTTTCGTTCAGTGAGCGCGTTCATACCCAACACTGACGGCAAGGATAGAGAAGCCCCCCTATACTTCCCATCAGGGGGAGATAACTTGGAGGAGTCTAGCGCATAGAATAGTTCTCTCCACGCGTGGTTCTCTCAATGTAATTCTAGAAACTCCTGAAAGAAACCCTGATACAATAAAAATAAAAACGTGGTTTTCAATACATTTATTTAAGGGTGTATTTCGATTCAAACTGCTTATTTTCAGCTTTATTTTTAAATTCATTTTTGCTCTCAAATGCATCAAACTGGCAAATTGTCTTATTTAGAAAGTACACAATGTGCTGTGATTGTCGATTCTTTGAAAAATACAGAAAATATTGTAAAAAATGCAATCAAAAACGGCACTTTGTACCGATTTTTCCGAAGCGGGAGATCTGTGAATGAAAAAAGGGTCATGCTGAGAAGGTAATTATTTATAAATCAAATTCTAATGAATTCAGCGTAAAAAGACATCACACAGCACCTTATACGTCTCTTCAAAAATCCGACCAATGCATTTTTGAAAAACTGTTTAGAATCTTTTCTGAAATTTAAAATATCCCCATTAAAAAAAAAAAAAAAAAAAAAAAAAAAAAAAAAAAAAAAGGAACAAAATTCGAAAAATTAAAAAAAGCACAGCTTTAGAAATCGACCTTATGTATCATATGAAAAATAAATAAATATTACAATTCAAGCATGAACTCTGAAAAAAATGCTTCCATAGTTTTAACATTAGCATGCAAATGCTTTCGCGTGAGCCTACGTAGTCACGCGAAGAATCTAGAACGCTAATCTTAAACCTATATTTTCTACAATACTAAATAAATTGTTATTTGAGTTGATAAATGGTATCCCTGAAATCACTGGGCACGACAACCGGGCCAGTGCTTCCTTAAAAGCCAAGAATCTGGGTTCGATTCCCGGCTGGACAGTTTTTCGCTCACTTGGAAATATTTAATTCATATGATAACTTTACCAATCAGTTTGCGTTAAAAATACAGTTTATCTACGTATCCATCGTTCTATGGTGTTCCTTTATTTGCGGTCTGTTCTGTTGATTTGTGTATATGGCAAACCAGATGTTATGACTTACAAGATTATCTGAGCGGAAAATGCTCATCTGTTGTCGTGCCCAGTTAGCTTAAACGGAAAATCACTGGCCTTGTAAACCAAGTATCTGGGTTTGATTCAGGCCCATAACCAGATGGGGGCAGTTGGGCTGACCCCCCCCTCCTATCATCCTCTAGAGCCCCCTCTAACAATTTATTTACTTTCTTTTTTTTTTTTTTTTTTTTTACAAAATGCATATTTTAACTTTAAAAAAAAATAAATAAATAAATAAATAAATAAATAAAAAAGGGGGGGGGGGGCAAGATTTTTTAAAAATCTTTTAACTGCTTTGAATAAAATGGGAATACGCCAAAAGTTTTGTATTCGGAACCTAATTAGATTAGTTGTTTTCTGTTTGAAACGCATTTTATAGCAACATTTCTTTCTCCTGAAAAAAAAAAAATAAGTCCCACATGTGTCACCACATGTGTTAATACATGGTTATATTTTAAAAGCAACCATCTTACACAGGATAATTGGAAATGGACACATGTTGCTCAAGTTGAGCGATACTTAGTCAAGCAATGGTCAAAGTCTTGACTAAAAAATAGTCTTTAAAAATCTATGTTTCTGAATTTTAATGGTTTACCTGTTGACAATACGTACTTGTCAGTAGATTTATTAATGATGAAATATCACTTGGAAACTAGAATGTTTGAAAATTAGAAAGATAAAAAATGTATATATTTGCCATTTTGGCAAAAAGTATAATTTTTGCCATTTTATTCGTCAAACGTGCCGTAACTTTGAAAAATTCGATCGTATCGTCTTGCAGATGGTGTCATTCGGTTTAGAAGAAAAAAATCCACATGAAATGATATACCATTTGACAAAATGTTTATTCTCCTCCTCCCAAGGTTAAAAAAATCCTCCTTTTGCTTCTTTAAATATGATAAACTTTATTAGGGGGGATTTCTTGTAATTTCATTTCTAGTTTCCAAATAAAGTTCTTTCCAAATTTTGGTAACTGACCATCAGTTGCTTAACAGAAGAAAAAAACTATTTTACCTGTAATATATACTGTACATATAATTCCTTCTTGTAATTTCCTTCTTGTTCTGGTTTTAAACTTTTAAAATGGTATAGTAAAAAATGTCCTCCATGTTTTTTTTTTTTTTTTTTTTAACGGTTTTTAGTGAGATTTTTAATACCATTTTTAGTGGATTTTTTCCATTCTGCTGCAGTTTTTAATATTCGAAAGAAATGTTTTAAACTTTTAGTCGAATATAGTACATTCTGTACATCACGATTTTAGAAATTTTTGCAGCTTTTGTTCTTTTTTGTGGTGATATTTTGACATTCACAAAGGGATTCTGTTTCAGACTAACATATTAAATTTTGTCTCTGCGGCTCTTGCTAAGCAAAATTTTGCATAATTTCGCTTTTTGCCGATTTTATATACATATATATATGTATACACATTCGGCAGTGAACTTTTGTTAGAATGCTATACGTCTCATTGTAATAAATTTTGTCCACTGGGATTTTTGAAAGGTTTTTCTTTATTTTCTTTTTCCACTTTTCGACATTAGTAAAAGGAAATGTAGTTTAACGTTTAAGATTAATATAAAAAAATTTTTTTTCAATAAAATTTAATTACATAGATTAATTTTTAGAATTTTTCTGTCATTTCGCCTCTTTTTTTTTTTTTTTTTTTTTTTTTTTTTGTTTGTTTGTAAGATCAGTTTGGTTTCAAACTTTTACCCTAATATAGTGAATTTTATCAGCTGCTATTTTAAAAATTTTAAAGATTTTTTTTTAAGCATTTTTTCACGTTTTTTTCGGAGCGATTTTTTGACATTTGAGGAAAAATTCCGGTTACTGTCTTCTAGGAAAATATATTCAATTTTGTTCAGTATTTTTTAAAACTATTTTTAAACGGTCTTTATCGTTTTTCCGAGTTTCGCGGTAATTTTTATGGTTTCGTTCATTTGATGAAACCCTATTCGTCCTTGTCCTCTGTCTCTCTGTCACAGAGTCCGTACACAAATTCTATACAAGTCAGAGCATTCAAATTTTGTGTACTTAAGTTTGAAAAAGACTATTATTTTAATATAATCTTTTTTTTTTTTTTTTTTTTTTGTCTTCTAATTGTTGCGAAAGTTTAAATAGATATAAAAATTATTATGTATCTAGCATAAATTAATGGATTAAGTAAATCAGGTAATAAACGTGTATTTGTTTTTATTTTGGTAATTAATTCCAGAATGGTCTTATCTTCGTTCTCGATCTTGTTTGTCTTTTCTCAAGTTTTGGATCATTCGAGACAACAGCTCAGCTGCTTTAAGCCTCAAAAGAAATCCCTCTCCAAACCAAATCCAGAATTGTATGTTTTGCAACGGCAAACCACGTGAGGCGGAAATAAAAAGATATATATATATATATACAGGGTGCATCCAAACTACTGGGCAAAACTTTAAGGGGTGATAGTACACTTCAAGACAAATAATATTAAATGGGAAACCAAGGGTTCCAAACGTCTTCCGAAGGAAATAGGCGTCATCAAAGTTTAGGGTCCAAAATTTTAAATTATTATAAAAAATGGAAAAATTGGTCGATTCGTTTGCGGTTTTCACGAAAACTATTCTTTATGTCAGTATTGTCTTGAAAATAAATTATAGAGATAAATTTCAAAAAATGCCGATAGAGGGCGCTTTAGACTTTGGAGTAACGAACAACTATTTTTTACCGTTATTTTTTGCATCTCATTAATTTTTTTTAGAAGTTTAGACATAAACTTAAATTTTGAGCTCAAAATCTGTGGTTAAGTAGCGAAAACTGAACTGTGTTCAATGGGAGTGGGTAGGTTCAAATTTGAAATGATTATAAAAAACAGAATAATTGATCAATTGATTTGCAGTTTTCAGTAAAACTATTTTTTATATCAGTATTGTCTTGAAAATAAATTATAAACATAAATTTCAAAAATTGTCGATAGAGGGCGCTTTAGACTTTGGAGCAACGTACAACTATTGTTTACCATTATTTTTTGCATCTCATTAAATTTTTTCCAAGCTTAGATATAAACTTAAATGTTGTGCTGAAAATCTGAATCGTTCAGAATGGTTAAGTAGCGCTAACTGAACTGTGTTCAATGGAGGTGGGAAGGTTTAAATTTAAAATGATTTTACAAAACGGAAAAGTTTGTCGATTCGTTTGTGGTTTTCTCTAAAACTATTCTTTATGTCAGTATTTCCTTGATAATAAATTTTAAAGATAAATTTCAAAAAATTCCGTTAGAGGTTGCCTTAAACTTTAGAGTAACCAACAGCAATTTTTAACTGTTATTTTTTGTATCTAATTAAATGCTTGCAAAACCTTAGACTTAATTTTTGAGCTCAAATTCTGAATCGTTGGGAGGGGTTAAGAAGCGCACTGAACTATGTTCAGGAGTTGAAATGTTACTCTGCACACCCTACGAACACAGCTCAATTTTCGCTACTTAACACTAGAACTGCCATTAGGGGTCAAAATGACTCCTGCCAGATTGATAATAGTCGATTCGAACCAGAATTTTCCTCATAAGATAAGCTAAATGTATTCAGCAGAAAAATAGACTGATTAAATAAGTTAAATAGTTTAACTTTAAAATTTTGGTGACAATAACTTTTTATAAAACTTGAGTAAAATGCCCGGCGGTTCTAGTGTTAATTACTCACAATGATTCAGATTTTGAACTCAAAATTTAAGTCTAAGTTTTTAAAACATTGATAAAGATAAAAAAGTAACGGTTAAAATAGTTGTTGGTTACTCTCTTTAGAGTAACCAACAACTATTTTAACTATTTTAAGGCTCCCTCTAACGGAATTTTTTGAAATTTATCTTTAAAATTTTTTTTCAAGGAAATTCTGACATAAAGAATGGTTTTAGAGAAAACCGCAAACGAATCGGCCAATTTTTCCGTTTTTTATAATCCTTTGAAATTAGAACATCTCCACCCCCATTGAACACAGTTCAGTTTGCGCTTCTTAACCAATCTCAACGATTCAGATTTTCAGCTCAAAATTTAAGTTTATGTCTAAGCTTCTAAAATAACTTAATGAGATACAAAAAATAACGGTAAAAAATAGTTGTACGTTATTCCAAAGTCTAAAGCGCCCTCTATCGACATTTTTTGAAATTTATCTGTATAATTTATTTTCAAGACAATACTGACATAAATAATAATTTTAGTGAAAGCCGCAAACCAATTGACCAATTTTTCTGTTTTTTATAATCATTTGAAATTTTAACGTATCCACTCCCATTGAACACAGTTCAGTTTGCGCCACTTAACCACAGATTTTGAGCTCAAATTTTAAGTTTATGTTTAAACTTCTAAAAAAATTAATGAGATGCAAAAAATAACGGTAAAAAATAGTTGTTCGTTACTCCAAAGTCTAAAGCGCCCTCTATCGGCATTTTTTGAAATTTATCTCTATAATTTATTTTCAAGACAATACTGACATAAAGAATAGTTTTCGTGAAAACCGCAAACAAATCGACCAATTTTTCCGTTTTTAAAATTATTAATTTTTTAAAATTATTTAAAAAATTTAAATTATTTAAATTATTTAAAAATTATTTAAATTTATTAATTTTTTAAAATTATTGATTTTACAAATACTGTGGTACTTCCGCATTCGGATGTTATTTCATTCGATGGAAAAATACCGGGGGAGGAGAGGGTCGTCCAACTAGGGTTTATTTTCTAAATTTAATTAAGTTTGGGAAACCTAAAGAATCAATAGCTCTAAACTTTATAACACACAGTAAGAATAAGGATAAAGTTTTTTGAAAGAGATATTAAACGAAACCCTCTGTGCGATCTGTGATCACATTTACCTACTTGTTTGACTTTCTTGAAAGGAATTCTACGTTAAAAATTTAGCTAAATATATTAAAATTTATCCTCCGCGATTTTTGAATATTTAGTTATTTTAACCCTTTAACGTTCATTGGTTTCGCCACGAAGCCACAAAATTTTAATTCCGATACGCAACACTGACACCGGTATTTTTATCTAAAATTATCCCTTTTATGATGTATGTGAAAACTCACGTTTTCTTATTTAGAAATATATTTGTTCTTAATTACCGGTGTCACTCATTTATTTCGACATCTTAGCAATGAAAATGCTATGATCGTTAAAGGGTTAAATGACATTTTCAATACGATTGTTAGCGATTGTTATTTATTTTTTTTCTTTTGCGTTCTGCTGCAAGTTTTTGACATTCGTTACACAAACTTTTTTTTTTATTTTAGCCTAAATATAGGAAATTTTGTTGTAAATTTTATAAAACTTTGTATCAATGTTCAGCGTAATACATTCATTTATTTATCCACGATTTTTGATTTTATCGCGACTTTTAATGCAGTTTTCAACATGAGTTTATGACATTCGTAACAGGAATTTTGTTATTAACTTCAACTGTGAATTTATCTGTGAAAAAATTCCTTTTAGAATAGGTTAAAGCACTGTAATAAATTTTGTCTTTCTGCAATTTTTTAATCTTTAACAACCTTTACTTTTTTTTTTTTTTTTTAAGTTTTGAAGCAATTTTTCAACGTTATTAAATTATATATCCAGTTATAATCTTTTAATCTAATGTACTAAAATTTGTCCTCGTTTCAACTAAATTTAATCGAAATTCGCTTAGCAAATTTCGAATTTTTGTGAATTTTTTATGAGTTTTTATGAGTTTTTTTGTTAGGGGGGGGGGGGGGCTCTGTGGCTTTTTTTGACTTTACAAAAGAAATTCTTTTTTAATCTTAAATAAATTTTACTGTCTGCAATTTTTGAAATTTTAACAATTCTTTATATACTATTTAGTGCCCCTCCCCCCCTTTATTTTCTTTCGCGATTAGCTGTGATTTTTTTTTTTTTTCATTAGTAAAAGAAATCCAGTTTCAATCTTCCAGTCCAGTATAGTACATTTTGTTCTCTTTTATATAACGTTTAATAAGAACTTATGGAACGATTTTTTCTCTTTAATATTTTGCTATTTCTCTTGCGATTTCGCGTTTTGTGCAATTTTTTTAGGGGGCCGGAAACGCAACGCCCATCAGGTTAGCTGTGATGGTAAATTAAATTATTTTAGCAAATGAAAATTTAATTGTTTTCTATATTGATTAGCGTGATATAGCAAACGATTTTCACAAAAAAAAGGTGAATTTATTATTGAATTAAATATTTCATGTTGATAGTTGTGTGTTTGGAAATAATATTTTTAATGTTTTAATTGTTAGTGTTTCATTTGAAACAAATAGGTAATTTTCTCTGTCTATCATCATTTTTTCTATTTAATATCAATAATATATTGCGAAGTTTGCGCTAAATTTATTTATTTATTTATTTATTTTTATTTTTTCACTTTATAATATTGATTTTGACACGATAATGTGTGATTTCGCCGCAGCTAAATCAAGAGAAATTACTCATTTCTCTAAACTTTTGTCTTATTTTTAGTAGCTGTTTTCTTATTAATATTACCAATATACGATTTTGTGTTGTATATGCAATTTTAAAAAGATAAATAACTTGTTATACTAAGTCATTATTTTTCTGTTTAAAATTCATACACAAATATTATACGCAATGTGATTTATTTTAAATGTTTGACATATTTTGTCTCAGTAATATTTATTTTCAAAACACTCTTTACCTATTGAGACATTTTTTTTCTAATATCCGTAACGTGCTTGATTTTTCGAAATGACATGGTAAAAGAGATTTTGAAGTATTACTGTTATTCTTTACGAGGTGAAACCCGTCGAAATTCGACGAAAGAAAATCTTTAAAAAATAACAGTTTTATTTATTTATAATGAATCTGCAAAATTAGTTACACTAAAAAATGCATCTTATATTATGGTCAATCTAACTCTCAAGCAAATATTATTTTAAGCTAAAATTAAAAAAATACTATAAAACTTAATTATCCAAATTATTAACACTAGAACCGCGAGAAAATTCATTCAAGTTCCATAAAAATATTTCTCACCGGGATTTTCATTTAAAACTGTTTAAATAATATATTGAAATTATTTTTGCCCAGCTTATATTTAGCTAATTTTATAAAGAATTTTCTGGTTCGAATCAACATCTCTGCACATGATAAGGGTCAAAATGACCCGTCTCCGCGTTTCTAGTGTTAAACGAAATATAACCGAAATTCACCGGATTTTAAAACAGATATTATAATTTCCATTTTAATTTCTTTTTTTTTTTTTTTTCAATTCTGAGAGAAAATGGGGCGATTCTGTTGCCAAAATTACAAAATTGGGTACTTCTCTATTATCCCGTCGACCAATTTCGCCAAATTATACAAATCGCCAAACTAATAGCCAAATTATACACATTGACATAATTTTTATTTTAAATGACGAAAAAACAAATAATAAGTGGAATATTAATAAAAATTCAAATTAAAAAAACGAAATTAAAATCACTTAATGACACTTTAAACATGTGAATCAGTAGCGGCTGGCTAGGGGGTGCTGCATCAATTTATTCACACCACTATAATTGTCTTGTTATTTCAGTTTTATTTAATCAATAAAATTTGTCGAATAAATAATATGAAAGATTCTGTTAAGGTGTGAAAAACCGGATGCAGCACTCCCTGACGAGCCGCTACTGATGTGAATCTTATTTAATGTCATTGAATGTGACATTCACGATCATCCATTATTGGCACTTAATGTTATGGTTTGGCGATAATTTTTTGGTCGACGGGATAACCTAGAAGTACCCAAAATTGGTACTAAAAATTATAAAAAAATTAATGTATCAAAAATAAATTGAGATACAGCTTTCAAACAAATTGCATTGAAAAGTGCATTTTTTTCTCTATACGACGGCGTAAAAATTTTAAATGTACGATGTTTAGAAGTGTAAAATTTGCAATACCGAAAATTGTAAAACCGAACTTGTATGAGAAAGTGTTGCGCATTTTAATTTCTTTCTTCGTTTTTTCCAATTTTAAGAGAAAATGGAATGATTCTGTTGCCACAAATTCAAAATTGGTACTAAAAACTTTAAAAAAATTAATATCTCAAAAATAAATTGAGATACAGGTTTAAAGCAATTTACATTTAAAAATAAATTTTTTTTTCTATACGGCGGTCTAAAAATTTTAAATATGCAATGTTTAGAAGTGTAAAATTTGCAGTAGCGAAAATGGCAAAACCGAAATTGCAGGAAAAAGTGTTGCCATTCGCAACATGACGTATGCGTTACGCACAGACACGTTTGGCCTTTATAATATAGATATGAGACTTTCTGGCCTTTTTTTTATATACTAGTATAATATTATTTATTAATTTAATTTCAAAGTAGCTGTTGTTATTTTTAAAAAGATGCAAAAATAAAATAAAATAAAATATATCAAGCAGTTTAATTATTTAAAATTCGTTAAATATAAATATATTTTATAATGCATTTTATATGTATGTAAATAAAGTATTGTTATTATAGTAATTTACTTATTTTTTAAAAAGTTTGAGTAGTGGTAAAAAGAAAAAAATAATGTCATATGGACGGAAAAATAAAGCTCGCCTCAGGCGGCGAAATGTCTAGTACCGGCCCTGCTTACATAAATAACAGAGATTAAAACTGAATGGTATATACTATTCTTTTTCATTTGCTATACCATATGCAGTAATTTTACATCATATTTAAACCTATATGTTCTGAAGCAATCCAATACATTAAAGAAACTAACATAGTTTAGAAAAAAAAGTGCAGCGTAAGTATTAAAAATATCATAATTAGGATCTATAACGATTAAAAAATGAGTTTTAAAATTATGTCTTTGTAGCTTACTAAACAAAGGTAAATTTCAAAAGACTGCCTTCAGAACTATACAATGACAATATCACTATTGCATTCGAAACAATATTCTAGCTCAGAATCTGCCCTGCAGATCCTAAGAAAAAATAAACTGACTATAGTCGGATTGAACATGAAGATCCCTTCCTTCACAGATGATAAAGATCACACGTGCCCACCCCTTTTCTCCTACTCTTCAAGGGAAAGATAAGGGGGCATATATAAAAAATCTGTAGTTAAAAAAAAGTAGGATTACCAAAAAATGAAAGTTATCGCTCCACTCCCCGTAGAGAAGTGTGAAAGTCCGCGCCATCTATTGAGAAAAGGCGTTTTTTTACTTTCCTGAACGATAGCTTTAAAATAGGGTCCGTGCTAGGGCAGACGTAAATAAGATCCAAAAATTTCAGGGCAATCCGCATATATTTAAGGGAGAAGAGCGCTCAAAGATTGTCAGACGGCCATGCAAACCAAAACTTTTCAACTTTCTTGGAAAGTGTTAACCCTTTCCGGCGCAGTGTTACCACTCCGACAACACCTAATTTTAATTTCAAACATACAAACGGCACCAATAATATTTTAGCAAAATTTTACTTTTACAATGACAGCTTAAATCAGGGAGTTCTTAATTTCTAAATAAGTCTTTTGTAAATTATGGTGTCAGTCAACAATTTCTCATTTTACGAACAGAACTTGTCTTCGCCGGAAAGGGTTAAAGAATTACCGTAATTTCCTGCGTATTATCTGCGGATCAAACAATCTTTTTTTGACCCAGAAGTTTTATTCATTAAAATATAATTTTTTAGATAGCTGTAAGTATTCGTCTAATTTGATGACGATTCGATTCGATTCGTGACGATTCGATTTTATTCGTCTAATTCGAATTTTTTAATCGAAATTTCTAATTCGAAATTTCGATTAGAAAATTTCTAGGTCGAAAAAGAATTGTTTGATCCGCGGATTATACGCAGGAAATTACGGTAACGATATCCAGCGGGCCGCAGTTTTAAATCCTTTATTTGACATCCTTGTCAATGCCAAGGGAATAATAATAAGGACTGGAAGCGTGCTATTTCAATAATGTCATGTGCAAATATTATCTGCTCTGAAATATTTTTTTTTCCTTTTGCTAATTCATCTAAAGCTATTTTTTAGCTTTTGATCCGAAATTGACAATCATTTTTAGCAATTACGTCATGATTTATTTTTTGCAAATCGCTTGAAATCATTTGAAAGATAAAAATAAAAAATAGCGAAAATCTAATATTATGAAATAGATGTGATTTTTTTTTAACTTTTAAAACTTAATTTTTATGTATTTTTTTATCTCTGAATTCGAAATCACATTCATTTTTAACAATTACATAAGAACTTTTTGGCAAATCTCACATTTGAAAGATATAAATTTAAAAAAAGGCAAAATCTTATACTATAAAATTGATCTGATTTTTGTTTTTTAACTTTTGATAATCGATTTTTAGTATTTTTTTAGCGCTGATTCCGAAATTACTCTTTTTTTTAACCATCCCGTCAGGATTTTCGTAAACCATAAATTTCGAAATTTAAAAATGAAAAAAATAGTGAAAATCTGTCAAAGACTTACCAAAATAAAGCAAATATTTTCAGTACACCTGCTATAAATTTCCAGCTTTATAAACCGCCAAAATAAAAGAGTACGCCGAGATTAACCGTAAACTTCCAGACACTCAAGGCCATGGCACAAACCAGAACATAGAGGGGAAGAAAACGTTTCCGCCCAGTGTTCAGCAAGAAAAGAAGCTCTTATTTAATAGAAATGATTACAGGAATTTATTTCTTTGAATATTTTGCAGAATTTTGAGAAATGATGGGAGAGGGGGGGGGGTTAAGTTGTGGAAATGGTAAAAAATAACAAATTAATGTAAAAAGCACAATCACAAGGCTCGCACCATTTCTAAAATTTTCATATTTTTATACCACAATTTTAACATGGTAATGTTTAATGTATATTCTATTGTAGATGTAATAGGAACCCTCCGCGAATATTTTAGTTTTAAAATACTGGTAACTGGTAGCAAACTGCGAAAATTTTAGGAACTGTGCGAGCCCTGCAATCATTATTATATAACTATCATCATTTAACTTGTTTAGATAGCGTTTAAAAATATTCATCACAATCTACTTTCCTTGATGAAAACCCAAAGAACTGATATAAAACCTTAAAAATATGCCAATAAAATCTGTTATATAGCAGGGCTCCCACTGTTCCGCTTTTGAAAACCAGTAATTTTTAGAAAGAAATTCGTAGTATGGATTTCTGCAACATTTGCATGATTAACGCTCGTCTTCGTGTGCTTCTAAGAATTTTATAAAGAAGAATTTTCTTCAAGTAAAAGTGGTGTACGAAAAGTGGACCGAGTGGTAGCCCTGATATAGTTACATCGTTATATATCTATGTACAAAGCAGCATTATCCATAAAGTCACTGGTATTTATTTCCTTGAAGAAAAAAATCCGAAAAGAATGTATATGAGAGAATGCAAATAGCATGCATGAGTTATTATTTTGTAATTTTATTTGTTTTTTTAATATTTGAAAAAAAATATCCGATTTTAACTTTGCTTCCTTTTATTTAAATTTTATTTACAAGGGAATGGTGTAAAACACTAAAAACGCTTTTAAAAAAGTTAAATATACTCATATTTGAAAGAAAAATCATCATTATAGAAATGATCTCTAAAATATGTATATATATTTAAATTTTTGGAATAAATATATATACATACAAATATTTAAAATATACATATAAATATACCCGTCCTAAGACGGTCGGTAAAAATCGTGGTTTTCATATAAATAAATTGTCAAGTAATGGATAAAAATATTCATATGCTATTCATCGACATTTTGGATAACTGACCTGCAATATTACGTGCAAAGCCTAATTTAGGCATGGGCCTCTGGGATTTTGACAACAAATTTTTTTTATCTGATGTAAATAAGATTTAAAAAAAGAGAGAGAGCGAGAGAGACAGACAGAGAGAGAGAATACGCATCTCTCTAAGACAGTAAAAGGAAACAGGTATACGTTGGATGAAACATCAATACAAATAGCTTTTACTATAAGAGATATAAAAATGTTTCCATTATCGCAACACCCTGTCAAAATGAATGCTGATGGGCTATTTATAGCAAACAATTGCCAAAAGTTGTGATTTTCTATTGATCGAAAATGAATTAATAGCTGAATCCTTGGCATGTCTTAAGTGGTTTTTAGGAAAATAGTACGTTACGAAACTCTTGAAACAACTAATAATTACTTAAAAACCGTTATATTGAGTCATAACTGCAAAATGTTGGGATTTTTTGTACCACAATAATTTAGTAGTACATTTTCCGTTCTTAAATTGTCGTAACCTGCCAGTGTAACCACTTAACTGATAAATATTTTTGAAAAATAACTTTCAAACAATGCCTACTTTGTGCATCTCTCAAAGAATTTTAAATTTTTTTATCACCAGTTTTTCAAAACAAAAATTTTTGCCTAATTGAACCTGAGCAATGCTCGTATTAAATAATGCAAAATTTACAATAAAAAATAACTGGTGAGAATAATAAATCATGAATAGAATATGGATGCCCTTACATGGTACGGGCAGATCATGATTGGGAAAACACACGTTGCCCGTATGACGTACGCCCAAATCAGAAAAGTAGTTAATAAGGTAAAAATTATCTTTTTTTTTTTTTTTTTTTTTTTTTTTCGACAAAAGCGTAATATGATTACAGCTATGGGGGAGTAAATAATGATCTTAATAGCAAAATTTTTATCTAATAGTTTTATAACTAATTAACTGATCAATATTTTTGAAAAAAAAAAAACTTTCAAATAATGTCTATTTTTATGTCATTTACAGAATTTTAAATTATTTATCATTGGCTTTTCGAAACAAAAAGATCTGCCTAATTAAATCAGAAAAATGCTCGGATGAAATAAAGAAAAATTTACAATAAAATTCTACTGGTACGAATATTAAAAAACGATTGGAGTATGGTTGCCCGTACGTGGTACTGGTAAATCATGACGGCCATAAACAGGTTACCCGTGTGACGTATGGGCAAAACAGGAAAGCGGTTCAAAAAAAGCATAAAATAAAATTAAAAGTATAATTTTTATAGTGAAAAAATATTTTTTTAATGTAAAGATTTTAATGGAAGAAAGTAAAAATCATATAGGGGTATTTCCATGAGCACTTGTCGTGTATGTCACATTATTAGTAACTACTAAATTGTTGGCCACTGTCATTTTTGAAAGGTCTGCATGGCGTTATTCAATTAATCAAATATGACTGATAAAATAAGTCACATTTTTCCTTTCTAAAATACTGGTATCAAAAATTATAGTATGTGACTTACACAACATGTGCTCATGGAAATACCCATAGAATATATAAAATTTTCCTTAAAAAGCAATACAGTGTGAATATTGTATAAATTTGGAATTTACTATTAGAATTTAATAGAATAAAATTCACTTAAAATTGTCCTTTATTCACTCATAAAAAGTTATTAAAATTTAGGGTGTGCGAGACAAGAAGAATGCGTTAAATCCTTTAAAATTATTGGACTTCTAGACAATTTCTAGACTCCTTGATTTTAATTATTTATTTATTTATTATTTTTCAAATTTGTATGAACATGAACTAGGTTTGCAATGAGATTAAAATTTAAACATAATACAAATGAGAAAAAAAAAGTGATTTACCAATAATATAGACACATTTTCTCTGAACAGAATGGCATACTATTATATTTTGTACATAAAACAGTAACTGTTATTATGAGGAGAAAGGAAGGCGATTTAGTTCATTTCTTGTCACATTGAAAATAGCTCTGTATTGCATTATTTTATCCTCATTATTTTATCATATCACTCTTTAACTTTAGGTTTGTGAGCAAAATTTTGAATTAATATGTTGGGAGACTCATGAAAAGTGGTAGATGAGTAGCAGGGAACGAATACTAAGTTGAAATTAAAACAAGTCCGCCCGAAGAAAGATGAAATTCCAACTTTTTTTTCTTCGTATCTATCGTATCGTACGCAAATATACCAGTGCAGCAAATATACAAGTGGGAGCCCAGCATACATACAATCATAAAATTTTGAACAAGCTTTGTATTATTTTAATTAAATATATTAGTTCTGTTTCTATTTCAAAACATAATACAGTGGTGTAACCAGGGTGGGTACCCAAAACCAGCAAAATTTTCCAGGAAGATTTTCTTCTTCTTGATACATGGAAGAAAATTTTCTAGTTAGATAATTGAAACAGAACTTTCAAAAATTACCTGTATTCAAAGCATTTAGGGCCACCCGGGTGGCCCTAGTGTAATCTTAATGCGAGAAAGTGTCAATATAAGTATTCATAAAGTGTCAATAGCATGGTGGTAAAGCGTTCGTCGCAGAAGAATAAGGGTTTCAATTTGTAAGGTGGAACATTAAAACTTTGATTTTTCTTATTATTATACTTTTTTATCAGTTGCATTTAGTAAAAAGTAATTTATTTTTTTTTTAGCCATTTTAAAGGTTTATTAAATTTTTTTTGCGCAGCGGTAATTTTAAAAATCTTTTTTTTTTTTCTTTCAGACACAGAAAATGTGGAATTTCAATCTGGAATTAATATTTTTGTTTGCTGGTGCCATATACCTGTTATTATTATTATTATTATTACTATTATTATTATTATTATTATTTTTGAAATAATAGACTTATGTACACAACATTCTTCAACTTATTATTATAAGAATTATTCAGGAAATGAAAGAATTTTTTTTCTTTTTTATTTCGAATTTTAATAAATTCTAACAGCTTTTTTGGTGCCATCTAGTGAGTGTTTCGAAAGTGAAAAAATTAACATGGAATTTTCTGAATTATTTGAGCATTTTAAATACGTTTTAAACTTTTTTTTTTTTTTTTTTTTTTTTTTTTTTTTTTTTTTTTTTTTTTTGCTTTTAAAAATTTTGTATTTTATTTACACTTTTGTTAAATTTTGAAACTGCTTAGTTAAAAAACATTCAAATTTTTAATTTCATTTTAATTAATTTTTCTTGAATAATTTTAATTTGATTTAAAAATATTTTTCTAATTATTTTAAAATTAAACGTAATGGTGGTGCCATTTATGCAAAGATTTATTAATTATGAATTAACAATTTTGATTTATTTATTTAAGGATAAAGTCTTTTAAAAGAAATGGTAAACGAAACATCCAGTGCTATCTACGATTACACTTACTTAATTTTATATTCAATAAAAACATGATATATAAATGTGTTATCTAAAACAAATCTTCAAATTCAATGATAATGTAAAATAAGATCATTGATCTTTATTTGTTTATAAAATAATTTCAGAGCCATTAAACAGTATATTTTTTAAAAAGTAATAATTGAATTCAGGGGTTATTTTAGATTTTTTGATATTGTTCACAGAAAAAAGTCTCCCTTTTTAAAAATGTATCTTTGAATCTATGGATGAATGCTCATTTTCAAATAACTATTTTTATCATATTATATAAATATTTAATCTATATATTTTTTTACTGTGAAATACTTATTATAAATAAGTGTATATATATAAATGTAAACAACTACCGTAATTTCGGGTGTATAAGCCGCAGATCAAACAATTCTTTTTCGACCCAGAATTTTTTAAGAAACAAATATAACTAGTTAGATCGCCGTAAATATTTATCTTCAATCACTAAATAAGATTTCTGGGTCCAAAAAGAATTGTTTGATCCGCGGCTTATACACCCGAAATTACGGTATCTGTCTTATGAAAAAATAAAAACATTTTAATCACCTCTATCTCTTGAGTTGCGCATTTTTTCCTGATTAAAAGCTTTGCAACTGTGGCGATTCAAAAATACCTTAATTAACACAGCAGCAACTGAAAAAAAAAAAAAAAAAAAAAAAAAACATTAAAAGTGAATTTTTTTTTCTTTTTTCTTTTTATTCTTTCTCATATCGCTTTCTTAATATTTTGATTAAGAACTTAAATTTCAGTATATAATATATATATATATATATATATTTAAACTGAAATATTAAATTATTTACTAGGACAATCAATTAATTGCTATGGTATATTTCACTGAAAAATATACAATTTTAAAATCTGTCTGAAAAATGTACCATATTTTGTATTACATTTTCAACCAGTAAATTATTATCATTTTTTAAGGCCAAACATATTTTGAAGCAAAACATTAGTATTTGAACCATTTCTTGTTCTATGTGATTGATTTATTTTATTGTATTTTAACTTCAATTGTAAAAAGAAAAAAAAAACTTTATTTAGTGGCGTAACCAAGGTAGGTACCCTAGTGCTCTGAATAATTTTAGAAAGTTCTGTTCTCCTTATTTAATTAGAAAATTTTCTGCTATGTAGCGAGGAGAAGAGAACATTGCAATAATATTACTGGTCATGGACACCTGCTCTGGTTAAGCCACTGGAATCTCGACCCCTTCTTTACTAGAAAACTTTAGTTTTGTATCTATAAATAAATTTTTATATTGACATTTTAGATTATTAAACTTATATTTTGACCACTACATATTTAACGAATAGTTCAGCAATATATTTAAAACTAATTCTGTAAAATAAATCCACTTAAAAAACACAACAAACTAATGAAACCGAATTATTTTGTCTTCTGTTTTGGTGTTCATTTAAAAAAGTCATCAATGGCTAGTTCCATGGGTTTTGTAGTGTAAGTCACATTACCTTATAATTGCTATGCTTGTTTGCCACCATTATTTTCGAAAAGTCTGCTTGGCCTTATTCGGTTAATGAGAATGTGCCGATAAAATAAATCACATTTTTTCGTACTAAAATACTGGTAGCCAAAAATCGTAGCCTGTGACTTACACTACAAGTACTCATGGAAATAGCCCAATAAGAAAAAATCATATAGACATTTGCAGATTATTTTCTAAATTTAAGTATGATCCCTTTTTCCGTAGCAAAACATTGGCGAAGCAACAGGCGGCAGTGAGCAAAACTCAAAATAACTGGGAGAGAAATCTTACTGATCTATACTGTTGCAAGCTCCTGTTTCGCAATCGCTGCCACGCGCACTGCACAAAGATTGAAAAACAAGACGATCGTTGTCAAGGCAACAAGCAAGGCTTCTCTCCATCCTCTTCTGTCTATGCTCTACATGTGCCTTTAACTATGACAACAGGGATCCCAGCGAGTTGGCGTTGAGTAAGTCTCCAATATTTTTTCTCCTATTTATCTTTAATTTTGACTTCTATAATTATGTTATTAACTATATTATTTAACTATACAACAAATTATGTATTATAATCTAGCACTGAGGTATCGGTGGTAGTAATTAACCCCATAGAGAATATAAAAGTAAACGCTCCGGGTGCAGTATTGAGTGGTTCAATGGAACTTCTAAACATGGAACGTCCGGCGTATAATCCGCAGTTAAAAGAATCACTTTTCGACCCAGAATTTTTTCAAAATGAAATGTAACTTTTTAGATCTCACTAAATATTTATCTTCAATTAATAGATAAGATTTCTGGGTTGAAACAGAATTGTTTGATACGCGGAATATATGCCTGAAATTACGGTATAAGGATTTTTTATACTCAATATTTTACATGTTTAATTGTAAAAATGCTTAGCATAAGTAAAAAAAAAATATGTTATGAAAAAAGTTTTCCCTCAGTTTTAAAGTATCCGACTTTCGCAATATTTCAACATTTAAAAAATTTAAAAGATTGTGTTTAAAAAAAATCTTGAAGTGATGATAAAAATGGAGATCCTTTTTGGATTCAGCACGGCAAAATACATAAGAAACAATTGTCAAAGGCTAGAAAATAAAGTCTTGAATTGCATTTAGCATCTGAATTTTGCTATTTTTTTACTTTTTAACTTTGAAATTTCCGATAAAAAAAAAAAAAAAAAAAAAAAAAAAAAAAAAAAAAAAAAAAAACTGAGGCAATGATTAACGAAGATCATTTTCAAATCCACAACAATAAAATACATAAGAATAAAGTACCAAAAGTTAATACACAGAACACAAAACAAAATTAGCAAATTTAGCAGTTAGTATACTTAGTGGTACTGATAAAAATTCCTGAAATCGAATGTCGTGAACGTTTTCCGAGGAGTTTTTATAACCCGTAAGACAGGGTGACGTCACTGCAACGTCGTTGTGAAGTCACATTGTGACTTTGTGACCATCGATTGTCGATGTGACGTCACGTGACGTCGATGTGAAGTCACAGTGACTAAAATGTGAAGTCGTTATGGCCGTTTTAGAGCTTTTTTGTGGTGTCACATTGTGACCACTTTGTGACGTCACAATGTGACCAATTTGTGAAAAGTGTGTCATTTGTGACTACTTTGACATTAACATTGTGACGAACTGAGAAAATTTTTTTAGAAAGTCACATCTTAGTCACATTGTGACGTCACTGAGTGGTGGCATTTTCGTCACAGATGTGATGTGACCAAAGTGACTCACAGTGACGTCATTGTGACGTCACTGTGCACATGCATGCTATGAGGGAACAGAGCTAGAGAGAGTAAAGTCCTCGCTAAGGCGAGGGGAGGGGGGTTTTCCCCTAAAAATACTTTCATGAATTTATATTACACATGGTAAATTTACGAACTTTGTTGGCAAATTTGTTTAAAACTTTCACTTTTTATTTCTGATAAACTTGGCAAAAGTTACAAATATAATTGGAATATTATATGCTTTTTATAAATAAGATTTATATTATATTTTCTAATTGTGGTAATTTATCAAAGTTATAAAATTAGTCGTCAAACGTCGAGAACTATTTATTTTTGATTCTCTGTGAGTTGGCAAATACTGGAATTTGATTATGCAATTTTAAGCTCTCCCCCCCCCCCCCCCAAAAAAAAAAGGTTCAGCGATGGCCTGAATGAGAGATATGTTTATTACTTTTGCTTTAGTTTTTGTCATTGATACAAAATATCTTAACAGAAATCACATTGAACCTGTAATGCAAAAAATGTATTAACACTGACACAGAATATGTGAGTTACATATTCTCAATATCATATTATATATATATACAGGGGTTGGACAAAAATATGGAAACACCTTTTGAAATGCATGTTTGAAAAGAAAGATTGATTATAATGAACTATGTTGATGGCACTGGAGTTTCGCCTACTGATGCTACCTATACAGCTTCGTAAAATTGCTGCACCGTTCAGTCGTTGTTGGAGCACTGTTATGTGAGATTATCATTGCATTATGTCAGAGTTAACAGACTTCGAATGTGGACAAATTGTTGGCGCGCGTATGGTGGGTGCTTCCGTAAGCAAGGTAGCCGAGGTTTTTAGTGTTTCAAGAGGTACTGTGTCGAAGATTTATTCCGCATATTTGAAATGCGGAAAAAACATCATCCGCTAAATCACAGCGCGGACGAAAATGTGTGCTGAGTGATCGTGACAGACGATCATTAAGGAGGATTATCGCGAAAAATAAGCAGTCCACGGCTGCAAAAGTTACTGTTGAAATGAATGTCGTGTTACCAAATCCTGTGAGCACCAAAACAATTAGAAAGAAGCTTCATAAATAGGGAATTGCTGGTCGTGTTGCAATTGAAAAGCCATCCATCAGTAATGCTAATGCCTGTAACAGGAAAAAGTGGTGTTTAAGTCATAAAGCCTGGACTATAGAGCAGTGGAAGAGCGTAATATAGTCTGATGAGTCTTCTTTCACATTGTTCTCCACTTCTTGCCGAGTTTACATCTGGAGAACGCCATCTCAAGCCTATAATACAGACTGCTTGTTGCCAAGAATGAAACATGGTGGGGGTTCGGTGATGGTTTGGGCAGCCATATCCTGGTTCTCTTCTGGCCTCATGATAACTCTGTAAGGGCGGATTACTGCTCAGACTTATGGGAACATTTTGGCCGATCAAGACCATCCAATGGACAAGCTTTGTTCCCCAATGATGATGGTATCTTCCAAGACCACAACGTCCCCGTTCACACAGCTCACATTGTCCAGGACTGGTTTTCTGAGCACGAGGATGAATTTTCGCATCTCCCCAGGCCACCAAAGTCATCAGATTTGAATATTATCGAACCTTTGTGGTCTATATTGGAGCGGAAAGTGCGTTCTCGCTATCCACCGCCAACATCGTTATCTGAACTTGCCACCGTTTTGCAGGAATAATGGTACAATATTCCCTTGGCAAACATACAGAAACTGTATTTATCTATTCCGAGAAGGCTGCAAGCTGTTTTGAATAACAACGGGTACCGTACACAATACTAGGCAAGGAAACGTGTTTTTTTCAAGGTGTTTCCATATTTTTGTCCAACCTCTGTATATATATGTATGGAGTTTATTTTAATAGATTATATTGAGATGAATATTCCTTTTTATTTATTGTTTATACTTTTAATATTGCTTTTAAAATGATTTTATTTATTTCAACGTAATCAATTTCATATGAAGTTTCAATTTGTTATGACTTTAAAAATTTAAATTAATTTGAATTTTACCCTTAACTTTTGAAGTAATCCTCCCAAGCGTAGGCAAAGTTTTATTTTTAATCCTTATGGGTCATTGTAGGACCAGAATCTCGGATGAAATTTATTTGTAAATAAGTAAATGCCTTTACTTGTTTTCAGAAGAAATCGAAGATTTTGCTTTAAAATACTGATTTCAATGTAACATTTGTGAATTAAAATTAACTGCCGCTACTATGGCGGCATCGACTGCAGAAAGCTGAGATCTGGCATTCTAAAAGATAATAGAATTGTTTCTTAACCCCTTCTTTAAACCTCTTCTTTCCCGATTGCACTTTACCCTTTGAGCTCTGGTAGGCAAATTTCTTCAAAATTCCAAATGTCACTTTGGCATTTTGAAATGAATGATTGACACAGGAATTTGAAAATAAATTTATTTTTAAATAAGAAAAGATATGTTACGCATATAAGTAAACCGAAATTTTTTACAAAAATTCTGCTGCATGGTTGGCATTTTGTAACTGAAATTAAATGGTTTCATAGACATACCACCACACCTCAAGGAATTACAGATTTTTTACTTTATCTTGTTCCGGAAATCTTACTTGATGCGCAAAACAAACTGTTTTTCAAAGGACGATTTCTCTTTTTTTACATCTATTTAGCTTTCTTGATGTCGAAAGATTGAAGACACATCGGTTCAGATCTTAGTCCCTTAACTTGTGTTGCCTGAACTGGCAATTGAATTCGGGCAAAGACGCATTGCTTGTTTCTAGTGGTGCCAACTTTTGAAAAATATTGGGTTGGCTCAAAAATATTGGGTGTTCTCAAATATATTTGAAAATGGTACGACCGGTTTGTTTTTCTTTGAAAGGTTAATAGATGGAGAAAGATGGGAATTTTAGATCAAGCTATCATGGTTTAATAAATTTGAAATTGTACTAAATTATATTCTCATGCGTTATTTATTCCTTATAAAGACACTGGTATTTATTGTAATGTCATGATATCATGAAAACGACTACAAATTAAAATTTGCAGAAAGTTAAACATAAAGCAAAACATTTCAGTCATTTATGATTTATGGGTGTCAATCGGAGAATTAAAACACATGGTCAATGGCAAAATAAAGGAGACAAATGAATAATAAAATAATAATGAGATAAATTAACTAGAGCTATGAAAAGTGTGTACGCTAGGATTCAAAATTATTGGGTTGGGCTCGGGCTCCATGGGCCCATATCAGTTGGCTCCACTGCCTGTTTCGTTACTGAATCCTTTTTGATACTATTAATTTTTAATTGTAAATTTATCTTTATTATTTGCCAGGTATTTTTCGATTAAGTAAAGCAAAAAAAAATTTTGTGGAAAAAGTGCGTCCAGTCCCTATTTTTAATTAATGTTTAAAAAATAAATTCTAACAGTTAACCCCTTCAAGGGCAGTGGTTCATTTTTGGACCACCTATTTTTAATTCCTAAATGCCACATTGACACCAGAATATGGAAAAGATAATTTTTCTTTTATTAAGAAAGAAAATTAAAACGTTTGGTTATTTAAAAATAAATTTGCTTTCGAATTCCAGTGTCAATTACTTTTTTCAGCGTTTTACGAATAGAAGTACCTTTCCTGTAAAAGGGTTCGGGGCTTAAGTATTTCTATATATGCATTGTAAGAGTAAGTATTTGTAGTACATTTCCTTAGTTCTATACAATACTTAAAACATAAAATAAAATGAATGGAGCTGTAAATATTCTACAAGATTCTAATAAGTAAATATTTCATTCATTAGTCTTGATTCGAAACATCATTCTAAAATTGATTAACTGATCGTGTAAATCTTCTAATGAATTTTAAAATATTAACAAAATGTGTTACAAGATGAAATTTTCATTATTTTATAAATTGGGACATTAGTTAAATTCTGTAATAAAATAGTGGAAAATAATTTTGTACAGGTGTGGTACCGGCCCTAAAATTTCCAGAACATGAAACTCTTCGGTACCAATATTTTCTTACAGAAAATCTTTCCTTAAGTACGACATAATTTTCACGTTAAACCTAGATTTATATATTGGTATTGCATAAAAAATTACTTTTAATTGTCCTGAAAATCACTGTATAGTGCAATCAAAAAAGTAATCAACGATCTTTGTACTGATCAATCTCAGCAAGACAATACGAAAAAATTTGTTTAAAAATTCTGAAATACAAGAGATATATCTTTAAAAAAAATCTTCCATAGAATTATAACATTAATAAGTAGGTCTTTTCATGTGACCTCTTAACAATTTAACAGATCAATAATTTTTAAAAAGAACTTTCAAATAATGTCTATTTTTTTCGCGTCTTTAGAAAACTTTTAATTTTTTATCACCGGTTTTTTAAAACAGAAAATTTTGTCTAATTGAATCGGAAAAATGATCAGATTAAATAATGCAAAATTTACAATAAAAATTTACGGGTGAGAATAATAAATTATGATTGGAATATGGATGCCCGTCCGTGGTACGGGATAATCATGATTGGTAAAAACACGCTGCCCATATGACGTAAGGGCAAATCAGAGAAGCGGCTAATCCATTAAAAGGCGGTGGGATAAAATATATCCCATTTAATTTTAATTGCGAAAAGCTACATTGGCACCAGAATTTTTTAAGGAAAATTTTATTTTTATGATGCATGTCAAGAAAAGCCTTTTATCTGTTTTGAAATAAATTTGTTTTTAAAATTCTGGTGTCACTCAGTGATTGCAGCATTTTGAGAATAGAAGTGCTTTTCTTCTCAAAAGGTTAAAGGGATTAACCCCTTGAGCTCTGCTGAAAGAATTTTCTACCACATAATTTTAATTCCAAAATGTCACAATGACACCAGAAAATTTGACCAAAAGTGGACTCTTTATCTCGACTGTGTGCCCTAACGGACACGTGTTAGTTTAGCTGATGACGAGCTGTTATTGTTGTAACTCGACTCGAAACGCGTCCTATTTAATTTTCATTTTATGGTGATTTTACAAAGTGTTTTACTTGATTTATTAATTGTCACCAGTGTTCATGGTGTTTTTTTCATTATTTAAGACATGTTGTCAAATTTCGCACTTAATCCATTGAAATAAACATAACAAAAGCGACTGACTGTAAACAGCAATTTTGGAGATTTCTTAAACTGTTAACTCATGACATATGACCTATAAGAATGTGTCGCTTTTAATATTTTTCAAAACTATATTTGAACGCATTATTGCTATTTCTTTGTAACTATATTGGGTAGCTTTCATTACAAAAAGTAAAATGCTACCTATTGCAGCCGCCCGGAGGAAAGCACTTCCGGAAAATTTTGGTATATTTTCACCGATCATGATCCCTAGACCCTCAAACCACCCTCCGTTCAAATATTGACATATATATACAGGGTGATTCAAAAAAGATGGGGAAAATTTTAAGGGGTAATAGTATACATCAAGACAAACAATATTAAATGGGAAACCAAGGGTCCCAAGAGTTTTCCAAAGGAGATAGCCGCCATTAATGTTTAGGGTCCAAAATTTCAAATAAACATAAAAAATGGAAAATCTTGTCGATTGATTTGCTGTTTTCACTAAAACTATTCTTTATGTTGGTATTTTCTTGAAAATAAATTATAAAGATAAATTCCGAAAAATGTCGATAGAGGGCGCTTTAAACTTTGGAGTAACGAACATTTGTTTTTTGTCGTTATTTTTTGCATCGCATTAAATGGTTTCGCAAGCTTAGACTTAAACTTAAATTTTGAGCTCAAAATCTGAATAGTTGGGAGTGGTTAAGTAGCTCAAACTGAACTGTGTTCAGGGGGTTCAAATTTCAAGTGATTATAAAAAACGGAAAAATTGGTCGATTGATTTGAGGTTTTCACTAAAACTATTCTTTATGTCGGTGTTTGATTGAAAATAATTTATAAAGTTAAATTTAAAAAATGGCGACAGAGGGCGCTTTAGATTTTGGAGTTATGAAAAACTATTTTTTACCGTTATTATTTGCATCTCGTTAAATTTTTTAAGAAGCTTAGACATAAACTTAAATTTTGCGCAGAAAATCAGAATCATTGGGAGTGGTTAAGTAGCGCAAGCTGAACTGTATTCTATGGGGGTGGGGAGTTTCAAATTTCAAATGATTATAAAAAAACGGAAAAATTGGTCAATTTGTTTTCGGTTTTCGCTAAAACTATTCTTTATGTCACTATTTCCTTGAAAAGAAATTTTAAAGATAAATGTTTAAAAATTTCGTTTGAGGGTGCCCTTAACTTATTAAACGTCATTTTTTCTATCTAATTAAATGCTGGCAAATGCTTAGATTTAAATTTTGAGCTCAAATTCTGAATAGTTGGGAGGGGGATAAGAAGGGCAACTGAACTGTGTTAAAGTGTTGAAGTGTTACTCTTCCCACCCCTCGAACACAGTTCAATTTTGCGCTACATAATTACTCACAACGATTCAGATTTTGAGCTAGAAATTTAACTATAAGCTTTTACAAGCTTTTAATAGATACAAAAAATACCAGTTAAAAATAGTTGTTGGTAAGTTTAAGGCGCCCTCTCACGGAATTTTTTGATATTTATCTTTAAAATTTATTTTCAAGGAAATACTGGCATAAAGAATAGTTTTCGCGAAAACCGTAAACGAATCCATCATTTTTTCCGTTTTTTATGATAACTTGAAATTTGAACCTCCCCACCTCCATTGAACATAGTTCAGTTTGCTCTACTTAACCACTCCAAACGATTCAGATTTTTTGCGCAAAATTTATGTCTAAGCTTCTAAAAAAATTAACCAGATGCAAATAATAACGGTTAAAAATAGTTTTTCCTTACTCCAAAGTCTAAAGTGACTTCTATCGCCATTTTTTAAAATTTAGCTTTATAATTTATTTTTAATAAAATACCGACATAAAGAATAGATTTAGTGAAAACCGCAAATCAATCGACCAATTTTTCCGTTTTTTATAATGATTTGAAATTTGAACCTCTGAACACAGTTCAGTTTGTGCTACTTAACCACTCCCAACTATTCAGATTTTGAGCTCAAAATTTAAGTCTAAGCTTGCGAAACCATTTAATGCGATGCAAAAAATAACGGCAAAAAACAAATGTTCGTTACTCCAAAGTCTAAAGCGCCCTCTATCGACATTTTTCGGAATTTATCTTTAGAAATTATTTTCAAGAAAATACCAACATTAAGAATAGTTTTAGTGAAAACCGCAAATCAATCGACCAATTTTTCCGTTTTTTATGTTTATTTGAAATTTTGGACCCTAAACTTTAATGGTGGCTATCTCCTTTGGAAAACGCTTGGGACCCTTGGTTTCCTCTTTAATATTGTTTGTCTTGATGTATACTATTACCCCTTAAAATTTTTCCCATCTTTTTTGAATCACCCTGTATATATATATATATATACAGGGTGATTCAAAAAAGATGGGCAAAATTTTAAGAGGTGATAGTACACATCAAGACAAACAATATTTAAATAGGATACCAAGGATCCCAAAGTCTTCCGAAGAAGATAGGCGCCATCAAAGTTTAGGGTCCAAAATTTGAAATGATTATAAAAAACGGAAAAATTGGTCGATTCGTTTACGGTTTTCACTAAAATTATTCTTTATGTCAGCATTGTCTTGAAAATAAATTATAAAGATAAATTTCAAAAAATGCCGATAGAGGGCGCTTTAGACTTTGGAGTAACGAACAACTATTTTTTACCGTTATTTTTTGCATCTCATTAATTTTTTTTAGAAGTTTAGACAGGGAATATTAATTTTTTTTAATTTAAATTTTAATATTAGGTGCAAAAAAGTAAGAAATTGAAAAAGATTTTTCTTTTGTTTGTTTGACCTTGATACAAAGATTCCAGAGCACTTTTTGTTTCATCTATATCTTGAAAAATCGCTGAGTTATAGCACATTTAATTACCAGTGTGGTTGACATTTTGAAACGGTCTGAAATTTGTCACGCGATAATACGCATATTTATAAATTGATTTGGATATAACTCCATGTGTACATAGTACATACCAATGTCTTGACAGAGTTCATTGGCCAACTTCATCCGCCCTCTTGTTTCAAATAGGCGGCCATTTAAGTTTTTCAAAAATCTTTTAAATGTATATTGATGTACAAGAAAAAAATTGACATCTGCATGAGAATTATACTACAAAACTTATTTTCTTAAAATAGTCATTTGAAAAATAGTCGCTTGTGGTAGCCTTGTTAACCGCAATTTTCTTTTGTTAAGCAACGTGTTTTAACGATATGTAAGAGTAAGTAAACTATGTCTAAAGCTACTTGCAGGATCTTCTGAAATTTTTTTCCATTCACCGCTGTGCCTTCAATATGTAAAAATAAACGAAAATGACGACATCTGAAATAATAGATATAATAATTTTAAAACTATATTCTATGAGCCGGAAAGCCCAGGTTTATCCCTTTATAATTATAAAGTTTAACAAAATCATAGTGTTGCGAAAAAAAAATCTTATAAAGTAAAAATGGATTAAAACTTTGCAATCGACAGGTGACTCTCACTCATCACTGAGCCCCATCAGTGGCTGAGAGATTCTGACCTCTCAACTGGTAGACGGCAAGTGATGGGTTCGAACCCAATCGCGGCCGTCGGCCAAGCCGTTCGTAGTTTTCGTGGTTTTCTTCAAACCTTGCGTAAATACGGGTTAGGTTCCCTTAGAAAGACGTCCACGAAGGGCATCCCCCCAGGGCCTATATCCTTAGAGTAGATAATTGGCTGACACAAAATAAACCAAACCAAACCAAACCTTGCGTAAATACAGGTTAAGTTCCCTTTGAAAGACCCCCCCCCCCACGGAGGGAGCTTCCCCCTAAGGCCTATATCCCCCGTGCTGATAATTGACCATCACAATTACAACCAACCAACCACGCTTACTACTATAGTTGTCAGGTGTCCCTAGTAAATCGGGACGCCAAATGCTTTTGACACAGCTTACAGTTTATTTCGCCTTCTTTTACCACAGATTATTCGACCATTAGGTAAAGCGAAGAAAATTAGTTTAAAATTCTGGGGTCCAGAGCATTTGGAACATCCATTTACGCTTGATACAAGTGGTCAGTTAGAATTACCTCTCAAGTGCAAAGGGTTAACTCTCCTAGTACCAGTTTTACTATTTTTTGAGGATTTTTATTTTTATTTGATTTGAACCAAAAATTTTATTTTATTATACGTAATATTTTCCTATTACCTATTTTAGTTCTAATATTAAGTATAAATAATTATGTTTTCTGCGGTTTGAAACATTCAAAATTTCAAAATAGAAAACAATTGGGGTTAAAAAAAAACGCCTCAATAATACTAGGAGAGTTAATATTAAAAGTTTTCATATTTATAAATCATACCGAGACCACACAACGTGTATAAACTCTCTACACGTTGTGTGGTCTCGGTATGTTGCTGCCTCCCCATTCCGATTTAAAAAAAAAAAAAAAAAAAAAAAACATTCAGTAAATAAAGAAATAATGCTTTAAAAGTATGTGAAACAATATTCTATCATTTCAGGGCTCCAAGTGGTCTGTCTTTCGATAACAAGTTTAATTTTTAAAAAATTGCCGGTAAGTTTCTTCAATAATAGCAACAAAACCGCATTTCGCGGGGATTTCCGACGAAAATTATAAAGGAGATTTTCTTTTTGAAAAAAGTGGTGTTCGAAGAACGAACCGAGTAGAAACCCTGTAATTAAGAAAGCAATACAAGCTGGAATTTTTTTCCGCTAGTTGAAGGGATTTCTTGTTTGACTTTGCATTGATGTTTTATGGATGACATTTATGTATATCCAGCAGTAATTTCGTTGACCTTAAAATTAGTTTTTATTTCCATTAATATATTATTGATTTTTTTTTTTTTTTTTTTTATTTACTCTTTCGTTGAAAGTTGTTAAAGTGAAATTGAACATGCGCAGGAAGTATTTGAATTAGCAAATATGAAAATTTGGAAATTTTAAAATTTCAGAAAAAAAATAGGGCTAGAAAGAAGTATATAAAGATAAAGGAAATTATTTCAAGTACTTTTATATCCCGCACTCTCCTTTTTAACCCATCATACGTATAGGGTAAATCTTGCAATCGTTTTGGAAAAAAAAAAAAAAAAAAAAAAAAAAAAATGACAGATTTACACGTTTCAGATACTGGAGGTTCCGAAAAACATATTTTTAGAAAAAAAAAGTTGCCGTCCGTCCGTCTGTGTGTCTGTCTGTCTGCCTTTAAACGCTCTGTATTTCGAACAAATTGAGATAGAGACTTGAAATTTTGTATGTGCTTAGTTAGAATGGAACGAAGCCAATTTAATATCAGTAACCTCTATTATCCGAAACTATTTTTTTCGGACTCTCGAAAAATTCCATCTGATGAAAGATATGTAAAAATTTTCGATTTTTTTAGCACTTTCCAACAAAGTTGAAAGGTGCTTATGCATTGGGTTTGTCTGTCCGTCTGTCCGCTCTCTAACTCTCGTAAATATACTCGGATTGCCATGAAATTTTTATATGTTATTGACGTTTACCCTAGCACAAATCCTACTGAAAATGAAGTTTCTACCATGATTAGTATTACAGGGGTAGTCAAAATTTTACCGTTACATTACGGCCTATGGGGAAAAATCGTTTCAAATGAATTTTAAAGATATTACACCCTGTCAATCATTTTAAAATTTATATTCACTTACAAAATGCATTGAAATATGCATTCTGAAAAAAATGAGGTGAAATATATTAATTATTCATTTACAGAGACACGCAAAAGAAGTCCATTACATAGTGGTAAAAGGGAGAATTGTGTGCGGCATATTTTAATTATATGAAACAACTTCATATATACCGTAATTTCGGGTGTATAAGCCGCGGCTCAAACAATTCTTTTTAGATCCAGAAATCTTATTTAGTGATTGAAGACAAATATTTATGGCGATCTAACTAGTTATATTTGTTTCTTAAAAAATTCTGGGTCGAAAAAGAATTGATTGATCTGCGGCTTATACACCCGAAATTACGGTAATAAAATTGGTATATATAGCTGGGGCTTAATATAAATTACACGATATAGTCATACATAATATGAAGTACATAGCATTTACAGGGACTCACAAAAGTTTTCAAATAGTATATTCTTTCCGAAGTACTGTACATGTATCCGATGATGGCTGATGAGTGAAATAAATTTTAATTAAGATATGTGCGTTCAATAATGATTCACTATATCTATGCATATTATATGGTGTGTATAAATACTATACTTTATATACAGGGCTACTCAAAAGAGGTCGCAAACGTTTCTGAATATGAGCTTAAATTACTTAAAGGTAGTTTTTAAATAAGTTAGGCATTTTTACGCTGAACTGCATTCACTTTACTAAGAAATGTTTATAGAATATAGATAAAACGATATACAGGGCTACGCAAAGAATTGAATACATGGACGCGTTTGAATGACCGACAGATCAAATACCTGTTCAACAGTATTGAAATACATATTTGGCTATATACAGTAAACTTATTGCCCTAAATGACGAAATTTTGTTAAGGATATCGTGAAATGTTTGAAAGTGCTTCATAATCTATGCTTAACGCATGATTTTTCTTACTTGTTTATTTTAAGGTGTCGACGTCCAAGGCAATAAAATAACACAAATTTTGCATAAGCATCGAAGTCGATCGGATTATTAGCTGTCGAGATATTTGTTATCCTGTTTTCCACATTCTTCGGTTTTTCATGACCCTGTATTTCATTCAAATTTCAATTCAAAGATATATTTTAATTGGAAATGAGATGCTTAATCCGACACAACAAATTGTTATTGAATATGATTACTATTTTTTTTAATTATAAGGATGTTTCTTTTATGCAGTTCAGTACTACTTGAATAGTTTGGCGTTTTATATAATTTGTCGAAACTGGTTCATCAGCAATTCATTATGAGAGCATGACTGTTAAAAAATATTTAAATATAATTGGGTTTAAATTGCGTTTTGGAATTGCAATGCATTTTGTAAATAGTTTACACATGTTTTGTTTTCATATATTATATTATGTATATCTATGATGGGTAAGTATAACGGTGGCCCCCAACGTCTAGTTTATCTTCTATTCATTTTTACGAATGCAAAATTTTATTTCCATCATAAGATACAAATTTTATGAAAAATCAGTCTGTTTATAGGGTTCGCACAAACTTACCATTAAATTCTCACAGTATTTTCAAAGTACTTCACTACAGAAAAATATTGCTAAATTTGAGAATAAAGGTGGTGTTTGCGAATTCTGTTTCTTAAAAATAAAATATAAATTTTCTTATGATTAATAGTGGTGCCAGAGTCCTTAAAAAATGTAAAGAGTGTGCGAACCTTGGTTTAAATGTTATTTTCCCTTCCACTTTTTTCAGTCTAACGCTGAATGAACAGCACAATTTGATGTGGGAGATTATCAAAGGATAATGATGAATCTCTAGCAGCAGAAAAGTATGAAAAACACCTACTGAATTTTGTCATATAATCGAGTATGACGACAGTCAGTCTTTGAAGCGAAAACTCAATAATAATATGATGCTTCCTGTACACGATCCAAAAATAATTGGTGTGAAATTATAGTTAGGTTGGCCGCTGTCCTTTCCGACGGAGAAAAGTTAATGGACTGGGAGAGTCATATTTCTGTTTTAATGACTAAAATTTACAGCTATATCCATTCAATTTCAGAATTCCCGGTAGCACCTCTTGGATGGAATAGAGTAGAAGGACAATACAGGTGAAATGGCTGTTTTCTCTCAATAGCTCTTTGCAGGAGAAAAAGAGGAAGAACAAAGATAATAGGTGATAATCATGTGGTATCAGATGAAGAAGGTAGTCATTTTCCTATTGATGTTTATTTTAATTGATTATCAGGTCTCGAAAAATATACATACCCGACATCAGTGTTACCAGACTCACTAATTTTTAAAATTCAGATTGGTATTTCTTTCTTGTAATGGTAACAATTCGCTTTGCGAATGACATATTAATCAAGGGGAACTTTATTCTTCAATAAAAGTGGTTTTAACCAAATTAAAAAAAAATAGCCTGTCTGGCAACATTGATGTCTGACATGTAGATTTTCCGAGCCCTGTTGTCTATATTGTTATTTATTTTTTTATTTTATTTTTATTACAAAAAATATTCGAAATATACATAAATATTGCAATTCTAATAAGTGCATCAAAGCATAAAATTTTCTGCTATAATTTTACCCAAGTATTTAATTTTTTAAATAAAATATATAAATATTTGACGACTACCTGCGTTAATTTAACATTTAATTTTTTTGCACAATTATCATTGCTCTCTATGCATAAACGCCAGCATCTTTTAATCATCCATAGTTTGAACAATAACAAATAAATTTACAATCTGAAATTTAATCTGAAATTTAAATTAAAGTGAAATCTTAAATCATTAATGCTGAAAAAGAAATTATCCCTTATCTCTTCTTATTAGTTGAAGGCAAATTTTAAAATAATTTTTATTTATTGATTTAAACTGTTGAATTTTTTTGCTGTAATTAACTATATCATTTGTCAACAAAACCACGTGATAAAACTTCTCATATATATTTTTTAATTTTACATTTAAAATTTATTTAAAAAATCGGGCAGTTTAGAATTGTTATAACTCAAAATATTATTTGTAATTTTTTTTTTTTTTTTTTTTTTTTTTTTTTTTTTGCATTCAAATAAATAGAAATATCTAAATTTCAATTTTGATTCATCATTTTTTAAAATATCAATTTTTTACAGAATTAAAATATTTATTTAATATGGGAGGGCCAATTACACTGTTTGATAATATAACATATACCGTAATTTCGGGTGTATAAGCCGCGGATCAAACAATTCTTTTTGGACCCAAAAATCTTATTTAGTGATTGAAGACAAATATTTACAGCGATCTAACTAGTTACATTTGTTTCTTAAAAAATTCTGGGTCGAAAAAGAATTGTTTGACCTGCGGCTTATACACCCGAAATTACGGTAATAAATTCAGCTCATCAGTGTATACTAGATGTTAAATTTTTTAATTAAAATTCATGTACTACTTACAACTAAAGTAGAATTGATTTCCTACAGTTTCGAACAATAAAACTTGTTCATCATCAGGGAAACATTAGAAGATAAAAACTAACACGTTACCCGTGTTAGTAACGTGTTAGTTTTTATCTTCTAATGTTTCCCTGATGATGAACAAGTTTTATTGTTCGAAACTGTAGGAAATCAATTCTACTTTAGTTGTAAGTAGTACATGAATTTTAATTAAAAAATTTAAAATCTAGTATACACTGATGAGCTGAATTTATTATATGTTAAAATATTTAAAGTAAGAATTTTTTTAAAAATGGTGTAACTTATTTTTTTTTAAATCTTATTTTTAAAAGCATATATATATATTTTTTCAAATTTGCTGAATCAAAATTAAAGTAAAACAATTAACCCCTTGAGCTTTGATCGTAGAATTTTCTACCACATAATTTTAATTTCGAAATGTCACAATGGCACCAGAAAATTCGACCAAATTTATTTGAAAGAGGTTTAATGCATTTTTTCGCGTTTATCTTTAACCGGTTTTTTTCTTTGCGAAATACTGGTGCGAATGTGACATTTGGAATTTTGAAGAAATTTACACCCCAGAGCTCAAAGGGTTAAAAAATACATGTTCCAAGTTTGAAAAAAATATCTTTAAAGGTTCTTGAGTTACAAGAATCTAAATATAAATGAGTAACAGTGAAAAAACCCATCATGAAGATGAAAGCATTTCACAAAAAGTCATTTCCATAACGATAGTTTCTTGCAAGCTAGACTTTGAAAACAAACCAAAACGAAAAAATAATATTTCCTCTTCTAATTAAGATAGAAGCATAATTTAAACGTCATTATAAGCATTAAAAAACGGAGATAATTTTAATGCAATACTTTTTTTCTTTAGAAAATTTGAAATTTTTGCGTTTTAAACTTCCTTAAAAACTTTTTTTGTTGGATCCGACTCCACAATAATTAAATGTTGTTGGCATCTATGTATGTCACAATCATAATCAATCGTTATGAAAAAAAAAGTGATTTTTTTCAGTGCATGCTTAATATTAATTAATTAATTTTATTAATCTTTTGAGCTCTGATGGTTTAATATTCTACCACTTAATTTTAATTCCGAAAGTCCTTACAAAGACACCGAAATATTCTTCCAAATTTATTCGAAAAAGGTTTAATGCATTTTTTTTCCCGGGGTATTTCGTAAACCGACTTTTTTTTTCTTTACAAAGTACTGTGTCAGTGTGACATTTTAAATATACATTTTAAATATTTTCAGGAAATCCACCAATTAGAGCTCAAAGAGTAAAGTAAGTTTTTTTTAAAGAGGTAAAAGGAACAATAGTATATATCGTTTTACTGTTTATCCAATTCCTTATCATGCTTGTAATTATAGTATTTTGGATTTATTAAATTTATAATCGATAAAACTTCATTTCTTATTTTCAATTTCTATTTGTAAATGATATTCTGTGTTGTTTTACACTGGTAGGTTATATATATACAAGTTTAAATTTGTGCTAACCACAAGTCGTTTTTAATTGAAAATACATTAATCGACAGACATGTAACTTAGGCTTGAATTGAAGCAAGTATCTTTATAAAATGTTTAATATATTTTTTAATGAACAATTACGGTAATATGTAGTGTTGTTTCATAGGAGCTACTGATTTTGATATTTTTTATGGATTGTGATGGTTTTATATTATTATTATTTTGAGCACAATCTAACTGATTGGTAAAGTAATCATACGAATTGAATATTTCCAGCTGAGCGAAAAGTTGCCCAGTCCGGGAATCGAACCAAGATACTTGGCTTACAAGGCTAATGCTTTACCTGCCAAGCTAAGTGGGCTAACTGAGCGAAAAATCCCAGCGGCTATCGCCCAGATAGCTTAACAGGTAAAGCATTGGCCTTGTAAGCCAAGTATCTGGGTTCGATTCCCGGCCTGGGCAATTTTTTGCTCAGCTCGAAATATTAAATTCGTATGGTTTTATATTAGACACATTTTTTATTGAAAACAGAGAGAGAGAAAAAAAACATTAGAAGCATTATTTATAACTCATATGTGCAAAATATTTTTTACTCCAGTTATCAAATGGAAAATTACTTTTTAAAAAATATTTATAATGTATAAAAAGAAATTAGCGGATACAAAAAAATATTACCTAAAAAGTGTGTGCTGAAGATATCTGATTTCTATATGGTTTTCGTTGATTCAATTTTGTTTTATCATTTAATAAGCATTGCATTTTTTTCTTTGTTTTTTTTTTTTCAGAAAAAAATATGAATGCAAATACAGTCTTATAATTTGAGTAACAGTTTCTCTTCATCAAATTCGTTACACTACTATTTAACTCATTATCAAAAATTTTTGTTTCTTCTATTATTATTCAACAATTGTTTGTATAAAAAAAATCCCCTATCCAGCTCGGCCTACTGACGGAGGAACATTTCGAAGTGAAATCAATTTCAGAGACAAAAACTAAATCAAGATTAGAGATAAACCCAGTGTAACAATTTTATCTATCTAGCTGCTTTAGGCGAGTTTTCAGTGAGGTAAGATGCGTAGTAATGGACTGATTCTCACCACTAAATTTATAATAGTTTTCTTTTCCTTTAAAAATCTCATACAAAATATCTTAAAAATTTATGTCATCTAATAAAGTGAATGATGCTGATAAAATTTAATGACGACAATTGGCGAAATCGACAATCAAAAGATGCGCTGCCTGCGCATCTTTTCCACCACTGAGTTTTTCAATTCATTTCCTGAAATAAATTCCATGTGAATTCAAATCCTGAAAAGGCGACAGGATGTCCATAATTAACCCTTTGGGGACGAGCGACACGTATACATGCCGCAAAAAGGCTTAAGAAACCTTGTTTATCTCCACTAGTAAAATTTGCCTTACTTAATAGGAACATTTTTTCGACTTAATAAGGCATAAATTTCTGGTTTTATAAAGTAGTGACAAATCATTAAATATTTCGTAAAAGGCTACCGTCGCGAGGGGATTAAAGGACCCTACTTTAACCACTTAATGGTCGCATTAAATTACGCTTTAAAAATTCAAATTCATTATTCCCACCACTTTTTTTTAAACAAATAAATATTCATATTATTTAATGACAAGTAAAAAATCATACCAGAATTAAACCAATTACACTATTTTATAAAACTGGTGGGAATCAAACAATTCTGAATAAAAGCCGTGAAACTTGCAGCCCGTGAATGTCTCGGGTGCGACGAAGTGGTTAAACTTGTCTACAGATAAAATTATTATGGAAATCATATAAGCAAATAAATAAATATCGCATATTTCCGTATATAAGCCGAATATATGATTTCACAGCGAAAAATCAGTCAAAATCAAAAACCCGTATGTAAGTCGACGTTAAACAAACGTGATGGAAAATTCACGGAAGGAAAATTTAGCACCTTTTTTTCTTTTTTTGCATAGTTAAAAGAAAAAATGCACTTGCCGAATTATGGTTATCTCCTAGATATCTTCAGTAGAACACTGGAGACTTTATTTCTATTGTTCAACACTCGGATATTTTTAAAAATGGCGATGATGGTGAACCAGACATTAACAGTATTCATCCTGATGTGCCAATAAAAGAAAACAATTCTAAGGATTTGCATGAAAATTCTGAAAGTATAATTGAAGATGATTAGGGACTTTTGTCATATAAGAATTCCAGTATATATATAAAAAAAGAAATTTGTAGGTATTTTTATGTTTGTTTTTTATCATGCACCATCTTTTTTATTTTAGAATATAAATTTGGGAAATTTTCTTAGACCTTGTGTATAAGCTGATCTCTCCACTTTCGAACCAAAAAAATGTACAAAAGTTCTCGGCTTATACACGGAAATATATAGTAAGTAAAAATAGTTCGAAATTTTGTGCTCAGAAGGCGACTTTTCATAAATTACACATTTAGCATTATGATTGTTTAAAAATTTCATTTATTATCTTAACTAATTCTAAATACACCATATCACAACACATTCCTAAGCATTTCCCAGAATTCAATGCAGTCATCAGTAGAACATGCTTTCTTACGATACCAGATGGTATCTGGAAATGATGACTGTCATGAGGAATATGTTTGATTATAACGAAATTTGTTAAACAATCGTAAATGTATGCTAAATGTATAACTCGTTAAAAAACTGTCTCTTTCTTTTCTCGCGTAAAGAAAATTCTCATACATTTACTACACCCTCCACAAAACTTCACAACATTCTGAATAATAGTTTCGTCTGTATTAATTACGGATATCCGACAAATAAAATTCTAAACTATCGTAATGTTAAATCTGTAACTTATTAAAAATTGCCATATGTTGGCGAAATCTTGAACTATTTATTTATTTATTTTCTAAACTGCTTCTCTGATTTGCCCATACATTGTATGGGGGAAAAAGTTTGCTTCATCTTTTTTTTTTTTTTTTTTTTTTTTTTTTTTTTTTTACCGGAATTTGTGTAAAGTAATATTTGCCTTATTTAACCCTTTGAGCTCTGGTGAATAGATTTCTTTAAAATTCCATATGTCACATTGGCACCAGTATTCGTCTTATAATATGCACGAAAAAATGCATTTATCTATATTCAGATAAATTTTGTCGAATATTCTGATGCCAATGTGAGATTTGGCGATCAAAATTAAGTGGTAGAAAATTCACCCATCACAGCTCAAAGGGTTAACCCTTCGAGCTCTGATTGTTGAATTTTTTACCACTTAATTTTAATTCCGAAATGTCACATCTGCACCAGAAAATTCGACGAAATTTATTTGAAAAAGGTTTAATTCATTTTTTCGTGTATACCGTTAACCGATCTTTTTCTTTGAAAAATACTGGTGCCAATGTGACATTTGGAATTTTGAAGAAATTTACATATCAGAGATCAAAGGGTTAAGGCTGTTCTCAACTGCTCTGCTCAACAAGCGAAAAACGATTTGACACATTTATAAATTCAATTTTTAACGGAAACATATAAAATTGCAAAGCCGGAATCTATTCCACTTTTCCATTTTTTGATCAATAAATTACGTATTGAGTTATAAGCTTTTTTGACCACGTGACAACGTCTTTTATACCCTAGAGATGTTGGAACCTCCACCTTTTCTTAGACGCAGAAATCAAAAGATTATTATTATTTTTATATTATTATTATTATTATAACTAAAAATAGTTTTCTGCCATTATTTTAATAAAAATAGCTATGAGAGTGGGGATAAAAGATAGTCGATTGTATATAAGAATGCTTTTCTTTTATGAAAAAAAACTTTTGTCTTATATTACTTTTAAAAAATAACCTCGATATTAAAAAATATTAATTTATTTCAAGTATGACTGAAACTCAACTCAATGTTCAGAAGCTGTAATTAGATTTTTAGCGGCAAAATCCTTACGGCGCCCGATCTTTTCGACTGTTTATGCACTGTCGCCTTCTTTATAATGCACAATTCCCTTATACTTTCACCGATAGTGAAAAAAAGCATAATTTTTTTTTTCTCATTTTAACCTATAATTTATCAAAACAGACTGTCTGCTTTTTTTTCTGGATCTTGCTTGTCTACTCTTCGAATAACCTTGAAAAGTGTTAGAAGGCATTGTTTGCTTTTTTTTACTATTTTCATTATTATTATAGGTTCTTTTTAAAATAATAATTTTTACGAGTGTTTTTAATATTTTCCAATTTTCCTTCGAACACCGAGGTAGTGTTGGCCCATTTGACGCATTTTTTATTTAGTAATATTGATTTCACACCTGAAAATTTTAATATAATTTTTGTTTTTATTCTGTTTATTGTAAATCTGTTTTCATATAAAGCAAATTAACTATTTGCAGAGAAGAATACATAAAGCTTAAATAAAAATTAGCCAGATAACACTGCGCACGAGTCTTTTTAAACTGAAAGAAAAAAAAAATAATAATAAACGTTTGTCTTTTAACCCTTTCAGGAGCAAGACATTTGTGCTCCAAAAATGTTCAAATAATTAATTCCCACCGCAATTTACAAACAAATTTAGTTTAAAATAATCAAAACAGTTTCTTCACTTATATTACGAGACCAAAATTGTAGTAAAAAAATTATTGGCGCCAGTTGGCAATTTAAGCTTTTAAATTAAACGTTTGCAGACTGCAAACAGCGAATCTCAAGGGGTTACCGTAATTTCCTGCGTATAATCTGCGGATCAAAGAATTATTTTTCGACCCAGAAATTTTATTAAATAAAATATAACTTTTTAAATCGCCATAAATATTTGCCTTCAATAACAAATTAAAATTTTTGGGTCGAAAAAGAGTTGTTTGATCCGTTGATTATACGCAGGGAATTACGGTAATCAAGAAAAAAAATTACATAACCACGAACGATAATATAATTTCCTTTTCTTACGATATTAAAAAGCTTTCGTTATCTTTAGGAACCGCAGAAACCGTTATATTTTTGAGATTTAAAGAAACATTTGGAAATTGCACGTCAAGCGTAGCAAATGAGGTGCATTCGTACTATAAGGAAGTAGTTAAAATATTCAGACTCGTTGTAATAGCATACAGTATATCAAATACTGTAAAATATCGGAAATATTTTGTGTATTCCTATAAATACTATCTGCTTTCTATTTAGGAAGTAATTTTTAGCAAACCTCAGCAACGTATATCAATTCATAAAATGTGAAATAGTTTAATATTATTAAAACTCACCCCAAACAATGTTTCCCCCTATAACATTATGTAATGGAATACTTTTGTGTAGACCTCTAAATTTATAACAAATATTCTTTGCACCATTGACTTATCTCATCTCGATGCTTTTCACCACTTATTATAAATTTTGTACAGAATGTATATTTTAGTATATACTTTATAGACGCATGTCATTTTTATTATGTTCGAAAGATTATAACACCATTATAATGCACTTGAAACTCTTTTTTCCCATTAGTTGTAATGTAACGAAATAATTTTGACTGTCCCTGTAATTAATTTCTGCATCTGATTTTCATAAAATTTGAATGACTCAAAAAAATTCTGCAACAATTCCATATTTTAAATTTCAAATGATTCGGTTGGGTAGTTTTTGCTCTATTGTATGTGGACAAATGGACAGACAGACTGACCGACGACAATATGTGCTGCTGATTTACATTATTACAAACACACCTAAAAATCTTTTGCTGTCACTAATTTTAGTAAATATTTTCGTAAATGGTTTTAGTAAATGTTTATCTTTTTAAGAGCCTACTTCATTCAAGAGAAAAAACCCGTTTGCTAGTGCGAATCCCATGGAAGAGTTTTTATAAAGATATCTCGGTTGCATTTCAATATTTTTAAATGATTTATTTGTATTGCTAATTAAGTTTGATCTTTACATCTATCTTTTCTTACTTTTTCGATTCTTTTTTCAACGGTTTCTAAAATGAAAACATCTTTTTGAAAAATATCAGCAAACGAAATCGAAAAAGTAAAAAATGGCCTTTGTACCGATCCATCTCAACGGTTTCGACAGTGAAAGCATCCATTTGAAAAAATATCTGAGAAAATACCGAAAAAGTAAAAAATGGCGTTTGTACCGATCTGTCTTAGTTGTTTTGAAAGTGAAGAATATCTGCAAACAAAATCAAAAAAGTACAAAAATCAATCCCAGCTATGCAATAATAATAAAAAAAAAATCAGTTAAACATATTGAAACGCAACCAAGACATCATTATAGATTTTTTCGGGTTAGCATTAGCGAATGGTTATTTTCGCTTGACTGAAGTAGCCTTTTAAATAGCGAAGTTTTGTTACTGTTTTTTGAAAGTATTGGAAAGTATTTCATAATCTATGTGCGACGTATGACATTTTGTTAATTATAAATCATTTTTTATTTTTCATTCCTCAGCAATATTTTTTTCATTTTTAATCAAAACTACAGAATTTTGCAAAACAAAGTTGGAAGGAAGAATATAAAGGCAATTTACAGAAAAAAAAAATAATAATCAAAAGAAATAAATAAAAAGAAATGCGTATGATATGCAGCTGTATTATTCATATAAAATATGAAATATAATGAAAGGAACTTAGATGCAAAAAACCGGTCTTGTTTCATAAAGTCTAATCATAAAAATAATGAAGTATATTCTTCCACTACTGAACTTCAATAATAATTTAAAATGCAAGATTTGAGTATCTGTATGTTATTCCTCAAATAAATTACATCCTGTTCAAGGCGATTGTTTAGTTTAAAATGCGAATGGCTTAAAAAAATAACTATCTTTAAATTTCTTTTTTTCTTAATGGTACTTTTGGAAAATAAAAATTTAACTGCAAAAAGAATCTAAAATAAAAACACATCCAATGACATTGCATTCTGGGTAAAACTTGTTTCGGGTAAATCTATGAACTGCAGTTAGTTATTTGTACTTCTACAGACCAGTTGAAGATTTTGCTCCGGTGGTTTGTGAATATATTTTATAAGACGAGAGTGCTCAAAGGCTTCGCTCAGCAAGCGCAAAAGGTTTTGACACATTTACAAACTCAGGTTTTAACAGAAAGATATATAATTGGAATGCCTGACTATGGAAGCGATTTTGAATCGAACTTAGTTTTCTATTTTATGATAATTAAATTATCTATCAAGTTCTAAGCTATTTCGATCACTTGATCATAAGTTTTCTCCTGCTTTTCGACCTGTTTTTCTACTTCCGTCAAGAAATGTGCTCAAAAACGTTAACTTTGAAGGCTTGTTATGAAAGATTTATTGTGTTTCTTAAAAAAAACAGAAAATTGAATGCAATTAGACAGTTTCTGAATAACAAAACCTGCTATTTTCCTGCATTTCCGAACAAAAATAAATTAAAGCATATGTCACAAAGTTGCTCTTTTTGATTTAAGAGCACCCTTAAGCTCAGTTCAGACCTATATTTTGCTGAAGTTCAACTGACTTCTTGGAACTCCAATCTTCTCTTTACATTTGCGGTTTACTGACAATAGAAAACAGGGGACAAACAGTTCCTCACCTGCGGAGATAAAAGGCGCCGCCAGCTAACCGCAAAAAAACTGTGTGTGTGTTTGCAGCTTTAAAGTGAATAATTTCTTTCGGTAAGTTTTAAAGTTTTATCCAATTTATGTTTTCTTTATAAATTCTACAATGTTTGATTGTATTTATATTTTCTTTATAAATTCATTATATACATGGTGATAGTAAAGTATTTCAACAAAATTAAAGGAGTGGGAAATCCTGTATTTTGTCTAAGTAGAAAGATTTTGATTCATGTTTTTATCTGTACAATGTGTCCCAGCTAATATGTTACAAACTTCGTGGGGAGGTAGTATACCCCTAGTCGACTTGGAATCACATAAGAATTCTGGGTCAAGAACGACTTCCAGATTCGAGACCACCTAATTTTAATTCCTAACGAACATGTGACACCAAGTATATTTTAATAAAATTTTGATCTACACTGAAAGTTTAAAAATACATCTTTTTTTACTGTCAAAGAAGTTCGTTTGTAAATGTTGGTGCTAGTTAATCAGTTTATCAGATTACGATCACATTCGTAAAATTTTTCTTGACCCCTATTTAACCGCCAAAACTATAAGGTTGAAATTTAATTTTTTTGTTGCAGAACGTCGTGTACCACCACAAACTCTTAAAGATAATTTTCGATATATATGATCTTAAGCTTTTATCTGTTTTACTAAGTCCAATATTTTAATTGAAAAGTAGAGGTGGGTATATAATTAATTTTAATATATGCGTTTATGTTGACTGTTGCTTGAACGCAACGTCAGCGGGTAATCGGTTAAAATGATTCCTCTTTCTGGGTGTAGAAGGAGTTTTCATCTCGGTATTCCTATGCGATTCCGAATCGTCTAGGTGTACCCTACCTCCTCAAGAATTTTATAACATTTTAGCTAGGACACATTGTATATATATATATATATATATATATATATATATATATATATATATATATATATATATATATATATATATATATATATGTTTGGTAAATATTTTAGTATACATATATTTTTATACATATTTTATTATAGTTATTATTTAATATTGTTATTTCATTGAATTCCTCTTTTCCTAATTTGAAATAATAAATAAATTCCAACCAATCGGGTGCATTATGGGTCGAATTTCTTAGCTTATAGCATAACTTATAACAGAAACTGGTTGGATGTTTTGCTTTTTTATTGAACTATGCACCCCTGATGAGTAATTAAAAAAAACCTTCTACTGTCTATTTAGCCATTTGCTTTCATAATTATGGTAATCTGCTGTATATGTATATGTATATATATATAATTTTTAAATCTTAAACCATCTCATATTAAGATATTGAGTTTAGTCAAATTAAATCATTTTGTTTTAAATCTTAATAATAATAAACTATGGTGTATGGTTTTCTGTTATCACATTACACCGTTTTTAATTAATTAATTAATTTATTTATTATTATCATGTTGACAATAATTATTTTTATTTTTCCCCTTTCATTTTGATATCCAATTCGGTATTTATGATGTGCCTTGTTTTTGATGTTTTTTCTTCATTTGGTTTTGGTTTTGTGTGTGTTGGTAGTCCCAAATTCACATAGTTTTGCTTTTTCATGGCAAATACGAAGATGAAACCACACACTTCATTTGTAATTCCAAAGAATTTGGGACCTGAAGATTTTGCTTTGGTTCTGCAAATTCCATTTGTATTCATTATAATTATCTATTTTTCACTCAATGTTCAATGTGCTATAAGTTATTAAATTGAATGGTTCATATATTGTAAGCATTAAGATAAACAATCAGTGAATAAAGAAATTACAACTATTATTCAAAATTTTCTGGTGGAAAATCAGAATGTCTAAATAATTAAAAAAAATTAGATTTGGTAACACTGGTGAAAATTTTTAGAAAAATCTCTTTCAACATTTCCATGAAATTGAAAATAAATAGAAACAAATTTATAAGAGATTCTTGTTTATAATCGTCTAAATAAAATAATAATAATAATAATAATAATAATAATAATAATAATAATAATAATAATAATAATAATAATAATAATAATAATAATGACACTACATTTATTTATTTATTTATTATGGATGGAGACGCTTTCGGATTGAGTTTAGATTCTTTACAATCTGATAAGGTTTGGGCCAATTTTTCAGAAAGAAGCACAAAATATTTATTATTTAAAAATGACAACTGTCATACTTACCAACTTCCAACTTAACATTCGTGAAATGTGGCTCAATTTAAACCAAATTAACCAGGCGTACCGGTAAATATTTTAAATGTATCACTGTCATTAGCTGTTTTATTTAATGTTTCTGCGTGGAAGTTATTTGATATCATTTCTTTAATCCTGTAATCCTATGGTAGCAATTATGCTATCATCAGTGTTACGAATTTAGTGGATTTTTCAATTCGGATATTCGAAATTCACTCCAGAAATTTAAATTAGCAATATTTTCCCTACTTAATAAAAGACAATCCGCATTTAAATAATGCGAAAATTATTATCGAATTTTTCTGGCTGGAATTCAGATTCTCTCGATCAAGGAATTGCTAAAACGTATCCTTGCTTGAAAATTAGAGGGTTAAAAAAAATTCTGGTTCAAAACATATTTAAGTTAGTTTAAATTAACTCATATTTTACGGAAATTAAGTTGGATGTTAGCAAGTATGCAACTATACATTTAAAATATGATATGTTTATATATGTATATATTAACATATGTATATATTAACGTGTTACATGCATACATATTTTTAGATTGAATTTTCTCCATAAAATTGAGTTTTAATATTTAACATAATCCAAGGGCTATATTTTAATAATTACAGAGAAACCTAGATTTTAATTTAGTAATAACATCGAATAAAATTATGTTGAAAATACTTCCATGTCCTAATTCAATAACATAATTAAATCTAATTACTAAAAATTCCTTACTAAAGTTTTCATTTTTATAAAATTAACCCTCCACTGCAAGATTGTTTCTATTTTTATGTATTTTTTTTTATTATCTGTTTGATAATGGGGAAAATAGTCAGTATAATTTATATTTATCTCCATTAATATTGATATTTTTTTATTCAATAACTAAAAAATAAAAGTAACTTCTTATTAATTGATTTTTTTAGCCAAATTCATGACACATAATAAAAATCATAATTTTTTTTTTAAGTAAGTGCTAGATATGGCACGTGGTGCAGTCAAGGGTCAAATATCATGCTTCATACATCAAATACGCATATAAATAAAAAATTTAAATAAAAAATTTAAATAAAAAATTAAAAAATTGGAGGTTGGGAACGTAAATTGTAAGTTAGAAATTAATAATAATAATAATAATTTTACATGGAGGGCGAGGGATGTCAAAAGGGATTATATGTGAAAATTGTTTGAAAAGATATTTAGAAGATTGATTTTTTTTCTGACTGCACGATACCGAATAGAGCAATAAAAAAGAAGTTGTAGTTAAAAAATTAACTAAATTAGCCTTCTCCATTCGACAAATGAATCGTCTCCATCAGACATCATTATGGAGTTATCGCTTATAATTGAAAATGTAACATAAATGTTGAAAATTTAAAAACTCTATTCGATTCTAAAAAACTGAAATATAAAATTTCATGCATGACTAACCTGCAGATTTTGTACACTGAAGATGCGCAATAAAATTTTAAATGTGTGGCTTCTTGATAGATATTTATTTATATAACTAGTTATTAATTTCTTAGGCGTCCTAAACATAAATTATGCATGGAAATAAGCAATATACATATGTTAGAAACACATTACTACATATTTTGTTTTGTTTTATTTTCATTTTGTTTTTTATGCATTTCAGGGCTGTAGTAAAAATATTTTTTAAATTTCATGTCGAATGAAATAAATGCTTATTTTCTGTCTCAAATGTATATATGAGCTAAGTTAAAACCCTAATCTCAAATTCACCCCCCCCCCCACACACACACACACACACACACGCGCGCGCGCGCGCGTACCAAAAAGAAAAATGTTTTAACATTTATGGCCGATAATTAACATAGTTTTAAAAATTGACTCTAGAAATATCCTGAAAATATGAAAAGATTATATTTTTAAATAAAGAATAAAACATTAAAATGGTACATACATAAATATATTTTATCTAAGCACAAGGCATATTTTAAAAAATTAAAATTTTTATAAATATATGATTAATTTTTATCACAATATTCCTTTCAAAATTCATTGAAAAAATAATTGAGCAGAAGCTCTGTTTGTTGTATTTAAACTGAAAGATATTTTTTAAGTGCTTTAGGAAAAAAATACGTTTGATTGGATATTTAGAAGAAATTTAAATTACTTTTATTAAACGATTTCATGTAAGCAATGTTATTTACAATCAATTTTTAAAGTTTTTATGCAGTTTTAAAAAAATGCATATTTCTGCAGCTTTATTAGAACAAGCAATGTCAGAAATTGCTTGCATAAACAAAGTTATATTCTGCTATTGCAAAAATTATTATTATTATTATTATTATTATTATTATTATTATTATTATTATTATTATTATTTTATGAAATTGATACTAGTTGTCCAAACTTGCGTAATTTCGACAGGTAATTTTAGGTATTTTATTTTCTGTGAACTTTTCGTGTCTGAGTATTTTATGCTTAAGATTGTTCTTAAATACAAACCCACTATTTTCGGACACACTTTTAAATTTATTTTTGTTCAGAAACGTATCAAATTAATGTTTTCTTTTGTTTAGAAACTATATAATAAAAATGTTTCCCCCTTTTTTGTGAAAAAAGTAGCTTTTCGGCAAATTCGTTCAAAAGTTGACGCATTCACGTAATTTCCGGACGCGAGACCACAGAAAAGAAAAACATTGTCTTCTGAAGCAAAGATCATTTAGAATTCAAGATATAATTAGTTTATAAGAAAATAAAAAACTTTTAAATTGCGAATCATTTTAATAATAATATGTGAAATATTCTGTTTTTATCTTTAAAAAGGATTAAAAAATTTTGCGTTGTTTAGTGGGAGGGAGTAGAAAATTTTTTTTGGAGAACCACTTTAAGTAAAGTAAGGATGGAGACAACCAATATAACGCCAATCTTTTTAATAAGTTTTTTCTTCTTATTTTTCCTACGAATTTTGAGGGTTGTTCTGAAATTCAAATTTATTCCTTTTTACCGTATTCACAAGGTTATTTTTATTAGCAAATGCATTCAAATGTACGGTTTTTTTGTAAGAAATCGAATAGCGTTTCTCGTTTTCCGATATAATTTATATAAAATGGCAATGAAAACTCTATATTCTGTCAGTTTTTTGAGGCACTAGTCACAGTCGAGTTATTGACTGAATATAATAGATGATAATAAAAGGGTTATGTGTAAAATACGTGTTAAAGTTTTTTCGGAAAATTGAAGGAATAGTCATTTTCTGCATTTAATTAATAACATGTGCAGATATCATGCATTTCCTTATAAAAATGAGGTCGTGAATATGCACAAAATATTTCATTGTTTATAATTTCTTTCTTTCTTTTTTTTTTTTTTTTTTTTTTTTTTTATTTTTTAAAGAGCGAGACAACTTTTAATGCAATGTCTAATGGCATAGGTTGATAGTTTTCACATTTTGAACAATATTATGGTCGATTATAAGATATAATGGTATATTATAAGGTCGATTTTTTTAATATATTCTTTCCAAAAAACTAAGTTTTAATATTTAATTTAATTAATTTACTTTTTAATAATTTAGTATCCGTTAAGATAATATATTTTTTTAGATTGATTTTTCATAATGAAATTAAGTTTTAATATTAAATATCATCCAAGAGCTATATTTTGAAAATTAAAATGACATATAAATTTTAATGTAATAACATTGAATAAAATTACATTTTAAATATTTTTATATTGTAATTTAATAATATAATAAAACCTAATTACTAGAGATAACTTATTAAAGTATTCATTTTCATGAAATTAACCTTTCACTGTACGATTATTTTATTTTTTTTTATGATTTTTTTTTTTTTTAGTTTTTTTTTTTTAATCTATATATCGGTCTCATTATGGGAAAAATAATAAAATTTAATACTTTCAGCTAAAATTTGATATTTTATGGTGCGTTCTACATGTGCACATTTAGGGTTTTAAAATATTGTATTGCTATATTTTGCTACAAAGTAATTTTCTTTCTTTCATTCTTTTCTTTTCTTTCTTTTTTTAATTAGTTATTCTTTTTTTACTGATTCTTCTCAAATAACTACGTTTTAATATTTAATAAATTTATTTATTTATAATATATTATTATTAGTTTAAAAAAATATTACATATTTTTTGATCGATTTTTCTCAATGAAATTAAGTTTTAATATTTAACATAATCCAAGGTCTAAATTTTAATAATTAAGGAGAAACCAAAATTTTAATTTAGTAATAACATCGAATAAAATTATGTTTAAAATACTTTCATGTCGTAATTTAATATCATAATTAAATCGAACTACTAAAAATACCTTACTACAGTGTTCATTTTTATAAAATTACACCCCCACTGAACGATTGTTTCTATTTTTATGTTTTTTTTAAATTGTCTGTTTGATAATGAGGAAAATAGTAAGTATAATTTATATTTATCTGCATTAATATTAATATTTTTTAATATTCAGTAAATAAAAAATAAAAGTAACTTCTTATTAATTGATTTCTTTAGCCAAATTCATGACACATAATAAAAATCATATTTTTAAAAGTAAGTGCTAGATATGGCACGTGGCGCAGTCAGGGGTCAAATATCATGCTTCATATATCAAATACGCATATAAATAAAAGAATAAAATAAATAAATAAAAAATGGGAGGTTGGGAACGTAAATTGTAAATTAGAAATTAGTAATAATAATAATAATTTTACATGGAGGGAGAAGGATGTCAAAAGGGATTATAGGTGAAAATTGTTTGAAAAGATATTTAGAAGATTGATTTATTTTTCTGACTGCACCATACCGAATAGAGCAATAAAAAAGGAGTTGTAGTTAAAAAAAATTAACTGAATCAGCCTTCTCCATTCGACAAATGAATCGTCTCCATCAGCCTTCATTGTGGAGTTATCACTTATAATTGAAAATGTAATATAAAAGTTGAAAATTTAAAAACTCTATTCGATTCTAAAAAACTGGAATATAAAATTTCATGCATGACTAATCTTCAGATTTCGTACACTGAAGATGCGCAATGAAATCTTAAATGTGTGGCTTCTTGATAGATATTTATTTATATAATTAGTTATTAATTTCTTAGGCGTCCTAAACATACATGGAAATAAGCAATATACATATGTTAGAAACACATTATTACATATTTTGTTTTGTTTTGTTTTCATTTTGTTTTTTATGCATTTCAGGGCTGTAGTAAAAATATTTTAAAAATCTAATGTCGAATGAAATATATGCTTATTTTCTGTCTCAAATGTATGTATGAGCTCCGTTAAAACCCTAATCTCAAAATGACCCCCCCCCCCCCCCACACACACACATACACACACGCACGCGCGCGCGCGCACGTACCAAAAAGAAAAATGTTTTAACATTTATGGCCGATAATTAACATAGTTTTAAAAATTGACTCTAGAAATATCCTGAAAATATGAAAAGATTATATTTTTTAAATAAAGAATAAAACATTAAAATGGTACATACATAAATATATTTTATCTAAGCACAAGGCATATTTTAAAAAATTAAAATTTTTATAAATATATGATTAATTTTTATCACAATATTCCTTTCAAAATTCATTGAAAAAATAATTGAGCAGAAGCTCTGTTTGTTGTATTTAAACTGAAAGATATTTTTTAAGTGCTTTAGGAAAAAAATACGTTTGATTGGATATTTAGAAGAAATTTAAATTACTTTTATTAAACAATTTCATGTAAGCAATGTTATTTACAATCAATTTTTAAAGTTTTTATGCAGTTTTAAAAAAATGCATATTTCTGCAGCTTTATTAGAACAAGCAATGTCAGAAATTGCTTGCATAAACAAAGTTATATTCTGCTATTGCAAAAATTATTATTATTATTATTATTATTATTATTATTATTATTATTATTATTATTATTATTATTATTATTTTATGAAATTGATACTAGTTGTCCAAACTTGCGTAATTTCGACAGGTAATTTTAGGTATTTTATTTTCTGTGAACTTTTCGTGTCTGAGTATTTTATGCTTAAGATTGTTCTTAAATACAAACCCACTATTTTCGGACACACTTTTAAATTTATTTTTGTTCAGAAACGTATCAAATTAATGTTTTCTTTTGTTTAGAAACTATATAATAAAAATGTTTCCCCCTTTTTTGTGAAAAAAGTAGCTTTTCGGCAAATTCGTTCAAAAGTTGACGCATTCACGTAATTTCCGGACGCGAGACCACAGAAAAGAAAAACATTGTCTTCTGAAGCAAAGATCATTTAGAATTCAAGATATAATTAGTTTATAAGAAAATAAAAAACTTTTAAATTGCGAATCATTTTAATAATAATATGTGAAATATTCTGTTTTTATCTTTAAAAAGGATTAAAAAATTTTGCGTTGTTTAGTGGGAGGGAGTAGAAAATTTTTTTTGGAGAACCACTTTAAGTAAAGTAAGGATGGAGACGACCAATATAACGCCAATCTTTTTAATAAGTTTTTTCTTCTTATTTTTCCTACGAATTTTGAGGGTTGTTCTGAAATTCAAATTGATTCCTTTTTACCGTATTCACAAGGTTATTTTTATTAGCAAATGCATTCAAATGTACGGTTTTTTTTGTAAGAAATCGAATAGCGTTTCTCGTTTTCCGATATAATTTATATAAAATGGCAATGAAAACTGCATATTCTGTCAGTTTTTTGAGGCACTAGTCACAGTCGAGTTATTGACTGAATATAATAGATGATAATAAAAGGGTTATGTGTAAAATACGTGTTAAAGTTTTTTCGGAAAATTGAAGGAATAGTCATTTTCTGCATTTAATTAATAACATGTGCAGATATCATGCATTTCCTTATAAAAATGAGGTCGTGAATATGCACAAAATATTTCATTGTTTATAATTTCTTTCTTTTTTCTTTTTTTTTTTTTTTTTTAAAGAGCGAGACAACTTTTAATGCAATGTCTAATGGCATAGGTTGATAGTTTTCACATTTTGAACAATATTATGGTCGATTATAAGATATAATGGTATATTATAAGGTCGATTTTTTTAATATATTCTTTCCAAAAAACTAAGTTTTAATATTTAATTTAATTAATTTACTTTTTAATAATTTAGTATCCGTTAAGATAATATATTTTTTTAGATTGATTTTTCATAATGAAATTAAGTTTTAATATTAAATATCATCCAAGAGCTATATTTTGAAAATTAAAATGACATATAAATTTTAATGTAATAACATTGAATAAAATTACATTTTAAATATTTTTATATTGTAATTTAATAATATAATAAAACCTAATTACTAGAGATAACTTATTAAAGTATTCATTTTCATGAAATTAACCTTTCACTGTACGATTTTTTTTTTTTTATGATTTTTTTTTTTTTTTAGTTTTTTTTTTTTTTAAATCTATATATCGGTCTCATTATGGGAAAAATAATAAAATTTAATACTTTCAGCTAAAATTTGATATTTTATGGTGCGTTCTACATGTGCACATTTAGGGTTTTAAAATATTGTATTGCTATATTTTGCTACAAAGTAATTTTCTTTCTTTCATTCTTTTCTTTTCTTTCTTTTTTTAATTAGTTATTCTTTTTTTACTGATTCTTCTCAAATAACTACGTTTTAATATTTAATAAATTTATTTATTTATAATATATTATTATTAGTTAAAAAAAATATTACATATTTTTTGATCGATTTTTCTCAATGAAATTAAGTTTTAATATTTAACATAATCCAAGGTCTAAATTTTAATAATTAAGGAGAAACCAAAATTTTAATTTAGTAATAACATCGAATAAAATTATGTTTAAAATACTTTCATGTCGTAATTTAATATCATAATTAAATCGAACTACTAAAAATACCTTACTACAGTGTTCATTTTTATAAAATTACACCCCCACTGAACGATTGTTTCTATTTTTATGTTTTTTTTAAATTGTCTGTTTGATAATGGGGAAAATAGTAAGTATAATTTATATTTATCTGCATTAATATTAATATTTTTTAATATTCAGTAAATAAAAAATAAAAGTAACTTCTTATTAATTGATTTCTTTAGCCAAATTCATGACACATAATAAAAATCATATTTTTAAAAGTAAGTGCTAGATATGGCACGTGGCGCAGTCAGGGGTCAAATATCATGCTTCATATATCAAATACGCATATAAATAAAAGAATAAAATAAATAAATAAAAAATGGGAGGTTGGGAACGTAAATTTTAAATTAGAAATTAGTAATAATAATAATAATTTTACATGGAGGGAGAAGGATGTCAAAAGGGATTATAGGTGAAAATTGTTTGAAAAGATATTTAGAAGATTGATTTATTTTTCTGACTGCACCATACCGAATAGAGCAATAAAAAAGGAGTTGTAGTTAAAAAAAATTAACTGAATCAGCCTTCTCCATTCGACAAATGAATCGTCTCCATCAGCCTTCATTGTGGAGTTATCACTTATAATTGAAAATGTAATATAAAAGTTGAAAATTTAAAAACTCTATTCGATTCTAAAAAACTGGAATATAAAATTTCATGCATGACTAATCTGCAGATTTCGTACACTGAAGATGCGCAATGAAATCTTAAATGTGTGGCTTCTTGATAGATATTTATTTATATAATTAGTTATTAATTTCTTAGGCGTCCTAAACATACATGGAAATAAGCAATATACATATGTTAGAAACACATTATTACATATTTTGTTTTGTTTTGTTTTCATTTTGTTTTTTATGCATTTCAGGGCTGTAGTAAAAATATTTTAAAAATCTAATGTCGAATGAAATATATGCTTATTTTCTGTCTCAAATGTATGTATGAGCTCCGTTAAAACCCTAATCTCAAAATCACCCCCCCACACACACACACACACACACATACACACACGCACGCGCGCGCGCGCACGTACCAAAAAGAAAAATATGTTAACATTTATGGCCGATAATTACCATAGTTTTAAATATTGACACTAAAAATCTCCTAAAAATATGAAAAGATTGTATTTTTTAAATAAAGTATAAAATATTAAAATAGTACATACATAAATATATTTTATCTAAGCACAATTCATATTTTAAAAAATTTAAATTTTTATAAATACAGTCGAACCTCTATATAACGAAACTCCATACATCGAATTTCTCCATATAACGAATTTTTAGTAATAACGGTCCCCTTTTCGCATGATTACATTAAAAACAGACTCTATATAGCGAAATATCTATCTCCATATAACGAATTTTTTCATAAATTGATATTAATTTATTCAGTTTTAAAAAAACTTCGAAATCATATGGAATCAATTTTCCATCACTTATTTTTGATTTATCGTTCAGTGAAGAGGTTTTTTTTATAAATATTACTTCTCTCCTTATTCTTTAAATCTAACAAGTTCATCCCACCTCCCACACACCTTTCAACATCCTTCTCAAAACACAGTCAATTGAATTGTTACACATATAAGAGAGAAATCAATGAGAGCACATAAGAGAGACCTTCAAATGGAGGAAAATATCAACTACATTTTTTCATTCCTTGCTAAAATTTGAGAATTTTTTTTGAGAGCGTAGCGTAACAATTGTAACTTTAAAATCAAAACAACAAAAAATTACAGATTTCTTCCTCTGAAATTTATGTAAGTCTTCCTTATTTGATTTTCATTAAGCTTTCAAATAAATGTCTTTTCTCTTTTTTGAAACTGCTTAAATAAGTAAGAAATAAAATGTTAGGTTAATACCGTAATTTCGGGTGTATAAGCCGCGGATCAAACAATTCTTTTTCGACCCAGAATATTTTAAAAAATGAATTTTACTACTTAGATCGCCGTAAATATTTGTCTTCAATCACTAAATAAGATTTCTGGGTCCAAAAAGAATTGTTTGAGCCGCGGCTTATACACCCGAAATTACGGTATATATTTTTAAACATTTCAAATTCTTAATTAAAAAGATCAAATATAATATTTGTTCAAAATTTGCACATTAAATACTATTTTTAACATCATACTCTATGCATCGAATTTCTCTATATAACGAATTTTTTACTGGAACGATGGATTTCGTTATATAGAGGCTTGACTGTATATGATTAATTTTTATTACAATTTTCCTTTCAAAATTCATTGTAAAAATAATTGAGCAGAAGCTCGATTCGTTGTATTTAAACTGAAAAATATTTTTTAAGTGCTTTAGAAAAAAAAAAATACGTTTGATTGGATATTTAGAAGAAATTTAAATTATTTTTATTAAACAATTTCATGTAGGCAATGTTATTTACAATCAATTTTTAAAGTTTTTATGCAGTTTTTAAAAAATGCATCTTTCTGCAGCTTTATTAGAACAAGCAATGTCAGAAATTGCTTGCATAAACTAAGTTATATTCTGCTATTGCAAAAATTATTATTATTATTATTTTACGAAATTGATACTAGTTGTCCAAACTTGTGTAATTTCGACAGGTAATTTTAGGTATTTTATTTTCTGTAAACTTTTCGTCTCTGAGTATTGTATGCTTAAGACTGTTCTTAAATACAAACCCACTATTTTCGGACACACTTTTAAATTTATTTTTGTTCAGAAACGTTACAAATTAATGTTTTCTTTTTTTAGAAACTATATAATAAAAATGTTTCCCCCTTTTTTGGCGAAAAAAGTAGCTTTTCGACAAATGCTGTCAAAAGTTGACGTAATCGCCTAATTTCCGGACACGACACCGCGGAAAAGGAAAACATCGCCTTTTGAAGGAAAGATCATTTATAATTCGAGCTATGATTAGTTTATCAGAAAATTAAAAAAACTTTTAAACTGCAAACCATTTTAATAATAATACCGGAAGTATCATGTTTTTATGTTTAAAAAGGATTCAAAAAGATTTGCGTTGTTCAGTGGGAGCGGGGGGGGGGGGAGGGGGGAAATATTTTTTGGAGAACCACTTTAAGTAAAGATGGTGGAGACAACCAATAAAATGCCAATTTTTTTTTTAATGCGTTTTTCATTCTTATTTTTCCTAAGAATTTTGAGGGCTGTTCTCAAATCGAAGTTGATTACTTTTTACCGTATTCACACGTTTATTTTTATTAGCATATGCATACGAATTTACGTTTTATTTTCGATTGTAAGAAATCGAATAGCGTTTCTCGTTTTCCGATATAATTTAGGGAAAATGGCAATAAAAACTGCATATTCTGTCAATTTTTTCAGGCACTAGTCACATTCGAATTATTGATTGAATACAATAGATGATAATAAAAGGGTAATATTGGCGTTGAAGTTTTTTCGGAAAATTGAAGGAATGGTGTCATTTTTTGGCATTTAAATAACAATATCTGCAGATTTCATGTTTTCCGTAAAATGAGGTTCGTGAATATGCCAAAAATATTTACATTGTTAACAAGAATGAAACAAAAAAAGAGCGAGACGATTTTTAATGCAATGTCTAATGGCATAGGTTGATAGCTTTCATATTTTGAACAATACATGCAAAATTCACTCTAAATGTGAATATTCATAAAAATGTACACTTTGTTGAAAAATGCTAAAGTGTTAATTTTTTTTTTTTTTTTTTTTTTAAACAAAGCTAAAAATTCGTTTTAAAAATCTCGAAGGTCGGGGAATATTTAAAATATATATATATATTAATTATTTATGCAATTTTGAATTCCTTTTCTGTAAAATTACTCACTAATTCTTTTTTTTTCCTTGTTTAATAGAAATTATAGGGATGGAGACAATCGATATTGAATTTTTGAATGTTTATAATGCATGTATAGCATGTATAGTTTTTATGCCTTTAAAAGTGTACTGTGACATAATACTAAAATGTATAATTTCAATGATTAAATTCGGTAAGTTGAGAGATTTCCTTCATTTTTCTTTTACAAATAGTGTAATGAGAAAATCATAAATAAATATTTATTTTTGTATTCTAAATAACCAATTTAAATTAAACATTAAATGTATTTGAATAAAAGACTTTCAATTGGTACAACTTTTGTCATAATAAAGACAAAAACGGATATAAATGCTTTAGTTATAATGAAAGATTTCCCTAATAAAAGAAGAAAAATTATTTTGTTTATCTTTTTCGTCTCTTTGAACGGTCCTTAAAATAATAATGTTATTCAGGGGATGTAGTCAAAAAAAATAGCAGAGGTTATACGCTGTATACGCTCTAGACAGAGGGTATACCCTAGAGTGTGTATACTATAGCCTTTTTCAGAAACAGAGTGTATACGGTGCTTCTTTAAAAAAGCAAAAAAGTATACGGCGTATACCCCCGTATACCCTCCACTACATACCAAAGGGCGAGGAAGAGCGGAGAATGGAAGATCAGGGTTGCATGCGTTTTCTTCCATTTTCCACTTTTCTTCCACTGAGCATGAGTACTTGATCTCATGACGCTACTCTTACAAATAAGGTTCAGATACCATAGTAAACAGCTGTTGCACTTGTAAGACATTTTCCCTAATATTTTTCAAAATTCTGTATTACTTTGGATTTTTTTTAAAGAATTAATTATATGCCCGATTAAAATAATAATAATAATAATAATTAAAAAGAATTCGTCTGGTGTATTTTTTAATCATAAAAACCAAACAATTCAGTTATTTGACATAGATAGAGATTCTTAAATATTAAATAAGATATCTGTAAAATAAAGGAGAGATCGACAATCAAAAAGAACGATTTTTGCGCTTCTCCCTTTCCTATTTTTGCATAAATTCTCTATATTTTTCCAAGCAAGGTTAGAGAATTTATGTTTTTTTTTTTTTTTTTTTTTTTTTTTTTTTTTTTTCTAATCTGTTTCTTAATGCTTAAAATAATGAATGAAGCAGATTTTCTTGTGAGTTTGAGTTTTTGGTGGCAGTGGATGGTAGGCGGACAAAACGACTAAACTAAATTTCGGGTTGTTGGTGAAATTAATATGACAATTTTTAAGTGCGTTCGTAATTATGTAAATACGCAGCTCCGTCGTCGTTCGGTCTGTTCGAATATAACAGAGCAAAAAATATTCAACCGAATCATTTGAAGTTTAAAATATATAATAGTCGCATAATTTTGTTGAGTAATTTCAAATTTTATGAAAATCGGAAGCATTGTTTAATTACAAGGACAATCAAAAGTATTCCGTTATATTACGGCCAACGGAAAAAAAGCAGTTTGAAATACATTGTAATGGTGTTAAACTCTTTCGTACATAATAAAATTGAAATACACCTATGAAGCATATACTAAAATATACATTCTGTAGAATCTGTTGTGCAAAGAATATCTGTTATTAATTTAGAAGGCTACACAAAAGTATTCCACTACATAATGGCATAGGAGGAAACACTGTTTGGGGCGCGTTGTAATAATATTAAATTATTTCACATTTTAGAAAATTGATATACGTTGCTGAGGTTTACTACAAATTACTTCCTGTATAAGAGAAAGCAGATAATATTTCCAAGGACACACAAAAGATTTCGGATACTTTACTGTATCCGAAGTATGCTGTATAATTTACGCGAAGATCTGAGTATTTTTAAAACTTCCTTACAGTATGAACGCACCTCATTTTCTACACTTGACGTGCAATTTCCAACTGTTTTTGTGCTTTCGTAATTGCATAAAAACGTAGCCCCTATAGTCGTCGACTTGTCCGTCCGTCCGCACATACCAGCGCAAAAACTACCCATCTGAATTATTTAAAATTTAATGTATAAAATCGTTGCAAAGTTGTGTTGATTCATTTCAATTTTCATGAAAATCGCATGTATATTTCAATTACAGGGTCAGTAAAAAATATCCTGACCAATTTGAAAAAAAAAATAGTTTCATGTGCATTACAATTAATTTACACCCTTTCGAACAAATTGAAATTGATATGCATTTATGAAATTCACGAGAATGTACATTCTGTAGAATATGCGCCTGCAAAGAATATTTATTATTCATTTACAGGGCGAATTACAAAAGAATTCCGTTGCATAATAATATGGGGGGGGGGGGAACATTCTCTGCGGTGTATTTTATTTATCTGAAACTATTTCCCATATAATGAAATTGTACGTTGCTGACGTTTACTACAAGCTATTTTCTGTGTAATAAAAAGGAAATAGTATTTACAGAGACACACAAAAGATTTCGGATATTATATTGTATCTGAAGTATTGTAAATAAAAATGAGCAAGGATTGCTAGAAGTGTATTTTTAGTTGCGATGTGAGATTTTACATTTAACTAATTCTTTTCATATTATGTTGTGTGTATAAATGCTGTAAATCATAAACAGAGCTACACAAAGAAATCGTAAGAGCTACTGTGTACGAACAAAAATAACTTAAAGTTAAAATAGCTTAAATGAGTTATGCTTTTTTCCGCTGAACGACGTTTAGTATGCTAAGCTATATTTGTAAAATATATAGGTAAAATGATATACAGGGTCATGCAAAGAATTAGATACATAGCCGTCTATGGACCTCTGGAAGTGTGATTATAGAAGTTTTAAGTGTGTTTTAGTTTTAATTAAATTTTAGCTAAATAGTGGCGTATATATTAAAATAGCAACTAAAATACAGGGTTTTACAAAAGTATTTAACCCCTTAACTGTATTGCCAGAACTGGATTCGACCAAGAACACTTTGCTTGCTTCGTTAGTAAAAACTTTTTGATATCACTAATTTTCAACTGTAAATTTAACTTTATTGATTGCAGAATATTTCTGATTAACCACTTCCCTGTTTTGTCCATACTTCTTCGCATACATTATATGAAACAAAAGTTGATTTCTAAACTCTGGTGTGAATGGGACATTTGGGTATTAAAATTAAGTGATATTTAACCCTTTGCTTACGGGGTTGGGATATATGTCGTCCCAGAGACTATTTCTTTATTGTTTTCGCACCAATTTTTGAAAACTAGTCCCTATCATAAACTAATACTAGTGTAATTTCACGAGATATCTAATACGAAGAATTTTTCTTCTAAATTGTGGTACGAATGAATATAAAAATAGTTGTCAGTTCCACCCCGTAATCTAAAGGTTAAGATATACCAGGGCCTAGGAATGTAAGGGCATAAGTGACACATTGAGGTATACAGGGTGTATCTAAACTACTGGGCAAAACTTTAAGGGGTGATAGTACAGATCAAGACAAATAATATTAAATGGGAAACTAAGGGTCCCAAACGTCTTCCGAAGGAGATAGGCGCCATTAATGTTTAGGGTCCAAAATTTGAAATCATTATAAAAAACGGAAAAATTGGTCGATTCGTTTGCAGTTTTCACGAAAACTTTTCTTTGTGTCAGTATTATCTTGAAAATAAATTATAAAGATAAATTTCAGAAAATGCCGATAGAGGGCGCTTTAGAATTTGGTGTAACGAGCAACTATTTTTTACCTTTATTTTTTGCATCCCATCAATTTTTTTTAGAAGTTTAGACATAAACTTAAATTTTGAGCTCAAAATCTGAGGTTAAATAGCGCAAACTGAACTGTATTCAGTGCGAGTAGGTAGGTTAAAATTTCAATTGATTATAAAAAACAGAAAATTTGGTCAATTGATTTGCGGTTTTCACTAAAATTATTCTTTATGTCAGTTTTGCCTTGAAAATAAATTATACAGATTAATTTCAAAAAATGTCGATAGAGGGCGCTTTAGACTTTGGAGTAAAGTACAACTACTTTCTACCGTTATTTTTTGCATCTCATTAAATTTTTTTAGAAGCTTAGACATAAATTTAAATTTTGAGCTGAAAATATGAATCCTTGAGAGTGGTTAAGTAGCGCAAACTGAACTGTGTTGAAGGGGGGGTGGGGAGGTTCAAATTTCAAATGATTTTAAAAAACGGAAAAATTGGTCAATTCGTTTGCGGTTTTCTCTAAAACCATTCTTTATGTCAGTATTTCCTTAAAAATAAATTTTAAAGATAAATTTGAAAAAATTCCTTTAGAGGGCGCCTTATACTTTAGAGTAACCAACAACTATTTTTAACCGTTATTATTTTTTAAATCTAAATAAATGTTTTAAAAGCTTAGACTTAAATTTTGAGCTCAAAATCTGAATCGTTGTGAGTAATTAAGTAACGAAAAATTGAACTGTGTTCGTAGGGTGGGCAGGGTAACATTTCAACTCCTGAACACAGTTCAATTTGCACTTCTTAACCCCTCCCAACGATTCAGAATTTGAGTTCAAAATTTTAGTCTAAACTGTTGCAAGCATTTAATTAGATACGAAAATAATATTTAAACATTGTTGTTGGTTACTCTAAAGTTTAAGGCGCCCTCTTGCGGAATTTTTGAAATTTATCTTTAAAATTTATTTTCAAGGAAGTACTGACATAAAGAATGGTTTTCGAGAAAATCGCAAACGGTTCGACCAATTTTTCCGTTTTGTATAATCATTTGAAATTTGAACCTTCCCATTCCCATTGAACACAGTTCAGTTAGCGCTACTTAACCACTCTCAACGATTCAGATTTTCAGCACAAAATTTAAGTCTATGTCTAAGCTTTAAAAAAATTAAATGAGATGAAAAAAATAACGGTAAAAAATAGTTGTACGTTACTCCAAAGTCTAAAGCGCCCTCTATCGACAATTTTTGAAATTTATGTTTATAATTTATTTTTAAGACAATACTGACATAAAGAATAGTTTTAGTGAAAACCGCAAATCAATTGACCAACTATTCTGTTTTTTTATAATCATTTGAAATTTCAACCTACCTACTCCCATTGAACGCAGTTCAGTTTGCGCTATTTAACCACAGACTTTGAGCTCAAAATTTAAGTTTATGTCTAAACTTCTAAAAAAATTTAATGAGACGCAAAAAATAACGTTAAAAAATAGTTATTCGTTACTCCAAAGTCTAAAGCGCCCTCTATCGGCATTTTTTGAAATTTATCTTTATAATTTATTTTCAAGATAATACTGACATAAAGAATATTTTTCGTGAAAACCGCAAACGAATCGAACAATTTTTCAGTTTTTTATAATCATTTCAAATTTTGGACCCTAAACTTTGATGGCGCCTATCTCCTTCGGAAGACGTTTGGGACCCTTAGTTTCCATTTAATATTATTTGTCTTGATGTGTACTATCACCCCTTAAAGTTTTGCCCAGTAGTTTAGATACACCCTGTATATACCAGGGGGCCAATTTGGACCTATTTTTATTTCAAAATTTCACATTAATATCTGAAAATTCCGATATTATTTTCTTTAATTAAGACGCACATTTCATATTTAAGAAAAAAAAAACATTTTTTAAAAATATTTTCCGTATGAAATCAAGATTTTTGAATTGAAAAAAAAAGGGGGGGGGGCGGGTCTGGCATAGCTGAAAGTCAAACACACAAAATACATAAATATGCGTTTTTTTTTCCCTTTTTAGAAATTTTTATTTTACACCGAATTTTTTCAAAGAAGATTCTTTTTTTTCTTTATTTAAACATAGAACATCTTTCTTAAGTAAAGAAAATAATATTATAGAAATTTTCTGGTGTGAATGAGAAATTTTAAATTAAAAAAGGCGACAAATTGGCTCCCTGGTATTTGTACCGTAATTTCCATTGTATAATTCGCGGATCAAACAATTCTTTGTCGCCCCAGGAATCTTATTTAGTGATTAAAGGCAAATATTTATGGAGATCTAATAAGTTAAATTTATTTTTTAAAACTTGTGGTTCGAAAAATGATTCTTTGATCCGTTGATTATACGACGGAAATTACGGTACCTCAACGGTCACTTGTGCCCATGCATTCCTGTACAATAAATGATTGTTACAGTGTCCTCTTTAATTGATTATGTTATTCAGATTTTCTATACCCAACTTCAGTATTGAAAATAAAGTATGTCACATTTATAGTTTATTTACAAACACAAGACACTCATAAGTATTCCATTGCATTATGGTTTATGGGGAAATGTCGTAATTATGTAAATACGCAGCAAGTATGGCCGTCGTCTGGTCCGTCCGCCTATCTACCTGTCTGTCCACATTCAACAGTGTAAAATCCACCAAACTGATTGGTTTGAAATGCAATATATATAATGTAATAATAAGCGACGGGTTATAATATCAAGCGGTTTGGATGGTAGGATGGGTCATTGCCATGGGAGAGGCCAAATTTCGCCCGCGACCCCTGTTTTCGACCCGAATACCAACTCTCGAGAGAAATTGGAAAAAAAAAACTGGGAAATTGATACCGGACAAATTTAAAAGGCAAATTTCACAAACTAAAGAACGGGAAATGGTGGGACTCGGGGCAATGAAGCTGCCGAACAACTCCAGCTACTTCTCGCCTATTATTAGTCTTATATACATAATATAATATGTATGTAATCGTTGCAGAATTTTGTCGAATCATTTTATTAAAATCGAATGAAAACATGAGAAGATATTACTAAAAATTTTCTTCATTCGATTAAATCCTATCATAACTAATTAATTCAAAGATATTCCATGATATGTATTAATTTTAGTTTCCCACGCAATTACATCTTATCTCAGATGTAGTCATATTATTCCTTTATTACTGAATTTCGTAATAAATAATTTCGTAATAAATTTTGTGTTCATGAAATTTTGCATAACACCGCAACAGCTATTGCACTAAGATCTGAATATTTATGTGAAGTTTCATAAAGAAAAAAAGTTTTTTTAGTCAGATTTTTTATGGTTTTTTTAGTTATAGTACAAACGCCACCTTTGACACATTAGCCCCGTTTCGCATATATATATGTATTTCAGACAATAAAGTAAGAAATGATAGAACAGCGAAAAGTTTTATGAAAAAGTATAACGAATTTTAGAGTTATTAAACTTTATAAACTCAGGATTTTTTACTGTATGTGTGTTGCGGGAAAGGGGGGGGGGGCGCTTGTTAAACTTCTCTCTACGTTAGACGTTTGTTAGTTTATTTGCCATTACTACACAATTTAATAAATAAATAAATTTAACCCTTTGCCCTGTGAGGTGACTGTCACTCTCCATTAGTGTTGCAAGGCGTGCCTCGTAAATCGGAATGCCACATGCTTTGGACAGCACTAATATCTTAAAATTTATTTCGCATGTTTTATTACAGATTATTCGACTATTAGATAAGGCGAATAATTCTAATTAATTTGAAATACTGGTGTCCAGAGCATTTGGAGCACCCATTTACGCGGGTCACTAGTGGTCAGTGAAATTCACCTCTCGAGGTCAAATAGTTAAAAAAAAAAAGTTGGAATTTTATAGACACTAAATTATGTATGCTTGGTACTGGGGGGAAGTTAAAAACAAAAGCATTGTTTTTTGTGTGGGAATTTATTTCAGAGATTTGTTTTGAATAACTTTTTGCGATAATGTGGGAGGGTAGGAGGGCACTTGTCCTGTCTGTAAATTTTTAGAAGAAGCGTATACCCCTAACGAGAACTGTATTTTTTGAACACTTAGATTCCCTTCTGCCATCGTTATCGTTGATCCCCTCCCCCCCAAACACACACACTGATACCCGCAAAATTTTTAAAAAGTGGTCGCCTCTGAGGGAAACAATATTTTCGGGGCGGGGAAGACTAATTACTATGATGAAATCTGGCAACTCTCGCCTCTCATCCATCATTTTAAAGTAAAAAACACAGTTGAAATGACTATAGGTTTAAGTTAATTGCGCCTGAAGATATTCCAAGGTTTTAAAAAGAAATTTTTCAGTTTGCACTAAAAATTCTCTTTTTATGAAACCTTTAAATTTTTATGACCCGACTGTACTTTACTAACTAATCACTTTGCTTAACCCTTTGAGCTCTGGTGAGTAATTTTCTGGAAAACTCCAAATGCAACATTGATACCAGTATTTTGCAAAGAAAAAATTCGGTTTACGATATGCATGAAAAAAAAAAAAATGTATTAAAAATTTTGCAAATAAATTTGGTCGAATATTCCGGTGCCATTGTGACATTTCGGAATTAAAATTAATGACAAAAAAATTTAACCATCAGAACTCATCATTCGTTTTATTTAAAGATAATGGTTTCTGTTTTAAAAAAGGCACATTTTTTATAAAAAAATTGTGCTACTTTGATAGGTAATTTAAGCTTCCTCATTTATTTTTACATTTGTGTCAGAGCAATACCAGCGGGAAGTGTGTTATGGTTTTACAGTTTCTATCCAGGGCTAGAAGTGATATAATAGGGGGAGGCGGGACTCAAGAAAATGAAGGGGGGGGGCTCATATTTTCTCTCTATCTCTGTCTGACGCAGAAAAATAAATTAGTGCATATTCACTTTGTAGGCTGTAGGTACTAAATTTCTTATAAAACTGTTATAATAACTTAATTTTATGGTAAGAAAAGAATATGATAATTAAAAATTTCGAAAGTATAACTAGTGCAATATTAAACACCATGTTAGCTTCATATGTGCTAATAGGATCTGCGAGTGTTGAAATATTTTTTTCTCTTGCAATTTAGAATTTCTGTAAAACTGTAAAAGGGATTCAAAACAAAATTAAGATTTTTGAACAGAATTTCATTTAGATTTTCCGAACATAAATTCATTTAGTGACCTTGGAATCTTTCCGAGGAGAGGCTCAAAATGTTTTACCAGATTCAGCAACGCTGGGCACGGGTTTGTTCTTAAACAATAAGAAAACCATTCATCAGATTTCCCCCCACCACGCAGGAAGAGGATTAGAGGAAGAAAGATTAATCGTTCTTTTAAATAGTAGGTTTGCCTAGAGAGGACCTATTTCAACAGCCATTTTGATGCCTGGATGGTTTTTAAAACTTTCCTGCAAAGTTTAAAATGTTTATGCTTTCGGTTTGTCTGGCTGTCTGTCCGCGCTCTAACTCCAGTAAATATACTCGGATTGCCATGAAATTTTAGGAAATTACTTATGTCTAACCTAGAACGATTCCTTTTGAAAATGAAGTTTCTAGCATGATTACTTTATTTACAGGGACAGTCCAAAAGTTAAAACACACTATTTAAAAAAAAAAAACATATTTTTAGCTTATGAGGCAGCTAAGCTTTTTCAGTAACTGCCATAATTTTTCATTGAAACGTATTAACTTTTATTCCTGTGACATCTCATAGATTTTTGAGATAATAGTTTCTCACCATAAGTTTATTTTTCACTATTATTTTCGTAAGGGTTTACGCATCATGTTGATTCTAAAAGATAGTGACGTTCATTCAGTAGGAGAAAATAGGGGTATTTTTCTGTAATCAAAGTGAAAGATATTATAGTATTGGAAGCATTGCAACTTAAGCTGTCAAGAATTTTTTCGACATTAAGAATTTTTTACAATGAAATATGAAAATAGCCAATTGTTGGATTGGCTATTGGTATTTATTTAATTTAGTCTTCTGCAAATACCTCCTTTTCACTATCACAGTATCCAATCCAACAGTCCAAAAAGGTTTATTTTTTCTTCTCTGAAAAATTTCCTTGAAATCAATAATTTATAGTGTTTATTTAAAAAGTTCTTGGGGGAAAAAATCCAATTTAAAAAAAAAGTTTTTTTTTTAAATATTTTTAACTTTTAACTTTGTAATGGACTTGTCCTTGTTTCAATAAAACAAATAGCTCCGTCCTGAATCATATTTCCCTTCTACATTTACTACAGGAAAGAAAAATTTTTAGGCACAAATTGAAAAGTGTGTTATTCAAGATATAATGTTACTTTAAACAGTTCCAGGAAACCTTTAAAAAATATATTTATTGAGTTAGAATTTTAATTTCTTTCCCTCGTCTGTGGTGGTTAAAAAATATAGTTTGCAATCAAAATCACATCCTAAAATTTCTCATAAAATTTTTATAAAAATTTAAATGATTATTATTATTATTTTAAGTGGGGTAGTTTAAAATTAAACTCTAAACAATATTTGCCGATTTTCAAAACTTTTTCCTTTGACATTTAATGAAAAAATATAGTTTACAGGATTTTTTTTATATTAATTTTTAAAATATACATTTTAAAAGGAAGTAACTTATTTAAAAAAATCATATATTCAGAATACTTTTTTTTTTATTTCCCGAAACATAATTATTGTAAATTAGTCAAAAATACATGTTCTAAGATTGTGCTTTATTATTATTATTATTATTATTTCTAACTTATACTAATTTAATGCTGATAAATACTTATGAATACAAATCCCATTTGTATTCATATTCATATTTTATTTTTTACTTCCATGTTTAATGTACTACACTCTAAAAAATAAATGTGTAAATTTACGCTCAAAAATGTGTAAATCGATGATACAAAAACGACATGTCTATATGTGTAAATTGGTGTGTAAATTGCGCCAAATGTGTAAATATCAGAATACACACTTTAATGTGTAATTTGATGATAAGTCCAAATGTGTAAAAATTATCTAATAACTCCTGAAATACACGCTTCAATGAGTAAATTGTTGGGCAATACACATATTTCTGTGTAATATTTTTACACATATTTCTGTGTAATATTCATTTTTTGCACATATTTCTGTGCAATACTTTTACACATATATCTGCGTAATATTCAGTTTTTGCACATATTTCTGAGTATTAGGGAAATACACATAATGTTGTGTAACATGCAAAATACACAGATTTGTGTGTAATATTCTGTTCTTACACGTATGTCTGCGTAACATGCAAAATACATAATTTTGTGCCATATTTAAAATACACAGATTTTTGTGTACATAGTTTTATCTTGTACTTTGGAGTGTAAAATGTGAATTAAGTGTTTTCATTACCGAAAAAAAAAATGCATGAAGGACAAACTCGTATGTTTGGCGTGTTCTTTCCTTTTAACAGATTTGTAGTCTAAGTAGTCGAAAACAAAAGCAAAAATCAATGTTCGTTCAATCTGAAAAAAATTATAATTGCTTCTGTTTCTATAATTGGATTTAGTGTAAACATTTTAATTTTTCGGCGTAAGTTAAAACTATTTCTTCTGATATCAAATGACATCTTTTTAAAGTTTTTATTTATTTTTCTTGTAGTTTTTGAATGCAATACGCTTATAAAAAGTCTTCAATTTAAAAACCACAAACGAAAAACATGAATTGAAATCTATGAAAAGCTGTCTTTTGTCATCGCTAGAAAATGAAATAAGAAATGTATAGCATGTAAAATAATGGAAATTCGAAGTTTTATAGCAAAATATATTATAAACGCCCTGAAACAGATAGTATTTAAATCAAATAATTATTTTAAATGCAATATAATGTTAAAACTGCAAATATCTACTCTAATGTTAGAATATGTGGTTTAACCTGATTTAAACATGAAAAAAAATGATTTAAAATACAAAAATGATAAATTATTTTTTCCACAGTTGTAATAAGCAGAAAATAACACACTTCTCATCCATAATATTAATTTTCAAGTATTAAATTGTAAAATAAATGAACTTACCCTTGAAACAAAAAATCTGTTCTGGGCTATCTAGCCCTTTTAATTTTACAAAATTCGTTTTAGCAATAACGATCTAAAACTGCTCAAGTGATCAAGTAAACTTTGACATGAAAGTTTAACTCAGTATCGTCGTATGATGAGAATTCTAATAACATACGTGGCAAAAATGCTATGACGGATGGTATAGCAGTAATAAATAAGACCCCCGATTAAGGGTTATTTCGATACAAATTGCCTTTTTTCTAATTTATTTTTAAATTCGTTTTTGCTCTCAAACGCATCAAACTGACAAATTCTCTTATTTAGAAGCTATATTAGGTCACGTGCTTGTCAATGTTTTGATAAACGCAGAAATTATTGCAAAAAAATGCTGTTAAAGTCAATGTTTTGAGCCGAATTTTTCGAAGTGGGAGATCTGGGAACGAAAAAAAGGTCATACTGAAGAAATAATAGTTTATAAATCTAATTCTAATGAATTTAACAAAAAATAAAATCACATGACATCTTATAGATCTCTCTCAGCAAGTTTCGTGTTTTTATTTCTAAAAGTGAGTCTGAAATTGTATCAGAAAATTTCGAACTGTTGAAGGGGAAAAAAAATTTCAAATGCACCCTAAATGCTCAGTGACTTTAGTGTTTGACTTTAGTGTATATCGCAGTTATGCAATACGGTGATACAAAGGTGTAATTCACTTTACATTATGATTTGACTGAAACAAAATTCATACTTAAAAAAAATTTTAGTTATTAAAAATAATTTTAATAATTCATTGCCAAAACTACATTTTTATTTATAAAATTATACATTAAAAAATAATAACTAAAATTGCAATATTTTCAATGCAATTTGCAATATTTTCATAAAATAATACAAGTGGATTTATAAGAATTTACTATAGTGGCTTTAAAAGAAATGTGATAAAAAAATTTCATATAATTGTCTGTTAGAAATCCATATAATCGTACTTATTTTTACCAGACACAGCTAAAAATACACAGTTAATCACTTTTTTATGTGAATGAAGTATAAAATTGCAGACCATACATAAAATAAAGTCACACTTTGGTATATTATCATTAATATTTTATTTACAAGATTAGAGAATAGTTATAAATAAATAAACTTATTTTAACGCTCCGCCACCAGACAGTTCTGACGGATCAGCCAGCAAAAATTAGTTAAATTTCCGTAACATTAGGGTGTAAAAAAATCATGAATTAAAAAGTAATAATAATAAAAATTGGATTTTTGTATTTAAACCATATTTCTTTTTATTTATATCGGATATTTTTTTTTCTCCAGCATTGAAATATTGAATAGATATAGGTTTAGCTTATAGATTTTTAAGATTAATAGATTTTAGGTTTCTAAAACAATTAGACCTTTATTTACAAACATAATCTATGTTTTTACACTTTAATTAATAAAATTTAATTCTTAGTTAGTAATTACAAAAATTATAAAAACTGTAAATTAGTAATTTCATTAATTAATGTAATACTATACAGTTATACACATTAACATTTTGTAATAATTATGTAAAACTATATTAAAAAATAGTGATTTTACATTTATTAAAATTATCAGTAGCTGCATTTAATTTTAAATTGATTACAATCCTTAATTAGGTATATAATACATATTGTAATGCTTTAATTACTAAAACGATAATTCAGTATTTACCATTCATTCTAAAAAGTAAAAGGACAGGATGCTTATACATATACGTTGTATATGTCACATATATCATATGTACACTGAAAAAAATGAAATACTCAAAAATGAGCACATCGATGTACTCATACTGTATTGAGTATGTTTGGATCAAAAATGGTCACGTTGCTTTCTCAATTTTGAAACATCACATGTTATCAAATCCAAACAAACGTAATTTTGTACCCTGTAATTGTTTATTTCATTCATGGTGGCATAAGCTATGCTTATTAATGTAAATATTAAATTATACGCAGTAATTTGAAATAATTTAAAAGTGCTTGCAAAAAATGCTCTTTACTATAAAAATATTCAAATCGGGTATTTTGCTAGTAATTTTTGTTATTTTTCTTAATAAACAATCAATTAAACTTTTATTGTTAATATTTTTGAGCCAAAAATAAATGATAGTATATTTTTGCTTTAATTTATAAGTTAAGAGGCAGTTCATAGCTATTTACATTTGAACACAGACATGGAATCAAAAATGAGTACATGTGTTTCTTAGATTTGAGTACATTTGTTTCGGAGCTATATTGAGTATGTGAAGTATTTAAAATTGAGTACTTTGAACTCAATTTTGAGTAGCATAAAAATATATTGACTAAAAGTTTTCTTTTTTATATTTGCAATAAGCAGAAACTTATACGCATTCTTATAATTCTGTCAATTTTCAAATAAGAAATTGCAAAGAATATGAATTTACCTTTATAAAGAAATTATTTTTAAACACCACCAGCCTTTTTAATTTTATGAAATTTATGATATTGACTTTAGCAATAACGATATCAAACTATTAAAATAATAAATAAAATTTTGGTTTAAAAGATTAATCGTCGTAAAAGCTATATGGTGAGAATTCTGTGAATATTTACATTAACTGCTTGTTGGAAGTAGCCTTAAATAAAATTGTCTTTTTAAACAAATTTAATTAGTAACTTGGACTTATGGGTATGTTGCTGATATGCAACACAGTTGTTTGTATGCCAGTGTGTCTGCAAATTCTTATTTGTATTAAAATCATTTTTTGAGCAGATGCTAATTTTTTGTTAGTAATTTAAATATCATTAATGTTTGCTAGCTATGTTAAGCTTTTGATTACAGCACTTTTCCAAATACTTTTAAAAATTAAAATTTAAGGAATGAAATTTTAACTTAACAGTTAAAAAAAAATCTGATTGAAATATATTTAAAATGAATGATTTTAATCATTTGATTACAATCGTTGGACATAATTTCAACAAAATAAATATTTAATTTATTAAAACTTATTTGATTGATAATTTAATGCTTTTATAAGGTGTTTATGTGAAATTAACTAAATCGCTATAAAAAACGGCAAAATTCATACCTGATTTCTATTAGCATCATCCTTTATGTATTCCACTTCAAATATCCAAGTAGAGCAAGGTTTCTTTTGAAGACCGCTATATCCGAATACAGTACAGTAACATTAGCGTGCTCATGTAACAACGTTAAAGCCCCTGTACCTTCTTCGGACAAAAAATCCTTCTAAAGTTTCAAAAATATATGACAACTATATACGTCTATAAATCAAACAAAACACACCGTCACTAATGTCCGGTGAACAATTCGAAAGGAAAGGAACTGAGAAGAATAAATACACTGTGTTTACTTCTCTCCTATCAACTGCAAACGATATTTTAGCAGTTGTTTTTTGTTCTACGTTCTTCGATTTGCAGGTAAATGAATATTTATATTAGAGCATCTGTAATTTAAATTTCCTGTTTGAAGATTTTTTTTTCTTTTTTTAAGTATTTTACCTCAGTTTAAAATCAGTTACATATGTAATGATTAATATATTTCTCCTCATTTAGATATATTTTTAAAATTCATATTTTTGTCAAAATGTGACTTTACAGCATATTGGTCTATTTTTTTTTACACATTTGATGTGATGCAACTTGTAGTAATGACATAAAAATTTAAAAAATTTTCTAAGTATACCCAATTTATTTAGTTTTTTTTTTTTTTTTTTTTTTTTTTTTTTTTTTTTTTTTGTACACTTAATTATATGTTTTGTAAAGTTCTTGCATTTTTAAAAGTTTCTAATCAATTTACATTTGAGTCATAATGTGACATTACTACAGAGGTTACAGATATGATATGACCACCACGGCTGGCAGTGACATTATAAAGACTTTTGAATCTCCTTCAGAAGATAAATTTTAATCTTGATTTTTGGAGCTGTTCATGCGCTTGCAATTTATTTGAAATACGGGGGGGGGGGGGGGTCAGCTCTGAAGGAAAGAGCATGTTACAAATAAAAAGAATATTGCCCAGTTACACTGATGGCATTGAGCTCACAGGTTACGCACTCCGTTCGAAAAATAAGTAAGAAGGGGAAATAGCTCTCCCCTTTCCACCTTTTTATACTTAATCATTGAACTTCCTAAACTATCAAGGACATGTTTTATCATATAAAAAAATCTATATCCAAAATTCAGAGCAAATCAGATAATTCTTAATAAAAACCCATTTAGCATTTATATAATTTAAGACGAGTTATCTTCCTCTTTTATACTTAATCATTAAACTTCCAAAACTATTCAAAAATTTGAACGAAATCTGACAATTCTGCTTGAAAAACTCATTTATATAAATTAAGGGGATGGGCATTAGAGCCCCCGTTCCCCCTATTTTTACTTATTCAATGAACACCTAACAACAGTCTCGGAATCACCTCATCAGAATGATCCTATATCTAAATTTTGAACAAAAACTGTTAATTCTGCATGAAAAACAGATTTATATCCATTAAGGGGAGGGGCATGAGCCCCCCGTTCCCCCTTTTAAACATATCGAATGAACTCCAAAAACTAATCAGGAAAGCACCTTATCAGGATATACCTACATGCAAAATTTCAAGTTGATTGGATATTTTTATCATGAGTTATCGCGTTACGCATGCACGAACGAACATACATACATACAGAACGGGTGGGCACATAAGCTCTCAGGCTATGATAGCCTGAGAGCTAATAAAAAAGAATATTGCAGAGTTAAACTGATGGCATTGAGCTCATAGGCTATTCGCAGTAATTGTATATTACAGCTTCATTTTTTTTCAAAGAATAATGCTCCACGAAAAACAAACTTAAGGCAGGAATTAGTTCCCCCATTTCCAATTTATATTTAACCATCTAACTCCTAAAAACTAAACAGGGATACGCCTTATAAGAATGAACCTGCACAAAAAACTCATTTATCTAACTTCAAGGGAAGAATCTCCCGTTCTCCACTTTATAATTAACCTTTAAACTCCAAGAATATTCAGGAATTTGTCTTATTTAAAAGAGTTTATTTTTAAAATTTGAAGCAAATCGGATTATTCTGCATAAAAACGCATTTATCTAATTTATGGAAGGTAATCTTCTGTTCCTCCTTTTATACTTAACAAAAGAGCTCCAAAACTTAATCAAGAGAGCACCTTATCATAATGAACCAATATTCAAAATTTGAAGCAAATAGGCTGTGTTTGTTAGGCTGTGAGATAAACATTAATTGTTTCAGTTTATAACTACTGTTAAAGTTCTATACTTATACAATTAATAACTGAAATTAAATATGCACCTTAAAATGTATTATAGTTTTTTTGTGTGTGTGTATTTAAATATGCACATTTAGACATTGTCTTTTAAGATTTAAACATTTATAATTATATTTAATGCTTCAATTCGTGTAAATACAGGTATTTTCTACATTTACACACTTAAATGTGTTTATCAACCGATAACAACTTGCAAACTCAATGTCATAAATTAAATGCACATAAAAACAGGTAATGTTTTGTACAAAATGTGTATTTTTTGTGACAATTGGGAGATTTTTGAAATTTACACATTTCTCCGTGTATGCATAACTATGCTTAAATTGTAATAACACTCCAATTCGTGTAAAATCATACCCTTTTCTGCATTTACACACTTGTCTGTGTTTATCAAGCGATAACAAATTACACACTTGCTTTCATCAGCTAAATACACGTAAAAACAGGTACATTTTTCATTCAAAGTGTGTAAATTTGATAACAAGTGTGTAATTTTAACATATTACACATATATGTGTGTAAAATTAGCTAATTTACACATTTATTTTTTAGAGTGTATAATTTATTAAATTCAATGGTTCATGTTCATATATTGTAATAATATTAATGGTTATATATATATATATATATATATGTGGGTGTATACATCTTTTTGAAGTTAAAAAATAGGTATATACATCTTTTTGAAGTTAAAAAATAGGTATATACATCTATTTGAAGTTATAACTATAAAATACATTGCTTTTTGATGGCATAATTTATCTTTTGGAAGGTTTGCTTCGTAAAAATCAATTACTGAGAAAAAAGAATTAAAAGCCAAGAAAACTAATCCACATCATATAATCTTGAATGATGTCTATATATATATATACACACAATAATATTCTTTAAAGGTATCTCAACTGTATTTTAATTAAAGCCTGAATTTTTTGTCGAAATTGAGTCGGTCCACATTGGGCCTCACCCGCACTGTTTTCATTGATATTTGTGCAGGCCGTGAACTGAGAAACTATGAAGAGGCCGAGCCAGGCTCGGGCTGAACTTTTAATTTTGACACCGGGTGGAGTCGAAATAAATTTCTTTCGGGAATGGCTGGGATTTGAAATCGAATAGTGTTTTTCATTTTTAGTAAATAAAATATAACCTTTTTGAGATATAAGAAATTCTTGTCAAATGGTTGCAGATATTTCTTCCTTGCGGTCACTTGCGGAAATCTATTCAAAACGCTAACTTTCACAGTATTTTCATAAATTGATTGTATCAAAAAATGGATGTCGTTATCGCCATTTGATTACATAGTGCATAAAACAGTGCTGAATGCACCTTTTGAAGCGTCCCTAAAAAGGGATGCTAGGCACTAATGGGTTAAATTTTCTGGTATTTTATTCTCCCTTCAATTTTTAGATAATCCTTTCATAGAAAATTATATAATTTGAAATTTAATGCATTTAACTCCAGAACTGTGTGGACTTTTGTTCACCGCTCTAAGATTCATTTGCATTATGTTATGGCGTTCATTTTTGCAAACGCTTTGCGATAGTCTTGTGCATATTTGCGGTCACGTGAATGATGGCGCCCTTCATTCACCCTGCGCCCTGCCAAGAGCTGAGGTGCGCTCTTGCTTACTAAAACTCGGGAAAGGTAAAGTCTCGAAATCCGTCCCTATTTCTGTCTTTTTTGTCCAAAATTGAACATAAGCTAACCTGACCGAGATTTTCCGCTCATTGATTTTATGTATTAGTTCGGAAGACATTTGCGCAGAATTTTTTAAGTTATCATGATCATCAAAGAATTATATAAATAAATAGATAGATGTATAAAGTGTTAAACTGGGGATAGTTTTGGGTTCTAATGGTCATTGGAATACAATAACTAGCAACGTTAAAAAGCACCAATATTCTATATAAACAGCCGACCGGTTTCGGTAGCATGCAGCGTACCGTCGTCAATTCACACTGACCGCACAGTCAGCAATGACGAGGGTACGCTATATGCGTACCGTCCGATAAAGGTCTGCACGGGCCGGAATTTCCAGGCCCGGGTCCGGCCCGGCCCGTTTATATTTTTCCTTTCTAGGCCCGGCCTGTTCTGGCCCGTCACAATTTTTACTATTTCTAAAAAATTCAGATTTTTTTCATGTAATTACGATTTTTTTAAGTATACTGCGTACATATCTATGGAATGACGTTATCGTATATTTTGCATAAAATACATATTAGAAACATTAATGATTACTTAGATTCTTAAACTTTCAACGTTCAATTAAAGATTAATTACGAAATTAATATGGTTTAGAATGAAATAAAAAAAGAAAGTTAAAAACATTGCAATTTTTGTAGATGTACAATAAAAGTAGATTTATGAAAATATTTCTAGATCATTTTATTATATATTCCAAATCTTAAGGTTCTACTTCCTGATACATTTTTTTTTTTTTTTTACTCATAAGATTAGCAAGTGTTTTTATTGAGAAACTATGTAATCGAATGGCGTTATCCATTTTTTGATAGTGGGAATAAAGTATAGGTGGGGAAAAATATATTTTTTAAAAACCTCCTTAAAGAAAAAGTATAGTGATAATAATATACTTATTAAAAATATTACAGAAAATTACTGAATTATTATTGAATTTATTTTTCAAGTACGAATTTTTAATACTAATAGAGCGAAGTGTTATATATGCGCATATATATACATAGATAGATAGATATAGATAGATAGATAGATAGATATAGATATATATGTATATTATTTATTTTATTTTTGTCAAATTAAACAAATTTATATTATTGCAGCATTTATTAAGTTAGAATTATTCTCTTCTTATATATCGATATCAAAACACCAAATATTTACATATTTATAATTACACGTAGGTATGCATTATGACATATATATACAAATGAAACACGCATGCTTAAACTAGAGTACTGTACGGGCCGAAATTTCCAAGTCTCGGCTTTGCTCGGTGTAAAACTCAAAAGTTTGGCCCGAGCGCCCCGAGCCCCGGCCAGCCGACAAATTTTCCACTATTTAGAAAACATTAAAATTTTTATCATACAAATAAGATTTTTTAAAGAATATTGTATACATACTTATGGTATGATTTTACAGTATATTTTACACAAAATACACAATAGCAACATTAATGATTACTTAGATTCTTGGACTTTCAACATTCGAATAAAGATTTATTGAAAATTAAAATAATTAAGAATACAAAAAAAAAAAAAAAAAAAAAAAAAAAAAAAAAAAAGTTAAAAACATAGCTTTTGAAGCTATATAATAAAGAGTAGATTTATAATAATATTTGGCTATTTCCATGAGTACTTGTAGTGTAAGTCACAGGCTACGATTTCTGGCTACCAGTATTATAGAACAAAAAAAAGTGATTAATTTTATTGGCACATTCTCATTAACTGAATAAGGCCAAGCAGACTTTTCGAAAATAACGGTGGCTAACAAGCATAGCAATTAATAACTTATGTGACTTACACTACAGAACCCATGGAATTACCCATTTCTATATCATTTTATTAAAGATCATTTATCATATATCATTTTATCAAATCCAAAGAGCTACTTTCTGACGCATTTCTGAATTCATTTCTTTTCTGAAATGCATAAGATTAGCTGGTGTTTTTATTCAGAAACTATGTAATCGAACGGCGTTATCCTTTTTTTATACAAGCAATTTAAATATTGTCAAAGTTAGCATTTTGATTCGATATTTCGGAATCGTCAGCGTGGGAAGGGAGATGCAATCACGTGCAAGAATCTCTTATATCTCAACAAGTAAATACAAGTATCATATTTTCCAAAAATGGAAAACGCCTTTCGATTCCAAATCTCTTCAATAGCCATGTTTTCGATTTTATATCTTTACAGTTAAAAATTAGTCAGAAAATGTGTCAGACTTTTCTTTGTTGAAAAGTGAATTTAAGAACCATAAAAAATATATTTCCAAAGGTTGCGTTAACATAAGTTCCTACACACCTTGGGAGCAATTAAGTCTGGTTCCAGCACAGCTCGACAATATGTAGAAAAACAATGCAAGACACATCTTGGCCCAGTACGAGCAATCTTAAAAAATATTCAGCTCGGGTCAGACAAAGTAACTGACTTATGCCGATCTCTACAATGTACCAGTTATATTTCTGTATTGATGTTGTCAAACTAATATCGGCTCATGACGTACATTTATATTTATTCTCGTTAAAGCCATATTCAATGAAAATAGCTGATATTTTATCGTTTTGTTTAAATCTTTATAACGGGCCTCCGGCCCGTTAAATTTTTTTATCGGCCCGGCCCGGCCCGTAAGAAATTTTAGAACCATTCCGCCGGCCCGGGCCCGTGCAGACCTCTACCGTCCGATACATTTAATAACGAATAATTTATGGATGATTCCACACTTGCTTTCAAAATGAATTAAAAACTCTTCGTTTTCAGGCATGAAAACGAATTTACGAATTTTTGAGAATTTTGGATTTTAATATCTCTGGAAAATTTTTAGATATGGAGAATTTTTTTTTTTTTTTAAATTTAAGAATGGATAAGTAATAATATCCTAATTGGGAATTTTGCCATACGAGGGCCGTATAAAAAATTAATTTTCGTATTTTTTCAAATAGACCCTCCCCCCCCCATGTAGTTGCAATTTATCAAAAAATTCACCTTTTTTTGATAATTTTTTGCAGCTGGAAGCATGAATCTAGGGGCTATATTTAAGGAAATAGCCTATTGTTTCGATATTTATGACTCACCCTGTATATACTGTGACATTTAAAATTTCCTTAATTTTTTAAATGTTGAACAGAAAACTTGGTTTTATTTTCCTGTTTTCTTTCTGGAAAAAATAAATTAAAATTAAATGATTATGGGTGAAAACGAAAATTATTGAGAAGATTAATTAAGAAAGATTTTGTATAGAATACTACCTATTGCGATCGTTATTATGTTACAATTTCTGCTTTTTTTTTTTTTTTTTTTTTTTTTTTTTTTGCAAATCTACGCCGATTATGACCCCTATACCCCAAAACTACAATCAATAAAAAACTTCATTAATCTATCTATATATATGTAAGCATATAAATATCGAGAAAGGGTGAGTCGTAATTAGCAAAACAGGCTAGCTCCTTTATTATCGCCTCTAGGCACTTACATCCAGTAACAAAGTTTCATAAAAAAGGCGGCAAAATGTGATGACATTAATTGCAGCTCCACTGGTGTGTGTGTGTGGGGTGGTGGGGGGGGTGTCTATTTGAAAAAGCACGAAATTTAAATTTTTATGCGGCCCCGTAAGATAAAATTCCCGTATAGGAAATTATTCCTTATACGTTCCTGAATTGATAAAAAAAAATGGTCTCCATATCTAAAAGTCTGACAGAGATATTCAAATCCAAAGTTGCTGTGACTTACAAGAACTGAAGAATATTTCAAAATATGCTGCCAAAGTGGACATTTTGAACAGAATTTCTGGAAGCGATCATGATTGAAGAATACAGAATTCAAATACAGTATTCAAATAACAAATTGCCTAGTTTCTAACTCATTTTTATTTCCAATTTGTTCTCAAACGCGTATTGGTTGATGGTTGGATAAATCCAGAATATATTTCAAAATATGCTGTCAAAGTGAGGATTTTGAGCCGAATTACACATAAGATGATTCTAATAAAACCAGCTCTGACAAAAAATAAATAAATAAAATAAAATAAAATAAAATAAAATAAAATAAAAATTCTTTAAAAGCGGCCAAATAAACTTGTTAAACTCGGTTTATTTCTATCATGTTTTATTTTTTTATTATTGAAATGAGCATTTTAAAATTAATCTGCGCCTGTAGGCCTAGCCGGCAGGAATTTTTAAAAATTTGGTATGCTAGTTTCTTTTAAGGACGAAATCTTTTAGTCACGAATCCAAACAGATTCGTTTACTAATGCTAAATGAGAAAAATCTGCAAAAGTATCTCGGTTACATTTCAATATTTTTATAACATTTTGCAATGGATAGCAAAAATTGGCCTGTACAAGACATTTTTTTACTTCTTCAATTTCTGTTTTTTTTTTTTTTTTTTTTTTTTTTTTTGAGAATGCTTTAATATTTGAAACTGATTTCGAAAATCAAAGTATGCTCATTCAAATAAAATATCATTTAAGTAAATTAAAGTATACTCATTAAAAACATCTGTAAACAAAAACAAAAAAGTAAAAACGTCCTTTGTACAGATCGATCTCATCTATCCAGTGAAAAAAAAAAATAATAATAAACATCGAAATGTAACCGAGATATCTTTATAAATTTATTTTATATAGGATTAGCATTAGCGAATGGGTCTTTTCGCTTGACTGAAGTAGCCTCTTAATGGATTCAGCAACGCTGGGCACGGGTTTGTTCTTAAACAATAAGAAACCGTAACGTTTTACCAAGGGAGGGGGATTGCCCTCCTTAATGGAGGATGATGAGTTCTGATGGTTAAATTTTTTATTCTTTAATTTTAATTCCGAAATGTCACAATGGCACCGGAATATTCGACCAAATTTATTTGCAAAAGTTTTAATGTAATTTTTTTTTTTTCATGCATATCGTAAACCGAATTCTTTCTTTGCAAAATACTGTTCCTAGCACATTGATAGGTAATTTAAGCTTCCTTATTTATTTTTACATTTGCGTCGGAGCAAACCAGCTGGAAGTGTTTTATGGTTTTACAGTTTCTATCCAGGGCTAGAAGTGATATAATAGGGGGAGGCGGGGCTCCAGAAAATGAAGGGGGAGGGGGTTAAAAAAATAAAGGGGGGGGCTCATATTTTCTCTCTATCTCTGTCTGACGCAGAAAAATAAATTAGTGCATATTCACACTGTAGGCTGTAGGTACTAAATTTCTTATAAAACTGTTATAATAGCTTCATTTTATGGTAAGAAAAGAATATGATAATTAAAAAATTCGAGAATATAACTAGTGCAATATTAAACACCATGTTAGCTTCATATGTGCTAATAGGATCTGTGAGTGTTGAAATATTTTTTTTCCTTTACAATTTAGGATTTCTGTAAAACTGTAAAAGGGATTCAAAACAAAATTAAGATTTTTGAACAGAATTTCATTTAGATTTTCAGAACATAAATTCATTTAGTGACCTTGGAATCTTTGCGAGGGGAGGCTCAAAATGTTTTGCCATGGGGGGGGGGGGGGAGACTTAGCCGTTCCTAGCACATCCTTAGCTACCAATATGTTTCTACTCCAATTAAAGCACATTCATTGAATGCATTCACAATAGTATTTTCAGGAAACAATAGTAAATAGTTCCCTTCAACATCACTAGATAGCGATAGCGATCCAGCTGTTCCAGGAAGTTAAAAATAGTTTACTAATCTTAGCGCCTGTGAGCGTCAATTTTACTTTGTTGACTTGCCATCCCTAACCTTTTCTTGAAAATATTTTAAAGACATGGCTATCATTTTTTTCTTCTTTTAAATAAATCCCTTGGCATTAGGTTATGAAAAAAAAAATAATTTTTGCTTCTTTATTTCACGAAGAACTTGTAGAAAACGGTAGTTTTGAGTACCGTTCCATGCCGTTTAACAGGATTTTTACTTATATTTTTATCGTTTGAATATATAAAAAAGTCTCTACAAAAAATAATATAAAATAATATATAAAAAAGAAAAATTGGAAAAAAGTAAATACCCCGTACTAACTCCTCAACAAATTATCGTATTTAAACTTGCTGGCACCGAAAGATAAGAAATAAAGTCTACTTTTAAATGATGTATAAAGAATTTCCTTAGGGGGACATATACATATTAAATCGAACCCAAACTTCATGTTTTTCAATGGCAATTCCCAATTGTAACAAAGTGTTTCAAATCTCCGCTTTGCTTAGACACCAAGTTTAAAGTACTTTGAATAAAAAACTTTTGAATAATAAACATTCAAAACTTAGTGCTTCTAATATTAAGCTACATTTTTATATTTTTATTACTATCTCCTGATATCATGAGCTTAATGTGCTAATTTTTTATCTAGTAATAATACTAAATTTCCCAAACATAAATACGTTGAATCTGCAATTTTTATAATTTTATGAAACACTATATGGCCCATAATGACCTCCCACTTACGATTTTAGACATTTTGTTAAATATCCAGAAAAATACATGAGGAATTATCCTGAAACTCTAAGTGTGTAAATAATAGTACAGGTCATACATTTCTGTAAAGATTTTTTCCCGAAACTCCATAGGGGACCAGCAACAAATTGAAAAAGAACGAATATCTTTTGGATAACCCTGCCAAAACCAATGCAGCAAAAGTGCTCAAACTGTAGACTTTGATTAAATGACTTATTATAATGTACTGTGTTCATTTTTATGTGGATAGCATGTATACTCGTAGAGAAATTAAGGTTTTTATAAAAAATGTCCCAATTTTTTCCAAGTGTTTTGCTTATAATTTGCAGAGCTCTTAATATAAAATAATGTTCGTTTCTGAAAATATGACAAACAACATTATACACAATACCCTGTCATCAAAATTAAAAAATAGTAAGAAATGTATGAAAAATCAGTAGGTTTACTAAATAATTTTTCAAAGCGCATTCTAGGGATGAGATTTCCGCGTTGCTGCGCATCAGTATTTTGTTAGAGAAAATATTATCTGATTTAATCGTAGCATTTTTGTGATTTAGCTGAAAAACATTTTCTCTATTAAAATACTGGCGTGCAAAAACGCGGAAATCTCATCCCTAGCATTTGTCAACGATATCAAAATTTCACCGTCATATTGTGTTAGCTAAATGTATAGAGCAACTTTTAGAAGTTTCAAAAACATAGCTTGAAAATTCCGAAAATGATCGTTTATAGAATCAGCTCAAAATCCGTTATTCCCAAAGAGAAGCAAAAAGATGAGGGGTTGTATCCATATATCCATTGATTAGAGCTAATATAGAATACACAATATGACACGTACTACATTTGGATAAAAACCCTCATTTTTTTCTTTCATTTTGGGAGTAACGGATTTTGGGCTTATTCTATATGGGATCACTCAGAATTGCCAAGCTATATTTTTGAAACTTTTACAGAAGTTGCTCTATACATTTAGCTAACACAATATGCAAATAAAATTTTGATATAGTTGACGCATGCGCAATGAAAAATTATTTACAAAACCTGCTCATTTTTCATAAATTTTTTATTATTTTTTTAATTCTGATAACAGGGTATTATGTACAATTTCGTTTGTCGTATTTTCAGAAAAGAACATTATTTTCTATTAAGAACTCTGCAAATTATAAGCAAAAAACTTGGAAAAATTTGGGATTGTTTTTATAAAAACCTTTATTTTTCTACGAGTATACGTGATATCCACATAAAAATGAACACAGTATATTACAATAAGCAACTTAATCATAATTGACAGTTTGAGCGCTTTTGCTGCATTACTTTTGATAGGGTTATCTAAAAGATGTTCGTTCTTTTTCAATTTGTTGACTGTCCCCTATGGAGTTTCGCGGAAAAATCTTTACGGAAATGTATGACCTGTACTATTATATTTACACACTTAGAGTAACACCATGTAATCTAGCTGTCTTCAATGACAGCTTGAAGAAAGGGGCTCTCTCAGTCAACAATAGAGCACCAAACTTCAATTTGGAAACAGCCCCTAAAATATGCTCGCTTTAAAATGATTAATTTCTTGGAAGCTTATTGCACGCATTGCATGAAAATTTATTTTTAGTCTAATTGAAGCGTGTGATGTTCATTTATGCTATCAAAAATGGTAACTGCTATTGAAAAAAAAAAAAAAAAGTTAGGTTTCATTTTAATATATAGATGACCTACTAAGCAAGTTTTATAAACGTCATTTAAAAGTAGACTTTATTTTCAATTGTTTTGTACCAGTAACTTTCGTATAAGTTAAGTAAAAGTTATATAGCTTTTATAAAGTTAGCTCTATAAAGTTATATAGCTAAGCGTTTAAAATTTTACCTTGAATAATATCGATGCGGCCTGCGTATTTTCTATAATAGTAATAATAATAAATACAATTATAAAAAAAATTCCTTTGTTTATATTAGTTGACGGTAAATGACTGCTATTCCATACTTAGAAACTAAAAGTTAAGTTCCATAAGATGAGTAAAACCGCTGCTTTGGTACCATAGAATTCTCATATATAATATCACTAAATTTACGTCTGTGTCTTGGCCCACTCCTAATAGAAAACAATTTATTGAGTCATTCATAATTGAGATTTGTTCATCTTTATAAAAATATTGCATTAAAAAAACTTTAAAGCATTGAATATTTAATTTTAATATTTTGCGAAATTCTTTGATATCGTGTTTCACTTTGCTAATTATTATTATTGATTAAATAAATACTGCTGTTTGTTTTGGCCAATTGTTTAACTATTTCAGAAATTTAATATTAATTAAAAAAAAATATCCTCATTATTTGTAGGGTAACATACCCAGTAACTGGCATGCACCAATGATTGGCACATCCTACAAACATGTCCTAAAATAAGATTTATATCCAGTCTTTTAATAATGCAAGACCATATACCAGTTATATGCCCATTTACGTAAAAGATTATAACTTTGATTTATGCTACTAGATGACAATAGTGCCTAGGAAAGAGAAACAATTATGGCTTGTATCAAATTAGCCATTTTTGTTGCAAATGCTTCTTATTTGGCTTAAGGAAGGCATGCTTTTCAATTCATTATTGTCTGACATATAATATATTTTAAATTTTAATTGACAACAGTTTTGTTTAGTTAAAAAGGGTTACTTTAATTGTGTAAAAGTATTTTCGACACAAATGTTTGGATTTCTGAATTAATGATAGATGCCAATTAATGGTGCTTCAATTTTGCTAGTTCCAAGTAATTGGCACCTATTCCAATTACAAGGAATTCGCAAGGAATTTGAGATTAAACCACTTATTTTGGAAGTACTTTTAAAGTTATAGACTAATTTTGTTTATCATTTGTTTTTATTTGAAAATATGAAATATTATCAATAATTGGAATCCATTAAAGCTTCATATGACAATTACAGGGGACAGCATGCCAATTACTGGGTATTAATATAAGTATATTGTATTGTTTTAAAGTATTCACATTTCAGACTAATATGCTGATTTCTTACTCTCAAAAACCTGAAATATGGCATCTTCATCTACAGTAAATTCATTTAAAGCGATTAAACCCATTGCAAAATTTAAAGTTTTTTTTTTTAAATATAAGCATGTGCCAATTACTGGATCACAAGGTGTCATACATTGGTGCTCTAGGTGCCAATTACTGGTGATTTCAGCAACTTTTTATAAATATCTTTTTATAAAAATACTTTTTTTTTTTTTTTTTTTTTTTTTTTTCTTTTAGTGGGCAAAATGGATGCACAGATATGCATTCTTTGATTTAAAAATATTTCCAAGTAAATATCTTATTTCTTTGTAATGAAAATTAAAGTATGTTTAAAGACAAATTCTTAATGTGCCAATTACTGGGGATGTTACCCTATATATAATTAATTTATCATTTTTTAAAAGTATTTTTCTAAGATACAAGCACTGAAAAAAAAAAAAAAAAAAAAAAAAAAAAAAAAAAAAAAAATTATTCTCTTTGTTTGTGTGAAGTCTTATGAAAATAAAGCGCAGATTTACATTCCAGCAAATTTGATGGGGTTATATACTAGTTTAGAATAAATTGCAATTAATCATTCACGACAAAAATGATTTTCTAATTATATGAATTTCATCTAATTAAAGAAATGTTTTGGATATGCATACCTCTATTTATCTATCACAGTGATTCTTGTAAATGATCATATGTAATACTAGACCTTTCTGAAACAGCACTGGAAACTTTTCTGCGGTTTTAAACGAAACAGACTTTAAAATTTTTATTACTGTAAAGTCTGCAGATGTTAAGGAGCACATGAAAAGCCTCTTCAAAATGTAGTTAAAAAGCATTTCTTGCTTTATTAATTGCACTCACGTTTTGAGTCAGTGATGACAGATAATTATAAATAGTGAAGTTTATAAGAATAAAGAGGGTCTCATTTGAGCCGATACAGCTAATATCAATGACGAATGTTGAAAAAAGCGGAAGAGAGGAACGAGACTTTTGGAATACAGGTAGTTTCCCAAGTTTCGGTCTGGCTCAATTTTCCGCAGCATTTTTGCCAAAATCGAATTTTTGATTAAACTCGAATTTTGAGTCCAAAACGAAACTAAAACAGAATTTTCGGTCGGTCTGTAGTTTGAAGCACGCAAGTATTTTAGTTTGTTTATCTGAAGTTTAAATAGTTGATTTAGCTGTTAATTTGAAAAATGGTAAACTTGTTCAATAGTTAGGATATAGAGCAGAAGAAAAATCCTGTCTTTGTGGGGCGACTATTACCACTAGAACCGCCGGCTATTTTATAAAAATTTTATAAAAAAGTGTTTGACACCAGAATTTTTATTGAAAACTATCTAACTTATTTAATTAGCTTAGTTTTGATTTCACATATTTAACAAATCTCATGAAAAAATTTCTGGTTCGAATCGGCCGTTTTCAATTGGGTAGGGGGTCAAAATGATCCCCAATGGCGGTTCTAGTGTTTATTGTTTTTAGGGTTCCGTACTCATAAAGTGAAAATGGAATCATAGTAAAAACATTCCCGTGTCTGTCTGTCCGTCTGTCACAGCCATTTTACTCATGAACTATGAGAGTGGAAACCTCAAATTCGGGGAAGTAATAAAGACTATACTGACCCATATATTTACAGATTAATAAACAATTACAAATATATTTAGGAATGGGGTAGGGGGCTAATTAAGTTACTTGAAGAAAAAAATCGTTTCTTACTATATTTTGTGGGGTATTTTGTGAAAGCTTTCGTTATGTTGAACTCAAAAATATATTTCTTTTAATTTTAGGTATTATAATTTCAGAGATAGCGTCGAAAATCTAGTGCAAAATGTGCCCTTCTCATCTAAGTAAGAATCTACTAGATCTAAAATTATGAAAAAATTAGAGATTATAGAAGTTACTTTAAATCTTGCAGGAAAAATATAGCGATTACTCTAGGTCGGATAGTTTTTTAGAAAAGCCCATTTTTCTGTTACATACAAATTTCGATTTGTGAGTATTGAACAAAGGTGTTGAATCGTTGGAGGTACCTAACGTAACAGAAGTATAAAAGTTTTGTTGATGATGATTTTTAAAAGAATATGTCGGTAATTAGCCAAAATATTAACCCTTAAACACAGGGACGATTTGGACACATAATGACGGCGGCAGAGTACTCTGCATATACCATCGGCTTTTAACCCCCCCCCCCAAAAAAAAAAAAAAAATCTTTTAGTAATATATTTGTGTAATGCAATACCTAGTAGCAGTATAAACCCAACAAGCTTCATGCTATTGCAAAAGTACTAATTTAATTAGAATTAATCACATAAATCAAGTTTCGTATGTAAAGAAATAAAAAAAATATCCATTTTAGTACCAGGATTTTTTAAAAAGTATTATTTGCCTTATTTGTTGCAAAACGCTCCTTACTTCGGATATAGTGGACACTACGCTACGAAATTTTTGGTACAATGTCTAATTTTTTAAACTCCTTATGCGTGTGAATTCTTCCTATAGGCTATTTCCATGAGTACTTGTAGTGTAAGTCACAGGCTACGATTTCTGGCTACCAGTATTATAGAACAAAAAAAAGTGATTAATTTTATTGGCACATTCTCATTAACTGAATAAGGCCAAGCAGACTTTTCGAAAATAACGGTGGCTAACAAGCATAGCAATTAATAACTTATGTGACTTGCACTACAGAACCCATGGAATTACCCTATATATTATGGGGTTTGCTACTAGTTTGCATTGAGTAGGTCTTTCAATACGACTCTCGTATATTTAAAAATTAATTGAAAACCTATAAAATGAATAACGTGAATAACGTGTCACGGACCAAAACGGCTTTGCAAATTTGCGATTTCGTTACTACACAAGCTCCTTTAGCAAAATGCTAAGTTTAAACATTGAAAAAGGGTTTTGTGTTAGCCACGCTCCAAAAAGAAAAGGCTATTACTACGCTTAATTATGTTTCATGAAATACAAATTGAAATTTAAATATGCACTATCTTTTATTCTCAGTACTGAGTTAAGTTTCGTATAAATAAATAAGGATAAGATTTAAAAAAAAAAAAAATCTTTCTCGGCTTGGTCTAGAGCCGCAGATAGATTTCGAAGTTAAGTGTTCATTTCAACAACAAAAAATTAAATTATGTTTAGAGATAAACACAGTTTAACAACTTTATTTGGCCGCTTTTGAAAATTTTTTAATTACATTTGATTGCAACAGCTGGTTTTATGAGAATCATTTTAAGTGAAATTCAAATCAAAATGCTCACTTTGACAGGATTTTAAAAAAATATATGTTCTGATTTTATGAAAAAAAAAGACCAATACGGTATATAGTTCCTAAATAACAGAAACCGCCAAATGAATGAGTTTGAGAGCAAAATTGAGCATAAAAATGAGTCAAAAAGTAAGCAATTTGTTATTTGAATGCATCCTCAATTCTTCAATCACGATCGCTTCGGGAAATTCTGTCCAAAATGCCCCCTTTGAGAGAGAGCTTTTTTTGAAATATATTCTTCCTTTATCAAAAAACTAACCAATATGGCACATTATACAGTTCCTAAAAAAGAGAACCTGTCAATTCGATGCGTTTGAGTGCAGAAATGCATTTAAAAAAGTCAGAAAATAAGCAATTTGTTATTTGAATACTTCCTCAATTTTTCCATCACGATCGCTTCGGGAAATTCTGTTCAAAATGGCCACTTTGATAGCATTTTTTGAAATATATTCTGCTTTTATCAAAAACTGGTCAATATGTCACATTTTAAAGTTTCTAAATAAAAGAACCTGCCAATTGGATGTGTTTGAGAGCAAAATGAATTTAAAAATAAATCAGAATATAAGCAGTTTGGATTTGAGTGCATCTTTAATACTATTTTTCATTCAACTCCTATACTTTAGTTTACTTTTTCTATACATATTGGTCCTATAAAAAATTGTCAATATAAAAGTTGTAAATATTATTGAGAAGATGTATGATACATTTAATCGGATATGATATCTTAAGATGTAAGGAAGTTGTGAATTTTTTCTTTTTTCACCTCCCCCCCTTTTGTTTTCGTTTTTGTTTTATTATTATTATTTTTTTTTTTATAAGAGTTGCTTCGGTCAAAAATTTATAAATACAAAAGTTCTAAATAATATTAAGAAAATTTATGATAAATTTAACTGGACTTGATATATTGAGATTTGACGAAGTTATGATTTTTTTTCTCACAAAAACCTTAATTTTTTCACCCCTTAAGCCCATTTTTAACTTTATCAAAAATATGTCATGCATAAACTTTTCATCCATTTTTTATAAATAATAAAATCACTAAACTAATTCGATATCTATTTTAATGAAGAAGTTATTGGGTTTTCTCAATTTTCACAGAACCTCTCCTTATTTCTGCCCCCTTTGGCCGATTTTGCACATTAACGAACTTTACCGAGACTTTATGCCTCTTGATTTTATGTATCAGTATGATGTTTTTTACTGATGGTAGTTTTTGGATCTAGGAGTCATGATTGGTATAGATCTTCAAAAATCTTTCAGAAATTTCAACATAGGTGCAACTGCAATAGGTAGAATTTCATACAAAATCTACCTAAAGAATTAATTGTACAGAATAGTATTATTTGATATTATTTAGGCTTCATATCACTTTTAACGTTTATCTTATACCTATTCATACTTTTTTAGTATATTCAGCTGCAACTAACCCTACTTTGCATAGTTTTTTACAAATTTACAAATTTTTACAAATTTCTTTCAGTAATGATTTACTTTCAATACTACAGTTAACTCCTTCGTGATGAAAGAACTTTTCTTAATTTTTAATCTTCAATTATTGGTTTTTCAAAAGAGAAATTTTTTTATCTGTACTTGAAACTTGAATCGCGAAAATGCTCCAATTATATTAGGTAAATTTTACAATAAAAAAATAACTGGTGGGAATAATGAAAAATTCTGAGAATTTTAAGTGGCACGAATACCAGTCGCTCGTCCCCAAGCGGTTAATAATACATATGTTTATTGTACGGAACTCTCTAAGCGCAAGTAATTCTCGCACTTGACAGTTTATTTTATTTTGAAACTTGTCTGAACGGAAAAACTGTAACATTTCTTTATCATAATTATCTCTGCACTTCGAAACATAGCATTTGTATCCCTTTTTGGAATGAAAGAAATAATAATACGTCAGGGTGGGTGGCCAAGTGCTCTGTACATTAGTAATTTTTGAAATTTCTGTTTGCTGTATTTAATCAGAAAATTTCCTGCTAGGATTCAAAGACAACAAAACTTACAATATTACTGATTTTGGACACCCACAGTGGTTACGCCACTGTAATAAGAATAACAATAACTATTTTACTCAAGAAAAAAGAAGATTGTCCTGACCTTGAGGACGTGGCAGAATTTAAAGGTCCAGCTGAAGTGGCTTGTATGTAGGGGGCGTTCACCCATGTTATAGTTTGAGTTTTCTTCTCAGAAACTGTACTCTTGTTTTATGTTATTTGATCTTTGTTATTATGCTCAATTGTATATTTTTGTGGCTCCATGAACTGTTCAACTGAATAGTTTTATTTTTAGTATAACAATAATAATAAAAAAAATTTTAATTTATTTTCTTTCTCTTTTTAAGTCTTAACCCCTTGAAAAGTGGTGGGATAAAATATATCACACTTAATTTTAATTGCAAAATGCCACATTGACACCAGAATTTAAAATGAAAATTTTAATTTTAGCAAATTCGTGAAGAAAAGCTTTTATCTATTTTGAAATAAATTTATTTATTTATTTTTTAATTCTGGTGTCATATAATCATTTCAGCATTTTAAGAATAGAAGTGCTTTGCCCCTCGAAGGATTAATGTATCTTAAATGTATCTAAAACTTTTTTAAAGTATGTCTAGGTTTGTTGGATCTTTTCATAAGTAGAATCATATCGATAATAGTTTTGAAGGCATTATTTTATGTCGTGTATGTAGTTGCCATTTTTATGTATAAATTGTTTTGGTAATCCATTAGATCCAAACGATCATCATCTCTATACTATCGGGATTCAACTTTGCTAAATATTAAATGCAAATAATGTATATATATATATATATATATATATATATATATATATATATATATATATATATATCAAGAAATCTCACCATTAAACAAGGTAAAATTTTAGTTACATTTTAGTGGCAGCAAAAAAGCGTAAAAGTTGGCAGCTATGTATATATATAACTATTATGAAATATTACGAATTATCATCTATATTAAATATAAATTATGAATTAAGTTTTATGAAAAGATTCAAACGCTATAAATTTTAAATTTGGAATAACAAATTGTTAAATGAAATAATTATAAATGAGCTATACATAGGGATGAGATTTCCGCGTTGCTGCGCACCACTATTTTGTTAGAGAAAATATTTTTTGATCTTATCGTAGCATTTTTGTGATTTAGCTGAAAAACATTTTCTCCATTAAAATACTGGTGTGCAAAAACGCGGAAATCTCATCCCTATATACAACCCGATTAATTTTCACATTCCACCGTGTCATCAGAATTTTTTGAAAATAAAAATTGCTTTTACGTGAAGATTGGCACCACTTTTATTAAAGATTTGAACTTCGCTTGATTAGTACGCCATTAAAGCAAGCGAATTTTGAAAATTTCAAAAAGTGGTGCCAATATGGATTTTAAAAAGTAGCCCGTCTGGCAACACTAATTTCGGACATATAAATTTTCAGAGCCCAGGTGTAGCGGAGATTATCGCTACATATCTTTTCCGCTTCATAAATGCAATAATTATTTCCCTTTAATAAATTCATTGTTTTATTTTAGTTTCCCTTTTCACTATTAAGCCCATTAGTTAAATTAATCCTACATTTAATAGTTAAGTTCTAGCTTTCATCCTCCCACTATTAGAAGTTCAGCTTTTCATCTTTTGGAGCTCTCTGTAGAAAATTAATAAGAGAACTTCCTTTCTCACAGATTTTCTGTTGTGTCTGGAAAAACATCTGCCCATAGATACCGCACTTATTAACAAAATAAAGAAAGCTCTGGGCTTTGTTCATCATAATCTTTTATCCGTTACATTTTATTAACATCTGCCTTCCACACCCTGTTTTCATTCTCACAATTAATGCTTAAAACTAGAAATACTTTTATCTCTGTTTATCCTGACTGTGCTTTCTTTCTGTTCAATTGCGCATCTGGGTAATATAATTGTGGTCAGCAAAACTCCAATTTAAGTAACGGTTTGCTTTGCCCTTGTCTACTTCCCAAGCTTAAAATATTTCTGTAACCCTATAAAAATATTCGCAGATGTGAAAATAATCCTTGGGTTCCCAGACCGCAAATGTAGTCACTGATACTGAACGTGTGGTTTATCAAAGGTCGCCAAAATTCTTTGTATGAAAGACTTCTGATGCCTTTTGGCGATAAGGGCTATGACATTGTATCGTCACTCCACTGATTGCCATCATACAGACAACATGTAGCTCACTAGAGCTCTGAGAATTCCCCCCTTTATGGGGAACCTACAGTCTGTTATCTCTGACTAAATAAATGTCTCGTCGTAAAATGTAACTCCCTTTTCGGAGTTTTTTTGTGTGTGCTTCTTTTGGTAAATCACCTGGGCCTATGAACTAGCACCTTTACACCAGGTGCTGTCAATCAATTATTTCAACATTTTTGAGAAGATTTGTCTTGTCCCTGAAAGGGACATAGTCCCCCTCATAAATTAAAATAATCTCCCATTTAATATTACCTGTCCCACTAATAGCCAAGAGGTTCTGTTCTCGAAGCTAGTAAATAGGAGGAGCTGGGTTCAAAACAAATCGCGCCCGTCGGTCTAATCGTTTGGAATTTTCCCTGTTTGTCTTCAAATCTGGGATATCCTTGCGTGAATACGGGTTAGGCTCGATTAGAAAGACACCCACAGAGAGCAATCACTTTTCGACCCCATGTTCCTCGTGTAGATAATTGGCCGTCATAAATACAACCACCACCACTTCCAATCTAAGTAAATAGTGCTTTCAAAACGATATCTTATTACAATATGTAATTGGCTCCAATATGAAATTGGCTCATAGTTATAAGTTGCATGTTGTAAGTAACGTAATCTGTGAAATAGTTGACGTATATATTTTCTTCTCATTGAAAGTGGAAGAAATACTTATGCTGAAAAGAACATAATATTGAACCGTTTAACACACATGAAATAGTTGTTGGACAAGCTGATCACAAGTTCTAGTTATATATTTTTTTTTTATTCCGAAGAACAGTTACAAGTAAGCAGAAATAATTAACCATAAGATGAAATCTATTTCGGAAAGAAAAAAAAAATGGCGACTGACAAAGGCAGATATATATATATATATATTTTTTTTTCAGTGTGTAGACGCTAGACGGGTCCTTAAATTGTGGTACCAACGATTTTTTATAGGTTTTTTTGCTCTATTTTTCCTGAGATTAAAGATGTCAAAGATACATTTTAAAAAACACATGTGTTTAAATTTAAGGAGTTATACATATATTGAAAGAAAACGCTTTTGGAAGCCGCCATTTTTGTGTCAGCACTCGGGCCAAGTATTCAGGAGACGGTGGTTTAGACTATTCTCGAAAGCGTGTGTTTCATTGTAATAAGTATGGAGGGTGATCGAGTAATGAAATGACAAAAGATTAAGACTCCGTTCAGTTGCTTGTTTTGCCAACATTGAACAGTTTTCAAGGAATGGTATTCTTTTTTATCCTTCAGTGGTTTATTTACAAAAGGACGTGAACAATCAGTAGATAAGGAGATTAGACCAACCTCAAAGAAAGACTACCCTTTTGCCAGCGCTTTTCTTGTAAAGCCATCAAAAATAAAAAATGCCACCTGATCAGAATAAAGAGAGTGCGAGTAAAATGATACGTCTTTTTTACCCTGTATTTCATATAAGAGAGCTGAATGAATTTTGGTTTTATTATTTTAATAAAGTAATTTTTATTTTAAGTGGGATTTTTTTTTTTTTGCCTCTTTTGTGATGATGGAATAATTTTTTTTCGTTTTATCGTTGAAGGAAAAACATTTGCAATGCCGTTTTCATTGTAATTTATAATTTGCGTGTCTAAATTATACTAATATCTTTTTTCGTCGTTTTTTTTTTCTTTTTTTTTTTCTTTTTTTTTTTTTTTTAGTCTTTGCAAGAGAATTGTATCAGTCATTTAAAAGTTAATGATCAATTTTGCATAAACTGACATTGAAACAGAAATTTCAAACAATAACTGTGTTATTTTTATCTTTAGGCTTGAACTGAATGACTTGAAGACAACATGTTGACGACGACTTGAAGGCAAGTTTTTCCAGTCATAGTTAGTCAAGGAACCAAAATCCGTATTTGAGGTACGTTTTTATATTTATTTTGACCTCGATGTCTTTTAAGTTTTTACTTTGAGTTACAGCGATCATTAACATTGCCATTAAAACTAAACATAACCGAAAATTTAATCAAATTTTATAAAAGTATTTTTCATTAGAATTTTTATTTAAAACTATTTACCAATTTTATTTAACTTATTTCTATATGATTTATATTTTACTTATTTTATGGAGAAGTTTCTGATTCGAAAATATTTTTATTTCCATGTTTTGCCAGTCAAATGAATGGTTATTCAAATGTTTTGCGTCAAATGTTTCTTTTTTCTTTTATTTTTTATTTAAAGGACATGATTTATTTTATTTTTTATAACGTTTACGTTAACCGATTGATTATTTTCTAAGCAGCTTAAATACATACACACACATAATATATATATATATATATATATAATACTACAAATCAACATCTACAATGAATATAGAATAACCCAATATAACAAACTCAAACACGATAAGGCATACAAATGGAATTAGCAATATTGGAACAATTACAAATAAAATTGGATATTGTGGTACGTGGCTCGTTTTCGAGGTCAATGCCACGCAGTTACAAACATTCCGATTAATTTCCGAGGAGAAATCAGGAAATGTCCAGATGCATAATTTTCTACCATTGCCCGATTAATTATAACCAAAAAACATATAAATCAGTAAAACATGTAAAACCCTATATATAAACTGAATCTTATAATGAAATCGATGAGCACAAAATGTTTTGACAATTAAAAAAGAAATTGAAATAAGAAAAACTTACATTCTACTAAGATGAAAAAATATAAAACTGCATGCTCATTTTACTTACAGTTAATGAGCTTATGGATAGATAAGGGATATAAAATGAAAGAAAAAATTATTATTATAATAAAATTAAATATCACTAAGAATATTATATTAATAAAATATTATTAAATAAAATATATTTTCTGTAAATTAATGGAAATATAAGGTAATTTAAAATGAATTAAAAAATATTCAGTAAATAGTAGAAGATCATAGGAGATTACAAACACAAAAAATCTTTTAAAGAAAACGTATTACTTACTATTTTTTAGTGTCGCCATCTAATGTTTGAAATAAGGATTAAATATCGTTATATCGTGCAATAAATTATGCTTACTATAAATTTAAAAATATCAAGTTTTCATAATAAACTATTTGAGAATTAATAATATATTATATTATCCAAAATGCTACACAGCATACTTGAAAAATGATAAAATGCAAATAATAAACCGAACTAGAGTTCGTATGGATAGCTTATAGATTATTTTTTTTTAATAATGAAATTACAATTATCTAGTCATAAAATTTGATATGAATTAAATCCATTAGGCATTACCAAGGAGTGTTAAGTCAACATACATATCATAAACAAATAATTAACTAATATTACACTACACTTTTTTTAATCATATTAAATTTTAAATTAACAAATGCGCACAAATTTCAGCTCCACCCTCTTCTGTAATCTAACTTCTACCCACGCAGCCATTCTATTATTTATCATTTTTGTATGTTTTATTTATCTTTTTATTTTTTACTGTATACTTTTTGAATGCGCAAAATGTTAATGGTGACTGACAACAAGCTTCCCCACAACACACTATAGGTCATTAATATACTAATGGTAGATTAAAGAATAAATCCATTTCTTGGGGAAACCATCATTCAACGCATCAAATATTAACAGTTTAATGTTTTTGTTTATAAGTTGAAAGGAACATAAGCACTTGATTCTATACATGTGATTAAGTATATATATATATATATATATATATCTTTATATATATTCTCTAAGATGCTCATTTTGAAATTCAGGTAAGTGGAATTAATTTCTTAACGTTTTACCCTAGTATTTGACAATTTACATATGCTCTGTATAATAAGTATTTTACGCCATCGCCCAGTTAATAATAATAAAAAAAACGAGCAAACAAGTAAGTTATTTTGTTATAAATGTAATGTAATTGCAAAACAGGTTTTGCTTACATTTTTCGCATTTATTGTATTAGTGTTATTTTGATCGGCAATGTCATTCCCTGATCGCTGGAAAATGTGGTAGGTATCCAAATAACTATTATTTTATTACAATTGAACTGACTGGTAATGTTATCTTACGAAGAGAATCTTTCAAACTGAGCGAAACAATGTCCAGGCTGGTAATCGAATCCAAATCCGTGGTTACATACATACATTGCATGTAAGCCAAGAATCTGGGGTTCGATTCCCAGCCTGGTCATTTTTTCACTCATTTGGAAAGATTCAATTCGTATGACAACTTTACTAATCAGTTCGATTGTATTAAAATAATAGTTTATCTATGTATCCATCGTTTATATGGAGTTCCTTTAACGTTTATTCTGAGCAATTTATTCTGTTACGATGTCTAAATGACAAATAATATGTTATTATTAATATGGTTATCTGAGATAAATTTTCTCGCTGGTTGTAAGTTCAGTTAACTTAAACGGTAAAGCATTGGCTCTGTAAGGAAAGGTCTGGATTCGATTCCCAGCCTGCGCATTTTTGCGTTCAATTGGAAAGATTCAATTTGCAGGTATTCCATTACTCTGTTTTTTAAGAAATAGCTCCTACTTAGGTAAGTTTTTGTAATAATTCCAACAAAAATTACCTTCGAGGTAAGTTTCTATGAAAGCTACGAATAAGATTTGTCTATGAAAAAAATGTGATTTTCAAAAAACTGTCTGAGTGAAACCCTGATATGGGGTTACTCTGCCAGGCAAATGATTTACAATTAACACTATGTAGGCCATTTAATGCATTTATGCGTCATTTATAAAAACTATCGTTAAGAAATTCAAAGTTCCAACAAGTAAGTTTGAATGGTTATTTTGTGTTGTTATAATTACAGATATTTCATGAATAAAATAAAGTGAAATTACCGTAATTTCGGGTGTATAAGCCGCGGATTAAACAATTCTTTTTGGACCCAGAAATCTTATTTAGGGATTGAAGACAAATATTTACGGCGATCTGCCTAGTTACAGTTATTTCTTAAAAAATTCTGGGTTGAAAAAGAATTGTTTGACCCGCGGCTTATATACCCGAAATTACGGTGATATTATTCATTTTCTGGTCTGAACTCAAAATTTCTTGATAAAAAACCCGCCAGATTTGGCAACATTATTTGCGGCCTGTATATGTCTAGTGTTAATAACTTCTCCATGTCTTTCGACTTCAAAAATAAAATTCTCAAGAAAAAAAAAACTGGTTATCAACGACAATAGTGCAGAAAATGTTGCCGAAATCTTTCGAGCAGTTCAAATGGAATCAAACGTGATCAGTATCCTGACATGAAATAACAGCAACTGACAACTCTGCTGTTGATTTCTTGTTTTTTCTTGTTTTTTCTTCGATAAAGGTTTTGGGAGAGAATCGATGAAATATTTTACGGCAAAAATAACTAACGTCTGTTAACTGAAGGTGTGAGATTTTAATTTTTTTTTTTTTGAAAACATCGAGAATTTTCGAGAAATATCATTTACATTCTCGTTTCTCAAGTGTCAATTTCTGAGCACTTCGCTATCTGATGTGGTACTAGACTCCCTACCGTTCAAGAAGAGATGTGCAGAAATTACGAGAAGAACTTTTAGATTTTCTTCTAATTATATTTTCCAGCATTGTATTCAGTCAACGTTCTTAATTGAAGAGCTCAGATGATAAAGGTGGTATGTAACAACAACAAATTTTTTTTATCATATGATAGAAAATAATCAATAGTCTTTTACCATCTGTTAAATTAGTTTTTGAAAAAGCCTCAAATGTTCATAGATTTTAATAGATAAAGGAAACATTTGGGGATAAATATACAAAGAAATATTTGGAACGTGCTTGAAAAACATAACAACTCAAATCGAGTTCTGAGTAAAATGACACTTTTCTTATTCTGTTCCATTTAAAACAGAACATAATGAGTTAAGCTACATAGGCATGACTAGTCGCAAATTTAACCTTTTGAGCTCTGATGGTTGAATTTTCTACCACTTAATTTTAATTCCGAAATGTCATAATGGCACCAGAATGTTCGCCCAAGTTTATTTGCAAAAGGTTTAATGCATTCCCCCCCCCCCCGTGTATATCGTAAACCATTTTTTTAACCGATCTTCTACTGCTCTTTCTAAGTTAAATCAAAAATATAAAAATAGATTTCTAGAATGCAAGAATTAATACCTATTGAATATTATTACACTTTGAAAATTAGAGAATTCTTAGAAATTTTAAGTAACATAAATACAGTATGTAATGACTCTTTATCCTATTACATACCACATATATGATTCAACATTTCAAAATTATCTATTTCTTCAGCATAGAACCTATTCAGTTTTACAGATAGCCTTATCAAATAATAGAAATTTCCTTTTTCATACAGGTATATAAACAGCACAGCGAGTGCGACTTACCAGCAAAACTAATCCTTTGAAAATGATCGCGGTAGCGATTGAAAGATCTCAGGAGACTTTCCTGTTTTTTACAAATGATTTTTGACATCTTTTGGTTTTTAAGTTTTAAAGACCAGTTAATCTTGTAACAGGAAAGTTTTAATAAAATTGTATAGCACTTTTTAGTAAATAGTTTTATTTAGTAATTTGGAACGTTGTAGCTCATTTTCTCAAAAATGATGATTTTTTCACTGACCCGTAATCCTCCGAAGTGTTCCGCGTAAATCAGGGCCCTAACTTTCTGATAAATTTTGTTTTGTTTAATCGTATAACATTTAATGATTAAATAAAGCCAAATTTTCTATATAAAAGAGCTGGTAATAAAATGATTTGTCCCGACCCTATACTACTGCTTTCTTTAACCGCAGACTTCCAAGGCCATTTCGATCCTCACAAACCTAGTGATTCCAGCGTATATAAGGCCTCCAAGTATTCTGGACACCAGTATTTTCTTCAGATTATTTCGCCAAGTTTAATCGAAGAAAATTTACCGCCCTTTCCGGCACAGTCTCTCCCCCCCCCCCCCCCCTGGGATGCCTAATTTTAACTCCAAACTTGCCAACGGCACCATTAATATTTTAATAAAATTTTGCTTGTACAGTGAAAGCTTAAATTAAGGGATTCTTAATATCTCAAAAAGTTTGTTTCTAAATTCTGGTGTCAGTCAGTAAATTCTCATTTTACAAACAGAATTCGCCCGTGCCGGAATGGGTTAAATAAGGCGAATAAAATTACTTTGAAATATTGGCGTCCAGAGCATTTGGCTTTACGTAGGGGCACATAGCAATAAAAAGATAAAACCTAGAAAAACTAAATCAGTAGAAGTTTTTTTTTTTAATCATATATGCGAGAAAAATTTTCCACCAATAAGCATCTTAAGTAAGGCGAAACTTTCTATTCATGTTTAATGGTACAAATTTTCACTGGCGGTTATCAGATGTTTTTAGTCCATTTGATAAAACTAAAAAGACACGCTCAATTTGTGAGAACCTCCTCAGTTCACCCACAAATTATAAACAATGCCCTGTATGTCTATTCGTCTTTATTCATAACTCCACTATTTATCATCCAAGCTCTTCAATATATTCTACAGTTCTGTATGTATTTCATTTCAAAAATGTTTGTGTCATTAAAAAATTATTTTCATGAGGTGCGTGTTTATTTTTATCACAATTTAGGTTGACTTTACGAGGAGGCGTGTTTCAAGCTTTTTTAGTAGGGAAAACGTAGTGCGATTAATCAGTTACGAACTGATTTTTTCCGCTATATAAATTACAATTAAAGGAGATTGGGACAGATGTGAACATGGGACAGATGTGAGCGTTCCAATTTTTCATTTGTTATTGCATTTTTTTTTTTTTTTTTTTTTTTTTTTTATAAGAAAAACTGACCAAATATAGTAAAGATGCCACGCTATTCAGATTCCACGCTATTAAGTTAACAATATTGTAGCAACTAAGTGTTTAAATTGGGAGAAATGATCCTAAATTTTTGTATGACTACCAAAAATTAAGGAATAATAATGATAAAAGCAATAAAAAAGGAATTTTTAACGTGGTTCGAACTTACCCAGCTATGTATGGTAACTTCGCAATATATAATAAATATTATCTAAAATAATTAATTAGAAAAAATATAATAATTAGGACGACTTTGAACCTCCAAAAATATTTTCAGATATGTAAAATTTCCTACTAATTTGAATTTCCCAACATCAAAATATTTGCATAATTTATGATATTAAAAAAATGTTATGTATAAGAAGAGTGAAAATAGAAAACCATAATTATTTCGAAATAAAAAAGCTTCTTTTTGTTCATATTAAACATAAAATGCAGTAATAAACAAATTTCAATGTTTCAACTCAACATTATACCCATTGTTACAGTAATACTCACTAATACTAGTATTATTCAAACAAGAATAAAAAATGTCGAATGTAATTAAAAAAAACAAAATTTGAGTAGCTCCACCCCGAATAACGCCTTTAAATACATTTTTTCTGCCCCCAGGGGGATACCTTCTTTAGGTATTCACGGGCTTCACAACCCCGGGAGCCTGAGTGATCTTTCTCTTTTCCTTTTCCTCTTACTCCTCCTGTCATCCTTTCATCTTTGTTTCATTCTCGTTGTGGTTTCCTCTTCGGAGGTGAAGGCAGTTCTGTTTGAGCCGATATATCATCCTGTATATCGACTCATGGAGAATTGTAAACCACCCACATGTTGTCCGTGCGTGGCGACTCGTGTCCCTGGAAAAGGGGGTTCCTAGCAGTTGAGGGAAACCAACACACTGTTCTGGCCTCTGCTTCGGGTAGACGGGGTGCATATCAATCCCGTATGCATCAATCGACTGGTCAGCTGATTTTCGTCACTGGCTAAGGGTCAAGTGATCGAGCAGGTACTAGTCATCTCGTTAAGAATGGAGACTGGCATAGGGTTGCCTTGTGACCGTATGGGTCCTGGTTAGCACTGTTTCACGAATGTGCATCCCCTTGTTGGGCTCGTTGGGGGTGGTGTGGCCAGGGTCTGAATTCGGATTTATTTCACTATGGATGGAAATAATTCAATTCCTTCTTCTTCTTTCTCTTGTGGAGAGCAACAAATCGTAGACTTCCAATTTCACTCGCTTTTTTTTATTATTAAACGTACTGATAGTCATTATGATAATTCGTTTTTAAAAAGTCACCATTTCTCATTGAAAAAGTATTCCAATCTCTCTTAGGAGATGACCATTCTATCAAAAAATTGCATTCCGGAGATTTACTTGTTGAGGTTTCTGCATCCAATCAATCCCAACTTCTCACTAATTGCTCTACAACAGGCTCCTTTTCCGTTACTGTACAAACATATAAAACTCTGAATCTAAGTCGTGGTGTAATCTCTGAACCAGATCTGTTATTTTTCACAAAAGAAGAACTAAGTAATTTAACCCCTTGAGGGGCAAGCAATTACGTTCGTGTAATTCTGAACTCCCACCGGAAATTTGTAAAAAAGTTATATCAAAAAGAGGATAAGCATTTTCACGACTGTTTTCCACCAAAGTTAGAAAAGGGAAATTTAATGGTACTTTTCTGGTGTAAAACTTCATCGATCGTAGGTTAAACCCGACTATACCGTGAATGAAATCGATACGCGATGATAAAAGATTGGTATATCGTATTATAATTTCAGAGCCATTTAACAAAAGTGTATATTTTTAATCAAAGCATGCGTAATGTTGACTCTGTGGACAAATTCCTAACCGTAAACTTTTGTACCGTAACCATAATCTGTCTGTAACCTAGTTGCGACTTAACAGTACCCTACCGTAACTTAAATATAACATAAATGTAACCTAGCCGTCACTTTATTGTAACCTATTCTTATTCTAACCATCACATAAATGCAATTTAACTTTAACCTAACTTTAAATTAACCGTGGTCTAACTGTAACCTAACGTGAAATGAAATAAAATCAAAGACTTACCGTAATGTAATTGCAACCTAATCGCAACTCAAATGTTACCTAACCATTTATTGGGTTCATGTCCATGGAAATTATTTTTTCTTGTTCGGATTTGGTTATGATTCTTTAGAATATTTTCGTCGGGTTCAGATTTGGTTCGATTCAGGTTTCAGGTATTTTTTGAAATTCGATTTAAATGTTCGGGTCGGCATCATCTCCATAGAAATTATTTTGCCTTGCTCGGATCCAGTTATGTTTCTGTGAAATAATTTTGTCGGGAACAGATTTGGTTCAAATCAGATTTCGGCGTTTTTTTCAAATGGAATTTTTGGATTCAGGTCTTCCTGCGTGTCCACGGAAATTATTCTGTCTTATTCGAATAAAGACATGCTTCACTGGAATATTTTTGTCAAGTTCAGACTTGGTTTAATTAAGATTTCGGCTTTTTCTTCAAATGTAATTTTTGGATTCGGGTTTTCTTGCGTGTTCACGGACATTATTCTGCCTTGTTCGAATAAATACATGCTTCACTGGAATATTTTTATCAAGTTCATTTCAGATTTCGAGATTTTTTCAAAGAAATTTTTTAGGTTCAGATTCGGTTCATGTGCATGGAAATTTTGTCTTATTCGGATCCTGTTACGGTTCTTTGGAATATTTTTGTCATATTCAGATTTGGTTCGATTCAAATTTCTGGTATTTTTTCAAATAGAATTTTTAGGTTCGAATCTCGTTCATGTCCACGGAAATTATTTTATCATACTCGAGTCCGGTTATGATTCTTTCTAATATTTTGATCGGATTCAGATGTGGTTTGAGTCAAATTTCAGGTTTTTTCATATCGGATTTTTTAGGTTCGTGTCGGGATTATGTCCATGGAAATTATTTCGTCTTGCTCGGATCGGGTTATAGTTCTTTGGAATACTTTTATCGGGTTCAGATTTGGTTCAATTCAGATTTCGGTTTTTTTTCAAATTTAACTTTTGGGTTCGGGTCTTCTTGCGTGTTCACGAAAATTATTCTGTCTTGTTCGAATAACGAGATGCTTCACTGGAATATTTTTGCCAAGTTCAGATTTGGTTGAGTTCAGATTTCGCGATTTTTTTTTCAAAGAAATTTTTCGGGTTCGGATTGGGTTCATGTCCATGGAAATATTTTGTCTTGTTCGGATCCGATTGCTGTTCTTTGAAATAGTTTTGTCAGATTCAGATTTGGTTCGATTCAAATTTCAGGTATTTTTTCGAATGGAAGTTTTAGGTTCGTATCGAGTTCATGTCCACGGAAATTATTTACTCATACTCTAATCCGGTTATGGTTCTTTAGAATATTTTGGTCGGATTTAGATGTGGTTTGGATCAAATTTCAGAATTTTTCAAATGGAATTTTTTAGGTTTGAGTCGGGTTTATGACCACGGAAAGTATTTTGTCTTGCTGGGATCGTGTTATAGTTCTCTGGAATATTTTTAGCGGTTTCAAACTTTGCTCGGGTCATATTTCGAGTTTTTTAAGACAATATTTAGGTTCGGGTCAGGTTTCATGCCCACTAAAATTATTTTGCATTGTTTGGATCGGGTTATGCCTCATTTGAACATTTTTATGGGATTGGGATTTGGTTCGGGTCAGTTATCAAATCCATAGGTTTTTTTTTTTTTTTTTTTTTTTTTTTTTTTTTTTTTTTTTCAAACAGAATTTTTAGGCTCGGGTTCGGTTTATACTCACGGAAATTTTGTCTATCACGGATCGGAGTGTGGTCTGTTTTTTTCTGGTTGGGATCGGGTTATGTGTTAATTAGTCTAAACATTAAGATTATAATCAGTTTTGCTACTATTCTTTTTATGGCTATTTCTGATAAATTATTTACTTTGCTATTTTATCATTTGTTATGGTGTACGAATCGTTTACGGATTCAAACAATTGTACGCCAAACAGCTATATTTTATTTTTGTTTTAAAACAAATTAAATCCATAATTTAATTTTAAATTGAATAGAATACATTTAAATTTTATCAATGACAAAATAATAAACTCCTAGAAAAGTGTTGTGTGATTTTTTTACTGCAAACACAGCTAATTTACTGCTAACACTGCTAACACAGCCATTAACACAGCTAATGGCTCATACATTCTAATGTTCGAAATGCCAAAGATCTGCGTACAACCACACAGTAAAAAGAAATTGAGTGGAAGTATAATGTCTTGGGCTGACGCCAAAAATGTAACCCTACAATCTGCTATATTAAGTCCAAATAAGCACAACAAAACCATGTGCTTTGACACGCCGATCAATTCAAACTGGTTTAAACCCGTATTTCTTTGTTTTTTACCTTTTAAACTGTTATTGAATAGATGACTAAAATTTCGCTTAAAAAAAAAAAAAAAAAAAAAAAAAAAAAAAACGTTTTGTGCCATTATTGACTGTAATACACGATCGGAATGCATAACAGATGCAAATATATCAATCATAGGCAAGAATTATGTGATTATTTTTATCATATGACTTTGCAATATCAATATAGAAGCATCATTTAAGATTTTGCTTGAAAAGTTAACATTCTTTCGTTAATGTCTTAAAATCGTCTGCACTCTGAAATCTAGATTTTAGACTAATATTTGTTATTTAAGTTTTCGCCCATGATTTTAAAAGAATGTTTTCATAAATATATTTTATATATTGACATAGAATTATTAATATGTTGTTAAATCATAAACATTTTTCATCTACGTTATAAAGTATTAAAAAGTTCTGAAAAAAAAGAAAACTTTTAGTTCTACAATTTTTAGTTCAAATCAAATGTTTTCAATATTTTATTTAATTTTATTTTGACATTTAATTATTTCGAATTTATCAATTTCAATTATATTAAAAGCAAACATTTTTTTTAATAAATAATATAATAGAAAAAAGACCATTTTAAAAAATTACTATTTCTTCGTAAAATAAGCTTCAGCTGTAATTCATTTCTTTCAATTCGTCTTATTAATACAAAATCCCTTCCACATGCTTTTGTTTGGGACATTAAAATTTGAGCGATAAATGGTTTAATATTGCAACCCTTTTTTCGTTTTACTTCCCCACCACCTATCTTTTTCCTCCATGGTTTACAACCGCTGTGATAAAAAATCATCATTTAAACTGACAGTTTGCCAGTCTATGAATTTTAAAGGTCTGTTCCAGCTTTTTAAAATTATTTATGCGAAAATTTTTTGCAACCACCCAACCATATCTAAATGAAGGGGGAAAAGAAGAAAAAAGGCGATTTTTTATGAGAGTGATCTTTGGAATTTAATTAATTACTCAGTTAATAAATAGAATTTCAAAATTCTGAAGCTCAGGTGCATCAGGAGAGATTTGGGGCTACTCTCAAAAAAATTTTGAGCTTCGTACATGCTGTAGATTTTGCTAGCCATCGCAGACACACACACACACACACACACACACACACACGCAGTCAGAGCGTTTTGTTCTTTTATTAATATAGATTAATAAATAAATAATAAAAAAATATCAGTACAATATTTGGATAATATTATGTCTGATGAATGAGTATATTGTTACTTACTATAGGGATGAGATTTCCGCGTTGCTGCGCACCAGTATTTTGTTAGAGAAAATATCATTTGATTTAATCGAAGCACTTTTGCGATTTAGCTGAAAAACATTTTCTCTAATAAAATACTGGTGTGCAAAAACGCGGAAATCTCATCCCTATCACTATAAAAAGATAATTGAATTAGAGCAACTTCAAAACAACATTCAAAATTAACACTAAAACCGCCGGCTATTTTGTTCAAATTTTATAACAATTGCTTGACACCAGAATTTTTATTTAAAACTATTTAACTTATTTAATTAGCATATTTTTATGCTGCACTTATTTAACAAGTTTTATCAAGAAATTTCTGGTTCGAATTGGTTATTTTCAATTTGAAAGGGGTCAAAGTGACCCCTAATGGCGGTTCTAGTGTTAACATAAAAACAGCACTTCATGAAAAAGTTGGATATTGCACTTAATTGCATATAATGTTGTTAATTTTTCTAAAAAAAAGAATAGAAATCCCAATTTAGAGCCTTGTCAACAGAGTGCCACAGTAGAATTTTTTTTAGCCTTTTGAAATTAAATATATTGAGAATTTACACGTGGTGAAAAGTTACACCTTGTGGTTCAAAGTTACCCTGAATGATTACACAAAGAATAACGATCTCGTTCATGTTCCATGGAATTAAAAAAATTAACATTTTCTAATGTCTCATGAATATTATCTAAATGCTCTTTCCCCAAAATACCCCTCAAACAAAAACCTTCAAGCCAAACTTAAAAGCTACAATTATTTTTCAATTTTTTATTTTATTGCAAGAATTTTTAATCAATCCTGTAAGCCTCCCGCACCCCATAAAAAGAAAGAGAAATGTACTTATTTCAATTTTATAACATTTTACTTTTGCTTGCGGCGCGGTGGCATACCAATGAAAACATTTAATCCTTTGAACTCTGATGGGTAAATTTCTTCAAAATTCAAAACAATGGTACCAGTATTTTGAAAAAAAAAAGTTTACTATATACACGAGAAACTGCATTAAACTTTTTTCAAATAGATTTGGTCGGATTTTCTGGTACCGATGTCACATTTTGGAATTAAAATCATGTGGTTGGAAATTCTACCATCAGAGCTCGAAGGGTTAATTTTAATTACCAAACGCCACACTGGTACCAGAATTTAGGTAAAAAACATTCGGTTTTCGAAATTTGAATGCTCGAATATAGCCTTTTTCTTATTTGCAAACAAATTTGTTTTCAAATTCCGTGTCAGTCATTAATTTCAACACTTAGGCAATGAATTTGCTCTGCGCCTCAAAGGGTTAAACATATTAACCAGAAAGAAGAGAAATATGTATATATTTCTTTTCTTTAGGGTGAATTCAACAGATAATATAACTAATGATTATGGTGACAAAAGAATAAGGAGATAAAAAGCATTTCAAAAGATTTTTTTCTTGTATTCACATCAGTCCTGCCGCGGGAAGGGAGGGGGCAGTTGTGAATAATTTTTTGAATTTATAAAAGGCTATTTCCATGCGAACTTGTTTGTCTGTTACATACTAAGATTTTTGGCTACCAGTTTTCAGAGAGGAAAAGTGTGACTTATTTTATCGAAAATATCTCATCAATTGAGTAAAGAGAAGCAAACTTTTCGAAAATAACGATGGCCAACAAGCATAGCGATTTTCAGCTGTGTCACAGACAAACAAGTTCGCATGGAAAAAGCCAAAACTATTAAATAAAGAAAGAAGAAATGTTAAGGCCTCTGTCCCTCTGAGCTTGAACTTCAAACTGGTTATATTGGGAAATTAGTTCAAGCTATGACCGCCAGGAAGGGAGGTGCCTTCGGAAGAATTTTGTATCCAATCAGAGTAAAAATAATTTTCTTGGCTGTCAAATTACAGTGATTAATTACAACGAAGGCGTATTTTTTCAACACCTCCTGGTTACTAAACAATCAATGCTAGGTGTCTGCTTTTTTCCCTTCTCATGTATAAAAGAATCATTAGCAACTGGATCATAAACAGATGTTAACCAGATAGCATTAAGCTGCACATACAAAAGGAGGTTTTATTTGCGGTCAGTTGCATGAAATTCGAAATACACCCGGAAGAAGTAATATAGTCAGGAGGGAAAAAACAGCTTTCAGTGTCAGATATAACAGAAATCTCTTTATTTTTATCCTAATTTATTGTTCTCTAATTAAGTAATTTATAAAAACAACGAGAGAGAGTTTTCTATAAGGTCAGGAACTACCTAATTACTATTTATTTAACGGGGGATATGTTTAATTAAATTGCTTATAAATCCGTTCTTTCACCCATTCAAAATCAGCAGAGAGCGTTGTTTTGTAATTGTCATTTAATTTTCTTTAATATCCGAATATGCCTTTTCTTTTATATTATCTGAATGAAAGACAAATAATTTTTTAATTTTATTAATACGTTTATAGTTTTAAAGAACAATTTACAAATTAGTTTCTATAAAATAAAGCTTCAAATTTCATTCAAAACATTCTAAGTAACACAGAAATTTCAGAAATATTAAAACAAAAGATAATTCCCAATACAATGACTAATGTATATATATCCACTTATCCATATATTTTTTAGTAATTTGGTAATCTGCCTTCTATTTCTCTTCAAACTTCAACTGTTTTTAATAATATAATTGTAAAAATACTGGTTTCATTGGTTTATTTAATGGTATTGTCTGAATAACTTTGGATGTATTTATAAAAGTATATATATATATATATATATATATATATATATATATATATATATGTTTGCTAACAGTATGTAGATTATTGCAACCGTAGGCGCCATTGCAGCACTCATCAATTGCAACAAACATATTAACTTGTGCTTAATAAATATTTTCATGAAATTGGGATTGTATATATATATATATATATATATATATATATATATACATAATTGCATTTTTAAAAAAAGTGTAAGGAGAGGAGGGGAAGCAGGGAAAGTATAACATAATATGAGCAGTGTTGATTTCAGTTTTCTTTTCAGTAGAGTCTCTAAGTAAATAACGGTAAATCTCTAACAATTTATCACAAATTTTTTTGAAGACACCCAAGAAAATAAATAAATGTACAAGCAGAAATTAAAAACAAAAACAAATATTCCAAATAGTTCACAATATGTTGACATTGAAGGATGTTAGTCAATGAGATTTCTTTCAGTCATTTTTCAGAAATGCATTTTGGTTCCTTTTTTTCCTGTAATTTAAAAAATTAGTGACCCGAGGTATTCGGCTCACTCTAGGTGCATATACTTTAAATAAAAAAGGCAATTATTTAAATTATTAATGAGAAATGTTCATGATGATTATTCTGTAATTGGTGTTTATTTTCCGCTTCAAATTAATATGAGATGCCAATTAATATCGAGTGAAACATATACAAAAAAAAAAAAAAAAAAAAAAAAAAAAAACCTGTAAATAAAAATACAGGACCGTCATGCCGAATTTAGAAATCATTTAAACGTTTTCCAAGAAAGCACAAACAGCTTGGACCACACAAAAGGTGAGAAACGCAAAGTCTTTAATAGAAACGCCTGTCAAACAAAACCTCGTATATAATTTAGCGATAAAATATGAAGAGCATTTCAGGAGAAAAAAATCTGCATTAAAAATGTTAAGAAAAATTTAAATTCTTAAACAATAAGAGACGAAGACGTAGAATTTTTATCATATACTTCTGATAATGATGATGCTGATTTATATAATCTAATTAATACAAATTCATGAATTATTGTGGTCTAAATTTTACTAAAATATTTCAAGATTTTTCATAATATATTGTATGGTACAAACTGAATTGTCTGCATTTTTTAAAACTTACATACCAATGTATCGAATCTCCCCTAGAAGTTATTATCCCCTATTATAGAAGTTATTATCCCCTATTATAGATAGAATCATGATTAATTAAATAAATAAAATATACTTTCATTATTACGCCAAACCTTTGGAGACTAAAATTGAAATATTTCCACTTGAAAATTGAATATAAAATAGTTTGACGGATTTAAAGAAAATTGAATATTATGTCATAATTATATTGAATATTATATCATAGGCGGAAGATTTACATGCAATTACGAAAAAATTGCTAAAGTTCGTATTGAAAATTCCTATAAAAATTCAAAAAATCGCTAAGGACAAAGTTTACTATAGATTAAAAACTGAAACCGTAATCTTTCAATGAAAGCCAAAAAAAATCGACTCAAAAGGAAAAAAACTAAAAGTCGTATAAAATATCGCGAAAAATTAAAATACTGCTGTATGAATTCCGAATAAATTACCGTAATTTCGGGTGTATAAGCCGCAGACCAAACAATTCTTTTTCGACCCAGAATTTTTTAAGAAATATATATAACTAGTTAGATCGCCGTAAATATTTGTCTTCAGTCACTAAATAAGATTTCTGGGTCCAAAAAGAATTGTTTGATCCGCGGCTTATACACCCGAAATTACGGTATATCGAAAAGTGTTCAACATTTACTATGCAGTGGACAAAATTTCCTTAACAAGCTTTGAAACATTCTAATAACAGACAATTCCTTTTACAAAAGTAAAAAATAAAAAAAATAAAAATAAAAATAAAAATAAAAATAAATAAATCTTCAGAATCGTATAAAGTTTTTCAAAAATTCTTTTGGGGAAAAAAATGCATTGAAAACGTGACAACATTTATTACATTCACCAAAAGATTACAGTGGAGTAGCTGCAAAAAACACACACACACACACACACACAAAAAAAAAAAAAAAAAGAAAAAGAAAAAAAAGAAAAGAAAAGAAAAAAGAAAAACTAAAAATTAAAAAATTTTATTTACTTATTTCAAAAACTGCAAATGATCGAAAAACAGAAAAAATATCAACGAAGCAAATTATTAGAATAAACCTGTATACCAAATTGAAGCAAAATTGATAATTCTGCAGGAAAAATCCATTTAACAAAATTAAAAGGTGGGCGGGTGGCAAAATATGCTCTTCGGAAAATATAAAAAAATGTTATTTTCCTTTATGCTTTAGAATAGTGTGCATAGTAAATTTTTGAAGCATGGACTTATAAGTTTTCGGACTTATCCAATAAATTGTTTACAATGGAATACTGAATGTCAACAGTAGTTTAAATAAATTAGTAGTTTAAAACATAATAAAAGAAACAGTATTAAACATATGTATTTATATTTTTAATGAAATCGCTAAGAATTTACCAAAAACATGTTTCTTGATGAAACTCCAATAAATAACTAAACGTACTAGGAAAAAAGAAATTAAAAAGAAAAGTATTATTCTAAACAGTTCATGAATATTAATCAATGAGATTTCTTTGAACCGTTTTTCTAAAATGCATTTTGGCTCACAGAATTTTTTTATGTAAAAATAATAGTAATAATTGCAACACTATGAACTTATTGAGTAAAATAAGATTTATATATGCATATATTTATATATAATTCTAAATTCATTATGAAAAAATGAATGTCTGTCCTCCCTCTAATGAGAACGGACTGATTTTTCTCGCCTGTATCTTGTTTTTGTTTTTTAAATTGAATATTTCATAGTTAATTGTTTCACATATAGATATGCACTCTATTCCTTGAATTCCTATACTTGCAACTTTAAAATATGATATATATATAACTATTAATAGTATATATATATCTATACATAATTAAACCTCTTAATAAACAATAAAACATGGAATTTATTCACTATTCAGCGGAGTCTGCTTTTCTGATATAAAAACATACAACTTCGCATGCGTTGCGAATTGAAAGATGCGTTTACTAAATAGAGATAATCCTTTATTTGGGAACTCAGATTTCACCAAAAGTTTGCCAAAAAAATGGAAAATTTCGTTAAAAGATTTTGATAAAATGGCAAATTGCATCAACAGATCGCGAGAAAACAACAAATTTCCATGATCTCGAGAAAATGACAAATTTCATCAAAAGACCTTGAGAAAACGATAAATTTTGTCAAGGTATCACAAAAATTGTAAATTTCATCACAAAAAAAAACACAAATTTTGGCAAATAATCACAAAAAAGGCAAATTTTGGTCAAAAAATTGAAAAAATAGATAGCAAATTTCATGAAAATACCACCCCCCCCCCCCCAAAAAAAAAAAAAACCCGAAAATTTTGTAAATAGATGACAAAAAACAGCAAATGTCGCCAAAAGATCACAAAAAATCAAATTTCTTCAAAAGATTTTGATAATCGATCATGTAAAAAAAAAAAAGTATCAGTAGAAGGAAAAGTCCGAGAGGGGGTGGATATGAAAAGAATGTTTCTTCACGAGAAAGTTTCAAAATATACTTTTCGGAAAATACGAAAAATAAAAAAAATTATCTTAATTTTGCTTCAGTATAGTGCGCCTAGTAAATTTTTGATGCATGGATTTTTTAGTTTTCGGACTTATCCTATTAAAAAAATTTGCTTTTTTGTGATTTATTTTTCTTTTTTTTTTACATTCTTATATATATAGAGGGGAGGAGGGCACCTTTGAACATTTTTTTTTTCAGAAAATCAATATATTTCTTACTTGAATTATGTTTATTGAGTTTTAAATGATACATAATAAAAACAAGGCATTTCTTCATCATATGAACCATAAATTAAACATTTTTCAAAGAAATTGAATAAGTTGTGTGGATTTAAAAAGTTGAAAGATTTTTGTTCAAACCTGCCCCATGTAGAGGTACATTTGAACAAGCATTGGGCACCTTTGAAGAAATGAATAAATATGAAAATATTGAGTGTTTTAATAAAAAGTTGCATGTGTTACAGAAATTTAAAGTAATATGAATGAAATTAAATAATTACATTTTGTTGAAAATACTAATTTTTTTGTTATTTAACCAAACTTAAATCCACCAAAGTTGATGTAAAAAGTCATTGTTGATAAAACACAGTGTCCCTCCAGTTGTTTTTGGTAGTGAAAACTGTTTTACAACATCCATGAAATACACCAACTTGATATCTGATGCTGCTGGAAAATTAAAATTTTTCATTCGCTATTTTTTTTAAGAGACCTGATATAAAATTCTGTTTTATCCGTTATGGAGACCAAAAATAATGGGGGAGATCAGAATTTACCAAAAACATGTTTTTTGATGAAACTCCAATAAATAACTAAACGTACTAGGAAAAAAGAAATTAAAAAGACAAGTATTATTCTAAACAGTTCATGAAAAGTTAACATAGAATATTAATCAATGAGATTTCTTTCAACCGTTTTTCAAAATGCATTTTGGCTCACAAAATTTTTTTTATGTAAAAATAATAGTAATAATTGTAACACTATGAACTTATTAAGTAAAATAAGATTTATATATGCATATATTTATATATAATTCTAAATTCATTATTAAAAAATGAATGTCTGTCCTTTTTTAAATTGAATATTTCATAGTTAATTGTTTCACATATAGATATACACTTTATTCCTTGAATTTCTATATACTTGCAATTTTAAAATATGATATATATATATATATATATATATATATATAACCATTAGTGGTATATATATCTATACATAATTAAACCTCTTAATAAACAATAAAACATGGAATTTATTCACTATTCGGCGGAGTCTGCTTTTCTGATATAAAAACATACAACTTCGCATGCGTTGTGAATTGAAAGATGCGTTTACTACATAGAGATATCCTTTATTTGGGAATGTCCGTTATAAAGGCTTTATTGTAAAATATATACCGTAATTTCGGGTGTATAAGCCGCAGATCAAACAATTCTTTTTCGACCCAGAATTTTTTAAGAAACAAATATAACTAGTTAGATCGCCGTAAATATTTGTCTTTAATCATTAAATAAGTTTTCTGGGTCCAAAATGAATTATTTGATCCGCGGCTTATACACCCGAAATTACGGTAAATATATGTTATTTAAAATTAGTGCAAGTAAAAAAAAATTTCTTTATTAAACATAAAAATAATTAAATAAATAAATCACAATTTGCATATCAGATAAGTCTGATAATACCGTTTAGTTTGGGGATAAGCTTTAGAATATAAACACAACATGCAGGTTATATTTTGAAATTCAACCTCCTTGTTTTCTAATAAAGTTTGGGGGTGTACAGTAACGTATCGAAGGAGGGAGGGAGAAGAGAGAAAGGATGGGTACATCATTTTATATCCAGCTCGTAGATTTTGGAGCAATGTGACAATATTTTAATGTACTTGAAAATTCTTCTGTTAATAATGCACACACACACATATACAAAAAAATCCCTGTCGGCTTGGCCTATAGGCAGAGGTAGTTTTCGAAGAGTGCTCCTTTCAACAATAAAAATTAAAATATGAATATAGATAAACTCTGCAACAACTTTAGTTGGCCGCTAATTTCATTTTTCTGTAACAAATGGTTTTATCAGAAACATCTTAAGCGAAATTCGGCACAAATGCCTACTTTGACAACATTTTTTGAAATATATTCTGACTTTATGGAAAAATTGACCAATAAGGCGCATTATATAGTTCCTAAATAAGAGAAACTGTCAGTTGAATGCATTTGAGAGTAAAATTGAATTTATAAATGAGTCATAATAAAGCAATTTTTAAATTGAATACATCATCAATTCTTCAATCTCGATGGAATCTGGAAATTTTATTCAAATTGCCCACTTTCACAGCTTTTTTTTTTTTTTTTTTTTTTTTTTTTTTTTTTTTAAATATATTCTGCCTTTATCAAAAACCTAGACAATAAGGCATATTATACAGTTCCTAAATAAGAGAATCTGTGAATAGACAGCCTATGAGAGCAAAAATGGATTTAAAAAATGAATCAGAAAATAAGCAGTTTGTTATTTGAATACTTCAATTTTTCAATCACGATAACTTCAGGAAACTCTGCTCATAATGCCATTTTGTCGGCATTTTTCGAGATTAAATTCTGTTTTTAAAACAAAACTGACCAATACGCCACATTATATAGTTCCTAAAAAAGAGAACCTGCCAATTGGATGAATTTGAGAGCAAAATGAGTGAGAATATAAACAGTTTGGAATTGAGACTTTTTTCTGCAACTCCTATTATTGTTTAATTTATTTTTGATATAAGGATTGTTCCTATGAAAAACTTGTCAATATAAAAGTTGTAGATATAATTGAGATGATGTATGTTAAATTTAATCGGATTTGATATCTTAAGAATTGACGAAGTTATGGTTTTTTTCTTTTTTTTACCTCCTTTTTTGTTTTCGTTTTTTATTTTTTTCTGCAATAAGACCTGTTTCTATCAAAAACTTGTCAGTGCAAAAGTTTTTGATAATATTAAGAGCATTTATAAAAAAAATTACTTGGATTTGATATCTTCAGAATGGACAAAGTTATGAATTTTTAACTCCCGAAAACCCTATTTTTTGCCCCCCCCCCCTTTCAGCCCATTTTCAATTTTATCAAAAATTTGCTATGCAGAAACTTTTGGCCTATTTTTTAGAAGTAATATAAACTTAAAACTGATTCGATATCTATTTTAATAAAGAAGTTATGGGTTTTTTTCTGTTTTCACAAAAGCCCTTCCTATTTTTATCCCCTTGGTCCGATTTGGCCCATTAACGAAATCGGCCGAGATTTTATGCCCCTTGATTTTATGTATCAATTTTGAAAAGATCTGAGCAGAATTAAGTAAGTTATCGTGTCCATAAAAAAGTGATATACACCGATGGATAGATAGATAGACAGCTATATATTGGGTTGGAAACTAAGTTCCCGCCGTTTGTTTAAAGACAATTTTTCTACCGGAATCCATACTCTGTTTTTTTTATCGACCTAATTCATGTTAAAATGCTGATTGTTAAAATGTAATGTTAGCGATAAAGTAGCAAGTGGGTTGGCAACGAAGTTCCCGCCGTGTTTTTAAATACGTTTTTGTTCTGCCAAATTTATGTTTGTTTTGATCGAGTTAATTTATGTTAAATTTCAGACCATTAACTCTTTGCATTCGTATGTCCAGTCTGACTCGACATCATCTTTCTTTGCAAAATTTGTTTTTGGCACCAGTAATAAAGGAAAATAAAATTTGCCTTATTTAATTACAGCATTTTTGAAATTGTGTACTTGAAGGAAACTTTTTTTAAAAGTGGTGTAAACCAAATAAAATTTGTGTAAGTGACACCCGAGTCGAAAGGGTTTAAATGGAATGTCAACTATGGAATGCCAAATGGGTTGGCAACTAAGTTTCCGCCGTTTTTTAAAAATTATTTCAAAGTTTATTTTTCAATAAAAAATAACAAATAATTAATCAACAATGTATTCTCCCTTGTTGTTTACAACTTCTTCCCAACGTTCAACAAGATTTTCAATACCTCGTTGGTAGAAATCCCCTGGTTTCGACTCGAAAAATTCATCCAACCAAGCTTTCAAGTCTGCATCAGTATTGAACGAAACTCCGCGCATAGCGTTTGATAGAGATCGAAAGAGATGGAAATCCGTTGGTGCCAAATCAGGAGAGTACGGCAGGTGCGGCAGTACTTCCCAGCCATGCGTTTGAATGGCTTCCTTGGTCATATTGGCGATATGAGGGCGGGCGTTGTCGTGCAGCAAAAGGACTCCATGCTGCCGATTAGGTCTTTTCTCTTGAATAGCTACGTTGAGTCGTTCCATTTGTCGAACATAGAGTTCCGCGTTGACTGTTTGGTTTCGTTCAAGCAGTTCGTAATGGATAATGCCTTCCCAGTCCCACAACATCGTTTTACGTGGGTGAAGATCTTGTTTTACACGCGGTGTTGGTAATTTACCAGGGCTGAGCCATTCCTTGCGTTGCTTCATATTAATGTACAGGCACCATTTTTCATCGCCAGTAACGATTCGGTAAAGAAATCGTTGCTTGTTTCCATGAGTTGAGCGGTGACGAGCAAGCAAACCAGCGGAGATTGCGGCTCGTTGATTCTTGTTGTTGTCACTTAAAACATGCGGAACCCATGCTCCAAACTTCTGAACTTTTCCCATCGAGTGAAGATGTTTCACTATAGCAGTGTGGGAGAATTTCATTTTCTTTGCCAGTTCTCTTGTCGTTTGACGCGAATTTTCGTGCAAATGTTGGTTTAATCGCTCCTCATCGAACTCAACTGGACGGCCAGAACGAGGTGCGTCTTTGATGTCAAAATTTCCATTTTTGAACTTGGCATGCCAATCATGGGCGGTTCTTTCAGCTATCGCACCCTCGCCATACACAGCACAAATGTCACGAGCAGCTTTTGCGGCCTTACAACCTTGATTGAAAGCAAAGAGAAGGAGGTGTCGAAAATGTTCCTTTATCTCAACTTGACACTCCATTTTATAGGTCTGAGTTTCAACACAAATTAGCTCTAGTATCCAAAAACCAAAATATAGATTCTGGTAGAAAACTTCTATTTAAAAAAACTGCGGGAACTTAGTTTCCAACCCAATATATATATATATATATAAACTTTTTTACTAATAGTAGTTTTGGGGTCTGGGGGTCGTGATCGGTGTAGATCTGCAAACATTTTTCAGAAATTCCAACATTGGAGCGATCGCAATAGGTAGTATTTCATACGAAATCTACCTAAAAGAAAGACCGGTGAAAATTCAAAAAATGTAGAGGAGAAAATTTTCTACAATGGACCTCGTAAAATTTGCTGTTTTGCCTCAAGCAAAGATCCTGGACCAGTTTATTTGCCTCTTGGGCTTTCTCTGTGGTCACCTTTATTAAAAACACATGTGTTAGATATTCTCCCCCTTACACTAACTCCGCTAAGATGGTGAGCGCTCCTATCGATCAATGTCAAATGGGCGTAACCTATGAAAGGCCGGATTTTAAGACATTTCACTTAAATTTTCATCAAAAATTCCATTCGAAATAACTGATTCTACATTCCCTAATTAGTATAAAAATATGAAACAAAATTATCTGAAAAGTCCAATGTTTAAGCTAGGGGGCGGTGTTTTTTAATTTTCCGAATGTTTTATAGATGACATTTTATTAAGTTTTGAATGAAAAAACACCTGTATTTTTTCATATTTCAAAATTGTAAGTCATATTATAATTAAACAGCAACAAATTTCGATAATTTAATCAACGAGTGCACTTCATTATGATCTCAACTATCATGTGCAAAAAGAAAAATTCAAAAATGTGCAAATGCGAATGAGAAATCAGCGAAATGCCTCCCCATAGGAATAGCATTAGCTCGCGAGCGTCTTCACGAGGAGGGACAGGGGCCTTAAGGGGATTTAAAAAATATCATACACTGTAGAAAAAAAATCCGTTAAATAACGGAAATAGTACTGGTAATCTAGACGCCAGTACTATTTCCGTTATTTAACGGGGGAAAAAAATTCCTTTTTTTTTCATATTTTTTTTTTTTACATAAAAATTTTTGCTTGAAAGCCAAAAAAATAATTTTCAAGGAAAAAACGGCTTTTATATTCTTTAGACAAAGACACATCAGATTAGAACACATACATTTAATTTAAACAACAGTGAATAAATGTCACTTACCCTCGATGGGGATCGAACCTAGCACCTGTCCCATGACAGCTTGCGGTAGTGTAATACCATTACGCCATGGTTACGCGTACAGAGCTTGCAAATATCTACTTATTTCGAATGATTTTATAAAGCAAAGGCGTTATGTTGAACGCGGTATTAATTTTTGTAGAGATTATTTTCTATATGAGTGTACAGTTCTAAATGTTTAACAGATTTTATTTCCATAATTTCGAATATTTAGTTTTTAATTTCAGTTCTACAAAAAATGAATTTTAGACTTTAAAATATTGCATGCATTAAGAGTTGAATGCATTAAAAAGTTTTGTTTCCTTCATTTTAAGGAGATTTTTGAAAGTTTATTGTAATATTATTCATATTTATTTACTTATTTATTTTTGAAAGTATATTCTTAAAGTAATGATAAAATATATTAAAACTAAAATTATTTTGTTAATATTTTATTATTACTTTTATTAAAATATATTAAAATTAAAAGTAGAATTTTTTTTCCATTATCCTACGCACATTTTAAAAAATATGCTATGAATGTGTTAAACATTATTTAAAAATCATAATAGAAATAAACTATAACTGAAAATAAACTAACTAATCTCAAACTTAAAAGGGATTAATAAAATTTTATAATTTTTATTATTTTTTTAATATTGTAAAAATATGTTAACTTAATATTATTAAAACAGAAAGAAATAAAGAAAATTATTATAGAAAGTTGTTTATAAAACAATTCTATAATGTTTTTCTATACCAGATATAGATGGCGACTCTGAAGTTATTTATGGAATTTATGTTGTTTTAATACGGAACTTCTCTGTTTTCAGAAAATTTTACGGAAAACTTACTGTTTTTATAATATCAAAATATCAATAACGGAAGTTCTGCTGTTTTTTCGGAAAAATGAAACTATTCCGTAGAATTTTACGGAACAATTTGTGTATATTAATGGATATTTTTTACAGTGTACGAAAAAAATGATATGTTTACACTATTGAGTAGGTTTTGATTACAGAAATTAATCCAATTACGAGAAAAACTTTATTTATGTGAACTGTCCACGTGTGCTCCTGTCTCCCCAGTCCCATGAAATGTTTAAAAAAATATCTATGTCAGGGCTGTCAGGGCGCCCATGAAAACCGGAAAAATTTTATAGAAATTTTTGTTTTATTATATCTCCGAATATCGCCGATTCAAAAAGGTCTTCATTTCTGTAAGATTCTGCAAGTATCCCGCAGGCGCCAGGTTGGACATCCTTGATGTATATATTTATCTTTTAAAATTTGTACGGATAAAGTAAATAAATAAAAAAAATACATGTTCTCAAACTATACTTAACAATTTGAGCTCTGTGTTGTAAATTTCTTCAATATTCCAAATGTCACATTGGCACCAGTATTTTGTAAAGAAAAAACCAGTTAACGATAAACACGAAAGAATGCATTAAACCTTTTTTAGATAAATTTAGTCGAATTTTCTGGTGCCATTGTGACATTTTGGAATTAAAATTATGTGGTAGAAAATTTTACCATCAGAGCTCAAGGGGTTGAGGGTAAAACTAAACCACCCATTAATACAGTTTTAGAAAAAAAAAATATTTTTATAAATTTAAATGAGGGAATGAATACCATCTTAACATATGATCAAATATGGTCTGTTAATCCCGTAAGTTGTTAATTGTTTTGACACCAGAAAATAAAAAATAAGAAATGCATGCTACTTTAACCGTACTAAAGTATTACGTCAACCGGAAAGTTCTATCGAATAATTTTATTTCACGACTATTTTTTTAAAATTCATATTTCTTCACTGAAACCACTTTTTTTAAATGGTAAATTACTTACATTTTTCACGTTTCACGTTAAGGTGTAAGCAATGGAAATTTTACTATTAGAAAAAAGCGGTGCGGTAGAAGAAATCTGATTTAAAAAACAAAAATGAAAGCGTGAAATAGCAATCTATGACAGAATTTTTCGGTTTTAGTTAACATTTACCTTATAGAAACGAAAGATGTCTGGCTGTCCAACCTGGTGCTCGCGGAACATCAAAAAATTTATAGAAATTTTTGCCGTTTTAAATTTTCTAATATCGCCGATTCAATAAGGTCTTTATTTTTGTAAGATTTTTCTAGTACCCCCGAGCGCCAGGTTGGACAGCCATATCTATGTGAAACAGACATTTTTTTTTTTTTTTGAAAAATAAACATAAACATATGAGATTAAAAACAAGGCAAATTAAAAATCACATTATCGATTAGCTACATATGTATGTATTTTAAAAAGTATGTAATGTCTGGTGCATTTTTAACCGCTTCCCTGTTTTGCCCGTACGTCGTACGTTGAAGAATAATTTGCTTGATTCATCACTAAAAACTTTTCGACACCACTAATTTTTTAAATTGCAATTTCATACTATTTAACTGCAGACATGTTAAGATTAAATATTACGAATATTTTAGCTTAAAAAGATGTGATGTTAATACATATTTTCAATTTACTGTACGTAATATGTATCAGTTAAGTGGTTAAATTATTTTGAAATTTGAACAAAGTGATAATGCTTGATGATGGCCATGCGTTTTGTAATGTTTATTCTTTTTGTGCAAAAATCAATTTAGTTCATAATTCGAGTATTTTTTATGTGAATTTATCAATTATTTTTATGATTAAAAGAAATGTTTTCAAAGTAATGAAAATATACCTACACTATAAGAAATGACAGAAGGTTTTTCAGAAAGAAAAATATGATATCAACTCGAACGAGTATATTCAAAAATTTTTCCGACTTACCTATAATTTACTTACGACTTACCATTATATTTCCAAAACTAAAAAAACAGCAGTTGAAAAAAAAATGTCTTTATAGAAAAAAGTAAGACACAAGTAAGGAAAAAAAAAAAGTAATTATAAGTTCAACAGTGTTGAATAAAAATTCTGATATGTATCTGATAATATTTTCACAAAAGTTGGATAAAATTTTCGGCCTTTCTAGAATTAAATCAACAGCATTTATATTAGGTTCAAAATTACTGTAATTTCCAGTGTATAATCCGCGGTTTAAAGAATTTATTTTTAACCCAGAAATTTTATTTAGTGCCTGAAGCTAAATACTTATCGCGATCTAGAAAGTTACATTTTTTATTTTATTTCTAGGTTGAAAAATTATTGTTTCACCAGGGACTTTACGTTGGAAATTACTGTAATTTTTTTTTTAATTTTATATGTATAAATTCAACTACACAAATGCAAATGATTTATTCAGAATGAATGCATTCTAAAAACCAATATTTCGGTTTTAGAAAATTATTAATGCACAGTAAAAACTGCTCTAATGCGTTTATAAAAAACAAAGGCCGATAAAACTTCATTACTTTCTAAATCTCGAAAATATGTTATTTTATGAGGTTTCCCACACACAAAATGCTTTTCAGAATAATGTTTAACTCAAAATTGCATTTCTTCTTTCATGGTCATATTTCTGTACGTCAAGAAAGAATTGTTCTTTTCTTATTGGGCTAGTTATGTTTGGTTTCATACATTATAATTCTTCAATATTAACTTTTCTGTCAGATTATTGTTTCGAATATACATTATATGGCTAAAAGTAACAGATCATTTGCGATTTTAGTCGTTTTCTTAAATATTTTGAAAAAAAAGATGTGAGTATTTATCCGGATGCTTCAGATGTGTAAACAGAATAGTACAGGTCACATATTTCCGGGAAGATTTTTTCCCCCGAAACCCCATAGCAGACCGCCAAGAAATTGAAAAAAGAACGAATATATCTTTTGAATAACCCTGTCAAAACTAATGTATTAAAAGCGTCCTAACTGTACATTATGATTAAGTGTCTTATTGTTATAAATTGTGTTAATTTTTAAGAGGATAGCCTGTATACTCGTCAGTGTTTCTCCCAGGACAAGGGCGCACAGGCCTTCGACCAGTAAATTTTTGATCTTCCACCAGTAAATTTTTGAAAAGAAATGTTCCCCTTATTTTTGGCATTAATTCTGTATCTTTAAGAATTTAAATAAGAAAAAACCTTCTGCTAACATTTACCGGTGGACGTTTCCCCGAAGGCCTGTGCGCCCTTCTCCTGGGGGAAACACTGCTCGTAGATAAATTAAGGTTTACATAAAAATAATTCGAAATTTTGGCAAGTTAGAGGTCTGCACGGGTCCGGGCTTGGATTTGGCCACTGGACCGTGGCCCGTACCCGGCCTGCTGAATAGTTTCGAATTTTCTAACGGGCCAGGCCGGCAGAATTAGAATAGTTTTTTCAACGGGCCGGGCCGATAAAAAAATTTTCGGGCCTCCCGGTTCGTTTTGAATATTTAAGCAGAAACAATAAAATATGACCTATTTTCAACGAAAATGGTTTTAACGAGAATAAATATAAATGTGTGTCACGGGCCATACACTGTAAAAAAAAATTCAAGCGGTTTCTAAAAATTTTTTAGTAAATTTGTATTTTACAGAATTTTTTAGTAACCATTACAAACTTTTTTTTGCAAGCGAAACAAGCATTTCTTTTGTAAACTAAACAAAAGAATTTTTTGTATAACTAACTTAAAAATTTTTAGTATGAGCCACCAAGTAAATTTTAGTAATAGCTCCAAAATTATTTTTAGTAACCATTACGTGGGCCCGAAGGGCAGGAGTTTGATTCGAACTGCATCCAGACTTCTGAAGCGGAAGATTTTTGGCAAAACCGCAATAGATGGCAGCACCAAACATTTCTACAGCTCCGACAGTATATTTATAATCCCTTTATTAACGAGTACTTACACTACATATATTCGGGGCGTATTTGGCAGTGGGCAGTATCGAACCCGGGACCTTTTAGCCTGGAGTCTGTTACTATAACCACTATGCTATCAAGGCCACATCAAGTGAGTTTTAGTAATAGCTATTAAAAATATAAAATTATTAACTCTTATACGTTGCTAACTTTTTTCTAGTAACTCTTACAGATTTTCTTGTAACCGACTAAGATTACTAAAAATTTTTTAGTAATTACAAGGATCACTAAAGTTTTTTTAGTAGATCGACACTTTTTTTTTTTTAGAGTGTACTAGTTTGACAGCATCAATATAAAAATGTAACTTGTACAGTGTAGAAATAGGCATCGGACACTGTATGCAACCCGTTTTAATATTTTTTTAGCTGACTCGTGCCGAAATCAAGCTTGCATTATTTTTCTACATATAGACTTGCCGGACCGGAATAAGACTTAATTGTTCTCGAGATTTTTAGGGCAGACAGACAACATGATTTCTAAAATCATTAACAGCGATAAAGAACTTATGTTAGCTTAATTTTTGGATATATACTTCTTGATAAATTTATAAATTAATTTCTCAATAACGCGAAATATTGACACATTTTCAGATTAATTTTTAATTGTAAAAATGTAAAAGTGATAAACCTGACTATTGAAAGGATTTGGAATCGAATAGCGTTTTTCATTTTTGGTAAATAAAATACTTGTATAACTTTGCTGAGATACAATAGTTTCTCAAATGGTTGCAGGTTATTCTCCCTTCCTATGCTATCGCTTCCGGAAATTCTATTCAAAACGCTAATTATGACAATATTTTATTTGTTTGCAGAATTCTTAAATTGCTTGTATTAAAAAATGGATAACGCCATTCGATTATATAGTTTCTGAATAATAACACTTGCTAATCTTATGCGTTAAAAAAAAAAAAAAAAAAAAAAAAAAAAAAAAAAAAAAATGTATCAGAAAGGAGCATCCTTGAATTAACGAAATTTGGATTTAAAATCTTTAATAAAATGATATAGAAAGATTTTTTATAAATCCTCTTTTATTAAATAGCTTCAAAAGTTACGATGTTTTTAACTTTCTTTCTTTTTTCTTTTATTCTAAGCCATATTCATTTTTTAATGAATCTTTATTTGAATGTTTAAAGCCTAAGAATCTAAGTAACCATTAATGTTGATAATGTGTATTTTCTGTAAAATATACTGTAAAATCATTCCATAGATATTTATGCAGTATTCTTTAAAAAAAAATTTAATTATATGATAAAAATCCGAATTTTTTAGAAATCGTAGAAATTGTAACGGGCCAAAACGGGCCGGGCAGAGCCTAAAATATAAAAATTTAAACGGGCCGGGCCGGTTTTAGCCGAACTTTTGAGTTTTACAACGGGCCGAGCCGAAAAAAAATTTCCTACGGGCTGCGCCGGGCTCGGGCCTGGAAATTCCGGCCCGTGCAGACCTCTGTAGCCAAGTGTTATGCTTATAATTTGAGAGCTCTTAATATAAAAAAAATGTTCTTATCATAAAATATGACAAACAACACTAAACAATATACACAGTAACCAAAATTTAAAAAGTAATATATGTATTTTTTTTATTATCATATTAATTGAATGTTTCACTGCGCATACGCGAATGCAATGAAAATATCATATGACTAATGTAATAGCTAAATGTATGGAGAAACTTTTATGAAAATCTCAAAAACATAATTTGAAAATTCTAAAAACTATCGTCGATGGAATAAGCTCAAAGTCCGTTGTTCCCAAAATGGAATAAAAAGATGAGGTGCTGTATCCATATCTCCATTGATTAGTGTCAGTATAGCATAAAAAATATTGGACGTCTTACTATACTTAGATACAGCCCCTCATATTTTTGCTACCTTTTTCCTTTTGAGCTTATTCTCTAGACCATAATTTTTTTTAATTTTCAAACTATGTTTTAGAGACTTGCACAAAAGTTACTCTATACATCTATAATTAGCACATTATGCAGATGCACATTATATTTTGATTGAATTCAAACATTCATAGTGAACAATTATTTAGCAAACTCGCTCTTTTTTCTTACGTTTTTTATTTGTTATTTAATATACAAGTACAATGTTGTTTGTCATATTTTCTGAACGAACATTTTTTTTTTTTTACATCTCAACAAATTATAGGAAAATATTGGCAAAATTTGGGCCGGTATTTATATAAAAAAAAAAAAAAAACTTAATTTCTGTACAAGTATATGTGTATTCTCACAGTGGTGACCATTCCCTCAAACCCAATGACGCAAATCCCCCCCCCCCCCAAAAAAAAAGCTTCATTCTTTAACATTGACCAGCGCCTAAATAGAATGTCAATTGTAAAATATATTCTACTTATAATCTACTGCACATTCAAAAGATAGCGAGTTGAGCATAGCCGAATGAGCTTTTATTGTCCTTATCTAGAATTTAAAGAAAGAGAACACAGGAACATTTCTGAAAATTCAATGTTGAAAGAGTTTAAAAGTGATATTAAAAGAATCAAGATTTACAAAAGATAGCGAGTTGAGTATAGCAGAATGAGTTCTTATCGCCCTTATCTAGAATTTAAAGAAAGAAAACACAGGAACATTTCTGGAAATTCAATGTTGAAAAAATTTAAAAGTGATATTGAAAAAATCAAGATTTTTTTATCAGTAAAAAAAGGAAATATTAAGAATGTAAAAATCCTCCCCCTGAAATGTGCTTTTTCTCAAAATTCTCCCCCCCCCCCTCCCAAAAAAAAAAAAAAAAAAAAAAAAAAACTAAATTGTATGACGCATTTTCCGTCACCAAACCCCTCTCTGGGTACCCCTATATCCTCATAAAAATAAACACAGTTCATAGGAATAAGACACATTAACGATAATCTACAGTTTGGATGCTTTTGCTACATTACTTTTGACAGGGTTATCCAAAAGATATTCGTTTGTTTTTAATTTATTGACGGTTACCTATGGGGTATCCGGAAAAAATCTTCATTGAAATATATGACGTGGTTAATTAAAACTCGTGATTAATCAAAATCCAAATTAAAACACACTTGTTGAATGCATTCGGAATGGAAATTTTAGGCAACAATAGTGAATACTTTCCTTGACTACCAGTACATGGCAATAGAAGCTCCAGTAAGATGAAAAAGATTTAGCAGGGTGTCCAACGCGGCGCCCTTTGAAGGTTTTCTTGGCGACCTTTTGAAGTTATTAAAGTTTTGACTGTTATTAAACATTTCAGAAGCAAAATTCCACTATAAAGAATGCCTTCAGGGGCGCCATTTCAGAGTTTTCTTGAGGGGGGCGAAGTTTTCTTTGAGGGCAGTGGCATCGCCATGGGTGGGATTCGTTAGGGAGGGGGAAAGAGCTAGTACTCTTTTCCATCAAAACGAAAGCAAATTAAATATTCCGTTTTAAATAGGTTTTTTGTCTTAGCAGGTATAATTTCAAGATAGTGACACTGACTAACGTTTTTTCCGTTTAAGACAAGATTCCGTTGTAGACATTTTCCTATTTTACAAGTATTCTCAAAAGCTGTTAAAACATTCTTTCTGTTGTATACATCTGAAGAATATAGGTATATTCCATTTATTGTAAAACTTGTAAAAAAAAAACCGTCAAAAAAAGAATTGTTTCGCAAACAGAAAAAAAAAATTAAATTTCTATGAAGAAAACACTATATAACACTTGCTAAGAAAGTACCAATCGAAAATATAGATTTTTGTCTTTGCATGCTTTATGGACAGGACTGGGATTCATTTAATAAGTTTCTTGAAGAGGGGAGAGGAGGCAATGCATGGCCCTCTAAACTTTTTTTTTTTTTTTTTTTTTTTTTTTTTAAGATTGGATTCTTCCAGAAATTTTTTGTATCACTTCCCAACATAGTTGAAAAATGAATTTGGTTTGCCTGTACGTCTGGCCATGCTCTAACTCGCGTAAGTATGCTCGGATTAATTCGTAACTAATGTTCATAATTGAATGTTTGGTATTCATAATGAAGTGTCCTTCATAGTTCATTTACTAGGGCAAATCAAAATTATTCCGTTACATTATGGTCTATGGTTATCCGTTACATTATTTTCTATAAAAAAATCATTTTCGAGGTATTTTAATATTGTTACAATATTTTAAACGTAATGAAATTTATATTCATTTTTGAGGTTACTAAAAGATGAATACGATATGTAACGTTATGTTTAGCAATTACAGTTCGCTTCCAGGTGAAATCAAAAGTATTCCGTTATACTGTGGTCTACGAAGAAAGAATAATGGTGTCGTATTTAAATAATGTTCTCTGCTAGAAACATAATGAAATTGATAAAAATTTCTGAGGTGTGCTAATTAGAGATGAGTTCGGGCTCATTTTTCAGAGCCCGGAACCACCCGAACCCGAAAAATTTTGCGTTCAACACATGAAAAAAAGTAAAAAAAAAAAAAAAAAAAAAAAAAAAAATCATAATATTTAAAAATTGTTCTAAATGTAATATATCTCAATTTTTAGCAACTGCTAATTTCTATCACATAATTAATTTTATGAAATTTACATTCAATCTTATCAAAAGAGACGTTTAGTATAAAATAAATATATTTATCAAAAAGATTTTTAAATTTTCTCCTTCAACAAGTAGATAACTTTGATGTGCACATTAAGAAAGAGCATTTTATGAATAAATGAATGAAATTTGCAAGAAAAAGAAATTACGATTTATATGACGAAGAATCGAACAATGTTCTCTATTTCCTGTATAAAAGGTGTACATATTTCGTAATTCTTATGGCTTTTAAAATCAGTTTAAATTAAAAAATTGACACCGTTACCGGAAAGATTCAATGCTTTATAGAAAAAGAGGAAGCGCTGCTTGATCGCTTTCAATCTGGAATAACAATGCATGCCAATTTTATCTACTTACCTATGAAAGTGACTGTGTGAATAGAAAGAGCAGAGCTACAGAATGAGCGGACGTCAAGAAGAAGCATGAATGAAATCAGTAACATTACTTTCATATGAAGAGCGATTGCACTCACAGACTATAGAAAACTAAAAAGATTGCAAATCTTAAGCTAATGCTGATTGACGAGAAGGAGATATTTATTCCGCGTTAGATTGATAAATAAAGTAATAATAAATAAACATTCCCGTTAAATAATATCCTAATGGCGCCATTGATTGACGCCAACTTCAATAAGTAGTTACTTTCGTTCAACTACCGACATAAATCATCAAATATCATAAGTTCTCTGCCAAATTAATGTTTGACTACTAATAAAAAAGAAAAAAAAAAAAAGAATCAATTTTTCTTTCCTTCTGATCAAAATTGTATTTAAAGGACTTGCAATGGAATAAATTTTTAAAGGGTAAAAATTATTTTTTTTTCTATATGAGTACGAGAATAAATGAAACTGCCAATTTGAAAAAGAATCAGCCCGAGCCTGAACCCTGATATAGAAAATCAAGCTCGTGTCTGGCTCAGGCTGAGTCCGTCTCATCTTTGATGCATTCTGTAGAGTGTCGGGTGCAAAGCAATCATCACTCATTTACAAGATCATGCATAAGAGTTCAATTATATGACGGTCTACGTGTAAAAACTGTTCGCAGCGGTTCGCAGCGTATTTTAATTATGTTGCACTATTTCAAACATAATGAAATTTATATACATTACTGAAGTTTTCTACAAAATGCTTGCAGTAGACTAGGATGTATGGATTGCATTTTTTGTTCATTTACAGCAGGGGTGCAAAAATCTAGGCGCCAGCAGGCAGTTTCTCACCACAAAATTTATTTCGTTTTTCTTCGTCTAATATTTCGTGTAAAATTCCTGCTAGAATACTATTAAATTTTGAGCGAAAAAAACTTAAAAATTTTAGTGGTGAGAGACTACCGTCTGGCGCCTAGATTTTTGCACCCCTGATTTACAGGTACACATAAAATATTTCGGAAACAATTCTGTATGCGAAGTTTAATTATTAGGAAAGTTTGCTGATAGTGCGTTTTTACTTGGGACATGGTTTCTAAGTTTAACTAATTTTTTGCATACTACATGCTGTGCATAAATTGTATAGAACATATACACAGCAATTCGTAAATTCGCTTGACAAAGACAGAAAAGTTACTAAGCATTATTGAGAAAGTGCAGGAATTGCTTAGAGATATTTTTTTAATTTGAGTTATTCAGCTTCAAGTTGATTTTCAAGGTCAACTGCATTTAATATAATATACTAAGGTAGATTCGCTGCATAAAAATAAAATCATATACAAGACTATGCAAAGAACTGAATATATAATCGCCTATGGATATTAATTCGTAGAAACGTCATTTACGTTTTAAGTAGCTTAAGCATTGCTTGAATTAAATTTCAGCATTAATATGCTGCGTGTATCTGTATGTCATATACAGGATACAGGGCTGTACAAAAGAATTTAAGTACGTTTCCACTTATCGGTAGAAACTGCTGAAGGGGAAATTTTTACTGCGTTATGTGGTTTTTTGCTAAACATAATTTGAACATACTATATAAAACTTGTACAAAGATATAGATCTTATACAGACTTGCACAAATGAACAGATTTACTTTTACGTCGATAAGCGGTAATTATTGAAAACTGAATTTTAAATGAGGTATACTTAGATATCTGGAAATGGTTACTTAGATATCTTCTTTACATTATTGAAAGGCTTAAGTTTTGCAAAAGCATTCTGGATGTGTTGGAAAATATTTCATAATCTATGCTTGGCGCATAGCTTTTCTCTCTTGTTTAATTTTCAAGGAAAAACTGTTATTTTATTTATTTAGTTGCTTCTTTTTTCCGGAACGATGCAAAATCGATTCTTCAATCGACCGCAGAAAAAAATTTGCGAAATTTACAAATTGAGCTTAGAAAAAATCGATAAATTGGCAAATTAGAAAAATTTTGACAATTATTAGTTTATGTGCTTAAAGTGTTTACTTATTACACGTGTTTCTATTGTCAGAAAATTTGACACGCTACTTTAGGTTTTGAGTAATTTGTAAAAAAAAAAAAAAAATTGGGTCTGACCTGTGATGACAGATAAATTTTCTAAACTATAAATTTCATGGGGGGGCTATGCCCCCCCTCAAATGGCGCCCTTGACTGCTTTCCCTAAAATTATAAATATTTTATCAGAGATGTTTTTAAAACTTGTGTTTGGCATGCTGTTGGCTGAGGAAACAATAGTGAATACTCTTGACAACCACTAGATGGCAATAGCATACCAGTTCCAGTTAGAATACATGGAACTTTTTCCAGTCATTTAGGACAGTGTTGCCAGATTGGGGATTTTGTCCCCAGTTTGGGGAATTTCGGACCTCCAGGGGAATTTTTTGGGGACAAGTAAATCTTGGGGACATGTTTGGGGACTATGAACATATTTGGGGAAAAACTTGGGGAATTGTTATCACAATTTTTACTTTCAGGCATTTGTCATTACTGGATCTGTCTCGAATTCAATTTTGGTTTGGAAAACGAAAGTGAAGTACAGAAATAATAGATATTTTCGTAATCATGCTCACCGTTTACATGTACTAGAGTTCATCATGATCTGCATTGGGCTACCCCCATCTAAATTTTCAGATAAGTGTGGCAGATTTTCCTATTCATCGTAGACAGAAACACAAGCGCAGAAATACATTTAATTTATAGTATAGATTTATACAACGAAAAAAAAACTATTTTATAACTTTTTTGTTGTTTTTAGCTTTGAATATACATGCAAAATTCTGTTGAGATTAAATGTTTATTTTATTTTATTTTTTATAAATGGGGAATTTTTTCAAAAAAAATGCTTGATTTGGGAGGAAAATTGAGTTTAAATTTGTAAAAAAAAATTTAGAATGGAAAATTGAAAATTGAGAACTTGACTTTTTCAGTTGAAATTGCGTTGGGGACTTTTTGTGAAAAAAGCCCTGATTTGGGGAAAACTTCAGAAATTTTGGGGAAATTGGCTTTCGACAATCTGGCAACACTGATTTAGGAAGCTATTTTGGGGCACGTGTTTCTAAATTTTTCTTTCAATTTGTCGCTTGACATGGTATCCCCAACTTTTCCTTGGAAACATCTGAAATTTTAAACGCAAAGCTGTCGTATTTTGTTTTCTTATTTTAAATAGATCACTTGGCATACGTTATGTTAAATAGAAATTATACTTTAGTTTGTTTACTTTACGAAGCACTTTTCAAAGCGGCATTGAGGCAACCACGGGGAGAGCTAAAGAGGCTGAAGCCCCTCTCAGACCGCAATATTAAACTAACTTTTTAAAGTTTTCTAAAATTATGAAAGTTTACTTTCCTTATTTTTAATTAATAGATTCTGCAAAATAGAAATTTTAAAAACTAGTAACTTTTCACGTTTTTTTTTTCTTTTTTTTCTTATTTATAAATTTTTTTATGGAGTTTCAGATATCAGCATTTTTAATATTCATCATATAACACAAAATTTTCTTTTTAATCATCAAAGAGGTTTAAGCTTTCAGAATTAGCTTCATCAAAAGTTTTTCGAGCCCATCCCCCAGGTTTCTCTGATTGCTCCTCCCCTTCCCCCCGTGTTGAATTCAGACTGTTTTCTCCGGGAGGGACTTCAGTCGCTCCGGGGAGGACATTATAGAGTTCCAGGGAGGGGGGAATTGTAATCTTTGACCATTGAAAACGCAAAATTTAAAATTTTCCGAGGGGGGACATTTTATTGCTCCGGGGGGAATGTCCCACCCCCGCCGGGCCACCCCATGAATTCAATACTGCTTCCCCCTTCCACCAACCAGTCTTCGTTCTGTATCAAGTCAGTAGAAAAAATGTATTCGGGAATATCACATCTCGTCCATTTTTAATAAGATATAAAAAAATTGAACCGAGCTCATCTGATATTCCGGGCCAGATCAGGAAAATATAGACCTCTGAAATATGCTAGACCCATACAATGTATAATTCTGAGTGCACCACTGCAAAGCCGTTCTTTTGAGTACCGTCGGTAATATGTTGATGAGAACTTTTACTCACATTTTTAACTTTTGAATACATATAGAGGATATATATATATATTTTTTTTTTCTAGGAATGCATGATTGATAGACACATGGATTTTCATACGATATACTGGTAGTTATTGCATGATTTATGTACCACATTTATAAACAATAATTCAAGAAATGTGTTATTTTTATCTTTAGAAAAAAATATTGTATTTTTATTAAGCAAGATGGAAAAAAATTATAAATAAGAAAAGAAAAAATTAAAAATTTCTTTTAGTAATTTTATGAATCTTTCGAGTTTTTTATAATTAAAATTTTGAAAATTTCTTTGGAATATATCTTTCATCGGACAATACTACATGGACATACACGCTTACGGGGAACCCCTTGCACCGATATATATAGGGTAATCGACTAAAAAAATGATAAAAGATAGTTAATAAACTAACCAATTTTGACTTTAAAATATCCATTAAAAATTAAAAATGATAATCAATAATTTACTTTAAAAAAATTATTTCACAATTATGAAACTTAAAATTAGAAGACGTTTCATATTGAACTGCGTGGTGCAAATTATCTTTTATGCAAGTCTATATGCCTGAAATGATAAAGTATGCAGCAACTAATAATAATTTTTTTACAACACCTAGCTACAATTATTTAAAATATTAGGTTGCTCTATACCCTTCAAGCTCAACTCACCAACACTCAAATAACCTGTCGATAATAGGAAAATGACTAAACAAAAATTAAAAATACAATACAATTTTAAAGGGATAAAGATTAAAAAAAATTCACTATGATAAAGTAATAAATGGATGTTTCAGGCAAAATATACAAAGTTACAAAAATACAATATGAACATCATAGAATGCAGAATGAAATGTAAAATTTCATTCGATATTAAAACTACATCAGATTTTGGACAATAATTGAAAAACCTTCAGCAGCATTTGGAGGCCCCTGAAAATCAAGATCCTGGGCCAGGGCCGTAGCTAGAAGTGAATAATAGGGGGAGGGGAAGGGCTCTAGAAAATGTAGAAGAGATCATTTTTTTTTCTCTCTCTTTGTGACGAAGAAAGATAAATTAGTGCATATTCACACTGTAGTTACTATGTTTCTCGTTAAAATGCAGTAATAACTTCATTTTATGCTAGGAAAAGAATAGAATGATGAAGAATTCGGGTATATAACTAGTGCAATATTAGACATCATGTTAGCTTTATATGTGCAAATAGGATGATCAAGTGCTGAAACACTTATTTTAGTTGAAAGTTAGCATTTTTGCAAAACTGTGAAAGGTCCTCAAAACTGAATTATTTTTTTAAAACAGAATTTCATTTAGATTTTTGGAATATAAATCCATTTAGTGACCTCGGAAACTTTTCCAGGGGAGGCTCAAGATGTTTCAGGGAGGGGAGTGGCTCAGCCGAGCCCAGCACCCCCTTATGTACGGCCCTGCCCTGGGCGCGTGTTCCGAATGCCCTGCGGTAAATCCATCACTGACAATGTTCACTAATGATGAACCAACAGCCTCACCTTCTAGTCTTATTTTATACGTCATCGACATATATATGTTACATTCGATTTGATTAATTGGTAATTATTAATAATAACGAGTTGTTATTAATAATAACCAAATGATATCCGGTTAATAAGATAAATTTGTGAGAAGTTATCATATTAACAGGGAGCGATTTACACATTTGGGGGCACTGGGCACAGATGCTTACGGGGGCCCCTTTCTTTCTTTCTAACCGATGACCAGGCCCCTACCTGCCGAGTTATCTCAGCTTAACGGGTTAGATACCTGGTATCGGGGCGGACGACCGCCTAATTGCCACGTAGCGGCAATAAACTTTGCTTCGCATGCCATCTTTTCTGCAGTATTTGCTTGTCGTTGAGCATACTTTGTTTTGCCTGTTAATGGTACATCCTGTTGTTTGAACTGCAAATGGCTATTACGAGGGCCCCATTGCACTTATACCGGGGGATTGAATAAAAAAAATGAAAAAAGACAGTTACTAAAATAACCATTATTGACTTTAAAATAGGCATTAAAAAATTAAATATGATAATCAATAAATTACATTTAAATAATTATATCACAATTATGAAATTTAAATACCGTAATTTCGGGTGTATAAGCCGCAGATCAAACAATTCTTTTTCGACCCAGAATTTTTTAAGAAACAAATATAACTAGTTAGATCGCCGTAAATATTTGTCTTCAATCACTAAATAAGATTTCTGGGTCCAAAAAGAATTGTTTGATCCGCGGCTTATACACCCGAAATTACGGTACGTATAGATGTTTTATAATAAACTGTGTGGTGCTAATTATCTTTTTCTATGCAAGTCTTTACATCTGGAATGATAAAGTATGCAACAACTAATAATACACTTTCGACAACACCAAGCTACAATGAAAATATTAGGGCCTGCAAGCTATGCTGACCAATACTCAAATAATGTGACGATAACAAAAAAAAAAACTCTTAAACAATAATTAAAAATACGATATTTTGAAAGTGATAAGGATAAAAGAAAATATTCATGATAATAAAGTAATAAATGAATACTTCAAACAAAATATAGGTACAACATAATTTTAAAAATACAATATGAACATAATAGATTTTAGAAAAAATGAAATTTTTTTTATCGGATATTAAAACTAAAGCGGATTTTGAACAACAATTGAAAAACCTTCAGCAGTATTTGCGGGTCCCTGAAAACGAATCTCGCTGGACCTGTGCCCCGAATGCCCTGCCGTAAATCTGCCACTGATTATTATAATTACCAATCAAGGTTGGTAAATATAATAAATTTCAACTCGTTCTGTTTGAGAGTTTTATTTCGTATACTTTTTTTTCTAAATATTCATTGCTAAAAATATGTATTTCAAAGCTGCATAATTCATTCTTTGAATATTTCTGTTTTTAAAGTTTTTGTCTAATTTATCCAGTAATTATAAAAATAATTTTTTAAACTGTTTAATCTTTTGTGGGTTATTAATACAACACTACTTTTGATTGAGTATTATTGTCTATCAAAAATTATTTTGGTTATTAGATTCAAACAATTATGATAGTACATAATTATTTTTAAAAGTATGCATTCTTTACTAAGCTTAATTAATCATATTGTCCGAGCTTCAACAGTAATTATTAATAATACGATAAATTTGATAAGTATGCAACATTTATCAAATTTACCAAATTACGTGGTTATTATTAATAATAACCGGTTATTATTGATAATATCCAAACTTATCAAGTTTACCTTAACAGTTGCACTAGATATGTGCATAATACTTTACATTAAAAGAAAGTGAAAAAAATGGATATAGTTTTTAGCTCACAGGCTATCATAGCCTGAGAGCATATGTGCCCGTCCGTTCTGTATGTATGTTCGTACGTTCGTACGTGCGTAACGCGATAACTCATGATAAAAATATCCCATTAACTTGAAATTTTGTATATAGGTATATCCTGATAAGACGCTTCCCTGATTAGTTTTTGGAGTTCATTCGATATGTATAAGAGGGGGAACGGGGGCTCATGCCCCTCCCCTTAATTGATATAAATGGGTTTTTCATGCAGAAATAATAGTTTTTGTTCAAAATTTACACATAGGATCTTTCTGATGAAGCACTTCCGTGATTGGTATTAGGTGTTCTTTGGATAAATATAAACAGGGGAAATCTGGGTTCTAATGTTCCTCCCCTTAATTTATATAAATGGTTTTTTTTAATGCAGAATTGTCAGATTTCGTTCAAATCTCCGAATAGTTTTGGAAGTTTAATGGTTAAGTATATAAAAGAGGGGGATAACTCCTCTTAAATTATCTAAATATGTTTTTATTAAGAATTATGCGATTTGCTCTGAATTTTGGATATGGATTTTTTTATGATAAAACATGTCCCTGATCAGTTTAGAGGGTTCAATGATTAAGCATAAAAAGGGGAAAGGGAGGAGCTGTTCCCCCCTCCTTAATTTTTCTACGAATGGAATTAACCCTTGAAAACATAAGGGTGTAATGTACAATTAGTATGCGTAGCCTGTGAGCTCAATGCCATCAGTTTAATTGGGCCATATTCTTTTTATTATTAGTATTATTTTCCAACAAAGTTGAAAAGTGTTTGTGCATTCGGTTTGTAAGGCCGTATAGCCGTCTGTCCGCGCTCTAACTCCCGTAAATATACTCGGATTGCTCTGAAATTTTTATGTATGGTTGATGTTTACTCTAGCACGAACCCTATTGAAAATGAAGTTTCTATTATGATTATTTTATTTACAGCCATAGTCAAACATTTTCCGATACATTACGGCTAATGGGAAAAAATCGTTTCAAATGATTTTTAAAGGTGTTGCACCCTGTTAAACTTATTCAAATTTACATGGATTCGCAAAGTGCATTAAAATACGCATTCTGTAAGATATGTTGTCAAAATAATAGTTATTATTCATTTACAGGGCCACTCAAAAGAATTCCATTACACAATAATAAAAGAGGGAAATTTTTGCGACATATTTTAATAATGTTAAACGGTTTCAAGTATCATAAAATTGATATACGCAGCTGAGACTTAATATTTAACGCATAATATGAAGTGCATAGCTTTTGCAGGGACATACAAAATATTTCAAACCTTATATTTTTATCCGAAATACTGTGTATTATCGATGATAGCTGATGGATGGTTCAAATGTATTTTCAATTATGATATGCGCTTCTAAGAATTTTAAGTTTTACAAAGTTTTACATCTGCAAATTTTATGGTGTATATAAATGTTATAGTTGATATCCAGGGTTACACAAAAGAGCTCATAAAGGTTATTGAATATGAGAGTAATTAACTTAAAAGTGGTAGTTATGCATTTTTACGTTGAACTGCTTTTAGTTTACTAAGAAATGTTTGTAGAATATAGATAAAATGATATACAGGGTCACGCAAAGAATTAGCTATATGGTCACCCATATGTGATAATTTCTGGAAATGTGATTTAAGTAGCTTTAAGAATGTGTTTGTTTGAACTAAATTTTAACAAAATACTGGCGTGTAGTAAAGATACTGGATAAATTAGAGGGCTGAACAAAAGTATTGAAATATTTTCCATCTATTAGAATGAAGTGCTGCAAGAGAAATTTCAGCCAGTTAGGCATTTTCTTGCTAAACTGCATTTTCCCATTATATTGTTTATATATATATATATCAATCGACGGATCAAATACAGGGCTGTTCAAAAGTATTTCAATATATGTTTGGCTACGGAGAGTAGCATCTTATTTCCCTAAATAACAAGGTTTTGTTAAAGATTTCAGGAAGGGTTGGAAAGTGTTTCATAATCTATGCTTAACGCATGGTTTTTCTTACTTGTTTTTCTAAGTCTCGATTTTTGTCCAAGCGTTATGATCTAACGGTACTTTGAAAGTACCACATAAAGTAATTAGCCGTAATTAACATAAATAAATAAATAAATATCTTTTATTTTTTGAATACATATACACTATATTGCCATTGATTATGGGACACTTGCGATTTTAGACATTTTACTAAATATCTAGAAAAGTACATGAGGAATCATCTCGAAACTCTTAGTGTATAAATATAATAGTATACGTCATACATCTCCGTGAAGATTTTTTCCCGAAACTCCAAAGGGGACCGTCAACAAATTAAAAAAGAATGAATATCTTTTGAATAACCCTGCCAAAACTAATGTAGCAAAAGCGCTCAAACTCTAGATTATGATTGAATGCCTTACTGTAATAAGCCTTGTTCATTTTTGTGCAAACAGCATGCATACTCGCAGAGTAATTAAGGTTTTTATAAATATGATCCCAAATTTTTCCAAGTTTTTCCCTTATAATTTTCAGAGTTCTTAATATAAAATAATATTTTTTTCAGAAAATATGACAAACAACATTGCACACAGTACCCTGTAATCAGAATTAAAAAATAATGAAAATTGTATAAAAAATGAGTTGGTTTACTAAATAATTTTTTACTGCGCATGCGTCAACGATATCAACATTTCATTTGCATATTATGTTAGCTAAATGTATAGAGCAAGTTTTGTGAAAGTCACAAAATCATAACTTGAAAATTCTGACAATAATCGTCAATTGAATAAGTTGAAAATCTGTTATTCTCAAAATGAAGCAAAAACAAGAGGGGTTGTATCCATATATTCATTGATTAGTGTCAATATAGAATACACAATACGGGATGTACTACTGCATTTGGATAAAATCCCTCATTTTTTTGCTTCATTTTGGAAACAACGGATTTTGTCCTTTTTCTATAGACGATTACTTTCAGAATTTTCAAGCTATGATTTTGAGACTTTTACAAAAGTTGCTCTATACATTTAGCTAACATAATATGCAAATGAAATTTTGATATCTTTGACGCATGCGCAGTAAAAAATTATATAGTAAACCTACTCATTTTTCATAAAATTTTTATTATTTCTTAATTCTGATTACAGGGTACTGTGTGCAATGTTGTTTGTCATATTTTATGAAAAAAATATTAATTTATATTAAGAACTCTGAAAATTATAATGGAAAAACTTGGAAAATTTTGGGACCATTTTTATAAAAACCTTAATTACTCTGCGAGTGTGCATGCTATTTGCATAAAAATGAACACAGTGTATTACAATAAGGCATTCAATCATAATCTAGAGTTTGAGCGCTTTTGCTACATTAGTTTTGACAGGGTTATTCAAAAGATATTCATTCTTTTTTAATTTGTTGACGGTCCCCTATGGAGTTTCGGTAAAAAATCTTCACGGAGGTGTATGACGTATACTATTATATTTATACACTAAGAGTTTCGAGATGATTCCTCATGTATTTTTCTAGGTATTTAGTAAAATGTCTAAAATCGCAAGTGTCCCATAATCAATGGCAATATAGTGTATATTTTAATGTATCATAGCAATATAGGCGGGGAATTTATCGAGGAGAAGATTTTTTTAGTTCATAATTTGGGATATAAAGGATTAAATTACCTGAAACGTTTAAAAAAGTTTAATCCTTTAAAAGGCAGTGTTTGCAAATATGACAACTTATTAGGTAGCTTTCATTACAAAAAGTAAAAAGCTACCTATTGCAGCCGTCCGGAGGAAAGCACTTCCGGAAAATTTTGCTATATTTTCACCGATCATGACCCCCAGACCCCAAAACCACCCTCCGTTCAAATGTTGACATATATATATATATATATATACATATATATATATATATATACATATATATATATATATATATATATATATATATATATACATATATATAAATACTTTTATAAATACATCCAAAGTTATTCAGACAATACCAATAAAAGAACCAATGAAACCAGTATTTTTACATTCATATTATTAAAAACAGTTGAAGTTTGAAGAGAAATAGAAGGCAGATTACCAAATTCCAATATGGTAAAATATATATATATAACCATATATATATATATATATATATATATCTGATTTTTGTCATGCGGTAACTAACGTATTTATGAACCGATTTGAATGAAAGTTGGTATGTACATGGTACATACAAATGTCTCGACCGAGTTCGTTGGTCAGCATCATCCGCCATTTTGTTTCAAAATGGTGGTTGTTTTAAAATTTTTTAAAAAATTTTAATTTAAAATTAAATGCGAAAAAATCAAAATTTGAAAAACATTTTTCCTTTACGTGTTAGAACTTAAAACAACGATTCCAGAACACTTTTTATTTTGTCTATATCTTAAAAAATGATTGAATTATAGCACTTCGAATTTTGCTTATGGCTGACATTTTGAAACGGTCTGATCTGAACAATCCATCATGTTGCTTTAAAATGGCATACACTTCATGATATCGTGGAATTTGGTGACTCTCTAAATCGCTTAAAAGAAAACCAGGTTGAATAAAAGATGACTAATTTCTAAAATTTCCTATTAATATTCAGTCTTGACAAAAACTAGTATTCAATCTTATAAAATCACTAATTTTATAAGATTATTTCAACTAATTTGAGCTTAGTATTTTTGAACAATGTAACTTACTTTAAAATAAATAAATATATATATAAGTATATGAAAGCTACCTCTTCCTCCCGGCATTGCCGGAAGGACTTTTTTTATTTTCGAACAGCCAGATGGTAACATATTTTTTAATAACAAGTAAGAAAAATCAGGTAACACTAATAAGAAAGAAAATGTAACTGACTTGGCCTGTACTAAGGAAGATGTATAAGCTCAGTTAAATGCTATTTTATAAAGTAACAAGTAAGAAAATTCATGCGTTAAGCATAGATTGTGAGACACTTTCCAACACTTTGAAAAACTTTGTTATTTAGGGAAATAATGTGCTACTGTCTATATCAAAATATGTATTTCAATGCTTTTGAACAACCCTGTATTTGATCTGTCGGTTGATATGCATACTACATTGTGGGGGAAATTTTGTTCAGCAATAAAATGCATTACAGGATGAATGTTCTCTTTAACAATTTATCGATGGAAATCAATGGAAACATACTTGAATACAGCTTATACATACTTGAAACATACTTTTATTGAGCTCTGTAGTTTACCTGCTATCTTTTTTACATGCAAGTATTTAGTTTAAATTTAGTTCAAACTAAAACACTCTGGAAACTACTTAAATCACATTTCCAGTAATTATCATCCATAGGCAACCATGTATCCAATTCTTTGGGTGACCCTGTATATCAAATTATCTATATTCCATAAACATTTCTTAGTAAACTGAATGCAGTTCAGTGTAAAAATGCATAACATCTTTTAAAATCGCCTTCAAGCAAATTATGCTCATATTCAGTAACCTTTACGAACTCTTTTGTGTAGCCCAGTATATAAACTATAGCATGTATATACACTATATAATATGATATATTTAGTGGAATTTAAAAGTATATATCATAATTAAAAATACATTTCATCCATTCATCTGTCTTCATCGGATACATATAGAGTACTATGGAAAGAATATATTATTTAAAATATTTTGTGTGTCACTATAAACGCTATGCACTTCGTATTATGCATGAAATATTGAGCCCCAGGGAAGTATATCAATTTCGTTATACATGTAGTTTAGTATAATTGAAATATGTCAAAAAATTTCCTTCTCTACCATTATGTAATTGAATTATTTTGTGCGGCCCCTGTAAATGAATATGACTATTCTTTTCAATGCATATTTTACAGAAGGCATATTTTAGTTTATTTCGTAAATGCATATAAATTTGAATATGTTTGACAGTGTAACATCTTAAAAATTCATTTGAAACTATTTTTTCCCATTGGCCATAATGTAATGATTTTTTTTTTACTATCCCTGTCAACAAATTAATCATACTTGAAACTTCATTAGCAATAGGGTCAATATAGCAAAACGTCAACAACTTCCAAAAATTTCATGGCAGTTCGAGTATATTTACGAGAGTTAGAGCGCGGACAGACGGCCAGATAAACAGAAAACACAAACAATTTTCAACTTTGTTAGAAAGTTAAAAATTAGCTTTTATAATGTAATTTGAGAAAAATAAGTATTTATTTTCTATGAAAATCGTTTGTAAATACTGATGTCAGTAACAATTTCTATTTTTTGCACTCGAGAGCTAACTCTTATTCACCATTAGTAACGCCAGGTGTCTCTAGTAAATCGAGCACCCAAATGCTCTGGACACCAGTATTTTAACCTTCTAGTGGCCATGGTGACATATATATTGCCACCAGTTTTTCAAATTTAGTGGGTTTTTTAAATTCAGATATTCCAAAGTCACAGCCGATAATTTGAAACAGCAATATTTTTTCTTTATTCAATAAGAGATATTTCGTTAAATAAAGCAAATTTTATTATTGAAATTTTTTGATATGTATTCCAATTTTCAGAATTACAATATTTTTATAACGTATTCTGCCATAGAAATTAGACGCTTAAATTTATTTTCTTCACCTTATCTAAAGTAGAATTACATTCGATTAATGATAGTGAAATAAATTATTGGAAATTAGTGGTGACGAGAGCATTTGGAGCCTCGATTTACTCCATGCTTGTGATAAGTGAGAGTTTCGTCTCGAATGCAAATGGTTAAGACTGTTCTCAATTGCTGTGCTCAACAAGCGGAAAACGTTTTGATACAGTTGCAAATTCCTTTTTTAACGGAAAGACCTAAAATTCATGGGCCTGACTCTGGAAGCCATTTTGGAATCGAACTGAGTTTTCCACTTTGTAATCAATAAGTTACCTAACGAATTATAAGTGAAATTGATTACATGACTAACAGGTTTTTTTATCCCAGCTTGATTATTTTTTCTGCTTTCGCGCGAAAGTTCGGTTCAAAACATTAACTTTGATATTATTTTCTGAACAATCTATTAAGTTTGCAAAAAAAAAAAAAAATGGAAATTGAATGCGATTGGATAATTTCTGAACAACAACACCTGCAAGTTTCATGGATTTCGTAACGAAAATAAATTAAAACTTATGTCATAAAATGCTCTTTTTGATTTAAGAACAGCTTAAAAACATTTTTCCGTGTCTGAAAAGGCTAAGTAAAACTTTCCAAGGTTATGAAAAAAAAAAAAAAAAAAAAAACTCTTAGAAATTTCTGTATCTTTTTATTTCTTATTTATCTTAAATTATCAATAATTTTCACTCTCACCCATTACAATAAATATTTTCGAGTTTCTGATCATTTCAGTGAATTCCATAATCTGCTCTTTCTACATTTCCATCTTTTTCAGTATTTATTCTCAATTATCTGTGTGATGTCTTTTATCACCTTAGGCGCGTGATTACTTCTCCCCTCTGTTCAAGAACCCCGATCGTAAATCTCTTTAATGTAAAACTATGTGTGAATGGATTTATTTTTCTTTATGCTCGATCCACATTACAAGAAGTTTTCAACACAAATTAGATGTGCGGCTGTTTCATTGAACATAAAAACAAGTCAAAAATCGTACGTTAAGCGCTGGGTTGCCAGATTTGGCTTCTTTTTTAATCCTGAAATTTTACATTCGCACCAGAAATACTGTATTGTATAATTTTCTTTACTTAATGACAGACATTTAATGAATACTTAACCCTTCACTCCACGATTTTTACTATTTTTTTTTTTTTTTTTTTTTTTTTTTTTGAAATCTATTTATTAATTTAATAAGGAGAAAAATTGTAAAAGAAAAGTAATTTTCAAATTTTCAGCTGAACTTTGATATTTTATGACGGTATTCTATATACACAATTGGGGTTTTTAAATACTTTATTGCTATATTTCAAAATTAGATGGGCTTAAATCAATTAATTTTATCTGCTTAACACTCTACAGCTTTCTTTATATTAATATTTTTAAAAATTTAAAAAGAATAATAAAAGTAAATTTTGCTTTAATAGCTCGATCGGACTTTATTATTTTTTTTAAATGTATATATATATACATTGAACGAATTCATTGAACATAATGAAGAAATATAGCATTTATAGGTATATGTCAGATTTGGCACACGGTGCAGTGAAGGGTTAATGTTCTCAGCTGCTCTGCTCAACCAGCGAAAAACGTTTTGATCCATTTACAAATTCATTTTTTAAAAGAATGATCCAAAATTTGAAGACCTGTCTGCGATAGCGATTTGGAATCAATCCGAGTTCTTCATTTTAGGATAATTAAATTATCAATCGAGTTATAAGCGAGTTTGGTCACGTGATCGCGCTTTTTTCTCCCTTCAATTAACTGTTTTTTCTTCTTTCGTCGAGAAATGAGGTTCTAAACGCCAATTTTGATGGCTTGTTCTAAAAAATCTATTGCGTAAAAAAAAAAAAAAAAAAAAAAAAAAAAAAAAAAAAAAAAATCCCTGTCGGCTTGGCCTAAAGGCGGAGGTAGATTTCGAAGAGTGCTCATTTCAACAATAAAAAATAAAATATGAATAGAGATAAACCGAGTTTAACAACTTTATTTGGCCGCTTTTGAAAAAATTTTACTTTTCTATAAAAACTGGTTTTATCAGAATCATCTTAACTTCGGCTCAAATGCCCATTTTGATAACATATTTTAAAATATATTCTGACTTTATTAAAAAATAGACCAATACGCACATTATATAGTTCCTAAATAGCAAAAAACTGTCAATTGAATGCGTTTGAGAATTTAAAAATGAGTCATAAAATAACCAATTAGTTATTTGAATATATCCCCAATTCTTTAGTCATGATTTCTACGGGAAATTTTGAACGAAGTGCCCACTTTAACAGGTTTTTATAATTATGTTCAGCCTTTATCAAAAAACTGACCAATAGGGCACATTGGACCAATAGGGCACATTTAACAGTTCCTAAGTACACTGTTAAAAATAAATATGTGAATTCACGGTGAAAGTACCGGCAGCAAAGTAGCCGAACTTTCACGTTCCGTTAGTAGATTTCCCGTTTGGAAAATAAAAGAAAGGAAAACTTCCGTATGGAAAAGCGGTAACTTTCCGTTACAAAGTTTGATTTTGTAATGATAATAATTCAATTTAAATTTTAAAATTAGTGAACCGAGCATTCGAACTTTCCGAGTGGCCATATATTTAATTTAAATCATTTTTAATTATTTTGCGTAATTTATTTCAAGCCGTCCTGAGGATCGAACTCGGGACCTTTACACAGGGGAATAAGACCTTACTGATTCAGCCAAAGCTGCTGATGCCAGTCTGTGCAAAGTATGTCTTTTATGAGTTACTGGGAAAATCTGTTGTGTTTTTCAAAGATTTCCTTTCAGATATATTTGTTAGAATATTCGTAAGCGGTTTATTTTATTTTATTTTAGACTGATGCATAATATTTATTATTTTTAAAACCAATTTTAATTTTTTAACTAGCTTAAATAAAAAAAATTGTTTAAAATCACATTTTTTTTATTTTTTTGTTAAATGAATGTATAAAAAAAATTATTCATTTTTTACAAAAATTAGACAACTTTTTGAAATTATCGCGCGCAATTTATTTATTTTTTGCGTAGGCTAATTAGTTAAAAGATTTTTTTAATAAGAAATAAAAGAAAAATAAACAGAAAAAAGTAATTAAAAGGGACTTTTTGTGGTTTCATTATTTTATGGGGGTAGTGGGATACGCCACTAAACGCTCCCAGGCGTTTAGTAGCGTGGTGCTTTGACCACTCGGCCACGGAGATCCCCGTGTAACGGAGTGTCTCCGTTTTTTGTTTTTTTTTCCATCCTTTTCGTTAGTTTCAGGAAATATCGTGGAGTTTTGAGATTTGTAACGGAAAATGCCCTTTTGGTGCGAAAAAAGAAGTTTTCTGTGAAATTCAGAAAAAATATATCCGTGAATTTCAGATTTTTTTAAACAGTGTAACAGAATCTGTCAATTGGATGCGTTTGAGAGCAAAAATGAATTTTAAAATGAGTCAGAAAAAACGCAATTTGTTATTTAAATACTTCCTCAATTTACAATCACGATCGCTTCGGAAAATACTGCTCAAATTATCCGTTTTTGCAACCTTTTTATGAGTCTTCGTTTATCAAAAACTGGCCAAAACGTCACATTAGATAACTCCTAAATAAGAGGATCTGCCATATGGATGCGCTTAAAATGAAAATTGAATATAAAATTGAGTCAGAATATAAGCAATTTGGATTTGAAGTTTTTTACCCAATTCCTATTTTTGTGATTTTTTTTTTTTTTTTTTTTTTTTTTTTTTTTTTGTTATAAGAATTGGTCTTATGAAAAACGTGTAAATGTTGTATATATTATTGATGAGATGTAAAATAAATTTAATTAGATTTCATAGCTTAAGAATTGACTAAGTTATGGATTTTTTTCTTTTTCCGACCCCCACCCCTTTATCTTTTCGTTTTTATTTTTTTTTATCGGTAAAATTTGGTCCTATCAAAAAATTGTAAATGCAAAAGTTTTAGATAATTTTAAGAAAGTTTTTAAAATATTCAGTTGGATTTGATATCTTCAGAATTCACGATGTTACGGTTTTTATTCTCCAAAAACCCTGTTTTTTTCGCCTCTTAAGAACATTTTTAACTTTATACAATTCTGTCATGCTTAAACTTTTGGCCCATTTTTTAGAAGTAATATAAACTTTAAACTGATTCGATATCTATTTTAGCTAAGAAGTTATGGCGTTTTTTCGGTTTTACCAAAATCCCTCCGTATATCCACCCCCTTGGTCCGAATTTGTTCATGTACTAGGCATGAGATTCTATCGCGGATCCGCGATTTTCCGATTTTTCGAATTTTTAAAATCGCAAAGAATCGCGGAAAAACGCGAATTCCGTCAACAGATCGCGTGAAAAAAAAAAAAAAAAAAAAAAAAAAAAAAAAGATTTTCCTAAAAAGGTTCCAAAAAAAATTCTATTTTCGTCAAAAGGTCGTAAAAAAAAATACTATTGCCATCCAAAGATTGCAAAAAATCACGGGAAAAACTCTATTTCGTCAAGAGATCGGGAAAAGAACGTCGATTTTCGTCTAAAGATCGCAAAATACAGCTATTTTCGTCGCAATATCTCAAAAAACGGCGATTTTTGTCACATGATGACGAAAAAAAACCGGTGATTTTTCGTCACGAAATCGCGAAAGAACGGCGATTTTCGTCACGAGATTGCTAAAAACAGCGATTTTTGTCATGAGATTGCAAGGAACGGCGATTTTCGTCATGAGATCGCAAAAAACGGCGGTTTTTGTCATGAGATCGCAAAAGAACGGCGATTTTTGTCTTGAGATAGTAAAAAAACGGCGATTTTCGTCATGAGATTGCGCTAAAACGGCATTTTCACAATAAGATTGTTAAAAAAAGCTGCAAAAATTTGCTGCAGTATTAATGTTTTAAACTTTTTTTTCAGTTGAGTAACAAATTAAGCATTGGCTTGCCACATTTATGTGTTCTTTTAACTGTAAAAGTTAAAATTTCAATTGGAAAACTAGCTAAGATTGCTGTTTAAAATATTGCATCAGAAATACAGACTTAAAATAGAAACTTTCATTTTAGAATTACATATAGTAGTATTTGCATAAATTGATTCACTCTGACCCTTCCCCTCCCCCCAAAACAATAAAATAAATAAAATATAATATAATAATATAAATAAAAATATAATAAAATAAATAAAATAAAATATAATAATATAAAACAGGATTTAAATAAAAATAATTTTATTGCTAATAAAATAACTTTCTTAACTGACTTTAATACGCGCTATTTAAAATAATTTCTCATTTTACGGTTCACGCGCTTTTCCTCTTTTATTTTTTTTTTTTTAACTTTTTGTAATCTTATGCCTGCATGTACGAGCTCGACCGAGATTTTATACCCTTCGACTTTATGTGTCAGTTTGGTGGAGATTGGAGCAGAATTATAGAAGTTATCGTATCCAAAATAAAATGATGTATATCAATATATATATATATGTATAAAACCATTAATTTTACTACAATATATGAACCGTTGAATTTAATAACGTATACCTCATTGAACATGGAGGGAAAAAATAAATAATCAAAATGGTTACAAATGGGATTTGTAGAACCAAAGCAAAATCTTCGGGCCTCAAATACTTTAGAACTACAAATGAAGTATGTGATTTTATCTTTTTTTCACCAAAAATATTTTTAGCAATATTATACATACATACATACATATGGCAGTTTTGGGGCCTAGAAGTCATGATCGGCGTAGATCTGCAAAAAAAAATTTCAGAAATTCCAACATAAGAATTACCGCAATAGGTAGTATTCCATACGAATCTACCTAATAAGAATAACTTATAAGCTTTACTGTTTTTTTTCTTTTTTAGCTGCAATTGAAATCATTTGATGTTAAGAAGAAATTTACTCTTAAAATTACCTTATTTTAATGTTATTTAACAGATTTCTTTATATAATTTTATTTTTCATTTTTAGTACAATTATTAAAAGTAGTGTACAATTATATATTTAATACCAATTTTATAGGCCTTGTATAAAAATGAATATATAGACACTCATTAATACCGTAATTTCGGGTGTATAAGCCGCGGATCAAACAATTCTTTTTGGACCCAGAAATCTTATTTAGTGATTGAAGACAAATATTTACGGCGATCTAACTAGTTATATTTGTTTCTTAAAAAATTCTGGGTCGAAAAAGAATTGTTTGATCTGCGGCTTATACACCCGAAATTACGGTATTCAAATGTATAGCTTTTGTCAATGGAAGAATATTCAAAATTTTCTTTTGGAATATTGGGTCAACTCGAACCCGATTCGAAATAATTAAAGCTCAATTCGAAATATTTAAAATTAACCAAACTGAACCCAACTCACTCTGAAACTAGTCGTTGGGGGCCACCGTAATACTTACCCATCATGGATATGTATATGAAAATAAAACATGTGAAAACTATTTATACAATGCATTGCAATTCATAAACAAAATTTAATTATTGTTAATATACATAGTAATACTATATAAAAGAACTGCTGATTACCAATTTCGACAAATTATATAAAACGCCAAACTACTAAAGTTGTACCAAACTGCGTAAAAGAAACATCCTTATAACTCCAAAAATAATAATTCTATTAACTAACAATTAACTGCGTCGGATTAAGCTTCTCATTTCCAATTAAAATATACCTCTGAATTGAAATTTGAATGAAATACAGGATCATGAAAAATCGAAGAATGTGGAAAACAGGATTACAGATATCTCGGCAACTAATAATCCGATCGACTGCGTTCTATATGCAAAATGTGTGATATTTTATTGCCTTTTACGTCCATTCCTTAGAACAAAAAAATTCGAAAATTTTTATATACCTTTCATCAGAACGAATTTTTCGAGAGTCCGAAAAAAATAGTTCCGGTTAATCGAGGTTGCTGATATTAAATAGGCTTTTTTCCATTCTTACATACTAACTACATATAAAATTTCAAGTCTCTATCTCAGTTTGTTCGGGAGATTGAGCGTTTACAGACAGACAGACAGACATACAGACGAACAGACAGACAGACAGACGGACGGCAATTTTTTTTCTAAAAATATGTTTTACGGAATCTCCACTATCTAAAACGTGTAAATCCGTCAAAATTTTTTTTTTCGATTTTCAAAACGATTGCAAGACTTACCCTATGCTACGTATGATGGGTAAGTAAAATGAACATCAACCCAGCCCATATCCAAATCGCAAATCGAATCAGGTTCAAGAAAAGCCGAATTACCAGAAACGATGTAAGACTATCCAGTGTGATGTTATTTAAATTCTGTTTCGCTTTCTTTCTGTCTTTTTGTATGAGATATTAATAAATAAGAGTTAATGAACAATAAGCATAACGTAAATGAAAATTCTATTTCTATTGTGTTTAAACAATGAGGAAAAGTATGCATTTAAATAATAAAAAAATGTGTTATATTCTTCTTTGAAACCAACAACCGTCTTTCTGTCGCCTTTCTACACAAGAGATATGCTACAGTTGCAGATAATGATAAAAATTATAATTGTTGAGTAACTCTTTGAAAAATAAAACCGCATAAACAGGCGTTCAGGGTGGGCTATATTTAAACAATAGGAATCAAACAGACCCGCTTTAATGAAAAATTTAACTATTTCTAAATTTAGCTTGAAACAACGTGTCTGAATAATGTCGGAAGATAAAAGAAAATTCATATTAAAATTATCTTTTCCTTTGTCATTTTTAATTTATTTCAAAGAAGAGAAATTCCATTTATTTTATTTTATTTCATTTTAATTTCCTCGGATATCCTGACACCATCTACACTGTAAAAAAAAGTGTCGATCTACTAAAAAAACTTTAGTGATCCTTGTAATTACTAAAAAATTTTTAGTAATCTTAGTCGGTTACAATAAAATCTGTAAGAATTACTAGAAAAAAGTTAGCAACGAATAGAGTTAATAATTTTATATTTTTAATAGCTATTACTAAAACTGACTTGGCGTGGCCTTGATAGCATAGTGGTTATAGTAACGGAATCCAGGCTAAAAGGTCCCGGGCTCGATACTGGCCACTGCCAAATACGCCCCAAATGTATGCAGTGTAAGTACTCGTTAATAACGGGATTATGAATATCCTGACGGAGCAGTAGAAATGTTTGGTGCTGCCATCTATTGCGGTTTTGCCGAAAATCTGCCGTTCCAGAAGTCTGAATGCAGCTCGAAGAAAGCTCCTGCCCTTCGAGCCCACGTAATGGTTATTAAAAATATTTTTGGAGCTATTACTAAAATTTGCTTGGTGGCTCATACTAAAAATATTTAAGTTAGTTATACAAAAAATTCTTTTGTTCAGTTAACAAAAGAAATGCTTGTTTCGCTTGCAAAAATAAGTTTGTAATGGTTACTAAAAAATTCTGTGGAATACAAATTTACTAAAAAAATTTTAGTAACCTCTTGAATTTTTTTTTACAGTGTACATCGAACTAGTAGATGCCTATTAAGGCAAAATTATTTTTATCATGAAAATGTTCCAGGGTGGTCTTTGTTTTTCTGAAAAAAATTAAAGAAAGCGAAAATTAAAATTATTTTGCCGTTGATATCGGCAATCCAGCATTTTACATACTTTAAAATCTGTAAGTAAACAGAGTACAAACAATCATGTATTTAATCATTACATTTTTTTTAAATATACCTAAAAATATCAAAATGAAATTTTTTAAACTTATGTCAATATCTCGAAGCTCATCTTTCATGAGAAATTTTACATCATCCATAAGCAGGGCTACGGCTTCGAAGGGGCGTAATTATTCTAATACATAGAAAAAAATGTACAGTTACTAAGATTTTTAATAATAGATTTGTATTCCAAGAACCTTTCACATAACGAGACATTGAAATTCCATGTCATCAAGGAAGGTTACATGAGTTTTTGCTGTTACCGTTACATGAAAAATTCTTGTATTACAAATCTACTTGGAAAATCTTAGCAACTGTACGCATTTTTTTTTAAACATTGTAGAGGCTCACTGTAAAATTGTATTCTGGCTCCCATATCTGACGTCTAACTGCACACATAAAAAATGTTGGTTGTGATCAACTGAATTTTGAGTTCCACCAGTCACACAACGTAACTTAAGAGCCCACAATAGTCACAAAAAAATTACTCAAAAAGACCCGGATGACCATGTAAAGTCTATGGGAGCGTTCTTTTCTAATATCTCGCTCAAATTTTAATATTTTTGCATGATTTTTTTGCACAAGATAGCTGAGGGCGATCCACAACCGGGCTAGTTTTTACTTTTTCGATTTTGGTTATATATTTTTTATATTACGATAGTTTCAGTTTCAGAACCGGTTTAAACCGGTTTCGAAAGTTAAAGTATTTTTTTAAAGAAAATCTGAAACAAAAATTAAAAAAGTAAAAACTAGCCCGGTTGTGGATCGCCCTCAGCTATCTTGTGCAAAAAAATCATGCAAAAATATTAAAATTGGAGCGAGATATTCGAAAAGAACGCTCCCATAGACTTTACATGGTCATCCGGGTCTTTTTGAGTAATTTTTCTGTGACTATTGTGGGCTCTTAATTTGGTCTTCTATAAGAAGACTACAATGCAAACAATGTCTGGAAAGTTACTAAACTTTTTCTAGGAAACTGGGATTCCTAGTACATTTTATGTAACGATAACAGCAAAAATTCATGTAACCGAACTGTTTTTTTTTTCTACAGTGCAAGGGAAATAAATGGGGGTCTAAATTCCACTTTCTTGATTTGAAAGGAAAAAAAAAACCTTGGGAGCGAAATGCAATCAAAGGTGATCATAAGTCGTTAAACTAACACACATATATTATGATTTTGAAATTATTAAAAAAAATGATTAACAGAAACTTTATTTAGAAAGAAATATAGTATTTCAAAAGTAAAAAAGTGAACTTTATCATAGAAACTTGAAAGAATTTCTCACCAAACACGAGAAAAACAATCCAATGAGGAGCAAACGATGAGAATATTCGCTAACTGATGCCAAACGACAGGGCTACAGAAATATTTAATTATCGAATTTATATGCGGTTTGCTGCATTGAATTTTTTATGAGTAGTTCAAACCTTTAAGGTTTCACGTAATAAAAAATAGCAATTAGTTTTTCATTAATATCAATTATCGATCCTGGAAATTTTGAGAATCGATTAAAATTGACATCGTATAAAACGGCATCGATCATAATAAGAATCGATTTCGAAATTCTGGAATCAATAGAAAAGTCGATTCACACAGATAAGCTCAAAATTAGTACCGTAATTTCCGCCGTATAATCCGCGGTTCAAACAATCATTTTTCGACCCAGAAAATTTTAAAAATAAAATGTAACTTCTTAGATCGTGGTAAATATTTGTCTTTAATTACTAAATAAAATTTCTGGGTCGAAAAAGAATTGTTTGATCTGCGGATTATACGCCGGAAATTACGGTAGTTTTAAAACTTGACGAATTACACCATTTCAAGCTTTGTAAAGTCTTATTATGTTATTTAAAAATGGAATATAAATTAAAATTCTCAGTTTGATCATTTAATAACTCGTTCATTCAAGTTTCAACTTTAGTTAATATTCTCTTTTGATATGAGTACGTTCGTTTTTGTACACAATTACTTTTAAACCAACATATTTCTATATACACCTTGAGTGAAATCGGTATATTCCTGTTATATTAGCTTTTCTGAAATAAAAAGGTCACTGGTGTGACTGTGCTTCTAACAATGTTTTAAAATTTGATGTTAAAGTTGATTTTTAGACAGTCGTTTTTTTCATAGTCTAGAAATCTTGCTCATTGATTATTATTGATTAACTTTTTTCAAAATATCCACTAGGTTTTTTTTAATTTTTACTTTTAAAATGCACAATATTTATTCAAAGTAAAGTTATTCTAAAAAACAAAATTCAATCATGCAAAAGTTGTTTATAGTATATTTTTAATGTGAAAATTTAAAATTGTGCATGAAAATTGTTAACTCCTTGGGGACGAGCGACTTGTATGCGTGCCACATAAGGTGCTTAGAATCCTTGATTATTCCCACCAGTAAATTTTGCTTTATCTAATCCGAGCATTTGACCGATTCAGCTAGGCAACAGTTTTTGTTTTCAAACACAGGTGATAAAAGATTAAAATTACTGCAAAAGACTTTCGTTCCGAAGGTTTTAAATTAGGGTCTTTCCTTTTTTTTTTTTTTTTTTTTTTTTTTTTTTTTTTTTTTTTTTGCCTCTGTTAGAGGTGCTTATCACTACAATTTCGGAACATTAATTTTTAATCTCTAAGTATCTGCCTTGAAATTAGATAAAATATTCTATTCTAAAATAGTGATATCTATGTGATTCGACACCATTACTTTTAAACACCATATTTCTATATATACCTTGAGTGAAATCGGTACATTCCCATGCTTCTCTGAAATAAAAAGTCACTGGTGAGGTATGTATTTTGTGCGTCTAACAACTTTTTAAAATTTGATGTTAAAGTGGATTTTATTAGACTTTCGTGTTTGTCTTAGTCTAGAAAACTAAAAAACCTGTTTTAATTGAAGATAGATATGAAAAGATAAAATTAACACTAGAACCGCCGGATATTTTACTCAAGTTTTATAAAAAGTGTTTCTCACCAGAATTTTAGCTTTAAACAATTTTACTTATTTAATTAGTTTATTTTTCTGATCCATGCATTTAACTTATTTTATGAAGAAAATTCTGGTTCGAATCGCCTATTTTCAATCTGGCAGGGGACAGTTTGACCCCTAATGGCGGTTCTAGTGTTAAAAAATACAAAACATTTTGTATTATGGGACGACATGACTGGGAGCCACGCTCATTCCCATTGATTTTACTCTAAATTATATATTTATTTATTACATGTAACTAAATTTTATCTAAGTGTTTATATATAGTTTAATTTATGTGTTTGATAAAACAATGCAAGAACTTCACGGGGATGAAAAAATTGTCGGCCCGACGGGTGCCGCGATCCCGATAACGCAAAAGCACATTCATCTGGCGTTGTGGCCGCCAAACGGCATGGATTGCGGCCGCACCCCCCCCCCCCCTTTTCACCCCATCTGGCTCCCTGCGACTTTTTCTTGTTTCCCAACATGAAGAAATGGCTCGCGGGAAAAAAATTTTGCTCAAACGAGGAAGTCATTGCCGAGACAGAGGCGTACTTTGCAGAGTTCGAGAAATCCTATTTTTTGGAGGGGTTAGATAAAGGGCCGGAACGTTGGGAGAAGTGTATCTTTCTAAAAGGGGACTATGTTGAAAAAAAAAAAATGAAAAAAAAAACGTTGTCTTCATTTCTAACACGGGTTCTTATTGAACCGCCCTCGTATTTTGTGCATCTAACAACTTTTTAAAATTTGATGTTAAAGTTGATTTTATTAGACTGTCGTGTTTATCACAGTGTACAAAACTAGAAATCTTGTTTCAATTGAAGAAATATATGAAAAAGAATAAATAAAAAAATACAAAAGATTCTGCATTATGGGGAGACATGACAGCGATCTACGCTCATTGCCATTAATTTTACTCTAATATTATATATTTATTTATTACATGTAACTAAATTTTATCTAAGTGTTTATATATAGTTTAATTTATTTGTTTGTTAAAACTATGCAAGAACTTCAAACATATTAGACGGGTTTATGATTTTTATCTCACCGAAAAAAATATTTTTCAGCCAAAAAAATCCCATTAACTATTACAGCATTCGAGCGATTTTAACAAAAAATTTTTATAGTACAGAATAAATATACAAAATACAGACTAGTATACTGAAACAAATATACAAATACAGACACTCTGAATGAATAATGATTAATTCTTTTTTAAATATCCACTAATTATTTTTTAATCTTTACTTTTAAAAAGCACAATAATTTTTTCAACGTAAAATTATTCTAAAAAACATAATGAATATTACAAAAGTGGGTTTGTAAGATATTTCTAATGCGAAAATTTAAAACTGCGCAAAAAAAATTGTTTTAATATATTGGTGAAGAGGACTGGTGTACGTGACACATAAAGTTTTCGGAATCCTTGTTTATTCTCACGAGTAAATTTTTACTGTAAATTTTGCCTTCTTTAATCCGAGCATTTGCCCTATTTAGTCAAACAAAAGATTTTGTTTTGAAAAACCGGTGATAGAACAGATTAAAAATACTCTAAAAGACTTTCATTCCGAAGAGTTTAAACTAGTGTCTTTCCGACATTTTTTGCCTTTGTTAGAGGCGTTTATCACCACAATTTCGAAATATTTATTTTTAATCTCTAAATACCTGCCTTGAAATTAGGTAAAATATTCTATTCTAAAACAGTAATATTCTGTGATTGGACATTACTTTTAAACCAACATATTTCTATATATATCTTGAATGAAATCTGTATATTCTTATATATAAAGACCTCATCAATCAATGGGTACTAAAACTAAGGGCAAAACAGGGAAGCCGTTAAATAAGTCACAATTTTTGACTCGAGCAACTTCATAACTTCTGAAGCTATTCAAACCAATTCACATTTTTGCAATTTTCATTAAAAACATTATTCATCCATCTCATATTAGTTACAAAAATAAACTGTGTTGCCCCTTTTTTTGACAACTTGTATATTTAACCCTATGCAGAGTTGCCGAGTCTCCGGCTTTTTGAATACCAGAATTTTCAGAAAATATTGCTTTAATTAATTGTAATAGTTCGGCGATTTAAAATAAACATTTTCTATAAAATAATAGTGGTGTATGAAAAGCTGGAGACTTAGCAACTCTGCGTATGTCCATCTAAGAATTTTCTCTAATTTTATAAAAAGGCTTATAAATGGCTAGTTCCATGGGTTTTGTAGTGTAAGTCACATTACCTTATAATTGCTATGATTGTTTGCCACCGTTATTTTCGAAAAGTCTGCTTGGCCTTATTCAATTAATGCGAATGTGCCGATAAAATAAATCAAATTTTTTCCTACTAAAATACTGGTAGCCAAAAATCGTAGCCTGTGACTTATACTACAAGTACTCATGGAAATAGCCAAATGTAAAGGTATGCATTTACTTAAATCATAGTTTGATGCTATAGTGGCTTTGGAATATCTTCATTCATTATACTTTTCACAAAACTAGAAATATTACATTATTTTTTGTCTACAACCATTTTAATATGATTTATGAGAACAGAAGAAAAATATTTCAGCAGGTTATGGATGTATTTGAATTCAAAATGCTTGTTTTTTTATTCATTTTTATATAGATTTTTGTTCATGAATACATTCAAATGGCAAGTTCTCTTATTCAGAAACCAAATAATATGCTGTCCTTAATAATTTTTTGATAAAGAAAAAATATACTTTTAATAAATGCTGTCAAAGTTGGTATTTTTAACTAATTTTCCCAAAGCAATAGTGTTAGAAAAACACACGCACACACACACACAAACGCACAAAAAAGTGGTCATACTGAAAAAATTGGTTAAAAAGCAAGTTCTAATTAACCCTTTTAGTCCGATAGTAGAATACGATCTAGAAATTCCATAATTCAAAAAAATCTGAATTTACTCCAGAAAATCCCATTGATAAATGTCACTTTATTTAAATAACGGAATGTCTGCTATTAAATTAAAAAAAAGTATTTCTATTTTCATTTTCTGGTATGAGTTTGGAATAACCAAAATAAATGCAGAAAAAAATAAAGAATGCCATGATGCCATTTGAATTCCCGGGGAGTGAAAGCGTTAACTGAACACAAAATAAAAACACAGGGCGCTTAAATAAGGTCTTCAAAGCCATATCGGCAAGTTTCATGTTTGTACATTTAAAAATGAGTCCGAAAATATGTCAGGAAATTTAAAGATGTTGAGCATGAAAAAATATTTTTTAACGCTTTATAGGGTTAAAACTTTTTAATATTTCTAAAGCTGTTTTACCGCTCCATAAATTTGTATCTATATATATTTAAATAATTTGCAAATTTCTTAAAACGTCAATTTTCATTTTACAGCACTATATGCGATTTATTAAAGAAAATAATCTTTAGCATTTAAAAATAACGTGAATATATTACGTTTAATGTTCACGACCACTAGATAACATATTCAGTGGCGTAACCAAGATGGGTGCCCAAGTGCTCTTAATACCGGTAATTCTTGAAAGTTCTGTTCGCCTTACCTAACCAGAAAATTTTCTGCTGTGAATTAAGTAGAAGAAAACCTCACAATATTACTGGCTTTGAACATCCCCCTGGTTAGCCACTGATTAGCAAATAAGCAGTTTTTCTTTAGCACATTGGTAAACTCAATTATTAACACTAGAACCGCCGGGTTTTTTTTTACACATGTTTTACAAAAAGTGTTTCTCACCAGAATTATAATTTTAAACTATTTAACTTAATTAATTAGTCTATTTTTGCGCTACATGCTTTTAACATATTTTATGAAGAAAATTCTGGTTCGAATCGATTGTTATCGATCTGGCAGGGGTCATTTTGACACCCAAAGGCGGTTCTAGTGTTAAGGCAATTTCCACTGCATTACTAGTTTTACTTTCTTCTATCTGTACAAGAAGAAAGTATTGAATTCGTGAAAAAAAATCGAAATCCGGTTTTCAACTGACTTTCACGTTTTAGAGGTAAGAAAACTCGAAAAATATGTTTTTACAAAATGTCTGTCTGGGAGTCTGTCAGACTGTCTGTCTGTGGTGTATGTGAAAAAAATTTGTGGCCGAATCTCATGAATTAATGCACGGAATTTCAAAAAACTTTTGATTCTGTTAGACCTTGATAAAACTAAATCTTGTTAGTTTCGTGTGTACATTGCTTAGCAGGTGGCGCTTCTATGCTGCATTAATCACAATTTTTATAATAGCCATATCTCAAGAACTATTGGATGGATTTTCATAAAACTTTAGATTTAGTTTATACTTGATATAGTATGCTGCTGATTTCTTTTTGATGCAAATTCCTCAACAGATGGCGTTGCCATTGTGCATTATTCCTTAGTATCGCAATAGCTGTATCTCAAGAACTAATGCACGGATTTTCACCAAACTTCAGATTCAGTTATAAGTTGACATAAATTGTTTCTGACTATAGATTTTGGTTTAAGCAACTAAACCGGTTGTGCTGTTATGCTGCATTTTTCAGAAAGTGTTAACGTTTCTAAGATAGAAGAAAGTTTGGGGATTGCTACGTCTGACTAGTTAATTTAGCATCTTTAGCACTTTGAAATACAGAATCTGTCATATCCAAAAGTAAGAATGTAGAAACATTTAATTTTTTCATTTATGACTTTGATAACATAAAAAAAATATGTGTTTTTGTATATTTAATAATATTCCCCTCCCCTCCCAAAAAAAAAGAAAAAAAATCCAGATTCAATAATTATTTTATTTTAAATTGGAAATTTGTCATATCTAAATCGTTGCAGATATGACACATCATCAAATGTGAGGTATTCCATTTCTGTGCCAAGAAATAACTTCAAAATTAATTCTTTACTTAACCCGTTCCGGCACACTGTGCCCAGTCTGGGATACCTAATTTCAATTACAAACCTGCAAACGACACCAATAACAATTAGTAAAATTTTGCTTGTACAAAGAAAGTTTAAATTAAGGGATTCTAAATTTTTCCAAAATTCGTTTGTAAATTCCGGTGACAGTCGATAATTTCTCATTTTACTAACAAAATTTGTCCGTGCCGGAAAGGGTTAAAACAAGAAGTACGCACATTTTTTGCAGTGCTGAAAAAATGTATTGATAGGTAAATACCAGAAGAAATATTAAAGTATTCTATGAAACATTATCAGTGGCATCAGAATGAATTATGTAACACTATTAACCCATTAGTGCCTAGCGTCCCATTTTTGGGACAGTTTAAAAAAAATTCAAGTAAGCGCTTTTCACACCAGTAAAAAGGAGTATAAATAAATACTTTTTCCTCGAGACAAATTCTTCGATAAATTAAGATACAAGTTTTTCTTGTTTTAAAAGTGGTGGGAAAGTGCGAAATTTGAATTTTAACATAGAAAATAATTCAGGCATTAATGGGTTAACAAAAGAATCGTGACAGACTTGGCCTATGCTAAGGAAGAATAAAAATCTCAGTTAAATACAATTTTTATAAAATGACAAGTAGAAAAAATCATGTGTTAACCCTTTGAGCTATGGTGGGTAAATTTCTTCAAAATTCCAAATGTCACAATGGCGCCAGTATTTTTCAAAGAAAAAAAACGGTTAAGGATATACACGAAAAAATGCATTAACTTTTTTGAAATAAATTTGGTCGAATTTTCCGGTGCTATTCTGACATTCCGGAATTAAAATTATGTGGTAGAAAATTCTACCATCAGTGCTCAAAGGGTTAAGCATAAATTCTGAATAATTAAGCATTGAATAAGTTTAAGGGGTTATTAAGGGGGGCTACATTCTTAATTTAGGTAAATGGATTTTCATATGCAATTAAGCGATTTGCTTCAATTTTTGGATATAGGTTCATACTGCTAAGACGCTTCCCTAAATTAGATGTAAGGTTCTTTTGGGAAGTATAAGGGGGGGGGAGACGATTATCTCCCTTAAATTAGATAAATTATTCGATTTGCTATAAATTTTGGATATAGGTTCTATTTGAAAGGGGAATCTCTGAATAGTTTTGGAGATTTAATGGTTAAGTATAAAGGAAAGAAAGGGGTATAATCTCTCTTGAATTATATAAATGTGTATTTATGTAGAATTATCCGATTTGCTTTAAATGTTGGATATAGGTTCTTTCTGATAAATCGAATCTCTGAATAGTTTTGGAGATTAAATATTTAAGTATAAAGGAATAAACGGGAGATGACCCCTTTTCAAGTATATAAATTTGTACTTATGCAGAATTATCCGCTTTACTTAAAATTTTTGATATGGGTTCTTTCTGATAAGGCGAATCTCTGAATTTGTTTTCGGGGTATAATAAGTATAAAGGTGGATTAAGTATAAAGGTGGGGACGGGGGATAACTTCTTTTAAATTATATGAATGATTTTCTATGGAGAATTATCTAACTTGCTTAGAATTTTAGATATAGTTTTATTGTATGATAAAACGTATCCATGATTAGCTTTGGGGGTTCAATAATTAATTTTAAAGAAGAGAAATGGGAGATCTAATCCGTTCTTAATTTGTTTTTCGAAAGGCAATATCTCTTGAAAAAATAAGGCTTTAATATACAATTAATGTACATAGCTTGTGAAGTCAATGCCATCAGTTTAACTGGGCAATATTCTGTTTTATTATTATTTCGGTTTTCAGGCTGTCAAAACCAGAGAACTTGTGTGCCTACCCGTTCTGTATGTATGTACGTACGTATGTATGTAAAGCGATAAAACAGGATAAAATGTCCAATTTAGATGAAATTTTGGATATAGATTTACTGTGATAAGACGCTTCCCTGAGTGGTCTTGGATGTTCATTCGATAAGTATAATCAGCGGGGCGGGCTTATACCCCCGGTTCTCTTGTTATGTTTAAAGGGTGGTTGGGGGGATGAGCAAAAAACCACCCATTTAAATTACATAAATGGGTTTTTGTGCAGAATTGACCGATTTGGTTTAGATATAAGTTTTTTCCGATAAGACAGATGCATGAAAATTTTTGGTAGTGTAATGGTTAAGTATAAAGGGGAGAGTGGGGGATAGCCCCTCTTAAATTAAATAAATGGGAATTTATGCAGAGTTATTCAATTTGCTTCACATTTTGGATGTTGCATCATTATGATAAGTCGTATCGCTGATTAGTTTGGGGTGGGTTCAGTCATTAATTATAAAAAATGGAAATGTGAGAATTAATCCCCCATTTAAGTTTTTTTTTTTTTTTTTTGAAAGGCATTATTCTTTGAAAAAAATTAGTCTGTAATATACAATTAGTATGAATAGCCTATGAACTCAATGTCATTAGTTTAACTGGGTATTATTTTTTTTACCTCTGTAAGAGATCGACTATATTTATGATTTCCTCTTGTGACTGATTGACAAATGGGCATATTTCGTGATTTTCCTACTTGTGACAACAAAAAAAGAATGAAAGTTCCAAAAGAATATGCCAAAAAGGACAGTAATCACTATGATGCATTGTTAAAAAAAATCCGTTAATATAGACAAATTTTTCCGTAAAAGTTTATGGAATAGTTTCATTTTTAACAGAAGACAGTAGAATTTTTGTGATTGACATTTTGTTATTGGAAATCCGTAAAAATTCAGTAAGTTTCCGTCAATTTCCGGGAATTTTTCTATATACATTACAAGTTCAAAAAATGGTTTTTTGAAATACTTTTTCTGTTGCGAAAGCGAAGTAAATTGTTGTAATACTTGTCTTACAATGTTTTTATTTTCAATAAAACTCCTATGTATCAGTTAAATATGGTTCTACTTTGGATTCATTGCAATCATTCTTAAAATTTACGAAAAAGTTTTGATATTAAATCTATATTTTAACCGATAAATGTCATTTCTCCATCTATAACAAGAAAAGAAGAAATATTATTATAAACATCTCGTTATAATTTTTTTCTATTTCTTTCTGTTTTAATAATTAAAAGCTGATGTATTTTTACGATATTAAAAAAATAATAAAAAAATAAAATTTTATTAGTTCTTTTTAAATTTGATATAGTTAAAAAGGAAAGTTAGTTTATTTTTCATGATGATTTTCAAATAATGTTTAACTCATATATAGCATATTTTCCAAAAAGAGTGTTGGATATTTAAAATAGAAAAAAAATTCTACTTTTAATTTTAATATTTAAAAAAAATCTATTCATTTTAAGAAGTTTGCTCATAAAATTTAAAACATAGCTGAAATATATTAACGGAATTTTTATAATATTCACGATTTTTTAAGTTATAAAAAGCGATAAAGTAAATTCATTTTATTAACCAGTAGTTATTATCTTTATTGATTTTACAGTAGATCGTCACACAAATAATTTGTTAAAATACACGTTGAAAAAAAGTATGTTAATGTCTTTTAAATAATAAATAAGTATGAATAATTTTACGATAACATTTTAAAATTCTTCCAAAACAGAAGGAAACAAAACTCTTAATGCATTCTTTCATGCATGTAATAATTTTTAGACTACAATTTATTTTTTATAAAGCTGAAGTTAAAAAGCCAAATATTTAAAATCATGGAAAGAAAATCTGTAAACCACTTAGAACTGTATACTCAATCAAAAAAAAAAAAAAAAATCTCTACAAAAATATATATTGTGTTCAAAATCTTGCCTTTGCTTAATAAAATGCATCCGAAATAAATAAAGAAATTTGAAAACATGGCTTGTGTAACCCTGGCATTATGGCATTGCACCTCATGTTAAGATAGAACGGTTCCCTGATTCGATCCCCATCGAGGGTAAGTCACATTTCTAAACTGTTGTATGAATTAAATGTACAAGTTCTGTCCCTGATGTTAAAGTGTCTGGAAAGTTAAGAATAAACATCATTAAGATGTTACTTTGTCCTTGAAAAATTCTATTTTGACGTTCAAGCGAATTTCCTTTATAAAGAAATATGAAGATCTTGGTATACATAAAAAATTTCCCAAATAAAAAAAATTTTGAACCCCAAACTATAGTTAATACTTGCATTCACAGAAATTAAAATTTTACAATTTAAAGTTGATTTCTCATGTAAGAGATGAAATATATCGACGTAATTTCCATTTAAAACTTTGAACTTGGTTTAAAAGTTAAACGTTTGGAATTTTTTTCAATTAGAAAAAAATACAGAGAATTTCGGCTTTGACTATTATTCCATTAAAAATATAATAAAACAATTTCGTTCAGAAATTGATAATGTAATCACTAAATATGCACTATTCATGCAAGTAGTTAAAAATGAAGGCATGTCAGATACTGCAAAGTTTTCTGAAATTGTTAAGAGTATTTAGATGATTAGATATGTAAATAAACTCAACTTCTTAAACATTATGCGAATCACATTTAATACGCAATCTCACTTAATTTGCGATTTTCCTCCATTTCTTCGAAACACATTTTAAGTGGTTTAGACTGTTTATATATATATATATATATATATATATATATATATATAATCATTAATAGTAAAACAATATATATCAACAAAAAATGAAAAAATGAATTAAAAGGAATATTTGAAATTTGCAGAACTGTAGTAGACTCGTCATATCCCAAATACTATAGAGCTACAAATAAAGTGTGTCATTTCATCTTCATATTAGCCATGAAGAGCGAAATAATACTAATTGGGAGTTACCACCATACAAAAAAACCAAAATAAAATGGAGAAAAACTTTTAAAATAAATCATAACAACATTATTAAAATGGATAGAATAGGAAAAAACATACCAGGCACTATACTTACCCCTAAAGCAGTAGCGGCTCTCCAGGGAGTGCTGCATTAATTTATTTACACCACAAAAATTGTAGGGTAATTTCAGGTTTTTTTTAATCAACAAAATTTGTCAAATAAATAATGTAACAGATTTTGTTAAATTTTAGTGGTTAAAAAAAATCTGATGCAGCACTCCCTGATGAGCCGCTTCTGCCCTACAGTGATGTAGCAAAAAATAGACTGTAATGATTATAAATTAACTAAATGCATTATCTATACACATGCCAACCTCTGGCTTTAACCCATTAGTGCCTAGCGTCCCTTTTTAGGGACGCTTCAAAAGATGCATTCAGCACTGTTTTTGACACCGGTAAAAAAGAAAAGCAATAATTAGTTTATTTAAATGAAGCATTTTCGTGATTAATTAGCTAAACTTAAATTTTCTAAAAATAGTGGTGCCAACCAAATAAAATTTACGCAAAAGATGCTGGGTACGAATGGGTTAAAAACCTTAGAAACATATTTGGAACTAGAAATTTATTTAGCAAATTAAATTAAATAGGGTTGCAAATGAGAACAGAATTTAATGGAAGATCCGTTTAATTTAACAAATTTTCCGGTTTGAAATACATATTCTTGATTTACAAAAAGCCGGATGTTGGGAAGTATGTATATATCTATTGGAAGATGTCTTAAGCGTATATTTCCAGTATATAAGCAAAATGCAATAAACGATACATAAACAAAATAATGTATAAGCAAAAGCAATTGTTTATTTAATGAAAAACATTATTAAACGTAATAGGTACATGATTTATTAAAAATTTGTAAAATTTAGTATGGATGAATCATTATAATGATTCCTTTAATTAATAGTACCATATTATAAGATCTCGATGATTAAATCATTCTTACATCATACTGTAAATACTTAAGTTAATAATGTAATGATAATTAATTGTGAACTAATTCAGAGTGTCCAGCGAATAACACCCTGATTCCAAAATTAAATTTCTCAAAAACAAAGATCGATAGTAATATGCGGTAAACGGTTTTTTTCATTAGGTAAGCTGTAAAATTTTTTTACAGAAATTTCAAACAGTGAATATTTTGAAAAAATTGCTTTCTGATTGCATAGAATGCTTTGATTTGACATTTTTCTTATTTTAGATTGCCTGCAGAGAAATAATTTTTCAGCTTACAGTGCAATATTTTAAAGATTTCTCGAAATAAATTTTTAGACTTTCGAAATTTTAAAAATTTAATTAAAAAAAACTATGAAATATGGCATTTTAAGCCGAAAACACATTCTCTGGCAGCTATCTAAAGCAAGAAAAATGTCAAATCAAAGCATTCTTTGCAATCAGAACACAATCTTTTCAAAATATTTACCGTTCGAAACTTTTGTATAAAATTTTTACAGCTTACCTGATAAACAAACCGTTTACTGCATAATTCTATTGATCTTTGTTTTTGAGAAATTTAATTTTGAAATCAGGGTGTTATTTGCTGGACACCCTGTATTTTAATGTTTATATGTGCAAAGAAGGGATAAAAATTAAATAAAGGAAAAAATAATTAAAAAAGAGTGCAATTAATTTTATTTAATTTCACAATAATAAACTCAATATTTTAATATAAGATAAAAGAAGGAATAAAATAGATTTTTAATATATGCATTGTATATACTTAGAAATAATATTTTAGTTATTGTTAAAACTGTTAAAAGTTAGGTTCAAGTTAATCTTTAACATTAATTATTAAATTATATTAATGTAATTAATTAATATAACTATACAAATATTCATACATATGTGTTAATTCAACATCCAGTATAAAATGTATTATTGCAACTTAGCAGATGCCTCTACCTCCTCAGTTTTGTGTGTATATATATATATGTATTACTACATATATACTTATATGTACTATATTACTATATATATAGAGAGAGAGAGAAAAAATCATAATTCAAAACAAATAAATTTTATACTTGCATTTGAAACATAATTATAATATCCAATATGCGAATGGAATTTTAGAAAATTCTTTCTTGGCACGACCCTATGCAGTGCATAACCAGGATAAGTGCAACAAACCAGCGAAAATGTAAGGTTCTTCTCTCCTTTATTCATAGCAGAAAATTTTCTGGTTAAATAAGGCTAAAAGAACTTAAAAAAATACCGGCAATATGAATATTTGGGTACCCACCCACGTTCGCTGCCGCTTACGTAAAGATGTGATGCTAGATAATGCCGCACTATAGAAGTGGGGTTTTCCCAGAAGCCAATTTACTTTTTTGTAACAAAGAATCAGTGAAAGTTTTTCCCGCGCCAGCGCGTGACTAGCTATTGTACATCACCCCACATACCGCGCTGGCGCGTGAGTGGCCCCTTAACGTTGGCGCCATATCACGCCCATTCGCGTGAGCGGCAGCGAACGTATTAATCCACTGATATGTCGCACAGCATTTTTACATTTTTGATAATTTTAGATTCAGTAGTTTAGGCTCTACATTGATTAGCAAAAATTAGACTTTCTTTTAACACTAGAAGCGCCGAAAATGTCACTCAAGTTTTATAAAAATGTTGACACCAGAATTTTATTTTAACACTTTGAGCTCTCTAAATTTCTTCAAATTTCGGAATGGCACATTAGCACCAATATTTTGCAAAGAAAAAAAACGGTTAACGATATACACGATAAAATGAATTAAAGCGTTTTCAAATAAATTTGGTTGAATTTTCTGGTGCTGTTGTGACATTCCGGAGTTAAAATTATGTGGTAGAAAATTCTACCATCAGAGCTCAAAGGGTTTTAAAGTGCTTTAAACTCTCTTTTAGACTTGAGTTAGGCGTGATATACATACTTAACTCTTTTTCAAAGACATTTCCGGTTCAAATTGAATTATTCATATAAGGTAGCAGTCAAATTGACTGCTCTCAGTGATTCTAGTGTTAATACGTCAACAACAGCAACTTTCTCATTTAGATGTGCTTATTCCTCTTGTGAGACACATTATGGGGTAGTTAAAAAGAGAAAAAAAACTAGTTGGATGTGCCAATCCCAAAACTTTCTCCTGTCTCATAAGTACATTTTAATATTTTAAAAATTAGTTATGCATGTTAATACATTAAAATTATTAATTCAATACTACACCAATTTTGATTTTTATCTTAAATTCCTACTTCAGTCTATTAATCGGAGTAAAAACGAGTTCATGAGGATCATGATATTTATTAAAATCAATAGTTTTCACTTATTATTTATCATCAGTTGTTTAAAAATAGCTCTATTAAAAGGCCGTGAAATCACGTATCTGCACGAGCCAATGGACGATAGAGCGATGGGCAGATGTTTTTCAAATCCAGGAGGGTCTTCTTTCCATACCCAAAAATAATAATACACAAAATATTTAGCTCAATTCTAAGCATAACTTCATAAAAATTTTTATGGTACAAAAATGAAAATGGCATAGACATTGCGATTATAGCGCCTCCTTTAGGCAAATGTTTTGAAATTCAGTGAGGACCTGCTGACTATATTCAAACACTTGCACATAAAAATTGGTTCACTTCTATGCATAACTTCATCCTCTTTTCGGTGGTACAATATTGAAAATGGCGATAAAATCACTATTTCAGCGCCCCCTTTTGGCGGAATATTTCAAAATTGAAGCAATACCTGCTTGCCACAGCCAAAAATATACACAAAACTTTTTGTTCAATTCTATGTATATTTTCACACACTTTTGGATGATAGAATAGCATCATACGGAAACACAGACACACGGACAGACAGACATTTTTTAAAAACATGTTTTTTGGAATCTCTGATTGCTTAAACGTGTAAATCCGTTGAAAACCGGAAGACGAAAAACATTTCGATTACATTCCTCTATTGCATTCTTCTATTCCATTCATACATTCTGCTATTGAAGATAGAAAAAAATTAAAAATGAAATTTTATTTAAGAAACAAACCGCCTGTTGAAAAATGTGGCAGATTTTATTTTCTTCTTCAAATGGAGAAATTAAGTATGTTTACAGTATATGTATGTGTATGTGATAAATATTTCCGTAGATATTCATATATTTGAATCCATTTTTAGGTGCGTTCGTAATTATATAATACGTAGCACCTATAGTGGTCGTTCAGTCCGTCCGTCTGTCCGTCCGTCCGTCTGTCCGTCCGTCCGTCTGTCCGTCCGTCCGTCTGTCCGCATATAACAACGCAAAAACTACCCAACCGAATCGTTTGAAATTTAAAATACATAATTATTACATAATTTTGTCGAGTCATTTCAAATTTTATGAAATTCGGATGCATAGATCAATTACAGGGGCAATCAAAAGTATTCCATTACATTACGGTCAATGGGGAAAAAAGTTTCAAATGCATTTTAATCGTTTGAAATTTAAAATACGCAATTATTACATAATTCTGTCGAGTTATTTCACATTTTTTGATAATCGTGTGCATAGATCAATTACAGGGGCAATCAAAAGTATTCCATTACATTACGGTCAATGGGGAAAAAAGTTTCAAATGCATTTTAATCGTTTGAAATTTAAAATACGCAATTATTACATAATTATGTCGAGTTATTTCAAATTTTTTGATAATCGTGTGCATAGATCAATTACAGGGGCAATCAAAAGTATTCCATTACATTACGGTCAATGGGGGAAAAAAGTTTCAAATGCATTTTAATCGTTTGAAATTTAAAATACGCAATTATTACCCAATTATGTCGAGTTATTTCATATTTTTTTGATAATCGTGTGCATAGATCAATTACAGGGGCAATCAAAAGTATTCCATTACATTATGGTCAATGGGGAAAAAGTTTCAAATATATTCTATACGTTTGAAATTTAAAATACATAATTATTACATAATTGTGTCTAGTTATTTCAAATTTTATGAAAATCGGATGCATAGATCAATTACAGGGACAATAAAAAGTATTCCGTTACATTACGGTCAATGGGAAAAATGTTTCAAATGCATTTTAATCGTGTTACACACATGCGAACTTTATAAAATTTATATGCAACTATAAAGTACATATTATAATATACATCTTACATAATTTGTGGTGCAAAGAACATTTGTTATTGATTGACAAGGCCACACAAAAGTATTCCATTACATAATGGTATAGGAAGAGCATTGTTTGATGAGCGTTTTAATTGTAATTCACTATTTACAATTTTATGAGATTGATAAATGAAAGTAATATTTTTAAAACTTCGTTATCGTACGAACGCACCTCATTTGCTACGCTTCACGTGCAATTTCCAACTTGTTATAATTATAATTGTTATTCATTATTACACCCACGTAAGATGATAAGTGGGCTCGAGCCCCTCATAGACTAGAATCAATAAGTATATTTTAAAAATTATGAAAGAAAACAATTATTTCTAATTTGTAATAAAAATTCGGAATTTTTGAAAGGAAATAATTTTGTTACCTGATTTTTTTCTCTTTTATAAAATTTATTATAAAAGTTAAAATGTTAGCAAGTTTAAAATTTACTGAACCAAAACTTAAGACTACGTGCACGTTTTGTTCTTTTTAACGCTAGAACGCCCGGAAGGAGTCGATTCGACTCCGACCATGTGATTAAATTTCAATTCAAACCAGATTTTTTTTCTAGAAATAAGTTAAATTTGAACCGTGCGGATTTTCGTTAAAAAATTTTATTAAATAATTTTTTATAAAAATAGTGATATGAAATATTATTATCAAAATTGAGTAAAATCTCCGGGCGTTCTAGTGTTAACCTTCATAAAATTTTGGTAATTTTATAGTAAAAAATCAAATTGTTTAATCCGTTAGTGCCTAGCGTTCCTTTTTAGGGACGCTTCAAAAGGTGCATGTAGCACTGTTTTTGACACCGGTAAAAAAAACAGCAAACTTTATTTTATTTAATTGAAGCATTTTCGTAATTAATGAACTAAACTTAATTCTTTTAAAAATAATGGTGTCAACCGAATAAAATTTGCGCAAAAGATGGTGGGCACGAATGGGTTAATTGCAAACACTCCTTAACCTTTTCTTGCGCGGACAAATTCTGTTAATAAAATGAGAAATTACCGACTGACACCGGAATTCACAAACTAAATTTCTTAAATATCTTGAATTCCTTAATTTTAGATTTTACTGTAAAAGGAAAATTTTACTAAAATAACATTGGTGCCGTTTGCAAGTTTGAATTTAAAATTAGGTATCCCAGACCGGGCACAGTGTGCCGGAAAGGGTTAACCCTTTCATGCGCGGACAAATTCTGTTAGTAAATTAGAAATTATCGACTGATACCGGAATTTACAAACGACTTTTTAAGAAATCAAGAACTACTTAATTTAGGCTTTTATTGTAAATGCAAGATTTTATTAAAAAATTGTTGGTGCCAATTGCAAGTTTGGAATTAAAAGTAGGTGTGTCCAGTCCGGAGACAATGCGTTGGAAAGGGTTAAACCATTGAGGGGCAAGCAATAGTGCCTCTGTAATATTGAATTTTCACCAGAAAAATCGAAAAATTTCATTTTAAAATAAGAAAAGGCAATTATCCACCCTTTTTGCCGCTAAAATTAAAAGTATAAATTTTCATTGAACGTTTCTGGTGAGAATCTCGTTTAAATTAGGTGGGATAAAATATATCCCACCAGCCCTCAAGGTGTGAATTAAATTATTTAATCCTTTGATTGTTGAATTCTCTACCATTTAATTTTAATTCCAAAAAAAAAAAAATAGCACTAGAACATTCCACCAAATTTAATTGTAAAAGGTTTAATGAGTTTTTTCGTGTATATCCTAAATCGAATTTTGTCTTTGCAAAATACTTGTGCCAATGTGACATTTGGAAATTTTACTAAATTTTCTTATCACAGCTGAAAGGTTTAACATAATAAAACTACTTAGAATATACACAGTAAGAAAAAACGAAAAAAAAGAAAAAAGTGCTGTTAATAGTTCTTTTTTGTGCGAAAAATGAATTTCACAGTCCTGGCGTTATTTTACACTTGCCCTCCTCGGAGGAAGGGGTGGGGGCGGGGGGTGAATATAAATTTTTATCAATAAAATAAATAGACAATATTCTTTCTCTTTCTTTATTTATAAGTAAACACAAACTTCAATGCAAATTTACTACATATATAATTTCTTGAACAGTGCTTAAATATGCATACGCATATGCCAGGAGAACAGGAATGCCAAACGTTGAAATATTCCATATTTCCGAATTAGATAACTTTATGATAATTTAATCATTTTAATAGAAACTTTGTATTTTCAATAAAAAAGATAACAGACGAAAAAAGCATAACAGACTATTTTGAATTAAAGACCATGTTACAAATAAAAAGAGAAGTTGGAGCAAAAATGATTTCGATATCAAAAGACATGCCGCTCCCGCTAGATATATCTTACGATATCATGTGCAACCCCCCCCCCCCCCTGCTCCCTAAAATGATAACATTATATTTTCTCAGCACTTAAACAGAGTTGATAACCATTTTATTAACACCTGCTCCTTCTGCTACAGAATAATTTGTTTAGTGCACATTGCCTTATGACCTTGACGCGCACATTTGACGATCTCGTTTCGTTGTTCGTTTTAGTTTTGTGTCTTTGAAAAGAACTTAAAATGCAGTCAGAAAATAAGAAAACAAAATGATTTTTTTAGACCTTTTTGAAAAATTCTCGTATTTTTTCCCCTGAAATGAGTTTGATTTTTTCTCTTTTCTTTTAGAGAGGGGGGTGGACGAGATTACTTGCTGAAATTTGTGGTACTTTTTTCATGATCAATTCACGAATTTATTTTGTGAAATTTCAAATAAATAAATAAAAATAAATAAATATTGCTATCCAAAAATTTCAATAAATATTCTCGGAAAAATGGCGAAATTTTACATGTTTTGTCAAGGATCCTCCAATCCTCTTACTCTTCAAGATACTTTAGAAATGGCACTAAACCTTCTCAAATAAAGAATTTGCGATTTAATTATACGATTTCACTCATGTTTAATATTCGTTAAGAAGGCTTATGTTACGAAGTAATTTTTTTCCACTTTTCAGCTCAGAGGCTATAAATGCCTGGGAGCTTATGTGCCCGTCCGTTCTGTATGTCGTATGTGCGAAACGCTATAACTCATGATAAAAATATCAGATTCACTTGAAATTTTGGTTATATGTATATTCTGATAAGGCATTTCCCTGATTAATTTTTGGAGTTCATTCTATGTGTATAAGAAAGGGAACGGGCGCTAATGTCCTTCCCCTTAATTTATATAAATGGGTTTTTCATGCAGAATTATCAGTTTTCGTTCAAAATTGAGACATAGGATTATTCTGATGAGGCACTTCCGTGATTAGTATTAGGCGTTCATTGGATAAGGATAAAGAAGGGGGATGTGGGGGGCTCATGTCCCTCCCCTTAATTGATGTCTTCCGATTTGGTCTGAATTTTTGATATAGATATTTTATATGATAAAGCATATCTCTGATCGCTTTAAGGGGTTAAATAAATAAGTATAAAACGGGGAAATGGAGGGAGCTGTTCCCCCCACCCCCTTAAATTGTTTTTCGAACGAAATTAATCCTTGAAAATATAACGCTGCAATGTAGAATTAATATGCGTAGCCTCTGAGCTCAATGCCATCAGTTTAACTCTGCAATATTCTTTTTATTATTTTCCTCTGAATATTTTTTTTAATGTCCTATTTTTCGGACTGATGACCGAATATCTTTTTTCTTTTTCGGAACTTAATGACTTAAATTTTTGTAAAATTTGGCATAAAATAACTTATGCATTTTCTTGATATTAAAATATAGTGAACGTTTGATGACCGAATGTCTTTTTTCTTTTTCGGAACTTAATGACTTAATTTTTTGTAAAATTTGGCATAAAATAACTTATGTATTATCTTGACATTAAAATATAGTGAACGTTTTGTTTACTATATTTTAATGTGTTGTGTTTCAATAACCATAATTAATCAGCGCCGTGAGAAAGGGGAAGGGAGGGGTAGAAAGGGCCTCTCACCCCGGACGTAGAAATTTAGGGGATGCCAAAATCATACTACCAACGTCATTTTTGGCCTGTTACTAGAAAAAATTGGGTGAGGAGTGGCGCTTAATTGAAACGCAGTTTTCTCTTCGCTCGTCCCTTTATTTAATTGCCTCATAAGTGTTATCTTTTTGTGTATTATTGTTATTTTGTTACTTAATTCATCAATTTGAACGTTGTTTATTTGCACTAGGTGAAAAAATAGCATTTTCTTTGTTACTATGTTGCTATGAAAATATTTTTTGACAAACCTCCAAAATCTGGAATCAACGCGACTCCGGAGATACCGGATGTTTAAGATTCAATTGTTGTATTTTTTTTTTTTTTTTTTTTTTTTTTTTTTTTTTTTTTATTGAAGTTATGATTAATATTTTGGGATAACTTGTACATACAGATATGAGCAGTAGAAAATTTAGGCATGTATACAATATTTGTGAAGTTTAGTACTACAGTGCCAGCAAAAATAAATCTTAACACTTGCGATTTTTAACGTTTTGTTAAATATTCAGACATATACATGAGGAATTATTCTGAAACTCCAGGTATGTAAATGAAATACTACAGTTTATATATTTTCGCGAAAGTTTTTTCTCGAAATACCATAGGAGGCCGTCAACGAATCTAAAAAGACCTAAGATCTTTTGGATAATCCAGTCAAAACTTATGTATCAAAAGGATTCAAACTGCAGATTATGATTAAGTGGCTTATTGTAATAAACTGTGTTAATTTTTTTGGGGATAGCATGCATACTCATAGAGAAATAAGGTTTACATTGTACACTGTAAGAAAAAACGAAAAATAAAACAGCACAAAGTGCCATTAATAGTTCTTTTTTGTGCTAAAATATAATTTTACATTCATGGCGTTATTTTAAGAGAAAGTTTTTTAAGCGCCATCTGCCGCAGTACACTGCATTCAGCAGTAATACTGTCATTTTACCCTTGCACGGCTCGGAGTGAGGGGGTGGATATAAATTATTATCAATAAAATGAATAAATAATATTCTTTCTCTCTCTTTATTTATAAGTAAGCACAAACTTCAATGCAAATATGCTTCATATAAAATTTCTCGAACAGTGTTTATATATGCATACACATATGCCAGGAGAACAGGAATGCCAAACGTTGAAATATTCCATATATCCGAATTAGAATATTTTATAATAATTTAATCATCGTAATAGAAACTTTATATTTTCATTAAAAAAGATAACAGTCTAAAAAAGCATAACATGCTATTTTGAATCAAAGACAATGTTACAAATAAAAAGAGAAAATTTTAGTTGGATCAAAAATGATTTCGATATCAAAAGACACGTCGCTCCATATAGATATATCTTACGATGTCATGAGCAAGACCCCCTTGCTCCCTAAAATGATAACAGTATGTTTACTCAACACCTCAACACAGTTGATAACCATTTTATTAACAACCGCCCCTTCTGCTACAGAATAATTTGTTTAGCGCACATTGCCTTATGACCTTGACGCGCACATTTGACGATCCCGTTTCGTTGTTCTTTTTAGTTTTGTGTCTTTGAAAAGAATTTAAAATGCAGTCAGAAAATAAGAAAACAAAATGATTTTTTTAGACCTTTTTGAAAAATTCCCGTATTTTTTCCCCTGAAATGAGTTTGATTTTTTCTCTTTTCTTTTAGAGAGGGGGGGTGGACGAGATTACTTGTTAAAATTTGTGGTACTTTTTTCATGATCGATTCACGAAATTATTTTGTGAAATTTCAAATAAATATATAAAAATAAATAAACATTGCTATACAAAAAATTCAATAAATATTCTCGGAAGAATGGTGAAATTTTAAATGTTTTGTCAAGGATCCACCCATCCTCTTACTCTTCAAGATACTTTAGAAATGGCACTAAACTTTCTCAAATAAAGAATTTGCGATTTAATTGTACGATTTCACTCATGTTTAATATTCGTTAAGAAGGCTTATTTTACGAAGTAATTTTTTTTTTCCACATTTCAGCTCAGAGGCTATAAAAGTCTGGGAGCTTATGTGCCCGTCCGTTCGGTATGTCGTACGTGCGTAACGCTCATGATAAAAATATGAGATTCACTTGAAATTTTGATTATATGTATATTCTGATAAGGCATTTCCCTGATTAGTTTTTGGAGTTCATTCTATATGTATAAGAAGGGGAACGGGGACTAATACCCTTCCCCTTAATTTATATAAATGGGTTTTTCATGCAGAATTATCAGTTTTCGTTCAAAGTTGAGACATAGGATTATTCTGATGAGGCACTTCCGTGATTAGTAATAGGCGTTCATTGGATAAGGATAAAGAGGGGGAATGTGGGGGGCTAATGTCCCACCCCTTAATTGATGTTTTCCGTTTTCGTCTGAATTTTGGATATATATAAATATGTTATACATTAAAGCATATCTCTGATCGATTTAAGGGGTTAAATGAATAAGTATAAAACGGGGAAATGGAGGGAGCTGTCCCCCTCCCTTAATTTGTTTTTCGAACGAAATTAATCCTTGAAAATATAACGCTGCAACGTAGAATTAATATGCGTAGCCTCTGAGCTCAATGCCATAAGTTTAACTCTGCAATATTCTTTTTATTATTTTCCTCTGAATATATTTTATGTCCTATTTTTCGGACTGATGACCGAATATTTTTATTTTTTCCGAACATAGACTTAAATTTTTGTAAAATTTGGAATAAAATAACTTATGTATTATCTATTGTTTACTATATTTTAATGTGTTGTGTTTTAATAACCATAATTAATCAGCGCCGTGAGAAAGGGGAAGGGAGGGGTAGAAAGGGGCGCTCACCCCGGAAGTAGAAATTTAGGGGATGCCAAATCCATACTACCAACGACATTTTTGGCCTGTTACTAGAAAAAATTGGGTGAGAAGTGGCGCTTAATTGAAACGCAGTTTTCTCTTCGCTCGTCCTTGTATTTAAATGCCGCATAAGTGTTAGCATTTTGTGTATTATTGATATTTTGTTACTTAATTCATCAATTTGAATGTTGTCTATTTGCATTAGGTGAAAAAATAGCATTTTGTTTGTTACTATGTTGCTATGAAAATATTTTTTGACAAACCTCCAAAATCTGGAATCGACGCGACTCCGGAGATACCGGATGTTTAAGGTTCAATTGTTGTATTTTTTTTTTATTTTTTATTGAAGTTATGATTATTATTTTGGGATACCTTGTACATACAGATATGAGCAGTAGAAAATTTAGGCATGTATACAATATGTGTGAAGTTTAGTACTACAGTGCCAGGAAAAATAAATCTTAACACTTGCGATTTTTAACGTTTTGTTAAATATCCAGACATATACATGAGGAATTATCCTGAAACTCCATGTATGTAAATGAAGTACTACAGTTTATATATTTTCGCGAAGATTTTTTCTCGATTTTTTTTCCCTTGGGGGCCGTCAACAATTATGAAAAGGACGAAGATCTTTTCGATATCCCTGTCAAAACTTATGTATCAAAAACATTCAAACTGCACATTATGATTAAGTGGCTTATTGTAATAAAATGTGTTCCTTTTTTGGGGGGATAGCATGCATACTCATCCAGAAATTAAGGCTTACAATGTACACTGTAAGAAAAAACGAAAAATAAAACAGCACAAAGTGCCATTAATAGTTCTTTTTTGTGCTAAAATTGAATTTTACAGTTATTGCGGTATTTTCAGAGAAAGTTTTTTAAGCGCCATCTGCCGCAGTACACTGCATTCAGCAGTAATACTGTCATTTTACCCTTGAAGGGCTCGGAGGGAGGGGGTGGATATATATTCTTATCAATAAAAGAAATAGACAACATTCATTCTCTCTCTCTTTATTTATAAGTAAGCACAAACTTGAGTGAAAAAAAATGGCATTTTGTTTGTTATTATGTTGCTATGAAAATATTTTTTGACAAACCTCCAAAATCTGGAATCGACGCGACTCCGGAGATTCCGGATGTTCAAGGTTCAATTGTTGTATTTTTTTTTTAAATTGAAGTTATGATTATTATTTTGGGATAACTTGTACATACAGATATGAGCAGTAGAAAATTTAGGCATGTATACAATGTGTTTAAAGTTGAGTACTACAGTGCCAACAAAAATTAATCTTATCACTTGCGATTTTTTACGTTTTGTTAAATATCCAGACATATATAGGAGGAATTATTCTGAAACTCCAGGTATGTAAATGAAACAGCACAAAGTGCCATTAATAGCTCTTTTTTGTGGTAAAATTGAATTTTACACTCATGGCGTTATTTTCAGAGAAAGTTTTTTAAGCGCCATCTGCCGCAGTACACTGCATTCAGCAGCAATACTGTCATTTTACCCTTGCACGGCTCGGAGGGAGGGGCTGGTATAAATTCTTATCAATAAAATAAATGGACAATATTCTTTCTCTCTCTTTATTTATACGTAAGTACAAACTTTAATGCAAATATACTTCATATATAATTTCTGGAACAGTGCTTATATATGCATACACATATGCCAGGAGAATAGGAATGCCAAACGTTGAAATATTCCATATTTCCTAATTAGATAATTTTATAATAATTTAATCATCGTAATAGAAACTGACAATATTCTTTCTCTCTCTTTATTTATACGTAAGTACAAACTTTAATGCAAATATACTTCATATATAATTTCTGGAACAGTGCTTATATATGCATACACATATGCCAGGAGAATAGGAATGCCAAATGTTGAAATATTCCATATTTCCTAATTAGATAATTTTATAATAATTTAATCATCGTAATAGAAACTTTATATTTTCACTAAAAAAGATAACAGACTAAAAAAAGCATAATATACTATTTTGAATCAAAGACCATGTTGCAAATAAAAAGAGAAAATTTTAGTTGGATTAAAAATGATTTGGATATCAAAAAACACGCCGCTTCTCCTAGATATATCTTACGATGTCATGAGCAAGTCCCCCCCCCCCCTGCTCCCTAAAATGATAACATTATGTTTGCTCTGCACCTCAACATAGTTGATAACCAATTTATTAACACCTGCTCCTTCTCCTACAAAATAATTTGTTTAGTGCACATTGCCTTATGACCTTGACGCGCACATTTGACGATCTCGTTTCGTTGTTCGTTTCAGTTTTGTTTCTTTGAAACGAACTTAAAATGCAGTCAGAAAATAAGAAAACAAAATGATTTTTTTAGACCTTTTTGAAAAATTCTCGTATTTTTCCCCCTGAAATAAGTTTGATCTTTTCTTTTCTTTTAGAGAGGGGGGGAGGGGGCGAGATTACTTGTTGAAATTTGTGATACATTTTTCATGATCGATTCACGAAATTATTTTCTGAAATTTCAAATAAATAAATAAAAATAAATAAACATCGCAATACAAAAATTTCAATATATATTCTCGGAAGAATGGCGAAATTTTACATGTTTTGTCATGGATCCCCCCATCTCACATTCTTTTAAGCTACTCTAGAAATGGCAGTAAACCTTCTCAAATAAAGAATATGTGATTTAACTGCACTATTTCATTTATGTTTAATAACCATTAAAAAGGCTTATGTTACGAAGTCTTATTTTTCGGACTGATGACTGATTAATTTTTTTTTTTCGGAACCGAATGACTTAAATTTTTGTATAATTTCGAATAAAATAACTTATTTATTATCTATTGTTTACTATATTTTAATTGTGTTTTAATAAGCATGTTTAATCTGCGCCGTGAGAAGGGGGGGGGGGGCGAAAGAGGCGGTCACTTCGGGGGCAGAAATTTATGGGGGGCGAAATTCATACTACCAACGTCATTTTTGGCCTGTTACTAGAAAAAGTTGGGTGAGGGGTGGCGCTAAATTGAAATGCATTTTTTTCTTCTCACGACTTTGTTTTTAATTGCCACATAAATGTTATCTTTTAGTGTATTATTTTTATTTTGTTACTTAATTCATCAATTTGAACGTTGTTTATTTGCACTAGGTGAAAAAAATAGCATTTTGTTTGCTATTACATTGCTATGAAAATAATTTTGAAAAATCTCCAGAATCCGGAATCTACGCGACAACACATATTCCGGAAGTTCGAGAATCAATTGTTGCATTTATTTATTTTTAATTGAAGTTATGATTATTATTTTGTGATAACTTGTATATACAGATGTAAGCAGTAGAAAATTTAGGCATGTATACAATATGTGTGAAGTTTAGTACTACAGTGCCAACAAAAATAAATCTTAACACTTGCGATTTTTAACGTTTTGTTAAATATCCAGACATATACATGAGGAATTATTCTGAAACTCCAGGTATGTAAATGAAATAGTTCAGGTTATATATTTTCGCGAAGATTTTTTCCGAAATCCAATAGGGGACTGTCAACGAATTGAAAAATACCGAAAATCTTTTGGCTAACCCTGTCAAAACTTATGTAGCAAAAACATTCAAACTGCAGATTATGATTAAGTGGCTTATTGTAATAAACTGTGTTCATTTTTTGGAGGATAGCATACATACTCATAGAGAAATTAAGGTTTACAATGTACACTGTAAGAAAAAACGAAAAAAAAGCACAAAGTACCGTTAATAGTTCTTTTTTGTGCAAAAATTGAATTTTACTTTTATGGCGTTAATTTTAGAGAAATGTTTTGAAGTGCCATCTGCCGATCGCAACTCTCATGCCCATATCTATCCCATAATGAACTCCGCCCCGCCGCATATTGTTTCCTGCTGCAGTGGTATTGTTTCACGAGATTTTTTTCCACTTAAACAGTAATAATTTAAATAAATGAAAAAATAAAGAAGCTTTTTTGGATTAAATACAAGTTTTGTCTTTGTACTTATTTCTTTGCTTTAATAACACTGCATTTCTCTTTATTGTTTTATAAATATCTAACGCACATTTTTCAGTCAAGTGTAATAATGTAGTAGTTAGCCTTCATGGAAGGTCATTAATAAATGCTGTGAACTACTTCAACTATGTCACTAAGTTTCTCTGATTCATATGTAAAATAAATGTTATTTAAACACAATTATCATTATTTATAATTAATAATTCATTTCGATTAAAAAAAATTGGGTTTTCTATAATTTGCTGTTATTTTGATAGGTTACGTTTTGCTTTATTTATAGAAGGTGTGCAGTGTTTATTATATTTGTATGGCTTTCCTTCGCATGGTGTTTTAGCAGGGCATGATTGTCTCAGGACGCATGCAAAAAAGGCGACATTTGCCTGGCATATATTGAACATATGATCCATTACTATTTTATTTGTCTAAACTTTTAAAATGATAAATTATTTTTTATCTTATATAAAAATACAGACACAGAATACATTTCATATAATTACAGCCCAGTAATAAACGAAACATTCATAATCATTATTATAAAACTTAGATGAAATCGACACTAAGGCATAATATTATAGAAAATTAAACAATCTTTAACTTTTTTGATTCAAAGATAAGTCTCATATAGAAGTCAGCAGAATTCACAAACATCAGACGAAGGCGAAAGCGAATTATAAACAAATTTTCATAATGTTGCAGCGTCATGTACTTAGTACTTCATTCTTTTACTTGTATAGTCCATCATTCGATATAAGTTTTTTCTTTGACTGTTAAGAACCAGATTTTGAATAGCATGATTAAATATATGTTCTTTTAATAGTAATAACAGAGAAAATATTTCATACTTCAGGTAAATATTATATTATTATTTTTTTTAAATTTAAGAACATGATTGCAGATTATTTTGAAAAAAGTATTCTTTAAAACATATTTCATTGAAACCTTGTTATTTTATTCCAATAATCTTGCCAGATGTCCTACGTAAATCAACCCCTTTTTATGCGGGATACCTCGTCACTTGCTTAAAAAAATTATTCCGCATAGATCATTAATTTCTCAGTTCGCAAGGATCTTTATCATATTAAGGGAATAGTTGTAAAATATCTTAATAAACCACAATCCAAAAAAAAAAAAAAAAAAAAAAAAAAAAAAAAAAACATGAGACTAATAAAACGAAACTTTCAACTTGCAACACTGCTTACTTTGTAAAATCTATTGCTTTATTTAAAGCTGCATATAAATCCAAGCTGGCAACTTTTAGACATACTTTAAATTTCATTTTTGTCCTCAAACGTATCAAAATGTTTATTTTAGGAAACTAAGTAATATATTTGTTTTTCCTATTTTTGAGTGAAGACAAAATGTTTTTCAGAAAATGCTCTCAAAGTTCTCGTCTTGAAACGATTATCTAGACGCAACAGCACAGGAAAGTAAAGAAATGCCGGAAATGGGGCAACAAACGCTTATAACCATAATTAATTTATTGGAAAAAGAAAAAAATGTATTTAATTACTGTAAAAATCACTTTTCAAAGTGTGCAATTTTATTACATTATCCTGAATGTAGTGGAAATTGCTTCGTAATCTATGCTTGAGCATGATTTTTTCTTTCTTGTTTTAATTATTTTTGGATCGAGAACTGGTATCGAATTACAATAGCAGATGAAAATGCAATTATTTTTTATTGGAAATAAACTAATTTGATAAAGAGCTCATTATAGTATATCGTACTTATCTTATTGTTGATTGTTGTGTTTTTTGTAAATATCACTAACATGAAATCATATTTCTTATATCTCACCGTATCATAATTTCTAAATTAAACAAGAATTTCATTTGCAGTTTCTTTTGGTGGGATTCTCTTTTTGGCCTAAAAGTGTGTAATTTTATAATATTGATTTCGATATTATAATTAAAAAAATCCCAACCAACCAAAGAAAAAAAAACTTGAAGATCATGAAAAAAACTTTAAATTCTGTCATAATTTTTATAGTTATATTCTTTTAATTATTATTCAAAGTTGGACTTATAGGATTCCTATGTGTTATACGATAAAAAATATGTGTGTTACTTATATATCATTATTTTCTATTTTATAATTCATGTACAAACTTTATACGTAATTTGAATTTATAAATGTTTGACATATTATGGCTCATTAATGCTTATTTTAAACCTAATTTCTTTGCCAACTGCAACTGAGATTTTATGTAATATACGTAACGCCAATTTAATAATTTTTTTTTTCAAAAGGAGATTTTTTTTAGAAGTCAATCTCTTAAGAAATGTAAGTGTTCAGTGATGTAAAATCATTACTTAAGAGATGTAAAATCTCTTAAGTAATTTGATTATTTTAAAAATGTAAATTATATTTATATACATTAGATCCTCGTTAATCCGGACTAATTGTGACTAGTGCCTGTTCGGATTAAAAAAACTTCGATAAACCGAAATCCTGATAAAAATAGAAAAAAAAGATGCGTGCTAAAAAAAGTAAGTTATAAGAATTCAGTAGTAGAGTAAACATCCTATAATCAAGCACGGTTTTTGGAAAAAAAATATTGCTTGTTTAGTTACTCCTGATGTTTATAGTAATCCAATGAAGCTTTAGAATGAAAAAATAGAGCATTAAGAGCAGAGTTTGTAAAGATATATTCACGTCAAGAAATCCATCATTTTTTCTACTAGTGTCCTACTACAGTTGAACCTCGAAAATCCGGAAATCTCTAAAATCTGAACATTTTTCAAATTTCAATTTTATTCATAATTTTCATATTTCGCATGAAATGGATTTAAATTCTTAAACATACACACTAAATAAATAAATGTAGATTCATTCTGGTGTATTTTATGACAATTAACCGTTAATTAAAGACTGATTATTACATAAACTAAAAAAAAAGAACTTTTCAGACATAAAAATAGAAAAATTTAACTTGATATAATTATGACTGGAAATTTTACGTAGTTTAATTCTTTTAAAATCAGTCAAGGGGCTCTGCACAAATAATGTCATACATAAAGAAGGGAATTTATGAAATTGTGACTGTTTATGACAGGGGCGAGATGGGAGGTGGTAAGAATAAATGTGATGTCACACATTTTGGATAAAATAAAAGTATCAAAAATCAGACATTTAAGTCTGATCTTAAATGTCTGATGAAAAATCTAACATTTAAGTTTTGAAGTTTTTAAAAATTAAAGTATTTTGTGTTCATAAAATAAAGATAAGGTTTAAAAAGCCTAATACATATATTAAGTTCTATTTCAAATTCGAAAATACTACAGTTTTCAATCATTTTTTGATATTAATATTTTATTACTATTCTATTTTATTTGTGTTTTTTGTTGTAAATCTTAACATTATTTCTTACAAAAAAGTACCTGAATCATTTTTATTGTTATGTCTATAAATGTTATTAAAACACATAGTTAAAGTTTTAAAAAAAAGTTTGAAATATGATCTATAAAATATTCAGGGTTCGCACACTCCTTATTTTTTGTAAGGACTCTGGCACCACTATTAATGATAAGAAAATTTATATTTAATTTTTAAGAAACATAATTCGCAACCATCGCCTTTATTTGCAATTTTCGCACCATTTTTCTAAATTGAAATGCACTGAAAATACTGTAAAAATTTAGTGGTAGAGTTGTGCGAACCCTGATATTGCTTTCTTTCTGAAAAAGTATATGTTTATGTTATATGAAGTGACATGTGAGAAGAGAGAGGGAGTGGGTAAGGTGAAGTGTGACACTTTGTAACAAAAGGGGAGGGGGGTAAAAAAGGTTGAAAAAACGTGTGACATCAATTAAGGACAGCCCCAAGTACATGTTTGTAACTAAACGACGCGACTCCGGAGATTCCGGATGTTCAAGGTTTAATTGTTGTATTTTATTTTTTAATTGAAGTTACGATTATTATTTTGGGATAACTTGTACATACAGTTGTGAGCAGTATGAAATTTAGACATGTATACAATATGTGTGAAGTTTAGTACTACAGTGCCAACAAAAAAATCTTAAATCTTGCGATTTTTAACGTTTTGTTAAATATGACGACAGGCACATGAGGAATTATTCTGAAACTTCAGGTATGTAAATGAAATAGTACAGGTTATGTATTTTCACAAAGATTTTTCCCGAAATCACATAGGCGACCGTCAAGGAATTGAAAAAGAACGAAGATCTTTTGGATAACCCTGTCAAAACTTATGTATCAAAAGCATTCAAACTGCAGATTATGATAAAGTGGCTTATTGTAATAAACTGTGTTCATTGTTTTGGGGATAGCATGTATACTCATAGAGAAATTAAGGTTTACAGTGCACACTGTAAGAAAAAATGAAAAAAAAGCAGCATGAATATAAATAATGAAAAAAAAATTAGCCCCCGCCTCCGTTGCACGCCCGGAAGCACCTAAATACATGGATGCTGCCCTGTTAATACTTCTATGAAATCCCTCATGTTTTGATTTGGGAGTTGCTTAATAGAGTTAAAATTTATCTGAGCTTCGATAAAAGAATCTTTCTTCTAAAAAATTTCCGCGATTTTTCTTTTAAAATCACCATATTTCTTTTCCTCATTTAGTGTCTTGTCAGATACCAGTTTCTTACGGGCCGTGCCCACAAATTTTGCTTACAGTATCTGTAACCTAAATTCCACCTTGATATTTACGTGATCCATAAAATCATCGAATTCTTTCTATTCATTATTAATTTCCTTAATGTCAAAAGGAACAATCAAGGCTAACACTTGCGGCAAATTCAGTTTTGACTGATCTGTTGCCATTTTATCATCTAACGTTTTAACCGCCAATTTCAACTTATTTCTCGTTACCACCCCTGACTTATTCTATTTTTGTAAACTTTTCCGCTCTTTTTTTCGGCAAAAATCGTCCTAATAAGCATACATTGCACCCTGAATTGTTTTTCTTCCAAACAACTTTGTAATACAACTTAAAACATGAATAATACATTTTCTATAACAATATATATATATATATATATATATACACTGTCCCTGAAAATCTAAACACAATAAAACTCAAGGTAAATGCATAATATACACATACAAAAATAATTGTACCAAAACATTAAAGTACTAAACTGCCTTTTCTTATTATTTTTTGCAATACTATTCCGGCTTTATTTTTTTCACGGCATAAAATTAGTCTAATAAATTCCAATAAAACACTTTTTAAAAATAAAAAATACAATTTACCCCCAAAATACACAGTAATTACAATAAAAATATGCCATAAAACAAATTCCCTGTATGAGATATCTATTTTAAAATTACTCCAATATTTTCAAATACATCATACAACCTAAAATACTTTTTCTTAAAAATCATTCATAAATTACCTTGTTGTCAAAAATACAATTCTAAGTTTTTGCTTGTGTATCAATTTTAATACATATTAATTTATTAATACCTGAAATACAATATTATATTATTCAAGGAATCTTTCCAATTAGGTTTCTTACAATATATCATGTAATGTGATAATGATAATCTCTGCCCTGGGTTATGAAGTACCATCAGTTTAAAATTACCTATACATATACACTAATTGTTAGTATAACAAAATAAATAAATATTCTCAGAAATTTTTCGTTGAAGCCATTTTGCAAAAATAAGTCAGATGCGTTGCAGCACACTCAATTGGCACCAAGGTTATAAGCTTACTTTTAAAATTTGATTTAGCATTAAAAACCATGAGTAAAGCGCAGAATTTACAGTAATATTAACACTATGAATTAATATTAACTTCTTATAACGAAGTGATACTATTAAACCTTCGGAACTCAAAAGATCACGGCTCCAAATGCTTTATTAATATATAGATGCTAGGCAGATCCGAACTCATAAAACGGAACCAATTAAGTTACTATCCCAGCGTACTAGGTTTGAAGGTTGGGTTTTATTGAAGGGATGAAATGATATACAAAATCAAATGAAACAATAAATAAGGAAGAGTCCGCCTAAAGTGAGGGGGAGACTCAATATCCTTAGTACCCCAATTACCCCGGAGTGAATTAAGTAAGGTACTCCTAATGACTCAACCTGGAATATTCATAGTGTTAAATATAAAATCCAATAATTCCTAACATAATGAATGGGATCGCTAAAGAGTCCTGGCTAATTCCTGAGATAATGTCTTCCCCAATTATCCCAAAATCAGGAGGAAGGCATCAGCCTCAACACTACCCCAATGCGTTGTAATTATGTTTTGAAGGAGGAATTAAATTTTAGACCGTGCAAAACTGAGCTAAAGTATTATAAACCTCGATATTCCTTAGTGTAATCGTAATTGATCTGTTATAAAATTCAATGATAATTAAGCAAATGAAAAGACTCATGGTTGCAATAAAATATTCAAGGTTAACAATAAACAAATTTATTTACAGTTATATTTACAACTGAATGATGTTACATACGCAGGGCTGCCACAGGCGACTATTTTTTAATTCAGATTGGCACCAGTTTCTCTAAACAGACTGTCGGAATTTCCCTCTCAGCTCGCAAAACTTTGGAGAAAATCCGTGGTAGTTTTAGCTGCCACCACCGATATTATTAGGTGATATCGGTTACCCACTGTGAGGATTGTGTAAATCACAGAGTACGGAACAGAGAATCAACTTTCATACACTGTAATGGCAACTTGTTTAACATGGGATTACGCACAGACAGTAGCGACACGAGCGGACCACTCTGAAACTACGATCATAACACAAGAGAGGTTGCTAATTCGGCGAAACATCGCTTCCTTGGCGACAAATGATAAGGGAAAAAGAAAAAAGTGCAGAGACGGCTTGCTGCTTCTTGTTTTGAAATTTATGAAAGAATTATTTTAAACTTGTTCTGAAACAGTCGAAATTCAATTTTATTTCAAAATTAATGTTGTAGTAAAATAATAACAAGAATAATAACAGTAACAATTACGAATCAATATAAGCGCGGAAATCTAAGATCAAATAGCATAAGCACGTGTGCAAAGATAATCAAATCAGCATTCAGCAAGAAGCGCCAAGCAGAATAGGGTTACAGTTAAACAGAAATCACGAGGATAAAAATCGCCAACGTGATGGTTTAGTTTTAAGTGATCCATTGAGGGCGCTCTTTTCAAGCCGAGTTGAGGCTATGTTACAATTCCTCTGCGATGTAAATGAACACTGACGCTGTCAATTAACAGTTTATTTAGAATATATGTACACAATAAATACGCTATTTAGAATTATATACAGTTACAACTCGGATATAGGTGATCCGGTTCAACATTAAATTAAATACAGTAAAGGTTGGCTGTGTACTGTTCAAATTACACCTTCTCCTTCACACTCAATGTACGTTAGATTCACTTTACCGGAGATCAATTTCAAATCTCCCAACACATGGGTACTCGGCCTACGCTATCCAGCCCAGAGCACTACACACCAGGTCGTCTGTGTCCTTTGCTCTCCATATACGAACTGCACACAAGGACCTCTGTCCTCCACCCCTCTCTAGGTACGAGCCCAGATACGAACTGCTAAAATCTCAGACAAGAGTTGCTCTTCTCAAATCACTGCTTTTCCCTAATGTCAACCCCTCTGTGGAGCTTCTCCACTGGACACATTCCACATTGCTTTCTTGATTCGTGGTATGTTCCTTGTTTGCTCATCATTCACATACATCGCTGACGGATGAACACGCCTCTCGTCAATATTATCTTTCTCACTTCACCTGCACATGACCACCTGTCAATTCTCATTTTAACAAAGAAAGAATGTCACCTTGAAAACTCCAGTACACAGCCGGTTCAATACATAAAATATTAAGATAGAGAAATAATAGAAATTCCGATTTGTAACAGACGTTTACTCAGAACCTGACACAGACGTACTTAACACACACTTTGACAATATTTGAAAGAAAATATACTTCAACGATTTTATTAGAAAAATATTAGTGCGAACAGAATATAAAAATAGTCGCCTGTGGCAGCCCTGCATACGATACGTTTAATTTAAGAAAAACTTAACTCGACATTTTAGTACTACAAGTACTTTCGAGACTCTTGATTATAGAATAAATTCGACACATGGTTAGCCAGTTGAGAATACAATGCCTTTCTTAAATCATGCTTATACAATCTTATGAATCTGTGAACAAAACATAAAAATGGGAATACCTTCTGCTGTTGGACCGTAGTAATCACCTGAAGCTTTTAACTTGGTTCAGGCGTCTTCTTGAATATACAGAGGATAAATGTTCGCACCACATCACTATAGGTATTCCGGGGGTGGTATTGAGTCAAGTTCTCTACGAGCTACACTACGTGGTCTAGCAAAATCCCTAGGCCCAACTGATATTTTGGGATCTATATCGATCCAAACTTTTTATGACTCATGATCTCTGAGTCCGTAATAAACTACTTTCATACTGAGAGTTTAAGGTGATTTCTCACCTCCGAGGAATAAAAACTGAAAAAAACTGTATTATGGCTTCTGCATCTGAGAGAATACTGGCTTCTTTCTGACTTCCCTAATTTATCCCTGTGCGATTTTTTTTTAAATTTAAAATAGTAGTAGGGGCTTCCGCCCCACTCGTTCAAACAGAACTCGGGATACACCGACTTCCTTACAACGACCTCCTATCAACACCGTTTATTCGTTACAGCTTCTCTGAGGGGATGAGCTCAATTATATCTATTAACCCACATATGGGATCCAAGACGATAAAAACTACATGTAATCACTAAGTGTGGGGTCTAATTTTATAGCCTGTTATAAATCCATTCTTGGTATTAATTGTCCAGACATTGTTCACTGGCCGCCGACCTGGCGACATTTCAGCAATCCAGAAATCAGAACTAGAGATATCAGACATTTGTTACTCCTTAACATGAAAAACAACCCTACTTGAATTTGCTTATTCATATGTAATCCAATACAACATACATAACCATAAGAAAATTAATAATAATACGATTAATGCACAATTTTAAAACATGAAATAACAATAATAATAAAAAGTTCTATAAATAAACTTACCGGGTGTCCAGTAAATAACTGACCCACTTTGAACTTTAATAACAAATAAACGGTTTGAGATAATAATGCGCGGTTTGCGGTATTGTGATTAGAAAATTAATAAATTTTTAAACATGTACTTTGTTGATATAGTTCAAATTTCTGAAAAAAATATCGCCCTGGTGGTAACAGGCTATCTGAATACAGACATGACTCTAATTTTCATAAATATGAGATTTTCGGCTGAATCTGAATCTATATGTTGTCGAATCTGAATCTATATGTTCAATCGACTCTCGAATCAGCTTCAGAAATAGGGTACGTTGGTTGGAAAGTGATTTAAAATAATATTTGTGATTGAACCATCTGTATTATATTTCCCCTCCTCAGTCTTGAGACTGACATATTATTTTTAATATTATTATATTACATTAACAAAGTGCATATTTTAAAATTTATTTATATTCTAATAACAATACAGCAAGCCGCGCATTTTTATCTCAAATAGTTTTTTTGTTATTTGCATTCAAAATGGGTCAGTCATTTACTGGACACCCGGTATGTACATTCTATATATATTACATAGAAGCATTTTTAGTTTGCTGAACATGGTAAGTGTTCCCAGCATCCCCCCAGACTAAATGAAAACAAGTTGGAAATTGCACGTGAATCGTAGCAAATGGGGTGCGTTCGTACGATAACGAAGTTTAAAAATATCCAGATCTTGCTGATATAGTAGAGCGTACTTTGGATGCAGTATAGTGGTCGAAATCTTTGTGTTCCTGTAAATATGCAGAGAGTAATTTTTATTATACGTCATTAACGTATATCTTATTCATAAAATATGAAGTAGTTTAATGTAATTAAAACACGCCCCAAACAATGTTTCCCCGTATAACATTATTTAGTGGAATACATTTGTGTGGCCCTGTAATTTAATAATAAATATTCTTTGCATCACAAATTGTACAGAATGTATATTTTAGTACATACGTCATAGATTAATGTCAATTCTATTATGTTCAAATGAGTGTAGCACCATTGAAATGCATTTGAAACTTTTTTCCCATTGATCGTAATGCAACGGACTACTTTTGATTGTCCCTGTAATTGATTTATGCATCCGATTTTCATAACATTTAAAATGACTCGACAAAATTATGTAATAATTATGTATTTTAAATTTCAAACGATTCGGTTGGGTAGTTTTTGCGTTGTTATATGCGGACAGACAGACAGACGGACGGACAGACAGACGGACAGACGGACGGACTGAGCGACAACAATAGGTGCTACGTATTTACATAATTACGAACGCACCTAAAAAGAGACACCCCTTTTTCCCCATGTGTGTAAACATTGTATCTGTAAAGGGAGACAACAGTCTTTTGTGGAAACGTACGGTTATGATTCGAGTGCTATAAGTGTTTGATGGCCTCGTCATGAAAGCTAAATCAGAGTTACCAATGTCTGTTTTTGATTGAACGCTTGCAGCACGTCAGACTATCTAATTCTCACTCTCGCGTCTATAGTTCCCACCGCATGAAAACTTACCCCCGCTATCAGGTGGCTATATAGAGTTGATGAAAACCATAACACCTAAAATTTTCTTCGTGGAATTTATAGTTCATTGTCAACACCTGTGGTAAATTGCTCAGCTTTCATATAGACATGTTTTTCAGTCTCTGTTGGTACTACTACTTGAATATCCCTTCTCTTTTGAAGTTGTTGATGCGTGACGACTCTCCCCTGCGTCACTGCGTCATCACTATTTTGTTCCCACAATTTAGACAAAAAATCGCTAGAATCCAAAGCAACAAAGCAATGATAATTTAGAAAACCTGTTATTATGCGAAAACTAGTTACTGAAATAGACTCGAGAACACGTTTCTGACTCATTTTTTCCCGTTACAGAGTATGGTTGCTACAATACAATATAATACACCACAATATTTATATGATACGATACAATATTTATAGGATACACATTTTATAACGTTATTATTATTTCAATATAAGGCCAATACTATCAAATTCTATACGTACAGTTTGTTATGAAGAATGATTGATACCCTTAGCATTCTACAAAATTTATAATAATTTCTGTTGTTATTGTTCCTTCTTTATACATATTGGATTATTAACCCTTATAAGCATTTTCTTTGTATAAAATTCATAGTAAATGTCTCATCTCATAGAAGAAATATAGATATGTGTAGGCGGAAAAGGAAAAAAAAATGTATACATACACGACTGAGCCGTTTGATGTGGGTTTTTATATTTGTTTTTTATTATTATTATTGATTTATATATATATATATATATATATCCTTTTACATTGCAAACATACACTGAAAATAATCTCATAACATCCTTCATGAAAGAGAAGCAACATGAATTATCGAAATGTAGCGATCCGCTTCTAGTTTTGAACGCGAAATGCTTTGTATTGGCATTTCAAAAAAGGGGAACTGTGAATTAATCTCTGTGAAAATCGATCACGATATCTAAGGACTTGTAATCACCTTCGCCCCCACGAACAACTGTCCAGGCTAGCTAAACCGGTTAACTGACCAACACTTCCTCCTAGTGAAGTGGAGTACGCACATGGGAGTCTACGCTGAAAATTTCAAAGGTATGTAAACTCTACTTAATACCATGAAATTTATGAATTGATATTTAATTTTTATATGTGTAAATAGCATTTATTCTGTACTTTCCTTCTATGTAATTTTCTTTTCGCTGAACGCTTTAAAACGCATTTAAAACCTCTTAAATAATTTCTGATACTCCAATTACAAAATGTCGACTACTTCAAAAATACGCGTTGCAGAAAATCATGCTATTTGACCCCCTCCATATTTTAAAATCGGCCGGTTTTTCAAGGTAGTAAATAACCTAACAAACTAAACAAATCCCGTCGGCTTCTCGAAAAAATAATGATTATTGATAAAACATATTTATTCGTAATTTAAAAACGCTCGATTTCAGATATGCACTATTTCATTTCGATGAAGCCCTTGTCTTAAATTAATTATTATAAGCATTTATCCTTTTCTTTTCTCATTTTAATGTGCTATTTCTTTATATATATATATTACTTATATACTTTTAAATTTTGTATCTTACAATACGTTGCAAATACTTATAATATAAACATTTTCCGCTAAATAAAATCCCAATTTATCTGAAATTTTATGTCAACCTGATAACAGTAGAAACCATATATAGCTATAAATTTTTGCTCAGCCAAATAACCTATTTATTTGTACGAATAACCCATTGTCTAAGCCCTAAAAGCATTTTGTATACACAAACTGCCGTAAATCGTACACCTGTATAATGTACCTGTGACGTAACAATACTCGCCGTTTTAAACGAAGTCTCACTTTAACGTGTGACTTCCCATTTAATAACAAAAAACCGGATATTCTTTAACGAATATCCTAATTTTCACATGATACTCAACTACCGATCCAATATTGTGTTTTTTTTTTCTTTTAACTGCCAATACACTCGATGCTATCTGTTCCACTCCTTTCTAAGACGGAATCCAACCTGCGACCTGCGTTTTACTCCTTGATTCATCAAGTATGCTTGTTCTTCCTCCTTTGAAAAATCTGAACCCATTGACGCACTACACCTTCACTAATGTTTGGGCCATATATGGCACACATTTCACGACGAATGTTCGCCGCTGACAGTTTTTCGCCCAAAGAAATCTTATTATTCCTCGTACCTCGCATTTGGTAGGATTTTCAATAGCAGCTCACATTTTGTGACGTTATAATGAGGAAACGCGCGGTAGTTCAACACTCTTCCTAAGATAGCTGAAATTTTACAGAATCACAGATTGCTTGATTTAGCAATGGTTGCGCTCCGCCCACTACTAATAGTGTCACGCCTCGATGGAAGTTAATTTTCGAAATGTCCTTTTATTCCAAATTTAAAAAATAGTGATGTGGATAGAATAGAACGAACAGCCCTGTTGAATAGGCCGGAGCCAGAAGTCTGTGACGATGGAATTTCAAAGCTGATTTACAGCTATGATAATTGTTTTAAATTATACTTCGATTATGCTGAGAAGTAGCTGAAGAATGTGCCTTTCAAACATGAGTAATAAAAAACGTATCCTTTCATTAGTTTCTTTTTAATTCATAAATGGATGTTTCTTTCCGAATTGCCCTCGTATACAATACCATTATTATTATTATTATTATTATTATTATATATGTATGTATGTATATATTACCAGTATTTTATTATTATTATTATTATTATTATTATTATTTTGCTTATAATCCAGAATATTTTAAACCATAAAAGCCTAGAGGTACCATACGGTGCTAGGAAAGAATTAGACTTTTGCTGTACACAAGTATTTTTTAACAGAAACACTAAGATACTCAAATATTTTGTATTAGCAATTTTTCTACTGCTATCACATTTATACTTAACGTATGAGGGAAAATAGAAATATCCGTCAGTTAATTACGTCTGATTCTTTTTTAGAAAACACAAAGTCGAAGAACCCAAAGTCGAAGAAGTTAAAGTCGAAGAAGTTAAAGTCGAAGAAGTTAAAGTCGAAGAACACAAAGTCGAGGAACCCAAAGTCGAAGAACACAAAGTCGAAGAAGTTAAAGTCGAAGAAGTTAAAGTCGAAGAACACAAAGTCGAAGAACCCAAAGTAGAAGAACACAAAGTTGAAGATTACGCATCATACTTTACGGATTATTTTAACCCCACTTGTTAGACATTGAAATAGTTGGAGAAGAGGCAATTGAGGAGCAACCCAAGGAAGAACAATGTCTGGTAGACGAAAATGATATAGGAAGAGAAGCTTTAGAGAAAATGGAAGAATAGATGATAGTGGATGATAGTGGATGAGGATGAAGAATCCGAACAAGATTTATCAGAAGCTGAGACGTGGGTGACAGTAAATGAATATGATAATGAAGAAGATAGTAATAGATGATAATGATTCGTTGGGAAAGTACTGGTAGAAAAAAATAAAAACAAAGTTGCAGGAGAAGTAGTTGGAGAAGAAGCAGTTGAAGAGCAACCCAAAGAAGAAAAATGTGTGGTGGACGAAAATGATATAGGAATAGAAAACCACTGGAGGAAAATCAGTTGAAATGAATGCCACCGGAGAAGATATAGTTGGAGGAGAATCAACTGAGCATGACCCCACCAAAGAAGAAAAAGATAAAGTAGAAAAATGTCTTTTGAAAATAATATAGGAATAGAAGCTTTAGAGAAAATTGAAGAATGGATGACAGTGGATGAGAATGATGAAACCGAGGAACAAGATTTATCAGAAGCTGAAACATGCTTGAGAGTAGACGAATATGACGAAGAAGATTGTAATGGATGATAATGACTCGTTGATGAAAGCAGTGGTAGAAAAAAAGAAAAACAAAGTTGGAGAAGAAATAGTTGGAGATAAAGCAGTAAAAGAGCAACCCAAAGAAGAAAAATGTCTGGTGGACGAAAACGATATAGGAATAGATGCTTTAGAGAAAATGGAAGTGGATGATAGTGGAGGAGAATGAAGAATCCGAACAAGATTTACCATATGCTGAAGCGTAGGTAACAGTATATGAATAAGACGAAGACGAAGGTTGTAATAGATGATAATGACTCGTTGGAGGAAGCACTGGTAGAAAAAAGAAAAACAAAGTTTTTAATTTTTAAAGTATTGTTTTTAATTTATTGTTGTATTTCACATTTAATAACGATATTTTTATGTGATTTTATGTGCCGACTATGTGCCTCTGTTGTAAATTTCATTATTTTTTATAAATATATTTTACATGTTTTATAAAACATACAATTATGTTTTATATTTTGTATATCTATATAGAAGAAAAAGATATTGTTGGGGAAGAAGCAGTTGAAAAGAAAGCCACTGGAGGAAAATCTGTTGAAATGAAAGCCACCGGAGAAGAAATAGTTGGAAGAGAATCAACTGAGCATGACCCCACCAAAGAAGAAAAAAATAAAGTAGAAAAATGTCTTTTGAAAATAATATAGGAATAGAAGCTTTAGAGAAAATGGAAAAATGGATGACAGTAGATGAGGATGATGAAACCGAGGAACAAGATTTATCAGAAGCTGAGACGTGGATGACAGTATATGAATATGACGAAGATTGTAATAGATGATAATGACTCGTTGAAAGAAGCACTGGTAGAAAAAAGAAAAACAAAGTTTTTAATTTGTAAATAATTTTAAAAAATATTGTTGTATTTCACATTTAATCACGATGTTTTTATGCGATTTTATGTTCTTACTATATGTCTTTGTTGTAAATTTCACTATTTTTTATAGATATATTTTACATGTAAGAAATAAGAGCATGTTTTATAAAGCATAAGAGTATGGTTGGTTGGTTGGTTGTATAGGTTTTAATGGCACAAAATCCCTTGAGGGACATGCTGCGCCAAACCAAAGACAAAATTGTAAAAATGAGAAAAAAAGACAACGTCAAAATATCCGGATGGGGGCTTCCCATCCGGATATGGTCAGGTAAATATAAGAAGACGAAAACAGTAAAATGCTAAATCAGTACATTATGGTAGGAATAGATAAGGTTAAATTTTAAAATAAAATGTAAAAAGTGAAAGCTGCATTAAAAATCCTTTGTAGATATGAGTTAAGTTGATAAAGGCAATGCGGTGATACATGAAATTAAAAACCAATTAAACATATTTAAAATTGTACAAAGATAAAATTCTAAAACTAGTTAAAATTCTAAAACAGTAAGATAGTGACAGGATAACCAAATTGGAAAAGTACTACAGAAAACACAAAATACAACTAAAACAAAGACCAATAAAAAAATTAATTTAACCAGGCACATACTCTTCAAACATAGTATTTTCCTCGGAATCCGAGCCACTGCCGTAAGACTCGGATTCCATAGCTTCTTGGACATAGTGCTGCAGTTGCCTGGGATCTTTAAAAATTCTTTTGCATGGACTGAGCGATGAATTTTGCAATCTTTTAACGATAGTCTTCTGCCGTGGGGTTGCTGGAGTTGGGGTTTTTATGGTTTCAGTTTGTTTTTTAAGCATATGTGATTTCTGTAATGTTTTTGATTTTGTAGCAGTTTGGATCCCAGCCTTGGTCCCTTCTTTCTGAACACCAGTTTTCACTATTTGACTAGAGTTGGGTTTTTTAGAGTTTAATGCAGATGAGTTCGGGTCATTTTTTTGTGAGGCAACGGCCTTAGTTTCATTTAGAGGTTTGGATAATCCCTTAGATTGAGCTTGAGATTTCTGACTTTTAAGTTGAGCAGAAGATTTTTGTGTCCGAGTAGGTGTGCGTAAAATAGTAACAGGTTCTGACGAAGGTAAACAGATATCATGGGATTCTTTGATTGGGGTGTTTATTGATTGTGTTTAAGCTGACTTTTTTGATGACATAGACACATCAGTCTGGGTGCTAATATGTCTTACAGATTTAGACTGCTGTTTCAATAGGCTTGAATAAGATACGCCGACAGACGGGGTTCTGGCTTCTACAATTTTACGAGCTTCTTGGTAGGAAAGATTTTGCATTATTTTTACAGTTAGAATTTCTTTTTCACGGATCCAGTTTGCGCAAGAGCGAGGGAAAGCTGTATGATTACCCTTGCAATTTATGCAGCGTTCTGATTTTTCACATGAATTGCTGTCGTGGTCAATTTCAGCACAGCGTGCACAGGTAAGGGAACCGCGACAGTTAGTTTTAGTGTGGCCGTATCGCTGACATTTAAAACAACGGAGAGGGTTAGGAATGTACGGTCTGACAGGACAATTCAGGTAAGCAGCTTTAATTCTTGTTGGTAAAGTAGAGCTATTGAAAGTGAGAATGACATGCTTTGTAGGAAGGACTTGGCCATTCCGACGGATCGTGATACGACGTGCATCTATAATATTTTGGTCTTTTAGGTTTTCTAAGAGTTCATCTTTCGTAGAGAATAAAAGATCTGGTTCAGAAATAACGCCTCGGCTTGTATTTAGAGTTTTATGAACCTGAACAGAAACAGAAAAAGGGCCTATTGTAGAGCTATTTGAAAGAATCTGTGATTGTTTAGTTGTAGAAACCTCCACTAGTAAATCCCCAGATTTTAATTTTTTGAGAGTATGACCATCCCCTAAGGCAGACTGGAAAGTTTTTGCTATGAGAAATGGTGACGTTTTGCGAAAGGAACTATCAGAGTGGCTATCAGTGCGTTTAACAATAAAAAAACGTGTGAAGGAAGAAGTCGGAACAGTTTGGTGCTCTCCACTGGGGAGAGACATAGAAGGAAATGAAGTTTTCCCATCCATGTTAAAAATAATAAAATTCAGACCCCGGCCGCACCACCCACTACCGAGCCCAACAAGGGGATGCACATTCGTGCACCATTGCTAACCAGGGCCCATAAGGTCACAAGACAAACCTATGTCAGTCTCCACCCTTAACGAGATGACTAGTATTTGCTCGCTCACTTGATCCCTAAAGCCAGTGACAAAAGTCAGCTGACCAGCCGATTGGTACATACGGGACCAATATGCACCGCCCGTCTACCTGAAGCAGAGGCCAAAGCAGTGTGTTGGTTTCCCTCAACTGCCAGGATCCCCCTTTCCAGGGACACGGGTCGCCACGCACGGCCAACACGTGGGTGGTTTACAATTTTCCTTGAGTCGATATACAGGATGACATTGGCCCATACAGAATTGCCCTCACCTCTTGAGAGGAAACCACAATGAGAGTGAAACAAAGATGAAAGGAAGACAAGAGGAGTAAGAGGTAATAATCGTTGGTTTTTTATCGTTAAAGATTTTTGCACAAAGGCTTTATTTGCTATTTTAATGTATTGTTGTATTTCAAATTTAATCACGATATTTTATGTGATTTTATGCAGTGTTGCCAGTGGGCTACTTTTTAAAAATTCAGATTTCTTGATTCGCACCACCTTTTGAAACGGCAAATCCGTTTGTTTTCGCCTTTATTAATATGCCATTAAATAAGGCGCATCTCACTATTTCAAAAATGTGGTGCCAGTCAAGAAACGGAATTTAAAATAAGTAGTCCATCTGACAACACTGGTTTTATGTGCCTACTATATGCAGAGTTGCCAACCTCCGGCTTTTGCTAATTCATGGAAACCTACTTTGAACCAGAAAATTTATTTAATTAGAAGTGCCTAGTATTAATTCAGAGGATCATTTGAAATTTTCTTAATTTCGTTGCCTCAATAAGTTTCTGGTTAGAAGTATAATTGTTAAATTTTTAAAAAAGCCGGAGGTTGGCATGTCTGTATATGCCTCTGTTGTAAATTTCACTATTTTTTATTAAAATATTTTACATGTAAGAAATAAGAGCATGTTTTATAAAACATAAGAGTTTGTTTTATATTTTGTATATTTATATAGAAGAAATAGAAATTGTTGGAGAAGAAGCAGTTGAAGACAAAGCCACTAGAGGAAAAGCAGTTAAAATGAAAGCCACCGGAGAAGAAATAGTTGAAGAAGCAATCAAAGAAAAACCAAAACAAGAAAAATATCTGCTGGACAAAAATGATATACAACGATCGCGGAGTTCCTAAAATTTTCGCACTTTCCTGCCGCAATTTTAAAACGACAATATTTATCAAAAATTTCATTGTAGGTGTTAAAGGAATCTTACTTTAAGTTTTTTTACTTAAAATACTGGTGGCTATTTCCATGAGTACTTGTAGTGTAAGTCACAGGCTACGATTTTTGGCTACCAGTATTTTAGTACGAAAAAATGTGATTTATTTTATCGGCACATTCTCATTAACCGAATAAGACCAAGCAGACTTTTTAAAAATAATGGTGGCAAACAAGCATAGCAATTATAAGGTAATGTGACTTACACTACAAAACCCATGGAACTAGCCTGGTAGAAAAGTGCGAAAATTTTAGGGAGAGTGGATAATAGTGGATAAGGATCAAGAATCCTAAGTACAAGATTTATCAGAAGCTGAGACGTGGGTGACAGTAGATGAATATGACGAAGAAGATTGTAATAGATGATAATGTCTCGTTGGAGGAAGCACTGGTAGAAAAAAAGAAAAACAAAGTTCTAATTTATTGTTGTGTTTCACGTTTAATCACAATATGTTTATGTGATTTTATCTACCTACTGCATGCCTCTGTTTTAAATTTCGCTATTTTTTATAAATATATTTTAGATGTGAGAAATAAGAGCATGTTTTATAAAACATAAAAGTATGTTTTATAATTTGTATACTTATATAATTTTTACCTACTGTTTTCTACATAACTGTACATGCATTATTTTATGAAAATTTTATTATACATAAAATGTAATATAGCTTTTTATATTTTCAAGCAAATAAATTTTTACAACTTAGTGTATCTATATTTCTTTATTTTTTGACAAAATTGAATAAAATAAAAAATAAATCAGCATTTCACGATAGACAATCAAATATTTTATCAGTTTCAATTGAGGTCTTCGGAAGCCAAGAGGTACAATTGACAAAAATTTTATTTCGAGTACCGTAATTTCGGGTGTATAAGCCGCAGATCAAACAATTCTTTTTGGACCCAGAAATCTTATTTAGTGATTGAACACAAATATTTACGGCGATCTAAGTAGTAACATTCATTTAAAAAAAAATTCTGGGTCGAAAAAAATTGTTTGATCCGCGGCTTATACACCCGAAATTACGGTAATTTGAGTTCAAAGATAGTAGACGTTAAATTTGAACGTTAATAATAATTGACTCGATTGAAATAGGAAACTGTCGCTTGTTTCATTGTGGTCTTTCAACTCTTATTTCAATAACTGTGAAAATAGTATGGCACAAGTTTCTTTAAATTTATAATTAATTAATGTCGATTATTTTTCGGAAAAAGTAGTAGATCTCTAGAACGCAGCACATAATTAGAAAATATCTTATATTTTTTTACCTGAAATGTGAAAAGCGTATTTGCAGGTCATCTGCGCATTTTTTTTTTCAGTTTTATCACTTATAGCCCTTGGCTTCTTCGGTCCTCAGTTATAAACAGATTAAGGCATCTAAGCGGGTTTTTATGTACTACTTGGTTATCCCGTCGACCAAAAAACCATAGCCAAACTATTAGATTAAATGCCAATAATGGATGATCGTGAATGTCACATTCAATAGCATTAAATAGGATACACGTGTTTAAATGTCATTAAGCAATCTTTATTTTGACTTTTTATTAATATTCTGCCAATTATTTGTGTTTTCTTTATTTTAAAATAAAAATCATGTCGATATGTGAAATTTGGCTATTAGTTCGGTGATTTGTATAATTTGGCGAAATAGGTCGACAGGATAACCAAGTGGTACTTTTTTTTTTAATTTAGACTAAATCAAGCATGTTGCCAGAACTTACTCTTTACTTACTCTTGAATATATTCTCTTTTAATTTATATTCCAACCGCAATAACCCGCTTCATAGTGAGTTTTTTTTTTTTTTTTTTTGCTTTTATTGTAGTAAAATTAAATAAAAATAATTTAAAATAATTCCTGATGGCTAAAATGTGACCACTCCCAGACGTGCGTTTTTAAAAGTAGATGCAATAGCGATTAATTATTTCGGAGTCTGATCCAAGAAAACTATGTCAGTTCGAAAGTACATATAATGAAATGTTTCTTGCTTCTGTAAAGTAATTGTTAGATTTCATTTTAAAGTTTTTGATTTAAAAAAAAATCCACTTGAAAACATTTTTGACTTAGATGAGACTCAGGGATAATTATAAGTTGTTGACTTCGATGATGTAAATAATGAGTAATATTCATACATTATTCTTTTTATGACTCTTGCTGAAGACATCAAGTATTTTTGAAAACTTATTGTTTCATCTGTATCACTAATGAAAATTCTAGTTCCCCATTCTGCTTAACTTATTTATTTGATTTAAATTACAGAGTACTTCCACATTTTGTATACAGTGTTCAGAGTCAGTATTGCAGTTGAGCTACTTTTTTAAAAATTAGTTTTTATCAGTTCCGTTCCAGTGTTGCCACTGGGCTACTTTTTTATTATTCAGATTTCTTGGCTGATACCATTTTTTTTTTTTTTTTTTTTTTGAAATAGCAAAACTTTTCTTAATTACTGATAAATTTATTAAGGTGAAAGCAAGAGAAATTTTGTCATTTCAAAAAAGCGGTGACAAAACCAAGAAATCTGAAAAAAAAAAAAAATAGTTTACTGTCTAGTTCAACAGCAATAATTTCAAGCGACTTTTATTTTTATTTATATTTTATTTTTTGTTCATATGGAGATAATTTTATGTCATCTTGTAGTCATAGACGCCCTTGACCCCTTGAAGGGCGGTGAGATAAAATATGTTCCACTTAATTTTTATTGCGAAATGACACATTCGCACAATAATTTCGAAAGGAAAAATTTAATTTTATCAAGAACGCGAATGAAAGCTTTTCTCTGTTTTGAAATAAATTTGTTTTTAACGCTTTGAGGGGCAAAGCACCTCAATAATTTATAGAACTTAAATAATTTATTATTATCTAAAAAGGAAGGTCTCCTTACAGGGTGTACTCAGAAAATGTTGAAAAAATGCTATTTGTACTACTTAGGTATGTAATAAAGTGTTAGTTAAATTTTGCGGCGGAATTTCAGTAGAAAGTCTGGAAAAAGATAAAATACTTTCGAATATTTGGAGCGAAAATATGAAAGCTACATGATATTTGGTGTGCAGGATTTTTCCTCGATAAGAGCAAACTATTTTGATGCATCTAAAAATTTCTTGCTAACTGTCTCTTAGAATCCTTCATTATTCTCACTAGTTATTTTTTATTGTAAAGTTTATCTTATTTTATAAGACCATTTTCATAATTCAATTCCAAAAAATTTTCTGTTTACAAAAACTGGCAATATAAGATTGAAAATTAAGCAAGCGACTCTCGACGCGAAGAGGTCAAAGATTATATGACGTAAAATATGTAGCGACATGTATGTATTGAAATTCTGTTTCATAACCAACCGGTGATAAATCGCCAAATAAAAGAAAAATTCATTATTTTTTTACGGACGCTAAATTGAGGTTCCGCCAAAAATTACTTTGTAAAAAAACATATCTATACGAGAAGAACATTCTGCAATTTTTTCAGATTTTTTTTAGTATGCCTGTATGGAGACCTCCTTTGTAAGTAAAAATTGATTCAGAACTGCATCGTTCCGCATTTAACCCTTTGAGGAGCACATCACTTTTATTCATAAAATGCTGAAATGATTGAATGACACCAGAATATAAAAAGAAATTTATATTAAAATATATAAATGCTGTTCTTCCTTTACTTGATAGTATTAAAATTTTCATTTCAAAATTCTGGTGTCAATGTGGCATCTCAGTATTAAAATTAAGTTGGATATATTTTATCCCACCGCCCTTCAAGGGGTTAAATCCTAGTGTCATTCAATCATTTCAGCATTTTAACTTTCCTACCATGTTAAAATTTTACTCAATAGTGATGAAAACATTTCACACCAGAATTGTTATTTAAAATATTTTAATATATTTAATTGACTTATTTCTCTTAATCTGTTGTTTAACTTTCTTTATGTAAAAAGTTCTGGTTCGAGTCATATGAAACAAATTATAGTTATGGGTTGATTAGACCCATTCAAGATAAGAAGGTTAAGAATAGAAGTGCTTTGCACCTCAAAGGGTTAAATGCGGAGCGATGCATTTCGGCATCAATTTTTACTTAGATTTCAATAAATTATTTAAGTTCTTATCAATCACTGTATTTATATAGAAAAAATATTCCTGTAAAAATTCTAAAAATATGCTACTACATAAAGTTAAGAATCTACCTTAAAATTTCTTAATCCTTAGTATAAGAATAAAAAACACAATTCTAAAAGAAGAATTCGTGCATTTAAGGGTTAATATAAATTAAGAGTTAGGTAAAACCAGAATATAAAAGTTTTTGCAAAAATTAATCGAAGGCATAGCTGCCAAATCTTAGACTTTTCTATACCCAAAAAAGTTTATTGTGAATTGTATATGTCTAAACAATCTGCCTATTAAGTAAGGAAAATTTTTCTATTACAATTTTCTGGTATCAAAAAGTAGAAGAGTTAACAGCTATTTTTGCATTGTATAGCTCGAATACGAATAGCTTACAAGTAATAGAAAAAAAATGCAAAATGTATGGTATATTTTATTTTATATTTCAAAGTCACAGCGGTGTACGGAGACTAAAATACGTTACATATGCTGATGACACATATGATGGCATTTAAAAAATAAGAGAATAACATACTATTGATCAACAAACTTTATTTAGGAATGATCTGCAAATCTTAACACAGTTTTCGGTTTTCGCATTCTTTTTTATTTATTTATTATTTTTTGTGGCATATGTTATGGATTCTTAAAATTTTAACTACACTCTTAAATCCTATGCAAAAACATCATGTAAAAATATTAAAATTTAAGCGAGATATTTGAAAATAACTTCCCCATAGACTTAACATTATTATACGGGTCTCTTTAAATGACTTGAGTGTCATCTTAACACTAGAACCGCGCCGACGGGTCATTTTGACCCGTTTCTTATGCAGAGATATCGATTCGAACCAGAAATCTCTTAATAAAATAAGCTAAATAGTCTGAGCAAAAAACATTTTCAATTAGTAACTTAAACAGTTTTAAATGATAGTTCCGATCAAAAATATTTTTATAAAACATGAACGAATTTTCCCGCGGTTTTAGTGTTTATGGCAGATAAAATAATGCGTGAATAAAGCTAAGTACATAAAAAAAAAAAAAAAAAAAAAAAAAAAAAAAAAAAAAACTAGTGGGAGAAAAACAAATTTAACTTAAAAAAAAAGCACCGTACATTGTCCTTGGAAACCACGGGCGCGAAGCAACAAATATTATTAAGAAAGTTAGTTACAAAATTTTAATGTTCTCTTATTTATGTTCATTTGCGCTCAATTATTTACGCAAAGCTGTAAATCGATATGAAATTCTACCCCCTGATTCTTTTATTAGAGTTGTTCTGCATTGAGATATGTTAAACAATAATGAAATTAATAAAACTGAAGACATAAAAAAATGAATTTCATTGTGTGGAAATTCATTCAGCCTTTCCGGTTACACTAAAATTTTAAAGATGAGTTGAAACATGAAATTAAAAAAAAAAAAGATTCAGTCTTTCAAGGTATAAACGGAAGTAATAACTCGATATCTTCGGAGAGTATCACAAATCTAACATCAAATATACAGGAAGAAAAGCTATAAAGAAACTATTCAAAATATGAAGTGCCTGTTAACAGGAAATCATTCGGCTGCAATAAAATTAAAACAAAATGCTTTGGAGATTTTATTAAATCGAAGTTTCTTTTTTTAGTTGATAGATTAAGATTTTATTTATAGAAATAGAATTTGAGATTTAAGAGTTACATCGCTTTCATTTAAAAATGGGGTCTTTTTATCTTTTAAGATGATAAAATATATTTCTTTATCGACCGACGAATATTTGACAGGAATATCTTAATATATGTAAATACAGTAGAGTACGGGTAACCCATTTGAATGCATTTTATGATTTTTAAGGTTTCGTTCATCTGACGAAACCCTATTCATCTCTGTCATCTGACTGTTGTCTGTCCGTCTGTCTCTCACATAGTCCGTACACAAAAACTGTATAAGTCGGAGAGTTCAAATTGTGTGTATTTACAGCTGAATATCTCTTGTCACACAACAAATCATACAATTTTGAAAAAGACTATGATTTTAATTAAAATATTTTTTTTCTAATTGTTGCACGCAAGTTTAAATAGACATAAAAATCATTATGTATGTAACATAAATTAATGGATTAAATAACTAGCGTGAAAAACGCACTTATTTGTTTTTATTTCATCATATCATATATTTATCATGTATTTTGACAAGCGAACTGAAATATATATTTTTTATTCATTAAATTCCTATTCATTTTAATTACTAGGTGCCTCTGGTGACCAGTTTGGTCTCCCTTAAATTTATGCTAAGCTTTACAATATTTTACTTTCATTTATATGTTTATTTACTTTCGTACCTTCCCTAAATCTGCAGATTCTGATAGAGAAATCAACATCCTAAATATAATGGTGCTGCCATTTATGCATGGAATGATTAATTTTCTATTGACAATTTTACCTTGTTAATTTAATGATAAAGTGTTTTGAAGAGGAAATTATGCGAAGCCCTGTGTGCGACCTGCGATCACACTTACCCACTTGCTTTTAAATATTAAGGACTTTTCTATTTATACTAGGCATTATGAATAGCTGTTTGCTTTATTTATTGGTAGGAATTTCATGATTATTTAAAATAACACATCGGAAATTGTACATTAAATGTGGAAAATTAGGTGGGTTCGTACTATAACTAGTTATATGATTATTCAGATCTTGGTGGAATAGCTGCATCACTCTTATGCAAAAGTGCATGAATACAAAACTCATTACGATTAAGTATAATAAATTCAGTAAAACGAAAATAATAAGATCCTACCTTAAATATGACGTATTCACCATAGAAGCCTTGACTCATTCTGTGGAAGTCCTAGATTGACAATGAATAGGTAAGGAATCACAATCTGAAGTCTATCTACTTTAACTCGGTGAGACCTGACGTCGTCAGGCATTCTAGGGAAAGTAGCGACCCCTTGTTGAAGAGATCCAGAAGTTTGTGGATCGCCTCTCATGGTCCGTGGTCTTCTGCAAATGTGCATATCTGGTAGACGGCTTAAGTGGGGCTTGTAGAGCGCCGTGGCGGCCCCGACCAGAGCACGGTGTGATGACCAGTAAGGGCCCCGTACACCTACCCATTCTCTTTACCTACCATGGGGTGCTCGCACTCCCCTGTGATCCTGAACCAACCCGGCCTAGTGAGCGGGAGGGTGACCGGGAGCAGGGCCGAGGACGCCGTGGCAGTTCTTTTCCATTTTCGGAGAGGAAACTAAAGCGGAGTCCCAGAGTAGTGCAGGCTGTCGATGGCGTCCCACGTCCGAGTGACAGACTACGTTTGTCATTCACGTGCACCCTGGATAACCTTTTTGACGCTCATCATCGTGTGGAAGAACCATCCGGTGAAAGGTGGCTTGCGCCGACCTGGACGGGTGAGGCGCAATGCGGTCTTGATGCATGGAGCGAGTGTGTGGGAGGGTTGCACCGCCCATGGTGGAAGGCTAGTACGACTGCGGCGGTGAGAGGTGGTGACTAGTGCGGAGACCCGACTCTCTAGCTGAAAGCCATGTGGTAGAGGTGTAAAGAGGTGACTCCATGTAGACTCGACTAGCTGCGACCTCTCCTCTGAAGGGAAGGCAAAAGATTGCCGGGATCCGGATACCCTGTGAGGTTCGTGAGGGGTAATAGCCTCACGAGGTTTCGGAAGCAGGTGGATGGGCCGAGAAGAGGCAAACTAACGGGACACAGACGACAGCCAAGGCTCCGGTCGGACTCGAAGTTTTTGCTTTTTCTTCTCAATCCTCTTCCAAAGGTTGACCTCCCTGCTCGATGGGAGGTCGGACTGCAGAAAGAAGCCTTCCTTGGTCCGAGCGTTCCTCTGACCCTTTTTGCTTTTCTTTCTTCCCTGAGGCTAGATGTTGAGCCAAAGATCTTAGAGGGAAAGATAGGAAAGCTTTGGAAAACATAATTAACTGAAACAGTGCAAACAGCACTGCTAGGAAACACTCTCAAAGGGGGAGATCCAATCGTAAGCTGGTTCATTGCATCCACCGATTCGCCAAATATTTTTCTAGTAAACCTCCTTCCGCCAACTCCCACGCGTGAATTCAAAATGCCTTTTCTTTTGGCAGTTCGTCTTGAGACTCAAAGTTTGTGGGAGATTTTTTAATATGATTTGTTTGTTGTGATATGAATTGTACATTGCAAATAGATAGCCAATGAAAACGTACAATTGAAAAGTCTTCGGTGATGCTGAACTTGTAAAATAATAAATTTTATATATCGAAAGTTCCAATTTCACTCAAAAACTAACATAACAATGAACAGATTCATCTAATTTTCTGTAACGTATTGTACGAACTTTGACCTAACTCAGCTCCCTCCACGAAAAGGGATGGTGAGGGAGGGGGACGCACTGCTTTCGCGGGGACCGAGGCGGACTGCGATGACCACATCATTACTCCACATTTTGATAATTATCGCTACGGGTTATAACACCAAAGAGCGCCAAGTGAAGACGATTTATCTTTTGCCCCTGTATGCGACTTCTGTTGCCTAGCTGTTTTCACTGTTTCACCGACAGCTGTGGATTTACGTTACGCCTACGAAGCCTTCCCATCTTTCCCTCTATGATCTTTGGTTGAGCAGCGTTGAATCCTTGAACATCTGGGGCTGGTGGGTGGCCAGCTCGTATGCAGCGCTGTTACCGTTGGTCTGCTATCCGAGTAGCCACAGGATACTAATTTTCCTATTTTTTCCCATTAATTCTAACACTTTTTATGTTGTCCGAGGGAAACGTGACTTTGACATGTTGGGAGGTCCGAGGCGTTTCCCATTTCTCGACTAGTCTTGACATGTAAGCATTTCATAGGGCGAGGGACTGCGTCCGTGTGTGTGCTGGTCCGTGGTCGAGATACGTAATGTGTTGCCATATGCTTTGTTTTCTTTCACTTCTTGTTGTCGAAACTCGAAGTTGTTCTTTCACACCCAGTCTTTTCAGCGACACGACCCCTCTGTGTGAGCGTTCCGTGGGGTTTCGATGATACTAACTTTCCTAGTTCTTTCTCTATCTTTTACTAACCCATTATCCGCTGGCTGAAATCGCAGTGGTAGCCTTTGTAGGTGATCAACAGTTTCGGCTGGCGGTAAATTAAGCGGGGGTGGAGGATCCCTCATTAGTTTCCGAGCATGGAGTCTCCTGTGAGTCTTCCCTGATTGGGTTTCGATGATTTGACGGTGAATCTGTCTTCGGTCGAATCTGTTCCGACCCCTTTCTCAAGTACTGAGTGGGTACTTCCCTCGCAGGGATCGGACTTCTGTATTAACGTCCACGAAGCGGGAGACGGTTGAAGTGGGGGCCCTCGGGTCTCTGTGAAGGCCCCGACCGTTAGTGGCCTGCGATGACTAGTATTGGCCACGGGCAGGCACCCATGGTTTTACCTGCCATGGGATAACATTGAATTAATTATGTATGATAGAATTGAATATAATGAAGAAAACAATTATTAATATCTTTTTAAGTTTTGATCCGATTTTCATAAAATTTGAAATGATTTGACAAAACTCTACAGCAATTATAAATATTCAATTTCAAACTATTCGGTTGAGTACGTTTTGATCTATTATATGCGGACAGACCGACAGACAGAGGGACGAACCAGACGACTACAAGTAACATAGCCAGTGTGTGTGGGTATGGGGGGGTTCCAGATACTCTGATTACCAAAAATCTGTATTGTTTCTCTTTGCCTTTACTAATCTTGGAATTTTTCTCTATTAATCAAAGCGAAGAAAACTTTATAAATTAGTGGTAGCCAGAGCATTTAGACACCTCTTCCTGGCGATGCCACTGACGACGATTATAGTGTTAAGTATTTGTATGATTACGAATACACTTTAAAATTCGCCGTTAACCACTTCCCTGTTTTACCGGTACGTCGTACGTGCAACATGTTTGTGCCAATCATGATTTGCCCGTACCACGTATGGGCATTCCTACTCCAATCATAATTTATTATTAACACCAGTAAAATTTTATTGTAAATGTTTTATTACTTAATCTGAGCTTTTTTCTGAATGAGTTAAGTAAAAAGTTCTGTTTTGAAAAACCGGTGATAAAAAATTAAAAGTTATGTAAAAATAAATGAAAAAAATAGACATCATTTGAATTTGTTTTTTCAAAAATATTGATCATTAAGTGATTAAGAGTTTCCTGAATCTTATTCCAAGTATCAAAATAAGAGATATATTCCTAAAATGCAGGCTAATACTGATAATGGATTATGATGCGCTTTAAGAAATATGAAAAGTTTCATATTATGGCGATTGCTCACAAAACGTAGTTTCCAAAAATGGTTTTACAATGAAAGCATAATCAGATGAAGATCAACGGACCAGACAAAAGCCATGTATTTAGATGGATCATGTAATAACCGTTTGCGACGCAGAGCACTTCCATTCAGAAAGTGCTGAAAGGAAAGATTGACACCTGTATTCATGTACAAATTTATTTGAAAATAAGAAAAAAACCCCTCCCCCTCCCCAATATATGATAAACGAAATATATTTATGTCAGAATACTGGTGTCATTGTAGAGTTTGTGATTCATGTTGGTTGTTCTATGCATTGGAACATGTGAGAAAAAAGGTTAAGCCATAGATGCCAACATTTTTTAATTATTACGAAGTCTGATCTAAGACAAATTTTCTGATCTGAGACAAATTTTGTAGAGAGAATTTTATTTTTTCTAAAGCTTTAAAATGGAATTTATAGAGAGTAAACTCATTTCCTGATAATTCTACAAGTAATTTATAGATAGTAAACTCATTTCCTTACATATATTTTTCATTTTTAAAAACGAATTGTCTTGGATCAGACTCCGGAATAATTAAGAGATGTTGGCTTCTATGGTTTAGCGTAAGCAAATTAATCTAGTTCACCTGTTGTAACTTTTTACCCAACACTTAACAATTTATTTCTTCATGTTGAGTAAAGTAATAAAAACTTTTGACCCACATATTTACAAATATGGGTAAGATGAGAGGGGTTAGGGGGATATATAAGTTACTTGAAAAAAAAAAATTATTTGCATTTCGCCCAGGGGTATCTCTTTTGAAATGCTGAACAAGAATACATTTCTTTTAATTTTAAGTATTATATTTTCACAGATATCATTGAAAATGTAGTGCAAAAATATGTTTTCCCACTCTATTTCTGAATCTACTGAAACTAAAATTAGTAAAAAATTAGTGGTCGTAGATATTAATTTAAATCTTGCATGAAAACTATAGTGATTATCCTTGGTTACATAGTTTGTGAGAAAAGAGTATTTTTCCGTTATAAGAAATTTCAATTTATAGGCATTCAGAAAATGTATTGAAAAGCTCTGTATGTACTCATCGTTACTAATTTATAAAAGCATTTTTAACAATGATTTTCGAAAAAAAAAAATCGTCGAAAATTATGCGAGATACTAACTCTTAAAGTTACGGATAGTTTTTACATTAGTAATGACGAGGGTGGCATATTCTGTGTGTCATCGACTTTAAAAGCCCAAATAAGAACTTTTATTGATATATTTGAGTAATGCAATGCCCAGTAGCAGTTCAAGAACAACAAATGTCAAATTGTTAAAAGCAGACTAATTTAACTAAAATTAACCCATTAATGTCGAAATTATTTCCTTCGTTAAAATTTAAATTTGAGATTTCCCACCACTTTTAAAAGAAGATTATTTTTGTCTTATTTTATCAAGGATCTTCCTAAAGAGCTTATGTATTTATCTTCATTTTTACTCGTGATCATGATTAAAGGGTATAGCCGGGTTTCTTAGTAAAATATGCCCTTGAGTCAACCACATCGAGTCCTACATTCATCGATAGCTCATAAAAAGAAATTCATTTCTGCCCAGTTTTAAGTTTGTATCTCAAGACCATGGGGGGTAATGGCCCTAAATGCCTGTTTTGGAAAAAAGCGCATTGTGACGAAACTACGAAGCAGATTTCAGCGAAAAAAATAAGGGATGTAAAAAACCACCATACAAATGTTTGACAATTTTTTCAGATTTTTTTAAACAAAAGAACAAGTTTTCTAGCATTTTTCCTGTTTTTAAATGTACATTTTAATTAAAAATAAACTGAAATTTCTGAGTGACCACTTTAATTTTTTTTTGCATGAAATACTATGAGACATGATGCATATTCACTATCAATTTTAACTTTCTACGTATGGTGCATCATATTAAAAAAAGGGCAAAATCATATTCCGGCGAAAATGTGGGGCGTGTCTCGGACAAATTTCACGCCTTCTTTTAAAAATACCGTGTGAATTAAAATGTGAGATTTGAAAAGAAGGCGTGAAATTTGTCCGAGACACAGTACCATGGTTGTATTGTAAGATATTATTTTTAAAATAAGAGTAAAGAAATATATTTGAACGTTTCATAAAAAAATATATAACAGCTGAAATCCTTACATTTTTGAAAAAAGATGTTTGACAGATTTTCCAAACACTGTTTTTGTAAAAAATGAAAGTTTGAAATTACCGCCTAGGTAAACTACCTTCCCTTATACCGATGGCTGAATCGCTACCACTTTTTTTAAATAGTAATTTTCGCGATAAAGATTAACTAAAGGAAAGTTACTGTCTTGGAAAAGTGATGTCAAGTACGCAATCTGACTAACATGACACACACCTAAAATGACACTTGTTGTGCTCTTTTAACCCATTCGTGCCCAGCATCTTTTGCTTAAATTTTATTTGGTTTGCACCACTATTTTTAGAAGATTTAAGTTTAGTTCATTAATCACGAAAATGCATCATTTAAATAAAATAATTATTGCTTTTCTTTTTTACCGGTGTCAAAAACAGTGCTGAATGCACCTTTTGAGGCGTCCCTAAAAAGGGACGCTAGGCACTAATGGGTTAAGGACATTTGAAGTTTAAAATAATATAAAACTTTACGCACAGAAATTTTCAGCTCGAAAAATTATAAAATAAGTGTCTGACACCAGAATTTACAAACGATTTTTTTACAAAATTAATAGCTTATTACTTTAAACTTACATTGCAAAAGCAAAATTTTTGATTTTTTTTTTTTTTTTTTTTTTTTTTTGGCCATTTGTAAGTTTGGAAGTAAAATTAGGTGGTCCCGGACGCATTTTAACTTCCTTTACTTGATTAGAGACCACAGAGAGTTTTTCGGCTTCCTGATTTGTTAGCTTTTCTTTAGCCTTTTCTGCAGTTTAAGGTCTTTAGAAATTTGAATTTCTATGACTCCAGTATAATATACTGTTATATATGTATTTTCTTTTCTATATATAAGTGAATCAGGATTTAATATTCAACATTTTAATCTAACTCAGCTGTTAACAAATAACTAATTAATACAGAATTCCGCAATTTGTTATTACATTCTAAAGCACAAATTAAATGGAACTCGCTAGAAAAAATATGTAACGGCGCCATCCGGTTTTCTTATACGAAACTTCAACTTGATTTTATGGTAAACTCTCCTTTTTTTCTTTTTTTTTCTTTTGGGAATTACATTACATTTGATTTTAGTTATCAGCTTCGAAAATGTTTTAAATGTGTATATATTTAATCTATATATATATTCATATATATAAAAAGTTTTTAAATTTTTAGTTTTTTTTTTATAAAAAACAAATTATATATATGTATACATATATGTGTACATATATATATTAAACAAGCTGGATAATTTCATGATGAAAGGTATTACTGAAATTTTTATTGTGATAATAAAATAAATCACAAGGCAATCATATGGTAAACACATAATGTTAGAAATTTAAAAACTAAACAAACGTTAAATTGAAATGTTAATAATCGATATTTGTTAACTTTTGTTTAGTTTTTAAATTTCCAGCATTCAATGTATATCAGTTAATAATTTTTCGATTTATTTTATTTTCACGATTGTTTTAACACTGTAAAAAATATGACTATTTTGCTGCATCGTCACTTCCCCGCTTTTATAGAATATCACTCTTTTGGCCAATGAGAATGCACTATGATTGCCTGAAGTAGTCGTTTTCTATAAAAGCGGTGGAGTGACGATGCAGCAAAATAGTCATATTTTTTACAGTGAAGTTAGCGTTTTGACAATGGCGCTAAAGCAAATGCATAAACGAAACCAACCAATCTGGAAGCTGGAACCATCTCTATAGTCTCTAATCGAGTAAAGGAAGGTAAAATGCGTCCCGGACGTGAAACCAGTTTATAGTAAAGGATAACAAAATCAGGGAAGCCAAAGAATGACGTCTTAAGCCTAATCCGTTTTACTGTTTAATTTTTTTTAATCTATATTATTAACAGGGTTCGCACAATTCTACCAGTAAATTAAAAAAATATTTTCAAAGTGTCTTACTGCAGAAAAATACCGTAAAATCTGTAAATGAAGGGGGGGGGGGGATTACGAATGTTGTGGTTTAAAAATTAAATGTACATTTTCTTATTTGTAATAGTGGTGCCAGAGTCCTTGGAAAATCCAAGGAGTGTGCGAACCTTATATTAAGAAGCAACGTCGATAAATGCAATTTTAGAAAATAAAAGCTTTTCCATACATTTTCTCTCAGTTTTGAAATGGTGAATATGACGTTTGAATAGAAAATTATTGTAAAGCCAAATCCTTTCATATTTCCCATTATTTAATTATTTAATTCTGAAATACATGCTGCTTTTTTATATTATTTCCTGAAGTAATAGAAATAAATCTACGGTAACATTCCTTTCAGTACCGTTAATTAATTCATTTTAATTAGAATAATGCCACAAAATTCGGCGTTACATAATTATCGATCGGACTATTGCGATTGAATTCTAAACTTTTTATCTCAATATAAAGTAATGGATTTTGCTTACTCATTTAGCTTTTTGAGAGTGTTATTAAAAGACTAATATTCCTTAAAATATATTAAATCAATAAATGAGTTAATAATGAATATTTATAATAGTGTAAAAAATGGGCTCGAGAGATATGTCGCGAAGACAAAAGTTTCTTAATTAAAATGGAATTAATACGTGGCGAAATAAACAATTATTTCTTTAATATCAATATGATTGGTTCGTTAATTTTACAAAAATATTAATGAAGTAGCATAATTAATAATTTACGAAAGTGTTCCGTAATGCAAGCAAATACTGGACTTTTTCAAAATATGAATAATGTAATTAATGAAGGGTAATTTGAAATAATATTTATATAATATTTATGAAAAAATTTTTTGTTAATAATTTGTGTAGTCATAATTTCTACTCTTAAAAATTTGTTAAAAATGTGTAAAATATTACATTTTGACAAAACACTTTATTTTTTAAAAAACATTTTTAAAGGCATTCAATATTCAGCCAGAAGTGCAAATCTAGCCTACATTTTTATTCTAAAAAATCGACTTCGGACCGGAACATTTTGAAAACGAATTTTTACTTGAAATAATTAAGAATAGTTTGATATTAAATAAATCTTGAAATACTTTTCTCTTTTTCTGGTGTGAACCCAAATTTTAAAAATAAAATCAGAATCCAAGATGGCAACCTCGGTCTGAATTCACATCCTTTTAACAAAGAAAATTTCAGTTACCGTAATTTCGGGTGTATAAGCCGCAGATCAAACAATTCTTTTTCGACCCAGAATTTTTTAAGACACAAATATAACTAGTTAGATCGCCGTAAATATTTGTCTTCAATCACTAAATAAGATTTCTGGGTCAAAAAAGAATTGTTTGATCCGCGGCTTATACACCCGAAATTACGGTACAATACATTAATTTGGTGTAGGCATATAATCAAATTATAAAAATTCGCTATTTTTTCTTTTTTTCTACGCTTGGCAGAAAATTAAAGTAAATGAATTTATCAAAAATATGCATAATTTAGCTCTTTTTCTTTTTTAAGATTGGGCAACTGGAAAAATATAAATGAAGCAGGATTTAAACAAACTTTCCAGAATTTTTGAATTATTTCTTAACACATAATTTTAATCTTATTAATATAAAACTGTTAATTGATAAAAATGTGTTTTCTTATATTACACCCTTCCTTTTTTTATTTAACCTCTTAAGTGTCGCTCACTTCACTATGACGGAGTCATTCTCAATTTCTGACGCCCGTGATATTTGTAGGGCTGAAGATTTAACCTCTTAAAGAGCACTGATATAATAGGTTGTCCCAAAAGATTCTTTTTAAAAAATAAACCATGGAAATTTCGATAATGGCAATATTTTATTAAAGAACGCTTGCACCAATTTACTGAACAAACCTAACATTCAGTATTATTATAGCACCTTTTTTCAAATACTTTTTTGATGTGGTTGGAAAATACCTACCATGGTGACTTTTTCTGTCAATCAAAGAGTTCATTTTTTATAGTGAATAGAATTTTTGAGACAAAGAAATATACAGTAGTCGGGTGGAGCAATATCCGGAGAGCAAAGAGGATTGGTCAGAATGTCTCAATCGAATGCAAGGAGTTTGTTTCTGTCAGTCAAATATACATACATGTGAAATGGAATCGTCATCATGGAATAATGTCTCGTTTATTTACTATTTTAGGGTGCTTCATGTCTATTGCTACCCTCCGTTCTTCTAGTTTGTAGTAGTAATTTTCAGAGTTGATTGTCTGGCTAGGTGAAAGTAGCTCGTAGTAGATCAAATTCCACCAAATAGTGACAAAAGCTTTCTTTTGTAAGAGACGGAATTCAGCGACAGGAATGGGACATTTATCTCGACTGGATCAGGATTGTTTGTGTTCCTAGTTGTCATAAATTATCCATCATTCCTCCACGTGGACAATTCTTTTCAAAAAATGATCTTTCTGATGTTGAAAATTAGATCTGCAATGTTGCTCGCCTACAGCTCATGGGTAGGCCTGCCACTAGCATTTATTTTTTTATTCTATTCGCGCCGATATTTTTAAAAACACGATTTGCAGTATTTTTCTTTTGCAAGTTGCAGTTTTAGTGAAATATTTTTATTTTCGAAAAGTTTTGCCATTTGTTTTAAAAATAGCACATGATTTGCAAAAGAAGTTTTCGGGTCAATCTTTGACCGAGAAAAAAATCATTCCGTTCGATCGATATGTTCTGACACAACCTCCTTACTCTTCGGGCATTGCTCTTTTCTCTGAGAAATACTCTTCACAAAAAAATAACTTTTTGTGTGACATAAAAAATCATTTCGGTAAGTATTTTGGAAACAAATCAAAAATATTTTAGAAAGGAGGCATTATAAGAAACTTGGAATTGTAGTAGAAGGTTCGAAGCACAGGATAGCACAGATATCTTCAATGAAATCTCTCAGTTTACAAAATTTGCTTATGTTATTTTTTATCAAAAAACGGAAGAAACTTTTGGGACAGTCTAATATAATAAAACCCCCTTAATTTTACCGAAACACTACATTGGTAGCAGAATTTGGGATTTTCTATTGCTTTCTACATTTCTTTTTTTTTCTTATTTAAGCGGAAAAAATCATTTTTCTTAATTCCTTATAAATTAGTTCCAAAGTAGTAAATCCTGCTGTCATTTAACCCTTTGAGCTCTGGTGGGCTAATTTCTTCAAAATGCCAAATCTCACATTGGCACCAGTATTTTGAAAAGAAAAAAAAAACGGTTAAGGATATACACGAAAAAAAAATGCATTAAAACTTTTTCAAATAAATTTGGTCGAATTTTCTAGTGCCGTTGTGACATTTCGAAATTAAAACTAAGTGGTAGAAAATTCTACCATCAGACCTTAAAGGGTTAACAATTTTAACATTTTCTTGACAGAAGTTCTTTGCTCCTGATAAGATTAGAAGGGATAAATTACCGGAAATACCTTTTGAAACCAGAAAAATAATTAAAAAGGTATTTCTACCCGATACCATTGAAAAGTGATGTTGGTCTCTTGTGAGGCAGCGGGCTACATTTTAAAAATTTCGGTTCCTTGAGTGCCCCCCCCCCCACCTTTTTTTGAAAATGTATAATTCCATTTCCTTTCATATTTATTAATTGTCATTAAATACGGCCAATAATGTTATTTGATGAAAATGATGCCAATCAAAAAAATCTTTATTAAAAATGTAACCCACTTGCAATACTATTGATTTTTGCGACTTATGACTGAGTAAATTGTTGATTTTGATGAATCAAGCATTTATGATTATAACTGTAATATTATTGAGTCCGGCAGTGTTTTGTATGGTATACGACAAATATTACGGTGCAAAATTTCCGTATGATGACTTTTCTGTAAACGTGAATACAAGTTTCTAAAAGATTGCTATTTAGGTTTAAGAATATTTCTTATTGTATAGTTTATTTAGAACCCTTATGATTATTTAATTTCCACAGAGGAAAATAGATGAAGTATTCATGGTTTTCATAAATATAAAACATTCGAAGGGCTGTCATTTTGACCCCAATTTTAAATCGAAATTTCAAATTTATACTGGAAACTTTGAAACAAGAATTTTTATTTTATCTGAATGATAAATGTCTCTTATTAAATAAAGCGTAATATACTATTATTTATTTCTGTTATGTACACTATAATTCTGAATAAAAATAGAAACCAAAGTGGTAACCCTAGTGATCTACAACCTTGTCGAACCCGAAGTTAAAATAATACTACAAATACTCATTCATTGGTTTCAAAGAAGAAAATGACTGCATAGATCACAGAAAAAAGACATCTTTGGAAATTGGTACTTTAGGGGAGTAGTAATTTAGGCTCACATATAGGGATCTAAAATTACAAACTCTCTTAAAATACGAATTTAATTATCACTGAACATAAATAAACACAATCACAAATTGAAGGCCTTTAACACTAGAACCGCGGAACCGGGTCAATTTGACCCGGAACAAATGAATAGATGTCGATTCGAACCAGAAAATTCTTTATAAAATAATTTATATATACGATTCAGAAAAATAATTTAAATAAATAAATGATTTAGTTTAAAATTAAAATTCTGGTATGAATTATTTTTAGGAATCTCGAGAAAAAATTTCCGCGGTTCTAGTGTTAAGCAAGTGAATGATTGACAATTCATCGAAACATTAAACTGTAAAGGATTTAAATAAAATAATTATAAATATTTCTCAATTTGTTGGTCATACCGTCTTGAAGATATTTTGTAAACTCAGATTAAAAAAACCCTAATTTATGAAAAAATCAGGTCAGATGTTACCATTCATTAGTTTGCTTTCAAAGCAAGAAATAATCAGCTATTAAGAAATGAAGTCAAAATGTATAAAAAATCAGTTTAGTTTTCAAGAATAAAGGAAAAGAGGTCCACAATTGTGCACCCAGGTTGCGAATAGATTAAGGGGTTAATTTATTTTCTATTTTTACTTTCTTCTATCTTCAATAAAAGAAAGTATTGCAATCGAAATTTTTTTCGACTTTCGGTTTTCGACGGATATACACGTTTTAGGGGTCGGAGATTCCAAAAAAGAAGTTTTTACAAAATGTCTGTCAGTCCGTACCTCTTCAAAGTACCCGATGTGAAAACAGTGTTGCTATTGGCCTTGTTTCTTTTCTAAATTGAGGTTAATTAATTGACACTACTTTTAAAATTATAATAAAATTTTTAAAAAATTTAAAAATATAACAAAATTTGAATATGTTTAGGCTTTTAGATTTTTAAGCATCAACATCTTTACCCCATTATTATTATATTTTTTTTATATTTTAAAATTTTTATTACAAAAATCTGCACATGGACTTTAAGAGACATCTAGTGTTACACTTAATATAGTATTTACTGATATATATAGTGTAAAACGATGAAATGTAACATATCTTCATGCAGCTTTTTTTAAAAATAATAATAAACTAAAGATAAATTCCATGTGCCGATTTATCACATATAAATTAAATAACATGTACAAAAAACTCAAAATCTATCTGAAATTTAAACAAAAAGGCCTTAGCATTTCTAAAACTTGAAAGTCAAGAGAATAGTAATATGGAGGAAGAGCCGTGTTAAGTTATCTTTAATGTGGCAAAATGAGCTGGGTTTATAAACAAAATTACAATATCTCGTGATATATGTGACAGAGTTACTGAGTTATAGTAAGGTTTCTACACCTCCTGGAATTTCCAGACCAGAAATTTCTTCTCCAGAGTTTTCTTATAAAAAATCTTTCCTTAACCATTTCCGGCACGGGCAAAATTTCTCAGTAAAATGAGAAATTGTCGACTGACACCGGGATTCACAAACGATTTTTTTAGATATTTTGAAAGCCCTAATTTAAGATTTTATTGTAAAAGCAAAATTTTACTAAAATATTACTGGTGCCGTTTGCAAGTTTGGAATTAAATTTAGGTATCCCAGACCGGGCACAGTGTGCCGGAAAGGGTTAAATAATGCGAAATTTTGCGCGCTTGAACTACCGTAATTTCGGGTGTATAAGCCGCAGCTCAAATAATTCTTTTTCGACCCAGAATTTTTTAAGAAACAAATGTAACTAGTTAGATCGCCGTAAATATTTATCTTCAATCACTAAATAAAATTTCTGGGTCCAAAAAGAATTGTTTGATCCGCGGCTTATACACCCGAAATTACGGTAGATTCATTATTTTGTAATAAATAAATAAATAAAAATAAAATAAAATAAACATTACCTGGAAAGTAACAGGACACGTACGAAACCTGTATATGTTCTGTTTAAATTAATATTGCCAAGTTTTATGAAAATCAATTATCGCTATGTTGTGCAGAAAAACCAAGTAATAAAGTTTAAGCTGAATGTCTGCATTATTTAGTCTTCAATGCTTTTCTTGAACCAACGACCCGCAGACCATTGAAAAACCAGTATTTTAACATAAAAAATATTCCTTATTCACATTCGTAGTTGTAGAATCACTGTTGAGGTTTATTCCAACGGAGCGAAATATGTCCAGACCAAGTATCGAATCTGGATACCTTGGCTTAGCGTACCAATGCTTTACCTGTTAATCTCCTAAGCCCTGATGTCGCTTGTAGGAGACAGTAAAGGACATCTTTTAAGTTAATTTAAGCACTTAACTGTTCCTTTTTTTTAATGACACACCAGCTATATAACACCTAACTATATAATTTAATAAATATGTACTAAATCTTTACTAATTAACTGATTCGCCAGTACGTCGTACGGGCAAGAAGAGTTTGTTTGGTTCATCACTTAAAGCTTCTTGCCACCACTAAATATTTAAAATACAATTTCATACTACTTAATGGCAGAAATAGTTAGACTAAATATTAATAATATTTAATTTTAAAAAAAGTTTTGTTTACACCATATTTTCAGTTTATTGTACATATGAAAACGAATCAGTTATGTAGTTAACCTCCTAAATGGGCGATTGGATAAAATACATCCCAGATAATTTTAATTGCTAAATGCCACATTGACACCAGAATTTTGAAGTGAAGATTTTAATTGTATGAAGTACGTAAAGAATGTCGTTCAATTATTTCATGAATAGAAGTGTTTTGCTCTTCAAAGGGTTAAATCTTCTGCGTTTTAATTTTCCGTCAAAATCGGCACGAACTTTCCGGACAACCTAATATAAAATTCAAAATATTTTTTAATCTAATGTTCAAAATTAATTTATGGTCTACATTGACGTGTTAAATATTTGATAATATTTCAATAATTATTTTGCATGAATATATGAAATGGACGTCTAAATATTCACGTGTAAATTTTCCGAGTCTTTGATTTCTACTTAGTAATAAATTAATTTATTCGATGATTACGTAGTTCTTATTCATATTCAATTGATGATTTTGTGAAGATACTGGAGATCATTTAAGCCGAAATTCAAGTATCAAAATTTAGAGCCTCTTGTATCTTAAAACGAAAATAATTCGTATAATTAATTACCCTATCTGAAGCCCTTCAGATGTGAATACACATTTCCTTTCAGATATTTGATCAATCAGATAGAAGTAGAAGTTTCATATACGTAAGATAAAATTTTCTAAGCTTCATATATTAAATGGCGCATTATTGTTTAGAGCTACTCATCAAGGTGATATTTCTCTTGAGACAGAAAGATGATAAGAAGTATATATAGTAAAATTAGCTGAAGCATATATATTAAAATTTAAGACATTATTTTAAGGGGGTCCGAGGCACATTTAAAAAATAAATATATTTATTGGGTTAAAATTAAATTTTTTTTGCAATAATTAACCATATTATTTGTAAGCAAAATCACATGATAAAACTTCTCATATATATATATATATATATATATATATTAGTTTAATAATTTAGAATTTCTTAAAAAGTTGATGTCATTTAATATCGTTATAACCCAAAATATTATTCGTAGAGATTTAATCTTTTTACATTTAAGTAATGAGAAACATCTAAATTTTCATTTTGACTCAGTATTTTTTAAAATATTAATTTAAAAAAATTAAAAATAGTTAAATTGAAAATTTGAAAAAAAAATTATGTAACTATTATTTAAAAAAAAATCATATTTTCAAAATAAACATTTTTTTCACTTTACTGAATCAAATAAAAGTAAAGAAATAAAACAAGACATCTTACAAGTTTGAAGCGTATCTTTAACGGTTCTTCATTTATAACAGTTCAAATCCGAGAAATGATGAAAAAATCCATCATCAAGAAAAACACATTTTTACAAGAAGTCATTTCATGAAAATCATTGCCTCAAAGCGAGATTTTGAAAACAAACCAAAACCAAAAAAAAAAAAAAAAAATATATATACCTCTTCTGATTACGATAAAAACAGAGAAATTTTTAATGCATTTTTTTTTTTTTTTTTTTTTTTGGAAAATATGAAGATTTTTGTGTTCCGGACCCCCTTAAAGAAAAAATCTCTATATGGGGTTTCGGTTGTGATTTTATGTGCACATCTAAATAAACAAAAATCTAAAATAGTAAATAATGAAAAAATACATAGAAAAGGACGGATAAATAAAGTAAAATCTTTGTTGAATAACACCATAAAAACACTTACTAATACCGTAATTTCAAGCTCATAATCAGCATTTCAAAGAATCATTTTTTGACATAGAAAGGGTATAGTCGGGTTTCTTAGTAAAATATGCCCTTGAGTCAACCACATCGAGTCTTATATGGATCGATAGCCCATAAAAAGAAATTCATTTCTCCCCAGTTTTAACTTTGTATCTCAAGACCATGGGGGGTAATGACCCTAAATGTCTGTTTTGAAAACAGCGCATTGTGACGAAACTACTAAGCAGATTTCAACGAAAAAATAAGGGATGTAAAAAACCACCTTACGCATGCTTGACAATTTTTTCAGATTTTTTTTTAACGAAACAACATGTTTTCTAACATTTTTACTGTTTTTAAATGTACATTTTAATTAAAAATAAACTGAAATTTCTGAGTGACCACCTTAATTTTTTTTGTATGAAATACTATGAGACATGATGCATATTCACTATCAATTTCAACTTTCTACGTATGGTGCATCATATTAATAAAAAGGCAAAATCATTTTCCGGCGGGATTGTGGGGCGTGTCTCGCACAAATTTCACGCCTTCTTTTAAAAATACCGTGTGAATTAATCTGTGAGATTTGAAAAGAAGGCGCGAAATTTGTCCGAGACACGCCCCACATACACGCTGGAATATGATTTTGCCTTTTTTTAATATGATGCATCATACGTAGAAAGTTGTAATTGATACTGAATATGCATCATGTCTCAGAGTATTTCATGAAAAAAAAATAAGGTGGTCACTCAGAAATTTCAGTTTATTTTTTATTAAAATGTTGATTTAAAAATAGGAAAAATGTTAGAAAACTTGTTCTTTTGTTTAAAAAAAACTGAAACAAATTGTTAAACATTCGTATGGTGGTTTTTTACATCCCTTTTTTTTTTCGTTGAAATCTGCTTAGTAGTTTTGTCACAATTCGCTCTTTTCCAAAACAAGCATTTAGGGTCATTTCCCCCCACGGTCCTGAGATACAAACTTAAAACTAGGGAGAAATGAACTTCTTTTTATGGGCTATTTATCCATATAGGTGTCTATGTGGTTGACTCAAGGGCATATTTTACTAAGAAACCCGGCTATACCCTTTAATCATGATCACGAGTAAAAATGAAGATAAATACATAGGCTCTTTAGTTGATACCTTGTTACCTTGGTTATTAGTTGTTACCTTGATAAAATAAGACAAAAATAATCTTCGTCTTAATCCCTTTAATTTGATAAAACCTAACTTTAAATCACGGTAAAATTTCGATTATAATTATTGAATTCAAATTCTGGTTCCTACCATGATTATTCGATCCACGGATTATAGGGTGGAAAATGAAGTACTTTTATTTTGTTTATTATAGGGTTCTTACAGTTTTAGGTAGAGTACCATTATTTGTATGAAAGAAAACGCGACTTTAGAAATATCCCGATTGCAAAAAACGAGTTTTTTTTCTTTTTTAAGCTACTAATGCTCCGGTTTTTTTGCGTACAGGTATTTTAATACAGAAAATGTTTTATTTAATTGAACATTCGGGCGTATTAAAATAAGCAGATTTTCTATAAGATAACTTGGCTTGCAAAAACTTGAGGCTTGGCAAATCTGCTTTAACCCTTTTACTATTTCTTTTTTTTTTTTAAGTGCATTAGTGAGCAGACAGCATGAAGTTTTAAATGAAGTTTCATAATCGGTTAGCTTTAGCAACTTCCCTGTTTTGCCCGTACATTGTATGGGCAAGAAGAATTTTCTTGCATAGAAAAAACATTCTGAAAATCGAACATTGTTTCGATCTTATTTTCTATTTGAAACGCTGCCTAAAAATGTGTACTTTTCAATTTAAAAAAAATTAGCAGAAATTAATTTGTACAACATATTCAGTAACCGTTCTGAAGAATAGTTTTTCTATCTTAGGTAGGGCTTGTTGAGCTCAAGCCATATGGTAGGCCTCCCCAGTAGCGGCTGGTCAGGGGGTACTGCAACAACTTTTCACACCACTAAAATTGTATGATTATTTCAGTTTTATTTAATCAACAAAATTTGTCGAATAAATAACATGAGATTCTGTTAAATTTTAGTAGTGTGAAAAAATGGATGCAGCACTCCCTGACGAGCCGCTACTGGGCCTCCCCACTTAGTTTGAGCTAGTTCTTTTTATCTTATTTTAAAAAATTATAATCTTTCTATTTGAATAATAAATATCTTTTTTGTTTTTGAAAAGTAGTATTGCACCACCATTTTGCCTGAAAATATTTTTCCCCAAGATTATTTTAAGTTACCTTAACACCACATTTAATTTATGAATTTTTGTTCTTAACCCTTTCCGGAGCAGTGTTACCATTCCGGCAACACCTAATTTTAATGCCAAACTTACAAGTGGCACCAATAATATTTTAGTAAAAATTTACTTTTACAATGACAGCTTAAATCAGGGAATTCTTAATTTCCTAAAAAGTCTTTTATAAATCCCGGTGTCAGTCAACAATTTCTCATTTTACAAACAGAATTTGTCTGCGCCGGAAAGGGTTAAAGTAAATTATTCCGTTCCGAAGCGGTGTCCGTAGCATTGCCAGTGGGCTACTTTTTTTAATTCACATTTCTTGATTGGCAACATATTTTTGAAAAGGTAAAGTTCCCTTTTTTCGCATAAATTGAAATGTAATTAAATAAGGCATATTTAATAATTTTTAAAAAAGTGGTGCTAATCAAGACCCTGGATTTAGAAAAAATAGCCCATCTGGCAACACAGAGCCAGAGTTATCGAGACGAAATAACGCATTAACACTTTGAGAGGCCAGGCAGTTGCGTATGTGTAATAACGAATTCCAATTGAATATTTTAATTTATTTTGTTTCAAAATAAGAAAAAACAATTTTCAGACTGCTTTTCTTCAAACTTATTAATGTAAAATTTAGTTTAAAATTACTGGTCCAAATCCCAATTTTGATTTTTTAATTCGAATTATTGGTTGTCTTGATTGAATTGTTGTGAAAAGTGATGCAAATCCAGAAAGCTGAATTTAAAAAAAGTTGCCCATAGGCAACACTAATCTCCATTCTATGGTCAGAGCTCCAAATTCTCTGGACTACTAATTTCTTTTGCCATCTTTATTCCCATTTAATTTAGCGGTTAAGTAACGCAAAAAATAAAAATAAAAATAAAAATAAAACTTTGGAATACTGGTGGTCTAGAGCATTTTGCCCCCTGAATTGCGAGGTCTGAGAGCTGAGACAAAAATGACGATTGACGAAGACGGATTTTTTTAAACATATGTATATGGTCCTTAAAATTTTGACACCAGTATTTTATAAAAGCTTACTTTAAGTTAGGGATGCACAACCTGTGGCCCGAGGGCCACAAAGACACCAGTTCTTAAATACAAAATAATTTTCCTTATAATAAAGAGAGAGAGAGAAACATTGCTTTTAAGTAATACAAACGTCACTTTTCAAATATTCTGGTGGCAAAAAGGTTGAGCATCACTACTTTAAGTTATTTGATCTCGGAAAAATAAAAAAGAAATATTAAAAAATATATATATTGGTTCGAATATTTAACCCTTTCCGGCACGGGCAAAATCTGCAGTAAAATTAGAAATTATCGACTGACACCGGAGTTCACAGACGAATTTTTTAGATATTCTGAATTCCTTAATTTAAGTTTTTATTGAAAAAGCAAAATTTTACTAAAATATTATTGGTGCCGTTTGCAAGTTTGGAATTAAAGTTAGGTATCCCAGACTGGGCACAGTGTGCCGGAAAGAGTTAAGGGACTGTAGACATGCTGAAAAAAATTGCATCATCACCAGCCACCCTTTTTGAGTCAGCGCTCAGTCCTAGAATTCCGAGGGCGGTATTTGAGCTCTGATTTACGCAGCAAACGACACCTGTCAGTTACAGGTTAACACCCCCTTAATACAAAATTATGTACTAAAAATATGCTCTAAAGAAATATTTCACTTTATTTACAAAATATTGAACTATTGCAATATGAAATTTTACGGATGATCTGAAAATTTGACTTTCTAAATTATATAATTCTTCAATCTCTTTTTTTCTCCTTTAAACGTAATTTAGTTTTCGCAGAAGCTTTTAATTATGTTCATATGTAATAAATCTGCGGTTTCATTTGCGTACTTAAAACTAGTCAGATTCATTTCAGCAAAAAAAAAAAAAAAAAATCCTATTATATTAATTTTATTTTAATTAAAATCTTTTGTCAACTAGTCACGCATCTGGAACTCATTTATTTTGCTATTGATATAAATATTCATTATGAAATCATTTATAGCTTTATCGCATTTTAATATATATTAGTTTTTGCATGAAAACAAAAGCCTGAAAAGGGTAAATGAATGAGAAAAATCTTTCATTTTGTATTGAGGCCACAAAACGTAAACCAATATATAAGATACGAAAAATAATTATAAGACACTAAACTTTATCGAATTATTTTAATTAAAATGAATTATTAAAAAATAATCAAGCAGAAGGCCACTGTAATTCTAATCCATTATTTTGTAAAAAAAATTATGAAACAGAAAAAAATGAGCTTGGGGATATCTTTTAGAATCTTAACAATAATGAAAGTGTAAAAATAATTTGGTCTTGAATTTGAAGGCATTACTGATGCACACATTGTTAAAGTGTCACACAAGTTCGATAAATTCAAAATTTTGAGTTTTATTTCTTTTATGCTTCTATATGAGTTTTTTGTACATATAGAAGAAATCGCATTTTATTAGCTAGTAATTGATATAGAAAATGAAAGATCAATTTTGGAGCTATAAAATTAGAGAGAACCACAATAACAAAACGGTAATGCAAACATTAAACGTATTATTCTAATAATAGCTTTTTCATAAAAGGTGGTCAATTTTTAGTTGAATAATCTTGAAACTTGTAACAATTTAGTTGTTTCATTTACTTTTAAAAATAACTTAAAATTTACTTTTAAAAATTTACTTTTTAAAAATAGTAATAGTTTACTTTTCTGTTTTATCTTAATACTATATTTCTACTCGTGTAAAATAATACTTCTTAAAAGATCATGGTTTTTTATTAGATAATATTTAGATTGAAAAAATTACAAATCATTTTTAACACATTGAAGATTTTTCGATGCTTATTATATTGAAAAACTTCTTTTACTAGCAAAATAAACACAAATCAACATTTTAAAAATGTTTCATTTGACACTAGAAGAAATAGTGTTAGGAATGTTCGGTTAAAAATTTACATATGACTTTGAACAAATGCCATTTTACTGAAAACGTATATTTTCTGATCCTCCTAGTAGTTTAGTTATGAATAAAGAGGAGTATATATATATACATATATATATATATATATATATATATATATATATAGTGTACTATCTGCCTGTTGCGAGTAAAGTAACTGAGAAGGTTGTCACAATAGTGCAACAGATCTTTTTACATCAGATCAACAGTTTTTAATTATCGCCGAAAAAAACTACCGTATAATCCGCGGATCAGACAATCATTTATCGAACCAGAAAAATTTTAAAAAGAAATGTAACTTTTTAGATCGCGATAAATATTTGGCTTCGATTACAAAATAAAATTTCTGCGTCGAAAAAGAATTGTTTGATCCGCGGATTATACGCAGGAAATTACGGTACAATCATAAAAATTTCGAAAAGAAGGTTTTACCTTATTTGAAAAGTTGTTCTCGTAGAAAATTTCGCTAATTAATATTGTTAAAATTTCTGTTTACTTTTCCTGGTGGCAGTTTGGCCATGCAATTTAGTACTTTTCGCTGAAATTGACAAGAGGTAGTCTAGGTTGTCACAACATGGCCGAAACACAGGGTTTGACCACCGCCAAATTAAACCTAAACAGTAAAAAATAGTGTCTGTTTTAGCCATTACTTATGACTGAAAATTTGTATTAAATAGGTGATTAAAGAAACAGAAATTTTCTATTTTAATTACAGGTAGAAGTTTGGCCAACCACCCTTGGGTTTGGCCTTTGCAAAAATATTTGCATCGAAAAATGATTGTTTAATCCGCGGATTACATGCCGGAAATTACATTACTTCACGTAAATTCTGGAAAAGGGTACTTGAAAGTCCTTTAAGCGTAGTAACCCTGAAACCGCTTCTCTTATTTATCCAACTTATCACGGGTTCGTATATAATATAATTATTAGCCAGGGAAATCTTGGACGTGGTGTAATTCGTCATTAGTTTGTTTTATCACATTTTTACTCGGCCTCAAATTTAAAAAAAGAGAAAATAGTATTATATATTATAATAAATTATATAGTATAAAAATTATACTTTTAATATTTGAGTACCATTTAAAAAAAATTATGTGCAATTTAACAAAGAATTGCAATGATACTGCAAAAAATTTGCAACAATAATAATAATAAAAAAAAAGATAATTGAAGTTTATTCCAGAATGTTTAATATTTTATCATCGAATTTTCAAAACAAAAATTTTTGCTTAATTGAAGCTGAAAAATGCTCCGATTAAACAAGGCACAATTTGCAAAAGAAAAAAAAAGTAATAATAAAAATGGTGAGAATAATCAAGGTATTCTTAACGTCTTTTGCAGCACGGCACGTTTTGTTGCTCGTCCCCAAGGGATTAAACTCCCTTTCGAAAACTTTTTGTCTCCATTAAAATGCGAAGTCGAGCGTTTTGATGTAACGCCTAAAAGAATTAAAAATGAAAAATGTTTATTTATTTATGATAAAACAACCGCTACAATTTATATTTAATTTTAATATTGCATTCCAATTTGTTTTCGATAAGCAAAATTTAAAAATAATTCTTAAACCTCTAAGCTGGATGTAACATATTTCTTTCACCTTCCAGAAATGCCGGCGAAAAGTTTCGGGTCGGAATATTTTAAGACATGTTGTAACAGATTGGGGTTTCTATCAGTTACGCATTTAACGCATATCGAAGATGTGATTTGAATATAAAGAAAGAAGACTTCTTTTGTGAGAGAAAATTATATTTTCTTTTGAAGCGTCTTGTATTAGTAAAAGTATGATAAAAACGCCATTATGGAAATACAGTTTTTGTAATGTAGTATACATTATCCATAAATACAGTAATTTAGAATTATGTTTAACACTAGAGCGAACAGAAATTTTACTAAAGTTTGATAATATTTCTCATCAGAAATTTTATTCAAAATTGATTTAATTAACGTAAATCTGAGTGGATTAAATTTAAATTATTCCCTCGAAAAATAGTGTTTCGAATTGGCGTTTAATCACACGGTTGGAATCGAATGACTCCTTCCATGTGTTCTAGTGTTAATACGGTCTTTACTAAAGTTAATTTAATTTTGTTTGCAAATTGACAGTTTATTTATTATTAATCCTCCTACTGGCTCAGTTTTGCTTATTCTAGCTCGCGGAGTTTTGCACTGATGAAGAATCTCGATAGTAGATTCGAAACAGCTGTTTGCTAACTTTTCATACATTATTTGTGCATTTATAATCGTTGGTTTTCTATCTTTAATCTGGGATCTTAATCGACCCCAATTTACTTTGTGTTACATATTTTTAATGTTTCAAACAATAAAAATTCAATAATTAATATTTCTCTATGAAAATAACTAGACACTTCCAAGGAAGATGTTACATGGAATGAAATTAACTTTCTTTTTCAAATGATGTAAAACTAAATATCCTCAGAATATACTAAAATAAGGTCAGAATTAGAAGGGTTAAACTAATAGGTATTTAATCAAAAGTAATTATTATCAAATATATTTCACTAAAACTACAAGATAAACACTTTACAAAGTTTTGCTATACAAAATTTAATGTTGGTTATCTAACAATAAATTAATAGGAATTAATAATAGTAAATTTAAAACTGTTTACACTAATCTTATAAAAACTAGACTAGTGTTTAATAATAAAACCTTATTTAATGATAAATTTAATTTTTTTTAAATAATTAATACGCCTTAATCGAATTGCCGAGAAAAAGAAAATATGTATAACATTTTTGTGGTGCAAAACAGCGTAAGAAATGGCAACTATGATTTAATGCATACTTTATCAAATTAAAAAATGTGAAAAACACAAAAAAGAAACAAATATTTAGTTAGCCCATTTAAGGACGGTGGCTCATTTTTGGACTACCTAATTTTAAGTCCTAAGTGCCACATTGACACCAGAATATTCGAAGGAAAAATTTCCAATCATTAAAAATGGGAATAAAAACCTTTTTTTTTTGGGGGGGGGGGGTAAAATTTGGTGTCATTTCAAAATTTCAGGAATAGAAGTACCTTGCTCTTGAAAGGGTTAAATGAATTAGAAAATAAATTTCGTATCAGAGTTCAGTTACACTTAATATCTGGTTCCGTAGAATTTCCGAGGAGTAGGGGACCAATATTTCAGATCAGAAATTTTTTGTTTGTTTTTCTTTTTTCATATTAATTTTTTGTAAATCATTGTAAATGTATCACAGAAATTGATATTTTTCTACAATTAAATAATGTTAAAGATTCTGTACGGAATCCTTAGAAAAATGTGCGCAATTTGATTTTCAGTAACCCATTAATGCCCTGTTTCATACACTATATGGCCATCAATGACCGGACACTTTCAATTTAAACTTTTTTCTGGAATATTTAACCCGGGAGAACGCGCGCTTTTCAGGGCATGAGTGGTTTTAAGTTTACCACCAATAAAAACAAATTATAACAGTCTTTTTATCAATACGGAGACAATTCTTACAAATTTTGCGATAAAATAAGTTGAAGATTACTTTAAAAAAATTAGTGGTTACAATTGTAAAAACCATACGCACTCAGGGTCTTTTAGGCCCTGCGCGCGTCCTCGCGGGTTAAAAATACGCTTGTCGCACTCTTCTAGAACTTCAGGATTATAAATCATTATGTTTGTCCTCCTATTTATTAACTATCCATTTGATAAGGAGAACAATTAGAGGGCCGACAAAAAATCAAGGAAGCATAATAATATTTGGTTTCACCGTGTGCATTAAAATGAAAACTGCAAGTGAAAACTTTGAAAAATATGAATAAATTTCCTCACGTTAATTTAATATTTATCTACTCCAATTTTTACACTCCTATTCTAATTCCACGAGGATTTAACAAAAAATGCTAAAATTATGTAATTTCCCGAGCTGAGTGAATGAAAGAAATGCAAATAAAGTGATTAAAGTTATCCTTACAATACGAAATATCGAATCTGCTCCAAATTTTAAAATGTATACGGCTCATACTTTACAAATTTCATTTATATGTTCACATAAAATAATATTCTGAGTCTAATGGCACCTTTAATGTGATTGTATGGTTCAATTTTAGAAATACAGGAAGGTATAATTTTTTAACCCTTTAGACTAGGACATCTCTTACACAAGTTTTTTTTCATTTGACACCAGTTTTTATTATGAAATTTTCTTCAGGTAAATAATTTCAAAACTGCCCTTTAACCCCTTGAGGGGCGATTGGATATTTTTCCTCCCACTTAACACAGACGAGATTCTCGCCAGAAACTTTTAACGAAATTTTACAGTTTTAACTTTGACAAAATGTTGAGAAATTTCCTTTTCTTATTTTAAATCAAAATTTTTCGAATTTTCCAGTGACAATTCAACTTTTCGAAAACTCACAAATAGTTCATAATCTTATTTTCAAAACTTGTCAAAATGTTCTGATATAAGACATATTATCAGCGAAATTAATGAAATTGATTTCAATTTAAATTACATTAAATTTCTCATTACAAAACATTAAAGCCTTATTTCCTTAATGCCTATATCGCTTTATTCGATATAATTAAAAATGAAAGAGAATTACTTATTTACAATCGAAGAAACTCATTATTCTACATTTAATAACAATCCTGCAATTCAATCTTCTTCTGATAAGTTAACTTGAATGTAATGATTGCACTTTTATCTCAAATTAACATTTTATTTCCTGAACATCAGAGGAATGTGTTTGGGAAATTACGAGATAGAACATAATAAGATATGTTGCCACGAATTCAGGTTTCTATCAATTATCCATTTAACGCTTACAGAATATGTGACTTGAATATGTAGAAAACATACTTATTTCCTCTACACAAGATGTTTCTTTTGCAGCATCTTGAAATGGAAAATGAGTGATTAAAATTATAGGGGAAAATATTGCTCAAGCTCAATAATAAAATTTTATACCAAATCTTTTCAAAAACATTGTAACTTATTTATTTGATTTATTTATAAATGTTTTACATATTTTATTTATTTTATGAAGATTTTTCTGTTTCAAATGAAAACATTTATTTGGTACCAGTCACATTGACCTCAGTGGTGATTGTACAGTTAACTACTTGGATGATGTGGAATATATGTGCCATATTTAATTTTAATTATCAAACGGTACATTGACACCAGAATTTTAGAATAAAAATTTTCATTTACAGCTTGCGTGAATGAAACGCTATTGCAGTGGATTGGGGTAACTGGCAAAAATTATGGGTAACTTTGGAGAATTATTAGCAATGAGCTCCCGACATTATGCTTTTGCTGCTAACTATATGTTAGCACCAAAACTTTGCCGATAACTCAAATGATGTAACAGATTTAATCTTTTTTTTCTTTTGGGCCAAAGCTATTTTTGTAGGTCACAATTGACCCAATTGAATACATTTATTTTGAAACTAATTTATTCTTGAAATCTAGTGTCATTAATCATTTGAACCCTGTCAGTCCTATTTAGTCTCAATGGTTGCCATATATTCTGCGTAAATTGGGGCTTGAAATGCTCTTTAAATCATATATTTTTACAGTTTATCTCACCATGTTTGTTCACAGATAATTCTGACATCAAATAAGGTAAAGCAATTTTCTTTAAGCCCTTGAGAGGAGGTAGAATATACTATATCCTTCCTGATTTTAATAAATATTTCCACCAGAAATTTTTAATTAAATTTTACTTTGATAACTTTGATAGATAACCTTAGATGGAAAATAGATTCGACCCTGTTTTTCAATATTTAGGAAAAAGAAAATTCAAAATTTCCACTGTAAATTCAACATTACAGAAACACAATTACTTGCCCCCACAAAGGGTTAAAATACCAGTGTCCGGAGATTTTGTAGCTCCGATTCAAGGAGGACATCTGGTAACGCTAGTCTCTTTCCACGTGATAATCCGGATTAGCATCTTTTACACGAATTTTATTCGGTTGGTACTATTTTTTTAAAGAAATACTTTTACTTGTATTTGACACCATCTGGAAGAGAAATATACTGTAAAATTTATTTTTAAAATATAATGGTGCGAATAAAACATAAAAATAGATTTATGTATAAAAAGGTAGCGCTCAGTTAGGGCGAACTGCATAAAACTGGAGTACTTGCCCCTGCAAGGGTTAAGACGATTACAAAAATATTACTTTCTCATTTAACAACGTAGTTGCACAAGTGTGCCTTATCCAGAGATGCAAGCGCTGCGCAACAAATGGCCGATAGCAATCACTAAATTTTAATTCAATTTCTTATCTTATTTAAAGTCAATTTTTTTTTAGATTTAATAAGGTGACGATTACCATTACAATTTAATGTTGAAAATCATCCATTTCCTGCTCAGCGTTTGCATCCCAGGTCTTATCCAACAAGTTAATTTAATTTCCGATGTAAATTATGGAAACTGTATTAATTAAAACGGAACTGAACAAGTAGTATGTAAATGAAACTGTAAAAGAAATACTCTTTTCAGTGTCTCAGTATCCAAAATGAAACGAATTTATAATAACGAAAAAATAAATAAATTTAAAGTGAATCTTTGAATAAATAATTTTAGAAATTCATTAATATCAACAATAAATAAATATAACATTGCAATCAAGCTTTCTACAAATACACCACAATTGAATTTCGAATGTAACTAATACAGAAAAAAAGAGAAAAAAAAAACAGAAAGAAAAAACATTTTGGCTTAAAGGATTACATAAAACGTAGATTATATATGACAGATTTCACTTCACGAAAAAATTGATATTATAAATTCAATTGGAGTATTTCTTATAGAGAACCCATTTCGGAATCAGTGAGCCAGTAGGCTACTTATTAAAAACACAAATTTCGTGATTAAGACCCCTTATTTGAAATTTTAAAATTCTCTTTTTCGTCTTAATTAATATGTATAGCTGCCAACATCTTCCGCTTTTTTGGCCCGGAAAAATTTTACAGTAAATTTTATCATTTCAAATCGTCGTAATCTGCCGATTAAAGAAGGCAAAAATTTCTTTCTAATTTTTCCGGGTCAAAAAATCAGAAGAGTTGGCAGCTATGAATATGTCATTAAATAAAGTAAATTTTACCATTAAAAAAAATGGGGCTAACAAAGATATCTGAATTAACATTAGAACTACCGTGAGAAGTCATTTTGACTGCTACCATATGAATAAGATTAGGTTCAAACTAGAAATTTGATTATAAAATAAGTTTAACCCTTTCTTGCGCAGTGTTGCCGGGCCGGCTACACCTAATTTTAATTCCAACCTTGCAAACGGTACCAGTAATATTTTAATATAATTTTGCTTTTCAGGGATGAGATTTCCGCCTTTTTTGGACACCGGTAAAATCTTAGAGAAAATGTTGTTATTATAAATCACAAAAATGTTCCGCTTTAATAATATAGCATTTTCTCTAAGATTTTACTGGTATGCAAAAAAGCGGAAATCTCACCCCTAGCTTTTACAAAGAAAGCTTAAATCAAGAGATTCGTAATATCTAGACAAGTCCTTTATAAATTCCGGTGTCAATCGACAATTTCTCATTTTATTAATAAAATTTGTTTGCGCCGGAAAGGGTTAAAAAGTAGAAAGGAGGGGAAAAAATGTTAAACAGCAACATTAAAATATTTTGAATAAAAATTCTAGAGTCAAATATTTTTATAAAACTTCCGGTAGTTCCTGAGTATAAATAAAGTTATCCACTGAAAATATTGTTTGGAATAACAGCGGTGCTACAGGTGACTTTTTTTTTATTCCATTTCGCACCACTTTTGAAAAAGAAAAAATAGTAACATACGTTTTGAGAACATTTACTAGAGAAACGTACTGCAAACTATGTTTTTTTTTAAAGTAGTACAAACAGAAAATAAAAATAGCCTCCTGTGGCAACCCTGAAATAAGGAGTTGCCTCTTAATTAGAAGGAGCTATGAATAAAATGGTGGAAATATGTAGTGTATGGTCTATCAGTTTCGAGTATAGTAACTGCGGTGGTTGTCACAAAATGATGGCTATTTCTTTTAATCGAATTAACAGATTCTGATTACAGGAGGTGAAATCTTCCACCAGTGAACATGAACAGAAAATTTCCTTTTATTTTAGCTACTAATTCTTGGGAAAATTCTTACACAATTATGGTAAACATTTTTTATTTATTTTTACTTGTGTCAATTTGTCCAGGTATTATAATATTTCTACTCACACTGACAGAAATTTGTCTTGGTTGTCAAATGTGGCGGAACTACTACCGCAGAAGTAATCTTCCACATGCAAAACTGTATATCAGTCTTTTGGCATTATTGTTCATTCATGAGCCGTTTAAAGAAAAGAAAAACATTCTACTTAAATTTACTGGAGGAATTTTGCCGGAATGGTGATGAATCCCTTTGAAAACTGTTACACAGTTGAAGCCTCGGAATTTTAAGGATATGGAGGTTCCTCTTTCTAAATTGTTTCATGTTAATTAGATTCATTTCAAGAGAGGCTGGTGACATCTACAAAGTATGACACATGATATGAAACACATGATATGAAAAAGTGGGAAGGCTTAACACATTGGGTAGTACATTAAATTAAAATGTGAGTACACTAAATACATTTGTGACGACTAGTTTATTTCCCTTAAACTTTAAGCCCAGCCTAAGGCACTTATATTGACATGTTACATTAAAACAAAAAGGATTTATCTGTTCGTGTTTAAATTGTAAATGAATCAATATAATAATGATAGTGTGTGTAATCTACATATATATATGTATACATAAAACATACGTATGCATACATTTAAGTATGTATATGTATAGCAAGCATGTAAATCGTCGGTATCATATTAAACTGTCCAATATGAAAAAAAAAATGTTCCACTGGGCTACTTTTTTATGATTCTTCTGATTGAGACCACTTTTATGAAATTGTAAAAGTGTCATTGTCTTCACTTTTATTAATATGTCATTAAATAAGATTGAATAAGGCAGGTTATACTATTTCAAAAAGATGATGCAAATCAAGAAAGCTACTTTTAAAAAAGTAGCCTAGTGAAAATACTGTTTTCGTATTCGATAGCTTGACACGGTACCGACGATATATATACGGAATTAGTATAAATTTTGTACATTTTTTTTGAAAAATAATGATGAGATGTAAGATGTAAAAGTATTGATCGGATGCCCAAAAGACTTTAACACATTGTAGACCACCGGTGCACAACCTTTGGCCCGCGGGCCACTAATCTACCACTACTTTCATGCAGAATAACTTTCCTTATAATAATGACGAAATCTTTGCTCTTAAATAAAACAAACGACTCTTTTCAAATATTCTGGTGGCAAACAATTTTCTGGCAAAAAGGTTGTGCATCACTGTTGTAGACCATCAGTTTTTTATGAAATCTGTGTTTCGAGGCAAGAGAAGAATGAACACCGCTTTTTCTATGAAATTCACTTGTCAATATGTTTTTGGAGATTATCTATCAATACACACTTTGAAATGATTTTAAATGAAATTTCGTATAGTTTAACAAATAATGGCCTGATAACGTGTATAAAGGCGTAATTTTTCTTTAAAAATCGGGCTGATACTTTATTTAAGAAATACAGCATCTGCGAAACTAATTTTCCAAAGAATGCCTTTACTCAACAACTCATCGTTTAGAGAGTCGAGTATACTCGTGATTGTCTTCAAAATGTTAATTTGCGCCTTCTGTCAGCAGCTGGTTAACCCTTTGAAGAGCAAAGCACTTCTATTCATAAAATGCTGAAATGACTGATTGACACCATAATAAAAAAAGAATATTTCAAAATATTTAAATGCCTTCTCACAACGCATTTCATAAAATTAAAATTTTCATTTCAAAATTCTGGTCTCAATGTGGCATTTCCTAAATAAAATTAAGTGGGGAATATTTTATCCCACCGCCCTTCTAGGGGTTAATCATATTTTAATAGAACTTCGTTTTTACACCACTGGGCAAATTTCCAGCGCTATTTTGAAAGTCAAAATTATTCTTAATTAAAATTTCTAAAATTGTGCTTCAATGAGGCGCAAATTTTTTATAATAAAATACTTATAGAATTTTTCCACTGTTGTAATTCTGCCCTATTTACTCTTTTCAAGGGACATGAAAGGGGTGAAAAAACGTAAATTCTGGAGTTCAAAAGCAAAGTAATACAGTAGGGCAGCGGTGCACAACCTTTGGCCCGCGGGCCACTAATCTACCACTACTTTCATGCAGAATAACTTTCCTTATAATAATGACGAAATCTTTGCTATTAAATAAAACAAACGACTCTTTTCAAATATTCTGGTGGCAAACAATTTTCTGGCAAAAAGGTTGTGCATCACTGCAGTAGGGTATTTCCATGAGCACATGTCGTGTAAGTCACATACTATGATTTTGGAAACCAGTATTTTAGAACGAAAAAAATGTTTTAATTTACTAGAGTTATTTCATTAATTGAATAAGGCCATGCAAACCTTTCGAAAATAACGGTGGCAAACAATTTTTAAGTTACCAATAATGTGACTTACACGACAAATGCTCATGGAAATGCCCAGTATTAAATAAAAATAATTATATTTGTAAAACACTATTAAAGAATATAAGTAATAAGTGAATAATTAAACAAAATGCTCACTTATCATTTAATTGATTAGTTTATTGATAAATATAATTTTATATTTAACACTTTGAAGGGCGTAACCACTTAAATTTAATTCGAAACTGCCAAACGGCACGAAGGATATTTTAATATATTCTTTTCTTTTGTTATGGATGCTTAAAAAAACGAGAATTTTTTCCCTAGTTTTTATTATTCGTTTGTAAATTCTAGGTGTGAATTAATTATTTATCCATTTTAACCTTTTTTTCTCATGGAAAAATACGTTCTAAAATTCCCGTAGTTCAGAGAATCTGAATTCATACCATGAAATTTCACAGATAAATTTCACTTTATTTAAATATGGAATGTCTGTTATTAAATAAAAAAGTATTTCTATTATAATTTTCTGGTTTGAATTTGGAATATCAGAATTAAATACAAAAAAATAAAAAATAAATAAGGAATATCATGATTCCATTTGAACTCAGTGGGAGAGAAAAGGTTAAGTTCAGAATGTCTGCGACTGATAGTGCTAAAATGTAAAGTGATATATTTTATAATATGATTTAAAAACAAATTATGTGAATTTGTCCCCTATCTACATATTAAGAAAGGAATAAAGATCTCTTCCTGTGATATGAAATGTTTCAAGGAATATTTTCATTAATCCATTACATTAGCACTTAATATTGTATTTCAAAACGAATCGGTTCCGTGAAAACTTGAACAATGTATTCGAAAACCAAAAAATAAATTGCCATAATTGTGTTTTAAAAAACCTTCTTACTCTTGTATCAGAGAAAGATATAGGGAAAAAAAATGATTGCTTTTAGCAAACAGATATGTTCATCTTATATTTAAATCACTTTGTCGATATTTGCTAAATGGATAATTGATAGAATCTCAAATCTGCTGCTGTAAGACTTGAAATATTTTGTCATATTACTTTGCTGAGAAATTTTACTTAACCGGGGATGAGCACGAAATTAAATATTACTTCGAGTGAAATGCTTGAAAGAGTACATTCAAGTTAACTGATTGAAATGTGATAGATAAGTAAAAGAATTTTTAAATGTATATTTATAAGTTCATGTTATAACAATTATGGTAATTTCTTTTGCATCAATTTACAGAAGTGGAGGTCATTATCAGCGCCAAGTAAATGTTTTTACAACGTTACACAAATTCCTAACATGTTCAATATGATATGTGGTTAAATTATTATTTTCTTTAAAAAAATCTCGCTGATTTCTTTTGAATTTCATATGATTTTTTGTGAAATTCCTTATATCTCAACTAAGTATTTAGTATATTGCTTTAGTGATTAAGTCTAGAAATCCCGGAATTTTTTCGCCAGTTTGATAATATTATTTCTAACGAGAAATTTTATAAAAAATTATTTAATTGATTTATTGAACATAAATCTGCGTTGATTAAATTTAAATTATTTTGGGAAAATATTTCTGGATCGAACTGATATTTAATCATATGCAGTGGCACCAACTTTTGAAAAATATTGTGTGGGCTCAAAATTATTTTTATAAAATGGTGCGACCAGTTTGTTTTTCTTTGAAGGGTTGACAGATGGTGAAAGATGGGAATTTTAGGTCAAGCTATCATGTTTTAATAAAGTTGCAATTTTATTAAATTATATTCCTTATAAAGACACTTATATTCATTGCAATGTCGTGATATCATGAACATGACTATAAACTGAATTAGAAGGAAGTTAAACATAGAAGCAAAACATTTCAGTTATTTGGATTTATGGGTGTTATTTAGAGAATTAAGGCACACGGTCATTGGCAAAATAAATTTTATTCTAAGAAGAAAAATGATGAATAAAATAGCAATGAAATAAATAACTAGAACAATGAAAATTTGTTATGCTTTGATTCAAAATTATTGGGTGGAATCGGGCCCCACGGGCCCATTTAAGTTGACACCACTGATTATATGGTTGAAGTCAAAACGATTTATTCCGGGCATTCCAATGTTAATGTTAAGTTTACAGATTATAAACACCAGTGAAATCAGATTTGGTAATTTCTTTTTCGTTTATTCGCTTAAGACAGGATTTCTAAAACTTTTTCGAGAACGGACTATTTTTAAACTGTAAATACGATTAGAATTACTCTAATGCTATATAGTTTTTAATTAACCTGAGGTTTCTGTTATTCTGCAAGAAAATGCAATTGATTTGAAATTTAATTCGACGTTTTTTTCTTTTTCTGCACGTTTAAGAGAATCACAAGTGCAAGTCTCGAAGACTGATAGTCGTCCACGGACCACAGAATGAAATATGCTTGTAAAATTAACCATAGGACTAGCCGAAGTTTTTGTTATGATTTTATAAAAAATGTCATACACCAGAATTTTAGTTAATTTATTTTTAAACTTATTATTATCTGTTTCATATGTTTAATTCTTTTTAAAGTAAATTCTAGTTTGAATTAATGATTTGAAAGTACTTATCGGGTCACTGGAGACCGTCAGATAGGTGGACTTTTAACCTTTTAAAGGACAAAGCATTTTCATTGAAAAAGTATTAAAATAAATGATTGATACCGGTAATTGTGAACAAATATATTTGTAAATGAGAAATAAAAGGATTTTTTACATGCATAATAAAATGGATTTTTTTAAATTAAAATTCCGGTGTCGTTGAAGCATATCGGGATTAAATTTTGCGGTTTCGTAGAGAAACCAGTGAACGTTACACGGTTAAGCAATGCTGCCCGTGGGCTACTTAAGGAAAAAAAAAACAGTTTTGAAATGATAAAATTCTTCTTGCTTATGTCCCATGTTTTCGTGTCATTAAATAAGTCCAATTTTACAATTTCAAAAAGATGGTGCCAATCAAGGTATCTGAATTAAGAAATCAGCCCAGATGTAACTCTGGTATTAAAGCTAACATTGTCAGGCGTCTTGTGTTAATCAGGGCTTTTGACATCACTTATTTTTTTCAGTTTTTTTCGACATATTTAATGGGAGATAGTTCTGCCATTTGATAAAACGAATTTTTAAAAAATTGGTGCCTAAAGTACCGCAATTTCTGACGTATAATCTGCGGATTAAACATTTTTTTAACCCAGAATTTTTATTTAGGGATTGAAGATCAAGATATATATCCATCTAATACGTTATATGCCATTTAAAAATAATGCTGCGTAAAAAAATGATTATTTGATCCGCGGATTATACGTAAGAAATTACGGTAATTGGAATTCCGACTTACATGGAACACCTGACAACATTAGTTAAGAATCGGCTAGTTACATATTTCCCCTAGCTTACGTAATTTATTAGACTTTAATCATAATGTAAAAATACATTGTCATGAACAGATAAATATTTACTGATGTACATGTTATTAAAGTGCTAATCTAGTTAATCCGTTTGACAGGCTTTCTTTCTAACTGTACGACGAGACAGCTAAAGTCGATTACATGGTGAGTAAATTGCGGAGATAACGGACAGGAGGAACGAATAGGGGATAAAAGTAATTTACAAAGCATTAGAACAACGTCGATTTAGCATGAATAGCCACCGTGTGACGTTAATCCCTTGGGGACGAGCAGCACGTATACGTGCCGCAAAAAGGCTCAAGAATCCGCGTTTATCACCAACCAGTAAAGTTTTACTGTAAAAATTGCCTTATTTAATCGGCGCATTTTCTCGATTTAAAAGGGCATTAATTTCTGTTTTTAAAAACCGGTGAAAAAGCAATATAAATTTTATAAACGGTCACGAAGGGGTTTTAAAGCGAAGAATATAACGGTTAAAACGTTCAATTGCTTATTTATTGTTCATGATTTCATATACTGAGATGTCATTAAAATTGAAGGGAAAGGGAAATGATTATCTTTCGAACAAATGTGAATAAAAATGTGCATTGCAATTGACGATGAGAAGTTTGAACATCTCAAATTGTTATAACTAGTTGCTTTTTTCTTTTTTCGAAGATCGTTTTGTCACATCACGGTGTAGGAAATAACGAAAAAACAAATAAATGTTTTAACACTAGAACCGCGGGAAAATCCATTCAAGTTTTATAAAAATATTTCTCACCAGAATTTTCATTTAAAACTGTTTAGGTTATTTATTGAAAATGTTTTTGCTCAGCATAGGTGTTGCATTTTTATTAAGAGTTTTCTGGTTCGAATCGACATCTCTCCATATGATACGGGTCAAAATGACCCGTCGCCGCGGTTCTAGTGTTAACCGATTATTCTCCACATTAACCCTTTCCGGCGCAGTGTTACCATTCCGGCAACACCTAATTTTAATTCCAAACTTACAAACGGCACCAATAATATTTTAGTAAAATTTTACTTTTACAATGACAGCTTAAATTAGGGAATTCTTAATTTCTAAAAAAGTCTTTTTTAAATTCCGGTGTTAGTCAACAATTTCGCATTATACGGACAGAACTTGTCTGCGCCGGAAAGGGTTAATGTCCATGAAGTGTCTTTTCCTACTAAATCTAAGATACTGTACAAATTTCTATAGCACTCTTTTCCCCTATCTTTTCTTTTTTTTTGAGATATGAAAGCTAATCCTGCAGTTTTCCACCAGGTTGTGCCACAGGTGCTTTAACTCAGTAGTACATGACTTCTTTACAATAACTAGACCCCCACTTTTATAACACTTGTCGCTCAGAAATTATTGGGTGACAATGGAATTTAACGCGCACACTGTACAATAATAATTTTCTTTTCTAGGAAATGTTTGTTGTTTTTGTGTTTTGTTTCCTTTTGTAATTTATTGATGGTGTTTGAGTTTGTATGAACGGCAATATGAATGAAGTAAGTTAGCGTGTAAGTATGAAAGTAGGTCAGTAAGAAAGTACGTTTTCGTGTTACTAAACAAGTAACGGTGTTCGTACGGAGAATTTCCAGGACAGAAAATTCTTCAATGCCGGTATTTTCTGAAATTTCACGAGCTTAAACCAGATTCATAAAAAAAAAAAAAAAAAAAAAAAAAAACTTAACTGATATTAATTGGAAATAAATTTGTTTTAAAATTCTGGTATCAATCCCTCCTTTTGGAATTTTAATAAAGGCAGTACCTTGCCCCTGAAAGAGTGAAATGACTTTTCTGAAGCATCGGATTTATTAAGTGAGATTTTAATTAATTTTGAAGTTAATTAAAGATAATTTAATGTTTTATAAATCCGTAATTCATCCGTTATGTTTATCTGTTTTGCTTCTAATCACAGAAATAAAATCCATTATTATTGATAACTAAAAATATATTTCCATTCGCAAAATTTGTTACTGTTCAAACATCGTTAAGATTAAAATACAATCTGCATGTAAAAATTTAACGTTTTCTCTTTTCTTAAGATGTATAAATCTTTTGATATATTATAGTTCTTAGGAGACGAGATTTAATATTTTTTTTCTTTATTGGCATTTTTCTAATCTATGTCTGTATTACATAAAGAATGGAAATTTAATTGCTGCATATTCACTGAAGTACATACATGTCATTAGATCAGCTAACTATATATACTTTCCCTAGGCTATACGGAATCTTTTACTGTAAAACTAATTTAAGATTAAATTGTCATTTTTATGTTAAAATTTAGTGTTAAGTAATTCTTTAAAATATCAAATGACTTTTCGACGCATCAAATTCGTTAAATTAGAGTTAAATTTCTATTGATTAAAGGTTTAAATTTTATCATTATATATTCTAATAGTTCCGAAAATCTATTTTGCATCTCTTCAAAGAAATAAATTTCATTAGTTTAGCTAACAAAAAGCATTTTTCCAACTAAAATCATTTTTCATTCTTCAAACATAATTTAAGTGGAGTGTCATTTGCATGTAAAAATTTATGATCTCTATTTTCTGAAAACGTTAAATGACTTTTCTGAAGTGAGATTTTAATGCACTTTGTGTATAATTAGTAATCAGTTTAAAACTTATGAATCCATATTATATGAATTATTTAAATGTATTTTAAGAATATTCATAGAGGTTAACATCATTTGTCAGCTGGAAACTTTTTCATTTTCTTCTGTCTTTTAAAGAAGAAAGTATTGGATCCGTGAAAATTTTCGAAATTCGGTTTTCGATCGATTTGCATGTTTTAGGCGGTCAGAGAATCCAAAAAACCTGTGTTTACAAAATATCTGTCAGTGAATCTGCCTGTCTGTATGTGACAAACATTTTGCGTTTCTCAAGAACTAGTGCACGATATTTCATAAAATTTTACGTTTTATTAGATCTTGATATAATCTAGAATTGATTAGTTTTTGGTGTTTCTCAAGAGGTAGCGCTGCTGTACTGTATTATTCACAATTTTCACAATAGCCATTTCTCAAGAACTATTGCATGGATTTTCATAAAACTTTAGATTTAGTTAGTATGTGAAATAACATGGTGATGAATATGTTTTGCTGCAAATCGCTCAACAGGTGGTGCTATCATTATGCATTATTCGTGATTATCGCAATGTCTCTATCTCAAGAACAATTGCACGGAATTTCTTAAAACTTTAGATTCTATGAGTACTTAATATAAAATAGACCTGATTAGGTTCTGGTGTTTATCGTTTAACAGGTGGCTTTGCTATGTTGCTATATTAAAAATTTCCGCAATAGCGATATCTCAAGGACGAGTGTATGAATTTTCCTAAAATTTTAAATTTAGTTAGTACTTTATATAACATGATGCTGATTACGTTTTGGTGCAAATCGCTCAACATATGGCGCTGAAATAGTGTATTATTCATGATTATCGCAATAGCTCTATCTCAAGAACTAACGTACGAAATTTTCTAAAACTTCAGATTTACTTAGTCCCTGATATAATTTAGTGTTGTTTAGATTTTAGTTTAAATCGCTCTGCGGGTGACGCTGCTATGGTGCATTTATCACGATTTCACAATAAATGTATCTCAAGAACTAATACATGGATTTTCATAAAAATTCAGATTCTGTTAGTCTCTAATATAAATTGATGCTGATTTTTTGGAGTGTAAATCGCTCGAAAAGTGGTACTGCTATGCAGCATTTTTCAGGATTTCCGCAATAGCTCTATCTGAAAAACTAATGAACGGATTTTCATCAAACTTCAGATTCAGTTATAAGTTGTTGCTGACTAGATTTTGGTTTAAAACACCTAACCTGCTATATTGCAATTTTTCAGGAAGTATTAACCTATATAAGATAGAAGAAAATTTTGGGGTTGCCACATCAGTCTAGTTTTACAAAACCATGCAATTTTACTTTACTTCGAAAGTAATTTAACCCTTCGGACTGCGGCATCTCTTACACACATTTTATTGGATTATTACCACTTTTTCAAAAGAACTTTCTTTTTAGCACACAATTTCCAAAATGTTCCGATACAATAAGGGAAATTTTATTTTCCTTTATTACTGGTGCCAAAAACAAATTTTGGAAGGCAAGATGATGTCTCAGCAGCAGAGACAACGGAGTGCCAAGGGTTAATATTAAATTGTTGTTTTTCGTTTGTAAAAAAATATTCTCCCTTGGGATGAGATTTCCGCGTTTTTGCCCATCAGTATTTTATTAGAGAGAATGCTGTTTTCTTAAATCGCAAGAAAGTTCCAAATAAATGAAATAATATTATCTCTAACATAATACTGCTATCTAAAAATTCAGAATTCTCATTCCTGCACCTCTAAATCTTTTTATAACATGTAATATATTAACAACCGTCAATGGGGCCCACAGGAGATGAAAACATTTCAATTCCTACCACAAATTTCTTTATAAAATAAATAAAATATAAACCATGCTGAAATAAGCTGAATAGAAATTTTTCGGAGATATATTTTTATAAATATGTAGGGAACTGTATGATTTTTTAACACAACTTTTGTCCGCAGAAAATCTTCTAAATGAATGTCTTAAAAACAGCTTAGAAACTAGCTGAGTTAGAACTTTAATATGACTATTTTTTAATTTTCGATTTTGGTTACAGATTTTCTTTAAAAAGGTACTTTTAAATTCAGAACCGATTTTGGAACTGAAAATAACCTTAAAAAAAAAATTTGCTACCAAAATCGAAAAAGTAAAAAAACAATCATACTAAAGATCGAGCTCACTTATTTTATGCAAACATTATTTAAAAATATTGGAATTTCAACGAGTAATTCAAAATTTACTATCCCATTGGTTTAACATTACGGAACGGGGGTTTTCAAGCGATTGAAGACTTTCTTTAATGGATTAACAATGTAGGAAAAAAAATTTATCTTTCTCAACTATAAAAAGAATAGCATGCAAATTGTGTGCTATATATTTAAATGTATATTCGGAAGTTAAACGAAGTTAGCTAGGTCTTCAAATAAAATAATCAAATAACCCTCAAACATAACATTAAATAATTTCAAATAATTCGCGAGAAACATAGCGTTGCCAGGTGTCCCATGTAATTCAAGGATCCAAAAGCTCTCAATACCCTTTATTTCTCGCAATTTATTTCGGACTTTTTAATTAAAGATAGTTATGCAGTTAGACAATGTTAATAAAAATTCTTTAACCAATTGAGGGGCAGTAATACGTTTATGAAACCACTTAATTATAATTACCAAAAGCCTGAAAGGCACCAGAAGTTTGGTGAAAGGAATTTCGATTTATAGGGATGAGATTTCCGCGTCTTTTCACATCAGAATTTTATTAGAGAAATTATCACTTCATTCAATTTGAACATTTTTTTTAGATTTAAGAGAACAACATTTTCTCTAACAAAATAGTGGTGTGCAAAAACGCGGAAATCTCATCCCTAGATTTAGTATATGTTTGACATAAGCTTTTTTTTTTAATATTTAGCAATAAATTTGTTTTTAATTTCCGGTGTCATGCAATCATTTCAACATTTTCAACATGGAAATGCTCGGCGCCGCAAAGGATTGAATATACTGGCATTTAGAGCCCCGATTTAAACCCTTGATAGGCAATCAATGATATCTCTGTAATATTGAATTCTCACCTCAAAAATCGATTTTTTTTATTAAGAAAACGCATTTTTTTACATTTAGCCGCCAAACATAAAAATATAAAATTTCATTTAAAGTTTCTGTTGAGAATCTTATTTGAATTAGGTGGGATAAAATATATCCCACCGCCCATCAAGAAGTTCAAGCTGCCGGTCTCTCATTTTCCGAATTCTTCTCCCTAATGTTATGTCTATGGGCGTTTGATGCATTTTTATATTATATATGTCACCCCAGGAAATTAATATTTTTAACTTCTTTTTTCAGTCGAACTGATAAAAAACTTCTTAAAAACATCACAAAATGTATAAAAATACACGTATTTTAGTACATTTTATGGTGTTCTCAAGAATTTTTTATCATGCGTATTTTAGAATATTTTATAGTGTTTTTAACCCCCTGACTGACTAGCAAAAGGGCAGAATTGTAAAGTTTTTTCTCTGCAATTTATTTTAAATGGTTATAAATGAGGGATTTTCTATCATGACATAGTTTTTTTGCAACGTATATGCTTATAAGCCTTGAAAGAATCAATCATAACTTAAATTCTTTAACCTGGATTATGTTTGTTGAATAATATTAATTTAAATAAAGTTCCAATTGCAGTGAAACTTGCAGCGTAGTGAACGGATATATCCGGTCGCGGTAGTTCGAAGGTTGAAAAGATTTTATCAGTTCAATTGATTAACACCAGTTTCAATTTTTTTTTTTAATTTTCCTGTGTTCTCTTCTTATTCCCTTAATGGTAGAATTAAATTACGGTTTAAAAATTCAAATTCATTATTCTTACCACTTTTTTGAAAAAAAAATATTCGTCTTTTTAATGACAAGTAACATGATACCAGAATAAAACCAATTACACTATTTTATAAAACTGGTGGGAATCAAACAATTCGGAATAAAAGTCCTGAAGCTTGCAGCCCGTGAATGTTTCGGGCCCGACGATTAAGTTGTTAAAGGATGTCCTTTTTTCCCTTAGTTCTCAAAATATTTCTAAGTTCTTTGCTTAATTTATTATTTTATGTTTTCAAAACTGACAAAGCGGGGGTAACATTTTAACACTTCATATAAAATTAAACGTAGCTTTTAGAGATGTGAAAACTAAGAAAAAAATCGACATGCTTAAAAAAGAGAACGCTGAAAAATATGTTTAAAATATTAATGTCCTGATGAGATATTTTGATTACAAAAATGCATCAAAAGTTCTTAGACTTAACACTATGGGGAGGAATTCGAAAAATAAGTGACCGACAGATTTAAGCGGTATATCTTGCAACACAACTGGTAAAGGTTAAGACATTTCTCAACAAATTGGTCATTTGAGAATAATTCTTGTAAACAAATTAATAGCTAAAAAGGGAAAGAAAACGAATTAAATTGTTCATGATGATGTTTAAAGTATCTGAAATCCAATAATTCCGCTTTCTAGCTCTTGCCTCATCAATGAGCTCAACTGCAATTTTAGAATAATTTGCCTTATTAAATGACAGACTTGCGATTAAATAAGGGGAAAATATTGCAGCGAAAAACAACGAAGCGAAAAGGTTTTGGCAGCTTCGAACAAAAACACAAAGGTTATATTAACCTCTTCAGACCTGAGGTATACAAATGTGTAACTCCGTTCTTTTCTTTATAAAAACTAAACTGTTCGATTTTTTTTTTCATTTTTGCTTTACTTCTATAGAGATGAATATCTTTTGCTTTAAAACAAAACCAATAAATGTCAGCACTGATGAATATTACCTCATAAAATAAATATTACTTCAATCCGAGTTTTGAAAATACCTTCAAGACATTGTGGCCAATAAAGTCAGAAATATTCATGATTATTTAACTTAAATGCTTTACAATAAAAAATTTTGAGGATTTACTGATAATTTACTTGTTTATAAAGACCTTAATTATGTTACTGCGTAAATTTATATTCTGATTGTCAAATGGATGTTTTAAGGGGATTAGTACTTTTATATCCATATTTGTAAACATAAATTAGCATTCCCCTAAAGTACTGATTTCATAAAAATGACTCTTTTTGTAACCTATGGTGTCATTTCGATTATGCAAAAGCAATAAATATGTATTTGTAGAATTATTTTATGCTCAGGTCTGAAGAGGTTATATCTTACTATCATAACAGTGTTGTCAGATAGGCTATTTTTAAAAAAAATTCAGATTCTTGATTGACACCACTTTTTACAAATGATAAAATTTGCCTTATTCAATGACATAATAATTAAGGTGCCAATCAAGAAATCTGAATTTCAAAAAAGTAGCCCACTGGCAACACTGTTTCATAATCCATCAGAGCATTTTAAATAAACTATTACTGCAAACTCCTGTCAAAGACATTTACTTTAAACATTGCCGTAATTTCGCGCGTAAACGCCGCATCTTGGATAACTCGATTCCCCAACCAGAATTAATTAAAAAAAATTAATTGCTTGTGCTTGGCACGATTTGACGTCTTTTTTTTCAATAAATTTTCTGGTTTGAAAAAAACTGTACTAAGCCGCGGTATATACGAGGGAAATTACGGAAAACTATTTTTTTACGTGCAATAAAGTGAAAAAATCGGTTAACACAACATTTTTAAGCTAAACTATTCTTAATATTTAGTCTAAACATTGCTACAGTTAAATAGTATGAAATTGTCTTTAAGAAAATAGTGGTGTCAAAAAGTTTTAAATGATTGAAATTCTTCTTGTCCGTACGACATACGGGTAAAACAGGGAAGCGGTTACCTAATACATTGTTCGTAGACATCATGGCAATTTAGGTATTTTATTACCCGAAATTTCGTAAAGTACTCGTTACGATATCTGAGGATAGAATTTTTTTCATTAACCCGGGAGAACGCGCGCTTTTCAAGGTATGAATGATTTTAACTTTGCCACCAATAAAATCTAATTATAACAGTCACTTTATTAAGACGGAGACAATTCTTACAAATTTTGCGATAAAATGAATTGACGATCACTTAAAAAAAATTAGTGGTTACAATTGTAAAAAACCACACGCACCCAGGGTCTTTTAGGCCCTGCGCGCGTCCTCGCGGGTTAAATAATCCAAATATTATCGCCAATTCCGGCATATAATCCGCGGATTAAACAATTCTGTTTGGACCCAGAAATTTTATTTAGCAATTGGAGCCAAATATTTTCCGCAATTTAAAGAGTAAAATTTTATTTTAAAAATTCCTTGTTCGAAAATTGATTGAACCGCGATTATACGCCGGAAATTACAGTACTTTACGTAAATTCTGGAAAGGGGTACCTGAAAGTCCTTAAAGTGTACTAACCCGGAAACCGCTTCATTGATATCTCCGACTATTCTCGTGTCTGTAAATAATATAATTATTATTATCCAGAGAAAATTCGGACGTTACGTAATTTGTCACTAGTTTGTTTTATAACATTTTTGCTCGGCCTTAAACTTAAAAATAGAGAAAAGAGTAGTTTATAATATAATATTTTTTCTAGTCTAAAATATTACACATAATATTTGATTATCAGTTTTTCAAGTTTTTTTTTAAGTGAAATTTAGCCCTGTAAGTGTTTAGAACGCATAGCTGCCAACGTTTACGCAATTTTCCTACCACAAACATTTTAATGGTAAATATTGTCTTATTTAATCGTCGAATTCTTATGATTAAACAAGAGTTAAATCGCTGTACAATGTGGTAGGAAAAATGCCTAAAAGTTGGCAGCTATGGGAAAGTAATATTCCGTTCCCTAAGTTCCAGGTTTCTCTGCAATATAAGCAATATTTAAAATAATACTCACTCTGTCCCAAATTAGTTGCGTCATTTAGGTTGAAAATGTTGTCCCAAATTAGTTGCGACATTTTAAGTAGGTGGAGTCATAGATAACTTCTGATGCACTTTAGTAAATCGTCACCAGTAAAATTATACTAGAATGAATATAATGATGTATACTAGATGTCAAGAAGATCAATGAAACCTGAAATGTCAAGTAATAGACATAAGAAATAATATTCTAAAGAAGCAAATGAATAATAAGAAGCGCTTTCTGTACTGGAGTATTTGCAGTGATGATTGAAAGTGGTAAGCTAATCCGTAATTCCATAAATACTGCAGCTATTAACCCTTTGAGGGGCAAAGCACTTCTATTCATTAAATGCTGAAATGATCGAATGACACCAGAATTTAAAAGCAAATTTATTTCAAAATAGTTAAATGTTTATATTAGAGTACCTGATAAAATTAAAATTTTTATTTTAAAATTCTGGTGTCAATGTGGCATTTTTCAATTAAAATTAAGTGGTATATATTTTATACCACCGCCCTTCAAGGGGTTAAATTTAATATTCATCGTAATGATCATCATCACATTCCGTTTGCAGAAGCAGACAAAGGCGTCCTAAATAAAAGATGAGGAAATTTAGAATGTAATTTTACAAAAAAAAAAAAAAAAAAATTGAAAATGCTGAAAAAGGAAAAAAAATAGCTAAGTAGCAAAATCAAAGATTCCAAATAAAACGAAAAAAAATCTCTGCGAAGATTATCATGGGCTGTTATAATTCGTAAATCAATAGTACACAGAATTCTCAAGGCGAAAAAAGTTTTGGAACGTAAGACAAGTCTAATAGAATTTTTTTTTGACAGAATACGATTTTGTTTGCAGCCTCTTCAAGCTAAAGGATACTTTTCAGAAATGTTAGAATGAAATGTTTGAAAATGAATTTACGATTGATTAGCTTGAAGATAGTTTTATGTAATTACTTTTTAAAAAATCTTTGCAAATTGGGGCGTGGCTTAGTAGCAAGTGAAACGGGATTTTTTAAACTGATTCAATATTGATTTAGGAAATGACGTGGGGAATGCTAGGTAAGTAAATTTTGTAGATTGATAGTAAAGCTCTCTCAGAAACGTTAAAACAGAAACATGAAATCATAAATATTAACAATCAGTACAAAAGTATTCAAATGTCGCAACTAATTTGGGACAGGGAGTATAATTCTAGCGGGTGTCCCAAAAATGACTAATGGATTTAAAAATTCAATAACTTGCAAACGGTGACAATTATTTAAAAAATTTTTGCAGGAGGGTTTTGTATAATGTCAGGAGTTCTTTTCCGTAACTTTTGATTTTAGTTCGAATTTCAAACAATAGGTGGCGCTGACGGCGATTGAAGGCCAGGTGATCAATGCTGAGTGAAGCGTCGACCTGGCCTTCAATCGCCGTCAGCGCCACCTATTGTTTGAAATTCGAACTAAAATAAAAAGCTACGGAAAAAACTCCTGGCATTATACATAACCCTCCTGCAAAAATTTTTTAAATAGCTGTCACTGTTTGCAAGTTATTGAATTTTAAAATCCATCAGTCATTTTTGGGACACCCGGTATAGACATAATGAATTTTCAAAACATTCATAGTAGAATGATTCATACTCTCAAGGATTACATTCGTATTTGTATTTAAATTATTTTTTATGATGGTAAAAGAACCATATTTTCTGAGCATTTAAAACAAAATGCAGAGAAAACAACATTACAATTTTACCCATTGGCGAGACGCACAGAGGGCTCCATGAAATGCTGTGATACTTCAAAAGAATGTGATGATTTTTTGCAATTTAAAAAAATAAAAGGTTATTGAAGCGGTTATTCTCTTTGGGATTAGAGTGTATTGCAGAATTTTGAATATTTTATCAAAGAATTATCAAAACAGATTTTTTTTTCCTAATTGAAGCTGAAAATGTTCCGTTCAAACAAGGCACAATTTACAGAAAAAAATATAATAATAATAATGTTGAGAATAATCAAGGTATTCTTAGCGCCTTATGTATTGTCGCTCGTCCCCAAGGAGTTAAATGCCTGTAAGAATTATTTTTGTCTCCACTGAAATGCGAATTCGAGGGTTTTGATTTAACACAACAAAGAAATATGTTGAAGAAAATGAAAGATGTTTATTTATTTATAACCAACAAACACTTAAACTTATATTTAATAATAATCTCGCTCTTCAATTTGTTTTCGATAAGCAAAATTTAAAAATAATTCTTAAACCTTTTATCTTGATGCAAGATATTATTTCTTTCACCTTACTGAAATTCTTGTGAAAAGTTTCGGGTCAGAATATTTTAAGACATGTTGTAACAGATTGGGGTTTCTATCAATTACGCATTTAACGCATATCGAAGATCTGATTTGAATATAAAGAAAGCAGACTTCTTTTGTGAGAGAAAATTATATTTTCTTTTGAAGCGTCTTGTATTGGTAAAAGTATGATTAAAACGCCATTATGGAAATACATTTTTTTTTTTGTAATTTAGTACACTTTATCCACAAATACAGTAATTTAGATATACAGTGTCTCACATAAGTGATGGGACACTTGGGCTTTACAAAAGGAAACTAATCAAATAAATTAAAAAAACATGTACTCATTTTTTTGTGGGTGTGTTTCATACTTAAATTTAGTAAAGATTATTACATAACATACATTTTGTCAAAGTATTAAAATATTAATTTAATAAAAATACAAATGTTTAGAACGGAGCAAAAAATAGCTCACATAAGTGATGGGACACCATTATATATGCAACAAAAATCGTCTGAAATAAGCAATAAAAATATTTTTTGGGGTTTTATTTTTACTTAAAAGCAATTGGCAATAATTTATAAAATCGTCTGCAGTATTTCTCTCCAGTTTGTTTTGGAATTTTTGTGTTTTTTAGCTCTGTGTAGCCATGAATGCTAAACGAAAAGAAACTTCTCCTGAAATTCGAAAATTAGTTATTAATTTGCATATTGAACGTGGAAAATCTATTAGAAAAACTGCTGAAACAGTTAACTTGAGTCGTTCAACAGTTTTCAATATCATTAAACGATATAAAAAGAATCATATGATTCAGGATAAAAGAAGACCTGGTTGACCATCAAAGCTATCCAATGGAATAAAGCGAATTATCGTTCGAAATATTAAAAAAAATCCAAGAAATAGTGTTTCAAAAGTTGCTGCTGATTTACAAGCATTATATGGAATAATTGTTAATCCTGAGACTAATAGAAGAGTAATTCGATCTGCTGGATATCACGGTAGAGTAGCCAGGAAAAAATTCTTCGTAAGTGAAAAGAATAGAAAACTCAGACTAGCTTTCGCAAAATCCAACATAAATAAGAATTCTGATTACTGGAATAAAGTTATATTTGCTGATGAGAGTAAATTTAATATATTTGGTTCTGACGGTAGAATCTTGGTGTGGAAAAAACCCAGGGAAGAATTTCGCAAACAGAAATTGGTACCAACAGTAAAACATGGTGGAGGAGGAGTTATGGTATGGGGGTGTATGTCGTCCGCTGGAGTTGGTAATCTTGTTTTTATTGACAGTATAATGGATCAGTACAAGTATATTGATATTTTAAAGCAAAATTTGAAATCTTCAGCACGAAAATTGAACCTTCATAACGATTTTAAATTCTACCAGGACAATGACCCCAAGCACACTGCTCTGAACGTTAGACTCTGGCTGCTATATAACTGTCCTGAAATAATAAAAACACCACCACAATCTCCAGACTTAAATCCCATAGAGAATATTTGGCAAGAATTGGAATCAAGAATTCGCAAACACACCATTTCTTCAAAACAACAACTAAAATCGGTGCTTCAAGAAGAATGGGGTAAAATCACTCCAGAAATCACAAAAAAATTAGACGTATCCATCCCAAAAAGATTAAATCATGTTTTAAAAGTAAAAGGAAATCCAACAAAATATTAAAACCTTTTAAAAAGTAAAATTTTTGGATAAATATTTGATGGAAAAGTAAGTGTCCCATTACTTATGTGAGCCATTTTTTGCTCCGTTCTGAACAATTGTATTTTTATTAAATTAATATTTTAATATTTTGACAAAATGTATGTTATGTAATAATTGTTACTAATTTTAAATATGAAACACACCCAAAAAATTTTTGCACATGTTTGTTTATTTATTTTATTGCAGTTTCTTTTTATAAAGCACAAGTGTCCCATCACTTTTGTGAGACACTGTACATTTAATGTGGTCATTCAAAAACTTAGTTTATCTTTGCTTGTAAAATGACAGTTTATTTATTGTTAACCCTCCAATCACCATTGGGGTCTTACGTGATCCCGTTTACTTTTTGTTTATATTCTTAATGTTTCAAATTATAAATATCAATAATTGATATTTAATATACGAAATTATCTAGACACTTCCAAAAAAGAGGTTACATGCAATAAAATTATATTTTTTGTTCAAATTATGTAAAACTAAAAATCCTCAGAATATACTAAAATATGTTATTGGGTTAAACCAATAGGTGTTTAATAAAACGTAATTATTATGAAATATATTTCACTAAAACTACAAGAAAAACACTTTCCAACGTGTCGCTATACAGCATTTAATGCACGGTATTTAACGATAAATTAATAGCAATTCATAATAGTAAATTTAAAACTGTTTAAATTAATTTTATAAAGACTGATATAGTATTTAATAAATAAACCATATTTAATGATAAATTTCATTTTTTTATAATTAATCCGCCTTAATCTGAATTGCCGAGTAAAAATAAAATATGTATAATATTTTTGTGGTGCAAAAGAGCATAAGAGTTGCCAACCATGATTTAATCCATACTTTATCAAATCAAAAAATGCGAAATGCATGTAAAAGAAACAAATATCTAGATAACCCCTTTAAGGGCAGTCATTCATTTTTAGACTACCGAATTTTAAGTCCAGTTAATGGCCAGTTTAATGACAGTTTATTTATTATTAACACTAGAACCGCGGGAAAATTCATTAAAGATTTAAAAAACTATTTCTCACCGGAATTTGCATTTAGAACTGTTTAAGCTAAGTATTGAAAATACTTTGGCTCAGCATATATTTAGCTTATTTTATTAAGAGTTTTCTGGTTTGAGTTGACGTCTCTCCATATGATTCGGGTCAAAATGACCCGTCGCCGCGGTTCTAATGTTAAAACTCTTATCAACATTGGTGTCTTACGTGACCCCAAAATTCATTCCATTATTCTCGTGTCAAGTACCACATTGACACCAGAATATTGGAATGAAAAATTTCCTATCATTAGGGATGGAAATCGAAGCCCCCCCCCTTTTTTGTAAATTTTGGTGTTATTTACTCGTTTTGGCATTTTACGAACAGAAGTTTCTTGATCCTGAAAGGATTAAATGAATAAAGTATAACAAATTTCGTAATGTAAAGAAATACGAGTTCAGTTACACAAAATTTCTGGTTCCGTAGAATTTCCAAGGAGTATGGGATTAATATTTCAGATCAGAAATTTTTGATATATTGGGTTGGAGAAAAAGTAAGTTCTCTTTTTTTCGTGTTTTTCAAAGTGAATTTATTTATATAAATAAAACAAAACTAATCAAAATTTATGCGCTATTTTGTTCGATGACCTTTTGCCATTTTTCTAATAAAACAATAATTCCGTCACTGTAGAATTTCTGAGAGTTCTGGGCAAAAAACTGAATAAGGTGATTTTCACAAGCCTTTTTTTAAACCAGCTTAACATCTTCAAGAGAGTACCGCATAGAGCGGAACAAATGGTAATCCGTCAAATCCAGGTCCGGACTATATGATGGGTTCATCAAAACTTCCCAACAAAGCTCTTTCAGTTTTTGCCGAGTGACTAAAGATGCGTGTGGTTTAGCATTGTCGTGATGGAAGACAGCGCCTTTCCTTTCGATCAATTTTGACCGGGTTTTTTAATTGCCTGCTTCAATCGCATTAGTTGTTTACAGAAGATAGTTGAATTGATGGTTTGGCCAGGTTTGAGCAGCTCATGATGGAAAATTCCTTTCCAATCCCACCAAACACTCAGAATCACTTTCGTAGGCATCAATCCGGGCTTTGCCAGCATTTGTGAAGCTTCGATCACGACCTTTTTAGCACATTGTTGTTATACGTGATTCCCTTTTCATCACCCGTTATGATTTGTTTCAAAAAGGGCTCGATTTCATACCGTTTCAGTAGCAATTCACAAATGAAAACTCTGTCCATTAAATTTTTCACTGTAAGTTTATGGGGAACCTAAGTATCGAGTTTATTTTTGTATCCAATTTTATGTAAATGGTTCAAAAGTGGTTTATGGTTAATGTTTAGTTCCGTAGCAATGTCGTGGGAAGAAATATGTCAGTCTACCTGGATTGTTTTTAAAATTTCATCGAATTTTTCAAGGATTGGTCAGCCAGAAAAAGGTTCATTTTAACATCGAAATTTTCGGAAGGAAAAAGAGAAAACCGATTCTGACTTTGGCGTTTATTTAAGCACTGATCACCATAAATGCCACACAAGTTTCGATGAGCCTGCGCCAATTTTTCCCTTTTTGGAAGTAAAAAACTAAAATGTGACGAAAATGATCTTCTGAAATCTCTATTTTTAAAAAGCAATACCTTTTGACTGGTTAAATAAATGACGCTACTTTTATATCTAGAATTTTCTAGAAACTGTTACCTTTCAAACGCTGTATAGTATGACTTAATTGAGTAAGAATTACTCGAGATATGGGACTTTAAAGCTATCTATTGGGAAAAAACGAATTTACTTTTTCCCCAACCCAACATATTTTTCTTTTTTTAGATTAAAAAAGTTCTGCGAATCAATGTAAATGTATCTCAGAATTTGATATTTTTCTGCAAATAAATAATGGTAAACATTCTATACGGAATCCTTAGAAAAAATATGCGCATACTGATTTTAATTAATCATTAACGCCCTCTTTCATACACTATATGGACAATAATGACCGGACACTTTCAATTTAAACATTTTTTCGAATATTTAAATATACGCTTGTCGGACTCTTCTAGAACTTTAGGATTATAAAGATTATATTTGACAACCATTCACTGACTATCAACCATCCATTTGATAAGAAGAAAAATTAGGGGACTGACAAAAAAATCACGAAAAAATAATATTTGGTATTACCCTGTGCATTAAAATGCAAACTAAAAACGAAATTTTTGAAAAATATGAATAAAGTTCCTCACGTTAAATTAATATTATTCTACACCAATTCTGATTCCACGAGAATTTAACAAAAAATTCTAAAATTAAATAATTTGCCGAGCTGAGTGGATCCAAGAAATTAAAATAAAGTGATCAAAGCTAACCTGAGCGTATGAAAAATTGAATCTTCTCCAAATTTTGAAATGTAGATTTTAATTTAAAGAATATTTCAAAATATACATTTATATTTTCGCATAAATTAATATTCTGAGCCTAATGGCACCTTTGACGTGATTGCAAGGTAAGCGGTTAGAATTACAGGGAGGTATAATTTATTTAACTCTTTAAACTAGGGCGTCGTTTACACAAATTTTATTCGTCAGACACCACTTTTTATAAAGAAATTTCCTTCAAGTAAACGATTTCAAAACTGTTCTGTTTAAATAAGACAAATTATATTTTACTTTATTACTGGTGCAAAAAACAAACTTTTTAAAGATAAATGATGTCTGGTCAGATTAGACATACAAGTATAAAGGGTTATTACTGGTTGTAATTATGAAAGATTAGTTTTTATCCATACACACACCTTACCCTTTCACTTTCGTATGCACACGCACAGTCTGGTTGGACATCATGCGTCTTATCAAAATTTGTTTTTGTCACCAGTAATAATAGAAAATAAACTTTGCCTTGTTCATTAGAACATTTTTAAAACGGTCTACTCGAAGGTAATTTCTTTTTAAAAACCGCTATGGAGCGAAAAGAAATCTTTGTAAGAAATACTCGAGACGAAAGGGTTAATAATCATGCGTTAACAGTAGAAAAGCCGGAAATTTTAGTCAAGTTTTATAAAAAAAAATTTCTCACCAGAAATTTTATTTAAAACAATTAATCTTTTTCAATTTAATGTCCTTCTTTTTTGAAAGTTTCAACCCCTTGAGAGGCAAGCAATAATGTGTCTCTAATATTTAATTCTCACCGGAAAAATCGTAAAAGTTTGTTTTAACCCTTTCAGGGGCAAAGCACTTCTATTCATAAAATTTTGAAATGTTTCATTGACACCAGAATTTAAAAGCAGTTTTATTTCAAAATAGATAAATGCTTTTCTTCAAACACTTCATAAAATTAATATTTTCAATTCAAAGTTCTGATGTCAATGTGGCATTTCGGAATTAAAATTAAGTGGTATACAGGGTGTATCTAAACTACTGGGCAAAACTTTAAGGGGTGATAGTACACATCAAGACAAATAACATTAAATGGGAAACAAAGGGTCCCAAACGTCTTCCGATGGAGATAGGCGCTATCAAAAATTAGGGTCCAAAATTTGAAATGATTATAAAAAACAGAAAAATTGCTCGATTCGTTTGCAGTTTTCACTAAAACTATTCTTTATGTCAATATTGTCTTGAAAATAAATTATAAAGATAAATTTCAAAAAATGCCGATAGAGGGCGCTTTAGACTTTGCAGTAACGAACAACTATTTTTTAACGTTATTTTTTGCATCTCATTAAATTTTTTTAGAAGTTTAGATATAAACTTAAATTTTGAGTTCAAAATCTGTGGTTAAGTAGCGCAAACTGAACTGTGTTCAATGGGAATGCGTAGGTTCAAATTTTAAATGATTATAAAAAACAGAAAAATTGGTCAATTGATTTGCGGTTCTCACTAAAATTATTCTTTACGTGAGTATTGTCTTGAAAATAAATTATACAGATTAATTTCAAAAAATGTCGCTAGAGGGAGCTTTAAACTTTGGAGTAACGTACAACTATTTTTTACAGTCATTTTTTGCATCTCATTAAATTTTTTTAGAAACTTAGGCATAAACTTAAATTTTGTGCTGAAAATCTGAATCGTTGAGAGTGGCTAAGTTGCGCAAACTGAACTGTGTTCAATGGGGGTGGGGAGATTCAAATTTCAGATGATTATACAAAACGGAAAAATTGGTCGATTTGTTTGCGGTTTTCTCTAAAACCATTCTTTATGTCAGTATTTCCTTGAAAATAAATTTTAAAGATAAATATCAAAAAATTCCATTAGAGGGCGCCTTAAACTTTAGAGTAACCAACAACAATTTTTAACTGTTATTTTTTGTATCTAATTAAATACTTGCAAGAGCTTAGACTTAAATTTTGAGCTCAAATTCTGATTATTGTTGGCAGGGATTAAGAAGCGCAAACTGAACTGTGTTCAGGAGTTGAAATATTACCCTGCCCACCCTACGAACACAGTTCAATTTTTCGCTACTTAATTACTCACAACGATTCAGAGTTTGAGCTCAAAATTTAAGTTTAAGCTTTTAAAACATTTATTTAGATTTAAAAAAATAAAATAACGGTTAAAAATAGTTGTTGGTTACTCTAATGTTTAAGGCGCACTTTAACGGAATTTTTTGAAATTTATCTTTAAAATTTATTTTTAAGGAAATACTGACATAAAGAATGGTTTTAGAAAAAACCGCAAACGAATGGACCAATTTTTCCGTTTTGTATAATCATTTAAAATTTCAACCTCCCCACACCCATTGAACACAGTTCATTTTGCGCTACTTTAACCACTCTCAACGATAATGATTTTCAGTTCAAAATTTAAGTTTATGTCTATACTTCTAAAAAAATTTAATGAAATGCAAAAAATAACGGTAAAAAATAGTTGTACGTTACTCCAAAGTCTAAAGCTCCTCTAGCGACATTTTTTGAAATTTATCTGTATTATTTATTTGCAAGACAATACTGACAAAAAGAATAATTTTAGTGAAAACCGCAAATAAATTTACCAATTTTTCTGTTTTTTATAATCATTTGAAATTTGAACCTACCAACTCCAATTGAACACAGTTTAGTTTGCGCTTCTTAACCACAGATTATGAGCTCAAAATTTAAGTTCTGTCTAAACTTCTAAAAAAAATTAATGAGTTGCAAAAAATAACGGTAAAAAATAGTTGTTCGTTACTCCAAAGTCTAAAGCGCCCTCTATCGGAATTTTTTGAAATTTATCTTTATAATTTATTTTCAGGACAATACTGACATAAAGAATAGTTTTAGTGAAAACTGCAAACGAATCTAGCAATTTTTCCGTTTTTTATAATCATTTCAAATTTTGGACCCTAAACTTTGATGGCGCCTATCTCCTTCGGAAGACGTTTGGGACCTTTAGTTTCTTATTTAATATTATTTGTCTTCATGTGTACTATCATCCCTTAAAGTTTTGCCCAATAGTTTAGATACACCCTGTATATTTTATACCACCGCCCTTCAATGGGTTAAAAAAAGAAAAGAATTTCTCAACATTTTGACGTTAACGTTAAAAATATAAAATTTTGAGAATCTTGTTTTACTTAGGTAGGTTAAAATTTGTCCCAGCCTCTCTCAAAGGGTTAAACTTATTTAATCATAAAATTTCTGGTTTGAATCAAAATATATTCATTTGGCACCGCTGAAAAGGACCTTTTACGGAAGTTCTAATGTTGAAGATATGTTAAAGTAAACATATCTGAAACTGTTAACTCTTGCCTTTAGTTTACACCCAGGTACAAAGCGCTCTGTCCAAACAGGTTTAAATCAATCATTCTTGCAAATGATCGTCAAGATAGTACGAGATGGAACGTATAAGAAGGTACTTCAGAATATGAAGAAGTGAGTTTCAGAAAAATCTGCCAAGCTTTAAATTTAAAATAGTACTGGTTAGTATCATTTTAATCCCTTGAGGGGCGGTGAGATAGATTTTATCCCACCTAATTCAAACGAGATTCTCACCAGAAACATTTAACGGAATTTTGTATTTTAAGTTTGGCAGAAAAATGTTGAAAAATTGCCTTTTCTTATTTTGAAATAAAAATTTTCATATTTTCCGGTGAGAATTCAATATTACAAACATATTATTGCTTACCTCTCAAAGGGTTAAAGGGGTCCGGCACACCTTTTAAAATAATTTTTATTTATTTTGTTTAAATTTTGATTTTGATTTTTTTTTTTTTTTTTTTTTTTTTTTTTTGATGATTTGCCATATTATTTATAAATGAAATTGCATGATAAAACTTTTCTTATATTTTTTTTATTTAAAATTTATGAACAAAGGGATGCAATTTAAAATCGTTATAACTTGAAATATTATTTATAGAATTTCATTTTCATTTTCATTTAAATAAACAGAAATATACAAACTTTAGCGTTAATTCGGCATTTTAAAATATACTTGTTTATATAAAAATTTATAAAAAATTAACTTTTAAAAAAATGATATTTTCAAAATTAAATACTTTTCTCAAATTTGCTGAATTTGAATTAATATTAAATAACTGAAAGAGACATGTTCCAAGTTTGAACTATTTATCTGTAACAGTTATTGATTTATAGCATCTTAAGGGAGACCCGTAAGGAAAAACCTAAAATTTTCATTATTGATTTTAAAGTAATGAATTTTCGTGTACTATTTAAGAATCTTCTTGTAAGGAATAATTAGCAAAAAAATTCACTTTTTATTAAAAAGTATAATTTTTATGGGGATTTTTATGAATTTTTTTTGACGAAAAATACACTTTTTAAAATTACTACTCCTCATTCAATTTTCAATATTTTGGTATTACTAAAATTTCTTAAATAGTGTTATAGTATATAGAAAAGAACTAAGGAGAGATATTTTTAATTTTCTATTTTAATCGGCTAAAAAAAATCATAAATAAAAATACGCATGGTAAATTTCCTTAAATTCGTTATAATTTTCATTTTTACCAATTTATGTAAAATTTTCAGAAATAGTTAAAAAATATATCTCTCCTTACTTTTGTTGCAAATTTTTTTAAGATTCTAAAAACATAAACACTTTGTTTCTAAATCATTTTACCACTGAGCCTTAGTACTTTGAACTTAGACAAAATATGAAAAAAGTCATTTTCAGGAAAACACGTTTTAAATGGCCGCTAGTCCTTTAAACTCTATAGTGAGTACAATTTAAAAAGCTCATTTTCTACCTGTTCCAAGTGTACCCGAGTTCTGAAATTTTGCATGGATATTCGCAAATAAGTATTTTATCGTTTTCTGAGAGAAAAATTTTTTTGAACTTTTGATGATTTTTGGCCGAAAATGGGATTACGGGTCTCCCTTAAATAGAAAAAAATGGTGAAAGAAACCACAATGAAGAAAAAATGCATTTTCACAAGAAGTTTTTCCTATGACAGCCATTGAATGAAGCTGGATTTTGAAAACAAACCAAAACGAAAAAAAAAAAAAAACTATTTCCTGTTTAAATTAAGACAGAAACATTATTTAAACGTCATTTTAAGTAGAAAATAACAAAGAATTTTTTAATGCAATAAAAGTTTTTGGAAAAATTTGAAAATTTTTGTGTTCTGGACCCCATTAATGTTGAATCAAATAATGTAGGGAATAAATTTGTTTTAATTAATTTTCTTTTGAATTAAATGAATAAAACTATTTACGGTTATCACAATTTGTACATGCCATACTATTTAATCATCAATTTTATTCGGTACTCGTGCTTGGTCAGTGAAAAATATATTTTTTATATACACATGCAATGGCGGAGAAAAAATAAGCACTCCCCATTAACTCAGCAACATTTTGTAATAGAAGGAAATTACTGATGCCAAATGAAAGAAAATGAAATCTACTTTTAAATCACGTATGTAACATTTTCATAAGGGTCATTTTACAAATCAAAACCAGACCAAATTTTGTTTTTTCAACGACAACACCCTTTTTTGATAATGCATTTTAAATCTTCGGTTCAAACTATGCCAAGAAACGCATTTTCAAGTCATGTGGAATGTGATTTTTAAAGTTATAAAAATCGATTGTAGAGCTGCTAATGTTAAATTACAGTTCAATATTTTTAAAAAACTTCCTGAAATTATAATCCTAATACGGTAATTTTTTGTGTAGATATAATAATAAAAAACCCAAACAGAAATACATTAAATTTGAAATTAAAAAAAATATTGTAAAAAATGTAATTCTACAGATTACAACAACCATTTGGAAAAGGATATTTTCAACAACTAAAATTTTAGATTTATAAATAAATGCTATATTTAGAAAAATAATAATAATAAACATAATTTTTCTAATGATGAAAACGTGGCTTACGTAATAACAGAGTGATATATGACGTACGCCAAGATTAAACATTAATATCCCTAATATTTTTTTGGAAACAAGTAATTTTTGAGAAAGAAATTCGTAGTAGGTTTCTGCAGCAATTGCAAGAAAAACACTGCAACTGGAGTGGTTCAACAAAATTCTTTTTTCAATCGATTTTTCTTTTTTTAAATAAAACTGGTGTCCAAAAAACGGGAGCTTCGCAGTGAGTAAAATTGTCATATTGGTAAAAAATAATGCATTAATTGCAGTTACATAGTCATACTGTAGTATTTAAATAATCGAGTACAGAATGCCAATTTGGATACAAGCCCTAAAATAGGATTAATTTAAAATAATATATCAGTGGCGTAACCAGGGTGGGTGTCCATGTGCTTTGAATACCGGTAATTTTTTAAAGTCGTTTTCGCTTTATCTCACTAGAATAATTTATGCTATGAATCAAAAAGAAGAAAACCTTAAAATATCACTTGTTTTGGGCACCCACCCTGGTTATGCAACTATATATTTTTCTGAAACTGATCGTATGAGCTTTACTTAAATTTGTTTTTGGTCTAACCGAAGAGTGTAGAATTTATCTATCGTGTCTAAATTCGTTTTGATAAGTAGATAACCCCTAAGCAAATTCTATTAGATCATCCGAAGAATTCTGAAGATTTTTTATAATATTTAAATCCTCAAATGCCACATTTTTACAGAATTTTTAGTTATAAAATGATGTTTTTATAATGTGCCTATAGAAAACATATTTACTTATTTTATAATAAATATGCTCATAATTTCCAATGTCAATCAATTATCTTAACAATATCGCAATAGAAGAGTATCGCAGACTTTCCCGAATGATCCGATATTTACGTTTAAAAGTAAACTTGTTTTGAAATCTTTTGGTACCAATAGCTTTCTTATCCATTGACGTGTAGAGTTAGTCAAAAGTAGTTAGTTAAAAGTGTTTACCATTTTTGTCCATGACTGTACCCTTTCAGGAGTAAAATTCTTATGGTGTTAAAATGATTGAATATCACTAGGATTTAGGAACACAAATTCAATTTTTTAAATAAATAACTAGAATAGTTATTTTCTCCATTTAAATATTTTAAATTAATTTTATATTCAAACATTTTCCATTTGAACATTTAAAATATATATATATATTTCAAAAATCTGGTGACATTGTGGCATTTTAAAATTAAGTGGTATCTGTTATATCCACTTGAAAGGTGGTGTGATAAAATATATACCACTTAATTGTAATTGCAAAATGCCACATTGACACCAGAATTTTGAAATGAAAATTTGAAATCAAGTATGTGAAGAAAAAAACTTTTATATTTTTGAAATAAATTTGTTTTTCCATTCTGGTGTCAATCAGTCATTTTCGCATTTTAAGAACGGAAGTGCTTTATACCTCAAATGAATATACTGCGATCAAGTGGTTAATGAGTTAACAAAAACTATTGACATTATTATATACATTTTTTTTTCTGTCTAAAACCAGAAAAATATTTGTTTACGTAGTGTCTTTTTTAGGACATCCCAACATTCAACATTTTTTTGGACAGCATCCAGGGCACCACTTGTTATTTCTTTTTCTATCAACTTTTTTTTTCTTTTTTTTTTCCTTTTTTTTTTTTTTTTTTTTTTTTGTAAAAATATTTGCCCTACATATTCTTACAAGTTATTACATTAAATTACGGAAAGATTTCAATTAAAAATAGTGGTATAAAAAAATACAATGTAAGTATACATCTATTGCACAAAAAGCCATTCTTAAGACGCCATTGTCAGGTATGCAGCATTCAAAAATACAACTATGAGTGATGGTGTTTATGTAGGTTATGATAAATTTATGTCTGCAGTCTGCAGTAGCATACAATGTCGATAAATCTATTTTTATAAACGGAAAATTTCCCATTATTCATTCGCAATGTTCTGCGATTAAATGAAGCTCTATTCAAAAAGTGACTTTCACATAATTCTGGTCCTCAACCCTAAATTCAGCAATGTCTTCATGTAAAGCGATAAAACAGTATGTGGCTTACCAATTACCACTAATATTTTATAGCTATCTTAGTCTTATCTAATCGTCGAATATCTGTGATTCAACTATTCGACAACTTGTTAACAAATACAGTGGTACCCGCGAGCCACAGTTTAACACCACTGCGATAAATTTATACTCTACCTGTAATTAAATAGCTGTTCATCAATGAGGGAAATATCAGCAATAAATTTAAATAGTATTTTTTTACATTATTCAATGATAGGAATTCTGAAATTTAACTAATCAAATAATATTATTAAGATTTAATGGTGAAGATCGGTCCAGTGTTACGCAGCTGTTACATCAAAGCTCTAGATAGATTATGCATGAGAAAGCAAAAATATTTAATTATTTTGTACCAGAATTAGTCTATATTATTAAATCTACTCTTCAAGTTTTTCACCAGATAAAAGATACATTCTTATATATTCTTCCTTTTAAGCTTCCAGTTTTTGACCCAAAAAGTAATTAAATTTTGTTTTAGCTTTACTCTCTAACAAATTATTCAAGTAAATCTAACACAAAAACAAATTACTAAACCACTTATTTCTTAGGCTTGTGACTTTTACAGGCAATGTATGCAACATTAATTTTTTTAAAATGTCGGATTTTTTATTTCAACCAGCTTTTTTAAATGCTGTTATTGGCATTATTCTAGCTTCATTTTATCTGTTATTAAATGAGGTATATATTTCTACTTTAAAAAAGCGCTGGTAATCAAGGAATTTAGTTTTTTTTTCTTTTTAAGTGGCCTGTATTTATCGACCGCGACGTTTGAGAGGTTAAACAAATATACATAGCATTGAAAATTCGAAATCATAAGTATTTCAGAATCTCATTTTTGAAAATTCACAGATAGTTCAAAACCTTATATCCGATTTTTTTTTTTTAAACTCAGAGGAGAGTTTCAAAATCTCCTTTCCAAAACTTGTCAAAATCTTCTGATATAAGACATATTATCAGTGAAATTAATGTAATTGATTTCAATTTAAATTGCATTAAATTTCTCATTATGGATCATTAAAGCCTTACTTCCTTAATGCCTAGATCGCTTTATATGATATAATTAAAAATGAAATAGAACTGGTTATTTACTATCGAAACAAACACATTATTCTACATTTAATAACAATCTTGCGTATCAATCTTACACTGATATGTTACCTTGAACGTAATGATTGCACTTTTATCTTAAAGTAACATTTTATTTCCTGCACATCAGAGGAATGTGTTTGGGAAGTTACCAGATAGGATATAATAAGCTGTATTGCCTCGGATTTAGGTTTCTATCAATTATCCATTTAACGCTTACAGAATATGTGATTTGAATATAAAGAAAACATAGTTATTTCCTCGGTGAAAGATATTCTTTATTTTGAAACGATTTGGAATTCATCTTTCATGATCAAAATTATAGGAGCAGAAAGTTTTACCCAAGCTTAATAATAAATTTAATACCAAATCATTTTAAAATCTATTTAATTTATTTATTTGATTCTTACATATTTTCTTATATGAAGATATTTATGCCTCGAATCAAAACATGTTTATTTGGGATCCGTCAAATTAACCCCAATGACAATACAATTGTTTATCAATTGGATGTCGTGGTATATAGGCTATATGGCCAAAGATAACCGGCCACTTGCGATTTTAGACATTTTGTTAAATATCTAGAAAAATACATGAGAAATTATCCAGAAACTCTAAGTGTGTAATCATAATAGTACAGGTCACACATTTCTGAGAAGATTTTTTTCCCGAAACTCTGTAGGGGATCGTCAACAAATTGAAAAGGAACGAATATCTTTCAGACAACCCTGTCAAAACTGATGGAGCAAAAGCGCTCAAACTGTAGATTGTGATTAAGTGGCTTATTGTAATTTACTGTGTTTATTTTTGTGTGGATAGCTTGTATACTTCTAGAGAAATTAAGGTTTTTATAAAAACAGTCCCCAAATTTTCCAAGTTTTTTGCTTATAATTTGCAGAGTTCATAATATAAAATAATGTTCTTTTCTGAAAATATGAAAAACAATATTGTACACAATACCCTGTCATCAGAATTAAACAATAATAAAAATCTTACGAAAAATAAGCAGGTTTACTAAATAATTTTTCATTGTGCATGCGTCAACGATATCAAAATTTCATTTGCATATTGTGTTAGCTAAATGTATAGAGCAACTTTTGCAAAAGATTCAAAAACAGAGCTTGAAAATTCTGAAAGTGATCGTCTATAGAATCAACTCAAAATCCGTTATTCGCAAAATGAATAAAAAAAGTCAGGGGTTTAATCCAAATATAGTAGTACGTGCAGAAGTATATAATACGTTCCATATTGTGTAATCTATATTGCCATTAATCAATGGATATATGGATACAACCCCTCATCTTTTTGGCTCACTTTGGGATTAACGGATTTTGAGCTGATTCTATAGACAATCACTTTCAGGCTTATAAAGTGTATTATCATTGCATGTCAAAATTAATTTGGTTCGTCGAGCGTTTCTTAAAAAAATTTACTCAAAGACACAAAAAACGACAAAAATGTAGAAAAAAGCCAAAACACTCTATTTTCGGGCCATAATTTTCATTACTTGCTATTTTATTTATCATGTAAAGCTTATACTAAACAAAAATACACATTCTTAACTATGCAAAGCCACTGAACAATTATCAGAATTCATAACTTTTTTTTCAGGTATGTGATGGGCGAAAAATAGCCCTTTTCAGCCCACCCCCTTTTCCTGAAAAGTTGCATTGTAATGTAAGCAGATCTTTAAGTGGTCGAACTTTGAGACAAGGAATCCGGAACATTTTCTGTTTCGCGTATACCATGAAGGAAGATATTTAACAATTTGAAGTTTTGTGTGAATCACATTTTGAAATAATACAACAGGTTATACTAATTGGCCGTGGCAATCCTAAAACAACCATCTCATGAAGACTAATACTTCTTAAACAAGCACTTTCCAACGCTTCATGAAATCTTTAACAAAACTTCGTTATTCAGGTAAATAAGGATATAAAGCCAAATATAGCTAAATATGTATTCCAGTACTATTGAGCAGCCCTGTATTTGATCTGTCAGCTAATATGCATACTATATAATGGGAAAATTTAGTTCAGCAAAAAAAGACTAGTAGCTTGAAATTTCTCTTTCAGCAATTTATACTAATGGATGGACGCATACTTGAATACTTTGTTCAGCCTTGTAATTTGCCTGGTATCTTTATTACACATCAGTGTTAAGATAAAATTTATTTTAAACTAAAGCACTCTTAAAACAACTGAAATCACTTTCTCATAAATTATCATTTATAGGCTCCATGTACGCAATTCTTTGCGTGGCCTTGTATATCATTTTAGCTATGTTCTGCAAACATCTCTTAGTAAATTTAATGCAGTTCAGCGTAAAAATGCATAATTTATTTAAGAATCACTTTTTAATAATTTATGCTCATATTCAGTAACGTTGGCGAGCTCTTTTGGATAGCCCTGTATATTAACTATAGCATTCATACACACCATATAATATGCATAAATTTAGTGAAACTTATACGCGGATATCATAAATAAAATGCATTTCATCCATCCATCAGCTATCATCGGATACATATACAGTATTTCGGAAAGAATATACTATTTGAAATCTTTTGTATGTCCCTGCAAATACTATGTACTTTATATTAGGGAAGGCAATATAGTATAATTTTTACTAATTTGACATACATCAATTTTATTATACATAAGACAGTTTAATATATTTTAAATATGTCACACACAATTTCCCCTTTTACCATTATCTAATGGAATTCTTTTGTGTGGCCCTGTAAATGAATAATAACTACATTTTCACCTTATATTTTATAGAATGTATATTTTAATGCACCTCGTAAAAGCATATAAATTGTAATATGTTTGACAGGGTGTAACATCTTTAAAATGCCTTTAAAACGATTTTTCCCCATAGGTCGTAATGTAATGGGGAAATTTTTACTCTCCCTGTAGATAAACTAATCATGATAGAAATTTCATTTTCAATAGGGTTTGTGCTAGGGCAAACATTAATAACGTCCTAAAATTTCATGGCAATCCGAAAATATTTACGTGAGTGAGAGCGTGGCCAGACTGACAGACAAACCGAATGCCTAAGCACTTTTCAACTTTGTTGGAAAGTGCTAAAAACGATACATAGAAGAACCACCGGTAAGGAGATTTATACTTTTCTGCCCAAAAAGTAGTTCAACAGGCGTTTTCCCCGTCGACTCATGAACTGCCGTACGAAGTGCGTACGCAAAATGCTGAAGAAACTGGTCCCAATTTGAATGATGTGAACCCACAAAAGAAGATATCATTTGAATTAACGTACGATTTACAATATCAGCCATAGTAGTTGAGGACGGTAAGGAACAGTAAAAGAATGATAAATCTCCAGCTTCTCACCGAGTGCCTTAAAAATATCCGATATAAAACAAGGGCCATGATCACTAACTAATCTAATTGGTGCAACATATTTAGAAATATAATTATCAAAAAAGGCACTGCAGGTGCAGAAGCCTTCCTAAGGGGGACTAACTCCATCCACTTACTAAAATAGTCAACGATTATTAGTACAAATCTATATCTTTTAGGATTAGACAATGGATAAGGACCAATTAAATCTACACCTACACATTCATTAGGAAAATTTACTTTAATATTAATTAATTTGCCAGCTGGACTTACGTTTTTATAATTATAACGTTGGCATGTGCTACAGCTGGAGACGTAAGCGCGCACTGCTTCCCGCATTTTAGGGAAGTAGCAGGATTCACAAATTCGAGCATAAGTTTTCCTAATTCCTAAGTGACCTGCTAATGGATTATCATGAAATTCCTTCAAGATGGCCTTACGAAGACAAGCCGGAATAAAAACTCTTAATTCACCACGTGAATTTACAATTTTAGAATAGAAAAGAAGACCATCGATAAGCTTAAAAGATTGGGACCATTTCTCTAACATAGTCACATTAGCGCTCGGGACATCATCAGGATTTTCCAAATAACAATATAAACTACCATACTCCTCATCTTGCTTGTGCTCCCTTATTAACTGTTCCCACGACCTTAACACTAACAAAGATAATGCACAACTTCCTCAGTGACCTCTAAACCACCATGCGGGTTACAAAGCGTCAGCTACCGCATTTTCCTTGCCTGCCCTATGTTCTATAACAACATTACACTCTGCCAGTTTCAAAAACCATCTGACCATACGAGAAGACAAACCCTTTCCATTAGTTAACTTTGTCAAAGCTGAATGATCCGTAATGACTTTAACCGGAACATTTGTGAAAAAACAACGAAATTTATTCAAAGCCCAGATTACTGCAAGACACCCCCTTTCTGTAATCTAATAGTTCCTTTCAGCCGTATTTAAAATTCTCGAAGCAAACGCTATCGGTCGACCCTTCTGTGCTAACATCACTCCAACCCCCACTGCACTCGCATCACAATAAACTTCAAACTGAAAAGATTAATCAGGATGAGCCAAAACAGGTGGTGACACCACCTCCTCTTTTAATAATTCCAAAGACTTTTGAGCCGCTGACGACCATGTAAATTTTACCCTTTTCCTTTTTAAATTATACAGTGGTTAACATAAGTCTGAGAAATGTGGAATAAACCTTGAAAACCAAGCAACCATCCCTAAAAATGTTGCTACATCCTTGCCACTTTAGGGGGGATTCATTGTCGTAACTGCCTCGATTTTCTCATTATCTATCTTAATATCCCCACGTGTAATTTTTATTCCTAAATATTTTATTTCCTTTTGCAAAAATTTACACTTTTCCAACTTTACTGTTAACCCAGCGTCTATCAACAACGTAAATACTTCCCTCAATAATCCTAAGTGCTCCTCAAAAGTAGCTGCCATTATAATTATGTCATCCAGGTAGACCAAGACACCCTTACCAAGGAAAGGTTTTAGGATGTTATTTATGGCCTTCTGGAGCGTTGCTGGCGCTCCCGATAACCCAAAACTCATTTTCTTGAAAGCAAAAGAACCGTCCCGAGTAATAAACGGAGATTTAACTATATCCTCCAGCTTCATTGCAATTTGAAAATAACCAGACGCAAGATCTAATGTTGACATATAATTTGTACTCGTAATATTCGCCAAAATCTCATCAATAACTGGAATTGGATATTGAGGATATTGTGTTATCGCATTCAATTTCCTATATTCTACAGCAAACCGCCATGCCTGTGGATCATCAAAACTCTTCCCATTATTTTTACGACACAACACCACTGGCGACGCAAAAAGAGACTCAATGGGCATAATAATATCGTCCGCAAGTATTTTTTGAATATGATAGTGAATTATACCTTGCTTAACCTTGTCATAACGATATGGTTTACTAGCAGTAGGTGCTGACAAACCAGTATCAATCTCATGCCACGCAACATGCGTTAAACCCGGTTTATCTGAAAAGACTTCGCCAAAATCAACGAAAAACTTATTAAATGCCTCTTTCTCGACTTCACTTAAACCAGACTCCCCCAGATCAACTGACACCGAAACATTTTTTCTTGCTCACATTCTCATCATTATTTACGATCAAAGATTTTTTAAAGAAATTCAGACTAATTCCTCTATCTTTCATGTAATCTACGCCGACTATACAATGTACCGTTAAACCATCTATCACACAAAACTCCCAACATGTCTTAACCGAACGAATTTCAACCTCCAAATCCACTGAACATTTATTATCACACGCTACTCCCTGAGCCGACTGAACTACCAGATTTGACCTCCTCAACTTTTTATACGAAAAATATTTACGATAACAGTCATACGAAATGAAAGACATATCTGCCCCTCTATCGAAGACACTTTTAACGATAATACCATCCAAAATAATTAACAATTCAGGTAACTCCACCGGATTAATGGTCACCCTATTCAAATTCACAGAAGGGTTTTCCATTTTAACGTGTGACTGCAAACTTTCCGAAATACAGCCACCTACTAGTTTAACTGTTCCGATCTCTTAACACTTCTCCTTTGCACTGACCTGCCCCCAGAATTCTCATCTAAAGTTAAAATCCTTACTCGTGAAGAAGGAACATTCTTTAAACGTACACCCACTCTCGGACCATAGTCACTACTCCGCCTATTTCCATCCATATTTCTGTCACCACCTGTAAAATCACTAACACCGCCGTAATTTCTATTACCATTACCAGTATTTGACACATTTCGACTAAATCCATAACTACCATTACTCAAATTATTATTCATTAATTGCTGTCCCCCTCTCAAATTCCTATCCCCTTCATTTCTCAAATTGCTTTCCGTGATGGTGGTCTGTTGAGGGCTACGTGACTCCCACTGATCCGAGCTATGCCGAGCCTCGTACTTCAACAAAATTTGGTGCATTTCCGAAGAATTCTTTGGTGCTTTAATCTCAATATAGTCTTGCACCTTCGTATTAAAAAGAGGAAAAACTATGTCTAATAAGTTCTCAAATGTGGCATCCAAATCTAATTTATTTTTTAACTCAAGTTTACGTAGCTAAAACTTTGAGGCTGATTCATATATGTTCTGTTTATTACAATAGATTCTCTACGTAAAATACTTTTATCTTTGACAGCAGGAAACGTTCGCTTTAGTTAAGTAACTGTCTGTTCAAGTCGTTTATTCCCATCATTACCTAGGGATTTCCCTATATTATCAACCACAAAAGTGCATCGCCCTTCAGCGAGCATTTAAGCACTATATATTTATTCTTCTCCGGTATATTATTAACACTAGAACCGCGGAGACGGGTCATTTTGACCCGTATTCAGTGAAAAGATGTCGATTCAAACCAGATAAGTCTTATCAAAATAATTTACTTATAACAGCACAAAAATTATTTATAATAAATAAGTTAAATAGGCTTAAATAAAAATTTTGATGCGAATTATTTTTATAAAACTAGGGTAAAATTTCCCGCGGTTCTAGTGTTAAATAAAATATAATCCTCCAGTTTCACCAAGAATTCGTTAATGTCTTCTTCACCAGTAAAATAAACTCGCGGGACAATCTCGCAGTGTTCTACTTTCCGTTGGGCGCCATTTGTGACGTGGCCGGTGATATGTTGGTTAAATGAAGACATAATCTTAAGTAAAAGTTAAAATCAAACATTTTATTTAAACCTCTGGACAATGGAAAGTGGAGCTATAGTTCAAGATTTCAATCACTAAACACAATTCTAAGAGATTAAATCATAATCTATATTCACGTCCTCGGCTTAAGCTCAGTTCGGGGCACTCACACCGGCTCTAGTTTCAGGTTGCGGGTAAATGCATGTTTAAATCTATAATAAAACATCCCGTGGCTGCAAACAATCTTTATTCTAAAAAAATACTCAATGTATCAAATAACTCTTACCCACTGGCTTTCCTCTTAGGTAACTCAGCTCACAACACAAGCTAACTCGGCTCACAATACTAGCTATCTCACTTTAGAACACCTTGCTTTGCTTCACGACACAATCTATCTCACTTGGCTTGCTTCCGCCACCTCACCACCACAACACTACAACTCATAGCTTTTATACGTTGCAAACTGAAGACGGAGATATAAATTTGCATAATACTCCTAACCGCAGCTAACTGTAGACTTGAGGGCGCCACACATACTCCGGAAAGTTAAAGTTGAATAAAGGATAGATGTCGCTCTTGCGCCACACATGTTAGAACATTGACGTCACGATCACACTAAAAATGCTAGAGTGCCTTTATCACAAAGGGACATTCCCTCACAATGTTTAATTATTTTCTTTCAGAGAAAAATGGCATTTATACATACAGTAATAAAAATCTGATCATAGATATAATAAACTACAACTGCGCATGTTTAAAAGGTTAAGATTCTGACACTATTTCAATATTGTTACGTAAATTGAATTTGCATTGAAAAATAGTTTATCAATGTCACTGGTCAACAGTGGTCATGCCACACGAACTCTGGTTGGTAATCGTATTTTGACTACCTACCGTCATTACTAAAATTCACTTATTTCGTTTTAATCACCCTCAGTTTTCTTGTGATAAGTGAAGTTCATTAGTGGCTTTACAGCGATAAATGCATGGGAATGTTCGTAAAAAAACAATGATAATTTTACTCGTTTTCTTTTTTTAATTTAAAGTGCGTTGGTTTAACCCCTTAACGCGCAGTGTTGCCGGGTCGGCAACACCTAAAGTTCCCCCTCTTAAGAGACACAAAAACTCCATGAATATTTCAAAAACTACTCTAATGGCTACTTTAAATCTTTCTTGTGAATTCTAGATAGCAGCACCACAAAGATCAAACTCTACTGTTTTTAAATAATAGGTAAAATGTTTTACTGTAATACGCGCTTCACAGCAATGCTCTTCTCACTGCGCTTATCAATGCTTTACTTATGGGAGGTTACCACTTCGGCAACAGCTGTATAATTAAAATGGTTAGTGCAATCTTTACAAAATAATACCTGTGTACTCCTCTAGGCCTAAATAGATTGCTTTATTTTTTTCTTTAAATTTCAACTTTAAAGAGTAGTGCGCCGGAAAGGGTTAAGTAAAGTACTGTGCTTGTGAGAATATGTCACAAAAATGTATTAACGATTCTAACTCTTTTTGTGATGTTTGTGGTGAACTGACTTTCAAAACACAAAGAGGTAATTTTACAGATCTTATATTGCTGTGTCATCGCGAGTTTTTATATTTTTGTATTTATATATTTTTTTTCGGTTGCTCATAAAGACAAAGCTTGCGCCCACACATTTATTGTATATCATGTGTAAAAAAATTGAATAGATTGGAATAAAGGATTACGTAATAAACCGTTTGCTATTCCCATGATATTGACTGAGCCTAGAGATCATGTTTTGGATTGCTATTTCTGTGTTATAGTCTGTCTCAAAAGCTTAAGCACAAGCATAAAATATCGATTTTTAATGAATTATAAAAAGTTAGAATTAATAACATTTTTTTTATTTACATATTTCGTAATATCATTTAAATGAACGATATCAAAAATAGAAAAAAAATAAATTACATAATTTTAAAAAATACAATTAAAAAAAAGTTATAAAAAAACTGTCTCAAAAGTTTATGCACAATATCAAAAACAACCATATTTATAATTTTTACAGAACTTTTAGTAAAATTTTTTTTCCATGTTTTCGGATTAGTTCAAATAAACGTGCTTTCGTCGAAATTATTTGTTTTTGTGGGGTTTCTGGTGGCAAAGAATACCATGCTTTCTCAATAGCCTCTTGGAGTTCTTCAATAGAGTCATACTGCTTTCCATTGCCTAAACTTGGCGGGTTAAAGTATTCCAGACATTCTCAATCGGGTTTAAGTCTGGACTTAAAGCTGCCTAATCAAGTACTTTATCATTTTTATGAAAAATCCAAAGTTTTGTAGAATGGGATATGTGGATTGAGGCATTGTCTTGCAGAAAAGTTCATTCAAAACCCCCCAAAATGTCACCGAATGGAAGCAAATGGTGGTTTAGGGTCTCTTGAAAATTTTTTCACTCTTCTCTTCTTTTTAGAAAAGCTAAGAGAGGGCTGGCAAATGTCCCAAAAGCCCCCTAAACTATAACGGATTTACCGCCTTGCTGCCTGCTGAAAAATGTCCTTCGGTTCTTGCGTAACTCATGCCAATACGCCTTCCAACCATCAGGGCCATCTAAGTTCCACTTTTTCTCATCGCTGAATAAAACAGTAAGCCATTTGTCCCCGTAGGTCATGTGTTTTTTAGCCCAGTTCATTCTTACCTGTTTGTGATGTAATTTAAAAGACGGTTTGCGAGCCAATTTCTTTTACATGATGTAATCACACGCTTTAATACGTCTATTTACAGTGTCTTTGGATATCTGTACTCTGAAATTATTTTTAATTTGCCGTATGGGGACATATTTTGTCTAAATACCAATCTCCGTATTTTCCGATCAATCTGAACAGTCGTCATACGTGGTCGTCTGCATCTTGGTTTCCGCTTAAAATTATCATTTCTAGAAAGTACTTGATATATACATAGCTTTGATCAATTTAAAGCTTTTGCAATTTCAGAAACAGTTTTATTTTGAGATTTCAATTTAAAATCTTTCAAAATCTCACATTTTGTGAATTCTTTACCCTTTGTCATGTTTAAAACATTAGGAAATAATTTCTCTACCTTTTATACTTGTATAAAAGTGTAATATGATGTCATACAACGTCATTACACAATACCAGGGGTGCACAACCTCTGGCCCGCGGGCCAAAATTTTACCACTATTTTTATGCAGAATAATTTTCCGTATAGTAATGACAGAAACTTTGAGATTAAAGAAAAGAAACTCCGCTTTTCAAATATTCTGGTGGCAAACGATTTTCTGGTAAAAAGGTTGTGCATCAATAAGTCCTGTCCACATGACTTTAGTTTACCAATACCAGTACCATCTACATCGTTTAATATGATCCACCGCCCTCCACGTCAAGCCAATTTAATTCTGACCACGATGATAATTCGGATTCTGACTTCGAAGAAGTTCAAGATAAGTCTCATTTGTTAATTCCAAAAGACCTAAATGACCTAGTATGCGATTTAAATTTCTCAAAAAAAAAAAAAAAAAAAAAAAAAAAAAAAACAGGCAGAACTGTAAGTATCTGGTTTAAAAAGATGGAAATTTTTACATCATAAAACTAAAATATGTAATGCTCGAAATCGTGATGGATGTTGGTTGACCACTGCTGGACAATTAAAAGAGACTAACCGGAAGCCAAATATGCCAGAAAATCGTAGTAACTTTTGTTTCATTATTATTGCTCTTTTCTTTTCTTTATTTATTTATTTATTTATTTATTTATTATTATTATTATTATTATTATTATTATTATTTGAAAATTGCCTATTTTTTTTTCTTTATAATCGACGATAGCTAAATAAATAAAATTCATGGATGATAAAAAATTTGATTTGCTTGTTTTTATTCACAATACCCTATATTATAAAAAAACACAAAAAGTTCTTGTGGCATAAGGAAGTTTAAATTTTGTTAACCCATTCGTGCCCAGCATCTTTTGGGTAAATTTTATTTCGTTGGCACCACTATTTTTAGAAGATTTAAGTTTAGTTCATTAATAACGAAAATTCATCATTTAAATAAAATAATTATTGCTTTTCTTTTTTACCGGTGTCAAAAACAGTGCTGAATGCACCTTTTGAAGCGTTCCTAAAAAGGGACGCTGGGCACTAATGGGTTAACCAGTGTAATTTTCATTGCTGTTATATATTCTCAATATCCCATTACACAAGACGCATTGTAAATTTAACCGGATAGCGAAACGTTTAGTAAAATTCAACTAAAACAAGATAAAAACAAAATATTTTTCGAAAATTAATCTAACTTTTATTTCATAAGAGTAAAGATATAGTCTGAAATTACTTTCGAAACAATAACATGTACCTCAGGTGTTAATGACTATTCTTTGGAACAATTAGTATGGTGACATTGAAATTTTTTTATGTTTTGTCTCTTTTGACTTTGTAAAACCCTATATAAGTCAAACTTTTGCTCTGTTTGTCATATCATTATAAAGTACATAACACTGTTTAAAATGGTAAGTAATATAAATAAAATATAATAAAATATACAAGGAAAAAAAAATAAAAGAAAACTATAAACTATAATAAATAATCTAATAAAATAAAATGACCCCTAATCTTTAATTAGGCACTCTAGATTTAGATCCTTATATTAGGTACACGAAATAAATGACTAAAAATGGTTAACAGTTACCAATTTACTTTGTCATTACCAAACACTTTAAAAACCGTAACTTAACATTATTAAGTATATAACACTGTTAAAAATGGTAAATAATATAAATAAAATATAATGAATATACAAAAAAAGAAAACTATAAACTATTATAAATAAACTATATAGTTTTCAAAATTATGTCTTAGTGTAATTGGTAAGATGGGCAGCTCTATTTGACCTGGTCCGGATAAAATGAAAATACCAAGATATTTCTTTTTCAATTAGATATCATGAAAAAATAAAAATATGAAGTTTTCCAAAAATTGCTTTTATTTTTAGTTAAAATTAAAGATTTTTTCTTTAATATTTTACAGTTCGATATGGTTCCAGGGCAAAATCCTTGGATTATATGATGAATTGAGAAGAGAACAAGCAGAAGATGAAAAATAGTAAAAAAAAAATTTCATACTTATATTGTTCCGCTTTTGTATAAATTTTTCAGAGTTATATTTCATGAATTATTTGCAATTTTTCTCTAAATTGAGGCATATATAGAGTAGTGTCGGAATTGCGCTTAAGTAAAAAAAAAAAAAAAATTAAGCATTCAAACATAAATTGAACTGCCCGGTAAAAAATATATAACTTCTATTGTTTTAATTACAAAAATCATTGCTATTTTTTGTGACAGAACGCAATTTTTACCATCTTTTAAACATAAAATATAAAATATGAACTTTAAAATATTCATGTTTACTTAAAAGACGATTAAAAATAATCAAATAGAAATGTTAATAGTTAATTTTATTTAAAATATCTTAGTACTTTCAAGCCTTAATCAGGCTCTTCCTCAGATAATATTATTTTAACTAATTTTTATTTATTTATACAAATAATTTTGGTATAAATTTTATATATACATAAATAAAAAAAGGTTCTTGTATAAATGATTTGTTTGACTTGTATTTCTTTGTCGATCGATGATATTCCTGGTCAGGCAGGCGAATTCTCCAGCTTAAATGTTGATTTTCACCACTAAACTTTAATAGTATTCCTTCCTTTTTATTAAATCTCAGAAAATTTGGCTTTATCATACAGCACAATAGTGCTGTATTGTAGAGCTCAGATGCATCTCTAATGTTAAAGTCCAAAGTTTGCCTGTTAATAACTTTGGAACTAATTATCGGATTGCGACAAAATTGGAAAGGGGAAGTGTCCTAATCTAAGATCTCAAAGTATACAAAATTTCATCCAGATTCACCGATTAGTTTCGAAGATCCAGGACCCCTGTTTTGGCACTTTTTGCTCGTGAAACAAGAAAAAAAGAGAAACAACTCAATTATCACCCGAACCAGGAAACATTCAGCGACGGGTGATAGCTTGTTCGAAAGCTTTTAATTTAGGGATGTGCCTTTCGCAGGTCCGGTAAAAAAATATCAAAAATTAAAGAAATGGCACCCATTTAAAATTTAAATAACGCCATACCTTCCATAATTTAACGTTATATAGAAATCTATCCTTTTCAATTGTTAATTCAATCATATTTTTCGAGTTGCCATCAAGTAAAAATCAACACAATAATTAAAAAAAGAAATGATAACATGTGTTCATTTTTTTTATAGGTCAATAAAAATTCAGATTCTATTGATATATTTTTACATTTTTGTAATTGACGTCATTCGAAACATAAAAAAACGCATTTATAATAAATATATATATAAATTGTAACTAAATGTATGTTTAAAAAAAATTACCTTCATTTGAATGTTTTTGAAGTCAAAACAGCTACTATGATGAAGATTTTTCAATTACAAAGGGATAAGTGAGGAAAAATATAGTAAAAAATAGTTTCCTAGATGTGACGTCATTTTATATTGCCGCCTTTCTAAAAATTTTTCATTCTGAGTGGAAACTCATAATTTTCTGAAATTAATCCTTAATTCTATCATCTGTAAAAATGAAGTTTTATATTTGAGTCGTACGAAATAAATTTTCAGTAAATACTAGGCCTGGAACGAAGTGAGTCGCCAGTGAGAGCCAATCAAATGCTTGGAAATCCAAATGATGGTAAAGACTCTTCTCGAACAGCCAATGAAATGCTAAGAAAACGAAAAAACGCAGGCGATTTTTGTCGCTTGCAAATTTACGTGTACCGTAATTTCGGGTGTATAAGCCGCAGCTCAAACAATTCTTTTTCGACCCAGAAATTTTTAAAAAACAAATATAACTAGTCAGATCGCCGTAAATATTTCTGTTCAATCACTAAATAAAATTTCTGGGTCCAAAAAGAATTGTTTGAGCTGCGGCTTATACACCCGAAATTACGGTAATAGCATTTTAAGTAAAGTCACATTTCGATAAATAAATTGTTTTATTAAAAGATGAAACCTCTCACAATAAAGATTTTTTTTCGTTACTCCATGTATTTATTTATTTATTTTTTTTTGAAACATAAAAAGATAAGTGTGGCATATTTTACGATGAAGTTGACATATGATATTTTTAAAAATGTTGATATTCGAGGGAATGTTATTGTCTAAATCAATACATTTTTTTGTTATGCTTAAACAGACAGTATTTTGAAATATTATGAAGCAATTAACGTAATTATTAAATAAATGGTAAAAAGGTATAACTTATAAGATGCCCAATAAAGAGAGAGCTAAGAAATGGAAATTTTGGAAATGGCAAGAAAAAACAAAGAAGATCGTTTTGTATATTATAGAATTTGGAAAAAAACAGAAAAGAGAAAAACACCGTGCTTCAAAGAAAAAATGGCAGGAAAAAAATGAGGAAAAGCTTTTAGCTTCTGATAAGTACTTGCAAAGGAAAAAATTCTTGGAATTTTCCCACTTTAAATCTAAATGGTACCGGCGGTATATGATTAAGCTGCAGTCTCGAGCCAAATGTATAAAAGATAATAAAATTCAAGTGGAAAAAACAATAAAGCGCCAAAGGTATTGTACGAATTTAATGAGAGACCGCCAATATTATTACAAAAAAATTCTTGCAATTATAAATACGGGTCGATGGGTCGCAGAACAAAATCTTGCAAAAAATTTACAACCAAATATGTTTAAAAACTCACTATCAAATTTAAAGATTTCTGACAAACATAATAAAAATAAAGCACAGTTCCATATCAAAAAGCTTCTATCAGAAACAATTGTAGCAAGGGCGCTTAGCAAACGAAATCGTTTTGTTTCTCAGCTGAAATCCAATATTTCAAAGATAAAAAATATGTGTTCAACAATATTAGTCAACATTAAGGATAAGGATAATTTATATTGAAGATGTATGTGGGCAAGGATTTCAGTAGTATATATTTTGAACCGTACTTCAAGGAATTTACATACAGGGAATAAATTCAGTATTTAGAAATTTTCATGAATTAATAGCAGAAAAACGGAATAAAAGTGCTAAAAAGCATGAGATTCAATCTAATAAAAATCAGAAAGAAACAATAATAGTCGATTCAAACGGAGATGGAAACGAATTTCAAAATGATACCAAAATTATTCATTTGTATTCAGAGAAAAATGATACAAAATCGTTGAATGCAAAACCGTGTGACCCAACACTCTGTAGAATGCCAAAAAATATGATAAAGCGTATTACACACTTGTTAAAAATATTTGAAAAAACAACAAATTTTCGGAAGTTTTTGGTCAATAAAATGGATACATGCTCACATGAGCATCAAAAAGATCCCGAAAAACTAGGGCACCCTTCTTTCTGCCTACCCGATTCATGTGAAAGTAATTTGTTATTTTTGCGTCGTTTGGCAGTTCATTTTCCAAAAATTCGATTACTGCTTAAAAAATTGTATATTGTTAGGCAATATGATTTAAAATTGCATGAGTTGGATGAAGCTTTAATAAGAGGCAATTTTGAATATCTTGAAAAGTTTGCAGTTGCAGACAGAACAGAAAATACCTGTGTGGCAAATATTGAACCGCCGCAGTTACCAGATGAGCACATGTTGGAAAAATTAAAATATTATAAGGTTTTTCTAAAGGAATTGGGAAATATTCCCCATTTTTCATGCGTTTACTGTAATATTTTTTATTATAGGCGTGACGTTCGGAAAATTACATTAGAATGTAACGAAAAATATGATTTTGACATTTTTATTGGCTATAAAAAGCGAAAAGATTCAAAACAATCATCAAATGACCGTTGGCTGGAATTAATCGCATATTTAGTGCTGAAAAAATTTAATTTCAGCAATTTATTTTTATGTACAAAATGTCTTCAAAGCTTAAAATATGGTCTACGCCATAGTAATTTGTCAGTTTTTAACAACCTCGAAATTGATGATTTGCCAAATGAGCTTGCAAACTTGAACGAATTTGAAAAAATTCTGATTCAAAAAGCAAAGTGTTTTCAAGTAGTATACAGGCTTGTTACATTAGGCTCAAAATTGCCAGCAACTGATCGTTTAAGAGCTTTGAAGGGGCATGTCATCCATTACCCCTTACCGTTGACAGAAACCTTGAATAACCTTCCAAACAAGGAAGGAATGCCCATGGATCAGAACCTCAACATAATTTTATTGGGTGTTCCTACAAAAAATAAACAAATTTGGCAGTCAATAATTGACATTGAAAAGGTAAAATCGGCATTATTGAAGCTCAAACAAATAAATCGCGAATATGCTGATGTGAATCCAAACTGGGCTCCAATGCAAGGCATTGATACGTCAGATTTATCAGAACCAGAATCGCAATTTCGAGATATATGCAAACTTATATCGCATGAACCGATGGTTAAAAAAGTTGATAAAAGCGACCAAGATTACATTTTTGAATCCTTCACGATTCATCCATTGAATACATCAAAACCATCGGAATCAGACTTGGATTTGTATCAGATGAAACGAGTTTCAGCAGAAAGGATCGATAATCGAACAACCAAACTGGACCTTTGGTGTTTTCCTTTATTATTTCCTAATGGTCGTGGTAGTCGACATGCAGAACGATATTTTCCTTTAACGAATTCAGAATGGGTCCGCAGTAGATTAAAGAATAAGGACTCCCGATTTAGATGTGATCATCAATACATTTTTAATTTACTGCATGACTATCACCTTCGGGCAGTTGCTGGTGGCATTTTACAAACGCTTCGAAATACCTACAGCTATAATGACATGCCTATCAAGGATTTTTTTAAGTATGGTGAAATCAGGAAAACAACATCTAGAAGGAAATATTTTCAGCATTTTTAAAAAAATGCGGGGTTCCAATGAATATTTTGCATCGTTGCGTATGGACCTTAAAACTATGGTTCGAGAATTAGGTCCACCTACATGGTTTGTCACACTTAGCGCAGCAGAATATGATTGGTCTGATATGTCCGATGTGTTAATTAAGCTTAATTCTGATGTTGATGGCATTGAATCAATGAGGAACAGTAATAGATGTGTAATGGATCCAGTATTTACCTCGATTCATTTTCATCATCGATTTTCGGCATATTTTCGAAATGTTTTATGCAACAAGTTGGGTGGTCTTCTCGGAAAAGTTGTTGACTATTTTTGGCGTGTTGAATACCAGTCTAGAGGGGCCCCACATTATCATATTTTGCTATGGATTAAAAATGCACCTCGCATAGGTATAGATAGTCCTGAAATAGTGCTAGAATTTATTAAAAAGCACATAACTTGTCGAATGCCAAATCAAGATAAAGAACCACTGTTGCATAAAATTATCAGCAGATATCAAGTTCACAAAGTTTATAATACTTACTGCCAGCGTAAACGGACTATTAACGGTAAATATTACACAAAATGTAGGTTTGGTTTCCCTCGAAAATCAGTGGATAAAGCCATTTTGCATAATCCATTAGTAACGTGTAAGCAACGGACTAAGGGTAATTTAGAAAGTAAACTCTATGAATTGCGCAGAACTACTGGTGAAGAATGGGTGAATGATTATAACCCCATACAATCGCTGATTTGGGGTGCTAATACTGACGTGCAGTTTATTGGCGAAAACACATCAGCAGTTGTAAACTATGTTGCTTCGTATATAACAAAAGAAGAAAAATCCAGTCTCCAAAAATTATGGGAAGAAATAAGTAATGACAAATCGTTTTCTAAACGAAATTTCAAATTTTGTATGAACATTTTGTCAACTCGGGAATGTGGCGCATATGAAGCCTGTGACATCTTGCTAGGACACCACCTTTATGAAAAGTCTAGGCAAACTGTATGGCTTTGCGCAAGAAAACCAAATTTACGTTCTCGTACACTAAAAACAATTACAAAATTGCAACAAGATTTGGAACAAAATCCAGATGCAGTAAACAAGTACGAAAATAACAATATATCGGATTATTATCCTAATCGGCCTGACCATCTGCAAGACGTTTGCCTCTATGATTTTGTAAAATATTATGATAAAAAAAAGGTTGACATAGATATGTGTAATCCGCAAGAAACATTTAACATGATTCCATCCTATGTCGCTATTAAACGTACAAAACCGGTTTTAATCAGCCACCCTATATATCGGTATCCAGAGCAAATGGAAGACTATTGCTACTCTTTATTGTTATTGTTTAAACTATTTCGAGATGAAAATGCCGAATTTCTAGATGAATCTGGCAAATCTGAACCAATTTTTGTCAAAGAGCTGTTAACAAATTCAAAATTGGCAGATTACCATAGAAAAATGTCAGAATACGCTGTTCTTATTGAAAAGGTTGGAAAAGAAATTCACGGAGAAATTACCGAAGATAAGGGCAACACTGATATGTTGCTACTGGAACCAGATGCATTAGGTGAACCTCTCGAAGTGGCCAATGCAATGGCTGAATTCCGAATGGCAATGAATATCAATATTTCGAATGAAAGCTTAGATAGCAATTTGGCAAAAATGAATATTGATCAAAAACGTATTTTTAATCTTATTACCAATCAGTTGCAGAAAAAAAAGAACAAATGTTCATGTTTATTAGTGGTGCAGGAGGCACTGAAAAAGTTTCTTAATAAACACATTGAAGTTTTGGGCACAAATTTTTTTTGTTCTGACAATACAGTAATAGCAGTTGCTGCACCAACTTTTCTCTCCGCATACAACATAAACGGAATGACGATACATAGGCTTTTGCAATTGCCAGTACATCATGGTAGTACAGAAAAGTACATCGAATTACACAATTTGACTTGTAAGGAATTAAATTTAACACTCAAGCAGAGGGCTGTCCAACCTGGCGCCCGCCTAACACCAGAAAAATGTTACAGAAATTTTTGCCTTATTAAATCTCCGAATATCTCCGTTTCAATAAGTTCTTGATTTCTGTAAGAATTTTCTGGTATCTCGCGTGCGCCAGGTTGGACAGCCCTGCTCAAGCATGTTAAGATCCTTGTAATTGACGAGGTTAGTATGGTATCTAATCTAATGCTAGCATATATTCATAAAAGGCTGTGTCAGATTTTCAAGAACATGTCAAATTTTTTTGGTGATGGGAATATCATTGTGATGGGTGATCTAGCACAATTTACGCCTGTAGCAGCCAGTCCAATATTTAATACAATATCAGCAGACGATGAAACAAATAAACTGGGTGGATTATGTTCTTTAAATTTATGGCAAGAAGCTTTAACTTCGTTTGAAGAGTTACACATAAGTATGCGACAGAAAGACGATCCTCTATACGCTGCTTTATTAAACCGGCAAATATTTTGGCATATTAACAAATACTGATGTCACTGTTTTACAAAACCGTTTAATTCCGATTGATAATGACATTAAGCCAATTGAAGCATTCGCAAATTTTTATGCACAGTTAAGCAAAAAAGATAGAAGCGTAGTTAGTTTGATGTCAAAATCATCAATAGTTTCTGAATTTAACGAATATTTAATGAGCCAAGAAAAAAACAAAATTTACGAATTAGCAGCAGAAGATAGTTTTACCTTTAGCAATGAGCAGCAGAAAAATAATCTTGATTATGCTTGGCAGCTTTTAAAAAAACGTGAAAAAAATGTAACGGAAACAGCAGGAATGGAATCGTTGCTGAAATTGTCAGTAGGCTGTAGGGTAATGCTCAGGCGAAATATCAACGTTAATACAGGCCTTGTAAATGGTGCTATAGGATCAATTTCAAGTTTTTTAATTCGCAATAATTATGTCGAAAAAATAATGGTAAAATTTGATAACATTTCGGAACCGGAACCAATAGAACGTGTTAAAGTTAGATTTAATTTGACAAACGCTGTAATAGTCATCAGGGATCAGTTTCCATTAATTCTTTCATTCGCGATGACAATCTATAAATCACAAGGCTTGAGTTTAGATCAAGTTATTGCGGATGTGGGAAATACTGTATCTGAAGATGGCATGATGTATGTGGCATTATCGAGGGTAAGAACGTTATCTGGATTGTACCTGATGAATTTTGACCCAAACAAGGCAAATGCAAATAAGTTTTGCGTTATGGAAGTTAACCGTTTAAGAAAACAGTTCAACTCCACAGAGCCCCATATAGTTATAAATGAAGAAAAATTAGTCTGGGAGCCCGATCGTATTCGGTGTCAAGCAATGAAGCCAAAAATGATTTCGCCTGAAGATCTTTATAGCATAAAAGAAAAAAATCCAGGACGAAAACGAAAAGCTAATAAATCTTTACAAGTAGCAAAAAGAACAAAATTAGATCTTTTCGTACATTCTGGAGCCAACAATCGTCAAATTAGATGGCCCAAGTTCGATAACAAAAACCCTGGAGCAGTATGTTATTCAAACGCTGCTTGTCAAGTCTTGTTTTTATTGCCTGACTTCCGAAACGCCTGTATTTCATAAAAGAATAGTAGAAACGAAACTCAGTTTGCAAAGCTGTGTACACTTTGTACCAACAATACGAAAAACGAAAACAAACAGGTAATAAGCTTAAATTGTTTACATCAGTGATGCACAACCTTTTTGCCAGAAAATTGCTTCCCACCAGAATATTTGAAAATTGTCGTTTGTTTAATTTAATAGCAAAGATTTCGTCATATCTATAAGGAAAAATATTCTGCATAAAAATAGTGGTATCTTTGTGGCCCGCGGGCCAAAGGTTGTGCACCGCTGGTTTACATCAAAGGTCAGAAAAGCAATGGGCTCACCATTTCAAAATAAGGATGGGGAACAATGTGCACTAGAATGCATCAGCACACTGTTAGACAGATTAAATCTAATACATATGTTTGAAATTACTGTTTAAAAATCGGTTCCGCTGAAAAGCATGTGACCCCAGTTATTTTTTCAATGTTGAATATATGCCAATACTTGCACTGCCTTTCATACTTCATAACATCACAGATTTTAACCAATTTCTACTAGATTGGCAACCGGTTGAAGGTCGTCAGTGTCCAACTTGTCATATTTCAAGTTTTGTTGAAAGTAATTCCATTACGATTCAAATGCCGGACAACATAATTATAGAAATTCGACGCCATATACCCGGGAAACCAATCAATCGCAACAAAATCCAAAATTTTAATTGTAACAATGTTAAAATAGGACCCCATCATTACCGTGTTGTTGGTGCGATCATTCACTTAGGGGAATACAGTCATAGCGGTCATTACATCGCTCTCATACGTACACATTCATATGGATGGCTTCGATGTAATGATGATTTGATTACCCAAGTCGACAGTTTTCCGAATGATTTAGAGGATATTTCATTGATTGTACTAGAAAAAATACCAATGTCAGTTCTGTTACTCCTGATTAGTTTTTATTATTTTACACAGCTGAATAGATAGCTTGAAGGATTTGAACTGCATAGGAATGCAGTGCTCCACACAACATATTTCTTAAATGTCCTATGCAAACCTCTCTTCACAGCATAAAAAGTTTCAATTTTACCACACAGTGCTTTTAAAGAATGCATCTAGACTTTGGAATACACTGTAGGGCTCCCAAATGGTCCGCGAACTGAACATCAGAATTTTTTTAGAGAAATTTTATTTTTAGATTTTTCTTGCAAATTATCCAGAAACCGCCTTCAGAAGATGATTCTAGCTCAAACGTATCATGAAATTTTCTGTTAAAAATACTGATGTTCAGTTCGCGGACCATTTGGGAGCCCTGACACTGGAATACAATAGTATATTTTCAAATGCTACGCTTCTATCTAATAGGTTTATTTCTTGAAAAATAAAGCAAAGATTTCATTCACCTTCGATGTCTTTTAATGATAATTTTAATGACTATTTTTAATAATATTGGATACATGGTGCTTAGGTACAGGAACGTAAAGGAGTATGTAGTATTCTCCATTATAATACTTGCTTTTTCAAGCAAAGGTTTTTTTTAAGTCACATTTTTTGTTTTGACATTTTATTGACAATGTGACCAATGGCATTCTATTTTTCCTCCTGTATTACGAATATCAGACATGGACTCTCTGTTTAAGCTAATGCATCTGTTGAGTGGTGGGGTATATTTTTACTTGTCAGTATAAAGTCAGCTAATGTCATTTGAAGAAAATTTATTGTGAATCTACAGCACAAACGTTGATATACAAATAACAGCTCTGTTGTACGATTTGTCAACATCGCCATGAATATTGCTGCATTGATTTCTAAAGGAAAAATGTAATTGTTAAATTGGTGAAATAAGCGTTTGCTTGAACACACGCCCTCTCTTTATATTGTATTTAATATGTGACAGCATTACTATATGCCCCGCCCCATGCCATTTGGTAATTATATCCTAAGTATTGAAAAGTATTTTTGCATATGAAAAACAATTTCACATTTGTATTTAAATTGTGGAATTTTATAATGTATTGTCGATTTTATATATTTTATAATGTATTTATAATTTATTCAGCATTGTATAGCATTTTCAATAACTACTTATCTTCTTTCTGCACGAGTCGTTTTTAGACAATTTTTTAATTTAAACTCCCATTATAGCCTAAACATAGAAAATTTCACTTTTAACAATTTATATAAAATTTTAAGTCATCCCTTATATTCCTGACCCACGGTTTTTTGGGGTGTTTGAGAGTTGACATAGAATGTTCCGTAAGCCTTTAAGCCAGCGAAGCATAGACATAACAGAAAAGTTCAAGAAATCAGACTATATATAAAGCTTAGACTAAGGATTTGTTTGGAGGCCAGCGCTTGTTAGAATACAGTACGAGGTCTTAATCTTGGGGTTAACGATAAGTATGAGGTCACCAAAACTTTTGACACTGGCGAACAGTAGCGGCTCGTCAGGGAGTGCTGCATTCGATGTTTCACACCACAAAAATTTAACAGAAACGTTCATATTATTTATTCAACAAATTTTATTGATTAAATAAAACTGAAATAACCGTACAATTTTAGTGGTGTGAATAACTTGATGCAGCACCCCCAGACCAGCCGCTACTGCTGGCGAATCAACGGTTGCTTTAGTTTCTGATTTTGGCAATTTATTAGGCAGGTTGATTGAAGTCATTGGTTGGTTAGGTTGGATGGTTTTTGCTTGGAGCAATTGGTTGGGCCTGTTGAAATAGGTTATTATTTGGTCAATTGGTGTGGTTGATTCATTAGTTGAAGTTAGTTGATAAAGTTTCTAAAAGGATCTGAAAAAGTTGTGAAATCATATGAAAAACTGGTGGAACCAGAGAGAAAAGTAGAGCTCGATCTAAAAAATGTTACATTTTAAATTCGCAAACAGTTTCAGTCTAAAAAATGAGTAGAAAAGTAATGGAACTTGATTATCTGTAAAGCTCATGAAATTACCCAAATTTTTGTTGATAGCTGAAAATGTGAACTGAGCTTTACTGGTGCCTTTTTTTCAGAATCAAATTATCCACGCAAAATGGCATTACTAGTCAAAGTAGTAAATTGAGTGCTGTATTATGTGAAGCTCAGCTGCACAACGCTAAACGAACATAATTCAAGAAGTAATAAATAAAGTATAATATTAATATAATCAGGTTGTTGAGGAATTGACGTAGATAACTATTTTGTATATGAATACAAATATTTAGTATACTGTTAAATCGTAAATGATCAGGTTTCGGATATACTTGGACCTTTGAACTTCAATTTATGAAAGACCTTTGGAATAGAATTTAGTCCACATTTTGTATTGAATGATTCGCCAGGTTATCGTTCTTTACCAAATCACCCAGTAACTTATAGTTATGAACACAAGTTTTTAAACTGGTTATGTATGATTTCAATGTAGAATGTGTAAAAAATGTCACTTTATCCTTGATTAATTTTAAGGACCAGTAAAGCTCAGTCCACATTTTCAGCTATCAACAAAAATTTGGGTAATTTCATGAGCTTTACAGATAATCTGCTTCCATTACTTTTCTACGCATTTTTTTAGACTGAAACTGTTTGCGAATTTAAAATGTAACATTTTTTAGATCGAGCTCTACTTTTCTCTCTGGTTCCACCAGTTTTTCATATGATATAATATGAGAAATTACATTAAAGTGGTGGCAGATACTCACTTGTGAAGGCGAATTCTCATCCCTGCCGGGTTCCTTGAAGCTCAGTGTTTAACATGCTTGTCACAAAATGGGCGCTTGGTACATTATCGTCGGTTCGTAATTCTCGTACTCTTGGCAGGATGACTGCGCAAGAAACGCAAGTTATTTCTTATACGAGAACGATTATTCGGCACAGTTTCCCTTCAAAAGCCTTATTGGAATGCTTCCCTACTAATATGAACGGGAAAAAAACTAGCCGATGCTTATCAAGACTTCTCTTTTTCATAGTCCATAAATTTTTGAATTTTTCAAATCATATTAGAATACAACTCCGTCAAAAATGATAAATTATTGATGTACATTTCATTTTAATTAGACTTCATAGAAAAAACAGTATGACAGTTTTGTAATTGAAAGCTTTGTATTGTAGGAAAACGAACAAGCTCCTATTCTATTCTTTAGAATTAAGAAATTAATATTCAGTGAAATTATAGATTCTAATCTATAGATTAAAAAAAGCAAAAGTCAGTGAAAATGACGTCATGTTGACACAATCAAATCCATTTTTTTCTCTTATTTTTAATAAAGTATAAATACATTTCAAGCTAAGCATAATGTCACTAGAACAAACTTTCAAACACAATTTATAAACGTTATTTTATGCTTATGCACAGTAATTCAAATAAAAGTATATTTTCAATTTAAATGGAATAAACCAATTAAAATAATGCCATAATGCGTAAAGATAAATGAACCCAACAGACAATATTCATGTGATGTCGCAATGACTATGCATCTTTATTTGCTTATAAAAAAATTAAATACGCGTGTATAATATTTTTTAACAAAAATAGAGTTTAAATAAACAAATAAGTCCAAAAAACCGCGTGTCTGAATATTTTTCATTGTTTTTCTTTTATATGAAACAATGGAAGAAAACCGACTGCCTCCATTTGAATAAATTCCAGAAAAAACTTAATATAATAACTAAATATAAATGTGGGAGATTTTTTTATCAATAGCTATTGAGGGCACATCTACAAATGGACAGGTTTCATTAATCACAATCAGCAAAATCGATTCAGTAGAAATCACAGGCCAGATGACAGCCTTTTACATTAAATATATAAATGGAGCAATTCATCTCGGAATGGTTACCTACACTTTCCTACACTTAGATTTTTGGTAAATAAATACTATGAAAATGATACTAGTTAGTTTCAAAACACTTCAGTAATTTTTAACAATGTTTTAAGCACTTTTATTTTTTCATTACACAGAACTGCCAAGTCTCCTGCTTCTTCGATACCGGTATCTTAATACAGAAAATTCTATTTTATTTAATTTTATGCATTTTATGCATTTAAAAGAACAACATTTCCTCTAAGAAAATACTGGTATACAAAAAGGCGGAAATTTTGCTGCTCTGCATTACAATATATTAAATTTGAAAATTAGTAAGTTACTAATGATTTTTTTCAGGAACGGAAAATACCATGTATTTTCCGAAGACTAATATCGTTGGCCAGGTGCCACAAACGTTTACCAACGCCTTGAAAAGTCAGTTGAAAAAATATAATGTCAGCTGACTAGAAATATGTTCAATTATGCACGTTTCCGTATTAAGAAAATAAATAATTTTGCATAACGATTCTGTGTAGTTAGGTCATCATTGTAAATATTTCTCACTTTAAAATAATTTAAAAGCACATTTGAAAACATTACAATATGGGTTTAATTTTCTAATGTCGAAGCATTATTTCAGTTCAAAAATTATTTTAATTACATGCAACAGTTTTTACGTGCTTTGGACATAAAAAAATGCTTTTATTAGATGATAAAATAAGTTATCTACAACTCATCACACTTTTTAGTTGCTTTCGTAATTAAGTAAATACGGAGCACCAATAGTTGTCGTTCAGTCCTTCCGTCCGTATATAACAGAGGAAAAACTACCCAACAGAATCGATTGAAATTTAAAATGTAAAATTGATGCATCATTTTGTTGAGTCATTTAAAATTTTACGAAAATCAAATGTATAGTTTAATTGTAGGGACAAACAGAAGTATTCAGTTACAATACGGTCAATGGGAATAAATAGTTTCAAGTGTATTTTAATGACGTTACATTTTTGGATCATAATACAGTTGATAGGCAAGTATGAAGTATATACTAATATTCACATTCTGCACAATCTGTGATGCAAAGAATGTTATTATTTTACAGGGCTACACAAAAGCATTCTTTTATATAATGGTATAAGAGGAAACACTTTTTAAGGCGCCTTTTAGTTTTGTTAAACTATTTCACATTTTATGAAAATTATATACGTCGCTGGGGTTTACTACAAGCTACTTCCCGTATAATAGAAAGCAGATAGTATTCAGGGACACACAAAAGATTTCGGCTACTACACTGATACTGTTTTGGATACTAATGCACCAAGATCTGAAATTTTTTAAAACTCCGTTATAGCACGAATGCACCTCATTTGCTATGTTTGATGGGTAATTTCAGACTTGTTATTGAAACTATAACGTGTTTGAAACTATATTTCCCCATGTAACGGAATACTTTCGATTGTCCCTGTAATTTAACTATGCATCCGATTTTCATAAAATTTTAAATGACTCGAAAAATTTCTGCAACAATTATACATTTTAAATTTCAAATGATTCGCTTGGGTAGTTTTTGCTCACTTATATGCTGACAGACGGACGAACTAAACGACAACTATAGGTGCTATGTATTTACGTAATTTTGAACGCACCTAAAAACATGTTACTGTCAGTTTAAAAGATGCATAAAATTTCCCATTCACTCCCGCACTGAACCAAATCTTAAACAGGTTTCATTTATGAAAATGTATATAAAACACCTTTGGTCATTGTGAAGAAAATAATACAGTCACCGCCAAAAAAATCTTGACACTTTCGATTTTTGATGTTTTGTTAAATATCTAGAAATATACACAAGGAATCATTCTGAAACTATTTGTGTGTAAACAAAATAGTACACGTCATATATTTTGACAAAGGTTTTTCCCCGAAATCTAACAGGGGACCGTCAATAAATTGAAAAAGAACGAAGATCTTTTGGATCACCCTGTCAAAACTAATGAAGCAAAACAGTTTAAACTGCAGATAATGATTAAGTGGCTTATTGTGATAAGTTTTGTCGATTTTTATGAATATAGCTTGAAAACTCGTAGAGAAATTAAAGTTTTTATGAAAACGGTCCAAAATTTTCCAAGTTTTTTGCTTATAATTTTCAGAGCTCTTCATAAAACACAATAATCTTTTCAGAAAATTTGACAAACAACATTGCACATAACACCCTGTAATCAGAATTAAAAATAATAAAAAATGCATGAAAAATGAACGGGTTTACTAAATAATGTTTTACTGCGCATGCGTCAACGCTATTAAAACTTCATTTGCATATTATGTTAGTTAAATGTATAGAGCAATTTTTGTGAAAGTCTCAAAAACATAGCTTAAAAACTCTAAAAATTATCGTCAATAGAATATGGTCAAAATCCGTTATTTCCAAAATAAAGCAAAAAGATAAGGAGTTGTATCCAAATATAGTAGTACGTGCAATACTGTGTAGGTACTAATCAATGGAATATGGATACAGCCCCTCATCTTTTTGCTTCCTTTTGGGAATAATGGATTTTGACAATATTCTATTAACGATAATTTTCAGAGCTTTCAAGCTATGTTTTTGAGACTTTCACAAAAGTTGCTCTATACATTTAACTAACATAATATGCAAATGAAGTTTTAATAGCGTTGACGCATGCGCAGTAAAAAATTATTTAGTAAACCCGTTCATTTTTCATACATTTATTATTATTTTTTAATTCTGATTACAGGGTGTTATGTGCAATGTTGTTTGTCAAATTTTCTGAAAAGATTATTGTGTTTTATGAAGAGTTCTGAAAATTATGAGTAAAAAACTTGGAAAAATTTTGGACCGTTTTCATAAAAACTTTAATTTCTCTACGAGTTTTCAAGCTATATTCATAAAAATCGACAAAACTTATCACATAAGCCACTTAATCATTATCTGCAGTTTAAACTGTTTTGCTTCATTAGTTTTGACAGGGTGATCCAAAAGATCTTCGTTCTTTTTCAATTTATTGACGGTCCCCTGTTAGATTTCGGGGAAAAATCTTTGTCAAAATATATGCCGTGTACTATTTTGTTTACACACCAAGAGTTTCAGAATAATTCCTTGTGTATATTTCTAGATATTTAACAAAACATCAAAAATCGAAAGTGTCAAGATTTTTTTGGCGGTGACTGTAGTATCTTGAATGAAAATTTAATAATTGATGGAAAAATGAAACATAGATTTATGTAAATATTATGTGTATTAATGAACATAAACAATAGTGTCATCAGTCTTAATCCATATAATCAATCATAAATACAACAATAAGTGTAAATTTAAGATGAATGGAGCTGACTAAGATTATTATTTCAATATATGAAATATCGGAAATAATCAATAACAAAAAAATATTAATAATAATCATACAGTTTCAAACTTTCTGGACAATGTGTTTTAGATTATTTCCCTGATTGATTTCTTCACCAGAATCACTAATGGACCATCCAGCGGCCGCGTCTTGTGTAGTATATGAACATATTCAATAGTTGGATTTTTAATTTTGATTGAGCTATGGCACATAACAGTAGTTTTGTAAGTCAGAAACCATAATATGAAAACAACATGCACCCAGCACTCTTCGACACTTTTGCTTACTTTACACTGACAGTACCATTATGTTATGATGTTTTGCTGTGTTTTTATCCAAATATTATAGGTTTTAGAAATTGTGCACTGAAAATCAAATTTTGGTTACGAGAGGTGTCCCTTAGCATCCTCTGTGGAAAACTATTGTCGATTATTTAAGAATCTTGGCATTTCATGTTCAATATCTATTTCGTGCAGAAGTTCCAAACAATCCCGGTAAAATATATCAATACTCTCATTATCATTTGACTTCAGCCACACTCTGATATTATATGAATATTTTTTAATGTGTCCGTAAGTATGTTAGCGTAATTGTTCTTTGTTTCCGCGAAGTAAGGAACGAAGACATGCAAACTGTAATTTGAAGTACCGTAATTTCCGGCGTATGATCCGCGGATCAAACAATTATTTTTTAACACAGAAAAAATTTAAAATAAAATGTAACATTTTAGATCGCGGTAAATATTTGGCTTCAATAACTAAATAAAATTTCTGGGTCCAAAAAGAATTGTTTGATCCGCGGACTATACGCCGGAAATTACGGTAATGACGAATACCATATCCTCTTCAGACCTGTTGTATCCTATAGGATACACATCTTTATAATTTTGTTTTCACATATATAAATACAATTAAAAAAAGAGAAATTAGTGTGAATGGAGCCTAAGAGATAGCAGAAATAAAGAAAATAGCAATTTGTCTTTCGTAGTGCTTTTTCAGTGAGTTACATGATGTACAAAAATGGCTTGCAGCAGAAATGCACGAAATGTACAAAAAAAAGAAAACATAAAAACTTTTACTGTGTGTTAAGATACCATTTGTAGACTCCATTAGTAATACAAATTATTAAATATATATTTGTTTGATCTTTTTCTATGTTTTTACAATGCAGAAAAGTAAAATTTAATTTAAAATAACCTAATAAACTTTTAAAATGCGTGTTTTACAAGTCCCCATTTATCAAAAAAAATTATGTACAAAAAATAAATTTTAATAATTTCGTTGTTCAATCTTTCTTAGTTATCAATTAATTAATGTAAATCCATAGCTGAAATTAATAAAAGTAGATCAATAAACCCTCGGGTCTGAAGAGGATATGCTTAACGAGAGGTCTTCCTTTGTATAGCCAGAAGGAATGTCTCTGAAAAGAATAGTTCACGCTCTTCTAGATATAAATGTACGTGCTATAGAAGGCAATCATCACAGTATCATTGTCGTCATCCAGAATAAACAATCTTCCTGCTGAAGGTCTCGTATATTTTTCTATTACTTTGTGTTCTTGCGATGTGTTCCATTCTACGGTGCTTTGGAACAACGTTCTCAATTATAGCCTGGTTTTCATATTTTACAGAAGATATTATTATTTTTCTTATATTGAATAATGTAGACAGAACACCATGACAGAGACCAGTTCTATGTTTTACAAGAAACACTGCAAAGCAATTACGAGATGACCTGTTTTTAAGAACGTATTTTGGACTTTACAAGTTTAAAGATTTAGTTAAAAGCAGACATAAATATATCGATAAAAATATAATAATAGATTTCGGAAAAGTGTTTCGGTGTATCAAAATCGAGTCCTTTGCTACATTTCTGATATTGTTTTATATATTTTCATGCATCCTATTTCATACATCGATGTATTCTCACTTACAGGACATTAACCTTGCAAGTCAATTTACCGATCAAGTAATATGAGTTTTACAGCATCGTTTTCGCAACTAAATATAGATTCTAGTTTCTATAAAGGTTTGAGTTTCAATAGCTTTTGGTACAATAAAGGGAAAGTTGTTACCTTTACACATTATACAACAAGTGTTAGAGTTGTGAAAATGAGATATTGATAAATATATATTAGGTTTCTTATTTGTGGTCTCATCGACTGTAATTGTTGACGCATAATCTCTTATTGTTTCATCAGAAGAAAATATAGAATTATTTAGAGCTTGGAGAACACAAAATACATATTACTTGTATTTAGAGTACTACTTAGAATCATTCTGTAAATCTCAGTTTTTCGAATATCTAAGTATCTATATAACTTTTCTGTTAGAACAGATACGAAAAGTTTTTTGCGACGCTTTACAAGAATGACATTGGCATCCAAACATTATTTATTAGTAATTCCTTTAATAAATATTTATGAAAACAACTTTAGAAAACAACATTGACGTCTCAACAACGTTAATACTTTTAAATACGGCAAAACAAGTCTCAACGAGCGCCGATAGTAGTGCATTTGATTCTCTCACATTCTACATTTTTTCCTTTAATCAGTTGAAGCGCACATTGAACCCAAATAAAATAATCCTCGTATAAAAGCTGATAAAGAGTAGAATCATTGCATGTCAAAATTAATTGGGTTCATCGAGCGCTTCTTAATAAAAAATAATGCAAAGACACAAAAAACGTCAAAAATGCAGAAGAAAGCCAAAACACTCTACATTCGGGCTATAATTTCCATGACTTACTATTTTATTTATCACGCAAAACTTATATTAAACAAAAATACATATCTTCAACTTTACAAAGCCACAGAACAATCATCTGAATTCGAAACTTTTTTTCCCGGCTATATGATGGGCAAAAAGTAGCCTTTATTAATCCACCTCCTTTGGAAAACATTTGTTTCAAAATAAGGAACAGCAAGTTTACGACCTTTTTCTTTCCAAAGTTAAAAAATGAAATTTAATAAATTCTTTCCGATGTGAATCATCATTAATCGTAGGTGGGATATATTATATCCCGCTGTCCTTCAGGGGGATGAACGATTACATAAAACCTTATATAATGTACATGACTAATTTCACTTCACGAAAACAGTGATAATATAAATTCAATAGGAGTATATTATACAGGGAATCCTATTTGGAAACAGTGAGCTTGTGGGCTACTTTTTTTAAATTCAGATTTTTTGTTTGGCATCCCCAGGGCCGGCGCCAGGGGTGAGGCAAGTGATGCGACAGCCTCAGGGCGCACCGTAAAAGGGCGGCATTTGTCTCGCATATTTATATTGGTAAAATAGACCAAAATATAAGTAACACCAAATAATGGCCATTCACAAAAAATTTTAAAAAAATTTATTTTAACAAAAAAAAAAAAAAAAAAAAAAAAAAAAAAAAAAAAAAAAACGATCCGGTGACCCTCCTTCTTTCTTGGAAAAAGCTGCTTTAAGGTGTTTGGGGAGGAGGGTGCATTTTTACTCTGTTGGAGAATTCAATTTTTTTCTTTTGCTAAAGCGTACTGTAGAATGTTTGCTATGTACTTTTAAATTCGGAATCGAATGACACTTCCGCAAGTCGATACAGTTACACATTATAAAACTCTGGTAGGTTCAGGGGCGTGCCAGCAGCATCCAGCGTCTGTGTGTACTACTTCAGTTGGCGCCCTATACCCCCCCTCCCCTCCTCGCCTCCAAAAATAAAACTTTATCAAAAAATAAAACTATGAATATCTGTAAATGCATAGTTGCCATCCGTTTTGAGCTTTTACCAAGTCAAATAAAGATTTTTGAACCAGAAAATTTATTTAATAAAGTGTCTCTTCTTTCTATACAGTTCGTATTTTATTTCATTTATTAAATTAAATTTCTGGTTCCAAGCATGCTTAAATTATTTGAAAAAAAGAGAAAGGTATCATCCATGTAAATAAAATTCGTAACACAGTAAAATCTGTGAAAAAGGAAACAATATGTATCAGAATCCTGTGTACGGTTAAATATCACTATCCCGGTGAAAATAATTCAATACATTAATAATAGATTGCATGTAAAAGAAAGAAAAGAAAAAAGTTTGTGTTTACTTTGCATGTATTTGCTACGGCTATAAAAATCTACTTATCACCACATAGAGATATAAAAATTTGGAGAGGGATAGATGATGGTAGGTGCATCTCAGAGTCAATTTTTTCATTTTTTGTTAATTAACCGAAATATTAATTAAAAGTCCTTAATGATCATCACAAAAGAGCGAGTTTTCATTCTTTAAAGATATCATGTTTGTGTGCCTCCAATATAATGTCAGACTTAGATTTAGTAAAATTACGTATTATATTAATTTGACATGAACGAAATTCGCGTTTTTTACGCATTTGATAGACGGAATTCGCATTTTTACGCGATTAATGAACATAATTCGCGTTTATTGAGCGATCTGTCGACGAAATGTGCATTTCACGCAAATCTTGGATGAAATTCGCGTTTTTTACACAATTCTTAAACGAAATTTGCGTTTTATACACAATTCATAGATAAAATTTGCGTTTTTTACACATTTCATAGATGAAATTTGCGTTTTTTACACGATTCATGGAAGAAATTTGGTTTTTTACGCGATTTTTGGACGAAATTCACGTTAATACGTGGTCCTGGGATGAAATTCACATTTTCTGCACGGTTTTTAGACGAAATTTGCGAATTTTGCTGGAGTTTTTGTCGAAATTTGCGTCTTTCGCGAGGTTTTTTGTCAAAATTCACGTTTTTTTGCTCAGCCCTTACTCGAATTTCGTGCTTTTCGCGCGATCCTTTGACGAAATAAAACTTTTTTAAGCAGTTCTTTGTTGAAATTATCGTTTTGACGCGATTTTTTCGAGGTCTTTTGACGAAATTCGCATTTTTCTCACGATCCTTTTTGAAGTTTGTGGTTTTTTTCGCTATCCCTTATCGAAATTTGCACTGTTTCGTTACTCTTCTATGGTATTTCGCGCTTTTATCGCAGAACTTTGACTGAATTCGTGTGTTTTCCATGATATTTTCACGTAACTGGAGGGTTTTTTTCTGCAAACGATTGACGAAATTGATTTTTTACGACCACAGTTTGCAGGGGTCGCAGCGTCCCTAAAATTTTCGCACTTTTCTACCAGTATTTTAAATCAAATATATTCCATTCATATTCCTTTAAGACTTACAATGAAATCTTAGAATAAATATTATCATTCAAAAATTGTGGTAGGAAAGTGTGAAAAGTTTAGGGACGCTGCGAGAGTGAGATAATAGTGTTGCATGTTTTCAACCATGTGAATTGCGGGCGCCTATCATTGTTTACAAGAGGTGTGTCTTTGTTTATAAAAATTGGACAGATGAGGGTCTAAATGACTTATTAGGGGACTCGCATAAGTAGAATAATACTTAATAAATTTTTAAACAAAGAATTGAATTTTTATAAATAAGTTTGAGTAATGTAAATCTAAAAAAGAAAATTCAGGTGCCAAAAACATACAATACATTTTAATGTAATTAAAATATTGATGTTTTTAAAAGTATTTGTTTTTTAATTAAAATTTTTGGCGCCTTTTACTACTCCAGCGTCTGTGTTCGCTGCACATTTTGTACACTGGGTTGCCACGCCCCTGGGTAGGTTTTATGAATACAAAGTCATGAGGTTTTATCAATAAAAAAATATGAATACATGGGATATTTTGACAACATTACTAACCTTGAAGAAATTTGATGAACTTATTTTGATTATTGCTGTTTTGAGGATGTTTAAAAAGCTTGATATTATTTGATATGATATAACAGGTTTTGAACGTGATATAAATGTGACAAAGCTGTGTCCAACAATAAAACATAACTTTCAACATTGTATATTTATAAAACTTACCATAACTTTTATAATGAATGATCATACGGAGGACTTTCAAATGATGTTATTTGATCCAGAATTTGAAAATACATAACAAATGATGCCAAATTCACCTATTTTAAAGAAGTTGAAGTATTCGCATCCCTCAATGAACCTCCATCCCCCGCCTGCCCCCCCCCAAAAAAAAGCAAAATAATGGTTTATTTTGGGGGTATTCATCAAATTTTCATGTTTAGTAACAAAACGATGTTTTCCCCCAAATTTTGGGGAATTTTCCCCAAAATCCCCCACCAGTTATTACTATAAAAAACTATTTTATCTGAATAAAGTATGATTTTTGCCATTTGATTCATAAAACGTGCCGTAACTTTGAAAAAACTGATCGTACCGACTTGCAGATGGTGTCATTCACTTTAGAATTTAAAATATCCATGCGAAACGATACCGCATTTGACCGACTTAAAAATGTTGACACCCCAACCCCTCTCGAAGGATTTTAAAAAAATCCTCCTTCTCCTTCTTAAAACTTATTAAAATCTGTTTTGGGGAATTCCTCATATTTCCATTAAAAAAAAAAAAAAAAAAAAAACTTTTTATTTGTAATGTGTATTGAACATGTAGTCCTTTATATATAATCTATTAATTAGTTATTAGGTTTTTAAAGGTTATTTAGATGCCTTGGAGCTTTTCTGCGCAAAACCCGTAGGTGCCTTCTTCCAGATTTCTTCATGATTACGCGTAATATTAGAACTTGACCTTATTACTTCAGGACATCTTACATTTTATCTTCCGCAATTTATAATATTTTTTTACACTTTTTGTGTTTCACGCCAATTTTTTGACTTTAGGAAATAATTCCTGTTAGACTGAACCAAGGCCATCTTGAGTAAATTTGGTCCTCTGCGATATTTGACAATTTTTGTGTTTCCGGCGATTTATCCATATATTAATAAAATAAATCAGCTTTTAATATTTTAGCCCAATGTAGTAAATTTTGTCCTTTTTTCAATAAAATTTATTCGTAATCCACAAGCTACACTCTAAATAAAAAGGAGTGAATAGTCACACCAGAATAATGAATACTCACTCTATCGCAGACTCAAAATATGCCGAACCTCTTTAGAGTGACTATACACTTTGGGCAAAAGTGGAATCAATGACTCTTTGAAAGAGTGAATACTCACTCCTAGGAAGTGAATATTCACTCTACACAGGGATCAACAATCACTATTTCTGAGGAGTGACTATTCACTTTTGCTAAAGGAGTGCGTTTTTTCACTCCTAGTAGGAGTGAGTAGTCACTTTTTCATAGGAGTGAATGCTCTTTTTTTTTTTTGCAATGAATTACCTTTTTTATTGCTATTATGGGCATTTTAAAAGAATCGTGTCTTTTAGAACATACAATGAAAATAAATACAAACGTGGTAAAGATTGAAATAAAATACTTTATTGACAATATTTATTTAATTCAAAGTATGTAACATTAATTGAACTTTTTAAGGGAAAACGTAATTAAAGTTACACATGAATTAGATTATTGACAGAGATGAACTATTTTATTCCAATCTTTCTCCTTGTGTTTGCTTTCGTTGGTAGTCCCATAAATATGATAGTTTTAAAATGCCCATAAGCACAAGTTATTAAACAGTTTTAACATATTAAACATATTTTTTTTTCAGATATACCCATTAAGTTTTACATATTATTTAAATAAATCCATAATGCACGTTATCTATGTTTTTTTTATGTGTAATTAAAATCTTATTTCTGAAAAATATATATTAATACAAGCCGTATTTATAAAATGACATGGTAAGTCATATTCAATTTCAATTTTTTATTCCCGTATATAGAGTAGATGTGCATGTAGTACCTGCCAGCGAAGACACTCACGAGCTAATGCTAATCCTATGGGGAGAGATTTTTCTAATATCTCGTTTGCATTTTGACGTTTTATTTATTTATTTATTTTACATTGAGTAGCTGAAGTTCGTCTCTATATCGCATCTTTTTTACTTTTTCGATTGCGGTCGCAGATATTTTTATAAAGTTTCTTTTACTCTCAAAACCGGTACCAAAAATGAAAGTGTTATTTAAAAAAATATCTGCAGACAAAACTGAAAAAGTGAAAATAAGCCAATATTTAAGAGAAAATGTGTTTTTGACGACTTCTGTAACTTAAGTGTTTTTATTTAAATGGTGAACGATTAAGCCCTATAAGCCCCTCTTTGACTGTGCCCTTAAACATTTTTTTCGGCTTCATGAGCGGTTTGATTGCCAGATTATAAAATAGGCAAAACATCATTAGATTCATTTTTAAAAAATAATAATAAAATGAAGAAGATATTGAAATTTTATAAATCACATTAATATAACTTAAAAACAACTATTTATAAAAATTTTGGTGTCATTACATTTTGGTAAGTGCAATTTAAAAATTAAAATTGATTACTTAAGTTTTTAATTAAAGCAAAATATTTTATGCACTATAAACATTACCGTAATTGCTTTTTTAACAGTGCCTATATGAGGTGTACGTTACTGGAAAATCACTACTTAAGTATTCCAGTAATGGACACTTCTCTCAAAACCTTAAAAATTAATGAAATTTTATAAACGACATTAAATACATAAAATGCAAAGCTTTCTTCAACTACAAAAACAAAAAATTGCAAATTTTGCAATAAAATAAGGAATACATAAATTTATTAAATGAAGCCAGCTCTTAGTATGATTTTCAATGAAAACACGATTTTCAATGAAAAACAGTGAAATTTAAAAACATTATTTTGTGCTGCCTGATTGGTTTAATTAAGAGTGTCAACAAAAGTGCTAAATTATAAAATATGCAAGGGGGAGTTACGAAAAAAAAATAAAAATAAAAAAATGAAAGCTAAATTTTTATTAGTTATTTTTTTTATAAACCAAAAACATTCAGGTGTGTACATTACTGTTACATCTACCCTATAGTATTCTATAAATGTGAGTTAAAGTTTTATAAAAGTATACTCGTGTATGAAAAAGAAAAAAAAAGAAAATATAAAATACAAGAAATGACTACATATGTATTATTCTTACTATTGGAAAAACAATTTTAATGAGTTATTTATCTCTAATAAATAAGTCATACTGCAAACTTTTAAAATTGCTAAAGCTATTCATTTATAAGCATCAAGGATAAAACACAAATCTTTGCGTCAGCGATTTTTTTTCCCTTCACGCACATAAAGATAGCAGAAGCAGACAGCTTCGTGTTAAAGTAAAACTTTAACTCAACATTCTAGAAGTTACATTCGGAAAATAAAAAGTTGAAATTAAAATTGACTTACCGGTTTTTTATGTTAAATTTTATCCCTTGTTTGATGAATAATAATCCTTTGTTTGATAAATAAAATATGTGCAGTGCAACATCTTCGCCACTGAGTATTAATGGAGTATTATTGCTTTTTACTGAATTATTTGTTCTCCATTTTGACTCCAGATCAAGAAACTTAATCTATGTGGATTATTTTGAATCATAAGATATCGGAGTATATCATTCCAAGATCGAAATTTAAACTACTTTTCAGTATTAGTAATACAAATTAAAGATCCACATTTGTAGAACGAGGAAACGAAAGTGAGACACATAACGGACACGATAAAATGGCGGAAACATTTTTATCATCACAACTGAGAAGACGATTTCTGATTGGCTGATGCGTAATACATATCTAAGTCACTTTTTAAGAGTGACCGTTGACTCTATCGAAGGAGTGACACTCATTTTTGAAAACGAGTGCGTTTTAATAGCAAATAAGCGTAATTTTATAGGTTATATTATAAAATGTAATTTTTGAAAAATAAGAATTGACATATTTTGGTACTTTTCATTGTTTTACTTAATATATTGGTTCAAAGTTGAGCGGGGATTTTTTTTAAGTGTATAATGCCGGGCTTTCACTCTCGTTAACCGAGTGAGATTTTTCACTCTCGACCATGGAGTGAGATATTTCACTCCTTTTTAGGGAGTCGGAAATTTCACTCTTTAAAGAGTGTATTTGTATAAAGTTCACTCTAAAAAGAGTGAAAATGCTAATCACTCCTACAAAAAGTGAGCTTTTCACTCCTCCCTGTTTTAGAGTGTAATTTTAAATTCTTCTAGTGATTTTTGGATTTTCGCCTGTTTCGCCGAGATTTGTTTTCTTAAATTCGTAAACAATTTAGTTTCAAACTTTTTAGCATAATGCAGCAAATTTTGTCTCCTCATTTTTTGAATTTTTGGTAATTCGGATTACAAATGTTTAAGCCCACTAGTGTAAATTTTGCCCTCTGCATTTTTTCTTTCTTCATTTCGACGCGATTTTTTGACATTCGTATTCATAAAAGGCATTTGGTTTCAAAATTCTCACTAATAATGTAAATTTTGTTTAAAAAATTTCTTTTTGTTTCTTTTTTTTTCTTTTTATGGATTTTTAAAGTTATTTTCAACGAGATTCTTAGCATGTTTTTGCGTACTGCCTTTTTTTTCCTTTTTTTTTCTAACATTTGTAAAAAATAATTTAGTTTGAAAATTTTAACCTAATCGAAGTATATTTTATTTTATCATACGTGGTTTTCAATGTTTTGCGTTTTTTAATGCTATTTTCATTTTTCTTTTGCGTTCGGCGACAATTTTCTGACATTATATGAAATTGTCACCAAACATTTATCCTAAACCCACTATTTTTAAATTTTTTGAAAGCAAAAATAAGGCAGAAGAAATTTTGTAGTGTTACTGTTATTCTTTGTATGAGACTCTCACTTTCAAGGTATTTTTTTAAATATTAGTAGAATATGATTTATTAATTTAAAGCCAAATTAGCTGTTGTTATTTTTTTAAAAGATGCAAAAAATAAAACAAAAAAATATGCAACTCAGTTATTTTAAATTCCTTAAATGTAAATGCATTTTATAATACATTTTATATTATATTTATGCAAATAAATTATAGTTACTATATTAATTTATTTATTTTCTTATTTTTTAAAAAGTTTGAGTAGAGGTTTTAAAAAATGACATCAAAGGGGCGGCAAAATAAGGCTCGCCTCAGGCGGCGAAATGTCTAGCGCCGGCCCTGGACATCCCTATTTTGAAATGATAAAATTCCTCTTGTTTTTTTGTGTTAATTAATGTGCCATTAACTTTCCTATCCTCAATGGGTCTAATCGACCCATAACTATAATTGGTTTTATACGATTCGAACCAGAAATTTTTTCATAAATAAAGTTAAATAACAGATTTAGAGATATAAGTCAATTAACCCTTTGCGGCGCGCTGGTTTCATAGATATACCACTTAATTTTAATTCCTAAACGCCACATTGGCACCAGAATTTTGTTTAAAAAAATTACGGTTTATTGAATGTGTGAAATATCGCGTTTCCTTATTTACAAATAAAGTTGTTTTCAAATTCCGGTGTCAGTCATTAATTTCAATACTTAAGCAACGAATTTGCCCAGCACCGCAAAGGGTTAAATATATAAAAATGTTTTAAATAACAAATCTGGTGTGAAATGTTTTTATCACGATTGAGTAAAATTTAAACAGGGTAGGAAGGTTAAATAAAATCAATTTTATCAGTTTAAAAAAACAGTACTAATGAAGAAATCATGATTAAAATAAAATAATCCTTGGCTACACAGTTTGCGATAAGGAGTTGCCTCTTAATTAGGTCGCATTTAAAGAGAGGCTGGTGGCATCTACAAAATATGATTGTGTGATACGGAAAGGTGGGGAGGCTTAACATTGTGATGTCCATTACGTTTAAAATGCAAGTACACTAATCACATTTGTGACGACACGCTTTTTCTCATGAACTGTAAGCCCAGCCGAAGGAAGTTATAATGGTATTTTATATTATTAACATAAAAGTTTTACCAGCTCTTGTTTAAATAATAAATGAATCATTATAATAATGATATTGTTTGTAATCTAACAGTGCTGAATTCAGGAAATGGTCCGGAAGGTAGAAAAGTGTCTGAATTCAACACTGTAATCTAAATATTGACTTGCATACATGAAACATATATATGCATACATTTAAATATGTGTATGTATAATAAATATGTAAATCTTTGGTATCATGTCAAACTATGCAATATAAATAAAATGTTCCAGTGGGCTAACTTTTTTGAGATTCGGATTTATTGATTGCGTGAAACATATGTATGCATACATTTAGATATGTGTCTGCATAGTAAATATGTAAAGCTTTGGTATCATGCCAAACTATGCAATATAAAAAATATGTTCCAGTGGGTTACTTTTTTTGAGATTCGGATTTCTTGATTGCGATCACTTTTCTGAAATTGTAAAATTCTCATTGTTTTCACCTTACTTAATATGTCATTAAATAAGGTTGGATAAGTCGAGTTATACTATTTCAAAAAAGTGGTGCTAATCAAGAAAGCTATAAAAAAAGAAGTAGCCAACTGAAAATACTGTTTTTAAATTGTATAGTTTGACATAGTACTGACGATATGTATACAAAATTAGTATAAATTTTGTGCATGTCTTTTTACATGTGATTTGGTAGATGGAAAAGTATTACCCGCATGCGTAATTACACGCGTCCAAAAGACGTTAACACAAGGTTGATCGTCAGTTTCTTATGAAATCTTTGTTTCCAGGCAAAAGAATGATTGAACCCCGCTTTTTTTAGTAAAATTCAGCTGCCTAGATGTTTGTTTCGAGATTATCTATCAATACATATTTTGAAAATGTTTTTATTTTAAATGAAATTTCGTATAGTTTAACAAATAATGCCTTAATAACTGGTATAAAGGCTTAATCTTTTTCTTTAAAAACTGTGCTGATATTTTATTAAAGAAAAATGGCATCGGCAAACTAAGGATGCAGCGGACGCTTTTACTCAACAACATATCGTTTAGAAGCAGGAGTATAACTCGTGATCGTCATCAAAATCTTAATTTGCCCCTTTTATCAGCAGTGGGTTAATCATATTTTAAAAGAACTCCGCTTTTACTGCAGTATTTCTATCAGTATTTTGTAAGTAAAATATTATCCTTAATTAAAGTTTCTAAAATTGCGTTTAAATGAAATGATTTTTTTTTTATAATAAAAAACTTTTAGAATTTTTGCACTATTGTTATTCTACTCTATTTATTTACTTAAAGGAATATGAATGGGACGAAAGAACGTAAATTCTGGGAGCTCTAAAAATTGGTCATACAGTATTAAATAAAAAATAATTATACCTGTAAAATACTATTAATGAATATAAAGAATGAATGAATAATTGAACAAAATGTTCATTGAACATTTTAATTGTTTAATATAATTTTATATTTAACAATTTGGAGGGTGTACCTACTTAATTTCATTTGAAATTGCGAATCGTAACCAAGACTGTTTTAACCCATTCGTGCCCACCACCTTTTGCGCAAATTTTATTCGGTTGGTACCACTATTTTCAAAAGAATTAAGTTTAGTTTATTAATTGCGAAAATGTTTCAATTAAATAAAATAAAGATTGCTGTTCTTTTTTACCGGTGCCAAAAACAGTGGTACATGCATCTTTTGAAGCGTCCCTAAAAAGGGACGCTAGGCACTAATGGGTTAATATTTTTTCCTTTTTTTAATAAAGACCAGAAAAAATAACGAAATAAACAGGCATTTCCTTTTTCTGGCTTTGTCATTCGTTTGTAAAATCTGGTATGAACTAGTCATTTCACCAATTTAAGTGCAGAATTTGTCTGCGGCTGAAAGGCTTAACAATTTTCCTGACTTTTCCGTACATCGCACGGGCAAGAAGAGTTTGCGTAATCCAAAACTAAAAACTTTTTGGCACCATTATTTTTTTTTAATTACAACTTTACACTACTAAAGGGCAGAAATATTTAAATTAAGTATTACAAATATTTTAGCTTAAAAATAGTGGCATTTATCCAATATTTTCAAATATTTCAAAATTCTATATCCATATTTTGAAAATTTCAATATCCAATATTTTCAGTTAAAATATAAAATGATTTTTTTTATAAAATGATTTTTTTAATAATATTTAAAAATAAATTATGTGAACTTGACCCCTATCTACATATTAAGAAAGAATAAAAATCTCTTCATGTGATATGGAATATTTCAATGACTATTTTCATTAATCTATTACACTTGTACTTAATATTGTATTTAAAAACGAATCGCTTTCGTAAAAACTTGAAAAATGTATTCAAATACCAAAAATTAAATTACCATAATTGTGTTTTAATAATCCTTCTTTCTTTTATGCCAGAGAAAGAAATAAGAAAACACAATGATTGCTTTTAGCAAACAGATGTGCTCATCTTATATTTAAATCACTTTGTCGATATTTGCTAAATGGATAATTGATAGAATCTCGAATCTGCTGCAGTAAGACTTGAAATATTTTATCATATTACTATGCAAAGAAATTTTACTTAACCGGGGATGAACGAAATAAAATATTACTTCGATTGAAATGCTCGAAAGATTACATATAAGTTAAGTGTGATTGAAATGTGATAGATGAGTAAAAGTATTTTTAAATGTAGATTTATAAGTTCGTGTTATAACAATTATGGTAATTTGTTTTGCATCTATTTACCGGAAAGGAGGTCATTAGCAGAGTGAAGTAAATGTTTTACAATGCTACACAAATTCTCAATATGTTAAATATAATTTATAATTAAATTATCCTTTTCATAAAAAAATTCTCTCTGATTTTTAAAATCTTAAATGACTTTTGTGAAATATCTTATAACTCAAGTGAGATTTTAATGCATTCCGTTAGTGATTAATGATCAGTTTAGAGATTATAAAGGCCTCTGAAATCAGTTTTGGTAATTTTTTTTCCGTTTTTTCGCATAAGACGGAATTTCTCAAACTTTTTCAAGTATAGACTAGATTAAGTACAGTAAGTTAAGTTTACTCTTATGCTTTAAAATTTTTAATTACACTTTAATTTTGTGTTATTTTGCAGAAAACTCAACTGATTTGAAATTTATTTCGACATTTTTTATTATTGCAAGTTTAATCCTCTCAATAATAAATTATTTTTCCTTATTTTTCATTATCCCAAAAAATCATTTTGTGATAAATGAGATCCCATTGTAAAATAATTTTTAAATTGTGCTGCATAGTAGTTATCTGTTCACAAGTGAGATTTCCATAAATAAGAAGCTCCTATCTGCAAGGTAGGCTCCCTATCAGAGTTTGCTGCACATGTGTAGAAAGCCGTTTGCGTTAATGTATTTGGCTGTTTATCGCTTACTTGGCGAGTAAAAAAATATCAGTCATTTAGTTTTTTCAACGTCCGTTATTTCAAAATAATTAATTGTGTTAGACTTGTTTGGTTGTCTCTTGGCTCAACTCCGTTTTATGAAATAAAGATAATTTCTTTATTTTATTTGCGAAGTCAAATTTTAATAATTATTTTAGCCAAAAGTGAAGGAAAACTTTTAAATATATTGTTTTGAATATAAAATCAAAATGACACAATTGCCAAGGGTAAAGTAAGGTAAGCATCCAGCATGCGCAGTAAATGCTCAGATTGAGAGCCTACCCTCCTGATAGCTTCTACTCCATAAATGAATGCTCAAAATGTTTTGCTTAGTAATGAAAAATTATCTGTCCTCATATGAGACCCGTATGCATGACAGGGTTCAGAGATTCACAAGTGCTAGACCATGGAATTATTAAAAAAGTGAAACTGACATATCCTTAAATAGTAAGGCTTGAACAACCACTTCCGCAGGGAGCCAATACACTTGCGATAAACTTCCAACAGAAACAATAAATAACAAATTTTCTTCAACTAGACACCTCATTAATTCAATATTTTAATAAAATTAATAGCAGATCCCTCTGTTCATTTTTAATGGTGGAAGTTTATTTCGGCTGCAATGTTTCTGCCACATTGCACCAACCCTGGTAACTACTCTTTGTGTCAGAGAAAAGATCATAATACTACGGCAAAGTGGCACCAGTAAAAAGAAACGGAATTATTTTAGCATACTAGAAGATAGCCCGTCAAAATGACGTGTTTCTATTTTTGAAAGGATGATAAAACATTACAACAACTTTGGTCAGTCATAGCCACTTTAGGCTTAAACAATTTTGAAAAATACGAAGATTGAACATGAGGGAAAAATCTAAAAAAAAAAAAAAAAAAATCAATAGAAATCTGCATTTAAAGCTATAACAAAACTATCTGATGGATTGGGAGGAATTGTAATGAACAAATGGTAAATACATAAATTTTAAAAGAATAAAGTAAGATAAAATATCAATTATAAAAGAATACATTGTGAAACTACAGCCAAAAAATATTTTAAAATACTGGGAGAAAATAATAAAAATATCCAAAATGTATAAAAAATTTCCCATTTTGGCCATTTCCAGACGCATATGAAAGGGTAGCCAAATTATTAATTGAATGGGTAAAATAATGGCATAGAATATGCCGCTAATGAATTTCACTCACAAAATTACAGTAATTATTTCACAAAAAAACATGCAAATTAACATGCATTAATAATGCAAAAGATGTACTAATAATGCTATTTTAAAACATTTGTGAATTAACTATTTTATACAATTAGCTAATACTTAAAAGAAAATACTTTATAAGATCGAAAACTAATGTCAACAATAAAGAGTGAACAATCGTGATTCGTTATGTGGCAATGAATTCATTCACGGCTGTAAAAAAAAAAAAAAAAATAATTAAATAAATAAAGCAACGCGAATATAAAAATTCTAACAATATTGTATTTAAACCGCACCATTGCTTTTCTTAAATAAAAAGTTTTAATTAAACACTGTTATAATTTGACTGTTTTGCTGCATCGTCATTACACAGCTTTTATTGAAAATGATTACTTTACCGTATTACACTGTTAAAAATTTGACACATTTGTTGCAGCGTCATTCCACAGCTTTTATAGAATATCTCTTTTATGACCAATGAGAATGCTCCATATCACAGTAAAATTAACCGCTTTATATAAAATCAGTGGAGCGATACTGCAGCAAATGGGTCAAATTTTTAACAGTTGCTGCAGCATCACTCCAACGCTTTTATAGAAAACGGTTACTTTGTGTGTGTTACTTACAGTGTATTCTATAAAAGCTGGGGAGTGATGATGCAGCAAAAGGGTCAAATTTTTAACAGTGTACTGCTAAAAATTTGACCCATTTACTGCAGCGTCACTCCACAGCTTTTATAGAATGTCTCTTTTATGACCAATGAGAATTCTCCATAACACAGCAAAGTAATCGTTTTCTATAAAAGTGGTGGAATGATGCTGCAGCAAATGAGTCAAATTTTTAACAGTGTGAACATTGTGTTTGAAATAGGGAAAAGATTTCAAAGAACAGGAAAATGTAGTGACGTCATTTACAGCTCAAAATGTAAATCTGACAAATGAGAACGCTCCATTACGACTATGGAACATTTGCATTGGACAAAAAATTGATAGCCTTTAAAATCGGAGATAAATTTTTGCAAGGAATTTGTCATTGGTCACAATAAGTGTTTTTTTTTCTCGTGGATAGGTTGACCCTGGAATCGTTATACACGGAGAGATTTTATATGCATAATTTGTGTGAGACATTGTCCATCAATAAGGCACTTATATTAAAGAAATTTCCAATTGAAGTTTATTGGTGGATATTTTTACAGGCAGTAATCGTAAACTGTTTATGTGATTAACAGAAACAGCTGTCACCTTGTGACAACCTTCTCATTTACTTCACTCACAACTGCTAAACAATACACTATATGTCGCCGACTCAGTGGCGTGGTTGGTAGCGGCAGCCCCTCCGACTCCGCTGGATCCTGGTTCGAGTCCAGATAGCGGCATAGGTGTCTGTGTCCTCCCTGTGATGTGTATTAAAATGTATTTTCTGTAATAATAAAGTGTTCCATATTTGTTTCTGTGCATTCTGGATATTTCGAGGTAACAGCCATTGTAGCTATAGACCTCAAAGCATTGTTCACTCGAACTCACTATATGTCTCCTCGATATTCTTTACTCCATTTCGAAGGATAAAAGTCGTCCATGAGCGACAGTATGAAATACGCTTGAAAAATTAACCATTGAACTACCAGAAATGTTTGTCATGTTTTAATAAAAATATCCCATACCAGAATTTCTATTTAAAACTGTTTACCTTATTTTTTCCTTATTATTGTGTAAGTTATATAACTAGTTTATTTGAAAGTTATTTCTAATTTGAATAAATATTTTGAATAATGTTTTTAAATTCCGGTGTCAGTCGATAATTTCTCAATTTACTGACAGTATTTGTGCGTAACGGAAAGGATTAAGCAGTGCTTCCAGGGGACTACTTAAAAAAAAAAAACAAAAAAAAAAAAAAAAAAAAAAAAAGAATCTTAGCATTCTTGTATTGCATCATTTATTTTGAAATGATAAAATTCCCCTTGTTTTCGTGTAATTAAATAAGGCTAGTTTTATCATTTCAAAAAATGCTGCCAGAAAATATCAATAAACCTGAATTAAACAATAAAGAAAAAATGCGTCAAACATAGATTATGAACCAAATTTCAACACATTCAGAATAATGTAACAAAACTGCACCGTTAAAAAGTTAAAATATTATGTATCATTTCTCCATATGGAAACGTGTAACTCATGTCAAAACTATCTGTTATTTATACTTCTATCTGTTTTCATCTAAAATTGGAAAATTATCTGAACTTTTTAGCAGCCCTAAATAGTATACAGAGATATGTATCTATTATGAACATGAATTCCAAAATTTAGTAGGTTAAAGGCCATTTAAGGGTACATACATTTCAGCTGGAAATTGGCCTTCAGCAATTTTCTATAATAAGCAGAATGGTATGCGAATACTTTTATGCACCCCTGCATATGAGGTACAAAATTTATGTATAAAGAATAATATTCAAAAAACTAGTTAAATTTAAAAGCGCCATACCGAATTTTAATTAATACTCTCCAGCAAATAATACGCAAAACCGATTTCTATTGTGCGTCCCAGTAAATTAATAAAAAATGCGATGAATGATCTGTTAGAATTAACTTAATAATAACTTCTCTTAGTATTATATTTAATTTTTGCGTCTTCCAGACTGAATTATATAATTACTAGCTGACACGCCCGGTGTTGCCCGGGTACGTGGTAATAATATTAAATGGACATGAAATTTGTGATTTTATCTCTAATTCGAAATACATTGGATTAAATTGTCTTAAATACGTGGCCTCTGATTGTGTGAAAAATTGGTTTAAAAAATAAACAACTAATATTTAGAGTTACAAATATTCAAAATGACTTCAAGGGGAAACGGGGAAGAGAATATGTGTCCAACGATTGCGTGATTTTCGTGTTAAAATGTTGATTTTTATCATTAAAAGCACTGTTCAGTCACATAACTATTTACTTTTTTTCACATCAAAATCATCAGTGAAGTATTTTGATTTTCAAAAAAATTATATCACTGATAAATCCGACTATACCGCGATTAAAATCGATACTCGATGATTAGGTAAACGGTTAGTATATAGCATAGGTTCCCAACGGGGGACGGTACCGCCCCCCAGTGGGCGCTGGAGTCTTTTAGGGGGGCGGTAGCGAATCTAGAGAAAAATGGGGGGCGTTAGGGTCGTCGAAGGGGGCGGTCATAGTATACCTACTTATTTACGAACTAATATAATAAAAATAGTTGATCTCCTCTACATTGCCTACAAAAACCTAACTGCACCTTTAAAGGGAAATCTATACATATGAACCTAAATCTGATGGGGATGGGGAGATTGAATTTATGTTACTAATGTCAAAAAGTAGCCTTGGAACCAGGCCCGTAGCTAAGGGGGCACTATGGGGGCGCTATGGGGGCCTCAGCCCCCCTAAAATATTTTGAGCCCCCCCCCCCCAGGAAAAGATTCCAAGGTCACCAGTTTTGCAGAATTATTAAATTGTACCTAAAATAAGTGTTTCAACACTCCCTCATCCTATATGTACATATGAAACTAAAATGATGTTTAATTTTGCACCAGTTATACACTCAAAATTTTCATCATCCTATGCTTTTCTTAGCATAAAATGAAGTTATTACAACAGTTTAATAAGAAACATAGTACCTAGAATGTGAATATGCATCAATTTATCTTTCTACATCAGAGAGAGAGAAAAAAAAATTATGAACGCCCCCCCTAGATTCTCTTGAGCCCCCCCCCCAATGGTTCACTCTTAGCTACGGGCCTGCGTGGAACTCTATGAAGGGCTATGATTCGAATTAAAAATCATTATGAATTCAAAAATTGTGGAGTAAAAAACTCGCGGTAATTAGCAGGCTAAAAGTTTTAAACTTATTTATTTTTTTATTAACTGTATTTCGAAAAATTCTGAAGTATGACGATATATGAACAAATATTTTTAAACGAACCTGTGATTTGAATCAGTTCAATAAATTTGTTTAACCTTAGTGAAATTGATAAAAATCGTTATATCCATAAATTTGCTCAAAAGTAAATTTATTTAAACTTATATAGTAAAAATTTTATGTTTCAAAATATCTTAATCGAAGAAGAAATGCCAGCAGTACAATATTGAGTATTTGAAATATGGATCTAGAAACTCTCCAACAAACAAATTGTTACCTATGTGCTTAATTTGCCAAGAATTTTTTTTTCAAATGAAGACATAAAGCATTCTGGCTACAAGAGCATTTGAATATATGTGTGCTGGTAGAAAAGACAAATATATGTCTTATTTTTATTTTCTTCTATCTTTATAAGAAAAAAAGTATTAGATTCGTGAAAATTTTAAAGCTTCGGATTTTGACGGATTTACACGTTTTATGGGTTAGAGATTCTAAAAACATGTTTTAACAAAATGTCTGTCTATTAGCCTATCTGACTGCATGTGACATAAATTTTATAGGTGCTCTATCTCAACAACTAATGCACGGAATTTATAAAAAATCTATATTCAGGTATTCTCTGTTATAATTTGATGCTCATTAGTATTTAGTGTAAATTACTCAACAGGTGACTCTTCTATGCTGCCTTTTTCACGATTTCCGCAACGGCTTTATCGCAAGAACTACTTTACAGATTTTCACCAAACTATTGATTTGATTATTCCTTGACATGAATAGATGCTGTTTACATTTTGTTGAAAATCGCTCAACAGTTGCGCTGTTATGCTGTCTTTCTTTACGATTTCTAAACAGCTGTATCTCTAGAATTAACGCACGGATTTTCATCAAAATTCAGATTTAATTTTACCTTGATAAATGTTATTGCGGATTATGTTTTGGTGAAAATCGCATAACAGGTGGCGCTTTTATTCTGCATTTTTCTCGATATTCTCAGTAGTCCTATTTGAAGAACTAATGCACGAAATTTCATACTTTTAGAATCCTCGCGATGGATGTAGATGGCCATTTAATTTTGATACTATGATAGAGAATTTTGAAGTATCAACATGTATGAGATAGAAGAAAGTTTTGAGATTGCCACATCTGACCATTTCAAAGACTGGAAAAGAAAATTTAAAACAGTCAACTGTATCAAACCTTTATAAGTCAACATCTAAACAAGAAGATGACGGACTACGAGCCTCATATATTCTTATAATTTTAATAACAAAAGTATTAAAATTGCACACAGTCGGCAAGAAATTAATCTTGCCTGAAGTCAGAGAAATAATAAAAACTGCTCTTCATCATGAGAAACCGTCTGATGTTACAGAAAAAATCCTGAGTAAAAATTCGGTACAAAGAGGAATAGATATCTAAAAGAATTGAAAGATCATTATGTTGTTACTTAAAGACCTGCAAATTTTTCATTCAACTCCATGGATCAGCATTACCAAATAACAAAAAGCCATAAAAGAAAAAAAAAATCAATAGTTATTATTTGATAAAAATTTGGAAACTGATACAAAGAAAGAATCGATAATTAATACCACGAAGTTAGTCCAAGAGAAATAAATTCGCTATTATAATATTTTGTCACTTGCTACTGGTGTTTCTCGAACAACGACGGGACATTAGGAGGGTTTCAATAACGCATTTTAAACAAGCAGTACTAAATGTATTCTCTGTACATTTCATTACACATCATCAGCAATTTGTTTCAAAAAATTGGAGTGAACACCTGTATATGTTGATTCATTACATTATTAGAACAGTCAATAGAAATTGAAGCAATTCCTAGAATGACAGGATATTTTGCCAACTTCATAGTGAAAATCATTTCACAACAAAGTGAAACAATTATTTCATTTTGTAGTGCAGTTATCACTATCACTTTGCACCAGACCTGCAAATTAATTGAATCAGTTTCTGCTGTACACAGAAGAGTAGGTTTTTAGATCCTTCGCAAATGCAGCTACAGTAGTATCATCATATTTCGAACGAGGAAATAGTGGAGCTCGCAGCAAATGAGAACTGTAAGTAAAATTCAGAAATGGATACCAAGAGTTCTAACTTCAAAACCTACAACTCTCTAATCTGGATTGTGAGGGAGAGTACATAAAATTTTAATTACTTTCCTTTCATCAAATTTCGATGAAAGCGGGTTCCGTGCAGTAGCTAATTTACTGTATAAGAAAAGGAATATGCATCTTTGAACCTGACAATTTGTGACCGATGTTGAAGAAAACGGAATCTGATATGAAAATATTGTTAACTACTATTGTCAACTACTTCACTGTTTTTTTTTTTTTTTAATTCTTATTAGTTGTGATTATTTTTCAATTTTTATTAATTTTTTTCTACATTTGATGGTTATTTTAATTAACTTCTACTTTGATTAATAGATTGATACACAAATAAAATATAGATAATATGAAACATTAATTTAACATTTTGTATAATTAATTGTTATGGAAGAGGGGGGGGGGGCGTTGGCATTTTTTCTTTTGTAAAGGGGGCGGTGGACCGGAAAAGGTTGGGAACCTATGGTATATAGTATTGTAATTTCAGAACCGTGGTACAAAATTGAGTATATTTTTAACACTAGAACCGCGGGAAATTTTACTCAAGTTTTATAAAAATAATTAACATCAGAATTTTTATTTAAGTCTATTTAACTTATTTATTTCAAATAATTTTCTGGCATCTTACATATTAATTATTTTATGAAGATTTATCTGGTTCGAATCGACATCTTTTCACTGAGTACGGGTCAAAATGACCCGTCTCCGCGGTTCTAGTGTTAATCAAAAATAAGTAATATTCATCCCTTGCATAAAATCCTAACAGTAACCTAATTGTATTGCAATCGTAACCTATCTGTAACATAGCTGCATAAGAACCGGAACCTAACCGTAACATAAATATATCATAAATGTAAACTAATCGTCAACTTATCGTAACCTATCCGTAATCTGACCGCAACCTAACTGCATCTTAACCTTAACCTAACTGCAACTTAATCAAAACCAAACTGCAATTAACCGGAATTTAAATACAACCTAATATTAACGTCTTGAAGAGCGGTGGTGTAAAATATAAACCACTTAATTTTAATCGCAAAATGCCATATAGGCACCAGAGTTTTGAAATGAAAATTTGAATTTTATGAAGTACGTAAAGAAAAATATTTATTTACTTTGAAATAAATTTTTTTTTAATTTCTGGTGTCATTCAATCATTTTAGCATTTTATGAATAGAAGTGCTTTGCCCCTCAAAGGGTTAACTGTAACATAAGTGTAACCTAATCGAAACGTAACTATAACCCAGATGTAATCTGACTGTTATCTAACCGAAAATTAAGTTAACACTAACTATAAACTAAGTATTCTAACCGTGTATTTGCTACAATGTAATTTAGTCCACTTTCCACCGCCACAGGGTTCAATATGTTTTGTACAAACATCCGACACTTATGACCGATACCTGCGGCCGAGAATAATAGGCGTGCAACGTACGAAATGCAGAATGTTTCAGTTTCACTTTCCATCATCAGAATGAGCATTTTTTCGTAAACAAACCTAAATCCGAATTATACTCCGATTTTCAATATATCCGTAGTTATATTACAGAACGAGTTGGAAATACAAATAGCAGTTTAAGAAATTTGTTGAAATTTCTATTCAGAAATAATGGTAACCATCACTCAATTAATAGCCCAATATTAATGAATATGAATTTCCTAGACGGCTAGGTGCTGCATGCTTCACCAAATAGAAGGCAAGCAGCACATGCTCTGTAAAATATGCTAGTTCTAATTTTCATCTACAGGAGCTCACTCATTCGTTAAAAAATCTATATCTGAAGGAAATTCCGTAATTAAACAATTTTTTAGATCTATTAGTCGAGAGGATGGGAAAATCGAATAAGAATTTAAGAAATTTAGTGAAATTATTGCTCGGAAATAACCACTATTTATAAATTAAACGCGAAATAAGTTCTGTACGAATATCCGACGCTGATTCATGCTACCTGTAGCTTTATATAGCAGATGTGCGTTAAATAAGGAACAATTTCCAGTATTATAAAAGGAAAAAAAGAGCAATGAAAAAATGTGTGTGAAAATATCGTTAAAAAAGCATACATCAAGTACAGATTATGAAACACTATCTATCACATTCAAAGCAATGTAAAAAACTGCTCCCTTTAACCCTTTATCTGCCGGCGGTACTTATAGGTACCATTAAAATTACTCATTATAAAGTTCTTTTAATACATCAATCAGTTTTAATACTGTTTAGAATAAGTTGCAGATACATTACTTTAATTTGTTCCAAAAGCATTGTTGGTTACATGAAACAAAACTATTTTTAAAAAGTTGATTTCTTTTGCCTTTGTATCATTTCAGTTTTCTTGGCGCTGAGAGAGAGGAATGGTGATTTTTCAATTCGGAAATATTTCTCTATTTACATTGTAAGAACATCATACTTGTACATTTTATAATTCTAAAAAATACTAAGAATATATTTTAAAATAAAAGATTTGAGTGGGGTTATGAATATTGCACAAAATCCTTGTAAATTCAAATTTAATTCTTCTAAATCCTTCAAAAATTTATTAAATGATTATGTATATCTTTTAATTTAGTTCAAACAATTTATGTAAAATGCTTTAGAATATAACATTTTAATGAATCCATAATTCGACAGATAAAGTGTAAAAAAATTAAAATATTACGTCTCATATTGCCATATAAAAATATATAAAGCATTTCAAAACAGAATTTCAGCTGTTCCCATCTATATTCGGAAAATTATCCGAATTTTTAAGGAACCTTGTATATGTATAGAGATTTGTATCTATAAACAACATGAATTTCAAAATTTAGTTCATTTAACCTCGTGAAGAGCGGTAAGGCCGCTACGGCATCACATAATTTTAATTCTTAATTCCACATTGGCGCTCGAATATTTTACTGAAAATTTCACTTTTATTAATTACGCGAAAATACACTTTTACATATTTAAAATTACATTTTTTTGCAAATACTGGTGTCAGCAAATCATTTCAACATTTTCCAAAAGCAAACGCTTTGGCCATGACAGGGTTAAGTGATACATGTATTTCAGAAATTTCCCCTTCAGCAATTTCCTCTAATAAGGAGAATGATATGCAAATACTTTTGTGCAGCCTTTTATATGAGGTATAGATTATAGTAGAAACAGTAATATGCAAAAAAAAAAAAAAAAAAACTAATTACATTTAAAAGTGCATACTGAATTTTTAAACATATTCTTCAGCAACTATTAGCAGAGCAATTATAACTGTAACCGAGATTTCTTTTGTGTGTCCCTATAAATTAATAAAAAATGCTATGATTTCTCTGTTTTAACGTAATCGTACTGATAATAGGGGATTTATATCTGCTTCAATACATTTAAAATAGCATAACTCATTAAAATACTCTTTAAACGATTTTTACCCATATACTACAAAGTGAAAGATTTCTTTTGAGTGTCCCTATATATGAATCGTTAGTGGTAATTACTTCATATGCAATACCAAGCATGCTTTAGTAACCCTAAATAAGCTTTATCAATTGAATGAAAATCAGATTATATGTACTGGATTACATTTACGGGAGTTATAGCGTGGACAGACAAACTGAATGCATAAGCACTTTTTAGATTTATTGATAAGTGCTAAAAAGACTTTTGAGATTAAAGAAAATATATCGTATAGAAAATGAGAATTTAAATTATATCTAAAACATTGCTGCTCCTTACAGCAACAGAATGCATTCGAATGCAAGGGATTATTTTTGCCAATTTTCAATTTTTAGTGGTAATAGAGCAAGTAAGATCTTTTTTTATCTTCTACTTATCTTTTAAGAACCATTTGTCTTAGAATTTAAATATAGTTTCAAGAACGCAATTATTATTGTTCAACCAACCAAAGTAAAAAAAAATCCGAAAGACAACAGTAGAAAGATGAGCATAAATTCCACGTTGACAAGCTCGTTGCTATGTGTTGAAGTTATTTGAAGTTAATCTATTCTCTTAATAGTCTGTTATTATTAAATACAATTTCAAAGTAACAGCTTTTAAAACTTTCAACTCCGTCCTAAAATTTAGAAATTAGACGAAAAAAAAAACACTTTCAAAATATTAACATTCCAATTCGTTTATTTAACACTAGAACGCCCGAAGGAGTCGATTCGACTCCAACTATGCGATTAAACATCAATCCGAACCGAAAAAATTGTTTTGAAATAATTTAAATTTGGTCCATGCGGTTTTACGTTAAATAAATAAATTTAACAATTTTGAATAAAAAATCCAATTAGAAATATTATTGTCAAACTTGAGTAACATTTTCGGGCGTTCTAGTGTTAATTTTGTGTCAGCTTTTTTAATTACCATAATTTCCGACGTATAATCCGCGAATCAAACAATTATTTTTAGACCCAGAAATTTTTTAAAAAGAAATGTAACTTATCACATCGTCGAAAATATTTGACTTCAATCCCTAAATAAAATTCTGTGTCCATAATGAATTGTTGGATCCTCGAATTAAACGCCGAAAATTACGGTATTTCTGCAAAAGTTTTTTACAACCAACCAAATGAAAGCAAGTGCAAAAAACGAATGTTTTATAATCGAAGCTGTATGAACCAACCAATAGAAAGTAAGCGGAGGGGGGAAAAGAGAAAAAAAATTGTATTTTTGTTGAGAGTGAGTTCCTAATTTTAATTACCGTAATTTCGGGTGTATAAGCCGCGGATCAAACAATTCTTTTTGAACCCAGAAATTTTATTTAGTGATTGAAGACAAATATTTACGGCGATCTAACAAGTCATATTTGTTTCTTAAAAACATCTGGGTCGAAAAAGAATTGTTTGATCTGCGGCTTATACACCCGAAATTACGGTAATTACCAGGGTTAGTACGGATCCTGGAATTTCATGACCAGAAAATTCTGCGGCACCAGTATTTTCTTATAGAAAAAATATGATTAGATAAGACGAAATTTCGCGCGTTTGAACTAGATTTATTTTTCTATAAAATAATGTTGGTATTACACCTGGAAAATAACGGTGCCCGTACGAACCATGATTACTTAGTTAATAATTAGAATTTCGAAATTCTGAATATCAGATATATCAGGAGAGACTTTGGACTACTCTCAAAAAATGTTTGAGCCTTGTACGTGCTGTAGATTTTGCTAGCTATCGCAGACACATGCATGGACACACAAATTGAGTGTTTTGTTTTTTATTTGTATAGATATTACAAAAGATATTTTAAATGACATAAAGATATTATTGCCACTTCTAAAAGAACAGTCACTTTGAAATACCACCACCTTGAGAAATATTATACTACTTTGAAATATTTCTAATTTATAAAATATCCTTGAAGAGTCAGAACCATTCGTTCCTGGCTTTAAACGAAGAACAACTTCTTATTTATCCATAAAAATTATTATTTATTGAACAATTATTGAAAGATTATTATTTTGGTTTGAGGCATACAGATGTGACTCATGCCTGAGGTAATCATATTTATTTTCTTGGTCTTTTTCACTTCTTTTCACTTGTAGTATATCATTAAATATGCCATGATTATTTTGATTTTTCCAGCCTCCCATAAATGATTTATCCTCAAATTCTTTATTTAATTTCAATGACGACTCATCATAGTAACTGTTGTCCAAAATAGATTCGCCATTCAAGGATAAATTGTTTTTTTCCATCCCTTCATGCCTGTCAATGTTCTTTTCAGTAACTTTAGGAGTTTCTTTCTTTATTGGAGAAGTAGTTTTCAATGGCATATAGGGTTTGGTAGTAGTTGCATAATCATTTTTCTTTGGAAAATTTTTTTTTGTTGAAATGTTAGGCTCATCATAGTAACTGTTGTCCAAAATAGATTCGCCATTCAAGGATAAATTGTTTTTTTCCATCCCTTCATGCCTGTCAATGTTCTTTTCAGTAACTTTAGGAGTTTCTTTCTTTATTGGAGAAGTAGTTTTCAATGGCATATAGGGTTTGGTAGTAGTTGCATAATCATTTTTCTTTGGAAAAATTTTTGTTGTTGAAATGTTAGGCTCATCATAGTAACTGTTGTCCAAAATAGATTCGCCATTCAAGGATAAATTGTTTTTTTCCATCCCTTCATGCCTGTCAATGTTCTTTTCAGTAACTTTAGGAGTTTCTTTCTTTATTGGAGAAGTAGTTTTCAATGGCATATAGGGTTTGGTAGTAGTTGCATAATCATTTCTCTTTGGAAAATGTTTTTTTGTTGAAATGTTAGGCTCATCATAGTAACTGTTGTCCAAAATAGATTCGCCATTCAAGGATAAATTGTTTTTTTCCATCCCTTCATGCCTGTCAATGTTCTTTTCAGTAACTTTAGGAGTTTCTTTCTTTATTGGAGAAGTAGTTTTCAATGGCATATAGGGTTTGGTAGTAGTTGCATAATCATTTTTCTTTGGAAAATTTTTTTTTGTTGAAATTTTTTTTGTTGTTTTGGTGGTAAATTTTTCTCTTTTTAAATTTTTTCTTCTTGATTTTGCGGGCTTTTTCGTAACTCTAGCAGTTTTTGCGCTACTTTCTTTTATTTTCATTCCTTTATTAGGTTTTGGAGAAGTTTCATTTTTCTGTGGAATATTTTTTTCTCTTTTGGTGGTCAAATTTTCTTTTTTTAAATTTCTTCGTTTTGACTTTGCGGGCTTTTTCGTAGTTTTCGTAGTTTTTGTGCTGCTTTCCTTTCCTTTCACTTTGTTTTTCTTGGCCTTGCGAGATTTTTTGTTATTTTTTGCCGGACTTTTATTCGATTTTTTTAAATTTGGCTGTCTCGTGCTTTTCTTTTGCGAATTTATTTTCACAGTAGAGTGCTTCCTTGCAATTTCAGACTTTTGTTTTTTATTCTTTTTCTTTTTTTTATTTACTTTTTCGGCAGAATCGTTTCCTTTTCCTTTCTTTTTTGCTTTTGCTGTTTCCTTTTTTGCAGACCTTTTTATTTTTAATTTTTCATATTTAACTTCGGAAATATCAGTATCGTTTTCTGCAGATGTCCGGATTTCTTTTTCTAGAATCTCCTCAGGGGTTTCGGAAGGTGAAACAATTTCGTGTTCCTTATCCGTATCAACCTTTATAACTGGATCCTGGCAAGTATAGTTAGTCCAGCAATTGCTCACACAACATATCTGTTGGTCGGAGCACTCCTCGTCAATAAAGCAAGGTTTCAAGGATCCAACAATTTCTTTTTCAGGACAAGTCGCTTCCGGACATACCAGACCTGGAAAATAAATAATCTCATTCATTATCACGAATTTCAAATATTTCGTTATTATTTATAAAATAACACTGGTCGGTACCAAAATACTCCCTTTGAAACTAATTGTTGATCTAAATAAATTTCATCTCACTAAATCAAAAATATAATAATAGAATTACTAAATCTTTTATTATTATTATTATTATTATTATTATTATGGGAGAGGTGGGCAAATTCTTTTAAAAGTTAAGATTTTTTTATGGCTTTCTAAAACTAAGTAGAGATTGCGTAAGCAAAAGTATGTATCTGCTATCATGTGATAAATATATAAAATATGTACATATAACATGCAAAGGTATAGGGGTAAATGTCGCTGGACATGAAAGAGGTTCCCGAAAAAAATGCGCGAAACAAACATCAACAAAGTATATTTTCATGATATATTTTATGAATTTATTATTTAAGACAGTGTAAATACTTTTTTCATATTAAGTTAAGAATGATATAACAGATTAATTTCTTGAAATCCTGTAATTTATCTTAGAAGTTTAAAAATTTGTCAACACAAATAATATTCAAAAATACTTAAAAATGTTTTTACTTACAATACAATGTATTTAAAAAACTAGTAGTTTCGAGCACATCACGCGCATCATCTTAGTTAAAAGCGATAGCAATCGGAGGTTGAATCAGATAAGTTGATCCAAACGTCAAAAAAAAAAAAAAAAAAAAAAAAAAAAAAAAAAAAAAAAAAAAAAAAAAAAACAACTTGGAAATTGTACTTGAAGCGTAGCAATTGAGATGCATTTCTACTACAACTATGTTTTAAAAATATTTATGTCTTAGTCTAATAGTATGTAATACTTCAGATACAGTACAGTAGCCGAAACTTTATGTGCGTCCCTGTATATGAAATCTGATTTCTGTTATACAGAGAGAACTTGTAGTAAATCTCAGCAACGTATATCAATTTCGTAAAATGTGAAATAGTTTAATGTAATTAAAACACGCCCCAAACAATGTTTCACCCATACTATTATGCAAAGGGGGCCTCGGGTGGGACTAGTGCCTAAAGTTGTCAGTACAGTGCTTTGCTATATTCTTTACCGTAAAATGGGGTGAATAGGAACAGCGGGGTGAATAGGAACGAAATTTCTCGGTCATACAAATAAATTCATTATAAATATATGTGATGATATTTTTAGTTGCCAATTTTTTTATAAGAAGGTAATAACATTAAGAGTTGGGAAATTCAGTTCTGACATATTTGCACAACTACTGAGGTATATAAAAAAACTTCAAGAGGATTCTAAACAACCTCATTTTTTCGATATCTTCAAAACTTTGTATGTAACTACAGTATTTTTCTTATTATAAACCTAAGAGCGGGATATTTAATTAATGATAGTCCTGTAAATGATATTCTGTATTAAATTCTATTTATTTCTAAACTACATAATGAAAAATGAAAAATGGCTTGTAACATCAGAGGATTAAGATTTATGGGGTGAATCGGAACACGTTTTCTCTCAGAGTTTATTTTTCTGTACAGTGATAGTTTCATATAACATATGAAAACCTATGTATGAATATGTATTGTAGCAATATTTTATTTGTTCTAATTACTGGAATAGTTTAAAGGTCACAAGAAATTGCTTGGTTAAAAAAGAAAGTCAACGCCTAATCCAACAGACATGGAACACACAGTAAAAGAATTTAAAAATAGCAAATTAGTCAGAAAAACTGCACAGAATTATTCTCTGACATCCACAACATTATATAAATATCTCAAAATGAAAAAAACAATAAAAAAAGAGGGATGCAAACAGAACTAAGGACTGAGGATGAAGGCGTATTAGTAGATCGTATTAATACATGCAGCGACTGGGGCTACTCAATAGATTCACTTACCCAATGACTACTAGTAAATTATAACACAGAACAAGGCTAAATTTGTATTAAATTCAACTTTTGCAATTCGAATATAATTTTTTTAAATAAATTTTAACTTTTCATGATTTAAAATTTGTTTTCTAATTTTTAAAAAGTCATATCTTTACTTGTATATAAAATAAAGGCCTTGTTTCACAGTAACTACGTGTTCCTATTCCTCCCTTATCATTATTACCTGTTCTTATCAACCTTTAAATTTTGAATAGGAATAAAAAAAGATTATAGCATTTGATCCCATTCACCCCTGTCTGCGGGGTGAATCGGAACACCATTAATATAAACCATTAAAAAATAAATAATATATATATAAAGAGTAAAAATGTTTCCTTTTTGTTTAAAAAGGAAAGGACAAAACAAGACCGAAGTTCCTAGTAGAAAAATAAAAAAATTTAAAAAATCAGTTGTTGCTTTTTTTTAACGTTAAAGTTGAAAAATGTTCCGATTCACCCCACTTTACGGTACTGAATAGAACAAAATCACCATAGTATATTTTAAGATTGGCTTGGGCCCAGTAAGGACATTTATAGTGCGATTTAAAGTGTTATTTTATTTTCTGTGCTGAGAACGATTTTATTGAGGGAAGCGAATTCCCCTATTCTGATTTTAGCCAACGCATTCTCGTTTCTACTTCACCATGTCGATGAAGAGAACTGTATCAGATTCGGAGACAAGTGAAGTTGTAGGTGACGATGCACTGTCGAGGTGTGGTGGGAGTTTACTACGTTCACCTACGACGAATTGCTCAGGCTATGCCCAAGGCTTGGTCTCATCTAAGCGGGCAGCCAGCAGCACTCAGCTGTCGGATACAGGTAGCTTAACAGGGAGCCAGCTGGGTCGTGTCGACATTTCCATTTCGGATATGGTCGACCTCACGGATCTTCACGGAAGAAGCGCACTTAGTAGGTGCGAATATCTTCATCAAGATGAACAAATTCAAGTGTCTAACGGCCCCCAAGAAAGTTTATTTTGGATAATCTATCGCTCGTATGGAAGATTTCATAGTCCGTCAGCACGCTTGATTTTCTCTTTTCAATGGGAAAACCTCACAGAGGGGAAGCTCTAGAACTGGTAAGAGAGCGTCGAAAGCTGAAAAGCCAGTGGATACGCCGAGTCCAGATATGACACCCCGAAAGAGGTGGGACCACCGGACATGTCTCATTCCGAAGTCGCCGGTAAGGGGACAGAGGAATGGCAGACTGCCACCTCGAAAAGTAGGAGCAAGGAACGTGCGGATAGATGAGGTAAACTTCCTGTGGTCCGGAGTGGACCAGGGAGCGAAGGTGTTGGGGGTACCAAGAGGGTTAGTCCAGCGGTGCCTCGTCACGACCAGGAGAAGCACGTTTTGAGGATCCTTCCAAACGACAATACTGTTTCTTCCGATGATACTCAGAAGCTAGTGGCCAATACGATTTATTCAATGAAGGCTAAGCTGGCTTTGAGAGGGATGCAAAATACTTCCAATGGAGGGGTACTAATCTTTGCGAATACCGGTGCAGACCTCGATAGGCTGGTGACGGTCAGAAACAATCAAGAGATTTTCATTTTTGGCGTCGGAACAAATGCTACGGGGGACAAAATGATTGAAGTCCTGAAAAATCAAAACGCAGCGTTTGACAACACTGATATTCTTCAAGAAATTCTTTGAAGGGTATAAAGGGCGGAATTTGGTAGTCTCTATGGATCTCAAGTCATATAAGCGACTTGGACGATTGCGGAACCTGAACGTTGGTTGGGACGCATTGTTTTTCTCCCGCAGAAGGCGTCCTCTCCAATGTGTCAACTGTTTGAAATATGGCCACATGGCAAGAGATTGCCGTAGCGTCACATGCTGCGGAATGTGTGTTAGTCAAGACCACCTGCTCAAAGATTGATCCATCGGATCTATATGCCCAAACTGTACTAAGGTCAACTCGATAAACCTGGCTAATATGGCTTTAACCGATGACCATTATGCGGGTTCATAGGAGTGTCACATCTTCCATAAATAACTGGCGTTGACTGAGAAATGAAATTATGGCCATTAGTCCAAATTTCTTCATCTCAATGTCAACTGCAGTACAGTGCTTACGTACCAGTTAAGGAAGACAGTGCTGTCACAGAGCATTGACGTGAACTCCTTGAACGAGCAGCGTGTCAACCAGGGAAAAATCGTCGGCGTACCAGACGGTTTCTCCGAAGTCATGTCTTCGGTACACAGCACTGGCCGCCTTTTGGAACAGTTTTCGAATGAAGAACTGTGTGGTTCTGAACACTGCGACATAGTGTCCATTCGATGTACAATTACAGAAGAGGACGTGTTAATAGCGTCGTGTTATTGCTAACCGTCTGAGGACAATGGTTCTCACTCAGTTGGGCGACTTACTATCCAAGTACCCTCAGGACAACGTTCAGGTTGTCAGGTATTTCAACGTGAACTCGTACATCTGGGGGGAGGACAGACCAACAGATGCTAAGGGTGAAGAAGTCATCTTCTTCACCCATAGCATCTGTAGCGTCTGCAAGCGTAGTCACGATTTGGAAATCGTCAATAATCCAGACAATGCGACAAACTTTGATGATAATCAAGATCAAAGCTGGATCGTTTTACTTCCGGTCCGAAATTCCGCACATCGCATTACTGACTCGATTATTTATGACTGGGTGGCACTCAGCGATCAAAACTCCATGACCTCGACCTACCAAGGCAGACCAAGGGCTCTATAACCTAGGAGCGTCCCCCGTCTGTGAAAACCAAGGAACCTTGTCTGGAACGATTTCTTCCGGGATCTGCAGACTGCAGATTTGGACGTATATGATTAAAACACGCTTGAGTCGGGAGTTGAACATCTTGATTCAATCCTGGCGGAATTGTGCTCGAAATACCGAAAACGTCGTCCTGCCGCAGGCAAGCAGACATATTGGTGCACACTATAATTGGAGTCTTAGAGGTCTAGAGTTCGCGCAATGAGAAGGTTGTTTAAACGAACTATTGACTCGACTCAGAGAAAGAAACATGATGCCCTGTTTGAGCGGAGACTGGCGGAGTATATGAAAGCAATTTTGCAAGCTAAGCGAGTTTCTTTCTGAAAATTTCTTTTGGACAAGCTTTTAACCAACCAGATAGGCGATGTCTGTGCGGTGTTGTTAGGCAAGTGGAGGCCTGAAGCTCCAGCCACTCTGGAGCTATCCGATGTTAGAGGTGGCATCCACATGGGATAAAACCCAGGTTGCTCTTGCAAGACACCACATTAGACATGTCGATGAGGTTGTGCAAAAAGCGATAAGCAAGACAGATGATCCGAATCTCTTTGACATCGGGGAGTAAGAGTTGGCGATAGACTCGTTTTCGCTCGATAAAGCGCCAGACCACGATGGATTCAGTCTGGAAATCATCAGAGAAGTCTTTCGCTGTCATTATCAGTGGTTGCTCTCCTTGTACAATCATTTATTTAGATAATCTTTATTTCCGAGATGTTGGAAGTGGGCAGACGCTGTCTACTTTCCAAAAGAAGGTAGAAATAAAAGCAATCCTGCTTCTTACCATCCTATCTGGTTACTTCCCGCCGTTGGGAAGATATTGGACAAGATGTGCGCAGCTCGACTTATGAATTTCTTGGAGTCCAACGGGGTACTCGATGATAGACTATACGGTTTCAGACGAAATTGATCAACCATTTATGCGCTACAAGTGGTGGTCAAGTACATTTCTGAGTGTAAAAAAGCAGGCTAATACTGTTGTTCCATAAGCTTGGATATTAATAATGCGTTCAACAGCGCCCGGTGGGACAATTTGTTGCGTCTTTTGGCAGAGTATTTAGTCCCTCCAGACCTTCTGGGCTTGATCTATACATTTTTGTGGAATAGATTGATCATTTCGAACGCATGCGAGCATTACATCAATGTTGGAGTGCCGCAGGTACTCTAGCTTGTGTTGATCAATAGCTTGCTGAAACGTCCAGGTATTTGAGAGGCTTGGACCATAAATGTCTTCGTCGACGATTTACTCATCCTTAGACGTCGCGTCGTAAAGCTCAGACGATAGGATACAGCCTGGAGTTCAGCTAAGGCAAGTACTTGTACACTGTCATACCGGCAAAAAGAAAGATGGGTTACGACCCTTCTCGTGCCATCTGGATGGATGAGCATAAGGTGAAGTTCTCCAGACAAATCAAGCACCTGTGATTAGTTTTTGATAGGGACTACAGTTGGATGCCGCACTCGGATCTCGTCCAAGAGAAGGCAACCAAAGTCCAGTACAAGTTTACTAGATTGGCAACAGCATCCTGGGGACTTAAGCCTGATGTTCGTAAGACAGTCTACTCGGTCGTGGCGAGCGTATAGTCTTGTATGCGACCCCTATATGGTACTCTAACAAAGTGGCTCTTCGTAGGAGACTGCTGAATATTCAGCAAGGTCACCTGTTGTGTGTCACCAAATTTTACAGCACTGTGTCAACGGATGCGTTAAACGTCTTGTCTGGGATGATTCCCCTGAACCTACGTGCTGGTATTGAACGCGACTTCGAGATCCTCACAAGATTGTGTGAGAGCATTAATAGACCAAGTCTCTTACCAGAATGGTAGAGATTTGGAAGTACCAGCCTCAAAGATGTAGGTAAAATACCATGGACGCCGTAACTCAGCCGAGAAACTCCGTATATTTATCATACGAACGGTTCCAAGCTGGTTGGCGAAAGAGTAGGCTCTGCCTATCACTTTGCCACTAGGGACGGCAATTTTGCGGAGGGATGGTTCCACCTGACCAACGAGTCGACCGTTTTCGCCGTCAAAGTCCATGCAATGAAGGAGTCGATTTTGGAAACTCTTTGGAAAGGTCTCGGTGATCCCGACATTTTCTCGGATCCGAGATCGGTGCTTCAGGTGCTTTACTCCTTGGTGTCTCAGCACAAAGTAGTAGCCGAGATTAGAAACCTGGTTCCTAACACAGAAATCAGGGTCCATATGCACTGCATCAAGACTCATGTCGGATACGCCTACAACGAACATGCCGACTCTCTGGCTAAGGAGGTAGTGTGTCGATAGACAGTTGACATACATGTTTCTCTATCAGGAAGTCAAGTCAAGAGGAAGCTCTTCGTCCGGGAACTCACAGATTGAACAGGTGAGACTAATCTGAAGGCGGCCGGTTGACATATGCGAACTTACAGAGAATCTCCACTCGGAGAGTCCAGGGGGATTTTTATCTAAACTGTGTTCTAACCGGATATAGTACATTCTGTGACCACCAAGCTCGCTTCTTTAAAGGCAACCCTGCGTGCTTTTGCGGGAACGGCATCACCACGATTAGACATTGTGTTTGCGAACGTCCCCTGTCCCTGGAGGTCCATTAGGAAAAAGAGTTTTCCCCGAAACTTACGCACTTGAACGCTTTCCGATCTTTGATTTTATCATTGCAGCAGGAAGGTTATCGTTGAAATAGTCAGTGGTCTCTTGACAGACTTTAGATCGGGTTTGTCGCTGGGGCACATAAGTTCTTTTCCGTCTTGCTTCAAAGATTTATCGAACGCAGATTTTCTAATCATTCAAATGCACTAATCTATTAAAGGAGTCCGAGCTTACTTGTTGGTGCGATTCGGTCGAAGTTGCTACACAAGGTTTTTCAGGGTTTTCCTTGTGCGTAACGAGAATTCGAGTCGCTTTCCTGAAAGTCCTCCCAGAAGGCTGTGTCTGTTCGATCAATGATGTACTCTGGCAGCTTTTACTAATTCGCTCCGTGGTAGAGCGCTGGCGGTCTCGTTTCCACGGCGACGGTTGACAGTTCTGTCAGGCCGTGACACTCGGGTCACGCTCTTGTTGTCCCTGCCTTGTTTTCCTAGCCGGCAGCGGGTTGCTGCGACGACTGGTCGTTAACTGGTTCCTCTTGGATCGGAGGTCTCGTGACCTCTTTGAAGGACCATATAGAGCTGCTCGGCACTGGATCGGGTAACTCATAGTTTTACACCATTATGCAATGGAATACTTTTATGTGGCTCTCTAACTTAATAACAAATATTCCTTCTACCACACATCGTACAGAACGCATATTTAAGTACATACTTCATAGATGTACCGTAATTTCGGGTGTATAAGCCGCAGATCAAACAATTCTTTTTCGACCCAGAATTTTTTAAGAAACAAATATAACTAGTTAGATCGCCGTAAATATTTGTCTTCAATCACTAAATAAGATTTCTGGGTCCAAAAAGAATTGTTTGAGCCGCGGCTTATACACCCGAAATTACGGTATATAAAATTTATTATGTTCGAAAAAGTGTAACATCATTGAAATGCACTTGAAACATTTTTTTCCATTTGGCCATCATGTAACGGAATATTTTTGATTGTCCCTGTTATTAAACAATTTATAATTTTCATAAAATCTGTAAAAACTCAACAAAATTATGCAATAATTATATATTTTAAATTTCAAACGATTCAGTTAGGTAGTTTTTGCTCTGTTTTATGCGGCTGTTGGACAGATGGAAAGACCTAAGAACGACTATAGGTAATTTGTATTTACATTATTACGAACGCACCTAAAAAAGGGGATGTGTATGCTGTTGGACTGTTTGGAACTTCTATAGAAGTGGCGATGTTTAGATTATTCTCAATATGCAATGCAATGTTTTTTGGACGATGTACGATAACATGTCGTTGCAAGTGTAATTATCACGTCGGAGGACTTCTATAGACTCCATACCCAACAAACGCACAACTTATGTGCCGCTTATGGTACGTTAACCTTAGCCCCAAGTGTCTAATTGGGGCCCACTATCATTGGCCGTAACGGCTTCGTAAAAAATGTGTCACGCCGGCCGCATTAAGATCACATACTAATTGGAAAGAAGTAAATGAAGATGCCCATAATCACGCCACAAACTTTTAATCAGAAATGATGTGTAGCCTCAAACTGGCCACATTCACTCTTTCAAAGGCCATTAAAAATAAAAGCCCGATGGAAGCTCGCCGTCTCCCTGCCATTTGTGTTTCCCAAGCATTGAATTTAGCCCAAAGCTGCCCATTAAAATACCTTTTAAGGTTATTTAATGATTTAAACCAGCCTAAACCTAGCCACTGACATGCCCTAAAGATTATTTAGGCATAAACCAAAATTTATTCTATAAAAGAAAATAACTTTAAAAGGTTAATTAAACGATAAAATGTTTTTGTATGGAAAAAGAAATACTAATGTTCACTCAGATACACTTAAAATAAATAAATAAAATATGTAATTCCACTCATTAGGAATTTTATAAAAAACATCCAAAACATAATATATGAAATGACGAATAAATAATTTTTTTAATTATATATTTTTAAATTTCATATGCAATGCCCTTTTAAATGTTTTCATGTCATGCAAATTTTAAACATACATTATTGAAAAAATAAATTAATTTATTAATTCATTATATCACGTATAGTGTTTTTGAAAATTTTTATAAAGTTTAAGCCAAATGAACTTATAGTTTCCTGAAAAGTGTATGTAAATGAGCATTAATGCTTTTTTTTCTCAAACGCAAAAACATTTTTTTCTTATTGACAAGCTTCCAAAAAGTACCCTTTTTTTACAGAAAAAATTTTGAATTTTTGCTCAAATAATGCATATAATCTTAATATGACCTAATATATAAAATTAATGTTATAAGTTAAAATGTGTTCGTGATATACTTTTGTTTTTTGTTTTTATATATTTATTTGCAAGACTTTTACCAGTATTTTATGCTTATTCATTAAAGAATTATTTAGTTATTTTATTACAATTCATTTTATATAAATATTGATTTCATTTTGTAAGAAAAATTTTTAAACGATTTCATTTTGGCAAATGCAAGATAGCATTTACTTTATAATGCGTGATTCAGCGATATTGTAATACATTAAAATTCTATTTAATTTAGAAAATAATTTAAGTTTTTTCTTTTTTTGATATATAAAGTTTATGTCACAGATTATTAGTCAAAGATAAAAATATACAAGCTATTTTAATTTTTCCTAAATACCAGAGAGTTTTTTAAAAGTAATTTTAAATGTCACCGATACTTTAATAATTTTTCAATATGTATTCAAAATTTTATTCTGATTTTTTTAAATTTTATTAATTTATATTCAATCACTTTATTCGAAATAATGTAGACAGTCCTCAGCAAAAAGAAAAAAAATCATAAAACAATTATCTATTTAATTTTACAATATTTTACACTATTTGAATTAAATTTTACAGTATTTGAAGAAATCGAATGGAAAATAAAGTTTTTTCATCTATAAGAATAAACTTTCTTTAAATTAAACTACCCAAGCTTTCGCTTTGTAATCAATTACTTTGAAAAAAAAACTCCAGTATTTACTAATTTAAACAAAGTTTTGATGTAACAGAACAAAACTGATGTAAAATGTTATGTTACATTTTACATCAAAAAATTTTGCAATTTAACAATGCAAAATTTTACAATTTAATGTTATGTTAAATAACATGATTTACTAAGTTAATCATGTTATTTAACATAAATATTATTTTACATTTGCCAAAATGAAAATGTTAAGAATACTCTTTGATCTAATATATAAATACCCTATATTATACAAAATAAAATAAAAATATAAAAAAAACACAGATTAAATTCAATTATTTACAATTCTTTAACCCTTTGCGGTGCAGGGCAAATTCATTGCTTAAGTATTGAAATTAATGACTGACACCGGAATTTGAAAACAACTTTATTTGTAAATAAAGAAACGCGATATTTCACACATTCAATAAACCATAATTTTTTAAAACAAAATTCTGGTGCCAATATGGCGTTTAGGAATTAAAATTAAGTGGTATATCTATGAAACCAGCGCGCCGCAAAGGGTTAATGAATAAACAAAAATGTAACCCTTTCCGGCGCAAGCAAACTCTATTTGTAAAATGAGAAATTGTCGATTGACACCGGAATTTATAAAGGCCTTGTGTAGAATATTAGGAATTCCTTAAGCATTTTAGGGGCAAAGCAGTTTTGTCGCTAAAAGTTAAAAAGATTGGTTCCCACCGGGATTTATGAACAGATTTATATGAAAATAAGAAAAAGCATAGCTTTGCTTACATTATACAAAACAAAATTTAATTTTTTTATTCTGGTGCCAGCGTGGCATTTAGGAATTAAAATTAAGTGGTATATATTATATACCGGTGCCCTTCAAGGGGTTAATTTAAGCTTTCATTGTAAAAGCAAAATTATATTAAATTACTACTGGTGCCGATTGCAAGTTTGGAATTAAAATTAGGTGTTGCCGGCCGGGTAACACTGCGCAAGAAAGGGTTATAAGACTTACTAATAATTTACTAGTGCATATATGCATCACGTGTTACTTGTAAAATCCTGTAACTATAAAGAGACACCCGTTCGTTCAGTTCGATACGAAATGAAATGAATGAAGATGGATATGCATGACTTGCACAATAGAAGGGGGACGAAACTGAGGGGAAGTAGCGATTTGTTAGAAATTCTCTTATCTTTGGTATGACCTTGGCAAGAGTTTAGCTTTCGGGAAAATTTTTCGTGCGATGTTTTTATAAAAGACAGATATAAGTTTTTTGGCTTTATTAAAAAAATTATGTACTTATGTTTATTTAACTATGTATATATATATATATATATATATATATATATATTGCAAGCGAAAAAAATGATAAAATTTCAACAATGAGAATCGGCAGAAGAATTTTCAAGTTTATTTTCTCAAGAGATTCGTCTATATTGTATCTGTCTTTTTTTTTCGTTTTTCCCTATGTTTCTTCTTTCTTTTCACACATTCTAATAAATGTGATGAATCATTAAATGAAAGTTTTAAACAATTGTTTAAAATTTTATCCAATAATTCATCATATTCATCACGTATAACCCATGCAAAAAAATATTACATTTTCCCTTTTCTTTCTATTTAATAAATTTATATTCTGGAAAATAAAAATATCCATTTTCCAATGTGCCCCCAAAAATATATTCATTTGAGGTATTAATGCACATTTTAAAAACAAAGACATTAAGCGTTTTATGATTTACCCCCCCCCCCCCATAAAAAATCTTTTAATTAAAATAGGTAATTTTTATTTATACAGGGTGTTTCTAAACTCATGGTACAAACTTTAAGGGGTGATAGTACACATCAAAATATTAAATAGGAAACTAAGGGTCCCAAACGTCTTCCGAAGGACATAGGCGCCATTAAATTTTAAGGTCCAAAAATTCAAATGATTTTAAAAAACAGAAAAATTGGTCGATTCGTTTGCGGTTTAAACTAAAACAATTTTTTATGTCAGTATTGTCTTGAAAATAAATTATAAAGTTAAATTTCAAAAAATGCCGATAGAGGGCGCTTCAAACTTTGGAGTAACGAACAACTACTTTTTACCGTTATTTTTTGCATCTCATTAAATTTTTTTAGAAACTTAGACAAAAACTTAAATTTTAAGCTCAAAATCTAAATCGTAGGCAGTGGTTACGTAGCGCAAACTGAATTGTGGGGGGGGGAGGAGAGGTTCAAATTTCAAATGATTATAAAAAACGGAAAATTTGGTCAATTGATTTGCTATTTTCACTAAAATTTTTCTTTATGTCAATATTTCCTTGAAAATTAATTATAAAGATAAAATTCAAAAAATGCCGATAGAGGGCGCTTTAGACTTTGGAGTAACGTACAACTATTTTTTACCATTATTTTTTTCTATCTCATAAGTTTTTTAAAAATCTTAGACATAAACTTAAATTTTGAGATGAAAATCTAAATCGTTGGCAGTGGTTAAATATCGCAAACTGAACTGTGTTCAATGGGGGTGGGGAGGTTTAAATTTCAAATGATTATAAGAAACAGAAAAATTGGTCGGTTTTCGCTAAAACTATTCTTTATGTCAATATTTCCGTGAAAATAAATTTTAAAGATATCTTTCAAAAAATTCCATCAGAGGGCGCCTTAAACTTTAGAGTAACCAACAACGATTTTCTACCGTTATTTTTTGTATCTAATTAAATGCTTGTAAAAGTTCAAACTTAAATTTTTAGCTCAAAATCTGCATCGTTGTGAATAATTAAGTAGCGGAAAATTGAACTGTGTTCGAGGGGTGGGGAAGGTAACATTTCAACTCCTAAATTTAGTTCAGTTAGCGCTTCTTAACCCTTTGCGGCGCAGTGGTTTCATAGATATACCACTTAATTTTAATTCTCAAACACGACATTCGTACCGGAATTTTGTTTAACAAAATTATGGTTTATTGAATGCGTGAAATATAGCGTTTTCCTATTTAAAAATAAAGTTGTTTTCAAATTCCGGTGTCAGTCATTTATTTCAACACTTAAGCAATAAACTTGTCCTGCGCCGCAAAGAGTTAACTCCTCCAATCGATTAAGAATTTCAGCTCAAAATTTAAGTCTAAGCATTTAGTCTTTAGCTATTCGCAGTCTAAGCAAGCATTTAATTAGATACAAAAAATAAATATAAAAAACATTAAAAATAGTTGTAGGTTACACTAAAGCTTAAGGCGCCCTCTAACGGAATTTTTTGATATTTATATTTAAAATTTATTTTTTTTTTAAATATTGGCATAAAGAATAGTTGAATATTGACATAAAGATTTAGCAAAAACCGACCAATTTTTCCGTTTTTTATAATCATTTGAAATTTGAACACCCCCCCCCCCAAAAAAAAAAAAAAACGATAAAAATAGTTGTACGTTACTCCAAGGTCTAAAGCGCCCTCTACCGGCATTTTTCAATTTTATCTTTGTAATTTATTTTCAATGTAATACTGACATCAAGAATAATTTTAGTGAAAATCGCAAATCAATTGAGCAATTTTTCGGTTTTTTATAATCATTTGGAATTTGAACCTCCCCCCACAGTTCAGTTTGTACTACTTAACCACTCCCAACGATTCAGATTTTCATTTCAAAATTCAAGTTTATGTCTAAGCTTGTAAAAAATTTTAATGAGATGCAAAAAATAACGGTAAAAAATAGTTGTACGTTACTCCAAAGTCTAAAGCGCCCTCTATCGGCATCTTTTGAAATTTATCTTTATAATTTATTTTCAAGATAATACTGACATAAAGAATAATTTTAGTGAAAATGGCAAATAAATTGACCAAATTTTCCGTTTTTTATAATCATTTGAAATTTGAACCTCCCACCACAGTTCAGTTTGTGTAACTTAACCACTCCCAACTATTTAGATTTTGAGCTCAAAATTTAAGTTTATGTCCAAGCTTCTAAAAAAATTTAATGAGATTCAAAAAATAACGGTAAAAAATAGTTGTTCGTTACTCCAATTTATATTTATAATTCATTTTCAAGACAATACTGACATAAAAAATAGTTTTAGTGAAAACCGCAAACGAAGCGATCATTTTTTCTGTTTTTATAACCATTTGTATTTTTGGACCCTAATCTTTAATGGCGCCTATCTCTTTCGGAAGACGTTTGGTACACTTAGTTTCTTATTTAATATTGTTTGTCTTGATGTGTACTATCACCCCTTAACCCCTTGAGGGGCGGCGGTATATATTATATACCACCTACGATTGATGAAGATTCACACCAGAAAAATTTTATTAAATTTCACTTTTCTAACTTTGGTGGAAAACAGTCGTGAAATTGCTTTTCGTCTTTTTGATGTAACTTTTTTACAAATTTCCGGTGGGAGTTCAGAATTACACGAACGCAATTGCTTGCCCCTCAAAGGGTTAAAGTCTGTACCATGAGTTTAGAAACACACTTTATATTATTAAATAAAATACAAATCGTGCAATATACTAATGTTTTCAAATAAAATTCCGGTTTTTGCTTCTTTAACGCCAGGTATGACATCTGTGTTTTTTAACAATAATTTAAGAATAATAATAAAACAAATATACATAAATTGTAAGGAATTTGATAAAAAAAAATTTCATTTATTTTTCACTTTACACTGAATTCAAAACATTAAATTTATTTCCGAAGAATTTTATTTTATAGGAAAATATATTTTAAACAACATTAAAAATTTTTGTTATAGAAACAGTTTATTTTTCTCTTTTTCTACTCCCTCATATTAAACAACATGGGCTTGTTTAAACAAAGAATGCAATATTTTTTTCATTTTTTATAACAAATATTTTTTTTAATAAAACTTGAAAAATATAAAAAAATTCACGCCTATGATTAATTTTCCAGCATTTTTTTTATAATATGAAAGCTCAATGAATGAATGCATCTTATTTTATTTAAATATTTTGTGTTGTTCCGAGTCTGGTGCACTTCATAAGAATTTGTATTTTGTTTATTTCAGCTATTAAAATCTACAGAAATTGAAAGTTAATACATTCATTGTTTCTAGAATGACCATAAAAATATATCCATGCAAAGTTATCGAAATATAGTTTGGAAATATATTATTTTACATCTCTTAACCCTTTGAGGGGCGAAGCATTTGTATTCTTAAAATCTTAAAATGACTGACTGACACCAGAATTTTAAAACAAATTTATTTCAAAACAGAAAAAAAAGGGGGGTTTTCTTCATGTACTTGATATAATTAAAATCTTCTTTTCAAAATTCTGGTGTCAATGGGGCATTTTCCAATTAAAATTAAGTGGTATATATTTTATACCACCGCCCTTCAAGGGGTTAAATGTAAATATTTGTTACATTTTTACTGATATATATATATATATATATATATATATATATATATATATATATACATATACATATATATATATTCCTTAAATAGTTTTAAACGGAGAAAAAGTAAATTAATCATCTATACTGTCCTAGATATAAATCTCATAATGTATTTAAATTTAATAAATGCCACATTTAAAATAATTAAGCCTGCTTTAAAAGAAATGAAGAAAAAATACATTTCCTCTCATTAATTTAATATTCGGGTTGGATAATATCGGACCTGTACTTTTTAAATGATGAGGGGCCGTTTCAAGGTTGCCCGAAACTGCCTCTCAGTGATGACGGGTAAAATAAACGCAACCGTTTTCTCCCTGCCGAATAGTGTACGGTTCGGTGACTGCTGCCGCAAGTATCGTTGCCTCACTTACGGTACAGTAATGTTTGGCAACAAATGGCCTTAACTCACTATGGCCGCAACGAATACGGCTTCTATCCATAAAATGAGTGTTTGTTGGGTAATTACTAATTTTTAGTAATTCGATATTTTCTTGGTGACAATGCAGTTTAGTCTCCTTCTTGGCGCGATTTTCAAAAATCGTCAAATTGGCGCGTTTTTGCGTCTTGTCTCCCGGAGCTTCTTGCTCCAAGGCCGCCACACACTACAGAGACATGCGTCAAAAATCGTGCAACATGACGCAGTCAAACCGGTTTTTACTTTATTATCAGGGTGAAATTGTCTCATGTCGTACGTTTTTTCGTTCAATGCTTCACTGGTATGTGGCGGGCACAAGAGACAAAGCACATAAAATACAAATCTAAAGAGAAAAAAAAGGAGAATTTTTACTTACCCGGAGCCGCTGTTTTGCTCCGGATTAAATTGCTCCGGATATTCCCGTTTTGCTCCGGATTGACTGGTCAATGATATACTTTTTCCCGCAAACTATCAACAGCGTAAAGTATCCATTTGAATACTTTACTTCTTCATTCAAACAATCAACAACATTCTTTCTGAAATCAACAACTTTCATAGTAGTTACTGAACGGTATCTAACTAAATATAAAAAGAGAAAAATGCAAAAAAATAAACTCACTCGTTGAATGCAAGACGCAATTCCAAAAAACAATGCTACCAGAAGCAATTTCTAAGCGGGAATAACGATATTCAAAAATTTAAAAGCTCTCTTTCAAGTTCTCCTCTTTCGTCCAATCAGAAAACATTTAACAAAAAGGAGCGTCTAATCAGAAACGGCTTAGAAATCGGTAGAATACGTAAACCGGAGCACTCCTTAGGTTTGCCATATTGGAGATCCGAGAGGAGAAAATGAAAATGCAGGGTTGCCATATCGATACATTTATCGCTAAAAAAAGTCGCCTTGGCGAAGGAGAGTAAACTACATTTCACCCGACACCGATTACACTTGATAACTGCGGCATGCTCTGATAAACGCTCTTTAAATTTCCGTGATGTCATACCATTATAATCTTTTTTTTTTTTTTTTTTTTTTTCAAATTATTTTACCTTCACAAGAAGAAAGTGTTGGATTCGTGAACATTTTATACTTCCAGTTTTCGACGGATTTCTACGTTTTAGGAATCAAAGAATAAAAAAAAAATGTTTTTACAAAATGTCTATGAGTCTGTTACTCCGCATGTCTGTCTGCATGTGACATAAATTTTGTAGGTATTCTATCTCAAGAATTGATGCATGGAATTTAAATGAAATTTATATTCAGGTAGTTTCTGATATAAATTGATGCTGATTAAATTTTGGTGTAAATCGTTCAAAAGATGACGCTTGTATGATGAATTTTTCACGATTTCCGCAACAGCTCTATCAAAAGAACTAATGCAAGGTTTTATTAAAACTTCAGATTCTATTAGTCATTGATATAATATGGTTCTGATTTTGTTTTGGAGTAAATCGAACAACAAGTGACGCTTCTATTCAACATTATTCATGACTATCGCAATAGCTCTATCTTAAGGACTATTTCACAATTTTTTATCAAACTTCAGATTTTGTTAGTACCTGATATAAATTAGTTTTTGAATCTGAATCGTTGTGACAGGGCTCCCAAATGGTCCGCGAACTGAACATCAGAATTTTCTTTTTAGATTTTTCTTAGAGCAAATTGTCAAGAAACCAACTTTGGAAGTCGATTCTAGCACAAACGTATCATGAAATTTTCTGTTAAAAAATAGTGATGTTCAGTTCGTGGACCATTCGGGAGCCTTGTTGTGAGTAATTAAGTAGCGCATAATTAAACTGTGTTCGAGGGGTCGGGAGGGTAATATTTCAACTCCTGAACACAGTTCAGTTTGCGCTTCTTAACCCCTCCCCACGATTAAGAATTTGAGCTCAAAATTTAAGTCTAAGCTTTTACAAGCATTTAATTAGATACAAAAAATAACGGTTAAAAAAATTTGTTGATTACTCTAAATTTAAGACGCCCTCTAACGGAATTTTATGAAATTTATCTTTAAAATTTATTTTCAAGGAAATACTGACATAAAAAACAGTTTTAGCAAAAACCGCGAACGAATCGACCAATCTTTCCGTTTTTTATAATCATTTGAAATTTGAACCTCCCCACCCCCATTGAACACAATTCCGTTTGTGCTACTTAACCACTCCCAACGATTTCGATTTTCCGCTTAAAATTTAAGTTTATGTCTAAGCTTCTAAAAAAATTTAATGAGATGCAAAAAATAACACTAAAGCATTGTTGTTCGTTACTTTAAAGTGTGAAGCGCCCTCTATCGGCATTTTTTGAAATTCATCTTTATAATTTATTTTGAAGACATTACGGACATAAAGAATAGTTTTAACCTCTTCAGTCCTGGAGTACCCATTTGGCTACATGAAAACAAAAGCCAAAATTACACCCAAAATGTTTTTATATATGCATGGATTTCTGCTAGCACTATTCAGATACATCAGTGTCCTATATTACTAATAAATGTGCTATATGTTTAAAGATGGAGGAACCATGTGACTTTGAAAATGGAACATTTCCAAGATGGATGACATAAACAATTTTCCAACGACTTCACGTAAAAGTATGTGAATAATATAATTTTTTGAGTAAATTAAAAACAATATATTGCATTTTTTATAAACTATAATGTTTCAAGAATGATTTGGAGTTGTTTATAAATGTTGTTCAAATGTGCATGGATGTGAAAAACATATGTAAATATGTTGTACCCATTTGGGTACAATGGGTCTTAACTATACATTTCCAGCTAAAGAAACTAATTTTCTGCGTAACTATTGTGTACACTTGGTTATTATTATTTTTTTTATTAACGTATAAATAATTTAATTTAGTCGTAGAAAACAATTTAAAAGGACTTTTTTCATTTTTTAAAATAATATGAAGTAATATACTGAATTTACTGCTAAAATATGTCATAATTTTTAATAACTTTAAAAATTTTTAACACGTTTTGAAAAATTGTATAGTTGTACAAGCCCGCATATATTAGTCAAAAAAGTCTATAGTAAATGATACTTTATTAGAAGATTATTATTAAAAGGTATGTAGTATATGTATAGTGGTATGTGTAGTAGTATGTGTATATTATCTGTGGCTTCCAGTAATAATCAGGAAAGGCACATTTTTAATATTTTGAGTAATTAACGTTTAATGATTTTAAATGGCTTTTTATCATTACTTTTATAAAATAGAATAGAACTTAATAATTTTTATTACATTCAAATAGGATATAAGAGCTTCTCTTTTTTTGCCAAAATAGTTATATAAAAATATTTTTTATTAATTAGAACCAATTAAAATAATTTCAATTTTTAAAAGAAAATTTATAGTAGCCCTATGACGGGAAGTATTCAATTTTTTTCCTAGTATTATGGCAGATTAAAGCACTCTTTTAAAGCTACATTTTCCCAAATTATCTCAATTGTTTTCAAAAATGTGCCATACTTGGTTATTACTGGAAGCCATAGATACATCAGATACATAGATAGATGTATAGTAGCAAGATATGCATTACAATTATTACAAGATGTGTATAATGCTTATGCGCAATACATAGCTTTAGGTAAAAATCTTTTAAGTTATTTAAATTGATATAACTTTAAAGCAATAAATAGTTTTATTTTTGTAAAACAAAATTGGTTTTATTTGTTTAAAAAATGATATTTTTACTCAATTGAGACCTGATTTACCCATATGGGTACATAAATTTTAACAATTTAAAAATTTTAAAAATAAAAAACTAATTTTATTTTCTTTTTTCTAAGCCTAAAAGCACCATAATTTGCTAATAAAATAATTTTTCTATGCAACAGATTTTTCTCGGGACTGACGAGGTTAAGTGAAAATTGCAAATCAATTGACCATTTTTTCCGTTTTTTATGATTATTTGTAATTTTGGACCCTAAACTTTAATGGCGGCTCGCTTGGGAACCTTGGTTTCCTATTTAATTTTCTTTGTTTTGATGTGTATTATCACCCCTTAAAGTTTTGCCCAAGAGTTTGGATACACCCTGTATGCATGCATTGTAAATTAATTATTGATTTTCATTACTCAAAATTGACACATGTATGATGAAGATTTTGGTACTTATTAGCAGATATGTAAAACTCATATATGGAATTAATTCTTATGTATATATACCGGGTGTCCCAAAAATGACTGATGGATTTTAAAATTCAATAACTTGCAAACGGTGGCAGCTACAGTTGGCAAAAAAAGTATTTGTACACTTCATTTTTTATAAAATATAATGAAATTAAACAAAAGATTTAAGCAAAAAATACTGTAATACATTAATTTAATGCATTATAACATTATAGAAGCAAAAACAAAATTAAACGAATCGACTTTTTACATTATAATAAACAAATATACAAAAATATAAAGCAAAAAAAGTATTTGTACACTATATTAATGTAATATAATTAATGAAAGTTTAGTAAAATGATACAAATTGATATTTTGTGTGAATTAATTTAGCGTTTATGATTACTTCTAGATGATGTGACATAGATTCCACCAACCTTTTTGTAGAGGTCTGGTTAATGTTATTCCATGACACAATAAAAGCTTCTTTAAAACTGTTTTTTACTGATGCAATTTTTTTTTGATTTTTGCATCCAATAGCATTCAGAAATTTTCTATTGGATTCAAGTCTAGAGATTTTAGAGAAGTTACAAGTCATCTACGAGTATTGTAGTAACCATGTGCTGGTGATCACAGCAGTATGCTTTGGTCGTTATTCTGCAGAAAGTGAAAACATTCCTCTACGCATAATTTCTTAGCACTGTTTAATAAATTATGCCGCGACACATCAATGTATGTTAAACCTGTCCTTCCATTGTCAATAAATTTTAAATGTCCTGCTCCATTAGAAGCTATACACCCCAAAACCATAACATTCTCCCCATCATGCTTGATAGTTTGAAGTATACGTTTTGGATCTAGAACAGTTTTATTTTTACGCCAATTTTTTCGAATGCTTGGTGGTAAGAAAATTCCGAATTTTCCTTCATCAGAAAAAATTACTGTTTTTCAAAAATCCAATGATTTATTTCTGTATGCGAAAGCGAATACTATGCGTTTTCGCCTATTTGTTTCGCTGATGAATGGATTTTTCCTTGAGGTTCTTCCTTTTAAATCTGCATTGAGAAGAATATTTCTTATTGTTTGAGGCATTACTCTGATGCAAGAAGATATTGCAAGGTCTCCAGCAAATTTTTGAACCGAACGCATAGGATTTTTTAAAGCTTTTTTAACACTACTCCCTTTTCCCTCATTGTTAGTTTGCTGAGAAGCCCTGGTTTTCATTGAATTTCGATGCATCTAATTTATTCATAGTTTCTCACTATGCATCCAATAGTTGTAAATGGTAATTTGATAGCTTTTACAAATTCTTGTTGCGAGTTTCAATTTTTATTATGCTCAATAACAGGATTTCATATATCTAGAGGTACCTCTCTAGTTTTAGGTTCTATTCTCAATTATACTTCTAGAGTAAATTAGATTAAATGTCAGACAAATATAATATGAAGTTAAAAATTATTAACAGCTTCTGTATAAGTAGTCCTTTGAACCATAAACACTATAAAACACAGTATATATCAGGATGAAGAAATGTACCGTAATTTCGGGAGTATAAGCCGCGGATCAAACAATTCTTTTTCGACCCAGAAATCTTATTTAGTGATTGAAGATAAATATTTACGGTGATCTAACTAGTTATATTTGTTTCTTAAAAAATTCTGGGTCGAAAAAGAATTGTTTTGTCTGCTGCTTATACACCCGAAATTACGGTACAAATACTTTTTTTGCAAGAAATTTTTAAACTTTTCCTATTAGAAAATTATATTACATCTTTATCAAAATTATTTGTTGTGTAATTTAAAACGCACTGTAAAGAGACTGTATTAAAATTATTTTTGACAAAATATCTGTTTTTATTTAGTTAAAAAATAAACATTTTAGAGTGTACAAATACTTTTTTTGCCAACTGTATTTAAAAAATTTTTGCAGGAGGGTTATGTCAAATGTCAGGAGTTTTTTACCGTAATGTTTTATTTTAGTTCGAATTTTTAACAATAGGTGGCGCTGACGGCAATTGAAGGCCAGGTCGACGCTTCACTCAGCACTGATCACTTGGCCTTCAATCGCCGCTAAAATAAAAAATTACGCTACAAAAACTCCTGACATTAGAAATAACCCTCCTGCAAAAAATTTTTAAATAGCTGTCACCGTTTGTAAGTTATTGAATTTTAAAATCCATCAGTCATTTTTGGGACACCCGATATATATATGTATATATAAATATACAGGGTGATTCCAAATTTTTTGTACAGTAAAAGAGGGGTGATAGTACACATTAAGACAAACATTATTAAATAGGAGACCAAGGGTCCCAAACGTTTTCCAAAGGAGATAGCCGCCATTAAAGTTTAGGGACCAAAATTTCAAATAAACTTAAAAAATGGAAAAATCGGTCGATTGATTTGCGGTTTTCACTAAAAATATTCTTTATGTCGGCATTTTCTTGAAATTAAATTATAAAGGTAAATTTCAAAAAATGCCGATAGAGGGCGCTTTAGACTTTGGAGTAACGAACAACTACTTTTTGCTGGTATTTTTTGCATTTCATTAAATGTTTTCGTAAGCTTAGACTCAAACTTAAATTTTGAACTCAAAATCTGAAAGTGGGAGTGGTTAAGTAGCACAAACTGAACTGTGTACAGAAGGTTCAAATTTCAAATGATTATAAAAAACGGAAACATTGGTTCATTGATTTGTAGTTTTCCCTAAAACTAATCTTTATATCGCTACTTTCTTAAAAATAAATTATAAAGATAAATTTCAAAAAATGTAGATAGAGGACGCTTTAGACTTTTGAGTAACGAACAACTGTTTTTTGCCGTCATTTTTTCCATCTCATTAAATGTTTTCGGAAGCTTAGACTTAAACTTAAGTTTTGAGCTCAAAATCTGAATAGTAGGGAGTAGTTAAGTAGCACAAACTGAACTATGTTTATGGGGGGGGGGGGTGTTCAAATTTAAAATAATTATAGAAAATGAATGAAAATTGCCGATTCGTTTGCGGTTTAAAATAAAACTATTCTTTAAGTCGGTATCTTCTTGAAAATAAATTTTAAAGATACATTTAAAAAAAATCCATTAGAGGGCGCCTTAAACTTCAAAGTAACCAACAATTAATTTTAACCATTATTTTTTTTCTTCTAATTAAATGCTTGCAAAGACTTATTAAATGTTTTCGGAAGCTTAGATTTAAACTTAAATTTTGAGCTCAAAATCTGAATAATTAGGAGTAGTTAAGAAGCGCAAATTGAAGTGTCTTCAGGAGTTGAAATTTAACCCCCCCCCCCTCCTCGAACACAATTGAATTTTTCGCTACTTAAACACTCCCAACGATTCAGAATTTGAGCCTAAAATTTAAGTTTATGCATTTGAAAGCATTTAATGAGATTAAAAAAATAACCGTTAAAAATAGTTGTACGCTACTCCAAAGTCTAAGGCTCCCTCTATCGGCATTTTCTGAAATTTATCTTTAAAATTTATTTTGAAGAAAATGCTCATTTAAAAATTAGTTTTAGCAAAAACCGCAAACGAATCGACCAATTTCTCCGTTTTTTATAATCATTTGAATTTTGAACCCTCTGAACACAGTTCAGTTTGTCTACTTAACTACTCCCAACTATTCAGATTTTGAGCTCAAAATTTAAGTCTAAGCTTACGAAAGCATTTAATAAGATGCAAAAATAACGCCAAAAAAGAGTTGTTCGTTACTCCAAAGTCTAAATCGCCCTCTATCAGCATTTTTTGAAAATTATCTTTATAATTTATTTTTAAGAAAATACCGACATAAAAAATAGTTTTAGTGAAAACCGCAAATCAATGAACGAATTTTTCCGTTTTTTATAATCATTTGAAATTTGAACCCTCTGAACACAGTTCAGTTTGTGCTATTTAACCACACCCACTTTCAGATTTTGAACTAAAAATTTCAGTTTGAGTCTAAGCTTCCGAAAACATTTAATGAGATGCAAAAAATAGTTGTTCGTTACTCCAAAGTCTAAAGCGCCCTCTATCGGCATTTTTTGAAATTTATCTTTATAATTTAATTTCAAGAAAATGCCGACATAAAGAATAATTTTAGTGAAAACCGCAAATCAATCGACCGATTTTTCTGTTTTTAATATTTATTTGAAATTTTGGTCGTTAAACTTTAATGGCGGCTATCGGCTTTGGAAAACGTTTGGGACCCTTGGTCTCCCATTTAATATTGTTTGTCTTGATGTGTACTATCACCCCTCTTTTATTGTAAAAAAAAAAAAATTGGAATCACCCTGTATATATATATATATATTAGTCAAATTTTCTTAACATAAGAGAGTTTAATATTGTCATAACCTTTAATTTAAAAACTTTAAAATGAAACTAATTAATTTAATGAAAATATCCATAATTTTTTTTAAACAAACATGATTTTTTTAGCCTGTTAAAATTGAAAAAAAAAACGTTCCTTATAAAGTTTTTTAAAAATAATTATTTAGGATAAATTAATTTACTTTTCACGTTTTTTAATTAAAGATTACAACAGAATATTTTCTTTCTTACACTCTTTCACTTTATATGTACAATTAACAACACCATTTAGTTTTCTAAATTAGTCATTACAAAAAAAAAAGAAAAAAAAATCATCCCGATTGGAGTTTGCCAGTTGAATATAAAGACTGGTGAAGGGAAAACTTGAAAAAAGTACTATTTTCCGGTGAATCAAAGATCAAACCTTTTGGGAATGATGGCAGTCGTACATAGTGACTACAACCGATGATCGGATCAACTCGAATCAACCGACTCGAATCAACAAAAAAGTATGAGTCGAGATACGTTACACGTACGTCGTATAGTGCAGTGTTGACAGATGGGCTACTTATTTTAAATTCAAATTTTTGACTAGCACCACTTTTTTTGAAATAGTAAAATACGCTTCATTTAATGACATATTAATAAAGGCGAAAACAAACGGAATTTTTCCGTTTCAAAAAAGTGGTGCGAACCAAAATAACTGAATTGTAAAACAGTAGCCAACTGGCAACACTGTTACAGTATGGCGTAGGACACCTTATGCTGTGACATTTTCTGGAAAAGGTGTCTGTCCGTTAGTTGAAATCCTCGGCAAGGTGAATGGTGCATTGTATAAGGATATTTTTAAAAAAATTTAGCTGCCTTATTGGAAGAAAAATTTTGAACGAAACTATTTGTTTCAGTAAAATACGAACCAAGTATACATGCAATATCGCCAAACTTTGGCTTTCGCACAAAAGGAATATTCTTTTTTGAAATGGTCAGCCCAAGTACTTCATCTGAATTCAATAGAAAATATTTGGAACGAACTTGACAGACGTGTAATGAATTATAAATATTCCCATTCAGCAGAATTTTTCCAAATATTGCAAGAAGAGTGGAAAAAATTTACCATGGACAATTTTCAACCGTTTATTGAATCGATGCAACGTCGCTGAGCCACAGTACTTGTAGCTAAAGGGATGACAGCAAAGTCCTAATTGTAAATGTTGCTGATCACTGTTATTTTTTATTATAATACCACATTTTTCAAATTTGCCAAGATGTCCAGAAACTTTTGAGAACGTGCGTTTTCCTTTGAAATTAATTTTGTCAGTTAAATTTATTGATATTTATTTTTCATTGCATAAATAAGTTCCTAATTATTATGTGAATAAAATCTATGAGTATCACTTTAAGATTCCTCTTCATTTGGGTATACTTGCAAATTAACTAAAATTTTTATGCCGGGCGAAAACTTTTGGCTTCAAATGTAAGAACTGAATGGAATATATTTTTTAGGAATATATTTTTTAAAGCAGACATAAATATTTAGGAATTTACATTAATTCTTTCATAATAATTTCTAAGGAAAAAAAAAAAAAAAAAAAAAAAAAAAAAGAAGCTAAGTTTTTACCTCGGTCGCTGGAATATTTCAGTGGTATATTCTCAAGTTGTTGAATGGCAGAGAGGGACGTGCTGTTCTGAAGAATAGTGAAAAGTAGAAGCAACATCCTGAAAAAGTTGAAAATATAATTAAAAAAATAAATGAAGTAGTAAATTAATGGGATAACGTGTTAGATCTAGTCATGCGTGAAGTAAACAATAAGTATAACACTTTCGCATTTTCTTCATTAAACAATTATTATTATTAGCATTATTTAAATTATTTTAAAATCAACTAGGAGGCTTTTCCCCCTACGAGCTACGCTCATCATTCCTCGTTGAGCCCCGCAAACTCTAAAACACGCTAATTTTACCGGCATTTAAAAGATTGCGAAAGATTGAACTATATTTTTTCTAAGAAGGAGAGAAATCCCTGTAAACGAGTTTCCATTAATTTCCCTTTGATTGGGGAATTTCAACATCGAATCAGCTGATGTTAAACATCTACTGGCGATTTACATCATTCATTAAACAAGAGTAGTTAAACAGTGAAATACACGAGGTTTTGCCTCTTGGCATTTTTTGAACCGCGTATATATATATATATATATAGCTATATATATATATATATATATATATATATATATATATATATATATTTATATATATATATATAATCGTATTACAATATATGAACCATTGAAATTAAAACTTATAGCACATTGACACATGGAGGGAAAAAATAATTAAAATGAATACAAATGGAATTTGTAGAACCAAAGCAGAATCTCCAGGTCCCAAATACTTTAGAACTACAAATGAAGTGTGTGGTTTCATCTTCGTATTTGCCATTAACAATACGAATTTGGGACTACCAACACACACAAAACCAAAATCTAATGAAGAAAAACATAAAAAAACAAGTAACATCAAAACTACCAAATTGGACAGCAAAATGAAAAGGAAATAATTAAAATAATTATTGTCTACATGATAATAATTAATTAATTAATTAATTAAAACGGCCTAATGTGATAACCGAAAAAATAAACCATACACCATATTTTACCCTATTAAGATTTAAAACAAAATCATTTAATTTGACAATGCTAAGCCTCAATATCTTAATATAAGATGATTTAATATTTAAAAATAGATAATTACTATATCTACCCTATACACATAGAATTTGTATTATAGATCTCCAATTTATTAAAAGATATGTACAGTTTAATCCTGTAAATTAATTAAATTATATTAATAGAATTAATTGATGTCACTATACAATTATCCATTCATTAGTGTCAATTAAACATCCATTATAATATGTTTTTATGTTTAACAAATACATTTCCCACTCTCATTCTTTTTTTAAATATTAATATATACAGGGTGCTTCTAAATTCATGGTACAAAATTTAAGGGGTGATAGTACACATCAAGACAAACAGTATTAAATAGGAAACTAAGGGTTCCAAACGTCTTCCGAAGGAGATATTCACCATTAAAGTTTAGGGTCCAAAAATTCAAATGATTATAAAAAACAGAAAAATTGGTAGATTCGTTTGGGTTTTCACTAAAATTATTCTTTATGTCAGTATTGTCTTGAAAATAAATTATAAAAATAAATTTCAAAAAATGCCGATAGAGGGCGCTTTAGACTTTCGAGTAACGAACAACTATTTTTTACCGTTATTTTTTGCATCTCATTAAATTTTTTTAGAAGTTTAGATATAAACTTAAATTTTGAGTTCAAAATCTAAGTCGTTGGGAGTGGTTAAGCAGACCTAACTGAACTGTGGGGGAGGTTCAAATTCGAAATGATAATAAAAAACAGAAAAATTGCTCAATTGATTTGCGATTTTCACTAAATTTATTATTTATGTCAGTATTACATTGAAAATACATTATAAAGATAAAATTGAAAAAATACCGGTAGAGGGGGCTTTAGACTTTGGAGTCGTACAGCTACAGTCGTACAGGAAACGTACAGCTATTTTTTACCGTTATTTTTTGCATCTCATAAAATTTTTTTAGAAGCTTAGACATAAACTTAAATTTTGAGATGAAAATCAGAATCGTTGGGAATGGTTAAATAGTGCAAACTGAACTCTTTTCAACGGGGGTGGGGAGGTTCAAATTTTAAATGATTATAAAAAACGGAAAAATTTGTCGATTCGTTTGCCGTTTTCGCTAAACTATTCTTTATGTCAATATTTCCTTGAAAATAAATTTTAAAATTAATTTCAAAAAATACCGTTAGAGGGCGCCTTAAACTTTAGAGTGACCAACAACTATTTTTAACCGTTAATTTTTGTATCTAATTAAATGCTTGTAAAAGTTCAAACTTAAATTTTGAGCTCAAAATCTGCATCGTTGTGAGTAATTAAATAGCGGAAAATTGAAATGTGTTCAAGGGGTGGGGAGGGTAACATTCTAACTCCTGACAACAGTTCAGTTTGCGCTTCTTAACACCTCCCATCGATTTAGAATTTGAGCTCAAAATTTAAATATAAGCATTTGCAAGCATTTAATTCGATACAAAAAATAACGGTTAAAAGTAGTTGTTGGTTACTCTAAAGTTCCAGGCGCCCTCTAACGGTATTTTTTGAAATTAATCTTTAAACTTTATTTTCAACGAAATAATGACATAAAGAATAGTTTTATCGAAAACGGCAAACGAATCGACCAATTTTTCCGTTTTTTATAATCATTTGAAATTTGAACCTCTCCACCCCCATTGAACACATTTCAGTTTGCACTACTTAACCACTACCAACGACTCAGATTTTCATCTCAAAATTTAAGTTTATGTCTAAGCTTCTAAAAAAATTGCATGAGATGAAAAAAATAACGGTAAAAAATAATTGTACGTTACTCCAAATTCTAAAGCGCCCTCTATCGGCATTTTTGAATTTTATCTTTATAAGTTATTTTCACGATAATACTGACATAAAGAATAATTTTAGTGAAAATCGCAAATCAATTGACCAATTTTTCCGTTTTTTTATAATCATTTGAAATTTGAACCTCCCGCCAAAGTTCAGTTTGCGCTACTTAACCACTCCCAACGATTTAGATTTTGAGCTCAAAATTTAAGTTTATGTCTAAGCTTCTAAAAAAATGAATGAGATGCAAAAAATAACAGTAAAAAATAGTTGTTCGTTACTCCAAAGTCTAAAGCGCCCTCTATTGGCATTTTTTGAAATTTATCTTTATAATTTATTTTCAAGGCAATACTGACATAAAGAATAGTTTTAGTGAAAACCGCAAACGAATCGACCGACTTTTCTGTTTTTTATAATCATTTGAATTTTTGGACCCAAAACTTTAATGGCGCCTATCTCTTTCGGAAGACGTTTGGGACCCTAAGTTTCCTATTTAATATTGTTTGTCTTCATTTATACTATCACCCCTTAAAGTTTGGACCATGAATTTAGAAACACCCTGTATACAGGGTGTCCCTAAACAAATGGTATATACGCTAGGGGGTGATAGAACACATCAAGACGAGTAATAGTAAATAGGAAACCAAGGGTCCCAAACGTTTTCCAAAGGAGATAGCCGCCATTAAAGTTTGGGGTCCAAAATTTCAAATACACATAGAAAACGGAAAAACTGGTCGATTGATTTGCGGTTTTCACTAAAATTATTCTTTATGTTGGTATTTTCTTGAAAATAAATTATAAAGGTGAATTTCGAAAAATGCCGATAGAGGGCGCTTTAGACTTTGAAGTAATAAAAATCTATTTTTTGCCGTGATTTTTTGCATCTCATTAAATGGTTTCGTAAGCTTAGACTTAAACTTAAATTTTGAGTTCAAAATCTGAATAGTTGGAAGCGGTTAAGTAGCACAAACTTAACTGTGTTCAGAGGGTTTAAATTTCAAATGATTATAAAAAACGGAAAAATTGGTCGATTGATTTGCGGTTTTCACTAAAACAAATCTTTATGTCGTTATTTTATTGAAAATAAATTATAAAGATAAATTTTAAAAAAAGCCGATAGAGGGCGCTTTAAACTTTGGTTTAACGAAATAATCCATCCTAATACTATTTTTTGCCATTATTTTTTGCATCTCATTAAATGGTTTCTTAGGCTTAGATTTAAACTTCAATTTTGAGTTCAAATCTGAATAGTTGGGAGTGGTTAAGTAGCACAAACTGAACTGTGATCAGAGGGTTTAAATTTCAAACGAAACGGAAAACTATAAAAAAACGGAAAAATTAGTCGATTCGTTTGCGGTTTTTGCTAAAACTACTCTTTAAATCAGTGTTTTCTTGAAAATAAATTTTAAAGATAAATTTCACAAAATGCCGATAGAGGGCGCCTTAGACATTGGAGCAGCGTACAACTATTTTTAACGGTTATTTTTTTTATCTCATTAAATGCTTTAAAATGCTTAGATTTAAATTTTGAGATCAAATTCTGAGTCGTTGCGAGTGTTTAAGTAGCGCAAAAATGAACTGTGTTCGAAGGGGGGGGGGAGGTTAAATTTCAACTCCTGAACACACTTCAGTTTTCACTTCTTAACCCCTCCCAACGATTCAGAATTTGAGTTCAAAATTTAAGTTTAAATCTAAGATTTCAAAAAGATTTAACAAGTTTTGGAAAACATTTACTTAGATACAAAAAATAGCGGTTAAAATTTGTTGTTAGTTACTCTGAAGTTTAAGGCGCCCTCTAACGGAATTTTTTGAAATTTATATTTAAAATTCATTTTCAAAAAGATACTGACTTAAAGAATAGTTTTATTTTAAACCGCAAACGAATCGACCAATTTTTCCGTTTTTTATTATCATTTGAAATTTGAACCTTCTGAACACAGTTCAGTTTGTGCTACTTAACCTCTCCCAACTATTCAGATTTTGAACTCAAAATTTAAGTTTAAGTCTAAGTTTACGAAATCATTTAATCAGATGCAAAAAATAACGTAAAAAGTAGTTGTTCGTTACTCCAAAGTTTAAAGCGCCCTCTATCGGCATTTTTTGAAATTTATCTTTATAATTCATTTTCAATAAAATGCCGACATAAAGAATAGTTTTAGTGAAAACCGCAAATCAATCGACCATTTTTCCGTTTTTTATAATCATTTGAAATTTAAACCCTCTGAACACAGTTAAGTTTGTGCTACTTAACCGCTTCCAACTATTCAGATTTTGAACTCAAAATTTAAGCTTAAGTCTAAGCTTACGAAACCATTTAATGAGATGCAAAAAATCACGGCAAAAAATAGTCTTTCATTACTTCAAAGTCTAAAGCGCCCTCTATCGGCATTTTTTGAAATTTATCTTTATAATTTATTTTCAAGAAAATACCAACATAAAGAATAATTTTAGTGAAAACCGCAAATCAGTCGACCAATTTTTTCATTTTTTATGTGTATTTGAAATTTTGGACCCCAAAATTTAATGGCGGCTATCTCCTTTGGAAAACGTTTGGGACCCTTGGTTTCCTATTTACTATTACTCGCCTTGATGTATTCTATCACCCCCTAGCGTATATACCATTTGTTTAGGGACACCCTGTATATATACAGGGTGTTTCTAAATTCATGGTCCAAACTTTAAGGGGTGATAGTACACGTCAAGACAAACAATATTTAAATAGGAAAGCAAGGGTCCCAAAGTCTTCCGAAGGAGATAGACGCCATTAAAGTTTAGGGTCCAAAAATTCAAATGATTATGAAAAACAGAAAAATTGGTCGATTCGTTTGCGGTTTTCACTAAAATTATTCTTTATGTCAGTATTGTCTTGAAAATAAATTATAAAGATAAATTTCAAAAAATGACGATAGAGGGCGCTTTAGACTTTAGAGTAACGAACAACTATTTTTCACCGTTATTTTTTGCATCTCATTAAAGGTTTCGTAAGCTTAGACTTAAACTTAAATTTTGAGCTCAAAATCTGAATAGTTGGAAGCAGTTAAGTAGCACAAACTTAACTGTGTTCAGAGGGTTTTAAATTCAAATGATTATAAATACGGAAAAATTGGTCGATTGATTTGCGGTTTTCATTAAAACTATTCTTTATGTCGGTATTTTATTGAAAATGAATTATAAAGATAAATTTCAAAAAATGCTGATAGAGGGCGCTTTAGACTTTGGAGTAACGTACCACTATATTTTACCATTATTTTTTGCATCTCATAAAATTTTTTTAGAAGCTTAGACATAAACTTAAAATTTGAGAGGAAAATCTGAATCGCTGGGAGTGGTTAAATAGCGCAAACTGAACTGTGTTCAATGGGGGTGGGGAGGTTCTAATTTCAAATGATTATAAAAAACGGAAAAATTGTTCGAGTCGTTTGCCGTTTTCGCTAAAACTATTCTTCATGTCAATATTTCCTTGAAAATAAATTTTAAAGATTAATTTTTAAAAATTCCGTTAGAGGGCGCCTTAAACTTTGGAGTAACCAACAACTATTTTTAACCGTTATTTTTTGTATCTAATTAAATGCTTGTAAAAGTTCAAACTTAAATTTTGAGCTCAAAATCTGCATCGTTTTGAGTAATTAAATAGCGGAAAATTGAAATTTGTTCGAGGGGTGGGGAGGGTAACATTTTAACTCCTGAACACTGTTCAGTTTCCGCTTCTTAACCCCTCCATCGATTTAGAATTTCATCTCAAAATTTAAATCTAAGCATTTGCAAGCATTTAATTAGATACAAAAAATAACGCTTAAAAATAGTTGTTGGTCACTCTAAAGTTTAAGGCGCGATCTATCGGTATTTTTTGAAATTAATCTTTAAAATTTATTTTCAAGGAAATATTGACATAAAGAATAGTTTTAGCGAAAACGGCAGACGAATCGACCAATTTTTCCGTTGTTTCAAATAATTTGAAATTTGAACCTCCCCACCCCCATTGAACACAGTTCAGTTTGCTCTACTTAACCACTCCCAACGATTCAGATTTTCATCTCAAAATTTAAGTTTATGTCTTAGCTTCTAAGAAAATTTTATGAGATGCGAAAAATAACGGTAAAATATAGTTGTACGTTACTCGAAAGTCTAAAGCGCCCTCTATCTGCATTTTTTGAAATTTATCTTTATAATTCATTTTCAATAAAATACCGACATTAAGAATAGTTTTAGTGAAAACCGCAAATCAATCGACCAATTTTTCCGTTTTTTATAATCATTTGAATTTAAAACCCTCTGAACACAGTTAAGTTTGTGCTACTTAACTGCTTCCAACAATTCAGATTTTGAGCTCAAATTTTAAGTTTAAGTCTAAGCTTACGAAACCTTTAATGCGGTGCAAAAAATAACGGTAAAAAATAGTTGTTCGTTACTCTAAAGTCTAAAGCGCCCTCTATCGTCATTTTTTGAAATTTATCTTTATAATTTATTTTCAAGACAATACTGACATAAAGAATAATTTTAGTGAAAACCGCAAACGAATCGACCAATTTTTCTGTTTTTCATAATCATTTGAATTTTTGGACCCTAAACTTTAATGGTGCCTATCTCCTTCGGAAGACTTTGGGACCCTTTGTTTGTCTTGATGTGTACTATCACCCCTTAAAGTTTGGACCATGAATTTAGAAACACCCTGTATATACAGGGTGTTTCGCTACCAGACCGACAAACTTTGAGGGATGATAGTACACATGAAGACAAACATCATTAAATAGGAATCCATGAGACGCAAACGTCTTCTGTAAGAGCTAGCGGTCATTAAATTTTAGGGTCCAAAACTTCAAACGATGATAGAAAACGGAAAAAAAGATCGATTCGTTTGTGGTTTTCACTAAAATCATTCTTTATATTATGATTTCTTTAGAAAAAAATTTTAAAGGTTACTTTCAAAAATTATCGATAGAGGGCGCTTTAGACTTTAAAGTAACAAACAACTACTTTTTACCGTTATTTTGTGCATGGCATTGAAATTTTTCCAAAGTTTAGACTTTAACTCAAATTTTACGTCCAAAATGGAAAACATTGGAATCGGGTAACTAGTGAAAATTGAACTGTGAACAGAGGGGGATAGTTTAAGCGCTCATAAACACTGGAGAAACCAATCGATTTTGTTGCGGTTTGCGTGAAAGTAATTTCCTTGTTTATTATTTTATACAAAATGACGTACAGCTTTGGTGTCCTCAATTTTTGATAGAGGGCCCTTTCGACACATCTCCAACATTTCAATAGCATTAATCCTGGGTGTTTTACTACCAGACCAACTTACTTCCAGGAAGTGTTAGGCACACAAAGATGACTCGGAATCACATAGGGATGTAACGTTGGAAATGCCTTTTTTGCGAGTTATGGTTAAAGGAAGCTGATAAGATAGCAACAGAAACAGCTGAGAAAGAGCAACACGTTAATGTGACAGAAAACAGTTTATTTAAAGGTTTTACTACAAAAGGTGTTCGAAATTACAACCAGAAGTAGTCCGGCAAGTTTGACAGCAAAGGTAGATGGCGCTGCGGTTTCCTTGCAGTAGATGGCGGTAATGCCTGTGAACAGTGATCAATTTGAAGTGACCATTCGCGAACCGGCTTCAAATGTAGCAGAATGAAATACTTGAAAGATGAACAGCCCGATTGAGCTCTTCCACATTTTATCTATGCCATTTGACGACACTTCAAAGTAACATCTGGGAAACGGTGGATAGTTCGTGGTGGCCTGCCAGATCGCTGGACCTATAATGTATCGACTTCTTCTGCTGGGGTCAAATGAAAAGTTGGGTGTATGAGACTCTCGTACCATCAGTTAAAACCTCGCATCTTGAATTTCTGTTAGCGTGCCAGAAAGCTATCAGAGATGCCAGGAATCTTTCAAAGCTTGAGGAATTCCATGCGACGCCACTGTCAAGCATGCCGAACTACTTCTGGTCCTAATTTCGAACCCTACTGTTGTAAAAAATTTTAATAAACTGCTTTCTGTCACATTAACGTGTTACTCTTTCATTGCTGTTATCTATTGCTTTTTTTCTCTGCTTCCTTTAACCATAACTCGTAAAAAAAGCATTTTCAACGTTACATTCCTATGTAATTCCGAATCGTCTTTGCACCCCTAACACTTCCTGGAAGTATGTTGGTCTGGTAGTAAAACACCCAGGACTAATGCCATTGAAATGTGGGAGATGTGCCGGAAGCGCCCTCTGTCAAAAAATCAGGACACCAAAGCTGTAGGTCGTTTTGAATAAAATAATTACCAAGGGAATGATCTACACGCAAAGCGCAACAAAATCGATTACTTTGTTCAGTGTTTATGAGCACTTAAAATCTCCCCCTCTGTTCACAGTTCAATTTTCGCTAGTTACCCGACTCCAATGTTTTCGAGTTTGGACTTAAAATTTAATTTAAAGTCTAAACTTTGGAAAAATTTCAACCCCATGCAGAAAATAACGGTAAAAAGTAGTTGTTCGTTACTTTAAAGTCTAAAGCGCCCTCTATCGATAATTTTTGAAAGTAACCTTTAAAATTTTTTCTAAAGAAATCGTAATATAAAGAATGATTTTAGTCAAAACCGCAAACGAAACGATCCTTTTTTCCGTTTTCTATCATCGTTTGAAGTTTTGGACCCTAAACTTTAATGGCCCCCAGCTCCTACAGAAGACGTTTGCGCCCCATGGTTTCCTGTTTAATAATGTTTGTCTTCATGTGTACTATCATTCCTTAAAGTTTGTCAGTCTGATAGCGAAACACCCTGTCTATATGTGCACGCATTACAATTTTTTTTTGCCACCAAAATTAAGCTTATGCTATATTAATTTCCTTTTAACAATATTCCGTGTTTATTCCGGCTTATTAAATTAAAATCCGATTATTAGATCTAACCTATTAATCTTCTATAGAAACGATAAAAATCCTCAATTTGCCTTAAAAGCATTTATTCCAATACGGGTAAATCTAAAAAATGGTTCTAATTAAAAAAAATATTTTTTAATTAACTTCATTTCTTAGAGTTCTTAACGAAAACTCAATTTTCCCTGCTTTTAATTACCCCCTTTTTAAAAGTCTTATTAAATTTATTCCGAAAAAGCATATTGTTCAGAACAGCATTCTTTTTATTTTATTTTCTTCGCGTTTTATATTTATTACGTCTCAATAAATTCATTTATTTTCCTCTTTTGTGAAATTATCGCATGTGGAATGCATTCGAATTTTAACTATTTTGGATTAGTAAAAGTTAAATTATTTTATAATCTTTTAAATAAATATAATCTTTTAATCTTTAATCTTTAAAATAATATAATCTTTTAAATAAAATTATCGCTTAACCCTTTCAGGGGCAAGGTACATGTCTTCACAAAATGTTGAAATAATTCATTGACACCAGTATTCACAAGAAAATTTATTTGTAAACTAGTAAAAGTGTATTTTCGCTCATTTAATAAAGGTGAAATTCTCTTTAAAAAATTCGGGTGCCAATGTGACATTCAGGAATTAAAGTTAGGTGATGCCGTGGTGGCATCACCGCCCTTCAAGGGGTTAACCCTTTCCGGCACACTGTGCCCGGTCTGGGATACCTAATTTTAATTCCTAACTTGCAAACGGCACCAGTAAAATTTTAGTAAAATTTTGCTTTTACCATAAAAGCGTAAATTAAAGAATTCAAAATATCTAAAAAATTCGTTTGCGAATTCCGGTTTCAGTCGATAATTTCTCATTTTCTAACGGATTTTGCCCGTGCCGGAAAGGGTTAAAGAAAACATTGGATTCCGCTCTTTAGTCTCGGCACCCGAGATGGTTTCTGTTTACGTGAGGGGATCCTGATCTGAGATTATCGAATGCTGTAGAAATTATTTTTTTTTTCTTATGCTAGGAGGCCAGAGATTAAAGGGTATTCGGTTTTGAGAGAGCTGGCCATTAAGTTATGACGAATGGCTGTCTTTTTTAACCCATTAGTGCCTGAATTATTTTCTTCTTTAAAATTCAAATTTTGCATTTTCCCACCACTTTTAAAGCAAGAATAACTATTATCTTAATTTATCAATTACTTTGTCTCAATAAAGAAAGTATTTATTTACCCTTCTTTTTACTGGTGTAAAATGCGCTTACTTGAATTTTTTAAAACTGTCCCAAAAATGGGACGCTAGGCACTAATGGGTTAATGGAACGTATCTTCAGGAAGTGAGAGCATTTCTCAGAGGATTACTGCAGAAATGCATAATTAATTTGAGGTTGTGAAGGTGTTTTTTTCTTCACGATTCCTGAGCGGTACAACGGGAAGGCCATATTTGTTTAAACAAAACATAATTATGCTGCTATGATTCCAATGGCTCCCTATCTCAATATGTAACATATATATATATATATATATATATATATATATATTAAATACATCTCTTTAAATGCATCGTTTAAATCTGGTGTAACTTAATTGTAATTGTGTGTAACTGTAAATTTTTCTTTCTCTTTTTAATATCCACGTAAAAATACGTTTGTTGTTTGAAAGGAAATATTGTTTGTGCGGTCTTAGAATTCAAAATGATAGTTTTAAAGATCGTATCAAAATATAAAGTAATTGTCTCGTCCAAATATATTTTTAAATTTTAATTGTTTTGCAATTAAAACGTGGACATTTTAAATATGACGTAATTTCTTTTACTTGCTGCTTTTAACTCACATCTGACGGATGAAAGTTCTTAAAGGAATATAATGAAAAAAATTAAACTTTATTCTTTATGTGTTTAATAATGTACTATTAAGATAATGAAATTAGTAAGTTATAAAGTGAGGCTTTGATCTTTGATTTTAGTATAAAAAAATCAACGAAAATTACGTCATTATAACTATATTATAATTCAACGAAATCTAAAAATAACATCTTTTTCCCCGTCGCAAAAATATACATGCATACTTTTCATATTCATATTCACTATTTTAAATATATTTTAGCGTGCAAATGATTATTAATAAATATATTCCCACACTTTATCTCCCGTTTTCCACTTACAATTTTGCATGAAATACAAATTATTTTTACCAAGACATCATTTCCATTTACTGAAGTCCTCTGAGAGGGACGTCCCAATATCTGTGTCAGCGGAATGAACACAATAAAGTAACATTTTCAAGAGTAAAAATGAGTTATTATAAAATTGACATCATTTTCTCTTTAAAAGTTTTTAAACAGTTGTTTTTAATTGTAATACGATAATGACATCCGTAATGATATTTGGATATCCTATTTTTTCATTTATCTCTTAAACAATCAAAGTAACCTGGTTGCCAACAATGTGAAGAAATTTCATAAAACAACTTTAAAAATTAAAATTAAAACATAAAAATGGGATTATTTAAAATAAAAAATAGCGAGTACCGTAATTTCGGGTGTATAAGCCGCGGATCAAACAATTCTTTTTAAACCCAGAAATCTTATTTAGTGATTGAAGACAAATATTTACGACGATTTAATTAGTTACACTTATTTCATAAATAATTCTGGGTCGAAAAAGAATTGTTTGACCCTCGGCTTATACACCCGAAATTACGGTACTTACACATCTAAAAATATTGTACTTGCATTAAAAAAAAAATATATATATATTCAAATCGATTTAATAGGATATACACTATACAGGCCAGATGAGTGAAAAAAATATCCTAGTATTTTAAGGTTGTTCTCAACCGTTCTGCTCAATAAGAGGAAAAAGTTTTGACACATTTACAAATTCATTTTTCAACGTAAACATGTAAAATTGCAAAGACTGACCATTGAAGCAATCAAGAATCTAACTCAGTTTTCTATTTTTTGATCTATCTGTTGAGTTACAAACTTTTTTTTTATCTCATTAGAATACGATTTTCACCAGAGTTTGGACTGTTTTTTCTTCTCTTGTGCGGAAAGTCAGTTCAAAACGATCTTTTTGGCACGATTTTCGATTGTGTTTTGTATAAAAAGGGGCAAACTAAGTGCGATTCGATAATTTCTAAACAACAAAATCTGCTAGTTCCGTACATTAGTGAACACAAATAAATTAGAAATTATGTCATAAAGTTGCTCTTTTTGATTTAAAAAGAGCCTGGTTTGGTATAATTTAAGTTAAGTTTAAGTGTAAGTAAGTTAAGTTTAAGTATAACGTAATTTGTTTCCAATTTATGGCGGTTAACACATTTTAATGAATTCATTATTTAAAATTATTTTCTCTCTTTTAATATTTACAAATAAATGTAATTTTATAACATAATTTCACGTATTGTTCCGTCTTTAACTCTTAATTATTAAATTCTCATTTGAAAATTATTTTTTCTGTTTGTGATTGTTGCTTGTAAGTATTTTTTTAATTTGAAGGAAATATTATTCTTTGATCATTTGGCAACAATTTAAAATAATATCATTTTATAAAATTGCAAAAAATATCGCTTGAAATGCTGAAAATTTAATTTAAAATAATAAAATGTCAACGAATTAGTTAAATTAAAAAAATAATTGTAGACTGCACACCAGGAATTTTTAACGTACTTTGTTTTAGAATAGAAAGATACAATTACCAAAATAAGGTTTTCACCACATCATATGTGGATGTAGTACTTTCCAACATATATAAAAAGAGTTTATGACTTTAATTTTGTCTGCCTGTCGTCTGTCGATTCGCTCTTTAGCTCATGTAAACATACTCCGATTGAAATGTAATTGATGTGCGTTAATATGATTTGCCATGGTGTGTTGTTCAGTATTGAAAATGAAAGTATTTGCATTAATTTCTCATTTACAATGGCACTCAAAAGTATTCCTTTAGTTTATGGTCCGTGAGGAAAAATCACTTGTTTTGTATTTTTATAGCATTACACAATTTTAAACATAATGAAATGCGTATATAGTGAAATACGTTTAACACGAATATGTTTAACAATGAATAATTGATTAATACGAAATGATATAGTGGTCCGGACAGTATACTATGCAATTTAATACAATTTTTTTCTTTTTACATGAAACATAAATTGTTTATTACAAAAAAAATCGCTTTCGATCTTTAATAGTATGTTTGTTAGAATTCATTACAGAATTTATATCTGTAGCATATTTGGGTAGTTTGTTTATATAGAAGTTATTTGTTTAACTTTCGGGAATCGATTCTTTTTCCTTTGCGTTAATTTTTAGTTATTTTTTAAGGATAGAGAGATACTTAACCTTCCTATTCTGAATGGGTCTAATCGACCCAGTCCTATAATGCGTTCATTCTATTCAAACCAGAATTTTTTTTCATAAAGTGAATTATAGAAATAACACGAAGATTTAAGTAAAATAAGTATGTTAAATGGATCTAAATAAAAATTCTAGTGTGAAATATTTTAATCAAGTTTGAGTAAAATTTCAACAGGGTAGGAAGGTTAAAGACAAGTTTGATATATTTAATTTTAAAAATACATATTATGTATGAAGCTACCATTTGTGCTCTTCTTGTGTGTCTTTTTATCTGTTTATTTATTTATTAATTTTATTAACACTTTCCAACATAGCTAAAGAGTGTTTATGAATTCGGTTTGTCTGTCCGTGCTTTAACCCTTTGAGGGGCAAAGCACTTCTATTCTTAAAATGCTGAAATCATTGATTGACACCAGAATTTAAAATCAAAGTTATTTCAAAATAGATAAAAGCTTTTCTTCCCGCACTTGATGAAATTAAAATTTTCGTCTGAAAATTCTGGTGTCGATGTGACATTTCTCAATTAAAATTAAGTGGTATATATTTTATACCACCGCCCTTCAAGGGGTTAACACCCGTAGATGTATTCCGATTGTCATAAAATAGATATTGATATTAGCTATCACTGAAAAGGAAGCATCTATCATGTAAGGTTTATTTGCAGGGACACTCAAAAATTACATTCAGACGATAGGTCTATGGAAAAAAAATGCTTGCGGGGAAAATAATGATTTTGCACTACTTTAAACATATTAAAACTAATATTTATCCCTGAAGCTTACTATATAGTTCTTAATATAGAGCATGATGAGGATAGAATTTATCATTCATTTACAGGGACACCCAAAAGAATTTTGCTACAGAAGATTTGCATTTGTAAATTTAGTTATTTTTTAAATGTTACTCGGTTTGTATAAATTCTATAGATCCTATATAAAGTTGAACAAAAGTTTTCAACAACGTCCGTTTATTTGCGAAATTTCTGAATGAAAATTTTCAATGCGCATGATTTTTTGTTCTTGTTTTATCATTTAATCTAGCGGGCTCTCTCCCATATGATCTACGCTTGCCAAGCTCCGTTCAGATACTCCAAATTTTAAAAGCACGCTAATTTTGCCGACTTAAAAAAATGAATTATAATTTTAAAATACAGTGGCGATCTCCCTTACTTTAAATGGAGATTTTTAAGGCCAAATCAACCGCTGTTAAAGATACAGTGTGTTTTCGTCATTGATTCTTTGAACATTTGAGTAAATGAACGCTTGAAAAATAAAGTTTGTGTGATAAATTACTTTCTAATATGGATATATTCTGAAATAACTTCAGATAAAATTAGGCTGACATCTGACTATCGCATTCCATTAAACTAAACCAACAATACTTACAAATTAACCTCTTCGCGACGGGGGCCTTTTACGAAATTTTCAGTGTTTCTTCAGTGGCTTTTAAAAACAGAAATTTGAGCGTTATTAAATCGAGAAAATGCGCCAATTAAATAAGGCAAATTTTGCAGTAAAATTTTACTGTTGGGGATAATCAAGGATTCTTAAGCCCTTTTGCGTCACGTATACGTGTCGCTCGTCCCCAAGGTGTTAAACAGTAAAAATTAATCTAAATTAAATTTACAAATTAAACAATAGTTGCAAAAGTAAACAAAGAATAATACAAATAGTATTTTCTATAAAATCTACCTAAAATGTCAAAAATTAAGTTACAGCTATTTACGAATAGCAACTTCATCAAATATCTTAAATTCTGATTAAAGACCGTCAGACTGACGAGTAATTTATGTACTGATAAGCTGTTTAAAGCAGTTAGTTCACATACAGTTTAGTTAAAAATATAGTACGCTCCCTGGTAGCGAATGTGCTACTCACAGTTTAGCTGAAATTTGGAAATTTAACAAAGCGATCTATTTCAAACGTTAATATAGTTTATAAGACATGATAAAGAATCACAAAAAATGCCGCGTCATATTTCGTCAGGGAAGGGGGTGGGAAGGGGGTCGGAAGAGGTTCGGAAGGGGGTCCAACAAATTTAGGAAACAAGTTCGAAATTTCTGAAATACAACAAGTTCGAAATATAGCAAGTTCTTTTGTGTTTGAAACTTTAAGACAGTTTATAACTCATAATAATTTTTTTAACAAACAGGGTGCGTCAAAAATTTGGGGGAGCGGAGGCGCGCGTTTTTATCTAAAAATTTAATGTAAAGAAAATAAATGATTGCGAAACGATCCAAAATGGACACGCGAGACAACTAAATCCGGTGCTGGCCAGAAATAAGGAGCTGGCGATTCTTTTATCTTCAATAGAAGAAAGTATTGCAATTGAAATTTTTTTTATTTCCGGTATTCGACGGATTTACACGTTTTGGGGGTCAGAGATTCCAAATAACATGTTTTTACAAAATGTCTGTCTGTCTGTGTGTCCGTATGTCGCCATTCAACCATCAAAAAATGTATGAAGATGTGCATAGAATTAAATCAATTTTTTTGTGAATGTTTTTGGCTGTGGCCAGCAGGTCCTTATTCATTTTTAAAATATACCGCCGGAAGGTGACACTGCAATAGCGATATTTTTGTCATTTTCAATGTTTTACCGACAAAAAGTGTATGAAGTTATCCGTCGAATTGAACCAATTTTTTTGTGTAAGTGTATGGCTATGGCTAGTTGGTCCTCCCTGAATTTGAAAAAAAAACTGCCAGAAGGGAGCGCTGTAATAGCGATTTTTGTGCCATTTTCACCACCAAAAAGTGTATGAAGTTATGGATTGAATTGAACCAGTTTTTTGTGAAAGTATATGGCTATAGCTAGTTGGTCCTCCTTGAATTTGAAAATAGAATCCACCGGAAGGGGGCGCTGTAATAGTGATTTTTGTGCCATTTTCAATATTGTACCACAAAAAATGTATGAAGTTATGCATAGAATTAAACCAATTTTTTTGTGAAATTGTATGGCTATGACTAGTTGGTCCTGCCTGAATTTAAAAAAAAATCCGCTGGAAAGGGGCGCTATAATCACGATGCCTGAGCCATTTCATTATTTTACCATAAAAAAAAGTCTGAATTTATGCATAGAACTTTTGTTTATGATTATTTTTGGGCATGGCAAGTAAGTTCTCCCTGAAATTGAAGAATCTGCATACCATTCTATTGTTCATCGGCTCGTGCAGAGACGGAAACTCGTTTTTACTTCGATTAATTCACTGAAGCAGAAATTTAAGATTACACTCAAAGTTGGTATAATATTGAATTAAATTATTAAAGCATTAACATGTGTAACCATTTTTTAAAATATTAAAATGTACGTATGCGATAGAAGGAAGTTTTGGGATTGGCACATCCAACTAGTTTTTATTGCACTTTTTATCGACTATTTCTCCACGATCCAGTGTGATTTTTTTTTAACACCCACAAAGATAATTATTTTTTCCAGCATTTAGCGTCATATAGTTCGTTTTTTCATCGAATGATTATCATTGCGATTTTTAGAACTTTTTCATATTTCGTGCCGATTTTGAGGTAGATTTCGTATGAAATACTACCTATTGCGGTCGCTCCTATGTTGGAATTTCTAAAAAAATGTTTGCAGATCTGCACCGATCATGACCTATAGACTCCAAAATTACGATCAGTAAAAAAGTTTATATATCATTTTTTTCTGGGCACGATTAGATTCTATATTTCTTCTTCGATCTCCTCCAAACTGATACATAAAACCAAGGGGTATAAAATCTCAGTCGAGTTCGTTAATGGGCAAAAATCTATAACTTCGTCAATTCATAAACTATCAAATCTAATTAAATTTATCAAAAATAAGTGTTGGAGAAAAAAACCTCAAATCCAAACTGCTTATATTCTGAATCATTTTCAAATTTATTTGGGATTTTAAAAGTATCCAAATGGCAGATCCTCTTACTTAAGAACTATATAATGTTACATATTGGCCAGTTTTTTTATAACGGCATAATATATTTCAAAAACGGCTACCAAAAAGGGTATTTTGAGCAGAATTTGCCGAAGTGATGGTGATTGAAAAATTGAGGAAGTATTCAAATAACAAATTACACTGTTAAAAATATCCCTGTAAAATTACGGGCAGAGACCGGCAGCAGAGATTCCAGCCATACACCGTAAAAAAAAATTCCATGCCCATCATTTTATGCAGCCCGTAATTTTACGGGGCTAAGTAATACGGCATTAACTATATAATTACGGTCCTTAAATGTTATTTTATGGTTTGCCTTTTTACGGTCAAGGCGTAAAAAATACTGTAAATTAACAGTGCGTGATCGTATATGTTTAACCATAATCTTACGGTCCATGAATGTAATTTTATGGTCTGTGCTATTACGGTTAGGGCGTAAAAAAGACCAATTTAACAGTGAGTGATCGTATATGTTTAACCATAATCTTACGGTCTTGGCACATAATTTGATGATATGTTAGCATGCATTTAATGGACTGGCCATATATTTACAAAAAAAAATATTCTTGGTAAAAGCAGCATGACTTTACAGCAGGAAATTTCACATGAAAATGAGCTTACATAATAAGAGTTCAACCAAATATTTTAAAATATTGGAGGAATGTTATAATAGAAGTTCATTTACACTTTATAAAAGCCTTCGAGCATTTTTTTCTTTTTTAAACCATATATAATTGGGCAGTTTAACAGTAAAATATAAAAGTCATTCATTGTGAATTTATAGATTTAATTTTTATTTAATTTTAAATTTAAAGCAATGTAATTTGATAAACTTGTCAGACATGGTTATTATGAAAAAGAAGCAAGGGATAACTTACATTTCTGTAACAACTTAAAGGTGCATAATTTTAAAATACTGCACACTACTGTTCAAAATATACTGTGTTCTCAACACAAGTGAACATTTATTCATGGATGTTTTGTATTTCAGGCATCCAGCTAAAATGTTCGTATCAAAAGTTCATAAGAAGCACACACTTCTAATAATCCAAGAGCTGACAGTTCAAAAACATATATTATCGAGCACAAGAAAAAAATCCTTTATTTTATCGAAGAGAAGTACTGTTGAAAATATGACCCTTTTAATGCATCGTCACTCCACCACTTTTATAGAAAACTATTACTTAACCATATTATGGCGCATTCTCATGGATCAAAATATATTCTATAAAAGTGGGGGAGTGACGATGCAGCAAAAAAGGTCAAATTTTTAGCAGTTTAATAGGGGAATGGAATGATCCATGTCTGCCAGAATTGAAAAGGTGCATAAGCCAAAAATTAATATTAGAGGTTTACTCAAAGGTTTAACATTGGGTTTGCCATATGAAAACATGGAAAACTGGGAGCAATAAAACACAATAATAAATCTATGAATGAGCCACTAGTGGCATTAATTTTTGGCTTATGCACCTCCTATTTCCAGCAGGCATGGATCATTTCATTCCCCTATTACCATTCTTCCATAAAATAAAGGTTTTTTTTCTTGTGCTCGATAACATAGGTTTTACTGCTGTCGGCTCTTGGACTATAAAATACACAAGAGTTGTTGAAAACATTTTCCGGTTATTAAGCAAAGAGTCATTCAATTAACCCAATATAACAATAATAAATAGAAAATAAGCATATCAAAATCAGAAATGATTCACTTAGTGTTTTCAAAATGAGTTATTTTCCATAATCAACAGACATGTAGTCAAATGTTACTTTGTATTTTATTTTGAACATAATAAAAATCTAAAAAACAGCCCTTTCAATACATCAGTGTTGTGGAAAAAGCTTCATTGCAAAAACTTAATTTTACACATTGATTAGAATATTTTCATTAATACTGTGAATATTGATTCTGAGAAAAATATGCCTAATTTTTAGAATCAAAACAATTTCAAATGTATTTCAAGCTATTTAGAAAACTTAAAAAGAAATTTGAAATAATAAAACAAATCTTTATAATAGTTTGCAGTTCTATATAGCATAAATCTGAGATATTTCTAAAATATAAATTTATTCTTGTTTTATGGGTGTTTTAGGGATATTGTAATTACTGTTAATTCAACAGAAAATAATACTGTTTGTTGTGAGTCAATTTTAAATTTCAAAATTGACCAAGCTCACTTGAAAATAAATAATGTAGCATTCAATTTAAATTCAGATTTTTTTTAACCAAATGTTAGCAAATTTCCTGAAATTTCATTAAAAAAAATTAAGCATCTACATACTTCTAACATGATTAAAATAAAATGCAATGTGCTACATTTTATAATAATACAAATGATATTAAATATTTCTTTTGTTCAATTGTAACCTTAATGTGATGCTGGCTATACTATGCAAGTAAGATATTGCAAAGTATTTTAAACAATTCATTAAAAAAAGTACAATAGTTTTTTTAAGGGACAAAAAATGTTCACCATCAATAAAAGTGACAAATTATTATACTATTATCAAAATCATTAGACATAAATGCTTCAATTAAAATGTACTTTAATACAGTCAGTTATTTGCAATAAGTTATCAATGCGTGCTTATAATATATATATATATATTGGTGTCTATGTGTCATTTAGTAAAATTAGACAACAATTACCAATTCATATTTGGGAAGCCAATACTGCAGTTAAAAATCCCCATTTCTTTTCCTAAATGAATTCCCTTACCTTGCATCACATCATTTTGTTAATATTATACTATCATAATGCATTTTTTGAGTAGATTAACTGGCCATTTGACCAGTAAAAATTAGACAGTTGCATTTTCTCTGACATTTTCCTACCTTATTATAAATTCTATAACTTTTAGTACCTTTCATATTAATTGCCCATTTTTTTAAATTTATGCTGAATTCTCTGACTTTAGGAACTGAAATTGGAACTTAAGATTAAATGAATAATCTGCTTACAATAACTACAAAAATTTATCAATAAACATAAATTTTATTTTTATGAATTTACAATTAACAACTGAATACATATAGAATATAAAAACAAGTCACTTAAAAATCATCACACATATAACATTTTCATGAGATCTGGCTTTTCGATCCATTTTCTGGATTGATTCCAAAAAAAGCCCTATTAAAAATACAAAACATACATATTAAAAATAATTATGCAAGTACAAAAAAGTAATTTTGTTCTAACACATAATTAAATCAGTAAGATTTAAACATTTTCTATTAATATGACATCTTGAATTAGATTTCTTCCCTGTTTAATGTTTCAATATATTTTATTATATATTAGAATGGCTTAAGGCCCCACATTAGGCACAGAAAAAGACCCGGATGATAATGTAAAGTCTATGGGAGCGTTCTTTTCAAATATCTTGCTCAAATTTTAATATTTATACATGATTTTTTTGCATGAGATAGCTGAGTACGATCCAAAACTGCCCTAGTTTTAACTTTTTCGATTTTGCTTTTATATTTTTTATATTACGATAGTTTCAATTTCGGAACCAGTTTCGAAAGTTAAAGTAATTTAAAAAAAAAAAAAATCAAACTAAAACTGAAAAAGTAAAAACTAGGTCAGTTGTGGATTGCCCTCAGCTATCTTGTGCAAAAAAATCATGTAAAAATATTAAAATTTGAGCAAAATATTTGAAAAAAAAAACACCCCCATAGACTTTACATTATCATCCGGGTCTTTTTCTGTGCCTAATGTCGAGCCTTAATATTGTGAAATGTTTCACATGAACATTTCTCATTATTAATCCATTCTTAATGTGTATTTGAAAAATATTTTTTCATAGTCTGACAATCATCCCTTTATAAATTTTTAAATAATTAAAGAAATGATGAACGGTAGTACCTTGCATTTTCATCAACATCTGTTAATTTTTTTCACTATTAATAACCACGTGTTCAAAAATTAATACTTTACTGTTTTCACAAGCTTGTTTCTTTATTGATAATGGAAACTCATTTATATATTTTCAAGAACACAAAAAACTTATAAATAAAATTTTATTCTTTAACTTTTTGTGAAACTATAAATTTTTTATGGGGAAAAACATATGTATAATTCAAAAAATATTAAAAAAATTTAGTGTTCTGGGAATTTCAAATATGCATAAATTTAAAAAATTCCACTTTGTAAATATTTTCTGGTGTTTACAAATAAAAGGTACCAAAAATTAAAAAAAAATCTGTACCTTCTCTTTGTAAAACATCAAACAATATTTACAATTTTTTAAAAATCACAGATTTGAAAAGGCCAAAACAATTAAAATACAAAAAAATTAAAATCCAGTGTATATAATCAAATGTAGTCTCATGCATCTTAAAAAAGCATGTTCAAAGTTTCTTCACAAGCTTCCTTTTATAAATTAAGACTATTCTTATAGAAGCTCTAGTTCACACATTTTTAAATTTATTCAATGTAAATATGTGTAAAATCTACTTTCTCTCTAAATGGAACAGCTAATTATTCCAAAATAAAATATATGAATAAGCTGTATACAGTACACTCTCTCTAATCCACACAGGTCGGGACCAAGGGTTTTGCGGATTATAGAATTTTGCAGATTATAGGTCATTTCTTTGTTTACATTCTAATATTTGGAATTTATCAGCAAATGTGTAAATGTACAGCAAAAAAATAGTACAAAAATGAAAGAAAATACTTTTTTATGCATAAAAAGCTATAGTCAATAGGAACATATTTAAATGATATAATACAAAATTAATGAAAAAAATTTCTTTTTATTTTTAAATCTATCAAACTTCACAGTGGTAGTGGTTTGCTTTATCATTTTTTATCTATGCTATGCTGTTTAATCTTGATGCCCTTAAGAGTCAGGTTTTCTTGATAAGTAACATGTTTTTTTTTCCTAAATAAAATAAGATATTTATCCTAAAGAGCTATTTTATCTTTTATGTAGCCAGCAAATGTGCTCAGAATATAGCAGTCTTAATAGTTATTTATTTATAAGATACATAAAACATTTCCTTCTAATGAACGCACAAATGCAATAAAAATTTCTAAATGCATAGTTCAACTTTTATTATGGTCAAAGTGTGCATGATCTTGGTTAAAAAAAGGAAATTTTAACTGTTTGTTTACATCTAAAATATAGTGCTGATTATAGGCGTTTGCAGATTATAGGGTTGCGGATTAGAGGGAGTGGACTGTATATACATATTTTCATGCCAAATTCAAATAATTTTCTATCATGCACTTGGTCATAGTTGCAAAATAAAATTTTATTTTTTTATAGAGCTTAAAAAGATAAATAGCTTGATAAAAAATTATGACATAAAAATATATTTAATTCTAAAAAAAAGGGGGTCCAGTTGAATGCATATTACAGTAGTCTTTAAATTCGACACTTCAAAAATTCAGTATCTTAGGAAATCTGCGTGCATTTCAAAATGTAAACAATGAAATCGGCAATTAAAAAGTATTCTTCCAAAAAGTAGTTATTGAAAATAAGATCATTTTTAACACAAACTGATAGGAAAACAGCAAAACTTCATTATTTAGACAAATAATTTACTGCCCATAACCAAATATGAATTCCAATATTTTTGAACAGCCCTGTATTTGATCTCTGTTGATATGCATACTATATAATGAGGAAATTTAATTTAGCAAGAAATTGTCTAACAGGTTAAAATTTCTCTTTCAGCAATTTATGCTAATAGATGGAAAAGATATTTTAATACTTTTGTTCAACCATGTAGTTTACTTAGTACCTTTATTACACACCATATTTAGCTAAAATTTAATCCAAACTAAAACACTCCTAAAAGTACTAAAATAACCCTTTTCAGAAATTATTATCCATAGGCAACCATGTATCAAATTATTTGCATGACCTTGTATATATTTACCTATTTTCTAGAAAAAATTTCTTTGTAAACTGATTATTTTTAATGTAAAAATGCATAACTTATTTTAAAAACACCTTTAAATAATTCACGCTCACATTCAGTAAGCTTTATGAGCTATTTTGTATAGCCCTGTATATCAAATATAGCATTTATACACCATATAATATGGATAAATTTAGTTTAACTTAAAAGCGCATATCATAAAAGATAAATGCATTTCATCCATCCATCAGCCATTTAAATAAGATACAGAATACTTCAGATAGAATATTCTATTTTAAAATGTTATATATGCCATGCACTTTGTATTATGCATGAAATAACTTATATTAAGCCTCAGTAAGATATATAAATTTTATTATATTTGAAATAGTTCAATATAATAAAAATATGTCACATACAATTCCTCTCCCCTTTACCCATTATGTAATGGAATTGTTTTGGGCGGCCCTGTAAATGAATAACTATTTTCACCACACATTTAACATAATGCATATTTTAGTGCACTTCGTAAATGATAAATTTTAATGTTTGACAGGGTGTAACATACTTAAAATTTATTTGAAACATTTTTTCCCCCATCAGACATAATGTAGAGGAAAACTTTTCACTGTGGATGTAAATAAACAAATCATGCTAGAAACTTCATTTAAAAATAGTAGGGGTGCACAACCTTCTTCAAGAGACGGGCCACTTACAAATATGAAAGGTCGTCGAGGGCCACAGCAATAACATGGAGATATTTTTGATGAGGTTATCTGTGGCCTATAATCTGATAAATATGGTTTCAGAGAAAAGTGGGGAAGTTATTCCTTTAAGTTCATTACCCCAATCAAAAAATCCAATTCAATCTGTAAGGATGTATCAGCAGTTTTTATGTTTGTATATATAACACATACAGCAAGGATTATTTTCTAGATGTAATGGTATTCCTCGGTTTTATTCAGGAGAGTAAATTTTGTTTTATTAAAATTGCTAAAAAAAAAAACAAAAGTGGTTGGTGCCGAAAAAAATGTGAATTTTATCAATGAAGGAGAAGGAAGTAGATGATCAACGAAGTTCCGATTTTTCTGCACCTGATCAACGAAATTTGCAATTTATTGACGCTTGATTGACCAAATTTGCACTTTTTACGAAATCAATCAATCAAACTTTTACGAAACTCATCGACGATATTCACAAATTTTACAAAGCCGATCGATGAAAATCTCAATTTTTACAAACCTTATCGATGAAATTGTTTGCAAATTTTCCTCACATGCTCAATAAAATTTGCAATCTTCTCACTCTTGATCGACGTAATTTGAGATTTTTTTCCTTGCCTGATCAACAAAATTCTCGATTTTTACAAAGCCAATCAATGAAATTCACGAAGTTTAGAAATCTGATTGACAAAATTCATGATTTCTAATTGCCTGATCGACGAAATGCACGTTTTTTTTCGAGCTTGTCAACAAAATTGACGATTTTCTGAGTCTGGTCGAAAAAACTCGTGATTTTTCTGACTCTGATGGACGAAACTCGCGATTTTTCCGACATTGATGGACGTAATTCACCATTTTCTGAATCCAATCAAAAAAAATTTTAGATTTTTATGAAGCTAATAGAGAAAAATCATGATTTTTATGAAAAACATTGAGAAAATTTACGATTTTTCTGCCCCCGATCAACAAAATTTGCGATTTTTACTGAGCCGATCGCTGAAATTTGTGATTTTTGTATAACTGATCGACGAAATTCACGATTCTTCCTCGCGAGACCGATAAAATTCACATTCCTTCAGGACCAGATTGATGAAATGCATGATTTTTCTGTACCTTATCAACAAAATTCGCTATTTTTATGAGCCTTATCGACTAAATTTATGATTATTATAAATCCGATTGACAAAATTCGAGAATTTTACGAAAGTCATCGATGAAATTCTCAGTTTCTACAAAGTCGATTGGGGAAATTCGCGATTTTATTTGAGCCTGATTGACAAAATTTTCGATATTCCTCTGTCTGACCAACGAAATTTGCAATTTTTCGTGACCCCGTTGACTAAAAATAGTGATTTTTCCATGTCCGATCGTCGACATTTACGTTTTTTCGGTGATAATTGACGAAATAAGTATTTTTCCGCGCCCAAGCAACTAAATTCGCAACCTTGAACTAATTTTGATGAATTCTGCCCTTTTTTATGCAACAAGATGGAAGTCATGAATTTTTTCTCTTGATAAATCGAAACTCACGATTGTTTCGCAGCCGATGTAGAAATTTTTAATTTTTCTTTACATCATCGCATTGCATTTTCCCCATGCCTTATCAACTAAATTTGCAATGTTTTTGTTCCCGATCGACAAAATTCATGACTTTTTTTGAGCCGGTTCAACGAAATTTGTGTATTTTTCACGCGATAATCCGAGAAAAGAAAACATGAGATTTTTCCGCAGCCGATAAATTTAATGCAGGTTATTACCTATGCTGACGATTTTTTCTTACTCGATCAATTGAATGTGCGACTTTTCGCATTCGATCCGCGATCGGCAAAATTCACGTTTTTTCAGTGCCTGATCGACAAAACTTGCAATTTTTTTTCGTGCCTGACGACGAAATATGCTATTTTTTCCGAGCCTTATGGACAAAATCAGCAATTTTTACGAGCCTCACCAACGAAATTCGCTATTTTTCTGCAACTGATCAATGAAATTGATGATTTTTCTGTGCTCAATCACCAAAACTTGAGATTCTTGAGTGACTGACGAAATTTTGTATTTTACCGTGGCAATTTAACGAAATTTAGGATTTTTTTCTGCGACCTATGCACAAAAATTGCAATTTTTTCCAGTTGTAAATTGATGAAGTTCGCGGGTCACACGTTAACCCATCGAGGGCCAATTTTGGCCTGCAGGCCACATGTTGTGCATCCCTAAAAATAGGGTTAGTCTTAGTGCTAGGGTAAACATTAATAAATTTTTAAAAATTTTAGGATAATATGAACATATTTATGAGAGTTAGAGCGAGGAAAATTGGACAGACAAACCAAAATCGCAAACAATTTTCAATTTTGTTCGAAAGTGTTAAAAAGAAGAAGTTGGAAAAAAAAACAATCAAAATTTACAAAACTCTAAAACTTGCAAAATTCTAAAATCTGCACAACTTTTGGCCCCAAGCTATGCACATTTTTGATACGCCATTTAATTTTGTTCTTTAGATAATGGAAATTAACAAAAAATGCTAATCGGATATTTTAAGCATGTAGCCTATAAATAAAAATGTATACTATGTATTAGGAATGGTGCTGTGGCTCTTGAACTTTGTTAAAAATCTTTGAAAAATCTCAAATTTTGTTGATCAGCTCCTCCTACCCTTTCTATTCATAAAAGTTAACTTTTTTTTTTTTACACTAGCCACTTTCATGCTTATTTTGTTTTAGTAAACAAAGTCACAATATTATCATTCCTTCTAAATAAATCTTGCTGTATCACTGTTATATGTACAAGTGTAAACTGTTGATATATCTTTGCCAACTGAATTGAATTTGTTGATTGGATAGGAGAACCAAGGGCACCCCCCAGACACACACACACCAATCTGAAAGCACATTTTAAAAAATATAATTATAGGTTAAAGATTACCTCCCAGAGATAGAATTTTCAGGTTGTTACTGATGTGGCCTTCGAACACCCAGAAATTTTTGAAAGAGGCCTTTCTCTTAAAAAGGTTGTGCAATCCTACAATGTATGTTTATGTATGTATACACATGCATACACATGATACATAATACAATTTTAAAATAATGGACTTTATAAATAAAATTTAAACATAAGTTACCTTTGCGTAAATTCTAATGTGGCAGGACAACCACTTGAGTACTCCAATCCAAATACAAAAAGTGTTGACTCTTTTCACATTCGTAAATTCTGGTATAGCAACACTATTTTATACAATTTCTTTTATTTTGATAAGGGTCACCTGAAACAAAAAAATTAAATTTTAAACATGAATTATATGTGAGACAAAGTTGTTAAACAAGTAAAATATACTGATTTTGCACCGAGTCGTACTACTTTGGTCAAGTACGGATACCAAATACTTGTGTGTAAGAAAGATTAACAAATTTGCACATGAAGTTAGCTTAGGTTAACTGCCACATGTGTGTATATACACCAGGGCTGGCAAGTTTCTGCCAGGATGGTTTAAACCAGCGGTTATAACCAGTAAAAACTGGCATGGCAGAAACTAAGAACTTTAACCTGCAGTGATTCATAATTCACACATGTATTTAATGTATAAAGAATTTAGTTAAAATAAAGATTATGAATGTTATTTAAAGTAGCAAAAAGTTTCAAAAGGATCATATAAGTACATAACATCATAAAATATATATAATTCTGAGAAAGGAGCTTATTTTTCTAAGGGGTTATTGTATACAGCACAAAATTTAGATGAATATCAAAAAGCAATTTTCTTTCTCTTTCTTTATGCTCAAATGTCAATTTTGATCCCATATACTTAAGATGAATTGAATAAGCTAATTAAATGAGATTTGAATCTTGCATTTGTGTGTTTCCATAATATTTCCATCATTGAGTAAATTTTATGAGCAGCTGCAACAGAACACTCATGTTTTTTAGTTTTATTTAAAGCAACAACAATAGATTTTAACAGTTGCAACAAGTATTTAACTCTTTATAAATCATGATATTTATTTATAATTTTAACAACTGCTATATCCTTAATATCATTTTCATGATTTTCAATTATCTGCAAATAACATGGATCATTCTTCTTGAAAGATTCAGAACTATTAAATTCTAATACTAATTAATATATTTTTAAAATTAAAACTTTTCCCAATATTTTATTTATTATTTATCCCGAATAAATTATATATTAGCATTTTAATATCACTAAAAATATCTCAGATTATGTCATAAAATGAGTTTATGCCAGTTGTTGCCAGTTTCTGCCGGTTACAACCACTTTTTGCCACTGGCATGGCAGAAACCATTTTCTGCCGGCTAAAAGCCATCTCTGATATACACATACATAATTTACATCTGGTTAATAAAGTGAGATGTGGGAAAGTGGGCCTATGGGGTAAAGTGATGTTACATTGAAAAACACATTTTTTCTTTTTAAATTAAGATATTTAGTCACTTTCTTTTTAGTGACATATGTACAGATTGTCGTAAACATTTTTACTGTATTTTTAGAAACTAGCAACAAGTTTCATGTTTACAATTTACCTTGTTTATTCTCTGTGTTAATTTGATAAATGACAGATGTTCTATACTTTATAATAAATGACAATGACATAATGAAATAACTACAGAGTCAAAATGATGAGGTTTTAATCATTGAAACTGTTGAAAGAAATGAACATAAAAAAAAAATCATTCAAGCAAATATAAAAAAGAATGTAAAAAATGCAGAATAATCTGATGTTGCTAATTGTAGCATTTTCAAATACATGAAGAATGACAAGACCTTACAGGGTTGGCACGGTTTAAACCAATTGGTTTTAACCATGGTTTAAACCACGGTTTGGTTTTTTTTCAAAAAAATCTAATGATATTTTCTCGTTTTTCTTTGCAATTTAAGACTTACAAATTATTGGATATAAATATTTTCTGCGTTTAACACTTTATTTCAGTAAAAAGTATTAAATATAGTGATTCTAGGTTATTTTTTATGCATAGGATGAAATTCAGTATGCATTGGTGAACATATTCCATTGCTCTAAAGAAAAATCTTAGAATATGTGAACTGGTCAAAGATAAAATGGATTAAAAATATTCCATATTTAGTATAAAATAATTTCAATAAAAATGCAGATTATTTAAAGCAATCTATCATAACATGCACAATGCTTTTGAGTATGGAGCTACATAACTGGATAATCTTTAAGATTTTGGTGAAAGTATAAAAGAATTTTTTTTTTCTATCGGGCAGATTATCTTTAAGAATTAAAATTAAAATATGAAGTTGAATGAGTATTCAAAAATTGGGGGCTAGTTATAGTATTTTAATAATACCAAATTATTTTTTCCCCCTCAGTTATCTGCTAAATCCAATGACCATAAATGCTGATTTCAAATTGTCTCTCAAAACACAAAACCCCCAAGAACAATCTCAAATTTATTATTTTTTTTAATTGTAGAAAAGAATTATATTCATCAAACTACATCAAATGTTTATTATAAGTAATAAAAAGATTATATATAAACATTTTCAAAACATCAATGTTTCACTATGTAAAGTAGCTTATTGTTTGAACTTTACTAATATCTATTTAAATTAAAATATGATTTTTTAAAATTTTCTACATAATTAACTATAATTATTTAATTTAAATTATTTTTAAATGATTTTATACTACTTATAATTCAACAATGTCTATTTTTATCAATAAATATGCATGTATTTGTAATAAAAAGGATGCTTTAAAAAAACCCGGTTTAAACCAAAAAAACGGTTTTTTAAAAAAAAAACCTGGTTTTTTTTCAACCCTGCTTTTATACCAAGGTTTAACAATATAAAATGCTAAATGTAAGTTCCTAACATGATGCAAATATGTATTTTTGCCAGAGTTGATTAAAAAAGAAAAAAAAAAGGGGGGGGGAGCTTTTTTTCCAAAATACACAAATAAAACATTTATTTTTCTTTCTTTAAACCAGGTTTTTTTTTTCTTTTTTTCCTTAATTATCATATTCTATTACATATTTACTATGCATGTTTGTGTATAAAAATAAACGTTATTGGATATCATATTTGTATTCCAAAGAATAAAATGTTCTATACAGTGATTCATAGCTATCTTGAAAATGTTATCCAGCATCCTTTGATTAGTAAAAGATTTGTTTAAAAAAAATGTGTTCTTAGTGGGGAATATAGATAAAAAGCAATTTATTAAAGTTACTTTTAAATATGGGATACATGGTTTACATAATATGATCTCAGAAGTAAAAATACAGATTTTTGCATTGATCTATTTGTATTATAATACAAATAGATCAATGCAAAAATCTGTATTTTTGCATTGATTCATTGACATAAATGTCAATGAAAATTACTTGCATCTTAAATTAATAAAAGTATAAGATTTTTGTATTTAATACATGCTTTCTAGAAATAAAGAATTTCCGCTGTCTTCATGACTTAAAAAACAAAGCAAAAAAAAAAAAAAAAAAAAAAAAAAACCCGAAATATCTAACCACTTTTGATTACAATATTTTCCTCTATCAAAAGAAAGTAAAAATAGCGATTACATATGACTATAAAAAAATTATGTAAGCAACGTAATATTCAAATTTAAACATTAGGTAACAGAAATGAAACCCCACACTCACCAAAAGAAGCAATACATGGCGATAAAGGTATATTTTCATCTCCCAGAACTTCTTCCAAACTTACTTCCTCCTGTAAAAATGAAATTGCAAAAACATGAGGGTTAAAAAGCAGAAAATTGTAAAATAGTATAAAACAAAATTTTTTGTAATAAAATATTAAAAAAAGAAAGATTGCTTGCATCTGATGATGATGCTCAATGCTCATACTTTGAATACAAAATGCTCTCTGAGTATTTAAATGAATTATAATATGAAATGAATATAATTAAATGTTTTTTAAATCAATAATTTAAAAGAAGATAGTTTGTTAAATTCAATATTCATTCATATATATCTTCATTTTATTATGTTGGTTTTAGTTTTATTATTAAGAAAAATTTGTTTACGTTAAATTTTATTTTTGTAAATTATAAAATAGTCTTTTTTTTCCCTTATTTAAGCATGCTATTTCAAGTTTTTAGCTGTAAGTTTAGCTTAATCATTTTATGTGATAAAATCTTAGAATGAGACTAACATTTAAAAATTATAAATATATGTAATCATTCATATGTAATTTTACACATTAAATTATACAAGTATTTTCACCATGAACTTTCATTTTTAAAAATTAAAATATTTCATTTGATTTTTTAAAAATATTTTTAATATAAAGATACTTTTAATTATTGTTTATTCCATATTTACAGCTTACCATATCTATATTTAAAAATAGAAAATATAGAATAAATATAAAGTAACGTGTTGAACAAAAATATGTTTTGAGTTCAATCGGGATTAATGGTTTATAAGGTCTAAAATTGTCAAAAAAATTATGCAAGTTTTTAAAAATAAAAATTTTTTAATTTAATATTGTCTTAAAAATAATTTTAAACAGTTTTGACTCAATTTTAGGTTTTCGACATGACTGTTAAAATTGGATAAAACCGTCACACTGTCATAAAAATGCCAACCCTGATGATTTTACTTACATTATTTACTTTATAAAATGGATAAGTTTATAAATATTTTATTGTAAAAAGAAGCTTGTTTAATTTTTAACATTCCTGTATTCATTAATAAATTAACATAGTAACTCAATTTATACGTGAAAAAGAAAAATACAATCAAATAACCTATAATCAACACATTTTCTTGTCGAAATTGTGAATATTAGGAGTTGATTAATACATAAAATATAAAAACTAATTATGCAAATTTAGAAAAAAGTTAATACATTTTACCTTGAATGGGACCGTTCAAGTATTACGTAAGCATATTTTTCGTCATTTCGTACCCCCTCCCCCCCCCCTTGTAAGAAAATATAAGCAAATGCTAGACCCCCCCCCCTTTGCTTACGTAAGATTTTATGACAGTTTATACATCAATACTTCTTGACTTATAAAAAGTTACCAATCAATTACATTATTAATCCTACAAATTTATATAGGCATATAGGGATTATGATATCAAAATATATAAAATCATTTTAATATATTGTTGCTAATTGCATTAAACAAACCACAGAATACAAAATGGTTTAAATATATTGTTATTTATCACTTTGAACAATAAAACAAGATATACAAGAAGTCTTAACTTACTTAGGCATCATAACTAAAATTTTTGCCATAAATCATACAAATGTTGGAGTTCAATTTGGTGTTCATATTTTAACCTGATGTCCAGAATCCTTGAACCCATGTTTCAACATTGTCTGTTATAAGGTTTTCACTGGAACAGTGGCCTGGGGTATTGCAGGTTTCCGGTCCTTGTTTGCTTGTTGAATTTGAACTGCAGTTGCTTCGTTGTTTAATGCTTACGTAAGAATTGTCGTGACTCCCCCCTCCCCCTTGTCAGAAAAAATAAGCAGCCTCTGGACTCCCCCCTCCCCTTTAGTGCTTACGTAATACTTGAACGGTCCCGATAGTCTCAAACAATCCTCCATGCTTTTAGAGAAATAAAACAAAGCTACAGCAACCTTCTCAGGTAAATCTGACAGGTCTTTTTTGAGCCCTTTCTTATTAAAGAAAAGTCATTATTCAGACTTGCTACAGGCTCAGCAAGAAAAAAACTGAACTTTCACGGCCTCACGGACTTTTGATGAAATTTGTCTATTCTTGCAGCATTTTGACAAAATTCACGTTTTTCTGCAATTTTTTAAAGAAATTAACATTTTCCCTCGATCATTTGACAAAAAGTGCACTTTTTCCAGTCTTTTCATTGAAATTTGCATTTATCCATGATCTATTAGCGAAATTAATTATTTTTCTCAATCTTTTTCGACAAAATTCACCTGTCGGCCAAATATTCAGCCAAAATCACTAGTCAATGCATCCTTAATTATGATATAAGGTGGGGGCCACCAATTACCCTGAAAAAACGCTGATCAGGAAATACACACATTCTCCATATATTAAAGTTAGGGTACTACTCTGTTATCCCGTCGACCAGTTTCGCCAAATTATACAAATCACCAAACTAATAGCCAAATGATACAAATTGACATAATTTTTATTTTGAAAAATGAAAAAACAAATAATTAGTAGAATATTAATAAAAATACAAATAAAAGTCGAAATAAAAATCACTTAATGACATTTTAAACACGTGAATCGTTTTTAATGTCATTGAATATGACATTCACGATCAACCATTATTGGCATTTAATCTTACAGTTTGGCGATAATTTTTTGTCGACGGGATTACCTAGTACAGTTGAACCCCGCTAATTCGGACTCCGATAATCCGGATAATTCGGGTATTCTAAAAAAAAAAATTGGTTGCCTGTAAAGTCGGTATACAGGCGAAAGTTTTACGTGACAACGACTTTGAGTTGTAAAATAATTTTAATGTGAATATTCATTCGTATAGTAGGAAGAAGGATGAAATAATAGTAACAATTTAAAACATTTATTTATACAAAGAATTATATTTAAAACATTAATTTATACAAAGAATCTCGCACTGAATTTCATATTAACAAAATTTTATTTTTACCTTTACACATACATACGTATTTATATACAAATATACATACAATAACTTGCAATACACTGTGTTTGTTAAACACATTTTACTTCATGTTTATTGATGTCAAATGTTGAATTTTGTAAACAGCATATTAAAGAATTTTTCAATGAGCAGAATATAACTAAAGTAAAATGGCTTTCACTAATCACATATCATTAGTTTTCCATAATATACCACCGAATTACGAAATAAACTACACTTATTTTCTTTGTACTTTATACTAATAACTAATACATAACGTATTTCGTCTTAGTTTGATACTATCTAAAATTCCTATTAAGCACCGCCCCTTCCTTGCAGCGAATTCACATTCACGTTCAGAAAATGGTCCCACAAGTGACCGGAAAAAGTTAAGAGAAAAGTGAGCGCGTATCGTGAGCGGAGCGTAACGTAATGTAACGCAGTTTCTTGAAGTGTCTCCCGGCAAACCAATTTACAAGACGTTGTCACGTCAAAAAAAGTTTTTCTGCCATGTTTTCGGAATAATTAAGCAAAGTAAACATTATTACTGTCTGCAAATATTCAATAAGTTTAACATAAAGGTGATTTTCTGTTAGTACGTTATATTTTCTTTTTTTCTAATTCTCCGGATAATCCAGATTTTCGATAATCCGGATTGGGTCCGGTCCCAATTAATTCGAATTATCGGGGTTTTACTGTAGTACCAAAGTTAGTAAATATGAATCTAGTAAATCTGCAAATTGGTGGCCTCAAACATAAGTTCTGCAATTTTATTTGGATTTAAAATAAAATTAAAATATTCAACTTGCAATATCATTTATTTCATATTTGTAATACTAACTATTATAAATGATATATCAAACAGCCTCTGGAAGATTAGTTGTCTAAACTGTACACTTATATTCAAAAAATCCCTCACTGTCTTAATAGATTGATTGTTTCAATTCAATTACCTAGTGTTTAATAGTTTGATTGTTTCAATTCAATTACCTAAGTGTTTAATATCTTAAACCATCCATCTAAACAAATTAAAATATCGATCTTCTATTAATTATAAGTGATGCAAACAGTACACGATTATCACAAATATTTTATTAATTATTAGTATCCTAGTTGTTAAATTTACTTGTTTCATTAAATTCTGGTTCTTAATGCAATCATAAATATGATGTCCATTACTGGACTCGGGAGGGTTTTGATATATTTAAATATTAGTTAAAATTAAATTCTATTCATATTGAAAAAAAAAAAAAAAAAAAAAACTAAGAATGGGAATGGTTAAATATTGTTGATAGATTAACATAATATTGCAAAAAATTGAAATAGAATAGCTTAACTATTAAAAATAATTTAAAAAAAATGAATAAAAAAAGTCCCTTAAGAGTGTGTATTAGTGGCAACTGGCATATCTACCCTATTTAAATACTCTTAACTTGCACGTATATGTTAAATAGAAAACATTCGAAAATAAACAATTAAAAAATTTTAGATTTATTAATGAATTAAAAAAATTAACATTTTTTGTCATTTTGCTGCAGGAATTTTTTGTGCCAGCATAAACCTTGTATTTTTCATGTTTAAATGAGAAAAAAAACAAAATTAATGTAATCAATCATTAAGAAGGTAACAAAATATAAATAAAAAGTTATTCTGCATATTATAAGAGTGATATCGTTATAGTGCATTTATTTTTTTTAAGCATTATTGTAATATGTATTCTTTCAACGTAAATTTTTGATAACTAATATATATACTGGGAATAAATGGCATAATTAATGTTTTTGCAACTAACGTTATCTGTGATGTGATTATATATAATCTCAGAAAACTGACACATAATAATTACAAAATGATTAAATCTTACCGTTTTTGTAAAATTTACTCTTATTAAAAGGATATTTTAAAACATAATATTTGAAGTTGCACTCGCGGTATATATACCGCGATTAATGATTGTTTTGTTACAACTGCAAATGCAAAACATAAATTACATAAAACTATGCGTCCTTTATCTTAAAAAAAAGATATAATACACTTTTAAAAACAATAATAATAACATATTTTACTTACTCGTTCTTTCGTAACTCGATCATAACACCACACGATCATAGAATCGCTTTTTCCCATGGAACAATCTTCCATGCTTTTTCCTTTTTGGCGGGTTGAAAAACATGTTACGGTTGCGGTCGAAATATGACTAAATTACGGGGCGCATCCTAGCGGAGGAAAATTAACGGCGACGTACCGTGTTTTTGCTAATGATGAGACAGGGCTGTAAAAACATGTGGATTACCCTTAACTTTTTGAGTATTTAAGGGATAAGACCGTTTATTTAGTGGATCAGACCGTTTTTCTTCAAATAAGGCTATTGCCCGTGAAAATTGAAGGGCAAATGCTCATAAATTTACAGTTTTTTCTGAGAGTGTACGTTTTTTCTGACTCATTTTTAAATCCTTTTTTGCAGTCAAACGCATCCAATTTACATGTCCTCTTATTTTGGAAGTGGTATTGGCCAGTGTTTTGATAAAGACAGTATAAATTTCAAAGAAGGTTGCCAAAAAGATATTTTAAACAGAATTTCCTGAAGCAATCGTGATTGAAATATTAAGGTATTCAAATAACAAATTGCGTTTTTTCCGACTCATTTTTAAATTCAATTTTGCTCTCAAACGCATCCAATTGACAGGTTCTCTTTTTAGGAACTGTATGGTGTGCCGTATTGATCAGTTTTTTTTTTTTTTCTTTTTTTGTTAAAGGCTGAATATATATATTTTTTAAAAAGGTGTCAAAGAGGGCACTTCGCACAAAATTTCCTTAAGCGATCATGATTAAAGAATTGGGGTTGTATTCAAATAACAAATTGGTTATTTTATGACTCATTTCTAAATTCAATTTTGCTCTCAAATGCATTCAATTGGCAGTTTTTTTCTTATTTAGGGACTATATAATGTGCTATATTGATCGATTTTTAATAAAGTCAGAATATATTTCAAAATAAGTTGTCACAATGGCCATTCGAGCCGAATTTCGTTTAAGATGATTCTAATAAAACTAGTTCTTACAGAAAAGCGAAATAAAAAAATTTCCAAAAGCGGCCAAATAATGTTGCTAAACTGGGTTTATTTCTAATCGTATTTTTTTTTTTTTTTTTTGCTGATGAAATGAGCACTCTTCGAAATCTACCTCCGCCTATAGGCCAAGCCGACAGGGATTTTTGACATTTGTGAACGAATTCTGATTACGATGTCCACTGATCAGGCTTAATCTTATAGTAGGATCTTAATGTAGTAATTTCTTATATTTGTTATTTTTGATTTTTAAGTAATTTTTTGCGAATCGTTGCCTTTTTTTCACATTTTTAAAAGAAATCTCTTTTTAGTTACTGAAGTTCATTTAAAAAAAATTAAATTTTTGCCGATTTTTAATTATAAATTTTAGATTTTTTTTGTGTTTCCTGTTATTTTTTCGATGGACTGAAGCAACGATGTATGGGTCAACGTTAGCTAGTTTATTATAAATAACTGTAAACATGCCAAATGATTCTTCTAACACTGATTCATTAAATTTAGTTTTTTGCTTCTTTTCACATGCAGTTTAAATAAATATAAGAACATTACATTGAACAAATAATACATATACTACCTCTGACAATAAAGTTCGGTGAATGAATTCAGAACGAACGATCTGGCAACACTGGGGAAACAAAACGGAGCACACGCATAGAGGCAGGTGTTGACCATCTTGCCCTATGGTTGTTCAGTTGAGCGACGTTTATGTTTTTGTAAGACGTGCTTTACTAAGTGCTTGTCAATGTGTTGGTTCTTAATTGAGAACAGGGAAATGAACGAACAAAAGATCAATTTGAAGTTTTGTTTTAAGCTTTGCAAGATACAGAAAGAAATTCATGAGGGGTGTTGCAAATTGAAACATCCACTATAATCGCCAGATCCTCCAGACTTCTTCCTATTTTCACCACTCAAACTCTGATTGAAAGAGATTTGACCATATTTTTGACATCTAATGAAACGTGAAGAAGATTTTGAACTCTATCCAGAAAGAAGACTTCTTACGAATTTTCCAGGACATGTATAACAGATCTCAGCGGTGGATAGTTATGGGAGATGACTATTGCGGAGGGTGGTATTGTAACTTTCGTTAATATTTCATCTACATTAATGTTACAGGACTATTCACCGAACTTTATTGTCAGAGGTAGTATATATATGTGTATACATATATATATATATATATATATATATATATATATATATATATATATATATATATATATATATATATATATGGTTTATTATATAAAAGTTCTTCACTGTGTGTGTTTTTTTTATAATTGTGTTATGTATACGTTTCGCGTCAACTGCTTTAGGAAAAAAAGTTCCAGAAAATTTTGCTGTAGTGAGGCTTGTCGCAAAAAGCTTTTAGATGCTTTCTATCGCAGGCATTTCGGAGTAATCAGTAAACAAACAAACAAACATAAAAGACATACGCGTCAAATTGATAATTTACACTTTTTTTAGGTCGATTAAAAAGTTTCCAAGAATTTTAATGAAACAGAAGTCATACCAATTCGAAGGCATCTTCTTTTAATTACCGTAATTTCGGGTGTATAAGCCGCGGATCAAACAATTCTTTTTGGACCCAGAAATCTTATTTAGTGACTGAAGACAAATATTTACGGCGATCTAACTAGTTATATTTGTTTCTTAAAAAGTTCTGGGTCGAAAAGGAATTGTTTGATCTGCGGCTTATACACCAGAAATTACGGTAATCCAAAGATCGCATGAATCGGTAACATAATTTTGGAGTAACCGGTGAGCATATTTCAGATGTGTATATTGCTGGGACGATTACTGTTTCTAAACCAATAGGAGAGCGTCATTATCACGGTCAAGTACACGCCCACACAGTTTGATTGACAGGAACTCGTGGACAATTGACGGTGCTAATTATAACGATAATCTGTTGCGGACGAAAGTGAGCTGACTGGCTGAATGGTTAGGGCGTCGAGCTTGAAACCGGAGGATATGGTTTCGAGTTCATCGCTGGCGGAGAGTCCGTTGGTGATTTTTTTTTTTAATTATTGGAGGCTGTCTTTTATTAATAAATAAGACATTTAAAAAAAATATTTCAAACCCTTTTAATATTCTAAATATCGTTCCAAAATGATTTATATATATATTAAACAAATGGGAAAAAAAGTATTCTGCGAAAATATCCGTATAAGCAAAATTCTTACTTTAATTTTTATTTATTTATTTATTTCAGGATCAGAGGAAGTATAATTTCTAATTGAAGTAAATAAAGTTCAGTCATTTTGAAAAAAAAATTTCTTTCGTACCTTTAATTTTTAATTACCGAGTACAAATTCAAACAATCCGAGTACAAATAAATAATAAACACACACGATCAATTGTCCACGAGTTCCTGTCAATCAAACTGTGTGGGCGTGTACTTGACCGTGATAATGACGGTCTCCTATTGGTTTAGAAACAGTAATCGTCCCAGCAATATACACATCTGAAATATGCAACCGGTGATCATACATAAAAAAAGAATACGTGTCGAACTTCCCCTTTTTCTTTAGAGTCGGTTAATATGTGTATATATATGTGTACACTTTATAGCCAAAAGTGACAACCATTCGTTTGACATTTTGTTAAATATCTAGAAAAATACATGAGGAATTATCCTGTAACTCCAGGTGTGTAAGAATAGTAGTACTAGTCACAAATTACCGTGGAATTTTTTTTCCGAAACTCCATAAGGGACCGTCAACTATTGGAAAAGAAAGAATATCTTTTGGAGAACTCCGTCAAAACTAATGTAGCAAAAGCGTTCAAACTGTAGAGTATACCGTAATTTCGGGTGTATAAGCCGCAGATCAAACAATTCTTTTTGGACCCAGAAATCTTATTTAGTGATTGAAGACAAATATTTACGGCGATCTGACTAGTTATATTTGTTTTTTTAAAAAATTCTGGGTCGAAAAAGAATTGTTTGAGCTGCGGCTTATACACCCGAAATTACGGTAATTAAGTAGCATAGTAATGTACTGTGTTCATTTTTGTGTGGATAGCATGTATAATCGTAGAGGAATTAAGGTTTTTTGTTTCAATTTTTTTAAAAAAACTTTTCTCTCGGCATGCGTGAAAGGTATCGAAATTTCATTTGCATGTTGTACTAGCTAAGTGTATAGAGCAATTTTTGTGAAAGTCTTAAAAACATAGCTTGAAAATTCTGAAAGTGATCATCGATAGAACAGGCTCAAAATCCGTTCTTCCCAAAATAAAGAAAAAAAATGAAGGGTTGTGTACAAATATAATAGTAAGTGCCATATCGTGTATTCTATATTAACAATAGTCAACGGATATGTGGATGCAGTTCTTCATCTTTTTTCTTCATTTTGGGAGCAATGGATTTTGAGCTTACTCTATTGAGGATAATTTTCTGAATTTTCAAGCTATGATTTTGAGACTCTCGCAAAAGTTTCTCTATATATTTACGTAATACAATATACAAATGAAATTTTGATAGCGTTCATGCATGCGCTGTGAAAAATTATTTAGTAAACCTGCTCATTTTTCATACGTTTTTCATTTTTTTTTTAAATTCTGATTACAGAGTATTATTTATAACTAGAAGATAGCCCGCCAAAATGACGTGTTTCCATTTTTAAAAGGATGATAAAACATTACAACTACTTTGGTCAATCTTAACCACTTTAGGCTTAAACAATTTTGAAAAATACAAAAATTGAACATGGGGGGAAAAATCTAAAAAAAAAAAAAATCTATAGAAATCTGCATTTAAAACTATAACAAAACTATCTGGTGGATGGGGAGGAATTGTAATGAATAAATGATAAAAGAATAAATTTTAAAAGAATAAAGTAAGGTAAAATATCAATTATAAAAGAATACATTGTGAAACTACAGCCAAAAAATATTTTAAAATACTGAGAGAAAATAATAAAAATATCCAAAATGTATAAAAATTTTTCCCATTTTGGCCATTTCCAGACGAATATGAGAGGGTAGCCAAATTATTAATTGAATGGGTAAAATAATGACAGAATATGCCGCTAATGAATTTCACTCACAAAATTACAGTAATTATTTCACAAAAAACATGCAAATTAACATGCATTAATAATGCAAAACATGTACTAATAATGCTATTTTAAAACATTTGTGAATCAACTATTTTATACCATTAGCTAATACTTAAAAGAAAATACTTTATAAGATCGAAAACAAATGTCAACAATAAAGAGTAAACAATAGTGATTCGTTATGTGACAATGAAGCCATTCACGGCTGTAAAAAAAATAAAAAAATAAAAAATAATAAAAATAAAAATAAATAAATAAATTTTCGAAGCAACACGAATATAAAAATTCTAACAATATTGTATTTAATTCGTACCCCTTCGCTTTTCTTAAATAAAAAGTTTTAATTAAACGCTGTTAAAAATTTGACTGTTTTGCTGCATCGTCATTACACAGCTTTTATAGAAAATGATTACTTTACCGTATTACACTGTTAAAAATTTGACCCATTTGTTGCAGCGTCACTCCATAGCTTTTATAGAATATCTCTTTTATGACCAATGAGAATGCTCCATATCACAGTAAAAGTAACCGCAATTATATAAAAGCAGTGGAGTGATGTTGCAGCAAATGGGTCAAATTTATAACAGTTGCTGCAGCATCACTCCAACGCTTTTAGAGAAAACGGTTACTTTGTGTGTGTGTGTTACTTACAAGGAAGGTCTCCATACGGCCATACTCAGAAAAATCTGAAAAAAATTACAGAATGTTCTTCTCATATAGTTATATATGTTTATAAAAAAAATTTCGGCGGAACCTCCTTATAACATCCTTAAAAAAATAATAAAAATTTCGTTTATTTGGCGATTTATCTCCGGTTGGCGAAAAAACGAAATTTTGAAAAATACGCTTTTACGCTTTGAATACTTTTTAAAGAAAAAACTTCCTATGTTCAATTTATTTAAATAACTTTAGTTTAAGTAATTTTAGTTTTGCATTTTTACTTTACTTTAAGTGTAATTTTGTCATATTCGTTTATATGTACTTATAACAAAATGAAACTAATATATTTTATCATTTAAAACACAATTTAAATTTATTAAAATTGTTCCAAATTGAAAAATACACTGTTAAAAATCTGCTGCATTTTGTTGCAACGCACTCCCTTTGCTTGTATAGAAAACGGTTACTTGGCCGTGAAATGGAGCTATCTCATTGGTTGGAATAGAGATATTATATACAAGCGGTGGAGTGCGTTGCAGCAAAATGCAGCAGATTTTTAACAGTGTTGCACAAGCTACAACACCGCTAAAAATCTGTACCATTTTCTGCAGCGTCACTCCACCGGTTTTATAGAAAACGGTCAATTCACCGTGCTATGGAGCATTCTCATTGGTCAGAAGAGAGATATTCCATAAAAGTAGTGGAGTGACGTTGCAGTAAATGCTGCAGATTTTTAACAGTGAAGTCAATTAAATTCAATTTTCAGATTCGTTAAAATCGTCTGCTTTTGGCGAGGAAATGCACTGCTCGCCAAATCCCGCGTCGCTTTCAGCTTTTCACGCCAATTATTCCAAACTATTTTATTTTTTTACTTATCTAATAATGTAATTCCGCCGCTAATTTTCACTGATCCTTTATTACCTACATGAGTAGTTTAATTCGTATTTTTTTCAAAAAATTCTGAGTATGCCCCCAATGGAGACCTTCCTTGTTAGTGTATTCTATAAAAGCTGGGGAGTGATGATGCAGCAAAAGGGTCAAACTTTTAACAGTGTACCGCTAAAAATTTGACCCATTTACTGCAGCGTCACTCCACAGCTTTTATAGAATGTCTCTTTTATGACGAATGAGAATGCTCCATAACACAGCAATGTAATCGTTTTCTATAAAAGCGGTGGAGTGATGCTGCAGCAAATGAGTCAAATTTTTAACAGTGTGAATATTGTGTTTGAAATAGAGAAAAGATTTCAAAGCACAGTAAAATGTAGTGACGTCATTTACAGCTCAAACTGTAAATCTGACAAATGAGAACGCTCCATTACGACTCTGGAACGTTTGCAGTGGACAAAAAATTGATAGCCTTTAAAATCGGAGATAACTTTTCACAACGGAATTTGTCATTGGTCACAATAAGTGTTTTTTCTCGTGGATAGGTTGACCCCGGAATCGTTATACACGGATGGATTTTATATACATAATGTTGTTTGTCATATTTTCGGGAAATAACATTATTTTATATTTAGAACACTGCAAATTATAAGCAAAAAACATGGAAAAATTTGGGACTTTTTATAAAAAGATTAATTTTTCTGCGGGTAGACATACCATCCATATAAAAACGAAGACAGTTTATTATAATAATCCACTTAATCACAATCTACAGTTTGAATGCTTTTGTTACACTAGCTTTGGCATGGTTATCCAAAAGACATACGTTCTTCTCAATATGTTGACGGTCGCCTAGGGAGTTTCGGAAAACATTTTCAGGGAAATGTATGACCAGGGGTGCAAAAATCTAGGCGCCAGCAGGCAGTCTCTCACCATTAAAATTATTTCATTTCTTTTTATCTAATATTTCGTGTTAAATTCTAGTAAGATTGCTATTAAATTTTGAGTGAAGAAGACTTTAAAATTTTTGTGGTGGGAGATGATCCACTGGCGCCTAGATTTTTGCACCCCTGTGTATGACCAGTACTATTATGTTTACACACTTAGAGTTTCAGGATTGTTCGTCTTGTATTTTTCTAGATATTTAACAAAATGTCTAACATTGCAAGTAGACACAGTTGCCACTTGCGTTGTGAGGGAGTGACCTTTGTGATAAAGACACTCTAGCATTTTTGTGAGATCGGGACGTCAATGATTTAACATGTGTAGCGTGAAAGCGACATCTATCCTCTCTTTTACTTTAACTTCCTAAAGCACGTGTGTCTTAGTCGGTTCTACACTTATATCGCGGTTAGGTGTAATATGTAAAATTTTGGTATCTCAGTTTGCAGCATATAAAAGCTTTGAGTTTGAGTGTGGTAGTGTGTAGCGGCGCAAACCAGCTAGTGTGAGTAGCGGTGCAAACCAGCTAGCGGTGAGTAGTGGCGCAAGCCAGCTAGTAGTGTGTGGAGTGAAGCAGTGAATTGAATTGGATTGAGCTATATCAAGTTATTATTTAACCTCCAGTGAATTAGTGAGGAATTTTGCAGTGAGCCGCCAGCAGCATTTGCCGTCTTAGTTTATTCAGACCGGAGCTGTTCGAGAAGCTTGCCGGTGGTAAGAGAGAATTTAATTACGTTGAGTATTTTAAAGAATAAAGAGTGTTTTACAGCCACGGGCTGTCTATAAAGATTTTATCTAAGCAGTTTAGCTGAAGCCTAAGTGAGAAGTTGGTTGGAAGTGCCCCGATTGAGTCTAGTGCTGGAGGTGTGAGTATATTTATGAGTAATCTTTTAGTATTGTGACTAGTTTTCGAAATTGACGAACTGACGCTCCATTTCCCCTGAGCCCTAGCAGTTTAAATAAACTGTGGTTTTAACTTATATCTCGAGTTATGTCGCATTCAACAAACACACCACCCCGACCGTCACAAATGGCACCCAGTATGTGCATCCTACCGTTACAGCGTGTGCACACATAGTGTATATATATGTAAATATATTAACCGACTTTAAAGAAAAAAAGAGGAAGTTATTAATTCGACACGTATTTTTTGAGGTCGGTTAATTAATAAAAAAAAGTACTAAACCAATTTTTATGAAACGGATATGGTACCAAGTAAACGATTGAGGGTTTCGTATCCTCTTTCAATTAAAAAAAAAATCACATGAATCGGTCGTGTAGTTACGGAGTAATTGGTTAACATTACATAAAAATAATACATACTTCCAGGCGGTTTGAGAACCTCCAATTTGGTTAATCATTTCCTTCATAGTCGTTCCATGAAAACTTTTCTTGATCCAAAATTCCAATCAACAATGATTCTAAAAAAAGTGCACAAAAAATAAAAATTGTTTACAGAAATGCTGATATAAAAGTTTTATACGAAATTATGTTGAATAAACGTGATTTCAGATAGAACAAATTATTATCTTAGTTGTCATACGTTTGCTTATGTTTTTCATTTGGCCTAACATCTGTTATAGCTACGCGCGGTTTTCTCCCGGAATGGTTACCTACACTTTTCCTACATTTGGTTTTGTATAAATAGATTACGGAGCTTTAGAAGATTGTTACTAGAAGAATTACATGTAGAAATTACAGTACGTGTCAGGGTCGGACAAGGCCAAGAAAAAGGCCGCAAACTTTGGATTTTTAGAGGGCGCAAAAAATCGAAGTTTTGTCAGCTGTTGCATCTTAAAGAAAAGTTAATAATACAGGGATCTGTGGAGTCACTTTTATGGTTAATACAATGTCTAAGATAAAATCTTTGTTTAAGAATTTTTTTACAAATACTATAAGAAAGCTTCATGATGTTAAATGGTTCAGAAATGCACCCCGAATATTATTTTTTAAAATTAGAGGTAACCAAAAAATTAACAATTCCAAATTCTGGTAATAATGAATGGTAATTAACACATTCGCTGCCGCTCACGCGCCAGCGCGTGATCTGGGGTGATATCCAATAGCCAGTCACGCGCTTGCGCGGTAAAATCTTTCATTGATTCTTTGTTATAAAAAGTAAATCGGATTCTGGAAAAATCCAACTTCTACAGTGTCAAGTCACTTCTACAGTCTTCAAGTAAATAGAGAGATATTAAAACTGAGGTAGGAACAACTTTGAAGTCTTTGAAAGGTCTAATTTTATTTTTCTTCTTGAAATGCACTTCTTACATAACAGGGATATATTCAATGCACAGTACGCATTTGTAAGTAGTTTAAAGATTTTTCGGATATCACAATCATAATAACAGTACTTCAATATGAGGCGCCAAATTATCCCTATTTAATCTACCTTTCAAAAAAATCATATAAGATAAATATTATTATAATTTTATCTAACTTCATTTATAAATATAACTGCATAACCAGGGTGAGTGTCAAAAACTAGTAATAATGTAATGTTTTCTTCTTTATTCATAACAGAAAATTTTTTGGTTAGATAAGGCGAACAGAACTTTCAAAAATTACCAGTATTCAGAGTACTTAAGAACTCATCCTGGATACGCCACTGAATTAATTTTTAAGATTACTCGTATGTTTCATTAACATGAAATATCTTGCCGTTGTAACAGGGTAAAAAAGCAAAAACTTGTGTCGTAAAATGTACGTACGCGTCTGAAAATAATTTTAAAGTGACCGCTGAATTATTAACCCTTTCAGCTCTGATGGTAGAATTTTCTACCACATTATTTTCATTCCGAAATGTCACATCTGCACCAGAAAATTTGACCAAATTTATTTGAAAAAGTTTTAAAGCAGTTTTTTTTTTTTGTGTATACCCTAAACCGGTTTTTTCCTTTACAAAATTCTGGCGCCAATGTGACATTTTGAATTTTGAAGAAATTTACCCATCAGAGCTCAAAGAGTTAAAACTAGAAAGACTGACAATTTCACATGTGTTTTATAAAAAGCATTTTGACCTAGATTTTTTATTTTAAAATGTTTAACACTAGAACCGCGGGAAATTTTACTCAAGTTTTATAAAAATAATTAACATCAGAATTTTTATTTAAGTCTATTTAACTTATTTATTTCAAATAATTTTCTGGCATCTTACATATTAATTATTTTATGAAGATTTATCTGGTTCGAATCGACATCTTTTCACTGAGTACGGGTCAAAATGACCCGTCTCCGCGGTTCTAGTGTTAACATCTCTAGTGTTTTTTTTCTTTGCATCTTTTAAATTTATTATATAAAAAAATTCTGCTTTAAACTGAAAATTATGTATTTGGTACGGTCAAAACGACATCTCACCGTTTTCCTAATTTTAAATTGAATATTTACTTTTGTATATGGAACTGTTAATAAAGAAGAACTGAGAAATCCTTAAAATAATGAAGCATCAACTGTAACAGCTTTCGCAAATGCAGATTACTGCCGAGTGAAAGTTGCACCAGTAAATATAAATATAAATTTTCTGCTTGTTTAAATGCCTTAAAAAAATGCAAATGTTCAGTCGTAAGTAATGTCAAAAAACAGACATTATTTTCATGGAAGTTTAATTTGGCGACAGTCAAACCTACGATTCCGCCATGTTGTGATAACCTCAGAGATGCAAGCGCTGCGCTAGAAATGACCGATTCTTACCACTTAATTTTTAGAGTATTTCTCGTTTTATTTGATGACAAGATTTATATGATTTAGTAAAGCAAAGAATTCTATTAAATTTTTGTTGTTGTAATCAGTAATTTTTGGCGCAGCGCTTGCATCAATGGACAACTTAGAAAATGTCTTGCCAGTTCCAATGAAAATCATTAAAATACCTGGTTATACTGCCGCAAATAAAAATAAATAGTAATTTTAACAATATTTATTACAGAAATCTTCCACGACAAAGGCCATTAAAATAAAGTAAAAGTTTTTATTCAAAATTCACTGGTGAAAGATTGATACAGTGGTAATCAAGAACTCTTGATCTAATGAAGAAATATCAGACGCCGCATTGTGACAACCTCAACAGTTACTTTACTCCCAAAAAGTAGACAATACACTATATGATTCCTCTCTTTATTCATGACTTCTTTCTTATGTATTGCTTTTATAAGCTTAAACAATGTGAACGTGTTGTGGCATAGTAGAAGCTTATCCGACTATATTAACTCCATAATCGTCGCGGATGATACATTCATAGGGCAATTTCCCCTTGAAATTATCGGACCCGACAATTAAAGATTTATCTTTGGACTTCAAGTATTATAAAGATAAAAATTTTAACCTTCCTACCCTGAATGGGTCTAATCGACCCATAACTATAATTTGTTTTATACTATTTGAACCAAAAATTTTTTCATAAATAAAGTTAAATAACAGTTTAGAGATATAAGTCAATTAAATATATAAAAATGTTCTAAATAACAATTCTGGTGTGAAATGTTTTTAATCACGATTGAGTAAAATTTAAACATTGTAGGAAGGTTAAATTACCGAAATTTCCACTCTATAATCTGAGATCAAACAGTTATGTTCGGATCCAGAAATCTTATTTCAATAACCCCTTGCGGCGCGGTGGTTCCATAGATATACCACTTAATTTTAATTCTCAAACACCACACTGGCACCGGGATTTTGTTTAAAAAAATTACGGTTTATTGATTCCGTGAAATATAGCGTTTTCTTATTTAAAAATAAAGTTGTTTTCAAATTCCGGTGTCAGTCATTTATTTTAACACTTAAGCAATGAATTTGTCCTGCGCCGCAAAGGGTTAAATGCAACATTTTAAGTATCTGAAATTATTTACTTCCGATTATTAAATGAAAATTCTTGGCAAGAACATTATTGCTCGATAAATGGATTATAGGCCAGAAATTACGGTAAATATTTCTACTGTATTTGTACAATAGTCATAATAATACAGCAGACTTTTTTCCTTTCTTCTATCTTCAATAAAGCTATTTTTAGGGGTCAGAGATCCCATAAAAACATGTTTTTAAAAAATTTCTGTCTGTTCGTGTACAGATTTCCTACGCGATATTAGACGATGACGGACATCAATTGTGGAAAACAATTAAATAAAGATAACTTCTGGTATTTGTTTCATGCAACGCACCGAAGGATCGATCTCAATGGTCGAATTGAATGTTTCATTTCATTTTGTCACAGAAATATTTTACAAATATTGCGATTAATTACAGAAATATTTCTTATGAAAAGAAAAATTATTTCTAAATATTTCTACTATGAAAGAATGGCACCGTACTCCTTGAAAGTTCTAAAGAGCGTATATAATTTCGCTTAAAACAAATAACGAAATAATAATTTCATGTGAATCAATTGAACCGTGACACTGGAAAAACCATTATACTTTTTAAATGTTTTGCAAAACAAAATATGCATTCTTCAATTTTTTACTAAATGGTCTGAAAAAAGCAATAACAGATTAAAAATTCACGGCATGAAAATAAATTTAAAATGCAAAAATAGCTCAGGAATAATCTTCAACTAAATGATATTGATTTCTTAAATAATACCAGGCATCAATAATTATGTCTGTCGTTAGGATAACACATATAAACTAAACAATAACTCAAAAATGGGAAAGAACTAATTATAGAATACGATGAAAGTCATTTCTTCGAAAAACCGTTTTGAAAACAGAAGAAAATTATGAGCATTGTTTATGGATGCAATTACAGAAATTTTAGCAGAAGAATAATAAATGTTCATCGCTTTAAGATGGAATAAATTAAAATATTTAGTTATTGCCAGGAGAATAATTACTGAAGAAAATGCTTTTTTCATTTCGTAATTTGTTTAATTAAAAAATAATAATTATGGCACTAATAATGCTTCTAAACAGGAAAAATTATCGTTTCATTCACCAAAGAGTATAGCTGGCATAGCTTCTGAATTTTTTGTACCATGATTTTCAGATAGTATTATTTAGCTTATTTGATTTAATATAGCGAACATCTGTATTCAAAACAGTGGCGCTCTAAATTAGGAACATTTTGCAAATATAGAGTTAAAGCTCTTGCGTTTACGCTTTCATTTTATGGAGGTTCGTATGCTTCCTGAAATTTTACGAGCACGAAATTCTTCTGTACCAATATTTGTTTAATGTTTATGGGAAAATTTTCATTAACCATTTAGCTAATCAATATTTAAAATAACTTTCAAAAACTTTTTTTTTTTTACATGTCTTTTATAGAATTTTTAATTAATCATCTACCACCGATTTTTCAACACAGAAAATTTTGAGTACATCAATCAGAAAAATGCTCGGAATAAAAATGCAAAATTTACAATAAAATTTTACTGGTGAGATGAAAAAATTATGGGTTAAGTACGAATGCCCGTACTTGGTACGGGCGAATTATGATTGGCAAAAACACATTGTCCGTGCTACGTACGGGTAAAACAGATAAGCGGCTAATTAAGCCGAAAGTTCGCGAGTTTAATTCCTGGAAAAATCTCAAAAGCGTAAGAACACTATTGCCAGATTGGTGACCAAAACGTCCCTAGATTGATTGACTGTCACCGTATTTTATGCACCCACTCTAATTATGCCACTAGATCTAATACTATATGGAAAACAAAATCCTTTTTTTAAAATTTTTATCAGATTTTAACTTTAATAATAGAAGCCCTTGAAATGTAACTCAAGTTTTATAAAAAAAAGTTGTATACCAGAATTTTCTTTAAAGTATTTTAAACTATCATTTAAATTTATTTTTGGCTTGTTATATATATTTAACTCTTAAAAGAAGTTTTTGTTTCAAATCGAATTATTCATATACGGTAGAAATCAAATTGACTGCTCTCGGCGTTTCTAGTGTTTAAGTAAATGGAGATTTGCAATATGCAATTAAAAAAAATCTGCAATTTTTGAACCCATTTTGATTAAACAACTACGCAGAGAGGCGGGTTAAACCACACTTAACACTAGACAGACGTTGTTTTTACTGAAGCTTTATAAACATTTTATACACAAGAATTTTTATTTAAAACTGCTTAACCTTTTTTTCTTTAAAATTCATTTTACATGGGAATTTCTAGTTCAAACCAACATTTATTCATAAGATACGGGTCAAAATAAGCCCTTACGGTCCTCCTTGTGTTTAACCTGAAGAAACATTATGTGTCACCAAATATTTAGCCATAATGAAATATAAATCCATAAAGTGGTCGAAGTGTTCTACAAATTGCAATAAACAGTGGCGTAACCAGGATGGGTGGCCAAGTGCTCTTGACCCTTTGATCTCTGGTGGGTAAATTTCTTCAAAATTCCAAATGTCATATCGGCACCAATATTTTGTTAAGAAAAAAAATCGGTTAACCATATACACGAAGAAAAAAAAAAGCATTAAACCTTTCTCAAATAAAATTGGTCGAATTTTATGGTGCCGCTGTGGCATTTCGGAATTAAAATTAAATGGTAGAAAATTCAACCATAAGAGCTCAAAGGGTGAATACTGATAATTTTTAAAAGTTCAGTTTTCCTTATATAACCAAAAATGTTTCTGTTATGAATCAAGGAAAAGAAAAACCTTACAATATTACTGTTTCTGGGCACCCACTCTGGTTACGCCACTGATTAAATACTTACAAAATCAAAATATGAAAATAAATTTTGAACATAACAGCAAGGATAAAGTAATCATTAAAGAAGTCATATTGATTTCTTAACTAGTTGCAGCCATCGACAATTATGCTGCTGTGGATATCTGCGATAATTATATCTTCTGTGAAGGACTTCATTTAAGATAAGGCATATAAATTACTGCGATAATTTAAAAATAGAAAAGAAAGACTTATTTCACACAATGAAACTAATTACTCCAAAAATCTTTTCGAAACAAAACTGAATAATCAGCGTTATATATGAGTGCAATCACAAAAATTTTGAAACAAAACTGAATTATCAGCATTATATATGAGTGCAATCATAAAAATGTTAGAAGACTTATGATCAATATTCAACGATTAGAAATGGAAAATTGTTTAATTATTATCAGGAGAACAATTACTGAAGAAAAAGTTTTCTTCATTTCATAATCTTTGCATATTCTTTATTTAAAACCTAATGTCATTCTAATTGTTTATTAATTGCCAAAATTTTATTTCCGTACTGAGAGATTTACATAGCAGCCGAACAGTTCGATTTAATAACAAATAATAATGCTATTTTTCAGGAACATTTCAGTATTTAAAAACAATTTTAGTTCCTGTCGTCTGATTTAAATGCAAATTTTTGTCTTTAAATAAAGCAAAGATCTATATTGTGAAATAGTGGTACGAAAAAACTGAAAAAAAAAAACAATACTGTATGTTACATTTGCATGTGTATATGACTGATTATAATAAGGGTATCAAATTAGGACCATGATACCATTAATTTTTACAGAAATAGTTGAGTACTTAAATAGCAGAGATTGGATAAGGCAATGTTTGCTATAAAAATTTAGTGGTATTCATCAATCCAGACTTTTACACTCCTAGACTATTAACCCATTAACGCCCGAATTATTTTCTTCGCTAAAATTTAAATTTTGTATTTCCCACCACTTTTAAAATCAAATTAACTTTTATCTAAATTTATCGAGGATTCTGTCTCGTGAAAGAAGGTATATATTTATCTTCCTCTTTACTGGTGAGAAAACCGCTTTCTTGCTGTTTTTGTAACCGTCCTCAAAAGAGGACGGTGGGCGTTAATGGGTTAATTCAAATATCGGTTCCAATTTAAATGACGTAAATATCAATGAAGAAAATGCGCTAGAACCTCTGAATGGTGGACAGTTTTAGACCGTTGAACTTACACCCTATCTGTACATATATACATGGTTGCAAATTTTCAGGTTTTTTCTTATCACAACTTTTAAGGGGACACACTACCTTCGAAACCACCTGTACAATTATTATATAACACTGTACTCATATGTAGTGGCACAATACTTAATACTAAAAATAAAATAAAACGAAAAATATCTTGTAAAACAGCCCTATTTTACTGAAATTTAACTTAAAATATATATTTAAAAAATCGTTAATACTTTTATAAATATGCAAGTATATTTGCTCAGTTGCTTTGCATTCATTAGAGTATACTATGTAAAACTGTGCATAGATTTCTAGGTTATGGGATTTTACATTTAATATTGCTTTTTTCGCTCGTGTATATTAAAAAAGGAAGGAAATTCAACAAACTCACAATTTAAATATTTAAAAAAAATAACTATGAGTTTGAATGTTAAATCCTTGCACAAAAATATTGAAAACACCATGGAGAACAAGTAAAACAAATTCAAACCTCTATCTATTTTTTTTTTTTAAAGCTTTAGTATTTATCGAAAAGCAAGTTATAAAAATATGAACGATGGGAAAAATCAGTTTAAAATTTTCATTTGTATATGTACTTACTCATTGATTTTTTACAAACAAAATGACATCATAAGTTACAGAATTAATGTCTTTTCAGAAATTTATTCTTTAGGTGCTTAACAATTTAGGTTCAAAAGTATGTAGATATGATTTAGGTATAAAACTACAAACACTCTTAAAACACCAACTTAATAACCATTAACACTAGAATCGCGGGAAATTTTACTCGATTTTTATAAAAATAATGCGCATCAGAATTTTTATTAAAAACTATTTAACTTATTAATTTAAATAACTTTTGCAGAGCTTATATGTAACTTATTTTAAGAAGACTTATCTGGTTTGAATCGGCATCTTTTCACGGAGTCCGGGTCAAAATGGCCCGTCTCCGCGGTTCTAGTGTTAAACTAAATTAATGCAATCAGAAAAATAATTTTAAACCAGTAAATAATCTACAAATCCTCAAACTTTTTTATTGAAAAAGATTTAAGTTAAAAACTTATGAAAATTTATCCCTTTCTTGGCCACGCTCTCTTTTTTGGCATTTTTAGTCATTTTGCAAACTCTGGTGAAAATAACGTTTATTTTAGGAAGGATTCAGCTTAGATGCAGCTATTTATTTGTTTGATTTTAGCAGACAAAAACATCCAGCTATTAAAAAGTGATGCGAAAATGTAAAAATATAGAGCACTTTAGTTTTTATAAGGAAAAGAATGGAGGTCCCCGAATGGAGACCAAGGGACCGAAGAGGTTAGACCTTGGAGTGACAAACAACTATATTTTACCATTATTTTTTTCAGTATATCTTTAAATGCTTTCAAAAGCTTAACCCTTTCCGGCACGGACAAAATCTGCTAGTAAAGTTAGAAAATATCGACTGACCCCGGATTTCGCAAACAAAATTTTTAGATATTTTGAAATCCTTAATTTGAGCCTTTGTTGCAAAAGAAAAATTTTACTAAAATATTATTGGTACCGTTTGCAATAAAATTAGGTATCCCAGATCGGGCACAGTGTGCCGGAAAGGGTTAAACGAAAGCTTAAATTTTGAACTCAAAATCTGAATCATTGGGAGCGTTAAAGTAGCGTAAACTCACCCCCCCCCTCCCACCCTTGAACACAGTTCAGTTTGCGGTACTTAACCACACCCAACGATTCAGATTTTGAGCTCAAAATTTAAGTTTATGTCTAAGTTTCTAAAAAAAAATTAGTGAGATGCAAAATATAACGGTAAAAAAATAGTTGTTCGTTACTCCAAAATCTAAACACCTTCTATCGTCATTTTTAAAAAATTATCTTTATAATTTTTTTCATGAAATTTTTGACATAAAAGAGTAGTTTTAGTGAAAACCGCAAATCAATCGACCGATTTTTCCGTTTATTTGAAATTTTAGACCCTGAACTTTAATGGCGGCTATCGCCTTCGGAAAACGTTTGGGACCTTTGGTTTTTTTAATTTAATATTGTTTGTCCTGATGTGTAGTATCACCCCACTTTATTTTTTAAAAACATTTTAGAATCACCCTGTATATATATATATATATATATATTTGTTAAGACTTTCTACTAGAATTCCGCAGCTAAATTTAAGTAAACTTTTATTACATACGTAAATAGTTCCACTAGCATTTTTTTCAACATATTCTGAGTATGCCCAGTAAGGAAATCTTCCAGTATTATCTTAGATGTTGTAAGTGTTAAAAAATTTTCAATAACAAATTGTAAAATCTGGAGTGTCTTCAGCCTACTGAACCAATTCCCAAAATGACTTCTCGAAACTAAATGCTATTGGATACAAGTAATTTTTAGCTGTAATCTTATGTTTATTAATTTCCCAATATTGTTCTGTTATTTCAGGCAAATGTTTTAGTTTATAAAAAGTACTGCTTCCTTCCCTTTTGTTAGCGTATGATGTCAATATACGAAAGAGTCAACCCCTGAAAGCAGTGTTGCCAGATGGGCTACTTTTTTTAAATTCAAATTCTTGATTTACATCACTTTCTTGAAACAGTAAAATGCGCCTTATTTAATGACTTATTAATCACAGAGTAAACAAGGGAAATTTTATCGTTTCAAAAAAGTGGTGCCAGTCACGAAATCTGAATTGAAAAAAAGTAGCCACTGGCAACACTGCCTGAAAGGTCGGTGCGATAAACTATATCCCACTTAATTTTAATTGCAAAATGTGACACTGACACCAAAATTTTCAAATAAAAATTTTTATGTTATGTGGTTAGTCAAGAAAAACTATTATCTATTTTGAAAGAAATTTGTTTTTAGATTCTGGTGTCAACCAATCACGTCAGCAATTTAATCGTAGATGTACTTTGCTCATCAAAGGGATAAAGGGATTTGAAAAAGAAATTTTATAAATTTATGATACGTTTAACCAAACAGATCAGCCTACCAAAATTATTTTAACTTGCATTTCTGCAAAATAATTAATGGTCTAATGGATTCTTCCGTATACAAATACAACAGCCCTGTTTCAAAATTGGAGAGGGTGCCTCTGCACTACTAAGAATTGATAGCTTCGCCGCAATACTTATTTCTATACCCTGTCACAATTCTTGGTTGACTTTTATAATAGGTCGCATATTATTTTGAAATGATTGAAAATGCATTAAATATTTTCTATATCGGTCGATATTTACGAAAATCTAGACAGTTCTTGCAATTGTGGACTATACTATTTTCGTCAAATAGATAATCATTCAAAAATACCCTTTTGGAATTGGTATGTTTTTTCACACACACACAAAATTCATGATTTCGATATTTGTGTCTTCGTAAAGGAAAAAGAGTGACATAAAAATAAATTTAAAACATGAGAACAGCTAATGAATAATAATCAACTAAATAATAGCGATTTTTCAACGAGTTCAAACGTCAATAATTGTATTAATGGTTGAGAATTCTAGTTAAAATAAAGCATATAAATTACTGTGATAATTCAAAGATGGAAACTGAACTAATTATCTAAAACAACGAAAGCAATTACTGACAGATCCGTTTTCGAAAGAGAATGCTTTAAAAAATTGTTTTAGTGGAACAGTAATGAATTATTAAAGATTTAAGATGGCATAATTTAAATTATTTAACAACTGTCAGGAGAAAAAATACCGATAAAAATATCTTGTTTCCTTTCATATTCAATTTATATTTCAGTCAAAATTGAATGGTATTATAAATTCTTTTACTCTGGAAATACAAGCACCTATACAATCAATTCATTTATGTTATTCGTGTGCATTTCAAGGATTTTTTTCTTGGAAATTACAAATTAATTCCAGGCATTCGGAAAAGCCATGGTTTATAATTTAATGACACGCATTTCTATGACATGAAGTAAAAGCTTTTTCCACATAAAAACGTAAAAATATACGTAAGCTGTATTTGTAATTGCTAGAAATTGTGTAAGGTGGAAAACAATAAACAAAGTTAGTAAGATGTAAAAATAAAACAATTTCTGACAACATCCGTAGCCGTCATTTGGGATGTTAAAAACATTTCTTTGAACATACATGATGATGGCCACAGAAGATTGCCGAAGCTTTTGATTTTAATAACCTACTGATTTATTTTAATGCTTACCACCTTGCTTTTAGCAAGTTTCAAGTACAGTTTATATACATTTTTAAGGCTATGAAGTATACTATAAACCTATAACGGACAAATTATTTTCATTGCTAAGATGTTGGAATAAATGAGTGCCACCAGTAATTGCGAACAAATATATTTGTAAGTAAGAAAAAAGGGATTTTGCACATGCATTACAAAATTGATTTTTTAAAAATTAAAATGCAAGTGTCGTGGTTGTATATCGGAGATAAAATTTTGTGGCTTCGTAGAAAAACCAATGAACGTAAAAGGGTTAATCAATGACGTATAGTCCCTTCTTACTGTTTTTTCATCATTAACACTAGAACCGCGGCGACGGGTCATTTTGACCCGTATCAGCGCAAAGATGTAAATTCGAGCCAGAAAACTCCTAATAAAATAAGCTAAATATAAGTTGAGCAAAATTAATTTCAATAAATTACTTAAACATTTTTAAATGAAAATTCCGATGAGAACTATTTTTATAAAACTTGAATGAATTTTTCCTCGGATCTAATGTTAAAAAAAATTGGAATTTCTAGTGCGGATTCGTATTTTTTCAGTAAAAAATAAAATTCCTGACACCTAAATGTCTGAATGAGGAGTTTAAACACCACAGAAGTCTCAGTTTAGAACACATCCCTGAATTAATCCTCTTAGTACCACATGGATATTTTTTGTCCTCAGCCTTTTTCTCTTTGAAATATTTCGAACCAGAAAAAAATTATTAGTTAATATTAATATAGAAAATAGAATAGACCCCTCATAGGGAAATGCTACGTAAAAAATAATTAAATTTCTTGTTCAAGTCATGTAAAACGATGGATGGTCATAAATTATGAATATGTGGTAATAGGAGTATTAACAAATGAGTGGTATAAACCACTCACCTGGATGTCAGATTTTAGCCCGCTGGATACCAATAAAATATTATAAAATAATTTGCCTTAATTAATCATTGAATCTCTTCGATTCAAGAATTCATTGAATTTCTTCGACTATTTATTTATAAATTTAGTGGTTTTCGAAGGACCACTGTTATCAATCCTGATCTAAACGAATTCAGACAAGTTGTTACTTGAGACTAAGATGGTTCTACCAGCTCAAAACTCACTTCGCAATTAGAACACTTTGAAAATCATCATGTTTTGGACGTATAGATATTAAAGTTTTCAAAAAAGTTTGGCACTAAGTTCATATTTATATATAAAATTCTAATCTAAACCATACCACTTAGCAAGTCCCCTTAATTATTGTGAAATGGAATTCTTTTTGTGAGGCCCTGTAAATGAACAATAACTATTACTTTCACTGCCTATTTTTCAGAATGCATATTTTAGGGTATTTTCTAATATTTGAAGTCTATTTTTTTTCTTTTAATAGAATAAACTTTGATTTTGATATACAAGCTTGCATTATTCAGCTGTGTGTCATATATCTACCATGTTTTAGAGTTGACACCAGGTAACCTAGAAGTTGCAACAAGATATGCAAATCTTTTTGGTGTACATTTGTCTCTTTAAAAATGTATTATATAGTCGGCTTTGTTAAATCTGCTACTGCAGAGCTGCCAAGTCTCCGGCTTTTTGGTTGCCAGTAAGTAAATGCAGAAAATGTTCCTTTATTTAATTGGAACATTTCTGAGATTTAAAATAACCAGATTTTTTCTATGATAAAAGTGGTGTGTAAAAAGTCGGAGACTTGGCAACTCTGCTACTGTTTAATTCGCAATTCTCTATCATCTGCATTTTATTTTCAGATATAAAAAAATTAAAATTGCTAAGTGAAGTTTGTAAAAAAAAATAATAAATTAGCAAATCCATATTTATAGTGGATTTTCAAAAAAGTGGTTAGTTATATAAGAATTCTAATACAGCTCATCTGTTTAAAAGAACAGTTTTTATATTGAAGCTCGTTGATCATAAACCAATTAATAGGTTTACTGAATAGCGTAGCAGAATTTTAAAAAATAAGACTTATTTATAATAAACTAAAACTTTCTGTGTTTAAGAGATTAAACAATCAATAAAATTATTCTGTGTAAAAAATTTGTTTTTATTACATTTTTTACATTATAAATTATTAATTTCGACAATACATATTGTCAATTTTAATGCTTTATTTGTATTCCATATTTTTCTGCGGTATTTTTATTACCAATCGTTGATATCTCGTTTGTACCCGTTTCTACCAATAATCTTTACATTTGTATCTCATTTGTACTAGAGTAATGACGAGTTTTTAATGGGGGAAACGGCCACCCCCCCCCCACCTCAATATTTTAAAAAATGAACAGTGCCAATCGTTTATACCGCGTTTGTACCCGTTTGAACAAGCAATCTTTTCGTTTGTACCTCATTAGTACTGGAGTAATAAATAGTCTTTTAGTGAGGGGGCTGGAGAAACGGCCAGCCTCCCACCTCAATATTAAAAAAACAGTGCCAATCGTTTAGAAAATGTTTGTATCCGTATGTACCAGCAATCTTTTCGTTTGAACCTAATTTGTGCTAGAGTAATAAACAGTTTTTAGTGGGGGGGGGAGGAGGGATGGGGAAACGGCCAGCCCCTAATCCCAATATTTTATAAAATGAACAGTGCCAAGCGTTTACACCTCGTTTGTACTCGTTTGTACCAACAATCTTTTCGCTTGTACCATATTTATACTAGAATAATAACTAATTTTTAGTGTGGGGGGGATGGAGAAACGGCCAGATCCCCACCTCAATATTTAAAAAAATGAACAGTGCCAATCGTTTATACCTCATTTGTACCAGCAATCTTTTCGTTTATACTGCAATTGTACTAGAGTAATAAAGAGTTTTCAGTTGAGGGCTTGAAAAACGGTAAGCCCCCCACTTCAATATTTTATAAAATTAACAGTGCTAAGCGCTTATCCCTCATTTGTACCCGTTTGTACCAACATTCATTTTATTTGTACGTTATTTGTACTAGAGTAATAAAGAGTTTTTAGTGGGGGGATGGAGAAACAGGCAGCTCTCCCACTTCAGCATTATAAAAAGTGAACAGTGCCAACCGCTTATACCTCGTTTTACGAACTGTCTTTTCGTTTGTACCTCATTTGTACTAGAGTAATAAAAAAATTTTAGGGGGGTGGGGGGGGCGAAGAAACGGCTAGCTCCCCACTTTAATATTTTAAAAAATGAAGAGTGTCAATCGTTAATACCTCGTTTGTACCCGATTGTACCAACAATAATTTTATTTGTACCTCATTTGTACTAAAATAATAAAGCATTTTTGTGGGGAAGATGGAGAAACAGGCAGCCCTCCCACTTCAATATTTAAAAAAATTAACAGTGCCAATCGCTTAGATCTCGTTTGTACCTCATTTTTATTACAGTAATAAAGAGTTTTTATTGGGGGTGGGCTGGAGAAACGGCCAGCCCCCCGCTTTGATATTTTAAAAAATGGACAGTGTCGAGCGTTTATACCACGTTTGTACCCATTTTTATCAACAATTACTGTGCTTTTGGGTGTTTTGATATAATTCTGTTATTAAAATTAAATGGATATTCATATTTATAAGTGGGGTTAGAAGAATAGTTAAATATTGGTTGTTGATAGATTAATATAATATTGAATATAGTAATTATAACTGTTACTAAAAAAACATATAATATCCTTAAGGGTGTTCATTATTGGCACATCTATCCTCTACACGGGAATCAAAAAAATTGAATTATATATGAGTTATCATGTCATTTTATAAATACAGGTTGTATTAGCATCTGTTTTTCAGCACAAAGATTTTAATTACAAATAGAAAAAAAAACATAGATAACGCGCATCACGGAATTATTAAAATAATAAATAAAAGTAATGGGTATCTGAAAAATTATTGACTTTTTAAGATTTTAAGACTGCTTAATAACTTGCTCTTATGGACATTTAGAACTATCATATATTTATGGGGCTACCAGTGAAAGCAAATAGAAGGGGAAAAATTGCTATAAAATAATTTAGTTTTTTTTTTCTGTCAATAATCTAATTTAGTTCATATGTAATTTTAAATAAGTTTTTCTTTAAAACGTTCAATTAATTTTGCAAACCATGAATTAAATAAATATTGTCAATAAAGTATTTTATTTTAATCTTTATCTCGCTTCTATTTATTTTCATTTTATGCTCTAAATATATGATTATTTTAAAAAGCTTATGTCAGCAGCAAAAAATAAATAAATAAATAAATAAATAAAATAAAATAAATAAAATAATAATAATAATAATAATAACAATAATAATTCAATGCATTAAAAAATGAACATTCACTCCTATGAAAGAGTGACTATTCATTCCTATCAGGGAAGGGTTCTTTTCCTACCAGGGGTAAAAAGAACACACTCTTTTAGCAAGAGTGACTATTCACTCCTATCAAGGGTGAAAAATCGCACTACTTTATCAAGAGTGAATAGTCACTTCCACGAAAGAGTGATTATTGACTCCTGTTTAGAGTGAACAGTCACTTCCCAGGAGTGAGTATTCACTCATTCAGAGAGTCAACAATTCCACTTTTGCTCAGCGTGAATAAATCTAAAGAGGTTGGGCATATTTTGAGTCTGCTATAAAGTGAATATTCACTCCTTTTAACCCATTAGTGCCTAGCGTCCCATTTTTGGGACAGTTTTAAAAAATTCAAGTAAGCGCATTTTACACCAGTAAAAAGAAGGGTAAATAAATACTTTCTTTATTGAGACAAAGCCCTTGATAAATTAAGATAATAGTTATTCTTGCTTTAAAAGTGGTGGGAAAATGCAAAATTTGAATTTTAAAGAAGAAAATAATTCAGGCACTAATGGGTTAATTTAGAGTATACATAGCTCTTCAGTTGACATTGCTATACAGCATTTGTTACGATATCTGTAACATCTCTATCTCAAGAACTAATGCAAGAATTTCCATCAAAATTCAAATTCAGTTAATCGTTGACATGAATTGGTTTTGTACACATTTTGATGCTAATCGCTTTACAAATACCGCTGCTATGCTGAATTTTGTAGGATTTACCCGATTTTAGCGATAGTCATATTTCAAAAACTAATGCATGGAATTTCATATCTTTAGAATTTTCATGATGGGAGTGGATTGCAATTTAATTTTTTTACTTTTATAGAAAATTTCGAAAATTTAACATATATGAGATGGAAGAAATTTTTGGTATTGCTATTAGCGACCTGTTTTGAAATGGATGCTTCCCATTTCTTTACCCCTCTTCCCTAATTTGTTTTCCTACATTCCTAATTTTTATTTTTTTCTTTCATTAATTTTTTCTAATATTCTACTATACCTGAGGTACAAACGAAAAGGCTGTTGATACAAATGGATACAAATGATAAGCGATTGTGCCATTTGTTTTTTTAAATATTCAGGTAGGGTGCTGACAGTTTCTTCATCATCGCACGGAAAACCACTTATTAACTCTCCCCTCATTAAAAACTGTTTATTACTCTAGCTGGGGTACAAATGAAAAGTTCTCTGGTACAAAAGGGTACAAATGAGGTGTAACGATTGGCTGTACTCATTTTTTTTTTAATATTGAGGTGAGTGCTGGCTGATTAACCAGCTCATCCCCCCCCCCCTTCCACTAAAAAGAACAAATAAGGTATAACTGAAAATATTGTATGCAGAAAGGGCTACAAACGAGGCATAAACAATTGTATGTAAACAAATGTATTTCCGCTATTCAGTTTTTTAAATACTAAGGCAGGAGGCTGGCCGTTTCTATAGCCCCCTCCCCAAATACAAATTGTTTATTACTCTAGTACAAATGAGGTACGAAAAAAATATTGTTGGTAAGCACTGGAACAAAAGAGGTGTAAATGACTGGCGCCATCATTTTTTAAAACATTGAAGTGAAGGGGAAGGAGTGCGCTGGCCGTTTCTCCAGCCCCCAACTACAAACAGTTTATTACACCAGTACAAATGAGGATTAAGCGAAATGATTGCTAATACAAACGAGGCATAAATGATTGGCACTATTAATTTTTTTAAAGATTAAGATGGGAGGGCTGTGCCGTTTTTCTAATCCACTTCATTATAAACAGTTTTTTACTCTAGTACAAATGAGATACAACCGAGAAGATTGCTGGTACAAACGGCTAAAAAAAGGACACAGATTACTGAGGCTATTCATATTTTAAAATATTGAAATTGGGGCTTCCTGTTTCATAAAACCTTTTTATTACTCTAAAACATTTGTGATACAAAAGAAAAGATTCCTGATAGAAACAAGGTATAAACGATTGGCACTATACATTGGAAAAAAAGAGGTGGGGGACTTGCTGTTTCTCCAGTCTTTCCACAAAAAACTTTTTTTTTTACTCAACTACAAATATATGGCTTTATTCATTTGTTTATATATTTAAATTCGGGCTTACCGTTTCTCCATTTCCCTCTCACTAAAAACTTCTTATTATAGTACATTTGACGTACAAAGACGGTTGGTATAAATGGGTATAACCGAATTATAAACGATTCCACTGTTCATTTTTGTAAATGTTGTAGAGGAAGGGCTGCCCGTTCTCCCCCCCCCCCCAACACACTAAAATTTCTTTATTACTCTAGCACAAATGAGGTACAAACGAAAAAAATTGCTGGTAGAAACGGGTACAAACAAGGTATAAACGATTGGCACTGTTCATTTTTAAAAATATTTACTTAGAAGCTGGCCGTTTCTCCAGCCCCCCCCCCTTCCCCCACAAAAAACTCTTTATTATTCTAGTACAAATGAGGTACAAACAGGTACAAACGAGGTATAAATGACTGGTAATATTGCCCGTAATTTTTGAGTTGGTGGGGGGGGGGGTGTGGCAAAATGCACCTCTTTTTCTGTTTAATCTCAAATTAGTGGTCTGACCATTTAAAATATTTTATTTTATTAGAGAATAACAGAAAAGCATACAACGTTTTGTCCTTTTAAAAGTGTTGCCCACCTCAATAAACAAATTGTCTGAAGCTTTTAATGTGTAAATATTTTTAGTCATAAAAAATTTCATTGCAAACATACGTGCACCTGCAGAAACTATGTATCAAAATTGTATAAAAGAAATTTTTTTAAATGAGTTCTAAAAAGTGTGCTAGAATGTGTAATAGAAAAAGATCAATGTTCCACAAGCATTCTATAAAGTGCTCCAAAAGTGCGCTAGAATGTATATTGTAAAAAATAAGTGTTTCATATGTGTTCTAAAAAGTGCGCTAAAAAGTGTTCCAAAAAAGATAACAAAATGTGTTCTGAAAAGTATTCTCAAATGTGTTTTTTCCAAATGTGTTCTAGAAAGTGCGTTGAAAAAAAAAACAAGTGTTCCGTATGTTTTCTAAAATGTATTCCAAAAAGTGCGCTAAAAACTGTTCAAAAAAAAGAAACAAAATGTGTTTCGAAAAGTATTCTCAAATGTGTTCCAAAAGTGTTCTAGAAAGTGTGTTGAAAAAAAAACAGGTGTTCTAAGAAGTATTCTAATAAAAAAAATATATTACCCCGTAAAACTGATGCCATTGAGCTCGCAGGCTACTCATTCTAATTGTGCATTAGAGCCTTATATTTTCAAGGGTTAATTCCGTTTGAAAGACAAATTAAGGAAGGGGAGGAAACAGCTCCCTCCATTTCCCCGTTTTTTACTAAATCATTGAACCCCTTAAACTAATCAGGGATATTCTTTTTCTTATAAAAAATCTATACCCAAAATTCAGAGCAAATCGAAAAATTCTTAATAAAAACCCATTTATATAATTTATGAGGAGTTTTCCCCTGTTTTATATTTAACCGTTAAATTTCCAAAACTATTCAGAGATTCGCCTTATCAGGAAGAACCTACATCAAAAATTAAAAGCAAATCGGATAATTCTGCAGAAAAACACATTTATAAAATTTAAGGGGGGAGGGAGTTAATAACAAGTACGCCCTTTATACTTAAAAAAAGATTCCCACAGCTAATTAGGGAAGCACCTTATCACTAGCAACCTGTATCCAAAAAATTGAAGCAAATTGTTTTATTCGGCAAGAAAAAACATTTACCTATATTAAGAGGGATAATCCCACAGATCCCTCATTTATACTAAACCAATGAATTCCCGAAACGAATCAGAGAAGCGCCTTATCAGAATGAACTTATGCAGAAAATTTGAGTCAAATTGGTAAATTCTGCGTGAAAAACCCATTAACCTAAAATAACCGCCCATTTTCCCCCTTTTATACTTATAAAATGAACTCGCAAAACAAATCATGGAAGTGCCCTCATCAGAGTGATCCTATGTCTACAATTTCAATGAAATCTGATAAATCTGCATAAAAACCCATTTATTGAAATAAAGGGTAGGGAATAGCCCCCGTCCCCTTTTTTATACTTATCCAATGAACACTCAATACTAATCATGGTGGAGCCTCATCAGAATTATCCTATACCTAAATTTTGAACGAAAACTGATAAATTCTGCATGAAAAACCCATTTATATAAAGCGATGGGAGGGGCATTAGCCCTCCGTTTTCTCTCTTTATACTTATCCAATGAACACCCAATACTAGTCATGGAAGTGCCTCATCAGAATTATCCTATATCTAAATTTTGAACAAAAACTGATATTTCTGCAGGAAAAACCCATTTACAGAGTTGCCAAGTCTCCGGCTTTTTAAGCACCACTTTTATCATAGAGAAAATCTGGTTATTTTAAATCTCAGCAATGTTCCAATTAAATAAAGGAATATATTTTGCATTTATTTACTGGTAACCAAAAAGCCGGAGACTTGGCAGCTCTGCATTTATATAAAGTAAGGGAAGGGGCATTAGCCCCCGTTTCCCCTCTCATACATATCGAATGAACTCCAAAAACTAATCAGTGAAGCGCAATATCAGAATATACATATATTCAAAATTTCAACTGAATCGGATATTTTTAGCATGAGTTATCACGTTACGCACGTACGTTCGTACGCACTTACCTACAGAACGGACGGGCACATAAGCTCTCAGGCTGTGATAGCCTGTGAGCTAAAAACTGTTCCGGTAAGTGCGCTAAAAAGTGTTCTGAAAAAGGGGACAAAATAATTGTTCTGAAAAGTGTTTAAAGATTTGTAGAATTTCAACTATTACGCAAGCAAAGCCGCGGGTTTTGCTACTAATAAATAAATAAAATCATTTGTATTTCGTATTAAGTTACATGTTTTAATCTGAAATTTCTTACAATTCTTATCAATTTTTATTTAGTACGGGGTAATTCCATGAGCACATGTCGATTTTGAATACCAGTATTTTAGAACGGAAAAAATGTGGCTTATTTTATCAGAAATATTTCATTAATTGAATAAGGCCATGCAAACCTTTCGAAAATAACGGTGGCCAACAATTTAGCAGTTATTAGAAATGTGACTTGCACGACACGTGCTCATGGAAATACCCGTACGTAAAACAGAAATCGCAAGATGATAATTAAATGTTTGTGTTCATGGTTTGTTGTTAAATGAACGGTACTATCTGCTTTCATTTCATTGTTTACAACAGAAATCACTCGGCGGAGGTATACGAAGTTTTGGTTTGTATTATTGTATAAAGATTTTTTTAAAACATTAGTTTAACTCATTTATTTATATATTAATTTAAATATTATGCTAAATATTATTAATTTGTGTTTAAATAAATACAATGATGCATTTATTAGAATTTAATGCGTTAAAATTTATAGAGCAGCGCCATTTTGTGGAAAACTATGACAAAAAGATGCGATTAATTGTGATATAGTTCCAAATTATTAAACATCATTTGAAGATATATGCACCTGTTTCTTGGTGAACATTAATTAATTCGTTTTATTATTACGTTGTGAAGCAAAAAATTTTCAAATAACATAGTTGTCAGGATTGACAAACGAAATTTTAATTTTACTGGGTCTCTGTATTTCGCCTCTTGGTTTATCAATCCGGCATCAATATTTTCCGCTCGGAAACGATTTTTACACTTATTCTTTTTTTATTTTATTTTTACATATATTATTTTTACACGTATCTCCTTATTCAAAGTCAAAATTGACGTTTTAAACCGAATTTCCCAACGAAAGCAGAAAAATACAGCAAAACTGGGGTAGAAAATGCGATCGTCACGTAATCAATTTTGCCTGTAGCTCAATGTTATTTTATTAAACATAAACGGAAAACAGATTCAATTCCAAATCGCTTTCATAATCAGGTCTTCCAATTTTATATTTTGTCGTTGAAAAATAAATTTGTAACGGTATCAAAACCTTTTGCGCTTGTTGAGCGGAGCAGTTGAGAAAAGCTTTAACCCTTTGAGCTCTGGGGCGTAAATTTCTTTAAAATTCCGAATGTCAGATTGGCACCAGTATTTTGTAAAGAAAAAAACTGGTTAACGATAAACACGAAGAAATGCATTAAACCTTTTATAAATAAACTTGGTCAAATTTTCTGGTGCCATTGTGATATTTCGGAATTAAAATTATGTGGTAGAAAATTCTACCATCAGAGCTCAAGGGGTTAACCAATAATGCACTTACAATTCGATAAATTATCTGTAACTTATTCTAAACTTATCAATAACTTTTGCTGCAGAGTCACTCCACTACTTTGATAGAATATTTTTATTCTGATCAATGTGAATACTTCATAATGTAGTCAATCACTCCTTTTCTAAAAAAGTAACGGAGCGACTATACAGCATAAGCTACATATTTTTGACAGTGCGCTTAACAAAATAAAATTCTTACCTGCTACAAAGAACTCCGTCGAGAGTCTGTCTAAATAATGTCTGGATTCGTGTGTGAACTCAGTATTTATACTTTTCTGTGAGTCAGTGACTAAGTATCTAATTTAATCCCGGATATAACATTAAATTACAGTTATTTTGATTATTCTTATGAAATCACGATTACTCATAAATTATTTCTTCAATAAATGTGTTCGATGTTTATATTATGCTTGAATATTACTTTTCAAAGAAATCAAGATATCATTATATCAAAATTACTTCCGGATGTAGCTTTAAATGTATTTTTATCGACTCTGAAAGCTTTAAATTACTTTCTATTTGTTTTTTAAATGCATAGTTCCGTGTTAATAATATGTTTAAATATATTTACTTTTCCCAGTAACAAAAATTACATGACGGATCTGCTTAATTTTCATGAAAGTTTGACGAATAAATATTTCATTTTTCTGCTCAATTAGCTACTTTTTTATGGCCGTACTTGCATATAACTCATATTTAAGAAAATTACAATGGCGCAGTTGCCTAATGACGAAAAACTTCGTTTGAGCCGTTATATTTTTGACATACTTTTAGGAAAAGAAATAATTCTGCAGAAAATTTTACTACAATCGTGATAAAATTTAATTTGCCGTAACCCACAATAGGTTATAAGCATGACGTAATAACGTTAGCCCTTTCAGGGACGACTAATTGTGTAACTGTACCGTTGAATTCACACTGAAATTTCTGAAAAGAAAAATTTGTTCGAAATAAATATTTTCGCAATTTTTATACTTTTTTCAACAAAGCTATAATGATAAATTTTAATTAAAAATATCCTGTGCGAATTCTGATTAAATTTAGGTAGAGTACAATATATCAACCGCCCTTCTAGAGGTTAACGTGAACAACGGTGCTGAAAGTTTGAATTTAACTCGGGTATAATTAAAAAATCGTAATGAAATTTCTACCGCTTATCAACATTTCATTTTAGACCCTAGTTACGATGTTGTTCGATACAAGGCTCCTTGAATTGATTGCTCCCTAAATTGTTAATAAATTACTTCCTTTTAATCCAATCCCTTCATTTCTTTTCCATATGTTCATTTTTGGGATTATTATCTATTTCATTACTATCCCGTTTCTACATCTCAGTCAACCCCTTCAGGGGCAAAGGACTTCTGTTTTTATAATGTTAAAATGATTGATTGACACCGGTATTTATAAATATTTTTGTATGAAACAAAGTAAAACTTTTCTTCGCGTATATTACTAGCAATAATTGTTAATTACTAAATTCTGGTGTGAATGTGGCATTTGTGAATTAAAATTAAGTGTTATATAACATATACTGGTGCCCTTCAAGGGGTTAACATCCTAGGCTCGTATAAGGTCCGCTACAGGACCCCTTTTTTTTGTTTGTCATTCCTTTTTTGCCATCTAATTTTGTCATCTTCTCAATGCATAATTTTAAAGTTGAATTTTGGACTCTTGTATCTGTTCCCTACTGTCATATTTTATTGGTGTCCTAGGGCGCTTTTTAGCGCACAGGCTGTCAAAGCGTGAGAGCTTACGTGACCGCCCGTTCTGTATGTATGTGTGTAACACGATAACTCATCATAAAAATATCCGATTCACTTGAAATTTTTTATATAGGTATATTGTGATAAGGCGCTTCCCTTATTAGTTTTGAGATTTCATTCGATAAATATAAGAGGGGGAAAGGGGCCCCCTTAATTTATACAAATGGGTTTTTCAGGCTGAATTATCAGTTTTCGTTCAAAATTTAGATATAGGATCATTTTGATGAGGCAGCTCTGTAGATATTTGTCTGTATTATGTGTCCATTGGATAACTATAAAGAAGGGGAACGGGGGCTAATGTCCCTCCCCTTAATTTATATAAGTTGGTTTTTCATACAAAATTATCAGTTTTCGTTCAAAAGTTACGTACAGTGTCTCACAAAAGTGATGGGACACTTGTGCTTTATAAAAAGAAATTGCAATAAAATAGATAAACAAACATGTGCAAAAAAATTTTGGGTGTGTTTCATATTTAAAGTTAGTAACAATTATTACATAACATACATTTTGTCAAAATATTAAAATATTAATTTAGTAAAAATACAATTGTTCAGAACGGAGCAAAAAATGGCTCACATAAGTGATGGGACACTTACTTTTCCATCAAATATTTATCCAAAAATTTTACTTTTTAAAAGGTTTTAATATTTTGTTGGATTTTCTTTTACTTTAAAAATATGATTTAATCTTTTTGGGATGAATTCGACTAATTTTTTTGTGATTTCTGGAGTGATTTTGCCCCATTCTTCTTGAAGCACCGATTTTAGTTGTTGTTTTGAAGAAATGGTGTGTTTGCGAATTCTTGATTCCAATTCTTGCCAAATATTCTCTATGGGATTTAAGTCTGGAGATTGTGGTGGTGTTTTTATTATTTCAGGACAGTTATATAGCAGCCAGAGTCTAACGTTCAGAGCAGTGTGCTTGGGGTCATTGTCCTGGTAGAATTTAAAATCGTTATGAATGTTCAATTTTCGTGCTGAAGATTTCAAATTTTGCTTTAAAATATCAATATACTTGTACTGATCCATTATACTGTCAATAAAAACAAGATTACCATCTCCAGCGGACGACATACACCCCCATACCATAACTCCTCCTCCACCATGTTTTACTGTTGGTACCAAGTTCTGTTTGCGAAATTCTTCCCTGGGTTTCTCCACACCAAGATTCTACCGTCAGAAATACCGCCAAATATATTAAATTTACTCTCATCAGCAAATATAACTTTATTCCAGTAATCAGAATTCTTATTTATGTTGGAATTTGCGAAAGCTAGTCTGAGTTTTCTATTCTTTTCACTTACGAAGAATTTTTTCCAGGCTACTCTACCGTGATATCCAGCAGATCGATTTACCCTTCTAATAGTCTCAGGATTAACAATTATTCCATATAATGCTTGTAAATCAGCAGCAACTTTTGAAGCACTATTTCTTGGATTTTTTTTTTATATTTCGAACGATAATTCGCCTTATTCCATTGGGCAGCTTTGATGGTCGGCCAGGTCTTCTTTTATCCTGAATCATATGATTCTTTTTATATCGTTTAATGATATTGAAAACGGTTGAACGACTCAAGTTAACTGTTTCAGCAGTTTTTCTAATAGATTTTCCACGTTCAATATGCAAATTAATAACTAATTTTCGAATATCAGGCGAAGTTTCTTTTCGTTTAGCATTCATGGCTACACAGAGCTAAAAACACAAAAATTCCAAAACAAATTGGAGAGAAATACTGCAGAAGATTTTATAAATTATTGCCAATTGCTTTTAAGTAAAAATAAAACCCAGAAAATTTTTTTATTGCTTATTTCAGACGATTTTTGTTGCATATATAATGGTGTCCCATCACTTATGTGAGCTATTTTTTGCTCCGTTCTAAACATTTGTATTTTTATTAAATTAATATTTTAATATTTTGACAAAATGTATGTCATGTAATAATCTTTACTAAATTTAGGTATGAAACACACCCACAAAAAAATGTGTACATGTTTTTTTAATTTATTTGATTAGTTTCCTTTTGTAAAGCACAAGTATCCCATCACTTATGTGAGACACTGTATATGATTATTCTTATGAGGTACCTCCCTCACTATCATTAACTGTTCATCGAAAAAGTATAAAGAGGGGGGAACGGGACAAACGTCCTTTCTTTTAATTTATATAAATGGGTTTTTCCTGCAGAATTATCAGTTTTCGTTCAAAATTATGATATAGGATCATCCTGATGAGGCGCCTCCGTGATTAGTGCTATGTGTTCATTAGATAAGTATAAAGAGGGGGAACAGGGTCATGCCCCTCCCGTTAATTTAGATACATGGGTTTTTCACACAGAATTATCAGATTTCATTCAAATTTTTGATATGAGATCATTCTGAAGAATTGCCTCCGTGATTCGTAATGGGTGTTCATTGGATAAGTATAAAGGGGGGGGGGAGTCCTCCCTTAATTTATGTTAATGGGTTTTTCACGCAAATATTAACCGATTTGCTGCAAATATTGGATATAAGTTCATTCTGATAAGACGCTTCCCTGATTTGTTTTCTGAATTCATTGGGATAGGGGGGACTACCCCCCTTAATTTAAGTAAATGGTTTTACACGTAGAATTAACCGATTTGCTATCATTTTTGGATACAGATTCACAGTGATAAGACGCTTCCCTGATTAATTGTGGGTTTTTTTTTTAACCTTCCTACCCAGTTGAAATTTTACTGAAACTTGATTAAAATATTTCAAACCAGAATTTTTATTTAAATCCATGTAACATACTTATTTAACTGATATCTTTGTCTTATTTATTTAAATTACTTTATGAAAAATTTTCTGGTTTGACTTGAATGAAACTCATTATAGGACAGGGTCGATTAGACCCATTCAGGGTAGGAAGGTTAACATATAAAGGTAGGTAAGAGTGATTACCCCCTTCTTAAGTTAGCTAAATGGAGTTTTATGCAGAATTTTCCGATTTCTTTTAAAATTTGGACGTATGTTCTTTCTGTTATATTAAATTTCTGAATAGTTTTTGAGGTTTAATTACTAATTACAAAGGAAGGACAGGGGAATAAATCATCTAAAATTACATTAGTGGGTTTAACACTAGAACCGCCATTAGGGGTCATTTTGACCCCCTGCCAAATTGAAAACGGCTGATTCGAACCAGAAATTTTTTCATGAGATTTGTTAAATATGTGAAATACAAAACTAGGTTAATTAAATAAGTTAGATAGTTTTCAATAAAAATTCTGGTGTCAAATACTTTTTTATAAAATTTTTATAAAATAGCCGGCGGTTCTAGTGTTAAGTAGAAGTATCCGACATGTATTGAATTTTGGATACAGGTTTAGTATATGACAAGGCGTATCTCTAATTATTTTTGGGGTTCAATTATTAACTATAAAGAAAGGAAATTGGGGAGGGGCTATTTCCCCCCTTAATTTGTTTTTCAAAGGGCATTGTTATATATAACTTTAACCTTCCTACCCTGTTGAAATTTGACTCAAACGATTAAAATATTTCGCACCAGAATTTTTATTTAAATCCATTTAACATACTTATTTAACTTAAATCTTTGCGTTATTTATTTAGTTTACTTTATGAAAATTTTTCTGATTTGAATCGAATGAAACGCATTATAGGACTGGGTCGATTAGACCCATTCAGGGTAGGAAGGTTAATATACAATTAGTGTGCATAGCCTGTAAGCTCAATGCCATCAGTTTAATTGGAAAATATTCTTTTCAGCTCACAGGCCATCAACGCCAGAAAGCTTATGAGCCCGGCCGTTTTGTATGTATGTACGTTTGTAACGCGATAACTGATTCATTTGAAATTTTGGATATATGTATATTCTGATAAGGCGCCTCTCCGATTAGTTTTGGGAGTTCATTCGATAAATATGAGATAAGGAACGGGGCTAATGAACCTACAATTAATTTATATAAATGAGATTTTCATACAGAATCGTCAGTTTTCTTTCAAAATATAGATATCGGATCATTCTGTTGAGGCGCCTCTGTGATTAGCAATATTTATTCATTGGATAAGTATAAAGAGGGGGACCAAGAGGCTAATGCCCCTCGCCTTATTTTAGTTGGGTTTTTTTCATACAGAATTATCAGATTCATTTAAATTTTAGTTACGAAATCATTCTGTTGAATTGCCTCCGTGATTAGTATTGGGTGCTCAATGGATAAGTATAAAGGATGGGGTAACCTCCATTAATTTATGTGAATGTATTTTTCATGCAAAATCAACCGATTTGCTTCAAACTTTGGATATAGGTTCATTCTAATAAGACGCTTCCCTGTTTTTTTTAATTCATTGAGATAGCAGGGATTATCCCTCTTAATTTAAATAAAGGTTTTTTTATGTAGATTTAATCAATTTGCTATAATTTTTGGATACAGATTTACAGTGATAAGACACTTCCCTGATTAGTTGTGTGTTCTTTTTTTCCATATAAAGAGGTGTACGGGCGTTTACCACGTCCTTAAGTCACTTAAATGGAGTTATGCGGAATTATGAGATATGATTTAAATTTTGGATGCATGTTCTTTCTGTTAAGTTGAATTTTTTAATAGTTTTTGAGATTTAATTCTTAGTTACATAGGAGGGATCGAGGAATAAATCTTCTTAAATTAAATAAGTGGGTTTTAAGCAGAATTATCGGACTTGCTTTGATTTTTAGATACAGGTTTACTATACAATAGGGTGTATCCCTAATTCTTTTTGGGTTTCAATTATTAAGTTTAAAGAAAGGAAATGGGCGAGAGGTTATTTCCTCCCTTTTTTTTTCGAAGAACATATTTATACATGGCTTTAATATACTCTCTTAAAAAAATACAGCGTATTTAACTCCGACGGAGCTATTTTTCGCTCCTTTCCGGTATTGAAGATGCACTTATCCAATAGGAGTGAATTTCATTCATATTGCGGAGTGTTTAATTTCGTCCTTTTTTTGATAAGCCATTTCACTCCTTTTTGATAAGCTATTTTCAATCTTTTTTGGACTAAATTAATCTACAGAAAGAGTAATTGTACTCCTTTTTGAGAAGCTAATTTTTCAGTCCTTTTTGACTAAATTACTTTTACCAAAGGAGTGTTTTGCTATTATTTTTAGAAATTAGTATTTTTTATTTTATTTTTTAATATATTTAATACAAAAAAGAATTTTTTTCCTTTAATAACAATAACCCTTTTTTTAATAGATTTTTTATTAGTTTTAGATAGTTTTTTATTAGGATTAGATTTAGATATTTCATTGATTTTTTTAAATTTCAAGTTAATTTTTAGTTTTATCTATTTATATATGTATAAACGTAACAATTGGAGAGAAATTTTAGAAACGATTTCATCCATTGAGATATAACATATATATGATACTAGTAAAATTTATATTTAGTGATAAAAATTCTAAAATTTTCTGTTTTACATATTAGGTTGTAAAAGCTAAACCTCGAATGATTAAAATGTATAACTAAACTTACTTTTATCGTGTCAGATACTATGTTTTAGCAGATTACTGTTTTTATTAAACTTAACCAAAATCCACATTTCCCCTCCCCCCTCCCACCCTGCGCGCGTACACAACTGTTTTTCAAAACCCTTAACTTTTTTTAATATTTTCTCAGATTTTTTTTTTTTTTTTTTTTCCAAATGATAAACAAGAAAAAAAATATTTTCAAATCAAGACAAGATTTTCCTCCTAATTTAGAATCATAAGATGCATTGTTTTTCTGTTATCTTTTTTATAATGAGATAGTTTGTTGTATTTATACATTATATATATATATAATTTTAGCGTTACTTGGCGTTATTACTTTTAATATAAAAAAATAATTTCTTGTATGTTTCTTATATCGTTTTACGTTTCTTATATTATTACATATTAATTTATTTCCCTTTATGATACTGAAAAATATTTGTGGAATGTAGAATATATAAAAATAAAAACTTTTTATTGTTACTATTTATTTAGGATACATGTTTTACGTTTATTAAAATATTCAAACCATACAAGTATTTAATCACTTATGTTCATTTAGATACATACAAAGATGCACATCTATAATTTATTTTTAAATAAAGTTTACCACTGTCAGGAGAATATGACTGTTTTCTATTTAAACGTACATTTGCAAATACTTAAATGTAGAATTCAGCTTTTAGGGCAAATCTAGATGAATATAATTTAATAAACACTTGTATACTATTTAATGAAATATTTTTTAAAAAAAGAACGCATATCCCATTAAAATAAATAAATAAACAATAATAATAATAAAAATTATTATGGATCTATGTTCCACAAATATTTCTCTGTATGATAAGTAAAATACTTCAATAAATAATAATGTAAATGCTTAACTTTATGTATAAAAATTAAAATTTTAAAATTTGTTTACATGAAGTAAATTCCAACATAATTATGCAGCTTGAATATAAGAAAATAATATTTTCAAGAGAATTTTATAGATCACCATGAATTGTTCGGAATTTTCCAAAAGTAATTATACTAAAGCAAAATGTGAAATTTACAAAATATTTTAGAATGCATTTATATTAAAAAAAATCATAGTGATTAACATTTTTTGTTTAAAAGTAATAAAATTAACGCCAAAATAATATATACAATGTAAAAGTCTAAAAATACAACAAAATTACCTCGGAATCGTATGCTCGGGAATCTCTGAAAATACCGCAGGAGAAAAATCCTCTTTTTCTAAAACCGGTCATCTTCCATCTTGTTTTCTGCCATTAGGCTTGTATTATCGTGTGAAAGGATAAACTCTCCTTATTATTGTTATTGTTATTATTTGCGGGTAAAGTGTGATCATTTCTATTCTGTAGGGATGCAAGATTTGGATCCTTTTGGCCATTAATATACGCAGCTAAAATTAACGTTAAAGCGTCAAACATCTCATTCACTTTTTAAAAAATGGCGATAACGAAGGCCAAGGCCAAACAATGTATCACGTGACCCGGTTACAACCAATTACATTCATCTCAGGTCGCGTTGCTTGGAATTCTCTCAAATAGGAGTGTTCTTGTGTGTGCTCCCATAGTGATGATTTATCAGGCGTGTTTTTTCCGCAAAACATCCTTTTTCGTTAGCGTTTCTCTCAAGAAGGAGTGAAGATCTTGATAAAATATTTCGCTCCTTCACTGAGTGAGAAATTCATCCTTTTGAATTAAGAGTGTACAATTAGTGTGCATAGCCTGTGAGCTCAATGACATCAATTGAACTGGACAATATTCATTTTTTTCTGGCATTTACCCATTTTTGCGCATTTGCTATTTTTCTATTGAATTTATTTAAAAACCACCTTTAAGTAAACAACGCTCATATTCAGTAACCTTTCAGGGGTCTTTTATGTAACCCCGTATATCTAAATTGTGTAGCTATTAGCATTTATATTCTTTATATAATTGTACGATTCACTGAATACATACATTTAGAGAAACTTAAAAGCGCATATCATAATTAAAAATGCATTTCATAGATCCAACAGCCATCTTCCATAATATGCAGTACTTCAGATAGAATAAACAATTTGAAATCTTTTGTGTGTCCTTGTAATTGCTATCACTTCGTATTATGCATGAAATAACTCATATTAAGCCTCCGCGACGTATATCACTTTGATTATACATGAAATCACTTACCATAATTAAAATATGTCGCAAAAGTACCCCTTCCCATTACTATTATATACTGGAATTCTTTTGTGTTGCCCTGTAAATGAATAACAATAAGTCTTTTCACTGCATACTTTGCAAAATGCATATTTTAGTTCACTTCGTAGATGTATATAAATTTTAATATAGTTGTCAGGGTGTAACATCCTTAAAATTCATTTGAAACGATTTTTCTCCATAGGTCGTAATGCAATGAAAAAGTCTGACTGTCCCTTATTTGGTAAATAAACTAATAATATGGTGGAAATTTCGTTTTCAATAGGGTTCGCGCTAGGGTAAAGGTCAGTAACGTCAAAAATTTCAAGGCAATCCGAGTATATTTACGAGAGTTAGAGCGCGGACAGGCGGAAAGATAAACCGAATGCATAATCATTTTCCAACTTTTTTGGAAAGTGTTAAAAATAAAATATTGTGAATAATTTTAAGATATCTCAGCACTAAAATCTTCCTTCTCACTTGAGCTATTGAACATTGAAATTTATAAAGCGATAATTCAGATGCATTCATATTTCAGACAAATGAAACTTGAATTATTTTGATTTTAAAATCAAATTTGTCGGCTTAGTGCTTCCATCTATTAACACAAAACCCGGAACTTTTACTGAAGTTCCATAATAATATTTCTCACCAGAAGTTTTATTAGCTTTCAAGTGTATTCCTTTTAAGTGTTATAAAAATATTTTTCGCCTGAATTTTAAACTAAATTTATTTAACTTATTTCAGAAAAAAATTCCGGTTAGAATCGAAATATATTTATTTGGTACCGGTCAAAATGACCGCTATGGTGGCTCTAGTGTTAACACTAGAAATGACGGTGGTGTGGTGTTGTGTATGACGGCTGATTATCTGCACGAGGGTTATATGACCTAGGAGTAAAGCCATCAGTGGGGGTCTCTCTAATGGACCCGTATTTATGGAAGGAAATCCGTGGTTTGAAGAAAATAAGGGAAAACTCCGAACGGTTAGGCCGGCGTGCGCGATTGGATTCGAATCCAGCACCTCCCGTCTAGAAGCGATGAAAATTTCACTTAAGAGGGCTGGTCATTCCGCTTCAGAATTCTCCTCAATAATGTTATGCCTATGGACGTTTGATGCATTTTTATATTTAAAATATATCCGCAAAGAATTAAAATTTTTTAATTCTTTTTTTCTATATTCTTTTCTTAAAGATGTCACTTTTATTTTCTTAGTTTTAAAATAGTTCTAAAACTTATGCATAATTTAATATTTAATGATTTAAAAACTGATGAACCGGGAGTAAAACATTAACATTTCATATAAAATTAAGTATGTACTTTAGAGATTTTTTGAGAAATAATAAAGACATAGATATCTTTTAAGAAGTGTAGTCACACAAAAAATGGAAGTTAAGAATATTAATTTCGCCATGAGATATTTTAAATATACGAATGCATCAAAAAATCACAGACTTTACATTAGTGAGAGGAATTCGGAAGCTGAGTTACCAGCTCTCAGAAGTTAAACAAAAATGTACACGAGAATTCTTATTTAAAAGTTTTTAACTTATCTATTTAAAATATTTTTATTTGTTTAACCCTTTTTCAAAAAAATTCCTGGCCCAAATCAAATTATATATACTTTGTAACAGTCAAATTGACTGCTTTTGGTGCTTCTAGGTCTAAAGTATTTTCGCGAACGAAAAATTCAAAGAAGATCCCAGAAAATATTAGCTAAAATCGTTAGAAGCTCGACATGTGAGGGTCACGGGCGCGACGAAATTTGTACATACATTACTGTTCGTAAATGTATCGAACGGGACGATTAACCCTTTGAACTCTGGGGGTATAAATTTTTTCAAAATTCCAAATGTCACACTGGCACCAGTAATTTGCAAAGAATAAATATAGTTCAAAAAAACTAAAAAACACTCTTTTTTAGTATATCAAACTAAAAAGTGAAAAATAATTCGTACTATAAGCTGAAAACGAAAATAAATGAAAAAACTATTATACTATAAAATCATTGTTATTATAGAAATCAATTAATAAGCAATAAATAAAATTATCGTGGAAAAAAAGCGTGGGGTGCTCCATCTACTATGCTCCATCTATCAATTCTTAAGAAGCACCCCACGCTTTTTCTCCACGATAATTTTATTTATTGCTTATTAATTGATTTCTATAATAACAATGATTTAATAGTAATATAGTATTTTTCATCTATTTTCGTTTTCAGCTTATAGTAGGAATTATTTTTCACTTTTTAGTTTGATATACTTAAAAAACGGGATTTTTAGTTTTTTTTAACTATATTTATTTTTCACTTTTTAGTTTGATTACTTTAAAAGCGTGGTTTTTAGTTTTTTTAAACTATATTTATATTTAATACAAAAACCAAATTAATCGGTTGGATAGTTTCAGAGTAATTGGTGAACATACATAGAAAAAAAATACATACGCTTCGAATTGATAACTTCCTCTTCCTTTTCTGAAGCCGGTTAAAAATAAAAATTGTAATGCGGAATTTTTTTTTAAATTTTACATAGATGTAAATAATGTCAGGAGTGGGGTTCGAACCCACAATCTCTTTCGAAAAACAGAGCTTCATATCCGGCGCCTTAGACCGCTCGGCCATGCTGTCTACACTCCATTCAGTGAACGTATTCAACACTTTTAATTAGCGAAAAATCATTAATTTTATTAGTTTTTGCCTAATTACTAAAAAAGTACTGAACCAATTTCGATGAAACTGAAGTGGTACCAATTCGAGGGCATCGTCATTCATTTAACACCAAACCAAGTTAATCGGTTGCATGGTTTCGGAGTAATCGGTGAACATACATAAATTAAGGAGAGTTACAAACTCACAAACATACAGGTGAAGTTAATAAAAGCGTGGTAAAAAAAAAACGGTTAACGATAAACACGAAAAATTGTATTAAACCTTTTTGAAGTAAATTTGGTAAAATTTTCTGGTATCATTGTGACATTTTGGAATTAAAATTATGTCAGGGTGCGTAGTCATCAAGAAACTCAGAGGATTTTAATTATTTTAGTATCAGAAATTCTTTAAAGTACTGGTTGTTACATCTGAAAAATGATTGCTTTTTCGTTAAATAAAACAAATATTACATTATAAAAATTCTGGTAAAAGGTCCTTACAAGGTGCTTCAGACTACGCACCCTGTATGTGGTAGAAAATTCTACCAGCAGAGCTCAAGGGGTTAAGATACAACTAAAGTCGCTCAAAAAGACTCGGATAATAACGATAAGTCTATGGGAACGTTATTTTCTATTACCTCAATTAAATTTTAATAATTTTACTTTTTTTTTTTCTTTTGCATACGATAGCTGAGAAGGATTTAATATCGAGCCAGTTTTTACCTCTTCAATATTTGTTAGATTTTACTTTATATTATGATAATTAGAATTTCAGAACCGGTTCCAACCGGTTACGAAAGTTAAAGTAACTTTTTTAAGAAAAATCTGAAACCAAAATCGAAAAAGTAAAAACAAACCTGCACTCTAAAATAAAAATGTGTAAATTTGCACTAAAAAATGTGTAAATCGATGATACAAAAACGACATGTCTATATGTGTAATTTGGTGTGTAAAATACGCCAAATGTGTAAATTTCAAAATACACATTTTAATGTGTAATTTGATGATAAGTCTAAATGTGTAAAAATTATCTGATAACTCCAGAAATACTCGCTTCAATGAGTAAATTGCTGGGAAATACACATATTTCTGTGTAATATTTTTACATATATTTCTGTGTAATATTCAGTTTTTGCACATATTTCTGTGTGATACTTTTACACATATATCTGTGTAATATTCAGTTTTTGCACATATTTTTGTGTTTTAGGGAAATACACATAATATTGTGTAACATGCATAATACACAGATTTGTGCGTAACATTCTGTTCTGACACGTATGTCTGCGTAACAAGCAAAATACGTAATTTTGTGCAGTATTTAAAATACACAGATTTTTGTGTACATAGTTTTATCCTATACTTTGGAGTGTAAAATGTGAATTAAGTGTTTTCATTACCGAAAAAAATAAAAAAAAAATGCATGAAAGACAAACTGGTATGTTTGTTGTGTTCTTTCCTTTTAACAGATTTGTAGTCTAAGTAATCGAAAACAAGATCAATAATCACTGTACGTTCAATCTGAAAAAAAGTTATAATTGCTTCTGTGTCTGTAATTGGATATGGTGTAAACATTTGAATTTTTCGGACTAGGTTAAAAAAACTATTTCTCCTGATATCAAATGACATTTTTTTTAGAGTTTTTATTTATTTTTCTTGTCTTGTAGTTTTTGAATGCAATACGCTTATAAAAAGTCTTCAATTTAAAAATCACAAACGAAAAACCATGAATTGAAATCTATGAAAAGCTGTCTTTTGTAATCGGTAGAAAATGAAATAAGAAATGTATAGCATGTAAAATAATGAAAACTCGAAGTTTTATAGCAAAATATATTATAAACACGCTGAAATAGATAGTATTTAAACCGAATAATTATTTTAAATGCTATATAATGTTAAAACGGCAAATATTTACTCTTATGTTACAATATGTGATTTTAAACATGAAGAAATGATTTAAAACACAAAAATAATAAATTATTTTTTCCAAATTTGTAATAAGCAGAAAATTACACACTTCTCATCCATATTATAATTTTCAAGTGTTAAATTGTAAAATAAATGAACTTACCTTTGAAAAAAAATCTGTTCTGGGCTATCTCTAGCCGTTTTAATTTTACAAAATTCATTTTAGCAATAATGATCTAAAACTGCTCAAGTGATCAAACTCAGTATCGTCGAATGTTGAGAATTCTAAGAACATATGTGGCAAAAATGCTATGATGGATGATAGCAGTAATAAATAAGACCCCCGATTAAGGGTGTATTTCAATACAAATTGCCTTTTTTTCTGATTTATTTTTAAATTCGTTTTTGCTCTCAAGCCCATCAAACTGGCAAATTCCGTTATTTAGAAAGTATATTAGGTCCCGTGCTTTACAAATTTGTGATAAATGCAGAAAATATTGCAAAAAAAAATGCTGTTAAAGTCAACGTTTTAAACCGAATTTTCCGAAGCGGGAGATCTCGGAACGAAAAAAAGAGTCATACTGAGGAAATAATAGTTTATAAATCTAATTCTAATGAATTTAACAAAAAATAAAATCACACGACATCTTATAGATCTCTTTAAAAGTCACTTCAGCAAGTTTCGTGTTTTTACTTCTAAAAGTGAGTCTGAAATTGTATCAGAAAATTTCGAACTGTTGAAGGCGAAAAAAATGTTTTCGAATGCCCCCTTAATGCTCGCTGGTCATTTTGACTTTAGTGTACATCACAGTTATGTAACACGGAGATAAAAGGTGTAATTCACTTTACATTATGATCTGACTGAAGCAAAATTCAAACTTTAAAAAATTTAGTTATTAAAAAATAATTTTAATAATTCATTGCGAAAATTACATTTTTATTTATAAAATTGTACATTTAAAAATAATAACTCTTGCTATCTATGATTATTATTTTTGAAAACAAAGCTCATTTTTCAGGTCTTATATGAAAGTTTTTGCACAATTTTCCAAGAATCTATGTTGCCAGGGCCAATATCACTCTGATATCGTCATAAAATAATACAAGCGGATTTATAAGAATTTACTCTAGTGGCTTTAAATGAAATGTGATAAATTTTTTTCCATATAATTGTCTGTTAGAAATCCATATAACCGTACTTATTTTTACCAGACACAGCTAAAAACAAAGTAGGAATACACAGTTAATCACTTTTTTTTATGTGAATGAAGTATAAAATTGCAGACCATACACAAAATAAAATCACACTTTGGTATATTATCATTAATATTTTATTTACAAGATTGGAGGATAGTTATAAATAACAAAACTTATTTTAACACTCCGCCTACCAGACAGTTTCCCCCGTCGGATCAGCCAACAAAAATTAGTTTAAAATTCCGTAAAAATAGGGTGTAATTAAAATCATGATTTAAAAAGCAATAATAATAAAGATCGAATTTTTGTATTTAAATCATATTTCTTTTTATTTGAATCGGATTTTTTTCCCCCAGCATTGAAATATTGAATAGATGTAGGTTTAGCCTAGGTTTCTAAGATTAATAGATTCTAGGTTTCTAAAAAATTAGACCTTTATTTACTAACATAATCTATGTTTTTACACTTTAATCAATAAAATTTAATTATTAGTTAGTAACTACAAAAATTATAAAAACTGTAAATTAGTAATTTCATTAATTAATATAATACTATAAAGTTATATACATTAATATTTTGCAATAATTATGTAAAACTATATTTAAAAATAATGATTTTACATTTATTAAAATTATCAGTTGCTGCATTTAATTTTAAATTGATTACAATCTTTAATTAGGTATATAATGCATATTGTAATGCTTAAATTAGTAAACGATAAATCAGTATTTAATATTTATTCTAAAAATAAAAAGGGCAGTATGCTTGTTCTAAAAGAAAAGGCACTATTACATAAGAAAATATATTACTAATGTGCTTAGTAGCAATAAAAATAAGTACATAATTTTTTAGTATGATAAATATAAAAATCATTAATTTTCAATACTTCTATAAATCACGAATTGAAAAATACAATTAAATAACATGTTTTAATAATATCCTGCTTTTTTTCCAAGAAATAAAGTTCTATCATTTTTGTTAAGTCTTGGGTGCACATATTTAGAAGTACTGCGGTATGGAGGGATTTATTTCAAAAAAGATCTGGCAACAATTACAAGTATATTTCACTATTTTTTAAAAGGTAGAGTGCATTTTGTTAATTTCAAAAAGGGCAAAGTGTTGCAGCCTTAACAAATAGCCAAAATGAAACAGTAATCAACAGAATTAATAAAAACAGCAAATAAGTGATTTCAATATGGCATAACCAACATAACTAACAAATATTATTGGTAGCTCGTTTTGCATTTGTAGTAACAAAAATTACTGTTAATAGCATAAATCATAACTTACACAATGTATGTGCATACTAATATACATACATACATATATATATATATATATATATATATATATATATATATATATATATATATATATATATATATATATATATATATATATATATATATATACATAGGAGCCGACTTTGGTCCCAAAGCTGGGTCTGCCACAAGGGCAGTTTGAGTGAGGGGTGTAGCTGAATATGTATTTTGTCGAGTTGAGTTTTGTCGATACAAGGCGAGCTAATGGAGCCGAATGAACTAGGGGTTCTGGAGGAGCGTTTCAGGCTCTTCCAGTGGGATCTGGGGCGGAGCCCCGAGAACTGATGCAATTTGGGCATTTTAATGCAAATTCAGAATACTTTAGACCTCTTATCTTTTGATGACACATACAAAATGTATGTGCCTGTGGATATCTGCCTTGACGCAGAATTTTGTGTGCTGATTCAATTCTCCGATAATCAATATAGCCACGAATAATAATTTAAAAAAAAGATCGGCAGCTTGGATTTTAAGTGATATTTTAAACACATTTTCAGGCATGGGACTGCAAAAAGATAAATGAGGAAAAGCGTGTGAGAGGGGCAAATGAGAAATTACTTAAAATAGCTTGTGTTTAAACATCTGCTACATTGAATAAGATTATATTATTCACAATTTTTTTATATACTTTTGTTCAAATGCTACTTTATTTCAACGAGAAGGTGGGGGGGGGGGTCAACAATTTATACGAATACTATCAGCAATTTTAAACTGAAAGTTTCTATTTTAAGTCCATAATTCTGATTTAATGTTTTATTACGCAGCAATCTTTACTAATTGTGCAATGCACATTTTCTCATGATTTAGGGGAGAGTGGGGATACTTGAGCATAGGGGATACTTGAGCCACCCCCTTTATCTCTACAGTTGTACAATTTTTCTTTCTAAAACTGGCAACATGGTAACATATTTATAGTTCTGAACATGTAAAAAAGAAATCATATACCTTGGTACCATTTTTAAAGTATGGTGATTAACCCTTTGAGCTCTGCTGGTAGAATTTTCTACCACAAAATTTTAATTCTGAAATGTAACAACGACACCAGAAAATTCGACCAAATTTATTTGAAAAAGGTTTAATGCATTTTTTCGCGTATATTGTAAATCGGTTTTTTTCTTTGCAAAATACTGGTGCGAATGTGACATCTGGCTCAAGTATCCCCTCCATGGGGATACTTGAGCCACAATGTAAAAGAAAAAGTAAAAATTTATTAGACATAGAAAAATAGTTCAAAATTAATTGAAAGTGGTTTTCAATTGAAGAAAAAATATCAAATTTTCATTTTCAGTATTTTATTTTGTTCTAAGAAATTCTAAAAAATTTTAAAAAATTAAAATTTAAAAAATGGCTCAAGTATCCCCATCTTCCCCTACTCAAAATATCAATTAATAAATATGGCAATTTAATCGTGTTTTTTTTTTCGCGATCTTTTGCCAAAATTTGCGTTTTTCTCGCTATTTTTCTCAGAAATTCACATTTTCTTGCGATTTTTTGTCGAAAATTTACATTTTTCTCGCGATCTTTTGCCAAAATTTGCATTTTTCTCGCGTCTTTTGCTGAAATTTGCGTTTTCCTTCCCGATCATTTGCCGAAATTAGCATTTTTTCCGCGATGCTTGGCCGAAACTCGCGATTTTCCCACGATTCTTTGTTAAAATTTCTTTTTTCCTGCTATCTTTAAACGAAATTTGAGATTTCCCCACGATTCTTTGCGTTTTTCGTGCTATTTTTTGACGAAATACGCGTCTTTTTCAATTTTTTTGGAATTTTTCTGCGATCTTTTACCGCAATTTAGGTTTTCCTCGTAATCTTTTTCCGAAATTTGCATTTTCCCCAAAATTTTTTGACAGAAATTTTTTTTTCTGTGGTATCTTTGAGCGAAATTAGATTTTTTTCCGCTATTCTCTACGTTTTTCCAGTTATTTTTTGACGAAATTTGCATTTTCCGCGATTTTTCTGGGGTTTTTTTGCTAAAAATCAAGATTTTCCTCTGATCTTTTGCCGAAATTTGCGTTTTTCTCACAATCTTTTGTCAAAATTTGCGTTTTTCTCGCAACCTTTTGCCGAAATTCGCATTTTTTCCACGATTCTTTGATAAAATTTGTTTTTGTCCTGCTATCTTTGAACGAAATTTGGGTTTTTTCTGCGATTTTTTGCCAAAATTTGCGTTTTTCTCTTGATCTTTAGTCGAAATTTGCAGTTTTCCTCTCAACCTTTTGCCGAAATTCGCGTTTTTCTCGCGATTATTTGACAGAATTCGCTTTTTTCCTACTATCTTTGAACGAAATTTGCGTCTTTTGCGCGATCTTTGGCCAAAATTCACTATTTTCTCTAGACTTTCTGAAAAATTGACAGATTTTGCGTATTTTTTTCTGCGACTTTTTGAAAGAAATAATTTTTCTCGCTATTATTTAAAAAATTCATATTTTTCTGTTATCTTTTGCAAAAATCCACGTTTTTCTCTCAATTTTTTGACAGAATTTACGTTTTGACCCACTATCTTAGAATATAATTAGCATTTTTGTCTGATTTTCACGCTACTTTTTGACGGAAATTTCAAACATCTTTTGACGATTTTCATGTTTTTTTCACGATCCTTTCACAAAATTGACGTTTTTTCGCATCCCAATGACGAAATAGGTGTTTTCTCACGATCGTTTGATGAAATTAGCATTTTTCCCCAGATATCTTTTGACACAGTTCACGTTTATTGCCCAATGTTTTCATGAAATTTGAGTTTTTTCACGATTTTATCTCCGTAATTTTGGGTTGATGACCTTTTTTTTTTAATTTCGGAACAAATTACTCCCACAAAAAGGAGCAAAAAATCGCAAAAAAAGCAGAAAATCGCTCGCGAAAAAATCTCATGCCTGCATTTTTCAGGGTCTGCCAAGATATTCCAAGGTCTGCAGCTATTTTTCAGGGTCTGCGCTGCAGACCCGCAGACCCGGAAGTCGGTGCCACTGTATATATATATATATATAGCCGAAATTTAGCATACTTTAAATGCTTATTTCATATAAAAGAATAAACAATTTAATTACTTAAAGGAAATTATGACATAATAAATTATATTAGATTTAGATTTAAATACAATATTTAAATGAAATATTTTTTATGCCTTTACAAAGTTATTGTATTTAATGTTTCACAGGACTCAGAAATTAAGATTAGAAACAATTATTTAAAGCTTTTTTATCAGATTTTGGTGTACGTTTGTGTCATTTAGAACAATTAGATTTAAATCAATTTTGATTTAAATGATTGATTTTTTTCAAATTGTTGATTCAAATAATGATTTAATCGGTAGCTTAAATCCACTTTTTAAAATAGTTAACACCCTAAGTAAAATCCAAATGAATGCGATAAAATTTAGAAATTGATTTGTAAACTTGTTTTATTAGATCTAAATTCGTAAAAATTTCGAAACATTTAAAAAATATATGAATAAAAGCTAATGAATTTTAACTGTGGTTGTATGCATTATTGTAATTTTTGTGTACTGTTTATCTTTTATTTCTTTTTTCGTGGGTTAATCATATATTTTCTGATAATGTGTATCGTATAGATATTTTGAAATTCCTTTCATTAAAATCATTCACAAAATAAAATAATAAAAGCTTCTAGAATTAAGAAAAAATAAATAGACAATAGAATTATGATATTTCAGCCTCATTCCTTCAAACATATGGATTATTCATAGATTTTTATTTATTTCAACAAAATCATTGTAATTTAAAGAAAAGCAAACAGAAAAAATATTTTTCATACCTGTTTTCCATCTACATATTTCTTCATTTTTTGATGGTAATCCATAGAATCATTTGTAGAAAACAAATAGTCCAATATTAATTACAAAAGCAGTGGCATGAATCTTTTACACATACCAATCGCATTTGTAAACTTTCTTGGACGTATTTTGTATAAAACACAGAATTTTGCGATACTCTTGTAGTATTTTTTGCTTAAATTTTTAAACTTTGACGGACTATACGTACATAAACGGCTATTTTTACAAACAAAATGTTCTCGCTCTCTGTGTATTCCAAAGATCAACAAATAAACTATACTGTCTTTAATTAAAAAATCGTCTGCGAGTTTTCCCTATTGCACATGTCATATGCGCATGCAAAAATTATAAAGCAAACAATGCTTACATTACTAAACTTTGAAGTTTATCACCTGTTCGTTCAAAACAGCAGGCTTAATATTTTTTTCCTTTTTGAAACCACAGAAGTATAAGTGTTGCAGAAGTGTGTTTTGTTAACGACAGCTGATCGTTAACAAAAAATCACCGTAAAAGATAAACTGACATATACCTGAACCTAAAACATTTTTACACTCTTCTATTTTTGCAAGAAAAAAATACTAGATTCGTGAAAATTTTCGAATTCTTGTTTTTAATGGATTTTACACATTTTATAAGGTTAAAAATGTTTTTACAAAATGTTTGTTTGTATGTCTGTGACTCTGTCTGTCTCTATGTGATACAAATTTTGTTGGCACTCTATCTCAAGAACAAATACATGGAATACGTTTTCATTTTATTTGAACCTTATACATACACATGCATATATATATATATTTGTGTGTTAGAAATATGATTCTTTATCTCAATAATTAATTTATAACAAGCTGGAAATTGCATTTTAAACGTAGCAAATGAGATGCGTTCGTGCTATGACAAAGTTCTAAAAATATTCAGTTTTTGGTGTAATGGATACAGTATTTCGGATACAGTATAGTGGCCGAAATCTTCGGTGTGTCCCTGTAATTACTATCTGCTTTCTGTCAGCGGTGTAGTCGTAAAAAAGCAAAGGGTATATGCATAAAACAGAGGGTATATCCTACAGTGTATGCATTGTAGCTCTTTTGAGAAACAGAGGGTATACCGAGTTCCTTAAAAAAATCCAAAGGGTATACGGCGTGTACCCACGTATACCCTCCACTACATCCCTGCTTTGTATTATACAGGAAGTAACTTGTAATAAACCTCAACAACGTACATAAAATGTGAAATAGTAATGCGCCCCGAACGGTATCTCCCCTATAATATTATGTAATGGAATACTTGTGTGTGGCCCTGTAAATTAATAATAAATATTCTTTGCACCACCGATTGTGCAGAACGTATATTTTAGCATACACTTCATAGATACATATAGATTGTATTATATTCGAAAGCGTGTAGCATCATTAACAAATTGGAAATTGCGCGTCAAACGTGGCAAATGAGCTGCGTTCGTACTACAATTAATTTTATAAATATTCTGAGCTTAATACATTAGCTGTTAAATTCTTATGCTAAAATGCATGAATATATAATTTGATAAGATTATATATCTCCAATTCAGTAACACGAAAATAATAGGACCTCTTCTTAAATAGGACGCAATCAAGATCGCAAACCTAGAATCATTACTTATCATGGGATTCCGTGAAAATGCGTAACTGATTCGAAAACCACTGCTATTTTCATTTTTACTCTGTAACTCTTACAGATTCTTTTGTGTTACCCTGTATATGATTTACAGTATTTATATACACAAAGTAATATGCAAAAATATGGTTACACTTAAAAACTCATGTCACAACTAAAAGTGCACTTCTAGCAAAAATCTGTAACGTAGAGTAGTTCAGGTGCAGTATAGTATCCGAAATCTTTTGTGAGTGCCTGTAAATACTGTTAGTGCTTTCGATTATTAAAGAAGTAACTTGCAATAAAACTGAGCAACGTATATCAACTTAATTATATATGAAATAATTTAACATGATTGAAATACGCAAAAAACAATGTTTTCCCATATATCATTATGTGACGGAATTCTTTTGTGTAGCTCTGTAAATGAATAATAAACGTTTTTTCACCATATATTGCACCGAATGTATATTTTAATACGCTTCGGTAAATGTATATAAAATTTTTCCTGTTTGGAATGCTGTAACACCATTAAAATGAACTTGAAACATTTTTTTCTCATTGACGGTAATGTAACGTAATACTTTTGATTATCCCTGTAATCAAACTATACATCCGATGTTCATAAAATTTGAAAAACTCGACAAAATTATGGAACAATTTTATATTTTAAATTTCAGACGATTCGGTCGGATAGTTTTTGCTCTATTATATGCGAACAGACGGACAGACAGACGAACGAATGGACTGGACAACGATAATCGGTCTTACATACATACATAATTACGAACGGACCTAATTATGTATCTTTTTGTATGTATTAATCACTTAAAATTTTTTTGATCGTTTTCGTTTTCGGCCGAAAATAGGATGAGTACCAAAATTCGGTTTCAGTTTCTGTTTTGATCTTAAAAATCGTTGATTCAGTTAATCCTTAATTATGATTAACACTTTCATTCGTGTAAATGCAAGTACTTTTCAACATTTACACATCTGTATGAGTTAATCAAGCGATAACAAATTGCATATTTGATTTCACATGCTAGGTACACATAAAAAAAGGTAATTTTTTTCGTCAAAATGTGTAAATTTTATGACAAGTATGCATTTGTAAAAAAATACTCACTTATGTGTGTACTTATAATTAAGTTTAAATTAGACTAACACATAAATACGTGTAAATCCAAGCATTTCTAGACATTTACACACTTGTTTGAGTTTTTCAAGTGATAAAAAATTACACACTTACTTTCACATCCTAAATACACATATAAACAGGTAAATTTCAGAAAAAAATGTGTAAATTTTACGACAGGTGTGTAATTTTAGAAATTTACACATATATTCGGGTAAAATTAGCTAATTTACACATTTATTTTTTAGAGTGTGGTTGTAGATCGCTCTCGACTATCCTATGGAAAAAAATCATGAAAAAATATTAAAATTTAAGCGAAATATAAGAAAAGAACGTTCCCATAGATTTAACATTATCATCCGGGTCTTTTTAGTTGACTAATGTGGGCTTTAACCCTTTGAGCTCTGATGGGTAAATTTCTTCAAAATTCCAAATGTCACATTGACACTAGTATTTTACAAAGAAAAAAAAACGGTTAACGATAAACACGAAAAAATGCATTAAAACTTTTTCAAATAAATTTGGTCGAATTTTCTGGTGCCATTGTGACGTTTCGGAATTAAAATTATGTGGTAGAAAATTCTACCATCAGAGCTCAAGGGGTTAAAGACTCAAATTTCAACGAAGAATTTTTAAACAACTAATTTTAAGTTTCGGATCCAACCATTTTTCTAAATGCAACAATTTACTTAAAACGGCAACGAAAATTAAAAGAGTTTTATATAATCATTTACTTACTTTATCCTTCGAAAGCGTAAATTTTCAGCGTAAGAAACATTAAATTTTTCTAAATCTAGCGGAATTTAAAACTAGAAAAAATATTGTGTGTCATGAAGCATTTAGCATAATAAAATAATTCAATATAATAAATACCTTTAGCATAATAAATAATATTGACAACTTAACTAGCTTGAGACATCATTGATTATAACTATATTGGAGCACTTCCGATAAGATAAGGGATCCATATTGTTGTAATAATTCAAATATGAACTAATTATAGAAAACAATGAAAGTAATTACTACTCAAAACATTTTAAAATAAGAAATAAAATGGAAATATCGTTCTTGAATGTAATCAACAATATTTTTAGCAGTAAAATAATAAATACTCAACGCTTTAAAGTATCGTTGCATTTAAGTAACGATACTTTAATTGCTGTTAATTGTTAATATTTTAATTGTTTAATTGCTGTCTGAAGAGTAAATCTTTCTTCGTGAAATATTATTCTTATTCTTTTTTTAAAATTAATTATCATTCTAACTGCTTCTTTGACTGACAAACGTATTAAAGTCAAAGTGTTTTTAAAAGAAATGACTTTTAAGAATGAGAAATTCGTGTTGCTTTAATTTTGTATAGGCTAGATTGTGAAGAGAAAGTATCGTTTCAGCTCATGTGGGCAAATTTTTTCCCATGTTAATTTTTTTTCATGAATTTAATTTTTGTACATTATTTTAATTTTATTTACTTTTTCTTTAGTTTTAATTCCCAAATTTCATAATAGGGCAAAAGTTTAAGATGAAGTTTATTTGTAAAAAAAGTAGAACGATTTTTTTTCCTTTTGTGCATTGGATAGTTGAGGGAGGCTAGTTTTAAGGCTAGTTTTTAATATTTCGATTTTGATTATATTTTTAAATATTAAGATAATTTGAATTTCAGGACTGATTCAAACCGGTTCCAAAAGTTACAGTATTTTTTAAAAAGAAATCTGAAACCAAAATCGAAAAAGTACAAATTAGCCTTAAAATTAACCATCCTCAACTATCCTATGCAATATATATATATATATATATATATACTGGGTGTCCCAAAAATGACTGATGAATTTTAAAATTCAATAACTTGCAATCGGTGACAGTATTTAAAAAATTTTTGCAGGAGGGTTATGTATAATGTCAGGAGTTTTTTTTTACCATAATTTTTGATTTCAGTTCGCATCTCAAACAATAGATGGCGCCGACGGCGATTGAAGGCCAGCTGATCAGTGCTGACTCAGGTAAGTTTCGGCGTCGATCTGGCCTTCAATCGCCGTCAGCGCCATCTATTGTTAAAGATGCGAACTAAAATCAAAAATTACGGTAAAAAAAAACCTCCTGACATTATACATAACCCTCATGCAATTTTTTTTAAATAGCTGTAACCTTTTGAAAGTTATTGAATTTTAAAATTCATCAATCACTTTTGGGACACCCGGTATATATATACATATATATATATATATATATAGTTAAAATTGAGATATTTGAAAATAACGCCTCCATTGACATAACTTTATCATTCGGGTCTTTTTCACTGACTCGTGTGAGCTTTTAAAACGGCAACGAAAATTAAGAGTTTTATATAATCTGTAAATTATTTTATCTTACAAAAACTAAATAGTCAGTGGAAGAAACATTAAATTTTTCTAACTCTAACGAAACGTAACACTAGAAAAAAAAATATCCCGCGTCATGAAGCATTTAGCATAATAAAATAATTCAATGTAATAAATACCTTTAACGTAATATATAATATTGACAACTTAACTAGCTTCAGGCATCATTAATTATAACTGTATTGGAGAATTTCAGTTAAGATAAGAAATACAAATTATCGCGATAATTCAAAGATGAACTAATTATCGAAAACAATGAAAGTTATTACTACCCAAAACATTTTAAAAGAAGAAATGAAATAGAAATATTGCTCTTCAATGCAATCAACAAAACTTTTAGTAGAAAAATAATAAATGCTCATTGCTTTAAAGTAACATAACTTAAATTGTGTAATTGCTGTCTTTAGAACAAATGCTAAAGAAAATCTCCCATCACGAAATAGCCTCATTATTCTTTATTAAAAATTAATTGACATTCTAACTGCTTCTTACACTGCCAAAGTATTCAAGTCAAAATATTTTTTTAAAAGAAATGATTTTAAAGAATGAGAAATACGTGTTGCTTTTATTTTGTATATGCTAGATTGAGAACAGAAAGTATTGCTTCACTAACCCTTAAAGCTCATGTGAGTTAATTTCACCCCACGTTAATTTATATTATTTTTATATATTTTTTTAATTTTATTTACTTTTTCTTCACTTTCGATTCTCAAATTTTTATATTGAGGCAAAAGTTTAAGATGAAGCTTTTTTTTTTCTTGTTAACTAGTAGAAAGATTTATTTATTTATTTTATTTTATTGTATTTATTTATTTATTTATTTTTTTGCATAGGACAGCTGAGGACGTTTGGTTTTAAAAATAGTTCATAATTTTTCAATTTTGATTATATATTTTTAAAAATTAGTCTAGTTTTAATTTCAGAACTGATTCAAACCTGTTCCAAAAGTCAAAGTAATGTTTTATAAAAAATAATAAACCAAAATGGAAAAAGCACAAACTAGCCTTAAAACTAACCGTCCTCAACTATCTTATGAAAAAAAAATCAGCTAGTTATTTGAAAATAATGCCTGCATTGACTTAACATCATCATCCTTTTTTCAGTGACTCGTGTGGGCTCTTAAAACGACAACAAAAAATAAAAGAGTTTTATATAATCTATTGCTTTCTTTATCCTACAAAAGCGTGAATAGTCAGCGGACGAAACATTAAAATTTTCTCGAAACTCTAGCAAAATGTAAACTAGAAAATAAAAAATAATCGTGTGTCATGAAGCATTTTGCATAAAAAAATGGTTCAATATAATAAATACCTTTAACGTAATAAATAATATTCACAACTTAACTAGCTTCAGGCATCAATAATTATAACTGTATTGGAGCACTTCAGTTAAGATAAGGTATGCAAATTATTGTAATAATTCAAAGATGAACTAATTATCGAAAACAATGAAAGTAATTACTACCCAAAACATTTTAAATAAGAAATAAAATAGAAATATCGAGCTTGAATGCAATCAACAAAACTTTTAGCAGATAAATAATAAATAATTAACGCTTTAAAGTAGCATCACTTAAATTGTTTTATTGCTGTGTGTAGAACAAATGCTAAAGAAAATCATCCTTCGTGAAATATTCTTCTTATTCTTTTTTAAAAATTAATTGCCATTCTAAATGCTTCTTTGACTGCCAAAAGTATTAAAGTCAAAGTACTTTTTAAAAGAAATGATTTTAAAGAACGCGAAGTTCGTGTTGCTTTTATTTTGTTTAGGGTATATAGTGAAATGAAAATATCATTTCTCTAACTCTTTCAGCTCATGTGGGCAAATTTCTTCCCACGTTAATTTTTTTCTTTAATTTAATTTTTGTATGTTATTTTAATTTTATTTACTTTTTCTTTAGTTTTAATTCCCAAATTTCATAATAGGGGAAAAGTTTAAGATGAAGTTTATTTGTAAAATAGTAAAACGATTTTTTTTTTTTGCATAGAATAGCTGAGGACTGCTAGTTTTTAATTTTTCGATTTGTATTATATTTTTTAAAAATTACCCCTTAACTGCCTCAGTCATATACATACGTCTCGCTCAAATAAATGCATATTTCAAATTAACTATAGAACAACCAATTTTTTTGAGTTAAAAATTTTGCTTTATTTACAAAAAAGAAACTTTTACCATTCAATAAAGGGAAGATTATTTTCTAAAATTTGTGCTGGCAATTTGTTTTTTAACTGCTTACTTTCAGACTAATTTTTGAATCAATTTTTCCTCTGAAACGCATTCAACTGATAGGTTATCTTATTTAGGAACTGTATAAGGTGTCGTATTGGTCAGTTTTTTGATAAAGGCAGAATGTATTTAAAAAATATACCATAAAAATGAGCATTTTCAACTGAATTTCACTTAAGATGATTCTGATAAAACCAGCTTTTACGGAAAGATGAAAATAAAAATTATTCAAAAGTGGCCGAAAAAATTGTTAAACATGGTTTTTCTCTAATCATATTTTATTGTATTTTATTTTTGTAGAAATGAGCACTTATCTTCGAAATCTACTTCCGCCTATAGACCAGGCCGACAAGGATTTTTTTTTCTTTTTTTAATTGTCAATTTTTTGAATGACTGAGATTCATTGATTACATATGACATTCATAACTGAAATTTGCGGTATACGGCTGATCTCACTTTGACACCCTAGCACTAGAAGGGCATCGATTGGACACTGACCAAATGATTAAATAATTATTTGAACTAAAAATTTCTTCATGGAGTAAGTTAAATACGAAACACGAAGGAATAAGTCAAATAAATGAGTTAATTAATTCTAAGTATAAATTCTGGTGTAAAATGTTTGTAATCAAGGCTGAGTAAAATTCTCGTTCGTTCTAGTGTTAAAGAAATTGTCCACTTGAATTTCAGAGATTTGATGATCAGTTAATGCAATGATAACTATAAAATTTTAGTAGTATTTGGCGATCCATAATTTCATACACTTGTTTTATTACATAAGTATTATTATATTATCGTTCATTCTACTATAGATCTATTAAATTTTACTAAATTATACCTATCTTTCTCTCTCTATGAATATATTATATTGACTAGCTATTCTAAAACTATTGTATTATACTAAGTTTATGACTATGAAATGGAAATTGTGTTATTACATTATGTTACGGTATTATTAGCATGCACAAGTAAAATATATTTTCTACAGTAAAAAAATTATAGTTTCTTAAACTGCATGACCAGTAGTATTTATTTAATAAATATCATTTTTTTTAAATAGGAAAATATGAATTAAAACTCCCACAAGCTATCTTGGGAAAAAATAGCACTTATGGTCTGTTTACAGGTACATAACTGCACACGCTTTACGCTTTTTTGTTGCCACTAATATTGAACAGTAATTTTTTCATCATTTAATCAGAACTAATTAATGGCGATTAAAAAAGCAAAATGTACAATTAAATTTTGGGGTAAGAAAAAGGCGTAAAAGTTGCCATATATGCAGATAAGTTGAAGAGAATCTCAATACATTATGATCTGAGGAGAAAAAAAAACGTTTGCTGTAAATTTTAATGTTGTTAAGTGACATAAATATAATGATATTTAAAAGGATCACTGATTTGAACTAAATAATTTTGCTGAGTGCGCAATTCGTAATACTGATCACTTACAGAGTCTCACAAAAAATTCAGTGAACACTAGACAGCTTAGAGCAGACAATTTGACTGCTACCAAATATGCATAAATCGATTTGAAACAAGAATTCCGTCTAATCATTAACCGTCAAAGCTATATAGCTGAAATTTTCAACTTTTTAGCAAAACCTCGTTTGCCATCACAAACTCAAATTTTCTTAATTGAAAAAATAGTGGTGCGTATATAAATAACTTAAATTAATTTATATATTTTACCGTTGAGTCTATGCAACACCACCCAGTAAGGAGTTAATAATGAGTTAAATATATATGAAACGTAATATAACTTAAATATATAATTAAAAACTCTAAATAAATATTCTGGCGTAATTTTTCATAAAATTTGAATAAAATTTCCGGCTATTATAGTGTTAATAGGCTATGAAGGAAAGTTGCTGGACGTGTATTTTTCACTGTGATATGCATTATTAACACTTTGCGGTCTGAGTCTAACGTTGGGTACTTTTTCTTTGCAAAATTTGTTTTTTGAACTAATAATAAAGTAAAATAAAGTTTAACTCATATAATTAGAGCACTTCTGAAACTGTGCAATTAAGTTGTTAAATGAAACTCATATTTCTATGATTCTAAAAATCTCTAAATCCATTTTGTCAGAGTTTATATTTTTAACCCTTTGAGCTCTGGTGAGTAAATTTCTTCAAAATTCCAAATGTCACATTGGCACCAGTATTTTGCAAAGAAAAAAACCGGTAAACGAAGTACACTAAAAAATGCATTAAACCTTTTTCAAATAAATCTGGTCGAATTTTCTGGTGCCGTTGTGACATTTCGGAATTAAAATTAAGTGTAAGAAAATCCTACCATCAGAGCTCAAAGGGTTAAGTGATTTGTAGACATCCTCACCCAGCTGACTCCCCTGAGTAGTTAAACATAACTTTTTTTTTTTTTTTTTTAGTGCAAACTGAATAAAATAGGATCATCAGAACGCAAAAGTTCAAAGTAATCTTGTTAACCTCTTGAGCTCTGATGGTTGAATTTTCTACATCTTAATTTTAATTTCGAAATGTCGCAATGGCACCAGAATATTCGAAAAAAAAATTTCAAAAAGGTTTAATTTTTTTTTTTTTTTTTTTTTTTTTTTTTTTTTTTTTTTTGTGTGTGTGTGTGTGTGTGTCTTAAACCCATTTTTTTCTTTCCAAAATACTGGTGCCAATGGGACATTTGGAATTTTGAAGAAATTTACCCACCAGAGTTAAAAGGGCTAAGTGGTGTTTCTAAATTTTATAGATCGTTTAGAGGGCATCAAGAAATAATTGGTACACATTAACGGATATGAACAGCAATGGTTGAAAATTTATTTTTAATGTTTTTTGTGTTTACTAAATTATTTTTTTATGTATGTCATTTCAATGTATGGAAAATTGTAAATTCCTTATATTATGATGTTAATGTGTGAAAGTGTTTAATATTCTATACCTGATGCATGATTTTTTGTTCATTTTTTAAATATGTAATTCTTTCATGTGATTTACTGAACATAATTTTGTACTGCAATAAGTGTATCTAAATTAAAATTCTTACATACTTAAGAAAATATTTTCTGGAATTTCTATCCTCGTACATTAACTTTATTTTAAAGTTAAAAGCTAAGAATTCGAAAGATAGATTATACAATTAAAAACTCTAGTAAAACTTTATTTTAGAATTACCGAAATGCAATTTAATAAGACATAAACTTTTTTCAAAAGTAAATTGCAAAGACTTTATAATAATAGTTTTTCAGTTTAATTTAAATTTAAAAGTTAGTTTTTAAACGGTATTATCGTTTAATCATACTCAAAGTTTTAAGTAAAAATAAGAGATGAAATTCTATTCTTAAATGAAAAACGATTTTGCTAGCGGAAATTGAAATCGTATCATTAATGTAAAACTTTACGCGTATTGATATTACTATAATTTAAGAAATTTTTGCGTTATGTTTTGCGTTCATGTTTTGACCAGGAAATTTTAACTAACACGATAACCGCCAGGAACTTAAGTATTCCAAAAATATTGCACAGCAGAATTTTTATTTACAAATTTTTAACTTATTTGTATAGCTTATTTCAATGTGGTACATATTGAACTTATTTTACAAAGACATGACTGGTTCGAATCGAAATATTTTTATTTGGTAGCATCGAAAATGACCGTTACTTCGTTTTAGTGTTAATAGTTGCAATTAAATATTTACCGCGATTTTATAAGTTACATTTTGGGAAATAAGAATTCTGGGTCAGAATATAATTGTTTGGCCCACGGATGATAGGCTGGAAATTCCAGTTCTTGCACATGAAAGGTTTAAATAAAGAATTTAATATTATAATAAATTTCTGGCGTAAATGTGAAATTTTGGAAAGAAATGCTAGACTGGCAATTATTCGATGAAGGTGAAGAATTCTATAAATATTTTCTGATAGAAAACAGCGTAAAGTTTAGTGCCTATGCTTAACCCTTTGAGCTCAGATGGTAGAATTTTCTACCACATAATTTTAATTCCGGAATGTCACAACGGCACCAGAATTTATTTTAAAAAGGTTTAATGCATTTTTTCCGTGTATGTCTATAAGCGTTCTTTTTCTGTACAAAATACTGGTGCAAATGTGACATTTGGAGTTTTGATGAAATTTACCCACCAGAACTCAAAGGGTTAAATCATAAATGCCAACTTCCGGCTTTTTCTTAATATAGAAAATTTATTTTCAACCGGAAAATTTGTTAAATTAAATGCATCTTTTATTAAATGTAGTTGTCATTTGAAGTCTTTTTAATTTCATCAGCTAAATAAATTTCCGGTTTGAGCTATGTTTATTTGTTTTAAAAAAAGCCGGAGGTTGGCATGTATGGTTAAATCCTTTCCTGATAACCCAAGAGTGTCAAACCGTAGCCCACCGGATATCAGTAAAATTTTATTATAATCATAGTTTTTTCTAATCATCTAATTTCTGCGATTCAACAAGCCGGCATTTTTAAATTTTTAGTGCTATCAATCGAGCCAGACTTTGATACTTCTTTTGATAATTTTGTAGGTTACAGATTTAATGTAAGTGTATTCAACCTTTTATCTGCAAACGACTTCCAATACAAATTCCTAAATTCCTCTTTGAATTATTTAACATAAATTTATCCAATGTAATATAATTCAATATTTTCCACCTTAACCAATTAATTGGTACATTTTTTTACATGCAATAAATTGAAAATATTTGATAAGTACAACCTATTTTAACCTAAAATATTCGTAACGTTTAATCAAAACATTTCAGCTATTCAACAGAATAAAATTGTAAAAAAAAAAAGAGAAAAAAGTTAGTGGTATCAAACAGCTTTAAATGATAAATGAAGCAAACTCTTCTTGCCCATACGACGTACGGACGAATCAGGGAAGCAGTTAATGGTATCTTGGTGATCCACGGATCACAGAATAGAGCTCTCAAAAGCAAGATATTCTCTTATTAAACATTCTGAAATGTATATTTACAATTTTGTTTAGTCCTTTCGAAGCTGAATGTATGCGTTACCGTAATTATCCGCGTATGCAATGCTGCTTATTTCAGTATTTCTTTTTCATACCGAAAATCTGACTTAAAAATGAAGAGAATTAGATATTAAACAAAAGAAAGTCACAGTTTTATTAACCCTTTCGGGTTAATTTTTTTTTCCATTTTGAGAACAAATTTATTAATAATTTAATTATGTCAATCATAGCTATCCAAATAGACTTATTGATGTTTAAAGATTATCTCGTGATCTGAAATGCAACGAATATACTTATGTTGTGTACTATCTAATTAATATTTATACAATAATAGACTAAGGAAGTGTTTTTGGAGATGTTTGGAAAATGTCATAATACAACAGGATTTAACAGATATTACAACTTTCTAATTTTTTTTGCATTTTATCGTGCATGATTCGTTCAGAAAAGTAACTTATATTTTAAATTTAAAGAGTGAAATATAGATATAAAATAAAATAATCGCCAATTGTGCAAACTGAATTAAGTGAACTTTTATTATTATTAATGTCAAAACATAAATGAAGTCATAAAAAGAAAGCTATAGACATGTACTATCATTTCAATATGTAGAAAATAACAAAATAATTGTTACGACAAAATAATATTCGATGAAAAAACATGTACTATTAATAGTACATCAGACCCGAAAGGGTTAAAACAAATTTTTTATGAATCGCGTAATTTAAGTGAGGCACAAACGCAGAAAATTACAAGTAGTATTTTAAATGACATGAATCATTGTTTTACTCTGCTATTATCAAAATAATTTATTGTATACATACAGTTTTGTGGTAATGTGTTTAAGTGTAATTGTGCATTTGGCAGAATTTCGAGAAAATAGGAGGTTTTATTACATGGTTATAGTAAGTCTAATACACCCAACAGCGAAAGCGAGTTACTGGTATTATGATGACCAGACTCAAAATTATTTAACAAAAATCGTCACTCATTGTAACACAAACAACATGATCCACAAAGAGAAATTCCAAGAAATTCGGAACTGTTCAAAACGCTGTGTTGCACTATGCTGGTGATACGCTCTACGAATTGTCGGAAATTCAAACACCACTTATTAACCCGGGAAGAACACGCGCTTACCAAAAGTAGAAATAGTTTTAACTTTGTCACCAATAAAATCAAATTATAACCGTCATTTTATTTAGGCAGAGACAATGCTTACAAATTTTGCGATAAAATAAGTTGAAGGTTACTTTTAAAAGATAAGTGGTTACAAATGCAAAAATCATACGCACTCCGGATCAAAAAGACCCGGCGCGTGTACTCCGAGGTTAAACTATATTATTTTTCTAACCTCTATAACTTAGGATGTAATATAGAAGGTTTTTCACTTTCCGGATGTACGGAGATGTTTTTTCTTGATAGTCTGGAAGTTTAATACATAAGAGACTTCATTATGCCTCATATCACGGAACTCCTAATATACGTCCCCGAGAAAATAGTCCCAATTTGTCACAATAATCAGTTGTTTTGTTTAAGGGACTACTTCACTCAAATGAAAAGACCCGTTCGATAATGCTAATCCTATGGAAGAAATTTATAAAGCTACCTCATTGTTGCATTTGATTGTTGCATTTCAATATTTTTTTATTTTTATTTATTTATTTATTTATTTATTTTTTTTGCTTTGGGTAGCTGAGATTGATCTGAATGCAGACCGTTTTCTAGTTTTTCGATTTTTGTTGCAGATATTTTTTCCGAGGGTGCTTTCGCTTTCCAAACCGGTTCCGAAAATGAAAGCATCCCTATAAAAAATATCTGTAAACAAAATCAGAAAAGTAAAAAATGGCCTGCATACAAATGAATCTCAGCTATCCAATGCAAAAAAAAAACCATTTAAAAATATAGAAATGCATCGTAGATATCTTTATAAATTTTTTCATAGGAATAGTATTAGCGAACGGGTCTTTTCATTTGAATGATGTATCCTCTTAAACTTTTCCGGCATACTGTGCCCAGTCCGGGATACCTCATTTTAATTCCAAACTTGCAAACGTCACCAATAATATTTTAATAAAATTTTGCTTTTACATGGAAAGCTTAATGTGGGGAATTCTTAATTTCTAAAAATGTTGTTTGTGAATTCCAGTAACAATCGATAATTTCTCATTTTACTAACAGAATTTTCCCATGCCGGAAAGGGTTAATAAAGCAATTTATTCCTATTTCTGTATTGAGTTAGCCCCTTGAGGGGCGGTGGAATAAACTACATTCCATTTAATTTTAATTCTGAAATACCACATCGACACCAAAATTTTCCTAAAAAATTTTGCATTTATATTGTACGTTAATAAAAGCTTATTTTTACTTGAAAATAAATTTGTTTCAAAATTCTGGTGTGAATCAGTCATTTGAATATTTTAACAACAGAAGTACTCTGTCCCTGAAAAGGTTAATGATGAATCTTGCTTTTGTTCTACAGGTGAACCGTGAAAAACAGTTCCGATGAAAAACGTCGCATTAATCCTTATGTCAATGACAAAAATTCATCCTTGTGTCCAATAATAGGGGTACCCAGGTACCTGCTGCGATTTTAACATACGCGAGTCATAAAACACCCCTATTTTATAGAATGTAATTGCCTCACCTTCGGAGAAGAGGAATTTGATGTACATTTATGAATATTAATTACTTCAGATTTCAACAATTAAAACAAAGATCACACATTAGAAATGTGCAAAGCAAACTCATATCCGTTATATCCAGCAAGTATGAGTATAAACAAATCGTTGGATATGGTTCGGCAATGAGAATGTATGAACAGGGGTGCAAAAATCTAGGCGCCAGCAGGCAGTTTCTCACCACAAAATTTATTTCGTTTTTTTTCTTCTAATATTTCGTGTAAAATTCCTGCTAGAATGCTATTAACCCTTTGAGGGGCAAGCAATTGCCTTCAAGTAATTCTGAACTCCCACCGGAAATTTGTAAAAAAGTTACATCCAAAAGAGAAAAAGCAATTTCACGGCCGTTTTCCACCAAAGTTAGAAAAGTGAAATTTAATAAAATTTTTCTGGTGTGAATCTTCATCAATCGTAGGTGGCATATAATATATACCGCCGCCCCTCAAGGGGTTAAATTTTGAGCGAAAACAACTTTAAAATTTTAGTGGGGAGAGACTACCCTCTGGCGCCTAGATTTTTGCACCCCTGCGTATGAAAGAAACGTTTTTAAACGATAACAATTTGAGATATATGAACTATGCTAAGGTTTACATACAAAATTCGGAGCAGGAAATTTACACATTTTTTTTTCATATATTTTATTTTTCTCGAATTTTTGAAGAAAAAGCCTGCTAATGCATACCTGGGGAAATCGCAAAGTTTCAATCACAGACGAATATATTTTTTATGAGTGCTTACACCACTTTTTCAAAATAAAAATACTTTATTTACGCTTTGAGAAATCTGTGTCTCATCTGCAAGATAAATATACTAAGAAATGTTTATTTTTTAAATAATGGTGTGAATATAAAATAAAAATAGTTGCCTGTAATTGGAACTTAACGATTACCCCAACTATAATTTAATATTATTTGTGTAATATAAACTTTTATAAGATACATGCCATTTAATAAATAAACTAGTAACATTAATTTTAATTAAGCTAATTAAATTTACAACACTGTAAAAGCATTTCTTAAAATTAATTTAAAATGTCTCTGTTCAAATGATTTAAAAACTTGTTAATCAAAATTTGCTCACAAAAAGTAAAAAATGTGAAATAAACTTTAAAATAAGGTTCTAAGATTTCATACATCAAAAAGAAAGGTTAAAGTGGAAAAAATGCAATAATTAACTAATTAAAAAACGTATTAATTTCAGTATAATCTCTTTACGCATTTTCCCCTTTCGTCTTTATTTTTCTGCTTTACCAAATAAAGTATTCAAACTACATTATCAAATTTAGAAAACATGATTTGTCACTTACTTAATTAAATTTTCTCTATAAATACATATGAGGGATTTTGTTTAGAAATAGCTTTTTGTTACAGAGCATGAAAAGACTTAAGAATAATGCTGAACTGAAAATTGCCTTAACCCTTCCCAGTGCGTGGTAAATCTGTTCGAAATAATGAAGTTTCGTTTATAACTTCCACCAGAATTTATAAATGAATTTGTTTTAAAATAAGAACTTGCTTATTTTCAGGTGTGTTTTAAAAGGAAAATTTTAATTAAATGATCTTGGTGCCACTAAAATTAAAATTAAGTGTTATTTTTCAGGGTCGCCGCGCCGAAAAGGGTTAGTGCGAATATATTAAATAAAGAATACTGCCCAGTTAAACTGATGGCATTGAGCTCACAGGCTACAAATACTAATTGTACATTAAAGCCTTATATTTTCAAGGGTTAATTCCGTTAAAAATTAAGAAAGGGAAACAGCTCTCTTCTTTCCTCTTTTTTTATACTTAATCATTGAACCTCCTATACTATTAAAGACATGCTTTATCATATAAAAAATCTATATCCAAAATTCAGAGCAAATTAGATAATTCTTAATAAAAACCCATTTAGCATTTATATAATTTAAAAGGAGTTATCCCCCTCTTTTATACTTAACCATTAAACTTCCAAAACTATTCAGAGATTTGAACGAAATCTGAAAATTCTGCTTGAAAAACCCATTTATATAAATTAAGGGGGGGGGGGCATTAGAACCCCTGTTCCCCCTATTTATACTTATACAATGAACACCTAATAACAGTCACTGAATCGCCTCATCTGAATGATCCTAATCTAAATTTTGAACGAAAATTTAATTCTGCATGAAAATCCCATTTATATCAACTAACGGGGGGGGGGATTAGAACCCCTGTTCCCCCTATTTATACTTATTCAATGAACACCTAATAACAGTTACGGAATCGTCTCATCAGAATGATCCTAATCTAAATTTTGAACGAAAACTTAATTCTACATGAAAATCCCATTTATATCAACTAACGGGGGGGGGGATTAGAGCCCCTGTTCCCCCTATTTATACTTATTCAATAAACACCTAATAACAGTCACGGAATCGCCTTATCAGAATGATCCTAATCTAAATTTTGAACGAAAACTTAATTCTGCATGAAAATCCCATTTATATCAACTAACGGGGGGGGGGGGGGGATTAGAACCCCTGTTCCCCCTATTTATACTTATTCAATGAACACCTTATAACAGTCACGGAATCGTCTCATCAGAATGATCCTAATCTAAATTTTGAACGAAAACTTAATTCTGCATGAAAATCCCATTTATATCAACTAACGGGGGGGGGGATTAGAACCCCTGTTCCCCCTATTTATACTTATTCAATGAACACCTAATAACAGTCACGGAATCGTCTCATCAGAATGATCCTAATCTAAATTTTGAACGAAAACTTAATTCTGCATGAAAATCCCATTTATGTCAACTAACGGGGGGGGGCATTAGAGCCCCTGTTCCCCCTATTTATACTTATTCAATGAACACCTAATAACAGTCACGGAATCGCCTTATCAGAATTATCCTAATCTAAATTTTAAACGAAAACTTAATTCTGCATGAAAATCCCATTTATATCAACTAACGGGGGGGGGGATTAGAACCCCTGTTCCCCCTATTTATACTTATTCAATGAACACCTAATAACGGTCACGGAATCGCCTCATCAGAATGATCCTAATCTAAATTTTGAACGAAAACTTAATTCTGCATGAAAATCCCATTTCTATAAATTAAGGGGGGGGGCATTAGAACCCCTGTCCCCCTATTTATACTTATTCAATGAACACCTAATAACAGTCACGGAATCGCCTCATCAGAATGATCCTAATCTAAATTTTGAACGAAAACTTAATTCTGCATGAAAATCCCATTTATATCAACTAACGGGGGGCATGAGCCCCCCGTTCCCCCTCTTATACATATCGAATGAACTCCAAAAACTAATCAGGGAAGCGCCTTGTCAGGATATACCTACATACAAAATTTCAAGTGGATCCGATATTTTTATCATGAGTTATCGCGTTACGCACATACGCACATACATACAGAACGGACGGGCACATAAGCTCTCAGGCTATGATAGCCTGTGAGCTAAAAATATATGCGATGAATATTTCTGTGTTATAATCAATGCTGATATAAAATAGTTTGTCCTGACTGACTGATAATCAACGCACAGCCTAAACTACTGAACCTAGAAGAATGAACATTGGGGAATATATACTACTTTTGATGTAAGCGTGCACTAAGATGGGATTTTTGACCCCCCTTTTCCTCTAAGGGGGTTAAATGGCGGGTCGAAAATTATTGAACACCTCGCAGTATCTCAGCAGTCATTATAGGTAGGAACATCAAATTCCAGATTTTGTATAAACTAAAAAGAATAATTAAACACATATTTCAGCAATTTTACAAATACCCATAAGGTGGTTAAAAGGAGGTCGAGAATTTTAGAACAATTGGCACATTGCAGTGGCCGTTTTAAGTAGGAACGTGAAATTGCAAAAAAAAAAAATCTTTTGTAAAAATAATTAAACATGTTTCAGTGATTTTTCCACCCCTGAAGGGAAATAAAATGGGAGTCGTAAAATTTCAAATTCTTTGGACCCGTCACACAGTGGGGCAAACTCCCGAAAAGGCTGGCCAAAACATGAAAATGTTATTCAAATTGTACCAAAATTCGTATACAGGTGTTTTTCAGGATGCTAAGTAAGAATACAAAATTAAAATTAAAAAAAATGGCGGATACAATATGGCGGAGCAAAAATTAAAAATGTCTCGAAAGTTGTTCAATTTATATGCAATTTTGTAAACTTTTCAGGATGCTAATTAGGATTCAAAAATTAAACCTTAAAAATAAACTAGCAAAAGCCATGCTTTGTTTGGATTCGCGAAGCATTATTTTATAAAACAGATATTTGAAAGTAACAATATTTTTGACGTGACAACGTCTTGTAAATTGGTTTGCCGGGAGACACTTCAAGAAACTGCGTTACGTTACGTTACGCTCCGCTCACGATACGCGCTCACTTTTCTCTTAACTTTTTCCGGTCACTTTTGGGACCATTTTCTGAACGTGAATGTGAATTCGCTTCAAGGAAGGGGCGGTGCTTAATAGGAATTTTAGATAGTATCAAACTAAGACGAAATACGTTATGTATTAGTTATTAGTATAAAGTACAAAGAAAATAAGTGTAGTTTATTTCGTAATTCGGTGGTATATTATGGAAAACTAATGATATGTGATTAGTGAAAGCCATTTTACTTTAGTTATATTCTGCTCATTGAAAAATTCTTTAATATGCTGTTTACAAAATTCAACATTTGACATCAATAAACATGAAGTAAAATGTGTTTAACAAACACAGTGTATTGCAAGTTATTGTATGTATATTTGTATATAAATACGTATGTATGTGTAAAGGTAAAAATAAAATTTTGTTAATATGAAATTCAGTGCGAGATTCTTTGTATAAATTAATGTTTTAAATATAATTCTTTGTATAAATAAATGTTTTAAATTGTTACTATTATTTCATCCTTCTTCCTACTATACGAATGAATATTCACATTAAAATTATTTTACAACTCAAAGTCGTTGTCACGTAAAACTTTCGCCCGTATACCGACTTTACAGGCAACCAATTGTTTTTTTTTATTATTATTTTTGCACCTTTATTAAACAAAAACGTTGTTTTATGTTTTGGCGCATTTTAATTTTTTATTTATGATGTAAAACTGGCATAATAAGATATTTTCGAAGCAAACTTTAAATTTTTTTTTTAAATTTTCAACTAAAAGCTCTTTTAAAGATGTTTTTACAATTTCAAGTAGCCACTGGTGTTTTTTAATTGTTTGAAATATGCATGTTTCCAATCTTTGTAATCAACATCCGATAATCTTTGATAGCTATTTTAGAATAATATATTTGAAGAAAGCTTGAAGAAAGTTACTTCTTCAAAATCCTATTTTCTGGAAAAAACATTTGAAATCTGCTTTCGTTGATACTATGAATTTTTAACTGTAAAACATTTTAATTTCTTCGTTTTTATACATGTTAGCGTATGAGAATTGCTGTAATTCTCTCCGCGTGGGAGAACTTTTTACTTTCTGCGAATGGCAACTCAATTAATGGAATTACCTTTTAACGAAGCGCTCTCTCATTCTCGCAGTGAAGTTTTCACGAATAATTATTGTTGTGTTTGCGAACTTATTAAAGTCTTATTTTTCTATAAGATCCTTCTGATTAATGAGTCAATATTATTTAGCCACAATACGACCTTCGCAAAAATATTTATAAAGAGCTTGAACCAACAACTTCACGCAGATCTTTAATTTTTCATTTATATAACAAATTTAAGAATTAATTTTATTTGTTTACAATTATTTTGTTGCGAGTTTACAAAAAAAAAAAAATCCATAATACAATTCTTTTAAAATGTTTAAGTGTCATCTGTGCAAGCGATTTTGCGGGATAATGAAAACATGTTTTATTTAATAAATTAATCATGATTCTATCTATAATTATTTACTCCATGATTTAAACTTTTTTTTTTCTGAAAATATACGCGTTTCATTTTGACGTGACAACGTCTTGTAAATTGGTTTGCCGGGAGACACTTCAAGAAACTGCGTTACGTTACGTTACGCTCCGCTCACGATACGCGCTCACTTTTCTCTTAACTTTTTCCGGTCACTTGTGGGACCATTTTCTGAACGTGAATGTGAATTCGCTGCAAGGAAGGGGCGGTGCTTAATAGGAATTTTAGATAGTATCAAACTAAGACGAAATACGTTATGTATTAGTTATTAGTATAAAGTACAAAGAAAATAAGTGTAGTTTATTTCGTAATTCGGTGGTATATTATGGAAAACTAATGATATGTGATTAGTGAAAGCCATTTTACTTTAGTTATATTCTGCTCATTGAAAAATTCTTTAATATGCTGTTTACAAAATTCAACATTTGACATCAATAAACATGAAGTAAAATGTGTTTAACAAACACAGTGTATTGCAAGTTATTGTATGTATATTTGTATATAAATACGTATGTATCTGTAAAGGTAAAAATAAAATTTTGTTAATATGAAATTCAGTGCGAGATTCTTTGTATAAATTAATGTTTTAAATATAATTCTTTGTATAAATAAATGTTTTAAATTGTTACTATTATTTCATCCTTCTTCCTACTATACGAATGAATATTCACATTAAAATTATTTTACAACTCAAAGTCGTTGTCACGTAAAACTTTCGCCCGTATACCGACTTTACAGGCAACCAATTTTTTTATTTATTTGCTAAAATGCGTCCGTATTGGAAATGCATGTAAAATAAATTAATTAAAATAATAATTTTTTTTAACGTTTTACTGTAAAAAAAATTATGTTCTGCAAATCTACAGATCATAATTTATTTTTGTGTTTAATTTGAAGTTAAAATATTGAATAGTTTTTTTGTAAAGCGTACGACAAATTGTAATTTGAGTGGACTAGTAGAGGATTCGCTTCGCTCATCCTAATAAATAAATATTATTAAAGATTAAAAGTAAAAACAATTAGATTTAAATAAAATTTAAAATTTCGAGGGTAAACTTAAAAAGCAATTTTCAAAAAACCAAGGCATATTTAATCGAAATTTAAGTACGTTAATGGAAAGTAAAATATTAGACTATTTAATTTTTATATTATTAAAACAAAAACGAAAATATATTCCAGAAATTCACCTTCAGTATCAACTGTTGTAATAATAAAAAGATTCTTCAGAGGTCAAAGTGTCGAAATATTTAGCAGAACTTGTTGGTGGTATTGGAAGATCCTGTGACTCTTTGGATCAATGATTTTAATTTCTTCTACGATAATTTATCTAAACTGGAAATGAAAGAATCTAATGACATTAAAAGGCATACAAATATTTTTTTTTCCTCGCTACTGCATCTTTGCGATAGATCTTCTAGATAATTTTTTATTAGTTTTTTGTATGATTCTTGAGTATCTTATACCATTTGACAAATTAGCAGTAAAGAAGATAATGTTATTTCTTTGTCATTAATAAGTAGTTTGTGTGCTGAAGTAGGCATATAGAGCCAGGGGTGCAGCTCAAATCTACGGGCTATTTGTAAGGAAAAGTCTACGAAATTTATCAAGAAAATGACATGACTACAAGAAATTACTTATGATATAGAATCGTTTAATCAAATCTTCGTATACGATAGTTATAGAAGCACATGTAGTTGAGTTTTCAAATAATCGTTGAATTGCATTGCCATCATTCCTGCTTCCAAATCTGGAATTTAGTTTCTCGATGAGAAGTCTTAATTGTAAACGAAATATTTGTTGCATATTTTATTTTGCAATTTCAGTGTTTTTCTTTTCATGCAGAGTACATTTTTTCTATCCAGTTTGTCTTCCAGGTCTTAGCCCTCTCTAAACGTTTTTGCATGTAACTTAGATATTCTGAATTCTAAATTACCTCAATCCAATTTTAATAAAAAATGTCAGATCGGTAAGATGCTGTTTTGATGCTGTCTGAAATAGGTAGCAACGTTGAGTATTAGACTAATTCGTTCTTGATGACTATTTCTTCTGTTATCAATGATTGTATTAAATGAAATAAGTTGATTCTCCTGGTGTTTAATACAATCCACCTCAATGACATTCAATGACAGTAGCATCTGTATTTCTTGAAAAAGAAAAATGGATCTTGATTGGCCCGATAAAATCATTGAAATGGAAATCTCGGAATTTTGAAATTGACGATTCATGAATTTTTCGCAACATTTATGTGTTCTAGTAGCACGGGAGAAAAGAAAAATATATTAGACCTCCTGCAATCTTCAAAGCTAAATATTTGTTTAAATGTACTCAGAATAGATGTTCCATCACATCCTCACTTGCAAATCCAAATTACTAATATATTCTAAAGTGATATTTATAATGATTTTTACTCGCATTAATGAAATACGCTCAGTAGTTTGATCTACAAATATTGCCATTCACAAAATAATTCTTCTAATTACAATAGAACAAACAAAATTACTACCTATAAAGATAAGAAAATGTATTCTACCGGATTAATATTTAGAGAATTATTTTCATTTTTTCATTACTAAGCTTACTTATCAAATTAATGTAATTTTATGATTATAGTACTTATTTACAATATAACAAGAAATAAACTATAATAAAATTGAATAATTCAAAAATTTGAAAAATATTTATCAGCTAAATTATGTGAAAAGTAGTCAATTTCAAAATTTTTGAGGCTGCCGAAAAAAGTGGCATTTTACTTGCGGTTACTAAAATATGGGTGAAATGCAGAAAGGCAGTTTTAGGCAGCTGTTTTTTTATGAATCACTAGACAATAGCCCAAGTTATTATTTCCATTAAATTTCGTTGCGGAACACTGTGGAACATTTAAACTTTTTCATGTTTGAAAGTAAAATAATGAAAAAATATCTAAAATTTTTTATCAAAAATGATAATGAATTTATTAATTTTTATGTGCTCCATATAAATTTTGTAATACATGCAAATAAAGTACACACTATCATAGTGTGAATCCATTTCAAATCATTAAAATCGGATAATATTATAAAATGTAGCGCGCGTTCAGAGAAACTGTTGTTTTGCTGTTTTTGTTCGCTCTATGTGATATACCTTCAAGCTTCATTTTCGAAATAATGCTGCTTGTAAGGATAAAGCAAAAATATTTTTATAAATACAGATCATGACTCTCCAAACATTATTCTATCCAACTGTACAGTCAAAATTCCCTAAATCGTAACTTCATTTTTCGACTTTTGGCCAGCTTTTTGGGTTTTTGCCCCACTGTGCGTCATATGATTAACACTAGAACCGCGGTAAATTTTGCCCAAGTTTTATAAAAATAATTCACATCAGAATTTTTACTTAAGTCTATTTAACTTATTTATTTTAAATAATTTTTTCGCAGCTTATATATAAATTATTTTAAGAAAACTTATCTGGTTCGAATCGACATCTTTCCACTGAATACGGGTCAATATGACCCGTCTCCACGGTTCTAGTGTTAATCATCTTAAAGCACTCAAACCACTCTTTTACTTTATAGACCTTTCATTTCTCCTCCCCAATTTGGACCCCCGGGCGGGGCATTTTTCGAACTTTCTTGAAATAGCAGTGTTTTTATCATTTTAAATCGGATTTTTTTGCGGAGCCCTCTAAAAAATATTATTTATAATACATGAAAATTTTAAAGTGGGGGAGAGGGGGGAATGTTTTCCGGAAGGACATGGTAGTGTTGGAGTCTTGGAGTGTATTTTTTTTTAGTTTTGCCGTCACCTATAAAGTTACATATCATTGAAAAACTCTATGACTAACATTTTATGTTGTACACCTCCCGAGCTCCTCTCCCACTTTGCCACCACGTGGGGTATTTTTTAAATTTAACCGACATTCTTCAAGTGGTATATCGTTCTTAGGCCCTGTGACCCTTTAGTCATATTATGCACCTCCCTTGTCCCTCCTGGGGGGGGGGTGCGTTTAAAATATTTAAGCAAAATGTCTTCTAATTATAGTAAAACTATGGAACTAAACTTAAATAACGTAGAAAAAAGCAATAAAAAATATTGATTTCATTCATCACTCCTTTAGTTCCTTTTTTGCCACAAGGGGAGATTTAATTCTTATTTCTTTGACTATTTTGGTACTAGTTGCCAAGAATTCTAATTTTTGATACTTAAACTCCTTTATCTTTTTATACATAGTCGCACCTTTTCTACTTTTTGCAACCAGCAACGCCGTCACATGACTTTTCAACTAATATGGATTCCTTATAGTTTCCCTTTGGTTTGTTCTTTTTTAATTCCCTCCGTTTTCAGTTTCCATGTAATTATTAAAATCAACATCCATTTTATATATTTTAGAAATTCTCACCTAAGACGGTTTAATGGGATGGTTGCACATTTAGGACATTTAAATATATATCTGCAGCAATTATAGATGGAATCGCGAAATTCAAGATAGCAAATCTACTAAAAATAGTTAAACATAGTGATTTTAGAGCTATTTTCTCTATTATGTCGTCAATATATATGTTGATCCGGATAATGTGAGATTATACGAATAAAACAACGATTATGGCTATTTGATTAGACATAAAATTTTTAATCTTTACTAGATGCATTTTTTTTAGTACACGATTCTTATTAAGAAACCGACCAGCGTAGTGGGCGAAAGCTGCTAGCTGCTGTATAATTGACAAATGTATTCAAAAATAATAAAAATAAAACTTAATTTTATCAAATACAAAACTAAACTTGTCGTTGGGGGGCACGTAATACTTATCTATCATAGATATGCATAATATAAAATGTGAAAATAAAACGTGTAAACTATTTATAAATTCCATTGCAATTCTAAAATAAAATTTAAATGTATATTCCAATATTTTTAACACATACTAATGCTCTATTACTTAATTATTAGTACTACTTGATTATTCCATTGACTCATTTTGACAAATTGTATAAATCGTCAAACGAATCGTAAATTATACAAATTGTCATAATTTTTATTTTAAATACCGTAATTTCGGGTGTATAAGCCGCGGATCAAACAATTCTTTTTCGACCCAGAAATTTTTTTAAAATGAATGTTACTTCTTAGATCGCCGTAAATACTTGTGTTCAATCACTAAATAAGTTTTCTGGGTCCAAAAAGAATTGTTTGAGCCGCGGCTTATACACCCGAAATTACGGTAAATAAAGAAAAAAAAATTATTAAAAGATTAACAAAAAAGCAAATAAAACTTCAAATTAAAATCGCTTTATAACATACAAACACAAGTGACATGTTTAATGTCAAGTGACCCATATCAATTTGCAGCAAACTTGCTTTGCAAAATCTGAAAAATTGCAACGAGTTCAGAATGACAATACAGAAAGTTTACAAGACTGCAGCAAGATAATTTAAAAGCAAAGTCACCACACTTTGACCTTGCAACTAACTTGGTATGGAAATTAATTTCTTGATGTATCAAATTTACTGCAAATTAACTGCAAACATGTAGAAAATTTAGTTCTGTCATAAATAAAGTACTGTACTCCTACATTTTTTGCTCCTACATTTACGGGCAACGTGTTTTGCCAATCATGATTTGGCCGTACCACGTACGGGCAAGGTGATAATTATTTTCACCAGTACATTTTTATTGTAAATTTGGAATTATTTATTCCGAACATTTTCCTGATTCAATTAGGTAAAAAATTCTTTTTAAAAAAAATGGTGATAAAAGATTAAACAGTCTGTAACAAATGTTCGTCTCGAAAAGGTTAACCCCTTGCGGCGCGGTAGTTTCATAGCTATACCACTTAATTTTAATTCCCAAACGCTACATTGGCACCGGAATTTTGTTTAAAAAAATTACGGTTTATTGAATGCGTGAAATATCGCGTTTTCTTCTTCACAAATAATGTTGTTTTCAAATTCCGGTGTCAGACATTAATTTCAACACTTAAGCATTGAATTTGCCCTGCGCCACAAAGAGTTAAGGCGAAAATCAACAAATTAATATTTGCATATATAATCGTTATCTTTTATCTATAAACATTTTTTCATAGAATTTGTTTAAAAATGACATGAAAATAAGATTTTTAAAATAGAAGCATTATTTGAAAGTATTTTTCAAAAATATTTATTAGTTAAGTGGTTAATAATTTTCAACTAACGCAGATTGCTTAGCTGTGCATGCATAAATAATGTTACAATTTTTATTCACATTAAATTTTTAAATTATACTTTAAATATTTAATGGAAATGCTTTTCCGTAATAGAATACCATACTTACTTAAAGAATATTATTTAATTTAAGCTCTTTTAAACGAAAGCATAAGGAAGAAAAATAGTGAAAAAAGAAATTTTGGCATTGCGCTATCCCTCAAATAGTAATTCGATATCATTTAGTCAAAAAAGGTAAAACTCGATAAGAAAATTCCATTAAAATTTTCTTTTTAACTTAAAGTTTTAGTAATCCAAGTTTAATGCATTTTTTTATTGCTACATTTTACAGTAATCGGGAACCAAATATTTATTTGAAAGTTCACCGGAATGTTGTATAAGAAGCTTTCTACGTAAAGATTTCTTCAAAATCTACTGTCTTAATGGACGAAATGTCAAACTTTCTAGTTCCATGAATTATTGCAACATTATTCTTCTCTCGACTTACATAATTTTACAGAATGACATTACTTTTAGAACTAAAGTAAAGCAATGCATTTTCAAAGATATATGTTGCCTCTAAACTGAAGAACATAAGCACAATGCTTTGTATAGTAAATGATGAGTTGAGTGAAAAATTATATTGGATTGCTAAAAAATTAAAACAAAGTGCCTCAAATGTATTAATATTTTCAATTGAATAAAAACTGTTTTGAATAATATTTTTCATATGTTTATTTGTTAATTGTCTTCGAATGAAGTAAGTTACACAATTTGTTTGTATTCATAAATGCCAACCTCTGGTGGTCTTTTTTAAACCTAAAAATTATACTCCGAACCAGGAATTTATTCAATGAGCGAGAATATGTAGTATTCAATTGCCTACCATTTTTAATTAAACAGAACATTAAATTAAACAAATTTTCTAGTTCAAAGTACATGTATTTTTTCGTATAAAAAAGCAGGAGATTGGCATGTATGTGTATGCATTATTTAATGCATATACACTCATAACTATTGAACAGATACCCCATATATATATACACACGAGGGTTGTTTTTTAAGAAAAGGCCGTTTATGAATTAAAAAAAACAAATGAAAGGAAACATTTTTTATTACTTACTTGAAAGGCACATTATGTAGCTAACACATAATCACCGTATAAATTAAAACATTTATCATAACGTACAGAAGCTTGTTAATTTCATCTACATAGAATTTTGGTGCCGGCCTATTCAAAACTCTGATTTTTTTTTTTTATTCTGTCTCGCATCATTCTTTCGAAACAGAATATTTCAACAAACATTATCATAACATGTCCAAGAGAAACATACTGCAAACTTATTTTTTTTAATATTGGTGCCTGTGGCTGCCTCTAATGATTATTTTATATTCTCCTAACAATATTATTTTTTTAAAATAAATTTTCTCATGTAATTCTCATTGACGTGTTATCAAAATATGTGTTAAAAAAATTCTGTCTTGAGAAAGTGGTACGAGATAGAAATAAAAATCCTAATGTTTAATAGGCCATTGGCAAAATTTTATGCCGATATAATAATGGAATGAACAAGCTGCTGTACGTTATGATAAATGTTTTAATTTATACGCATTTTTTTGTTCACAACATGCATATTTTTAATTATTTTTACTTCAATAAAACATACACCTTTTAAATTCGGACAAGTTCCATGGTCTCGAAGTGACCGCTTTTGATAGATGTTACTCTATCTATATCACATATATATTCGTGCACATATTACGGCAATAAAACCCCGCAAATTATCACTGTACTTTTAAAAAAATAATTCTGATAGATTTTTTTTTACATAATAAACATATTTTTAGAATACATATATAACATAACTAAAAGTCATATTTATATGAAAAATTGTAATAATGAGTCAAATGAACTTTGAAATTTATGAAAAACGATATCCAATAACAAGCAAAGAAATTGGCAAGTACGTGAGGTTATGCTAAAGTTTTAATTACAGACGAATATTTTTAATGCTAATTCATATACAACTTTTTCAGAACAAAACTATTTTACATACGCTTTGAGAACATTTGCAAGTGAAATATATTGTGAAATGTACTTCTTAAAAATAGTGATGGGAATAGACGATAAAAATAGTAACATGTAATTGACACTTTACGAAACACTCAAGTACATTCGGCCTTTGTGTTTCTCTACATTTCAGTGATTTAACTCTTTAACCATTTCCGGCACGGGAAAAATCTATTAGAAAAAAGAGGAATTATCGACTGACACCGGAATTCACAAACGAATTTTTTATATATTTTGAATTCCTTAATTTAAGCTTTTATTGTAAAATCAAAATTTTACTAAAATATTATTGGTGCTGCTTGCAAGTTTGGAATTAAATTTAGATATCCCAGACCGGGCACAGTGTACCGGAAAGGGTTAATCCTTTGAGGGGCAGACACTTCTATGCTTAACTTTCCTACCCTGTTCAATTTTTACTCAACCTCGATGAAAACATTTCACACCAGAATTGTTTTTTAAAATATTTTAGTATATTTAATCGACTTATTTTTCTGAATCGCTTATTTAACTTTCTTTATGAAAAAAATTCCGGTCTGAATCGTATAAAACGAATTATAGTTGTAGGTCGATTAGACCCATTCAGGGTCGGAAGGTTAAAATTCTGAAATGATTGCTCGACATCAGAATTTAAAATCAAATTTATTGCAAAATGGATAAAAGCTTTTCTTCACCTATTTGATAAAATTAAAAATTTTCATTTCAAAATTCTAGTGTCAATGTGGTATTTAAAAAGTGGAATATATTTTATCCCACCGACCTTCAAGGGGTTAACGGGCAAAGCGTTTTTATTGCTAAGATATTGAAATAAATGACCGACACCGGTAACTGCGAATGTATTTCTAAAAAAAATTATTTTCTTTTCCCCACGTAGAATAAAATGGATTTTTTTAAATTAAAATTCCGATGGCGTTGTTGCGTATCGGGATTTGTGGTTTCACTGAGAAACCAATGGACATTAAAAGTTTAACCTCGTATGATTCAATCATATGTCTAAAATTCATAATTTATTTATATTTTATTGTTTTTATTATTAATGTTTTAGTTTTATTGTTGAATACGAATTGGAATAAAATAATCAAGTATTTATAATTGAAGGGCAAGCGAATTTATCCCTTTTACTCGTCTGCATACTAGCATTGGCAATTACTAATTTAAAAATAACAAAAAAATGTGTAAATTGCTATACAGTTTACAAATAAATTGCATTATAGTTTTCAAATTAATTACATTTGAAGATACACTTTTTTTCGGATTCTATGGTATAAAAATTAAAAATGTGCACAATTTAGAAATTAGAAAAAAATAATAAATGTTAATAAAAGTTAAATTTGATCGTCTGCTTCTCACAGTTTCAAAATGACGCCAGTGTTACGCACGCACACATATTTCTTTGATAATGTACATTGCCATATTGCGTATATTTTTTTAATCCCTAGAAGGGTAATGATGCCTCCATGGTATCCCTAAATGCCGCATTGACACCGGAATTATGCAATTAAAACTTCACTTCTAAGTATGCAAACCTATGCTTTTACTTATTTAAAAATAATTCTATTTTAGATACTGATGTCAATAAATTATTTTTACATTTTACGGATATAAGTACCTTGCCCCTTAAAGGGTTAAAGAGACTCATAAAAAATGTCAACATATTATACTGCACTGTGATTAAAAATGAGACACAACGCGAATGGGATTTAAAACAAATGCGAATTAGAGTGATGCATCGGTAGAGCATAACGACTTTCCTGAAAACAAATCAGACCTGCGGTTGGGTTCATGGTGTGAGGCTAATATTTCTTGTTTCAAATTATTTTCGGTTTGGATTTTGGCTTACCTTCAGTTTGTAATTTTGGGATTAGATCTCATTTAAGCCGACCGACCAATGAAGCAGAGGCGCAAATAAAGTGGGAATCCATATCATCTCGTTAATTCTAATTTTGCAAAATTTTCTTCGCCCTTTTTTAATAGAAGAAAATTCTCCAATTAGAAAAGATTGAAAATGGTAATTTAACAATAGAATTACGGTTAGCTGTCATTTTGACCGTTGCCAATTGAATTTACACCGGTTGGAATCAGAAATTTTTCATGAACTTTGTTTTATTTTTAAGATACACAGAAACACAAGGTTAACCCTTTCCGGCACGGGAAAAATCTGTTAGTAAAATGAGAAATCATCAACTGACACCGGAATTCACAAACGAAATTTTCAGACATCTTGAAACCACTAATTTAAGCTCTTATTGTAAAAGCAAAATTTTACTAAAATATTACTGGGGCTACTTGCAAGTTTGGAATTAAAATTACGCTTCCCAGCGTGCCGGAAAGGGTTAAATAAGCAATTTAAATGTTTTAAGTAAAATTTCTGGTGTTATCTATGTTAATAGAATTTATGTAAAATTGTCCATATTCTACTGTTAACCCTTAAATGCATAGTAATGTACCGGGTGATCCAGAAGTTTCGGGAGTTTTGAAAAGTTAATAATTAGGAAACTATGTATAATACAAAGGTTCTGTTTTCAGATATATGCTCAGAAACATGTGGGATTTTTGTTTAGAATGAATTTTTTAAATATATATAGTTACCATTTTTAGCAACAGGTGACGCTGTTGTATAAGACTGAATGTACCTATACCATGCGTTATATAGACACATGAGTTCATTGCGAAACTTCTTTTCTATGATATTGATGAGATTTCGTTTTAAGGGTGGTTTATGTTCAAACATTTTTTGTAAGGTAAATGAAATTGCATTGTAAGGGAAATTTGATACAAAATTTCATGAGCAACTGCAGTGTTTAGACATTGTCTAGACTATGTTTAGACACATCTTTGCATGTCGCGTTGTTTTCATATCGTACAATACGTCAAGTTAAAACTGCAAAAGAATCGATGGCCATTGCAAATGTGAAATGCTACGGTAAGCAAGGTTTGAGAAAAAGTCTCATTGGAAGATCGTAATAGAAACAAGAGATCCCAAATGTCTGTTACAATCGTAAATTAGGTAGGATTTTATGCCAATACTCTGTAGAAATCAAGAGTTCATGGTGAGTGCAGTAAACTTGTGATATCACGATGAACTGAAATTTCTTCTGGAATTTTTTTCTGCTCTGAGGGTACTGTGCACGCTGTTTTGCATCGGCTCACGGCGGTACTTATAAGCCATGAGCGTCATGATTAAACTTTGTAACCCTTGGACACTAATTCGTTCTTTTAAATGAGCTGTATCATACTATAAAAACAATATTATCAATTTTAGCACCACCTGCTGTCAAAAAGTGCAACTAACATAATATGTTTTTTTCATCGAAAAAAAATCCCACAAGTTTCTCAGCATTTTTGTGAAAACCGCATACTTCTATTGCTTATGGTTTTCTAATTATTAGCATTTCAAAAGTCCCGGGACTTCTGGATCACCCGGTATATCTGCATCAGATTTTTTTTCTTTTTTTAATTCTTAGCAACTACTATGCTTACATAGGAATATTAATCCTGTGAAAAAAAAAAAAAAAACTCTCACATATATGCCTGTAAATCAAGTTTAAAATTTAATTTAAAACTTCTAGTGCGAAATCTCTAATATAAGTGTGAAAACAGAACTCTTAAGCAATGATTCATACAGTTAAGGGTTAGGTTTTATAAAATAAAAAAGAATATATAAAATAAGATACATATCACACACTTACTAACTTGCGCTATTTATTTTAGTTCTGACGCACCTGCATTTACTTGTATTGCAGGTGTGTCAGAACAAAAGAAATGGTTAACGTATAATACAGGGTGATTTTTTGTTTTAAGTCGTGAAAGTAAAACCCTATTGCAATAGAAACGCTGATCCAAATGACGTAAAATTTCACCAATATGCTGCCAAAAGAAAAGAAGATTTTAAGGATGGTTAGAAAAAAGGAAAAAAATCCCAATTACTGCATTTTGGAAACCTGTGGGTGGAACTTTAAGAAAAAGAAAACTTTATTACGCACATCAAAAAAATAATGAATGCAGTGATTGGGAAAATGGACTGCGAATATCTTCACAGAAACAGAATGAAATAAAAATATGGATTAAACAGTCTTAAGGAACTGCACAACTAACACAAGAGATTTTATCCACCATTTTTAGTGTCAATGGCACAGTCATTACTTTTTTCTTTTCTTTTTATTAATAAAAAAAAACATGACTGTCTAAAAAATTCGCATTGCATTGGCAGTAAATTACAGGTCATTTGGATCAGTGGATCTTTTGTTTTAAGATTTTACTTTTAAGAATTAAAAAAACCCGGTGCGAAAAGAATATCGCTCGTTTTTTTTCTGTATTTTTCCTGCATAACAAAGTTTTCTGAGAAACATATTTCATCAGTATCATGTCAAACTATCTAATATACAAATTGCGCTGCCAGAAGGCAACTTTTTTCAAATTCAGATTTTTTGACTGGCACCACTTTTCTGAAACGGTAAAATTCGGATAATTTTCGCTTTAATTATCATGTTATTAGATAATGCTAAACAATTAGAAATTTACTATTTCTAAAATTTGATGCCAATCAAAAAATCTGCACTTTAAAAGAGCAACCTACTAGCAGCAATGTTTACATATTGGATAGCTTTATACAGGAGTCGGAGCGTATAGGACAAAGGGCATAGCCGGATAAGCATTGGAAACATGCCTTTCAATCGAATTTCTTGATTTTTTTCCCAGGTGTGCCTCCATGCATAGATGCCAACATCTCTTAATTATTCCGGAGTCTGATCAAAAATTTGCATGCAAAAACCGGAAAAAACATTTAAGAAAATGTGTTTACTTTCTACGATGTATATCTTTGATTTCATCCTGAAATTTTTGGTCAAATAAAATTTCCGGTTGAAAACATGCTCATCTTGTATCAGACTCCGGAATAAATTAAGAGGTGTTGGCATCTATGCTCCATGTCTGACAATGTATGTCCCCTATTATCAGCTTATAAATATTAATATTTTAAGAGATAAAAATGTTTTTTCGATTTTTTAAAAATCACATTTTCTCAAAAATTACTGTACCGAATTACATGTGATTTATTGCGTTTATATAGACATTGAAGATGCGTAAGTGGTAAGTTTTGTATAAAATTCTGATTATAAAATGTGTTTTAAAAGCGATTAAAAATTTTGAAAAATAAAAATCATATCTTATAGTTGTCGGAAAATTACCATTTTCTAGCAAAAAATTCCTCATATGTGGTCACATATTATATATAAATGCTGAAAGTTTGCGTTGGGTACTACATATAAATATTTACAAAAATATGTATAAAATTTATCACAATTCATTTAAAGGCGTTACTTTGGGCGGAGCTATTCATCTTCGGGACCTGAAGAATATTTGGAATATGACTTACAGAATTGCTGTATTATAAATTTTATTGAACACATGAGCATCATTCTCAACGCTGACTATATTGTTTCGATAACAAAATTTTTTGTTTGTGTCACATACAAAAACAGGGAAGAATATTTTTGTCATAGAAACAAACTACATTCTTCGATATCAAAATGTAACTACAGTGATCACAGTCAATTATACATGAAAATAGTTTTTAACAGTTTATATAAAGATAAATTAAATTTAGTAGTTTCAAGCTTTTAAACCGAGCGTGCCCTGCGTACCATCCTGACAATTGTTTATATCTAAGTAATAGTTAATCGCCGCGAACAGAAACAAATGTCATGTAATGAATGATTTATATTTTTTACTACGTTTTATAAGAATGATAATCTGAAATGTGATTGTTAAGGAAGTTTCTTGAAAAAACTTGTAGTTACAGAAAAAAAAAATATATTTTTATGTATCAAATATTGTAATACATTATCAAATGTCAGCTGTTTTTCTCCATAAAAGTCACTGTTCTTGACAGTGAAGCCTAAACCACTGAAACCGACTATATATGTACATGTAATATACTGCACTACCTGGCCATTGATGATCGTCCACTTGCGATTTTAGACATTTTGTTAAATATCTAGAAAAATACACGAGTAATTATCCTGAAACTTTCAGTGTATAAACATAATAGTACAGTTGAAATGAAAAAAACTTCTTTAAACACCATAAAATAAGTAAACTGCGCAAGGCCTTTCGAAAGAACTTAGTCTTTCTTCGTCAGGCGCAAAAAAAAAAAAAAAAAAAAAAAAAAAAAAAAAAAAAAAAAAGACGTGCGTCCACAATGAATGTAGTGGCACGACTGAAGGGGAATGCGGGAGGGAGAGGGAGCAAGCAGAAGGAACAGCCAATAGGAAAGAAGAAGGCAACAGCCAATCACGGAAGAGCATAAACAAAACTAGATAGACAATGAAGGAGAGGAAAGGAAGAAGGGGGGAAGGGAAATGGGAAAAAAGCGGGGTAAATTAAAAAACTAAAAGGAGAGATTAAAATGAAATAAAATGTACGCAAAAAAATATATATATAAATTAGTAATAATAATAAAAAAAAAATAAAAATAAAAATACATAAAAATAAAAAATAGTTTACAATTATAAATACACATGAATAAACCTGAAAAATTCTATACATAATAAATATATAAAAAAATAATAATAATTAAATAATAAACTTAATTATGAAGCAGTGCTGAAAAGATTCTTCCAGGCAACGGAGAGGGTTTTAGAATCAGATTTATCATTAACAATAATATCACGATTAATATAAATAGCTAAATTTTCAAGAAAGTCTAACTCAGAGGAACTATTGGCATTAAAAATAATTTTAGCAGTTTGAAAATTGAAACTATGGCCGGAATCCCAAGAGTGTTTAGCAACAGAAGATTTAGAAATTTCTTGATTAATGACATACCGAGAGTGTTCTTTTAGGCGTTTTTCGAGATTTCTTTTAGTTTGACTAATATAGGATAAATCACAGCCATTACAAGGAATATTATAAATACCCCATTTTTGGAGGTCAGGGACAGGACATTTCATGGAAGGAAATTTTAATTTATTGACTGGTTTAAAGATAACATTAAAATTGAAACGTCTTAAAACTTTAGCTAATTTAAAACATAAAGGAGGATAAAAAGGGAGGACGACCAAATTATCAGGTTTACTTTTATCAATATTAGAAAGAGTGGAATTGTTAGGGGGTCTATTGAATTTGCTCACAGCAGTATTAATGATAGAAGGATTGAATCCACGTTTTACAGCAACAGATTTTAAGTAATTGAGTTCATTCTTAAGAGATTCAAAATCGGAACAAATTTTGAGAGCACGATAAACATAAGTATAAAAAACACCGATCTTTTGATTGACAGGATGATTTGAGAGAGCATGGGGTGGATTAGAGACAGAAAAAGGTTTTCTATAAACACAAGTTTTGAAAGAAGAATCACATTTGGTAACTAAAACATCAAGGAAAGGGAGTTTATTACAATTCTCTAACTCAAAAGTAAACTGAATATGAGGATCAATAGAATTGACAGTTTGAAGAATTGTAGAAATATCAAATGGATTATCCAATAGGACGAAAGTATCATCAACATAACGTATCCAACATTTAAAATTGATCAGATTTAATAATTTATCTTCAAAGTAATGCATATAAATATCACAAAGAATGGGAGATAAAGGATTACCCATACTTAAAAAGTTTTCTTTATTATGTAATAAGAATTCCAAGTATCAATTTTTGAATAAGGATCTTTCTAATGAAAACAATATTGTAAATTTATCTTCTCATACATTAACTCCTGAGCAAAAAAACATTCTAGATCTTGGTTTAAGTTTTTATCAATCTTGCAAACCTTCTCTCACCAAATTGATTGCTCCTATTGAGTCTTCCTTTAAACATAGTAAAGTTTCTCCTTTTCAAAAAGAAACCCTTCGTCACATTCTTGCTGATACTATTTCTTCTAATGTTTCTAAATATAAACCTAATCTCTCACGTCCTCAGCATATTGCTCTGAATGAGCTTAAGTCCAATGATAATCTTATTATTACTAAAGCTGATAAGGGGGGTCAAATTGTTCTTATGGATAAAAATGATTATTCTGATAAAGTTCATGCTCTCTTATCTGAAGGTCCTTATATTGAAGTTAAAAAAGATCCCACTAATTCGCATCTTGCCACTCTCACTAAAGCTGTTAAGAATTCTATTGCTCTAAATGACAACACTAAACATTGTGTTATTCCTTCTGCACCCATTTGTGCTCGTTTTTATGCTTTACCCAAAGTTCACAAAACCAATATTCCCTTAAGACCTATTGTCTCTAATATTGGTACTGTTACTTATCCTCTTGCCAAATTTTTAGCTTCCATATTCTCGCCTTTATGCATTGCTAATTCCCATACTGTAAAAAATTCTTATGATTTCGTTAGTAAATTAAAATGTATTAATCCATCGAATTGTTCTATGCTTTCTCTTGATGTCAAATCTTTATTTACTAATGTCCCGATTGAAGGCGCTCTTTCTTGCTTGGAAAAAAGATTACGTGAATTTCATTTCTCGGATATTGAGGTCAAAGATTATGTTAATTTAACTAAAATTTGCTTAACTCTTACTACTTTTCAATTCGATAATAAATTTTTTAAACAGTTAGAAGGCTTAAGTATGGGTAATCCTTTATCTCCCATTCTTTGTGATATTTATATGCATTACTTTGAAGATAAATTATTAAATCTGATCAATTTTAAATGTTGGATACGTTATGTTGATGATACTTTCGTCCTATTGGATAATCCATTTGATATTTCTACAATTCTTCAAACTGTCAATTCTATTGATCCTCATATTCAGTTTACTTTTGAGTTAGAGAATTGTAATAAACTCCCTTTCCTTGATGTTTTAGTTACCAAATGTGATTCTTCTTTCAAAACTTGTGTTTATAGAAAACCTTTTTCTGTCTCTAATCCACCCCATGCTCTCTCAAATCATCCTGTCAATCAAAAGATCGGTGTTTTTTATACTTATGTTTATCGTGCTCTCAAAATTTGTTCCGATTTTGCATCTCTTAAGAATGAACTCAATTACTTAAAATCTGTTGCTGTAAAACGTGGATTCAATCCTTCTATCATTAATACTGCTGTGAGCAAATTCAATAGACCCCCTAACAATTCCACTCTTTCTAATATTGATAAAAGTAAACCTGATAATTTGGTCGTCCTCCCTTTTTATCCTCCTTTATGTTTTAAATTAGCTAAAGTTTTAAGACGTTTCAATTTTAATGTTATCTTTAAACCAGTCAATAAATTAAAATTTCCTTCCATGAAATGTCCTGTCCCTGACCTCCAAAAATGGGGTATTTATAATATTCCTTGTAATGGCTGTGATTTATCCTATATTAGTCAAACTAAAAGAAATCTCGAAAAACGCCTAAAAGAACACTCTCGGTATGTCATTAATCAAGAAATTTCTAAATCTTCTGTTGCTAAACACTCTTGGGATTCCGGCCATAGTTTCAATTTTCAAACTGCTAAAATTATTTTTAATGCCAATAGTTCCTCTGAGTTAGACTTTCTTGAAAATTTAGCTATTTATATTAATCGTGATATTATTGTTAATGATAAATCTGATTCTAAAACCCTCTCCGTTGCCTGGAAGAATCTTTTCAGCACTGCTTCATAATTAAGTTTATTATTTAATTATTATTATTTTTTTGTATATTTATTATGTATAGAATTTTTCAGGTTTATTCATGTGTATTTATAATTGTAAACTATTTTTTATTTTTATGTATTTTTATTTTAATTTTTTTTTATAATTATTACTAATTTATATATATATTTTTTTTGCGTACATTTTATTTCATTTTAATCTCTCCTTTTAGTGTTTTAATTTACCCCGCTTTTTTCCCATTTCCCTTCCCCCCTTCTTCCTTTCCTCTCCTTCATTGTCTATCTAGTTTTGTTTATGCTCTTCCGTGATTGGCTGTTGCCTTCTTCTTTCCTATTGGCTGTTCCTTCTGCTTGCTCCCTCTCCCTCCCGCATTCCCCTTCAGTCGTGCCACTACATTCATTGTAGACGCACGTCTTTTTTTTTTTTTTTTTTTTTTTTTTTTTTTTTTTTTTTTTTTTGCGCCTGACGAAGAAAGACTAAGTTCTTTCGAAAGGCCTTGCGCAGTTAACTTATTTTATGGTGTTTAAAGAAGTTTTTTTCATTTCAATTGTGTATAACACCAGCTTCAATTTTATACATTGATAATAGTACAGGTCACACATTTCGTGAAGATTTTTTCCCGAAACTTTATAGGGACCGTCAATAAATTAAAAAAGAATTAAATATTTTGGATAACCCTGTCAAAACTAATGTAGCATAAACGCCCAAACTTTAGATTATGATTAAGTGGCTAATTGTAATAAACTGTGTTCATTTTTATGTCGATAGCATGTATACTCGTAGAAAAATTAAGATTACTCTAAAAATAGCCCTAAATTTTTCGAAGATTTTTGCTTATAATTTGCAGAGTTCTCAATATAAAATAATAATCTTTTCTGAAAATGTGACAAACATTGCACATAATACCCTATAATCAGAATTAAAAAAAAAAATTGTATGAAAAATGAGTAGGCTTACTAAATAATTATTCATTGCGCATGCGTCAACGATATTAGAATTTTATTTGCATATTATGTTAGCAAAATGTATAGAGCAACTTATCTGAAAGTAATCGTCTATAGAATAAACATAAACCCCTTAGTTCCCAAAATGAAGCAAAAAAATGAGGGATTTTATCCAAATGTAGTAGTACGTCTTATATTGTGTATTCTATATTGACATTAATCAATGAATACATGGATACAACCCCTCTTGTTTTTGCGTCATTTTGGGATTATCGGATTTTCACCTTATTCTTTTGACGACTATTTTCAAAATTTTAAAGCTATGATTTTGAGACTTTCACAAAAGTTACTCTATACATTTAGCTAACATAATATGCAAATGAAATTTTGACTTCGTTGACGCATGCGCAGTGAAAAATTATTTAGTAAACTTACTCATTTTTCATACAATTTTTATTATTTTTTTAATTCTGATTACAGGATATTATGTGCAATGTTGTTTGTCACATTTTCAGAAAAGAATAGAATTTTATATTAAGAACTCTGCAAATTATAAGCAAAAATCTGGGAAAAATTTGGGACTGTTTTTATAAAAATCTTAAATTTTCTACGAGTATACATGCTATCGACATAAAAATGAACACGGTTTATTAAAATAAGCCAATTAATCAAAATCTAAATTTTGAGATCTTTTGCTACATTAGTTTTGACAGTATTATCCAAAAGATATTCACTCATTTTTTATTTAATGACAGTCCCCTATAAAGTTTCAGGGAAAATTCTTTACGGAAATGTATGACCTATACTATTATGTTTGTACACTGAAAGTTTCAGGATAATTGCTCATGTATTTTTCTAGATATTTAACAAGATGTCTAAAATCGCAAGTAGACGATCATCAATGGCCAGGTAGTGTATATTCGCAAAAAATTACCTATGTCTTGACAATATTGTATCTCCTGGTAATTTTTCCGCTGCTTTTTTGGACTGTATCTATTTAACACTAGAACCGCGGCGACGGGCCAGTTTGACCCGCATCATAAGCAGAGATGTTGATTCGAACCAGAAATTTTTTAATAAAATTAGCCAAAAATAAGCTGGGCAAAAATAATTTCAATATATGATTTAAATAGTTTTAAACGAAAATTCCGGTGAGAAATATTTTTATAAAACTTGAATGAAATTTCCCGCGGTTCGAGTGTTAAAAAAAGCATTTTTATCTCATCAAACATAAAACGGTTCAAAATTGTAGAAATATATTTTTCAATACAAAATATCACCCAGTGCTGTCAGCTTTCTATTTTTTTCTTTTAACTCACATTATGAACCTTTCGGTAATATTTATCTTCTGATTAAATAGCCTCAAATATTTGCTATTAGAAAAAAAAATTATGAATAGCATATATCTTGAATAAAAAATTGTCTGGTACTAACCAATCCTAATGATATCCCAGAATTAAAATTTTTCATTAGGTTCTAATTCTAGTTATATAATATTCATATTTAATTTCCGACTTGAAAAAGAAAAAAGAAAACATAACAATAAATGAACTACTTACTCATATTACCCTTCATTAAAAGTGGTGAGAATGTTCGAATAAAAATCATTATAGTAACTATCGTAACATTTAGATATCGAAGAATATTGTTTTTTTTCAATTGAAAATAATTTTCTCTGAATTGTCTTCGATACAAACCATTAGTTTTCGTTATCGAAATAATGTGGACTATTTGAAAATTATGACCTAATTAATATAATGAAATGTAAAATACATCAGTTGACAAATTGTCTATTGAAATTGTTCCAAAGATTCTTCGGATTTCAAAGTTGCGTAGCTCCGCCCAAAGTAACGCCTTTAAAGGAATTTTGATAAATATTATACATATTTTTGTAAATATTTATATGTAGTACCCAACGCAAACTTTCAGCATTTATATATAATATGTGGCCACATATGAGGAATTTTTTACTAGAAAATGGTAATTTTCCGACACCTATAAGATATGATTTTTATTTTTCAAAAATTTTTAATCGCTTTTTAACACACATTTTATAATCAGAATTTTATACAAAACTTTCCATTTATACATCTTTAATGTCTATATAAACTCAGTTAATCACATGCAAATCGGTACAGTAGTTTTTGAGAAAATGAGGTTTTGAAAAAATCGAAAAAACATTTTTGTCTCTTAAAATATTAATATTTATAAGCTGATAATAGGAAAAATACATTGTCAGATATGGAGACACACCTGGGAAAAAAATCAAGAAATTTGATTGAAAGGCATGTTTCCAATGCTTATCCGGCTATGCCCTTTTATGGTTCTTTCCAGTATCTTTCATGAATAAATTTGCGAAAGACATTGTTATAATATATCCAATAGGAATATAAAATGAAGAATATTGGTAAAATATACTGGTAAGAGCAATAAAATTTGTCCTATATGTTCCGACCCTGCTTTACATGATACCGACGATATAATGCTTTCGAAGCAAATTATAAAACCATACAATACATTTAAGCGTTAATCCCTTGAGCTCTGCTTGTAGAATTTTCTACCACATAATTTTAATTCCAAAATGTCTCATTAGCACCAGAAATTTCGAACAAATTTATTTCAAAAAGGTTTAATGCATTTTTTCGTGTTTATGATTAACCGTTTTTTTTCTTTGCAAAATACTGGCGCCAATGTGACATTTGAATTTTGAAGAAATTTACACCCCAGAGCTCAAAGCGTTAGCATAGTGGCCTCATGAATCGAACATAGAATACGCAATTGCCGCTAAACGTTCTAAACGCTTACGATTTCTTCAAACGCAAAAATGAAATAGAAATTTTTGGCCTTATTAAATCAGCTGAATACGGCTTTTAAGTCATTTAAAATCTAATATTAATGTTTATATGGTACAGAAAAGCGTAAGAATTGGCAGTTATGCTAATGGGGATAACAATAGAGGATTTCCACAAAAAGGTTGATAAGACAGAGTTAATACGCGTCCCTTACTTTCCTGAATATATATATATATATACATATTATAAAAATTAATCTTGTTCAATAGGTCATGAAATTATAGCATATTTAAGTAGAGATTTTCTATAAGAAAATACTGGGACCGAAGAATTTTCTCATCTGAAAATACCAAGACCCGTAAGAATTCTGTAAGAAGCCATTATTATTATTATTATTTTCTAAAAAAATTGTATAATTTTTCATCGTGTTTTACAACTTTAACAAAAAATATATGCGAAGAAAATTCCAAATTAAAAAGCAAATATTATTTATTCAATAAAAGTATTGAATTGAGTATGAAATATTACGCAAATATACCAGTATTTTCATTTTTTATTCAAAAGGTATCACAAAGTAATTTATTTAAAAGTAAGTTTTATTTATTACTTAACTAATCAGGTTTTCAAAATACAAATTGTTAATACTTAAAGTTGCCGCAGGTAATGTAAATGAATTGCATCCTTTATTACTGAACATATTTTATTAAAAAATGATAAACATCGCATTCATTTCACTAAAACGCTTTTCTATTCAATTTTCGAAAAGGAATACTTAAAAAATTCCCTTTTATCGGAAGAAATTGCTACTACATACCCTAAACGATAGAAAAAAAAATCTTGTTAAAGGAAGTGGAGCAAATGAAGTTATTCATCTATGCCCATTTAGAACGCAGAATATTTGATATGTAAATGAAAGTGAAATATTTTATTTGTTAAATAGATTCCTTTAACCATTTTAATGATGTAAATGGAAGGAAGAATATCTACATGTAACATTTTAAAAATTGAAATTAAATTGAAACTATTTTGAATAGATCAAACACTGGAGCCTCAGCAAAGGAAATGTAACTAACATATTAAAAGTAGTCGGGATATAAAATATTTGAAGTATTATATAAATAATTACAGTTAAATGCTGAAACGCATTAACACACCATTAATAATTATTTTATTAAATATCGACTATTCTAATTACACAAAGTAGATTTTGAAGATAAGTAAAATCAACGCAAATCATTTTGTTTGTACTTATATATATATATATTTAAATGTATGTATGTATGTATATATATACATATAACTATTATACAATGCTACTATTAAACATCTACAATGAATGTATAACTAGCAAAAGCCGTGCTTTGTTTGGATTCGCGAAGCATTATTTCATAAGATAAATATTTGAAAATAACATTATTATTTTATATTATTTTTGCATCTTTATTAAACAAAAACTTTATCTTATGTTTTGGCGTATTTAAATTTTAGAAATGTAAATTCAGCCAAATAATTAAGAATTTCCTCGGAATTTTTTATCTGTGATATAAGACTGGTATAAATAAAAATATTTTCGAAGCAAAATTTTACAAAATATTTTTTTAATTTTTAATCAAAAGTTTTAAAGATGTTTTTACATTTCCCAATAGCCTCTGGAGTTATCTGAAATGATTTGAAATAAGTATGTTTTCAATCTTTGTAATTCACATCAAATAATCTTTGATAGCAATCTTAGAATAATACATTCAAACAAAATATTTGGAAAAACATTAAAATCTACTCTCGTTGATACTAAGAACTATTAAATGTAATTTTTTTTAAATTCTAATTTCTCCTTTTTTTCTGCATACCAGCATATGAAAATTTTTTATATTGTAGAATCTCTCGTAAGGAAATTTTCTATTAAATGATAAACCTTGAAGGAATTTCACTCTCGACAACGCTACGTGCGTTAAGCAAACTGGTGTCTCTTTATCCCCAATACCTACTACTGCTTTATCTGATGTCAAACCTTGAGATTTATGAATTATAACTGCAAAAACTGATTGCAAAGGAAGTTATTTTATTGAGCAATTTATGCTTCCATTTTTCCAGAATTTAATTATTGGGGGAATTGGTATGCACCAATTCTTATAAGTTAAATTACTGCAGTATTCAAATTTATCCATGATTATTCGCGGTATCTGGTCTGATGGCTTGTGATTTTCTTTAATACGCGCAACAAAGTCTAAAGTACCGTTCACTAAACCTTTTTCGGTCCACAAATAAGAACGTAACATTACTTTAAATCCAAATGATAAAGTAAGAAATGATTAAAGTCCATTTATAGTTTCTGAATCGGCCAACTTTGCTTTAGTACATTTATAAAGAGCTTGAATCGAGGCAACAACTTTAAGCAGTTCTTTTAATTTTTCATTTATATGGCAAATTTAAAAATTAATTTTATTTGCTTACAATTCTTTTGTTGCCACTTTACTAAAAAAAAAAATCCATAATACAATTCTTTTAAAATGTTTAAGTGTCATCTGTGCAAACGATTTTGCGGAGTGATGAAAACATATTTCATTTATTAAATTAATCATGATTCTATCTATAATTATTTACTCCATGATTTATATTTTTTTTCTGAAAATATACGCGTTTCATTTTTTATTTATTTGCTAAAATGCGTCCGCATTGGAAATGCATGTAAAATAAATTAATTAAAATAATAATTTTTTGAAAAGTATTTCTGTAAAAAAAATAATATTCTGCAAATCTACAGATCATAATTTATATTTGTGTTTAATTTCAAGTGAAAATACTGTATAGTTTTTTTGTAAAGTGTACGACAAAGTGTCATTTGAGTGGACTAATAGAGGATTCGCTTCGCTCATCCTAATAACTCAATATAAAACAAACTTAAACAAAACAAGATGAGTTAGCAATATAGGAACAAATACGAATATTATTGGAAATAGTGGTACTTTTTCGTTCTCAAGGGAACTATCAAATAGATGCTAGAATTACGATTTATTCCTGATATATATATAGGGTGTTTCTAAACTCATGGTACAAACTTTAAGGGTAGGTAGGACACACAGTAACAATCATTTATTGTATAGGAATGTATGGGGCAAAGTGACGCATTGAGGTAAAAACACCAGGGGGGGGGAATAAAGCCCCTTTTTTAATTTTCAAAATTTCCCATTCATACTAGAAAAATTTTATGCTATCCTTTTCTTGACATTTCATTATTACTTAACAATAAAATACCTCTTTGAAAATTTTTGGTTTGAAATCAAAATTTTTTGTCTTGAAAGTAGAAATAGGAATAGAATTTTTTTGAAATAGAAATGGAGTTTTTGGTTGATTCCACTGGCGGTAGAGGGCAGTAAGTGACTGCTCGCCGCTCAATACCATGCATTCAAGTAGAAGAAATCGCCATTTTTAATTGTGCAATCGTTCGTCATGGAATACTTTTTATATGCCGAAAAAGCCGACGTGCATTTCACGTATGATCGTGCAAATGACAACGCCAGAGCTGCCCTACGAATGTATCAAGAGCAGTTTCAACACAGCGGAATGTCTGGTCATAGAATGTTTCAGCGCTTAACACCGTCAGCATTTTAAAACTGGTTCCTTCCACGTCACCAGACAGGAAACAGGGCTAGAAAGCGCTGTACGCAGTGCAAGCCTGAATGAAATAAATTTGAATTTTGTAAGTGAAAGGCCCGAATCAAGTACAAGTGCTGTTGCACAGAATTTAGGTGTGAGTCATCCGACCTTTTGGAGAATGCTAAATGAAAATAGATTTCTATCCTTCCGTTTTTAACGTGTACAAACTTTGAATCCGGAAGACTGTCTTCTGTGGTTGAATTTTTGCCAGTGGATTTTGCAGCAACATGTATTGCAGTCAGACTTTACTGCTCATATCTTATTTTCAGTTGAGGCAATATTTACACGCGAGGGTGCATTTATTGCCCCCAATTTCCACCTTTGGGCAACCAATAATGCCCATGCAACGCGGCCACATGCTTATCAGAAACGATTTTCTGTGATTTTGTGGGCGGTTATTGTTAATAATTTGATATACCCATACATACTACCAAAGAGGATAGATTGTCGCGTTACATTATTTTTTAGCCACAAGTTTTACCAGAACCGCTACAAGATGTTCCGATCATTATTCGCATTCGGATGCGATTTCAGCATGATGGAGCGCCCGCGCACTTCATCACTGTTGTGTGCAGTTACCTGAATGCCCCATTTGGGACGTAATGGACCAGTTCCTCGGCCACCGCAATCTCCCGATTTATCAAGCCTTGAATTATTTTTTGTGGACAACTGTAGAGTCTTGTTCATGAGACTCCAGTTGCTTAGACGAAAATCTAGTATCTCTAGCATATCCGAAGCCGCTGCACGTGTGCGTGAAATTCCTGACATCTTTAGAACGCCAATTGTTCCGTGAACGCTACGAAGCATGTATCACAGTTGGTGGGCACAATTTTGAACACTTATTGTAATATTATTGTATACATTATTATTTACTTGTAAACTACATCGTTAATAAACACTTTATCTTTTTTTTATTCATGTATTTTGTTAGATACATTTGCCAGTTTTGCGCTTTTATTAATTCAAAAATTTCGATTTCATACAAAAAAATTTTCAAAGAAGAATTTTGTTTCTAAATAATTATGTAATGTTATGAAAAGCTTAGCATAAAAAATTTCTGGTATGAATGAGAAATTTTGAAAATAAAGAAGGGGCCCCCTGGTGTTTTTACTGTAATGCGTCACTTGGTCCCACACATTTCTATACAGTAAATGATTGTTACTGTCTCCTCTACCTACCGTTAAAGTTTGTACAATGAGTTTAGAAACACCGTGTATATATGAGCTTTGAAGCATTTGTCTTTCAGATATTAGCCGTACATTACTTATGAATTCGGAATAATCCCCTGAAACGAGATTCCCATCAAAAATTTATTTTTATTCATGTCTCCTTCTACTTTTTATACAATTGTAATAATTTCTCTTGTTGAATTTATATATTTTCCCCTTCGACATCCCACACATACCAGGGCCATGCAACCTGGCGCCCGCGAGACACCAGAAAAAATTTACAGAAATCTTTGCCATATTAAATCTCTGAATATCTTCGATTCAATAAGGTCTTGATTTCTGTAAGAATTTCTGTAAGAATTCTGTAAGAATTCTGGCGCCAGGTTAGACAGCTTTGCCTAACAGAAATAATGGTTTTCTTGGAACTATCAATGGATTCGTTTTTTTCTGGTCATTTTTCATAGGTTAAAAACTTTTAATAACATTTTAATTATTAATTTGACTATACCCGCATATGCCAAAAAATTATACCGTAATTTCCTGTGGATATTCCGCGGATCAAACAATTATTTTTCGACCCAGAAATTTTATTTTGTAATTGAAGTCAAATATTTACGGAGATCCAAAAAGTTATATTTTATTTAATAAAATTTCTGGGTCGAAAAATGATTGTTTGATCCGTGGATTATACACAGGAAATTACGGTTGTTTTTAAAGTTTTTTATTCATTCAACTTCCTCTTCTTTTTAATCTCGTTACCAAATTTAAAATTTATAATGTATGAATGTTATTTAAAGGTGCGCTTATAAATGTTTGGATCTTGTCCTAAATCTTCATTTAATCCTTAACCGGAAACGTATCATCTGTGAAATGATTGCGTCTACATCAGTGCCGTATCCAAATACGGGGGTCCAAAGACATTAGAAACCAATAATTTCGTAATGTTCTGTTACCCTTATCTATTCGGAGACGTTTTCTCAATTGATTAAGGTGAAGAAAACTTAAAAATATTACTAGTATCCAGAGCAAATGGACCCCGCCCCTCGCTAAGCCATTTATGTAGACGCAACCATCTCACAGATGTACTTTATTTAATAACAAAAGAAAGACAATTTTGTTTCTGGATAATCAATTTAATTTTCTGATTGATACATCATAAGGCCACGAAAAAAAAATTCACTGCAAGAACTTTGCGTTTGAGGACAGGACAAAGAAAAGTTAAAATTTGTGTATCACCATTAAGGAAAACAGGGTTGCCAATTTGATAGCGAGAGACTACCCGCTGATGTAATCTCTCCGATAGCAGCCTGTGGCGCGAGCAAGGTGGGTTCCCAACTGCTCTGTTGCCCAGATGCGAAATTAGAAGGTTAACCGCTCCCCTATTCTTGCCCGTGCAAGAAGAATTTGTTTTATTCATCACTTAAAGCTTTTTAACACCACTATTTGTTAAATACAATTTCATATTATTTTATAGCAGACACGTTGAGATTAAATGTTACGAATATTTTAGGCTATTTCCATGAGTGCTTGTAGTGTAAGTCACAGGCTACGATTTTTGGCTACCAGTATTATAGAAAAAAAATGTGATTAATTTTATCCGCACATTCTCATTAATTGAATAAGGACAAGCAGACTTTTCGAAAATAACGGTGGCTAACAAGTATAGCAATTATTAAGTTATGTGACTTACACTACAGAACCCATGGAATTAGCCTTTAGCTTAAAAAGGGTGATATTAACCCGTATTTCCAATTTACTGTATTCTCGTAATTTTTTTAAAGTTCTGTCCGCCTAAACTAACCAGTCAACTTTCTGCTATGAATTAAGGAGAAGAAAATCTTACAATATTTCTGATTTTACGCACCCACCATGGTTATGAGACTGGCAGCATAAATTACAACGTCAGAGGTAGAAGATATCATTTTCCATAAAGGACGGCTCTCCTCAACATTGTGCTGTACACGTACACAATTCCTGACCATCATTTTACCATATATGTTGGATAATACGTGGAGACCCAACGTCATGACCACCCTGTGCTCCCGATTTTCTTTGGGGTTATTAAGAATATCATAAGCAGGGAATAAAATAAGCGTTGGTGGCGCCATCTATGATTCATCTTGGACATACATTTGTTAAAAATACAAAAAAGAATATTTTGTCGCAAGTTGGACTTTATCTGCAGTACCCAAGATCGGAAGATGAGTGCTTTAACCAATGGACCACTGAGCCATGTTCTGCGTGGATTTGAGGGGTAATTAAGAACAAAGTATTTCGTTAAGGAATGGTTTGTCGTTGAATTTAAATGGTAATTGCGCTAAGTTGGACTTTTGATGTGTTCTTTATTGTATTTTTTAATTCATGTATTATTAAATAGTATTATTTATTCATGTATTATTAATAAATTTCTTTTGCAATTGTCTGATGCGCGTGTATTTAAAGATTAACTTAATATTTAAATAAATCAATGATGAAATAATCATCATAGCTAATTAGTTAAAGCAAACGGAATTATTTTACTAAAAATTTAAGAATCATTTCGTATTTAATAAAATGAATTGTTTTTAGAGATTTTATATTAGTTAACAATATTTTTTATTAGGATTTATAATGTAAGTACATGCATTGCATTAACTTATAATATGTATATTTTTAACACGGAAAAACTTATTTTCGTAAATAGTAAGTTAGTAATTAATGAATTTTACTTAGACTAAGAATTCGTTTTATGTCACTTGATATTTATCAATATATTTTAATTAAAAAATAAAACAATAATATTAATTTATATCTATATATTTTTCTTTCGGTAGATAATTTTTTAAATGGCGGATATTTCTGAATCTTTCTTTAAATTGAAGGATAGTTTAGCATTTAATAAAATCGGAGATTTTAGACATTTTCCCGTCGATACAATTTTTGTTTTAGGAATTATAATGATATTAAATTTGTTAGATTAAAGAATATATATTTATAACATAAAAAAATATTTTAATAAAAAAATGGTAATTAATCACTTTTAATTAGAATAAAAAAATATTTTATGTCGTTTGATGATTTACTGTAAAATATATCTTTTAGTGAATATTTATCAATAATATTTGCGTTTGATAATTTTTTTTGAGAATAAAAAATTTCATTTATTTCATTTGATGATTTTCTGTAAAATATATTTTTAGGGAACATTTACCAATATTATTTATTTTCGTTTAGTATTTATTTTAATAAGGGGAGAAGGGGAATTTCTGAACCTTTCATTTAAATTTTAAGGCAAAAAAGCTGAGAAGTTTTATGTTTTTACAGCTTGAAAAAAAATTTTAAACAATTTTTAATAATTCGTTAAAAAAATAGCTATTTCTTTTACAATGAATATATAATGAGAAAATAAGTTGAATCAACTTGAGAAATATTTCTTTATAATTAGTACTATTTTTTTACGATAAAGATTATAATGAATAATAATTTTAAGGAGCGATTAAAAAAATGTTTTTAATGATTCAAATAATTGTAAGCCTTTGTTTAACCACTTAATGGTCGCATTAAATTACGGTTTAAAAATTCAAATTAATTACTGCTACCACTTTTTTGAAAAAAAAACTTTCATCTTATTTAATGACAAGTAAAATGATACCAGAATAAAACCAGTTACACTATTCTATAAAACTGATGGGAATCAAACAATTCTGAATTAAAGCCATGGAACTTGCAGCCCGTGAATGCCTCCAGCGCGACGATTAAGTGGTTAAATAAATTAAAATAAATAAATAAATAAATATTGGATACTTTTGAAAAAATTTCTGATTATGCCTGTTAGCATTTTATATGAAATGCATGAAATTTAGATATCTTGTCAAAACTCAAACAACATTTAGAAAAAGAAAAAAATAAATATCGGTTAAGACAAAGAATTCTCAATTCGGACCGAAGTTGGCAAACCTAATCGGTCCACTATAAGAAATTACGTATCGGTCGTGCGTCACTTCCCGGTATGAATCGCTTGCCGATATAAAATCATAAAAGGACCGAATATGATAACCGTCAGCTGAAAAAGCAGATTCTTATGTTTCGGTTGTCGTCATGCTGCCGACACGTCACAGGAACCACTATGTACATGCCGACACATAACCGACACTGCCAGCACCGGTCCGATCGTGTGCCGAAAGATATATGTTTGCTGCAGTAGCGGCTCGTCAGGGAGTGCTGCATTCGATTTTTCACACCAATAAAATTTAACAGAATCTTTCATATTATTTATTCGACAAATTTTGTTGATTGTATAAAACTGAAATAACCATACAATTTTAGTGGTGTGAATAAATTGATGCAGCACCCCCTGAGCAGCCGCTACGGGTTTGCTGGATCGTCTTGATAATCTGCGAGGGACTAAAGGAGGATATTTCTATATATAATAATGTCTTTAAAAATGCTATGTATTTCTTTTGTTTCATCATAAACATAAGTTCTTATTGCACATATTTTTATTTTGAATTATGATGGAGTTCTATACTTCTTTTTCGGACACCCTGCATTTTAGACCACGGCTGTCCAACCTGGCACCCGCGGAACACCAGATGAATTTCACAGAAATTTTTGACTTATTAAATATCCTAATATCGCCGATTCAAAAAAGGTCTTCATTTCTGTGAGATTTTTCTGGTATCAAGCGGACGCCATGCTGGACAGCCTTCTTTTAGGCTAATTAAACTTTCCTTTCTTTTTTCCTGTTTGCCAGACATTTATGTATCTTTTGAGAAATTTTGTTAATGAACCTTTACATAAGTACTGTCAATGTGGTACCGTTTTACATTTTTTTTACTGCCACGTGTATATTAAGAGTAATAATATTAAATATACAAAATTAAGTATAATCATCGTGAAAATTTAAGTACCTTTTTCTTAATGTCGCTCATATTTTATAAACTGATGACAACTGTCACGATTTTTGACAGCAGTTTTTCAAAAACTTCTTTTTTAATCTCAAAAAATTTCTTTATGAAAACTGATGCTCGAAAATCATAACACATGACAGCTATGTAATTTTGATTAAAAAAAAAAAAACAATTCGAATTGCTGCAAGTTTTGGCTAAATGATAGGTAATAAATGCAACGTAAAATTGTCTCAGAAAACCAATTCAAGTTCTGGCAAAGTGGCGTAACCAGTAATATTGTAAGATTTTCTTCTCCCTGATTCATAACAGAGAGTTTTCTGGTTTGATAAGTCGAACAGGTCTTTCAAAAATTACAAGTATTCAGAGCACTTGTGATCAGGCATGGAGGCGTACCATACAGCTTGAGCACAACACGCCTTGCACTGCTAAGTATGTTTTCTAAGATTTCTGCTTATTGAACGATTTGAAAAAGCTTTTACAATGATATTGAAGCTAGTAGCCCAGTAGTCTGACTACAAACAATACCAGGTCTGGATTACATAAGAACTGATACAGTTTTAAATAAACGTCTGTTATTATATAAATGCATATTCCACATATCCACATAATTTTTATAACACAACCACTAAGCAAAAAATTACAAATTTGATGCCAAGAAAAAATGCTGATACACATATTCAGAATTTATTACCTGATCGCTAACATATTAGCTCATGAAAACAGTGAAAAATTTTACAGTCTCAGATAAAGAATACAGCACTTTATAAAACAAATCCGTTAGTTTTCTTAACCCATTCGTGCCCAACGTCTTTTGCGTAAATTTTATTTGGTTGGCACCACTATTTTTAGAAGATTTAAGTTTAGTTCATTAATCACGAAAATGCATCATCTAGATAAAATAATTATATTACTGCTTTTCTTTTTTACCGGAGTCAAAAACAGTGCTGAATCCACCTTTTGAAGCGTCCCTAAAAAGGGACGCTAGGCACTAATGGGTTAAGCTAAAATACAGGGTGTCCATAAAATACACGGTATTCGATTTAACGGCATGAGTTAGGTCATATGAGTTAATTATGTAGAAATCAATAGCTCATCAAATTAGATCCAGACCAGTTTCAGTTTGTTTTTTCATTACTAGCTAGCGTTGCGCATCATTGACCTTGAAGCATAGTACAAAACGTTCATTCCATCTTTTCATTCAATTAATTCAGTGCAATAGCGACGACACAACAAGAGGCTCAGTGTTTTATCTGGCTTATTGAAACTCGACCTGTTACCATTGTACAGCAGAAATGTCGGCGCGAGTATGGTAGTAATGCGCCTATGGATAAAAATATACGTCAGTGGTTAGGTGCATTTAAAGAAACAGGAAGCGGCTCTGACTCCATTAGACATTTTTCCAAGGGGCGCGTTGAATCTTGATTACACTGAGAAAATTAAAGCTGTAAATCATCTCAGGCAAAGGGTAATAAGTTGTGTGGCAATCATTACTCCAGATATGTTGGCCACAATCCTGGAAGCGACTAAATACCACTTGTATGTGTGCCATGCCGCTAGCGAGACAGTCATTGAAATCTACTAAATGATAAAAATCTATATATCCTTAACCCGGGAGAACGCGCGTTTATCCAGGGTATAAATGGTTTTAAATTTGTCACCAATAAAATCAAATTATAATAGTCAGTTTATTTAGACGTGGACGATTCTCACAAATTTTGCGATAAAATGAGTTGAAGATTACTTTAAAAATATTAGTGGTTACAATTGTAAAAAAACCATATGCACTCCTGGTCTTTTAGGCCCTGCGCGTTTCCTCCCGGGTTAAGTACATATATACCGTAATTTCCTGCTTATAATACGCGGATCAAACAATTCATTTTCGACCCAGAAATTTTATTTTGTAATTGAAGGCAAATATTTACGGCGATCTAAAAAGTTATATTTTACTTAATAAAATTTCTGGGTTGAAAAATGATTGTTTGATCCTCGGATTATACGCAGGGAATTACGGTACATTATTAATAACATAATTTTATGATTGGATTAAAAATTATTACTTCAAAACAACGGAATTATTTTGTGGACATCCTATATAATATTATTAGTTGCTCTCGTGCAAAAAGTTCCGCACAGAAATTTCAAGATTGGTATACAAATTCGAAAATAATAGGATATTTGAACTTTTATTTCATTTTGAAGTATCTGACTTTATCCATTAATCTTTCTCGATGATGCTATAGCGTCTCTGCAACGAAATTGAACAAGTTTTCCGATTTCAGATATCTCTTGCACTTTTAAATTCATTTATTTAAGCAGATTTTTCTTTGTAGAATATTTCTTCTATCAAGGTAGAAATATATTTTTCTTCGGCTTATTTCATTAAAAGTAAAGAAATCACGATTCGAACTTCATAAAACTAGATCAACTGAGTATACGATACCGATTATTTTTAAGTTAAAATGTACAATATGCTTTACATAAAAATGCATATTAGGCTCTGTTTTATACATATTTTCTTGTATTTAATGTAGTTCTAGAAGAAAAGGTTACCACTAAATCAACATGCGAAAAAAAATTTTTTACTACAAAAAAGCATCTTTGTTATAAATTTGTATTATATATTTTTCAATATGACTAAAAATGGAACACGTTGAATGATATACCAAGTAGCTACAAATCTCCTGCCTCTTTATAGGTAAAATAAAACCACTTTAAAATAGAAAATTTTTTAAGTTAAAAACGTCTTGGTTGTATATTGTATGTCTTTTATATCATTTACTAAGTAAAATTTCTTATTAAAATCATATCTTTTGACATGAATAAATAAACAAATTAGTAAATAAAGAGTTGGCAGCTATGGTTTTGTATCTTGCTCTGTATATATATCTTCATACTTTTTAAACCATTACCCCTTTGAGCTCTGATGGTTGTATTTTTTACTACTTAATTTTAAATCCGAAATATCACAGTGACATCGGGATATTCGACTAACAAGGAAGGTCTCCATACGGGCATACTCAGAAAAATCTGAAAAAATTACAGAATGTTCTTCTCATATAGTTATATATGTTTATAAAAAATTTTTCGGCGGAACCTCCTTATAACGTCCGTAAAAAAATAATAAAAAATTCGTTTATTTGGCGATTTATCTCCGGTTGGCGAAAAAACGAAATTTTGAAAAATACGCTTTTACGCTTCGAATACTTTTTAAAGAAAAAAAAACTTTCTATGTTCAATTTATTTAAATAAGTTTAGTTTAAGTAATTTTAGTTTTGCATTTTTACATTACTTTAAGTGTAATTTTGTCATATACGTTTATATGTACTTATAACAAAATGAAATTAATATATTTTATCATTTAAAACACAATTTAAATTGATTAAAATTGTTCCAAACTGAAAAATACACTGTTAAAAATCTGCTGCATTTTGTTGCAACGCACTCCCTTGCTTGTATAGAAAACGGTTACTTGGCCGTGAAATGGAGCTTTCTCATTGGTTGGAATAGAGATATTATATACAAGCGGTGGAGTGCGTTGCAACAAAATGCAGCAGATTTTTAACAGTGTATGACACGGTCAATTCACAGTGCTATGGAGCATTCTCATTGGTCAGAAGAGAGATATTCTATAAAAGTAGTGGAGTGACATTGCAGTAAATGCTGCAGATTTTTAACAGTGAAGTCAATTAAAATCAATTTTCAGATTCGTTAAAATCGTCTGCTTTTGGCGAGGAAATGCACTGCTCGCCAAATCCCGCGTCGCTTTCAGCTTTTCACGCCAGTTATTCCAAGCTATTTTATTTTTTTACATATCTAATAATGTAATTCCGCCGCTAATTTTCACTGATCCTTTATTACCTACATGAGTAGTTTAATTCGTATTTTTTTCAAAAAATTCTGAGTATGCCCCCAATGGAGACCTTCCTTGTAAGTTCATTTTATTAAGGTTCTGGCGTTAGCCAGCCAGGAGTGAGCGTGTCTAGCGATATTACTCAGTGAAGTATCTCTGGCATTAGCCAGCGAGTGAATCACTGGCGATTAGCCAGCCGAGTGTTCTGGAGATATTAGTCAGCGAAGTGCTAGCAGATTGAAAGTAGCAGCGAGCCTCCAGTGAGTTGTAAAGGAGTTTCGGTATTCGACTTGAAAGTTGGCCGTGGTAAGAAGTTTCATAGTAATTACATTTTGATTATTTGAAAGTGAATAAAGAATTACACACAGCCACGGGCTGTCTAATTAAGTTTTATCTAGCAGCTCAGCCAAGAGATAGTGAGAAGTATTAGAAGGTGCTACGATTGAGCTAGTCCGGAGCCTGTGAGTATGCGTTTAGCTTTTTCGTAGTATTCTGAGTTGTGAAAAATTAAGACTTGCTCCACTTCCCTTGAGCCCTTATCATTTTAATAAACTGTGTTTTTTTATCTTAATTTCTGAGTATGTCTGCATTTAACTCCCAGCACGAACATCCCCCAGGGGGATACCTTCTTTAGGTATTCACGGGCTTCACAACCCCGGGGCACCTGAGTGATCTTTCTCCTTTCCTTTTCCTCTTACTCCTCTGGTCTTCCTTTCCTCTTTGTTTCACTCTCGTTGTGGTTTCCTCTTCGGAGGTGAGGGCAATTCTGTATGAGCCGATGTCATCCTGCATATCGACTCATGGAGAATTGTAAACCACCCACGTGTTGGCCGTGCGTGGCGACCCGTGTCCCTGGAAAGGGGGATCCTGGTAGTTGAGGGAAACCAACACACTACTTTGGCCTCTGCTTCAGGTAGTCGGGAGGTGCATTTGGTCCCGTATGCATCAATCGGCTGGTCAGCTGACTTTCGTCACTGGCTCTAGGGATCAAGTGATCGAGCAACTACTAGTCATCTCGTTAAGGGTGGAGACTGACATAGGGTTGTCTTGTGACCGTATGGGCCCTGGTTAGCACTGGTGCACAAATGTGCATCCCCTTGTAGGGCTCGGGAGAGGGTGGTGCGGCCGGGGTCTGAATTTTTTATTTTTAAATATGGATGGAAACACTTCTTTTCCCTCTACTTCTCTCCCTATTGGAGAGCAACAAACTGCACTGTCTTCCTCGTATACTCGCTTTTTCATTGTAAAACGTACTGATAGCCACTCTGATTGCTCGTTTAAAAAAACTTCACCATTTCTCATAGCAAAAACCTTCCAGTCTGTTTTGGGAGATGGTCATTCTCTGAAAAAATTAAAATCTGGCGATTTGCTGGTTGAGGTTTCTACAACCAAACAATCACAACTTCTCTCAAATTGCACTACAATCGGCACCTTTTCTGTTTCCGTACAAGCACATAAAACTTTAAATACTAGCCGCGGGGTAATATCCGAACCTGATCTTTTATACGCTACCAAAGATGAACTTTTAGAAAATTTAAAAGACCAGAATATCATAGATGTACGCCGTATCACCATCCGTAAAAACGAACGGATAATTCCCACTAAACATATTATTCTAACCTTCAATAGCACTACTTTACCACCTAGAATTAAAGCAGGATATCTAAACTGTAAAGTCAGACCCTATATACCAAATCCCACCTGCTGTTTTAAATGCCAGCGTTACGGTCATACTAACATAAATTGTCGTGGATCTCTCACCTGCGCACGTTGTGCAGAAGTCGGCCACGACAATAAATTATGTGAAAAATCCGAATGCTGCGCTAACTGCAAAGGAAATCATACAGCATATTATCGCAAGTGCCCTAACTGGAACCTTGAAAAAGAAATAATTACTATAAAAATTACTCAAAACTTATCTTATCCTGATGCCCGCAAACTTGTTGAAAATAGAACCCCAGCTGTTGGAATTACCTACTCCAGCTTACTCAAGAAGCAATCAACATCTGTAAGACACACGGCTACACAGACTGATCTCTCATATCCACAAGGTAAATCTACCGTAACGCAATCGACGAACACCCCATCCTCTGAACCGGTTAAAATAATTGCCCTAGAGAATAAACGACAGAAATTGACAGCAGTATCCAATAAGTCATCTCAACCCCAAATTAAGCCAAAACCTACCACAAATACCAAAATACCAGAGAAACCTGATACTCCCAGAAAACAAAATCTAAAAAACCCCCCTATACAAACAAGTAAAAAGAAAACGTCAACTACAGCCTCTCTACAGTGGAAGACTGTGGGGAAGAGAAAACAAAATTCTGGGCTCAGCTCAATCGTAAAAAACATAAAGGATCCAAAGCAGCTGCAGAAGTACGTGGACGAGGCTATGGACGAGTCCTATAGCAATGACTGAGATATCGATGAAAATACTTATTTTAAGAATTTGTGCCTAACTCTATAAAATCACCTCCTTCATGAATAATATTATTTCGTGGAACTGCCGTGGTTATTACAATAAACATGACGAAATTCGAATTATCCTCTCTGATCATCAACCTTTATGCCTAGCTCTGCAAGAAACTCATTTAAAGCCGAAAGACAAAGCAAAACTACGTAATTATGCTACATACAGATATGATTTTATTGGTAGTGATAGAGCCACTGGTGGAGTGGCTCTCTTCATCTCTCGCAGTTTACCTCACTCTCATTTCCCATTAAATACTAATTTACAAGCTGTTGCAGTCCGTGTACACATAAAATGTCTCATTACAATCTGTACTATATATTTACCGCCTAACCAAACTATTCAATCAGCACATCTTGATGATCTTATCTTCCAACTCCCCACGCCTTTTATTATCTTAGGAGATTTTAATGCTCACAGCCAACTGTGGGGTAGTTCTAACAATAATCCACGTGGTGATACAATAGAGAAACTCATATCAGACAATGACTTATGCCTGCTAAATAATGGTGATTACACATATTTTCACGAACCAACCCGTACTTTTCATGCATTAGACCTCGCAATTTGTTCCCCTTCTCTCTATCCGTTCTGGAACTTATGGGTCTCAAATGACCTGCACGGCAGTGACCACTTTCCGACTTTTATCTCTTTGACTACTCCAGCTGGAGATTCTAATAACCATCCCAAAAAGTATATATATGACAGAGCCAACTGGCCAGCTTTTACTGCACTAGCAAATATAATCAATAATATGATAGTGGGTGACATCGACAAAGCACTTGATAATATAACTGATTGTATTATGAATGCTGCTGATGCTAGCATTCCAAAAACTTCTACTGCACACAAACACAGAAAACCATGGTGGAATAACGACTGCCAAAGAAAAAAGAACAAAAAGCTTGGGGTCTTTTTCGTAGATATCCGGATAACGATAGATATATTGCATATAAAAAAGCAAAGGCTGAATTTAGAAAAGTGCGACGCAAAAGCCAGCGTGAATCCTGGATTAATTATGTCTCAAGCATCAACTCCAATACTGCAAGTAAAGAACTCTGGACAAAAGTAAAAAAAAAGTATGGGCATTTATTCAGAAAATTATATCTCTATTTCAAAACATAACGGTCATACTATCACGTCTCCTAAAAACATTGCTGAGACAATAGGGTCTGTCCTTGCTTCAATTTCAAAATCAGATGCATATCCCGATCCTTTTTTAAGTTACAAAAGGCATACTGAAATGACTGGGATTAATTTTAATACCCATAATTCACTTCCATATAATCATCCATTTGTAATATCGGAAATGACAAACTGTTTGAAAGACTGTCACTTATCTGCCCCTGGTCATGATGGTATCACCTACATCATGATCAAGCATTTATCAACACCGTCTCTTGACAACCTCCTTTCATTCTTCAACAGAATCTGGATGGAACATGTGTTTCCTCATGCTTGGTGTAGGGCTATCATTATTCCATTTCCTAAACCAGGAAAAGATGCTACGAACCCTAATAATTACAGACCTATCGCACTTTCTAGCAGCCTTTGCAAATTACTTGAAAAAATGGTTAATTACCGCCTCGTTCATGTTTTAGAAACTAACAATTGCCTTGCTGCATTTCAAAGCGGATTTCGACGTGGTAGATCAACTATCGATAATTTAATTCATCTTGAACATTATATCAGGACAGCTTTTCTTAAACGCAGCCATTTGGTATCAGTATTTTTTGACATGGCGAAAGCCTATGACAGAACCTGGTGCTATGGGATCCTTCGTGACCTTTTTAACTTGAACTTTCGCGGGAACCTTCCAATTTTTATAAAAAACTTTCTTGCTGTGCGACTTTTCCAAGTTCGCATAGGCGGAATTCGTTCTAGTTTCTATGTACAAGAAGAGGGTGTACCCTAGGGCAGTGTCCTGAGTGTCACCCTCTTTGCTATAAAAATAAATGACATTCTCAGCCAACTTCCTCCTTCAGTGAAAGGAGATTTATATGTTGATGACTTCAGAATTATGTGTATCGGACAGGATATTCGTTTTATTGAAAGACAATTGCAAATAGCTATCAATCGTATTCTCATTTGGACTAATAAAAATGGTTTTATAATTTCTCAAGACAAAACTTCTTGTGTGCATTTCTGTAGACGAAGGGATCTGCATCCAGATCCTGAAATTTTTATTGGTTACTCCAAAATTCCTGTTGTGGACAATGTCCGATATCTAGGGCTTATTTTTGACAGGAAACGTACCTTTTTACCTCATATCTTACATCTACGGACTAAATGTGAAAAATCATTGAATCTACTTAAGGTGCTTTCAAATACTTCATGGGGAGCAGATAGAACATCTCTACTTAAGACATATCGTGCTGTGATACGTGCAAAAATAGACTATGCCTGCCAGGTGTACGGTTCCGCCTCTAAGTCTGTTCTTAAGAAACTTGACACTGTGAACCATAGCGCACTTCGTGTTTGCTCTGGTGCATTTCGTACTTCTCCGGTTTTAAGCTTGTATGTTGAGTGTAACGAGCCATCACTATACAACATTCGTGATAAACTCTCACTCAACCTTTATTATCGTATCCTTTCACATCATGGTCATCCACTTCATACATTTCTTTTGAATACAGACAATGATGTGCTTTATCAGAATCGCCCATCCTGCATCCCGTCTTTTGGTGTTAGAATAAGAAATCTTATTGAAAATAGCCCTCTTAATAATATAGAAATAAGTTCTAATCATCCACACACTATACCTCCCTGGCATCCTCCTAGTATTACTTACCTTAATCCTTTTAAAGGATATGACAAAAACAAATTGGACCCTTCTGTCTTTCGACAGTTTTTTCAGCACACCGTGCAAATTATCAAAATTATACTGGTGTTTATACTGATGGCTCCAAGAGAGGGGATGTTGTTGGCTGTGGAATTTATTCTGATGGTGCATGTTTAAGTTATAGGCTTAATTCTTGTGTTTCTGTTTTTACTGCGGAATTGATTGCAATAGAGAGAGCCATGATACATATGTCTCATCATCATAACACATCTTTAATCATCTATACAGACTCTAGTAGTTCTATTTATGCAATTAAATATCTTAAAAAGCATCCTTATGTATCATCTATATTGGACCGTTATAATAATTTGACAAATCGTGGCTATATTATTTTATTTTGCTGGGTACCGGGACACATGGGTATCCCTGGTAATGAGAAAGCAGATGAGGCGGCAAAGCGTGCTTTAATTCCATTATATCATACTGTCCCACTCTCAGACGTTAAACTACTTATCAATCATTTCATCTTGAATAACTGGCAACAAAGTTGGGACTTGGAATACACCAATAAACTGCATCATGTAAAATAAACAATCATGACCTGGCCTACCATTTATCCTAGGAAATCCGATGTTATTCTGACTCGTCTGAGAGTTGGACATTCAAGAATCACTCATAGGCATCTTTTACTTCGGGAGGATGCACCCATGTGTCCTCACTGTCATTTTGATTACCTTACTATTCACCATGTTTTAACTGACTGTCCGGGCCTCCGGCACTTGTACAGAATCTATTTTAACTGTTCATCGCCTATCTTGACAAACCTCATTGGGAAAACACCTCATGGGGCACTTTTTGATTTTTTAAAACAGACTGGCTTTTATTTAGAGATTTAGGTTGTAGATCCTTTATATGTTTGTATTCCGTTTTTGACATCTGGATGGGATACCCCATCCAGATACCTTTACCATTGTTGTTTTATTAATTTCATATTTGTTACATTTTACTCCTTGAGTGGCGCAGCATGTCCCTTAAGGGATTTTGTCCCATAAAAATCAATACAACCAACCAACCAACCCAGCACGAACACCCAAACGTTACAAATGACACCCAACGTGTGTTTAACGTTGCAAGGTTTTATTCATTTTTTGTATATACCTTAAACAGAATTATTTCTCCGCAAGATACTGATGTCAATGTGGCAATTGGGACTTTTGAAAAAAATTAGCCACTCAAAGCGCACTCAAAGGGTTAACTCTATAATTCTCAGAATAGATTGCATTCCATTAATTGCGCAATTCAGAGATTCACAATTCATGCCCGAAAATCAATTTCGGTTTACTGAATAATGAAATGTCTTCATAATTTAAAGCAAAAGAAATATTTTTTTTAACTTAATATTTTAAATTTCTGGTGGGGATAACGAATATCTGAATACAAAAATCAGTAAATTGAAAACGCTGATGTTAGCAAAAAAGCTACCATGCGCGTCAGAGGGTCAATACAACCTTACATTAAGCCAGGGGTGCAAATATCAGGCGCCAGCGGGTTGTCTCTCACCACTAACATTTTAAAATTTTCTTCGCTGAAAACGTATTAGCATTAGCAAGAATTTAAAACAAAATATTAGATAAAAAGTAAAATAAAAACCGTTATAAATTTAGTCATAAGAGACTGTCTGGATGCGCCTAGATATTTACATCCCTGCGATAACCCCTTGAAAGACGGTGGCATATATTATATCCCACCTATCAATGTCGTTTGTACAAAAAAAATTTTACTAAGTTTTTCTCAACTAACTTTAGCGGAAAAAAAGGTTTCGAAACTGTTTTTCGTTATTTGTAAATAAAATCTGTCGAAATTTCCGGTAGGAGTTCGAAATTACACAAATGCAATTGCTTTCCCCTTAAAAAGTTAAGCGATGACATGCAGTAATCCCTTAACGTTCGCGAGTTTTGATCATTCGAGAACTAGAAAATGCAGAACCAAGGTTTGAATAATCTTTGGAATTTCCAAGGATTCTGGCACCACTATTAAAAATAAAAAAATTTACATTCAATTTTTAAACTACAACATTCGTAATCCCCTCTTTCATTCACAGGTTTTACGATATTTTTCTGCAGTGAAACTCTGAAAATATTCTTAAAATTTAGTGGTAGACCAGTGCGAACCCTGAGAACATTTCAATATTCGCAGCACTTTTAGAAAGGAAAATCTTTTACTACCAGAACCAGGATGGGTGTCCAAAACTTGTAAGAACGAACCTGGAAGGAATAAATCAATCACTTGATACTGTTAAACATACTTTAAACTACTTATTATTTATAATAAGATATTTTATTTCAGCATATTTCAATTATTTTTGTTATTTTAATGTGTTTAATTCATAAGTATTTTCTAAAGCTAATAATATATAAAATTTAAAGTGAAGATGTTTACATTTGTTTCTTAAATCCTGTATGATACCTTTAATATGTGAATTTGAAATTGCAATTAAGAGATTTAACATTAAAACAAATACGGTCTTCCAAATTGTTATGAAATACATTTTACATATTTGACTTTATAATACACTACCTGGCCATTGTTGAACGCCCACTTGCGATTTTAGACATTTTGATAACCCATTCGTGCCCAGCATCTTTTGCGTAAATTTTATTTGAGTCGCACCACTATTTTTAGAAGATTTAAGTTTAGTTCATTAATTACGAAAATACATCATTCAAATAAAATAATTATTGCTTTTCTTTTTTACCGGTGTCAAAATCAGTGCTGAATGCACCTTTTGAAGCGTCCCTAAAAAGGGACGCTAGGCACTAATGGGTTAAATATCTAGAAAAATACATGAGGAATCATCCTGAAACTCTTAGTGCATAAATACAATAGTATAAGTCATATATTTCCGTGAAGAGTTTTTCTTGAAACTCCATAGGGGACCGTCAACAAATTTAAAAAGAATGAATATCTTTCGAATAACCCTGTCAAAACTAATGTAGCAAAAGCACTCAAACTCTAGATTATGATTAAGTGCCTTATTGTAATAAACTGTGTTCATTTTTATGCAAATAGCATGCATACGCGCAGAAAAATTAAGGTTTTTATAAAAATGGTTCCAATTTTTTTCAAGTTTTTTTATTATAATTTTCAGAGTTCTTAATATAAAATAATATTTTTTTCTGAAAATATGAAAAACAACATTGCACACAATGCCCTGCAATAAGAACTAAAAAACAATAAAAATTGTATGAAAAATGAGTAGGTTTACTAAATAACTTTTTACTGCGCATGCGTCAACGATATTAAAATTTCAATTGCATATTATGTTAGCTAAATGTATAGAGCAACTTTTGTGAAAGTTTCAAAATCATAACTTAAAAATTCTGAAAAGAATCGTTAATTGAAAAAGTTGAAAATCCGTTATTCCCAAAATGAAGCAAAAACAAGAGGGGTTGTATCCATATATTCTATGATTAGTGTCAATGTAGAATATACAATATGGGACGTACTACTACATTTGAATAAAATCCCTCTTTTTTTTTTTTTTTTTTTTTTTTTTTGCTTCATTTTGGGAGCAACGGATTTCATCCTTTTTCTATAGACGATTACTTTCAGAATTTTCAAGCTATGATTTTGAGCCTTTCACAAAAGTTGCTCCATATATTTAGCTAACATAATATGCAAATGAAATTTTGATATCGTTAACGCATGCGCATTGAAAAATTATTTAGTATACCTACCCATTTTTCATACATGTTTTATTATTTTTTAATTCTCATTACAAGGCATTGTGTAAAATGTCGTTTGTCATATTTTCAGAAAAAAAATATTATTTTATTTTAAGAACTCAGAAAATTATAAGCAAAAAACTTGGAAAATTTTGGGACCATTTTTATAAAAAAAAAACCTTAATTTCTCTGCGAGTATGCATGCTATTTGCATAAAAACGAACACAATTTATTACAATAAGGCACTTAATCATAATCTAGAGTTTGAGCGCTTTTGCTACATTAGTTTTTACTGGGTTATTCAAAAGATATTAATTCTTTTTTAATTTGTTGGTGGTCCCCTATGAAGTTTCTGGAAAAAATCTTCACGAAAATGTATGACTTATACTATTGTATTTAAACGCTAAGAGTTTTGAGATGATTCCTCATGTATTTTTCTAGATATTTAACAAAATGTCTAAAATCGCAAGTGGACGTTCATCAATGGCCAGGTAGTGTAGTTTATTCAGTCGCAAGGTAAACAACTAAAAACACAATTTTTTATATCCTAGGAAGATATCATTGTTTACAAATGTGTTGTTTACTTACATTTTGTGAATTTTCAAAATTGATTTCGTATATCTGTGAATATTACTTAGTACATTGCATGTTTAAACAAAGTATTTCGTTTTTTTTTTTTAATAAAATAAACATCAAAGTAAATGATTTTTAATAATATTTGATAAATTTCGCTAAAATGGTCTTCTTAAAGATATTCTATTATGAGATAAATTATTCTATGATTAAATTGAATAAATTACTGTTTGAACTTCTGCAATGCGTTATCAATAATACATTCTTGAAATTGACAATAACTGCATTTAAAAATAGATAAAAGATAGATTTACTTTTGTTTCAGCATAAATGGTTAAAGGATTATATTGAATACTTGAATTTTGAAAGACAATATTGCACAATGTAAATAAATATTTTAAATGAATGACTAAAGCATGAGTACAGTTAATATAAGTTTTATATACTTCATATAATAGAAGGAACTTACTAATTCTTAAGTTTTGAAATAAATACAACTAAGCATATCAAACAAAATTAACCACTTCCCTGATTTGTACCTATGTCATACAGGCAACGTATTTTTGCTAGTCACGATTTGCCCGTATGACATACGGGGAAATCTGGGGAACAGTTATGGGATTACTGCACTATTAGGTATAGGGATGAGATTGTTCCGCGTTTTTACATACCAGTATAATATTAGAGGAAATATTGTTCTGTTAAATCGCAGCATTTTTCGTTTGAGTAAAACAACATTTTCTCTAAGATTATACTGGTGGGAAAAAACGCGGAAAACCGCGGAAAATTCTCATCCCTATTAGGTAGAAAGATGTCATTTGTAAGGATAATCGCAAGGAATAAATAATTAAAGACCGACCGAAGGTTTAGAGTTGCAAATAAATAGTAATTATAAAAATAAATTATGAACAGCAAAAAATTGCGCGTGAAAGGAACTATTTTTATCACTTTACAATGTTAAACATACTTTAAATTACTTATTATACATAATAAGATACTTTATTTCAACATATTTCTGTTATTTTTTGCAATTTTAATACGTTTAATTTATAAGCGTTTTCTAGATCATATAATAAATAAAATTTAAAGTGTAAGTGTTTACATTTGTTTTTTTTTAAATCCTGTATGATACTTGTAATATGTGAATTTGAAATTGTAATTAAGAGATTTGACATTAAAACAAACCTTCCAAATTGTTATGGAAAACACTTTACACAATTAACTTTATAATGGTCTCTTCAGTCGCATAGTAAACAACTAAAAACACAATTCTGATATCCTAAGAAGATGCCATTGTTTACAAATTTGTTGTTTGCTTACATGTTAAAATTATGTGAAATTTCAAAATAGAATTCATTTATCTGTGAATATTACTTAGTAAATTACTTGTTTAAACAAAGTATATCTTTTTTTTAATAAAATGAATAACTGAGTAAAGGATTTTTACTAATATTTGATAAATTTCTGCTGAAGTCGGTTTCTTAAATATTTTCTATTATTAGAGGAGTTATTCCATCATTAAATTGAATAAATCACTGTTTGAACTTCTGCAGCGTGTTACCAGTAAATACATTTAAATTGACAATTACTGAATTTAAAAAATACATAAAAAACGGATTTACTTTTGTTTCAGCATAAATGATTAAAGAATTATATTGGATATTTGAATTTTGTAACGCAATATTGCACAATGTAAATAAATATTTTAAATGAATGACTAAGGCGTGAGTACAGTTAACACTAGAACCGCCATTAGGGGTCAGTATGACTCCTGCCAAATTTAAAATACCTAATTTGAACCAGAAATTTCTTGTTAAGATTTGTTAAATATGTGCAGCGCAAAAATAGGCTAATTAAATAAGTCAAATAGTTTTAAATAAAAATTCTGGTGTCAAACACTTTTTATATAATTTGAATAAAATATCCGGCGTTTCTAGTGTTAATATAAGTTTTATATACCGGGTGATCCAGAAGTTCCGGGAGTTTTCAAATGCTAATAATTAACAAACTATAAACAATAGAAGTATGCGGTTTTCACAGAAATGCTTAGAAACTTATGGGATTTGTATTTTTGATGAAACGAACAAATTATGTTAGTTACACTTTTTGCCAACAGGTGGCGCTAAAATTGACAGTATTATGTTTATGGTATAATATAGCTCGCTAAAAAGAAAGAATTAGTGTCCAAGAGTTACAAATTTTCATTATGACGCCCATAGCTTATAAGTACCGCGGTGAGCCGACGCAAAACAACGTGCACAGTATCCTCCAAGCAGAAAGAAATTCCAGATGAAATTTTGAATTTATCGTGATATTACAAGTGTACTGATTCATTATGAGATGATGATTTCTACCGAGTATTGGCATAGAATTCTACCTCATTTACGATTGCAACAGATATTTGGGATCTCCTGCTTCTATTACGATCTTTCAATTAGACTTTTTCTCAATCCTTTCTTACCATGGCATTTCACATTTCTAATGGCCATCGAATCTTTTTCTATTTTAACTTCCGTATTGTACGATAAGAACGCAGCTCGACATGCAAAGAAAGCATGTCTAAACATAGCAGTTACTCATCAAATTTTGTATCAAAATTCCCTTTCAATGCAATTTCAACCACTTTAAAAAAAGTGATTGAACATAAACCACCCTTAACACGAAATCTCATTAATAGCCTACAAAAGATGTTTCGCAATGAACTCATACTCATGTATCTATAAAGCATATTTTATAGTTACATCCAGTGTTGTACAGCAGCGCCACCTGTTGCTAAAAAATTGTAACTATATACATGTAAAAATAAATCATGCTAAATAAAATCCCATGTGTTTCTGAGCATATATCTGAAAACCGAACCTTTGTATTGTGCATAGTTTCCAAATTATTAACATTTCAAAACTCCCGAAACTTTTGGATCACCCGGTACTTCACATAATAGAAGGAATTTACAAATTCTTAAGTTTTGAAATTAATACAACTAATCATATGAAACAAAATTAACCGCTTCCCTGATCTGTCCCTACGTCATACAGGCAAGGTGTTTTTGCTAGTCATGATTTGCCCGTATGACGTACGGGTATATCGGGGAGGCGGTTACGAGATTGCTGCACTTTTAAATAGAAAGAAGTCATTTGTAAAGATAATCGCAAGGAATTAATAATTAAAAACAGACCGAAGATGTGGAGTAGCAAATAAATAGTAATTATGGCAATATATTATGAACAGCAACAAATTGAGCGTGAAAGGAGCTATTTTTATCACATTACAATGTTAAACATAATTTAAATTACTTATTCATAATAAGATACTTTATAAAAATATATAAGATTATTTATAATAAGATATTTTATTTCAGAATATTTCTATTATTTTTGTTATTTTAATGCGTTTAATTCTTAAGCGTTTTCTAGGGCATACAATAAGTAAAATTTAAAGTGTATATGTTTACATTTGTTTCTTAAATCCTGTATGATACCTGTAATATGTGAATTTGAAAGTTTACTTAAGAAATATGATATTTAATCAAATATGGTCTTCCAAATTGTTATGAAAATCACTTTAAATATTTAACTTTATAATAGTCTTTTCAGTCGCATGGTAAACAGATAAAAATGTAATTTTGATATCCATTGTTTACAAATGTGTTTTTTGCTTACATTTTAAAATTATGTGAAATTTCAAAAGAGAATTCATGTATCTGTGACTATTACTTAGTAAATTGCATGTTTGAACAAAGTATATCGTTTTTTCTAAAAGAATGAATAGCAAATATTAGTAATATCAAATATTAGTAATATCAAATATTAGTAAATGATTTTTACTAATATTTGTTAAATTTCTGCTAAAATGGTTTTCTTAAACATTTTCTATTACGAGAGGAATTATTCCATAATTAAATTGAATAAATTATTGCTTTAACTTCTGCAATGTGTTATCAGTAAATACATTTTATAAATTGACAATTACTGAATTTTAAAAATACATAAAAAACAGATTTACTTTCGATTCAGCATAAATGATTAAAGAATTAAAATGAATATTTGAATTTTGTAAGATAATATTACATAATCTAAATAAATATTTTAAATGAATGATTAATGCGTGAGTAAAGTTGGTATATGTTTTACTTACTTCCCATTATAGAAGACACATACAATTTTCAATGTTTTGAAATAAATGCAACTAAACATTTGGAACAACATTAATTATACCCTAATTTCCTGCGTATAATCCGCGGATCAAACAATTCTTTTTCGACCCATAAATTTTATTTTTTAATTGACGGCAAATATTTACAGCGATCTGAAATGTTATATTTTATTTAATAAAATTTCTGGGTCGAAAAATGATTGTTTGATCCGCGGATTATACGCAGGAAATTAGGGTAATTCAAAAATATAACCTTTTTGGAGAAGAGAAAAGGCAAATGTGTGCAGAACCCATTGTTGTAAATTGTTTTACAATTTAAATACTATACGCTTTGAAAAGATACGAAATAAAATTATTTATCAGGGGTCGTACGTTTCAGGGACTTTTTCAGGACAAATATCGGTATTTTTTTTTAATTTTTTTTTAAGAAAAATAAATCTAGGTTTTTTGTGCGAAATTTGACCTTTTTCATAGAGAAATTCTCTATAAGAAAATACTCGTAACGAAGAATATCCTGATCTTAAAATTTCAGAACAAGTACGACCACTGATTTATGCATCTACAGTCTTTCGAATGATAAAAAGTAATTAACCTAAGATAAATGTGCCAAGAATTAATCTCCACATGAAAGGCTCCATTATTCCAATTTTTGAAAAACAATAACTTTTCAGTGAATAGTTTGTAGTAGGTTCTTGAAAAAAAAATGTAATTATAACACTCTGTCTACGAAAGATATGGTGCTTTGCTCAAACCCACTAGTGGATCCAAACAGGATTAGCTCCCTACGAAGTTTATCACCGCACATGCTCTATCCCGATTTCGTTTAGTAGTTTGGTTGGCTAACTTTTGGCGAGCTTTTTAGATAAAGCAACCTTGAATTTCAGGGCATTTCAACATTTCAGGAAGACTTTGAAAGTGAACTCGGTGGCCGAAAGGTTAGCGCGTTCAGCTTGCAATCAGGCGTCGTGGGTTCGAATCCTTCGCGGGCCAAAGTCGGTTTATGGTTTCTTTTTGTTATTATTATTGGTTGATTTTTATTAATAAATAAGACATTTTTATTAAAGATAAATTTTAATTTAATTTTTAATTCCTTTTAATATTCTAAATATCGTTCCAAAGGGCTTTATATATATATATGTGTATATGTATATTTAGCAAATGAAAAAAGTATTCTGCGAAAATATCCGTATATGTATAAAAATAATTTCTTAATGTTTCTCTTTCTTTCTTTCTTTTTTCTTTTTTTGAAAATTTTAGAAATGAGAGAAATATGCATAAATCAAAAAATCCGGAGTTAAGAAAATTCTTCATAAATCGAAAAATAGGAAGCAAAAGAAATGCTGCATAAATAAAAAAATCCGGAACTAAAAATTTTGAATAAATCGAAAAGTCCGGAGCTAAAAATGTTGTAGAAATGGAAAAATCCGGAGCTAAAAATGTTATATAAATGAAAAAATCCGGAGTTGAAAAATTCTGCATAGATGGAAAAATACGGAATTAAAAATTTTGATTAAATAAAAAAAAAAAAAAAAATCCAAAGCTAGAAATATTGTATAAATTGAAAAATCCGGAGCTAAAAATGTTATATAAATGAAAAAATTAGGAGCTAAAAATGTTATACAAATCTACACTCGATTCGCCTGTGTACTTGGCAATTCTTTTTAAAGCTGTACTGCCAATCCTGAATATCACTTTAGCACTAAATGAACATGCGCAGTAAATCTCCATAGGGAGCTATTGCTCTTTCGATCCACCTGTCACAAACCCCCACCCTAGCTGTGCCACTACTTTCACAGTGGCGCAGATAGGGTGGGGATGTTCAAGCTCAACATACCACTATTTTTATACGGTTAACTTTGAAAAGTTTACTTGCTGAATTCTGTTTATTTAACCCCTTGAGCTCTGATGGTAAAATTTTCTACCGCATAATTTTAATTCCGAAATGTCACAACGGCACCAGAAAAATAGACCAAATTTATTTGAAAAAGGTTTAATGCATATTTTCGTGTGTATCGTAAACCGGTTTTTTTCTTTGAAAAATACTGGTGCAAATGTGACATTTGGAATTTTGAAGAAATTTACCCACCAGAGCTCAAAGGGTTAATAAAACGAAATAAAACTATAAGAAAAAAGTGGTATCCAATACCTTTCAAAGTAAGTGGTGCAACAGGATTCGTACACTTCAATGAATTTTTACCACAATTGTTGCAAAGTAATATTTCTCTTATTTAATGAAAAAAAAAATATTAGTCTTCAGATATAGCGATCAGTACTTTACATATTTATGGTACTAAAACGCCTAAAATCCCCTGAATAACTTGATGCGTAAGAATCCCCTGTTAAAAAATCGGAACCAGTCGTGAGCCGTGCATACGTAAAGTTTACGAAACACAGCGGATTTAAAGAGAATGTTTCTTTATTTATTTATCTCATGTTTTCTTATTACATGAAAAATTGTCAAATTTTAATAAGAGTGGTATGGCACATTGTTGGAAGTTTGTCCTCATTTTTTTTATTCTTACCGCAAGTTTCGAAAAAAGAATTTCACTTAAATTATTAGCAGCCCCTTCAACAATAAGTAAAGAAAAATATTTTATTCGGAATTTCCTAATGAAAAAAAAAAACCAAACTGGCAATTACGGTTTAGCAAATAATACAGGATTGTCATAATCCTTTATTGTTATCCACATTAATTATAACACAAGAATCATCATCGCAGCGGTCATCTTGACCGCTACCTAATCAAAATATTTCGACTGGAACCAGCAATGTTAAATAATAAAATAAGTTCAACATGTATCACATCAACTTGTACCACATTTGGTTTCTGGTATATAAAAGTCAAAGAAAAATATTGTTTTCAGTAAAGATTTCCTCAACGATTTACATAGGAGTAATGTTTACCTTATAACAGAAAAAATATATATTAAGTTGGCAGATCACAATGAACAGCTGGAAAATGACCGTATTTAAAGTAGTATGCAAAAATGTAGTTACCTAAACACTAGAACGCCGGGAAATTTCACCCAAGATTCACAAAAAATATTTCACTCCAGAATATGTATTTCAATTTATTTAATGTTTTTCTGCGTTGTTCAAATTTAATTCAACCAGAAAAAAAACTTTTGTCATTCATGTTGAAGCTGGAGGACCTAGGAAGTTTCTAGAAAAAAAGTAGTGAACCCATACTATTAAAGGTTGGTACATAATGGTTAACATTCATTAGTTGGATTACAATGAGCTTCGCAAATGTTATTCTGGTTTACCATAGTCTATTCCCTATAAATAATGGAGTATGTAGCACAAATAATTAATTTATAGGATTTTACAAATTAATTCTGTTAAATTATGATGTATGGGGGATATCCTTTACACTATATTTTCATGATGTTATACCATTTCATTTATAATAGAATTGATGTTTATTGTTAGAGTTTTTATTTAGATACCATTTTTTAAAAAATAATTAAACAATGTAATTTCGTTATAGTGTTAAAGAAATTTTTCAAAATGTTTCATAATCCAAAAATGGCGCAAGATTTTTCTTTCTTGCTTTATTTAAGAAAGGAAGATATTTTTTTAAAATATAAATGCACTTTAACGTCAATCATTCTTAGTCTACTTCAATAATAACATATTTATCTATTTCCCAGAAGAACAAAGAATATTAAGTAAAAGTATATAAATTGAAAGGAATCGCAAACATCATTATAGTCATTTGTTTATTTTAGAAATAAGTTCCTATGTTGACATTTTAGAAAGTGGCGTGATTCCTCAAACAAAACACGAGTAATGGTAATTTAAGATTTACTTCCTTACAATAGTGAATTATTTAGAACATTATATTGACATAGTTAATGTTCCCCCCATAGAACGAGGAAAAAACTGAACTTTTATTTTTAAAAAGTAAAAAAATAAAATTAATGAAAACTAAAAATAATAATAACAGTAAATATGGCTACGTAAATGTTACTCGCCTATTTCTGAATTCAGTTTGATGAGGACTTGGACTGTGGGGTTTTGTTACGCAGATTACACAGTCGATGCTTATTGGACATTGTTCTTTTGGAAATGTTTACTTGACCTTATTCGATTAACGAGTTACCTTCCATAAATTAAGTCGAATTTTTCCGTTTTAAAGTAGTGGTAGCAAAATATTACATCGTGTGACTTGCACAACCAATGCTCTTGGAAAAACCCAGTGTTAACCCCTTGAAGGGTACCGGTATATTATATATATTACTTAATTTTAATTCCCTTAAGCCACATTGGCACCGGAATTTTAGTACTATGTTTTGTTTTTTTACAATGCACGTGAAAAACGGCTTTTACTTCCTATCAAATAAATTTGTTTATGAATCCCGGTGTCAATCAATCATTTGAACATTTAAGGAACAGAAGTGCTTTGCCCCTCAAGGGGTTAAACTTTCTATAATACTAGCTGTTTGTCCGGAGTTGCCCGGGCACGTGGTGGTATTCAGTTTTCAAATGTGTTATCTGTTTTCTAAATGACCCTTAACCCCTTAAGGGGCAAGTAATAATGTTTCTGTAATATTGAGTTCTCACCGAAAAAATTGAAAACTTTTATTTTAAAATAAGAAAAAAGCAATTTTTCACCATTTTACCGCCAAAGTTAAAGAAATAAGATTTCTTTAAGATTTTCTGGTAAGAATCTTGTTCAAATTAGGTGGTATAAAATACATACCACCGCCCCTCAAAGGGTTAGCCCTTAAATGCATAGGATAGAACGCGTTCCAAAAATGCTACCAGAAAAATTTAAATAGTAAATTTTTCTTTATTTAATTACGAATGGTCTGTCATTGAGTAAAGTGAAAATTGCTCTTTTAAATTTCTGGTAAGAATACGGAATATGTTAATAAAACCCCCAATAAATCGGAAACACTTATGGTATCGAAAATAATACAGTATGCATTTAAGGGTTAACCCCATAATGGTCAATTAAATTACGGTTCACAAATTCAAATTCATTATTGCCACCACTTTAAAAAAATATTCTTCTTATTTAATGAGAAGTAAAATGATACCAGAATCAAACCAATTACACAATTTTATAAAACTGGTGGGAATAAACAATGCGTGAAGCTTGCAGCCCGTAAGTGTCTCGGGCGCGACGATTAACCCTTTGAGCTCTTGTGGGTAAATTTCTTAAAAATTCCAAATGTCCATTGGCACCAGTATTTTGCAAAGAAAAAAACCGTTTAAAGATATACATGGAAAAAATGCATTAAAACTTTTTCAAACAAATTCGGTTGAATTTTCTGGTGCCGTTGTGACGTTTCGGAATTAAAATTATGTGGTGGAAAATTCTACCATCAGAGTTCAAAGGGTTAAGTTGTTAAACGAAACTCAAATTTCTAAGATTTTATATTTATAAATGCCTTTTGTCAGAGTTTATATTTTTAAATGGAAAAATATCGAAGAGGTATTGAATTGAAAGCATACACTGTTTGGTGCTTTATTTTCTACGTAATTTAATTTTTTTATCTATGCGTACCGAAAGCGAACGACACCGCGACGGAACACTCAGGTTTCTACTGAATTCATAAAAATGTTCGCAAATTTTATTTTGTAAAATATAATTCTGTCATTATGAACGTTTCAAATCTTTGTAAGTGATGTAAATTGAATTTATTGAAATGCTCTAAAAAAAGTGTGTTAACACTAGAACCGCGGAGACGTGTCATTTTGACCCGTACTCAGTGAAAAGATGTCGATTCGAACCAGATAAATCTTAATAAAATAATTAATATGTAAGATGCCAGAAAATTATTTGAAATAAATAAGTTAAATAGACTTAAATAAAAATTCTGATGTTAATTATTTTTATAAAACTTGAGTAAAATTTCCCGCGGTTCTAGTGTTAAAATACGGACATTTAGTTACTTTTAGCGAAAGAAAAATATATTCTCCATGAGCCAGGGTGTGATTCATGTTTGCCGGAGTACAGGGTGATTATAAAAAAACTATCCCGACATTTGGGCCCTTAACTATCACACCATTCACAGACACTGAATGAAGTTTTCGCAAAAGGTATTTTGAGGTATGCGTACAAGAATGATGTAAAAAACAACAGTGTCACTTAAATAGTTACTGTTACAGTGAAAAAATTTCGAAAGAATCAAATAGCAACACCCAGTTTTTGGTAATGGAATGTGATCTCCATTGTCAAAAACCCTATATAGCGTTGGAACGGCAACTATATTATGAAAATCACCGGCGGTAGATTGGCAAAAAGTAAGGGCAACCAATAAGAACAGAAATGTTGCATAAAATACAGCATTTTATTGTGTTTCAAAAAATTTTCCACATGACCTCCTTCACACACCATGAGACCTTGCATGCGGCAGTTGGTGGATAGCAATACAGCACGTACCATGACAATAGGAATCTCCTGAATCGCAGTTCTGATGGCATCTTTCAAATCAGATTCAGTTTGAGGACGAAACTGATACACTGCGGATTTCAGATATCCCAACAGCCAGAAATCCATTGTTGTCAGATGAGGAGACCTTGGTGGCAATGGAAACAGGAAATGTCGGGAGATAACTCTGTCACCAAACTATTGACTAAAGACACGTTTGACTGAAGACCCGACATGTGGAGGAGCGTCATCTTACATCCACACAACTTGAGATATAGCATTTTGCCGTTACAATGCGGGAATCGCGTAACGAGTTAACATGTCCAGAAAGCGAGCACTCGTTACTGTACACGTTTGCAGATCACCGGCAATAACCTCTTCAAAAAAGTAAGTGTCGAGGACGAATTTATTCGTTATACCACATCACATAGTCACTTTTTCCTCGTGTAATGGACGTGCAAGCACATCATGTGGATTATTCTCTGCCCAATGCACACAATTTTTCGAATTAACGTTACCAGTTAACGAGAAATACGCCTCATCTGTCCATAGAATACGGTAAAGGCCAGCTGCTATGTTCATCCTATCGGATAAGGAATTGGTTTGCAAAATCCAGCCGTAATTGATAGTCTTCCGCTTCCCACATTCATAACTTTCACTACATCTGGATGGGGTACCCAATCCAGATTGCTTTTTTTCATTGTTTATTTTCACATTATTATTTTTCTAGTTAACTTGTTTTTGGCGCACCATATCCCTTAAGGGATTTTGCGCCATAAAACCCTATACAACCAACCAACCAACTTCCGCTTCCCACATCTGGACACGCTGGAATCGATACAGAAGCATGTTTAGAACCGAGCGCAGAATCTTGCGTACATTTGAATTCGGCAGATTCAGAACACGTGAAACACTGCGTGCAGTTGCGGGACAAACTGTGCTTATCGTTTGCTGGACTTCTGCAACAGCTTCCACAGGAACGGAAGGTCGTCCAGACCGAGGTCGACCGCATGTGCGACCAGTTTCTACGAATTTATTTATCAAGTCTTGTACAGCTTCGACAGTGCACGGGCCTCGCCGTAATCCATGGTTGCGGCGGTAAACACGTAATGTCTCTGTGGTATTTTGTCCATTCAAGTAATAAATCTTTACGATTTCCCCAACGTTCTTTCCCTGAAAGCGTCATCTTATTCGTACTGACAGAAAGCAACATACGCGGCTCGTATTTTGCAGTGCCTTTTCTTTCACCTAGCGTGACGACATCAGGCATGACTGTGTCTTACGCAGAACCCGAAATTTACGTTTCTTGGTTTCTTCTTCTCATTTTTTGGGGAACTAATCAGTCTGGGATATCAGCCTAAGAAATGGTGTGACGTGTGACATAAATGAAACGAATATTAATGCTCTGTTGCACGGCAAAGTCCTTTTTACATTTACCTGCCTAGCTCCGGTGATTTCCATGCTACAGTTAACATTTTAACGCTATTTAGAGTTTTTCAGAATGGAGATCACATTCCAATACAAAAAACTGGGTGTTGCTATTTGATTTTTTCGATATTTTCTCACTGTAACCGTAACTGTTTGTGTGAAACTGTTGTTTTGCATATCATTTTTGAGCGCACACCTCTAAATACCTTTTGCAAAAATTTTATTCAGTTTCTGTGAATGGTATGATAGTTAGGGACCTAAATGTCGGGATAGTTTTTTTTATAATCACCCTGTATTTGAGCAGGTTAAATATCATATTTTAAAAAACCGATTCCACCATAAATTATAAAAATGTTTTAACTTTAACCTTCCTACCCTGTTGAATTTTTACTCAAACTTGATTAAAATATTTCCTACCAGAATTTTTATCTAAATCCATTTAACATACTTATTTAACTTAAATCATTGTGTTTTTTTTAATTAACTTTATGAAAAAATTTCTGGTTTGAATCGAATAAAACGCATTATAGGACTGGGTCGATTAGACCCATTCAGGGTAGGAAGGTTAAGAATATATTTTTGGTTTGTGGGGACCTATCGAATAGCGCCTTGCATAGGCAAAACCATTATGAAACGATGAGGTTTATATTGATTTCGTCAAATTATTCGCATATTTTATTTTGTAAAAAATATTTCTACACGTCCTAAGAGCAAGATTTGATAATTGAAATTTCGAATATCGGTAAAAATTCTTCTTTCGGAATATAGAACTTTCGAATAAATGTTACTAAATTTTTTTCTTCAAATTGAATGATAAATTAAAGTCAGAAAATGAAATCAACTCATTTATATATATATATATATATATATATATATAACTTTTGTGGATTTATTAATTTGAAAAAGAGCTGGAACAGTTTCATACAAACAGAAAGATTAAAATTATTCAAAATATATCACATAAAATTAGGTTTACTGCACCAATCTACATTAAAATAAATTTATCCTCCTGGAAATAATTTACTCCTATTGCAATTACTCAAAGTAATACCGAATTTCTGTGTGAAATAAGAAGCATTGAATAGCAGTGATAATAGTTTTGCGGATGAATAAGATTAAACGAAAAGAGATGGTTTTGAGCACTTTAGAATGTAACAAGGTTAGAAGTCTTTTGCCAAAGAAAATGAATTAATAATTATTAGATATGAAATTCTTTAAAATGCATTAGAAGAAAAAGCTCGAACAGAAACGAATCATTAGTACTATTTTGTGTTAACACTGATGAAATTTAAATCAGTTACATGAATTATATCACGTAACATTAAGTTAAAGAAAGATGAATTACAGAAAAATAAAATTTGATAATTTTATCTAGAATCCAATGTTTTATATCCGAAATTCCGAATTTCGGTAAAAGATCTTCTTTTGGAATACGAATTTCATAAATAAAAATTTATAAATACAAAAACTTCTTGCTCAAATTAAAAGCTAAATTATAGTTGGTAAATGAAAGCAACTCATTTTTGGAAATGACGTTTGCTGATTTTATTAACTTGAAAAAGAACTGAAATAACTGAATCAAAACAAAAGGTCTAAATTATTCAGAATATATTACAAATAGGTTTACTGTACAAACTGCCATTAAAGTAAATTTATCTTCCTGGAAATAGTTTACTCTCATTGCATTTACTCAAACTAAATCCAAATTTCTGTGCTAAAGTAGAGAGCATTGAATGGGAGTGACAATAGCTTTGCGGATGAATAAGATTAAGCGAAAAAGAAACTCATTTTTGCAAAATGACTTTTGTGGATTTTATTAACTTGAAAAAGAACTTAAAAAAAGCTAAACCAAATCAAAATGACTAAAGTTATTCAAATTATACTAAATAAACATAAGTTTGCTGCAAAAACTGCCTTTAATGGCACTTTGTACTGTTCTCAAATCTTATCTTAATAACTTACTACATGCGTAGATAATATCTTGCACAAGTGTGATTTAAATTTTCTATTTATTTTTACTGGTGTCAGTTTGGTAAGGCATTACAGTCTTTTCACAGACACCGACAGGAGTTTGTCTTGGTTGTCACAATATGGCGGAATTACTACAGCTGAAGTAAACTTCTACCAGTAAAAATAAATACTAACTTTTGCCATTGTTTTAGATTGAATTTTGCCATTAATGAGGTGTTTAAATAATAAGAAGAAAGTTTCTTCATAAATTTACCGCTGAAACTTTGTTGCGGTGGTAATAAACACCCTGAGAAAGCGGTTGCAGTTGTAGCATCACTACTTTAAAAATTATGTCACTTCATTTTTCTTAATAGTTCAATGTTGCATAGAGATCTATGAATTAGTTTACATGTATTATCACTAGTACAACCTTCTGTACTTCTACAGGAATTTTGAGTGGTACCAAATGAGCATATTTCGATTCGAACCAGGAATTTATCCATACATTAAGTTAACCATAAGCCACACGAAAATAAGTTAAATACAAATATATAGTATTAAATCAAGGATTTCAAACTGTGGACCGCCAGATACCACTATAATTTTAAAGACATAATAATCAAGTCAATTTGCAGAGTGTCTAGGGTTAGATAAGACCAAGACAACTATAAAACTTTAGTGTAATCCGGCGGGCTGCTGTTTGCTATCCCTGTTTTAAATAGAAATTCTGGTGTTATATACCTTTATAAAACTTCAAAAACCAATACTGTCGCTGCAGTTTAACCCTTTAATTACGGGTTTGGGATACATGTCGTCCCAGAAACGATTCCTTTATTACATTCGCACCAATTTAAAAAAAAAAAAAAAAAAAAAAAAAAAAAAAAAAAAAAAAAAAAAAAAAAAAAAAAAAAAAAAAAAACGAATCAGTGCCATACACTTGTACCGGAAAAAATTCCAAAACAAATCTATCATAAACATTTTCTTTCTTAATAGTGGAACGAATAAATACAAAACGTTCGCTTTTTATACCCCGTAATCAAAAGGTTAATATATAAAAATTACAATATGGAAATGTTTATAACTTTGAGCAAAAATACAATTAATTTAATGAAAAAAAAAGAAAAGAAAAAATAATACTTTTTTGTGTGCATTATTTCACAAACCGTATAGAGACTTTAGAAGAGTAGAAAAGTGTCCAGTAATTTACCAGAATTTGACCGTGATTTAGCAAAATAAGAGTGCATCTATAAACTAACCAGAAACGGCATATTGTTCATTTTTAATACCGAAAACTTTATGGTAAACCTCAATAAAACATATTGTTTACACGGCAGTTCCAGTATTTACGCAAGTTCGAGCACGAACAGACAATCCGAATTCATAAATACTTTCGAACTATATTGGAAAATTTAATAGTTGAAAACTTCCTTGAAGATGAAACAGTCCGGGCCACTATTTGAATCAGGATTTTATTGACTGACGCCACCAATGTTATATCTACTAAGCAATTCCGGAAGAATCTGGAAGACGATATCTCCCAGCTTAATCTTTTACAATCAAAGTATCTCTTCTGATATCTTAAATCAGCTAGACAAAATAAATTCCTGGATATTTTTCTTAACGTGGCCCGGAATTTTTCACCCACTCAGAAATTTTCTACTATTATGATTTATTTATTAATTGTAGAATTAAGTTAAAAATTAATCTAGTATTATTACACATACAACGTTTAATACAGTTGAAAAAAAATCCCTGGTTTATTCAACAGTTAGAACATTCCTAGGATAAAAATGCTGGTAGAAAACTTGGAAGCACTGCATACTTAAAATAATGTATATTCGAAAAGAAAACTTATGAAGATTAAAAGTGAATGAAAATAAGCATTAGAATAAAAAAATACTGAAATGTCATGAAAACAGATCTGTAGTATTGCATTACAAAATGTAATTTAAATGTTCTGTTATTAAATCCTTGAGGGGCGATCATATATCTATGAAACAACTTAACTTTAATTACTGAAGGTCATATACGCAAAAGGATTTTGGTTTAAAAAAAATAGCTTCAATATATGCGTGAAATATAGCTTTTTTCATATTTAAAATTAAATTTATTTTCAAATTCCAGTGTTAATCATTCATTTCAACGTTTTCGCAATCGGAAGGGTGTGCACCGCAAAGGGTTAAAAAACAGCAATCTCTGTATTGTTTACAATCACAATATAAATTCTTCCCCAAATCTTATCCAATAAAAAATACAATGTATCAACTTTGAAATCTTTTGCACCATTAACGCCATTCTTATTCGTTAATGATGCAAGTAATGCGTTAGTAGGTGAAAGAAATTAAGTAAGAAAGAGTAGGTTTTATTGGCATTCCATTCTTAAACTGGTATCATCTACTATGAGAAATATATCCAGTTTCAGGACTGCAAACAGGTAATAAAAATGCCCCAGTTTATTACTATAATAAATAAGTACAATAACCTTGTAAATACCACAAAATCATTTGAGCTCTGATTTGTGAATTTCTCCCCACATATTTTTAATCTCCAAATGTCACCAAAGGTACCGAAATATTCGACCAAATTTATTTAAAAATAAATTAATACATTATTTGTATATATAATAAACTGATTTTTTTAATTGCAAAATACTAGTGCTAATGTGACACTTATGTATTCTGAAGGAATTTAACCGCGGAGCTTAACCCTTTCAGGGGTAAAGTATTTCCGCTCCAAAAATGTTCAAATAATTGATTTGCATCGCAATTTACTAACAAATTCACTTGAAAATAATCAAGCTCTTTCTCAAGTATATTATGAGATCGAAATTGTACTAAAAATTTAATAGTGCCATTTCGCAATTGGAACAGCAAAATTAACCGTTTGCAGACAGCAAATGGCGTCCTTGAAGGGGCTAAAGGGCTAAAGAGATCCAGAATACAAAAATCTTCAAATTTTGTAATATATATATATATATTGCATTAAATTTGTCTCTGTTTCTTTTTATGCTTAAAATGACATTTAAATCATGTTTCTATCTTAATTTTTTCTTTTTGGTTTGTTTTCAAAATCTAGTATTTAAGCAATATGGATGTCATAGAAATGACTTCTTGTGAAAATATAGTTTTTATGATGGGTTTTTTCACCTTTTTAAATTCTTAAAACTCAAGAAAAAATAAATGCTTCAAAAAATATAATAAATGCTACTCGTTAAAAATAAATGCTTCAAACTTGGAACATGTCTTTTTTGAATGTTTCACTTAAATTTTGATTCAGCAAATTTGAAACAAAAAATATTTATTTTTGAAAACACATTTAAAAAAAAGTTACATCATTTATCCTCAAAATTTTACATTATATATATATATATATATATATATATATATATATATTAGTATTTTCAAAAATACTGAATCAAAATTAAAGTATAAATGTTTGTGTTTATTAAAATGTAAAAAAATTCAAAAAATATTGCGAGTTATAACGATTTTAAGCTATCCCACTTTTTTATTAAATTTTACATTTTGAATTAAAACAAGTTGGAAATTGCACGTGAAGCGTAGCAAATAAGACGCGTTCGTACGAAAACGAAGTTTTAAAATATCAGTCTCATATATCACTCTCATAAAATGGTAAATAGTAAATTACAATTAAAATGCGCCCCAAACAATGTTCTCCCTATACCATTATGTAATGAAATACTTTTGTCTGGCCTTGTAAATTAATAACAACTGATCTTTGCACCATGTATTATGCAAAATGTATATTATAATATGTACTTTATAGATGCATATCAATTTTATTATGTTCGAATGAGTGTAACACCATTAATATACATTTGAAACATTTTTCCCCATTGACCGTAATGTAACGGAATAATTTGATTGTCCCTGTAATTGATCTATGCATTAGATTTTCATAATATTTGAAATGACTCAACAAAATTATGCAATAATTATGTATTTTAAATTTCAAACGATTAAAATGCATTTAAAACTTTTTTCCCCAATGACCGTAATGCAACGGAATACTTTTGATTGTCCTTGTAATTGGTCTATGCATCCGATTTTCATAAAATTTGAAATGACTCGACAAAATTATGTAATAATTACATTTTTGAAATTTAAAACGATTCTGTTTGGTAGTTTTTGCGTTGTTATATGCGGGCGGACTCAACGACAACTAGAGGTGCTACGTATTTACATAATTACAAACGCACCTAAAAAGTATGAGAAGATTTATCATGGATTTTGTTTACAAACGATTTGATTAGCCATCACAAAAAATTTCGAATTTCAACTCAATAAATAAAAAATTATTTTAAAATGTGCTCCGTACCGCTTTAACCCTTTGAGCTCTGGGTTATAAATTTCTTCAAAATTTATACCCCAGGTCTCACATTGGCGTTGGTGTTGGTGTATTTTTGTCGGCCGATTATCTACGCTATGGGATATAGGCCCTATGGGGTGGGTTGCCCTCCGTGGGGGTCTTTCTAAGGGAACCTAACCCGTATTTACGCAAGGTTCGAAGAAAACCACGGAAAACTTCGAACGGTTAGGCCGACGGTCGCGATTGGGTTCGAACCCAGCACCTACCGTCTACCAGTTTGGAGGTCAGACCCTCGCGGCCACTGGTGGGGCGTGTCACATTGGCACCAGTATTTTGCAAAGAAATAAACCGGTTAACGATAAACACAAAAAATGCATTAAACATTTTTCAAATAAATTTAGTAGAATTTTCTGGTGCCATTGTGACATTTCGGAATTAAAATTATGTGGATGAAAATTCTACCATCAGAGCTCAAGGGGTTAAGAACGTTGAGCCACAGTTCAACTTAAATTTTCGGAAATATTTTTTACTGATATCTCTAGACAGCTCTTATAGAACGTGTAATATAAAATTTATTTTAAATATTTTTTTTTTCAAAAACGTTTACAATGCCTTTAATCACAATGACAATTGTGCATGTATTGGACAGAAAACCGTTATCCAACACAATGTATCAACCTTAGAATCACTTTCACCATTAACGCCATTCTGATGTATCGATGTGAGTAATGCGCTAGATGAAAGAAAATAAATAAGAATGAGTTGACTTTAGTGCCATTCGATTCTTAAATTGATGTACGAGAAAGATATTCAGCGCTGCTAATAGGTTAATAAAAATGACCAATTTCTCAGAATTGTTTCAATTAGGAATAACCAATTAAATTTTGCATTTAAGCAAGAACAGTGTGCCACAGTTAACCCTTTGATGGGCGGTGATGGCAAAATGACAACACCTAATTTAATTCCAAACTGCCACAATGGCACCAGAAATTTTCTATTCAAATTTCACTTTTATTAAATACGCAAAATTACACTTTTATTAATTTACAAATAAAATTTAGTGTAAATACTGGTGTCATCTAGTTAATTCAATATTTTACGAATACAAGTACTTTGCCTCGGAAAGGGGTTAACCACATTCTTAGAAAAGAATTTTTACTGATATCTCATGAAATCAATTCTGGGTAGCCGATAACAATTATTTTTGTTTCTTAAAAAAAATGTTTGTATTGTGTTTAATCGCAGTAAAAATGTACTATGAATTATAACAATATTAAATATATAACCTTTACTCAACAGTGAAATGCAATGTATTACCTTTAGAATCACTTTCACATTAACTCCATTCAGAGGCGTTAATGATGTTTCTTACTTTTTTTTGCATCACAAAAAATTATTGAAATTTTATCTTATTTAATTACTTAATTCTCATCCCGTGATATTTAAGGACTGTGAATTTCACGGCTTCTATTCGGAATAGTTTGATTCCCACAAGTTTTATAAAATAATGAAATTGGCTTTATTCAGATATTATTTTGCTTGTCATTAAATGAAGTAAATATTTCTTTTTCAAAAAAGTGATTAAATTTCTAAACTGTAATTTAATGCGCAGCTGAAGGGGTTAGTAGATGAAAGAAGATAAAGAAGAATTGAACAAGTTTTATTGGCATTTTATTCTTAACTCCCGATTACACATAGATGGTATGACATACCCAGGGTTGACATGGTTATTAACTTTCTCACCACTAATTTTCGAAAAGTAATCTTCAGTTTATTTTAGCTCAGAATTTTTGAGCAATGTCAATGATTAAATAAAATGCCGTTCTTATATAATTTATTTGTGGCTAAACATAAATCGTACACATTTGGGACATGTGTAAACATTTCCTTGTTAAATTGATATTGTCTACTACGAGAAAGATATTCATGGTTGCAAACATATAAATGGGTGGGGCTAGTGAGTGTTTAATCCCGGAGTGGGCGCTTGTATGATTATGAAATTACTTAAGTTTAATTCCGAAAAACCTCGTTGGACCAGAATTTTAGTTTTAAAAAATCTTGGTTTGTTAAATGCGTGAAATACAGCTTTTTCTTATTTAAAAATAAAGTTGTTTTCAAATTCCAGTGTCAATCATTAATTTTAACAGTTAAGCAATGGAAATGTTTTGCGTCGCAAAGGGTTAACCACTTGAACAATCCCTGCTCCTGACATCTTACATAATCCTCCTGAAAAGTATTCTTTAAATAGCTGCCACCATTTATATGTTACTTAATTTTAAAATCAATCGGTTCATTTTAGGACAACAGTTTTTCAGTGTTGTTGACTAATAGAAGTTCTTTTATTAAAAAAATAAATAAATAAAGCTGGTTTCGATATGCCGATTATATGTTTACCCGGTCTGAAATTTGAAGGCTCAACGCACAAAAACAAATTGTTGGACCAACCTGGTATAAAAGTTAAAAAATCGACTCGAACCCGACCTGAATCCTGCAATTAAAATTATTCACTTATTTATGCTCATATTTTATTTTTAGATTATGTACGAAATACATGAATACAGAAAAACACAAATATTGATTACTATTTAGGCAATAATATACATATTAGGCAATTATATTCAAAAGAAAATCCAGTAAGTTAGTTTAAAATGAAAGAATTGGATCGTAAAAGAAAATCACAATTTTAAAGCTCTAAAAAGAACATAAGTAAATTTTAAAAAATGCATTTCTTAAGATTTTCTAAACAAATGCGCAACATAAATATAATATTTTGAATAACAAATAAGTAAGATGGCAGCCCAACTTGGACTTTGAGTAAAGAATTTAGAAGAGTACACGATTCGCATTCGGGACAATAATGCTTATCATACAGGCCGAGTCGGACACGGACCGAATGCTTAGCTTTTATTTCGGGCCCAACACCAACCTGGAGATTTTAATCAGTGTAGACTACAAATGAGTTCGGGCTCTTTTTTCGGAGCCCAGTCCTAACCGAGCCCGATTCTGACAATACACAGTTGAAGAAAAATTGTACAATATTTATTTCAAAAATTACAAAAGCAATTGTCCTTTTCAAACTATTTTTTATATAGAAATGACAAAAATTCAAATTTAATATTATCAAAAGAAAAGTTTAGTATAAAAAAATGTGATTTATTTATAAAAATATAGTCATATTTTGTCCCTTTTAATAAGAAAACATTATGGACATGTTAATGAAATGTGTTTCACATATAAATGCACGGGACTTGAGGAAATTACTGTCGATTATCTTTCTAATTGAACAACATTTATCAATTTTCTATAAAAAGTGCACATTTTTAAGCATAATCATTTTATTCCTTATATCAATCTATCGGGATAGGCGTGACCCAGAAAATAACGTTAAATTAAAAATTTTGAAGTTCCAATATATTTATAGGAATAGAGAAAAAACTTCTCGATTGCTGTTTATGGAAATAATGCGGTAATAACATTAATCGACATACCTTTTAAGAAAAAAAAATCATGTACTGCCATGCGGTTTGGCGTATGTTAGTCAATTTGGCGTATGTCAGTCCGAGGTGTCTCAAATCTTTTACTTCTTACCACAAGTAATTAGTTTGTTAATTTTTTTTTTTTTTTTTTTTTTTGTGAAATACAATGAATAGATATCATTACAGAAGATCTGGCATGTTCACAATTCTTCACAAAAAATTATCTAAATATTGCCCAAATTTGGAAAGTTTATTAAATTTACATTAAAAATTTATATAAATTCATAGTTTTACTTCATGTTTCAACTAAAAAAGCATGTGATAGATAAAAATTGCATACATATATAAAAAAACGTTTTTTGAAGGTAGGCACATATATTGAAAGTACTACTGAGCCAAGGGGGATTTGGGGGGGGGGGGAAGAATTATTTATCCATCAATTGTTTCTTTTATTCTCCTTTCTTTCCCTATCCGGTAACTTCCCTAATATTCCATTTTTTCAAAAGTGAAATATATTTTACAGATTTCGTTATAGAAGGTTTAGCATAAACACCATTCTTTACAAAAATGTGTCTAAATATTGCCTACAATTGAAAAGTTTATTAAAATTCCATTAAGAAATTACATAAATTCATTGTTTTATTCCCTGTTTCAAATAAAAACACATGCGTTCGATAAAAATTTCAAATTAAAAAAAAAAAATTCTCTGGAAATATTCACGTATTTTAAAAGTACCGTAATTTTGGGCATATAAGCCGCGGATCAAACAATTCTTTTTGAACCCAGAAACCTTATTTAGTGATTGAAGACAAATATTTACGGCGATCTAACAAGTTACATTTATTTCCTAAAAAATTCTGGGTCGAAAAAAAATTGTTTGATCTGCGGCTTATACACCCGAAATTACGGTACTACTGAGCCAAGAGGGATTTTTTTTATTTGGGGGGGGGGGGAGGAGAAGAATTTATTATCCATCAATTTTCTCTTTTATTACCCTTTCTTTCCCTATCATGAAACTTCTCTAGTATTCAATTTTTAAAGTAAGCGATTCTGCTTGCGCCGAAGTACAAACAACAGACGCATGGGTTGCAATTGTAAACATAGCTCGGTATTACTTAACCGGACATATATTTTAAGGAAAAAAAAATGATGCATTGTATACATAATTTGGCATATGTTAGTCAATTTAAAAGGTACTGCAAATCGTTTGCTTCATAGTACAGGTAATTGTTTTGTTGATATATTGTTAAAAAAGTGAAATATATTGAACAGATATCATTTCATATGATCTGGCATAAACGCAATTCTTCACAAACAAATAACTAAATATTCCCTAAATTTGAAAAGTTTATTAAAATTTAATTAAAAACTTACATAAATTCATAGTTTTATTCCCTATTTCAACTAAAAACACATGTATTCGATAAAAATTTCATATTTTTCAAAAAAGAAGTTCCCTGGAGGTATTCATATACTTTAAAACTGCTACTGAGCCAAGAGGGATTTGGGAGGGAAACAAAAAAGAATTTATTATCCATCGTTTCTTTTATTCTCCTTTCTTTTCCCATCCGGTAACTTCCTTAATATTCAATTTTGAAAGTAAGTGATTCTGCTTGCGCCGAAGTATCCCCAACAGACGCATGCGCTGCCATTGTAAACATAGCCCGGCAAATGATTTTTCTCCAGTCTGTAGCAAGAGCAAGCAGGAGAAACATCAGATAAGGGACAGATTTCAGTCTCTCCTGTCTTCATCCACGTGCTTCTTGTTTTCTATATGGATGTTGTTCCGGGAACCTTGTTATTGCTTTTGTCAACTGTTGTTGGTAAGTAAATATTACCTAAAATATATTTAGCGAGGAGTTAAAATCAAGTGTGTAATTTTTTTTCTGTAATTTATTTCTTGCATGTAGTTAATTATTGAGATTTAAAGGGATTCCGTACCCCTCATTCGGCGAAAAATGACGAAAATATCGATTTTCTAATTTTTTTTTTACTTAAATTATACTTAATTAGACCTTGTACATTATGATGAAGTTCTGTTAAGATTCGAGCACTTTAAATATAGTTTTATGTGATTATATGACATCTCTATGTCCCTAATCCTTTCCGGACCACTGGTCCCACTCCGGATATACCTAATTTTTAATTCCAATCTTCCAACTGGCACCAAGAACATTATTATTATTATTATTATTATTATTATTATTATTATTATTATTATTATTATTATTATTATTATTATTATTATTATTATTATCTTTTATAATGAATGCTTAAATTAAAGAGTTCTTAATTTCTAAAAAAGTCGTTTGCAAATTTTAGACTCAGTCAATAATTTCTCATTATAAAAATTGAATTTGTGCGACCGGTTTACGTGTCCCATAATGTGCTCAAAATCCTTTATTATTCTTACCTATTGTTTTTATTAGAAAATTTGACTTATTTAATTCGCGTATTTTCTTGATTTCAATGTGCAAAAATTTCGGATTATAAAAACGGCAATAAAAGATTAAATATTCCATAAATGACGTTCTTCCTGAAGGAGTTAATGCCACAATCCACTTCCCTTAAAAGGGATTTTCCTCAGTTTGAGTTTTTTTTTCGGCTAATAGGCATTTTCAAAGTGATAATACTTTTATGTGTATTTTTCAAATGACTCGAATTTTTTTTTTCAATTGTTCTATATGGTCAATTTGATAAAACTAAGTATCGGGTTTACACTAAAGTATTTTTTAACACATGTAAATACAGGGTGCGTAGTCATCAAGAAACTCAAAGGATCTTAATTCTTTTAGTATCAGAAATTCTTTAAAGTACTGGTTGTTACATCTGAAAAAGGATTTCTTTTTCGATAAATAAAACAAATATTACATTATAAAAATTCTGGTAAAAGGTCCTTACAAGGTGCTTCCAGACTACGCACCCTGAAATATAAAATGAATTCAATTTTTACTTGTAATTTAACACGTATTGGCACATTTTATTTTCTCCCAAACTAAACAACTTATGAAAAATCCGGTACTTAATTTTTATACAGCACACTTCTAGAAAACTTTTTTTTTAAAAAATAGCTCAAAACATTCAAAATTGTACGAGAAGATAAATTTTAAAAATTACTTGAATTTAACACTAGAATAGCCGGGAATTTTACTAAAATTTTATAAAAATTGTTTCTCACCAGAATTTTAATGTTAAACTATTTAACATATTTAATTAGTATATTTTTCGCTGTTACATTTATCTTATTTTATAAAAAAAATTCCGGTTCGAATCAACTATTATCAATCTTGCAGGTGTCATTTTGACCCCTAATGGCGGTTCTAGTGTTAAAAAGAATAATAATTTTTTCGATACTTGCTAAGAATCTGAAAAAATTCTTGATAGAATAACTTTTTGTTTATTAAGTCCTTTATTACTGCGCCAAAAATATATCATAAAATACTTAAATTAAATAATAATAATAATAATAATAATAAAAGATCAAAAGATATAGATTCACTTTAAGATCGAAAATAATAATAAACCCAAGTATGTATACACTCCAACCGAGGAAAAAAAATCTATTTTATTTTAAAGAATTCATTCTTTTATTTTTTAACACTTACCAACACAGTTTAGAAGTTTCATGAATTTAGTTTGTCTGTCTGTCAATTCGTGCTCTAACTCGCGATAATATAGTCAGATTGCCATGGAATTTATGTATGTTATTATTTAATCACTTAACTGAACAATTGAAATATTATTGAAAAAACTCAATTGTAATAATATTCAATGTGCCAATTAAATTAAATATTATTCAAAAAAACTTTCGAATAACATCCATTTTTTATGTCTTTATAGTATTTTTAATCTTTTATCACTGGTTTTTCAAAACAGATTTTTTTCGATATCTATTTGAGAAAAATACTCGAATTAAGTAATCCAAAATTTGAAATAAAAATTTACTGGTGAGAATAATAAATGATAATTGGAATACGGATGCCAGTACGTGGTGCGGCCAAATAATGATTGGCAAAAGCACGTTGCCCGTATGACGCACGGGAAAAAATAGGGAAGCGGTAAATGTGGTATGATCCGCAATGAAGATGAGGACATTTCATATACAGGAACACTCAAGAAATTCCGTTACATTATTGCCTGGTAGTAAATATCAATTTCGGTGCATTAGAATGAAAAACATTTAGTGAATATATATATATATATAAATATAGTGAAATTTTTATATATTAATGACGTATATTAAAAAAAGTCTACTGCACATTCTGGTGTGCATATAATTTATCGTTCATTTACTTGAACACACTCAAATATTTGTCTACAGTACTGCCTATGTAGAGTAATTGCTGAAAACTGTTTTTGATTGTGAAACTCATTTTAAAGTTTGACGATTATTAATAATAATAATAATAATATTATTATTATTATTTATATATTTTTTATTTTTATTTATTTATACTTTCATAGATCATATACAGCAGGTCTCCCAAGACATTTCAGCCTTCAAAAAAAAGGGAAAGGGGACCATTTTTTGTTCAAAAAGGGAACTTTGGGGGGCCATTTTTATTTTAAATGGGGACTTCAGGGGACCATATTTATTAAAAATGGAGACTAAAAAAGAATATTGAGTGTAAAAACGTCCCAATTTTCCTAAATCTGCAAGTAATTTTTTTTTTTAAATTACCTCCAGAAAAATATTTCAGATGGTTATCTTTATAAGTTGTCATTAAACAAGGTACACCGTTTTATTTAATCTCATTTAAATATATTGCTGCAAGACTATAGAAGGTAAGCAATATCATCATCCGACTTGATAATTCTCCTTAACCCATTGAGCTCTGATGGTAGAATTTTCTATCACATAATTTTAATTTCAAAATGTCCCAATGGCACCAGAAAATTCAACCAAATTTATTTGAATAAGGTTTAATGCATTTTTTTCGTGTTTATCCTTAACCGGTTTTTTCTTTGCAAAATACTGGTGCCAATGTGACATTTTGAATTTTGAAGAAATTTACACCCCAGAGCTCAAAGGGTTAAAAGTAAAGAATAACAGTAAGCACTGAATTATAAAAAGCACAGCTTAACAGGGACTCCTGTTGATTAACCCATTAACGCTCAGCGTCCTTTTTTGAGGACGGTTACAAAAACAGTAAGAAAGCGGTTTTCCCACCAGTAAAGAGGAAGATAAATATGTACCTTATTTCACGAGGCAGAATCCTAGATAAATTCAGGTAAAAGTTAATTTGCTTTTAAAAGTGGTGAGAAATACAAAATTTAAATTTTAGCAAAGAAAATAATTCGGGCGTTAATGGGTTTATGTAATTGTTAATTATTAACCCTAAACATAAAATTTAGTTTCTTTTTACACAATAAAAGGTAGGATAAGCTATAATGTTCACCAGAGAAAACATAGTGTAACAAATCCCTTTGGGAAGTGATCAAAACCAATAAATCAATCCATTAAAAAAAGGGAAGTTATTTTCATGATTCCAGTGCATACTTTTCATAAACTAGAGTGCTCTGCCTTATACGAGCTGTGCTTACTAAATCCCATTCATATTAAAACCACATTAGCTTGATATACTTAAAAAAATTCGAAAATTTTAATAATAATTAAACAACCAATGATAATCTCAATATAAACATATTTCCATTCATTCCCACTGCATTGGGTGATTGGTATAATTGGCTGCTGTTAAGAAATTTAACGTCTGTTTTTGTGATTAATTAATAAGATCGCTAAATAGCATTTAAAAATCAACTTATCAGAAGACATTGGCTTTTTTATTTTTTTAACATTTTAAGAAAATTGTCATAAATAATGCATTTTAAATATATTGCTTTAAATCTTAGTAATTTTCACCAAAATTTTATTTCTCTCGTTAATATTCACGTGAAAATATTTTTGTTATAAGAAAAGAATTACTGGTTCTGTCTTAGAATTTGCAACATTCGTTAAAAGGGTCAACGAAAATACAAAATAAATCTCTTGTGTAAAAATATTTAAAAATTTAAAGCCTTGGCAATATTTTACTGGGGAATTTCAAATGTGATGTAATTTTTTCTATTTATGTCTTTAACTTTAACACATGTTAATGTTACTCTATATACTCGTGTATAAATCGACACCCCCCCCCCTCCCTGAATCTTAAGAAATTTTTGAAAAAGATTCAAGTATAAATCAAACCCATTTCTGGTAGTATGTGGAAAAATAATTTGTAATCGAGGATAAAAATATTAATCAATTACCATTAAATTAGTAAACATTTTAATTTATTTATTTATGTTATTTTTTTACTTTTCTAATCTGACTTTAATTCAACATTTTAAAGAAATTAATTATGTAAAACCGAAGAAGTTTAACCCTTTAACGTTCATTGGTTTCGCCACGAAACCACAAAATTTTAATTCCGATATGCAACACTGACACCGGTATTTTTATCTAAAAATATCCCTTTTATTATGTATGTGAAAAAAAAAAAATCACGTTTTCTTATTTACAAATATATTTGTTCTTAATTACCGGTGTCATTCATTTATTTCGACATCTTAGCGATGAAAATGCTTTGATCGTTAAAGGGTTAAACTAAATTCAATGATGACTGCACTCAATTCAATGATATTTAAAAAGAAAAAACTTTCTTAGACTGCTATAATATCGTACTTCTTTGTATTGTAGGACTTTCAGGAGCGATATCTAGAAGCATTTTCAAGTTGGAACTTTATTTTAAAAGGGGGATTAAAATCTTGAACGGAATGCCCCTGAATTAAAGGAAATTCTATTCCAAGAAAAAATGGGTGCAGGACAATTACAAAGTCATTACTGTTGAGCTTTATTTGTCAATCATTGGCAAATGACTACTGTCCGCGTTCGCTTTTATCTCTCAATCCAAACCAAGTTAATGGGTAGTTAGTTTAATCTTACAAAATTCAGTAATTATCTTTTCTTAAAAAAAAAAAAAAAAAAAAAAACAGGTAAAACCTCGTGTATAAGACTATCCCTTTTCATTACATCGTGTATAAGACTACCCCCTCCCCCCCCCGCCATTTTCAACTCTCTCTTTTTTTTTCTAAAATTCCCCACTTATGCATGAGCATATAAAGTAATTTAACACTTTTACTTTCTTTTTTTAAATATTCATATGTAAATACAACATTTGTGTTGAAACGTTAAATATTTTCCTGCTTTTAAAATGTTATCACTTAATTCTTATTTTAATATTTTATTTCTCTTTTTAATAATAACAAGTAAATACATTTTTATTTTAAAAGAAAATAATTTTTTTAATGTTTTTACAATTGCAAAAAATTTAAAATAATGATTTTTTTTAAATTTATTTTAAAATTCAAACATTTTCCATTAATTAAGAAAGGTGTTACAATACATTAAAAACAAAAACTTTTTTACATGTTTCGGTTCTAATTAAGATAAGAACCATACTATAAAATTTGTCTCGTGGTGAATACAAATGACGCTAACAATGAGATGTACTGGTGTACATTTTATCTAGTGTAATAATCTTGATTGGACCTGAAACATCCCAAAAATTCTTTGATTTTAATGTATTGTGAAACATCTTTTTAAAATAATGTTTCCTTTTTTTAATGTTTGAATTTTGCAATGTTTATGAAATGGTGATGTTCTTTTAAATCCTGTGATTAAAAATCTAATAGTTTTTTCAATTTTTTTATCATAAGGACTTTTTCTAAATGCGATTAAAAATATCTATTAAAATGATAATAGTTTAATAAAAGAAAGTCAAAATAAATGCAGTCTACACACTCCAAGCTTGTAATATATATCCTTAGAAAAAATTAAATTGTTCCTACGCATAGTTTTTGCTCAGCTATAAAACTTTTTCAATGGAATGATTTTGACCAAACTTTAACATTGAATATCTCTTAAAATAATTCCCCAATTTAAAAACTGTCTGTATCGGCGCATTTTGCACCCATTTCTGTGTAGTCTGTATGTTACCAATTTTCATGTTTTTGTGTGCAATATCAGGACTCCCAAATGGTCCACCAACTGAACATCAGAATTTTCTTAGAAAAATTTTATTTTTAGATTTTTCTTGCAAAATTGCCTTGACAAAATTTACATTTGTGTTTTGTGATCTTTTGACGAAATTTGCATTTTTTATTAAATTTAATGACATTTCTTAATGAGTTTCTTAAAATTTGTATTCTTTGGTATTTTTTTATTCGTGAAAGATTTGCAGTTAATTCAATGCTTGAGCCCACAAATAAATTTTGTCCTCTGTAATTTTTGAGATTTTTAGAGGGTTTTTTTTTCGGCAATTTTTTTTCAGTCGCTGAAAGGGAATTAAGGGAACCAAAATGCATAAAAGGGGATTTTTGGCGGAAAAGTGGACTATTTGGGAGCCTTGCATATTAATATATTAATTTTGCATGATCAACACGTTTTTTGCTTAAAACAAGATTCATAGGTAAGGTCTTTTTCACTCTTTTTACAATATAACTTAATTATATTTTAGTAAGTGTAGAAATCTACAATTACTTAAAACAAAAAATAGTATTTTTTAATTGCAGAATAATGGCTATTTAAAAATTTATGCAATTATTTTGCAAAATTTTTTTGGACCAAGCCTTATTTTACAGACCTTTAAATGGGACAGGCCACACGGAGAGAATGATTTTCATACGGGCTGTGTCAAAAAAGAAATTAAAATTTTGGACTGTGAAGACTATGAATGAAACAATTCTCAGCTCTGTATAGAAAAAAAAGTTAGGCCTGATACGATAAGAGCCTTCAGAAAAGAGTTTTTCCCAGGCCCGGCCTAAGAAGAGTTGAGACTACACCTGGCCCCGCCGGAAAATCTTGAATGACAATAGGTCAGAGCCCGACCAGTGGGCCGGGTCGGGCCGGCCCGTGCAGATCTTTAATCCCTGCCTCTGAGAATAAACTTTCACTGTACACACGAAAAAATAAAAAAAATATTGATCCTATTCATCATTTTATCAGCTCCTCTTTTTGCCCCATGGGGAGCATTTAATTCTTATTTCTTCAGTTATTTTGGTATTAATTGCCATTTTTTATATACTTAAAATCATTTATCTTTTCACACTTACTCGTGCCTTTTGTACTTTTTGCAACCAGGGAACTCTGTCACATGACTTTTCCACGAATATGGCTTCCTTATAGCCTGCCTTTTGTTTGTTGTTTTTTAATTACCTCGGTTTTTAATTTCCTTGTATTTACTAAAATCAACATATATTTTATCTATTTTAGAAATTCCCACCTAAAAGTGTTCAGTAGGGTGGTCGTACTTTTAGGACATTTCGATATATCTTTGCAGCAGCAAGCGCAAAACTGAGGATAGCAAATCTTTTTAAAAATAGCTAAATATAGCGGTTTTAGAGCTAAATTGTCTATTATGTCGTCAATATGTATTTTGAACCGGATAATGTGAGATTATACGAATAAGACAACGATTATGGCTATTTGATTAAATATTAAGATTTGAACCGTTACCAGATGCATTTTGTTTGATACAAGATTCTTTTAAAATAACCGAACAACGTAGCGAGCGAAGGCTGCTAGTATTTAATATATTTCAGCTTACAAGGAAGGTCTCCATTGGGGGCATACTCAGAATTTTTTGAAAAAAATACGAATTAAACTACTCATGTAGGTAATAAAGGATCAGTGAAAATTAGCGGCGGAATTACATTATTAGATATGTAAAAAAATAAAATAGTTTGGAATAATTGGCGTGAAAAGCTGAAAGCGACGCGGGATTTGGCAAGCAGTGCATTTCCTCGCCAAAAGTAGACGGTTTTAACGAATCTGAAAATTGATTTTAATTGACTTCACTGTTAAAAATCTGCAGCATTTACTCCAACGTCAATCCACTACTTTTATAGAATATCTCTCTTCTGACCAATGAGAATGCTGAATGAGAATTACTGCAACGTCACTCCACTACTTTTATAGAATATCTCTCTTCTGACCAATGAGAATGCTGAATGAGAATTACTGCAACGTCACTCCACCTCTTATATATAATATCTCTATCCCAACCAATGAGAAAGCTCCATTTCACGGCCAAGTAACCGTTTTCTATACAAGCAAGGGAGTGCGTTGCGGCAAAATGCAACAGATTTTTATCTGTGTATTTTTCAATTTGGAACAACTTTAATCAATTTAAATTGTGTTTTAAATGATAAAATATATTAATTTCATTTTGTTATAAGTACATATAAACGTATATGACAAAATTACACTTAAAGTAAAGTAAAAATGTAAAACTAAAATTATTTAAACTAAACTTATTTAAATAAATTGAACATAGAAAGTTTTTTCTTTAAAAGGTATTCACTGATAAAAATCTGTTGCATTTTGCTGCAACGCATTCCCTTGCTTGTATAGAAAACGGTTACTTGGCCGTGAAATGAAGCTTTCTCATTGGTTGGGATAGAGATATTATATACAAGCGGTGGAGTGCGTTGCAACAAAATGCAGCAGATTTTTAACAGTGTTCGAAGCGTAAAAGCGTATTTTTCAAAATTTCGTTTTTTCGCCAACCGGAGATAAATCGCCAAATAAACGAAATTTTCATTAATTTTTTACGGACACTGCAATGAAGTTCCGCCGAAATTTTTTTTATAAACATATATAACTATATGAGAAGAACATTCTGTAATTTTTTCAGATTTTTCTGAGTATGCCCGTATGGAGACCTTCCTTGTTAGATTTCCTTACTGTTGCAAGATTAATTGGAAAACATTTTTTTTTCTAAACTGTACATTTATTTTATTTTTTTTTTTGACAAAAATTGAGCTTTATCTTTCTAAAAGTTGTTTGATTATCTGTATTAAATAAAACAAAATTATATTAAAGCACTTTAATATGTTTGTTTACAGCTTGAATTTATATAAAAAGAGCTTTAAAAAACTGATTTAAAACAATTTATTTAAATCGTGATTTAAATGATGATTAAAATCAAGCTGATTTGAATTAACGAACCCTGTTTCTTTTTACTCCACGATTAGCATTTGATTCTGTTACAGCAGTTGAACTTTCAGCTGATACTACTTTTCTTATTTGTAGAGCTTCATATTCTAGTGGATGGATCACCTTTAACACTAGAACCGCGGTGACGGATCATTTTGACCCGTATCATGCGCAGGGATCAATACGAACCAGAAAACCCTTTATAAAATAAGCTAAATATAGGCATGAGATTTCCGCTTTTTTGGACACCAGTATAATCTTTGAGAAAATGTTGTTCTCTTGAATCGCAAAAATGTTTCGATTAAAGAATATAGCATTTTCTCTAAGATTTTACTGGTGTGAAAAAAGCGGAAATCTCATCCCTGTAAACACAAGCTGAGCAAAAATAATTTTAATAAATAAACTAAACAGTTTTAAATGAAAATTCTGGTGAGAAATATTTTTATAAAACTTTGAATTTTCCCGTGGTTCTACTGTTAACCCTTTGAGCTCTGGAGAGTAAATTTCTTCAAAATTACAAATGTCACATTGGCAGCAGTATTTTGAAAAGAAAAAAATCGATTACCGATATACACGAAAAAATTCATTAATTTTTTTTAACTAAATCTGTTCAAATTTTTTGGTGCCGTTGTGATATTTCGGAATTAAAATTAAGTGGTAGAAATTTCTACTATCAGAGCTCTCATGGTTAACTGATTTATTAGGGAAGTTGTTATAGTTTTCCCCTATCCCTCCTCTTGATGACAAAATGCAGCATAATTTGCATTTAACTTTAGTAGGATGATTTTCTTGTTCAATAATAAACTGCCACACCAGATTTATCTTAACTACAGTATTCATTTTCTCTCCTCTCAGTAGACTATCATTCATAGTATAAGCACTGTCATCAGCTGAAATCTGCACTAAATTATTTAGCTTTCAAGTAAGTTGGTACTGGCTAGCTCAATCCAAAATTACAGAAAACAGATTAGAAAACTATTGTTGAGCCCTTACTTGAGAATACCTTACCCTTTACTTGAGAATAAGGACTAGGAAGGGGAGAGAGAAAAAATTATTGTACTATTCCAGGAAAAGAATCTCCCTATCTGTTTAAACTGCCTTTATGGTAACCTATCAACAATAATTAATCATTCTTATAACCTCATTTCTCAATATGAATACATATTTTAGATAACAGAAATATATCATAACAGCCAAAAGCCCAGTGATGGACACCCCATAAAAAGGTAACAAATATAATTATCTTTATGACTGTACAGTAGACTCCCTCAAATCCTTACAGATTGAGACCAGAGGTTTTGAGGATTTCTCGTCATTGCTTTGTTTACATTTTTTAAACATTAATTTGAATGTAATTAATGATTCAATCAAAATTATAATGAATGCTTACAATACAATAAAACATTAAAATAAGTAATGAAATAAAATTTTAGATTTAACAAACAAACACTTAATCAATCAAATAATCAATCAATCAATCAATCAAACAAACAAACAATGAATCGATTAATCAACCAATCAATCATCAAACAAATAAACAAGCAATCAGTCAAAGAAATAAACAAGCAAACAAAAAATCGGTTAATCAATCAAACAAACAAAGAATTAATCAATCCATAAAACAAACAATCAATGAATCAATCAATGAATCAAACAAACGGACGGACGAACGAACTAACAATCATTCAATCAATCAAATAATCAATTAATCAATCGAACAAATTAACATACAAGCAAGCAAGCAATAAAACAAACACGCATTTCTAACCCTTTTAAATTTCGAATTTTTAAGAAATGCTAGAGATCATTTATATCTTATAAGTATTTGCAATGCTGAATTTCAAGCTTGTAGTCCTTTCAATAACACAAAAATTGGATTTTTAAATAATTTTTGCTTTTGCACCAAATTTGGGTTTGTGGCATCGACATAAGATATAGCGTATGTTTGATTCTTGGCGAACACCATCATTTTGGTACCATTACTTTTGAAATTGGTTCGATAGTTCCGGAGATTAGCCCCTACAAACAAACTAGCAATCAATCAATCAAAGAAACAATCAGTCAATCAGTGAAACAATAATCAATCAATCCATCCATCCAACAAACAAACATTCAAACGAGCAAAAAGCAAAAAACAAGCTATCAATCAATCAATCAATCAAACAGACAAACAAACTAGCAAACACAAAAACAAACAAGTAAACAAACAAACGCGCACGCACTTCCCCTCCCTTTTAAATTTCGATTTTTTAAGGAAATGCTAGAGATCATTCACATCTTATAAGTAATTACCATGCTGAATTTCATGTTTGTAGTCCATTCAGTAACACAAAAATCGCATTTTCAAAAAGTTTTTTGCTCGTGCATCCTATTTGGGTTTGTGGCATCGACATAAGATATAGCCTATGTTTGATTCCGGGCGAACACCATCATTTTGGTACCATTACTTTTGAAATCGGTTCGATAATTCCGGAGATTAGCCCCTACAAATAAACAAACTAACTAACAATTACTCAATCAATCAATCAAACAAACAACTAATCAATCAATTCAACCAAAAAATCAACCAGTCAATCAATCGAACAACCAAACAAACAATCCAGTAATCAAACAAACAAATAAACAAAAAACGCATTCTCCTCCTTTTAAATTTTGAATTTTTAAGGAAATGCTAGAGATCATTTAAATCTTATAATTACCATGCTAAATTTTATGCTTGTAGTCCCTTCTGTAACACAAGAACCGCATTTTTATAAGGTTTTTTCTCCTGCACACCCCCTTTGGAATTGTGGCATTGACATAATATATAGCCTATGTTTGATTCCGGGCGAACACCATCATTTTGGTACCATTACTTTTGAAATCGGTTCGGTAGTTGCGGAGAATAGCCCTAACAACTGAAAAAACATACTTTTCCTACTTATAATATAGATATAGATTATTATGTTTGGCTAATTAAGTCTTTTACTGAGCAATTTTCAAATTGTATTTTATAATTTTCATTTCATTTGATAACATTGCATTTGTAATTTTCATCTATCAAACAAATGCATTTACTGAAAAATATTCCCTTAATTCTTTTCTAGCTTCAGCGAGTTTTATCATTAATTAAATCAAAACAAATATTCATTTTCGAAACAACCCATTTCCCTTACATTTTTTCTTGCCCAACCATTTCACTTTTTATAATCTTCCACACTATGACACTATTCTAAATTTCTTGTCAACAACAAGAAAATACCAACTTCTACTCCAAACTATAATACAATTAAGAAGGGGGGGAGGAGGATTGTACTTTGTGCTTATATATAACTAAAACTCTTTTACGTTTTACACTTTTTAGCACTGATGATGGGACTTTAGAAGTCCCGAAACAGCTGTATGCTTTTAACATCTTTTATTTTATAATATTTGTGCTCTTTAACGTTGTTTATTTATTTAGTTATAATACAATTAACAAAAGAACATTTGATAATTGTATGGTAACAACAATGAAAAATCTGCAATATTGTAACTATTAATAAAAAAATGTCTTTAATCAAAATCTCCCAAGGTAGTCCATTACTTGCACATCTACCTTCGTTATTACCCTAATTTCCTGCCTATAAACCGCGGATCAAACAATTCTTTTTCGACCCAGAAATTTTATTTTGTAAAGGAAGGTAAATATTTACGGCGATCTGAAAAGTTATATTTTAATTAATAAAATTTCTGGGTCGAAAAATGATTGTTTGATCCGCGGATTATACGCAGGAAATTAGGGTAAATTTTAGAAACTTGAGCTCCAAAATATACCTATTGTTTTTCAAAGTATTAGACCAGCCTACTCAGGGCCTAATTACTGCACAAGCCATTTAGGCCTTGGCCTTGGGCCCACTGTTGAGGAGGGCCCAAATTTAATATAATGATTCAAAAAAAGTTACTTAAATTTGCAGTTTTTTGCAAATATTTTCTCAAAAAAACAAAAACGAATTTCTTAACTGGTCAAATATGTTAATCTTTTGATAATCGCTCGAATACCCCCCTGAAAAAAAAATCTAGAAACTATATAGGCGAGAGGAGGAGGCAAAAATATGCTGTGACCCTAACAACCTTAATCAGGCTCTGAGTCTACCTATTAAACAAACTGAGGTGTTTAGAAGTCAGCCCGATTTACTTCATGAAATAAAAATGCTCATTTTAAACATTTAAAGTCATTTATCCATAAAAAAAACTAATATTTTCACCATATTTTAGTTATACTACTTAATTGTCTTATAATGAAGGGTAATTCATAAACATTCTATAAATATATAGAAACATTTCATCCGAATCATTACCTGAGTTCAAGGGTGTGCGAAGAGAAATCTGAGACAAAGGCAAAGTTTTAATTTGACGCCCCCCCCCCACCCGCAGATATTTCTTGTAACAGGCCAAAAATGACGTTGGTAGTATAAATTTGGCACACCTTAAACTACCGCGTCCTTGCATGGCGCTACCCGAATTTCTGAAAAAAATGGAGTCATGGATTGACTTTTGAACGCCTCAGCTATTAAACGCGATAAGAAATAAAAATCTTCCAAGCATGAAACTAAATGGAAGCATTAACCTTCCGTCTACCAGACGGGTCCATTGGACCCGACAGCAATATTTCTGGTGTCAATGGTAAAATGAGAATTTGTCGATTGACACCGGAATTTATAAAGGACTTGTCTAGATATTACGAATTCCTTAATTTAAGCTTTTATTGTAAAAGCAAAATTATATTAAAATATTACTGGTGCCGTTTGCAAGTTTGGAATTAAAATTAGGTGTTGCCGTAGATAAATGGGTGTTTTGTCTGGTAGACGGAAGGTTAAAATAACTTACTTAAATTACGAAGACTCGAGGAATTGTTTTGTTGAACTCTTCGGCCCAGTAAGTAGCTTTCTATTTGTGTGTAGCATTCTTCATGAAATGTTCATGCCTGTCTTCCTCGACATACGCCACCATAGTTTAAAGTTACACAAATAAAAAAATTGTCTCATATTGCCATTTCAGATTGTAAAATTACGGGTGTTCGTTTTGTTTCTTTTTTTTTAATTTTTTTTAAATCACTGGTCAAACGATGTGACGTTTTGCTTGGATAATGACTCCAAACAAGCGCTTGATATGATTAATTTCTTATTAAATATAAGTCGTGGAAAATGTTATCACTGCATATAAAGTATAAAAACTCTTATTTGTGAGGTATAGCTGTCAGATATGGTTATAATGTAAAAGAGAAATGAAAAAGGCAGCATAGCAATCATTTATTTGGAGTCAGTATCCAAGCAAAACGTCATATCTCATGTCACGACTGAAAGCGTCATTTAACGGAATTTTTTAACAATGTACTAGAGTACTACTTCAAAAATTTTGGCTGGAACCTGAGACAGTGAATTAATTTTAGAAAATTTTTGAAATTGCTATTCTGATATTGTGGTTACCAGTACTCATAAACTAACTTAAGACTGTCAAAGGTAATAATTAAGATATAAATGTAATTTGAAATGAGTTTGAATGCGCTGCACATGATCGGGAACTAAAAGGCCTGTGGAGGCGCTGCTCGTAGCCTTCAGTACAGGAAAATTGTCCCTTTAACTAATGCTAAAATCCCATTGAAACAATTCTTTATTGTAGATGAATTTAAAAGTTTCAGATAAACAGATTCGTATAATTTTTACTTCGTCATATAAGACAGAACACAAATGTCACAGGAAATCTGAAATTGTGCAAAATAATAATCATTATGAACAATTTTAAAATTCATGTAATGCGATGCGCTTGTGTGGCACTATCCAAAAGCGAGAAGTTATATCTTACTCCACCAGATGACGTGTTCGAGCGCTTGAATTGCCATATAGGAATAGATTTCTTAAGATCAATTAATTAAAACTCGGTGGAAGGGGAGTGGAGGAGGGAAGATGCAAGTGCTCTTCACAAAAAAACTAATTAAGATTATTGGAATTCTTCGTCAAAAAATTGTACTGGTAGCTGAGCCAGTAACGTAATATAAGAGATTTGCTTAAATTACATTTCGGAAATTAGGGTAACCAATACTCAAAAATTAACTTTAAGACTGTGAGAGGTAACTACTATTTCCGAGTTGTAATTTCATCAAATCTCTTAAGCCACGTTACTTGCTCAGGTATAGTTCCAGTTTTTGACGAAGAACTCCAATAGATTTAGTCTTTTGTCGAAAAGCACTAGCATATCTACTTTCTTTTTCTCCAATATCTTCCGATTTTTGTTTAACCGAGCTCTATCTTTCAATAAACTCCTCCTATTACTTACAGTTCCTTCAAACTAAAATTAGTGAACGAAAAATGATATCAGAGCTGCCCCAGGTGAATATTTTTAAATTCTATTTTGCACCACTTTTTCAAAATAAAACTCTTTCACTTTAACTTTGCCAATATGTTCAAGAGAAACATACTATAAAGTATATTCTTTAAAAATAGTGGTACAAATAGAATATAAAATACCGTAATTTCGGGTGTATAAGCCGCGGATCAAACAATTCTTTTTGGACCAAGAAATCTTATTTAGTGATTGAAGACAAATATTTACGGCGATCTAAGTAGTTATATTTGTTTCTTAAAAAATTCTGGGTCGAAAAAGAATTGTTTGATCTGCGGCTAATACACCCGAAATTACGGTAGTCACATGCTGTGGTAAACTTGACTAGTGTGTATCAATTTCAATATATTTGAAATAGTGTAACATAATTGAAATATGATGAAACAGTTTAACTCTGTAGACCATTATGTAAAAGACCTCTTTTGTGTGGCCCTGCAAATAAATATTTTTTGCACCCAATATTACGCAGAATGCATGTATTATTACACTCTATAAACCCACGTCAGTTTCACCATACATTAAATAATGCAACATCTTTAAAATGCACTTCAAACTATTTTTCTTCCATTGACCATAATGTAACAAAATACTTTTTGCAGTTCTGTAAATGAACTACACAGAGCCGTCATTTACACGAACGAATATCCTGAAAAAAAATTTCTGGGTCTAAAAATAATCGTTTTATCCGCGGATTATACGCCGGAAATTACGGTAAATGTTGAGCAAATTAGTTATTTAACAATCATTTGTCTTGTTAACACTTGGTGAATTTAAAATTTGGCAATTTTATTGATCAATTCGTGATGAGTATTGTTTATTTCATGATACATAGATTTATCTCTTTTAATTATAGAATTTATTCGATTAAACTAGGTAATTGTTTTTAAATTACTGGTGCTATGAGAATAAAACTCTAAGTTGCTTTATCGTGTACCATATTGAGTTTCGTCAATTACGTGATACTGGGCCGTCTATCATTTATGGATTTCTTCAATCCTGCGATGTTAAATAAATGTTGAACAAATAAGTTATTTAACAAACATCAAACAATTCATAAGATCAAACAATTATTTTTAGACCCAGAATTTTTTAAAAAAGAAATGTACTTATCACATCGTCGAAAGTACTTGTCTTCAACCCCAAAATAATATTTCGGAGTCCAAAATGAATTGTTTGATCCGCGGATTATATGCCGGAATTTACGGTGCTTAACATTCCAGGGTTGAAAGAATCCATAAATGTAGACGATCTAGTACCACGTAATTGACAATACACAATATGGTACACGATAAAGTAGCATAGTGTTTTATTCTCATATTCTCACCAGTAATTCAAAAAAGCAATCTTTACCTAGTTTAATCGAAAGAATTCTATAATTAAATAAGATAAATGTTACTTTTCAAAATTATTAAAAAATCAAGGCTTGTACATTCCATATGTATCAAGAAATAAACATTCCCCGTCGCGAAAAAATTAATAAAATTGCCAAATTTTAAATTCACCAAGTATTAACAGAGTATTGAAATCTAATTTTATATGGATTTCAATCTTATTATTTCGGTAACTGGGTGTGGCTTAATTAAACAGCGAATAGCTAAATTCAGAAAAAAGGAAATGAAAATGATAAAATTAACACTGAAATGATTATTTTTATTTTATAAAAATATTTTATAGTTAAAGCAAATAAGCTATTTGCTTTAAAAAAGAAGAAAAATTAAAAAAAAGTACTCACTTTTTATGCAGCTCTGAATACGACCGTGTTTACAAACTGCTAGTCTTGCTCAAAATGGCGACTCTCCTGCGAAATGAATCGTACGATATCGTGTTGCCGCGTTGGCAGAATATGATTGGCTATCAAACCAGGATATGCAGTAATGTATATGTGTGTGTTGCTCACACGTGTGGAGAAGACACGGAACAATATCCTACAAGAGCAATAGCAAGTATTCCAAACCGGATCTAAGTTGACCAGGATCTGAGTCATTTGACATCCAAAATAAAAATCATCGGTAATGCAGGATTTATTTGCCTTTATTTTTCAGACTTTTTAAAGCATGTTTCTAGAAATTGTCTGAATTCTGAGTGTAGCTTATATAGTAACCGTTATTTAAATGAATAACATTTGAAGCAAGAATTTGGGATTCAATGAAGTACCAGAGTTCAACGCACAGTATAAAGGAAATTGAGCTATAATTTTTATTTCTCTACAAAATACAGATGATTAAGGCTATTCTTAAATATTTAAGGGCAACCTCATGATACAAACTTTATTTTTGTGATTTTATTCAGAAACTATGTAATCAAACTGCGTTTTCTGTTTTTTTGCAAACGCAATAAATGATTCAAAAAATATTGCCAAACTGTGCATTTTGAACCAAATTTCCGCAAAAGAAGAATAATCACTCAAGGAATGGTGAAAAACGTTTTTGTCACGTGATCAAAACTGCTTATAACTCAATTGGTAATTTATTTACCAAAAATAGAAAACACAGTTTGATTACATCGCCACGCTTTCCAATTTTATATTTTTCCATTTAAAAAAGAAATTGTAAATGTGTCAAAACTTTTGTGCTTGTCTACAGAGCAATTGAAACCAACCTTGCATTCAAAACACATTTTATTCAATTTAAAGATTATTCTAATAAGTTATCGTCCATCGTTAAGTCACTAACGTGTAAATAACGTTTATCAATCCAATCAAAGATGTATATCAATATTTTATATCATAAATAACCATCGTCTGAACTTTTGGTAGATTTCTAAAGAAACACTATCTATTACAGTGCATTCGTTATCATGGTGCAACTTTTCAAACATTCTTGCATAACCAGTGTTGAATTCAGGGGACTGCCCGGGTCGGGGAAGAGGGGGACATTCTCCTTAGAGATATGAAATATCCCACCTTGAAAACAATACAGTCAGTGCAGAATACTTGTGTAAGTATCATAAATATCTTATATTCGTTGTTTATTTCCTTGTTCAGATAAATTTGTTGGTTGAATGCAATTTTTTGCGACCGCATGAAAATAAGGGTTGACTAACAACGCTATCACGGGCTGCTGACATACAAGTAATATTATAGTCTAATATTCACTTTATTGAAATGGATATACGTTACTAACGTTTACTACTAGTTACTTCCGGTGTAATAGAAATTTCATAATTTTACAAGGACACACAAAATATTCCGGATAATGTACTGTGTTCAGAAAATGTACCGGATAACTGTACGGATGTACTGTAATGTAAAATACTGAATATTTGCGTTGATTGGTGGAAAGGCATTATTAGTTGGGATATGAGATGTTAAGTAAATTTTTGTCCGTTACGTTGTTTCTATAAATGCTTTACATTATACAAAAATCTACACAGAAAAATTCGCAAGGGTTGCTGAGTATGAACAAGAATACATAAACATGATTTATAAATAAGTTGTTAATTTTTCACTGAATTACATTTAGTATACTAAGATGTGTTTCTAATAATAGAAAATACGATAGACAGGTTATGGCAAAAAATTCATTACATCATCATATATAGATGATAACATCTGTAAGTCAATAGTTTTAAAGTTTTAATTCCGAGGTTAGAATGTGTTCCGAAAGCTGCGTGTTTTAGCGAATCAGAATTCATACCGGAAAACCTAAATAGCTAATTTGAGTTTTTTAAATAACGAAAACTTCGCCGCTAAACTACCCTTTCAGGCACTTTGCGCCCCCCCCCCCCCTGGAATACTTGTTATTGATTCCAAGCTAATGTTAATTTTCATGTTTTAATAAAATTTTGTATTAACGATGAAAGCTTAAATTAAGGAGTTTTTAATTTCTAAAAGAGTCGTAGGTAAATTCCTGTGTCGGTCGATAATTTCTTATTTCACTAACAAAATTTGTCCGTGCCGGAAAAGGTTAAAGCAAAAATTTCTATCTTAAATTCTTATTTTAAATATCTGGTACACATACGGAATATCCGAGTAAAAAAAATCCACAAATTCGTGAACAAGCAAAAGCAAATTTCATGGCAATCCGAGTATATTAACGATTTTTCCCCATAGGCCGTAATGTAATGGAAAACTTTTGATTCGCTCTGTAGATAAACTAATCATGGTAGAAACTTCATTTTCAATAGGACTTGTGCTAGGGTAGACGTCAATAACGTCCTAAAATTTCATGGCAATCCGAGTATATTAACAAGTAGCAAAAAGCAGGATTGTTCGGTAGCAAGTAGCAAGTAGTTCGGTAGCAAAAAGGCAACCTCGGGCATTGAAGATTTAATAGTATAAAGTAACTTAAAATGATGTAATTGAATAAGGTGAAGATTACTTTACAAATTTACAAGTAGGTTGTAATCCACTGTTGAGTTGATTGATAACCTTAATATAAAATATAAAATGTAAAACAAATAACAATTCGTTTACCCAGTGTTGCCAAGTATTATGCTTTCTTCGTAACACTTAGCGAAAATGTTTTTTTTTTAAATCGACAAATTTTGTAATTAAAAAAAGAACATTTTATGTGTTAAAATACTATGGTATCCAAAAACCGGATGCTTAGCAGTTCTGGTTTAACACTTTAACCCCTTCGGGACCATGAAGGCATATATGCGCATCCAAATGTTGTATTCAGCATTTGTTTTTCGCATCAGCAACAAATAAAAATATTTTTGTGCGTTATTCAGTTAAAGCATTTCCGTAACCAAATATGTGATTTTAACTTTTTAAGAAGTAGCGGTACCAACCAAATAAAATTCTTATATAATACTAGCTGACCCTCTCGGCGTTGTCCGTGACCCGTTATGATAACCTTAAACAAACACTTAACACTTTAGATCCACACTTAGTGAAAATTAATCATAGGCTATGAATTATTCGTTAGAATATTATTTTAAAGAAATGCATAAAAAAATGAGTAAATGCTTTAAAAAGGCTCTAGGACCTAATAAATATATCAGGGTGTAAATATTGAAGGAAGAGTCCAAAACTCAACTTTAAAATTATGCACTGAGAAGATGGAAAAATGAGTGAATGAAATATGTATGGCGAACAAAAATTTCAAAGGCCCTGAGCCAGGCTCAACAGGACCATACATTGTAAAAAAATTTACGTTAAATAACGGAAATAGTACTGTAAATCTAGACGCCAGTACTATTTCCGGTTTTAACGGAAAAAAATTCCGTTTTTCCAGAAATATTTCCTTTTTTTTTACAAAATATTTCCGTTTTTTCATATTTTTGTAATTAAAAATTTTCGCTTGAATGCCAAAAAAGAGTTTTCAAGGACAAACTGGCATCTTTATGATTTTTATTCTTTAGACATAGACACATCAGGTCACATACATTTAATTTAAACAACAGTGGAAAAATGTCACTTACCCTCGATGGGGATCGAACCAGGCACTTGTCCTATGGCAGCTTGCAGTAGTATTATATCATTACGCCACAGTTTTACATGCACAGCTTGCAAATACCTTTACTTATTGCGAATGATTTTATAAAGCAAAGGTTTTATGTTGAACTCGGCTTTATTTTTGTAAAGAATGATTTTTTATTGACTGTACAGCTCTAAATGTTTAACAGATTTTATTTCAGTAATTTCGAATATTTAGTTTTTAATTTCAGTTCTATAAAAAATAAATTTTAGACTTTAAAATATTACATGTATTAAGAGTTGAATGCATTAACCCATTAGTGCCTAGCGTCCCTTTTTAGGGACGCGTCAAAAGGTGCATGTAGCACTGTTTTTGACACCGGTAAAAAAGAACAACAATCTTTATTTTATTTAATTGAAACATTTTCGTAATTAATGAACTAAACTTAATTCTTTTAAAAATAGTGGTGCCAACCGAATAAAATTTGCGCAAAAGGTCATGGGCACGAATGGGTTAAAAAGTTTTATTTTCTTCATTTTAAGGAAATTTTTAAAAGTTTATTGTAATATTATTCATATTTATTTACTTACCGTAATTTCGGGTGTATAAGCCGCAGATCAAACAATTCTTTTTGGACCCAGAAATCTTATTTAGTGGTTGAAGACAAATATTTACGGCGATCTAACTAGATACATTCATTTTTTAAAAATTTCTGGGTCGAAAAAGAATTGTTTGATCCGCGGCTTATACACCCGAAATTACGGTATTTGTTTTTGAAAGGATACTAACAAACGTTGAATGCATTAAAAAGTTTTGTTTTCTTCATTTTAAGGAAATTTTTAAAAGTTTATTTAATATTATTCATATTTATTTACTTATTTGTTTTTGAAAGGATACTAACGTACTTAAAAAAACTCTATTTTAACAAAGTATTTGTATGACGATCAAATTTAATCTCATTAAAGATAGCTATTATGGGTTATTAAAATAAATTTCCTTTATGGTTTTTATAAATTAGATAATCGTCGACATTATAATAATTTCTTGAATATAATTCAGATGTTTTAAATTTTATGTGCGAATTTCTGAAAGTGGATAGATTAAAAAAATATATTAAAATTAAAAGTAGAAATTCTTTTCATTTTAAAATATCCTACGCACTTTTTAAAAAATATGCTATAAATGAGTTAAACATTTAAAAATCATAATGGAAATAAACTGACTTAAAATAAACTAACTAATCTCAAACTTAAAAAGGATTAATAAAATTTTATAATTTTTATTATTTTTTTAATATTGTAAAAATATGTTAGCTTTATATTATTAAAACAGAAAGAAATAAAGAAAAATATTTTAGAAAGTAGTTCATAAAACAACTCTATAATGTTTTTCTATCCGAGATATAGATGCCGCCACTAGAGTTATTTATGGAACTTATGCTGTTTTAATACGGAACTTCTCTGTTTCCAGGAAATTTAAGTAAAAACTTAATGTAATTATAATCTCAAAATATCAATAACGGAAGTTCTACTGTTTTTTCCGAAAAATGAAAGTATTCCGTAGAATGTTACGGAAAAATTTGTGTATATTAACGGATAATTTTTACAGTGTAGGGAGTATAGGGAATAACAGGCTCTTAAAAGGAATGTAAGAACGCGGGAATAACTAAGTAGAAAAATAGTTCCAAAAATGAAGATTAGATTAAGAGAGGGTAGTTTAACAACAACTTTATACAAAAACTTCAAGGAGCCCTGTACCTGGACCCAAGGGGCTGGAACTTCTTTCGCATGTAGTTGGATATAAAATATTTTTGTAGTTATTAAAGTAATGGGAGGACGCTAAAACTATGTTAAAGAAAATCGCAAGCAATTCGGATCATTAAAAAAATTGCACCAACGGCCCCAAGAACGCTGTTAATAATCAAAATTGTGGTAGCTAGACCCTGAGTTCCAAATTTACAAAACCATGCCAAAAAGTTTTTTTTAATTTCCTCTCAACTTCTTAAGGCATACATAAATGCATTTTTTATAAATTTTCAGATGAACCCTGGTGAATTTCAAATTTAAAGCGGAATTAAGGCATTCGCAGAGTTTGAACGTTTCCTAGAATTTCCTGATCGGGAAATTCATCGACATCAATATTTTCCTAAAGAAAATTCCTGATTAAATAAGGCGAAATATCGCGCATTTCACCTAGATTTATTTTTCTGCAAAGAAATATTGATGTTACTCCTAGAAAATTCCCTAAAGCGTACAACTCTGCATTCGTTTGAAAATCTGGAATATTAGTTAATGCTGTTTACAAATCCATATTAAATATCCATTTACTAAATGTTCAAATACAAAATATTCCATTAATTTTGAGACTAAGTCTAAAAAAATCTATAACAAATTGTTACATTAAAAGAAGTGTGACGCAGTTATTTTTGTTTAAAAATCCTAATTTCTTCATCAGAAAATAAAACTTTCCCCGTTTAAATTCAGAGTTTGAAATATTTGTTAGACTACGGGGAAAAAGTGATAAGTTGTATTTAACAAATATTTAAAAATTGTACGCATCTGCAATTTTTTTTTTTTTTTTTTTTTTTTTTTTTTTTTTTGAATCTGATATTTTAAGTGAGAAAAGTAAAGTATTTAAAGTTTATTTAAAATTCATCTGAAGGTATTGGTACTACATAGCTAGAAAACTTTCGCAAGTGGAATTAAATATTCTGAAATGCTTATAAGGTTATTATTTACACATTGGTAAGTTTATTTGGTAACTACATAGTCGCAAATTAAAAATGAGGAAACAAAATTATCTAAAATATACTTTAAATCCTTTTTAGAGAGAAAAATTAAATTTTCTACATTTTTGAGAAACATTATTTTCGTACAATAGTCTCTTTTTTTTTTTTTTTTTTTTTTTTTTTTTTTTTTTTTTTTTAACAGCTTATTAAAATCAGCATTAAAAAAGACTATATTTCTATTGAAAAAAATTACTAAATATATCCTGAAGATTTTTAGAGAATTTGGAATTTTAGCTTTAATTTAGTTAACGTTCTTTGAAAATTTTGTATACACACCAGAATGTCGTTTGAAAGTGGATTGAAATTTTTTTCTAAATTTTGAAAACAAATACTACATTGTTTCTTGATACAAAGGAAACTATGCTTCTTTGAAGTTGCAATAAACACGGCATGACAATTTAAAATGGAAAATAGTAATTTTTTTTCTTCGGATCAATAATCTCTTAGCGAGAACAAAATGTGTGAATCGTCAAAACAAGTACAAAATTTTTCTGGCTACAATAATTCTTTAAATTTCGCGAGGGTTCCTGGAAATCTCCATAAATATGAAATTTACGACCGCAAATTTTTCACAGGTGACAATTTTTATATTCTGCTCGCACCACTATATATATAAAAAATACATTTTGTATTATAATTTCTTGCAAATGTTGTCAATGCCCATGTTAAAGTATTTTTTTAAAGCGGTGCAAAATGTTCGCGAATGTTGAAGATTTTTGTCTTTTCTATTTTGTGAATAATCAAAACTCGCGAATGTTTAGGGATTACTCGATAACCAGTGAATAAAATAACCATGTCTGGACCCAGAAAATTTATATAATATCGTCAGCAAAACATTTACCACAAGAAGTAAGGAATTACTTTGTATTAAATAACATTTTTAGCACTTTCCAACGAAGTTGAAAAGTGCTTATGCATTCGGCTTGACTGGCCGTCTGGCCGGATGGCCGTCTGTCCGCGCTCTAACTGCCGTAAGTATTCTCGGATTGCTATGAAATTTTTATACGTTATTGAGGTTTACCCTAGCACGAACGCTATTGAAAATGAAGTATCTACCATGATTAGTTTATCTACAGAGAAATTCAAAAGTTTCCCATTACATTACGGCCTATGAGGAAAAATCGTTAATATACTCGGATTGCCATGAAATTTTAGGACGTTATTGACGTCTACCCTAACACAAGTCCTAATGAAAATGAAGTTTCTACCATGATTAGTTTATCTACAGAGCGAATCAAAAGTTTTCCATTACATTACGGCCTATGGGGAAAAATCGTTAATATACTCGGATTGCCATGAAATTTTAAGACGTTATTGACGTTTACCCTAGCACGAACACTACTGAAAATGAAGTATCTACCATGATTAGTTTATCTACAGAGAAATTCAAAAATTTCCCATTACATTACGACCTATGGGGAAATATCGTTAATATACTCGGATTGCCATGAAATTTTAGGACGTTATTGACGTCTACCCTAGCACAAGTCCTATTGAAAATGAAGTTTCTATCATGATTAGTTTATCTACAGAGCGAATCAAAATTTTTCCATTACATTACGGCCTATGGGGAAAAATCGTTAATATACTCGGATTGCCATGAAATTTTAAGACGTTATTGACGTTTACCCTAGCACGAACACTACTGAAAATGAAGTATCTACCATGATTAGTTTATCTACAGAGAGAATCAAAAGTTTCCCTACATTACTGCCTATGGGGAAAAATAGTTATACTCGGATTGCCATGAAATTTTAGGACGTTATTGACGTTTACCCTAGCACGAACCCTACTGAAAATGAAGTTTCTACTATGATTAGTTTATCTACAGGGCGAATCAAAAGTTTTCCATTACATTACGGCCCATGGGGATAAATCGTTAATATACTCGGATTGCCATGAAATTTTAGAAAGTTATTGACGTTTACCCTAGCACAAGTCCTATCGAAAATGGAGTTTCTACCATGATTAGTTTATCTACAGGGCGAATCAAAAGTTTCCTATTACATTACGGCCAATGGGGAAAAATCGTTTCAAAGGAATTTTAAACATGTTATACCCTGTCAAACATATTAAAATCTGCATTCTATAAAATATAAGGTGAAAATGTAGCTATTATTCATTTACAGGGCCACACAAATGAATTCGATTAGATAATGGTAAAAGGGGGAATTGTGTGTGACATATTTTTAATATATTAAGCTGTTTCATGTATAATAAAATTGATGTATGTCACTGAAGCTTAATATAAATTATACGCTACTGTCTTGCATAATATGAAGTACATGGCATTTACAGGGCCACACAAAAGATTTCAATTAGTATATTCTTTCCGAAGTACCGTATATGTGTCCGATGATGGCTGATGGAGGGATGAAATGCATTTTAATTATGATATGCGCGTTTATATTTTACTAAATATATGCACATTATATGGTGTGTATAAATGTTATAGTTGATATACAGGGCTACCCAAAAGAGCTCACCAACGTTACTGAATATGAGCGTAAATTATTTAAACGTGGTTCTTAAATAAGCTATGCATTTTTATACTGAGCTGCATTTAATGTACTGAGAAATGTTTGCAAAATATAGATAAAGGGATATGCAGGGCCACGCAAAGAATTCGGTACATGGACGCCTATGAATGATGATTTATGAAAATGTGATTTCAGTTGTTTTAAAAGTGTTTTAGTTTACAATAAATTTTAGCCTAAAGCTGACGTGTAATAAAGGTACAATGTAAACTACAGGGCTGAACAAAAGTATTCAAGTATAGTATGAATTGCTGAAAACGAAATTTCAGGCTACTGGGTATTTTCTTGCTAAGCTATATTTTCCCATTATATCAACTCACATATGAAATGCAGGGCTGTTCTAATGTACTGGAATACATATTTGGGTATATTTGGCTATACACTATTATTTCCCTAAATAACAATGTTTTGTTAAAGATTTCATTAAGTGTTGGAAAGTGCTTCATAATCTATGCTTAACCCTTGATTTTTCTTACTTGTTTGATCTAAGCCTGGATGTTTCACACACGGATTGTATTCGTCGGAAATTGCGGGGATTGCAAGTTGCTTCTTTTCTGCAAAATATCTTTTACACAACAATTTACGAATAACAGTTTTAAAAAAATGCGAAACATTACCTACTATTGTTGGGTTTAAGCAACTTTAGAAATAGATTTCATGCTTAAATTTGCTTTCTAGCAGCCACTAATGCAGAAAAAATTATTTATTTAACTCTTACTGACACAGAATAAATAAATATGTTTAAAAGAATTAACTTACATTAACATTTACAAAGGAATTTATTAGAAAAAAAGAACTTACTTATTTTCAAGCACAGTATAAAAGGGAATTTTCATTAAATATTCTGCATCCTAGTAGTATGAAAATTGGGTGTCCTATTTTAAGGACACCACCCTTGATAGGGTTAATTTCAGGAAATTTTGACCATTAACCCATTGAGCTCTGGGATATAAATTTCTTCAAAATGCCAAATGTCATATTGGCACCAGTATTTTGCAAAGAAAAAAACCGGTTAAGGATAAGCACGAAAAAATACATTAAACCTTTTTGAATTAAATTTGGTTGAATTTTCTGGTGCCATTGTGACATTTCGGAATCACAATTACGTGGTAGAAAATTCTACCAGCAGAGCTCAAGGGTTAAATAACGCCAAGATTATCCTTAAATTTTGCGGTGGCAAACGTTTTTCAGCAAAAGAAAATGAAAATTTACACAGCATAGATACTAAATATTACGCTTTTTTGCTTCCACTAAAATTTTGTTGACATTTTTCACCTTGCTTAATCATAACATTTCTACGATGAAATAAGAAAATATTTACTATAAAATTTTAGTGGTTTTAAGATAGCATAAAAGTTGGCAGCTACGCCTGTAAGCAGTGAATAGTTTTAGAATAATAAATGCAAACTGTTCTCACCTTGGAAATTATTGCATATTGGATAAAGTTATTATGTAAATGAAATGTATAAGTTTAATTTTATTATGACTATTGGTTACTATTACTGAAAAATTATTTTAATGTAAAGTTGAATTTTTTTTTTTTATAGATTGATTATTTTGTATCATAATAATTTTAATTTCCGTTTCTACGTCTGTTGTCAAATGGAAAATTTCTACTCCCTTTCTGCACATATTCTTTCAAAATTTGGCTTAAAAGAGCCGACTATTTTATGAAAATAGACAGAGTTCACTTTTCTAACTTTTAAAACAAAAATGCTGCATTGCTTCGCCGTAAATTGACTTTTTTTATTAGAGAAGAAAAGGAGCAGTAAAACTGAAAATCTCATTTAAATAATACAATGTTTAACTTTAAAGCGGTTGGATTTATTTCCTTCGCCGTCTTGAGAAGTATTTTAACCGCAATGATTAAATTACAACGAGAAAAGTAAATAAGGTAAAATTTTCAATTGTTAGAATTAATTTTATTCAGAAATATTTGTTTCAGTTTTATTGAGAAATAGTTTTCCTTTTAACTCATATTAAATAAACTAATTATATTTAATATGCAATATGAATACGTCACTTTGAAGGAATTCTTCTGTTAGAGATTTTTTATTGTTATATATTTAATATATTTATTTTATTTTATATGAATTTAAAGAACCAAATTTTTTCATTAGAATTAAGGCAAATATCTCGGAATAAAATTAATTCCACCAGCTGAAAACTTTACCTTATTTACTTTTCTCGTTGAATTTAATCATCGCTGTTAAAATACTTCTTGAGGCGTTCGCATATGAAGGAAATAAATACGATCGCTGGAAAGTTAAATATTGTAATCTTTAAATGGCATTTCCCGTTTCGAAACGCTTTATTTTGTTTATTTCTACAGATAGCGCATACCGAATGTATTAATGTATGATATTATACTAATATTTTTATGTAGAAACATTTTTTTATTATATGATTGCGCAATTTCGACAATTAGTTAAAGCAAATATTTCTGAGGTTGGCAAGATGCAGTATTTAAAAAAGTTTTCTTCTTCATAACTAACTGCTGAATTAAAAAATATGTATGGGCAATTCCATTTTGAAGTCAGCTAAAATAAATAAATATGAAAATTGTGTAAATCTATAAACATGAGATTTTTGAGTCGCCAAGTGCCAATGTATCAATGAATTTTCTTAAGAAAGATGGAAAAAAGTTTGTATGGTTTTCAAAGGATAATTAAATGATCAGTAATGAAGAAATACTATCATTGCTGCCAGAACTTTTGTTTGACAACAGGAAAAGAATATCATTTGAATGTAACTTAGCCGAGTAAAAAATGAAACAATTTGTAATTGTTTAATGCTAATAAATATATTTATATAAGCTTAACTGTTACTGCTTACTAGAAATGAGCTGCGATTCTCATCTAAAAGCTTTTAAACGAACAAAAAACACGTTAAAAGTTCGATAAACTCAGAACCGACACGTCCGTTACTTTTGGTGATACGTCCGTTATAACAAGTGTTTATACAAATAGGACAATTTTCCCCAATGTTTTTTATTCATAAGAATCTTATGAATTCATTTATAAGTAACACACTTTTGTTGTTTAAAATAAATTACAGCTAATTTTCTTGCATGTATATATTTTCAGAAAATTTTAAATTTTTATAAAATCATAAAAATAACATTCATTTCTCCTTACTGAAAAAAAATATTGTTTTAGGAAATTTTCAAAATTTAATTGCATTATATAGAAGCAGAGTCCACGTTCTTCATAAATTTCATGCAATAAAACAAGGATCTAACATATTTCGTATTTTTGTAGTGTGTTTTATGTACCTATTGAAAAATTCGTTACCGTGGAATTGCCCATATATTGAATAAGGTGAAAATAACTAGACAAAAATAACAGTATAAACATATTTCCTTCTCGAATATAAAAGGAACTTATATTCGAGTATGTACGAGCAATTCAGTGCCCCAACACAATTTCACCTGGTATACTTTCAAAACTAGGAATTCGAAGCAAAGTATTGCATCAAATATACTGACTAAATTTTAGGGCTGCCGCAGCCGACTATTATTTAATTCTATTTCGCACCACTTTTAAAAAACAAAAATGTTTTACTGACACTTAAAAAAAAAATATTTGCAAGCGAGAAATGTAACAAAGTATATTCTATTTTTAAATAGCAATGCGAGCAAAATAAAAAATTAACACCTATGGCAGCCCTGAACTTTCTAAATTTTAAAGAAAAAATATTTATTAATAAATAGAAAAAATATTTTATCAAAGGATATTCATATTAAAGATTTTTCTTATTATATAATTAATTAATTTACCTATTTAATATGAATTTAAGAAAAAGGCAATTATTCATAAAAAAATAAATCAAATTTCTTAAAAAAATTTATTGGAGACAGATAAAAATGCGATCTTACCTACTTCACTCAGCGCAATTTAAAAGTCACGTTTAACCCTCTCAATGTCGGTGGCAGTGTTAGGCAGAATCTAAAAACAAAGTAATGAAATTTCGGATTAAAATAAATTATAATGCAATTAATTAAAAAGTTATGCCATGCAATTAATTAAAAAGTTATGCATTACAAAGAAATTTCAGTTATGCTTTTGAAATACGTAATTTTATAATAGTGTAATGAATTACAAATCAGTTTTCATTTTATCTTTTAAAATTAAATTGGATTAATTTGTACTGAATCAGAAGACGATTCAGATTACATTTTTACTTATATAATTTAATTAACCTTAAATGTATTACAATATGATTCGGATTACATTTTTAATTACATAATCCAATTAGCCTGTATTTGGTTTCAAGACAATTCCGATTACATTTTTATTTTTATTGTCTTCTTAACGTGTAATTGATTATTAGCAATTCTAATTACAATTTTAAAAAATATAATTTAGATTTAAATCTAATGTGTTAATGTCAATATTTTTAACAAAAAGAGAATTATTATAATGGAAATTTAAAGATAAAATTGTGAAAGTAATTGCAAATCATAACAAGAATTTAGACTTTAGCTTTTGTACATCTAATTTCTTTTATCCAAGTTCTAGTTCTTATAGTAATCAGAGTGTCAACTCCCAAAAAGTTATCTGTGGAGATATAATTCCAGTTAAAAAAATGTTTCAAATATTCGCCATTATATTAAAAATAGTTAATTTTTTGGTGGGCTTGGGGGGAAAGGAGGGAGAATTTATATTTTTTTAATTAATTTTTATGTGTTCTCTATATTTTAAAGCTGTTTCTATAAAAGTACCTTCAATCTCTAATAAGTTCAACAGAAAAAAAAATCTTTTTTTAAACCATTTTCAATGAAATAATCCTTAACACCGAAAACACTGAATATCCAAAAAAATCAAAGCATCATATCTCTGTAAGTTTTTGTCATAAAAAAAGAGTTTTCCTCTGTTTTATTTGTTTAAGGAATAACAACAACAACAAAAAAATAAATTATGCAAACCATTTAAAAAATTAAAACTTTAACTTAAAAAACGGTATTGCAAATGGCCTTTAATATTTAACAAGATACAGAATAATAAATGAAACATTTTTATTAAAGCATTCACTTAAACTACTTTTTGTAATTTTTTTTTCAAACTATTTTTTTAAGATTTCTCTTTTAAATTATAACAGAAATTTAACCCAGAAGATTATTTCTATTTAATATGTAAAAACGTATTATAACAATTTTACTTTCAAACTACTGGTGTGTCTAAAAATTCCTGTCAACTAAAAAAAGAGACATCTTGTATAAATTTAAATTATTGTCTTAAATTACATTGGAACCGAGATGTACAATAAAAGTTAATACCACCAGGAAAAGCACAGAAAATATATTAAGAGGCACTTGAATATAAGTTCAAAGGCACATTGTCCTTTTAACTCAAAATGTACTATATCGTGCCTCTTAATCTTAACCCTTGATTGGGAAGAAATAATGTCTCAGTAATATTGAGTTCTCGCCGGAAAAAATAATAAGAAGAAAAGGCAAATTTTGGATATTTTTCCAACAAAGTTAAAAATATAAAGTTTCGTTAAAGATTTCTGGTGATAATCTCCTTCGAGTTATGTGGGATAAGATTTATGAAACCACCCCTCAAGGGGTTAAAGGCACCGCGTGCCTCTTAATTTCAAAGGTACCATGTACCAATTAATTTATGGGCATTACCGTAATTTCGGGTGTATAAGCCGCGGATCAAACAATTCCTTCTGGACCCAGAAATCTTATTTAGTGATTGAACATAAATATTTACGGCGATCTAAGAAGTAACATTCATTTTTAAAAAAATTCCGGGTCGAAAAAGAATTGTTTGATCCGCGGCTTATACACCCGAAATTACGGTATATGACTCTTACATCAGAGGCGGAGATTTAAGAGTGTACATTTCAATATTGCAGAATACAGATATGTTCATTTTTCTATATAAATGATAAAATTGCTAAAACAGACATCGTGTTACAGGTTGCCGCAATTTATTTGTCGGGTTGAGAATTACCGTAATTTCGGGTGTATAAGCCGTAGATCAAACAATTCTTTTTCGACCCGGAATAGTTTAAGAAACAAATGTAACTAGCTAGATCGCCGTAAATATTTGTCTTCAATCACTAAAAAAGAATTGTTTGATCCGCGGCTTATACACTCGAAATTACGGTATATATATGTATTAAGGGGGGGGGGGTCAGGTTACGAGTCGATGCATTTTTTTCGGGGGTATGCTTTTGGTGGGGTCATTGGATCACTTCAATGGAATTTTCAGATTCTGGTCAGTTTAAATTCAAGCAGTGCAGGACTCTGTTCTGCAGACATTCGATAAAATAATCACTTCAATTTGTTTTAGTTGCAAAATATCTTGCCTGGGGTCTTTAAACACAAAAGGAAATTTTTAGGGATCTTGGTTGCATATTTTTAATTTCAATATAGTTCTCATACAATAAAGCATAATATAATCACTATTTTTAAAATTTAATTACCCTATTTCTTCCAGGGGTCGCTATAAACGCAAACACTCGCAAAAATACTTTCTTCTTTTCACGGAAAATTTACTGCCGGTATATTTCTTTCAAATGACGGATATACGTTTTTATATTTTTCCGTTACAAGAGGTAAAATGTTCGTCCAATTGAAGAAAGTTGGGAAAAAGTGAAAGCGGCAGACGCTGGGATCGTACCAACCAGTTCAGCTATGGAAGGCCCATCCATAGCACAGGGCTATGGATGGGCTTCAGATGGATGTGACTTGATCAATTTGTTTTAAAAGCTTTTAATTATAAAGTTAATTTCGGGAAGATTTCGTCTTTAATGAGATTGTGGCTGGGGTTTTTACACGTTAGAATTAATATAGCATAAAAATGTAAGTTTTAAATATATTTACGTAGATTGCTAGAGGTAAAATATGGATGTTCTATTTCTATTTAATATGATTTTTTTTCGTAATATCGATTTTTTTTGCATTTAATTTTTTAATTAAAATATCTTTTAAATGCGTTCACTTAAAGTATAATTTATATGCGAATATTTATTTATAAATAACTTAGTAAATTGAATTTTATTCAACTTATCAAACTTTAAATATTAAATTGTGAATATTTTAATGACCCTCATAACATGCATGGTCACAATGACGTCAATTTTGAGTCACTTTGGTCACATCACATCTGTGACAAAAATGCCACCACTCAGTGACGTCACTTGTGACTCAAATGTGACTTTCTTAAAATTTTTTAGAAAATTACAAATATTCTTCAAAACATATTATTTACTTTAAAAAACATATTTCTGGCAATTTAAATATCGTCGCTTTTGTCACAGTTTCGTCCCAGTGTTAATGTCAAAGTAGTCACAAATGGCACATTTTTCACAAATTTATCACACCGTGACTTCACAAAGTGGTCACAATATGACGTCACAAACGAGCTCTAAAACGGCCATAACGACTTCACTTTAGTCACTGTGACTTCACATCGACGTCACGTGACGTCACATCAACAATCGATGGTCACAAAGTCACAATATGACTTCACAACGACGTTGCAATGACATCACCATGCCTTACAGGGAATAAAGAAAGTAATTGTTATTTATTTTTAAATTCGAAAACCTTTTTGTCTTTTTAAACTAAATTAGACAACTTAATCTGTAGAATTTTTTGTTTTTCATTTAAAAAATAAATTCGAATTTATTACTAATAGACCCAATACGTATGCATGCTAGGAATAAACGGAATCTTCTCCTTTTTTTTTAGATGTTTGGAATGAATTCACGGATCAAATAGGTTTTCTAGGAGTACGGAAATTATTTGTGAAAAAATAAGGATAATTTAGTGTATACTGACGAAGTTTTCTGACAGTGAAGAGAATTTTGTTGAATTTATACAATTTTTTTTTATTTTTAGTATAGGTACCATACACTAAAATATTGAAAAAAAAACTTATATTTAAATTTCTTTAATATATTTATCGTTAGAGAGTGATAGTTTCGCAAAAGAAAAATCAGCTAGGTCCTACACAATTTTAACTTGTAAGTAGAGATGTTCTATCTGATTCTGAGGTCTTTGACGGTCATGCAAAAGACGTTGGACATACTTTGTCAATCCTTGCTTTTAAGTCCTTTAGTAGAATTACTGGAATACAGAACTCATGACAATCTGAGGTAATTGTATAATGATACTTTAAAAGAATAGGCAGATTTCTGCCAGCGTTTGGTTTAAAGACAACTTTACTATTTTATACATATCACATATCTTACGTAATTTTTATTACTCACGCAGTAAATCGAAAAATATGCTCATTCATAATCAAACACTTCTTTATTTTCATCTGACGCATAGCTCTGTTCAAAATTTTAACAAAAATCCTAACTATGGTACTTACAAAAAAATGTAAATCTGACCCGCAAGATATATTCATGTGTTAAAATAACACACACATACAAAAGAAAATTTAGAGTCCTCTCAACCGTAAAAATATAATTATGGAATAAGTAGATATTTGCAGATTTCTACCAGCAGTTGGTTTACAGGTAACATCTTTGCTATTTTAAACAGATTATTTATCTTATATACATGTTTTTTCTCACGAAGTAAATCGATTTTATACTCATTACTATTCAAGTACTTATTTACTTTCATTTGAAACACAATTCTGCTCAATCTTTTAGCCTAATTCCGACGATTACCACATCAGGGCTCCCAAATGATCTGCTAACTGACCAACAATATTTTCGAAGAAAGATTTCCGTTTTATATTTTTCTTGCAAATTGTGCAGAAAACTTAGTTTTAGCACAAATACTGTAGAAACTTACTATGAAATTTTCTGTTTAAAAATACTGGTGTTCAGTTTACGGACCATTTGGAAGAACTGCCACAAGCAAAAATTTAACAACTTTGCTATTTTATACAGATCATGTATTTCATATACATTTTATTTCTCACTCACTAAACGAAAAACATGCTCATTTAGATTCAAATATTTTTTCTTTTCATCTGAAGCATATTCCTGCTCAAAATTTCAGCGAATATCCTTACAATATTATTTGCTAAAAACTTAAATCCGACCGAATTATAGTAGTATGAAACTAATCCGAAGAAAAAATTAGGGTCACGCCAACCACCAAAAAGGAAGTTAAGTGCAACCCAACCCGATGCTCTATTCAACGATCCAGAGGTTCTGTTGTTTTGAGATTTTACTAACATCATTGAATAAAATTGTATTCTTTTTTTCTATAAAATCGTATTAAAGATATAATTGCAGATTACTTTTCATAGTTTCATTAAATCATGATTTAATTTCCTTCTACTTTTGTTTCATGTTGAGCTGTAAATTGAAGTATTTCGGGTTCGGATCGGGTTGCGGATTGAAATATATCTTGCACGGGTCGCTGAAATTTACTTTTACAGGTTCGAGCTTGTTTCAGGACTAACTTCAAAAGGAATTTTCTGGTTCGGTTCAGTCACAACGCGTACCGTGCTAGACTCAATTCTAAAGTTTTTAAAAAAAGTGATAATCAATTTTATTTATTTTCTTTTACTTTCAATATTTCCGCCATGGGTCTCTATAAACACAAAAGAAAATTCTGTTGTGTCCGGGTTACGTATTATTAACTTCAATGTAGCTGCCATACTGTAAAGGCCACAGCTGCCAACTTTTACGTTTTTTTACTACCACTAAAACTAATTACCAAAATTCATCACGTGTAATCGAGGAACTCTGCGATTCAATGAGTCAAGAATTTCTTTTAAATTTTAGTGATAAAGAAAGCGTAAAAGTTGGCAGCTATGGTAATGACTAAAATAATCAACTTTATTTAAATTTAGTTATCATATTTCCCCCAGGGAGCACTAAAAACGCAAAAGAGAATTGTGTTGTACCTGTACCATTTCTATCCAAAGTATGGATGGCATACTGCAAATGACTGAAAAACATACTTTTAATTATATTTGATTCGTCCATTTCTCGCTGAAAGGCGTAATAATACTAAAAGACTTTTTGTTTACCCTACCCATTTAAATTTTTATGCAGAAACATGCTTTCTAATTTTGAAGCGTTTGATGATTAGTATTAACTCTTTTAGTGCCAAAGGGAGCCGTCGCGCTGCTCTCGCTAGTTGTGAAAAAAGCCAGCGTCGCTATAGCGCTCCTTTTGACAGTTCATTTTTGGCGCGCGCAGTGTTTGATAAAGTGCTATTTAAATTTATTTAATTTATTGTCGCCTAGCAACAGAAATACCAAAATGTAAGAAGCTTTCCAATTGCAAACTATAAACTGTAAATGAAAGACATTATCATTTTCTTTCTGCAGTTTTTTATAAGCTGTGAAAAAATATCTTTGTTTTTCTTGTTGTGATATAATTTCGAACATTTGATAAACATAGTGACGGCCGTGTTACACTGTTCGTGTTTTTATTCATTATACTGCATTCTAATTATCTTCGATCGCATATTTTTTATATAAACATCGTGATTATTATTTTTTTAATATTTCTAATTTTGATTTCAATGTGTCGGACACAAGTGAATTTTCAGATGCAGCACGAGACAGAGCAGGGCGACGGCGCTCCTTGACACTAAAAGGGTTAATATTATACAAAAACCGTTTGACATCTCTTGTCCATCCTCCTTTCTCAGTCTTTCTCCAAACTTAATTGAAGTCAAAACTCATGACTAACTGCTAGAGGTGTTCAATGACACTTTAATGAGTATTTAGTAATAATACTTATTTCTATGCATGACAGGATTTTTATACGAGAAAATTAATCATTAAACCGTTTTCGAATGCAGATTTTTGATATCAGAATTACACTTTTGTCTGTATAAAACAGCATTTTCCGTGTGTACAGCCGACACTGGCTGTAAAAAATGAACTCACTCTGCGTTACTAAAATTTTTTTATTATCTTACTGTCGAAAGTCCCGTCCCTACGCTACCAAGACCATCACTGAAATCATCTCTGATAAATTTTACTTGCCCAACACTAGTCTCTGAAAATGATAGCGGATGATAGTGTTTAGCCTATGTGGGCGTTCTTTTCAAATATCTCGCTCAAATTTTAATATTTTTACATGTTTTTTTTTCCATAGGATAATTGAGGTTGATCTACAACCGGGCTAGTTTTTACTTTTTTAATTTTGGTTTGAGATTTTTTTTCAAAAAATTACTTTAAAGTTCGAAACCTGTTAGAACCGGTTCTTAAATTGAAAATATCATAATATAAAAATTATATAACCAAAATCGAAAAAGTAAAAACTAGCCCGGTTGTAGATCGTCCTCAGCTATCCTATGGGCAAACAATCATGTGAAAATTTTAAAATGTGAGTGAGATATTTGAAAAGAACGCCCCCATAGACTTTACTTTATCATCCGGGTTTTTTTCAATGACTATTGTGCCGCCTTAAAACGCCACACTAGTCACCTAGTCACTGAAAAAAACCCGGATGATAATGTTATGTCTATGAGGGCATTATTTTCAAATATTCCACTCAAATTTTAATATTTTTACATGATTTTTTTTCCATAGAATAGCTGAAGATGATCTACAACTGGGTTAGTTTTTACATTTTTTGATTTTTGTTTCAGATTAAAAAAAAAAACTTTAACTTTCAGAACCGGTTGTGAAATAGAAACTATCCTAATATAGAAAAATATAACGAAAACTGAAAAAATTAAAACTAGCCGTTTGTAGATCGTCCTTGGATATCCTATGAAAAAAAGAGTAAAAATATTAAAATTTGAGCGAGATATTTGAAAGTAACTTCCCCATCGACTTAACGTTATCATCCGGGTATTTTTCAGCGACTAGTCTTAAGAGCCAGTTAGGAAAAAAATAATAAAATTCAGAATTACAACAAAAGATTTAAATTAAAATTTTTAAAATCATTTTCCTTTTATTGCACCTACCTCTAGGATAGTATTAAGAAATGCTTCTTTTTTTAACCCCGCCTTTATTTTGCAGGTTGCCACGCCTCTCTCTATTGCGATGTCAGAATTTGTCCTACTTCTTAGAACTCCTGTAACGTACGGCGTATTATCCGCGGGAAAAAAATCAATTCTGATCGGACTCATAAATTATATTTAGTCATTAAAATCAAATATTCACCGTGTACTAAAAAATTATATTTTATTAAATAAAATTTCTGTCTTCAAACATAGTTTTAAGAGTGGTAGATACCCCATAAATTAAGAAAGTTACACTCTATATATTAGCTTCTAATATAAAAACTATAGTAATTAAACTATAGTAATATATGCTTTTTTCTTTAAACACGAAAAGTAGAAAAAAGTACTATCATAATTCTGAAATATTACAACTGATAAAACAAAATAAACTTATCATAACGCAAAGCCTAAACTTTTTCTTACTAAAACAGTGATTGAAATATAGTTTTTAAAATAAACATGCTTCTGCAACTTTTGGGTGTGGCCTCACAATACGCTAACTTGTATCACCCTCTTAACCTTTTCCGGCACGGGCAAAATCTGTACTAAAATGAGAAATTATCGACTGGCACCGGAATTCACACAGGAATTTTTTAGATATTTTGAAATCCTGAATTTAAGCTTTTATTGTAAAAGCAAAATTTAAGTAAAATATTACTGGTGCCGTTTGCAAGTTTGGAATTAAAATTAGGTATCCCAGACCGGGCACAGTGTGCCGGAAAGGTTAAACGTTACATAATTAACACTTGAACCGCGGAACCGGGTCATTTTAACCCGTAACAAAAGAAGAGATGTCATTTCGAACCACAAAATTCTTTATAAAATAAGTTATATACATGATGCAGAAAAATAATTTAAATAAGTAAGTGATTTAGTTTAAAAAAAATTTCTGGTGCGAAATATTTTTATGAATCTCGAGAAAAAAAATCCCGCGGTTCTCTTGTTAATGATACAGTTAGCATGATATAATTACCGTTATATGATTAATATCATGGGTAAAAATGATTTAAACTTAAACGAAAATGAAAGATCAAACATGTAGCTTTAAAAGTAAATGTGTAATTTAAAACGTTCAGTCAAGTTTCCTAAGCAAACACTTTACTTTATGTCGAAAGTGACAAACATCACCAACTATGTTTTAAATAGCATTTTCCTTTCTAAATGTACATCAAAACAAACTCCTATTAACAAAATCGCACATAAATTTTGGTTTTAGTAGGTTATTTCAACATAATTAGAAACAGAATTACTTTCTGCGCACAACAGATGGTTAAAATAGCGTTTAACCTGTTAAATTTAACGTAAATACAGATATTATATATATATTATAGACACTCTTATAATTAAAAAATTGACTAACAAGCAATATAATACTCACTTTGCTTACTTTCAACTTTAAAATACTTTGAAATTTATCACTTTGAACATAAGTTTTACATGAACGGAAGTTTTACAAAATGGCTGCCTTTTTACCTGAAGCATTCGGCGTCGTTGTTTTACAGACTGAGCTCAACCCGGATTTCTGTGCTGGTGTCTATTCTACGTCACAAACGTCATAAGACAACCAGCACAAGCATCCGGGTTGAATCATCCTCTAAAGCGCACCACGAATTCAATTTTTATTTGGAGGTATTTTGTGACTTTTTAAAACATGTATCGATAAATAAATCGCAATATTTAGTCTGAACTAGACAGTAACCGCCGCGCCGTTTAAAAGAATCGAGTTTGAAATACTAAAATATAATTCAGTAAAGCAAATGAAATATGCGTTATTTACAATGAAATTAGATGTAATTTTTTAATGAAAAAGATTAATCCGAATGAAGGAGAATCCGACGTAACTTTGTGTTGTTGAAAATGTGTTATTATTATTTTGCGCGGCTATATACCCGATATGAACCTAAAATTTTTTCTAATAATAACCCAATAATAAATAATCCAAATCGCGAATCAAACACAGCATGAAAAGCGACAAAGTATAAAATCAAATATTTACCTAGCCAATTGAAGCAGTGTACTCTACAGGGTGTTTATAATGTCCCGGACCTATTTTGATATTTAATAACTCATAAAATATTAAAGATAGATTAAAATTAATAACATAAATGGTTAGATAAACTTAAAAAGTTTCATGACCCTTGTCAATGAACTTCCACGTGTGCTCCCTTCGTCGTACGGAGAATATCAAGTCGATAGTCAGTTTCACGCCAGGTAGCGGCAAACATGTCGGCATTCACAGAGGCTATTGCGGTTGTAACTCTAACTTTTAGCTCATCAATGTTCGACACTCTCCAATCTCCTGCTGTAAACATTGTCCTTTACAAATCCCCAAAGGAAAAAGTCCAGCGGCGTTACACCAGGTGATGGGGTGGCCAAGGAATTGGACCTCCTCGCCCAATCCATCTTCCTGGAAAGTAGTCATTCAAAGAAGTACGAACAATGGTACCCCAATGAGGTGGCGCACCATCTTGTTGCAAAAAGACATGTGGCTGAAGCTCTTCTAGGTGCGAAAATACAAAGTCTTCCAACATGTCTAAGTATACAAATCATGAGACCGTCTTTTCTGTAAAATGGATTGGGCGAAGAGTCCCAATCCCCTGGCCGCCCAGATCACCTGATATTACGCCGCTGGACTTTTTCCTTTTCGGATTTGTAAAGGGCAATGTTTACAGGAGGAGTGTGTCGAACATTGATGACTTAAAAACCAGAATTACACCCGCAATAGCCTCTGTGGATGACGACATGCTTGCCGCTACCTGGCGTGAAATTGACTATCGAATGGATATTCTCCGTGCGACGAAGGGGTCACACGTGGAAGTTCATTGACAAGGGTCATGAAACTTTTTGAGTTTATCTAACCATTTATGTTATTAATTTTAATCTATCGATATTATTTTATGAGTTATTAAACATCAAAATGTGCCCGGGACTTTATAAACACCCTGTATATTAAATTAAAATCCCATTTTTGTCAGTATCGCTCATTTTAACATGCCTTAGATAATAATGTATTAAGGTTTTTTGACTGATTTTTTTTCTTTCTTTTAATAATAAATAAATAAACTTTAAGCCTACAAAATTAAAAGAAGAAAATATGTCACTTTTTTAGCCCTAATAAAATTTAAAAAGTATATACCTACTTGAAAATTGAAGGATACAACCAATAATTATGCATAAACATATGTTACAATAAAAATTTTGACGACGTGATTACTATCTTCCGATAGTAAACTTCCGCTAGTAAATTTTAAGAGATATTTTCGTCTTATTAAGCTACCCTATTCGAGGTCAAAACCACGTTCCAGAATAATAAAAATAATCCTATTTTTGTAGTTACTGGTAGAAATTTGCTGTGTTTTAATCAGATCTGAAAACTTACAAAGTAATTTTATAATTTCCTCCATTGAATGTTGGTTGAAGACTTTGATCTCTGATTCGTACGAGATAATTCATTTCACATTAATTATATTAAGTTCTGTCGCACATCGTAAATGGCTGTAATCACGAAAAGGTTATAAATGTTTAATTAAAACTTTTTATGATATTGGAATAAGAAATAATTTGATTTTTTTTTTTTAAGAAACATGCATTCCAATGTGTATTTTTTATATATATAATCACAGTAGAGTATTTTTAATATTATATATAATATATTCTAGTAAGAATTACTTAGTTTCCCATATGTTGGGTTATTCTTTCTCCCAATGTGAACCTTCATGTACATTTGGAGCATCTGTTACAGGGTTCGTACGCATTAACCCTTTCTGGCACACCTAACTTTTATTCCTAACTTGCAAGCAGCAACAATAATATTTAAATTTTGCATTTAACCCCTTTCAGTGCGGTGGTATATATATGAACCACTTAGTTTTAATCCCCAAACGCCACATTGACACCGGAATTTTGGTTAAGAAAAAATTACGGTTTATTGGATGCTTGAAATATAGCTTCTTATTTATAAATAAAGTTGTTCTTAAATTCCGGTGTCAGTCAGTAATTTCAACACTTTAGCATTGAATTTGCCCTGCGCCTCAAAGGGTTAAAATGAAAGCTTAACCTCTTGGGGATGAGAGACACGTATATAGGCCGTAAAAAGCCTTAAACATCCTTGTTTATCCCCACCAGTAAAAATTTACTTTAAAATTTGCCTTATTCAATCGGAGCATTTTCTCGATTTACAAAGGCACAAATTTCTGTTTTTAGGTGCGTTCGAAATTATGTAAATCCGTAGCACCTATTGTTGTCGCTCAGTTCATCCGTCTGTCCGTCCGCATATAACAACGCAAAAACCCAACCGAATCGTTTGAAATTTAAAATACAGAATTATTACATAATTTTGTCGAGTCATGTCAAATTTTATGAAAATCGGATGGATAGATCAATTACAGGAACAATCAAAAGCATTTCGTTCCATTATGGTCAATGGGGAAAAAAGTTACAAATGCATTTTAATCATTTGGAATTTAAAACGTATATTTATTACATAATTTTGTCGAGTCATTTCAAATGTTATAAAAATCGGATGCATAGATCAATTACAGCGACAATCAAAAGTATTCCGTTACATTACGATCAATGGGGAAAAAAGTTTCAAATGCATTTTAATTGTGTTACACTCATTTGAATATAATAGAATTGACATGAATCTATAAAGTATGTACTAAAATAAACATTTTGTACAATCTGTGATGTAAAGAATATTTATTATTAAATAACAGGGCCACACAAATGTATTCCACTAAATAATGTTATACGTGGAAACATTGTTTGAGGCGTGCTTTAATTATATTAAACTACTTCATATTTTATGAATAAGATATTCATTAATGAAGTATAATAAAAATTACTCCCTGCATATTTGCAGGAACACAAAGATTTCGACCACTATACTGTATCCAAAGTACGCTCTACTATATCAGCAAGATCTGAATATTTTAAAACTTTGTTATCATACGAACGCACCTCATTTGCTACGATTCACGTGCAATTTCCAACTTGTTTAAATCTGGTGTCAAAACATTAAAAATTTCGTAAAAGGCTCGCGTCGTGAAGGGTTTAAATTAAGGATTTCTTAATATTCCGGTGTCAATCGATAATTTCTCAAAGAGAACTCACAGAAGCTCTTTGTGCCGGAAAGGGTTAAGAGACAACAGTTCTGGATAAAAGAAAAGAAACAAAACATCTGGAACAAATCATTTTCCACCAAATTAAAGTGTAGTAATATTTATTATACTCGATGTAACTTTATTGATCACTTTTTCAACGCATATTTAAACGTTCAAAAACAATATATAAATAAAAAATAAAAATAAAGGAAATAGATCAAATTGCTATCACATTTGAGATAGTATTATGAAAATGGAATATGCTGTTTCTTGACTTTCTTTCAGTTTTTCTGACTAACCAAAAGCTTATTTTTTTATTCCTGTTCAGCAACTATCCTTTCAAATTTTAACTCAATCATCAGACAATTGTTCAAAATACACTGAAAAGCATTTCAAAATTTCAAGGAAAAAAGGTGCAATGAGCATTTAAATTAGAGATATTTCATATTTTATATAAATTTATTTATGTTTTATTAAATTTTACATAAAGAGAAATTTTTTTTAATAAAATGAATTAAATTTTCTGAAAAAAAATGGAACCAGATTAAAATGTGACCTTACATGTTGCGATGTGACTGTCGTAATCGTCGCTAAGATACTTCTTCAGGTCTTCGCATATGAAGAAAATAAATCCAACTGCTTTAAAGTTAAATATTTTACTATTTAAAAAGATTTTTTACATTTAAAACTCTTTTTTTTTTTTCGGAAGGTAAGTTAAATTCAAAGCTTCAGCGTCCTTTTCACACTGTATTCTTTGAAAATTTAACATGTCATACAGAATAATGCAGAATAATATACTCTGGAAATTTTCTAAATGCTAAATCCTTTTTCTGTTATCTTTTAAGCAAATATTCTTTCATAATTTGCTACTTTGTTTAAGAAAAATTCAAAGAGGAACATTTCTAATTTTTAAGGAAGATTTGTGTATCACATTACTCTGGATGGACTTTATATTAGAAATTGTTTCATTTTATATTATATATAATATAAATATATGTTTATATATACCGAGTGTCCCAAAAATGACTGAGTAATTTTAAAATTCAATAACTTGCAAACGGTGACAGCTATTTAAAAAAATTTTGCAGGAGGGTTATGTATAATGTCAGGAGTTTTTATGCCGAAATTTTTTATTTTAGTACGAATTTCAAGCAATAGGTGGCGCTGACGGCGATTGAAGGACAGGTCGACGCTTCACTGAGCACTGATCACTTGGCCTTCAATGGCCGTCAGCGCCACCTATTGTTTGAAATTCGAACTAAAATAAAAAATTACGGTGAAAAAACTCCTGACATTATACATAACCCTCCAGCAAATTTTTTTTAAATAGCTGTCACCGTTTGCAAATTATTGAATTTTAAAATCCATCAGTCATTTTTGGGACACCCGGTATATACATATATATACATATATATATATACACACACAGATACATATATTTGTTCATATCTATATACAAGGTGGTTTACCATCAGATCGACAAACTTGCAGGTGGTGTAGGTGGAACAGAGACGACTCTGGATGTTATAGCAATGCTAGGTCTTAAATGCCGCAGATTCGAGTACAAAGTAATGTTGCCAGTGGAATACTTTTTTAAAATAAGATTTTTTGCACCTTTTTATGAAAATGTTAACATTATCCTTTTTAAATAACATATTAATTAATACGAAAAGAAGGGGAATTTTACAATTCAAAGAAACTGGTGCCAATCAAGAAATCTGAATTTAAAAAAAAGTAGTCCAATGACATTACTGGTGCAAAGACATTGAGAAAAAGAATAGAAACAGTAACACATTAATGGAACAGAAATCATTTTATTAAAAAGTTGTACTATAGAAGATTGTCATAAATACGACCAGATGTTGTCAGATAAGCTTGACAGTAACTCGCTTTTCCTTCAGTTGAATACCTTGTCGTTCAAATACCTGCACCTGCCGGGATTATACCACACAACGCCAAAAACCTTCCAGAACTTAAGAGATTCAATGCCGTGACGATTTCAAGTCTGCCTGAAAACTTTTGGTCGTAATTTCGGTCACCTTTTGTATTATAAACTTTCAATAAAATGTTTTTGTTCCACTATTATGTAGTTATTTCTGTTCTTTTTCTCTATTTTTTTGTACCGGTGTTACTAGTGGGCTACCTTTTTTATAATTAAAATTTCTTGATTGGCATAAGTTTTTGAAATTGTAAAATTCCCCATATTTTCGCCTTAACGCATTCAGGGGCCTACGAAATCACTTATGTCTACGAAAAAACTTAATTTTAATTCCCAAAGGCCACGTTGACATCAGTAATTTTGTAAAAAAAATTCCGTTAATTAGATTCATGAAATATAGCATTTTTTTTTCTTTTTTTTACAAATAAATTTGCTTTCAAACTCTGGAAAGCTTACCATTTTTAAAAAGTGATGCCAATCAAGAAATCTCAATTTTTTAAAAAAATAGTCCTCTGGCAACATTGCTATGTACCATAATTCACAACTATGACATTTTGGATCATTCATTACTATGTGATTCCGAATCGTCTGTGTTCCTCCTACACTTGGTGGAAGTTTGTCTGTCTGGCAGTGAGGCACCCTGGATATGTTTAAATATATGTACATATCGTAAAGTTTTACTTTTCAAAGCCGCCAAATGTGACTATTTTTATAATCTATTCGCATCTCTTATTCTGAGAAATTCGTTTAAAATTGTATTTGTCTTTCAAATTTTCTCAAAGCGTATGTACAAGATTTTTGTTTTGAAGAAGTGGTGCGAAATAGAATTAAACAACAATGGCTTCTTTAAGACTGTAATGGATATTGTACGATGCACACACGAAATTTTTCGCAGGGATATCGTAAAATTTCAATGCAGGCGAATATTATTTCATGCTGTCTAGCATGATTTTTTTCAAAACGAAAATTTTTTACATACGCTTTGAGAAAATTTGCAAGAGAAATATACTATTAAATGTCGCCCGTGATTGTTACGATACCCTGGGGGTATCGCAAAGTTTTAAATATAATCTGCAAGAGACAAATGCTGTTTAATTCGATTTCGCATAAACAAAGTTTGTCGATTCAAAAAGAAAATTTCCGTTTAAACAAAATTCGTATACACAAGCTTTGAGAACATTTTAAAGCGAAATATACTATGAAATGAATTTTTTTAAAAATAGTGATGCGAACAGAATATAATAATTGTCTCCCATCGCATTATCTACTGGCAGAATTATCTGCGATTAAAGTTGGCAAAATAATCTGTAGGAAATTTGAGGGGTCCAGAGCACTTGGATCCCTAATTGCACGGGGTATCTGGCATCACTTTATCTTTAGCTACTTATACTATTACAATTACTAATATTACAAAGAAGAAAAATATTTGCTGATCCAAGGCATAAGAAAAATATTGAACACTATTGTCAGGTGTCCCACCCCCAAAAACACGTACCTTTCGACCACGATCGGACAGCAGCCGGCAGTATCGGTTGAGTTTTGGCATCGGCGCAGTGATTTCGGTGAAGTTTAAGCAGCATGTAGGTAACGGAAACTTAAGAATCTGCTTGACTGTCGATTACCGTAATCAGCTCCCTTATGATTAAATATCGGCAAGCGTTTTACATCTGCAAGTGCTCAGGACCGATATGTGATTTCTGATAGTAGCCATATTAGATTGGCTAACATCGGTCAAAATCGAAATTTTTAACTTTAGCCGACATTTTTTTCTTTATCTTAATTTAATTCGAGTTTGAGTTTTGATACGTACTTCACACACACATGTTTTTCACATAAAATTCCAACATTAATTTAAAAAAAAAAAGTAAAATTATTTTTTATTACATATTTAATCGTAGAAAGAAAAAAAAATAATTTCATAAGTTAATTGAACTTATTTTGTAACTATGCATTAATTTTAATAGCACAGCTAAGATTCTTTATTTAAATAAATATCAAATTATTAAAAAGTGCTTAAAATTATTTTATAAGCAATAAAAAAACTACCTATTTTTTTAGACTTTAAATTTAAAAGAAAGATTCTGAAATTCTCCCCTTCTAAAAAGTTATTTACCAAAAAAAAGATAAATTAGTGTATTTTATTTTTATTTTTAAACCAAAACTATTTATAAGTAACTAGTAATTATTATTGCAACATAAACATATTTTTCCACTTTAAATCACCAAATGACATAAAATGAATTGTTACTCTAATTAAAATTGTTAATTACGAATTATTATTAATTAAAATAGGTTTTTTATGTTAAATAAATAAATGAATATATATATATATTTACACATTAACGCAACGCATGTAATTACATTATAAATCCTAATAAGAAATGTTACAAATTGAACAAATACTCTACAAATATTTTTTTGTATTATATATTTAATGATTTTTAAATTTATAAGAAATACTAATTCGTTTGCTTTAAACAATTCGCTAAGATATTTATTTCATTCATTTAAATATTAAATTAACTTTGAAATACACGTGTATAAGACAATTTCAAAATAAATAAATAACATATTAAAAATACTTTAAAATTTCGATTTTCGTACTAATCATTTACCTTCAGCAAAAAAAACAGTTTTTTCAAAATTTCTTCCCCGTTTTACCCAGTGAAATTTGCTATTCATCGATTCGCAGTGACCGAGTGGTTAAGGAGTTTACTTCCTGTGCTTGGGCCCGTAATCCTATCGAACATAGCTTCAAAATATGTTCCTTTGAATTGTTAACAAATATACATGCCAATGTGGCCCATAGATGGAGCCCTCAAAACAGATTTAATTTTTACATTTTTTCTAGCGTCGGACTGCAGGCTGCAGCTGGTTTGCATTTGCTTATATATCGGTGTCCTTTAGGCATAATGTTCTGCCAATACCGGTCAGCATTCGCGCGGTATATCAAAAAAGGATGCAGAACTAATAGCGACAGCCCGTATCATGACAATACCGCCAAAAATAGTAAGCGGCTGTCGACCGATGCTCACCAATATATCTGCGTTATCTGAAGCGTAAATCAGGGCAAACACATTTTCTGGTCACCACTAATTTCTTACAGTTTCTTACATTAATACAAGATAATTCTGTCAATAAGTAAGAGAAAGAAAATTACTTTAAAGTACTAGCTGCCGAGCAATTAGAACCCCGATTAATGCCGACACCCGACTGCACTGATTGGAAAACGAATAGAACAATTCATTCAACCGAGTATGAGATAAATTCGTAGTCTAAAGACATTTTTCAGTGTGTAACGAACCAATTTTTTGTTGAAACTGTAAGCGACAAATGTTCATAGTGCTCTATCTTTCCGAATAGAATATCTGGAAACGCATTATTATTAACTCAAATATTTTTGTGAACTGTTTTTTAGATTTGATCCACTTTCTTTCAAGTTTTATGTACTTTTCAAGTTCTATTTTTCATTAAGTTTGAAGCAAATATCTTTCAATAAAACAAATTCCGCCAGCTGAAACTTTGATTGTATTTACCTTACTGTTTGTAATTTAGTCATCGCCAGTATAATACTTCTTGTGACGTTCGCATATGAAAGATTACATCCTGTGGTTTTAAAGTTAAATATTTTAATATTTAAATTTGGTTTTTACTTTCGAAATGTATTTTCTTTTTGTTTCTGTAATTAATGTGGTATTCAGAGATCTTGCATCATTTTCACAACATAATCTTTAACCATTTCGAGGGCAGTGGTTCATTTTTGGTTCCTAAGTGACAAATTAACACTAGTATATTGGAATTAAAATTTTCGTTTTATTAAGCACGTGTACATAAGGTTTTGATTAGTTTGAAATAGATTTGTTTTAAATTCTTGTGTCAATCATTCATTTCACAATTTTACGAATGGAAGTTTCTGGCCTCTGAAAGGGATAAATTTTTTATGTTAAGCAGATTATTGCATAAAATATCCTGACATTATATTTCTATATTTTTTCTATTTTAAACCTTCGGACTTCGGCGCCTCTTACAAAGTTTTTTTTCGATTAGCACCACTTTTTTAAAAGAACTTTCCTTGAAGTAGACAATTTCAAACATTCTCCAATTAAATAAGGACAATTATATTTTACTTTATTACGGGTGTCAAAAACAAATTTTGGAAGGAAAAATGATGTCTCCGCAGCGGAGACAACGGAGTGCCAAGGGCTAGTTGTATTACACTTGCGTGAGGTTTTAAGGAGCTAGATATTTTACTTATTACATTGCTCCCACTGGTCCGTTTTCTGAAAAACAGTTTCTTTAAAGAAAAAATCTTAGTAGATTCGTACAATAATCTATACTAATAAAATAACAAATCGCTCTGTCTGCGTGTGTGTGTGTGTGTGTGTGTGTGTGTGTGTCTGCGATGGCTAGCAAAATCTATGGGACGTACGAAGCTCAAAATTTTTATGAGAGTAGCCCAATATCTCTCCTGATGCACCTGAGCTTCAGAATTTCGAAATTCTATTTATTAACTGAGTAATTAATTAAATTCCAAAGATCACTCTCATAAAAAATCGCCTTTTTTCTTCTTTTTTTTCTCTTCATTTAGTTATGGTTGGTTGGTTGCATAAAATTTTCGCATAAATAATTTAAAAAGCTGGAACAGACCTTTAAAATTCATAGACTGGCAAACTGTCAGTTTAAATGATGATTTTTTATCACAGCGGTTGCAAACCATGGAGGAAAAAGATAGGTGGTGGTGAAGTAAACCGAAAAAAGAGTTGCAATATTAAACCATTTATCGCTCAAATATTAATGTCCCAAACAAAAGCATGTGGAAGGGATTTTGTATTAATAAGACGAATTGAAAGAATTGAATAACAGCTGAAGCGTATTTTATGAAGAAATAGTAATTTTTTAAAATGGTCTTTTTTCTATTATATTATTTATTTTTAAAAAATGTTTGCTTTTAAAATAATTGAAATTGATAAATTCGAAATAATTTAAATGTCAAAATAAAATTAAATAAAATATTGAAAACATTTGATTTGAACTAAAAATTGTATTACTAAAAGCTTTCTTTTTTTTTCAGAACTTTTTAATACTTTATAACGTAGATGAAAATATGTTTTTAATTTAACAACATATTAATAACTCTATGTCAATATATAAAATATATTTATGAAAACATTCTTTTAAAATCATGCGCGAAAACTTAAATAACAAATATTAGTCTAAAATATAGATTTCAGAGTGCAGACGATTTTAAGACATTAACGAAAGAATGTTAACTTTTCAAGCAAAATCTTAAATGATGCTTCTATATTGATATTTCAAAGTGACGGCTAGGTTACATTTATGTTATATTTAAGTTACGGTAGGGTAATGTTAAGTCGCAGTTAGGTTACAGACAGATTATGGTTATGGTACAAAAGTTTACGGTTAGGAATTTGTCCACAGAGTCAACATTACGCATGCTTTGATTAAAAATATACACTTTTGTTAAATGGCTCTGAAATTATAATACTATATACCAATCTTTTATCATCGCGTATCGATTCATTCACGGTATAGTCGGATTTAAGAATGATATAATTAGTTTGAAATTCAAAATTTTTCACTTGGGATTTCTATGCGAAAAAAATAATTAGTTACGTGATTTAACAGTGATTTTTACGGGTAAATATCAACACTTTAACACGAAACTAACGCAATCGTTGGATACATGTTCCCTCCCGTGTTTCTCATTGCTCATTTTAAGTATTTCTAGAGCTTAATATTAGTTGTTGTTTTTAAAACCGATTTTTCACAAAGTCAGCTGCGACGTATTTCAGACAATGCATTTCTGCATGCTTCCAGTTATTGATAAAATCATACAAATTTCAAGTTCGTTTAATATTGTTAATACGGACCCGGGCAACGCCGGGCGGGTCAGCTAGTCTATACTAATAAAATAACAAATCGCTCTGTCTGCGTGTGTGTGTGTGTGTGTGTGTGTGTGTGTGTGCGATGGCTAGCAAAATCTATGGGACGTACGAAGCTCAAAATTTTTATGAGAGTAGTTCAATATCTCTCCTGATGCACCTGAGCTTCAGAATTTCGAAATTCTATTTATTAACTGAGTAATTAATTAAATTCCAAAGATCACTCTCATAAAAAATCGCCTTTTTTCTTCTTTTTTTCCCTTCATTTAGTTATGGTTGGTTGGTTGCATAAAATTTTGGCATAAATAATTAAAAAAGCTGGAACCGACCTTTAAAATTTATAGACTGGCAAGCTGTCAGTTTAAAAGATGATTTTTTATCACAGCGGTTGTAAACCATGGAGGAAAAAGATAGGTGGTGGTGAAGTAAACCGAAAAAAGGGTTGCAATATTAAACCATTTATCGCTCAAATTTTAATGTCCCAAACAAAAGCATGTAGAAGAGATTTTGTATTAATAAGACGAATTGAAAGAAATGAATTACAGCTGAAGCGTATTTTGCGAAAAAATAGTAATTTTTTAAAATGGTCTTTTTTCCATTATATTATTTATTTTTAAAAAAATGTTTGCTTTTAAAATAATTGGAATTGATAAATTCGAAATAATTAAATATCAAAATAAAATAAAAAAGAATATTGAAAACATTTGATTTGAACTAAAAATTGTATTACTAAAAGTTTTCTTTTTTTTTCAGAACTTTTTAATACTTTATAACGTAGATGAAAAAATGTTTTTAATTTAATAACATATTAATAACTCTATGTCAATATATAAAATATATTTATGAAAACAATCTTTTAAAATCATGCGCGAAAACTTAAATAACAAATATTAATCTAAAATCTAGATTTCAGAGTGCAGACGATTTTAAGACATTAACGAAAGAATGTTAACTTTTCAAGCAAAATCTTAAATGATGCTTCTATATTGGTATTTCAAAGTGACGGCTAGGTTACATTTATGTTATATTTAAGTTACGGTAGGGTAATGTTAAGTCGCAGTTAGGTTACAGACAGATTATGGTTATGGTACAAAAGTTTACGGTTAGGAATTTGTCCACAGTGTATACATTACGCATGCTTTGATTAAAAATATACACTTTTGTTAAATGGTTCTGAAATTATAATACTATATACCAATCTTTTATCATCGCGTATCGATTTCATTCACGGTATAGACGGAATTAAGAGTGATATAATTAGTTTGAAATTCAAAATATTTCACTTGGGATTTCTATGCGAAAAAAATAATTAGTTACGTGATTTAACAGTGATTTTTACGGGTAAATATCAACACTTTAACACGAAACTAACGCAATCGTTGGATACATGTTCCCTCCCGTGTTTCTCATTGCTCATTTTAAGTATTTTTAGAGCTCAATATTAGTTGTTCTTTTTAAAACCGATTTTTCACAAAGTCAGCTGCGACGTATTTCAGACAATGTATTTCTGCATGCTTCCAGTTAATGATAAAATCATACAAATTTCAAGTTCGTTTAATATTGTTAATACGGACCCGGGCAACGCCGGGCGGGTCAGCTAGTCTATAATAATAAAATAACAAATCGCTCTGTGTGTGTGTGTGTCTGCGATAGTTAGCGAAAACTACGGTACGTACGAAGCTCAAAATTTTTCTGAGAGTAGTCCAATATCTCTCCTGATGCACCTGATGCTCAGAATTTCAAAATTCTATTTATTAACTGAGTAATTAATTAAATTCCAAACCTCACTCTCATAAAAAATCGCTTTTTTTAGCCTTTTCCCTTTCATTCTCTTATGGTTGGTTGGTTGCATAAAATTTTCGCAGAAATAATTTAAAAAGCTGGGACTGACCTTTAAAATTCATATACTAGCAAACTGTCAGTTTAAATGAGGATTTTTTTTTATCACAGCTGCTGTACGCCATGGAGGAAAAAGATAGGTGGTGGCGAAGTAAACCGTAAAAAAAGTTTGCAATATGAAACCATTTATCGCTGAAATTTTAATGTCTCAAAATAAAGCACGAGGAAGAAATTTTGTATTAATAAGACGGATTGGAAGAAATGAATTACAGCTGAAGCATATTTTACGAAGAAATAGTAATTTTTAAATGTTTTTTCTATTATATTATTTATTAAAATAAATGTATTCTTTTAAAATAATTAAAATTGGAAAATTAAAAATAATTAAATGTCAAAACAAAATTAAATAAAATATTAAAAACATATGATTTGAAGTAAAAAATTGTATTACTAAAAGTTTTCTCTTTTTTTCAGAAATTTTTAATACTTTATAACGTAGATGAAAAATGTTTATGATTTAACAATATATTAATAATTCCATGTCAATATATAAAATATAGTAATGAAAAGATTCTTTTAAAATCATGCATGAACACTTCAATAATAATATTAATCTAAAATCTAGATTTCAGAGTGCAGACGATTTTAAGACATTAACGAAAGAATGTTGATTTTTCAAGCAAAGTCTTAAATGATGCTTCTATATTGATATTTCAAAGTCATTTGATAAAAATAATCAAATAATTCTTGCCTATGATTGATCTAATTGTATCTTCCATGCATTCTGGTGAGGTATTACAGACAATATTGGCACAAAACGTTATTTTTTAAACGAAATTTTAGTCATCTATTCAATTCAATAACAGTTTAAAAGGTAAAAAAGAAAACAAAGAAATACGGGTTTAAACCAGTTTGAATTGATCGGAGTTTCAAAGCGCATGGTGCTTATTTGGACTTAATGTAGCGGATTTTACAGTTGCATTTTTTGCGTCACCCCAAGACATTATACTGCCACTCTATTAATTTCTTTTTACTACATTTCGAACATTAGAATGTATGAGCCATTAGCTGTGTTGCAGTAAAAATCATTATATAGCACTTTTCTATGAGTTTATTTTTTTAATCATTGATTAAATTTAAATGTGTTCTATTCGATTTAAAATTGTAATATGGCTTTAATTTGTTTTTAAAACAAAAATAAAATAGCTGTTTGGCGTACAATTGTTTGTATCCGCAAACGATTCATTCATCATAATAAATTATCAAATAGCAAAGTAAATTATCTATCAGAAATAGCCATAAAAAGAATAGTAGCAAAACTGATTATAACCTTAATGTTTAGACTAACTTAAACATAACCCGATTCCAATCAGAAAAAAAAGACCACACTCCGATCCGCGATACACAAAATTTCCGTGAGTATAAACCCGACCCTGACCTAAAAATTCTGTTTGGAAAAACCTATGGATTTGACAACTGACCCGAACCAAATCTGAATCCCGCAAAAATGTTCAAGTGAAGCATAACCCGATTCAAACAAGGAAAAATAATTTTCGTGAGCAGACTATAATCCAATCCCAGCAAGACAAAATACTTTCCATGGTCATAAACCCGACTCAAACCTAAAAAACTCTGTTTGAAAAAACCTGAACTTTGACCCAGACCACATCTAAATCTGACCAAAGTGTTCGAAAGAACCATAACCAAATTCGAGTAAGACAAAATAATTTCCGTGTACATGAACCCGATACGAACCTAAAACTCCCATTCAAAAAAAATACCTGAAATTTGAATCGAACCAAATCTGAATCTGACAAAACTATTTCAAAGAAACGCAACCGGATCTAAACAAGACAAAATATTTCCATGGACATGAACACAATCCGAACCCAAAAAATTTCTTTGAAAAAATCGCGAACCGAACGAAATCTGAACTTGGCAAAAATATTCCAGTGAAGCATATCCTTATTCGAACAAGACATAATTATTTCCGTGAATATGCAAGAAGACCCGAACTCAACAGCTATATTTGAAAAAAAAAACCCGAAATCTGAATTGAACCAAATCTGGACCTGACAAAAATATTCCAAATAACTATAGCCCAATCGAAGCAAGACGAAATAATTTCTATGGACATAAACCCAACTCGAACCTAAAAAATTCGATTTGAAAAAAACTGAAATTTGACAAACTGAAATTTGACTGAAACCACATCTAAATTTGGCCAAAATACTCGAAAGAATCATAACTGGATTCGAGAATGACAAAATAATTCCCGTGGGCATGAACGAGATCCGAACCTGAAAATTCTATTTGAAAAAATACCTAAAATTTGAATCGAACCAAATCGGAACCTGATAAAAAATATTCCAAAGAATCGTAACCGGATCTGAATAAGACAAAAAAATTCTAATCACATGAACCGAATCTGAACCTAAAAAATTTCTTTGAAAAAATCACGAAATCTGAACTGAACCAAATTTGAACTTGAAAAAAAATATTCCAGTGAAGCATATTCTTATTCGAACAAGGCAGCATAATTTCCGTGAACACGCAAGAAAACCCGAACCCAAAAATTCCATTTGAAGAAAAAGCCGAAATCTGAATTGAAACAAATCTGTTCCCGACAAAAATATTCCACAGAACCGTAACTGTATCTGAGCAAGGCAAAATAATTTCCATGGACATGAATACGACCAGAACATTAAAATTCAATATCAAAAAATACCTAAAATCTGAACCGAAAGAAATCTGAATCCGACAAAAATGTTCTAATGAATCATAACCAGATCCGAACAAGACAAAATAATTTCCATGGACACGAAACCAATATATGGTTTGGTAACATTTAGGTTGCAATTACATTACGGTAAGTCTTTGATTATATTTAATTTCCCGTTAGGTTACAGTTAGGTCACGGTTAAGTTAAGTTAACTTAACTTAACTTAAGTTAGGTTAAAGTTAAATTGCATTTATGATACGGTTAGAATAAGGATATGTTACAATAAAGTGAAGGCTTGGTTACATTTATATTATATTTAATTTACGATAAGGTACTGTTAAGTCAAAGTTAGGTTACAGGCAGGTTATGGTTACGGTACAAAAGTTTACGGTTACGAATTTATCCACAGAGTGAACATTACGCATGATTTGATTAAAAATAACACTTACTTTTGTTAAATGGCTCTGAAATTATAATACTACATGCCAACATTTTTGGCTACCAGCGAGTATCGATTTCATTCATGGTATAGTCGGATTTAAGAGTGATATAATTAGTGTGAAATTCAAAATATTTCACTTTGGATTTCTATGTGAAAAAAATAATTAGTTACGGGACTTAACAGTGATTTTTGATAAATATCAACACTTTAACACGAAAATCACGCAGTCGTTGGATACATATTCCCTCCCGCGTTTCTCATCTCTCATTTTGATTATTTTTAGAGCTTAACATTAGCTGTTTTTTAAACCGATTTTTCACACAGTCAGTGGCCACGTATTTCAGACAATGCATTTCTGCACGTTTCGAGTTAATGATAAAATCATACAAATTTCAAGTTCGTTTAATATTGTGAATACGGACCCGGGCAACGCCGGGCGGGTTAGCTAGTTGTAAGAAAAAAGCCCTCCCTGGAAAATGTCTGCGAAATGTATAAGAAGTATTATTTTTAGGAGATTAAAGAGGATTTTTAAGGAAATTAAGGAAGATTTAATTAATATTCAAATAACTGACTGTGCAGAAGCCCTAATTATGTACCGTAATTTCGGGTGTATAAGCCGCAGATCAAACAATTCTTTTTCGACCCAGAATTTTTTAAGAAACAAATATAACTAGTTAGATCGCCGTAAATATTTGTCTTCAATCACTAAATAAGATTTCTGGGTCCAAAAAGAATTGTTTGAGCCGCGGCTTATACACCCGAAATTACGGTATTAAGTTTATTGAGATTACTAAACATAACTCCTGGAACGCCGGAGGGACATACATATATGAGGGGCTCAAAACCAAAGTTCATAAAAAGTGAGACAGTCTATTCAGAAGGCACATAAAATATGTTTTATACACTCTCACATTAACCCAAGTCTGTAAATAAATGCCATACATGTGAAAGTATGTGAAAACAGGCTTGGTTTACAGTGAGAGTATATAAAACAGACTTTATGTCTTACTGAATAGACTATTTCAATCTTATTTTTTCAAAATTAACTTGATCTAACATGACTGTTAGCTCTGCTTACTGATATATATATATATACATATATATATATAGTATAACATACCGACTGTACGTCCTGGGGCATTCCCTCCAAATCAGTGATGTGTCGCCCCCCATTCCCCCCCCGAGGTTTCGAAATTTTGTTTTTTCAATCGTAAAAAAATGCGACTCCTCCCCCCCCCACTGGACAACTAAAATGCCCCCCTAAGGGCCTCCGATGTCCTTTTCAGAGAAAAGTGTCTGAAAAAAGAAGTCTGAAAAAAGGAGAGTCTGAAAAGTGTCTGTTCTGGGTCGAAAAAGAATTGTTTGATCCGCGGCTTATACACTCGAAATTACAGTAATAAGAATGTTTTAAAAAAATTAATTGTAGTTCCAGGGTTCGCACATATCTACCACTAAATTTTAAGAATATTTTCAAAGTGTTTCACTGCAGAAAAAAAAATCGTAAAATCCGTGAATGAAGGTGGGGGTTACTAATGTTGGGGTTTAAAAATTAAATGTAAAGTTTCTTATTTTTAATAGTGGTGCCAGAGTCCTTGGAAATTCCAAGGAGTGTGCGAACCTTGAGTTCTCATGCATCCAATGAATGTTTATAAAAGTAATTTATGATTTATTAAAGAGAATAGTTGAAATCATTGGGATGGAAGGTTAAGCTGTGATTACACATGGCCTTTTTTAACTAAATAAATCTTTACTAAACATATAAGAAGTTCAACTGCGTAAATAACTTAACATATGAAAAATAAAACATATTAAATGTGATCTTGATAGCTGACCTGCAGCCGTCCCCACGCCACACTTCATTGATGAGCATTTTTACAACAAGTGACCGAAAATAGTTTCATTGAGTCCTCTAGCAAGCTATGTCTCGCCAAAACCATGCCACACATTCGTCAAATAGGAAGATGATCATGTCTAATTCCTCTCGTTCTCCGCTAAAACACTGAACTGAATTATGCTTCAGTTTTCATTTTTCAGATCAGGCGAATTAACGTCGCCACACTAAAAGAGGGGATTCATTTTTTAATAATAATAACTAAGAAAATCACCACGCCATACAAATTTCTCAAATCGGCAATACAGAAGAAAAATGTTTAAAGAAAAATGTTTTAGAAATAAAAAAGTGCAATATAATTTAGACTGTATAAAACTTCATTTATCTGGCTAGTATACTTATTCCTTAATTTTTAACCGTTTGTAGGGGGCTAGAACATATAATCTCATTTGATTTTTATCCTCCAAATGCCGCAAACGCTCCATAATCGTTTAATAAAGCTTAGCTTTTATAAAGTACTTGAAGAATAGCTTTTATTTATTTTTAAATAAACTTGTTTGTAAATTCTAGTATCAAACAATAATTTCAACAATTTAGGAACAGTAGTACTTTGGCCTAGAGAGAATTAAATTACTTATATATATTTTTTCAAAAATATAGATTGTTTAAATCATGTTTAGCTCAAAAAATATTGATTGACCAATTCTGTATTACATTAAATGGTAAAAAAAAACCGAATAATTATAAAGAATCCTAATAACATAGGTATAATAATGATAACATATCATGTTAGGACAGATATTACTTTAACCAATCTGAAAGTCAACGCAATAGTCTGTACTATTTATAGGAATACATCACATTATATTCGATATATGCAAATCACAAGATTACATATGTATCCGCAAACACATCTCGTCGTGTATTTTCTGTATGATTACACTGTTTAATAACATATTATTAATTCGTAAATTAGCTTTAACATGAGAATAAGTTTGTACGCCGTTCTAATAATAAATCTCGGTGATAATTGAACAGCAGAAAAATAAATGTGGGTTGTGGTTTTGTCCATTATGCGTTGTCTAGTTCATCAATTAGCAGCTTAAAGGATATGGCGTACGTTTAGAAAGATTATAAGGGCGTTTGCAAGCTTATTATAAAATTGCTTTAGACAGCTATACCTAAAGCTTTTAATTAATTTTATAAATTATGGTTTCCTGGCATTTTCAATATATTAACTAGTTAAAACATGTTTAACGCATATCTATAAATGTAAGCAATTGTGTCTTTCGTACAGGTCAATTTTTAAAATTAGAAAAGATTTTTAAACAGAATGCTGTTTCCAAATAATAATGTTCGTTTTGCTTCGTGACCTACAGGGTTGCAAGTATGGCCTTTTTTTAGCTCAAAAAATTCGAATTTACATCGGAAATTTTGAAGGGACTTTTTTTACTTTAGGCTAAAATTTTTTTACACGAAAAACCTATTCATGAAACCGTCTGTAAAAAAAGGCAGGCGGGGCGTTTTATCGAACAGTGTTTCCATTTTAAACTTTTTTTTTAACCTTCCTACCCTGAATGGGTCTAATCAACCCATAACTATAATTTGTTTTATACGATTCAAACCAGAACTTTTATCATAAAGAAAGTTACATAACAGATTCAGAGAAATAAGTCAGTTAAATACATTAAAATGTTTTAAATAACAATTCTGATATGAAATGCTTTTATCACGAGTAAGTAAAATTTGGATAGGGTAGGAAGGTTAAGGCTACAGTGGACTTTTATAAATCGCAAAAAATCCTCAAATTGTCGAATTTTCATTTTTAGCATAGTAGCATTATATGAACTCCTTGCTATTGAACACAAAAAGAATTTTTCAATTTCGCCTATTTTTACTGGAGTTAGAAGCATTTTTGTCCAATCAGCTGATTGTGCCACGCCCCTTTGTTTACTTTTTTGCCGATTCACACCCGTAAAATTTAACCTAGTTTTTAGTTTTACCATGCAAAATGTTATTATTTTGCACCGAAATTATTAATTTTGTGATTTCGCAGAACAATACTTTAACTGTAACTTTTAACTGTTTCTTTAAGCGTTTGTTTACAATGTATTTAGAGGAATTGTTTTTTGTCCCCAATCTTTTTAGCATAAACTAAAAAAATATTAATATATTTAATATATTAAAAGTATTTAATATATTTAACAAAAATTTGTACAATAAGAGATATTTACCATGAATATTTCTAGTAAAATTTGAAAAAATTTCATTAGAAAATACAAAATGTTACTTTTGAGAAGATTTTTTAAAATTCAGATACTTCACGTCGTTTGCATGAATTACTGTTGAAGCCACATATTTTATGTGAATTTACCATAAAAACATAAAACACTTACATATAACGTAGAAATGATATTATAAAAAAATTCTAAATACTAAAAATGCTTAATAACATTTGTTAACACATACATAGAGAACATTTTAAACAAAAATCAGAAAAATTGGGCAGAAAGAGTTTCGCATGGAGCATTTTGAAATATTGCCATTTTTTGTTAATTTAAAAAGAAAGAAAAATCTGTATCTCAAAAACTATTGAATATATTTAAAGAAAATGTGAAATAAGATATATATATATATATATATTATGATTATTTCCAGAAATTAAAAAAAAAATTCATTGAAAATTTAAAAAAAATGGTTTTGAGAGTCCGCTGTAGCCTTAATTCGCAAGTTTCGAACTCATACAGGAAAATCTGAAAAAAAAATTTCTTCGAGAAATCGAATAATGTTTGTTACTAAATAAAAAAAAAATATATATATACAAAGTAAATTCCTGTAGAAACACGAAACTGAAAAAGTCCAAGCTGACAACATTGGTTCGTGGAAATTAAAACACGGATTTCATGGGAAATTGCGGATCATAAAGGTGCTACCAAAGTTTAAAACCGAAACTTTTTTTATGAATCTTTGTACATTTCATTTCTGACTTCATTGATAATTCATTTAAATGAATTTCTTAAATAAAATTTTGGTGCGTAACGCATTAAACATTGGCTACTTAAGGCCGTTCTCAACTGCTCTGCTCAACAAGCGCAAAAAGTTATGGCACATTTACAAATTCATGTTTAACGGAAAGATGTAAAATTAGAAGGCCTGACTATGGAAACACTCTCGAATCGAACAAAGTTTTCCATTTTATGATAATTAAATTACCTACTGTGTTCAAAGCGATTTTGATCACGTGATCATTATTTTTTTCTCTTCATCGATTGTTTTCTCTGCTTTCGTCGGAAAATACAAATAAAAACTTCAACTTTGACGGCTAGTTCTGAAATATCCATTGCGTTTGCAAAAAAATAAAAAATAAATAGTAGAATGAGTGCAATTAGATAGTTTCTCAACACCAACACGTCCTAATTTCAAGGTATTTCTGAACAAAAGTAAATTAAAATTTATGGTATGATTTTTTTTATTATCTAAGAACATTTTTAATCCACATATTACCAAAGGTTAGTGGAATCTTGACATTTCTAATGATGAGACAGAAATTACTTATAATTCAATATTCACTTACGGGAAAAGGACAAACTGTTATTCGATTCCAAATCTCTTTAAAGGTTGTTTCTCCCATTCTAATGAATTTATGATTTAAAATGTACTCTTGATTGTGTGAGAAAATTTTGCATTCTGAAGAAGGTGGAAGGGGTATATTTTTTAAAAAACTAACAGGAAAATACACTATACAGCTAAAGTTGACCGGCCTCTTGCGATTTCAGACATTTTCTGAAATAGCTAGAAAAATACATGAGAAATTATCCTGAAACTCTAAGTGTGTAAGCATAATGATACAGGTCTTACATTTCCATGACGATTTTTTCACAAAACTCCATAGGGGACCGTCAACAAATTGAAAAATAACGAATATGTTTTGGATAACGCTATCAAAACTAATGTTGCAAAAATGTTCAAACTAGAGATTATGATTAAGTGACATATTGTAACAAACTGTGTTCATTTCCATATAGATAGCATGTATACTCGTTGAGAAATTAAGGTTTATATAAAAACTGTCCCAATTTTTTCCAAGTTTTTTGCGTATAATTTGCAGAGATCTTAATATAAAATAAAGTTTTTTTACCGAAAATATGACAAGTAACATCGTACATAATACAATCAGAATTAATAAATAATAAAATTATATGAAAAATAAGCAGGTTTACTAAATAATTTTTTATATCGCATGCGTGAACGCTATTAAAATTTTATTTGCGTATTGTGTTAGGTAAATGAATAGAGCAACTTTTGTGAAAGTCTGAAAAATATATCTTGAAAATTCTGACATTTATCGTCGATAGAATAAGCTCAATATCCGCTATTTCCAAAATGAAGCAAAAAGATAAGGGGCTGTATCCATTTATCCATAGATTAACACTAGAACGCCCGGAAGGAGTCGATTCGACTCTAACTATGTCATTAATTTCAATTCGAACCAGAAAATTTTTCTTGAAATAATTTAAATCCGATTCAAGACGTTAAATAAATAAATTAAATATTTTTGAATAAAAATTCCGGTGAGAAATATTACTGTCAAACTTGAGTAAAATTTCCGGGCGTTCTAGTGTTAATGTTAGCATATAATACACTTTATGGCACGTATTTCTATATCTGTGTACAACCCTTCATTTTTTTGCTTCATTTTGGGAATAACGGATTTTGAGATTATTCTATCGACTATCTCTAGGAATTTTCAAGCTATATTTTTGAGACTTTCACAAAAGTTGCTCTATACATTAAGCTAACACAATATGCAAATGAAATTTTGATAGCGTTCACGCACGCGTAATAAGAAATTATTTAGAAAACCTGATCATTTTTCACACAATTAAAAAAAAATTAATTCCGATTACAGAGTATTGCATACAATGTTGTTTCTCGTGTTTTCGGAAAAGAACACAATTTTATATTAAGAACTTGAGAAATTATAAGCTAAAAAAGTGAGAAAATTTTGTGACCGTTTTTATTATTACCGACTATTTCTCCATGAGTATGCATACTATCCGTATAAAAATGAACACAGTTTATTACAATAAACCATTTAATCATAATTTATGATTTGTGCGCTTTTGCCACATTAGTTTTGATAGCATTATCTGAAATATATTCGTGTTTTTCAATTTGTTAACGGTCCCCTATGGAGTTTCAGGGAAAAAGTCTTCACGGAAATGTATGATCTGTACTATTATGTTTAAACACCTGGAGTTTCAAGATAACGCCTCATGTATTTTTCTAGGTATTTAACAAAATGTATAATATCGCAAGTGGCCGGTCATCTTTGGCCATATAGTGTAGACACTATTATACAAAAAATATTAATATACATAATTAGCAAAAATAAAAAAAAGGAAACTTGTAATCAGTGACCTAAAATTTTAATTTCTGAAGTTTAGCATCATATCAAATCTGTACTGAAGAAAAGTGTAAAGTAACCGGATTCGAGTAAAAGTTTCATGCTAATCTTACGATTATTTTTGAAGTTACAGCCAATATTGGAAAAGATTATACAGACCTCCATTCAGCTTGTTTTTTGAATATCACATTTTTTAGAGAAAGATCTTTTCTTTACATACTTTTCGTAAAATGCTTTGTAACATAACCCGAAGGAAATTTGTGGTGGAAATGTTTCAAACGTTTCAGACCAGGGTACGCCTTTCGGTCTCCAGTTTTGTTTAGAAGTTTCGAGTTCATATCAGAAATACGGAAATGTATTTGGTATTTTATTTATAATGGGAGACAGTGATTAACTAAACTATATACAATTTGAAATTTCGAAATGAATATGTAGGCCAAGCTGGCAAGCCTTCTTCACACTGTAAAAACAATGAACGATTTTACGGAATTACTACTGGTAATCTGGACGCCAGTATGCATTTTACTGTTTTTTAATGGAAACATTTCCGTAAATTCCAGAAAATTTTGCGTATTTTCCTGCAATTTACGGAATTTTTTCAGTTAATAAACAGTAAGTTATAGTGGCGTCCAGATTACCAGTAGTATTTCCGTACAATCGTCCGTTTTTTTTACTTTACAGTGAGACGAAAGCTTTCCTACAGTGTTAAAAATTTTGCAGCATTCTGTCCAGTCATTTGACCGTTTTTTGAAAAAACAGGAACATAGCCGTAATTTAACTGTATTCTGGCCATAAAATGGGCAAAAATATGTTCAGAATAGTGCAAAATGACGGATGTTTTACCTTTTTCAATAAAAACGGTCAAATTACTGGACAGAATGCTGCTGATTTTTAACAGTGTACAGCAATACGGACGGTCCGTACGGGCACCGTTATTTTCCAGGTGAAATAACCAGCATTTTAATAGAAAAATAAATCTAGCTCAAACGTGCGAAATTTCGCCTTATTTAGGGAGAGATTTTCTATAGGAAAATGCTGATACCAAGTAGTTTCTAGGTTATAAAATTTTCAGGACCCGTACGAATAATGGTACTGCTATTCAAAAACGATCCAGTACGATTTCTTAGATTATAGCTAAAACAATCACTAAGGATACTCATACAGCCCACTGGGCTACATAACACTGGGCTAATATATTATAAAGGAAGTGTGGCATAAAAACACAATAAAGTTTCATAAAAGCTTTATCAAAATAATATACCCTTTTTGTACTTTGGCATACATAAATAAATAAAATATCAAAAGAAAAAAAATCATAATCACATACATCAAACTCAAATTTCTAAAAGGAATAAAATTTGTCATAATTTTACGAGTTTGACAAAAGTTCTCACTCATTATCAATACTTTGTAGCATATTAATGTTTCACTTCTCCCTTTCATTTTCAAAATAAATGGCAACAATTTGGAACAGTTGTGCTGATCTACAATAAAATTTGATACTGTCACTGTTCACATGTTTCAAAATAAATGATCTTTTAGAAGACAAATGATTTCAGATTTTCTGGCTGAAAGAGAAAGTTCGAATTATTTCTCGTACGACTTATGCTTTTAGCATTTTATGATTTTTATCATTTAATAGCATAGAAATATCTGTTATTTTCCATACTGAACCTAAGATAAATGTAGCTAAAATTGTTATGTAAAATAAAATTTTCAAAAGTACTCGATAGTCAGAATTGTTTAATAGAATTAGCTTCCAAATATCTGTTTTAAAATGATTTTATTTTTTTAATTAATAGTATAATTGTGTTTTTGAAAAAATATTATATATTTTTTAGTTTTAAATTTTGAATTTCAGCATGTATTTCAAAATGTACTTGTGTTGAGCGGGATATTTTTTGTTTAATTAAAATTTCATACAAAACAAATTTTAGATTAAATGCATAAAAATTGAAAATATTTATTGCACATTTCTGTATATATTTATATATATATCATACATAAAATTTAGGATGCATTAAAATGTTCATTAATGAAAAAGAAACGTGATTTTGCTGTATATGACGCACAAAAATTTTGATTCCAACGTTGCCTTTATAATTAACAATGTTATGTCTAAAATCAGATTTTAGAACCTTTTTTTTTAAATTTTAGAAACTTATTACGGTACCTTATTATTAAAATTATTTTTTTCATTAATATTACTATATATATGTATGTGTGTGTTATGTTTCATATGTAACATGCTAATACGTTTTGAATATTACAAAGGAAAGACTAGCATACATAAAAAAAAAGGAAATAATAACAACACACAGAATAAATTTTATTTATTTGGTTGACATATGTGCTCCAAAAAGTTAAATGACATTTACTTCTTCAAGAAGGTGTTTTTTTTTTAACTTAATTTTAATTCAAAATTTGACATTAGCACCAGAATATTTGAATGAATATTTATCTTTTATTATGTTCGCGAACAAAAGGCCTTTTTGTTATGCAAATATTTTTGTTTGTAGATCCCGGTGTCACTCACTTATTTAAGCGCTTTATGAGCAGAAGTACTATTGCTTTAAAAAAATAATCACTTAAATAATCAATATTTTTGAAAAAACTTTCAAATAATACTTATTTTTTCATGTCTTTTACAGAATTTTTAAACTTTTATGAACGTGTTTTCAAAACACAAATTTTTGCCTACATGAATCAGAAAAATGTTCGTATTAAATAATGCAAAATTTTCAATATAAATTTACTGATGAGAAAAATAAATTATGATTGAAAAATGGATGACCGTACGTCGTACGGGAAATTATAATTGGAAAAAACAAGTTGCCCTTATGATATACGGGCAAATCACAGAAGCAGTTAAGAAAAGATTTTTTTTCTGTAAAATATTAGTGATAGCATCGTAGTTAATTTTTCATTCGGCTTATAAATTTCCATTACGTTTACGCAAACACCAACGGGTATTGGGTTAACCCTTTCCGGCACGGGCAAAATCTGTTGTAAAATGATAAATTATCGACTGACACCGGAATTCACAAACGAACTTTTTAGATATTTTGAAACCCCTAATTTAGGTTTTTATTGCAAAAGCAAAATTTTACTAAAATATTATTGGTGTCATTCGCAAGTTTGGAATTAAAATTAGGTATCCCAGACCGGGAACAGTGTGCCGGAAAGGGTTAAACACAATCTTTCTTTTAAAAGTAATTTCATTTACATGGATTAAAGCAATCCACATCTTTAACATTGCTAGAAAATTGAAACACAATAAAGTAGTCGTATACAGAACATTTTGAACGCCGATTTACGTGAGACTCCTGACACGTGTGCACTTTACATTGAAATGTCTCATATTTAAACGCGGTAGTAGGCCCGGGACTCAAAAATCTTCAAGTTTTCTAAAATCATTTTATTGCACTAATTATTGCACTAACATTATCATTTCTTTTTTTTTACTTAAAATGACGATTATATCATATTGCTATCTTAATTGCTGGTAGACGAGTGATGCTGGGTTCGAGCCCAATCGTGCCCGTCGGTCTAACCCATAGGTTCCCAACGGGGGCCGTACCGCCCCCCCCCAGTGGGCGCTGGAGCCTTCCAGGGGGGCGGTAGCGAGTCTAGAGAAAAATGGGGAGCGTTAGGACAGTCAAGGGGGGCGGTTATGGCTTACCTATACGTATTTAGGAATTAATTTAATGAAAATAGTTAATCTCTTCTGCATTAACGGTCCGTGATAAAAACTTTAATTGCATCTGTCAATGAAAATTTATACAGACGAACCTAGCTCAGAGCGGGGGGGGGAATTAAATTTATTGTGCTTATGTAAAAAAATCGCATTGGAACACGAATCAGGACTAAGTTCGCTGAGAACAAAATTTTATTATAACAAACTAAAAATATTGTAGCAGCAATTCTTTTATGGATGTGAAAATATCACAGCGGAACATGAAAATCGCTAAGGCTCGCATTAAAAATCATTACGAATTCAAATATTGTGGAGTACAAAATTTGGGATAGCTGTCTGGATAAAATTTTTAAACAGAATTATTTTTTCTCTTAACCTGTATTTCGAAAAATTATGAAGTATGACGACACATGTCTGAACAGAGATTTTTAAACGAACCCGTTATTTGAATGAGTTCAAGAAAATTTTTTTATTCTTAGAGAAAAAGATAAAATTCATTATACAGTAGAGCCTCGATCCATCGTTTTTCAAGAGGTACGGAAAAAAAAACGATGAATGTGTCAAAACGATGAATGCGGATTAACTTCAAAATACGAAACAACACAATGTTTATGCATTTCTAATGTATTCAATATATACAGTACATTAATAAATACTAATTTGTTCCTTACTAAACTGTAAAAGAAGTAAATCGAAGTTGTATAAAATTGGTATTTATTATAATATATCAATAATTTTGTGTGGTTTTTTGTTCATTGTTTTTAATCAAAAAATAAATTTTCAAGATAAGCAATATTTTCTGGTCATTTTCTGTAATTTCATATACATATGTAATGCATATATTCATGCAGTTTCAAGTGCCATAATTGCATCAGAAAGACTTGGCATTGGTAGCTCAGCTTCATTGGCTTGAACGTTATCCTCGGCTTCTTCGCCATTATTTTCATTTTTTGCATTATCACACATTTTCCCCTATGTTTAGGACACCACATGTCGCAACATCTTGATCAATGGAAACATAATCACATCTCTGCTACATAAAACCACTCTTCATCTGCATTATTATCATCACCATCAACACAAACAGCACAAATGAGTTATTTTAGAATAAAAGAGGTAATTCTAGTTTATATGTCATAGGGATTCGTTTGATTTTCAATTTCATTACGGAGAAGAGAAATATTTTACAACGATGAATGCGGGAAAACGAGTTTCTGAAAAACGATACTTGCGGGTTTCGTAAACATTATATAAGTATAGTTTGTGCAGGGACTGTAGAAATAAAACGATCAAAGCGGGAAAACGATGGATGCGGGAACGATAGATCAGAGTTTTACTGTATCTATAAATTTGTTCAAAAGTAAATTTATTTAAACTTAAATAGGGATAAATTTTATATTTTAAAATATCTTAATCGAAGAAGAAATGCCGGCAGTACAGTATAGAGCATTTGAAATATGGTTCTATGCACTCTCCAATAATATGAATAAATGCATACTGATAGAAAAACAAAGATGCGTCCTATTTTTCAAAGACTGGAAAAGGGAATTTTAAAACAGTCAATTATATCAAATCTTTTTCAGTCGTCTACTAAAAAAGAAGATGACGGACTACGAGCATCATATAATATTGTGATCGATATATCATATAATATTGTGATATATGTTGATCGCAAAAGTATGAAAACCACACATAAATTGCGAGAAATTAGTCTTGCCGGCAGTAAAAGAGATAATAAAGACTGTTTCTCATTAAAAAAAACCCCGTCAGATGTCATCAGAAAAATTCCTGAGTAACAATGCGGTACAAAGAGCGAATAAAAGGCTAAAGGCACTGAAATATCATTATGCTATAACTTAAAATTTGACATTCAACTCGATGGATCAGCATTACTAAATAACAAAAACACATAAAAGAAGAGGGAAAAAATGTCAAGAGGTATTTTTTGCTAAAAATTTGAAAATTAACAGAGATATTCGATATTTAATACCACGGAGGCACGAAGTCAGCGAAAAAATTGTTTCACTTTGTAGTGCAGTTGTCACTATCACTTTGCGTCAGACTTGCACATTATTACAATCTCTTTCTGCTACGCGCAGAAGTTCGCTATCTCAAAAAATATTTGTCTGACTCGTTTCTCTATATATTTGATTCAGTATTACACTTAATTGAAAACAGAGGATACGCTAAAACATGGTTACATTAAAAAATGACATCCATTAGTTGAATATAATTAGTGCACAAAACATCATAGCTGCTTGTATGGATAAACTTCTGTTGTTCAAACGAAATCTAAGTAGAATAAAATACAACCAATTTGCCATATTATTCGCAGTCTATTAAAACAGGAATATTTACTTACTATCAATAGTTAACCGTTCTTCATGGTCTTCTCGAAGCGATTCCAAGATATTTATACATGAATATACCGAGTTTGTTTTTAGATCCTTTCGCAAATGCAGATACTCCAGTATCATCATATTTCGAGGAGGAAATCGTGGAAACCACAGCAAAAGAGAACTAAAGGTAAAATTCAGAAATGGATACCAAGAGTTCTAACTTCAAAAACCAATACAGCTTTCTTACCTGGATTGTGAACGAGAGTACATAAAATTTTAATTGCTTTTCTTACTTACCCATCATACGTAGTATAGGGCGAATGGGACGAAGCCTATTTAATATCAGTAACCTCGATGACCCAAAATTATTTTTTTCATACTCTCGAAAAATTTGTTCCGGTGAAAGGCACATAAAAATTTTCGAATTAAGGAGTGGACCTAAAATGCAATAAACAACACAAATTTTGCATAAAGAACGAAGTCGATCGGATTATTAGTTGCCGAGATATTTGTAATCCTGTTTTCCACGTTCTTCGATTTTTCATGACCCTGTATTTCATTCAAATTTCAATTCAAAGATATATTTTAATTGGAAATGAGACTCTTCGTCCAACGAATTGAACTGTCAGCAGGGTTCGCACAGCTCTACCGCTAAAATTTTACAGTATTTTCAATGTATTTCACTGCAGAAAAATAGTGCGTAAATTGCAAATCGAGGAGGCGGTTGCGAATTCTGTTTCTTAAAAATTAAATATAAATTTTCTTATCATTAATAGTGGTGCCGGAGTCCTTACAAAATATAAGGAGTGTGCGAACCCTGGTCAGTTAATATAATTGTTATTTTTGGAGTTATAAGGATGTTTCTTTTACGCAATTCGGTACTACTTGAATAGTTTGGCGTTTTACATAAATTTGTCGAAATTGGTTCATCAGCAGTTCATTAATAGAGCATTACTATGTATATTAAAAATATTCAAATATGTTTTAAAATTTTGTTTTGGAATTGCAATGTATTATAAATAGTTTGCACATGTTTTATTTTCATATATTATATGCATATCCATGATAGGTAAGCATTAAGTTGCCCTCCCAATGACAAGTTTTCATCAGATTTGCCTGAAAACTACTTCCGTGCATTAGCTAATTTACTGCATAAGAAAAGGAACATACATCTTTGAACCTGGTAATTTGTGACTGATGTTAAAGAAATTGGAATCCGACATGAACAAATTGTTAAAACCCCATCAGCCTCAACCATTTCGTGTTTATTGTTTTTAATTCTTATTGTTTTTGTTCTTAATTTTCAATTTTTATTACATTTTATGGTTGTTTTAATTAAGTTCTACTCTGTGATTCTTTGCAGATATATAGATAAAATATAGATAATATGCAACAATATTTTAACATTTTGTACAATTAACAACTATGGAAGAGGGGGCGTTTTCACTTTTTTTTCTTGTAAAGAGGGCGGTGGTCCAGAAAAGGTTGGGAACCTATGGTCTAACCAATCGGAGTTTTCCGTGGTTTTTTTCGAAACTTTTATTTCCTTGTTTAAATACAGGTTTGATTCCCTTAGAAAGTCTCCCACGGAGGGCATTCTTCCTAGGCATACAACTTTGAAATTTGGAATATGTATACATACCTGGGAGCAATACTGGAATTAGACATTGATCTTTTTTTAATTCGATCCAAAAGGGTCAACGGGAGCTATGTTTTAAAGATTTATACAATTTATACTGCATAAAGGAGCCACTAACGCCCATATTCTTCATGCAGATAATCGACCTTCATACACAACACTAACATACCATTAAGAGACATGCTGCGCAGAAGCAAATAGATTAAAAACATTAAATATGAAATGGAAAAAATGTAAATAGAAAAGAGAAAATAGAAAAGCAACCTGAATGGAGTGTTCCATCCAGAAGTAGTCTGACAAGAGCAAAAATCTAAATATTTAAGACATTAAAACAGTAGCCATACTGTATGTGATTATTTATATGTACATTACATTATTTGATCATAAATTGTAAGTATAAATTTGAAGAACTTAAAACAAATTTTAATAAAAGCATGGGATGCAGTAATTATAATTTCAGATAATCCTGCGTCATTTAAATTGTTAGGGAATCTCCAAGAAAAGTTAACTCGTCACAGAATCATCAGAGTGTTAATTACAATTTCTTCATAAATGACACACACAGAGTGAGTCTAAAATCACGGAACAAATTTTGAGGGTTTGTAGAGCTCACTATAAAAAACACTTATTGTACAGGAATATATGACCGGAAATAACTCGTTGAGGTACAAACAGCAGGAGATCAATTCGGCCGTTTAGTTTATTTAAAAATTTCTCATTCACAACAGAAAATTTCTATACTATTCTTTCCTTTGTTTAAGACAATAATAGTGTGATTACACAAAGAAAAAAAATTCTTTAAAAATTTCCGGTATGAAGTAACATTTTTTTAATTTGAAAAAACGTAAATGCATGTATTTCTTGAGTTTCGCAGATTTGCCAGTTCTGTGGGTTTTTTTTTTTTTTTTTTTTTTTTTTTCATTAAAAAATTTTTATATCACACGAGAAATTTTCAAAGAAGGATTTTTTTTATGCAATCATGAAATGTCTATCTTATATACAGAAAAGAATACTATAGAAATTTTCTGTTATCAATGCGAAATTTTTAAATGAACTAAAGGGTCAAATTAGTCCCATGGTGTTTGCATCCTAACGCTTCACTTCCGGTCATATATTACTGTACAATAGTTGTTTGATATAGTGAGCACTACCATCCCGCAATGTTTATCGATTGATTTTAGACTCACCCTGTATTTCAAATATTGGTGCCAATATGAATAGAAAGCGTCGTCGCTCTCGTCACAGTTTCATCACAAACTCAATGCCAAAAAAGTCACAAATGACACATTTTTCACAAACTTGTCATACTTCATAATGTGACGTCTCAAACGAGCTCTACCCCCATAGCATGCATGGTCACAGTGGTCACATCACATCTGTGACGAAAATGCCACTACTCAGTGACTTCACACTGTGACTGAGATGTGACTTTCTTAAAAATCTTCAGAAAATTACAAAAATTCTTCAAAACAAATTATTTACTTTAAAAAACACTTTTGTCACAGTTTCGTCACGATGTTAAGAGCGTACACTAGTCACGCGGTAAAAGCCGAGCGCTAATGTAAAGTCTATGGGGGCGTTCTTTTCTAATATCTCGTTCAAATTTTAATATTTTGACATGATTTTTTTGCATAGGATAGTTGAGGACGATCCACAACCGGCCTAGTTTTTACTTTGTCGATTTTGGTGATATATTTTTTATATTATGATAGTTTCAGTTTCAGAACCGGTTTAAACCGGTTTTGAAAATTAAAGTACACTGCTCAAAACAATTAAAGGATATTTAAAGTTCTATATAAAATAAAGATATAAACGAAACTTTTTTGCCGAAAACAGAAGAAGAGAATCACAAATGCAAATTTTTCTGGTTTTCAAACTGTGGAGTATGCAAATTTTGAGTTCGACGTCAAAAACGTCGCTTCAGCGGCAGCGAATGAAATTTGACTTTCAACTGGATAAAAGAGAATGAAGACAAGGATGATCGGCATTCAGTGATTGCTTTGTTTCGATGAGTACGATGTCTCAGCGAAGTCATTTGACAGATTCAGAAGCTTGGAGAATTGTTGGTAGGTTAGAAGGGGGCCAAACTCAAGCCGAAGCAGCGCAAACCATTGGAGTGTCACAAAGTGTCATTTCCAGGATCTGGAACCGTTATTTGGAGAGTGGATGTGCAGGCCGAAGACCAGGGCAAGGTCGTAGACGGGCAACAACGCCCAATGAATATCGGTATTTAACGTTAATAGCTCGGAGACACCGAGACATGAACGCTACTCTTATCCAACAACACTTTCACTCGGCTACAGGCACCACGATTTCAACTCAGACTGTCCGAAACCGGCTCCATGCTGTAGGTCTGTATGCTCGCCGACCGATGGTAAGTGTTAGATTAACATCAAGGCATCGTCGCGACCGCAGGGAGTGGGCAACCGAGCATGTCAACTGGAGGAGAAATGAATGGAGCAATATTCTGTTTTCTGACGAGTCCCGTTTTTCTGTGCATCCGGATAATATTGGTATTTTCTTCTGGAGGGACCGCGGCAGTATGAATAATCCTGCGTTCGTGCACGAAAGTGTCAGATTTGGCGGTGGAGGAGTGTTGGTGTATGGTGGCAACTCCATTGACGGGCGCACTGACCTCTACCTCATTCGAGATGGAGCTCTGACTGGTCGCCGATATAGGGATGAGATCCTCAGACCTATTGTAGTCCCTTACGCTGCAGCATCGGAGGTAACTTCGTTTTAATGGACGATAACTGCAGACCACATCGTGCAAACGTGGTGGAGGATTTCCTTTTCGAGGAAGGAATCGTTCGAATGGAATGGCCAGCGTGTTCTCCAGGCATGAATCCAATCGAGCACGTTTGGGACGCTCTAGGAAGATGAGTTTCTGGCCGCCAACAACCCCCACAAACTCTCCAAGAACTGGAAAGAGCTCTTCTGGAAGAGTGGGGCAGAATACCCCATCTCGTCATTAATAGCCTCATTGAGTCCATGCTTTAAAGGTGTTGAACGTTGCTGGCCGCCCATGGAAACCATATCCCCTACTGAAAATGATTTTCTTTGAAGAAAACACATTTTCTTATTCTTTTTTTTCTCATATGCACAAATTGTGTTTTTTCCTTTTGTACACAAATGCTCAATAAAATGCATTTTTTTCTGCCAAACATGTGTAATTTATTCTCATATAACCTACTATGTCTGTCGACCATGTATCAATCAGCTAAAAAGTTTCTCAAATACAAAATCCACCTAAAACTGCAATATCCTTTAATTGTTTTGAGCAGTTTATTTTAAAAAAAAATCTAAAACCAAAATTAAAAAAAAAAAAAACTAGGCCGGTTGTGGATCGTTCTCGACTATCCTATGCAAAAAAATATTGTCAAAATATTAAAATTTGAACGAGATATTAGAAAAGAACACTCCCATAGACTTAACATTATCATCCGGGTCTTTTTGAGTACTTTTTCTGTGACTATTGTGGGGCCTTAAGAGCCCACAATAGTCACAAAAAATACACAAAAAGACCCGGATGATCATGTAAAGTCTATGGGAGCCTTTTATTTCTAATATCCCGCTCAAATTTTAATATTTTAACATGATTTTTTTGCATAGGATAGCTTAGGACGATCTACAACCGGGCTAGTTTTTACTTTTTCGATTTTGCTCATATATTTTTTATATTATGATAGTTTCAATTTCAGAATCGGTTTAAACCGGTTTTGAAAAGAACGCTCCCATAGACTTTACATAATCATCCGGGTCTTTTTGTGTAATTTTTATGTGACTATTGTGGGTTCTTTATTAGTCTATTGACTATTGTGGTGACTATTTGTGTCTAGTGACTATTGTGGGCTTAAAGTAGTCTCAAATGACCCATTTTTCACAAATTTGCCACACCGTGACTTCACAAAGTGACGTTACATACGAGTCTTAACGACTTCACATTTTAGTCACTGTGACTTCACATCGACGTCATCTGACGTCACATCGACAATCGATGGTCAACACCGCTTAAGCATGGTGACGTCACTGCAACGTCGTCGTGAAGTCACATTGTGACTTTTTCTTTAGTCACAGTGACTAAAAGGTGAAGTCGTTATGGCCGTTTTAGAGTTCTTTTGTGACGTTTCACAAAGTGGTCACAATGTGACAAATTTGTGAAAAATGTGTCATTTGTGACTATTTTGACATTAGCATTGTGACGAAACTGTGACAAAAGCGACGATATTTAAATTGCCAGAAACATGTTTTTTAAAGTAAATAACATTTTTTGAAGGATATTTATAAATTTCTAAAGATTTTTAAGAAAGTCAGATCTCAGTCACAATGTGACGTCACTGAGTGGTGGCATTTTGGTCACAGATGTGATGTGACTAAAGTGACTCACAGTGACGTCACTGTGACCATGCATGCTATTAGGGAAAGTCACAGTGGAACTTCACAACGACGTCGCAGTGACGTCACCATGCCTTACAGGTAAGAAGCTATGACGACTTCGTTGTAGTCACTCTGACTTCACATCGACTGTCACAAAGTCACAATCACGCCGCAGTGACGTCATCATGCCTTACGGGTACAGAGATGATATTATTGCTTGCCCCTCAAGGGGTTAACCACTTAACTTATCGATATTTTTCAAATAAACTTTCAAATAATGTCAATTTTTTCATGTATTTTACAGAATTTTTAATCTTTTAAGACCAGTTTTTAAGAACGAAATTTTTGCCTAATGGAATTAAAAAAAAAATGCTCATATTAAATATCTCAAAATTTACAATAAAAATTTACTGGTGAGTATAACAAATCATAATTGGAATTTGGATGCCCGTACGTGGAACGGGCAAATCATGATTGGCAAAAACATGTTGCCAATTTGACGTACAGGTAAATCAGGTAAGCGGTTAAAATAAATTACTTTTAAGTACGCAATTTCGAAAGTGCTTAATTAAATAAGGTAAATTTTATTTTTCTTCATTACTGGTGCAAAAAGCAAATTTTGTTAAGAAAACCGATCAGAAGTTCGACTCAGGTTTGGACTGTTAATGTATTAAGATATAAAAATACGCAGAATTACATGTATTAGATATCACGCACACAGTTTAGAACACAAAACTTGGATAAACACATTCTATAACAATCTTATGGATTTATGAAGTCAAGTCAACGCTGGTGCTTAAGGAGTACTTACAGGAAGTCGCAACCCCTGTTTAACCTCCATCGAAAGTAAAAGAAAAACATAAAAATACGTTTAACAACAATGCATTCTAAAAAATTAATAATTTGGAGACTCGAGTGAAACTTAGCTCTCGAGCTGGAGCACCGGGGTAAATATACCCCCAGTGGCGATAATCCTTTGTTAAAAAATAACATTTATTATGACAAACATTTCTCGTCATAGTATATCTAAGCACGAGAAATGCCGATCTTTCCCACGACTATGTACTTTAACAGAGATGCAAGCGCTGAAGCAAAAAAAACCGATTGTTACTACTAAATTTTAAAAATATTTCTCTGCTAACACAATTACAAGATTTCTAAGATTTAATAAAGCATGGAATGCTATTGTATTTTAATGGTAAAGACAGCCATTTTTGGTGCAGTGCTTACATCCCTGCTTTAATGAAGCCACTAAGTATAACTAGATATGTTGCTATTAACCCTTTTCGGCACACTGTGCCCGGTCCGGGCTACCTAATTTTAATTCCAAACTTGCAAATGGTACCAATAATATTTTAGTAAAATTTTCCTTTTACAATGAAAGCTTTAATTCAGGAATTCATAATATTTAAAAAAGTCCTTTGCAAATTCCGGTGGCAACCGATAGTTACTCATTTTAGTACAAATTTTGCCCGTGCCGGAAAGGGTTAAAGGGTACATTTCACTGGCACTCTCATTTGGTGAAAAAGCTACCCAATATTTGTGCCTCAAAAATACTTTTCATCGTAGTTTCTGAGTACTAAACTTTGCCTTATTCAATATAAATTATTTTTGTCGTTAAATAAAAAGTATATTTAATTTTAAAAGAAAGCTAACTCTATGTCCAGAATGAAAATAATAAAAATGTTTGAAACAATGTGTGCGAAATAAAAATGTCAAATAGGAGACATTTAAACATATTTTCGAAACTTATTCAAATTCTTCAATACAAAATATTTTTAAAAATACATGAACTTTTTATCCAAACAAAAAGCTATATATCTTAATTCCAAATATATTTAAAAGAAATGTAGACTTTTCTCATTCCCGCTACTTTTCATAGTAAATCCCAGTGTGTATGTCTTCAGCTATCTGACAATTTTAAAATATGTAACTAGCACTTCACAGTTTACTTAAATTTAAACAAAAAAAGTACACGCATATAGTAGTTTAAATGCAGTGATTTATTTTGTTTTTTATACTACTAATAATATTTCTTTTGAAATTCCAATTCCTCAAGAAAATTTAAACAAAGTAGAATACATATTTGTTATTATAGAACTTTTACGATATTAAAAAATGTGTATACGCAATGTTTCTTTGCATAAATATAACAGCTATGTTCTTAAAGTTCAGATCTCATTTCCTACAAATATTTTATTTCATTGGTTCTAGAATATATTTATTTTACTTATTCTAAATATATCCTATATATTTTAAATTATATGCATCGCAGTAAATGAAACCAGTTGGAAACTAGACATGCAACAAAGAACAACATATTTGACAGCATGTAGAAAGGTCTTATTGTTCTTGAAAAATATCTTTTAGTCTGATAACGCGAAAACGATATTTTCTTTTATGAAAATATAATGACGTAAAGGAAAGAATTAAATAAATATTTTTTTAAGCATATTTGCAAAAATATTTTTAGATATAATGTGTTGCTGCATAGCTTTCATTTTTGTATATTTTTTATAACCAGTATTTTTTAAACAAATTTGCAAAAAAAAAAAAAAAAAAAAAAAAAAAAAAAAAAAAACATAAGTGCTTAACGTCCCTTTTTAGGGACGCTTCAAAAGGTGCATTCTGCACTGTTTTTGACACCGGTAAAAAAGAAAAGCAATAATTATTTTATTTAAATGATGCATTTTTGTGATTAATGAACTAAACTTAAATCTTCTAAAAATAGCGGTGCCAACTAAATAAAATTTACGCAAAAGATGCTGGGCACGAATGGGTTAAGATATAATGTGTTGTTGCATAGCTTTCATGTTTTATACTTTTTATTACCAGTATTTCTTAAGCGAATTTCGCGGTAATAGACGAATTTTGGTCCCATAGAAGAGAAATTATTGCAAAATTTATTGTAAAATTGCAGTGGTAATGGGAAAAACAGAAGTTGAAGACTGTTTACTTTTGTTTAGAAGGCAACTCTCCACCAGTGGATGAGAGGGCTGGGTTCGAACCCAATTGCGCCCGTTCGGAATTTACTGTGGTTTTCTTCGAACCTTGGGTAACCTTGCGTAAATGCGGGTTACGATCCATTAGAACGACCCCCACGAAGGGCACTTCCCATCGGGCCTATATCTCTAATGCCGTCATAAACAACACAGCACAACAGCACTGTTTAGAAGGCAACACTTATTGTTTTCTTAATCAGTGTTGCCAGTAGGATTTTTCTAATTTGTATTTCTTGATTTCCACTACCTTTCTGAAATATTAAAATTCACATTTCATAATCACATATTAAGTAAGGTGAAAACAAGTGGAATTTTATTATTTAAAAATGGGGTGCCACTTAAGAAATCTGAATTGAAATTGTAACCCACAGGCATTACTACTCGTAGTTTTCTTTCTGATCTAGCCACCTTTAAAGTAAATTATTATCTAGGAAATTATTTATCGTAATTAGTAAATTAACTATCGTGTCATTTAAAAATGTTAAATAGGTGACGTTTAAAAACTATTTTCGAAACTTATTCAATTTATTAAATACAAAATATTTTTAAAAATACATGAAATTTTTATCCAAACAAAATCTATATAACTTAGTTTCGAATACATATAAAAGAAATGTAAACTTTTCTGATTTTTGCTACCTTCCATAATAAATTCCTGTGTATGTGTGTTCAGCTGTTTGACAATTTTAAAATATGTAACTAGCACTTCACATTTTACTTAAATTTAAACAAAAATATGTATGCGTTTGTAGTATTTTAAATGCAGGGATTTATTTTGTTTTTTATACTTCAAATAATATACTTCTTTTGAAATTCCAACTCCACTAAAAAATTTAAACAAAGTAGAATGGATATTTGTTATTGCAAAACTTTTACGATATTAAAAAAATTGTATCTCTTTCTGTATTCTGTTTCTTTGCATAAATATGCAGCTATGGTCTTCAAATTCAGATCTCATTTCTTTCAAATATTTTATTTTATTGGCTTTAGAATATGTCTATTTTACTTATTCTGAATATATCTTGAATATTTTGAATTATAAATATCGCAGTAAATGAGACCAGTTCGAAACTAGATACGCAACAGACAACAACATATTTGACAGCATTTAGAAAGGCCTTATTTTTCTTGAAAGATCTCTTTTAGTCTGATAATACGAAAACGGTATTTTCTTTTCTGATGATATAATCATGTAAAAGAAAGAAACAAATAAACATTTTTTAAACATATTTGCAAAAATATTTCTAAATATAATGTCTTGTTTCGTAGCTTTCAATTTTTATACTTTTTATTACCAGTATTTTTTAAAGCAAATTTCGCCCTAATAGACGAATTTTGGGTACCTAAAAGAGAAATTATTGTAAAATTATTGTAGTAATGGAAAAAAGGACAGAATTTGTCGACTTTTTTATGTTTTGCTTTTAGATGGCAACACTTACTGTGTTCGTAATCAGTGTTACCACTGGACCACTGGGATATATTTTTTTAAATAAGATTTCTTGATTTGCTCCACTTATTTGAAATGGTAAAATTCACTTTTCCTAATCACATATTAAGCAAGGCGAAAACAAGGGGAATTTTAATATTTCAAAAATGGTTGTCAATTAAAAAAAATTAATTAAAGAAAAGTAACCCCTTGACATTACTATTCATAGTTTTATTTTAGAACTAATTACCATTAAAGTAAACCTAGGAAACTAACTACCTTAATTAGCAAATTATTTATTGTGTCATATAAAAATGTCAAATACTAGATGTTTAAAAATATTTTCGAAACTAATGCAAATTCTTAAATACAAAATATTTTTAAAAATACATGAACTTTTTATCAAAACAAAAAGTTACCCTAATAGCATGCATGGTCACAGTGACGTCACTCTGAGTCACTTTGGTCACATCACATCTGTGACCAAAATTCCACCACTCAGTGACGTCAGATTGTGACTGAGATGTGACTATTAAAAATCTTTAGAAATTTATAAATATCCTTCAAAACATGTTATTTACTTTAAAAAACGTGTTTCTGGCAATTTAAATATCGTCGCTTTTGTCACAATTTCGTCACAATGTTAATGTCAAATTAGTCACAAATGACACATTTTTCACAAATTTGTCACATTGTGACCACTTTGTGAAACGTCACAAAAGAGCTCTAAAACGGCCATAACGACTTCATATTTTAGTCACTGTGACGTCACATCGACGGCACGTGACGTCACATCAACAATCGATGGTCAAAAAGTCACAATGTGACTTCACAACGACATTGCAGTGACGTCACCATGCTTTACGCGTTAATTCATCAGCGACTCAAAATGCTTTTTTAATATTATAAATTTTATCTGATTAAAAAATATTTTAGGCCTAATACTTACATTTATCTTTTATAATGATTTTTGTAAATGATCATTTGTTCTACTAGAAATTTCTCAAAGGTATTCGAATCACTTCTGCATTTTCAAACTACAATTTTTATTATTACAATTAAATCTGCAGTTTATTATGTGAATGTAGGTCACATAACTATTTATTGGAATTTCAAATTTTTGTTTTAGAGGTATGTTTTTTAAAAAAAAGTTACTTTACAAGATGCTTTATTCTGCAGAAAATTAATATGAAAATAATTAGTGATCGACAAATAAAAAAATTTTCATCCTCTATAAGCCCCCCCCTTTTTTTTATTAAGTAGATACTATGTATTTTTGCATGTGATACAAATTTTATTTTTAATTTTTTTCTTTATTATTAGCATTAAATCTATCTTTTTTACTCTCTAAAAACAATATTTTATTTAATAAATTCTAATTATGAATATTGTTATTTACAAAAACCGGTTTTACAAATTATTTTAACTTGAATTGTTTTTAAACTAATAAAAATAAAAGGTAAAAATACATTAAAAAATTCTTTAAATAAAAAAAATAATTAAAGACACACTCATAAAATTATTGCGTATTTAAGTTCCTAAAATATTGTATAGAAAAAGAAAAAACAAAACGGCCATGCGCGTGGAAAGTTAAAATCGTCTGCAAACGAAAGGATCACGGAGTAAGAAACTTACTCCGTGGAAAGAATAAATGAACGTAAATAGAAATATTTTAAATTGATGAAACACGCAAGAAGTTAGTTGGCTGGAATTTATGGCAGTTGTGGGTAGTTTCGTATTGATACGGATTTAAGAATTTAAACAAGAAGGTCTACTACAGCTCTTCCAAGCGGCAAAATATAAGTCCGAGAAAATTAATGCGGCTTTGACTGTGAAAATGATTTTGGTCTTTGCCACTTTAATTATTATCAGATTTAGTTTGTGCGGCAAAAAGAATAACTAGAACGAATGGCTTCAATGGAAAAAAAGGTATGAAAAAATATTTTTCATGGTTGCTTTTTAATTATTATTGTTCTTAGAACAATTTTAATTAGCTACTCAAAAACATGCTATAAATCATTAATTCTCCATTAACTTTATAAAGTCTAATACATTCATTATTTATTTTGTTGACATAGAATACTTGATTATTAATAATTTGGATTAGGTTGCTAAAGGTAGTGATTTTAACTGCATTTTAATCTGCGTTGTTTCCTTATTTAAAATATCTGGTTAAAATATGTTTCCATAAACATAAAATCTTATATTTTTTAATAAAGAAGCTTTTAATAGAATATAATTATTTGCAAACATCTTTTTTTAATTTTTGTATTAAGTAATCTTCTGAAACATTACATAATTTTATTTAAAAAATTACATATGTTCAGAAGAGGAATTTATAAGAGAACGAGAAGAACAATTAAAAGAAATCTTAGATGTTTCATATTAAAAAAATAATGATTGTTTAATGTATTTTTCAAACTGTGAAGTGTTATAAAATTTCTAAATGGATACTGAGTGAAAACATTTCAGTTGTAAATATTCTTATTGGAATTTTTTCAGAAAGAACTAGAAGTCTGAATGAAAATTTGGAAGTTAAGCAACCAATAAGAGTTTAAACATGATTGTATTTAAAACAAATAACGCAAATACTTAAACGGTATGAAGTTAGAAAGTAATAACAGTATTTTATTATTTATTTTTCATTCTAGACACTTTTATTATTTCCTTTCCTGAATGATTTTACAGTGGTAAATTTCACAATATCCATTATATGTAGTATTAGTATGCATCGTGATTAACACTAGAACGCCCGGAAATTTTACTCAAGTTTGATAATAATATTTCTCATTAGAATTTGTATTCAACATTATTTAATTGATTTATTTAAAGTAAATCCTCGTGGTTTGAATTTAACTTATTTCTGGAAAAAATTTCTGGCTCGAGTTGAAATTTAATCGCATGGCCAGAGTCAAATCGACTCCTTCCGGGCGTTCTAGTGTTAAAGTGGGTCTCTTATTTATATTTACTCTCTAATATTATAAATAAAATATTAATAATTACAATTAACGTATTTGTTGTTCTATTTTATCGTTGGAATTTTTATTAGGTAGATGTGTTTGTGATGGACAGCTTTCCAGTAATGGATAACCCCTTAATGTTTTTTGTTCATTAATATACTAATAAATATTCAGCTTTAATTTTTTTTTCATAATTCCTCTTTGCATGTTTTAATAATATTTTAACATTTATAGAAGATAGTATTTGAAGATAGTTTGCGATTATTTTTTGATTTGTGACAAATTTATTACTAACTTTGTGACGGTGGCAGCATTGTCAATGTTGTGAAGTCACACTGGGACACAATTATACAGTTATGAACATTATTATGTAGTGTAAAATCACTTACATCTATAATTTTATTATACTTTGGCGACACATCTCAATTAAAACTTAGGAGCAGCTATAAAAAATGTACCAAAAGAAAGTTACTGAATCAAAATTTAACCCGGGAGGACGCGCGCAGGGCCTAAAAGACCCTGAGTGCGTATGGTTTTTACATTTGCAACCACTAATTTTTTTAAAGTAATCTTCAACTTATTTTACCGCAAAATTTGTAAGAATTGACTCCGTCTAAATAAATTGGCTGTTTTAATTTGATTTTATTGGTGTCAGAGTTAAAACCATTCAAACCCTGAATAGCGCGCGTTCTCCCGGGTTAATGCCATGCAGACTTTAATCTTTGTTACATATATATATATATATTTGCAATAAATGAGAATATTTAAGACAATTGAATATTCGATCTATAAAAATCATTTCAAATTTAGCAATTTGTTTTTCTAATAAGCATTAAAATTATCAAAGAAACACTTCCTTTAAGGTGCAGCCCTAGTCACAGAAAAAGACCCGGATGTTTATGTAAAGTCTGTAGGAGCGTTCTTTTCAAATATCTCGCTCAAATTTTAATATTTTTACATGATTTTTTTTGTATAGGCTAGCTGAGAACGATCCACAACCGGCCTAGTTTTTACTTTTTCAATTTTGGTTTCAGATTAAAAAAATATACATATTTTTTTTAAATTTCAAAACCGGTTTATACCGGTTATGATATTGAAACTATCAAAATATAAAAAATATATAAGCAAAATTGAAAAGGTGAAAACGAGGCCGGTTGTAGATCGCCCTCAGCTATCCTATACAAAAAAAAAAAAACCGCTCCCATAGACTTTTTATTATCATCCGGGTCTTTTTCTGTGACTAGTGTTGCACCTTAAAGGAAGTGTTTCTTTTATAATTTTAATGCTTATTAGAAAAACAAATTGTTAAATTTGAAATAATTGTGATAGATCGAATATTAAATTGTCCTAAATATTCTCATTTGTTGCAACAGAAAAAAAGTGTATCAAAGATTAAAGTCTGCTTAGCATTACATTTTGATTCAGCAACTTTCTTTTGGTACTTTCTTTTTATCGCAGCTCCCAAGCTTTAATTGAAATGTATCGCCAAAGTATAATAAAATTATAGATGTAAGTGATTTTACACTACATAACAATGTTCATAACTGTATAATTGTGTCCCAATGTGACTTAACAACATTGGCAATGCTACCACTGTCATAAAGTTAGTGAGAAATTTGTCACAAATCTAAAAATAATCGCAAATTGTCTTCACAACCTTGTCACTATCGTCACAAAATAGTCACAGTTTTAATAACAATTTTGTCGCAAATGACACATTTTTCACATTTTGGTCACACCGCGACTTCACAAAGTGGTCACAATGTGACGTCACAAACGAGCTCTAAAACGGCCATAAAGACTTCACATTTTAGTCACTGTGACTTCACATCGACGTCACTTGACGTCACATCGACGGTCACAAAGTCACAATGTGACTTCACAACGACGTCACTGTGAGTCACCATGTCTTACGGGTATATAACTTAGTTCCAAATCTATTTAAAAGAAATGTAGACTTTTCTCATCCCCGCTACTTTCCACAGTAAATTCCAGCATTTAAATCTTCAGCTGTCTGGCAATTTTAAAATATGTAACTAGCACTTCACATTTTCTTAAATTTAAACAAAAATATGCATATGTTTATAGTAGTTTAAATGCAGGGATTTATTCTATTTTTTATATTTCTAATAATATTTCTTTTGAAATTCTAACTCCACGAGAAAATTTAAACAAAGTAGAATGCATATTTGTTATTATAAAACTTTTATGATATTAAAATAATGCAATGTTTCTTTGCATAAATATACAGCTATGTTCTTCAAGTTGAGATCTCATTTCTTTCAAATATTTTATTTTATTGGCTCTAGAATATATTGCTTTTACTTGTTCTGAATATATCCTACATAACTTAAATTATATGTATTGTAGTAAATTAAACTAGTGTGAAAATAGATATGCAACTACCAACAACAACATATTTGACCATCCATGTAGAAAGGTCTTTTTCTTCTTGAAAATCTCTTTAACCCTTTGAGCTCTGATGGTAGAATTTTCTACCACATAATTTTAATTCTGAGATATCACAGCGACACCAGATCATCTGACCAAATTTAAATGAAAAAGGTTTAATGCATTTTTTCGTGTTCATCGTTAGTTGTTTTTTTTCTTTGCAAAATACTGGTGCCAATGTGACATTTGGAATTTTGAAGAAATTTAAACGCCAGAGCTCAAAGGTTTAAGTCTGATAACGTGAAAACGGTATTTTCTTTTCTGATACTATAATCACGTAAAAGAAAGAATCAAATAAATATTTTGTAAAACATCTTTGCAAAAATATTTCTATAAATAGTGTCTAGTTGCACAGTTTTCATTTTTTATACTTTTTATTACCAGCATTTTTTAAAGAAAATTTCACGATAATAGATGAATTTTGGGCCCATAAAAGAAAGTTTATTGGAAAATTACAGTGGTAATGGAAAAAAGAAAAAAGTTGGCGACTGTTTGACCTTTTGTTTAGAAGGTCACGCCCCATCAATAACAGGGAGGTTGTACTCTTGAAGCTAGTTGACGCGAGGTGCTGGGTTCGAACCCAATCGCGTCCGTCAACCTACCCGTTCGGAGCTTTCTGTGTTTTTCTTCGAACTTTGGGTAATCTTGGATAAATACGGGTTAGGATCCCTTAGAAAGACCCCCAGGAAAGGGACTCTCCCTCGGACTTATATCCTTAATGCAGATAATCAGCCGTTATAAACAACACCAAGCAACAACATCGTTTAGAAGACAAAAGCTATTGTGTTCGTAATCAGTGTTGCCAGTGGAGTATTTTTTTAGTTAGGATTTCTTGTTTTGTATTTTCTTGATTTGTTCTTGTTCTATATGAGTTTAGGATTTTTTGAAATGGTAAAATTCACATTACCTAATCCTATATCTAATATCCTAAAATATTGTGACAACAAGTGGAATTTTATCATTTAAAATGGGATGTCTATCAAGAAATATGAATTAAAAATGTAACCCACTTACATTTGGACTCGTAGTTTTCTTTTAGACCAAGCTTCCTTTAACCCTTTGAGCTCTGATGGGTAAATTTCTTGAAAATTATAAAAGCCACATTGTCACCAGTATTGTGCAAAGGAAAAAACCGGTTTACGATGTACACGAAAAAATGCATTAAAGCTTTTTCAAATAAATTTGGTCGAATTTTCTAGTGTCAATGTGACATTTCGGAATTAAAATTATGAGGTAGAAAATTCTACCATTAGAGCTCAAAGGGTTAAAATAAAACATAGAAAATTAACTATTATAATTTACCGCAAATTCGCCCGAGGTTTAATTAAGATTTTTATACCAGAAATTTATTTTAGAAATTAATTAAAGTAAATACTTAGCAAAGATAAGTTATATTTTATTTAAAACAAATTTTGGTAGGAAATCGAGCAATCTGAGAGGCATAGCATACGTAGGAAATTATGGCGAACAAGATGGAAGGGTTTTTTCCCCCAAGATATGTCAATAGAATACTTCTGAGAAAAGAATACAAAATGATTTTATTATTTATAATAAGAAGAATATTGCCCAGTTAAACTGACGGCATTGAGCTCACAGGCTACACATACTAATTGTACATTACAGCCTTATATTTTCAAGGGTTAATTCCGTTCGAAAAAAAATTAAGAAGGGGAAACAGCTTTCTCTTTTCCTCTTTTCTATACTTAATCACTGAACCTCCTAAACTATCAAGGACATGCTTTATCATGTAAAAGATCTATATCCAAAATTCAGAGCAAATCGGATAATTCTTAATAAAAACCCATTTAGCATTTATATAATTTAAGAGGAGTTATCTCTCTTTTATAAACTTCCAACTTTTAACCATTAAACTTCCAAAACTATTCAGAGATTTGAACGAAATCTGACAATTCTGCTTGAAAAACTCATTTATATAAATTAAGGTGCGGGGCATTAGAATCCCCGTTCCCCCTGTTTATACTTATTTAATGAACACCTAATAACATTCATGGAATTCCCTCATCAGAATGACTCTATAGCTAAATTTTGAACGAAAACTGTTAATTCTGCATGAAAAACCCATTTATATCAATTAAGGTGAGGGGCATGATCCACACGTTCCCCCTCTTATACATATCGAACGAACTCCAAAAACTAATCAGGGAAGCGCCTGATCAGGATATACCTATATACAAAATTTCAAGTGGATCCGATATTTTTATCATGAGTTATCGTGCTACGTACGAAGGTACGCACGTACATACATGCATACAGAACGGGCGGGCACATTAGCTCTCAGGCTATGATAGCCTGTGAGCTAAAAAACAGTATGTTCCCGAAATGGGAGCAATAACCCTTAGTAAGAGTTTTTTTTTTTGCTTTTTTTACAAAAATATACTTTTGTCTCCATGTAATTATAACAATTATTTTTTAATTCTTTAGATATAAAACTGACTATATCACTCTAAAACAGATATTTTACGAAAAATTCAGGTAAATTACATCGACATTTTATAATAATAAAAAAATCAATTCATCTATTTATAAGAGTTTTTATTACATCTTTCTTTTTTTCACCATTACTTTATCGTTTATACCTCTCATGAAAGACAACTAAACAGTTTTTATGCAGCATTACCGTGCATTTTTTACAGGAAACTTAAATATATTATTGACCTATGTTACAACTAAATTGTTTTCCAATATTTTCGAGAAAAGGTTCACGACACCGAAATGCACGTCATTTGGTCGAAATCCTGAAGGGCCTTTCAACAATGACGAAACAATTTAAAAGAGAACTTCTGTCTGACAAGGAAGGTCTCCATACAAGGCATACTCATAATTTTATGGAAAAAATACTAGTTAAACTACTTATGTCTGTAATTAAGGATCAGTCAAAATTAGTGGCAGAATTACAGTTGAAAGTACGTAAAAAACTGAAAGATTTCGAACATTTGGCGTGAAAAGGCGAAAGCGTAACGCAGTTTGGAGAGCAACACTTTTCCTCGCCAACAGAAAACGATTTTAATGCAACTTAAAACTGTTCGATATTTAGAATTCGTGTAAATGGTATTCAATGAATTTAAAGATAAACAACGAGAGACTTTAATATTATATACATGTATATATATATATCGTATTATATATATATATATATATATATTACTTGTTAAAGAAGTTATTTAATTCATCACTGGAAAAAAATGTTTATGTATATAAAAAAATTCATATTGAGAAAATTTATTTTCATACATTTAAGCGTATTCAAAAATAAAAGGCAATTGTTTCCATAGCAACAAAATCGAATTGACAATGCTCAATTGGACCTTGATCTTGAAACAATTTTAATGAATTTAATTATGAATTTCGTTTTAAATCTCAAATTTTCATGGTTAAATTTTAATGTAAATTCATATAAATATCGATATGACAAAATTATACTTAAAAGAAACTAAAACGGACAAAACTGAAGTTATTTAAATTAAATTTATCAAAACAAATTCAACTTGAAACTTTTTTCCTTAAAGTGTATTTGATATGAAAAAGTATTTTTTGAAATTACATTCCATCGCCAACGGGCAAAAAATCGCCAAAAAACGAAAATTTCATTATATTTTTACGGACACTGTATGGAGGTTCCGCCGAAAATTTTTTCATAAACGTATATATCCTCATAAGAGCATTCTGTAATTTTTCAAATTTTTCGGGTATGCCCGTATGGAGACCTTTCTTGTGAGTAAATTTTCCTTTATATTCCTTTTGGACTCGCCAAACCTCTGTAACTCCCATGTTTAGTGTGTTCATGAAACACGGTCCCCACCATTTCTTCCCTCTTACCTTTGGCGAATAAATCTCAAAAAACGTACTTTTGATGGGTTTTTTTTTCAAAATAACCCGTAAGCTGGGCGTTTAACGTGAATATCGTTTACATAAGTGAAAAAAGTTTTCCTAGGGTAATTACACCAGGGTAATGTTACGCGTAATTATGAAGGAATCAGGGAGATGCTCCTACCGGTCTTCGCAGAAGGGCTGTGTGCCATATGAATCAAAAACAAATGCTAAAAATCAATTTGTTCTGTTTGAAGAGCTTATCGCTGGAAGAAGCACGTTAAAGTCAACGTCCGATTTAAAATTTACGCGGTAAGTTCTGTGATTTGAAGACTATATTAAGGCATCTTTTCTATAAATCGAAATATATGATTTGAAAAAATGTGAAAACCTGCTAAAAATATATCTTTTAGAAAAGAAGATATCGGATAAAGTAAGAAAGTGATTTTAAGAGTACCATTTCCAAGAGAAGTTTGCTATGAATGAAATAAAGCGTTTCAAAAGTTTCTATTCAGATTGTTTTCGCATGCATAACCAAAGCACCGTATTGGGAGTTCCTAATTTGGGGCGTTCCGCGTTGTCTTAAAAACTAACAAAAGCGCCACTGCTCTCGTTATGGAAGCAACTCGTTCCTTCATGAATTGTGATCAATCTATTATACTTATTAACTACGGATTTATGTAGTATTAGACAATAGACGGCTATAAACATATTTTAAATAAAAATTATAATTTTTATTGGTAAATTATGTTTTCATCCTTTTTTTTTTGCGAAATAAGTAAAAGAAGCCATATCATATCCTCCTCGGTCCTGATGTCGCCTGGAGGCGACACTAAAAAACATCCTTTAAATTAATTTAAATGTTTCTAGAATTATTAAAATCACATGTAGATTTTTTTTTAAACAGATGTGCACATATTATAAGCATCGATATATAGACTGATGCACCTTTGGAGATGTTTTATAATAATTTTAACTGTTTTTTGTAGTGTCACATAAAATTTGTCTCAGGTCTGAGGAGGATATATTCAAAATACAAATAACATAAACGTTTTGACAATATATAAAATATTCATTTTACAAAAAAATCCTAAATCTATGCTTCCAAAATAGGAGCATTGGTGCATAATGGCTTAAGGATTAAAATTTAGTGATCCAAAAATGAACCACCACCCTTTAAAGGGTAAAAAGGTTAAAAAGGTGGTGTATATCCCATATTTTCAATTTTTTACATAAAAAATTGAAAATATGGGATATACACCACCTTTTTCTAATAAGGTAAAATATTTCTAATATTTAGTCTAAATATTTCTGCCATTTATCCGAATGAATTATTAATTTAAAAAATTAGTGGCGTCAAAATTCTTTAATGACGGATTAAGCATATTTACAATTTTTTACATAAAAAATTGAAAATATGGGATATACACCACCTTTTTCTAATAAGGTAAAATATTTCTAATATTTAGTCTAAATATTTCTGCCATTTATCCGAATGAATTATTAATTTAAAAAATTAGTGGCGTCAAAATTCTTTAATGACGGATTAAGCAAACTCATCTTGCCCGTATGAAGCACGGGTACATTAGTTAAGTTGTTAAAGCGCTTTTACAACCCATATTTCTAAAACGAACTTTGTGATCAGGTTTGGAAACTACTTAGTCTGCGAAATATCTTTATATGCTAAACTAATTTGGATATTTCGGTTTCTTCGTCTCAAAGTGGCATTCAACATTCCTGTACAGTTTCCATGTTCGTTATAATTTCGATCAATTTTCATATAATTTTCCAACACCATTTTAGTTTCTTTTTATTGTAGGCTTACCATTGTATTTTCTTGCACCCAATGGGATGAAAATATGAAAGACTTTGAACTGGAAAACACAATGGTAACTCTACGAATCAACCGCTAAAATCGAGTTTTCAGGTGTTGTCTACCAAGATATGACTTGGCAGGCCCCTTTCTTTTTAATATGCGAATCCAGATGTAACTAATTCTGGAGTTCAAGCCATGAGTTCTGTGAGGTGATTGCCTGTGCTGCCTCCTCCCAGTCTATTGTAAATCGGCAGTTTTCAACACTTACCAAGAAAGTTGAAATGTTATAAAATTATTATGAAATATTACTAAAAATATTATAATTTCCTTGGGCAATATTTTAAATATACGAAAGTCGCAGCTGCCATAGCTGCCGTATACTTAATAGTAACGAGAGATATTCAGAAATTGCTTGACTGAGAGCCTTAAGGGGACTCTTTACTTACTTGAAAACAGCTGTTCCGTAATGTTAAGTCTATGGGCAAGTTGTTTTCGAATTTCTTGTTGAAATTTGAATATTTTAAAATGATTTGTGTGTGCATAGGATAACTGACAAGGAAGGTCTCCATACCGGTATAATCGGAAAAATCTGAAAAAATACAGAATGTTCCTCTCACATGGGTATATATGTTTATAAAAAAATTTTCGGCGGAACCCCCATACAACGTCCGTAAAAAAATAATGAAAATTTCGTTTATTTGGCGATTTATCTCCGGTTGGCGAAAAAACGAAATTTTGAAAAATACGCTTTTACGCTTCGAATATTTTAAAGAAAAAACTTTCTATGTTCAGTTTGTTTAAATAAATTTAGATTAAGTAATTTTAGTTTTGCATTTTTAGTTTGCTTTAAGTATAGTTTTGTCATATACATTTATATGTACGTATAACAAAATTTAACTATTATATTTTACGATTTAAAACAAAATTTAAGTTGATTAAAAATGTTATAAACTGAAAAACGACACAGCGATTGTTGCTATGGAAACCTCTTTTTTTTCGGATTGGAAATGTGCGACAACAGTTTCATTAAAAGTGATTTTCAAAACTGCATTGGGACTTTTATAACCAGTAAAGACGATTACATTAAAAAAAAATATATGGATTGGAGAATAAAATAGTGGCGAAATTTCTTTCAAATCGGTAATAAAAAGAAAAAAGAAGATATAGTATTTATTTAGCCTTCTTTATAAAACATTTTAAATTAATTTTACTGCAAATGTTCAGAAAGTTGAAAATGTTGTACAAAAAATGGAAATTGTTCTGAATAAGAGGAGTTATAACTAATAACAAAAAAAAAAAAAAAAAAAAAAAAAAAAGTGCGAAAAATCATATTTTATAAAAATCTCCATTGGCAGATTGGAAATTTAAGCATGCAAATATTTAGATTTAGTCCATTTTAGCCATTTTTAATCTGATTTCATTTTGTTTTCTCTGCATCGTATGTGAAAATGCTTTTCGCCGTATGACTGATACAGATTCATTAATATTAAAAAACGAGACAAATGAGAGTAGGGATCGCGCTTTGAGATCTCCAAGGTTACTCTGAAGTTTTTTTTTCCGAATATATACATTTTTCCTAAATATATTTGCGGATGTTTAGTAATTTGTAAATATGGGAGTCCACAATCTTTATTACTTTTCCCAATTTGAACTTTCAACGTTTCACAGCTTAAGAGTAAAATCACTGTGACAGACAGACACAGAGGTGATTCTATAATGGTTCTTTTTTTTTTTAAGTACGGAACACTTATGATGCGTAACAATTCGACATAGAATTATAAATTAATGATCAGGGGCGTGCGAAGAGAAAACTGCGCCCGGGACAATTTCTCAATTTCGTCCCCCCCCCCCCAACTTTTTCTTGCGACATGCTAAAAATGACGTTGGATATATAAGTTTGGTGCCCCTTAAATTTCCACACCCAGGACGACCGCCCCTTTCATCCCATCTTTAACACGGCGCTTTTAATGATCTTTGTTTGTTTCTTTTCCTTAATAGGTTCTACTAACGCCTTTCTTTCTTTAAATTTCAAGGTTCCGTGTGAAATTGTGAAACACCATATTTTGCACTCTCAAAAGATAAGCGGTACTTTCTGTAACATTTGTCAGCCTTATATTCCTTCCCATATCTTCTTTAAATAGCATCCAAACAGCATTTGTTCATTATCAAAACCGTTATTTTAAACAAAAACAGAAAACGATTTAATATTCCAGATACTAAAACAAAATCTTAAAAGTTAACTGAAAGTGAAAGTAAAATATTGTAGCTTACAAAACATAAAAGAAATCAACTAAATAATTGAAAAGAATTGTCAGGTTGCCTATAACTTAAAATAGATATTTCTAAAACATAATACACACAAATATTTTTCAATAATAAAATTAAATAGCTGTAGCAACAAAGAACCTATATAATATAAAATAATATTAAATTCTGTCATAGTTTAAGTTTAAAATTAATTAAATATTGCACATTCTACAAGTCATTAAAAATCAATTTTCAGATTCGTTAAAATCGTCTGCTTTTGGCGTGGATATTTGTTGCTCGCCAAATCGTGCGTCGCTTTCAACTTTTCCCGCTAATTATTCCAAAGTATTTTATTTTTTTTACATATTCCCCATTGTAATTCCGCCACTAAATTTGACTGATCCTTTATTACCTACATGAGTAGTTTAATTAGTATTTTTTTCAAAATATTCTGAGTATGCCCAGTATGGAGACCTTCCTTGTGAGGTCAATCTCTAATATAAATATATTTCACTTTTTCGATTTTGGTATCAGATTTTTTTAATAAAGATAATTTCTCTTTCAGAACCGGTTTCAAAAGTGAAAGTATCCTTCTTTAAAAAATCTGCAATTAAAATAGAAAAAGTGGAAAATGGCCATATTTAACATTAATCTCAGCTATCCTATGAAAAAATCATTTAAAAATTCCAAATTTTAATAATAAATTCGAAAACAACCCTACTATTTGCTTAACATTATGAAACAGGTGCCTTCAAGTGGGTGAAGAGTTTCCTTAAAGAGTTGGTCACTGGGCTTCCGAAACTCCTTCACTAAAGTAAAGTCTTTGGGCGTTTGATGCATTCGTACATTTAAAATATGTCGGGAAATTAATATTTTAAACTTCTATTTTTTCAATACACTTCTTAAATGTTTATATCTGTTTTTTGAATTTTTCAAAAAATTTCTAAAATATATATTTAATTTTACATGAACTGTTTTAATTTTGCTCACAGTTTTAAACAGCTTTAAAAGCATAAAATATTAATTTAAGCATAGATTTTAGAAATACTTCGAGAACTGAGAAAAATCCTTTAAAAAGATTACGCAGAAAAAAGTAGTTAAAGATATTAACTTCCCCAAGAGATATTTTAAACATAAGAATGCACCAAACGTCCATAGACTTGCTTAAAGTATCGACTTTACAGAGGAGAATTCCAAAACTGAATGATCAGTCCCTTTAAGGTAAAGTGTTTTAATGTAATATATCTGTCAATTTGAAAATAATTCATAAAAAAATAAATATAGTTAAAAAAAACTAAAAAACACTCTTTTTAAGTATATCAAACTAAAAAGTGAAAAATAATTCGTACCATAAGCTGAAAACGAAAATAGATGAAAAATACTATATTACTATAAAATCATTGTTATTATAGAAATCAATTAATAAGCAATAAATAAAATTATCGTGGAAAAAAAGCGTGGGGTGCTCCATCTACCATGCTCCATCTATCAGTTCTTAAGAAGCACCCCACGCTTTTTTTCCACGATAATTTTATTCATTGCTTATTAATTGATTTCTATAATAACAATGATTTTATAGTAATATAGTATTTTTCATCTATTTTCGTTTTCAGCTTATGGTACGAATTATTTTTCACTTTTTAGTTTGATATACTTAAAAAGCGTGTTTTTTAGTTTTTTTTTTTTTTTAATACCGTAATTTCGGGTGTATAAGCCGCGGATCAAACAATTCTTTTTGAACCCAGAAATCTTATTTAGTGATTGAAAACAAATATTTACGGCGATCTAAGTAGTTATATTTGTTTCTTTAAAAATTCTGGGTGGAAAAAGAATTGTTTGATCTGCGGCTTATACATCCGAAATTACGGTATATTTATCTTTCACTTTTTAGTTTGATTACTTTAAAAGCGTGGTTTTTAGTTTTTCTTTAAACTATATTTATATTTAATACAAAAACCAAATTAATCGGTTGGATAGTTTCAGAGTAATTGGTGAACATACATAGAAAAAAATACATAAGCGTCGTATTGATAACTTCCTCTTCCTTTTCTGAAGCCGGTTAAAAATAAAAATTGTAATATGAAATTTTTTTTTAATTTTACATATATGTAAATAATGTAAGGAGTGGGGTTCGAACCTACAATCTCTTTCGAAAAACAGAGCTTCAATCCGACGCCTTAGACCGCTCGGCCATGCTGTCTACACTCCATTCACTGAACGTATTCAACACTTTTAATTAGCGAAAAATCACAAATTTTATTAGTTTTTGCCTAATTACTAAAAAAGTACTGAACCAGTTTCGATGAAACTGAAGTGGTACCAATTCCAGAGCATCGTCTTTCATTTAACACCAAAACCAAGTTAATCGGTTGAATGGTTTCGGAGTAATCGGTGAACATACCTAAAATAAGGAGAGTTACAAATTCACAAACTCACAAACTCACAAACATACAGGTGAAGTTAATAAAAGCGTGGTAATTATGTCCAACATATGAGTAACCATTCTCAGAATCGTTTTCACTTCTGTAGGATATCTTTCATTTCAGTGAGATTTCGGATTCGCCATAAACAGTTCAACTTCCTGCGATCGGGAATGCCATGCAAGTCGGTGGTTAAGAATGCCATATAAATGTGTCAACATGGTAACCATTTCCGCAATGTGAGGTTGAAATTGAATCGTAAAGTTCTCCCCCTACTGCCGTAAATAAGTCTTCAAGAAAACCAAGGGGATAAAAAAGAACCCGCAATACTTCATTTCACAGCTAGTTGTGCGAGTTAAACATTCTAGCTCAATGACTTTTCAACTTAGAAATATTTTCATTTGCCACTGACAGACTAACAGTATAAACTGATAAATATTTGACCCATGAGTATTGAAAAAGAGATGGGACAGGAGGAAGCCATCTGCTCATCTCTGGATTCTAAAATTCACATTTTTTTCCTTTGAAGTTTTTCCAAAAATAATGCACAATTTATTCATATATTCATTTATTATAATTGTATATTATAATTGTACATATTATATTATTAATATTAGTACATACTAGCTGTCCTGCCCGGCGTTGCGCGAGCCCGTAATAAGCCAGTTTATAACGGAATCGTGCAGTATACTGAAAACAAAAAGAACGGGTTTTGTAATATTTCCTTCTCTCTCTCAAAAAATGTAATTAAACTTTGTGCAATTTAACCCCTTGAGGTAGTGGTTGGATATATTTTATCCCACCTAATTTAAACAAGATTCGCGCCAGAAACTTTTAACGAAATTTTACATTTTTAGCTTTGGCGGCAAAATGATGAAAAATTGCTTCTCCTTATTTTAAAATAAAATTTTTCAATTTTTCCAGTGATAATTCACTATTAGAAAGACAATATTGATTGCGTCTTAAAGTATTGATAAATGGTTAAAGAGCCTGCATTAAAAGAATTTTATCTCTGGTCATTTGTGCTTCCTTCGAAGCAGACATTATTGCATCTTATTTCTGATGAGGATGCTACAATGGAATTATTACCTTAACGCGCATTTGTACGGCCAAGTTAAAATCATTTTATTTATTTAGACAGTTTCTGTGTGTGTGTGCTTTTAGTGAGATATTTTGTAAGTGAAAGAATTGTCTTTATAGGTAAATATAACCCCCCTCCCTTAAAATTACGAAAAATATACCGATTTTTTTATAATTTAAATAGATTGAAAAATGTAAAATGTAGATTTATTATTATTTTTAATATCATTCGATCAATTTATGTGTAATTTGTTCGCAAATAATTCCAGTTTCTTAAGTTAAAACTAGTTAAAATCCCTTAAAACTGTTTAAAAAAATAATAAAAAAAGCATTTTTTTTTTTTAAATACGTCTTTGATACTTTGAACAATGAGATTTATAAAATATGGCCTTTTTTATTTAATATACAAATTTCAACTTAATGTTACCGAGTTTCAAATCATAGACCTTTCGTATAGAAAACCCAGGCTTTATGCAAGTAATTTGCAAACAGATTTAAAAGTGCAGGTAAATTAAGGTTCCCTATCGAAACGTAAATAATTTCTTCTTCTTCTTCTTCTTCTTTTTTTTCTTTTTTTGCGTCGTTTACGTTAGATTAGCAAAATAGATGGTAATAATTGTCCAAATTTTTTGAAAATTAAATGATTTGTAAATATAACTAAAATCAAACCATTTTCTGAATTCATAAAAAAATATGCATACTTAAGAAAGAAAATATTTAGTTCAAATCGAGAAAAATTCTTGATTTCTAATTTTTTTGTCAAATATTTCACACACTTTATTTTGTAAAAAATGTTTCTACCCCTCCAAACGTTTCGAAATTTTTGTAGGTGATGTAGATCTGGTCTTTTGAGATTTTCTAAAAAGATCGAGTTAAAATATGGATGTTTTGTTACTTTTAAAGTGTAAAAAATATCCTCTTCATGAGCCGTAAAGTGACCTGAATTTGATGGCTAATTTGAAAGAGTTACAATTCATGTCTAAAAAAACTAACTGCATCATCGTTTTGAAGAACATTTCAGATTAATAAGTATATTTTTGATTTCTCAGTATCTTTAAATTTGGGTCGTAGAGGAAAGTTGCAATATACAGGAAAACGTTTTCGGAAAAACGACCTTTTCTGAAAATTTCCTTTCAAATGGTCAACTGCGACATAAAGAAAAAAAATATCGCACCATTTGAAATGTAAAAATCCGATCTTCCGATTATGAATTTCAGTTTTAAGTGTACTGAACGGTTTGGACAATTTAGATTAAAATAAAACTATATATATATATATATATACAGGGTGTTTCTAAATTCATGGTACAAACTTTAAGGGGTGACAGTACACATCAAGACAAATAACATTAAATGGGAAACTAAGGGTCCCAAACGTCTTCCGAAGGAGATAGGTGCCATTAAAGTTTAGGGTCCAAAAATTCAAATGGTTATAAAAAACGGAAAAAATTGGTTGATTAGTTTGCGGTTATTACTAAAACTATTCTTTATGTCAGTATTATCTTGAAAATAAATTATAAAGATAAATTTAAAAAAATGCCGATAGAGGGCACTTTAGACTTTGGAGTGACGAACAACTATTTTTTACCGTTATTTTTTGCATCTCATTAATTTTTGTAGAAGCTTACACAAAAACTTACATTTTGAGCTCAAAATCTAAATCGTTGGGAGTGGTTAAGTAGCGGAAACTGAACTGTGGTGGGAGGTTCAAATTTCAAATGATTATAAAAAACGGAAAAATTGGTCGATTCGTTTGCGGTTTTCACTAAATTTATTCATTATGTCAGTATTATCTTGAAAATAAATTATAAAGATAAAATTAAAAAATGCCGATAGAGGGCGCTTTATCTTTGGAGTAACGTACAAATATTTTTTACCGTTAATTTTTACATCTCATATACTTTTTTAGAAGCTTCGACATAAATTTTGAAATGAAAATCTTAATCGTTGGAAGTGGTTAAGTAGCACAAACTAAACTGTGTTCAATGGGGATGGGAAGGTTCAAATTTCAAATGATTATAAAAACGGAAAAATTGGGTGATTCGTTTGCGGTTTTCGCTAAAACTTTTCTTTATGTCAATATTTCCTTGAAAATAAATTTTAAAGATATGTTTCAAAACCATCCGTCAGAGGGCACCTTAAACTTTAGAGTATCCAACAATTATTTTTAACCGTTATTTTTTGTATCTAATTAAATGCTTGTAAAAGTTCAAACTTATATTTTGCGCTCAAAATCTGCATCGTTGTGAGTAATTGAGTAGCGGAAAATTGAACTGTGTTCGAGGAGTGGGGAGGGTAACATTTCAACTACTGAACATAGTTAGTTTGCGCTTCTTAATCCACCCATCGATTTTGAATTTAAGCTTAAAATTTAAGTCTAAGCTTTAACAAGCATTTAATTAGATGCAAAAAATAACGTTTAAAAATAGTTGTTGTTTACACTAAAGTTTAAGGCGCCCTCTAACGGAATTTTTTTAAATTTATCTTGAAAATTTATTTTGAAGGAAATATTGGCATTGCTGGACAGAACTGAGCTCCTGTAACGGAAATCTTTATTTCGACATGTTAGCATAACCCAAATCCTAGAATGAATTATGCTAGTCACTCCTAATCACTTTAATTCAAAGTATTCATAGTGTAAACTCATGCAATTTTTATATCTAATACAAAAATAACAGTGATCGTTCGTTTCAATCCTGGTTAATCCCTTCGATATGAGTGAGGCAACTGCCTTCATTACCAAATTGCGTTGTGAATATTTTTGAAGACGGAATTAACTTATAGATCGTAAATAAAACATAACACTAAATTAGATCATAATAGAATTAAATAAAATAAGACTCATGGTCGAAAAGATACTAACAATTTTTTAACAACTAACATATAAATTTATTTACAATTATCTTACAAATTGTTGGTGCGTCATAAGACACATTATTTTCAATATAGATAACACAAAAAAAAAAAAATAAAACACTATTAATTCCACTTGTGTAATTATTGTTTTTAATACTATGATTGAATACCAATTGGAGCGTGCAGAACCCCCTACTAGGCATTTTGCCCTACACATTTTGGGAAACAATATAAATTATAAGAAAACCGTACCTTCATATTCTTTTGTGCCCCGCACTCAGTTAAGGCTCGCATTCGAAAACATCACAGGCGGTCACACATCAATACTGGCGGACATCACATTCGGATCACAGGCTATCACACATCATTACTGGCGGACATCATTTTCGGATCACAGGCTATCACACATCATTACTGGCGGACATCATTTTCAGATCACAGGCTATCACACATCATTACTGGCGGACATCATTTTCGGATCACAGGCTATCACACATCATCAGTGGCGGACTTCCCATTCGGATCATCGGCGATGTTGGTAGGTCTTCCTTGGAATTAATCACGTTTTTCTTCTAACACATCTTCGCCTCTCGGAGCGAACTTTTCATCTCCACTTTTTTGAAGAGAAAAAAAAAAGTCTATATTCTTTTTTTCTTTTTTTATGGCGGGCGTGGCTAATCAATCTGCCCGAAAAAAATGACCATTCAGTCTCTCGCCCGGCCTGTTCCTGAAAAAAGATTCGTTGGCTCCTTCTTCGAGCGTGGGGGGCTGGCCCCTCTTGTCTGCAACGCACTCCCAGCCGGAAAACTGACCGGTAGCCTCAACTAGAGAAACGTGTGGGGTCTCGCTTAATTGGCTTGTAAATCTACCAATAAACCATTCTTGACGTAAATGTCAAGCGATTGTTACGCAAGAGCCCAACTGGTGCCTTCTAGATACCATCTGAGATAGGGGTCTGCCTTGCTCCTGACTTGAATAGCGTTAAACATACACTAGTATTTACAACCACTATACAAAAACATCAAAGGATACAATATGTATAATATACCATTTATATATATGTATCTATAAATCACGGAAGATTGCTGGATGCTTATGTTTCCAGCATCTCCCCCCCCAACTAAATGAAAAAAAAAAGAAATAAACAGACAAAAGAGTACTTTTTTTTTTTTTTTAATAAGTGTTTGGCGATCCTGAAAGATCAATCACTGTTTCAAAGTCTGTTTGTGATTGAACACTTGCAACGCCATCAGTTGTCTACTTCTGTACATCACAATCTAAAATGATCATCGTAGAATGCCTAGATTTTTTTTTTTTTTTTTTTTTTTTTTTTTTTGTCCATGTCTGTAAAGAAAGTTCAGGTTACGTACACAATGATTCGCAGTCTCTGATTGTATCGCTCCTGGTTTATCTCCCCTGCTGGGAGGTTGTTGATGTGTGAGGATTCTTCTTCTGCGTTATGCATCCATACTTATATTGTTCCCATAATTTTGCCTAAAATCGCGAGTTTCCGAAATAATAAAGCAATGAGAATATATATACATATATATATATATATATATATGTATTTTATTTATTTATTTATTTAAAAGCTGTTATTATGTCCAAAACTAGTTACTGAAATAGTTTAAGAACACATTTCTGACTCATTTTTCCATTTACAAGTATGGCTGTTATCATAACGTACAAACCAATGCATCACCATATTTATATGCTACACTATAATCTTTTTTTATATATGATACACATTTTTACCATTCACATTATCTCAATATAAAATCAATACACACAATTATTTATATTTACAATTTTGTTGTGCAGGCTGATTTTCACCCTTAGCACTATTCCAAAACTTACAGTAAGTGCTGTTGTTTCTGTTTCATTCCTTATACATATTGAAAAATTAATCTTACAAGACCAATTTTACCCTTTTTCTTTATATAACATTTTTACATATAATATAACCTGTCCACTCAAAAAAAAGGTCCCAATTTCTAAAATTTTATGTCATTCTGATGACCGCGGAAACCATATACTTCAATAAAATTTTGTTAGTAGTCAAACTCTCCAAGTAATCCATTGTGTAAGCCTTATAAGCATTTTGTTATGTGCTGATATAAAGAAATTTTTTATTTATTTATTTATTTATTTATTTCATTTTATTTTATTTTATTTTATTTTATTTTATTTTTTTATTTATTTTTTATTATTATTATTATTATTATTTTTTTTTTAACTAATTTGAAACTGAAACAGGGAGGGAAAAACAAAAAGCTACCACATTTATTGATTTATTTATTTATTTTATCCTACCAATGCTACCTTATGTCTCCTTATTACTTATATAATCCTTATTATTATACCCCTTTTATTATATATCCGTTTTATTTTTTTTTATCGCTATTATTAATGTATTTACTTCCAAACCCTTTTACCCAATTTCGAAATCTATCCTTCTCGGAGCAAATAAAAACAATGATAGTTCACGACCCTGCATGCCTTGGCCAAGTAAATCAAAATCTTCTGCCCGCAAAAGAATTTATTACATGCAAAGTCCCAAAACCCCCAATGTTGGTTGCCCCGCCAAAGATAAAGTTATGCAAAAGTTTTTTTTTTTTTTTTTTTTTTTTTTTTTTTTTTGTATGGCTCTGAAAAGGGCTTTTTTTTTTTTTTTTTTAAACTAAGTTCCCTTTTCGTCTTTAAATATAAAGAGGTATTATCTCCCTGTGTCGCCCAAACAAAACTACTTTTGAAAGAAGTAATTATTAATATTATTGTTATAATTTTATTTCAAAATGTTCAATGAATCTGACTATCTAAGCTATCTATACATTCACTCAATAATTAATCTTAAGAGGAAATGCGTTCATCCACCTTATCTTATATAAATTTGCCTATCCACCGTAATACTTATTTATTTTATTTTCTTTTCTTTTATTTTTTTTCCATGTATGGCTCTAAAAGGAGCCTTTTTTCTTTCTTTCTTTTTTTTTTTTTTTAATTAAGTCTTTGTGACAGTCTTGTACAAGCCAATCCTCCGTAACCTATATATCTAAGTAAGAGTGCCCTTACCTAATCCTCAATATTCTGTTCCGAGTCTGATTCATTTAACTCGCCCTTAGTTTTTCTGGCATTCCTCGTCGTAGCCTTGGGTGCAAAAAGAAATTGTATGTGTCGACGTATTGTTGGCCCATTTATTTTGTCTTTCAGACGGAGCACATAATTATTGTGTCGAACAACTTTTACTACCACAAAAGGCCCTTCAAAACGAGGGTGTAAAGCCCTAGGCTTGCCAATTACTTTTGCGTACACTTCTTGACCCACGTCTAACTTTTTAACTTCCTGAAGATCATTTTCTTTGATATATTCCGCCATAATTTTTTGTTGGTTAGCTATGGCTTGCCGGTGAACTGCCCTCATATGTTCTATCCTATTTTTAACGAACGCTTGAGTGCACGTTAAATCCGGAGCACTTAATACCGTAAATTGATTTTTAATTTCTCTACCAAAGAATAATTTTGAAGGAGAATAACCTAGTGCTCGATGGATCGTGGTATTATAATTAAGTTTAAAATATTCGAGTCTGGTGTCCCACTCAAGAGTGGAATTGGACATTGCCACCAAGGATGCCTTAATCGATTTATTAATGATTTCAGCCAGACCATTCCCACAAGGTTTGTAGACGCTTGTCGGGTGTAGATCTATATTTAGTGTCTTCAAATATTCTTTAAAAAGCGCACTGCGAAAATATTGTGCGTTGTCTGTAACTATTTCGGAACACAAGCCGTAGGCTCCGAAGTACCTATTTAAAACGTTCAAGATAGTTTGGGACTCCACATTTCGTAAAGGGACTGCTTCTAAAAATCTAGAGCCTGCGTCTATGATAGTCAGAATGAAGCAATTTTTCCTGAGGGTCATGGGTAATTTACCTATTATATCCATTTGTAGACTTGCTCCGATTTGTAAATTTCTTTCCATTTTTTCAAGTGGTACTTTAATCGTCTGGTGCTGCTTACTGCAATTACATCTTACGCAATTCGTGCAATAATTTTTTATATCTTGGTACATTCCGTACCAGAATAAACGAGTTTTGACAGTTTCGTATGTTTTTCTAAAACCAAAGTGGGGTCCATGTGCCTCCGCCATAACCGTAAACTTAAGCTCGTCCGGTACGATTATTAATTCTGGATATTTCCCGTTTTGTTTTAATACCAGCGTTTTATTCTCGTTTAAATTATACTTTTTTGTTATTCTGTTGTTTTTCTTTGACTCAACCTTTTTTATAATTGTGATTAATTTTTCATCCTCATATTGCTTGGCTCTAATGTTCTCTTCACTCAAGTTAAGATTTACTTTGAATAAGTTATTCTGTAACTCGTTGCTACTAGTAATATTATTTACTAAGTTTCTAGACAAAAAATCCGAAGGATTAATTTTCCCTTCGATGTACTCAATATTGTAGTCATAGTCGCTGAGATTTAAAATCCATCTAGCCACTATATCCGACTGCATTTCAATTTTCAGCGGATATGTGAGAGCTTTGTTATCCGTTAAAATAGTAAATTTCCGCCCTAACAGCATGTGTTTAAAATGCATAACTGCGTCATGAATAGCCAATAATTCGAACTTCATGCTTGGGTAAGCCGTTTCTGACTGCTTAAGTTTTCTACCGTAAAATTCAATACGGACTAAGTATCCATTATCTTCCTGCGCAAGGACACCTGATATTGCTTTCTTTGAACCATCAGTTATTAAAAAGAACTCCCTATCAAATTTTGGCGGTTTAAGGGTAGGGTTGCTCACGATTGCCTCTTGTATATTTAAAAATGCTTGTTCCGTCTCCTCAGTCCATTTAAATTTTACATTTTGTTTAGTCAATTCGACTAGAGGATTGACAATATCGGCATAATTTTGAATAAGAGTTCTGAAATAATTTGCCAAACCTAAAAGTGACTTGACCCCCTTTTTATTTTTAGGTCTAGTTAATCGTTGTACCTTCCCCACGTTTTTTTCTGATGGGGCATATCCGTTTTTATTAACTTTGAAACCCAAAAATTCAATTTCCGGTTTACATATTTGCACCTTAGAGGGTTCAACTGTTAAATTGTGATCAATTAGAGTTTCCAAAACTTCCTTTAACAACTGTGCCATTCCCTCCGGGCTGTCTTCGGCCAAAACCACATCATCTATAAAATATCCTACTTTGTCCTTAGGAAAGTGTCCCAGGACCCTATCCATAAGTTTAGCGAATTTTGTACTACTTAATTTAAGCCCAAAATTTAGGCGGCACGGGGCGTACTTCCCACACTCCGTCACAAATGCTAATTTGTGACGATCCTCCGGGCGTAACATAATTTGGAAAAAAGCCGAATGCAAATCTAATGTTGTATAAAATTTTTTTCCACTAATTGCCTGTAAAACATCTTTAACGTCCGGTACCGGATATGGAAACCCCCCTAAAATCTCGTTTAACGTCCTGTAATCCACCGCCATTCTATAGCGAACCAAGTTTTTTTCCGTACCTTTTTTTTTTACAAATAATACCGGAAATGCATAATCTGAATCTGATTTTTCGATTATTTTCGCTTCTAACAGTTTTCGTAGTTCCTCCTGCGCATACTGCTTAACTGCCTGGGGCGTCTTATATGGTTTATGCTGAATGGGAAAATTGTGGTTTAATTGTATTTTGGGCACTACCAATGAAGATTGTCCCAAAGATTTGTAAGACTTCGAAAAAGCATGTGCATGACTCATCAATAAGTCTTCTATTATTTGCTTAAAATCCCCTGTTAAATGATCTAAATTAAAATCCGATCTATCAAGCTCCGCTTCTCTCAAAGCCCTAACTTCTTGCAAATCCAGGTTATTAATTTGATAGATTTCTCCATCTTCAATCTCATTAGGCTTTAAATTATTCTTACTAACAAAATCCGAACTGATAAGTGCGATCCTAGTATCCGTTCTAATTATTATCTTATCTTCTGTATTGTTTGTTACAATTAAATTAATTTTATTAGTGACTGGTACCTCATGAATTGAACATTCCGTAATTAAATTTTTAAATTCCTCTGTTGGTTCAATTAAAATCAGCTGATTAGGCTGGACTGCCTCAGGACATCTCAACGATATTATTTTCGTTTGTCCTGGGTGTAAATGTGTTTCTTTCTCTATACACGCAAATATTTCATTTCCTTTAAAATGACATTTAATTTTATTTGTGCGCACTACCTTGGTGATATTTTTCATTTCCGACCCCCTTTTATTTACACTATTTACACTAACTATTTCCTTATTCATAACCTGCGGTTCCAGGGCAATTTCCGTATTTTTTAATTTTAGTGTTTTCTTATCAAAATTTAAAATCATTCTATTTTTTTTCAAGAAATCAAAACCTAGCAACATTTTATAGTCCCCTTGAAAATTATGAGATGTAACATAAAATGTTCCTGTCACAAACTCATTGTTAATTTTAAATGTAATTTTTATACATTGCCGAAAAGGTATGACTGAGTTATCGAATGTGTGGATTGTTACCCTATTCGCCAAGTATTTAATTTTTGCATCCGTTTGTTTGAGCGCCTCTAAAACCTCCGGTGATAAAAGCGAAACTGCGGCCCCGCTATCCAGCAACGTGTCAACTTTTAACCCAAAAATCTGTAATGCAATGATGGGAAGTTTATCCTTTTCCGCTGAATTCACACTAGCAATCACGAACTTATTCCCCCTTATCGGGAATCTACCGGGGTCTTTCTTATGACTATTATTTACAACTGCAGATTCCCTTAAAAGTTTCCCGAATTCGACTTTCTTTTCCCTTTGTGTCTGTCCGAAACATCTCTCTTATTTTCTTTTTCCTGAATTGAATTTCTATTTCTGTCATGCTGCGGTTCATCCCTGGAATAGTCATTTCGCCCTCTCCTATGTTCATCCGATTGTTTACGATTTCCATAATATGCATCGTAGCGTGCAACCCCTGATCTGTCCTCTCTGTTATTATAGCTTCTTTCCGAAAAATCCCTATTCCATGGAGAACTATGATTGAAATTTTCATAAAAATTTTCAAATCTATTACAATCCTGATAATTTCTATCCCTGTGAAATCTGTCATGATTAAAATCACTATACATTTGTGCACTGGGAAAATAATTTTGTGATACTGGCGCTGCAAATCCATAGCCTTCCATCGTCCTGTAATTATTCGCACCAAAACTCTTATTTGCAAAATTTCTCTGTCCCTGGTTCCGAAATTTAGTATTTGAATTTTTCAAATTGTACCAACATTCGGAAATGTCATGCCGATTCGTATTACAGATTTCACATCGTTTTTCTTTCAAATTATCTTCCCTAACTTGGGTTTTCGTTTTTAATTTCAACTCGTTGACCTGAGCAGTTAATTCTGCTATAGCCGTAGCCTGCTCTTTATTTAATTGTAATAAATTCGTACAAAAATCCTCATTTTCTTTGCTTATATTGGCTGTTACCGCGTTAATCTGATCTAAAACTGTCGATTTATACGCGGCTTCGATCGTCTGAGCTTTTTCGCACAATTTCCCAAAATCTTTAATGTCTAATTTTCGCAATTCCAACGCAATATTTGGCGATATTGCCTCCAAAAATTTATTGGCTTTTATTAAATCGAATAGTTTATTAGCCCCACCTCCGTTGCCTGGCCAGAAGCACCTAAATACATTGATGCGGCCTTGTTAAAAATTTCTATAAAATCTTTCATGTTTTGATTTGGGAGTTGCTTAATTGAGTTAAAATTTATCTGTGCTTCGATAAAAGAATCTTTTTTCTGAAACAATTCCACGATTTTTCTTTTAAACTCTGTATAATTCTTTTCCTCATTTAGCGTCTGGTCAGATACTAATTTCTCACGGGCCGTACCCACAAATTTAGCTTTTAATATCTGTAATTTAAAATCCTCTTCTACGTGGACCCGATCCAATAATTCATCGAATTCTTTCAAATAAAATAACACATTGCTAATCTTTTTTACGTCAAAGGGAACAATCAATGATAACATTTGCGACAAATTCGGTTTTTACGGGTCGTCCATTTTAATCTCTAACGTTTTAGATTTCAATTTTGATTTATTTCTTGTTACTACCCCTGGCTTAGATTGATTTTGTAAACTTTTCCTTCCTCTTCTCCTCGGCATATATTGTCCTAATTGACATTCATTACACTTATATTATATATTTTTACACAAATAACTTTGCAATACTTAACTCCTGAATAAAATTTACTATCACACACACAAGAAAATATAAATATATATATATACACTGTCCCTCAATACCAAAATACAATCAAATTCAAAATAAATGTATAAAGTACACATAGAAAATCAGTACCAAATTATTAATTTTCTAAACTGCCCTTTCTTCGTCTTATTATTATTATTTTATTTCATTTGTAATACTACTCCCGCTGTTTTCTTTTGCGGCATAAAATTGGTCTTATAAATTCACATAAAATACTTCTTTTTTTGTTCAGTAACATAGAAAATGCCATGTACCCCCAAAATATAATCCTTGCAATAAAATACCACACATAAATTCAATGAGATGCAAAATCTATTTTAAAATTCTTTCAAATTTTTCAAATATGTCATATAATTTGAAATCTTATTTCATAATATTACTCATAAAACCTTTCCACACACAATTATAAGATTGATTGTTTCCAATTTAAAACACAATATCATCAGTATAATCATACTTAAACATATATATTTATTTTTAGTATAACACATCAAAAAATAGCCATTTTGGACGAATGAGTCAGAAACGTTGTAGCACACTCCATTGGCACCAAGTTTTACTTTTAAAATTTAATTTAACATTAAAAACCATGAATAGCGCGTAGAATTTTGAGTAAAACTAACTCTATGAATTACTATTAACTTTTTATACCAAAAACAATATTATTAACCTCCGGAACTGATCCGAAAAGGTCACGGTACCAGATAGGATTCTAGGGGCCTATGCTGGACAGAACTGAGCTCCTGTAACGGAAATCTTTATTTCGACATGTTAGCATAACCCAAATCCTAGAATGAATTATGTTAGTCACTCCTAATCACTTTAATTCAAAGTATTCATAGTGTAAACTCATGCAATTTTTATATCTAATACAAAAATAACAGTGATCGTTCGTTTCAATCCTGGTTAATCCCTTCGATATGAGTGAGGCAACTGCCTTCATTACCAAATTGCGTTGTGAATATTTTTGAAGACGGAATTAACTTATAGATCGTAAATAAAACATAACACTAAATTAGATCATAATAGAATTAAATAAAATAAGACTCATGGTCGAAAAGATACTAACAATTTTTTAACAACTAACATATAAATTTATTTACAATTATCTTACAAATTGTTGGTGCGTCATAAGACACATTATTTTCAATATAGATAACACAAAAAAAAAAACAAAATAAAACACTATTAATTCCACTTGTGTAATTATTGTTTTTAATACTATGATTGAATACCAATTGGAGCGTGCAGAACCCCCTACAAGGCATTTTGCCCTACACATTTTGGGAAACAATATAAATTATAAGAAAACCGTACCTTCATATTCTTTTGTGCCCCGCACTCAGTTAAGGCTCGCATTCGAAAACATCACAGGCGGTCACACATCAATACTGGCGGACATCACATTCGGATCCTCGGCTATCACACATCATTATTGGCGGACATCATTTTCGGATCACAGGCTATCACACATCATTACTGGCGGACATCATTTTCGGATCACAGGCTATCACACATCATTACTGGCGGACATCATTTTCGGATCACAGGCTATCACACATCATTACTGGCGGACATCATTTTCGGATCACAGGCTATCACACATCATTACTGGCGGACATCATTTTCGGATCACAGGCTATCACACATCATCAGTGGCGGACTTCCCATTCGGATCATCGGCGATGTTGGTAGGTCTTCCTTGGAATTAATCACGTTTTTCTTCTAACACATCTTCGCCTCTCGGAGCGAACTTTTCATCTCCACTTTTTTGAAGAGAAAAAAAAAGTCTATATTCTTTTTTTCTTTTTTTATGGCGGGCGTGGCTAATCAATCTGCCCGAAAAAAATGACCATTCAGTCTCTCGCCCGGCCTGTTCCTGAAAAAAGATTCGTTGGCTCCTTCTTCGAGCGTGGGGGGCTGGCCCCTCTTGTCTGCAACGCACTCCCAGCCGGAAAAATGACCGGTAGCCTCAACTAGAGAAACGTGTGGGGTCTCGCTTAATTGGCTTGTAAATCTACCAATAAACCATTCTTGACGTAAATGTCAAGCGATTGTTACGCGAGAGCCCAACTGGTGCCTTCTAGATACCATCTGAGATAGGGGTCTGCCTTGCTCCTGACTTGAATAGCGTTAAACATACACTAGTATTTACAACCACTATACAAAAACATCAAAGGATACAATATGTATAATATACCATTTATATATATGTATCTATAAATCACGGAAGATTGCTGGATGCTTATGTTTCCAGCAGGCATAAAGAATAGTTTTAGCGAAAACCGCAAACGAATCGACCAATTTTTCCGTTTTTTATAATCATTTGAAATTTGAACCTCCCCAACACCATTGAACACAGCTCAGTTTTCGCTACTTAACCACTCGAAACGATTTAGATTTTCAGCTCAAAATTTAAGTTTATGTCTAAGCTTCTAAAAAAAGTTTTATGAGATGCAAAAAATAACGATAAAAAATAGATGTACGTCACTCCAAAGTCTAAAGCGCTCTCTATCAGCATTTTTTTTTTAATTTTATCTTTATAATTTATTTTCAAGATAATACAGACATAAAGAATAATTTTAGTGAAAATCGCAAATGAATTGACCAATTTTTCCGTTTTTTATAATCTTTTGAAATTTGAACCTCTCCCACGGTTCAGTTTGCGCTACTTAACCACTTCCAACGATTTAGATTTTGAGCTCAAAATTTAAGTGTATGTCTAAGCTTTTAAAAAAAATTAATGAGATGCAAAAAATAATGGTAAAAAATAATTGTTCGTTACTCCAAAGTCTAAAGCGGCATTTTTTGAAATTTATCTTTATAATTTATTTTCAAGACAATACTGACATGATGAGTAGTTTTAGTGAAAACGGCAAACGAATTGATCAATTTTTCTGTTTTTTTATAATCATTTGAATTTTTGGACCCTAAACTTTAATGGCCCTATCTCCTTCGGAGAGCGTTTGGGGCCCTTAATGTCCTACTTAATATTGTTTGTCTTGATGTGTACTATCACCCCTTAAAGCTTGAACCATGAATTTAGAAACCCCCTGTATATACATATATATATATATATATAACAGAAATACAGTCGAAATTGCTTCTTTGCATGTTTCTGATTCGCAAATGAGTTAGTATGTATGCGCGCGTGTTTCTTCAAACGGAGAGATCAAATAAATGACTTTTTTCATGAGAGTGAGTAGTGCTTCGTTATTAATATCTTGGAAACTAATGAAAAAAATTAAATTCTGAGCTTCAGGTTCATCAGAAAAGATATTTATTCCAATGTGCCTCATTTGTGGGCCACAGCGTTTTGATTATACCTATACATATTTAACCCTTTGAGCTCTGGTGGATAAATTTCTTCAAAATTAGAAATGTCACATTGGCACCAGTATTTCGAAAAAGAAAAAAGAAACGATTTAGGATATACACGGAGAAAAAATACATTGAACCTTTTTCAAATAAATTTGGTCGAGTTTTCTGGTTCTGTTGTGACATTTCGGAATTAAAATTGTGTGGTAGAAAATTCTACCATCAGAGCTCAAATGGTTAAGGTAAACAATCTTTGACTTATTTAATATTATAACTCCAAAAGAGATTATTATTCCGAAATACTTGTGTCATCAGGACACCACGTGCTGCATTTATACCATAGTACTGTACGATGTACTGTCCAAGATTTTAAAGGCTAAATATAATCATTATTTTACATTGTACTAAATTATAACAGCATTTATCTTCTTTTTTAAAGTAAAATGCAGCGGTTATTACAAGAAGTTTGAAATTGCACGTCAAGTGTAGCAAAATGACGCGCATTCGTATTATAAGAAAGTTTTAAAAATATTCAGATCTTCGTTTAATAGCATACAGTTCTTCGGTACAGTAGAATATCCGAAATCTTTTGTGTATCTCTGTAAATACTATCTGCATTCTCTTATAAAGGAAGTAACTTGTAGGAAACCTCTGCAACGCATATCAATTTCATGAAATGTGAAATAGTTTAACGTTATTAAAACGCGCCCCAAACAATGTTTTCCACTAACCATATATGCAATAAGATATTTATGTGTATTCCTGTAAATTAGTAAGAAATATTCTTTGCCTCACAGATTGTACATATATATATTTTATTATATATTTCATAGATGCATATAAATTTTACTAAGTTCGAAAGAGTGTAACAACATTAAAATGCACTCGAAACTGTTTTTTTTTCACATTGAGCATAATGTAACGGAATACTTTTGATAGTTCCTGTAATTAAACAATGCATCTGATTTTCATAAAATTTGAAATGACTCTACAAAATTATGCGGTAATTATATATTTTAAATTTCAAATGATTCGGTTGGGTTAGTGTATTATTATCTTTTATATTCGGATAGACTGAACGATGACTATAGGTGCTACTTATTTACATAATTGCGAAAGCACCTAAAAAGTAGAGATTTAAATTAATTCCTGAAATCAGGCCATCTGTATGAAAATTTAAAGAAATAGATCCTCTAATATTTTTAACCAAAATATAAAAATTAAAAATTGATGAATTTTATTCCATTTGAGTGTAATTCATAAGATTATGTAAAATTATTTAAAATATAACAGTCGTTTCAATGTGGCGCAATCGAAGCTTTCAAGTGTGTATTGAGAAATTGCTTTCTATGTTTGTTTAAATAATTAATTAGTTTAAAATATATACTGAAACTTACGTCAGTATTCCAATTCCTCTTTCTGCAAACGCAAACCATTTATCTCTTGAATATTAATCTGTGACAACTTCCGTGCTGATATATTATCCCTGAATTAAACATCGAATCATTCATCATCGCCTCTTGTGTTGACAAAGGTATACTGATTTCCAGTCATGACATTTCATCTTAGATAATAGCTTAATGATAAACATTTACAAACTTAATTACAAAGGAAAGGAGTTTCAAAACAAATCTACTCAAACTGTCGCTTTGAAACATTTTTCAAAAGCAATTTATTGCAGCAGGGTGTCAAACTGTTGACCACTAAAATTTTATAGTTATCATTGCTTATCCAATCGTCGATTCTCTGCATTTAAAACAAATTGGAAATTGCTTCTGAAACGTAACAAATGAGGTGCATTTGTACTATAACAAAGTTTTAAAAACATTTAGATCTTGGTGTAATAGTGTACAGTATTGTGGATGAAAACTTTTGAGTGCCCCTATAAATACTATCTGCTTTCTATTATACAGGAAGTAAATTGTAGTAAATCTCAGCCACGTATATGAGTTTTGATAAACTGTGAAACAGTTAAATACTATTAAAACGTGCTCCAAACATGTTTCTCCTATATCATTGTGCAATGGAATAATTTTGTGTGGCCCTAGAAATTAATAAAAATAGTCTTTGCACCACAGATAGTGCAAAATGTTTTTATATATATATAAATATTTCAGAGACGCATATCAATTCTATTACGTTCAAAAAGCATACCATTAAAATACAGTTGAAATTATTTTTTCCCATTGATTGTAATATAACAGAATGCTTTTGATAGACCCTGCAATTAAACTGTACACGCAATTTTCAGGAAATTTCAAATGACGCGACAAATTTATGTATAAATTAAACATTTAAAATTTCACACGATTCGGTTGGATAGATTTTGGTCTGTTATATGCGGACAGACGGACTGACTGAACGACGACTATAGATGCTACATACTTAATACAATTACGAACGCACTTAAAAAAGCGAACATTTCTGTAGAAAATTATTGGTGTACGGCGGATTACAGTCAACGCAAAAAAAAAAAAAAATCTTGACATTTGCGATTTCAGATGTTTTGTTAAATATCTAGAAATATACATGAGGAATGACTCTGAAACTCCAGGTGTGAAACAAAATAGTAAAGGTCATATAATATCGAGAAGATTTTTTTCCAAAATTCTTTAGAGGACCGTCAACAAATTGAAAAAAAAGAATATCTTTTGAATAACCCTGTCAAAACTAATGTAGCAAAAGCATTCAAACTGCAGATTATGATTCATTGGCTTATGGCAATAAACTGTGTTCATGTTTATGCAGATAGCATATATACTCGTAGAGAAATTAAGGTTTTTATAAAAACGGTCCCAAAATTTTCCAAGTTTTTTGCTTATTATTTGCAGAGTTCTTAATAAAAAAACAATGTTCTTTTGAGAAAATATGAGAAACGACATTGTACATAATATCCTGTAATCAAAATTAAAAAATATTAATAACTGTATGAAAAATGAGCAGGTTTACTAAATAAATTTTCACTGCGCATGCGTCAACTCTATGAAAATTTCATTTGCATATAGTGTTAGCTAAATATATAGAGCACATTTTGTTAAAGTTTCAAAATCATAGCTTGAAAATTCTGAAAGTTATTGTCGATATAAGATCAAAATCCGTTAATCCCAAAATAAAGCAAAAAGATGAGGAGCTATCCAAATATAGTAGTACGTGCAATACTGTGTGGACACTACTCAGTGGAATATGGATACAGCTCCTCATTTTTTTTGTTTCATTTTGGGAATATCGGATTTTGATCTTATTCTTTAGACGACATTTTTCAGAATTTTCAAGCTATGATTTTGAAACTTTAATAAACGTTGTTCTATATATTTATCTAACACAATATGCAAATGAAATTTTTTTATAGAGTTGACGCATGCGCAATGAAAATTTATTTAGTAAACCTGCTCATTTTTCATACAATTATTAATATTTTTTAATTTTGATTACAGGGTGTTATGTACAACATCGTTTCTCAAATTTTCTGAAAAGAACACAGTTTTTTATTAAGAACTCTGCAAATTATAAGCAAAAAACTTGGTAAAATTTGGGACCGTTTAAAAAAAAAAACCTTAATTTCTCTACGAGTATACATGCTATCTGCATAAAAATGAACACAGTTTATTGCCATAAGCCACTTAATGATAATCTGCAGTTTTAACGCTTTTGCTGCATTACTTTTGACAGGGTAATTCAAAACATATTCGTTCTTTTTCAATTTTTTGACGTCTCCTATTGGATTTTGGAAAAAAATCTTCTCGAAAATGTATGACCTGTACTATTTTATTTATACATCTGAAGTTTCAGAGTCATTCCTCATGTATATTTCTAGATATTTAACAAAATATCTGAAATCGAAAATGTCAAGATTTTTTTTTCGGTGATTGCATAACCAGGGCTCCCAAATGGTCCGCGAACTGAACATCAGTATTTTTTAACAGAAAGTTTCATGATACGTTTGCGCTTGAATAATATTCCAAAAGGTGGTTCCTTGACAGTTTGCAAGAAAAATCTAAAAAGAAAATTTCTCTAAGAAATTTTTGATGTTCAGTTCGCGGACCATTTGGGAGCCCTGCATAACAGATTTAACACCCCCTATTATATAACATTATTTTCCAAAATGTTTTACTCTACACGTAAATAAGCCCCACCAGTGGCTGAGAGGTACAGACCTCTTAACTGGTAGACGGCAGGTGCTGGGTTCGAACCCAATCGCGGCTGTCGGCCTAACCGTTCTGAGTTTTCGTGGTTTTCTTCGAACCTTGCGTAAATACGGGTTAGGTTCCCTTAGAAAGACCCCCACGAAGGGCACTCCCCCTCTGGTCCTATTTCCCTAACGCAGATAATCGGACGACAAAAATAAACCAAACCAAACCAAACCTACACGTAAATATTGGCGTTATGGGTAGAGTTTCTTGGGCAATGCCGAGAGTGTGTATTGACAATCAACACACAGTGTAGCGCAGGTAACTGTGTCAACCTGCTCAATACACAAGTTAAACCATGCATGAGATCTGTAGTGAGTGAAGGTAAATGCGCATATTTTTTCTTTTAACCCTTTAACGATCATAGCATTTTCATTGCTAAGATGTCGAAATAAATGAATGACATCGGTAATAAAGAACAAATATATTTCTAAATAAGAAAACGTGATTTTTCACGTACAAAATAAAAAGGATATTTTTAGATAAAAATACCTGTGTCGGTGTTGCGTATCGGAATTAAAATTTTGTGGTTTCGTGGCGAAAACAATGAACGTTAAAGGGTTAAAATCCAGATTGATTGATTGCAGCCAATTTTCGAAAATATTAATCAAGGCTTATAAGGGTCTTGGAATTTCCAGACCAGGAAGTTCTTTAATACTGGTATTTTTTATGGAAAATCTGTATTTCATGCAGATTTATTTTATTGCTATTATTATTTTATTGTTTAAAAAACTGATATTTAGCCTGAAAATAACGGTATCCGTACAAACCCGGTTAATGTTTACGATATGTAATGATATATTAAATAAAGTAAATAATGTCATTGCTTCAAAATTTAGCTATTTTTTGTAAGTTTAGTATCCAACCTATTTCATTTACTGAAATATACTACTTACATTAAAATATATATCAGAAATATATTCAATGTCGCTTAAATGGCATTCTAATGATACTGAATTCTTAAACAAAATATTTTAGAAACATAAAATGCAAAAATAAATTACTAAAGTTAAAATGTTACAAGTATATGCATGTTATTGGTGCAATTTATACACTATATTGCCATTGATTATGGGACACTTGCGATTTTAGACATTTTACTAAATATCTAAAAAAATACATGAGGAATCATCTCGAAACTCTTAGTGTATAAATATAATAGTATACGTCATACATCTGCGTGAAGATTTTTTCCCGAAACTCCAAAGGGGACCGTCAACAAATTAAAAAAGAATGAATATCTTTTGAATAACCCTGTCAAAACTAATGTAGCAAAAGCGCTCAAACTCTAGATTGTGATTGAATGCCTTATTGTAATAAGTCTTGTTCATTTTTATGCAAATAGCATGCATACTCGCAGAGTAATTAAGGTTTTTATAAAAATGATCCCAAATTTTTCCAAGTTTTTTCCTTATAATTTCCAGAGTTCTTAATATAAAACATTATTTTTTTCAGAAAATATGACAAACAACATTGCACACAGTACTCTGTAATCAGAATTAAAAAATAATGAAAATTGTATAAACAATGAGTTGGTTTACTAAATAATTTTTTACTGCGCATGCGTCAACGATATCAAAATTTCATTTGCATATTATGTTAGCTAAATGTATAGAGCAACTTTTGTAAAAGTCACAAAATCATAACTTGAAAATTCTGACAATAATCGTCAATTGAATAAGTCGAAAATCCGTTATTCTCAAAATGAAGCAAAAACAAGAGGGGTTGTATCCATATATTCATTGATTAGTGTCAATATAGAATACACAATATTTGATGTACTACTGCATTTGGATAAAATCCCTCATTTTTTTGCTTCATTTTGGAAACAACGGATTTTGTCCTTTTTCTATAGACGATTACTTTCAGAATTTTCAAGCTATGATTTTGAGACTTTTACAAAAGTTGCTCTATACATTTAGCTAACATAATATGCAAATGAAATTTTGATATCTTTGACGCATGCGCAGTGAAAAATTATATAGTAAACCTACTCATTTTTCATACAATTTTTATTATTTTTTAATTCTGATTACAGGGTACTATGTGCAATGTTGTTTGTCATATTTTCTGAAAAAAATATTATTTTATATTAAGAACTCTGAAAATTATAATGGAAAAGCTTGGAAAAATTTGGGACCATTTTTATAAAAACCTTAATTACTCTGCGAGTGTGCATGCTATTTGCATAAAAATGAACACAGTGTATTACAATAAGGCATTCAATCATAATCTAGAGTTTGAGCGCTTTTGCTACATTAGTTTTGACAGGGTTATTCAAAAGATATTCATTCTTTTTTAATTTGTTGACGGTCCCCTATGGCGTTTCGGTAAAAAATCTTCACGGAGATGTATGACGTATACTATTATATTTATACACTAAGAGTTTCGAGATGATTCCTCATGTATTTTTCTAGATATTTAGTAAAATGTCTAAAATCGCAAGTGTCCCATAATCAATGGCAATATAGTGTATAAACTATGAAAAACTAGTTGCATATTTTGGAAACAGTTAAACATTTTAAGAAAAATACATTGAAATTTTTAATGGCTGTTTTTGGGACTGAGAAAAATCAGCATTTCTGTTAGATTTATTTTAAAAATATGTGTTTAGCTGCGTAGTTTCTGAATTCTTGGATTCCAGTATTTTGGTATAGTAAATTTTTATTTATTTAATTTCACAATTTTCTGTTTAAACAAAGCGAAAATTGTCTCTAGGAAAATAATAATTTCGTTAGTTGCTGCTTATAATATCAGGGTTCGTGCGGATCACATTAGTTTCCGGGTGATATATAAGTATTATTTTATTAAATAATAAATCTAGTTTAAATCTTTTTGGCACGGTGTTCCTAAATAAGGACACCTAATTTTAATTTTACTGGCACCAAGAATATTTAGTTAAAATTATCCTTTTATGACACACCGGAAAGTAAGAAATTTTATATTTTCAAATATATTCGTTTATAAATTCTGGTAGATGTTAATTATTTCAATCAGATTTACTCCGCGCGGAAAAGGTTAAACGGACAAAATTTCACTTTATGTTAGGAGAGATTTTCTATAAGAAAATACTCATGGCGAAGAATTTCCCAAACTTGAAATTCTAGAATTCGTGCGAAACTTGAAGTTGCAGCTGAAAAAAGTCAGTTTCGAATTAAAAAAAAATCTTTTAACACAATAAGTTACACATAGAAATCCTATATCATAATATGAAACCCTGCATTCGCCTTAATGAAACGCAATATACAGTAAATTTTACTGCTTAATATGTACTAAATATTAAAAGTTTTTAAACATTAAAACATTACAAGATGTTAAGAAACATCGATGCCAAGATGTTAAAATCCGAGCGCTTTCAGCTAATCAATAGCCGTCATCAGGGGAACTGTTGTGTCTTGAAAGATATGCGATATTCGCTGGTTATATATCAGGGTGTCAAACCAAAAACGACAAAAAAGATAGGAAGGGAAGGAAAGATAATAGAGCGGTTTCCAAAGAAACCAGGAAAAAAAACAGAGGAGAGATTTATTTGCAGCTTTCTTGTCAGACTGAGAGAAAAAAGTTTTACTTACAAAAACTGTGACTTTCAAAATTGTCGTTACACTATATGAAAAAGGAAATTGTTTTTGATCAAGCAAAATCATTTAAAAAAAACAGAATATAACTTCTTCCAGAGTTACCCACAATTCTGAAAAAGTATTCCTTTAACTCAAAAGACCTTTAAAAACCGATGATTTACTAGAGTTTTATTTTATGCGTTTTTGAAACAAAGAATTCGTCAGCAACTATTATTTTCGGAAAGATTTTCGAGAAGTTTTGACTGTGCAATAATCAGTTTTCCCAGGAATGTATTATCACTGAATTTCGGAATTTCCTAATCTGTGAATTCTCAAGTAAGCATTGTTAGTCGCTTAACAGAATTTATATATGCATGTGTAGTAAAATAACCGTAATTTCGGGGGTATAAGCCGCAGATCAAACAATTCATTTTCGACCCAGAATTTTTTAAGAAACAAATATAACTAGTTAGATCGCCGTAAATATTTTTCTTCAATCACTAAATAAGATTTCTGGGTCCAAAAAGAATTGTTTGTTCCGCGGCTTATACACCCGAAATTACGGAAATTATTTTTCCGCTGTTCATTTTGCTAGTTTCTCCGTTGAAAATTAAAATGCTTTATTGAGAATTCATGCCACCGAAATTGCTATGGAAAAATAATTAGAGTTAACTAGTTAAGAAAACTAATTGACTCTAATTAATTAATTAATTGTAATAAATAGTCCGTTTTCTAATTACGTCCCGTGTGCAATTTTGTGATTAAGTATCGTGAGTGGTCTCATTTTGTTCCTTATGTCTTGTAGACTAAGAAAAGCGATGGTGGACATCCGGGACCCGCGATTGGGCAGGGGGAAGGGGAGGGGAAGGGTTGAAAAGTGCAAGGGGAAAAAAATTCCATTTTATAAAAAGTAAAGAAAATTATCTATAAATATTAATGTTGAAAACATTTATACATTAGGAAAAACATTTGTGGACATCCGGGACCCGCGATTGGGGAAGGGGAGGGGGAGGGGAAGGGTTAAAAAATACAAGGAGAAAAATTCCATTTCATAAAAAAATGAAGAAAATTATGTATAAATATTAATGTTTAAAACATTTATAGAGTAGGAAAAACATTTATGGACATCCAGAAGCCGCGACTGGGGAAAAGGAGGGCAGGGGGAGGGGAAGGGTTGAAAAGTGCAAGAGAAAAAAATTCCATTTCATAAAAAATAAAGAAATTTATGTATAAATATTAATGTTTAAAACAATTACAGATTAGGAAAAACATTTGTGGCCATCGGGACCCGCGACTGGGGATGGGGAGGAGAGGGGAAGGGTTGAAAAGTGCAAGGAAAAACATTCATTTCATAAAAAATAAAGAAAATAATGTGTAAATATTAATGTTTAAAACATGTATAGATTAGGAAAAACATTTGTGGACATCCTTGACCCGCGACTGGGGAGGGGGAGGGGAAGGGTTGAAAAGTGCAAGGGAAAAAATAAGTAATAAGGGTAATTGAAAAAGAACTCAGTGATGATAAATACTAAATGATACAAATTTTTTAACGCTAAATATTATTTATTATCTTTGTATTGTTATTCTATATTATGCATGATATACTTAAATAGTAAAAACTTTCAAATTTTAAACTGCAAGTAAAAGTTTACCTTCAGAACAAAGTAGGATCATCGGTATCACTGTCATCATAATTTACATCATGAAGGCCTCCAACATTATCACATTTATCTCACCCGAGCATGAACATATTTCAGTACAAGGAATCCATTTTTTGAACATTTACAGGATGCTACACATCTTGACTCGACACACGGACAACGTACTTATTAAACCAGTTCTTGAGGAGCACATGGCATGTCACACAGGATAAGTAGGTATTCTTTTTCCTTTATCATCCAACACAAGTCAGTTGGGGATAGAATATTAGGTTTTAAAATGTGTGCCCTTTGCCATATTATTGCTTGGTAATGAGCTCTTCTTATGGCTGGGTAAAGGGCGGTTTGAATTGGAGGCGCATATTTGCTCCTTCAGCTTGCTTTTTTGTAAATAACCACCATCTTAGCTCACTCAATGTTTTAATGTTTAAATTTGGCATGTATACTGAACATATGTATTCTTCAAGTGCAATATATGTTTCATTCTCAAGGATATATCTGTTTGACCTAATGCGGCAAGTGCTTTCAGAATTCTGTCGTTAGCATTTATGAAGCTCTTCCAAAAACTGGTTTTTGATTTACCACTGAATGAACCAGTGGTGTCAGATACAGAAAGAGAATGCAGTCCCCCTAATATCTTTTATATCTTTTCTGCCCTAAAGATTTATATATTAAGCCAAAAGAAATGTTACGCTTCTGAGGACCAGTTAAGACTAATGTTGTATCACTTCGTAACTCTGGATATTTATTGATAGCCAGTATAAGAACGTCGGTATCTGTTGAAAATTTTTTTAATTTTTGAGCTCCTCTTTGAGTTGCAAGTACTACGTGTAGGATTAACTTTGTATCAGCTTCTTCTTGTGAAGTGCTGATATCTTCTACCATTGGTTTATTTGATTTGACTTCGCCCCGATATGAAACAATAACAGTTTTTTCTAAATTAGCACATTTTTTGAGCAAATTTGGCATAATATTACAGTAAACAAATCTTTATTTGTATAATGGGATAAAAGTTTTTTCATGGTGACAGTTTTCATACTCATATTTTCTTCAACTTTGTATATAATAGGTGGGTTACCATGCTGCTGTCTTTCTCTGGTGGCATTTTTTACAGAATTCTCAAAATAAGTATCGAATATGATATGTATTTGTGAATATCCATTGTACTTGATTAAAATTTTTCTGCTGAACTGATCCGCAAATCAGCAACAGTTTTAGTGCCTTTTGAAGGTATCAATACATGTAATTCTGTCATACCATCTATGATTGCAACAGCAGAGTCAGAGGATTTTAGTTGGACTGCACCTCTGCTAGTCCCTAAAGAAGTATTGAGAATGTCCGTTGTTTGTTCTTTTGTGCAAAGTTCTTCTAAATGATGAATTAGCTTACTTTTGGCCTGGGTTTTATGCATCGTTCCATCGCTTGCGAATAAGGATCGTGGAACTGCACTCAACTCGTATTTCCCGATACATTCTTTCAAATTTATGTCAAATATATATCCTAATTTATAAATGTTTCAAAACTTAATATTTATACATAATTTTCTTCATTTTTTATGAAATGGAATTTTTTTCCCTTCCACTTTTCAACCATTCCCCTTCCCCTCCCCCTTCCACTCCCCAGTCGCGGGTCCTGGATATCCCCAAATGTTTTTCCCAATCTATAAATGTTTCAAACATTAATATTTATGCATAATTTTCTTTATTTTTTATGAAATGGAATTTTTTCCTTTTCACTTTTCAACCCTCCCCCCCCTCCCCAGTCGCGGGTACCGGATGTCCACAAATGTTTTTCCTAATCTATAAATGTTTCAAACATTAATATTTATACACAATTTTCTTTATTTTTTATGAAATGGAATTTTTCCCCTTGCAATTTTCAACCCTTCCCCTCCCCCTCCCCAATCGCGGGTCCCGGATGTCCACAAATGTTTTTCCTAATGTATAAATGTTTTCAACATTAACATTTATAGATAATTTAAATAACGTGTCGATTGTTATTTGTCTTTAAAGTAAAAATCGTTCATATCTTTGGTTATCGTGCGTTCACCGGAATTAAAGAAGCTGTTTTTATCAAAATTGCTGCCACTCATTTTCGGAAATTTTCTAAGTATTTTTCGTTATGTATAAATCAGTTATTTTTCAAACAAGAATATCGGTTTTTACCATGCTATCAATTTTTATCTAACCATATTTGCTTAGCTAAATTATTATTTCCAAAAAAAAATATTTATAAGTATTAATTTATTATTAATTTACTATTTATAGTAATTTTAATGCTGTTAATTTATCATGTTTATCTAGAAAGTATATTCTTTTGAAATTAAAAATGTTCACTTCGAGAACTGATAGCATCCGATAAAATGATATTCCAGGTTAAAAAAACTGATTAATATATTAATAATACATCATAAGAATAACTCGAAAATGTTTCCAAAATCAATGGCAGTGTCAGAAACTGTGTTTCTGTAAATGTTAGTTAAATGCCGAAAATACATTGGTTTCTTTGGTTTCTCAAGGAAAAGAAAACGCCTGTCAGAATTGTGGGTAACACGGAAGAGATTATTCTATGTTTCGTTATGCGATCTGGATATTACATTTTACTAGATTATTAAACATTTTCATTTTCTAACGATTTTGTTTCAGGCTAAAGGTCAAAGATAAAAAGCAAAAACTGAAATGCAATGTTATTTCAACTAAACTTTTCGCATAGATAATCGTTTTTAAAATATTGTCTTTTTTTCAAAATTGACGCATATATCTTGATGAATATTTTCACCTTGAAATCTTAACAAAATAATATTTTTAAAATTAGTGAAAGAAAAGCCATTTTAGTAGCCATGTAATCTTATTTCATGTTTTCTGGAGTATAAAAGATAATAGTTAATTTATGTTTGAAGAGAAATAATTATATTATTTCGTCTTACGCTAGTTTTACCTTGATTAAAATGCAATAAAATCAGCGAATTTGTAAAAGTTTCAAACTATTGATTTTGTGAAATCAATTAAATGATTTATTCATTAATTTTCAAGAAAATGGGATTTTTTGCCGTACTTTTGTTGAATAAAAGTGATCAAAGCAATTAAACTATCAAAAATGCAGATTATGGGCTTGATTTTATAAAAAAAAAGCCCTTTCTTGTAATTATTTTAGATCCTGGTGATTCTGAACATTTTCTGACAATAAATTAATGCACTAGAAGCACCTCCGTTGATAACATTTATCGATCGTGAATCCTTAACAAAGCAGGAGGTATGTTTATTATAATGAACAATTTTTAATTCGCGTTTCTTTGAAAATGATTTCCTAACTTTATTTTGGGGTAATATTTTATGCCTTTTAAGAAAGTAATGCAAATTTTACTTTGGAAAATTAACGAATGCTGAGATTTTCTGATTTTAAGTAGTATTTCAAACACTACTAATTTATTTCTTTAAGTTTTATATATTCTGTATGCGTCTCTTTTTCTTTTATTAAAAATCTGCATAAGCAAGAATTGTTTGACTGTGTAAAAAAATAGGGATTTCTTTTATGATATTTTCAGTCACGAATATTTTAATAATTTTACAAATGAATATCGCGCTGTTGTATATTATTTTGAAGGCGAGATTTCAAATTATTACACCTGTATTTCTCAAGGTATAATACATTCCACATATTGAGTAATTAACAGAATCGGAATTCATACTTGAATAGAATGGGCTTGATTTTATAAAATAAAAAGGCTCTTTTTTGTAATTATTTTTAGATCCTGGTGATCTTGAACACATTCTGACAATAAATTAATGAACTAGAAGCACTCCCGTTGATAAAATTTATCTATCACGAATCCTTAACAAAGTAGGAGGCATATTTATTATAGTGAGCAATTTTTAATTCACATTTCTTTGAAAATGATTTCCGAACTTTGTTTAAGGGTAATATTTTATGCCTTCTAAGAAAGTAATGGAAAGTTTACTTTTGGAGAATTAACGAATGATAACATTTTGTGATTTTTAAGTAGTATCTAAAACACTACTAATTTATTTTTTTAAGTTTTATATATTCTGTGTGCGTCTTTTTCTCTTCTATTAAAAATTTGCATAAGCATGCATTGCTTGATTGTTTAAAAAATAGGGATTTATTTTATGACATTTTCAGTCACGAATATTTTAGTAATTTTACAGTTGAATTTTGCGTTGTTGTATATTATTTTAAAGACAAGATTTCTAATTATTAACCCTCTATTTCTCATGGTATAATACATTCCACATATGAGTAATTAATAGTGTCGGAATTCATACTGGAATAGAATAGGCTTGACTTTATAAAAATGCCCTTTCTTATAATTATTTTTAGGTCCCAGAGATTATAAACGTATTATGACAATAAATTAATGCACTAGAAGGACCTCTTTTGATAACATTTATCGATCACGAATCCTTAACAAACTATGATAATTGTTTATAATAATAAACAATTTTTAATTCGTATTTCTTTGAAAATGACTTCCCAACTTTGTTTTGTAAAAAGATATTTTATGCTTTTCTAGCAAGTAATGCAACTTTTTCTTTGGGGAACTAACGAAAGCGAAGATTTTGTGACTTTAAGTAGAATCTAAAACACTGCTAATTTGTTTCTTTAAGAGCCCACAATAGTCACAGAAAAATTACTCAAAAAGACCCGGATGACCATGTAAAGTCTATGGGAGCGTTCTTTTCTAATAACTCGCTCAAAATTTAATATTTTTGCATGATTTTTTTGCACAAGATAGCTGAGGGCAATCCACAACCGGGCTAGTTTTTACTTTTTCGATTTTAGTTATATATTTTTTATATTACTATAGTTTCAGTTTCTGAACCGGATTAAACCGGTTTCGAAAGTTAAAGTAATTTTTTAAAGAAAATCTGAAACAAAAATTGAAAAAGTAAAAACTAGCCCGGTTGTGGATTGCCCTCAGCTATCTTGTGCAAAAAAATCATGCAAAAATATTAAATTTTGAGCGAAATATTAGAAAAGAACGCTCCCATAGACTTTACATGGTCATCCGGGTCTTTTTGAGTAATTTTTCTGTGACTATTGTGTGCTCTTAAGGGTACAGTGGACTTTTAAAATCGCAAAAAATCATCAAATCATCAAATTTTCATTTTTAGCATAATAACATTATATGAACTCCTTGCTATTGAACACAAAGAGAATTTTTCAATTTCGACTGTTCTTACTGTAATTACAAGCCGTTTTGTCTAATCAGCTGATTCTGCAACGCCCCTTTGTTTATTTTTGCCGATTCGCATCCGTAAAATTTAGCCTAGTTTTTAGTTTTACCTTACAAAATGTTATTATTTTGCACTGAATACTTATTAATTTTGTGATTTCGTAAAACAATATTTTAACTGTAACTTTTAGCTGTTTCTTTTAGCGTTTGTTTACAATGTGTTTGGATGATTCTCAAAATAGGGGACAATTTCAAAAGTGAAATCTTAAAAAAATTACTGTTAGCAAAATTTCTGAAAAAAATAGGTGTTGTTAATATAGTATTAGGTACATTTTACATGTAGTCAGCAGAGCTAAATATTTAAAAATTAACTTAAAAAAATAATTAGTATTTTTTGAGCCATGCTAATGACAAAACAAACTGCATGGAATAAATATATTGAAAATTTTTTATTTTCTTCCTGTTAAAATATGTTTTTTCTATATTTATTAGCGTTCCTTTTCAGCAAATGGTTTCCATTTTTACATATATACACATAAGGAGAATAAAAACATTACCAAAGAGCAAACTTTGTTTACATGAGCAACATTTTGACACTAACAATGCAAGAAGCTGTTTTAGTGATTTTCTGACAGATTTAATGCATATTTTAGGGATAATAAATGTATTACCTAAATTTATATGTAAAATTAAACTTTATAAAAGATACAATATAAGCAATGGTTACATTTATGCACATAGGAGTCTTTAGCATGGACAGAAAAACCATGCTAATGACAAATTTTAATTTAAATACGATTATGAGCCATAATATAATCACAATGCAATAGTCCTTTCTGGGGCTTTTTAAAACACAATACTCCTATGCAAATAAGTAAAATAAAAATTTTAATTATAAAATAAACATGAAAATTATTATCCATTTTAATGACATACAATTGATGTACGCCCCTAATATTCAACTTCTATTCTTAAAATACAATACATGCTTCTATTTTCAGGCTGGGATAAAATGGCTACTTGTTGACTTGGAGAAACTTTATATTTTCAAACTATTGTCATATGTGAAAATGAAATTTTTATTAATAACCACCTGTTATAGTATGAACATGTTTTGAAAATAGAATATGGAGGACAAACTTTAATTCTTTTTTTATATACTATAATTTTATTTTTAAAAAGATATTTATTGTATAAATCCTCTCCTTGATAAATTATGAAAAAGAATAACATTTGTTTTATTTTATAAACATGATATTAACTCTTGAAAAAGCTAGTATATACAAGGCACAGCTGCTGTGGACATCCATGCTAATGACATTTTGAACATTTATTCTGTTATTTTAAGGTGTTTTTAACTAAAAAATGAGTAATTCTTGAGTGCAAATAATGAATAATATTAAGACAAACATATCTAAATATAAAAACATGACAGAAAACCCCTCAATTTTTTTTTTTTTTTGTATGCCGAAAGACATAAATTGTCCCCTATTTTGAGAATCACCCATTTAGAGAAATTATTTTTTGTCAAAAATCTTTTTAGCGTAAAAAAAAAAAAAAAAAAAAAAAATATATATATATATATATATATATATATATATATATATATATATATATATATATATTAATATATTTAACAAACATTTGTACAATAAGAGGTATTTATATCATGAATATTTCTAGAAAAATTAAGAAAAAAATCATTAGAAAATACAAAAAGTTATTTTTGAGGAGATTTCTTTAAAATTCATATACTTCATGTCCTTTGCATGAATTACTGTCGAAGCCAAATATTTTAAGTGAATTTGCCATAAAAACATAAAACACTTACATATGAGATAGAAATGATATTATATCCCTCATGTATAGCTGAAACTCTATCAGTAGGGAAATATTAAGCAATTATAACCATTGTAGTTACTAAAACCTGTTTTTCTCAGAATGAATATTTTCGTCGATTTCATGATTTCAAAATGTTCCATCCGAAATTCTTTATGCCCAATTTTTCTGATTTTTTTGTTTAAAATGCTCTCCATGTTTGTATTAACAAATGTTACAAAAAAATAAAAATTTTTAGACGCATTTAAATTTTTTAATTTTCAGTTATATGGAATTTTCAATGATTTTTTAACGAAAAATACAAAAGAATTATGTTAAAATCCTTTTTTTAATGTGTTTCAAGTAATATGCTAAAAATGCTTAGTAACATTAGTTAACACATACATAGAGAGCCTTTTTAACAAAAAAAAAGGAAAAATGGGCATAAAGAATTTCGCATGGAGCATTTTGAAATATTGCCATTTTTCGTTAATTTTAAAAAAGAAAAATCTGTATCTCAAAAACTATTGAATTTATTTTTTAAAAAATTGTAAAATAAGAGATATATATACTATGACTATTTCCAGAAAGTTTTTAAAAAATTCATTGAAAATTAAAAAAAATAGTTTCGAGAGTCCACTCTACCCTTAAGTTTTATGTATTCTGTATGTGTCTTTTTTTCTTTTATTAAAAATTTGCATAAGTAAGAATTGTCTGACTGTGTAAAAAATATGGATTTCTTTTATGAAATTTTTAGTCACGAATATTTTAATAATTTTACAACTGAATATCGTGCTCTTGTATATTATTTTGAAGGCCAGATTTCAGATTATTAATCCTCTGTTGCTGAAGGCGTAGTACGTTCCAGGCATTGAGCAATTCAGTAAATCAGAATTCATACCAGAAAATCTGAATTACAAATTATTTAATAACATAGTGTCTCAATTAGTTTAAAAATAAAATAAAATAAAATAAAATCTTATTTTAATCTGGCAGGCCGTGCACAGGAACCGATGGAACAAGAGTGCTTATGTTTTTTATAATTGTCAATACTACTTTTTTAAAAATATTCTCCAACTCTTTTTATCGCAAAATTTGTAACAATTGTCTCCAATTAAATAAGGTGACGATTATTATTTATATTTATTTGTTCTAAAGTAAAAACCTTAATACACAGTGCAGTTTAAGGGTGTAAAAATATCCCTCGTCCGTCCTGCCTATTTAAATTTTTGGTGTGGTTACGGAACGCATAAATTAAAAAATCCAAAGAATAGACAACACTGACGGTCTGGGTTGCCAATTTCGCCTCTAATTTCAATTTAAACACTTTGAATTCACGTCAGAAAATCTGAAAAAAGATTTTTTCTTTACATTATAACTAAATGTCAGTCTTTAAATAAAGTAAACAATGCAATTCAGAATTTCTTGCCTAAATATGAAATTTTAGAATTGAGCTCTGGTGGGTACATTTCTTCAAAATTCCAAGTGTCACATTGGCACCAGTATTTTACAAAGAAAAACTGGTTAAAGATATACACGAAAAAATGCATTAAACCTTTTTCAAATAAGATTATAGCTGGATTTCTTAGTAAAATATGCCCTTGAGTCAACCACATCGAGTTCTACATGGATCGATAGCCCATAACACAGAGTACGGAACAGAGAATCAACTTTCATACACTGTAATGGCAACTTGTTTAACATGGGATTACGCATAGACAGTAGCGACACGAGCGGACCACTCTGAAACTACGATCATAACATAAGAGAGGTTGCTAATTCGGCGAAACATCGCTTCCTTGGCGACAAATGATAAGGAAAAAAAATACAGCGACGGCTTGCTGCTTCTTGTTTTGAAATTTATGAAATAATTATGGAATAACTTTGACGTATTTGTCTTGCAAACAATGCATGTGTCTCTTCGTAACATAACGATCTAATAATTTAAACTTGAAAATTCATGAATAATAACAGTAATAATTACGAATCAATATAAGCGCGGAAATCTAAGATCAAATAGCATAAGCACATGTGCAAAGATAATCAAATCAGCATTCAGCAAGAAGCGCCAAGCAGAATAAGGTTACAGTTAAACAGAAATCACGAAGATAAAAATCGCGAACGCGATGGTTTAGTTTTTAAGTGATCCACTGAGGGCGCTCTTTTCAAGCCGAGTTGTGACTCTGTTACTACTCTGTGGCCCATAAAAAGAAATTCATTTCTCCCCAGTTTTAAGTTTGTATCTCAAGACCATGGGGGTAATGACACTAAATGCCTGTTTTGGAAAAGAGCGCATTGTGACGAAACTACTAAGTAGATTTCAACGAAAAAATAAGGAATATAAAAAACCACCATACGAATGTTTGACAATTTTTTCAGATTTTTTTAAACAAAAGAACAAGTTTTCTAACATTTTTTTTTGTTTTTAAATGTATATTTTAATTAAAAATAAACGGAAATTTCTGAGTGACCACCTTAATTTTTTTGCATGAAATACTACGAGACATTATGCATATTCACTATCAATTTCAACTTTCTACGTATGGTGCATCATATTAAAAAAGTGCAAAATCATATTCAGGCGGAAATGTGGGGCGTGTCTCAGACAAATTTCACGCCTTCTTTTAAAAATACCGTGTGAATTAATATGTGGGATTTCAAAAGAAAGCGTGAAATTTGTCCGAGACACGCCCCCACATTGCCGCCGGAATATGATTTTGCCCTTTTTTAATATGATGCACCATACGTAGAAAGTTGAAATTGATAGAGAATATGCAACATGTCTCATATTTCATGCAAAAAAATTAAGGTGGTCACTCAGAAATTTCAATACATTTTTAATTAAAATTTTCATTTAAAAACAGGAAAAATGCTACAAAACTTGTTCTTTTGTTCAAAAAAATCTGAAAAAAATGTCAAACATTCGTATGGTAGATTTTTACATCCCTTATTTTTTTTCGTTGAACTCTGTTTATTTGTTTAGTCACAATGCGCTCTTTTCCAAAAAGGGCATTTAGGGCCATTACCCCCCCATGGTCTTGAGATACAAACTTAAAACTGGGGAGAAATGAATTTCTTTTTAGGGGCTATCGATACATGTAGGACTCTATGTGGTTGACTCAAGGCCATATTTTACTATGAAACCCGGCTATACCCTTTGGTCAATTTTTCTGGTGTAGCTGTGACATTTCGGAATTAAAATTAGGTGGTAGAAAATTCTACCATCAGAGCTCAAAGGGTTAAAAAAAGACGCCAAATCTGGCGACTGAGCTGACGGTAGCAAAAAATTTACCATGGACATTAAAGGGTTACCATTATTGTTTTGTTTTTCGAATGGAGCTATGAATAAAAAAGAAGAGACATTTAGTGCATTGTCTATTAGTTACGCGTGAAATAACTGAGAAGGTTGTCAATAGAAGTGTGCTGAAATTTTTTAACACTAGAACCGCGGGTAACAATACTCAAATTTTATAAAAATATTTTACACCAGAATTTTTAATAAAAATACTTAAATTATTTTTTCTCTCAAAACTATAGTAAAGAATTCTGTTCATTTTTGCTGCTATCAGTTTCTCCAGGTTTTCTAACATTTTTACTGACACTGACAGAAAGTTGTCTTGGTTCTCACAATATGGCGGATTTATCACCGCCAAATCAAACTCTTACCAGTAAAAAGCGATATCGATTTTTCCTTTTATTTTCGATTGAAATTTCTCATTAATGAGGCGTTTAAATAAATAGAAATTTTCTTCATAAAATTCCTGGTGGAAGTTTGTAGCCATAGTAATGAACCCACTGCAGAAGATTTTGCAGTTAAAGCTTCACTATTCTAAGGATATATCAGTTCCTCTTTTTTAATAGTTCGACGTTTTTTCGAAAATGATTAGGAATATTTAAGCACTTCGCAACGAATATCTTTTACAGCATTTTTAAACATTTGTGATTGGTTTTTTTAAAATAGAAATTTTTGCCTTATTCTATCGGGTAAAAGTTCTGATTAAATAAGGCAAAATTTACAATAAAAATTAACTGGTGGAAATAAAGTCTGAACGCCTTGTCCGTCACGTAAATATCGCACTCGTTCCAAGCGGTCAATCTTTACAAAGGTAATGTACTTCTATTTATAGCATGCTGTAACGATTGTCTTACACCAGAATTTACAAACGGATTTATTTCCAAATAATTAACCCTTAAATGCATAGGATAGAACGCGTTCCAAACAATGCACAATTCAAAGAATCAGAATTCATACCAGAAAAATCTAAATAGTAATTTTTCTTTATTTGATTACGAATAGTCTGTCATTAAGTAAAGTGAAATTTGCTCTTTTAAATTTCTGGTTAGATTACGGAATATGTGACTAAAACCTCCGATAAATCGGGAACACTTATGGTATCGAAAATGATACAATATGCATTTAAGGGTTAAAATATAACTTCATGTACTAAATAAAAGGAGATTTTCATTTGAAAATTATAAATCTAATGTAGCATTTTGGTATTAAAATTAAACTATTCAAATGGAGTCACTTCCCTCAAAATGGTTAACCCTATAATGCCCATAAGTGCTTATATATTACCACCAGTGTTTCTAATTTTGTAGATTTATTTATTTCAGACATCACGAATGGACACCAGAAAAGTAAAAAAGTGATCGTTTCATTATTTAACAACAGACTTTCCGTCAATAAATAAAATTTATTTAATTAATTAAATTTTCTGTTAAAATTTCGGATTTTCTTAATTACGAAATTTTTAGACGCATTCTACAATGGGCATTAGAGGTTTAGCAATCTAATGTCCTGGATATTACATATACTACAATCAGTGTCTTGAATTTAATGCATTTTTTAATTCAGATATTTAAATTCACACCAAAAATTTGAAATAGCGACATTTGCTTTATTTAGTAATAAACATTCCGTATTTAAATGATTCGAAATTGAAATAAAACGAAATTTATTATTTAATTGTTTTGGGTGAAACACATAACAGTATCGTAACCAGGATGAAAAGTTCTGTTCACCTTGTCTAACCAGAAATTTTTTTGCTATGAATCAAGGAGAAAAAAACTTTAGAATATTACTGATTTTGGGCTATCACCCTAGTTACGCCACCGGATTATCTGAACCACGGAATTTCTTGAACTTATTTTAGAATTGAAGTTAGAAGTTTGTGGTAGAGGTCTTCACGGGCCGGAATTTCAATTCTCGGGCCCGGCCCGTACAGAAATGAGTGAAAACAGGCCCGGCCCGTTTTGGCCCGATACAATTCCTGCGATTTCTAGAAAATTCAGATTTTTATCATATAATTAAGATTTCTTTAAAGAATACTGCATACATATCTAGAGAATGATTTTACAGGAAATACACATTAGCAACATAAATGATTATTTAGATTCTTAGGTTTTCATTAAAAAATTAATATGGCTTAGAATAAAAGAAAAAAGAAAAAAGTTAAAAACATCGTAACTTTTGAAGCTGTTTAATAAAAGAAAATTTATAACAATATTTTTGTATCATTTTATTAAAGATTTTAAATCCAAATTCATTCGTTAATTCAAAGAAGCTCTTTTCTGATACATTTCTAAATTCATTTTTTCTCAGAAACACATGAGATTAGCAGGTGTATTTATTCAGAAACTATATAATCGAACGGCGTTATCCATTTTTTGATACAAGCAATTTAAGAATACTGCAAGCAAATAAAATATTGTCATATTTAGCGTTTTGAATAGAATTTCCGGAAGCGATAGTATGGGAAGGGATAAAAACCTGCAACCATTTGAGAAACTATTGTATCTCGACAAGGTTATACAAGTATTTTATTTATCCAAAATGAAAAACGCTATTCGATTCCAAATCCCTTCAATAATCAGGCTTATCACTTTTATATTTTTACTAGGGATGCACCGAATAATGATTTTGGTCGAATACCAAATGCCGAATATTCGGCCAACAGGTGAACCGAATACCGAATATTCGGCTAGCCGAATAATAAGTGTTGGGCCGAATACCGAATAATAGGCTTTCCAGATACTTTCATGTTTCAAAATTTAAAGATATTAAAATGTTACTTTGTAAACAATTTTACATAATATTTAAGAAACTTATATTTTGATAAACAAGAATTTTTATAAGAACATTTAGTATTGAAAAAATCTGCCTTGAGTTATTTAAGAAGTACAATTATGTGACTCTTAATTAATACAATTTTAAATTTCTTGGTCTCTTCTACGAATTAAAACAAACATTTTAAACTCAAAGAAAATAATGAAAAAAATGGTCGAAGAAAAATATTACAGTCTCATAATTGTTCTTTTTAAATAACTCAAGGCAGACTTTTTTTCAATTTAATTTTGAAAAAAAAAATTCTGTCTAGCTCATAGTTCTTTTCTTATGAGTTGTGGAATTTTGTAACTTTCCTATCATATCATATTTTACAGAAATGAAAGTATGCGAGTTAAAAAATATAGTTATGGTATCTTATTCATTGTTAATGCAATAAACGAAAACACAAGTTTGACCTTAACCCTTTGAGCTCTGGTGGGCAAATTTCTTCAAAATTCCAAAAGTGACATTGGCACCAGTATTTTTGAAAGAAAAAACCGATTAAGTATACAGACGAAAAAATGCATTAAACCTTTTTCAAATAAATCTGGTCGAATTTTCTGGCGCCATTGTGACATTTCGGAATGAAAATTATGTGGTAGAAAATTCTACCCTCAGAGCTCAAAGGGTTAAGTGAGATGAAACACAATATACTTAAATGACTCAATAACCTGATTATGATTTAACCCCTTGAAGTGCACCGGTATATTTTATATACCACTTAATTTTAATTCCCTTATCCCACATTGGCACCGGAATTTTAGTATTAAAATTTGCTTTTTACACTGTACGCGGAAAACAGCTTTTACTTTCTATCATATAAATTTGTTTGTGAATCCCGGTGTCAATAAATCATTTGAACATTTTAGGAACATAAGTGCTTTGCCCCTCAAGGGGTTAAGGAACAAAAGCCTTCATTGCTAATGTAATCTCAAATATTTTTCTTTCTTTTTTAAAGACATTTATTTGTGAAAAGCAAGAAGTAGATTATTTATTAAATAAAATTTAAGAACTTGCATCTGCACACCATTTATTCCTAAGGATAATCCTAACAAATCACAATTTTAATCATTCTCATTCTTGATTTTCTTAAGTTATATTTTACAAACAGCAATTAAATAATAATAAAACATTCCATTTATGATTTTCTTTTTAATTATTTTTAATATACTTATAAATTGACAGTTTAAAGTAGAAATTGTGGAATTTTTTTAAAAATGTGTTTTAAAATGTTTTATTAAGTATTGTGTTCGACCGAATACTTTGATATTCGGCCAAACCGAATATTCGGAATAGTTCCATATTCGGCCAAGCCCAATTTTTCCTTAACCGGATAGTTTCATATTTTTCACCGAATATTTGGTAACATGGCCGAATAGGCCGAATACCGAATAGATACCGAATATTAGGTGCATCCCTAATTTTTACAATTAAAAATTAATCTGAAAATACTTCAAACTTTCGCGTTATTGAGAAATTAATTTAAAAACCATCAAGAAGTAGGGTGAACTGGGGCACATTGATACACCCCTTCTACTGCTCACAGGGTCATTACAGGAAGTTTCAAAACAGCTCCAAAAGGTGATGCCAGTGAACACAACTACATACAGAGCCTGATTACTAACGGGGCACTCTTTCACCAGAAAAAAATTTATAGAAATTTTCGTCTTCTTTAAACGCCCTTTTCATACAAGATTACTGTCATGAATAAGGAAAAATTCTTTATTTCTTTTTCCTGGTGGGAGAGTGCCCCGTTAGTAATCAGGCCCTGACTACATACAAAAAGTAGTGGCATGATTCAGTAGTTTGATGAAAGGGGGCCGGTGATTTATTGTTTTTGTAGGTCAAAAGTAAATTTAAGTTGTACAATTGCAATGGTATTATACAACTGTTAGCTTGATCTCGGCCCGGCACGTGTCAGCTAAAAAAAATATTAAAACGGGTTACACACAATGTAACTATCCGATGTCCGATGCCGATCTCTACACTGTACAAGTTACATTTTCATATTAATGCTGTCAAACAAGTATGGCTCGTGACGCACATTTATATTTATTCTCGTTAACCCCTTGAGCTCTGATGGTAGAATATTCTACCACATAATTTTAGTTTCGAAATGTCAGAATGACACCGGAAAATTCACCTTAATTTATTTGAAAAAGTTTTAACGCATTTTTTTCGTGTTTATCGTTAACCGGTTTTTTTTTTTTTTTTTTTTTTTTTTTTTGCAAAATACTGGTGCCAATGTGACATTTGAAAGTTAGAAAAAGTTTACACCCCAGAGCTCAAAGGGACCATTTTCGTTGAAAATAGGTCATATTTTATCGCTTCTGTTTAAAACTTCAGAACGGGCCAGCAGACCCCAAAATTTTTTTTTATCGGACCGGCCCGTATGACCCGTACAATTTTTTTGCCGGGCCGTCCCGTTAGAAAATTCGAAACGTTTCCGCCGGGCCCGTAAAGACCTTTAGTTTGTGGCTGTTAATATTATAAGAACAGATCAAACTTTCTCCCCAGAGAGTCACTATGCGGAATAATTTCACCAGTTTGGGTTTTAGAGATCCTGATATATGATTTTACCCTGAATGTTAAGGGGAAATATAAAAATAATCTGTATTCTTGCCTTATGTTATAATATATACCAACTCTCAAAATTTCAACTGAATGTTCAAACAAATTATAAAAAACATTTGCGCCTGTGGATTAAATTCAATTGGGTATCCACACATTAAGGAAGAACACAGTCAAATAACAGGGAATGGCAGTATTTTCATTTAGAAAAAATAGCCTCATTTAATGGGATAGCTAATATGTACAAATTGCTTTACGATATATTTTTCTATAAAATTTTTCTGATATCTGGTATTTCATTTTTATAGTGTATTTCATTGATCTGTCAATAATTTAATGTAGATTCATTAGAACTATGTCACTCATGGATTTCGGAAATGTCGATCCAACCTAGAGAATTTATTCGAAGCTGTTCCTTCACGCGTAAAACTAATGCCTTATAAAATAGGAACAATTACGTTTTTCGATGACTTTTCACGTAATTATTGTCCTTATCGCTCATATATATATATAAAACTCTAATGCTTAGAAGTATGTAGTGCAACATTTTTATATATGAATAATTTCTCTTTTAAAAGATACTTATTGCATTTTAACGTTAAATTATGATTTATTTATTTGATTTTTTTATAGGGAGTCTTGCTGAAAATGACTATAACTGCACTTCGAGGGAATTTGAAGATTGTTTAATAATACTTAAAGCAATTGCGGAAACAGATGACTTAGCATTACCTGCAACACGTCGAGAATTACATTTAGTATGCCGGTAAGCTATTCATTAATAAATCATTTTGAAATTTTTTTATATTTATCATATATGTAAGATGCCCGGTGTACCTTGAAACAATTTTTGAATATTCAGATATATTAAAAACCGTTAAACTGTAAATTCAATGGCACAATACTAACAATGCATGTAAAAGTTTAAGAACATCAACTACAATTTTTCTAAATATTCATTTTATTTTAATACCTTATTCATATACAGTATTAATTGTAGTTCATAACTGCAGACTTAAAAGTGTATTTAATAAAGTTATGTTTTAAATCTTATGTTTAATTTTATGTTTAGGCTCAAAATGAAATAAGCAGTTGCACAAGCAAACTATTTCTGTACGAATTGAATATTTCCAGCTGAGCGAAAAATTGCCCAGGCCGGGAATCGAACCCGGATACTTGGCTTACAAAGCCAATGCTTTTACCTGTTAAGCTATCTGGGCGATAGCCGGCTGGGATTTTTCGCTCAGATAACCTTAAATCCCAGCCCTGAAAAATCCCAGCCGGCTATCGCCCAGATAGCTTAACAGGTAAAAGCATTGGCTTTGTAAGCCAAGTATCCGGGTTCGATTCCCGGCCTGGGCAATTTTTCGCTCAGCTGGAAATATTCAATTCGTATGATAACTTTACCAATCAGTTTGATGGTGTTAAAAATAATAGTATAAACTATTTCTGTGCTTATCAATAGCTCAGATTATTGTTTTGAATTAAGGCTGTTCTTAATAAGCGCAAAACTTAATAAGCGCTTTTGACGCATTTATAAATTCATTTTTTAACGGAAAGATATCAAATTGCAAACCCTGACCATGAAAGCAATTTGCAATCCGACTGAGTTTTCCATTTTGGGATCAATCAAATACCTATTGAGTTATAAACAGTTTTCATCACGTGACAAGGCTCTTTTTCTTCTTTCATAAACTGGTTTTTGCTTCCGTCTTGAGAAAAGTCGGTTCTAAACGGTCACTTTGACACTCTTTCTGTTAAACCTGTTGTGTTACCAGAAAAACAGGAAACTGAGTGAGATTACATAGATTCTGAAAAACAATATCTGCTAGTTTGATGTGTTTCTGAACAAAAATAACTTAAAAAATTAATCATAAAGTTTCTCCTTTTCATTTGAGAACAGCCTTAACCATTTGCAGCATAGTAGGTCAATATCTGTCCCACTAAATTTCAGTCCCCAATTCCCAAATTGGCACAGTAATTTTGAAAGAAATATTTGCCTGTTTTAATGTATGGTTTAAAAAAATTGAATTATTTTCATATTCGCAAATTCTGTCGGGAACCAATTATTTCAACACTTTAGTAACAGAATTTTTTTGTGGCTGAAAGAGTTAATGCAAAATTGAAATATAGAAACAAGTCTCACATGGTGACAGGGTTCGCACAACTATACCACAAAATTTTTATAGTATTTTCAAAGTATTCCACAGCAGGAAAAATATTGCGAAGTTTCAGAGTAAAGGTGGTGGCTGGAAATTATGTTTCTAATAATTTAAATATAATTTTTCTTATTATTGATAGTGGTGCAAGAGTCCTTGAAAAATATAAAAGGTGTGCGTTTTAGGAGTGAGATACTAAACAGGCTTCGTACGTGTACCATTAGCTTTCAAGGTGAAATACAGGTATTTATAAAAAGAGAAATCTAGCTTAAGCGCGCGAAATTTAGCTTTATTTAAAGAGAAATTTCAAATAAGAAAATACTGATGCAGAAGAATTTCAGGTCTTGAAATTCCACGACCAATACGAACCCTGTTATATAAATATGCATTATAAGCGTAAAACGTCCCCCTGCCCTTTCTGAAATTGTGGCTGTTAGGAGAAATAGAAATGGTAATTTTATCAAATTTTGACGCGACTGCAAAAAATTCTTTTTAACCTTACTACCCTGTTGAAAATTACTCAAATTTGATTGAAAACACTGGACACCAGAATTTTTATTTAAAGCTATTTTACCTATTTATTTAACCTAGTTCTCTGAATCTTTTATTTAACTTAGTGTATAAAGAAATTTCTGGTTCAAATCGAGTAAAATGGATGCTAGAAACGGGCCGATTCGAGCCATTCAGGGTAGAAAGGTTAACAAACTAAAAGTATACATGTTACAAAATGTAATATAATTGGAGGAGAAATATTAAAAAGCTATTAATATAAGAGATTTAAAACCGTATCACCGCTTCCATTAGTCCGTTCTTTGTAAACTGGTAAATTTTAAGAAAAAAATTAATGGTAGTTTTTTGTGATAATTACAATCAATACAAAAACCGTCGGAAATTTTAGTGAAGTATAGAAAGAAAATATAAAAGAAAAATGTTTTACGCCAGAATTTTTATTTGAAATTATTTAACATACTTATTTAACTTATTTCTCCGTGGTACGTGTTTAACTTATTTGAGATTATTATTAAAAGGAAATTGCTGAATGGAGTCGAAATATTTTTATATGGAACCGGTCAAAATGACCGACGTGGTGTTTCTAGTGTGAAAGCTTCTTTCCGGGTAAGTTTTGACGAAAATTATAAAGAAAAAAAAAATAGTGGCGCCTAAAAAAGCAGTTTGAGTGGGAATCCTGATAACATTTCTCAATTACCATGTTAGAAACGATATCGTTGAGATGTTCGATCACAGTAGTCTAAAATAGAACATGTCGGTAGTGTTAGCTATATACCACATTAGCTATAGTATAGTTAGCTATATACCACATTAATGGATAGCAAATACGGAATTTAGACTTTCTTTATGGGTTCGTATACTATTAGTATGATTTCCGGGAAGAATGAAAGGGAATATATAACATAAATATGGTGATAGCTCTATAAAGGTATTGTAAGCGATTTCTTTCAACGGTCAGGTGTCACTAGCATTTATTAATGGCTATCAAAAACATTCTGAAAACTATCAATACATATTTTTCAATCATTTGCTTCTTATTGAGTGAGTTTTGATTGTATGGGATTTGATCTTTCAACATGTAATGACTTTCAGCCATACCTACAACTCAACGTCACATTGGCTTAGGTTGATCATGGTTCAAGTGACCATGATGATCTTTTGACTTCTATTCATTTGGAAATGTATCGTAGATACTCATACGCGTATTTTACTAAACTCGTTAGCTTTACTCTTCAATTAAAAAATTGAAATCAGCCATTAAGAGCGTTTGGTTTAAAATTTAGCTAGATACAATATGAACCGAGTATTGTCAGTGTAATAGTGTATATTTCAGCTAATGTCATGGATCAGTAAAGAAGTATTTATTATTTATTATTATCCTTTACTAAAGAGTAAAGAATCAGTGTGCTTAAAAATTTGACACGGTGATGATTTTTTTTCCTTTCTTTTCTTTTCTTTTTTTTTTGTCAAAATCGATATTTTTAAATAAAAATTTAAGTAAGTTGTGTTAACACTTTGTTGACCAGTAACGTGTTTATTCGTGTTTCTAGGTTGTATAGATTGATTGCATGCTTCATATTTCATCCTTTAATGCTTCCATTTAAAATAAAAGTAAATTTCGTATATATTTGTAAAATAATAAAAACAATTAAGTTACTAACTTTAACTTTTATTCTTGTAAAAATGTTTTCCATCTAAACATTTTTTTCTTCTGGATATGAAAAATGGTTTTAACAAGAACGACTTAAGCTGCAATTCAACCATTTGTATAATAAATCTTGGATCCAAATACTATTTAAATCGAGGGTAAGGTCTCTAAATACAATAGGGCAGTAAATGTGTATGATTTAAAAAAATATATATATTCAATAATTTAAGTGGATCTTTTTTTTTTCAGAAAACTACAGAAAGGTGTTAAATGCATAGAAGATCACAGTTTTCGATGTTTTACACTTTCTCAAAAGAGAATTTTCAATTCGGTTGTGTCCGAATCAAGGCATGTGATTGATGATTTATGCGTTTCAAGGAAATTTCAAGATGGTAAATTTACATTTTTCATTATTTAAAGAAAAAAACAGTTGTTTACCAGGGTGGCGAGTGGTCAGGGAAAAACCTAGTCTGAAATGGTGATAAATACCAGTACTTTTTTAAGAAAAATTCATCTTTTTTAATCCCTTTATATAATTTGAAATTATTTTCTGTACGAAAATACTAGTAGTATCCTCTTTTCTTGACTGTATTTTGCCCTAACTACTTGCCACCCTGTATATCCACATTTTAAAATTTGCATTTGTGTGTGTGTATACAAAGAATTAATTACTTTTATTAACCCATTACTTGTTGGTAGCGGTTTGACGCAATTGTTAAAATAATTGATCATGCTTAAATTAATAAATTTCCCATCACTACTTTAAAATAAAAAATGCTTTGTTTTTAGCATAAATTTTTCTATATGCATAAAGCGAAAATTAAGTGTATGAATTTGTGATGGCAAACGTCTTTCAACAAGAAAGTTGAAATTTCCTACATTATAATTTTGGCGGTTTACAGTTTAGCTGCATACACTCTCTGGAACTTCAAAGGAACTGACACCGCTTTTTAAAACAAAAATTCTTAACAAATAATTTGACGACATCTGCAAGCGACATTCATTTCAAAATTTAATTTAGAAAAACGGATGTTTAACCCATTCGTGCCCAGCATCTTTTGCGTAAATTTTATTTGGTTGGCACCATTATTTTTAGAAGATTTAAGTTTAGTTCATTAATCACGAAAATGCATCATTTAAATAAAATAATTATTGCTTTTCTTTTTTACCGGTGTCAAAAACAGTGCTGAATGCACCTTTTGAAGTGTCCCTAAAGAGGGACGCTAGGCACTAATGGGTTAACCCATTAACGCCCGAATTATTTTTTTCGCTAAATTTAAATTTTGTATTTCCCACCACTTTTAAAAGCAAATTAACTTTTATATAAATTTATCAAGGATTCTGTCTCGTGAAATAAGGTATAAATTTTTCTTCCTCTTTGCTGGTGGGAAAACCACTTTCTTGCTGTTTTTGTAACCGTCCTCAAACGAGGACGCTGGGCGTTAATGGGTTAAACAGAATATAAAAATAGTTATCGTGGAAGCTCTGAACAATGCAGCGGCATCTGGCAGATTTTTATTAGAAATATTAAATTTAAATCAAAAAATTTTGAATCGTATTTTTGTTTTATTTTATTTACGGAATAGCTATCATACCATAAAGCAAAAATAATATTAAAACTTGAGAATTCGAAATGACTCTAAAAAAAATCAGCCAGATGCGCGGCATCACTGATCTTTAACCGCTTTCCTGATTTGCCCGTCCATCATTTAAAACTGTTTAATACAACTGTTTTTTTTTTTCTTTTTTTACAATTTTATACTACTTAATAGCAGAAATATCTGGACAAAATATTACGACTATTTTCGCTTAAAGTCAGTTGTGCTTATCCCATACTTTCGATTTATTGCATGTAAAAAAGAAGCAGTGCAGTGGTTAATAGGGTGTAATAAAGTTTAACATCCCATCACCCAGATATTTTACCCACGCTTTATAAAAATATTTGACGCCAGAATTTTATTTTATACTATTTACATTATATGTTTAACTTAGGTCTGCGCTTTGATGTTTCTACAAGAAGAAAATATGAAATTTGGGAAAATTTCAGTTTTCCACATATTTAAACGTGTTAGCAGGTTGAGATTCCAAAAAAAAAAATTTTACAAAATGTCTGCCAGTACGTGGCACAAATTTTGTTCTCTCACTATCTAAAGAACTAATACACGGAATTTTGATAAAAATTTGTATTCAGTTAGCATCTCTTAGAATACGATGACAATTAGTTTTTGAAGTAAATCGCGCAACAAGAGGCCAATGTTGCCAGATGGGATACTTTTTTTAAATTTAGATTGTTGATTAGCACCGCTTTTATGAAATTATAAAATTCGCCTTAATTAATGATATATTACTTAAGGCGAAAACAAAGGGAAATCTACCGTTACAAAAAAGTGATGTTAACCATAAAATGGGAAAATTTTAAAAGTAGCCTACTGGCAACACTGCAAGAGGCGTTACTATGCTATATTTTTACTTATTCCGTAATAGCTCCGTCTCATGTGCTAATTGAAGGATTTTGATCAAACTTTAGATTCACATGTACCTTGATAAATAATGGTGTTGATTAGGTTTTTATATTAATTGCGGATTAGGTAATGCCTCTCTGTTTAATTGTTCACGATTTGCACAATAGCCCTATCTAAAAAGGTAATGCACTGGTTGTCATCAAACTTCAGATTCAGTTAGTAGCTGTCATCGGTTTTTGCTGTAAATGTGTTTTAGTGTAAATTATTCGACAAATGGCTCTCTTATGCTGCATTTTACTTATACGATTTACATGATTTTAGCGATAATCATGTGTGAAAAACTAAGGAACGGAATTTCATATCCTTAGCATTCTCATGATGAGCGTAGATTACAATTTAATTTTGGAATTGTGATAGAGAATTTTGAAGTAATAAGATGTTTGTGATAGAAGAAAGTTTTAATTTTGGCCACATCCAAGTAGTTTCTTCTTTTTATTAAAATTATTTTATAATTAATTTTTTTGATAATTAGTCATTTAATCATATGATGAAAGTCGAATCGTCGCCTATTGAGCTTTCAAGCGCTAATCCTTTTAGGCTCACACTACTTCTGTTTCTAATATTTTGAAATAATTGACTGACACCAAGCTTTAAGAATAATTTTTTATGAAGTGTGTCAAAGATTTTTTGAGGTTTGAACGTGATCAAAACAAGCAGTCGAAAATGTATAACAGTATTCTTTTGTCGCCCTGCATTTTTGGGATTAATATTGGGTTGGGGATAAAGTACTTTCGCTTCTTTTCGTAATTTTCAAAGTGAATTTAATTATTTAAATTTAAAAAAAACTAATCAATAATATAAGAGGTATTTAGTTCGATGACCTTTTGCTATTTTACTGGTAAAACCATAAATTTGTCACTCTAGGGCTTCCGAGATTTCTGAGCGAAAAACTGAACTAGGTGATTTTCATAAGCCTATTTGAAGCCTGGTTAACAACATTAAGAGAATTCTGCAGAGAGCGGAATAAATGATAATCGGTTGGCGCATCAAAACCTCCCAGCCAAGCTCTCTCAGTTTTTGCCGTATGACTAAATTTTTCTGTTATCATAATGGAAGACAACGCCTTTCCTATTGATCAATTCTGGTCGGGATTTTTTTAATCGCCTGCTTCAGTTGCATTAGTTGTTCACAGCAGATAGTTGAATTAATGGTTTGGACAGGTCTGAGATGCTCATTATGGATAATTCCCTTCCAATCTCACTAAACACTGTGCATCACCTTCCTTGGCGTCAATCCGGGCTTTGCCACCGTTTGTGAAGCTTCTGCGGCCTTCAACCACGATCTTTTTCTCATATTGTTGTCGTACGCGATCTATTTTTCATCATCCGTAATCATTCATTTCAAAATATGGCTCGATTTCGTTCCGTTTCAGTAGCCATTTACAGATGGAAACTTTGTTCATTAAATTTTTCACTGTAAGTTCATACAGAGCACAAGTATAGAGTTTCTTTTGGTTTCCAATCTTATATAAATGGTTCAAAACTGTTTTATGGTCAATGTTTAATTCCGTAGCAATGTCGCGGGAAGAAATGTGTCGGTCTACCTCGATTTTTTTTTTTTTTTTTAATTTCATCGACTTTTTCAACGATAGGTTAACCGGGACGAGGTAAATCTTTAACATCGAAATTTCCGGAACGAAAACGAGCAAAGCAATTCTTACACTGGTGTTTTCTTAACCCATTAGTGCCTAGCGTCCCTTTTTAGGGACGCTTCAAAAGGTGCATTCAGCACTGTTTTTGACACCGGTAAAAAAGAAAAGCAATAATTATTTTATTTAAATGATGCATTTTGGTGATTAATGAACTAAACATAAATCTTCTAAAAATAGTGGTGCCAACCAAATAAAATTTTCGCAAACGATGCTGGGCACGAATGGGTTAAGCACTGACCACCATAAACCCCACACAATTTTCAATGAGCCTGTGCCGAATTTTTCCTTTTGCGGAAGTAAAAAAGCAAAATGTGACGAAAATAATCTTTTGGAATCTTCATTTTTAAAACGCAATAACTTTTGACTAATTAAACAGATGACGCTACCTTTATATTTGGAACTTTGTAGAGACTGTTACCTTTCAAACATTGTATAGTATGGCTTAATCGAGTAAGTATTACTCGATGTATGCGACTTTAAATCCATCTGTTGCGAAAAAAAATTACTTTTCCCCCAACCCAATATTAAGTGTACAAAATTTTGTCTCACCGTGCCGGAAAGGGTTAAATCAAAGAATGTGCACTCACCTTGTTTAATATAGTACTCTGTAATATTGACGGCACCATGTCAATCTGTCTTATATGAAAATAGTGTTTCTAGTAGGTTATATTTTAGAAATTCAGATTTCTTGTTTGGCACCACTTTTCTGAAACGATAAAAGTCCCTTTGTTTTCGCATTAATTAATGTGTCATTAAATAAGCTTAATTAAGGAGAATTTTACTATTTAAAAAAATTGTGATAATCAAGAAATCTGAATTAAAAAAAATGTAGCCCATTAGTAAGATTGCTTCAACATTGAATAGTCTGAGATGGTACCGACGATATTTTTCGGTGATTAAATAACGCAAACAATACTATTAACAAATTTTGGTAACACTTTATGCACAGTGAATACAGTGCATATAAAGTTTTATATTACATTCATAACAAAAAATAAAAATATTATTTTATATTATATTTTATATTTATTACTTGAACGTGCAAGTAATGTTAGAGCATTTTTTTGTATTTTATGTTTGGATTTTAATTATAAGGTTCTTCGTTCTAACAAGTTAAATGGATATTCATTAAAAGGAATATTAAAATGACATTTATCCGTTATTGTAAACGTACTTTCAAATCCCATCATTTAGTGCAGAAGAAGAAAGATTGAGATAAAAGTTTTTGATCAAATGAGGCGATGATTACATTTCAGAAATACTTGCGGCAAAACGATTTTCTGACAAAAATTGCGATAACCCTTGTTTTAAATTATGGCCGATATAAATATTGTTCAAGCTGAATAAAATATTTTTCACACAAGCCATTTATAGCTGATCTTTGAAACAATGGTTTTTATGTATTGCACTGTTGTGCTGAATCATAGTAGTTTGTCTCAGTCCCTTGAAGAAATGTTGTATATTATTTTGTTTTGTTGCTTCTGTAAATGCCTCAGTTGTTTCTCATGAGACTGGATTGTATTGTTATGATATCTCATAAATTGGCACGTCCTTTGGGTTTGGGTAGTTAATAGATACTTGAGAAATTCAAATTTATTTAATAAAAAGACGTTTAATTGTTAATACTCCAAAACAACAATGTTATAATCGATTTACAAAAAATATATATATATATAATATCTTAATGTAACACTATAAATAAAAGACAGTGATGTTTAATGTAATTTGTTCTTAAATTCCAAAATTCTTATTACTACATATTTAAGACTTCGACTTACGTGGTACGTGTACTAGCCCCTTAAAGGTCACGTTAAATTACGATTTAAAAATTCAGGTTGCTTATTGTACTTTTTGAAAAATAATTTTTCGCCTCATATAATGACAAGTAAAATGATACTGAGTATTTCCATGAGCACTTGTCGTGTAAGTCACACTTCTAGTAACGAGTAAATTGTTGGCTACCGTTATTTTCGAAAGGTTTGCATGGCTTTATTCAATTAATGAAATATCTCTGATAAAATAAGTCACATTTTTCCGTTCTAAAATACTGGTATCCAGAATCGTTGTATGTGACTTACATGACATGTGCTCATGGAATTACCCTACTAGAATGAAACATGTTACAATACTTTATAAAACTGATTGAAATTAAACAATTTGAATTAAAAACACAGCCTGTGACAATCACGGGAACGAAAATTAAAGGGTTAAATGAATAGTTGTTAAATCCTTCGGAACATGCACACGTAGCAAAAATATCAGCGCCCATAAAATTAATGTCCCATAAAAATATAATTTAAAAACATCGGAAATTTATATTATATTCCGAAATGTTCTAATCTATCATCGCTTGAAATATTATCTATTCCTAAATGCACAAAGAAAACAAAATGTCAGTGTCATCTACTATACGAGGACTCCCGGAATTAAGAGAATACAAATAACAAAATTTAGATTTGGAGTAAACTGAGTTCAATGTTGAACATAGTAGAACTTGATTGAATTAAAATTTAAATATGTAATTAGGGGCCTTTTAACTCATAATTCAGAAACTCTGAAAGAACAGTAGATTACAGTATATTTTTAAATTTAAGTAAACTAGTACACCGAACCCGGGGTTTCCGGGTCACAGAGTAAAGGTGAAAAACTTTTTTAAAATTGAAAAGTCTAATAATTTTTTCCTACGTAATATGCTTTTTAAACTGCCAACTAATTCCAAACAGCATTTTTACATAAAACATATTAATTATGTAATCATATAAAGCTTTGAAAATTATCGGTGCTTCCGTATTAGACGCAAAATAGAACTTATTAGTCAAAGTTTTTGCCAAAGAATAAAATTGCATTCTTTCAGCTTTTAAAACCAACTAAGAAAATATGACACACAGATATTCTTTAAAATATATTTTCGTAAAGGTTAATTGATGTATCTTTTGTAAAGTAAGTTTGCAAGGAACTAAAAATCATTAAATTGATAGATAAAAACGAAATAAAACCAACAACATTCACCGGGTTTTATAGCCGATGATATTTTGACATAACAGGTTTTTAATTACTATTTTTTTCAGTTACTATGAGAAAATGACAACTAAAATATACAGTGGTTTGTTATTTTCCATGGAGAAAAGAGATAAATGGAGGTGCAGCATGCGATTAAAACGGTTTGATGGGCGTTATTTTTCCAGTTTTTCCAATTTAAGTCTTTTATTCGGCTCAAACAAAACAATCACGTGGAACAGAGACCGAATTATTTAACATAATTTTTTCTCTAAATGAAAAAGATCTGATTATATTTTATCATTCTAAAATAGCGTTTCATTGTATTATGAATTAAATCTGTATCGCTAAAAGTTTTCCTTTTTTGCGAAAGCACGCGGTTGTGTTTGATGCAATGCAGGGAATTTTAGGGTTACATTTTTGGCGTCATCTCCAGCCACCAAACTGCATCTCTATTATTTTTCTTTTTTTACTCTATTGCTTTTTTTTCCCTTTATTTCCCACATAAATGCGTATTCAAGTTGCCACTGTCAGATAAATTGAACTAAAAACTACAAAAAAATTAATATTTCGAAAACAAATTGAGATACAGTTTTCTAACAAACTGCATTTAAAAGTGCATTTTTTTCGCTATACGATGGTATAAAGGTTGAAAACGTGTTATGTCTAGAAGTTTAAAAATTTGCAATAGCGAAAATTGCAAAACCGAATTTTCATCGAAAAGTGTTGCCATTCAAAACATGACGTATGCGTTACGCACAGATACTTTTGGCCTTTATTATATAGATATTAAGTAGTTTAAAAGCTTTAGTAGCTAACCTATAAAACGCAGCATATAATTAGAAAACCATTCATACAAGGCTGCCCACAGGCGACTATTTTTATATTCTGTATCACCACTATTCTAGAAATATACATTTCATAATACATTTCTCATGCGAATGCTGTGAAAGAGTGTATAAATGACTTTGCTTTTAACCCTTTGAGCTCTGATGGTAGAATTTTCTACCACATAATTTTAATTCCTAGATGTTACAACGGCACCAGAAAATTTGACCAAATTTATTTGAAAAAGATTTAATCCATTTTTTCGTGTATATCGTTAACAGTTTTTTTTCTTTGCAAAATACTGGTGCCAATGTGACATTTAGAATTTTGAAGAAATTTATCCACCAGAGCTCAAAGGGTTAAAAAGTGGTTTCCAAATAGATTTCAAAAATAGTCGTCTGTGGCACCCTTTTTTATATTTATTTTCTTTTAACCCTTTCAGCTCTGATGGTTGAATTTTCTATCACTTAATTTTAATTCCGAACTGTTAGAATAGTACCGGAATATTCGACCAAATTTATTTGAAAAAAGATTTAACCCTCTCACTGACAAGCCCGTCTATAGACGTTCCCTAAGCTCCAGGTTTCACTGCAATGCAAGCAATAATTAAAATGATATAACTCAGTTGATTTAATGGATTTTTAATACATTGTGCAATGATTAACACACTCAAGGATAACATTCATATTCTTAAATAAGATTTTTCTATAATTTTGAAAGAATCATATTTTTTTAGCAATTAAAACAAAATGCTGAGAAAACAACATTACAATTTTGCCCTTTGGCAAGACTGTCAGAGGGTTTTAATGCATTTTTTTTTTTTTTTTTTTTTGTGTGTGTGTGTGTGTGTGTGTGTGTGTATTATAAACTGAACTTTTTCTTTGTAAAATACTGGTGCAAATGTGACATTTGGAATCTTGAAGAAATTTACACATCAGAGCTCAAAGGTTTAAAATGGGCTCAAAATATCTTCATGCCCGACATCGGTGTTGCGAGATGGGCTACTTTACTTTTAATTTGATTGGCACCACTTTTATTACCGGATAAAATGCTTCTTGATTAATATGCAATTACATATAACGAATTTCACCATTCCAAAAGAGTGGTACCTGTTTAACCCTTTCCGGCGCAGACAAATTTTGTTCGTAAAATGAGAAATTGTTGACTGACACCGGAATTTACAAAAGACTTTTTTAGAAATTAAGAATTCCCTGATTTAAGCTGTGATTGTAAAAGTAACATTTTATTAAAATATTACTGGTGCCGTTTGTAAGTTTGGAATTAAAATTAGGTGTTGCCGGAGTGGTAACACTGTGCCGGAAAGGGTTAAATTAAAAAAGTAGCCCGTTTGGCACACTGATGTCGGGCATGCAGATTTTTTGAGCCCTGACTCCAAACAAAAAGACCGTTTTTTTAAACACTAGAACTCCCAGAAAGAGTTGAGTCGACTCCAGCTATATGACTAAATGTCAAATGGAGACAAAGATTTCTCAAAATAAGTTAAATACGGACTACACAGGTTTATGTCAAATAAATCAGTCAAATATTTTTAAATAAAAAATCTAGTATGATATAGTATTGCGAAATTTGAGTAAAATTTCCAGGCGTTCTAATGTTAAGATATCCTGCACATTTCGCTTAGAATTCTTATTTATTTTTTTTTACTTATACCCCTTGACTTACGGGGTTTTCATTCATAAAATGCAACAGGGGATTTTGGTACGGCTGCTGGTGACTTGAGTTCTGCATAATGAGCTTTGATGAGATTTTAACTTACATAATGATTTAGGGAATGTTTTACAAAGTTAAATATTGTTCTACGTTACTTAGAGATAGAATGATGGGAAGAAATTCTGTAATCAGATGAACCAGATTATGGCTAATCAGCCATTTTAGAAAAAAATTCTGATGAATTAATTTCAACAGAACTTGCACTGTTTTTTAGGCATTTTTTTTTTTTTCGAGAAGGTTTTTTAGTAAGGAAAAAAAAACTTTCTATCTTTTTTAGTTTTTTAATTATGGGGAAAAGTTCTGAAATTAACGATCCCGATTATGAACGATTAGCTATTTTAAAAAGTTCTACTATATGGATTACGAATAGAATTGCAAAGGAAATGAGATATTTTGTAAGGTAAGTTTTAGTCTATCGTATATCATTCTATCTTTCATTATTAAATCTAACTGTAATTGAAAAGTGAAGCAGTTCTTTCATAATAGTCCAAATTTAGTTGGATTTATTAGAATACATAGACCTACAATGGCATTCGTATAGTTTTTAGGAATACGGAAGGTCTTTTCAAGAAATGTCGGTATTGCTTACCCTTTCCGGCACAGTGTACCCGGCCTGGGATACTTTATTTTAATTGCAAACTTGGAAATGTCATCAATAATACACTCACTTCCAAAACTTAAGCACGGAGAGGAAAATGCTCATTTCCTGAAGCCAATCAGAATTGAAGAGGATGCAAATCGCTGCAGAGGTAGATGGAAGTATGCAAATATGTTAGGTAACAGCTAATCGTGCTTTCATGTCAAAAAATATGCAAAAAGGGCACTCTTATAAGAAGCCAGATTTATGCAGGGTTACAGAAGTTGAATGTAAGTGCTGACATATGGTGTTTAAAACTTTTGTACAATTTGTTTTGAAGAATGGAAGATTCTGAGAGCTGGCGTGCTGTGGGACGCATTGAAGCAGGACAGTCGATCGCAGATGTCGCACTTTTCTTCGGCGTTCATCATTCTGTAATTTCACGTTTATGGAAACAATTCCAAACCACACAGACAATTGTACGAAGGCCCGTAGTCGATCACTCAAGGGTTACAATCTCCGCGGACGGTCGATATATAGCTATGTAGCCAAGAGCAATCGCAGAGCGACCTCCACAAGTGTGACATCTATAGTTACAGCGTCTATTGGTAAGGCGATATCTGCAGCTACTGTACGCCGAAGATTACATATGAGGGGAATGTACACCAGGATACCTCGAGTTTGTGTTCCTCTATCCGTCCAATCAAGAGGAAAACGATTAAACTGGAGCCGAAAACATGTCAACTGGACTGTGCCTGACTGGGGCAATGTCATGTTTGCTGATGAGTCAAAATTTGCTCTGCAGCCAGTATAAGGTATGGTGTGAAGAAGGAATATGCAATCAGCCACAAAACATCACCAAACATCACGCATTACGAGGTGGAAGCATTATGGTGTGGGCAGGGATTTCATTAGGATACCGCACCGACCTACACAACTTTAAACTGGGTTCTGTGACGGCTGTCCGGTATCGATATGAAGTCCTAGAACCAATTCTGAGATTGTACGCTGCAGCAGTTGTCCCTACTTTTGCTTTAATGGACGATAACGCACGTCCCCTTAGAGCTGGTATCGTCGATGACTACCTGGACAGTGAAGGCATTGCTCGTATGGCGTGGCCAGCATATTTTAACCGACCTTAATCCCATTGCAAATCTTTGGGATGATCTCGGCCGTGCTGTATGTTTACGTTCCTTACCCCCAGCCACTCTTATTGAGCTGGAAACTGCTCTACAAGAAGAATGGCGATTGCTTACTTCTGCGGTGGTTGACCACCTAATTGAAAGCATGGTTATAAGGTGTAAACTTTGTATACAGATGAGGGGGATCACATACCCTATTAAATGTCTTTTTTTTTCATTTTATACTGTTTATTTTCACTTTAAACATAATTCTGTATAAGTCTCCTGTAGGCCATTGTCTGATAACTTATAAAAATTTAAAATTGTTTTCATTAATTATTGATATTGTTTTATGCATAAATATATATATTACTTTCCTGCCGAATTTTTGTGTCAACCAAAATAGTATTTGTTGATTTTTTGCATTTTACAATTTCGTGCTTAACTTTTGGAAGTGAGTGTATATTATCAAAATTTTGCTTTTGTTGGTTGGTTGGTTGTATAGGTTTTAATGGCACAAAATCCCTTGAGGGACATGCTGCGCCAAACCAAAGACAAAATTGTAAAAATGAGGAAAAAAAGACAACGTCAAAATATCCGGATGGGGGGCTTCCCATCTGGATATGGTCAGGTAAATATAAGAAGGCAAAAATAGTAAAATGCTAAATCATTAGTTTATTGTAGAAATAAGATAATATTAAATTTCAAAACAAAATGTAAAAGGTGAAAGTTGCATTAAAAATCCATTGTAGATATGAGTTAAGTTGATAAAAACAATGCGGTGATTCATGAAATTAAAAATCAATTAAACCAGACAAACATATTTAAAATTGTAAAAAAGATAAAATTCTAAAACAGTAAGATAGTGACACGATAACCAAATTGGAAAAGTACTACAGAAAACAATAATTACAACTTTAACCAGGCACATACTCTTCAAACATAGTATTTTCCTCGGAATCCGAGCCACTGTCGTAAGACTCGGATTCCATAGCTTCTTGGACATAATGCTGCAGTTGCCTGGGATCTTTAAAATTTCTTTTGCATGGGCTGAGCGATGCATTTTGCAATCTTTTAACAATAGTCTTCCGCCGTGGGGTTGCTGGAGTTGGGGTTTTTATGGTTTCAGTTTGTTTTTTAAGCATATGTGATTTCTGTAATGTTTTTGATTTTGTAGCAGTTTGGATCCCAGCCTTGGTCCCTTCTTTCTGAACACCAGTTTTCACTATTTGACTAGAGTTGGGTTTTTTAGAGCTTAATGCAGATGAGTTCGGGTCATTTTTTTGTGAGGTAACGGCCTTAGTTTCATTTAGAGGTTTGGATAATCCCTTAGATTGAGCTTGAGATTTCTGATTTTTAAATTGAGCAGATTTTTGTGTGTGAGTAGATGTGTGTAAAATAGTAACAGGTTCTGACGAAGGTAAACAGATATTACGGGATTCTTTGATTGGGGTGTTTATTGATTGTGTTTTGGCTGACTTTTTCGATGACATAGAAAAGTCAGTCTGGGTGCTAATATGTCTTACAGATTTAGACTGCTGTTTCAATAGGCTTGAATAAGATACGCCGACAGACGGGGTTCTGGCTTCTACAATTTTACGAGCTTCTGGGTAGGAAAGATTTTGCATTATTTTTACAGTCAGAATTTCTTTTTCACGGATCCAGTTTGCGCAAGAGCGAGAGAAAGCTGTATGATTACCCTTGCAATTTATGCAGCGTTCTGATTTTTCACATGAATTGCTGTCGTGGTCAATTTCTGCACAGCGTGCACAGGTAAGGGAACCGCGACAGTTAGTTTTAGTGTGGCCGTATCGCTGACATTTAAAACAACGGAGAGGGTTAGGAATGTACGGTCTGACAGGACAATTTAGGTAAGCAGCTTTAATTCTTGTTGGTAAAGTAGGGCTATTGAAAGTGAGAATGACATGCTTTGTAGGAAGGACTTGGCCATTCCGACGGATCGTGATACGACGTGCATCTATAATATTTTGGTCTTTTAGGTTTTCTAAGAGTTCATCTTTCGTAGAGAATAAAAGATCTGGTTCAGAAATAACGCCTCGGCTTGTATTTAGAGTTTTATGCACCTGAACAGAAACAGAAAAAGGGCCTATTGTAGAGCTATTTGAAAGAATCTGTGATTGTTTAGTTGTAGAAACCTCCACTAGTAAATCCCCAGATTTTAATTTTTTGAGAGTATGACCATCCCCTAAGGCAGACTGGAAAGTTTTTGCTATGAGAAATGGTGACGTTTTGCCAAAGGAACTATCAGAGTGGCTATCAGTGCGTTTAACAATAAAAAAGCGTGTGAAGGAAGAAGTCGGAACAGTTTGGTGCTCTCCACTGGGGAGAGACATAGAAGGAAATGAAGTTTTCCCATCCATGTTAAAAATAATAGAATTCAGACCCCGGCCGCACCACCCACTACCGAGCCCAACAAGGGGATGCACATTCGTGCACCAGTGCTAACCAGAGCCCATACGGTCACAAGACAAACCTATGTCAGTCTCCACCCTTAACGAGATGACTAGTATTTGCTCGATCACTTGATCCCTAAAGCCAGTGACAAAAGCCAGCTGACCAGCCGATTGATGCATACGGGACCAATATGCACCTCCCTTCTACCTGAAGCAGAGGCCAAAGCAGTGTGTTGGTTTCCCTCAACTACCAGGATCCCCCTTTCCAGGGACACGGGTCGCCACGCACGGCCAACACGTGGGTGGTTTACAATTCTCCATGAGTCGATATACAGGATGACATCGGCCCATACAGAATTGCCCTCACCTCCGGAGAGGAAACCACAATGAGAGTGAAACAAAGATGAAAGGAAGACAAGAGGAGTAAGAGGAAAAGGAAAGGAGAAAGATCACTCAGGTGCCCCGGGGTTGTGAAGCCCGTGAATACCTAAAGAAGGTATCCCCCTGGGGGGGAATTTGCTTTTGCAATGAAAGCTTAAATTAAGGAACTTCTAGATAATTTCTCAATGATTTCTTAATTTTTTAAAAAAATCATTTGTAAATTCCGGTGGCAGTCGATGATTTCTCATTTTACTAACAGAATTTACTCGTGCCAGATAGGGTTAAAAAATTAAATTATTGCAAATTCATCTATGTATTTCTTTTGATTCAAAATTCATTTGGAGAAACCCAGTTTTTAATTTAGGGGATGCCTCAGGAGCCCATTCCCTCAGAAGCAATAATATGTCACTGAGGAAGATGTGCGATTTTGTGTTTTCAATGGTCAAATAGTGCAATCTCCAAGTAGTCAAAAATCTCTCCCGGAGAAAAGTGGTCGAATTAAAAAAACGATCTGTTTATCGGGTGAAGCCTGCTAGTTTTACCCTAATAGTTTTGATACTACCGAATATTTTTCTTAAAGGCTTTATTTCTGACAGGTATTGTTTTTCAAAAACTATGTAATGGAAAGTCTTCTTCGTTTTTTGTAAACACAGCAGATTTATCATAAAACATTATGAAAATGAGCTTTTAAAGCGGAATTTACCGGTAAAAGAAGTAAAACTAGTCTTATCATGTGATCAAAAACTCTTATAACTCCATAGATAATATATTTATCAAAAAGAAGAAAAATAATTTCGTATAAAATCGCTTCTATAATCAGGTCTGCAAATTTTAAATCTTAATGTTGAAAATGTTTATGCCATTTTCCCGCTTACTGAGCTGTGAACTTGAGAAAACTCTGCGGATGGCATGTACTGTTCACCTTTTCAGGGACAAAGCACTTCTGTTGCTAAAATGTCAAACTGTTTGAGGGACACTGGGATTTAAGCACATTTAAATGAAAGTAAATAAAAGCTTTTCTCTGTGTAGATTCAACAAAGTAAAAATAAATCCTAAATTTTGGTGCAAATGCGGGAATTAAGCCCTTCAAGGGGTTTATGGGGGGGGGGGTGGCCAAACTTCTGGATCACGGGTGACTATAGTGTAACCTTATTTAAAGACGAAAATGCCATTAAATAAGATAAAGGTAACGTTTAGAAAATTCGTTTGGCCAAAGAACTTCTAGCATTTCTTTTTCAAGTACTGGTTTAATGAATACACTGGATCCCCAAAGAAAATATTTAAAACCTTAATATAGATAATAACACAGAAAATTTTAGTTTTTATGTATTTTAAATTTAACATGTACTGTTTATTTTAAAACAGGGATGGTTGCACTCTGCCACAATTTACCGATTGTTACCGCTAAATTTTAATAGTATTTCTCAACTTATTTATTGACAGAATTTCTGATGATGTTGAATAAGCCAGAGATTAGTGCTAAAATTTGGTGGTGAAAATTAACCATTTGTGACGAAGTGCTCTCATCCCTGTTAAAAATAAATCTGCATTTTTTACTTATATAGCAATTTATAGCCCTTAAACACTTTCAAGCACGGGCAAATTCTGTTAATAAAATGAGAAATTATCGACTGACACCGGAATTTACATATGACTTTTTTAAAAATTAAGAATTCCTTAATTTAAGGTTTCATTGCAACAGCAAAATTTTATTAAAATAATATTGGTGCAATTCGCAAAATTAGAATTAAAATTAGGTGTGAAAGGACTGGGCACAATGTGCCGGAAAGGGTTAAGCCCCGGTGGTTGAATTTATTCCCATTTAATTTTGATTCCGAAATGTCCCAATGGCACTAGAGAAATCGAATATATTTATTAGGAACAAGAAAGAAAAAAATCACGAGACAAGATACATTATGAAGCACTTTCCAACACAATCATGATAATGTATGGAAAATGGTAACTGTAAAATGTAAGGAAAATGGTATGCGAATGTTTTTGTGCAGCCCTGTATATGAGAAATAGAATTTATATATAAAGAGCAGGGCTATTCGACCTGTCACCCGCGAAACACCAGAAAAAAATTACAGAAATTTCTGCCTAAATCTTCGAATATCTCCGATTTAATAAGGTCTTCATTTCTGTAATAATTTTCTGGGATCTCATGTGCGCCAGGTTGGGCAGCCATGTACCGAGTGATATGCAAAAGATTTATTAACACTAGAAAGACGGGAATTTTCACACAACTTTTATAAAAAAAAACATTTAACACCATAATTTTTATTTAAATCTGTTTAAGTTACTTAAATAAACTGTTTTTTCTTTGTTTATTTCAAACATATTTTAGAACGAAATTTATGGTTCGAACCAAAATATATTCCCTTAGTAGGGGCCAAATTGGCCCTTCGCCGTCATTCTAGTGATAAATTTAAAAGTTATACCGAATTTCGAAACGTATTCTACAGCAGTTATTACGCATAGACAGTACAGTAACCGATTTCTTTTGTGTGTCCTTATAAATTAATAAAAAATGCTATGAATGCTCTGTTATAACATGATCGTAGTGAAATTCAATGATTTATATTAGTTTGAATGCATTTGAAATTGCGTAATGTTATTAAAATACTCTTCAAACGATTTTTCTCCATATAACAAAATGTTGTCGAGCTCTTTTGAGTGTCTCTTTAAATGGACCATTAATATTACATACTTTATATGCAATACCAAAAATGCTTTGGTGACTCTCAAAAAGCATTATAAATTGCATGAAAATCTGAGTATATTTAGGGGAGTTAGAACGTAGACAGGCGGATAGATGGAGCGATTGTCAGAAGGACAGACGGACAGACAGACAGATAAACCGAATGCTTAAGCACTTTTCAACTTTGTGTGAAAATACTAAAAAGATTAAAGTATTTTCCCCGTGTATTCAAATTACTCGTGTCAACGTGACATTTGTGAATTTTGTAAAAATTCACTTACCAGAACTTAAAAAGTTAAAGGTTGCAGTGGTAATATAACGAATGAAACATGCTTAAATGTGAACACACCAAAACCATTCTTTATTAAAAATGTAGTATCATTTAAAATAAGCATTTAGAAATATGAATGTTTATTTCTCATGAGATTTTTAAAGCATATTACAGCGTTTAATAGAAATAAATCCCAGTATGTGAAATAATTATTTTTTTATTATACTTTTCCGTAGAAACAAACTACTATTACTAAACTGGGGATCTTATATTTTAGTCACGTAAAAGAACTGTACAAAAGCTAAAATAGATGATTCTGTGGAAGATGAACAATGCAAAAATAAGGATTAATTTTTATTACGTTGCCTGAGTAAAGCATAGCAATTAATATAAAAATGTTATATAGTGTGCATTGTTTACACTTAATATTTTATTCCCAACTGTGTATAATTTTCAGAAACAAAATATTTTTGAAAGTTGATAAAGTATTCATCGAAATTTTCTTCATTAATCCTTTAATCTTCTAATTGCCGGGATAGATTGTGTTTCAAAAATTGCGTAATTCAGCGAATCCGAATTCAAACAATAAAATTTAAAAAGTAAATTTTAGTTTATTTAACAACATGATTCTTCATGTAAATTAAAGCAAAAATTTCTATTTTACATATCTGTTCTAAATTCCTGGTGTGAATACGAATTATCTAAATAAAAAAATCTTCTACTTATGATAGCAAATCCACTCATGTCCAAAAGAACCACTGGAAGTTTTACCCAAGAGTTCTAAAAATATTTCACCCAGAATTTTTATTTAAAATTTTTTATCTTATTTATTTAACTTATTTCAATATAGTTCATATTGAACTTATTTTAGAAAGACATTACTGATTCGAATATTTTTATTTGGTAGCGGTCATACTGCTACGGCGGTTCTAGTGTTAACGTTACAAACAAAAAATCTGTGAAAACTGATAAAATATTTCCTGTGTTACTACGAAATTTGGCACAAAGGTATATTGCAATGAGAGAAAGAATGTAAGAGGGTCAATCCATTTCAAGTGGTCCAGAAAATATTTTTTTGGTTGCTCGACCATTTTTAAAAAATCTGAAATTTTTGGTACAACAACCCTAGCATGATGGAAGTTCAAAATGACCGTTATTTTAATTTGACTATTTTTTGTTTGTACATGGCGGCCATCTTTGTTTTATTGTGTGCAGCGATTTTCTCAGATACTAGGATACACAAAATTGTAAATATCTCATCTTTTATTTTCCCAATTTAAATGGGGTTTGCAACATTTTGTGCAAAATAAAATAGGCTAAATGTACGGTGGTAGAATAATTTTGAAAAATAAATTTTTACAGGGGAAGTTTAAGTACAAAATTTAAGATTTTTCCAAAATCTATCCGTTTACAAGAGGAAATTTTTCATGCAAAGAAAACTGTATACCTTATGCATTTTTTTCTACAAATAGGTCAAAAGTGCGTGTACTCATACACCAAGTCCCAGATTTGGGAGTTGATTTCTCTTTGCGAAAAAAAATTCCAAAATTCGTCAAAAATCGCACTTTTTAGGCTTTGATATCTCCGGTGGGGCACGAGATAAAAATCGGAAATTTTGATTTTTGATAGTAATTTTATGGTAGTGTTATGCACAAAAAATTTCAAGAAGGAGATTTGACAATAAGCTGAGATACGGAGATTAAAAATGTTAGGAAATGCTATTACGAGTACATTAGGAGAAATGAGATTAGTCTCTTTTATTACAATATTTACACAGAAAATATCGTTTGTTGAAAACAGTTTAATAATAAATGTTTAATTCACAAAGATACTATATATGCTCAACAAAGAGATTAACACTTTTTACGAGAAATGTTATGAGTTCTACCAGTTACTCTTGTCAGTCCATCCGACTGTGTTTTCTCAAAATTTTATTATGAAGCCACTCGTCTTGTCATCCCTTGTTAACTGAATGAAGTTCTCTAGGTTTAATAATTGAAATCATGTCAACTCGATCAGTTGCAACTCATTGTCTGAAATTTACTTTTTTTGAAATGTGTTCGAGTAAAATTGTTTCAGTAGCATTTCTAGTAGATTTGTTCATCTGGACAAATAGTGTATTGGCTTAGCATACATTCTGAACTGTTTAAATCACACGCAAGCATTTGAAGAATATATTTGTATTTAACATTTAACTTTGTACCATAAATCATTAATTTAACCCTTTGAACTCTGGTGGGTAAATTTCTTCAAAATTCCAAATGTCACACTGGCACCAGTATTTTGCAAAGAAAAAAACCGGTTAGCGATATATACGGAAAAAAAGAATGCATTAAACCTTTTTCAAGTAAATTTGGTCGAATTTTCTGGCGCCGATGTGACATTTCGGAATTAAAATTATGTGGTAGAAAATTCTACCAGCTCAAAGGGCTGGGGGTTGGAGCTCAAAGGGTTAAAATTTTGGAGGTATGAACAATTACATAGTAAGTTAAAATAGTTTGGCAGTATTGTTTTCACATATTGTCTATGTCATATCTCAGCTTGTAGTCAAATCTCCTTCTTGAAATTTTTTGTACATACACTACTATACAATACTATCAAAGGCCAGAATTTCAGATTTTTATCTCGTGCCGCACCGGAGATATCAAAGCCTAAAAAGTGTGATTTTTGAAATTTTTGACGAATTTCGGAATTTTTTTCGCAAAGAGAAATCAACTTCCAGATCTAGGACTTGGTGTATGAGTACACGCACTTTTGACCTATTTGTAGAAAAAAAAGTGTAAGGTTGAAAGTTTTCTTTGCATGAAAAATTTCCTCTTGTAAATGGATAGATTTCGGAAAAAATCTTAAATTTTGTGCTAAACTTTCACCTGTAAAAATTTATTTTTCAAAATTCTTCTACCGCCACACATTTAGCCTATTTTATTCTGAACAAAATGTTGCAAACCCCATTTCAATTGGGAAAGTAAAAGACGAGATATTTACAATTTTGTGTATCCTAGTATCTGAGAAAATCGCTGCACACGATGAAACAAAGATGGCCGCCATGTACAAACAAAAAATATTAAAATTAAAATAACGGTCATTTTGAACTTCCATCATGTTAGGGTTATTGTACAAAAAATTTCAGAATTTTTTAAAAATGATCGAGCGACCAGTGCTGGACCACTTGAAATGGATTGACTCAAGAACACAACAATTTCTGAATTAGATATAGAGTATTTTAAAAAAATGTTAAATGATGAACCAGTGATAGAGCATTTATCTCTGGAAAAGTCTATCTAATATGGAGTGTGACCACTGCGTAATGCTAAACAAGCTCACAACAAGCTCTTGTTCTGCTTATGAGGTTGTGAATGTTTGAGACAGGAAAGCTCATTCTTCTAAGGTGCGGCTTTTAATTTCTAGCGGGTTACGAGACGGGGGTTAAGGTGTGGAATGGCTCTTCCTAGACCATCGCAAACATGTTTAATAAGACTGATATGTGGAGACCTCGAGGGTCAGTTCGTACGACGAATATCCTCTTATAGAAGGAAATCCTCACCAATGTGAACTCAATGTGGTTTCCTGGCTTCACATAATCGTCCGTAAACATGAAGTCCGGGCCTACAGCACATCTCAAAGAGGATTCAAGTACTGAACATTTTTAATACTCTATCCGGACAATCTCCTACCAGTAAAAACAAATGGAACTTTTTTCAACTTGTAAAAGTTATGTAATGCTTCATGAAACCGGTCGCTAAATTAATTCAAAATTTTCTATTCAAAGTTTTTTATTTAAAATTTACTGGTGGAAGTTTGCTATGGCGATAATTAGAAACTATTGATCCGATTTTTCACAAACAGCCTCCATTTTGGGACAACATCCTCAGTTACTGCACCCGCAATCGGTAAATATACATAGCTCTTCTACTTTATTCATAACTTCATCAAAAAAATGCTCTCTGTTATTGATTGCATAGCACTATTAATAAAGAGGAACTGACACATCCTTAATCCTATGATATCTGGTGGTAAATTTCTTCAAATTTCCAAATGTCAAATTTGCACTAGTATTTTGCAAAGAAAAAAAATCGGTTTACGATATGCACAAAAAATGCATTAAAACTTTTAAAAATGAATTTGATTGAATATTGCGCGACCATTGTGATACTTCGGAATTGAAATTAGTGATATAAAATTCCACCATCAGATCTTAAAGGGTTAAAATAATGAAGTTTCAATTGTGGCCAGTATTGGAGGAAACTCCCACCAGTAAATTTATGTGGAAATTTTATTCTTATTTAAACGCCTACACTGTTAAAAATCTTGTTCTAGTTTGAACCAAAAAAGTTTGTTTTTTGGTGCTCAATAGCTGCAACCATAAGATGATGAAATTTCCTACCAACATTTGGAGCTTCCTCGTTCCAAGTATTGGAACTATGCTTGAATGGGAGCTCCAAATTTTGGTTCAAGATTTCACCATCTTACGGTGGTTGATATTGAGCACCAAAAAACATTCTTTTTTGGTTCAAACTAGAACAAGATTTTTAACAGTGTAATTACGATAAAATCTTAGTGATAATTATGGATAGAAACAGATATTTATTGTTACTGGACAACTTTGTGACAACTTCCTGTCAGTATCAGTGAAACAAATTATACCGTAATTTCGGGTGTATAAGCCGCGGATCAAACAATTCTTTTTAGACCCAGAAATCTTATTTAATGATTGAAGACAAATATTTACGGCGATCTAACTAGTTATATTTGTTTTTTAAAAAATTCTGGGTCGAAAAAGAATTGTTTGATCTGCGGCTTATACACCCGAAATTACGGTAATACCTGCACAAACTGACACCAGAAATTTTTATTATAGTAGCGAAATAATACTTCCATGAATAAGGCACTCAAATAACACTAAATTATTTATTCAAATTTATTAACCCTTTGAGCTCTGGGGGGGGGGGGGGTAAATTTCCTAAAAATGCCAAATGTCACATTGGCACCAGTATTTTGCAAAGAAAAAAACCGGTTAACGATAAACGCGAAAAAGTGCATTAAAACTTTTTCAAATAGAACTGGTCAAATTTTCTGGTGTCATTGTGACATTTCGGAATTAAAAGTATGTGGTATAAAATTCTACCATCAGAGCTCAAGGGGTTAATGGGAAGTTTTCACCAGTGGTAATCAACAGCCAACATTTTATTACAACTTTCTCAAATTTTTCACTCACAAATAGTTGACAATTACTCTATGCACCTCATCCTATTGATTCGTAAATTAATTATTTAATGTAATAGCAGAATTTGTTTTTAAAAATGTGGTATGAGTTTTCAAAATTGTTTATTTATACATGGCTAATTCCATGTGGTTTTGTCGTGTAATTCACACATCTGATAACTGCTATACTAGTTAGCCCCGATTAGTTCCGAAAAGTTTGTTTTGCCTTTTTCAATTAATGAGATATCTGCGATAAAATAAGTCACATTTATCCGTTCTAAAATACTGCTAGCCAAAACTCATAGCATGTAACTTGCACTAAAAGCACTCATAGAAATAGTCACATCATTTTTCACCTTGATAAAATATGTTTTGTTACACTCACATTCAGCATTCTGAATCTGTTGAAATTGTTATATAATCGATGCTGGACGAAATATTTTTCATTCTTGTTAGAAGTAAAATCGAATCGTTACAGCTGATATATAATTAACAAATTTTAATATTATTTATGGTATGGCAAAATCATGAAATAAATATATACCAGTAAAATTTATATCCATATCGTGAATGATATTCATAATTTTTTTCTTGCTAAAAGCATTCTGTTTTTGAATAAGAAAACATGAATATTTATCTATCAAAATATCTTTGAATAGAAAATATTAGAAAATATTTTAGAAAAAAAATCTCTTCATGTGAAAGAATCCTCTCTTAGGAAAACAATGCAATTTTTCGTAATAACAAACCGAAATTTTCCTTGCCTACGTATTTTAGTCACGTAAAAGAACTGTACACAAAGTAGAGCAAATGATTCTGTAGAAGATAAACAATCCAGTATTATATCGGGATTATTTTTTTAATACTTTGTCTGAGTAACATCTATTTCTGGATAAAAAGTCTTGATATCATGAACATTGTTTACGCTTATATTTTATTCTTGAATGTTTAAATTTTCTGTAACAAAACCTTAATAGAAGTTTTTAAATAAGGAAAAAAATTGATCGAAATTTTCTACATTATTTACAACGAGGGAATGCTTAGTTATAGAAAAAAAATTTTAATAGTAACCTTTAAGGAATTAATTAGATCTATAAACTAAATCATGCAAAATGTTAAAAAATAACAGCATAGAAAGTGTTTTATATATTTTTGTTTGCATTATAACTTAATGAATTATTTTGTTTGTCATTAACACGTTGAGTGCCAAGTCTATTTATTCAGTCTCCCCGTTCGGTCCGCATAATAAGATTTCCTTTACACAATCAAATAAAAAAAAGTGTGACGGTATTGTAAACTAAGCTAAGAAGAAAATGCAGCACAATTTAGTACAGTAATAGCCAGAAAATTAACTAAGCAAGTTGCCACAATTTCTGACCCCTGCGAAAGACACGTTTCTACTTTTATTATGTTTTAATAAAACCTACTAAAATATTTTGGCCAGAAATATTTAGAACATTTATGATACAACCCTGAAATTACTTAAAATGTATTTAGAATATAACTTTTTTAATTTCATATAGTATTTTATACTGTCAGTTACTGATGTCAATATTAGTCACCAGTGACTGACGTGGCATACAATGTATTAATTGATGTTAAAGAGAAAAAAAGTACGTTATATCAAATATATGTTTATAACTTAATATTATATTGCAAAGAAAAATTAAAACGCAAAAGATTTAAATTTCCGTATGCATTTTTAAGATAAAATTATATGGGTGCCATTCTGTCATCTTTCGAAAAGTTTCATAATGCCTTTTTTCCAAATCATTTGTGATTTGATCGAAATTTTTTTATATTATCCAAAGAATGAATTTCACTTGTCAAAGAGAATTTTAGAGAAAAAAAATAAGCAAAGACTAATCGGACAGAATAATTTCCGGAGAGTCGATGGGAGGATCAGAATGTCTCAAACGATTGGAAGGAGTTTATTTCCGACAGTCAAAGTTTGTCCCAAATGTTCTCAAGTCTAGTGGTATTTGCCCCACCAGTGGCCGAGAGGTTTGGACCTCTCAACTGGTAGACGGCAGGTGCTGGGTTCGAACCCAATCGCGGCTGTCGGCCTAACCGTTCGGAGTTTTCCGTGGTTTTCTTCGAACCTTGCGTAAATACGGGTTAGGTTACCTTAGAAAGACCCCCACGGAGGGCACTCCCCTTGGTCCTATATCCCATTAGCGTAGATAATCGGACGACAAAAATCAATCAATCTAGTGGTATTTTTTAACACTTTGCACTCTAAAGGTGATTCTCGTTGACCACTAGTATCCCACGTAAAGGCGTGCTCAAAATGCTTTGGATACCAGTAGTTGAAACTAATTTTCTTCCTTTTATCAAATGTCCAAATAATCCGTATGGAAAAAAAAAGAAGAAAAAAAAATGTTGAAATAAATTATAAGACTAATCGGACGGAGCAATGTCCGGAGAGTCGATGGGAGGGTCGGAATGTCTCAAACGATTGGAAGGAGTTTATTTCGGACAGTCAAAGTTTGTCCCAAATGCTCTCAACTCTAGTGATACTTTTTAGTACTTTGCACTCTAAAGGTGATTCTCATTGATCACTAGTGTCCCGCATAAAGGGGCGCTCTAAATGCTCTGGACACCAATATTTTAAACTAATTTTCTTTACCTTATCAAATGGCCAAATAATCCGTGTGGAAAAAAAAAAGAAATAAAATATAAGGTATTAAAGTTATCCAAAGCATTTGGCATTTCGATTTACAAGGAACACCTGACAGAACTTCTGGTGAGTGAGAGACACTTCTGGATTGCAAAAGGTTAATACATTCTCGTATTATTTTTTGAAAACAAACATTCTTCACAAATAATTTGACAACATATAAAAAAAGTAACATGCTGTAAATCCGCTGATGGCAATATTTAAAAAATTTTTGCACCAACAAAAGTTTACTGTATATTTTAACTTTGCAATACATATATATTTAACGTCTAAATTTAAAAAGCTATTAAAAGATTGAATAAATTAAAATAAAACAGATTTGAATACATTTAAAAAATTAAAATTTATGTACAAAAAATGTACTAATAAACATCTAAAAATACAAAATGTTAACTTTTCGGCAAGCTACTCGCAAGGCATCCACATATATCCATTGCATAACAAACTGTGGAAGAAATCAAGAAAATTACAGTTAGTTATTTTTGATTTTATTTTTATTTTGTCCAATCTTTTAATAAATGTTTACTTTTTAATCTGCTAGTTGATGAAGTTACATATTCTATAGAATTTCTGCGGAACGAAACAGCCGAAAGATGGCAGGTACTGTAAAATATATTTTTAAAAATGGTGCTATACATAGAATATAAAATAGCTACCAATGGGCAGGAAACGACATCACTTTCAGAACAACCCAATAGTATTTCATCTATTTCAGATCAGAAATCTTTGACTATATTTATTTTCTTCTATCTTTACTGGAAGAAAGTATTGGTTTCATAAAGTTTTCGACGGATTTATACGTTTTAGGGGTCAGAGAACCCCCAAAACATCTTTTTACAAAATGTCTGTCAGTGAGTCTGTGAGTCTGTCTAAAGGTGACAAAAACATTGTCGGTGCTTTATATCAAGAACCATTCAAAGGAATTTTATAAAACTTAAGATTCTGTTAGACTTTGATATAAGCTAGATCTGATTAGTTTTGGTTCATATCGCTCAACAGGTGGCGCTGTTACGCTGTATTTTTCACAATTTCCACAACAGCCATACCTCAAGAACGAGTGCATGGATTTTCATAAAAATTTTTATAGAGTTATTACATGATATAACATTATGCTCACTGCGTTTTGGTACAAATCGCAGGTGGCGCTGACATGGTGCATTATTTGTAATTATCGCAAAAGCTCTATCTCAAGAACTAAGGCACGAAATTTTCTAAAACTTCGGATTCAATTAATCCCAGATATAGATCAGTGTTTAGTTTTTCGTGTAAATCGCCCTATAGATGGCGCTGTGATGATGCATTATTCACGATTTTGCAATAAATGTACTTCAGGTACTAATGCATGGATTTTCACCAAATTTCAAATTAAATTACTATCTAATAAAAAACTGACCTGATTAGCTTTTGGTATACATCACCCAACATGTGGCGTTGTAATGAAGATTTTTTTTTTTAATTCTCAATTGCTCTACCTCAAAAAGTAATGCACGGATTTTTATCAAACTTCAGATTCAGTTATAAGTTAATATAAGTTGTTATAGACTAGATTTTGGTTTAAACCTTGACGATGGTACTGCTATGCTGAATTTTTCAGAAAGTATTAATATACATAAGATTGTATAAAATTTTGGGATTGCCACATCTGACTAGTGTTTTTCTAGATTAAAATTCTTTCTGCGTATACCGTAATTTCGGGTGTATAAGCCGTTGATCAAACAATTCTTTTTGAACCCAGAAATCTTAGTTAGTGATTGAAGACAAATATTTATGGCGATCTAAGTAGTCATATTTGCTTCCTAAAAATTTCTGGGTCGAAAAAGAATTGTTTGATCTGCGGCTTATACACCCGAAATTACGGTAATACACTGATCAAAACAATTAAAGGATATTGCAGTTTTAGGTGGATTTTGTATCTGGGAAACTTTTTAGCTGATTGATACATGGTCGACAGACATAGTAGGTTATATGAGAATAAATTACACATGTTTGGCAGAAAAAAAATGCATTTTATTGCGCATTTGTGTACAAAAGGAAAAAAACACAATTTGTGCATATGAGAAAAAAGAATAATAAAAGGTGTTTTCTTCAAACAAAATCATTTTCAGTAGGGGGTATGGTTTCCACGGGCGGCTAGCAACGTTGAACACCTTTGAGGCATGGACTCAATGAGGCTATTAATGACGAGTTGGGATATTCTGCCCCACTCTTCCATAAGAGCTCTTTCCAGTTCTTGGAGAGTTTGTGGGGGTTGTTGGCGGCCAGAAACTCGTCTTCCTAGAGCGTCCCAAACGTGCTCGATTGGATTCATGTCTGGAGAACACGCTGGCCATTCCATTCGAACGATTCCTTCCTCGAAAAGGAAGTCCTCCACCAGGTTTGCACGATGTGGCATGCAGTTATCGTCCATTAAAATGAAGTTATCTCCGATTGCGGCAGCGTAAGGGACATCTATACATACATCTGTTGTAAATTTACTGTCTCTTTAAGTTTTTTTCGGTTCGATCCTGTGCTACCACTTTTTTGAAATGTTTAAATTCCCTTTGTTTTCGTCTTATGTACCGTAATTTCGGGTGTATAAGCCGCGGATCAAACAATTCTTTTTCGACCCAGAAATCTTATTTAGCGATTGGAGACAAATATTTACGGCGATCTAACTTGTTATATTTATTTCTTAAAAAATTCTGGGTCGAAAAAGAATTGTTTTGTCTGCGGCTTATACACCCGGAATTACGGTAATTTGACATTAAATGATGTTAATATTATTATGTGAAATAAGTGGTGCTAATAAAGAATTCAGAATTTTTAAAAAAGTGCCCATTGGCAAAACAGGTGTAACATATCGTGATCGTGCCTAATTCCTTACTAAAAGCCCCAGTCTCCCACATCGGCTCTCAGCTGATCATAGCACATTTATTATTGAAAGCGTGCTTAGCCCTTTCCGGCGCGGAGTAAATCTGTTTGAAACATTAACTGACACAAGAATGTATTTGAAAATATGAGCTCTCTTATTACGAGGTATATTATAAAAGGAGATTTTAATTTAATATTCTTGGTGTAAGTAAAATTAAAAGCCCCCTTTTAAGGACACCACTCTGGAAAAGGTTAAAAACCTCTCAGTTGTTAATGGACGAGATTCTTCCCACTGAAGTCTGATAGTGCATGTAATAAAACGATTTTTTAAAATACTGTTGCAAATGTGATATTTATATATCTTAAATAAATCCAACAACCAGTGCTTGAAGAATTAAGACAAAAGCCTTATTTTTACATTTACGTGTTTTGAAAACTTAAAGATCTTCGTATCATTCTCATATAATAATAATGTAGTAAATACGGCTGTATCAATAAGATTTTATATCCATATATGTACGTCTATATTAATATATTTCTATTAAATATTTTGTATATAAAAACAGTTCCGAATGTTTATTTATCAAAAAAAATCTTTGCAATGAAACCTATTAGAAAATATTTTAGAAATAAATCTCATCATCTAAAAGAATTCTATCTTTAGAAATATTTTTTTTTTTTTTTTTTTGTAATAACAAATTGCAATTTTCTTACATTTCAGTCACGTAAAAGAACCACACGAAAACTGTAACAAATGATTCTAGTGAAGATAAACAATACAGTATTACATGTTAATTTTTTTTATATAATGCATTATTTTACTTACAATATATTTGGTAATTAAAAGTCTTGATATCGTGCGTATTGTTTACGCTTATATTCTATTCGAAAATATTTAAAACTTTCCGCAATTATGTTAAAAAGCTGATAACGCAAATCATGAATTCGCATTTCCAACTGTAAGCGCAAAGATATAAGAATACTTAGTTTTCGATGCATTTGTCAATTTGAACATTTAATGAATAATTTGGATGCAAACAAAACAAAATGTTTGAAATAGCTCGATAAATAATAATTGTAAAGAAATAGCTGATTTATTGCCTTTTTGATAAAAAAATTTCTAATATGAATGAAGGTTTTAACAATAAAGATTGTATTTTTATATCTTCTAAAATTCTTGTATCATTTACATGTGACTTTAACATACCGTAATTTCGGGTGTATAAGCCGCAGGTCAAACAATTCTTTTTCGACCCAGAATTTTTTAAGAAACAAATATAACTAGTCAGATCGCCGTAAATATTTGCCTTCAATTACTAAATAAGATTTCTGGGTCCAAAAAGAATTGTTTGATCCGCGGCTTATACACCCGAAATTACGGTAATAAAATATAACTGTGCCAATAACTTTTATATACATATACAGTGTTCATACGTGTCCCGTTATTTTACAATTTAAATGTCACAAATTTTTATATTAAAAAATAATAAACCTAGTTCAAACGTGAAACACTTTGCGTCATTTAAAGAAAGATTTTCTATAGGGAAATATTGGTATCAAAGAATTTTCAGATCTGGAGTTCCAGGACCCGTAGTAACCATGATATATGCAGTGTTGCCACATTTGGCTGATTTTTTTCTATTTGGACATTCCGAATTCTCCCTTGTAAATTTTAAAATGTATTATTGCTTTGTACCATGGTAAATATTTCATAAAGAAAATTAAAGAAAATCGCTATTCAAAATTTCTAGTATAAATTCAATGTTCTAATTAGAAAATCCACCCCATGTGGCAACACCGCATATATGTGCATTTATTATAATGATAAAAATTCTATTAAAAGGTGTTCTTTAAATTAACATTTAGAATTGTGAAAGTTTATAAACAATTTTTTTAAAGTTTACATTAGAAGATAATTTTGAAACAGTTTTATTATGTGAATGAATCCTATATTCGGGGAAAAGAATATGTTTACAAACATTGTTACAGAATATGTTAACATAAAAAACTGTCATATTTTTAACGACGTAAACAATCGGTACACAAATTAGATCAAATGATTCCTTAGAAAAAAAAAATATCCAGTTTTCTATAAAGGTTTTGCTTAATGCATGGTCTGAGTACAGCTTATTAGTTAACAAAACTTTTATATCAAGTGAATTGTTTATGCTAAACATTCTATTTTTTAATCATAGTTGGTACGGTATCTGGAATTTCATGACCAGGAAAGCTTTCGATGCCAGTATTTTATTGTAGAAAATCTCTCCTTAAGTAAATTGAAATATCGTTCGTTTAAACTAGATTTATTTTTCTTTTGAAAAAAATGCTGGTATTTAACCTGGAAAATAACGGTACCCATATAAACCATATAAATGCAGAAAATTTTCAGCAACAAATTCCTTTTGAAAATTTAGACTAAGGTTTGCATAACTACTGTTTCGTTGGCCAACAAGCTGCCATTATTTAAAATCAGATAGATTTTCCTTATTTAAGAACAGATATTTAAAATAAAGTTAACATACAGTACATTTCACAATAAAATGAACATCTAGTTTTTCAAGCTTAATCCTCTGCGGCACAGTGGTCCAATGCCGGGACCACCTAATTTTAAATCCAAACTTACAAACGACAGAAAGAATATATTACAAAAATTTTGCTTTTACAATAAAACTTGTATTAAAGTGTTTTAATCTATTAAAAAAAAAACTTGTTTGTAAATTCCAGTATACGTCAACTAATTCATCATTTTACAAACAGAATTGCTCTGTACCGAAAAGTGCTAAAGAAAAACAAAAATACCACAAAATAAAGTTAAGACTCTTCAGTGTTAGAGATAACCGAAATATATATGTTTTGTAACAGAATTTCTTCTATAACAGTCCTTTTTATAAAGATTAAACAGTACTTCTAACACTGTAAAACAAAGTTAAAAAATGTTTATGATTACGGTGTGTCTGTCCATCTATCCGCGTTTTAGCTCTCATATGAAACGCCAGAATAGCGTTTTCCGAAAATGGATTATGAATGTTTACCATGATGTCACAATATTACATAATGTTCATGTCGTTTTGAAATACAGTATATTGGAAAATGTGGTAACTCACAGCTGTAATTCAAAAGTTTGTGCGTCCTTAATTTAGAATAATGAATACTTGTCCCTGTAAATAGAATGGAACAAACAAATATTCGAGAATATTTTAGGAAAAAAAAAACTACATTATGTGTAAAAGTCCTGTTTTAGGAATTAAAAGATAGTTTCCTGTAATAACAAACTGCAGTTTTCTTTGACTGCTTGTTTTAAATTTTAGTCACGTACAAGAACTGTACACAAGCGAGAACAAATGATTCTGTTGAAGATAAACAATTCATTATTTTATCTGGCATCTATTTTTAATCTCGAAGAGCAACATATTTTTTAATAAAAGATTATTCTGTGGCGTGCAAAGATTTCGTTTTTTTCAATATTTGTGATTACAAAATATATTTTAACATTTATAAATTAAATAAACATATGGTTGATTTTTTTTCAATTTTTACCATTGCGAGTATAGAAAAACTTGCCTTATTTCATGAATGTCAATTTGTGGCCCGTTCGATACCACTAATTTTTTAAAGAAATAATCGTCTTTTTAATTCGCGGAGATTCGATGATTATATAAGGCAACGATTCTTATAAAAATTTAGCGTCCCAGTTTGATGACCCTGTCTTGTACAAATGGTGAGAATTCCTATAATAAAACATACTATTACATTTTCTGAAAGTTTTCTGTCCTGTGGTAACCCTGCACGATAAAACTCAAGTTCGTGCTGATGGACAGTGTTGCCAGTCGGCTACTTTTTTAAAATTAAGTTTTCTTGATTGGCACCACTTTTTTGAAACTGTAAATTACATTTTGTTTTCGCCTTAATTATCATGTCATTGAATAAGGCACATTATATCGTTTCTAAAAAGTGGTGCCAATCAAGAATCTGAATTTAAAAAAAGTAGCCCATCTGTCAACACTGCTGATGGATCAAGAAGAAGACTGCAGCTTTCTTATTAACACTAGAACGCCCGGACGGAGTCGATTCGACTCCAATCATGTAACTAAATTTCAATTCGAACCAGAAAAATTTTCTTAAAATAATTTAAGTTTAAGCCACTCTAATTTACGTTAAATAAATGAATTAAATAATTTTGAATAAAAATTCTGGTGAGAAATATTATTTTCAAACTTGAGTAGAATTTCCGGGCGTTCTAGTGCTAAATGCAGAGCTGAATTACATTACATGACGCATTTCAAATTTCCCTTATGAATATTCTCAAATACTAAAATTTAGCAATCAAACCCTTCTGTTGCACTTAGATTTAACACGAAATGCTAGTCTAAAGAAAAAAAAGGAGCAATGTTAACCATGGTCCCATTGTCTCGAAATTTCTTTTCTGGAACTGTGTATAAAATACTAGTCGTGGAAAATTTCTCTACGTACAAGGGATACTATTTTGGTATTTCACACACCTAGCATTGAGATGTGGTGCATTTTGTAGGCCTATACATAAAAATTAGAGAACCGATAGATATTCTCTGTTAAAATCATATTTCATGTATATTTTTATATTTTAAACTTTTTATTATTTGTTTTTTGTTGGTTTATTTCACGCCAAAAGTGAGTTAAGTTGCCACATACGGCGCTAGGAATTTTTCCGTTTCCTTATTTTGGAGTTATTACATTCGGCAAGAGTTGTCAGAAAACTCTTGTTTTGAGGACACGCCATTTTTTCCCTGCCAAAAATGCGAATTTAATGTCGTAATTTTTCAAAACCAAATTCGCATGTTTTTGAAGGGAATTTTTAACTTTTTTCAAAATTTTAAATTTATTATTAACTAATTTATATTTTTAAGTGCTTTTCTTAAAGAAAAAAAAAGTTAAGTCACCTCGTAAATAGCACTTTCATAAAGTTATGCTGTTGCAAAATCTAAAAATATGACAATAATAGAAATCTTTTTTTTTCCATTCACAAACTTCCTAATATAAAGCATTAAAATGCGCCAAGTCTGAACGCTAGATGCGATCAATAACAACAAGTTTTAAATTGCACGCCAAGCATAGCAAAGGATGTTTCTTTCGTACTATAAGAAAATTTTAAAAATATTCAGATCTTGGTGTAATAGTATACAGTACTTTTGATGCTGTAGAGTATCCGAAATCTTTTGTATATCCCTATAAATACTATCTTCTTTTTATGATACAAGAAGAAGCTTGTACTAAAACTCAGCAAAGGGTTTTTCAATTTCATAAAAAGTGAAAGAGATTAATATTTTTTAAACGCGTCACTGACAATTTTTCCCCTATAGCACTATTTAATGGGATATTTTTGTGTAGCCCTGTAAATTAATAACAAACATTCTTAGCACCACAGATTGTACGGAATGTATATTTTAATATATACTTCATAGTTACTTACCAATTTTATTATGTTCGAAAGAATGTAAAAATATTAAAATGCACTTAAAACTGTTTTTTTTTCCGCTGGCTGTAATGTAATGGAATGATTTTGATTGTCCCTGTAATTAAACTATATATGCTAGGGGTGCACAACCTGTGGCCCGCGGGCCAAACTGATACCAGTAATTTTATGCAGAATAATTTTCCTTATAATAATGACAGAAACTTTGCTATGAAAGAAAACAAACGTCACTTATGAAATATTCTGGTGTCAAACGATTTTCTGGCAAAAAGGTTGTGCATCGCTAATATATGCGATTTTCATAAAATTTGAAATGACTCCACATAATTAAGCAACAATTACCTCAAGCCCGAGATTTCCTCGAGCATCCATTTTTCCGGTCTCATTGATCCTCTTTGACTATTCCCACAAGTTATTTTTTTAATGTAAACTTATTTAATCAGGCCTTTTTTCCGATTAAATTTGACAAGAAATTCTGTTTTGAAGAACCGGCGATAAAAGAATAAAAATTCTGTAAATGACGCTCATCACGAAGGAAATAAAGATGCAGCTACAGGGTTAAATTCTGTTTTTTTTTCTTTGCAAATTTGCTCAACATGTTTTCATTTTAACCGTTCATTTCTCTATAAGATGTTGAAATATTCATCTAATTTTTTTTCAAGTTCGCCTTTTTTTCACTACTAGTTATGTTTATTTTTCTTTGCTTTTTTCTAATCATCGCACCATCTGCCCCCCCCCCCTCTTTTTTTTCTATATTTTGCGATATGTAAGTTTGTGTAAATTTATTCCATCAAGAAGGCATTTTATTTATCAGAATAAACCTATTCTTTCTAAAACTTATGAACCCATTTTTTATTCTTCTATTGATTTCATTCTGGATGTTATCGTGCGATGTTTTTTATTGAAGAAGATATGCATCGGACTTGCTTAGTCTCAGTATTATAGTAAAATATTTTCTTTTTGATGCAAATGAAATGAATTTCATCTCAGTCTTTCTCAATTATTTTTATGCCTAAAATTATGCTGTCTTTTGTGAAATCTTCTAAAATCTCTTCCAAATGTTCAGAATTGTTATAGAAAATCGCACTGTCGTTAGAAAATTAGACATGACTTTGGTGTTCCCCATTTATTGCAATTGATTGTTTTTACTACACTGCTCAAAACAATTAAAGGCTATTGCAGTTTTAGGTGGATTTTGTATCTGGGAAACTTTTTAGCTGATTGATACATGGTCGACAGACATAGTAGGTTACATGAGAATAAATTACACATGTTTGGCAGAAAAAAATGCATTTTATTGCGCATTTGTGTACAAAAGGAAAAAAACACAATTTCTGCATATGAGAAAAAAAGAATAAGAAGAGGTGTTTTCTTAAAAGAAAATCATTTTCAGTAGGGGGTGTGGTTTCCACGGGTGGTCAGCAACGTTGAACATCTTTGAGGCATGGACTCAATGAGGCTATTAATGACGAGTTGGGGTATTCTGCCCCACTCTTCCAGAAGAGCTCTTTCCAGTTCTTGGAGAGTTTGTGGGGGTTGTTGGCGGCCAGAAACTCGTCTTCCTAGAGCGTCCCAAACGTGCTCGATTGGATTCATGCCTGAAGAACACGCTGGCCATTCCATTGTAACGATTCCTTCCTCGAAAAGAAAGTCCTCCACCAGGTTTGCACGATGTGGCTTGCAGTTATCGTCCATTAAAATGAAGTTATCTCCGATTGCAGCAGCGTAAGGGACTACAATAGGTCTGAGAATCTCATCCCTATATCGGCGACCAGTCAGAGCTCCATCTCGAATGATGTAGAGGTCAGTGCGCCCGTCAATGGAGATGCCACCATACACCAACACTCCTCCACCGCCAAATCTGACACTTTCGTGCACGAACGCAGGATTATTCCTACTGCCACGGTCCCTCCAGAAGAAAACACGCCTGTTATCCGGATGCACAGAAAAACGGGATTCGTCAGAAAACAGAATATTGCTCCATTCATTTCTCCTCCAGTTGACATGCTCGGCTGCCCACTCCCTGCGGTCGCAACGATGCCTTGATAATAATCTAACACATACCATTGGTCGGCGAGCATACAGACCTACAGCATGGATTAAAATAGCAAATAAAGCCTTTGTGCACAAATGTTTAACGATAGAAAACCAACGATTATAAATGCACAAACAAAGTATGAGAAGGTAGCAGCAAATAGCTATTTCGAATCTACTATCGAGATTCTTCAACAGTGCAAAACTCAGCGAGCTAAAGAATAGCAAAACTGAGCAAAGAGACAGAGAGACGCAGGCTTATATACCCGCTATGGGAAAAAAATCCCGCCTAAAGAAAAGCAACCAATGAGAAGAAAGCAGCTAAAACAACTGGGAGGACAAGTACTAGCAACATCTATCGGAGAACAAGGAAAAAAAACTAAAAAGTAAGTGGGAAAAAAAGTATTAAATTACAGTTTTCCAAATACTTGGAAAATAAGGAGTACTAGATAAGTCATTGACTAAGGAATGAGAATATTTTATGATGTGATAAGCTTCCCAAAAATCAAGATCAAGAATGGAAGGCCATTTATGGATGATGGTGGCTGAAGAAAAGTTAAACTTATGTTGTGAAGACCAACAATGTTGAGCAATAGAGGAACGTTTAAGCTCTTGATTTTTGACATACCTTTTATGTTCCATTAAACGAAATCTGAGAGTACGTTTAGTCTGACCAATATAAGAAAGACCACACTGGCAAGAAATTTGGTAAATACCCCAGTTATCTAAGCGATCAATGGGGTGCTTAAGATTTGAAAAAGCAATTTTATTAACAGGAGAAAAAATAACATTGAAATTGAACCTTTTTAAAATTTTAGCAACTTGCTGACTAATTTTGGGGGAAAGAGGCAAAACAACCAAAGCACTGGAGTTCGAATTAAAGTTTATTCTTTCAAATTGGGTGGATTTTGTCAATTTTCTATGAATTGAATCTATAATATTAGGGGAATAACCACGATCAACAGCAATAGCTTTTAGATAATTAAGTTCATCATTGAGTAACTGAGGAGTAGAACAAATATTGGAATCCCGACAAACAAAAGTTTTAAAAGCCGCAACTTTCTGGTTAGGAGGGTGAGAAGAATATCTGTGAGGTGGAAGACTGACCGCAAAAGGTTTGCGAAAGACAGTAGTCTGAAAATTATCTTCATTGCGAATAACAAGAACATCTAGAAAAGAAAGGATATTTTTCGATTCAGTTTCAAAAGTAAATTGAATGCAAGAATCAATAGAATTCATGACAGAGAAAATATGATTTATATCAGAATTCACTTCAACGAAAGCATAGATATCTTTTACGTAACGAACATAGAACGGAAATTTTAAGACTTCAAACAATTTTATTTCAAAGTAATGCATGTACAAATCGCATAAAGTCGGACTAATAGTCTAAAGACTCTGTGAATTTCATTTTTCCTTTTTCGAAATCGAGGAGCTCATTCATCTAACTCGTGCTTGCTTATCTCAAAATACTTTTGTATTTAACGGGAATTTCTTTCGTATGATTGACGGTTTGGCTATGGGTAATCCTCTTAGTCCGACTTTATTCGATTTGTACATGCATTACTTTGAAATAAAATTGTTTGAAGTCTTAAAATTTCCGTTCTATGTTCGTTACGTAGATGATATCTATGCTTTAGTTGAAGTGAATTCTGATATAATTCATATTCTCTCTGTCATGGATTCTATTGATTCTTGCATTCGATTTACTTTTGAAACTGAATCGAACAATTGTCTTTCTTTTCTAGATGTTCTTGTTATTCGCAATGAAGATAATTTTCAGACTACTGTCTTTCGCAAACCTTTTGCGGTCAGTCTTCCACCTCACAGATATTCTTCTCACTCTCCTAACCAGAAAGTTGCGGCTTTTAAAACTTTTGTTTTCCGGGTTTCCAATATTTGTTCTACTCCTCAGTTACTCAATGATGAACTTAATTATCTAAAAGCTATTGCTGTTGATCGTGGTTATTCCCCTAATATTATAGATTCAATTCATAGAAAACTGACAAAATCCACCCAATTTGAAAGAAAAAACTTTAATTCGAACTCCAATGCTTTAGTTGTTTTGCCTTTTCTCCCTAAAATCAGTCAGCAAGTGCTAAAATATTAAAAAGGTTCAATTTCAATGTAATTTTTTCTCTTGTTAATAAAATTGCATTTTCAAATCTTAAGCACCCCATTGATCTCTTAGATAACTGGGGTATTTACCAAATTTCTTGCCATTGTGGTCTTTCTTATATTAGTCAGATTAAACGTACTCTCAGATTTCGTTTAATGGAACATAAAAGCTATGTCAAAAATCAAGAGCTTAAACGTTCCTCTATTGCTCAACATTGTTGGTCTTCATAACATAAGTTTAACTTTTATAAGTTTAACTTTGTGCCTTTATAAGTTTAACTTTGTGCCACCATCATCCATAAATGGCCTTCCATTCTTGATCTTGATTTTTGGGAAGCTTATCACATCATAAAAAATTCTCACTCCTTAGTCAATGACTTATCTAGTACTCCTTATTTTCCAAGTATTTGGAAATCTGTAATTTAATAGATTTTTTTCACACTTGCTTTTTAGTTTTTGTTTTCCTTGTTCTCCGATAGATGTCGCTACTTGTCCTCCCAGTTGTTTTAGCTGATTTCTTCTCATTGGTTGCTTTTCTTTAGGCGGGATTTTTTTCCCATAGCGGGTATATAAGCTTGCGTCTCTCTGTCTCTTTGCTCAGTTTTGCTATTTTTTAGCTCGCTGAATTTTGCACTGATGAAGAATCTCGATAGTAGATTCGAAATAGCTATTTGCTGCTACCTTCTCATACTTTGTTTGTGCATTTATAATCGTTGGTTTTCTATCTTTAAATTACAGCATGGAGCCGGTTTCGGACAGTCTGAGTTCAAATCGTGGTGCTTGTAGCCGAGCGAAGGTGTTGTTGGAGAAGAGTAGACGTATTCATGTTTCGGTGTCTCCGAGCTGTTAACGCTAAATACCGATCTTCATTGGGCGTTGTTGCCCGTCTACGACCTTACCCTGGTCTTCGGCCTGCACATCCACTCTCCAAAAAACGGTTCCAGATCCTGGAAATGACAATTTGTGACACTCCAATGGCTTGCGTTACTTCGGCTTGAGTTTGGCCCCCTTCTAACCTGCCAACAATTCTCCAAGCTTCTGAATCTGTCAAATGACTTCGCTGAGACATCGTACTCATCGAAACAAAGCAATCACTGAATGCCGATCATCCTTGTCTTCATTCTCTTTTATCCAGTTGAAAGTCAAATTTCATTCGCTACCGCTGAAGCGACGTTTTTGACGTCGAACTCAAAATTTGCATACTCCACAGTTTGAAAATCAGAAAAATTTGCATTTGTGATTATCTTCTTCTATTTTCGTCAAAAGAAATTTCGTTTATATCTTTATTTTATATAAAACTTCAAATATCCTTTAACCCATTAACGCCCGAATTATTTTCTTCGCTAAAATTTAAATTTTGTATTTCCCACCACTTTTAAAAACAAATTAATCTTTATCTAAATTTATAGAGGATTCTGTCTCGTGAAAGAAGGTATATATTTTTCTTCCTCTTTACTGGTGGGAAAACCGCTTTCTTGCTGTTTTTGTAACCGTCCTCAAATGAGGACGCTGGGCGTTAACTCTTTCATTCCCAGTGAGTCCAAATGGCATCATGACATTATTAATTTTTATTTCTGTATTTAATTCGGATATTCCAAATTTATACCAGAAAATTGAAATAGAAATACTTATTTCATTTAATAACAGATATTCTATTATTTAAATAAAACGAAATTTGCCATAGAAATTTTCTGGTTGAAATTCAGATTCTCTGACCTACGGATTTTCTATAACGTATTCTACCATGGGAATGAAAGGGTTAATGCAGTGTTGACAGATGGGCTACTTTTTTTAAATTCAGATTCTTGATTGGCACCACTTTTTAGAAACGATATAATGTGCCTTATTCAATGACATGATAATTAAGGCGAAAACAAAATGTAATTTACAGTTTCAAAAAAGTGGTGCCAATCAAGAAAACTTAATTTTAAAAAAGTAGCCGACTGGCAACACTGGGTTAATGGGTTAATTGTTTTGATCAGTGTATATTGAGTCTCATAGTAATAACATTTTCAAACATAGCAAAGTAAACTGCTATCTTCTTTACCTCTTTTTTAATACTTGGACTTCAATTTTCTGTCCAAAACGTTCTTTTAGTTTATTTATTTTTTTATTCATTTATTGTAATGTCGATGCATTTTAAAAATTTTATTATTTTTTATGCATAGACAGAATCAAATTCTTTTTCATAATCAATAAAGGCAAAATAAAGGCACCGTAAGTTTCCGCGTATGCGCCGAGGCTTAGTTTCTTTTTGATACCGAAAAGTTTATTTTAAAAATATAGCAAGATAAATGCTAAGCAAAAGCAAGCCGTATTTTTCCTTAAAAAAAAATTGGTAGAAAATCGAATTATCTGAGCTGCGGCGCATACGCTAGAAATTACCGTAAATTATATTAATTATTTTACCTAAGAGATTTTTTACTTTTCGAAAATGATCCATTCTCTTACACCCACAATTGGTGGAAACAGGGATGTCCATATTCTTCAAGTGGTGTGAACTAGAATTGATTCGTTTGCCTAAGGTTGCATTAGGTTTAGTTAGTACAACAGGGTTTCTACATGTCATGAATATCTCTGACTTTAGGTGACATAAATACTTTTTTTATTTCTTTACTATGAAAATACTATTTACATAGAGAAAAACACATTTTTTGAAAACGCAAAATTTTATAAGTCGAGTTAATTTCGAGTTAATAATTAAGTCGAGAAATTTTATAAGTCTACATAAAATTATTGGTATTTTAATTAAAAGTTCAAAAATTTTGTATGAGTTTCATTAATTTGTTTATTTTGATACCACCCCATTCATAATATTTTTTATGAAATACTTTTTCACCATTGACCTACACAAAACATAAATTTTTGAGAAAGTTCTACTTGTAAATCCCGGATCTCAAGCCCACAGTTAAAACATTTAAAAAATCATTAGACGTATCTTGGACAAGAAAATAGAAAATGAAAAAAAAATCTTTGAAAATGAAATCAAATAAATAAAAATAGCAGGGATATGTTTAGGGAAATTTTAGGTCCTTTAAAGGACTCTTCACAAAATAATATATCTTAAAAATGGACTCTTCACAAAATCCTTTATCCCCAAGCAGGACTATTTACAAAATATTTTATTCCAAAAGAGGACCCTTCATAAAATTATTTGTCTCTCAAATAGACATTTTACAAAATTTTTTACCTTCAAATTGAACTTTTCACAAGTTTCATCATTTAAAAATAAAATCAGGCCTGTAAATTAAGAATTGAACCCACCAAAGAACATATTACTTAGCTTCTTTATATACGAAGGTTAGAACAAGAATGCATCGATTATTTAAAATTCACAAAATTATGACAAGAATTTTCACAAATATAAGAAAAAATTCACAATTTCAGAAAAAAAGACCCTGTGAGAAATGTCAGGACAGACCCCCGCATAGAAAAAAGTTATATTATTATTATTATTATTATTATTATTATTATTATTATTATTATTATTATTATTATTATTCGATGGTACCACGTACTTTTTAAAAAAATTAATTTTTTCTTTGCTTTAACTACTTAACTGAATCTTTTTTTACGTACACTAAATTAAAAATATGCGTTAACACCACTTTTAAGTTAAAATATTCATAATATTTAGTCTTAACATTTCTGCAATTAAATAATATGAAATTGTATTTTAAAAAGTTAGTGGTATCAAAAACGGCCAATATGGGAAAGCAATTAATCTCTTGAAACGTGGTGATGCAGCCATGGCATGACATTTTTTTAATCCCTAATTACCACATTGGCACCCAAATTTTTTAATACAAATTTCACTTTTATTAAGTATGCAAAAGTATACTTTCTTACAAATAAATTTTCTTGTAAATAGTGGCGTCATTCAATTATTTTCTTTAATTTACGAGTACAAGTACCTTGCAAAGTCTTAAAGTCCTTAAGGATTACCGTTGTAAAATTAAAATAGAGTGTTTTACAAATTATCAATAACTTTAAAAAGAAAAGAAAATCAGATAGCATTCAAATAGTGCTTTGTATTATTTTGATTAAATATCATGAAGTTATTCTATAAAGCGCTTTTAAATGAAAAATATATTTTCATTGTAGGTACATGAATCTTTGTTTACATTATCTAATGATTGATATTTGCAATACAGTTAGTAATTAAAAAGTCAACATTTCAATAAATTTGTGTGGCAACAAAATACGCATCTGAACATTAGATAATATTCTTCCAAAAACACACAAAAACTGTACATTTTTAAAGTAATTTAAAACTTTACTCTGAGGAGTTCCTAATTCTACCATAGTGAGTATGTTGTTCTTCCAGATTCATTTATGCATACAGAACCGTTCAATTAATTTTTCGAGCGAGTTATTTTACTGTCATTTTTGAACGAAAACCTAGTTCATTTTACGGATTAACTGGGGAAAGATCCAGAGACTTATTCACTGTTTTAGAGATAAACTGTCTGGGGATTTACTAATGAGCTTACTGAAAACGAATTCTTCTATTGTAAAAGAGTACATCCATTATCATAATACAAGAAATCTTAGTATAAGCTGGAATAGTTATATTCCAGTTATCTATGTTGATTCAGTATTCTAGTCGAAACCGATATTTGAAAAAAAAAAAAAAAAAAAAAAAAAAAAAAAAAAAAAAAAAAAAAAACGTTCTTTGAATAGCCGTATTTTGAAATTGCATTGGAAGCGTATGGCAAGGAATTTATTTTGTCGTTCGGAAAGTCATGTCCGTTTGGGAAAATTAATTCGTACCGAAAAATTCTATCATTTAATTATTAGATATTCTTTCCTATATGAAACCTTTAGTAATTAATGGGCAGAAATTTATGGTACGAATTGATTTTCCGAAATGGATACGTCTTTCCGAACGACTCAATAGTTTTGTAACTAACTCTTTATCCCCTTGAGGGGCAGTGAGATACATTTTAACCCACCTAATTTAAAAAAAAAAATTCCCCAGAAACATTTAACGAAATTTTAAATATTTAACTTTGTTGACAAATTGTTGAAAAATTGCTTTTTATTATTTTAAAATTATTTTTTTCGATTTTTCTGGTGAAAATTCAGTTTTAATGAGGCATATTGTTTGGCCCTAAATGGGTTAAAATATAAATACAAAATACTTGTCTGTTGTAAAGCTGTTAATACGGGCCGATACTACTGAAAAATTTGAAACAGTAATAAGGACAACAGAATACACTGCTGAACATTAGCAAAAATCCTTCTAAAACACACAAAAATTGCACATTATTAAAGTAATTTAAAGCTTTACTCTGAGGAATTTCTAATTCTAGAATCCTGAGTACATTCTCCCAGATTCATTTATGCATACAGAACCGATCAAATAATTTTTCCAGTGAGTAATTTTACTTTCATTTTTGAACGAAAACTTAATTCATTTTACGAATTAACTGGAGAAAGATCGAAAGACTTATTCTCTGTTTTAGAGATAGACTGTCTGGGGATTTACTTATGAGCTTACTGAAAATGAACTCTTGTATTGTAAAAGACCATATCCATTATCATCGGACAAGAAATCTTAGTATAATCTGGAATAGATATATTCCAATTGTTTATGTTACTTCAGTATTCTATTCGATACCGATATTTGAAAAAAAAGTTCTTTGAATAGACATATTTTGAAATTGCTTTGGAAGCGTATGGCAAGGATTATATTGGGTTATTCCGAAAGTTGTGTCCGTTTGGAAAAATTAATTCGTACCGAAAAATTCTATCATTTAATTATTAGATATTGTGTCCGATATGAAATGTTTAGTAATTAATGTGCAGAAATTTCCGGTACGAATTGGTTTTCCCAAACGGATACGTCTTTCCGAACGACTCAATAGTTCGACGAGATCTTTATACCCTTGAGGGGCAGTGAGATATATTTTATCCTACCTAATTTAAACGAGATTTGCACCAGAAACATTTAACGAAATTTTATATTTTCAACTTTATAGACAAATGGTTGAAAAATTGCTTTTCCTTATTTTAAAATTAAATTTTTCGATCTTTCCGGTGAGAATTCAGTACTAATGAGACATTATTGCTTGGCTCTAAAGGGGTTAAAATATAAATACAAAATATTTGTCTGTTGCAAAGCTGTTAATACGGTTCGATATTACTGAAAAAATTTAAACAGGCATAATGACAACAAAATACATTGCTGAACATTAGAAAAAATCCTTCTAAAAACACCCAAAAATTGTACAATTTTAAAGTAATTTTAAGTAATTTTAAAGTAATTTAAATCTTTACTCAGAGGAATTTCTAATTCTAGAATCCTGAATACATTCTTCCAGATTCATGTATGCATACAGAACCGATCAATTAATTTTTCGAGTGAATAATTTTACTGCCATTTTTGAACGAAAACTTACTTCATTTTACGAATTAACTGGAGAAAGATCGAGAGACTTATTCTTTGTTTTAGAGATAGACTGTCTCGGGATTTACTAATGAGCTTACAGAAAATGAACTCGTATATTGTAGATGACTTCATCCATTATCATCGGACAAGAAATCTCAGTGTTATCCAGAACAGTTATATTCCAATTATCCATGTTACTTCTGTATTCTAGTCCGTACCGATATACGAAAAAAAATTTTCTTTGAATAGACTTATTTTGAAATTGCTTTAGAAGTATATGGAAAGGATTTTATTGGGTCATTTGGAAAGTCGTGTTCGTTTGGAAAATTTATTAGTACCGAAAAGTTTTATCATTTAATTATTCAATAAAAGACTTAAAATTTCATATCTGTTTAAATAAATGCGGTTTAAAAATCGCTATTGAATTAAATATTTGAGATTGGAAAAAATAAATAAATTATGATTGTTCATTTGAATCCAAAAAAGTAGTAATTTTCTGATTACTCCGTGTATTTTATCTTCATTAGATCACTTTATTAACAGTGTTTGTCAGTTAATCCTTTACTCTTAATTCTTTAACTTCCATTTTTGCCAGACATTTCCTTTAGCAGAGCTAAAAAAAACTCTGACTTTTTGGATACCTGTATTTTAATAAAGATTTTTCTTATTTAACCTCTCAATTCTTGCTCTCGAGATATTCACAGGCTGTGATATTCACGGCTTTTATTCAGAATTGTTTGGTTCCCACCATTTTATTAAATAGTGTAGATTTCTTTATTCTGGTATCATTTTGCTTGTCATTAAATAAAGGAGAATATTTCTTTTTCAAAAAAGTGATGGCAATAATCAATCTCAATTTTAAAACCTCAATTTAATGTGATAGGTAGTTTATTAATTAGAAATTTGGCAACTTCAAAGAACAACATTTTTTGTAAGATAATCCTGGGCTGTGAAAAGTCGAATACTTGGGAAATCCACCACAATATTCTTCTCTGTATCTATTGGCAGATTTTTACGTGATTGTTTAAGGTAAAAACTTTTCTTCGTAAATTTCCGATGTGAATTATATATTTTGGGATGAAAAAAAACCGGCCTGGTAATCCTGCTTTACAACAAAATCAAATTAACCCTTTCAGCTCTGGTGAGTAAATTTCTTCAAAATTCCAAATGTCACACTGGCACCAGTATTTTGCAAAGAAAAAACCGGTTAACAACATACATGAAAAAATGCATTAAACCTTTTTCAAGTAAATTTGGTCGAATTTTCTGTTGCCGTTGTGACATTTCGGAATTAAAATTATGTGGTAGAAAATTCTACCATCAGAGCTCAAATTGTTAAAAAATACACCTTACTCAAACGTTTCTAGACTTTTCTAATGTTGCTAGATTCTTTTTCTATAGTCAACAGGAGTCGTACACTTCAAGGACTTTCACAAACACTGTATGAAAAATTTGTTAAATTAATATTTGGCTTATTTAATGAGAATTATTCTGTATTTAGATACTGCGATCAATACGTATAATAATTTCTGGTACTAAAATACCTAGAATACATTATATCTTTTGATGTGTATGAACACTGGTCAAAAATGGCCATCTCGTTTTTAACACTTCGATACCAACAATATACTACTAGTGGATCCAAATGTATTTTTGTACGATCCAAATGTATTTTTGTACGATCCAAAACCAAAACCTTTTGTGTACTTTGAAGTGAATAATCTTGTAGAATAATTTTATTTCCAGAAGTTTATCTCGGTCAACATTATTAGCCAAAGTCAGATATTCATTTTTTTATACTTCCTCAAAAAAAGTTTCATATTGATAAAACTAAGATTATTGAATCTTTCTCAGTCAAACAATGCTATTCCTCGCATATGTTTCAGTGACGTAACCAGGATGAGTGCTTAACTGCTTTGAATACTGGTTTTTTTTTTTTTTTTTTTTTTTTTTTTTTTTTTTTTAGTTTTGTTTGCCTTATTTAACGAGAAATTTTTTTACTATGAATGAGTGAGAAGAATACCTTACAATATTGCTGGTTTTGGGCACCCCCCCTGATTACGCCATTGTGTTCTACGTAGCCGTTTTGCGTGTTACGCGTATCGTTCATTACTACATTTTTCAATGCACTATTAATTTGGGATGGGAAAAAGTCTCTGCTGCCGTTCGAAGATTTTGATTTTTTTCTATTGTTGTTACCGTAACCATGCATGCTCAATTAATCATGATCGTCGCAATCTCGAGCAAATACCTTCAAACAAATATATCAGATTTCACATCGGTCGGTTGGACGAAGTGGCCGCTATTGATTTATAGATCGATTTTTTTATGAATTACCCTGGACAAAATAATATGCAAGGTAGTCCTTATTAAACTGACAATTCACAGTGTGTTCATGTAGCTCGATTGAATTGCGATAACAGAGTCACATTTCGTGGGATGATTAAACATGGCGGAGACGAGGAATACCGCGAAAAAATATTCCAAAAATCGTCGCTTGAGAGGTGCGTGGCTATTGTCTTATTTAATCATCCTGCGAAAAATGGCACGAAACTCGCAATTGGATCACACTACATGAACAATCTGAGTTTAGTCCGCTTAGTTGTGGACACATTCTTATAGTTTACAATCATTATATTTGAAACTTTTCATTTTTTAATTCTCTATTTAAATTAATAAATAAGACTGTATTAAAAATTAATGTTTCCAATAGATACAGCGTAATTGTTTTTATTGCCATAAATGGGAATAAATTCAAAGCTAAATTTTTGATACTTCAAATAATGACTTTATGGAATGATAAATTACGTCTGAAGCAATTTTAACTTATCTGTCATATTTGAAGCACACAAAACTGCTGTGATTGTCTGTAACTCTTTGAAAACCAGCATCTTTTACACAAATTTTATTATTCGCACCCGCTTTTTTTTTTTTAATAATTTGACTGAACTTTAAAAATTACGAAAATGTCGCAATTAAATAAAACCAGTGTTACTTTTCCTTTTTACTGGTGTCTAACTCAAGTGCTGTAAGCACTTTTTGAGAGTGCATATATACACCCCATGGCCCCGAACGGTTTAATATAAGTTTCAAAATAAGTAAGCTTCTGCATAAATACCAATTTTTACATTTTTTTTACAACCACTTATATTTAAAAGAGTTTTTTTGATTTACTAAATGATAGAATTTGCCGATTAACCATGGAAAATTTTACTGTTAAATTTTAGTGATAGGAAAAAAAGGGTAAAAGTTGGCAGCGACGAATTTATCTATTTACAGATCCCTGTTCTTATTACCAGTTTAATGTTTAATATTTTCACTCGGATATGAATTAATAAAAGATTATGCAATTTGATTATAGTAATCTTTAGCAACTATTATTATGATTATTTAAATATTTCTTAGACTACCTATCTTATAAAACATACCATAATCATAATCGAAATCGTATCAATGTATAGTTTAAAAAAAATCAAGTGTTATAAAAGTCAAAATTATATTATGGTATTTAGAAAGAAAAAAAACTATCAGACACTTCCCAACACATTCAGAATAGCGTAATAAAACTTCCCCGTTTTAAAAGGTGACACATGTTTTTTATGTAAACAATTTGGAAAACACATAACATATTTGAAAATTTACTTTTACTAATTTCTATCTATACTTGGGAATCTATTCCAATTCTTTTGTGAAGTTCTGTATATGATATATAATTTTGCGTACATATTATGTTGTATAATTAAATTATAGTTCAGTTTTAAAAAGTACAACGCAATTGAAAATTTACCCTCAGAATTTTTCGTCGATAAACGGAAATGTACTGAAATACTTTTTTGTATCCCTTTTTATGATTTATACATTGCATATACATTAATTAATATGAAAATGATTAATTAAAACTGTTTTCAGATGTACTTCCCTTACTTACATTAACTGTTTTTAAAAATACATTTTCAAAACTTTTCTAGATTATTTGATGTATGCACCTTGCCTGAAAAATGTTTCAACTGATGAAAGAAAATGTGCAAGGCAATATCGCAGATTGACACATAATCATGGCATTGACACTAATAATAAAAAAACCATCGACGTTGATGATGGATTAAAAATGCACTGCTGGTATGTATGAGAAATTTGGATTAAATTATTACTGAATTTTGGCTCTCATACTTTATTTAAACAACAATTTCTAATTTAATAGTTTGACACTAAAATACCTGTATTTATACATTTTTTTAAAGATTCATTTTTCAGTATACAAAAAAACACTAACTTAGAATGATGTCAAAAAACAGGGTAACGAGTGGTCGAAGAAAAACACTGTCAAAAAAAAGTGTCAGTACCAGTATTTTCCTATAGAAAGAACTTCAAATAATATAAAGGGATTAAAGAAGGTGAATTTCTCTTTAACAAAATACTGTTATTTAACACCCCTTTTTTACCTTGTTTTTCACAGACAACTCGCCATCCTGAAATAGATCAATCATTATATTTTTACGATATCAAACGCAACGAAAATTTGTATAACTCGGCAGACGGATATTAATCTGAGCAATATTTTCGAAGAATACGCGTTAAATATTTATATTTGAATTAGAAACTGCACGAAACACATCTTTGATAAATTTAATTAAGTAACAGGCACACAGTAATATGTTAGGTTTAACCCATTTGCACAGAATAATAAATCATAACTGTGCTTTACTTCTGTTCACACAAAGCAGTATTGAGGCACATTATCTTTTTCATTGCAACCACTTTTGGTTCAATTTAATTTGTTTGAATTATTTTGCATGCAGTCTTATTGATTTAGAATAAAAATTAGAGTATACAGGGCTTCCACAGTTCTTTTTAAGAAAAAAACATTACTTTTTAAGAGAAAAAATTATGGTAGGTTTTTGCAAAAATAGTAATAAAACGACTTTTTTAATAAGTTAAAAAAAATTATAAAGATTGTTCTATGAAAAATAGTAGTGTTTGAAATACGTACGAAATGAGAAACCTGTTCTACATTATGACAAGTTGATTTTACTTTCTTATGTATCATATCATGTCCAACTAAAAATTCCCAAATTAAATTTACGTTGAAAATTTATCTTTATTTAAACGGTTAAATTTATGGAAAATTTCATTGAATAATAATGACAAAATCTGATATTCATTTTTGTCGGTGGAAATTTACTTCCTTATTAGTAGTTTCGCCATTTTGTAACAACCAAGAAAATCCACAGTCTGTGTCAATGAAAAGATTATTATTTGGCCGAACTAATATCAGTAAAGATAAATAGAAATTTTTTACAACATTTCTGAGGGAACTTTCCTATCAGTAACGCGCTTCAATTAGAACAAATTTTCTGTTCAACTTTATTGGTTGAAGTTTTCAAATGCGGTAATCAGGAACTGCTGATCCGATTAAAATACAAATCTTGTGACATCCTATTCAGTTATTCATTCTCAAAAGCTAGACAATACACTATGTGGGTCCTCCTCTTTATTCATAACTCCATTGTATGATCAGCGTTCTTTGCCCCGAGATTGCACTTATACTCTAAAGCGAAAGTTGGGTTCCCCCGGGGTGGTCATCCCTGTATGATCAGCTTAGCCAATTTTGCAGTGTCTTTGTAAAACGAAAATCACAAATTCGCCCCAAAAAATTCAAATAATCGATTTTTTATATTCAATTGCAGACATCTAGGTACTCATTGAAAATGAAAATTACCATTCAAAATTTCTGGTATGAATTTGGACTTTTTAAATTAAAGAAAGTCTCCTAACTTGGCAATAACGCATATGCTTTATTTACAAGGAAGGTCTTCATACAGGCATACCCTGAAAAATCTGAAATAATTGCAGAATGTTTTTCTCACGTGGATATATATGTTTATAAAAAAATTTCGCCGGAACCCCCATTCAGTGTCCGTAAAAAAAATAATGAAAATTTCGTTTTTTGGCGATTTATTGCCGGTTGACGATGGAATGTAATTTCAAAAAATACTTTATGTCAAATACACTTCAAGAAAAGAAAAAGTTTCATGTTGAACTTGTTTTGATAAATTTAATTTAAATAACTTTGGTTTTGTAAGTGTTAGTTTGTTTTAAGTATAATTTTGTTTAATCGATATTTATACGTGTTTATATTCAAATTTAATCAAGAAAATTTAAGATTTAAAACAAAATTCATAATTTAAATTAACTAAATTTGTTTCAAGCTCAACATCCAATTGAGAATTGTAGATTAGATTTTGTTGCTATGGAAAATCTGGCTTTTATTTTTGAATACGCTTAAATGTATGAAGATAAATTTTCTCAATATGATTTTTTTTATCTATGAAAACATTTTTTCCAGTGATTAATTAAATAAGTACTTCAACAAGTAATATATATGTGTAATACAATATGTATATATATATGTATATAATATATATAAGTCTTTCGTGGTTTATCTTTAAATTCATTAAGTACTGTTTACACGCATTCTAAATACCTAACAGTTTTGAGCTGTATTATAATCGTTTGCTTTTGGCGAGGTAAAGAGCTGCTGTCTAAATCGCGTTACTCTTTCGTCTTTTCACGCCAAATATTCGAAAATATTTTATATTTTTTACATACTTTCGACTGTGATTTCGCCGCTAATTTTGACTGATCCTTTATTACATACATAATTACTTTAATTAGCATTTTTTTTCATAAAATTCTGAGTATGCCCAGTATGGAGACCTTCCTTGTTAGTGCAAAATTCTCGGAGTTGAGATAAGTCCAAAACATTGTGATACGATTGGAAGCATGTTTGATCAGTTCCTTTCTACTGGACGGAGGAATTTACAGAACACTCGGTAACTGAATGAGTAGTTTCTTCTGTAAGTTTAATGATTTGCCTAATTGCCACAAATGATACATAATGGGCTGGAAAGTTTCAAGTTTAAGTAAAGATTCACCCCAATTTTTGTCTGAAAATACTTTTGTAACTTAAATTTCGAAAGGTAACTTTCGCGATATTTAACCCTCTCATTTCCTTAGTTGAAGACCTTTTAAAAATTCCGTAACTGAGAGAATTTGAATTCACGCCAAAAAAATTCAACACCAAATTTCTCTTTATCTAAATATGAACTGTCTGTTATTAATTAAACCAAGTATTTCTATTTTAAATTTCTGGTATGAATTTGGAATATCCGAGTTAAGAAAGACACTAAATTCGAAATTTTTTTGGTAGCATATATTCTGATATTCGGATCTGTGTGTTTTTCGAGAAGCTTCTGGCTTTGAATAGTTTAATCTTTTATATAAGAGTGACAATTTGGTGGTCGATTAACACTAAATACCGGGTGTCCCAAAAATGACTGATGGATTTTAAAATTCAATAACTTGCAAACGGTGACAGCTATTGAAAATTTTTTGCAGGAGGGTTATGTATAATGTCAGGAGTTTTTTTTTTACCGTATTTTTTTATTTTAGTTCGCATCTCAAACAATAGTTGGCGCTGACGGCGATTGAAGGCCAGGTGATCAGTGCTGAGTGAAGCGTCGTCCCGGCCTTCAATCGTCGTCAGTGCCACCTATTGCTTGAGATGCGAACTAAAATAAAAAAATTACGGTAAAAAAACTCCTGACATTATACAAAATCCTCCTGCAAAAATTTTTTAAATAGCTGTCACCGTTTGCAAGTTATTGAAATTTAAAATCCATCAGTCATTTTTGGGACACCCGGTATGTTTGAAATTTTTTAATACAGTTAAAACAGCATAATTTGTATAGTAGATGTTTCTTTAGCACTTTTTCACTTAATTTTTTCAAAGACAGTGGAAGATATTTATCAAACATTAATTTGAATTCCAAAATTTCAAATTTTTTCAGAAGTTTTGAACAAAATTTTGCTTTTAAAATTCACGAGATGAAAAACATTTAATTAATTTCAAGTAATTTTGTTCACAAATTCTAGCAACATTCAACCATTTCAACAAACTTTAAATAGGCAAATAAAGAACAAACTTTATTTGCCTTAGAAATATTAAACTTAGTTTTTGTTCATTATCAATAACTGAATCTTTAAAATATGAAGCGTCGAAAATGTTTGGATTAAAAGTATAAATAATTCAAGTGTAATGCATCGCATTCAAGTGTAAATTATCTTCTTATCAAAAGTAACCTTATCAAAAGAAACATTCACATGAAGTCACGGTTGATTTAAAATTTCAACAATGATAAAAAAGTTATTACAATATCTCAACTTGTATTTAAATAAATCTGCGTTAAGTAATTTAATCATTTTTAAATGTTCTGTTTTTTATGCCCTATCAGAGTAAATTATAATGCTGCAATGTTCTCTTCATTCTGTAGATAAAATGAGTATATGTGGGTTTAACTCTAATTTCTTTATTATTTTTCTTTAAACATTTTTTTTTATTTCTTTCTACAAAAAATCTAAAATACGCCAGTATTTGATTTATTACGACCTTTCTTTAAAGATTAAACGTTAAAAAATTAAAATATATCAAAGTCTGAGATACTTCTTTTTATATGTTGATTTCTGTTTTATTTGTCATTCTGAGACCATAACAAATACAGCGAAAAATCACCGAATAAACTGGCAATAAGTTATAATTAAAATGATAATCATTGTAAAAATCAACCTAAAATAAAATAAAGGCAGGACGCGTTTCCAGCTAAAAATAATAACAGCTCGTCCTCAGCTGAAGTAGATACGTGTCTGTAAGAGAAGAAGGCCAAAAATGAACTGAAAGATAGAAAGTTGAGATTGCAAATAGTGCTATTGTTGACGCTAACCACTTTTTTTGAAATGGTAAAATTCTCCTTACTGAAAAACATACTAAATAAGGAGGAAACAATTTATATTTTACTATTTTCAAGAAATCTGAATTAAAAAGGTAACGGATTGAAAACATTCACTTTGTTTGCGTTTTTTGTAAAATGCATTATTTATCAACCTAAATCTCTGTGATTATTATACATTTCGTCAAATAGTAATTTAATAGATGGAAGACGAGCATTGATTATCTCCAAACCTAAGAATAACTGGATTTTTTTTTTTTTTTTTTTTTATACGACATTTATAATCTAAGCCAGAGCTTGCAGAGTTCCTAAATATTTCTACGTCTTCTGTCTTTATTTTAAATCAAAAACATTCGCCATAGATTACTTTAAAAACTTCCTATGAAATTCACAATATAGTTTGAAAATAATTGTAGAAAAAGGAGAAATTTTTAAGTACGCTGCAAACCCTGCCATAGCTTCTTATTGTCTCTGCGTTATAATTTTGCGTATCATTAACCAAAAATAAATTTAGAATGAAGTTCAGACGACTTGTACCATGAAATTAATATACATTTTTGCTTTCATAAGTGTTTTTATATACGGAATAATAATGAAAAATGTGAATTGAAATTCAAAATTAAGATTTTAATTCGCATTTCAATTCAATATATTTTGATTTTCATAAATAGTAATGGATTATAACTATGCATTTTATTTTATTATGTTACTTAGTTGAAAATAATGAAATTTATAATTCAATGCTTTGTGAAATAACAGGAAATTGAACAATTTTCAATAAATTTGTACATATTTTATGTAATTATGCAATTTTAATTAACAGTGCATTTTCCAGAGTTTATTACAATTCCATAAAAAATAAAAATAATTTATGTAGATACAGTGATTTAATACAGTGGCTGTCATCAATAATGAAACATTATCAGGTGAGTAATGTTTTTTATATATATTTTTCAATATTCAGACTCAGTGCGATGCAAGATCTTGGGGACTGAGGTAGGTATTATATTTTATTAAAATACTTCTATCAAAAGAAATTATAACTTTTGTGTACAGGGGTCTAAAAATGTAGGTGCCAGCAGAACGACTCTCATCACCAAATTTTATTAGTTCTCTTCATTTAAATTTTACTAGCATTCTTACAAAAATATTTGAAGAAATATTATGCAAAAAATATCCATTTAAGTTTAGTGGTGAAAGACTGCTCATTGGTGGCTAAATTCGTGCACCTCTGTTTTTGCGTAATCATTTTTTCATTGTATGTCTACTAATTTCATTTGAACGTTCCGATTGCGATAAATCTTTTTTCCTGCACCCTCTAAATACTAGGCGCAAAAGGAACATAAATGGCAACAGTCGCATATTTTTCAGTACTTTTATGGTCTCTTGAATGTTAATACCAGAAAAATCTTCAAGTTTTTTTCCTTCTTATTTAAAAAAAAAAAAAAGCAAGTACGAAGAAGTCTTTAACACATTCGCTGCCAATCACGCGCCAGCGCATGATATGGCGCCAACGTTAACACTAGAACGCCGGGAAATTTTACGCAAGTTTTATAAAATATATTTAAAACCAGAAAAATAATTTGAAATAATTTAGTTTATTTGTTTATCTTATTTCATTGCAACTGATATATAACTTATTTTTTGAAGATTTTTCTGGTTCGAATCAACAATTAGTCAAGTAATTGGTGTCAAATTGACACCTTCCCGGCGTTCTAGTGTTAAGGGGCCACTCATGTGCCAGTGCGAGATATGGTGTGATATCCAATAGCCAATCACGGGCTGGCGCAGGAAAACCTTTCACTGATTCTTTGTTATAAAAAGTAAATCGGCGTCTGGAAAAAACCGACGTCTACAGTGCGGCATTAACTATTATCACATCTTCACGTAAGCGGCAGCGAACGTCTTAACCTCTTGCAGCGCTGTGGTATATCTATGAAACTCTTAATTTTAATTCCCAAACGCCACATTGGCACCGAATTTTAATTGAAAAAAATTACAGTTTAGTGAATGCGTGAAATATGCCCACCCCCCCCCCCTTTAATATATATATATACATAAAGTTGTTTTCAAATTCCGGTGTCATTCACTTATTTCAACACTTAAGCAATGAATTTGCTCTGCTCCGCAAAGGGTTAACAAAATTCGTGTTTCTAAATTCAAGGGCCCATATAAACGCTGGAACCCTGCCCCCTCCCTACGTCAGACGCCATTTCTATTTCAGTGCACGAAGAGTTTCTACTCAGAAGGCAGTGTTTGCTGGAACATTGACTTTTTGTCGGTTTTCCCTTTATAAATTTCACCAGAATGCAAAATTGCGTATTGGTCTGATTGTCTGTTTCCTTAATTTATTTTTACTTTTAGATTATTACTTATTAAAAAGTCAGCCAATCAAAACGAAATGTTAATGTTTTGTTAAAATACAGAGTATTGTTTTATGTTTTTGAAAAGAAACGTAAAAAAAAATAATTTATGATCGTCTATTTTGCATCAAAATGAGCGATAACAGAAAAGATGGAATTTAAATGAACAAGGAAAACAGTAATATAAGAAAGATTCCCTTTAAGCCAGTTTCATTTTTTATGGTGAAATATTTTTAATGCACTCCTAATCACATCAATAAATTAATTAGTGATTTATGAATTTTAAACATTAAAAAATTATCATTACTGAAATTAATAAATTTGAAATAAATCATGAATGGATGTATCCTTTCTTTTGCAGCGCTTTTACGGAATTCGTCGAATGTCAACATGAGCATTTATCACGAGACTGTGGCCATCATGCTGATCAGTTTTTCCAAAGACATCTGGATCGCATGTCAGGATCTCTCATTAACGAACACTGTGTTTTATATACACATGGTTCAAACGCTTGCTCTTTCAATCAAAATTTAGCTGAAAGTTTACAATCGAGAAATTTTTACATGTATAGAAATATTTTTAAAGTTTTCTCATTAGTTCTAGCAATATTTTTTTATGTGAAACGATGACAATAAACAACTTCTAAAATTCTGTCTACGTCATTCTTAATCCTTAATGCCACAATTGGATTTTATTTAAAGTTTACCTGTTATTAACCTGTCTTGTCAAAATCCAATAAACAACTGCTAAATAAATATATAAATTACATGTAATCTTACTAACTGAATATCATTAATGATTGACGACTAATACATTTTAAACTATATTGAATATATTTAACAGTTGCTTTCTAAAAACAGTAAATATATTGTTCCAGCTTATGTTATAAATAAATGTGTAAGATAATGCAGAGTTGTCAAGGCTTTGGCTTTTTGTACGCCTCTATAATTTTAGAGAAAATTCCATTCTTTTATATAATCCAAATGTTCTAATTACATAAAATGACATTTTCAATACTAAAATACTGATATCCAAAAAACCGAAGACTTGGCAGCTCTGATAATGTTTTTTCTAGAAGTATTTATGTCAAGATTCGTACGGTACTGGAATTTGTAGATCGGGAAATTTCTCAGTACCAGTATTTTCTTTTGGAACACCTGTTCTTAAATAAGACGTAATTTCATCCCTTAGCACTAGATTGAAAAAATATTGATGGATTCTTGGAAAACAATGGGACTCGCACGAGCCCGGTATGTGCTTAGACCACGAATTAAAAAAGTGAAAATAATGTGTAGTATATTTTTAACCCTTTCACGACTAGAGCCATTTGCTTAACCCTTTGCGCTCGAGAGGTGATTCTAACTAACTACTAGTGTCCCACGTAAATAAGTGCTCCAAATGCTCCGGACCAGTGTTGCCAGAGGGCTACTTTTTAAAAATTCATATTTCTTGATTCGCACCACTTTTTTGAAATGTTTGAAAAATTCATTTTCTTTACGCCTTTATTAATATGTCATTAAATAAGGCGCATTTTACTGTTTCAAAAAAGAGGTGTCAGCCAAAAATCAGAATTTAAAATCAGTAGACCAACTGGCAACACTGCACCGGACACTGACATTTGAATTAATTTTGTTCGGCTTATTTAATGGCCGAATAATCCAAGATAGAAAATCGTGAAATAAACTGTAAGATATTAGTGGTGTCAAAAACATTTATCGAACCGATTTACGAAGGAGACCTGACAACACTAGCGGGAGAGAGAGTCCCTTCTCAGTGCAAAAGGTTAATTTTTAAGCTTTTACCACCAGTTTTTCTAAATAGACCTATAATTGAATCGCGAAAATGCTTGATTATATTAACATAGGTGCCAACCTGACATCGATTATCCATAATACGTGTGTTAATTTGGCCCTTGGTTTAATGAGTTTCGAACCAGAATTTTTTCAAAGAAATGAGATTAAGTATGTTCCACTAACAGTCCTGCAATTAAATAAAGATTCATGAAATATATTTTCTGTTTTGTAATGACGTTAATCTGGATCAAACTAATCCAGGTACAACGGAAGGTTAGTTGAAAGTTGGCAGCTATGAATAAAGTAAATTTCACAATAAAAAATAACTGGTGAGAATAAAGAAGGATTCTGAACATAGTAAGTGGTACCTTATCATAACGTATACTGATCTCTCAGCCCCAAGGGTTTAAAAATAATGCAATATTTTAATTTAGAAGTTCCTTCCATGGATTTGAGACAGTTCGAAAGATACGAATGCGCGCCTACCATCATGAACATATTTTAAATACAAATACACTAATTTTCTATATGAAATACAAAATAAATTTTTAGACATCCTTTCCTTATGTAATTATCTACAAACTCATTAAAATATTTAATATGAGAACTTTTATCAATTCAGTTTCTCACACCTAGATTAACTGAAATTCTTATCAGTTTATGGATTTGAACAATTTACAAAGAAATTTATATGTAAGAAATAACGCATCAATCAAGGGTCCTTATCTCTGAAACATAAACGATTCCAACAAATAGGATTAATCACTTTGTCTGCGAACATTTAAGGGATAAAAATCACTTTAGAGAAAACGTTTGTCTAACGAGGAAAGATGTATAATGCAACACAGCGTTTGTAATTTATTCTCTTTCTGAATCAAATACCTATCGTAGGAAACTCGTCGAAACAACAGCTTGATTACTCAAAGAATTAGAAGTAATCTTATTTACTGATTATCATTCATGCTCAGTGACTAATTCATTTAAAATTGCTTTGAAACGTTAATAGTTCTTTTGGGAAAAGTAATTAGTGCATCGACCGATACTTGTAATATATTCAGTCGCTCATTACGACCCAAACTATATTATCTATATTAAAATAAATTCAATAAATTGCAACCTTAAATTCCCACTGAATAAATTATTTCCAATGGTGTAAAAGATGTGTTCCAAAAAATAAATTGTGTGAAATATGTTATGGACTAAATGGAAAAGTAAAGGTAATTATTATTATTTTTTAATTTATCTGATAAATATGCGTATGGAATTAACCTTCAGGTTGTTATTTAAAAAATAAAATAAAAGTATACGAAGATGTATTAGATTTCATCGTATTATAGTACACATATCAGTAAAAACTCATATTAAATGTGATGTAACGTGTATTTAAAAATCCATATGCATATGTATCCATAAAAAAATCCATATGAAAATATAAAAAGAATATTTACGAAAATGTTACTATTTAAAAATCTTGTAAGGATTTTAACCCTTTGAGCCAGTGTGCGGATCCAAATGCTGTGATTAACATTTATTTTGTAAAGTTTTTCTATCAATGCGGAGTATATTCTATTATTCATTAAGGCAAAGAAAATTTTACAATATTATTAGTATCAAGACCATATGCATCCTAACCCCCTGGATACGCCAATGCTTTAAGCTCTGGTAGCTGACTTTCTTCCCAATTAATTTTAACTCCGAAACGTCATATTGGAGCAGCATGTCCCTCGAAGGATTTTGCGCCATTAAAGCCTAACCAACCAACCGAAACGTCACAATGACATCGTGATATTCAACCAAATTTTTTGAAAGACTGGTGTATTTTTTTTTTTATGTATATGACAAACTGAATTTTTCTTTGCCAAATACCCGCGTCAATGTGACATTTAGAGATTTTGGAAACAATTACCCACCAAAGCTTAAAGGGTTCAAAAATAAATTTTCTTCAATTTCTAAAAAAGTTTTAATCAACTATGCAGTTATAAAGGGATCGTATGCTTCAAGGATTTTGAAGAAACTATTACCAGAATTTTCGTAACGAAATGTTTGACTTTTTGAATGAAAAATAAATATGTCTTCAGAGATACCGACCAATACTTTATTAATCTTCTGGTGCTAAAATACCTGAAATTTCACGAACCCCTTGCAAAATGCACTTTTAGTTCAACATTTAAATGCAATGAGGTGGGGCTCCCAAATGGTCCGCGAACTGAACATCAGAATTTTTTTAGAGAAATTTCATTTTAGATTTTTCTTGTAAATTGTCAAGAAGCCACGTTTGGCAGTTGATTCTAGGTCAAACGTATTATGAAATTTTCTGTTGAAAAATACTGATGTTCAGTTCGCCGACCATTTGGGAGCCCTGAATGAGGTCATCATCTGAAAAAAGATTTTTTTTTTTAATACAAAGAAAATGCTGTATCTGCCAACTTAAGAAAACGACTTTCAGGAAAAAAGGTTTCCTGGCCTACTCCAAATGTAAGTATAATGACAGATTTCATGCACATAAGATTTAAACACTTCTTTCCATTGATTGGGACAACACTGTATGAGATTGGAAATATCATTTCGATATTTAAACCCTCCTAATTTTGTTTTATTTTATTTTATTTACTTTTTTTGTTATTTTTTTTTTACACCATACACTAAAAATTGGGGCTGTGCATCACTTTTTCCACAATAAAATATGTACCCTATATAAACGAAAAATAGCTGAAAATTGTTTAAAATAAATTTACAGTTATAATTAACGGTACCAAACAGCTTTAAATATCAAAACAAAGTCTTCTAGAACTAACTAATTTTGAGTACGAAGAATTTGACAATTAAGTGGTTAAATTGCAAAATTTGTGAGTATTTTGTTCAATGGTATACATTGTACTATATTCTTTAGATTAAATATGGACAAAAAATTCTATTCAAAGATTGTGATACAACAGTAACATAGAAAAAATAAAAGTGTGATCCCATCTATTTATTTTTTTTCGATTTAACATACATTTAAAAACGCCTAATTGATCAGATTTTTACTATACAAACATTTTTTATTGGTACACAAGGTACAAAAGAAGCGCATTTAGACGCAAATTATATAAATTAATATTTTATCCTTTTTATGTTTATCAAAATTCTCAAAATAAAAAAGTAATTTTAGTTTGCGAAATGTTCAAATAAATATAGGAATAATTTTTCATAAAAAGAACTGCTTTAAAACCTCCAACACAGCATTTGTCGTTTTTAAAAAAAGTATCAAAAAGCTTTTAATATCAAAATAAACAGTCTTCTTGAACGAACTGGGTTTGGTTAAGATTAATTTGACAATTAAATAGTAAAATCGCAAAATTTGAAGTGTTTTGTTCAAGGGTGTATTTGTAAAAATATTTTTGCACCCTCAACAGATCAAAATATTCTGAGACATTTTCAGAGTCATTTTTAAAAGTAAAAAAATGAAACCTTCTGAGGGGATTTTTGAAGTGATGTGATTTCATTTTTCGATCAATTAATTGGAATTAGATTTATAAACAATTATTTTCTCTGTATAACCATTTTTTTTCATTACAAGACATCCCACTTCGGAAAGTTCGTTTCAAAACGGCAACTTTGACAGCATTTTTTGCAATATTTCCTGCCGTTTTCAAAAAATCGACAATCGCGGCACATTAGGTAGATCCTAAATGAGAGAATTTGTTAGTTTGATGTATTTGATAGGAAAAATGAATTTAAAAATTAACCAGAAAAAGAGCAGGAATACACCCTTAATGTCATACATTGCAATATATTCCTAAGATAAATATAGGCAAAAATTGTATTCAGAAATTGTGATACAACTGTTGCATAGAAAAAATAAAAGTTTGAACCCATCAGTTTATTTATTTTTTGATTTAACATTTATATAAAAACGGCTCACCGATCGGAGTTTCATTATAGAAACATTCTTTATTGGTACAAACGATACAAAAGAAGAGCATTTAGGCGCAAATTCTATAAATTAATACTTTATTCCCTTTATGATTATCAAAACTCTCAAAATCAAAAAGTAATTTTAGTTTGCGAAATCTTCAAATAAATATGGAAATAATTCGCTGTGAAAAGAACTACTTTACAACCTCCAACACAGAATTTGTTGCTTTTAAAAAATCTGAACTTAAAAGAAGATATGTAAAAAAGAAATAAAATATTAATTCCGTAGAATTTTTCTCTTTATAGATACACTTTTAAGCAAATAACATTGAGAACAAATAACAGGTTTCAAAGTAATAAAGAATATTTTTCCCAGACTCGTTAATGAGTTCTGTAGATTATTTTCTGATAGTTTCATAAGTCATTAAAAATTTTGTGACATCAAAGAAAAAGGATAAATGATTTTTTTAAGTATCGGAAAAATACATTTTTCTTAAATTTGTTTGCAGTTTTCAACTTCAAAGTTAAACGAATTTCGTGTTAACAAAGAAACAAGTTTATTAAGATATTATATTAATGCGTTTGTTTATTTAGAACAAAGTGTACGATGGAATCTTGCTTTGACTTTTCGTAGAAATTAAAAGAATATGAAATGCACAAAAAAATAAAGAGAGGAAAGTTAAAAACATTGGAATGATTGTAATATCATTTTGGAAACACAAAATTACATAAAAGTAAATACAAAGTCACTTAAAATGTACTAATCAGGATTAGGGTTGTCAGTTTGGCCTCCATTTTCATTGGGAAAATTCAGATTCACACCATCAAATATGAATAGTATTTTCTGATTAAATTAACAACAGGCATTACGTAGTTATTTAACCCTTTTCGGCACGCTGTGCCCAGTCCCGGATACCTAATTTCAATTCCAAACTTGCAGTAAACACCAGTAATAATTTAATAGAATTTTGCTTTTACAATGAAAGCTTAAATTAAGGGATTCTTAATTTCTAAAAAAGTCGTTTGCAAATTCCGGTGACAGCCAATAATTTCTCATTTTACTAACAGAAATCGTCCGTGCCGGAAAGGATTAAAATGAATGTTCTTCTTTAACCCTTTCCGGCACTGGCAAAGTCTGTTAGTAAAATGAGAAATTACCGATTGACACGGGAATTTAAAAACAAATTTTTTAGATATTTTGAATTCCTCAATTTAAGCTTTAATTGTAAATGCAAAAATTTACTAAAATATTATTGGTGCCGTTTGCAAGTTTGGAATTAAAATTAAGTATCCCAGACCGGGCACAGTGTGCCGGAAAGGGTTAAAACGTTTTGTTTTGAATTAATAAAATAGGAAGCTAAAGTGGCTAGCTGATTTAAAAATATATAATATCCAACAAATTGTGACAGTTATTAACATTATACAGGTCACAAACAGTGTTTTCAAAGTTGTTTGTTTTTTTATTCAAAAATTTAAAGCTCACAAAATAATTCAATTCTCATATTACTTTCTTTTAGTCATGAAATATCTATTGCTATAATAACTAAAAATAACTATTCAAACATCCAGTGAAAAAATTAAAATATATTAACAATAGTTTTATAAATGACGCATAAACGCATCAAATGATAAGCGTAGTGTAGACGTTTAGTCTTTCTTGCAGGAGTTTGATGTGTGAAGTAGTAAATTGCTTTAGTATTTATTCTTGGTTTAGTACTGGTTTTTTAATGTAGGTGAGGCTATAATTTAATCCCTTAAAATAAATTTTTTAATACTTTACATCGATTATAGCTGGAAATTGGCGAAGCATGAAAGTAAGGTGCACGGATACCACTATATTTTACAGAACATTTTACATATTATAACAGGGTGCGTAGTCATCAAAAAACTCAGAGGATTTTAATTCTTTTAGTATCAGAAATTCTTTAAAACACTGGTTGTTTCATCTGAAAAAGGATTTCGTTTTCGTTAAATAAAACAAATATTACATTATAAAAATTCTGGTAAAGTGTGCTTACAAGGTCCTTCCACGTTACGCACCCTGTATAATAGCAAAATTCCGTGAATGATTGATTATCCCATTTTTCCCCTGTATCCTCAAAAACTATTTTAAATATTACATTTTGACAAACTACGGATTGCATCCATAAATATTCTCTTTTGTCTAATAAGTGGACCACCAAACATGGTACTCACATATTTTGATTATTTCAAAGTATTTTGTAGGGGTCATTCCACTACTTATTCTGATCAACGTTTTCTTCAAATAACCTTAGTTTTTGGGAAATTTAAGGACATAGTTCATTGTTTATTTTAAATACTCAGTAGTATGGCTAATGCATATCATTTCATGGCGCAGTGGAAGTAGGTGAGCATACGAACCAAGAGGTTGTAGGTTCAATTCCGCGTTGTTGTTGTTTTTTTCTTATTTTTATGTTTTTTTACACACTGCACATCTTAAGCTGAAATGAGAATTCTACAGCTTTGAAATTTTTGTTATTTTCTTAATAAATTACATTTACATTTTAAAATTTTTTTCATGAAAATTTATTTTTCTCTGTAATTTTAAACTAATATTTCTATTGACAAAGCTGCAAAATTTATTTATGAATTTGAAAAAAATTTCAAATAATGCCTATATTTTGCGTCTTTTATAGAATTTTTCAACTTTTATTACCGGTTTTTTAAAACAGAAAATTTTGCCTAATTGAATCAGAAAAATGGCCAGAATAAACAATGCAAAATTCAGGGGTCCCAAATGGTCCGCGAACTGAACATCAGAATTGTTTTAGAGAAATTTTCTTTTTAGATTTTTCTTGCAAATTGTCAAGAAACCACGTTTGGAAGTTGATTCTAGCTCAAACGTATTATGAAATTTTCTGTTAAAAAATACTGATGTTCAGTTCGCGGACCATTTGGGAGCCCTGAAAATTTAATCGTGACAATAATAAATCATGATTGGTAAAAATCGTTGCCCGTATGTCGTACGGATAATTCAGGGAAGCGGTTAAACAGCATAATGGCTTATCAAGGATGGTACCCGTAACCAACAATACTGAAAGGTTTTCTTCACCTTGATTCAGAGCAGAAAATTTTCTGGTTTTCTTAGGCAAACAGAAATAAAATAAATTATCAGTATTCAAATCATTTGGGCACTCACCTTTATTACGCCACTGCAGCAACAGATTATCAGCTTTTTTCACCAAGTTTAGCTGAAATAATTACATCACAAGGGTTGGAATAAATTTGTAAAATTTTTTGTTTATTTTTCAGGTGGTAGGAAAAAAGAAAAAGCGCATATATTAAAAGAAAATAAATCTGATAACGAGAAACGGCATACATATTTGTAATGTCAACACATTGAAATAAATAACTAAGACAATTTTATATTTAATACCATAATAGGAATTACACATGTCATATGTCACGAAGAATTTTATTTAATTTTAGTCAATTTTCCTGATTTAAATAATCTGTTTTGTTTGAAATAAAACAAAAATCAACGTGAATTGTTTGCAATTAATGGACTACAATAATAATGTATTATAAACATTTACTTCCTAAAATCTTTTACAAAATCACAAATTATTTTTGTTTTATCATATGCATTTACATATTTAGAGGAACTGTTTACGTGATGACATTAATAGAATTTTGTAATTTAAATATTGTGAAATGCGTCCTTTGTTTGTTTTATTTCTTTAATTTCCATTCATTTATCTCTTATTAAAACAAGCATAATTGCTTTTATTAAGGATGATATTTAGTGCTGGCAAAACGAAATCAAATTCATTTAAAAGGATTTTTTACGAAATGCTAATTTTTCAAGGAAACTTTTATACTTATTTTTGATATTTCCGAATAGAAATGTATTTATAGTTCCTAATTCTGAAAACAAGTTTCTCTGTAAATTTTTACGGATGAATTTGCCAGAAAAATATGTTTCTAGTACATTGTACTGTAAGATTAATAAAGGGAAAATGAAAAGATCAACACAAAATATATGAGTTTTGCCTAAAGATATCGATATACACATATACTATTTTACTACATGTAGAGAATAAAGAAACAACACTAATGTTTAAACAACAATTGATTATGAGCTTTTTTCCTCGGGTGTAGCTAAAATAGTTACATCATAAGGGTTTGAATTAATTAGAATGTTTTTATTTTTTTATTTTTCAGATGGTAGAAAAGAGAAAAATGCGCTTAAATTAAACTAAAATAACTCTAATAACGAAAAATTATATGAATATTTTTAATTTCAATTCATTGAAATGAATAATTAAGACAATTTTATACTTACTATCATAATAGAAACAACACATATAACATTTCACGAAGAGTTTTATTTAATTTTAGATAATTTTCCTGATTTAAATATTTTGTTTTGTTTGAAAAAGAAGAAAAATCTAAGTGAATTGTTTGCAAATAAAGGGCTGCAATAATAACGTATTATAAATATTTACTTCATATAATTACAAAATCCCAATTTATTTTTATCATGTATACATCCATTTATTAAGAGTAACTGTTTACGAGATGAGATCAATACAATTTTGTAAATTAAATATGGTGAATCACGTATTTTAACGTATTTCTTTAATTTTCAGTCATGTAACTCTTATTCAAACAAACATAAGTGCTTTTATTATGGATGATATTCAGAGCAGGCAAAATGAAATAAAATTCATTTAAATGCACTTTTTCCGGAATATTTATTTTTCCAGAAATCCTTTATATTTATTTTAGATTTTTTCAAATAGAAAGTTATTTGTTAATCCAGATTCCGAAAACGAGTTTTTCTAGAAATTTTACGAATGAATTTGCCGGAAAAATATGCTTGCTGGACATTGTACTGTAACATTAATAAAGGGAAAATGAAAAGTCCAACACAAAGCATACCAGTTTCATTCAAACAAATGAAAACAAGCATGTATTACTATTTTTCTTTTCATTTTGCAATATTTATGTTTTTCAAAAGTTCTAAATAAAGTCCTACTTAAATGCAAATAATGCAAAATATAGAAGAAGATTATATTCTTTTTATGGAATTCACAAATATAAAGAGCAGCTTCACGGCACCAGTTTTTATTTACTTTTGTTTGAAAACTCATGAAAATAGCTGGCGTTGATACATATAAATTATCTGATCGAAAGTTTTTTTTTTTATTTAGGTAAGCGGGAAAAAATCATGCTGAAAATACGGGCAGAAATGGCCTTCTGAATTGAATTTTTCGTTGAAAAGTAATACAACAGTTCAGGGGTAGAAAATTTTCACTGAGTTCGAACCTATATTAGATGTGACTATATGAATATTTTAAACCTTCCTACCCTGAATGGGTCTAATCGACCCACATGTATAATTTGCTTTATACGATTCGAACCATAACTTTTTATATAAAGAAATTTAAATAAGAGATTCAGAAAAATTAGTCAATCAAATATATTAAAATGTTTTAAATAACAATTCTGGTGTAAATTTTTTTTTTTTTTATCAAGAATGAGTAAAATTTGAACAGGGTAGGAAGGTTAATGTCAATAGATGGAAATGAACAATTAAGACAATTATTTTATTTAATGAAATAATAGGAACAACACATATTACATTTCACGGAGTTCTATTTAATTTCAGCTAATTTGCCTGATTTAAACAATCTGTTTTGTTTGAAATAAAACAAAAATCTAAGTGAATTGTTTCCAAATAAAGGACTACAGTAGTAACGCATTATAAATATTTACTTTATATAATTTATTACAATATCCCAATTTATTTTTGTTTTATCATATACATCTACTTATTTAACGGAACTGTTTACGAGATGAGATTAATACAATTCTGTAAATTAAATAGTGTGAAATGCGTCCTTTGTTTGTTTTGTTTCTTTAATTTGCATTCATTTAGCTCTTATTCAAACAAAGTGTTTTTATTATGGATGACATTTACAGCAGGGAAAATTATATAAAATTCCTATAAAGACACTTTTCCCTAAATGCTTATTTTTCCAGAAAACATTTATACTTATATTTGATATTTTCGAATAGAAACTTATTTATTGTATCTGATTCCGAAAACGATTTTCTCTAGAAATTTTTACGAATGAATTTGTAGGAAAAATGTGTTTGCTGTACATTGTACTGTAAGATAAACAAGTGAGAAAAATCATGCGTTAAGCATAGATTATGAAACACTTTCCAACACTTCAGAAAATCTTTAACAGAACTTTGTTATCCAGGGAAATAAGGTGTTACTGTTCATAACCGAAATGCTTTCCAATACTTTCAAACAGCCCTGTATTTGATTTGTCTGTTAATAAATATACTATATAATAGAGAAATTTAATTTAGCAAAAAAACTCCTAGCTGGTTGAAATTTTTCTTATAGCAATTTACACTAATAGAAGGAAAGTTGTTTCAATACTTTTGTTCCACCCTGTAGTTTTTCTAGTACCTTTATTACTCGAAAGTATTTTGCTAAAATTTGATTTAAACAAAAATACTCTCTCCTTAAATCACATTTCCAGAAATTATCATCCATAGTCGAACCGGTATCCAGTTCTTGGCGTGACCCTGTGTATCATTTTATCCATATTCTACAAACATTTCATGGTAAACTGAATGCAATTCAACGCAAAAATGCAAAATTTATTTAAAAATCACCTTTAAGCAAATTACGCTCATATTATGCAAATTTTCCAAGCTCTTGTGTGTAACCCTCTATATCTAAATTGTGCAACTGTTAGCATTCATACACACCATATAATGTGCATACATTTAGTGAAACTTAAAAGCGCATATCGTAATTAAAAATGCATTTCAACCATCCAACAGTCATTATCCATAAATACAGAATATTTCGGATAGAATTTACTATTTGAAATCTTTTGTGTGTCCCTCTAAATGCTAAAGCACTTCGTAATATGAGTGAAATAACCAGAATTAGGGGAATATGGGTATACTTGAGCCATTTTTTAAATTTTAATTTTTGTAATTTTTTTATAATTTCTTAGAACAAAATAAAATATTGAAAATGAAAATTTGATATTTTTTCTTGCCAGATGTCACATTCGCACCAGTATTTTGCAAAGAAAAAACCGATTTAGAACATACGCGAAAAAATGCAATAAACCTTTTTCAATAAAATTTGGTCTAATTTTCTGGTGTCTTTGTGACATTTCAGAATTAAAATTCTGTGGTAGAAAATTCTACCAGCAGAGCTCAAAGGGTTAATCACCATACTTTCAAAATGGTACCAAGGTATGTGATTTCTTTTTTACACGTTCAGAACTATAAATATGTTACCATGCTGCCAGTTTTAGAAAGAAAAATTGACCAACTGTAGAGATAATAGGGGTGGCTCAAGTATCCCCTTTGCTCAAGTATCCCCTATGCTCAAGTATCCCCTATGCTCAAGTATCCCCACTCTCCCCTAAGTCTCAGCAACGTATATCAATTTGACTGCATATGAAACCGTTTACCATAATTAAAATATGTCACAAACAATGTCCTCCTTCATTATTATGTATTAGAATTCTTTCGTGTGGTCCTGTAAATGAATAATATAACTATTCTTTTAACTGCATATTTTACAAAATGCATATTATAGTACTCTTCGTAGGGGCAAATAAATTTGAGTACGTTTTACCGGGTGTAATATCTTTAAAATTCATTTGAAACGATTTTTCTCCATAGGCCCTAATGTAACGGAAAATTTTTGACTGTCCCTATAAATAAATTAACCATGGTAGAAACTTCATTTTCAATAGGGTTCGTGCTAGGGTTGACTTCAATAAAGTCCAAAAATTTTATGGTAATCCGAAAATATTTACGAGTGTTAGAGCGTGGACAGTCGGCTACACGGCCATACGGTCATCCGGCCAGACGGCCAGGCAAACCGAATGCATAAGCATTTTTCAACTTTGTTGAAACTATTAATAAAGGGAAAATGAAAAGTCCAACAGAAAGCATAAGAGTTTCATTCAAATGAATGAAAGCAAGCATGTATTAATATTTTTCTTTTCATTTTGCTACATTTGTGTTTTTTAAAAGTTCTTAATAATATACTGTTTAAATGTAAAATATGCAAAAGATAAAAGACAATTACGTTCTTTTTATGCTGTTCTCAAATACAAAAGGGCAACTTTGTGGCACAAGTTTTTATTCACTATTGTTTGGAAAAGCATGAAATTAACAGTTGTTACTTGCAAATTATCTCACGGAAGATTTTATCCGTTCTATAGGTAAGAAGAAAAAGTCTTTATGAAAATGCTGGAAAAGTTGGCATTTGGAATCGAATTTCTTGGTGAAATGTTACATAGCAGCTTAGCGGTAGAGAATTAGCGCAGAGTTAGAGCCTATTAACACCACTTAATTTTAGTATTATTCAGTAACAGAATTTCTGAGATTTTAATAAATTGAAGAATGCAATAAAATATCAATGGTATTAATAGGCTCCACCTCTGCACCATTTACCCTCAAATGTCATCGGAGAGGTAAAGACCAGCTATTACGTGACAAAAAATCGTTTATGACTCAATAAAATATTATTTTTAAATGGAAATCTTCTTTCGATTTAAAATCACGCCTATAATCAGCCTTTGCTTTAAAAAATGAGTTGAGCAGTAGACTTGAGAACTGCCTTGATTACAATGTTGTGCTTTTTTACATTTATAATTCCCTTTCAGTTGCAAGTAATTTTGTCACGAAGGTAAGAGATGGTGAGATAAGGTCTTTGATTTGGCGTGGTATTAAAAATGTAACCCTGAAACATTTTAAACTCAGGTCAAATATTTGCAGCTCCACAGAATTTTTGTGTGGATTGAAAGGTTCTCCACGTTCAATTAACTTCAGTTGTTGTTCCATCTGCTTGTCATATTGAGGCTAAATTAAGGCATTTAAATTTGAACGATAACCGTTTTAACATTTTGCACAAGAGAGCTGATCCTCACTGACCACTATAATACTGATCACTGATCATAATGGATGCACCACAAGTATTTTATTGCATTATTTTTAATATACAAAAACTGTTACTGAATAAGCCTAAAAATATTAGTCAAATAAACTGATGTCAGTAAGCGTCAACTTTGCACTAATTTTCTACCACTGAACTGTTATATCTCTTTTCCGACAAAAATTCTCTTCATAATTCCAACTTTGCCAGTGTTCTCTGAAATTATTTTTTCCGCTTACGAAAAAAAAAAAAAAAAAAAAAAAATTCGTTGCGAAATTTATAAGTAACCATACCTGCTAATTTCATGTGTTTTCAAACAAACGTGAATAAACACTTGTACCATAAAGCTGTCCGTTTTTATTTGAGAAGAGCATAATAAAGAACGTAATGGTCTTTTATATTTTGGATGTATTACATTTAAGTAATGTTTTATTTCGAACTTTTAAAAAACATAAATATGGCAAAGTGAAAAGAAAAATATTAAGGCATGCTTGCTTCCATTCGTTTGAATGAAACTCGCATGCTTTGTGTTAGACTTTTCATTTTCCTTTATTAATCTTACAGTACAATGTACAGCAAACATATTTTTCCGGCAAATTCATTCGTAAAAATTTCTAGGGAAACTCGTTTTTGGAATCAGGAAGAATAAATAAGTTTCTATTCGGAAATATCAAAAATAAGTATAAATGTTTTCTGGAACAATAAGCATTCCGGAAAAAGTGCTTTTAAATGAATTTGATTTCATATTGCCCGCTCTAAATATAAACCGGAATAAAAGCACTTATGCTTGTTTGAATAAGAGTTAAAGAACGAAAATTAGATAAATAAAACAAACAAAAGGACGCATTTGACAATATTTAATTTACAAAATTGTATTAATCTCATCTAGTAAACATTTCCTGTAAATAAGTAGATGTATGTTATGAAACAAAAATAAATTGGAATTTTGTATAAATTAGATGAAATAAATATTTATAATACGTTATTATTGTAGTCTTTTATTTGCGAACAATTCGGTTAGATTTTTGCTTTATTTAAAACAAAACAGATTATTTAAATCAGGAAAATTATCTAAAAATAAATAAAACTCTTCGCGAAATGTAATATTTGATGTTCCTATTATTGTATAAAATATAAAACTGACTTTTCTCTTTTCTATCATCTGAAAAATAAATTTAATTTTTTTCAAATAAATTCAAACCCTTGTGATGTAACTGTTTCAGCTAAACTTGATGAAAAAACTGATAATAAATTCCTATTTAAGCTATAGTGTTATTTCTTTGCTCTCTACATATATTAAAATAGTATTTAAGTATTTCGTTATGTTTAGGCGTAGCTATCAATCGATATGGCAAATATGAACATGAGTACAGATATCGAAGCTAATTTATATGCATCGAAGCTAATTTATATGCATCGAAGCAGGATATTTTAGTACTAGAAATATAAATTAAACAGACCAGTTGAAAATCTGAGAAAACAAATTCTGGTGAACCTTTTTTAGAGATAAAACTTGATTGAAAATATAGAAACTTCCGTTGTTAAATTTAATTAAGATTTTTAAATTAATTTAAAATTGAATGTTGACTTCCTCAGTTATTTAGCATGGCTAGAGATTGGTTTCGTTGGAAGGCTAAGTGGAGAACACACTGTCTAAATTGAGACTCCTCACTGTTCATCTAGGCTAGTGGTGACTTTAGCCAGTGTGCGAGACAAATGCCCGAGTTCCCAGTGATTTAAAAAGAATGAGTTTGCTTGATCCATCATTTAAAGCTGTTTGATACCATAATTAATTCATACCAAAAACTCTAACATTTAATTATTAGATATTGATTCCGATACATAAAGTTTAGCAATTAATGGGCAGAATTTTTGATAGGAATTGATTTTTCCAAATGGACCTGACTTTCCGAAAGACACAATAATTTAAGAACCTCTTTAAAAATTTAAATAATATTTTAGCTTCAAATTTTCTGAAGATAAGTGGCTGAAAATTTTATGAAATCTGGCAACTATTATTTTCTTTCTATTATTTTTACAAAATGCCTTGTAGTAGTTGATTAATGATACACACAAAGATTGGAAAATATGTTTTGCGCTTTCTCGAATGATTTATTCGAATCATAAAATCATTCATTCTACCCATCACTAATTTTAACCCGGGAGAACGCGCGCTTATCTAGAGTATGAATAGTTTTAACTTTGTTCCCAATAAAATCGAATTATAACAATCGCTTTATTAACACGCAGACAATTCTTACAATTTTTTGCGATAAAATAAGTTGAAGATTACTTATAAAAAATTAGTGGTTACAATTGTAAAAAAACCATACGCACTCCGGGTCTTTTAGGCCCTGCGCGTGTCCTCCCGTGTTAAAACTTTGTTTTAACACTAGAATTATTGGAAATTTGAGTCAAGTCGTATAAAAATATCTCACACCAGAATTTTGATTTAAAACAGCATAACTTTATTATTTAAACCTTTTCCGCCATTGTATGTTTTAAATTTATTACATAATAAAATTTCATGTTTGAACCGACATATGTTAATATCGAATCTGTCAAAATAACGACTCATGATAATTTTAATGTTAAAAGACATCACCAAGACACATTTTGCAAAGTAGCATTGTTAAACACTCAGCTGATTTGCCCTTACGACGTACGGGCAAGAAGAGTGTGCGTGCTCCATCATTTAAAGCTATTTTACACCACTAAACTTTTAAGTACAATTTCTTACTATTCAATGGCTGAAGGCTTATAATAAATATTACGAATATTTTAGCCTAAAAAAGGTGTTCGCACCATATTTTCAACTTATTGTACTTAAAAAAATCAGTTAAATGGTTAAAAGAGTGATAGCATTTTATGACAATTCTCGATTTTTTAGAAATAAGATTGCTTGATAGCCATCAGTTTTTTTGAAGTAGAAATATTAGCTCTACTTATTGGCAGACTAAATAATGCATAGAGAGAGCTAAAGACGATTTCAACTAGCTTAAGAACTGTTGGAAGATAATAAATCTGAATATAAAATAGCATACTGAAAACTAACTATGATATCTAATTCATGAAAACTCATATTTGCTGAATTTCGATATTTATTTCAGATATTTCTGGATAAAATATTGTTTATTTTTGCGAATCTAAAAAACGAAATTCTCTAGAAAATTTCACAAATGAATAAGCCAGAGAAATATTTGTACAATTGATTGTTAGAATAACAACAGTAAAAAATAAAATTTCAAATCAAATCATAAAAAGAGTTCCCTTCAAACTACTTAAAGCAAGTGCATATGAATAAATTAATTTTCATTTTCCTATATTCATGTTTCTTAAATATTCTAAATAAAATAGTCTCTTTATATGTTAAAATATGCTTAAAAATATAAAAGCTATCTCTTTTTTATAAAGAAAAAAATTATTTGCATGTATCTTTTACATGAAGGTTTAGAAAAGTAATAAAGATATCTTACATTATAAAGATACATCGTAGCAACATTGTTCAGAATGTTTCATTTGCAAATGCAAAAATAGTAAAGAACATCTGTCGCTTTATCTTAATCTCTATAAATAGAAATTCAATTTAAATAATTTCATAAACATTCAGAAATATTCTTTTAAAAATAAACATGTCTAAAACTACCAGTTTAAAAGTACTAAACAGCGAATACGTGTTTAAACTTTTTCTTTCTTCATAGAAAATCACAACTGCAATTCACTTCTTTTAACACAAGTGTTCGAAATATCTACATGCCGGAAATGCATACACGCAAAATTTTATCTACTATTATTTCCAAATACAACTTGTAATTCATTTTTTTTAAGGCCAGAATCAGGCTATTAAATGAAACACATATTTAAATTCGTAAATATTGATGCCCAAAATATCGGAAACTTTGCGTGTATGCACGTGAGTCTTATAAATTTTTGAACACCACGCAACACTTTTATACATCCCGTGTATTCAATCAACATACAGATATCACACCAATTAAATCAAACTTTTCGTATGAAACATTTTGGAAAGTGAAAAGTTTTTAACAATATTTTCGAATAATTTGCTTTTCTTTATTCTAAATACAATCACATTATGGAAAGTTCTGGAAAAGATTCCTGTCAAACAACACTGCGTTAGACATTCCATAATCCAGAACATGATTGATTTCACACACTATACCATTTACCAAATTTCAGGTAAAATTACACAAGTTCACGACTTCATAGTTGTCAACTTTTCCGCTTTTTCGTATCATAAAAGTTTAACACAAATTTTTGCCTTTTTCAATCGACAGATAACAGATATATAAGACAAATCGACCGATAGATAAATTTAAAATTTGCTCTAAATAAAATTTTTGTGGTACAAAAAATCGTAAGATGTTGACAACTTATGTTATTTAACACTTTTCTAAATTTTCCATTTGGCGTAGATAAAAATTAAGTCCGTCAAAAATTCAAAAGAAAAAAAAACCTCATTCATTCCTTTTTTTTTTTGCCAAATTGTTGAAGAAATACAAAGGAAATAACCATTCGATAAGTCTTCTTCCAATTTATATTTAAAAAATAAGCATAAGAGGTTGATTTTATACTGAATTTTTCAAGGAAATCTTCCTACGAAAGTCGCATAGTATTCAGGAAGCGTTGGTCAGAGACGTCATTACCCATAGTTGCAAAATTTCATGCTGTTTCGTTAGCGCTATTCAAGACAGATATTAGGTTCAGATCCCCTATTTTTTTATAAAAGTAATTTTCAAAAGTCAAAGAATCCTTCAGTTGTTTAATCTTGATGAAAACTTTCAGATATTATCAGTATTTAACACTAGAACGCCCGGAAGGAGTCGATTCGTCTCCGACCATATGATTAAATTTCAATTCAAACCAGAAATTTTTTCTTGAAATATATTAAATTTGAACCACACAGATTTTCGTTCAATAAATTGATTAAATAATTTTGAATAAAAATACTGGTATGAAATATTATTATCATACTTGAGTAAAATTTCCGGGCGTTCTAGTGTTAATGTCGAGAGACTGTAAAAACGCTGAAAAAAATCCGCTTGCTACAGTGAATGGAATTATAAATAAAGAGGAACTGACATATTCTTAATTTAACTTCAATTGTAATTGCTTTCGCGAGGGTCGATTACCTACTAAGGAAATTTCCATCAGTATATATAACAAGAAATTTTCTCATTCAAATATCTTACTGGTACAAAATTTCAGTCATAAATGATGACAAAAATAGTTATTAATTTTTATTGGTGGAAGTTTATTTCGGCAGTAGACAAGAGGATCTGTCTGTCCGCCATATTTTGACATCTTTGGCAACATCCGGTCTGTGTAAGTAAAAATGTTATAAAACCTGGGCCAATTGTAATGAGTAAAAACAAATCTACATTTTATCCATATTCCTGAAAAAAAAAAACTGTTAAAAATCCACTAAATTAAGATAAAATTTTCTATTTAACTTTTACTGGTGGATGCTTGTTCCAGTTAGTAATCAAAAAATGTTGACCGGATGTAAAAAATTACCCGTCATCTTATGAAAACCCTTTTTGTTACTTCACTTACAACTGGTAGGCAATACACTATATGCCTCCTTATTTATATTCATAACTGCATGCTACAGCCGCAATTTTTGTGTCAGCGTGCAGGCCTAGTATTCAGAGAGTGGTTAACCCATTAGTGCCTAGCCTCCCATTTTTGGGACAGTTTTAAAAAATTCAAGTAAGCGCTTTTCGCACCAGTAAAAAGGCGGATGAATAAATACCTACTTTCTGGAGACAAATTCCTCGATAAATTAACATAAAAGTTATTCATGTTTTAAAAGTGGTGGGAAAATGCAAAATTTGAATTTTAACGAAGAAAATAATTCAGGCGTTAATTGGTTAACTGATAACCAATATTAACACTCTTACAGGGACAGGAGCATATAGGACAATTTTTATTTTTCTTACTAGTATATTTTATCAATAGTCTTCATGTTATAGTCCTACTTTTTTATTCCGATTTCTTCATTGGCACCACTATTTTGAAATGATAGAATTTTCCTTTTTTAATGGCATATTAATAAAGTTAAAAACAAAAGGAATTTCACCATGACAAAAAAGTGAAGCCAATCAAGGAATCGGAATTTTAAAAAGTTATAGCACTGATAACACTGTCAATATTCCATTACTTAGTCAGGAAGGAGTACCGACCAGGCATTTCTATGTGATTGTGAGTTGTCTAGGTGTACCCTTCATTGCCTTGAAATTTGTAAGATCTTAGCTGGGACACTCTGTATATTAAGCAGCAGGCAAAAACCTAATTCAGTTAAAAAACACACAACCAGTGATGTCGCATCTGGCTTATTTGTTTTATTTAGAAATAGTGAAATCACACCAGAAAATTTTTAATCGTAATTTTCTTTCATTTAATCTTTTAAACGTACTATGAAATATTTATGCATTATACAGTAAAAATAACAGCAAAGCTTACTGTTGATAATTCGGATTACCATAATTTCGCGGGTATGCGCCGTATCTCAGATAATTCGATTTTCTACCAGAATTTGTTTTAAGAAAAATGTGATTTGCTTTTGCTTAGCATTTATTTTGCTATATTTTTAAATAAACTTTCCTGTATCAAAAAGACTTAACTAAGCCGTGGCGCATACGCGGGAAATTACGGTACCTAAATAAAAAATCGGCTAGTTACGGCAACACTGTTATGACACCGGATCGCAAGCTGTCCGTTTTTGAATACAACTTTCTTTCAATGAAGAATCTTCTTCATTAATTTAGTAGAAACAACGTGGAAAACTGACGCGACTTTTAACTTCAGCGTGTTTCAAAAATTTACCACGAGTATCTGTCTTCTAAAATTGTTGTTGTTGAAAAAAGAACTCAGTGGAAACCTTGCATGACACAGTTGTATTTTTTTTTTCAGAAATTTCAGTTAGCATTTTTCAGCGCAGTAATCCCACGTCAAGACAACAAATTTTAATTACAGACTTACAACCGGCACCAAAGATATTTTAATAAAATTTACAAGGAAAGCTTAAAGTACTACGAATTTAATTTCTAAACAAATATGAAATATCATGCAATAATCAGAGATTATGAAACACTTTAAAACACTTCTTGAAATCTTTAACAAAACTTCATTATTTAGGAAAATAAGATTCCTGTTATAGCCATACATGCATTTCAATACATTTAAACAGCTCTGTATTTGACCTGTCGTTTGATATATATGCTATATAATGGGCAAATTTAGTTTAGCAAGGAAATGCCTAGCAGGTAAAAATTTCTCATTCAGCAATTTATACTAATAGATGGAAGTATACTTCAATACTTTTGTTCAGCCTTGTAGTTTACCAGGTACCTGTATTACACGCCAGTATTTAGTTAAAATTTATTTTAAACAAAAACGCGCGTAAAACTACTGAAGTCACATTCTCTCAAATTATAATTCAGAGGCGTCCATGTATCCAATTCTTTCTGTAGCTCTGTATATCATTTTAGCTATATTCTAGAAACGTTTCTTAGTAAACTGAATGCCAGTTTAGCGTAAAAATGCATAACTTAATAAAAAAAAACTTTAAGAAATTTACGTTCATATACATTAAAGTTTGGGAGCTTTTATGTGTAGCCTGTATATCAATTAAAGCATTTATACACACCATTTAATATGCATACATTTAATGAAACTTAAAAACGCATATCATAATTAAAATACATTTCAACCATCCATCAGCCACCATTAGATACATATATAGTACTTCGGAATGAATATACTATTTGAAAACTTTTGTATGCTCCTGTAAATACTATGCACTTCGTATTATAGATACATCGTATAACTTATATTAGTCTCAGCGACATATATCAATTTTATTATATATGAAATAGTATAATATAATCAAAATATGTCGCACAGAATTCCCGTTTACCAATATCTAATGGAATTGTTTTGTGCGATTCTGTGAATGAATAATTGATATTTTTCACCGCATATTTTACAGAATGCATATTTTAGTGCACTTCGTAAATGCATATAAACTTTAACATGTTTAACAGGTTGTAACATCTTTAAAATTCATTTGAAACGATTTTTCCACATGGACCGTAATGTAACTGTAAAATTTTCATTGTCTCTGTAAATAAACTGATCTTGCTAGAAAATTCATATGAAATAGGGTTCCTGCTCAGATAAACGTCAATAACATCCACAAATTTCAAGATAATCCAAGTATATTTACGGGGGTTAGAGCGCGGACGAACTGAAATACAAACAGAAATCATAAACACGTTTTAACTTAGTTGGAAAGTGTTACAAAATCCTTTGTAAATTCTGGTGTCAGTCAATCATTTCATCATTTTACGAATATAATTTTTCAGTGGCGGAAAGGGTAAATAAAGGGCTATTTAATTGAAGTCTTTTAATCCAGCCCTATATATGATCAGTAGAAATTTTAAACATGGAGTAATGTACAAATCAATTATTGAATTTAAAAACCTATACCAAATATGAAAACGCTCTTCAAGCAGTTATTGCTCATACACAGTATTTTGAAAATAAACATCAATTCAGATAAAATATTAAAACTTGTTTTTGCTGAAAATCTAGAGATAGCACCGTATTTCAAAAATAGACTTTGAATCGGTATTTAAAAATAAATATCGAATCCTTATATGTTTAAATGTTTAATTTTGTTCAAATATTAAAATTAACATCTTATGCATATACTTTTTAAAAATAAACTTCGAATCAAAACAAATTTAGCTGCAGATTTCACTTAATAATATCATGCATATTTTGCAAATAATCATTTATTTAAAATAAATATAAATGTTTTATAGTCTCTGTAAATATTATTGTAAAATTTTAGAAAGAAACGTTGAAAAGAAATATATATATAAATATTTTTGAAAATAGTAAATATCCAAAAATAGCATAGCTTTGTCCCTTTTATATCATGAATTAAAGGCTAGATTTACAAACAAAAATGAAATTTAAAAACTGAATATCATTTGTTTTCTATCTAAAAGTTATTCGTATTTTAAAAAAAAATGCATTTAAAGAATTCATTACTGATAGTCTATTAAAAACATTTACCTCGAGTTCTTATTTTTTCATTTTTATATGCTGTAACTTTGTTAATCACAATACTGGATCTTTTTCATTATGAGTTTATTTAAATGCAATTTTTTGATAACTTAAATACACGATTCTAGTTTGAAATCTGAAACAAAAATAAGCATAAATACATTTCATATGTTCATATGAAGAAATCAAAAATTGTTTCGGATAGAAATTTGTACAACCTTTCAGGTGAAAATAAAAGAATATTGTCACACATGCTAAGAATTGGATGTTTTACAAAATACACTTTGCCTTTGTCACCATTATTAGCGTTGCCAGATATCCCGAGTAAATAGGTGTTCCAAACAGTGTTGCCAGTGGGCTTTTTTTACGGGGATTTCTTGCTTGAAGCGAAATTTCTGAAATGATAAAATTCCCCCTGTTTTCGCAATTTCAGTGAAAGGGTATAGAAGGGTTTCTTAGTAAAATATGCCCTTGAGTCAACCACATCGAGTTCTACATGAATCGATAGCCCAATAAAAGAAATTCATTCCTCCCCAGTTTCAAGTTTGTGTCTCAAGACCACGGGGGGGGGGATGGCCCTAAATGCATGTTTTGGAAATCAGCGCCTTGCAACGAAACTCCATACGAGTATTTGATAATTTTTTCAGATTTTTTTCAAGAAAAGAAAAAGTTTTCTAACAGTTTTGTTGTTTTTAAATTAACATTTTAATTAAAAATCTATTGAAATTTCAGAGTGACCTTAATATTTTTGCATGAAATACTATGAAATATGACGTATAGTCACTATCAATTTCAATTTTCTACGTTGCGTGCATCACATTAAAAAAAGGCATAATCATTTTCCGACGGAGATCTGGGCATGTTCGCACGGATCTCACGTATTAGGTCCACCGTAAACTTCTGTCGTATAATGTTATTTCACGCCTTTTTTTTAATTACCGTTTGAACTAAGGTGTGAGATTCGTGCGAGACACGCCCCAATCCCCGCCGGAATATGATTTTGCCTTTTTTTAATATGATGCACCCAACGTAGAAAGATGAAATTAATAGTGAATATAGATTATATCTCATAGTATTTCATGTATAAAACATTGAGGTGGTCACTCAGAAATTTCAATAGATTTTTAATTAAAAGTTTTAAATCAATTTATTAAACTTTCTTCGAAGAAAAGAAATTAAAGTTAAATAGTCTTGATGACTGGAAATAATTGGATGACTGGATGATTTAGGAAAATAAAAAGAAATTTTATTAAAGCATCAGTTAGGTAGCGGTTTCGTTGCAACATGGGGCTGCTTTTTATTCAACGACGTGATGTCACTTGTATATCTTTCAGGAAAATTTAATTAAAGACATATATACAAATACTTTCTGATTATCTTTCATTTGTTGCAACACTTCAGACAAGAAAAAACGGATATAACAGCGAGATAATGCGCCTATCCACACAAGTCGTGAGAAAAACTTTACTTTTATGTGAAAAATATTGAAGGTTTTGCAATGGCCGCTCATAAAACCTCATTTAAATCCTATCGATAACTTATAGGAAGATAAGTTAATAAGACGAGTTTATAAAAATGGAAAGCATTTTTATTCAGAATCGGAACTTAGACTACAATTGAAGAGAAATAGTATAAAAACAATCCCGAACTGTGCCAATAATTAATGATGTAGTGGAATGATGGAATATTTACAATCATTAAACTCCTAGGTGACAGCGTAATACATTAAATATCTGTTTATATAATTACTACATTGAATCAGGGTTCGCACATTTCTACCACTAAATTTTTACAGTATTTTCAATGTGTTTCATTGCATAAAAAAGTTGTGAAAATTGTGAATCGAGGAGGTGGTTGCGAATTCTGTCTCTTAAAAACTAAATATAAGATTTCTTATCATTAATAGTGGTGTCAGAGTCCTTACAAAATATAAGGAGTGTGCGAACTCTGCTGAATTTATTTTGCTGCCCTTAAATTTTTTACACAGGCAAAATCAGTGTTTTTTGTACAATTACTTTATTTTCGTAATAAAATACTCACAGTTGAATTGTGTTGACTTTTTTATTAACTTTTCGGCTTGACCATACATACTGTAAGGAAAAAAGTTTCATTTGTTTTGGAATTTATCAAAAAATTAATATTTTTTGCTGTCTTTATAGTTTTTACACGCATTGTATATATACAAAGTTGATTGAAGTATGCAAGTTATTGCAAATGTAGGTACTAAAGCAGCTCTCAAAAAATGCAATATATAGAGAAGAGAAGAAACTTGCCTGTGCGACGTACAGTCAAGTAGAGTTCGCTTGATCCATCAGTTAAAACTTTTTGACACCATTAATATTTTTAAACACAATTTCATACTATTCAATAGAAAAAATACCGTAATTTCGGGTGTATAAGCCGCGGATCAAACAATTCTTTTTCGACCCAGAATTTTTTTTAAAATGAATGTTACTTCTTAGATCGCCGTAAATACTTGTGTTCAATCACTAAATAAGTTTTCTGGGTCCAAAAAGAATTGTTTGAGCCGCGGCTTATACACCCGAAATTACGGTATTTAGAATAAATACTAAGAATATTTTAACTTAAAAAAGTAGTGTTCATCCCATATTTTCAATTTATTGTACGGAAAAAATGAGTCATTTAACCCCTAAGCTCTGATGGTAGAATTTTCTTCTACATAATTTTAATTCCGAAATGTCACAACGGCACCAAGAAATTCGACCAAATTTATTTGTGAAAGGTTCAATGCATTATTTCGTTTTTATAATTACCGGTTTTTTCTTTGCAAAATACTGGTGCCAATGTGACATTTGGAATTTTGAAGAAATTTACACCCCAGAGCTAAAAGGATTAACTGGTTAACCACTTAATCGTCGTCCCCGAGACATTCACGGGCTGCAAGTTTCACGGTTTTTATTCAGAATCATTTAATTTCCACCACTTTTACAAAATAGTGTAATTGGTTTTAGTCTGGTATCATTTTACCTGTCATTAAATAACATGACTATTGTTTTCAAAAAAGTGGTGGGAATAATGAATTTGAAATTTTAAACCGTAATTTAAAGCGACCATTAAGTGGTTAAAGCTGATTAACACTAGAACGCCCGGAAAATCTACTCAAGTTTGAAAATAATATTTCTCACCAGAATTTTTATTCAAAATTATTTAATTGATTTATTTAACGTAAATTTGCATGGATTAAATTTAAATTATTTCAAAAAACTGTTTGTGGTTCGAAATGAAATTTAGTTACATGATTGGAGTCGAATCGACTCCATCCGGGCGTTTTAGTGTTAACCAATTAGCTGATTAACCACTTAACTGATTTGCCCGTACGCCGTTCGGACAAGACAAATTTGCTTATTTCATCATTTAAAGCTTTTTGACACCACTAATTTTTTTAAGTACGATTTCATACTATTTATTTTCAGAAATGTTTGGACTAAATATTACGAATGTTTAAGTTTAAAAAAAACTGGTGTTAACCCACATTTTCAATTTATCGTACTTAAAAAGGAGTCAGTTAAGGGATTAAATTAATATGTTAAGGGCTTTTAAATTTTGAATTCTGATGGGAAATTCGTTATCACATTTTAATGTTATCAGGATTATCACCAGAATATACCTTTCCTTACTTATTGATATAATTCCTGAGATTTAATAAGGAGAAGAATAGTATTAATGTTTAGTGGTGCAGATCAACTATTTGTGGATCAGCACTTTCATCAGCCTATATTTTAGCATAAATGAATTTCAGGCTGGTTAAATTTCAATTTTAACCCATTAATGCCAGAATTAATTTCTTCGTTAAAATTCAAATTTTGCATTTTCTCACCACTTTTAGTAAGAATAACGCTCAGCTTAATTTATCGAGGACTTTGTCTCGAGAAAGAAAGTATTTATTTATCCTCCTTTTTTACTGGTGTGAAATGGGCTTACTTGAATATTTTAAAACTGTCCCAAAAATGGGACTCTAGGCACTAATGGGTTAAGGGTTTTTGAATTTTGAAGTCTGATGTGATATTTTTTATCACATTTAATTTAAATCAAGACTAGCTCCAGAATTCTTAGTGGTGTAATCAGGGTGGGTGCCCAAGTACTCTGATTACTGGTAATTTTTTGTAGTTTTGGTCGAATTAGCTAAGCAGAAATTTTAGGCTATGAGTCAAGGAGAAGAAAACCTTACAATATTAATGGTTTTGGGTCCTCACCCTGGTTACGTCACTGATTCTTGAATTAAATTTACTTATATATTTGTTGGGGTGGAATGGGAGGGTGCAGGGGCTAAATGAAGCTGTAATTTACATTTTATTGTTTTTAAATATTTTGTTCGAAACTTCAGGGGTGAATTAAACGTTAAAGAAATACCGTTACTTAGTTACTTACTAAGACCTCTTCTCCCTGAATATTAACCTCAGCATTGAAACAAAAATAGCGGCTGTCGTGTCGAAGGATGATTTTTTTAGCGTATGCACGGTCCCCTAAATTTTGACATCAATATTTTGTAAAAGATTTTTTTGTCTTATTTAATCGGAAGAAATTAAAGCGGAAAAAACTTAAAACATATTAATGCTAAAATTTAAGAAATCGTACACACTCCGAAAAAAAAACTACCTCCGGCAGCCACTATTTTTGTGTCAGCGCTCAGACTTAGTATGCGTAGGTGAAGCAAAGACTTTAGATGATGAAGTTCAACACATGAAGAAATTTTGCATTTATAAATATCCTTTAAAATTTAATCTTTAACCGCTGGTGGGGGGGGGGGGGCGAGCGATCGGTATACGTGCCGCTAAAGGTGCTCAGAATCTTTGATTATCATCATCAGTAAAATTTTATTGTAAATTTTTCCAGCATTTTCCTAAATCAATTAAGAAAAAAATCTGCTTTAAAAAACTGATGATAAATAATCAAAAATTTTGTAAAACAGGGTTCGCACAGTTCTACCACTAAATTTTAAGAATATTTTCAAAGTGTTTCACTTCAGAAAACTTGCGTAATATCTGTGCTTGAGAGTGTGGATTGCGGCCGTTGTGGGTTTAAAAATTAAATGTAACTTTACTTATTTTTAATAGTGGTGCCAGAGTCCTTGGAAATTCCAAGGAGTGTGCGAACCTTGTAAAAGACCTCGGCCCGAAGGGGTTAAATATTATCTATTATTCCGAGATGAGAAGAAACACCATACATATAATCTGGTCGAGAATCAGGTTGGATTACTGATCATACATTAAAAAGTGACAGCAAATAAATATATTTTTATAGGATACATAATAATCTTTCACACGGCAGTAGATATAAAGTTTTAAAGGCATTAAAAATTATTATTATTAAAGTGCATAAGTAATAAAAAAACCCTTATTTGATCGCAGATCACCAATTTTTATTTATATAAGGCAAAAATTACTATTAAAAATATTTCTATAATTTGTCCATAAATTTTCCAATCTACAATTGCACAAAAAAAAAAAAAAAAAAAAAAAAAAAAAAAACTAGGTGTATAAACAAAAACATACAAGTCATATAGATTTTTTTAAAAATATTTTAAGATATCACAGGGCGCTTATTTATCCTTTGAATTTAGATTATACTTATCTTTACGCCTAAAAACTGCACTTAAAATTTCCAGAAACTTCTTGATGTCGATTTAAACATTTGTGAGACGGGTGTTCTAATCAATTATTCTGGGACCTACATCTTCCTCCTTTAATTTCAGCATGCACAATCAGACATGTTTAAACAGGCTAACTTCGAAACTAATTGGATATCTGTTAAAATATCTGAACCTTTTTCTTCAAATATTTGAGGTTTCCGTACAAGATAATTATTGATCTTTTCTAATCTGCATAAAAGTTTTCTGTGCTTTTGTTAAATATTGAGAAATGTAGCAAGCTGAAATTTTCATTAAAATATTCGACGAGGAGAAATTTTATTAAAAGAAATCATTTCTGGCACTCATTTAAATTACTTTTTTTATAGGTAAAGTGTAAAATAAAATGCCTTGTTCTATGATAAGCAATGTTTTCTATAAAAGAATGGATTCTTTTTAACTCTCATTTATTCCCACATGATATGCCAATTAATAGAATTTCAGAAACATATTAATGTATATATTGAGTTTATAAATATATTAGTTTTTTAAGCTTTAAAAAACAAATTTTTTCTCTCGTCTCGTACATTTTACCACGGAGAACGGGTGCACATCCAGGGTATGAATGGTTTTTACCTTGGCATCAATAAAAATTATTAATATCCGTCTCCTTATTCAAAAATAATCCTTACACATTCTACGATAAAATAAGTTAAAAATTACGTTAAAAAATAGCGGTAACAATTATAAAAAAACATATGTACTGTCAGGCTAGTGTCTATCAGACTCGATGCGAATCTTCCTGGCTAATCCCAGTGTTGCCAGTGGGCTACTTTTTTTAAATTCAGGTTTCTCGATTGGCACCACTTTTTTGAAACTGTAAATTACCTTTTGTTTTTGCCTTAATTATCATGACATTAAATAAGGCACATTTTATCATTTGTAAAATGTGGTGACAGACAAGAATCTGAATTTAAAAAAAGTAGCCCATCTGGCAACACTGGCTAATCCTTTGATCTCTGATAGGTAAATTTCTTCAAAATTCTAAATTTCATATTAGCATCGGTACATAGCAACGAAAAAATTCAGTTTAAGAAATATGCGGAAAAAAAGGCATTAAATATTTTCAAATAAATTTAATCGAATATTCCGGTGCTATTGTGACATTTTGGAATTAAAATTAAGTAGTAAAACATTCCACCACCAGAGCTCAAAGAGTTAAATCAACTATGTACTGGCCATTGTTATCAGGGTTGACAGAGCCGATATTTTTTTAATTTTATGTAGCACCACCTTTTTCAATACAAAAACTTTTACATAAGCTTTGACAACATTTTCAACAGAGATATACTATAAAGTGTTCTTAAGTGTTATAAAGTTCAAACGGAATATAAAAATGAGCGCCGATGACAGCCCTGAGTTAGCTATGACTTGTTTTTCGTTCTTTACTTTTCAACAACTGGAAAATGGGTTGAAAGGATGGCTGGGACTGACATCCTTTGTATCTGAAAAAAAATATCTCCGGTTATGTTTTTAGCGTTGCCCCCTACATACTTGGTCTGAAAACTGACAATAATAAATAAATAAATAAAAACAAAAAAATAAATGGCGGTTGCCGAAGGGGGATTTTTTATTTTCTTGTGTATGGTTGTTGAATTTTGCTACAAATAATCTTTACGCCTTATATTTCTGAGATTAAAATATTAAAGAAATATTTTATAATACACTGGTCTCTAAAAAAAAACCATACATACCTTGATAAAAATCCGCATAAGACATCTGCCGTTATTGTATCAGCGCTCATGTTTAATATTTAGGGGATGGTTGCTTCTAGCGCCCTCTCATTAGCCAAGGATTTCTAATTACCGAACTTTCAGGCTTATAATCTGAGGATCAAGCAATCCTTTTTCGACCCAGAAAAAATTAAAAATAAGTTATAACTTTTTAGATCGCGGTAAATATTTGTCTTCAATTACTAAATAAATCTTCTGGTTCCAAACAGAATCGTTTATCTGAGAATTATACGGCAGAAGTTATGGTAAAAGAAATTTCCATCAACCAAAAGAAAAATCAATGGGATTGGCACAAACTCAGGTGAAAACATTTCAGTAAAGAATCAGTGATTATTGAAGTTTTGTAAATGAAAGGTAGGGTCCCAATACCTATTGGTTGAGAAATTCTGACCGTTTTTTTGCGTAAAGAATTTCTGTCTTCATGTAACTGAAGATACATTAAAACCAATGTTTTTGATTCTAGTAACAGCTCTTAAAAAAAGCATACCTCTGAATCCCCAGTAAATTCAGTTGTGAATTTGAAGTTGCTGGCGGCAATACTTTTCTTGCCCCCAGAATCTTTTTTGCACGATATTATCGTATATGAATCATTTAATATTCATTTAATAGTCATCATTTATTAAAAAAAATTCTCACTCTTTTGATGTCAATATCAAATGAAGAAAGGATTAATCGAATTCGTTTTAGCCAATTTATGTGAACCCAAATATTAGGACCAAAACCGTTGGCATAAATTATTTTCCATGCTTGCACGGAATATATTCAACAATGTCGCAATCTCCGTCGCACATTGAGGTGAATTCACATTAAAAATTGTTTCGACACCGCTGAAATAAATCTTGGTCGCGCAAGTGGATCGTGGCATCTTGGCACGTTTATTAAAAACGCGAAAATAAACATTTACCGTAATTTCGGGTGTATAAGCCGCGGATCAAACAATTCTTTTTCGACACAGAATTTTTTAAGAAACAAATGTTACTACTTAGATCGACGTAAATATTTGTCTTCAATCACTAAATAAGATTTCTGGGTCCAAAAAGAATTGTTTGATCCGCGGCTTATACACCCGAAATTACGGTACTTGTTTACAATTAAGTTTTCTTGTAAATACTAGTGTCACTCAATTATTTCAATGTTTTACGAATACAAGTGCGTTGCCCCTGAAAGGGTTAATTGGAGGATTTTGTGATAAATTAACGCAAATATTGCTTTTCGAAAATAATTGTATTTAAAAGCAAATTATAAATAATAAACATAACCCAAAGCAGAAACAGTTCAAACACAATTACAGGCCCCACCAGTGGCCGAGAGGTTCGGACCTCTCAACTGGTAGACGGCAGGTGCTGGGTTCGAACCCAATCGCGGCTGTCGGCCTAACCGTTCGGAGTTTTCCGTGGTTTTCTTCGAAACTTGCGTAAATACGGGTTAGGTTCCCTTAGAAAGACCCCCCCACGGAGGGCACTCCCCCTGGTCCTATATCCCATTAGAGTAGATAATCGGACGACAAAAATCAACCAACCAATCAAACACAATTACAGCTATAGAACGTCTTCCATTTTACTTTTCTATTTCGACTGCAGTTAGATACTGTGATTTTAAAACTTTCATTTGCTCTAAATTATACGTACAGAGCTGCCAACTACTACGCCTGTTTAAATCATTTAAATATGTTTGAAACCACAATTTTATTTTAGTAAAATGTATCCCAAATATATTCAATGCTATGCATTACATTACCTAATGTCAATAATTTACTAAAATTTCTGTTTCTAATATGCTTATTTAGCTTTAAATAGGCGTAGTAGTTGGCAGCCATGTATGTATAATGCTGCATATTCAAGATAAAATAAATTCTTCAAAGAAAATTTTTTATGAATATTTATGACTGGAAATGATATAGAAAATATAATACGTTATTGGAATGCGCCTTTTTGGTAACTGATGTAGTTGAATATTGGGAATTTGTTCACATGAGGGATTACATTCAATGCTTTTATTTCATTTATTTCCTTTTCTTTAAAACAAAAGGTAAAAACACATTACAAACCTTTTTTAGTAGTTAATATTGTTTCTAATCATTTTTTGTAAAAACAAATATATAAAAATGAATTTTGCAATTTCCCACTACAAAAAGTAAGTTGTCCATTTGCCAGTCATGAGCTCTTATGCTTGTTGTAACAAAATGAAAGAAATCCTTTTTTTTCAATTGTGTATCATATTTAATTATGTATAAAAAAAAAAGAATATTGCCTATTTATACTGGTGGCATCTAACTCAAAGACTATTCACACTAATTCTATATTGCAGCACTTTTTATTTAAAAAATAATGCCCCTTCAAAAAACAAATTAAGAGATTACTCGTTCCGCCATTTCTCTCTTTATATTTGACAATTGAACTCCCAAAACTAAACAGGAATACGCCTTACCAGAATTAATCTGTATCCAAAATTCGCAGCAAATCATCCAATTCTGCATGAAAAGTCATTTGTCTAATTCAACGGGGATGGGGGGGGGGGGTAATCGTTCGTTTTCCTCTTTATACTTAACAAAAGAACCCTCAAAACTAATCAGGGTTGCGCCTTATGACAGTAACCTTAAGAAATCCCACCAGTAAACTGAAACAAATCGATAAATTATGTCTGAAAAACCCATTTACCTAAATTTAGGGGGTTAGTCTACTTTCTCCCCTTTTATACTTAACCAAAAAACACCCATAACTAATCTTACAGACAAGATTCTTTGGCCTTTTGTCAGAGGGCCTTTTATCAGAATTAATCTATATCAAAAATTTGAATGAAATCTGATAATTCTGCATGCGGATCCCTTTTATATAAATTAAAAGGGGATTAGCACCGTTACCCCCATTATAATTATACAATGAACTTCCAAAAATAATCAGAAAAACGCCTTATCAGAATAAACCTATATCCAAAATTTGAAGTGAATCCGATTTTTTAATTATAAATTATCACGTTACGTACTTACATACGTACATACACTGCCTGGCCAAAGAAGACCGTCCACTTGCGATTTTAGACATTTTGTTAAATATCTAGAAAAATACATGAAGAATTATCAGGAAGCTCTAAAAGTGTAAATATAAGAGTAAAAGTCATAAATTACCGTGAAAACGTTTTCTCAAAACTCCAAAGGGGACTGACAACAAATGAAAAAAGAATGAATATATTTTGGATAACCTTGTCAAAACTAATGTAGCAAAAGTTTTCAAAATATAGGTTATGATTAATTGGCTTATTGTAATAAACTACCGTAATTTCGGGTGTATAAGCCGCGGATCAAACAATTCTTTTTCGACCCAGAATTTTTTAAGGAACAAATGTTACTACTTAGATCGACGTAAATATTTGTCTTCAATCACTAAATAAGATTTCTGGGTCCAAAAAGAATTGTTTGACCCGCGGCTTATACACCCGAAATTACGGTACGTTCATTTTTATGCCGATGGCATGTATACTCGTAGAGAAATTAAGGTTTTTACATGACTGCCAAGTTCTACGCCTTTTTGCAGGCAAACAAACATATTCGAACCAGAAATTCTATTTAAAAAATTAAAAAAGTATTCAGTGCTAAAAATCATAAAATAAATTCACGTCGCATATTATTTAATAAATTTTCTGGTTAGAAACATGTTTATTCCATTTAAAAAGGCGTAGAAGTTGGCAGCTCTGTTTTTATAAAAACAGTCCGAAATTTTTCCAAGATTTTTGCTTATAATTTGCAGAGTTCTTAATATAAAATAGTACTCTTTGCTGAAAATATGACACATAATATTGCACACACTACCCTGTTATCATAATTAAAAAATAATAAAAGTTGTATGAAAAATGAGTAGGTTTGCGAAATAACTTTTTACTGCGCATTCGTCAACGATATCAAAATTTCATTTGCATATTATGTTAGGTAAATGTATAGAGCAATTTTTGTGAAAGTTTCAAAATCATAGCTGGAAAATTCTGACAATAATCGTGAATAGAATAAGTTGAAAATCCTTTATTCCCAAAATGAAGCAAAAAGAAGAAAGGTTGTATCTATATATTCATTGATTAGTGTCAACAAAGAATACACAATACATTAGATTACTACTACATTAGATTAATTTTAAACACGATTATTCAATCGGTAAATTAATTATAACAGAAGTAATTTATTCCATTTTTCATTATTGGGTGAAAAATCCTGGCCCGGACTTTTTTCACCCAATAATGAAAAATGGAATAAATTACTTCACGTACTACTATATTTGATAAAATCCCTTATTTTTTTGTTTCACTTTGTGAACAACGGATTTTGTGCTTATTCTATAAACGATTACTTTCAGAATTTTAAAGCTATGATTTTGAGACTTTCACAAAAGTTGCTCTATATATTTAGCTAACATAATATGTAAATACAATTTTGATATATTTTAAGCATGCGCAGTGAAATTTTTTTTAGTAAACCTACTCATTTTACATGCAATTTTTATTTTTTTTCTGATAACAGGGTATTGTGTGCAATATTATGTGTCATATTTACAGAAAAGAATATTATTTTATATTAAGAACTCTGCAAATTATAAGAAAAATCTTGGAAAAATTTTGGACTGTTTTTATAAAAACCTTAATTTCTCTACGAGTATACATGCCATCGACATAAAAATGAACATAATTTATTACAATAAACCACTTAATCATAATCTACAGTTTGAACACTATTGCTATATTAGTTTTGACAGGATTATCCAAATGATATTCATTCTTTTTTAATTTGTTGACGTACCCCTTTGAAGTTTTGGGAAAAAAATCTTCACGGAAATTTATGGCTTTTACAATTATATTTACACTTTTAGAGTTTCAAGATAATTCTTCCTGTATTTTTTCTAGATATTTACCAAAATGTCTAAAATCGCAAGTAGACGGTCATCTTTGGCCAGGTAGTGTACATACGTACATACAGAACCCTCGGGAACGTTAGCTTTCGTGCTTTGATAACGTGTGAGCTAAAAAGGCTGTAATGAGAATATATTACAGTTATCGCGATGAATTTTTATACTTTTTTAAAAACGACAATAGCGGTAAATCTTCCATTTTTCATCTAGTATAATTCAAAAGATTTTAAAAATGCAAATCTATTTTATCAGAAAAATATTAACTTATTTCACTAATTAATAACATAATTTGTAAATAAATAACTCTGAATAACACATATGAATCAATTAACCCTCTGCCTATAAGACGTGTCCTGGAACCGTCTTGTGTAGAACAGGGTTGCTAGTTTGACTTCCACTTTTTGTCATAAATTTCAAATTCACAACAGAAATGAAAAATATTTTATCCTTTATTGAATGAGAGAAATTGAGCTTTCACACAAAGTAAATCGTCATCATTCGAAATTTATGGCATGAATTTGAAATTCCATATTAAAATAGCAGAGCGAGAAGGCAATAGTGTTGTTGATTTCTGATGTTGAATTTTGTTCAACGTTTTACTCAAGGTTTATAATTCATTATAAAACTTAAATACTAAAATTTCTGGCAGTTACAGAAAGCAGGTGATCGGTCATTTTGAGTGGCCAAATTGAATATATTTTGATTGGAACCGAAAATTTCATTATGAAAAAAGTTAATTCAGGGTTCGCACAACTGTACCACTATATTTTTACATTATTTTCTTACATTAATTTTCTTTTCATTAATAGTGGTGCCGAAGCCTTTAAAAAATATAAAGCGTGTGCGAAACTTGTAATCAGTTAAATAGTTATAAATAAAAATTCTGGTTTAAACTATTTTTATAAAACTTCAGTAAAATTCCCCTTCTTTGTGTTGTTACCGTAATTTTGGGTGTATAAGCCGCGGATCAAACAATTCTTTTTGGACCCAGAAATCTTATTTAGTGATTGAAGAGAAATATTTACGGCGATCTAACTAGTAACATTATTTTTTTAAAAATTTCTGGGTCGAAAAAGAATTGTTTGATCCGTGGCTTATACACCCTAAATTACGGTAATTTGACCTGTTTGATGTTCATTTGAAAACGGACATTACTTAACTGCCTCCCTGATTTGCCCGTACGTCATACGGGCAACGTGTTTTTGCCAATCGTGATTTGCCCTTGTCACGTACAGGCATCCATATTCCAATCATGTTTTATTATTCTTGCCAGAAAATTTTATTGTAAATTTTGTGTTATTTCTATGTAGCATTTTTCTGATTCAACAGGGCAAAAATTTCTATTTTGAAAAACCGGTGATAAAATATTAAATATCCCGTAAAATATAGAAAAAGATAGGCATTATTTTAAAGTTTTTTTTTTTTCAAAAACATTGATCAGTTAAGGCTACAGTGGACTTTCAAAATCGCAAAAAATCATCAAATTGTCGAATGTTCAGTTTTAGCATAATAACATTAGATGAACTCCCTGCTATTGAACACAAAAAGGATTTTTTAATTTCGACTATTTTTACTGGAGTTAGAAGCATTTTTGTCCAATCAGTTGATTGTACCATGCCCCTTTGTTTATTTTTTGCCGATTCACAACCATAAAATTTAGCCTAGTTTTTAGTTTTACCATACAAAATGTTATTATTTTGCACTAAAATTATTAATTTTGTGATTTCGCAAAAAAATACTTTAACTGTAACTTTTAACTATTTCTTTAAGCGTTAGTTTACAATGTATTTAGAGGAATTGCTTTTTGTCCCCAATCTTTTTAGCGTAAATTAAAAAAAATATTAATATATTTAAAATATTAAAAATATTTAATATATTTAATAAAAATTAGTACAATAAGAGATATTTTTACCATGAATATTTCTAGTAAAATTTGAAAAAAATTCATTAGAAAATACAAAATGTTACTTTTGAGAAGATTTTTTAAAATTCAGATACTTCGCGTCCTTTGCACGAATTACTGTCAAAGCCACATATTTTATGTGCATTTACCATAAAAACATAAAACACTTGCATATAAGCTAGAAATGATATTATATCCCTTAATAGCTGAAACTGTGTCAGTAGGAAAATATTAAGAAATTATAACCACTGTAGTTACTAAAACCTCTTTTTCTCAGAATGAATATTTTCGTCGTTTTCATGATTTTAAAATGTTCCATGCGAAATTCTTTATGCCCATTTTTTCTGATTTTTTGTTTAAATGCTCTTTATGTATGTGTTAACAAATGTTACTAGAAATAATTTTTTTAGACGCATGTAAATTTTTTAAATTTCAGTTATATGAAATTTTTAATGATTTTTTAATGGAAAATACAAAAGAATTAAGTTAAAATAATTTTTTTTTAATTTTTTTCAAGTAATATGCTAAAAATGCTTAATAACATTTGTTAACACATACATAGAGAGCATTTTAAACAAAAAATCAGAATAATGGCGCATAAATAATTTCGCATGGAGCATTTTGAAATATTGCCATTTTTTGTTAATTTAAAAAAAGAAAAATCTGTATCTCAAAAACTATTGACGATATTTTAAAAAAATTGTGAAATAAGAAATATATATATTATGTTTATTTCCAGAATTTTTTTAAAAAATTCATTGAAAATTAAAAAAATTAGTTTTGAGAGTCCAATCTAGCCTTAAGGGGTTGACTCCTCTAAAGGCAGCGGCATAATACATATACCACTTAATTCAAATTATAAAACGCCACTTTGTCACCAGATTTTAATAATTAAATTTTCCTTTATACAATGTAAGAGAAAAAAAAGGGGGAAGGAATATTTAGTTTCATATAAATTTATTCATAAATATCGGTGTCATTCGATCATTTAAACACTGCAGCAACAGAAGTGCTTTGGCCCTGAAAGGATTAACCACATTTAAATTTTCAATCCCAGAAATTTGTATTATTTTTAGCTATATTTTACAAAAAGACATTCCAACCCTTGTTCAGTTTGGCAAGGCAAAATATACAACAGATATAGTATGATAGTAAAGGGGAAAAATGTAAAGTATGAACTGTGTATGGGTTGCATACGTCTCGTCACTCCTGATGGGCTTAAGAAGTTAGATAATAAACAAACAAAACCGATGCAAACGAAAGTATAATTTCCGAATACCTTGCATTTCATTTTTGTATTTTACCTAAACTAAGGTTTCATAATTTCAAAGTTTTCATTTTCAAAATTATGAGTAGCGATGAATTTTTAGAATAAATTAGTATCTTCAATTATAAATATTCATTATTAGAAATAATAAAATAAATATCTATCTAAATTGGAATAAGCTTTTCAAGTAATTGTTATATAGATTTATAAGTCCTCTAATCTCCTGAATACTTCTTCTTCCTATATTTTACCTTATGGATGAATAACGTCTATGAATAAACTAATAGGGTTTCTTTCCTTTTCTGTATAAGGTGGAAAATGAAGACAAACTAAAAATCAATGCAAACAAAAGGGTAGCGACCGAACATCTCTTATTTCATTTTTCTAGTTCAACTGAACCACGATTCTATGACTTTTGAAAAGTTTAATTTCCTTTCAGAGCTGAGACTGATAAAAGATTTATATTATAATCAGAGGATGCATTTTTCTTTTTGGAAGAATAAATAATTTGTAAACTTTTGGAAAATATTTTTACTGAATTCATTTACCTGCAACAGCGAGATAATTTTTAATTAAAATTACAATTAATTTTTATGACAATCTTATTTTCGACAATGATTATGGATACTGTAAAATATTTAGGGCTATATATATATTTATATAAACTTTTATATCACTCTGTAGAATCATGATTATTTAAAAATTACTAAGTGTCACAATGTACTGTTTATTACGATCGTACAAATTTTGAACTTGATTGACATTTCATTCATACATCACAATAATTAATGTTATTAATGTTATTTATTTCATCACTATTGACAATTCATTTCAACACAGTGTTGGTAATAGGGCGACAATTTTATTTAAAATTTTCCTATCTATCAGAATTTCAATTAATATTTAAGTAATTTAACCCTTTAACTTTCATAGGTTTTTTGTATGAAGCCACAAAATTTTAATTCCGATATTCAACATCGACACCGGAATTTTAATTTTAAAAAATCCATTTTATTATGTATGTGAAAAATAACTTTTTTTTTTCTAATTTATAAATATATTTGCTCGCAATTACAGGTGTCGGCCATTTATTTCAACATCTCAGCAATGAAAATGCTTTGTCTGTTAAAGGGTTAACCCTTTACGATCTCGCTCCCGTTAATTAAAGCTACTTCTTTTAATTGAGATTTTTTTATAGCAACATGTTTTTGAAGTAAGCAAATAGTAATTTAATCTCTGATAAAATGGTGCAAGAATACATCCAATTACGCTATTTCAACACTAGAACTACCGTGAGCCGTCATTTTACCAAACGAATATGTTTCGGTTCAAACCAGAAATTTGATTATTTAACCGGAAATTTTGCAATTTCTAATAAATTTTTTATGGAACAAAAAAGCGTAAAAGGTGGCAGCTATACCTCATTATCTTTAAATTGCATTCCATAAAATTAAGGTTCGTATTCTCTGTAATATAAATGTATTTTACTTTTTAAAAATATAAATATTAAATAAATACTTTAAAAATTTTTAATTATTATTTTTTCTTATTTTACCTTAAGTATTATATTTTCTTGCTTCATGCATTTTCCCTTATAAAATCATATAATAGCTAGTGAAAATATTCATCTGAATTACTCAAACTAAAAAAAATCTAGATTAAAGCATACTGATTATTTACAAATGCATAAAGGTATTAAATAATCACTTACTACAACATTCATTTAGTTGCATCACATTTGAATCCAGAACATGCTTTAAGTATTATAATAAATAAACTATTGTGCCGTGATGTACATGGGCTATTTAAGGAAGAGTTGATCACACATGATATGCATGCATCAAATTGTACAAGAGGTCTTCCTATTCAACATAGCAATACATCATGGTCAACAACGACACAATATGTAATAGATTTCTCTAAAGCTGATATTATGGAGACAACTTACAATAATATACTTGTCTAATAGAACATATGATTTTAATCAAAATTGAAATTAATGGTTATATTTAGTCCTATCATCTTGAAATGTTTACTTTGATAATAGTACTTTATTAGAAAAGCATTTATAAGGAACCGATATTTTCTAATTAACTAATTCAGAATTTTAAAATTTTCCATCTAATTTTAAAACAGCAAAAAGCAACTTTTAATAAATGAATAAATATTTATCTAATTTACAATTGAATGATTATCAACAACAAATGAATTACAACAAATGAATAATTATTTATCTAATTATTTTTATGTACTAACTATCTAATTATATACATGGATGCCAACTCTTCGGCGTTTTTTGTATCTCAAACATTTAATAGAAATATTTGCCTCATTCAATCGGTCGATCACGGCAATTTAAAATATAAAGAATTTTTTTTTTTTTTTTTTGTGATAAAAAAACACGTGAGATGTTGGACGCTATGCATATGAAATATGATTTTTTTAAAAACGATACGAAAGTATTATATACAAAATATCTACGAAAACATAAAGAAGCCTGAAATTGTACGTCAACTGTAGACAGTGGGGTGCGTTCGTGCAATTTCTAGTTTTATAATCATTCAGATTTCGATACAATAGCAGTTTCACACTAATGCAGAAATACCAGAATAAAAAAAATATTACTATTATATGTATATTCGATTCGATAATACGGAAATAGTATCATGTCATCTTAGAGATAACGTAATTACCATTGCAATCTAAAATCATTGCTTATAACGTGATATAATTTAATAATTGAGTTTGATAGGATTTAATATAATTATCACCATGACAACCTAGAATCATTATCTATCATGGGATACCATTATCCCGTATCATAGGATTTACCAAAAAACAAAACAAAAAAAACTTTTATTAATATTCTTTTAAGTTTTAAATCGATTTTCATAAAATTTGAAATAACTTGACAAATTCTGCTACGATTATCAATATTAAATTTCAAACGTATAGGTTGAGTAGTTTTTGCGCTGTTAAATGCGGACAGACAGACGGGCATCCCCATGAGTGAATTTAGCAAGGAAGAAGGAAAATTAGATATCCAGGTAAAATTCGAGCTTTACTGCCCATAGGACTCGAGAAAAATGGGAAAAACTAAAATAAGAATTGAAAGATATTGTGAAGAAAATGCCTCCTATTGGTAAAATATTGAAATTAGAAAACAATAAGTTAATAAAATGAAAAATATTCGGCAAGAGCTTTAAAATGGTGCCATACTCGAAATATTTGAGGGGAAATCATGTTTGGGCCATCCCACTTGGTCCCCTCTGACGGGCTCCTTATGTGTGATATACAAAAACTGAGGGCGCCAAAAGAGCGGAAATAATAGCTCCCTTAGGCAGTTTCAGCTAATTTGAATTAATTTTTTAGCACTATGGCACATAGGAGCCGAGAAAAGTGACAAAACCGGAAGAAAATTTATGTAAAAAGACTACTATTAGCAAAATAAGGAAATTAAAAATTTATAATTAGAAAGAATGGGGAGGGCACAATGAGCCCTTTAAAAAGTGGTCTCATGCAGCACATTTGACAAAAGATAAAAAAATAAATTAAAAATTAAAGAAATAAAATAAAATAATAAAATAAAGAACATAAATAAATAAAAAATAAATAAAATTAAAAAAATAAAAAAGATTATTATTATTCCCTTTTTTCCTGCCCCCATTTCTTATATCTCTTCTAAATGAGATAGAGTAAAATGGAATAAATCAAATGATTCTTCGCACTCAAATTAGCACGAATAGGGAATGCAAGGGCCAATTCCTAATATTTTATGGTGAAAAAAGCAATAAAAAAATTAATGACATGATTAAAATGGCCATTAAAGGGATAAATAATTAATTCAGTGATCAATAATGCTCTGTCACCCACTGCACTATGAAGGGTTAAGTAAATGATGGTATAATATCTTTAAAATATATAGTTATTGTAAAACATTGTCTCCATAACACTAGAAATGTAGTAATCGGCATCGGATAACACTATCCAACGGCGAACAACATCCACAATGCACTTAAACCTATAAATTAGGAACTCCATGCCGGACACTGCCCTTCGACACCCATAGCAACCCAAAAGACCAGGTACTAGCATATTTTAAAATAAACATTAAAATAATGGATTATACGCGCTTAAGTTACCAAGTATGCAACATTCGGTGACAGAAAACACCGTCCGACAGCCGGGGCAATCCCATAACACAACATAACTAAATTTTACTCTAACAAATTAAGATATTAACCTATTAGTGGCTAGCGTCCTTTTTTAGGGACGCTAGGAAATCTAATTTTACACTCTAATTTTAAAATGCACTCTAATTTTAAAATGAATATAATACAGCTAAACTTGGAGACATAGATGGAACAGGAGTAAACTAGCAAATCGCCAATCAAACGAGCGCGAAGGAATAGAAATTTACAATTTTAGAAGGCAAATTTAAAATATTAATAATCATGGTAGAACAAAAAATACTTTCACCGGTAGAAAGAGTAAAGATCTTAGTATATAAAAAGCCCAAGATGTTTTTTAACACTAGAACCGCTAGAAAATTCATTCAAGTTTTATAAAAATATTTTTCACCGGAATTTTTATTTAAATCTGTTTAAGTCATTTCTTGAAAATATTTTTGCTCAGATTATATTTAGCTTATTTTATTATCAGTTTTCTGGTTCGAATCTCATTTCTTCATATGATACGGGTCAAAATGACCCGTCGCCGCGGTTCTAGTGTTAAAGTATAAAATTTAATATGATAAATTTAGGAATTAAAAAGTAAGCAACGTATTGTAAAGTGTATGTCAAAGTGGAAAACAAAATAATCAAAGTTACTTTTATGTAACAACTTTTAAATATACGTATGAGGCCCCGCCGGATAACAAAAACGGTAACTAGAGATAGCTAAATGTACTGGCTACCTAAAAAAGAAAAAGAATTCCAAAAACATACGGTTATAATATCTGTTAAAGTTTATGAGAAACGTAAACATAACAATGCTAATTCTATGGAGCCTCCATTTTGTTCTGGCGCCAGTAGATTAAAAACAACATCTTTTTAAACAGTGATTACTATAATAAAAAATAATCGTAGTTAGAATTACTTAATACAAATATAATCTAAGAACTTCAAAATAAATAAAATGAGCAAACAATTTTATTTATTAATAAGTTTTAATATCTTTTCGAGCGTGTTTGAACAGAAATTTGTGAAAAATGCGATAGTAGCAAAATTGTATATTAATTCAAATACTTGTAACTTTCACAATAACTAGAATATTTCTATAAAACAGATGCCAATAGATTTATAAAAGTTTTAAAAAATTATAAAAAAAACAACATTTGACGGAAATATATGCAGGGGTGAACACTAAAAGCAGTGGAATATGTAGCTAATGCCTGGTTCATTGGGGATATGATGATGAAAATTAACCCTTTGAGCTCTGGTGGATATAAATTTCTTCAAAATTCCAAATGTCACATTGGCACCAGTATTTTGCAAAGGAAAAAATCGGTCAACGATATACGCGAAAAAATGCATTAAACCTTTTTTAAAATAAATCTGGTCCAATTTTCTGGTGCCGATGTGACATTTCGGAATTAAAATTAAGTGGTAGAAAATTCAACCATCAGAGCTCAAAGGGTTAAAGAAAGCTTATTATTCATATCTCCGGATCTGCAATTCCAAACCTCCCACATAATACATCAAAATAATGCTATTAAAAAGAGAAAAATATAGATTTATGGTACAACGTTGTAGCTTACCCCGTTCCTTAGGTTAGCCAAACATTGGTAACTCTCTCAGGTGCATGCTATGTCCAAATTCTAATCCATGCATGTCTCTACTAGAAAAATCTAGTACTGCGCTCACAAAATAGTATTTCAATGTTATTTTTTTTCAATCACCGAAATGTTTAAAAATGAAAATACCTACCTTTAAAGCCACATTTTCAGATAAACGAACAAAATCTTAGTTCTTAGTTCATCGATTATAACATCAAAATTTCCCAAGCGTTAAGCGTAAACAGAAGTACAATTTGAAAGAGACCATTTTTCCAGAGAATGTTCCTGCACAAGTAATTCTTTGGCTGCATGTTTTGGAAATTTGAAAAGAAAAATAAAAACATAATTTTATGATCATATGTCTTTTATGGTTCAAAGAAACTTGGGAAGACAGCAAAGGACATCCATTCCAGAAATTAATTAAATAATAATCAATATTTCCAAATAAAATAATACTAACAATATATAAGGACATCGAGAAAAAACTAATTGGATGTGGCAAACCAAAAGTTTTCTTCAGTCTAATACATGTTAATGCTTTCAGAAAAATGAAGAATAGCAGCGTCACCGTTTAGGTGATTTACACCGAAATTTAATCAGCAACAGTTTATATAAAATTCTAACTGAATCTCAAGTTTCTATAAAATCCCTGCATCAGTTTTTGAGACAGAATTAATGCAGAAATCGTAAATAAATCTGGATAGAAGCGCCACCTGTTGAGTGATTTACTCCAAAAGCTAAATAATACTAGATTGTATTAGGGACTAACTGAATCTGAAGTTTGATAAGAATTCGTGCATTAGTTTCTGAGTAGAGCTATTGCAATAATCATGAATAATGCTGCATAGCAGCATCACGTGTTTGGCGATTTACATCAAAGGGTAATCAGCGACATTTTATATCAAGGGCTAAAGGAATCTAATGTTTTATTAAAATCCGTCCTTTAGATCTTGAGATATATCTTTATTGCTTAGGTCGTGCAAAAGGCAACATAGCAGTGCCATCTGTTGGAAGATGTACACCAAAAACTATTCAGCTTCACTTTATATTAAGGTGTGAAATTCCGTGCAATATGTTTGAAACAGAAAGCTCGCAAAACTTTTGTCACATACAGCATGACAGAATGATAAAGTGACAGACAGCCATTTTGCAAAAATATGTATTTTGGTTCTCTGACTCCTAAAACGTGTAAATCCTTCGAAAACCGGAATTTTAAAATTTGCACGAATCCAATACTTTCTTCTTGTAACGATTGAAGAAAGTAACAGCGAAAATGTGAAATATTGCTTTTTCTTATTTCAAATGAATTTCTTCGTAATTTTCGGTATCATTAATTTATTTAAACAATTTTAAATCGGAAACGCACATGGGCAGATGCTTACAGCAACATCAAATAGTTCTAGCACACCACCTTTTAACAAGAAAAATAAAAATTAACATTTTGCAATGAAAATCATCCACCAACTTTATTATTGAAATCTCGATTAAATAAATTTCTGTACTTTTAAGTAATAATGATAAGATGTCACTCTTTGGCCTAATCCTAGTAAGGCTTCTGGGAATAAAAAATTATTGCAATTTACAAAAATGCCAAAAAAAAGTGTTTCGAAAGGTGTATTAACATGTTGCCCGAAGCATTTTCAAGATGCTATCCGCACTCTTATGTTATTCTAAATTAAACTTCACTTTTTACCGAACTTGGTAACTGTGGTGCTTTTTATTGCGAAACATTTCAAAGAATATTCCAATAAAGTTCATTTTAATGACATTTATATCCGGGATAATTTATTTTCTTTAATTTTCAACTAGTTGCTGTGAAATATAAAAAAAAATAGCATAGTGGTACATAAAAAACGTCCAGATAAGTTATTTTTGCGAGCATATTTGAAAATATTTCTTTCTTTCTTATGTTTGTATCATCCGCAAAAAAATCTGTGTTTTCGCTTTAACAAATTAGAGAAACTTTCTACACAAAAATAAAGTCCTGCCGGATTCTGTCAAATGTTTTGCAATTTGTTGTCTCTCGGGTTTCTAACTGGATTTATTTATTGTGTACCATATAATCTAAAATATATGGGATGTCTTAAGAATAAACAAATAATACAGCAGGTTTCTACTGTTGTAAAATGTAATATTTGAAGAATACGATACCTTAACATTTCATATTCTTCATAAAATCCTTAAAAAAAAGTTTTTACATATAGATGTATATCAAAAGGAAATTATCGTCAGTGTTTCAGATATTTTTGTTTTATTTTACTTACAAATATTTTTTTCTTTAAATGCATTGCTTTATATAATAAAAATTCCCAATATAGAAATTTGTCAGACTGCTGCATATAGAAGTATTTTTAAATTTTGTTTTTGGAAATATAAAAAGACATTATTTACATAATAAAAATAATTATAAACTTTAAAGATTTTTTGTAAAGTTATAACGAAAATAAATAATGTTATTATTTCGTGCTTGTTCTAATAATTAAAGTGTTCAATTTTTCAGTATAGACTCTAAAAGTATAAGTTCTGCTCCAGCCATAGATTGTCTGAGATACGGGGTTGCCTGTTTTGCTTCATTTTTTTCATATACATGTGTCCGAAAAGTCGTTAATCGATCGAATAACTCCAGAAATACACATCAGATTAAACAATGAAAATATACGTGTTAAATATTTTTTAAATGCTACTCAGTGATATCAAATTTGACCATCGCAACCGACTTCCTAGGGGCCGTAGAAGGAACAAAATCGTGAATGATAACCCGCATTTTTTTATTGCAGATTCGGGTTCTACGGACAAAAATACGCAACTTTTGTATTTAAACTTTTTTGTTGGAGGAGGGGGATCCTTTTCCATCATGGTGTAATCGAGCATATTCAACAGATATGTATTTCAGTTTTTCCAAACACGGTTTGACAATTCGAAATCTGAATCTTAATTTTTTATGGTTTACAATTATGAAAAAAAATGTTAAACTAAAAAAAAAAAAACTATTACATTTATATAGAATACTTGGAAGAAATTCTGCTCTACTTGCAGGGCTCACTCTGGTCCGCTTTTTGAAAACCAATAATTTTTTCAAGAAATTCGTGGCAGGTTTCTGCGACCGTTCCAAGAGAAACGTCCTTCCTGATATGTTTCTACGAAATTTATGAATACAATTTTACTTTTAAAAATGTGGTATTTAAAAAGCGGATCAAGTGGGAGCCTTGTACTTGTTCTTTTGCCGTTCCAGTATCTAATTAACCTATTAGTGCCTAGCGTCCCTTTTCAGGGACGGTGATAAAAAATGCAATAAAGTACTTTTCACACCAGTAAATTGAAAGATAAATAAGCACTATTTTTCACGAGACAAATACCTCAATAAATTAAAATATACCGTAATTTCGGGTGTATAAGCCGCAGATCAAACAATTCTTTTTGGACCCAGAAATCTTATTTAGAGATTGAAGACAAATATTTACGGCGATCTGACTAGTTATATTTGTTTTTTAAAAAATTCTGGGTCAAAAAAGAATTGTTTGAGCTGCGGCTTATACACCCGAAATTACGGTAAGTTATTCGTCTTTTAAAAGTGGTGGGAAACCCATTTCATTTTTAATGAAGAAAATAGCTTGGGTATTAATGGGTTAATAATGAAAACCTATAATACCACCCTTGCACGATATTTACGCTACTTCACCACTCTGTGCTTAGGCATCACAAGAATATTTTATATGGTTGTTTACTTTTCAATAATTTATCTCATAGAAATAATTAGAAAATCCTTACACCCGCATCATTCCCCGTGAGGCTCTCGAATTAGTTGCTTGAAAAAAAAAAAAAATCACTAGAAGCCATCAAATTGGATTATCCACATACCCTGCCCCCCCCCCCCACAATAATGGAAATTATACTTTCTTGATCGAATAGTGAGATAAATGCCTATTTAGACGTTAAAACGTGAAAATACGCAGGTTATTATTTAGAAGTGATTGATTGGATACAAATACAGGGTGTCCCAGAAGTAATGGGACAAACTTTAAGGGGAGGTAGGGGACATCACAAGGATTCAGACTTGCATAGCAACCATGGTCGGAAACGTTTTCCTGGCGCGGTAGTAAATTACACAAAACACAAGAAAGACCGGACACGAATAAGGAGAGAAAACATGTTTTTTATCCTTAATACAGCAAATAACTGAGAAAAAAGAACATTAAAGAGCAACGATCGTCATCAAAACATATGTTCAAAATTATGATCCCGGGCCGTAATGCACGGAGCTCATCTAGAAGCGCATGAATGAGCTAATGTTCTCGAAAACACCAAGAATGTCCCGAACTTCCCCAACAGCTGCCACGATGTGCGTATAACAAGCTCCACGACACTTCTCAGCATTGTCTCAGTATTTTTGCAGCACAAAGAACAATAAACATGTTTTCTTTCACTGTTCGTGTCCATTTTTTCTTGTGTTTTGTATCGTCACTACCGCGCCACGAAAGCGTTTCCGACCATGGGTTACTATGCAATTCCGAATCCTTTTGATGTCCCCTACTGTCCCTTAAAATTTGTCCCATTACTTCAGAGACACCCTGTATATGCAAAAAGAAAACAAATTTAATATATTTGTATTGATTTTTATTAAAAAAAAGCATATAATGCGTCACTGAATCAACCACTAATGTTGTTTTTTGAGACACACTATTCCTGCAAAAGACGCCAACTTTGACGTCAAAAGTTCTGGCCAATCAGATTTCAAGATGTAAAAAAGTGGTTGAAAAAACCGAAACACATATCTGTCGAATATGCTCGAATACATCGTGATGAACGAGGATCCGAAAAAATGGTAAAATAGAAAAGTTGCGTATTTTTAACCTTCCTACCCTCAATGGGTCTAATCGACCCATAGCTATAACTGGTTTTACACGATTCGAACCAGAACTTTTTTCTTAAAGAAAGTTAAATAACAGATTCAGTAATTTAAGTCAATTAAATATATTAAAATGTTTTAAATAACAACTCTGGTGTGAAATGTTTTTAATCAAGATTGATGGAAATTTGAACGGGGTAGGAAGGTTAACCATTGAATCCAAATCTGCAATAAAAAATGAGGGATATCATTCACCATTTTAAAGTTGGAACCCCCCCCCCCCCTTTTTTTTTACTCCCAGGGGTTCAGTTGCGATGGTCAAATTTGGCATCACTGAGTAGGTTTTTAAAAAAAATATTTAGAACGTATATTTTCGTTTTTTAAACTTATGTGTTTTTCTGGACTTAATTGACCGTTTTCAGTTTTTTCGGACACCCTGTAAATTCTGACATTGTCGGAAATGACGAAAATAGCATAACGTACGTTACGTACGTCATAAGGCGGAAGATGTTAAAATTAAAGCGTTAACTGCAATATTTACTTTAAAATTTTAATTTTGTACGACAAGTTATCTGATAATATTTTTCCACCGTACTGTACAATACTGTCAACAAGGTTGCAGTGTCCGCAGTGGGCTGCATTTTTTATCAAGATTTCTTGATTGACACAACTTTATTAAAATAAGATTCACCTTGTTTATATAAATTAAGGCGGAAGAGCATATTAGTTAAAAGAATTTATATCCCTTCAAAAATTGGAATCAATCAAGTAATCTGAATTGAAAAAGTAGCCTATTGGTAACACTGGCCATGACCGGTATTGCCAATGGGCTAATTTTCTGACTTGGTACCACCTTTTTAAAATTTTAAAATTAGCCCTTGTTTTCGCCTTAATTAATATCACATTAAATAATACGAATTACATGGTTTAAAAAAAGCGATGCTATTCATTAAATCTGAATTTAAAAAGAAATAGCCTATTGACCCTTACTGGCAAAGCCAGCTTTAACCCTTTGCAGCGCTAAGCGCTAACATTGCGAAAATATTGAAATGAATTGAATGACACAGAAATTTACATACAAATGCATTTGAAAATAAGGAAAAGCTATTTTTCCTATACATAATAAACGGAAAATATTTATACAGAAATTGGTGTCACTGGGGCATCTGGTGTCGAATCTGGTGTCTCTGTGGCATTTTGGGAATAATGTTGGTTTTCCCATGTAATGGAATATGTAATTGTGTTCCATGTTACTTTGTTTCAGTGTTCCATTGCATCGAACACTGGAATCCTTTTAGTGATGTTGAAAAATCGCCTTAACACTAGAACGCCCGGAAATTCTACTCAAGTTTGAAAATTATACTTCTCACCAGATTTTTTATTCAAAGTTATTTCATCGATTTATTTAACGTAAATTTGCGTGGATTAATTTTAAAATATTTCAAGAAAATTTTCTGGTTCGAATTGAAATTTAGTTAGATGATTGGAGTCGAATCGACTCCATCCGGGCGTTCTAGTATTAAAGCGTAAAATTTAAGATTATAAAGCGTAAGTCTATTAGATTAAAAAAAATCTAGTAAAAAATCGAAAATCGGGCTTTGATGTGTGGAACTTCATACATATAGGATAGTTTCCTCCCAAATTTTATAGCTCTACGTGCAGCTGTCTTTTCGGAAAACAGTCAACACACTCACATAGACAAACTACTATCTTAATTAGTATAAATTCGTTTCTTTAAAATACTCTTTTTTAACATAATATTTGTTAAAAGGGATAAAAACACATTTTTAGGAAAATAAGTGCATTTACTTATACATTTCGACATGTTTCATGACCCTACGGGCAACCTTCTCATCATTCATATTGATAAAAATATATTCGCAAGAGAAAAAAAAATGAAAATCTAGTAAACAAAAATAACTTGATCTCACATCTAATGAAATTAATTGCATTATTAAAAATGGATATATGTGAACGTGAATTTTTTTATATTATCGTTTCATTATTCTACTCTATTTCTAAATTTTAGAGAGTTCTGGAAAATTTGGAAGATATAACACATAAAACGCGAAAATACCGTTAGTGGAAGAAAAAGACCAATAGACATTAATTATTCACGTTTATCGCCGGCAATGTATCAATAAAAGGGATATAAATATACAATTGGACACCTAACTCTAATGTGCTTTTAAAATTTTAGTATTTTCAGGTCAGAATGTCATCAAAGTGCACATAGTTAGGGTAAATAATTTAAATTTTTTCATTTCGCTTTCTCTTTTATATTTTTGTTCTCTTTCAAAATCTCTTGACTCACCTAGTATTTAATTCTAAAACATGTGATAGAATAAAATAAATATTTGCTCTTTGAGGAAGGATTTCTAAGGCCCCGGCAGAGATAATTTTGAATTATCAAAGGAAGAGGCTTAATAATCAGAAATCTGGGCAATTAATAATCAGAAATCAGGATTTCTTCAGGGAATGTGGATATTCACCATTGGGACATGCTGTGGATAATTATCCCTTGTATTCTTAAAGTTGCCGTAGCAAATCGATTTAACCAGAATTTGATCAGCGGTTTATTAACTGTGCTATACAGATTTTTATTTTATAAATCCTTCCTTCCTCAGTAGCATCACCAATTGCAGCAGATACTGTTATATGAATAAATTAAATTGGTGATCCATTTTTCATAAAATTATAAACATGTAAAACAATTAAATTACAAAATTTGCATTTCTAAATTTTAAAGTATGTTTGTGTAACATTATTGTTACACAAACACTAGCTATTTGCTATTGCAGAAACATCGTTAAACATTAGCTATTTGAATAACCCATGGATAAAGAATATCTATGAGAGGTGAACGGTACAGATTTTAGATTTATTTAAAAATCTCCATCCGTTATCTTCTTTTTTCAAATATTCGTTGTGAACAATTTTTTTGAATCAAAATCATAAATCATTTAATAATATATTTCATATTTTTCAGTTGCTCAAAATTTTAGAAAACGCCACTTTTAAAAATAAATAAATATTTATTAAGAATCTTATTTATGAAATTATTCGTAAATAATAATGTTAATTTATCTGTGCGGGAATCGTGGTGCAACTCTGAAAATATGAATTTTAGAAAAGTAGCTCACTGTCAACACTGTTTGGAAAAGTGAATTATATAATACTCTTGCTTCATTATTCTGCAGAGCATCAGTTTCCAAATTTTAGGAAGTTCCATTCAGGTTGAATCATTGCATATATTCTTAATGCGTAAAAAGATCTCCATTGATTCTCGAATAATGAAACATCAATTAATCAAGAATCAATAAAGTACTTTTAATATAGCAGTTAATTTTATTACGCATGTGATCGCGTGATTCTTGTTTACGATTTTTAGTTGTTTTTCATTTTTCCTTTTTGGGTAGGGGGAGGGGAAGGGGGTTGAGAAAATATTCTTGCCAATACATATCTTGAGATTGTCGCCTTAAGATTATGCCTTCAGATCAGTGGAACATGTCGATATGAATAAATAATTTATTTTTCTTGTAGATACATTTTTGTCGCTTTTAGCAAATGTTAAACTAGTTTCGATGGTTCAAATAATGTTTTACTTAGTTTCACAATTCAACACTTATTCACAAAATGAACTGTAACTTTAAATCCCTATTGTCAAAGTTTACAGATTTCGGTTGTTGTCATAAGATTCAGAAACTAATTTACTTTATTTCCGAATCTTCATAATTTATTTTTTTAAATAAGTGGTATGAACAGAATATAAAAATGTTTGGTAGTGGCAGCCCTGAATATTTGTATACATTAACCCTTTCGACTCCGGTTTCTCTTACACAAACTATATTCGGTCGGCGCCACTTCTTTCAAATTAAATTACTTTCAACTAGACAATATGAAAAATGCTCTAAGGGCACATTTTATTTTCTTTAATTACTGTAAACCCAAAACAAATTTTACAAAGAAAAATGATGACCAATGAGACTGGACATACAAGAGCATAGAGTTAAAGTTTAATTAATTTATTTTTTATCATTTTAGTAATAAACAGGGAAGTGTAAAAAAATGATCTCAAATAAAAGTATTTTTTACAGAATATAGTAAAGAATATTTGAGATATAAATCTCATTAAGAGAAGGAATCACCTTAAAAAATTTATACAAGTAAATTAGCAGTTTCCTAGATTTTATAGGTTATATTTCAGTCACGTAAAGGAACTTTACTACTCAAGTTTTAAAAAATGATTCTGATAATATAAACAACGCAGTTGGATACTTTTAAAAAATGTGAAAAACAAAATACATTTATCAATATAATGTAAATAATATAATGTTTCAATTTCTCTTTCATAGTTTAATTGAATATTTAATCAAAAAATTTCGAAATCTTCATAAAAGAAATGTAACGCTGATTGTAAAGTTTTTGAAGTTTTTCTGCATTATGTTACGTTAATTCTATCATCTGAAAAACAAGCGTATTTTACTGACGAATGAGAATAAACTTTGTTACAGTTATGCTCAAATAACTTTATGAGAACCGGATTAATTATGTTCGCAAAGTGATTAAATAATTGACTGACAACGGGTTTTTGAAACGAATTTCTTACAAAATAAAAAACTGCTATTCTACATTTTCATTAGAAAAGCAAAATTTTATTAAAATATTTTTGGTTCCAATAATCAGTTTTGAAACAATACTTAGGTGGTTAGAACATGTAGATTCCTCCCTCATGTAACCTCCCTTGACTTGAAAGGGTTAACTGTGGTAATACAAAGTGAATGAAAAATAATCTTTATAAATTAATTCTTGCATAGTATCAGTATATATTAATTCTTGTTTATTACTAAATGGCAGTACCACAAGGATGTATTTTCTTTTTAAAATGTGATCTGGAAGTTAACGTACAACGGATTGCGGGAATCCGAATGAATTCATGTCAATTGTCTTACAGTATCCAAATGGAATTTTTCTCACTGTTTAACTACAGAAATTCTGCTGTAATTCATATTCTTGATTGGCATCACTTTTTAGAAACGATATAATGTGCCTTATTCAATGACATGATAATTAAGGCGAAAACAAAATGTAATTTACAGTTTCAAAAAAGTGGTGCCAATCAAGAAAACTTAATTTTAAAAAAGTAGCCGACTGGCAACACTGAATGTATCTTGATATGCAGGACATTAATCGCCATTAGTAATCGCTTATTAAATCTACTTCTCCGAGTGATTAAAATTTATATGTCTGGAGTAAGTTTGGTACTTTTCGCGATTTCTTAATATATTTCTGCTGTAATATTTCTCGTGAATATAATTTGGATTTTATTGAAATTACCATTACATTATATTAACTTTCTACATAAAAATATACTACAAATTAGTTAATTCTTTCACGTAAAAAAGGTTTATGAAATGGTCTTACGTTAGATAAATTATTTACTTCTATTAAGTAATTTAAAGGTTTTGCAGCGAAAAACGTTTTATACTTGCTTGAATTCGTTTAATTAAGCTGATTGTTTACTTCGTTTCTAAATTTTTCCTATTAAAAGTTTTGTGCCGTACTTCTCTTTTAGCACTCTTTTTATCTTTAATGGAAACTTAAAAGCATTCCTCATGAAATGATTAAATGAATGTAAGAATGTGTAATCCATGTATAAAGAAAAACACTTAAGCAGTACTATTCAATAATTCATAAATCATAAAAACATAAAATGTGCGATATTTTAAATAAAAATTCTGAGATTATAGATATAGTAATTATGATAGCCGTTCATATTTTTGTAATAAATGCCTCAGCGTTTGCATTTCAATGAGAAACATTTTAGATAATGAGACATGGGTAAAGAATAAAATTACTTATTTATCCCTTTCCGGTGCAGGACACTTTCATTGCGAAAATGTTAAAATGATTTAATAACATCGAACTTGCGTAAAAATGTATTTGAAAATAAAAAATATCTATTTTTCTCATACATTACGAATGGAAAATATTTATACCAGAGTTCTGTGGTATTTGCGTATCATGTTGGGCATTCTGTGTATCGAAACTCTGAAACACAAGGAATTAAATAAGTATTTTTTCCTGTTCCTTTTCCGGTTTTCACATTAACCCATTAAAAATGAAAATATATTCCTCTTTAAAATACAAAACTTATTTTTAACACCAGTTTTTTTCTCTATAATAGCAATTCTTGATTAATTTTATCACGAAGTCTAAGTATTCAAATAAATATAACTTTCCCATTCAAAAATAAAGTTATTAAAACAAAAACAAAAAATAGTCGAAACTTTACTGGTACCATATATGCCGCTGGGCTTTAATGGGTTAATCTACAGAGGAATGTTGAAATTTTTCAAGACTTAAGCCGCTCGGGACTTGCGACTTTTGCACAAATTTTGTTCAGTCGGCACCACTTTTTTTAAAAGCTCATTTTACTTCAATAATTATGGAAATGCTCTGAATTAAGACTTCAAATATTCTTTTTTTACTGGCAGTATTAACCCGCGAGGACGCGCGCAGGGCCTAAAAGACCCTGGGTGCGTGTGGTTTTTACAATTGTAACCACTAATTTTTTTAAAGTGATCGTCAATTTATTTTATCGCAAAATTTGTAAGAATTGTCTCCGTCTTAATAAAGTGACTGTTATAATTAGATTTTATTGGTGGCAAAGTTAAAATCATTCATACCTTGAAAAGCGCGCGTTCTCCCGGGTTAAATAAGTATTTTTAAAATAAGCCCGGGATTCATGTTTGTGGATGATACTGGGAAACCCCAAAGTGCTCACATTGTGCTTGATTTTCTTAAAGAAGTAATTATTCGCCGTATGAATTGGCCCTTGAGTTCACCAGACCTCATTCCTGTTGAACATGTTTGGGACGGTCTAGGAAGAGCTACTGCACACGTAACCCCCTTACATTGACCCGCCAGGAGATTAAAGCAGCGCTTTTGGAGAATGGTCTTTGTTGCCGCAAACATTTATTGACACCCTCATAAACGTATGAGAGCTTCTTTTGCGGCTTACATAGCAGTATAGGGTGGTGGCACTTCCTTATTACTCAGACTTTTCCTGAGTTAAATACTTTATCTCTGATTCAAGGTTTAACTCTTTGAGCTCTAGTAGGTAAATTTCTTCGAAATTCCATATGTTACATTGGCACCAGCATTTTGAAAGGAAAATTCTATTTAGCAAATACAAGAAAAAATGCATTAAATCTTTTTAAAAATAAATTTGGCTGAATATTCCGGTGTTTTTGTTTCATTTCGGAATTAAAATTAGTTGGTAGAAATTTCAACTATTAGTGCTCAAAGGGTTAACACTTTTTAATATATCCCGTTTCTTAAATCAAGAATACAAAATTTCCATATTTATATGTTGCTATATTCTTTCTCCGATTGTAATATATCTCTTAACCAAATTTTGTGGCAACACAGTGAATAGTTCATCAGTTTGCATTAATTTTGTGTTTGTGACCTTTATTTTAAACGTAAGCATATATATATACATTTGAATCACTTTAAAATATTTGATAATACATAAAACGGTACATTTCATTTAATAAACTTAGAACTTACCGATGCTTCATATTACCTCATATTCGAAATGTTTAAACAAATTTTTGTAAACATATGCCTTAGTAAAATATTGGAACCTGATAAATATTATATAGGTTAGAGATATTTATTCAATTTTATAGTCACTTGGAGGCATTAGAGGAGAGTTTTATCATAGATTTTGTCAACGAATATTGGATGCTGAGAACTCAAAATTTATTAAATGGAAATATCAATATTTACTATTAAAATGATAAATCATTTGGCTAAATCGCTTTAATAGAGTTACATAGCTAATTCTATGATATGTGCATAGCATTATAATTATAAAACAAGGAATTTCATATCATTAACAGACATAATATTCAATCATTTTCAAAGATTTTTTCAAAAATTTAATTTATGAATGAAGAAGAAAATATTTTGTGTACATTTTTATAAAAAGTTTTCAGTAGTGTTTTTTATTATACAGAATTTTACAAATTCTTCTTCATAAATATTAAACAGCAGTTTCTTAATGTGAACTAGTAATGTCAGGTTCCTTGAAAATTCCGAGAGTGTTGCCCTTTGTTTTATTGCAAATTTTTAAGAAAAGTTTTTTTTTTTTTTTTAAACAAAAAATAAAGATACACACAAAAGAAAGAATAAATACAAAAATAAAATGAGAGATAAATATTTGAAATTATTGTAAATTGGAACGTACTATAATTTCCGACCAATGACAAAACAATGCGGCTTGGATCCAGAAATTTTACTTAATAAAATTGCATTAATTATTTGAATTTATTTATTAATTATAATGTCTGTGTCATGAAATAAATAAAAACATGTTAGTTTTAACCGCGATTTATATATCGCAAGTAAAGCATGTACACTTATTGACTTCATATAACATACGAGTATTATACTACAATAATGGTAAATAAAGATGCTGCAGGTTTTTAAACATTTGTAAACTTACATTTTAAGTAATGTTAATCTGATATGTGAAAATTAAGTATTCTGGAGAAGCACCAAATTTATTCATAACTTTTATTTTTTATAACAATATCCTGTTTTAATGCAATAATAATGGCTGCATGTTTTATTAACCCCTTGAAGATCAACGTTATATTATACATATAAGTTAATTTTAATTTTTAATTTCTATATTTCCACCAAAATTTTAAACTTTGCTTTATATAATGTACGTGAAAGTATACTTTTACTTATTTTGCATTCCTGTAATTCTTCCAGTAAATTGTGATGTCAATCAGTTATTTTAACACTAGAATGCCCGAAAATTTTATACAATTTTTGTAAAAATATTTTGCAACAGAATTTTTATTGAAAACTGTTTAGTTTGTTTAATTAGCTTATTACAGTGTTCCTTAGTTTTAACTTTTTTGTGAAGAAATTTCTGGTTCGAATCGACATGTAAGCATTTGGTCTGAGTCGAATCGACTCCGTCTGGGCGTCCTAGTGTGAACTCTCTAGTACCAATGGTAGCATTTATGCTACCACACGTGTTTCTAATTTAGTGAATATTTTAATTCAGACAATCCAAATTCAAACCAGAACTTTCAAATAGCAATCTTTGCTTTCCGTCGTTAAATAAACCGAAGACATTCCGCCATTTAATAAGTCGAAATTTAGTTTTCAAATTTTATGGTATGAATTCAGATTATCTTAATTGAGAAATTTCTAGAACGTATTCTACCATAGGAATTAGAGGATTAACTTTATTAATCTGAAGTGCTTTTGCCCCGAAAATGTTAACCTGAGAAATAAACACATTTTAAATAACATTTCCTTTCGTATAAAAATTGTGGAAAATATATTTTTTAATATATAGCGTTCAAAATATAAAAAAACATTTTTTAATTTCATCTTTCTTCTCATTATTAGAAAATTTCTGCTCGTTATTACTTCTCTGTGCTAAGGTGGTACTTTTAAATCCTTTTCAGGTTAAATATGAAAAAGAAAGCTTAGTTTTCAAATAATCTATTTAAGGGAAGAAACAGAGCATATTTTATCTCTAATTTATATTTATGTGTTCCTTTTAATCCCAGTGTTATGCACATAATAGGATTTAAAGCAAGTTTAATTGTTTCATTTCACAGTTTCACGTTAGGTATTTCTTTAAATATTCTTCGTAATATTCAAAGGAATTATGTGGGCTAAATCACTTTTATCATTTAACAAAAATATCCCAAATACATTAAAACAAATGTAAAAAAATCAAAGAAAACTTCAATTAACTTACTATTTTGCATTTTCAGTCATTAAAAATTTTCATTAGGTACATTTATGATAAGGTTTCGAAAAATTTCGAAAACTACATGGTTAAACATATTCATATTCTAATCCAATTTACATAGCTAGAATGTGATTAAATATGTTTGGCTTAATTTCCTTAAGGAAATCTTTGACTTCGGTGTAGTTTCATTGTAATAAAAAAGTAATTATATACTACTTTGTACTGATATATATATATATAAACGCAAATATGTTAGTTGGATATATTAGATTAATTTATAACATGATTATTGAATCGATAAATGATTTATAACGGATGAAAATTTTCCAAGTGGGTGAAAAAAAATCAGGGACAGGTTTCGAACTAAGGATGTTTTGGCTGAAGCCGCCAATGCTCTTTCAACAAAGAAATCCTGGACGAATACTGGAGGGCTAATTCACTAAACTATCTAACCATTGTTATGCATAATAGTATTTAAAGCATGTTTACTTGTTTTATTTTGCAGTTTTTTGTTAAATATTTTGGTAGTAACCCAACTAACCTTGTAGGTTAGTTGGGTGAATTAGTTTTTCAGCATTCGTCCGGTATGGTTCAGTTGGAAGAGAATTAGAGGTTTCAGCCAATACATCCCTGGTTTGAATCCTGGCCCGGACTTTTTTCACCCATTTGGAAAATTCAAACTTGTTATGTTAATTAGATATAGTTATAAAAATTGAAAAAAAGTAAAGTAAGTTGCCCGTACGTCATATGGGCAAAATTTTTTTGCAAATCAAGAATTGCGTACCATATTCCAATGTTAGTGAGCATTCATATTCCAATCATGATATACTATTCGTACCAGCCAATTTTTATTGTAAATTTTTCATAATTTAACTAGAACATTTTTTTCTAATTCAATAAGGCAGAAATTTCTGTTTTGAAAAACCGGTGATAAAAGATTAAAAATTATGTAAAAAAAAACATGAAAAAATAGGCAATATTTGAAAGTTTATTTCAAAAATATTGATCCATCAAGTGGTTAATCTAAAATGTATACAATAATGGGCGCCAATTAACCCATGCGTATATGTAAGTCTTGTATAAATTAATGTCTTTTTATTAATGAAATATTCGAGATTGTTGCACTTTGTATTTTTTTTATTAAACTCAAAAATCTGCTGCTTGATGGTAAAATAACAAATAATGAAAAATATATTGATACATATCTTTGTTTTGATGGTGAGAAAATAAACTTAACTATAGTTTCGAGAGCAATTAATTACTAATTCTCGACATCACATTGGTGATGAGTTCAACATAAGTGTCAGCATGCTCCAAGTATTAGTAAAACTTTGGTTTATTTTCCATTCTAGAGCAGTCAATCAATTTAACTATTTATATTTATATTTCTATATTCCTAACTCAGTTAATGTTAAGTTTCATCATGAAGGCAACATTTTTACATATTTTATCTGAATGTTTTTACTTTCGATTTTTGAATAAGATTCTACGTTTTAAATCTTTTTGCCACCACTTTTATCTTAATATGATAAATGTGTACATAAGTGACTTACATTTTACTGCATGCAGTCCTCTTGGAATAGTACGTGCCTACCATGAAATTTAATGTAAATAGGACTTAGCATATCCTCAAGGTGTTGAACCTTTAACTTTAATCCCTTTTTCTGGGTCTGATTACACCTGAGAGATATCTTCTCCAGTAAATTTGAATAGAAATTTCCTCCTTGTTTAAACGCCTTTTTTAATAGTTCCTTTAACTTTTAGACCAGAAAATTAATCTGTACTAGCATTGTCTTATTAAAAAATCGCTACTTAATCAGGGCAAAATTTCACACGTTTAAACTAAATTATTTTCTACTATATATATATATATACTGGATAATTCCGTAACTCGCACGAACCCTGTTATTTATGCAAAATGCCGGTAATAATTGAATTAAAGATATATATTTATTTTAATGAAGGAAATTCACAGCCTCGGCAATCGCACTCGCGGATTGCCATATTGTGACAACTTAAACAATCCTCCTGCAATGTGAAATCATTAGACTGTGACTTGGGCAATCATCCACAAATAAATTTAATAAACACATTATTGTAACAGTGGCGTAATCAGGATGGGTGCCCAAGTGCTCTGAATACTGGTAATTTTTGAAAGTTCTGTTCGCCTTACATAATCAGAAAAATTTCTGTTGTGAATGATGAAGAAGAAAACTTTACAATATTACTCGTTTTGGGCACCCACTCTGGCTACGCCACTGTTACAGTATTGTAATTCAATCAGAATTTATGTCATAAAACATCCAAAATGTTCTATTGTTTTTTATTGACGGAATTTTGGCCTAGATTTACACAGGAACTGATCCGATGTAAAGAAACAACTGTCACCATCCTGCGACTACTTTATCAATTTCGACTAAATCAACATTTATTAAGCATTTTAACCCCTTAACAGTGTCGCCGGAACTGGATTCATGCAGGAACTCTTTGTACGCTTCTTTACTTATAGCTTTTTGACTCCACTAACTGAAAATTTATCTTTGAATAGCATTTGTTTTTCGATTAAGTAAAGCAACTATTTTAGTATGGAAAATGTGGTTTATAGACCCTACTTTTAATTTATGTTGTCAAAAACAGCGCCACAGTTAAGGGGTTAAAACAAACCACATTTGATCATTTTTATATTTATGATATTTTTGAGGAAAAATATACAGTGAATACTGGGTAAAAAAGTTATTAAAAGATTATTGCGACTCAGACTTATGCCTATAAAACTCAAACACTTAAATGAGTTTTAATTAGATCTTGTTTTCCAACTGGATCGTTACGTTTTTAGATTGAAAAGGGAAGTTGATATCTATGGTGACACTATTTAACACTACTATTTATTTTTATTTAGCTCTTTTAACTCTTGTGGGTGAGTTTCTTCGAAATACCTAAATGTTACAATGGCAACAGTATTTTGAATACAAAAAATTCGGTTTATCATATACGGGAAAAAAAGGGTGGATTAATTTATTATCAAATAAATTTGATGGAATATTCTGGTGCCAAACTGACATTTGGAGATTTGGAAGAATTCCACCCATCAAAGCTCAAAGGGTTAAGAAAACGGCATCGAAAAACGAGTAATCTAAATCATAAACACTGCCCTCAGAAAAATGAACCTAAGAATTCACGTAATAATGGCAGCTGTCGTATACCACGGGTGTCAAACTGTGGTTCTCCGGATACCACTAAAATTTTATAATAATCACTGACTTATATGATCTCTGCGATATAAAATGTCGACATTTCTTTAAACATTTAGTGGTATCCAGCGGGCTCCAATTTGACATTTCACAGTCATAGGGGGCAATTTTTAGCATTTGTACGGTGTTTCGAATCTTTTAAAACAATAGCTTTCACACATTTTTTCAACCTTTATTTTTTGGCATCAAATATGTGAAAGAAAAGATATGAAAAAAACTGGTGTCAAATTTTATGAGATCGTTAAATTTGGGATGATAAAAAGTATAAAAAATTCGAATTTTTATTTTTTCGGGATTCCCGAAATCGGGGAAAAGATTTTTCCCGATTTTTTTTTCTGGATTTTTTTTTCATCATTTTATGGGATCGTAAAATTCTTTAAAAATCCACCTACGACAGCCGCCATTGTCATGTCAGTGCTCACGCCTAGTATTCAGAGGGCCTGAACTTCCGGCTAAGTTATCTGTAGCATGATTATAGGATTAAGAAGTATACATAGTGACATAGAATAACCATAGTGAAGAGTCTACTAGTTGTAAATGAAGTAACTGGGAAAGTTTTTGCAATATGGGAGGTAATTCATTATATCGGATCAATAATTTCTGATTTCCACTAGAACAAGCTTTCAGCAGTAAATTTTAACACGTTCGCTGCCGCTTTCGTGAAGATGTGATGATAGTTAATGAAGTGGGTTTTTCCCAGAAGCCGATTTACTTTTCATATCCAAGAATTAATGAAATATTATCTCGCGCCAGCGCGTGACTGGATGTTGGTCATCACCCCACAACACTCGCTGGTGTGTGAGTGGCCTCTTAACGTTGGCGCCATATCACGCGCTTGCGCGTGATTGGCAGCGAACGTGTTGAACAGAAAATTCCAATTATTTAAGCGATCTATTCGAGCAAATTTTCTCTCACAAATATGGTAAAATTTTTCTATTAATTTTTACTGGTGGAAGTTGTCGCGTGTATTATAATCTCTTTCACAGACATTGACGAGAGCAGAGTTGCCAGTTTGGCTTCAATTTTATTTTGAAAATTTTACATTCACACCTAAAATTTTGAACGGGGAATCTGCACTTTAATTAAATACAATTATTCTATCATTAATGCATTGAGTGCCACGTCAGTCACTGGTGACTGGCAGTGTGAAATACAATAAAAAAATTTAAAAGTTACATTTTAAATAAATTTTAAGTAATTTTAGGATTGTATCATGAAGGTATTAAACATTGTCACGGGAATATTATTTTGCGGCCCAAATGGAAAGAGAGACAAAATAGACTAGACAGTGAATGTGTTAAAGGAGGGTGATGTGTTAAATGTTTCGTCTCTCACGAAATGAGATTATCTAGATAAAAATGGAGGACAGGCTGCGGACAAGAGATTGTTTACGTTGGCACAATATTGCAGAAACGCAAAGACTGTCTAACTACAAAAACAAATTTCTACCAGTAAAAATGAGTAATTTCTGTCCTGAATTCTGCCTGAAATTTTGCATTAATTAGGCATTTGAATAAGGAGAAAAATTTTATTCAAATTTACTTGTGGAAACTTGACCCAGTGGTTATTAACCCCTCTAAAACTGGTTACAGTTGAAGCTTCATAATCTTAACACTAGAACCGCGGCGACGGGTCATTTTGACCCGTATCATATGGAGAGATGTCGGTTCGAATCAGAAAACGCTTAATAAAATAGTCTAAATAAACGCTGAGCAAAAATATTTTCAATAAATAATTAAACAGTTTAAAATGAAAATTCCGGTGAGAAATATTTTTATAAAACTTGAATGAATTTTCCCGCGGTTCTAGTGTAAAGGAATTTTCAGTTCCTATATATTATTCTTTGTCCCATGATGTTGTTTTGTGTTGTTTTTATGACGGCCGATAGTCTGCACGAGGTATAAGGCCTGAAGATGAGATGTAATATAGCGTAACATGTGACAAAAGAGGGGAGGGGATAAAGTGAAGTGTGATACTTTGTGAAAAACGAGGGAAGGGGAGTCAAACATATGGAAAAAATATGTGACATCATTTATGGACGACCCCTTATGATTTAGGATGAATGGGGTGGAGGAAGCCCGCCTCTTAACTTGCGCCGCGGCGCTGTGAGTGCTAAGTTCCGCAGTTCCGCTTTTACCAAAATTTGTATGTGTGTGTGTGGGGGGGGGGGGGACTGCCGGGAGAAATTTTGGTGAGAAGTTAAAACTTCAGATTTAACTACCGAGGAAACATAAAGTAAGCCTTTTTCCAGAACTATCATGAATTTTGCTAGATAGAGCCGCAATACGGTCTCTATTGCCTCGAATATTGTTCAAACAGATTTTCATTTTTGTAATAAACCTCAATGTAATTTGATTAAAACAATCTTCGAGAGTTTCGTTATTTTTTTTTTATCATCTTCTTCAGGAGAGAACAAGAAGACGCCAAACAGCGGAAATAAAGTGGTACTCAAGCGTTCGTTGCTGGTCATATTTTTCTTTTGACAAAGAGGATTCTCAAATTCAAATTATGCTGGAGGAAAAAAAAAACATGAAACTGAGATATACATGAAAGTGCTAAATAGTATTCCAAACCGCATCGAATCAGATTTTTTTTAATAAAAAAAAATCTTGTTTTTCTTTGTTTTTCTTAAGAATTCACTTCATTTCGTGTGATATATTTACCATATTATTAGTGTACCTAGTAGAATGTATTACTGTATCTAAATCTATATGGTGTTCCATTACCTTCTTACGGTGATCCAGGTATGCAATCGACAAAGCACGTCAAGTTTCTCGGTTTGAATCCCAGCTGGGGCATTTTTCCCTCAGTTGGAAAAAAAATCCAATTCGTATAAAATATTTTTTTAATTATTTCTTTTAGATTAATTTAGCACAAAACTGTCAAATAGTAAAGTAATTAAGTCACAGATGACAGTAAATAATTGTAACAGGCAATATCTTAATTGAAGTAAAATAATATACTTCTATTCTTCTAAACATAAAATTTAAGAAGATATAATGCGCAGTTATAGTTTATTCAGTGCCCCCCCCCTCCCCTCCCAACACAATTTTTTTTTTCAGACACGTTCGAATGGTATTTAGGCAATACACTCTGCTTTAATAAAATCAAAATATGTTATTTTAAAATAAAATAGCGTAATTTTATTTATTAAAACTAGCCAATCTACAAAAACAAGAACAAGAACCAATTTTTTAGGAAAAAGTCCATTTCGAACCGAATCCAAGGAATCGGTCCTTTTCGGAGTTGGTGCATTTCGGACTGATTCCGAGGGTTCGGTCCTATTCGAAATCATTCCAAAAGGACCGATTCCTTGAAGTCGGTACATTTCGGAACGATTTCGAGGAATCGATCCTTTTCGGAGTCGCTGCATTTCGAACCGATACCGAGGATTCGGTCCTTTTCGGAATCGATCCAAAAAGGACCGATTCCGCGGAATCGTTCAGAAAAGAACCGATTTCTTTTTGCAGACTGGAATCGTTCCTTCAGTTCCACTGCCGGAATCGTTCCTTTGCAATCGTTCCTCAACAAATAACACATCTTTGCTTTGATTATAGACATACTTTATTGATCTATAAATGCGATTCACAAGATTACATGAGTTTTATATGAATTTCGAATTTTTTCCAGCGTGCCTGATGAGTTAAGATTCGACAAAATTAATCATCTAATATGAACTACTTCAGAAAGTCGTCTTTGTACTATTGCATATTGCAAAACTCGCAGCTGTACATAATGTGCAAAATATAATGCAAGTCTCTATTTTTATTATTTTGTTAGTTTTCACAAAAATGTGTAATTTTATTTTATTTTTTAATAAAAACAGTTTTATGGAGGAATAAAAATTCATTTTGTTTTTTATAAAGTTGTTTTTGCTTCTGTAAATCAAAATTCAAAAATAGTGTGACTTGCACCAGTGGTACTGTAAAAACCTAGTGATACCGTACGGTAGCAACAGTTTCTGACTAAAATAATTTAATTTTTTCTAAAAAAAAAAAAAAAAGAAAAAATACACTATTTCAAAATAAGTATGGATCATGCACTAAAAAGTAAAATGAAATTTGGGAAAAAGATTAATTTAAGCTGTGCCAGAGTAGCTGTTGTAGGGAGGTTCATAATGCTATACCAATACATTCTATCAATTTCTGAAAATAGTGCATGCTAATTAGTAGCGGCTCGTCAGGGAGTGCTGCATCAAATTTTTCTCACCACTAAAATTTAACAGAATCTTTTAGATTATTTATCCGACAAATTTTGTTGCTTAATAAAAACTGAAATTCTTCTACAATTTTAATGGTATGAAAAGATTATGCAGCACTCCCTGACGAGCCGCTACTGATGCTAATGTATCATAGAAACTGGGCTACCACATGTAGATATTTTTCTATTCTATTTGCACAACTATTTTTAAAATAAAAAACTTCTAGTATATTTCTACTTCCCATGTCGCCAGAATCTGCGTAAAAGATTTTTGTTTTGAAAAAAGGGTGCGACATATAATTAAAAAAAAACTGTCGCGGGTGGCAGCCCTGTTACAAGTGTGCACAGTTAGACATACAATTTCTACTAATTTCATTTCTAAATTTGATAAACCAATAACGTCGTTATAGCATTAGATATCTTAAAATAAATCATTATCTCCTGTTGTTGATGCAGCATAGCAAATGCTGTTCAGCATTGGTTTAATTTAATATCTGCAATACCGCTGTCAAACGCTCTTTGCTTTATCTTGATGTCATATCGACAGGGCTCCCAAATGGTCCGTTAACTGAAAATCAATATTTTCTTAGAAAGATTTTCGTTTTATATTTTTATTGCTACCATAATTTCCTGCGTATAATCCGCGGATCAAACAATTCTTTTTCGACCCAGAAATTTCATTTTGTAATTGAAATCAAATATTTACAGCGATCTAAATAGCTATGTTTTATTTAATAAAATTTCTGGGTCGAAAAATGATTGTTTGATCCGCGGATTATACGCAGGAAATAACGGTAATTGCGCAAAAAAACGCCTTCGGAGTTTAGTCTCAGCACAAATGCTGTATAATTCTATTGTGAAATTTTCTGTTAAAAAATATTGGTGTTCAGTTCGCGGACCATTTGGGAGCCCTGTATCGATATTATTAATTTTCTTCTTATTTTCTATTCATGCAGATGGGATTAAACGTATGTATAATGTTCAGTTTTTAACACTTTCGTGTCGAGCATTTTTTTATAGAATCTTTAATCTTTTATCAACAGAAACTTAAATCAAAAAGTTTTTGCCTAATTAAATCGGGAAAATGCTCCGATTAAATAATGTGAAATTTACACTAAAAATAACTGGTTGGAATAATCACGGAATTAGGGAGCACCTTATGCGTCAAGTATACGTGACGCTAGTCTCCAAGAATAAAAAACTAATTTGAAAACATGTAGTGCAAGTCACATGTAACGGTTTTGGCTACTAGTATTTTAATAAATAAAAATGTGCTTATTTTATGTAATATACCCAGGGTCTCCACAGTTCTACCACTAAATTTTAAGAATATTTTCGAAATGTTTCATTGCAGAAAAATATAGTAAAATCTGTGAATGAGGGTGGGGATTACGAATGTTGTGATTTAAAAATTAAATGTAAATTTTCTTATTTTTTATAGTGGTGCCAGAGTCCTTGGAAACTCTAATGAGTGTGCAAACCTTGGATATACCACGTTTATTGAAAAATAAAAAGCTAACTTTCGAAAATAATGGTGGTCAACAAGAATAACTATTATTATTAACTTTGTAACTTACACTAAAAAAAAATTCCCTTGAACTAGCCATACGATAATGAAAGAAATATACATAGAACCAAAAATTTTAATAACATTATTTCAAAGAGATAGCTTTTAGATATTACTATAATTTCCAAACGATAAGAAATTCTATTATCTCTATTCCCAAGGAATGAAATTTAAAATCACATATAATACACGTCCTCAGTTAAGAATGTTTTTCCGTTCTCCATTAATAACCGAAATGCCATTAATTTACACAGAGAGTTGCATTTCATTATTTAGAAATGAATGATCTAGATTCATTCGGATCGGAATCTAAATCCAGGGATTGTTTATAAATGAATATACAGAAATTATCATATACAGTCAAATTCTACATTCTGTAATTTATTACTTTACTCCGATTTATTTATTGACGTATAAAATAAACTTGAACACTAATTCGCAGATTCTGCAAATAAAATTTATGCAAATAATATATTTTAAAATCATTTCGCTTCGTTTGCTCTATATATTTACCTAATTCGCATTAAGTTAGCTTTTATTCGAAAAAACATCGTCGTTTTTATGGATTATCTTGGATGAGAACGAAATGAAATCTAATTCATAAAAAACTGTTTCTTCCTAATTCAGATACTTTATCTCTGGCATTTATGAAGTAAAACTTCTTTATTGTTTCTCAATATGAAAATTAGTTCCTGTGGGAAATTTTGCGACTGAATAATCTGGAATCATATTATTTTCTGTGCATATCATTGTGAGTTTAATAAATGGAAAAACTATTTGAAAACAAACCATGGAAATCTTTGAGTTAAAGGAGTGAAAAAGATGGCATACTGAAAATGTATATTCCGTTTCCTTTTTCATGCATAATAAAACCTCTAAAAAAAGGGAATTTTATCGATGTAAAATTGCAAAAATGTATGGAAGGCATTTGTATTTTAACATCACATATATTATTGTCAGTAATTATTCAATTTTACGACTGAACAATCTGCGAACATATTATTTGCTGAGCCTAACATTGTGGGAAGAATGAGTTTAATAAGTTTAGAAGTTTAATAAAATTTTGCATTTAATGAGAGTTTAATAAATGAATATGTGAAAAAGCGGCATGGAAATTGTTGCGTTAAAGGAATAAGAGAAAGTTTTCATATTGAAAATGTAATATAATTCCCAGAGTATAATTCACGGATAAAACAATCAGTTTTAGATCCAGAATTTTTAAAAAAATTTAATGCAACTGTTTAGATCACGGTAAATATTTTTCTTCAAAAACAAGCAAGGGAAAAAACAGAATCCACGGATCCAATCGGAATTGGGTACTGCTATTGAAAAAAACAAAAACAAAATTAGGATTCGTTTTAAAATGTAAATGGCCCCCTAAGCAACTTTTATATGTGCCATTTAAAAGTAGACTTTATTTATAATCGTTAAATACCAGTAATTTTCTTCTACGGCAATATTTCACCAGTTAGTAGGGGCCTTTTTCCCCTTTTTCCCACAACTGTACATTAGTTTCTGATGTTTCAAACAACAAAGAACACTTTTTGAAATCATGGATAACCTCGGAAGTGGCTATTGTATATTTTCATTATATTATATATCATTAAATTAATAATAATATGTTTACTTTTTACAACATGATGTTGAGAGCTTTTCCTGATTTAGGGGAGAACATTATGTTTGTGAACATATTTACTAAACTTTATTTTCATTGTATGTCTTAAATGATAAATATATTAATATTTTTTATTTAAAATAAAATAAAAATAAAAATTTTTAAAATGAAATCAATAAAATAAAACTTTAAATTCTATCGTGGAACGTGGAACGCCATTTATCTTTTCCTATAATGTGTAATTAAAATAAATTTAATTAGCTCAAAAATGACGACAACAACGAGACATGTCTGAGCTTGATAAATGGCGTGCAATGCAACATTATTTTAAAGGGAGTTAATATTCTTAATTATATAAGAAAGAAAAAAAAACAACATACATTTTTAGCTTGTAAATTTCGTAACAAAACAAATTTAAAAGAATTTTTTTTTAATTGTCAATTATGTTTTAGCAATTATATATTTTTTAGTTTATTTTCAAAATTGCTTTTTTTAAAATTATTAGCAAGGTTTTGTTTTATTCTTACATGATTTGCCGTTAATAGATAGAATAGACTGCATAATATTCAAACTCCATTGACACTCAATAATTAATGCTTCAAACAGAAAAAATAGCTTTAAGGAAATTGGAATTTTACAATTTATAATTTTCAGCCTCAGTTTGTAGTCTTTTTTTTACTTGAACTAAATATCCATAGACTAAATCAATATATTTTTAAAAATCTGCATAATTATTTTTAAAGTAGATGAAAAGTTATAATAAACGGTTTTTAAAACATCACTATTAATTTGCGAAGAATTAACTAGATGAAACATAAGAAAAAAACATTTCTAAATAATGATTCTTTTAAAAAGGATTGGTGTTTGTTAAACAAATACTATGAATATATTAATTTAGATAAAATTTTAATTTACCGTAATTTCGGGTGTATAAGCCGCGGATAAAACAATTCTTTTTGCACCCAGAAATCTTATTTAGTGATTGAAGACAAATATTTACGGTGATCTAACTAGTTATATTTGTTTCTTAAAAATTTCTGGGTCGAAAAAGAATTGTTTGATCTGCGGCTTATACACCCGAAATTACGGTATATTTAATAAGAAATGCTCAGATTTAGAACACTCAGAGATACTAAACAAAATTTTAAATTACCGTAATTTCGGGTGTACCAGGTTGTCCCTAAAGTTCTGCACCATACAAGCGTCGAAATAAAAAGCAATGGTATCAGAAACACAAAGTATTTTATTCAGCAAAATACAGGCCATTGTGATTCAGGACAGCTAGCCATCGTTGTGCCAAAAGTTCAATTTGGTGATGATACCATGAGGCAGGTTTCGAATCGAAAAACTGTTGACAAGCGTGTTTCACCTCGTCATAGTCATTGAATTGTTTACCACAGAGGAAGTGCGTCATGGAACGAAACAAACCGTAGTCGGATGGGGCAACATCAGGGCTATAAGCAGGATGCGGAAGAACCTCCATGCAATCGAGTTCCGCGAGTTTCGCTTGCACTTTTCTGGAGCGATAAGCTGGTGCGTTGTCATGTTGCAGCAATACTCTCTTTCTGTTTGTCAGAGCGGGGTATTTCTGCACAAGTACAGCGTGAACACGCTCCAGTTGTTCGGCATAGAGGTCCCCTGTGACGGCACGGCCCTCAGGAACCAATTCGAAGTGAAGAATGCCATGGATATTCCACCAAACACACAGCATGACCTTTTTGCCGAATCTGTCTTGTTTCGCCTGGGCCTGGGTATCTTGACCTCGTTTTGCCCACTGTTTGCGATTGTCTGGATTGCGGAGAAACACCCACTTCTCATCCCCAGTAACGATGCGTTTCCAGAACCGATCATCCCTTGGGTTTTTCAAAAGTTCTTGACAGAGTTTCATCTGTTCTCGGCCTGCAGTTGTGTCAGCTCATGTGGACTTTGTCTCGGTCGCTTATTACTGAAGTCCTGTTCAAGGAGCCTCCGGTGCACTGTATTTTTGGATACCCCTAACCTGTGGGCTATCACACGTGTGCTGGTTTGAGGTTCGGCCATGACAGCAGCTGCTACAGCGGTCCCAACATCCAATTTTGGCCGTCCACTTCGAGGCTGCTCTTCCAGGCTCAAATCGCCAGACGAAAAACGTTTGAACCACCGGGATGCTGTCGATCGATTGATCGTATCAGGTCCTTCAACTGCACAGATTTCCTCGCTAGCCGCTTTCGCACTTAGGCCTTTTTTCCATAGAAAACGAAGCACGGCACGTGTCGCGGTTTTTGAATCACACATCTTTCACGATTTCACACTACTACTACGGACGCTATTCTTCTCAATGAGCATACACACTATTCTATTACCTCTACCTGTTCACCTGGCGGCACTTTTTAGTGCATGCGCATCTTATTCTGTCGTCCGATCCACGTCGAAATCTGCATACCATTGATGGTGCAGAACTTTAGGGACAACCTGGTATAAGCCGCGGCTCAAACAATTCTTTTTGGACCCAGAAATCTTATTTAGTGATTGAACACAAATATTTACGGCGATCTAAGTCGTAACATTCATTTTTAAAAAAATTCTGGGTCGAAAAAGAATTGTTTGATCCGCGGCTTATACACCCGAAATTACGGTATATTTTCCGCTTAATGATTTACATTCACTTATGTTCAAAGCCACACTCTAAAAACTCTGTTCATAGTCACACTCTACTCTAATAAAATAAATCAAAAATAAATTTAGTTACTCATCCTTAAATCATTAACTATGCATGCTTACATTAGAGTTATGAATAAAGAGGAGACATATAGCGCGTTGTCTACCAGTTGTGAGTGAAGTATCCAAGGAAGTTATCACAAGATGATGGTTGATTTTTTATATGGGATCATTACTTTCTGAAAACCGCCGCAGTAAACTTCCACCAGTAAATTTTGAATGGAAAATTGTGCATTAATTTATTGACTTTTTCATGAAACATTTCTCTCAAAATCATTGTTAAAATTTCTATTTGTTCTTTCTGGGAGGGGTTTGCCCAGGTATTATATATATTTTTTATACTGACACTAACAGGCGGTTGTTTTGATTGTCACAATTTGTCGGAAAACGCAAGGACTGACACCGGCCAAAGTAAACTTCCACCAGTAAAAATAAAAATCTATTTTTGTCATTATTCATCCATCATCGTTAAAAATGCTTAATTTGAAAAAAAAAAAAATACTCTGTTTCTATTAATAATGAACTAAAAATTTTATGAGTAATAAAATCAGGGAATAAAAAAACAACGATTTTTCAAAGCATTTTCCCAAAGTTTCGCGACGATTAAGGGGTTAATCCCTTCATAATATTTTGTCAAATAACAAAAGCTATAATATTCTGAGAGAAAATGCTCTTTATTTTCGAATGTTTGTAAAAGCTAGTTTCACTATTTTCATTTTTATTTTAGCCTCAGCACATCGAAATCCTTCCATTTGCAGGTGTGAAACTCATTCCTTATTACGCCTCAATTTCGCTTTCCATTGATTGAGTAACCGAGCGTATTTCATTGTGTGGTTCATTCTTGAATCAAATTGTTCGTCTTGAAATTTACATTTCACTCTGTCTTCCTATGCTATATTAACAAAACCGGATGAATGAGATCAAAGGAGACATTTTCTGTTTTTTTTTTTTTTTTTTTTTTTTTTTTTTTTTTAATCCTAGAGCTCCCGGAAGGTGTCGATTCGACTCCAACCATATGATTCAATTTCAATTCGAACCAGAAATGTTTTCTTAAAGTAAGTTAAAATGGAATCACCTTGAATTTATGTTAAATATATCAATTAAATATTTTTGAATAAAAGGTCTGGTGTGAATTTTTTTTATGAAACTTGAGTAAAATTTCCGGATTTTTTGTGTTAAAGCAATGTTACCAGGTGTTTTAACGTCTAGTAGAACGTCTAGATTTTTTGACTTTCTGAGCATGAAATAGTGATTCGAGCTCTAGTCTGAAAGCTCTAAGATAATTTTTATAATAGGGGACTCGCACGTTTTTATGTGTTATTGAATAAATATTTTAAAATGACTTTGAGGTCTGTTAACCCTTTGAGGGGCAAGCAATTGCGTTCGTGTAATTCTGAACTCCCACCGGAAATTTGTAAAAATGTTAGATCTAAAGGCTGAGAAGCACTTTCACGCCTGTTTTCCACCAAATTAGAAAAGTGAAATTTGATAACATTTTTCTGGTGTGAAACTTCATCTATCGTAGGTGGTATATAATATATACCACCGCCCCTCAAGGGGTTAATTGGGAAACTACCAGAGTTTTCAATCTTTTACTTTACTACTCGCATGGCTTGGCCATCGAAATGTATTTCGATTATTTAATGAAACCTGGTGTTTGATTGAACTTAACCTTTTGAGGTCTAGTGGATAAATCTCTTCAAAATTTAAAATTTCATTGATACCAATATTTAGCAAAGAAAACATTCCGTTTACCATGCACACGAAAGAATGCAATAACCTTTTTCTAATAAATTTGGTCGCCGTTGTGACATTTCGGAATTAAAATTAAGGGGTTGAAAATTTATCTCCAGATCAAAGGGTTAACAAATCTCAAGAATTACCGACATATTAATTTAGCTGAATAAATTTCAAACTGCGAAAGTACACAGCCAGTCAATAGTTGCCAATATTCTGCGATTTCGATGCACTCAGCTGCACTATTTCGCTAGTGTGGCAAGAATTGTATGTAACCTAACATATGTTTATGGTTTTATTAAGAAAACTAGATATTTTGGTTTAAAATTATTCTCATAATTATAAGTAATAATAAGTTTTACAAAGAAATATTTAAAATATGTGTCCATAGCTTTTGCCCTTTCTCTAACAAAAAAAATATTTTGATCAAGAAATTTTTATTAGATGATTTTCAGCATAGTGGATAATGTTTTAACAAGTGAGAAAATTTAATAATTTTAGTTCATTTCTTGAAAGTTGATACTGAAATGGTTCATATATGAGGTTATGATACACCTATTTCTCTGTTTGTTGAATGGATTTTTAAAAAAAGGAAAAAAGAAAGACATTAATATTACCACAGTCGTTTATTTAATTATATTTAGTCGGAAAACTCATCACTTGTAGGGCAGTGAGAGAGAGATTCTAATAAAGTATATTTATGTATTAGCAAGGCCCATTTTTAATGAAAAAAATATATTATATTTATATATGAACAGGGCCTGACTATCGCATGGGCACACCGGGACCGTGCCCTGAGCACGAAATTTCTAAGGAGCACAAAATTTCCTCTAAATTTCCATTAAATAATCATAATTATGCAAAGAATGTAATATTTGAGATCCTAATGCAGTAAATTGACAAAAACATGTCTCAATATATGGTTAAATGCACATTTCAATAAATAATATGAATTATTTTTTTATATATTGTTGGAAACTTTTTTCAATTTTTCGAAAACTTAATTTTTTTACTAGAATCAGTAAATCAACCAATCAAATGGGGCACGAAAATTTTAAAGAGCCCTGAGCACAAAAACCTGCAAGTCAGACCCTGTATATGAATATATCAAAATATAGGGGTTCTCTAGCTTCCTCCAATCATCCCACTATGTTGAGACTCATTAAAATGAATTATTGAAGTATATTAATAAAAGAATTTCCCATGTATCCGTCGTGCCCAGTATTGCCACATCTGGCTGGTTTCCAGCTAGGCATTTCGAATTATCACCAGACAGTTTTTATAGTTATTTTTGCTTTATATGATAAATGATATTCCATAAATAAAATAAAAGAAAAGTTTTAATAAAAAGGTTCTGGTGTGAATTCAGTATTTCTAATGAAATGATTGCCAGATTCGGCAATTTATTGAAGTGTATTAATAAAATATACTTTTAATAAATTTCAAACCGGTAATTTTATTGAAAAAAAATTTCAAATAAGAACTAAGCAGAACTAAACAACAACATGTTTTGAACAAATTGCGATACGCATAGGTGCCAACCTGACATCGATTATCTGAAATACATGCATTAATTTAACCCCGGTTTAATGAGTTTCGAACCAGAATTTTTTCAAAGAAAGGAAAATAAGTATGTTCCAGTAACAATCCTGAAATTAAATAAATAAAGATTCGTGAAATATATTTTCTGGTATGAAATGACGTTAACCTGGATCAAACTAATCCAGGTATTACGGAAGATTAGTTGAAAGTTGGCAGCTATGGATACGTTATTTTTCATAAGTAATACTACAATCGTTATATATCAAATACAAATTTATTTCAGTAACATGAAATTTCACCTTATTTAAAGAGAGATTTTCAATAAGAAAATACTGGTACCGGAGAATTTCTGTCTTAAAATTCCAGGACCTGTACGAACCCTGGATACGCACGAAATTACGATACAAGAAATTTCATTGCTTACCAACTGAACTGTTTTAAACGTATGTTAAGAAGTTGTCACAGTTATATCGAAATTTACAAAACTCTTAATTGAAATTTATCGCTGTATCCGATTTAAAATTTAAAGTTATATATATATATATATATATTGATTTAAAGTACACCAAATCAGTAGTGGTGTCATTTTGCACCAAAAATGGTGGCGACTAAGTTGCCGCTAAAAATGGTGTTCCTTTAAACCAGTTAATTTCTCGGGTTTATTACACCAATTTACGGGTGGTGTTCCTCAAACTATTTTTTGCGACAATCTAGTAATCACCAATTTATGTGTAAAATGACACGTGTTTTTTAACTAGCAGGACAAAATAAAAATATATTCATTGGAAATGTTAATAAAGGTAAATCCTTGTAGAAGTGTATATTTATATTATTTACCATTAAAGTCATAAAATTTATTAAAAGTATCTCGGTGCTTATTTATTATTATTATTATTATTATTATTATTATTATTTAGATTTTTGGAACGAATAAAAATATGTTTTGGAAAAATAGAGACGAACCGAACAGCAGGCTTAAATTATACGGTTTTAGATTATCTTAAAAAGATAAATTTCAGAAATTTCTTTAAAATTTTAAAAAAATTCATTTTCAGAGAAGAAATTTTATATTTTTCATGATTAATAAAATGCCACATAAATTTTTATACTATTCAAAATTTCATTTCTTTGGTATAAAATACTAGATTTCCTAGTTCTTCAATTTGAATGCGTTAATCTTATATTTTTTCGAATTACTGAAAAAAGTATTTCAAACTTACAGCATTTTTTTCTCATTTAAATTCAACTCATATTCTTAGTCAAGATGTCAAATTTATTTTATTTTATTAGGCACAGTAGTTATTGCATAGACGTAGGGAAGAAGTTAAAAATGTTCGTGATTTAGTTTGCTTCTTTTAAAACACGTAATAACGAAAAGACATTTCTAACTGTAAGTATTTTAATTGACTCGTTTTATTTTTACACCAGAGAAAGAAAGAAGATGTATATGACACTTTCTCTTAATGTTTGTGGGCTCAATATTTTTTCAGACATTCGTAGAAATTCTTCAGTGAACTTTTTTATAATTTTGAAAAAATAGTCAGCTAAAAAGACTTCATTGTCTCCCATTTCGAATATTTGGACATTATATGCAAGGGAAATATAAAGTCAGAGTTTTGAAATGTTCTATTATTCAAGACTCATATTCTTAAAATATGTATGGGTATATGTCTGGTAATGTAAATTATGGTTTTTATGTTTTACATAAAAAGTGAAAAATTATCTCCTTTTTTTATATTTTTGTTTTAGAATTTTACAACAAGGCAGTCTAGTTTCAGTTAAAAGTTCCTTTAACCCTTTGAGCTCTGACGGTAGAATTTTCTACCACATAACTTTAATTCCGAAATGTCACAACGACACCAGAAAATTCGACCAAATTTATTTGAAAAAGGTTTAATGCATTTTTTTCGTGCATATCGTTATCCATTTTTTTTTCTTTGTGAAATACAGCTGTTAATGTGACATTTGGAATTTTGAAGAAATTTACACACCAGAGCTCAAAGGGTTAATAAGAAATTAAAATTACAACCAGTGCTTCCATTTGTATGTGTTGATTTCATTCATTTTCTTATTACTATTACCGAGCATACATTTGCTTTTTTAAAAAACAAACATAGTAAATAATACGAATAATTTTTGCAAATCGCGGCAGATATCTGAGTAAAAAAATACACAAACTGGCAGCACTAATTTTTAAGTAAAATATATTCCTTGAAGTTGTCTTAATAGGAAATGTTCCAAAATTATGTGCGGTTCTAGTTATTTATTCAACTATTTATTTGTATTTTAAAAACAAAACTGAGTGCAAAAAAAATAACTGGAAAAAAGTAGCATGTGGATTGATTTCCACGTATGTTTTTTTTCTTTTTTATGTTTTGCGGATATGTGTATTATTCACTTTAGCCGTTTCAGGGCCGAAGTACTTCCGTTGCTAAAACATTGAAATTAATGATTAACGCTGGAATTAACAAACAATTTGTGTTGAAAATAGAAAAATAAAAAATACTACATTTCACATACATAATAAAAAGAAAAATTTTGTACCAAAATTTTGGTGATACTGTGGCTTTTGGATATTAATATAGAAAGTAGTTTAATGCCACTATAAAATACCACAACCCGTCAATGAATTAACCATTTCTCTGTGCATCTCTCGATATCTACAGGCAAGTAGAAAGATTTGTGCAACCCGCGATTTTCAAGATCTTGTTTTATGATCTCATTCTATATTAAAAGAAAAAATCTTTTACAAACAAATTTTACATATATTAACTCTAACATACATGTAGATTTGAAATACGAAATAAAATAAATTCGCAATTTTAAAACCTATTTTCATTTCTTTAAAGTACGCAATGAGAGGATTAAGACACTTTAATTACGTACAATATTTCTTTTTTTTTCCTGAAAGTTTGTGGCAACTTTTAACCGCTTTCCTAATTTGCCCGTACGTCGTACGAGCAAGGTTTTTTTACTAATGATGATTTGTCCGTACCTCGTATAGGCATCCATATTCCAATCATGATTTATTATTTTCACCAGTAAATTTTTAATGTAAATTTTGCATCTTTTAATCCGAGCGTTTTCCTGATTCAATAAGAAAAACACAGAGCAGCGAATTCAAGCTCTTTTATAGTCAATGTTTCCCCAGCTGGCGCCTGGCGATCATTTTATTCCCAATGATGGATTCACGTCAGAAACTTTTTATTAAAAAGTCCTTCCGGCAATGCCGGGAGGAAGAGGTAGCTTTCATATACTTATACATTTATTTATTTATTTTAAAGTAAGTTACATTGTTCAAAAATACTAAACTAAAATTAGTGGAAATAATCTTATAAAATTAGTGATTTTATAAGTCGTCGTGAATGCTAGTTTTTGTCAAGACTGAATATTAATAGGAATTTTTAGAAATTAGTCATCTTTTATTCAACCTGGTTTTATTTTAAGCGATTTAGAGAGTCACCAAATTCCACGATATCATAAAGTGTAAACCATTTTAAAGCAACATGATGGATCGTTCAGATCAGACCGTTTCAAAATGTCAGCCATAAGCAAAAATCAAAGTGCTATAACTCAATCATTTTATTAAGATATAGACAAAACAAAAAGTGTTCTGGAATCATTGTTTTAAGTTTTAATACGTAAAAGAAAAATATTTTTCAGCTTTTAATTTTTTCGCATTTAATTTTAAATTTTAAATTTTTTAAAAAATTTAAAATGGCCGCCATTTTGAAACAAAATGGTGGATGATGTTGGCCAACGAACTCGGTCGAGACATTTGTATGTACTATGTACATACCAAGTTCCATTGAAATCGGTTCATAAATACGCGTGTTATCACGTGACAAAATCAGATCGTTTCAAAATGTCAGTCATATGAAAAATTCAGAGTGCTATAACTCAATCATTTTGTAAGATATAGGCAAAATAAAAAGTGTTCTGGAATCGTTGTTTTAAGTTCTAACAAGTAAAAGAAAAATATTTTTCAAATTTTGATTTTTTTGCATTTAGTTTTAAATTTTAAATTTTTTAAAAAATTTAAAATGGCCACCATTTTGAAACAAAATGGCGGATGATGCTGGCCAACGAACTCGGTCGACACATTTGTATGTACTATCTACATACCAAGTTTCATTGAAATCGGTTCATAAATGCGCGTGTTATTACGTGACAAAATCAGATCGTTTCAAAATGTCAGCCATATGAAAAATTCAAAGTGCTATAACTCAATCATTTTGTAAGATATAGACAAAATAAAAAGTGTTCTGGAATCGTTGTTTTAAGTTCTAACACGTAAAAGAAAATTTTTTTTCAAATTTTAATTTTTTCGCATTTAATTTTAAATTTTAAATTTTTTAAAAAATTTAAAATGGCCGCCATTTTGAAACAAAATGGCGAATGATGCTGGCCAACGAACTCGGTCGAGACATTTGTATGTACTATGTACATACCAAGTTTCATTCAAATCGGTTCATAAATACGTTAGTTATCGCATGACAAAAATCAGATATATATATATATATATATATATATATATGGTTATATATATATATATATATATATATATATGTCGACATTTGAACGGAGGGTGGTTTTGGGGTCTGGGGGTCATGATCGGTGAAAATATACCAAAATTTTCCGGAAGTGCTTTCCTCCGGACGGCTGCAATAGGTAGCTTTTTACTTTTTGTAATGAAAGCTACCTAAAAGTTATTTTTGGCTTGTTTATGAAATATCAGTTACCTTATAAAGCAAAAATAACTATTAAAACTTCCTGGTGATAATTCGAAATGCCTAGCGGGAAACCAGTCAGATGTGGAAACACTGTTTATAGTTTTATAGAACGATTTTGGATTAGAAGACACACAAAAATCTGCAATTTTTGATCCAGGTACAACCAATTTTTATGATAATTAATGATAATCACAGTATCCTCACCCACAATAAAGTATAATTTTATTATAAAGAAAATGCAATGAATCATTAAGTTTTACATGGGAAAAATTAAGATTTTCGAAAAACGAAAATAAAGGCGGGAGCTTTTAATTTATTTTTTTATTAATTTTTAAATTAACGAAAATTTAACATTTAATCCTTTGAGCTCTGATGGCTAAATTTCTTCAAAATTCCAAATGTCACATTGGCACCAGTATTTTGCAAAGAAAAAAACCGGTTTACGACATACACGAAAAAATGCATTAACACTAGAACGCCCGGAAGGAGTCGATTCGATTCGAAAAATGCGATTAAATTTTAACTTGAACCAGAAAAAAATTCTTGAAATAATTTAAATTTGATCCATGCAGGTTTACGTTAAATAAACTGATTAAATAATTTTGAATAAAAATTCCGGTGAGAAATATTATTGTCAAACTTGAGTAAACTTTCCGAGCGTTCTAGTGTTAAACCTTTTCCAAATAAATTTGGCCGATTTTTCTGGTGCCGATGTGACATTTCGGAATTAAAATTATGTGGTAGAAAATTCTACCATCTGAGCTCAAAGGGTTAAGTAATTATTTTTCATTATAAAGAATAATTATTATGAATTAAAATAACAGATTGAATTCTAAAATTTTCCAATACATTTATGCCATTTAATATATTTGAGGTGCGCTGACACCCCATTTCCGTCCTGGTGTTATGATTCATGGTGGCCGTCCTGCCTGGTTAATATTGCAGGGAAACTGTAATTTCTATTGTCTCTCTGTCTATAAATATCACAAATGTGGTATATGTGAGAAGTTGTTTCTTTTTTCTTAATTCCTATAAGAAAATCAAATTATTTTTGAAGAGTACCCAGAAAAAAGTAATTTAGAACGATATTTCAGTGTCAGGCTAAGCATTCGATCAGATTTTCTCTCTAAATATTTATTTACTTGGGTATGCCATGGGTAGATTAAGATGCATAATTTGATGATAATGCAGTTTATCTAGTCGGTCCGTTTATGAATACCACTTTTTTGAAAGAAAAATCTTCTATATAATTTTCGCCAAAATTTTTCGTGAAAGGCCTATTTTATGCAAAAATCTACTACGACCTTTTTCACTTAAAATTATTGGCTTTCAAAGAACAGACCTGTGAGATCTATGACTGTATATATAAACCGATAGCCTGATCCATGTGTTGAAACACCATTCCCATAATTGAGATAAACTATAATTTTCTTCGTCTCTATGGCCGTTTCTGTTTGCATTATTTATTGTGAGGGCGGAGGTTTATTTTTTGGACCATTTAAATTAAACCCGCTACATCGGTACCAGGAATTTGGAATTAAAAAAATTCTTTTACTAAATACACGAATAACAGCTGTTACTTATTTCAAAACCCCTTATTTCTTGCGCCTATGACTTTCAAAGGTACCATAAACTTCTTTTTTATGTTCAAATTATTTGATTTGCCCCAGATTTTTAAAATAGAATAATTTAATCTATTTACGCATCATTTAATCTGCCATTCACTGGGGTCAGGGTTGTCGAACCTGGCGCCCGCAGGGTCACAGAAAATTCTTACAGAAATCCAGACAATATTGAATCGGAGGTATTATCGGAGATTTAATTAGGGAAAAATTTCTGTAAAATTTTTCTGGTGCTCGCGGGCGCCAGGTTGGACAGCCCTGATTATGATGAATGTTTCAACTTCAGAAGACTGATAAAAATACAATAATCTGAATTTTTTTAAAAGCAGTCTACACTTATCAGACGTGATGCTTGAGGTGTTAAAATCTTCTCTTGTTTACCCATAAAAGCCGGGTTTTTTTCTATTCAAAATAGAAATATTTCAATTCACACCATATTTTCAAAATTGAGATTTTTATCTTATTTTATCATGGAGTTCCTATCATTAAAGAAAGCAAATATTTATCTTTAATTATAAAGCAAATATTTGCACATTTACTGATTTGCAAGCAATAAACAAATTGGCTGATACTCGGATACAACTCTAGGCTTTATTGGGTTACGTGGCAAAGCAAGACTATCACAAATACCTAGCTATAATGTTATACCAAATTCCTAAAAGTGCGTTAAGGCATGCTACCGTATGATAAGATATACTATCGAATCTTGTTGTTTGGAGCTGTTCTGTCACGCCGCACGTAGGGTTACTTTTAAGGCTTCGTTCTTTGAAGTCATATGTCCAGTCTGGACAGGTATAATGTCTCTTTGCAAAATTTTTGACACCAGTACAGGGTTCGCACAGCTCTACCACTAAATTTTCAGAGTATTTTGAAGGTATTTCACAGAAGACAAATACTGTGAAAAACTGCGGATCGAGGAGATGGTTGCGAATTCTGTTTCTTAAAAATTAAATATAAGTTTTCTTATCATTAATAGTGGTGCCAGAGTCCTTATAAAATATAAGGAGTGTGCGAACCCTGTCAGTAACAAAAAAAAATAAAATGTGATTTATTTAATTAGAGCATTTTTGATATTGTGAAATTGAAAGTGACTTTTTTGAAAAAGTTGTATTGACCGAATAAAATTTGTGTAAGAAACACCTGAGTCGAAAGATTTAAAGAATAACATAAGGAATGGATACAAATCTAAAAGCACAAGGAATGCATGTAATAGTTCTGTAATGTATTGGAAATGAGAGCAAAATTTTAAAATGATGTATAAATTGCTTTATTTAATCGTGTTTCAAAAATTTTAAATTACATTTGCCATTTTACATGATCTCAGTCTGTGTTTTCAGTAATTTATTTTTATGTTCATGTGTTGCAATTACTTTACACATGCAAACGTAGTATTAATCTGAATAATACATCAATTTATAATAGTTCTTTGTTTTTACTGAGCCTCTCATATGGCAAGAAAAATTGTTATTAGCCAGCTATAAATTTTTACTCTTTTATGATTCAAAGAATTCTAGGGATACAGGTACGCGGTTTTTTGAAAAAACTTTTAAGTGACTAATTTTTTTTCAGGTACTTAAAAAATCACTCTTTTATAAAATTATTGATAGGAAATGGTTATTACGATAATCTTTATACATATATATATACATTTGCAGTTCACATTGCCTATTTATCTGCAACAATTAAAAAATCAGAATGCGTTTGAATATTTTTGGACACCCTGTATATCCAGCCTTTTCTGAAACATTATCCTTTTAAGAATTTACGAATATATTCTCATGCTCTATCCTTGCATTGAAATGTTTTCCATTATAATTAAGATTGTAGGTGATTATTATTCAACTATTATCTCAGATGAAATGTCATACCTGTAAATCAGCATACGTTTGTCAACACAAGATGAAATGACAAATGATTCGTTGTTTAACTCAGGAGTAATTTATATCCACGGAAGTTGCCACGGAATAATACTTAAGAGATAAATGATGTGAGATATTACAGACACAGGAAATATCACACTGGCCACTAATTTTACTTTCTAACCAATTTATACTAAAAAAAGATATTGTAATAAAAGTACTACACTCGTTCCTTTTTTAGCCCTTTCAAAAATGGTGGTCACATGGCGTGACTACCTAGTTTTACTTCTAAAACTGACTAACCGCACTACGAAAATTAAAAAAAAAAATTGCTTATATAATGAACGTACGGTACATAGAATTTTTTTTTTTTGCTAAAAACTTAATTCTGGTGTCAGTTAGTTATTTAGTCATTTTTGGAACAAAAAGGGCCTAGCAGCTATCTAAGCATAGGAAAATACCCTCGCCCCGCCCCCAAAGTCGATTTTTTAAATAACATTTGTAACAATAAGGCTAACCATGAGAATACAATGTAAAGTTTTTTTTAGACTCTGACCGTTAGCAGTCGTTGAGGTAATCGGGGAAGTACGCACCGGCACCACTATTTCTCAAATACGTTTTTCCCAAAAACAGGGCTCCCAAATGGTCCGCGAACTGAACATCGATATTTTTTAACAGAAAATTTCATGATATCTTTCTATAGATTTCGCGCTAGAATTAACTTCCAAAGTTAGTTTCTTGGCAAATTTCAAGAAAAATCTAAAATTAAAAATTTCCTAAAAAATTCTGATGTTCAGTTGGCGGACCATTTGGGAGCCTTGCAAAAAGTGCAAAAGTAAAGGAATTAAACCAATGCCAATTATTGAAGAATATTCTAGTTAAGAATATATATTTTCCCACATTTTTCACAAATTTTTCATACAAAAATAAACAAAAATAATTTTAATAAAATTATTAATGCAGTAATTTTATATTTACACCAAACAAAAAATTACAGAATAATGCTTAACCCTTTCCGGCACGGGCAAAATCTGTTAATAAAATGAGAAATTTCTACTGACACCGGAATTCACAAACGAGATTTTTAGATATTTTGAGATCCGTAATTTCAGTTTTTATTGTAAAAGTAAAATTTTACTAAAATATAACTGGTGTCGTTTGCAAATTTGAAATTAAAATTAGGTATCCCAGACCGGGCACAGTGTGCCGGAAAGGGTTAAAGCATGTTCATTTAATAAAACAAAATTCATTAAATCGGATATGCGCTTTTTAAGTTAAAGCAAAAATAATACTAGCGACTTGCTGAAATATTCATAACTTTCCCTATTTGTATGTATATAAATACGTTGTTTTCAACGCATTGATCGAGTCTTGATATTTCCACTTGGTTAAGATGTGCAGTGTGCCGAAATAACATAAAATTTCCATACATACAACTTCTCTGTAGGTTTGTTTCGCGTCTGTAAACATTTTTCTATTTTGCGTACTATGCATCCTTCTCGCGTAATATCATGTCGATGGTCTAGTCGATTTTGCAGGTGAAACGGAATAAGGGCTATAAATGTATAAAATTATCAATTTTTGGCAATTTCGGAATCCTTTCCAAATTTTCGATACGATACGTTATCATTCACGATTTCCCTTTCACCTCTCTCCTTAATAATATTTTTATCATTATCTAAAAATTCTTTTTATTTTTACAATTTTATTTTAATTTTACTTCTTATTTTTATACGTTTGCAATAATATAGAGATATGGTTTTACATTTTTTATTTGAGTACTTTACAAATTTAAAAGAAGAAAAAGATGAAAGTCATAAAATATCACTTTTATGTAAGAAATAACCTTACATCAAGTAACATTTTGAAGAAATGTTTGCAAGGTTCGCACACTCCTTGGAATTTCCAAGGACTCTGGCACCACAATTAAGAATAAGAAAATTTAATTTTTAAACCACAGCATTCGTAACCCCCACCTTCATTCACAGATTTTAAGATATTTTTCTGCAGTAAAACACTTCGAAAATATTCTTAAAAATTAATGGTAGAAGTGTGCGAACCCTGGTTTGTTATTTAAAAGTTTTAGTAATAGCATTCGTCAGATAATGCTTTACAGCAATATTGTCTGTTTGCATTTTCCAACTGCACGGGGCTAAACAAAACTTCTTGAATTCAAAATAGATGGACAACGTTCTACCCATCTTTTACTTGCAAAAATAACAAATATCATTTCGAGTCTGCTTTCTTTAACAACGAATTATATATGCATATTGCTGGAGAATATTAATTGCGAAAATATGAATTAAGTTATTTTATATTTTGGAATGAAATGATTTCATAATCATTCAATGGTTTTAATAATTTTGTACTTTCGAAAAAATAAGAAAACAGGCTAAAAATTTTTAAACAAAGGGATTTTAAGAAAAAATAAAAAAGTAAATTTTTATTTGATTTAAAATGATATTAAATGACAAATCCTCTCCCCCATCAGATATTTTCCGATGCCCAGTGTCAGATCCCCCCCTATCACCCCCTAAAGTATACGTTATATATTTATGGTGTACAGCTCCATAGCCTTCTTCCGGGAAAAAATAATTGTAGGCAAATGTTGCAATTTTGTTTATCATTTCTTGATACTACTATGCGGAAAGAATGCGCAGTACATCATACTAACAGAATATTTACAAACATGAAAAAATCTTACAGTAAAGTGGTAGGTATAGGAATATTCTCTTATTTTGTTGGACTGCGCATCATTCACCAGAGAAAATGTCACAAATTGATCAATGCCTTGAAAGCAGCGTATTTCTGAAAATACAAACAGTGAAAAATGCGGATTTTATAGCAAATCACCAGCATAATTTTTATTATAACTAAAAAAAAACAATGCATATTCAATTTTAACGATTTTATTTTCTTCAAAAGTACATGCTTTGAGCATTATTCTGTAATTTTTTGGTTAATTTAGACATAAAATTACTGCATTAATAATATTTTTGTTTATTTTCCTTTGTTAAAACTTGTGTAAAAATTTGTAAAAAAATAAATAAAATCTGAAATAGGATATTCCTCAATCATTGGTGTTCGTTTCATTTGTTAAATATTGTATTTTTTGAGAAAAACGTATGTGAAAAAAAGTAGCGCCGACGCGTACTTTCCCGATTATCTCAAGGACAGTTTTTTAACCAAAACCGTTCGGAAATTATATAGTTTATCAACTTTTACTAAAATCTTTAAAGCGTTTTAAAATAGACTATGTTGCTCATCTATTTAGCTCAAAACCTAATAGGAAAGAGTGCAATAGGGTTGCCACCTTATTTTTGAAAAATACATTTATTGTATATTTCTTATAAAAATGTTATCAAAGCCCACCTAAACTATTTTTATTTTTAAAAAGTGGTGAGAAATAGAGCTAAAAGTATTCGCGTGTGGCAGTTCTGAATACCAATCAATTGGTGAACTGGAAAATATATATTGGATTAACATTTAAAATAAAATAACTTAATATAACAGAAAATTTTATAGAATTTGTGTACTGTGTGATATTTTAATATTGTTGTTGTTTATGATCTTGATTAATACTAGAAGTACATTGAGGGGTCATAGAAAATGAATAGATGTCGATTCGAATCAGGAGATTCTTTATAAATAAGTTGAATGTTTCAGGTCAACCGGAAAGTTCTGTCGTAAAATGTTACTTCACGCCTACTTTTTTAAAATACTGAAATTACTACTCTTTTCATCTAAATGTGCAACGTGAAAACTTTAAGAATTTTACCGTTTCAAGAAAACAGCGAAAATGAAGTAACGAATTCAATAAGGCATGAAATATCATTGCACGACAGAACATTCCAGTCAGTGTGACCTTTTTTTCAAGCTAAAAGCATGCTGGGTTTGGACTGACAACAAGCTAAGAATAAATTCGATGGCCTTGCCATCTATACGAGAATCTGTTAATTTGGAATCAATAGACTGACAACTATCTTTTAGCTTGATTTAGCTTGTTGTAAGTCCTACAACAGTCCAGATTTCTTGCAACAATCCAAAAACGGTCACGCTGATTCCAGTTGACTATTTACATTGCACAAAAATAAATTAAATAGTTTAAATAAAAGTTGTGGTGTGAAATAATTTTGTAAATCTTTCGAAAAATTTCCCGCGAGACTAGTGTAAAAAAAGAAATCCCCACTGGAACGTCAAAGGGTAAAGCTCTTTGCGAAATCTTATTTGAAATCAATGCTCAAGTCATTGAATATTTAACTATTTACTCTCTATGCTTCCTACCTCCCTCCTACAAAAAAAAATCTGGATTAAATGACACAACTTCTGAATGTATTTCTTCTTTTAGAAGGAACACTCAAATGTACTTTGAAAATAAAAAAATGAATACATGCATTGATTCATAAATTTATTTCTAAAATAGGTATAAAAATAATTAAAAGCAATATACAGATTTTAATTATAAAAACATATCCCGAGTGCTTTCGACCAAACCTGGGTCATTATCAAGGAGTGCAGTGAGAAAAGATCAGCCTGTATGCCTGTATGTATTGATGTTTTTAATTAATACTTTAAGGTGAGTTTGACGTTCCTCTACATATAAATTTTCTACATATTTCATATTTTGAAAAACTTTTTCACCAAACCAGCTCTGTTTTTAAGCATGTTGAGTATTTCTTGATACAATTTGAGTAAGAAAAATATCCTATAATAAATAATTTCGTATCATCATATTTATTACTCTGAAAAATACTGCAAGATATTCTGTAGACATCTATAAAGGTGAAAACGTATTATACCATTAACTTTATGAAATGAATTGTTTAATTTTTAATTTTTTGTATTTTCTAAATTAAAATCTTTTATAATTATGTCATTTCTCCCAATAAAAACATGAAGTGGATTAAATTTCGACCGAGATTTTATTAACCATTTATCTTTGTCGCTAGTTTTTTCCACTTCCAAGCATAATTACAATAATCAGAATTTAGCGAACTATACATGTACAAATATGCATCCGAATTTACCGTAATTTCGGGTGTATAAGCCGCAGATCAAACAATTCTTTTTCGACCCAGAATTTTTTAAGAAACAAATATAACTAATTAGATCGCCGTAAATATTTGTCTTCAATCACTTAATAAGTTTTCTGGGTCCAAAAAGGATTGTTTGATCCGCGGCTTATACACCCGAAATTACGGTAAATTATCGGAAGTCCACTTTCACGAATATATTCAAATATTTCAAAAATCATATTACATGTAAACAATCACAAGTTATGACAGTTTTAGTTGCCTGAACTTGGTTCGGGCAACATAGCCTATGGTACGACATATATTACCGGTGAACACTACATTTCATAACATATAGACCCCAAATAAAGTAGGTCTCCCCCTTAGTAAAGCAAGTTTCCTTTCTAATTATTGGTTTTTTCACAAAGAATATGACAGAAAAAAAATCACGTTTTGGCTAAAATTTTATAAAAGTTCGCAACTGTGCATCGTCTTGGAATGCTTTATTCCGCAGAATTTATGAAGTGTTTATTATCCATCGCATTAACCCAATCTTGCACCGAGCATCGTTTACAGGTAACACCAAAACAAAACATTGCTTGCAACTTGCTCGGTATCAAGGATGCCCGTTTGGCCTCCTAGGATTTCATAACAGAAATTCCGAGAGACTTTTTAAATCCTTAGATAAGCAAGATATATTTGTCATTAAATAGGACTACAATTTCTGTTCAGAATTTCGGCTATGAATGCTCAATTTTTAAATGGAAAGTGGCAAAACTGACATCTCTGATGAGCATTACTTTTGTTTTAACTTTAATTTTAGAAAGAAGTTGTCAAACGTTAAGCGATACTTAAATTATAAATATTTATGTATGAGAATTGTTAAGATCTGATTTTACCATAAAATTATTAAGAAAGAGGTACTGCCATTGCCTTAAATTAGTGAAGCTTCAACTGTAACAACTTTAGCAGGTTAATACACCGAGGCAAACTTCCTTCAGTAAATTTATGAAGAAAATTTCTCTTTATTTAAACACCTCGCTAATGGGGAAATTTCAATATAAAATGCAAAAACTGATATTTATTTTTATTGGTAAGATTTTACTTCGGTGGTAATAGTTTCGCTACATTGTAACAACTAAAACTTCCTTCTGTCAGTACGCCATATAATATAATGCCAGCGAAAAAAAATTAAAACTTTGGCAATCAGACACGAATAAAAGGAAACAGAAATTTTTAACATATTTGTGTAAGAAATTTCCTATCAATAAAGCGCTAAAATTAAATGAAATTTCATATCCAGGTTTTCTGGTGGAAATTTTAACTTGTGATATTCGGAAACTGTTGATCCGATTAAAAGAAACAACTGTCATCTTGGGACAACGTCCACACTCACTTCACTCGCAACTGACAGATAATATACTGTATATTCTCTCCTCTTTATTCGTAACTTTATTACTCCATCCAGTTTTAGTAGTAAGCAGTCGCGTAACCAGGGTGGGTGCCCAAAACCAGTAATATTGTGAGGGAAATTTATATTTTTAACTTTGGCAGCAAAATATTGAAAAATTGCCTTTTCTTATTTTAAAATTAAATTTTTCGATTTTTCCGGTGAGAATACAATATTACAGAGACATCATTGCTTGCCCTGCAAGGTGTTAAGTTAACAGGACATTGAAAATTATTACCGTAATTTCGGGTATATAAGCCGCGGATCAAACAATCCTTTTTGGACCCAGAAAACTTATTAAGTGATTGAAGACAAATATTTACGGCGATCTAACTAGTTATATTTGTTTCTTAAAAAATTCTGGGTCGAAAAAGAATTGTTTGATCTGCGGCTTATACACCCTAAATTACGGTAGTATCAGTGGCGTAACCAGGGTAATATCCAAAACACATTATTAATGTAAGGTTTACTTTTCCTTGATTCATAGCAGAAAATTTTCTGGTTAGATAAGATGAACAGAACTTTAAAAAATACCAGTGTTCAGAGCACTTGGTTATGCCACTGCTAAGGTTTTGTACATGGTTATGGATACGGGTGGCTCGATCGTGAAGAGACAAATGGAGTTTGTCTTGTCTTTTGGAGTAGGTCTTATCGGAGAAATTCATTTTGAAATAATTAAAATATTACCTGCTTTTATTTTGCCAAATAAATGTACCTAATAACTACGCCCCTTCTCCTAACACAAGAGTAGCCCTTCTAAAGAAAAATGTATTTCATTATTCGCCCAAACAAAATATATACGGGAAGTGTATCACGCAATCCGATTTCCCTCGCTCAGCTTTCATAACGAACAGATTCATCACTCCAGTTTCAATCACTTTCCCCACAAAAAATCCCTTGAGAGATTCAAACTCATGATAGAAAATTCCGAGTTTAAGTTTACCTTGTTTTGATATGTGATACAGTTTTAAAAGCTCAATTGGAGATCTAAAGATTCTCAACTGTGTTACATTAATAAAATTATTATTAATCCTTCATATTCCATAGTGACTCGGTATAAAACCCATTACAATTACTGAGTATGATATGGATAGTATTGGGTCCATCGGAAAGCCGTGTTGTGTCGGGGAAATCAATTGATACCAGAAGATTCTGCCCGCTAAGTATTAGACATTAATTGAGGTATCTAATGTGTAATAATTAGTAGGAAGAATTTTCCGGTACAAATTGATTTTCCAACACGACACGAGTTTCCGATCAACCTGATAGTTCTAGTGACGGGAAATTATGATTGTTATAAAAATAAATTTCTTCTAATGGAAAACATTATAGATATAAAAAGGTATTTGCCATAATTAATTCACTACGCCATTCTGAAAACTGAAACATTTTTTTTAACAAAAGGAATGTGAGACGTTAAGTTAATTGATTTTCTAAATATAATGCAGGCTAACAGAAAAATAAAGATAGAAAACAGCCTTGAAGTTATCAGGATCAAACCTTCAAAAATTAAAATTAAAAATTAAAAGAAAATCCATTGCAAATAATGTTAACCCTTTGAGCTCTGATAGTAGAATTTTCTACCACATAATTTTAATTCCGAAATGTCACAACGGCACTAGAAAATCCGACCAAATTCATTTGAAAAAGATTTAATGCATTCTTTCGTGTATATCGTTAACCCGTTTTTTTTCTTTGTAAAATACTGGTGCCAATGTGATATTTGGAATTTTGAAGAAATTTATCCACCAGAGCTCAAAGGGCTAAAGTCGTATGTCCTAAGATGCAGGCGACACTCGGAGATAAAGGGTGTGCTTTCATTTTTTTTCCGGTTTCACTATTCCGTTTTTAACACACAAACAAATTAGAAAAGCGTTTATGAATTCGTTTTTTTGTCCATCTCTTCCTCTATGCGTCTGTCCAATGTCTCTCCCCGCTCTATATTGCTTAAACGTACTCGGGTTTTCATGCAAATGATATATTTTAATGATGTTTATCATGACGTGTGTGGTATTCAATATGAAGTGTGCTTCAATAATAATTCATTCATAGAGGCACTGAAAAGGATTTTGTTACATTATAGTAAATGGAGAAAAATCGTTTCAGAGAATTTTAATGATATTATGCTATTTCAAATGTATTAAAATTTATATAAATCACTGAATTTCACTACAAGAAGATTACTAAAAAATGGGTCATTCATGGCATTTGTTGTTCCTTTACAGAGACAAACAAAAGAAATCGGTTACAGTACTTCCAGCAAAAATTGCTGGAAGTGCGTTCGTAATTTCAGTATCCGCTTTTGATATTAACAATAATTTTGCTTGTTACTCGTTATGTAAAAATTCTATATCGCGTGTACAGATCACTTTCCAAAAAAATTCAAGTATCATTCTCCTTATCAGAGAAAATTGATGAATAGAAATTCTCAACTGAGGTATGTATTTCGTGACTGAACTAAATTTTTGCATGCATATAGTGAGTAGATACAAAAATATACATCATGCACAGGGCTGCTCTAGGAAATAAGATAATTTCCCAACTGTAAAAGGGAATCGATGAAACTGGGATTTCAAACGTGTTATGCTTTTCTAGTTTTCTGGCTATACTATTCGGAATGTGTTGGAAATCGTTTTATAATCAATGCTGGCAGCATGATTTTTTTCTTGTTATTTATTTAAAAATGCTTAAAGAATTACATTATACTGCCTCTGACAAAAAAGTTCGGTGAATAGTGTTGTAGCTTTTATGAAGATGAAATATTAACGAAAGTTACCATACCATCCTTCAAATTAGTCATCTCCTATAACTATACACCGCTGAGATCTGCTATACATATCCTGGGAAATTCGGAAGAATTCTTCTTTTGGGATGAAGTTCAAAAGCTTCGTCACGTTTCGTTGGATGTCAGCAATATGGTCAAATTTCTTTTAAAGTGATTTTGAGTCGTGAAAATAGGAAGAAGTCTGGAGGACTGAGATCTGGCGAGTATGGTAGGTGTTCAATTTGCACCATTCCTCATGAATTTCTTTCGGTGTCTTGCAAAGCTTAAAACCAAACTTTAAACTGATCTTTTAGTCGTTCATTTTCCTGTTCTCAGTTAAGAACCAACACACTGAACAAGCACTTAGTAAAGCGCGTCTTACACAGAACATAAACGACGCTCAACTGAACAACGGTGGGGGAAGATGGTCTATACTTGCCTCTATGCAGGTGCAGCGTTTTGTTTCCCCAGTGTTGCCAGATCGGTCGTTCTGAATTCATTCACCGAACTTTATTGTCAAAGATAGTAGTTTTCGTAATAAGTAGAATACTGTCTATAAAACAAGATTGTGATATAAACGTGTTGTGATATTTATTTATATTAGTAAAATAATATATTTGCAATTATTTCATTTTTAAGAATTCTTCTAATGGTTTAGTTAAAACATCTTTTTTGATAACAATATGCGGAAAATATAAATAAGTTGTCTCATCGAAATTAATCCACCATGATTTTGTGCCGTAATTGGACACAAAACAATCCAATGTGAATAAAACAAATGTACTAAGAATGTCTATATACAAATACATACTTACAAGAAGTAACTCACTTCCTGCCCCACCTTAACAAGAAAAGAAAACGAATGTATAAAAAAAGAGGAGGGAAAAGTGTCTGGCCAAAATAAAGCCACTGCCGTTAATAGCCAATATATCCACCATGATTTTATACGACTTCGAAAATACGATGAGGCATACCGTTTACCAATCGCTGGAAGATGGTAGCATCAATATTATCCCAGGTTTCAATGATGGCGGCCTTAAGTTCTGCCAGAGACTTAACCTGTTTGCCATTAGCATATACATTTCATCTGAGGATGCCTCACTGCTTTTCTTGTTAGTTGAGATGAGAGTACAGGGCAGTCCATTCCATAACATTCGCTCAATTGTTAAAAAATCATTTCTAAGAGGATTTTTCAATGGTTATGAGGGCATTTTTCAGCTGGAAAGCTTAGGGCACCACAGATCTCTGCAAGTAAAAGTAAATGGGTTTCTATCATTTCTTGGTAATAAGTAGAACTGTATGTGTTCTGAGAGAAATTCCAGGTTATATTTACCACCACATATTTTCAAAAAAATGCCACAAACTTATTTACTGCCATTTTGCAGAGAGAATTGGTGGCCTAATTTGGATTTTCCAGCAGGACAACGCCCTCATAATATCAAAATCCGCAAAATCCTCCTAGAAATAGTTTTTGAATAATTGGGTGCATGTCAAGGAATGGCCTGACCTGTAATCATACCTCAACTCCCAAGAAAATGAGTTCATAACCTCCATAAATATATTAAAAAGCCAATGGCATACAGTTTGAGTCTGTGGCAGAACTGAAGGCCATCGTCATCGAGGCCTGGGATAGTACCGTAATTTCCCGCGTATAATCCGCGGATACAACAATTCTTTTTCGACCAAGAAAATTTACTTAGTAATTGTAGCCAAATATTTTCCGCGATCAAAATGTTACATTTTATTTTAAAGTTTTTCTGGGTCGAAAAATGATTGTATGATCGGCGGATTATACGCCGGAAATTACGGTATTAATATCAATGTTACTGTCTTCCAAGGATTGGTAAATGGTATCCACATCGTATATTGTAAGTCATACATAAGCATGGCGAAAACACTGGCTATTAACAAGAGTGGCTTTTTTTCGTGCGGAACACCTCCCCCCACCCGCATTTCAAGCATTTATTTTTTTCTGCCAGGTGTGGCAGGGAGTGAATTTTTCCTTGTAAACGTGTATTTGTATATAGACGTTTTTAATGTATTTTTTTAGCTCTCATTGTTTTTTTTTTTCGTGTGCAATAACGGCTAACAATCACTGTGGCTTTACTTCAGTGGAACATATCTTATCTACTATAATTTCCAGTGAATAATCCACGGATCAAATAATCATGTTCACAACCAGAAATAAAAACTTATTTCATAAAAAGTAATTTTCTTGATAACGGTAGAGATTTCCCTTCAGTTAAAAATGTAAATTTCTCGATCCAAGCATAATTGTTTAATCCGCGAAATATACGCCGGAGATTGCGATAATGAGAAAAAATATCTCCCAAGTATAATTTTTCTTAAAATTAATTTTTGATATAAACTGCTTATTTACTTCATTTCTTTTTTTTTTTTTTATAGTGGCTTATCTTATTAATTTGCGAACAAAAAAGCGATAAACATGAAAAACGAAGAAAAAATATATTCATGGCATCCAAGATCATGTTAGTATTTTCAAAATACTTACTTATACTTTTAGTTGAAAAATATAAATATTCCAATAATATTTCTTTCACTACAAAACTATGCTGCTAACCTCATGTATTTTTACTTCCTTCGAAAAATAAAAGCTGATATTTCTTGTCATAACGTGTATTTATTACTTTATTTTTATAGTATTTTTATTATTGACTTTTACATCGTATAATTTGCTCTGCGTTGTATTCTTAATAAGAATTCACAGTTGAAGTACTTCAGAATAAATACCCGGAGAAATTATCGTTTACGCAAACGGATATTATCGCACAATTCTTATTTTCTATTCGCTTCAAAAAATTTAATGCATTTGATATTTCCTTCATACTTTAAACATTAAAAGGCACTGTAATAAAAAATTTTTTAATCTTGAATATCTCATTTTATCGTATTTAAATAAGTAATTTATCTTAATAATAGAGAAAAATGTAAGTTTTATTAATATTATGATCGACTTATATCAAATAAATTCCGTTTATTATAAAAAATATAAAGTAATAGATAAATCTTTTTAAAAAGTAGAAAAACAAGTTATAAAGGAAAGAAGGGCGAATTCGAATCCAAGTTCTCCAGAAGGTTCAAACATTCAATTAGCTAGCTCGCTTCAGAAGTTAAAAAATCATTGTAAGTATTAAAATTCGTGATCCTAACTGGCACTCGAGTTCACTGTAACTATATGTTTATTCTACGCATACAACCATAGAGGAAAAAGATAGATGGCGATGCAATATACTGTAAAATAGTCTGCAATATGATGTGCGTTATCGCTCATATTTAAATACCCTTATTTGATCCAAACAAACCACGCACGTGAAACAAGGATCAAATTCTTTGACATCAACCGTGCATTTTTTCTCTAAATGAAAATAATCTGCTTATATTTAAGCATTCTAAAGTAACATTTCAGTGCATTATGAATTAACCCTTTCAGAGGTAAAACATTTCCAGTGCTAAAATTTTGAAATGAATGACAACATTGGAGTTTGCATACAAATTTACTTGTAAATATGACAAACAATACTTCGAAAACATTTTAAACCTAATTTTTTTCACAAAATTTCTGGTTCTAAAGTGGCATTTCGGAATAAAATATAAATAAGTAGTTCCATAAACATACCACCGTCCCTGAAGGGACTAGAAACTGTATTACTAAACGTTTCTTAATTTTTTTGCGAAAGTATGCATTTTTTTATGGACTGAATTCAGCGGATTTGAGAGTTGCATTTTCGGCGTCACCCCGCTTGATCTCTATTCCTTTTTTTTAATCTGTGGAATACACCATAGTACAGCCATTTTGTATAAAAGTCAAAGATGTTTAAAAGTAAGTTTAATCACTGATACAGGGCTCCCAAATGGTCCGCGAACTGAACATCAGAATTTTCTTAGAGAAATTTTCTTTTTAGATTTTTCTTGCAAATTGTCAAGAAACCACCCTTGGAATGTGATTCTAGCGCAAACGTATCATGAAATTTTCAGTTAAAAAATACTGATGTTCAGTTCGCGGACCATTTGGGAGCCCTGCTGATATAATTACACTTTTTTGTGTCGCTGAACACGGAACTGGGGTTTTCCAACATTTTTTTTTCTCTGGAAAATACGGTTTTTTTGCAAAAACTTGTAATAAACATCAGTTTTCATTATTTTTTAAAATGAACTCTAAAAACTATGAACTTTACGTAAAAGTAGGCAATGCATAATCTAAAGAGGATAAAATTTCCTAAGTTTTATGCATTATTTTGGTTTTATGTATTATTATGTTATTATTATTTAGTTTTATGTATTATTATGTTATTATTATTTAGTTTTATGTATTTATGTTATGTATTATTTCGTTTTTTGTATTATAATGTATTGGTTTAGCCGAAACATGGCCGCAAAGACGGGTGTTAAAAGCAACAATCTCTGAAAAATGGGAATTACGACACTGTAGGTCGATGGAATATGAAAACTAACGATTTTACTTAAATTTTTACCATTAATGATAATAAAGAGTGTATTATTGTCTACCAAATTGATTATTAAACTGATGTTTATTGTTCTCTTTATGTTTCTGAAGAGATCGAAAATTACTGCTGTTTTCATTTTCACTATTCAGAGCAGCATGCAATCCTGAAAGATTCTACAATTGTACGGGACAACATATATGTCACCAAGATATATGAATGGTTATTACAGCGATTTTCCCTCTGAAAATACTGATTTATACTTAGTAAGCACAACTGTTTTGGCTGATGGACATATTAGCTGCTAAAAGTCTTTTGAATCAGGCATTAAAGTTATTAACAGAGTTGTTGTTAGTGACTTTGGAACAGTCAAATTTCAACGAAGCGAAACAGTAAAGCTTCTTGTTGTAATGACCAGCATAAAACAAGTAGACAACGCGTTTTTTGTGCTAATCCCACAATTTTGTTCCACTAAATTTCGATTTAAAAACATTCAAATAAACAACTTGTGCAGTTTTTGATATACGCAGAGGTGTAATCTGAGTGGATGCCCAAATCCAATAATATTGTAAGGTTTTCTTCTCCATGATTCATAACAGAAAAATTTCTGGTTAGTTAACCCTTTCTTGCGCAGTAATTCCAAACTTGCAATCGGCACCAGTAATATTTTAATATAATTTTGCTTTTAGAATGAAAGCTTAAATTAAGGAATTCGTAATATCTAGACAAGTCCTTTATAAATTCCGGTGTCAATCGACAATTTCTCATTTTACTACTAGAATTTGCTTGCGCCGGAAAGGGTTAAGACGAACAGAACTTTCAAAAATTACCGATATTAAGAGCACTTGAACACCTATCTCGGTTACACCACTCATATGATCTAGGCATTTATTCCCTGTCCCTTTTTTACAATGACTTAAGAAAATGAAACAAATCTACATTTTATACAAGCCATTTATACCCATTACACAGAAGCGGATCAGTGGCAAGGTTAATTTCTTCATTGATGCGGGATGGGAGGTGGTTATTACATAGGACTGTTTGGCACCAAAACTTTCTTCTGTAAGAGTATGGCTTTAGCGACAGAAATGAGACATTTATATTGATTGGATCAGGATTGTTTGCTTTCCTGGTTGTTAAGAAGATTTCAACTTTCGTGCACGGGGACCAAACTCTTCAAAAAATGATCTTTTTAATGTTGAAAATGCTAATTAAAAAGTTGCTCGCCCTCCGATCATGGGCAGGTGGGCCACTAGCAAATATTTTTATAATATATTCCCATCAATATTTCTAAAAACATGTTTTGCAGCATTTTTCTTTTGCAAACGTTCTCAAAGTGTGAGTGAAAGATTTTTGTTTTCAGAAGGGGGTGCCAGATAAATTAAAAAGTATTACATAAACTGCAAAAGAAGCTTTTGGGACAATCTTTGACTGGGAGAAACAAATTCTTCGCATTCGACTGAGACATTCTGATGAACCATGTCTACCCTTCGGAGATTGTTCTATCCGATTACTATTTGCCATTCCCCCCACAAATTCTTTTCACTAAGAAAAATTAACTGCTTAAATGCCATAAAAAATCACCTTGGTAAATATTTTGGAACCAAATCAAAAATGTTTGGGAAAACAAGCTTTATAATACTCCTGGAAATGTATAAGAAAGTTCACAGAATAGAATAGCAGATATTCTTCAATAAAATATCGACATTTTTGAAATTTGATTTTGGGACAACCTAACATAAAAATATTGTTATTTCGTCCCCAAAATAACGATACCCGTAAGAACTGTAAACCTAGACAATCTCCTGTCAGTGTCGGTGAAAAAAATATTTTTATACCCTTGGCCATCTGACACCAGTAAAATATAGAATTTTATACCATGTTTCTAAGAATGCATTTTTATGAATAAAGAAGTTAAATAAGACTAAATTTTCAATTCAATTTTACTGGTGAGAAATGTGCTTTGTTGGTAATGAAACATTTGGCCCGACCCAAAGAAAATTTTTCCTTATGCCACATCCTCCTCAGTCACTTCACATGCAACTAATAGACAGTACACTATACGTCATCTTCTGTTCATCCAAAACTCCATTCTGGATACCATTATTTTTTTTAAAGAAATGGTGCACTTGTTGAAGCGCAGAGATTGAATTATTTGATATATAAATTTTTAATATAAAATATTAGTGCTATCTTTCGGAGCACAATTTAATACTTCTGTCTTACAGTGTATTCTCGATGCAAAGTCTTACGTACAGGGCTGCCACGGGCGACTATTTTTATGTTTTATTTGCACCATTATTTTTAATATGCAAATTTTACAGTATATTTCTCATGCCTATATTAGCAAAGTATATGTAAAAGATTTTTGCTTTGAAAAAGTGATGCGAATTAGAATTAAACAGTAGTCGCCTGTACCAGCCCTGCACATAATATAGACACTCACAATATTTTATCGATTTTCTAAAAGTTCTCCCTTTGCTACTCTTATTTCAGATCAATAATCTTGGCATATTTAATCATAAAATAATCTACGGTTAACTCTTTGAGTTTTGGTGGGTAAATTTCTTCAAATTTCAAAATAGCACATTGGCACCAGTATTTTGCGAAGAAAAAAATTGGTTTACGATATACACGGGGGGGGGGGGACCTTTTAAAAATAAACTTGGGCGAATATTCGGGTGCCATTATGACTTTTCGGAATTAAAATTAAGTGGTACAAAATTCAACCATCACAACTCAAAGGGTTAAATAAACAGAGTAATTTTGTTATGAAATAGTGTTTACCCAAGTGTTTACCCAAAAAATTTGTGGTATTAGTTCAGGTGTTTCGAATGAATTTCAAAATATCCTTAAATTAAATTTGTTCATTTATATATATTACGAACGAATGCCTAGTAAAATGTTTGTTCAATTATAGTCTAATTTCACTTTAATTAAAATGCAATAAAACCAAGCAATTTCTAGCAATATCAGTTTAAAACTATTGGTTTTGCGAATTCGATTAAGTATTTTAATCGTTAATTTTGCGAGCGAAGAGGGTAATTTCGTTTACTGCTGGTAAGTATAAAACTGACCAAAGTAATTAACTTGATATAAAACTTTATTGTAGGCTTATGTTTTAAAAGAGCTTGCATTTTTCCAATGAACTTATACAGCTGGATTATTTACATAGATAAAGATTATCTATCAAGTTTCTGTAACAAAGGACGAGAAAAAGTTCGTTAATCAATATATCTTTTATTCTTTTTTTTAAAATAAGGTAACTACCTTAATATAAAATAAGAATTAGACGCCAGAAATTTTAAGATATATTTTTTAACTTTATTTAGCAGTAATTTCGCACAATTCTTGAAGGGTTTTTATAGACCTAGCTGAAGCGAGATCACCAGATAAGTACGAACCGGTGTACACCTTATTAATATTTCAATGTAAACATAGTGGTTGCTAAGAGTTTAAAAAAGTGATGCACACATGCATCACTATACATTTAACAGTTTCAAGGGCAAACTCATTCTGTTGCTGAAATCTTAAAATAATTGATTGACACCATAATTTATAAATTATATTATATGAGAATAAGTAAAAATATTCATTAAACAAAAACAAAATTTAATTTCAAAACTCTGGTGCAAGTGTGCTTTTTGGGATTTAAAATTTATTTGTATGTATACTGGTACCCTTCTACGGGTTAAGGGTTAACGGCAAAAATTCTATCTTCAAATATAAAGATCAGAAATTTATGAAATTTCTGATAATAAAACATCTAAAATCTCATGAATCCTTTAATGTGAACGAACCTGATTGCCTGATTTGCACCGAATGTAAAAATAAATATTCGACTTATTTAACAACTTCAAGACTACCGGTATGTTATACATACCACTTAATTATAATTCCCAAATGCCACATTTGCACTAGAATTCAAGAATAACAGTTTCGCTATTTATAAGGTACCTGAAGAAAAGATTATACTTGCTTTTATATAAATTTGTTCAAAAATGCAGGGCTCTCAAATGGTCCACGAACTGAACACCAATATTTTTTAACAGAAATTTTCATAGTAGGTTTTTACAACATTTGCGATAAAAGTAACCATCGAAGGCGATTTCTGTGCAATTTCCAAGTAAAATAATAAACGAAAATCTTTCTAAGAAAATACTGATGTTCATTTGGCGGACCATTTAGGAGACCTGGAAATACCAATGTCAGTCAATCAATTTAGCACTTTTGCAACAGAAGTGTTTTAAGCTTGAAATGGTTAATGTCACATTAAATAATTCCCGACAACAGGTGGCTTATACAATTTAAAGAAATGGCAGCAATCAGGCAATTTTCCTTTTTAAAAAGTGGTCGAATTGAAACATTGTTCTTAAATTTATTATGCTTTAATTTGGTAATGTTGGCGGCTGTTATGAATTTGCCATCTTAATTGATTTTGGTACAAAAATTGTTCATTTATTTTTGTGATATTTCGAATTTATTCACACTATTATTATTTTTTAAGCTTTTTTTGCTGTGCTTATTTCAAATGGTAATATTTGCTTTATGTTATTGCAAATCTTTGCCTTCACATAGCTGCCAACATCTTCCGCTTTTTTGGCCCGGAAAAATTTTACAGAAAATTTTACCATTTCAAATCGCCATAATCAGCTGATTAAATAAATCAAAAAATTCCATTTAATTTTTCCGGGCTAAAAGATCAGAAGAGTTGGCAGCTATGCCTTCATGATTTTGTAACTATTGTTTACAGTTGAAAAGATTTAACCGATTTGATATTGCACTATTTTAAAAGGATAACTGTTTAAAAATTGTTCCACTTTTATACAAATATGAATTGACAATCTGTGTATATAGGGAATGTATTTTATCCTAGAACATTTGTACTTTTGAAATTAATATTTTGATTTATAAGATTTATTATACACCTGGATAAATGCCAAGTAGGTTGTTAAAAACAATCATGTATATATATATATATATATATATATATATATAGGTAATAGTTTCAATTATCATGATTCATTTTTTAATAAAAATCTAATACTTTTAAATAAAAAATAGGATTTTTTTTTAAATTAAATTTTTTTTCAATCTTTTTTATGATTTTTTTTTTGTTTTCTTACGTTAAATTACGCAATAGCAGAGTTACAAAGTTCCGGCTTTTTGCACACATCTGTGATTTTAGAAAAAATGCTGTTATTTGAACCCATTCGTGCTCACGAACTTTTGCGCAAATTTTATTCGGTTGGCACCACTATTTTTAAAAGAATTAAGTTTAGTTCATTAATTACGAAAATGTTCCAATTAAATAAAATAAAGATTGTTGTTCTTGTTTACCGGTGTCAAAAACAGTGCTACATGCACCTATTGAAGCGTCCCTAAAAAGGGACGCTAGGCACTAATGGGTCAATCTCCCAGTTGTTCCAATAAAGCAAAAAGAAATTTTCTGTATTAAAATATTCGTATCTAAAAAGCCAGAGACTTGACAACTCTGGCGATAGCTATTATTAATTTTAGATTTCCTAAGCAATTACATCTCAAATATTAAACATAATCTATGGTTATATGCATCAATTGATTGTAATTATTAGTTAGAAATTTTGGAAATTAGTAAATTGTATTAATTTTCATTTTTTAGTAGTATACTACAATAACGATATAGATATTAATATTTTGTGTTATGTAAAACCACATTAAGTTCTGTATTAAAATTATTAATGACTGCATTTAATATTAACTAATTAACGCATTAGTGCCTAGCGTCCCTTTTTAGGGACGCTTCAAAAGGTGCATTCGGCACTGTTTTTGACACCGGTAAAAAGAAAAGCAATAATTATTTTTTTTAAATGATGCATTTTCGTGATTAATGAACTATACTTAAATCTTCTAAAAATAGTGGTGCCAACCAAATAAAATTTACGCAAAAGATGCTGGACATGAATGGATTAACGTTGCATAATATGAGTAATCGTTAATGAATTAACAATCTAATCAGAAAATATTATGAAATTTTATGCTTTGACTACTAAAATTATAATTAATAATATAGCAGTGCTGCCAAGTCTCCGACTTTTAGGATACCAGTAATTTAAAATAGAAAACTTTATTATTTATTTGGAATAATTGGGCGGTTAAAAATAGCCACATTTTCTCTAAGATAATAGTGGTGTGCAGAACGCCGGAGCCTTGCCACCTGTGATATTGTATTTTTCTGGAAAGAAAGCGATGTACGGTGTTAGTTTCCGAAACAGATTCAATAAAAATGTACTATTTTATGAAGAAATATATTAGTAAACTGTTTAATAATAAAATAAAAAAATGTATATTTTTTTAGTACAATAAGTAAACGGACATTGATTTTTTGTGCACTGAAAAATTAAAAAGGAAAATTAATGACATCAGGGTTGCCACAAGCTATTAATTTTTAATTCTGATTGGCCATACTTTCCAAACAGAAATCTATACCACACTTTCTGACGACATTTTCAGTAGAAATGTACTTCGAAAGGGCATAGCCGGATAAGCATTGGAAACATGCCTTTCAATCAAATTTCTTGATTTTTTCTCCATGTGTGGCTGCTTATCTGACAATGTATTTCCCTTATTATCACCTTATAAATATTGATATTTTATGAGATAAAAATGTTCTTTCGATTTTTTAAAAACCTCATTTTCTCAAAAACTACCTAACCGAATTATATGCGATTAATTGAGTTTATACAGATGTCAAAGATGAATATCTGGAAATTTTTGTATAATTTTCTGGTCGTAAAAAGTGTGTGAAAAAGTGATTAAAAAATTTACAAAAATAAAAATTATATCTTATAGTTGTCCGAAAATTACCATTTTCTTGTAAAAAATTCCTCATTTGTGCCCGCATATTATATAAAAATTTCAAAAGTTTGCGTTGGGTACTTCATATAAATATTTACGAAAATATGTATAAAAAAAATTAAAATTCATTTAAAGGCGTTATTTGGGGCGGAGCTATTTAACTTCGACATCCGAAGACTTTTTGGTACAATGTCATCAGAGAATGAGTCAACTAATAAATTATAGATTTCATTAAGCATATAAACCATAATTTTCAATACTATCGATACTATTTCGATATTGAAAACTGGTGTTTTCCTTTGGAAACAATAGAGAAAAAAAAGTTTTGCCTAGAAAACAAAAACATTCTTTGGTATCGAAATGTAACGACTGTTATATAATGATTTTTATTTAAAAATTTTCACCACTTTTAAAGTAGGATAATAAGAATATGCGTTAATATGAATGATTCATAGCTAGATTTAAAATTTAATCAGTTTATAAAATTCTGACATATTACCTGGAATGTGTAGTAATAGACAATTTTTTATTTAAGATTTATACTACTAGAATTTTTTTGTTTATCCTTATGGTAGATTACTGAGGCTGTTTAGTTTGAAGATAAATATTAGCGAAATATACATAATTTGAGTTAAAAGAAAAAAAAGAAAGGTGATAACATTGGATGGTATTTTGTACTGAAAAATATATTTCTGTAATTTTGAACTGTTTAATATTTAATTAAGTAATTTTTTAATAAATAAATATTAGTTTAAAAAAACAATGGAAAATTTACCAGGAGATTAAAATATTGTAAAGACATAGCTAATTTTTTGTGAAATTTTATATGCAAATACATAGTCGTGTTCCGAGATTTAGGCCACACTTTAACCTCTTCGCTACTGGCGATTATTACAGTATTTTTACAGCGATTATTACAGTATTTTTAATTATTACTGAATTATTTCTTCTCTCGTTTGACTTCTGAGCGAGATTTTTGTTTTATTTTCATTAGCTCGAATCTTAGAATTAGAAACATATAATACATATATCGAAATTTCACTTATATTTGAGTATCATTAACAAAATGGGACAAAATTGATGTACCCATTTGGGTACTCAGGGACTGAAGAGGTTAAAGAACAGTTACTTTTTATGGGGGAAAAAAGCTGACACTTGATAATGTATTACACTATTTTATTCATAAAAATAAATAGTTTTTTTTTTTTCTGTAACCCCTTCTTTCCCCCAAGAAACTTCCACAACAATCATTATTTCGTATTATCATTCTTACATGACATAGTAAGAAATAAAAATCATTCACTAAAACGAATTTGTTTCCGGTCGCAGAGTTTAGCAATAACATACGCATGCGCGTCTACACGATGCAAAACAGAGCATTTCATTCATGAAGAAGCTTGAAACTATTAACTATAATTTCTGTTTATAAACACTGGTGAGAAACGTTTTTAATTAAATTTTTCTGATCACTGTCGTTACATTTTGATATTGAAGAATGTAGTTTTGTTTCTATACCAAAAATATTCTTTCCAGTTTTTATATACCACTACAACAACAAATTTTGAAATCAAAACTGTATTGCCAGCGTTGAGAATGATGCGCATGTGCTCATTAAAATTTAAAAACCAGCAATTCTGTAAGTTTATATTCCCAAAATCCTTCAGACATCGAAGATGAGTAGCTCCGCCCCAAATAACGCCTTTAAATGAATTTTAATAATTTTTATACATATTTTCGTAAATATTTATATGAAGTACCCAACGCAAACTTTTGAAATTTTTATATAATATGCGGGCACAAATGAGGAATTTTTTACACGAAAATGGTAATTTTCGGCCAACTATAATATATAATTTTTATTTTTGTAAATTTTTTAATCACTTTTTCACACACTTTTTACGATCAGAAATTTATACAAAAATTTCCAGATATTCATCTTTGACATCTGTATAAACTCAATTAATAGCATATAATTCGGTTTGGTAGTTTTTGAAAAAATGAGGTTTTTAAAAAATCATAAAAACATTTTTATCTCATAAAATATCGATATTTATAAGGTGATAATAAGGGAAATAGATTGTCAGATAAGCAGCCACACATGGGGAAAAAATCAAGAAATTTGATTGAAAGGCATGTCTCCAATGCTTATCCGGCTATGCCCTTTATATTAGAAAAATACTGGTGCGAACATAATGTAAAAATTGTCACCTGTAGCAGCCGTGTGACGTGATTTAATAATATGCTTTTTCCAAAACATAGTTATCAACATCTCGATTTTTGTATACCAATAATTTTCTTTATCTAACTGCAGAAATTGTGCGATTTTATAAAATAAATATTTCAGCATAAAAATATTTGCATTAAGGAAATCGGGAGGGCGGCAACTATGCCAAGAAAATAAAATTCTATAATATTTTGAGTCTTGTTCACTCGGATTTTGAAAAACTGTGATATAGAGAAGTTCTTTCGAGAAATATGTGGGAATAACTAAAGTTTAATTAACGGGCAAAAATGTATAAATAAGAAATTAAGAATTAAAAGCACGGTGTATTTTACCAATTTTAAAAAGAGGTAAATGCTGCGACACTTATAAAATGGCATAGAAGAAATAGTGAGTAATTACGGAATCAGTAGAAACTATAAATAAGTAAAATTTCATTAGCTAGTAGCTCAAATAAGGGAAAAAATATGTATCCTTTACAATTCGTTTTTCATTTGTACTTTTAAAATTTCTATTATTGGGTCAATCGAAAATTCGTGTCGGGGAAATCAATTCGTACCGGAAGATTCTGTACATTAATTATTAGAGATTAATTCAGATATCTAATGTGTAATAACTAACAGGAAGAATTTTCCTGTACAAACTGATTTTTCCGACAACAACACGAATTTCCGATACACCCAATAATTTCCTACGTGTTAAATGGCATACATATATATATATATATATGTATATATATAACAGTCTTTCTGCTTTTCAGTCCCTAAATAATTTCCTTATTTGGTGTATATGAGTTCAAAAGTAACAACATTTTTCAACTTCTACCGAAGAAGTGAACATCAAAAGATTAAAATTACTATCTCTGTTTAGTCTCCATTAAAAGAGGCAAAAAACTGTTTATGGTCACTGTCGTTTCAATTTTGATATCAAAAATAGTTCTTGTTTTTCATAGCAAAAATCACAGATGCCACCATTTTTTCATTATTACGGAATTTGATCAAAGATGAACGTGCTTAAAACCGGAAAGTTCATATAAGGAAATGCGATTTCAAAGTTTAAGGTAACTGTTATATTTCCTCTAAAAGATTTTTACTAAATAAATTTTCCGGTTAAAAATATATAATCTTGGATCAGAATTCGGAATAATTAAGAGATGTTGACATCTATGAAAAAATATTCCTTTATTTTGTTGTTTCCGGACGATATAAAAGAAGTATCGACAGCGTTGAGCATGATGCTCTGTAATCCTGTATTTTTACTTAAATTTAGAATACCTATGCAGCATAGCTGCCAACTCTTACGCTGTTTCTTATCAGAAAAGTTTAGCAGTAATTTTTACTTTTACAATTCGCCCTCATATGCCGAAGAATAAGGAATATGAAAAAAAATTCTATTAAATTTGTATGTACAAAAAAGCGTAAATACTGACAGCTAAGTTTTGTTTTTTTGATTAAGTTCTTTTGAACGAAAAAAATCAATTGATCATCCAACCAAATATTTGAATAAAACTTTGTCTTCAAAAAAAGTTTTATTGGACAACTTTATTATTGTTGCTGTTGTTTTTACATATTTTTCGTGCTGTAGACAGCAGTTTACCACTGTCTCAAGTACCATCTTCACATGATTTTAATGCAATTTTCATTTATATTCATTTGCATTTGTATGTGGTGTCCATCACACAATTTCTACACTCATATTAAACTGTTACACATGATTAATTTTTTAGGGGAAAAGTGAAGGTTTTCGATTAAATATAAAATATTATTTTTTGAAAATGTTTATCATTACTTCAAACAGACTTTATGAACAGAAAATTATACTGACATTACCTGTTAGAAGTCTTTAGTGTCTGCAATTACTGCGTTAATGCCATAAAATTCAGTGCAGCAGTTTCAGAGAAAATGGATTTTTATAAAAATAGAAATAGAGCTTATATCTCATAAAATAGCAATATCTGAAAACCCATAACAGGGAAATTTATTGTCAGATAGATATCTACTTCGGGTAAAACGAGCATTAGCAGGGTGCGTAGTCATCAAGAAACTCAGAGGATTTAAATTATTTTAGTATCAGAAATTCCTTAAAGTAGTGGTTGTTACATCTGAAAAAGGATTTCTATTTCATTAAGTAAAACAAATATTACATTATAAAAATTCTGGTAAAAGGTCCTTACAAGGTCCTTCCAGACTACGTACCCTGATTAGAATTAATTTAAAAGCATGCCGTCTCAGCTTATCCGGCTATGCTCTTTGTTACACATTAAGCGCATTCTTAACCCCTTGAAGGGCACCGGTATATGTTATATACCACTTAATTTCAATTCCCAAATGCCACATTGACACCAAAATTTAAGAATCAACTTTTGTTTCGTATGATATACTCGAAGAAAAGCTTTTACATTGTTTCATATAAAATTGTTTATAAATACCGGTGTCAATCAATCATTTTAACATTTTAGTAGCAGAAGTGCTTTGCCCCTCAAGGGGTTAATGTGTAAGGATTTATGTACATTTGTCCTGTATCATTTTTTTTAACTTTTTCCCTGTATTTTAGAGTCCCATACATACGGGTTGGACTGAAAGAAAAAACTCATCGTGGCGGTGACTCACCCGCCGACTGAGTCTAAGAAAAATCTCGATATAGAAGCAGTCGTTCGGTAGCTTCAAAGCCTCGAACCCTTCTTTCCAGCTTTTCGGTACATTTAATTTATGTATTTTCGCTTTTAATTTTTTCCAGTGTCATTTTTTAATTTTTTTACACCATTTCTTTATAGCGATGTACGTTGACAGAATCCGCATCGAAGACGTGCAGTGGTGTACAACTGCTCAATATTATGCCGCCCCATTCAAGGATTCCTTAACCACCCAATCTGACCATTTCTTTTACGTAAGAGGAATGATAGCGAGCTTCATGTTCTCACCAGATGATTATTTGACAAGAATCACTCTGCGGGGTGAAATTCAACCCATCACTGAAAATATCACGCTTCTATTTTTGTTGTAGCTAAAACTGATGTCTTCGGCTCCAAAACACCCCGGCCCTCCGGTTGGATGCAGCAAAAGAGACACACACAATTCGACGTGCGTCGGGACTTATAGGTGAGATCTTTGAAGCCAATGTGAGTTTTTGTGAAGCCACTCAGAGCTCACACTGTTGATTATTTTCTTACTGAGGAAGATATTCGAAGTATGGATTAGTCCTCGAGTTCTCCGGACATCAATCGTACTGAAGATGTTTGGGATGGTTTAGGAAGAGCCGTTGCACAGCGTAATCCACCACCCAGAGCCTGCCACCTGTTACAAATCGCACTTTTGGATGAATGAACTTTGCTGGCACAATGGAGTTATGAATAAAAAAGGATGAGACATATAATCTATTGTCTATCAGTTGTCAGTGAAATAGCTGAGTTGGTTGTCACAAGATGACAGCTGTTTTGTTTAACCCATTAGTGCCTAGCGTCCCTTTTTAGGGACGCTTCAAAAGGTGCATGTAGCACTGTTTTTGACATCGGTAAAAAAGAACAGCAAGCTTTATTTTATTTAATTGAAACATTTTTGTAATTAATGAACTAAACTTTATTCTTTTAAAAATAGTGGTGTCAACCGAATAAAATTTGCGCAAATGGTGGTGGGCACTAATGGGTTAATCGGATTTACAATTTCTGATTACTGTCTGTGAAATTTTCCACCAGTAAGCTTAACTAGAAACTTTTGCCTTACTTTAAAGCCTCATTGATTGGAAATTTCTCTGAAAAATCAGGTAAAAACATCCTATTTATTAATTGTTGTCAGTTTGGCGTGGAGTTATAATCATTTTACTAGGGGGTTGACTTGGTTGTCACAATGTGGTGTAACTATTACTGCAGAAGTAAACTCTCACCAGTATACGTGGTTATCTGCTTTTGCCATTACTTTTTTAAATTTCGATTGATGAATAAGCCGTTTAAATAAAGAGAAATTTTCCGCATAACTTTATCGATGGAAATTCGCCGCGACCGTCATTAACCACTTAATCGTCGCGCCCGAGACATTCAGGGGCTGCAAATTTCACGTCTTTTATTCAGAATTGTTTGATTCTCACCAGTTTTATAAAATGGTGTAATTGGTTTTATTCGGGTATCATTATACTTGTCATTAAATAATAAAAATATTTTTTTTTCAAAAAAGTTGTGGGAATAATGAATTTGAATTTTTAAACCGTAATTTAATGCGACCATTAAGTGGTTAATCCCTGTGAATGCGGTTACAGTTGAAGCTTCTCTATTTTCAAGATATGTCAGTTCCTCTTTCTTAATAGTTCCGTGGCTGGGACAAACATTTATTGATACGCTCATTAACAATATGAGAGCTCATTGTGAGACTTGTATAGCAGTGCATAATGGTCACACTCCATATTAGACAGACTTTTCCCGAGATAAATGCTCTATCTCCGATTCATGATTTAACACTTTTTGATACGCTGTGTACCTTTATTTACAATCAAAATATTTCCATATTGTTATGTTGCTATCTTCTTTTTCTCATTGTAATATTCCTCTATGCCGTTCGTGGCAACGTAGTGAACATTTCATCCGTTTTCACAGATTTTATGTTTGCGACCACAATTTTGGACAGGAGTGTATAATTTTTCACAGAAAATGAGGGGAATATCACATTCTACATTCAAGAATGTGAGACTTTTTCTCTTAAAATACTCAAAACAATTGATTTACGGTTGCTAAAAGAAAAATTCCATTTCCTCTGAATAAAAGCTCTTTATTGATGGTTTATGCGTTTCAAAAAAAAAAAAAAAATCTGGAATGGAATATTTCTCTTTATTCTTTTACATCATCCTCTTTGGAAGACGTATCGTTGACAATATAAGCTGATTTGTTTTCACCAAATACACATAAAGTTGCTCTTCAAAAAAGAATTATAAATATTTTTTTTTTACTTAAATTTTACAGATGTATTTCAAAGCATCATGGGGGATTTCTGTATAAACATTTTACAACATTTCTTTTCATTTGGACGTATCCAAGAAAACAGAGCCTCCCCCTGGTCCATTTTTGAACACCAGTACATAAAAAGAATTTCTTTAAAGCAGGAATTTAGAAAGCTAAAAAAGAATGTCCAGCAAAATTTGCAAGATAAATCTAAAATGAAAAAAATTGTTCTAAAAACCTAGTATTAAGAATAGACCAGGTTGGAATTTTGTACGAAAAGGAAAATTGAGATATTGTTTTACTTATTTTATTATTCTTGAAAAATAATTCAAGATTCGAGTTTTTATTTATTTTAAATATTTGTTAGTTGGTCATAAGCATTTAGTATGATATATGAAACTATGTTCTAAGATAAGATGAATGTGCTACTTTTTTCATTATAGGATATGGCTGATTTTTTTTTTTACATATAATCTATTATTTTAGCATAGAAATGTCTTATTTATTCAAGTGATATGCTTATAAAATACAGGCAGAGCTGCCATGTCTCCAGCTTTCTGAAAACCAGCATTCTAATTTAGTAAATTTTCGTTTAATTGACATGAACATCTCGAAAATTTAACAGAAAATCTTTTTCTCTGAAATAATAGTGGTTATCAAAAAACTGCGGCTTTTGCAACTTGGTACAGAAAAGAAATTTTGGAGCCTAATGTTACCAAAAGCATAGTTGGTAACATATTACGCTTTATTGTACCAAGAAAATTTTACAGTAATACTTACCTTCTTAAATCACCATAATGTAACCTTTAAATAAAGAAAAAAAATCGATTAATTTTTTGTGGTATGAAAAAGCGGAAGAGATAGCCGCACCAAAAATTCTTGCAAAAAAAAAAAAAAAAAAAAAAAAAAAAAAAAAAAAAAAAAAAAAAAGTTTTGCATCACATTAATCATAGCTGCCAACTTTTACGTATTTTTCCTACCACAAAAATTTCATAGGAAGTATTGCCTTATTTAATCGTCAAAATCTTATGATTAAACAAATGGAAAATCTCTGTAGACATGTTGTACACAAAAGATGTACACGTATCAGAAATTTCTAATTTTTAACATACTTGAAAAAATAGTAAAAGGACTTAAAGTATCTTGTATAAATATTAAATCTTCTAGCTTTTAAAAATCATTGTCCACAAATGGAAATATTAGCTTTATTTAAACCTTAAATTTATATTTTTTTAGTTTGCTTCGAAAAAATATATATGTGGTTCTCAGAAAGATTTATTACACGGGAAAAAAATGAAAATACTACAGATGCATTTTTGGTAGAGTAGTCAGCTATTTCGTATGGTGCACATCTGCAATACAAGTAACAATTACTTTCATGACTAAAATAATGTTGCGGAGTAACTACGGTGGGTGTCCTAAAGCAGCAATTGTATAAGGTTTTCTTCTCTATCATTCATAGCAGAACATTCTCTGGTTAAATAAGGCGAATAGAACTTAAAAAATTACTGATATTCTGAGCACTTGGTCACCCACCCTAGTTACGCCACATTGTAATATAAATTAAAAAAACATTTTAAAAAGAATGAATCTAAGTGTCTTATTTTATTTTAATATTTATGTAGTAAATCTTAACCCTTAAATGCATGAATTAATTTTTTATATTTGTGTTTTTCACTCTTATATTAAGGATTGGACACTAAAAATTATAAGATAGATTTTTAACTTTATTTAGCAGAATATTTTTTGTAATTTTTACAGGATTATTATTTCTATATAAATATAAGCGTTGTTAAGAGTTTTTTAACCCTTTCCGGCGCAGACAATTTCTGTTCGTAAAATGAGAAATTGTTGACTGACACCGGAATTTACAAAAGACTTTCTTAGAAATTAATAATTCCCTTATTTAACCTGTCATTGTAAAAGTAAAATTTTACTATAATATTATTGGTGCTGTTTGTATGTTTCGAATTAAAATTAGGTGTTGCCGGAGTGGTAACACTGCGCCGGAAAGGGTTAAAAAGCGACTCAAATACACAGGGACAGCAAGAAATAAGTTTCCCACATCAGATTGCTCTAGAATGTGTTCTATTGGTCAAAATGAGAGCAAATTTGAACTTCAAAAAATTCATATGATGCGAATATATAAATATATAAATACAAACATTAAAAATACAAAAAATCACCAATAAGGAGCGCTGTAATGCATATAAAGCACTTAAACCGTTTTATAAATAATAAATAATCATTAAAAATTAAAAATAGTCAAGAAAATGCAAAATTCGCCATTCTACGTACAGTTATATACGACATACCCAATACTCAAGAAACAATTGACGCACTTATACAACCAGGAAGAGACTGTTTGCCAAAATGTATCAAGTCTTCTGAAGCGGGAAACTTATTTCTAGCAGTCTGGTCAGATATGGAAAGTCAATCCAGAAAGTTCCAATACTGTATACTGCTATACGGGAAAGTTTTTGTCCAAGGACGACTAGCATTGCAACTGTAACAATGTTACTAGTTACTACCAATCTATTTATTTTACTGTGGTGCTTGAATGCCACATACTTGTAATTAAAAAAATTGGCCTTGTTTTTCCTATTTTGAACTTTTATTAAAAGAGCGAATATTTCTGTTACATAAAAATAATTGCGTCAAACAGTGTTTCGTCTTTTTATTAATTAGCCGCGATAATTATTAGAAACTTTTCAAAACAGGGTTTTTCCCAGCTGCCCTCTTTTATGCTTTTTTCCTACAATATTAGTGGTAGGAAATTTTAGTGGTCGCAAAAAAGCGTAAAATTTGGCAGCTATGTAAAAGACAATTTATTTTAACTTTAATATTTTTACTTCTTAAATGTCACAATCATCTAAAACAAATGTTGTTCTGAACCTTTTTAACACTTTCCGGCAGAGTGTGGCACATCTAATTTTAATTTCAAATTGGCAAACGGCACCAATAACATTTTAATAAAATTTTGCTTTTGCAATGAAAGTTTAAATTAAGCAATTCTTAATTTCTAAAAATTCCTTTGTAAATTCAGGTGATATACAATAACTTGTCATTTTGCTAAGAAAATTTGTCCGTGCCGGAAAAAGTTAATTTTTTTTGCGGGGAGGGGGGGGGGTGATGGTTGTCTACTTAGATGACATTTTCTCCCTTCTCTAGACTTGATTTCAGATTTGTCAATTTTCCAAAAAATACGTATTTAAAACTGCAACTTTCTTCTCCTTGAAAGTGTAATCGTACTCAGGTAGGGATGAAAAAAACTTACAATATGAATTTTGAGTCATTCGAAAAAAAAAAATCGCAACTGCAGGTTATTGCGCGCTTCCCAAAGACGATATTTTCTCTAGGCTAAAAATAATTGTTATTTTGACACAAATATTTAGAGAATTTACATCACTTATAAAAATTTCGAAATGCTTGGATAAGTATGTAATAAAAAAATAGAATTCGAGAAATTTTGCATGAAAATGCTAAAACTCTGGTAACTTCTTTGCAGCAGAGCTTGGCTTCAGCTCATGTTATTTTTACTAAATATGCATATTATTTCACAATATTTTAAAACGAACTTAAGTACAGTTATATTTAAAGCCAATTGAAATCTCAGAGAGTTCGACGATAAGAACTACTTTTTTGGGTTATGTTAAAGGGATTGTCATGAAAACAACAGATAAAAGCGAGAATAAAACATATTTCTTTCAGAATTAGATATTATGCTCTTTCACACAATTTTTACAAGAGTAAAATAGCTTTATAATTATAACTTACAAAATTTCAAAGATTTGGGACAAAATTATTTTTTAAACTATGAAAAGGTAAAATATAAATAAATAAATAAAACAAAGAGCAATGAAAAAAAAAATTACAAGCGTTGTTACCCCTAAATATCAATAATTTTCCTTTAAAAAAAAAAAAAAAAAAAAAAAAAAAAACATTAGTGCCTAGCGTCTCTTTTTTTTTAGAGACGCTTCAAAAGGCGCATGTAGCACTGTTTTTGACACCGGGAAAAAAGAACAACAATCTTTATTTTATTTAATTGAAACATTTTCGTAATTAATGAACTAAACTTAATTCTTTTAAAAATACTGGTGCCAACCGAATAAAATTTGCGCAAAAGGTCGTGGGCACGAATGGGTTAACCCTTTGAGGGGCAAGCAATTGCGTTCGAGTAATTCTGAACTCCCACCGGAAATTTGTAAAAAAGTTATATCAAAAAGAGGAAAAGCAATTTCACGACTGTTTTCCACCAAAGTTAGAAAAGTGAAATTTAATAAAATTTTTCTGGTGTGAATCTTCATCAATCGTAGGTGGTATATAATATATACCGCCGCCCCTCAAGGGGTTAAATACAAATATGAGGTTTATTTAAAATTAATATCCCGAGATACGGCAACGCTGGTGGGCAAGCTTGCTTAAGATATAAACATGAACACAGGCGCCAGCTTAATGGTATAGTCAAGTGCAAATCTGGCGAACTTCTAAAACTTATTTTAAAACGTAATTTTTGTCTAAATTTAACACAATTTATAAAAAAAGGACATAATTTTTTTAGAAATAGTGGTAAAACTCTGCTTGATTTATTACTGATGGACACTGAATAGCGCAGCGTCGGGGTTTAGATGCACTGGGCAACAACTTTTTGTTAATTTGTACGATTTTCACTATATAAAAACAGTGGTATATATTGCTTTAAACCCCAACCCAGGCTGCACAACTGCTGAAGGGAGGCCACTCGTCTAGGTAAGACAAGGCCGTGTAATATTTTTATCTCCGTAAAGTCCCATGAACGAATAGAGAAAATATTTTTCTTAAATAATGTAACACCATTGCTTCCAAATTCTGCTGATTTTCTTTTTCCACAAAAAATTAATAGAAATCTCACTATTATTTACGGCGATTCAAAATATGAAATTAACTGCATGAATTTTATGGTACGAATAAACGTAGATGTTGGCAGCTATAAGACATACAAACATAGCATACCCATTGATGCCAACATCTCTTAATTATTCCTGAATCTGTTCGTAGAAAAACATATTTCAAACAGGAAATTTTATTTAATAAACGGTTTTAAAATGAAATCGAGTAAGTACCATGTCGAAGCAGGACACATTTTCTTAAAACCCCTTGAGGGGCGGTGGTATATATTATATACCACCTACGATTGATGAAGATTTACACCAAAAAAATGTTAGTAAATTTCACTTTTCTAACTTAGGTGGAAAACAGTCCTGAAATTGCTTTTCGGTTTTAAACTTGTTTGCCTTGTATCGGACACCAGAAAAATTAACTCTTTCCGGCGCAATGTGTCCACTCCTCGCACACTTAACCCATTAGTGCCTAGCGTCCCTTTTTAGGGAAGCTTCAAAAGGTGCATTCAGCACTGTTTTTGGCACTGGTGAAAAAGAAAAGCAATAATTATTTTATTTAAATGATGCATTTTCGCGATTAATGAACTAAACTTAAATCTTTTAAGAATAGTGATGCCAACCAAATAAAATTTACGCAAAAGATGCTGGGCACGAATGGGTTAATTTTAATTCCAAACATAAAAACGGCACCAAGAACATTTTAAAGAAATTTAGAATTTACAATGAAAGCGTGAATTAAGAATTCTTAATTTCTATAAAAGTCGTTTTGCAATTCCGGTATCAATCAATAATTTCTCATTTTATGAGCAAAATTTGCCCACGCCGGAGATGTTGGCATCTATGCATATATAGGTTGGACTTCCGTTTTAAACCTTTGAGCTCTGATGGTTGAATATTCGACTAGTTAATATTAATTTCGAAATGTCACAATGACACCGGAATATTTTACCCAATTTATTCGAAAAAAAATTTGATGCATTTTTTTCTTTCTTTTTTTTTTACATTGTAAACCGATTTTTTTCTTTGCAAAATACTAGTCCCAATGTGACTTTTGGAATTTTTTCAAGAAATTTAGTCGCCAGATCTTTGAAAATTGCTGTTTCATTTTTTAAATCATTTATTTTAATCTCTGAAGGCTACATTAAAAGTCAAACTTTTGTAAAATAAATTCCTTTTATTCTGTAGTCTAGAAAATCTTTTACTTATTTTCAAATAAATTAATTTGTAAATTCTGGAGTCTTCAATCAATTCAATATTTCACGATTAGAAATGCCCTTGTAAGGTTGAAAGATAATCATTCTACATAGTAATAATTTTACTTTTAAATCAGATGCTACTTGTATTTTACGTTTTTGATATTCTTTGAAAAGAAAATATGTCACATTTTGATGCGTGATTTATGAAAATGATTCACTTCGGGGGAAATACTGTATGTAATAAAACTGACGCATTCGTTTTCAATTCTCTATAACGTTAAGGGGCACAAGACTTTTAAACTTTCACAAAATCAGTTTTCAGTTTTTGATTTATTTTGAATGTTCTAAACTTTCTCAACAATATGTAAAAATACCCATTCAAAAATCTGCATTATTTATTGAATTATAGTCATTTATAGATTGTGTGTATTAGTGAATGTCTGTATAGATGTTGAAACTTTAAATCCTAAAGGGGCGGTGGGATATTTTTTATCCAACCTTATTAAAACAAGACTCGAAGAATTAACTTTTAATTTTGAAATTTTTTATTTTTTATTTTTTATATATTTTTGAAATTTTATACTTTTAACTTTTTTTGGGGGGGGGGGAGGTGGATGGGGGTTAAATTTTGAAAAATGTCTTTTTTTATTTTAAAATAAAAAGTTTCGGTTATTCCGGTGATTTTTTTTTTTTTTTTTTTTGTAAAGGAGAGTTATATTTAAATTGATAAAGAACGCAATAATCTAGTAAAACCAATCGAGTTGTGAATCAAGGGATGCAAAAATCTAGGCGCCAGTGGGCAGTCTTTCACCACTAAAATTTAAAAGTTTTCTTCGCTTAAAATTTAAGAGCATTCTTGCAAGAAAGTTACACGAAATATTGGATGAAAAATAGCGAAATAAATTTAGTGGTGAGAGACTGCCTGTTGGTGCCTAAATTTTTCGCACCTCTCTTATGAATAAACAGTAGAAGACACATAGTGTACTGTCTACAATTTTCAACTAAAATAACTGAGAAAGTTGTCGCAAAATGGCGACTGTTTATTAAATTGCAGCGAAATCCTGATTATCACTGGAGTAAATGTACCACCAGTAAATATGAACAGAAAATTTGGTTCTGCTTCATAGAAATATATATTTATGTTACAAATATGGATTTTTTTTCATTTTGCTAGCGTTAGTTTTCTAAGACATTGTAGTCTTTTTCTCTAAAATATACAGACCGTTTTCTAGATTCTCATTATATGGCGGAAACGCAGGGCTGACCACCACTAAAATAAATGTTCACCAGTAAAAATAAATGCATGTTTATGTCATTATTTATGACGGAAATTTTGGATTATAAAAGCTTTTAAATAAAAAATATTTTACATTTACATCCAGTTTAGTTCAGCATACACTATTAACATTGGAACCGTCGGTCATTTCGACCTGCAGCAAATGAATAGCTATGGAATTGAACCAGGAAGCTCTTTAAAAAACGTGTTAAATATGTTCCACAAAAGAATTTAAATACATAATTTAAATAGTTTTAAATCAAAAATCCGATATAAAATATTTTTATAAACTTAAATAAAATTTCCACGTTTCTAGTTTCAAAGACGTTCTTAAGCATTCTTTTATTTGGTAAAATATAGTGATTCTAGAAGTATTATCATTTTATTTCAATTTGCTGAACTTTAATATACTAATAATTCTTATGCAAATCGTATTCAATACGAATATTTAAGAACAGCATGTTCTTTGCAAATACACGCTTAGAAAAATGAATATTTATTTGTAAAAGAACTTTTAAACAGAAAAATATTGTAAAGTATTTTAAGTATAAATCTCATCGTGTGTAAGAATCCTCTCATTCAAAACAAATACAATTTTTCCATAGTAACAAATCGTCAGTTACTTTGTTCGTATCTTTCATTTCAGTCACGTAACCGAACTGTACACAAGCTAGAACAAATGATTCTATTGAAGATAAACAATCCAATGTAAAATCAGCATTCTTTTTCATTATGTTAGCTCAAGAATAATACGGTTCTGGATAGAAAGTTTTTGATAACAATTCAAAGCATTTCTATGAATATCTTTTATTTAAACATTTTAAATTTTCATAAACAGAATATTTTAAAATATTCCTAATATGAGTAACTGATGTCGAAAATTTAGGGGGTTCCACCGAATGATAAAGCATTCAAGGTTCACAACTCTTTAAAATTTCCAAACAGTATGAGACCACTAATTCATATTCGTTAAAAATCATTGCTTAGTATATTTTTATTAAAGCCAAAAAATGCTCTGAGATCAATCGAAGATTTTTTAATATATTTCTGCAATTAACTGGATGAAAAATTCAAAAATAGTAGTAAAACAATACGCATTATCAGATTGCTGCTTTTATTATCCTTAAAGACTAAATATGTCTTAAGTATTCGCATGAATTACAGTTTATTTCAGTGAAGTAACCCAATAACAGAAATTAATGTATTCATCATCTAAAATATAAATTTAAGACTTTTTTTCCCAAATTCGCTTGACACTCGAAATTTAATTAGGTATACGTAATTTTTTTATTATTTATTTATTTATTAATTTATTTGGGGGGGGGGGAGTTGAAGCTTTTATATCTGTCGGCGATGACAATCTAATTATACTGCACGTCGAAAATAAAAGTATTTGATGAGGATAGTACATGTCAGATCCTAATGCACCTGAGAATCAGGTTTTTCATTTTTGATAATTATCAGAGACATTAAACCCTTGAGCGGCGGTGGGATAAAATATAATCTACTTAATTTTAATCGCGAAATGCCACATTAACACCGGAATTTCGAAATGAAAATTTTCAGTTTATCAAGTACGTAAATAAAGACTATCTGTTATGGAATTTTTATGTTCTGGTGTCATTCGTTCATTTCAAAATTTTATAAATACAAGTGCTTTGCCCTTCAAAGTATTACTCCTTAATCGTTGCATAAATTTGATTAACTGCCTTCAAAAATGATCAATTTTTTTATTGTCCGATTTTATTGCTCATAAATTTCTGAGTTTATTAGTAATAGAAACATAATATTTTTTACCCTTTCAACGATGGTCCGAAGGCCCTAGCCATACAAATGTATTTATTTATTTATTTATTTATTTATTTATTTATTGATAAAAATATTAATTTTAACTTATGCGCAATATATGAATTATGACTAAATTCACATTTTAACTAAACAAATCCCTCAAAAAAAAAAAAAAAAAAAAAAAAATGTTATAATCAACACAACAGTCAAAATGTCGACATTTTTCGAATTTTATTTTTTACATTGTATGCTAGTAGCAGGCATATAGTTTCATAATTTGATTTCAGAAACAAACTCTGAAATTGTGGATTACATAGCTGCCAACTCTTCTGACTTTTTGGTCCGAAAAAAATTAATAGATTTTTTTTCCTTCGGCAGGGTACGCCGATTTGAATAGGTAAAATTTACTATAAGATCTTTCCGGGCCAAAAAAGCAGGAGATGTTGGCAGCTATGGGGTTAGCTTTTTTTAGGAGAAGGGAGGATCATTTTATTAAGAGCAGTGTTATACAGAAAAATTGATTTTATTTAATCATTGAAAGTTGCACGATTTACTCTTTGCAATCGTTCTTTCTTTCTAAACGATGACCAGGCCCCTACCTGCCGAGTTATCTCAGCTTAACGGTTTAGATGTCTGGTATCGGGGCGGACGACCGCCTAATTGCCACGTAGTGGCAATAAACTTTGCTTCGCATGCTATCATTTTTGCAGTACTTACTTCTCGTTGAGCATACTTTGTTTCGCTTGTTAATTAATGGTGCATCTTGTTGTTTGAACTATAAATGGCTTCGCAAGATGGTCTCGTAATTTAGAGCCTTGATCAGATGACGAGACCTTCACCTGGCAAGGCACCTCCAGAGGTATAATTCACAGGTAACTTGGAGGACTTTGCCCCCACGACGGATTTTACATGCGCCAGGCGCCATTACTCTTTGCAATCTTATGTCTAGTCTCACTGGACATTATGTTTCTTCGAAGTATCTATTTTTGGCAGCAGTAATAAAGAAAAATAAAATAAGTTTTATGTAATTAGACCATTTTGATATTGCGTTGCTTTTGAAAGTAACTTCTTTTGAAAAAGTGATGCTAACTGAATAAAATTTTTAAAGAGGACACCGGAGTCGAAGTGGCCAAAACAAAGCCAAATTTAACATACAATAATACTATTAATAAAATAATCTTTTACCCCCATCCCCCACTTTCATCCCCCCACTTCTTTTTTTTTTTTTTTTTTTTTTTGCTATTGTTAATGTTTTTACTTTAACCGTTTCAAGGGTGGCTAGAGAGTCTAGCCACCTAGTTTAAATTATAAGGCTGACAAGTAGCTCCAAAAATCTTTTATTAAAATTTTGCTTTTGTAATTAAAGTGCAAATTGGCGAGTTTTTAATTTCTAAGAAATTCTTTTGAATATTCTGGTGTCAGTCAAATATTGGATCATTTTACGAACAGACCTTTTTCTGCCCCTGAAAGGGTTAAACCCTTGAGGGGCACTGAGATAGTATTATATCCCACCTAAGTTTAATTAAGTATTCACCAGAAAAAAATTATTAAATTTTACTTTTATAGCTTTGGCAGGAAAGTGTAGGGGGAAAAATAACTTTTCCCATATTAAAAAATAAAATTGTTACAAAATTTCTGGTTCGATTTCAGCATTACAAAAAACACAATTGCTTGCTTCTCAAGCGATTGAATAATATTTTTTATTTTAAATCTAAAAAAAAAAAAAAACAGATACTTTTATACGTCTCTGCAAATGAAAAAATATAATAGATAACAAAATTAAATGTTAGTTAAAATCTAAAATTTTATTAGTTAAAAGGTTCCGAGGTTTGCAAAACGAATAAATGATAAATTATACTGATATATTTATCTGAAGCACAAAATTGATTAATTAATTTATACTTTAAAATTGGTCGATAAAATCTTTTACTAAATTAATTTTCAAATCTTCTCTTTTGATGAAACATCAATGTCTTGAAATAAATTCTTCTTAACGAAATTAAGCTAATAAATTATTAAATTAGTTTATATGAAGCATATTATTTTCAAGGTCATAGCGATTGACTGCAGGTATCATAAGAATTAATCGATGCATTAATTACATTTCCCGCAAGAATTATTAAAGATACAAGGCAATTTTAAGAAAATTAGTGACTGAATATGCATGACAACGAACAAACAAGATTATTTGTAATTTTAAAGAGTAGATAAGTTTTTATTTCAAACATATTTATGATGTATATGTTTAAAGGGATTAACCTGATAACCGTGGAAAGCATATCTTTCAATCAATTTAACTGATCTTCAATAATATAGCATTTCTGCCAACATATTCCGCTTTTTTGGCCCGGAAAAATTTTATAGAAAATTTTAGCATTTCAAATCGCCGTAAGCCGCCGATAAAATAAAACAAAAATTTCTATTAAATTTTTCCGGGCCTAAAAATCAGAAAAATTGGCAGCTATGCTATAGTCATCTTGTCAGAATTAACTCTTTATGAGATAAAAATAAATTTCTATTGTAATAAAAATCAGTTTTTTCAAAAAACTACGGCACCGAATTTTATGCATTACCATAGAAAGTCGATACTTAAAAACTCAATTCCATTAACAGAGTTACCAAGCCACCGGCTTCTTTCAAACAACTATTATCTTAGAAAAATCTGTTTATTTGAAATTTCCCAAATGTTCCAATTAAATAAGACTAAATTTTCTGTATTAACTGGTAACCAAAAATCCAGAGATTTGGCATCTCTGTGATAATAAAAATTATGTGAAATAACGCGAACAAAATTTAAAACATACTGAGCTCATTTTTAGGCGCTTTCGTAATTATATAAATATGTAATACCTATAGTCGTAGTTTAGTTCGTCTGCCTGTCCATCAGTCCGCATATAACAGCGCAAAAACTACCCAATCGAACCGTATGAAATTTAAAATATATAATTGCAGCAGAATTTTGTCGAATCATTTCAAATTTTATGAAAATCAATTACAGGGACAGGCAAAATTGTACCGTGGCATTACGTTCAATGGGAAAAAGTAGTTTCAACTGCATTTTAATGACGTTACTCTCTTTGAACATAAAAAATTGATATGCATCTGTAAAGTATGTACTAAAATATGCATTCTGTACACTCTGTGACGAAAAGAACATTTGATACTAATCTACAGGGCCACACAAATATTTTCTCTTTCCTAATCGTATAGGGTTAACATTGTTTTGGACTTGCTTCAATTATTTAAAAAATTTTCACATATACTGGAATACGTTGCTGAGGTTTGCTGTAAGTTACTTCCTGTATAGAAAATGCATTTACAGGGACACACGAAAGATTTCGGATACTGTACTATATCCGAAGTACTGTATATTAGCGATGATTGTTGGAAGTGTATTTTTATTTGTGATATGAGTTTTTAAGTACCACCAAAATATTACGTTGTGTATATAAATGATGCATAACATGTACAGAGCTATACAAAAGAATTCTTATAGGTTGCTGGGTATAAACGAAAATAGATTAAAGATGGTTTTTTAATTAGTTATGGATTTTTACGCTCAACAACATTTACTAATATATCTTTATGCATATAGATCAAATGATATACAGGGCCATGCAAAGAATTGGATACATGACTGCCTATGGACGTAAATCTCTGGACGTGTGATTTCAGTAGTTTTAAGCCTGTTTTAATCTTAATTAAATTTTAGTTAAATAGTGGCGTTTATTTAAAGATAGTAGGTAAAATACAAGGTTGTTCAAAAGTTTTCAAGTGGGCTGCAGTCTATTGATATAAAATTTCAAAAGTTAAGTATAAACCTGTTATGCCTTTTTAGCATTTTTCAACATGGATAAAAGTGTTCGGTTTATGAATTCGGTTGCCTGTCCGTTAGTCCGTGTACCTCTCCAAACTCTAATTTGTGTTAATACTGTAAGATTATTCTGTAAATGATACATTTTATTGATATTTAGAACGCCATGTTCGGAATAGTGAATAAAAGTGTGTAGTATTCAAAGATTACTTACACATATATTCTATTACATTATGACAATAGGGAAATATCGTAATTATAGAAATACGTAGCCCTTATTTTTATCGTTTGGTACGTCCGTCTATCTATGCGTCTGTTAGCACATAACAGAAAAAACACGACCAGGTTTTTATTTTAATATACATAATCGTTGCAGAATTTTGCGGAGTGCTTTCAAATCTTATGAAAATCGAATCAAAACTTTTAATAAAACTTTTCTCAGTCTTTCAGTAATATCCGATGATAGGTAAAAGTTCTAGGTTGCGATTGTGATTAAGTTCTATTTAAGAGGGAGTTATATTAAATCTTATTTACTGAATTACATACATATGGAATCGTAATACATTTTTGTATGTCTATAAAAATTCATTTTTTTGTATCTGTGCATAACAGGGCAGCATAAATTGAAAACAAATATGAATATTCATAAAAGTAGATATAGCAGAATTAACGCACCTCAATAGCCACGTTTGGCATACAATTTTCATCTTGTAAATATTTTTACGAAAATCACTTTTTTTCTTCAAAAATTCCTTACTTCTTGTCTTATACATTAATATTCTTTCTAATTACTATAAAGGCGGATGAAAATTTTTGAAAACGGAAAAATAGTTTTATTTAACTGCAAAAATATGACATATGTTTCAACTCATCACCCAGTCATTTTCAGAATATCAACCAGGATGAGCTCAAGGTGTTTTGACACCCCAAAAACCACGTAGTGTATAAATCTTTTTTCTTTGTCACCAATAAATATAAATAATAATCATCTCCTTATTTAGTCGAAGACAAATGTTACGATTTCTGGAATAAAACGAGTTGAAGATTATTTTTGAAAAAGTAGTGTGATAATTCTAAAAAAAAAAAAAAAAAAACATAGGCTCTCTGTGTCTATCAGGCCCAATACCCGATCTCCCCGGTTAACCCTTTCAGGGACAACGCATTTGTGCTTAAATTTTTTTTTTCAAATAATGAATTCCCGCCGCAATTTACGAACAAATTTAATTGAAAATAACCAAAGCCGTTTCTTTGCGTATATTATGAGAACTGAATTGTGCTAAAAATTATTGCTGTCAGTTGGCAATTTGAGCATTAAAATTAACGGCCCTGAGGGGTTAAATGAGGTGAAAATTAGTTTTCAGAAAATAAATGATAGTTGGCTTACCGGAATGTGATTCCCCACCACTGGCAACAATAATTAAAGCTAAAAATTTCTACGCAATAATATGCATTAGTTCGTTTTTGTTAAAGCTTAAATAATGAGGAATAAATACAGATTTATTTTGACTTTGTACTTTCCCTGAAATCTGCTAATTGTTAAATGAAAAATTATTTTTTTAGGCAAATAATTTCTTTGGTAAATATTAAAATAGTTTGCAGATGGAACTTCATTAACTTAAACACTTTATAAAAAAGAGTGGTACAAAAATGTTTGTTGAGAAAGTTTGGAAATTAAGAAAATAATTTTCCTAATTAAAACTATTCACGCATGCAATTTCGTAGTAAGACTTTTGAAATGTTTTAAACTAGAGAAAGATTTAACTAAATTAAACTATCCAGAATTTTTTTTTTCAAACATATATTTGTAACTTATGTAAAAAAAAGTCCTTACTTAAAACTTTAAAACCTACGATGTATTTATTTACCTCAATTTTGGTAAAATAGAGGGGTGCAAGTCTGCATGAAAAATCTGGTACACTGATTAACTGATAAATTTTACACAATCATAAGCCGCAATATGAAATGTCTCAATGTATTCACAGTAAAATATCTTAAAATCTAACAAACCAAATAAAATAAAGTAGTACACTGTAAAAACAAAATACCCAAATTGGGTTGAAAGATTTTTGGGTACAGCATTGTTCCAATTTGGAAAGTTCAATTTGTAGCACAAAATCGTTTTAAAAAAGTCTGATTTTTAATGATATTAAAACAAATAAAATATCTTAGATAGTATATACAGGGTAGTCATAAAACAAAACTTTGCCGATATACGGAGCTCTAGCGGCCAGTCCGCTCAACCGATCGAGGTGAAATTTCAGATATAGCTATTCAGAGGTATGAGCTCGAGATTCTGTGAACGGCAACAAAATGGCGCTCATGGTTACGGTTATAGTAAAAGAAACACGAAAATTTCCAATGACAACACACATATTTTTCCATCGCAAAATTCTCAGCGCATGCGAAATCCCTATAGAGCGTTGGAACCGTATGTGTATCGCAAGAAACGGACATGTTATGCACGCACAAAAAACTGTTCTGCGAATCCTCCCCCCCCCCCCATAGAAAAAACTCGATTGGGGCGCAAGGAGGAAAATTTGCATATGACAAAGAGTCAGCACACTAATCTCTGATTACAATACAGATCGGAGAAATTAAAATATTTATTTTGATTACACATTTTCCACATGGGTGCCATCACCATTAATTGCCTGTGATGACACCCATGTGGAAAATGTGTAATCGAAATAAAAGTTTTAGTTTCTCCGATTTGTATTGTAATCAGAGATTAGTGTACTGACTCTGTGTCATATGCAAATTTCCTCCTTGCGCCCCAATCGAGTTTTATTTATGGGGGGACGGATTCGCAGAACGGTTTTTTGTGCGTGCATAACATGTCCGTTTCTTGCGATACATGTACGGTTCCAACGCTGTTTAGGGTTTTCGCATGCGCTGAGCATTTTGCGATGAAAAAAATGGGTGTTCCTATTTGAAATTTTCGAGTTTCTGTAACTATAACCGTAGTCGTGAGCGCCATTTTGTTGTCGTTCACAGAATCTCGAGCTCATACTTCTGAATAGCTATATCTGAAATTTCATTTCGATCGGTTGAGCGGACTGGCCGCTAGAGCTCCGTATATCGGCAAAGTTTTTTATGACCACCCTGTACATTATACCTCAGAAATTTTGATTAATTTAATGTTAATAAAGATCTGCTCTGTTTTGAACCATTTTGGGTAATCTATTTTGGGAATAATACACTACCATTTTGGAATCCTTACTGTACCATTTTAGGAACATTACTATACCCAGAAATCTTTCAACCCAATTTGGGTCTTCAATTTTTACAGTGTAGTTTTTCTAATAAAATTTAGGTGAGATAGGTAATATTTTAAGCCCCTTAGTAATTTCTAGTCCAAGCACAGCCCTATATGCACGTACAAAAGTCAGGGCTTTTCAGAAGGGATAAAAGCTTGAGTTAACCCCGTGTGAGTACATACCTCCGATGCTAAAATATTTAAACGATCGACTGGCATAAAAATTTATATTTATATATACATGTATACATTCTAATGTAAATGTATATATACATATATGGCTAATTCCATGCGAACTTGTCATGTCTGTTACATACTACGAATTTTTGCTACCAGTATTTTAGAACGTAAAAAATGTAGCTTATTATAACAGAAATATTTCATCAGTTGAATAAGTAGAAGCAAGCTTTAGAAACAAGCATAACGAATTTCAGCTGTGTGAGAGATATGACATGTTTTCATGAAAATGACCCAACACACACACACACATATATATATATACAGGGTGATTCTAATTTTTTTACAATAAAAGAGGGGTGATAGTACACATCAAGACAAACAATATTAAATAGGAGACAAAGGGTCCAAAACGTTTTCCAAAGGAGATAGCCGCCATTAAAGTTTAGGATCCAAAATTTCAAATAAAAATGAAAAACGGAAAAATCGGTCGATTGATTTACGGTTTTCACTAAAATTATTCTTTATGTCGGCATTTTCTTGAAATTAAATTATGAAGATAATTTTCAAAAAATGCCGATAGAGGGCGCTTTAGACTTTGGAGTAACGAACAACTATTTTTAGAATTTCATTAAATGTTTTCGTAAGCTTATATTCAAACTTAAATTTTGAGCTCAAAATCTGAATAGCTGGGAATAGTTAAGTAACACAAACTGAGCTGTGTTCCGTGGGCTCAAATTTCAAATGATTATAAAAAACGGAAAAATTGGTCGATTGATTTGCGGTTTTCACTAAAACTATTCGTTATTTAGGTATTTTCGTGAAAATAAATTATAAAGATAAATTTCAAAAAATGCCGATAGAGGGCGCTTTAGACTTTGGAGTAAAAACAACTCTTTTTTGGTGTTATTTTTTTAATCTTATTAAAAGCTTTCGTAAGCTTAGACTTGAACTTAAATTTTGAGCTCAAAATCTGAATAGCTGGGAATGGTTAAGTAAACAAACTTAGCTGTGTTCAGAGGGTTCAAATTTCAAATGATTGTAAAAAACGGAAAAATTGGTCGATTCATTTGCGGTTTTCGCTAAAACTAATTTTTAAATCAGCAATTTCTTGAAAATAATTTTTAAAGATAAATTTCACAAAATGCCGACAGAGGGCGCCTTAGATTTTCGAGTAGCGTACAACTATTTTTAACTGTTCTTTTTTTAAATTTCATTAAATGCTTTCAAATGCATAGACTTAAACTTTGGGCTCGAATTCTGAATCGTTGGGAGTGTTTAAGTAGCGAAAAATTGAATTGTGTTCGAGGAGGAAGGAGGGTTAAATTTCAACTCCTGAACACACTTCAGTTTGCGCTTCTGAACCCCTCATAGCGATTCAGAATTTGAGCTCAAAATTTAAGTTTAAATCTAAGCTTCCGAAAACATTTAAAAAGCTTTTTCAAGCATTTAATTAGAACCAAAAGATAATGGTTAAAATGAATTGTTGGTTACTCTGAAGTTTAATTCGCCCTCTGACGAAATCTTTTGAAACTTATCTTTAAAATTTATTTTCAAGAAGATACTGACTTAAAGAATAGTTTTATTTTAAACCGCAAACGAATCGACCAATATTTCCATTTTCTATAATTATTTTAAATTTGAACCTCCCCCTCCCGATTAAACACAGTTCAGTTTGTGCAACTTTACCACTATCTAATATTCAGATTTTGAGCTCAAAATATAAGTTTAAGTCTAAGCTTCCGAAAACATTTAATGAGATACAAAAAATAACGGCAAAAAATAGATGTCCGTTACTCCAAAGTCTAAATCGCCCTCTATCGACATTTTTTGAAATTTATCTTTATAATTTATTTTTATGAAATAAACAACATAAATAATATTGGGTTGGAAACTAAGTTCCCGCAGTTTTTTTAAATAGAAGTTTTCTACCAGAATCTATATTTTGTTTTTTGGATACTAGAGCTAATTTGTGTTGAAACTCCGATCTATAAAATGGAGTGTCATGTTGAGAAAAAAGAACATTTTCGACACCTCCTTCTCTTCGCTTTCAATCAAGGTTGTAAGGCCGTAAAAGCTGCTCGTGACATTTGTGCTGTGTATGGCGAGGGTGCGGTAGCTGAAAGAACCGCCCATGATTGGTATGCCAAGTTCAAAAATGGAAATTTTGACATCAAAGACGCACCTCGTTCTGGCCGTCCAGTTGAGTTCGATGAGGAGTGATTAAACCAACATTTGCACGAAAATTCGCATCAAACGACAAGAGAACTCGCAAAGAAAATGAAATTCTCCCACACTGCTATAGTGAAGCATCTTCACTCGATGGGAAAAGTTCAGAAGTTTGGAGCATATGTTCCACATGTTTTAAGTGACAACAACAAGAATCAACGAGCCGCAATCTCCGCTGTTTTGCTTGCTCGTCACCGCTCAACTCATGGAAACAAGCAACGATTTCTTTACCGAATCGTTACTGGCGATGAAAAATGGTGCCTGTACATTAATATGAAGCAACGCAAGGAATGGCTCAGCCCTGGTAAATTACCAACACTGCGTGTAAAACAAGATCTTCACCCACGTAAAACGATGTTGTGCGTATGGTGGGACTGGGAAGGCATTATCCATTACGAACTGCTTGAACGGAACCAAACAGTCAACGCGGAACTCTATGTTCGACAAATGGAACGACTCAACGTAGCTATTCAAGAGAAAAGACCTAATCGGCAGCATGGAGTCCTTTTGCTGCACGACAACGCCCGCCCTCATATAGCCAATATCACCAAGGAAGCCATTCAAACGCATGGCTGGGAAGTACTGCCGCACCCGCCGTACTCTCCTCATTTGGCACCAACGGATTTCCATCTCTTTCGATCTCTATCTAACGCTATGCGCGGAGTTTCGTTCAATGCTGATGCAGACTTGAAAGCTTGGTTGGATGAATTTTTCGAGTCGAAATCAGGGGATTTCTACCAACGAGGTATTGAAAATCTTGTTGAACGTTGGGAAGAAGTTGTAAACAACAAGGGAGAATACATTGTTGATTAATTATTTGTTATTTTTTATTGAAAAATAAACTTTGAAATAATTTTTAAAAAACGGCGGAAACTTAGTTGCCAACCCAGTTGGCATTCCATAGTTGACATTCCATTTAAACCCTTTCGACTCGGGTGTCACTTACACAAATTTTATTTGGTTTACACCACTTTTAAAAAAAAGTTTCCTTCAAGTACACAATTTCAAAAATGCTGTAATTAAAAAAGGCAAATTTTATTTTCCTTTACTACTGATGCCAAAAACAAATTTTGCAAAGAAAGATGATGTCGAGTCAGACTGGACGTACGAATGCAAAGAGTTAATGATCTGAAATTTAACATAAATTAACTCGATCAAAAAAAATGTAAATTTGGCAGAACGAAAACGTATTTAAAAACACTGCGGGAACTTCGATGCCAACCCACTTGCTACTTTACCGCTGACATTACATTTTGACAATCAGCGTTATAACATGAATTAGGTCGATCAAAAAAACAGAGTATAGATTCCGGTAGAAAAATTGTCTTTAAACAAACGGCGGGAACTTAGTTTCCAACCCAATAGTTTTAGTGATAATCACAAACCAATGAACCAATTTTTCCGTTTTTTAAAATCATTTGAAATTTGAACCCTCTGAACGCAGTTCAATGTGTGCTATTTAACTACTCCCAGATTTCAGATTTTGAGCTCAAAATTTAAGTTTGAGTTTATGCTTACGAAAACTTTTAATGAGATACAAAAAATACCGGCAAAAAATAGTTGTTCGTTACTCCAAAGTCTAAAGCGCCCTCTATTGGCATTTTTTGAAATTTATCTTTATAATTTAATGTCAAGAAAATGCCGGCATAAAGAATAATTTTAATGAAAACCGCAAATCAATCGACCGATTTTTCCGTTTTTTATGTTTATTTGAAATTTTGGTCCCTAAACTTTAATGGAGGCTATCTCCTTTGGAAAACGTTTTGGACCCTTGGTCTCCAATTTAATATTGTTTGTCTTGATGAGTACTATCACCCCTCTTTTATTGTAAAAAAATTTAGAATCACCCTGTATATATAGAGGGGCGCAGAATTCTAGGCGCCAGCAATTAGTCTCTCACCATTAAAATTTAAAGGTTTTCTTTGCAGAAAATTTAATAGCATTTTTTTGGAAACCGAAAAAAAAAAAACAAATTAGCCAATTAGGCGAAAAAAAAATAAATTTAGTGGTGAGAGACTAATTTCTGGCACCTAGATTTTTGCACCCCCAGTATATAGTTATAAATATTAAAATGTACTATTTGAATCTAAAATTCTGCGGCCATTGTGGCATTTTGGAATTAGTGATATAGATAATATATCGGTGCCTTTCAAGGGATTAACACTGCCAAGTTTGCTATCGGGGAACAAACAACATTTTCATCACAATTTATAAAAATAAAAATAATAATCAGTCCTTTGATTACGGATCAGAACTAATGTTGCCAGGTTTTCCGCGCAAATCGGAGCTCCAAAATCTCTCTACAACAGTATTTTCGCTTTTTTTTTAATGAGAAACGTATGCCGAAGTAAACCGTAAAAAAATAGTGATGTTCAGAGTCTTTGAAGACCCAAATTACACAAAACACCTGGCAACACTAGTCAGGACTGACTACTGTTTTATAGGCAATCTCATGACAAATAAAAAATATTCTTCGTTTAATATTTCTCTAGAAGAACCCAAATATAAGAGTGCATGGCAGAAATCATTTTTAAAAAGTAACACAAATAGAATAAAAACATAGCTCATTGGGACATATATTTCCAGAACCCTAATGACAGGATTAATTTACATTATTTAATTAGTGCATTTTATACGATATCGACACTAGAATTTATCGATTATTTTATAAGCAATATTTTTTGTTTTGTTCTTTCATAATTTACAAAAATATATCATGAAAATCGTTTCCAAATGAATTAGCTGATGTAATTATAAGCTGAAAGGTTTTGAAAAATAATCCTATTTGCATTAATTCTGTAAATCAAAATATGCAATTACTTGCGCGGAATAACATAAGAGGAATTCTTTGTTTATGTACGTTATTAAGTATATACAATATAGATTTTTAAGCGGAAACAAAACTTTCTCGATATGTTTTTTCGTCCCCAGATAATTACATTATTATTGGATTCTGCTTATAAAGAACAATAACAAATAAAATTGTCATAACATTGTTGTAACTCCAATAATTTTTTCGTATCTAAATTATAAAAATCTAGTGTAATTTTTTTCTAATTTTAAAGTTAATCTCTATACATTTTTTTACAATCTGTTAAAGTTATAAGATCAAAAGTATGATTTTGGAAGAAAATGTTTTCATTTAAATGCATTTCATATTTTTATTACTAAATGTAACTAATCCAATTTATAGTAAAATTACTTTAACACTAGAACCGCGGTGACGGACGGGTCATTTTGACCCGTATGATATGCAGAGATGTTGATTCGAACCAGAAAACTCTTTATAAAATAAGCTAAATATAAGCTGAGCAAAAATAATTTTTGTAAATAACTTAAACAGATTTAAATGAAAATTCCGCTGAGAAATATTTGTATAAAACTTGAATGAATTTTCCCGCGGTTCTAGTGTAAAAAATATAGGTAAATACCGCAATTTCGGGTGTATAAGCCGCAGATCAAACAATTCTTTTTCGACCCAGAATTTTTTAAGAAACAAATTGAACTAGTTAGATCGCCGTAAATATTTGTCTTTAATCACTAAATAAGATTTCTGGGTCCAAAAAGAATTGTTTGATCCGCGGCTTATACACCCGAAATTACGGTAAGTTTTTTTATGTAAAAAATACCGTAATTTCGGGTGTATAAGCCGCGGATCAAACAATTCTTTTCGGACCCAGAAATCTTATTTAGTGATTGAAGACAAATATTTATGGCGATCTAACTAGTTATATTTGTTTCTTAAAAAATTCTGGGTCGAAAAAGAATTGTTTGATCTGCGGCTTATACACCCGAAATTACGGTATTATACTGTAATTTACTGCGTATAATCCGCGGATCAAACAATTATTTTTCGACCCAGATTTTTTTTAAAGAAATGTAACTTATTAGATCGCCGTAAATGTTTGTCTTCAGTCACTATATAAAATATCTGGGCTCAAAAAGAATTGTTTGATCTGCGGATTATGTGCCGTAAATAACGGTATATAAAAGTATCATTAAAGATTCCGGGAACAGCCTAATATCATCGATACCCTGTTAATACATTCAACAGCGCCGCCATGGGCTACATTTTTTAAAATTCAGATTTCTTGATAGGAAACACTAATTTTGAAATGATAAAACTCTTATCTTGATTTCGCCGTAATTAATGTTTCACTAAATAAAGCAAATTTTACTACTGCAAAAAAGTGGTAGCAAGCAATAAATCTGAATTTAATCTTATTAATGGTTTGCCTGTTTTTTTCCGTGTCCATAAAATAACTTAAATTTGTTGTAGACAAAAATAATTAAACAGAAACATAATTGAAGATGCATACCAAATAAAGGGTCATGATGAGTACTGTAAAAAGAAACAGGGAAACAAAGTTTGAATTAACATTAGTTTTATAATATTTTATGAAAATGAAAGAAAGCTACCAAAGCAATAGTATAGTTTTTTAAAAAATGGTTCACTGTCAATACCGTTTTAATATTTGATAGTTTGACATGGTACTGGCAATATATGAAGGTACTTAAAAATTGATGTCGGTATTTGCTTAAAGTTTACACTTCAGTCTCTGTTACCTGGTGGTGATATCCAATGCCTTTTCGCAGACAGTAATATTCAAAAGGCGATGAAAGTAGAGAAATAGAGAGTAACTATGGTGTGTGAACAACTTCGAACCAAAGACAACGACTAGTATTTAATTGCACCAACAACGACTATTTAAATGCTATTTAAGTTTGGAAATTTTACACTTAACTTGTTAATTGCAGAATTCAGAATCTTTTAGTTTGTTCTTCTAATTCGCAATAATTTCCTGAATTTAAATAAAGCTCATTATTTTAATTTTAAAAAATGTGGTAGAAAAATCATGGACTTAATAATATAAAGGAACTGACATGTCCTTAAAATAGTGAAACTTAAACTGTAACTGTTTTGACAGAGTTGGATTACCGCCTTTAGAAACTTCCATTAGTAAATTTAAATAGAACTTTTCTCCTTATTTAAGCATGCTGTGATTGGAAAAAAAATTCAGCCATTAATAATGACAGAAATAGATATTCATTTTTATTGGTGGAACTTTATTTTGGCAGCCGCGAGGCCCTTCCTTTCATTAATGTTGTGACTATCTAGACAACCAACTGATACTGTCAGTGAAAACAGATTATAATACGTCGGAAAACTGAACCAGTAAAAGCAAATAGGAAATTTTACATATTTGTAGAAATATTTTTTTCATTAATAAGGGATTCAAACGAAGCGAAATTATTTTTTTTTAAAGTTTGCCTGGTATGCTGCATTACGGTTTTAATCACGAACTGTTGATTTAATTTAAAGAAACAGCCGCCGTCTTGTGATTCTCTCCTCAGTTATTTTGCTCTAAAAATATAAACAACTTACTATTTGTCTTCTCCTCTTTATTCATAACTCCATTGAAAAAGTAAGTAATTTCAAGTAGTAATGGGTAAAGTAAATGATTTTACTTTGGAAAAAATACTTCGAGCATTGACGAAACATAGTTTCCAACCTTTGTATATATTGGGTTCAGGAAAAAATAACTTCTCTTTTTTCCCAATAGATGGCTCTAAATCGTACTTATTCAGTGAAATCATACTATAGAATGTTCGAAAGATAACAGTCCATAAAATATTCTAGATGCAAAGGAAGCCCTTTTCTTCTTACTCCAGATTTGTCAAACTCGGAGCCGCCGGACATTACTAAAGTTTTAAAGATATTGTCGACAAGCTTAATCGCAGAAAATTGATGATAAGTTAAGACAAAGTTAACAATACAATTTCAATAATAACTGGCAGGCCACTGTTTGACATCCCTGGATTACTCAGTTAAAAGTTACTGCGCATTGAAAATGGAGATTCCAGAAGATCATTTTCATCATATTTTGCTTTTTTACTTCCGACAAGGGAAAATTTATGTGCAGGCTTTTCTAAAATTGTGTGGTGTTTATAGTAATGTATGCTTAAATGAACATCAATCTCAGAATCCGTTTATTCGGTTTCGATGTCAGATGAACCTCATCGGCAATTGTTGAAAAAGATTGAAGAAATTCTTTAAAAAGTCGAGGTATATCGACGAATTTCATCTCGCGACATTACTAAGGAAGTAAACGTTGACTAAAAAATTGTTTTGAACTATTTTCATACTTGGCTTGTTCCATACTTGGCTTTCACATGAATTAACAGCGAAAAATTTAATGGGCCAAGTTTCCATTTTGAAATCACTACGGAAAAGAAACTGTTACTATTGATAAAATTAATATTTATGTGATTATAATTAGTTTATATTATTAGATCGTTTGGAAAGTCGTGTCCGTTTGGGAAAATTAATTCGTACCAAAAAATTCTATCATTTAATAGATATTGTTTCCGGTATCTAATGTTTAGTAATTAATGCGTAAGATTTTCCAGTACAAATTGATTTTTCCAAACGAACACAACTTTCCAAACGACCAAATAGTTCATTATGATAGTTAACCCATTAACGCCCGAATTATTTTCTTCGCTAAAATTTAAGTTTTGTATTTCCCACCACTTTTAAAATCAAATTAACTTTTATCTAAATTTATCGAGGATTCTGTCTCGTGAAAGAAGGTATATATTTATCTTCCTCTTTACTGGTGGGAAAACTGTTTTCTTGCTGTTTTTGTAACCGTCCTCAAACGAGGACGCTGAGCGTTAATGGGTTAAACATATGAATTTAAATAATACATTTCAGAATACGCAGTGCATGTGTACCTTTGACTAATCTTTTTTTTATTACTTCTAAACAAATTATTTCTTGTTAGGCTTAGATAAAATTTCAAAGGGCTGTATCACCAGTATTTCCATCAGAAAACTCGCGTAATAGCAGAATTTGTAATAACAATCTGAGAATGATTAAGGTGGCGAATTCTATAGAGGAACACTGATTTGTTTCAAACAGCAAGAACAGTAAGAAATTTGAAATATATATGTCAAGAAGACTATTATTTCAAAACATTGGCACAAAAGGGATGTGTTTGAGATCGTTTTATCACTTTGAGCTGTGGAAGATGAATTTTTTCAAAACTCCTAACATGTTACATAGGCATCGGTATTTATTCGAAAAAAATGGTTTACTACATATAAGAAAAGCAAAAGAAAAAAATTACATTAATTTATTCTCAAATAAATTTGATTGAATATTCCGGTGCAAACGTGATATTTGGTAATTAAAATTAAGTGGGAAGAAATTTGCTTACCATTGCTTAAAGGATTAAAACGGTCATAATTTTAATAGAATACATCGAATTGTATTTTAAATATTCAAGGCGAGTAAACTCCTTTCAGATTATTATAGTGATTTAATTAATCCTTTCATGCACACTGTGCCCGGTTTGGGATACCTAATTTTAATTCCAAACTTGCAGATGGCACCAATATTTTAGTAAAATTTTGCTTTTAAAATAAAAATTTAAATTAAGGAATCCAAAATATCTAAAAAATTTGTTTTTGAATTCCGGTGACAGTCGATAATTTCTCATTTTACTAACAGATTTTCCCCGTGCCGGAAAGGGTTAAGTAAAGTTAAATCAAATCAAATCTCCCGTATATCAAATGAAAAATGCCAATATTTTACATTAAAACTGTCACACATTTTCCAAAAAGTTACATTATAATATATAGAATAGGGAATAGTTTCATAAATCACATATTAATTTATAATCGGAAAGATTAAACAGATTTTCGAAAACATATGTCTTGGCAAAATATTGAAAGCCGATAAATGTGATATTGGTTATGAAATTTATATATATGCAACATTATACCAGTGCGCAAATCATCAAAAGAGCTTTAAATGCATTTGCGGATCGTGCTATCATAGATTTTGTCGACGAATATTGGATGACGATAATTTTAATACTATTTCATGGAAATGAAATATCAGAAATTATTATCAAAAGAAGGAGGAAATTTGCCTATATGTCTTTGATAAAGACGTATCGTTCCATGTGACATCAGTAAAGTAAACTAGTTTAAATGAGAAGAGAGTTTTGAATTGCTAGAAAAGATACAGATGGTGTAAATTCCTCTCAAGTTGAAGCATTTTGCATAATTGCACATTTAGGCAGAAAATTAGTTTGGAAATATTCAGTGGAAGCATAATTTAAATTAAGAAAATTTAATACTTGAACATCCGAGTGAAAACTTAAACATACGTATAATTCCAGTTGTAACAATATTAATTCAAAATTCATTAAAAAAAAAAAAATTAAACACAATAAATAAAATGAATTCGCGAGAATATTAAAAAATGTAACAAGAAAAATTAAAGCAATAAGAAGTAATCAGAACTGATTTTATATTTAAATTAAATACATATATAAACGTTGTTAATAATTCTAAATAATTTTTTGACATAAAACTTTTCAACTCATTTCCTTGCGCCGTGTGAAGAAAACTACCAATGACTATTATCATGCGAAATTGTCATGTCTGTCACACAGCTGAAAATCGTTTTGCTTTTTGTCCAGCACTATTTTCGAAAAGTTTGCTTCGCCTTATTCAGTTTACCTGCAAGCCACGTACGTTACCACGTCGTGTACGTTACCACGACGACACGGATTCACATGCGGAGCTCGTACTAATACGTATTTGAAATATACGCTGAACTTTGACCCCCAATTTCTCATAAACTAAGGCCCATTTGAAAGAATCCTTTCAGCTGAATAATTAGTGGTATTACCCCTACAACATACTTTGAAATCATCGAAATCTGTGTGCACCATGTTTGGTGGTGCCCTTCTTAGTCATCATGAATTCGCCTTAGAAAGTTTTAACTCGTATTCTTGCTTTACAAAATGGTTAATTTTTTATAGATAACCTAAAATAAGGTAGCGATTATGTATATATATATATATATATATATATATATATATATATTGGTTGAATTCTAAATTTCTTTAAAAAAAAATCTGCCAGATGCTGCAACACTTGCCGCTAATGACGTACAGGGTGGCCAAAAAAAATTTTCCCAGATATATGTACATCTAGCAACCTAACCACTCAAACCAGATTGAGACATTTCAGATTGAGTTACTTGAAAGTATACACTCGAGATCGTGATGATTTTAAAAAAAAGACCTCTGGTGGTTACTCTTAAAGTGAAAGAAATTCGAGATTTTCGAATTGCAGCAACCATTTTTTCCTCTGCGAAAATTCATAGCACATTGAAAAAACATAAATGGCGTTGGAACGAAATACATGTTTTACGACGAATATTTTCATCATAAGTGTGTTATCCCAATAACATTTATGGTTTTTCAGTGCGCTGGTGTATTTGCGCACAAAAAATGTGTGTTGCTATTAGAAAAATCTGACAATATTTCACTGTAACCATAACTGTAGGAGCTTTAGTGTTTAAAATCATTACGATTTCGAACGCATATCTTCATATATGCATATCTGAAATTTTTTTCCGAATGGTTGAGCGGTTAGGCCACTAGGTGCTCATGTGTCGGTAAGTTTTTTTATGACCACCCTGTACGTCCGCTAACAACAATACAGCACAAGATGTTAAAAAAGGAGACAATTATAATTCGGTCATATCTTTGACAAACAATCGTCGTTCTTTTAAGCTACGGAATAGTTAGAAATTTATTATATGTTTATTATTTTTTTAAGATATCGTATGTATCCATGAAATTTTAACAGTTGTTTATTATCTTCCTCATTTCATTTTTTCCTAAAAATTTTCTTTAACTGTAGAAATGTACATATTCTTTTTCATTTCAACTGCATTTTTAAAAAATTAAGTTATATTTACCATGTAGCTCTTAAAAATAATTATTTTATTTGACATAAACCAGTTTGTTCTCTCATGACTAAACATAATTAAAAAAAAAAAGCAAGAATGAATGAATCATGTGTAAATACTTTATTAGGACGTGAATATAGCATTTATCTTCGATAATTATATTTCAAAATATCTTTTCATTTTGAAAGCAGAACATTTCAAATATCGTAAGAAACAGTTTTATTTCTTTCGAAACATCTGTTTTCTCTCTTCATACTTTAAAGAGAATAATTTATATTTAAAATTTGCCTTTATGTGTTTTCTTTTCGTTGGTATGTAGTAATTTGAAGAAAAACATTACTGCCTTGGAGTAATGGTTTCAGAAGAAATTTCTGGAATAATAAAACAAGCAAACATTTCGACTTAAGAGAAAATATTTCTTTGCGATCTCAGAGTTGAAAAAAAAATATATTACAAATTCCAGAATGCTTTTTTATTCGAAAATTTAAAATAAGTAATAAGAATATTAGCATGTAAGGGCCTCTTTCGTTGGAGTTTACATTCTATGAATATGAATAATTTATATAAACAACAATATTTGCATTTATAAAGCTAAAACATCACTAAACGCTAATCACATTCCGCATAGTTGCTTTACATGAGTTTTTGCATTGTTTTATTTTTTTTCTCTTATAATACAGTTAGTTATAGAAAGTATCCCAACACGATCTTTACAGCTTCAAAATTTTATTTAAAAAATGAATAAGCCTACGGCAAAATTAAACAATAGATAGAATAACTCAAAAAGTTTTCTTCTGCAGTATGTTCCTTGTCATAGATGGTGCTGCAGAACATATAAACGATTATTAAAGATAGCAGTTATTAAAACTGCAGATTCCCCCTATAAAGCTGAATGTGTCGAGTGTTTATCAAAATAAAATCCTATACTTAAAATCAAAGAAATTATCGAGCGATTGATGTCGATGGAAATTAAATGACGGATGTCAATAGAATTCGAAAGTTAATGTCGATCTAAATCGAACGCTTCATGTGAGCACGCTGAAACGTTCGTAAATTTTATTTAAATATCATCTTGTCATTCTTTTTGCTATGAAAGTATCTTATGTTAGAGTTTACTAAGGCAGCAGAAAAAAATGAATCATACAATCTATTGTTGGAATACTTTGTAAATTATATCGTTAAAATACCAATTGTCTGGAAACTGGTTTTGCTATGGGTTTAATATATATATATATTTTTTTTTTTTTTTTTAATAAAATTCTGAAATTATACAGATTTTTTCGCGACACTCCATATTACGGTGATTATTAATAATTTAACTCTTTGAGCTCTGATGGTTGAATTTTCAACCACTTAATTTTAATTACGAAATGCCACAGTGACACCGCAATATTCGACAAAATTTATTTGAAAAGAGTTTAATGCTTGTTTTTTTATATGTATACTAGATGGAACCCGTCAAAACTTGACGGCACCGAGGAAAGAAAAAAGTATTTTCCAGCTATTAAAGGATTTTTTAACGACTAATCTTCAGCAAAAATTTCAATAAATAAAAGAAAAACCTGCATTTTACATCCAGGCAAATGACCCGCAATTGGCCGAGTTACATTCAAACATGCTGTCATAGAATTAGAATCTCTCTCATTTGATAATTTTCCATTTACAAATACAACACCAATAAATTGTACATGACATGAATAAATCATAAATTACTGTCATTAATCATTTCATACAAAATATACATACTTCACTTACTTCGCAGCAAAATAAGACGGAATTTATAGTTTGCCATTTAGCAACAACTATAACAATGATCCTCTCAGTGGTTAATTTGTTGTTACATTACCCACCCCATTCAACAAATAAACATTTGCATTTTCAACTACTTTTCTATTACCTTTTCATAAATGAAAAATACATGTAAATTTCACATATTAAAAAAATTAATGATAATATTTATTCTGGCTAGGTGAAACCCGTCAAAACTTGACGGCAACAACATGAAAGAATCAAAGAAAAAAAGTATTTTGCCACTATAAAAAAATTTTTAAAGAAATTTTTTTTAAAGATTAATATTTATTAAAAATTTCAATATGCTTTTCCATTTACCAACTTAACACCAACATGACATGAACCCGGGCGCAGAATTGGTGCAATGCTGCGACACACGTAACAGACTCTTGAAAATGTTTGAAGATTTTTCAACTGTTAAAGTTTAAAAAAAAAATGCTAGAAATCATTTGCTATGTACCAAAGTTTGTCTAGGTACCATAAAAAATGCAAATTTTGGCAAATAATCACAAAAAATAGAAAATTTCGTCAAAATCCCCCCACCCAAAAAAAAACACTTAAAAAATGCTAGAAATCATTTGCTATGTACCAAAGTTTGTCTAGGAACCATAAAAAACCCAAATTTTGGCAAATAATCACAAAAAATAGCAAATTTCGTCAAAATACCCTCCCCCCCCAAAAAAAAACACTTAAAAAATGCTAGAAATCATTTGCTATGTACCAAAGTTTGTTTAGGTACCATAAAAAATGCAAATTTTGCAAATAATTACAAAAAATAGCAAATTTCCTCAAAATACCTCCCCCCCCCCCCAAAAAAAACATCGCCCGGAAATTTTATAAATAGATGTGGAAAAATAAAACAGCAAATTTCGTCAACAGATTGCAAAAAACAACAAATTTCTTCAAAAGATCTCTAAAAAATTTGTCAAAAAACTAAAAAAAATTTGTCTAGGTATCCCAAAAAAACAAATTACGCAAAAGTATTGCACAAAAATCAAAATTTTGCCAAAACGTCTAAAAAATGGCAATTTTTATGAAATTTCTTTTTTAAAAAAGGCAAATTTTGACAAAAAAATCCCTAAAAAATGGCAAATTTGTAAACATATGAAAAAAAAAATTGTGAGTAAACAACAATTTTTGTCAAAAGATTGAAAAAAAAGCAAATTTTATCAAATAATCACAAAAAAGATAAATTTTGCAAAAAGATCTTCAATAAACAGCAAATTACATCGAAAAATCATGACAACACGACAACTTTCATCGAAAGAACTCGAGAAAAACGATAAACTTTACCGAAAGATATCAAGATGACGAATTTCGTCCAGTTATCATAAAAGACGTGAATTTCGCCCAAAGATCTCAAAAAGCACATAAAATTTATCCAGGTAATCACAAAAAAAGGTAAATTTAGCTAAAAATAGGGGAAGAAAACGACAAATTTCTTAAAAAAATAACAAAGAACAACAATTTTGCAAACAAAAATCACGAAAAAAGGATAAATTCGATAAAACAGCAAATTACATCGAAAGATCGCGAGAAAAAATGACAAATTTCACCGAAAATCCCCGAGAAAACAAATAATTTTGTCCTGGTACCATAAAAGATGTGAATTTCATCAAAAGATCTTGAAAATACTTTAAATTTGTCTAGGTACTTCAAAAAAACACAAATATTGGTAAACAGATTGTGAGAAAACAACACATTTTGTCAAACGATGAAAAAAAGAGGCACATTTTATCAAAAGATCGCAAAACAGGTAATTTTTGGAAAGAAAAAAAGCGAAAATATGACAAATTTCTGAAAATAACGGAAAAAAACGACAAATCTCACAAAAAAAAATCACGAAAAAAGCATAAATTTGATAAAACGGCAAATTACATCGAAAGATAGCGAGAAAAAAACGACAAATTTCACAGAAAATCCCTGAGAAAACAAAAATTTTTTTCCTGGTATCATAAAAGACATCAATTTCATCAAAAGATCGTGAAAATACATAAAATTTGTCTAGGTACTTCAAAAAACGCAAATACTGGTAAACAGATTGTGAGAAAAAAACACATTTTGTCAAAAGATGAAAAAAAGAGGCACATTTCATCAAAAGATCACAAAAAAGGTAAATTTTGCAGAAAAAAAGCGAATATATGACAAATTTCTAAAAATAACGAAAAAAAACCCAACAAATTTCACAAAAAAATCATGAAAAAAGGATAAATTCGATAAAACGGCAAAATACATTGAAAGACAGTGAGAAAAAACGACAAATTTTACCGAAAATCCCTGAGAAAACAAATAATTTTGTCCTAGTATCATAAAAGACATGCATTTTGTCAAAAGATCACGAAAATACATAAAATTTCTCTAGGTACTTCAAAAAACGCAAATATTGGTAAACAGATTGTGAGAAAACAACACATTTTGTCAAAATATGAAAAAAAGAGGCACATTTCATCAAAAGATCACAAAAAAGGTAAATTTTGCAAAAGAGAAGTGAAAAAAAATGACAAATTTCTGACAATAACAAAAAAACGAAAAATTTCACAAAAAAAGTCACAAAAAAGAATAAATTCAATAAAACGGCAAATTACATCGAAAGACAGCGAGAAAAAACGACAAATTTCACAGAAAATCCCGGAGAAAACAAAAATTTTTTTCTTGGTATCATAAAAGACATGAATTTCATCAAAAGATCGTGAAAATACATAAAATTTGTCTAGGTACTTCAAAAAACGCAAATACTGGTAAACGGATTGTGAGAAAAAAACACATTTTGTCAAATGATGAAAAAAAGAGGCACATTTCATCAAAATATCACAAAAAAGGTAAATTTTGCAGAAAAAAGCGAATATATGACAAATTTCTAAAAATAACGAAAAAAAAACCCAACAAATTTCACAAAAAAATCATGAAAAAAGGATAAATTCGATAAAACGGCAAAATACATTGTAAGACAGCGAGAAAAGACGCAAATTTTACCGAAAATCCCTGAGAAAACAAATAATTTTGTCCTAGTATCATAAAAGACATGCATTTTGTCAAAAGATCACTAAAATACATAAAATTTCTCTAGGTACTTCAAAAAACGCAAATATTGGTAAACAGATTGTGAGAAAACAACACATTTTGTCAAAATATGAAAAAAAGAGGCACTTTTCATCAAAAGATCACAAAAAAGGTGAATTTTGCAAAAGAGAAGTGAAAAAAAATGACAAATTTCTGAAAATAACAAAAAAAAATGAAAAATTCACAAAAAAAGCCACAAAAAAGAATAAATTCAATAAAACGGCAAATTACATCGAAAGACAGCGAGAAAAAACGACAAATTTCACAGAAAATCCCTGAGAAAACAAAAATTTTTTCCTGGTATCATAAAAGACATGAATTTCATCAAAAGATCGTGAAAATACATAAAATTTGTCTAGGTACTACAAAAAATGCAAATTTTGCCAAATAATAATAATAATAAAAAAAGAGCTAGCAGTAAATATGGTACATAAGGTCTGCATTATCACGAATGAATGCTATGCAAAAAGAGGGATCTCTTGTGATAATTTTAGTTTTCTTCGTTGATTATAATGATCTTCATATTTTTGGAAAAACATTGTTGAGAGATCAAGAGATTGAAAAAAAAATGTATATATACATAGCAAATTTCATCAGAATATTCTCTTCTCTGCCCCCCCCCCCCAAAAAAAAAAAAAAAAAAAAAAAAAAAAAAACTCAGCAAATTTCGTCACAGGAACACTATTAAAAAAAGGATAATTATTTTTTTTTAAAGGAAACTTCGAGTCAACTCAAGAGAAAAAAAGTTAAACATTAAATAAATATTAATGATTTACAAAGCTGTTTAAAACTGGGCTTTTTTTCATTTCATATGCAATTCACCATTCTTCGGCGAAAATAATGTAATGTAAATACTTCCTAAAAATTATGAGTTAGCTCAAAACTGAAATTTTAAGGAGGAAAAAAATCACAGATGTTATACAGATATCGCAGATATATATATATATAAAAAAACTCACAGTTTTCTTGACATGAGTATTATAAGAAAATGAAGCACAAAATAAATAATGATTTGCGAATATGTTTATATCCATAAAGTCAATAACATCGGTCAAAAATCCCTGCTTTTTTCTCCCTTCAAAAAACAAAACAAACAAACAAAACAAAACAAAAAACGCGATATCTAATCTGGTTTTTTTACACATACTTAATACAAATTTGAAAATTACTATTCGGAAAATGCTTAATCGGCAAGGAAATAAAAAAAAACTGTAATCATTAACTATTGAATGTTTCAATTTCATCGGAAACTGTCGAAAAAAAAATCGTTTAAGCTACATTAAGCCTAAACTATGTTTGCTGGCTAAAAAATGGAATAGAAATGGAAATAAAATAACTTACATAAAGTGAGAAACGGAAAAAAAATGTTTTTCCAAAAAATGAAGATCATTATATTAACCAAGAACAATAAAATTATGAAAAGAAAAAGAAATCCTTCTTTTCGCATTCATTTTCATTCAACAGTGATAATGCAATCCCAGATTTACCGCTTGCGAAGCTGGAAGTATGTGCTTTCAGAGACTAAGTACTCTTCTCTGATTGGTTCACGTTCTCAGACATCGGCGCAAATGTCGATGCGTAGAGACGAATTTAAACCTATGCTTACTTTTTCTGGCTTTCGTTTTAATATATAGATTGTAAAATGAACTTCTTTGCAAAATAATGGTGTAAATGTGTAATTGGAATTTTGAAGGAATTCTCCCCCCCCCTCCTGTGCATTAGTTTTTAAATATAGAATATATGTGCATTAGTTTTTGAGATAGAACTATTACAAAATCTCAAAACGAATTCTGCATAACAGTACCACACTTTGGGTGATTTACAAGAAAAAATAATCAGGATCAATTTTTTATCAGGTACTAATTTAATTTGAAATTTGATGAAAATCCATGCATTAGTTCTTAACCCTTAATCCTTTGAGCTCTGGGGTGTAAAGTTCTTCAAAATTCCAAATGTCACATTGGCACCAGCATTTTGCAAAGAAAAAAAAACGCTTAACGATAAACACGGAAAAAAAAATGCATTAGACTCTTTTCAAATAAATTTCGGCGAATTTTCTGGTGCCATTGTGACATTTCGGAATAAAAGTTATGTGGTAGAAATTTCTACCATCGGAGCGTAAGGGGTTAATTGCATAGTGATGTAAATTTGAATTACTTATTAATTAAAATTTTAATATTAGGTGTAGTAAGAAGTTTTACAGCGTTTTTCAGAGAAATGAATATGGAATTAAGAGCTGAGAATAATATATTTATTCATCAAAATAATCTCCATCATTATCTAACACGTTTTGCCATTGGTCGGGCTGTTGACGGATGCCAGCAGTGTAGAATAATTCGTCTTTTGACGCCATGAATTCATCAACCCAATTTCGTCCACCGTCCGGAAGTGTACCGAAGACAAAGCATTCTGCACCGACCGAAACAAATGATATTCCGAAGGGGCTATGTCGGGACTATACGCCGGTGTTCCAAAACTTCCCAGCCAAAAGTTACTAACGTGTCCTTGATTGGTTTTACAACATGAGGACTGGCATTGTCATGGAGCAATTTCACGGGGCGCAAACCTTTTCCAGTAAATGGACGTTTTTGACCGATTTCCTGGTTCAATTGAAGCAATTGTTGCTTGTAGCGTTCAGCTTTTACACTTACACCAGGCTCCAACAGTTCGTAATAGAGCACACACATCATATCCCACCAGATGCAGAGGAGAACTTTTTTGCAGTGAATGGATCGTCTCGGCGTTGATGTTGCTGCTTTGCTAGGATTCAACCAATATTTTTTGCGTTTCAGATTGTCATACTGTATCCATTTTTCATCTCCCGTCACGATTTTCCACAAGAAAGATTTTCTCTGTTGCCTGTTTAGGAGATTCATGTCTTTGAAGACACGCTCGTCCTTGTTTTTCTGCCGCAATGCATGTGGCACCCATCTTCCTGCCTTCTGAAGTTTTCCCTTTGACTGTAAGCGATTACAAATCGTTTTTTCGGATACACCTAATTGTTCGGCAAGTTCTTTTTGCGTCTGAGATGCATCTTCATCAAGTAGAGATTGCAAATCCTCATGACTAGCCTTCAGTGGAGCGCTGCTACATTCCCAATCGCTAACATCAAAATCACCGTCTTTAAAACGCCGAAACCAAAATTTGCATGTGCTTTTCGATACGATTTCCTCTCCATGAACAGAATAGATTGATTGATATGCTTTTGAAGAACTTTTTCCTTGGTGAAATTCATAACGAATGCAGTGACGAATAAATGATTTATCATATGAAATTTTTGACCTTCAAAATTTCATCTTTATTTTCACTTTTTTCCCAGCTTTTGCGTCGATTTGAAAACGCTGAAATAGTTCTTATCACATGACACAAATGCGGTCTGCTGATTGTTGCGTTAATTTAAACGCCAGACAAACTTCGCTTTAAAACTTCTTGCTACACCTAATAAGTAAATTAAGTTCTTTGCAACCACTTAATTTATACAGAAATATTAATCCTGTAAAAATTGCAAAATTTTCCTACTAAATAAGTTGAAAGATCTACCTTAAAATTTCTGGTATTTTATCTTAAAATAAGAATGAAAAAACATAATTCTAAAAGACTAATTCATGCAAAGGGTTAAGATATGGCTATTGCTGAAATTGTAAATAAGTCAGCATAGCAGCGCCATCTGTTCAGCGGTATACACGTAAAACTAATCAGATCTCATCAAAGGCACATATATATTAAATCAGATATAAGTACAATCAATACTATAACCCAACATGGAATGAAAAATTAGCCGGGGCCAGGAATCGAACATGTGTCGAATGCGTATCGTGTTGTTGCTCTTCATTCTAAGCTATCTTGGCCAAAATACTAGCCCGGTAATTCCCCACTAATAAACCATCGCCATCGACCGGCAACAGCAAGTGGGAAATTTCTGGGCTAGGAATCGGCCAGTGTAGCTTAGATGGAAGAGCAACAACACGGTACACTACGGTACCAGGTTCGAATCCTGGTCCTGTCTAGTTTTTCACTCCATGTTGGATTATTATATTGGTTATGTTTATGACCGTCTTAATATATATGTGCCTTTGATAATTAATTAAATAAATTCAGCCGTTATTTTCTGTGTTCTTAAATAATTAGATCTAGTTTGTATCAAGGTCTCACAAAATCTAAAATTCTGTGAAATTCCGTGCTTTACTTCTGGAGATAGAGCTATTGTGATAATCACGTATAATGCACCATGGCAACGCCACTTGTTGAGCGATTTGCCCCAAAATATAAACAACACCATGTTATATCACGTACTAACAAAATCTAAAGTTTTATAAAAATCCATACAATAGTTCTTGAGATATGGCTATTGTGCAAATTGTGAATAATGTAGCATTGCAGCGCTACCTGTTGAACAATAAACATCAAAAACTAAATAAATATATCTAGTTTATACCAGGGTGTAAAAGAATTTAATGTTTTGTGAAATTCCGTGCATTAGTTCTTGAGATAGAGCGCCCAAAACATTTTTGTCACATACAGACTTACAGACTGACAGACTGGCAGACTCATAGACTCACAGACTTACATTTTTTTAAAACAAATTTTTCGGTTTATATGACCCCTGAAACGTGTAAATCCATTGAAAACCGGATTTTGAATATTTTCACGAATCCAGTACTTTTTTTTGCAAAGATACAAGAACGTGAAAAAATGAGATAGTCCATTTTCAAGGTGCATAAAATCTGTTTTGTCCACTCTCATTGTAAACATAGCCTGTTTTTACATACTTTATCATATATGTCATCTGTTTATAAATTTGATTTAATGTGGTTAAGGATAAAATAGATTTTATGCACTTTCTAAATGGACCAACTAACTTTTTACAAAATGTACTTGATCTACGTGGCCGTGAGCTTCACACATACAAAATGTGTCGCATTGCTTGTAATTTCTAAGGAGTTTGATACCACTATTTCGACGTAGAAAATTTTTATTTATTGTATTAATGGCGCAGTACACAATTGCTTCGTTTAATTTTGAAATTTGTAACATACTCTGCAACCGAATTAGGCAAAAATTCAGTGGCGTAACCAAGGTGGATGCCCAAGGGTTCTGAATACTGGTATTATTATTTTTTAATTCTGGTTCTTTTATCTAATCAGAAAAATTTCTCCTACGATTGAAAGAGAAGAAAATCCTACAAAATTGCTGATTTTGGGTACCCACCCTGGTTACGCCAATGAAATTTCAAATAAGAGATTGTGGCAAAAATCTATCCTCTGTTTGCACAACGAAATTTTAATCAAATGCCAAACGAGGAACTTTGAATAAATTTCTGCTGTTATAAGCACGTGAAGAAAACATGTTTTTTTAATATATACAGTGAGCAAAAAAAGTATTTGCACACCAGGTAAATTTGTTGTAGCATATGTATAAATAAATAAAAAGCAACTAAGAATTAAAAATACCCATACTTTTACAAAACAAATAAACATATTTAATATCTTACATAAGAATTATAGTTAAAATATGAAACATAAAAAAGTAGCATTTGTACTGCCAAAAAAATATTTGCACACTAGCAATAAATATAGAACTAGAGGAATTATTTATAAGTTAAAAACAGTGCTAATATTTAGTATCGATGCCTTTCGCTTCAATTCCATCTTACTGATTTGAAGCCATTCTTCCCCAAGAGCTTGCTTAACCCTTAAACGCATATTGTATCATTTTCGATACCATAAGTGTTCCCGATTTATTGTGGGGTTTTATTCACATATTCCGTATTCTCACCAGAAATTTAACCCATTAGTGCCTAGCGTCCCTTTTTAGGGACGCTTCGAAAGGTGCATTCAGCACTGTTTTTGACACTGGTAAAAAAAGGGCAATAATTATTTTATTTAAATGATGCATTTTCGTGATTAATGAACTAAACTTAAATCTTCTAAAAATAGTGGTGCCAACCAAATAAAATTTACGCAAAAGATGCTGAGCACGAATGGGTTGAAAGAGCAATTTTCACTTTACTTAATGACAGACCATTCGTAATTAAATAAAGAAAAAATTACTATTTAGATTTTTCTGGTATGAATTCTGATTCTTTGAATTGCGCATTTTTTGGAACGCGTTCTATCCTACGCATTTAAGGGTCAAGCTCTCATTTCTTAGAAATTTTCTTTTTCCTTATTTTCACATCCAAAATAAGCCATAAATTTTCAATCGGATTGAGGTCTGGTGATTGTGATGGCGTTTTCAAGTGATTTTTACATTATAAAGCAACCATGACCTCGTAATATATGCCGCGTGTTTAGGATCATTATCCTGTTGGAAATAATATGAATTAGGGATTCCTAATTTTAGAGCACTATTAGATAAATGATCTCGCAATATATTAATATATTGTTTAGCATTCATATTGACTTCAATAAAGGTCATTTCTTCAACACCGTTAAAAGACATGCATCTCCAAATCATTACATGACAACTGCCATGTTTTACAGTTGGTTTCAAGTTTTTAATTTGAAGAGAAGTATTTGGCTTTCGCCATACAGTTTTTTACCATCTGAGCCAAAAATATTGAGCTTGCTTTCATCGGAAAAAATAAGTTTTCAAAAACTCTAGTGGTTTGCTGATATAAATTCTAATTCAAGTCTTTTCACCCTACTTGTTTCACTAATAAATGGTTTTTTCGAGGGGCTCTTCCTCGAATATTTGCATCAAGAAGAATATTTCTAATTGATTTTGGTGTACCGTAATTTCGGGTGTATAAGCCGCAGATCAAACAATTCTTTTTGGACCCAGAAATCTTATTTAGTGATTGAAGACAAGTATTTACGGCGATCTAACTAGTTATATTTGTTTTTTAAAAAATTCTGGGTCGAAAAAGAATTGTTTGAGCTGTGGCTTATACACCCGAAATTACGGTAACTATTGTTCCAGACGTTGGAGCGACATCAACAGCCAATTCTCAAGCACTTAGAAAACGGGGTTTTTTTTAGATTCTTTTATGATGGCTCTCCTTTGCCTGGTATTTAGCTTTCCTGGACGCCCAGTTCGCGGCTTATTTATTGTCGAACCAATTTCTTTTTTTTTCGTAATTACATAACGAACACTAGAAAAGTTTAAATTTTTTTTTTACCTATTCCTGGGTAACTTAATCCAAAATTGTTAAGAAATATAATTTTCACGGGTAGCAACAGATAGATTACACGTTTTCATCGCCATTAGAACAAAAACTCCCCAGAATCCCAGATCCAGTTAATATATTACTTGACTTTAAAGTGCGGGGCTAATGCACTGTGGGACCGATATGCTAAACATTTGCATAATGTTCACATTTAATGCCTTTTTTAACAGTCAATTCTTCGTGTGCAAATACTTTTTAGGTATGAGAAAACATTAATTTATTTTTAAAATGTGTAATATTATTTTTTAAGGGTTTTTTTAGTTACTTTTATTTTCTTCTTATTTAAATAAATGAATAATTAAGAGAATAGTATCAAATTTGCTTTCCATGGTTGCTTATGCAAAAAATTATCTGCCTGCAAATACTTTTTTTGCTTACTGTATATAAATCCCCTTGTTCGTAAATTTTGGTAGCTTTCAGTATTTTTGACATTTTAACCATAGAATTAGTTTCTAACCAGATTCTCTTTAAAATACTTTAAATATCGTTTCTTAATCATCTAAATAAAGAAATGAAACATTGTTTCGTTTTATTTATTATATTAAGTTTATAAGTTTTATCGAGTTGAAAAACCACTAATGCTTTGAATAAATTTTTTTGTAACTAATGCTTTGAATGAACGTTTTTCTTCCTAAAAGACTTTTTTACTGTTTGAAACAAATGTTTTTTTTTCTTTTGTAATGCACGTAAAATTATTTTTATTTAATTTTTACTTCACAATTTCTTTTCTGAAGTTCAAAAACATTGTAACATTTTCAGTGGTTTTTGAGTTATCGTCTAGATAAAAGATCTTTTGTGTCAAAATATCGATTGCAATTTTACTATTTACAACTCTTGAAAGTTTGCAATTTAGCCCGACGAAATTCTTTTAATTCAGTAAATCTGCTGACTGTGTATTAGATAATGAAATAGATTTGAGGGTTTCTGCCAATTATTCATATTTCTAAAGCTTGGATGAAATTACGTTCGTGCTATTTTAAGAAGAGTGGGGTATCACTGCTTAAATTTAATTTAAATTAGCTGTGGAATATAGTAACCTGAGATTTCGTTTGAGTGTAATTTGAATTATTTGATTAAATGAAGAACAGTAATTGTGCCTTTGATTTGAATGTAGGGCAATTCCATTTTGTGGGAAAAAGTTAAATCAAAATATTGTTAGAATTAACAAAAAAAAATTATATTTTTAATCAATTCACAATCAATATTTTTAATGTAAGCGTAAATTAGCTACTTGTAATTTATTTGTTCAACGATATTTCAAATTCGTAGAATTTCAAAGTCTGGTAACGTCACTTTGAAAAGAATTACTTTTTGTATTGTATAATATTAAGAAACACATTCGGAATTTATTTTTGAATACTTTACTATTCTTCACAATCGAATTAAAAACAAACAATTACATGTACTTAGTTTGTTCTTGAAAATATTTTATTTTTTTACTTTTCTTTTATAAAAATATATTTTTTTATTGCCTAAAGAATAACTCAGTATCGAAATAAAATATGTAAGTAAGTAAAGTAAAATGTTCAATTTTTTGGTACTATAATTATATCCCATTCAAAATAAATTATAACTTTCAACAAATCACTGTGTTTGAAAATTCGAGCAACTAGTGTTGCTAGTGGGATACTTCTTTTAACCCTTCCCGGCACACTGTGCCCGGTCTGGGATACCTAATTTTAATTCCAAACTTGCAAATGGCACCAAAAATATTTTAGCAAAGTTTTGCTTTTAAAATAAAAACCAAAATTAGGGGTTTCAAAATATTTTAAAAGTTCGTTTGTGAATTCCGGTGTCAGTCGATTATTTATCATTTTACAACAGATTTTGCCCGTGCCGGAAAGGGTTAACCCTTTCCGTCACCGAGTAAATCTGTTATAATTAATTCACACCAGAATTTATTAACCCTTTGAGTTCTGGTGGGTAAAATTCCTCAAAATCCTTAATGTCACAATGGCGCCAGTATGTCGCAAAGAAAAATGCGCGTTATGATATATACGAAAACATGCATTAAGCATTCTTCAACTAAATTTGGTTGATTATTCCGGTGCCATTGTGACATTTTGGAATTAAAAGTAAATGGTAGAAAATTCAACCATCAGAGCTCAAAGGTTTAACAAACTTATTAGAAAATAGGAACTTATTTATTTTCAAGTTTGTTATAAAAAATTTAATTAAATATTCTTGAAGCCAGTAAAATTAAAATTAGGTGTCTTTTTTAGGTACACTGCGCCGGAAAGGGTAATTCAGATATCTTGATTGCCACCATTTTTTTGAAATGGTAAAATTTCCTTTTTTTTCGCTTTAATTAAGATGTCATTGGCAAAGGCAACATTTGTCATTTTGTAAAAAAGGGGTGCAAATTATTATGAAATCTGAGTTTTAAAAAAGCAGCCTATTGCGAACAAGGCCATTGGCGTACACCACAACCATGTTTTATTTTTTATTTTTATTTTTTTAATCTTAATGGGTAATTATTATAGCTTATCAAGTTTACAGAAAATGATACCACAGAAAACATTAAATATCTGTCAAGTAATAAAACTAGCTGTTTGTGTTTACGAATATTTAAATATATATTCAAATATAAAATATTACAATCTAGCGATAAGATAAAATGAATCTGTCCCTACTTATAAAATCCACAGTCATTTCAGAAGCTCTCAACCACCGTAGACCATTTTGACAGAAAAAAAATTGCCAGCGGTGGTACACTTCAGGGTATTTTTTTTAGGAAATATATCAAACTTTTCTTTATAAAAAAAATAAATTTTGGTTAAATGCGTGAAATTTCAAATTTTAAAAGAAGAGATTTATTATAAGAAGATACTGTTTACGACAAATTTCCTGGTCTTGAAATTTAGGGACAAGTACGACCACTAGATAGCCCATTTAGTAGGTACATAATTTTTGTTATCTACTATATTTATCTTAAAAATTTTATAAAACAGTATGTAAAATAATCTTTCGAGTTGGCACTGTAAATGTAAAAACGGGATATAAACAGTCAATTTAAAACTCATTTCATACTCGTTTGTTTCTTTTTTAAGCACTTGCCATTTCGTCACCTGAGAATAATAAGGTTCTATCTGTGATTTTACAAAAAATTACTTACCGAAATAGAAATGTTCTATTTGTATCTATGAAGGCATTTCTGAATTAAAATGTCATATAATGACTGTAAGGTCATATGTAAATTATATATAACATCATTTTGATGTAAAAATGCCTTCATAGATACAAATAGAACCTATCTATATCGATAAGTCAATTTTTTCAAAAACACAGATAGTGCTTTATTATTCTCAGGTGACGATTTGTTACAGTTAACCGCTTAAAAATCACAGAACACTTGGAAAAAACTATTCAAAAAAGCACCTACTTTTTGTTTAAGAAATTAAGTAATTATAAGGCTTACAAATAAAATATGGCGTTCTTATTTTTTAAGGAAAAAAATGATATAGAACAAATTTACATTTGTAGAAAAGCCCTCATGCGAGAATTCTATGTTTCAATATTTGTTTTACACCATTCAAATTAATACGAATTAAACCTTTATTTTTCGATATCTTTACAAATTTTACAAATAATTTAAATAATATATATACAGTAATCCCTTAACATTCGCGAGGGTTAGCTTGGGAATGTAAAAATTGTGATCGCGAAACTGTCAATTTTATATTCTGTTACCATTAATAAAGAAAAAGTGCATTTTGGATTACATCTTTTTTTTTTTTTTTTTTTTTTTTTTTTTTTGTAATTTTGTCAACGCGTACGCGTTTCAAAAAGTTTTTTCTTTTTCTAAAGTGTTGCGAATGTTGAAATGTTCTGCATTTTCTGTTTCGCAAATCATAAAAACTCGCTAATGTGAAAACCACAAATGTTAAGGGATTAGTGTACATTAAATTTTGACAATGAATAATTTTCGTAGACACAAACATGTCTTAATCATTCTTGAGTCTGTTTCAAAATGAACATGCAAACAACCGGAAATTTTATTGAATCAAAAATTTTAAAATGAAATCGAAAATGTACCTCATAGAAAGAAGACGCATTTTGTTACATATGTTTTCCGGTTTGATAACATATATTTCGGATGAAACACCTGGATAATTAAAAGAGGCTAAACTAGCGTCTCTTTCCTGCGCAATTCTTTACGGAAGCGATGAGTAGGGGTTAAGTCATCAAATGCAGGTGGGAAGGGTGGGAGAACAGAGAATCTTGCTCCCCGAACCACAATAGTAATTTATAAACAAGAATTAATTTTTAATCAAGAAATTATTTTACGCTTTAATGGATATTTTCGCACAATATTTATTTTTTCATTTACTTAATATACATACAAATCACTTTGAAACGATACTTTGGATATTAAAAAGCATTCAACTGCTTCAACTTTCATCGCGAAATATCTCGTTTTCTTGTATTTTAAATAAATATTTTATTATCATAATATAAATACATGTACTTACGTATTATTAATATAAAGATTTAACTTTATCAAAAATAGCTAATTTATTTATATAAAGCAATGAATTAAAAATATATATATAAACACAATTTGGGTGTGCATGGATTCGAACCCATAGCCCCTGGTCTTCAGTTCAATGCTCTATCTATTTGGCCATTCAGCTCACCTTGATTTGCAACAAATTATCTTTAGAAAAATTATTAGTTCGATTAAAATTATTTGCATTTCAGCAGTATTCATGTATATCCTTTCCAAATGCATTTGAAATCGACTTAACCCCTATCCATCGCTCCCGTAAGGATTGGTGCAGTAAACAAACGCCGCATTTATGATGATAATTTTGAGTTTACTATATTTCAACACGTGCAATCGCTAACACTGAATTCGAATTTATCCAAAAATTTCAAATGGAAATGCCAGTTAATTGTTCTTGGTTTCAGAAGTTTTTTCCAGTAATTAAATCTCTATCCAAGAAATATGACGTGCACGGGAAATAACAAATGGTCTCTCAACTGATAGACGGAAGGTGCGGGGTTCGAACCCAATCACTGTCGTCGGCCTAACCGTTCGGAGTTTTCGTGGTTTTGTTCGAACCTTGAATAAATAAAGATTGGATTACCTTAGATAGACTCCCACGAAGGGCATTCCTCCCCCTGTCCCTATATCCCTCGAGCAGATACTAGGCCGACACAAAATAAATAAATAAAATAACGAATGGCACCTCCGCCCTTGACATTGGCGGGTAAGACAATTCTGTAGTTAATGAAACGAAGCATTAATTCAGTGTTCTTGAACGTATAGTCAGGAATTTACAATTTATTAAAAACCAAAAAGAAAAATCGTTTTACACAAACGAAGCAAAAAAAAACTTTTACATAGATATTTTACATACCGTAAATTCTTGTATGCAATCAGCGGTTCAAACAATTATGTTCAAACCCATCCTTTTTATTTGACAATTGATCACAAATATTTATCATGATTTAATAAATTACACTTTAATAATTTTTTTTTCAAACATTATTAATTGATCATCGAATTATATGCCAGAAATTACAGCAAAAATAGAAAAAATAATCTGATTATTAAAAAACATTATTTAATTTTTCATGATTTAGATAATTACACCTTTTATTTGGGAACATGATTAACTTCTGTCTCTATTTATAACTGACTTCTTACAGATCAAACTGAATTTATATATCAGTAAATTTAATTGCGAAATTAACCATTTTAATCATAATTCACCTCCATCTAATGAACATGCACTAAACAATTTATAGCTGACGCTATGTTTAAAATTCATCGATGAAAATGGCCTCCGGAATAGAAAATTTTCCTTCGTGTAAAATATCTCCATTCAAAATAAAATTTAAGACCACGAAATTGCATGTGCATTGTATTTCAAGAGTTCCAACAATGATTTAATAAGTTACACTTTAATAAATAAAATTTCTAGGTCCAAATATGATTGTTTGGCAGCAAATTATAGCCGAAAATTAAGGTAAAAGTACTAAATATGATATAAATATCAAATACTTTATTTAAATTTTTACGATTTAGATAACAATAAAAATTATTCGGAGTTTTATTAACTTCTTTTTCTATTTGATAACCATCTTGTTTTATATGAAAGTAACTTTGTATATTACTAAGTTCAATTGCTTGATTAATTATTTTAAACGTAATTCATCTACTTCTAACGAGCATGCACTAGACAATTTATATATGACGCTTTATTTTAAATTCATTCAACAAATGGCCTCCAGAATAGAAAATTTCCCTACGTATAAAATATTTCTCTTCGGATTAAATTTAAGAACATTTATGGAGCGTTGGATTTAAATAGTGTCAATATTTATATTTCTTTTAATAAGTGATCTAGAAATTTTTGTAACGATTACAATTTTAACCCTTTAACGTTCATTGATTTCCCTACGAAACCACAAAAATTTAATTTCGATATGTAACAATGACACGGGAATTTTAATTTTAAAATATCCATTTTTTATGTAAGTAAAAAAATCACTTTTTCTTATTTAGAAATATATTTGTACGCAATTACCAGTGTCACTCATTTATTTCAACATCTTCGCAATGAAAATGCTTTGTCCGTTAAAGGGTTAGCTCCCTTGAAATCCTATTAGTATTAGTTTCAAATGTAAAATGCAATTGAAATTAGAAATTTATCGGAACAAAAGTTTCATTGCTTTTGTTAGCACCAGGTTTCGGCGCATATAGGACACATTTTGTAGTTCTTACCAGTATCGTTTATCAATAATCGTCAAGAGACAATTTCATAAGTTATGTAACAGGTATGTATCATGAAGACTATCGATGGATATCGGTAAAAACAAAGCAATTTTTTCCATCTACTTTGCCTCCTGCTAATAGAATAGGTTTATATCCAAACGTACAGTGTGTTTCGTAAAAGGTTCGCGAAACTTTAAGAGTGATGGTGCACATCCAAGATCCAAACAAACAAGCTTTCAACAGAGAATCCATTAACACTAGAACGCCCGGAAATTCTACTCAAGTTTGAAAATAATATTTCTCACCAGATTTTTTATTCAAAATTATTTAATTGATTTGTTTAACGTAAATTTGCGAGGATTAAATTGAAATTATTTCAAGAAAATTTTTCTGGTTCGAATCGAAATTTAGTTACATGATTGGAGTCGAATCGACTCCATCCGGGCGTTCTAGTGTTAATAGAAATAAAACGCAGAGGTGCTGGCGCATTTGGAAAACCTTCTCCAGTGTTACAAGTGGAATTTTTTTTAAATTCAGATTTATTGATTGCCACCATTTTTTAAATAGCGAAGCTTCCCTTATTTAAGAATATCTATATTAATAAAATAACAAGTCGCTCTGTGTGTGTGTGTGTGTGTCTGCGATAGTTAGCGAAAACTTCGGTACGTACGGAGCTCAAAATTTTTCTGAGAGTAGCCCAATATCTCTCCTGGGCACCTGATGCTCAGAATTTCAAAATTCTATTTATTAACTCAGTAATTAATTAAATTCCAAACCTCACTCTCATAAAAAATCGCTTTTTTTAGCTTTTTTCCTTTTCATTCACTTGTGGTTGGTTGGTTGCATAAAATTTTCGCAGAAATAATTTTAAAAACTGGGACTGACCTTTAAAATTCATAGACTGGCAAATTGTCAGTTTAAATGAGGATTTTTTTTTTTTTATCACAGTTGCTTTACTCCATGGAGGAAAAATATAGGTGGTGGTGAAGTAAACCGAAAAGAAAAAAAGGTTTGCAATATGAAACCATTTATCGCTGAAATTTTAATGTCTCAAAATAAAGCACGAGGAATTAATTTTGTATTACAAAGACGGATTAGAAGAAATGAATTACAGCTGAAGCATATGTTACGAAGAAATAGTATTTTTTTAAATGGTTTTTTCTATTATATTATTTATTAAAATAAATGTTTGCTTTTAAAATACTTGAAATTGGAAAATCAAAAATAGTTAAATGTCAAAACAAAATTAAATAAAATATTGAAAACATATGATTTGAAATAAAAAATTGTATTACTAAAAGTTTTCTCTTTTTTTCAGAAATTTTTAATACTTTATAACGTATATGAAAAATGTTTGATTTAACAACATATTAATAATTCCATGAAAATATATAAAATATAGTGATGAAAAAATTCTTTTAAAAACATGCACGAACACTTAAATAATAATATTAATCTAAAATCTAGATTTCAAAGTGCAGACGATTTTAAGACATTAACGAAAGAATGTTGATTTTTCAAGCAAAGTCTTAAATAATGCTTCTATATTGATATTTCAAAGTCATATGATAAAAATAATCAAATAATTCTTGCCTATGATTGATCTAATTGTATCTTTCATGCATTCTGGTCGTGTATTACAGGCAATAATGCATAAAACGTTATTTTTTAAACGAAATTTTAGTCATCTATTCAATAACAGTTTAAAAGGTAAAAAACAAAAACAAAGAAATACTGGTTTAAACCAGTTTGAATTGATCGGAGTTTCAAAGCACATGGTTTTGTTGGTGCTTATTTGGACTTAATGTAGCGGATTTTAGAGTTACATTTTTGGCGTCACCCCAAGACATTATACTGCTACTCTATTAATTTCTTTTTACTATATGGTTGTACGCATATTTTTGGCATTTCGAACATTAGAATGTGTGAGTCCTTAGCTGTGTTGTAGTAAAAAACATTACACAACGCTTTTCTATGAGTTTATTTTTTAATCATTGATTAAATTTAAATGTGTTCTATTCAATTTAAAATTGTAATATGGCTTTAATTTGTTTTTAAAACAAAAATAAAATAGCTGTTTGGCGTACAATTGTTTGTATCCGCAAACGATTCATTCACCATAATAATTTATCAAATAGCATATAAATTATCTATCAGAGATAGCCATAAAAAGAATAGTAGCAAAACTGATTATAACCTTAATGTTTAGACTAATTTAAACATAACCCGATCCCAACCAGAAAAAAAAACAGACCACACTGCGATCCGTGATACACAAAATTTCCGTGTGTATAAACCCGACCCTAACCTAAAAAATCTCTTTGGAAAAAACTATGGATTTGATAACTGACCCGAACCAAATCTGAATCCCGCAAAAATGTTCAAGTGAAGCATAATCCGATTCAAACAAGAAAAAATAATTTTCGTGGGCATGAAACCTGACCCGAACCTAAATATTTTCTTTAAAAAAAACCCGAAATATGACTCTAATGAAATCTGAAACCGATAAAAATATTCCAGAGAACTATAACCCAATCCCAGCAAGACAAAATACTTTCCATTGTCATAAACCCGACTCAAACCTATAAAACTCCGTTTGAAAAATCGTGAACTTTGACCCAAACCACATCTAAATCTGACCAAAGTATTCGAAAGAACCATAACCGGATTCGAGTAAGACAAAATAATTTCCGTGGACATGAACCCGATACGAACCTAAAACTCCCATTCAAAAAAATACCTGAAATTTGAATCGAACCAAATCTGAATCTGACAAAACTATTTCAAAGAAACGCAACCGGATCCAAACAAGACAAAATATTTCCATGGACATGAACAGAATCCGAACCCAAAAAATTTCTTTGAAAAAATCGCGAACTGAACGAAATCTGAACTTGGCAAAAATATTCCAGTGAAGCATGTCCTTATTCGAACAAGACAGAATTATTTCCGCGAACATGCAAGAAGACCCGAACTCAACAGTTATATTTGAAGAAAAAACCCGAAATACTACATACCAACAGTTTAGCTACCAGCGAGTTTCGATTTCTTTCATGGTATAGTCGGATTTAAGAGTGATATAATTAGTTTGAAATTCAAAATATTTCACTTGGGATTTCTATGTGAAAAAAATAATTAGTTACGTGACTTAACAGTGAATTTTGATAAATATCAATATTTTAACACGAAAATCACGCAGTCGTTAGATACATATTCCCTCCCGCGTTTCTCATCGCTCATTTTGAGTATTTTTAGAGCTTAACATTAGCTGTTTTTTAAACCGATTTTTCACACAGTCAGTGGCCATGTATTTCAGACAATGCATTTCTGCATGTTTCAAGTTAATGATAAAACCATACCAATTTCAAGTTCGTTTAATATTGTTAATACGGACCCGGGCAACACCGGGCGGGTCAGCTAGTATTATATAAAGTGAGTATAAGCGAATTATCAATTTCAAAAAACAGATGTCAGTCAAATTGAATTTAAAAGAAGTAATACCAAAACACCGATTTGGTCCACATAAGCGTTTAAGCTCCATTCCTATTGAGTGCTATTGGAACAGGAAAGGCATTAATAGATTACAAATTTGATATGGGGAAGAAGAAGAACGCGTATGCAAAATTTTGCCTCAATTAATACATAAAAGCTACTGATTCAAATGTGCAGTTGTCAATCGAAGTAGGAAAGTAACGGAAGATGTTACACTTCACAAAAATGTAAATGGCTGATATACATTTTATCTACGGAATTGCAAAAGAAAATGGTTTAGAGGCTCAATGATTGTACGAAGAACAATTCCCCACTTTACTTTTGTTATTTATCGTTCTTTATGTGTTTTTTCATCGTATAATATCACGTTCGGCGCCCTCTAAGACCTTTGGGTTTTTATTCGGACCATACATTTTTTGATGAAAGTTGTTTGTTTGCACATGCACTGTCACCTCTTAAAGATTTGTTAATCTTTTATAAAACTCGCAGTATTTTTTTATTATAAAGAGGCAAAAACTTATAAAATGTTCTGTTTATATTTCAACGATTTCGAAATAAACCTCATATATTTGGTAAACTTCAGACTAATTTTAATGTCTTATGTTTCTAAACTTAGTATCTCATCTTGCCATTTTAAGAGTAACTCACTTTCATTAAAAATTCCGAAACCAAGTGCCAGAAAGTCATTCGCCACCAATTTTAATGAATAGTTTTCTTCGCGTTATTTAATCTCAGAACTTTTTATAACCTAATTCAAAGAATATCTTTGTATCCCAAATCTTGGTTACAATTGGGATTTTGGGATATAGATTTACTGTCTCTGAATTAGATCTAACACCACACATTAATCAATTATCTTTTATGGCTCACGCTAAATTTAAAATTCCTCGATAAAATGGCCTCAAGAGAGGAATAGTTCCCTCTTGTGTAAAATATTTCATTTAAGAATAAATCCAAAGTATACGTAATTACACGCGGAACTGGATCTAAACATTTTTCAAAATTAATATTTTATTCAACATTTGATGTAGGAATTTTTTAAACGCATACCAAATAATCTTCCCTGAAATTGTATTCTTGGTAGTTGATAGAGAAAGAGCTGATAGAGAAAAAGGAGTTGAAAATAAAAAAAGAAAAGAATAATCATGAGTCAAGCATAGATTATAAAGCACTTTCCAACACATCGAGAATAATTTAACAAAACTGCGCTATTTAACAATAGAACCGCCGGCTATTTTACTCAAATTTTATAAAAACTATTTGACACCAGAATTTTTATTTAAAACTATTTAACTTATTTAATTTGTCTATTTTTGCGTTTAATATATCTAACAAATCTTATCAAGAAATTTCTGGTCCGAATCGGTTATTTTCATTTTAGCAGGGGTCATAATGACCCCTAATGGCGGTTCTACTGTTAAAAAATTAAAATATTACGTATCATTTCACCATATGGAAATGTATAACTCATTTTAAAACGTAATTTTAGCTGTTCCCACCTACAATCGGAAAAATTTCCGAATTTTTCAGTAGCTCTGTATATGATATAGAGATTTTTATCAATTAACAACATGCATTCCAAAATTCAGCTCAATTAAGAAATACATATATTTCAGTTCAAAATTCCTCGTTAGCAATTTCCTCTAATAAGTAAAATGGTATGCGAATACTTTCGTGCAGCCCTGTGTATGAAGTATAAAATTCATGTATAAAGAGTAATATGCAAAAAACTAGCTAAATGTAAAAGCGCATACCGAATTTTAAAACGTATTCTCCGGCAATTATTACGATTTTTCCCCGTATACAATAATATGTTATCGAATTCTTTTGAGTGTCCCTGTAAATGAATCTTTAATCATTCATACTTCATATGCAATACCAAACATGCTTTGGTGACCCTAAATAAATTTTATCAATTACTGAAAACTCCGAGTATATTTACAGAAGTTAGAGCGTGGACAGACGGACAAACAAACCGAATGTATAAGCACTTTTCAACTTTGTTGGAAAGTGCTAAAAATAAACCCTCGAGCACATGTTATAAAACTCTTTTCAACGATACTGATTATTATTAATAAAATTTCACTTTTTCTTACAAGAAAGTGAGATAGTTAAAAAAGCAATTTAAAAAAATAATTCTGCAAAAGTTTTATTCCCAGCACACAAAAATGTCATTTTCTGCAATTTCTGCCCATATCCAATAACATGTGTGTACATTTGCATTCAGTCGGGCTTTAATTAACACTAGAATACCCGGAAGTTTTACTCAAGTTTCATAATAATATTTCTCACCAGAATTTTTATTCAAAGTTATTTAACTGATTTATTTAATGTAAATCTGCGTGAATCAAACTTAAATTATTTCAAGAAAAATTTTCTGGTTCGAATTGAAATTGAATCACATTATCGGAGTCGAATCGACTCCTTCCGGGCGCTCTAGTGTTAACCCTTTGAGCTCTGGGGTGTAAATTTCTTCAAAATTCCAAATGCCAAATTGGCACCAATATTTTGCAAAGAAAAAACCGGTTAACGATAAACACGAAAAAAATGCATTAAACCTTTCTCAAATAAATTTGGTCAAATTTTCTGGTGCCATTGTGACATTTCGGAATTAAAATTATGTGGTAGAAAATTCTACCATCAGAGCTCAAGGGGATAACTGGGCTGCCGCTGGCGACTATTCTTTAATTCTTACTGGCACCAGTTTTTCTAAATAGATACCCTTAACAGACACTTTGAGAACATTTGCAAGAATAATGCACTTCAAAATTTTTGTTAGAAAAATATTGGCGTGAACAGAATATAAAAATAGTCACCTCTGGCAGCCCTGTATTACCCAATCTGCAGGAGAAGCACGTGATTTGATATTTTTTTTCAAGGGGACCAAAATCGAGAAAACGGAGGGCTCCAAATTTTAAATTGATTTCATTCTATTCCAAATTCTATCCATTTTCTTTGGCAAATTACTAACTTATTTATATATAAGCATACATATACATGCATTAAAAAGCGTTTTATAAAAATGCCTTTCATAGCAAATTAATTATTCATGTAATAAATTAGTTTCAACCATATGATCACAAGTCTTCCTTTTATCCATTGTTTTATATGTATGTTTATGTAACACATTAAATTTGAATGCTATTGTATTTGGATGTATGCGCAAGATAAAATATTGATTTAAACTATTGTCAAAACTAAAAGTCGAGTTTCATATTATTGATATTTTATGTTGTGCATATATGATCAATAAAATCCTTTTATCAACTTATTTTTTTTATTGTATCCAATTTTTGTATAGGGGAGTATAAAAAAAAACAACGTTGTTTTATGAAATACATACAAGATTCTCAATGTTTCATTTTTTGAGAAAAAGTAAAAAAAAAAAAAAAAAGTGGTAAGTTTCAGCAGCAGTTGGAAGAAGAAGGCTATTCTAGACAAATTTCTACATTTTTTTTTTTTTTTTTTTTTTTTTTTTTAATAAGGGAGTTTAAGAAAAGGATTGAGTGGGAGCTTTATAGATGGAACTAAACTGAACCACAAATGTCCCCAAAATGACGCAGTGATTCCCGTAGATTCAAAGCATGGTTGCTAGTTTGATCTCCAATATTAACTCTTTGTATCACCCTGTTGCAAATTTGCAACATACCCCAAAATCAATCGTACTTATACAGTAAGTTTTAAAACATAATTTGATTTGTTGTTCCTATTTCTCAACACACCAGTTAATACAAATTGATCATTGGAATTCTCAACAGACGACAATATTGATTTAATATCTGATACCGAAGATTTGTTTATCATTTGATAGGCTTCACGAGATTATTGCAAAAATTAATTTCGTAAATTTTGTCAAATTAAAAATACTGTAGAAAATCCGAAAGTAGATTTTTTACAAGGTAATTTTGTATAACTTACAATTTCATGTTAGAAAATGGACATTATCTATGATAAGTATGTCAATTTCTGTTTATTGTAGATGTGAAAAAAGTATCTTTTAGTCAATAATTATTTTAGTTTTATGTTCCATATATTTGAATTACTTTCAACGCATTAATGCCTGAATTATTTTCTTTGTTAAAATTCAAATTTTGCCTTTTCCCACCAATTTTAAAGCAAGAATAACTTTTATCTAAATTTATCAAGGAATATGTCTCGAGAAAGAAAGTATTTATTTATCCTCCTTTTTACTGGTGTGAAAAGCACTTACTTGAAATTTTTAAATGATACATTCTAACATCTGAGCCAATACTTTTCAAATCGGAGTAGTTAAGTTAGAAAGGGTTAATATATCGATCAAAGCACCCTATTTATACACACAAAGACTTTTGTACTTTTTTCTGATAATTATTAGTTGAATTTTGAATAAAAATTCTGATGAGAAAAATTGTTATTAAAATTTACGGGTGTTCTATATTATATTAATGCTAAACTGTTGCCACATCTTTCTGAATTTTTATTGGTGGATACCAAATATTCATTTTGTTATGATTTGTTTGCATTTCTAATTTGTAAGTTTAAATAGTTATTGTTTTATAAAATTATAAATATTTTAGAATTAAATTAAAAAAAATTGCTATTCAAAATTTTTGCAGTGTTAATTCCAAGATTATTGGCAGGTCGTTGATTCAAAGGAGACGTCACACCTGGTGTCTTCTTGGTCTTGAGTATTTCGATGGGAGCACCCAGGGTCATAATTTTGAACAACTGCTTTTATGGCGATTTTTGTCACTCTCTTTTGTACTTATTAGTTTATTGCTATGCTAAGAATAGTAAGCATAACACATATATCATTCGTGTCCTTCTTTTCATGGGATTTGTGTTGTCACTAATATTGCCAGGCATTATTGTCGCATTGGGGGCTTCAAATGCTCACTTTAGCAGTATTTTAAAGAATTTTTTTATTCTTAATTAGTGACAGAATTACCGCGATTAAAGATGGCGAAATTAACTGTAAGAAATTAGTAGTTTCCATAGCATTTGTATTATTGCTTTACATGGGTTACCTGGGAACACTAGTCGTCAATATCCCACAGGTAAAGTGCTTTGTCAATGCATTGCTATTTTATTTCTCATCGTCTGATATACAGTGTTGCCGCATCTGTCTGGTTTCCGGCTAGGCATTTCAAATTATCATCAGGACAGTGTTGCCAGGTTGGCTACTTTTTTCAAATTCATATTCTTGATTGGCACCACTTTTTACAAATGATAAAGTGTGCTTCATTCAATGACATGGTAATTAAGGCGAAAACAAAATGTAATTTGCCGTTTAAAAAAACTGGTGCCAATTAAGAAATTTGAATTTTGAATTCTGAATTTTGAAATCTGAATTTTGAAAATTCTGAATTTTCCTGATGCAGTGTTGCCCACTGGCAACACTGCATCAGGAAGTTTTAATAGTTATTTTTGGTTTGTAAGACAACTAGCATTCCATAAATAAAACAAAAGAAAATTTTCAATAAAAATTTTCTGCAGTGAATTCAGTATTTCTAATAAAATGACAGCCAGATACGGCAACTCTGCTGGTAAGGCTTTATCTCTCCTGAAACTTTTTAAAAATGTGCTGAAATACCCTGAACATAAAATGGCGAAATACTAGAATTATTCGTACCAACTCTATGCGTTGAATACAGATCTAGAAATAATCTGAATGTTTTAGACATAATCATTATGAAATTCATGAGAAAAAAACTGGCGCTTAAAACATTGTTTTATCAACCAATATATGCTTCAATTTTTGTTTCGAAATTATTTTTAAATTATAAAACTAATTTTAATTTCATACGTTTTTAAAATTAGGTACAATCTTTACATTTTATACATAATTCACCTATATCTAACAAACGCGCATTAAACAATTATATTTTATAGCTGACGCTAAATTTTAAAATCAACGATCAAATTGCCTCTAGGGAAGAATATTTTTATCCTATATAAAATATTTTATCCCATCTCAAAATATACGCAATTACTTGCAACGCTGTATCCGGCGCGATAAAGGAATTTTTTAATTGATTATCAATTTAAGTTGGTTCCTGTAAAATTTACAGTTTATGGAGAAGAAAACTATAAAAAAAATCTATCGCATTTCACTAATCAAAATAATAGTAAGGGAGCCAGAAACATCAAGAGCTACGTCGCGTCATCGGGGAATTGAAATTTTTTATGTTAATTGATAGTAAAATGGTTATATGAAAAAATAAAGCAAGATGTGACTACGTTGGACAATCCAGAAAAATATTTAATTAAATTAATATTATAAAGCAGTAATGTTTAACCGTCATTACGAATACTAAATGGAGTTATGAATAAAGAGCCGGAGATATATAGTGCATTCGTCACTTCAGAATAATAAGATTCTATCTGTATGTTTGTAAAAAAAGACAAGATACTTAAATAGAAAGGTTCTATTTGTATCTACGAAAGTATTTCTGGATTACAATAATTATAACTGTAATGTCATATGTAAATTATATATAACATCATTTTGATGCAAAAAATGCATTCATAGATTCAAATAGAACTTTTCTAAATCGATAAGTCATTTTTTTTAAACATAGATAGAACCTTATTATTATCAGGTGGCGTATTATCTAGCAGTTGCGAGTGAAGTAACTGAGGAGGTTGTCACAAAATGCTGGTTGTTTCTTTTAACCCCTTGAGCTCTGCTGGTAGAATTTTCTACCACATAATTTTAATTCCAAAATGTCACAATAACACCAGAAAATTCGGCCAAATTTACTTCAAAAAGGTTTAATGCATTTTTTCGTGTTTATCGTTAATCCGTTTTTTTCTTAGAGAAATACTGGTGCCAGTGTGACATTTGGAATTTTGAAGAAATTTATACCCCAGAGCTCAAAGGGTTAACCACTTCAGGGGCAAAGCACTTCTGTTGCTAAAATGTTAAAATGAATGATTTACACCTGGATTTATAAAGAATTCTATATGAAACTAAATAAAAGCTTTCCTTCGCTTACGTCATATGAAGCAAATGCTGATTCCTTAATTTTGGAGAGAATTTGTCAGTTTGGAATTAAAACTAAGTGGTATATAACCTATTCTGGTGCCCTTTTAAGGGTTAATGGGATCAACAATCTGTGATCAACGCCGATAAAAACTTCAACCAGTGAAGTTGAATAGAAAATTTCCTTTATTTAAAGCGTTTTATTGGTGAAAAATTTCTCGCGCAAATGTTGCCAAAAAATACTATTTCTTTTTACTGGTATTAATTTGGCAAAATGTTTTAATGTTTACATTGATATAGACAGTAGATTGTCTTGAATGGGGCTGAGCTACTACAGCCGAACAAAACTTCCAACGGTAAAAAAAAATATATATATATACATATATATATATATATATATATTTGTTTTTGCCAATAATTTTCTATGAAATTTTCCATAAATGAAGTAGTTAAATGAGCAATTTTCTGCTTAAATATTCAATAGAAAGTTTTTCTTGGTGATAATAAACCCCTGCGAACGCAGTTACAGTTGAAGTTTCACTATTTAACGCTAAAAGCGTGGAAATTTTGTCTTGTGTATCCTAAAGGTATTTCACACCAGAATTTTCATTTTAAGCTAAATCACTTATTTATTTAAATTATTTTTGCTTCATCATCTATATATAACTTATTTTATAAAGAATTTTCTGGTTTGAATCGACATCTATTCTTTTGTTACGGGTCAAAATGATCCGGTTCCGCGGTTCTAGTGTTAAAAGACATGACATTTCCTCTTTCTTAATAGTTCCAAACACCAGCGTTGCCTGTTTAGTCTGCAAGTTTAATCAGAAATTTTGATAGAAGACCTTTCACTTTGTTTCATCACTAGCAAGGATTTAAGCGCTGCGCCAGAAATGATAGATTCATACCACTTAATTTTTAAAATATTTCTTACGTTATTTAATCACAAGATTTCAAGGATTTAATAATGCAAGGAATACTATAAAATTTTAGTGATTAAAATTAGCCACTTTTGGCGTTACGTTTGCATCCCTGCACTAGGTGTCTCTCACTAAATATAGGATTAAATAATATTTATTTATGATATAAAATCAAAATTCCTGAACTGAAATAAAGGTCAAACTGGCAATTCTTTCATCATTCTTAGAGCATTTGTTGAAATTTTTGCATTCTTGTAGAGAAAATTTGTATGTCAAACTTTATTCTGTCAAAAAATCCTGTAATACATATTTTAAAGTTTCTGACGGCTATAAAAATTACATATTTATTCTGCTTTGAATTTTTTGCGTGTGAATTCCGCGAAAATGGTAATTCATTACTGCCTTTTAATGTTAATTACTTTAATTAAATTTATTGGCAGCTTGTAAGACGTAGTCCTACCTAGGACATTTTTTTCGTATAACCTTTTTTAATGTCGATATGCATAATATATTTTTAATTCGCGATGATAGGACTTTTCATGTCACCGGCTCCCGGACTAAAATCGCAACCGGAGAAAACAGGCGTATTGTGTGACACATCTACAGACCACGTGGTTTTTGCATTCTTCCTCAATATACTTTTAAAGTAATCTTCAGCAGATTTATCACAAAAGGTGTAGAATTTTTCTGAGATAAAGTAAGATGTCGGATATCACTTGGATTTGTTGCTGGGAAATTAAAAAATATAGTTTCTCTAGGCATGTGTTTGTATTCCAATATTAATTTTATAAAACTCAGATGTGTTAAATTAGATATGAGTTTTATAACTATTTTTACAGAAGTTTAAAAGAAATATTTCACACCAAAGTTTCCAAGTATGATTTCTGTTTATTTGATTTATGAAAATTTTCTGGTTCAAATCGAAATAGTTAATTCTTGTTATCGATTAAATGACCAGTTACAATAATTTCGGTTAAGTTATCTATAGAAAACATAAAATAAAAATGAAGCGTATAGAATTAACCCGGTATACTGTTTTAATTTTGACAGTTGTTCTTTATCTTTCATGCTTTCAACCATCAACGTAATTGCTTCTTCCTGGAAAGTATTTATTTAACGTCATTTATTAAGTCTATTTTTTTCTGGTTCAAAACATAAAAAACTTAAAAACAAAAAATAATGTCTAAAACGGCCTCAATGGTACTAGGCGTGTTAATAGTTCGATTGTTATTGGTGCATTTTGTACAAAATAGAAATAGGAATGAATAATAACCAACAGATAATACATATTTCTATATCATGCTAATATAAATAAAGTTTTTGGAGCCAAAAAATATTTTTTTTTATTTTAACATTTTTTATGGTTCAGGGTTGATGAATACTTTTTTTTATTAAGTTGTATTACAATTAACCAAATCTTTCTTTTTTGTGGATTTACCTTGAAAATATTCTAGTATAAACTTTATAGCACTGATTCAAAAAAGGTACACATAGAATGAAAAGGAAAAATAAATACTATGACGTATATTTCCCGACACGTGGTCAAAGAGTTAATAATATTAAAGAATTACATTAATCTTGCCACTTTAGCTTTATTAACTCTTTCATTACAATCCAGACATACTCGTCCCGTATAATAATGCTTTTAGAAAAATAATTTTTGCTATACAATTGGTCATTTCCATGCGAATTTGTCTGTCTGTTACATACTACGATTTTTTGCTGCCAGTATTTTAAAACGAGAAAATGTGACTTAGTTTATCGAAGATATATCATCAATTGAATAAGTTGAAGCAACCTTTTCGAAAATAACGGTGGCCAACAAGCATAACGATTTTCAGTTGTGTAACAGACAAACAAATTCCAATCGAAATGCCCTATTACAATAGGATTTTTTCAAGGCTAATCTTCAGCAAAAGAAGATTTGAGTAAATTGTTGTTTAATTGCATTTTTAAACAGTTGTTAGTCTTTGTCTGTAATCAAAGTGCTAACTGGGATTATTTAAAAAATGATAATAATGCCATTTTATGACAAACGTTTTGTTAAAAATATCTTTACATTTGTCCTATGTTCCATTTAAATTTCATGATTTATGAATAAATTTGATTTATAAAGCAACATTAGTAATTACTATTTCTGTTTAGAAATGTCTTTAAAAATACCAAACTTATTTTAATTTCGAATATTTATAAATTTAATAACAATCTTAACATTTTAAAATTTATTTACCTACATCTAACGAACAAGATGAAAGAATTATCCTTTAGCGCTAACGCTAAATTTTAATTCCATAGATCAAAAGACCTCAAGAATAGAAAATTTCCCTCGAATGTAATGCATATGTAATTAGATACAGCATCAGATCTAAATGATGTTGAAATTTATATTTTATTTAATATGTGATGCAGTATTTTTTTAGATGATTAACAATTTAAAAACAGGTGTATTTTGATTTCGAACAAATTATTAAATGTCAATTTGAAACAGAATTTTTTTTTTATAAAATATTTTAAATTTTAACAGCGCAGTTATAATTTAAATAATCAGGATAAATAATTTTTAAATAAATATTCTGGTATGAAATAGAAACATATAAAGACAGAGTAGAATTTTTTGGCGTTCGGATTTTAAATTAAGCCCCTTGAATTTCTGTCCTAATATTTGATGGGATTTTTTTAAACACTGTTTGCAAAAAAAAAAAAAAAAAAAAAAAAAAAAAAATTGCAAACAGTTGTCTCAATGAACCCTTTGGAGTACCCAATTTATGTTCTAACAAAAATTTTGCCTATATTTTTCCTTGTCTTTCTTTCCCACTCTCATCATTAATTATTATAAAAAAATTACTCAAAGATTAATTATCCTTCATTTCTTAATAATTATTCAGTAATGAGTAAAATTATTATATAACTTCTCTCTCAAAAAAAATTATCAAAGCGAAGAAAAATAATAAATGAAGAAACTCATTCACCAGTTTTATAAAAATTATTAAAAGATTACACGAAGAGCTTGTGAATTTAACTTTAAATAAGATAAATAAAGTAATACTATATTCATTATGTGATGCTATAATCAGTATATGCAAGGGAGTAAAAACCCAGGTGCCTGCGGGTAGTTTCGCACCACTAAATTTTAATGTTATTTTTCGTATAATATTTCGTCTTTTTTTTCTGTGCGCGTGCGTGTGTGTAAGAATGTTAATAAATTTTAACCTTCCTACCCTGAATGGGTCTAATCGCCCTTTAACTATAATTTGTTTTATACGAATCGAACGAGAATTTTTTCATAAAGAAAGTTAAATAATAGATTCAGAGAAATAAGTAAATTAAATATATTAAAATGCTTTGAATAACAATTCTGGTGTGAGATGTTTTTAATCAAGATCGTGTAAAATTTGAACAGGGTAGGAAGGTTAAGCAAAGAAACTAATAAAATTTAGTGGTTCGAATCAGATCGCTGACGTCTTAATATTTTATCTTAATTCACTTCTGATCATACATACTACTATATTCAGTATATGATTTCCGTAATGTAGGTTTAATGATAACATTATGTTTATTGTCATAACATTATACATATCAGGTAACATATCAGTTTAGATACAGTTTTAAAAATTACAAAACTCATTTTAATCCCACACATTTCAGAATTATTGAAATTATAAGCATATTTCTTCTAAATCTAACAAACACGTACGTAATAATTAACATTTAAGGCTATCGCGAAGCTGCCAAGTCTCTGAATATTTGGATACCAGTATTTTAAATCAGAAAATAGTCTTTCATTTCATTGAAACATTTTGGCGATTTAACTGAAGAACATTTTCTCTAAGATAATAGCGTCTAAAAAGCTGGAGATTTGGGTACTTCGTTATCGTTAAATTTTTAATTCATCAATCGAATGACCTTCTGGAACATGTTGTTCCTTGCCCTTTTATAAAATATTTCATGATTGACTTTATTCAAATCATGGACGCCCATTCAACGCGGGCTACAGGAGATTTTGCCCCCTTGATGTCAGAGTTTATTATCCAATCACACGTAGCTAATTTCAGCTCTAGATCGGGTTGCCACTGTGACCTGTCAAACTGGTTTGCCAGTTTGGCCTCTACATTCAATTCAAAAACTTCGAATTCACATCAGTAATTATCCCGCGAGTAGTCGCGACTTTTTTCACAACGTCATTAGTCGCGCTCGGTCTTTTCGCCGCTGGCCCCCCGCATACCAAATATGTAAAATAAGAAATATTTTTCACCTAATATACGAAAATAACATTACAACGAAGATATAAATTTGCACTTTTTTTAAATTATGCATTTTATTCATGAGATCTAGAGTAATTGGAAAAAGTAAAAATGAACTCACATTAGTGACTTTTACGTAGACTTTTTCGCCAATTTCAAATTTGTTTCTAAAAATCTACCTGAAAGAAAAACAGAGGTGTCCTGTTACTTCACTAAGGTGTTCGAGAAAGCTTCAAAGTCAGTTATACGGTAGATCTCAGCTGTATTTGTAATGTGATATAAGTTACGAGAAGCTAAGTTATACGGGCGGCGAAAAGACCGACGCGCGACTACTGACGGGTTATGAAAGAATAATTTTTCTTTATGTAATCGCCAAACGTCTGTCCTTAAATAAAGGAAACAATGCAATACATAATATCTGGTGTCAATGTAAATTTTCAGAACTAACCCTTTGAGGGGTAAAACATATCTATTCTTAAAATGCTGAAATGATTGATTGACATCGGAATTTAAAAACTAATTTATTTCAAAGTCTATGAAAGCTTTTCTTCACGTACTTCTGAAAGCAAGAATTTTCCTTTCAAAATACTGGTGCCAATGTGGCGTTTCGGAATTAAAATTAAGTGGAACATATTTTATACCACCGCCCTTCAAGGGGCTAAAAAAGAAGCCAAATCGGGCATTTCCAGCTGTCGACTGAAACTGTCAATTAAAAACGTCGAATCAACATCAGGAATTCTGAAAGAAGAAATTTGATTTTGTTAATCATGAAACGTCTGCCATTGAATAAAAAAAAACAAAGCTGTAACAAACATTCGGTGTGAATGTAAAATTTCAGAATTAATAAAACGGCCAAATCTGGCAATTCGGAACTAGATCTCAGTTTTGTGAATATACTGTGTTTATATTGAATGTGTGATGCAGAAATTCTTGAAACGATTTCTAAATATTTATCGATTATTGCCTACTAGAATGCATTCTATAAATTCCGTAATTCAGGAAATCAGAATTCACACCAGAATATTTTAATAATAAATTTTTCTTTAATTCCCTAATGAATGTCTGTCATTATATAAAGCAAATATTTCTATTTAAAATTTCTGTTAAGAATTTGAACTATCTCAATTTAAAAAGATGTTAATTTGGAAACACTGGTGGTATCATATATGCTACCATGGACATTGGAAGGTTAAAAACACAAAAAATAAGATATTTCGTAAATAATAAATATGAAAGAGCAATATTTTTTTCAAAATTTTAAAAGAAACCCATCATAAAAATTGTTATTTAACAAAAACATTATCAAGTGATCCTAGAGAAAGCAGAGATTGAAAGGAAACTTCAAAGAGGTTTAACGCAGAATGTTAAAAAATGGGGTGGGGGTCTTTAAGTTGCGCGACAAATATATCTTGGGCTGTTTAATATTTCTATGCAAAATTTTCGATGACTTATATCTATAACTTAAGAATTAACCTAACAATTAATTAACCTATCCATTAATCCAACAGAAAAAAAGCTAAAAATTCTGGACTTAACTTTATTTGAATAATTCAAATTTTGCTAAAGTAAAAACAGTATGAGTTTCAGTTTTAATACATAACTATAATACTTAAATCCTTGAAGATTTTCTGTAAAGAAATTAAATATTTCAAGAGAAATTTTGCTTGTAGTTAAAGAAAAAAATACGCAACATTTTGAAATAAATCACTATATAGTGTCAGTTTAACCCTTTGAGGGGCAAAGCATTTCTGTTCTTAAAATGCTAAAATGATTGAATAACACCGGAATTTAAAAACAGTTTATTTAAAAATAGAGGAAAGTTTTACTTGACGTACTTGAAAGAATAGAAATTCCCACTTCAAAAATCTGGTGCCAATGCATCTTTTCGCAATTAAAAGTGGGATATATTTTATCCCACTGCCCTTCAAGGGGTTAATCATATTGCTTTCGGTACGAACAGGCAAGGTTCGCACACTCCTTGAAATTTCCAAGGACCCTGGCACCGCTATTAAAAATAAGAAAATTTACATTTAATTTTTAAACCACAACATTCGTAATCCCCACCTTCATTCACGGATTTAGCGCTATTATTCTGCAGTGAAACACTTCGAAAATATTCTTAAAATTTTGTGGTAGAACTGTGCGAACCCTGCGAACAGGTGACACATTTTTACTTCTAATTTACATAATTATTGAAACTGTTCATGCTGTTTGTTTTAAAATACACAGAAAAGATTAATCAATTTACATTTCTGTGCTCTTTCATGAATATAATTTTGGAAAACTGAATTTTTCGAAGATTCAATAGCATTATGGTTGCTTATTTGTTTGAAAACATTAAAGATTGTTTTCATTGTTTAGAAACGTCTTTTAGAACCTCCAACTAATCTGAATTTCATATTCGCTAAATTTGGTTGGATTCTTAACATTTTAAAAGTAATTGCAAAAGTTGCGCATTAAACAATTGCCACCGTGTCGTTAAATTTTTAATTCATGGATGAAATTGCCTCCAGAGAAGATTGTTTCTCTCACCTGTAAAAGATTTACGATTGAGTCAATCCTTTTAAAATCACCAAGGTTAAGTGGCTCGACGTATTTAATTTCCCTAATCATTTAACCAAGTGTTCTTCATAGTTTTCTGAGTTTAAAAACCTGATTAAAAATGTTTTTGATTGTATAGTTTTTTCAGGGTAGCCAATTTCAACAAACTACATAGACATTTTTGGGTGAAAAACATGTTTCACGGAAAGTACTACATATAACAGCTTTATCTCTATTCCAAGTTTGATAAATAAAAAACCGAAATATTCAGAGTGAAGCTGTCTACATTTCAAGTAATTATATAATTTTTATTAGACTTAAGCATGCTTAAAAACCGGAGAAATAAAAGATCAAACACCACATTTCACTGCCTTTATTTTTTAAGACAATCAGACACACCTCAAATATTTTTTCTTGCAAATATTTTTGTAGTATTGAGTTCAATTGAAAATTTTATGAGTTAAAAGTTAACTTGTTTTTTAATACCACTTCATTAAAAATACCCCACCCCTTTTTCCTTTTTATTTTTTTCAACATACATAGCCTTATAGCTATTTTTTCTTAGGTACGTTCAAATTAAGGATAAAGACACATTTTACAAATTATTCCTGGGTTCAATAAAAAGTGTGAACAATGTTATAATATTCTGAGAATTTCGCGGAACTTTCTAAATATAAAATGCCATGATTCAGTGTGAGAAATAAATATTTTTTTTCGGTCAAGATAATTTTTAATTACATATGCATTCAAATAAAAGATAATTTTAAAATTTTCATTAAAGGTGTTAAAATATGTTACAATATACGAAGACATATGAGAACAATCATTTTAAGAAGTAAAGATGGTTAATTACGAAACTGGACTAAAAATAAATTCAGCAGCGGTCATATGAATTTTGAACAAGTATTTATATACGTATTTCTCGATTTAAATTTTTATTTCAATTATTTTTAAACAAGATATTTCTGCAATTTCACTAGCGTTCTGGATTTTTCGCGTAAATGTAGTCTCTTAACCCTTTCAGGGGCGGTGTTTGCAGTGTGCAAACACATAATATTACTGTTCCAATTGCGAACTGGCACCAGTAAAATTTTAATACAATTTCGATTTTAAAATATGCGCGAAAAACAGCTCTTGATTATTTTCAAATAAGTCTGTTTTTAAATTGTGGTGTGAATAAATTATTTGAACATTTTTGGAACAGAAATACCTTGCCCCTGAATGGGTTAAACAGTACTTAGCCTAATTTCAACTATTTACATACAGTAGCGTAACCAGGGTGGTTGCCCAAAGCCAGTATCATATTAAGGTTTTCTTCTTGATTCACGGCAAAAAAAAATTTTTGGTTCGATAAGGCTGACAGAGCTTTCAAAAAGCACCAGTATTCTGAGCACTTAGGCACCCCCCCCCCGCCTGGTCATGCCACTGATGTCTGAATAAAATTTCATCAGGTGCACCTCAACTGCGCAGCACAATAAAATCGCCACCACATTTAAGAAAGTTTCGAAATGAAGACCACTGCCACTTGCATTAATCTTGTCTGGTATCTCATTTTCCGTATTATATTCGATGTCATTTATCATATTTTTGAATTCACATTTATATCTTTAATACATTTTTTTTTCAGATTCGGTTGAATATTCAATGCAACACAATTAATTCAATTGTTTATCTAATTGCATCAGGGGTTATTACAAACTACCCATTTTCACATACCTCTAGCACAAAATAAAAAACTTTAGCATTTTTGAAAATCGAGATCGATTAAAATGTCATTAAGTGATTTCATGAAAAATGTTGCTTTATATTTAAAAACTGCTGAAATATGATGAAAGAGTTTCAGATTTTATATAATCACACACATTGAAAAATCAGAAAAGAAACTAATGTCTTGATGTTATTCATAATAGCTTTTAAATTTTCGTAATAAAAATTATTTCTTAACCCTCTTTAAAAATATTTTAATGAAATTTAAAATCGACAGAAGATTACATAAAAAACCCTTCTAAAAAACTTTTAGCAGAATACCACATTTAATCATTTTTACTTATTAAAAATTTTTTTGTATGCTTAATTCTTTTGTTCAAATGTTTTTCACGATTCTCATGAAAAAATTTAAAATTTCTTTTTTTGATAAATCCATTATTAATTTAAAATTATTTTGAATCTCTAACTTTATTTATTTTACACATTGTATCACAACATGTTTCATTTAGAATGTTCCATATAAAGTTTAAAATGTTTGAACATTACTTAATTTTATATTTAACTAAGCATTAATGCGTAAAATTTATCTTTATCGTCAATTTGAACGTACCGAAGAAAAAAAGTACTTAAATGCTATATATATAGAAGAAAAGATAAATGAAAAGGAGGAGGATCGGATATATATATATACCTTAATTTCGGGTGTATAAGCCGCGGATCAAACAATTCTTTTTGGACCCAAAAATCTTTTTAGTGATTGAAGACAAATATTTACGGCGATCTAAGTAGTTATATTTGTTTCTTAAAAAATTCTGGGTCGAAAAAGAATTGTTTGATCTGCGGCTTATACACCCGAAATTACATAACAACAAGAACGTCAATAAACACAATCCACGACCTCCTAAACAGGGAAGCGAAGAAGACAGTCAATCTACCTAAAATATCCTGCTTCACGAAGAGGGACAGGAACACTTAATCATACAAGCAGACACAGATGCGGAAACAGACAAAGTACTTCACTTCCTTGAAAATATACATACACTAAACGACATAGCGGAGCTCTCCTACAGATCTACCAACATGAAAAAAATTATTGTCCTTGGAATCCCAGAAACAGCAGAAATGGAAGAAATAACAGCGAAGATACAAGAAGAGTGCGCTATAGAAGTCCCCCTCACTGTACAAAGGCAAATACAGAGAAGCGACTCCAGAAACTATCAACTTGTCCTGAATATAGAAGCCAATATGGCCAGTAAACTAGAGCAAAAAGGTTCAATTATTATAAGCTTCAACACTTGCAGAATTGAGGACTACCGCCCTGTAATTCGTTGCGGACACTGTCAGTCATACGTTCACACTAAAGATAGGTGCAGGTATGACCCAACATGTGCATACTGCACGGGCAATCACAAATCTGAAACATGCAAGTACAAAGACAGGCCGTCCAAACATAGCTGCATCAACTGCCAGGGAAACAGAGAAAACTTCCCACACGCTGCGAGTTCAAGCAAATGCCCAGTATACCTATTTTACTTACACGATAGAAATAACTCCATCAAAAGAAATGGTCAAAATTCAATATAAAAGCTAATAGTACACAAACTTAAAATAATGAAGATCATCAACACCTACAAATCATAAATCATCAAGGCAATAGTAATCAACAATTCTCCACCCCAAGCACGTTAAATAATAACAGCAACCCGGAGATCTCAACCCCAACAATAGCAAATTCTAACGGTATCCCAAACACAGAAGCAGAAAATCCCTCGACCAATAACATACAGAAAATAAAAGTAAATTCGCTAAACTTCCTCCAAATAAACTTGCAAAACTGCAAAGCAGCGACAGAAAATGTAATGGGCTATGCAAATAAGAATAACATAGAAGCAATACTGATGCAGGACTTCTATCATCCTGAAAATAAAATATGGGCAATTCCATCATCAACCTGGCAGACGTTTACATCAATTAACAATACAGCGGCGGTAGTCATCACAAGACCCGACGTTGAAACAGTACAAACTTACACAGATAACAACACAGTATTCGTAAATATTACGACATCAACTGGAAAAATTACAGTGGGTTCGGCCTATTCAGCTCCAAAAAGTGACTTCGCACATGATATGGAATGGCTGAACATCTTGAACCCCCTCCAGCATCTTATACTAGGGGCAGACCTCAACGCACGCCTGTCCCTACTGGGATACCAGAACGAAGATGCCAGAGGTACAATGCTCACCCATCTCCTTCTGTCGAAAAACCTCATACTTATCAATGACACAGAAGCTCCACCATCATTTATAGAACAACCCAACCGACCATGCAGTACAAGCCCTGATGTGACTCTGTGCTCCCAGGACCTATCAGACTTTGTGGATTCATGGTATGTAGACACCAAGTCAAAATCAATGTCGGACCATAGGTATATCCATTTTTCTTTATCACTACAAACAAAAAACATCACCCTCAATAGATTCAAAACGAGACACACCACATTTAAAAAATTTAACGAAATCTTTAAAAACAAAAGAACAAACTTAAGTAACACACTAACAAATATAAAAACCAAAATAGAACTGGATAACTGGATGCAAGAATTTAATACAGAAATAAATGAAACATGCAAAAAATCACTTAAAACTAAAAAACTAAAATTATATCCGACATTTGATTGGTGGAACGACTCCCTAAAAGCCCAGAGAAACAAAATTTCTGCCCTCAGAAAGCGTTACAAAAACACCGGTGACGTTAGATGGAGATCCCTTCTCCAGAGAGAAAGAGCCATCTACAAAAAACAAATAAAAACAGAAAAATTAAACTCCTGGAAAAAATTCTGCACACATACAAAATATAAATTTGGTCAAGCATTCAAAATAGCAACAAACAAAAGACTCACCAATAAACACTTCATACACACTACAATGGAAAATTCAACGCCCTACACAACCAAAACTGAGACCTTTAAAGAACTAATTGACCACCATTTTAAAAACTCAGACATAATAAACCCTCCACTGTTGGACCGAGCACTGGAAGAGGACACCCCATATCCGACTCCTCCTCTTTTCTCATTTAAGGAAATCAAAACTGCACTAACAGAGCAGAACAACTTAAAAGCCCCTGGTTATGATAAAATAGACGCCTTCATAATCAAAAACTTATTTAAAAACTTTAAACATTTACCGTAATTTCGGGTGTATAAGCCGCGGATCAAACAATTCTTTTTCGACCCAGAATTTTTTAAGAAAGAAATGTAACTACTTAGATCGACGTAAATATTTGTCTTCAATCGCTGAATAAGATTTCTGGGTCCAAAAAGAATTGTTTGATCTGCGGCTTATACACCCAAAATTACGGTAATCAGGGACCTTTTCAATAAATGCCTAACCTTAAATTATTTCCCTATACTCTGGAAAATAGCTCAAGTAGTATTTTTCGCTAAACGAAATAAAAATCCAAAACAACCATCATCTTATCGTCCCATATGCCTCGTTCCAATGCTGGGAAAGATAATGGAAAGACTAATCAAACACAGAGTAAATTATTACCTAGAAACACAACACTACTTTCACGATTCACAATTCGGCTTTCGTGAGGGCAAAAACACAATACAACTCCTAAAGAAACTAAAAAACACAATCATAAAATACCTAAACAAAAACATATATTGCGCACTAATATCCTTTGACATAGTTGGAGCCTTCGATAACATCAACTGGAACACGTTAGCAGATATCATTAAACAACTTCCCATTCCCAACTATCTTAAAAACATTTTACTCAGCTTTCTTTCTGACAGGGAAATAATTACAGACTACCTAGATACGAACATCAAACGCCCTACCAACGAAGGTTTCCCGCAAGGGTCGTGCCTCGGCCCGCTCCTGTGGCTCCTTGTAGCCAACCTTATACTGAATAAATTCTATCAGTCATACATAAACCTATATGCATTCTGCGACGATTTCAACATGGTGGTGAAAGCTAACAGCCGAAGGGAATTGGAAAACGAAATGAATAAAAGGATCGAGCTCTTCGCAGAAATATGTCATAACTTAAAACTCACAATATCACACGACAAAACAACATTTATGATGATGGGTATGAACACACTAGAAAACCGACTACCAAGCTTTAAACTAGGGGACTACAAAATCAAACACGTTAATCACTTAAAAGTTTTAGGAGTAATATTTCAAAGCACACTAACATGGGATTTACACATCAAAAACATCAAAGATAGGATCCTCCAGCTAACAACATCAATTAAAAGGGTCTTATGTGCCACATGGGGAGTCAGCCGAGAGTACCTAAGAACATGGTACATCACAGTACTTGAAAAAATAATAGCCTATGGCTCGGAAGTATGGGCAAACAACCTAAGATACGCGGACAAGAGGCAACTCAACAGCATACAAAGAACATGTCTGTTACCAATAACAAAAACATATAAAAATGTATCGACACACACGCTCCAAACACTATTAGGCATCCCCCCAATTCTTCTAACGCTGAGCTACAAAAATTTAAACAAGTTGGAAACTGCACGTGAAGCGTAGCAAATTAGGTGCGTTCGTACGATAACGAAGTTTTAAAAATATTACTTTCATATATCAATCTCATAAAATTGTAAATAGTGAATTACAATTAAAACTCTCATCAAACAATGTTCTCCCTATACCATTATATAATGGAATACATTTGTGTGGCCTTGTAAATCAATAACAAATGTTCTTTGTACCACAAATTATGTAAGATGTATATTATAATATGTACTTTATCGTTACATATAAATTTTATTAAGTTCGCATGAGTGTAACACGATTAAAATGCATTTGAAACATTTTTTCCTATTGACCGTAATGTAACGGAATACTTTTGATTGTCCCTGTAATTGATCTATGCATTCGATTTTTATAAAATTTGAAATAACTCGACAAAATTATGTAATAATTATGTATTTTAAATTTCAAACGTATAGAATATATTTGAAACTTTTTCCCCATTGACCATAATGTAATTGAATACTTTTGATTGCCCCTGTAATTGATCTATGCACACGATTATCAAAAAATTTGAAATAACTCGTCCGAATTATGTAATAATTGTATATTTTAAATTTCAAACGATTCGGTTGAGTAGTTTTTGCGTTGTTATGCGCGGACAGACAGACGGACGGACAGACGGACGGACTGAACGACCACTATAGGTGCTACGTATTATATAATTACGAACGCACCTAAAAACGACATATTAAACAAAACAAACGTTCTCATACACAATGGTAAAACAATAACACACACCGACATAGAAGACAAAATCCTTAAATGTCAAATTAATCCAGAAATCCACATTAATAACCTAATAGCGACAGATAAAATTCTACCTCAAAATAACATCATAAAAATATACACAGAAGGTTCGAAGGGGGAGGAAAACACAGCATATGCAGTAGTAGCATTCAACTCAAAAAATAAAATTTATGAAAAATCTGTAAAAATCCAAAAAGGTAATACAATTTTTCAAGCAGAACTACATGCAGTCATAACATCGATAAACTGGGCACTAACAACAGAATACACTAAATTCCAAATCCTATCAGACAGCCAGTCAACAGTAAAAGCTTTAACAAAATTATTCCCAAACAACCCAGATATCTATAACATACAAAAAACACTAACTCAGAATAAACATAAAATATTTTACATTACATGGATAAAGGGACACATAGGCATAGAAGGCAATGAGCTGGCGGACAAACTGGCCAATGACGCTGCTCAGTACTGCGATCTCCCAATAGACCGAGGGATAAAACTTCCTCGGTCATATCTTAATAAATGCCTGAAGCACAATATGCTGGATGATTGGCAGTACAACTGGGATAACTCAGGGAGCGGCAGATTTACCCACTCCATTGTACCAAAGGTTCAAGCCTCTCTAACATGCAAAGACAAAGTTTCAATGTACTTTCTGTCAGGACGCGGTAGCTTCCAGACCTTCGTACACAGCATAGGGAAAAAAGAGAATAATCTCTGTCAGTGTGGCGTCAGGGGAGATCCGCTCCACTACATCTTTGGAAACTGTAAATTTATGAAATTTAAATTCAAAAGAAAGCACGACACTGTATATGAAGATATAATGTCAATAATAAATAATCAAACAAAAATAAGACAACATTATCAAAACTATAATATTCTAAATGAAAAATACTCTTTCATAAAATACAAATTTCTCACGTAAAATGGATGTACCTATGAGTGACTAAATATAACATGAAAATAGTAATAATGCATAAAATGCACTGTCTTAAAAACAGTCACATATCAAACATTGACACAGTTACGCACATATAGACTGCTAAAACGAACTGTACTCTTCTCATTTTTCACTGTATATAATACAAAGTAATGTTTATTTTATTGTAAATACTAGTGAATTTTTAATGTTAGCACCATAAAATGTATATACCGTAATTTCCGGCCTATAATCCGCGGATCAAACAATTCTTTTTCGACCCAGAAATTTTATTTTGTAATCGAAACCAATTATTATCCGCGATCTAAAGAGTTAAAATTTATTTCAATAACTTTCTGGGTCGAAAAAGAATTGTTTGATCCGCGGATTATAGGCCGGAAATTACGGTAATATCTCATAGTATCATAGTATTCTACAGTAAGCATTATTTGTTTTAATGTATATATAATTGTATTTTTCTCATTTTGTCACTGTAATTATAATCAAGTATTGTATTATTGTAAAAACTATTTTTCTCAATGTATTGTAATTTAATAGTGAATACCAAAAGATGTCATGTATAACCCCAACCAGGAATACTACAAGTAAAAACCGGCACGCCCTGAATAGGGTTGCCAATTGTGATTGCAATTGTAAACTCCAAGTGATTAAAAAAAAAAAAAAAAACAGGGATCTTCCTCCTTGCTGATGCTCCCGGCGAAGGGAACATGGCTCTGGTCCGCTGGAATAGTGGACCCCCCTCCTGCCTTGGGCTTGGGGCTTGTCCCGACCATATGCCAAAAGCGGGTCCCCAAGGTGGGTGAAGTCTGAAGTCTGAAGTATACAGGGTGTCCCTAAACAAATGGTATATACGCTAGGGGGTGATAGAACACATCAAGACGAGTAATAGGAAATAGGAAATCAAGGGTCCCAAACGTTTTCCAAAGGAGATAGCCGCCATTAAAGTTTGGGGTCCAAAATTTTAAATTCACATAAAAAACGGAAAAATTGGTCGATTAATTGGCGGTTTTCACTAAAATTATTCTTTATGTTGGTATTTTCTTGAAAATAAATTATAAAGATAAATTTCGAAAAATGCCGATAGAGGGCGCTTTAGACTTTGAAGTAATGAGAAACTATTTTTTGCTGTGATTTTTTGCATCTCATTAAAAAGTTTCGTAAGCTTAGACTTAAACTTAAATTTTGAGCTCAAAATCTGAGTAGTTGGAAGCGATTAAGTAGCACAAACTTAACTGTGTTCAGAGGGTTTAAATTTCAAATGATTATAAAAAACGGAAAAATTGATCGATTGATTTGCGGTTTTCACTAAAACTATTCTTTATGTAGGTATTTTATTGAAAATGAATTATAAAGATAAATTTCAAAAAATCCTTACAGAGGGCGCTTTAGACTTTGGATTAACGAAATAATCCATCTTAATACTATTTTTTGCCGTTATTTTCTGCAACTCATTAAATGGTTTCGTAGGCTTAGATTTAAACTTAAATTTTGAGATAACATAATGAGCACTTGTAGACAATATCCCATACTGAAGAGAATTTCATATGAAAACCCTGAAATTAAGCTTTAAGATTCGCAATGCATAATAATAAAAATGTATGATAATAATAATGTATAGTAATAATTTTTCATTTAGACGGAGTGTAAAGAAATATCTCTTAGTGCGTTCAATACATCCAGTTTTAATACAACGAAACGCAATTTACGGCTAAAATTACTTTTGGCTTCCATCTAAACAACGGAAGTGTTCGTTTGCTGGGTGAATCCCATGGGGATTATAGTTCATAGATTCCCATTCGTAAATACTCTTTTAGACGAAAAAAAAAATGTTTATTTTAATTTTAAAAACAATAACAGAGCTGCCAACTTCTACGCCTATTTAAATCTTATAAACATGTTTAGAACCACAAAAATATTCTAGTAAAATGTATAACAAATATATTCAATATTCTACATTACAGTACACATTCTTAATTATTTACTTAAATTTCTGTTTCTAATGTGTTTATTTGACTGTAAATAGGCGTAGTAGTTGGCAGCCATGCAATAAACTTCTTGGCCAAACAAAAATGTTTGAAAACAGTGAAATGAAAGAATTGCTGGACGAGAAAATTTGTGTTAAATTCTTAAAGAATCGGTGGAAGCATAAATGCATTTCAGGGGCAACATACTTTGATTTATAAAAATTATGAAATGATTAACGAAACCATAATATTATATATATATATATTTCAAACTTAGTGAATGCTTTTCATGAAACACTTAATCCCTTGATAGCCGCGCCCGATAAGTGTAATAAGTATATTTTCACAATTTTGTTATTTTGACTGTTTGCTTGCCATCAGCTTTATTAAGTATAAATATTCAAATTAATTTAACGGCAGATTTAAAAAAATGATGCGAGAATAACGCTTATTATACTAATTTAAAAACTGGAGAAAATCAAAGAATCTGAATTTAAAAAAATATATTCTTTGCTAAAAAGTAGCTAAAGAGGAGTAGTCCGTGAGAATAAAATTTCCTTTAGTGATTAACTAGTTTGGGACCACTGATGAATGTATGCATATTCTTAAGATCATAGCAAACGGCTTTTTCATACCGATAAAGTTAAAAACAGTGTTGCCAGATGGGCTACTTTTTTTAAATTTAGATTCTTGATTGGCACCACTTTTTACAAATGATAAAATTTGCTTTATTCAATGATATGATAATTAAGGCGAAAACAAAAGGTAATTTGCCTTTTCAAAAAAGTGGTGTCAATCAAGAAATCTGAATATTCAAAAAGTTGCCCACTGGCAACACTGATTAACCCCTTGAGGGGCAGCGGTATATATTATATACCACCTACGATTGATGAAGATTCACACCACAAAAATTTTATTAAATTTCACTTTTCTAACTTTGGTGGAAAACAGTCGTGAAATTGCTTTTCCTCTTTTTGATATAACTTTTTTACAAATTTCCGGTGGGAGTTCAGAATTACTCGAACGCAATTGCTTGCCCCTCAAAGGGTTAAAAATATAATTCTCTTATTCATTTTAGATATTTCGGTAATTCAAAAAAAAGTAACAGATTTTTAAAAACGTAATACCAACCGAGCAAGATCAATGTAAAGTATGCTAGTCCTGAATGATTTAAAATTAATTTGTCCAAAAAATAAGCCATTCAAGTGCTTAAATGTAACTGAAATGGGTATTACTAAATGTTTGAATTCGATGGAAATAGTTCAAAAGCCAGAAAATAGAGTGCAGTACAAAACAAGTTAAAAGACATAAGGCGTTTATCACAGGTGACTTATTAATTCAATGACAAAAAAAGAAGGGCTTATTCAAGGTTAGTACGGGTATTCTATTTATTATCTTAATAGTTTAATTAATTGGCTTCGTTCTCTCATCATATTATTTCCCATTAAATAAGGTGAATATTTCTACTTCAAAAAAGCAATAATGCTAGAAAATTTTGATTTTTTAAAAATTAGCCTACACTTAACCAGAACGGCACTTAATCCATTAACACCCTGTCGCATAATTTTAGGTCATTAGACTTAGTAACAAAAATCTACTTTTCACACCAGTAAATAAGAAGATAAACGTATACCTTCTTTTATGAGACAAGTTTCTTGAAAAAATAAGATAAAAATTTCTCTCTTTTAGTGGTGGAAATCGAAAATTTAAAAAAAAAATAATTCTGTCGTTAATGGGTTAAAAAATTTAGCAGTTCTGGATGTCCATTGCCAGTACTAGCCCTTCAATGATAAACTCCCTCCCTATGAGGCTGAATCATTCCATTTTTTTAGCAGGTGGTAAAAGGGAGGGATTGATCGCGGCGTGTGGTAGAAAGCTCGTAAATAAAGTTAGCCGATTATTAATTTATCTACTTTTTTAGGGGGGGAGGGGAGGCACAAATGACACAATTTTAAGATAGTTTAAAGTAAAAGAATTATGAAATCTAATAATTAAAAAAAACAGTAATATGGTGTTAGAAACGTTACTTTTATTATTCGTCAAGTTTAAGATAGTTTAAAGTTAAAGAATTATGAAATCGAACTCGAAAAAGTTTTAGTAATCTGCTTTAGATTCGTTACTTCCTTTTATTTTTCGCCAAAAAAAGAAAACTTAGCTAAATCCTGCACCAATTGCATTTCTGTAGCTATATAATTTTAGCAAGGAGACGCTATCACTGCAGCTAAACTAGATAAAATTAGTGAGATTTGAGTTTTAAAAATCCGATTTCAATTTTTAAAAAGATTGTTTTATTTTGCTCTATTTAATAACTAAATAATAAATAAAACAAAAAAACAGAAATGATATCTTCAATAATCCGCTAATGTATTTAAATTTGAAATTGATAGATGGGGCCACCATTTCAACTGACGGCTTTGCCTTTCTCCACCTGCAAAAATAATCGAATGATCCTGCCTCACAAGGAGTGAGTTTGTCATTGACGGGCTAGTATTGCCAGTTCGCCGGTTAGAATTAAGCGCTTTCGCCATGCAAAAGCCGCCCTTGAAAAAAGTAACCTCTGCAACTTTGTTAAAACTGAAATGCATTATAGTATGCCATAAGTTAATATAAATACTAGATATTTTTACCGGTTAAATTCCAAGTTATATTTCTCAAAATGTAATAATTAAAAAATATATTGGTAGAATTATTTCATTTATATACCGTAATTTCGGGTGTATAAGCCGCGGAACAAACAATTCTTTTTCGACCCAGATTTTTTTTAAAAATGAATGTTACTACTTAGATCGCCGTAAATATTCGTGTTCAATCACTAAATAAGATTTCTGGGTCCAAAAAGAATTGTTTGATCCGCGGCTTATACACCCGAAATTACGGTAATTTCCTTCTCTCACTTAAAAAACTTTCGCAATTTACATTGCATTTCTTTCTCGAACAATACAAAAATGTTAAAGCACTTTTAAATCATTTTTGCGATACCCTGGTTATAACTTTAAAAAATGCATCTGTGCTTATTGAATGGTACATAATACAGAATCATTTTTAAATGGAACGATTTATTTAATTACATCCGAAATTAAAAATAATCGATAACATTTTCCGATTAAATATTTAAAAAGAAAAAAAAAAGAAAATGGAAACTTCTGTCAATTATTTTCTATCATTTAAACTCTTTTCATCATTTTCAAAAGTAAATTCTTTACTTTCAGCAAAGATTTTATTTTTTATTTTATTTTATTTTTTATTTTTTGTCATGACTTGTCATTAATGGAGACGACAAACAGCATAGAATTAAAACACAATTTCCAGTCAATGATTAATGATCCAGGCGAAAAATAGTTTTTGACGAAATTGAGGAATCATAAATTATAAATTTCAAGATGAAATGATTATTTTTATTTTTGCAAATGTTTAAGTAAGATGCGCATTGTGCAAATCAATACTTTTTTACGATAACTAATGTAGTTTGTTGTTTTTGTTGTTGATTTTTTACCCAGTAAATGTCGAGCGATAACTCAGAGTTAAAAAAGTTACTATTTTTTTAATTGCTAAGCAAATATATTCTATTTTTTATGTTATAAATACAGTAGAACTCCGCTAATTCGGACCCCATTATTCCGGATCGGTCTGGTCGATTTTTTTTTTCAAGTTTGAGAAGTAATTGACAAATTTTCATAACATAAATTTATTTCATTCTCGTATTCTTAATTAAAAGAATTTCTGAAATTTTTTCAGTTGAATAGTTTAAGCTTTCTTATTTAAACTCTTCAGTGTTATTTCTCAAAGGACCAGCTATCTAGCCTTTAAGTGTGGAAATTCCATTTTTCACAGTATACTATTTAATCTATTCATAAATGTCACCAAAAGCTCACTGCACAATTAAGTCTTACTTAGAGCATTGCAAGAAAGCAAGATAAATTAGTCCGTATAGATACACTGACTGATAAGTATCGATTTCTGATCATTGTCAGTCAGTCCGTAGCTCTCTGGAGGCTGTTTTCTTGTATTTGTGGCAAAGCAAAACGCTTCTATAAATCACTTGCGGAAAATTGAAATAGAAGGGGGAATAAACAAAAATGCAAAAAAATTACACCTGAAGATTTTGTTAGCAAGCTCAAAAAAATTTATGGTTGCTCAGATGTTGATAGCAGTGACATTAGAAATTAATTGGAGGCTGAAAATAATGAAGTTTATGCCTCACTTACAGATGACGAAATAATCGCTTTGTGCGCATCTGAAGAAAATGAAAATGAAGATGATACCATTACCAATGATGATCAACCAAAAGTTATTAGCCATAATGAAGCAACGTCCCATTCGGAACAACAAAAGTTTATTTTATACACCATGTGGAGACTACACCACCGAACAACTCATGCTCAAGTAGATTTGTGACCATGCGACCCGCAAAACTGTCACAGCAGAAGATTAAAAACGTTATAGTTACAAAGTAAACATTTTTACTATTTTTAAATATTCATATATTTAATGTAAAAGTTATTTTCTATACGTATGTTTTATTTTATTTCATTCATTTTCATTCTCCGGATAATGCGGATTTTCGGTAATCCGGATTGTGTCTGGTCCCAGTTAATCCGAATTATCAGTGTCTTAATGAACATAATTTTTTATACTAATTTTAATATTAATTAAATAATTTAAAAGTATTTGAAGTTTTCAGAATTCGTTTTAATGCGCACACAGTAAAGAACCATTTGATAATAAACTCTTCCTTTTGTTGTATAAAAATTGTTAAAGTATGTGGAGGACAACAGCGTCAAAAAGAAAATGTGTTAACCCTTTCCGGCATAGAAAAATTCTGTTTGCATAATGACAAGTTATTGACTGACACCGGAATTCACAAGTGACTTTTTTTAGAATTTAAGAAATACTTAATTTAAGCTTTCATTGTAAAAGCAAAATTTTATTAAATTATTTTTGGTGCCGATTGCAAGTTTGGAATCAAAATAAGGTGTGCTTGGAGTTGGATCACTATGCAGGAAAGAGCTAACCTTTTTTTACACAAAGTAGTTTTATTCATAAAATTTTGAAATGATTCATTGACACCGGATTTTTAAATATATTTATTTGAAAATAAGCAAATGCATTACTTTACGTACTTATTAAATCAAAATCTTTAAAATTTTAATTTTAAAATTATATTTGCATTATAATTATAATTATACATAAAATTATAATTATAATTAGTATTAAAATAATTAAATATTACCTAATTAAAGTAAATTAAGTTATTAAAAGTTGTTAAGTTATTAACCACTTAACCCTTTGAGCTCTGACTGGTAAATTTCTTGAAGATTCCAAATGTCTCATTGGCACCAGCATTTTGCAGAGAAAAATAATCAGTTAACGATATACACGAAAAAAATGCATAAAACCTTTTTCAAATAAATTTGGTCGAATTTTCTCGTGTCTCTGTGACATTTCGGAATTAAAATTAAGTGGTAGAAAATTCAACCATCAGAACTCAAAGGGTTAATGGTCGCATTAAATTACGGTTTAACCCTTTGAGCTCTGGGGTGTAAATTTCTTCAAAATTCCAAATGTCACATTGGCACCAGTATTTTGAAAACAATAAAACCGGTTAATGATAAACACGAAAAAATGCATTAAACATTTTTCCAATAAATTTGGTCGTGTTTTCTGGTGTTATTGTGACATTTCGGAATTAAAATTATGTGGTAGAAAATTCTACCATCAGAGCTCAAGGGGTTTAAAATTCAAATTAATTATTCCCACCACTTTTTTGGAAACAAATATTCCACTTATTTAATGACAAGTAAAATGATACCAGAATAAAACTAATTTCACTATTTTATAAAATTGATAGGAATCAAACATTTCTGAATAAAAGCCGTGAAACTTGCGGCCCGTGAATGTCTTGGGCGCGACAATAAAGTGATTACCGTAATTTCGGGTGTATAAGCCACGGATCAAACAGTTCTTTTTGGACCCAGAAATCTTATTTAGTGATTGAACAGAAATATTTACGGCGATCTAACTAGTAACACTCATTTTTTAAAAATTTCTGGGTCGAAAAAGTGTTGTTTGATCCGCGGCTTATACACCCGAAATTACGGTAAGTAAATTAAAGTATATTAAGTTAAAATTAAAATTAAAATTAATATTATAATTATACATAAAATTATAATTATAATACCATTTTAAAATTCTGATGCCAGTGTGGTATTCAGAAATTAAGACTAAAGGGTCCATAAATGTATCACCACCTTTCAACGCAGTATAAATTAAAGAGTGTCTTTAAATAAAAGTCTATATATTACCATATTTAACACTCATTCCTATACCAATATTACGTAAATAAAATTTAAAAAGGACCATAAAATTTATCAAGGGCTTAACTCGGGTAGGTTCCGAGTGCTCTAAATGTTAATAATTTTTTTTAAGTTCTCTTCGCCTTATCTAATCAGAAACATTTCTGCTAAGAATCAATGAGAAGTAGTTCTGACAAAATTACTGGTTTAGGGCACTCACCCTGGTTACGCCACTGTATATATATAAGTAAATCAGGTGCAGTGAATCAAAAAAAAAAGGCGCCAGCGGGAAATCTCTCACCACTAAAATTTAAAAGTTTTTTTCCTTTAAAATTTATTAGCATTTTTGCAAAAATTTTACATGAACTATTAGACAAAAAATAACGGAATAAATTTAATGGTGAGAGACTGCCTGCTGAGGCTTAGATTTTACACACTTGAAGTAAATGCTTGCAGATAAATAAAATGATAGAAAACAATGTTAACCCTTTGAGCTCTGGTGGGTAAATTTCTTTAAAAATCCAAATGTCACATTGGCACCAGTATTTTGCAAAGAAAAAAGTTAACATTAAACATAAATTTGAAATAAATTTGGTCGAATTTTCTGGTGTCGATATGACATTTCCAAATAAAAATTATGCGGTAGAAAATTTTACCATCAGAGCTCAAATTGTTAACCATTTGAGACGAGGGCAAGCTGTGGCGTCTTGTAACAGGTTTTTCTTCCGTAACTAAACGCATGCCTGTGAAATTAATCTATCATTATCTTTCAAAAGAAGTTTTTGAATTGTTTAATGTAAATAATTTCTGCCAAAAGAACAACATTTCCTCTATAAATATACTGGTGTATAAAAAAGTAGAAATCTCATCCCTGAGAATTCTTTTCTGCACGTAAAGTTTTACTACCTGAGTAAGATTTATCATTAGGGAAGTGCAAGAAGTTCTAAACTTATTTTATTGAGAGTAGTATCGCTCGAAAAATCTCGTCGTATTGAGTAAAAATCTTAGAGGAACTACTCAGTGGAAATCAGAAATTTTCGAGGTATCGTCGGTACTATATCAAGCTATCCAATATAAAAACAGTGTTGCCAGTAGAGGCTACTGTCTTTAATTTCAGATTTCTTGATTAGCACCACTGTTTTTGAAATAGTTAAATTGGACTTATTTAACCTTATTTAATACCGAATTAATCAAGGCGGAAACAAGGTAAAATTTTAACATTTCAGAAAGGTTACAATTTAAATAAAAAATTACAATTTAACTCATATATTTATGATGTTATTCGATGCAGCTAGTGTACCCTGAGAAAACAATAAGGTTCTGGCATCCGGAATGTAAATTGTGGCCCTAGAAAAAATAGTTCCATGTTATCCTTATAAATTCTAATTTCCTTTGCTAGAGGGTATTTCCATGAGCACTTGTCGTGTAGGTCACATTTTTAATAACTGCTAAATTGTTGGCCACCGTTATTTTCGAAAGGTTAGTATGGCCTTATTCAATTTATGAAATATCTCTGTTAAAATAAGTCAAATTTTTCCGATCTAAAATACTGGTATTCAAAATCGTGGCATGTGACTTACACGACATGTGCTCATGGAAATACCCTAGATAGTTCTAATGTGTACCACTAGAATTCTAGAGCATTTTCGTATGTTCACGCTGTCAAACGCATTTAAAAATCTCTTCAAATAGATGCGAACACAAGAGGTTAGTTTTAGTAATTATATTTCTACTTTATGAAACCATTCTCGAAATCAAGCTATAATTTCTCGATACTGAAACGATTCAGCATCTTTTCGTCATCTAGAAAGCCACTGAACCAGACGACGCGACAATGTTGCATTCGTTTCGGAAATTGTGAATGAGAATAAGATTAGGACGATTGCATTTTATTAAACGGGTAAGGTTTTTATTATTTTTTCTATTGATTTTATTGGAAGAAACATTACTGTAAAAGATGAATAACGGTGAAATTTTGAAAAGAAATATTACTAAACGCGGATCAATTAGATCACCAATAACAAAATTGTTAAAAAAATTGATAACGAAATTCTGAAAGAAAGTGATTTAAAACCGGAAATTGTGGTGGATTGTTTTGCAATACTGCTTGAACACAAGATTACTTTAGAAAATTTAGATGATTTGATTCAAGCTGAAATCGAAAGTTCTAATTTATAAGCTGAAATTGAAACTTGTATCGACTATAAAGAGTCGAATATTACATGTAAATTGAGAGCAAATAGATTTTTGCATAATTGAAACAAAACTTCTGATATTAGAAGTGAATCAAAAATAACTACGCCCTCCATATCAGATACACAGTTAAGGTATAACACCAAATTGCCGCGAATTTCTTTAAACAAATTCACCGGTGACATTTGCGAATTTCAAGAATTCTGGCCGTAATTTAAAGTCGCTCTTCATGAAAATGAAGCCCTTCAAGAAATAGAAAAATGTACTTATTTGAAATCTTTGATTTCGGAATCAGCAGCTGCTGCTATTAACGGGCTACCATTAACTGGTGAAAATTACGCAACGGCAATAAATATGTTAAAGGATCGTTTTGGAAAAAGAGTAAAAGAAAGATCATCAAAGGAAAATAAAATTGACACTGTTTCAACTGAAGGGGATGAAATAGGGGGAAAGCAAAATACGCAGTATGAAAAAATAACTGCTTCTTCACTTTATTGTAAGCCAGATGATTATGTTTATTTTCAAACTTTAACCCCTTGAGGGGCGGCGGTATATATTATATACCACCTACGGTTGATGAAGATTTACACCAGAAAAATGTCATTAAATTTTCCTTTTCTAACTTTTGTGGAAAACAGTCGTGAAAATGCTTATCCTCTTTTTGATATAACTTTTTTACAAATTTCCGGTGGGAGTTCAGAATTACACGAACGCAATTGCTTGCCCCTCAAAGGATTAAAGGGAACAATGACTGGGAAAGATAAAAATATTAATGTTCGTATCTTGTTAGACAGTGCGTCGCAACGTACGATTGTCGGAAAGAATTTGTCAAAGCATTTAAATTTAGAAGTGACAGGACAGGAATCATTAAAAATCCATACCTTTGCTGGTGCGAAACCTATTGTTAATAACCATAACAGAGTTAAGATTTTCTTAAAGGATACATTTTCTGACAATGTAATATGTCTGGAAGCATTAAAAACAGAGAAAATTTATTCAGATATAATACGCGCCTCAAGTTCAGAGTTAAATGAAAAAATAAAAGAAATGGGTATACAGTTGTCAGATGTTTCAAATGAATTAAGTGCTGGAGAGAATAAAATATATTTGTTGATTGGTAGTGACTACTATTGGTCAATTATGACAGGGAAATATAAACGCATTTCACCAACTCTTGTTTTGAATGAAACTAAACTAGGATGGACACTTCATGGAAGGTTCTCAGATGAAGTTAATGTAAATAATTTAGTGGGTGCTATGTATATATCTATTTTGGATAATAACGAAGATGATAAAATGTCAATTCAACTTGAAAAATTTTGGACTGTAGAAGGGTTAGGGATTCAGGAAGATAATACAAATAAAAATTTTATGTGATAATCAAATATTAGAACAATTTGAAAATTCTATTCAGTTTAAGAACAATAGGTACGAGGTTAAACTACCTATGAAATATGACAATTTTGATCTTGCGAATAATTATGATGTTGCCAAACAGAGATTTGATAGTCTAATTAAAAATTTGTAAATAATCCTGCATTATTTAAGGAATATAAAGAAATTATTGATGAATATAAGGCTTTAGGAATAGTAGAAATTGCTGAACCACAAGAAATAAATTCACCGAATTGTAATTTGACCTATTACTTACCCCACCACCCTGTAATTCGAAGGGACAAACAACCAACCAAATTGCGCATTGTTTTCGATGCCTCATCTCATGCTCCTTCTTAACATTCTCTAAATGATGTACTCTTCCCAGGACCCAATTTGAATTCAGATTTATTTGTTTTAATTTTGCAATTTGATAAAATTGCCGTAGTGGCAGACATTAAAAAAGCTTTCTTACAAATAAGTCTTTCTGAAACTGACAGAGATATGACGCGTTTCCTGTGGATCGAGGAACTCCCTCAAGATAAAAATTCCCCAATGAACTTTATAATTATGAAAATGTGCTGTATATTATTTGGCGTCACCTCGAGTCCATTTCTGTTAGGAGCTGTAATTAAACATCATTTGAAGAGGTATGCAACTTTATATCCGGAAACTTGCTCTAAAATTAACTCTTCCATGTACGTGGACGATTTATTGTTAGGAGCACATACGGTTAATGAAGCTTTAAAAATTTCAAAGGAATCTTTAGCTATTTTTCAACAAGCAAATATTTTCCTACGGAAATGGCAAAGTTCGAATGTTCGGGATTCTACCATTTTAAAGGAAATTTTTAAATCTTTAGATATGAATATTTGCACTGATACATCAACAGACACAACTCCATTTAAAATTTTAGGGTTGATATGGGACACTGAAGAAGACATTTTTAGATTAGATAATCAAAGTCTGTTAGAATTTGTTCATTGTCGAGATAAGACTAAAAGAACCATAATTCGAGCAGCTGGAAGAATTTTTGACCCTGTTGGGTTTTTATCACCATTTACGATTTTAATTAAAATGATTTTTCAATCATTATGGCAACATGGTATCGATTGGGATCAGAAATTGCCAGAACATTTAGAGAAAAAGTGGGGTAACTGGTGTGCACAGATTCCATATCTTAGTAAAATAAAAATTCCAAGATATTATTTTCAGGAAATAGACAGTTACGACAATGTAGAAATTCACTGTTTTAGTGATACAAGTCTTATGGCCTATGGAAATGTTATATATGTTAGATACAATAACAATAATAGTATAAGGACAAGTTTTGTTACATCAGAAAGCAGACTAGCTCCCACAAAGAAGTTAACTTGCCCCGCCTCGAACTGATGGGTGCTGTGATTGGAGCTAGACTTGGAAAGCAGGTAATGTTTGTTCTCAAGATAAGTGAAGACAAAGTACACTATTGGAGCGATTCAAATATCGTGCTTCACTGGATCAAAAGTTCGTCAAGTACTTGGAAGCCATTCGTAAGCAACAGAACATCAGAAATACAAAGTTTAACAGATCCGAAGAACTGGCGACATTGTCCCGGTAGCTCAAATCCTGCTGATCGACTCACAAGAGGACTATCCCTTGTCGACCTCGAGAAAGATTATCTGTGGTGGTCAGGGCCTCCATGGTTAGTTAAAGATTCAAAATTATGGCTCAAAGAAGACAGAGAAGTAGATGAAGATATGAAACAACTAGAAGCTGAAAGAAGTGTGATTTTACAAAATGTTTGTTCATCCGAAGATCAGAAGTCACTTATAGAGATTGAGCGTTTTAGCTCTTTCTTGAAGGCAATTAGAACATTGGCAAGAGTTAAAAGATTTATATTCAATTTAAGAAATCCAATTAAACGTAAAGATACATTATCTGCTGAAGAATTGAAAGAAGCTGAAGAATTATTAATCAAAGAAGTACAAATGAAGAATTATAAGGAGGAAATTGAGTCATTAGAAAAAGGAAATTCTCTTAAGAAAACATCACGAATTTATTCCCTGTGTCCATATATGGATGAAAATAAAATTTTACGAATAAGAACCAGACTTAATGAAGGTTCCTTTGAATCAAATGAGATCAACCCAATCATATTGCCGAAGAATGAAAAATTAACAGAATTGCTAATTATGCAAGAACACAGAAAATTGCTGCATAGTGGAGTTTCTTTAACGCTTGCTCAAATCCGGAAGAAATTTTTGATTCCACAAGGAAGACAATCTATCAGAAAAATCTAAGAAAATACCTAATTTGTAGAAGATGCAATGCAAGGGCAGCTGACCGACTAACTGGGTAACTTCCGAAAGAAAGGATCTCACAATCCCCTGCGTTTACCGTTATAGGATTGGATTTTGCCGGCCCAATAATCATCAAAACAGATAGTTAAGAGACGTCAAAATCCTACATTGTATTGTTCACATGTGCAGCAACAAGAGCCACACATTTGGAAGCAGCCAGGGATATGACTACAAAGTTCTTTATGATGTGTTTTCGTCGATTTATTTCAAGACGCGGAAACTGTAAAATATTTTTTTTCTGATAATGCATGGAGCTTTAAAGCTGCCGACAAAGAACTACAACAATTTGAAAAAATATTTAAAGATCAAGAACTTCAGGACTTTATATCGAACAAAGGCATTATATGGAAATTTATCATCGAGCGTGCCCCATGGTGGGGAGGGTTCTACGAAAGACTCGTAAAAAGTGTAAGAGAACCCCTAAGAAAAATTTTGGGAAGAGCTCTCATCACATTTGAAGAATTGACAACAATTTTGACAGAAATAGAAGCCGTAATAAACATGAGACCCCTTAAGTATACAACAAGTGATTTCGGCGAGCCAGAGCCCCTTACACCGGCTCACTTTCTTCAACTCGGAAGAGAAAATATTAGTTTCCCCACTACATTTTGCCGAATTGGAGAATAAAATCGCTACCCGAGAGACATAATTAAGGAGAAAAAGATACCAAACTACCTAGTTGAAACAGCTGTGGACTAAATAAAAGGAACAATACTTGCTGAACTTAAGATCGATCCATCAATTTAAAACTCCTGAGAGACACAAAAATCTAAAGATTGGAGATGTTGTCTTAGTGGACGGTAGTACTAAATCTAAACTGTTGTAGGATTTAGGAGTAGTTAAAGAAGTGATTCTTGGCAGAGATCAGCTTATTCGAGCTTGCGTGGTAAAGACTGCTAAGAAAACCAGTACAACTTTTGTATCCTTTTGAACTAGATTGTTGAACGTTAAATGATTTCAGTATTTGAATTTCAAATTAATTACCGTAATTTCGGGTGTATAAGCCGCAGCTCAAACAATTCTTTTTCGACCCAGAATTTTTTAAGAAACAAATGTAACTAGTTAGATCGCCGTAAATATTTGTCTTCAATCACTAAATAAGATTTCTGGGTCCAAAAAGAATTGTTTGATCCGCGGCTTATACACCCGAAATTACGATACCTTTTTTCTACTATTGTTTGAATATAAATGTGATTTATTTCTTCTTATAAATTCATAGTTGAAATATGTTTTTTTATGTGTATATTTTACAAGTGTTAATTTATCCATTTAGATAAAATGTTTAATTTGTGTATAATTATACTTTTTTTCAAATTGAAAGGATTATTTAAATATTAACAATAGTATTTAACTTGTTTATATTATGTACATGTTTAGTTTATCTTATTTAGGTAAAATATCTGGCCAGATACGTACATATAGCTACATGTTATTGAAGTGTCATTTTTATTTATATTAATCATGATGTTATTTATTGTTTAATGCTTTATATGTCAACATCTAAAGATTGAATTTTTTTTGTTTTATTATTTGAGTGATGATTTAAATTAATGTTTATTGTAAGAATTTAGTTTTATTGGTTTATCATTATGTACTCTCATGAGTCCAGGTGGGGAGTGTGTGGAGAATCATGTTTAAAAGCCAAAAGGGCGATGAAAGTCTTAGCTGTACGCGTGGCAACCGTCCTAGGCTCAAGATAATTTTTGTTTTGTTTATGTTTCAGAGAGAGAGAAATAATACGAGATGTGATGACAAGAGTGGATAGAAGAAATATTCTAAAATATATCGAATTTCATGTAAATAGTGTAACATATGTGTATATAAGATGTACATAATTTCTTCCAATTAAAAAGAGGTAAAGAAGATGCCCGTTTTGAAATTATTGAATAAGTGTCAGTCGCCTAAATTAAGGGTATTCTTAAATCAAAAAGGGCACATTTGTGACACATGCATTAATTTATTTTTGTTCGGAAATGAATGAAACTAGCAGGTGTTGTTATTCAGAAACAATCTAATTGCACTCAATCTTCTACTTTTTTTTAAACACAATCGATTTTTCATAACAAGCCTTCAAAGTTGACACTTTTGAGCATATTTTCCAACGAAAGGAGAAAAACCGGTCTAAAAGGAAGAGAAAAACGGGTGATTGCGTCATCGAAATAGTTTATAACTCGATAAGTAATTTAATTATCATAAAATGGAAAAATAGGTTAAATTCGAAATCGCTTCCATAGTCAGGCATTAAAATTTTATAACTTTCTGTTAAAAAATGAATTTGTAAATGTGGCAAAACGTTTTTCGCTTGTTGAGCGGATCAGTTAAGAACACCCTTAAATTAGTGTTCGAATACAGCCACTGAACCAGACGACGCAACAAAAGTAAAAAGTTAGGTGCTCTTTTTCAAGGGTACCACCCTCGAAAGGATTAACATATCTAGAAAAAAATGACTACTTAACAGTTTTTTTTTTTTTTTTTTTTTTTTTTTTTTTTTTTTTTTTTTTTTTGACATGCAATAAACAGAAAATATGGGATAAGCACCACTTGTTTTACGCTAAAATATTCCTAACATTTAATCCAAACATTCATTCCATTAAATAATATGAAATTATAAAATAATTGTGGTATCAAACAGCCTTAAATGATGGATTAAGCAAACTCTTCTTGACCGTACAACGTACTAGTAAATCAGGGAAGCGGATAAAGTTATTCATGATCTATTTTACCTAGTTAGAAAACACAAAACAGAAAAGACAGCACAATATCAAAGCACAAAACTTTCTAAATATTTTATTTTACTCAATTTATCATTTAGCCAGCGAAAGACGGAAGATAAAATAGAAGCTGCCTCTTAATTTTAAGAATATCAGTATTTCTACAGATATTCTTAAAATTCTTCTTTTTTTTCTTTTCTTTCTTTTTTTTTTTTAATATCTAGAAAAAATACTTATTTTCGTACAGTCATAGTATTTGTGCGCATATTCTATGAGTGAAAAAAAATGTACAGTGATTTGAGGTATATTATTTAAGACTTCGCTCTATGTTTTAAATAAAAACTGAAAATCTTTTTGAATATTTTATAGTTTGTGTTCAAGATATTTCCCATTTTGCTTTGGTAACTGCGTTAAAATATAATTCTTATTAGAAACTAAGATTTTCGCTCGAAAAAAAGTTTTATTTTTCTAAAAGAGTTCAGAAACGTTTTTCTTAATAAAGTGAAAAAAAATCCACATTAAATATCTTTAAGGAAGTTTATCATTAGCAGCTTGAGAATGACTTTTACGAATTCTTAGACCTCTGCATGCATGGCTTCAAATTTTACAATTATCTTCACCTTATGTAAATGTAAAAATTATTCAATTACTTAAGTAAAAAGCTTAAGTTCTGCTAAAAAATAGCGGCAAAAAAATGTAAGAAAGGAAGCAATGCATGTGCATTGGCGCTGAGTTAGGAATGCTGTGTCATTTAAATATCAGTGGGTAATTCCATGAGCACATGTCGTGTAAGTCACATACAACGATTCTAGATACCAGTATTTTAGAACGGAAAAATGTGACTTATTTTATCAGAGATATTTCATTAATTGAATAAGGCCATGCTAACCTTTCGAAAATAACGGTAGCCAACAATTTACTCGTTACTAGAAGTGTGACTTACACGATAAGTGCTCATGGAAATACCCCAGTATTATATAATTGTAAGACCATTGTCGTATGAATCAGACTATCTGTCTGCATGCTGAGAATTTGACTCCCGACTGGGTAAGGACCACTCAAGATTTCACACCTTCTAGGTCGATAAAAATAGTACCAAGCTTGCTTGATAACTAAATATCAAAGGTCTCCCTTCAGGTTGAAAACCTGGCTGAAAACATATACTGCATAGCACCTCGGAACCCAGGGTCAAGAAAATAGGGATGGGCACTTTAGACGCAGATCGTTCATGGATCTGCGATGATTGTGAAGAAGCAGTGTTTGTTTTATTTAATCTTTTTAATCCTTTGAGAGCAAAGCACTTCTATTCTTAAAATGCTGAAATGATTTAATGACATCAGAATTTAAAAATAAATTTATTTCAAAATAGATAAAAGCTTTTCTACACGAATTTGCTAAAATTAAAATTTTCATTTCATAATTCCGGTGTGATTATGGCATTTTTCAATTAAAATTAAGTGAGATATATTTTATCCCACCGCCCTTCAAGGAGTTAAGGGCGGCGGTATGTTACATATACCACTTAATTTTGGTGCCATAATTTTGGGATTAAGTTTTTCTTTTTATAATATGCGAGCTGAAAAGCTTTTTTTTTTGCTTCCCTCTATATAAATTTGTTCATAAACGTCGGTGTAAATTAATCATATTAGTATTTCGGCAATAGAGGTACTTTGCCCATGAAATGGTTATAAGTAAATTTGACATTATTTAATATTTGAGCGTTATACTATCAAGCGTCGGAGTGGTTTCTGTGTGGCAACAACTTTTTGTTATTTTTAAATGGAACTATTTAGATAAAAAAAAAATTGACACACCCTTAAAATACTGAAATTCATCTTTAACCGCTTTCGTGAGAGTTCATTACTACCACGAAATAATTTCACCAGTAAATTTAAATAGAAAGTTTCTCTTTATTTAAAAGCCTCATTAATAAAAAAAATTAAATACAAACTAATGACAAAAACTGATATCCATTTTTTCTGTAGAAGTTTACCTCGGCAGTAATACTTCCGCCACATTGCGACACCCAAGACAAATTACTGTCTATGCCGGTGAAAAGATTATAATGCCTGTGCAAACTGACACCAGTAAAAATAATAAAAACTTTTTGCCAGTTTTCTAAGGTAAAGTTCCGATCAATAAGGTGCTTAAATTAGGCGAATTTTTCTATTAAAGATTACTGGTGGACGTTTTCACGGGCAGTAATCAGAAATTAGTACTTATCCAAATAATATAAACTGTCGTCATCTTGTAGCAACATTTGCAGTTGTTTCACTCGCAATTGCTAGCAAATGTACTTATGCCTCCTATTCTTTATTCAAAACCTCTTTTTTTTTAACGTTCTTCGCTGTCCATTTCTACCACAAGTGTAAGAATCTCATCACGAAGCGTGTGCTACCACATTAGCCAGATGAATCTAAAAAAATCATAAGGAAATAGTGGGGATATAAATTTTATTTAGTCTCTTTAACCCTTTGAGGGGCATAGCACTTCTATTCTTAAAATACTGAAATGATCGATCTACACCAGAATTTATAATGAAATTTATTTCAAAATAGATACAAGCTTTTCTTCAAATACTTCATAAAATGGAAATTTTCATTTCGAAATTCCGGTGTCAATGTGACATTTCGCAATTAAAATTAAGTGATATATATTTTAGCCCACCGTCCTTTAACCCTTTGAGATTTGATGGTTGAATTTTCTACCACTTAATTTTAATTCTGAAATGTCACAATGGCACCAGAAAATTCAATCAAATTTATTTAAAAAAAGTTTAATGCATTTTTTTGCGTATATTGCTAACCGATTTTTTTATTTGCAAAATACTGGTGCCAATATAGCACTTGGAATTTTGAAGAAATTTACCTAGCAGAGCTCAAAGGGTTAAGGGTTTAAAAAAGACTGTCTGACAACTGTATGAATAAAAAAATAAATTTAGCATATGATAATACTGGTAGTAAACTGATACAGCATCGCTTGACGCTACGCAACTGGCATGTAGTGCCCTAAAATGTCAGTCAGGAACCAAAAGTAAAATGTTTTTAATCTTCTTGCAAACTCACTAATTCATGAGCAGTGTTGCCACATGGGCCGGATTTTTAATTTAGAAATGTTGAATTCACACCAGAAAATTTCAACAGCATATTTTTTGGACATTTATCATCTTTTAAAGCAAAAAGAGCTATTCAAACTTACTGGTGATGATTCGGAATGCCTAATTCCAAAATCTGTCAGCCCCGGCAACACTATTCATAATGAAAAATAAAAATGCGTGCTTGTGATTATATTTTTTTTACTTATACATATAAAAAGTATTCTGCCATTTATATGAGGACATGAGTTAACTCGCCTTATTCAGAAAATCAATTTTTGGAAAAATAGCGAAAAATCATTGCTTCCATTGATTGCGTTTATGATTGCGTTCATTCATTTTTATTGTTTACCAAGATTTTATAATGCCAGAAATACAAGATAAAACTAGATATTTTGCAGTTTGTGGTAATATTTTCGCTACAGGTTAACCAAAAGAACAGATTGGCAGAGAAAACACGATTCTTTTAAATTTTGGATAAGGCGATCTTTTAAACTAACATTTTCATACATATAAAAGAAAAAAAGGGAAAGAAAGAACTAGGCTTATTATGTGAATTGATTAGCATGCAGGGCTCCCACTGGCCCATTTTAAAAAATAGTATATTTTAAGAGAAAAGTTCATATGTTTTTAAAACAATAACAGCGAAAATGCCTTTCGAGGTATGTTTCGACGAAAATATCTGTAAAAAAATATTTCTTAAAAGAATGTGATATTCAAAAAACGGACCCATTAGGAACCTTTCTTTGTTTTTATGTTTCTTGAGTATCTGTTCCATTCATTTTTTTTTTCACACAAAAATTACAATTAATATAAGAGTTTCTTATTTTAATCTTTTTCTCTTAATTTTCGTGCTAGTTTTAACACCAGAAAAGCCGGAAATTTCAACCCAAGTTTTATGTATAAAAAAAAGGTATGCGCCTGAATTTTCTTTTAGTATGTTTTAAACTATCTTTTAAACTTATTTCTGGCGGGATGTACATATATAACGCTCTTTCAAAGACATTTCTAAATCAAATCGAATTATTAATAAGCGTTAGCAGTAAAATTGACTGCTCTCAGCACTTCTAGTGTTAATATTCTGTCTAGTAATTACAGGCTCATTGTTCTGTAAACGGCTTTGAATTTCAATGCTTATTCCAAAATAAGTAGTGATTCATTATTCACAATAAACGGCTTGATTTCATTGAGTTTAGCCTGTTAGGTTTTGACAGGATCTAAAATTGAACACTTATAACAGACAATTATAGCCTATCTTTTTTTTCCAAAGGGAAGGATATATGAAGCAACGACACTGACTATACTCCCTGAAGAAAAAATAGGGTTTTCAAGGACAAATATCCTCTTTTCAGTATTCCTTCGTTGTTCACTCCTCGAACCTTATCGTATGTTAGTAACTATCGATACTAAAGAAAGAGGAAACTAGGTAATTTTTCCTTGAAAAACCGATTTTTCTTACAGGGAGTATAATCGAGGCTGATGACGGCAAATAAGGCAAATTTTCGCCACAATTTTCAAAATTTTTTTGTCTTAATTAATGAAGAAGGGGATGAAATAGCACAAAAAAGCTAGCTTTTGTGTGCGTTTCATTTTGTTTGAATACTACAGGAATACCATTTTTTTCGAATAGATATTTTAAAATTATTTAATATCAAACTTCTGCTATGAAAACAATTTTGATTCAAAATTAGGTTTAGCATCCTTCTCCACATTTTGTGTACTACTGTCTGGTTATGATGTATAGCACGGCGGTAATTTAAAACATCCTGCACTTTATCCACATGCTATAAAATTGTTTCGATCCGCTTTAACCCGCTAATCCATGGGTTTGGAAAATCTTATTCATGTTATTTAATTTTGAGTTTCAATAAAAATTTTAAAAAATAAAAAAATATATACGTTTTTTAGATAATTTTTTAATTTTTACGCAAATTTCAGAAAATGAAAAACAAAAATGTTATTTTTAAAATCAAAATTCTTCAAATATGTTTTTAATAAAGCTTATTTATCGCTGCTTAGTTAATGGACTAGAAAATGCTCTTGTGTAAAAATTTAATCCTTGTATGCCTTGTTTGATTGTGTTATGAGGCAAAAGATTATTAATATTCTTTAATTTAGTATCACATTCAAAATTCTATGTGCAAAACATCATTTTTTCTTTAAAAATTGTGAATTTTTCAATAAAAGAAGCTGTTAAATATATATATACATACTTAATACTGTATCTTGCTTCATAACATACCAAAATTAGGAGCAGAACCTTGTGACAAAATTTTATTTAGATTTCTTTAAAAAAAATTTAAGTAATGAGGTTTCTTGTAAACCCAAAAAATGAAAAATTCAGTTTTCCATGCAATGCAAGTTAAGATTATAACAGGTTTCCTACGGTTCCCGTTATTTTCTAGATGAAATATCGGAATAATTTTTATAAAATATTTTAATCATATTCAGACGAACAAAATTTCACTTCATTTAAGGTGAGATTTTCTTTAAGAAAATACTGGTACCAAAAAATTTCCCGGTCAGAAAATTCCAAGCTTTAAACACACAAATTTTCTTGTCCTCAAATGCAGCATAAGCGTTTTCCATCATAACTAATATTTTAGATGATTATTATTCAGCTAATATGTCAGATGAAATGTCTTTATTTTGTATCAGTGTATGTTTGTCAACACAAAATCTGATGAAAAATAGTTCGAAGAGTAATTTAATGATAATTTGTCTGACAAATATTGTCACAGAATAATTTTTCAAGAGATTAATGATGCGAAGTTAGAGACATAAGATGTTGCATTGGCTATAATTCAAGTATTTTTTCTGGTAAAAAAATGAGTTGTTATAATGTGTTTCAATATATTATGATACATATTTTTCACGATTATAGAACTCTGCATAAAATATGTAAGCCCGAATGTGTAATTAGAAGTTGTTGCATTTAAATTAATTTAATTTTATAAACATTTCCGAAGCATTATCTCCACCCTATATAGTAAATTACAGTATTTTCCAGCGTATAAGACGCGGACAGTTTCGAAACAGAATTTTTAATGAAAAGGCGTCGTTAAAGTACCAAGTTGAAATGAGTTTCCTTTTATAAAATATACAGGGCACCCAAATGGTCCGCAAAATTAACATCAATATTTTCTTAGAAAGATTTTCATTTTATATTTTTCTTGCAAATTGCGCAAAAACAGTCTTCGAAGATTAGTTTTAGCACAAATCCTGTAGAAATCTAATACATAATTTTCTGTTAAATAACATTGGTGTTAAGTTCGCGGACCATGTGGGAGCTCTGAATATATTGCTGGTTGGAAACAGATATATTTGAACTGCGGCTCATACAATGAAAATTATGGTTGAAGATACTTTTTTCTTCACTGCCATATTCGCCGCATTGATTTTTTTTTTTTTGAATTATTACTATAACCCCCAAGTTTAATGCTTTTTTTATAACTATTTTTTTAACAAGATAATTTGCTTTAATTTAGAAAAAATTTTGATGACTTATCCTATATTTGGATACAACTCCTTATCTTTATGCTTTATTTTGGGAATAACGGATTTATATTTTATTCTGTCGACGATAACATTCAGAATTTTTAAGCTATGTTTTTAAGACTTTTACAGAAGTTGCTCTATACATTTAACTAACATAATATGCAAATGAAATTTTAATAGCATTGGCGCATGCGCAGTAAAAAACTATTTAGTAAACCTGCTCATTTGTCATACAGTTTTTATGGTTTTTTAATTCTGATTACAGGGTGTGAATGTTGATTGTCATATTTTCCGAAAAGAACATTGCGCTTTATGAAGAACTCTGCAAATTATAAGCAAAAAACTTGGAAAAATCGGGATCATTTTTATAAAACCTTAATTTTTCTATGAGTTTACATGCTATATTCATAAAAATGAACACAGTTTATTACAATAAGCCACTTGATCATAATCTGCAGTTTGAACACTTTTGCTTCATTAGTTTTGACAGGGTTATCTAAAAGATCTTCGTTTTTTTCAATTTGTTGACGGTCCCCTGTTGGATTTCGAGAAAATCTCTCCGCAAAAATATATCACATGTATAATTTTGTTTACACACCTGGAATTTCAGAATAATTTCTTATATATATTTCTAGATATTTAACAAAATGTTTAAAATCGTAAGTGTCAAGAATTTTTTTTTTTTTTTTTTTTTTTTTTTTTTTTTTGCTGAGACTGTAGATTTCAACAATGACAACAATGATTTCTCATGCATAAAAAAAAAAAAAAATCGGATATAAATAAATATCCTTTTTTTAATAGTAGAAATCGTTTCGGACTAGATTTGGCCTGGCCTGTTTTCACTGTTTTCAGTACGGGCTGGGCCAGGCCCGAGCCTATAAATTACAGCCCGTGCAGACCTCTAGCCCTGATATAATGTATTCTGTGTAAGAGAACATTGACTGAAACAAAAAAACACTTTAGCAATTTAATTTCCATTGATTAAAATAATTCATTTTTAATTACCTAACTAATATATTTATTTTATTTTCAATATTTATTATTTGTCATTTATCTCCTTCGGTAATGCACACATAAAACGCACCAAAATTACACTATCCGGTAACTTTAGTTATTTCTTTTTTTTTTTTTTTTTTTTTGGTACAAACCAAAGAAAAAAAATCATGATAGTGTAATGAATAAAAATATTGGCAAGTTTAAACTTTAATGAATGATTATCCATTGTCTGTACGCAATTTCCTCAAATGTTTAAAGAATAAGAATGATCAGAAGTGGTGTAATGTAGGTAAAGGTGTAAACGTAGTAATTTCCTCTCGCATATACACTATATTGCCATTGATTATGGGACACTTGGGATTTTAGAAATTTTACTAAATATCTAGAAAAATACATGAGGAATCATCTCGAAACTCTTAGTGTATAAATATAATAGTATACGTCATACATCTTCGTGAAGATTTTTTACCGAAACTCCATAGGGGACCGTCAACAAATTAAAAAAGAATGAATATCTTTTGAATAACCCTGTCAAAACTAATGTAGCAAAAGCGCTCAAACTCTAGATTATGATTGAATGCCTTATTGTAATACACTGTGTTCATTTTTATGCAAATAGCATGCATACTCGCAGAGTAATTAAGGGTTTTATAAAAATGGCCCCAAATTTTTCTAAGTTTTTCCCTTATAATTTTCAGAGTTCTTAATATAAAGTAATATTTTTTTTTCAGAAAATATGACAAACAACATTGCACACAGTACCCTGTAATCAGAATTAAAAAATAACAAAAATTGTATGAAAAATGAGTAGGTTTACTAAATAATTTTTTATTGCGCATGCGTCAAAGATATCAAAATTTCATTTGCATATTATGTTAGCTAAATGTATAGAGCAACTTTTGTAAAAGTCTCAAAATTATAGCTTGAAAATTCTGAAAGTAATCGTCTATAGAAAAAGGACAAAATCCGTTGTTTCCAAAATGAAGCAAAAAAATGAGGGATTTTATCCAAAAGTAGTCGTAACATCCCGTATTGTGTATTCTATATTGACACTAATCAATGAATATATGGATACAACCCCTCTTGTTTTTGCTTCATTTTGAGAATAACGGATTTTCAACTTATTCAATTGACGATTATTTTCAGAATTTTCAAGTTATGATTTTGTGACTTTCACAAAAGTTGCTCTATACATTTAGCTAACATAATATGCAAATGAAATTTTGATATCGTTGACGCATGCTCAGTAAAAAATTATTTAGTAAACCAACTTATTTTGTATACAATTTTCATTATTTTTTAATTCTGATTACAGGGTACTGTGTGCAATGTTGTTTTTCATATTTTCTGAAAAAAATATTGTTTTATATTAAGAATTCTGAAAATCTTAAGGAAAATACTTGGAAAAATTTGGGACCATTTTTATAAAAACCTTAATTACTCTGCGAGTATGCATGCTATTTGCATAAAAATGAACACAGTGTATTACAATAAGGCATTCAATCATAATCTAGAGTTTGAGCGCTTTTGCTACATTAGTTTTGACAGGGTTATTCAAAAGATATTCATTCTTTTTTAATTTGTTGACGGCCCCCTATAGAGTTTCGGTAAAAAATCTTCACGGAGATGTATGACGTATACTATTATATTTATACACTAAGAGTTTCGAGATGATTCCTCATGCATTTTTCTAGATATTTAGTAAAATGTCTAAAATCGCAAGTGTCCCATAATCAATGGCAATATAGTGTATAAACAATGAGCAAAAGTAAAAGAAATATTTTACAATCCATTAAAGAGATAAATTCATTTGCTAGTATAATCAAATTTTACGAAATACACAATGCCAAAATAAACGTATTTCCTCAATTTAAACATTTCATAAGATCAATTATTTATATCGTTATTAATTGTGATTTTCCAACAACTTTCAAACATATATAAACGGGTAGAAATTTGGGATAGTCTATAATATTTTCTAATCTGCACCTCGCTTTATTTCATTGGCTTCCCAGGTAAGGATGAAACTTTTCATTTACGAGCGCATACTTTTTTGAAGTCTAGGTTCTTTTTTATTTTGAAAAAAAATGTTATAACCACCTTATGTAAGGTGTTCTGTGTGATAAAATTACGTTAATGTTTAACCAATATTCCCTACATTTTACCAATATAGATTGTTTATTTTATTAACAGAATAACGCTTGATATAGCAACCTGTTGATTATGTTTGCAAGAAAGATAGTACAAAACTATAGAATTAAATAGAATAATGACATGTAAATAGTCAAATTCTAGAGATACAAACTCTAAAGTCCTCTCTAACAAACTCTAAAAAAACGGTTAACGATATACACGAAAAAAAAAAATGCATTAAAGCTTTTTCAAATAAATTTGGTCAAATTTTCTGGTGTCGTTGTGACATTTCGGAATTAAAATTATGTGGTAGAAAATTCTACCATCAGAGCTCAAAGAGTGTATTGCGATATCAGGATGCGGTAATAAACGTATTATATTTTATTCTTCTGACATAAAATATATTTAGGACACACAAATTTCATTTTATCCTTTTAGGTAGCTTTCATTACAAAAAATAAAAAGCTACCTATTGCCGTCCGGAGGGAAGCACTTCCAGAATATTTTGGTATATTTTCACCGAGCATGACCCCCCATACATCAAAACCACCCTCCGTTCAAATGATGATATATATATATATATATATATATATGGCTTTTGTCATGCTGTAAGAAACGTATTTATGAACCGATTTGAATGAAATTTGGTGTGTACATAGTACCGGGTGATCCAAAAGTTTCGGGAGTTTTGAAATGTTAATAATTTGGAAACTATGTACAATACAAAGGTTCGGTTTTCAGATATATACTCAGAAACACGTGGGATTTTGTTTAGCATGATTTTTTTTTACGTGTATATAGTTACAATTTTTAGTAACAGGTGGCGCTGCTGTACAACACTGGATGTAACTGTAAAATGTGCTTTATAGACACATGAGTATGAGTTCATTGCGAAACATTTTTTATAGGCTATTAATGAGATTTCGTTTTAAGGGTGGTTTATGTTCAATCACTTTTTTTAAAGTGGTTGAAATTGCATTGAAAGGGAATTTTGATACAAAATTTGATGAGTAACTGCTATGTTTAGACATGCTTTCTTTGCATGTCGAGCTGTGCTCTTATCGTACAATACGGAAGTTAAAATAGAAAAAGATTCGATGGCTATTAGAAATGTGAAATGCCATGGTAAGAAAGGTTTGAGAAAAAGTCTAATTGAAAGATCGTAATAGAAGCAGCAGATCCCAAATGTCTGTTGCAATCGTAAATGAGGTAGAATTCGAAGCCAATACTCGGTGGAAATCATCAGCGCATAATGAGTCAGTACACTTGTAGTATCACGATAAATTTAAAATTTCATCTGGAATTTCTTTCTCTTTTGAGGATACTGTGCACGTTGTTTTGCGTCTGCTCACAGCGGTACTTATAAGCTATGGGCGTCATAATGAAAATTTGTAACTCTTGGACACTAATTCTTTCTTTTTAGCGAGCTATATCATACCATAAAAATAATACTGTCAATTTTAGCGCCACCTGTTGGCAAAAAGTGTAACTAACATAATTTGTTTGTTTCATCAAAAATACAAATCCCATAAGTTTCTAAGCATTTCTGTGAAAACCGCATACTTCTAATGTTTATAGTTTTTTAATTATTAGCATTTGAAAACTCCCGGAACTTCTGGATCACCCGGTACATACTAATGTCTCAGACGAGTTCGTTGACCAGCATCATCCGCCATCTTGTTTTAAAATAGCGGCCATTTAAAAAATTAAAAAATAATAAAGTTTAAAATTAAGTAAAAAAATAGAAATTAAAATATATTTTTCTTCTGTGTGATTGACCGTGATACAAAGATTCCAGAGTATTTTTTGTTTTGTTTCTATCTTAAAAAATGGCTGAGTTATAGCACTTTGAAATTCTAATGTGGCTGACATTTTGAAACGGTCTGATTTTTGTCGCGTAATAACATGGGTATTTATGAATTGATTTCGAAGTAACTTGGTGTGTTAGCATATGTGTGAACCGAGTTCATTTTCAAGTTTCACCCGCCATTTTATATCAAAACGGCGGCCATTTTTTTAAATTTAAAAATTTTAAATTAAGTACAAAAAATTGGAAATTGAAAAATATTTTTCTTCTTTGTATTTGACTTGATACAAAGATTTCAGAGCATTTTTTGTTTTGGTTATATCTTAAAAATGGCTGAGATTTAGCACTTTGAATTTCTAGTGTGGCTGGATATTTGAAATGATCTGAATTTTGTCACGAGATAACACGGGTATTAATGAACCGATTTTGATGTAACTTGGTATGTACATAGTCTATACAGATGTCTCGATGGAGTTTGTTGTCCAACTTCATCCGCCACCTTGTTTCAAAATGGAGATCATTTGAATTTTTTTTTTTTTTTTTTTGTTAATTTAAAATGTGGTACAAAAATGAGAAATTAGAAATTACTCTTTTATTATGTGACCTTGATAAATGAATTCGGAGCATTTTTTTTTTTGTTTTGTCTATATCTTAAATAATGGCTGAGTTGTTGCATCTTGAATTTCTAATGTTGCAGGCAATTTGAAACGATTTGATTTGTATCATGAAATGGCGGCCATTTGAAATTGTCAAAACACATTTAAATTTATAATAATGTACACAAAGAAAAAAAAATAAAAATAGGAAAAATGTTTTTAAAGTATTTGATTTTAATACAAGGATAACGAAGCATTTTTTTATGTCTTTATCTTAAAAAATGGCTTATATATAACAGTTTGAATTTTTAAAGTGGGGTGCCAATTTGAAAAATCTATTTACCTGCGACAGCACTCCCATATATAAACCGATTTCGATGAGAGTGAGCATGTGCATAAAACTGACTAATATCTCGATCCTCATAGGTTAATTTCACCCAACATATTTTGTTAAAAGAGCATTTCACTATATCGAATATAAATCGCTTTAACCCTTTGAGCTCTGGGGTGTAAATTTCTTCAAAATTCCATATGTCACATTGGCACCAGTATTTTGCAAAGAAAAAAACCGGTTAACGATAAACACGAAAAAATGCATTAAACCTTTTTGGTCAAATTTTCTGGTGTCATTGTAACATTTTGGAATTAAAATTATGTGGTAGAAAATTCTACCAGCAGCCCTCATACCCTCATAGCATGCATGTTCACAGTGACGTCACAATGACGTCACTGTGAGTCACTTTGGTCACATCACATCTGTGACGAAAATGCCACCACTCAGTGACGTCACAATGTGACTAAGATGTGACTTTCTAAAAAAATTTTCACAGTTCGTCACAATGTTAATGTCAAAGTAGTCACAAATGACACACTTTTCACAAATTGGTCACATTGTGACGTCACAAAAAGCTCTAAAACGGCCATAACGACTTCACATTTTAGTCACTGTGACTTCACATCGACGTCACGTGATGTCACATCGACAATCGCTGGTCACAAAGTCACAATGTGACTTCACAACGACGTAGCAGTGACGTCACCATGTCTTACAGGAGAGCTCAAGGGGTTAAATAAAACCAGCTTGGATAAAATTGATTTATTTCTCGAAGTTCTCATTCATATTCAGTATTGACGAAAACAAGTATTGAATTTTCTATTACCGCGTTCCACTAATTTTAGCTTTGTATGGTTGAATAATATAACTTAATTTTTTTAAAGAAAAGCAAGGAATATGAATGCTACCTCTTCCTCCCAGTACTGGCCGAAAGATTTTTTTAATTGTCGGAATATATGTGCGAATTTAATTTGTTATGATGTTTGAATAATATTGAAAATTAACAAATCTTCACCTGAGAATGATAAAGTTCTAAATGCCATTTTTTTTAATTGACTCTTTGGCATAGGAATTTTTTAATTGTACCTATGAATGCACTTCTGCATTAAAATTTTGTTATATATATTTTTTACAGCTTGCAATAGATATTAATACAGTTCTATGTGCAAAGCAATCGCAGACAGCATATCATATAATCAGAGTTGCCAAGTCACCGGCTTTTTGCACACCAGTATTATCTTAGGAAAAATCTGGTTCTTTTAAATCGTCTAAAATTTTCAATTAAATAAAATAACATTTTCTATATTATAATACTGGTGTACAAAAAGCCGAAGACTTGGCAGCTTGGTACAGAGCTGCCAAGTCTCCGGCTTTTTGTTTATTATTATTATATATATATTTTATATATTATTTTATATATTTTATATTTTATATATTTTTTATATTAGTATATTATTATTTTATTTTATAATATATTACGAAAACCTGCAATATTTTATTTCTTGTATTAAAGAAGACATTGTTTTGATAAATAAATATTCTTTTGACAAAATATCGAACAAATATTTATCAGCAAAAATCCTTTAAAATATGATTTTTAGTACTTCCATAAGTAAAATGAATTGTGTTTAACTATGTTTGATTAATGGACGTGATCCAAGCAAGGAGGAAGTACTAATCGTAACTGATTTAGATTTACAGAATCCTGTGGAGAGCATGGATGACAGTTCAAATGATGTTCCAGTTTTAGATATTTTTTGTATACATTCAGTTATAAAAGGGCCGGTAAAGAAAATTTCTACAAATCAAATTGATTGGAAAAAACTGTGAGTTTTCTGAAATTAAAAATATCTTTACGTAATTACGGAAATATACGAACCCTGTTATTAGTGAAATTTTTTGGCGTTATTCAGATTTTCGGAATAACGGAATTTCTAGAAAGTATTCTACTGCGGGAACTATAGGGATGAAACGTTTAAATCAAGTATCATTTATCCCAGTGAATGAAACAGCCTGTGAAAAGAACAAAATCAAAAACAAGCTAATAAGTGTTATTATAAATTGACGTTATTATAGTCATTTTTGCAATTATATTTAAAAATGTATGCATATATTTTTATGTATATTTTTCACTATTATATCAGAAGAAATGTAAACACCTTTTTCGATTTATCAAATTCAAAGTACTGTAATTTCGGGTGTATAAGCCGCGGATCAAACAATTCTTTTGGACCCAGAAATCTTACTTAGTGATTGAAGACAAATATTTACGGCGATCTAATAAGCTACATTTCGTTTAAAAAAGTTTCTGGGTCGAAAAAGAATTGTTTGATCTGCGGCTTATACACCCGAAATTACGGTAATATCTACGCAAATATAAATTTAAGGATGCTGTAAAATATCTTTTCGATTTATAGTCTCTTTGTTTTCTAATTTATTTCCTTCGCTATTATGCACATACGTTAAAGTATATGGAATATCTTAAGAATAATTCATAAATATGAATGCCAAATTTTTAAAGCGTTGCTATACATTATACTTACTGAACGAAACATTTCTTTCCTTTGTCAACATAAAAATTTTATCAAAACTTATGCTTCTAGGTTTTGAACAGGATATAATATAATCGGATTTCTAGACAAAATATTTTAAAAATGCAAAGATGAAAACGAATTTGTATATTTAAACTTTACGTAAACCAAAAACTAAATGGATATTTTAAAAAATATATTCTTGTTTGAATAAAGCATGAATTTCTAGTTAAGGGAAACATAAACAAATGAGGGAATAAATATTTGACTTACTTAAGTGGATTGTTGCTTGAGAGCGAAAAAACTGTCTCATGGTTTCGGGATTTTTTTCGTAAAAAAATTATGTAAAAATCAGAATTTTATATTAATGTAATTGAATCTCATAAAAGAAAAGCATACAATACACATTTATTTTCTGTATATTTGTTAAACCCTTTGTTGCATAGGCTTAACACTTTGCGACGCAGAGAAAATTCATTGCTTAAGTGTTGAAATTGATGACTGACACCGGAATTTGAAAACAGCTTTATTTGTAAACAAGAAAAAAGCTATTTTGCAGGAATTTAATAAACCGATTTTCTTAACCAAAATTCCGGTGCCAATGTGGCATTTGGGAATTAAATTCAGTAGCATTTGGGAATGAATTTTTGTCCACTGTAGTGGACAGCATGCAACAAAGGGTTAATTGTATCTCAAAGTGTAAAAGATGGCAGAAAATGCATCATACATTATAATAAACAAGTATGAGTTTTTAGTTCATAGGCTATCAGAACCTAAGAACTAATGTATCCGTAGGTTCTGTATGTACGTATCTATCTACGCATGTATGTATGTAAAGCAGTTACTCTTAAGGGAGACCCGCACTCCATTTTCGGCCAAAAATCTTCAAAAGTTCAATTTTTTTTTCTCAGAAAAGGATAAAATACATATTATATACATATAAAATACATATATATCCATGCAAAATTTCAGAACTCGAGGATACTTGGAACAGTTAGAAAATGAGCTTTTTAAATTGTACTCACTATAGAGTTTAAAGGACTAGCGGCCATTTAAAACATGTTTTCCTGAAAATGACTTTTTTCACATTTTGCCTAAGTTCAAAGTACTAAGGCAAAGTGTTGGCTAGTAAAATGGTTTAGAAACAAAGTGTTTATGTTTTTAGAATCTTAAAGAATTTGCAACAAAAGTAAGGAGAGATATTTTTTTTAACTATTTCTGAAAATTTTACATAAATTGGTAAACATGAAAATTATAGCGAATTTAAGGAAATTTACCATGCGTATTTTTATTTATATTTTTTCTTAGCCAATTAAAATAGAAAATTAAAAATATCTCTCCTTAGTTCTTTTCTATATACTATAACACTATTTAAGAAATTTTAGTAATACCAAAATATTGAAAATTGAATGAGGAGTAGTAATTTTAAAAAGTGTATTTTTCGACAAAAAAAAAAAAAAAAAAAAAAAATCATAAAAATCCCCATAAAAAATATACTTTTTAATAAAAAGTGAATTTTTTTGCTAATTATTCCTTCCAAGAAGATTCTTAAATAGTACACCAAAATTCATTACTTTAAAATCAATAATAAAAATTTTGGGTTTTTTCTTACGGGTCTCCCTTAACAGAAATATTAGATTTGCTTCAATTTTGTATACAGATTCAATCTGATAAACGCTTTCTGATTACTTTGTATGTGGGGTGGAGGGGTCATTGATTATGATAAGTATAAAAGAAGGGGGGCGGGGCCAACCTCTCCTATAATTTAAATAAATGGGTTTTTCATGCATAAATAACCGATTTGCTTCAAATTTGATTGTGGTTTATTCTGAGAATGCACTTCCTTGGTTAGATTTAGAGGCTCATTGGCGTAGTATGCAGGCAGAAATGGGGACGTTAATTCCCCTTAAATATAGTTAAAAGGTTTTTCATGCAGAATTATCCGATTTTCTTCAATTTTGGTTCCGGAATTTTAAACGTATTTAGCCGTAGTTCAAAAAATCATGTTTGGGCCCAGAAATTTTATTTGCTAAAACCCAACTTCTTAAACCACAGTAAACATTAAAAGAAATTTTTAAATTTTAATCCTGTGTCCAAACACGGTTACTTGATCCGCGCATCATAGGCCGGACATTAAGATCTACAGGTTTATTCTGATAAGGTTCTTCCCTCTTTAGATTTCGAGGTTAATAAATTAAGTATAAAGGGTTGAACGGGGTAGCTAATCTCCTTCTTCATTTATTTTTTGACTGGAGCTGTTTCTTTTTTATTAATTAGAGTATAATAAACAATTAGTGTGAATAACCTATGTGATCAATGTATATTTATCTGGGCTCTTTTCTTTTTATTCCAACATGTAAACGACCATTTTTATGCATTTTGCAATAGAACAAATAATTTATATCCGTACAGAAGGAGATATTTTTTTGTATATTAATTTGATTATCTTTATTTTTGATAAATATGCATAAATAATAAATAACGATAAATTAATTCTTACGATTAATTTCTTTTTATTTTTCATAATTTAAAACGATCGGATAACACTCTGTAAAATTATTACTACTTTAAATATATTCCAACTAACAGTTTAAAATTGTATACAAACTCAACTACTGATGAAGTATATATATAAATATTTTAAAGAATTGTTTTCGGCAATAAAAGTTTTGGAGTATAATTTTACATTCATAGCATTTCAATGAAATTTGATTCTTCGTCTTTAAATTTCGAGAAAGTGTATTTTTAATTTAGGAAATTTAATAGCTGACATTTGATTTTGGTGACATTCTGTTAATTATTGCTTAAAATTTATTCAAAGAAATAAAAGATTTTCCTCATTTAAATATTTATATATTTTGCAATGCTTACATTTCATCTTTTGACATTTTAATTTTTTTTCGAATTATTTCAGGAAGCAATTTTATAGTATAATTGTCAAATCTCTAAATTTTACTGGAAACTTTACTCAAGATTTATTAGAATATTTCACTCTATATAACTATTTAATGTTTTTATATGAATTTTTTCTGTGTTTTTTACTGTTTGTTTATTTCATGAAGAAATTTCAAGTCGGAATAAAATTTCTTTTTGTACCCTCAAACAACCAGTTATTGGCATTTTTTCTCCCTTTAATGAATGGCTGGCTGCCCCTACCGGAATTACCCGGGCCCGTGATAATTGCGTGAAATGTAACTCAAATTTGTACATTTGTAAATTACATAATAGTTTCATTTTGTCGGAATTTATGTTTTTAAATGAAAGAATCAAGTAAATATTTAACTGAAAGTACATGCTATTTGGTATTTTCTTTTCTACTAATTTGATTTTTGTATATATCTGTGTGTAATTTTGAAATCTGCCGGGAAAAGATAGGAGTGACGGAAGTTTTCTTATATTTTAACCCTTTCCGGCACACTGTGCCCGGTCTGATATACCTAATTTTAATTCTAAGCTTGCAAATGGCACCACTAATATTTTAGCAAAATTTCGCATTTACAATAAAAGCTTAAATTAAGCAATTCAAAATATCTAAAAAATTCGTTTGTGAATTCCGTTGCCAGTCGATAATTTCTCATTTTACTGACAGATTTTGCACGTGCCGGAAAGGGTTAAATGCTTAAAAGTATTGCCATAATAAACTCTTTCAAAATTTTTAGGAATTCAAAACATGCTTTCGTAGCCTAGGTGAAGATATCGTAAAAACACATTGATATTTAACGGCAAAAGGGCTAGTAAGAAGTTAAAAAAAATCCTGCTCAAATTCTTTAATATTTTCAGCAGTTAAAAAAATAAAGGTTGTGCATTTCATAATAAAAATTTGGGGAAAATATTGAGATCTAGTTGAAAAATAAATGTGTTTTCTTTTCGTTTTTGTTTTCTTGTTTTCACTTTGGTTCCATTAGCATAAAAAAATAAAAATAACAGTTCTTACAATCCAAATTCTTTGAGCGCTGTACTTGAGCGCTCTGTAAGATTTTATGGTAAAAAAAAAAAAAAAAAAAAAAAAAAAAAAAAAAAAAAACTCGAGGACAAAGCGATCGAAACCGCGACGAAAGACTCCGGCTTTTGATGAATTTTATTTTAAAAATTTCAATAATTATCAAAGTTTTATTTTGTAAAAAGCATTTCTACCCGTCCAAACGTATACTGATATTTTATTAGTTCTGTTCGTCTTATCAAACCAGAAAATTTTTCTCTATGAATCAAGGAGAAGAACGCCTTTGAATAATACTGATTCAGGGCACCTACGCTGGTTACGTCTGAGTCATGGCAGCGTTTGTGCTACCAAAGTTGCTCCCAATTTATATAAATTTTTCGTTCACATCACAAATTTAAAGTTTAAAATTTTTATATATTTAATAACAGACGCTTTGTTTTAAAATAAACAGAAATTTACTATATTGTTTTCTAGTATGAATTACAACTCTCAGAATTATGAAATTTCTGGAATGCATTCTGTCCTGATGGGCATTAGATATTTTGTAATAATAATTCATGTATATTGATTTTAAAATTTTTTTGGTTAAACAAAGCGAAAAAAACACTTAGAAAAAAGTAGTATTCAGTAATGATGGACAGAATAAATGATTTTACTACCAAATAAATGATTAGGGCATGCTAAAAAAACGTACTTTCCAACCATTGTATATAATTTAATAAAATAGCTAATTTAGTGTACAAAAGAGAATCATTGATTAAACAACATAATTTCGCTAATGAGTTATCCTCAGAAAGTTTAAAGATAAAAATATTTTTTTAGACTTAAACCTATTAAATCTAGTTAAAATAAGAGAGCATTTTTATATAACATTTTTAGTACATATTGAATAATAACTAGTCAAATGTGGCAATCCCAAAACTTTCTTTTATCTCATGCATGTTAAGGCTTCAAAATTTGCTACCACAGTATCAAAATTAAATGACAATCTATGCTCATTGGGAGGATTCTAAAGGCATGAAATTTTGTGCACTAGTTTTTGAAATAAGGCTATAGTGGATATCTCGAAAATTGCTCAATAAAAGCACCACATGTTGAGCAATTTACACCAAAATGTAAACAACATCAATTCATGTCAAGGACTAACTGAGTCTGAAGTTTGATGGAAATCCGTGCATTGGTTATTGAGATAAAGTTGTTGCGTATTTTTAAAAATATGCAGAGTAACATCGCCACATGTTGAGAGATTTACACCAAAAAATAATCAGCATCAGATTATATCAGGGTCTACCTGAATGTACATTTTTATCGAATTCCGTGGACTAGTTCTTGAGATAGAGTGCCCACAAAATTTATGTCAAATACAAACAGACAAAGCCCCAGACTCACAGATACGCAGACACTTTGTAAAAACATGTTTTGGAATCTCTGACCCCTAAAACGTATAAATCTGTTAAAAATCGGAACCAAAAGAATTTGCCGAATCCAGTACTTCCTTCTTCTAAAAAATAAGAAAAAAAATGTTTGACATCTATGTTTTGAACAGGGTTTCTCAAACTGTTACCCACGGAGCACAACAAAATTTTTATAGTAATTATTGCCTCATCTAATCATCGAATATTTATGATTCAACATAACGACTATATTTTTTAAAAGATTAGTACGGTGCCCAGCGGACTACATTATGACACCCCTATTTTTACTAGCATGATTCGTTCTACCCATTACCAGTACCCATTGCCTCTAAACTTCCAAACTTTTGTCGACACTAATCTTAATCAAATCTATTTTAAACTCATTCTTCTTTTTAATAATGAACAGAATGTTTTTTGATTTCCAATAAGCTTTTATTCCATCTTTACTCTTTTATAATTGAATAAATAACTTAATTTTTCCCTTTCTTTTATCTTAAAACTTAATTTATTAGTTAAATATTAATTTCCACTTTCTAATTATTGTAGATTCATTCTATTTGATTATGGTAGAACTTTCTTCAAAATTATTTCTTATAATCATGTTTCTTAAAAAGTGTGTATTATCAGGGCTCGTACAGGTCTTGTTATATTCTAGGTAAACAATTAGTACTTTTTTATAAACAAGTAACATAAAAAAAATTAAAAGTCAATTCCTACATAAGTCAACAAAGAAAATTTTTTTAAATAGTTACAATTAATATAAATATGTATATACATTTGACAGATTCACACTATTAAAATATTAAATGGCAAAATAAAAAGCAATTTTTTTTTCTTTTTTTTTTTTTTTTTTTTTTTTTACTATTTTCCAACATACAAAGCTAAAATTAATTAATTAAATTCAGGGTTCGCACAAGTCTACCACAAAATTTTAAGAATATTTTCAAAGTGTTTCACCGCAGAAAAATATCGTAAAATCAGTGAATGAAGGTGGAGATTGCGAATGTTGCGGTTTAAAAATTAAACGTAAATTTTCTTATTTTTAATAATGGTGCCAGAGTCCTTGGAAATTCCAAGGAGTGTGCGAACCTTGATTAAATTTAATCAATGAATCAATATTTGAAATAACTGTATTAATATCAAGTGTCATCCACAACAAATTATAAAAATGTATTTGAACTTGAGTGGATGAAAAAACATTATTTTATAAACGATTGAAAATTTTAACAAGTTATATAAATATATATAGGTAGAGTGTGAACTAATAATAGGAATTGTAAAATAAATCTAGTTAAAACGCTCGAAATTTTGCCTTTATTAATGATAGATTTTTATTAGAAAATACTGATAAGAATTTCCTTGTCTGGAAATTTAGGAACCGTACGAACCCTGATTATCTTCTTATTTTGTTTATATCTTGTGATTCTAAATTGCAAATGATGCTAATCCAACCGCGCATGCTACTGTGTACGCATATAGAATTATACGTCATTAAAGAGCGGTGGGGATAGGGACTAACAAGAAGACTGTGGCACCGCGATTCCCTTCAATCGTCAAATTTCTGCCGCCAAATTAATATAAAATGTAATAATTACTGTATGGGAATAGTTGTGATATTGGTTTCCCACAAGTCCTTTTTCAGCTCACCACTATTTAGAACTGTGTAACATTATACAGTAATGAAGTGCTGTAAATGAACATTATTCGCATCTAAACCACTGTTGGTTAAATAGTTTAGGAAATTATCAGATTCAAAATTTGGACTCCTAATGATAAAGTTACTTTTAATCGTTGCAAAACAGTTTGAAATTAGCAGTGCGGAGAATATTTTAAGCATAATCCAAAAACCACTTGGCGAATCGAGTTGTATTTTATTATTATTGTTATTGACATTATTTAAGCTTATAGAAATTGATTTCTGTTAAAAAATATATATGTTAAAATTCATATTTTTTCGAAAATTAATATATAAAGAAATGAGTGAGGTCAAATATGTCACGATCTTTCGATTTATTAAACGCTTCAGCTCCTGAACGCCACCTCCCCGCCCCCGATCCACATACAGACAGCGTTGCCAGTGGGCTACTTTATTAAAATTCAGCTTTCTTGATTAGCACCAATTTTTGAAACGAAAAATTACCTTTTGTATTTTCGATAATTATTATGCCATTGAATAAGGCACATTTTATCATTTGTCAAAAGTGGTGCCAATCAAGAATATGAATTAAAAAAAGTAGCGCATCTGGCAACACTGCATTATAGAGAGAATGAAAGAGATTAAGAGCCCACAATAGTCACAGGAAAATTACAGAAAAAGACCCGGATGACCATGTAAAGTCTATGGGAGCGTTCTTTTCTAATATCTCGTTCAAATTTTAATATTTTGACATGATTTTTTTTGCATAAAATAGTTCAGGACGATCCACAACCGGGCTAGTTTTCACTTTTTCGATTTTGGTTATATATTTTTTATATTATGATAGTTTCAGTTTCAAAACCGGTTTAAACCGGTTTTGAAAATTAAAGTAATTTTTTAAAAAAAATCTAAAACCAAAATCTAAAAAGTAAAAACTAGCCCGGTTGTGGATCGTCCTGAACTGTTTTATGCAAAAAAAATCATGTCAAAATATTAAAATTTGAACGAGATAATAGAAAAGAACGCTCCCATAGACTTTACATGGTCATCCGGGTCTTTTTGAGTAATTTTTCTGTGACTATTGTGGGCTCTTAACACCCTCTGATCAATATCATTATCTCGTTGAATTTGTTTTTAAATATTTTCTAGTGGGACTGTCCGTGATCGCAGTGTTGGCAGTGGGCTCCTTTTTTAAATTCAAATTTCTTGTTTGGCATACTTTTTTTGAATAGATAACATTCTCTTTGTTTAAAGCCATATTTACCACCTGTAAAAATAATGGAAATTTTATTATTTAAAAAAACTGTGGTCCCAATAAAGCAATATCCCTTTAAAAAAAGGAGTCCGCTGGCAATTCTGCGTGGTCGCGTGAAGTGCCGTCCCATACAGCCCAGAAGGGTATTGCAATTTTATATGATCCGCAAACAGAGGCAAGGCGATCGAATTGCTGAAAATTTTCATAACTCTTACATTCCCACTAAACTTTCACAGCAAACCGAACCTTAATCAATAGAAAAAACATGGCAAAAAACTTCTATTAAAATTCACTGGTAGAAAAAAAAAAAAAAAAAAAAAGTTGACAGCTATCCTGTCTGATAAACTAGATGTTATTTATTTTAGACCGGTAGATGACAATACCGCACTGTGGCCCGCCGGATACCACTAAAATTTTATAGTAATTATACACGTATCATCGAATATCCATGTTTCAAGAAATCGACTATATCTTTGAAAGATTAGTGGTATCTGGCAGGCCACTACTACTATTTGACATCCCAGCAACATTGTGGTTTCAAAAGTTCAGAGAGAAAGTAAAACGCGATGTAAAGGAATCTATGAATCGGAGGGACATGCTGTTTGCAGCTAAATATTCAACGTGGCACAGGATTTTGTATGACACCAACAAAATGTTTAGTTCAAAATCTCGAGAATAGAGGGTGTTATTGCAGGTTATTCCATGGGGTATTTCCACATTGTTCACACAACACAAGATTTAGATACGAATATTGTACTCGCAATAGTCTATAGCTTTTTTGCATTCAAAGGATTTACTCCATAAAAATTATTTGCAACAGCACTTTCTATTGTGAAGATTCTCAACAAGATTTTGTTAATGTGTCACACAAAATCTCGCATCACATAGAATATTTACCGGTAATCTGTACGTCTCTACGACCCATAGATCTTTTTTTATACTTTCGCATCGAATTTTTCAAACACGTGGTACATACAGGGTGTCCAGGAAATAAGACCCCGATTTCAAAATTAAATTTCTCAAAAACCAGGGTTCGTACGCATCAGGAGAATCCTGGGATTTTAGGCGGTTTTGCACCAAAAAATTAGTAAAGTAGTAATTTTTAAATCTAATAACATAAACTTTTTCCTTCATTAAATAAGGAAAAATATTACTTTACAAACATTCTGATAACAGATCCTTGAAGCGTACGAACCTGAAAATAAAGATCGGTAGAATTATGCGATAAACGTTTTGTTTATTATGTACGCTCTAAAAATCTTATACAAAAGTTTCGAACGGTGAATATTTTTAAAAAATTATGTTCTGATTTGAAAGAATGCTTGATTTGACATTTTTCTTGTTTCAGATTGTTTGCAGAGAGCGTGTTATTTGGCTTATAGTGTCATATTTTAACGATTTTTCGAACTAAATTTTTGAATTTTGAAATTTCAGAAATTAAAATTCCAAAAAAAAAAACGTTAAAATATGGCACTATAAGCCGAAAAACTCGTTCTTTGCTAGCAACTTAAAACAAGAAAAATGTCAAATCGAGCATTCTTTGCAATCAGAGCATAATCTTAACATAATCACCGTTAGAAACTTCTGCATAAGATTTTTACAGCTTACCTAATGAACAAACCGTTTACCTCATAAATCTATCGATACATATATTTTTTTGAGAAATTTAATTTTGAAATCGAGTTCTTCGTTGCTGGACACGGTGTGTATTGTTTCAACATCCGCCATTACCATTTCTTGTAATCTCATCTTAATTTACACAAATAAGGATGATTTTTTTTTCTTTTTTGATAATTTATCTGAAATGTCGTCAAATTAATTAAAATTATTAACTAAAATCTAGATTCAGCTTTGAGTGAAACACACTATGTTTTTGACACAGGAAATGGACTGCAAACTTGGCTACATAAAAATTGTTCATTTTGATGAGTTTCTGCTACTTTTAGGTGCGTTGGAAATTATATAAATTCGTAGCAAATAGTCGTTATTCTGTCTACTTGTCCGTCCGCAAAACAATGCAAAATAACCTAACCGAATCGTTTAAAAATTGTAATACACATTTCTTGGATAATTTTGTCCAGTCATTTCAAATTTTATGAAAATCGGATGCATAGTTCAATTACAGGGACAATCAAAAGTATCCCGTCACAGTACGGCCATTTGGAAAAAAATAGTTTTAAGCGTATTTTACTGGTATTATACACTTTCGAACATAATAAAATTGATATGCATCTATGAAGTGCATGCTAAAATATATATTCTGTACAATCTGTGGTGCAAAGAATAATTTTTATTAGTTTACAGGGACACACAATAGTATTCCATTACATAGTGGTATAGAAGAAAACATTGCCTGGAGGGGGTCGATTTAAACTTATTGAACTATATTCCATTTTATGAAATTGATGTATGTTACTGAGGTTTTTTACAAGTTACCTACTGTATAAAAGAAAGCAAACAGTATTTACAGGGACACAAAAAAGATGTAGGATACTTATGCTGTATCCGAAGTAGTGCCTACTGTTACATCAAGATATGAATATTTTAAAAAATTACTTATAGTACGAACGCACCTCAGTTGCTTCGTTTGACGTGCCATTTTCGACTTGTTCAACTTAAGTTCATGTACAAACTGTACATTCATTCCTTTTCATTCATGAAACGTCTGTCGAACAGTGTTGTCAATTCAGCGGTATTTTTTATTTAGAAATTTCGAAATCATGCCAAAACTTTCGCATGCTATTTTTTGTATTTAATGAAAAAATATTCCATGAATATATAAAGCAAAATTTACTATTCGTAGATATTTGGATTCAGAATATATGATAAAAGAAACAGTAGCTAAATTGGTAGCACTTCTATTGAAGATCACAGAAAAATGAATCAATGAATTATTAATTCCTTAATTTTTAAAACAAAATAAAACAATAAACAAGGGAGAACACGCGCTTACCCAGGGTAGAAATGGTTTTAACTTTGTCACCAATAGAATCAAATTATAACCGTCATTTTATTTAGACGGAGACAATCCTTACAAATTTTGCGATAAAATAAGTTGAAGATTACTTTTAAAAGATAAGTGGCTACAATTGCAAAACTCATACGCACTCCGAGTCAAAAAGACCTGGCGCGTGTACTCTCGGGTTAAAATTACATTGTCAATTTATAGATAAGAGTTCAGTAAACTGTTTATTCTGTGTTAGTTTAGTTGTATTCTACGGTAATTTCCGGCGTATATTCAGCGGATCAAACAATCATTTTTCGCCCCAGAAATATTTTCAAATTAAATATAACCTTCCAATTTAAATATATAGCTTTAATAACTAAATAAAATTTCTGGGACCAAAAGGAATTGTTTGATTCACGGATTACACGCTGGAAATTACGGTAATTAAAATACAATACTATCAACAAATTTCTCGATATTTCAATTTAAAACTATTTGTTTTACGAAGTCAATTAAGGAGATTAATCATAAATTTTGAAAACTAAGAAGATGTTCCATTTATTTTTGATAGGAATAAAAGTGATTAAAATAATTAACGTGCAGTAGGATTTGTAGTGGGTTTGAATTTAAAAAACATATATCGGCTTGTACTAGTTCAGAAATAAGTGATTTTGAGTATTTTCTACGATACATTATCTTCTTGGAATACATTCGTAACAATTATTGATCAAAAAACCTTTAACAAGTGTGAGAAAAGTTTGTTAATAAATATTTCTTTTATTCCCTTTTTCAAGAATATGAGTGCATTTCAGGATTTGTCTTCATCTATTCAAAATTCTGGGGTGTTTTTTCGTAGTCCAAAAACAATTGTGGTAGAATAAAATTTAATGAATGAACTTATTTCATTATGGGACATGTTTCGATACATATTTAATTTCATTTCTTGTGAAACTTTTCTGACTCGAAGTTTTCTTTGTTTGTCTCTAAATTCTACGAGGATGGTATTTTATTTTTGAACCATTTAAATTAAACCCTTAAATATGAGATAGGCAACAGAATCAAGGAATAAAAATTGTACGTAAAGAATTTTTTTACTTTTTTTTTTCAAATAAATTTGTCTTTAAATGCTTGTGCCATACAATCATTTCAACATGTAACGAATAGAAGTATTTTGGCTTTACGAAGTCTATTAAGAAGTTTAATAATTAATTTTGCAAACTAAGTATACATTCCGCTTACTTTTGATTGGAATAAATGTGTTTAAAATAATTAATGCTCTGTAGGATTTATAGTGGGCTTGAGTTAAAAAAAATCATCTTGCAGAAGTTTAGAAATAAGTACTTTTGAGTATTTTATATGAAAAAGTTATGTTCTTGGAATGTATTCATAACAATTATCGATCAAGAAACTTTTAACAAGTACGAGGAAAGTTTGTCGATAAATATTTATTTTATTCCCTTTTTCAAGAATATGAGTGTATTATGAGTTAGAATACCAAGAATATGAGTACATATTTCGTTCTCATCAATTCAAAATTCTGGATTATTTTTCGTTGTCAATAAAAAAAAAAAAAAAAAAAAAAAAAAAAAAAATGTGGTAGCATAAAATTTAATGAATGAACTTATTTCATCATGTGACGTGTTTCTATGTAGATTTTATTTGATTGCATTTCTTGTGAAACTTTTCTGGTTTAGCTTATTTCTTTGTTTTCAAATCCTTCAAGGACGATATTTCATTTTTGCACCCCCTTTCATGGTCAAAACACTTCTATTCTTAAAATGCTGAAATGATTGATTGGCACCAGAATTTAAAAACTTATTTATTTCATAGTAGATGAAAGTTTTTCTTCAAGCACTTGAAAAAGTAAAAAGTTTTCTTTCAAAATTCAGGTGTCAATGTGGCGTTTCGGAATTAAAAGTAATATATTTTATGCCACCGCCCTTCAAGATGTTAAGTTAAACCCTTAAATGTCAGACAGGCACCAGAATTTTGGAATAAAAATATTTCTATTTTTACGTGAAGATTTTTTTTTGTTTCGTAGGTAGCTTTCATTACAAAAAGTAAAAAATTACCTATTGCAACTGTCGTCCGGAGGAAAGCACTTGGTATATTTTCACCGATCATGACCCCCAGACCCCAAAACCACCTTTCGTTCAAATGTTGACACACACACACACACACACACATATATATATAGTTGAATAGTGGTATGTATAATGGTTATATATATATAACCGGTATATATATATATATATATATATATATATATACCGGGTGTCCCAAAAAGGACTGATGGATTTTAAAATTCAATAACTTGCAAACGGTGACAGCTATTTAAAAAAATTTTGCAGGAGGGTTATGTATAACGTCAGGAGTTTTTTACTGTAATTTTTTATTTCAGTTCGAATTTCAAACAATAGATGGCGCTGACGGCAATTGAAGCCCAGGTTGACGCCGAAACTGACCTCATTCAGCACTGATCATCTGGCCTTCAATCACCGTCAGCGCCATCTATTGTTTGAAATTCGAACTAAAATAAAAAATTACGGTAAAAAAACTCCTGACAGTTTGCAAGTTATTGAATTTTAAAATCCCCCAGTTATTTTTGGGACACCCGATATATATATATATATATATATATATATATATATATACATATATATATATCTGATATTTATCATACTGTAACTGTCCTATTTTTAAACCGATTTGAATTAAACTTGATGTGTACATAGTACATACTAATGTTTCAACCGAGTTCGTTGGCCAGCATTATCCGTCATCTGGTCATCTTAAAAATGGCGGCCATTTATTTATTTATTTTTAAATACAAATATAATGTTAAGTGCAAAAAAATTAGAAATTGAAAAATATTTTTCTTCTGTGTGTTTGACCCTGATCCAAAGATGCAAGAGCATTTTTTGTTTTGTCTATATCTTTAAAAATGGTTAGGTTATAGCACTTTGAATTTCTAGTGCGGCTGACATTTTGAAACGGTCTGATATTTGTCGCATGATAACGCACGTATTTATAAATTGATTTGGATGTAACTCGGTGTGTGCATAGTATGTACCGATGTCTGAACCGGGATCGTTGACCAGTTTCATCCGTCATTTTGTTTGGAAATTGCGGGCATTTAAATTAAAAACAAATAATTTAAAATCAGATACACAAAATTTAGAAGTTAAAAAAGATGTTTCTTTTGTGTGTTTTAGCTTAATACAAAGATTCCACAGCATTTTTGTTTTATCTGAACTTAAAAAGCCGCTGAGTTATAGTACTTTGAATTTCTGGTATGGCTGGCATCTTGGAATGATCTGAATTTTGTCAGATGATAACCCGGGTAATAATGAACCAATAAGGATGTAATTCGGTGTCTACATGTTACATACAAATGTTTCATCGACCAGCATCATTTGCCATCTTGTCTCAAAATGACGGCCTATTAATTTTTTTTAAATTTTAAAATTTAAAATTAAGTACAAAAAATGAGAAATTGAAATATAATTTTCTCCTATGTGTTGACTTTGATACAAAGATTCTAGAGTATTTTTTGTTTTGTTTATATCTTTAAAAATTGCTGAGTTATAACACTTTGAATTTCTAAAGTGGGGACTATTTGAAAAATCTATTTGTCTGCGACAACACTGTGATATATCAACCGATTTCGATGTGAAGCAGCATGTACACAGGACCTACTAAGATCTCGATCAAGCTCATTGGTGAATTTCCCACATCATGTTGTTTTAAAATGGCAGGCACTTCATTATATCGACAAATTTGGCGATCAAATATATATCGCTTTATTAAATAAAACCAGATTGTATAAATTTCATTGATTTCTCGAAATTCCCGTTTATATTCAGTATTGGTATAAACAAGTATTGGATCTTCTATTATCGTATTCCAATAATTTGAGCTTTGTATGATTAAATAAAATTATTTTTATTTTTATTTCTTTTTTAAGTAAAGAATATGAAAGCTACCTCTTCGTCCCGGTACTGGCCGGAAGGACTTTTTTCATATATATTTGTCTATAAATTATTGTGCCCTTCAGTCATTTCAGCATGTTACAAATAAATGTACATAAAACATGAAAGGGTTATCCATTTATGATGCAAATAATTTTACTACAAATTACTTCCTGTATCAGAGAAAGCAAAGATAGTGTGTACAGGGACACACAAAAAATATACTTATACTGTAACCGTAGTACTGCATATTATTACCCCTACATCTCAATATTTAAAAAACTTATTTATATTACGAACTCATCTCAATTGCTACGTTTGACGTGCAATTTCAGAGTTGTTCAACTTAAGTCCATGCCCATCCCGTACATTCATTCCTTTGCATTCATGAAACATCTATTGAACAGGGTCGCCAATTCAACGGCATTTTTTATTTAGAAATTCGAATTCATACCAAAAATTTCGTATGGTATTTTTTTCGTTATTTAATGCAAAACATTCCACGAATAAATAAAGAAAATTACTATTTCCAATTATTTGAATTTATTCAGAATTTCTGATTTTAAAAAAATTGCTAAATTAGTAATACTTCTACTGAATATTACAGAAAAAAGACGCAATAAAATATTTATTCATTATTTTTCAAAACAAAATAAACAATAAAACTTAAAATGTCAATTTATATTATAGATGAGAGGCTCAGCAGAATGTTTATTCTATGTTAATTTAGTTGTAGTCTAATTAAAATACAATACAATCAACAAATTTCTCGATATTTCAATTTAAAACTATTGGTTTTACGAAGTCAATTAAGAAGTTTAATCATTAATTTTGTAAGCGAAGAAGATATTCCGCTTACTTTTGATAGGAATAAGAGTGTTTAAAATAATTAATGTACTGTAAAATTTGTAGTAGGGTTGAATTAAAAAATATTCTTTTGGGGTAGTTCAGAAATAAGTGCTTTTGAGTATTTTCTACGCTAAAGTTAAGTTCTTACAATGCATTCATAACAATTATCGATCAAGAAACTTTTAACAAGTTCGAGAAAAGTTTCTTGATAAATATTTCTTTAATTCCCCTTTTCAAGAATTTGAGTATATTTCAGGATTCGTCCTCATCTTTTCAACTTTCTGGGTTCGCTTTCGAAATCAAAAAACAATTGTAGCTGCATAAAATTTAATGAATGAACTTATTTCATTATGTGACATGTTTCGATGCAGTACTTATTTAATTTCATTTCTTGTGAAACTTTTTTGGTTCGAAGTTTATTTGTTTGCTTCTAAATCCTTCAAGTACAGTATTTCATTTTTGAACTACACTGGTGTCCAAAAGTTAAGCATAATTGGTAATTAAGTAATTATTTTTAAGTAATGAAAGAAATATGAATCAGAATGTGCTGAAACTCCAGGTGTGTAAACAAAATAGTACGCGTCACATATTTTCGCGAAGAGTTTTCCCCGAAATCGAACAGGGGACCGTCAACAAATTGAAAAAGAACGAAGATCTTTTGGATAACCCTGTCAAAACTAATGTAGCAAAAGCGTTCAAACTGCACATTATGATTAATTGGCTTATTGTAATGTACTGTGTTAATTTTTACAAGGATAGCATGTATACTCGTAGAGAAATTAAGGTTTTTATAAAAACAGTCCTAAATTTTTCCAAGTTTTTTGCTTATAATTTGCAGAGTTCTTATTATAAAATAATGTTCTTTTCTGAAAATATGACAAACATCATTGTACACAATACCCTGTCATCAGAATTTAAAAATAATAAAAATTGTATGAAAAATGAGTATGTTTAGTAAATAATTTTTCATTGCGCATGCGTCAACGATATCAAAATGTCATTTGCATATTGTGTTAGCTAAATGTATAGAGCAACTTCTGTAAAAGTTTCAAAAACATAGCTTGAAAATTCTGAAAATGGGAGCCTATAGAATCAACTCAAAATCCGTTATTCTTGAAGGAAGCAAAAAAAATCAGGGGTTTTACCTAAATATAGTTGTACGTGCAATATTGTGTAGGCACTAAACAATAGAATATGGATACAGCCCCTCATCTTTTTGCTTCATTTAGGGAATAAAGGATTTTGAGTTGATTCTATAGGCTCCCATTTTCAGAATTTTCAAGCAATGTTTTTGAAACTTTTACAGAAGTTGTTCCATACATTTAGCTAACACAATATGCAAATGACATTTTGATATCGTTGACGCATGCGCAATGAAAAATTATTTACTAAACATACTCATTTTTCATACAATTTTTATTATTTTTAAATTATGATGACAGGGTATTGTGTACAATGATGTTTGTCATATTTTCAGAAAAGAACATTATTTTATAATAAGAACTCTGCAAATTATAAGCAAAAAACTTGGGAAAATTTAGGACTGTTTTTATAAAAACCTTAATTTCTCTACGAGTATACATGCTATCCTTGTAAAAATTAACACAGTACATTACAATATGCCAATTAATCATAATGTGCAGTTTGAACGCTTTTGCTACATTAGTTTTGACAGGGTTATCCAAAAGATCTTCGTTCTTTTTCAATTTGTTGACGGTCCCCTGTTTGATTTCGGGGAAAACTCTTCGCGAAAATATGTGACGCGTACTATTTGGTTTAAACACCTGGAGTTTCAGTACATTCCGATTCACATTTCTTTCATTACTTAAAAATAATTACTTAATTACCAATTATGCTTAACTTTTGGACACCAGTGTATTTCAATTAAATTCCTAAAGGTCAGATAGGTACCAAATTTTTGGAATACAAATATTCTTTTTAATAAGTACGTAAAGCAATTTTTTTACTTATTTTCAAATAAATTTGCCTATAAATAACTTATGTCATACAATCATTTCATCACGTTACGAATAGAAGTACTTTACCCGTGGAAGGATTAACACTTTTAAATGCAAAAATTTGTGTTTTTGTATATTGAAATTCGAACTGAAATTTTCGAAGGATTATCTTTATAAATAAGAAAATGCGATTGTAAATCTATTATACCTCAAAGTTATAGGAATTAAATTTTGTTCAGAAATATTGATATGAATATGTAATTAAAATCCAATATAAAATATCCCACCACGAGTAAAGTTGTTAAAAAACCTGAAGGTTGACAGTTATACCTTAAAGTCTTTACTTTAAGGTACTTTATCATATTGCACCAGGCAGCAACTTATTACTTATAGTTATATACCTTTTATACATTATACAATGGAATGCGCGTGCAGGGTATGATTGCAAACGCAAAGTGAGGAAAAAGTTTTATATTTGCCACCACTATTTAACCCTTTAACTTTGATTGGTTTTTCTACGAAACTACAAAATTTAAATTCCGATATGCAGCAACGACGCCGGAATTTTAATTTTAAAAATCCATTTTATTACATATATATATGTATATATGTATGTGTGTGTGTGTGTGTGTGTGAGTGAAACCCCCCTTTTTTATTTACAAATACATTCGTTCACTATTATCGGTGCCATTCATTTATTTGAAGATCTTAGCAATGAAAATGCTTTGCCCGTTAACCCCTTGAAGGGCGGTGGTATAAAATATATACCACTTACCGTAATTTCGGGTGTATAAGCCGCGGATCAAACAATAATTTTTAAAAAATGAATGTTACTAGTTAGATCGCCGTAAATATTTGTGTTCAATCACTAAATAGGTTTCTGGGTCCAAAAAGAATTGTTTGATCCGCGGCTTATACACCCGAAATTACGGTAATTTTAATTTCGAAATGATACATTGACACCAGAATTTTGAAATGAAAATTTAAATTTTATGATGTACGTGAAAAAAAATTTTTGTCTATGTTGAAATAAATTTGTTTTTAATTCTGGTGTCACTTAATCATGTTACAATTTAAGGAATAGATGTGCTTTGCCACTCAAAGGGTTAAAGAGTTAAAAAATATAATCTTCAAAAATTTTATCGCATACATCGACTCCAGAGAATAAACATGTCCGTACAGCAGAAGTATCAGACTGTGAAACGCCGGATACTATTAATTGTTTAAAGAAACATCCCACTTTTTTAATAGCAGACATTCCAAGATCTGATACGGAAACGATTACTGTAAAATTTTATTGGTAAAATGTGGCGTACAATTTGACACTCCTACAGAACCGTACTTTTCTCTAGTTTTATATGCGTTTTTAAACCGAACAATTCTTGATAAATGTCTTATATTACAAAAAGTGTATGATGCTATGCAAAAAGTACAAAACAACTACATGCAAGTGCAGGACTCGACAGTAATCATTTTTCTTTTATTTACCACCACATTTTCAAAACTACAATCTTCGTAGCACATTTTTTAAACATTTGCGACATCACGACTGCTAGTTTCTCATTTTTTTTTAATTTGAATTCATGCCCGAAATTTAAAAGTAAAAAATATTGCTTAGCACTCTGTTTGCCGTGGTGGAATTTGTTATAGAAATTACAATATTAAGAGAATCGATATTCATTCTAGACGATTTCTAGAATAAATATCGCTTTATTTAAAAACGGAATATATGTTATTAAATATATAACAAGTATTGCTATTTAAAATTTCTGCTGTGATTTTGAAATAACTAAATTTAAAATCCTTCATTGAATTGGAAACATTTGTAGTAGCATATATGCTATCAGAGTCATTAGATGGGTCTACGACAGACACCATTTTTAACACATTACACTCCTTTGTCGCCGCTGTGGCAACATTATCTTTCCTTACGATATTTTTTCACTAGCAACAAAGAAGAATAAAATTTGAGAATGACGGCGAGGGTCCATTTTGGCCCCGAACAAATGGATATAGCTTGGTTCGTACAAGAAATTTCCTTATAAAATAAATTTAAAACATACAATATAAAACAGAGTTAATTAAGTAACTTGAACAGTTTAAATTAAAAAATGTGGTATTAAATATTTTTATAAAACTTGAGGAAAAATCCCCGTCTTTCTAGTGTTAACATGTTCGCTGCCACGGACGAGCTAGCGCGTACAACAGGCATTCTATGTACGCCGGCGACACTCTAGAGCGTCGACGTCTAGAACACTACTTACGGCAATCCGAATCCTTTATTAGCTACACCAATTATTTTTTATTATAAAATTTACCTTATTCAATCAGTGTATTTTCGTGAATGGACTAGAGAATATTTTTCGTTTTTGAAAACCGGTGCTGAAAGATTAAACATTAAGCAAAATGTTCTCGTTGCGATTGCGTTAAAATAGTATTTTTTTTAATCTGTCTTCAGAGGATGGAAATATTATTTTTTGTGACAGCGTCTGCATTAATCAGACCATTATTGAAATTGTTTACTTAAAGGACACTTCTTTTAAAAATTAGGGACGACCAGATAAAATTTATGCAGTAGTCGCCGGCTTCCAAAGAATTAATATAGTTAAAAAATATTTGTCTTACATAAAGAACAAAATTTTATACGAATTTTCTTGTAAGAATTCGGAATATCTGAATTTTAAAAAAGGCCAAACAGACTCATCCATGCAATAAAAACATACTACAAAGAATCTTATTTTGAAAATGTCGTAATAAAGGCTAACAAATTTTAGGAATAACTGCGATCACTGCATTTGCATCAGAGACACAATAGATGAACACATTTCTGGAATTTCTTTTTTTGTTTGAAAGTCTGAATTGATACGGAAAAATGAAAAAGAATATTATTTTTTAGTATTTGCAATCAAAAAGTTTTTGACATTAAATAAAGCAAAATTTAAAATTCAAAAATTGTATCATGAAATCGAAATCTCTGAATAAAAAATAATTTTCTGAAATGCACGCAACAGAAGCAAATGGTCTTATATAATAGACATCCCAAAAAATTTATTTCGAATTAATTATATATATATATATATATATATATATATAATGCTTCGTTAACTCGTCTTTCGTGAAAAAAGTAATTGATTGACCTAAGTAATTGACAACCTATAATCAAGGCCTGATTACTAAAGCTGCACATTGATTACTAAAGCAGATTCACCAACATTTCGTTTTTGAGCCAATACTTGATTTCCTCCAACTTTTCCCGAAATATCCTCCCAACACCCAGTGTGATAGAAAACAGCAATGTCTCCCAAACTTTTTACCACAGTTCCAAAAATGTCTGGGCTAGCCCAGATTTTTCATCCAACATCGGACATGTCAACGAATCAGAGATAAGCGATTGATACGAACAGGAGATAAATATTAACGGATAGTACTAGTAGGACTGGTTTTTGGCCTTTTCTTCCAACTTCTTCAAAGACAATTGTAACCTTTTTCTCTCTTTGAACGGGAAAACGTTGGGGTTAAAATCGGCTGAAAAGTTTGTCGCGCCTAAAGTCCGTGAATCTGATAACAGCTTAACGGGGCACGTTCCCACCAGTAAAAAGAAACAGAAAAATTTGCCTTAATCATGACAGAAATGTTCTATGCATATGACGTTTAGATAAAAGGATCATTTCTATTAAATTTTATTGGTGTAATTGTGCCCGGTTAGCAGTCAGGCCCACCCTATAATTACTGTTTGCGTTTATATCTATATATTAAAAGGATAGCCAAAAAAAGTCAGCATAGTTTTAAATTGGTCTCTACGCATAGGCGCTTTGCGGAAATATCTGAAAGTCTCCTCCGATTGGTTAATCGGAGGAGAGTGTAGTTATTGTCTGTAAAAGCATTTGCAAAGCGCGAGCGCGTTTGTAAATATGGGATAAGACTGAATTTCGTTGACACTGTTTAAAGCAATGCTATAATAATTATATATTTATTCTTTACTTACCTTATAATGATCGAAATACATTGTTTTTTTCACTTTACGTAAGTTATTTTATTTCCATCTGTATTCTTTTTTCATGTTAAACGCTATTCCCTAACTTTGCAATGTTATTCCCGGCAATCTTAGGCTTAATTGTAGAGATGTTTCATATGAAATTGAAACATTCAATAGTTAATGATTAACCCTTTAACGATCATAGCATTTTCATTGCTAAGATGTCAAAATAAATGATTGGCACCGGTAATTAAGAACTAATATATTTCTAAATAAGAAAATGTGATTTTTCACATATAAAATAAAAGGGATATTTTTAGATAAAAATACCGGTGTCAGTGTTGCGTATCGGAATTAAAATTTTGTGGTTTCGTGGCGAAACCAATGAACGTTAAAGGGTTAAAGTGTTTATTTACGTTCTTTTCAACAGTTAATGGTTAAAGTGTTTATTTACGTTCTTGGCCGATAAATCATTTTCTGTATTGTAATTTTCAAATTTATACTAAGTATGTATTAAAAAAAGGCTGGAAATCCCATTGTTTTTTGTTTTATGTTTTGATTTTCGACGGATATTTTGACTTCATGGATGTAAACAGATTCGCAAATCACTATTTATTTTTTGCTTCAGTTTCTTATTATACTCATGTCAAAAAACGGTGATTTTTTCCCCCTTATACTTTCATTTTTGAGCAAATTCATAACGCTTAGGAAGTATTTACATTACATTGTTTTCGCCGAATTTTTTGTTGACTCGAAGTTCCCTTTTTTTTAAAAGTGTTCTTGTGACAAAATTTGCAGAGTTTTTTTGGGGAGAAAAAGGAGGGAATATTTTGATGAAATTTGCTATTTTTTTTTTTTTTTAATCGCTTGATCTTGATCTCTCAACAATGTTTTTTCAGAAATATGAAGATCATTATAGTCAACAAAGAAAAATAAAATTATCAGAAGAGATCCCTCTTTTTGCATAGCTTTCAATCATGATAAAGCAGTCTTTATATACCATATTCATCGCTTGCTGTTTTTTTCATGATTATTTGGCAAAATTTGCATTTTTTGTGGTACTTAGACGATTTGAAAATTACAATATAGAAAATGCTTTATCGGCCAAGAACATAAATAAACACTTGGAAATAAAATAACTTTCGTAAAGTGAAAAAACCAATGTATTTCGATCATTATAAGGTAAATAAAGAAAAAAAATATAATTATCATAGCATTGCATTAAACAGTGATAGCAAAAGTGCACTCTCAACAATGTTTTTTCGAAAATATGGAGATCATGATAATCAACAAAGAAAAATAATTGTAATCGATGTAATTTGCCGTTTTATCGAATTTATCCTTTTTTCGTGATTTTTTTGTGAAAGTTTTCGTTTTTTTCATTATTTTCAGAAATTTGTCATATTTTCGCTTTTTTTTCTTTGCAAAAATTACCTGTTTTGCAATCTTTTGTTGAAATGTGCCTCTTTTTTTCATCTTTTGACAAAATGTGTTGTTTTCTCACAATCTGTTTACCAATATTTGCGTTTTTTGAAGTACCTAGACAAATTTAAAGTATTTTCACGATCTTTTGACGAATTTCACATCTTTTATGGTACCAGGACAAAATTATTTGTTTCCTCATTGATTTTCGGTGAAATTTTTCGTTTTTTCCTGCTATCTTTCAATGTAATATGCCGTTTTATCGAATTTATCCTTTTTTTTCGTGATTTTTTTGTGAAATTTGTCGTTTTTTCATTATTTTCAAAAATTTGTCATATTTTTGCTTTTTTTTCTTTGCAAAAATTACCTGTTTTGCAATCTTTTGTTGAAATGTGCCTCTTTTTTTCATCTTTTGACAAAATGTGTTGTTTTCTCACAATCTGTTTACCAATATTTGCGTTTTTTGAAGTACCTAGACAAATTTAAAGTATTTTCACGATCTTTTGACAAAATTCACATCTTTTATGGTACCAGGACAAAATTATTTGTTTTCTCTTTGATTTTCGGTGAAATTTGTCGTTTTTTTCTCGCTATCGTAATTTGCCGTTTTATCGAATTTATGATTTTTTGGTGATTTTTTTTTGGTGAAATTTGTCGTTTTTTTTCGTTATTTTCAGAAATTTTTCATATTTTCGCTTTTTTTTCTTTGCAAAAATTACCTGTTTTGCGATCTTTTGACAAAATGTGTTGTTTTCTCACAATCTGTTTACCAATATTTGCGTTTTTTGATGTACCTAGACAAATTTTATGTATTTTCGTGATCTGTTTATGAAATTCATGTCTTTTATGATACCAGGACAAAATTATTTGTTTTCTCGGGGGATTTTGGTGAAATTTGTCATTTTTTCTCGCGATCGTTCGATGCTGTTTTATTGAATTTATCTTTTTTTCGCGATTTTTGTTTGCAAAATTGTTGTTTTTTGTTATTTTTTTTAGAAATTTGTCGTTTTTTTCCACTACTTTTATCTAAATTTACCTTTTATTGCGATTACCTGGATAAATTTTATGTACTTTTTGAGATCTCTGGGCGAAATTCACGTCTTTTATGATAACTGGACGAAATTCGTCATCTTGAGGTCTTTCGGTAAAGTTTATCGTTTTTCTCGAGTTCTTTCGATGAAAGATGTCATGTTGTCATTATTTTTCGACGTAATTTGCCGTTTATTGAAGATCTTTTTGCAAAATTTATCTTATTTGTGATTATTTGATAAAATTTGCTTTTTTTCAATCATTTGTCGAAATTTGTTGTTTTCTCACAATATTTTGAATTTTTTTTCATAATATGGTTACAAATTTGCCATTTTTTAGGAATTTTTTTGTCAAAATTTGCCCTTTTTTTCGAAATTTTTTCATGAAAATTGTCATTTTTTAGGCGTTTTGGCAAAACTTTGATTTTTGTGCAATACTTTTGCGAAATTTGTTTTATTTGGGATACCTAGACAATTTTTTTTTTGCAGTTTTTTGACAATTTTTTTTAGAGATTTTTTGAAGAAATTTGTTGTTTTTTGCAATCTGTTGACGAAATTTGCTGTTTTTTTCCCACATCTATTTATAAAATTTCCGGGCGATGTTTTTTTTTTGGGGGGGGGGAGATTTTGACGAAATTTGCTATTTTTTGTAATTATTTGCCAAAATTTGCATTTTTTATGGTACATAGCAAATGATTTCTAGCTTTTTTTGAGTGTTTTTTTTTTTGGGGGGGGGGGTATTTTGACGAAATTTGCTATTTTTGTGATTATTTGCCAAAATTTGCGTTTTTTATAGTACTTAGACAAATTTTGGTACATAGCAAATGATTTCTACAATTTTTTTAACCCTTTCCGGCGCGGACAAATTCTTTTCGTAAAATGAGAAATTGATGACTGACACCGGAATTTACAAAAGGCTTTTTTAGAAATTAAGAATTCCCTGGTTTAAGCTGTCATTTTAAAAGTAAAATGTTACTAAGATATTATTGGTGCCGTTTGTAAGTTTGGAATTAAAATTAGATGTTGCCGGAGTGGTAACACTGCGCCGGAAAGGGTTAATAGTGTTTTTTTTTTGGGGGGGGGGGGTATTTTGACGAAATTTGCTTTTTTGTGATTATTTGCCAAAATTTGCGTTTTTTATGGTACCTAGACAAACATTGGTACATAGCAAATGATTTCTAGCATTAAAAAAAAACTAACAGTTGAAAAATAATCTTCAAACATTTTCAAGAGTCTGTGACGTGTGTCGCAGTGTTGCACCAATTCTGCGCCCGGGATCATGTCATATTGGCGTTACGTTGGTAAACGGAAAAGCATATTGAAATTTTTAATAAATATTAATCTTTAATTTTTTTTTCTTAAAAAAATTTTCTATAGTGGCAAAATACTTTTTTTTCTTTGATTCTTTCATATTGTTGCCGTCAAGTTTTGACGGGTTTCAGCTAGCCAGAATAAATATTATCATTAGTTTTTTTAATATGTGAAATTTACATGTATTTTTGATTTATGTAAAGGTAATAGAAAAGTAGTTGAAAATGCAAATGTTTATTTGTTGAATGGGGTGGGTAATGTAACAACAAATTAACCACTGACAGGATCATTGTTATAGTTATTGCTAAATGGCAAACTATAAATTCAGTCTTATTTTGCTGCGAAGTAAGTGACGTATGTATATTTTGTATGAAATGAGTAATGACAGTAATTTATGATTTATTCATGTCATGTACAATTTATTGGTGTTGTATTTGTAAATGAAAAATTATCAAATGAGAGAGATTCTAATTCTATGACAGCATATTTGAATGTAACTCGGCCAATTGCGGGTCATTTGCCTGGGTGTAAAATGCAGGTTTTTCTTTTATTTATTGAAATTTTTGCTGAAGATTAGTCGTTAAAAATCCTTTAATAGCTGGAAAATACTTTTTCTTTCTTCGGTGCCGTCAAGTTTTGACGGGTTCCATCTAGTTTTATAACTATTTCTAAAAGAATTAAAAATAGAAATAAGTCTAACAATAAATCATGGTTAAAAATCCTGCATTTTAAAATAAATACTATTTTCCAATAGTAACGAATCGACAGTTACTTATACTTTATCTTGCATTTCAGTCACGTAAAAGATCGATACACAAGCTAAAACAAATGATTCAGGTGAAAAAAAAAAAAAAAAACAATCTAGAACTTGATCAACATTTTCCCTATATTTTATATGAAAGATAATATGTTTTATGTTTGCAAATTTTAGATGCCATTTACGATTCTTATTCAAATTTTACGTACATAAATAATTCATATTTTCAAAAACAAAACATTATTTTTAAGATTTCAAAATAAATAAACAATCTTTAAATATTTTCCCAGTTTTCACAATGAAGGAAAGAATAAAATAGAGGGATCATATAGTGCGCCGTCTACCAGTTGCGAGTAAAGTGACTGAAAAAGTTGTCAAAAGATGGCAGCTGTTTTTTTTTTGTAGGTAAATTTGAATAGAAAATTTCATCTTATTTATGATAAAAACTGGTATTCATTTTTGCTAGTTCAGTTTACCCAGGTTGTATAATATTTTAAACTGATACTGACAGGAGGTTGTCTAGGTTGTGACAACATACAGTGTATCTACTAGTTATTATAGAATTAACTGAAGAGGTTGTCACAATATGGTGGTTGGTATTTTAACATGGATAAAGAGTTTCTCATTACCGCTGACTGAAACATTCATGAATAAATTTTGAATAGGAATATATTGCTGCATTTTAGAAGATTTTTTAAACGCAAAAAATTATCTCATGAATATTTTCAAATCTTCTATTTGTTTATACTGGTGCAGCAAGTCCAATTATTATAACCTTTGCTGTAATTCTGAGAAGAAGTTGTCCAGGTTGTCACAATACAGCGAAAAAGCAGGACCTAGCTACTGCCGAAGTAAATCTTCACCTGTAAAATTCAATATCTGTTTTTGCCTTTATTTATGACTGAAACATTGTATTAATTAGACTTTTAAATAACGAGAAAAATTCTGTTTCAAATATTGGTGGTATTTTCAGCCGGGAGCAATCCACCCCAGCGAAATTGGCTACAGTTGAAGCTCTTCGGTTTTAATGGTATGTCAGTTCCTCTTTAATATGAATGGAATAGGCTGCCGGTACGCTATGTATTTTAGACGCTATACTTTGACCAACTGAACAGTTTGCTCAAGCTGATTGCACACAGTTTTTCATTATCTAACTGTTGAACGTTTTCGTCGTTTTTGTGAAAAATATGTTAATGGTCTGGTAATTAATTAATTTAAATATTTAAATGATTATCTGTATTTTTTTTTGTAAATAATTGTGTATTTATAGGGGGCTGAAATAAAATATGGCATATCACCTTACTAAGGTAAAAAATAAAATAAAATTACCTAATGGGTCTGACTTCCGGCAAATTAAACTTCCACCAGTAAGAATGAATATCTCCTACTGCTATTTTTATGACTGAAATTCAATTTTCTTAAGTAAGGAAAAAAATGTGTTTTCAACGTTTTTGGTAGAAGTTTTCTTCGGAGGTAATCATAAATTGCAAAATCGATTATAATTGAAGCTTCGCTATTTTAAGGATATGCATTTCATTTTAGTAAATAGTTCCATGGTTTTCACAACATGTTAAAAAGTGCTATTTTTATCACCTTAAAAATTAACCCGTTGCACTCCATTGTCGCCAGTATAGCGAAATTATCAGTTTCATGTTTTAAATACTAAAATTGTACTGAATATATCGGTTATAATACCAGGAAGATGTGGTGAGACAAATGGCCAACCAAAAAGCGCTAAAAAATAAATTCCATAAAAGTTCGACGAATGGTGTTATGAATAAAGAGGAGAAGACATGTAGTGCTTTATCTCACAGTGTAAATCACAGAAAAAGAAGGCGACGCATACTTGTAGAAAATTACTAATATTCAAATAGAAGGGACCGTAGAAACCGAGACAAAAAGATCCACTTGCGATAGTCATGGAACAATAATAAGGAGGTAAAGACAATTCCTTAAAATAGAAAATCTTCAATTATAACCGCTTTCGGTGCGGTTGATTGCTACCAAGAAAATCTTCCACCAGTACATTTAACACTAGAACCGCGGGAAAATTAATTCAAGTTTTATAAAAATATTTCTCACCGGAATTTTCATTTTAAACTGTTTAATTTTTTTATTGAAAATATTTTTGCTCAGCGTTTATTTAGATTATTTTATTAAGAGCTTTCTGGTTCGAATCGACATCTCTCCATATGATACGGGTCAAAATGACCCGTCGCCGCGGTTCTAGTGTTAACACTAGAACCGCGGTTATTTTATAAAAAAATTATAAAAAAGTGTTTGACACCAGAATTTTTATTGAAAACTATCTAAATTATTTAATTAGCTTAGTTTTGTATTTCACATATTTAACAAATTCATGAAAAAATTTCTCGTTCGAATCGGGCCGTTTTCAATTTGGCAGGGGGTCAAAATGTCCCCTAATGGCGGTTTTAGTGTTAAATGGAAATGTTGTCCTGATTGAAACGCGATGATAAGGCAAAATTTCAGGAATACAAAATGACATAAACTATTACTCATTTTTCTTAGTTAAAATTTACTTCGGCTGTAGTAAAACGGGTGGACAGCCGAAGTACATTTATTTCGGTTGACTGTCACATTACGGTGGAATTTCACGCTGCGACAAACAGAAACCGTTGATCTGATACATAAAGCCAATCACCATCCTGCGATAGTCTCCTGAGTTATTTCACTAGCTACAAGTAGAGAAAAGAATGCATTCCCCTACGTCTTCTCCTCCTTATTCATAACAATAAGAAATTTCTGGTAGTTTCCGTGAAAAATATATTGGCCAGCGGCCACCTCATGTATTACCTTATGATTAGTGTAGGTGTATTAGTGCATTAGTGTATTAGTTCTTTACATTAACCTTATGTTACGCAGGGAATAATAAGAGGATCCATTAAAGTTCAACATTTACTTAGTAAATTCAGCTCTATGCAACTATTATATTTAACACGAGAACACATGGGTAGGGCATGACCAGTATTCCTGCATCCGACTGATTTTTTTTTTCTTTTAGGCATTCTGAGTTCATACCAGTAACAGGGATGATATTTCCTCTTTTTTGCACACCATTATAATCTTAGAGAAAATGTTGTTCTCGTTAATAGCAAAAATTGAATAAAGGAACAGTATCGCTAAAATTTTACTGGTGTTCAAAAAAGAGTAAATCTCCCATCAGTAAGTTTTTGTAGCTATTTTTGCTGTATTAGATAATAGTTATTCCATAAATAAAATAAAATAAAATTTCTATTCAAAATTTTCTGGTATGAAATAATAGCTTCTGAATCAAAAAGCTTCCAGATGCGGCATCACTTGTTATGACCTAAACGAGTAAGTACTTTTTTGAAATAAACACTTTTAAATAATAAACTTCGTCTCATTTAATGACGTTCAATTGTTACATAGGTCCAAGGTTACTTTTTTGTAAAATAGTAATTAAATTCTTAAAACCTGCCGCATGTCTTACGCTGTGCATATATTCAATGGTACGCAGAATGTATGATTTTAATAATCGAGTGAATCATCCGGGAAAGCGCAAAAGCGTAGATATTAGCGTAGATAGCTTTTTTTTAATTCAATATCACCAAAAATTTTATATTGAAAAAAGAAGTCACATATTTTAATTAAAATTATTTTCAAAAACACAAAAATTCTTTAAAATTCGTAAAGATAAGTGTCTGACGAAATTAACAAAAATTGGTAATTATGCTTTCGTTTCTTAATTTTTACAAAGTTTCTGGTGTATTTCATTAAAAATAATGTACAAAGGTTTGAAACTCTGTTTCTGCATATCCTCGGATGATGCATAAGAGTGGTAAAATACTTCATTCTGTCCTATGACTAACGTATTTCCGTTTTAATCCCTTAAGTAAGAGGGAAAGGTATACGGACTGCTTAAATTACCCAAAATCTTCGATCATTCTCATCAGTAAACTTTCTTTGTAAATTTTCCCTCATTTAAACCACTGAGATCTAGTTGATAAATTTTTTCTCTCATATTGACACCAATATTTTGCAAAGAAAAAAATCGGTTTACCTTATACGCGAAAAAATGCATTAAACATTTTTTAAATGAATATGGTCAAATATTCCGGTGCCACTGTTGACATTTCGGAATTAAAATTAAATGGTAGAAATTTCAACCATAAGAGTTCAAAGGGTTAATTCGAGTATTTTCACGATCCAACTAAGCATAATTTTCTGCTTTAAAAACTAATGACGAGAGATTTAAAACTGTAAAAGACGCTTGTCCCCAAGGTGTTAAATAAAATCATTCACCTTATGTTATTGCAAAACTCCACAATAAATAAAACGAACAAATGTGAAATAAAAATACAACTTTGAGTTCAGCATAAAATATGAAATAAATTTTGTGTCATAATTTGATTTCCAGAAACAAATTATAAAGTAATGATTACTTCTCGTTGAAACATGTTTAATTTAACAAATACAATGTAACACAAACAAAAAATAAACGTTGACAAGCATTTCATTTTAAAAATCACTGATGTTTGAACGCAAAGATAAAAAATTCTTAAATTTAAAATAACATTATGTTAAGGTTTAGCATTTAGTTAAAATATTTCTAAACGAGTTGGGGTATAATCAGTTATATTTTCCAGTTAATTTCAAAATTTACTAATGAGTTCATACTTTGATGTCAGTCGATAAAACCTCTTGCAAAATTAATTTTAAAATCTGTTCTTTAACTAACCAACACTGTCTTGAAAATAAATTATTCTTGACGTGTTTAAGCTAATAAATTATTAAATTAGTTCCTATAAAAGATGGTACCTTCAGGGTCAAACTGAGTGACTTCAGGTATTGTAAAAATCGATCAAAACATTAATTAATTTTTTCCCAAATGAACTATTAACGATTCAAAGCAATTTTAAATGAATTAGTGATTGAGCATGTTTGATAATCAGTAAATAAGATTATTTCTAGATCTTTGCGTAATCAAGCGTTTATTTGAAAGTATTTCATTAGGTATAGAAAGGTAATTAATCATAATTCTGCATTGTAATGTGCATGTTTTCCTTTTAGAATAACAGGTTTCTGAAAAGAGATTTTTATTCATCAGTTATTCAGAGAACGATTAATCTTATTTCTTTGAATCACTTATATTTTTCAAAGACAAAAGTTTGATTGATGCTTTACAATTATTTAAATTCCCGTGAAAACTAGTCATATCGTTAAATGACAAGAAGACGGATTAAAAAGAATCGAAATATAAAAAACATTAAATAATATTTATTCTTTGAGTAATTGTTTGATGTAACTTGAACATAATTTTATAAAATATACGTCACCGTTTCAGATTACTTATTTATTATCCTTTTACTATCCTTTACAATACTACTGGTTTTAGGCACCCACCCTGGCTACGCAACTGAATTAAAATAAAATTGATATAAGAAATTTTCTAGTAATCTTTATTGCTAGGTAAAAAAATTGCCAGGTGTGACAAGAGTGCTCTCGTTAATTTGACAGCACAAACTTCCAAATGGCACCAGCTATTTTTTAGTACAATTTCGGTCTCATAATATACGCGAAGAAAAGCGCTTGATTGTTTTTAAATAAACATGTTCGCAAATTGCGGTGTGAAATAATTATTTGACCATTTTTGCATTAGAAATTTTTTGTCCTTGAAAGGGTTAACAAATATTTCTCAACAGAGAAATTTTATAAGATTGAAGCATGGGTACATTTTCATTCTTCATCATGTGATTTTACATTTCAGAATAGAAGCTAACTCTGAAGACTATCATAACAATTTGGTTTAACCCCTAATTCTCGCTCGCGGTATTACAATCTTTGTCTTATTTAAAGCTTTTAAATGAGGTACTTTAAAAGGACGACCACACGTAACCACCAGAATTACTCAAATGTTTTTGTTTTATGATATACTTTTATTTGTTTATGCAATAAATTTGTTCATAGAATTTAATTGCAGCCAATCATTAAATTATGCTATTTAATATGTCGGTGATTAATATTACAAAACATCGTGAGAGCTTTGTAATCAGGCTGCCCTTTTTTTGGGGATTTTGTTAACAAAAAAAAAGTGTTAATTATTAATTATATTTTATATAATGATACATTAAATAAGGTGAAAATGAGACAGATCATACAATTTCAAAAAAGTGGATTAAAAATTAGCCCATTGGTAACACTGATATTGATGAGACTAAGGAAGAGTGACCATTTGGGAGGCTCGACCTACCCTCAATTTTCTTATTTAACCACTTAATTGCTTCTTTTTTACATGTAATAAATTTACAGGCAAGTACCACTTACTTTAAGCTAAAATATTCGTAATATTTTGTACAAACATTTCTGTCATTAACCCTTTTCGGCACGGGCAAAATCTGCTAGTAAAATGAGAAATTATCGACTGACACCGGAATTCACAAACGAATTTTTTAGATATTTTGAAATTCTTAATTTAACCTTTTATTGTAAAAGCAAAATTTTACTAAAATATTATTGGTGATACTTGCAAGTTTGGAATTAAAACTACGTATCCCAGACCGGGCACGGTGTGTCGAAAAGGGTTAAATAGTATAAAAATATACATAATGGTATTGAACAGCTTTAAATTATGGATCAAATAAACTCTTCTTGCCACCACGACGTACGAGCAAATCAGGGAAGCAGTTAAAAGAATTTCAGAGTTTTACCAATAAGTATCAACCAAAGCTATTGGAATGTTCAAGCAACTCTCTTTGTTTCATAGAAATAATAACCTATAACTAAAGTATACATTCGAAAGTTACTTGTGCGAGTACAGTATAAAAATAGTCATGGCAGCCCTGCATTGCAGCTCATAATGAAAGTCTTAAACTTCATTAGAGAAGAATTACATGCGTAATGTAATTACTGTAATGCGTGTATTCCGTGCTCCGTTATATCTGACTTTTATCCATTACCACTTAAATTTAATAGTGAAATTTATGTTATTTAATGATTGATATCTGCCTTTTAAATGAAAAAAAAAAGTTGCAAAAGATATTATTGATACTTTAAAAGTTGTGCTGTTTTTTATTTTCTGGACAGCTAGAATACACAAGCTAGAATACCTCTAACATTCGGATACAAGAATAAAGATATTCCCTAAAAGAGTTGCCAGTGGGCTACTTTTTTTCAATTGAGATTTCTTGATTGGCACCACTTTCTTGAAACGGTAAATTACCTTTTTTTTTCGCCTTCATTGTTATGTCATTGAATAAAGCACATTTTATCAATTGTAAAAAGTGGTGCCAATCAAGAATCTGAATTTTAAAAAGGTAGCCCATCTGGCAACACTGTTCCCTAATACTATCTTGATAGTTCTAGAAGGCAAGATAAAACATGGTTAAAAGTATCATGCATAAATTCAATTAATTACATTTTATTGCAGCCAAATCCGCTTTCGTACCGTAAAATCATTTTTAATAAAAATCGCCACACATTTCATAAAAGGTTATATTTCAATATGTAAACATGAAGAAAATTCCATCTGTTTCATATTAAACCTTGGTTGAAAAGATTAAACAGAAGTTTGCAAACAAATGTCTTGACAAAATATTGAAAAACGTAAATATGAGATTAGCTAGGAAATATGCAGAGAAATTTAAAGGAATAAGCAAATCATCAAAATAGCTTTAGATGAATTTGAGGATTGTGCTATCGCACATTTTGTCACGAATATTGAATAAACAGCATTGGAATATTATTATATGGACGTGAAATATCGGAAATTAATGTCAAACTCATGAATTATTTCCTGTATCTATTTAATAACGATTTCCATAAGGCATTTGCAATGTGAGTTCATTTAAAAGCGTGAAGAATTTTGTATGACTAACATTGAATGACAAAAGGAAAATCTAATATTTTCCTATATATGATTGTAATAGCGAAAATTGGGTTTTAAAATGTGCCAGACGTTTTCCGATTGAACTATTTGCTCTTAACCCTTTGATCTCTGTTGGTAGAATTTTCTACCACATAATTTTAATTCCGAAATGTCACAACGGCACCAGAAAATTTTACCAAATTAGTTTGAAAAAGGTTTAACCCTTTCCGGCGCGGAGTAAGTTTAATTGAAATAATTATCTGCCACCAGAATTTATAAACGAATTTATTAGAGAATACGAACTTGCTTATTTTCAGGCATTTTATCAAAGGAAAATTTTAATTAAATATTCTTGGTGCCAGTAAAATTAAAATTAGGTGTCCTTTTTAAGGGACACCGCGCCGGAAAGGGTTAATGCATTTTTTTCGTGTATATCATTAACCGGTTTTTTTCTTTGCAAAATACTGGCGCCAATGTGACATTTGAAATTTTTAAGAAATTTAGCCACCAGAGCTCAAAGGGTTAACCTTCCTTCCCTGAATGGATCTGATCGACCCTTAGCTATAATTTTTTTTATACGATTTGAACTAGAACTTTTTTCATAAAAAAGTTAAATAGTAGATTCAGAGAAATAAGTCAATTAAATACATTAAAATGTTCTAAATAACAGTTCTGGTGCGAAATGATTTTATCAAGACTAAGTAAAATTCGAAATGGGTAGGAAGGTTAAATAACGCTTGAAGTGAAAATATTTCACAGATCATATACAGGGATGCACAAAATTTTCGTCGATATTTTCGTTTATTCATTCTAATTACTGAATGGAAATTTTCGATTGTGCTATTCGTTTAGCAGAAGTAGCTTTTAGAAAACTATGAAGTACACATACAAATTTATAGTCTATATACAGGACTGCACTTGCACAAAAAAACTTGGGTAATAATCCGTTTATGGTAATAGCAGAAATGGAATTTTCTACTACACTTTGCATTTTTCGAATTGTTCACTTGGACATCATCTTTCACCTTTTTAAAATGTATTACACTATTCTGAATGTATTGGAAAGTGTTGCATAATCCACGTTGGGTGCAAGATTTTTTGTTCTTGTTAAATTTACCTTAGGCATTAAATGCTAAGTATGATCACACAAATGATAAAAATTTCGCAATTTGAAAATTGCGCCCTCTAACGTCTGATGTCCTAGTCGCACAATGCCAAATGAAAAGTTTACACAAAAAAAAAATTATAAAGAGAAATTATGAAATATTAATCCAATAGAGGTTTTTGCGAGTAACGGGCAATGTGTCTATTCTAGACCGGAAATTCACGCTGTGCTAAGGTCAGTTCAAAGGACTATGTTGCCTGCAAGCTTGCCATGAAGGGCGGTGGGATAAAATATATCCCACTTAGATTTAATTTCGAAATGCCATATTGGCGCCAGAATTTTGAAATGAAAATTTTAATCTTATCAAATACAACAAGACTCTAGTGGGAGTCCTAACTACTCTCGTAACCAGAGCTTAAACAGTTCTAGATAAGAAATGACGCAGCATGAACGTCACATTCGGGAAATGTAGATGCGGATCATCCATTCTGTTTATTTTCTTAACCCATTCGTGCAGAGCATCTTTTGCGCAAATTTTATTTGGTTGGCATTACTATTTTAAGAAGATTTAATTTTAGTTCATTAATCACGAAAATGCATCATTTAAATAAAATAATTATTGCTTTTCTTTTTTACCGGTGTCAAAAACAGTACTGAATGCACCTTTTGAAGCGTCCCTAAAAAGGGACGCTAGGCACTAATGGGTTAACGGTTTATTTTCATTTTAATTAATTTTCGTTTGCAGTAGAATTTTTTTTGTAATGTTTGCTTTTTTTTAAAAAAACATGTGTCATTTATATATACATATTTTTTTATATTTTTTAAACATCCTTTTTTAACTAATTTTGATATTTTATTACTTTTTTAATATCTATTATTTTGATATTTTATTTCTTTATCACAACCATTCTACCAAAAGAATTCTTTTAATAACTAAACATAATCTCTCCATCTGGCTAATAAGAAAAGAAATTCTACCGAAATAAAAAACCTACACTTCATTTTACTATCGCATCAACAGCTGGCTAACGCAAAGCACACTGGGAAAATAAAATACTGTCGATGTCGACAAACCTTCACTCTAAAAAATAAATGTGTAAATTAGCTAATTTTACCCGAATATATGTGTAAATTTCTAAAATTACACACCTGTCGTAAAATTTACACATTTTTTTCTGAAATTTACCTGTTTATATGTGTATTTAGGATGTGAAAGTAAGTGTGTAATTTTTTATCACTTGAAAAACTCAAACAAGTGTGTAAATGTCTAGAAATGCTTGGATTTACACTTATTTATGTGTTAGTCTAATTTAAACTTAATTATAAGTACACACATAAGTGAGTAATTTTTTTACAAATGCATACTTGTCATAAAATTTACACATTTTAAACAAAAAATTACCTTTTTTATGTGTACCTATCATGTGAAATCAAATGTGCAATTTGTTATCGCTTGATTAACTCATACAGATGTGTAAATGTAGAAAAGTACCTGCATTTACACGAATGAAAGTGTTAATCATAATTAAGTATCAACTGAATCAACGATTTTTAAGATCAAAACAGAAACTGAAACCTAATTTTGGTACTCATCCTATTTTCGGCCGAAAACGAAAACGATCAAAAAAATTTTAAGTGATTAATACATACAAAAAGATACATAATTAGGTCCGTTCGTAATTATGTATGTATGTAAGACCGATTATCGTTGTTCAGTCCATTCGTTCGTCTGTCTGTCCGTCTGTTCGCATATAATAGAGCAAAAACTATCCAACGGAATCATTTGAAATTTAAAATATAAAATTGTTCCATAACTTTGTCGAGTTTTTCAAATTTTATGAAAATCAGATGTATAGTTTGATTACAGGGATAATCAAAAGTAATAAGTTACATCACCGTCAATGAGAAAAAAATTTTTCAAGTTCATTTTAATGGTGTTACAGCATTCCAAACAGGAAAAAATTTATATACATTTACCGAAGCGTATTAAAATATACATTCGGTGCAATATATGGTGAAAAAACGTTTATTATTCATTTACAGAGCTACACAAAAGAATTCCGTCACATATAAGATGTATGGGAAAACATTGTTTTCTGCGTATTTCAATCATGTTAAATTATTTCATATATAATTAAGTTGATATACGTTGCTCAGTTTTATTGCAAGTTACTTCTTTAATAATCGAAAGCGCTAACAGTATTTACAGGCACTCACAAAAGATTTCGGATACTATACTGCACCAGAACTACTCTACGTTACAGATTTTTGCTAGAAGTGCACTTTTAGTTGTGATATGAGTTTTTAAGTGTAACCATATTTTTGCATATTACTTTGTGTATATAAATGCTGTAAATCATATACAGGGTAACACAAAAGAATCTGTAAGAGTTACAGAGTAAAAAGGAAAATAGCAGTGGTTTTCGAATCAGTTACGCATTTTCACGGTATCCCATGATAAGTAATGATTCTAGGTTTGCGATCTTGATTGCGTCCTATTTAAGAAGAGGTCCTATTATTTTCGTGTTACTGAATTGGAGATATATAATCGTATCAAATTTTATATTCATGCATTTTAGTATAAGAATTTAACAGCTAATGTGTTAAGCTCAGAATATTTATAAAATTAATTGTAGTACGAACGCAGCTCATTTGCCACGTTTGACGCGCAAGTTCCAATTTGTTAATAATGCTACACGCTTTCGAATATAATACAATCTATATGTATCTATGAAGTGTATGATAAAATATACGTTCTGCACAATCGGTGGTGCAAAGAATATTTATTATTAATTTACAGGGCCACACACAAGTATTCCATTACATAATATTATAGGGGAGATACCGTTCGGGGCGCGTTATAATACTATTAAACTATTTCACATTTTATGTACGTTTTTGAGGTTTATTACAAGTTACTTCCTGTATAATACAAAGCAAGGATGTAGTGGAGGGTATACGTGGGTACACGCCGTATACCCTTTGGATTTTTTTAAGGAACTCGGTATACCCTCTGTTTCTCAAAAGAGCTACAGTGTATGCACTCTAGGATATACCCTCTGTTTTATGCATATACCCTTTGCTTTTTTTACGACTACACCGCTGACAGAAAGCAGATAGTATTTACAGGGACACACCGAAGATTTCGGCCACTATACTGTATCCGAAATACTGTATCCATTACACCAAAAACTGAATATTTTTAGAACTTTTTCATAGCACGAACGCATCTCATTTTCTACGTTTAAAATGCAATTTCCAGTTTGTTATAAATTAATTATTGACATATAGAATCATATTTCTAACACACAAATATCTATATATATGCATGTGTATGTATAAGGTTCAAATAAAATGAAAACGTATTCCATGTATTAGTTCTTGAGATAGAGTGTCAACAAAATTTATATCACATAGAGACAGACAGAGTCACAGACATACAAACAAACATTTTGTAAAAACATTTTTAACCTTATAAAATGTGTAAAATCCATTAAAAACAAGAATTCGAAAATTTTTACGAATCTAGTATTTTTTTCTTGCAAAACTAGAAAAGTGTAAAAATGTTTCACGTTCAGGTATATATGTCAGTTTATTTTTTACGGTGATTTTTTGTTAACGATCAGCTGTCGTTAACAAAACACACTTCTGCGACACTTATACTTCTGTGGTTTCAAAAAGGAAAAAAAATATTAAGCCTGCTGTTTTGAACGAACAGGTGATAAACTTCAAAGTTTAGTAATGTAAGCATTGTTTGCTTTATAATTTTTGCATGCGCATATGCCATGTGCAATAGGGAAAACTCGCAGACGATTTTTTAATTAAAGACAGTATAGTTTATTTGTTGATCTTTGGAATACACGGAGAGCGAGAACATTTTGTTTGTAAAAATAGCCGTTTATGTACGTATAGTCTGTTAATGTTTAAAAATTTAAGCAAAAAATATTACAAGAGTATCGCAAAATTCTGTGTTTTATACAAAATACGTCCAAGAAAGTTTACAAATGCGATTGGTATGTGTAAAAGATTCATGCCACTGCTTTTGTAATTAATATTGGACTATTTGTTTTCTACAAATGATTCTATGGATTACCATCAAAAAATGAAGAAAAATGTAGATGGAAAACAGGTATGAAAAATATTTTTTTCTGTTTGCTTTTCTTTAAATTACAATGATTTTGTTGAAATAAATAAAAATCTATGAATAATCCATGTTTGAAGGAATGAGACTGAAATGTCATAATTATATTGTCTATTTATTTTTTCTTAATTCTAGAAGCTTTTATTAATTTATTTTGTGAATGATTTTAATGAAAGGAATTTCAAAATATCTATACGATACACACTATCAGAAAATATATGATTAAACCACGAAAAAAGAAATAAAAGATAAACAGTGCACAAAAATTACAATAATGCATACAACCACAGTTAAAATTCATTAGCTTTTATTCGATATATTTTTTAAATGTTTCGAGATTTTTACGAATTTAGATCTAATAAAACAAGTTTACAAACCAATTTCTAAATTTTATCGCATTCATTTGGATTTTACTTAGGGTGTTAACTATTTTAAAAAGTGGATTTAAGCTAGCGATTAAATCATTATTTTAATCAACAATTTGAAAAAAATCAATTATTTAAATCAAAATTGATTTAAATCTAATTGTTCTAAATGACACAAACGTATTAAAATCTAAGATTAATGTAATTTGGAAAGTGTATTAAAATTGATGTAATTTGGAATACTGTATACAGTACACCAAAATCTGATAAAAAAGCTTTAAATAATTGTTTCTAATCTTAATTTCTGAGTCCTGTGAAACATTAAATACAATAACATTGTAAAGGCATAAGAAATATTTCATTTAAATATTAGGGGAGAGTGGGGATACTTGAGCATAGGGGATACTTGAGCCACCCCCTTTATCTCTACAGTTGTTCAATTTTTCTTTCTAAAACTGGCAACATGGTAACATATTTATAGTTCTGAACATGTAAAAAAGAAATCATATACCTTGGTACCATTTTTAAAGTATGGTGATTAACCCTTTGAGCTCTGCTGGTAGAATTTTCTACCACAAAATTTTAATTCTGAAATGTCACAACGACACCAGAAAATTCGACCAAATTTATTTGAAAAAGGTTTAATGCATTTTTTCGCGTATATTGTAAATCGGTTTTTTTCTTTGCAAAATACTGGTGCGAATGTGACATCTGGCTCAAGTATCCCCTCCATGGGGATACTTGAGCCACAATGTAAAAGAAAAAGTAAAAATTTATTAGACATAGAAAAATAGTTCAAAATTAATTGAAAGTGGTTTTCAAATGAAGAAAAAATATCAAATTTTCATTTTCAATATTTTATTTTGTTCTAAGAAATTCTAAAAAATTTTAAAAAATTAAAATTTAAAAAATGGCTCAAGTATCCCCATCTTCCCCTATATTTAAATCTAAATCTAATATAATTTATGATGTCATAATTTCCTTTAAGTAATTAAATTGTTTATTCTTTTATATGAAATAAGCATTTAAAGAATGCTAAATTTCGGCTACATATATATATATATATATATTAGTATGCACATACTTTGTGTAAGTTATGATTTATGCTATTAACAGTAATTTTTGTTACTACAAATGCAAAACGAGCTACCAATAATATTTATTAGTTATGTTGGTTATCCCATATTGAAATCACTTATTTACTGTTTTTATTAATTCTGTTGATTACTGTTTCATTTTGGCTATTTGTTAAGGCTGCAACACTTTGCCCCTTTTGAAATTAACAAAATGCACCATACCTTTTAAAAAATAGTGAAATATACTTGTAATTGTTGCCAGATCTTTTTTGAAATAAATCACTCCATACCGCAGTACCTCTAAATATGTGCACCCAAGATTTAACAAAAATGATAGAACTTTATTTCTTGGAAAAAAGCAGGATATTATTAAAACATGTTATTTAATTGTATTTTTCAATTCGTGATTTATAGAAGTATTGAAAATTAATGATTTTTATATTTATCATACTAAAAAATTATGTACTTATTTTTATTGCTACTAAGCACATTAGTAATATATTTTCTTATGTAATAGTGCCTTTTCTTTTAGAACAAGCATACTGCCCTTTTTATTTTTAGAATAAATATTAAATACTGAATTATCGTTTACTAATTTAAGCATTACAATATGCATTATATACCTAATTAAAGATTGTAATCAATTTAAAATTAAATGCAGCAACTGATAATTTTAATAAATGTAAAATCATTATTTTTTAATATAGTTTTACATAATTATTGCAAAATATTAATGTATATAACTTTATAGTATTATATTAATTAATGAAATTACTAATTTATAGATTTTATAATTTTTGTAGTTACTAACTAATAATTAAATTTTATTGATTAAAGTGTAAAAATATAGATTATGTTAGTAAATAAAGGTCTAATTTTTAGAAACCTAAAATCTATTAATCTTAGAAACCTAGGCTAAACCTACATCTATTCAATATTTCAATGCTGGAGAAAAAAAAAATCCGATTCAAATAAAAAGAAATATGATTTAAATACAAAAATACGATCTTTATTATTATTGCTTTTTAAATCATGATTTTTTTACACCCTATTTTTACGGAATTTTAAACTAATTTTTGTTGGCCGATCCGACGGAGGGAACTGTCTGGTAGGCGGAGTGTTAAAATAAGTTTTGTTATTTATAACTATCCTCCAATCTTGTAAATAAAATATTAATGATAATATACCAAAGTTTGATTTTATTTTATGAATGGTCTGCAATTTTATACTTCATTCACATAAAAAAAAGCGATTAACTGTGTATTCCTACTTTGTTTTTAGCTGTGTCTGGTAAAAATAAGTACGGTTATATGGATTTCTAACAGACAATTATATGGAAAAAAATTTATCACATTTCATTTAAAGCCACTATAGTAAATTCTTATAAATCCGCTTGTATTATTTTATGACGATATCAGAGTGATATTGGCTCTGGCAACATAGATTCTTGGAAAATTGTGCAAAAACTTTCATATAAGACCTGAAAAATGAGCTTTGTTTTCAAAAATAATAATCAAAGATAGCAAGAGTTATTATTTTTAAATGTACAATTTTATAAATAAAAATGTAATTTTCGCAATGAATTATTAAAATTATTTTTTAATAACTAAATTTTTTAAAATTTGAATTTTGCTTCAGTCAGATCATAATGTAAAGTGAATTACACCTTTTATTTCCGTGTTACATAACTGCGATGTACACTAAAGTCAAAATGACCAGCGAGCATTAAGGGTGCATTCGAAAACATTTTTTTCGCCTTCAACAGTTCGAAATTTTCTGATACAATTTCAGACTCACTTTTAGAAGTAAAAACACGAAATTTGCTGATGTGACTTTTAAAGAGATCCATAAGATGTAGTGTGATTTTATTTTTTGTTAAATTCATTAGAATTAGATTATTTCCTCAGTATGACTCTTTTTTTTCGTTCCCAGATCTCCCGCTTCGGAAAATTCGGTTTAAAACGTTGACTTTAACAGCATTTTTTTGCCATATTTTCTGCATTTATCAAAAAATTGAAAAGCACGGGACCTAATATACTTCCTAAATAAGAGAATTTGCCAGTTTGATGCGCTTGAGAGCAAAAACGAATTTAAAAATAAATCAGAAAAAAAGGCAATTTGTATTGAAATACACCCTTAATCGGGGGTCTCATTTATTACTGCTATCATCCATCATAGCATTTTTGCCACATATGTTCTTAGAATTCTCAACATACGACGATACTGAGTTTGATCACTTGAGCAGTTTTAGATCATTATTGCTAAAATGAATTTTGTAAAATTTAAACGGCTAGAGATAGCCCAGAACAGATTTTTTTTTCAAAGGTAAATTCATTTATTTTACAATTTAACACTTGAAAATTATAATATGGATGAGAAGTGTGTTATTTTCTGCTTATTACAAATTTGGAAAAAATAATTTATTATTTTTGTGTTTTAAATCATTTCTTCATGTTTAAAATCACATACTGTAGCATAAGAGTAAATATTTGCAGTTTTAACATTATATAGCATTTAAAATAATTATTCGTTTTAAATACTATCTATTTCAGCGTGTTTATAATATATTTTGCTATAAAACTTCGAGTTTTCATTATTTTACATGCTATACATTTCTTATTTCATTTTCTACCGATGACAAAAGACAGCTTTTCATAGATTTCAATTCATGGTTTTTCGTTTGTGATTTTTAAATTGAAGACTTTTTATAAGCGTATTGCATTCAAAAACTACAAGACAAAAAAAATAAATAAAAACTCTAAAAAAAATGTCATTTGATATCAGAAGAAATAGGTTTTTTAACCTAGTCCGAAAAATTCAAATGTTTACACCATATCCAATTACAGACACTGAAGCAATTATAACTTTTTTTCAGATTGAACGTACAGGGATTTTTGATCTGACTTTGTCCATCATTATGTCATCAACTCCTTGAAGAGAAGTGTCACACATATATGACGCATAAGGTGCCCAGGACCCTTTACTATTCCCACCAATCACTTTTTTGCGTATTTTGCTTAATAGAGTTATGAAAAGAAAAAAGAAAGATTACATACAGTGTGTTCAAGGATTATTGGACAAACTTTAGGGAAACGTAAGGAACACCACAATGAATCAGATTTGAATAGCAACCCGTGGTCGGAAACGTCACGGAAAAGTAGTATGGCAAGTACAAGAAACTAAGAGGCACAAGAGTGAGATCATCTCAAATAATTTGTTGGTCAAAGATAATGCAATTACTGTGGTAGATGATATCTGAAAATGTCACATTTCATCTGATGATATATGACTAGGTATAACTATGTTGTAAAAACATTTAAAAAATATTTAAAGTTTCCACCATTATTATCGAAATGTGCATTACACCGTCGAACAATGAATTAGTAGACTCGTTCAAATATATCTCGATTTTGTTGGATATCTCCAGCAACACAGACGAGTCTTGCAACTAGATCCATTCGGAATCTAGAGACATACACAGCAATTTTAAGTGCACTCCAAAGAAACAAATCAATGCTTCTTAACACTTTGGAGGGGCAAAGCACATGTATGCTTAAAATGCTGAAATGATAGATTGACACCAGACTTTAAAAGGAATTTATTTCAAAATAGTTTAAATCTTTCTTTCACGTATTTGATATAATTAAGATTTTCCTTTCGAAATTCTAGTGCCAACGAGGCATTTCGGAACTAACATTAAGTGGGATACATTTTATCTCACCCCACTTCAAGGCGTTAACCTTCCTACCCTGAATGGGTCTAATCGACCCATAGCTATAATTTGTTTTATACGATTCGCACTAGAACTTTTTTCATAAAGAAAGTCAAATAGTAGATTCAGAGAAATAAGTCAATTAAATATATTAAAATGTTCTAAATAACAGTTCTGGTGCGAAATGATTTTATCAAGATTGAGTAAAATTCGAGCAGGGTAGGAAGGTTAAATAAGAAGAGCATGGTGACCAGATAGCCAGTCCACCACGGTCAGCCTATAGGTTACCAAATTCCTGAAATCCAAACACCAATGTTTACGAACACATCTGCCATAATGGGGAGGTGCCCCGTGATGATGAAATACCATATGGCGTCTGACATATTGTGGCATTTCTATTAAGTACATTTAGTAGCACCTGGTGCAAAAGATGCAATAATTTGCAGATGCTAGGCGTACTGGTAACAAGTAAGACCAGTGTAAGATGTCGCTAAGCTCAACAGTCCAAACATTCACATAAAAGCGATATTAGATAGCATGTGATTTCAGACCAGGAAGATTCTCGCTTGCCCATAAATGCGCATTGTGGTGATTGAACAGTTTCTAGTATCAGTTTCGATTTTAAAAAAAATCGCAAATAAGTGACCGCTGATTTCTTCCAATACTCTTGTGAACACCACCACCTAACGGTGAACTAAGCCATTTCTGACTACGTCATGGCATAACCAGGGTGGGTGTCAAAAACCAGAAACATTGTAAGGTTTTCTTCTCCAGTTTGACACCAGAATTTTTAAATGAAAGTTTTAATTTTATCAAGTTCATAAAAAAAAGCATTGATTTTCTTTGAAATAAATTTATTTTTACATTCTGGTGCCAATCAACCATTTCAGCAATTTAGACAAAGAAGAGCTTTACTCCTCATAGGCTAAGTGGCTTATATATGGAAATATTTTCTCACAAGCATGATAAAAATTTCTATTTGTTTTTACTGCTGTCAATTTACTCAGGCATCATAATATATTTACTGGCACTGACAGGAAGTTGTCCAGTTTTTTTCTCAACAGGGGGGAAACGGAGGGCTTGACTACTACCAATATAATATTCCACAGAAAAAGAATATCCGTTTCTACCACTATTTATCATTGAAATTTTGCATAATATGATGTGCGAATAAGGAAAATATTTCTATTTAAATTTTTGATTGAAGTTCCCCCCCCTTCCTCCACAGGTCTAGTCAACGATATGCCCTGGCCCTGCAAAAGTGATTGCATTTTAAGCTTCATATACTTTAATGCTATTTCAATTCCTCTTTATTAACCCTTAACCACTTCAAGGGCCGTGGTTCACTTTTGGACCACCTAATTTTTATTCATGAATGCCTCATTGGTACCAGAATACTGAAATGAAAAATATCCTATTATTGAGTACAAGAAAAGCTTTTGCTTATTTTGAAATAAATCTGTTTTTAAATTCTGGTGTCAATCACTCATTTCTGCATTTTAGGAAGAGAAAAACCTTGTCTTTAAAAGGGTTAATTCAATGCATAGTGATGCATATCAAGGCTACATACAAATGAAATTATGAAGGGAGTTTTATGTGTTTCAGTACCAGAAATTTCGCATATATTGGTGGCTAGATCTGAAAATAGATTTATTTCTTCATTATATTATTATTATTATTATTATTATTATTATTATTATTATTAAATATACCAAATATTACTTTACGATAACTATGATGCAGTGTGCCTGAAACTCCTTGAAGTGTACGAACACTATGATATCTGCATCACTTGAAACTAAGTTCTTTGCTACTACTGTATTTATATGAAAATATTAATGCTGTAAAAATTACATAAATTTGCTGTTACGTAAAGTTAAGAAGCTGTCTTAAAGTTTTTGATGTCTAATCGTCAATGTAAGGATAAAAAATACAATTTTGAAGAAGTAATTCATGCATTTAAGAATAGATTTTACAAAATAAAATTTTATATAAAATAAGATATTCAGATTCAAGCTTATTAAAATATTTACTAATATGCAATGTTTTAGTTGACTATAGTTTTTACTTATATTGCTGATGCGCAACATAAAAAAGGTTTATATATTATAAGAAAAATGTATCTCTGATTATTTTTCCCATATAATTAACCTTTCTAAGAAACAAACACAATTTTTTTTCAAAATATATAAAATCACACATTTAAGAGCTAATAGAGCCATCTTTTACCTTATTAAACCGGAAAATATTCCCAATTAAAGTTGGTAAAAAATTCTGTTTTAAAAAACTGGCGATAAACGATTTAAAATTCTGTAAAAGAAACCCTTGTCGGAAATCAAAGTAAAAAATATTTCTCATTTATATAATGTTCTTAACTGTACAATGTTAAAAAAAAAAAAAACAAGTTTAATGTATGAAATATGTATTTTATGAATCTGAGAACAAATATATAAACAATTTGAAACAAATGTGTGTTATAAAAAAATAGGAAAAATTTCTTTCATAACTAAATTGCCATAATTACAAATATCTCTTATAAATCGCAGTTCATTTTTATCTATAGTATAAAAAAATTCTATTAATTCTTTTCCATGTAAAGCCAATATATTTAAATCCCCTTGATGTTAAATATAAAAGAGAAGCGCATTTTGCACAATAGCTTTTCATGTAAAAAAAAAAAAAAGAAATTATAATAATTTTTCACATTTACGCTTCTTGAAACCCTAAAATAAAGCACCTAATAGGATTAAAGTTAAGTTCTACTTCTAATTGTATTCTTTCAAAAGGGTGTGTTGAATATTTTTCACGATCATTTCACTAATTGTTTCAAAAGTATTGTGTAACTATCTGTGTTCAATAATACATTTTAAAAAAATCCAGATACATTGGAAGTAATAATCCGATGAGCAAATTTCATGGTCTATGAATTAAGACTTTTTTCATATATTCTTAAAAATAATGCTTTTAAATATATGTATGTCAGGATCTGATAGCACCTGTGCTAAAGAATGTAATGTCTACTCTTTCTCTATTTGAATATCTCATATTGTATGGTTGTGTACAGAATTTCCAAGGTGACATTCCTTCTTCGTGGAAAGGGGAATTGCCAGCTAATCCTTTACAGGTGGGGTGTTAGAGAAAAGAGATAGCTGAGAGGCATGTCCACCTGTCAGTGAAGTATGCGGATGGTGAGCAGATTAGCAGCATGCCACTAAGCAAGAAAAGAATGGAGTGTCCAATGAGGAGGCTCCAAAGGGGTTTATGTGGGGGAAAGCAGTGATTTGGAGAGGGCAAGTTTGCCTCAGTTCATTCAGTCCTCACCTAGGTTTCGGACCGAGAAGTTGCGCTGTGTAGAAGAGCGTAAAGTGTGCATTTTCTGGTGCGCAAAGGACACAGACGTCCTGGTGTTTAGTGCTCTGGGCTAAGAAGTGCAGGCCCAGTATACTTGTGTTGGGAGACTCAAGGTTGAGCTCCAAAAAAGTGAATTTAACGTGTATTGAGTGTGAGGTGGAAAGTGTAATTGGAATAGTACACAACCAATCTTTACGGTATCTAATTTAATGTTGAACCGGATCACCTATATCCGAGTTGTAGTTGTATATATTTGTAAATAGCGTATTTTGTGTGTACATATATTCTAATAAACTGATAATTCGGTTACTAGCGTAAGTCTTCATTTACACCAATCTCACAGTGGGTGACCGATATCACCTAGTAATATCGGTGGTGGCAGCTATATCTACCACGGACATTCTTCAAAGTTGTGTGGACTGAGGGGAATGTCCGACAAATTGTTGGCAGCGTCGGGATAGAATCGCCTGAAACCAGTGACCAGCGAGCCGTGTTGCAGTCTGTTAATGCCGGAGTATCCAGTGGAGTTCTTGTGTGGTCGTGCCATATCGTCGAGTAGGTGCTAAAGAATCGTGCCGGATCGTCGATTGTATGCTAAAGTGTCGTGCCGTATCGTCGAATGTGTGTAAAGTGTCGTGCCGTATCGTCGAGTATGTGCTAAAGTATCGTGCCGGATCGTCTAGTGTGGACTAAAGTGTTGTGCGTATCTTTATTAGAAAGAACTAAACTGAACTGTTGTGCCATATTACCGCTACATCGTGGAACTACCTGTGATTAGAAAAGTAATCCAGCAAAGAAAGTATAAGGTAAGGTGTTTTGATCACATCTTTCTACTGACATCTCGAACCAAAATGTGTTGTGGTATAATTAATAGTAATTTAAGTAAATTGTCTATATCAATCATGTGTTTTATCAATACTCCCTACCTATAAAGTGTTAATAACCATATTGGCTATTGTTTTAAGGAAAGGTCATAATAACTTGAGCTAGTATTGGTTTTTTCTATATATTTTCTTTACTAATTGTGTTAATAGTAGTTGGAAGGAATAATTAAATTTACTTAAGTTTAAATTATTGTTAAAGTAATATTTAAATGAAGCAGTATTTTTTAAGTTTGAAGAGGGTATAGTAACATTTGCTTAGAATTTTAATTGACAACCATAGTGGAAAAAAAAGGCTCAAAAGAGAGCCATAGTGGAAAAAAAAGGCCCAAAAGAGAGCCATAGTGAAAAAAAAGGCTCAAAAGAGAGCCATAGTGAGGAAAAATAAAAGTAAAGATTTTCAGTATATTTGTTTTAAGTGTAAGAACCAGTATTGAGTTCGGAAATATTTTAGTGAGGATAATTGTAGAAATTTATATATATATGTTGTACAATTTTTCTTTATGTGGATTTCTTGATTGACATCAATACTTCTATTCAATATCAACGTATCAGTATGATTATGTAAATTGTGTGTTGTTATCTAAGTGTATACATTGAGACCTATATTGCATAGTAATCAAATCGAATTACTCTTTTACCTTTTGTTTTATTGGAAGTATATTGTGTGATATCAATGGTTGAGGAAAATTAGAGTATTCAGTAGGTTAATTAGAAATGAAATGTATGGATTATCTGAAGGGTATTTATTAGTTTAATAAGTGGAGAAATATCTGTACTAAGTTAGAAATTTAGGAAATATTAATTTGGTAGGTTTAACTATTCTTGTGGGGTGGTAATAACAATCGGTGGAGGTATGGCTTTCTTATTAAAACTAAAAAAGGTTGATCTTCAGGGGATAGCCGAAGAATTGGGTGTTGAATTCACGGAAGATGATACCAGAATTCAGCTTAAGAAAAAGATAATGGACAGTGATGAGTATGACGAGGGGGTTATTAAGGAATTATCTGACACTATTGTTGCAGAACGATTAGAACAGGAAAAATTAGAACGCGAAAAGTTAGAAAAACAGGAACAATTAGAACGCGAAAAGTTAGAACTCGAAAAGTTAGAAAAGCAGGAAAAGGTAGAAATGGAAAAATTAAGAATGGGACATGAATTAGAAATGGAGAAACTAAGGGTGCAGGGATCGGCAAATAATTTCAATGGGTCTAGGGAATTTAATAATGAAAGTAACATAGAAAAATTGATCAAAAGTGTTAAAACGCTATCTATCAAAGTACCAGAAGGGACTGAGGGATGGAATTTATTTTTTAACAGCTTAGAAAGGGCATTCAAAACTAAAAATGTACCGGAAAACCAGCAGGCCGAAATTCTACTAAATATGTTAGGAGATAAGGCGGATAATTTGTTAATTTATACGACTACGGAACAAATGGAGAATTATGAGGAATTAAAGGAGTTAGTTCTAAGGGAACATGAGCCGACACCAAATTCATGTTTGGAAAATTTTAAGATGGCTAAGAGAAACCAGAACGAAATTTGTATTATTTGTATCGCGTTTAATAGCGACGTGGGAAAATTATTGTAAGATTAGAGGTGCTGAATCATATGAAAAGGTCAACCAGTTAATAGTTACTGATAAGTTAGTAAGTACGCTAGATGAGGATACTGCGTCATATATTGGGTTAACCCTTTCAAGGGTGGTGGCTAGAGGGTCTAGCCACCTAATTTTAATTCCAAAATTGACAAATGGCACCAAGAATATTTTAATAAAATTTTAATTTTTCAATGAAAGTTCAAAATAGCAATTTTTTCTTTTCTAAGAAGTTTGTTTGAATATTCTGGTGTCAGTCAGTTATTTCATCCTTTTACGTGCGTAATTCCTCTGCCCCTGAAAGGTAACTCAGTCAGTAAGTAACTCATCAAGGTAAGTGGTTAGAAACTTCTAAAATTGCTAAAGAATGTGACAATTATTTTGACGCTAAACATAAGTCTTACGCCGTTACGTATAAAAGTTTTAAAGGTAAAGATAGGCACGTAAACAATGAAAAAATGAGACCGAGGGATGATAACAAAGTTAGCAATAATTGGAGGCAAAACGGGAGTAATGAGACTAATTCTTTTTCGGATGGGAAAATAGATTTTAAGAAGCCTTGTGATGCTTCAGCTCCTAAATGCTTTAAATGTGGTTTGAGAGGTCATTACCAACGTTTTTGTAATAAAGTGGGTAATGAGGGAAATAATAATGGTTATAAAGGGCGAGATCCGAAAGCGGGTGTGCATAAGGTTGTGGTAAAAGAAAGCAAAGAGTTACCTAATGGAGCTATTGTGGCGAGAATATCGGCAAAGGCCGAACAGAGAACTAACGTTATTGGTGAGAAATTAAATAAACTTGAGAAAATTGAAGTTAGTGTAAATGCGCAAAAAGCAAAGGGATTGGTTGATTCGGGTTGTGAAATTAGTGTTGTTCAAAAAGATTTGGTACCGGAAGAGAAATTAAAAGGAGCGGGTAGTATTTATTTACAAGGGTTATTCGGTGAAGCAGTTAAATCGCCGTTAGTTAAATTGCCATTAGCTATTCCGCAATTCGGACAAACTAATGTAATTCATCAGGAAGTACTTTGCGCAGTGACTGATAATATTAATGAGCAAGTAATTTTACATCCCGAAGTGATTAATGAGTTGTCAGGTGTCAACCGCGAGGAGCCATTGCTAGAGGCCCAAGAATTAGAAAGTTCAGAAATTATTGTTGATAACTTGAATGAAAAGGAAGGTATGAATAACGATAGTTGCAATGTTTACGCAATAGAAGCGAGTTCGCAAAATGTACAAACTCAGAATACGGAAAAAACGGAAGTGGAGAAAGGTAATAAAGCTATTGTTAGCAATTCCGAGATGTTTAAGGATTCCCAATTAGAATGCAAAGAATTAGAGAAAGCTTGGGAATTAGCTAAAATGGATAAGGGGGATTATTATATTGTAAATGGCTTATTATATCACAAAGAGAAATTGTTAGGCGAGACTATAGCGCAATTAGTAGTACCCAAAGTAAGAAGGGAAGAAATCCTAAAATTAGCGCATAGTTCGGTATTTGGAGGTCATCATGCAGCTAAGAAAACCTTACAGAGAATCAGGTATTCATTTTATTGGGAGGGGATGGCGAAAGAAACTAAACAATTTTGTGAGTCATGTTTAGAGTGCCAATTGACTAGAGGGGTTAAAATAAATGATAGAGCTCCTATTTCCCCAGTGTCACGTCCGGAACTTCCATTTCAGGTAGTTAATGTTGACTTAATTGGGCCTATTGATCCGAAAAGTTCACAAGGGCATCAGTATATACTAACTTTAATTGATCAGCATACCAGGTGGGCGGATACGATCCCTTTAAAAAGTTTAACGGCTAAAACCGCGTGTGATGCGTTACTTCAAATATTTATGAGGACAGGAATTCCAAATATAATTGCCTGAGATAATGGAACCAATTTCACTGCCGACGTAACGAAAGAATTTGAGAAAAGGTTAGGTGCTAGTCCAAGATTTTCGACCCCACAGTATCCACAGTCTAACGGGCTTGTGGAACGATTTAATCAGACTCTTAAACGTATGTTACATCATACTATTAGAGAAGAAGGAAAAAAGTGGCATGAACAAATACCATTTGTATTATGGGCGTATAGGGAAGTCCCAAATTCTACGACGGGAATCGCACCTTTCCACTTATTATATGGTAGAGCGCCGGAAGGTCCTTTATCGATTCTCAAGTCATCTTGGGCAGGAGAAAATAAGGGGGCGCAGTTAGATACTACGCCGATTCATGAGTATCTGAAGAAACTTGGAGGACGTTTAGAAAGAGCCGCAAATGAGGCAAAATTATCGTCTGAGGTACAACAAAATAGAATGGCTTACCATAAGAATTTAAGGTCTAAGGAAAAAGCGTTTGAAGTAGGCGATAAGGTAATATTGTTAATCCCCGATTCAACTAATAAGTTATATTCTAGGTGGCAAGGGCCGGCAACCATAGTCGAAAAACGAAACCAGCATTCTTTTATAGTTGAGTTAGCTGACGGGAGTAGGAAGCATGTGCACCAAAATAAAATACGAGAATTTATTGCTAAATGTAATATAGTTAATATTGTTTTCGAGGGTGATGAGGAATTTGGAGAAGTTGGGGAAATTCCTATTTTGAACCGGTATCAGGAAGTAGAACGAGATATAGAGACGTTCGAAATAAAAGGGTTATCTAACAATCAAGTTAAAGATATAAAGTGTATTTTGAGAGAGAATAAAGAGGTTTTTATGGGTCCTGTACGACCAGCCGATGTAGGAGAACATCATATTGATATTAAACCGGGGGTGGAAAGGAAAAAGCCAAAGTTATATAGTGTACCAGTAGCTTATAAAGAGGAAGTAGATAGGCAGATTCAGGAGTTATTAGAATTAAATCTAATCGAAGTGTCAAATGCTGAAATTATTCATCCAATTGTTTGTGTGGCGAAAAAAGACGCAACTGTTAGGCTTTGTATAGACTATAGAGCATTAAATTCGGTAACACAGGTTCCAACCTTTCCGATGAAAGATTCTCAAGAAATCATGTATACCGCAGGGGCGGCTAAGTATTTATCCTCGATTGATTTATTGAGGGGTTATTGGCAGATTAAAATGGCTGAGGAGTGTAAACATTTGACAGCTTTTACAACGCATAATGGAACTTATCAGGGGCGTACCATGCCTTTTGGATTATCAGGGGCGGCTGCCACGTTTCAGAAAGATATGAATGAAGTTCTTCAAGGTCATCGGAGGTATGCGGAAGCATATATTGATGATGTCATCATTTTCTCCGACACCTGGGAAGAGCATTGTGAACATGTTAGGGCTGTCATTGAAGAACTTAAAAATAGAAATTTTACGATTAGATTGGATAAGTGCAAATTTGGAGAGAAATTAACTAAGTTTTTAGGTCATGTAATTGGGGGTGGAACGCGTGCACCTGATGAGGAAAAAATAGGAGCAATAAGGGATCTAAAGCGACCAAAAACTAAAAAGGAATTTAGATCTGTTTTGGGATTAATGGGATTTTACCGATCTTATATTCCAAATTATGCCGAAATTGCTATACCTTTAACCGAATTGACAAAAGGGAAGGTTAAAAATACTGTACCATGGGATGAAAGGGCAGAAAAAGCATTTAATACTCTTAAAGATGAGTTATGTAAAGTGACGAGTTTGGCTACACCTATCGTAAGCCGGGAATATCAGCTCCACGCAGATGCTTCCGACCTGGCAGTAGGATGTTGCCTTACTCAAAAAGATGAAAAGGGTCAGTTTAAACCAATAGCTTTTGCCAGTCAGAAATTGTCAGGGGCTCAGCGTGCTTGGCCGAGTATAGAGAAAGAGGCTTGGAGTGTGCTCTTTGGGTTGCGAAAGTTTGAAAAATGGACCTATGAATCTCAAATTGAGATCATTACGGATCATAATCCATTAAAATTTCTCACCGAAACAACCCCAAGATCACCCAAACTCACTAGATGGGCTCTTGCCTTGCCACGCTGGAACCTGAGTATTTCTCATCGTCCAGGAGCCCAACATTTAAATGCTGACGCAATTTCCAGGCTACATAGAAAGAGCTGGGAAGAACAACCAGTTGTTAGCCCATCAACATCAACGACCCAATAGTGGACAACCTTAAAGATATCCGTCACACATTTAATTTTTTTTTCTGTGGGTGTGTAAATATTTTTTAATTTTTTTGTTTATAATATTGTATTAACATGTGTATTGTTTAGGTAATAATAATATTAGTAAAGGTTCAGTAGAGATGTCAGTAGATAGTGTTCAGACACCTGGAAATACCTATGTAATAAGCATAATGAAGAAATCTGTAAAGAGACTATTGAACTCTTCTGCGATATTACTATATGTTTGGGGAAAATTAGCCCCTAAAAGGCATATTTTCCGCTAAGGTGGGGGGTGTCAGGATCTGATAGCACCTGTGCTAAAGAATGTAATGTCTACTCTTTCTCTATTTGAATATCTCATATTGTATGGTTGTGTACAGAATTTCCAAGGTGACATTCCTTCTTCATGGAAAGGGGAATTGCCAGCTAATCCTTTACAGGTGGGGTGTTAGAGAAAAGAGATAGCTGAGAGGCATGTCCACCTGTCAGTGAAGTATGCGGATGGTGAGCAGATTAGCAGCATGCCACTAAGCAAGAAAAGAATGGAGTGTCCAATGAGGAGGCTCCAAAGGTCTTTATGTGGGGGAAAGCAGTGATTTGGAGAGGGCAAGTTTGCCTCAGTTCATTCAGTCCTCACCTAGGTTTCGGACCGAGAAGTTGCGCTGTGTAGAAGAGCGTAAAGTGTGCGTTTTCTGGTGCGCAAAGGACACAGACGTCCTGGTGTTTAGTGCTCTGGGCTAAGAAGTGCAGGCCCAGTATACTTGTGTTGGGAGACTCAAGGTTGAGCTCCAAAAAGTGAATTAACGTGTATTGAGTGTGAGGTGGAAAGTGTAATTGGAATAGTACACAACCAATCTTTACGGTATCTAATTTAATGTTGAACCGGATCACCTATATCCGAGTTGTAGTTGTATATATTTGTAAATAGCGTATTTTGTGTGTACATATATTCTAATAAACTGATAATTCGGTTACTAGCGTAAGTCTTCATTTACACCAATCTCACAGTGGGTGACCGATATCACCTAGTAATATCGGTGGTGGCAGCTATATCTACCACGGACATTCTTCAAAGTTGTGTGGACTGAGGGGAATGTCCGACAAATTGTTGGCAGCGTCGGGATAGATTCGCCTGAAACCAGTGACCAGCGAGCCGTGTTGCAGTCTGTTAATGCCGGAGTATCCAGTGGAGTTCTTGTGTGGTCGTGCCATATCGTCGAGTAGGTGCTAAAGCATCGTGCCGGATCGTCGATTGTATGCTAAAGTGTCGTGCCGTATCGTCGAATGTGTGTAAAGTGTCGTGCCGTATCGTCGAGTATGTGCTAAAGTATCGTGCCGGATCGTCTAGTGTGGACTAAAGTGTTGTGCGTATCTTTATTAGAAAGAACTAAACTGAACTGTTGTGCCATATTACCGCTACATCGTGGAACTACCTGTGATTAGAAAAGTAATCCAGCAAAGAAAGTATAAGGTAAGGTGTTTTGATCACATCTTTCTACTGACATCTCGAACCAAAATGTGTTGTGGTATAATTAATAGTAATTTAAGTAAATTGTCTATATCATTTATGTGTTTTATCAATACTCCCTACCTATAAAGTGTTAATAACCATATTGGCTATTGTTTTAAGGAAAGGTCATAATAACTTGAGCTAGTATTGGTTTTTTCTATATATTTTCTTTACTAATTGTGTTAATAGTAGTTGGAAGGAATAATTAAATTTACTTAAGTTTAAATTATTGTTAAAGTAATATTTAAATGAAGCAGTATTTTTTAAGTTTGAAGAGGGTATAGTAACATTTGCTTAGAATTTTAATTGACAACCATAGTGGAAAAAAAAGGCTCAAAAGAGAGCCATAGTGGAAAAAAAAGGCCCAAAAGAGAGCCATAGTGAAAAAAAAAGGCTCAAAAGAGAGCCATAGTGAGGAAAAATAAAAGTAAAGATTTTCAGTATATTTGTTTTAAGTGTAAGAACCAGTATTGAGTTCGGAAATATTTTAGTGAGGATAATTGTAGAAATTTATATATATATGTTGTACAATTTTTCTTTATGTGGATTTCTTGATTGACATCAATACTTCTATTCAATATCAACGTATCAGTATGATTATGTAAATTGTGTGTTGTTATCTAAGTGTATACATTGAGACCTATATTGCATAGTAATCAAATCGAATTACTCTTTTACCTTTTGTTTTATTGGAAGTATATTGTGTGATATCAATGGTTGAGGAAAATTAGAGTATTCAGTAGGTTAATTAGAAATGAAATGTATGGATTATCTGAAGGGTATTTATTAGTTTAATAAGTGGAGAAATATCTGTACTAAGTTAGAAATTTAGGAAATATTAATTTGGTAGGTTTAACTATTCTTGTGGGGTGGTAATAACAATCGGTGGAGGTATGGCTTTCTTATTAAAACTAAAAAAGGTTGATCTTCAGGGGATAGCCGAAGAATTGGGTGTTGAATTCACGGAAGATGATACCAGAATTCAGCTTAAGAAAAAGATAATGGACAGTGATGAGTATGACGAGGGGGTTATTAAGGAATTATCTGACACTATTGTTGCAGAACGATTAGAACAGGAAAAATTAGAACGCGAAAAGTTAGAAAAACAGGAACAATTAGAACGCGAAAAGTTAGAACTCCAAAAGTTAGAAAAGCAGGAAAAGTTAGAAATGGAAAAATTAAGAATGGGACATGAATTAGAAATGGAGAAACTAAGGGTGCAGGGATCGGCAAATAATTTCAATGGGTCTAGGGAATTTAATAATGAAAGTAACATAGAAAAATTGATCAAAAGTGTTAAAACGCTATCTATCAAAGTACCAGAAGAGACTGAGGGATGGAATTTATTTTTTAACAGCTTAGAAAGGGCATTCAAAACTAAAAATGTACCGGAAAACCAGCAGGCCGAAATTCTACTAAATATGTTAGGAGATAAGGCGGATAATTTGTTAATTTATACGACTACGGAACAAATGGAGAATTATGAGGAATTAAAGGAGTTAGTTCTAAGGGAACATGAGCCGACACCGAAGGCATGTTTGGAAAATTTTAAGAAGGCTAAGAGAAACCAGAACGAAATTTGTATTATTTGTATCGCGTTTAATAGCGACGTGGGAAAATTATTGTAAGATTAGAGGTGCTGACTCATATGAAAAGGTCAACCAGTTAATAGTTACTGATAAGTTAGTAAGTACGCTAGATGAGGATACTGCGTCATATATTGGGTTAACTCATCAAGGTAAGTGGTTAGAAACTTCTAAAATTTCTAAAGAATGTGACAATTATTTTGACGCTAAACATAAGTCTTACGCCGTTACGTATAAAAGTTTTAAAGGTAAAGATAGGCACGTAAACAATGAAAAAATGAGACCGAGGGATGATAACAAAGTTAGCAATAATTGGAGGCAAAACGGGAGTAATGAGACTAATTCTTTTTCGGATAGGAAAATAGATTTTAAGAAGCCTTGTGATGCTTCAGCTCCTAAATGCTTTAAATGTGGTTTGAGAGGTCATTACCAACGTTTTTGTAATAAAGTGGGTAATGAGGAAAATAATAATGGTTATAAAGGGCGAGATCCGAAAGCGGGTGTGCATAAGGTTGTGGTAAAAGAAAGCAAAGAGTTACCTAATGGAGCTATTGTGGCGAGAATATCGGCAAAGGCCGAACAGAGAACTAACGTTATTGGTGAGAAATTAAATAAACTTGAGAAAGTTGAAGTTAGTGTAAATGGGCAAAAAGCAAAGGGATTGGTTGATTCGGGTTGTGAAATTAGTGTTGTTCAAAAAGATTTGGTACCGGAAGAGAAATTAAAAGGAGCGGGTAGTATTTATTTACAAGGGTTATTCGGTGAAGCAGTTAAATCGCCGTTAGTTAAATTGCCATTAGCTATTCCGCAATTCGGACAAACTAATATAATTCATCAGGAAGTACTTTGCGCAGTGACTGATAATATTAATGAGCAAGTAATTTTACATCCCGAAGTGATTAATGAGTTGTCAGGTGTCAACCGCGAGGAGCCATTGCTAGAGGCCCAAGAATTAGAAAGTTCAGAAATTATTGTTGATAACTTGAATGAAAAATAAGGTATGAATAACGATAGTTGCAATGTTTACGCAATAGAAGCGAGTTCGCAAAATGTACAAACTCAGAATACGGAAAAAACGGAAGTGGAGAAAGGTAATAAAGCTATTGTTAGCAATTCCGAGATGTTTAATGATTCCCAATTAGAATGCAAAGAATTAGAGAAAGCTTGGGAATTAGCTAAAATGGATAAGGGGGATTATTATATTGTAAATGGCTTATTATATCACAAAGAGAAATTGTTAGGCGAGATTATAGCGCAATTAGTAGTACCCAAAGTAAGAAGGGAAGAAATCCTAAAATTAGCGCATAGTTCGGTATTTGGAGGGCATCATGCAGCTAAGAAAACCTTACAGAGAATCAGGTATTCATTTTATTGGGAGGGGATGGCGAAAGAAACTAAACAATTTTGTGAATCATGTTTAGAGTGCCAATTGACTAGAGGGGTTAAAATAAATGATAGAGCTCCTATTTCCCCAGTGTCACGTCCGGAACTTCCATTTCAGGTAGTTAATGTTGACTTAATTGGGCCTATTGATCCGAAAAGTTCACAAGGGCATCAGTATATACTAACTTTAATTGATCAGCATACCAGGTGGGCGGATGCGATCCCTTTAAAAAGTTTAACGGCTAAAACCGCGTGTGATGCGTTACTTCAAATATTTATGAGGACAGGAATTCCAAATATAATTGCCTGTGATAATGGAACCAATTTCACTGCCGACTTAACGAAAGAATTTGAGAAAAGGTTAGGTGCTAGTCCAAGATTTTCGACCCCACAGTATCCACAGTCTAACGGGCTTGTGGAACGATTTAATCAGACTCTTAAACGTATGTTACATCATACTATTAGAGAAGAAGGAAAAAAGTGGCATGAACAAATACCATTTGTATTATGGGCGTATAGGGAAGTCCCAAATTCTACGACGGGAATCGCACCTTTCCACTTATTATATGGTAGAGCGCCGGAAGGTCCTTTATCGATTCTCAAGTCATCTTGGGCAGGAGAAAATAAGGGGGCGCAGTTAGATACTACGCCGATTCATGAGTATCTGCAGAAACTTAGAGGACGTTTAGAAAGAGCCGCAAATGAGGCAAAATTATCGTCTGAGGTACAACAAAATAGAATGGCTTACCATTATAATTTAAGGTCTAAGGAAAAAACGTTTGAAGTAGGCGATAAGGTAATATTGTTAATCCCCGATTCAACTAATAAGTTATATTCTAGGTGGCAAGGGCCGGCAACCATAGTCGAAAAACGAGACCAGCATTCTTTTATAGTTGAGTTAGCTGACGGGAGTAGGAAGCATGTGCACCAAAATAAAATACGAGAATTTATTGCTAAATGTAATATAGTTAATATTGTTTTCGAGGGTGATGAGGAATTTGGAGAAGTTGGGGAAATTCCTATTTTGAACCGGAATCAGGAAGTAGAACGAGATATAGAGACGTTCGAAATAAAAGGGTTATCTAACAATCAAGTTAAAGATATGAAGTGTATTTTGAGAGAGAATAAAGAGGTGTTTATGGGTCCTGTACGACCAGCCGATGTAGGAGAACATCATATTGATCTTAAACCGGGGGTGGAAAGGAAAAAGCCAAAGTTATATAGTGTACCAGTAGCTTATAAAGAGGAAGTAGATAGGCAGATTCAGGAGTTATTAGAATTAAATCTAATCGAAGTGTCAAATGCTGAAATTAGTCATCCAATTGTTTGTGTGGCGAAAAAAGACGCAACTGTTAGGCTTTGTATAGACTATAGAGCATTAAATTCGGTAACTCAGGTTCCAACCTTTCCGATGAAAGATTCTCAAGAAATCATGTATACCGCAGGGGCGGCTAAGTATTTATCATCGATTGATTTATTGAGGGGTTATTGGCAGATTAAAATGGCTGAGGAGTGTAAACATTTGACAGCTTTTACAACGCATAATGGAACTTATCAGTGGCGTACCATGCCTTTTGGATTATCAGGGGCGGCTTCCACGTTTCATAAAGATATGAATGAAGTTCTTCAAGGTCATCGGAGGTATGCGGAAGCATATATTGATGATGTCATCATTTTCTCCGACACCTGGGAAGAGCATTGTGAACATGTTAGGGCTGTCATTGAAGAACTTAAAAATAGAAATTTTACGATTAGATTGGATAAGTGCAAATTTGGAGAGAAATTAACTAAGTTTTTAGGTCATGTAATTGGGGGTGGAACGCATGCACCTGATGAGGAAAAAATAGGAGCAATAAGGGATCTAAAGCGACCAAAAACTAAAAAGGAAGTTAGATCTGTTTTGGGATTAATGGGATTTTACCGATCTTATATTCCAAATTATGCCGAAATTGCTATACCTTTAACCGAATTGACAAAAGGGAAGGTTAAAAATACTGTACCATGGGATGAAAGGGCAGAAAAAGCATTTAATACTCTTAAAGAGGAGTTATGTAAAGTGACGAGTTTGGCTACACCTATCGTAAGCCGGGAATATCAGCTCCACGCAGATGCTTCCGACCTGGCAGTAGGATGTTGCCTTACTCAAAAAGATGAAAAGGGTCAGTTTAAACCAATAGCTTTTGCCAGTCAGAAATTGTCAGGGGCTCAGCGTGCTTGGCCGAGTATAGAGAAAGATGCTTGGAGTGTGCTCTTTGGGTTGCGAAAGTTTGAAAAATGGACCTATGAATCTCAAATTGAGATCATTACGGATCATAATCCATTAAAATTTCTCACCGAAACAACCCCAAGATCACCCAAACTCACTAGATGGGCTCTTGCCTTGCCACGCTGGAACCTGAGTATTTCTCATCGTCCAGGAGCCCAACATTTAAATGCTGACGCAATTTCCAGGCTACATAGAAAGAGCTGGGAAGAACAACCAGTTGTTAGTCCATCAACATCAACGACCCAATAGTGGACAACCTTAAAGGGATGCCGTCACACATTTAATTTTTTTTTTCTGTGGGTGTGTAAATATTTTTTAATTTTTTTGTTTATAATATTGTATTAACATGTGTATTGTTTAGGTAATAATAATATTAGTAAAGGTTCAGTAGAGATGTCAGTAGATAGTGTTCAGACACCTGGAAATACCTATGTAATAAGCATAATGAAGAAATCTGTAAAGAGACTATTGAACTCTTCTGCGATATTACTATATGTTTGGGGAAAATTAGCCCCTAAAAGGCATATTTTCCGCTAAGGTGGGGGGTGTCAGGATCTGATAGCACCTGTGCTAAAGAATGTAATGTCTACTCTTTCTCTATTTGAATATCTCATATTGCATGGTTGTGTACAGAATTTCCAAGGTGACATTCCTTCTTCGTGGAAAGGGGAATTGCCAGCTAATCCTTTACAGGTGGGGTGTTAGAGAAAAGAGATAGCTGAGAGGCATGTCCACCTGTCAGTGAAGTATGCGGATGGTGAGCAGATTAGCAGCATGCCACTAAGCAAGAAAAGAATGGAGTGTCCAATGAGGAGGCTCCAAAGGTCTTTATGTGGGGGAAAGCAGTGATTTGGAGAGGGCAAGTTTGCCTCAGTTCATTCAGTCCTCACCTAGGTTTCGGACCGAGAAGTTGCGCTGTGTAGAAGAGCGTAAAATGTGCGTTTTCTGGTGCGCAAAGGACACAGACGTCCTGGTGTTTAGTGCTCTGGGCTAAGAAGTGCAGGCCCAGTATACTTGTGTTGGGAGACTCAAGGTTGAGCTCCAAAAAAGTGAATTTAGCGTGTATTGAGTGTGAGGTGGAAAGTGTAATTGGAATAGTACACAACCAATCTTTACGGTATCTAATTTAATGTTGAACCGGATCACCTATATCCGAGTTGTAGTTGTATATATTTGTAAATAGCGTATTTTGTGTGTACATATATTCTAATAAACTGATAATTAGGTTACTAGCGTAAGTCTTCATTTACACCAATCTCACAGTGGGTGACCGATATCACCTAGTAATATCGGTGGTGGCAGCTATATCTACCACGGACATTCTTCATAGTTGTGTGGACTGAGGGGAACGTCTGATCACGTGTATTTATCAGAAACTTTACGGAAACTTCAACTTAAAATTTAAGTCTTAAATTATTATCGTCATTAACCACTTAACTGATTCTTTTACTTTACGAACAATAAATTGAAAATATGGAATAAACACCACATTTTTAAGCTAAAATATTCTTAAATTTAGTCTAAACATTTCTGCCATTAACTAGTATGAAATCTTATTTAAAAAATTTTGTGGGATCAAAGTGCTATAAGTGATGGATCAAGCAAACTTTTCTTGTCTGTACGACGTCATTAAATAGTATTAAATCGTATTTAACCCTTTAACGTTCATTGGTTTCGCCACGAAACCACAAAATTTTATTTCCGATACGCAACACTGACACCGGTATTTTTATCTCAAAATATCCCTTTTATTTTGTATGTGAAAAATCACGTTTTCTTATTTAGAAATATATTTGTTCTTAATTACCGATGTCATTCATTTATTTCGACATCTTAGCAATGAAAATGCTATGATCGTCAAAGGGTTAAAAAATTAGTGGAATCAAAATGCTATAAGTGATGGATCAAGCAAACTCTTTTTGTTCGTACGACATCATTAACTAGCATAAAATTTTATTTAAAAAATTTAGTGGAATCAAAATGCAATAAATGATGAATCTCTTCTTGTCCGTACGACGTACGGACAAATTAGTTAAATGGTTAAATACATGATTTTTGTGAATAACAAGATTATTATTGCAAAATCCAAAGAAGGGCTCTATCATAGCTGCCACTACCTTACGCTTTTTTGGTCCCATAAATAATTTATTGTAAATTTTACTTCAATAAAATTGCCGTAATCTGCCGATTAAGATCAAATTTTCTGTTAAATTTTTGTGATACATAATAGGGATAGAGCTGGCATCAATGGCTATGGCCGTTTTAACCCTTTAAACATTGGTGCCAACCTGACATAGATTATCCGTAATACGTGCGTTAATTTGACCCTGGTTTAATGAGTTTCAAACCAGAAATTTTTCAAAGAAATAAATCTAAGTATGTTCCACTAACAATCTTGAAATTAAATAAATAAAGATTTATGAAATATATTTTCTGGTTTAAAATGACGTTAACCTGGATCAAACTAATCCAAGTATTACGGAAGATTAGTTGAAAGTTGGCAAATATGCCTTTAACCGTTTCTGGACGAGAGTCTTTTACAAAATGTTTAATTTTTTTTCACCGGCTTTTCAAAACAGAATTTTTACGTAATCTAATCGCGTAAATGCTCGAATTAAATAAGGCAAATTTTACAGTAGAAATTTATTGGTTAGAATAATCAAGGATTCTGAGCGTCTTATGCGGCACATACAATGGTCGCTCGTTCCCAAGGGGTTAACCACTTCAGGCGTAGTTGTCACATGATGGGACCACCTAATTTTAATTTCGATCTCGCAAACAGCACCAAGAAAATTTTAATAAAGTTTTGCTTTTACGATGAATATTTCTTGTTGAATATTACCTTTCCTTAAGAAATTGGATATATAAAAATTATGAATCATGGTTCAACATTTCACTAAATTTATGATATATGTTGAAGCATCAATAAACTGGTGAAAACAATAAAATCTGGTGGGAAGAATGAAAATTTTGCTCTATAATACGATCCTTGCGGCGTGAAAACGGTTAAATTTGAGAATCATTATGATTTTGGGTAAGAGAGAGAAATCGCCATGCGTAATGAACTCATTTGAATTCTGTTTGTAGGCATGGTTCGTATAGGTACATGGTTGGAGATGTTATTTTGAAGGTGAATAACCAGCATTCCTTTATTTAAAAAATAAGTTTTGTTCAAAAGCGCAACATTTTGTCTTATTTAATTAGAGATTTTCTATAAGAAAACTCTGCTATCAAAGAATTTCCCGGTCATGAAATTGTAGGTCCCTGTATGAGTCCTTGTAATAAGAAAGCGTCCCAAGCAGATCTCCCCAACCTACACAAGACCTTGATATTTGACATTTACTCGAATTTCGTCATGGAGCCAACTGATCACCACATACTGCTATATACATGTACATTGCCGTCACACTGCCTTTTATTAATTCTGGAAATAAAAAATTGTGATAGCAATAAAATAAATTAATTACCGTAATTTCGGGTGTGTAAGCCGCATATCAAACAATTCTTTTTGGACCCAGAAATTTTATTTAGTGATTGAATACAAATATTTACGGCTATTTAACTAGTTATATTTGTTTCTTTAAAAATTCTGGGTCGAAAAAGAATTGTTTGATCTGCGGCTTATACACCCGAAATTACGGTATATTTCAGTTTTAATCCTTTCCGTAGCAGGGCACTTACATCGCAAAAATGTTAAAATGACTGATTGACACCAGAATTTATGTGCAAATGTATTTGAAAATAAGAAAAATCTGTTTTCCTACACATTATAGACGACAATATCTATACCAGAATTGTGGTGTCACTGTGGCTTTTGGGAAGCAAGTTGATGTCATATGTAATAGAAAATTGAAACACCAAGGGTTAAAGTGGCACAACGAAATTAAATTCCGTCAACTTTTTGCCTTCCCCATATATCTTGATACAAGGCTGATACATATACACTGGCTTCTTATCAAATTTTATCCGCTTCACTGATATGCCCGTACGCCATACGGGAAACGTATTTTTGCCAAACTTGATTTGCATGTACCACGTAAGGGCATTCATATTCCAATCATAGTTTATTATTCTCAACAGTATTTTTTTTTTGTATAAATTTTCCGTTATTTAATCCGAGCAGTTTTAATATATTCAATTAGATAAAAATTTCTAAAATCCGGGGATAAAAAAATTACAAATTTTGTAATGGGCATGAAAAAAGAATAAGCATTATTTGAAAAAGTTTTTTTTTTTTTTTTCAAAAATATTGACCAGGTAAGTGGTTAAATGCTGTTGTACGGATTTTAAACCAGAAATCCTCCACCGTCCCACCTTCGCTGAGTTTTGCATTTTTTCTGTCGATCATATAATTTTTAAAATACTAAACTTGTAAAAATCAGGTATTCTTAGACACCTTTTCACATTACCTTAACAATAAAATTTATTTTATTTATATATATTTATTGCCATTTTAACATTTGCGAATTTGGAATATTTAAAATTTAACCTTCTGAAATTCTCCTAATTTTGCCAAATAGCTGACTTTGTGATATTTAATGAAATCTATTTCTGCACTTCTACCAAATGTTCATATTCGTAAAACTTGGATTAAATTACTTTAGTGCTAGTTTAAGAATATAACATTGCTCCTTTGATTAAATTTAAATTAACTGTGGTTTAGAGGGAATTGCAATATTCGCTCCGATTAAACTTTTTAACACACTTTCGGATGTTTGATTAAATAAAGCGTAATTATAGCTGACAAATGAATTTTTGAAAAGTGACAAATGTATACAATTTATTATATTTGTTTAATAAAAAGAAGAAAAGTATAGACTACTTACCTAGTTATCTCCAGTTAACAGGATTTCGCTTAATTTAGCATAAGTATAATTATAATATGTTAACTCGAAGAAAACGATCTTGGACACACTCCTTTAAATCCAAAAATCGTTCCTTCCTTTATTAAATTTTATTTCGTTTTTTTTAAATTTAAAAATACACAATTTATAGTTTTTATTTAATAAAATGGGAAAACCTATAAATCTCTTATTTAGCTATCTCCATCTAATCGCGTTCACATTGTTGTTAAATATCATTATCACGTGTTAACTGAAACAAAAATATGTAAAAAGCGCTGCTATGCTGCTTTTTTCACGATTTCCTTAATAACTATATCTCAAGAACTAATGGACGGATTTTTATAAAACTTTAGATTCCGTTAGTCCATAATATAATATGATGCTGATTGCTTTTAGTGTGCAGTTATGTAATAGAGGTGGTGCAGTTAATAGGTGGTGCAGTTAATAGGTGGTGCAGTTATGTATCATTATTCATAATTTTCGCAATAGCTTTTTCTCAAGGTCTAGTACACGAAATTTCATCAGTTGTCAGACTTACTAAATCCCTGATATAAATACACTGAACAACACTAACTTTTTAGTTTATTTCATTCGTGTTTAACCCCTTTAAGGGCGGTGGTTCATTTTTTGACCTCTTAATTTTAATTCCTTAACCCATTCGTGCCCAGCATCTTTTGCGTAAATTTTATTTGGTTGGCACCACTGTTTTTAGAAGATTTAAGTTTAGTTCATTAATCACGCAAATGCATCATTTAAATAAAATAATTATTGCTTTTCTTTTTTACCGGTGTCAAAAACAGTGTTGAATGCACCTTTCAGAGCGTCCCTAAAAAGGGACGCTAGGCACTAATGGGTTAATGCCACATTGGCACCAAAATATTCGAATGAAACTTTTTGATTTATGAATCACTTGAACAATAGCATTTGCTTATTTTGAAACAAAGTTAGTAAAATTTTTGTGTCATTTAATCATTTCAGAATTTTACGAATAGAAGTACTGATCGCAGTTCAAACTTCAGTTAGAACTTAGAACATTTAATTAGAAATTGACATAAGTTGTTACAGATTACATGGTTCGTACGGGTCCTGGAATTTTATGAGCAGGAAATTCTTTGGAACCAGTATTTTCTTATCGAAAATCTCTGATTAAATAAAACGAAATTTCTCTCTTTTGAACGATTTTTATTTTTCTATAAAGAAATGCTGGTATCTCACCTGGAAAATAACGGTACCCGTACGAACCATGGATTAGATTTTGATTAAAATCATCTAATCGCGGCCGCTCCAACGTGCTTCATTTTTTACGATGTATTAATATGAGATGAACGATTTTTTTGACATTACTATTGGTTAGTTTTTGATGCAAATCGCTCGACAGCTGGCGCTTCTGTTAAGATTTATTACGATTTCCATAATGGATATCTCTCAAAAACTAACGCACAGATTTTCATCAAAATTCAGATTCGGTTAGAACTTGACATAAGTTGTTACCGATTTCAACAACTTATGTCAAGATGATTCGATTTCATTTTTCACGATGTGCCAACATGTATGAGATAGAAGAATATTTTGGCATTACTACATCCAACTAGTTTTCAATAGCGATGAGAATAGAATTTTAAAATACTCGTTTGAAAAAAAAAAAAAAAAAAAAAAAAAAAAAAAAAAAACATAAAATGAAGACCAGAATTTTGCTGTCATAATAAACGTGTACAAAACCTCTTATATATTTAACTAATTTTTTGTAAATGCTGATGTCACTCAAGTATTTCAACATTTCAGCAGAGGAAGTACTTCGATCTTAAAATGGTTAAAGCAGCCCATAAAAATGTATAATTTATGAAGATTTCTTCGTAGAATTATGATTCATTTAGATTTCATGACATTTCATTTTTCAAGGACAGTACAATACATTTTATAATGCTGCTGAAAAATTCTCCATTAGAAATTCAATTAAACAAGTATTATACAAACTATAACAAATGGTTAACTTTAATGCATTTTACTCTTTGTTTTCCCTGGATACAAACATCGTAACATAATATAAACATGTGTCAAATTAAAAGTCCTTTTCCACTTCGCAAACTATAATAACAACTCAATTTATTATTTTACAAGGAAATTCATTTCATTTTGTACTGTTAAAAATATTTAGATTTACTGTGAATAAAATTTAAATTCAAAACAATTGTCTGCAAATAAAGTCATACGCTGAATTAATAATTTATTGTCAGTATTTAATACGCCTAATTTGTTACAAAATTCCAAATATATTTACACTCTTTGTCAAATACTCTTAATCTTATACAAGATCTGTTTACCAGATGCGATTGTTAAAATGTATGTTAATTAAATATTTTGAAATCCATTCTTTACTTTTGCAATTTTCTTAATTTCAATTAATTTATTCAAACAATATTAGAGCACTGCTTTTCAGGATTATCTTCAGTGCGAACTTTCAGTAGCTTACTTCATGAAAATGCGGTTTTTCTTAAATTTAAATGAATTATCTTTAATATTTTCCTTTCAAAACGACATCTTTGTTTCTGAATTTATGGAACATTTTTCTAGAAAATTTTGCAAATCATGTACCTTAAAATATCAATATTTGCTTTGCTTAACGCTATAGCTGCCAACGTGTACGTATTTTTCCCACCACTAAAACTAAGAAGAAAATTTTGACTTGTTTTATCATTGGAAGGCGTTGAATTTTGGTGATTGTTTTAAATAAAATTTTCTATTAAGTTTTTGTGGCAGAAAACATCCGTAGAATTTGGCAGCTATGCTTAATCTTTTCCAACGCAGAGCACTAGCATTACAAAAATGTTGAAATAACAGATGGGCACCGGAATTTATGTACAAATTTATTTGGAAACATGAAAGAGCTAGATTTTCCATGTATGATGAATGGAAAATATTTATACCAGAATTCTGGTGTCGGTTGTTATTTGGGAATAATTTTGTGTTATCCATGTAATGAAACATTGGAGCAAAAAATAGCTTAACCGTCTGAGTCCTGTTATCCAATAATCTTTTGTAATATATTGATTAATTTGACCGAGTTTAATCCTCATAAGGTGTTCATTTCGAACGTACATTATGTGAAATATGCTTGAGATTCATATTCGTTTCCTACTCTGAATATGGCTTTTGGGTTAAAATAGACCCGAACACCTTAGGAGGGTTAACTACATTTCTGACAAGAAATTTTATTCGTTACATCTTTATTTCCGATTTCTAGTAAACATATTTAATTTCATTTCCTAAAAGTAAATTCTAGTTCAAAACTCATTAATCCTTGGTGGAATTAACCGATTTATTACGAAACATTAGCTGGAGATCGGAACCTATATAAATTATATTACAATCAGTGTTGCCAGTGGGCTACTTTTTATTTAAAAAAATCATATTTCTCATTTTCCACCACTTCTTTTAAAGCTAAAATTCCTCTTGTTTTTGCCTTAATGAATTTGTCATTAAATAAATTGAATTATATCCATTGAAAAAAGTGGTACCAATCATGAAATCAGAAATTTTAAAATATAGCCCACTGGAACTCTGGCCACAATAGTCCCTGACATTCCAAACTTAAACCTTTTGTTATGTGTGTTTAATACACGAAGTTTGTGGCGTAAAGAAGTTCTAATTGCATAAAATTCAATGCATTATTGTTCACGCGGAATTAGAATGCTCGTTGAATGGATTTACTATTTTTTTCTTCATGAGTACCCGTTTTATCTGCAACACGATTGTGGGATAGTATATGCACCGATTTCGTCCAGTTAAAGAGGAATCAGGAATATTTCTACCAGCAACTAAAAAAAAGCATACCCTATTTAATTCCTGTTATCACGCAAGAAAAAAAAAAGTTAGTTCTGCAAAATACTCCCTTCGCCTACATTTGCGTTTATACCTATTAATTTTTATCAGTTGTGCACCACCTCCAAACGCTAGCGCCACAGTATATTGAAAAAATGGTTAATAGTTTGTGAAAATTCAAAACTTAATTCCTGAAAACACCATGGTCATCATTGATCGTCATATTGAACTTTTACACTTTCTGCTGATCAGTAACATTTTACAATAAATGTTTTATTCGAGCTTAAAAATTTCATGTTAAAAGAAGTTGAAAATTTTAATTACATTTTAGAGTTAGCAAAAAAGCGTACAATTTGGCAGCTATCATTACCTGTAGTTTTACTCTAATGTTAAAATATGCGTAACAATATTAGCCCTTGGCACTCCGTTGCCTCTGCTGCGGAGACATCATCTTTCCTTCCAAAATCAGTTTTTGGCCCTAGTAATAAAGGAAAGTAAAATTTTCCTTATTTAATCAGAGAAATTTTGAAATTTTCTACTTCAAGGAAAGTTCTTTTAGAAAAGTGGTGCTAATCGAATAAAATTTCTGTAAGAGGCATCGGAGTCCGAAGGGTTAACTCTTTCCGGCATGAACAAATTCTGTTAGTAAAAGAAGAAATTATCGACTCTCACCGGAAATCACAAACGACTTTTTTAGAAATTAAGAATTCCTTAATTTAAGCTTTCATCGTAAAAGCAAAATTTTGTTAAAGTATTATTGGTGCCACTTACAAGTTTTGGATTAAAAGAAGTGATCTCGGGCTGAGCACTCTGTGCCGGAACCCTTTGAGCTCTGGAGTCTAAATTTCTTCAAAATTCCAAAAGTCACATTCGCACCAGTATTTTGAAAAGAAAAAAATCGGTTAACGATATACACGAAAAAATGCGTTAAATCTTTTTCAAATAAAACTGGTCGAATTTTCTTGTGCCAGTGTGACATTTCGGAATTAAAATTATGTGGTAGAAAATTCTACCATCAGAGCTCAAGGGGTTAAACATTATCCCAATATTTCGTATCTGTTACTATGGAAAATATAAAGCACCATCTAATTTATATTATGAAGCAAAAAACATATCCGTAAGTAATATATCGACAGTGATGGAAATTTAAACAATGAATTTTGCATTTATTACAAATTTATTCACATCTAAACATCAGACAAGTTCAATTTTTACACCATGGAAGAAGATGAAAATGTATTTTTAAATAAACTTCTGTCTTAGTTTTTAGAATTTTTAGATTTTTAAAATGCAGTAATCCCTTAACATTAGCGAACGTTACGTTCTCGGAAGTCTCCGCGAATATCAAAATAGCAACAATTTCGCTTTATACTTGTCTTGCAAATGTTGTCAACACCTATGTAGAAGATTTTTCTGTACAGAAAGTGGTGCGAAGTATTCGTAAATGTTGAAATGTTCTGAGTTTTCTACTTTGAGAATAATCAAAACTAGCAAATGTTAAACGATTGCAGTACTTTTCAGGCGTGGTTTTGCTCTAAATCTCTCTATAGCGCGCGCAGCTCAGTTAAAGAAGGTTAGTCTGTTTCCACTTAAACCGATATAAATAGTTTAGCACTTGCTTCCGGTTAATATTCCATAACGAAATTAAAACTTCATTAATTAATTAATTATCTAAGCAAATAAAACACGTCTAATTAACTACTCATTTATTTATTTCAATTCCAGCGTCTCTAGCGTAAATTTTATTAGGTCGGCATCACATTTTCAAAAGAAGTTACTTTCTGTAATATAATATCAAAAATTCTCTTATTAAATAAGGCCAATTTTATTTTCCTTTATTACTGGCGCTAGATAAAATATTTTGCAAAGACAGATGCATAATAAAAGAATATAATAAAAAAAGTATAATGAATGAAAAATATAATGAAAAATAGCAAAATCTTAAACCACATTTTCAACCTTGAATTTTTGTCATGTGAAATTACCGCTTTCAGCAAATTTTAAATCTTTATTGAATACGTAATCGATATTTTTCCTATGAAATTCTTTGGTGTTTTTGTAGGCAATATATAATATATTTTAAATGTAAAAAAATATTTTAAAATTCAGAATTTAAAATGATTTTTATCTATATTCATTTTACCGTTCAGCAGTCTACTTTAAAAAAAATTCAGACTACTTGATAGCTACAACTTTTTTCAAGTAATACAGTTAAACTTGTTCTCTCTTTATACAATCTGTTATTAAATGCGGCAAATATTATTTTTTTAACAAAGTGGCAAATCAAAAAAATTAATTTTTAAAAAGTATCCAACTCTGAACGCTGTCAGCAGTATGTTATATTTCCGAGAAACCCGAGTTGGATATCCTTGTATCTACAGAAATAAATCAAACTTTTAATCGCAAAGAAAAATGATATGCAACGCAATAATATCTAGTTGAAATTATATGATATATAAGTCTGTCCTTGCTTGAACGCTTAAAATCGAGCTTCTTTTATGTGGAAACATAGGTCAAGAAGGTATTTTTTCGACTTTATTTTGATCTTCGTTCCAAGAAACACAATGGTTAAAAATTGTTTTTGATTTTTTCAATTTATTCATTTGTATCAAAACGATTTAAAATGACTAAATTCGTTTAATTTTATGAGTCATAAATAAATACAGTTTTCCTTATTTTAAATACTAATTATTATAAAGTTATCATTATGTAATATATTTTAAGTGCATGGATTTTCTAGTCTTGTGAATTGGTTCATTAACACTTTTGTATGTTTCATCGGACACATATTCATTCAATTAGAATTAATTTGTTTAAAGTTTTGTTAAAAACAAAATAGTGTATTTTAAAATGAACATTTTTGTTTTCTTATTTTGATTTCTGAAGCTGAACCTGCCTAAATATGAAATTTAAAATATATATATAATTTCAAAAAAGTTCAATTTATTCTTGCTGCGAAATTTTAGTATTTATATTTCTTACTGATTTCATATATAGCTGCCAGCTCTTTGGCTTATTCCTACCAACAAAGTTTTGCCTTATTTATTCGGCAGATTGGATGATTAGAAGTGGTAAAATTTACGCTTTGAGAACATTTGCAAGAGAAATATGCTAGAGAATATAAAAACATCCGCCGTTATTGAAACTTTGCGATAACCCGTGAATGCTACCATGGGCATTAGAGGATTAACTCATTAGCACCAATTTACAAGAAAACTTGCCAATTAAGTATTTCAAATTTTTAAATGGGAAAAGTAGTTTTTAATTAGGAAGTTTTTATATAAACACGTTGACTGCCACGGCAATTTTCAAAAATCTGGCCTAAAATGACAATTTGATTTAATTACATTACATTATTAAAAATTCCCACCAGTATTTTTTTAATATAAATACTAAAGTTGATTTCCCTTGCAAATGTTGTTAAAGGATGTGTCAAGCATTTCTGTTTTTTAAAAGTGGTGATGTTTAGAAAAAGTAGAATTAACACATTGACTGCCCACTAAAAGACAACCCGTAGTTGGCTTCCTGAAAAGGACGCAACCTACGAGTTATCTCGTAGTCGGCAGTCAGCGTGTTAATTAATCTCAAACTCTTACCGAATGAATGAGTTAAAATTACATTTATGAAAACAATAGTGTTGACTGGAGCAGATGTGTTAAAACTGAAAGAATCGTCGTTTAATTCATAAATCACGCTGTCGCATTGAGAATTTATTCTTTTTGTACATTAATATTAGAACAATATATTTATGATTTGTTACGTGTAAGCTAGTAAGAAATTTTTAATGTTTATTATTTTGCGTTTCCAGTTAAGGTTTAAAACCTGGTAATGGCAAAGGACCCGAAACTTTTAAGTACTAAATAAGTTTCTATATTAGTCTCTTGTAATAACTAGGGTAACATCCCCAGTAATTGGCACATTAAGAATTTGTCTTGAAACTTACTTCAATTTTCATTACCAAAAAATAAAATATTTACTTGCAATTATTTTAAATCAAAGAATGCATAGCTGTGCATCTATTTTGGCCACTAAAAGCAAAAATTTTTGAAAATTTATTTTTATAAAAATTTATTTATAAAAAGTTGCTGTAGTCACTAGTAATTGGTACCTAGAGCACCAATGTATGGCACTTTGTGATCCAGTAATTGGCACATGTTTATATATACAAAAACTTTATATTTTGCATTGGGTTTAATCGTTTTAAATGAATTTACTGTAGATGAAGATGACATATTTCAAGTTTTTGAGAGAAAGAAATCAGCATATTAGTCTGAAATGTGAACACTATAAGACAATTACAATATATTTATATTAATACCCAGTAATTGTCATGCTGTCCCCAGTAATTGTCATATGAAGCATTAATGGATTCCAATTACTCTTAATATTTCATATTTTCAAATAAAAACAAATGATAAACAAAATTAGTCTATAACTTTAAAAGTACTGCCAAAATAAGTGATTTAATCTCAAATCTTGCGATTCCCTTGTAATTGGAATAGGTGCCAATTACTTGGAACTAGCAAAATTGAAGCACCATTAATTGGCATCTGGTTAGTTCCATGAAAATTTGTCTTCTGTCACAAAGCTAAAAATCGCTATGCTTGTTGGCCACCGTTATTATCGAAAAGTTTGCTTCGCCCTATTCAACTGATTAGATATCTCCGATAAATTAAGTCACATTTGTCCGTTCTAAAATACTGGTAGCCAAAAATCTTTGTGTGTGACAGACATGACATGTTTTCGTGGAATTAGCCATCTGTCATTAATTGAGAAAGCCAAATATTTGTGTCAAAAACACTTTTTCACACAGTAACCCTATTCAACTAAACAAAACTGTTGTCAATTAAAATTTAAAATATATTATAAATCAGATAATAATGAAATGAAAAGCATGCTTTTCTTAAGCCAGAGAAGAAGAATTTGCAACAAAAATGGCTAATTTTATACAAACCATAATTGTTTCTCTTTCCTAGGCACCATTGTCATCTAGTAGCATAAATCAAAGTTATAATCTTTAAAATAAATGACCATATAACTGGTATATGGTCTTGCATTTTTAAAAGACTGGGTATAAATCTTATTTTAGGACATTTTTGTAGGATGTGCCAATCATTGGTGCTTGCCAATTACGGGGGATGTTACCCTATATTATATATTTATTGTTAAAACTATGCAATTTATAATTCACGGTGCAATTCCGTTATAAGCAGTTTTTCTATTTAGAAGTTTATTCAGCAGTTAAATAAGTTGATAGATAAATAAATGGATAAGGAAAAGAGGATACACAAATTCATTTCACAGACAAAGATATATATAAAAAATACATATTTAGATGTTTGATTATGTGTACGATTCTTCAAATTCTCATTAAATGCTGGTTCATTGTGTAAAATGACATTTTAAAAATTATGATTTCTAAATTTTTTATTGAAAATTGCTGGATTTCAATCATTTAAGTATTTGCGAAACGAGATCTTTAACCAACGATTACAGGATTTAAAATATTCTATTTTGTTTCCAATATTAAAAATAAAATCTCGTTTAGAAAGTAAAATTCACATTCTAATTGACTGTGTTTTTCTGGTATAACTTCCTCTTTCAGTTCAAATAGTCGAGGTTTTGATACCAGATAACTATTGATCAGTTTGATTCTGAATAAAATTTTCAATTTAATTCTGTTCCATACAGATAATGAGAAATGTGAAGTGCTCAAAATTCCTTTCAAATTCGCAATACTAAGAAAAATCTTTAAACAGAAACATTTTTCACATATTAAAATGACTTTTTAAAGATTTTTTTTCTGTTTTGTATGCCAAAACAGATTGTGATATAGAAACTAATTATTTTTTTTCTAAAATTTATAAATTCTTTTTTTTTTATCTCGCTTTTTTCATTTTATTCTGCTAAATCACAAACAATGTTTATAAAATATTTTACATATAATTATACATATAAACTACAAACTTTTTACTGGACTATAGATTTAACTCCTAAGGGCCGAGCGACACGTATACTTACCGCAAAAAGGCTTAAAATTCCTTATTTATCCCCACCAGTAAAATTTGCATTATTTATTAAGAGCATTTTCCCGATTTTATAAGGCACACATTTTCTGTTTTCATGATAAAACATTAAATTTTTTTAAAAAAGGTTCCCGTCGGGAAAGTGTTAAGGAGTATCTGTTTTTAACTGTTATTTTAACTGTTTGTTAATTGTTAACTGTCGCGAATAGAAGTAAATTGTCCCTGAAATGTTTAAAGCGGGAAACCAATTTTAAATTGATTTATTCCTAAACTTATATCTTTAAAAAAATCTCCAACGTATAACAAATACTCAAATAAACTAAAAAATTACTTTTATTTCTGACACTGATTCTTACTTGAACAATTCTAATTGCCTTCAGAAAAACTTCTCGGTGCATGTAAAATATATTTCTTTCTCACAATAAATTTTCAAGATACACGTATACATGCAACACTGCGTCTAAGCAATGTTAAAAAGTATATTTTATTCAACGAATGATGTCGAAAAATTTTATCTGGTTATCAACTCGAGTTAACTCCCTGGAAGCTGTATCTCTAGTAGTCGATAGTAAAAAATGCCATTCAGTTAAAATAACAAAATAATGCAAGCAGCTGTCTCACTGCTTGCTAAAACACCCCATTTATTCCCTAGAACATTTTAAATTCTATTACGAAAAAAAAAATTGTTTTAGTTTTATTTCTACGCGCTTTCCTAGTTTTATGCCAATTTTTTATTGGGTATTAATAAATGATGTACATGGAATGTTATAAAACATAAAATATTCAGCCCATGATTTTGTTTTGATTTCCTTATGTTCTGTTATCATTTAATATGATAGCGATTTTTTCAAAGAAACGAGTTCAGAATTCACAAACACGTAGCATAAAAAGTTCTTAAAAAATTAATATTTAATTTTTAAAATTTATTTTATTATAGATCATTAATATTATAAATTCGTGAAACTGTCCTCTCAAAGAATTTACATTATTTTTCTAACTATATAACATTATTTTTCTAGAAAATTTATATTGATTTATTTGAATTTGTTTCAGTTATAACTAAAAGTTTAATTAAATAGAGATTTTGTCTTATTAACATCATTTACATTGTTTTAAGCTTTGTTTTAATTGTAAGTGATGGAAACAGGGCTCCCGCGAACTGAACATGAGAATTTTTTTAGAGAAATTTTCTTTTTAGATTTTTCTTGCAAATTGTCCAGAAACCACCTTTGGAAGTTGATTCTAGCTCAAACGTATCACGATATTTTTTGTTAAAATATACTGATGTTCAGCTCGCGGACCATTTGGGAGCCCTGTGGAAAGAGATGAGGAGGAATATTGTTCAAATACAAAATGATTAAATGATTAATTAGGCAGTTTAAATAAAGAATGTATTCTTCTATATATAATATATAATTTCTACTTTCAGTCACGTTCTTGAATTATGACGATACAGCAAATGATTCCTTTGAGCTCTGGGATGTAAATTTCTTCAAAATTCCAAATGTCACATTGGCACCAGTATTTTGCAAAGGAAAAACCGGTTAACGATAAACATGAAAAACTGCATTAAACCTCTTTGAAGTAAATTTGGTCAAAATTTCTGGTGTCATTGTGATATTTTAGAATTAAAATTCTACCAGCGGAACTCAATGGGTTAAAGAAACCTTTATTCTCATTTCAAATCAAATCATTTTCAAATTTTGCAAATAATCTTTTAGAATATTATGCAATAGGGTGGATCGATTGTCTATGACGAAAAAAAAAATTCCCATTCATCAAAACCTACCTATGCCGAAAAGAAGTTCTATTGTACGGAGATTAAGGGAAAAATAATAAAAAAAATAATTTTAAAATTTAATACTGCCACAAAAGGGTTGAATTTTAGAAAAAAATTGAAAAAAGACCGAATTTTGGTTAGGTTATTTTTGTCAAAAACTAATTATTTTAATAATTTTTAAAAACCAACAATGCGGAAAAAATGTTATATCGTATGGAAGTTAAATAAAAAACAATAATAAGTAATAAATTCGAAATTTAATACTGCCACAAAAAAGTTGAAAATTCGATAAAATATTGAAAAAATAGAAAAAGATCTAATTTTGGTTAGATTTATTTTTGACGCAAATTAATCATTTTAATATCAATCAAAGACTATCTTTGCGTAAGAAATATTATATTGCATGGATATTAAATAAAAAATAAATAAATAAATAAACTAATTTCCATATTTAATACTGCTGCAAGTGATTTAAAGTTTTGAAAAACTGGCAGTTCCAATTTTTTCAGTTAGGATTTGTCTGCTTGTGTATTGTGTAGCTTAGTGTACCTTGAATATTACTGTACCATGGCGTTGTTAAAAAAATAAAAAATTAAAAATTAAAATAAAGAGAGAGAGTGAGATGAATTACACCCTATTTGGGTCTGGCTTTGATATGACAGTAAATATGCTCTCTATTACAAAAAGTTATAAAATTTACATATTGGTATTTAAAAAATAACCGAAGAGAGGAATCGGTCAACATCTATTTATTTCCTGCCAGTGAGAAAGAGTTGCTAATGAGTTACAAGTGACCTGTAAATGAGATTCAATTTCAATAATTTACCACAGCAGCATTTTAAGAAAAATTAAACTGTTTATACAAATATTGCGCTCTTCTTAATTCTTGTAAAACAAAATAAGATATTGAAAGCTACTACAGTCTTTTGGACGATTTCCGAAAATACTGCCTATTTTTTCAGTTCAATAGATTTAAATATGAATATGCATATTGAGTGCAAACTAAACCGATGTATTGAGAGCAAACTCACTTTTCTGCGTCATCAGCTATCACTGAAAAGCCAAAATGCTGCCGAGCTAGGTGTCACATCACCTGTAGTGACGAAGATTGGAATCAGCCAGAATATTGGACAGTTTGGGTAATTTCGGCCAAGCATGTACAGCCATCGTGTCTGGTGCACTTCAAGATGTGGGCATTATCTCACAAAACTATGAATAGAATGCTATTGACAGAAAAAATCGGCATGACAAAACAAACCAAAGACCACTCCATCGTTTTAGCCATTCTCTTTAGTCTTTTGTAAAAGATTATGATCATGGCCATTTTCTTTAAACTTTGATGAGTGTAAAAACAGACTACATCACTAGAAAACAACAGAAGAAAAATCATAATAGAAGCGGACTTGAGCTTGAAAAAAGAACTTGGTTTCGAATATATCGGCCACCTATATATAAATTCTGGGAGAGTACCGAACAATTTGAAAACACGACGTACATTTTTTTGTCATGTGTTAACAATAATATACATGTAAAAAAGTTGGTTGCGATCGGTTGTGACGGAATATCTGTTAACATAGATGTTAAAGGATGTGTTATTCGAAATATGGAACTGATCTTAAAGCGTCCACTACAATGGTTTTTGTGTTAGTTACACACCAATGAGGTTCCACTATGTCATCTTTTTCCAGCGTGGATGTAACCGCGGCTGGGAACAAATGTTTCACTGGTGAAATAGAAAGATTATTCGCAGCATGTTAGAAGTTTTTTGTATTTTCATTTATGTCAGTATATGAATTCTAAAAGCGCGAGTGAAATCAAACGGTCTGCTGTAATCCTAATCATTAGATTAAAAAATATCTATATTTTCCATTTACCAGTTTTTTGACCTTTTGCGACGGATTTCATAGATTTAATTAAATAGGAAAATGTGTCGAACCTCCACTAACTGACGGATTTAGTAACGACGTGAATTCAGAAGCAATAGGTAAATCCAGCAATCATTCCAGTGGCAATAACATCTACTATCAATAGTATCTATTCACGCAACACTCATTCTACAAAACTAATAATCAAAAGAGTCACAGAAGTATTTCTGCTGTGTATGGACCATACATATGAGTCGGTTTTATAAAAATAGAATTGAATTACAAAATCTCATGTCGATTTTCAATACCGAACGTCATTCTCACCAATTGCAATGTTGACGATTTTTCTTGTTTTAATACTAATGAAGCTTTTAAATAAGAAACTAAAGTTTTTATCTTGTAATCAACTAAATATCTCCTCATTGCAATAAATGTTAAAAATTCTAAAATTCATATTTTATTTTACAAAAAAAAAAAAAAAAAAAAGATTTTTTACCGTAAAAACGTTTAAATATATAAATTTAAGCCACATTGCGGCAGATTTAAATTTTGAGATTAGTTTTTTTAATTATTTTTCTCATATTCAGCATAGAATATAACTTCTTTTACGCATAGGTAGGTTTTGGATAGTTTTTTAAACTATTATTTTGAATCAAAAATCATCTAGCCAAAATTAAGTCTTTTTTTCATTTTTTTCGAAATTCAACCTCATTGTGGCAGTAGTAAAATTTAAAATTAATTTTTTTTATTATTTTTCCCTTAATCTCCATCCAAGAGAACATCTTTTTCGCATAGGTAGGTTTTGACACTGTGAAAAAAAAAATTTCGATCCACCCTATTATGTAATTGGATTATAACAGAAACATAATTTATCCGTGCAATTGCACACGTTCGAGCACTTTGCTCATACTCTTTTAAAATATTTACTACTCAGGCGACCCCGCCAGTAGTTGATAATTTTTTTAAATATTACGCCATTTCAGGTAAAAATCAGCTTTTTTACGTGGCATTAGGTATGTTATTTTTGTTTGACAATTAGTTCACATGTTGTCGATTTTTTGTTAGCTGGCTTCTGTAAGAGAAGTCATTTTATGATTTTTTTTTTTTAATTAGAAAGAGTAAGCATTAGTTTTTGATTAGTTGGAGATAATTACGATAAGTTAAAATATTTCACTTCCCTCTTGTTTATTTCAATTAATATTTTTCGGTACTTTTCGGTTACCCGGACGCCAGTGTTATGTATAGATACATATATATTTGTTTATACATCTATATATATATGTGTGTGTGTATAATATTACGTAATACAGCCAGTTAAATTATAATACCTATTACTGCAATTTTTGAATAGGATGTTTCGTGTAACTTAATCGCAAAAGAAAGTACAAATCCTGCGGTTATTAGCAGAAAACTTTTAATCTGAATAAAAAATGTTCAGAAGGAAAATGTCAGGTAAAGATTTCAAATCTAAAACAGTTGTGTTACACTTCATTAAAATTCAAAGTCGGCTACGTACCTTGTGTCTTAGAAATAAAAAATAAATTTTTCTTTTGTTTTTCATATGCTTAAGGGATATATCAGTGACATGCACTAAATAGCTGGAAGATGAATGATTTATCCAAGGTTCGATCTTTTGGGAATTTCTTTTTCTTTCAAGAGTATCTTCTATTTTCTTTAGAAATAAAGTGAATTTACACTGTATTGTCTAAATATGACGTATTTAAACCACTTTCTCCCTGAAAGGAAAATTAATATGTAGGCTTATCTAAATCAGCAAATCTCTTATCTCGTAATCCATTTTCATATACTCCACTTCGCAATGTGATAGCTTCTAATAATAGATAAATTAATTACTAATGCAGCTTCACTTTAATTTATATGCATAACTTTCAATTAAAGTTAGATTATAATAAGTTTTCGCTATATTATTATTTAATTTTCACGGATATTAAAATATCTTCCCAATTTCTTTAACGAGGGATTAAAAAGAAAATACTATGAGTTTGGGGGAGAATTAATATGAATAAAGGACATTAAAACTTCAACGTGATTTCAAAATATATTGCAAAATTGCCTTTTAATATTATTGGCAATACCATAAAGAAAGCATGAACAAAAAAATTATCAACATGTACACTGAATGACCATATGCAGCTGTCAAGAAAACTTCCAAATTAAACCATGAATCACTGTACAGTGAGTACTAGGCCTGAGCGGTGATGCAAAATTGGCCTCTGTCGTAAGCGGAATTTTTTTAGCTCATGTACAGTACCCTAAAGTTTAGCAACAGCATGTTACAAAAGTTTAATTTTTACTTTTCATTTATTATTTTATTATAATCTAAAAAAATAGAATGTAAAAATCTTTAAGAAACTATTAGTACTCAAATTCAAATTATCCTACTAAGTATAAAAAAATCCAAACACGACAGCTGCTATTTTTGTGTCAGCATGCAGGCCATAGTATTCAGTAAGTGCTACATGGACTATCACGCAATAAGAAAGAATATGGAGTAAATATAACCCTTTGCAGCGCAGGGAAAATTCATTGCTTGGGGTGTTGAAATTAATGACTGACACCGGAATTTGAAAACAATTTTACTTGTAAATAAGAAAAAGCTATATTTCGCGCCTTCAAATAACCGTAATTTTTTTTACAAAAATTCCGGTGCCAATGTGGTGTTTGGGAATTAAAATTAAGTGGTTTCATAGGTATACCACCGTGCCGCAAGGGGTTTAATGGAATTATATGAAATAACTTTGGAGGATGTCACAAAATATCGACTGTTTTTTGCTAATCGGTACAAGTATTTCATTACCACCGGGTCAAACTTCGCACCAGTAATTTTTAAATAGAAAATTACTTCTTATTTAATCTCCTTACACGATGCAGTATCTTTTTAAAATATGGTAAAAATTTCTATTTGTTTTTACTGCTGTCAATTTTCTAAGCTGTTATCATTTTCACTAACACTTATAGGGGGTCTGTCTATATCGTCACAATATGGCAGAATCTCATATCCTGGCTACTGCCGAATTAAACTTCCCTCAGTAATGAATATCACTTTCTGCTATTATTTATGATTGAAATTTTGGCATTAGTAAGGCGTTTGAATAATTCAGAAAATTCTGATTAAATTAATTGATGGAAGTGTCTCCCGGTGTGGTAGTTATCAACCCCAGTGAAAACGGTTACAGTTAAAGCTTCATTGTTTGAAGGATGTTTCAATTCCTTTTTATTATTTTATTCTTAGAACGCTTACAGTTCTAAGATCAAATTATTGCTTAAATGCCTAAGATATTTAAAGAGCTGATCCTATGGGAAATTTAGGCCCACCCTAAATATTTTTTACGTTCATATGATACGACAATTCATTTCATTGAATTGCGAAATTTACACATAAATAAATATAAAAACAAAGAAATAACGAAATGACGGAGGGGCCTGTCTTCGCTTGTGTGGTAACTCTGTACAAATTACATTTGACAAGATGCCGAAAACTATCTTTCTTTCTTTCAAATGTGAACAATGAAAAAGTATTTTATTTATTCTCTGATAGCCTAAGATGGGTTCCATGTGACCCCATTTGCAATTTGTACAAATAAACAAATTCTGGTTAGTTAGGTGAACAGAACATTACAGAAAAATTACCGGTATTCAGAGCACTTGGTTATTCACCCATATTACGCCACTGTTCAAGTACATACATTTAACCCTTTCAGGGACGGTGGCTAAAGTGTCTAGTCCCCTAATTTTAATTCCAGAACTTAAAATTGGCACCAAGAAAATTTTAGAAAAATTTTGCTTTTTTATTGAAAGTGCAAAATAGATTGTTTTTATTTCCTAATAAATTCTTCTGAATATTTTGGTGGCAGTCATTTATTTCATCTTTTTAAAAACAGAATTCATCTGCTCCTGAAAGTGTTAGCAAAAATTTTATTTATTGAATGATACCAAATAGATGTCAAATGAATACAATATAGAAAAAAGACACATTAGCAGCAACACACTTCTTTTGCTACGTTGTTGAAATGATTAATTGATACTGGAATTTACACTGAACATTAATATTTTTTTTAAATAAGCAAAATCCTTCCTTCCCGTACAATACAAACATTTATTAGAAATTTATGTCTCCAATTTGAAAATTTAGAGATAAAATTTAAGTGGGATATATTATATCACATCACTCAAGTAAAATTTTCTGACTCAAAATGAATATACAGGGTGTTTCTAAATTCATGGTACAAACTTTAATAGGTGATAGTACACATCAAGACAAACAATATTAAATAGGAAACTGAGGGTACCAAGTGTCTTCCAAAGGAAATAGGCGCCATTAAAGTTTAGGGTCCAAAAATTCAAATGATTATAAAAAACAGAAAAATTGGTCGATTCGTTTGCCGTTTTCACTAAAACTATTCTTTATGTCAGTTTGTCTTGAAAATAAATTATAAAGATAAACTTCAAAAAATGCCGATAGAGGGCACTTTAGACTTTGGAGTAACGAAAAACTATTTTTTACTGTCATTTTTTGCATCTCATTAAACTTTTTAGAAGCTTAGACATAAACTTAAATTTTAAGCTCAAAATCTAAATTGTTGGGACTGGTTAAGTAGCGCAAACTGAACTGTGGAGGGAGGTTCAAATTTCAAATGATTATAAAAAACAGAAAAATTGGTCAATTGATTTGCGATTTTCAGTAAAATTACTCTTTATGTCAGTATTATCTTGAAAATAAATTATAAAGATACAATTCAAAAAATGCCGATAGAGGGCGCTTTAGGTTTTGGAGTAACGTACAACTATTTTTAGCCGTTATTTCTTTCATCTCATAAATTTTTTTTAGAAGCTTACACATAAACTTAAATTTTGAGTTGAAACTCTGAATCGTTGGGAGTGGTTAAGTAGCGCAAACTGAATTGAGTTCAATGGGGGTGGGCAGGTTCAAATTTCAAATGGTTATAAAAAACGGAAAAATTGGTCGGTTTTCGCTAATACTATTCTTTATGTCAATATTTCCTTGAAAATAAATTTTAAAGATAAATTTTAAGAAATTCCGTTAGAGGGCGCCTTAAACTTCAGAGTAACCAACAACTATTTTTAACCGTTATTTTTTGTATCTCATTAAATGCTTGTAAAATTTCAAACTTAAATTTTGAGCTCAAAATCTGCATCGTTGTGAGTAATTAAGTAGCGGAAAGTTGAACAGCGTTCCAGTGGTGGGGAGGGTAACATTTCAACTCGTATGAACACAGTTCAGTTTGCGCTTCTTAACCCCTCCCATCGATTTAGAATTTGAGCTCAAAATTTAAGACTAAGCTTTTGCAAGCATTTAATTAGATACAAAAAATTACGGTTAAAAGTAGTTGTTGGTTACTCTAAAGTTTAAGGCGCCCTCTAACGGAATTTTTTGAAATTTATCTTTTAAATTTATTTTCAAGGAAATATTGACATAAAGAATAGTTTTAGCGAAAACCGACCAATTTTAAAGTTTTTTTATAATCATTTCAAACTTGAATCTCCCCACCCCCATTGAACACAGTTCAGTTTGCGCTACTTAACCACTCCCAACGATTCAGATTTTCATCTCAAAATTTAAGTTTATGTCTAAGCTTTTAAAAAAATTATGAGATGCAAAAAATAATGGTAAAAAATAGTTGTTCGTTACTCCAAAGTCTAAAGCGTCCTCTATCGGCATTTTTTGAAATTTATCTTTATAATTTATTTTCAAGAGAATACTGATATAAAGAATAGTTTTAGAGAAAATCGTAAACGAATCGACCAATTTTTCTGTTTTTTATAATCATTTGAATTTTTTGGAGCCTAAACTTTAATTGCGCCTATCTCCTTTGGAAGACGTTTGGGACCCTTAGTTTCCTGTTTAATATTGTTTGTCTTGATGTGTACTATCACCCCTCAAATTTTGTACCATGAATTTAGAAACACCCTGTATATACAGGGCTCGTACGTTTCAAGGACTTTAAAGCACCTTTAATCAGAATATTTGTAAAGTAATATTTGCTTTATTTAGTGGGAGAAAATTATGTCTTCAGACATAGCGAACAGTTCTTTAAGAAATTTGTAGTTCTAAAACACCTTAAATTTATCTGAAATCCTTGATGCCCACAAACCGTGATATACATATCTTTTTTATTTTTTAACTTGGAGACTAACAATTTCTAGTCAAAATATTGCATGTTAACCCCATTGGTTTCATAGATATACCACTTAATTTTAATTCCCAAACGCCGCATTCGCACCGGAATTTTGTTAAAGAAAATTAAAGTTTATTGAATGCGTGAAATATAGCGTTTTGTTATTTTGGAATAAAGTTGTTTTCAAATTCCGGTGTCAGTCATTAATTTCAATACTTAAGCAATGAATTTGCCCTGCCCCGCAAAGGGTTAACCCACTGAAGGGCGGTTGGATAAACTATAGCCCACTTAATTTTAATTGTGAAATGTCGCATTGACACCAGACATTTAGACTGAAAAGATTAATTATATTAAATGTTTGTATACTAGATGATAAATATTTTGAAATAAATTGTTTTTTAAATTCTGGTGTCATTGAATGAATTTAGCATTTTACGAAAAGAAGTACTTTGCCACGGAAAGGGTTAAAGCATGAAACCAATTTTAAATTGATTCATTCCTGAACTTAATTACCTTCTTATAGCTTTTGAAAAGTTTTCCACATTAAACAAATATTTAAATAAACTAAAAAAATATTTTTTTTATAGCCGACACTGATTTTTAATAACACAATTCAAATTGTCTTCACAAAAACTTCTGACTGCATGTAAAATAATTTTCTATCTTGCAATAAATTTAAAAGATACGCAACTACATGCAACTCTGCATATGAACAATACTAAGACGAATATTTAAATTCAACGAATTAAGTCGAAAATTTTTTCCGGTTATCAATTCAACTCCCTGAAAGCTGCATCTTTTGTAGTCGATAGTAAAAAATGCCATTCAGTTAAAATAACAAAATTATACAAGCAGCTGTCTCACAGCTTACTAAAACACCCCACTTATCCCTAGGAACATTTTCAAAAATGCATTTTAAATTCCATTACCAAAAATATTCTGTTTTATTTTTATTCACTGTGCTTTCCTAATTTTATGTCACTTTCTTATTGGGCAGTAATAAATGATGCAGATGGAATATTATAAAACATAAAATATTCAGCTCATGTTTTTATTAACATTTCCTTATGTTAGTTAATATTTAATATGAGATAGTGATGTGTTCAAAGAAACAAGTTCAGCATTCATAAACACGTAACATAAATAAGTTTTTAAGAATAATAATTTTATTTTTTAATTAATTTTTATTTTTTAATAAATATTTTATTTTTTAATTAATATTTTTTAGTTAGTATTTTATTTTTTAAGTTTAATTATTTTAAATATTTGAAGAGCAGTTTTTACCTATTTTGAAGTAAATAGTTTTTTAGAATTTGTGGCCATTCAATGAATTCAGCATTTTGAGAATAGAAGTACATTGACCCTGAAAGGCTTAAACCGGGAAACCAACTTTAAATTGTTTTATTAATAAACTTAATTACCTTCTTATATCTTTAAAAAAATCCAACATTTAACACTTGAACCGCGGAGATGGGTCATTTTGATCCGTACTCAGTGAAAAGATATCGATTCGAACCAGATAAGTCTTCTAAAATAATTTACATATAAGCTTATAAGCTGCACAAAAATTATTTAAAATAAATAAGTTAAATAGACTTAAATAAAAATTCTGATGTGAATTATCTTTATAAAACTTGGGTAAAATTTCCCTTCGGTTCTAGTGTTAACAAATACTCAAATAAACAAAAATTTATTTTTATAGCCAACACTTATCTTTACTTGAACAATTCAAATTTCCTTCAGAAAACCTTCTGAGTGCATGTAAAATATTTTTTCTTTCTTACAATAAATCTTAAAGATACGTGAGTACATGCAACACTGCCTCTAAACAATGTTAAGAAGTATATTTTATTCAATGAATGACGTCTAAAAATTTTATCCGGTTATCAACGCAAGTTAACTCCCTGGAAGCTGTATCTCTAGTAGTCGATAGTAAAAAATGCTGTTCAGTTAAAATAAAAAAATTATGCAAGCAGCTGTCTCACTGCTTCTAAAACACTCCATTTATTCCCTGGAACATTTTCAAAAATACATTTTAAATTCCATCACACAAAAAAACTGTTTTACGTTTATTTCACTGAGCTTTCGTAATTTTATGTCAATGTCTTATTGGGTAATAATAAATTATGCAAATGGAATGTTATAAAACATTAAATATTCGGTCCATGTCTTTATTTAGAATTCTTTGTTATGCTAATATTTAATATGAATATAGTGATTTTTTTCAACTAAACAAGTTCAGCATTCGCAAACACATAACATAAACAAGTTGTTAAAAATATTTTATTTAAAAAAATTATTTTTGAACATTAATATTGTAAACATGTGGAATTGTCCTTTAAATAATTTATTTTACTTTTGTAACGGTAGGGAATTATTTTTCGAACTAATCTATATTGCTATGAATTGGAATTCAGAGGTTTAACAACTTTCCCGTTTTTGTTAACCATGATTTGTCCATTCTACGTACGGTATGCATATTCCAATCATAATTTATTATTCTCACCAGTTAATTTTTATTTTAAATTTTATATTATTTAATACGAGCATTTTCCTGTTTCAGTTATGCAAAAGTTTCTGCTTTGAAAAACCGGTGATAAAAGATTAACAATTCTAAGAAAGACATGAAAAAATAGGCATTATTTTAAAGGTTTTTTTTTTTCAAAAATATTAATCAAGTAAATGGTTAAACTGGTTCATCCATAAATTTAATTACCTTCTTATATCTTTAAAAAAGTTTTCCAACATTTAACAAATATTCAAATAAACTAGAAAATTACTTTTTATCTGACTTGAACAATTCAAATTGTCTTCAGAAAAACTTCTCAGTGCATGTAAAATATTTTCCTTTCTTACAGTAATTTTTAAAGATACGCGAGTACATGCAACACTGCATCTAAACAATGTTAAGAAGTATATTTTATTCAAAGAATAACGTCGAAAATTTTTATCCGGTTATCAACTGAAGTTAACTCCCTGGAAGCTGTATCTCTTGTAGTCAATAGTAAAAAATGCCATTCAGTTAAAATAATAAAATTATGCAAGCAGCTGTCTCACTGCTTGCTAAAACACCCCATTTATTTCCTAGAACATTTTCAAAAATACATTTTAATTTCCATTACCAAAAAAAAAAAAAAAAAAAAAAAAAAAAAAATCTTTTTTTTTTTTCTTTTTTTCCCCATTGCCCTTTTCTAATTTTATGTCAATTTCTTATTGGGTAATAATAAATGATGTAGATGGAAATGTTATGATACATAGAATATTCAGTCCATGTTTTTATTTAGATTTCTTATGTTATGTTAATATTTAATATGAGATAGCGATGCTTTCAAAGAAACGATTTCAGAATGCAGAAACACGTCAAATAAACAAGCTGTTAAAAAATAAATATTTTATTTTAAAAATTTATTTTATTATTCATCATTAATATTATAAATATGTAAAACTCTCCTATAAAAAATTTATATTATTTAATAAGTATATAATATTATTTTTCTAGATAATTTACATTGATTTATTTGAATTTATTTCATTTAGAACTAAAAGCTTAATGAACCCTTTCCGGCACACTGTGCCCGGTCTGGGATACCTAATTTTAATTCCAAACTTGTAAACGGCGCCAGTAATATTTTACTAAAATTTTGCTTTTACAATAAATGCTTAAATTAAGGATTTCAAAATTTCATTCTAAAAATTTCATCTGTGAATACTCCGGTGTCAGTCGATAATTTGTCATTTTATTACAGATTTGGCCCGTGCCGGAAAGGGTTTCTTATTAACATCATTGGACATTATTTTAAACTTTGTTTTAATTGTAAGTGCTGGAAAGAGATGGGTAGGAATATTGTCCAAATACAAATTGATTAAATGAATAAATTCGCAGTTTAAATAAAGAATGTATTATTCTACATATAATACTTAATTTCTACATTCAGTCACGTCCTTGAAATATGACGATACAGCAAATGATTAGAGAAATGAAATGAAATCATTTTCAAATTTTGCAAGTACTTATTCTTTAAAATATCTTGCAATTGGGTGATAATTGCAAATATAATTTATCCATATATGCACACGTTCGAGCACTTTGCTTTACTACCAAGGTGACCCTACCTGTAATTGATCATTGTTTTAAATATTGCGCCATTTCAGGCGGAAATGAGTTTTATACAGTGGAATTAGATATATTATTTTTGTTTGACTGTTAGTTTAAATTATGTCGCATTGCTGTCAGCTGGCTGCTATAAAATAAACCATTTTATGATATTTTTTAAATTAGAAAAGTAAACATTTAGTTTTTGATTAGTTGGGGGCAATTGTGGTAAGTTAAAAGAATTACTTCTATCTTGTTTATTACAATTAATATTTTCCTCTACTTTTCGGTTAGCCGGGCATCAGTGCTATGTATGTATTCCATGTTTATCCATTGTAGAACACTCATTAAGGATTGTAGCAATCACATTAGTTCATTTCTAAAGGTTAAAAGGAAGAAGTAAAATAAAAACCCATTAGCGTTTATTTTATTTTATCAAGTACTGACTGGGTCTACGTTTTTCATTAATTTTTAATTAACAGAAATTTTTAATCAAGCAACTTGTTTTTACGACAATATCAATATACTATGCCAAAAGCCCATTCGGAAGCCTTTCATATGGTATATCATTCGTCGTTCTGAATAGAAAAATGGATGTTGGCATCAAAAATTACCACAATTTCCCTCGTAGACACTATCGCTTATTTAAGTCTCTTTCATTGCGGAAATTTTATTTAATAAATGAAGTAGAAAAATGCTAAGGAAAAACAAGTCGCGTTTTATTTAGAACAAATTATAGTAGGAAATCCAGTTAGCTGAGCTGCTACTTATGCACTCAAATTTCGATACATATTCAGAATATCCCAGAACTTTGTATACAAACTTGAAGTGAAGTAGACAACATCGATAGAAACCACAATTACTTATCAAGACATGGACGGAAACATCACCCTCTTGTGTTAATCATTCAACGGATAGCGGTTTGTCAATGAAACCACAAAATTTTTAATAGGTAATACAACACTGACACCAGAATTTAAATATTTTTGCTATTTACTATGTATGTGAAATACACTATTTCTTAATTGAAAATAAATCTATTCATAAATTCAAGTGTCATTCATTTATGGAAACCTTTTTAGCAGTAGAAGTGCATTGTGCATGAAAGGAATAAAAAGACGCTTGAGCCGGGACCTCAACGCCCAATCAAATCGTTTCTAAATGTTAGATGTATCTAGTCACTTTGCGTAATTAAATATTGGGTTGGAAACTAAGTTCCCGCCGTTTGTTTAAAGACAATTTTTCTACCGGAATCTATACTCTGTTTTTTTGATCGACCTAATTCATGTTAAAATGCTGATTGTTAAAATGTAATGTCAGCGATAAAGTAGCAAGTGGGTTGGCAACGAAGTTCCCGCCGTGTGTTTAAATACGTTTTTGTTCTGCCAAATTTACATTTTTTTTGATCGAGTTAATTTACCGTAATTTCGGGTGTATAAGCCGCAGCTCAAACAATTCTTTTTCGACCCAGAATTTTTTAAAAAACAAATATAACTAGTCAGATCGCCGTAAATATTTGTCTTCAATCACTAAATAAGATTTCTGGGTCCAAAAAGAATTGTTTGATCTGCGGCTTATGCACCCGAAATTACGGTATGTTAAATTTCAGATCATTAACTCTTTGCATTCGTATATCCAGGCTGACTCGACATCATCTTTCTTTGCAAAATTTGTTTTTGGCACCAGTAATAAAGGAAAATAAAATTTGCCTTATTTAATTACAGCATTTTTGAAATTGTGTACTTGAAGGAAACTTTTTTTAAAAAGTGGTGTAAACCAAATAAAATTTGTGTAAGTGACACCCGAGTCGAAAGGGTTTAAATGGAATGTCAACTATGGAATGCCAACTGGGTTGGCAACTAAGTTTCCGCCGTTTTTTAAAAATTATTTCAAAGTTTATTTTTCAATAAAAAATAACAAATAATTAATCAACAATGTATTCTCCCTTGTTGTTTACAACTTCTTCCCAACGTTCAACATGATTTTCAATACCTCGTTGGTAGAAATCCCCTGATTTCGACTCGAAAAATTCATCCAACCAAGCTTTCAAGTCTGCATCAGCATTGAACGAAACTCCGCGCATAACGTTTGATAGAGATCGAAAGAGATGGAAATCCGTTGGTGCCAAATCAGGAGAGTACGGCGGGTGTGGCAGTACTTCCCAGCCATGCGTTTGAATGGCTTCCTTGGTCATATTGGCGATATGAGGGCGGGCGTTGTCGTGCAGCAAAAAGACTCCATGCTGCCGATTAGGTCTTTTCTCTTGAATAGCTACGTTGAGTCGTTCCATTTGTCGAACATAGAGTTCCGCGTTGACTGTTTGGTTCCGTTAAAGCAGTTCGTAATGGATAATGCCTTCCCAGTCCCACCATACGCACAACATCGTTTTACGTGGGTGAAGATCTTGTTTTACACGCGGTGTTGGTAATTTACGAGGGCTGAGCCATTCCTTGCGTTGCTTCATATTAACACTAGAACCGCGGACACGGGTCATTTTGACCCGTACTCAGTGAAAAGATGTCGATTCGAACCTGATAAGTCTTCTTAAAACAATGTACATGTAAGCTGCGCAAAAATTATTTAAAATAAGTAATTTAAATAGACTTACATAAAAATTCTGATGTGAATTATTTTTATAAAAGTTGAGTAAAATTTCCCGCGGTTCTAGTGTTAATGTACAGGCACCATTTTTCATCGCCAGTAACGATTCGGTAAAGAAATCGTTGCTTGTTTCCATGAGTTGAGCGGTGACGAGCAAGCAAACCAGCGGAGATTGCGGCTCGTTGATTCTTGTTGTTGTCACTTAAAACATGCGGAACCCATGCTCCAAACTTCTGAACTTTTCCCATCGAGTGAAGATCCTTCACTATAGCAGTGTGGGAGAATTTCATTTTCTTTGCCAGTTCTCTTGTCGTTTGACGCGAATTTTCGTGCAAATGTTGGTTTAATCGCTTCTCATCGAACTCAACTGGACGGCCAGAACGAGGTGCGTCTTTGATGTCAAAATTTCCATTTTTGAACTTGGCATACCAATCATGGGCGGTTCTTTCAGCTATCGCACCCTCGCCATACACAGCACAAATGTCACGAGCAGCTTATGCGGCCTTACAACCTTGATTGAAAGCAAAGAGAAGGAGGTGTCGAAAATGTTCCTTTTTCTCAACTTGACACTCCATTTTATAGACCTGAGTTTCAACACAAATTAGCTCTAGTATCCAAAAAACAAAATATAGATTCTGGTAGAAAACTTCTATTTAAAAAAACTGCGGGAACTTAGTTTCCAACCCTATAGCATCCCATCAGTTTGAAACTACATATCGCATAATACAAGTGCGTGGACATGACTAACCCCTTGAACTCTGATGGTAGAATTTTCTACCACGTAATTTTAATTCCGAAATGTCACAATGAGACCAGAAAATTCTACCAAATTTATTTGAAAAAGGTTTAATGCACTTTTTCATGCTTATCGTTAACCGGTTTTTTTCTTTGCAAAATACTGGTGCCAATGTGGCATTAGGAATTTTGAAGAAATTTACATCCCAGAGCTCAAAGGGTTAAGCAATTTCAGAAGAACGTCCTGAATTAAAACGAGATACTTGGAAGCGTTCAGTCGAAGTGGTAAAATGGAGAAACTGTCCTCCACGATACCAATCCACACATTAATAATAAAGAGTTGTTATGTGGCGTGTGATTGGAAGCCGTGTGTGTTTTTCGTGTTATCCCTGTTGATCCACGCAGTCGGCGTCTACAACGAAGCAGCCACGACCCAGTGCTGTCAGTTGGCTACTTTTCTTTAACCCTTTCAAGCGTGGTGGCTAGAGGACTCTAGTGACCTAATTTTAATTCCAAAACTGACAAGTGGCACCAATAATATTTTATTAAAATTTTGCTTTCATAATGAGAGTGCAAAATAACCAAATTTTATATACTAAAAAATTCGTTTGAATATTATGGTGTCAGTCAATTATTTCATCGTTTTATGAACCGAATTCTTCTGCCCCCGAAAGGATTAATTCAGGCTAGTTCCATGGGTTTTGTAGTGTAAGTCACATTACCTTATAATTGCTATGCTTGTTTGCCACCGTTATTTTCGAAAAGTCTGTTTGGCCTTATTCAATTAATGAGAATGTGCCGATAAAATAAATCACATTTTTTCGTACTAAAATACTGGTAGCCAAAAATCGTAGCCTGTGACTTACACTACAAGTACTCATGGAAATAGCCTTCAGACTTTTTGATTGCCACCACATTTTTTTCAAATGGTAAAATTCACCTTTTTTGATGGGCATTAATTAAGGTGAAAATAAAGGAAATTTTACTATATCTAAAAGTGGTGCCAATCAAGGAATCTGAATATAGAAAATACTAGCTCACAATCAACACTGTGCCGACCTTGAAAGCTTGCGTACAAAATTATCTACCAATTTCCGCACATCTTTCTTAAATAATTGTGATTCCTAACGATGTTCTCTACCCCCCCCCCTTTCAAGATTATACACGAAGTTATGGGACACTCTTTATGATATGCATAGTTGAAAATCTATCGATTTTTTATTGTCTCTTCTGCCGTCAGGGTTGCTAGTTTGTTCTCCATTTTTGTTCAGAAATTTAGTATTCATACTAGAAATAAAGAATAGCATTTTATACTTTATTTGACAAGAAATTTTTCGCAATAACATTAAAAAATTCATTTTAAGAAATTTCCGGTATGAAATTGGAAGTTTCGAATTAAAATTAAAGGCCAAACTGACAACTCTATTTTCCGTACAGAAACGTTCCCTTTTTTAGGAGTAACCTCTCACCTATTTACAGTGCCTATTGTGTAAAATCAGTTTATGCAGAAAATATCTTACATTGTCTATGACTGGGTAATACCACCTCCTCCTGAACATTAGATCTGTGCGATGAGACAAGAATGGTGGCTGTCAAAGAAGGATATTTTCTACTTATGTACGGCTCCTTAAATTTTGACATCAGTATTATATAAAGTATTTCCTTGTTTTCTTTAATATTAGAAAAATTAAACGTTGAAAAAAAGTAAAAAAAAATTTGGTGCCAAAATTCAAGGGACCTTATATGCGCTGGAAAAAATCCGACTTAACCAGACACAATTTTTGTGTCCGCGCTCAGACCTAGTATTCAGGTGGCGGTGGTAATACGCATCTCGAAATATTCATATAACTAGACAACCATAACATAACTAGATCAATGCATCAAAGTGTCCTCTCAAATACTCTCTAAAAATATGCTGATAGAAATTTTAATTCGCAAATAAATAGTGTTTCCGGTGTTTTCGGTTTATTTCGGTTACCGGAATTTCAATAGAAATTCCGGTGCTTTTAGAAATATTTCTACAATTTCTACATCAACCAGTTAACCCACTTAACTGTTCAATCAGGCTTCGCACGAATTCACCACAAAATTTTTACAGTTTTAGCAATGTATTTCACTGCAGAAAAATAGTGTGAAATTTCAGAATAAAGGTTGTGGTTACACACTCTGGTTTCTCAAATATTAAAAATAAATTTTTAAATCACAATAGTGGTGCCAGAGTCCTTAAAAAATATAAGGAGTGTGCGAACTCTGTCAATATCTTTGAGAAAAACTTTCAAATATTGTCTATTTTTTCATGTCTTTTACAGAATTTTTTGTTTTTTATCAGCGGCTTTTCAAAAAAGAAATTTTTGCCTAATTGAAGCGGAAAAATACTTGGATTAACACTAGAACGCCCGGAAATTCTACTCAAGTTTGAAAATAATATTTCTCACCAGAATTTTTATTCAAAATTATTTAATTGATTTATTTAACGTAAATTTGCGTGGATTAGATTTAAATTATTTCAAGAAAATTTTTCTGGTTCGAATTGAAATTTAGTTACATGATTGGAGTCGAATCGACTCCATCCGGGCGTTCTAGTGTTAAATAATGCAAAATTTACAATAGAATTTTACTGGTGAGAATACTAAATTATGATTGGAGTATGGATGCACATGCGTGATACGGGCAAATCATTATTGGCAAAAACAAGTTGCCCGCACGACAAAATTGTACATCAATCATGCATATTAAATTTGAAACCATTAGGTTCGGTAGTTTTTGCGCTATCAGTTTCTGACAGATGGAAAGACAGACCAGACAACGTCTGTAGTTACTAAGCATTTATATAATTATGAATGTAGCTAAAAAATGCGGGTATTACTACATATAACCTGTACTAAAATGTAAATGTCAAAATAAGTTAGTTTAAAATTTTGAAAGCTTAATTACGAACTTGAAGCTTCATATAATAATTAAAATGGTTATTTAAGTAATGCATTCATTATGTTCAAATAAAAGTTGAAAAGCATTTTATTGTGTTGCCAACTTTTATAAGATGAACCTCTTTTATAAAAAAGAAATGTGTTATTTCAAATCTAATACAAATTTAAAAGCGTATGTTGTCTAAATTTCTTAATCGTGTAATTTATGATGAAATAAAATAAAAATAGTTCCTTGTATTTTTAAACACGAACTAAAGATTATAAGAAACATGCAAAATTCTGAAGCTCTTTAACGTTTTAGTTTATAAAAATTTATGTTAACTATTCAAAATGTGAAAAGTAACTTAGTTAATACTTAAGTTACTTAAAGTATTCAATGTAACATATTCAGTATATTAAAAATAATTTAGGTAACATATTTAATTTGTTAGCATTGTATTCGACAAAAAAATCAATTAGTCTTTAAATATTTTATCCGTTTTTATAAAAATTATTATTAGAATAATAAATTTTGAAGTTTCGAATTGGTCAGAGTGATGTGTCTATATAAATTATGCAGCGGGAAGCAAACATCCCACGAGAAGAATTCTCTTGACACTAATGAAATAACCGCTTAATTTAAAAAAAGCCTCATAAACGATTACATTTAATAGCAGTTATTTTTAGAGTTTGGTTCCGACGATATCCCATTCCTCTCACTCCTCTATCTATCTGTCACAGAGCTTCTTACAAATTGTACAAGTTAGAGACTTGAAATTCCACGAGGTTATAGCTGAATATTTCCGATCGCATGATAAATGATAAGATTTTGAAAAAGTCATGTATTATTTTAATTAAATCAATTAAGGCTATTTCCATGTGAACTTGTCATGTCTGTCACATACTACGATTTTTGACTACCAATATTTTAGAACGGAGAATATGATTTATTTTATCGGAAATATCTCATCAATTTAATAAGTCGAAGCAAACTTTTCAAAAATAACAGTGGCCAACAAGTATAGCAATTTTCGTAAAACAAAAAATCAAGGCACCAAAGGGCAGTCTCTCAACATTAAAATTTTAAAGTTTTCTTCGCTTAAAATTAATAGCATTCTTGGAAGAGTTTTACACGAAATATTAAGCGAAAATTAATGGAATAAATTTAATAGGGAGAGACTCCCTGATGGCGCTTAGATTTTTGCACCCCTGCTCTTACCCATTTGTTTTGGCAGAAGCCCAAAAATTGACAACGCATTTCTGACGACGACAGAAATGTCCAGTGTGCATGAATTATAATTTTCGTGTTGATGACTTGAAAAGAATTTAAACATAGCCTTCAAGCTGAGAAATTTATGTTATAGTCATCTGGTATTTGTGTTTTCGCAATTATGTAAGTTTTTTTTTTCTTTTTTTTTCCTATTTAGACCCAAGATTAAGATAAAAAATACAAATTTCGATTACGAATGAAACTTTCTTAACGACTTTTCTCGTTGTTCAATTAAAAGAGAAATGATGTAATCCTCAGATTTCCTTAACCAGTCTCATTTATATAGGTTCTGCTTGAGCAGTTCATTAAGCGAGAGCATTGCGTGCAATCATGTAAATTAGTTTATCTGATCAAAAATTACACCAACCAGAATTAATTACAGGCGTCGCATGAACTCATTTCATTTGCAAAATATAATCTTAGTTCTCATAATGAGATAGTTTGGAAAAAACAACATATTACTAAAACACTCCATTTGTGTGTGTGTGTGTGTGTGTTAGAAAGTATAACTTATATTTCGGAAACCAGCCTTGGATGCAGGAAGAGAAACAACGTAATTATGGGTTACTATAACGCAGAAACTTTAAAAATTTTTTTTATAGAGAGTCCTCTGTTTCGAATCGACAACAATTCAAATGCTACGGGTCAAAATGACCCATCACTGCAGTTTAAGTGTTAAACTCTAAGCAAGTAAAATATCGTTACAACTGGTGTATTGCGGGGTGCAAAATTATAGGAATGATACAAAAACAAAGGAATTAGTTTGCGCTTGCAATGCAAATCGTAAATTTTTATGCTAAAATTAAGTACATGGTATTCCAATTAATATTGAAGTAGTCGCTTACAAAAATTGTATATATTTTTAAATCTTTTTAAAAAATATTCCTTTTGCTAAATTTACCCAGGAGCAAAACGATAAGAGCGCAGTCGATATTTCAAAAATTGTGGAACGTGATTGGCAGCTATTTTCGCATATCATTTAACACCAGAACCGCGGGAAATTTTAATCAAATTTCATAAAAATATTTTACACCAAAATTTTTATTTAGCCCTTTAAGCTCTGGTGGGTAAATTTCTTCAAAATTCCAGATGTCATATTGGCACCAGTATTTTGAAAAGAAAAAAGCCGGTTAACGATATACACGAATAAATGCATTAAACCATTTTCAAATATATTTGATAGAATTTTCTGGTACCATTGTGACATTTCGGAATTAAAAGTATGTGGTAGAAAATTCTACCATCAGAGCTCAAAGGGTTAAAACTATTAAAGTTCTTTATTTAAACTGTTTTAATTCTGGACAACATGGATCTTATTCGATGAAGAAATTTCTGGTTTCAATCTATACTTATTTATTTTGTACGGGTCAAAATGACCCGTCACGGCGGTTCTAGTGTTAAAAACGCATCTAAAAGAGATTCTGAGTACATTTGCTTAGTTCGCGAAACATCTGGATTACAAGGAGAATCAAAACTGTGACTTCGAAAAGGACAAATTATAGCTTATAACAATATCGGAATGTAATTTCAAAGAATTTCTGTTGAAATTAAAATTTTAAAGATTGTCATTTTTAATTTCTTACATAACCCAACTATTTATGTTAGAACAAATTCTTCACGGAGCCAAGAGTTCTTTAGAATAAATCCGAAAATTTGATTACTAGCACAGTTCCAGGTAAAATAATGATAGAAAAGAAATTTGGAAGCCAGATAAAGATGCCAGCATCAATATCGATCGCACGAATAACAATAAAAAGATTGGGAGTTCTTAAAAATTTAAAACCCCACCGATGTTTGTGTTTAACATCTGGCATTAAAAAGGTCTCTTTTCTGTTTGCTGAAGCAGTTGTCCAATTGGTCTAAAATTATCTTAAGTGCTACAAAAAAGTTTAATTTCATTTTTCCACATAGTAATCATCCATATATGCATGGCTTTGAAAATGAAAAAGGCGTATTTTCCAAGCATCAATTAGGTGGAGGCTCCTTAATGGTTTGGGCTACTTTTTCTTTCGTAGGTAGGCTTATAATTTTTTTCTAGATCAATAAAAAAATAGACATACCTTTATTCGCAAGTTAGAATGCCATTTGTTGAACCTGAGTGGAAAAACTACTGACTTTTATGGAGTTTTCAACAAGACAGTACCTAAATTTGCTTAGAAAAAGACATAAAAAAGTGGTTTGAAGAAAAGTGTGACTCTCAAACTTGATTTGTTAGCAAATAATCCAAATCTAAATCGCAGGAACAATGTTTGGAGTATTATAGGGCAAATATATAATGAAAGATCGTCAAATCGTGCAGTATAACTCGGAAGCATAATTAAAATCTGAAATTTGGAAGATATGTGTTTTGTCACCTCAACTAATTTAGAATTATATAAAGTTTATGCTATAATGATGCGTTGAAATTACTAAACACAAATGAAGTCCGATTGACATGAAATATTTCTATAATTTAGAAAAATCCTTATCGTTCTAATCATTTTTCTCCCAGTGTATATCGAATAAAAATGCAAAGTATTCAGTTGTATATATAAAAAATTGTTTAGATTTTTTTCTTTATGTTTATATTGAGTACTTAAAATAATACAATAAGTTTATACGATGTATATGAGCAGGGGCGTAAGCCATCCTTGTTGCGTAGGGGGGTGTAGACGGATAAATTTCCGACTCCAAGAATGAAAATTTCCGAGTACTAAGAAAAATAAAATACCGACTATTATATACATACGTATATGTAGATATGTGTAGATACACACACATATATATAATGTCATGTAATAAATTCGTGGAATTTTGGCGGTTTATAAAAGATTGTTTTTTTTTTTTTTTAAGTAGCCAAATTCAGTCAACTTGCGTGGAATTCTTGATAATAGCTGATATGAGAGAATTTAAATTGAGAACACAGGGTGGTTGTCTTGCAGTCATACTTCTTATATATATGATCCGAGCGTAAGTGTAGCAAGGCAGTGGATTTCTCTATCAGAAACGGAGCTAGTTTGTTGTTCTAAATCGTTTATACATCAAACATGAAAAATTAAAATGAGTCTTACATATGAAAAAAATTCATAAAGCCTTCATTCTTTGGAATGAATCTCTATGTCATACTATATGATTTTCAAACGTAATTTAAAAAAAATTACAAGAGTCGTAGACAAGAGATAATGTATATCGAAATATTTAAAACAAGACAGAAATCTAAACTCCAAAGTCACTGCATCTGCTTTTTGTTAGATTCGCAGACGACGACAGATATCGACGTAGTACAGAAACGAGCCAATCAGTGAAAGGAGCACTTTTAGAGATGGGAAGCTAAGCTAATGAGTCGAGAGGGGAGGGGCTTAAGGAGCCCATACCTCGTAACGTGGTATTTTCGAAGTAGAAAGCTTAGCACTGAAAAGACGTGGGAACATAGATTCATGGAATTAACATTGGAAATAAAAATAACAAAATGGCTTTTCAAACCTTCGAAAATAAAAGCTAGCTTCTCTCAGAGTATTATAGATTGGGCAACTGATAAAATTTTTCAAGGACTAAAAACTTTAGATTAAATAAGATATTTATTAATATACGCGTTTTAAAATTAAAAGGAAACTCAATCGAAACAAACATTAGGTAATTATTAAAAAATGAGGAAATAAATAATATGCCAGAAATTTACAGTAATTTAGATGAATATTGCGAAATGAAATGTAACACACACACACACATATATATACATACAGGGTTGTTATAATTAAAGTTCGCCTATTCAGAAGGCTATAGAGCCGGTTCTATGGCTCCAAACGAATCAGAATTTCACTAGTACGTAGTTGAAGAGATGCGCTCTGCGAAAATCGAAAAAAAAAATTAGTTGAATTTTTTGTCAGTAGGTGGCGCTACGCCAATATTTAAGCCGATATTTGCGGATTCCTTTATTTTCTGCGGATTTTTGAAAGATTCTGTATCTAAAGACAGATGTCAGACAATTTCTGATCTGAAAGACAATATTAGACTTCACATTCACTCAGTCTAACAGGACAATTTACGCAATGTTGTAGAAAACACAATTCTTAGAATGTAATGCATTATTAAAAATGGCGGAGGATTCTTTGAGCATGCGTAATGTTATTCTTTATTTCCTCATTGCCGAGCGACATGTTTTATTTTTGTTGATGCAGATTACATCACATGAAATGATTTTCATTTTTCTGTATTGTTTGGAGTCATAGGTCAGGCTCTAGATCTGTCTGATTAGGTTAACCTAATTATAACAATTCGCAGTTCGTCGAAGTTTGTTGATTTTAAATTTCTGTGTTTCGTCTGGATTCACTGATATTGATACAATGAATCTGCATACATCGCCTTAAATATTGTCTCAGCGCCACCTAGTGACAAAAATTTTGACTACATTTTTTTTCGATTTTCGCAGAACGCATCTCTTCAACTACATACTAGTGAAATTTTGTTTCGTTTGGAGCCATAGAACCGGCTGTGGAGCCTTCTGAATAGGCGAACTTTAATTATAACAACCCTGTATATATATATACTGGCAGCCTTCGCCCACTACGCTAATCAATTTTCTTAAAAGATTATTGAATCAAATAAAATAACACAAATAAAATTAAAATAAAACTGCATTTTCTTAACATTTTATTAATTATCCATTATTATTGTATTATTCGTATAATTTTACATTATCCCCTTCAAACTCGATGTTGGAGATAGAATAGACAAAATAGCTCCAAAATCACTGAAGTACTATTATAAACAATTTTTTGGTAGGTTTTTTACCCTGAATTTCTCGCTCCTACCTAAAATTTGTGCTTAGATATGTTGAAGAAACCAAAAACTTACCATTATCCCATTGAACACCATTTCTTGAGAATTTCCAAAATCAATAAATATATATTTAAGTACGTTTTAGTAGATTAGTTTTTCTGAATCTCATCATTAATCTAAAACAGAAATATTAGCAAAATGATCTAAAGGGTTTCAATATCCCCCCCCCCGTGTTTAATCCTTTTAAAGGCAGGAGAATTTCTAAAATCTCTGAAATGCATGTAAAATTACTTTTAAATTGGCTTGTTATCTTGAATTTCATGCCCTCACCCAAAACTGCTGCCAGGATATGGCCATATATTTTAGAATTTTTGACTCTATTTAACCCTTTCCGGCGCGGTGTCCCTTAAAAAGGACACCTAATTTTAATTTTACTGGCACCAAGAATATTTAATTAAAATTTTCCTTTGATAAAATGCCTGAAAATAAGCAAGTTCGTATTCCCTAATAAATTCGTTTATAAATTCTGGTGGCAGATAATTATTTCAATTAAACTTACTCCGCGCCGGAAAGGGTTAACTCAGTGGGCAATTTCTGAAGTTCTGAAATACGTGCTTACCTTTTTAGTTGTTTTATTTTCATTAATTTCGCAATTCTACGAAAAACGGCTGACGAGATATACAAAATATTCAAACATTTTTGATCTTCTTTACCTTTATAGGGGAAGAATTTCTAATATATTAAAATGCGTTATTAATTACTTGTTTAGCAGATTTACTTTCTTTAATTTCACGTTCCTACCTAAAAACGATTACAGAAATATGGCTCGTTGATTTATATAACGGTGTCTAAAAAAATCCGAATTATACAACTTGCATTTTATTTATTTATTTATTATTATTATTATTATTATTATTATTATTATTTTGCATTTAGTATAATTGATACAGAAAATATTGAATTATTAAATATATACAAAAATATTCTCAGCAGTAGCAACATATAACGATTAACGATCTTAAGATTTTATGCTATATGATCATAAGCTAGAATACTAATCGTTTAAGAAGAATAGAGTTAAATACCGTAATTTCGGGTGTATAAGCCGCGGCTCAAACAATTCTTTTTCGACCCAGAATTTTTTTTAAAATGAATGTTACTAATTAGATCGCCGTAAATATTTGTGTTTAATCATTAAATAAGATTTCTGGGTCCAAAAAGAATTGTTTGAGCCGCGGCTTATACACCCGAAATTACGGTATTAAGAAGATTGGTTGTAAGGGATTCGTAGGGATTCATCGTGGCGCAAGCATAGTTCTGTTTTGTAACTGATTATTTGGTAAGGGTTCCATTCCTCACAGTGTGCCAAAGCATTACCTGGAAAAGAAAACAATGCTCTATCTCTTTAATTTTTAGCAATGAGTTGAAATCTTTTTAGCGTTTCTTTTATGAATAAAATTGAAATTTGATTGTTCGAGAACTTTTTAAAAAACAAAAATTTGTCAATGTTTTTTTAAAAATATTATTTAAGTTTATAATTCTTTCTAATGACATACTTCAAATCTGCATAAAAAATTGGTGTCATCTCTGTTTTTTTTTTTTTTTTCGACTAAACAAAATTTAGTTATAATAATGTGAAAAAAAAATCGAACACAATTAAGAAAAAAGAAAACGAACGAATTATTTCTGATAGAAATAGTCAGATAGAGTGAAAAATATCCAGATTAATTCTCGGTAAATATTCAAAGCATTTGGGTGTTTTCAATTTTAAATCATCTATTTTGATTAAAATTACATAAAATAAACAAAATTCACATTAAAAAAAATAGTTATTAGAAAAAATAAAACAAAGATAATTTTTTGATTAAAATTAAATTCGTGTAGTTTGGAAAATGTCCAGACTCATAAGGAAAAACACTAAATATTTGCAATTCATTTTTGAATTTTCATTAGAAGAAAATTAAACCTAAATTCAGTGATTTCTAACTACCGTAATTTCGGGTGTATAAGCCGCGACTCAAACAATTCTTTTTGGACCCAAAAATCTTATTTAATGATTAATCACAAATATTTTCGGCGATCTAAGTAGTAACATTCATTTTTAAAAAAATTCTGGGTCGAAAAAGAATTGTTTGAGCCGCGGCTTATACACCCGAAATTACGGTAAATTTAAAATTAGAGAAAAAGTAGTGAAAAAGGTTTCATCACTTCAATCAACATATCTTAAAATTTCCACACCAAAGTAAAAATTTTTCGACAATGCAGCAGAATCACGATATTTCGAAGTCAAAGAGCACGAAAACAATTCGGAATATCAAGGTTTCTGATAAAAATATGAAGGTTTTATATGATATTAGGGTATTTCCATGAGCACATGTCGTGTAAGTCACATACTATGATTTTGGAAACCAGTATTTTAGAACGAAAAAATGTGATTTAATTTACCAGAGTTATTTCATTAATTGAATAAGGCCCTGCAAACCTTTCGAAAATAACGGTGACCAACAATTTATAAGTTATTAATAATGTGACTTACACGACAAATGCTCATGGAAATGCCCATTAACATCTCTGGGATTTGTATCTAAGTATATTTTCGTCATATGGAAGTGTTTGAGTTCACAATATTCGACAAATCAAAGTTTATCTGTATAGTTTTACCAAAAAAAGGAAATCTGAAATATTTCCGACTAAGAACAAATTTATATAAATTTTCTTTGTTCAAAATTATTTTTTTCTTCTAATTAAAAACTACAATAAAAAAGTTCTCCAATCCATAAGTTTTTACAATTTAATATATACATTATTTTCGACTAAAAGTACATTTTTCCGATCAAACGGGATTTTTTCCGACTGACTTTTTCATTTTTCCAATTTGTAAGTCGTTATAGGTAAATACCATTTCCCGACTAAACATACATTTTTTTTTTCGAACGGGAATTTTTCCGACTAATTTTTCGTTTTTCCAATTTGTAAGTCATTATAATAAATAATTTTTTCCCGACTAAACGAACATTTTTCCAATTTGTAAATCCTTATGGGTGAATACCATTTTTAAGACTAAACATACATTTTCCCTATCGAACGGGGATTTTTCCGATTAAACGGTCATTTTCCCGACTGATTGTTTTCGTTTATAAGTTTTTATAGATAAATACCATTCTTTTCAACTAAACATACATTTTTCCTATCGAACAGTAATTTTTTCGACTGAATTTTTTCGTTTTTCCAATTTGTAATTCATTATAGTAAATAACTTTTTTCCGACTAAACAAACATTTTTCCAATTTGTAAGTACTTATAGGTAAATACCGTTTTTAAGACTAAATGTACATTTTCCCTATCGAACGAGAATTTTTCCGACTGATCTTTTCATTTTTTCATTTTCTAAGTCTTTATATTACATAACATTTTTCCGACTGATTTTTTTTGTTTTTCCAACTTATAAGTTTTTATAGATAAATACCATTTTTTCCCGACTAAGTGTATTTTTTTACCGATAAACACGAAATTTTCCGACTGTTTTTCTCGAGGGGGGGGGGGGGGTTGCGCACCCCCATACCCCCCCCCGGATTTACGCCCCTGTATATGAGGATCAAAGTAGTTGTATTTTTTATTCAGTCAGTTACAAGATCGTTCTATCATTTTGCACCCCGGTATAAAATCCGCAAATGTTCCCATTCAGATTTTTTATATTTTCTTTAAATGTAACTTATTTGATCACAGTAAATATTTAGCTTTGATTTATAAATAATCTATACGCTGATATTTTTATGTTCAAAAGGAAAGACACCGTTTTAAATCGACTTTCAATAACTTGTAATTTGTGGATGATTCCTATCTTTCATTTCAAACGCATCAATATGACGTAGCTCAGAGCAGTGCTTAAGTGATGACAATCACGAATTTTTTTTATTTTAATATCTCGATGAGTTTTGAAGGTATCAGAATGGAATTTTGTGTGTTTAATTCAGAGAATAGATAACGAATTTTACATTACGGGAACTATATAAGTATTTAATTTTTCTATTTTGTCAAATAGATCCCCCATGTGAAGTTGCAATGTATGTCATCAAATGTGCATTTATTTTTAAATACAATTTTGCAGGTGCAAATATGGATCTACGGGATATACATAAATAAAAAAACTATTTTTTCGATTTTTATAAATCACATTCTATATAAATTTTTGGTTAATATTTTAGGTACAAAACTTTTGCTGGAAACAGAAGAAATTTTTCACCCTTGCTATTTGTTTTCAAGTTGTAATAATATTTTGTTTTAGGAAATTGATTTATCACAATATTTTTAACTTACTTAACCCTTTCAAACCTGGTGTACTATTAATAGTACATGACTTTTAACACTAGAACGCCCGGAAATTCTACTCAAGTTTAAAAATAATATTTCTCACCAGATTTTTTATCCAAAGTTATTTCATTGATTTATTTAACGTAAATTTGCGTGGGTTAAATTTAAATTATTTCAAGAAAATTTTTCTGGTTCGAATTGAAATTTAGTTACATGATTGGAGTCAAATCGACTCCATCCGGGCGTTCTAGTGTTAATGGAATATTATTTAAAAAAAATAATTTTGGTACTATTCACATACAATAATTTTAGTGTATGTTTATACAGATACTATATGACATTTTTATGTTTAGGCATTTAGTAATAATAATAATTATCATTCCTATTATAGTAATTATTTATTCTTTTATTTTAAACATATATTTTACTCGTTAGATTTAAAATAAAAGCTACTTTCCTGAATGAATCATCTGTAATAAAGCGAAAAAGTATTTGAATGTTGTAATATAAGTTAAATGTTATTGTCATATATTATTTTCTAAACACATCCAATATTTCTTCCTTAGCCTATTTTTACATGAATTTTAATTGAAAAGTATGCAAAACAAAAACATTCATTACCTTTCAGACAATGAAGTATTCGCTAAACACTAATTAATCTCTTTGGATAGCTAAAGTTTATCTCTTAACTGCACCAAACGTATATATACGTCTTGCTCAAATAAATGCATACTTCAGAAATTAACTATAGAACAACCAAGTTTGTGTTAGAAATTTTGCTGTATTAACAAAAAGAAACTTTTACCTTTTAAATAAAGAAAAGATTATTTTCCAAAATTTGTGGTGTCATTTTTTTTTAGCAAAAAAGGTTGAAGATTCTTTTATTAACCCTTTGAGCTCTGATGGTAGAATTTTCTACCACTTAGTTTTAATTCCGGAATGTCACACTGGCACCGGAATATCCGACCAGATTTATTTCAAAAAGTTTTAATGCATTTTTTCGTGTATATCGTAAATCGAATTTTTCCTTTGTGAAATACTGGTGTCAATGCGACATTTGAAATTTTGAAGAAATTTACCCACAAGAGCTCAAAGGGTTAAAGCTTCGGCAGTTAAGGGATTAATATTATTAACGTATTTCTTTTTTAATTGAAAAACAATTCGGACCTGAAAGGGCTGGCTAAAATATAAACTATAAAACCTTTGACTTTCATTTTTAAAACTTTACTTTCGGTAAAAAATACCAAAATCTGTATTCATAAGCAAAATAGCAAAATAACGAGGACACAAGTTGCGATTAATACAGTTTATGCATGCATCAGTTACCCCTTGCGCTGTACAGCTGTTAGCGGATATATGTGACCAGCTGCAGTGTTATCGGGTCTAGAATTTTTTTTTCTAGAAATTTTGAATTCACACCACAAGAATTTACACTGTAAAAATATCCGTTAATATACACAATCTTTTCCCTAAAAATTACGGAATAGTTTCATTTTTCCGAAAAAAAAACAGAAGAATTTCCGTATTTGACATTTTGGAGTCACTAATCCCGTTAAATAACGGAAGTGTTCTGTTATTTTTGTCAATTTTCCGAAAACAGTAGAGTTTAGTGGTGCCATCTACCAGGAAAATAAAAACCTTATACTGAGTTGATGTTTTTTTACCAATTTGCTAGACTATTTCTCTATTTCATTCTGTTTTAATAAAAAAAAGCTAACGTATTTTTAAAATATTAAGAAAATAATAATAATTAAAAAAATAAAAAAATATATTAATTCTTTTTAAGTTTGAAATAGCTGAAACGGGAAGTTGATTGTCATATTAAAATAATTTTTAATTTATTTCATCATATATATATATATATATATATATATATATATGACATTTTGAAGTTAGGGGGGCAGAAACATCATCGCCAGGTTTCCCTTACTCCGCACAGAAGTCATGGCCAGCGAGAAAAAAAAACAAATAAATGTGGAAGGTCAAAATAATCACTCCTTGGCTGCTCCAAGTTCATTTGATTAAACTGTAGCTATAATAGAGGGAAAAGCTCCTGTTGCAGACGATATTTTACCGAAACATCCAAAAAATATTCCATGCTTTACTACATCAAGTCGTACTCATGCAAGAGCGCACCCACGAATCCTTCTTCTCGTCTCCCTTACCACCTCTCTAGCTTCCTCTTTTAAATCTAAAAAGAAAATTCTAGAACATTCTCTAACCCAGGACTCCCAAATGGTCCGCGAACTGAACATCAGTATTTTTTAACAGGAAATTTCATGAAACGTTTGAGCTAGAATCAACTTCCAAAGGCGGTTTCTGGACAATTTGCTAGAAAAATCTAAAAGGAAAATTTGTCTAAAAAAATTCTGATGTTCAGTTCGCGGACCATTTGGGAGCCCTGCTAACCTCAAACATCATTCTTGTCCAGCTACGAGACTATTTTCCACAGACGATAATTTTATTTTTAAAAAAATATATTATTTAACCAATTTATAATCGACTCAGAATTTCTTAGGCAGACGATTTTTATAGATGATTAATTTTAAGAGAAAAAGAAAAGAAATGAATTTATTGATATGCACACTTTCAAAGGTTGACGGAGGGAAAATAAATAAATAGAAAATAAATAGATAAAATAAAATAATGATATTTCAGGGTTCGCACAACAGTACCGCTAAATTTTTACAGTGTTTTCTATGTATTTCAATGAAGAAAAGTAATGCGAAAATCGCGAATGGAGGCGGTGGTTGCGAATTCTGTTTCATAAAAATTAAATATAAATTTTCTTATCATTAATAGTGGTACCAGAGTCCTTATAAAATATAAGGAGTGTGCGAACCCTGTATTTTTTGAAAGATATGGTTTTGGAATAAATTTAATAAGACTTTCTTAAAAAGGGTTGATAAAAACATGGAAGAAATGAGTTTTATTTGGAATATTAAGAAATAAAGTTTAATTAAGAATATTTTAATTTAGAACGATCTTTTTAAATTTACGCATACTGGAATAATGTTCTTTAAGGCAAATTAAGAATTTATATCGTCTGCATAAAGATTAACAGATTAGATCTAGAAACAAGATTTTAATTTAATAGTTTGAAGTAAGTACGGAATATTATTATAAGAAAATTAAGATAGTATAAAGGTTAGTTTTGGCGAAAAAAATTTAAATTTTGTAATATTATCCCCCCTCCCCAAAACTTTGTATGAAATTGATAGTTAAATAAAACTACAAACTTTTACAAAATTGTCAAATTTGGTTATAGAGTATCAAAGAGGAATTATTGTAAGGAAATACTGGTTGAGAGTCCATTTTCTAAATAGTTAGATTTAATTTTATTTGGATTTTGGAATTATTATTATTTTTTTATGTATACTTTCGGCTAGCAAAAAATACTTTCTTATGCTATTAGAAGATAAGAAAATTATTTAGTTGCTGTGTAATTATTTTTATCCTCAACCAATATTTTCCCTATCAGTAATAAACAAATTGTGATATTTTCTGTTGATTATACTCTTGTTTTACTATTACTATTATTATTATGAGTTCTATAATGAAGTTTAGTATTAATTATACTCTTATTGAGAAGTATTAGGATATGGAGTCTTATTATGCTATTTATTATTATTGTTATTTTTATTATTTAAATTTTTCTATATTATTTATTATTAATGTTTTGAAGTGATACTACTTATTATTGAAAAATTTGATATATTATGAAAAGATATTGGAATCCAACAAAAGACTTATTTAATGAATTATATCACTGAAAAAACTTAGTTGACTATTGAAGAGCTACTGTTTAATAGACTGGATTCGGAGGACTTTTATTTAGAGAACTTTCTTTAGTGGACAATTGATTAAGTTATTGAAATTCTATAAACTCCCATGAACAGGGTTCGCACACTCCTTATATTTTATAAGGACTCTGACACCACTATTAATGATAAGAAAACTTATATTTAGTTTTTAAGAAACAGAATTCGCAACAATCGCCTCGATTCGCAGTTTTCGCAGTATTTGTCTTCTGTGAAATACCTTGAAAATACTCTGAAAATTTAGTGGTACAGCTGTGCGAACCCTGATGAAGGAGATTTCTTATTGTTTTTATTGTATTTTTAGTATTTCTTGCTTATCAATATTTATAACTTATCTATTTTTATTGTATGTATTATCTCCTATGCACTTACAAATAGTAAGTGATATTGTAACATTATTGTATCTCTTTCAGGGAAATGCTCCTACCTAAATTTAATTCAATTTAATTTTCTCTTAACTATTTTTTAATCGCTAATATTTCTTATATTGCGTTAATTTTCTTTTCTTCCATCTCTTGGCTTCCTGAGTTTGACAGTTTTATTCTAAAATTTAACTTTTCTAAATTATTATATTTCTGTTGTCTGAACTTGTAGTTTTATTTAACTATCAATTTCATACAAAGTTTTGGGGAGAAGGGATAATATTACAAATTTTTATTTTTTTTATTCTTACTCATTAGAATAAATGAAGCACTTCTATTTTCTTTATTAAATCCTGATCGTAAAATCATTCGCAATAAATTTCAAAGTTAATAATTTCTATCAATTACATATTTTTTCAAAATTACTATATCACATCCATAACATACAATAAATGATAATTAAATAAATAAATTAGTAAATTAATAAATTAACTTCAAATTACTCTCATCAATAAAATAATAAATAAATAAATAAATAAATAATAAATATTTTTCCTCAATCATAAAAAGAATAAAAAGAATAATCAAAACATTTAATAAAATAACTTACAGTTTCTCGAAAAATCTTCAATAAAATTCAATCGTCTTTAAATTCCTCATCAAATACTTCTTGCATACTCACCACTTTGAAGTCATTAATTTTCAAAAATTTGTCACTATGACCATAAATACTGAATCGCAAATTATGCATCGACGGCGACAGATCGACATCAAGCGTCAGGAAATCCACAATCAGACTCGAAGCAAGTACCAATTATTCCAGATTAGCATCTTTCCAAGCATAGTTGTGAAGTTCTTTAAAAAGAACATTCTTTTACTTTAATTAAGTAAGAAATTACGGCGATTTTGGCACAAGAACATTCACAAGAAGTCGATTATCGGCGATTCGCAAACCTATCATCATTTCGTTCCACAGCAGATTCCATTAGCAAGCTGAAACTACCATATAGAATGCCCTTCAGAACATAGAATTCAATCGAACTTTGGCGATAGCATGTTCTTCTTCGTTCCATAGCAAATTTCTTTAAAATCCGAAAAAGGCAGCACAGGCATAAGCTATCCTGTCGACTTTTGAGTAGATTGTGACATTTTGAAGTTGGGGGGGGGGGGGGCAGAAACATCATCGCCAGGTTTCCCTTACTCCGCACAGAAGTCATGGCCAGCGAGAAAAAAACAAAATAAATAAATGTAGAAGATCAAAATAATCACTCCTTGGCTGCTGCGAGTTCATTTTATTAAACTGTAGCTATAATAGAAGGAAAAGCTCCTGTTGCAGACGATATTTTACCGAAACATATAAAAAATATTCCATGCTTTACTACATCAAGTCGTACTCATGCAAGAGCGCTCCCAAGAATTCTTCTTCTCATCTCCCTTACCACCTCTCGAGCTTCCTCTTTTAAAAATAAAAAGAAAATTCTAGAACATTCTCTATCCTCAAACCATCATTCTTTTATGTAAACAGAATTCTTGTCCAGCTACGAGACTATTTTCCACAAACGATAATTTTATATTTAAAAAAAATATATTATTTAACCAATTTATAATCGACTCAGAATTTCTTAGGCAGACGATTTTTATAGATGATTAATTTTAAGAGAAAAAGAAAAGAAATGAATTTATTGATATGCACACTATCAAAGGTTGACGGAGGGAAAATAAATAAATAGATGAAATAAAATAATGATATTTTTTTTAAGGTATGGTTTTGGAATAAATTTAATAAGACTTTCTTAAAAAGGGTTTATAAAAACATAGAAGAAATGAGTTTTATTTGGAATATTCAGAAATAAAGTTTAATTAAGAATATTTTTAATTTAGAGCCATCTTTTTAAATTTACGCATAGTGGAATAATGTTTTTTAAGGCATATTAAAAATTTATATCGTCTGCATAAAGATTAACAGATTAGATCTAGAAACAAGATTTTAATTTAATAGTTTGAAGTAAGTACGGAATATTATTATAAAAAAATTAAGATAGTATAAAGGTTAGTTCTGGAGAAAAAAATTTAATATATATATATATTTTAAGTGCGTTGGATATTTTGAAAAAAGTGGAAAAAAAATTCTTCTTTTAATTTTAATATATGTATTTTTTAATTTATTCAAATTAAGAAGTTCGCACATAAAATTAAAAATATATCGAAATATATTACCGAAATTCTTATAATTTTGGCGATTACGTAAGTTATAAAAAATCAATATCTGAAATTTATTTTATAACCCATTGTAATTAACTTTTTTGAGTTTACCTTAGATCGTCATAAAATAATTTGTTAAAAAGCACGTTTTTTTTTTTCTTTCTTTTAGTATGTTAGTATTCTTTACAGAATTCTGGTAACAGGTACTTGATTATCTCTAAACCGTACTAACCCTGTTACAAGATTTTTTACTCTAAATAAAAAAATACAAACGAATAAAAAAATATGTTAAAAATTATCACTTTCTGTGATCGGAGAGTTTCTGTCATGCATATGAACAAGGGTGCGAAAATTTAGGTTCTCACCACTAAAATTTAAAAGTTTTTTAATTTAAAATTTAATAGCATTCGTGCAAAAATTTTGCGCAAAATATTAGACGAAAAATAACGAAATAAATTCAGTGCTGAGAGACTGCCTGCTGGCACATAAATTCCCCCCCCCCCCCCCTGCATATAAACGCCGATTTCCCAAAGAAGAATGCCGGAAAGAGCGAAAATGCACACTGACGCAATTATTTCAGAATAATAATATTGCCACGTTTCATCGGAGAATTTCGGACGTGCAAGGAGCGTACAGTCTGTTTGATAGCAGAAATTATCTATTTATATAAAGCGAAAACTTTTATTAGGAAATGTTTGTGACATCTTACTCCTGTAAAACCAGGCTTCTCCTCGCTCTACAAAATCGTAAAAACAAAAAGTATTCTTTCATTAAAAAATCAGGAATAAATTTATATAAGATTACAATAGGAATAAAATTGTATACATTGTAAATATTGATAAAAAAGCGTGGCTAGTTCTCTTTTTTTTTTTTTTTTTTTTTTTTTTTTTTTTTTTTTTTACTTTTACACTAGCAACATACAATTATTTTTTTTTGTTTGTTTAATTCATCGAAATATAAGTTTCCAAAAGATATTTCCAGTAACTCCTCCCAAATAGTTCTCAGCAGTACTCTTACAATTAAGCTTCGATTATTTCGAATTATACTGTTCCATAAAAGCAGAAAGCGTTACTATAAATTAAGATTACATTGAACAATGTTTTTTTTTCTTTTTCTAAAACGTTAGGAGTTGCCTCTAATGTAGAAAAACTGAGAAAACAAATAGGTTTTATGTATAGCACAGAAAAAGGAGAAAAAGCTGAAATTAATTGAAATATTTGACTCTTAAACACGCTACTGCGAAGATAATTAAATAAGCGTGAGCAGAGCAAAATGTACTACACCTTTTCTGTTGGACTCGAGCCAGAATTGGTTACTTTTTTGAATGAACTTTTAAAAACAATTTTTTTATCCATAATATTTTTGATATTTTCAATATTCTAAAATGGAATTGTGAGACTATTTTACTTACCCATCATACGTAGTATAGGGTGAATCTTGCAATCGTTTTGGAAGTTGAAAAAAGAATGACAGATTTACACGTTTCAGATACTAGAGATTACGAAAAACATTTTTTTTAGAAAAAAATTGCCGTCTTTCTGTCTGTCTGTCGGTGTGTCGGTAAACGTCCTATCTCTTAAATAAATGGAGATAGAGATCTTAAATTTCGTATATACTTCGTATGTAAGAATGGAAAGAAGCCTGTTGACTATCAGTTACCTCGATTATCCTGAATTATTTTTGCCGGACTGTCGAAATATTCGTTGTAAAAAAAGATACATAAATTTTTACGATTTTTTTTTTATTTTAAAGAATGGATGTAAAATACAATTAACAAAAACATAAATTTTACATAAAGATTGAAGTCTATCGGATAATTACCGTAATTTCGGGTGTATAAGCCGCGGATCAAACAATTCTTTTTCGACCCAGACATTTTTAAAAAATGAATGTTACTAGCTATATCGTCGTAAATATTTCTGTTCAATCACTAAATAAGATTTCTGGGTCCAAAAAGAATTGTTTGATCCGCGGCTTATACACCCGAAATTACGGTACTTGCCGAGATACTTGTAATTATATTTTCACACTCTTCTCTTTTTCATGACCCTGTATTTCATTCAAATTTCAATTCAGACATATATTAATTGGAAATGAGACGCTTAATCCAACACAGTAAACTGTTAGTTAATATAATTATCATTTTTGGAGTTACAAGGATGCTTCTTTTATACAATTCAGTATGATTTGATTATCCTGTTGATCAAAAAACCATATCCGAACTGTAAGATTAAATGCGAATAATGGCTCATTGTAAATGTCACATTCACTTGATATTAAACACGTTACATATGTTTGTTACATCATCAAGTGGTTTTTAATTCGATGTTTTATCGGAAGTATTATTAATATTTTACTAGTTTATTTGTTATTTCGGTATTTAAAATAAAAACTATGTCAATTTGTATAATTTACTAATAGACTGGCGATTTATATTATGTATCAAAAATGGTCGACGGGATAATCAAGTAGTACCCGCAAATCCGTAACAGAGCATTACTATGTATCAAAATATTAAAATATACGTTTAAATTTTATTTTAGAATGGCAATGCATTTTACAAATAATTTTCACATGTTTAATTTTCATATTTTATAGCATGCATATCCATAATGTGTAAGTAATATGGTGACCCTTTACGATTAGTTTTTAATTTAATTTAATAATTCCATATGTCTATGGGGATCTCCAGTTACGACAAAAATGGTAATATTTCAAGAAGCTAGAAATAAAGAAAAATTCTGGTCGTAAAATTAGGAAATGATTGACTGACACCGGAATTTAGAAACAATTCATTTAGAAAATAAAAACTTGTTACTTTAGAACTTTCATTGTAAAAGTAAACTTTCATTAAAATAATCTTGGTGCTACATGTAATTTTGAAATTAAAATTATGTCGTCTCGACCGGGTACCACTGAGCCGGAAAGGCTTAACCCCTTCAGAGGCAAATTATATTGCTTCTGTAATGCTGCATTTATACCAAAAATTTTTGGAAAAATATTTGAAAATAAGTAGATGCAATTTTGCAGACTGTTTTCACTAATGTTATAAAAGTAAAACTTTGATAAAAAATTCTGGTGCGAAATTTGATTAAAATTAACCAATATTAAAATATCAAACCCCTTCCTACAATGGGATTAGTGAGTCCGGGATGCATAGCTCTTATTTGTAATTCTTATTTATTCTTTTTTCTTAGATTATATATGTTTATATATATGTGTGTGTGTGTGTGTGCGTATTTGTGTATTAAATTTCAAATACAAATGCTTTTTCATTAAGAATTTTTTTTAAATATAAAAATCAATAATTTTAATCATATTTCAATTTTATATATCATCTAAATAGTTAATAATTTTTACCTACTGGCTAATATTTTTCAACTTTATTATAATAAATATTAAATATTAATTTTCTGTTCGCATTTACAAAAAAAAAAAAAAAGAAAAAAGAAAAAAGAAAAAAAAGAAAGAAAGAAAGAAAGAAAGAAAAAAAAGAAAAAAAGTCAGATACTAATTAGTTTTTTCTGACCCATCTCTGTAGAGCTATTTTCAATGATCATAACCTACATTGATTTTCCTATCAGATGGACAAACTGCAATGTTTAGTATACTCATATACTAGTGCAGTTGCTATACAGGGTGTCCAGCAAATAAGACCCCGATTTCAAAATTAAATTTCTCTAAAACAAAGATCTATACAATAATGCGGTAAACTATTTGTTTATTAAGTCAGCTGTAAAAATATTATACAGAAGTTTTGATCGGTGAATATTTTGAAAGGATTAAGTTTTGATTGCAAAGAATACTTGATTTGACATTTTTTTTGTTTTAGATTGCTTGTAGAGAAAGAGTTTTTCGGCTCAAAGTGCCATATTTCAACGATTTTTCGAACTAAATTTTTGGAATTTTGAAATTCAAAAAATTTAATTCCGTTTAAATATGGACTGTTGTCCGAAAATATCGTTTTCTGCAAGCAATCTAAAACGAGAAAAATATCAAATAAAACATTCTTTGCAATCAGAATATAGTCTTTTCAAAATATATTCATTGAACGAAACTTCTATATAACAATTTTACAGCTTACCTACTAAAAATTACCTACTAAAAAATACCGCATAATTCTATCGATCTTTGTTTTTGAGAAATTTAATTTTGAAATCAGGGTCTTATTTGCTGCGCTCTCTGTATGAGCTGAAAGCAAGCTTGCTACTCATTTATCGACCACGACGATATTTATTTAACCTCGAACATTTCAGATTTTTAGGAGAATTTGTATCTTACGATGACATGCTTTTTTAATCCTGTTATGTTTTCAATCTTAACTATTGTATTATTGTTTTATTTATGTTTTATTCAAGCCTATTTTTAGGGAATATTCTATGATTTTTCATCAACAAAATTGATCAGTTAAATTTTTTGTCTCTTCCCCCACCCCCCTTTGTCCTGGAAAAAGATCATTATATATATATAAAAAAAAAAAACATACTTACAGGGATGAGATTTCCGCGTTTTTGAAAACCAGTTTTATTTTAAAGAAAATGTCGCTCTTTTAAATCGCTAAAATCTTCCGATTAAAAGAAATAACATTTTCTCTAATAAAACACTGGTGTGTAAAAACGCGGAAATCTCATCCCTATACTTATCTATTTAATTTAATGTGAAATGTTTCAGGTTAACCCAGGTATAACGATTATTTCGTTATATATTGGTTATTTTCTTAAATTATTCCTTTGTACCCCCCGTCTCTGTTCAATTCAAAATTAGTTTTAAGTTGTCCTTCATTCCTTTTCCATTTTCTTTGCTTATTAATTCTCTAACCGAAAATCGGCAGCTGCTTAACTTTATCTGTGAGAAATACACTCACATATTAATCAACCGTTTAAAACTATTTCCAGATGTCTGCTATTTCCGATCGAAGCAATTCTGCATTACCTTTTAAGGAGATCATCTCTGTTTCGCAGTTAAAATTTATGCTTACGCTTCTTTTTCCTTTCTCGACAAAACCCTAAAAAGAATTTAACATCTGCGCAGTAAAATCTGATGTCCCTTCGGTGTGCCTCTGTGTTTAGACAAAACAACACGTGTAACATTTTATCGTTTGGCAACCTTTTCCTTTCCCAACCCAGCTGGGAAACTAAATTGAATTCTGATCTTGCTGGCTGCATTTTAACTATTATTTGGCGTATACTATCCATTGTGCATGGGCGAACTTGTGTATGTTGGCGATTTTATATCATGCCAAAAGTGGCGTTTTGTTGCTATGTACGAGGCCTCTTGACTCCCTGCTCTTGCCTAGTAAAGTTGCTAAAAAACTGTTCGGAGATTTCCTCCGAGTACTGTATGTGTGCCCCCCTAGTAATAGATGTCTAAATAAAGAATAACTTAGCAATCATTGTGGGGGTTTTCGTACATCCGAATCTGGACTACTATACACGATCACGCTTCTTCAAAGTATGCTAATACAATAGCAGCTGCTACCAAAATACGCTACAAGAATCTCCACTACACCAGGGGTGCAAAAATCTAGGCGCCAGCAGGCAGTTTCTCACCACAAAATTTATTTCGTTTTTCTTCGTCTCATATTTTGTGTAAAATTCCTGCTAGAATGCTACTAAATTTTGAGCGAAAAAAACTTTAAAATTTTAGTGGTGAGAGACTACCCTCTGGCGCCTAGATTTTTGCACCCCTGGGTTAACCCTTTCCGGGATACTGTGTCCGGTCTGGGATACCTAATTTTAATTAAAAACTTGCATGGGACACCAATAGTATTTTAGTAAAATTTTGCCTTTACAATAAAAGGTTAAATTATGGCTTTCAAAATATCTAAGAAATTCGTTCTTGAATTCCGGTGTCAGTCGATAATTTCTCATTTTACTAACAGATTTTGTCCGTGCCGGAAAGGATTAAGGGCGAATTTAGCTAACGTAATTTTGGATCTACATTCTACGGTCCAAACAATCTTGTTTTGACCCAGAGATTTTATTTAATAATTGATGGTAAACGTTTGCAGCGATTTAATAACATCACTTTTTATGAAATAAGATTTTTGAGTCTGAATTTAATTGTTTGTTTCTCGGATTTTAAGCTGAAAATTGGGGTAAGATTCTTTTGTGGTTAACAGATTGATTGCTACGTCAGTCACCGGTGGCTGACACTGAATTACCCGTTTGGGCCGCGTCAGTCACAGATAATTGACAGTCTATAATATGATATAAAACTAAAATGTTAATTTAAGTAATTACTGAAAATTTATTTAAAATTTACTAAACTTTTATTTATTACAGGATTATACTTTGTTGATAATTATTTAAAACTATGTATATTTTATAGTTTTATACCATATATTAAACTGTCAGTCACTGGTGATTGAAGCGGCCTGAACGGAAAGTTCATTGTCAGTTACCGTGGCACTCAACGTGTTAAAGGTCCCATATTAGTCACTAAAAAAGACCCGAATGGTATTGTTAAGTCTATGGGGCGTTCTTTTCAAATATCTCGCTTTTTTTTTTTTTTTTTTTTTTTTTTTTTTTTTTGCATAGGATAGCTGAGGACGATCTACAACTGGGATAGTTTTGACTTTTTCGATTCTGGTCTTAGTGTTTTTTAATTACTTTAACTTTAAACTTTTTAGATCCGGTTCTGAAATTGAAACTATGATGATATAAAAAATATGTAACCAAAATTGAAAAAGTAAAAACTAGCCCGGCTGTAGATCGACCTCAGCTATCCTATGCAAACAAATCATGTAAATATAGTGCAATATGAGCAAGGTATTTGAAAAAGATGCCCCCATAGGTTTAACATTATCACCCGTGTCTTTTTTAGTGACTAGTGTTCCGTGTTAACAGCCAACACTAGTCACTTAAAAAGACCCAGATGATAACGTTAAGTCTATTTGGGTGTTATTTTCAAATATCTTGCTCAAATTTTGTTATTTTTGTGTGACGTTTTTGCATAGGAAAGTTGAGGGCGATCTACAACCGGCTAGTTTTTATTTTTTCGATTTTTGTTTCATATTTTTCTTTAAAAAATCCTTTTAAACTTCGAAATCGGCTGGTACTGGTTCTGAAATTGAAACTATCAAAAAAAAAAAAATGTAACAAAAATAGAAAAGGCAAAAATAGTCTGGTTGTAGATCGTCCCTAGCTATCCAATGTAAAAAAAATCGGGTAAAAAATATTAAAATTTGAGCTAGATATTTTAAAATAACGCCCTCATAGACTTAACATTATCATCCGGGTCTTTTTGAGTGACTCACCTGGCATCTTAGGAATCATTACTTTGATTTATTATTGATTGGAATCTAACTTACCTGGCTTTGTCACATAAGATCAGTATTTTTCTTCATCTTCGTTATCAGTTTTATCAAAGCTCACGGAGCTCGATACTTGGCTATTACGTGATCAAAACAAACTGATTTACGCCAAATCACGAAGTGAAGAGCTATAGGCTGAAAGGCTATACCATGGTATGCTCTGAAATTTTGAATATTTTTCTGATCCTAATTATTTTCACTTGGTGTAAGTTAAATAGAAAAGATATGTTTCTGTGTATATGTAGTTGTGTGTTTAAATATATATTCAAAATCATAAAATATATTTCACTTTTTGCAATATAGTCAATAGCTTTGAATAAAGTGAAGCCAATTTAGCTGGATAGGTCCGTATATATCCAACAAAGGAAATTCTATGTAAATACCTCACCTTTAACCTTCCTACCCTAAAGGGTCTAATCGACCCACAACTATAATTCGTTTTATACGATTCGAACCAGAACTTTTTTTATAAAGAAAGTTAAATAACAGATTCGGAGAAATAAGTCATTTAAATATATTAAAATGTTTTTATCAAGATTGAGTAAATTTTGAACAGGGTAGGAAGGTTAAGGCCCCTGTCCTCGCTCGAGGAAACGCTCGCGAGCTAATGCTATTCCTATGGGAAAGCATTTTTCTAATAACTCTTTTGCATTTTGACATTTTTGAATAATTTTTTTGCATTGGATAGCTGAGGTGCATGCCGACAGCGCACCTTTTTTACTTTTTCGATTTTGGTTGCAGATATTTTTTACAAAGTTAGTTTCACTTTCAAAACCGGTTTCGAAACTGAAAGTGCTTTTAAAAAAATATATCTGCAACCAAATCAAAAAAGTAAAAAAGGTGCGCTATCGGAATGCACCCCAGATATCCAATGCAAAAAAAAAATTATTCAAAAATGTCAAAATGCGAAAGAGTTATTAGAAAAATGCTTCCCCATAGGAATAGCATTAGCTCGCGGGCGTTTCCTCGAGCGAGGACAGGGGCCTTAAGTTATACATGCATGTAGCATATTTAGCTACGTATTTTCAGAAGAAAAAAACAGCTGCATTTTAGAAACTTTTAAGGGGAAAAAATGCCAGACTTGGAAAAACTTTACTGATAAATGCTTCCTCATTTTGTTCTAAACATTTAAATAAATGTGAAAGACTGCATATTTAAATTCTCATATGTATGTAATGTTTGGAAATTCTTTAAGTAATTCGAATAAAATTTCGAAGTAAAATACCCCTATTCCCATTTCCAATATAATATTCTCAACTTAAAAATAAACAGAATTACTTAAAATCGTCTTAAATTTATAAGTATATTTACACACACAAAATAAATATGTAAATAAGTTTTTCCTGATAGTAAAGAAAATACCGAAAAAATATAAAATAATACAGAGACCAGTAAAGGGGACATAAATGCGCTTATTAATTAACAATAAAACCATTTATTAATGTGAACGAGAAAAATGCATTGCGTGCTTATTGCCTTAGTATTAATTCGTGTAAAACATCCATCTTTTACTTAAAATCTAATTTGTATTCATGGTAGAAATAACGGGAAATTGATTTTATGAGTTTCTCTTTATTATCAGGTTTACTCATGCCTTGATACAGTGGAGCACAATGAGTCCCAAGTGCTAAGCTGAAAAGACTCTTGATTAATCGTTTTAAGCCAGCAGTCTATAATAATTCATTTCTAAAACTGTAAAACTTACACTCATTTATTCAGACTGAAACAAAATTATATAAATTGTATGCTTATACTTGATTTAAACGGAGTAGATTACAAAAGCTTTCAGTGGGGGAAAATCCTTATTGGTCTGAAGTTAAGGATTTTACTTAGAAAAATACTACAATTATCTTGAATGAGAGTTGCAAGATTTTGTCTCAAATTTAGTTGCCTATTTTAAAATGGTTCCAGAAGGCTATCCTTCTTCCCTCACAATAGAAGGGTTTTTTTACATAATTATGTAACTCCACTTTAAACATTAATGTATACTTGCAGGCATGCTTATTGAAGATACTTGCATAGATGCCAACTCTTAAAACTTTTTGGACCAGAAAAGTTTAACTGAAATTTCTGACTTATTTAATTGACGCATTGGGGCGACTTGCATTGATAAAATTTACTGTTTGTTTTCTTTTTTGTAGTACAAAAAGCGGAAGATGTTGGCAGTTACGGATTTCTAATCGAACATTTTTTTTCTGCCTTAACTCCTCAAGTCGCAGTGCATTTCGATAGCGAAAGTGTTGAGATGATTGAATGACACCGTAATTTGTGTGTATCAGAATTCTGGTGTCATTGTAGCATTTCGAAATCCTTTTAGATGTTCCAGGTAATGTAACGAGACTTAACTCTTTCCGACACACTGTCCCCGGTCTGGGATACCTAAATTTAATTCCAAACTTGCAATCAGCACCAAAAATATTTTAGTAAAATCTTGCTTTTACAATAAAAGGTTAAATTAGGGGATTCAAAATATCTAAAAAAATCGTTTGTGAATTCCGGTGTCAGTTGATAATTTCTAATTTTACTATCAGATTTTGCCCGTGCCGGAAAAGGTTAAAAGATTAAATTAATTACATACACAGAGTTCGCACACTCCTTATATTTTGTAAGGACTCCGACACCACTATTAATCTTGAGAAAATTTATATTTAATTTTTAAGAAACGGAATTCGCAACCACTGCCCCGATTTGCAATTTACGCGCTATTTTTCTGCAGTGAAATACATTGAAAATACTGTAAAATTTTAGTGGTATAGCTGTGCGAACCCTGATACAGATTGATAAAAAATCTGTCACTTAATGTCTTAATCTGAAAATTATGACTAATATATGTCTTAAATTAAAATACATAATTTTCTTATTACGATCATGGTATAAACGAAAAGAGAAATACGTTGGAACTATCCAGGAAGTGTCTTATTTTAAAACGATAATTGAATAGTTATTTTTTGTATTATACTGAAAAGCAAACCAGATCAAGATATCAGCGCATGTCTTCCTATGATGTCTTTATGAGATAAGGACACGAGCAGGAAAAATACACTTCCTACACCATTATTTCGATTTAAACAATTGGATATTACTCTGAATATTTATGGAATGAAAGGTTAAACCATATTTAATTTTAACGTATTATACCAGTAGATTTATATCTTATGAATGTGAGTTAAATAGTTTTTAAAAATGTATCTCTTTCTTTCGTTTTTTGTAGTTTAATATTAAATTTTTGTTTGAAAAGCTAACGTCTGTTATACCTTCTTCATGCAATGGTATGAAATATAATTTCTTTGGTAATTAAATTGCAATGCTTTAGCACTAGAAAGACGGGATTTTTTTCTCAAGTTTTAAAAAATATTAATACTAGAATTTTTATTTAAACCTGTTTAAGTTATTTAATTAACCCTCTTTTTTTTCGTATGTTTTACATTTATTTTGTAAAGAAACTTCTGGTGCGAATCAAGATATATTCATTTGATAGGGGCCAGATTGGCCCCTCGTCTTTCAAGTGTTAATTCAATTTGCTTAGTTTTTCCGAATAAATGAATGAGCGCTAAATAGTTTAACACCTTCGTGACGGGAGCCTTTAACGAAATTTTTAATGTTTTGTCACCGGTTTTTAAAAACAGGAATTTTTTCCTTATTAAATCCAGAAAATACTCCGATTAAATAAGGCAAAATTTACAGTAAAATTTTACTGGTGGGTATAAGCAAGGATTCTTAAGCCTTTTTTTGCGGCACGTATACCGGTCGCTCGTCCCCAAAGAGTTAACTTCCTTTTCGATGCTGCGATGTGACTAATTTATCGTTGCTCAAAAACAAAACGTGCAACATAGGTTTGAAAAGCTGAATGATTCATGGTTCGATTAATCCATTAATGTCCAAATTATTTTTTTTCCTTAAAAATGATATTTTGGGTTTCCCACCACTTTTAAAAAATGATTAACTTTTATCTTAATTTGTTGAGAAATTTGTCTCTTGAAAAATAGTGCTTATTTATCTTTCTATTTACTGGTGTGAAAAGTGTTTTATTGTCTTTTTTATAATCGTCCCTAAAAATCATCACTAATGGGTTAAAGAGCGATAAAAACATTAAATTGAAGCCGCTTGAAACTGTTTTATTTTATGTGGTAGTTCTGTTTTTCTTTAAGTTCTTCTTTTCTTTTTTTACTATTTAGGCTATTTTCGTGTGAACTTGTCATGTCTGTCACATACCACGATTTTTGCCTTCCAGTATTTTAGAACGGGAAAATGTGACTTATTTTACCGAAGATATCTCATCAATTGGAGTAAGCCGAAGCAAAGTTTTCGAAAATAAAGTTGGCCAACAAGCATAGTGATTTTTAGCTGTGTGACAGACATGACAAGTTCGCATGGAAATAGCCTTTACTGATTATAAACATTTGCAATATATGCATCAGTTGTTATTTTATTTTATTTTATATTATTATTATTTTGGAGCTAAATATGATATTCATCTATGATTATGATATTAGAAAAAATTTTCAGATTGAGATCAAGAAATAATACTTTAAAAAATTTCTTTAGCTATCGCCGTAACTGAAACATTTAAAAGGTTTAATCTTATTATTGATATTTTAATTTATTATTCAAAATCTTAGATTTTCATATCCAATGTTTCAGATTTAACAATTACCAAATTTCTAAAAACAAAATAGGAATTTCTAATATAATATCGTAATTTTTTTTAAACTTTAACAAACACAAAAGCATGTTATTCATCTCTTGCAGTTTATGTTGTTGTTTAACGGTATATTTATAACGTATTTAATAATAGATTTTGAGTTTTTAAATTGGTAAATTATTTTTTTAAATTTATATGTAAGCATTTTTCTGCTATATCTTGTTCATGATTTTAAATTTTGAAATTTGAGCAATATCAGAAACAGCCATTATTTCCCCTTTTATTTCAATCGTTTCTGATAAAAGTAATTAGAATTAGCACTAAAAAATTGACCACTAAACTGATTCTTTTTTAGGCACAGTAAATTGAAAATATGGGATACACACCGCTTTCTATACGCTAAAATATTTGTAATATTTAATTAAAATATTTCTGCCATTACGTAGTATGAAATTATATTTAACAATTTAGTGGTGTCAAAAAGCTTTCAATGACGGAAGGAACAAATTCTTCTTGCCTGTACAACATGCCGGTAAATGAGTTAAGCGGTTAAACATACCGTAATTTCGGGTGTATAAGCCGCAGATCAAACAATTCTTTTTCGACCCAGAATTTCTTAAGAAACAAATATAACTAGTTAGATCGCCGTAAATATTTGTCTTCAACCACTAAATAAGATTTCTGGGTCTAAAAAGAATTGTTTGATCCGCGGCTTATACACCCGAAATTACGGTAATAATTTAGGAATATATAAAAAGTTGTTTATACCTGATAAGAAGTTTATGAATGAATTTGTCTTTGTATATGTTGCGGCCAAAACCCGAAATTCGCCAATTCTAAAACTGGCAGGCCAATTCCCGAATTGGCCATGAACGTTAAAAATGACTGGCCAATTCGCGAACTGGCCAGATGCAATTGGCCAATTCGCGAAATAGATATAGACACTCGGCTTAATCCTTTCTAACATAGTTCAAAGTGTCTATGAATTCAAATAGTCTAGCCGTCAGCCTGTCCGTGCTCTAACTCGAGTAAATGTTCCGGTTAACTTGTAATTCTCATCTTATTTGGTTTATCAATTTCGATATTGTAAGGGAATTGTGTACTATTTTTGGTTAATTTAGTTGGTACACAAAAAAATTTCGTTTCAATATAATCAATGGGAATCTTTTTTACTGTGCATTTTAATGTTACATTATCTTAATTACAAACAAAATGGTACATATGCATCATAGTTCGGGTGTTGGCCAAGGTTTCCAGGCCAGTTCACGAACTGGCCGGCCAAAACCCGAAATACGCTGTTCATTTCATGTATTTCGGGTTTTGGCCAGGAAGCTTGGCCAGTTCGGGTATTGGCCGCAACATATATAATTTCAAAAGTTCATATTTATTTATTTTTTACAATATTAAATATTTTTTAAGGGTTTAATAACTACTTTTTTATATTAAAATTTTTTTCGAGCAATTAAAAACAGTACACATTATGTTATTTCTTTCTCTTTTCTTCTTTGTATCTGTTTTCTGGATCAATCTTTTCTTATTAAATTTTATAAAATTTATATAGCTCACATTCAAAAGATTCAAAATTTTCAGGCATTAATAATAAATATGATTTATATCCTGTTGTTCCATATGTAAATATTACACAAATCCATTTTTATGCAATTGTGAATGAAAATTTAGAGATAAGAAATATGTTTTAAATATAAATATATATGTGAACAAAACATTAGACTCCATGTTTATATTCATAAAACAATGACAAATCATAACACATTAAAAACTTACATATTCTTAATATTTAAATCAGATTAAAAAACTTATTAAAAATAGATGTCAGTTCATAAACGTTGTTTTTTATGTGGAGAAATAAAAAATATTTTAGAAGAATAGGACTTTAAAATATCGATATTTTACTAGAAAGGACAATGAATGAGAAGATTTTAAATTAAAAACAAAAATGAAATTTAAAATGAAATCAGACGATGTTGATCATATAAAATTGATCTTTTATACAGTTATTAATAAAACTTTAAATGAAACTAAAATACAGTAAACAATTACGGTTAATCAGATTTAAATTTAATGGGAATGAATACTGATATCTAAATATTTAAAATTTGAAATACACATGAAAACTTGTAAGATGTTGCCATACTAAATGTAGATTCTAAATACAACTTAATGGGAAAAATAATGTTAACTGATTAAGATTTCGGTTAATTTCTTGCCCTGGTGGGCATTTAAAAACTATCATTGATTTAGGAGACATGCAATAAAAGCAAGTACAAGCGATAAGTTTGCAATAAAATATTTTAGTTTTTTTTTTCTGTCAGTAATGTAATTTAATTCATTTGTAACTTAGAGTTTTTCTTTAAAAGTTCAATTATTGTTAAAAACAATGAACTAACAAGGAAGGTCTCCATTGGAAGCATACTCAAAATTTTTTGAAAAAAATACGAATTAAACTACTCATGTAGGTAATAAAGGATCAGTGAAAATTAGCGGCGGAATTACATTATTAGACATGTAAAAAAATAAAATAGTTTGGAATAAATGGCATGAAAAGATGAAAGCGACGCGGGATTTGGCGAGCAGTGCATTTCCTCGCCATAAGCAGACGATTTTAACGAATCTGAAAATTGATTTTAATTGACTTCACTGTTAAAAATCTGCAGCATTTACTGCAACGTCACTCCACTACCTTTATAGAATATCTCTCTTCTGACCAATGAGAATGCTCCATAGCACGGTGAATTGACCGTGTCATACACTGTTAAAAATCTGCTGCATTTTGTTGCAACGCACTCCACCGCTTGTATATAATATCTCTATTCCAACCAATGAGAAAGTTCCATTTCACGGCCAAGTAACCGTTTTCTATACAAGCAAGGGAGTGCGTTGCAACAAAATGCAGCAGATTTTTAAAAGTGTATTTTCCATTTGGAACAATTTTAATCAATTTAAATTGTGTTTTAAATGATAAAATATATTAATTTCATTTTGTTATAAGTACATATAAACGTATATGACAAAATTACACTTAAAGTAAAGTAAAAATGCAACATTAAAATTACTTAAAATAAACTTACTTAAATAAATTGAACATAGAAAGTTTTTTCTTTAAAAAGTATTCGAAGCGAAAAAGCGTATTTTTCAAAATTTCGTTTTTTCGCCAACCGGAGATAAATCGCCAAATAAACGAAATTTTTATTATTTTTTTATGGACGTTATAAGGAGGTTCCGCCGAAAATTTTTTATAAACATATATAACTATATGAGAAGAATATTCTGTAATTTTTTCAGATTTTTCTGAGTATGCCCGTATGGAGACCTTCCTTGTAAGTATTGTCAATAAAGTATTTTATTCTAATTCATATCACTCTTGTATTTATTTTCAATGCGTAATTTTTTTTTCCGAGCACCTTCGTCGTTCCAAGCCCAAGCTTGCACTCTGATTGGTTGTTGCTTTCGGCACTGTTTTCACGTAACTTGGCGATAACCATACTTGGCGAAAAATACTTCGCTCGTAAGTGAACGAGTAAACCTAAAACTTAACCTACTCATTCTTATTCTTCCTTCATTCTTATCCTCGTGGTCTTGTGCTCTTGTATGTAAAAACTTTTAAAGAGTACAGCTTTCAGTAAGACACGTTCCATCCAATCCAATGCTGCAAGAGAAAAGTTACTTTGTACTCGGTTCGGAAGGAAATCAAACTTGACGGAAGCATCTATCGCTACGCCAAGTATGATTATCACCAAGTTACATGAAAACAGTGCCGAGAGCAACAACCAATGAGAGTGCAAGCTTGGGCTTGGAACGACGAAGGTGCTCGGAAAAAAAAATTCCCATTTTCAATACATGCTCTGAAAGATAAATAAGATACCATAAAAGCAACATAAAAAGATTCACTGCTTAAAAAATGAACTTTCATTCATATGAAAGAGCGATTATTCACTCCTAACAGCAGTGGCATTGCCAGGGAGGGGGGGGGGGGGGAAGAGCGTCCAAATGTTTTGTGTGCCATTAATTTTGTAATCTTCTGTCAGCTTTATATATTCGTAAAACTAGTTGCTGTTATTCAAGGCAAAAAATACTTTATAATATTACTGATATCCAAAACATTTGAACTCTTACCTTAGTTCCGCCAGCGCCAACCAGGAGTGAAAAAGCGCATCTTTTGGCAAGGGTGCACAATCATTCCTCCGAAAGAGAGATTATTCACCGCTATTTAGAATAAATATTTACTATTTCAGAGAGTCAACAATTCCACTTTTTCTCAGAGAAAATAGTCACTCTAAAGAGGTTGGGCATATTTTGACTCTGCGATCGCGAATATTCATTCCTCGGGAGTGAATAGTCACTTTTGTTTTATTTAGAGTGTTGTTTTAAAATGTAGGAACCCATAAGAATCCTTTGTGCCTTATTTTCCTATTGTTTATGACAGGAACAAACGAACTAATTGAAAAAAGTTAATATACACTGGGAATTTAAAAAAATAATAATATTTAAAAGGAAAATATTTTTGCACGTGTAAGAATTTATCTGATTTCAGTGTATCATGCAGTATTTTAAGCATTCGGGTTGCTTTTTCTAGTAAACTGTTATTCCGTTTAAAAAATTAAAAAGTAAACAACCATTTAAACATATTCGATTTTGCATATAATATTAACATTTTTCTAATTCACCATGCATATTTTTTATAGCACACTACTGGCCATTAAACTTGCTACACCATGAAGACGACATACTACAGATGTGAAATTTAAACGACAGGAATAAGATGTTGTGATATACAAATGATTAGCTTTTCAGCGCATTCTGACAAAGCAGGTGCCAGTAGCGACACCTATAATGTGTTTAAATGAGGAAATTGTTCAGGCGGTTTCTCTCACAGAAATTGCATTTGAGCATTGTTGTCTGGTGAAAAATTGTTGTGATGCCTTGTGTAAGAAAGGGAAATGCGTACCAGCATGTTTCTGACCTTGATAAAGGTCGAATTGTAGCCTACCGGTATTGCGGTTTATCGTATCGCAGTATTGCTGCTCGCGTTGGTCGATATCCAATGACTGCTCGCAGAATATGGAATCGATGAATTCAGGACGGTAATACGGAACGCCGTACGGGATCTCAACGGTCCAATATCCACTAGCACCCGAGAAGACAGGCATGTTACCCGTATGGCCATAGTGGATCGTGCAACTACGTCACGAGCCCTGAGTCAAAAATGGTGTCATTTGCAAGACAAAAAGTGTTTGCACGAACAGTCCGACGACATTTGCAGCAGCATGGACTCTCAGCTCGGTGATCATGGCTGCGACATTCTTTGACGCTGCGTCATAGACAGGAGCCCCTTCAATGGTGTGATTGTGGACGAACCTGGGTGCACGAATGGCGAGGAATCATTTATTCAAATGAATCCAGGTTCTATTTACAACATCAGGATGGTCGCATTCGTGTTTTGCGGCATCGTGGTGAACGAACATTGGCAGCGTGCATTCGCCATCGTCATACTGACCCATCACCAGGCGTGATGGTATGATGTGCCATCGGATACACGTCTCTGTCATCTCTTGTTTGCATTGACGGCACTTTGAACAGTGCACATTACATTTCTGATGTTCTATGACCCGTGACTCTACCCATTATTCGAGACCTGCGAAACCCTGCATTTCAGAAGGATAATACCCGACCGCATGTTTCCGGAATTGTACGGACCTTCCTTGATACGGAAAATGTTCGGCTGTTGCCCTGACTAGCAGTTTCCCAGATCTCTCACCAATAGAAAACGTCTGGTCAATGGTCGCCAAGCGACTAGCTCATAACCATTCGTCAGTCACTACGGTTGATGAAGTGTGGCATCGTGTTGAGCTGCATGGGTATCTGTACCTGTACATGTCATCCAATCTCTGTTTGACTCAATGCCCAGGCGTATATGTGCTTTTATTACAGCCCGAGGTGGTTGTTCTGGGTACTGATATCCCAGGATCTATGCTCCCAAATTTCTTGAAAATTTAAGCACTTGTTATTTCTATCATAATATATTTGTCAAATAAATATCATTTTGTTATCTGCATTTCTTCCTGGTGTAGCAATTTTAATGGCCAGCAGCGTATTAATTTTTAAAAGCCTATGGTATCACTTTTGATACCATCGGTGTTCCCAATTCTGTGGGTTTTTTAATTCACGGATTCCGCATTCAAATCAGAACTTCAATATGAAAATTTTTGATTTACTTAATAACAGAAATTTCGTTATTAAAATAAGCAAAACTTATTATTTAGATTTTTCTTGTATGCATTCCGTTCTCTGAATTACGTAATTTCTAGAATGCACTCTACCCTGGGCATTCGTGGGATAATCTTAACCCTTTCCGGTGTGCGATTTTGCAAGCCTAGTAGGAAAAAAGTTCAGAAATGGACTTGCAGTTATTCAACTTTTAGACATTTAAAATAACATCTAACACACTGGAGGAAGAAAAGATAAAGTGATAGCAGCCTAACTCTTCAACAACACTACCAAAAATTGGCTCAAAAAACAACTTTTCTTTTAATCTTTTTAGAATGGCGATCGATGTAGTTGTAATTGCTATCGATATTTTTGGCTGAAAACATACTTATTTTGTAAGCATTTTTTTATGATGATATGGAATCATTACAACAATGTACATACTTTGTGTTTTATAGTTCCGATAGCTATTAAATAATTTTTTAAGTCATTATAAAAATTATTAGAAAATTTAGTAGCATATGACAAATTTTAAAAAGCTACTAAAAATTTTGTCCGCGCCTGGTAATTGTAATATATTTTTTTTAATTATGTATGTATATAGATATAAAAAAAATCAATTTCAGCTGCAACTATTTGCAACTAAGTAATTTTTTTCATGGTTTTTTATGTAATTCTGCATTATGTGTGGTTTTAAGATAAATATATCTGGTTTTAAACATTATAAATCATGACATTAAAATCTCAGTAAAGCTATAGAGTGACTTAAATTCGCCGTGATTTTTTAACATTCATACTTTCATACAAATAATAAAATAATAGTAAACGACAATAAATGGCAGTGATTCATTTATGATAACACTGGTTTCTATAGCAATATGTAATTATTTTATAGTTTATAGAAGAAACAAAAAAATATGCCCCCAGCGGGGCGCAGATAAACCCCAAACGGGCGGAAGGGCTACCCTTTATTTATCTTTTGTCAAGGATTTAAAATTTGGATCTAAAATAAAATAGACCGAGAATTGGACATTTTTAAAACTGTATGCATATTTCGAACGGCCCTGTAAGTTAAAACTGACGCGGAAGGGGGGGGGGATTAGAAAAGACGAGCGTGAAAAATAAAACGTAATAAACTAATACATCAAATAACTGGACTTCTAAACAAAAATATAACGATTTAACCTGGAGTCGAATTAATGGGGTGGCCTGCAGTGGATTACCCTCCTCCCCCCAGAAGTTATGAGATTTTATGCTTTTTAATGCACAAATTGCGATTCTCCCTCTCTTACAGAGCTGTAAAACATGATGCCTTCCTCCGGAGTGGCAGAAAAATACCTGCATTCAACACTAATTTAGCCTAGAAAAAAAAAATCGAAATCGAATATAAAGATCGAAATCGAATCTAAAGATCGACATCGAATCTAAAGATCGAAATCGAATCTAAAGATCGAAATCGAATCTAAAGGCCGATCTTACGGGCAGAATCGATTTTACATTTTTACTTTCTTTTGTAACTTTACAAGAAGAGAGTATTAGATTCGTGAAAATTTTTGACTTCCCGTTTTTGATGGATTTATACAGTGTCTCACATAAGTGATGGGACACTTGTGTTTTACAAAAGGAAACTAATCAAATAAATTAAAAAAAACATGTACACATTTTTTTGTGGGTGTGTTTCATACTTAAATTTAGTAAAGATTATTACATAACATACATTTTGTCAAAATATTAAAATATTAATATAATAAAAATACAAATGTTTAGAACGGAGCAAAAAATAGCTCACATAAGTGATGGGACACCATTATATATGCAACAAAAATCGTCTGAAATAAGCAATAAAAATATTTTTGGGATTTTTATTTTTACTTAAAAACAATTGGCAATAATTCATAAAATCGTCTGCAGTATTTCTCTCCAGTTTGTTTTGGAATTTTTGTGTTTTTTTAGCTCTGTGTAGCCATGAATGCTAAACGAAAAGAAACTTCGCCTGAAATTCGAAAATTAGTTATTAATTTGCATATTGAACTTGGAAAATCTATTAGAAAAACTGCTGATACAGTTAACTTGAGTCGTTCAACAGTTTTCAATATCATTAATCGATATAAAAAGAATCATATGATTCAGGATAAAAGAAGACCTGGCCGATCATCAAAGCTATCCAATGGAATAAAGCGAATTATCGTTCGAAATATTAAAAAAAATCCAAGAAATAGGCTTCAAAAGTTGCTGCTGATTTACAAGCATTATATGGAATAATTGTTAATCCGGAGACTATTAGAAGGGTAATTCGATCTGCTGGATATCACGGTAGAGTAGCCAGGAAAAAATTCTTCGTCAGTGAAAAGAATAGAAAACTCAGACTAGCTTTCGCAAAATCCAATATGAATAAGGATTTTGATTACTGGAATAAAGTCATATATACTGATGAGAGTAAATTTAATATATTTGGTTCTAACGGTAGAATCTTGGTGTGGAGAAAACCCAGGGAAGAATTTCGCAAACAGAACTTGGTACCAACAGTAAAACATGGTGGAGGAGTTATGGTATGGGGGTGTATGTCGTCCGCTGGAGTTGGTAATCTTGTTTTTATTGACAGTATAATGGATCGGTACAAGTATATTGATATTTTAAAGCAACATTTGATCATCTTCAGCACGAAAATTGAACCTTCATAACGATTTTAAATTCTACCAGGACAATGACCCGAAGCACACTGCTCTGAACGTTAGACTCTGGCTGCTGTATAACTGTCCTGAAATAATAAAAACACCACCACAATCTCCAGACTTAAATCCCATAGAGAATATTTGGCAAGAATTAGAATCAAGAATTCGCAAACACACCATTTCTTCAAAACGACAACTAAAATCAGTGCTTCAAGAAGAATGGGGTAAAATCACTCCAGAAATCACAAAAAAATTAGTCGAATCCATCCCAAAAAGATTAAATCATGTTTTAAAAATAAAAGGAAATCCAACAAAATATTAAAACCTTTTAAAAAGTAAAATTTTTGGATAAATATTTGATTGAAAAGTAAGTGTCCCATCACTTATGTGAGCCATTGTTTGCTCCTTTCTGAACAATTGTATTTTTACTAAATTAATATTTTAATATTTTGACAAAATGTATGTTGTGTAATAATTGTTACTAACTTTAAATATAAAACACACCCAAAAAATTTTTGCACATGTTTGTTTATTTATTTTATTGCAGTTTCTATTTTATAAAGCACAAGTGTCCCATCACTTTTATGAGCCACTGTATATTTTAGAAGGTCTTTAATACGATTTCATGGTTTTTAAGAAATATCTGTCTGTGTGTGTCTGTCACTTTGTGAGTCTGTATACGATAAAAATTTCTGACCGTTGTATCTCAAGAACAAATGCACGGAATTCCACAAAACTTTAGATTTAGTTTGACCTTGACATAAACGGAATCTAATTAATTTTTGGTATATATAGCCTAATAGGTGGCGCTGATATGCTGCATTTTTTGCGATTTGCACAACAGCTATATCTGAATAACGAATGAACGGATTTTCATCACATTATAGATCCAGTTAGTCCTTGACATGAATTGATGTTTTTTGCATTTTTATGTATATAGCTTCTCAGATGGCGCTGCTATACTGAATTTTTCACAATTTCCACACAGCGCCATGTGAAAGGGGGGGGGGACGAAAGGAAGCGGTCGTTCCGAGCATGGAAATTTAGGGGGCGCCAAATTTTTACTACTAACATCACTTCTAGCCTATCACAAGAAAAATTAATAGAAAAGGGGGCTAAATTGGAACTTTGAACCGGGCGCAGTTCTCTTTTCGAAGGCCCCTGTTTCCATTTTAGCTTTATCTCAAGAACTAATGCACGGATTTTCATAAAAATTTAGATTCAATTAGTCCTTGATATTATTTAATGATAATTACATTTTGGTGGAAATCGCTTAAGAGATGGCGCTGCTATACTGCATTATTCAGGATTAACGTAATAGCGCTATCTCAAGAACGATTTTTCATCAAAATTCAGATTCAGTTTATCTCTGGCATAGATTAGTGTTGTTTAGTTCTTGGTGTAAATCGCCCTACAGGTGGCGCTGATATGCTGCATTTTTTATGATTTCGCAATAGCTGTATCTCGCGCTTTCATGTATTTTCATCAAAATTCAGATTCAGCTGGTACCTAATAAAAATTGATCCTAATCAATTTTTGGTGTACATCGCTCAACAAAAAACGCTATTTTGCGGGGAGGGGGGGGGTTCTGAGGTTTCTTTAATTCTTCTATCTTAGAAACTAATACACTGAAATTTTGGAATTGGCACATCCGTCTATTTTATCTTCGACTTTTGAAGGAAAATGAAAATTATATTACCTTCAGAGAAATCGATTAAAAATTTTAAAGTATCGATTAAATCGAGTTGGTCGTAGTATCGATTAAATCGATTTAAAAAATAGAAATCGCCCATCACTAGGGCAAGATTGTAGACGGGCAACAACGCCCAATGAAGATCGGTATTTAGCGGTAACAGCTCGGAGACACCGAAACATGAATGCTACTCTTCTCCAACAACACCTTCGCTCGGCTACAGGCACCACGATTTCAACTCAGACTGTCCGAAACCGGCTCCATGCTGTAGGTCCGTATGCTCGCCGACCGATTGTATGTGTTAGATTAACATCAAGGCATCGTCACGACTGCAGGGAGTGGGCAACCGAGCATGTCAACTGGAGGAGAAATGAATGGAGCAATATTCTGTTTTCTGACGAGTCCCGTTTTTCTGTGCATCCGGATAATAGGCGTATTTTCATCTGGAGGGACCGTGGCAGTAGGAATAATCCTGCGTTCGTGCACGAAAGTGTCAGATTTGACGGTGGAGGAGTGTTGATGTATGGTGGCATCTCCATTGACGGGCGCACTGACCTCTACATCATTCGAGGTGGAGCTCTGACTGGTCGCCGATAAAGGTATGAGATCCTCAGACCTATTGTAGTCCCTTACGCTGCAGCAATCGGAGATAACTTCATTTTAACCCCTTGCTGGGCAAAGTACTTCTGTTGCTAAAATGTTGAAATGAGTGATTCACACCAGGATTTGGAAACAAATTTCTTTGAAAATAAGTAAAACGTTTTCTTTACGTAAAGTATAAATGCAAATTTATATTTCTAAGTTCTGGTGCCAATGTCGCATTTCGGAATTAAAATTAAGTGGTATATATTATATACCACCGCCCCTCAAGGGGTGAGTGGACGATAACTGCAGGCAACATTGTGCAAACCTGGTGGAGGATTTCCTTTTCTATTAAGGAATCGTTCGAATGGAATGGCCAGCGTGTTCTCCAGACATGCATCCAATCGAGCACGTTTGGGAAGCTCTAGGAAGACGAGTTTTTGGCCGCCAACAACCCCCACAAACTCTCCAAGAACTGGAAAGAGCTCTTCTGGAAGAGTGGGGCAGAATACCCCAACTCGTCATTAATAGCTTCATTGAGTCCATGCCTCAAAGGTGTTCAACTTTGCTGGCCGCCCGTGGAAACCATACCCCCTACTGAAAATGATTTTCTTTGAGGAAAACACCTTTTCTTATTCTTTTTTTCTCATATGCACAAATTGTTTTTTTTTCTTTTGTACACAAATGCGCAATAAGATGCATTTTTTTCTGCCAAACATGTGTAATTTATTCTCATATAACCTATTATGTCTGTTGTTCATGTATCAATCAGCTAAAAAGTTTCCCAGATACAAAATCCACCTAAAATTGCAATATCCTTTAATTGTTTTGAGCAGTGTACATAACCATTCTATCTCTAGTAAGATTAATTTTATTACTTTAATACCGATAATTTTCCTAAGTTGAATTTTGACCCGCTAGATTCGCAAAATCTTAGACTGTGCGTCGTCCCAAATTGGGACAATCTAATTTTAATTCCTAACTTAAAATTGGAACCAAGAATATTTTAATATAATTTTGCTTTTGCAATAAGGTTGACATAAAACGTTTCTAATTTCTGTAAGAAGTCGTTTGTAAGTTCCGGTGAAGGTCGAACATTTCATCTTAACGAACAGAATTTTTCTGGGACGGAAAGGGTTAAAATTGAATACCTAAAAAGAGTAATTTATTTATTGTAAGCAAATATATTCAACTTAAACCAATATATTAAAATTTGAAGCAATACATTTAATTATTGCCAAATGCTACAATGGCACTAGAATTCTGGTATAAATATTTTTCGTTTATTTGTATGGGGGAGGGAGGGGGATAGCTTTTCTTAGTTTCAAATAAATTCCGGTACACTCAGTCATTTAAACTTTTTCGCAATGAAATTTTCTACGCCTTAAGGGGGCTCGGGTTGAAAACGTTTCAAAAAATCGATTTTTTTATGATCTAGTTTGATTATTCAATTAATTCTTAGCTCAGTGCAAAAAACCGCATACAAATATTAGCATTTTTACGGAGTTATAAGTATTTATGTATCAATACTTACATAGCCGCATCCATATAATTTCAACTTTAAGTCATGTTTTCTCAAAACTTGATTTTTGACGACTAACACCAAGTTATAAAAAAACTATTTGATGGAATGGCTTTATTTATTTATTTTATTTTTTTTTTTGCATGCATATAACACCATAATCTAGATTATGAATTAAGGATATAACTATCACTTAATGAAAACAGTATTAAAAAATCTCTAAAAGTTGAAAATTTAAAAAAACCCTAAAAAATACAACTTTTTTTCCATTAAAAATACTCAAAATATTAAACTATCTAAAATATATTAATTCAAAATCTAGATAATGATGTTATATGCATGCAAAAAAAAATAATAAAATAAGCCATTCCATCAAATAATTTTTTTTGTTAAATCTTGGTGTTAGTCATCAAAAATCAAGTTTTGAGAAAACGCGACTTAAAATTGAAATTATATGGATGCGGCTATGAAAGTTTTGATACATAAATGCTTATAACTCCGTTAAAGATGCAAATATATTTATGCGGTTTTTTACATTGAGTTAAGAATTAAATGAATAATCAAATTAGATCATAAAAAAATCGATTTTTTGAAAAGTTTTCAACCCCTGAGCCCCCTTAAAGGACTAAATAAGACGGTAAATATTATTAAAGTGTTTAAAAATTAAAATCAGTTATTTGGCTGATTAGATATGTCTATGATTTATTATAAAATTTTAGCGTTATCCGGCGGGCCACAGTTTCACATCTCTGATTTAAAACAATCGGTGTCAACATTCTCAAAAGAGGACGGGAAATACAATAATCCCTTAACTCTTTCAGCTTTGATGGTTCAATTTTCTACCACTTAGTTTTAATACCCAAATGCCATAAAAGCACCGGGATATTCGACTAATTACTGATAAATCTAACTTCCTAAATTGCAGTGAATATTTGACTTGATCCGCTGAATATACAGTACTGTTGCTCAAAAACGGAACAAATGAGATCCCAGTTTAACCTTTTGTCTTTCAGTGTATTCAGTACATGGGACAACCAACATGATTCTGAATTGTCTCAATGACTCCAGAATTTCTGGTATACACATTTTCCATTTACCATGTAAGGAAAAAGAATCGCTTTTTTCACGTTTTGAAAAAAAATTGTATGTAAATTCCGGTGTCATTCAGTCATTTCAACATTTTCAATTACGCCAGAATTTATTCGAAAACAAAAGCTTGCTTATTTTCAAATATGTTATAAAAGGAAAATTTAAATTTAACATTCTGGTTACCAGTTAAAGAAAAAAAAGTGTCCTTTTTGAGGACACCACCATCGAAAGCGTTAAAGAGAGATAGTAATAAAAAGAAAAAGATTGTTGCATATAGTTTTGAAGTATATTCTTAAATGTAGATGGCGCTATTAGCCATCTGTTAATTCCGTATCACTAAAAATAGTTCTAATGTAGAGCTAATAATAGCGTTTTACGTGTAACGTGACAAGTTTAGAGCCAATACTTCTCAAATGTTTGCCTCTGATTAACACTAGTCATAACGGGATTTTTTTTCAAATTTTATAAAAATATTTCACTTTATGATATTTATTTAAAACTATTGAAATTTTTTATTTAACTTATTTTAGTGGGTTTTATTTTATGGTTACCGTAATTTCGGGTGTATAAGCCGCAGATCAAACAATTCTTTTTCGACCCAGAATTTTTTAAGAAACAAATATAACTAGTTAGATCGCCGTAAATATTTGTCTTCAGCCACTAAATAAGATTTCTGGGTCTAAAAAGAATTGTTTGATCCGCGGCTTATACACCCGAAATTACGGTAAGTAGAAACCTCTGGTTCAAATCGAAATATTTTCAATTGATACCGGTCAAATGAAAACTGGTTGTTGATATATTTAGTGATATATTAAGTACTTTAACTGGAGTTTCAATATTTGATAATATTAGATTAATTTTAAACACGATTATTCAATCGATAAATTAATTATAACAGATGTAAAACATTTACATCTATCAAATAACAGATTTACATCTGTTATTTGATAATATTGTCGTTTCAATGGCAATACTTACAATATAAAAGAAATACCAGGTGATCCAAAAGTCAGGATAAACTAAACGAATAATTCGAAAACAAATCAAGATACAAGATGCGGTTTACGCCGAACGGATGGAGACGAAACCGGGTTTTGTGTAACAACGAAAAAAAAATACTTTTGTTGGCGACCAACAAATTGCGCTGTACTGTTTTATTGCACCAAAAGATGATTTACAACTGAAAAAATTTTGAATACTTTCAAGTCAGCTTAATTGCAGTTAATTAATACTACAGTAAATGTTCAATGTGCTGTCCATCATTCATAAGTGCACTGAGACACCATTCACAGCATTTAGCAGCACTTCTTGCGTTACGGCAGACAAATTTTGGCGGATGGCATCTTTCAGCGCTGCTAATGATGCCGTTGTTTGCTAACATAACTATATATATATATATATATATTTTTTTTTTTTTTTTTTTTTTGCCACACTAAATCCGGTTTCTTCTTCATTCGTTTGGTGCAAACCGTATCTTTGTATCTTGATCTGTTTTCGAATTATTCATTTTTAAAATTCTTTCTGACTTTTGGATCACCCGGTATGGGTATTGGACGGGTATTGGGTATTTGGATCACCCGGTATACAAATGTCAATTGTTTCGTATTGTAAACATAACAACCTTCTAATGAAATCTTTTAAACGCTATTTGCGGATTTTGTACTTTTTAAAAAGCAACGCGGAAATATTCAACAAAATTTATGCAAAATATGTTGCATTTTTACTAATTTATAGTTATAACATATCAATTATGAAAAATTTTCTTTAGACAGGGCTTCCACAGTTGATTACTTTTGTATTCTAATTCCACCCCTATTTTTAAATATAAATTTTGCAGTATATTTCTCTTGCACATGTTGAAGAAGGGTACGTGAAAGATTTTTGCCTTGAAAAGATTTGAGAGGTAGAATTTAAAAAAAGTCGGTAGTGGATTCCCTGTTTAGACAATTATAAAATTATTCCGTGTAGTAGTCCGGGAATTTTTAAAGGATTTTTTTATTGTGTAATATTTGAAGGAAATAACATACATATAACATACATAGTTTGCTAATAAAACAATAACATATAACATTCCTAATTTGATTCTTATAACAATTCTTTAATAAGAAAACTTTCGTGATACTGGTTTTGTAAAGTCCAGTTGAGATTTATCTTAAGCATTTCTCCCGTTTCCGTTAAATACTGTTTTTTACTTTCTTCTATGTTTAGAACTAAAAAGTATTGGATTCGTGAAACTTTTCGAAATCCGTTAATATTTACATATTTTGGGGATCAAGGAGCTCGAAAAACATGTTTTCACAAAGTGTCTGTCTGTGAGCCTGTGAGTCTCTCAGAGTCCACCAAACTGTCTGCATTAGACATAAATAAAATTTGTGGACGCTTTATCTCAAGAACTGATGCACGAAATTACACACAACTTTAGATTCGATTAGATCTTGAAATGAACTCGCTCTGAAAAGTTTTTGAAATATATCGTTCAAAAGGTGGCGCTGCTATTCTGCATTACTCACAATTTCCATAAGAGCCATATCTCAAGAACTAATGCATGGATTTTCATAAATCTTTAGATTAAATTAGTCGTTGATATGATATGTTTCTGATTACGTTTTGACGCAAATCGCTCAGCAGGTGGTGCTGCCATGGTGCATTATTCGTGATTATTGCAATAGTTCTATCTCAAAAACTTATGAATCGGAATTTCACAAAAATTTACATTCTGTGAGACCTTGATATAAACTAGATTTGATTGGGTTTTGATGCATATCGCTCGCCAGATGGCGATGCTATGCTGCAATATTTACAATTTCCACAATAGCCATATCTCAAAAAGAAGAGGCTTGGATTTTTATAAAACTTTAAATTTAGTTAGAACTTGATATAAAATGGTGCTGATTACATTTTGGTACAAATCACTCAATAGGTGGAGCTACCATGTTGCATTATTAGCGGTTATCGCAAAAGCTCTAATTCAAGAACTAATGCATGAAATTTTATAAAACTTCAGATTCAATAAATTCCTGATACAGATTGGTGTTCTTTAGTATTTGGTGAAATCGCCCTACAAATGGTACAGCTTTGCTGCATTTTTCATTATTTTTCATTATTTTGCAATCAATGTGTATCAAGATCTAATGCATGGACTTTCGTCAAATTTCAGTTTTAGTTAGTACCTGATAAAGAATTGATCCTGATTAGTTTTTGGTGTACATCACCCAACATGTGGCGCTGTTATGCAGATTTCTTTTTTAAAGAATTTGCAATGGCTCTATCTTAAAAACTAAAGCACGAACTTTCATCAAACATCAGAATCAGTGAAAAGTTTCCATAAGTTGTTGTTGACTAGATTTTGGTTTAAGCAACCTAATCGGTGGCGCTCCTATGCTGCATCTTTCAAAAAGTATTAACATGCATAAGATAGAAAAAAGTTTTGGGTTCCCCACATCTTTCTAGATTCACAATATTTACACGCTTTCAGATTTAAAATGTGTAAAATTTTAGTAATTTAAAAGTCCAAAACTTCGTAATTATAACTTTTTAATGTGAAAAAGCTTTTTGTAAACCATCAAGAGCGCAACTGACAGTGAATGTAAGTAATATGTGAAGGAAAAAAATATATATATGTTTATAACATTTACAAATGTTTCATATCACGTTAATAGAAAATTTCTCTAAAAAATACAATTTATTAATGGCCCAAAATGGATTTCATCATATGTTTTATAAATGCTACTTATTTCTGAATAATTAGTTTTTGCGCAATTATTCTCTCTAAAGAATACTCTTAATTTTTCTCAAAATTGTTTTAATAAGAATATTCTTTAGGTTTCATTATCTTTTTCATATATGAAATATATTAAGCGAATTCTTTTATTTTCTTCTTTTAAGAAACTGTGTCGTAACTGGAACATAATTACTTTTTGTCTTGAAAGAATGCCATAATTTTAGTTTGCTTTAAAATATTATGAAATATATTTTAAATGGGGAAAAAGCATACGATTTTAAATCACTTGTTACTATTGTGAAAGCTGACATTAACGAGTTTTAAATTTTTCTCTTCATTGATTTTCTGTTTTAACTTATAGAATCGTTGAATCTTTGAGAATCAACAATACTAAATTTTCTTTTAACCCTTTCCGGCACGGGCAAGTTCTGTTAGAAAATGAAAAATTATCGACTGCAACCGGAAATTATAAAGTACTTTTTTAGATATTAAGAATTCCTTAATTTCAGCTTTCATTGTAAAAGCAAAATTTTGTTAAAATATTATTGGTGCCGTTTGCAAATTTGGATTTAAAATTAGGTATCTCAAACCGGGCACAGCGTGCCGGAAAGGGTTTATCTTAAGTGTATTCGGCGGGCCAAAGTTTGACAACCCTGCCACGGCAGAACATGTACTAGAACCTCTGTAATTTAAAGGATTTGAATTCACATGAGAAATTTTCAAAAGCAAATTTTTATTTATTAAAATTCGGAACTTCTTTTATTATATACAGCAAATATTGCTTTAAATTCATGGTACGAATTGGGAATATCCTAATTAAAAAAAAAAAAAAATTCCAACTAATTTGGAACACTGATGATAGCATATATGCTACTATGGGCACTAGAGTGTTAACCGCATGCAGAAAAAGAGTTCATTTTTTGAACCACTTTATTTTAATTCTTAAATATTAGATTGGCACAAGGATTTTGAAATGAAAACTTTCCTTTTACTAAGTACGTTGGGAAAAAAAAAAGGTCATATTATTTAAAATTAATTTCTTTTTAAATTCTGGTGTCTGTCAACATTTTAAAAATATAAATACTTTGCCTTAGATTGGATTAAGAGGTTATCAAGACATGGGGACATTGTAGAGAGTGGGCTACTTTTGTGTTAACCGCATGCAGAAAAAGAATTCATTTTTTGAACGACATTATTTTAATTCTTAAATATTAGATTGGCACAAGGATTTTGGAATGAAAACTTTCCTTTTACTAAGTACGTTGAGAAAAAAAAAAGGTCATATAATGTAAAATTAATTTCTTTTTGAATTCTGGTGTCTGTCAACATTTTAAAAATATAAATACTTTGCATTAGATTGAATTAAGAAGTTATCAGGACGTGGGGACATTGTTGAGAGTGGGCTACTTTTGTTATACCGTTATTTCCGATGTATAATATGCAGATCAAACAATTATTTTTCCACCCAGAACTCTTATTCAGTAATTGAAGCCAAATATTTGCCGCGATCTAAAAATTTTCTGGGTCAAAAAATGATTGTTTGATCTGTGGATTATACGTCGGAAATTATGGTATTTAAATTGCTTAATTTGACGTCCCTTTTTTAAATGGCTTAATAACTTTATTTTCATTTTATTTTTATCTCTAATCGGTATGCAATTAGAGATCAACCTCAACCATACTACAAAACAACAAAATAATATCTTTAAAAATTGAAATGCAAACGGAAATTTTGAAAAGAACTCTTCTATCGGTTTAACTTTAGCTTGCAGGTGTCTTCCAGAGATTAATGTATGCGTTTTACGATGACGATAACAACCTGTACTATCGCTCACACATTCACTAATGAATATAGTACAATTTCAATTTCTACATCGGCAAATAAGAAAAAACGTTCTTTCTTTTTTTTTTTTTTTTTTTTTTTTTTTTTTTTTTTTTTTTTTTTGAAAATATAGCCAAATTTATTATTTTTTTGTAATGAAATGTTCAATATTTTTTAAGTGTAACTTTTAAAAATACATCTTGAGAACAAACACTTCTACAATAAAGTACAGTAACTAAGGAAAGGGGGGCAGAGTTAGGGCAATTGGCAAATGATTGTTCGGGAATTGTGACAGCAAATTAAAAATTATTTAATTATTTTTAAAAAATCACAGTTCATTCAGTCATTCATAATTTATTCCACTTAAAAGCACTTACATCATGACCACAATATCTTTAAATTCTTTGAGGGGCTATATATTTTTTTTCTCTCTAATATTGAATTTCCACCGAAAATTTGGAAAATTTTTATTTCAAAATGAGGAAAAGCAAATTTGTAGCTCTTTTCCACCCAAATTTATCAAAATAAAATTTAATTAACTGTTCTCAGCGGGCGAGTTGTTCTCACGAATCTCACCGGAAAGTTCTGTCGTATAATGTTATTTCACGCCTTCTTTTTAAACCATCGCATCGTTTGAACTAATATGCTAGATTCATGCGAGACACGCCCCCAATTCTTTTTTTTTGCTTTTCTTTTAATATGATGCACCATACCTAAAAGGATGAAATTGATAGTGAATATACATGATATCCCATAGTATTTCATGCAAAAAAATGAGGTGATCACTCAAATATTTCAAAAGTTTTTTTTAATTAAAATGTTCAATTAAAAAGAAGAAATTTTTATAGAACTCGTATTTTTGTCGAAAAAAATTTGAAAAAAATATCCAATATTCATATAATAATATTGCACATCCTTTTTTATTTTCGTTGAAATCCAACAAGTAGTTTCGGCACAATGTACCTTTTTTTAAAAAACGGGTATTAAGGTCCATAACCCCCTATGGACTTGATATATAAGCTTGAAACTTCGAAGAAATGAATTTCTTTTTATGTGCAATCGATTTATGTAGGGCACGAGGTGATTGACTCAAGGGCATATTTTACTAAGAAACCCGGCCATACCCTTTTATTAAAATATTCTTGCTGCCACTTGCAAAGATACGGATAAAAATTAGGTGTGCCCAAAATGACCATACTCTGCCGCAAATGGCTAAATGAGTGTTTTTAGGTGCGGTCGTAATTATGTAAATATGTACTACCTATAGTTGTCGTTCAGTCCGTCCGTCTGTCGATACATCGGTATATAACAACGCAAAAACTGCCCAACCGAATCGTTTGAAATTTAAAATACATAATTATTACATAATTTTGTCGAGTCATTTGAAATTTTATGAAAATCGGATGCATAGATCAGTTACAGGGACAATCAAAAGTGTACTGAATTAACTAATAAAAATATTTAAAATATATAGAATGCACAAGTTCCACAAAAAGAACACACATGGTTACAGAGTTATATAGAATAAAAGGAAAATTTCTAAATAATAGAAAGCGTCACACTTCTTACTTATTATTTCACGCGTGCATAGCGTCATAAAATTTCAAAATAAAACAAAATGGATATTTTTTTTTTTTTTTTACATTAAGAAAAATTCGAAAGAATTATTTGTGAATGTCCAATGTAATAATGAATTCCTTAAAATAAAAGGAAAGTTCACTCTCCCTCTCCTTTCTTTTACTGGTGATAAGATAAATGGCGTCAATTAAAATATTTACAGCTAGAAGTAATGTAGCGATTTTTTTTTCTGTACTTCAAGTTTATAATTATGCTGAATAAATCATGAATGAGGATAACATTTTTTACATTTTGTTCCAACTACTGTATACGAGAGAAATTCTTCTTTTAACTAATTATAACAGACAACTTTCATTTTTTTCCGTGAACGAAAATTTATTTATTTTATTTTATTAAAGATTTGTAATTTCTACTGACAAACCGTAATTATTGAATACTGGCACATTTAGTTGCAACAGCCAAAATAAAATATTGTAAAATAAAAATAGATGCGTTTTTCTTAGCAAATGAAATTTCTAAATATTATGTAGTTTGATATAATCTAAGACAGAAGTGTAGAACCTGTGCCCCCTTAAGAAAAGCACAACATGTGACCCCTTAGCATTAAGAAATTTTGTTGTAAAACTTGGTTTCTCCATGCTGGCCTCAGTATAAAGAAATTTAAAAAAAAATGAAATCTTCTACTGACTTTTTGGAAGGTAAAATATACATTTCTATTGGACTAATCTGATAGATAGTAGATAATCTGGTAGATATAAACAAAATACTATTATGTAGACTTATGGCAGATAAAATTTCCATGTGGCGGACATTTAAGTAATTCAAATTATTTCTTCCTTATTTTGTTTAATCATTATGAACAGTGGCGTAACCGGGTTGACTGCACAAAATCAGTAATATTTGAAGATTTTCTTCTTCTTGATTCATAGCAGAAAATGTTCTGGTTAGATAAGGCGAACAGAACTTTCAAATATTGCCAGTATTCAGAGATCTTGTACACCAGTTCTGGTTACGCCATTGACAGAGCTCCCAAATGGTCCGCCAACTGAACATCAATATTTTCTTAGAGAAATTTTCTTTTTAGATTTTTCTTGCAATTTGCACAGAAAGAATATTCGTTGATTGTTTTTGTCCCAAATGCTGTAAAAAACTACAATAAAACTTTCTGTTAAAAAATATTCGTATTAAGTTTGCGGACCATTTGTGAGCCCTGCACTGATGAATCGTTTTAAATTATTATCTTTCGCCAAATTGATGACGTTATATTTTTAATTTTATAACTGAATTTTGCAATCAATTTGATTGACATCTCTACTTCAAATTCAACAATAATTATCCAATCAATTTACATGTTACTAATGTACGATCTTGGATCTTGTTTCTTTCATTTCTTAATCATTTTTCTGATATTGCAGTTGTTCTCAGATTTAAAGTAGTTACTTTTTAACGCATTCCTCAATTCACTTTTTTTCGAAAACGTATGGAATCGGCAGGTGTTAACTTATCTGAAAACTATGTATTCGAAAGGAGTTTTTTTTTTTTTCTTGTTAAGTCTAAAGATTTTTTCGAAAAAATTTCAAAAGTGGGCAGTTAAAGCCAAATTTTCTGAAGCGGTAACGCGGGGAAGGATAAAAACCTGTCGTCGTCTGAAACAAAATCTTATTATTCGAGAAGTAATTTATTTATCAAGTATGGATAAGACCACTCAATTCCGAATCGCTTCGGTAGTCAGTCCTGACAATTTTATTCTTTTATGTTTAAAAATGAGCCAAAATGTTTCGTGTTGTTAAAGAGAGGGTATGTGAACCGCCTACTAATTAAGGATAAAATTTAGACATGAAAAAATACTTTAATCGTCAAATTCAATTTCTTCTTGATTGATAATATAAATACACATGCTATTTTTTTCGTTTAAAATACATGAAAATGTTATGTTAATTTAAAAGACTAAATATTTTAAGATTTTGAACTGTAAGAAATGGTTATATGAATATCGTTGGGAAACTAATTAGACATACGATTTCAAAACTTCAAGAATTTCAAATGTACATAAAATAATTACTTTGAACTCTGCTCTTAGAATTCATTTGAAACAAGTAATGTCGATTGAAAAGTTTTACATAATTTTCGTTTAAAAGCAAATTTTGACGCAGAATATATTTGAATCAAATACAGTTTGTTCTGGAATTGTATGACTGAAGAAATAAAAGTTTTAGCAGAGTTTATTTAATCTCTTAAGTATTTTTTTTAATAACATAAATTAAAAATAAGGGCTGAACACCACTTTTCCATACTAAAATATTTTCCTTACTTATCGAAAAGTATTTTACAATCAATAAAGATGAATTTACAATTACAAATTAGGGGGAATGAAAAAGCTTTTAGAACACGGTTAAGGGATTAAAGAACGATTTCAAAAATACTATGAAAATGTTTTCTATCTGCGAAATATCAGCTCTATTTTTAAAATCGATCATTCTTTTAACACTTTTCAGAATAGTTGAAAAGTGTTTTTGATTTCGGTTCGATTGCAGGTAAAAATAGACATGAAAAGATTCAGTAATTTTTCTACGATTTTCCGTTATTTCTGAACTAAAAGAATATCTAATACTAGAAAAGAAGAATTCTTCTTTCTTAGAATTAATTTCGTCCCCCCTCCCTCCCGATGAAAAAAATTATGCAAATATAGACAGTAAAAAACATTTTTCGAGCATTAAAATACATAGTTTTAATTCATATAAAATTACGTCATTAGCATTCGCTAAAAAATCCACATTTACGTTCCAGTTTTAAGCAACATTCATAGAAAAGTTTTCGTAGGACGTCATTGTCGCTTAAAAATGCACAGTTACGGTCCAATTTTAAGCAACATTTATAGATATTTTTTTTCATCTTTAATAGCTTTAGAATGTATCGGATGGTTCTACTTCAGGAAGAAAACCTTTCCTTTAACTTTCCCACTGCCGCGACCGGATAAATCCGTTCACTAGGCCAGTGTTGCCAGATGGGCTAGTTTTTTTTAATTCAGATTCTTGATTGACACCACTTTTTACAAATGATAAAATGTGCCTTATTCAATGACATGATAATTAAGGCGAAAACAAAAGGTAATTTACTATTTCAAAAAAGACGTACCAATCAAGAAATCAAAATTTAAAAAAGTAGCCCACTGGCAACAATGCACTAGGCTGCACGTTTCACTGCAGTTGAAGCGTTAATTAAATTAATATAAATAGACAAATATAATTCAGTTTTAAGAAATTAAATTATGATTGATACTTTTAAGGCTTATAAGCATATACATAACAAAAAAAAAAAAAAATTATACCATGATAGAAAATCCCTCTTTTATTAACATTTAAAATAAATTGCAAAGAAAAAAACATTACAATTTTGCCCTTTTGATCGGAGGTCAGGGGGTTAATTCAATCTAATCTTCTTATCTCCTTTGTATTGTTGAATCTCCTCATCCTTTCGTGAATAATCCAAAAATGTTTGGGGAAAAATGGGTGACTTTCTCCTGGAAAATTGTTGAAGAAAAACTAGCTTTTTGCATACTAGCTTTTAACCAACGCTCCCTAGATAAAGGATAAAGCCATGATTCACGTTACGAAAAAGTCCCACAAAGGGGACAAAATAATGGAAAAATTTTGAACAAATTGCTTCTTTCAATTTTGTTGGACGTTGAATTATTTTTTTTCTAATAATAATTAATAATTCCATGAGTCAAAGAAAACGAAGCATGCAAGTTGTTCGATTTTTTTGTCTTTATTTTGTCTGCTTTGAATGACGTTTTCCTGGCGATCATAAAGCCTTTCGTTCTTTTATAGGGGACGTTGTTGGTCTAACCCTTTCCAGCACGGGCAAAATCTGTTAGTAAAATGAGAAATTATCAACTGACACCGGAATTCACAAACGAATTTTTTAAATATTTTGAAACCCCTAATTTAAACTTTAATTGTAAAACCAAAATTTTACTAAAATATTAGTGGTGCCGTTCGAAAGTTTGGAATTAAAATTAGGTATCCCAGACCGAGCACAGTGTGCCGGAAAGGGTTAAACCGAAGTTGTACGAGTTACATTATAGCTATAAAATATTTTAAAAGCATTCTAATACATACATAAAAATGTAATGTTTGAAGTAGAGCAACAATTTCTGGTCGAAAACTGACATTTTGCACAGCGATGCAATTTCACCAAATATACACATATTTTATGACGGCAACATATTTCATTAAGATTTCGAATAAAAAAAATATTTTTACATTATTTTATGTGAACTCTGATGTACAAGATTTAACTCATTCCAGCGCAGAGCACATTTAATCCAAAAATGTTGAAATGACTGAATGACACCGAAATTTATCCGTACAAATTTATTTGAAAATAAGAAAAAGGGCTCTTTATCCCACATGTAATAAACCGAAAATAATTATACCAGAATTCTTATGTTATTGGGGCATTTTGGAATCATGTTAAATGTTCCTTGTACCAGAACACTGAAACACGAAAAATTAAGAATGCACCGCTTAAGTCTCTTTTTTTCAAAGCGATTCCATCCGTTAACTGTCAACGCGCCATTTTTAGATGCATTCGTAATTATATAAATACATAGTCGTCATTCAGACTGTCCGTTCGTCTGTCCGCTATCTGCCCGTCTGTCTGTCCATCCACACATAACAGAGCAAAAATTATCCAGCCGAATGATTTGAAATTTTAAATATATGATTGTTTCAAAGTTTTGTAGAGTCATTTCAAATTTTATGAAAATCGGATGTATAGTTTAATTACAGGGACAGTCAAATAAAATTTTTCATTAAAACCAATGGGAAAAAAAAAATCTATCAATTGCATTTTAATGGTGTTACAGCCTTTCAAGCAGAATGGAATTGGTATGAATCAACTAATATGCATTCTGCAGAATTTGCGATGCAAAAAATATTTATTATTCATTTATAGGTCCACACAAAAGAGTGATTTAACGCTTTCCGGGGCAAGGTAATTGTACTCGTAAAATGTTGAAATAATTGATTGACACCAGTATTTACACGAAATTTTATTTGTAAAGTAATAAATGTGTATTTTTGCGTATTAATTAAAAGTGAAATTTTCCTAGAAAATTTCTGGAGCCAGTGTGGCAATTTGGGATTAGAATTAGGTGCTGTCATTTCCTAACACCGCCCTTCAAGGAGTTAAAGGTGTGATTACACTAGATTTAACCCTTTGAGCTGTGGGGTGTAAATTTCTTCAAAACTCCAAAAGTCACATTCGCACCAGTATTTTGAAAAGAAAAAAATCGGTTAATGATAACTGGTCGACTTTTCTGGTGCCATTGTGACATTTCGGAATTAAAATTATGTGGTAGAAAATTCCACCATCAGAGCTCAAGGGGTTAAGCTTGTTTTAGCCTTAGTTATATTTTAGCTAAATAGTAGCATAAACGTATGTAAAGATATTAAAATAGCAAATAAAGCCTTTGTGCAGAAATGTTTAAAGATAAAAAACCAACGATTATAAATGCACAAATAAAGTAAGAAAAGGTAGCAAACAGCCGTTTCGAATCTACTATGGAGATTCTTCATCAGTGCAAAACTCATCTATTTTATCATATATTTACTCATCATTTTTTATCTTTAAAAGTATGTAAAGATAGTTAGGAAAAATACAGTACAGCACGAAAGAATTAGGATATGCTGCCGTCTATTGGATATAAATTTCTGAAATTGAAATTTCATCCAAACAGGTGTTTTAACACTTTACAACATAGTTGAAAGTGAATTCGGTTTCTCTGTCCATACTCTAGCTCGAATTAATATACCGTAATTTCCGGCGTATAATTCGCGGATCAAACAATTCTTTTTCGACCCAGAAATTTTATTTAGTAATTGAAATCAAATATTTAACGCGATCTAAAACCTTACGTTTTATTTCAAAAAATTTCCGGGTCAAAAAAGAATTGTTTGATCCGCGGATTATACGCCGGAAATTACGGTAGTTGATTACTCTGTAATTGTTGTATGTTTTTGAGATTTACTGTGCGATTCCCGATATTAGAAATAAATTACATAGCGTTCATAGTTTATTTACAGAGCCACTCAAAAATATTCCATTACATTATAGTCTATGAGGAAATATCGTATTTATGTAAATATGTTGCGCTCATAATCGTCATCTGGTCTGTTTGTGTGTGCGCACGAAACAGCGCAAATCTGTTGAATAAATGGTTTGAAATTTAATTTTATATAATAGATGGATAATTTGTCGAGTCATTTTAAAAATTATATGAAAAGGGTTAAGAGCTTGAAAAGATAATAACAAAAACTTTTCTTATTCTACTTATTCATATCATACATAATTAATTAATTCTGTGATATTCCATAATAGGCAATGACTCAAGTTTTTCCACATTGATTACGAATTATTTAAGATGGAGTCTTATTATTTTCGTATTACCGAATTTAAGATATACAAAATAGTATCATATTTGTATTCATGCATTTTTTCGTAAGAGTGTCACAACTATTGCATTAAAGTCTGAATAGTCATAAAAAATACTTATAATACGAACGCACTTCATTTGCCACGTTTCACATGCAATTTCTAACTTGTTTAATATATCAACTAGACAAAAATACACTTTTCTACTTTGATATACCCATAAGAAATTAGTGCAATGAATTTCTATAAACACGTCACATTTCTTACAAAAATATTTAGAAAATATCTTCAATTCCAGGTAATGAAACTTATGATGCAATTACACTTTTAGTTTTTAATGTGTTTCAAAATTTCATTATATAATCGAATTATTTAATAATCCCTTTTGTGTAGAAATAAATTTCATTTCTTTTCTATTTTGCATATCTAAAAAAAAAAAAAAAAAAAAAAAAAAAAAAAATCAGAATAACAATAAAAGTGGTTTCTGATGAAAAGAAACATTAATTTTGAAATTATAATGTATGATTACTTTTATGTAAATTGTATAAGATTATAATATTTAATACAGAATATGCATACTTTTATTTCTAAAATACAAATTTTAAACTAGTCATAAAAAGGGGAAAAAATCTAATAGTATTAAGAGTTAACACTTACCAAAAAATTTAGATTATCATATGTATATTTTTTCATCTAAATTAAATTGCCCGGAGGAAAATGAATTATTTTTAATTTGTATATTTATATTTATATTATGAATTTATTTTTTTAAGATGAATTTAGCATTATATTTATTTATTTGATGATGAAACACCGGGTGTTTTAAAAGTTCGGTGCAAAAGTAAAACGCGATAAAAAAAAAAAAAAAAAAAAAAAAAAAAAAAAAAAATTAAATTAAAAATATCTATTTTAGGGTTTGTACTCTTCAAGGACATTCACGTTTCTTGTACTGGAATTTTCGTAAAGTAATATTTCACTTAATAGAAAAGAAATCCGAACAAAGCTATAAGGATAGTACCACAATTTCAGGTGTATAAGCCAGAGATCAAACAATTCTTTTTCGACCCAGAATTTTTTAAGAAACCAGTATAACTAGTTAGATCGCCGTAAAAACTTGTCTTCAATCACTAAATAAGATTTCTGTGTCCAAAATGAATTGTTTGATCCGCGGCTTATACACCCGAAATTACGGTACCTTTCGAAATTTTCTCTACTAAAACACCTGAAATTCTCCGAAACCCTTGGTGCGTACGAATCACGTATTTGTCGAAGAGACTTACGGATGGGGATAAATATTAAGTGTGATATCGGATTTCGTATGACACCAACAGAAAAAATTCAAAATCTTGACAATAGAGAGGACTACTACTGATAATTCCAAGAAATAATTCTATATTACTCACATAACTCAAGATTTGGATACAAAAAAGGGCATATCCATACTTATCAAGTCTGCGGCATTTTAGACATCACTATAACTTTGAGAGAAGGAAGTTCTTTTAAACCATCCAAATTTTCCAATTAAATTAGTCAACATTTTCTGTATTGGTATTCAAAAGAGGGAGATTTGGCACCTCTGTATATTCAGTATTCTCTAATGTTTTTGTATCTCTATTTTATGTTACATGAACAATATAGAGTTATTCCATGAAATTATATGCAGTAGTGAAAATTTTTTAAAGAATTTGAACTAATTTTTGGTGAGTTACAAGATCTCGTACTATGCTGAATATTTATCTGCAAATCTCATTTAAATGTCTCTCCGATGCATAGATCTTTTTTTTCCTTAGCACGTTATAAGCTGTTACAGATTCACGTACTTTACGCGAGACAAACTTTTCAGCCGATTTTAACCCCAACCTTTTCCCGTTCAAACAGAGTAAAAGCTTACAATTGTCTTGAAAAAAAGTTGGAGGAAAACCAGTTCTACTAGTACCAGGCGTTAACTTTTATCGACTATTCGTATCAATCGCTTTAATCTGATTCATTGAAATTTTCGATGTTGGATGAAAAGTCTTGCCTAGCGAACACTTTTTTGGAACTACAGAAAAAAGTTGGAGGACATTGCTGTTTGCTTTCACACTGAGTTTTGGGCGGACATTTCGCGAAAAGTTAGAGGAAATCATGTGTTGGCTCAAAAGTCTCTCGAAATGTTGGTGAATCTGACAGCAGCTTTACTTTTGTAACGTTAAACACACGTTGGGTGTCATTTGTAACGGTTGGTTGGTCGTGGTGGGGGTTTAATGCAGACATACTCAGTAATTAAGATAAAACAGCACAGTTTATTAAAATGATAAGGGTTCAAGGGAAGTGGAGCAAGTCTTAATTTTCCACAACTGAGAATACTACGAAAAAGCTAAACGCATACTCACAGGCTCCGGACTAGCTCAATCGTGGCACCTTCTAATACTTCTCACTATCCTTCGGCTAAGCTGCTAGATAAAGCTTAATTAGACAGCCCGTGGCTGTGTGTAATTCTTTATTCACTTTCAGATAATCAAAACGAAATTACTATGAAATTTCTTACCACGGCCAACTCTCAAGTCAAATACCGAAACTTCTTCACAACTCACTGGAGGCTCACTGCTACTTTCAATCTGCTAGCACTTCGCTGACTACTATCTCCAGAACACTCGGCTGGCTAATCGCCAGTGATTCACCTCGCTATCTAATGTCGATGCCAGAGACACTCACTCGCTGGCTAATGCCAGAGACACTCACTCGCTGGCTAATGCCAGAGACACTCACTCGCTGGCTAATGCCAGAGACACTCACTCGCTGGCTAATGCCAGAGATCCTCTCACTCGCTGGCTAATGCCAGGGATACTCACCACACACTCAAACTCCAAGCTTTTATATGCTGCAAACTGAGATACTTCACATTAACATATTACTAATAACCGCGAGCCCTAACTGTAGAATCCGAAAGAGACACACACTCTAGAAAGTTAAAGTAAAAGAGAGAATAGATGTCGCTTTTACGCTTACACATGTTAAATTATTGACGTCACGATCTCAGAAATACTAAAGTGCCTTTATGACAAAGGTCACTCCCTCACAACCCCCCCTCGGATTCCACAGAGAAAAAGGACTGAGCCAAATGCATGCCCAGGGCTTTTTCTTGTTATAAATTTCAAACCGTAAAAAAAACACAGTGATGGGTGAAATTTAGCGCCGAAACATAACTTTTAAAATATTAACTTTAACCCATCACACCCAAAAAAACCTCAGTTTGCCTCAAATATTCGCATATTCAATCCAATCATCCTTTTATCCTAAAAAATAGCCTCCGTAAAACTTCCAAAACTCGTAAAACTTTCAAAACTAATTACTTCTTCTTTCAAAACAACCCACTCCACTGGGAGTGCTAAAATTCCTCAAAACACTACACTTTCGAAATTATCCTCAATACTGCAATACAACCGTAACTTTACAAAAAATTTCTCCATAAAACTTTCCCAACATTAGAATTTGCACCAAATCCAAAAAACCCAATGCGCAAAAATTTTCCTCACCAAAATTCCGCACTCATCTAGAATTAAATTTACTTCATACTAAAATAACTCTGCTACTACGTAATACCTACATACCCATTAGCCAATGAACTAACTCCCAAAATTCTTCAGAACTTAACTCCACTTTCACAATATTTGGGGCACATACGTACAGCGTCACATTGCTGTGCTTATGCAACAATCAAAAAATATCAAAAATTTACAAAATGACATCATCAAGTAACTCTTCATCTGTATTAACTAAAAGAAAAATAGCAGAATCAATACATAACACAGGTATACTTCCCTGCAAGAAAATCACATTAACATTCAATTTTAATACAATACAATTTCAAATTCAAACGCAGCTTAAAACTTCGCAACTTGCGGAAACCATTCCCAACTAAAGTACAAACGCAACACATAAAACACGAACGATAAGGAGAAAGTTAATTCATTAAATGTTAGTATAAGAGATAGAAACGCGTGTCAAGGACTTCTTGACCGCAAAACCGGTGCCCGTCTGAACCGCGGCGCGTGTACAAAATAACCCAAATTACTATCTGTACTTTCTGAAAATTTAAACATACATTAACATACATTTTATAACACATGAACAGTATAACAATATTATAACATTTTAACAACTAACATAACAATTTAACAATAGATCCAGAATTTTTAAAAGCAGTTAAGACCAAAATCTCAAACATACATAAAACTAACAATTTTGCAAACAAATTTTGAACACAATTAAGCACTAATCGTGAGTCCGTCAAAAAATTCCAAAAATGGCCAAAAATACAAAACAGTCTCTCTGCTTTCTATTCCTTCACACTGCTACCACATATATGCACTCTAATAGAAATTTAATAAAGAACATTATCACCCAATCATAGAGATGATTCGCTGCTAGCTGGCTTCATACTACAGGATGGCTTTCTCCTCTTGTCCCAGAAACCTTGTACGAAGGATCTTTCGTCATCAGAACTGTACGGTGACGCCACAGTTGACTGTCGTGCCTGCAGCCTGGTTCTGAATGGATGCCGTGGGATACTTGTAGGTTCCGCTCGACGACTCTGCTCTGGCCGGTTCGCTGGGGTCACTCCATGGCGAGATTCACACTGCTGATGCCGATAATCTGAATGTTGTTTCCTCTTTCTAGACGCATCCGAAGTTACTGAAGATCCTAGGCCACGTTTCTTTCCGGATCTATGCTGTTTCTTATTGGGCAAAAATTCGGAATTTAAATTTCTTTTAACAGTTTGACGAGTGTCCATATGAAATCTTTTCCGGGGATTAAGTACCGAAGATGTTGAACTATTGGATAATTTGTGTTTCTGAGGTTGCTGTCTAATAAGTGGAGAAACGGGACAGTTTATAATCTTTTGTCTTTTATGGCACACAGAGTCTGATGTATTTGACACTGCTCTCTTATTTTTATTATCATACTTTGCTCTCGGATTGCTAGGCTTTCTACTTTCAATAACACTTTTTGGAACTGTTTCACTAGATTTTCTTTTTGCATACTGATGAAAAGAATTAGATAAAGAAGTGCTGGACTCGGGACACTCATTGGATCGGGAATTTCGCGAAACACCACTCGACACATGAGAACCTTCACTACCATTATCTCTAAGCTTATAAACTCTAACCTGATCCAGATTAACAGTCACCATTGACATTTCTTTCACCATTGACATTAACAACCAAATTATTATTTCGAACTTCCAAAACTTCAAACGGACCTACAAACTTTGGACCAAACTTAGCTACTCTCTTTTGACGACTTGAACTTAACCAATGCTTTTCTACCAACACAAAATCTCCAACTTTCACTTCTAACTCCCTCCTACGCATATTATAATATTGAGCTTGCTTTTCTTGCGCTTTTCCCATCTGAACCTGAGCCTCTTTAACCAACCTCTCAATATCCTGGCACATGTACTGACTTTCCGCATCTGACACCATAACTAGCCTTTGGAATGGAGTAATGACTTTTCTACCCAAAAACAATTCAGCCGGCGTTTTCCCCGTTGACTCGTGAACTGCTGTACGAAGTGCGTACGCAAAGTGCTGAAGAAACTGGTCCCAATTAGAATGATGAGAACCAACATAAGAAGAAATCATTTGAATTTATGTACGATTTACACGTTCAGCCATATTAGACTGAGGACGATACGGAACAGTAAAAGAATGATCGATCTCCAGCTTCTCACACAGAGCCTTAAATATATCAGAAATAAAACAAGGGCCATGATCGCTAGCTACCCTAATTGGTGCACCATATTTAGAAATATAATTATCGAAAAATGCATCGGCAACTGCAGGTGCAGAAGCCTTCCTGAGGGGGACTAACTCTAACCATTTACTAAAATAATCAACTATAACTAGTACAAATCTATATCTTTTAGGATTAGACAATGGATAAGGACCGATTAAATCTACACCTACACATTCATTTGGAAAATTTTCTTTAATAGGTATTAATTTGCCAGCTGGACTTACATTTTTATAATTATAACGTTGGCATGTGCTACAGCTGGAGACATAAGCGCGCACTGCTTCTCGCATTTTAGGGAAGTAGCAGGATTCACAATTTCGAGCATAAGTTTTCCTGATTTCTAAGTGACCTGCTAATGGATTATCATGAAATTCTTTCAAGATGGCCTTACGAAGACTAGCCGGAATAAAAACTCTTAATTCACCACGTGAATTTACAATTTTAGAATAAAAAAGAAGACCATCGATAAGCTTAAAAGATTGGGACCATTTCTCAAACATAGGCACATCTGCGCTCGGGACATCATCAGGATTTTCCAAGTAACGATATAAACTACCAAACTCTTCATCTTGTTTCTGTTCCCTTATTAACTGCTCACGTGACCTTAACACCAACGAGGACAATGCACAACACTTAACTTCCTCCGTGACCTCTAAACCACCATGCGGGTTTCGTGACAAAGCGTCCGCTACCGCATTCTCCTTGCCAGCCCTATGTTCTATAATCACATTATACTCTGCTAACTTCAAACACCATCTGACCATACGAGAAGACAAACCCTTTCCATTAGTTAACTTTGTCAAAGCTGAATGATCCGTAATGACTTTAACCGGTATATTAGTGAAAAAACAACGAAATTTATTCAAAGCCCAAATTGCTGCAAGACACTCCCTTTCCGTAATCGAATAATTCCTTTCGGCTGCATTTAAAATTCTCGACGCAAACGCTATAGGTCGACCTTTCTGTGCTAACATAGCTCCAACCCCCACTGCACTCGCATCGCCATACACTTCAAACTGAGAGGAATAATCGGGGTGAACCAAAACAGGAGGGGAAACTACTGCTTCTTTTAATAACTCAAACGACCTCTGAGTCGCTGACGACCATACAAACTTCACCCTTTTCCTTTTTAAATTATACAACTGTTCACATAGCTCTGAAAAACGTGGAATGAACTTGGCGAACCAAGCCACCATCCCTAAAAATTTCGCCACTTCCTTACTATTTTTGGGGGGATTCATTGACGTAATTGCCTCAATTTTCTCATTATCTACATTAATACCTTCACGCGTAATTTTAACTCCTAAATACTTTATCTCTTTTCTCAGAAATTTACACTTTTCCAACTTAACTGTTAACCCAGCATCTCTTAACAACGTAAAAACTTCCCTCAATAATCTTAAATGCTCTTCAAAAGTAGCTGCCATTATAATTATATCGTCCAGGTAGACCAGGACACCCTTACCAAGCAAAGGTTTAAGGATATTATTCATGGCCTTCTGGAACGTTGCCGGCGCTCCCGATAAACCAAAACTCATTCTCTTAAAAGCAAAACAACCGTCCCGAGTAATAAACGCAGTTTTAAGTATGTCCTCCGGCTTCATTGCGATCTGAAAATAACCTGACGTAAGATCTAACGTTGACATATAATTCGTACTCGTTATATTAGCCAAAATTTCGTCAATTACTGGAATAGGATACTGAGGGTATTGCGTTATCGCATTTAACTTTCTATAATCTACTGCAAACCTATATGCCTCTGGATTATCTAAACTTTTCCCATTATTTTTACGACATAACACTACTGGAGATGCAAAAGGAGACACAATTGGCATTATAATATCGTCCGCAAGCATTTTCTGAATATGATAATCAATTATACCTTGTTTAACTTTATCATAACGATATGGCTTACTAGCAACAAGTGCTTTTAAACCAGTATCAATCTCGTGCCACGCAGCATGCGTTAAACCCGGTTTATCAGAAAAAACCTCTCCAAACTCATTCAAAAACTTATTAAATTCCTCCTTCTCGATTTCACTTAACCCCGACTCCTCCAAATCAACTGACACTGAAACAGGCTCTTTCTTACTCACATTCTCATCATTATTCACGATTAACGACTTTTTAAAGAAATCCAAACTAATTCCTCTATCCTTCATATAATCCACACCAACTATACAATGCAATGTTAATCCATCCAACACACAAAACTCCTAACATGTCTTAACTGAACGAATTTCAACTTCCAATTCTACTGAACCTTTATTATCACAAGCTACTCCCTGCGCCGACTGAACTACCAGACTTGACCTTTTCAACTTTTTATACGAAAAATATTTCCGATAACAATCAAAAGAAATGAACGACTTATCTGCCCCTGTATCGAAGACACTCTTAACGACAATACCATCTAACACAATTAATACTTCAGGCAACTCAAACGGATTAATAGTAACTTTATGCAAACTCACAGAAGACTTTTCTAACCTCTGAACATATCTCTTTTGCATTGATCTACCTTCAACATTCTCACCTGAAGTTAATCTCCTTCCTTGCGAAGAAACATTCCTGTCCCGTACTCCCCCTCTCCGAACATAACCACTATTCTGCCTTTTTCCATACATATATTTATCACCACTTCTAAAATTATTGCCACCACCACAATTCCTATTACCATTACTAGTATTCGACATATTACGACCAAATCCATCATTTCTATTACGCAAATTACTATCCGGAAATCTCTGTCCCCCTCTCAAAAAATTACGTTCCCCCTCATTTCTCAAATTACTATCCGTGACAGGTCTCTGACGAGGGCTACGCGAATCCCGTTGATCCGAGCTATGCCGAGTCTCATACTTCGATAATATCTGGTGCATTTCTGAAAAATTCTTCGGTGCTCTAACTTCAATAAAGTCCTGTATATTCGGATTAAAAAGAGGAAAAACAATGTCCAACAATTCCTCAAATGTGATATCTAAATCCAATTTATTTTTTAGTTCAAGCTTACGTAGATAAAATTTTGATGCTGACTCATAAATATTCTGCTTATTGCAATAGAATTCTTTTCTTAAAATACTTTTATCTTTAACGGGAGGAAATGCCTTCTTTAACTCAATTACAGTTTGTTCAAATCTTTTACCTTCATCATTAATCAGAAATTTTCCTATATTCTCTAACCACAAAAGTGCTTCGCCCTTCAATGAGCATTTAAGCACTACGTATCTATATTTCTCAGGTATATTATTAAACAGGATATAATCATCTAGTTTGACTAAAAATTCACTAATGTCACCCTCACCGGTGAAATACACACGTGGCACAATCTCACAATGTCCGACATTTCGTTGGGCGCCATTTGTAACGTTAAACACACGTTGGGTGTCATTTGTAACGGTTGGTTGGTCGTGGTGGGGGTTAAATGCAGACATACTCAGTAATTAAGCTAAAACAGCACAGTTTATTAAAATGATAAGGGTTCAAGGGAAGTGGAGCAAGTCTTAATTTTCCACAACTGAGAATACTATGAAAAAGCTAAACGCATACTCACAGGCTCCGGACTAGCTCAATCGTGGCACCTTCTAATACTTCTTACTATCCTTCGGCTAAGCTGCTAGATAAAGCTTAATTAGACAGCCCGTGGCTGTGTGTAATTCTTTATTCACTTTCAGATAATCAAAACGTAATTACTATGAAATTTCTTACCACGGCCAACTCTCAAGTCAAATACCGAAACTTCTTCACAACTCACTGGAGGCTCACTGCTACTTTCAATCTGCTAGCACTTCGCTGACTACTATCTCCAGAACACTCGGCTGGCTAATCGCCAGTGATTCACCTCGCTATCTAATGTCGATGCCAGAGACACTCACTCGCTGGCTAATGCCAGAGACACTCGCTGGTTAATGCCAGAGACACTCACTCGCTGGTTAATGCCAGAGATCCTCTCACTCGCTGGCTAATGCCAGAGATACTCACCACACACTCAAACTCCAAGCTTTTATATGCTGCAAACTGAGATACTTCACATTAACATATTACTAATAACCGCGAGCCCTAACTGTAGAACCCGAAAGAGACACACACACACTCTAGAAAGTTAAAGTAAAAGAGAGGATAGATGTCGCTTTTACGCTTACACATGTTAAATTATTGACGTCACGATCTCAGAAATACTAAAGTGCCTTTATGACAAAGGTCACTCCCTCACACTTTCACCGCACTTTATTAACATCCGGTATGTATCCTTGTAGATAATGAACTAAACTGGAGGGCGAAGGTGTACTGTGAACTTATTAACCCTTTAAGAGGCGAATAAATGTGTTTCTTCAATGTTGAATTCGAACCGGAAATTTGGGGAAAAAATCAAAATAAGGGAAAGCATTTAAAAAAAAAAAAAATTCTTCACCAAAGCAATAAAAAAAAACTTACTAAAAAATATTTTGGTACAAATCTGCATTAAACTGCCCACCACCCCTCAAGGAGTTAAATTTAATGCATACCAAATGTTTCTGCTTGTAAAAATGTAATTTTAAATTGTCAAAAGATATCCAGTTACTGCAAACAGCAGAGTTGCCAAGTATCCGGTTTTTTGCACACCACTATAATCTAAGAGAAAATGTTATTATATTACAATAATCAAATCGTCTAATTGAATAAAATAACATTTTCTGTATTAAAATACTGGTATACAAAAGCTGGAGCCTTGCGGCAGCGCTGCACAGTATAATGGAATCAGTAACATGGATATTACAAGAAACTACTAATAAAAAGAAATTCTGCACATTACAGTCTCATAAAAAAATCTTGACACTTGCGATTTTAGATGTTTTGTTAAATATCCAAAAATATACATAATGAATTATTCTGAAACTCCAGGTGTGTAAATAAAATAGTACAAGTTATATATTTTCGCGAAGAGTTTCCCCTGAAATCCAACAGGGAACCATCAACAAATTGAAAAAGAACGAAGATCTTTTGAATTATCCTGTCAAAACTATTTAAGCAAAAGAGTTCAAACTGCAGATTATGATTAAGTGGCTTATTGTAATAAACTGTGTTCATTTTTATTAATATGGCATGTAAACTCGCAGAATAATTAAGGTTTTTATAAAAACAGTCCCAAATTTTTCCAAGTTTTTTGCTTACAATTTACAGATTTCTTTATAAAACACAATGTTCGTTTCAAAAAATACGACAATCAACATTTTACATAACACCCTGAAATCAGAATTAAAAAGTAATAAAAATGTATGAAAAATGAGCAAGCTTACTAAATAATTTTTTACTCCGCATGCGTCAACGCTATTAAAATTTCATTTGCATATTTTGTTAGTTAAATGTATAGAGCAACTTTTGTGAAAGTCTTTAAAACATAGATTGAAAATTCTGAAAATTATCGTCGATAGAATAAAATATTAACCAGTTATTCCCAAAATAAAACAAAAAGATAAGGATCTGTATCCAAATATAGTAGTACGTGCAATATTGTGTAGGCACAATCGATGGAACATGGATACAGCCCCTTATATTTTTGCTTTATTTTGCGAATAACTGATTTATATTTTATTCTATCGACGATAATTTTCAGAATTTTCAAGCGATGTTTTTGAGATTTTCACAAAAGTTATGAAAAACTCTGTAAATTGTAAGCAAAAAACTTGGAAAAATTTGGGACCGTTTTTATAAAAACCTTAATTTCTCTACGAGTTTATATGCTAACAATAAACACAGTTTATTACAATAGGCCTTTTAATAATAATCTGCAGTTTGAAAGCTTTTGCTTCATTAGTTTTGACAGGGTTATCCAAAAAAATCTTTGTTCTTTTCAGTGTTCGCACAACTCTACCACTAAATTTTTACAGTATTTTCAATGTATTTCACTGTCGCAAAATTACGTGAAAATAGTGAATCGAGGAGGTGTTTGCGAATTATGTTACTTAAAAATTAAATATAAATTTTTTTATCATTAATAGTGGTGTTTTGTGCCACTAAATCCAATATAACCTATCAACCAACCAACCATTAATAGCGGTGTCAGAGTCCTTACAAAATATCGAATGTGCGAACTCTAACTTTTTCAATTTGTTGACAGTCCCCTGTTGGATTTCGGGCAAAACTCTTCCCGAAAATATATGACGTGTACTATATTGTTTACACACCTGGAGTTTCAGAATAACTCCTTGTGTACATTTTTATATATTTAACAAAACTTCTAAAAACGCAGGGTCAAGATTTTTTTTATTTTTTTTTATTTTTTTTTTTTTGACTGAGACTGTATAAATTAACACTAGAAAGCCCGGGAATTTTTCTCAAGTTTGAAAAAATTGTTTCGCGCCAGAATTTTAATTCAAAATCATTTAATTTTTTTTATTTAACGTAAAGCTGTGTAGTTCAAATTTAGTTTATTTTTAGAAAAAATCAGGCTCGAATTGGAATTTAATCATATGGTTGGAGTCAAATCGACTCCTTCCGGCGTTCTGGTATTAACAGATCCTCTCTTTTAAAATCAAGCAAAACACTTTTTTTGTTTGTTTGTTTTTTGGAGGAAGGAGGGGCAGGGGATTTTTGCCCTCTCAATTTCTTCGAACTAATCTACCCATAATTTTAAGCTCCTCTTTTGTTAAAGTTCTGTCATGTATTTTCAAATGCATTTAAAATGCATTTTCAAATGGAAATAAAATTTATTTCATGTTTTAATTCAATTAAATTTATTAAAATATTCAAATTCTCATTAAAATATTCATAGTTTTTCATATAAAAATATTTTGGATTTTTTCCCGAAAAATCGAGATGATTCTATGTGATATCAATTCAAAGTTAACTAAAGGAAAAAAAAAGGATTGATCGGAAATCAATAAATTTTAACGAGAACTCGAAATTTATGAACATGAATCTAACAAGGAAGGTCTCCATTGGGGGCATACTCAGAATTTTTTGAAAAAAATACGAATTAAACTACTCATGTAGGTAATAAAAGATCAGTGAAAATTAGCGGCGGAATTACATTATTAGATACGTAAAAAAATAAAATAGTTTGGAATAATTGGCGTGAAAAGCTGAAAGCGACGCGGGATTTGGCGTACAGTGCATTTCCTCGCCAAAAGCAGACGATTTTAACGAATCTGAAAATTGATTTCAATTGACTTCACTGTTAAAAATCTGCAGCATTTACTGCAACGTCACTCCACTACTTTTAAAGAATATCTCTCTTCTGACCAATGAGAATGCTCCATAGCACCGTGAATTGGCCGTGTCATACACTGTTAAAAATCTGCTGCATTTTGTTGCAACGCACTCCTCCGCTTGTATATAATATCTCTATTCCAACCAATGAGAAAGCTCCATTTCACGGCCAAGTAACCGTTTTCTATACAAGCAAGGGATGTGCGTTGCAACAAAATGCAGCAGATTTTTAACAGTGTATTTTTCAATTTGGAACAATTTTAATCAATTTAAATTGTGTTTTAAATGATAAAATATATTAATTTCATTTTGTTTAAGTACGTATAAACGTATGTGACAAAATTACACTTAAAGTAAAGTAAAAATGCAAAACTAAAATTACTTAAACTAAACTTATTTAAATAAATTGAACATAGAAAGTTTTTTCTTTAAAAAGTATTCGAAGCGTAAAAACGTATTTTTCAAAATTTCGTTTTTTCGCCAACCGGAGATAAATCGCCAAATAAACGAAATTTTTATTATTTTTTTACGGACGTTATAAGGAGATTCCGCCGAAATGTTTTTTATAAACATGTATAACTATATGAGAAGAACATTCTGTAATTTTTTCAGATTTTTCTGAGTATGCCCGTATGGAGACCTTCCTTGTAAGTAAACTCGTATCCGAACCCGGATTAGATCCCTATATGGATCGGGCTGTACTCAACCCCAACATGAACGAAAAAAAAATCTGCAATTTCTAATTTAAAACTTATCTTTTTTTACATAAAAATGAAAAAAAAAAACACTTATACACACATTAACCCATTAAGGCCCGAATTATTTTCTTCGCTAAAATTTAAATTTTGTATTTCCCACCACTTTTAAAATCAAATTAACTTTTATCTAAATTTATCGAGGATTCTGTCTCGTGAAAGAATGTATATATTTATCTTCTTTTTACTGGTGGGAAAACCGCTTTCTACTGTTTTTGTAACCGTCCTCAAAAGAGGACGCTGGGCGTTAATAGGTTAACATTCGAATGCATACAGTTTTTTTTTTTTTTTCCTTTAAAAAATATTCAGGACTTTTGAAAAAAATAGTTCACCCGACACCGATTCAATAAATGTAAAAACTCACCGAAAACTGACAAAAAAAAAAAAAAAAAAAAAAAAAAAGAGCATCAACCCGATACGGCAAAGTTGGGTTACCCGACCTCATGGTTTCTGAAATAAAGTTTGTAAAAATTTTCTTGAATAATATATATTTTAAACAATATTATTCATTAAAAAAAGTTCAAGTATCGAAATGATATTTACTCGGAAAGAAAAAAAAAATCTGGCAAAAACAGTAACAAAGCTCTTAATTCCACTGTTAGCTCATCAATCTAGAATGGATCACCTGATTTTTTTCCGCTGTTATTTCGGCGTCACCTTGACAACCAACAACTTGTCCGCAAAATGTTCTAGTTGCGCCGTCTCTCTGTTCGCAAAGTTACTAACTCAGAGTAAGCAGCAGGAGGGGAAAGTAGTGTTAAAATTTTGCCATGCGGATTTTTTGACCATAAGAGGCGACACCGCTGCAGGTGGGTGATCGATGCTTCTGCAATGCTTTTCAATGGAAAAAATGGTCATTAAAAAAAAAAAAAAAAAAAAAAAAAAAAAAAAAAAACGAAAAATTTGAATTTTTAGAATGTTGTAAAAATGAAAATCTGTTTAATTGAAGTTTTCTTCACAACATACATATATTTTTAAAGGTATTCGGCGCTTCATTTTCTTTTTTAAGCCATTTAAAATACGAGATCTTTCTGATAAAAACCAAAAGGCAGGCCATTTAAAAACATTGAATATCGCGGATTAAAATGACTGTTGTAAGTAAGTTGAATATCGCAAAAAAATAGACTTATGATTTTTAGAAATTAAGTATTAAACAAATATTTTGGAATAAATTTTAATTTCGCGTATAGTTTTTATAATCTTTGAACAGTTTAATAATTGATAACTTTAGATATTTATGCAATTAGTATATGTAAAATTAAAGCAAATTTTTATTTTAATTATTTGGAGGAAAAAAAAATTGTAAATTATAGGATCTCCAGATTACACTTTTAAAATAATTTAAACATAGTTTTTTTTTTACTTTGTTTTTATCTTTTATTTGTGAGTGAGCAGTAAAAATAAATCTATTAATCAAAATTATTGTTAGCTCATTCAGGAACTTTTGCTTTTAAATCCCCATTTTCTCCATCCGGACAATTCAGCCCCGTGTAAAATGGGGGAGGGGGGCGCCCCGTCCGAGGAGATTGAGGGAGCACCAAATTTATTCTACCAACACCAATTTCTTTTTTTTTTCCTGCTATCTTTACAAGAAGAAAGTATTGGATTTGTATAAATTTTCGAATTCCGGTTTTCGACGGATTTTACACGTTTTAGGGGGTCAGAGATTCCAAAAAAAAAATATGTTCTTATAAAATATCTGTCTGTGAAATATATTTTATGGGTGCTCCATCTCAAGAAAAAATACACGGAATTTAATAAAATTTTATATTTAGGTAGTCCCTGATATAAATTGTTGCTGATTATTTTTTGCGTAAATCGCTCAACAGGTGGCGCTGTTATGCTGCATTTTTTCGATTTACGCAACAGCTATATCTTAAGAACTAATGCACCGATTGTAACAAAAATATAAATAGTGTAGTCTAATAGTTAGTCCCTGATATAAACTGATGTTGATCAGTTTTGGTGTAAATCGCTCAACAGGTGTCGCTGCTATGCTTCATTTTTTACGATTTATGCTACAGCTGTATCTCAAGCGCACGGATTCTAATAAAAATTTAGATTTAGGTAGCATCTGATATAAATTGATGCTGATCAGTTTTTGGTGTAAATCGCTCAAGAGATCGCGCTGTTATGCTGCATTTTTTATGGTTTATGCAACACCTGTATCTCAAGAACTACACACGGATTTTAATAAAAATTTATATTTAGGTAGTCCCTTATTTAAACTGACGCTGATCAGTTTTTGGTGTAAATCGCTCAAAAGGTGGCACTGTTATGCTGCATTTTTTGACGGTTTACGTAACATCTGTATCTCAAGATATGTATTAAAGCTTGTGTAAAATTTCTAGAAAAATGAATCGGAAACTTCAGTTGGCGAGATGAAATCGAAACAGTTTTATATTTTATGCAGGGTTGAATTAAGGGAGTGGCCCAGGGGGATATTCCCTCCTCCCCGGAAAATTTGAAATTTTGTGTTTTCAATGGTTCAAAAGTACAATTCCCCCACCCCCCCGGAAGTGAAATTTATAATTTTATCAAGTACATGAAGAAAGCATTTACAGTAAAACCTCCATAACGGACACTCCCGAATAGCGGACACCTCTATTTAACGGACAGTTTTCCAATCCCCACTCCTAAAACCTAAATTTTTGTATGTTTAACCTCTGAATAACGGACATTCCGAATAGCGGACACTTTATTCGGCGATAAAGGATGAAAAAATGTTTTTTTTTAAGAAAAAAAATGAAAAAAAAAGCAAAAAAGCCTCTGAATTTATCAGGACAATGTATCACAAATTTTTTTATAACATATAAATGTTGATAAAGAGTTGGGGGGAAAACAGACCCCCCCCCACGTTCAGTACTAAATTCATTGAGTTGTACGGGGAAATTGAATTGCCCAGAGCATTGAAATGCCACTCAAGAATATTTTGAGATTTTATGCTTTTAAAGGTCAAAAAGTGCAACTTCTCCCTCCCCGCCCGGAACTCTACAATGTCCAATAACGTCACATAGAAAAACAAATTGCATGTGATCGAAAGCAAAAGTAAACTTTTGTAACAGATTTTTTTCACAAGAATATAATAAACAGTGATAAAACTGTTCACAATTTTATACAATTTTAATTGCTTAAGAAATAATTTTAATTTCTGATTAGTTACATAATAGAGGTTTTAGGACATATAAAAGTCAATTAATGAAACATTAAATATTTCTTAGCGATTTTTGAATATCTGACGTTTTCCCAATAGCGGACACCTCCGAATAGCGGACAATTTCTGCGTTCCCGAGGTGTCCGTTATTTAGAGGTTTTACTGTATCTATTTTGAAAAAAAAAAAAAAAAAAAGAATTGTTTTTAAATTCTATGGTCATTTAACCATTTCAGCGTTTTATGAGTAGAAGTGCTTTGCCCCTCAAAGAGTTAAAGAGTTATAGTTATTCTCTTTTATATTTATTGTATCTTTATTCCCTTCATATTATTAGAAATATTTTCTGTAAGAAAATACTGGTAGTTACTATTTTTTTTATTGTTTTTTTTTCCTAACCAATTGCCCCCCCCCCCCCCCGGTAAGAAATACTACATACTATATTCTCCCCCTAATACGTAATTAAAAATAAACTTTTTGCAGGTTAACGCCAATCGTGACCAATAGAACGCGAAACCACCCCCAATTAAAAAGTTTTATATCCACAATACAATCCTACTAAACTGGTATTCCGGTTAATCAAAATCAATTTAATTTTTGAAAATAATTATGTACCAGGGTTCGTACAGTTTTACCTCAAACGTTTAACAATATTTTCAAAGTATTTCACTGTAGAAAAATAATGCGAAATTTGAGAATAAACGTAGTGGTTGAGAATTCTCTTTTTCAAAAATTATATAGAAAATTTCTAATCATTAATAGTGGTGTTGCCAGTGTCCTTAAAAATATAAGGAGTCTGCGAACCTTGTGTACCTCAAGAATTATATAGAATTAATTTAAAAAATTGAAATATTTTATTAAAAACAAAAAAGTACATTTAATACAAAATTTTCCAGATGCAAAAAAAATTAAATTTTCGAGATTTTCGAGAAAATCGTACAGAGGTTATAATTAAACAAAAAATGTTAGTAAACTAGGTTTCTAATTCTATAAACAGCTTCAATAAATAAAAATATGCTGAATAATGTAAAAGTACAACAGATGTACGCAAATATATATATATATATATATAAACGCGCACTGTAGGAATACTCGTAAAAGCCTCTTAACCACTTAACTGATATTTTTTTATTTTTTTTTATTTTTTTAAGTTTAAATAATGTCTATTTTTTTTTTTCATTTCTTTTACAGAATTTTTAATCTTTTATCGCTGGTTTTTCAAAACAAACATTTTTGCCTAATCGTATCAGAAAAATTATCAGATTAAATTATAAAAAATTTACAATAAAATTTTACTGGTGAGAATAATAAATTATGATTGGAGTATGAATGCCCGTCTGTGGCACGGGCAAATCATGATTGACAAAATTCACGTAACAGGGAAGCGGTTAAAAGAATCTCGAATATCAGTTTGTTTCCCATTCACTATAAAATTCTTTTCCAAAATGCAAGAAATGTTTAATTCAGATTATAAGAATTTATTTTTTTTCCTTCTAACAGTTTGATTTTGCTAATTATCTACATTCCTTTTTCATTCTACATGGTTTTTTCTCTTCCTTTCTTCAATTTGGTGACTGATATATTTATAGATTTGCGATTTTGAACTTTTTGTAATGAGTTTTCACGTATTTAATTGAGAAGTTCCATTGGATTACTATACACTATTAAAATTTAGTGGTGGAAAACTGCCGGATGGTGCCTAGATTTTTGCATCCATGACTGCAAATATAACAGTAAGAATCGAAAGCATGACTCCTACTCGGATAGTTTTTAATACCAGTTTTTTTAAATATTTTTTTCATTTGTAAATTTATTGCAAATTTCGCAGCATCTCTTAATCCTATTCCTGTTGCAAACAGTCAGGGCCGTAACTACCGCCGGGGCAGCCGGGGCATTGCCCCGGGGCCCCCAAGCCTGAGGGGCCCCAAACTAATGGTTAAAAAACTATTGATTTTAGTTTCTAGTCTAAGTTCCTATAAAATGCCCAGCACATACCTAAAAGTTAGTAATAAAAAAATCAAAGTGCTAGAATAGATGTTTTTGCTTGTCTGTCAATACACTACTTATGCTTCGCATACAAAAGGAGTTCTACAGCAGACAGCAAAATGTCGAGTCGAATGTGTCATGTCGCGCCAGCATGTTTGCTGATCCCACCGAAGCTAGTATAAGGAAGAAAATATGGACTTCTAATCGACTGAATAATATAAAAAGCATCTAAAAAATTCTAGAAAATCTTTCTTCTTATCTATACTAATAAGTTAACAAAAAGCTCTGTTTGTGTATGTCTGCGTATGTGTGTGTGAGTGTGTGACTGCGATGGTTAGCAAAATCTACCGCACATAGAAGTCTGAAATTTTAGGTGAAGATAGTCCAAGACAGGTCCTGATGCACCTGAGGCTCAGACTTTTAATATTTTAAGGGCCAGGGCCCGGGCCTCTTACAATTTTTATGCGCCAAATTGTTAATAGCTTGACTCCCTTTTATCTAATCTTTTCCGTTTTGACGTACCTTTCTCCTTTTAGATGTTTTCGCTTTTTTACACTTCAGTTATGACCTTGGACTCTTGGGGCCCGTCTTAGGGCCCCTTTTAGTCTTTGTGATAGTAAATTGTTAATAAATTGCTTCCATTAATTTCGATCTTCATTTTTGGGATACCTGTTCCATTTAGATATTTTCAAATTTTTACATTCCATATAAGACACTGGGGCCCCCTAGATAATCATAGGGCCGACCCAGGGCTCCTTGATCTTTTTGTGCGCTAAACATTTTTCACTCCCTAAATTTCTCACCTTCTTAGTGCAAATTTTTAAAGCTGAATCTTGGACTCTTATGTCAGGACCAACACCTTGATATTTTTATTCGGGCCCTGGGGCCCTTTTTTTAACGCTTACCCAAACAATTGGTGCATTTTAAAAAAATATTATTCTTGCAAATAATTCACATTCTGTGCTTAATTTTGACTAATTAAAGGTCTAAAGCGTTATGTACTAAAACATTTTAACATGTTTTCATGTTAGGGCCCTGATTTTACTTGTCAGTTGGCCCCTATGGGGCCCTCTATCATAGCTCCCTTAAAAATGGTCGGATTCACTCGCTTTTTTTAAACAACTTTTTAGGTCCTCCAACTACGACATGAACAACAAAAAAATTTTTTTAGACTTCAGCTACCACTATTTATGAATATTAATCGCTTTCTTGGAGCCCTTGGTGCAGCTTCTTTAAAAATGATCCAAAGTTGCTTTCAATTTTATTCAACATAGTTTTAGCGTCTTCCCATTATTTTAATAACTACACAAATATTTTTATACCCAACTACATGCTAAATAATTTCCTGGCCCTTTGGGGCCCGGTACAGGCCCCCTTGAAGTTTTTGTAATAATAAATTGTCAATAAATTGCTTCCTTTTAATCTGGTCTTCATCTTTCAGGATTCTTTATTCATTTAGATATTTTAATGTTTTGACATTTTATACAAAACACTGTGTTCCCCTGTGGAATCATAGGGTCCAGCCCAGGGCCCCTCAACATTTTGTGAAATAAACATATTTCACTTTCTATATTTCTGATCTTCTTAGTGCAAAATTTTAAAGTTGCCTGGGACTCTTCTTTCAGGACCAATCCAGAAAACCTGATGTTTTTATTCGTACCCTAGGGCCTCTTTTTAAACATTTGCCCAATCAATTGGTGCATTTAAAAAATTATATCATTCCAAAGAATAGTTCCTACTATATGCTTAATTTTGACTAATTAAAGATCTAAAGCGCTATGTACTAAAATATTTTAACATGGTTTCATATTAGGGCCCTGGTTTTAACTGTCAGTTGGTCCCTATAGGGCCCCATATTATAGCTCCCTTAAAAATGGTCCAATTCACTAGCTTTTTTTTTTTCTATCAATTTTTTATGTCCTATCTCTACCTATTACATGAACGACAAAAGAATTTCTCAGACTTCAGCTACCATTAATTTTGTTTGTCAATTGCTTTCTTGAGGCCCTTGATTCAGCTTCTTTAAACATGAACCGAATTGCTTTCAATTTTATTTAACTTAGTTATAGCGTCTTTCCATCATTTTAATAACTACAAAAATATTTTTATACCCAACTACATGCAAAATAAATTCCTAGCCCCTTGAAGATTTTGTAATAATAAATTGTTAATAAATTGTTTCTTTTTAATTCGATCTTCATTTTTAGGATTCTTTATTCATTTAGATATTTTAATGTTTTGACATTCCATATAAGACACTTTGGCCTCCTGTGGAATCATAGGGCTTAGTCTGGAGCTTCTGAACATTTTGTGAGGCAAACATAGTTCACTCTTTAAATTTATCCCCTTCTCAGTGCAAAATTTTTAAATTTGAGTCTTGGTCTCTTCTTTCAGGGACAAGATTCTCATATTTTCATCCGCGGCTAGGACCCTTTTTTTAAACATTTTCCGAATCAATTTGTGCATTTTGTTAAAATATTATTAAAATGAATAATTCATACCCTGTGATTAATTTTGACTAATTGTAAATCTAAAGAGATAAGTACTAATATATTTAAACATGTTTTCCTGTTAGGGCCCTCTTTTTAACTGTCAATTGTCCTTTTTGGGCCCTTATTATAAATCCCTTTAAAATGGTTCAATTAACTCATTTTTTAAACAACTTCTTAAATCCATCAGCTACTTAGAAACCGCCATAGTCTAGCTACCACCAATTTTGAATATTAATCGCGTTCTTGGGGCCGTTGGTGCAATTTCTTTAAAAATGATCCAGATTGCTTGCAATTTTCTTTCACATTGCTTTAGCGTCCTCCCATTACTTTAATAACTACAAAAAATATTTTATACCCAACTACATGCGAAATAAGTTCCTGGCCCCTTGAAGATTTTGTACCATAAATTGCTATTAAACTGTCTTTTCTTAATTCAATCTTAATTTTTGGAGCTATTTTTTCACTTAGTTATTCCCATGTTCTTACATTCCATTTAAAAGCCTGAGACTCTCTATGGTCTCGGCTCAGGCACCTTGAAATTTTTGTTCTCCATGCATATTTCACCCACTTATTATCAAACCTTCTCAATGCATAAACTTAAAGTTGAATTTTGGACTCTTATTTCAGGACCTACACCGTGATGTTTTTATTGAGGTCCAAAGGCCTTTTTAAAAGCATTTACTCATTTTTTTTATGCATTTCTTTAAAATATTATTTAACGAATAATTCGTATCCTGTGCTTAATTTTGACTAATTGTAGATCTAAGGTGTTAATTGTTTGCTTACGGTTATCATAACGTGTCCCGGGCAATGCCGGATGAGTCAACTAGTCTATTAATAAATACATAAAATCGAAAAGAAAATTATCACAATCCATCTTTCAAAAGGTTTTTAAACAGAAACGCATGATTAAGTTACATATACTCAAAAATGAACCTAAATAAAATGCTCTTTAAAGTATTCAACCAATCAGAAGTCCGTATTTTCTTTCCTATGCTAACTTCAGTGGGATCGGCAAAAATGGCGACGCCGCCAAGTGCCTGCCGAGTAGAGTTGTCCAATTCTGCATTTTTTAGTCATTTTTGGGCTTATCATACTATGTACATTTAAACAACGGTGTGCGAGAAAAGAAACTATGCCCGGGGCAAAGTTTCAATTTGCCCTCCCTGGGGGGCCCCCTCCGGAGGTTTTGCCCCGGGGCCCCCAAGTTTATAGTTACAGCCCTGCAAACAGTGTTGAATTTACGCGCTCGACCGGAAGGGAACATTCCCGCTACGAAACAATTGAGATCCGGAACTTTTAGATTTTGTGTTTTCAAAGATCAAAAAGTCCCAAAACTCTATAACATCCCTCCCGGATAAAAGTGTCTGAGTTCAACATAGATTGCAAATGTCGTGAAAACCTTACAATTTTTTTTAACATAAAATCTTGTTTATTTATTTTGGGAATACTGACTTATAAAAAAAATTGACCAGTGAGAGCGCTGATTTGATAACAGAATCATATATTTGTGGATTAAATTAATTCTAAATTATTTAATCTTCTGTTCAAGTTTACGATCCCGTTGCTTTACTGAAAGGCTATAAATTATTTCTGGTCTAAATAATAATAATAATAGTTCTAAAATATTATCATGTTCTCGTTAAATTATTTCATAACAATAATAATAATAAGCAAAGGAAACAGATTATAATAGCTGACGTAAGTATAATTTTGATTATATACTTCTTAAAATAAATGTACTTGTCTCTATAAATCCTCTTAAATCACGCTGATCTTCATTTATACTCTAAATAACGACCTTTTTTATTTAAAACATGCGCATTTTAAAAAAAACATCAGAATCATTTTAGAATTCATTTTCATGAAGAATGATTGCGATTTAAATTTAAACGTATTTGATTGAGAAATTCTGTTGCATACATCTGATTTCTGATGCAATCAGTAATTACGTGTTGTATTCTTTGGGTATAATAAGAAAAAAGCTCATAATTCACTCAAATATAAACATTTCATGCTCATTATCATTATTAAGTGGGATGATAATTTCTGTATGACGCTATTTCATTGATTTCATGTCTATGGGGTCTGTCACGAAACTGAATGACGTCTTATGAAAGTCTGAAAATTTCAAATTAACATTTAAGTAACGCAAAGTCCAAAGTGCGTTTTTGTTGTCCTTTTTTTGAACTCGCCATGCTTGGGTTTTATACAAGCTTGGCATAAAAAAAAAAGTTTTTCTAACATTTGTATTGTAACCGTCCTATCAAGAACACAATAAAAGGAAAATACAAGAGGATCACCCTTCGCATTATTCTGCATACTTTTGGAATTTATTAATGTCTACATGAACAATAAACACTTTAAATCGAGGAATGTCGTTTTGGGACTTTTATTTAGTATTTACGGGCAGTCATCTTTTATACTCGGAAACCGTCTCTTACGTTTTTGCATTATATTCTTAATATGTAATGTCTATTCGTAATTTTCCAAGATTTTTTTTTCTTTTTTCTTTTTCTTTTCTTTTCTTTTCTTTTTTTTTTTTTTTTTTTTTTTTTTTTACAAAATTATATTAACCTTTTCACGACTAAGGGAAGTATTTCCCCCCCCATTTTAAAATTAATGATTTTTCTATTTAGTTATAAGTTTATCTGCATATTATATACAGAATGTCAAAATAGAACATATGTAAAATATGCAATTATGTAAAAGATGTGCAAATTATTCTATATGCTGCATAGAAAATGAGACAAATATATGTAATATGTGCACTCTCCATCTTTGCTTCATAGAATATCATAATTAACACATCATTTGCCATAATAATATAGTATTATTTTAATAACATTTCCTTATAATAAGCTATTAAATAAGAGGCATTGCATAAAAAGACTAACTATATTTTATATTACCTTTATAGTTCATTAGAAAAAATATTTTTCATAAAATAATAATAATAATAATATTAATAATAAAACCTACATATTGCTGTGTTCATTTCTTATTTTTATTTATTCTACATCTAAACAAACTTAAATAAACAGTTATATACTAATATTTACTCTTAGCAAATTTATAGTCTGTAAGGGTTAACACGGCATTTTCCGTCCATTAAATAAACGCTTCATTTGTGTACACCATAATAGGGCTGCAACAGGCCTTTATATTGTATTAGCACCACTATTTTAAAAGTATAAATTCTGTAGTAAATTTCTGTAGCAGATTATATCAAAATGTTCTTGAAAAACTTTTGATTTATAAAAGTGGTATGGAACATAGAATTTAAAAAATAGTCCCCTGGTGCAATCCTGCCATAGCTAGTTGACCCAATCAAGCGCGGCGCCGAGTAATTCTGTTTATACAATAATGAAATGAGAAACTGACATCAGAATTTAAAAACGATTTTTTTTTTTTAGAAAATATAAATTTGCTTTTTTCCATGTCCCCTATAAAAGGAAAAATTTAATTTAATATTCCAGGTGCCAGAAAAATGAAATTAGGTGATCTTTTTTAAGGATACCGCCCTCGAAATTTTTAAAAGAATAAAATGAATTAGAACATTTGCCGTAATTTCCGGGGTATACACTATATGGCCAAAGATGACCGTCCACTCGCGATTTTAGACATTTTGTTATAGATATAGAAAAATACATGAAGAATTATCTTGAAACTCTAAGTGTGTAAACATAATAGTACAGGTCACACATTTCGGTGAATATGTTTTCCCGAAACTCTATAAGGGACCGTCAACAAATTGAAAAAAAAAACGAATATATTTTGTATAACCCTGTCAAAACTAATTTAGATCAAACTGTAGAACAAACTGTAGATTATGATTAAGTGACTAATTGTAATCAAATGTGTTCATTTTTATGTGGATAGCATGTATACCTGTAAAAAAATTAAGGTTTTTATAAAAACAGTCTCAAAATTTTCCAAATTTCTTGCGTATAACTTGCAGAGTACTTAATATACAATAATGTTCTTTTCTGAAAATATGGCAAACAACATTATACACGATACCTTGTCATCAGAATTAAAAAATAATAAAAATTGTATGAAAAATGGGCAGGTTTAGTAAATAATTTTTCATTGTGCATGCGTCAACGATATCAAAATTTCATTTGCATATTGTGTTAGAAAAAACTATAGAGCAACCTCTGTAAAAGTTTCAAAAACATAGCTTAAAAATTCTGAAAGTGATCGTCTATAGAATCAACTCAAAATCCGTTATTCCCAAAATAAAGCCAAAAAAAAAATAAATAAATAAAAAGCAGGAGTTTTATCCAAATATGTTAGTACGTGCCATATTGTATATTCTATATTGCCATTAATCAATGAATATATGGATACAACCCCTCATCTTTTTGCCTCACTTTGGGAATAACAGATTTTGAGCTGATTACGGATTAGTTGGGGCTTGTTGAGCTTAAACCAATTGGTAGACCTCCCCACCTAGCTGAATTTATGAATCAAGAAAAAAACTTTACATTATTACTGGTTTTGGGCTCCCACCCTGGTTAGCCAGTGCTCAGGAAAAAGAGGTTGAAATACTATTTTCCCCAAGAGATATTTTAAATATAGGGGAAGATGGGGATACTTGAGCCATTTTTTAAATTTTAATTTTTTTAAATTTTTTATAATTTCTTAGAACAAAATAAAATATTGAAAATGAAAATTTGATATTTTTTCTTCAATTGAAAACCACTTTCAATTAATTTTGAACTATTTTTCTATGTCTAATAAATTTTTACTTTTTCTTTTACATCGTGGCCCATGGAGGGGATACTTGAGCCAGATGTCAGATTCGCACCAGTATCTTGCAAAGAAAAAATCCGATTTACAATATATGCGAAAAAATGCATTAAACCTTTTTCAAATAAATTTGGTCGAATTTTCTGGTGTCGATGTGACATTTCAGAATTAAAATTATGTGATAGAAAATTCTACCAGCAGAGCTCAAAGGATTAATCACCATACTTTTAAAATGGTACCAAGGTATGTGATTTCTTTTTTACATGTTCAGAACTATAAATATGTTACCATGTTGCCAGTTTTAGAAAGAAAAATTGACCAATTGTAGAGATAATAGGGGTGGCTCAAGTATCCCCTATGCTCAAGTATCCCCACTCTCCCCTACTAATGCATCAAACGTCCATAGATTTAATTACAGAGGAGAATTCCAAAGCTGAGTGACCAGCCCCATTAAGCAACCAATACTCCTCAGTGGCGTAACGATGACGGGTGCCCAAGTTCTCTTAATACCGGTAATTTTTAAAAGTTTGCCTTATTAAACGAGAAATTTTTCTTCTATGAATCAAGGAAAAGAAAACCTTACAGTATTACAAGTTTGGGCACCCGCCCTGATTACGTCAATGCTCTTCAGCCAATCCTCTACTGGTTCTGTTCCGGATGCGGGGGATGGATTTCTTCATTTCTTTTTATCTGTCCTTTTTTTCATAGTTTCGAATTTGAAAAAAAAAAATGTTTAAAGACAACATTTTACATATCAAGTGTAGGAAATCTTGTGATTTTTAATGACTATCATTTATGAATAGTAATCTGTGTCTTATTTAATCGTAATTTGATAAATCTGAGGAAAAAAGTATGGTTAATATTTTTATTTGGAAGTAGCACTAACTAAATATTGGAAGATTTGAAAGGTATGAACATACTGAAAACATTTTTTTAACCACATAATCGTTGCGCTCGAGGCATTCACGGGCTGCAAGTTTTACGGATTTCATTCAAAATTGTTTGGTTCCCTCCAGTTTTATAAAAGAGTGTAATTGGTTTTATTCTGGTATCATTTACTTGTCATTAAATAAGATGAATATTTTTTTAAGTGGTGGCAATAATGAATTTGAATTTTTAAACCATAATTTAATGCGACCATTAAGGGGTTAAAGGGATACCTGTAATTATTCACGATGTTTTGGATTTACGAGTGCTTTTTTTTTAGATTTCTGCTAAGAAGGAAACCTGTATAAATCAAAATTATCTTCCGGTTCCTACTGATTTCATATTAGGAGGCATTATTGTTTTAAATAAATAACCCTCATTACCAGAGCAATTAGATTCGTAAACGACAAATATATATATATATATATATATATATATATATATATGCAACAAGTATTTGTCGTTAAAAAATCTCCGATAAACATATGGATTTGCCCTTTTTTCATTCCCCGTTTACATAATTTTGGAAAACAAAATCTTTATAAAACAGCAATATCTAATAAAGTTGTATTAAAAAGAAAAAAAAAAGAGATCATCGAATACACTTGGTGCCAGGCTGGGGAATAATTAACGGGCTGCAATTTTTTTTTTTTTTTTTTTTTTTTTTTTCAGCATTTTAAAGCACGTGTCATTTTTGTTTATATTCATTGGCTGTTAATCTCAGAAACTGCTTTTTTTCTTGTATATTATTTTGTAAACTGATTTTAAAAAGTGAGAAATTTATTTTCAATAGTTATTTGCATTACAACGTTCATTCAAAAGTATGTTTTCAGATAATTTTTCGCGGAAATATTATTCAAGATTTCCAGAATTTAAAATTTGGATCCCTAGAGAAGTAATGGAAAATCCAAGGAACCCCAACGCTGCTGTTCACGGTGAGTTTTGGAATTGTTGAATATTATTATTTATTTATCATACATAGTCAGAGTTCGCACCGTTTATAAAATTTTCATACTTTCCTACCCATATTTTAAAACGGTAACATTTATTGGATAATTATATTGCAGATGTTAGCGGAACCTTATATGAAATTTTTTCAATTAAAATGATGGTAGCAAAGTGTGAAAATTTTAGGAACGGTGCGAGCTCTGCATAGTATACGGTAAGTCTTGCAATCGTTTTGAAAATCGAAGAACATTTTTTGACGGATTTACATGTTTCAGACTCTGGAGAATCCGAAAAACATATTTTCAGAAAAAAATCACCGTCCGTCCATCTGTCTGTCCTGGAGGTTTCGGGCCGAAATTTTCAGGCCCGAGCCCGGCCCGAATTATAGAAATGAAAATTCTGCCCGGCCCAATACAAAAGATAAAAGTTCGTCCCGAGCTGTACAAAAATATATTGGCACGGTTCGGCCTGATAAAATACTCAGAAGTTTGGCACGACCCGACTTGGAAAAGAAATTTAAATCTTAAGCCGAGCCCGGCTCGGCCCGAATGATATTCTGCAAAACATTGATTTTTACAACCATTTCGTTAAAATATTGCCTCGTTCGAGGAGTTTTGACCAAAAATATTTATCTTAACCTTTTTTTCTTACACTTTTATAATCTCCACTTTTAAAAAAGTTCCGCAGGTTGCGAATTTTATTAATTTTTTTAATGAATGTATTCAGTTATTATTAATATTGATATTACATATTCAATGTATTGAAGTGTTAAAAGTCTGAAAAATGGTATACAGTAAAATCATGTAAAACGGAACTTCATGGAAAAGAAAAAAGATGCATTATAGGCAAGTTCCATTCTTAGCAAGAGTAAATGTATTACATACAATTTTTTAAGTGTCAGTATATTAATTTTGCATGATCCACACTTATCTTCCTTAAAACAAGATTCATAGGTAGGCTCTTTTTCAGTCTTTTTGCATATTTTAACTTAGCTATATTTTAGTAAGCGTAGAAATACACAATTTTTTTTAAAAACGAAAAAATAATTTTTAATAGTAGAATAATGTGGATTTAAAAATGGATGTATTTTTTGAAAAAAAAATTGACCAGGCGTTATTTTACTGATCTATAATCGGACCAGGACACGCGGATAGAATGACATTCAATACTGGCTGTCAAAATATATGAAAATTTTGGACCGTGAAGACTACGAATGAAACAAGTCTCAGCTTTGTACAGAAAAAATGGGTCCGACGCGGCCCGAACCTTCATAAAAGTTTGGCCTGGGTCCGGGCCAACCCGAGAAGAATGGAGACCAGGCCCGGGCCGCCCCGGCACAAGCCGAGAGCCTTGAACGCAAAAATAGGACAGAGCCCGACCCAGTGCAGATCTCTAGTCTGTCCTTGTCACCGGAATTTAAAAACGACTTTATTGAAATTAAGAATTCCTAACTTCACGCTTTCATTGTAAAATCGAAATTTCTCTAAAATATTCTTGGTGCCGTTTGAGAGTTTGTAATTAAAATTAGGTGTGCCCGGAGTGAGCACACTGCGCCCGAAAGGGTTAAAAGGAAGACCAAATAACCGCAAAACTCATGAAAATGATCGAGAGATAACCGCAAAACTCATGAAAAATCGCTAGATAATCGCAAAATTCGTCAAAAGATCGCGAAATAAAGCAAATTTCGTGAAAAGGCCGCTAATGAACGCAAATTCTGCCAAAAGATCGTAAATTTCGTGAAAGGAAAAAAGTGAAAGGAAAGTGTCGTGAAAGGAAAGGAAAAAAAAAAAAAATGGGATTTCCGTTTTTTCCCCCATTGTGTTAAAACCTTTTATAAAATTTTCTGTAAATTTCAGAATTATTTTTTCACTCAGAATCAGCCCTGTCATACATATTCGCGCATAAGTTGAACAATATTGGAAAACCAAAATTTTCTATAACTGCGGTAAAACCGCATTTACCAATAACATATCACAAAATTTTGGGTAAATTTTCGTGTAGATTGGGGGAAATTGTTGGCAGTACAAATATTTTCTGCACTTCTGCTATATACACAACGGCATGCGAATGGAAAATTGCGCCCTTGGCAAAGTTTTTATATGGAGCCCCCTCCCCCAACATTTTATTGCGACAGCCCAAAAATGACGTTGGTAGTATAAGTTTGGCACCTCCCCCCCCCCAAATTTCCGCGTCCAAGGCGACTGCCCCTTTCGCACGACACTATTTTTACATACATGTTCATAAATAGAGATAATGCATGTTCATTGGTGCACTCAAAAGATCAAATTGATATTACAAATAGAACTTTTCCATAACTGTGTTAAAACGTGGAATTTTTTTTTTTCATTTTGGGATTGAAATGTGTCGGTTCGAGTCGTCCTATTTGCTAACTTTTTTAATTATTATTATTTTTTTTTCGGTGTGAGGAGGGGGAGTTGGGTTGAGTGATTTCGAGTTAATCTGAAGCAGAACTTTTGAGATGAGGGTCGAATTATATTCCCTACCAAATTAGTTAATGTATCACCTTCCCATAACGCAACCACCACCTGTGAAACGTACATTTGACTGTGAATCGATTTACTTTTAAGAAATATTCGTGGAATAAACATTGAAATTTATCAGACAATAAAATATGTAAATTAATGATAAAATCTATCTTAATTTTTATTGAGAATTAAGTATAATATAATAAATAAAATATCACTCATTTGTGTTCATCAACCCTTTATCTACTGACGGTACTTATAAGTACCATCAAAATAACTTATTATAAAATTCATTTTATACATCGTTTAGTTGTAATTATAGTTTAGAATGAGTTATAGAAAGAGTCCTCGCTGTCACTTTTTATTGGTGGGGGAGAGAACCTTAAATTGCGAAGTCAAAATTTAGTTTTTGCCTACTCAGTAAAAAGCAAACATAAATAGTTCTGGGCATTTGCCAACTGGTTTTATAATTTTACCAAGATATCATGATTAGAAAATGTAATATAGTTTTTATATTGGTAAATAACATAGAATCTATCAGAAATAGAAAGTGTATTATCACTTTTTATTAAAGTTTCGTACTAATTTGTCAATTCAGTTTGTAAATTTGCAAACTGTAACAGCGTGTGCAAATGTTAGGGGGGAAGCTCCTCCCTGCCGCTCCCCCCCCCCCCCCCTTAGCGAGGCACCTGGTTATAGATACATTACTTTATCTTGTTCCAAAAGCATTATTGGTCACACAAAACAAAAAAATAATTTTAAAAGAATGATTTTTTTTTTTTTTTGCCTTCATAAAAATATAAAAATATAATATTTACCCCTTAATAAACACAATTGCAGATTGAGAGAAATGATAGCTATTATTTCAAAACAATCAAAGAAACCCAATAAATAGTCACACAAGTTTGAGTAATAACTGAAAATCTCAGTAAATAAATACATGCGTTCAAGAACAAAGAGCAATCAAAATTATTAAATGCTTAATTCAAGTGATATATGCCAAAATTAATTTCTTATTGTTGTTTCAGCATTGACTATTTTATTAACGCCAATATGTCTGCAAAAAGAGGAGGAGTTGATGCGGAGAGGGGAAGCACAGACCTCCTATGCAATCAAGACCTACAGGGTGGCGCCTACAATTTTTTTTGTTATGTTTTTCTTTTAAGTAAATTTTATTCAATATATTCTGTGACAATCTCGCAACATTTGCGGGGAAACTGGAGTATAACAACTTCCACAGATTGGGTATAGACTAGACGACCACAAGCAATATTTTATGTTTTAGAATGTCTGCGCCTAACTTTTTATTGAAAAAATATTGCATTTTATAAATAAACCTTTTTAAATACCTAAGCTTTATCGCAAAATAAATAACTTTCAGTAAAACAAAAGCTAAATATTTTAATTTGTTTTATGAATTAAACTTTTTCTTTTAACTTGAGCGCGAGGCCCTGTGCGGCCGCACCTGTCGCACACCCCTAAGGACGGCTCTGCGGGGGGGGGGCGATTTTAGAAATTTTGAGACTTTCTGATGTGCGCGTCGCACAGTGTAAGATTTTGGGAATCTAGTGGCAAAATTCAATTTATGAAAATTACCAATATTAAAGTAATAAAGTTGATCTTACTAGAGATAAAATGGTTATGCATTATGGAAAAAAACATCCTTACTTATTTTACTGTACAATTTACGTCATTGTCATTCCATCATCACAACCTGAATAAAAAATGCTTTCACATTTTTATACATTGACATTTGCGTAGTGTTATTGTATTCAGTGTATTTTTTAAAAAAAATATAGTATATATTTATTTTCAACAATAAGAGTTTACTTATATTAAATAAAAAATAATTAATTACATATTACTACAAATACTAGTGTTATTATAAAGTAAATCACTGTCATTTATTTTCGTTTGCTATTTGTTCATTATTTATAAGAAAGTATGAATGTTAAAACACCAAGGTGAATTTCAGCCACTCTATACTGTTACTGAGATTTTAATGTCATGATTTATAATGCTTAAAACCAGGTATATTTATCTTATAGCCACATGTAATGCAAAATTACATAAAATCCGTACCTGAAAAAAAAAATTATTTATTTTCAAGGGTTGCAAATAGTTGGAGCTGAAATTGATTTTTTTTTATTTAAATGCATACATAATTACAATATATATATATATACATACATATATATATATATATATATATATATATATATATATATATATATATATATATATATATATATATATATTACAATGGACCGGCGAGGACAAAATTTTTTTGCAGATTTTTAAAATTTATCATAAGCTATTAAATTTTTTAATAACTTTTATATTGACTTGAAAAATTATTACCTAACTGTTGTAACTAGGGTAGATGTGCCAGTAATGGGCCACCTTCCAGTAATGGGCCACCTCGCACTTTTTGGTTTATAAAAAAATAATAAATAATAGTTAAGCTTTTATTATTTTTTTCTGAACTCTACCTTGAGTGCTTTATAAGCTGGATTAATTTTTTACACTTTTCGTCAAAACAATTAGGAAGCAGAAAATAAAGTTTCACAGTTTTTCTGTTTTTCACTGAAAATCTTAATGAACATGCTAAGAGCAGACTTTACTTACTTAGTTTTATATCTTTTTTATTTTTCCGTAAAAATTGAATGTTTTTGTTTGGTTAGCAATATAAAACATTGAATTTAATATACCAATGGCCATTTACAAAATTTTATTTATTTTTAAGATTTTAGGAGGGGTGGTCCATTACTGGATTGCTTATTTCGTGATTTGCCAGTAATGGGCCACCCAAGTGACCAATACTAAAAGTGTAATTTCAGTAGTGATAAAATATTTTGATTTAACTGGAAACTAAATAAACAAATTTAATACTTAAATTTTACTTACTAGAATTTAATAAAGACAATTTCTTTATAAATACAGTCAAGTCTCTCTATAACGAAGCTCCATACATCGAATTTCTCTATATAACGAATTTTTAGTAGGAATTTTCCCCTTTTCCCATGATTACATTAAAAACAGTCTCTATATAGCGAAATATCTATCTCCATATAACGAATATTTTCATAAAATGTTCTTTATTCAGTTGTAAAAAAATACTTCGAAATCACATGAAATCAAATTTCCATCTCTTATTCCTAATTTATCGTTCAGTGCTGAGTTTTTTTTTTATATTACTCCTCTGCTTGAATTTTCTTGTTCCTTAAGTCCAACAAATTCATCAACCCCCTCCTTTCACACACCTTTCAACATCCTTCTCAAAACAGTGTTAATTGAATAGTTATAAGAACGGGATCAATGGGGGTAATTGAAGAAAAAACAATTTACAATTGCTTCAAAAAGGCCGAATTTTGTATACAAGAGGATAATGTGGATTCTGAGGAAGAAGAAGATGCGACTTACGCAGACATAAAAAGAACAAGTTGGAAATTGCACGTGAACGTAGCAAATGAGGTGCGTTCGTACGATAACGAAGTTTTAAAAATATTCAGATCTTGCTTTTATAGTAAATAGTACTTCGGATACAGTATATTGGTTGAAATTCTGTAAATATACAGGAATAGTAATTCTTATTACACCTCAGCAACGTATATCTTATTCATGAAATGTGAAATAGTTGAATATAATTAAAACACATACCAAACCATGTTCCCCCGTATAGCATTATATAGTGGAATACTTTTGTGTAGCCCTGTAATTTAATAATAATAATTCTTTGCGTCACAGATTGTACAGAATGCATATTTTAGTATATATTTCATAGATTCATGCCAATTCTATTATGTTCGAATGAGTGTAACATCATTAAAATGCATTTGAAACTTCTTCCCCATTGACCGTAATGTAACGGAATCCTTTTGATTGTCCCTGTAATTGATCTATGCATCCGATTTTCATAACATTTGAAATGACTCGACAAAATTACACAATTATTATGTTTTAAATTTCAAACGATTAAAATGCATTTAAAACTTTTTTCCCTATTGACCGTAATGTAACAGAATCCTTTTGAATGTCCCTGTAATTGATCTATCCATCCGATTTTCATAAAATTTGAAATGACTCGACAAAATTATGTAATAATTATGTATTTTAAATTTCAAACGATTCGGTTGGATAGTTTTCCGTTGTTATATGCGGATAGACAGACGGACAGACAAACGGACAGATAGACAGACTGTCGGACAAACGGACAGATAGATGGACAGACAGACGGACTGAACGACAATTATAGGTGCTACCTATTTACATAATTAAGAACGCACCTAAAAATAATTATCTGTTATTTTTTGTAGGGTGGCCCATTACTGGAACATAGGCGGTCCATTACTGGAACATAGGTGGCCCATTACTGGGCATTTGGGTGTTTAGACATATTTATATTATTTAAAATGAAATTTTTATTTCAATTGGGAAATGTAACTGTGGGATTAGTTAAATATTGTTGAAAGATTAATCTAATATGAAAAAAATTGGAATACAATAATTATAACTATTAATAAAAAATTATTTTTTAGAGAAATTCCTTAAGGTGGCCCATTACTGGCACATCTACCCTATAATAGAAAAATATCTACATTGTTGTACATGCTATCATAAAAAATGTTTGCAAAATAAGTGTGTTTTCAGCCATAAATATCGATAGGAATTACAACTACATCGATCGCCATTCTAAAAAGGTTAAAAGAAAATTTAGTCTTTAAGCCGATTTTTGATAATGTTGTTGTAGAGTTAGGCTGCTGCCACTTTATCTTTTTTTCTTCCAATGTGTCAGGTGTTACTTGAAATGTTTAACCCTTTGAGGGGCAAGCAATTGCGTTCGAGTAATTCTGAACTCCCACCGGAAATTTGTAAAAAAGTTATATCAAAAAGAGGAAAAGCAATTTCACGACTGTTTTCCACCAAAGTTAGAAAAGTGAAATTTAATAACATTTTTCTGGTGTAAATCTTCATCAATCGTAGGTGGTATATAATATATACCACCGCCCCTCAAGGGGTTAAATGTGAAATTACTGTAAGTCGATTTTTGGAATTTTTTTCCCGCTAGATTTGAATAATCGCACATTGTGCGTCGGGTCTAATTTTTTCAATGCGGTTCGTGTCATTCGTGTCATTTCAATGCGGATCGCGTTTGGGCCCTATTGACTTCTACTTTTTCTGCGGGTCAAGTTAACTGCTAGTTTTTTGCTGTGGCTCGTCAATATCACTACAATTAAGCTAATTACCACTACAATTTCGAACTTTTTATGTTAAGAACAATAACCTAAGGCGTTAAATAAATTTTTAATAGCGATATCAAACATATCTTTCTCTACTCTACAAGGTGAAACTTTTTAAAACATTCATGGACTAATTTTTAAATGTAAAAATTAAAAAAATTTAAAAAAAATGTAAATCATGACCATTTAGGATTTTGGCGTTTTATTATATTGATAAGTGAATTACATCTTGAGTTAAACACGAATATTTTCTCATTTTTCCCTTTCCCGCGCCATATGCTCGTATGAATGTTGGCAGCAGTGTGCATTACTTCGATTTCTACCATATTTTTCAAAATTTTATTCAAGTATTAACTTTAAGAGTACTTAAATCACGCTAAAAAAACCGTTTGCTAATAGTTATTAAATGGGCGAAATTTTTTTACGATATCTCGTTTTCATTTCAATATTTTTAAATGATTTTTTTTCTTTTTAGCTTTGGATAGCAGACATCGTTTTCTACGAAGGCCGTTTTCTACTTTTTCTATTTTGTTTACAAGTATTTTTAATTGGATCACTTTCACTTTCAGAAAAAAAAAATTTTAAAAAAACTGCAAGCAAAATTGAAGAAGTTAAAAACGGCCATTATAGAGATTGACACCAGCTATCCAATGCAACAAAATCATTTAAAAATATTGAAATTCAAACGAGCAATCTTCAAAAATTTCTTTCATAGAATTAACATTATCAAACAAGGTAGAGCGGGCGGCGGCGACACAAATGACTACGTCATCGAGTTACGGGATGAGATCATGATGTAGGACAAGATTATTGGGTGTAGATTAAGGAATGACTGGTCTGCCTCGTCATTTCTTGGTACGATATGAGTAACAGCGGGCGCCAACTCGCCATTTTGGCTTCACTTTCGCGTCATCGAGTTACGGGATGAAATTGGTGCCAAATTAAAGCTAAAATAAACTATTTTAAGAATATTTCGGTCTGCCTGCTCATATCCTGGTACAAACCCTCGGCAGACTGAAATTTATAATAAAAAATGACGTTATAATGTAAAATTCAATATGACTACTTCATTGAGTTACGGGATGAAATCATGATGTAGGACAAGATTATTGGGTGTAGATTAAGGAATGACTGGTCTGCCTCGTCATTTCTTGGTACGATATGAGTAACAGCGGGCGCCAACTCGCCATTTTGGCTTCACTTTCGCGTCATCGAGTTACGGGATGAAATTGGTGCCAAATTAAAGCTAAAATAAAGTATTTTAAGAATATTTTGATCTGCCAGCGCATATCCTGGTACAAACCCTCGGCAGACTGAAATTTATAACAAAAAATGACGTTATAACGTAAAATTCAATATGACTACGTCATCGAGTTACAAGATGAAATCATGATGTAGGACAAGATTATTGGGTGTAGATTAAGGAATGACTGGTCTGCCTCGTGAAAGTGACGCCAAAATGGCGTCCATTACAGTGTTACATTATAACGTCATTTTTTGTTATAAATTTCAGTCTGCCGAGGGTTTGTACCAGGATATGCGCAGGCAGACCGAAATATTCTTAAAATACTTTATTTTAGCTTTAATTTGGGGCCAATTTCATCCCGTAACTCGATGACGTGAAAGTGACGCCAAAATGGCGAGTTGGCGCCCGCTGTTACTCATATCGTACCAAGAAATGACGAGCAGACCAGTCATTCCTTAATCTACACCTAATAATCTTGTCCTACATCATGATTTCATCCCGTAACTCGATGACGTAGTCATTCGTGTCACTGCCGCCCGGTCTAAGGCTTTTCGCATGGCTGAAGCATTAACTTAGTGGATTAGTTATCACCACTATTCACTAACATTAATCTTCGATTTAGTTAATGGCGTAAACTTGGCGATCAAATAAGCGAAAATTTCATGTATAATATACGAATGATTTAATAAATTAATATAATTTGTCCAACAAATTTATAATTCAACCCCTTCTTACGAGCGTCAAATACACATAAAGCATAAATGACTCAGTGGAAGAACTAATACAGAGGAAATGACATATCCTTAAAATAGTGAAGATTCAACTGATACCGAATTCCTGGTGTTTGATTGCAACTGGGGAAATTTTCCACCAATAAATCCAAACAAATTTTACATAAGTAATGGCAGAAAGAGATATTCCTTTTTACTGATAGGAGTTCACTTTGGTGATAATCTGGCTCTAAGTTTCCGCCATATTGTGAAAATGTAGACAATCTCCAATCTGGGTTGCCAGTTTGGCCTCTACTGTCAATTTAAAAACTTAGTATTCACACCAGAAATTATGAAAGAAGAGTTTTTACTTTAAATAGTCTCGAAATGTCAAGCATTAAAGGAAGAAAATACTTCTATACTGAATTTCTGGTGTGAATGTAAAATTTCAGAATTAAAAAAGAGGCCACATCTGGCAACCCAGTCTTTAGTCAGTGTGATTGGAAAGGATTATAATATTTGGGCAAACTGACACCAGTAAAAAATGGAAATGGAAATTTTTACATTATTTATGAGAAAATATTACTTCCTGAACACATTTGCTATTATCGGTATTTCGTAGTTGGTGGGGGCTTATATTCATATATTCCGTGTTGACACCAGAAATATAAAACAGAAAATTTTGCTTATCAGATAGCAGGCATTTCATTATTAAATAAACCAAAATTTGCCAATTAAATTTTCTGGTAAGAATTCCGATTCTCTGAATCACGCAATTTCTGGAACCAATTCTATCCTAGAAATTAGAGGGTTGAAAAAAATTCGGATTGGTATGTTTATTATAAATAAACGCAAAATCTAAAGGAATTTGGGAAATATTTTGCTATTTACGTGGAATTCTAGATAAAAACCGATACCTTTAAATTAACCAAGCGATGGAAAATATTTCATTCATTCACATTAAAATTTATTTTATTTAAAATGTTTTGCATAAATGATATTCATAGCTCTGTATTATGTGAGAATTTCTGAGAAATTAAAATCAACTACAACACCATGTTCATGTGTCATTTTGCATTTAAGTATATAATACGACTATGCCTATATGCTGGCTCCAATTCAAGTGTTATAATAAATATGTAAGGTGATAGTAGAAAAAAGGATTGAGGAAAATTGCTTTATCATTTATTATTATTATTATTACCGTAATTTCGGGTGTATAAGCCGCGGCTCAAACAATTCTTTTTGGACCCAGAAATCTTATATAATGATTAAACACAAATATTTACGGCGATCTAAGTAGTAACAATCATTTTTTAAAAAATTCTGGGTCGAAAAAGAATTGTTTGAGCCGCGGCTTATACACCCGAAATTACGGTATTATTTAAAAAATTCCTCAGTTTTCTGTTATATTTAATGAATGTTGAATTCTAACAACATTCTGTTAAAATGATGTTGATCAGATTTTTAATAATCCACAAAAATCTTGTTTTTTGGTAAAATTTTGAATCTTTTGAAAAATGAAACCTCCAAGTATTATTTCTGGAAAACAAATATTTGGATCGTACAACCAATTTCAAAATATTGTGGGTGTTCAAATTTTTGCTGGACCTTCATAAAACTTGATAAAATGTTACTCTGTACATATTAGAATAAAATATAATAATAATTTTACCAACACAGTGTGTTAAACTGGATGAAAAATTGATGCGATTGATGCATTATAAAATTGATAAGTTAATTCATACAGTTGTAGTTAATAAAATCTCAATTTATTAATTTTTGTGCAGTTTCATACTTATCATTTATAAACGGCGCTCTATTAATGTGCTAAATTACCAAGAATTAATTAAAAAAATTTGTATCACCTATTGTCGCCAGTGGCGCCAACTTATGTGGCCCATGAGGCGCGAGCCCACCCAATTTCCATCGACTTATTTCGTTAATCACTGAAATATAATTTGGTTTTATTGAGGTTTCCAAAATAATTTTGTCTTAAAAATAATAAGGACATCCATTAGAGATGCATGAGCATTGAAAGCCTCTTTAGCGGATGTACCGCGTGTCCCAAAAATGACTGATGGAATTTAAAATTCAATAACTTGCAAACGGTGACAGCTATTTAAAAAAAATTGCAGGAGGGTTATGTATAATGTCAGGAGTTTTTTTACCGTAACTTTTGATTTTAGTTCAAATTTCAAACAAAAGATGGCGCTGACGGCGATTGAGGGCCAGGTGATCAATTCTGAGTGATGCCAGTTTCGGCGTCGATCTGGCCTTCGATTGCCATCAGCGCCATCTATTGTTTGAAATTTGAACTAATATCAAAAGTTACGGTAAAAAAACTCCTGACACTATACATAACCCTCCTGCAATTTTTTTTTAAATAGCTTTCACCGTTTGCAAGTTATTGAATTTTAAAATCCATCAGTCATTTTTGGGACACACGGTAAAATAAATTTTTTCTCAAAAACACACTTTCTGCATATTTGTCACCTGTTTTTATCTCTTGAATCGATAAATCACTTTAATGACTAAAATCTACGTTTTTATGGACACCTAGTTTCTTGTGCTTTCAATAAAATTCGTTGGGAATTTTTATGTTATTTATAATAAATATTAATGTACTTATAAGAAAGAACTTCTAATAATATAATTTAACCAGAACTGCCAAGTCTCCGGCTTTTTGTATACCTTTTTAATACAGAAAAGGAAGTTTTACTTAATTGGAATATTCTGGGGATGTTCTCCGTAGACATGGCAATTCTGTTTAACCCTTTAACGGACAAAGCATTTTCATTGCTAAGATGGTGAAATAAATAAATGACATCGGTAATTGCGAATAGATATATTTATAAGTATGAAAAGGTGATTTTTCATATACATAGTAAAATGGATTTCTTAAAATTAAAATTCCGGTGTCGTTGTTGCATATCGGAATTAAAATTTTGTGGTTTCGTAGCGATACCAATGAACGTTAAAGGGTTAATTAAATTTTAATGAATTTATTTTTTACTTAAAAAAATTACAATTTGAATTATCCACTCCTACCCCGCCCCTCTAATCTTACACACGCACTAAAGGGGTGGAGGGAGAGTATCCACATGTTATTTTACTGAAAAAAATTTGAACTCACTCAATATTTTACAAAAGTTGGCGCTACTGATTGTCGCCATGATGTGATAAAGAAAAACTGAAAATCATAAAAAGAGAGCTTTTTGGAAAGCATATTCGATTACTCAAAGCTCACCAAGTCTCTTCACGTGTCTTGCAACTTCAAGGTTGAAGGTCAAAGGAGTGCCCTTCATTCACCCTCTGTTTGAAGTAAAAAGAACATTTATTACTCAAATAAATGCCTTTTATTTTAAACTATTAATTTCGCGCAAGTAATTTGAAAATTTTTTGGTGATATTTGAACGCTTTGTTCATCTCAAGGTCGTAGCTAGAACTGAACAATGAGGGGTGGGAGGTCATAACTTTCTCTCTCTCTGACGCAAAAAGAAAAATTAATGCATATTCACATTGCGGGCACTATGTTTCTTTTTAAACTGTTGTAATAACTTCTTTTTATGCTAAGAAATGTATATGATAATGAAAATATTGAGTGTATAACTAGTGCAAAATTAAACATCATGTTACCTTCATAAGCACAAATAGGACGAGGGAGTGCTGAAACACTTATTTTAGGTACAATTTAGTAATTCTGAAAAACTACTAAAGGTTCTAAAAACTAAATTAGATTTTTCAACAGAATTTCATATGAATTTTTCGAACAGAAGTTCATTTAGTGACCTTGGAATCTTTTCCAGGGGGGGGGGGGGTTCAAAATATTTTAGGGGTGGGGCTGAGCCGTGTATAGCGCCCCCTTAGCTACGGCCTTGGTTCATCTGCTTAACATTTGAACATCTTCAGAGAAAAAAAATTATTAAATTTTGATCTTTGATCGGATATCCAAAATGTCTTATTTATGTGTTTTGAAAAATCCAAATTCCTATGCAGGATGTTCTGTAATGACGTTCACATTTCAGTAATTCACACAAAAATTAACACATTGCCATATTTGAGCGCAGTTTACACAGAGCCAATACAAAAATACCGCAAGCCCGAGTAAAAATAAAAATAAGTTCCCCTTACAATAAACAAGATAGAACAAAGCCTGCTTAGACGGAAACGCAAATGACCTGCTAAAATTCCATTTTATACAGGTTGTTTCTATATTCAAACATACAATTGTATAGTATTTTTTGAGGCTAGACTATGATTTTTTTACGGAAGAGTTCAGTTATAAACAAGTTTTACTCTCTTATAAAAATAAGTTTGCTTGATAGTACCCTTTATAAAAATTTATAAAGTATTTGTTTTTAATTTTATTATTTTCCTTTCAGAGAATTACAGTTAATAAAGCATTTTTAATTCGCTTTTTATCTAAATATTTTAATATAAATTTTTTAATTAATTTAAAAATTTTAATTGAATTCAGCTGTTGACTTTAAATGAAAATGTATAAAATAGGAAAGAAGTAAAATGAGGAACCTTAACCTGCAACTTTATCTAACTTTGCACCTGGTTCCTATTCGCGCGTCTGAAATGAACCACATCATTAACCTTTTAGGGGAAAGAAATTGTTATAAACAAGTTTTACTCTCTTATAAAAATAAGTTTGCTTGATAGTACCCTTTATAAAAATTTATAAAGTATTTGTTTTTAATTTTATTATTTTTCTTTCAGAGAATTACAGTTAATAAAGCATTCGGTAATGTTGAATTCCTACAGGATATTTGAAAAAAAAAAATTCAAAACAAAGAAAAACAATTTTTTAACCTCCCACCCCCAAAACTTTAGAAATAAAACTTTATTAAAAGTTTCTAGAGCAAATCTTACTAAAACTTAGCTGGGACCAACAAACCCTCAAGGGGTTAAAACAGGAATGGCATTTCAAAACTATCTTGATATCAAATGAATTTTCAAATAGTTGAGAGGTACACATAAATAGGAACCCCGAGTCCGGCTCGTAAAGAAAGTTTACGAAATGTTGACTTCTAAGTTGAATTGTTTGTTAGTTAAGTTAATTTAATATTTTGACTACACAAGTGCGAGCCTTTTTATTCTGACATTTAAGAAAAAAAAAAAGACCTAAGAATCCCCAATCCCGCCCTTAGAATAGCCTTGACCTTGTATAGGCATTTGTATGAGCGAGGGCCGTAACTATAAATTTGGATGCTCCGGGACAAAACTTCATACCGGGACAAATTGAAACTTTGCCCCGGACGCAGTTTTTTTTCCCGCTCACCGCTGTTTAAATGTACACAGTACGATAAGCCCAAAAATGACTAAAAAACAGAATTGGTAACCCTACTCGGCACGCACCTTGCGGCCACGCAAATTTTGCCGATCCCACTGAATCTAGTATAGGGGAGAATATAGGGACTTCTGGTTGGTTGAATACTTTAAAGACTGTTTTATTTAAATTCATTTTTGAGTTTATGTAACTTAATTATACGTTTCTGTTTAAAAACCTTTTCAAAAATGGGTTTTGATATTTTTTTCGATTGTATGTATTTATTAATAGATAAGACGAAAGATTTTCTAGAAATTTTTTTTATGCTTTTTATATTATTCAACCGAACCACGGCCGAACTCAATGTCCTCCTCTCACTCTCCTTATAAGTAACGGAAGCGCCCATGGAGTTTGGCTGTGACCGAACAGAAGCCCATATTTTCTGCCTTATACTAGCTTCGGTGGGATCGGCAAACATGTTGGCGCGACATGGCACATTCGACTCGACATTCTATTGTCTTCTCTAGAGCTTCTTTTGCATGCGTAGTGTATGGAGTATATAGACGGGCACGCAAAAATATTTACTCTAGCACTTTGATTTTTTTTATTACTAACTTATAGCTAAGTTTTGGGCATTTTATAGGAATTTAGACTAGAAACTAAAATCAATATTTTTTAACCATCAGTTTGGGGTCCTCAAGCTTGGAGGCCCCGGGGCAATGCCCCGGCGGTAGTTACGACCCTGGTAAGTGCTTTAATCTTTCTGTACGGACCTGAATTTGCACTAAAAGACTAAACAAAGAATCAGATCATGGCAATAGAAAAGATATCGTTCAAACAGACCGATAAGTAAATTCCGACATGGAAAATTTCTAGATATTCAATAAACTGTCGTATTGGTGTAGAGGGTTCGCAGAGTTCCACCACTAAATTTTAAGAATATTTTCAAAGTTTTTCACTGCAGAAAAACAGCGTAAAATCTGTGAATGAAGGTGGGGTTTACGAATGTGGTGGTTTAAAAATTAAATGTAAATTTTCTTATTTTTAATAGTAGTGCTAGAGTCCTTAGAAATTCCAAGGAGTTTGCGAAACTTCGGTGTAGTTTATGATGATGGAATGTCTACGCGTTGTATATGAGGTGCGAAGGAAGGTTGCCTTTTTTTAAGATAATCTAACCCCTGTCATAACGCATAATATAGAAAAACACAATGTATATTAACTAGTGTACTAATCTATAATATTTATGAATTTTTTATGAACAGTTTTCGTTCCCTTTCAATTTTTGGTGTGAATTAAAGTTTTCTTTTGAATTATACTATATTATTTAACACGAATACAAATAACAGTGATGTAGCTGGTAAAGTTTACGCCTTTTCCCTACCACTATTTATAAACTGAAAAAATTGTCTTATTTAATATTAAGATTTTGATGATTAACCCTATGAGCTCTGATAATAGAATTTTCTACCATTTTAATTCCGAAATATCACAACGGCACCAGAAAAAGATTTATTTGAAAAAGATTTAACGCAGTTCTTCGCGTACATCGTTCAACGGTTTTTTTCTTTGCAAAATACTATTGCCAATGTGACATTTGGAATTTTGAAGAAATTTACACACCAGAGCTCAAAGGGTTAAATAATTGAAATTTTGACGTTAAAGATAATACTAGGAAAAAAGAGTAAATGTTGTCAACTGCATGATAGTTTTAAATAAACATAAAATATTCATATTTATTCAAGCAAGAAAGAAAAACTCTGAGGTGTAAAAATCCATTTTTACAGACTTTTTTACAATTAACTCTTTCTGTCATCGTGTTGCCGATCTGACACATACCTCAAAGTCAAGAGTAATTACACAATAAGCTTTTAAAAACGATTTTATTTGTTGTTCCTATTTCTCAACACATCAGTTAATACAAATTGATCATTGAAATTCTCAGTAGATGATGCTATTGAGTTAATTTCTCCTACCAAAATTTTATTTATCATTAGTGAAGCTTCAGAGATCGATATGGCAAAAATTAACTTAGTAAATTTTATCAAATTAAAAAAAACTGGAGAAGTCTAAAATCAGACTTTTTTTAAAGGTAATTTAGTATAGTTTAAAATGTTGTATTAGAAAATGGAAAATATTTATGAGAAGTATAAATTTTTTGATCTTTTGTAGATGTAAAAAAATACCTTTTAGTCAATATTTATTTTAGTTTAATATTCTAAATTTTTAATTATTTTTTACATGCTTAAAATGATGTATTCTGTCATCTGAGTCAATATTTTTTAAATCGGAGTTATTGAGCCACAAAGGGTTAATTAACTTTAAAATCCTTGAAAGCTTGAGCTTACACTTCGAAAAATTCAAATATTTCCTTCATTGTTAACAAAATTAATTTAAAACCGTCAATCTATGAAGAAACCCTGGTTAAATTCTTTATTTAAAATCAGCGGAAGTCAGGGAGAAAAGTCATTACCGGCATTCAGTTTACACGGAAGTTTACAAGAAGATACATATTTCAAAATATAGTCTTCGGAAATTGAAAAAAAATCAAGCGAAGTGTTAAAACTCATGAGATTTAAGCATGATAATAAATTTAATAGCCTTCCGTGTCAATCTTTAAAATATAAGTTTAGTTGAAATAAGTGATTACCATGTAAAATTTATTTTATATTCCCTGCAAGAATAATAAATAAAAGTCACTATTCACTCATGAAATAAAGTGATAAAATAAAATAAAATTATAAATAAACTTTTTTAATGATTTGAACATAAAAAAGCCTTTTTTGAAGCATACTCTTGAACATTTTCCTAGAGGTCTGCACAGGCCGGGTCGGGTCGATAAATAAATGGTCCGGTCCGGGCCATCAAAAAATCACAGCGGCCAGATGCCTCCACTATAGCATACACCCCCTCCCGCTCATATTTACATCAAGACATTTATATTTCGTAAATAATTTAGCAAATTTGAATATCATTTTTCTTCAATAAAACAAAATTTTACTACCGTAATTTCGGGTGTATAAGCAACGGGTCAAACAATTCTTTTTCGACCCAGAATTTTTTAAGAAATAAGTGTAACTAATTAAATCGTCGTAAATATTTGTCTTCAATCACTAAATAAGATTTCTGGGTCCAAAAAGAATTGTTTTATCCGCGGCTTATACACCCGAAATTACGGTATATTTATTCAGGGTTCTTCGGCTTTAATGACTTTGAAGGACTACTTACCACAAATTTTATAAAGTGATATTGCTTTATTAGGGGAGAAAAAAATCAATCTATGGATATAGAGAAAAGTGCTTTATGAAATATATGGTATGGAAACACCTAAAATCCCCAGATTCCCCTGATACATACGAAACCTGCTATATGCAATAGGAATTGCTGAATTTTCACAAACATTTCAAAAAATTATATATATATGTATATATATATATATATATATATATAGACAGATAGATAGATATTTATACGCAGGGGTGTCATAAAGTTCTAATTATAACTTGGAAATAATTGATTCTGGATAAAAATATTTTCTGCATATTAAACCATTAATGCCCAAATTATTTTCTTTAATAAAAATGAAATTTTGGATTTTCCACCATTTTTAAAAGAATAACTTTTATCTTAATTTATTGAGGAATTTGTCTCGTGAAAAATACTCTTTATTTACCTTTCTATTTACTGGTGTGAAAAGTGCTTTCTTGCCTTTTTTGTATTCCTTCCTAAAAAGGGACGATAGACACTAATGGGTTAACCGGGGAGAACACGCGCTTACCCAGGATAGAAATGTTTTTAACTTTGTCACCAATAAAATCAAATTATGACCGACATTTTAGTTGGGCGGAGACAATCTTTACAAATTTTGCGATAAAATAAATCGAACATTACTTTTAACCCTTTGCGGCGTGGTGGTTTCATAGATGTACCACTTAATTTTAATTCTCAAACGCCACATTGGCACCCGAATTTTGTTAGAAAAAATTACGCTTTATTGAATGCGTGAAATATAGCCTTTTCTTATTTACAAATAAAGTTGTTTTCAAATTCCGGTGCCAGTCATCAATTTCAATATTTAAGCAATGAATTTGCCCTGCGCCGCAAAGGGTTAAAAGATAAGTGGTTACAATTGCAAAAATCATACGCACTCCGGGTCAAAAAGACCCGGCGCGTGTACTCTCGGGTTAAGTAATCATTGTGCACATGAGGGTATCAAAAAGTTTCAATTACAGTCTACTATTTTTATGTTCTATTCTCACCATCGCTTGGAAATAATTAATTCTGGATAAAAATAATTTCTGCCTATTAAATTATCGTTGTGTATGTAGGGGTATCAAAAAATTTCAATTATTGGTTACTATTTTTAAATTATATTTACACCGCTATTCTTAAAAAATATATTTCGTAGGATGTTTCTTTTTTTTTCAAATACTCTTAAAGCATATGTTAAAGATTTTTGTTTTGAAAAGGTGGTGGAAAGTAGTATCGTAAAGTTTCATTTACAGACATTCTTTTAATGCTACCTCGCACATCGTTTTCAAACCAAAAATTTTTACTTACGGTTTGAGAATATTTGCAAGAGAAATATACTACGAAATGTGTTTTTAAAGAAAAGTAGTGAAAATAGAATATAAAAACAGTCGCCTGTAATTGAATATTTATGATACACCTCAAGTATGTATTTTAATATTATTAGCTATAGCTTCCAACATTTACGCTTTTACTACTACAAAAACTTAAAAGAATTTTTTGTCATATTTAATCATCGTAAAATGTCGAAATGCAAACAAGATATTAGAAAAGTCCCTTCCCATAGAATTAGCATTAGCTTGTGAATGTCTTCCCCGATACATTCGAATATTTAAAATAGCTCCTCCGGTATATTTTTTAGTTCCTTCTTCCAGTGTTCTATTCTGAAAGCATGTCACTTTTATTTCTTATTTGTAAAAAATATTTCTAAAATGTACGTTTAATTTAATATTTTATGTTTAAAAAACTGTCCAACTGGGAGAAAAAATTCAACACTTCATATGAAACTAGGACTTCCCTCAGAGGGATTAGTCTAAGCGATATTGCTGAGAATATAGATTTAATAATAACTTGCGAAAAGTAAAAGAAAAAAAATGATGTGCTACCTTTAATTAACTTCATGCTGCCACTAATTCAAATGACGAAAATGACTAAAGTGAACTATAGAATTATAAAATATTCTATTTAAATTCGTATATACTATTAAAAACTATGCAAATTATTCAAAACATACATGCATGGGTATAAAATTGGAAGTGCTCAGTACATTAAAAGTAATATAGATAATAAAACACTAAAATATCTTGTATCGGCATTTGAACTCTTTGAAATTACGTATAGAACATAAAAAGACACTCCACACTAATTTTAGTAGGTAAAAATGGCACAATCATTATGGTAGAAAAGAAAGAGGGAATTTTTTATATTGTGTGTGGACCCCTTAAATAGCTAATACAGAATAGTTAATATATATAACAGTATAATATCTATATCTGATTTCTATTCTCTCTTCAAAAAGTGATACATAAAAATCCCAAAAACGCCAACAAAGGAATGCTTTGCGTCGTTTGAGTGTGTTCCAGAGATGATCAAACGGATTTTAATGGATAGATGGATTGAATGACATGGATTAATGGATTAAATGGCATTCTGGCCACTACATACGCTGTTTTGTTTTCATTTTAAGCCTAATCTCAAGAAGTTGAGCAGTATTCCATTTAGCATGCATTAAATAAAAGGAATCGTCAATGCTTGTAGTATAAGGTACGATACGACATTTGAGTATCTCGTCTGCATAAATCTGTCAAAGTATCATCACAAGTGATTTAGAAATCTGAACTCACTTTTTTAGCAAAACATGCAGGCTCAAATACGCCAAAGTGCAGTTTTACCTGAATAAGTTAAAATTTAAAAGACCTTGTAATTACAAATGAGAAAATGACTCTATGAATGAAATCTCTTGATTGGAAAAAAAAAAAATACCACCCAATCCCCCCTCATGCCATGATGCTTCGGAATTATTTTGTGGTGTCCTATAAAAGAATGATAAGTATTCTTTCTGCAGCATATTCTAAAAAATTTATATTCTAGTTCTCCTCATAAATGCATATAAATTTCTTTATGTTTCGACGGGAGTTATAATTAAAAAGCGCTTAGGCCTATTTCAACAAAATGGTCGCAATGTAACGGAATACTTTTAATTGCCCCTGTATTTTAACTATATATCCAATTTTACTAATATTTTAAATGACTCAACAAAATTCGGCACCAAATATATATTTATAATTTCAAACGATTCGTTAGGGTAGTTTATGTGCTATTATATGCGGACAGACAGTAGGATAGGCAGACATACGGGCGGATCAGATGACGACTGTAAGATATTACGTATTTATAAAATTACGAACGTACCAAAAAAAAAATAGTTAAATTTAAAAGCGCACGCCAAAATTTAAAACTCATTTCAGCAATTGTTACTAAAACACAGTATTGTAGCTGATTTCTTTTGTGTGTCCCTATAAATGAATTTAAAATGCTATGGGTGTCCTGTTCTTATGTAATCGTAGTGAAACTCGGTGATTTATATCAGTTTCAATACATCTGCAATAGCGTAATATTAATTAAAATATTCTGTAAACTTTTTTCCTCATAAATCATGATGTAATCGAATTATTTTGGGTGCCCCGCTAAAGGAACTTTAATCCCATATACATCATAGACAATACCAAACATGGCTAGGGGATCTTAATAAGGTTAACCAATTGCATTAAAATAAGCGTATATTTACGGGTATTAGAGCGAGTCAAGCGGATCGGTGGCCGAAAGGACAGACAAACCAAATACATAAACACTTTTCAACTTTGTTGGAAAGTATATTAAATGCAACCCCAAAAGCTGAAGATCGAAATAGCATCGATTTTCTTAATATCAAAAAAATAAATGAAGTAATTAAATAAAAAAAGTCTGCCAAAAGAACCAGAAAAGAATATGGAACTCTTCCGCATAATTGACGCCAAAATATCGGTATTTTGCATGGCTTGCTAACTCGGCTATTGTTGTTTATTTATTAATCAATTGTTTTTATTTTCACTTATTAAATTATATAAATAGTTTTTTCTATATTTATTAATTAATCGTGTTCTTATTTATTGTTATTTCCTTTTTAAAATATTAGGAAATAATTGAAAAAATATATATATAATTAATATTCAAAAATTATTCTCGCCAAATTTTCCCCAAACCCGATGCGTATATGATATACCTGCCCTACGTTCATGATACTTTTCCAATTTTACCTTTACCTTGGTGCCTTTATAAACATTCGTCCAGTTTGGACAATAGAGAGTGAGATTTGTTGAAAATAGCTACATAAACAAACCTGATGAACGTTAATGCTCATTTTTACATATAAAAATGGTACAGATGTCATATACGCTTTTCGTAGTGCGTTTTTTTCTCCAGAAAATTGGTCAAAACTTTGTTTTCGTGAAAGTTTTTGAATATTGCTCTGAATGTTAATGCTTGATTTTTTGTGATATTTATATTTTTTATTCTATTTACAATTATGTTTATTAAGTACTACTTGGTTATCCCGTCGATCAAAAAAGCTATCGCCAAACTATAAGATTAAGTGTCAATAATGGATGATCGTGAATGTCACACTCAATGACATTAAATATGATACACGTGTTTAAAACGTCATAAAGTGATTTTTATTTCGACTTTTTATTTGCATTTTTATTAATATTCTACTAATTACTTGTTTTTTTTTCTTTTTGTTATTTAAAATAAAAAAGTCAACATGTATAATTTGGCTGTCTGTTGAGCTGTCTAAATGACAGACAAATATTAACCAATTATGACCAATAAGGTTATCTGAGCGAAAAATCCGAGCTGGCTATCGCCCAGGTAGCTTCACAGGTAAAGCATTGGCCTCGTAAGCCAAGAATCTGGGTTCGATTCCCAGCCTGGTCAATATTTCGCTCAGTTGAAAATGTTCAATTCGTATGATTACTTTACCAATCAGTTAGATTGTGTTGAAAATAATAGTATATCTACGTACCCATCGTCATATGGAGTTCCATTACCTGCGGTCTATTCTGTTGAGCTGTCTAAATGACAGACCAGATATTATGACCAATAAGGTTATCTGAGCGAAAAATCCGAGCTGGCTATCGCCCAGGTAGCTTCACAGGTAAAGCATTGGCCTTGTAAGCCAAATATCTGGGTTCGATTCCCAGCCTGGTCAATTTTTCGCTCAGATGGAAATATTCAATTCGTATGATTACTTTACCAATCAGTTAGATTGTGTTGAAAATAGTAGTATAAGTTTAATTTTTTTACGATCTTTTTTCGACGTTTGTGGGTTTTCGGAGCTTTTTGACGATATTCGCGCTATTTTAGAGGACCTATGTTGAATTTCGTGATTTTCCGCGTACTTTGGCAAAATTCGCGTTTTTCCATGACTTATAAACGAAATTCATGTTTTTAAAATCCCATGTCAAAAGTCGTACTTTCTTCTTCGTTTTTTGACGAAATTCGCGTCTTTTCTGTGGCTCTATAACGGAATTCTCTTTTAACACTAGAACGCCCGGAAATTATACTCAAGTTTGAAAATAATATTTCTCACCAGATTTTTTATTCAAAGTTATTTCATTGATTTATTTAACGTAAATTTGCGTGGATTAAATTTAAATTACTTCAAGAAAAATTTTCTGGTGCGAATTGAAATTTAGTCACATGATTGGAGTCGAATCGAATCCATCCGGGCGTTCTAGTGTTAATGAGGCCCTTAAGCGAAAGTCGTTTTTTTGCAATCCTTTGACGTATTTCCAGTCTTTTCGGCGCCCCCTTTCGAAATACTTTTTTCGCGACCTTTTTCTTAAATTCGCGTTTTTCTGCGTTCCGTGGCGAGATTTGCGTTTTCTGTGTGGTCCTTCGACAATTTTTTTTGCGATCCTTTTTCTAAGTTTGAGTTTCTTATGCAGCTTTTTGAGGAAATTCGCACGTTTTGGAGGACTTTTGACGAATTTCGTCATTTTGTGTCAATATTTGCTTTTTTCACGACTTATAAACGAAATTCATGTTTTCGGAATCCTATCACAAATGTCGCGCTTCTCTTTATTTTTTGACGGAATTTGCGATTTCTCTATAGCTCTTTTACTAAATTTGCTTTTAATGCGGTCCTTTGGCAAAATTAGTGTTTTGCGATTCTTTGACGTATTTTGCGTCTTTTGCACGTCCCCTTTACAGAATATCTAGTTTTTCGCGATCCCTCTTCGAAAATAACATTTCGACAATTCTCAAATTTTGCGATTGCTTTTACGAAGTTTGCGTATTATCCGCACCTTTTTGACGAAATTCTCACTTTTTCCAAGAACGTTCGACAAAATGCGTGTATACATCGTAATCCTTTGCAAAATTTAATTTTTCCCCGACTTTTTGAAATTCATGTTTTTCGGATCCTATGTCAAATGTCACGCTTTTCTGCTTTTTTGGCGAAATTATCGATTTTTTGTGGCTCTCTTACGAATATCGCTTTTAATGCGTTCTTTTAACGAAAATCGCGTTTTTGCGATCTTTTGATGTAAGTGTGGTATTTTGCACCGTCCCTTGACAGATTACTCATTTTTTCTCGATCCTTTTCCGAATTTCGCGTTTTTCTCTGCGTTCTGTGCATGAGATTCACATGGCTGCCAACTACTACGCCTATTTAAAGACGAATAAACATATCAGAAACAGAAATTTTATTAGATAATTAACAATGTAGGGTGTAATGCATAACATTGAATATATTTGTCATACATTTTACTAAAACTTTTTTGTGGTTCCAATCATGTTTTTGTGATTTAAATAGGTGTAGAAGTTGGCAGCTCTGGATTCACATGTTCTTCGTGACCCCTCGACAATTGTCTTATTTTTGCAATCCTTTTACGAAGTTTGCTTTTCTTACGCAGTTTTTTGAGGAAATTTGCACTTTTTCGGAGAATCTTTGACGAAATTCGTGTTTTTTTCGATGTCCTTTGCCAAAATTGGCGTATTCCCACTACTTTTAAACGAAATTCCTGTATACTTACTTGAAAACTCGTGGTTTTCCGCCTTATTTGTCAAATTTGCGATTTTTCTGTGGATCTTTTACAGAATTCGCCTTTAATGTGGTCCTTCGGTAAATTTCCCCACGTCCCGTAACGAGATTTCTTTTTTTTCGTGGCCCTTCGACAATTTTTATTTTTTTGCAAACTTTTTTGGAAGCTTGAGTTTTATACGCGGCAATATGACGAAATTTGTGCTTTTTCCGAGGTGCTTTGATGAAATTCATATTTTTTTTCGCGGTCCTTTGACAAAATTTGTGTTTTCGCGACTTTTAGACGATATTCATGTTTTCGTGATCCTATGTCAAATGTCGCACATTTCTGCATTTTTTGATGTAATTTGCGATCTTTCTACGGCTCTTTTACGAAATTCGCTTTTAATGGCGTCCTTTGGAGAAAGTCACGTTTTTTTGTAATCCTCAGTCACATTTCGCGATGTTTCCATGGCCCCTTGACAGAATAACTGCTTTTTAGCGATCCTTTGTTGAAATTCTCTTTTCTTTTAGGACCTAGTACGGGATTCGCGTTTGACCCTTCGTTAATTTGCGACACTTTTTCAAAAATTTTATATTTTAAGCAGCTCTTTGACGAAACTCGCACATTTTCTGCGATCTTTTCTTAAATTTGCTTTTTTGCGAAGCTTTTTGACAAAATTAGCATTTTTAAAACTTTTTGAGAAAATTTATGCTTTTTGGAGAGCCATTTTTGAAACTCGCGTTTATTCAGTGATCATTTGTAAATATTTTAATTTTTTCTCAACTTTTTGACAAAATTCGTGTTTTTGGAATCTTATGGCAAAATACGCGCTTTTCCGAGATTTTTTCAAAATTCGCGATTATTCCGTCGTTCTTTCACAAAATTAGCATTTACTGCGGTTCTCGCCAAAATCGTACTTTTTGTGATCCTCAGACTCAGTTCGCGTCCTTTTTAGGACCCCTTGATGAAATAAGATTTTTTTATGCGAGTCTTTGACGGAATAAGTTCTTTTCACGTTTCTTTTTCGAAATTCGTGTTTTTCTCGTTGCTCTTGGAAGAGATTTGGTTTTTTCCCGTGACCTTTTGATAAATCTCCTTTTTTGTGATCCTTTGAGAAATCTTCGTTTTTTTCGAAGTCTTTCGAGAAATTTCTTGCATTTTCTTAGGTGCTTTGGCGAAATCCTTATTTTTTAGCTATCATTTTTCAAAATTTGCGTTTTTTTCATAGATTTGTGTGGAAATTCTCACTTTTTTCGTTTAGCATTGACAAAATTTATGAATATTCAGTAATTATTTGTCGAAAGTTTTTTTTGTAATTTTTTAGATACAATTTGTATCTTTTCGGAAATTTTTGTCAAAATTCACGTTTTCCCGCGTTCGTTTAGCAAAATTTGTGTTTACCGCGGCTTTTAGACGAAATTCATGTTTTCGCGATCTTATGTCAAATATCTTGGTTTCCTGCATTTTTTGATGAAATTTGCAATTTTTTAGTGGCTTTTTCTAAATTCGCTTTTAACACGGTCTTTTCGCGAAAATGACGTTTTTGCAATCATTTGGCGTATTTTGCGTCTTTTGCACGGTCTCTTGACAGAATACCGGTTTTTCGACAGCGTTTGACGAAATTCGCGTTTTTTCTTGCGTCCTGTTGATGAAATTCCCATTTATATTTCGAGGCCTTACCAGAATTTTCTTTTTTGCGATGTTTCCTGGAGTTTGCTTCGGAATCATATGTCAAAAGTCTCGCGTTTCCGCATTTTTTGACAAATTTGCGATTTTTCTGTGGATCTTTTACGGAAATCGTCTTTAGTGCAGTCATTCAGCGGAAGTCGTGTTTATTACGATCTTTTGACTCAATTCGTGTCTTTTCCACGACTCCTTTGCAGAATACCTCTCGTTATACGCTTTTTGACCACAGCTTTTTGATGGAATTGGCGCTTTTTATGAGGACCTGTTTTTATCGTGGTCCTTTGCCGAAACTTACGTTTTTTGCGACTCTTTTTTTTCTTTTTACAAAATTCACGTTTTTGGAATCCTATGTCAAAATTCGCGTTTTTCCGTGTTTTTTGACGAAATTCACGATTTTTCCGTGGCTTTTTTAGACTTTCTTTTTCGATGTGGTTCTCGGATGAAAGTCACGTTTTTGTGAACCTCAGACGTAATTTGCGACTTTTCTACGGCTCCTTAATAGAATACCTGTTTTTTCGCAATCCTCCGTCGAAGTCCTTTGCCCTTCGATAATTCTATTTTTTTGCAATACCGTAATTTCGGGTGTATAAGCCGCGGGTCAAATAATTCTTTTTCGACCCAGAATTTTTTAAGAAATAAGTGTAACTACTTAGATCGCCGTAAATATTTGTCTTTAATCACTAAATAAGATTTCTGGGTCCAAAAAGAATTGTTTGATCCGCGGCTTATACACCCGAAATTACGGTACCCTTTCAAAATTTTCATTTCTTCAGTAGTTTTTACTTTTTTTTCTTGACGAAATTATCCTTTTTTGCGACCACTTGTTGAAATTTGCGCTTTTTTGCACAGCTGTTTGACAATATTTGCGGTTTTCCGAGGCTAATTGACGAATTTCGCGTTTATTCCGGAACCTTTTGTCAAAAACATCAGCTTTTTCCCCGACTTTATGATGAAATTCGTGCTTTCTTGATCCTTGCCTAAGTACGAGTTTTTTTCAAGGTTTTTTTTCACGAAATTGGCGATTTTTCCGTGGTTCTTTCAAAAAATTCACTTTTTCTGTGTTTATTTTGCGAAACATTTTTTTTTTGTGATTCTTAGACGTAGTTCGCGTCTTTTCCATGATCCCTTAATGAAATGAATGGTTTTTCGCGACTTTTTGAAGGAATATGATTTTTTCGCGCTTCTTTGTCGAAATTCGTGCCCTTTTTTTCGTGGCCCTTTTATATATCTCCTTTTTGTGATCCTTTGCCCAAATGTGCGTTTTTTGTAGCCTTTTCAGGAATATCGCGCATTTCCTCGGGTTTTTGACGAAATTCACGTTTTTTCGCGATGATTTGTGAAAATTTGCGTTTTTTTTCGCAGATTTATGTCAAAATTCGCATTTTTTCGCTTAGCTTTAGCAGAATTTTCCGCATCTATTCGTCAAAATTTGCGATTTTCCGTAGATTTTTTGACAAAATTTGCATTTTTTTCTGCGATTTCTTGTCAAAACTTTAATCTTTTTCCTCCACTTTTCGACGAAATTTATGTTTTGTATGTTATACGAAAAAACGCGCTTTTCAGTTTTTTTTTTTTTTTTTTTTTTTTTTAGAAATTCACAATTTTTTCGTAGTTCTTTCACAAAATTTGCTTTTACTGCGGTGCTTTTGCAAAACTCACGTTTTTGTTATTCTTAGACGTAGTTCGCGTCTTTTTCATGATCCCTTGATGAAATAAGTGTTTTCTCGACTATTTAACGGAATAATTTTTTTCACGTTCTTTTGTTGAAATTTGCGTTTTTTTCCGTGGCTCTTTTATATATCTCCTTTTTGTGATCCTTTGCCAAAATGTGCTTGTTTTTGTAGTCTTCTGAAGAATCTTGCGTGTTTTCTCGGGCTTTTTGAGAAATTCGTGTTATTTCGCGATCATTAATCAAAATTTGCCTTTTTTAGCAAATTTATGTCTAAATTCGCCCTTTGCTGCTTTCATAGTTTTCGTAGAATTTAGGTATTTTCTGCATCTATTCATCGAAATTTGCCATTTTCTCGCAGCTTTTTATTAAAATTCTTACTTTTTTATACGATTTTTATGTAAATATTTATAGCTTCGAGATTTTTTGTCAAAATTCCCTTTTTTCCGCGTTCTTTGGGCGAAATTCACGATATTTTGGGGCAGTTTGACGAAATGCATTTTTACTGTGGTCCTCCTATGAAATTCGCGTTTTTTTTTTTAAATCGTAAAAAATAATATGCGTCTTCACGTGGTCCTTTCGACGGAATAAGTTTTTATTCGCGACCATTTGTCAAATTTCACATTTTTCTTCCGTGTTCACTTGATGAAATTCGAATTTTTCTTCAGCCCTTCGAAGAAATTCGCATTTTTTGGAACTCCTTAGGCAAAAATCGCGTTTAATTTGCAATCATTTGACGAGATATGCGTTTCCTTCGCGAACATATGGCAAAATTTGCGCTTTCTGTGTGATCATTTGACGGAATTCGCTTTTTGTTCGCTATAATTTAATGAAATTTGTCGTTTCTTTCGCGACCCAATGATAAAATTCACACTTTTAAAAGCATTTTGACAAATTTTGCGTTTTACCTATGGCCCTTCGACATAATTCGCATTTTATCCGCGACCTTTTACGAAATTCGCACTTTATGAGCGGCTCTTTATTAAAATTTGGACTTTTTTCGTGATCTTCTAACTGAATGTGAAATTTTGTTTTCTTCAAACAATTGACAAAATTGATTTTTTTTTTTTTCGTCGACCATTAGGCAAAAATCGCGTTATATTTTTATGTCCGAATTTTTGGACTGATGACCGATTTTTTTGTTAAATTTTCGGAACTTCAAATCCTAAATTTTCGGCAAATTCACAACAGTTCACCTCATGCTTTATTTCCACCCTGGATACAGCGTTATTGTCAAAATTATATCTGTTTACAAAGAAATTCAATATGTTTCGTAGCATATAGGACATTATGGAAATTTAAGCCAGCCACCCCCTCCGAAATAAAATAAGACGTCAGGTGCCACCTTAACGTAAATTTACCAATATGCCTGAATCCCGAACCCGCTGGTCATTGTAATACTTATAGAATTTCACTCTTGAATTTTTCCGTTAGATATTTTCCGAATTCAAGCCTGCTATTGTTCCAACCAAAAATGAAAACAAAGTCCGATTCCGTACGTGCAGGGCCTGATTACTAACGGGGCACTCTCACACGTAAAATGTTGTAGAAAAAATTTTGCTTTGTGCAAATGCGCTTGTTAGTCATAATTATTGTCACGAATTAGCAAATTTTTCTATTTTTTCTGGTGGGAGTGTGCATAATGACATAAGTTTAGTGGAATAGAGATGAGATTTCCGCTTTTTTGCACACCAGTAAAATCTTGCAGAACATGCTATATTATTTAATCGGAACAGGTTTGGGATTTAATAGAACAACATTTTCTGTAAGATTATACTGGTGTCCAAAAAAGCGGAAATCTCATGCCTGGTGGAATGACACAAGTTTAAGGCATCGTGATGCTAAACGGGTTGATACGTCGAACGATCGATGCGGCTTCTATATCATTGAAGCTATCATTTTAATTGTAGCTATTTTAATCCATACATAACTGCTTACAAATCAGGGTTGCCAGTTTAGCCTCTAATTTTAATCCAAAATTTTAAATTCATATCGAAATTTCAAAAGAAGAATTTTTGCTTTTGATAATTGCTACGTGTCTCTTCTTATAAAGCATAAAATATTTTTCTTTATTTCTAGTTTGAACTTTATATTTCTGAATAAAAATGGAGGCCAAACTGGTAATCTTGCTGCTAATATATATTTTTCATAAAACTATGCTGCTATTTTAGAAAGGAAACACATTTCGAACCAGAAAAAAAGTAATCAAAATTGTCTTGTTTACTTGTAGCCCTTGTTTAACTTACCTTTAACGAAACAAATTCTGGGCATAAAGCATGTTTTTAGCCTAGGAACCGCGACCTAAAACGTTGAACTGAACGCTCATAGAAAGATGACGGTTGTATTAAGTAGGATTATTCAGGGATGTAGTCGTAAAAATAACAGATGTTATACGTTCTAAGCAGAGGGTATACGCTCAAGGCAGAGAGTACACCCTGGAGTGTGTGTACAATAGCTTTCTCGGTAAAGAGAGGGTATACGGCAATAGCGGCTGGTCAGGGGGTGTTCAACAATTTATTCACACCACTAAAATTGTATGGTTATTTCAGTTTTATTTAATCAACAAAATTTGTCGAATAAATAACATGAGAGATTCTGTTAAATTTTAGTGGTGTAAAAAATTGGATGCAGCACTCCCTGACGAGCCGCTACTGGTATACGGTATTCGTCTAAAAAATACTGAATGTATACGGCGTATACCCACGTATACCCTCCACTCAGTAGCGGCTCGTCTGGTAGTACTGCATCAATTTATTCACACCATTAAAATTATACGGTTACTTCAGTTTTCTTTAATCAACAAAATTTGTCGAATAAATAATAGGAAAAATTCTGTTAAATTTTAGTGGTAAGAAAAATCTGATGCAGCACACCCTAACGAGCCGCTAATGCCTCCAGTACATCCCTGGGTTTATTTCAGATATTGTATGATGCCTTGAATTTCAGTACCCATAACTTCTAAAAAAAATTTCGGCCTTACATTAAGATTAAATAAGTCAAAGAAAACTTTTAGAAAGTACTGGTGTGTAATTTCAGAGGATGACACGAAATATACCTATGCCAATCGCCATTTTCCATGCCCAGATCTAGTATTTTGTAAAAATACTGGCGTGTGCCAAATTGACATTTTTCACATATATTTTCGGATTTTTCTCAACTATGCATTAAATGTGAATGCGAATTTCTACAAAAGCAATGTTTCATGGTTTGTACGGATACCGACAACAGAAAAATCAATATAGTTGAAAAGAGCGTAATTTCGTTTTATTTAATAAGCGATTTTCTATCAGAAAATACTGGTAGAAAAGTTGATTAGTTATTAAATTCCAAAAACCGTACGAGCCCTGGGTGATTTCTGAGACCCAGGATCTGAAATCACCCAGGGAGTGATTCTGATCTGAGTGATTTTTGAGACCATATTAAAAAACATTCACAATGATATACAGTGGTGGATAGAAAATCTGCATTAGCTATAAAAAAACAAAAAATGTTCAAATAACAGGTTTTATGTTTTTCTTTCCTGTATAGATAATTTTATTACATTAAAATAAACTTTTATTGTTTATTTGACATAAAAATTAGCTCCTTCAAATGCATAATTATGCTGAATAACTTCTAAAAGAGAATAATGCAATATTTTGTGAAAAACATGGAACAAAGGATTTAACCACAAATGCAGTATATATTAATAAAATTCACATTACTAAATCATGTTGTATGAATGTTGATGTGGGTATATGTAAAAGGATATCTTCAATATTTTTTTAGATTTTCCATGAGCGGCGTTTACAGCCTTGTGGGGTTCTGGTGTTGAAAAAATCAACTTCTGGATGTCCTACATCATTGTGCGAAACCCTAATAATGTTTTCCATTAATTTGATCTAGGTGGCCACTTTTTAGCGAGTTTAGCATTGATTACAAGCGTAAAAGTTTGAATTAGATTAAAATCTCTGTTAAAAAAAAAAAAAAAAAAAAAAAAAAAAAAAAAAAAGGACGATTTGACGGTGATTGTACTGGTAATTGGGACGCAAGTACAATTTACTGTTTTTTAACACAAAAAACTCCCACAAATTCTGGAAAAACAAATGGAAAAAATTCTGGAATATACGGGAATATTTCTGTTAAAAATAATGATTTATACCAGCGTCTCGATAATCAGTACAATCTTCATAAAATCGTCCGGTTTTTTTTTTCAGTTTTATACTATAGCTTTAATAACAGATAGTTTTAGATAGCTTTATACCCAAAGTGGGGAAACAGGTGGAAAATATATTTTATTAATTTATGTTATTTTGTGCAGATAAAAATTTGAAAATTAGACAAGAAAATCCCTTTTGAATAAACTATGTTTGATTTCCAGCGTATAATTCGCGGATCAAACAATCATTTTTAGACCCAGAAATGTTTTTAAATAAAATGCAGCATTTTAGGTCGCGGTAAATATTTGGCTACAATTACTAAGTAAAATTTCTGGGTCGAAAACGAATTATTTTATCAGCGGATTATACGCCGGAAATTACGGTATCAGTTTCGCTTTGTGATAGAATATTATGTCTTGTTAACACTAGAACCGCGGGAAATTTTACCCAAGTTTTATAAAAATAATTCACACAAGAATTTTTATTTAAGTCTATTTAACTTATTTATTTTAATTAATTTTTGTGCAGCTTATATGTAAATTATTTTAAGAAGACTTATCTGGTTCGAATCGACATCTTTTCACTGAGTACGGGTCAAAATGACCCGTCTCCGCGGTTCTAGTGTTAAAAAATGAACTTTCCTGCACTTTAAAAATACTTTAAATTTTAAATCATTTTAACCACTCCTTTATGATAACAGAGAAAAATTATGTTAAGTAACAATTTGGGATGGGATGAGTGTTGATTTAAGGAGCTGGCAAAAATCAATAAAATCACTGCACGTGGGGACCTCCCGGAGCAATGAAATGCTCCCCCCCCCCGGGAAGTCAATAATGTCCACCCAGGAGTAAAAAAAAAAAAAAACTCCTTCCGGAGAAAAGTGTTTGACTTCAACACTGGTTTGGATGACTAAAATTATAACATAACATCAGTTTTTACTTGTATTTTAAAATAGTGTTTAAACTCAGTTATGTAAAATAATTTTAAACTGCACGAAAGTGCAGTTTATAAGAATACTTAGTACCCTTTTACTCGGAGAAATTGGCTAGTAGAATATAATTAATTCCGTCCGATTTAAATGAATGCCTGAACTTTAAAATATGAAAACTATTGAAAAAAAAATTCTGCAAGCCATTTGCCATCAATGAATAATCTTCAATAGACATTTGGTCGTCTTTGTGAGTATCATTCGCCTTTTACTGGATTTTAGGGAAAGAAAAAAAAACCGTTATGATATAGCAATATTTTCGAAAGGACAGTTAAAATAAACAGATCTGGTGCGAATATTCGGCGCCAGCTGGGGGGGGGGGTAATTAACGAATTGTAGTCTTTTTAGCAACAAATCAAAAGCTTTGTTTCAGGCACGTGTCAATTCTGTTTCTATCAAACGGGGAAAGATTTTTATTACTATCACTTGTCGTTTTAGAAACATCTTCATAAAATTAATAATTTTTTCTCATTCTGTTAACTGGTAACCAGTAGTAATAATGATGAATGATAGTTTAGCGGAGAAATTGTACCGTGAAGACCCTCATTTCAGGCCATGGTTACCGCTTCAACCGAGGAACGAATCAAGAAATTTCCCGGGTGAGTTTTGACAGCATTTATATTTAATGAATTGTAATTCAACTGTCGTGCAGCAGAAATCTTCCGATTTCTTGCAGGATGTTTTTAATATTTCGCTTTAGCAAAATAGTATGTTATTTTTTTAGTCGGTTATATATTTTTATGAAAATACAAAGTTATTATTAAAATCAATAAATTATTTAAAATTAAACTATAAATTATAAAAATAATTATAAATTATAATTAGTAAAAATTCCATGTTTCACTCAATATAAAGGCGAAAAAAACAGTCCCTCTCATCTAACACTTAAATTGACCGATTTATGAAACTTTGAAATTCAAGAATTACATCACTTTTCTCCATCTGGATACGGATGAGTTTGGCCGTGCTTCGAGGGGCAATGTTCCAAGTGCTTGAAGTATTAGAAGAACTTATTTCACGTTTATCTGTGCTTTGAAAGAAATCATGCAAATATTACCACAGAGTTAACTTTAATTAATTAAATTTCAGATTTCTTAAAATAGTTGTATTTTAACATTAGTTTTATTTGTATTTAATATTGTTTCATTTCGTATTTTCTTTGAAAGAAAAATAAGTTATTTTTAAAACATATTATATTTTATAACATATTATAAGTTATTTAATTTGAAACGATCGTATGTACATCTTTCGAGTTCAAAATTTGTACTCGGAAGGTAACACACTTTTAAATATCCAACTGACGTTAAATTTCACGCGCTGACGTAAATCCGATGACAATGTAGTATTATTATTTTGATTTTTAGTACTTATCATTTATACTTATTCTACAAAATAGTAAAAAAAAAAAAAAAAAAAAAAAAAAAAAAAAAATCGGATAGATTACCTCCAACAAATTTGACAAGTTAGGTAACACAAACTTGCGATGGTTATGATTTTAATTTTTTTCATCAATTTTTATGTATTTTTAGCGCTGAATCCAACATTACCTACATTTTTACCCATCTGCATCTTGTCAGCATTTTTCGAAAATCGTAAATTTCAAAGTTAAAAATAGAAAAAATATGATGCTACAAAATATAGGAGATGATTGTGTTTTTTAACCTTTGAAAATAGATTTTTATATACTTTTTAGCACTGAAGCAGAAAAACACCTTCATTTTAACAATAGAATGACATCAAGGGTCCAATTTGGCCCCTACTCAGTGATTATATTTCGGTTCGAACCATGAATTTCTTTCTAATATATGTTTAAAAGAAACTGGGGAAAAAATGGTTAATTAAGTAACTTAAATAGTTTTAATACGAATTCTAATATTAAATATTTTTCATAAGATACTTGTATAAAACTTCCCATCTTTCTAGTGTTAACCCTTTCCGGCGCAGACAAATTCTGTTAGTAAAATGAGAAATTGTTGACTGACACCGGAATTTACAAAAGAATTTTTTAGAAACTAAGAATTCCCTGGTTTAATGAAAGGCTTCATTTATTCAATTTAGTTTCGTTTAATACAAAAATGTTTTCCTTTTCTCCTTCTCTCTCTCTCTGTCTTTTTTTAAGTCTTTTACTGGGATTTTCTCTGCTAAACAGCTCAAGGATCCGGTGAAGTGGTAAGTTTAGATTTAACTTTTAAACTTTGAAATTTGTGATTTGCAAAAAAAACCCTAACGTGATAGTTAAACATGAAACACATTTTCAGATTCAGCTCTACAAAATACATAAAAACGAATTATCAAAATCTGAAAATTATTATACAACACAAATTTTGCAGGCTAGTGTAATTTAATAGAATTTAAAAAATATATAATTTAGTTAAGAGTTAAAGTTGTCGCTTTTAACCATTTATTGAAGAAAAATTACGGTTTTCCCCCCTCTTATGTGTTTAGTACAATATACATATATATATACGTATACATTGCATTAATATTTCAGAATAATTTATATTTCAAATTAATATTGCAATATTTTCTTTTATCTACTTTAATATGTCTGATAGTTATTTAATCTAAATTTGTGAATATTCTCCATTTTGTCGCAAAAATTATGCTCTAACTTTAAACAGCTATTATTCGGACAGTTTTAATATTAGAATAATGGAACTTTTTTTCATCTTACTTGTCAGTGTAATAGGAAAACTTTAGTAAATGTAATTTATATGACTGCGGAAGAAGGGTATAGAAGTTTAAGTTTCGTGACTTAAAAAAAAATATTGACTTTAATAGCTTTTAATATACTTCTATAACTCATTTAACAATTTCGCAACGAGAGCCTTTTACGAAATATTTATTGTTTTGCCACCGGTTTTTGAAAACAGAAATGTGTGCCTTACTAAATCGAGAAAATGCTCCAATTAAATAAGGCAAATTTTACAATAAAATTTTACTGGTGGGGTTAAACAAACATGCTTAAGCCTTTTTGGGGCACGTATACGTGTCGCTCGTCCCCAAGGGGTTAAAACGTTTTTGCAGTTGGAGCTATATATCTGTGAGTGACGACAGAGCCGTCCTTAGGAGTGTGCGACAGGTGCGGTCGCACAGGGCCTCGCGCCTAGAAAAGCCTCGTATTTGTATTAAAAAATATAAATAAAAATAAATAATCGTTTCAATTTGAAAAACATCTAAATATTTTTTAATAGTTGTAAAATATTTATTTCACGATTAAATTTAGATATTTAAAAATGGTTATTTATAAAATGTCAAAATTTTATCCAAAAAAAAGTTAGGCGCGGACATTCGAAAGCACAAAATATTCCTTGTAGTCATCTAGTCTACTCTCAATCTGTAGCGATAGTTACACTTCAGTTTTGTGAACATGTTGCGATATTGTTACAAAATATGTGGAACAAAATTTTCTTAACAGAAAAACAAAACTAATCTCTTGTCGCCACCGCCACCCTGCAAGTCTCGATACAGCAGCTCTGAGCCCCCCCCCCCCCCTCCGCATCAATCTTTCCCCTTATTGCAGGCATATTGGCGTTAATTCAGTAGCCAGTGCTGAAAACGACAGTAAGTGATAATTTTATTTTGGTATCTAGCATTGGAATTAAACGCATTCAATATTCTTGATGCAATTATTTCACGAGCTCATGTATTTATCTAGATTTTTCAATTATTACTGAAACTTGTAAGAATATTTGGTAGGTTTCTTTGATCATCAATAATCGTGTTTAGAAAGGAGGAAATATTACATTTTTACATCTTAAATGATTAATATTAAGATCAGCCGCATTAAATAATTAATCGGTCCGTATTTCGTTATAAAGATTTCGATAATGTATACATATCAGTGTCGAAATCAGAGAAGGAACGGAGGGAAGCAATCAATTCCCCCCCCCCTCTCCACGCAGGAACGGAAGAACGTAATCTTCCCTCACCCCGGAAGATTTGAAATTTTGTGTTTTCAATGGTCAAAAAGTGCAATTTCCATTCTGAAACTTTAACCTCGCCCCCCCCCCTCCCATGTATACGCACACATCTTGGCCAGAGAAATATCCCCCCCTCCGAAGAAATGTATTTAAATTCAACACTCACATATATATACATTACTGTTATACATATTTGTCATATGAGAGTGTTAATGTTTTTGTCAAAGTGTTTTTTTTTTTTTTATATATATCAAAATGTAAATATACATCACAATTCATATACAGGGTGTCAGAAAGTCTGAAATCGATCGAATAACTCAATAAATGCACATCTGATTGAAAAGCGGAAAATTTGCTGTTAAATATTTTTTAAAAAGCTATTCAGTGGTATGATAGTTGAACTTGAGCCCACCTCGACCCCTGGGGAACAGAGAATATTTAACTTTGGAATCTTGAATGAGAACCCTGTTTAAATCGCAGATTTGGATTCAGTGGGAAAAAATACGTGTAACTTTCTATTTTTTTTTTTTTTTATTCCTCGTAGATGGCGATGTAATCAAAGAAAATGCTACATTAAAAAGCACTCGAACTGTGACAGGTAAGGATACTCGCATTAATGAAACGCACCGAAGCAGTGTTGAATTCCCGCCCGAAACCTTGAAATTTTCCTCCCCGGATGGTTTCAGATTTTATGCTTTTTCATGGAAAAAAGTGCAAGTTGTTTGGATAACTGGAATTTCGATTATTAAATAAAAAAAAAAAAAAAAATAGGCTGTTTGGATAATTTGAAGTTCGGTTAGTTGGAGTTCCGATAATTGGCACTGTACTATAATTGCTAAGATATTTTTTCATCAAATTTTGACGTTAAAATCAGAAAAAAAATCTATTAGCATAATGAAATTTATTTCTTTAAAAAAATTTCAAATTCTCATCCCCAGATTCGATCCATGAACCTTTCAAGTAGCAACCAAATTAGCCATCTAAGCTACTCGGAAAAAAAAGAAAAAAAGGAAATTAAGGTTCTATTTTTAAATCTAAATCACATAAATAGTTGGATGGGATTAAAATAATCCATTATGTAAGACTTTTTCAAACATTTATGATTACCCATCATTATGGATGGACAATCAGCGGCATGAGTGCCATAGTGTAGCACGATGGAGTTTTAACGGTGCTACGCGAAGACTTTTGAAAAATTGAAAAAAGAATAGGTAGAAATCCAGATATAAATGTTATTGTTAACTGTCCAAAGTTAATTTTCACAATAAATATAGATCTTAGACTTATGTAGATATTTTTCACAAATCCTTTTTCAATTTCTCTGCAGGAAGTTAATTGTTACCCACTTGAAATCCAAATCAAAATTACCGTAATTTCGGGTGTATAAGCCGCGGATCAAACAATTCTTTTTGGACCCAGAAATCTTATTTAGTGATTGAAGACAAATATTTACGGCGATCTGACTAGTTATATTTGTATTTAAAAAAATTCTGGGTCGAAAAAGAATTGTTTGAGCTGCGGCTTATACACCCGAAATTACGGTATTGATCTATCATTTTATCAACAACAACAACAACAAAAAAAAAAACCCTAAGTTTATATTTTTTGTTTTTTTATCGCATCACTTTTTAAATCTCCATTACTCACTTACATGGGGAAAAATGTGCTATTTGGGTACAATACAAATCTCATAATAGCCTATAAATAACATGTTTTTGCCTTTATATATTTTCTTAGTATAGTGGAAAAATTGCTAGAGGCACGCATATTTTTTTATTCCGATTGTGGCACTCTTCCCAAAAACATTGGCCACCCCTGAGCTATAGCTATAAGTATGCAAGATTTCAAGTCTCTAACTTGTACAATTTACAAGAACTAACTCTGAGAAATAAACAGAGGATTGAAATTAATAGAGTTTACTCAGATGAACGAAACCCTAAAAATTAATGTCAACCTAGTCCGATTCGATATAAGACTCTAGAAGGAAAAGGCCTCGCGAAATTTCTCGTACCCAGCCACGCCTTCGCTAGGGACGGCCCTGAGGGACGATTTAGCATTTGGACGTCGTTGAAAATGGACACCCAGTATAAACAGTAATTGAAATATAAACCAAGTGCTCTGCACTCGTAAAGTCCAATTAAAAGAAAATTTTTAATTGTTGTTTTCTTTTGCGAGCGCCAAAGCCTCTTTGTAACTTTATATCATATTTTTATTTTCAAAGATTGTTTTCAAAGATTGATAAATGGAGGGACTCATCTTTACTACTTTCAACATCCCCTCCCATCCCCATTTACTCCGTATAGCCACGATTTCAAACTATATTGATCAAGTTACACATTTTCAAAAAAAGAATTTGAAATCAACTGTTAATGCGAAGTAAATTATGCTTCTTTAACACGATAAAAGAAGTTTTTTTTTCTTTTTTTGTAGATCTAAATTTTTTTTAATGTTTTATTTATTTATTGTTAGAGCATTTATTATGAAGTTATAAAAAAAAAGAGAAAAGTAAATCTAACAGCAAAATCTGTAGAAGGTTTTCTTTTTCTATTTTTTAGTTCACAGGCTATCAGAGCCTGCGAGCTTATGCGCTCGCCCGTTCAGTATGTATACGTACGCATGTATGCATGTAATGAGATAACTTATGATAAAAATATCCTATTTACTTCAAATTTTGGATATAGGTTTATTGTGATAATGTGCTTTCTTGATTAGTTTAGGGAGTTCATTGGGTAAGTAAAAGGGGGGCGGGTTAACGTTTCATTCATATTTTATATAGGATCATTTGGAAAAGACACCTCCATGATTAGTTTTGAGTGTTCGTTGTTTAAGTATAAAAATGGATGGGAATAGGGGTAACCTCCCTTAATTTAGGTAAATGACATTTTTACGCAGAATTTACCTATTAGCTTCAAATTTTAGATGTAGGATCATTCTGATGAGGCTTCTAAATGATTAATTTTGGGTCTTCATTGGTTAAGTATAAAGGGGGAAGGGGAATAAGGTGTAAACCCCCTTAACACTTTTCTATTTATAAAATTTTGACATAACTGGTTGATACCAGATTTTAAAAGCATATTTATTTTAAAATAGATAAATACTTTTCTTCGTGCACTTGATAAAATTAAACTTTTCATTTCAAAATTCTGGTGTTAGTGGGGCATTTCGTAATTAAAATTAAATGGAATACTTTTTATCCCACCACCCTTCAAGGGAGTAATGTAGGTAAATGGGTTTTTACACAGAATTTACCGATAAGCTTCAAATTTTGGACATAGGTTTATTCTGATAAGGGCTTCTCAGAATTGTTTTCGGGAATCTTTGGTTAAGTATAAGGGAGGGATTGAGGATCAACCCTCTTAATTTTGCTAAATGGATTTTTCATGCTGAATTAACCCATTTGCTTTAATTTTTGGATATAAGTTCATATTGGCAAGACAATTCTCTGATTAGTTTTGGAGTTCTTTTATTACATATAAAGGGGGAAAGGCGTTAGCGATTAAATTAGATATGCAGTAAGGTTTTTATGCAGTATTATCTGATTGGCTTTAATTTTTGGATAGTTTAATTTTAGGTTCTTTTTGATAAGGGACCGTTCATGTATTACGTAAGCACTAAAGGGGGGGGGGGTCCAGAGTCTGCTTATTTTTTCTGACAAGGGGGAGGGGGGGGTCACGACAGTTCTTACGTAAACATTAAACAACGAAGAAACTGCAGTTCAAATTCAACAAGCAAACAAAGTATGATGGGGAAAGAGCGTTCTACAGTCCATTCGAAATTCGCCGTTTATTTTCGATTTTATCGTTTGCTTATCCATCGGCAGTCGCGTGACCCCGTATCTCCCACTCGCCCTTTGTCTTAATTATTGTCTGTTAAGTTGTGTGCCAAGTCAAGTACATTGCAAGACTAGAGAAACACAGGAACCGGTGTGGCTGGGTTCTGTTGCCAGGGTAACTGGTCAGTTGACTTTATTTTAGGTAAGTCCGGTATTTTCTTTTCTCCCGCTCAATCGGTCATGAAATTCCGGGAATTTTTACAGAATTTCAGGAAATTTTTGTCTTTCCACTCCTATTGTCGAACTTCCTTCTCTATAGGTTTTGGAACTTTAGAAAGCAGAAAACCTACTTGGGCTTTTTCTTGTTTCGGATACACAGCACAGATATTTATTGTTTTAGCTCAGTTGCATAGTGAATGTTTTATTGGTTCGTAATTTTAGTTATGATGCTTAGCGAGTAAGTTAAGACTTCTTGTATATCTTGTTTTATTGTTCAATGTGATAAATAACAATATATTTAAACCATTTTGTATTCCGTGGTTTGTTTAATGCAGTAAGCAACAATATATTAAAACTATTTTACATAATTTGATATCACAATCCCTATATGCCTATATAAATTTGTAGGATTAATCATGTAGTTGATTGGTAACTTTTTATAAGTCAAGAAGTATTGGTGTAGAAAGTGTCATAAAATCTTACGTAAGCAAAGGGGGGGGGAGTCTAGCATTTGCTTATATTTTCTTACAAGGGGGGGAAGGGGTACAAAATGACTAAAAATATGCTTACGTAATACTTGAACGGTCTCTAAGACGAATCTCTGAATAGTATTAGGGGTGTAATGGTTAAGTATAAAAGAGAGAACGGGGAATAGTCCTCTTAAATAAAATAAATGGGTTTTATGCAGAATTATCCGATTTGCTTTGAATTTTGGACGTTTGTTCATAATTATAAAGCGTATCCTTTATTAGTTTTGGGGGTTCAATCATTATGTATAAAAGATGGAATTTGGGGAGCTAATCTCCTCCCCCCCCCCTTAATTTGTTAATTGAAGAGCATTATGGCTTGAAAAAATAATGCTGTAACATGCAATTAGTGTGAAAACCATGTAAGCTCTATGCCATAAGTTTAACTCTTTTTCGTAATTTTTTTTGTAAAATGAGTAGTTATCGACTGCCACCGTAATTTGCAAACGGTTTTTTAAAGATGTTATGAACTCCTTACTTTAACCTTTCATGGTAAAAGCAAAATTTTACTGAAATATTATTAGTTCCATTAGCAAGTTTGGAATTAAAATTAGGTATTCCGAACTAGAGATGGGAATGCTCGGAAAAATTGGGAAAAAAACTGTTTTTTTTCCGAAGGCTTATTTTTCAATTTTTCCGAACTGGAAAAATTGAAATTTCATTTATGAAATAATATAGTGAAAATTTTGTAATAGCTACATTCTCATACTTTTTATTTAATTTATTTTTATGTTCAGTGTCTCACATGAAAATTTTAATGTGGGTAATCTGATCTCTGAGCAGAAATCTGTTTGAGAAGACTTGAAAGGATCCTTCACATTTTTTTTCTTGTTCGAAACACAAGACTCTTTGCGAAATTTCTCTTGAAAATAGACATTTCAGAAAAAGTTTAATCAACAAATTCAATCGTTGGCTATTGCAGTGATTGAAGAAAAAAAAATCTCATGCCATACGGCAGCTGAATCTTATTAAGTTGCATATATGTATGTAAATAACCTTATTAAAAATGTCTAAATAGGAACCTAAATATAGTAATAATTTCTTATTTAAAAATTCTGAATATATTTTGTACAAGTATATACAAAAAGTTCACAATTTCACAAAAACTTGATTACATGAAAAAAAAATATCTAGACAAGTAATTAAATGCAACTTCTCTTTTTTAAAATTAATTCATGTGTAAAATTATTGCAATAATATGCTGATTAATGGAAATGATAAAATTAAAAATTCAACATAAAATTTTGAAGTATGCATTTATTACTTTAATCTATCTTTTCAAGAAGAAAGTATTGAATTCGTGAAAAATTTGACTTTCAGTTTTTAGTGTATTTAAACATTTTAAAAAGTCATGAACACGTTTTGATGGTATTTGGAAAATATCTGTCACTCTGTGAGTGACAAATTTTATGGGCTCTCTATCTCAAGGACTTATGCACATAATTTCACAAAACTTTAGATTCAGTTACACCTTGATATAAACTCGAGATACTCAGTTATTGGTGTATATCGCCAAACCGATGGCGCTGCTATGCTGCATTATTCATAATTTCCACAGTAGTTCTATCTCAAACTAATGTATGTATTTTTATAAAATTTCAGATTAAGTTAATCTTTGACATAATTTCGTGCTCATTACTTTTTGGTGTAAATTGCTCAACAGATGACGCTGCTATGCTGCATTATTCATGATTATCGCAATAGCTTTACCTCAAGGACGATTTTTTTTAAATCAAACTACAGCTTCAGACAGTTTCTGTTATATATTAATGTTGTTTAGTTTTTGGTGTAAATTGCCCTGTAGGTGGCACTACTATGCTGCATTTTTCAAGATTTCGTTATAGCTGATTAATTGAATGTTTTTTCAAGGTGTTGAATCTAAAATTGACCTCCATTTTACCTCCATAATGTACAGTATTGTTGCAAAAACATGGGCAGTTTGCATTAGAAAAGTACAACTGCGATGAAAAATACCCCACCCCCCATATTTTATTACAAGTAACTATGTTCCAAATCATACTTTCCCTCTTGATTAAACTTTGAATTTTTGTAGTTTTCTAAAGCACAGTAGAAGTTTATCTCTGTATGTAACTGCTTTTGTTAATTCCTCAAATAGTGAGTATTTGGTATTTGTAGTCTTCTGTTTTCATAACTTTTGAGTTCCACTCTCAGAAATATAAAATTACAAAGTGGAAACATTATTGCATATGGTTTCTTACTCAAGAATAGAATACCAGATTTCAGGGTAGAAGGAAAAAATTACATTTAATTAAAAAAAAAATATATATATATATATATATATATTTTTTTTTTTTCTGGTTTCAGTGAGTAAAAATCTAACAGTCAATAAATAATACGCTATTTTTTAGTTGCAGACCTCAGTAAGTCAAAGTAAGACTTAGTTTTGTTTGAATTTAGATTATAAAACTAAAGCAAAAATTTTGTGTTTAGTTTTGGTATAGCTTCCCAATCTCAACATATTTTTTAAAGGAAATAAAATTATAATTCTAAGAAAAAAAGTAATAATGTAAAAATATACATTTTTTAAACAAACAATGGAATTTTTGAATACTGATATTCTTAATAATGACAAAACTGCAATAATTTCTTTAAACTAGTATCATTTACTTAAAAACTATACTTATGTAAATGGAATGCATAATTTATTTCATTCCAAACTACAGACATATTGGCTCAGATTTTTACATTAGGTCAATTGGTAGTTAAACATGTAATTGAAAAATCCTTTCAACAGCGATATGATATAACAAACAATAGCGTTTAATAAAAATTCTTAGGCTGTGGAAAAAAAACTAAACTTTTAAAAGCAGGCTTTGCTACTTTTTTTTATTTTTTAATATAAAGTGAAAATAATTTTCATTTAATAGATATAAATAGGAAAAAAATTTATTATTTAATATTCTCTTAGAATATATAATTTATTTGGGAGAAACAGTCATGAAAATTCAATTTTTCCAATATTTCCGTTTTTTTCCGAAAAAAACCCGGTAAAAAACCAGTTTTTTTCCGCCACTTATATTTTCCTGGAAAATTTACATCTCTATTCCGAACTAAGCACAGGTGTGCAGGAAAGTGTTAATTGGGTAATATATATATTTTTTTATCTTCCTTTTCATTATGATGAATGAAATTTACTGCAAGCCAAATTCCTGATGGCGCGACGCAACGGCGACTCCCATCATCCGCTACAGAGGGAATGGGGGTAATCATAAAATTATACAAAATAACTATTAACTTTGTTTCACTTTAAATAGCTTTTTTTTCACGCAACAAGAAGAGAAATGATCAGTTCAAGAGCGCTTATGATTTGCATTTTGTATTTCGCAGTAGGGATGTAGTGTAGGGTATACGCGGGTATACGTCATGTACCTTCTAGATTTTCTAAAGAAACACCGTATACCGACTGTTTCTAAAGAAAGCTATCTTTTATACAATTAAGGGTATACTCTCTGCTTAGTTCGAATATCATCTGTATTTTTTACGACTAAACCATTGTTTCGCAGTAAAAATTTCTTCTTTCTTTCGTTACTAACAGAAACGGTGTTACTTTTATATAAGCTTGTTCAGAGCCAAAACTGTTCTATTTTGGTTACTTAATAAACAGTTTTAATGTTTTATTTATCTTTTTATTTATTAAGATAATCGTTTTAAATATATTGCCATGATCAGTCGATAGAAGAAAAAAAAGAAAATAGTGTCCACTCTATACGGTAACTAATGATTAATTCTTAAACGGTTATGATGGACATATTTCCAATTAGAAATACTTAAAAAATGAGGTAAAGAAGTATTTTAAAGGTGATTTGGGTCTATAAAATGTTTGAAAAAAAAAAACGAAATTTAAACGTTTATACCTTCCCCTATAAGTTATATTTCGGAGAAATATCGTATTACATTAAGAAATAAGGCAAAAAGTGCCATTCTTCAGCGATTAACCCTTTGAGGGGCAGTGGTATATATTTTATACCACCTAATTTGAACAAGATTCTCACCAGAAAAACTTAAAGCAATTTTATATCTTTAACTTTGGCTGTAAAATGTTAAAAAATTGCGTTTTCTGATTTTAAAATAAAAATTTTCGATTTTTCCGGTGAGAATTCAATATTACAGAGACAGTATTGCTTGCCCCTCAAGGGGTTAAATTGGTCAAATAATAACTGTTTAATGTTGCAGTAACTTTTTCACGGCAAAATAGGGGGCATTCTCAACCCCTTGAGGACGAGCGACAAGTATACGTGCCGCAAATAGGCTTAAGAATCCGTGTTAACGCCACCAGTAGAATTATACCGTAAATTTTGCCTTATTTAATCGGAGCATTTTATCGATTTAGTAAGGCACACATTTCTGTTTTCAAAAACCGGTGGCAAAACATTAAAAATTTCGTAAAATACTCTCGTCGCAAAGGGGTTGAAGTTACTAGAAATATAACTAATTCCAGATAAAAAAGAAATAATAGGGTATTTCCATGAGCACATGTCGTATAAGTCACATACTATGATTTTGGAAACCAGTATTTTAGAACGAAAAAAATGTGATTTAATTTACTAGAGTTATTTCATTAATTGAATAAGGCCATGGAAACCTTTCGAAAATAACGGTGGCAAACAATTTTTAAGTTACTAATAATGTGACTTACACGACAAATGCTCATGGAAATGCCCAATAATAATAGTTCAGAGTAAACTTAACATTTGGATAGAAATTTGAAAACTATTTTCACTCTTACTTACTAACCCCTTGAGGGGCTGTGGTATATATTATATACCACCTACGATTGATGAAGATTCACACCAGAAAAATTTTATTAAATTTCACTTTTCAAACTTTGGTGGAAACCAGTCGTGAAATTGCTTTTCCTCTTTTTGATATAACTTTACAAATTTCCGGTGGGAGTCCAGAATTACTCGAACGCAATTGCTTGCCCCTCAAAGGGTTAAACAATAGATATAGAAATCGTGCTGAAAAATTACGTTAAAAGTCACAGAATTCTTATTAAATGACATGTTGAAATAAAACAGTTGTAATTATTTAAAAAAGAAATACGTATTTTAAAATGCTATTGGGTTATCTAAACAAAAACTTAAAAAAAAATCAGTTTTGTCCGAACACTTGCTCAAAAAGACTCCCTTACACTGTAAGACAGAAAAGTATATTTCAGTAAGATCACTCGAATCATGGTCTGTCTCATCTGTGTTCTTAAGCTGAAAAATAATAATTGTATTAATCGCGCAATCAAAGTTTCGTAAATCGGTTAATTTTAGTATTAGTTAAGTGGGACGTTTCTCTCCGGGCCCGGCGGAATCGTTTTAAATTTTCTAATGGGCCGGGCCGGCAGAATTAGAATAGTTTTTTCAACCGGCTGACAAACAAAATAAACGGGTCGGGCCGGGCCGATAAAAAAATTTCGAGACTGCGGGCCTTTCTGAAGATTTAAATAGAAACGATAAAAATATAACTTATTTTCAACGGGAATGGTTTTAACGAGAGTAAATATAAATGTGCGTAACGAGCCATACTAGTTTGACAACATCAATATAAAAATGTAACTTGTAAAGTGTAGAGATCAGTATCGGACTGTTACTTTGCGTGTAACCCGTTTTAATATGTTTTTAGCTGACTCGTGCGGGGCCGAGATCAAGCTTGCATTATTTTTTTACATATACACTTGCCGGACCGGATGAAGACTTAATTGTTCTCAAGATCTGTAGGGCAGACAACATGATTTGTAAAATTATGAACAGCGTAAAGAACTTATGCTAGTTTAATCTTCGAATACATACTTCTTAATGATTTTTAAATTAATTTTTCATTAACGCGAAAGTTTGACACATTTTCAGATTAATTTTTAATTGTAAAAATGTAAAAGTGATAAGCCTGACTATTGAAGGGATTTGGAATCGAATAGCGTTTTTCATTTTTGGTAAATAAAATAGTTGTATAACCTTGTTGAGATACAACAGTTTCTGAAATGGTTGCAGGTTTTTATCCCTTCCCATACTATCGCTTCCGGAAATTTTATTCAAAACGCTATGACAATATTTTATTTGCTTGCGTTCTTAAATTGCTTGTATGAAAAAATGGATAACGCCATTCGATTATATAGTTTCTAAATAAAGACGCCTCCTAATCTTATGCATTTCTTAGAAAAAAATGAATTTAGAAATGCATCAAAAATGAGCTTCTTTGAATTAACGAATGAATTTGGATTTAAAATCTTTAATAAAATGATATAGAAATATATTTATAAATCTTCTTTATTAAACAGCTTCAAAAGTTACAAAGTTTTAACTTTCTTTTTTTTCATTCTAAGCCATATTAATTTTTTAATGAATCTTTATTTGAATGCTGAAAGCCTAAGAATCTAATTAATCATTAATTTTGCTAATGTGTATTTCTTTTAAAATATACTGTAAAATCATTCCATAGATATGTATGCAATATTCTTTAAAGGAATCTTAATTATATGATAAAAATCTGAATTTTTTAGAAATCGTAGAATTTGTAATGGGCCAAAACGGGCAGGGCCTGTTTTCACTGATTTCTGTACGTTCCGGGCCGGGCCCGGGCCTGTAAATTCCGGCCCGTGCAGAACTCTAGTGTAAGCCGCGGCTCAGATAACTCGATTTCCTATCAGAATTTGTTTCAAATAAAACGTGACATTCGTTTTTTTAGCATTTATTTCACATCATTCTTTAGCAGCGGCGTATACGTGGGAAATTACGGTATTTGTATTTTCTTCTCGTCATCCTTCTTATACAGCGTGCATCTGGGAGAAGAGCATTTTAACCCTTTGAGCTCTATGGGGGAAATTTCTTCAAAATTCCAAATGTCACTTTGGCACAAGCATTTTGCAAAGAAAAAAACGGTTAATGATATACACGAAGAAGAAAAAATGCATTAAAGCTTTTTCAAGTAAATTTGGTTGAATTTTCTGGTGCCGTTGTGACATTTCGGAATTAAAATTATGTGGTAGAAAATTCTACCATCAGAGATCTCTAACAGTTTATGGGTGACGCTCGCTTTAATTACTTTACCCCCTCCAGGTACTGAGTGGAGAAGCTACGGGAAAAGATATTTGACGGAAAATTCGCATGTTACTTACAATCTGAACGAAGGGCAAGTTCTTGACGAAGGGCAAAAAGTTTTCGACAATGATGAAAGCGTAGAATTTGGACCGCGTTTTAAACACTGGTCGAGTATAAAAATTTAAAGGAAGTTGATAACTTATGAATAATTTTCAATGGATACACGTTCACGATAAGTGAAATATGAGACTCTTCTGAAATCCAAAAGGGAAACTAATTTTATGACACTTCATTTCTGTTCGGAAACATATTAAAATAAGCATATGTGATTCATCAGCAATGTAGTCGAAAGATATTTCCCATTTTTTGGTAAATGTAAAAGATCTTTCAGAAAATACCTTCGAAGTTGGCATTTTAAACGAAATTTCTGGACGAAGGGGGAGAGGGAAACTATCCAGTGAGAGGAAAAAAACCGTTTGTTATTTGATCAAAATTGCTTAAATTTTGATAATTTATTCAAACAATGGAAAACTCATTTCGATTACATATAATTTCCATAGTCAGCCCTGACAATTTTGTTCTTTTACACTCAAAAATTATTTAATAAATGTGGCAGAAAATTTTGCGCTTATTGAACAGTACATTTGAAAAATGATTTAAGTATGACTATACAGCAGGAGCCGAATCTAGTACGAACGTAGCAATACAAAAATATAACATGTTCAGCATAGATATGGGCATCAAACAGTTACATTGACTCAGAGTCTAGGCTTAATTTTTTTTCAGCAGACTCAAGCCAGGTCTGAATTAGGCTTATACTATATTTTTTGCATAACCGAGGAAGGCTGTAACTGAACTTAGTTGCCCTATGATAGTGCAGGCAGGTAATAGGCTTTGTATAAAAAAATAACAACCATAATGGAATCATTAGAATTACCTTAAGCCGATTTTCAAAATACCTGCTCATCAACGGAAAGCTTTTTGACAAATTTGCTAACGAATTTTTAATTATAAAGGCATAAATGTAACATGCACATAAATAAAACGACGTGGAAACGAATAGCAGTTTCCATTTTTTCATTATTAAATTACTTTTAAGTTATAAGTAATTTTTGTCATGCGATGAAAACTTTTTCTTCTTTCCAGTAATATTGCCTCGGAGAATTTGATTTAACAGGCAATTTTAATTGTATCTTCTTAAATATCTTAATGCCTTTTTTCAAAAATAGGAAAACGATATTCGATTACGCACCCTATAAAACTGGGAGGAGTGAAAAGCTCACTTTTTGTAGGAGTGATTTGCATTTTCACTCTTTTTAGAGTGAATTTTTTACAAATACACTCTTTAAAGAGTGGAATTTCCGACTCCCTAAAAAGGAGTGAAATATCTCACTCCGTTGTCGAGAGTGAAAAATTTCACTCCGTTAACGAGAGTGAAAGCCCGGCATTATACACTTGAAAAAAATACCCGCTAAACTCTGAACCAATATATTCAGTAAAACAATGAAAAGTACCAAAATATGTCAATTCTTACTTTTCAAAAACTACATTTTATAATATAACCTATAAAATTACGCTTATTTGCTATTAAAACGAACTCGTTTTCAAAAATGAGTGTCACTCCTTTGAAAGAGTCAACAGTCACTCTCTTAACCCATTAGTGCCTGGCGTCTCATTTTTGGGACAGTTTCAAAAAATTCAAGTAAGTACCTTTCATACCAGTAAAAAGAAGGATAAAGAAATACTTTCTTTCTCGAGACGAAGTCCTCGATAAATTAAGAAAAAAGTTATTCTTACTTTAAAAGTGGTGGGAATTCGCAAAATTCGAATTTTAGCGAAGAAAATAATTCAGGCACTAATGGGTTAAAAAGTGACTTAGATATGTATTACGCATCAGCCAATCAAAAATCGTCTTCTCGGTTGTGATGATAAAAATGTTTCCGCCATTTTATCGTGTCCGTTATGTGTCCGACTTTCGTTTCCTCGGTCAACATATATGGATCTTTAATTTGTATGATTAATACTGAAAAGAAGTTTAAATTTCGATCTTGGAATGATAATACTCCGATATCTTATGATTCAAAATAATCCACATAGATTAAGTGTCTTGATCTGGAGTCAAAATGGAGAACAAATAATTCAGTAAAAAGCAATAATACTCCATTAGTACTCAGTGACGAAGATGTTGCACAGCACATATCTTATTTATCAAACAAAGGATTATTATTCATCAAACAAGGGATAATATTTAACATAAAAAACGGTAAGTCAATTTTAATTTCAACTTTTTATTTTCCAAAATTAAGTTCTAGAATGTTGAGTTAAAAGTTTTAGTTTATACAGGAAGCTGTCTGCTATCTTTATGTGCTCGGAGAAAAAAAAATAGAAAAAAAAGAAAAATCGTTGACGCAAAGATTGGTATTTTATGACTGTTGTTTACAGATAAACTGCTTCAGTAATTTTAAAAGCTTTCAGTATGATTTAAATGAAAATAAGTAACTCATTAAAATTGTTTTTCCAACAGTAAGAACAATTTATTTTACCTTATATTTTATTCATTTTTCTTTTTCCTACATGAGTATATTTCTATAAAACTTTAACTCACATTCGTAGAATACTATAGGGTAGGTGTTGCAGTAATGTACACCCCTGAATGTTTTTGGTTTATAAAAAAATAACTAATAAAAATTTAGCTTTTATTTTTTTCGTACCTCGCTCTTGCATATTTTATAATTTAGCACTATTGTTGACACTCTTAATTAAACCAATTAGGTAGCAGAAAATAATGTTTCTAAGTTCCACTGTTTTTCATTGAAAATCTTGATAAACATAATAAGAGTTGGCTTCATTTAATAAATTTATATATTTCTTATTTGCTTGCAAAATTTGCAATTTTTTGTTTTTGTAGTTGAAGAAAATTTTGTATTTTATATACTTAATGACATTTATAAAACTTCATTAATTTTTAAGGTTTTGACAGGAGTCTCCATTATTCTACGACTCATTTTCCAGCAATGTGCATCTCATATAGGCATTGTTAAACATGCAATTTCGGTTATGTTTATAGTGCATAAAATATTTTGACTTAATTAAAAACTTAAATAATCAACTTTAATTTTTAAATTGCACTTACCAAAATGTAATGACACCAAAATTTTTATAAATAGTTGCTTTTAAGTTATATTAATGTGATTATTAAAATTTCAATATCTTCTTCCTTGTATTATTACTATTTTTTCAAAATGAATCTAACTATGTTTTGCGTATTTCATAATTAGGCAATCAAACCATTCATGAAGCCGAAAATATTTTTTAAGGGCACAGCGGCTTATAGGGCTTAATCGTTCACCATTTAAATAAAAACACTTAAGTTACAGATGTCTTAAAAAACAAATTTTCTATTTTAAATATTTGTTTATTTTTACTTTTTCAATTTTGGCTGCAGATATTTTTTAGAATAGCACTTTCACTTTTGGTACCGGTTTTGAAAGTGAAAGAAACTTTGTAAAAAATATCTGCGACCGAAATCAAAAATGTAAAAAAAGATGTGATATAGAGACGAACTTCAGCTGTTCAATGCAAAATAAATAAATAAATAAATAAAATGTCGAAATGCAAACGAGATATTAGAAAAATCCCTCCCCATAGAATTAGCATTAGTTCGTGAGTGTCATCACCGGCAGGAACAGATGCCTTAAGGGTTACATTACATGCACATCTACTCTATATACGAGAATAAAAAATTGAAATTAATTATGACTTACCATGTCGTTTTATAAATACGGGTTGTATTAATATATATTTTTGGGCAATAAGATTTTAATTACACATAAAAAAAAACTATAGATAACGTGCATTATGGATTTGTTTAAATAACATCGAAAACTTCATGGGTATCTGAAGAAAAAAATATTGACTGTTTAAGATTTTAAAACTGTTTAATGACTTGCATTTATGGGCATTTTAAAACTATCATATATTTATGAGGCTACCAATGAAAGCAAACACAAGGAGGAAGATTGGAATAAAATAGTTTATTTCTGTCAATAATCTAATTTAATACATATGTAACTTTAATTACATTTTCCCTAAAAAGTTCAATTATTGTTACATACTATGAATTAAATAAATATTGTCAATAAAGTATTTTATTCCAATTTTTACCACTCTTGTATTTATTTTCATTGTATGTTCTAAAAGATACGATTCTTTTAAAATGCCCATAATAGCAATAAAAAAGAGAATTCATTGAAAAAAAATTAACATTCACTCCTATGAAAAAGTGACTACTCACTCCTACTAGGAGTGAAAAAACGCACTCCTTTAGCAAAAGTGAATAGTCACTCCTCAGAAAGAGTGATTATTGACCCCTGTTTAGAGTGACTATTCACTTCCCAGGAGTGAGTATTCACTCTTTCAAAGAGTCAGCGATTCCACTTTTGCTCAGAGTGAATAGTCACTCTAAGGAGGTTGGGCATATTTTGAGTCTGCGATAGAGTGAGTATTCACTCTTCAGGAGTGAATAGTCACTCTTTTTTATTTAGAGTGCAGGTTCTTAAAAAAGAATACCTGCCTATTTTGTACGTTTAAGAAAAAGAATGTTTGTTTGTTTGTTTTTGTTTGGTGAGATGCCGGAGTCTTTCTATGGAAACCTAAACCCGTATTTACGCAAGAAAATCCAAGATTCGTAAAAAACTACGGAAAACTCCGAAAGGTTAGGCCGATGGCCGCGATTGCTTAACAAGAATGAATTAAGAAATTTGTCTGAAAGAGGCTCCTTTGGATTTTTGAAGAGTATTAAGGAATTAACAAGTAAGAAAAATCATGCGTTAAGCATAGATTATGAAACACTTTCGAACACTTATTGAAATGTTTAACAAAACTTCGTTATCCAGGGAACTAGCGTATTATTGTCCATATCCAAATATATATCCAATACTTTTGAAAAGCCCTGTATTTGATATGTCATTTAATAAATAGACTATATAATGGTAAAATTTAGTTTAGCAACAAAACGTCTAACTGTTTGAAATTTTCCCTTCATCAATTTATACTAATAGATGGAAACATACTTGAATATTTTTGTTTAGCCTTGTAAAATACATAGTATCTTTAATGCACGAAAGTATTTTGCTAAAGTTTATTTTAAAAAATTCTCTTTAAAGTACATAAACCAAATTTCCAGAAGTTATATCACGCGACCATATATCCAGTTCTTTGTGTGACCTTGTATATCATTTTATCTATATTCTTCTTGGTAAATTAAATGCAGTTAAACTTAAAAATGCATAACATATTTAAAAACCACCTTTAAGTAAATTACGCTCGTATTCAGAAATCTTTCCGAGATCTTTTGTGTTACCCTTTAACACTTTGAGGGGCAAGCAATTGCGTTTGAGTAATTCTGAACTCCCACCGGAAATTTGTAAAAAAGTTATATCAAAAAGAGGAAAAGCAATTTCACGACTATTTTCCACCAAAGTTAGAAAAGGGAGATTTAATAACATTTTTCTGGTGTAAATCTTCATCAATCGTAGGTGGTATATAATATATACCACCGCCCCTCAAGGGGTTAAATATGATTGTGTAACAATTAGTATTTACCGTAATTTCGGGTGTACAGCTCATATTCAAAATATTAGAATAATTACCTTTTTTTTAGAAATTGAAAATATCGTTTGGTAATTTAATGTCTTTTAATGAAAATATGCAAACGATATTTTTATTAAGAACTTATTGTTGATTAAACTTACTTGTTATCTTAAATTTAATATCATTTTTGAAAAGATTAATTGCAAAAAAAATTATTTTGAAAAGTCAAAATATTAGAATATTTATTCAAGTGGTTCAAAATATTAGAATATTTCACATTAATTCTCCTTTAATTATTACCAATTCTTAACTGGTGGCATCATTGATTAAATTCAGACTATTTTATTTAAAATCAGTATTCTTTTTTGCAGTTTGTTTCTTTTTCGTCTTAAAATGGGCCGTGTGAGTGATATTCCTGAATCTACTAAACTTCGTATGGTTGATTTGTATCGGCACGGTAAAAATCAATGTTTTATAGCGAATTATTTACATTGTTCGCAATCGAGCGTTAGTAAAATACTAACACAATATTCAAAAATTGGAAAATTTCAAAATAATCGCCGAAATGGTGGCCGAAAACAAAAAACATCTGCTAGAGATGACAGGAAACTGAAGCGTATAGTTAAGAAAAACCGTTTTAAAAGTGTGCGATTCTTGCACCGAAAATGGAAAGAAGAATGAGTTGAAGTTTCTACATCGACAACATTAAGACGTCTCCATAAATTTAAATTTGAATCTCGTGTACCGAAAACAAAACCTCTCATGACTGCAAGACAAAAGCGTATAAGATTGAATTGGTGTAAATCAAGACGTTTATGGAGCAATGAAGATTGGAAAAATATATTATTTAGTGATGAAAGTATGTTTTGTGTTTCACATGGTAATCAAGGTATTCGAGTTTGGAGAATGAAGCAAGAAGCATTTGATAAAGAATGCCTTAAACGTTCCGTAAAATTTGCTGCTAGTGTCATAGTTTGGGGTTGTATGAGTGCAGAAGCACCTGGAAAGTTATGCATCGTCTACGAAAAGGTTAACTCTCTGATATATCAAGAAATTTTAGAATATTATATGATTCCATTATCAGAAGATTTATTTGAAGATGATTTCATCTTTCAACAAGATTTAGCGTCCCCGCATACCACGGTGTCAACTAAGAATTGGTTCCGCCAACGCAACATTAAGGTACTTCCTTGGCCACCAAATTCACCAGATCTTAATCCCATCGAAAACTTATGGTGTATAATGAAGAAAAAACTTCAAGAAAATCCTCCTTCAAGTAAAACTGAGTTAGTGGCACGTATAAAGTCTATTTGGGCTAATATTGATAGAAATGTTTGTAAACACCTTGTATATAGTATGCAAGATCGATTGTACGCTGTTATGAAAGCAAAAGGGGATGCATAAAATATTAACTACCATTTACTTCATATTCATAAGGTAATATTGTTGCGTAAAATGAAATATTCTAATATTTTGAATCAATCTAAATTTTATTCTAATATTCTGGTGTGTTTAAGGAAGCTGTATACCTAATTTATTGTGATGTATTTTATATTTTATAAATGTTAAAATCTTATCTAAACATTCCAGATTTAGTTTATAAGAAATTTAAATACATTTACTTAGTATAAAAAATAAATAAATGACAAATAATTTTTTCTTATTACTTTTTCTCAATTATTCTAATATTTTGAATATGAGCTGTATAAGCCACGGATCAAACAATTCTTTTTGGACCCAGAAATCTTATTTAGTGATTGAATACAAATATTTACGGCGATCTGACTAGTTATATTTGTTTCTTAAAAAATTCTGGGTCGAAAAGGAATTGTTTGAGCTGCGGCTTATACACCCGGGTTGGTCTACCCTGTAAAGTGAGGAACCGTGTTTACACAATACGTTCTGAGTAACCTTAGAAATTGTGGTCAAAACCCTAAAAATGCAATTTACTGATACGTATTCACATTAATAAAAGCTATAACTATATTAAAAATTATATTTTTCTTGTAACATTATTTTTTATTAAATAAAACAGCAGGAGATGTTTTGCATGTATATCGAGTAACTGGTTCAGCTTACACACATGGCGTTGTGAGTAACATAGCCTCGAACTAAGATAATAAAAATTGTTACTCAGAAGAACGGTAATTTTTACCTGCTGTGTTTAGTGTTGATTGCTATAATGGACTAATAATAATGGATAATTCTGTTCCTCGTCACTATAAAATTTAAGACAAAAAAAAAAAAGAGTTTATATGAATCTAGGAAAAAAAGTTATCGGAAAAAAGTGACATAAACTACGAAAGCGGAAAAAAAGTGACACGGAAAAAAGTTACCGGAAAAAAGTGACAAGGAAAAAAAGTTACAGGAAAAAAAGTGACAAGGAATTGATTTTGGAGATTTATTATTGATTTTGGGGATTCAATGGTTAAAGTATGAAAGGGGGATCGGGGGCAGACTCATAATTTAGGTAAATGGGTTTTTCATGCTGAATTAACTGTTTTGGTTCAATTTTTGGAAGGAAGTTCATATTGAAAAGACGCTTGCCTGATTTGTTTTGGGAAAAGATGATTACCTTCCTCCTACCCGCCCTAATTTGATAGATGGGTTTTTATGAAGAATTATCCATCGTGTGTCAAATTTTGGATATAGGTTCTTTCTGAAAAAGGCTTATGTATAGTAATATAGTATAATGCCTGAAGAGGTTTGGAAGTTTAATGATTAAGCATAGAGGGGTAACGGGGAAATAAACTCTCTTAAATTAAATTAATAGATTTTTACGTAGAATTATCCGATTTGTTTGGAATTTTGGACATAAGTTCATTATGATAAGACGTATCTCTGATTAGCTATGGGGTTCTTTTGCTTATTAATAAAAGAAGGGGAGGGCAATTATCTCGCCTCAAACTAGATAAATCGTTTTTTATGCAGAATTATCGGATGTATTTCAAATTTTAATTGAAATTCCTTTCGGATAAGGTGAATCCCTGAATAGTCTTAAGGGTTTAACAGCTAAGTATAGAAGGGGAATAGAATATAGCCCCCGTCCTTAAATTGAATAAATTGCTTTTTACGCAGAATTATTGGATTTGCTTCATATTTTGGATTATAGGTTCATTATGATAAGGCGTATCCCTGATTAGATATGGGGTTCTTTGCTAATTAAAAAAGGGGTCGGGTGATTATTACCCCCCCCCCCCCCCTTAAATTAGATAAATTGTTTTTTATGCGCACTTATCCGATGTATTTCATATTTATATACAAGTCCTTTCTCATAAAGTGAATCGCGGAATAGTTTTAAAGGTTTAATTGCTAAGTACCTTTAGGGGAGGGGAGGGGAACGCGGGATAACCCCCTTCAATTATATAAATGGCTTTTTACACAGAATTATCCGATTTGCTTCAATTTTGGATGTGGTTCATTCTGATAAAGCGTATCTCTGATTAGTTATGAGGTTACTTAGCTAATTAAAAAGGGGGACGGGCGATTATTCCCCCTCCTAAATGAGATAAATTGTTCTTATGATGCATTTCAAATTTTGGGTACAGGTTCTTTCTGATAAAGTGAATCCCTGAATAGTTTCAAGGGTTTATGGCTAAGTATAGAGGGGGGTGGAACGAAGGATACCCCCTTAAAATAATTAAATGGCTTTTTATGCAGAATTATCCGATTTGCTTCAAATTTTGGATATAGATTCATTATGATAAGGTGAATCCCTGATTAATTGTGAGTTATCGACCGCCCCCCCCTCTATACTTAGCCATTATACCCTTAAAACAATTTAGGAATTCACTTTATCAGAAAGAACCTATATCCAAAAGTTGAAATAAATCGGATAGTTGTGCAAAAAATGTTTATATTATTTAATGAGCGGGGACAATCCCTCGCTATCCCTTTTTAATTAGCAAAGAACAACATAACTAATCAGGGATATGCCTTATTATAATGAATCTACATCCAAAATTTGGAGCAAATAGGATAATTTTGCATAAAAAACGATTTATCTGGTTTGAGGCGAGATAATTGCCCCCCCCCCCTTTATTAATAAGCAAAAGAACCCCATAACTAGTGAGAGATAGGTCTTATCATAATGAATTTATGTCCAAAATTTAAAGTAAATCGGATAATTGTGCGTGAAAAACTATTAATTTAATTTAAGAGAGGTTATTCCTACGTTCCCCTCTATGCTTAACTATTAAACTCTCAAATCTCTTCAGGTATTATATACAATATATATAAGCCTTATCAGAAAGAACCTATGTTCAAAATTTGACACACGTTGGATAATTCTAAATAAAAATATATTTATCTAATTTAGGATGAATTGGGTGGGGGGAGGGGGTAATCATCCCTTCCCAAAACTAATCAGGCAAGCGTGTTTTCAGTATGAACGTATATCTAAAAATTGAACCAAAACAGTTAATTCAGCATGAAAAACCCATTTACCTAAATTATGAGCCTCCCCCCGATCCCCCTTTCATATTTAACCAATGAATTCCCAAAATCAATAATACAAATTCCTAAAATCATTTCCTTGTCACTTTTTTTCCTGTAACTTTTTTTCCTTGTCACTTTTTTTCCGTGTCACTTTTCTCCCGCTTTTGTAGTTTATGTCACTTTTTCTGATAACTTTTTTCCGGTCACTTTTTTTTTCCGTTTACCCGTTTGAATATATATATATATATATACATATATATATTCGCACAAAATTGCAATATCCGTCTTTGTTTGCATTCAGCAAGAGTTGAGGAAATGTTCATTTTCTGTTGTTCTAGACCTTTGCTCAACAATGCGATTCATGTATAATAAAAAATATTTTAAAAACAATATAATACTATGTTTTTATAATAAAATTTTAATTAACTCATTATTCTAATGATATAGCTTGTCTTTTGCATAGGTAGATGGGAGATACTGGAAACAGAGAATGGATAGGGGACCATATTCTTTTCCTAAATGTTTAAAAATATCGCAATTTTGGTCACTATTAACTAATTTTAATCATTTATACCTTTTAAAGAGAATTCTGATTACACTCATTAGAAGGTAAACAGCAGGAAATCTCCGAACGACTAGGCCGACGGGCGCGACTGGGTTCGAAACCAGCACCTTCCGTCTTTACCATTTTCGAAGGCTGAACCACTGGAATGAGCTAAAGGTTATAACAAAATATGCACTAAATTCATTAAATGCAAATGATATTTAGTTGCAAAGAAAAAGAAAAGAAAAACTTTTTTTTGAAAAAAAAAATCAAACAATCTGGATCTCGTAAAACAATTACTCTCAAAGAAACTAGCATAGCAATGCAAGAAATTACTATCGATTAAAAGCATGTTATTTTTTTGATTAATAAAATTTATTTGTCATAAGAGTACATGTTCTTTTCGTGACAGATTTTTCTTTCTTTTTTCTTTTCTTTTCTTTTTTTTTTATTATAACAAAATTACGATTTCTAAAAGTGAATTATGTAAATGAATGTTAGTATAATGAAATGATTTTTAATACCATATATTCATTTCTAAAAATTTTATTAAAATATCATTAAAAAATCCATTAAATTTTACGATTTAATTGAATCTCATGAATATTTATCATTACGATTTCTAATTCTTAAACTTTATTAAAATTAATTATATTTTATAGTATTTTTTATGCTTTTCATATGTTTATAATTCAAAATATTAATCATTTTGCGACAACTCTATTGAAATGGAAAATTGCTGGTAGCAAATTTAAATTTCATTATAAACGTCCACTATTATAGTATAATTTAAAAGAATCCAAATATTTTAAGTATTCAAAAAAAAAAAAAAAAAGTTTGAAGTTCATATCAGAATAGATTATATATACATTTTTAATAAAATCTATTTTACTGTAATAATAAAAAAAAATATTAATATCAAAATAAAGTTTGAATTTAAAAAAATATTTATTTGTATAAAAAAAAAAATCTGTAAAAAGTATAGAATACCAGTTAAATTAAAAAGAAATTAAACGAAAGTTAGTTTTAAAGTTTTTATAAGTAAAGTAACATTAACAAAGCTATTATTATGTAAGCAAATACATAATTTAAGGTAAAATTATAATAAATTTTACCAAAATAACTGAAGGATGCTAGTATATTGTTTGTTTTGAAATACAAAGTTTAAATTTCAAATCATTTAAAATTTGTTTTGCGTAATTATAGTTCAGTTGAATTACTTGTATAATATTAAAACAGCTGACATGTTTTAATATGACAAATTAAAGAAAATTTTGCAGAATTCCTGACTGAAGTAAGGAGATTTTATTGTACGTAAAATTTAAATATATATTTTAAAAATAAATATGATAGAATTTATAAACAATGCATAAGGGATCATTAATTTAAATTATTATGTAAATTTAAAATTTACATATAAACTGAAACATAATCTTTTGATTTAAAAAGTATTTAAGCTAATGGAATTTTTACTGGCGCTATTTCATCATCCTACTAAAAAAAAAGTTACTTAGATTGCTTATTGTGATCTACACAGAAATATATTGCATGCGTGTGTGGAAATCGTTCTTTTCCATATGTTTCAAAACAGAAACGAGCCGAAATCAGCTTTACAAATACAAGTTTCTCACCCATGTATTGACATCAAAAAGCATTATCGACACAAAAGCTTTCTACTGTACTGCCCAACCTACTGGACAAAGGGGTAAAGATTACACGTCACTAAAAAAAGGGGTGAGAAATATCTTCCCTGGGGTTTTTAGTGAACAAGCTCTTATTGAAAGGAATTTCTCTGTACCGAACTTTTTTGAGGGAGAAAACTGAATTTAGTTTTTCCGCAAAATGCTTTTCCACCTTCAACAGCTCGAATTTTTCTGATACAATTTCAGACACATTTTTCAAAGTAGAAACATGAAACTTGCTGAGAGTATTTTTGAAGAGACGTATGAGGTGCCATGTGATGTCATTTTGTGCTCAATTCATTAGAATTTGATTTATAAACAATTATCTTCTCAGTATGACTCATTTTTTCGCCCACAGATCTTCCGCTTAGGAAAAATCTATTAAAATGCCGTTTTTGATTGCTTTTTTGCATTTATCCAAGAATCGACAATTACGGCACCTTGAGTACTTTCTGAATAAGACAATTTCCAAGTTTGATGCATATGAGAGCAAAAATGAATTTAAAAATAAATCGAAAAATAAGCAGATTGAATCGAACCCCCTTAAAGGGTTAAAGTCTGAAATAAAATACTATAGTCTTTTATACTAAACTAGATGAATCACAGAAAAAATCTCCCCGGAAAAAATCACCACGGTAAAAATCTCCCCGGTAAAAATCTCCCCCGGAAAAAATCTCCCCGGAAAAAATCTCCCCGGAAAAAATCTCCCCACAAAGAAAGGTAACCGAAAAATAAAGCTTTTTTAAATTAAGATTGAAAAAGCCCACACATATGAATAACAAAGATTTGATGACTTTGATTATGGCAAATATAATTTCAAGTAAATCACGTGCTAATCACGTGTATTTGTACTGGAAACAATTATGGCATTATATGCATATTGTTAGAATTTATGCATATTGAATTAATAGTAAAACCTCCATGTGAAATAAGGTCCTACTTCCATGATTATCGCAAGGGCAAACGAGGAAGCTGCCCCAGCTACTCAAACTCAAATTTTGGATTTTTTTTTTTAATTATTATTATTATTATTAATGCAAATTGTAGCTACAAAGACAGTTTGGATGCCCTCATTTGAGTCTTCACTTCAGATATTGAATATTGTTATTCAGTCTTTGATAACTCATTACTTATTAGGATTCAAACCTACATTTCATTTCGTATCATTTTTAAATTCGACTTTTATTTGTGTAATATGTAATAGAAATGAACAAGGAAAAAACTCTTAAACAGTGAAACTTTTTTTTTTTTTAATCGGGTCGCACAAAATAAGAGGATAGGGAGGAAACAGAGATATGAATGTTGAGACTGTTTTTAGATACAAAAGGACAAATCTATGACATAAGTTTTAATTTGTTTTTGTTCGGAAATTCATGAAACTAGCAGGTATTGATGTTCAGAAACTAAATCTAATTACTAACTCGTGTTTTTTTTTTTTTTTTTTTTTTTTTTTTTTTTTTTTTTTTTTAACCCGATAGATTTTTCAGAAAATAATATCAAAAGGGGCGTTTTGAATTAAATTTCCTCGCGAAAGATGAATAACCACACAAACAGGGGTAAAAACGTGTTTGTCACGTGATCAAAATCTCTTATATCTCAATCTTTTTCGTTATCTATCTTTTGAGGTGAGGGAGGGGTTGATTTTAGGGGAGGTAGCAAAAAAATATGTGATAAAATCTAGAGATGTTTGGGAAAGTCGGATTTTCTGTGTGTGAAAGGAGGGGGGGGGGGGCTAATTTAAAAGAAAATGTAAGTTATTGATTTTTTCACCTCTCTTCATCAACAGCTTACATATATAAGTAAAGTTGCTTCTGTCTTCATATATATTTTTTAAATTAATAATAATTAAATTTAAATTTTTAATTATTTTTTTAATTTTTAATTTACACAAATTTTATGCGCGCAAAATGAAACAATAATAAATGCGTTCATCTGGGGGAAAAATCGAATTCGTAAAGGCTGTGACGTTTCTTCGATAAAATACGGTATGTAACCATCGATGGATAACATATAGTATATCAACGTAACAATTTGGTGGAAGAATCTGAAATTTTATTAAGAAATGAGATTATGAAATTTTTACGAAATTTTTTTATTATGAAATTTTATTATTTATTATTTTGTGATTTATTTTTTAATTCATTACTTTCTTCTGTCGTCAATAGAAGAAAGTATTGTAATCGATTTTTTTTTTTTTTTTGAGTTCCAGTTTTTGACGGATTTACATGTTTTAGGGGTCAGAGATTCCAAAAAACATGTTTTTACAAAATGTCTGCCCGTCTGTGTGTCCGTATGTCGCCATTCAACCATCAAAAAGTGTATGAAGATATGCATAGAATTGAACCAAATTTTTTGTGAATGTTTTTGGCTGTGGCAAGAAAGTCCTCCTTCAGTTTTGAAATATTCCGCCGGAAGGGGGCGTTGCAATCGCGATTTATGTGCCATTTTCAATGTTGTACCGACCAAAAGTATATGAAGTTATGCATCGAATTGAACCAAATTTTTTGTGTATGTGTATGACTATGGCTAGTTGGTCCTCCCTGAATTTGAAAAAAATCCGCCGGAAGGGGACGCTGCAATCGCGATGTTTGTGCCATTTTCAATATTGTACCGACGAAAAGTATATGAAGTTATGCATCGAATTAAACCAAATTTATTGTGTAAGTGCATGGCTATGGCTAGTTGGTCCTCCCTGAATTTGAAAAAAACCCGCCAGAAGGGGGCGCTGCAATAGCGAATTTTATGCCATTTACAATACTACACCACCATCCGTTTAAAAGTGTATGAAATTAGGTCTAGAACTGAACTAAATTTTTTGTACATGATTATTTTTTGGTAAGGCAAGTAGGTCCTCCCTGAATTTGAAAAAAAAATTTGCCTATCATTCTGTTGTCCATCGGCTCGTGCAGAGACGGAAATTCGTTTTTACTCCGATTAATTGACTGAAGAAGAAATTTAAGATGAAAATCAAAATTCATATGGTATTGAATTAAAATTATTAAAGCAATGAAATAAGTAATTAAAAAAAAAATATTAAAATGTACGTATGAGATAGAACAAAGTTTTGGGATTGGCACATCCAACTAGTTTTTGCTTTCGAAAGCGTCAAACTGGCAAATTCTCTTATTTAGACACTGCACAATGTGCCGTGCTTGACGATTCTTTGATAAATGCAGAAAACTTTGCAAAAAGATGCTTTCAAACTGGACATTTTGAACGGAATGTTTCGAAGCATGAGATCTGGGAACAAAAAAAAATAGAGTCATACTGAGAAAAAAATTGTTTATAAATCAAATTAAAAAAAAAAAAAAAAACCACGGCATTTTTTTTTTTTTTTTTTTTCAAAAATCCCCTCAGCAAGTTTAATGTTTTTACTTTTAAAAATCAGCCTGAAAATGTATCCAAATATTTCGAACGGTTGAGGGTGGAAAAATGATCAATAAACGTAATGTGTACAGTAAAACCTCCATAATAAACACTTTCAAATACTAAAAATAACAAGAGAGATTTTTAAGTGTGGTCTTTTTTATGACTCAGACTTTGTGTAAAAGCTACTGTAATGCTTAATTTTTTTTTTTTTTTTTTTTTTTTTTTTTTTTTTTGTGTGTGTGTGTGTGTTTAATTCTATCACTGTAATCCAATTTTAGTTAATAATGTTTCAATTCTTTCATAAAAAATAAAAGGCTAATTAATGCTTCTTTCGGATACGAAGTGATTCAGAAATTATTTATAATATATATTCTTTAAAAGCAAAGAGACGGATAGTTATGAAAAATGAAAATTAATTAAAATTCCATCGAAATTTAAATAACAATAAATACAATATGTTCATATCAATGTTCATAGCATTCTAATTAATTACAGTAAAATGTTATATAATACGATAAATTTTAATCAAATAAAAACTAATTATCAGGAGAATTTACATGTGTCCAACTGAGAATATTTTAAATTTTATATAACTTTAAAACACATCACTTTGAATCACATACTATTGAAGAACATATAAAATATAAATCAATATTAAAAAATGCTCCAGTTCATGATAAACAAAAAGAAAAAGAAAAAAAGAAACGAAGAAGAAGTGAAAAAAGATTTAGCTGGAAAAAAAAAAATATCTAAAAATATTAACTATGTATAACACGCATTGAAAATAATGATTATCCACAATTATTCAAATAAATCACAAAGTCATCTAGATAAGATAGTTATTAGGTTATAATGTATTAAGTAAATTGAAATAATGTAATCACCTCAGTAGATTATTAAAAACTAATAGCCAAGATAGTATGATAGTATGATGTATACTCTCTGTAATACAGAGACAATACAGACCTGTCTGTGATACAGAACCATGAAATTTCACGCTGTGCCTCTCTTGTTGCAGAGTCAGGATTATTTGATTTTTTAAAGATAGCTGTAATAACAAGTGGAAACCCACCAAATTAACTTAACAATATGCTGTTTACAAAATCATCTGCAATTACTCTAATTCAAATATTATAATACACATTAATTTAGCTATAAACTATAAGTAAATTTAATTCTTTATTTAAATCACAACAAGTATTTATAAAACTAATAAATCTATTTTATGATTCCCAAAATCAATATAAAAATCATGAATTTATATCAAGAAATTTCAAAGTCATTAAAGACTAATAAATTATCAACTAGATTCCAAAAAACTTATAAATAAATCTCTATTAAATGATATTCAAAAAATTAGATCTTTTGTTCTGATAAATCAATTAATCTTATAATATATGTTTCATAATATGAACAATAAAAAGACTTTTTTCACGCAGTAAGTTATTACTAGAATTAGTTTATAAATAGTAAAATGTTTGCATACACATATTGAATTTTAATAAAAATAGAAAAATATTGAATATGAATTTAAAACTTTTCACTTTAAAGGTAACGTATGCGCAGAAATAAATATTTTTCTAAATTTGATATTCTTTTTTCAGTTATTCATTTTCTTTTAACAGTCAAAATTATTATTGATTTTTAAATTCATTTTGAATTAAAACTCTCATTAAAGCAAAATTTATTCCCCGCTACTCAAACGTTATAATGTTCCCTGAAAAATACAAATAAAAAATTCTTTAGCTGAAGCTTTTGTGACAAATCGCGAGGTTTTGGGGTATTTCAACATTTATTTGCATTCCTAGGTGCATTTAGTTTCATTGATACACATTACAAAGCTATTTTCTCTCTTCAATTACAAAAAGATAGAAACGAAGCACATATTTTTATTCTAATGATCATTCTATTTATGTGATATAGCTTGTCAAAATAACAATACAACTTTACACAGGGGCGTTCTGACCCAGTGTGCAAAGTGTGCGGCACACACAGGCGCCGAAGCAGTAAAGGCGCCAAAACATTTGAGTTGAGAAGCAAACATTAAAAAATATATATATCCTTATTTTATTCATACTAAAATGTATTATACAGAGGTGGATTACCCATTAGGCTGAGTAGGCTGAAGCCTAGAGGCCCGGAAGAAAAAGGGGCCTCGATGCTACGATTTTTTTTCAGATTTTTTCTTCATATATCAGCTCTAGAAAGACCGCTTTTAACTTTTTTTTTTCCTATTTTGTTTGCAGGTTTTTTTTTAATAAAGTTATTTTTACTTTCGAAACCGGTTTCAAAAAGTAGAACTATCCTAATAAAAATAATAATAAAATGTTCAACTATACTAAAAAAGTACAAAACGCATTTGTAGAGAAGACCTCATCTATCCAATGCAAAAATCGCTTAAAAATATTGAAATGCAAACGAGATGTTTAAAAAAAATTCTACCGTAGGATTAACATTAAGTTTGTTATGGTTTATTTTATGTCGGCCGATTATATACACGTGATATATAGGTCCTAAAGGATGAGGTGTCCTCCTTGGGGGAAGGGGGGGCTTTCTAAGGGAACCTAACCCGTGTTCAAGCAAGGAATAACATTAAAGATTGGGTGTTCTTGCTTGAAGCAACTGCTTAAGAGGCTACACTAGACATAGAAAACACGGGAACGCTAATGTTAATCCTATAGGGCAGTTCTTTGAAAATTTCACGCATGCATTTTAATATTTTTGATTGAATATTTTTGTGAAGAATAACTGAGGACGATCCTTAACCGGGCTCGTTTTTACTTTTTGGATTTTGGTTTCACATAAAAAAAAAAAAATTACTTTAACTTTTAGAACCGATTTAAACTGGTTCTGAAAGCAAAACTATCACGTACAAAAAAAGAAAAAAAACTTACAAAAAAAAAAAAAAAAAAAAAAAAATGTAAAAACTAGCGTGATTATAGATCGTCTTAAGCTATCCTATGAAAAAAAAAATTCGTTCAAAAATATTAAAATGCGTGCGAGAAATCTGCAAAGAACTGCCCGTAGGATTAGCATCAACATTAGTGTGATAGAAACCGCTGATGATAGAAAAATTCTTTCAACTACAAAAACACGTATAATTTAAATAGAGCTTTTGTTTTATATGTTGCTGCAAATGTGTATTACAATATGAAATTTTATTTTTTATATGGCCCCAATTTTTTCTTTTTTTTGTGCCAGAAAATAGAAAAATGTATTGCTTTGAGGACCGGGGGAGGGGAGAGGAGGTTGTTCACAAAAAAATCTAGCCTAGGGGCCCGGGAGGTAGTTAATCCGCTTCTGGTATTATATTTTCTTGGCAGCTGGATTATCTTTTGTAGATTTACCTTATACGAATTATTTATAAATATTTATTTCTTTCTTTAAAATTTTATTTTATTCTAATTATGAATCCTCTAATAAATCATTTAGACAAGACCTGCAAAACCTTTATGAACAGAGGCGCACCTCATATAGTTATAAATAATAAAAGGCGCCGTAATTCACATGGCAGAAAATATGCAACACTATTAACTCACTGCGGTGGAAAAGCATAATATACAGTTTTAATACCACAGGAGCTAAATTTAACTTGTTTTATTATTATTATGTATAAGAAACAATTGTCCCTTTACTTCAGAATTTATCATAAATAAGAAGAAAATTACTATTCGGAAATACTGGTAAAAGTTAACGTCTTATATGAAGCGCGTATATCTCACGCTGATAGCTATAAGTCCCCTATGATTCAGAAACTATTTTAAAATAATTTGCAGCAATAATTTAATTCAGAATACATTTAAAATTAGATTTTCAGAGGGCAATCTATCTTCAAAAGTTAGCGTTTGCCCTTGCGATAGTCATGGAACTCGGACTTTATTTCATATGGAGGTTTTACTATTAAACAATATGCATATAATGCCGTAATTGTTTCCAGTACAAATACACGTGATTAGCACATGATTTACTTGAAATTATAATTGCCATAATCAAAGTCATCAAATCTTTGTTATTCATATGTGTGGGCTTTTTCAATCTTAATTAAAAAAAGCCTTATTTTTCGGTTACCTTTCTTTGTGGGGAGATTTTTTCCGGGGGAGATTTTTACCTGGGAGATTTTTACCGGGGTGATTTTTTTCCGGGGCGATTTTTTCCGTGATTCATTTAGAAACGAAAATGAAAAGACATCATTTATATTTCGCCTATTTTAGAAAGCAAATTTAGATAAATATACAGCATATCTGACTTTCTTTATACTTCATTTTTACTATTTCACTAATAAATTTAAAAACAAATTCAGATTGACTTTTTTTTTGTCATTGAAAAAGTAAAAATGAATAATAAAGAGTTCAATAATTTTCAGTAGATGTACATACTGTGTCTGCCTCCCCCCTTTTTTTTCACGTTCCAAATTTATTTGTGTATTCTTCATATATTATAAAAATTGTGTTTAAATTTTCATTAGATTTAATTTGTGTTTTACCAACGTACTTTACATTACAAGTATATTCAAAACTTTAAAACTGGTAATTTAATAACAACTCTGATTTATTTAAGAGTTTTAAACTTATTAAACTGATATAATCATTTTCTAATTATTATAATAATGTATGTGAATATGTATTGATATGCGATAATAAAGTGAAGTTGGAAAATAAACGGAAGAAAATAATTTTTTCCATAAAATGATTAAATGAATGGAAAATGAATTAAACTTTATAAACATGAATATTTTGAAAAAAAAAAAATACATATCAATGCAGAAACATACAAAAACTAATTATTTCACATTATGTTATTATTTTCCTCTTTCTAATTAATTAAATAACTAATCAGTATTTTCAATTGAATATTCCTTGCTTAGTTTGCATTCTCATGAACTTTCTGTATAATGACTTAATGTATCCTGTATTTTCCATTAACAAAAACCAAATGAAAAAGAAACAATTTTTGAAATACACAGAGATGGCAAAGAGAATTTAGTTGTAAAATTCCAAAAAATTGCCTTCTTATTGTGTTGTCCGGAAATGTTAACCCCATCCATCAAAGAACCACACCTCCTGTCTCCGAACCCCAACTTACGGGTGTAGACGGGGCGAGCTATTACGGGACTCGGGGCATTGGGAGGTTTCGGCTATTATGGGATTCAAACATCAAAGAGTTAATACTTGTAAATATCGTACATTTTCAATTTTTATACGATCGTATAGAGAAAAAATTTACTTTTAAATGCAATTGGTTTGAAAGCTGTAACTCAATTTATATTTGAGAAATTGATTTTTTTGTAGTATTTAGCACCAATTTTGTAATTGTGGCAACAATAGTATTCCATTTCTTTTAAAAGTAAAAGCAATGGAGTAATTAGAAAACAACAAAAAACACAAACTGATGATATTAAAATTAATATTTTAATTAAAATAATAATCTTTTTCAAAATTTTATGATTTGCTGTGTGACAACAGGTATTCAGCTATAAGTACACAAAATTTGAACTCTCTAGCATATGTAGTTTTCGTGTACCGACTGTGTGACGGACAGACAGACAGACAACGGACAGAGACGAATAGAGTTTCGTCAGATGAACGAAACCCTAAAAATGAAGCAAAAGTATATGATGATTTGTTGAAATGACGGACATTTTGTCAAAAATCACTTTTTAAACTAAATTTACTTTAAGCGATAAATAATTTTATGCCCTTTCATAATTTGGTAAACGAGGAGAATAATCGCCTCAGGACTGGAATTTTACGACAAACAACTACAGGTACTCACTGTCGTTCAACACATGTTATTCATTTTTTATGCAGAAAAAATTAAGCATATAATTGAAAATAAGTAAAAATAATATAAAAATACGCAGGTGATATCTCTTTTCTTTTGTCATTAAAAAGTAATAAAAGTCACGTGAGAATTAGACAGTTCCCTTAAGTGTCCTTCACGCACATTCATTTATGAAAATCCTTAGAAAAAAATTCTTCTTAATATCTCGTTTGCAATTCCGTATTTTTAAATGATTTATTTATTTATTTATTTGTATTTGATGGCCAAGATTAATCTCCAAAGAAGCTGTCTTTTTTTAAATATTCGACTATTTTTCTGTCAGTATACCGTAATTTTCAAAACCGGCTCCGAAAGTGTTAGTATCAAAAGAGAAAAAAAAAATCTATAAGCAAAATAGGAAAAATAAAAAATTGCTTATCTATTGAAGAACCCCAGCCATAAATGCCAAAAATGAAAAAAAAAAAAATAGAATAATAATATTGAAACGCAAACAACATATAAAAAAAAATCTTTATGAAGATTAGCTGTTTCAAGTGCGTGTTTTCGCATGAATTAAGTATATGAGAGTAAGAACAGATACTGGTAATATGGAAATAATTATGGAAAGCAGTAACAATAAGCATGCAAAGGACCTCCGTAGGAATGTTGAAAAACTGCTGAGACTGAGAGTAGGAAAAAGTGAAACTATAATTGCTGGAATATATAGAAATGCTTGTAGCAAAGAAATAATGCAACAAATTTTTCCAAGTAAAGTGTTTATCGTTTTTGTCTACATTGTTGCCGAAAGTTAATCAGCGAACAGACTTTGAAATGGCAACATTAGTATTAAAAAATTATCTGGAATGATGCAAACATGCAATTTTTCAGAAATATTATTTTCTTCTCTACTTCAACACTAAAAGAAACGTGTATGGTAAAAATTACTTGATAACAGAGTTAAAAAAAATGCACTTCACTCAATTGAAAACACCAGATCCATAACATTAAATAGGCAGGCTGTTTTCAGATTTCTCGTTTAAATTTGAATATTTTCAAAGAATTTCTTTTGCATAGGACACCTGAAGTCAATATTCAATGTGATTATTTTTTACTTTTTCGATGTAGATTGCATTTTTTTTTTTTTTTTTTTTTTTTTTTTTTTTTTTGAATACACTGAAAAAAAAAATTTTCTCTAGTTTGAAACAAATTTTTGTGTTTAGTAGCTGCCACCATAAAAAATAAATAAATAAATAAATAAAAATAAAAATAAACATGTTGGGGATAGCAAACCAAATTTCTGAACTCATATTGCGAAAGTTTGAAATTTTACGATACAGATGAAGAGACATACATAAAACAAAGTGATATTATTAGTAAATTATCGAAACCAGTAAAAAATAGTTCTGTTTGACATTAAAAAACAGTAACATTTTTCAAAGATTTATTGAAAAATCGTGTTTGTTTTTCTATAGAATATCCATTTAACTTTTATACTTAGTACCTAAAGAAGAGTACATAAGTACTTATTTAATTATTAAGTTCATTGTATAAATAAATCTAATAATTTCATATCATGTGCTTACTGATATTTTTTACATGAAAATATCATATGGTCTATCATTAATTACTATGTATTATTATGAAAATTATCAGTGGTTAGCTTTATTTTCCATTAATCTGAATTCATTAATTTAATATTTTTTTTAATTAAAAATAGTGAAATATAAACGCTATATAACAAAAATAACCTGAATATAGTTAACATGACAGACACACATTATTTGTTAAGGACTAGATAAAGCTTTTGAACGTTATTATTATTATTATTATTATTATTATTATTATTATTATTACTATTATTTTGCTAATTTAAACACAGCAGTGATGTGAATACCGCCCACTGGTCAGCAGTTATTTAGACATCTGTGGGTGCTCTGCTTGAAGAAAAGGAAAAACATTAATTTAAATAGTTCCATGCTTAATAAATTAATTTAAATGGTTCAGAAATAGTTCCAGTCTCATTTTGCAATATGAAAATAAAAGCAAACGTGGCCGTCTTCTAGAGTGAAATTGGTTACAGGATCACTTCACAAAAAGTGCATTTGGACATGGCAAAATTGCCTGTAATAAATATGAAACAAGTTGGAAATTGCACGTGAAGCGTAGCAAATTAGGTGCGTTCGTACGATAACGAAGTTTTAAAAATATTACTTTCATATATCAATCTCATAAAATTGTAAATAGTGAATTACAATTAAAACGCTCATCAAACAATGTTCTCCCTATACCATTATGTAATGGAATACTTTTGTGTGGCCTTGTAAATCAATAACAAATGTTCTTTGCACCACAAATTATGTAAGATGTGTATTATAATATGCACTTTATAGTAGCATATAAATTTTATTAAGTTCGTATGAGTGTAACACGATTAAAATGCATTTGAAACATTTTTTCCAATTGACCGTAATGTAGCGGAATACTTTTGATTGTCCCTGTAATTGACGCATTCATCCGATTTTCATAAAATTTGAAATAACTCGACAAAATTATGTAATAATTATGTATTTTAAATTTCAAACGTACAGAATATATTTGAAACTTTTTCCCCATTGGCCATAATGTAATTGAATACTTTTGATTGCCCCTGTAATTGATCTATGCACACGATTATCAAAAGATTTGAAATAACTCAACAGAATTATGTAATAATTGCGTATTTTAAATTTCAAACGATTAAAATGCATTTGAAACTTTTTCCCCCATTGACCGTAATGGAATACTTTTGATTGCCCCTGAAATTGATCTATGCATCCGAGTTTCATAAAATTTGAAATGACTCGACAAAATTATGTAATAATTATGTATTTTAAATTTCAAACGATTCCGTTGGGTAGTTTTTACGTTGTTATATGCTGACAGACGGACGGACTGAACGACCACTATAGGTGCTACGTATTATATAATTACGAACGCACCTAATAACTCGACAAAATTATGTAATAATTATGTATTTTAAATTTGAAACGTACAGAATATATTTGAAAAATTTTCCCCATTGACCATATAGTAATTGAATACTTTTGATTGCCCCTGTAATTGATCTATGCACATGATTATCAAAAGATTTGAAATAACTCGACAGAATTATGTAATAATTGCGTATTTTAAATTTCAAACGATTAAAATGCATTTGAAACTTTTTTCCCCATTGACCGTAATGTAATGGAATAATTTTGATTGCCCCTGTAATTGATCTATGCATCCGAGTTTCATAAAATTTGAAATGACTCGACAAAATTATGTAATAATTATGTATTTTAAATTTCAAACGATTCGGTTGAGTAGTTTTTGCGTTGTTATATGCGGACAGACAGACGGACGGACTGAACGACCACTATAGGTGCTACGTATTATATAATTACGAACGCACCTAAAAAAGAAATAAAAAGGTTAGAAGTAAACAGAATAAAAAGACAGCCCCCCCCCCCCCCCAAAAAAAAAAAAAAAAAAAAACAGAAAATGGATCATAAAAAAGTGAAATGATGCAATTTGTGTTTTCAATGAGAGTGCTTTTTCTTCGGACAAATGTGGTGGTGGAAATTCTGGATTCAAAGTTAAAAATAAAATATGTAACTAGAACGATTGCATCGACCATAAACATGATTATTATGCTTGGTTTTTTTTCAAATAAAACCAGTGTCATTTCACGCAGCAACCTTATTTTTTCCCGTTAAAAACAATTCAAGAAACATAATATAGAAAAAAGATTGTCAAATATAAAAAAAAAAAAAACTTTCGTAAGGGTGAACTTAAAAATACATTTCTTTTAATTTTAGATACTATATTTTCAGAGATATAGACGAAAATTAAGTGCGGAAATATGTCCCCCTCCCTTCTTTTTCTAAATCTGTTGAAACTAAAATAATGAAAAAATTAGAGATTCTAGACTCTAATTTATGTGTTCCAGGAAAACTATAGCGATTACCATAGAATACATAGATTTTGAAAAAAGCGCATTTTTTCGTTATACACAAATTTCGATTTGCGGTCATTCAGAAAAGATTTTCAGGAGCGCTGGTATAATCTGGTATAAAATTGAAAGTGTGTGATGTTTAGAAATTTAAAAATTTGAAATAGCAAAAACTGCAAAACCGAAATTTCATTTAAAATTTCAAAGTGTTGTAATTCATAAAATGATGTATGCGTTACGCACATAAACGTTTGGCCTTTATAATATAGATTGTAAGAGTTCTCCTCGAAATTTATAAACTTACAAACACAAAACGCTAAAGCATGTTATTTACAGATATGATATTTAATTGCCTTAAATTTTAGTAACGTTTCAGTCATTCTTATACATTGAATTACATGCTGAATTATAAGCGCTTGTTGTCTAATGAAAATTTATAGCATTATAACATCTGAAAATTCAGTTTAGAGCACTTTATAGAAATTTAGTTCAAATTCTAAGTGCTTTTAAACAGCATTTTGCGAAAGATTGCTTTTAATGAAAATTGGAAATATCCTTTGATTTCATACTTTCTAAATATCAGTATATGTCATTCTCATGTAATAGCCATGCAAGTACAAACAAATATGAATTCTGGAGAGTAACCAGTTTGGATTTGAAGACAATCTTAAGGCTGCTCTCAAATTTAAAGAAGCTTTTTTCTAACACATTTCTGAATTCAATTTTGCTCGAAAACCCATTAAATCAGAAGTTGTTGTAATTCAGAATTCAATAGAATATTGTTTCATTTCATGGTAAACGCATATAAAAAAATTTTATTTTTATAAAGTTATAGAAATTATTATTATTATTATTTATTCATTTATTTACCACATTTAAGCACTAGTAAAACTTTCTCTGTGTCCTAATATGTAAAACAATAAAAGTTTCACTTTTTTACAATTAAAACTTACCGAGTTATGAAACGCTTTTTATCTATGAGTTACAAATAATAATAATAATAATAATAATAATAATAATAATAATAATTAATTTATGGAATACCTTGAAAGAGTTAACAAAATGTGGGGCACCGGTTCCATTTAAAATGGAAATCCTCTGCAAAAATTGTAATCCACTACTTGAGAAATTATGATTAATTTTATTTATTTATTTATTTTGTATATATAATACTGAGTATCTTGTAAGATGTATTACGAACGCAGACTAGATGTTTATAAGTACTGTGACTATTGTCGCCAAGAGTTACCATGCTTCTATTTGCACACAGAAGAGTTTGTAGGTAAAAAATCATTAATAGTCCAGTCATTTAAGCTTAAATTAGGTAAGAATCTCGGAATTCGAGATACCCAGCTGTAAGTCTGCAAATACTTGTATATTGACACCCTAAAAGTTGTCTCAAAACCTACATATGGTAGGGTGTACGCAACTATTAAATTCCAAGGTCAAAGGTCACAAAAATCGATTTTTTGCACTTTTTTTGTAATATCTCATTTCCTATAGGTTTTTTGCTATTTGTATTTATTATCAATATTGTAGAATACAAAATTCTCTACAAATTTTGTTTGAAAACATTTTTCATACGTCGAACCGTTTTCGAGATAGAGGGCGAAGAGCGCGCGGTCACAGCATTACTTCAGGTCAAACGGTGTCTCCGGTCGAAAACGCGCCATATATATAGTTGATGAACTATCGATAAATCAATGATTATAAATATTTATCAATTTTTATTAACTATTATATTATATTTTCTTTTTTTCTTTATGCATTGTATAGTATAGTTGCGACCGTCTTCTCTTTATTTCAGGTAACTGGTCTTGGTAACTACGGACGTACAATTTCAAGAAATATGGCTGATTTGTGTTTTCTATGTAATAAGTCAGATTCGGGAGGTGAATCGCTTATTGAAGTAGTGCGCGGTATGAAAACCCTACAAACTGCAAGTGTCGAACGAAACGACAGAAAAATTGATTATTTAAAATCAGTAACCTCTGTTAAAGTACATGAAAAGTGCCGAAGTGTTTATTTACATTAGTAAAAACTGTATCCAAGCAGCAAAACGGAAACAAGAAGGAGAAACTATAACTTTTTCATTAGTACTTCGTAAAAAACGAGGTGCAGTGTTTGATTTTAAGAATCAATGTTTATTTTGTGGCAAAGTTGCTGATGAGGCTGCAGAGAAAAAGAAAAGAGAAAAATACAGGCGGAAGATAAAAAATGTGAGTACTCTTGAGTTCAAAGATAATGTTATCAAAAAAGCAGAAGAACGTGCGGATGATTTCGGAGAATTGGTGAAAAGTCGTATAATTTTACAGTATGATTTGGTCGCTGCTGAAGCAAAGTACCATGCTGCTTGCTTTACAAACTTTTCAAATAAATCATCATCATCATCGCCTCTTGAGAAACCTCGTCAAGATAATCAAGTTACAGAAGCTATGTTAAAGATTTTCAATTACATCGAAAATAATAATGATTCTCAATTCACACTAAAAGAGCTTAAAGATGTCTTGACAGGGTATGTGCCAGATGATAAAACTATCATTACAAGACTACAACAGAAGTATTTAACCGATATCGTAATTACGAAGAAAGTTGGAGCTTTCACAATCATTTCTTTCCGTGATGCACAAGCTGATATTCTATCAAAATCTTGGTACGAAAGTAAAAAAATAGATCCAGAAGCAGAAAGGCTAAGAATTGTAGAAGCTGCAGGAGCAATTATTAGAGAAGATATTCGAACATCTATAGTTGAAACTAAATCTTATCCACCTCCTTATAAAATGTTGGATAATGTTAATCAAGAAATTCCAAAAACTTTATTACATTTCTTAGAAGAAGTCATCGTCAAAAACAGGAAAGGACAAATTGATCATTTAAAAACAAAATGTACTTCAATAAGCCATGCAATCATGGCTGCCATACGGGAACGTTCTTTTTCATCACAGTTACTTTTGAACCTTTCTGTATTTCTTCACAGAAGATATGGATCTAAAAGACTATTGGATATTTTATCTAGTTTGGGATTTGCAGCTTCTTATAGTAATACAGTACAGTATGAAGTTTCAGCAGTTTATCACCCACAGCCTCGTATTTTATCATCTGAGTCAGGTGCAACAATGGTTGTACCAGTTACTCAAGAAAAATTCTTATCAAATCGAAATAACAAAGATATGCTCATTAATGCCTTAACTGAAAAATTACAAGCTGCAAATATTACTACTAAACAAGCCAGAGATGATGCGGATGTTCTTATTGTTTAAACTGCAATTGTAGAATCAAAGTCTGAAAAAACTGCAGTTATAATAGGACAAGATATTGATTTACTTGTCATTTTAATTGGGCGTACACTGTCTTACGAACAAGAAATTTTCTTTAAAAAAGTTCGGAAAGGGAAAGGAAATGTAAAAACGGAGATATACTCGACTAAAAGTTTTGATAATTATCCTCATTCCAAAACACATATTTTATTTCTGCATGCATTAAGTGGCTGTGACACAACTTCTGCGCTTTTTAAAAAGGGGAAAAAATCATTTTTAAAAGTTTTTGAGAAACTGACGAATTTGGATGAACTAGCAGCAGCATTTGAGGAAGAAAATAGTTCGGCCCAGAGATTATTAGAGAGTGGAACTCAAATTTTATTGGCAGTCTATAATGCTCCGAAATCTGTGAAAAGTCTCGATCATCTTCGTTATATGCATTACGTCAAGTCTACAAAACTTAATAAACCTGCGCAGCTTTCAATTCTTCCACCAACAAGTGCAGTTTCTCATCAACATTTCAAACGTGTATATTATCAAGTTCAAACTTGGTTAGGGCATGATTTGGAACCCCAGGTATGGGGTTGGGCAATGCAAAACGATTTTCTGGAGCCTATCATGACAATTTTACCACCTGCTCCAGAAGATTTGCTAAATACAATTTTCTGCAACTGTAAGAGTGGTTGTGGTTCGCGATGCGGATGCAGGAAAGTGGGTTTGCGATGCTCTTTAGCTTGTGGCCAATGTAATGGGCAAGCTTCTCTCAATGCAGAACCATATCAGAGCGACAATAACAAAGATGAAACCTTTGAGCCCGAAATCATGGAACAACTTGAGACAAATGTCGTTGAATACGAAAATGAAGACCAGTTTGAAATTTACCAGCAGCCGAAAGACGACGATGAAGAGGAAGAAGATGATTAAAAACATAAATTATAGTTTTTGTACCCTTTATTCCATTTTTTTACTTTTAATAAAAATAAATGTATTGAATAGTATTTTTTAATAAAACGATTAATTCATAATTTATTTGTTTTTTTCTTTATTATTACTATTAATATTATATTAATTATTAGTTATTAATATTATATTAATTAGGTTAAAATTCAAATATAATTCCTATATTTTCATTAACAATTCTGCAATTACATGGACAGGTTAGTGTTGTTAAATAAATTAATACTGAATAAAAAGTGGATAGGTTAGGAAAAAAAATGATATATGGCGCGTTTTCGACCGGAGGCACCGTTTGACCTGAAGTGATGCTGTGACCGCGCGCTCTCCGCCCTCTATCTCGAAAACGGTTCGACGTATGAAAAATGTTTTCAAACAAAATTTGTAGAGAATTTTGTATTCTACACTATTGATAATAAATACAAATAGCAAAAAACCTATAGGAAATGAGATCTTTACAAAAAAAGCGCAAAAAACCGATTTTTGTGACCTTTGACCTTGGAATTTAATAGTTGCGTACACCCTACCATATGTAGGTTTTGAGACAACTTTTAGGGTGTCAATATACAAGTATTTACAGACTTACAGCTTGGTATCTCAAATTCCGAGGTGAACTTACTATAATGACTGGACTATAAGGTATTCCTCAATGTAATGATACTACCCCTCGAGCACAGATCATAGAGATATGGTCGAAGCTGTAAGCGCAGTTTATGATCTCCTCCTATCGTAGGCGCACTTTTTGTACACCCGTACATCAAGTATCTATCGTTTACCCCATAATTTTTTCAAGAATGGGGTAGCTGCGACATGTATCAGGAGAATCTGAACTATCTAAAATCCAGTTACTCCTAAAATTATAAATAATTTTTATGAATTTCTCTTACTACGGAAATTAATTAATTTCTTTTTTTTTCCTTCAAATTATGAAAATTATATAATGCCGTTAAAAATCACATAATAAAATTTAGAAAAAATAAATAAATAAATAAAAATAAAAATAAACATGTTGGGGGATAGCAAACCAAATTTCTGAACTCATATTGCGAAAGTTTGAAATTTTACTATACAGATGAAGAGATTACTTCATAAAACAAAGTGATATTATTAGTAAATTATCGAAACCAGTGAAAAATAGTTCTGTTTGATATTAAAAAACAGTAACATTTTTCAAAGATTTATTGAAAAATCGTGTTTGTTTTTCTATAGAATATCCATTTAACTTTTATACTTTGTACCTAAAGAAAAGTACATAAGTACTTATTTAATTATTAAGTTCATTGTATAAATAAATCTAATAATTTCATATCATGTGCTTACTGATATTTTTTACATGAAAATATCATATGGTCTATCATTAATGCTCTCATTTTATATTTAAGAAAAATTAATGTTATTATTAATACAATTATTTTTTTTAAAGTACCACCAAAAAATATTAATCCATACTATGATATCAATTACAAATTTATCTACAATTGTTCCTTTAATTCACATTTATTCTTATATTTTTGATTAAAAAAAATATTCAAGTTAGTGGCTGCAGACCACGCTGCGATTTTACACAATACTCAATTCTTGTAAGTGATCCCCCCCCCCCCCTCCTTTCAGTTTTTACCATAATAGCTCTGTGTTTTTATTATTAGATAAAATATTGTATGATCTAGTAACTTAGTTTGTAGTGTCTACAGATGGACAAAAGAACGCATTATCGAGTAATTAAGATAGTTGAGTGTAGAAATTGGTAATATACCATACCAATGAGTAACGTAAATGTGTACGAATCGACAGAAAATGGCATTATCGAGTAACTGAGATAATTGTGTGTAGGAACTGGTGAAATACATTATCATTGAGTAACTGTATTGTTGTGCATACAGGCAGAAGATTGCCCTATCGAGTAACTGATATAACTGTGTTCAAGGAACTGGTGAAATACATTACCATTGAGTAATCTATATTGCTGTGCATTCAGGTTGTTGATTGCATTATCGAGTAACTTAGAAAACTGTGTAAAGAGTAAAAAAAAAAATACAGCGAGTCTTCGAGTAACTCTACTCAGTAATCAAAGAAAGAAAACATTTTTATTTGATATTTATGTGTAGATGATCAAAGTGATATTTTTTAGAGTCAAGTATGTCATGCATTATTTTTTATACTTTCATTTCACAGTAAAGGTGTTATGAAATGGTAATTTGAGTTTATTTCAAAATTGATCTAAAAGGCGATTCTTTTAATGTATTAAATGAAGGCTTCTTTTAATTGGAAATATTTTGAGACCGAATTTTTACCCATACGGAATGCAATATAATATAGCGAGATATTGTATATTTTGTAAATACGCCCGGTGCAATTACCCATGTAAATTAAAAGCTTTTATTGACTTTTTTCCATGGTAATACTTTCGTCACTTTACTGTTTTTGAAAATGCTAATTTTATTTATTTATATTTATTTATTTATTTTTGTGTTTGAGATAGAGATTTAAACACTTCTAATAAATCTGCGCATGGAATAAGCCCTCGAGCTATTTATTAAGTATATAAAGATGCGTTAGATTTCATAGTTTTTCACTTTATAATTTAGTAAAAAAATTTATATGAAATGTAATATTATATGAATCTAAAAACCGACGAGCAGTCTCGTGTAATACATATTTTAAAAGCTCATAGGGAAAAAAAGACAAAATATTAGTGTTTAAAAATGTAGTAGGAATTTTTTAAAAATGCCATTTTTAAAAAGATTTTCACAATTTTAATTAATAATGTAGTTTGTTGGTTTATTTTATTAATTCACTGTTAAATGAACATTAAAAGTAGGTCAGTTCACCGTTTAATCTATATTTTCAAAAATAAACAAAATTATTGAAAAGATACACGGTCCGCTGAAGAGTTATTAATCTTATCGCTATTTTTTTTTAATTTTCTTAATTACACTACCAACCAAATATTAATATATATTTCACATTATCTACAGCTTTTAAATTTTGATAAAATTATTCATCATAAAAAGTAACAGACAATCCAACAATTTGATAAAATGCTTGTCGAAATTCTTGTAAATAAACCAACCTTCCCGACATCTTTTTACGGTAATACCTTTGTATTTTTATAACTAGGTCAATTATTGTATTATCGAGTAATTAAACTTTTTGTGTGTGCTGAACATAGCTTTATCGAATAACGGAGATATTTGTGTGTAGGAATTGACAAAATACCGCATCATCGAGTAACTTATATTTCCTTATACATACGGGTAGAATATTGCACAATTGAGTAACCAATAATGCTGTGTACCAATATGGGCTAAAATTCGCACGATCGAGTAACTTATATTGTTTTGTACATATGGTAGAAGATTGCACGATCGAGTAACTGAAGTGGCTGTGTAGAATATGACAAAATACAGCATCTTCGAGTAACCTTAGCTTACTTGGTAGAAAGCCACTACATCTAAAAAAGTTTTGGGGTTCGAGGCTATCAAAATACACTCCATAAGATGGCGCTGAAACTAGTGGCAAATAAAATGTTACACACGGTGTGTATTCATGACGGCAATAAATCGCTTCTCCGAGTAACCTCAAAAAACGGCAGATTTAGCATCCTGGTTATTGAAAACGCGTAATTTAGGTCTCAGACACTCCGAGTAACCTCCAAAAGTTACTCGAAGCGTCTGAGGTTACTCACTCTGTTGGTGTTTAAACCGACGAAGTTACTCATTTTACAGGGTAGACCAACGCACCCGAAATTACGGTATATAAATCATATAATATTCATACATGTAGTGAAACTTAAAAGCATATATCATAATTAAAAAAATTCATTTCATCCATCTAACAGTTATCTTCCATAATATTCAGGACTTCGGATAGAATATGCAATTTGAAATATTTTGTGTGTCCCTGTAAATGCTATTCACAACGTATTATGCATAAAATAACTCATATTATTCCTCAGCAACATATATCAATTTGATTATATATGAAATCGTTTACCATAGTTAAAATATGTCGCAAACAATTCCCCCCTTTATTATTACGTATTGGAATTATTTTGTGTGTCCCTGTAAATGAATAATAATTATTCTTTTCGCTGCATGCTTTACAAAATACATATTTTAATTCACTTCGGAGATGGATATAAATTTGAAGATGTTTGACAGGGTGTAACACCTTTAAAATTCATTTGAAACAATTTTTCCCCATAAGCCATAATGTAATGGAAAAATTTTCACTGCCCCTGTAAATAAACTAATCATGTCAGAAACTTCATTTTCAATAAGGTTCGTGCTCGGGTAAACGTCATTAACGTCCAAAAATTTCATGATAATCCGAGTATATTTACGAGAGTTAGGGCGCGGACAGACGGCCAAACAAACCGAATGTATAAGTATTTTTCAACTTTGTTGGAAAGTGCTAAAAAGAAATTTCTTCAAAAATCAAATTTTTGCTATACAACTTCAAAAATTGCAATTTATTATACGCTCTTTTTTTCTCTTATTCTACACTGAATTGTTTTTTTTTCATCAACCTTTAATTAAATGTTGACAAGTCCGAAATTCTAAGTAATCGTTAATGTGACTATTGTGTATTTTGTCTTGTGAACGTATTGTAATCTGTAATATACTGTAAAATCCCTCCATGTATATGTATGCAATACTCTTTAAAAAAATCTCAATGGTAAACAAAGAAAGATCGTTTTTTTTTTTTTTTTTTTTTTTTTTTTTTTGTAGAAATTGAGATGTGCCGCACTTCGTTCTATTTGTTTTTTGTACGGGTCTTTTTCCGGGCCTGTTTTCGCTGATTTTTATATAAACCGGGCCTTGAACTGTAAATATAAACGTAGAGGTTACGGGCCAATGTTTTACTTACACAGACCTTTTTTCGATAGCTTTTCGTGAAAAAGGATAGTTTTTACTCAAGTCCGATCCTAGAATTCCAGCTCGTGCAAATCTCTAGCTATGAGCCAAGCATTTTCTGCAGATGCTGATTTTAAGCGAGACAGCGTCAAAATAGGTTGCGAAAAAGTTATCAAGTTAAAGCAATAAAATATGTGCAAATAAAATAATTAATATAACTTTTATTATATTGTTTTTATTTTATATATAAATATAGTATGTAATTATTTATAATTTAACCGGATATTTCTTACGAGGTATTTTTCAACTACTTTTAGTCATATAAATTTTTAAAAGTGTACACATAATTTTTTTTATGAAAAAAAATAAAGTTCATTTATATATATATATAGTACCCTAATTTCCTGCGTATAATCCGCGGATCAAACAATCATTTTTCGACCCAGAAATTTTATTAAATAAAAAATAACTTTTCAGATCGCCGTAAATATTTGCCTTCATTTACGAAATAAAATTTCTGGGTCGAAAAAGAATTGTTTGATCCGCGGATTATAGGCAGGAAATTAGGGTACATTGTTTTGTTATACAGAGTATGTATTAGTGAAGTTAGCTTTTATTATTTCAATGTAAGTAATGTAACTAAACTTAAATGCTATTATTTAGATTAATAATCTGTTATTTTATCTCATTAAATTACTATTATTATTAAAATATTAATGTCTATTAGTTTCAAAATAATATTTTAAAATTGAATTCATTTTAAATTTTATAAAAATTACAAACGTGTTCTGTGATATTAGAACGTTTTATTTTCCCTTTCCCTGCAACCTCCTTTTCTGTTTGTTTGCTTGTTTTGTATTTATGTTTACCATTTTTACCTAACACTGTAAAATTAAATTAGTTTTAAAGCAAACAAAAGGTATCTTTTTCTAAAGATAAACTTAAAAAAATTAAATGAAGATGAATGTCTTATATGATAAAATACAATTCAAGATAATTTTGATTGAACAGGTATTACTTTTTTTCTGATATTCCCTCTGTCCCAAATTAGTTGCTACATTTCAAGTTGGTGGAGTTATAAATAATTTCTGATGCACTTTAGTAAATAGATACGAGTAACATTATACTACGATAAATAATATATACTACTTTAGGTGTTAGAAGAAATGTTAACCCGAATGTGTAGAAATAAAAATAACATTTGTGACTCGATCTATTATAAAAATGACGATGATTGTAACTATGAAGAATAATTTAAAAAGTACGCTAAAGAAGAAAATGAATAATAAACAGTATAACACTAAATTGCTATTTTTACTGCAACATTTGAAACAAAAATGATTAACTAGCAGTATTGCTATAAACGACAGATAAAACTGAACCTTTGACGCATCGCAAAAGCAAAAGTTTTATTACTGGAGTAGTGTTTATGGCAGAGCGGTGGAAAGATCAAGACCGGGCACGAATTAAAAAAACATTAGTGAAAAAATAGGAATATGGTATTTATTCAGTAAATAAAAAAAATGCCAGTTAAATCTCTGCAAAATGTTCAAACATAATTATAAAATCATCAGTATCAATAAACAGTACAAAAGTATTCGAATGTAGCAACTAATTTGGGACAGAGGGAGTGTCTTTTATGAAAAAAAGTTTTCATGATTCAGCTATTTTTTTCATATCATTTAGGAAAAAGAAATATTACACATACATAGTGCAAGAACTTATTAAATAGTGACGCCAAAATGGCAAGTTGCCACCGTCTGTTACTCATATCGTACCAATAAGTGTCGCAGACCAGTCATTCCTTAATCCCTTGAGCTCTGATGGTAGAAATTTCTACCACATAATTTTAATTCCGAAATGTCACAATGGTACCAGAAAATTCGACCAGATTTATTTGAAAAAAGTTTACTGCATTTTTTTCGTGTTTATCCCTAACCGGTTTTTTCCTTTGCAAAATCCTGGTGCCAATGTGATTTGGAATTTTGAAGAAATTTACACCCCAGAGCTCTAAGGGTTTGAAAACCCTTTGAGCATAGGTATAAATAAGTCTCGTACAAGTACTTTCCAAAAATTTTTAATTGGATTCAGGTCTAGTCTGATGACTTGAAAGCCCATAAAAGTCACTCGATGATTTTTAAATCAAGCTGTTGTAGATTATATGCATACGATGCTTCATATATCATACCTCTCACTCTAGTGTGAGGTATGATATGCGAAGTATCGTCCTGTTGCATTTTTCTACTTTTCCTTTTCTAAGATTTATCCAGTTGTAAATTGCTTTTGAGGACATTTCTTTAATTCTCAAAATACTGTCGACTTTAACCCCTTAAAGACGAGAATAAACTGGAATACCTGGCTTCTACTGAAATATTTGTTAAGTGTCTTTGTGATTCTAGACGTAAAATTCATAAATATTTGCAGGGTTCGCACAGTTCTACCACTAAATTTTAAGAATGTTTTCGAAATGTCTCACTGCAGAAAAATATCGTAAAATCTGTGAATGAAAGTGGGGGTTACGAATGTTGTGGTTTAAAAATTAAATGTAAATTTTCTTATTTTTAATAGTGGTGCCAGAGTCCTTGGAAATTCCAAGGAGTGTGCGAACCTTGTATTTGATAATGGTTATTCATTGTAAGTTACTTAAGATTTAATTGAAATTTGAAATAGAGAAGCAAGTTTAACGTTTGTTCGTGACATCGAACGCCATTCAATTGCCTTCCTTTGCCGTTTATGTAAAGCAAACATTTTTTAATGTCTTTGTGGTGTAAAAAATGTAAGAGTTGGTAGCCATACCAATAAATGATACGTTAAAATTAATATTTCGCAAAGTATTCAGTTATGAAATTCCGTACAGAAATTGTGTCCACTAAGTGTAATTAGGCACTGTACTGTGTTAAAGCCAGGTCTTTTTATTGTAGGTCGCCTCCCAGATGAGGTCTTGATTAACAGGCCTGTTCCTGATAGAACCATCCCCTTTGCCGGAGATAGGCAAGATGAAAAAGCATTTGCTACGCCTTCTCCTCGTAAGTATCCACACTAATATGTTTAATACACCGTGTCTCAAAATATGGGCAGGCAATCATTTTAAATAACATTTTAAAAAAATGAAGAAATCATTACGAAAAAAATAATAGCATATAGAATCATAACATAAGTTTATTACGTCAAAGACACACTGTATAAGTTTTACAAAAGTTTTTTTCTATTTTTTTTCTATTTATTTATTTTTTAAAAAAGTAATTAAAATCGAAATAGGCTGTCCCAAAAATATAGGGACTTTTTTAACACTTTGTATTTAAATTTAAATTTTGTATCTATTTCTTCGAATTATCTTTAAAATTATATCACACATTCTTTGAACTAATGTTATTGGAATATATGTGTGGATATAAAAAGAATGAACTTTGCTCTACTTGCTGCTTTAATTCCTGAAAAGTAAAAAACTGACGATCATAAGTATATAAGGTTGTAGAAGTACTTTTCAAAGATTTTTAATTGGATTCAGGTCTAGTCTAATGACTTTAAAGTCCATAACAGTCACTTGATGATTCTTTAACCAACCTGTTGTAGAATGAGAAATATGATATACGAAGCAGTCGTCCTGTTTCATTTTTCTACTTTTCCTTTTCTAAGAAGTATCCAGTTGGAAGTAAATTGCTTTTGAGGACATTACTTTAATTCCCTGAACCCTGTCGTCATTAATCCTTTGGGGTAGGGTATAAACCTGGGATACCCGGCTTCTACTGCAATATTTGTTAAGTGGTTAATCGATTCTAGAGGTAAAAATTATAAATAATTTATAATGGTTATGCATTGCAAGTTACTTAAATTTTAATTAAAACTTGAAGTAGAGAAGCAAGTTTAACGTGTGTTCGAGACATTGAACGCCATTCAACTGCCTTACTTTGCCGTTTATGTAAAGCAAACATTTTTTTAATGTCTTTGTGGTGTAAAAAATGTAAGAGTTGGTAGCCATATCAAATGGTACTTTAAAATTAATATTTCGCAAACTATTTAGTTACGAAATTCCATACAGAAATTGTCTCTACTAAGTGTAATTAGGCACTGTACTGTATTAAAGCCAGGTCTTTTTATTATAGGTCGCTTCCCATATGAAAGCTTGATTGACAGGCCTGTTCCTACCAGAACCATCCCATGTGCCGCAGATAGGGAAGATGAAAAAGCTCTTGCTACGCCTTCTCCTCGTAAGTATCCATACTAATATGTTTAATACAGCGCGTCTCAAAATATGGGCAGGCAATTATTTTAAATAACATTTTATAAAAAATGAAGAAATCATTACGAAAAAAATAATAGCATATAGAATCATAACATAAGTTTATTACGTCAAAGACACACTGTATAAGTTTTACAAAAGTTTTTTTCTATTTTTTTTCTATTTATTTATTTTTTAAAAAAGTAATTAAAATCGAAATAGGCTGTCCCAAAAATATAGGGACTTTTTTAACACTTTGTATTTAAATTTAAATTTTGTATCTATTTCTTCGAATTATCTTTAAAATTATATCACACATTCTTTGAACTAATGTTATTGGAATATATGTGTGGATATAAAAAGAATGAACTTTGCTCTACTTGCTGCTTTAATTCCTGAAAAGTAAAAAAACTGACGATCATAAGTATATAAGATTGTAGAAGTACTTTTCAAAGATTTTTAATTGGATTCAGGTCTAGTCTGATGACTTTACAGTCCATAATAGTCACTTGATTCTTTAACCAAGCTGTTGTAGAATGAGAGGTATGATATACGAAGCAATCGTCCTGTTGCATTTTTCTACTTTTCCTTTTCTAAGATGTATCCAATTGGAAGGAAATTGCTTTTGAGGACATTACTTTAATTCCCAGAACCCTGTCGACATTAATTCTTTGGGGTCGAGTATAAACCTGGGATACCTGGCTTCTACTGCAATATTTGTTAAGTGTTTAACCCATTCGTGCTCACGACCTTTTTCGCAAATTTTATTCGGTTGGCACCACTATTTTTAAAAGAATTAAGTTTGGTTCATTAATTACGAAAATGTTTCAATTAAATAAAATAAAGATTGTTGTTCTTTTTTACCGGTGTCAAAAACAGTGCTACATGCACCTTTTGAAGCGTCCCTAAAAAGGGACGCTAGGCACATATGGGGTAAACTTGCTTCTCTATTTCAAGTTTTAATTAAAACTTTGTAAAATCGCCATAAAATGAAAAATTAAGCAGGACGCGTTTCGAGCTACAACAATTACAGCATGGTGATTTTACAAAGTTTTTTAGTTTATTTATTAATACGAATTCTTCCAAAGATTATTCTATAGTCTATACGATGTATGGCGTATGCTCGATGACTGCGAATACCCAGTTTCTGAACAGTAAGACTAGCGAAGCGAATACTTTTTAACGGGTAGAGAATTCTAAATCAATGTTACCATACGGGTATTCATTTTGCCGTTATTTTGACAGCAATACATTACATTATCTAAAAATTCATGCACAGTATTGTGTAATACACATTTGAAAAAAAAGTGATTGATTAATCTAAAAATATTATTATTTAAAATTGTGGAGATTTTAAAATATTAAAATTTTCTTATACTCTTTTCAAAATTTTAATTAAATACGCATTTTTATTTAATTATTTGTTGCAAAATGTACTTTTAGTTGAACCCTGAACTGCAGTCAGTTCACCAACTGAGCCATATTTTTTGAAATAATAGTAATAATAAAATATTGAAAAAGTAAACTGTCCTCTTCAGAAAATATCAAAAGGTTCAAAGCTGTAGAATTTCCAAATCTGCTTAAAATTTGTAACAAGTAAAAAATATAAAAAGTAAAATAGAAGCCGAGGGTGGATTCGAACTCACAACCTTTTGATCCACAGACATGTGCTTTGGCACGACGCCACGAATTGACATACAGCGTTGGTACTAATAAGTATTTAAAATATACGCTGAACTTTGACCCCCAATTTCTCAAAAACCAAGGTCCATTTGAAGGAACCCTTTCGCCAAAATAATTAGTGGTATGACCCCTACAACATACTTTGAAATCATCCAAATCTGTGAGTACCATGTCTGGTGGTCCCCTTGTGAGTCTGACAGACAGTCTGCCTGTCTGTAGGTTGCAAAAATATTTGGGTGTTCTATCTCAAGAACTAATGCACGGGATTTCACAAATCTTTAGATTCTATTAGACCTTAATATAAACTAAATTTGACTAGTTTTCATGTATATTGCTGAACAGGTGGCACTGCTACGATGCATTATTTAAAATTTCCGCAATAGCCAAATCTTCGTGTGTTTTCATAAAACTTTATATTTAGGTAGTACTTGAGATAAAATGGTGCTGGTTATGTTTTGGTGCAAATCGTTCAACAGGTGGATTTGCCGTGGTGACTTAGCCTTGATTCTCAAAATAGCTTAATCTCAAGAACTGATGCACTCCATTTTCTAAAACTTCAGATTCAATTAGTGTTCAGTTAGTCCCTAATATAGCGTAATGTTGTTTAATTTTGGTGCAAATCGTGCAACAGATGGCGCTGTTATGCTGTATTTTTCACGATTTTGCAATAATTGTATCTCAAGAACTAATGCATGGATTTTCATCAAACTTCAAATTCAGTTAGTACTCGATAAAAAATTGATCCCTATTAGTTTTTGGCGTACATCACAAACATGTGGCACTGTTGAGCATATTATTTTTTTTAATTTTTGCTATAGCTTTATCTCAAAAACTAACGCATGGATTTTCACCAAACTTAAGATTCAATAATAAGTTGACATAAGTTAGGATAAACAAGATTTCGGTTTAATCGACCCAACCGGTTTCACTCCTTTGCTGCATATTCAGGAAGTATTAATATGCATATAATGAAAAAAAGTTTTGGGATTGCCACATCTGATTAGTTATTTTATGTAGTCACAAAACGACTGTCATTAAATAAGGTTAATAATGCTATGAAGAATTTCTGGAGTGAATGTAAATTGTCAGAATTAAAAAAGAGGCCAAATCTGGCAACCCAGCTGTAGGTACCCTAATTTCCTGCCTATAATCCGCGGATCAAACAATTCTTTTTCGACCCAGAAATTTTATTTCGTAAATGAAGGCAAATATTTACGGCGATCTGAAAAGTTATTTTTTATTTAATAAAATTTCTGGGTCGAAAAATGATTGTTTGATCCGCGGATTATACGCAGGAAATTAGGGTACTAAAAAATAAATTACGTTGATATAATACCATAGCTGTCGACATTTATGATTATTTCTTGCCACTAAAATTTAAAAGAAATTTTTAGTTTATTAAATCTCAGATTTTGTCGATTAAACAAGCCTAAATTTTTTATTAGATTTTAATGATAATGTAAAAGCGTTAAAGTTTTCAGTTACATTGCTTAGTAACTGAATAATGTGTGAGAATGCAAAATAAAGTTGAAGGTGGTTTACAAAATGTACACTATACATTATTAACGGCAAATTAAAAAAATTAAGCTCCTGGTTTTAAGGTCTACATTAAAAAAAAAGACGAAAAATCGTAAGGTCATGCAGTTTGAATAAATAAATAAAAATAAATAAAAATAAAATGCTAAATAATATTATTTCTTCAAATATTTATGATTGTTGTAATTTTCATTCAACACACATATTTTTTTTAGCTAAATAATTATTTTATATTTAAATAGTTAAGTTAAAATATGTAATTATTTATTAAATGAATCTACTTGATCTACAATTTTTGTTATAATTTAAAAGACCGTTATTAAGATGATGTATGCACAGCTGTCAACATCTTGCACTTTTTAGTATCACAAGAATTTTACGGTAAATTTTACCTATTTAAATCACCGAAGCGGCAAAAGTTTCGATGAAGTTTTGTAGAGATTTTCACAGAAAAGCGAAACATTTGACAGCTATGACTACGTATGCAATAGTAGTATGTATCGTATGTACATATATCTGTTAAAACGTATTCATTATTCTTCGTAAAAATAAGAGAAAAAAGAAAGAAAGAAAAAATAGTCATATAAGAAATATAAACGAATTTACCTTGTTATCTGTTGTTTAATAAATAAATAATAGATGGAAATAAAATATTAAATTCAAGTAATTAAAAAATACATGGAAATGTAATATAAGTGCTAATAATTAAAAAAATATAATATATTCCACTAAAATACACTGAAGCAGTTGCTGATTGGTCAGCACGCCTTTCTGCCATGCTGCAGGTGACAATTTCAATTCCCGGCAGGGCAAAGTTACACGAAATTTTCATTCTTTCGGTGTGGATAAAACAAGTATCAAGCTTGTTTGAAATTTAAACACCGAATGTCTCACGCAAGGCTCATCCCCTGACCTGGACACAGGTTTTATAGCATCTAGGGACCAAAGTTAAGAACACAGGTTTAGGTACAGGCTTTTGTAACTTGATCGTCCGTAGATCGTTCCGCCACAGGTTTAAATTAATTTTATTAAATTATATTGAAGATATTAAAAAATATATTATAAATCATTAGATGCTAGTATCAAATTTTCAACTAAGGGATTTAGAATGAGAGTGGTAAAAATGAAATTAATGAAAACATTTGAAGTTCGTATAGAAAAAAAAAAAAAAAAAAAAAAAAAAAAAAACTTTATATATTATATGTTTTTAGAAAACTCAGATTGTAGTTAGTTTTAAAAATATCCATTTAATTAATGTTTTAGTTATATTTCTGTTGAAAATAAGTTTAATTAGTTATAAATTACAAATTTAAAGTCTTTCGCTTCATTAACTGAGTACAATAGAGTGATAGCGTCATCTACACCGCAACCCTTTCCGGCACATATTTGCTGGATATTTAATTTTAATTCCAAACTTACCACCGGCACCAATAATATTTTAACAAAATTTTGCTTTTATAATAAAAGCTTAGATTAAGGGATTCTTAATTTCTAAAAAAGTTGTTTGTAAATTTCGGTGACAGGCCATAATTTCTTATTTTACTTACAGCATTTGCCCATGCTGGAAAGGGTGAACACTAGAACGCGCGGAATTTTTTTTTAAGTTTCGTAGTAATTTTTGACACCAGAATTTTTATTCAAAATTATTAAATTGATTTGTTTAAAGTAAATATATCTGGCTTAAATTTAACTTGTTTCTAGAAAAAAATTTCTGGCTCGAATAGAAATTAAATCACATGGTCGGAGTCGAATCGACTCCTTCCGGGCGTTCTGATGATAATAAATAGATATCACTAAGGTGTACAGTATGGCTCCTCATCACGTTTCTAATATTTAATTTGAAAACAATTAACAATAGCACCAACAACAAAAAAATATTCACACATTTCTAAAATTAAGTTTTCAAGTTGTTTATCGTCAAATCTTGCGAGAAGTTTAGTGAAGAGTTTTTCCGTTTCAAGACCTGCCTCTAACAGTATATATTTTTTAAATGATAGCTGCCTTTTTTATTGAAAATAAATTCAATCTTCAGATATAGACACCGGTATTTTACCTAAAAATGCTAAAATACGTAAACTCTTCCGAATATCTTCATGCGCGCGAACCTTGATATTCTAAACACTAAAAGCGCCGGAAATTTCATTGAAGTTTTATAAAATGATATACATCCGAATTTTCTTTTAAAACATTTTAAACAATCTTTTAAACTTATTTTTGGCATAATGTATATTTTAATTCTAATTTATTTAACTCTATGTATTATCCCCTATGTGTTTGATTCTATTTTAAAGACATTTCTGGTTCAAATCGAATAACTCATGTGTTAGCAGTCACATTGACTGCGCTCGATGCTTCTACATTTAAGCTTACTAAGACGATTCTCGAAAAAATATCATTTTCTGTTCAACAACACAAAATTTTTTTACTTATTTTTTAAACATAAAAACATGAAACATGCAAACATAATTATCTCAATGATTTGTATTCATTGTTTTTTTTCTTTTTCTAATACATAAATAATTTTTTGAGTTGCAGGCGATGCGGTAATATGACGGAATGCTGGATCATTCAGTTACCAATATTTTTGTGTACTAAATTTAGTCTTTTGTCAGTTATTTTATGGTCCGTACGCATCAAGGGATTCAGGGAGTTTTATATGTTTTAGTACCATAAATTTCCTAGAGTACTGGTTGCTAAATCTGAAGATAAAAAGTTTTCTCTGTCAAATATCACTTTACAAATAATCTTCAAAAGGTCCTAGAAAGGATTTGAAGCGTACGAACCCTGTATATAATTAACATTTTGAGGGGTGGTGGGACATATATGTACCACTTACTTATAATCCCAAAATTCCAAAAGCAACCATAATTTTTAAATATAATTTTGCATTTAGAAGCAACGTGATGTGGGTGAGGGGTGAATTTTATTTTTTTAAAAATTCGTTGGTTCGTAGAAACCTAGTGCCCGTCAATCACTTGAACATTGTAACAACTGAAGAATTTTACCCCTAAAAAAGTTGAATAAGGCAAAATTTAGCATATATACTGGAAATAAAATGTTTCAGCATTCCCTGACACTATGCCACTATTTAAATTCGAATTTTGTTTCAAAATTTACCATTTTTTTTTTGTCTCTTACGCTGTTGAATTCGGAAAATCTGAAAATTCTAATATTGACAATATTTTCTGAGAAGTCTTCTCCTTTACCGTAAAACGATAAAAATAATTCTATTTCAAAGCTTCTTAGAAATAGCCCTTATGAATTTGGGGCGTTTGCATACAGAAATAAACAACAACCAAAAAAAGGTGTAGAAATTAGTAAGTTTGGATTACAGTGGCGTAACCTGGGTGGGTGTCCAAAACCAATAACTTTGTAAGATTTTCTTCAGCATTCACAGTACAAAATTTTCTGGTTAGGTAAGGCGAACAGAATTTTAAAAATTATTACCGTAATTTCGTGTAGATAAGCCGCAGCTCAAACAATTCTGTTTCGACCCAGAAATTTTCAAAAATAAAATGTAACATTTTGTATCGCGGTACGTATTTATCTTAAATTACTGAATGAATTTTCGGGGTCGAAAAGGAATTGTTTGAGCTGGTGCTTATCTACACGATATTGCAGTAGTATAGTACTTGGGCAACCACTGTAGTTACGCCAATAAAATTGGAAAACAGAATTAAATAAAAGAAATTCTACGATTAAATGAACCAACGAAAGTCATTCAGAAAAATGTTCGGAATTTGTCTTTCCCCGCAGGTTGCCATTTCTGTCTTTAATTGTATTCCTTCCAGTCGCAGCATTAAATTAACTTTATACAGGGTTTGTACGCATCAAGGGGATTTTAAATGTTTAGGTACTAGAAATTTCGTAAAGTTCTGATCACTACATCTGAAGATACAATTTTTTTTTCACAAAATATGTCCAATATTATTTTACAAAAATTCCGTTAACAGCTCTTGGAGCGTACGCACATTGCTATATGCCTTTTTAGTAAAAGTTGGTAACATAGTTGGCAAGTTTGGCACTTTTTCTGTGCACCTATTATTTTTAACGGAATAAATTTGTCTTATTTAATCATCGAAAACGTCGTATTAAACAAGGCAAATTTTTCTGAATATGAAATAGTGGTAGAAATTTTTTTTTTCAAAGTTGGAAGCTATGTAATAAACAGTGAACAAAGAGTTGTTTAAACCTTCTCGCCATTTTCATAATTATAAATCTGATTTTTTTTTTCAGTTCTTCCGTCCGCTGCAGAAAGGCAGATGAATCTGGGCCGTGGATGTGGCTTTTGTAAGAATATCGTCGGCCAAGATTATAAAAGCCACCAGCTGAAAGATAGGTCTGGTAACGTCGTATGTCCACTGCTTTTTTCGCATTCTTGCGAACTGTGTGGAGCCACTGGGCGTAAAGCCCACACCTTCACCTATTGTCCGTTTTTTGAAACCAGTTACTTAAAAAATATGATACCAAACTATTTAAAAAAATATGATGGCACATTATAGAAAACATATGAATGATGCTTGTCATTTTATGATATTTGTATTTAATATACTATGTGTATTTAATAAATAATGTGCATGTATATGCTATTTGTATTTTTTTAAATAAATTTTCTTATGCAATATTTTGATATACTCGTGGCGTCATTTCCATATGTAATAGTTTTAACTTGTACAGCTTTTTGTTTGCTTTATTATGAATTGCACAGAGTTTTCCATTTTCCAATAAATGCATTATAATATTGAATTATATTATATTACTCCTAAGGATTCGTACGCATTGATTGAGGTTATTTTAGGTATTTTAGTACCTGGAATTTCATAAAATAATGGCCACTATATCTCAAAAATTCTTTTTTTTCATGAGCTCAGGTAAATATTGCTTTAATAGATTCTGGTAAATGGTGCCTATAGTTCTTGAAGCGTGTGAATCCTCCACCCGAATGATAAAATTTCCAGACTAAAGTTCCTTCAAAATTTATCTAAATCGCAAACTTTGACTCAATTTAAGAGAAGCAATTTTGCTTTTATGAAAAGAGAGAAACTGTAGACTATTTTTCTAGAATATGAATCTAATTAATTCAAATCACTCCGTGAACGTGTGAGAACAACCAACTTTCGAACTCCGAACAGCCTTAATGTTAAAGAAAAAGGAAGTGACTTATCATTAAAATCCTGAAGCATCAACTGCAACCTTTTTCGCAGATGTTCATTACCCCCGTGGAAAACTTCCACCAGTAAATTTAAATGGAAAGTTTCCTTTGCTTTAAAAGCCTCATTTATAAAACATTTCAATCAAAAATAATGGTGAAAACTGATATCTATTTTTACTGGTAGAAGATTACTTCGTTGTCAGTAGTTCCGCCACATTGTAATACCAGTTCAATCTATTGTCAATGTCAGTGACAATGTTACAATAATTGCACAAATTTATGTAATTGAAAAATTTTAGTAGATTTGTGAATGGAATTTTCCATTAGCAAGTCGTTTAAATTAAACGAATTTTTTTTCAATTCTACTGGTGGCAGTTTTTATCATCGACAATCAGAAATTGCTAATTCGATTAAAAGAAATTTCCGTCATCTTGTGACAACATCCTCAGTGTGACTCAGTTACTTCACCTACAGTAATTATATAATGCACTGTATGTCTCCTCTTGTTTATTCATAATTCCATTATCTCGATCGAAAAGTGTTAAAAATTCTTTTAAACCTTTGCACTCGAGAGGTGATTTTCACTGACCACTAGTGTCCCGCTTAAAAGGGTGTTCTAAATGCTCTGAACGCTAGAACTGTAAACTTTTTTCGCCTTATCTACAGGCAGGGGAGCAAAAATCTACAGAGTACGTAACAGAGCCTCAACTCGACTTGAAAAGAACGCCCTCAGTGGATCACTTAAAAACTAAACCATCGCGTTGGCGATTTTTATCCTCGTGATTTCAGTTTAACTGTAACACTATTCTGGTTTGGCGCTGCTTGCTGAATGCTGATTTCATTATCTTTGCACACGTGCTTATGCTATTTGATCTTAGATTCCCGCGCTTATATTGATTCGTAATTATTGCTGTTATTATTCTTGAATTTTCAAGTTTAAATTATAAGGTCGTTATGTTACGAAGAGACACATGTATTGTTTGCAAGACGAATACGTCAAAGTTATTTCATATTAAAATAATTCTTTCATAAATTTCAAACAAGAAGCAGCAAGCCGTCGCTGTATTTTTTTCTTATATCATTTGTCGCCAAGGAAGCGATGTTTCGCCGAATTAGCAACCTTATGTTATGATCGTAGTTTCAGAGTCATCCGCTCGTCTCGCTACTGTCTATGCATAATCCCATGTTAAACAAGTTGCCATTACAGTGTATGAAAGTTGATTCTCTGTTATTACTCTGTGCAAAAATCTAGGCGCCAGCAGGCAGTTTCTCACCACAAAATCTATTTCGTTTTTCTTCGTCTAATATTTCGTGTAAAATTCCTGCTAGAATGCCATTAAATTGTGAGCGAAAAAAGCTTTAAAATTTCATTGGGGAGAGACTACCCTCTGGTGCCTAGATTTTTGCACCCCTGTCTTCCGGCCAAATCATCTGTGATAAATCAGGGCGAAATAAGCTGTAAGATATTAAGGGTGTCCAAAGCAATTGGCGTCCCGATTTACAAGGGACACCTGACAACAGTAGCGGTGAGTGAGAGTCACCTCTGGAGTGCAAAGATTTAAAATGTGAAATAATGATGCCATACTTAAAAAAGAGATGGAGGGGATCTTGTAAATTCCTTAGGAACCCACAGGAAAGGTTTTCTTATCAGTGCTGCCACATGTGGCAACTTTTATATTCTGCTCACACCCCTATTATAAGAAAAGAAATACATTTTGTCGTATATTTCTGTTTCAAATGTTGTCAAAGTATGTATAAAAGCTTTCTGTTATGAAGAAAGGTGGTGCGAAATAAAATTAAAAAGTAGTCGCCTGGTCAGACCTGCATTAGAGGACTTACACTGATTAATTTGCATTCACCGAGATGTGAGATAAATTAATAAAAAAATAATTACTGGGTTTGTATACGTTAAGGATTCAGGGGATTATAGATGTTTTTGTAAAAGGAATTTTGTAAAGCACTGATCGCTATGTATGAAGATTGAATTTGTTTTTCATTAAATAAGGCAAATATTACTTTATAAATATATTAATAAAAGGTGCCTGAAAGTTCTTGAAGCGTACGATCCCTGAACAAATAAATAAATACATAAATTTCACATCCTTATTATTATTATTATTTTAGTTTATTCTATTAATAAGATCTCAAAAGTTTTTGGAACATAATACAAGACTCTCCATATAACCGTCATAATCTACCGTAATTTCCTGTAGATAACCCACAGATCAAACAATTCTGTTTTGACGCCGAAAATTCATTGAGTAATTTAACCTTCCGTCTACCAGACGGGTCCATTGGACCCGACAGCAATATTTCTGGTGTCAATGGTAAAATGAGAAATTGTCGATTGATACCGGAATTTATAAAGGACTTGTCTAGATATTACGAATTCCTTAATTTAAGCTTTCATTGTAAAAGCAAAATTATATTAAAATATTACTGGTGCCGTTTGCAAGTTTGGAATTAAAATTAGGTGTTGCCGTAGATAAATGGGTGTTTTGTCTGGTAGACGGATGGTTAACACTAGAACCGCGTAACCGGGTCATTTTGACCCGTAACAAAAGAAGAGATGTCAATTCGAACCAGAAATTTTTTTATAAAATAAGTTATATACATGATGCAGAAAAATAATTTAAATAAATAAGTGATTTAGTTTAAGATAAAAATTCTGGTGCGAAATATTTTTATGAATCTCGAGAAAAAAAATCCCACGGTTCTAGTGTTAAGATAAATACATACTGTGATACAAAATGTTACCTTTTTTTTTTTTTCTTTTTTTTTTTAAATTTTCTGGGTCCAAACGAAATTGTTTGAACTGCGGGTTACCTACCGTAAATTACGGTATTATGAATATTAGAGATATATTCTATACTTAGGGGTTATACAAATATAACGTTAACACAGTGTTGACAGATCGGATACTTATTTTAAATTCAGATTCTTGACTAGCACCACATTTTTGAAATAGAAAAATGGGCCTTATTTAACCCATTAGTGCCTGAAATATTTTCTTCGTTAAATTTCATATTTTGCATTTCCCCACCACTTTTAAAGCAAGAATAACTTTTATCTTAATTTATCGAGGACTTTGTCTCGAGAAAGAAAGTATTTATTTATACTCCTTTTTTACTGGTTTGAAATGCGTTTATTCGAATTTTTTAAAACTGTCCCAAAGATGGGACGCTAGGCACTAAAGAGTTAATGACATATTAATAAAGGCGAAACCAAACGGAAATTTTCCGTTTCAAAAAAGTGGTGCGAAAAAAAAAAAGAATCTGAATTTTAAAAGAGTAACCCACTGGGAATACTGCGTTAACATCTTTTTGGCATTTCTGAATATGATATATTTAAAAAATATATCTAATTCCATTATTTATGGATGTAACCTTTCACAAATGACACAAAAGGCTAAAAATACTAGATTGCACCAGAAATTTGAAGTTTTTGTTGTAGTAAATAAATTTCAAACACTTGCTAATTCTTTAAAAATTGTTTTCTAGTAATTATAATCTGATTTAATCTAGGAATATTCAAACAGATATAAAAGAACGTGCACTACTACAAGCGTATTCAGAAATTTCAGAAAATCTGCATCAAACCATTTTGTTATATCATGTTACATGGAGTGTGCATTTGGGAAATACTGTAGTTTTCAGACAGAATTTGTGTTCAGAAGTGCTATTACGTTATTTTCAAAAAAGCTTTACAGATATCTACACCAGCATTGCAAATTATAAAAAATCATTGAATATAAAATAAATATTTAATACATTATTTTATTTCAACTGCTATAATTAAATTTAATTAAATATTTTATTCAAAAATATTTTTACAAAACTTTAAATAGAACAGTAAGAACAAACAAGATGTAGAACAATTCATTCTTCTCCCCCTACCCCACCCTAATGATATTTTATCAATGTCTAAAATTTTTTTTCTAACGCCTAACATTTTTTTTTCTTTTGTTTACAATGATATACAGTTATGGTTGTATATTTATTATTTGAATAGTTTATTGATTAAACTGGATAATAGTCCTTAAACCTTTCAGGGGAAGAAGAATTCTGTTCGTAAAAGGATGAAATAATTGACTAACACCAGAATATTTAAACGACTTTCTTAAAAAAAAAATAATCAGCTATTTTGCACTTTCACTACAAAAGCAAAATTTAATTTCAATTTTCTTGATTTCAGTTTTCAAATTAAAATTAGGTGACTACATCGTCTTGTCGTTGACCATTTAACTCAATTTCCCGTACGCCGTTCGGGCAAGACGAATTTGCTTGATTCTTCATTGAAAGCTTTTTGACGCCACTAATTGTTTTAAGTGCGATTTCATACTATTTAATTTCAGAAATGTTTAGACTGAATATTAAGAATTTTTAAGTTTAAAAAACTGGTGTTAACCCACATTCTCAATTTATTGTACATAAAAAAGGAATCAGTTAAGGGGGTTAACCCTTTGAGCTCTGGGGTGTAAATTTCTTCAATATTCCAAATGTCACATTGGCACCAGTATTTTGCAAATTAAAAAACCGGTTAACTAGAGACACGAAAAAATGCATCAAACATTTTTCAAATAAATTTGGTCAAATTTCCTGGTGCCAGTGTGACATTTCGTAATTAAAATTATGTGGTAGAAAATTCTACCATCAGAACTCAAGGGGTTAAAAGGGTTAAAATATAACTATTGTATATGAAATATTTTTAAATCAGAAAAGTTAAAAAGAAATAATTTCCAGTTAAAAGCATTTAATAATAGGGTTTGGTCTCATAATATATTCAGCAGTAATAATACCATCTTGTAATCGCCTCATCTTGTAATTGCTGAAGGATAAGAATGCCAAACGTCGAAGTATACCATATATTTTGGAATTAAATAATTTTATAATTACTTCATAATTTTAATAACAACTTTGTATTTTCATAAAAATAGATTACAGAATAAAAAGAATGATTGCATACAATTTTGATGTAAAGAACAAGCTAAAAACTGAAAATTTTGATGTAAAAAACACAAAAACAAAATTACAAATAGAGTGAGAAAATCTTGTTTGGGTAAAAAATGTTAACAGTGGAAAAATACAAACCCCACACCCCCAAGAGATAGCTTTTGATATCATATGTCAGATCCCTCCTCCTCTAAAATGATAGCGTTATGTATACATAACCCTATATGTCTTTTTTACATAAAATGTATTTAGGCATTTTTTTACATTTTTTTACAATCTGCTGTTTTGGAATGTATTTCATAAAGTTAAAAAGTAGCGAAATACGTGGGCTATTCTACAGTGAAGTTCAAGCATTTGTAAATCAGAATAAATATTCGGACAACTATGGAATGTCTCTTTCAGCGATGTGCTAATTATCCAAAACGCTGGCAATGTCAGTTGATCTAAGTTTTTTATATTTTATAGTTAAAAAACAATTAACCGGTTATTTAAAAAAGCACAGAATCCTGTGTAGGGGGTTACTTTATTAAAATGAAAATAACACATTTGAAATTATATAATAAAACCATTATCCGTTTCTTTTATTGTAAATCATTTATTGTGTCCAGCATTGTTCTTAAACGAAGCTTACCGTTTTATTCTTCTTATGAATTTTTCCTTTACAAGAAGAAAATATTGGATAATTATGAAGGTCCTAAGAATCATTTTTTAAGAGGGGGAGGGGACTGAGGCACACATTTGCACAGCTGCAAAGTGATATAATTTACTATACCCATTATTTACAAATATTAATTGCCATTTCATTTGTTTACTAAAATAAGAAGCTTAAATATATTTTATCCGTTTTTTAAGGGGAAATGGAACGAATTTATAAAACTTTTCTTTATAATGGAAATGAATATTTTTTGTAAGATTACAAAATAAGACGCGCCCATCTTTTATTATAGGTCAATAAAATAGTGCAGGGTACGCACAAGCTTACCACAAAATGTTTACAGCATTTTCAATGTATTTCACTGCAGAAAAAATATTGCGATATTTGAGAATAAAGTTGGTAGTTGCGATTGCTGTTTCTTAAAACTTAAATATAAATCTTCTTATCATTCATAGTGGTGCCAGAGTCCTTAAAAATACAAGGAGTGTGCGAACACTTTAGTGGAAAAAATGGTGTATGTGATTAACTTCCTCATTCATATGGCTTCATATGAGGACAGATAAAAAAAAAGGTATAAGGGAAAAAATACAGCATTCATTTATTGCAATCTGACTTGTGGACAGATAATAGCTAGCACGATAGCATGTATCATAATAATAAAATTAATTTATAATGGGTTCTCATTTATCACAAAAAAGACAATAATGAAAAATAATGAATAATAATGGAAAATAATTTATGCATGAAAGAGTTAATGATATGTCTGTTGGGGCTAGAGTTTGAGAATTTTCACATTAAAAAATATCCCACAAATATGCCAGTTTGAATTCCATTTTATCCAAAAAAAAAAATTCACCTTCATATTGGAACTTTTTAACCTTTTATGGCTGAATTGTCAGTTTGGCATCTACTTTCAATTTAAAAAATTCAAATTCACATCAGATATTTTGAAAAAAATTCAGATTTAAAAAGGTTTAAAAAAGAGGCCAAATGTCTCTGTAATATTGCATTCACACCAGAATAACCGAAAATCTTAATTCAAAATTAGGAATTGCAATTTTTCAACATTTTTCTCCCCCCCCCCTCAAATTAAAAGTATAAAATTTGATTAAAAGCTTGTGGTGCGAATCTTGTTTCAATGAAGTGTGACAAAATGTATAAGGAAGAATTTTTAATTAGCGCAATAAAGAAATGTATGGCATTAAATAAATCAAAAAATACTTTTTTTGCGTTTTCTGGTGTAAACTGAATTATTTAAATAAATGAGGAGGCCAAACTGGAAACCCTGATATCCCATATTTGTACATGTATAACCAATGGTATGGATAGTTCTCTCCTTTACTGTTTGCAACGTGGGAAAGGGTACCGTACTGGGCGATTCTCTGTTTTCAGTAATGAGAAAAATGGGAGCAGAATAGTTGGGGAGTGAATTAAACCTGCTACTGTGTTCGGGTCGATTTCGATCGAAAATCCATATTCAATGAAAACAGGGCCTGAAAAATCGACATGCTCGACATCAGTATTTCCAGTCTGACTACATTTTTCAAAAATTTGATTGCCACCAATCATATTAAAGGATAAAATTCCGCTTGATTTATATTTTATTAAACAAAACAAAGGGTATAGCGAGGTAAGCATGGCGAAATGGCCCCCATGGTCAATGACTGAATTATTATTTGTACTAGTTTCAGCACTCTAAAAGAGTATGAAGTGCAAGGTCATTGACCCCTGTCTTTAAGATGATCGAAAAACTTTGTACGCGCGCCGTTATTTTTTGAAAGTATTTTTATGAAAAACTATACAAGCTAGAAAGATGGCTCGCATATATTGAGAGATACGTTGAAAAATATTTTGCATTTTTTCAGAGTTTTCGTGAGATGACGATTGTGTTAAATAATTAAACAAAGTATAAATCTTTTTTTGTACTGTTCTGTTATGTCTACCGCGCCAAAAATACATATAATATTCTTTAATTTATGTATTTATACCACACAAAAGTTGATCAAAATCAAAGAGGTGCTGCTTTGAATAATATCTCAGAAGAAAATAGAAAAATAGAAACTCTAAATAGAAAAGAAAAAAAAAAAGGATAGAAATTGACACCGGAAAATTTAAATAAAAAGTAGACAAATTAACCTTCTTACCCTGTTCAAATTGTACTCAATCTTGATTAAAAACATTTCACACCAGAATTGTTATTTAAAACATTTTAACTTATTTAATTGACAAATTTCTCTGAATCTGTTATTTAACTTTCTTTATGGAAAAAGTTCTGGTTCGAATCGTACAAAACAAATTATAGTTATGGGTCGATGAGACCCATTCAGGGTAGGAAGGCTAAAAACACTAAAATACGTCTAGGTAAGGCGATGAAGCTAACGACCGTCCCGACTTACACCCCGAATATATTTGTCTTGCTGAAATTCTACCTTCTTCTTTTTTTTTTTTTTTTTTTTTTTTTTTTTTTTTTTTTTTTTTTTTAATGACGAAGTCAATGTTGTAATAAATGAAAATCGTGATGATGATGATTGAAACTATATGCAGTTGAGAGATGCTCATAGTTACGGCATATTATATAGTTCCTAAATAAGAGAGCATAAATGAATTTAAAAATTAGTGAGAAAACAAGCAGTTTGTTGTTTAAATATTTCCTCAATTTTACAATTACGATCGCTTCGAGAAATTCTTTTCGAAATGCCCATTTAGAAAACATTTTTTGAAGTATATTCTGCCTTTATTAAAAAAAAAAAAAAAAAAAAAAAAAAAAAAAACCTGGCCAATATACTTCACATTATATAGTTCCTAAATAAGAGAACCAGTGAAATGGATGTGTTTGAGAGCAAAATGAATTTAAAAGTGAGTCAGAATATAAGCAGATGGATTTGAGAACACCCTTAATGCGGCATTTTCTTCAACTCCTATTTTTGTTTAATTTGTTTTTGCTATAAGAATTGGTCCTATTAAAACTTGTAAATATAAATGATGTAGATATTTTTGAGAAGATCTATAATAAATTCATTTGGTTTAAATTTATTTGATATCTTAAGAATTGACGAAGTTATGGAATTTTCTTTTCTCCCCCCCCCCCTTTTTATAATAAGAGTTTCTTCTATTAAAAACTTGTCAGGGCAAAAGTCTTAGATAATATTAAATAAATTTACAATAAATTTAATTGGATTTGAAATCTTTAGAATTGACGATGTTATGAATTTTTTCTCCCAAAAACCTTACTTTTTTCATCCCTTGAGTCCATTTTTATTTTTATCAAAAGTCTGCTATGCGTAAACTTTTGGTCCATTTTTTAGAAGTAACATAAACTTTAAACTGATTCAGTATCTATCTTAATTAGGAAGTCATAGGGGTTTTTCGATTTTCACAAAACCGTCCCTATTTCTACCCCCTTCGTCCTATTTTGCCCATTAACGAACTTGACCGATATTTTATGCCCCTTGATTTTATGCATCAGTTTGGAAGAGATTTGAGCCGAATCATAGAAATTATCGTGTCCATAAAAAAAGTGATACATAGATAGATAGATAGATCATTTTTTTTACTGACGTAGATTTATCGTCTAAGGGTCATGATTGGTATAGATCAGAAAAAAATTTTTCAGACATTTCAACGTAGAGGACACCGCAATAGGTAGTATTTCATTCAAAATCTACTTAAAATGTAAAAAATAAAATGAAACAAAATGTTGTTTTATCTTTTTTGTCCCCTTCATAAATCAAAAAGTGGCCACAAAAATTAACCCTACGTGGCACAGAAAAGTGAAATGCAGGTGACCTATGCCAAAAAATGCTAGATTCAGGGCTCATTCATCATTGAATGGATGAAACCTAGATTCTGTTTGAATCTTTCAAAGAAAAGTAAGTCTGGGACTTTCAAGTGTCAAATGAAATAAAATTGGCTCGAACTCAGGATTTGGTTCCATCTTCTTCCTCCTCTCAGAATTTGAAAATGTACCAAAGCAAAGAAATATTTATTTTATATTAGAAATGCTCTAAAATCAATATTATTTTAAAATATTTCTAAAAGGACATTGAATAATTAAGAGACATATCTTAATTATTCAAAAGCGTTTTATGATGTTTGGGTAAAGCTAACGTCAAAGATATATTGGAATTTTGATAGCTATAATTATACCCCCCCCCTAAAAGGCATACTTAACCCTTCCGGCGCAGTGTGTCCAGTCCTTGCACACCTAATTTTAATTCCAAACTTGCAATCGGAACCAAGAATATTTTTAAAGAATTTTCGTTTTTAATATAAAAGCGTGTATTTAGGAATTCGTAATTTCTACAAAAGTCGTTTTTAAATTCCAGTGTCAATCAATAAATTCTTATTCTATGAGCGAGATTTGCCTGCGCCGGAAAGGATTAAATGTCAAAAATTAAATAAATGGTTGTGAAGATTAACCCATTAATGCCTGAATTATTTTCTTCGTTAAAATTCAAACTTTGCATTTTCCCACCACTTTTAAAGTAAGAATCACTTTTATGTTAATTTATCGAGGACTTTGTCTTGAGAAAGAAATTATTTATTTATCCTCCTTTTTTACTGGTGTGAAACGCGCTTGATTGAATATTTTAAAACTGTCCCAAAAATGGGACGCTAGGCACTAATGGGTTAAGTAAAATTAACAATTAAACTATTTTCCTTCATGTAAAATAAAATTTAAAAACAGTATTAATGAAAATAAATATAAACGTAAATATTATCTGCTCTCTCATGAGTGAGGATAGCGCACAACTACGTTCAAGTAATTCGCAGCGAATGGCAAAGCAGAATGCTTTAATTTGATTATTATCTTTCAGACAAGAGAGGGGACTTTCTTACTATATGGAATCTTCTAGAATTTAACGTATAGTAGGAGTTCTACTATCAAAGAAGTTCTACACAAAAGAAGAGCAGTTGTCTTATTTACGAACGCAATGTGGCGTTTATTTTCATTATTCCTTTTCGCTCTACAATATCAGGACTTCCAGGATCCAGAAGATAATAAAAAATCAATTTTATGTCAAACATATATTTTGTTATTTATTCCTTATGAGACTTTGAGTGACTCCAATAGTAACATAGTGAACTAAAAGTTGCGTTTCATTTGATCTGGTTATTATTTCTTATCATTTATCACAATGCTACTTTTTGTAAATAATCTTTCAAAAATACACGTTTTTTCATTATAAAATAATTCTTGGGCGTCCAGTTAGAAATAGGAGGGGATCCAAGACATCATTTCTTCCTACGTCCATTTCTAATAAATTGGACTTTTGGAAACTCTTTTAACCCATCAGTTTGTGAAGAAAAAAGCCAGGATATAGTTGTTTTGTTCCATCCTACACTAGGTTCCGGGTGGAGGCTCCGGGCTATAGATCCATTCTCCTTTTGAATACCCCCCGCCCCTTTCCATCTGTTTTTCCATACAGCCACAGCACACATATTCACATGCGTGAGAATTGGCTCTGTGTTCTCAATTAAATAATCAATTTTTATGCATTTCGCAAGCTTTCGAAAATTTAAAATTTTTGTGTCCTAATATTGCCACATGAGTATAACATTCTGAGGGAGGGGGGGTGCAAGGGTTTGTCTGGGGTGGGTTCGAGCCACCCAGCTCCTTTGTTAGTTACACCTGTGTCAATAATAATTTAGAGATTATTTATATAACACCCTGAAAGGTATTATAAAATCTTTAGTACATATCTGAAATAATAGAAGGCAACACAAAACATCTACTGATATATAAATAGCTAAGTTCTTAATCGCAACTCAGGCGCTGAGCCTACATAGAAAATAAAATTTGTGATAAAAATTTGGCATTGGGCTAAAAATATTTAACTTTTTTTAAAAAAAAGTTTCGTAACTTATCAAGAATTGGCGACTATTTGCAGACTTCAAGATAAAATTCAACAACAAAAATAAAAAAATAAATGTCTTAAAAGAGACTGCTGATGCCATGTTTAAAAATAAAAATATATTACTTTAAAAATAGTTTTTACCTTATTTATATGTTTAAGTGTGTAATTTATTTATTTTTAGGATTTCATTTTAATTGTCCAAAATATTAACTTTTAAAATACAAAGATCCAATAGATATGACATGTAATCTGCAAACAATTGTTTGCAATGATAATTGTTTGCTAATGATTTGAGGTTAACCTCAAATCATTAGAACACTTGAAACAAAGCTGTGCTGATTAGTGGTCATCACGGTACATAGTTTTCATAAATGTGTTTTTAAAATGTGCTTTTTCCTCTATTACTGCTGAATAAGAGAAACAGCTTATAATCTTGCACATGTGTTGTCTGTCACAGGTGTAGTCGAAAAAATAACCAGAGATAATACGCACTAAGGACTAAGCAGATGGTATAAGCTCAAGGCAGAAGGCATACGTTCAAGACAGAAGATATACTCTAAGGTGTATATTGTATAGCTTTTTTGAGAAACATAGATTATACGTGGGCGCCCACTGTTCCATTTTTTTCAAACCGGTGTTACTTGAGAAAAAAATTCGTGCTAGATTTCTGCAAAAATCGCTAGAAGAAAGCGATTGTGTGTAACTTTCTACGAAATTTATGAAAAATCTTTTTAGAAAAAAGTAGTGCTAAAAAACGGACCAAGAGGGTGTCCTGTTAAATGTGTTCTGTAAAAAAATCCAGGAGGTTTACGGCGTATACAGCCGCATACGCTCTTCTACATTTCTTAGTATCTCACTTTCCGCCACTTTTGACGTGCCGATTTTCTAATTTTATATGTACCGTAATTTCGGGTGTATAAGCCGCGGCTCAAACAATTCTTTTTCGACCCAGAATTTTTTTTAAAATGAATGTTACTACTTAGATCGCCGTAAATATTTGTGTTTAATCATTAAATAAGATTTCTGGGTCGAAAAAGAATTGTTTGAGCCGCGGCTTATACACCCGAAATTACGGTAAATTAGGGATGCACAACCTGTGGCCCGCGGGCCACAATGATACCACTATTTTTATTCATAAAAATTTTTCTTTTAATAATGTCAGAAACTTTGCTATTAAGTAAAACAAACGTCGCTTTTCAAATATTCTGGTGGCAAACGATTTTCTGGCAAAAAGGTTGTGCATCACTAATGTAAATCATGCTCTATATACTTGAGTTAAGCATTGCTCCCATCTTTTACGCAATTTTGTTACCATATAAATTGAATAGAGGTATTCGCTTTACTTAACCGTGAAATTTCGACGAATAAATAAAACAATATTTACTATAAAATTTTGGTGATAGGAAAAAGGCGTGACAGTTGGCAGCTATGGGGTAAGGAAATATTTTCTCATCTTGAAATTTGAAATAAGCTGTTATATTCATATCTTAACCCTTTCACGGGCAAGGCATTCTATTCGTAAAATGCAGAAAAGTGTAAGAAAATACAAACTCCAGAATTTACAAACACCTTTATTTCAAAATAAGCAACAGCTTTTCTTCTCGTACTTTATTAGAGGAAAATTTTCATTATGGTATTCTTCTAGCATGTGACATTTAGGAATAAAAAGTAAGTTGCCCAAAAGGGAACCGCTTGTCTTAAAGGGGTTAATGTATAAAAATATCCATTGTGAAAACTACATACCAGTATTTCTTTTGTATATGATATGATGGTCACCAAACAAAAATAGATAACGTAGCAAAAGAAGTTTTTGTTGTCTCTCAGTGGCGTAACCAGGGTTGGTGCTTGAAAACAGTGATACTGTAAGGCAGGCCTGTCCAGCCTTTCACTAAGCAGGATCACATTTCAGCTCTTGGAAAATAATAAAGGGCGCCACTATTAACATTGTTCAAAACATCCAACAAAATTGTCTCACAGTATTAACAGTGATTAAACACACGCCAATGAAAATCGCAGTAGAAGATATAAAGCCCCTATATTGATCTGAAGCTCCGTGTAAAAAGAGAAAAAAATCAAAATAAGTCTAAATTGCAGTAAATTCCGAATTATACATTATCTTGATAGGTAGTTTCAAAAAATTTTGTAGTGAAAGCAGCTAGAAACTTAATATGGCTTTTAATTCAAATAAAATGATAACCAGAGTTATCGTTAGGAATTTTTTAGGATGAATAAATATTCCTTGATCAATTTTGTTTAAAAAATAAACCGTTCTAAAAAGTACAAAAGCAAAAAGAGGCGTATTAGTGACCAACCCATGGTTGTTTCGAAAGAGAAGCCTGGAACAGCTTCCATTAATGCATAGCTGCCAACTTGTACGGATTTTTTCTACCCCTTTTACTTTTTTAAACAATAGAATTGCTTGAAATTCAGTGATTCAATAAGCTAAAATCTTCCGTAAAATTTTAGTGGTATGAAAAATACGTACAAGTTGGTAGCTATGTTGATGGAAGTCATTTCGCACTATTTTATTGAGTTTTTTAACAAAAGTACAAAAATATCTAACATTTCAAAGGTTCAAGAGAGAAAATGACACCCAAAGGGCATATAGACCCGTATTATAAAACAACAGATTAGCAGTGTAACAACATCAACTAAAAAAAAGTGAGTGAAAAACTGAACTTTCATGCACAACAGAGGAAGATGTTTCGACATTTCATCTCTTAATTCATTTAAAAAGTTATTGGCAGCTTTTTAGCGATTTCCATAACATTTTTCATGAGATCAGCTATAAATTAGTAATGAAACACAATTACACATGATTAAATTGTTAAAATACTTTTTCTTTTCTAATACTTGAAAAACACTTTCAGAGATTTTTAAAATATATCTCCCTCTCAAGCAAATATCAAACATATTAAATAAATCATCTTTTAAAATGGAATATTTTTTTTAAATGTTAGTAACAAGAAACTTTCAAAAGGGCTCCAAAAAATCCATGAAAGGGCACCACATTGGACAGCCCTGCCGTAAGGTTTTCAGCTCCTGGATTTATAGCAGAAATTCTTCTGGTTAGATAAGGCGAACGTAACTTCAAAAAATTACCGGTGTTCGAAGCACTTGGGCACCTAGCTTGATTACGCCACTGAAGGTGATTTTACAGGGGAGGCTCCCGTGTATTTTTTTCATGGGGGGGGGGGGAGAAACTAACAGAGAGACTGTTGGATAGTCTTAGCCAGAGTGCCATGGAGAGAGGCTGGAGGTTTCAATGGTGAATTTTCCAGTGAAGGTGTTCCTGAGAAAAGACTAATGCGGGGAGAAACGTTTATGCGAAGAGCCGACGAGATATCTGAGTGATTCTCTGATAAGCTTTGCTAAATTCGTTAGAAGGGCGTAGCACGTAGCGTAATAACACAACCTAATGCCTAGTCATTATTTTAACGTATAACTTACTGTGAGGCGATAAAAAAGTGTTTAAAAAGTGAAATTTGCTTTTCATATATATATATAAGAAATATAGTACACAAAATTCTCTACTACATACCAGTCTATAAATGTAAAACTTGGTTTTTATGTAAATAACCTATAAATTAATTTTATTTTTTATTTTAACTGAATAAGTTAGTAATTAATTATTGTTCTACTCACATTTTAAATTGTGTCCAACTTCATTTGACTCTGATGGTAGCAAATCAACAAAACATCATCGATTCTAAATCTTTCGAGCATTTTACCGAAGTTTGAATAATCACCTTCATCGTATTGACAACTAGAAAAAGAATAAGAGATTTTTTCGTTATTGTTATAATATAAATAACAAAACATCCACGTTTATGAATTTCGCTTACACTAACAAAATAATCGCTACAAAACATTTAATTTTTTTTATATAGTTTGTAATACTTAGCCCACACGATTTTTTTTTCTTATACCTTTACTTTCTAGATAGATTTGATCCCAAATATAGGCAGAATACAATTAAGGCAAGAAAAAATTTCCATCTCTATTTTTCAAAAGTAATTTTTGCTGTAAACACAGAATTTCGATCTTTAAAAAAGTGAAATTTGCTTTTCATATATACTTGTGAAAAATTTCCCTTGTGGCAATCAAGCTGGAACTATAGAAACTAATAAAAGAAAAAAAAGAAAATGAATAGGGATGATTATTTTTTTATTTACATATTTCTTTCTAGAAAACGCTATGTACTTTCCACGCTAATAGCTTGGTCTTTAAGAATATCAATAAATTATAGTCGAAATATTATTATTATTATTTATGATACTATTAGCTACACAAAATTCTTGCATTTTAAACAAGTTTTAAATCTTTCAAATGACTTTGCAGTTAAATAAATCTTAAGAAGAAGAAGAATTTCACTAAAATAATCAGTGATTTAACCTATAAAAACACCTTCAGTTATGCGAAATATGTTACCCGATTTCGGCAGAGCAGGTGAAATTCAGTACAACTTAGTTTTAGTCCTCAATTTCCCCATCCGCACCATAATCTTGAAATAACATTTTTAGGTGCGTTCGTAATTATGTAAATACCTAGCATCTATAGTTGTCGTTCAGTCCGTCCCTCCGCATATAACAACGCAAAAACTACCCAACCGAATCGTTTGAAATTTAAAATATATAATTAGTACATCATTTTGTCGAGTCATTTCAATTTTTATGAAAATCGGATGCATAGATCAATTACAGGGACAATCAAAATTATTCCGTTACATTACGGTTAGTGGGGAAAAAAGTTTCAAGTGCATTTTAATCGTTTGAAATTTAAAATATGTAATTATTACATAATTTTGTCGAGTCATTTCAAATTTTATGAAAATTCAATCCATAGATCAATTACAGGGACAATCAAAAGTATTCCGTTACATTACGGTCAATAGGGAAAAATGTTTCAATGGTGTTACACTCATTCTAATATAATAGAATACATGAACCTATGAAACATATATATATTAAAATATACATTCTGTACAATCTGTGGTGAAAAGCACATTTATTATTAAATTACATGGCTACACAAAAGTATTCCACTACATAATGCCTGACGGGAAAACATTGTTTGGGGCATTTGTTAATTATATTAAACTATTTCGCATTTTATAAATATGATATACCGTAATTTCGGGTGTATAGCCGCAGATCAAACAGTTCTTTAAGGAACCAGAAATCTTATTTAGTGATTGAAGAAAATGGTTACGGCGATCTGACTCGTTATATTTGTCTTTAAAAAAATTCTGGGTCGAAAAAGAATTGTTTGAGCTGCGGCTTATACACCCGAAATTACGGTACGTTGCTGAGGTATTATAAAAGTTTTTCCTGTATATTTACAGTAACACCACACAAGATTTCGACCACTATGCTATATCTGAAATACTGTCTACGATAACAGCAAAATCTGAATATTTTTGAATCTTCGTTGTCGTATCAACGTAACTCATTTACTACGTTTTACGTGTAATTTCAAACTTGTGCTTTTTACTATGTCCACGTAGAAAAAAAGTTTTCAATTACTTCCAAGAAAATGTCTTCGTACTTCCTGTTGTCAAACAATAATTTCAAAAGTTTAGCAACAGAAATTCTTTATGGCTGAATTGGTTAACCCTTTGAGGGGCGGTGGTATGTCTATGAAACTACTTAATTTTAATTTCCATGGTCACCATTGGTACTAAAATTTTGGTAAAAAAAATTTGGTTTATTAAATTCATGAACTATAGCTTTTTCCGTTTTACATATAAAGTTGCTTTCAAGTTCGGGTCTTAATCATTAATTTCAATACTTAAATGTTGAATGTACTCCGCGCCACAAAAAAGCTAAATTTTAAAGAAGAAGGCTGCAATTATGTCTTAAAATGTGAAATACAGGGTGTCCCAAAAGGTCATGTCCAAACGGCACACATGGTTGTGTCAGGTCATTAGGAAACAGAATTACATAGGAAAGGGGGGTCGGAAACGCGATTGTAATCCGCTAGAGGGCGATAAGCGATGTCAGACGAAAGCGCGGGCAGTCGGATCATTCGAAGCGCGGACGTTGCAGAGAAAGGATGAACCAGTTGATGAGCACTTGGATGAGCACTTACTATGAGTTGTAGCATTTTTCTTTTTTATTTGGTACTGTTTTGTTGTAAAATAAAGATATTTTACACCGTTTGTTATCTTTTCTTTGCGTGACGGTTACGATGCAATTTCACTGTTTAGATCGCGTTTCCGACCCCCCTTTCCTATGTAATTCTGTTTCCTCATGACCTGACACAACCATGTGTTCCGTTTGGACATGACCTTTTGGGACACCCTGTATACCTAAAAAAGTATTTGTAATTATCAGGACTCCCAAATGGTCCGCGAACTGAACATCAGAATTTTTTTAGAGAAATTTTCTTTTTAGATTTTTCTTGCAAATTGTCAAGAAACCACGTTTGGCAGTTGATTCTAGCTCAAACGTATTATGAAATTTTCTGTTAAAAAATACTGATGTTCAGTTCGCGGACCATTTGGGAGCCCTAAATTATGCATTTAAAAAAAAATATTTTTGTTTATTTCACGTTAGTTCCCTGGTCTTTTACGATATTAATAAACTGTAATTGTACATTTATTATTATTATTGTTCAGACTTTTTTTCCATTTTCTGGTGTCAAACGGATCTATTTTTTGAAAACCAGCAATTTAAAAAAAATTCGCGGTAGATTTCTGCAACAATTCCAAGATAATCGCGGTTCCTGGAATGATTCAACGACATTTATAACTATTTTTTTTTTTTTAAATGAAAGTGGTATTTAAAAAACGGACCAAATCATAACCCTGCAATTTAACCCTTCCCACCAAAAAGAAATTCGGTTACTAAAATGTTGAAATATTTGGTTCAAACCAGGATTTGTGAAAGCAATTTTATGAAGATAATTGAAAGTTTTTCTTCACATATATTAGAAAAGGAAAAAAATATGTTTCGAAATTATGACACAGGTGTGGCTATTAAAAGTTAAAATTAGGGAGGGGGGGCATCATGCCGGAATGAATTACCGTAATTTCGGGTGTATAAGCCGCAGATCAAACAATTCTTTTTGGACCCAGAAATCTTATTTAGTGATTGAAGACAAATATTTACGGCGATCTGACTAGTTATATTTGTTTTTAAAAAAATTCTGGGTCGAAAAAGAATTGTTTGAGCTGCGGCTTATACACCCGAAATTACGGTAAACCTTACCGGCACACTGTGCCTGGTCTGGGATACCTAATTTTAATACCAGACTTTCAAATGGCACCAAAAATATTTTAGTAAAATTTTGCTTTTACAATAAAAGCTTAAATTAGGGGTTTTAAAGTATCTAAAATTTCGGGGTAATTCGATAATTTCTCATTTTACAACGGATTTTGCCCGTGCTAGAAAGGGTTAAACAACAGTTCTAAGACTGTCGAATGACTTTGCAGTAATAATATATCTTAACAAATTGGGGACGAGCGGCCCGTATAAGAGTCGCAAAAAGTCGGCAGAATCCTTGTTTATCCCCACCAATAAAAATTTTTGTAAAATTTGCCCTATTTAATAGAAACATTTACTCTATTTAACCCCTCCGAGACGGGAGCTTTATACGAAATTTTTAATGATTTTTCACCGGTTTTAAGAAACAGAAATTTGTTCTTATTAAATCGAGAAAATGATCCGATTACATAAGGCAAATTTTATAGTATAATTATATTGGTGGAGATAAACAAGGATTATTGCGTCTTGTCACGACACGTATCGCTTGTCCCCCAAGGGGGTTAATATGGCGCCGATTTCTGCTCTTAAAAACCGGTAGCAATCGTTAAAAATTTCGTAAAAGCTTCCCGTTGCAAAAGGGTTTAAAAGAAAGAAGAATGCTATAAAAATAATCAGTTATTTAACCCCTTGAAGGGCGGTGGTATAAAATGCATACCATTTAATTTTAATTGCGAAATGCCCCATTGGCACCAGAATTTTGAAATGAAAAGTTTAATTTTATCAAATTCATGAAGAAAAGTATTTATCTATCTTGCAATAAATTTCTTCATAAATTTTGTAGTCAATCAACCATTTAAGGATTTTATGAAAAGTGATTTCCCTCTCAAAAGGATAATCTATAAAAAGTCCGTCACGGGCACTATGTTAATCTCTTCAAGTGCAGCGGTTTATTTTTCCACCCAATTACAATCCTTAAACGGCACATTGCCTCCAGATTGTCTCCAGATGAAAAAATCTTATTGAATAAGGACACGAAAGCTTTTGCTAATTTTGAAATAAATTGGTTTGTGAAATCTGGTATTAGTCACACATTTCAGTATTTAGCGATTAGAAGTACCTTTCCTCTGAAAAGATTAGACGTTTTCTAGAAGCCCTCTGGAATTTTTACATGTATGGCTTAATCTTTTCAAAAGCAATCTGTTGCGTTTTTGTAACGCCGAATTCCAAGCGGAAATTAAAAAAAAAAATACATTTTTTAAATATCCGCTGGAAGTAACGAAATACTATTTTTTAACACTCTTCCCTAAGGGTTATTGTGGTGGTTACTCGATAACCCCCCCATATGTTTAGTTTAATTCATTTTTATTAGCCATTTATTTCTTATTACCTCCTTTTTATTAGTGTTCTCAATTTAAATTTTATTTCGATTTTCGTTTCTTTTCTTATCGTCGCCTGTAATGTTTTCTTTCTTACTTAGCTTTCGAATGTTCCAAGCCGGTAAAATCCTGTTCGAAATCATTCCTTCCGGTTTAGAGACCCTTCGAGAACATTCTCGCTTGTTCTATGGGTGGAACTTCCGTTTATTCGGACACCCCCCTTAACCTATCAAATTAGTTTCCGCAGGTGACGTATTTTAAGTCATTCAGCGCTGGGCCACCTGCTTTGGCCTCCCTTCTTTACGTGTTTATCAATTCTGTTTTTATTAAATTCATATTTCTCCATACTTTGCATCGTAACTTGGCTTATTTTGTCACCCCCCCTTCTTTCGCTCGCTGCCAAATTGGCGTATTGTGGGATTCCTGTAACCTTTTCTCTTTTTCCCCTGGGCTCTCGGCCACCTGCGTCAGTTGCGCTGCTAGACACCTGCCGTAATGGATGCGGTCGGATGATTGGAAGTTTTGGGTGGAATTTCGGGGTATGTGTGCGCCCCTCGAGACCGTTGCATACGGGCACCATTTCATGCTGCTATGATCACGCCATGGTTTCAGGAAAGGTTGATTTTTCAAGGCTGCGAGGAGCAAAGCCCCTTCAAAGGCTTCCCGAAATTATTGTGTTTTGTGCCCTCTCTTTTTCGGAATTTCACAAGGTAAATAAGGTCACACCATGGATCTTCCGTTTGTTGCTCTCGTGTTGGCTTCATAACTTGTTGTAGAATGTCGTCATGTGTCTTCTAAATATTTTTTTTTATTTTTTATCATCATCTCATCGTCAATAATTTTTCTTCAACTACCTTTTGTGCTCAAATTTTCTTCAATAATCTTTTTATTTGATCTCCGTCCTCTGAAAAACAAGCAGAGGTGAAGATTTTCTTTCGTGAGGTGAAGAATGTTCTTTCAAGAAGTGATCATACATTTTACATAACGTATTGACTTTATAATTCTTTCGTCATTTTAATTTGCTATTTGGCCCATCTTCATATAAATAAATTTGAATATTCACGGGGCGTTCCATGGAAAATATTGGTGCATATCTATATAAAATTCTCGTCTGAAAATATTTATATATTTAAAAGATACATATATTTAGGTGATGATTCTTTTTTTGAAGAAAATAATGTTATTTTCCTTTTGTGTGTTACGAGAAATTTTTCAAGTTCATACTGCCAAGATATATAAAAAAAAATGTGTTATGATGAAGAATGTTGGTTTTGTTTGGAATATATCAATTTAAAAAATATCTTCATTTGTAAAGTTTTTACTATAAAACAAATGGTTAATTTCTATGAGAAACAAAAATGTTTCTATAAAGAAGATAGTCGATTTTTCATGAAAGAAATACAAGTATTTCATAAATAAATAAATATTAATCTTCAACCAATTTGTGTATTAATTCCTGTGCATGTGTCTGGATTTACTACTCATCATCTGCCAAGGACTTCACAGGTAACTTTACTTTTTCTTCAAATTTATAGTTTATAATTTTGTATTTAGTTTATCATCTTCAAGGTTAAAAGAATATTTTTATTATTTTAAGTGAAGTAAGGATGGTCACTTTTGGGTCGTTTGCTGGCCTTCATTCTCCGCGATGTGCTGTCACTTTCACGATCACTTTGGCCTAATTGTGGGTAGAAGCAAATAAAAAGTGTTTTCTCCTCCCATCTCTTCTCCTCACCCACTAAAGTAAACACAACAGTTATAAACGTTGAAAATAATTAAAATTTTCTTGTGCGAATCTTAATTAACTTTAGATAGCATATAATATATCCCACCACCCCTCAAGCGTTTAACCCTTTCCGGCACACTGTGCCCTGTCCGAGGTACCTGTTTTTAATTCCAAACGGCACCAGTGATGTTTTAGTAAAATTTTGCTTTTATTGAGAAAGCTTAAATTAAGGAGTTTCTAATTTCTCAAAAAATTGCTTGTAAATTCCAGTGTCCGTTGATAATTTCTCATTTTACTAATAGAATTTGTCCGTGCCGGAAAGGGTTAAAATGTACATTATTTAAAAAGTTATTTGTATTAACATATTAGTTTTTGAACATCTTGGTGTATATTTCACGTTACTTGCTTGGCCTTTTATTATATCAATAGATTTTAATCGTACTATTGTTATTATTATCATCATCATTATTATGATTGTTGTTGTTGTTGTTCACATAAAGTTTTTGCATTTTAAACGCCACACATACGGGTATTTGACCAATCTGGGCGGCCAAAAGTCAAATTTTCAAAGTACTAAAACCGTTAAACGAATGACAACCTGAGTTACAGGACAGTTTAGTGAACAGTAACCAGCCATTCAACCTCTCCCCGGCCAACGCATCTCGTTAAAACTTTAGTCGGAATTCAATCATTCAACTTGTTGTTTATGTCAGTTCTTGGCGTTCGTGTAGAGACGTTACATTTGAAGTCGAATATGTATTATTTTACGTTTATTTTGAAAGTGCTTGTGATGGATACTGATACAGCAGGTAATAATGCAAAAGTTTATTATATTCTTTTATTGTTTTATCGTTAAGAAGTTTAATTGATGCACTTTTAAGTTACCCTCATTTTAGAGTAAGATTAATTCTAAAATAATTTATTTAATCGAGTTTTTGTTGTATTGCCCAGGCATATCCTGTTATAATTTTTAACTAAATCGAAAGTTTAAAGTTTTGAGTAATGAAAAATTAAAGAAACTGCCGCGGAAAAGCGCGGATGTGTATTGTCTGGTACTTTGAACATTTTTTACGAAATATAAAAAAAATTGACTATCGCATATATCATTCTAAAAAAGAAAATATTTTTATTGTAGGTTCACAAGATACCTCGAGAGTAAAAGTTGTGATTCGTAAATGTTTGATTAATCGAATGCAGAGCTTTGATTTGCCAAATTTTCAAGATAAATTAAATTTCTTAAAAGATAAGCTGATATCGGATGAAGATTACACAGACGACCAAATTGACAGATTAAAACGCAATTTTTCACGATTTAAATCACAAATTAAAAAGAGATGGATAAAAGCTTATAAAAAACAAGATATGTTTATCAAAAACAATCAATGTTGGCTAGGAGGAACGTTTGATATACCTGTCATACCACAACCTCGGCCTGGATGACCATCTAAATTATTTATAGAATCAAGTGAGAGAACTAAGAGGAGAAAAACAGAAGTACGATCTTTTCTAGAAAAGGAAGTAATAATTCATGCAGCTCAGGTTGAGTTGCAGAAATCTGGAAAACGAGATACTTCTGAAATACTCAAAGAAATTATAAGTTGTCCGAAACGTGCAACAAAATATAAAAAGGCATTTTCTAAATCAGAGATCGAAAAAAAAACTGATTCACTCACACCAACTCAAGCATTGTCCATGTTCGTAGAAGCCGACTTAAGTCGTTGACAATACGAAATAGTGAGGAATACCAACAAGATATTCTTTCCTTGTTATACCTTGCTGCAAAAAGCGAAACAAGAATGCTGCAGAGTAACAAGTACTTATGCTGACCAGGTATCTAACCCGTTAAGCTGAGATTATTAACTCGGCAGGTAGGGGCCTGGTCATCGGTTAGATAGAAAGAAAACTACTTATGCAGAAATCGATTTACAGTCTTTGGTTGACCATACAGTTAAGCATTTATCCATGTTCCTGGAAGAGGTTTTAACAACAGTGAAAGAGCAAGAAAGAGAGAGTTTAAAGTTAATTTTAAAATGGGGTTGTGATGGTTCACAACCCAAGCACAATTTAAACAGAACTTTGTAAATGATGCCGACACTGATGTGAACATATTCCAAAGTAGTTTCGCCCCTTTACGATTAGTTTCTGGTAGTAAAAACGAAAAGCTCTTATGGGAAAACCCAACACCTTCATCCCCTCGATTTTGCCGTCCTATAAGATTTCGTTTTGTAAAAGAAAATGTTGATGTTACGGAGGAAGAAATCAACTTTATAAAAAATTCTTCGATGTCACTAAACGCCACAGTAGTTAATTTAAATGGGAACAAGTTTTCAGTCAGTCATGTCTTCATCATGACAATGGTAGATGGCAAGGTCTGCAACGCTGCGACTGGCACAAAGTCCACATGTCAATTCTACATATGCGGTTCAATTTCTAAGGACTTTAACAAAATAGATTTTCAGAAAGAAATTAATCCTGAAGCTATCGAGTTCGGTCTTTCTATTTTACATGCTCGAATTAGACTTTTTGAAAGCATTCTTCATTTAGCTTATAAGTTTCCAGTAAAGAAATATAGCGAGCGGAAGACTGAAGCTGAGAAAAAAACTGAGCTGGAAAAAAAAAAAAAAAAAAACTCGAAATCCAGAAAAGATTTCGCGAAGAAACAGGTTTCCTGGTAGACATGCCAAAGGCAAATATTGGCAACACCAATGACGGTAATACAAGTAGGAGGTTTTTTGAAGATCCGAAATTGGCGTCTGACATAACAGGCATTATTTATGACTTAATATATCGCTTAAAAGTCATACTCGAAGCAATTCCAAGCGGACATATAATTAATACAGAAAAATACGAGAACTATGCATTAGACACTGCTCGCTTATATGTAGATTTGTACCAGTGGCATCCAATGTCTCCAACTATGCATAAAATATTAATTCATTGTTCAACTATCATTAAAAATGCATTATTGCCCATTGGGCAGCTTTCACAAGAGGCCGCAGAAGCGCGCAAAAGCATTTTAGGCTATACCGCCAAGATTTTGCACGAAAATTCTCGAGGGAAAGCTGCAACAAAAACATTTTGAATCGGCTACTTTTAACATCAGACCCTTTTGTAAGTAGCAAGAGGAAAGTCGTTGGTAGAAAAATGAACTCCTTTTTTGCCAGAAACGATTGCTCTTCTTTTACCTGCGAAGCCCAATATTAGTGATGATTTTTCAGAGAGTGACGAAAATGAATATTAGTATTTAAAAATGAAATTATTTTAATAAATCGTCTTCATAAATTTAATAAATGTATTTTTTCTTTCAATCGTACCATTTAGAATAGATATATGCAATAAAATAATTTTGGCCGCCTAGATAACGCAAATACCCGTATGTGCGCCAGTTTGAAAATTTCATATGACTTTACAGTTATTATAAAATTTAACCCTTTGCGGTGCTGGGCAAATTCATTGCTTAAGGATTGAAATTAATGATTGACACCGGAATTTGAAATCCACTTTATTTGTAAATAAGAAAAAGCTATATTACACGCATTCAGTAAACCGTAAAATTGTTTACCAATATTCCGGTGCCAATGTGGTGTTTGGGAATTAAAATTAAATGGCCACATAGATATACCACCGCGTCGCAAGCAGTTAAAAAATTGAAGAATGCAACTAAAAAATCCAAAGATTTAATTTATAAAAAAAAACCCTTCCGCCACGTGAACTATGTTCAACGCTACTCCAGAAAGCTTTGATTATGACTCAAAAAGTTGAATATTTGAAAAAAACTATTTGCATTTATATATTTTTGTATCTTGTACATTAATTTCTTGGTCTTTTATGATGTCAATAAATTGTAATCGTATTATTATTATTATAAAGTATTATTAATTGTTATTATTATTATTATTATTATTATTATTTGTTATTATTATAATTATTATTATTATTATTCGCATAAATTTCTTGCATTTTAACAACAGTTCTGTAAAGTTCGAATGACTTCACAATTATAATAAATCTTAAAGAAACTTTTTTTTACTAAAGTAATCAATGATTTAATCTATAAACAGAACTTTCATCACGTGAACTATGTTCAACGTTCTCCCAGAAGGCTGCAATTATGGCTTAAAATGTTCAATATTTGAAAAATTCCAATAAAAAAAGAAACTTCCTGTTCCATTAAATTCTAAATATAAAAGATACTCTTTTAAGTAAATAACACTGAAAATTAAAGTTTAGAAGTAATAGAAAGAATTTCTTGAAGACTCGTTAATGAATTCTGTAGATTATTTTCTGATAGTTTCACAAGCCATTAAAGTTTCTGCGACATCAAAGAGAAAGGATGAATGGATTTATTCAAATATTGGGAAAAGACGGTTTCTTGAATTATTTGTGATTTTAATTTAACAATTAAATTGATTTAGCATACCTAAAAAGCATATGTATTTTTTTTTATTCTTTATTTATTTAGAAGATGGATAATAAATACATTAGCACTTAAACCTTGAGAATGCATTGCATGATTTATACCAATGCTAAGTAAAATAACTTCATAATATATTTTAAATAATTTTTATATAGATTAAGAATCTACCGAAACAGGCTTTAAAGACTGTGACCGAAACTGATGTTAAATTTTGGTAGACTTCCTATTTGCGGCCAAAACCGAAACCGAAAACGAAAAAGTCAAGTTTCTTTAAGAGAGTCGGGACACAAAAACTCGAAATTTTCTTAAAGAAATTGCTGTATTAAAAAAATTTCTGTTTTTTTCTACTTAAAATGACGTTTAAATTATATTTATATCTTAACTGAAACAGGAAATATTATTTTTTTTCAATTTGGTTTCTTTTAAAATCCAGTTTTCAAGCAATGGTTGTCATGGAAATGACTTCCTGTGAAAATGCGTTTTTCTTCGTGATGAGTTATTTCACCATTTCTAGTATTTAAATTGTTATAACTCAAGAACCATTAGAGATAACTTGTTCAAACTTCAAACATGTCTTTTTCAGTTGTTTTACTTTAATTTTGATTGAGGAAATAAAAAAATCTCCTTTTGAAGAAATGATTTTTTAAAAATTTACATCATTATATATTTTTAAAATTTTTATTTTAAATATTTTTAATTTTTATTCAAATTAAAAGTTTTAAAAATGCAGAATCACAATTAAAGCTTATATATTTCCGCTTATTTAAATGAAAGGAAATTAAAATTCTACAAATAATATTTTAGGTTACAACAATCTCAAATTACCCCACTTTTTTAATAAATTTGAAATAATTTTTATTTAAGATTATGAGAAGTTTAAACATGTGATTTTGTTTACAAATAATATTTTTAACATCATGAAAAATTTCAAATTTTTAACTTAATGAATAAAAATTATTTTAAAATGTGTCACGGATCCAATTAAAGTAAAAATACATACTATATATAACATATATAAATATTAATTATTTTTACACGTTTATTAAATATAAATACTTATTAATTCATTATACATATGGAGTAAGTTGTCTCTCTGTGCCTGACCAAATTTTTTTTTTGCTTCATATAAAAGTAAGATGTTATTGATTCATCAGCGACACAGGATGATTTTCTAGCTATACGAATTTCATCTAATTAAACTAGTCCGAAATTGCACATCAAGTGTGGCAAATGAGGCGCGTTAGTAATGTAAGAAACTATTAAAAATATTCAGATCTTAGTGAATAGTATACATTATTTCGGATACAGTATAGTAGGCTAAACCTTTTGTGTGCCCCTGTAAATACTATCTTCTACAGGAACTACTTGAAGTAAACCTTAGTAACGTATATGAATTTCACAAAATGTGAAATATTTTAATACTATTAAAACGCGCCCCACAAAGTGTTCACCCTTATACCATTATGTAATAGAATAATTTTGTGTGGACATGTAAATTAATAACAAATATTCTTTGCACCATAAATAGCACATAATATATGTTTTAGTATATACTTCATAAATGCATATCAATTTTATTATGTTTGAAAGTATGTAATATCACTAAAGTGCATTCGAAACTATTTTTCCCATTGACCATTATTGTAACGTAATATTTTGATTGTCCCTGTAATTAAACTATTTTAAAATAGCAAATAAAGCCTTTGTGGAAACTTGTTTAATCCTTTTCGGCACACTGTACCCGGTCTGGGATACCTAATTTTAATTCCAAACTTGCAATCGGGACCAATAATATTTTATTAAAATTTTGCTTTTACATTAAAAGCTTAAATTAAGGGATTCAAAATATCTAAAAAATTCGCTTGCGAATTCCGGTTTCAATCGATAATTTCTCATTTTACTAACGGATTTTGCCCGTGCCGGAAAGGGTTAAAGGTAGAAAACCAACGATTATAAATGCACAAATAATGTGTGAAAAGGTAGCAAACAGCTGGTTCGAATCTACTATCGAGATTCTTCATCAGTGCAAAATTTTGCTAGTTATTTACATAATTATTTACATAGCGTAAATAACTAAGAGAAACTTCTGGGTCCAAACAGAATTGTTTAATCCGCGAATTATATACCGGGAATTATGGTACTTAATTTAAACATACATACATGAAAATCATATTTTGCTTCAGGGCATTTCCATGCAAACTTGTTTGTCTGTTACATGCTATGATTTTTGGCTACCAGTATTTTAAAGTGAGAAAATGAGACATAGTTTATCGAAGATATATCATCAATTGAATAAGGCGAAGCAAACTTTTCAAAAATAACGGTGGCCAACAAGCATAGCGATTTTCAGTTGTGTAACAGACTAACAAATTCCCATGGAAATGCCCTTCAACATTTCCTTCTATTAAAAGATTTCAAATGACGCTGTATAGAATATTGCTAAATTGTTAAGAGAAATTTCTTAAAGTAGTAAATTAATCTATGGATAAACCTTTCGTAATCATGTACAACAATCGACTCGACTGGCTGCAATAATGACAAAAAATGTTCAAAATTTCCAAAAATCCCTTAAAACCGAATGTTCTGTCCATTAAGTTCTAAGTATAAAAGATACAATTTTAAGTAAATAACACTGAAAATTAAAGTTTGGAAGTAATAGAAAATTTTTCTTGAAAACTCATTAATGAATTTTGTAGATTATTTTCTGATAGTTTATAAGGCATTTGGGACATCAAAGAGGAAGGATTAATGGATTTATTTAAATACGGGGAAAATGTACATACTCAGATTTTTGTTATTTAAAATTAACAAATAACAGTAATAGCTGTGATTATAGAATATAGCTAAAATGGTAAGAAAAAATATGTGAAACTAGTAAATTAATTTATGAATAAATCTTTCGTAATAATGTACAACTGTCGACTCGAGTGTCTGCAATTATGACAAAAATGTTAATTAAAAAAAATCTATTAAAGCCGAACAATTAGTTCCACTGAATAATAACTATAAGAAATGCGATTTTAAGTATAGAACACTGAAAATTAAAGTTTGGAAGTAATAGAAAATGTTTCTTGAAAATTTGTTAATGAATTCTGTAGATTATTTTCTTATAGATTTATAAGCCATTTGCGACATCAAAGAGGAAGATTAATAGATTTATCAAATAATGGGAAAATACATACTCAGGTTTTTATTATTTAAAATTAACAAATAACAAGGGTCTTTCTTGTCCTGAAATTCCAAGACCAAGAAATAATATAGCACCAGTATTTCCTCATAGAAAATCTGTTCAGAAATAAAACGAAATATAGCGCGTTTAGCCTAGATTTACTTTTCTGTATTAAATAAAAGAAAATACTGATAAATTAACTGAATGATTACCTGAATCACGCGATCACTGAAATAAACGGACTTAACGTAATTGAAAATATAACTAGTTTTAAATGTTTTTTAGATGCTTTATTTAAACAGAAAATAAATAATTATTGCAGATATAAAGAAAATGAATAACCAAATCTTGCATATTTCAGGAGAAAAACAATCTATTTGTTACCCAGTTGGAAAAGACTTCAGCGAAAACATTCCTGGTTCGAATCCTTGCCCGTACTATTTACGCCCAATTGGAACTGTATTAATAAAATAGTTTGTGAGTCTGTTTTTGTGCTCTCTCAACGATGTTTTAGTTAATATCCCGTTCAGACAGAATATTTAAGATATCTCAAACTGCAGAACTTACTGAGAGAGTTCTACAAACTCTCTCGGAGAGTTTCATTTTTCTATGGTTAGATACATCCACTACAACTTGTTCTAATTCCGAAGTATTCCAAAATAGTGGCCTATGATATCTTATATATCCAATATGAACAGGGTATAGGGCCAACGCTATGATATTGGATACGGATGTTCAGAATGGCCATAATTAATGTGAACGTATTTGAAGTGCCATAGAAGCTAAACTAGTTCAAATATTTTAAAGAAATTGAATATTTATTTTGTTTAGATTTCAGACCATGTGGAAATAGGTCTTCCAATAATTAAATAAATAAACAAATAAATAAAATGCGAGAGATGCTGTGTGCTATCGAATATAGAAATAAATATGAGAATAAAAGTGAATTTTTCACCAGCTAAATTTGAAAGCTTCTTTACTAAAACATTTATCAGATGCTGCTATGTTAGTATCAGGTAAAAATTTTATATATATATATATATATATATATATATTTAATTTTAGCTTCTCAGAATTTCATTTTTTATTTATTTCCATCAATGTTTTTTTACATCGACCTACTACAACCATTTAACCCTTTCCGGCACAGGCAAATTCTGTTAGTAAAATGAGAAATTATCGACTGTCACCGGAATTTACAAACGAAAGAGATTTTTTTAGATAGTAAGAGTCCTTTAATTTAAGCCCTCATTGTAAAAGCAAAATTTTACTAAAATATTATTGGCGTGTCTGCAAGTTTGGAATTAAAATGGATATCTCGGTCTCGGCACAATGTGCCGGAAAGGGTTAAAGGATCGGCCAAGAAAAATTGAGCTATAGACAACGAAATTTTCCGTAAAAAATTAATTTCGCCAAAAATCGCCTTTTAAGATAATTTACCTGAAAGCGCTAAGTATTATTCAATTGAGATTCGTAACTAGTAATTAATATAAAGATTGCAAATTTGAAAAAAATAATTTTAGCTTCCTTATTATTTGCATTATTAATTGGAAATAAGATATCAATTTGCCAATGTTCGTATTAAAATTGTTGCTATGACACGCATACTTGGTAATAAAAAAAAAACATTTTAAAAATTAATTTCTGAAAATTTATTAAAGCTAGAAAGGTGCATTTTCAATATTTAAAAAACAAATACAATTCTAAGGCAGAAAAAGTAAAGTAAAAAATGATTTCTTTTACATAAAGCAGTTCTTCAGGATATGAAACTATGATTCGATGAATTCCAAACGCTAAACATAATTGTTTATCTCAGAACGATTTGTTAATTATCATTGGAGACAAATTCGGGGCTAAATACCGTATTTCGGGTGTATAAGCCGCGGCTCAAACAATCCTTTTTGGAACCAGAAATCTTATTTAGTGATTGAACACAAAAATTTACGGCGATCTAAGTAGTAACATTCATTTTGAAAAAAATTCTGGGTCGAAAAAGAATTGTTTGATCCGCGGCTTATACACCCGAAATTACGGTACTTGATCGAATAATTTACGATAAAAAGATAGTTGTTAGCTTGTGCAATAGTTACGAAATTATTTTTAGGGAATTCAGATGAACTGAAGAAACATAATAGAACCAAGAAGAATGTGTAGGATATATAAAATGACGTATCTACCAGTTAAACCGTTACCACCCTGCGATCTATTTATAAATCACCTACAACCGAACAAGATATTTAAATTTCTTTACCAGTATTTAAATACGAGAATTTTCTCATTCTCTAATCTTAGTTTTGAACGATTAAATAACTTAAAAACCTAATTAAAAAAATTAATGGTTTTAAAATTACTAAAAGGAAAAGACTTGTTGCAGAATTAGCAAATTCGTGCTCACCACCTTTTGCACAAATTTAATTCGATTGGCACCCCTATTTTTAAAAGAATTAAGTTTAGTTCATTAATTACTAAAATGTTTCAATTAAATAAAATTATGCATGCTGTTCTTTTTTACTGGTGTCAAAAACAGTACTACATGCACCTTTTGAAGCGTCCCTAAAAAGGGACGTTAGGCACTAATGGGTTAAAAGAAATGCGAAAAAAAGTTAGCCGTTACCAGATAAACCTTTCTGTTTCAGTGTTACAGTGCAAAGAACACCCAAACTGATTCCGAAATGCTACTGTAACACCAAAATTTGGATATAAATATTTTCCGTTTATTACAATACGGAAAAAATAGCTTTCCTTATTTTTAATTAACCTTCCTACCCTGTTCAAATTTTACTCAATTTTGTTAAAAACATTTCGCACCAGAATTGTTATTTAAAACATTTTAATATATTTAATTGACTTATTTCTCTAAATCTGTTATTTATCTTTCTTTATGAAAAAAAGTTCTGGTTCAAATCGTATAAAACAAATTATAGCTATGGGTCGATTATACCCATTCAGGGTAGGAAGGTTAAATTTGTAAGCAAATTTCGGTATCATTCGTTCATTTCAACAAATTCGCAATGTAAGTGCCCTGTGCCGGAAAGGGTTAAGTAGAAAACTGCGAGGGAACGTGGAACTATTAATACAGAGAAACTGCCATAGCCTTAAAATAGGGAAGTTTTAACTGAAAACGCTTTTGCAAGGGCGGATTATTTCCATTGTACACTTCCACCAGTAAATTTACATGGAATTTTCCCACATACTTAAAGGCGTTGATATGGCCCCAAAAATTCAGTTATAAATAATGACAGAAACAGATTTTTCATTTTTACTGGTGTCAGTTTACTTTTGCCCCAGTAAGGAGCTGCGTTTCTGCAATATTTGAAAACCGGCGAAAAAAATTGACTGTGTACTGAGAAAACTGATATCGAAAATAGAAATAATTTTTTTATGATAATCCTGAGAAAATATTTTCATGAAAAATATGCTTAAACTAGTAAATCTGCAGATCAGGAGCTTCAACGTCAGCTTCGCACATATTTTTTTAAACACACTTTGGGTAATATTCAACTTCCTGGAAACAGTGATTTAAAATTTTCAAATTTCGTAATTATTTATAAGAATAAAATAAGAATAAGAAGTTTTCAGCCATCAAAAGCGTTAAATTAAAAAATTAGTTATGTTAGGATGTTCTGAAATTTTCATGACCTATTATTTTTGTTATTTTATTATAACATAGCAGATTTATTCAGGGGGGGCGGAGCCCATCTGATCCCTCGTAGTCTCATTAAAGTTAAATTTGTAACTTTCTATTAACTGTGCTAATGGTTATTGTATATCTTGCATTTTTATATATTTTAACTTATAAGGATAAGTAACAGTTTGAACAAACATTTTTCATTACCCTCATACTCTACATACCTGCCAGCCACAAACACCTAAATCTAAAGTATCAGGAACTTTTGTAAGTGTAAACTCAGTAATCTAGAGTTTTACAATTTTGTTTCCGAAAAAAAAAACTATTGCATTTTGCAGCAGTTATCGCGGAACAGACAGACATACAGAAGAACAGACTGACAAATGAAAAACAATAAATTTCGTGTCTCCAAAGTAAGCCTTCACTGAAGTTTCGGCAATGACGTCATTATTCATGAGTTATTGATATCCATGTTCCTTTCATTTTTAACGACTATTATAAAATACCTGTTTTTTCAACTATGACGTCATATTTTATCAAGAGAAATAGTTGTTAAAAATATAATTCATTTATTTCTTTTACTTCTAATTATGTCCCCATTTATGTCTGAAAAATTCTTTTTAACGAACCAAATATCTGTGTTCAATATTTAAAAAAAAGTACTATATCTATTTTTATTTTAAATCTGACGTCATATTTATTTTTTTTACTCAGTTTAATTTTTCGAGTGGAAATCGCTCAATTGAAACTTATTGCCGTTGAAAAATTATTATTCCAAATTTTGATTTTTTTGGCAATGATAAAGGAAATTCGTTAAATTTTATCTAAAAAATCCCTATTGATTCTGTATGAAAAAGAAGGAAATTTTAAATTATTAAGGAAAATATTTGAATAAAATTAATAAAACATAGCGTATGTTCTTTTCGGGGTTATGTTATATTCATACGCAAAGATACAAAGACATTGATTACATCATCTGTTTTGATGTTGACTTCTTTTAAATTTTCGTACACGCTTTCAAATTTATAACATTATAAGGATAAGGATTAAGATGAATGGTTGCTTAGCAACCATTAAGAGAAAATAAAGAAAATGAAATAAATACATTTGAAATAAGTAAATCTCTAAAACAAATTAGTTTAAATTATTGGAACAGATTTATAAAAAATCTCCAAAATTTACAGTAATAATTTAGAAAATCTGACAAATGCGTAGACAAAATTTCAAAATAAAACGAATAATTTAACTGATAAATTTTATTATTCATTTATCATTGAATTCCATTAATCAAATATGTCATTTTATCTCAAGGGAAAAAAATTGAAAATCATTGGATTTGCCGTAGAAAAGCATTATTGCGCAAAATAAAATATTCTATATTTTCCGAACGAATGAATCAAATCTAACAAAAAACTATACAGCTTAATCCCAGGGCCTCACCAACATACCCACTTAATTTCAAGCGAATCGAATGCTTTTTGCGTCAGTTATCGCGGAACAGACAGACAGACTGACATAAGAATAAAAAAAAATCGTGTCTCCAAAGTAAGCCTTCACTGACGTTTGGGCAATAAGATAAAATTTTCTATTTAGTTTCATCAATGGAAGTTTACCCCGGTTTTTGTAAACTGTAGATCTGATTTTAGAAAAGCAGTCGCCACCTTTTGATAATTTCCTCAGTTACTTCACTTGAAACTGGTTGACTATAAGCATCCTCCTTTTTATTCATAACTCCACTGCGGGAAATATCTGACGGCATAGACGTAAGATGTCGACTGTTGATTCTTTACATTCGATCAACAGAGCCCTGATTACTGCCGCGAAAATTTTCCACCGGTAAATTTGAATAGAAATTTTCGAATTATCATGAAAAATTTCTCCTGTAATTAGAACAAAGTATTCAATTTTACAGATAAAATCTTAACTCGGTGGTATTATAATCACTTTCGCTGTCATTGAGTATTATTTATAGTAATAATATGGAGCGATGACAAGACCTGAATACCGACGGTTAAAAATTCCCCCCATTAAGGAATAGCTAGTTTTGCCCTAAGTGTGGTAAAACGCTTTCACGAACGAAGTGTTTAAAAAAGAAGAAAACATGTATTTAAATTTTCTGGTGGAAGTTTTTCCCGGCACTGATTTCAATATATACTGTAATTTCGGGTGTATAAGCCGCGGATCAAACAATTCTTTTTGGACCCAGAAATCTTATTTAGCGATTGAACAGAAATATTTACGGCGATCTAACTAGTAACATTCATTTTTTTTAAATTTCTGGGTCGAAAAATAATTGTTTGATCCGCGGCTTATACACCCGAAATTACGGTATATGGATCATTCTCACTGAATAGGAAAAAACAAAGTCCCACTTGATTCTATAATTTTTTTGTAATATTTTACCAATAAAGTTTATTTTTACTAAAAGCTGTACTTTTTTGCCATCTACTACTCATATCCTTTACTTAAAAAATAATTCTAAACAATATATATGTACATAAATGTATGTAAAATATCATTCCCCTGGCTGTCCCCAACCCCAGAATTAGACTTTGAATCCACCAAATATTTATTAAATACAGGGCTCCCAAATGGTCCGCGAACTGAACATCAGAATTTTTTTAGAGAAATTTTCTTTTAGATTTTTCTTGCAAATTGTCGAGAAACCACGTTTGAAAGTTGATTCTAGCTGAAACTTATTATAAAATTTTCTGTTAAAAAATACTGATGTTTAGTTCGCGGACCATTTGGGAGCCCTGTAAATATTGATTTAAGAAAATTGTAATTATTAATATAGTATCACAATTTGTTCCTTTATATGAGGCGTACATATGTAGAGGTATACTATAATGCAACTCTGTGAAAAAACACAATGAAGTATGTCCATCAACTTGGGCATCATTCCCCTGCACTTACAAAAATAGTTCTAAAAAACACCTATAGATGCCGCTGGTTTCAAATTTGGCATTGATCCAATTTTATCTACTTGTTTAGATGAGACACCTTAAAAGTTTGGAGTTTGTAGCCATTTTGTTTGTGAGTGCAGATGTTGAAAAGTGGACTTCCAAAACGAATATTTTTATTAGCCATCATTACCTTGGATCATTTTTTTGTGGATAAATTAAAGGTAAGCTTTTTTCATTTCGTTTTATATTTTTAATGCATGTTTTTTAATATGTGTAATCATTTTAAAATTTTTTTGTTCCCCCATGTGGTTCTAAGGTAGATATTACTAACAAATCATCATTCCCCTAGCATCATTCCCCTGCCTGTTCTTAAAGCAGGGGAATGATTCTAGTTAGGGGAATGATGAAATTTTACAAATGTTATTAAGATATTGGCTAAGAACCCTATTAATACATTAATAAAGAAACTAAATGTTGTTAAATTTAAAAATATTCAAAAATTCTTAATATTGATAACTATAAATGATTTTTTATATGAAAATTGAAATACTTTAGTTTTAGGTAATCTTTAAATGTAGACGCTGCATTTTTTACATATTAGTTTGTTACAATTTAGGAAATTTAAAAAAGAACGAAAAATGTTTAATTTAGTTAATATTACTACTCAATTATTTCATAAAATTTGACAATATTTTGCATTAATTTGAAGCAGTATGTAATCATTTATTGCTATTGTTACTTAATTTCAATCGGAAACTTTTTTTATTAGTTATTTTTCAAGGAGAATTCAATGTAACTTATCTGAAATCTGTATTTTTCAATTCTCATCAGTATTGAATCCAGGGGATGGCCCGGGGAAAATTTAAGATTTTGAGTTTTCAATGGTCAAAATGTGCATTCCCCCCCCCCCAGAAATCTATAATATCCCCCCCCGGAGAAAAAAAGTCTGAATTCAACACTGATTTTCATAATTAAAAAATAAATTAATGTGTGTTTAAGATTTTTATTTTAAATGTATGATTAAATTTAGACACTTCATTAAATTTGAATGTATCTCATTTTTATTTTTAATTTAAATATCTTTAAGTACCACTTTAAATTAAAGCATGTCTATACCTACAAAATAAAAAAAGATTAGCTTTTTCTTTACCAGCATCCTGTTTTATATAAATGATTAATATGGAAAAAAATAATTCTTTTCATTAATATTAATGCTAAAATTTAATACAAATAAACAAAATTAAAATGATAACAAAATGATTTTTTTTTATAAAAATTCTCTTTGTTTTCAGGAAGATGCCATAACTAAAAGAAAAACTGACTAGAGAGGAGAAAATAAAAAAATAAAATAAAACCACAGCGCAAACGCTATCAAAAGAAAAAAAATGACCCAGCTGCATATAGAATATAAAAAGAAAAGAAGCGACAGAAATACTAAAAAAAAAGATGATGGGTGCAATAAAGCTTACTACAGAGATGACTGCTCGCGAGAAAAGAAACAAGTGGAAACAATGGAAAAATAATTCCAGAAATTACCGAAAACGATCAAGTCTCACCAAACATCAAGCTTTGACTGTTGAAGAAGCCTCAACAAATGATAATTATGAAGAGTTAAACACAAGCTCAATGTCAAATTTACTCAACGCTCCTTTATCTAATTCAAAATCAAGTAATGTTTAATCGAGAAACGGAAATTATCTGGAAGAAAACGCGTAATGTGCAACAGGAGTGCACTTCATAGAAAATGTGTAAAAATGAAAAATCAAATAAAATGTCTAAGTAGAAAATTTGAAAAATATAAAAAACGTAACCAAAGATTGAAATTTAAAATTAATAGCAAACCAGAAGATACGAGTCCCAGGTCAAAAGCAGATTATTTTCTGAAGCGAAAAGAAAAGTTTTCTTCAATTGTTAGAAAGAAACTTATATATATATATATATATATTCATTATTGTGAAAACTATGTACATTAATTTAAATAATTATGTATATTACTTATTTGATTAAAAATGTTCAGTGATATGAATTTTTCTATCATTAATAGTTGACTGCAGTGCTTTATAGATTATTGAATCATTCCCCTGCTCACTACCATCATTCCCCTGGAAGTTTTTTTTTTTAAATAATAAATAAAATATTAAATTTTAGGAGTTATGAACGATGGGTGATAATTCTAATACAAAATCACTTTTTAAAGCTATATATGAAGAAAAAAGTTATTTATTTCATAGTTTATAAATTTGTATTTTGCAACTTCCAAATTACCCTGTTTATGGAGAATCACCCATATATATATATATATATATATATATATATATATATATATATATATATATATATATATATTTTTTTTTTAAATCTCGGCACTTCTTTTTGAATACCAGCGGACACGGTTACAGTTTATGCTTCACAAATTTGAAGATGTGTCAATTTAACTTTATCCATAGTTTAATAAGAAATATGTTCAAAACAGGAAGCATAAATTTTAATGTTGAATGCTACGGTGTAGTCAAAAAATATCAACCCGCATTAGAAATAAATGACGCAGTAAAATTTTGACTTGTTTGAAAAAATGTAGAATCAGTTTGCCAGTGGGTTACTTTTTTAAAATTCAGATTTCTTGATTATTATTATTATTATTATTATTATTATTATTATTATTATTATTATTATTATTATTATTATTATTATTATTATTATTATTTTTGAATAGATGGCATTCGCGTCACTGAATAGCGTATTAATAATGGCGAAATCAAGGGGAAATTCGACCTTTTCACAAAAGTCTTGTCAATCAAGATATCTGAATTTTAAAAAGTCGCCCATTGACCTGCATAGAAGGTTCACAAAAGCTTTTTCACTCCTTAAGTGTTTAAATTAATGACTGACACCAGAATTTGAAAACAACTTTTTTTGTAAATTAGAAAAAAAGAAAAAAAGCTGTATTTCACACATCTAATAAATCGATTCTTTTAATCAGAATTCTGGTGCCAATCTGACCTTTAGAAATGAAAATTAATTGGTTTCATCAAAGTTGCCAACAACTCTTAATCTTTTCGCGACGGGAGCCAAAAAAAAAAAAAAAAAAAAAAAAAAAAGAAAAGAAAAACGCTTTGATTTAATAAACCAAAATTCATGGTATAATTTTACTGGTGGAGATAACCCACGGATACTTAAGCTTACTTTCGGCACGTATACGTGTCGCTCGACCCCAAGGAGCTAATTTGTTCCGGAGTCTGATCCAAGATGAACATCCTTTCAATTGAAAATTTCATTTGATCAATAATTTCATAATGAAATGGCATATCTACATCGTAGAAAGCAGATTTATTTTCTTATGTAATTTTCCGGTTTGGGAATGAAAAGTTTTGGATAAGACTCTGTAATAATTAAGAGATGTTGACAACTATGGTTTTACAGACATGCTACCGCAGATAGTAAAGAGGTAAGTAATTACACTTCTGTAATGTTGTAATCACTCCAGGATTTCCAAAATAATTTGTCTCAATATAAAGTAATGCTATTTTACATTTTTTTTTATTATTATAGAAGTAAAATTCTATTAAAAAATTCTGTTATAGATGTAGATTAAAGTCAAGTGGCGCAAAATATATCCCACCGCCCTTCAAATGGTTAATAGATTTATGATATCATGTGAAGTGTTTGCTCTCGAACCAGTTTGAAAGAAAATTAAATTTTAATATTTCTAACGTTTCGTTCTTTTTTTCTTTAACGATGACAAACATGCCATCTATAAAATATATTCATGGATATTTTCTCTTATCTACGTACTAAAAATGTTCCATCAGAAGAAAAAACTTCTCACAGATAAATTCTACTTGAAAACTAGCAGGAACAGGAAATTTTACAGATGAAAAACTCGGAAAAGCTAAAATGTTTGTTGTAAATTCCACGGTCAGTTAAATAAATGGCACACACATATTCGGTACCAAAAAAATAAAAACTTCCTAATATACGGAACAGTCAAAAAAGAAAAATGTGTGCAAATGAATATAAAGGAAACTTTCAGATAAAACAAAACAGTTATCTTTTGTTCAGTGCAGTATTTTACGAAATAAATCATCCGTTATGAAAAATATCCCTAAATCAGTACCGAAAAATATGTATAAAATGCAAACTATCTGTATTTAGTAGAATAAAATATATTTTTCTAGATATTTAATCGAATAAAAATATTGTTTTTCATATTAATAATTTCCTGCCATTTTTCTTATTTGACAACATGTTTAAATTTTCGGAGGCTTTTTTTATTAATTTTATTTATTGTTAAACATATTTGGCGTTTTTTGCTAGCCACATTAAAAACTGTTTTTGACTTTGCATTATTTTTCATTACAATAACATCACTTGTACAAAATCTCATTTTTTCCGATTTTGTCGCTTATGATATTTTGATGAGATGGGCTTCATTTGTTGAACAGTAATAGCTGAAGTGCCTTTATAAAGGATCTTCCACATTAAAGGTCTTCAGTTTTTGTTTAAATGTAGTTTTTCTCCATAAATTTTGAAACGAAATCTGCACCTTGTTTAATCGCAATGAATTTGTCTTAAGAAAAATTTTCCATTCTAATTGCACAGTAGTTTACGAGAAGTTTAAGGCTCCTCTCCCTGGCCGAGGAAGCGCTTGTGAGCTAATGTTATTCCTATGAGGAGGTTATTTTCTAATATCGATTTGCATTTCGACATTTTTAAATAATTTTTTTTGCATTGAATAGCTGAGGTGAATAACGACAACGCCCCCCCCCTTTTTTTACTTTTCCGATTTTGAATGCAGATATTTTTATAAAGTTAGTTTTATTTTCAAAATCGGTTTCAAAAGTGAAACTGCCCTTTAAAAATATCTGCAACCAAAATCTAAAAAGTAAAAAAAGAGTGATGTCGGCATACACCTCAGCTATTCAATCAAATATATATATACTTAAAAATGTCGAAATGCAAACCAGATATTAGAAAATAACTTTCTCATAGGAATAGCAATAGCTCAGAAGAGCTTTGTCGGCCAGGTGCTGCGACCCTTAAGACTTTAATTCTATATTACTCTTATACAAGTTGTTTGCAATAAAATGAACTTTTTAATTCATTTTAATTAAAATGGGCCATTTTTAACCGAAGTTTTCAGAGAATATGTCAAATGTGGAATTTTCCAAAGCTCAAATTAAGGTAGTTATCAAAAAAGCATTTTTACCTGCCTAACTTCTGAAATATATTGTGGCCCATTTTTAAATTCTACGAATTTGCAGTCATGATTATTGAAGTGATATGTGATCTACCGTAATTTCCGGCGTATAATCCGCGGATCAAACAATTCTTTTTCAACCCAGAAAATTTTTAAAATAAAATGTAACTTTGCAGATAGCGGAAAATATTCGGCTTCAATAACTAAATAAAATATCTGGGTCGAAAAAGAATTGTTTGATCCGCGTATTATACGCCGGAAATTACGGTAATGTTTCTTTTTCAGTTTTCAAAAATTGAATTACATACAAAGTTGGGATGTCAATAGTTTTCAGGTGTCCCACCTTGATCAGGGATCCAAATGCTCGAGCCACCCCTTATTTCTTGCAGTTTATTTCGCCATGTTTAATCACATATATATCTGCCATTATATTAGGCGAAAAAAATCTTTAAAATATTGGTGTCCAAGGAAATTGTATTTCCGATTTACGTTTGACACATGGCAACACCAGGTTTAAATCTGTGGCCAGAGGGATACAACTAATTTTTTAACCTTTTACAGTCCAATGTTCCCAATTGGAAACATACATATAAAGATTTAGGAAAAACTGAATTTTATCAAAATTGATTTGAAAAAATTAGCTGAAATAGTAAAAAGATGACTATTTTTTTGAAATAGGAGTTTCCTTCCTATTATTAATGGGGAAATGTACAGAAATTCATAAAAAATGACAAATGACCACCGGAAAATGATCAATCATAAAATGATTTTTTGAAATAGCCAGCTTGATTTTTTGAAATAGAAGTTACATTCTTATCATTAAGGCTACCGTGGACTTTCAAAATCGCAAAAAATCATCAAATTGTCGAATTTTCATTTTTAGTATAATAACATTATATGAACTCCCTGCTATTGAACACAAAAAGAATTTCTCAATTTCGACTATTTTTACTGGAGTTAGAAGCATTTTTGTCCAATCAGCTGATTGTGCCACGCCCCTTTGTTAATTTTTGCCGATTCACACCGTAAAATTTAGCCTAATTTTTAGTTTTACCATACAAAATGTTATTATTTTGCACTGAAATTATCGATTTTGTGATTTCGCAAAACAATATTTTGACTGTAACTTTTAACTGTTTCTTTAAGCGTTTGTTTACAATGTATTTATAGGAATTGCTTTTTGTCCCCAATCGTTTTAGCGTAAATTAAAAAGTATTAATATATTTAAAATATTAAAAATATTTAATATATTTAACAAAAATTTGTACAATAACAGGTATTTAATTCATGAATTTTTCTAGTAAAATTTGAAAAAATTTCATTAGAAAATACAAAATATTACTTTTGAGAAGGTTTTTTAAAATTCAGATACTTCACGTCCTTTGCATGAATTACTGTTGAAGCCACATATTTTATGTAAATTTACTATAAAAACATAAAAAACTTACATATAAGCTAGAAATGATATTATATCCCTTAATAGCTGAAACTGCGTCAGTAGGAAAATATTAAGCAATTATAACCACTGTAGTTACTAAAACCTGTTTTTCTCAGAATGAATATTTTCGTCGTTTTCATGATTTCAAAATGTTCCATGCGAAATTTTTTATGCCCATTTTTTCTGATTTTTTGTTTAAAATGCTCTTTATGTATGTGTTAACAAATGTTACTAGAAATAATTTTTTTAGACGCATGTAAATTTTTTTTAAATTTCAGTTATATGAAATTTTTAATGATTTTTTAACGGAAAATACAAAAGAATTAAGTGAAAATCATTTTTTTATATGTTTTATCAGTAATATGCTAAAAATGCTTAGTAACATTTGTTAACACATACATAGAGAGCGTTTAAAAAAATCAGAAAAATTGGGCATAAAGAATTTCGGATGGAGCATTTTGAAATATAGCCATTTTTTTGTTAATTTAAAAAAAAGAAAAATCTGTATCTCAAAAATTATTGACTATATTTTAAAAAAAAATTGTGAAATAAGAGATATATATGTTATGAATATTCCCAGAAATTAAAAAAAAAAATCATTGAAAATTAAAAAAATTAGTTTTGAGAGCCCACTGTAGCCTTAATTGGGAAATGTACTGAAAATTATAAAATTGACCATTGACCATCGGAAAATTACCACCGGAGATGACCAATGTTCCCAATTGGGAACATTATGAAAACTATATACGGTAATTTCGGGTGTATAAGCCGTGGATCAAGCAATTCTTTTTCGACCCAGAATATTTTAAAAAGTTAATTTTACTACTTAGATCGCCGTAAATATTTCCCTTCAATCACTAAATAAGATTTCTGGGTCCAAAAAGAATATTTTGAGCCGCGGCTTATACACCCGAAATTACGGTATATATATTTTCCACCATACTAATGACTAATATCTAAAGCAGAGGCATAATGTGAAAAAAAAAATTAAAATAAGGTGTTCTGGTGTAATAACGCCAGGCGGGGTAATAATGCCAAGTGCCAATATTATGCATAATTATGAAATAATCCGGTAAATGACACCTATGTGCTCTGCACAGAAGGGTTTTGAGTCATATAAATCGCAAAAAACAACTTAAAGTTAATTTGTTCCATTTGTAGGTCTTATTGCTTTTACAAGCAACTAAAATTAACACTTGATGTAAAATTTGCGAGATAAGTTTTGTGACGTGAAGACTATATTTTTTTTATCCAGAAATACTTTGTTTATTATATTAATTTGTAGTGCATTTCATGTACTTTCAAAATGTTGTAGAAGATTTTGGATATCTTCTCGAGACAATTTGTAGTTTAAAATGTACTGCGCAATAAGTGTACCGGGGTAATAACGCCAATCCTTGGCTTTATTACCTCGATTGATTCCCAACAGTAGCTTTACTACATCCAAAGGGGGTTTTCTTTAATATGGGACAACATTATTATCATTGTAGAAATGGTAAAATTAATCGGGGGGGGGGGATGATCCAATACCCCAAACTACCGTAATTTCCGGCGTATAATCCGCAGTTCAAACAATCATTTTTGAACCCAGAAAATGTTTGAAACAAAATTCAACTTTTTAGATCGTGTCAAGTATTTGGATTTAATTACTGAATAAGATTTCTGGGTCGAAAAACAATTGTTTGATCCGCGGATTATACACCGGAAATTACGGTAATCTCTCTATTTTTTTATTTTTTTAAATACTAATGTAAAACATAATTTTACACTCTTATAAATAAATTATATCATTTTTTTCGATATTCTAATTCGAACATCTTCAAAATCAGGTTTCTATAAAATTTCCACTGGATTGTTCAATTGATTTCTAAATTTTAACTTTTCGCTTTCTCAGCGTTCGGTTTTTAAAAATTTTTAAAAATTAACTTTAAACCGATGTGACAGAAATTGTAACGTAACTAATGTGAAGCAGTTTGTGAGACCGCAAGATTGAAAGATGAATAAAAGGCGGGAATAACTCCATAGGATTGTGTTTTTGTACTAAATGTTTTATACAAGACTATTATACTTAACACTAGAACCGCCGGATATTTTACTCAAGTTTTAGAAAAAGTGTTCCCCACCAGAATTTTTATTTTAAACTATTTAACTTATTTAATTAGTCTATTTTTGTGCTATTTATATTTAACGTTTCTTATGAAGAAAATTCTGGTTCGAATCGACTGCTATAAGTTTGGCAGGGGTCATTTTGATCCCTAATGGCGGTTCTAATGTTGATATTGACCTATTTAAAAGTCTCTGGTGATAGTACTAAACTTCCAAATGAAACAATATTTCGGTAGTGTTTGTAGTTAAACTGAAAATTACAAGTTAAACTATAAAAATTAAAAGAAAAACAGTGGTCTGCGAGACCGGTAATATTAGTTAAAGGTTAAAAGGTGGTGAATGTTTAAAAATCATAGAACACTTCTCCTGCATTAACCTTTAGATTACGGAGTAGAACTGGCAACTATTTTTATATTCATTCGTACCACAATTTAGAAGAAAAATTCTTCGTATTAGCTATCTCGTGAAATTACACTAGTATTAGTTTATGATAGGGACTAGTTTTCAAAAATTGGTGCGAAAACAATAAAGAAATAGTCTCTGGGACGACATATATCCCAACCCCGTAAGCAAAGGGTTAAACTTTTTGTACAGAATAATTAAATTTAATCTATTCAAATATTTCTAACAATAGTAGAAGGACTAAAAACGAAAGAGAATTTCAATTATAGCTATAGTTAAACTGAAAATACTAGTTAAACTCTAAAATTTGGGGGGGGGGGGGCAGCGTTCAGTGAGATTACTTACAGCAGTTAAAGGTTAATTTTGTTGCTAATATAGAGGTAATGATATATAACCACATGAATCATGTATAAAATTTAATAAGAGACCTCATTGGGATAATATTTTTTATCAAAAATCTTAATTAGTTAATTAAAAATTTATTAAAGCATGTTTTAGATAATACCGACAATTTAACTTTAGGTTTAGACAATCCGCATTAGTGTGGAGTTATGGGTCAAAAACTATTTAAAAGATTACTATAATAGTACTAACAAAAATATTTATTACATATAAATCTAGTTATTACAAAATTTCACATGATTAAAATATTACATTATAAATGGTTAAAACTATGCAATGTTTCTTATAATTATTTTTAAGCGAGGCTTTTTAAGGAAAGAGAGGCACAGGGTGTTATATTCTGTTGAAGCTCCCCCTCACACCTTTTTCTTTCACTTTCACAAAAAATTGAATATTTTCTATCGCATAGAATGCATATATGGGAATATAAATACTGATTCAAATAAACACAGTTAAAACCGTGCAATGTTTCTAATAATTCTATTTAAACGGTACTTACTAAGCAAAACGTAGATTAGAGTATGATATTTTTTTGCTTCCTCCCGAACCCTAACCGCACGTTTCTTTTTCTTACACTTTTACAAAAAAATTTTAACATTTTCAATAGCTTAGAATGCATTGTCAATTTCTAGATCAGTAGAATTTGTATTTTTAGAATTGGGCAATCTACATGTCATTATTCCATCTTATTTTATAGTTTTGTTTACATGGCGTTATTATTCATATAGGTGGGTAATAACGCCAAATAGCACTGGTCAAGAAATCACGCCATTACATTTTATGAATACTTATCTGTTAAATTATTTTTTAATATAGGTAGTCAATGAGTTGCTGTATCAAATCCTATATTTGTTTGAAAAATACAAACTAAAACTAAGCCGTGAAAATTGGTAGAACCATAACGTGGCGTTATTACCCCAGGATACCTTATACCTGGATCTGAATTCGGACAGTAAAAGGTTAAAGAACTAGTCGACTTCTTGAATAAAAGCAGGATTCGCACAGTTTTACCACTTAATTCTTACAGTACTTCCAATATGTATATACAGGGCTTGTACGGGTCTAGGAATTTTAAGACCAGAAAATTCTTCGATATTGTTATATACTTATAGACAGTCTCCTCTTAACCTCTTCCCTAATTTGCCCGTATCGTCATACGGGTCACTTGTTTTTTCCAATCATGATTTGCCTATACCACGTACTGGCATCCACATTCCAATCATGATTTATTATTCTGAGCAATAGAATGTATTAATCTTGCATTATTTAATCCAAGAATTTTTCTGATTCAAATGGACAAAATTTCTGTTTTGAAAACCGGTGATAAAAGATTAAAAATTCTGTAATCGACATGAAAGAAATACGCATTATTTGAACGATGTTTTTGAAAATATGGATCATTTTAGTGGTTATATAAGGAGGATTCTAACGTTGGAACAGGATTATTTTTAAATATATATATATATATATACTGATATTTAACCTAAAAATCATGATATTCGTACAAACCCTGGTATACATGTAGCCTCCTATTCGATAAACTGTATATATAATAAATATATCTCAAACAAATCAGTCTTACTTTGAAAATACTCTAGTAATAAAGTTACTGTTGAGGAAAGTTTTTCCGCTGACACAGCTTAAATTTCGGATATACATGACAGGAGTTTTCACCAACAATGTTTTGTAAGCGTACTCAAAATACTTTTTCTGCTAAAAGAATTTTATTCGTTGGTAGGTTATCACCATTCACTGAAAGCAACAGCGTAGAAAGTAGCAAGATATTGATCTCTCAGCATTTTTGCCCCGAAATAGCTTAAATAAAACTTCAGTAAAATATTTCTAGTATTATTGTACTATGGATATTAGCATGTTACATAGAAATACATTAACGAATTTTATTGGAATGGCAGGGCTCCAAGGTTCATATGCTTCAACGACTTTCAAGCACCTTTGTCAATTTTTTAAAAATAATATTTGCCTTACTTAATGAAAAAATTCTCTCTTCAGATATAGTGGACAGCACTTTACGAAAATTCTGGTACTAAAATACCTACAATTTTCTGAATACCTTGATGCGTACGAACCCTGGGCTACCAAATGGTCCACGAACCGAATAAGAAAATCTTTAACCCATTAATGCCTGAATTATTTTCTTCGTTAACACTAGAACAGCCGGCAATTTCACTCAAGTTTTTAAAAACGTATTTCACACCCAAATTTTTATTTAAAATCTTTTAAATTATTCATTAAGCCTATTTCTGATTAGCTTATTTTTAATATATCTTATGAAACATTTTCTGATTCGAATCGACTGTTATCAATTTCGTAGGGGTCAAAATGACCCCTAATGGCTGTTCTAGTGTTAAAATTCCAATTTTGCATTTCCCCACCACTTTTAAAATTAAAATAATTTTTATCTTAATTTATCTAGGACTTGGCCTCGAGAAAGAAAGTATTTATTCATCCTCCTTTTTACTGGAGTGAAAAGGGCTTACTTGAATTTTTTAAAACTGTCCCAAAAATGGGACGCTAGGCACTAATGGGTTAACACTAGAACCGCCGGATATTTTACTCAAGTTTTAGAAAAAGTGTTTCCCACCAGAATTTTAATTTTAAACTATTTAACTTATTTAATTAGTCTATTTTTTTGCTATTTATATTTAACGTTTCTTATGAATAAAATTCTGGTTCGAATCGACTGTTATAAGTTTGGCATGGGTCATTTTGACCCCTAATGGCGGTTCTAGTGTTAAGAAATTTTTTCATTTTATATAATTCTTGAATATTGTGCAAAAAAACACACCTTTGGGTGATAATTTTAAAGGGAATGTTGTACAAAGCTATCATGATATATCCTGCTAACAAATATTGGAATTTAATTGGTGGACCATTTGAGAATCCTGGAATGGCAGGCTTTCCTGACAAGCAGTTTTGTTTGTTGGATGAGAGTTTTTAATTTCACAATCACTGATTGTGGTATCTCGTTTTTTAATTTAGATATATTCGCCTAGTTAAATATTCCTTGCGATCAAATTTGTTTAATGCAAGATTAAACAAGTGGAACTTATTTTAAAATATACTATTTGTAGAAGATAAAAGAGATCAAACAATTTGAAATAAAAACGTTAAAAAGAAAATTTCGGAAAAAAGGGTTAACTCTTTCTGGCAGAATCTGTGGCAACTCTTACTACTCTGTTCTAGAATTTGCAAACGAACTTTAAAAAAAAAAATAAAAACTCGTTCTTCTAAACTTTGAACGTAAAAGCAAAATTTTATTAAACTCTTAATGGTGCTGATGTATGTTTGGAATTAAAAATAGGTGATCCCGCAATGAGACCACTGCACTTAAATGGATTAATCAAGGAGAACTCGCTCATATATGGTGTTGTCAGATGTCCCGCGTAAATCGGGGTTCAAATCCTCTGGTCACTAGTATTTTAAAGTAGTTTTCTAGTTGCGAAAAATATATAAAGGTTAATTATTCAAAGTTATTTTATGCATAAAACTCAATCAATTAAAGTACCTTTGTGTAGTGACGAAATTGTCTCGACATTGCTTAAGTAAATATGCATAAAAAGAAAATGAACAGCACAGTCAAAAAAAATATAAATAGATATATAAAAATTGAAACAAAATTTTGAATTTATTTTAGCATTAACCAAGGAATAATAATTATAATATTTTTTTATTATTAGGTAAATTTGAAAGCTAATTGCAGTAAAAACTGCAAGATTTTATTTATAATAATAATAATAATAATAATGCACGTGTGTAGTCTTGGAGGGATTATCACCACGAATTGCCAGACATACAAGATGGGGCAATAAAACTATAAACTATAGTTTGTCGCCAGCCTTTGACATAAAAAATCGAAGAAACAAGCGCAGAATTTATGGGGCTTTCAACAATTATTTACAACCAAGGGACAAGGATTGCGTGTGGTCGACAGTCATACACAAAAGCCGCAGCATCACGAGGGGTTGAACGGGAGGAAGAAGCCAAATAAACAAAAAAAAGAGAAAGGGGTGGAAAAAATAAAAAGACATACCTCCCCAATGATCAATGTACCAATGACCTGCTTGGGATTACAAGGGACGATTAAAATCTTTTTTTGAGTAACCAATGAAAGAAGAGTCATCCGGACAGAGAGATGGAGATGAAAGAAAAAAATTCTTTTTCTCTCAGATGTTGTTTTTCCGTCATCTGGAGATCAGTGGAAGAAAAAAAAATGTGTTTAATTTTCCTTTAAAAAGGGACTTTGAAACGAGATGCAAATTATAGAAGAAATACGAATAGACATTCTACAAGATTATTTTTTTTTTGCCTCTCCGCAGCCTACCAGTGCCGAATGGACTCGGTGTGACGATTTTCAATTGATATGCAATAGTCCATTTATAAACTGATTTTGCATGATTCTCATCAGGCCCGATATGATTCCTCATTCAGACATTCTACAAGATTATTATTTATGCCTCTCTGCAACTTTCCATTATTAAACGGATTTGGTGTGATTGTCAACAAGATACAACTCTATGAACACTAAGGAATAATATTTACATGGATGAGTGGTGTGCTTATTGCAAGAGACACTTCATTAATCATACAGGACTGTCTGACACGATTATCAAGTCTGCCGGATGCCGTGGTTATGGTGAGAAATTTTTTTATAATCCTTCCAAGTGATAAGGCCATTTAAAAAAAATATTTTGTTTTATGTGTATATAAAAAAAGATTCACTATTTAAGTTTTAATTGATAAAATTAATTAAAATAATAATATAATAAAACTAATGAATATTTTTTTGGGTGAATAGCCCTGAAGATTGTGCTGTGAGCATTTAATATTATCCATTATTTAAGTTGAATTTAAAACAAAAGAATTAAGTGTAGTAAGTGAATTATATCCTTATTGGCGAATCTTACTATTTGTTATTTGTATTTACCATTTATATATTTTGAGAATAAATGTTTGAGTGTATATATGTATTTGTGTTTTTTTCATGATTTCTTTTACTCTATTTATTTTCAGCGAATTAAGAGAATTATAACCTTTAATGTTAAAGATCAGAATTCTTTTATTTTTTTTAATTTTATGTAACCCAATATAATCCTAAATTTGCAAATTTAAACCTTAAACAAGTTCGAGTCTGAGCTTTTGCGATTTTCACTTATTTAAATTATTGATAGATTTAAAAGTAAACATTTTTTTTTTGGTAATATCCAGTGCAATCTTTCACAACGCGGATTGGGATATTATCTTAATATTATTTCTTTAGCACTAACCACTATCTTTCGCGTACCTTGTAATGTGGTGTAATTTTCATCACAACATTAACAAAAGTTTAATGGTGCTAATACCAGGTGTTTAATTTGCATTTAGGATTAAAAATTGATTTTTTTCTGCATTTAATTATACATAGAAATATATTTTCAGTATTATAAATTTTCTCCTTAATTACCTATTTTCTGTTTCTCTTCTTTTACTAACAAAACATCACTTACCTATATTGGGTAAAACAAAATTGATATTTTATGCATTTCTAGAAAAATTAATAATAATGAACAAAATTAATAATTATACGTATGAAATGAATTCCTACAGAGGAGACCTAGTTTAGCTCACAGCACATTATAAAGAAAAAAAAGCCTTTGTTGCTGAAGATTTGTTTATATATATATATCTGTACTTTGAAAATTTATTTTGTGATTATTTTTTGTGTGTATCTATAGAAATAGTTAGGGGGATTTTGAAATTTCTATGAAGTATTTTTTTTTCTCTTTTCCCTTTATGTGAGTGTAATTTCGATACCTAGATAAAAAAAAATTATATTTTGAGAGTACAGTACATAATAATTCACAGTGCTAAAAAAAAAGTTAAAAAAAATTAAAGAAAAACAATTAAACATCAATCTGTTAGAGATTTTCAAAATAGATAAATAAATATGACAGGAAGAAAGGGAAGACAGCCTTTCCCGAAAGGGAATCATTCACTATTGGAGTGGATACTCTGATAAATTCATTACAAAATTTTGAGGATAAACCGGATCAAAACATAACACATTTTTTTGAAGAATTTGAGGAGTTAGCTGTAGCGGCACAATTTCCCGACGACATAAAATTGGTATAGGCGAAATCAAAATTCAAAGGGCAAGCGAGAGAAGTTATGAGAAACACAAATGAATTGCATAAAGCACAAGACTATAAAACGTTTAAACAAAATGCGATAAAACAATTTCAAAAAGAAAGATCTTTTGCTGATGCTCAGTTGCAATTTATAAATGCCAAACAAACAGCCAATCAAACTATTGAGGAATTCACAAAAAAGTTCAATATAGAAGCACAGAAATATCTTGCTTTATCAGGACATGAACAAAAGAATGGAGCCAAAGAATTATTAGAAACTATAAAATTAACAAAATATCTTGAGGCGCTAAGACCGGACATTTCTTTCGAATTAAAAAAATATCCACCTACAAATTTCGAAGATACGGTAAAAAAAGCTAAAAACATCGAAAGTGCATTAAACAGTAAATGTGCAGGTGAAATAAATAATTTGACGGAAACAAGCGAAAATAAATTATTTGAGGCACTTATTAGCATGTCACAAGACCAAAAATCAGAGATAAAACAGCTGAAAGAACAAATAAAAAGTTTACAAATTGACAAAAACGAAAGTGAACAAAACAAAGCGGAAATAAATCATATAACACAAAATTTTTGTCATATATGCAACAAGTCCAATCACCAGACACAAAATTGTTATTTTAATCAAAAAAGTGCGAATGTTTTTCAACCGAGGGGAGCACAAAACAATGTTAGGCCAAGATTTCACAAGAATTACTATCAAAATAACAATTATAGAAGCTTTACAAGATTTCCACAAAACTATGCACAACATTTTCAAGCACCACAAACATTCGATTTTGCTAGATCTCATAACAATCAAATTAGATTTAATGATATGCAAAATCAGATGCCCAATTGGCAAAATTTGCACCAATCACCGATAGGACCTAATCAAATGTATCATGGAAATTATAATATGCAAAATATGGTTCCAATGCAAAATTTTGACCCAACACAGGGAAACAATACACAAATCGCATATACAGGGCAGCATCACAATTTTGCAGATATGCAAAATAGCCAAAATCTTTTGCCGCAAAATAATGAGAGAAACAGGGAACATCAGCCCACAATTACCTTTCCAAATGAAAACAGAGACAGAAGGGGTAGGCAAAATCATAACAGGAACAGAGGACAAAGTAATTTAAACCGGTAAAGGGACTTACAAAATTGAGAGAAATACAAGCCCGTAGGTCCCGCATCATTGAAAAAAAACAGGGTTATAACATAAAACATAAAGCAAACAAGAAACTAAAAATAATTAAACAAAAACAAACAAAAAAGACAGAGATAAGAAGAAATGAGAACAAAAAAAAGATGATTAAAGAAAAATTAATTGCAAGTTGTAATTAGGGTAAAAACAATGAATTACCAATATGGAATTTAAAAATAAAGAAAGATATAATTATACCCAGCCTTATTGATAGTGGGGCGAGTATAAGTTTAATATCCCCAGGGGTCTTCGAGAAAATAAAACAGACAGATATAAAAATTAAATATTTAGCCAACGCTATAAAAATTACAGCTTTATCAAATAAATCGATTCCTTTTAAACACTGTGTAAAATTTAAGTTTAGGTTTAACAACACTTTCTTAAATAGCACATTTTATGTAACTAAAGATGAATTTGATCGTAATTATAAAATTATTTTAGGATACGATTTTTTAAAAAGTAATAAAATAATTATGGATTTTGAAAATAATACTTTTAAACTCAATAACTCAATTATACAATTAAATTCAAACGAAGATCAAATTACTGAGGTAAATGAAATTAAGTCGATACAACAAAATGACGAGTTTCAAACAATATCAAAACAAATTCACTCTGATCAGTATAATAAGATTCCGAAAATTAATACACGAGTATTTGTAGAAAAAAGCATTACTTTGAGACCCAGAGAATCGAAGTTAGTAAACTTAATTTTTGATGGCAAACTAAAAAACGGACAACAATTTTTTCCATACCTAAATATAACAACAGTAAATTAGTAATCCAAAATTCAGTTCATGAAAATAAGGAAAATGAAAATAATTTATTCACAATATTAGTACAAAATAAATCTAAACAATACTTGAGACTTCACAAAGATCAGGAAATGGGAAAAATTACCACTGATTTTTTTATAAAAAAACAAAATAAATCAAATACTGATAATATTTACGAAGTAAATAACTTAAATATCACACAAATTAGAGAATTAAGAAAGAAAGAACTTTCAGAGAATGATTTTAAAGTTGATCACTTAACACCAAAGGTACAAAAGGAAGTACTGACAATTTTAATGAGACACGCTACTGCTTTCTGCAAATCATATAAAACGCTAGGAGAAACAGATGTAATAAAGCCGAACTTTAAACTAATGCACGACTTTCCAATACAAACGAAACCCTTTAAATTAGCACATGATCTAAAAAAATTCGCGGAGAAAGAAATTCAGGATTTATTGGATGCAGGTATCATAGAGCCCACGAATTCAAGTTATGTTTTCCCAGTAATTTTCGTAAAGAAAAATTCTACGTCAAAAACAAATGATAAGAATTTAATTAAATTTAGGATGGCTATAGATTTTAGAGCTCTTAATGATATATTAGAAAGTGACCCATACCCAGTACCTAATACAAAGGAAATTTTACCAAATATGACAGGAAAAAAATTATACACTGTCTTAGATTTGCATTCTGCATTCTTTCAAATAAAATTAAATGAGCAGGACAAGCATAAGTTAGCATTTATCACGGAAGATAATCATTTTCAAATAACAAGGATGCCTTTTGGGACAAAAATTTCAACGAATCAATTTGCTCGTTTAATTGATATAGTTTTAGGAGACTTAAAGAAAAAATACAATATTCAATACTTTATTGATGACATAATAATTGGTTCAAATGATGTACAAGAAATGCACATAATACTAGAAGCAGTATTAGAACAATTAGAAAAATTTAATCTTACAATTGAACCGACTAAACTAAAATTATACATGCCGGAAATAGATTTTTTGGGATACAAAATTAGTGAAAAAGGATATGCGCCCTCACAAAAAAATATCCAGAAAATAACAAACTTCGCAGTACCCACATCTCAAAAAACAGTTAGAGCATTTATTGGATTATGCACATATTTTAAAGCAACTATACATAATTATGCGGAGATAATAGCACCACTGACGGACCTCACTAAAGCTAATACAAAATTCAAATGGAATGACAAAGCACAAGAATCATTAGAAAAAATACAAAAAATTATAATGGAACAACCTACTATTCACCCCCCCCCGATTTTAGTAAAGATTTCTATATAATTACAGATGGATCGAAAATTGCAACATCGGGTATATTAGCACAAAAACAAGAAGATAAAATGATCCCAATTGAATTTACGGGAAGAAAATTAAAAGACTCAGAAAAGAAATATCCAAGCATGCAGATTGAACTTTTGGCAATCTATGAAACCATAACATATTTCAGAAACATTCTATGAGGACGAAAATTTTTTCTGCTAACAGATTCAAAGGCATTAACGTACCATTTACAGTTAGAAAAGCAGCCTGAGATTGTAGCAAGATGGTTACTAAAATTACAAGATTATGATTTTGAAGTATCGCATATTGCAGGTATCCATAATCCCGCTGATTTCTGTAGTAGATCGGTAAATGCTCTATCAATAGCAGATAATTTGGACAAACATCTTTTCATGGTAAATAAAAAGCTAAATGCAGACAATATAAAAAAAGAACAATTAAATGACCCAAAATTAAAAGAAATTATTGAGGCCTTACAACAACAAAGAAAAGTAAAAAAAATATGAAAAGTATACTTTAAATAAAGATGAGATATTAATTCTGAAAAATTCACATAATTCAAATAATGCGGAATTATATATCGCACCGCAGAGCTTAAAAGAAGATATTCTATACAGTGCACATGTCCCACATTTTGCTTTCTTAAAAACTTATGGTATTATAAAAGAAAGATTTTTCTGGTACAGAATGTATCAAGAGATAAAACAATTCTGTACAAAATGCGTAACATGCAACACATTTAAACAACATAGAACGATAAAAATTCCTTTTAACCCTTTCAAGGGCAGAAGATTTCTGTTCCTAAATTGATGAAATAATTGACTGACACCAGAATATTAAAACGAATTTCTTAGAAAATATAAATCCGCTATTTTGTACTTTCATTACAAAAGGAAAATTTTACTAAAATATTCTTGGTGCCATTTGCCACTTTTTGAATTAAAATTAAGTGGCTAGACCCTCTAGCCACCACCCTTGAAAGGGTTAAAACAATGGATAAAAATTATCTCCCAGGACAACGATTGATATGTGACATAATTAGACCTTTAATTCCATCTTTAAATAGGAATAAATTTGTACTGACAGTCATAGACACTGCTACATGGTACTTGCAAGCATTTCCACTTAAATCGACGGACACTAGGGTCATAATAAATGCTCTCAATGGTTACTTTAGTGCATTCGGATTAGCAAGATATTTTTCCACTGATAATGGATCTTATTTCAAATCGAAGGATTTTAAAGATTACATGAAAAATTTAAATATCGAACTAATCCTCTCATCAATTTATCACCCTGAAAGCCAATCGATTTCGGAAAGGATTAATAGGGATTTAAAAGCTTCAATTGCAGTTATGTGTAATAAAACTTATGAATGGGATACGAAACTTCAATATTTTATTTTGATGCATAACTCAACTGTACATAGAATAACAAAATTCTCTCCAAGCATGTTATTTTTTGGAAGAGAAATAAAAACGCCTTTCACAAACTTCGAAGTACATGACATGTCTTCTTATAGCAAATACGTTCAAAATAAATTAAAACATATGCACGAAATAAGAAAAGAGGTTATCAAAAATCAGGAAATAGCAGATAGGGAATTAAATAAAAATTCAAAAGCAAAACACAAGGAGTTACAATTAGGCGATGAAGTATACTTAAAACTGCTCATAAAACCTAAAGCGTTACATCAGAAATTTTCAGGCCCATATTATGTTGAGAGAATTTTCAGGAATGACAACTATCTCATTAAAAACAAAAATAGACCAGATTTAAAGCCTATTAGAATTCATATTTCTAAATTATTTACGCCCAATATGGCAAGCAAAACTAAAACAAATAATCATTCGTTAGAGAACACAAGTACGTAAATAAATAATTAAATAATAAATAAATAAATAAATAAATAAAAATAAATAAATAAATAAAAATGTATAATTCAAACGATTCATTAAAACTGATTCACTTGTCTACTGAAACCGTCAAAGTTTTCTAAAACAAATAAATAATAATCATAATTCATTGAACAGATTAGCTTAAATTATAAACTTTTACAATCAAATACTAATGACTTCTACAAATGTTCGACTTTCATGTACAAGAAAGAAATATCTCTAATACAAAACTAAACGTTAATTTTTTTCTCTCATGGTCTCACATGATTAATAAATATAGAATTCAACAAAAAAAAAAAAAAAAAAAAAAAAAAAAAAAAAAAGGTAAAAATAAAATTGGATAATTCATGGCTGATTAATTTTTTTTAATTAATATTCAGCGTCAAAATGGATTTTAAAACACTATGAACAATAATAACAGTTAAATAAATAAATAAAACAGATTAAAATAAAATATTTATTACAACATATAGATATAAAAAAAAAGGGTTATATTATAATCTCATCGGAAATATATATTTCGTACTGCCCGGGATGCAAATTTTTATTGCTGGTCGATAGTTTGCATTGTACAAAAGATATTTTTTTCTTGAGATTATATGTAAATGAGATTGTCCACAGAAAATATATTAGTCATGAAGATTTTATATAAATAATCATATCTCATTAATTAATATAGCAATAAAATTAGATTAGAAGAAAATCTGAAATACATAAAGAAACTATTAATCACAAACTCTAAAATACTCATACGTTCTAAAAATAAATAAATAAATAAATAAACTACATAAATAGAAATAAAGGAATAAATAACTAAATAAAATAACTAAATAAAATAAATTTAATTAATTTTTCACAACTCTCATATGATGGAGAAAGTAACAATATGTATAAAAGCGGTTACATAACAACCAGACACAATAAGCTAATAAATATATTAATGAAGCCAGTGAAAAAAAAATAAATAGACAGTCAATGAAAAAGAATTCATGTGAGAGAACGTTTCAGTGACAAAAATTTAATATACGACATAGATAAACGTATGTAAAAAAAAAGGAAAGAAGAAGTGATTTAGGATGAAGATTTTTTTTTCTCTCAAATATTGTTGATGAAAAAACCAAAAACACTTCGTACAATTAAAAAAAAAAAAAAAAAAAATGAGAAGTTTCGGAGAAATTTTCTCTTATTTCAGAGATTAGTAAACTTTCAAAATTTCGCTAGTTGGGGAAGTTTGTTTTGTTCATAGGCATAGTTCATAGAAATATAGAACATGCCAAGTAAAATACACACCCATTTCTGGAATTTTATAATACAGATGTATATATATATATACATAAAAAATAAAATAAAAAGAAATGATGGAAAAATATAGATATCGTAATGGCAAATATGTCTTATATTTTCGGTATTTTTCAATGGCCAACTCAATGGAACGATTATTTTCTCACCTATAATGTAATGTGTATATTATTTTATAATTTAGTATTACTTTGTTTATTGTTATTACATATATGCAAAAAAAATGATAAAGTGTTTTGATACCTTCTTAATGTCGATGTAATCATATGAAAAATCTGTATATATATTTTAGTTTATATTGTATGAGATTTTTTTTTCTTAAACAAAGGGGAGATAAGCCTGTAGTGACGAAATTGTCACGACATTGCTTAAGTAAATATGTATAAAAAGAAAATGAACAGCACAATCAAAAAAATTATAAATAGATATATAAAAATTGAAACAAAATTTTGAATTTATTTTAGCATTAACCAAGGAATAATAATTATAATATTTTTTTTATTATTAGGTAAAGTTGAAAGCTAATTGCAGTAAAAACTGCAAGATTTTATTTATAATAATAATAATAATAATGCACGTGTGTAGTCTTGGAGGGATTATCACCACGAATTCCCAGACAGACAAGATGGGGCAATAAAACTATAAACTATAGTTTGTCGCCAGCCTTTGACATAAAAAATCGAAGAAACAAGCGCAGAATTTATGGGGCTTTCAACAATTATTTACAACCAGGGGAGAAGGATTGCGTGTGGTCGACAGTCATACACAAAAGCCGCAGCATCACGAGGGGTTGAACGGGAGGAAGAAGCCAAATAAACAAAAAAAAAAGAGAAAGGGGTGGAAAAAATAAAAAGACATACCTCCCCAATGGTCAAGGTACCAATGACCTGCTTGGGATTACAAGGGACGATTAAAATCTTTTTTTGAGTAACCAATGAAAGAAGAGTCATCCGAACAGAGAGATGGAGAGGAAAGAAAAAAATTCTTTTTCTCTCAGATGTTGTTTTTCCGTCATCTGGAGATCAGTGGAAGAAAAAAAAATGTGTTTAATTTTCCTTTAAAAAGGGACTTTGAAACGAGATGCAAATTATAGAAGAAATACGAATAGACATTCTACAAGATTATTTTTTTTTGCCTCTCCGCAGCCTACCAGTGCCGAATGGACTCGGTGTGACGATTTTCAATTGATATGCAATAGTCCATTTATAAACTGATTTTGCATGATTCTCATCAGGCCCGATATGATTCCTCATTCAGACATTCTACAAGATTATTATTTATGCCTCTCTGCAACTTTCCATTATTAAACGGATTTGGTGTGATTGTCAACAAGATACAACTCTATGAACACTAAGGAATAATATTTACATGGATGAGTGGTGTGCTTATTGCAAGAGACACTTCATTAATCATACAGGACTGTCTGACACGATTATCAAGTCTGCCGGATGCCGTGGTTATGGTGAGAAATTTTTTTATAATCCTTCCAAGTGATAAGGCCATTTAAAAAAAATATTTTGTTTTATGTGTATAAAAAAAAAGATTCACTATTTAAGTTTTAATTGATAAAATTAATTAAAATAATAATATAATAAAACTAATGAATATTTTTTTGGGTGAATAGCCCTGAAGATTGTGCTGTGAGCATTTAATATTATCCATTATTTAAGTTGAATTTAAAACAAAAGAATTAAGTGTAGTAAGTAAATTATATCCTTATTGGCGAATCTTACTATTTGTTATTTGTATTTACCATTTATATATTTTGAGAATAAATGTTTGAGTGTATATATGTATTTGTGTTTTTTTCATGATTTCTTTTACTCTATTTATTTTCAGCGAATTAAGAGATTAATAACCTTTAATGTTAAAGATCAGAATTCTTTTATTTTTGTTAATTTTATGTAACCCAATAGAATCCTAAATTTGCAAATTTAAACGTTAAACAAGTTCGAGTCTGAGCTTTTGCGATTTTCATTTATTTAAATTATTGATAGATTTAAAAGTAAACATTTTTTTTTTGGTAATATCCAGTGCAATCTTTCACAACGCGGATTGGGATATTATCTTAATATTATTTCTTTAGTACTAACCACTATCTTTCGCGTACCTTGTAATGTGGTGTAATTTTCATCACAACATTAACAAAAGTTTAATTATACATTTTTTGCGTAATTAAAAATTATATTTTTTGTAACATGTAAACTAAATGGAATTTTTAAAGTCTATTATTTAAATATTCATTTTGTATATTAATTATATGCAACGCAAAACAATATCTCAAATATCGTTTTATATAAGGGAAATGCACCAATATTGGGCCATTTAAAGGCATTTATCTAATTATTATTAAAGTATTGGTGAATTTAAAAAAAAATGCCTAGTCCTTATTTTTATGTAACGGAATAAACATTCAAATTTAAAAAATATATTCTCTAGAAAAATGAAAAATAAAAAATGTTACCTTCCTCTATGCTCCAGTAGTGGGCCAAGTAAATTTCTGATGCTCCAGTAGGGGCCCCCGAGAAGTGGGCCTCTCCATTCTTGAGTTTAATGCGTACTGTACAGAAGTTATAACTTGTTTTACGTTTCTACACTTAAATATACACAATGATGAAATCATATTTAGAAATTTTGATGATTACGTAAAATAATTTTAGCTTCTATTTAGTTTTTTCGTATAGTCTGTAAAAACACCCTTCCAGCTCAAAGGCTATGAGAATAATGAAGTTGTCCCTTTGCCTGATAACAGGTAAGGGTTCCAGCCAATCAGCAATTAGTTTGTTATCTGACAGGGGTGACTAGAAAACTTGTTTTTCAACTTTGAAAACTGGTGGCCCATTATTGGTACATGGCCAACTACTGGTACACTTACACTATATTCAAGTAAAATAAAGTATATGCACTTAACTATTTTGATGTACAAAAGATCATGTAATTTTGAACTTCTGTTACTAAACCCGTATCTTCTTACTGTAACATCATAGATTTATCATAGACCTGAACTAAAGCGTCGAAGAATTCAAAATGAAAATATACTCTTAAGAATTGGGTAACTACATTTAGCTATTCACGAATAATACATATCTTGCAGGAATGAGAATTCTCCGTCTCAAATGGCTACTTGCTACCATTAGATTTTAATGTTATTTTTGCCATATTTAACAAAAGAATTTCTGAAATTCAATTAATCAAGAAATACTATTAAAATTTAGTGGTGAAAACCAACCATTTGGGATAGAGAATTCTCATCCCTGATATCTTATCTTAAGTTAGAACAACGTAGTTATGAATAAAAGGAGGAGACATATAGCGCATTATCTATAAACTGCGAGGGAAGTGACTGAGGTGGTTGTCATAAGATGGCTGCTGTTGTTTATTCTTAATCGGATCCAAAGTTTCTGATTACCGCATATGAAAACTTCCATCAGAAAACTTAAATAGAAAATTTCATCTTTCCTTAGAGCCTTATTGATGGGAAATTGCTCTCACAACTATGGTGAAAAAATTGTATTTATTTTGACTGGTATCAGTTTGCCCAGGTATTATAATCGTTCTATTGACACTGACAGAATGTTGTCTTCGCTGTCACAATGCGGCTGAACTAATACTGCCAAATTATGATTTACCAGTAAAAATGAATATCGATTTTTGCCATTACTTTTGATTGAAATTTTCCATTAATGAAGCTTTTAAATAAAGAGAAATTTTCTGCATAAATTTACTGGTGGGAGTTTGCTGTCCTTTAATGAACCTTCTGGGAAAACGGTTACAGTTGAAGCTTCACTATTTTAACCCCTTGAGCTCTGATGGTAGAATTTTCTACCACATAATTCCAAAATGTCAAAATGGCACCAGAAAATTCGACTAAATCTATTATAAAATGTTCAACTCCAATTTGAACGCGTGTTTCTATTAATACTTCTTACAAAATAGAAAATACTTTACAGCAGATTAATTACACCTCAATGTAAAGCGTATAAAAGCACATCACCTAGTCGAAAACAGGATTGCCTTTTTGTCTTCTTTTTTGTCCAAAAGCTTATTAAATTCATACAAAATATTTCCTTGGAGAAGTTGTATTTTATCTAATCATGAAATTTTTATTACTAACTAAATAAAAATTTCCGTTTCTAATTTCTTGTGTGAATAGGGAATTACCTAACAAAAAGAAAGACAAAATGACACCACCTATCTAAAGGTTCTGGTAAATATCAATAAAATCTAAAGTAAAACATCATTTCATTGCAATGTCTTCAGCATAGCTGCCAAATCGTACACTTTTGGTACAAGAAAAAATTAAGAGAAATTTTGCCGTATTTAATTGCTATGTCACGGCATTCTAAGGAAGTAAAGTTTACTATTGAAATGTCCTTTTAAAGAAAAGCGAAGTGTTGTAAACTATGTTGCAATATATAGAGTCAAGTTCAGCGTTTAGAGCTCCCCCTCGTCTGTTTTTTAAGTACCATTTTTTCTAAAGAATATTTTACGTGTTAAAATTTCATAACGTTTACACACACACACACATATATATATATATATATATGTTGTGGTGTTTTTCAGCAGCTATATCTATGTATAGGGATGTTTTTACCATAACATTAAAAGAAACAAATGACCGAGTGACAGACTTGGTATATTGGTTGTATATGGTTTAGTTGCATAAAATTCCATAAGAGGCATGCTTCTCCAAAATAGAAATCCCGAGTTCTTGCTTTGAATCGAATGATGGAATCTTCTATCATTTAATATTTTGTCGTTATATTTTTGAAAAAGCGAGCTAAATTTTCCCAGCACAATATCTTATTCGTTGTTGAATTTATCAATTTAAACCAGTTTAGACAGAAATTATGTAAAAATTTAAAGGAAAAGTAAAGTAATTTTCATACATTTTGTCCTTTTATGTCGCCATAATTTCAGTTTTCAAGATGTTTTTAATTATTTTGGGCTCAGTGTTTTTTTTATTTAATTTTTTTGCTGTCTTTTTAAATACACTAAAATTCAAAAATTAACGCACACATATATTGTTCTTCATAGACAAATTTTCAAATCCGATGTAATTCTGAAGTTTGTTTATTTTCTCGACTTTAGCAAGTTTAGGATTGAAGAGAATGTTACTTTTTTTTCCAATTTTGTTGCAGTTCGTCAGTCTGCACTCTTACTTTCATAAATATATTTGTATTTCCTTGTATGTTAGCCTTTAAATGCATTGTGATGCATATCTACATCAATTTTTATTTAACCCTTAGCGACCACTATATTTATATAGAAATATTAATGCTCTAATTGGAAAAATGTGCTAATTAAGTTGAAATTCTGTTTTAAAATATTTGGAGTTTAATCCTTAACCCTTTACCGGGCAATGGTAATATAATTGTCACTTATTTTTCATTAAAAACTGATTGATTCGCACCGGAATTTTTAATAAGATGATTTGCGTCTATATTAACCTAGAAGAAATGGCACTTCTTATTTTAACCCCTTGAGCTCTGATGGTAGAATTTTCTACCACATAATTTTAATTCCGAAATGTCACAATGACACCAGAAAATCCGACCAAATTTATTTGCGAAAGGTTTATTGCAATTTTTTTTTTCGTGTTTATCGTTAACGGATTTTTTTTCTTTGCAAAATACTGGTGCCAATATGACATTTGGAATTTTGAAGAAATTTACAACCCAGAGCTCAAAAGGTTAAAATAAATTCACTTATAATTTATGGCGGCTATAAAGTTTTTCAACATTTCAGACAAAGAATTGATTTGCCCGATAAAGGGTTAATATAAGAATAAAAAGTACAATTCTTATAAAACAATTCATACATTTAAAGCTTAAGTTTTGCAAAATGAAAATTGATGTAAAATAAAATATTATATTCATACTTATTGAATTATCTACTAATTTGTAGTATATTAGTTATATCGGTAGTTTTTACTTGTATTGCAGGTGTGCAAAATAGGAAAAGTTTTACGGATTGTACGAAAAATATATCTCTGATTTTTTGGGGGGTGTTTTTTCTGTGTAATAAACCTTTCTGGGAATTATATATACTTTTTTCGAATCAATAAAAAATTATGCATCTAAGGATTAAATATATTAAGCATTTCAGACCTGAGATCTCTTGCACAAATTGCATTTGTTTGACATCACTTTTAAAAAGTAGTTTCGTTCAATTACACAATTTCGAAAATGCTCAAAATATATAAGTCGGATTTTATTTACCTTTATTACTAGTCCAAAATCAAATTTTGCAAAGCAAAATTAACCAGAGGCACCTCGGTCTTGGGGCGCAAAGTGTTAAATCTTTCAAGGACAAAGCACCATTGCTTAAACGTTCAAATGTATGAGAAACACCGGAACTTACGAATTTTTTTAGATATAAGATAAAGGTTCACATGCATAATAAATGGAAAATTTTTGACTAATATTATGATGCTTATGTGCTATTTCGAAAATTTTTCATAAATGTACCACCGGCTTAAAAGGGATAAATGCCAACAAAACATGTTCTTTATTGCACTTGTGCGTAGCGATGATACGTTCAAATGAATAAAAATGAATATCTTACAGTAATGCAGCATTATTAAAATTCTATTTTGAAACATATGTACCATTGAATCATTACTCATTACATATCTTGCATCATTACTTGAATTATAAAATTTAAAGAAACATAACTCGCAACATCTTAGTCCTGTAAGGAATATAAGTTTTGTGAATTTATATGTAATAAAAAGGGAAAAAATATTTCTGAATTTAAATTACATAATACAGGGACCGTCTAAAACTTTTAAAAGTGCAACTTTTTTAAATATTAATGGCAGGACAATTTCATTAACATAATCTTATTTTAATAATGTATGCTATTTAACATTTTTAATCGCAGTAATCCCAGAGTGGGAACAGCTAAACTTAATTCCGAGCTTGCAAACGGCATAAAGACATGGTTCGCACCCTCCTTATATTTTGTAAGGACTCTGGCACCACTATTAATGATAAGAAAATTGATATTTAATTTTTAAGATACAGAATTCGCAACCACCTCCTCGATTCGCAATTTTTGCAATATTTTTCTGCAGTGAAATACATTGAAATTACAGTAAAAATTTAGTGGTCGAGCTGTGCGAACCCTGCAAGGATACTGTAATAAAATTTTCCTTATACAATGAAAGTTTAGAAAAGCAAGATTTTACATCATAAGAAGTTCGCTTCTAAATACTGATGTCATTGAATGATTTTCTTATTTTACGAGCATAAATGTTGTGCCGGAAGGGGTTAAAATACCAGCGCATTTTCAACAGGCAAAAGTCAAAGGCGTTTTAATCTATTTGGAATGCACTGTATATTGAAAAGCTCCCGATTAATATGAATGCTTACTATACTAATTGATTGCAATTATACAAAAAATAATGCAACTTTGCATAAATAAAGTATAAGAAATGTGTATAACACGATCAAGCATTCAAGTAATAATGCAAAAACTCCGAAAAGTCTACCAAACGCTATATAGCATTTATTTAAATAATTCAGCAAAAATATGACTTTTTATTTAAAGAGTTTTGTCAAATGTCAGCATAACAAAAAAATTTTGTGCCTTTCATATATGTATATAAACCGTAAGCTACTTTAAATATTCTAAACTGCTTAAAGTTGAAATTTATTTAGCATAAAATTTCAAGCTCTAAACAAGGGCAAAACATTTTATCATTTAGAATTCTCTTACATATTACAAAAAGTTATTACATACCGTTCCGGAACATACAGACATAAATTACGCGCATATTATCGGAGAAACGATTTAGAAACAAAAGAAGCTTTCTATAATGCATTAAACATAAAATAGTTGAACTTACTTTGCCGTCTCTCTTATGCGAGTTTTGCGTGTTTTGTATACCTTTTAAATTTTTACAAGAGTATATGAAATAAGGAATGATGATAATGCTTCTAAAATAAATTCTAATGAATTCTTTGGATAAATTTCGTATTTTATGCCTCATATGTCACATCGTCTATATTTACTGTTTAACCCTTAACCCTTCACTGCACGATTTTTTTCTATTTTTAGGAAAAATAATTATTTGAAATCTATATATTTCTCTAATAATGGGAAAACCATAAAAAAATCAAATTATTAGGTAAAATTTGATGTTTTCTGCAGTATATCCTGTAACAATTAGGCATTTTTTAATAATGTATTCCTATAGTTTGCGATGAAATTAATTAAATTATTTTTATCTGCTTAATACTGTGCAACTTTCTTTGTATTGATATTTTTTAAGTATTCATTAAAAATAATAAAAGTACTTTAATAATAAAAGTTCTTACTTTAAAATAATAAAAGTACTTACCGTAATTTCGGGTGTATAAGCCGCAGATCAAACAATTCTTTTTCGACCCAGAATTTTTTATGAAACAAATATAACTAGTTAGATCGCCGTAAATGTTTGTCTTCAACCACTAAATAAGATTTCTGGGTCTAAAAAGAATTGTTTGATCCGCGGCTTATACACCCGAAATTATGGTACTTGCTTGATCAAAATATTTTTTTATTTCTGAAAAACAAATTTTAATCTGAAAAACAAATTAATTTTTTTTCAAACGCAGCCATTTGACATAGACAAAATAAGTATCATTCCATCTTATGGACCAGTCTTAATCTTTTACAGCGATTATATCAGTCAAATTCATAGCAGATAATGAGAATTATAGTGTTAATAGGTATGTGCTAGATGTATAGATGCTAGATTTATTTAATGACAGAATGTCTGTCAGTAAATAAAGCAAAGAATACTATTTTTAAATTCTGGTATGAAATCTGAATAGCTGAATAAAAAAAAATCCACTAAGTTGGAAACATTGATATACCGTAATTTCGGGTGTATAAGCCGCGGATCAAACAATTATTTTTCGACCCAGAAATTAAAAAAAAATGAATGTTACTAGTTAGATCGCCGTAAATATTTCTGTTCAATCACTAAATAAGATTTCTGGGTCCAAAAAGAATTGTTTGATCCGCGGCTTGTACACCCGAAATTACGGTAGTATAAATGCTATCATGGTTTATGGAACTCTTAAAATAATATTGAGGCTCTGAGATGCATAGCTGATTTGTATGTAGTTACCATAGCTCCCAACATTTCCGCTTTTAGGTACTGCAAAAAATTTATAGTAAATTTTACGTTTTTAAAACAACGTAGCTTGACAACTAAATAGGCAAAAATGCCTAATATTTTTTTAGTAAGATAAAGCGGAAGAGTTGGCAATTTTGTGTTATCATATCGGTGTGTTGTTACAATTCAGATATAAAGATCTAAAATAGAGTCCTTCTAGAATACAGAATGCATGTATTTTTTTTTTTATATTAAACTTTCGCCTTACTAATCCTTTCAGGACCAAATCAAATCTTATATTTAAATTTTGATCACTACTGAAATTTATGAATAAATTGATTTTAAAATAAATAAATTCTTTATGCGTACATATAGATTTTACAAGTAACATTAGTGCACTGAACTGCAAGGTTGCTATATCAGTGTGCTACTATGATTCAGACTAATTATTTTACTACACGTACATAGTAAAAAGGAAATTTTTATTCAATAATTTTCATAAAATTTTGATCATGGCAGTTTAAAAGTAAGTGGCATAAATAATGTATCACCATTCTTCTAATTGCAGAATTTCAGCGAATAATTTAAAGAAAATAACTATTCGAATTTGATGTTAGTCTTCTCCAAAAGAATTGAAAGCCCTGTTTTAAAGAAAAAAGGATGACAGTTTAACCCATATTTAAAGAGTAATTTCCGAAAACACATACAACATTTTTTTTCTCTTTTGGAATTACTATTATCGAATACATAATTTCATCCCCTATTTAATTTACTTCAAGGGAAGAATATTTTCAGAAAATTTAATTAGTTCCAAGACCTCCTTTGTAAAAAAATTAATTTTTTATGTTTATTATCGAGAAGTAAAAACTTATAGCTTATGCAAATTACATACATTATACATTAAGAAAGTTTGCTATTTTTAGATGAAATAAATTACGAAAGCCATTCTACTTTAAAAGTATTTAATCGATTCGTTTATACTCCAAAAAGTAAAACTCTTAAACTATGACGCATATAGTATGTGAAAATTCAGTTAATTATTTATGTTTGGCGTCTTTTAGATTAAAACTAGTTACAATTTAAATTTTCATCAGAATACAAATAGAAAAACTTAAATTTCTATTTTTTTTCTAACTAGTGACAATTTCCAATTACTGTAGATAATTACTAAAACATGAGTTTTTGAGTTATGCCTCACAGGATTTGTACGGTTTAGGAAATTTTTTATGATATATGCCATTGTTATTTTATTTTTATATTGAAAAACAAATTCAGTTTAAACTCGCGATATTTCTACTTGTTTAAGAGTGTATTTCGATTCAAACTGCTTATTTTCCGATTTATTTTTAAATTCATTTTTGCTCTCATATGCACCAAACTGGCAAATTGTCTTATTTAGAAAGTACACAAGGTGCCGTGATTGTCGATTCTTTGATAAAGGCAGAAAATATTGCAAAAAGAAGCAATCAAAAACGGCATTTTGAACTGATTTTTCAGAAGCGGGAAATCTGGGAACGAAAAAAAGGTCCTACTGAGAAGATAATTGTTTATAAATCAAATTCTAATGAATGGAGCGTAAAATGACATCACACAGCACCTCATACGTCTCTTCAAAAATACCCACAGAAAATTTCATGATTCTACTTTTAACCCATTCGTGCCCAGCATCTTTTGCGTAAATTTTATTTGGTTGGCACCACTATTTTTAGAAGATTTAAGTTTATTTCATTAATCATGAAAATGCATCATTTAAATTAAATAATTATTGCTTTTCTTTTTCACCGGTGTCAAAAACAGTGCTGAATGCACCTTTTGAAGCGTCCCTAAAAACGGACGTTAGGCACTAATGGGTTAACCCTTTCCGGCGCAGACAAATTCAGTTCGTAAAATGAGAAATTGTTGACTGACACCGGAATTTACAAAAGACTTTTTTAGAAATTAAGAATTCCCTGACTTAAGCTGTCATTGTAAAAATAAAAATTTACTAAAATATTATTGGTGCCGTTTGTAAGTTTGGAATTAAAATTAGGTGTTGCCGGAGTGGTAAAACTGCGCCGGAAAGGGTTAAAAATGTGTCTGAATTTGTATCGGAAAATTTCGAGCTATTGAAGGTGGAAAAGCGTTTTTTCGAATACACCCTTAATGAAAGATTTTCCAGAAGAAAATACTGGTACGGATGAATTTTCTGGTTTGAAAATTCGAGGACCCAAACAAACTATGGCTTGTAGTTGTAAAAATGCTTCAAGTGCTGTGATTTATCAAATAAAAAGCCATTTTTATCAAAATAGACTTTTTCTTTTGGAAATTGAAATTTTTTACAAACCGTGATTTAGATTAAGTCTATTTCTAAAAAACGTTCCATAAGCTTTGAAAAATACACCAGTAGAAATTTCAGCTATTTTGGAATAAAATTACCGATTTTTGCTGCTTTAAGTTTTATTTATGATCAGTTTTTTTTTTTTTTTTTTTTTTTTTTTTTTACAACACAATTTTTAGTTTTTTTTTTTTTAAAGAAATATCTCATACACTGTGAATCTATTTCTAAAGGTTGTATTATTGACATACATGCATATTTAATTTCAATTTCCAAGAATTCTGTACAATTATCCTAACAGCGTGATTATGCAGAACAATTTTTAATCACCATAAATTCCTGTATATAAGCAGCAGTTCAGATAAATTTATTAACGAAAACGAAATTCATATAGTTGAAGGTGGTTGATTTGTACTTGAAAATAGTTTATTTTATTTATTAAATAAATTACTGGTGCGAAATCTTCTTTTTACGCCACTCATAAGTCGGAAAGTATACTGTAGTTTATTTTGTAACAGAGAAAAGTATATCAAACGAGAAATCATTTCGTAAATTAATTTGGATACATACAGATGTAATATTTGAAACTTCTACTATTTAATGTTTTCTTAATATTTTCCCAAAACACCTCCATTGCGGGAATTTTTTTAACCTAGCTTAAAACTACTTGATTTACTGACCTGCAATTTTAGATTCACACGCTTGAAAATTCTACAAAAAAGATTTCTGTAAAAAATTTAAAGGCAATACTCCATATATTGTTTTAAAAATTAACTTCAAAATACTTTTTTTGAAATAAAAATTATAATTTTGTGCATCTGTATTTTTAAAACAAGAGCACATGAAGGTTTTTCACATTGATATTCGTGTTCAGTGGATTCATTTCACACAAAATTGCACACTTACAATTTCACATTCGACCAGTGATATCAACCAATCAAAATTCATTGGTAAATCATAGTCAAAAGTAAAGTTAGTTTGAAAAAATTAGTTTAAATTCGAATTTTCTCTCAAACAGATTTTTATATTGGTTCATAATGTTAATAAAAATGTATTATTTATAATAAATTTACGGCGCATCTAAGGCAAAATTTATGATAGTTTTAAATTATATGGTAAAATTACAGCGAAGAAAAAATGGCTATTTCATTGACAAGAGAGTAATTATCAACTTGTATTTGAAAAACAAATCTTGTGTATTTCACAAATACCAATTGATTTGAAGAATTTTTTTATTCATTTGAAAAATTGGAAAAGTAGGATTAGTATTCATGACACAAGGAACTGGGAATTGATTTCGTGACTTTCTTTCAGTAATGAATATTATTTGAGCATGATTACTATGAAATATATTTCACCCCAAGTAATATATTTATATCTTAAATATTATAGATAGATTGTTTCAAATCACGTGGGTGTTATAATTCTTTTCTTCTATAAAATAAAATTGTCAGTCAACAAAATTAAAGCAACGTGATCCGAATTTTTAATCCAAAAAATGTTATGATTTACTTATATAAACCGACTATTGAACACTTTCAAGGACACAGCCTTTTGTATTTCTAAAATGTTGAAATGAATGAGAGGCAGAAAAATTTACGAATATTTTATAACAATAAAAAGCTACTGCCTCTGTCCCAAATTAGTAGCTACATTTCAAGTAGGCGGAGTCATAAATAACTTTCGATGCAATTTAGCACACATACACCAGTAAAATTTTACTACAAAGAGTATAAGGCGGCACGTTGGTTGCGTAAAGCAATGTTAAGTGGAATATAGAGTGTTGGGAATAAGAAATGATAATTTATAAATTACTCTAAAGAAGGAATGAACAGATAAAGAATGTACACTAATTTCGGGTGTATAAGCCGCAGATCAAACAATTCTTTTTCGCCCCAGAATTTTCTAAGAAACAAATATAACTAGTTAGATCGCCGTAAATATTTGTCTTCAATCACTAAATAAGATTTCTGGGTCCAAAAAGAATTGTTCGATCCGCGGCTTATACACCCGAAATTACGGTAACTCTATATTCAGGGTTCGCACACTCCTTATATTTTGTAAGGACTCTGGCACCACTATAAACGATAAGAAAATTCATATTTAATTTTTTAAGGAACAGAATTCGCAACAATCACCCCAATTCGCAGTTTTCGGAATACTTTTCTCCAGTGAAATACATGGAAAATACTGTAAAAATTTAGTGGTAGAGCTGTGCGAACTCTGATATTGCAATTTTTACTGCTACGTTTGAAAAATGATCAATTAAGCCATGGTGCTATAAATACTACAGCGATTAAATTCAATGTTCATCGTAGTACTATCTTCCGTTTGTGGAAGCTGGAAAAAACAAAAAATAAATGATAATGAAATTTAAAATGTAAGATCGCAAAAAATGGTACATGCGGACGAAAAAATAAGATTTTTCTCAGCAGTTGAACAAAATAAAAGATGCCCCACTAAGGCGAAGACAAACATTGCAAAGTTTATCATGTGCTGTTGATATTCTTAAATCAACATTACACAAGATTTTCAAGGATGGAAATGTTTTGAATTTTGTTGAATTTTGTTGAATTTTGTTTCATCAGCTACTAACCCAAGTCTAACAGAAAATAACAAGCTAAACAAAATTCAATTTTGTTTACAGCATGTTCAAATTAATGGATACATTTGAAAAATGTTGGATCGTATTCATATCGATGAAAAAGGGTTTTATATTATAAAAACTAGTAATTCGTTTTACATCACCGTAGATGAAACTGAACCTTTGAGGCACTGCAAAAGCAAAAGGTTTATTACAGAGTAATGTTTATGACAGCGGTCGCAAGACCAAGATAGGATCTAAATAGAAACGAAATGTTTGATGGGAAAATGGGAATCTGACCTTTTGTTTGCTCAGAAAATTCAAAAAGAAATTCTGAAAATCGTGCAAAATGAACTATTGTGACAAAAGTTGTCGAAAGTATTAATAAAAAAGAAACCTGAAAAATGATTACAGAAAAAGTTTTGCCGGCAATACGTGAAAAATTTCCAAGAAGCGAAATACCAAGTCCTATATATATACAACAGGACAATGCCAAGCCCCATTTGTCAGTAAATGTTCCTAGTATCACAAAAGGATGCTTAAAAGAAGGATAGAATTTGCAATTACTGTGTCAATCTTCAAATAGTCCGGATTTAAATGGGCTTGATCTGTTTTTTTTAACACAATACAAACATTGCAACATCAGATGCCAGTAAACGATACTGACAATTTAATTGATGCTGTTAAAGTCGCTTTTCAAAATATAAAAGTAGAAAAGCTTGACAATGTGTTTTTAACTTTATAAAAATGTATGGAAAACATTATGATGTCAGGCAGGGGCAACTTCTATACAATAACCCATCTCAATAAAAAAAAAACTTCTTCGTCAAAATCTTCTACCGCGAAACACTATATGTAATCCCAAAGCTATAATATGTGCAAGAAATTTTTTAAATATCATTTAAATTTTCTTTTATTTGCGATTAAAATTATCCCGACTTAGTTTTTTTTATTCTCATTTTTTACTTTCTGCAAAAGTAGCATTTATTTTTGACAAGTTTTTAGAAGAAAATTTACATTTTTCACACGATTTAAAGCCATGTACCATTTCCTAGGGATTACACAGCCACTATATCAGTCAAAAATTGTTTTCGTCCTGATTATTTCGCGATTCATTAAATAGACGAGAGTTCTATGAGGTTACTGTTGAAGGAATCCTTAAAAATTGGGCGTGACTTAATCCTTTAATGGTCGCATTAAATTACGGTTTAAAAATTCAAGTTCATTATTCCCACCACTTTTTTGAAAAAAAAAAATATTCATTTTATTTAATGAAGAGTAAAATGATACTAGAATAAAAACAATAACGCTATTTTTTAAACCTGTGAGGATCAAACACTTCTGAATAAAAGCCGTGAAGCTTGCAGCACGTGAATGTCTCGGGTGAGACTATTAAGTGTTTAACCCTTTGAGGGGCAAAATACTTGTATTCATAAAATTCTGAAATGAACGAATGATACCAGAATATAAAAACAAATTTATTTCAAAATAGATAAATGCTTTTAAGTACTTGATAAAATTAAAATTTTCATTTCGAAATTCCGGTGTCAATGAGGCATTTTGCAATTAAAATTAAGTAGTATATATTTTATACCACCGCCCTTCAAGGTGTTAAGCGCTCGCAAACCTTGTATTTTTACAACTAATTTTTTTTCTCATTTAAGAAAAGATGGTGGGAATGTTTGGTAAGTAAATGTTATTGATTGATAGCATATCACCCTGAAGTATCTGAAAAAAGTTCAAACAAAATCATAAAATCATTATTATCAATAATTAGTTCTAAAGTATTCAAATGTACAACTAATTTGAGACAGAGGGAGTATTTTTTTAAATAAATGGTAAATGGAAAAATCTATATAAAACATCTGTTGCCATTGTGACATTTTGATAAGTAAAATTAAGGATTTCATAAGCATACTACCGCCCTTCAAACGGTTAACCCCTTGAAGGACGGCGGGATAAAATATATCCCACTTAATTTTAATTGCGAAATGCCACATTGATACCCGTATTAAGAAATGAAAATTTTAATTTTACGAAATTTGTGAAGAAAAGCTTTTATTTATTTTTAAATAAATTTATTTTTAAATTCTGGTGTTATTAAATCATTTCAGCATTTTAAGAATAGAAGTGCTTTGACCCTCAAAGGATTAAATAAGATTATACAACAGCATGTGATTCAGGTGAATTTATACGTTTTAGAACCATGATTTTTGTAGAACCAGATTAACTTACGGATCAGAATTTGGTGTCGTTTCAAGATAACACTTCTATTCATAAGTTTCATTGAACTTCAAATTCATTATATGTAAACAAAGTTAAAACTATGAAGTGTGCAGCTAAAAGTCATGCTTTAAAATCCAAGGAAAACTTGCGGGGAATCTTGTTCATCATCTTTATGCTAACGAAAAGCGGTTTAGCTCAAATGTTGAACTGGAAAGACAAACATTTGCTGAGAAAAGCCGGGTCGAATCCTTCTTAACTCTTTGAGCTCTGGTGGGTAAATTTCTTCAAAATTCCAAATGTCACATTGGCACCAGTATTTTGAAAAAAAAAGGCCCAGTTAACGATATACTCGAAAAGATGCACTAAACAATTTTTCAAATAAATATGGTCGAATTTTACGGTGCCCTTGTGACGTTTCGGAATTAAAATTATGTGGTAGAAAATTCTACCATCAGAGCTCAAAGGGTTTTAAATGATATTTTGGAAACCATCCCTGACAAGAGGAAACGAAAAATGCACTAACAGATGATGGTCAAATATTTACATGCGTAATTTAAATATTAAATATACTAGTCCTAAACCATTTCCCACCAAGATGTGTGTTACGCAGAACTTAATTTTAGGGTTTTTTTCAAAACATGTCATACATAATAATAAAATACATAAAATACATATCAAAATTTGCATTACTTTATGCGCATAATTTTTTTTGTAACGATATTAGTTTTTCTTTAAAATATGAGTTTCTCGTTTTTCTTGGTGGTGCTAAACTTTTTCCTAGCAAAGTACAGACTTTCCCCGTTTCTCGATTTTTTTCGTACCAGTGTCATGGCAGAAAAGTTGTAATAAAATAAAACAACATTTTCTGTATTAAAATACTAGTGTCCAAAAAGCCGGAGACTTTGCAATACTGTATTTAAACTTGTAGGGTGTAAATTAAAAACTTCTCACCAAAAATCCGTCAAATGAGGCGACAAAGATGCAGACTGCATTTATTTTATTTATTTATTTATTTATTTATTTTTAATTTAAATTTCCAGCATCTTGAGAGATAATTCTTACATACTTTAGAAAAGGTTTTTATTTCAAAATTTTTGACAATTGTGAAAAAAATGCAAACATTTATATTGTCTTCAAATTAAAATTTATTTACCCATATATGTTATGAACAGGAGAAAACCCTTTCAAATTAGAGTCTGATGATTGCGTATTAAAATCAGGAAAATCCTGCAACTTAAGTCATAAAAACTAAACGTAAATATTAAAAGATAATCAAGTCTTTAAAAAAATAAATACATTAATATGCATTAAAATTAGTAAACAGAAGAAATTACCTCATGTTTAAAATGAGCAAATATTACAGTGACATAAACAGGGAGGGTGCGCAAGTGCTTAGAATACCAGAATTTTTTTAAGTTCAGATAGTCTTATCTAACCAGAGAAGTTTCTGTTTACAACATTCCGAGGAGAAGAAAACCTTACAACATTACTGGTTTAACCCTTTGAGCTCTGGGGTGTAAATTTCTTCAAAATTTCAAATGTCTCACTGGCACCAGTATTTTGCAAAGAAAAAAACCGGCTAACGATAAACACGAAAAAGTGCATTAAACCTTTTTCAGATAAATTTGGTCAAATTTTCTCGTGCCATTGTGACATTTCGGAATTAAAATTATATGGTAGAAAATTCTACCATCAGAGCTCAAGGGGTTAAGTTACTTACCCTGGTTACGCCGCTGTAATAATATTGCAAAGCAGTTTAAATTTAAAAATATATCTACACGAGGCATTTAATCATATTTTGAGACGATTATTTTATCTACTGTCGCAAATTATAAGACAGCGCGATTAATATTTCCTTTCTAACAAAAAATGTATTTTCGCATGGATATTAGAAGCAGAAAGAAAAATTTCGTGAAAATTACATCAGATTTAAAGCGATACATTCAAAATGTCTTATTTAAAACACTTATGACGTTATTAAAAAGTACCTGGAGGCAAAGATTCCGTGTTCTTCAAATGTTTAAATGATATTATTTAACTAAATATGGAAAGAGCCACTAGATGTTAAACAGCAGCTGAAGAATCTTTTAAATACTCGAATAAAAGAGAAAGGCCATTTATAGGGAGATTATGCAAGTTTTAAAATTATACTTCAGCCTTCTGCAATATTTTTCTAGTCGATCAAATTAGCATGATTTTAGAGGTTACGGTTTCTCAAGTACGGGTTGGTAAATGTAGCTTGTAGGAGGCAGAGTCCCTAATGTTTAGTAAAACAAGTGAAAAATTTCGACAAAAACACAAATACAAAGAATATTGCATAGTTAAATGGATGACATTGATCTCACAGGCTATTTACTCTAATTGTATATAACAGACTTATTTCAAGGAATAATGTGTGTCGAAAAACAAATTAAATGAGGGATTAGGTCCCCAATTTCCCCCATTATACTTAATCGTTGAACCCCCAAAACTAATCATGGATACACCTTATTATGATGAACCTATATCCAAAATTCGAAGCAAATCGGAAAATTTTGCCTAAAACACCATTTACTGAATTTAAGAGGGCCTATATCTACCGTTATCCCTTTTATACTTAACCATTACACCCCAAAAACTATTTAAGGATTCGCCTTATCTAAAAGTAACTTATTGGAACTTATATTTGTTAAATTTATTATATGTCTGTCAAATTTATTTACCGTAATTTCGGGTGTATAAGCCGCAGCTCAAACAATTCTTTTTCGACCCAGAATTCTTTAAGAAACAAATATAACTAGTTAGATCGCCGTAAATATTTGTCTTCAATCACTAAATAAGATTTCTGGGTCCAAAAAGAATTGTTTGATCCGCGGCTTATACACCCGAAAATACGGTATTTTTTTTTTTTTTTGTTAAAAGAACCTTTTCTAACTTTTTTCTAAAATACTTGCCCTTTTTTCACAGATAAACCTCTTAGACAAACTTTGGCAATCGACAACAGAAGAAATTCCTCTTTTTATTCAAATGAAAACAACTTTTACCTAATAGTTATCATGGCTTAGTTTGTAGCAGCTTTCCAAGATTAAATAAAGCGACGATTTATAGTTGGTAAAGTAACAGATATTTTGAAGAAAAATTCGCCTAATTAGTCAAACTTCGCTACTGTGATAGAAGCTCGTCACATATAGCTTAACTCAGTAATATCAATGGTGTTATGATTAACGAGGAGGGGATATATAGAGTATTGTATAGCATTTGTGAGTGAAGTAACTGAGAAGGTTGTCACAAAATGACGGCTGTTTTTTTAAGCCGGGTAAAAGTTACTGATTACCGCTGGTGAAAACTTCCACCAGATAACCTCAGTTAAAAACTGTCTTCTTTTTTAAACGCATTATTGACAGGGGAAATTCTAATCACAAAATATGTTAAAATTTTCTAGTTCTTCTTACTGTTGTCAGGCTAGGCATTATAATCGTTTCAAAGACACCAGGGTTCGCACACTCCTTATATTTTGTAAGGAATCCGGCACCACTATTAATGATAAGAAAACTTTTATTTAATTTTTAAGAAACAGAATTCGCAACCACCTCCTCGATTTACAATTTACGAACTATTTTTCTACAGTGAAATACATTGAAAATACTGTAGAATTTTAGTGGTATAGCTGTGCGAACCCTGGACACTGACTGAATATTGTCTTGTTTGTCACAATGTTGCGGAACATAACGCCAAAGTGAATTTAAACCAGTAAAAATATAAAGCACAATTTGTCATTGTTTTTAATTGGTATATTCCATTAAGGAGTCGTTTAAATAGGAAGAATTTTTCTATTTAAGTTTATTGGGGTAGATTAAGGTAGTGATTGTGAACGAAGTGTGAATGCTGTTACAGTTGAAGCTTCACTATTTAACCCATTAGTGCCTAGCGTCCCTTTTTGGGGAAGCTTATAAAAAAGGCAATAAAGCACTTTTCGCACCAGTAAATACAAAGATAAATAAGCACTATTTTTCACGAGACAAATTCCTCAATAAATTAAGATAAAAGTTATTCGTTTTTTAAAAGTAATGGGAAGTCCAAAATTTCATTTTTATTGAAGAAAATAATTTGGGCATTAATGGGTTAAAAACTATGTCAGTTCCTCTTTCTATACAGTTACCGTAATTTCGGGTGTATAAGCCGCAGGTCAAACAATTCTTTTTCGACCCAGAATTTTTTAAGAAACAAATGTAACTAGCCAGATTGCCGTAAATATTTGTCTTCAATCACTAAATAAGACTTCTGGGTCCAAAAAGAATTGTTTGATCCGCGGCTTATACACCCGAAATTACGGTACATGGTTCTACAGTCCTGGACAAAATTATAAACTCAAAATTTTTTTCACTTGTTTGCTTCATAATATAAATACAATTAGCTTTACATTAATAAAATAATTATGAATATTTATAATAAGACATCTAAAATTAATGTAACTTATAAATAAAATAGAGTAAGTAATTTAAATAAGAAAATACTTAACTTAAAAAAAAATAACATTATGTGAAACCTGGACAAAATTATAAACTCAAAGTTATGATTTTCTGTATTCTGGCACATTTGATATAAATAAATGCATTTTGTGATAAAAAACTAATAAATGGAGTCATTATGAATCAATACATTTCAATACATCAATATGTGTTTTAATTTTTTCATAAAATGACATTATGTGAAACCTGGACAAAATTATAAACTCAAAATTATGAATTTCTACAATCTAGTATTTTTTATATAAACAAATGCATTTTGTGATAATAAAGTAATAAATAAAGCTATTAGGGATGAATATATTTCAATAAATCAATGCCTTTTTATAATTTTTAGTTAAACAATTTTGTTAAATATGGTTTATTAATTTGGCTTTTGTATATAAAATGGAGTGGTCGACGTCCAAGGATTCAGAAAGAAATCGAAGATCTATGTGACGAACAGCATTTAGTACTGGAGCTTCTTCTAGCCGAATTGTAAATACTTTAAAGCTAAATGTAAGCTCTCGAATTGTCAGGCGAATTTTTCAACGAGCGCCGAATATGAAATGGAAGTAAATGAAAGCTGAGTCAAACTTGAGTCCCATAACATGAAACCCAGACTTCATTTTGCACAACAGCACGTCATGGACAACATAGTAGAGCACAATCATCTGGTCAGACAAAAAGAAGTTTAATTTAGACAGCCCAGGTGGCATCCGATACTATTGCAAAGATATGAAGCCTGAAGAACAGCATATCTTTAGTCGAAACTTTTTTGAACAATCAGTGATGGTGTGGGCTGTTTTTTTTCTCAAAATGGTGAAATTGCTCTGCATTTTCTTAATGGAAAACAAAAAACAGAAGACTACCAGTTAATCCTGGACGATAATCTTTTGTCATATGAACCGTTAACCGCTGGAGAAAACTGGGTATTTCTGAAAGATAATGCAGCAATACACTCTGCTGCAGCGATAGGTATGACAATGTCTTGAATTGGCCAGCCCGCAGCCCTAATCTAAAACACATTAAAAATTACTGGAGTGCAATCGTTCGAATAGTCTATCGTGATGGACGTCAACATCAAAACACAAATGATTTAAATATTGCTATACTTTCAGCCTGGAACCAGTTGTCTATGGAGCAGTTGGAAAAAATTGTTCAATCTATGCCGAGTCGCATATTCAAAGTCATTCAGAAAATTTGCGGTTCAACATATTTTTGAATGCATGCGTTAATTCTTTGCACCAGGACTAGAAAATACGTTTACTTCTTATACTCTATAATTTTATGTTTCCAATTTACACATGTACTATATTTATATTTTACTCATATTTTTTGAATAAAATTATAAAAATGCATAGATGTATTGAAATATATTCATCCCTAATAACTCCATTTATTAATTTATTATCACAAAATTTGTTTATTTTTATCAGAAATACTAGAGCGTAGAAATTCATAAATTTGAGTTTATAATTATGTCCAGGTCTCATGTAATGTTATTTTACGAGAAATATTAAAATATGCATTGATGTATTGAAGGCTATTTCCATGAGTACTTGTAGTGTAAGTCACAGGCTACGATTTTTGGCTACCAGTATTTTAGTACGAAAAAATGTGATTTATTTTATCGGCACGTTCTCATTAATTGAATAAGGACAAGCAGACTTTTCGAAAATAACGGTGGCAAACAAGCATAGCAATTATAAGGTAATGTGACTTACACTACAAAACCCATGGAACTAGCCTGAAACGTATTGACCCATAATGACTCCATTTATTAGTTTCTTATCACAAAATGCATTTATTTATACAAAATATGCCAGAATATAGAAATTTATAACTTTGAGTTTATAATTTTGTCCAGGTTTCACATAATGTTATTTTTTTTAAGTTATATATTTTCTTATTTAAATTACTTACTCCATTTTATTTATGAGTTACATTAAATTTAGATGTCTTATTATAAATATTCATCATTATTTTATTGATGTAAAGTGAAGCTCATTTATATTATGATGTATTCAAATTAAAAAATTTCTGAGTTTATAATTTTGTCCAGGAGTGTATCTGACCCACTCACCCGTACATGAAACTTCCAGCATAATTCCGAAATGCCATTGTGACACCTGCATTCTGGTATAGATATTCTCCGCGATTTTAAAAAAGAAAAAAATCACTTACTGGAAAAATAACTCTTTTCTTCTTTTCAAATAAATTTGAACGTAAATTCCGGCATCATTCAGTCATTTCAACATTTTCGCAATGGAAAGGCCTGCGCCGGAAAGGATTAAATAAATATTATCATCTCTCCACAATTTCTCTTAGGCCAAGCATTGTCGATTTCTATTCCGGCAAGAAAATTTAGCACAATGTTTTGTTTGGTTTTTTGTTTTGTATTTATGTCGGCCAATTATTTACATTAGAGATATAGGCCCTGAAGTGGTGGAATGCCCTCTGTGGGGGGGGGGGGGCTTACTAAGGGAACCTAACCCGTATTTACGCAAGGAAATCTAAGGTTCGAAGAAAACCACGGAAAACCACGGTTAAGCCGACGGCCGCGATTAGGTTCGAACCCCGCACCTGCCGTCTACCAGTTTCGGAGACAGAACCTCTCGGCTACTGGTGGAGCTAGCACAAAGATTTTTTACTTAATAAGTGAGTCATAGAGTTTGCACAAAACTGAATGACGCAAAACATGTATGAAATAAAGGTACTGCTCATAAGATTTTCCTGAAGATTAATAACGTTGCATAACACATTTTGACGGCATATATTGTAATATATTGTAACTAGCTGTCCTGCCCGGCAATGCCCGGGCCCGTGATGTTATTCAGTTTTCAAATGTGTTATTTGCTTTCTAAATGACCCTTAAATTAAACTCAAATTTCTATGATTTTATATCTTTAAGTCCATTTTGTCAAAATTTCTATTTTTAAAACGGAAAAATCGCGAAAAGATATTGAATTGAAAGCACATGCTGTTTGGTTTTTTGTTTTCTATGTAATTTGATTTTTAGGAAACTATGCGAACCGAGAGCGAACGAAACCGCGACGGAACATTCAGGTTTTTACTGAATTCGTAAAAATGTTCACACATTTTATTTTGTAAAAAAAGAATTCTATCCATACAAAAGTTCCAAATTTTTTTAAAGTAATGTAAATCTGGTTTATTGAAAGGCTTTAAAAAGATTGTGCTAAAATATGGGCATCTAGTTACTTTTAGCCGGGATGTAATTCGTGTTTGTCGGTGTATTTGAACGGGTTAAATCTCATATATTTTTTAAATAAATTGCAACATAAATTATGAGAATGTTTTAGCTTTAAGAAAATATTTTCGGCTTGTCGGGACGTATATAGAATTAACCGCAATGAAACGATCTGGTTTTTATTGATTTCCTCAAATTCTTCGCACTTTTTATTTTGTAAAAATTATTTCTACTCGTCCGAACGTTTTAAAACTTTTTAAGAAGGTGTAAATTTGATCTATTTAGATGCTTTTAAAAGTTTGGGCTGAAATATGTACGCTTAGATACTTTTAGCGTAGAAAAAATATTCTATTTGTGAGTCGCAAAGTGCCTCCTTTTGCCGGTGTATTTGAAAGGGTTAAATCTTATATATTTAAAAACCGATTGCATCATAGATTATAAAATGTTTTTAATTTTAAAGAATATGTTTTTTGTTTACCGGTACCTATAGGATTGCGTTTTGCTAAGTCAAAACCGCAATGAAAACGATCTGTTTTTTATTGATTTCATCAAAATGTTCACACATTTTATTTTGTAAAAAATACTTCTATCCGTCCGAACGTGTCGAATTTTTTGTAGGGAGTATAAATTTGGTCTATTGAGAAGATTTTAAAAGATTGAGTTGAAATATGCATGTTAAGATAATTTTAGCATGGAAAAAATACCCCCTCTGCGAATCGCAAAATGACCTTCTCTTGCCAGTGTATTTGAAAGGTTTAAAATCCAAATATTTTAAAACCAATTGCACCATCAGTCAGAAGAAAGTTTAAACTTTAAGATCTTTTTTTTGGTTTGTTTATATCTTAAAAATTACGCCCTGGAGAGGCATTGACAAAAGGGAGAAAAATAGTTTTGGAAAAAACGATCTTTTTTGAATATTTGTTTTCAAAGTGTTAACTGCAACATTTTTTCGAACTTGATTATTGCATTTGAGACCTAAAAATATGATCTTTCGAAATATGTCTCTTAAGTTTAACTGCGTCGAGCAGTTTGGTTTATTTGAATTTAAACAATATGATCCAAAAACAGAAATAAACAGGGAAAAAAAGTTCTTCCTCCGATTACATGCGTAATTGAGTTTCTGCGCATGTGCAAACGTTTTCTTTCCCAGAACATTTAAAAAATGACTTTTTGATGAGAATGAGTTCCGCTTCATAATTAATATCTATGAAACTAATCCAAAAATTAAAATTCTGAGCCTCAGGTGCATCAGGAGAGGTATTGGGCTATTCTCAAAAAAATTTTGAGCTTCGTACGTGCTGTAGATTTTGCTAGCCATCGCAGACACACACACACACACACACGCAGACAGACAGAGCGTTTTGTTCTTTTATTAGTATAGATTATTCCCTAGTTTTTATATACGGCAACACAAAAATCTTTCTTATTGGAAACATTCGGTAATGAGCAATCTCTTTTTATTTTCAACAGTTTGTAAATGAAATTTGATTTTGTTAGTTCATTACTTTTATTTTTACGTCCATCGAGTACTCATTAGGATTCTGAACTAGAATGTCTGAATTGTGAGTAGGTGAAATGTTTTTCTTAATTTTAGTTATATAAAGTGATACTGATTTAAAAGTAATTATTAACATATTAAAAAAATACATTTAAATTTTTCTTGAAGAGATTAAGTAAAATAATCATCATTTCTTAAAAAATACCTTCCGATAAACATTTAATTTTTATAGTATTGCAATCATGTGGTTGTCTGATATTTGGCAAAATTTATACTATTTTAGTTATTAGTTTCATACAGCGTTATTCTTGTTTCAACATGAAAAATGGAAAATGCATAAATAAATATAAAATATCTGACGGAACGCAATTTTCGCCTTGCTTTTAACACAAAATTTGTAATTTGAAGTTTAAACTGTTCATGTTTACATAAAGGCGATTAAAAATAATCAAATATAGATGTTAATAGTTAATTTTATCTAATCATCTTAGTACTTTCAAGCCTTTGATGAAGTATCTACCGTAATTTCGGGTGTATAAGCCGCAGCTCAAACATTTCTTTTTCGATCCAGAATTTTTTTAAAAACAAATATAACTAGTCAGATTGCCATAAATATTTGTCTTCAAACACTAAATAAGATTTCTGGGTCCAAAAAGAATTGTTTGATCTGCGGCTTATATACCCGAAATTACGGTAAGTACTTTAAACATCTTAGTACTTTCAAACCTTTAACCCTTTAACGATCAAAGCATTTTCATTGCTAAGATGTCGAAATAAATGATTGACACCGGTAATTAAGAACAAATATATTTCTAAATAAGAAAACGTGATTTTTCACATACCTAATAAAAGGGATATTTTTAGATAAAAATACCGGTGTCAGTGTTGCATATCGGAATTAAAATTTTGTGGTTTCGTGGCGAAACCAATGAACGTTAAAGGGTTAATCAGGTATCTAAACATCTTAATATTTTCAAGCCTTTAACCTTTTAATCTTTTAGTCTCATTCATTTTCAAAACGGAATCATGTACAGTCACCGCCAAAAAAATCTTGACACTTGCGATTTTAGACGTTTTGTTAAATATCTAAAAATATACGTGAGGAATAACTCTGAAACTCCAAATGTATAAACAAAATAGTACTAGTCATATATTTTCGCGAAGAGTTTTCCCCGAAATCCAACAGGGGACCGTCAACAAATTGAAAAAGAACGAAGATCTTTTGGATAACCCTGTCAAAACCAATGAAGCAAAAGAGTTCAAACTGAAGATTATAATTAAGTGGCTTATTCCAATAAATCGAGTTTATTTTTATGAATATAGCATGTAAACTCGTAGAGAAATGAAGGTTTTTATAAAAACGGTCCCAAATTTTTCAAAGTTTTTCGCTTATAATTTGTAGAGTTCTTCATCAAACTCAATGTTCTTTTCAGAAAATATGACAACCAATATTGTACATAACACCCTGTAATGAGAATAAAAAAATAGTAAAAATTGTATGATAAATGAGCAGGTTTACTAAATAATTTTTTACTGCGCATGCGTCAACGCTATTAAAATTTCATTTACATATTATGTTAGTTAAATGTATAGAGCAACTTATGTGAAAGTCTCAAAAATATAGCTTGAAAACTCTGAAAATTATGGTCAATAGAATATGGTAAAAATCCATTATTCACAAAATGAAGCAAAAAGATGAGGGGCTGTATCCATATTCCATTGATTAGTACCTACACACTATTGCATGTAGTACTAAATTTGGATACAGCTCCTTATCTTTTTGCTTTATTTTGGGAATAACGGATTTTGACCATATTCTATTGATGATAATTTTCAGAGTTTTTAAGCTATGTTTTTGAGACTTATACAAAAGTTGCTCTATACATTTATCTAACATAATATATAAATGAAATTTTAATAGCGTTGACGCATGCGCAGTAAAAATTTATTTAGTAAATCTGGTCATTTATCATAGAATTTTTACTTTTTTTAAATTCTGAGTACAGGGTGCTGTGTACAATGTTGATTGTCATATTTTCTGAAAAGAACATTGAGTTTGATAAGGAACTCAGCAAATTATAAGTGAAAAACTTGGAAAATTTTGGGACCGTTTTTATAAAAACCTTAATTTTTCTACGAGTTTACATGCTATATTCATAAAAATAAACACGATTTAATAGAATAAGCCACTTAATTATAATATGCAGTTTGAACTCTTTTGCTTCATTAGTTTTGACAGGGTTATCCAAAAGATCTTCGTTCTTTTTCAATTTGTTGACGGTCCCCTGTTGGATTTCGGGCAAAACTCTTCGCGAAAATATATGACTAGTTCTATTTTGTTTATACATCTGGAGTTTCAGAGTTATTCCTCACGTATATTTTTAGATATTTAACAAAACGTCTAAAATCGCAAGTGTCAAGATTTTTTTGGCGGTGACTGTATTTGCATAGGTGCCAACCTGATATAGATTATCCGTAATGCGAGCGTTAATTTGACCCTGATTTAATGAGTTTCGAACCAGAATTTTTTCAAAGAAATGAAATTAAGCATGTTCCACTAACAATCCTGAAATTAAATAAATAAAGATTCATGAAATATATTTTCTGGTTTGAAATGACTTTAACCTGGATCAAACTAATCGAGGTATTACGGAAGATTAGTTGAAAGTTGGCAGCTATGTATTTGTATAAATAAAGAAAATATTATCTGAGGAAGAGCCTGATTAAAGGCTTGAAAGAACTAAGATGTTTAGACAAAATTAACTATTAACATCTATATTTGATTATATTTAATCGCCTTTTAAGTAAACATGAACATTTTAAAAATACATAATACATCTAAGTTTTCCTTGAAGAGATTAATTGAAACAATCGCCATTTCTTAAAAAGTACATTCAGATAAATATATATTTTTAGAGTATTTCAGTCATATTATTAACTAATATATGAAAATAATTTATAGTAATTTAGCATTAGTTTGATACAATGTTATTGTTATTTCAATACGTTTAAAAACAATACATTTAATTTTCCCTTGAAGATATTAAGAGTAATATCCGCCATTCCTTAAAAAGTATGTTGAGACAAAAATTTTATTTTTATAGTATTGTAATCATATTATTATCTAATATTCGGTACAATTTATATTAGTTTCATAAAATGTTATTCTTGTTTAATTTAAACAAGTAATTTAGCTCATTTAATTAGCAATGTAAGCTTCTAGATTAGTTAGAAAGAAAACTTTATTTATTTATTTTATTTATTTATTTTTTTTTGTATTTGCAATTAATTAAATTGAAATGCATCGTGAAAAAAAAACATATAAGTAAAAATATAAATGGTGATTTCAGTTTCTTTTCGTGATTTAAGTTTCATTTTAGTCACGTCTGCAACCGAAGAAAACGTTGCTCGTGATAATTGCACAAATGATAATTTATCTGAAATCTGAGTATATACAGTGACTCAAAAGGATTTTCAGAGCTAAAATGCGATATGTGAAATCGCTTCTAGAATAATAAGTAAGTCAAATTGTTAAGTTTTCAAATAAAAAAAACCCAACTTTTTTATTTTAAAATAAGAAAAAATAATTTATTGTCTTGCTTTGAACTGAAAATATGCATCATCACATTTCTTCGAATAACAAACACCAAGTTGCGTTGAATAATTAAAACTAGTTTAATAAATGGGAAAGCTGAAAATAAATGGTAGTAAAATCCCACTAAACTGGAATTATTTGAGATTTGAAAAAGTGATATAAACGAAACCCTTGTTTATTTATTGTCTTGATACTTATAGTTTTATTTACAGTTTTTTATTAAATGGTTTTAATTATTTTTTAGCAAATGGCAAGTTGCGTTGAACAATTAAATCTAGTTTAACAAATGTGAAAGCTGAAAAAATGGTAGTAAAATTCCAATAAACTGGAATTGTTCAAGATTTAAAAAAATGATATCTGATGAAACTCCTGTTTGTTTTCTGTCTTGATATATAAAGTTTTATTTACAGCGTTTTAATAAATGTTTAAAATTGTGTGTTAATGGCTTTTTTGTTGGGTTTTTAGATTCTTTAATGTGTTGTTTCTAATAACTATTGATCAGCACCATTTTTCCTGACAAATTTATTTGCATGAAATATCGTAATTTATCGCGCATGCGCCGCAGAATAGATAAGTCTTTTTCAAACCGGAAATTTTATTGAAAAAAATAATTGAAATAAGTTCTAAGCAGAAGACCTTCATATTTTATTTAAAATAAATTTTGGTAGAAATTCTCGTTATATGAGGGGCGGCGGTTACATACGAAATTACGGTAATTGCTAAAATTTTAAGATAATTTATGGTGATATTTTCTATGCAAAAATACTGATGTTTAGTTGGAAATAACACATTTGGGCAATAGAAATTCGACGCAAGGAATGCATTCGATGTCATACACGGGCATGTCAAGCAACTGATTAATCTATATGATGCTAAAGATGTCTTTATAATAAAATAATATACACATTTTGATTTCCACTTTTTATATCAAAAGCATATAGGAAGGATGTTTCTTTCACCTTTCCTGGTTGTTTTGGTTTTCCGCGAAAATAACTTTTTTCACACAACTGTCTATCGTAAACCATTCGCTGTATCTTTGCCCCCCCCCATCACCTTTCATTTCACCCCCCCTCCCCCCAATCAGAAATTAGCTGCTTTTAACACTTATGTACACCGGGCCTTAAATATTTGCTCCTCCGTTAGTTTACTTAAAGCATAATTAAACCATATCAAACCCAATACCATTGATCGGAGTTTCCCGATCGAAATCGTTGATTCCATTCATAACAAATTAAGAAAACGTACTCCTTCGAACTTCAACTCAGACCGCAATGTTAATTTAATTATTCTTCCATATTTTCCAAAAATCAGTCATCAAATTTCTAAAATTTTGTGAAAGTTTGACTTTAAAATAACCTTTTTTCCTTTCAATAAAATACAATTCTCAGATCTCAAAGATCCAATAGATGATTTATCACATTGGGGTATTTATAAGATTTCTTGCGAATGCGATAAAATGTACATCGGTCAGACGAAGCGTACCTTGAAAAAACGTGTGGGGGAACACAGTGCTAACGTTAAAAATTGTGAAATAAAACGTTCCGCTATCGCCAACCATTGCTGGTCCAATAGTCACAATTTTAAATTTTCCGAAGCCTCAATAATACAATATTGTTCATCTGTTTATGATTTAGACTTTTGGGAAGCTTTTCATTTATGGAAAAACTCTAGTAATTTGGTTAATGACATGTCCAGTACTCCAAGATTTTCTGATATCTGGTTTCCATTCCTGTCATATCATTCCCCCTCCCCATCCTTTTCTCCTTGATTTGGACTCGTCCAGTGGGAAGTGACATATGATTGGTCTCCTCTGAATGCGCGTGCCAGTTTATTTTTACTGTTGCTTTGCGACGTTTCATGGTCAGTTCGCCTTAGCGGCGAGCTCAGATGCACGGTTTATCTTATTTTATTTAACGATGTGACTTTCTTTTACGTTTTACACTTTTTTAGCACTGATGATGGGACTTTAGAAGTCCCGAAACGGCTGTATGCTTTTAACATCTTTTATTTTATAATATTTGAGCTCTTTAACGTTGTTTATTTATTTAGATACATATAAGCACAAAGTACAGTCCTCCCCCCCCCTTTTTATAGAGAAAGGAGACTGTTTTCTGCAATTCTGTGTTGATGACGTTAGAGTACTTTGGACTGATACAATTTCCATTGCCCTGACAATGACAGACTGATGACAATGATAGCGCATTGATGGCTGTCACAAGCGGATATTTTAAAGGGTTTATATGGTACCATGAATTTAGACACCATTACCTTTCAACAGTTTTCTATGACTTAATTAAGTTCATAAATATGAAGCCGGAAAAACTAAAAAAAGACTGGTATTGAAATGGAAAGGACCGAACAAAGAATGGAGTTACGAATAAAGAAGAGGAGACATACAGGGTGGTTCAAATAAAAGTATCCCTGGTTTGAACGCTCTAGCGAGAGAAACAGTGGATGAAACGGTTTCATATTTGGAAGATATTCATATCAGACAATGGAAAACTGATTGGTGAAAAAAATAGTTCAAACATAAGCCGCATGTTTTCTTAGTAACAAGGCGCTGTGATCGGTTTAAGAAAAGAAAAATGTAACATGAAAAAGGGTGAAAATATCTTGGTGCCAATGGGCTGATTGCCTCCAATAATTTTTATTAGTATTACTCGTTTAAATTTTATTAAGTATGCATCGATTAATTTTATTAGTATTCTTATTAGGAGAAGAATACTAAAAAATTAGCGGTGGGATTGGAGCATTTTCGACTTGATTTTTTTATAACTTTGAATATGTGACGCAACCAATAAAGAAAATAATTTAAGCTATTGATAATTAACATTATTTTAGCTCTAGAACGCCCAGAAAGAGGACGATACGACTCCGACCATGTGATTAAATTTTAATTCGAGCCAAAAATTTTTCCTTGAAATAAGTTAAATTTAAACTTCGCAGATTTACGTTGAATAAATCAATTAAGTAATTTTGAATAAAAATTCTGGTGTGAAATATTAGTATCAAACTTAAGCAAAATTTCTGGGAGTTCTAATATTAAATTTCTTTACTTGAATCATGCTAAACAGATGAGAATTGGAAAAGTGTACTTTTCACCTCGGCAGCATAATTTTTACCTAACAATTTTTTTTAATATTAATTACTAACACCATCTATTCTGTGCTTATTTGCTTGCGCGTCCAGTACCTGAAAACAAAATTTGCATAAAAGGCTGGCTAAAGGACCGTCATAACAGATAGAAAGGAAGGCGAATATGTTTGAAACATTCTGATACTGCCATGATGGTTCTCGCGTTTCTTGAGCGTACTTTGCTGCTGAAGCTTTTTTAACAAAATAATAATAACGCTCCCAAAGCGCTTCGTTTGTACCGACGGCAGAAAACGTTGCGTATTGGTCCAGTGACACCATGTGCTCAGCGACGAATGGTAAAACGCTTTGAAGAACCTGGTAGCTTTGCAGTTCAAGCAGGCCGAGGACGAAAAAAAAAGATACCGCATGTGATGGGTGACGTCACAACCACTGTTGTTGAGCAAGCCAGTACAAACACAGCTGGGACATCCAGTTTTCTAGCAATATCCAGGAAACAGGATTTGTCATACACTACCGTATGTAGGTGCATGCGTATAACGCTCAAGGCCTATCCATGTACGATTCGTCGCTTCCAATAATTAAAACCTGGCGATAACGATCTTCGTAAAACGTCCGCTTTGCATTCTTAGCAAGGATGGAGAAGGATAAAAATTCGCCGTAGAACATCCTATGGACCGATGAGGCTCAATTTTACATGTGCGGAACGGTGAATACAAAAAACTGTCGTATCTGGTCTACAGAGATTCCCCACCATATCCAAAAAATGTCCCTGCATTCTCCGCATTTTAGTGTGTGGATCGACTTTATTGCAACCTCTATGATCGGGCCATTTTTATTTGAAAAAATCATTCCTCAGGGACCAAAATCCTGCTCCATAACTGCAGCACGTTATCGGGACATGTTGCAAAGTGTGATCATTCTAGATCTCCAGTAGCGTGGGTGCCTCGCTACAACAACTTTCCAATAAGATGGAGCGCCCCCTCATATTGGACGTGAAGTAAAAAAAATGCTGCGATATTATTTTACGGAGGATCGCATTATCAGCCGTGCATTTCTACAAGATGGCCTTCACGTTCATCTTACTTGACCCTGTGTGATTTTGGTTTTGGGTTTACCCCATAGATAAAGTTTATCAGGGAAATATAGGAAATCTGGCGGATTTGAAGAACCAGATCCTCTTGCAATTACCGTAATTTCCAGCGTATAATCCGTAGATCAAACAATCATTTTTCGCCCCAGAAAATTTTTTAAATGAAATGTAACTCTTTAGATCGCGGTAAATATTTGGCTTCGATTATAAAACAAAATTTCTGGGTCGAAAAAGAATTGTTTGATCCGCGGATTATACGCCGGAAATTACGGTAAGCAACATAGGACGCGTTCAGTTACACGCCGCTGTGGATAATGCGACGACACGGTTTCACATTTTGGCGCTGAATCAAGATGGACATATTAAATTCGACCTCTGAAAATTTTGTGAGTTTAGTGTTACCACCCTCGTGCGTGTTTTCAATTTCGTCAGTTTTTGTGTTGAAAAATGTATTTAATATTAAATTTCAATACTGATACCTCGTGTTTTGTTCTTTATTGTTTGCGTCATATTCAAAGCTGTTAAAATCTTGGCGAAAATTGTCTAATTCCCATCGCTAAGTGTTTAGTATTCTTCGCCTACATACTAATACTAATAAAATTAATCGAAGCATATTTAATAAAATTTTAACGAATAATACTAATAAAATTTCTTGTTGTTTGCAGTAAGATGTTTTCATCCTTGGTCATGTTACAATTTTCTTATCTGAAACTGATCGCAGCATCTTATTATCCCCTAACGGCTTTTGTTTGGACTAAAAACTTTTTTGCACCAATCAGTTTCTCATGATCTGATATGTATATCTTCCAAATATGAAGACATTACATACACTGCTTCTCTCGCTAGGGCATTGCAAACAGGGATACTTTAATTTCAACCATCCTGTATAATGTACTGTCTATGAGTTGCGAGTGATGTAACTGAATAAATTGTCACAAGATTACGGCAGTACTTTTTAACCCTTTGAGCTGTGGTGTGCAAATTTCTTCAAAATTTCAAATGTCACTTTGGCACCAGTATTTTACAAAGAAAAAACCGGTTAACGACATACGCGAAAAAAAAAAAAAAAAAAAAAAAAAAAAAAAAAAAAAAAAAAAAAAAGGCATTAAATCTTTTTCAAGCAAATCTGGTTGAATTATTAGGTGTCATTGTGACATTTCGGAATTAAAATTATGCGGTAGAAAATTCTGCCATCAGAGCTCAAAGGGTTAAGCTGATCAATTGTTTCTGATTCCCACCGGAACAAATTTCCCATCCGTCGACTTCAAAAGAAAATATGTTTTAGCTTAACTGCCTAATATTCATGGATATATGTCACAAACATGATGCAATTTTCTATATTTCTTTTCAACATTTTGCGCAGGTATAATGATCTTTTACATTTATTCTGGGTGTGGGTTGTTTAGTTTGTCATAATAGGAAGTAAACGCAGGAATTGAAGCAAAAGTGTATTTTCGTGTATTTAATAAAGGTGAAATTTTCTTTAAAAAATTCGGGTGCCAATGTGGCAATTAAGAATTGAAATTATGTGATGCTGTGACTGAATCACCGTCTTTCAAGGGGTTAAGGGGTATAGAAAAATTATTTCACAATATTTATGTGAGTGCTCAAAATTGAAAGATTAACTTTGATGGACCTAAAAGTCTTGAAAATCTTATATCTTAGAAAAAATAAGTGGATATATAAATAAATACCTTAAAGCATTCTTCAGTCTGAATAAAATATGTCCCCATCACGTATTTGTTTGGGGGAAATTAATGAAATTCTAATTCAGATAATATTGTAATATGAACAATATTGTAATATGCACAACCTTTTTACCTGAAAATTGTTTGCCAACAGAATATTTAAAAAGTGAAGTTTGTTTAATTTCATAGCAAACTTTCTGCCATTATTTATAAGGAAAATTATTCTGAATGAAAATAGTGATGTCGTGGCCCGTGAGCCAGTGTTGCCAGTGGGCTACTTTTTTAAAATTCAGATTTCTTGTTTCGCACCACTTTTCTGAAACACCAAAATTCCGTTTGTTTTTACTTTGATTAATATGACATTATATATTATTTTACTATTTCAAAAAATGGTGTCAGTCAAGAATCTGAATTTAAAACAAGTAGCCCATCTGGCAACACTGCCGTGAGCTACAGGTTGTGTACCCTTATTGGAATTTTAATTGCGTGGCTTTGTATATCAAAGTTACTTGAAAAAATATTTTTAGAAACCAACTGGTAATACTAGGATCGCTTAAGAAATACTGGTAAATAATAATGATATTAATAATAATAATAATAATTTTGAGTTTTGATGGGATCAATTTTCATAAAAAAGAGCTATTCGAAAATGACAGAATAATTAAAATTGTAATAATTTAAAGTGTGCAACTTTGGATTTCAATTTAACTTGAAAAAATATTTTTAGAAATAAAAAGATAATAGTAGGATCGCTTAACAAAAAGTGGTAAATAATTATAATAATTATAATAATAATAATCTTAAGTTTTGATAAGTAAAAATTTTCATAAAAAAGAGTTATTCGAAAATGTCGGAAACATTTATGAAACTTCTTGTTGTTTCTCAACTATAAATCTCGCTGTAAAAACGTACGATTTTACAGAGATTGTACGAATAATCCAAACTCTACTACAATTCACTAATTTTTAGAGGAAAACTACCGTAAATTCCTGAAAATTCAGTGTTTTTTCCTGGAATTTACGAGAATTTTCTCTTTAAAAAACAATAATTTTTACTGGCGTCCCGATAACCAGGTCAATCTTACAAGGAGAGGGGCCGAGGCTTGTTTCACCGAATCGGATGAATATTTGTGTATCGATAGAATTTAGTTAGTATATAAATAAAGAGCAATACCCAGGGAGTTTTGAGAAAATAACCCTTAACCAGACATGCCAACATCCGGCTTTTTAAAAATCAAACAATTGTACTTCTAACCAGAAATTTATTGAGTCAATGAAATTAAGTAAATTTCGAATGGCCCTCTGAGTTAATGGTAGACATTTCTAATTAAATAATTTTTCTGGTTCAAAGTATGTTTTCATGATTTAAAAAAAGCCGGAGGTTGGCAACTATGCCTTAACCTTCCTGCCCTATTCAAATTTTACTCAATCTTGATAAAAACATTTCACACCAGAATTGTTATTTAGAACATTTTAATATATCTACCGTAATTTCGGGTGTATAAGCCGCAGATCAAACAATTCTTTTTCGACCCAGAATTATTGAAGAGACAAATATAACTAGTTAGATCGCAGTAAATATTTGTCTTCAATCACTAAATAAGATTTCTGGGTCCAAAAAGAATTGTTTGATCCGCGGCTTATACACCCGAAATTACGGTAATTGACTTATTTCTCTGAATTTTTTATTTAACTTTCTTTATGAAAAAAGTTCTAGTTTCAATCGTATAAAACAAATTCTATTTATGGATCGATTAGACCCATTCATGGTAGGAAGGTTAAAGTTCATGCTATAGTTTATAATCAGATAAAGGGTATAACCGGGTTTCTTGGTAAAACAGCCGGAGGAACAAATTTCACGCCTTTTTTTAAAAATACCGTGTGAATTAATATGTGAGATTTTAAAAGAAGGTGTGAAATCTGTCCGAGACACGCCTCTCATTTCTGCAGGAATATGATTTTGCCCTTTTTTTAATATGATGCACCATACTAAGAAAGTTGAAATTGATAGTGAACATGTATCATGTGCCATAGTATTTCATACAAAAAATAAGGTGGTCACTCAGAAATTTCAGTTTATTTTTAATTAAAATTTACATTTAAAAACAGGAAATATGTTAGAAAACTTGTTCTTTTGTTTAAAAAAATCTGAAAAAATTGTCAATAATTCGTATGGTGGTTTTTTACATCCTTTATTTTTTTCGTTGAAATATGTTCAGTAGTTTCATCGCAATGCGCTCTTTTCCGAAACAGGCATTTAGGGCCATTACCCCCCATGGTCTTGAGATACAAACTTAAAACTGGGGAGAAATGAATTTCTTTTTATGGGCTATCGATCCATGTAGGACTCTATGTGGTTGACTCAAGAGCATATTTTACTATGAAACCCGGCTATACTCTTTCCAACATTTGCAATCGCCTCCGTGACTTGATCGGTAGAGCGCGGGATTCGTGTTTTTTCCACCTGGTATCTAACCACGCTCGGACCTTTTTCTCGAAACGAAAATTTTCATTGATTATTTTTGAACCGCAATTAAAAAATATAACAATTGAAATTTACGAAAAATATAAATTAATTTTACTTTTTTTGTAAGATATAAAAGTATTCTTAACTGCGAAATATCGCATATTTAAATGCAGACTTTTTTTTTAAGTAAGCAGGGTTATATATTAGGGTGGACCGAAAAAAACTTTTTTTCGAATTTCGATTATGGCGGGTGCGGAAAAGTTGCTACTGGTGGCACTCAATTCATACAAAAAATTTGAGATTTTTTGGAAATTTCCTTACCTTGCCGCAAACGCTTGAAGTTTTGCAAAAATGCCCAATTTTGAACTTTTTTTGAAAAAAATTAAAAAATTTTAAATTAAATTTATTTTGGTTGTATTTACTTGAAAAGGCATGTTTAATGTACCAAATGTTTAAATAAGATCTGATCATGCATTATTTAAATGTCTATGTGTATTATAACTTAGCCTATTTTTATAGCTTTTTCTCCTATAATAGGCAAAAGTTGTATTTGTTTGATTCGATCGTTAGTTTCTCTCTTATTTATGTCTCTTGGTCTTCTTTATATTTTTCCTATGTGTCAAAGGTCGTATATTTGGGTGACGGACAGCAGTATACTTCAAAAACAAATCTGGAAGCTGAGAATTGAGTAAAGCAGGACTCTAAGCGAGCGCAATGACTCGTCGTAATACTGAGGGTGTGAAAGTTGAAATAGATGAGAGCCAAAATGCGAAAAGTGTCCTTATTATTTCTCAATGCTCAGTTAACTGCGAAATTTGTTCAGCGTGAACGTGAAATCTTTTTCTAGCGGGATACAGTACTTTTTGGACCATTTAATGTTCCATTATAGTGTTTTGTGCTTTTTATTACGACGAGCTTAAAAATAGCTAGTATGAAGGACTAAGGTAATGTAAAGACACGCGATAGCGTGAAAAATAGCTTTTTGGAGGCATCATGCTTATTGAAATATTGCGATTGCCAACTTAGGCTGATAATCATGCGCCACTAGTACTGGTTGCTTCACCATGTAGAAGTTGTGACAGCAGAGGATACAAATCTCGTCATCGATAAAAACAAAGTCAGAAGAGAGAAATAGAAACTTGGAAAGAAGACACAGGCAGAAGGTGTTCTTGAAAGAAGGAAAATTAAAAGCATATTTTTTTATGGTAGAAAGGATAAAAGTATATTCAGAGGAAAAAAAAAGAACAAGCGGCACCGTTGAGAGAAAGGCGAAGAACACATCACCGTGTTGTTTGAACCTGGTTAGGAATACTTGGGTCACTTGATACCTCGTTCTGGTCACGGAAAAGAAATAGCAAAATCATTATATATTCTTCCAAGTCACCACAAGTTGGACTTTTCTGAACTGACAGCACTTGGGTGTGATGGCACCACTGTTAATACAGGAAAACGCAATGGTGTCATTGCCTGTCTTGAAAAAAAAACTTAGGAAGAGTTTAGCGACGTTTGATCTGTATTCTTCATATGAACCATATCTCACTTCGACATCTACTCTCTAAACTTGATGGTGAAAAACGAGACCTAAGACCTTTACCAAACCAATCGGTGTTAGACTAATGGGGTGTGAAAAATCTACGTGTCACTTTGTTCGAGCCTATTGCTGTTTCATGCGTATCAGAAATGGAAAATACTGAAGATCTAAGTACCGATCAAAAATGATTATTTGATATTTATGAAGCAGTCTCAATCGGAGTATGTCCTCGAGAAATGGAAAACATATCACCTGGACCAACCGTGAAATCGAGATGGATCACAACTGCTTGACGAATTTTACACTCATGCATTAGTAGTTAAAATCCTGGCTCTCTTCCTAGTTCATTTTTTCAAGATAGGAAATGACACCATCGCGTTTTCTTATATTAACAGTGGTGCCATCACACCCAAGTGCTGTCACTTCAGAAAAGTCTAACTTGTGATGACTTGGAAGATTATATAATGATTTCGCTATTTCTTTTCCGTGACCGGAACGAGGTATCAAGTGACCCAAGCATTCCTAACCAGGTTCAAATAGCACGGTGATGTGTTACTCGCCTTTCTCTCGACGGTGCCGCTTGTTATTTTTTTCCCCTCTGAATATTCATTTATCCTTTCTACCATAAAAAAATATGCTTTTAATTTTCCTTCTTTCAAGAACATCTTCTGCCTGTATGTTCTTTCCAAGTTTATATTTCTCTCTTCTGACTTTGTTTTTATCGATGACGAGATTCGTATCCTCTTCTGTCACAACTTCTACATGGTGAAGTAACCAATAGTAGTGTCGCATGATTATCAGCATAAGTTGGCAATTGCAATTTTTCATTGTTATTTTTCACGCTATCGCGTCTTTACATTACCATGGTCCTTCATACTAGCCATTTCTAAGCTCGTCGTAATAAAACGCACAAAACACTATAATGGAACATTAAACGATCCAAAAAGCACTGTATCTCACTAGAGAAATTTTTCACGTTCACACTGAACAAATGTCGGAGGTAACTGAGTATGGAGAAATAATAAGAACCCTTTATCGCATTTTGTCTCTCATCTATATCATCCTTCACTTCTCAATATTACGACGAGTCATTGCGCTCGCTTAGAGTCCTGCTTCAAGCCCTTCTCACCTTCCAGATTTGTTTTTGAAGTATACTGCTGTCCATTGCCCAAATATATGACCTTTGACACATAGAAAAATTATAAAGAAGACCAAGAGACATAAATAAGAGAGAAACTAACGATCGATTTAAACAAATACAACTTTTGCCCATTATAGGAAAAAAATCTATAAAAAAATTCTAAGTTATAATACACATAGACATTTAAATAATGCATGATCAGATCTTATTTAAACATTTGGTATGTTAAATATGCCTTTTCAATTAAATACAACCAAAATAAATTTAATTTAACAATTTTTATTTTTTTTCGAAAAAAGTTCAAAAATGAGCATTTTTGCAAAACTTCAAGCCGTTTGCGGCAGGGTAAGGAAATGTCCAAAAAATATCAAATTTTTCGTATGAACTGAGTGCCACCAGTGGCCACTTTTCCACACCCGCCATAATCGAAATTCGAAAAAAAGTTTTTTTCGGACCACCCTATTATATATCTATAGAATTAAAAATTTTTGTTGTTATTTAAAATTATTTAGTTTTTTCTATGATTTGCTGCTATTTTTAACAGAAAAATAAATTAAAATACGTGAATAAATATGTTATTTTAATTTTCTCTCCGTGCTTGAAATATTTCCAGGTTTATTAGAAATATGATCTTTATATTTTAATATTATTTTTTTTAAATCTTGGATTCTGGAATTTTAATTAGAATAAGCTTCTATGTAGTAATTTTTTTCAGAAATTTTTCTTGTTTAATATGTTTATCTAATACAGTTTAAGTATATCTCCATAATGAAAGAAATAAAAATATTATTATTCACGCATTTATATCACGAATTTAATTTATTTCTCTGTTATAATTAGTAGATTATTAATAGAAATAATTATAAACAATTTTAAATAACAACAAAAAATTTCATGTCTATAGATATATAACTATACTTACTTTTTTAAAAAAAGGATACTATTAAATATGCGATATTTCGCAGTTAAAAATGCATTTATATCTTACAAAAAAGTAAATTTAATTTATATTTTTCGTATATTTCAATTGTCATGCATATTTTTTCAATTGCGGTTCAAAAATAATCAATGAAAATTTTCGTTCCGAGAAAAAAATCCGAGCGGGGATGCCAGGTAGTAAAAACTCGAATCCAGCGCTCTACCGATCAAGCCACGGAGACGATTGCTAATAATGGAAGTTTATCTGATTATAAATTATAGCATGAACTTTTAGAGTTATATTCTCAAGATCCCCTAGGTATTGCGCTTTATGGATGTCATATATTTATGTACTAACTATACTCTATCGATACAAAAATGTTCATCCAGTTTGGGGACACAAGCTTCGGACCCTCTCCTTGTTAGTAAAATAATCCACCTTTTTACAGTGGTAAATCACACATCAGTAAATTTTTAATCTAAATCTAGACGGATGTAGCAAACCCAAAACTTTCTTCTGTCTCGTGCATGTTAATACTTCAAAATTTGCTATTACAGTGCCAAAACTAAATGATAATCTATCCTCATCATAAGGATTCTAAAGATATTAAGTTCTGCGCATTAGTTCATGCGATATGACTGCCTCTAAAGTCATGCAAATTCTGCAAGATGCATAGCTGCCAACTTTCAACTAATCTTCCGTAATACTTAGATTAGTTTGATCCAAGTTAACGTCATTTCAAACCAGAAAATATATTTCATGAATCTTCATTTATTTAATTTCAGGATTGTTAGTGGAACATACTTAATTTCATTTCTTTGAAAAAATTCTGGTTCGAAACTCATTAACCCTTTCCGGCACAGGCAAATTCTGCTCATAAAATAAGAAATTGTTGATTGACACCGGAATTTAAAAACGACTTTTATAGAAATGAAGAATTCCCAAATTCACGCTTTCATTGCAAAAGCGAAATTTCTATAAAATATTCTTGGTGCCGTTTGCAAGTTTGGAATTAAAATTAGGTGTTGCCGGAATGGTAACATTGCGCCGGAAAGGGTTAAACCAGGGTCAAACGTATTACGGATAACCAATGTCAGGTTGGCACCTATGAAAATGCATTTTAATTGCGCTATCTATTAAGCTATTAACCATTTAAATGGTCGCATTAAATGGCGGTTTAAAAATTCAAATTCATTATTACCACCACTTTTTTGAAAAAAAAATCATCTATTTAATGACGAATAAATTGGTAACAAATAAAAACAATTGCACTATTTTATAAAACTGGTGGGAATCAAACAATTTTGAATAAAATTCGTGAAACCCTCAGCCCGTGAATGTCTCGGGCACGACGATTAAGTGGTTAACGCAAAAACTTAATCAGCAAAATCTTGTGTCAACGTCTAACTGAACTTTAAGTTAGATAAAAACTCGTGCTAAACTACTTCTAGCTATTGCAGAAATAGAATAACTGTAGAATATCAGCGCCACATGTTGGGCGATTTAAATAAAAATATGATCTTTACCAGTATTTATCAAGGTATATGTGAATCTGAAGTTTGGTAAAAATTCCTGCATTAGTTCTTGAGACAGCTATAGCGGGAATCGCGAAAAATTCAGCTTAGCAGCACCACCTGTTGGGCAATTTGCACCAAATTGTAAACAGCAACAAGTCATATCAAATGCCATCCAAAGTTTGATTATATTCTCTGTGCATTAATTATTGAGATAGAGCTATAGAAAAAATCGCAAAAGAATGCAGCATACCAGCGCCACCTATGAAGCGATATACACCAAAATGTAAATGATATTAATTCATGTCAAGGAGTAACATAATCTGAAATTTGATGAAAATCCGTGCATTATTTCTGGAGATTGAGCTATTCCGGAGATAGTGAATAATTGTGAATAGAAGCGTCACATGTCACCAAAATCTTATCATTGCCAATTTATTTCAGGGACTAACTAAATTTAAATATTTGTATAATTTCGTGCATTAGTTCTTGAGATAAAGCGACCAACAAATTTGTATTACATACGGACAGACAGAGTCACAGACTCACAGACAGACATTATGTAAAAGCATGTTTTTTGGTTTTTCGGACCAATAAAAATTGTAAATACGTCTAAAACCTGAAGTCGAAAGAGTTCAAGAATCCAATACTTTCTTCTTGTAATGATAGAAGAAAGGAAAAAAACAATGCATTTAGCGAAATTTAAGAAATTTTCTTCATTTATTTAAGAAGCATTATTTGGTATTGTAAGAATTTTTCTGTTTTATTTGTTTCTGTACAGTTTTTAATGAATATCAAATTATGAAAATATCATTGCCATTTACTTTTGGAAAAATAATTTTATGATTACGTATTTTAACGAGAAACTACTAAATGTAAAATATATGTTAAAAGTAAAAAAGAAAAAAAAAGAACATTACTTAATTAAAATTTTATAAGAATTATGGTAGCTAGCGTAAGAAGCATGGTCCTAATTTTACTGAAAAATGTGTTTTTTTTTCTTTCAAAAGGGAAAATTGGATCTACTAAAAGATTTTCTAATATTCAATAATTCCATTGAAAGTTTTCTAATATTTTCATTACATTCATCTAATCCATTATAGGTAATATTTTTCTTTCTTCAACATGAACCTTTTGTGGTAATTTTTTATGGTGAACGAAGAGAAAAGTTTTACCAAACTATTATGTAGATCTAACAAGCAATTATAATAATTCGCTTAAGAAACTTTGAAAGACTTGCGCCAAACAGCTGTATATTTTATCCAACAACAAACTAAAAAAAATGTGCATATTATTCTAAATAAAAAACTTTCTTTAATCACCCATGTATTAGAACATCTTTTACTGATTTATTGATTACTTTCAAATATCTATAGTTTTTCAAAGAAATCCCATTTACACGATTTTCTATAAACAGTTACTCCTTTTAATTCTACTGGAGGTTTCAGGTTTCTTTTCAAGAAACTTCCAGTATTTATATTCTCTCGGATTAATTCAGTTATGCAATGTATGTTTTGAAAAATAAATATAAAGTTTTTCTCACAACTATTTTTAGAATAAGGTAAATATTTTAATAAAACCTAAAATAATATAATGTTTTATGAAATAGGTTGCATTTAAAATTCTAGCTGTATATCTGTAATTTTTTCTTAAATCTTGGAAATAAGTTATGCTTTCTTTTTCGTACGTGATGAAATTTATTGATATAAGTTTATTTAAATCTAAAAGAAACACTCTTTTTACATAGATTTTTCTTCACCTTATGTGTGAGACATGTACCCATGTTCAAAAAAGATGTGAAACTCATAATGTTTAATCATAAATGTTCGACGGGAACTTGTTTTTTTTATTCCCACGGTGAGCACAGTTTTACATGGTTTGCACAATTCCACAACTTAATTTCGCAGTATTTTTCAAGTATTTCACTGCAGAAAAATAGTGCGAAATTGAGAATAAATTTAATGGTTGTACGTTGCTATTCTTAAAAATTAAATGTAAATTTTCTTATCATTAATAGTGGTGTCAGAGTCCTTAAAAAAATATAAGGAGTATGGGAACCTGTGTTGCCAGATTTCGCCTCTTTTTTAAATCTTTCAAAGCTCAAATTTTACGTTCACACCAGAACGTTTATTTTTCTTTACTTAATGGCAGACGTTTCGTGATTATTTAAAGTAAAAATTTTTCTTTCAGAATTTTTGATGTAAATTCGAATTTTTTATTGAAAGTAGAGGCCAAACTGGCAAACCAGGAGCAAAACTTGTTTTACCACATTGGTGACCAGCAATTTTGTACGAAATATCAGTTTTAACAAAGCAGAGTATTTCCCCTCTCTCGTAAATCTTTAGTAAATTGGTTTTATAGATGGAATTTTCAAGTTTATATGTCAGAAAATAACTTACAATGCCGAGGACTAGCGCAAAATTCCTTAAGCTCTAAAAATGCAAGAAAAAAATTCAGGCGCGGATCCATGTGGGGGGGGGGAGTGTACGATCGCGTCTCCCCACTAAAATATGTATATATACGAGTGTGATTTGAAAAAATCTCAAAATAAAGGGGAAAACGATAATTATTTTTAAAAATATTTATTTCCCTACATAATCTCTTTTAAGATCAATGCACTGCATCCAACGACACTATACAAAGCCTTTATGCCATCACGAAAATGCAATTCTTAAAGTCCTTTGAAAATAGTCGCCGACAGCTATTTTATTTCTGCTTTTGCGTAAAATCGTTTACGATTTTAAGCATCTTTAATTTTGAGAACAGCTGGAAGTCAGAACGAGCCAGCTCAAGTGAATAAAGTGGATGTTGCAACATATCGTACTTCAGTTTATTCAACTTTTATAACCATATCATTCTTGTAGGGAAACGCACATTTTTCTTGCGCAAACAGTCTTTTTCCAGTAATTTGTTTATCTACGTATCTAGATGTTTATCACAATATTTACCGTTTATTGTTTGGTCCTTTGGTAGATAGTCGATTAATAATATTCCGATTAGCATCCCAAATGTATAACGTCATGGACACGGATAGTGCCATCTTTGTACCTAAAGACCCGCTTTTCTCCAACAATGTAATTGCTGTTTGATTTCAAGGATTAGTGAGCTCAAGTTTTATCTCTTGAAACAAATCGACACAGGAAATCTCTCTTTTTTTTTCATTAAAATGGTCTAGTCTCCCTTGGCAAATTCTCATTCTCTGACGCTTTTGATCATTATCAATATGTTCGCCTATCAACTTGCCGAAAGATTTTTTAGACCTAATTTTACAAACGATGATACGAAATGTTGTTTCATTTGAGATACTCATATACTTAGCAATTTAGGAAATTGGTAATTTTGTTAATTCCTTGATAACTCTATTCTGAATTCGTTTCGACATTTTTCAAGCGGAGCTGCGGAGTCTGTGGAAAAAATAGCCAACTCGAAAATTTTAAAGCCTTCGAATGCGACTTCAACTCCGACTCTATGCTGACTAATATACAAGGTGGCCAGAAATAAAACACCCCTACTCTGACCTCCATGGATATCGAACTACTCAGTGTAAAGGCTCAAAATTTTGTACACATACTATTCAAAATATGGGGAAACGGATTTCACGAAAAAAAATTAGTTCCTGAAATCACCGATAGGTGGCGCTGCACAACTGGAACTATGATCAAAAGACACAAATAATAATAAAAATTAAAATGTTTATGCGGAATGGAATGCTTCCATGCTTCCTTTTTAATTTTTCTGCCCCTTATGGAAAATAAAAATAGTAAAGAAGCTAGAACTCCCGTTGTAACTGCAATTTCATACTGTAACCAGAAAAAATTGCGTAAAGCATGGGTAGAAGCCATGTTCTGGGTATAAAAGAAGTTAAAAGGTGGGGAATGTCATTCTTTTTAGTGATGGCTGTCACGCTGCCAGAACGCGCTTTGCTTGTGAAGTTGTTTTACGAGAATAAAGGAAATGCTCCAGCAGCACTTCGAGAGTTTCGCCGACTTAAGGATTTGCGTAAGGGACCATTGCTTCCACAAGCTCTCAGGAGAATGATCGCTCGATTCGAGGAAACTGGACATCTTGGAGTTCAGCCTGGTCGAGGACGCAAACCGGTTCGTTCAGATGTCGTTGAAGATGTTGCCACCGGTATTGTTGAACAGTCAATGGATAATGTTTTAGGCTGCAGTAGTGCACGTGCAGTGTCACGACACTTGGGTGTTCCCTATAGCACAGTGTGGAACATACTCAGAAAAATGGTGCATTGTTTCCCGTACAAAATCCGCCCTAATCAACAATTGCTGGCCACAGACAGGGAGATGCGACTGACCTTTGCATTGACATTTCTTGCTAGAGTTGAAGTGGATGCATCGTGGCCGTGGCAGATTCTGTGGAGCGATGAGGCCCATTTCCACCTCAGTGGAACAGTGAACACCCATAACTGTCGCATATGGGACACGACAAACCCCCGTACCTTCCAAGAGATTCCACTCCACTCACCGAAAGTTACAGTCTGGTGTGGATTCACAGCCACATTCATCCTTGGACCGTTCTTTTTCGAAGAGGTTACTCCCAATGGCCTTGAGACATGTACCGTGACGGCCAACAGGTACAAAAGGATGCTCGAAACATTTGTTGTACCCCATTTGCAGCAGCGCCAATGCCTTGACACCATTACTTTTATGCAAGATGGAGCACCTCCACACATTGGACTCCCTGTGCAACAGTTTCTTCGCCAACATTTCACCAATGACAGAATAATCAGTCGCGCGTTTCCGACAACTTGGCCATCTCGTTCACCGGATCTTAATCCGTGTGATTTTTGGCTTTGGGGACACTTAAAAAACCTTGTTTATCGAGAACGTCTGGTAACCTTGGCAGATTTGAAAGAGAGTATCAGTCTGCATGTGAGAAGCATCTCAGATGACCAGTTACGATCCGCAGTTGAACAAGCTGTCCACAGACTTCACATTTTACATCTTCAGGAAGGGAACCATATTGAGCAGCATTCCCTGCATCGATAACGTCCTTGTTTCATGTATGCTTGGTACTTTCAAATAAAATGTGTTTAAAACGTGTTTTTGTGTCTTTTCAGCATACGTCCAGTGGTACAGCGCCACCTATCGGTGATTTCTGGAACTAAATTTTTTTTTCGTGAAATCCGTTTCCCCATTTTTTGAATAGTATGTCCACAAATTTTCAAGCCTTTACACTGAGTAGTTCGATATCCAGGGAGGTCAGAGTAGGGGTGTTTTATTTCTGGCCACCCGGTATACTAGTGTTTCTGCAGTTTAAAATAATCAGGTAATACAAGAAAAATAAGGTGACAATTTCACTAATTTAGTATTAATTTATTTCTTAGAATTCCGAAAGAAAAAAGAAAACAAAATGCATTCCGTTTTACTAATTTTTCAATTTCGTGTTCCACAAACCGAAAAAAAAATCAAAATATGGAAATCTAAAGAAGAAAATAAAACAGAAATTTTACTATTTCGGAATCGTGGATGTGAAAAATGGAAATTTTTACCATTTTAATGTTAATTCGTGTCATCCAGATCAGAAAAATATCAATGGAAAGGGAAAAAAAACAAAGATGAAAATTTTACTAGTTCGGAAATAATTTTACATCTACTAGAGTTTTAATTAAAAATGGTTTTAATCTACTGTGTAAGCCGGGAACCTTTAAATTGGATTGCCCGATATAATCCAAAAATAACAGTATTAGTTCGTTTTATGGATTTAAAATACATATAACTGTTTTAATTTCACTTCAACTGTCTAACAAAAAAGGCCGGAGTTGGCTTGTTTTTTAGCGATTCTGATTCCGACTCTTTTACTCAAAAATGGGCCCGATTCCGCATACATATTTTAAGTGTATGTAAGGTCTTTATATCTCACATCATCTGGTTGTTTTCGATACAGATTTTTAAAAAACAAAAAAAATCCACTTACTTTCAAGCACGTGCATTAATTTAAAGGTATCTTTAACAATGTCCTGCAAAGCAATCGTGAGAGAGCTACTATAACGTCTCTAAATGTATTATAAATCGGGTCTTGATTAAAAACGGGAAAAATATCCACTAGTGTAATAGAATTGCCGTATTCATGGAAAAATTCTTTTGTGAATAAGGCTCCACAATTTCTATTCGTTTTGGATATATGATGGAAGTTTTCCACGTTGGTGATGAGATCCTGATTATTATTTGCGGAATAACGCAGAATAAATTATAACTAGTATATCTGTAGTTTGGGGGATAGTGTTGCCAGGTGTACTTTTACAAGCTTTGTAATAACATTTTCGATATTCTGCATGTGTATTCTGGAATGCATTCAAAGCTTGGTGTCTAGTTTGTACTCCATTTCAAATTTTAAAAAATCGTATTCAGATCAGTATATACAAAATGTATTTTCAGATTAATTTAACATCAGCATTTTCTTTGTTATATAAATTTAAATTTCATCTTCTAAAAGTTCCGATCTGAAATCGAAATTTCGGGATAATGACAGAGGTTAAAATGGCAACCATGATTTAAAGTACTTCCTATTGAATATTTTCATAAACTCAGTTTCTTCAATTTTTAAAATATTTATATACATCCCTCTTTCTGAACTAGAAATTTAAACAATAAATGCTTTGCAAAGAAAACTGATTTATGAATTTAAATTTTCGTTTAATGTTTTTCATTCAAACATTCGGAAATCAATATTTTGAGAAAAATTGACTGCATATGCTTTATATTAACTTCTTGTAAACCGATCTAGAGAATTGAGGAATTGTCAGGCACAGAAACGAAATTGCATTTATTCTGTTCTCTACCTAAATGTAGCTGAATTTTGAGATTTCTATTTAATCGGTACCAGGGTTTGATTTTATTTCTAAAAAAAGTAAGAAAATTTACATTTATAAATAATCCCATTAGAAAATAAGTATAGTTTTAATTGAGGCGTTTAGAATCAATCCGATTAACTTCATCGAATAAAAATGCTCATTTTAAACATTTAAAGTTATTTATTTATTTTAAAAAACTTCTAATTTTTTACAATATTTTGACTGTACTTATTAACTTTTTCCTTTATTTTTGACTATACTTATTCCGAATTCTGACCGTAAAATGAGAATTTTTTTACTGACACAGAATTTGCAAACGACTTTTTCTGAATTTAAGATCTCCTAAATTTAAGATTTCATTATAAAAGTAAACATTTTTTAAAAATATTCTTGGCGGCGATTGCAAATTTGGAATAAAAATTAAGTGCGCCCAGAGTGGGACCACTGTGCTGGAAAGGGTTAATTGTTTTGTAATCAAGATTAAGTACTGTAGAAATATATAGAAAATTTTCAACACAATAAATCATTACCTGAATTTCTAAAAAATGGTATTAGTCGGATTAACTTCGGATCGTCTCAATTGTAGACAGAAAAATATGCTGAAGCCAGTTGTATTCCTTGAAGTCGAGACAAAACGTCTACACTTGAAATACGATATTGTCCCAAAATGCGATGTAACTTTTTATATGTTTATCAGATTTAGTCTATTTTCGCATTTCATTAAATATAAAATATAAAACATAAAAAAAGGAGCGAATTCTACTCTTTTAACTAAAACTTATTCTTTTCCAACAAAAATTAGTTACTTTCTGTAATGTAAGCAAAAATGTACCATTGTCACATTTATGTCTTTTTTGCCATACGTTCAGTAGGTAAAAACCTCAATGAAATGTCAAAAATACCTAAATGAGACAACGAATTTTATTCATTTCAATTCATCTTAATGCATTAGTTTAATTGCAATCAGTTTCTTTAACCGATTCCCTGATTTTCCCGTACGTCACACGGGCAACTTGTTTTTGCCAATCATAATTTGTACGTATCACTTATTGGCATCCATATTCCATTCATGATTTATTATTTTCACCAGTAAATTTTTATTGTAAATTTCGTATTATTTAATCTTTCTTTTTCTATTTTTTTTTAATTTTTCGTATTATTTAAGCATTTTTTTTCTATCAATAAGGCAAAAATCTCTGTTTCGAAAAATCAATAATAAAATATAAAAAATTTTGTAAAAGACATGAAAACAATAGGCATTATTTGAATGTTTTTTCAAAAATATCGATCAGTCAAGTGGTTAAGTACTTAATTGGGCATTTTAATTAAATAATGAATCATTTAACATTTATGCTGTAAAACTTTTAACTTTGTCATTTAATACAGGTAAATTAAAAATGTAATGACAATAGATCATTAACTTTACGGAGTTAATGGTTATATTTTTTGGTAAACACAAGTATTTCATAAATAAAAATTATTTTACTTTGGAAGTTTTAGAACGCTGTAGTTATACCTTGATATCACAGCTGTAGTAATATCATGGTTGAACAGTATTGTCTGCACAAATCAGAGTCCCAAATACCCTTGCCACCAGTACTTTAAATTAATATTTTTCACGGTAACTAATGGCAGAATTATCTCAATGAAAGATGGAGAAATAAACTTTAGGAAATTAGTGGTATTCAGAGCATTTGGGCTTCTGATTTACACGAGATATCAAGCAACACTATACTTCGCAGTCTTAATGGTTACATGCCGGATATTGAACAACGCGGTGATTAATAATTAATAAATATATATATGACATCAAAATAGGATAAAATTATAAAGCAACTCTAGTTCAAAACTTCCATAACTTTCATTTTACAGTGAATAAAAAACACGTTCAATGCCTCATACTTGCGAGACTCTAGCTTTTTTTAAATCAAGAAAAAGTACCTTAACCCCTTGGGGACGACCGACACGTATACGTGCCGCAAAAAGGCTTAAGAACCTTTTTTTATACCCAACAGTAAAATTTACTGTAAAATTTGGCTTATTATTAGCTTGTATATGGCTTATTGTTATTATAAATTTGGATTATTAAAATTTGGCGAGAAAATGCTTCGATTATTGGAGCATTTTCTCGATTCAATAAGACACAAATTTTTGTTTTTTAAAATCGGTGACAAAACATTAGAAATTTCGTAAAAGGCTCCCGTCGCGAAGGGGTTAAACTGGAAAATTCATTAAATTAAATCTATCTTGCATTAATGTAAAATACCATAATTCCTCTCCTCCCCCTCCCTATACATAGCAAAATATCCCCATATAATCAATAAGAGGGCGCTTATACGGGACTTTTGAGCAAATTTTCACGAAATTTGCATTTTTTTCGAGATATCTGACGAAGTTTGCAGTTTTTTGTCGCAATACTTGAGAAAAATTCCATTTTTCGCAACGTTTAGACGAAATATACGTTTATTTGTGATTGCTTGCCGAAATGTGCATTTTTTCCGCGATCCTTTGACAAAATTGGCTTTTTTCAGCTTTTTTTTTGACGAAATTTGCGTTTTTTCTGAGTCTTTTTTAATATAAAATTTGCGGGCTTTTTCCGTGATATTTCATGAATTGACGAAACGAGTGCTTTCTTTTTCTTTTTGACAATGGTAGCCTTTTCTGCGCGATTCATTAACGTAAATCGCGTTTTCGTAGCGATCTTTTGAGGTAATTCGCGTTTTTCAGCAATTCTTTGGTGAAATTTGGGATTTTCCAAAATCCTGTAACAAAACTGATGAATTTTCTTGCGAACGATTGACGAAATTGATTTTTTCGGAGATCATTTGTCGAAATTCACAATATCTTTTTATGTCCGAAATTTCAGATTGGTGTCCTATTCATTAGGGGGCACTTTCTTGGGTACTTTTTGAAAATTCAAATAAAAGGTGAGGGGGTGTTTAATTTTGAGAGGCGGATTAACGGAATATTACGGTAAATGTGGTTGACATTTGAAATCTAATTAATGTTGTTCGCTAAAAACATTTCTAGTTCGAAATATGTTTGTCTGATTTAACCCTTTGAGATGGTAGAATTGATGATGGTAGAATTTTCTACCACATAGTTTGATTCCGAAATGTCACAACGGCACCAGAAAATTCGATCAAATTTATTTGAAAAAGGTTTAATGCATTTTTCACGTACATCGTTAACCGGTTTTTTTCTTCGCAAAATACTAGTGCCAATGTGACATTTGGAATTTTGAAGAAATTTACCCACCAGAGCTCAAAGGGTTTAAAAAGTTGGAAATTGGCACATATCAATGCCGTGATTTCGAGGGAGTTAGTGGACATCCAAAAACAAACAAGTGCGTTAGTGTGATAACAGTTCGAACAGAGGGTTCTGTTTAATATATCTTTTAAAACATTTATTCTCAAATTAATAAATAAGAAATGTTAAATAAATGTCAAAATTATTACGTTTATTTTCTAAATAATTAACAGTTTTTAAATAATTATTTATTTAATTTTAAAGTAATTAATAATTTTCAAAATTATTTAAATAAAATTTAAAAAAACAGAACATTTTGAAATTCCTAAATTTCAAAAATTCAACAGATGTGCAAATAAATGTAAAATTTTTAGAAACTAAAAAATGCTTAAAACACACTTAAAAGACTGAAATAATTCAGGAAAAATTCATACTAATCCTTTCATTTTCCATACACCCGCTAGAAAACACCGAAAAAGGTGTTAAAATTTATTAAAATTACAAGGAAAAAGAAAAAGATTAATTATTAATTAATGTGCATTTTTTTTAAATGTAAATGAGTCTTTCTCCGCAAATTTTAAAATTAAAGTTCCAGACCTTCACTGTCTGGAAGAATAAATTACCGTTGCACAATAAATAAATAAATAAATAAAATAAATGAAATAAAGTAAGTTCTGTTTTTTTATTAATTATAAAGCCATCTGAAAAGTTATAATAATTAAAACCGTGTTATGGATCCTCTGCAATGAATGCTGAAATTAAGATTTTGTTTTGATATCCAAAAAGTACGAGTTCATTTAATTAAAACAATATAAATCTCTATCAAAATTTTATGATTTTTTGTGTGATCTCAGGTGTTTAGCTATAAATATACAATCTATAATTATGCTAAATTTCAATTCTTCCACTTATACACTTTCTGAGAACGAGCTCTATGACGAACAGAGGGACAGACTGGGATATGGATATATTTGGTTTCGTCAGATAAAGGAAACAATAATTTCGATTTCCGGATTATTCCTCTCAAATTGAAAATGTCGTCAAAATTACGTAGTTAATGATGTATGCGATTAGCAATCACCTAGATGTTAACTCTTTAAATGCAGTAATATGTTTTCCATTTTGTTCCTAAAATGTGGATGTTTGATTATAACACATTTTTATATAATTCTTGCTTTAGGATTTTAGAATATATGAGGGGAAATATCTCTAAGTTTCAATTACAGGCGAATATTTTTATATTCTATTTGCACCACTATTTAAAATTAAATACATTTTTTAGTATCGTTCTTTTGGGGTAAAAAAAGTTCTCAAAATTTACGTAAAAGATTTCTGTTTTGAAAAAAAGGATGCGAGATAGCATTAAAAATATTCGTTTGTAATGGAAAATTTGCGATACTCCCACGTATTTACTGGTAATTACAATTACATACATTGATGTTATTAATATCAAACTGTTTTCCTTTAATTTATTCTAAAAAAATAAAGTATTGTTTAATGCTAAAAATAAGTTTCATTTATGTTACTCATTGGATAGCTGTAACTAGATTGTAAAAAAACTTTTTATAATCATGAAATATATTTTACTTCGTGTAATGTTGCATTTAGAAACAAACACGGTCGAACATTGAGAAAATAAATTAGCTTTAAATGTATCACAGATGAAGAAGATGAAGCTAATTTAATTACTTGACATCTAGACAGTATATATTTTCTTAAGATAATTAAATAAGTGCAAGCAGGGGGAAAATTTAGTTTGACAATTCATTTGGACGTGAGCCAGAATTTCTAACTTCTTCGAAGTAAGTTTGAAAATCACATTCTTGTTAGTAATTTAAAACTGTCTGATATCTTACGTTGTTATACGAAAAGAATATATTAATGGTTAAAATTTTTTCCTATATATTTCCGTTCTTCCACGTAAGAGGAATTTTATCGTAGTCTGGGAAAGTCAAAAAATTGAAAACTTTTTACAAGAATGTTAATCTAATAACATGAGGTAAAGCTACTTCTGAATTTAATTATAGCAAAACATATATTTTTTTACTGCATTTCGCGCAGAGAGGTTAGTGAAATATTTCTACTTGAAAATTTAAAGATAAAATCTATGATCAAGTTGTGCACAATTATACCATATATTTTTAATTAAATGTTTTGCCTTATTTAATGGCAGAAAAGTACTACAAATTCCGTACTTAAATTCGATGGTTTCAACTTCTTCGATTTAAACTTTCCGTAATTTCGGGTGTATAAGCCGCAAATGAAACAATTCTTTTTCGACCCAGAAATTTTTAAGAAACAAATATAACTAGATAGATCACCGTAAATATTTGTCTTCAATCACAAAATAAGATTTCTGGGTCTAAAACGAATAGTTTAATCCGCGGCTTATACACCCGGTATTACGGTAAATAATTTTTTTATGTCAGTATTGAGGCAGGCCAGAGCTGCTAATTTACCAATAATTGACATAAAGCGGTCTAAGCGTGACCCAACTCAAATAAGCATTTTTTCATCGGAATAAATGTGCAGTAAATAAATACATATAAGAGACACAATGAAGAAAGACACATTTCAGTAAATAATTCTTCTGGTTCGAAATGTGTTTATTTATTGCTGAATATATTTGTACAATTTTATGGAAGTTAAAAGTAATTTGACAAATATGCGCCAGACACCTAGGAAAATCTAAGGACTTGGCCAACATGATTCACTATTTACTTTCATGATAAGCATAATTATCCAGATTTTATTTCCCAATTTCAGTAATCATGTAGTGTATTTTTCACTAATTTAACCCTTTTAAAATTTAATGCAGATTAACCATAGCGGCTTAGCTGCCAACTTACCTATAATTTCCTTATTATTGTTTCAGCATGACCTATGTAAAATAAGCAATGTCAAAAATGGCTGTAATTCTCGAATTTTTCGATCGTACTGCATAAATTACATAAGATTATATAAGATAGTATAATGTAATTTACTTACAAAATACACAAAAATAAATAAATAAATAAATAACTTTTCAAGGTTTATTTCTGGAATGTCATCATGACCTTCCTCGATTATTTCCTCATATTTTGGTTCCATAATCTTAATTTGAAGATGGCCATAGTTCCTAATCTTTATATAGTATCTTATGGCTATGCCTTTAAAACGCTCTAGGCAGACAAAAAAAAAAAAAAAAATTTTACAGGAAAACAAAACCACAACTCGACGGTTTCATAAAGAAGGTATTTAAGATGTAAACTTCAAAATAAAGTTATCTTACTGAGTTTTGTCTTTGTTTGAATAAAAAGCTGGGTAGATGCGTCATACATACTGCATTGAAAGAGTTGAACATTCCAGATTCTGTTTCTAGTGAGTGCACCTTGACAGTACCGGAAACGACTTAGATTTATGCATGAGAATAAAAACTAAATCTTTTAACACTTACTGACAGTAAGAAACGCAGAAATTGATTCTTGATTTCGAACTTAAATTTTAATCTTCTTTTGCGTGCCAACTCATGATTGGACTTTCCTTTTCTCTTTTTCACCCTTGCCTCACAAAATGCAAACGTTAATACACTACCTATTACACATAGGACACGCGATAAAACTTATTTAATTAATTTGTTGAAAGAAACTGGTAAATATTTAAAAGAAAATAGCAACAAGTAACAGAGAAATGAAGGAAAATTTTTGTGATACTACTGTGAATCTAGTCGTGCAGTGTTGCCAGATGGGCTACTTTTTTTATATTCAGATTCTTCATTGGCACCACTTTTTACAAATGATAAAATGTGCCTTAATAACTGACATGATAATTAAGGTGAAAAGAAAAGGTAATTTACCGTTTGAAAAAAGTGGTGCCAATCAAGAAATCTGAATTTTAAAAAAGTAGCCCGCTGTCAACACTGTAGTCGTGTATTATCTGCACATGCGACTAAGGATAAAGCTAGTCCTGTTGCCAACTCTCTAGTAGGTAAGTTGAATTTTGAAACCAAATCAATATTTTACAAACACAGAAATAAAGGATATAATATATTTTCTTTGCATATTATAGTGGGTTTTTTTTTCGGTTTGGTATACCAATAAAATAGATTGGTAGAGAAATCTCGATTTTTTTATATTTTGGATTAGCCGAGATTTGAATTTCCCGTCCTCATATATACAGAGCTGAAAAGTCTCCGGATTTTTTGGATAAAAATATTTTAATACAGAAAATATTTTTAAACTTAATTTAATCATTTGGCTGATTTTTGAAAAAAAAAATTCTAAAATAATAGTGGTAAGTAAAAAGCCGGGGACTTGCAACTCTGCATATAGACTATTTTATCAGCGACTTAAAAGATATTTAATTTTTTTTGTTTATTTTTTATAAAGTTTAATTAGCGACTGAAATATGTTAAATTTTTTGTTCAGTGTTTTATAAAATTTGTATGAGCAATTTCTGCAGTTCTTCTCTAAAAATAAATTAAAATACATTATTATGCACTTTATATATATAAAAATGAGGATGAATGCCTTTTATATAATTTAAGAATAAGAAAAAATGTATAAATTAGCAAAATTTTACCAGTTGCATTTAATGAATGTGTCGCGGACAATTATACGTGCTCTAATTCTACAGCATGAAATATAGGTACCGTAATTTCGGGTGTATAAGCCGCAGATCAAACAATTCTTTTTGGACCCAGAAATCTTATTTAGTGATTGAAGACAAATATTTACGGCGATCTGACTAGTTATATTTGTTTTTTAAAAAATTCTGGGTCGAAAAAGAATTGTTTGAGCTGCGGCTTATACACCCGAAATTACGGTATATGTTTATATATAGGGTCATTCTAAATTTATGGTACAAATTTTAAGAGTTGGCACAGGACACTGTAACAATCACCTGTTGTATAGAAATGTACAGGCGAAAGTGTCGCGTTGAGGCACAAACACCAGAAGACCAAATTAGCCTTTTTTATACTTCAGAATTGCTCATTCGTACCAGAAAATTCCTATAATATTATTTTCTTTAGTTTAAACACACATTTCATGATTACATAAAACAAAATTTCCTCTTCGAAAATTTACAATTTAAAAACAAAATTTTTGAATTTAAAAAAAAAACTCATTTTCTATTTTATTTCATGTATTGGTGCTTCACGAATTTCCCAATTTTGTGTTTTTTTTTTTTTTTTTTCAAAGTTTTCGATTTCAAACCGGAAATAAAAAAAAAATTATTTTTTAAATAAATACATGTCTTAAATAATGTAATGAACAGTATAGGAATTTTCTGCATGAATGAAAAATTTTGAAAGAAAAAAGGGCCAATTTGCCCCCTCCTTTGGTGTTTGTACTCCAACGCTTCAGTTGGGCCCTTCATACCTATGTAATAAAAGACTGTTACAGTGATCTGAACCAGCCATTAAAATTTGTACCATGAATTTGGAATCACCCTGTAATATATACACACACACACACACACACACACACACACACACACACATATATATATATATAACAAAACAAAACATAACGAAACAAACATAAAAAAATTTAAATTAAAACAAGAAGAAAGCTTATTTATGTATTTATATTTTCTTTGATCCTTTTCCTTCAAATAATTTGGTCATCAAAATTCAACGAAATTCAATTATATTTTAAACTTGCTTTATGTAAGTCGTTGCAAATAATTTAAGAATACTTTAACGCTAAAACGAAATTTCTTTTATTCTATTTACCAGCTAACATTAAATGCATTCAGAAAGCTATATATTATTATAAACTGATTATTTCTTCTTATAAAGAGTAAGAAAAGTTTCCTTTAGAAGTAAACACGGTAGAAAATTGAGAAAATATATTAGTTTTAAGAGTAGCACAGAAGAATGAACTGAAGCTAATTTAATTACTTGACATCGAGACAACATGTATACTCTTAAAATAATTACATAAGTGCATGCAGGGTGAAATTTTGTTTGCCAATTTTATTGGCCATGATCCAAAATTTCAAAGTTCTTGAGAATAAGTTTGAAAATCACGTTTTTATTTAATTTTTTTTCAAATGTTTTATGTTAGTAATAGAACAGTACTGGAAAAAGATTTGACTCTTTAAGATGCAATGTACTTCTATTCGCAAAATGAAACGTGTGAATAACACCAGAATGTACAAAAGATATATTTCAAAATAAGCAAAAACTTTTGTTCAAGTACATTTTAAAAGTTATTTTCCCATTCCAATATTCTGGTGCCGATGTGGCTTTTAGGGATTTAAATTAACGACTTAAATGCGCCAATGTTTTTGAAAATAATTTTCAAATAATTCCCAATTTTTTCATGAATTTTACAGACATTTTAATCTTTTTTCATCCGTTTTTTAAAAAAGAAAAGTTTTGCATAATTCAGCCAGAAGAGTGCTCGGATTAAATAATGCAAAATTTGATATAAAAATTAAGTAGTGAAAATAATAAATCATGATAGAAATATGGATGCCCGTACGTGGTACGGGAAAATCATGATTGGCAAACACACGCTGCCCGTATGACGTATACGGACAAATCACGGAAACGGTTAAGTGGTCCAAAAAGGAACCACCACCCTTGAAGGGATTAAAACCCCATGCTAATTGTATTGTTTAGAATAAAATTCCAAAAAAAGCTGCATATATTGAATTTAGATACATATATACGTGAATTCAATTCAATTGTAAAATTAAAAATATGACTTTCAATAAGTGTAAATACAAGCAAGAGGAAATAAGATTAAGACCTGCAACTTCTTTTAATTCTAGCATGAGAACTTTTCATGACCGTGATACTTGATACGAGACTTGTCTGTGATGATGTTTATAGCTTAGTAATCACTAGATTTGATGTTTTGAGACATGCCACTGCTGCTTTGAAGGTGGGTCTCGGGATATCATGGAATGAGACAAAAATTGTAAAATAAGGGCTTATCAAAACTCTCCACCCAATATAATTAGGGTGTTGTTAGAATGGCTGTTCGCGATATTGCTTATTCTTCTACTATAAAATCTTCTCTAGAACCCTCTATTACGTTCAGAACTGTTAGAAAGGCGTTAAAAATATCGAATGCTTGACTTCTGCTGACTTCAAATTCAAGTCAAAGCTACAAAAGCATCACATTGCTGCCAGAATAAAATACGCATCATTCTATGATAATTAAAACTATGAAAAAAAATTGTTTTTTATTAATGAAAATTATTCAACATTGATCGAGGAGGTGGTTTACGATAATATTTGCATGATTAATCAAATTATCTATGTTTGCTTTTAATATGTGTACATTAGGGTGGATCGATTGTCTATGGCGAAAAAAAAAATACCATTCATCAAAATCTACCTATGCGGAAAAGATGTTCCATTGTATGGAGATTAAGGGAAAAATAATAAAAAAAATTAATTTTAAAATTTAATACTGCCACAAAAGGGTTGAATTTTCGAAAAAAATTGAAAAAAGACCGAATTTTGGTTAGGTTATTTTTGTCAAAAACTAATTATTTTAATAATTTTTAAAATCCAACAATGCGGAAAAGATGTTATATTGTATGGAGGTTAAGTAAAAAAGAATAATAAGTAATAAATTCGAAGTTTAATACTGCCACAAAAAAGTTGAAAATTCGATAAAATATTGAAAAAAATGGAAAAAGATCTAATTTTGGTTAGATTTATTTTTGACGCCAAATAATCATTTTAATATCAATCAAAACCTACCTTTGCGTAAGCAATATTATATTGCATGGATATTAAGTTAAAAAAAAAACTAATTTCGAAATTTAATACTCCTGCAAGTGATTTAAAGTTTCGAAAAACTGGCAGTTCCAGTTTTTTCAGCTATAATTTGTCTGCTTGTATTGTGTAGCTTAGCGTACCTTGAATATTACTGTACCATGGTGTTGTTAAAAAAAATAAAAAGAGAGAGAGATATGAATTACATTTTATTTGGGTCTAGCTTTGATATGCCAGTAAATATGCTCCCTATTACAAAAAGTTATAAAATTTACATATTGGTATTTAAAAAATAACCGAAGAAAGGAATCGGTCAACATATATTTATTTCCTGCCAATGAGAAGGAGTTGCTAATAAGTTACTAGTAATCTGTAAATGAGATTCAATCTCAATAATTTACCACAGCAGCATTTTAAGAAAAATTAAACTGTTTAACGACAAATATTGCGTTCTTCTTAATTTTTGTAAAACAAAATAAGATACTGAAAGCTTTTTGTACATTTTGTACTACAGTCTTTTGGACCATTTCCGAAAATAATGCCTATTTTTTCAGTTCAATAGATTTGAATATGAATATGAATATTGAGTGTAAACTAAACCGACGTATTGAGAGCAAACTCACTTTTCTGCATCATCAGCTATCATTGAAAAGCCAAACTGCTGCCGAGCTAGGTGTTACATCATCAGAATATTGGACAGATTGTGCACTTCCGACCAAGCAGATGCTGCCATCCTGTCTGGTGCACTTCAAGATGTGGGCATTATCTCACAAAACTATGAATCGAATGCTACTGACAGAAAAAATTCGGCATGACAAAACAAATTAAAGACCACTCCATCGTTTTAGTCATTATGTTTAGTCATTTGTAAAAGATTATGATCATGGCCATTTTCTTTAAACTTTGATGGGTGTAAAGACAGACTACATTACTAGAAAACAACAGAAGAAAAATCATAATAGAAGCAGACTTGAGCTTGAAAAAAGAACTGAGTTCCGAATACATCGGTAACATATATGTAAATTCTGGGAGAGTACCAAACAATTTGAAAACACGACGTACATTTTTTTTGTCATGAACTAACAATAATATACATGTAACAAAGTTGGTTGCGATCGGTTGTTAAGGAATATCTGTTAATATAGATGCTAAAGAATGTGTTATTCGAAATATGGAACTGATCTTCAACCGTCCACTACAATGGTTTTTGTGCTAGTTACACACCAATGAGGTTCCACTATGTCATCTTTTTGCAGCGTGGATGGAACCGCGGCTTGGCACAAATGTTTCACTGGTGAAATAGAAAGATTATTCGCAGCATGTTAGAAGCTTTTTTGTATTTTCATTTATGTCAGTATATGAATTCTAAAAGCGAGCGAGTGAAATGAAACGTTCTGCTGTAATCCTAATCATTACATTAAAAAGTATCTATGTTTTCCATTTACCAGCTTTTTGACCTTTTGCGACGGATTACATAGATTTAATTAAATAGGAAAATGTGTCGAACCTCCACTAACTGAGGGATTTAGTAACGACATGATTTCAGAAGCAATATGTAAATCCAGCAATCATTCCAGTGGCAATAACATCTACTATCAATAATATCTATTCACGCAACGCTCATTCTACAAAACTAATAATCAAAAGATTAACGGAAGTCTTTCTGCTGTGTGTGGACCATAGTATATAAGATACAATTTTATAAAAATCAAATTGAATTACAAAATCTCATGCCGATTTTCAATACCGAACGTCAATATCGCCAATTGCAATGTTGACGATTTTCTTGATTTAATACTAATGAAGCTGTTAATTAAGAAACTAAAGTTTTTATCTGGTAATCAATCAAATATCCCCTCATTGCAATGTTAAAAAAATGTGAAATGTTAAAAATGTCTAAAATTCATATTTTATTTTACAAAAAAAAAAGTTGATTTTTTACCGTAAAAACGTTCAAATACATAAATTTGAGTTACATTGAGGCAGATTTAAATTTTGAAATTAATTTTTTAAATTATTTTTCTCATACTCAGCATATAATATAACATCTTTTACGCGTAGGTAGGTTTTGGATAATTTTTTAAACAATTATTTTGAATCAAAAATAATCTAGCCAAAATTTGGTCTTTTTTCACTTTTTTTTGAAATTCAACCTCATTGTGGCAGTAGTAAAATTTAAAAGTAATTTTTTTAATTGTTTTTCCCTTAACCCATTAACGCCCGAATTATTTTCTTCTCTAAAATTTAAATTTTGTATATCCCACCACTTTTAAAAGCAAATTAACTTTTATCTAAATTTATCAAGGATTCTGTCTCGTTAAATAAGGTATAAATTTTTCTTCCTCTTTACTGGTGGGAAAACCGCTTTCTTGCTGTTTTTGTAACCGTCCTCAAACGAGGACGCTGGGCGTTAATGGGTTAATCTCCATCCAAGAGAACATCTTTTCCGCATAGGTAGGTTTTGACACTGTGAAAAAAAATTTTCGATCCACCCTAGTGTACATGCTGGCGTCTCCGTCCTGACATGAGTAGATTTCAATTCAAAAGTAAAATTAAGTTTGTTTCTCATCAAAACAAAAATGAGCCCCTTTGCTATCAAGGTGTTCTTTGTAATAATTTTGTTTCACTTGAAGATGAATTTTTGAAACAGAATTTTGCATTGCTTTAAGATAACGCTTCTTTTCACAAGTATGCGTTTACTTTAGATTGATTATTGGCAAACAACATCAAAACTTTGGGCATTCCAACTGAAAATCCTACACTGGACTTGTGAGGAATTTTGGTTCGTCAAGTTTATGTCAAGAGAAATCAGTTTGAATCTATTTATGAACTGAAAGTCGACGTTTTTGTAAATGTAGAAACGGATACCCATTTTCAAACAAGAAAAAGCCCCGACCAAATTCTTCTCAAAGCATCTTTCGGAACTCATTAGTGTTAATCATTTTAGGTGCAACGCATGTTCAATGCTAAACTATTTTTTTTAAAAAATGGCACCGTAATTTACCAACAAATTTATTTGCAAATAAGAAAAATGCTGGGTTTCACATATTTGTAAAAGGAAACTATTTTAGAAAAATTTTAATTGAAATTGGATTGAAATTAGGTGGTTTCATAAACATACCACCATGACTGAAAGGGTTCAGAGAAAACTAAAACAGTGCTAAAAACTAATATGCAAATCAGTCGCATAATAAATTTAAATTTTAAATATTCTGGTTTTAAAATTTTTTCCTACATAGTTGTGATATATATAATTTAAGAGCAAGAATCTGAGAAAGTGTCACACCTAGCATTATGGGGTGATTCATGACATCTCAGATTTTCTCCAAAAAATTACCAGTTGTTACTTATCTTGTTAAAAGACCAAATCCAGAATTTTTTGCTCCAAAGTTGAGTTGTTCATTTTTTATGGCCCCCCAAAGGTCATCATGTCGTGAAAAAAAATAAGCGTTTTTTTAACCCTTTCAAGGGTGGTGGCTAGAGGGTCTAGCCACTTAATTTTAATTCAAAAAGTGGCAATTGGCACCAAGAATATTTTAGTAAAATTTTCCTTTTGTAATGAAAGTACAAAATAGCGGATTTATATTTTCTAAGAAATTCGTTTTAATATTCTGGTGTCAGTCAATTATTTCATCAATTTAGGAACAGAAATCTTCTGCCCTTGAAAGGGTTAAGACATGGAAATTGCTATGACTCACAGCTCTTTGCGCATACAACTTGCCACGAAATTCTTTTTATATCTGGAATGTAAGAGGGTTGAACTTTATATAATATTTGAAAAACCCGTGGCAAGTTTTTTCCGCAAGGTCACAGAAGGTCACAAAAAGATTCATTTTTGCTGTTTTTTTTCATTTTTAACCCCTTGAGGGGCAAAGCACTTCTGTTCCTAAAATGTTGAAAGGATTGATTGACACCGGGATTCACAAACAAATTTATATTATAGAAAGTAAAAGCTGTTTTTCGTGTATATTGTAAAAAGTAAATCTTAATACTAAAATTCCGGTGCCAATGTGGCATAAGGGAATTAAAAGTAACTGGTATATATTATATACCGGTGCCCTTCAAGGGGTTAAGACCCTATAACAGCTTGTGCGTTCCAACTGCCATGAAAAAAGAGGTGGCAATTGAAAGCCATGCATTAGCACTTTTAAAAAATGTATATATAATTGAGGCAAGTTGTATGCGCTTTTAGTTACAGAGTGCCAAAGTCTGAAAAATGTCATTTTTGACCAATAATCAAACTGTCATAATTCCTTGCGGCAACAACATTTTGAAATAATTCTTTTGCCATTGTTTTATTCTATTATTGCCCTTTTCAAAAAAATAAACTCCATTGAGGCAAGTTGCTTTAAAAAAATTTAATGTTTTTTTAAAATATGGCCTTTTCCAATAGTCAGAGCTATTTTATTATTTGAAATAACTGAACTGGATAACAATGTTTTATACATTTGTTTGTCTATATAAATTGATGTTCTAATATATTGTGAGATATATATGATGCTAATGGCATTTATTAATTTTAACCCTTTCGAGTCCGATTTTTTTTTCAATTTTAGAAAAAATTACTTTTACTTTAATAATATTGATACTAGCTATCCTAATAGATTAATTAGAGTTTAACGAATATTTCATTGTCTGAAACATAACAAATGTTGTTGTTTTTTGCACTATTAAATTCATATTCATGTAACAATAGGCTAAGGAAGAATTTTTGGAGAGGGTTTATAAATATTATATTGCAACAAGTTAGTGACATTACAACTTTCTAATATTTTTAGCACTTTATTACATATAATTCTTTCAGGAAAATAACTTTTATTTTAAATTAAGAGGGAAATACATTTAAAATAAAATAATCGCAAACAATACTAAAAAAATTAAGCAAATATTTATTATTACTAAATGACTTAACATTAATGAAGTCATATAATAAGTGCACAGATACATACTAACATTGCTACATGTAATTAGTAACAAAAGTATTTCCTAAAAATAATAATACTCAAAATACAGGTATTATTAATAGTACACCAGCCCTGAAAACTTTAAAACAAAAATATTTGACATTTACAAATTACAATTTGTAATTAAAATGCAAATATAAATACAATCAGCCAACACTGTTAATATTTTTACATTGATTTATCAGTACGAGAAAAGAAAATCAAAAATATAACTTTCTTGTATCATATCTGAAGATACCTTTTAACAGTTATAGAAATCTATTCATGTATTTCAGTTAATATACTTGGATAGCTATTAATGTTAAAGAAAATTTATTTTTCCCATAAGTGAAAAAGAAAATCCCATAATGGTTAAAAGACATATTGAAATATCTTAAAAGAAATGGTTATATCTTCGATTTTCTTTTCTCGTAATGATAAAACTCTGAAAAAATTGTAGCAGTGTTGGCTGATTGTATTTATATTTGCATTTTAATTACAAGTTGTAATTTGTAAATGTCAAATATTTTCGTTTTAACACTTTCAGGGCTGGTGTACTATTAATAATACCTGTCTTTTGAGTATTATTATTTTTAGGAAATACTTTTGTTACTAATTACATTTAGCAATGTTAGTATGTATCTGTGCACTTATTATATGACTTCATTAATGTTAAGTCATTTAGTAATAATAAATATTTGCTTAATTTTTTTAGTATTGTTTGCGATTATTTTATTGTAAATGTATTTCCCTCTTATTTTAAAATAAAAGTTACTTTCCTGAAAGAATTATGTGTAATAAAGCGCTAAAAATATTAGAAAGTTGTAATGTCACTGACTTGTTGCAATATAATATTTTTAAACCCTCTCCAAAAATTCTTCCTTAGCCTATTGTTGCATGAATATGAATTTAATAGTGCAAAAAACAACAACATTTGTTATGTTTCAGATAATGAAATATTCGTTAAACTCTAATTAATCTAATTTTCGAATAAAACAATGGCAAAAGAATTATTTCTAAATGTTGTTGCCGCAAGGAATTATGACAGTTTGATTATTGGTCAAAAATGACATTTTTCAGACTTTGGCACTCTGTAACTAAAAGCGCATACAACTTGCCTCAATTATATATACATTTTTTAAAAGTGCTAATGCATGGCTTTCAATTGCCACCTCTTTTTTCATGGCAGTTGGAAAGCGCAAGCTGTTATAGGGTGTTAAAAATGGAAAAAAACAGCAAAAATGAATATTTTTGTAACCTTCTGTAACCTTGCGGCAAAGTTTTGCCACAGGTTTTTCATCTATTATATAAAGTTCAACCCTCTTACATTCCAGATATAAAAAGAATTTCGTGGCAAGTTGTATGCACAAAGAGCTGTGAGTCATAGCAATATCCATGTCTTAAAAAAACGCTTATTTTTTTTCACGACATGATGACCTTTGGGGGGCCATAAAAAATGAACAACTCAACTTTAGAGCAAAAAATTCTGGATTTGGTCTTTTAACAAGATAAGTAACAACTGGTAATTTTTTGGAGAAAATCTGAGATGTCATGAATCACGGGTGTGTCACTCTCTCAGATTCTTGCTCTTAATTGTTATTTTTTATTTAACACTAGAACGCCCGGAAATTTTACTCCAGTTTCATAATAATATTTCTCACCAGAATTATTATTCAAAATTATTTAATTGATTTATTTAACGTAAAACTACGTAGATTAAATTTAAATCATTTTAAGAAAAATTTTCTGGTTCGAATTGAAATTTAATCGCATAGTTGGAGGTCGATTCGACTCCATTCGGGCGTTCTAGTGTTAAAAGAAATTACCAAACTTGCGTGTATACCATAACTTAATGTGTATAAATGCGCAATGATATTCGTTTCATTAAAATACGGGATATTCTGTTTTTGTTGCTGGTCCTAAACTTTTTTACATCATTTTAAAAGAAAAAGTTGTCAGTTTGGAATCCATTTTCATTCAGGAATTTCTAGTGTGTACCACCTTACTTTTCAAAAATTCTGGTAAAATGTTAACTTAGAACCAAAATTCAATCTCAAATTAAACATAATCGTATAACCCTTTTCGGCGCAGAGCATTTCGATTCAAAAAATGTTGAAATTAATGATAGACAACGAAATTCACGTACAAATTTATTTGAAAGTAAGAAAAAGTTATTTTTCCCATGATGGTAAATGAAAAATATTTAAATCAGATTTCAGGTGTCACTGTAGCATTTGAGAATATATTGGATGTTCCATGTAATGGAACACTGGAACATAAAAAAATAAATTATTTTGGCACCAAGTACTTCTCTTGACTAAATGATGAAATAAAAGTGTGACACCGGGATTAGCGAACAAAATTATTTAAAAAAAGTAACGCGGAAGTAAAAAAGTAAAAAAGTAACGTGGAAAAAAAAAGTTTTTTCCACGTATTACATTAAAAAGCAAAAATTCGTTATAAAATACTGCTATAATAGTGGCATTTGTTTACTAAATTTAAGTAAGGCCGAATTTACCCCCCCCCCGCATGTTGGAAAAGTTATTTCTTTCAGGGACAAAACAATTTCATTTCTAAAATGTTTAAATAAAAATTTGACAACCAAATTCGCGGATGTTTTTTTTTTTTTTTTTGAAAATAAGAAAAGTTTTTATTCCCGATACATAACAAACGGTAAAATTTTGTACTAAAATTCTGGTGTCACTGTGGTGTGTTTATGAAACCACTTAATTTTAATTTCCGAAAATTAAAATTAAGTGGTCTCATAAACATATCACCGCCCTTATAAAGGTTAACATAGATGCAAACTTTACTTCTATGGATTGATTCACTGATACTTTCAAAAGTTATATTTATATTTTAAAGTGCAAAGGTAAGCACAGTTCATAATTGATAAATATTTTATGAAACGAATGTCAAAAGTTATTTCCTTTGGCAATTTTTCGAGCTCAGTAGTCTTCTACGATTATTTAAATTTCTCATTCATCAACGTCAAATTTGACTCTGCAAAATACTATTCTTAAAGATATTTTTATGGATAAATTTAAAAGCATGGTTTAAGTTCAATGAAAATGAATGTAAAACTTATTTAATATTAGAAAGCCTAGAGGAATGTAGAAAGTGAAAAAAAGGCACTATAACAAACTCCTCTTTGTAATACGTTTTAACCCTTTGAGCTCTGATGGTAGAATTTTCTACCACATAATATTAATTCCGAAATGTGACATCGGCACCAGAAAATTCACCCAAATTTATTTGAAAAATGTATAATGCATTTTTTCGTGTACATGGTTAACTGTTTTTTTCTTTGAAAAACACTGGTGCTAATGTGACATTTGGAATTTTGAAGAAATTTTCCCACTAAACCTCAAATGGTTAACATTTTAAGGGAAATACTACTTCTCTCGCTCAAATCATAGATTTCAACATCTTTAACCCCTTGAGCTCTGATGGTAGAATTTTCTACGAAATGTCACACTGGCACCAGAAAATTCGACCAGATTTATTTGAAAAAGGTTTCATTCATTTTTTCGTGTTTATAGTTAACCGTTTTTTTCTTTGCAAAAAACTGGTGCCAATGTGACATTTGGAATTTTGAATAAATTTACACCCCAGAGTTCATACGGTTAAATTATTTCGGAGTCTTTCTTGTCCAAGACAAAAAATGTTTCCAACCAGAAAATTTTATTTCATAAAGGATTTTTAAATTAAATCTAATAAGTACCACATTGAATAGAGGCACGTTTTGTTATAAACTTGTTCATTTTGGATTAGACATCTATGCTAAAATATTTAAGTAATCAAATAAAGTAGTTGCCACTATCTTAAATTTTTGTTAACCACAAATATTAGAGTAAGTTTTAGCTTTTTAAATGTCCGTAATCTACCGATTGAAAAAAACAAGCATTTCTATTAAATATTTGTGGTACAAAAACAATCAGAGTTAGCAGCTATTGAGTAACACCCAGATTTACGGAGTTTGTACGAATCATTGGATTCTTTGAAATTTAATGTTTCTGCACCAAAAATTATCTATATACTGTCACTATATCTGAAGGTAGGAATTCATTATTGTTATTATTATTAAGTTAGGTAAATATTACTTTATAAGAATTCCGGTAAAGGTCTTGAACTGTACGAATCCTGGCTGTTTAACCCTTTGCGGCGCTGTGGTTTTAGAGATATACCAATTAATTTTAATTCCCAAACGCCACATTGGCACCGGAATTTTGTTTTAAAGAAATACGGTTTATCGAATGAGTGAAATATAGCGTTTTCTTATTAAATGATTATAGTCAATCATAAGCTTTACGAAATATATCCTACATTAAAAGTATGCTTTTTCCATGAAGTAATTTTTCTAAAAATATCAAAAATATTTTATAATTTGAAACTACAATTTCGAGATATTACTTTCGCTTAATCATTAAATATAGACGCAACACTTATAGATAAGCATTGACTCGATTAAATATTCAAACAAATTAAAAATATTACGTCCTTAAACATAGTAGAAAATACCTTTAAAATTCATGCATATTTCATAAGATAAATATCAAAATATTTTACTTCGACAGATTTTCCAGTCAATAATCGTCAAGGAATATTAATGTTTCTTATTTATCTCTAACAAAGTTAATTTTCTCTAGAGACGTTCTTAAAAAAACTTACAATACTATAACTTTTATGTAGAATTTACTGTTTTCTATTTTTTAATTCGTTAAACGGTATCAGAATATGGTCATGTATAATTTCAAAAAGTATCATTTTGATAAAACTCAAAAACTAATATTGAGATTGGACTGTAAACATACGCACCCGTGATTTTGAGGATTTACATTCGGTTAATATAGAAAAAGATTCTGAGTGTAATTCATAATTTATTTAAATATAAGTTTAGTAATAATTTTCATATTTAGAAATAGGTTTTTATGTAGAAATATTGCTTTGAATATGTTTGAGTTTATTCAATGAATCGCACAGAAAACAAAACTTTAAAATCAGAATATTAAATTTGCAGACAAGTAACAATGCAGCTTGTTGGTATATTTAGTGCTAAGGAATAAAATTTTAAAGGTTTTGTACAGTTAAATGTGATGATAGCATTTTTCCCTTTTAGCTCACAGGCTATCAAAGCCTGAGAGCTAATGGGGCGGCAGATTCTATATGTACCTATTATGTACGTATATACACTCTAAAAAATAAATGTGTAAATTTACACATAAAAACAGGTATATCGATGATACAAAAACGACATGCCTACGCGTGTAAATTGGTGTGTAAATTGCCAAAATACACGCCTAATGTGTAAATTAAAAAAAAAACACATTTAAGTGTGTAATCTGATGATAAGACTAAATGTGTAAAAGTTATCTTATCACTCTTAAATTACACACTTTAATGTGTAAATTTCACAAAAATACATATGTCTGTGTAACATTTTTACACATATGACTGTGTAATGTTCTTCTCTTACACATATATTTGTGTAATATGTAAACAACACAGTATTTTGTGCTATTTACACAATACACAGATAATTGTGTAAAATTTTATTCTTACACCGATTTCTGTGTAAAATGCGAAACACATATTTTTGTGTATAATATTCAAAATACACAGTTTTATTTTTATACTTTAGTATAAATAGACAGTGAGCTAATTATTTTTATGATCTCAAAACAGAATTTCATGGACGGATAACTCATATGTTGGTGTGTTTGGTCTTTCTAGCTGGTTTGTTTTATGTTGATTCTTAAATTCTCTCCTCAGCAACATAAAAGTTTTTGGATAATTTTTAAACGTTAAGTCTTGAAATTATCAGATCTGGTTATTTAAGCAATTTGGAATAGAAAAACCTTTTATATTTTGTGAAAAATAAAAATATTATCAAGTTACAAGAGATTCTTGTCACCAGTGGCGTAGCCACCTACTGTCATGTTTTTTGGCGACCGGGGCCAGCAAGAAATTTTGCGCCCCCACCCCAATATAGATAGATAACAATTTCTCTCAATTTGGCGCCCCTAGGCCTCGGCGCCCGGGGCGGACGCCCCCCTTGCCCCCCCTTAGCTACGCCTCTGCTTGTCACGTGACGACAAACGTTTCCTCTTTCTCGTGCTTCCACTTTAAATATTCGGTTACTTTGACGGTATTTTCGGAGAGGTTTTGTGCTTTTATGTAAAAGGAAGGGAAAACGTTGTACGATTACCTAGTTCCTGATTAAGAACTCATGCCAACTTAAAATATTTTTGACGAAAATGAATTTAAAAAAAAAAAATGAGAGAATGTAAAGATCTTAAATTTGAGAACAGCCTCGACCACAAAGATGTATACTTACAATGCATTTTGGCCATTTACACTCCATTTTACACATGTAAGCAAATACTTTTAATATCATCAATATACCTGTTTAAGCTTTTTTTTCATAATTTTATAAACAAATAAAAACATATAGCCAATCTCCAAACCATAAAATCAGTAGAAAAACTATGGCTAATGCTCCTCTTCCATACTCCAAAAAAAGTAAATAATAAATAAATAAAATGAAATTATAAATAATATAATGATTTTACTCTTACTTTTAAAATAGAAATTTCGCTAAAGAATACATAAATTAAGGTTCAATATTAAGATACATAATACATAAGTAATGTGTGAATTTTTGAAGATTGCATGTAAAAATATAATCTAATTTTATTGCAATCTTTTGCGAAATAATATTACATGTATATGCTAAAGAACATCTTTTGCTCTTTGAGATAAACTATCTTAATTTTTTTTTTTCAATCATTCCTTAGAATGTGAACGACGCATTTTTTAATCACATTTAGCTATTTTCCTTTTCATAGTCATAAATATAAATTTAAGTACCGTAATTTCCGGCGTATAATCCGCGGATCAAACAATTGTTTTTGAACCCAAAAAATTTATTTAGTTATTGAAACCAAATACTTACCGCGATTTAAAAAGTTTCATTTTATTTTTAAAAATTTCTGGGTCAAAAATGATTGTTTGATCCGCGGATTATACGTCGAAAATTACGTTAAGTAGGTTTTAAATAATGCAGAAAATGTTGATCTTTCAGTCCAAGTGTAAAGTTTGTAGCATCAAAAAATCGATTGTTTGTTTTTTAAATACTAAATGAAAGCCTGATTAACTGTGAACATTTTGAAGCCTCGTTCTTATCTATGCGACAATTATTTCTTTAGATTTTGTTAACACCTAGTGCAAATACCCGCACAAATTAATACTTTAAATGTCTTTTTTCCCCATGTTCCAATTTTTTTCCCTTTCCTGTTTAAAAAAAATATAAAGGTCTTTTTTTGTGTATTTGGGATTAGACATAACTTTTTTGCATATATTGTACATTATATATGTGATAAATCTGCACATGAAATCAGTCTTCATGTTTTTTGTTATTTATTTATTTTTTTTAATACAAGTAAGACGATGTGTTACATTTTATCGTTTTACCCTATATAAGGTTGATGTGCCAGTAATGGACAGTATAAGAAATTTCTTTTAAAATTATTTTTTTTATTAATAGCTATAATTGCTTTATACCAGATTTTTCAATATTATATTAGTATGTTAGTAGTTTTTAACTAAACCTCATTTCCAAATAAGAATAAAAATTTATAAAATATTTCAAAACACTCAAAAATAAATTATGTTCATTTTTTGTTCTAGTAGAGGGACATCTCATATAAATTAATACACATAAATTTTTACTCTATTTAGAACCAGAATTTATTAAAATATATTAATGAAACAAAAAAGTACTTTTAAAAAAATTGACAATTTGAATACCAATAATTATTCAAACATTTGCAAGAATTATTCATTGTTTAATTTTTGTAGATATCAAAAGTATTGTATCAAAAGTATGTATTTCAAGATAGATATTTTGCAGAGATGATTTAACGTATTAAATATCATGGAATTACAGCTATCAAAATACTGAGACAGTGAGATGTTTAGAAAATGGGGAAAATGAAATATTAGGGCATTTCCCACTAGTTTGCATTTTTACCAGTAAACTCCCCGAAACTAAGTGATATATTACCTATAGTAATTAGTATTATAAACGTGAAAAAATGATATTGAGGGTTAAATGCATAAAATAATCTCAAAATTTGATATTTGAAACCACTGATCTACAGATGTACTACAATCAATGCTACTACAAATTACTACTATAAAGTATTAGAGTACTTTTTTTGATATATGATGAATTAACAAAATATAAGATATAGAAATTGTTAAAATCTAATATTTTCTAGCCTACATCTTTTTATTAAAAAGGGGGGGAACTGAGCCCTATGAGTTTTTTTTTTCTTGCTGTAATTAAACAATATTCTGTGCTTCCAGATTTGTTTTATTCATCTCCAGATTCTAAAATATGCAAGACAGAATAATAAAAAAGTAATTTCCTTAAAATTTTGAACTGTTTTAACCAATCAAAATTTATTTCAATCAAGCTATTTACAAAAGTTTTGGTGTTATTGCATTCAGATAAATACAATTTTAAAATTAATATTTGATTATTAAGGTTCTCAGATAAGTCAAAATATATTATGCACTATGAACATTACAAAAATTGCATTTTTAGCAATGTCTACATGGGGTGTCCATTATTGGAAATAGACTAATTAAGTTTTCCAGTAATAGATACGAGTCTTAAAAACTTAAAAGTAAAAGAAATTTTGTAAATAATCATCGAAGTTTTCTATTACTATTTGTATAAAAGTATACAAAACTTGCAAGAAAATATATGAATATATTAAATGCAGAATGAAGAAATCGGAGTTTATACTTGTTAATTTACTGTTTGAATATAATATATCATAAATACGCAAAATATTTTATTTAACCCTTTATGTATTGACGCCACTTTTAAACACTATTGAAAAAAGTGTAATATAAAAATCATTTACTCTGTCTATTAATGAATGTTTATTTATTGTTACACACAATATGCTCTGCTCGATGAAATTCAGAATGTGTAGAGAAACAAACAGTATAAGCTAAATATTTTCAAAAAATGTTAATTGTCTTAAATATCTATTTAGATATAGATTTTTTTTTAAGTTAGAGAAACATTTTTAACTGCAAAAGCCTTTCAATTCACACAGAGGATCGTGATGCATTAAAATACATTGCTTTCATATGAATTGTGATATTTCTATAAGAGGAATTTTGTTTAAATAATAATATTATTTTTTAAATATTTTACAAAAAAGTTATAACCAGCGATTTATTAATCCATTTTAATAATATATATATATATATATATATATACATATTAATATAAATTTACCAATATTATTATTTAAGAAATGCAGTACATCTTCAGATATTAAGAAAATAATTATTGGGGTGAAGCAATTTTTTTGTTGAATATTTTCGTAAATAAAGGGTTAACTTAATAGCGGCATAAATACAATGTAATTCTTAAATTTAATGACGTATAAAAGTATTTAAAAAATAAATTGTTTCATATTAATTAATATTATCATAGTTAGTACGTACTTCAACTTAATAAGTAATCCATTTCTGCATATGATTCGTATGATCAATATAATCCAAGAATGTCACTTAAATCACTTATAATTAAGATCATGTATTGTTTGCACACAGATATTGAATATCACTTATCATAAAGTCAGCTAGTGGCCTTGAAAACTATATTCAATAAATACAAATTTTAATGTATTTCATCCTCGACACGCACAGCTTACGAATAATTTCGTGGAATAAAACTAAAATGTTCATGCTGAAGCAGACGATTAATTGAACAGATGAAAAAAAGGGCAGGTGATTGGTTTTGGACGGATGTGGTTCTAGCAAAAAAATAAACATTTAAATTGCTTCTCTGTTACAAAATTAGACCTTGTTGTTCATAAAGACACAGGAACAATTCTGTTTTTTTTTAAAGGTATAAAATTTATAATTTTTATGTTACTATCATGCTTATTTTAGAATGCATTTTAAAAAATAGTTTATGGTAAAAATGTTTTTATTTGTTAAATAAATGTATAAATGATTAAACGAAATATACTTTTAAAAAATACTTTCATAGCTCTTAAACTCTTATGAAAAAATGCATGAATGCAAAATATGGTACGATTATGTATCTTAAATTCAGTAATACGAAAATAATAATACTTCATCTTAAATAGTATGCAATCAATATGGCAAAACTGGAATCATTACCTATTACAGGATATCATTGAATTGATTATAATCAATACGTATGATAGGATTTACTAGAATGGAGAAAGCTTTTATTATTACCTTTTTAAGTTCTGATCCGATTTTCTTAAAATTTGAAATAACAAAATTTCTAACAATTACGTAAATTCAATTTAAAACCATCTATTTGATGGATTACTGTACTGTGGCCCTGTAAATGAATAATAAACATTTTTTGCGCCGCATATTGTAACACAGTGTATATTTTAATACACTTCTATAAATTCATCCTGTTTGAAAAGCTGTAACACCATTAAAATGCACTTAAAACATTTATCCCCATTGGCTATAATGTAAAGGAAAACTTGAGCATCCCTGTAATTAAGCTATGCATTCCATTTTCACAAAATTTAAAATGACTTGAAAAAATTTTGGAATAATTATACATTTAAAATTTTAAAGCATTTGGGTAGTTTTTGCGTTGTTATATGCGGACAGACGGACGGATTGAACGAACGACTATAGGTGCTTCTTATTTACAAAATTACGAACACACCTAAAAATGAAAAATGTCCTCTAAACTGATGACACTACGCTCAGAGATTGTTCATACTATTTGTATATTATGCAGTTATTTCAGAGAGTAATGCATCACAAAGATTAAATTAAGGGGGATTAGCCCCTGTTTTCTCCCTTTATATTTAACCAATGAACCTCGAAACCTATTCACGGACGCATCTCTTCGGAATAAACATGTATACCGAATTTGAAGTAAATCCAAAAATTCTGCATGAAAACGAATTTTTCTAAATTAAGGGTGGGATTAGCTACATCAACCTCCCCCCTCTTTATACTTAACATACGAGCCTCCAAATTTAATCAGGAAATCTCTTTATCAGAATGAACCTGAAAAAAATGAAGCAAATTAAATAATTCTGTATGAAAATCCCTTTATCTAAATTAATTTGTGGGGGGGGGGGGACTTTTCCCCTTTTCCGTTTTTATACATAACCAATGAAGCTCCAAATCTAATCAAAAAATTTCCTTAACATAATAAACTGGTATACCAAATTTGAAGGAAATCGAATAATTCAGCGTGAAAAACACTTTTGTCAGAATTAAGGGGGAGGGACTTGACCCCCTTTACCCCTTTTATACTTCATCTATGAATCTCCAAATCTAATCACGAAAGTTCCTTATCAGAATAAACAACTATAAAATTTGAAGCAAATCAAATATATCTTTACGGAAAAAAAACATTTATCTAAATTATTGGGGGGTAGTCCTTATTCCCCCCTTTATACTTAAAAAAACGAGCCCCCAAAACTTATCAGGGAAGCGCTTTATCTTAATGAACCTAGAATACAAATTTCAAGTATATCGGATATGTCTATCAAGAGTTATTGCGTTACTTATATACGTACGTACATACAGAATCGGTGGGCATATTAGCTCTCAGGCTTTTATAATCAGCCAGCTAAAAACTGTACCCCTGAATCGTATTATCTTTCCTCATCTCTTTTTTAAATTCCACACTTTAAGATTTACACATATACTTACATACATTACACTCCAATTCGTTTAAATCCAGATACTTTTCCTCATTTACACACTTGTCTGGGTTTATTAACCGATAATCACTCACAGACTTAATGCCAAAAATTAAATACACATAAAAACAGGTAAAGTTTCATACAAAATGTGTCATTTTTACGAAAAGTGGGTGATTGTAGAAATTTACACATTTATCTGTGTATACATAATTATGTGTAAATTGTAATAACGCACTTATTCGTGTAAATTTAGTCATTTTTCTACATTTACACATTTCCAGAGCTGCCAAGTCTCCGGCTTTTTGGATACCAGTAAAATAATATAGAAAAATTTCTTTCATTGAATTGGAACATTTCACCGATTTAAAATAACAACATTTTCTCTAAAATAATAGTGGTGCGCAAAAAGCCGGAGACTTGGCATCTCTGCATTTCTATGAGTTTTTCCAGTGATAAGATAGTACACACTTCGTTTCATCATCTAAAAACACATATAAATAGGTAAAATTTTGCAAGAAAATGTGTAAATCTTAAGAAAAATGTGTAATTTTTGAAATTTACACACATATGTAGGTAAAACTGACAAATTTACACATTTATTTTTTAGAGTGTATATACGTACGTTGCGTGATAACTTTTGATAGAAATATGCGATTGTTGCTTGAATTTTTGTGTATATTCATTTTGATAAGAAAGTTCCTTGATTAGTTTTAGGGTGTTAATGGGTTAATTATAAAAAAGGGGGAAATAGCTATTAACTTAATTTAAATAAAAGGGTTTTTTCATGCAGAATTATCCGATTTGCTTCAATTTCATATACCGATATATTATGATAAGTTGTTTCTCTGATTAGATTTTGAGATTCGATGTTTAAGTTTAAAGAAGAGAGGGAATGGTGGACGTAATCCCGCTAAATTTAATTAAATGGGTTTCCCGGTTTCTTCATTTATCGAGGGGCAATTTTCTTTGAAATAAGTGTATAATATACAAAAATTTTTAATAGCCTGTGATCTCAATTCGATCAGTTTAAATGAGAAATTTTGTTTTCATTTAACTATAAATGAATTGCATGAAATGATTATAGTCAATCATAAGCTTTACGAAATATTTCCTACTTTAAAATTATGCTTTTTCCATGAAGTAATTTATCTAAAAATACCCAAAATATTATATTATTTGAAACTACATTTTCGAGATGTAATGTTACTTTCGCTTAATCATTAAATATAGGCGTAACATTTAAGATGAGCATTGATCCGATTAAATATTCAAACAAATTAAAAATATTTCGCCTTTAAACATACTTGAAAATACATTTAAGATTCATGCATATTTTATATGACAAATATCAAAATAATTTACTTCGATAGGTTTTCCAGCCAGTATTCGTCAAAGAATATCCAAGTTTCTTATTTATTACTAACAAAGTTAATTTTCTCAAAAAGTGGTCTTAAAAAAATCTATAACCATAAGTTTAACACTAGAACCGCGGAGACGGGTCATTTTGACCCGTACTCAGTGAAAAGATGCCGATTCGAACCGGATAAGTCTTGTTAAAATAACTTACAAGCTTCGCAAAAATTATTTAAAAAAATAAATATATTTAAATAAAACTTCTGGTGTGAATTATATTTATAAAACTTGGGTAAAATTTCCCGCGGCTCTAGTGTTAATGTAGAATTTTCTGTTTTCGATTTTTGATATATGGTTAAACGGCATAAAAATATGGTCATGTATGAATTTTTAAAAGTATCATGTTGGTACATATCGAAAATTATTATTTAGATTGAATTGTAAACTTACACACCCGTGATTTTAAAGATTTCCATTCGATTTATGTAGAAATTGATTCTGGCTGTCATGCATAATTTATTTGTGAATAAATTTATTAATAATTTTCATATTCAGAAATAAATGATTGAGTAAAAAACATGCTTTGAATATTTTTGAGTTTATTCAATGTATCTCAAAGAAAGCAGAACTTTAAGATCGGAAGAATTTTGGGAAGTTTACCAAGTAAATTGGTTGTCAATTTTGAACCGTAATCAAAAGATAGCCTTATGATATAAGGGAAGCTTAAATAGCTTGCTAACATAAATTGCGAGGGGTAATTTTTGGCAAATTTATTGACAAAGTTACTATTACTAAATAATGATAGATATGTGATGATCTCAGAAGCCAAAGGGTAGAAGTTACAAAAAATCGATTAAGAGTAAATTGAGTTTGAAGATAATTGGCTTTAAATTTGAATATCAATAATAATTGACTGAATTGAAGTAGGAAATTGCCGCTTGTTTCATTGTGGTCTTTGAACTCTTATTTTAACAACCTTAACCCATTAGTGCCTAGCGTCCCTTTTTAGGGACGCTTCAAAAGGTGCATTTAGCACTGTTTTTGACACCGGTAAAAAAGAAAAGCAATAATTATTTTATTTAAATGATGCATTTTCGTGATTAATGAACTAAACTTAAATCTTCTAAAAATAGTGGTGCCAACCAAATAAAATTTTCGCAAAAGATGCTGGGCACGAATGGGTTAAAAAAAAGTAGTAGTCAATTTTCTTTAAATTTATAATTAATCGATATTGATTTTTGCTTGGCAAAAGTAGTTTATCTCTAGAACGTATCACATAATTAGAAAATCTCATATTTCTTTACCCAAAAAGAAAAACGCATTTTTCAATGTCGTAAGTGCTCTTAGCTCAATTTTATCAATTTTGTCATTTATAGCCCTTTGAATCTGGTGTCCCAATATATATTTTAATCTTTACTAATATTGAGTTTAATCAAAAAAAAAAAAAAAAAAAAAAAACTTGGTTAATCGAGGACACAGTATGCAGAATACGAAATTAAAACTAAAAATTGATTATACCATAAAATATACCATTATTATTTCAAACAAAAACTGCTCGCTGCTAAAATATTTTGAATTTTCTAACTGATATTAGAGCGTATATTAACCCTTTCCGGATCAGACAAATTCTATTCCTATAATAAGAAATTATAGATACTTATACTGAAATTTAGAGACGATTTTTTAAAAAGAAATTAAGAATTGTAAAAGTAAAATTTTGTAAAAATATTCATTATACAGTTTGCAAATTTGGAATTAAAATTAGGTATGCTAAAATTAGGTTAGGAGCTGGACCACTGCGTCGGAAAGGTTAATTTTCAGCGATAATTTCTTTTTTTCTTTTCTTTTTTTATCCAAAGATCGAAAAAAAGATCAAGAAGGGTTTAAACATTTCAAGACTAATAGCAGAAAGTTTTATGTGCGTGAAAACTGGGAGAAAATCAATGAATTTGAAAAACAATATTTCAATAAAGAAATTATCGCCTTTTTTTACAGCCAAAATAGTGTTATTGAGGAATATGGACATTTCTGCAATTGTTTCCGTAAATATCATTATATGATATTTGTGATTTCCTAATATTATATATATATATATATATATGTATATATATATATATATATATATATATATATATATTCATCTACTCTCGTCATGTAATCAAAGTTACAACAATCCGAAAGATTGTAAAATAAAATATATTGATTGATAACGGGTGTCAAATATGCTCATTATCAGTAAATGAGTTTTTCATGCGCCTGGGAGTGGTAAGAATTAAATAACCCCAAAATACATGAACATTTTATAAGAGAAACGTCGAAAAGGCTTTTGTTTGATAAATTATCAAGCACAACACTCATTTACAGATATTAAAATTTCTCATTCATCATCGTCAAAATTAATTTTGTAAAGCTATATTCTCCCAGAAATATAAAAGCATATACTTTTACAAATCTGATTTATTTAAGGATTAGAATGATTTGGAAATGTTATGTTGCAAGACTCAAGAAGATTGATGTATTAACGGAAGTTTTAAATAAATTGGGAGATTTGACTTTGTAAACTATCTGTCTTCAAACTTTTCAACTTAAAACTGTTAGGTATCTTAAATTTCAAAACAAAATTTTCGAATGAATTAATAAAAAAGTTTCTGTAATTATATGTGACAAATATTTTTTCTCTAAAAAATGGTATCTGTGTGGTTAACACTGCACAGTTTGAAGATCTTTAACCCTTTCCAGCGCAGACGAATTCTGTTCGTTATATAAGAAATTGTTGACTGACACCGGAATTTACAAAAGACTTTTATAGAAATCAAGAATTCCCTGATTTAAGCTGTCATTGTGAAAGTAAAATTTTACTAAAATATTATTGGTGCAATTTTTTAGTTTGGAATTAAAATTAGGTGTTGCCGGAATGGTAACACTGCGCCGGAAAGGGTTAATCTGATCTGTGCAAAATACATTAAAGAATAGTATAATTAACACGGGAAGACGCGCGCTGGACCTGATAGTCCTAGAGTAACTATGGTTTTTTGCAATTGTCAAAAAAATCTTCAATTCATTTCTTCGCAAAATTTGTAACAATTGCGACTAAATAATGTGAGAATTATTATTTATATTTATTAGTGACAAAGGAAAAATCGTAGGTTTTTGGGATGCCAAAATACTCTGTGTCCGTCCTGCCGGGTTAAGAAAACGTTCAACAATTAAATTGTGCTGATAACGTTTTCCATTTTCTAATTTTTGAACTGCAAATAACCTGAACAAATTCACAATAAAAGTGCAGAAAGGCAAACCAAAATATGAAAAATATATAAAAATGCTCTAATAAGTATAATAAATTGAATAATAAACGACATTGCATTGAAAATTAAAATTTTCTATGCACATTGCACATATTATATTAATAAAATGCAAATGAAAGGATTTCAAAAATATTTTCAGCAAGTCCTAGTACTAGAAAGATCCGAAATTTTATTCATGTTATATATATATATATATATATATATATATATATATATATATATATAGGGTGTTTCTAAATTCATGGTACAAACTTTAAGGGGTGATAGTACACATCAAGACAAGCAATATTAAATGGGAAACTAAGGGTCCCAAACGTCTTCCAAAGGAGATAGGCGCCATTAAAGTTTAGGGTCCAAAAGTTCAAATGATTATAAAAAACAGAAACATTGGTCGATTCGTTTGCGGTTTTCACTAAAACTATTTATTCTTTATGTCATTATTGTCTTGAAAATATATTATAAAGATTAATTTCAAAAAATGCCGATTGAGGGCGCTTTAGACTTTGGAGTAATGAACAACTATTTTTTACCGTTATTTTTTGCATTTCATTATTTTAGAAGCTTAGACATAAACGTAAATTTTGAGCTCAAAATGTAAATCGTTGGGAGTGGTTAAGCAGCGCAAACTGAACTGTGGGGGGAGGTTCAAATTCCAAATGGTTATAAAAAACGGAAAAATTGGTCAATTTATTTGCGATTTTCAGTAAAATTATTCTTTATGTCAGCATTATCTTGAAAATAAATTATAAAGATAAAATTCAAAAGATGCCGATAGAGGGCGCTTTAGACTTTGGAGTAACGTACAACTATTTTTTACCGTTATTTTTTTAATCTCGTGAAATTTTTTTAGAAGCTTAGACATACACTTAAATTTTGAGATGAAAATCTGAATCGTTGGGAGTGGTTAAGTAGCTCAAACTGAACTGTGATCAATGGGGGTGGGGAGGTTCAAATTTCAAATGATTGTAAAAAACAGAAAAATTGGTCGATTCGTTTGCCGTTTTCTTTAAAACTATTCTTTATGTCAATATTTCCTTGAAAATATATTTTAAAAATTAATTTAGAAACTACCGTTAGACGGCGCCTTAAACTTTAGAGTAATCAAACAACTATTTTTAACCGTTATTTTTTGTATCTAATTAAATGATAGTAAATGTTCAAAGTTAAATTTTGAGCTCAAAATCTGCATCGTTGTGAGTAATTAAGTAGCGGATAATTGAAATGTGTTCGATGGGTGGGGAGGGTAACATTTCAGCTACTGAACACATTTCAGTTTGCGCTTCTTAACCGCTCCCATCGATTTAGAATTTGAGCTCAAAATTCAAATCTAAGCATTTGCAAGCATTTAATTAGATACAGAAAATAACGGTTAAAAATAGTTGTTGGTTACTCTAAATTTTAAGGCGCCCTCTAACGGTATTTTTTGAAATTAATCTTTAAAATTTATTTTCAAGGAAATATTGACACAAAGAATAGTTTTAGCGAAAACGGCAGACGAAGCGACAAATTTTTCCGTTTTTTAAAATCATTTGAAATTTGAACCTCCCCACCCCCATTGAATACAGTTCAGTTTGCGCTACTTAACCACTCCCAACGATTCAGATTTTCATCTCAAAATTTAAGTTTATGTCTAAGCTTCTAAAAAAATTTTATGAGATGCAAAAAATAACGGTAAAAAATAGTTGTACGTTACTCCAAAGTCTAAAGCGCCCTCTATCGGCATTTTTTGATTTTTATCTTTATAATTTATTTTCACGATAATACTGACATAAAGAATAATTTTAGTGAAAATCACAAATCAATTGACAATTTTTCCGTTTTTTTTTATAATCATTTGAAATTTGGACCTCTCCCCACAGTTCAGTTTGCGCTACTTAACCACTCCCAACGATTTAGATTTTTAGCTCAAAATTTAAGTTTATGTCTACGCTTCTAAAAAAATTAATGTGATGCAAAAAATAACGGTAAAAAATAGTTGTTCGTTACTCCAAAGTCTAAAGCTCCCTCTATCGACATTTTTTGAAATTTATCTTTATAATTTATTTTCAAGACAATACTGACATAAAGAATAGTTTTAGTGAAAACCGCAAACGAATCGACCAATGTTTCTGTTTTTATAATCATTTGAATTTTTGGACCCTAATCTTTAATGGCGCCTATCTCCTTCGGAAGACGTTTGGGACCCTTAGTTTCCTGTTTAATATTGTTTGTCTTGATGTGTACTATCACCCCTTAACGTTTGTACCATGAATTTAGAAACTCCCTGTATATATATATATATATATATATATAAAGCGGAAACAGACCATCCGTAAGATGGTTGCGTCTACGTCTGTGGCATGGACTGAGTCCAAATACCCCTGATACCAGTAACATTTTAAAGTTTTCTTAGCTTTAGTCAGTTGAAGAAAAGATTTGGTTTCATAAGACAAACAAAACTTTAAAAAAATAGTGGTATCCGGAGCCTTTAGACCTTGTCTTTGGCTACGTCGCAGCAGGACCTGACAAACGCCGATGTAAATATTCATCAGTAAAAACGAATAGATATTTTTGGCGTTACTGTGACTGAAATTCTTCTCAAATAAGGCTTTTAAATAATAAAAACATTTCTATTTAAATTTTCGTGTGGACGTTTGCTCTGGTGGTGGGGGAATCTGCACATGCATGAACAGCTACAATCTATGAGGCTATGTCAATTGCTGGTTAATCATAGTTCCATGTTTGTTCTTTCAAAGAATTTCCCTCCTCCATGGAACCACTTAATCCTTTCAGTGGCAGAGCATTTATGGTCCAAAATTACTTATATAATTAATTCACACTGCGAATTACGTATTTTTATTTGAAAATAATCGAACGCTCTTTTTTATGTACATTATGAGAGCTAAGTTTTACAAAAAATTTCTGGTTATATTTGGAAGTTTGGTCATTAACAACATAACTGTTACATTTTTCTGACATCATTCACTACCAATAGCGATTAATCACCACTTTTCTCATCTAAATTATTTGCCTTCCTGAAAATATCTGACAATCAATAAAGATATATTTACAGGTACAAATTAGAAATATCTGAAATTTGCTAGTAACGAAGCATACAAAGTGTTCTTCCCCGAATCTAGTTCGTACTACACAGTTAAAATGCCACTTAAAGACCCGGATGATAATGTTAAGTCTATGGAGGCGTTATTTTAAACTGTCTCACTCAAATTTTATTATTTTTACATTTTTTTTTATTTTTTTTTTTTTTTTTTTTTTTTTTTTTTTTTTTTGCATAGGATAGCTGAGGACGGTCTACAATCGGGCTAGTTTTTACCTTTTCGATTTTGGTTATATATTTTGTATATTATGATAGTTTAAATTTCAGAACCAGTTGTAACCGGTTCCTAAATTTTTAAGAAAAGTCAGAAACTAAAATTGAAAAGCGGAAACTAGCCCAGTTGTATATCGTTCTCAACTATCCTATGTAAAAAATAAATCATGTAAAAATATTGAAATTTGAGCGAGATATTTCAAAATAACGTCCCCATAGACTTAACATTATCATCCGGTTCTTTTTGAGTGACTAGTGTGGGTCCTTATTGGGTAGTTAAAATTATCCGTTTGTGGACTGCAATCAGCGCTCCTGAATGGGTTAACAGTTTTGTGCGTACTCCGTCCATATAAAATAGTTTACTAAAAGGAAAGGAATCTGCTTACTAAAAACATTTCAACACCACTAGGTGAAAATGTTAATTTTTGTGTTATTTAATGGCAGAGAATTTTGGAAGCAAATATTTTATATAAAATGCTGTTACGCGCATATTTGTAGTTTACTGCTTGAATAATAATAAAAAAAAATAATAATAAAAAACCTCAAAAGTATGGTAACTCTTTTACGAGCAAAGTATGTGTGTTGTTAAAATTATTGAATGACACCGGAATTTACAAACAAATTTGTATAAAAATAACTAAAAGCTTTTCTTCACGTTCATTATAAAAATCAAAACTTAATTCAAAAATTCTGGTTCGAAGGTCGCTCTTGGTAATTGTATACATAATAAGGGTGGCGAGTAGTCAAGGAAAAACACAATCAAAATAACACGAAACTACAAGTATTTTCTTATCGTTAATGCTTAGGACACTATAAAGTTAATTAATGGAGATAAATTCATTTCTAACGAAGTGCTGGTAATTGACACCGTTTTGGATCGTGTTTTTCCCTGACCCCTCGCTCTCCTGACAATACATCGCGTTCCGAAGGAACGTGTTAAAAATTTTTTATGTAGCAGTTAAATTACAAAATGTGCGGTCACCGTGGATATTTACAGAATGTCTTATATTTCTTTAAAGATACGACATAAAATTCTAATAAAAATGTGTTAAAAATGTACGCATCCTAAATTATGTATTTTGCACTTTGCGAAGCATATAAAAGCAATATCAAAGTTTTTAACTAAATAGTGTGCAAAGCTACATTTTTTAAAAAATTTATTTTAAAATTTTTAATAAAATTTCATATTTACTCATGAAGAGTTTGTTTCTTTTAATTTTTTTAGAAAGTTATTTTAAGAGAAAGTTTTTCTGAGGAGCTTTACAAATCCACTAGAAACTTTTTCTCCCTAGTTTTTAAAATTCCCCTAGTGTAAACGAAATTGATTGATTATCATTATCTGCGAAGAATATTGAATACCTCCACCAGGACTAATGAAATTAATTCAAATATGCAAATTCTAATAAAACTCTGAAAGTTTAAATTGTTAAATTAAATAAGCCATAGTATTTTATCGTAAATATGATCTTTTTCAATTTTCACTTTTTATCATAGAAGAAAATGCAAAAATTATACAGTAAAATTTCTAAATTATTTCATCTATAATCTCCGCGCAATCTACAATTATTTCGCAAGAAAAATTAGTAAATAAAAAAAAAGATTTTTTCTTTGTTTCAATACATTTTTTAACCCCTTGAGGGACAAAGTACTTCAGTTCCAAAAATGTCAAAATGTTTGATTGACACAGGTACTTATAAGAAATTTTATATGAAATTAAGTAAAATCTTTTCTTCGCGTATTTTTAATGAAACAAATGTAAATTCCTAAAGTCTGGTGTGAATGTAGCATTTGGGAATTAAAATTAAGTAGCATATAACATATACCGGTGTCCTTTAAAGGGTTAAAAAGTAAAAAGTTTGAAAGGCTGTTTTTCCTTGACTTTTTTGTTTCTAATATGTATTAAGAGAAATATTTTGGTATGTCAAACTATCCAATATGAAAAGTTCATTGCCAGTGGAATACTTTTTTAAAATTCAGATTTCTGGGCTTTCACCACTTTTTTGAAACAATAAAATTCGCCTGATTTAAACTTTTTTAATGACATAATCAGGGAGAACATAAGGGGATTTGACCATTTCTGCAAAGTGGTGACAATCAAGAATGTTTAGTTTAAAAAAGTAACCCAGTGGCAACAACGTTTTCATATTAGATATTTTAAACCCTTGAAGGGCAGTGTTATAAAATATATCCCATACAATTTTAATTGTGAAAAGCCATATTGACACAAGAATTTTGAGATGAAAATATTTATACGTGGAGAAAAGATTTTATATATTTTGAAATAAATTTCTTTTTAAAATCTGGAGTCACTCAATCATTTCTTTGTCACTATCATCATTAAGAATAAAAGTGCTTTGCTCCTTAAGAGGTTAACATGTTACCGAAGATATGAGCTATCAAAATAATGTACACTTTAAACAGTTGTCTAATGTTGCCAGGTGTTCGGTGTAAATCAGAGATACAATTGGTCTGGAGGCTACTAATTCCTTACAGTTTATTTAGCAATCTTTAATCGTAGATATTTTTGCCGGTAAGTAAGACGAAGAAAATTATTTTAAAATACTGGTGCCCGTGGCATTTGTATCAGTAATTTACGCTTGCCACCTGGCAACACCATACATATTGCAAACCGTGGTGCACATCGAAGTGCTTTTGTAAAGGGTTAACATGTTACCAAAGATATGAACTATTAAAATAATGTACACTTTAACCCTTTGAGCTCTAGTTGGTAAATTTCTTCAACATTCCAAATGTCTCATTGGCACAAGAATTTTGTAAAGAAAAAAAAACTGTTAACGATATACGCGAAAAAATGCATTAAGAGCCCACAATAGTCACAGGAAAAGTACACAAAAAGACCCGGATGATCATGTAAAGTCTATGGGAGCGTTCTTTTCTAATATCTCGCTCAAATTTTAATATTTTTAGATGATTTTTTTTGCATAGGCTAGCTTAGGACGATCTACAACCGGGCTAGTTTTTATTTTTTCGATTTTGCTCATATATTTTTTATATTATGATAGTTTCTATTTCAGAACCGGTTTAAACCGGTTTTGAAAGTTAAAATATTTTTTTTTTAAATCTGAAACCAAAATCGAAAAAGTAAAAACTAGCCCGGTTGTAGATCGACCTAAGCTAGCCTATGCAAAAAAAATCATGTAAAAACATTAAAATTTGAGCGAGATATTAGAAAAGAATGCTCCCATAGACTTTACATAATCATCCGGGTCTTTTTGCGTACTTTTCTGTGACTATTGTGGGCTCTTAAACCTTTTAAAAATAAATTTAGTCGAATTTTCTGGTGCCGTTGTGACATTTCGGAATTAAAATTATGTGGTAGAAAATTCTACCATCAGAGATCAAAGGGTTAAACAGTTGTCTATTGTTGCCATGTTTTCTGTGTAAATCAAAGAACCAAATGGTCTGGAGACTACTAATTTCTTACGATTTAATTCGCAATCTTTAATCTTAGATATTTCTTGTAGATTCGATTCGTAGATTGCAAGTCATGTACACTGTTTTTAACAGAAGAACTGCCATAGCAGCCATTTTGACCGCTACGAAATAAAGATATTTCGATTTGAATTAGTAATGTCATTCTAAAATATGTTCAACGTATAACACATCGACATAAGTTAAATAAATAAATTAAAAAATTGTAAAAAAAAAATTCTGGTGAGAATATTTTAGAATACTTGGGTAAAATTTCCGGCGGTTCTAGTTATACCGTAATTTACGACGTATAACCCGCATATCAAACAAATCTTTTTCGACCCACAATCTTTACTCAATAATTATAACATTTACTGTGATCTGAAATGTTACATTTTATTGTAAGGATTTTCTGGGTCGAGAAACGATTGTTTGATCACGGATTATACGCAATACGATAATAATAATGTCAATCGTAATTGATAGCAAAATATTTGTGATTAAACAAGACAAAAAATGATTTAAAAAAATTTGGTACGAAATATGGAAGCCATGTGGAACGAATAATCAAAATTATCGCAACTGGCATATCATATCGATTAAGCACAACTGGCTAAGATTGTGATTTGTAACTTCTATTCCACGTTACTTAAAACAATAAACGCGATTTTACTTTTAGAAAATTTAGAAATTAAAAAAAATTCAAAGTATCAAAACTTGGTAAGTTCTGAAATACAAAAATCGAGATTATACTGCTCTTTGCGCGCGCTTCTGCAGCGAAAATAGGGTTCAAAACCCACATTTTTTACAGCATTTTTTGAAAAAAAATTTCCCCGACCACAGAAAAGGGAAGAATTTTAATTTTATATAAATATATATATTTATATAAAACGAGAAGTTAACAATTTCAAAGGTTTGCAAACAAAGAATTGTGTCAGTTTGGATCAGAAAGTAGTCAGTTTGGATCTAGAACAGTCCTTAACTGATTTGTCCGCACATCGTACGGACAAGAGGAGTTTGCCTGATGCATCACTTAAAGCTTTTTGACACTACTAAATTTTTTAAATATAATTTCATACCACTTAAAAGAGAAAAGTTTATATTAAATATTACGAATATTTTAGCTTAAAAAAGGGATGTTCATCTGTTATTTTCAGTTTATTGTGCAGTAAAAGAAAGAATCAGTTAAGTAGTTAAATTTGCTCGGGATAAATGGTATCCAGGTTTCGCGCGTTTCTAGGTTTTAAAGGATGTTTTCCAGAGTTTTTGTAGTGTAATCCTTGCCTCTACAACTGAAAAATTATCTATGTTCAGATACTGCGACCGGCACTTTATGAAATTTCTGGTACTAACACACTTGAAATCTGCTGATTCTTTTTATGCATAGGGGCCTTGGTTTTACGGAGATATTTCTCCTATTAACTAAGGCGAAGAAAATTACTTTAAAATACTGGTGTCCTGAACATTTTGAGAACCGATTTAAGCGTGAAAATTGACAACATTTGTTGCAAGCCCATAATTTAGGCCAGGGGTGCACAACCTCTGGCCCGCGGGCCAAAATGATACCACTATTTTTATGCAGAATAATTTTCCTTATAGTAATGACAGAAACTTTGAGATTAAAGAAAAGAAACTCCGCTTTTCAAATATTCTGGTGGAATACGATTTTGTGGTTAAAAAGGTTGTGCATCACTGATTTAGGCAGTACATAAATTTTGGTGGTAAAAATTTAGTTTATGAAATGTATTTTACCTAATTATTCTGACAGAAATATACAGATATTTTGATAAAATGGTTATCTTAGTTTACGCTATCGGAATTCAACCTGCATCCCGCGGACCCCAATACACCACTACTTTAGTATAGAAAAAATATTTTATTTAACCCTTAACCGGAAACATACCGTCTGGGAGATGGTTGCATCTACATCAGTGGCGTAGCCAAAGACAGTGTTCAAATGCTCTGAATACCACTAGTTTTATTAAGTTCCGTTAGCATTATCTAATCGTAAACTTTTCTTCAATTCACTAAGGCGAAGAAAACTTTGAAATATTACTGCTTTCATGGGTATTTGGGGCTACGCCACTGACGAAAATGCAAAAATCTCACAGACGATACGTTTCCGGTTAAATGTTAATTAATTTAATTTAATCGCAAAGTTTTGACATTAATAAATAATGGCAAAAACTTCACTACTAAATAAAACGAATATTGCCATTCGGAGATTGTGGCGGCGAATAACCTTCAGACTAAAAGAGTGAAATGCTCACATTAAAAAAATTTATCAAGTTTTGGAAAGAAAAAAATAGATTACATTTATTAATCCGTAATTTTTATTAAGTTACATACATTGTGATGATTTGCAAAAGCTGTACAGCGGTATATCCAGGGTGGGTGCCCAAGTGCTCTGAATAAGTTCTGTTCACCTTATCTAATCAGAAAATTTCCTGCTATGAATCAAGGAGAAGAAAACCTTACAATTATGCTAGTTTTGGACACCCATACTTGTTACGCCAATGCTGTACATATTTAGGTTGTTATTATTATTTAAAACATACAATAATTTATATTTTTGTTTGTGAAACTATTTCTATCAAAATTTCACCACATTGATCCCACGTCAAAATCAGAAGTGAAAAGAGATCTACGGAACTCCTGTTAAAGAATTATATATTTTTTTAAAAGATAAATATTATCTTTCTTTTGTGCACAAAAAATATTTACAAACAATACTCTAACATTGATCGATAGTTTGATTCAAAATAATAGATCAAAAGTTTTCAGTACATGTTCAATGCGAACTTGATCATTAATAAAGTGCATACTAACAAATATTTGTGATTTATATAATGCGAATTCATTGTTGCGTGCGCTTGTCAAATTCAGAGTATTTTCGCAATGTAATATTATATGTATCCTTTCAGGCAATTTCGTCCCTCCTCTTCCGATATCCAACAGCACATTTTACAAAAGCAGGATTTCAAATGAAGCTCTGAAATGTGATCATTTGTTAAATTTCCGTCCTGTTATGACTGCTGTACACTATTAACACAGAATTCCACAAACACTGGGTAACATTTTGTGCAAAATTGTACAAACCACCTTTTCTAAATATATCAAACACAAATGCTGAAATTCAGAATATTTAAAGTTTATTAGATGCTTTAAGAAGCTTACTGAATGTAAAACTTGTAAAATAATTACAGAAAATAGTAGTAGAATTTGTCATTTTTATTGTAAAAAAATAAATTACTTAATAAAGCTAATTATAAAATTAATGGATCAAATTTAATTTAATTTAATTTATTCTAAACACTATTCTTATTTATCAGGGGAATCCAATGCACCCTGCGTTTAACAATTTCTTACAGGAATTTTTTTTCAGAGGCCGCAGCAATATGAAAAATTTTATTTCATACCACCATTATTTAAAAGCCACAACTTTTTTTCGGTAAATGATTTTAACACGCGATATAGAACTACATTATAAAATTCATTTTTCGAAATATTGCTGAACGAGATAAAATTTTCCTTGTCGCTGCAGTCTCTGTTCTTCGATTAAATCAGACTAAAATGTAAGGTAAGTCAGGGTTCGCACAGCTATACCACTAAAATTTTACAGTATTTTCAATGTATTTCACTGCAGAAAAATAGCGCGTAAATTGCAAATCGGGGCAGTGGTTGCGAATTCCGTTTCTTAAAAATTAAATATAAATTTTCTCAAGATTAATAGTGGTGTCGGAGTCCTTACAAAATATAAGGAGTGTGCGAACTCTGTAAGTGTACCAGTAGTAGGCCGCGTACCAATAGTGGGCCACCAGTTTTCAAAGTTCAAAAACAAGTTCTCTAGTTACCCCTGTCAGATTACAAACTAACTGCTGATTGGCTGGAACCCTTATCTACTATCAGACAAAGGGACAACTTCAGTATTCTGATAATCTGAGTTGGAAGGGTGTTTCTCTTCCAGTCTTAAAATACAAGGAGTTTGTGGCTCATTATTCTTACAGCTTTCCTTAAGAGGTAAGTTTTCATTCAATATATATATATATTTTAATATATTGAATTTTATATTAAAATGTCACATTTCTAACACACTGTATAAGTGAATACTTTATTCCTTATGCTTAAAAGATATAAAACTATCATATTATTAAGTTTGGGGGGGGTGGCCCACTTCTGGGTCATTAAATTTCAAGTTGTTCCCGTAGTGGGCCATTACTATATCCCAGAAGAATCTGAAGTGAAAGAGGGACAATTTATACTTGTCTCAATAATCGGAGGAAAAAGAAATACAGAAAAATATGCGTATTTGTGTGTAGTTCAAGAAATTAAAGAAATAATAATTTTTTTTCAAGGACTGAAGTCAACTGGAAATAAAAAAGACTTTGTCATTAAGGAAAATGATATCTCTAGCATAAATTTTTCCGATATAGTTGGATTGGTACCGCAACCAGAATTCAAACAGATAGTCAACTTTTGTATTCTTTTTGTAAAAAAATGGTTGTAAAAGTAAAATAAATGCAGTTAAATTTAAATCCCACTCACATTATTATTTTTTCTTTTTTTCTTTTTTTTATAAATGTAATATAGTTTTGCAATTACTTCAGCATTTAATTACCCTTATTATTATGTATATCTTATTATTTATCACTACTGCAAAATAACAAATAGGGCATATATATTTTAAATTCAATTTGATTCAATTCAATAAATAATAGGGCATATATATTAAAATATATTTTTTATATATTTTAAATTATAAAACAGTCTGGTTAGAACAGTCTGGTTTCGAACGAGACTGTTCGAAAAACTAAAGAGAAGCTGAAATTTCTTTATTTAATCATCAAAACTTCTAAATGTGATTTCATTATTGTGTATATTTAAGTGTAGAAATGAAAAAAAAATATATAACCTCTGTACAGTACACATTAAACTCAAGAATGAAGTGGCCCACTTCTGGGGGGCCCACTATTGGAGCATCAAAATTTTACTATGCCCACTACTGGAGCATAGAGGAAGGTAGCATTTTTTATTTTTTATTTTTTCTAAAGAATATATTTTAAAAATTTTAATGTTTATTCTGATACATGAAGGTAAGGACTAGGCTAAAAATATCTATGCTTTCTGGAATTCACTAACATATTAATAATAATTAGACAAATGTCCTTAAGTGGCCCACTACTGGTGCATTTACCTTATATAGGAAAGTAATGGCACCATCAGTGCAAAAACTGTATCACACTGAATTAAATGATTCTAACTTAGACGAAAAATCCGTAAAACTTGAAAAGTGATCAAAAATATGCAAATTTTAACTCTTCAACGCATAGTGATGCACATTTACGTCACTTAAAATTAAATTCTTAGCAAACACAATATTTTTTATAAAAATATTAATCCACCCTGTAAAATTACAAAATCATGCTACAAAAGAAAGTGAATTAATCAACATTCGTAGAAACAAAACCAGATAAACATAGAAAAAAAAATGATTTTCTCGCCAAACAGATAGCGTTCCGTCACTTGATAAAAATGTTTGAAAAATAAATATTTTAAAGATGTTTATTATATATATATGTATTGCTTTGTTAAATTCTAAAGAAGTACTGAATGACTTGTTACGAAATACAAATGAAACTAATTGACGAGCATAGTTGCCGCATCTGACTGATTTTTTATGTATGTATTCCTAATTCTCATCAGTAAGTTATAAAAGTTATTTGTCCTTATAAGATGACAGATATTACATAAATAAAAGAAAAAAATCACTATTTAAAACATTCTGTTTAAAGTTCTTTATTTTTATATAAAATTGTCTCAGATGCAGCAACACTCAATAAGCACCCTTAAAAAAAAATCAAATGCATTGTTTGCCTACCTTCGAGGTAATTCGTAAAAATAAAAAATAAAAAAACATACTTATTGCAATCGCAATTGAGAATTTCCTCTTTTTAAAAAATTGGTTAAACATATATAATCTATGAAATTATAACAAGAATTCTTCTTTAATATTGTCTTGGTATTTTCAATTAAAACAGAAAAAACATGCATGCAACCCTTGATTTCAATTACCGTAATTTCGGGTGTATAAGCCGCAGATCAAACAATTCTTTTTTGACCCAGAATATTAAAAAAATGAATTTTACTACTTAGATCGCCGTAAATATTTGCCTTCAATCACTAAATAAGATTTCTGGGTCCAAAAAGAATTGTTTGAGCCGCGGCTTATACACCCGAAATTACGGTAGTATTGATTTTAAACACTTTGGCCATAAAAACTATGGTATGAGAATGAAAAAAGTTCCTGGACACAACCCTATGAATAAAAACATATATGCCAACACCACTTGATTCAAAACAAGTTTGCCAGCTAATGCATACTGAAATTTTAGAAAGTGCATTTTTGGATTATTCAGTAACAAAATGTCTGTAATTAAATGAAACAAAATTATTTTCCGATAATTTTTATATTAATTCGGAATTTTTGGATTTAAAAGGAGGCCAAGGTGGTAAGTGCGCTTGAATGAGAGCACTTAATCAAATCGCTAAGCATCCCTAAAATTTCTTACTTACATACCACTAATTCTAAGTAGAAAATTTTGGATACATTTCTTTTGTAAGATAGAGTTTCCATGAAAATTATTGTTTTGAAATAATGGCAACAAAATTACAAAAATTTATGAATGCTGCAAGTCCTTTTGTATAATTGTAAGTTTCTTTGAAAAAAAAAAAAAAATCTTCCGCTGAACATAATGAGCAACTTTTGAATTTCAATTTTTAAGTAATCAAATTTATTTGTATTTTGCATTTGAATTTTTCGAAACATTTAAAAAACAGAGCTCCGCTTTTTAAAAACTAGAATTATGGAGAATATTCATAGACGAAATTTTATGCTTATTTAGAGCAACGTATACCTGTTATTCGCATGCTATTTGAATGTGTATAATATTAATTACGTTCTCTCGTGCAAAGAACAACTTCTAATTTGATGCAGCTTATTTTATTTATTTTTTTATTTTCTTTTATTAACCCTTTGAGCTCTGGTAAGTAAATTTCTTCAAAATGCAAAATGTCACATTGGCACCAGTATTTTACAAAGAAAAAACAATGATTAACGATATGCACAAAAAAATGCATTAACCCTTTGCGGCACACTGTGCCCGGTCTGGGATGCCTAATTTTAATTCCAAACTTGCAAACGGCACCAATAAAATTTTAATAAAAATTTGCTTTTACAATATAAGCTTAAATAAAGGAATTGAAAATATCTAAAGAATTCGCTTGTGAATTCCGGTGTCTGTCGATAATTTCTCATTTTTCATCAGATTTCGCCCGTGCCGGAAAGGGTTAAGCCTTTTTCAAAACTATTTGGTCGAATTTTCTGGTGCCTTTGTGACATTTCGGAATTAAAATTATGTGGTAGAAAATTCTACCATCAGAGCTCAAAGGGTTAATTTTGTTTAGTTTTTCAATTCTTTTTTTTCCTTTACCTTATATAATTTTTGGAAAAAAAAATCTCCTTTAGATACGATTTTCACTTTGAATTTTTAAATATATATTGACTTAAAAAACGTTATATACTTTTGAATTTTCAGGAATTTTCAAGTCAATCACCAAGTCTCTTTTATGAGACTATGATGATCCAAAGTTATCAAATAAACTAATACTATGTTAATTTTTTTTAAAGCGACTTAACATGATATCCTTATATTTGCCATAAATTGCAGTATATGCTTTTAAATGTGTCATAAGTACCACAGCACAAATTATACAATTTCGGAGCCAAGACACATCATTAACTTCTATTTTAAATTCTTATTTCAAATTTCCGATGTAAAAACGTAATATCTGAATAAAAAAATCCACTAAACCAGGAACACTGGCGGTAGCAAAAATGCGACAATGGGCATTAGAGGTCTAAAACGAAGGTCTCTGAGCCTGGCATGTAAAGACTTTGTATCAAATTCTTACTTTTGATTATTATTATTTGTTATTTAAAATTTTGAAGCAAAAAAGAGCAAATCTACTTTTGGTTTATTTATTTAATTATACATTTTTAACCCTTTTACGTTCATTGGTTTCTCTATGAAACCTCAAAATTTTAATTCTTATATACAACATCAACACCGGAATTTTAATTTAAAAAAATCCATTTTATAATGTATGTGAAAAATCACTTTTTCTTATTCATAAATATATCTGTTCGCAATGACCGATGTCAATAATTTATTTCAACATCTTAGCTAAGAAAATGCTTTGTCCGTTAAAAGGTTAAAGGAGAGAAACCCTAAAAGGTTCGGAACTTATTAATCTGAACCCCATTTCTGTAAGGACCTGAACGCAGTGATGCATATATAAATAAATTAAAATTTATCTTTTGATAAAGAAATTCAGTTTCAAGATATGTTATATTTAAATACAATCAATCACATTATGTAATCACAAAACTTTATTGAAAAATCAAGATAGGAAATACTCTTTAAAATTTATGATCGAACTCTTTAAAATCTATAATCGAATCCTAAATACAAGCATGAAAAAATATACTTCCGGTGTACCAGTTTTACTGAACTGGGAAGAGATTTAGTATTTTTTCCGTTACCCTACTGATAATAAAGAAATGAATAAAATATGAAAATTTTGGTGCTGCCATCTACAGACGAAAAGTAAAAGGCCGTTATTTTTAATTTGCCAATAAATTTATTACATTCTTTAATGTATAGAAATAAATTTACACAAGAGTTATTATTATATTTAAATTATTTTTGAAATATATATGTATTATAGTTTAATTATAGTTGGAAGAAAAAAAAACTTATGTTAAAGATTTTGTCTGTGTAAACAAGCGTAAATGAACAAGTAAAACAATTGTTAGACAATTTTTCGTTTAAAATTATAATGATTTTATAGAAAACAAATGTATTTATATCTTCTATCACTTTTAACAGAGAAGAATTTGAAGCCTTATATACGTGTCACATAATATTAAAGCTGAAATAAAAACCGAACTTTTTGCTACAGAGGAATTGCTCAAGAATTAACTTATTTTCTTTCATAAATTCAGTGCACTAAAAGTGCTGAAAATTTCATTCAAAGGGTATAGCGAGGTAAGAATGGCGAAATGGCCCCCATGGTCAATGACTGAATTATTATTTGTACTAGTATCAGCACTCTAAACGAGTACGAAATGCAAGGTCATTGCCCCCCGATCTTGACCTGTCTTTAAGATATTCGATAAAGTTCGTACGCGCGCCGTTATTTTTTAAATGTATTTTTCTGAAAAACTATAAAAGCTAGAAAGATGGAACCAATTGCGTATATTGAGAGATACTTTGAAAAATATTTCAAATTTTTTTCAGAGTTTTCGTGAAATGACAACTGTGCAAAATAAAGAAACAAAGTATAAATCTTTTATTTTAGTACTGTTCTGTTATGTCTACCGCGCCAAAAAAAAAATACATAATATTCTTTAATTTATATACTTATAGCACACAAAAAATGATCAAAATCAAAGAGGCGCTTTTTGAGTAATATCCAAGAAGAAAATAGAAAAGGTTAAAATAAAAATTCTAAATAGAAAAGGAAGAAAAAGAGAAAAATTGACACCGGACAAAATTAAAAGAAAAAGTAACACTGATATACGGCCAGTGTGAGTCTGTAGCACTGCTAGTGGGACATTGAAATACAGCTAGGGTTTGGGCGAAGCGATGAAACTAGCGATCGCCCCGACCTATACCCGATATGTACTTATCCTGCTGAAATTCTGTCTAAAAAATGTTTTAAGCGATGAAGTCGATGTTGTGATTAAAGTAAGTAGAGATGATGATAATTATAGTTATATCTATCATTATCATGTCTACAGCGCCAAATATATATATATAATATTCTTTCATTTATATATTTATACCTCGCAAAACCTGATCAAAATCAAAGAGGTGCTTCTTTGAGTAATTATAATTTTAATAAGTGAGATCACGGATGGTAGGAACTAAGAGGTCTTTTTTAGAATTATTTATTATTATTACATCATAAATAAGATTTCAAACATCATTATTTTCACTTATTACAATATTGACTTCATCATTTAAAAAAAGGGTATAGCGAGGTAAGAATGGTGAAATGGCCCCCATGGTTAAGGACTGATTTATTATTTGTACTAGTATCAGCACTTTAAAAGAGTACGAAATGCAAGGTCATTGATCCATGATCTTGACCTGCTTTAAGATATTCGAAAAAGTTCGTACGCGCGCCGTTATTTTTTAAATGTATTTTTCTGAAAAACAATAAAAGCTAGAAAGATGAGACCAATCGCGTATATTGAGAAATACTTTGAAAAATGTTTTGTATTTTTTCAGTTTTCGTGAAATGACAACTGTGCAAAATAATTAAACAAATTATAAATCCTTTTTTAGTACCGTCCTGTTATGTCTACCGCGCCAAAAAAAATATAATATTCATTAACCCTTTCCAGCGCGGACAAATTCTGCTAATAAAATGAGAAATTATCGACTGACACCGGAATTCACAAACGACGTTTTAAGAAATCAAGAACTCCTTAATTTAAGCTTTTATTGTAAAATCAAGATTTTACTAAAATATTATCGGTGCCAATTGCAAGTTGAGAATTATAATTAGGTGTATCCTGACCGGACACACTGCGCCAGAAAGGGTTAATTTAACCCGTATGTACGCGCGCAGGGCCTAAAAGACCCGGAGTGCGTATGGTTTTTTTACAATTGTAACCAATATTTTTTTTAAAGTAATCTTCAACTTTTTTTATTGCAAAATTTGTAGGAATTGTCTGCATCTAAATAAAGTGACTGTTATAATTTGATTTTATTGTTGACAAAATTAAAAACATTCATACCCTGGATAAGCGTGCGTTCTCCCGGGTTCTATACTTTTACCATACAAAAGCTGATCAAAATCAAAGAGGTGCTTCTTTGAGTAATTATGAATTTGCTAAATATGAATACGGATGGTAGGAACTAATTAAAGAGGACTTTATTTAGAATTATTTATTATAGTTACATGAGAAATATAATTTCAATCATCATCATTGTTATTTCATTTATTACAATAGTGACTTCATCATTTAAAAAAAAGTTTTAGACAGAATTTCAGCAGGAGGTAAAATGCGAGATAGATATCTCGCATGAGCTAAATAATATATGACACTTGCGACATGGGCGCAGCATCCAACTGTCCTGTTTCCATTTGGACAATCGCAACAATATCCTCGGATTCCTTCGATATTGTTAATATTAGGAACATAATCAATGATCAAGCGGTAATATTTACTATTTACGTGTCTTAGTTGTGGAAAATCCAAAATTTCTGATGATACCAGTCGTTGAAAAGCTGTTTTTCTGCGGCTCCAGTGCTGCTTTTTTACCTCTTCACTTAAAGAGTATGATAACGTCATTACGATTCACTACATTCATAACGATCTTTAATGTATTGAACAATTATCTCATTTAAGCCTGCATCAGAATCTAATCGCTTACTGAATTTGTTGTGTAAAATTCCGACAACTTTGCGTAATAGACTTACTTTTGGAAGCATTTTATTATCAAGATTGTTATGAAGCAAATTATATTTCTGAGCAATGGCCCCTGCACAGCTTCGACTACCCATCGGATTTTAGTCACCTGTCGTGACATGTTGGCTTCTTCGGTAGGTAACTGGGCTCGATTACCTTTAAGTGCTGGCATTAATACGGCGTAGCCTTCTTTGGTGATAGAGTCAACGGCGTCACGAAAACCGCGATCTACAACAAATATATCATTTGGACGTAATAGAGTTTGAAGTTTAGCATCTTGTAACACTTTTTTCATAATAGTAGCATCATTTTTCGTACCATAAAATGGCCCAGCAAAATCAACTACAAACCCGTTCGTGGTACAAATTGTAAACGGTTTACATAAATGGGTTTTCTTTTGACCAGAATACGATTTTCGCTGATATTCATTATTAGAGCTTTTTTGATGCCTAATATATGTGCCGTCAAATATGAATACCAGCTGATCATTTCTAAGGTTTAATAACATTCGAGCAGTTAAACATGTATTCTTTATTAAGTCTTCTCGAGAAATGGAGGTTGATCCAAAATAAGGCAAAATATCAATATCAAAACTTCTTAATACTTCTTTAAAAAATGACAACACATGTTGTTCGTATGGTAAACCCAGCACTCCTGTTATCACTGAATTAGAATTTCCAGTTTTTAATTTAAACAAGAATACAACTAACGCTTGAGTTATAGTACGTACGCTAGTGTTTCGCATAGAAGTTAATAGCTGCCTTAATTCAATTATGTTTTGCCAGCAAAGTCCTGTCAACATCTTTATCTGATTGTCAGGCATATAATTTTTATTATTTTTTTTCGAAAAGCGACATCTGTGCTCTTTCTGAAAGTGATTTTAAAAAATGAGCAACTTCCTTAGAATTTATTTTGCTGGTGTTAGATATAACACGTACATGAACCAACTCGTCTTCATAAAACGACTTTCCTATTATATGTGTACAGCAACAAAGGTTACCCTCTGGTATGAAAATTCCAATTTTTGTATAAACCTTGTAACGTGCTTCAAACGGTACTCGCATTGAGTTTTTTGTGCATTGACATATACAACAATACTTGTGCGTAGGTACAATACGTGGTATATGTAGATGTATAAATTCGCTGTTGTCGGCAACATACGAAACAGCATCATTGCCATCATCATCATCATCGTCACTTTCGGAACTACACGACAAATTCATTTCACTTTCTTGTTGAAATGGAGCAATCGAAGATGTTTCCTCTGCTTCTAAGTGTTCAGTAGACTCCTCTTGGCCTTCATATTCAGCCAGGGTAGGCATTGCAGAAGTTGATGCGACATTTGATTTACTATCGTAAATAATAAGCCGACACTTTCCACATAATTTGTCACCAACAGAAACTGTTTTTTACTCGAGTCACTATATAATCTAGCATCCTCTTCAGTAGCGATAACTTTCTTTCTTTTACGAACTTTATGCACGAAAACGTCACAAACTTTACATTGCACGAACATTATTGTCACCATAGAACTTTCGGCGGCCGTAAACAATTATTCTCACCTAATTATGACAAACCAGGCAATTGTTTATGTATTGTCTTGACACAGCAAGACTGAAAAAAGGTACGTAAAATCGTATTATATATATAAAACCCCTCCGTGTATAGCAATTCCGGGGTCAACCTATCCACGAGAAAAAGAAACTCATTCACCAATGAAAACGTTTCATAGTCGTAATGGAGCATTCTCATTGGTCAGATTTACTGTGGGAGCTGTAAATGACGTCATTATATTTTACTTCGCTTTGAAATCTTTCCACGATTTCAAAAAGTATATTTAATTAAAACTTTTTATTAAAGGTGTTTTTTAAATGCAATGTTGTTAAAATATTTATATTCGGGTTGCTTTAATTTTGTTTTCTTTACAGCCGTGAATGACTCTTGAGAATTTCAAATCTATAAAAAACATTGTGAAAAGTTACCTCCGATTTTAAAGGCAATCTATTTTCTGACCAATTAAACCGTTCCATAGTCGTAATGGAGCATTCACATTGGTCAGATTTACAGTGGGAGCTGTAAATGACGTCACTACATTTTACTTCGCTTTGAAATCTTTCCACGATTTTAAAAAGTATATTTAATTAAGACTTTTTATTAAAGGAAAGCGAAGGTGCGTTTTAAATGCAACACTGTTAAAATTTTTATTTTCGGGTTGCTTTAATTTTTTTCTTGACAGCTGTGAATGACTCTTGAGAATTTCAAATCTATAAAAAACATTGAGAAAAGTTATCTCCGATTTTAAAGCAATCTATTTTCTGACCAATTAAACCGTTCCATAGTCGTAATGGAACGTTCTCACTAGTCAGATTCATAGTGGGAGCTGTAAATGATGTCACTACATTTTCTTTGCTTTGAAATCTTTTCACTATTTCAAAAACAATATTTAATTAAAACTTTTTATTTAAGCAAACCGCGGGTGCGTTTTAAATTTCATTATAATCCCCACCCCCATCTTCCAGATAGTTTTGCTATAATTTTAAATACAGATTTCTGTTGAAATTTTCTTTCTTTTTTTTTCTTTTTTTGTTAGATTTTTTTCTCTCGTAGTTTAATCGCTGTATTTATCAAAATTGTTTCAGCCTAAATTGGCTATGATTGACCACAGTTTTAATTTTTTATCATCCTTTAAATATGCAAACACGTCATTTTAACGGGCTATCTTCTAGTTATATAATAACAATCCACTGACTGACGGATAAAGACAACAAAATCTCCCTAGGAATACCATAATGCGTATGTACGTCGGGGTGATCGCTAATTTCACTACTTCACCCACTCAGTAGCTGTATGTCTGTGTTACACTAACCGTATACCGGTATTACTTTTTCTTTTAAATTTGTCCGGTGTCAATTTTTCTTTTTTTTCTTCCTTTTCTATTTAGAATTTTTATTTTAACCTTTTCTAATTTCTTCTTAGATATTACTCAAAAAGCGCCTCTTTGATTTTGATAATTTTTTGTTTGCTATAAGTATATAAATTAAAGAATATTATGTATTTTTTTTGGCGCGGTAGACATAACAGAACAGTACTAAAATAAAAGATTTATACTTTGTTTCATTATTTTGCACAGTTGTTATTTCACGAAAACGCTGAAAAAAATATGAAATATTTCTCAAAGTATCTCTCAATATGCGCAATTGGTCCCATCTTTCTAGCTTTTATAGTTTTTCAGAAAAATACATTTAAAAAATAACGGCGCGCGTACGAACTTTATCGAATATCTTAAAGACAGGTCATGATCGGGGGTCAATGACCTTGCATTTCGTACTCTTTTAGAGTGCTGATACTAGTACAAATAATAATTCAGTCATTGACCATGGGGGCCATTTTGCCATTCTTATCTCGCTATACCCTTTAAAAGAAAGGTCACACCAGAATTTTTACTTAAGGCTTTTTATCTTATATATTTAACTTTAGTTATTTAACTAGTTATAATGTTTTATTTATTTATTTTTTTGCGTGATATATATATTTAACACTTTATAAAGATATTTCTGGTTCCAATTGAATTACGTGTATACATTTCATTGCAGTCAAATTGAGTGCTTTTAGCGCTTCTTGTGATAACAGACTATTTTTGGAGAAATTAATATTAAATATAACAAAGGTATTTAACCTTCCTACCCTGAATGGGTCTAATCGACCCATAACTATAATTTGTTTTATACGATTTGAACCAGAACTTTTTTTATAAAGAAAGTCAAATAAAGGATTCAGAAAAATAAGTCAAATAAATATATTAAAATGTTCTAAATAACAATTCTGATGTGAAATGTTTTTATCAAGATAAAGTAATATTTGAACAGGGTAGGAAGGTTAAAATAGGTAATGAATATTATCAAAATCAAAGAAAATATTAAAACTATACCAAAAAATATTGCATGTACTGAACATCGTACAGGCAAGAACTGTTTTTGCTTCGCTACACAAAACGCCTCATCTGTGTAATCCAACGGGAGGTGCTTGGCTCTATCCCAATCGCGCCCGTCGGCTTGGATTTCCTTACGTAAATACAAATTAAGTTCTCTTAGAAAAAATCCCTCCCACCAGACCCTGATTACCGAATAGGCACGAGAAGCAAGTACCGTAATTTCGGGTGTACAAGCCGCGGATCAAACAATTCTTTTTAGACCCAGAAATCTTAGAAGACAAATATTTAATGCGATCTAACAAGGTAATTTTGTTTCTTAAAAAATTCTGGGTCGAAAAAGAATTGTTTGATCCGCGGCTTATACAACCGAAATTACGGTAGTTCTCTTAGAAAATTTTAAAGGGGCCAAAATTGAAAATACAAAGGGCCCCAAATTTATATTGAATTCCATTCCAAAAGTCTAATTTCTTTTCAAATTAACTTATATATACTTATTAAAATATTTCATAATAATATCTTCCATAAGAAATTACTTTTATATTTTCTATTTCAAACACGTGATCACAATCGTTCACTTTGTCCATTATTTTAGATGATGTTTATTTTAAATATTGAATTTGAATAATCATTGAATTTGGCTTGTAAGCATGACATATAATTTAAATAATTTCCAGAATTGAAAGAACTATTTAAAAATTTTGATATTTTGTGTTGGTGCTTACATGCTAAATTCAAAAGTTTTATTCAACTTATATTTTTATACTAATACTTTATATATTTTTCTTCTGTCACAATGTGAACTCAGTTGAGCCACTGTTTGGTTATTATATTTGTAGCATTGGTGAGTTTTCAGATACGTCGAATTTAGAAAACTGTTTTCGGCAGAAAGGACCCCCAAAATGGCACTGTGCTTCCCATAGCTTCAAAGCTTAATCAGGCCCTGCCCCCCTCACACTCACACACACACACGCGCGGAGAGCATCCCCTCCCTTAGGGCTTATATATTCCTCATGATGATAATTTCCCGTCATAAACACAACCAACCAACCGTTATACAAAGCTTGTGGTTTTCTCTAATTTTTCATTGTAAATTGATTAACCTTCCTACTCTTTTCAAATTTTACACAATCTTGATAAAAACATCTCACACCAGAATTGTTATTCAAAGCACTTTAATATATTTAATTGACTTATTTCTCTGAATCTGTTATTTAACTTTCTCTTTGAAAAAATTCTCGTTCGAATCGTATAAAACAAATGATAGTTATCGGTCGATTAGACCCATTCAGGGTAGGAAGGTTAACACTAGAACGCCCGGATGGAGTCGATTGGACTCCGATTATGTGATTAAATTTCTATTCGAGTCAGAAATCCTTTCTTGAAAAACTTTAAATTTAAACCACCCAGATTTACTTTAAATAAATATCTTAAATAATTTTGAATCAAAATTCTGGTGTGAAATATTATTATCAAACTTGAGTAAAATTTCCAGGCGTTCTAGTGTTAACCTTCCTACCCTGTTCAAATTTTACTCTATCTTGATAACAACATTTCACACCAGAATTGACAGAATCTTGATAACAACATTTCACCCATTGCGGCAACGCCGCAGAACTTTAATATACTAAATATCGTTCTGCTTGAAAATACATAACTTTATTAAAAAGTACACTTAAGAAATTCATGCTGATGCTAAGTGTTTCTTGGAAATTTTTTTGAGTAGCTATGTATAGTGGCGTAACCAAAGTGGGTGCCTAAGTGCTCTTAATACCTGTAATTTTTTTAAAGTTCTGTTCGCCTTAATATAACTCAAAAAATTTCTTTTGTGAATGAAGAAGAAAACCTTACAATATTTTTGGTTTTGGCACTCACCTGGTTTTGCCACTGAATATATCGATTCAATTTCTTCAGTACAAAGTTCCATAAAAGAATCTCAGTACATATCCGACTATAGATGTTAATTTATGAAATCTTGATTTCAAATGCGATATGTATTTTTAATTTATTTACTTTTGTATTTTAATGGCCTTGCTAATCAGCAAAGTTTTGTTCTTAACCCCTTGAAGGGCACCGGTATATGTTATATACCACTTAATTGTAATTCCCAATTTCCACACTGACACCAAAATTTAAGAATCAACTTTTGTTTCATATGATATACTCGAAGAAAAGTTTTTACTTTGTTTCATATAAAATTGTTTATAAATACCGGTGTCAATCAATCATTTTAACATTTTCGTACAAAAACTCCTTTGCCCTTCAAGGGGTTAAAGCTTTGGAGAGTGCTAACATACGACCGTAATTTCGTGTAGATTAGCCGCAGCTCAAACAATTCATCTTCGACCCAGAAAATCCATTCAGTAATTTACAATAAATATCTACCGCAATAAAAGATGTTACATTTTATTTCTGAAAATTTCTGGGTCGAAACAGAATTGTTTCAGCTACGGCTTATCTACACGAAATTACGGTAAATACTTGACGCATTATTTTTATATCTTGCTTCGATAATGAGCTAGTGTTTAAAAAAAATCAATGATGCTATTTCACGGTGTATACGTGGGGGTATCTCAAGTTTTAAATTACAGATGAATACTTTTAAATTCGATTTGCACCATTATTAAAAAAAAAAAAAAAAAAAAAAAAAAAAAAAAACATTTTGTGGTTTATTTCTCTTCAAATGTTATCAAAGCGTATGCAAAATATTTTGGTTTTAAAAAAGCTATGTGATGTATGCGTTAACAAATATCCACCTGTAATTGAAACTTTTTGATACACTCACGTAAATTCTGGATAAAAAATAAATGTTTACTTTAACACATTAACCGTTGGTGTTGCATTCACGCAACATATTTAAATTATTCACAAGTCCACTATTATCTTTCAATTGAAAAATTGGACTTATTAAAAAAAAAAGATAAAATTTTTATATCATATAAAGCGGAAATTATATTTAAGAGTTTGTGGTGATACACGAAGTTTAGCTAAAAAGCTCAATCATAAAATATTGGTGGTTAACTCTAGAACGGAAATGAGGGACCACTTGGACACTTACGAAATGTACACTTGTCCATTTCAACCAGTAATGTCTTCAGAAAATAAGTGAAACATGCACTGTATAATTTAAATAAAATAATTTAAATAAAAAAGTTTTTAAGTATAATTCTGATAATATTTTTTAATTAAACTTGTGAGAAATTTTACACCTTTCTGGCATTAAACGAATAGGCTATATGTCCTTTGTGCATAAAGGTAATTTATGTGTATAAGTATTAGAAACGCCCTAATTGGTTTAGCAAATTGATTACAAACTATACCTTCTCTTGAAAATGAATGCAATTTTGCGAATGGTTCAACATTGTTCGATTTTCTTTGTGTTTCTTTCATCGCATTAATATAATACGAAATTTTTATTTATTACGTGATAAATATGCCACTATCACAAAAGAATGGGCAGTCTTTGCTGCGCCTTTTTTTTTCTCCCTTACAGTGTCTGTTATGAAGGAATGAAACCGTCAAGGATATGGAGTGCGAATAACATAACAGATGATTTATATAGCATTTATTTATCTATTTTAAAGGAATTGAAATTAGCTTCAAAACTGTAGTCCAGTAATAAAATAAATATGATAATTTCTTTTTATTTAAAATACACAAAGCTGCACAAAAAATGTTTTCTACCGAGAAATATATTCCGAGACTCAGTGGGAAAATTTTAAGTTAAGCCAATTGAAGTACTTCATTCGTTTTTATCAGTTTTTTAAACCCAAATCTTCGAATCTTCGTATTAGATTTAACATATTAACACTAGAACCGCGGCGACGGGTCATTTTGACCCGTATCATATGAAAAGATGTCGATTCAAACCAGAAAACTCTTAACAAAATAAGCTAAATACATGGTGAGCAAAAATATTTTTAATAAAGAACTGAAACAGTTTTAAATGAAAATTCCGGACAGAAATATTTTTATAAAACTTGAATGAATTTTCCCGCGGTTCTAGTGTTAACCGCCAAAACTATAAGGTGGAAATTTTCGTATTTCGCAGCTGAATTTTCTTTGTCTTCAGAAACTTTGAACCATAATTTCCGATTTTTTCTTGATGTACGTCCGAAAGGAAGGACAATATTTTAATTGAAAAATAGTGGTGGATATCTAAATAACTTAACCCGGGAGAGCGCGCGCATACCCTGGTTTTGAATGGTTTTTACTTTTTCACCAATAAATACAAATTATAATCGTCACTTTACTTGGTCAGAGACAATTTATATTAATTCTGTGATAAAAGAAGTTGAAAATTACTTTTAAATAAATAGTGGTGGCAGTTACCAGTATTGCTCACTACTATTTTTGAAATGTATTTGCACACCACTTTTACGAAAATGAACATTTGACTTATTTAATCTTGAAAATTCTGAGATAACAAAAAAAAAAAAAAAAAAAAAAAAAAAATAGATTTGTATAAGGCAAACGTGATATCTCTGTGGGCCGAGTCGTGAGTAGCACTCTTCAGACCTGAGCATAAAATAACTCTACAAATATATATCAGGGTTCGCACACTCCTTATATTTTGTAAGGACTCTGACACCACTATTAATGATAGGAAAATTTATATTTAATTTTTAAGAAACCGAATTCGCAACCACCTCCTCGATTCGCAATTTTCCCAATATTTTTCTGCTGTGAAATACATTAAAAATACTGTAAAAATTTAGTGGTAGAGCTGTGCGAACCCTGTATATTTATTGCTTTTGCATGATAGAAATGATACCATAAATTACAGAAAGAGTCATTTCTACGAAATCAGTATTTTAGGGGACTGGTAATTTAGGTTTACAAATATGAATATAAAAATATTAATCCCCTCAAAACACCAGTTTAACTATCTGTAATATAAATTTACGCAATAACAAAATTAAGGTCTTTAAAAAAGTAAATGATAAGCAAATTCTCAAATTTTTTTATTGTAAAACTTTTAAGTTATAAAAAAGTAAATGATAAGCAAATTCTCAAATTTTTTTATTGTAAAGCTTTTAAGTTAAATAATCATGAGTATTTCTTACTGTCTTGGCCACAATGTCTTGAAGGTATTTTCGAAACTCGGATGACAATAATATTCATTTTATGAGGTAATTTTCATCAGTGCTGACATTTATTGGTTTTCTTTTATAGCAAAACACATTCATCTGTATAGGAGTAAAGTAAAAATGCAAAACAATCGAACAGTTTAGTTTTTATGAAGAAAAAAATGGAGGTATACATTTGTGTACCTCAGGTCTGAAGACGTTATAAAATTCGCTTAGTATTACTTTATTAATTATTATTTTTATTATTTTATGTTTAGAAGGATACTTTCAGGCATTTATTTTTGAGTACCGCTCTATCAGGATTCGTACGCATCCTGAAATTTCCAGACCAGGAAATTAATTGTTACCAGTTTTTTCTATAGAAAATCTGTGTATAAATAAGGCGAAATTTTGTGCATTTTTCGCTCATAAAGCAGTACTGATATTTTACGAAAGTTTATACGTATACTGTTTTTTTCCAATTACCAATATATTTTTATATGATAAAACTATAGCTAGTTCAATAGCGTAACATTTCGATTTGTTTAAGGAGTTATTTTCTATAAGAAAATACTGATACCGAAGAGATTCCTCACTATGAAATTTCGGGAGCTGCACAAACAACGTTTGCATATAAAATAACGGAAATCGTATTAAATCTGTATATATTTTTTTATTAAATTAAAAGAAAAACAGTTCGATTTTAAATCACTTCCATAGTCAGATTTTTCATTTTTACATCGTTCCGTTAAAAAATGAATGTGTAAAAGCGTCAAAACCTTGCACACTAGGGTGGAGCGAAAAAAATTTTTTTTTGAAAATCAAAAACGGGTAGGTGCCAAAAGTTGCCTTTATACTAGTACATCAACTGTGTGAAATTTTATCGCTGAAAAAAAATGGCTTGAGTCAGGGCTCGAAAAATCTACATGCCCGACATCAGTGTTGTTAGACGGCGACTTTTTAAAAATTCAGATTGGCACCAGTTCTTTGGATTGGTAAAATTACATTTCGTTTAATGACATATTAATCAAGAGGAATTTTATCCTTTAATAAAAGTGGTGCCAATCAAATTTTTAAAAAGTCGCCGTCTAACAATACTGATGTCGGGCATGTAGATTTTTCGAGTCCTGGCTTGAGTCTGCGCTTTTGCTCCAAAAATCGAAATTTTGGGTAAAATTTGTCATTTTTTGACATTTTTTCAAAAAAATTAAAAAATTTCTACATAGTTGGTTTGTATTTAAAAGTGTTGCTTAGATCTTTATATTTATCTGCTTAACATATTTAAACTATAAAACAATATCTGTAGTCTGTATAATTGGAGCAAATCTGACAACTTTTTGTGAAAAATCAGCGTTAACCTCTCTATTGGAGCATACAACGAAATGTTGTTTTGAATGCATTTCTTACCTAGTTGCTTTCAAAACTACTGTGTATATAACTCATAGAGGTGGTAGCATTATCCCACCCGTCTCAACCATCCAATCATCTAGGCCCAGTGTTTTATTTATGTATTGAATTGTTATTTTTTTCCTGAAGACGAGTATAAGTTTTCTATATATCAAAGTAATTTATCTCTTCTTTATATTCACTGACTTTGGATGATTTGGATCATGCTAGTGTGACCTACTGCACGTATATTTTTATACCATGTATAACAGAAGAGAAGCTGAGCAATGTATTGGGTATGTTCTTAATTGAACCTATTCAGCAGTCTATTATCTTCATTAAAATTTCATGCAATTAGTACATTATGATTGGAAGTTTTGTTATCACAGCATTCTTTCAATCAATTACATTTTATATGCAATGATTTGCCTAAAAATTGATTGTATGAATTTAATTTCCAGTATGTCATCATTTATTGAACCTATTACATTGAATATATGCTGAGAAGCTAGCTGTTTAATATTATAACGATTGTCACAGAGGATTGCAAACAAAATTTGCAAAAACTACTTGTTGTAAAACAGCAATATTTCTAAAGAAGTTTTAGTATGCTTTATGTCGTTTCCTGTGTTGTTCCGTAGTCTAGTAATTTCTAATAAGATTTTAGATCTATTATTTAGGTGTGTAGTACATTTGGTATAAAACATCTCGCGGTATAAACTTGGATTAAACATTTTGTGAGTGAACATATAAACTCTGATTGACAATCTGTGCTTATATAAAGCGGAAAATTTTATTAACTTTATGAGCTGTCTTTTGTGTGAGATGTTTTCTAAATTTTTATTCCCCATTCTTTCTGAGAAATAGCTTTCCCTATGAATTAGCTTTGCAATCTCCGACAGAAATTTCTAGTCTGTTCTGAGTATCTTTTTCTCAATTTGAGAAAATAATTTTTCAAAATAATTTTCTCAAATTTATCCGTACATCCCTCATAAAGTACTATGCATTATAATTTTTCAAAATTATTCTCTATTTTATAAAAAAAATTGCAATAGGAAGTGAATAGTACGCAGACAAAGATTTCCTTATTGATCCGGTGAATCCATGTAGCTTAGAACGTTTTATATCGACTTCTCAAATAATTGACGCAGAGGAAATTCACTGGAGTTGAAGTAGCGAATGATTCAATATTATACACAATTCTAAGCTTACCCCATGCAAAATGGTTCACAGTGACATAAAATTCTCCTAATTTTAAATGAGCACTAGTCGATTAGAATCCGTACATCCCTCATAAAGTACTATGCATTATAAGTTTATGCCCAGGACATTTCACCATCAAATGTTGTCCGCTAATAAAAAGGGGATCTAAAAGTTAATAGGAAATTACCTAGATACGAAAACACTTAGACAACGGCATAAAACTAATGCAAAAGAAAAAGTTATTTACAACAGCGGTTGCTTTACACAGGGAGAACAAATTTTCATTGCAATTCTCTCTGACGATCACCATCACATGAAACAGCTCGCTTCTCAACATATAAAAAAATGCAAAAGTAGAATAAATGATGGCATACTTATAGTTGAAATATCTGAAATTATCTTTGAAGCAAATCATTACGTAAAAAAATACAATTGACTGAAAAAATGTTGTGGTAACAGAACTTCCAATCACTATTCATCAACTGAATGTAAGTTAGATAAATATAATAGATGGCCGAATAGATTCCTTTAATAATATTCCCGTGTATTACTCTGCTTGTCATTTTTTTTGTATAAACTGTAAAAATATACATGAAGATAGTTACAGCAGCATGTGGATGCAAAGAGCAGATAAACAAGGTGGAAGCATCGAAAACATGCCAAATTTTTATTAAGAAAACCACAAATCAATGTATAAGTAAAACACTGTACTAAGATGATCGAATAGTTGGGCCGGGTGGTATAGGAAATATAGCCGCCTCCACGACGCATGTCCAAGGTAGTTTTGAAAACAAGAGCTGTATTAAAAACAATAATTCGTTGTATGACCCAATAGAGTGGTAATGCTGTTTTCTTACTAAAAGTTGTCTGTTTTGCTCCAGCTATAGGGAATAAACATATTGTTTTATAGTTTAAATATGTTAACAGATAAATATAAAGGTCTAAGCAACACTTTTAAATACTAACCAGCTCTGTAGGAATTTTTTAATTTTTTTGAAAAAATGTCAAAAAATGACAAATTTTACCCAAAATTTCGATTTTTGGAGCAAAAGCGCAGACTCAAGCCATTTTTTTTTCAGCGGTAAAATTTCACACAGTTGATGTACTAGTATAAAGGCAACTTTTGGCACTTACCCGTTTTTGATTTTCAAAAAAATTTTTTTTCGCTCCACCCTATTGCACACGTGCTGAGTGGACCAGCTGAGAACAATCTCAAGTCCGTTCACAACTTCAATATTAGCCCTTTTGAACTCTCATGGTTGAATTTTCTACCACTTAATTTAAATTCCGAAATGTCATAATGGTACCGGAATGTTCGCCAAAGTTTATTTGCAAAATGTTTAATGCATATTTTCGTGCATATCGTATACCAATTTTTTTCTTTTCAAAATACTGGTGCGAATGTGCCATTTTAAATTTTGAAGAAATTTACCCACCAGAGCTCAAAGGATTAACACTATAGAGGCTTCAAGCAGTGTTGTCAAATCAGTAAGTTGTTAATTATGAAACTTTGAATTCACACCATTTATATGTATATATATATTGCCCACGAAATGTCTATCACTATAATGACAAGAAATAACAATTCAAACTTTCAGGGGAGAATTTAAAATCGCAATGATAGTTTTAAAAATGACGCTTAACCCTTTAACGATCAAAGCATTTTCATTGCTAAGAGGTCGAAATAAATGAACGACACCGTTAATTAAGAACAGATACATTTCTAAATAAGAAAACGTGATTTTTCACATACATAATAAAAGGGACATTTTTAGCTAAAAATACCGGTGTCAGTGTTGCACATCGGAATTAAAATTTTGTGGTTTCGTGGCGAAACCAATGAACGTTAAAGGGTTAAATGTGTTACAATGGCCTTTAAACTGTTAATTCTTTGCGTTTCAGTATTCCAGTACATGGAACATCTAACGTGATTCCGAAATGCCATACCGGTACCAGAAATCTGGTATAAATATTTTCCGTTTATTACATGCGGAAAAAATAGCTTGTTCTTATTTGAAAAAATTTTGTAAGTGAATTCCAGTATCAATGAGTTGTACTTCAACATTGTCACAATGCAAATGGTCTGCGCCGGAAAGGATTAATAAAGAATAAAATAATTTGATAAAAATGTGAACTATTTTACACAAAATTACGCTACACACTGAGAAGTCTTATGGTGCACACAGTATTCCGATATCCTAATTAGTTATTATTTTGGTAGTTTTTGAAACGTTAATGAAATTAAAGTATTGATGCACGTCAATATTTTGTCGAATTTGCGTCTTAACACTTTAAATTAAAGTCGGATATCATATGAGGACCTCAGAAGCTAAGGGGTACAAGTGACAAAAATTCAATTTGGAATAAATTGATTTCAAAGATAATTGATGTTAAATTTGAACGTCAATAATTGACTGAATTGAAATATTAAACTGCCGCTTGTTTCATTGAGTTCTTTGACATCACTTTTCAATAACTGCGAAAAAAGTAGAATACAATTTAATTTATAAGTAATCAATATTGATTAGTATTCGTCAAAAGTGGTTGATCTCTAGAAAGTTACACATAATTGGAAAACCACTTGCATTTCTTTACCTGAAAAGAAAAAAAGCACACTTCCAGGTCGTCTGTGCACTTAGATCATTGTTTTCAATTCTGTCATTTATACCCCTTGGCTTCTGCGGTCCTTACATATGATCATCACGGTTTTTTTCGTTAATTTTTAAATTGCAAAGGAACTTAACTCATTCGGGACGTCAGTTTTGCATTGAATTCGGGTTTTAACACTTTGGAGGCAGGTCGTATGTCATATACCCAAGGCTGCCACTGGCGACTACTTTTAAAAAAATGCTTGCGCCGCATTTTAACCCTTTGAGCTCTGGGGTGAAAATTTCTTCAAAATTCCAAATGTCACATTGACACCAGTATTTTGCAAAGAAAAAAACGGTTAACAATAAACATCAAGCAACGCATTGAACTTTATTCAAATAAATTTCGTCGAATTTTCTGGTGCGATTGTGATATTTCGGAATTAAAATTATGTGGTAGAAAATTCTACCATCAGAGCTCAATGGGTTAACCCTTTAAGGGGCAAGCAATAATGTCTTTGTAATAGCGAATTCTTACCGGAATAATAAAAAATAAATATTTTAAATAAGGTGAAGCAATAATTCGCCATTCTCCCGCTCAAAGTTAAAAATAGGAAATTTTGTTAAATGTTTTTGGTGCGAATCTTGTTTAAATTAAGTGTGATAAAATATATCCCACCGCCAGCCAAAGAGATAAAAACAGAAAAATTTCGCATGATCCTTGACAATACCTGCATGAGAATTATACTAGAAATTTATTTTCTTACTATAGTGGTGCAAATAGAATATAAAAATAGTCACCAGTGTAAGACCAACCACAAATTGAAGAAGGAAATTGAAAGCTATATAAACAAAATTTAGCCACATTTATGCAAAATTGTCGCGAAAAATTTCAACAAAAGAGATGTGCCAGCAAAGGTTGGAGGAATTTACCCATTATTCTGTTCGATACATAACATTATATTGTGTACTTTAAAAATGAATAAAAAATATGTACAATTTTTAATTATAAACCTGAGTTATGTATAAAAATTACATCTTGAGTGAATTTTGTGTCCTTTATATTCTTGTTAATTCCTGTGCATATTACAATATAAATCTATTTAATTCTGCTTATTGAAACATTTTTTGTTCAGAAATAATGTCCCGTAGATTAAAGTTGCTCCAGTTTAACAGCGGCTTTAGCTCTGTCTGAAAACTGGGCCCCACCAGTGGCCGAGAGGTACAGACCTCTCAACTGGTAGACGGCAGGTGCTGGGTTCGAACCCAATCGCGGCTGTCGGCCTAACCGTTCGGAGTTTTCGTGGTTTTCTTCGAACCTTGCGTAAATACGGGTTAGGTTCCCTTAGAAAGACCCCCACGAAGGGCACTCCACCTCTGGTCCTATATCCCTAGCGTAGATAATCGGACGACAAAAATAAACCAAACCAAACTGTCTGAAAACTGCAAAGTTGCCAAGTCAACGGCTTTTTGCGCATCGATATTACCCTAGAAAAAATCTGGTTCTTCGTAAATCGTCTAAATATTCCACTTAAATAAAATAAAATTTTCTGTATTATAATACTGGTATCCAAAAAGCCGGAGCCTTGGCAGCTCTGAAACTGCATTTTTGAAAGAACTAAATAAAGGGGACTGGGAGAAAACCATGCTCTATCAGGGTTCGCACAGCTCAACCACTAAATTTTTACAGTATTTTCAATGTATTTCGCTGCAGAAAAATAATGCGAAAATTGCGAATCGAGTAGGTGTTTGTGAATTCTGTATCATAAAATTTAAGTATAAATTTTCTTTTCATTAATAGTGGTGCCAGAGTCCTTACAAAAAACCCTGTTTATAGATTTGATTTCGTTGTCTGAATAGTCCCTCTTATAGGAAATAAAATTCTAAAATACATTGGATTTCTTTTCATTCTCAGTAAGAGCGGCCATCATAGCACCATCTGGTGAAAATGTAAATTTTGGATGCTTGTTGATTTCCACTTTATATACGTCAAGATACTATACCTCCGCCATTATTAAAGAGTTTTTTATAAATTCATTTCTCAGATAGTATTCTAAAATCTATGCATCACTAAATGTCCTTCGATGTACAGATTTTATATAAAACCTTAAAAATTTTAAATCTTAAGCCTTTTAACCTCATAAATTATGGACAATATGATATAAATGTTTTTTTTTTAAATTTTTGCAACACAATTAAAAAATGATTAATGATTAAATTGAAACAGGAATGTTGTTTCTTGCATTGAAGATTTATTTAGTTAGTTTATCTAGTTAGGCTTGTTTATTAATACTAATAATATTAAATTTAAAAATATTGACAATAAATAAAAAGTTTTATTTATAGAAACTAGATGATCAAAACTGAATCATACTAAGCATCTTTCTTTCTTTCTAACCGATGACCAGGCCCCTACCTGCCGAGTTACCTCAGCTTAACGGGTTAGATACCTGGTATCGGGGCGGATGACCGCCTAATTGCCGCGAGCGGCAATTAACCTGTTATCTTCGCTGCACACGTCCTCTTATCTGCAAAACTTATTTTTTATTTGTACATACTTTGTATTTTCGGTTGCCTATTATTACATCCTGTCGTTGTACTGCAAATGGCTACTCAAGTTGGTCTCGTAATTTAGAACCTTGATCAGATGACGAGACGCTTATCTACAAGAAAGAGCCACATTTACAAACAAATTCTCCTTTAGCGATATCATTTATTTTCCTTCTAGTATATTTTGTAAGCGCGGAATAAGACACAATTATTCATATTTGTACGCCAATTACTTTGCTGAAACTTCTCCTACTTAGCCCAGCAAAACATTTTTTACTTGTGCAGTGGCGTATATAGGGTGGGTGCCCAAGTGCTTCGAATACCGGTAATTTTTGAAAAGTTCTGTTTGCCTTACCTAAGGAGAAAATTTGCTGCTATGAATGAAGGAGAAGTAAACCTTACAACATTATTGGTTTGGTGCACCCATCCTGGTTACGCCACTGTTGTGCGATAAAATAAGGAGAATATTTGAGGGTGTTAATGATTTTAAGTTAAAAAGATTGAAGACCTCCTACCGCAAATCTTTCCGTACTATAAAGGATATATACAGTATTTAAAATGACCCGCTTTTTTCACCCCAGTGATATCAGCAGCCTTTTTCTTAATAAATTTGGGATTTTTGAACTCAATAATTTACAAGATATAACTATCCCGCTTATTGTGGGTAGCACAACATAGCAGCATCAACTGTTGCTCTCTCTCTGCATATATATATTACAAATATATATAAACAAATAAGGAACAATTTATGTCATTGTCCAACAAGTTATAAAGTTTCGTGCAGTTCAGTAAATTAGCTGTGAACTTGCAGCACGAATTTATTTTACACAGACACTCATCCGGTCTCCCCCCGCACACACACACTGGTACCGCTTTTTCAATACCAGCAATTTGTAAAATTATTATTCGAGTTAAGTCACTAGCAAATTTACAAGAAATATTATAAAATGAAGAATTATTACATGAAAAAAGTGGTTTTCAAAAAACGGATCGTGTTAAAGCTCTGCACGTGCACAAAAAAATAAATAAATAAATAAATAAATAAAAAGCTAAAATTGTCATATTTTATTCAAATCGTTATAAAACATATAAATCCGCAAAAGAAAAAAGAAGAAAACAGGAATATTACTTCAAACATAATACTTTATTCCCTGAATATAGAAGTAAAAAGGCTGATTATTTGTAGTATTACAAAAAATTAAATTAAAAAGCTTCTGTACGTTGCAAGCATATGGAAGTGTATAATTTTTAATAAGAAAAAATAATTTTGACAGTGAGAAAGATTAAAATACGAAATTTTAAAATTCCTCTCCATGTACCAAGAATAGGTTTCACAGAAATATTTAAAAATATTTTCACGTTTTAATAAACTCCAAATAGCTGCATTTTTGCAGCGGGACAGCAAGCCACATTTAACTGCTATTTTATGCAAAAATACACCAGTTCTTATATTTCAGAGTCCTATTCCATGCATGACTTCAGATTCCCATTCAGTGCATGATTATTTTGAAACTTTTTTATTCACAATCCAAAAGAATTTTAACAGAAGTGAACGTCAGTGCAGAAAATTACTTTTCGAAAAAAAAAAAGTTGAAACGAGGCAAAAATAATATTTTCGCCTGAAAGTTTCATATTCTGAGTTTAAAATCTTGATGTGTTTTTAGATATCATAATAAAATATATTATTTGCAATTCAGAAAGGTTTGGAGTCACTTTTCAAGCATAGATCGTGGGTTGAATGGTAAACGAACGTAGAGAATTTTCATTTTTACTGTCAAAAGATATACCAGCTGCGTTATAATTTTTTATGATGTTGTGTACTGGTCACTTCTGAAATTAAGGAAACAAACTAGTCATGCACCTTTAAACTTATTATATATATGTTACAGGCCAAACCCGATTTTAGGCCAAACTAGATTAGCCTAGGCCAAACTAGTCTATCCTAACGCCCATCGGATAAACTAGTTTTTCCTAGGCCAAACTAGTCTATCCGAACGCCCATCGGATAAACTAGTTTTTCCTAGGCCAAACTAGTCTATCCGAACGCCCATCGGATAAACTAGATTTTCCTAGGCCAAACTAGTTTGGCCGAACGGTCATTAGGATAAACTAGTTTAGCCTGCTATTCATTGGTTTGAACTAGTTTATCCTAGGCCGAACTAGATTGTCCTAGGCCAATTCAATTTGGCGTGATATTTTTTAATCTAAAGACCGCCAAAGCGCCAACTTTCTAATTTTGATCTATTTTATCCTAGGCCGATGGAGTTTGACGCGATTTTAGCTCACAGACTATCAAAGCCTGAGAGCTAATGTGCTCGCAGATTCTGTGTATGTGTATGTAACAATTTACATACGTATGGCCGTACGTATGTACGTACGTGTGTACGTAATGCGATAACTCCTGATAGAAATATCCAATTTGCTTCAAATTTTGGACATAGATTTATCCTGATAATGAACTTTCCTGATTAGTTTCAGGGGTTCATTGAATAAGAATAAGGGGAGGAGAACAAAAGGCTAATCCGCACCCCCCCCCCCCCACACACACACACCTCCTTAATTTAGTTAAGTCAGTTTTCCATGCAAAATGATCAGATTTTATTAAAATTTTAGGTATAATATCATTTTGATAAGGTACATCCATGATCAGTTGTGGGTGTTCATTGTTTACGTATAAAGAAAGGAGCAATGGGAGGTGACACTCTTAATTTATGTAAATAGGTTTTTCACAGAGAATTTACCGATTTGTTTCAAATTTTGGATGTATGTTCCTTCTGATAAGGCATTTACCTGATTAATTTGGGGAGTTCTGAGATATAAACGTAGAACGATTTTTTTTTCAATCGGATAGAGACTTTCGGTTTTATGAAAAGATTTTTAATTTGTAACAGATATTGGTTTTTGCACACATCACTTCCGGCGAAATTGTTCATATTAAGAAGCTAAATATTCGAATCCTTTTAAAAATAAGAAAAAGCTTAAATAAAGCATGACACTTGAAATTTAGGATGGAGGGGGAGGGGGTAGAATAAGAGGACGCTAGATTTTTTTTTTTAATCTCAGCACTTTTTAAGGTTTTAGCTGATAATTAAATATTACCATTATTTGAAACTTTTAGAAACATAATAAAACATGATGTTAAATATTTAAAAAAAAAGATGGCGCGTCAAAAACCACTATTTTCTATTAGTAATTTTTGTAAAAATGTTAAATTCTTGTTGGAACTGTTTGAAACTTTGTGATAGTTTATAACACATGATAAAAAATGTAAAAAAAGTCCCATTACGAAAGGGAAAGAGGGGGGGGGCGAAGAAAATCGGGAAATATAACGGAAATTCTAGGTTGATCTAGTTGAAACTTTAAGATAGTTTATGACACATGATATAAATTTATAAAAATATGTTCCGCGTTTAATGCCACTATTGACGAATAGTGATTTTTGAACGATTTACATGAAAATGTAATCAGAATCAATTTATATCAGGGACTATCTGAATATAAATTTATATTAAATTCCGTTCATTAGTTCTTGAGATACAGCTATTGTAAAAATTGTTAAAAATGCAGCATAGCATAGCCATGTTGAGTGATTTACTTCAAAATAGAAACAACACCAACTCATCTCATGAACGAATTGAATCTGATGTTTGATGGAAATTCGTGTATTAATTAAAATAAACCTAATGCGTAAATCATAAAAAATGCAAAACAGCAGCTCCAATTGATGAGCGATTTACACCAAAAACTAATCAGCATCAATTTAGATCAGAGACTAATTGAATGTAAATTTTTATTAAATTTCGTGCATTAGTTCTTCAGCCGCATCCCTACAGCTTGCGACAGCGTATAGCAGGTGTGCTGCACACGTACTGCCGAATGCCCTCTTTCTTTTCGAACGAACTTCGAAGCGAACGAAAGTCAAATCGTAGCAAGCGTGCTGAGTACGCACCGCTGAATGTAATCCTCCTTTTCGAAAGAGCCTCGAAGCGAATGAATTTCCAACCATAACCCCGCTGCCTAGGCCAGTCAGATAGCGGGCGAAGCCAGCAAGTTTTAACTAAGCCACGTTATATTAGTTTCTCATTCCAACACCAAGGAGTGCACTCTATTATTAACAAAACTGTATCTGAATGAAACTCCGTTAAACAACCTAATAGTAGATATGTTACTTGAGGTCGCGGTGCTTTAAAAGCTAGAATTTCAGTTATATTTCGCGATTTTGTTCGCATCCACACCTTCTTTCACGCCGAAATGTGACTTTTTTTATAAATTTATATCAAATGCCATAAATTGTCAGTTTCAAAACTGTAAGTTTCATAAACTGTAAGTTTCAAAATGTTCCAACAAGAATATAACATTTTTACAAAAATTACTATTAGGAAATAGTGGTACTTCGATGCGGAATCTTTTTTCTTAAATATTTATCATCATGTTTTTTTCTCTTCGAGGTTCATTCGCTTCAACATACGCCCGTTTCGAGATTTTATATAAAACAAGGGGCCCGATAGCGGGCGAAGCCGGCTGATTTGAACTAAATCGCATCCAAACTCCAAATTCCAACACTTGGGTGCTTGTGTTATATTAATTCCACATTAGTCCGTTATATTAGTCGCTATATATTAGTCCGACGTACGTACGTACGTACATAAGTATGTACATACGTACGTACATACATACATACATACGTACATGGTTACATACACACACACAGAATCTACGAGCACATTAGGCTTTGATAGTATGTGAGCTAAAAGCGAGTCAAATTGCATCGGCCTAGGATAAATTAGATCAAGACTAGAAAGTTGGCGCCGTGGCGATCTTTAGATTCAATAAAATCACGACAAACTGAATTGCCCTAGTACAATCTAGTTCGGCCTAGGATAAACTAGTTCAAACCAATGAATAGCAGGCTAAACTAGTTCATCCTAATGTCTGTTCGGCCAAACTAGTTTGGCCTAGGAAAATCTAGTTTATCCGATGGGCGTTCGGATAGACTAGTTTGGCCTAGGAAAAACTAGTTTATCCGATGGGCGTTCGGATAGACTAGTTTGGCCTAGGAAAAACTAGTTTGTCCTATGAGCATTCGGATAGACTAGTTTGGCCTAGGAAAAACTAGTCTATCCGATGGGCATTAGGATAGACTAGTTTGGACTAGGCCAATCTAGTTTGGCCTAAAATAGGGTTTGGCCTGTAACATATACATGATGTTCCACACGTTGACAAAGATTATACATATTAAATTAAGAAAACTGTTTGTATTAAATGCTTAGAATAAAATTTCTAAACGAAGTACACTGACGGAAAAAAAATCCCAACACCAGGAAAGACTTGTGTTAGCCAAACGAAATTTTGTAGGCGTGTTTATACATCTGAAAGATGACATTGATTCAAATTTAGGGCTTCGCGCATAAGTGTGGCGCTAGTAGAGCCACTCACAACTTTAAAGTCAGGTTTGCTTTAAACGAGTGCTGTAAAGTTCGTGAGCATTTTTTCGCTTCAAAATTTGACGAATTGAGTTGAGGTTGATCATGAATACCTTTAAGGAGACGAAGAAGCTATTATCATCAGCTCCCTGAATTGGAAAGAGGTCGTAAATTAGGGCTACGAGAAAGTGGATTTTCTTTCAGCGATTTTGCAGAAAGACTTGGACAGAATGTATCCACTGTGCATGATTGTAGGGAGAAATGGTCAAGGGATGGTATTGCCTCAAGAAGACCAGGTTCCGGGTGACCACGTGGCACTACTGAGATGGAAGACCGTCGTATTCGGCGTACGCCTGTGGATCACCGTATTGTGCCTGCGACAGAAATTTGAGCCGTAGTTGGTACCACAATGACACAACAATCTGTTAGAAATCGGTTACTTCAAGGACAGTTCGATGCAAGGCATGCATTCCACTGAATCTAAGCCATTGCCGTTTGCGACGCCAATGATGTCAGGCCAGAGCTTACTGGAGGATGGAGTGGAGATCTGTTGTGTTTTCTGATGAAAGCATGTTCTGCCTTCGTGCCAGTGATGGCCGTGTGCTGGTGAGAAGGAGGGTGGGGGAGCGTTTGCAATCAAACTGTCTGCGGCTTAAAAACACTGGATCTACAATCTGGAGTCATGGTCTAAGAAGCAATTTTCTATGACACCAGAAGCACTCTCGGGGTTATCCCAAGCACATTGACTGCAAATTTGTAAGTCAGTCCGGTAATTCAACCTGTAGTGCTGCCATTCAAGAAAAGCATACAAGGGGCGTTTTTCAACATGATAACGCGCGCCCTCATGCCGATACTGTAACGCAACGTGCTCTACAGAGTGTCGACCTGTTACCTTGACGAGTGAGATCACCAAATCTGTCTTCCATTGAGCACGTATGAGTTATCATTGGATGAGAACTCCGGTGTCATCCCCAGCCAGCACTGACCATCACAGTATTGACACAGCAAGTACAACAAGCATGGAACTCCATACGACAAAGTGACATTCGGCACCTGTATGAGACAATGCATGCACGTGTGCAAGTATGCATTCAAAATTCTGGAGGTTATAGCGACTTTTAATGTAACAGCATTTCACATTTGAAATGCATTTTATTGACCTTAAATTAACCTATGATCTCGAAAATCTAATCAATTAAACACTTTAACTAGACAAATGCACTGTCCAAATTTCATTACTCTACAATAAGTTTTTCTTGGTGTTGGGATTTTTTTTTCCGCCAGTGTATTTTATTTAGATAAAAATTATGCATGAACCAGGCTTGCTGTTTAACCCTTAAATGTATAGGATAGAACGCGTTCCAAAAATTGCGCATTTCAAAGAATCAGAATTCATACCAGAAAAATCTAAATAGTAATTTTTTCTTTATTTAATTACGAATGGTCTTTCATAAAGTAAAGTGAAAATTGCTCTTTTAAATTTCTGGTGAGAATACGGAATATGTGAATAAAACCCCCAATATATCGGGAACACTTATGGTATACAATATGCATTTAAGAGTTAAGCTCTTAGTCTACTCATAAATAACGAATTCATAAAGTATATGCAAAAAACGTATTTTTATTTTATGCAAGGTCCTAACTTGATCCATTTAAAAGCCACGTTTTATTTATTTAGGGGTAAAAAAAAATAATTCTAGATTTTTCTTGCAAATTGAAAATTAAATTATGCTCACTCTAGGGTTTTTGTAGAGCAAGTCACATAGATGATAACTGCTATTCTTGTTAGCAACCATTATTTCGGGGAAAAAAATGCTTGGCCTTATTCAGTTAATGAGGTAACTCCAATAATATAAGTCATATTTTCCGTTCTCAAATACAGGTACCCATAAAAACAACATGAGGCACACTACAAATTTCGCAGAAATAGTCACCAGTAAAATACTGGAAACAACAGGATTACCAGTTTGTCTTTCTTTTTTGTTAAATTTCGAAATTTCACATTCATACCAAAAATTATCTGTTATATTATTTTTTTATTGAACAACAGACCTTTCGTGATTGCTTGAAGTAAAAATTCTTCTAGAATTTTCGGTGTGAATTCGGATTTTTTTAAAGTAAAAATAAGTCCAAACTGGCAACCCTGAAAGACAATCTACAAGGTGTTTCACTACAAGGCCCACAAAATTGTAGGAGGTGTAGGGAGCAAAGAGGCGACATGGAATCAGAGTAAAAAAAGCCGAGGTTGCGAGTTGTGGTGCAAAGCAATGTTGTCAGTGGGCTACATATTTAAATTCAGATTTCTTGATTAGCCCCTCCTTTTTAAAATTATAAAATTCTCCATATTAAATAACATCTTAGTTAATGCGAAAATAAGAGGAATTTTACAATTTCAAAAAACTGTTGTCAATCAAGAAATCTGAATTTTATGAAAAGAAACCGCCAGTATCACTGGTGCAAAAAAGTCGGAAATTGAACATCAATCATAGCAAATTAGATGCGATCATACTATAACGAAGTTTTAAAAATATTCAGATTTCATTGTAATGCTATATTGTACTTCCTATATAATGTAACAGTCGAAATTTTTGCACGTCCTCGTAAATACCATCTGCTTTATTATACAGGAAGTAACTTGTAGTAAACCTCAGCAACGTATATCAGTTTCATAAAATGAGAAATATTTTAATAAACTTAAAACGCGCCCCAAACAATTTTCCTCCCTATACAATTGTGTAATGAAATATTTTTGTGTTATCTGTAAATTAATGACAAATGTTCTTTGCACCCCAGATTGAACAGAATTTATATTTTAGCATATAATTCATAGATGCATATCAGTTTATTATATTCAAAAGAGCGTAACATCATTAAAATGCATTTGAAACAATTTTTTTTCCATCGCCGTAATGCAACGGCGTATTTTTATTGCCCTTCTAATTAAATTATGCATTTCATTTACATAAAATTTGAAATGATCGACACAATTATGCAAAAAATTATACATTTTAAATTTCAAATAATTCGGTTGGGCAGTTTTTGCTCTCTTTTATGTGGAGAGATGGACGGGCTGAACAGCGGCTATAAGTGGTACGTATTTACACAATTAAGATCGCACCTAAAGAAAGCAGTGAAAAGGAATAGACACAGCAATACATTGGTGGGACAAAAATACACTGGTGTCCAAAATTTAAGCATAATTGGTAATTAAGTAATTATTTTTAAGTAATGAAAGAAATATGAATCGGAATGTGCTGAAACTCCAGGTGTGTAAACAAAATAATACGCGTCACATATTTTCGCAAAGAGTTTTCCCCGAAATCGAACAGGGGACCGTCAACAAATTGAAAAAGAACGAAGATCTTTTGAATAACCCTGTCAAAACTAATGTAGCAAAAGCGTTCAAACTGTACATTATGATAAATTGGCTTATTGTAATGTACTGTGTTAATTTTTACAAGGATAGCATGTATACTCGTAGAGAAATTAAGGTTTTTATAAAAACAGTCCTAAGTTTTTTGCTTATAATTTGCAGAGTTCTTAATATAAAATAGTGTTCTTTTTTGAAAAAATGACAAACATCATTGTACACAATACCCTCTCATCAGAATTAAAAAATAATAAAAATTGTATGACAAATGAGTAGGTTTACTAAATAATTTTTTACTGTGCATGCGTGAACGCTATTAAAATTTCATTTGCATATTATGTTAGTTAAATGTATATAGCAACTTTTTTGAAAGTCTCAAAAACATAGCTTAAAAATTCTGAAAATTATCGTTGATAGAATGAGATCAAAATCCTTTATTCCCTAAATGAAGCAAAAAGATGAGGGGCTGTATCCATATTCCATTATTTAGTGCCTACACAATATTGCACGTACAACTATATTTAGGTAAATCCCCTGATTTTTTTGCTTCCTTTAGGAATAACGGATTTTGAGTTGATTCTATAGGCTCCCATTTTCAGAATTTTCAAGCTATGTTTTTGATTCTTTTACAGAAGTTGCTCTATACATTTAGCTAAGACAATATGCAAATGACATTTTGATATCGTTGACGCATGCGCAATGAAAAATTATTTACTAAACATACTCATTTTTCATACAATTTTTATTATTTTTAAATTCTGATGACAGGGTATTGTGTACAATGATGTTTGTCATATTTTCAGAAAAGAACATTATTTTATAATAAGAACTCTGCAAATTATAAGCAAAAAATTTGGAAAAATTTAGGACTGTTTTTATAAAAACCTTAATTTCTCTACGAGTATACATGCTATCCTTGTAAAAATTAACACAGTACATTACAATAAGCCAATTAATCATAATGTGCAGTTTGAACGCTTTTGCTACATTAGTTTCGACAGGGTTATCCAAAAGATCTTCGTTCTTTTTCAATTTGTTGACGGTCCCCTGTTCGATTTCGGGGAAAACTCTTCGCGAAAATATGTGACGCGTACTATTTTGTTTACACACCTGGAGTTTCAGTACATTCCGATTCATATTTCTTTCATTACTTAAAAATAATTACTTAATTACCAATTATGCTTAAATTTTGGACACCAGTGTATTTCATTGAAATCTTGTACTACAGAAGATGATCGAAATCACGACCAGAAATGTCATGCAAGCTTGACAGCAGCGCCGCATAGAATTCCTTACGATCTGAAAGATTTCTGATGCATTACATAGCCTCCCGGAAGCGACAGATAATCGAGCAACGAGGTATTCAACTAAAGGAACCGCGGGTCTCTGTCAAGCATATCTGACATCTTCTGGTCGTAATGTCGACACCTTCTGTAGACCAGCCTTTCAACAAAATATTTTTTGTCCCATTAAACACTTCACTGTTTTGCCCGTATATGGGAGGAACAACGTGTTTTTTCCAATCATGATTTGCACGTAACACGTACGGGCACAAACTCCAATCATAATTCATTACTCTCCCCAGTAAAATTTTATTGTAAATTTTGCATTTCTCTAATTAAATTAGACAAAAATTTCTGATTTGAAAAGCCGGTGGTAAAATATTAAAAATTCTGTAAAAGACATAAGGAAATATTATTTTAAAGTTTATTTAAAAAAATATTGATAAGTTAAATGGTTGATGTGTCGCTCTTTCTGTTCTTTTTCTCTACTTCTTTGTATCAGTGTTGCAGTGGGCTTTATTTTTTTAATTCAGATTTCTTTATTGGTAACAGTTTTCTGAAATTGCAAAATTCCCCTAAATTTCAGCTTAATTATTATGTTATTTAATAAAGCAGATTTCACCATTTTCAAAATGTTGTGCCTTCTACACGTTTGTCGGTCTGGTAGTGAAACAGCTTGTATACATAAAATAAAACAATCATTCAATTTTAGAAGCACTTTTCACCCAAATTAATTTTCAAGAATCTCAAAGAAAAAATTTCTAGGGTCTATTTTTGGTTTTCTTATATGTGATTCCAAATAGGGTTTCTCTAGACCAGGGTGTATTTACATGACATATAAAAATGTCTGTTGAAAATTATTTATACATGATACTCGTGAATAGAATAAATTTTGTCCTATAGGCTCCAACTCCTGGATAATCAATGCTAAAAGTAAAATTTTATTGGTATCTGGTGGGCCACAGTATCCCATTCCTCTCTGTAGAATAACCAAAAGTAAGATTTCTCTACATTTCAAAAAATAATGATTGGAGTAAACTAACTTTTACATCCATGTTTTTGAGGAAGATTATTCTAATTGTAAAAATTCATTTATATCATAATTTGTAATTTTTTTTAATACGAAATTTATTGATTATTTCATAATAAATATATATATGAGTCCATTTAACCCGTCAGTAGTCGCGTGTCGGTCTTTTCGCCGCCCGTGTAACTTATCTTCTCCTAACTTGCATCAGATTACAAATACAACGGAAATCTACCATGTAGCTGTCTTTGAAGCTTTCTTGACCACCTTAGTGAAGTAACAGGGTACCTCTGTTTTTCTTTCAGGTACATTTTTAGAAACAAAGTTGAAAAATGCGAAAAAGTCTACGTAACAATCACTAATGTCAGTTCATTTTCACTTTTTCCAATTACTCCATATCACATTAATAAAATGCATAATTTAAGAAAACTGCAAATTTATATCTTCATTGAAATGTTATTTTCGTATATTAGGTGAAAAATATTTCTTATTTTACATATTTGGTTTGCGGGGGGCCAGCGGCGAAAAGACCGAGCGCGACTAATGACGTTGTGAAAAAAGTCGTGACTACTCGCGGGTTAATATATCGTGGGATATAATCCGGTCAGTTTTTTCAGTAACATAACATGTACCTTCTTTACAAACAGTTTTGTTATCTAATTTCAAATTATTAATTTCTAACAATTATCTTCTTTCTTTTTCCTTGTAAAATTTGGAGAAACATTACACGGAAAAAAGTTTCTTATAGAAAATTTGTAAAACTCCACCACGGACAAAAATTCTTTCGAAATACTGGCATTCTAAAATACCAACCAATGGGAAGTATACAAAACTTTTTAATCAGGGGATTTTTTTGGAAAATATACATTAAAGTTTACAGCATGATTCAACATTAGCATCCTAAAATGCTAACTTTGTCAAACGCTGATTTTATTTAACAAACAAAATGACATAAATGTATCAAAAATACATTAACTTCATACATTTCCTTACAGGCTGGATACAAGAAATTCAACTAAAATGAAACTTTACTCTTTATTCCCTTGTAAAAGTGAGTATTACTTTTAGAAAAATCGAGGTTGGTGCCATTTTCAATATTCAATCTCTATTTTAAACCCTCATTGAGAAAATTGTATTCATATTCTAAAAGATGACAGTATTCGGATTCCTTAGGTACCCTTTATTATGTTTATTACCGTTTTTAAGTGGTATAGTATTGCACTTTTTATGTTAAAAAGCTATTCACATAAAACTTGATAATCTAGACAGCCTAAAGTCACAGAATCACATATGGATATTTTTTTTCATATATATATAGAAGCTGTATAAAAATTAAAATATAAGATTATTTTATCTAATATCAAATAAACATATTTAATCAGTTAAAATAAATTTAAAAAAAAATACTCTTTCTTTAAAATATTTGCTATAAGGAACAAATCTAAATTTATTCTAAAACATTTGAAATTCAACGAAAAATTATTTAGAAGAAATTTTGTCCATAGATATAGAGGATTTTGAAAGACTTAAACTGGCTAACTTTATTTTATCTTGAATTCTTCATAATAAGTGTGAAGTTTACTGTTAAACTTTGAAAACTTTGGGACTAAAAATGTAAAATTTGATATTTTAACTTATTTACAAAAGATCCAGTTGCAATTTAAAATAGTTGTCCATATCATGGATTCATTGGAAAAGCTTTCATGAAAACGTAGAATCTAACCTAAATAATAAAAGTACATTCCTTCTGAAAGAATTCGCTAAAGGGTATAGCGAGGTAAGAATGGCGAAATGGCCCCCATGGTCAATGACTGAATTATTATTTGTACTAGTATCAGCACTCTAAACGAGTACGAAATGCAAGGTCATTGCCCCCCGATCTTGACCTGTCTTTAAGATATTCGATAAAGTTCGTACGCGCGCCGTTATTTTTTAAATGTATTTTTCTGAAAAACTATAAAAGCTAGAAAGATGGAACCAATTGCGTATATTGAGAGATACTTTGAAAAATATTTCAAATTTTTTTCAGAGTTTTCGTGAAATGACAACTGTGCAAAATAATGAAACAAAGTATAAATCTTTTATTTTAGTACTGTTCTGTTATGTCTACCGCGCCAAAAAAAAATACATAATATTCTTTAATTTATATACTTATAGCACACAAAAAATGATCAAAATCAAAGAGGCGCTTTTTGAGTAATATCCAAGAAGAAAATAGAAAAGGTTAAAATAAAAATTCTAAATAGAAAAGGAAGAAAAAGAGAAAAATTGACACCGGACAAAATTAAAAGAAAAAGTAACACTGATATACGGCCAGTGTGAGTCTGTAGCACTGCTAGTGGGACATTGAAATACAGCTAGGGTTTGGGCGAAGCGATGAAACTAGCGATCGCCCCGACCTATACCCGATATGTACTTATCCTGCTGAAATTCTGTCTAAAAAATGTTTTAAGCGATGAAGTCGATGTTGTGATTAAAGTAAGTAGAGATGATGATAATTATAGTTATATCTATCATTATCATGTCTACAGCGCCAAATATATATATATAATATTCTTTCATTTATATATTTATACCTCGCAAAACCTGATCAAAATCAAAGAGGTGTTTCTTTGAGTAATTATAATTTTAATAAGTGAGATCACGGATGGTAGGAACTAAGAGGTCTTTTTTAGAATTATTTATTATTATTACATCATAAATAAGATTTCAAACATCATTATTTTCACTTATTACAATATTGACTTCATCATTTAAAAAAAGGGTATAGCGAGGTAAGAATGGTGAAATGGCCCCCATGGTTAAGGACTGATTTATTATTTGTACTAGTATCAGCACTTTAAAAGAGTACGAAATGCAAGGTCATTGATCCATGATCTTGACCTGCTTTAAGATATTCGAAAAAGTTCGTACGCGCGCCGTTATTTTTTAAATGTATTTTTCTGAAAAACAATAAAAGCTAGAAAGATGAGACCAATCGCGTATATTGAGAAATACTTTGAAAAATGTTTTGTATTTTTTCAGTTTTCGTGAAATGACAACTGTGCAAAATAATCAAACAAATTATAAATCCTTTTTTAGTACCGTCCTGTTATGTCTACCGCGCCAAAAAAAATATAATATTCATTAACCCTTTCCAGCGCGGACAAATTCTGCTAATAAAATGAGAAATTATCGACTGACACCGGAATTCACAAACGACGTTTTAAGAAATCAAGAACTCCTTAATTTAAGCTTTTATTGTAAAATCAAGATTTTACTAAAATATTATAGGTGCCAATTGCAAGTTGAGAATTATAATTAGGTGTATCCTGACCGGACACACTGCGCCAGAAAGGGTTAATTTAACCCGTATGTACGCGCTCAGGGCCTAAAAGACCCGGAGTGCGTATGGTTTTTTTACAATTGTAACCAATATTTTTTTTAAAGTAATCTTCAACTTTTTTTATTGCAAAATTTGTAGGAATTGTCTGCATCTAAATAAAGTGACTGTTATAATTTGATTTTATTGTTGACAAAATTAAAAACATTCATACCCTGGATAAGCGTGCGTTCTCCCGGGTTCTATACTTTTACCATACAAAAGCTGATCAAAATCAAAGAGGTGCTTCTTTGAGTAATTATGAATTTGCTAAATATGAATACGGATGGTAGGAACTAATTAAAGAGGACTTTATTTAGAATTATTTATTATAGTTACATGAGAAATATAATTTCAATCATCATCATTGTTATTTCATTTATTACAATAGTGACTTCATCATTTAAAAAAAAGTTTTAGACAGAATTTCAGCAGGAGGTAAAATGCGAGATAGATATCTCGCATGAGCTAAATAATATATGACACTTGCGACATGGGCGCAGCATCCAACTGTCCTGTTTCCATTTGGACAATCGCAACAATATCCTCGGATTCCTTCGATATTGTTAATATTAGGAACATAATCAATGATCAAGCGGTAATATTTACTATTTACGTGTCTTAGTTGTGGAAAATCCAAAATTTCTGATGATACCAGTCGTTGAAAAGCTGTTTTTCTGCGGCTCCAGTGCTGCTTTTTTACCTCTTCACTTAAAGAGTATGATAACGTCATTACGATTCACTACATTCATAACGATCTTTAATGTATTGAACAATTATCTCATTTAAGCCTGCATCAGAATCTAATCGCTTACTGAATTTGTTGTGTAAAATTCCGACAACTTTGCGTAATAGACTTACTTTTGGAAGATTTTATTATCAAGATTGTTATGAAGCAAATTATATTTCTGAGCAATGGCCCCTGCACAGCTTCGACTACCCATCGGATTTTAGTCACCTGTCGTGACATGTTGGCTTCTTCGGTAGGTAACTGGGCTCGATTACCTTTAAGTGCTGGCATTAATACGGCGTAGCCTTCTTTGGTGATAGAGTCAACGGCGTCACGAAAACCGCGATCTACAACAAATATATCATTTGGACGTAATAGAGTTTGAAGTTTAGCATCTTGTAACACTTTTTTCATAATAGTAGCATCATTTTTCGTACCATAAAATGGCCCAGCAAAATCAACTACAAACCCGTTCGTGGTACAAATTGTAAACGGTTTACATAAATGGGTTTTCTTTTGACCAGAATACGATTTTCGCTGATATTCATTATTAGAGCTTTTTTGATGCCTAATATATGTGCCGTCAAATATGAATACCAGCTGATCATTTCTAAGGTTTAATAACATTCGAGCAGTTAAACATGTATTCTTTATTAAGTCTTCTCGAGAAATGGAGGTTGATCCAAAATAAGGCAAAATATCAATATCAAAACTTCTTAATACTTCTTTAAAAAATGACAACACATGTTGTTCGTATGGTAAACCCAGCACTCCTGTTATCACTGAATTAGAATTTCCAGTTTTTAATTTAAACAAGAATACAACTAACGCTTGAGTTATAGTACGTACGCTAGTGTTTCGCATAGAAGTTAATAGCTGCCTTAATTCAATTATGTTTTGCCAGCAAAGTCCTGTCAACATCTTTATCTGATTGTCAGGCATATAATTTTTATTATTTTTTTTCGAAAAGCGACATCTGTGCTCTTTCTGAAAGTGATTTTAAAAAATGAGCAACTTCCTTAGAATTTATTTTGCTGGTGTTAGATATAACACGTACATGAACCAACTCGTCTTCATAAAACGACTTTCCTATTATATGTGTACAGCAACAAAGGTTACCCTCTGGTATGAAAATTCCAATTTTTGTATAAACCTTGTAACGTGCTTCAAACGGTACTCGCATTGAGTTTTTTGTGCATTGACATATACAACAATACTTGTGCGTAGGTACAATACGTGGTATATGTAGATGTATAAATTCGCTGTTGTCGGCAACATACGAAACAGCATCATTGCCATCATCATCATCATCGTCACTTTCGGAACTACACGACAAATTCATTTCACTTTCTTGTTGAAATGGAGCAATCGAAGATGTTTCCTCTGCTTCTAAGTGTTCAGTAGACTCCTCTTGGCCTTCATATTCAGCCAGGGTAGGCATTGCAGAAGTTGATGCGACATTTGATTTACTATCGTAAATAATAAGCCGACACTTTCCACATAATTTGTCACCAACAGAAACTGTTTTTTACTCGAGTCACTATATAATCTAGCATCCTCTTCAGTAGCGATAACTTTCTTTCTTTTACGAACTTTATGCACGAAAACGTCACAAACTTTACATTGCACGAACATTATTGTCACCATAGAACTTTCGGCGGCCGTAAACAATTATTCTCACCTAATTATGACAAACCAGGCAATTGTTTATGTATTGTCTTGACACAGCAAGACTGAAAAAAGGTACGTAAAATCGTATTATATATATAAAACCCCTCCGTGTATAGCAATTCCGGGGTCAACCTATCCACGAGAAAAAGAAACTCATTCACCAATGAAAACGTTTCATAGTCGTAATGGAGCATTCTCATTGGTCAGATTTACTGTGGGAGCTGTAAATGACGTCATTATATTTTACTTCGCTTTGAAATCTTTCCACGATTTCAAAAAGTATATTTAATTAAAACTTTTTATTAAAGGTGTTTTTTAAATGCAATGTTGTTAAAATATTTATATTCGGGTTGCTTTAATTTTGTTTTCTTTACAGCCGTGAATGACTCTTGAGAATTTCAAATCTATAAAAAACATTGTGAAAAGTTACCTCCGATTTTAAAGGCAATCTATTTTCTGACCAATTAAACCGTTCCATAGTCGTAATGGAGCATTCACATTGGTCAGATTTACAGTGGGAGCTGTAAATGACGTCACTACATTTTACTTCGCTTTGAAATCTTTCCACGATTTTAAAAAGTATATTTAATTAAGACTTTTTATTAAAGGAAAGCGAAGGTGAGTTTTAAATGCAACACTGTTAAAATTTTTATTTTCGGGTTGCTTTAATTTTTTTCTTGACAGCTGTGAATGACTCTTGAGAATTTCAAATCTATAAAAAACATTGAGAAAAGTTATCTCCGATTTTAAAGCAATCTATTTTCTGACCAATTAAACCGTTCCATAGTCGTAATGGAACGTTCTCACTGGTCAGATTCATAGTGGGAGCTGTAAATGATGTCACTACATTTTCTTTGCTTTGAAATCTTTTCACTATTTCAAAAACAATATTTAATTAAAACTTTTTATTTAAGCAAACCGCGGGTGCGTTTTAAATTTCATTATAATCCCCACCCCCATCTACCAGATAGTTTTGCTATAATTTTAAATACAGATTTCTGTTGAAATTTTCTTTCTTTTTTTTTCTTTTTTTGTTAGATTTTTTTCTCTCGTAGTTTAATCGCTGTATTTATCAAAATTGTTTCAGCCTAAATTGGCTATGATTGACCACAGTTTTAATTTTTTATCATCCTTTAAATATGCAAACAAGTCATTTCAACGGGCTATCTTCTAGTTATATAATAACAATCCACTGACTGACGGATAAAGACATCAAAATCTCCCTAGGAATACCATAATGCGTATGTACGTCGGGGTGATCGCTAATTTCACTACTTCACCCACTCAGTAGCTGTATGTCTGTGTTACACTAACCGTATACCGGTATTACTTTTTCTTTTAAATTTGTCCGGTGTCAATTTTTCTTTTTTTTCTTCCTTTTCTATTTAGAATTTTTATTTTAACCTTTTCTAATTTCTTCTTAGATATTACTCAAAAAGCGCCTCTTTGATTTTGATAATTTTTTGTTTGCTATAAGTATATAAATTAAAGAATATTATGTATTTTTTTTGGCGCGGTAGACATAACAGAACAGTACTAAAATAAAAGATTTATACTTTGTTTCATTATTTTGCACAGTTGTTATTTCACGAAAACGCTGAAAAAAATATGAAATATTTCTCAAAGTATCTCTCAATATGCGCAATTGGTCCCATCTTTCTAGCTTTTATAGTTTTTCAGAAAAATACATTTAAAAAATAACGGCGCGCGTACGAACTTTATCGAATATCTTAAAGACAGGTCATGGTCGGGGGTCAATGACCTTGCATTTCGTACTCTTTTAGAGTGCTGATACTAGTACAAATAATAATTCAGTCATTGACCATGGGGGCCATTTTGCCATTCTTATCTCGCTATACCCTTTATTTAAATCTCTTTTATCATAATAAAATGTCAAAGATATCCCATCACCCTTGAAAATTGGAACATCAGGCTGAGTACGTTTCTACTGCAATATTTTAACATATTTTTTTTTTGCTTTAATCGATGAAAACCTTTATAAATGCAACGCTTGTAAAAAGTAGTTATAAATTTTGCGGATTTAGCACTTTGAGCTCTGGGGTGTAAAATTCTTCAAAATTCCAATTGTCACACTGGCACCAGGGTTTTGCAAAGAAAAAAAACGGTTAACGATAAACACGAAAAAATGCATTAAACCTTTTTGAAGTAAATTTGGTCAAATTTTCTGGTGCTATTGTGACATTTTGGAATTAAAATTATGTGGTAGAAAATTCTACCAGCAGAGTTCAAAGGATTAAGACAGGGGTGCACAACCTGTGGCCCGCGGGCCAAATTTTTACCACTATTTTTATGCAGAATAATTCTCCTTTTTGTAATGACAGAAACTTTGCTATTAAAGAAAAGAAACTACACTTTTCAAATATTCTGGTGCCAAACGATTTTCTGGTAAAAAGGTTGTGCATCACTGGGTTAAGATTAACAATGGAATGACGGCAAGTGTCCAATTTGGCCCCTACTTAGGGAACATATTTCAGTCCGAACCATGATTTTCTTTCTAAAATATGTTTAAAAAAAAGTTAATTAAATAATTTAAATAGTTTTAAATAAAAATTATGGTGTTAAATATTTTTTATAAAGGTTGTGTGACAATTCCCGTTTTTCTAATATTAAATATAAACTTCCTAACCTGACGTATCGCCTTATGTATAAGTGCTTAACGCACTTATACATAAGGTCTGTCAAACTGTCGCCCACCGGGTACCACTATATTTTCAACCTCTTGAGAGGCGTTGGGATATAGTATACACCAACTAAATTTAATTAAGATTTACACTAGAAAATTTTAATTCTGTTTTACCTTATAACTTTGGGAGGAAAGAGTTGAAAAATTTCTTTTACTTATTTTGAATTCTAAATTTGCAGTGCGAATTCAGCATTATACAAACGTAACTGCTTGCCCCACAAAGGGATAAGAAGTTGACGACTACTTGAATTGCAGAAATTCGATGATTAGATAAGTCATTGTTAACTTTAAAATTTTAGTGGTATACGAAGGACCACAATCTGACACTCTTTTTATACAGCGTGACAAATATCGAACTATATTAAATTAAACAGCTATAACTTCTGAACTGTTTGCGTGATGAAGTCCAAACGTCGTGGTTGGACGCAGGGCATGACAGGAATCAGCATGTGGAGGCGTACGCAACTTATTGCAACGAAGTCTTCTTTCATTTGGATGGGCAACAATACTATATCGTACAAACAATATGATAGATGCTAGACCTGTTCCAGTCCTCAAGGTTGAGAAGAAATTCGACGAAATTAAACAACTTAACCCATTATTGCCTAGCGTCCCATTTTTGGGACAGTCTTAAAAAGTTCAAGTAAGCGCATTTCACACCAGCAAAAAAGGAGGACAAATAAATACTTTCTTTTTCCAGACAAAGTCCTCGATAAATTAAGATAAAAGTTATTCTTACTTTAAAAGTGGTGGGAAAATGCAAAATTTGAATTTTAACGAAGAAAACAATTCAGGCACTAATGGGTTAAATTTTGGCCAGGGCAGAGTAAAAGCGCAGTGTAGGAAGCCATTAATACCAGTTTATTAAAACTTGAAGACATGATAAACTTTTCATATTTTTATTTAAAATAATAAAAGCAGACATTACTACTTCGATGTCATTTGGTAAGACAAAACTTTCTATTTAAAATTTACTGGTAACAGTTTGTCCGGCGGTAGTCATAAGCTATTGTTCCGATGTAAAAAATCTGCCGTCATCTTGTGATAAACTCCTCAATTACTTCACTCGCAACAGGCAGACAAAACAGTACGTTTCTTCTCTTTTTTATTCATAACTCCATTTTAATAATATATGCAATTTTCATTTCACGAAAGTAAAATGCGAACAGAGAGACAAAAAACTTTAAATTCATACGTATTTAAAAACAAGTCTGTATTTTCAAAGTAAGAAACATTCTTCAACTAAGTCGGAAAATATTAAAATTTACTAGTTTTCTAAACATGATACTAATATTTTAATCCTTTCCATCGCAGAGAAATTTTGTTCATAAAATTATGAGATAATTGACCGACACCGGAATTCACAAACGACTTATTTTTAATTTGCCAACACGTTATTTTATACTTTAATTTTAAAAGCAAAATTTTACTTAAATATTTTTGATGTCTCTTGTAAGTTAGGAATTAAAACTAATTAGTACCGACGGGGGACCGCTGCGCCGGAAAAAGGTTAAATGTAACTTAGTGTATTGCATTAATATGTAACTTCTTATTTTAAGTTTTTTCCTTTCTTTAGTTAAAAAACAGCACAAGTATTTGAAAAATGGATCTGTTACCCTTATATACAAAAACAACAGAGAAATAAGAAGAAAAATAGAAAATGTTAGATAATATATTAAAAAATCAAGTTGCTAGAAAATTTTCACAAAAAATAGCGAAAATACTTCAAGAAAACCGTATAAACTTCATGCAAAATACCTGTCACATTTGCTTTCTTAAATGCATTTAGAGAAAAGTACTAAATCATGTTTCTTTAAAAATTTAACTTCTTCAGCGAAATTCTCTAAAGTAGATTGTATAAAAAGCATTTTGATTTTTTTTCTCTTTGAAATTTCGAAAAGTAAGACGCATTTAGCACTGACATGAATGATTCAATTTCTTTGCCAACAAAGAAACTCGACTCAACTACACCCCATTGATATGGAAAAACTTTATTCGTAAATTTAAATAAAGCTTGCTATTTTATTCTATTTATTTTGAGTCCTTTTTGGTTTACGTAAAAGATTTCAATTACACTAAATTTATCCGAACGAAAATTAACCAATAATTGTCATATGATTGTCTTTTTTCAATGATTAAATGAAGTTTTTGGTGAAGTATTTCGTATAAGTTTTTAAAACTTTTTTTTGTATAAAACGCGAAGAATGATTCTTTTAATTTTTTTTTCGACTGAAACGTCGGAAGATAAGTGATATTTCTATGCATACTGCATAGGCGTCGGCTTTACAGAAGAAAAATTGGTAATAAAGCTTATACTAAGCACTAATTTTACATTTTCTTTTGTCCCATTTAAACCTAAAATAAGCAGAAAGTTTACTCAAATTTTATTTTTTAAATGCTGTACCAGAATTAGTATTTAAAACTATTTAACTTATTATTATCTGGCTTGTATATTTCGTTTATTTTGAAGACATTTTCGGTTTGAATATATATAGTGTATGTACATGTCGGCTATGCATACTGCATAGGCGTCGGCTTTACAAAAGAAAAATTGGTAATAAAGCTTATACTAAGCTCTAATTTTACATTTTCTTTTGTCCCATTTAAACCTAAAATAAGCAGAAAATTTACTCAAATTTTATTTTTTAAATGCTGTACCAGAGTTAGTATTTAAAACTATTTAACTTATTATTATCTGGCTTGTATATTTCGTTTATTTTGAAGACATTTTCGGTTTGAATATATATAGTGTATGTACAATGTACATGTCGGGTTCATTAGACCCGTCAGGTTTAAATTAAATGTACCGTAATTTCGGGTGTATAAGCCGCAGCTCAAACAATTCTTTTTCGACCCAGAATTTTTTAAGAAACAAATATAACTAGTTAGATCGCCGTAAATATTTGTCTTCAATCACTAAATAAGATTTCTGGGTCCAAAAAGAATTGTTTGATCCGCGGCTTATACACCCGAAATTACGGTAACAGGAATTTTCCCCAAGTTATATAACTATATCTCACACAAGAATTTTAATTTAAAACTATTCAATCTCTTGAAGAACGGTGGTTCATTTTTGGACCACTTAATTTTAATCCCTAAATGTTTCATTGACACCAGAATATTAGATTTTTTTCTTTTTTAAGTACTACAACAAAAGCTTTTAGTAATTTAAAAATAAATTTGTTTAAAAATTCTGGCATCCATCAATCATTCCTGCCTTTTACAGAGTCTCCAAGTCACCGGCTTTTTCCACACTATTATTATTATTTTTTTTAATGTTATTCTTTTAAATCGCCTAAATGTTCTAATTTAATAAAAGAGCATTTTCTGTATTAAAATCATAGATGCCAACATCCCTTAATTATTCCGAAGTCTGACACAAGATGAACGTATTTTTAACCGATAAATTTATTTAGCGTTAAATCTATAAAAAAAAAAAAAAAAAAAAAAAAAATCGAATTCTAACCTCAGATTAAGAAGATATATATTCTTATATATTTTGTTCCAGTTTGAACATGCAAATTTTGGCACAAATTCCGGAATAATTAAGATATGTTGGCGTCTATGCGAACTACTGGTATCCAAAATGTCGGAGATTTGACAGCTCTAATATTTCTTTGGATAGATGTACTTTGCCCCTGAGAGAGTTAACTAATATTTTATTTAATTTATTCGTGTGTGATTTATATTTTATTTATTTTCGTAATAAATTTCTGGTTCAAATCAAAATATTTATATTAGAGACAGGTCAAATGACTGGTTGCCTGTATATTTAGTGTTAATAAATCTGATTAATTAAAGAATAAATAACATTTTAAAATTTGTGGTTTTAAATTTGATTGATTTTCCCTCGTCATCCTTAATAAATTAGCACCTATGTACCTGTAGTTAATTTTTTATCATAGCTTTTTAGAATTTGGTGTAGCCTTTTGTTAAAAATCAAGATTGTGAAATATATTTATTCCGATGATTAGTATTTTATTGAAAATATTTGGTAGCTTTCATGCTTTTGTCTACCTTTAAATGTTCATGACAGGATTGAAAATTTAGCCTTTATTATTATTCCAAAGCTCACATTTTTACCGAAGTTCTGAAAAAATAAATTTCACTTTATGTAATTACAAAAGTCTCCATTTAAATAAAGCAAAAAATACAATTCTTAATTTCTGCTGTAAACTAGAAGTTACGGAATAAAAACGGAGGCCAAACTAGCAACCCCGTTTAATAGGAAATTCTGTCTTATTAATCCCAGAATTAAATTGCAGAACAAGGCATCAACTGATAGCAAAATTTAGTGGTTTCAAAAATTTTTAAATGTTGACAGCGTTTAGGATATACTCGTATTATACAAAGTATTATTTAGATCGTATAAACAGAAATTTCTCCAACATTTAGTCCATAATTTTACAGTATTTACATAACTCTTATAATAAATTTATCATTCTGAGCAATAAATGATTTGTTTAGAACGAAAGTGATGAATATCATCTTTTAGTTCAATCTTTTAGTTCACTCAAGTTTTAAATAAATCATTGTACTATAGACAAGGGTTGTCAGTGTGACTCTTTTTTAACACTAGAACTACCGATGTTTCATATACACCTAGTTTTACCGCAGCCGTCAAATTGACGGATTTTTGATCATAAATTTTATTGTAGCTTTTTTTCCAGTTAATGTAAATAAAAGAATATAATCTAACAAAAATGACATTTAATATAATAATTCATTAATTATTATTAAAAAAAAACAGTTTCTATTTGCATATATAGTATAGCAGGGCTCGAAAAATCTACATGCCCGACATCAGTGTTGTTAGACGGCGACTTTTTAAAAATTTGATTGGCACCACTTTTATTAAAGGATAAAATTCCTCTTGATTAATATGTCATTAAACGAAACGTAATTTTACCAATCCAAAGAAGTGGTGCCAATCTGAATTTTTAAAAAGTCGCCGTCTAACAACACTGATGTCGGGCATGTAGATTTTTCGAGCCCTGTAGTATAGCACATTTGATATGTATGAAATAACTATGGGTATATATTTTACAAGTACATGTTATTTTATATGAACACTTATCATAAACATATTTGTGACATACATTGCAGGTATAAATTGCTCTGTTTTTGTTTCACAATTAAATTTGACAAGATTTGCGTTCATATTGATTGCGTTCATATTTTTGTAGTTTTCTGGAGTACAACCCAACCTGTTTTCGGGAAAGGCTTCTTTCCCACAACACTTATATTCACTGGAGAGTACTTCGGGTAATTGAAAAAAAAAATCTAGTTATATTTTCATTACAAGTCTCTTTATATAATATCGATTGATTGCTGCCAAGTCCAAAATAATGTAAAATATCTGCAAAGACCATCTACCTGACCCTGTTTTTACGCTACAATTGCGGGCCATTTGGTCAACTACCTCTACTTCAAACTTAGTCTCATCGTAAAACGACACAGTTGCAGGAATTTGCTTTCGATTACAAACAATTTTTACAGACTTATGTTTTTGGCTAAGAAGTAGGATTTTTTTTTTACGAGACTTACTATTGTAAATTGTTAGAACAATACCATTTCATTTGTAGAACTTTGTGGAGATAAGAGTCATGTTATCTTTTCTAATTTTAGCTATTTTTGGTTATTTTCTCTTTTCTTGGTTCGCATAGTTGCAAAAAGACTTTTTTGGGGCCATTAGCTTCTCTGCGAATTGTATGCTTTAACAAAATGATCCGTTGTTATATTTATCCAACAATTTACATAGTTTATTTACAAGATTAAAAATTACAAATTCATTCAAAGGTATTCCTGATTTTCTAAGTTCATCTTTGCTTAAATAGGGAAAGCCAATAGGGATAAGATGGAAGTCTACCAATACAATCATTTCCTAATTCTTTCCATTCAGTACTGTCAAGACCAATGTCTTTTTTTCTGTCTTTCTTTTTGGTTTCTGTTTGGCTATCCGATTCACATCTGAACATATTCGCAATCACTTTCCGCGTTTGTGGATCTTTCCAATTCACTCCCTAAATCTTCACTTTTATATTCATTTTCTGTACTTTCTTCAACATATTGTACTTCAATTTCATCTTCAGCTTCTTCAGAATCTGAAAAATCTGTTTTATTTTTAGCGCAAGATATGTCCAAATTATTATTACTTGAATTAGTGTCTGAACAATTTTCATTTATAGTAGTGAGTTTTTTGAATTCTTCGAATATTTTTTTTTACTTCCTGGAAATCGTTTCATTGTTGTCCAGAATTTACATAAAATAAATAATTTATATATATATATAAATGTGTTCATATAAGTTTCCGAAATTCGGCTTTTTACAGGTTACTTTTTGCAAAGACTGCACTTTTCATCAAGAACTTTATCGCGTTACAAATACAACTGATAATGATTGCGTTCTGATTACATTTACCAATTATTGATTTACCACATTTTTAGAGAAACTTGGAGTGAACTGCGCATGGGCGAAAAGGACTTGTCCATGTCGAAAATGAGAAAGTCCGTACCACGTCGGGATATTTTTCTTAATTGTTAAAGCCGTCATTTTGACGGTCTTGGTATAAATAGGTATAGGTCATACTGATTATGGAAATTAAAATAGGTGAGAAGAAATTGAATATGAATATTTAACTATTTTTATATTTCATTAAAAGTCGTATCATAAAATTCCAGAAAAATTCATAAATTATATCAAAATTTTAAGCATGAAATTTGAAAACCGTCAAAATGACGGTCTTGGTCGTTCTAGTGTTAAAGTCAGATATTCCAAATTCATGCCAGAGACTCCGAAGAATATTTTTTCTGTTCGATATGCTATTTTTTCAGACAACAATTAAACCCCTGAAACCTTTATATACGACTTAATTTTTAATTCCCAAATTCCACATTGGCACTAGAATTTTAACATTATATTTTCCTTCATATCATATACTCAAAGAAACGCTTTTACTTAATTTAATATAAGTTTTCTTGTGAATTCTGGTGTCAATCAATTATTTTAACATTTTATCAACAGAAATAGTTTGTCCTTGAAATGCTTAAATTGCCGTCACCATAAAGTAATGTTATAATAAACCTTAACCCTTAGGAAAGCGATGGCCCACTTTTGAACCACCTAATTTTAATTCCTAAATGCTACATTCATACCAGAATATTGATGAAGAATTTTCCTTTACTGAGTACGCGAACAAAAGCTTTTATTTTATTTTTTAAATAAGTTTGTTTGTATTTACTGGTGTCAATAGCTCATTTCGGCATTTTGCGAATTGAAGTACCTTGCCCCTGAAAGGGTTAAGGCAATCGTAAAGCGAAGCACAGGCTGGCGAGTGGTCAAGAAAAAAGACAGTCAAAATAAGCTTTAAATACCAGTATTTTGTTAAAAAGAAATTTGCCTTATTTAATCTTTTTAAATTATTTGTAGTATTTCCTGTAAAAAAAATACTGGTAGTGCTCTCTTATTTTGACTGCGTTTTCCCCTGACCATTAGCCATAGCTGCCAACATCTTCCGCTTTTTCAGACCGGAAAAAAGTTTATAGACAATTTTACCTTTTTCAATTGCCGTAATCAGAAGATTAAATAAGTCAGAAAATTCTATTGAATTTTTCCGGGCCAAAAAATCGGAAGAGTTGGCAGCTATGCCATTAGCCACCCTGGAAGCAGATGTATAATTTTACTCATAATTTACTGAATTTTTTTAAACATTCTAGACATAGCACATATTAAAATTTTACACAATAATATCGGGAAAAAGTTCCTTTAATCCTTTCACTATTCTTTTTTTTACACTCTAAATTAAATATTGTGATCAAACACCACTTCTTCATACTGAAATATTTGCATTAAATAGTTGAAAAATCTCTGACACTTAATAATGGGAATTTTTGGTCTATAATCCTAAATATTAATATAGAGTATATAGTTCCAACAGAAAAAATTGTGCAATATGGAGTTAATTACGATAAGAACACATTTTTAATTTCCTATTCATAAAGTAATTATATTTGCCAAAAAAATATTAGTCTGAATATTAGAATTATTTATTTTATTTGTTTTAATTATTTCGATGAGAAAACGCAGAAAAGTAAAACGGTACTTTCAAGAAATTATTTTTTTGCTTCGGACCGAATTATTTCTCTGGCGATCGAAAAGTTTTGTTCATATACTTTGAAGATGAAATAATACACTTTTTATATAATATATTTTAGCAGTTATGTGAAAAGAAGATTAATAAAAACTTTTATACATAGAAGTATTCATAACAGATGTTACCTAGAAATCTTAATTGTTTTTTTGCGAAAAAAACTTCTTTATCTAGAAGTTTCAGCGAACGTTAAGGAATATATTTCGTTCTTAGAAGTTTTTGTTTCAGCAATTTAAAAAATAGAATTGCGAATAAAAGGCGGCATAGTTTTCTTTGAAAATGTACTTTGCAATATGAAAATGAAAAATTATTTCCACGATGGTTAATATTACTCTGAAACTAAAAGCTTGTCAGACTTTTTCAATTTTTATAGAAATTATAATAATAATCTAATTTTTAGAAATGATAATATATTTTTATTTAATAAAATTTTAAATTGTTGTTTTACAAAAATCTTCAACATATCCCCCTGAAAATCAGTTGCTACAAGAAATTTTAAAAATCATTCTCTGTCTTGTTTAATCATAAAATTTCTGTCATAAAAAAAAACAAGGTTTTCTATTCTAAGATAGAACTATGTCTAAAATAGAACTATGTGTCCTTTAACACGTGGAGTGTTGAAGGACAGATTGAAGATTCTTATTTTAAAAGTTATGATTAAGGACAAAATCTAATACTGACGCTTTTTAAAATGAAATTATGATAATTACCTCAATGCAGAAGTTAATGATTGAATAAATAACTAGTCGATTTTTTTAATCTCAGAGATTCGATGATTAAATAAGACAGTGCTTCCTTTAAATCGTAATGCTTGTCGTAAAATGCGTTCAAGAAATAAAATTTTATGAAAATTTAAGCATCAGAATATCTATTTTCTAAACAGAGGGAGTTTATTTGAAAAAAGAAAATTACCAATATTTTCCAAAAAGTAATTATTCTTTCTCAATTCATAATGTCTTATGTATAATATATTACTTTTAAAGTTTGGTATATGTAACCCCATAGGAAAAACATGTATAGGCAAAGATACAGCTCAATCAGATGATTAAAAATATTTAAAATTGCCTTATAAATTTCAACTAATATTTTATGTGAACCTGTAAATAAAATGTAACTGCTATGTTTTATAAATTATAGTAATATTCATTGCCATCAGAATTACATATATAAGCAAAGCTTCAGCTGTATCAGCAAGGTTCGCACACTCCTTGGAATTTCCAAGGAATCTGACACCACTATTAAAAATAAGAAAATTTACATTTAATTTTTAAACCACTACATTCGTAAAGCCCACCTTCATTCACAGATTTTACGCTATTTTTCTGCAGTGAAACACTTTGAAAATATTCTTAAATTTTAGTGGTAGAACTGTGCGAACCCTGATCAGATAATTGAAATTCAGTGGCGTAACCAGGGTGGGCACTCAAGAGCTCTGAATACTGGTAATTTTTTTAAGTTCTATTGGCATTATCGAACCAGAAAAATTTCTGCTATGAATCAAGGATAAGAAAAAAACTTGCAATGCTACTGGTTTCCGGCATTCACCAAAGGGTGGCGAGTGGTCAGGGAAAAACACAGTCAAGAAAACGGACACTATATGTATTTTCTTACAGAAAATACTTCAAATGATATAAAATGATTAAAGAAGTTGAATATCTCTTAGAAAACACTGGCATTTAACACCTTTTTTGTCTGTGTTTTTCCCTGACTACTCGCTACGCTGCACCCTGGTTGCGCCATTATTTTAATGCACGAAAGTGACAAAATATTAAAAAAAAAAAACTTTTTTGCGAGAGAAGACAATCAATACATACGCAAAAATTGCACCCACAAAATGGGTGCAATTAAAAGGAAAGACACACACATCAATGTTACTGTTATAGGATCTCATTTTCATTGATTGGAGGAGAGTAAACGAATGAGTGGTGAAAAACTATACAAAATCACATTTAATTATAAAACAAGCAGAAAAAGGAAACGGCGAATGCCAGGAAGGAATTGGATGGAAGACATTGTAAAGTCAATGAGGGATAAAGTTCTCGAGAAGGAATGGACACTGGAGCAAACGAACTGGTATTGACTCTTATACAAATTTTAATATGATTTTCAGATGGCAGCATATGACACTATGAACCGTGTTTATATATGTGTAATAAAAAAGCGGAAAATGGTGTCTTTAGTAAAAAAAACCACTGAATATTCATAAAAAAGGATTGTCAAATCTTAGTAAATTTTCGTGGTACATAAAAGAAATTTTCAATTTACGGGATGTGGTAAGTTTTACAACAGTATTTCAGTACCGTAATTTCCGGCGTATAATCCGCGGATCAAACAATTCTTTTTCGACCCAGAAAATTCTGAAAATAAAATCTAACTTTTTAAATCGCGGTAAATATTTGGCACCAATTATTAAATAAAATTTCTGGGTCGAAAAAGAATTGTTTGATCCGCGGATTATACGCCGGAAATTACGGTAGATATTTTTCACTTATTTCATCTATGAAAAGAACTAAAAAATGTACGATTAATCGCAGAAAATTGATTAGTGTGATATAAAAACGTTAAGGAACAATATTTGTTTATAAATAATACTTTCATCCGCATTCTAAATCCCAAGGAATGTACTTATGTTGTTGTCAGAGCACGGCGATAAAATTTCTAAATGTAACTTGTAGCTTCAAGGAGTCGTATAAAAATTTATATCTCGAATATTTTACAAAAATACAGCATTCGAATTTTATTCCAATTTTATGTATTCTTCTAAAACTATCAATTTATTAATTAGCTGTATGGCAACGATAAGATAGTCCTTGTATCTACGTAAAAGAGAGAACAACAAAAGGTAAAATGTTCTTAATGCAACACATATTAAATTTTGGTATAGAAAATGTATTTACAACGAAATGGATTTACACTTCTTCGAATTTCAAAGGAGTGTGGTACCGTTGGTTCATTTTAGAAAATTTCTATTTTATATGAGGAGTCCAGAAGCCAAGGGGTACAAGTGACAAAACTTAGATTTCGAGTAAATTGAGTTCATAGTTAAACATCAATTGTAATTCAACGAATTGAGATATGGAACTTTTGCTTACGTCTTAGTGATCTTTGAACTCTTATTTCAGTAACTGTTTTAAAAAAAGTAGAATATAATTTTTATTTTTATTTATAACTAAGCAATGTTTATCGTCATTCGGTACTTGTATCCCTTGGCTTCCAAGCAGTAATGAAAACTGCTTGAAAGCTAAAGGGTACAAGTGCCAAATGAACACAAGAAATGAAAAATTATTAATTAAAAAGTTGTATTTATGAAAAAATTAAGAACAATGTTAATACAAATAAGTGAAAGGACAAAATTTTGTTTTAATATAAATTCTAAAAAAGAAAAAAATATGAAATAAAAAATGAATTTACGAAAAATTTATGAACAATGTTGATATAAATAAATGAAAGGAAAAACCTTTGTTCTCATATAAGTTTTAAAATTTTATTATAAGTTTAGAAATATTGTAATTTATATTTTTTAACTCTTACCAACAAAGTTGAAAAGTGAATATGATTTTGGTTTGTCAGTCCGTCTGCCCGCGCCCTAACTCTCTTAAATATATTCGGATTGCCTTGAAATTTTTGTGAATTATTCATTTTTAACTCAACACAAACGTATTGTAAATGAAGTTTCTAACACGATTAGTTTATTTACAGGGACAATCAAAAGTTTTCCATTACATTACAGTTTATGGGAAAAATCGCTTTAAATGAATTTAAAAGATGTTACACCTTGTCATACATAAAAATTTATTTTATATGCATTTACGAATTGCACTAAAATAAACATTCTATAAAATCTGAGGTGAAAAGAATAGTTATTATTTATTTACAGGACCATACAAAAGATTTACATTACCTAATGATAAAGAGGGAATTGTTTGCGAATTGCTTTAATTATATTACAATTTTAACGTGTAATAAAATTCATATATATCGCTGAGGCTTAATATAAGTTATTTCGCACATAATACGAAGTACACAGTATTTACAGAGACACAAAAAAGATTTCAAATAGTATATTCTATCCGAAGTACTGTATATATTATCAATGATGATTGATGGATGGACGAAATGCCATTTTAATTATGAATTGCACTTTTAAGTTTCACTAAATTTATACATGTTATATGACATGTATAAATGCTATAGTTCATATACAATGTTACACAAAAATATTCGTAAAGGTTACAGAATATGAGCGTACTTTATTTAAATACTAGTATATAACCCCTGTCAAAAATGACAGGATGTTAACTAAACATTCAATTTTCGATATAGTTCAACAAATTTAAATGGACAAAACATAAAGAAAAAAAAATGTACAAAAGTTTTTGTGAAATGTGTTATCAATGAATTTCTAACACATCACATTGTTAATCATAATGTTACATAAGCAAAATCAAATTGAGTTTCACAAATAGTTTAATGATTACACTAACGATTAAAATTATGTTATTTTAAGTGATTGTTTAGGTTAATAGTACAATGGTAGGGATGAACCTGTGACCCACGATGGGTTATGTAAGTATGTGGTCTGCAAATTTCTTAAATTTATAATTTAAAAAAATTGCAGATTTTGTCATGGATGGCAGAAAAAAAAATCATGAATTTCGACATCTTCTCTCATGGCAAAATTGCAAGTTTTATCGAGCCAGTTAAAAATTATCAATTTTGTAATATAGGTAACCAATACCATAGCTATTTATATAGGAAATTCTTAAGTTGAGAATTTTGTCAGTCACTATTTTAAAAATATTTTAAATATCATCGATCATGCTCACAGAACACAGAAGACATGAATTTTGTCAATTGCATACAGATAAAAAATGTGAATTTCACTTATCATGCACAGAGAAAATATGAATTTCGTTGATCAAGAACATGAAATTCGTGAGATTTGTTGACTGCCTGTAGAAAAATTCCAAATGTTGTCGATTGAGTGCCAAAAAGTCTTGAAAAACTACCCTCCTTTTGAAATCATGTTTGTTATTTGAAGAAAGACAGTAAGGGCCATTATGTACATAAGTTGATGAAAAAGAGCCTCTGGATATATAAATTAATTAAAAAGGGCTGCCACGCATTATGCCATGCCAAACTTGCCTCAAGTCAACACTACTATATAAGTTTTTTACGGTGAAGTTTCGCAGTTATATTTATAAATATAAAAAGTTTTAAATATAAAATACGACAGCAAATTCATGCTTATGAATTGTATATAGCTTTTCCATGAATAAATCAAAATTATTGTAAATTTGCATATTGGCAAGCATCTATTTAATAGTAGATGATAAATTTTAATATCTGTTGAGTAACAAAGCATTCCAGTAATAAAATAAAATTTTGATTAAAAAAAAGGAAAGATAGCATACCAAAAATTACAGAACTTTAGGTGCAATTAGAGAATTTATTCTATTGGTAATATAATAGCAACAAAACTTTTCTAAAAAAGAATCTCTAGAAAAATTATATTTTTTTGTAAACACACTACTATCTGACAAAGTTTACATTCAACATAATACTGGCTATGAAGAAAAAAATTACCTTTTAGTATAAAGTTCAGCAAAAATATTAAATAAAATCAAAATATTAACACATCAAATACAACAGAAAATGCATGCACTTATACCATAAATAATAACAAATATATTGTAAACTTGATTAATGCAAGTATCTATTTCTCATATGACACCTTTTCCATAAATAAAGACAAAAATATTGTAAATTTGAATATTGGCAAGTATATATTTTTTAATTAATAGTAGAATATAAATTTTAACATTTCTTGAATGGCAAAGTGTTGCAACAATGAAATAATACTATATATTCATGAAATTTGTTGACTGCCTATAGAAAAATTCCAAATGTTGTCGACTGAGTGCCAAAAAGTCTTGAAAAACTACCGTCCTTTTGAAATCATGTTTGTTATTTGAAAAAAAAAATTAAGTAAGGGCCATCATGTACATAAGTTGATGAAAAAGAGCCGCTGGATATATTAATTAATTAAAAAGGGCTGCCAAGCACTATGGCATGCCAAGCTTGTGGTAAGTCAACACTAACTACTATATAAGTTAGTTTTTTATGGTGAAGTTTTGCAGTGGTATTTATAAATTAAAGAGTTAGCCAAAAAATATGACAGCAAATTCATGCTTATGAATTGTTTATAGTAAATTTAGTAAAGTTTAGTTAGTAAAAGTTAGTAAGTTAGTGAAGTTTATTGTAAATTTGCATATTGGCAAGCATCTATTTAATAGTTAATAGTAGAAAACAAATTTTAATGTATCTTGAGAAACAAAGCATTCCAGTAATAAAATAAAACTTAACTTTATAATAAAATGATCAATAAAATAGGGTTGAATTCGCTATGCCGAATAGCAGTTTGTGCTACTTTATACTGAAGCATCGATACGTTTTTTCTTAAACCTTCAACAGATCCGAGATATCGTTCAAGCACTAAATTCGGTTGCCAGCCAGGTTCACCATATGGATAAAAAATTGCATAAGTCATCGGATCCAAGTTTGGACTCAAAATATTCAAATGAACAAAATTATTAGAGCTGTTCTCAGGAGTTCGAGAATAAATTCTTATGTCACTTTCAAATGGTGGTTCTCCATCTTCGTTTTGAAATACCACAGCAACTTCATTTGCTGTTGGCAAATTGTATCGCCTTTGATCAGAGTGCCTATCTCTACGCAAGAACATGTGCACATTTGGTACAGGAAGATTATTTCTTGCTGCTTGATTATGACTCTGTCTTTCAATTTCGTACATCATTTTGTATGCTTGGGCATATGGGTTAATTTCCTGCATCATGAGATCCAACTGCCTCAAAATATGACGCAAGCACTTTTGTGGAATGTTTAAGCGTTCTTGAATACCCTGGCTTGTATTAAGACCATATAACTGGTCAAATTTTCTTTGTTCACCTTGTTGAGGCTTTAAGTGAGAAGTGAGATGATAAATTTGTCCTTGCACCCGAAAACAGTAAGGTCCACGACCTGGAACACTTGCTGCTAAATCCCCCATCGAAGCAAAAGATATAGCGCTGTTGTAGCAGCGAATATTTTCATGAAAATTTCTGTAATCAGGTGAATTTGGGTTGCTCATAATGTCTTGCAAAAATGATGGAAAAGTTCGATGTGCAGGAAGTTTAACTTTTCCTTTATGACAACAGCTATTAAAACTTCCGCGACTTAATCTTTCTGATGGAAAATGAAGTGCTTGACAGTATTGGCAAATAGCTTCTAAAGAACCACAACTGTGGCTTTCAATATCACCTTCAATTTCAGAAACACTTAGTCCTCTCTGGTTTGGTTCGGGGTTTATTTGAATAGCTTCATTTTCGATTTGTTGACTGGCTCTGATCTCAGCTCGTTGACTTTGAAGATTTTCGCGATTTTCTTCCCTTAAACGAGCCAATGTTGCTTGTGATTGTCGAGCAAGCCATCTCGATTTTCTTTCGCGAGCTAATCGCCGTCTACGTTCAATCGGCGTTTCGTCATTTTCATCAGGCATTGCTAAAATTATCGTTAAATTACAGAAACAACGATTTACTTGAAAATATATAAACCTACCGCGTGTTCAAAAAGATCAACAAACACACGTGCGTTCTCAAGTACAAATAATTTTGATTGAACGATTCTCAAACGTGATTAATTCACTACATTTTTTGCGTGAAGAATACCACGATCCAGGTTACTTTCGCTGATAGTAACGTGACTAACCAATCAGAATTCTGCATTTTAAGAAACAGTGAAAAGTTCTTAAAAATGCATGCTTCTGATTTAGATCTCGATTAATTATTAGCAAAGTGAAATGTAATTTCCGAAAATATCACATTAACTTTTTGATATCTCCAACATTAACTCGTGTTTATTACAAAGTTCGATTCTTTATATTATTTGCCAATAGATGATTGCAAAAAGAGTTTTTGACAGTTTTAAACAAAATCAAATTATTTAAAGAGTTTAATATGATTTTACAAATATTTTAAGAACAGAATTAGATAATTGACGTGTATTCTTTTTTTTTTTTTATAATGCGTTCAAAGAGTCATTCATTTATTTCAAGATTTGGAAAATCTGAATGGCAACAGAGTTCGTTTGTTTATATCGTAATCTGATGTTTACAATTACTTATTTTTAATTTGGAGCCTAATACATTATAATTGGATATGATATACATGTTTTATAGAAAAATATGCTGTTTAAACGTTATTTTAAGTAAAAGAAATTATCTTTTAGCTGTCATATGTCTGCATTTGTTTTCCATTAAGCCTAACGTGGCGTATTGCTAGGGTCCATTCACAGATAGGAGTGGCGAATCCTGGAACCGTTCCACACTTTTCTCCCGAACGCATTTTATTATAAGTAGATTGCTTTTAAATAAGTCATGTATTTCTATGTTGAACTGAATTCAGTTTACTAAGAAATGCTTGTAAAAATAGATAAAATGATATACACTCACAAAATTTTATACATGGTCATCAATGGATGGATAAATGTGATTTCAGTAGTCTTAAGAGTGTTTTAGTTTGAAGTAAATTTCAACTAAATACTGGCGTATAATAAAGGTTCAAGATAAACTACAGATTGAACAAAAGCATACAAGTATGCTTCCATTTATTAAAATAAACTGCTGAAAGAGAAATTTCAAACTATTATGTGTTTTCTTGCTAAACTAATTTCCCCCTTATACAGTATATATCAACCGACTGATAAAACATAGGGCTGCTCAAGAGGATCAGAATACATATTTGGCAATGCATAGTAACTATTTATTACCCTAAATAGCAAAAATGTTTAAAGATTTCAGGGAGTGTTGGAAAGTGTTCATAATCTATGCTTAACGCATGTCTTTCCTTACTTGATAACAGTTAAAATGCTTTTATTTAATGCATAAAAAAGCAAATGGCTTTGCATGTCATTGGTCGCGCTTCTGCTATATAGACGTTAACGGTCACAACTGTACTTATACCCCTTGGCCTCCACACGTTTCACTGTTTTGGGAAAGAGGTTAAGTAACTGACCCCTATAACTCAGTACATAATGAAAAAATCACTCTTAACTATTTACCTACAAATAAATAGACATATTTCCAGATAGCCTGTGCACTTAACTCAATTTTTTCAATTTTGTCACTTATACCCCTTGGCTTCTGGGCTCCTCATATGTAATAAGTAAATTCGTAATAGATTTCTGCAACTAAACAAGGACTAATTATTCTATTAAAAATGTGGCAGGGCATTCACGAAACCTGGTTTTACTTCTATTGCATATTTATTAAAATCTACAAATAGCGAATCAGAAATAATCAAATTTGACGCATTGGTAAAAATGAAGGTGTTCTAATAACCGCTGTTTCTTTAGCCAATTCAACTGCTAATACCATTAACATTAATTTGCAAGGTATCCATAAAATATTTCGGTTTTATTAGAGTACTGAAAAATTTTCTTATCGCTAATGAGTAAATTCGAAATAACTATCAAATCAAACTATAATGGATCTAACTACCGTAATGAGGTACATAGTTTTTAATAATCGTTACCATCAAAGTTTTAAATATTTATTACACATAAACTTTCCATTTCGAAGTTTTCTAGGTAATGAGCTAAATTAAATTGTAAGTTGAACAAGTTTTCAAAGCAGTTTTAATATAACTAACGTCATAAGCGTTATCGTAAAATTAATGTTTCTCTCAGGTCGTCATTACAGAAGTCATGACTTCATAAATTACGCATATAATGGTATGTTTAAATCCATTAAAATAACGTCCATTTAACTCACTGCTGTTAAAAATTGCAGATACCTTTTCCTAACCTATGCTTTTCGAGTAATTTATTTAATGACAGTTTATTTAATGTAATTTTATTTTAATGTAACTTCCTAGATCGCGCTAAACATTTCACTTCATTTATTAAGTAAAATTTCTGTTTGTAAACACGATTGACCCCACCAGTGGCCGAGAGGTTCTTCCCACAATCCTGGTAGATGGCAGGAGCTGGATTCGAGCACAATCACAGCCGTCGGCCTAACCGTTCAGAGTTTTCCGTGGTTTTCTTCGAACCTTGGATTTCCTTGCGTAAATATGTGTTAGGTTCCCTTTAAAAAACCCCCACGGAGGGCATCCCTCCTTTAGGGCCTATATTCCAAGTGTAGATAATAGGCCGACATAAATACAAACAAACAAAAAATTTAAACATGATTCATTCAGCAGTGTTGCCTGTTGGTTACTCCTTTTATTAATATTTCTTGGTTGGCACTTTTTGTTTGAAATGTTAAAATTCCCCTTATTTTCGCTTTAATCCCTTAATTGATAAGGGACAATTGGGGAAAACCATGAAAATCGTAGATTTTTTTAATTGCCCGATATAATTACTCATAAAATTCTGTATTCTTTAGTATGGAATTAGAGTATTTTTTAGAGTATCTACTTTCCATTTAATTTTATTTCCTAATTGCCAGAGTTTTACCACATACTTTGAAAAAAATATTTTTCTTTAATAATACCTTTAAAAAAAAACCTTTTTTTTTATTTTTTTTATTTTTTTTATTTTATTTTTATTTTTATTTTTTTTGTTAATTTTGAAATAAATTTGTTCGCAAATTATGGTAGAATACAGTCACTTAAAAATTTCTGGAAAAAATTGGTATGTCCATACAAGATTTAATAGTTAATTAAATAATATATTTAAATGTAAATTCTTTAAATATCTATTAACTGTTTTAACAATTTAAATATATATTAGTAGAAATATTAATTCTCTTTAATCCTTTCAGTGGCAAAGTACTTTGTTTCTAAAATGTTAAAATGATTGTCTAGCCCAGGAATTTATGAACAAAATTATATAAACGTAAGAAAAAGCTTTACTTCGCATGCATGACATAATACAAAATTTATTTCCGAAATTCTGGAATGTAAGAATGCAGCATGTATGAATTAAACCTAAGACATGTATATACTATACCACACTACACTCCAAAGGGTTAAAAAAAGAGTAGCATTCAAAAGAGGGTTGCCGATTTAGCCAAGTTTTCCATATAGAAATTTGGTGCTCATTCTAAAATTAAAGAATTATGCTTAATTTAATTTTTTTAAATAAGTTCATCAATCATTTAAAATAAAACAATTTGGAAATTGCACGTAAAGAGTGGCAAATGAGATGAGCTCGTACGATAACGAAATTTTAAAAATATTCGGATCTTGCTGTTATAATAGACATTACTTTGGATATAGTGTAGTGGTCGAAATCTTTTTTGTTTTCCTGTAATTATACAGGAATAGTAACTATTATTACACCTCAGCAATGTATATCATGTTCATAAAATGTGAAACAGTTTAATATAATTAAAACGCGCACCAAACAGTGTTATCCCTATATCATTATGTAATGAGATACATTTGTGTGACCTTGTAAATCAATTAAAAATGTTCTTTGCACCATAGTTTGTGCAAAATGTATATTATTATACGTACTTCATAGATTCATATCAATGTTATTATGTTCGAATGAATGTAACACTATTAAAATGCATTTGAAACGTTTTTCCCTATTGACCGTAATACAGAGTTCGCACACGCCTTATATTTTGCAAGGACACTGGCACCACTATAAATGATAAGAAAATTTATATTTTACTTTTAAAAAACAGAATTCGTAACCGCCTCATCGATTTGAAGTTTTTGCAATATTTTTCGGCAGTGAAATGCATTGAAAATACTGTTAAAATTTAGCGGTAGTGTTCTGCGAAACCTGTAATATAACGGAATACTTTGATTGTCCCTGTAATAGATCTATGCATCCGATTTTCATAAAATTTGAAATGGCTTGACAAAGTTATGTAAAAATTACATATTTTAAATTTCAAACGATTAAAATGCATTTGAAACTTTTTCCCTATTGACCATAATGTAACGGAAAGTTTTTGTTGTCCCTGTAATTGATCTATGCACCCGATTTTTATAAAATTTTAAAGGACTCGACAAAATTACGTAATAATTATATATTTTAAATTTCAAACGAATCGGTCGGGTAGTTTTGCATCGTTATATGCGGACGGATAGATACACGGACACACGGACGGATTGAACGACAACTACAGGTGTTGCATATTTGCATAATTATGAATGCAACTAAAAAAGGTCACCAATCACTTAAAGTTAAAAAAATTATTGAAATTTCCGGCAGAAATTTGAAATATTGAATTAAAATTGGAGGTCAAACTGGCAAAACTGACTCAAGTTCTCTGAATCAAAAATTCCACCCAGCTAGCAAAACGTATTTTAACCCTTTGAGTTCTGGGGGGAAATTTCTTCAAAATTAAAAATGGCACATTGGAACCAGTATTTTTCAAAGAAAAAATGGTTCAACATATTCACGAATAAATGCATTAAACCTTTTGCAAATAAACTTGGGCGAACATTCCGGTGCCACTATGACATTTTGGAAATAAAATTAAGTGGTAGCAAATTCAACCATCAGAGCTCAAAGGGTTAATTCTAACACTGTTAACTCCTTAAAGGGTTGTGGGATGTATTCTATCCCACCTAATTTAAACAAGTTTCTCATCAAAAACTTTGAACTAAAATTTATATTTTTTAACTTTGAGGGGTAAATGTTGAAGAACTGCATTTTAGTAAAATCTTTCGATTATTTCGGTTAAAATTTGATATTACAGACACATTTTGCTTGCCCCCTTTAAAGGGTCAAGCAAAGGAGCTTGCCCCTCAAACTCTTAGAGCTCTGATGGTTGAATTTTCTACCACTTAATTTTAATTCCGTAATGTCACAATGCACCGGAATATTCGACTAAATTTATTTGAAAACGGATTAATGAATTTTTTTTCGCGATTATTATAAACCGAATCTTTTCTTTGCAAAATACTTGTGACATTTCGAATTTTGAAGAAATTTACCCACCAGATCTCAAAGGGTTACTTAAATTTTTTATATTTGTCATACCATTAAATGCATATTTCACTATAAATTAAGAAACTTATACATAACGTAGATTATATATGCTTATTAGCAAAAACAGAAACAACAGTGGTATTATGTTTTTAATAATATATTGAATAAAGAAATCGTTCTATTTATTGTTACATTTCATTAACTAATATAGTAATTTTATTTTCAGTTATGAATCTCAAAATAATTGATTTGTTAACAAATACAATCATTGTTCTATAATTATATTGAACTGATAGAAAACTAACATTGGGCATATCTTACTAAACTGAATTATATTTATAGAAGCAATGAGCTGCAACTGTCTCTTCCAAAAATTTAACTATGCATCATTAGTTTTCCTTCATTATAAATTTCAATAAACGAATTAGAATTTAACAGGCATGATTTGGAATAATCAAGCAGAAATATGTCGAATTCTGAAATTGTGTTAATGCAAATTATATAGTTTCAGAAATGATTATTCATTATTCTATTCAATATTTCTAAACATTAATAATTATCAAGAATTATATGCAATCTTTACAGTAATTTTATAATATTCAGTTTGCATTCCGTACTATGAATGCATGCACTCATGCCAAAATTCAATGATGTAGCCAAAAGGAGGTCCAGAGTCACTGGATACCACTTTTTCGAAGAGAAAATTTTGCATTGTTTAATTACCAAAATGCTGTCAATAATATACCGAAGATGTCTACAGTAAAATAGTGGTAATTTGAACTAATGAAGCACAACTCTGATAACGAAATTGGCAGCAATTGTCAACGATAAATTTTATTTAACCCTTATCGTCTCGGAATAAATCTGTTTGAAATAATTAACTTAGTCCAGAATTTATAAACGATTTTATCTGAAAATATGATTTTACTTATTCTCGTAAAAGGAAGATACCAATTAATTGGTATAATATTGGTAATTATTCTAATTAATTGGTAAATATTCTGAGTACCAATAAAATAAAAGTTAGATGTACTTTTTAAAGAACACCGTCCTTCAAAGGTTTAAAAAGTAAATACTAGTAAGTACGACATAACATTAACAATAGGAACCACCGGAAATTTTACCCAAGTATTATAAAAAATATTTCACAGAATTTTTATCTAAACTAATTAAATTATCTCTCCGTAGTAGTAAATTACCTCTCCGTATTTCGCGAAGGAATATATTTGAATTATGTATTTTGCAAAAGGTTACAACATATCTAGATATAACGCAGAATTTTCTTTACATTTTTTTGTTTATCACATTTTCTACGTTCCAGTGGCAAGTGTACAACCAGCATTCGTGTCTCAGAACCATCATAACTTCAGACTGATATAATTTAACTTATTTTATAGCAGAAGCCTTGTAATTAAATACGGCAAGGATATTTTAAAAATGTGGTGTTAAGCGTCGTACATACGAAAATGTTGACAATTCGGCGTTACATACTCTCCAAATATCACTGGATAAAGATAATGGTCTAAATTATTTTTTCAAAGATTTTTTTTCGCTGCACCTATCCCCTCGGATTCTAGAGGTAAATCTCACACAACTGCCACGTGTCCCATGTATGTCAGAAGTATTCTAAATTATATTGGCACCACTAATTTCTTACAGTTTATTCGCCATTTTCAATCGCAGACAATTTCGCCATTTGTTAAGGCGAAGGAAATTACTTTTAAATACTGCTGTCCAGAGCATTTGCTGTTCCGATTTACGTGGGACACCTGGAAACAATAGTGGTAAGTGAGAGTCTCCTCTCGCGTGCAAATGATTTAAATATACATTAGATGGCCATTAATGACCAGACACTTGCGATTTTAGACGTTTTGTTATATATCTAAAAAATTACATGAGAAATTATTCTGAAATTCCAGATGTGTAAATAAAATAGTTCAGGTCAGGGATGCACAACCTTTTTACCAGAAAATCGGTTGACACCAGAATATTTGAAAAGTGTAGTTTCTTTTCTTTAATAGCAAGGTTTCTGTCATTACTATAAGGAAAATTATTCTGCATAAAAATAGTGGTATAATTGTGGCCCGCGGGCCAAAGGTTGTGCACCCCTGGTTCAGGTCATTTATTTGCATGAAATTTTTTTCCCGGAATGTAATAAGGAATCGTCAACAAATTGAAAAAGAATGAAGATCTTTCGGAAAACCCTGTCAAAACTAATATAGCAAAAGCGTTCAATCTGCAGATTATGACTATAGTGGCTTATTGTAATAAAATGTGTTTATTTTTATGAGGATAGCATGTATACTCGTAGAGAAATTAAGGTTTATATTAAAACCGTCCCAAATTTTGGCAAGTTCTTTGCTTATAAATTGCCGAATTCTTAATCATAATAATGAAAAGTTCTTTTCAGAAAATATGACAAACAATATTTTGCATAATTCCCTGTCATCAGAATTAAAAAAATATTGAAATTGTATTAAAAATGAGAAGGTTTACTAAATGATGTTTCACTGGACATGCGTGAAAGCTTTTAAAATATAATTTGCATAATGTGTTAGCTAAGTGTTTTGAACAATTTTTATGAAAGTCTCAAAAACATAGCTTAAAAATTCTAAAAAATTATCTTATTAGCAAAAAGATGAGGGGCTGTATCCATATATCCATTGATTAGTACCAATATATCATACATAGTATTGTACGTACTACTATATTTGGATACAGCCCCTCATCTTTTCGCTTCCTTATGGGAACACCAGATTTTGAGTTTATTCTATGGATGATCATTTTCAGAATTTCCAAGCTATGTTTTTAAGACAGTATGCAAATTATATTTTGATTGCGTTTTCGAAACATTATTTAATAAAACTGCTCATTTGTAATATTTTTTTAAAAATTGTGATTACAGGATATTATGTATAATATTGTTTGTCGTACTTTCTGAAATGAAATTTTTTTTTGTATTACGAAATCTGCAAATTATAAGCAAAAAGCTTGGCAAAAATTAGGACTTTTTTTTTTATAAAACTTTTAATTGCTCTTCGAGTATACATACTATCCTCTTAAAAATGAACACAGTTTATTACATCAAGCCACTTAACCATACTTTGCTGTTTGAACGGTTTTGCTACATTAGTTTTTATAGGGTTATCCGAAAAATCTTTTTTTTTCTCATTTTGTTGACTGTCCACTACGAGATTTAGGGATAAAAATCTTTGTGGAAACATATGATCCGTTCTATTTTGTTTTCTTTAATGGATTTTCAAAGTAATCCCTAATGCACTTTTAGATATTTAACAAAAATTCTAAAATCGGTTATTAATGGTCATACAGTGTATTGGTGATATGAATGTACAGCTGATATGAATGTGCGTACACTCCTTAAATTTTCAGGGTTGTGTTGCTCCTGTGTTTCTAATTAGAATGTTTTGTCAAACCTTTATTCTTCAGATTAAAACCTTTATGCGATTAGTTGTAAATTGTGCAATATTTTCAGCAGTTAAATCAAACGAAAATTTCTAACCGAATATGGGTAGAAATCTATACATTCTCTAATACACAAAAAGAATGCTGTTTGTTACCGTAATTTCCGACGTATAATCCGCGGATTAAACAATTCTATTTCGACCCAGAAATTTTATCTTGTAATCGAAGCCAAATAATTATCGCTATCTAAAAAGTTACACTCCATTAAAAAAAATTCTCGGTCGAAAAATTATTACTTGATCTGCGGATTAGGCAATTATGGTAATTGTAAGTTTTTATTCTAACTTCATTCATCACAATATGAATCACACACGCAAAATTTCCATTTTGTCTGTTTGAATAATCTCAATTATTCATATCGCGAGGGAAACAATCATACCTTGATTATTTTAAACTAAAAAAATGTATTTCAAAATGATTTCTTTGTTGATCATTTCCAGGAATTATTTTTAATTTTCTTTATGCGTTTGCATTTTTACATGCGAAACATCTTTAAATTCACAATTGAAATGTGAGCTTGTGGCCTTTCTGTGGTACACAGTAAATTGCTTATGATACTTATAAACTTTTTTATTTTATTTTTAGCACTTCCCCTCTAAGCCAAGCATCTGACACAAATGTGACGTCTGCAAGATTCGCACACTCCTTGGAATTTCCAAGGACTCCGGCACCACTTTTAAAAATAAGAAAATTTACATTTAATTTTTAAACCACCACATTCGCAAACCCCACCTTCATTCACAGATTTTACGCTATTTTTCTGAAGTGAAACACTTCGAAAATATTCTTAAAATTTAGTGGTAGAACTGTGCGAACCCTGCTTCTGACGTAGATCAATTTTATTTTATCCGTTTGTTTAGAATCTTCTGAATTTACACGCAAGTAAATTCTAAAAGTTTTACTTAACTAATTTCATTGCAGACAAGTACGAAGAATAAACCATTTATAAATTATTGCAGGGATCGTACCGGTAGTTCCAAGGCCCCAAACCTATCCTTTTCCTTCTCTTGTGTCTTTAATTTCTGTAATTTTGCTTTTAAATTTATCTGGTTTAAATCTGGATTTTTTTTCAACCTGGCTTCAACTAGAGTTTCCGTAATTGGATCGTAGGAAAGGGCATCGGACGGACACGCAGTACGGAAAGCTGTGAGCCGCGAATTCCGAGTCCGCAGTCTTTTCGCTCTTCATTTCTTATTCGGACTCTCTAGAAGAAGCCAAGAAAAATGGGGAAAAAAGTCAAACCAACGACATCGAACAAATTTCAAAGCAAAATTGCACAAATGCAAGAGCTATCAGAGAACGCTTGGGGATTCGAGATTATGATCGTTTCTTTAAACTAATTTTCCCCTCCAGCAGGGCTCTCAAATGGTCCGCGAACTGAACATCAGAATTTTTTTAGAGAAATTTTCTTTTTAGATTTTTCTTGCAAATTGTCAAGAAACCACGTTTGGAAGTTGATTCTAGCTCAAACGTATTATGAAATTTTCTATTAAAAAATACTGATGTTCAGTTCGCGGACCATTTGGGAGCCCTGCCTCCAGCCTATAGTACCTATCCATTATAAGAGAATTAACAGAAATTTTAACAAGCAAAAATTCAATATGCAACGATGTAGCATCCTTCAACGAGTGTTGCCAGATTGGGATTTTTTAAAATTCAGATTATTTGTCTGTCACTACTTTTTAAGAATAGTATAATTCTCCTTATTTAAAAAAAAAAATTCATCCGCTTTTAAATAGCTGAACATTTCTATTGCAAAAAAGCGATGACAATCAAACAGGCTGGGGACATTTTTGTTTCCAGCCAACTCTTACAACAATGCCTTCAACGTGCTAAAATTATGGCTCGAGCTACTTAATGTTTACGAATATAAAATACGCATCCAAGTAAATTAAAAATGACATGCGTAATACGGAGGAATACTTAAAAATTGAATGATGGCGTTTCATAGACCATGAAATTAAAAAATATTTTTAGCCATTTTAAAATGATTCGGATAGAGCCGAACAGTCAAAATAAAAAATATTTTACTGTTTTTAAAATGTTAATATACAAGTTTTGCAGGGTGCCGTGCGGTCAGGGAAAAACAGAGAAAAAATTGAGGTTATTAGCCGTTTTTTCTTATAGAAAATGATTCAAATTATGTAAAGGGATTAAACAAGGCGAATGTATCTTTAACAAAATAGTGGTAATTACCACTTTTTTGACTGTTTTTCCCTGACCACTCGCCACGATTTTTTAAAATTCGGATTGCTTTACTGGCACGATTTTTTTGAAAATGCAAAATTCGGCTGCTTTTCACCGCAATTAATATTCCATTAAATAAGGTTAAATCAGGTTAATTTTACAGTTTTAAAAAGTGGTGCCAATGAAGAAATCTGAATTTAAAAGATATAACCTACTGGCAAAACTGCATATAAAGATTCATACCGGTCCTAGAATTTACAGACCTGGGAATTCTTACAGACATTCTCTCTTATAGAAATTCTCGCCTTACGTAAGGCAAAATATTGCTCACTTGATATAGATTTTTTTAAATAGAAGAATTATGATATCTTACCTGGAAAATAATCAGACTCGTACGAACCCGGTTTAATTACATAAACAATAAGCATTTATTGCATTAATAAAACATATTATAAACCTCTTTCACAATATGTGAAGAGTTAGACCCCTTGATACTGCTAATTGGAAAGGCGACAAGGAAAGAATCCAAACATGCATAATTTGAAGATTATTGTATTTAGACTTGTAAAATGATTTCGAGGAGCAACAGATGCATTGCCGGTCATTTATTAAGAAATAACCCCCATTTGATATATTGCTATTCCAGAAATATTATTAAAATCCAGAAATAGTTAATTGCAATACGTAACCTGTTGCCAGGAAAAATTTCTTTATACTGAATTTTTGATACCCGTTACACAAAGCATAGAACTTACTTGCATTAATTGATGTAAAATGCTTGAATATTCTTCATAATTATCTTAAAAGTGAAATTTAAACTGTTAAGAAAAACTAATTTTATGCATTTAGGAACAAATTTGATATGAGATATTGTACTACCTATTTTCTCACTTATCAGCTCAGATATTTTGATTTCCAACCAGAATTTATTTCAATGAAAGTATGATTTACTTTTGCTTACCATTTATTTTCTTTATTTTTTTGAATCAAATTTTATGTAAAAAAGATTTAAATAAACCGCAGCGTATACGGGGAAATTTCCGATAATACAAATTTAAACAAAAATTTATTTCAAATCACATATTCCTTTCTGCCCCCCTCTTTATTTAGTAAGCATTTCTTATAGGATAATAGCGAGTTCAAAATATATCACAGATTCCACAGTGAAACGTTTAGATACAATGCTAAGTGAAAATGAAGAGAGACAGTTATAGACCATGATTTCACGAAGGAAATAAATCTTACTTAGCTACGAATAAAACATAGATTGATTCCGTCCATATTCTGTTGCAGCGCAAAGATTTCTTTTCATTCACAGGTTTCAGCTTAATGACAAAGTACACTATCTAATGGTTAATCTACTTTTTTTTAAATTTTTTGGCAATTTTTTTAAATTGTATCAACCTTTGAAATAGCTATTTGCTTTATTATAGCAATATTTTAAGCACATTTTTAGGTGTATTTTTTACAAAATTCATGCTTGGAAATGATTTAAAAGCTGTAAAACGTCATTAAATTAACGTCCACCATACAAACGAAATTCATTTCTATCTATTTGAAGATGAAAAAAATGAGATCATATGGCATATTTGACAGAGATGATGAGCGATAAATATGCAAATCTTTATTTCTGCAGTTATGAAAAATATCGTATACACAATTTAGGTTTGCCTCAGGTGATAATTTTTTTAAGTTTTTGTAAATCCAGTTTTTGTAAAACAAATATCATTTACATACACTTTGAAAACATTTGTAAGAAAAATATACTGCAAAATTTATATTTTTTTAAATAGTGTATTTGAGCAGAATATAATAATGCTCACCCGTGGCAGGCCCGACATTTCTGGTGACGAGAAGAATGCTGATAGTGAAAGAAATTACTTTATTTCCAAATAAATAAATAAATAAAAGAGAGAGGGACTGAGAGGAAAAAATTATCCCTGGGGTGGATTCAGTAAAAGCGGAGGTAAGAAGTAATAATACAAATTTATCAAATAAAATGTACACAGCTACCAACATTTAAGGTAACCAATTCCCACTAAAATTTAATTTTAAATTTTGTCTGTCTTTTTTTAACCGTCAAATTCTCAATATTAAACATGGCAAAAATCTCTGATAAATTTTAGCGGTAACAAAATATCGCAAACATCGGCAGCTAATGCGTTACTTTATTTTGTATGAGTAGATATTTGACTGGAGTATATGAGTGATTCTTGCCTATCAGTCTAATTACCAGGGTAGAATGAGTTCCAGAAATTGCGGAATTCATACCAGAAAATTTAAATGGCAAATTTCGGCCTTTTTGATAACGAAATGCCAGCATCAATCAACCCCTTGAGGGGAGGTGGAATATATTTTATCTCACATAAGTTTAACTAAAATTCGCACCACAAAATTTTACGTATGTTTTACTTTGTGGGAGAACAGATGAAAAAGTTCTTTTCCTTATTTTGAAATAATTTTTTTTTTAAGTTTCAGTGCTAGTTCTACGTTTCCAAAACTCAACTGCTTGCCCTTCAAAAGATTAACACTAGAACCGCGGGAAATTTCACTCAAGTTTTATAAAAATAATTAACATCAGAATTTTTATTTAAGTCTATTTAATTTATTATTTCAAATAATTTTCGTGCAGCTTACATATAAATTATTTTAAAAAGATTTATCTGGTTCGAATCGACATCTTTTCACTGAGCACGAGTCAAAATAACCCGTTTCCGCGGTTCTAGTGGTAAAGCAAATATATTTTTTAAAATTTTTATTTTAAATTTCTAATGTGAATACCGAATATCTGAATAAAATATATTCACTAAATCGAGAGTACTGATGGAAGAAAAAATGTTACCATGGGCATTAGAGGATTAAGTTGGTAATCTTGCTCTTTGATTTTGTGAAAAGTAAAATTTAAAATTTAAAAAATATTTTTTAGAAATAGATATAACAGAAAGTTGTGCGCATTTTATTCATGTATAAACCTAAACAACATTCAAGGCTCTCAAATGGTCCGCGAACTGAACATCAGAATTTTTTTAGAGACATTTTCTTTTTAGATTTTTCTTGCAAATTGTCCAGAAACCGCTTTTGGAAGTTGATTCTAGCTTAAACGTATCATGAAATTTTCTGTTAAAAAATACTGATGTTCAGTTCGCGGACCATTTGGGAGCCTTGAACATTGTTTTGTACCCGCCTCTAACCATTTCTGTAATTCATTGCATTCTATTTGAACCAGAAACTTCTACATAAAGTAATTTAACCCGGGAGAACTCGCTATAAGAATTTCTCTCACGGTGCCCAATTCTTTTCTTTTACTTTACAGTCACTTAATATCAGGTTTTTTGTTTGGCTTAGTACTTTTATTCAAAAAAGAGGTACAGTAATCGAAATTCAATTTTGAAATTTTATTAAAATGAAAAAAGTCTTAAAAATAGTCTTAAAAAGGGTACGATGGAGAAAGAAAATCTCATGCGCGAGTTCTCGCGGGTTAAATAAATATCAAATAGAATTAAGTTCAATAAATATGCTGAATAGTTTTAAATAAATGCCAAATAGGGGAACTAAGTTCAATAAATATGTTGAACAGTTTAAAATAGCAGTTCAAGTGATATGCTTTTAATCAACGTTGACTAAATTTTCAAACTGGTAATGGGGTGATGCAATTTCATTGAAAGGGGTTTGAAGTGACAGTGAAAGTGAAAGTGACAATCAAAATTAAGAAAAATTCTTCTCTGCACACCGTATGTTAATCGTATCAGATAAGTATAAAGAAGTATTACGCGCCGCTTTTGACGAGTGTGTTACGTTTAGGTCGTTGGGGATGAAAAAAAAATAATGAAATTATCCGTCGCAAATCAGTTGTTTTATGCTCGCATTCACCATCTATCTCAACCTAAGAAACATCGGTCAAACGCTCAAATGAAATTCACGATCATATTTGATTGTACATTATCAAGGATATGTCCAGTCAGGATAAAAGGTGAACACCGTTTGAGCGTTCGACCGAAGGTTTCAGTATAACTCGGGGCTGAAATAGTTGGCGAATAGGAGTGTTAGCGATATAATTTACGTTCAGGGGACGGAGCATATAGGATAAAGTTTATTGCTCATATCAGTATTTTTTATCCATAATATTCATGAGACATTTTAAAAGTATGCAACAGCAGGACTATACATGAAAATTATTGATAACAGATACTGGTAAAAACAACAGAATTTCATCTATATGCTCCGACCCTTGTTTATGTCTTACACTATTTTTTATTGTAATGTAATTATTCTATAACATTTGTTATATCCTTAAAGTTATAATTTTTTCAGCAAGGTAACTTTGCGCGCATTTCTATATAAAGCACCACAATTACCAGTAAACTCTACAAATGTATGGCATTAACAAACATGCACCTAGCACACAAAACAATACATTTACAAGGATACCATTGGAAACTATTTTTTGATTCATCTCGCACCACTTTCCTAAATAAAAACACCTTACATGTACTTTCGAAAACATGTGCAAGTCAAGCACGCTAAAAAAATTGTTTTATGTAAAGAGTGGTGCAAGTACCACAAAAAAATAAACGCCCATGGAAGCCCTGTACTTACAACGATTGAATTTTCGTTTTTATTTTCTAAATATAAGTAACATAATTAAGTTAACGGTGAGTCTTTTAACAGGGTGGCAAGCGGTCTAGAAAAAACACAGTCGAAAAGGCATTAAATGCTAGAATTTTGTTAAAGAAATATTTGGATTCTTGACCCTTTCCGGCACGGGCAAAATCTCTTAGTAAAATGAGAAGTTATCGACTGACACCGGAATACACAAACGAATTTTTTAGATATTTTGAATTCCTGAATTTAAGCTTTTACTGTAAAAGCAAAATTTTTCTAAAATATTACTAGTGCCGGTTGCAAGTCCGGAATTAAAATCAGGCATCCCAGACGGAAAGGGGTGTCCTTTTATATTATTCCAAATATTTTCTATAAGAAAATACTGGTATATCCCTTTTTTACTGTGTTTTTCTCTGAACACTATACCACCGTGTTTAAACATTTGTGTTTCTGTGTTCTAGTACATGGAATACCCAACTTGCTACCGAAATGCTACAACGACACCAGCGTTCATGTTTAAACACTTGAGGGGCGGTAGTATGGCTATGAAACCACTTAATTTTTGTTGCCAAATGCCACACTGGCACCAGCATTTTTATAAAAAAAATTGTTTATAATATGTGTGAAATATATCTTTTTCATACTTACAAATAAATTTGTTTTCAAATTCGGTATCATTAAATTCTTCTACATTTTCGCAATGGAAATGCGCTGTGCCGCTAAGAGTTAAATATTTCTCGTTTATCACGTACGGGAAAATAGCTTTCAATTACTTTCAGATAAATGTGCACGTAAATTCCTGTGTCATTCAGTCATTTAAAAGCTTTCGCCATGAAAGTGCCTTCCGCCGCAGAGGATTAACAGCAAAAACGGTAAATACACGAGCCTCCAAAAGTTAAGGTACAGCAAGTTTTTCGTAGCTCTCCAGAAAAAAAAAATGGCAGTCAGATAAAACTTCATAGTTTACATAAACGACAATAATAAGCTTTAAAAAAATTACGCAAAAATTACAACTACCACTTTTATTTTATAGAAAAGAATTTGTATTTGTGAATAAGAGAAAAATACGCAGTTACTAAGCTTTCGTAATATCGCGTGTAAGTTTTGTTGTATTTGAACTATTGTTGTTGGTTTTTTTCACTGCAACAAGTAGAGTCTAGAAATGTCTACAAGGAGTCATTAGCCCAATTCAAAGAAGTGGCGGGCAGTAGGATTGATGGAAATGGGGTTGTCACAGGCTCAGTGTTGTCAATGGGCTACTTTGCTTAAATTCAGATTTCTTGATTAGACCCACTTTTTTGGAATAGTAAAATTCCAATTATTTAATAATACATTATTAAGGCGAAAGCAAGTGATTTTTTGACATTTCAGAATGGTGGTACCAATCAAGAAATATGAATTTTAAAAAAGTAGGGCCCGCTTATGTTGGGCAAGAGAACATGTTTCCTGAACCAGACCAAAATGGGCTTCTGTACTCTTCACACTCGAGCTCAGATTCACACTAGAGAGTAATTTAAGGGCACAGTGGACCTTTATTTGAGCAAAATCGTCGCAAAAAAGGTCCAATTCTGTGGTATAATGGTTTCAAAACAGTTTTTTCTTATTAAAATATCATTTATAAAGGTTTTAAGAAGTAAATAACAAAGACAAAAGTGCTTATATACTTTAAACCTGTTTTTCTAGAAACTAATTTTTCAGCATTTTTAGATTTTTGAAATACTTCTTGCGACATAATTTTTGAAATTTATGAATTTTAATTTACGTCGTTTAAATTTTAATTTATGAAATTGATAAGGAAGTATGCTGTTATTGTTTAGAAAGAAATTGTGTAAGCTTTTTAAAATTCGTCTAAATTATAATAGTCAAACTTGATTTTTTACTTATTAAAAGGCAAAATTTTGATGAAAATCGGTATGGAATTTAGAAAAAAATCTATAAAATATTAACTATTCAAGAGATTTAAAAAATCTCACTTAAATTTGTTTATAATAGAGTTTTAAGTAAAAAAATTCATAAGCAAGAAAATATCTCAAAAATTAAGACACGAGGAGCATTTCAAATTTTCTGTTAAAAATTAAATAAAATTAACAATTTAAAAATTGGATTGGAATTTTTTTGAAGGTGTTCTATATGCTTTAGATGAAATGCATACCTGCACAAAAAAATTCATATTGCTATGATAAAAATTAAAAAAAAAATTGAAGTCCACCATTCCCTTAAAACGTCTTCTGATCTGTAGAGAACAATGCCCATCAATAAAACACTGTCGAAACACACAGGTAAAGAAACGGTGGAATTATAATTTTTCACAGGGATCTCACTCGGAGGCCACACTGACCTGCTTGTGTTCCATGAAACAACTCTGACTGGTGCTAGATATCGGCATGAGATCCTTGATTCATATGTGATCCCATATGCTGGTGCTATATGCAATGGTTTCATTCTAATGTATGATAATACGAGACCATACTCAGCTGTGGTTGTTGAGGATTATCTTGAGGATCACTATTTGGAGAGAACGGAATGGCCAGCTCACTCTCCAGATTTAAATCCGATAGAACATCTTTGGGACTATCTTAGAAGACAGGTGCGGCTTTAAGACCTCCTCCGTGGTCAAATAAGCTGGAACAAGGCTTACTCCATGTCTGGTCACCGCTATCTATTTTCGTAAACTGACAATTTAATTGAGAACATGGAAAGTCGATGCCGCCAATGCCTTCATGTCCGGGGTGGACATATTCCGTATTAGAACCAGTTTTTTAATGTTTCTGTTGCATTTTACTGCATAACACTGCGATGTATTGATTTCTCCAAGAATGGAATTTTCCACCATGAATGCTTTTTTGTTGTTGGTTTATTTTTGACGGCCGATTATCTACACTAGGGATATAGGCACAGGGAAAAGAGTGCCCTTCGTGGGGGTCTTTCTAAGGGAATCTAACTCGTATTTACGCAAGGTTCTAAGAAACCACGAAAACTCCGAACTGTTAGGCCGACAGCCGCGACTGGGTTCGAGCGCAGCACCTGCCGTCTATCAGTTGAGAGGTCAGAACCTCTCGACCACTGGTGGGGCGCTTTTTTGTTGTAATTTGATTTATACGTTTAACTTAAATAAATTTCTATATCGCATTTAATAAATAGCAGTTAAGCGCATATTTGCTCCAAATTTTTTGTTTCTACATTCATTCATCTGCAAATTAAACGCAAAAAACCGGTTGTAAATTAACTTTTAAAAGCCAGTGTATAACGATATGTCAAATATAACAGAATAAATACATTATAATACACCGTAAATTTCCGACGTATAATCCGCGGATCAAACAATCATTTTTCGACACAGAAAAATGTAACTTTTCAGATCGCGGTAAATATTTGACTTTACCCCTTCCGGCACGGGCAAAATCTGTTAGAAAAATGAGAAATTATCGACTGACACCAGAATTTACAAACGATTTTTATATATATATTGAAACTCCTAATTTAAGCTTTTTTGTAAAAGTAAAATTTTACTAAAATATTATTGGTGGCGCTTGCAAGTTTGGAATTAAAATTAGGTATCCCAGACCGGGCACAGTGTGCCGGAAAGGGTTACCGTGATTTCGGGTGTATAAGCCGCAGATCAAACAATTCTTTTTGGACCCAGAAATCTTATTTAGTGATTAAAGACAAATATTTACGGCGATCTGACTAGTTATATTTGTCTTAAAAAAAATTCTGGGTCGAAAAAGAATTGTTTGAGCTGCGGCTTATACAACCGAAATTACGGTAAATTAGTAAATAAAATTTCTGGGTAAAAAAATAATTGTTCGGTCCGCGGATTATACGTCAAAATTATGGTGTACTATAAACATATTATGTCACATAAATTGTCGGATATGTCGAAAACAGCTGTTTTGCAACGGATAGTTACGTTTAGTTGAGATTTTTTTTCACAAGAAATTGATTCACAAAGAAATCATTCCAACAATAGTACTCTTTTCAAAATCAGTGCTTCTTCCACTTCCCTTGTTAGCAAGACTGCAATATGATATTTTGAAACAAGCAAAAGTAAGTTTCATTATTTGTATTCTTTTATTTCTCTCTATTTTTCAACTTGTAAGTGCTTTTGAAGTCCATATCATTAAATCATACAACTTTCTCTGAAATGGAGCTTGTTGCTTCTACAAAATATAACTTTCCTCCTAATTTAATATGATCTTTTTATATTTCACATGAGCAATTTAATAAAATAGGGTAATATTGACATAAAAAATGAGGGAGAACATGTTTCTGACCAGAATAAATGTAAAACAATTTTTAATTTACAGTGAAAATTCTTTATGCATTAGAATATAAATTTTATTTTGTATAATAATATTTTAAAAAATATTTTATTATAACACTTACATATGTTCCAGGAACTCAGTGCGTGAAGTGGTATACAAGAGAAGGAAGTGAATAATTTGAATATTTAAACTATTATTGGAGTAAAATGAAATTATTTTCTTGAAAATTCGTTTTAAAATTGTAGAACGACATTCAAGAATGCATTTTATGCTATAGATTATAGAAAATGCTATAGAAATTTAGATAATATATGAAGTATAGCACTCAACCACAGTTCACTGCTAACTAAATGCGAATGCTAACGCAAAAATGGCTGCTGTCCAAGAAGTAGTTTTCAAATACTATCGGATAAAAGCGAATCATATAGCTACCAATCTTTGATAAAACAACAATCAACTTATTTCACTCTAGAAAGTTATAATTTGATCATTAAAGAAGGTGAAGAATGTACATTATTATTGGTATCACTATTCACTGATGTGACAAAAGTCATGGGATAGCAATATGCAAATTTATAGATTGCAGTAGTGTCGCTTACAAATTTTATAAATGGTCAGTGCCTGGGCAGGATTTTTATTTGTGTTCAATTGTTTCGTGTGAGAAAATTGATTATATGATTATGGCCACACGACGAGAATTATTGGATTTTGAACGCGGTATGCTAGTTGGGGCTAGACGCATAAGACATTCCATTCCGGAAATCATTACGGAATTCATCATTTTAAGATTCATATCATTTTGAGATTGAAGAATATAAGTGACTAGACAATTTTCGCGGATGATTTGGCCACCGCGATCACCCAACATGAAAACCATCGAACATTTATAAGACATAATCGAGAGAAAAGTTCGCGCACAAAATCCTCCACCGTCAACAATTTCGGAATTATGGACGTCTGTAGAGGCTGCATGGCTCAATATATCTCTAGAGGACTTCCATCGACTCGTGTAATCCATGCTACGTCGTGTTGCTGCAATTAGCCTGACAAACGGAGCACCGACACGCTATTAGCAGGGTATCCCATGACTTTTGTCATCTCAGTGTAGTTCGCTGTTGATTTGTAAAAGAATAACTTGAAATAGAAGAAAAAATCTAAATACAACAGAAAATCAGGTACATAGTGTTAATATTAATGACGATGAAAACAGAGTTAATTAACTCTTTCATAGGCGGTGGTAGATTTCTTATATTACTTAATATCATTTCAAAACTGCAAAATGGTGCTATATTTTTTAAATAAAATTTTGCTTTCATAATGTAGGAAAAGAATGGATTTTTTCATATAAATATGTTCTTAAATTCTGATTAACCTCTTAACGGATTCTTTTTTACGTGCAATCAATTGAAAAATGGGTTAACAGCACTTGTCTTAAACTAAAATATTCGTAATATTTAGTGTTACCATTTCTGCAATTAAATAGTATAAAATTGTATTTAAAAAAATTAGTGGTGTCAAAAAGCTTTACGTGATGAATCAAACGAATTCTTCTTGCCCGTACGACGTAAGGACAAAACAGAGAAGCGATTTAACTCGTTTTAAAAATAGCATTTGTCAGTTTGTGGCTATTTGATGTCACGCACTCAAAGATTCCAACAGAAATAAAGTAATTGGAGTAAAATTTAAATAAGAGGAATTAATCCACTTAATATGTAAATCACATCAATATTATGTGATAAGTACATCAGCGTCCTAGCGTAAAATTGTTAGTATCATACTAATAACTTTACGTCAAACATAGTACCTTTCTCACAAAAAAAAAAAAAAAAAAAAAAAAAAAAAATTATATTATATTTTCAAACTATGGTCCGCGGCTACCAATTTGCGTTTATTTTAGTGTAAAAATTGCCTTATTTGATAACAGAAACTTTGAAATTAAAGGCGAAGTTTTATTTTCGGAATTTGTGGTGAGAAGCAAACTGCATGTAAAATATGATGCTGTTGATGACTACTATTTCTTATATTATAACCCAATCATTCTAAACTGATGCAATTAACCCTTTAATTCCCATGGTAGAATGCTTTCTAGAAAATACGCAATTTAGGGAATCGGAATTCATACAGGAAAATCTAAAAAGCAATTTTCGCCTTATTTGATATCTGAATGTTGGCGATTCATTGAAGCAAAAATCTTTTTTTTTAAACCAACCATTAAATTTCTGGGGATACATGAAATTGTTGAATAAAAAATATTCGCTAAATCAGGGGCATTGGTGGTAGCAAAAATCCTACCATTGACAATAAAACGTTAACACTAGAACCGCCACAACGGACATTTTGACCAGTAAAATTAGGTGAAAAATGGGAAATTGAATTAGTAGCAAGAGGCCGGTAGAGTCAATTTTATTAGAAGCCACTATGATTTCGCACTTTCATGACATCTAGGTTATATGCATATTTTTTTTATATAAAATAAGTATTTTAGATTTTATTTAATAAGTAAATGTGTTATTAATATACAGCACACCTAAGTGAAATCGAAGCTATTCGAAATATTTCGATTCAAACCCGAATTTTGTTTCTAAAATAAGTAAAATATGTTCCCCTGAGAAATAAGTTTAAAGTGTGCCATGGAAAAATAAGTTAAATAATTTAGATAAAAGTTATTATGCAAAATATTTTTATAACACAGGGGTAAAATTTCCGCCGGTTTTAGTGTTAAAGAAGTTTCTCTTGTACAATTAAAATCTGATTATTTTCATCAAAAATAAAATGTGTTATAAATGCATTACTTATTGTAAAATTCGTTGCACTGTACAGCTGATAGCGAATGCTAATAAGGTATGTCATGCAAATGTGTCCAATTCAGGTAATATGGCCAACCTGCAATATCGTAATTAATTTGAGTGAAATTTAAAAGATGATGCTTGGATCTATTACCTAGACATCTGAATAATTTAGTTTAGCACTGTGTTGGCCGTAATATTTGATCACGTGAATAGTGGGAAAGTTATTGTTGAATTGTTGTTAGTTGCATTGGCATTTTAGAAATTTTTCTCTGGTAAGTTTGTTACTTTTTTTATTTAAACAAAGTATTTATATTTATTGTTAGACATAATATTTAAGCTGATTTAAAAAAAATAAATAAACTGTAACAATGAATTTTAATATCTGAGTGTTCAGGCAGAAATATGAACACTTTTTTCAAAACTCATCATTGTTGGTAATAGGCCCATTGGGAATATTACCTGAACGTATGTCATACTACATTCATATAAATACATTTTCCTATTTTTTATATTTATTTATTTATGCAAATAACTGGGTTAAAGAATTTAATGCACTACTAGAATTAAATACCAAATAAACTAACTTTTAAATATCTATATTACTACCAAGTAAACACAAACAAATTCAAATGCAGTAATTGCTAAATTTTCTTACTGTTTGTTTTTTTTATAATTATTTGTAAAAACTCAAAAAATAAATTTGATATTCTACTGTCTTAATTTCTCATACGTTAAATATGAATATTTTCAGTACATTTCACCTATGGCCATATTACTTTCATATGGGCATATTACATTCATCAATTAGACGTTTTAAAATAAAAAAGTTACTGCAAGTATAAAACTTGATTAATTAAAATTTATATATATATTTTTTCAATACTTTTCTCTTTTCGACAATTTTTATTTTTTTAAATCACTTACAAAAATTGCTAAAAAATTCTATTCTTAACATGGCCATATTACCACCTGGACATACCTTATATTGTAAGCCTACGAATGGTTGAGATGTATTGTTTGTAATGCTGGTAGACGGGAGGAGCTGGGTTTGAACCCAATCGCGACCGTACGCCTAGGTGTTTGGAATATTTAGTGGTTTTATTCGAAACTTTGCAAAAATACATGTTACGTTCTGTTAGAAAGCCCCCCCCCAAGAAGGACCCCTCCCCTCATTTGGCCTCCATCTTTAATTTAAGTAATCTGCCGTCGAAAACCGCACCATACAGCAAATATATTGTATCTTATAATGTTACAGATATATTCCTATGTTCTTATGTAGCATTGTGCATAATTTTTATTTTTCGTTACATTTTTTAATTTACCAGTTAATGTTCAAAAGCTTTATTATTATTATTATTATTATTTTGTTACTTATAACTCTCATAAGATTCAAAAAATGTCCTCCCCCCCTTTAGCAAATAAACATATTTCCATTCTAACCAGAAATTTTTCATGAAATATATTAAATGTAATACGAGCAAAAACAATTTAATTAAATTAGTGAAATAGTTTTAAATAAAAATTGCAATGAAAATTTCATACAACTTGTTTAAAATTTTCGAGATTTTCAGCATTAATCCACGAATATTCTTCTTTGAATGTATAATTTTATTTAAAATATTTTTATTCTCCATATTAAGAAGAAATTATTTGTAACAAAATGCTAATTCTTTTAAAAATAATTTAATTACTGCAATCAATATTAGTTTAAGAAAAAACTATAATACGTCTCATTAATTTTTTTAAACATCCTAATAATGATGTTTGTAGTTAAAATTATCTTAGTTTCCAACATTTGATTTATTAACTAATTAGTTTATGTTCAAACTATATATTTCGGTGAATATTTTATCTTTAATGAACGCAACTACTGTCTTAAGTGTGAGATAATTATATTGTATTGGAAAGAGGGCAAATTATATAGTAATTTGCATCAATCTATGTAAAGGAATATTTTTGGAATAAGCATTTGATTCCGCTAAGTACAAGACAAAAATATAATCCTAGTTTTGTAAGTCCCATATAATTAAAAATACGTTATTAAAGATTAATATATAAAAATAAAAAAAACATATTTTGATGATAACGAATAAATCTTCAAATATTCTACATTAATGTGCAAAATTTTAATGCACTATTGTTTAAATATTATAATGGTGGCATTTTTAGGTTTGAAAAAAACTTTTAATTCACTATTTGACATTATTCGTATTTGAATAAAATTATTGTATGTTTTATTTTTATAAAATGCTCTATGTGTAGTCTGTATAAGAATATATTTTATGATTTCATTTTTTTAATTACCGTAATCTTCAGATTACATAATGGAAAATTTTCTATTAATTATTTGTGATACAATGAAGCGGAAAGGTTGGCAGTTTTGTATTTAATAAGGCATCAGGTTTTGCTATTTAACCCTTAAATGCATAGGATAGAACGCGTTCCAAAAAATGCGCAATTCAAAGAATCAGAATTCGTACAAGAAAAAGCTAAATAGTAATTTTTCTTTATTTAATTACGAATGGTCTGTCATTAACTAAAGTGAAAATTCCTCTTTTAAATTTCTGGTGAGAATACGGAATATGTAAATAAAACCCCCAATAAATCGGGAACACTTATAGTATCGAAAATGATACAATATGCATTTAACCTTCCGTCTACCAGACAAAACACCCATTTATCTACAGCAACACCTAATTTTAATTCCAAACTTGCAAACGGCACCAGTAATATTTTAATATAATTTTGCTTTTACAATGAAAGCTTAAATTAAGGAATTCGTAATATCTAGACAAGTCCTTTATAAATTCCGGTGTCAATCGACAATTTCTCATTTTACCATTGACACCAGAAATATTGCTGTCGGGTCCAATGGACCCGTCTGGTAGACGGAAGGTTAAGGGTTAATACAATTGAATTCAAATCGTGCATCTTTTTAAAAATTTTATTTTTGACTTTCCGAATGCGTACTTGAAATTCTGAATACTAATGTTTGTTTATTTAATGACGGACATTTCAGATTTACTTAACCCATTAGTGCCTAGCGTCCCTTTTTTAGGGACGCTTCGAAAGGTGCATTCAGCACTGTTTTTGACACCGGTAAAAAAGAAAAGCAATAATTTTTTTATTTAAATGATGCATTTTCGTGATTAATGAACTAAACTTAAATCTTCTAAAAATAGCGGTGTCAACCAAATAAAATTTACGCAAAAGATGCTGGGCACAAATGGGTTAAAGTAGATATTCTTCTTTCATTATTTCGTGTAGGCATCAGAAATTTTTAACACTAAAACCGCCGGCTATTTTATTCAAGTTGTATAACAATTGTTTGACACCAGAATTATTATTTAAATCTATTTAACTTATTCAATTAGCCTATTTTTGTGTTGCATATATTTAACAAATCTTATCAAGAAATTTCTGGTTCGAATTGGCTATTTTCAATTTGGCATGGGTCAAAATGACCCCTAATGGCGGTTCTAGTGTTAAATAATGAAGAGATTCCTGAAATGAAGGGATATATACACTAATGACTCAAATTGTTTAATCCCAGTGAAAAAATCTAGGAGCGAGCAGCGCGTAGTATCTCACCACTAAAATTAAAAGGTTTTCTTCGCTGAAAATTTAATACTATTCGAGCAAGAATTTTATGTAAAATATTAGGTGAAAAATTAGACAAGCTTATGCATGCGAACGAAACACCCATTTTTAAAAGTTATATCAATAATTCTTTTGACCAAAATTTCGGCTCCACCAGCTTCTGAGAAGTTATGCTGTTAAAGCATGTACACAAGAAGTTACGAGTTCGAATCCAATCGCGCCCGTTGGCCTAACCGTTTTGAGTTTTCCGTGGTTTTCTTCGAACTTTGGGTAACCTTGCGTAAATACGGATTAGGATATCTTTGAAACAACCCCACGGAGGGCACTCCCCCTCGGGCCAGGCCTATATTCTTAGTGCAGATAATCAAACGTCATAAATAATACACGGGCCAAAATCTCTTGAGTTCAGACTGGTTATATATATGCGAACGGAGTCGGAGGAAACTGATTTCGTGGAATGGTTTTTTTGACCTAGGTTTGGTCGGTTGATTAAACATTATGAACTGAAAAAAGATGTTTAGTGCAGGATCATATAGTGGCTGATATTTTTGGATCGCCTGAAATTGATCTAGATGATCTTTCGGAAAAATTCATTTTGTGTCTTAAGAATGAAGATTCTTGGAATTTGAATAATGAGGTTTTATGAAAAGTACCTGGCAAAGTCAATCCTTATTTTAGTGCTGATACAATACTTTGTAATGATGAAGAAAAAAATGCAAATAAATTTCATAAATAGTTTCATTCTTTGAGCCCTGATGATTGAATTTTCTACCACTTAATTATAATTTCGAACTGTAACAGTGGCACCACAATATTCGAACAATTTATTTCTTATTTTTTTATAGTTGTTTAAAGCATTTCTTCGAGTACATCATAAACTGAATTTTTAATTTGCAAAATACTGGTGCCGGTGCCAGTTGTGACTTTTGGAATTTTGAAGAAATTTATCCACCAGAGATCAAAGAATTAGCACCTTCTAGAATGCCACCACATAAATTAAATCTTATTTTTAGTGTTATTGTTATGTTGCTTAGGAACATAAATCCGCCCAATCGTCTCTGTAATGGAGCACGTTTAATAGCGAAAAGGTCGATACAAAATATTACGGATGAAGAAGTTTTCGCAGGACACATGAGAGGCACTCGTGTTTTCATAACGAGAATTCTGCTTACTCCCACGGACACCAGTGTACACTTCCAGTTAAGCCGCCGTCGCTTCCACTTAACCACCAAACATGGTACTCACACATTATGATGATTTCAAAGTATGTTGTAGGGGTCATACCACTAATTATTCTGGTAAAAGGGTTCCTTCAAATGGGCCTTAGTTTTTGAAAAATTGGGGGTTAAAGTTCAGCGTATATTTCAATTAGCTAATAGTATAACTTACTCGTGTGGATTCCGTGGTGATGCGGTATCGTGCGAGTCTGCGGGCCCGAAGGTTGTGAATTCGAACCCTTCTTGAGCTATTTTTTGTACTTGTTTTTATAATTTTTAAATGTTACAAATTTTAAGCATAATCGGGAACTCTACAGGTTTTGATATTTTATTAGTACACTAGCTGACCCGCCCGGCGTTGCCCGGGTACGTAATAATAATGTTAAACGAACTTGAAATTTTTATGATTTTATCTTTAACTCGAAATATGTGTAAATACACTGTTAAAAATTTGACCCTTTGGCTGCATCGTCACTCCACCTCTTTTATAGAAAATGATTACTTCAGCCTATTATGGAGCATTCTCATAGGTCAAAAGATATATATTCTATAAAAGCGGGGGAGTGATGATGCAGCAAAAGGGCCAATTTTTTTACAGTGTACATTATATTAAATACGTGCCCCCTGACTGTGTCAAAAATTGGTTTAAAAGAACTAATATTTAGCTGCAAAAATACCCAAAATGACTGCAATGGGAAACGCAGGAGGGAATATGTGTCCAACGATTGCGTGATTTTCGTTTTAAAGTGTTGATATTTATTCTTAAAATTACTATTAAGTGACTAAACTAAATACTTTTTTCACATAGATATCCCAAGTGAAATACTTTGAATTTCAAACTAATTATATCACTCTTAAATCCGACTATACCGTGAATGAAATCGATTCTCGATGATTAGCTAAAAGGTTAGTACATAGTATTATAATTTCAGAACCATTTTACAAAAATAGGTGTATATTTTTTATCAAATATGCGTAATGTTCATTCTGTGAACAAAATCCTAACCGTAACCTAATTGTTTCGTAATCATAACTTGTCTCTAACCTAGCTGTATCTTAACAGTAACCTAACTGTAATTTAAATATACCATAAATGTAACGTGCCCGTCACCTAATCATAACCTACCCATAATCTAACCACAACCTAACCGCAACTTAACCTTAATCTAACTGTAACTTAACCATGATCTAACTGTAACCTAACCGGAAAATAAACATAACAAAAGGCTCACCGGAACGTAATTGCAACCTAACTGTTACCTAACCGTAACGAAGTTCTAATTTAACACTAACTATAAACGAAATATCTTAACCATCTCGCACTAAGTACTTAGTTTCACTTTCCACCGTTATGGAGCGCATTATGTTTTGTAGAACATCCGAATTTTAGGTTCGGATTAGATTCATGTTCATGGAAATTATTTTGTCTTCTTCGGATACGGTTATGGTTCTTTGGAATATTTTTGTTCAGTTTAGATTCGGTTCAATTCAGATTTCGTGGGTTTTTTTTTTCCTTCAAATGGGATTTTTAAGTTCGGGTCGGGTTGTACTTATATGGAAATTATTTTACCTAGTTCTAATGAGGTTATACTTCACTGAAATATTTTTGTTAGGTTCAGATTAGGTTTGGTTCAAATTTCGGGATTTTTTTTTTTTTTTTTTGGTTTGGATTGGGTTTATGTCCATGGAAATTATATTGCCTTGTTCGTATCTGGTTATAGTTGTTTGGAATATTTTCGCCGGATTTAGATTTGGTTCGATTCAGATTTCAAGTATTTTTTTAAATTGATTTTTAAGATTCTGGTCGTATTCATCTCCAGGGAAATTATTTTGTCTTGCTCGGATCCGGTTTTGGGTCTTTGGATTATTTTTTTCGGGTTCAGATGTCGTTCACTTCAGATTTCGGCTTTTTTAATGGAATTTTTAGGTTCAGGTTGGGTTGCGCATCAACGGAAATTATTCTGCATTGTTCGAATAAGGATATGCTTCTCTGGAATATTTTTGTCAGATTCAGATTTAGTTCATTTTTTTAAGGTTCGGATTGGGTTCATGTTCAGGGAAATTTTTTGTCTTGTTGAAATCCGGGTATGGTTCTGTGGAATATTTTTGTCAGGTTCATATTTGGTCCGATTTCAATTTTTTTTTCAAATGAAATTTTAAGTTCGGATCGGTTTCATATCCACGGAAATTATTTTCTCTTATTCGAATCCGGTTGTGGCTCTTTCGAATATTTTCATTGGATTCAGATGTAGTTTGCATAAAATTTCAGGTTTTTTTTCAAATGGAATTTTTTAGGTTCGAGTCAGGTTTATGTTCACGGAAATTATTTTGTCTTGCTCTTATCGGGTTATAGTTCTTTGGAATATTTTTATCAATTTTAGGTTTCGTTCTGGTCATTTTTCGGGTTTTTTCAAAGACAAATTTTAGGTTCGGGTCGGGTTGCATATACACGAACATTATTTTTATTTGATCGGATTGGGGTATGCTACATTTGAATATTTTTGTGGGATTCAGATTTGATTCGGGTCAGATATCAAATCCATAGGTTTTTTTCAAATGGAATTTTTAGGTTCGGGTCGGGTTTATGCTCATGGAATTTTTGTCTTGCTTGAATAGGATTATGGTCTGTTTTTTTTCGGGTACGTGTTAATACGCCTAAACATTATGTTTTTCTACAATTATTTTAGTGACTTTTTTGATATATAATTTATTTTCCTATTTGATAATTTGTTACGGTGTATGAATGGTCTGCCGATTCGAACAATTGTACGTCAAAGAGCCATTTCATTTTTGTTTTAAAAACAAATTAAAGTCTTAATAAATTTTTAACTTAAATAAATGCATTCAAATTTAATCAATTATTTAAAAAAAAAACTGCTAAAAAGCCTCATATATACATATACATATATTAACTGCAATATAGCTAACAACAAATACATTCTAATGTACGAAGTACCATCTATCTGACGTAACAGCTATGTTCAAAAATCCTAAGTTAAACTGACATTTTGCCAGTCTATGAATTTTTAAGGTCTTTGGGAAAAAAAACACCACTTTTGAAATGTGAAAATCTCAAATTGGTTTCTTTTATGGAGTAAAAAGAAATTAATAGAGTGGAAGTATTATTTCTGGAGGTCATGCATAAAAAGTAACCCTACATTAAATCCAATTAAGTACCAACAAAAGCACGTGCTTTGACACGCTTATCAGTTGAAACAGGTTTAAACCCGTATTTTTTTTCTCTCGTTTTTTAAAAAAGAACTAATTTATCGCTTCACTGGTAACAATTTATTAATTATTTTATCATATGTGTTTTAAATATCAATATAGAAAATAATTTTAACGTTTTGCTTGAAAATATAACATTATTTTGTTAGTACATTAAAATCGTCTGCAGTCAGAAATTTATATTTCAAGTTAATATATATTACTTAAGTTTTCATGCATGATTTTAAAAGAATATTTGCATCATTATATTTTAAATATTTATTTGCATGCAATTATTAAGTCATAAACATTTTTCATCTACGTTATAAAGTATTTAAAATTACATTAATGAAGGAAACTTTTAGTTATAAAATTTTTAGTTGGTTTCGAATGTTTTCAATATCTTATTTAATTTTAATTTGATATTTAATTATTGCTAATTTTCCAATTTCCTTCATTAATTTTAAAAGCGAACATTTATTCTAATAAATAATAATAGAACAAAGACCATTTTAAAAATTTGTTATTTCCTCTTGAAATATGCTTCAATTGTAATGCACTTCTTTCAATTCGTCTTATAACACAAAATCCCTTCCACGTCCTTTTGTTTGGCACATTAAAATTTGATCGATAAATGGTTTCATATCGCAAAACGTTTTTGAGGCTTATTTCACCTCCACTTATCTTATTCCTCCATGGGTTTCTTTAATTCTGTCTCAGCTTTCTTATTACTTCTGCGAAAATTTTTACACAACCAACCAACCGTAAAGAAACGAAAGAGAAAAAAAATGGGTAAAAGATAATTTTTTTTATGAAAGTGACCTCTTGATTTTAATTAATTACTCAGTTAATAATTGGAATTTCGAAATTCTGAAGCTCAGGTGCATCAGGAGAGATATTGGGCTACTCTCAAAAAAATTTTGAGCTTCGTACGTACTGTAGATTTTTCTAGCCATCGCAGACGCACAGACACACAGACACACACACAGACAGACAGAGCGTTTTGTTCTTTTATTAGTATAGATTACATTTACATTTTCGAATTTTTTTCATGAAACGTCATTTTTTGTTATTGACAAAATTGCAAAACTAATTTATGCCTAGAACTTTTTTTATTAATTTTTTCATACATTTTTTATTTAAAGCACAGTTCTGAAATAATATTTTTTTTCTATCGCTTTTTTTAATTTAATAGAATTTGAAATGAAAATTTTAACCTTTTTTCTATTAAAAATACAAAATAAATTTGGGAGCAATTTTTCAAACGTATTTAGGATTAGATAATTCAAATAATGCATATTTTCGAAAGAGTAATAAAATATTAATGCAGTAATACTAAAATGTAAGTTTTTACCAGTTATCCAAAATTTCAATGCTCTGAAAGTACATTTATCTCCTAAGTTCAACCTTAACAACATCTATCGTTTGCACAGATAAGAAATTGCAGATTACCTTTAAAACTTTTTCTTTTTTTATTGTAACAATTTAAAACATTGTGATTCATAAAAATTCAACTGGATTGTTAAAATCGTCTGTTTGTGATACATATATTCTCTCTCTCTCTCTCTTTTTTTTCTGTAAATCGTCTGCATTTTTTTCATCGGTTATATTATAAAAAAAAATTCTTTTTGTTGATCTTAAATTTGCTCTTTTACAAATGATGATTAAACTTATTTCTGTTTTAATCTTTTAATGTATTTTTAAATATATTTATTATGAATCAAGTATTTAAGGAATATAAATTATGTAAATTTATACATTTTAAAAAATATAAAAAAACAGCAGACATAAATTAAATCCGACTTGCGTTTATATTAAAAATTTCTGAAAAAAAATATTAATTTTCTCGAAAAAATTCATAAACGTATAGTTTTTTTTAAGGAGATAGTTTGCCTCAAAACTACCGTAATTTCGGGTGTATAAGCCGCAGATCAAACAATTCTTTTTCGACCCAGAATTTTTTAAGAAACAAATATAACTAGTTAGATCGCCGTAAATATTTGTCTTCAATCACTAAATAAGATTTCTGGGTCCAAAAAGAATTGTTTGATCCGCGGCTTATACACCCGAAATTACGGTAATCAAAAAAACGATATTTGTTTTTAAACATTTTAAACATTAAATGAAAGCCTGTTTAATTGTGAATATTTTAAAACTTTATTTTTACCCACGATACTTTTTTTTTTTTTTTTTTTTTTTTTTTTTTTTTTTTTTTTTTTTTTTTAATATATATATATATACACCCAGCGCAATTACCATAGAATGGATAACTTGAATTTTTTTTTTACCTCAATGTTCATATTTAGCAAAAAATGGCATAGAATTACCATAAAAAAACCAATAAGTGCAATCATATGGTTTTTGCCTAACGTAAAAGAGATTCTATGGGAAACCATATAATCGTTAAGTGTAAGGTAATTCTTGTGAAAAACCATATAAACATTAAGTGTATGGTAATTCTTTATGGTACTTATATATTAAAAAAGAGTGCCTATTTTAACTTTGGTGGCGCCATCTTTTAGGAATATGGGGAACCAAGCTTTCTAATGTATTCCGACCATGGAGGAACTGGGACTCTATCCTCGGACAAGTGGTGTAGGAGACGAGTTCATTCGGCCATATGGGGATGATGAGCTGTGCTTATAAAACGTTATATGAATAAAGCGTTTCGGTAAATCATCATTATTTGTCGTTTTAAGTTGATGGTTGATAAAAAAAGAGAGTTTTGGCGGTTTTTTTTTTTTTATAAATCGTTTTATAGACATGTATTTATAAGTTAATTTATTATTTTAATGAATGGAATAAATATCTTAGCAAATGTTATTTAGTTATACAATCTAATAAATTAAAGGGAAATTTATTTTCTGTTTATTAAAATTAATTAAAAAAAATAGAAAGTCTATAAGAAGTAATATTTAATTAGAATAAGAAATCATTTGATAACTTAGTATATAATATATTTTGAATGATTATATTAATGCATTATATTAATTCATTACTTATGAGCATTTTTTAATTTTAAAATAATATATATATATGTATATATATATATATATATATATATATATATATATATATACAGGGTGTTTCTAAATTCATGGTCCAAACTTTAAGAGGTGATGGTACACATCAAGACAAACAATATTTAAATAGGAAACCAAGGGTCCCAATGTCTTCCGAAGGAGATAGGCGCCTTTAAAGTTTAGGGTCCAAAAATTCAAATGATTATGAAAAACAGAAAAATTGGTCGATTCGTTTGCGGTTTTCACTAAAATTATTCTTTATGTCAGTATTGTCTTGAAAATAAATTATAAAGATAAATTTCAAAAAATGACGATAGAGGGCGCTTTAGACTTTAGAGTAACGAAAAACTATTTTTTACCGTTATTTTTCGCATCTCATTAAAGGTTTCGTAAGCTTAGACTTAAACTTAAATTTTGAGCTCAAAATCTGAAAAGTTGGAAGCAGTTAAGTAGCACTAACTTAACTGTGTTCAGAGGGTTTTAAATTCAAATGATTATAAAAAACGGAAAAATTGGTCGATTGATTTGCGGTTTTCACTAAAACTATTCTTTATGTCAGTATTTTATTGAAAATGAATTATAAAGATAAATTTCAAAAATGCCGATAGAGGGCGCTTTAGACTTTGGAGTAACGTACAACTATATTTTACCGTTATTTTTCGCATTTCATAAAATTTTCTTAGAAGCTTAGACATAAACTTCAATTTTGAGATGAAAATCTGAATCGTTGGGAGTGGTTAAGTAGAGCAAACTGAACTGTGTTCAATGGGGGTGGGGAGGTTCAAATTTCAAATTATTTTAAAAAACGGAAAAATTGGCCGATTCGTCTGCCGTTTTCGCTAAAACTATTCTTTATGTCAATATTTCCTTGAAAATAAATTTTAAAGATTAATTTAAAAAACTACCGATAGAGGGCGCCTTAAACTTTAGGGTAACCAACAACTGCTTTTAAGCGTTATTTTTTGTATCTAATTAAATGCTTGCAAATTCTTAGATTTAAATTTAGAGCTCAAATTCTAAATCGATGGAGGGGTTAAGAAGCGGAAACTGAACAGTGTTCAGGAGTTAAAATGTTACCCTCCCCACCCCTCGAACACATTTCAAATTTCCGCACTTAATTACTCAAAACAATGCAGATTTTGAGCTCAAAATTTAAGTTTGAACTTTTACAAGCATTTAATTAGATACAAAAAATAACGGTAATTAGATACAAAAAATAATTCAGTATTTGACTAGCACCACCTTTTTTTTTTTTAAATAGCTTAATTAGCCTTATTTTTCAGGAATTTTTTTTTTAATCTATTTTTAAATACGCCAAAATTTTGTATTTCAAAAAAGCGATGACAAGCTGGGACATTTCTGTCCCCAATATAGCAACACTGATTTTGCGGTACTAAATGAATATATATCTATTCGAATCATTAACTCCTTCATTAAAATAACAAAAATAATGCAGAAATAAATAAGTAAAATAAATAATTTTAAATAAAAAGTCTGGTTTAATATATTTCACACACTTCAATATAGTTTTTATACTTGAGTAAAATTCTGGCTATTTTCGCAATAATGTAAATATCCTTATATTCCAATATTGGAACATACAGTTAAGTAAAATACTCGAATTTGTATTCCGGAAAAGAAATCAAAAGACAAGCAAATAAATTCATTTAAAAAAAAATAATAACAGGGACAAAAATAGCACACATATTTCAATGAGACAAAACTTTTAAGAATCGGTTACCTAATTTGATTTATTGGTTTCGTGTTTAATGATGCATAATGGTAAATTGGGCGTCATTTTCCCATTCCAAATAATTTATTATCGTATTTTGCACTTTTTAAAATTTACATTTCTTTGAAATATTTTGGAATGGATAAACAATGATTAAAGCTGCCGAACATAAATACTTCATTCATCGTTTTCACATCGCCGCTCAGAAAGTGAATATAACCTATTAATATTTCTTTGCTTTGAAAAAATTATGAATATCACTCCATAGTGTATTATAAAATGTTTATATTTATTGGTTTATTAATAAAGAATGTAATAGAAGAAGCGTATGGTTTTACAACATATTTTAAATAGATTATTTCGCCTTATGTAATCTTATATATTAAAAGAAAAGCTCGAATAAGTAAGCACGGTTTAAATACGTCTCTACGCATCGATACTTGCGCCGGTATCTGAGAGTCTCCTCCTATTGGTTAATCGGAGGAGAGTGTAGTTACTGTCTGTAAGAGCATTTGCAAAGCGCGTTTGTACCGTAATTTCGGGTGTATAAGCCGCGGATCAAACAATTCTTTTTCGACCCAGAATTTTTTAAAAAATGAATGTTACGACTTAGATCGCCGTAAATATTTGTGTTCAATCACTAAATAAGATTTCTGGGTCCAAAAAGAATTGTTTGAGCCGCGGCTTATACACCCGAAATTACGGTAAATATGGGATAAGAACGCTGACACTGTTTAATGCAATGCTATAATAATTATTTTTTTAACTTTACTCATCTTATAATGATTGGAATACATTTTTTTTTCACTTTACGTAAGTTAATTTATTTCCATCTGTATTCTTTTTTTGCAATGTTATTGCCGGCAATCTTAGGCTTAATTGTAGATATGTTTCATATGAAATTGAAACATTCAATAGTTAATGATTAAAGTGTTTATTTACGTTCTTGGCCGATAAATCATTTTCTATATTGTAATTTTCAAATTTATACTAAGTATGTATAAAAAAAAAAAGGCTGGAAATCACATTGTTTTTTGTTTTGTGTTTTGATGGTGCGATTTTCGACGGATATTTTGACTTCATGGATGTAAACAGATTCGCAAATCACTATTTATTTTTTGCTTCAGTTTCTTATTATACTCATGCCAAAAAACGGTGATTTTTTTCCCACTTATAATTTCATTTTTGAGCAAATTCATAACGTTTAGGAAGTATTTACATTACATCTCATAGTCTCGCCGAATAATAGAGAATTGCATATGAAATGAAAATAATCCCAGTTATAAACAGCTTTGTAAATCATTAATATTTATTTAATGTTTCACTTTTTTTTTCAGTACACTTTTTTTAAAAAGTGTTCCCGTGACAAAATTTGCTGAGTTTTTTTGGGGAGAAGGAGGAGGGAATATTTTGATGAAATTTGCTATTTTTTTTTTAATCGCTTGATCTTGATCTCTCAACAATGTTTTTTCAGAAATATGAAGATCATTATAATCAACAAAGAAAAATAAAATTATCAGAAGAGATCCCGCTTTTTGCATAGCTTTCAATCATGATAAAGCAGTCTTTATATACCATATTCATTGCTTGCTGGTTTTTTTTATGATTAATTGGCAAAATTTGCATTTTTTGTGGTACCTAGACGATTTGAAAATTACAATATAGAAAATGCTTTATCGGCCAAGAACGTAAATAAACACTTGGGAATAAAATAACTTACGTAAAGTGAAAAAAACAATGTATTTCGATCATTATAAGATAAGTAAAGAAAAAAAATATAATTATCATAGCATTGCATTAAACAGTGATAGCAAAAATGCAGTCTCTCTGTGTTGTTTTCTCACAATCTATTTACCAATATTTGCGTTTTTTGAAGTACCTAGACAAATTTAAAGTATTTTCAAGATCTTTTGACGAAATTCACATCTTTTATGGTACCAGGACAAAATTTTTTGTTTTCTTAGGGATTTTTGGTGAAATTTGTCATTTTTTTCTCACAATCTTTCGATGTAATTTGCTGTTTTATCGAATTTATCCTTTTTTCGTGATTTTTGTTTGCGAAATTGTTGTTCTTTGTTATTTTTTTTAGAAATTTGTCGTTTTTATCCACTATTTTTAGCTAAAAATACCTTTTTTTGCGATTACCTGGATAAATTTTATGTGCTTTTTGAGATCTTTGGGCGAAATTCACGTCTTTTATGATAACTGGACGAAATTCGTCATCTTGAGATCTTTCGGTAAAGTTTATCGTTTTTCTCGAGTTCTTTCGATGAAAGTTGTCGTGTTGTCATGATTTTTCGATGTAAATTGCCATTTATTGAAGATCTTTTTGCGAAATTTAACTTTTTTTTGATTATTTCTTTTATGGTATTATCTTCTATTATCTTTTATGGTACCAGGACAAAATTATTTGTTTTCTTAGGGATTTTTGGTGAAATTTGTCATTTTTTTCTCACAATCTTTCGATGTAATTTGCTGTTTTATCGAATTTATCCTTTTTTCGTGATTTTTGTTTGCGAAACTGTTGTTCTTTGTTATTTTTTTTAGAAATTTGTCGTTTTTATCCACTATTTTTAGCTAAAAATACCTTTTTTTGCGATTACCTGGATAAATTTTATGTGCTTTTTGAGATCTTTGGGCGAAATTCACGTCTTTTATGATAACTGGACGAAATTCGTCATCTTGAGATCTTTCGGTAAAGTTTATCGTTTTTCTCGAGTTCTTTCGATGAAAGTTGTCGTGTTGTCATGATTTTTCGATGTAAATTGCCATTTATTGAAGATCTTTTTGCGAAATTTAACTTTTTTTTGATTATTTGATAAAATTTGCTTTTTTTTCAATCCTTTGACGAAAATTGTTGTTTACTCACAATCATTTGTCGAAATTTGTTGTTTTCTCACAATATTTTGAATTTTTTTTCATAATATGTTTACAAATTTGCCATTTTTAGGAATTTTTTTGTCAAAATTTGCCTTTTTTTAAAAAAATTTTCATGAAAATTGCCATTTTTTTTAGACGTTTTGGCAAAATTTTGATTTTTGTGCAATACTTTTGCGAAATTTGTTTTATTTGAGATATCTAGACAATTTTTTTTGTGCAGTTTTTTGACAAATTTTTTAGAGATCTTTTGAAGAAATTTGTTGTTTTTTGCAATATGTTGACGAAATTTACTGTTTTATTTTCCCACATCTATTTATAAAATTTCCGGGCAATGTTGTTTTTTATTTTTTTTTGGGGGGGGGGGAGTATTTTGATGAAAGTTTCTAATTTTTGTGATTATTTGCCTGAATTTGTGTTTTTTATGGTACCTAGACAAACTTTGGTACATAGCAAATGATTTCTCGCATTTTTTTTTAAAAAACTTAAACAGTTGAAAAATAATCTTCAAACATTTTCAAGAGTCTGTGATGTGTGTCGCAGCGTTGCACCAATTCTGCGCCCGGGATCATGTCATTTTGGTGTTACGTTGGTAAATGGAAAAGCATATTGAAATTTTTAATAAATATTAATCGAAAAATTATAATTAAAAATTTTCTTTGAAAATTTTTTTATAGTGGCAAAATACTTTTTTTCTTTGATTCTTTCATATTGTTGCTGTCAAGTTTTGACGGGTTTCACCTAGCCAGAATAAATATTATCATTAATTTTTTTAATATGTGAAATTTACATGTATTTTTGATTTATGAAAAGGTAATAGAAAAGTAGTTGAAAATGCAAATGTTTATTTGTTGAATGGGGTGGGTAATGTAACAACAAATTAACCACGGAGAGGATCATTGTTATAGTTGTTGACAAATGGCAAACTATAAGTTCAGTCTTATTTTGCTGCGAAGTAAGTGAAGTATGTATATATTGTATGAAATGAGTAATGACAGTAATTTATGATTTATTCATGTCATGTACAATTTATTGGTGTTGTATTTGTAAATGAAAAATTATCAAATGAGAGAGATTCTAATTCTATGACAGCATGTTTGAATGTAACTCGGCCAATTGCGGGTCATTTGCCTGGATGTAAAATGCAGGTTTTTCTTTTATTTATTGAAATTTTTGCTGAAGATTAGTCGTTAAAAAATCCTTTAATAGCTGGAAAATACCTGTGACAAGAGTCTGTGATGTGTGTTGCAGCGTTGCACCAATTCTGCGACCGGGATCATGTCATGTTGGTGTTACTTTGGTAAATGGAAAAGCATATTGAAATTTTTAATAAATATTAATCTTAAAAAAAAAATTTAATGCCTGCATTTTACATCCAGGCAAATGACCCGCAATTGGCCGAGTTACATTCAAACATGCTGTCATAGAATTAGAATCTCTCTCATTTGATAATTTTTCATTTACAAATACAACACCAATTCTTTCTTCGGTGCCGTCAAGTTTTGACGGGTTCCATCTAGTTACAGGTATATAATACAATTCATACGATTGGAAATGGTGATTATAAACTATGTTATATAAAAATTAAATAGAATCTTATTAATCTAAAGTGTGGTGGTTCAAGAATCTTCTTAAATTTTAAGGAGTGTGCGTACGCTGTTCATTGATTATTCTTCGTATAAATTAAAACTTTTTATACATTAATGACTGGATTTCATTTTTTTGGCGTATGTCTAATTGCACCCACTAGCACTGCATTTGTATTTTATGTTTTACACTATTAAAGAAAAGCACAAAATTCATATATTTTTTAAAAATACTTATGAACATATTAACTTTAAATAAAAACAATGCGATTAATATTTCTTTGCTTTGAAAAATTTCTCTCGATAGTGTATAATAAATGTTTTTATTTATTGGTTTATTAATAAAGGATGTAATAAAAGAATCTTATGGTTTTACAAAATATTTTAAATAGATTATTTCACCTTATGTAATTACAGGCAAATAATACAATTCATACGATTGCAAATGAAAAGAAATTGGAATATATTATAGAATGTAAAATATATACCTTCATTTATAATATAAGCAAAAACAAATAAAATATTTTGTGTTACCTAATTTCGGGGCAAATTACTTGTCTTCGTAAAATTCTGCAATCATTAAATGATATTGGTATTTCTAACAATTTAGAAATAAGTGAAAGCATTTTTTCAAGAACTTAAATAAAAAAAAATAAAAGAAAACGAAGACAGATTTATAAAGAAATTAAAGAAAGTTTTCATTCCAAAATTCTAGTGCCAATGCGGCTTTTAGGCCATAAAGTTAAGTCATCCAAAGATGAACCGCCGTTATTTAGCCTTTTCTCGACGGGAGCCTTTTACAAAATTTTTAATGTTTTTTCACCAGTTTTTAAAATCAAAAATTTTTACATTATTAAATAGAGAAAATGCCCCGATTAAATGAGTAAAATTTTACACTAAAATTTTACTGATCGGGGCGAACACGGATATGTGTGGCTCGTCCCCAGGGGATAAGGTCTCAAGGAGGTAAAATTATATATTCCTTAACCACTTAATTTTCGTTTTGTGATATTCACGAGCTGCTTGCCAGCTTTTATTCAGAAGTGTTTAATTCTCATTGGTTTTGTAAAATAATGAATAATTTTTAATCTGATATCATTTTGCTGTTCATTAAATAAGGTGAATATTTTTTTTCTGCAAAAAAGGGATGGCAATAATCAAAGTGAAATTTTATATCATAATTTAACGCAAACGTTAAGGGGTTAAGCATAGCTGTCAACATCTTCCGCTTTTTTGTACCACAAAAAAATGACAGTAAATATTATAATTGCAAATCGCCATAATGCGTGGTAAAATTTTCAGTTAAATTTTTCTGGTTCAAAAATTCGGAAGAGTTGTCAGCTGTGGGTTAACTTTCGATGAGATATATTTTTCCTACTGGTAAACAAAGTAGTCATGCCGGCTGAAAGTAAAATATTTACTATAACTGTTATCTGTTAATGAAAAATAATATATTACTTATTCTGCAAACCAGAACAATCCGTCAATTTGGGGTTTCATTACATACGACTGTTGCATATGACTCAAAAGCAAAATTTTAAAGAATTTCTAACCCGCAAGGTCGTGCGGACTGCGTCTTAACCCTTTCAAGGGTGGTGGCTAGAGGGTCTAGCCACTTAATTTTAATTCAAAAAGTGGCAATTGGCACCAAGAATATTTTAGTAAAATTTTCCTTTTGTAATGAAAGTACAAAATAGCGGATTTATATTTTCTAAGAAATTCGTTTTAATATTCTGGTGTCAGTCAATTATTTCATCAATTTAGGAACAGAAATCTTCTGCCCTTGAAAGGGTTAAAGGGATAGTAAGCTAGTTTAATGCCCATAATCGGAGCTTTGTGCTTAAAAAACGAAAACTACCCGCCACCAATGTGCTATGAATCTGGTTATTTCAATGATTGACAGGTCAATAACAAATACTCATGGCTATATTTTTGTTAAATAATCTTACATTTATTTATCTTATCTTGAACGGGCGATAATTTTAAATACATGATTCTATTTTTATATTATATTCGGAGCAATTAAATTTAAAGACTTTTTTAGTAAATTTCTCTAGCACATGTTATCAAAATAAAAGTGTTTCTTAAAAAAAAAAAAAAAAAAAAAAAAAAAAAAAAGGTTGGAAACTGCACGTGAAGCGTAGCAAATGAGGTGCGTTCGTACGATAATGAAGTTTTAAAAATATTAAGATCTTGGTGTTATAGTGGACAGTACATTGGATATAGTATGGTGATCGAAATCCTTTTTGATCCTTTTCGAAATCCTTTCCATTTGTGTTCCTATAAATATACAGAAAGTAACTTTTATTACACCTCAGCTACATATATCGATAGTTAATTATAATTAAAACGCGCAATAAAAAATGTTCTGCCTATACCATTATGTAATGGAATATTTTGTGTGGCCTTGTAAATCAATGACAAATGTTCTTTACACAACAAATTGTGCAGAATGCATATCATAATATGTGCTTCATAGGTGCATATACATTTTATTATGTTCGAATAAGTAACACCATTAACTCTTTGAGCTCTGATGGTAGAATTTTCTACCACATAATTTTTATTCCGAGATGTTACAACGGCACCAAAAAATTTGACCAAATTTATTTGAAAAAGATTTAATCCATTTTTTTCGTGTATATCGTTAACCGGTTTTTTTTTTTTTTTTTTTTTTTTTTTTTTTTTTTTGCAAAATGCTGGTGCCAATGTGACATTTAGAATTTTGAAGAAATTAATCCACCAGAGCTCAAAGGGTTAAAATGCATTTGAAACTTTCCCCCCCATTGACCGTAATGTAACGGAATTATTTTGATTGTCCGTATAATTGATCTATGCATCCGACTTTCATAAAATTTTAAATGACGCGACAAAATTATGTAATAATTATATATTTTAAATTTCAAACGATTAAAATGCATTTGAAACTTCCCTCCCCCCCATTGACCGTAATGAAACGGAATTATTTTGATCCTCCCTGTAATTGATCTATGCATCCAATTTTCATAAAATTTGAAATGACTCGACAAAATTATGTAATAATTATATATTTTAAATTTCAAACGATTCGGTTGGGTAGTTTTTGCGTTCTTACATGCGGACAGACGGGTTGAACGACAACTGTAGATGCTAGGTATTTACATAATTACCGAAAGCTCCTAAAAAGGAATTGGATCAGAAGGAATAAATTTGGTTACGTATGCCAATGCTGTTGAGGTGGAGGCATCCATTAACCCTTTCCGACCCAGGATATTTTTAATAATTTTTATGGTGAAAATGTTGAAACGACTGAATGACACTGAAATTAACGTACAAATTTATTTGAAAATAAGAAAAAAATCCCCATATTTTATGAACAGAAAATATTTATACCGAGATTCTGGTGTCATTATTATATTTGAGAAATCAATTTGGGTGTTCCACGTAATGAAACACTAAAACAAAAAGGGTCGATGATTTATTTTACTATATATGTTTAACCTTCTAATTTCCAGGCTAGAACGCTATCCAGAAATTTCCGAATTCAGGCAATCTGAATTCCTCTCAGAAAATCTAAATAGCAAATTTCGGTTTATTTAATGACGGAATACATGCTATTAAATAAATATCTCTATATAGTTTTAATTTCTATTTTAAATTTCTTGTGTGAATAAAATAAACTTTTTCAAAAAAAAATATATATATATATATAACCGACTTTAATCAACGCTCTAAAAAGAGTTAAATAATTCTTTAAAATACCCTAATGATGAATTGTTATCTAATAACCACACATCAGATATCATGTACCGACACAAAAAATGGTTATAAGTTTAATACATAGAACTTAATATCCAGCAAACATGGTTTTTCGACAGAATATTTTTTACAAGAGATTAATTTACATATTTTTTATTTAATTTATGAATATATACATATAAAAAGTAATGAATTACTTTTTGAAGTTGGTGCCAAACGATCACAATCAATAATGATTTTTACCATTTTATTTATGGTATTAGGCATAATATAACCACAATTCTTACTATACTTACAATAGTTTGGCACCAACTTCAAAAAGTAATTCATTACTTTTTATATGTATATATTTATAAATTAAATTAAAAATATGTAAATTAATCTCTTGTAAAAAATATTCTGTCGAAAAACCATGTTTGCTGGATATTAAGTTCTATGTATTAAACTTATAACCATTTTTTTGTCGGTACATGATATCTGATGTGTGGTTATTAGATAACAATTCATCATTAGGGTATTTTAAAGAATTATTTAACTCTTTTTAGAGCGTTGATTGAAGTCGGTTATATTTTTTTTTTTTTTTGAAAAAGTTTATTTTATTTCTTACTTTTTAGTTATTTATACCGTAATACTTAGTTTAATCGGTTGGATAGTTGCGGTGTAATCGGGGAACATATATAAAAAAAAATGTGTGTGGCACTCTGGGACTGCCGCGGTAAAGCTATTGCATAGCATTTTTTATAAACTTATGCAAAAATACCGCGTCAATGTCTGCCGAAGTCTATCGAAGGATACCGTGCCGAAGTCTGCCGAACTGAAACGTCGTTAGCCGGAGTGTTAGGATATTTCTCGTTACGGAATTCCTAGATTTGGTCGCCGCGCTCAAAGCCCGCGATAAAAGCTATGCAATAGCTTAATAAATTACCAAACAAAATTTGGTCGCGCTACGAAAATTAGATCGCGAGTTATAAGCATTTTAAATTTTTTGACCTTCACGGTGGGGGGTTCTCCTGTCACCAAAAGTTAACACCGTCTCATAATAAATTACGAAACAAAATTTGGCCGCGCTACGAAAATTAGATCGCGAGTTATGAGCATTTTCAATTTTTCTTTCCTGACCGTGGGGGGTCTCCTGTCACCAAAAATTAACACTGCCTCATAATAAATTACCAAACAAAATTTGGCCGCGCTACGAAAATTAGATCGCGAGTTATAAGCATTTTAAATTTTTCGACCTTCACGGTGGGGGGTTCTCCTGTCACCAAAAGTTAACACCGTCTCATAATAAATTACGAAACAAAATTTGGCCGCGCTACGAAAATTAGATCGCGAGTTATGAGCATTTTCAATTTTTCTATCCTCACCGTGGGGGGTCTCCTGTCACCAAAAATTAACACTGCCTCATAATAAATTACCAAACAAAATTTGGCCGCGCTACGAAAATTAGATCGCGAGTTATGAGCATTTTCAATTTTTCTATCATCACCGTGGGGGGTCTCCTGTCACCAGAAATTAACACTGCCTCATAATAAATTACCAAACAAAATTTCGCCGCGCTACGAAAATTTGATCGCGAGTTATAAGCATTTTAAATTTTTCGACCCTCACCGTGGGGGTGTCTCCTGTCACCAAAAATTAACAATGTCTCATAATAAGCTACCAAACAAAATTTGGCCACGCTACGAAAGTTAGATCGCGAGATATAAGCATTTTAAATTTTTCGACCCTCACCTTGGGGGGTCTCCTGTCGCCAAAAATTAACACTGTCTCATAATAAATTACAAAACAAAATTTGGCCGCGCTATGAATATTAGATCATAAGAAACATAAGTTTGAGACTTGATATCCTAATATCTGAAAAATACCACGTCAATGTCTTCCGAAGTCTACCGAAGGATACCGTGCCGCATATTTCAGATGTGTATATTGCTGGGACGATTACTGTTTCTAAACCAATAGGAGAGCGTCATTATCACGGTCAAGTACACGCCCACACAGTTTGATTGACAGGAACTCGTGGACAATTGACGGTGCTAATTATAACGATAATCTGTTGGGGATGAAAGTGAGCTGACTGGCTGAATGGTTAGAGCGTCGAGCTTGAAACCGGAGGATATGGGTTCGAGTCCATCGCGGGCCGAGAGTCCGTTGGTGATTTTTTTTTTTAATTATTGGAGGCTGTCTTTTATTAATAAATAAGACATTTAAAAAAATATTTCAAACCCTTTTAATATTCTAAATATCGCTCCAAAATGGTTTATATATATATTAAACAAATGGGAAAAAAAGTATTCTGCGAAAATATCCGTATAAGCAAAATTCTTACTTTAATTTTTATTTATTTATTTATTTATTTATTTCAGGATCAGAGGAAGTATAATTTCTAATTGAAGTAAATAAAATTCAGTCATTTTGAAAAAAAAAAATTCTTTCGTACCTTTAATTTTTAATTACCGAGTACAAATTCAAACAATCCGAGTACAAATAAATAATAAACACACACGATCAATTGTCCACGAGTTCCTGTCAATCAAACTGTGTGGGCGTGTACTTGACCGTGATAATGACGGTCTCCTATTGGTTTAGAAACAGTAATCGTCCCAGCAATATACACATCTGAAATATGCTACCGTGCCGAAGTTTGCCGAACTGAAACGTCGTTTGCCGAAGTGTTAGGGTTTTTTTTCGTTACGGAAGTGTTAGGTTTTCTCGTTACGGAATTTCTACATTCGATCGCTGCGTTCAAAGCCCTCGATAAAAGCTATGCAATAGCTTAAAAAAGTACATACGCGGTCGAATTGATGATAACCTTCTCTCCTTTTTTAAGTGAGTTAAAGAAATTATAATAGGGAAAAATACTGTATGTTATACATGGATGTCAGGAATGGGGTTCGAACCCATGATCTCTTTCAAGAACCAGAGCTTAAATCGGGCGCCTTAGACCGCTCGGCTATCCTGACTGCAATCTAAACGGTGAACAACGTCATATTACTTTTCGCAAGTCTATTATTTTAGCACACTTTCACTGATAAAGTACTGAGTTGGTAAAAGATCTCTGTTACTCTGTGCTAACGGTTAAAAACAAAATATTCTTAATAGCATAATTAGTATTTAATTTGTAAAATATATGTGTAAAAAGAATAATACGGAAAAGGCTTTTGTATATATGTATGTCAGGAGTGGGGTTCGAACCCACGTTCTCTTTCGAGAACCAGAGCTTAAATTAAGCGCATTAGACCGCTCGGCTATCCTGATTGCAATCAACTCAGGGAACTTATTCAAGGTCATGTTATTTTTCGTAAGTCTATTAATTTAGCACTTTTTCACTTATAAAGTATTGAGGAGATAAAAGAGCTCTGATTCTCTGTGCTAACGGTTAAATACAAAATATTCTTAATAACATAATTAGTATTTAATTTGTAAAATATAAGTGTAAAAATTATAATGCGGAAAAAGGTTATTGTATACATGCATGTCAGGAGTGGGGTTCGAATCCCCGCTCTCTTTCAAGAACCAAAACTTAAATCAGGCGCTTTAGACCGCTCGGCTATCCTGACTACAATATACTCGGTGGACTTATTCAACATCATATTACTTTTCGCAAGTCTATTATTTTAGCACTTTCTCACTGATAAAGTACTGAGTTGGTAAAATATCTCTGATACTCTGTGCTAACGATTAAATACAAAATATTCGTAATAGCATACTTAGTATTTAATTTGCAAAATATATGTGTAAAAATTATAATACGGAATAGGTTGTTGTATACATGTATGTCGGAAGTGGGGTTTGAACCCACGCTCTCTTTCGAGAACCAGAACTTAAATCAGGCGCCTTAGACCGCTCGGCCATCCTGACTGCACTCCATGGGAGGAACTCATTCAACAGTTTTAATTAGCGAAAAAACACTAATTTTAATAGTTTTTGCCCGTTTACTAAAAAATTACTGAACCAATTTCTATGAATTGGAAGTGGTACCAATCCGAGAGTAAGTTCTTTAATTTAACACCAAAACCAAATTAATCAGTTGGATAGTTTCGGCGTAATCGGCGAACATACATTAAAAAAATACATAAGCGATGAATTGATAACCTCCTCTCCTTCTTGAAGTCGGTTAAAATATTCTTAATAGCATAATTAGTATTTAATTTGTAAAATATATATGTAAAAATTATAATACGGAATAGGTTCGGAAACTTATTCAATGTCATGTTACTTTTTGCAAGTCAATTATTTTAGCACTCTTTCATTGATAAAGTATTGAGTTGATAAAAGATCTCTGATACTCTGTGCTAACGGTTAAATACAAAATATTCTTAATAGCATAATTAGTATTTAATTTGTAAAATATATATGTAAAAATTATAATACGGAAAATTACTGTACACATGTATGTCAGGAGTGGGGTTCGAACCCATTGTCACTTTCAAGAACCATAGCTTAAATCAGACGCTTTAAACCGTTTGGCCATCCTGACTTCACTCAATTGTAGGAACTAATTCAACAGTTTTAATTACCGAAAAAACACTAATTTTAATAGTTTTTGCTTAATTACAAAAAACTACTAAATCAATTTCTATGAAATGGATGTGGTACCAATCCGAGAGTAAGCTCTTTAATTTAACACCAAAACCAAATTAATCGGCTGCATACTTTCGGAGTAATCGGTGAACATACATAAAAAAAAAAAAAATACATACGTGTCGAATTGATAACCTCCTCTCCTTTTTGAAGTCGGTTAAAAAGAAATATCTGAATAAAAAACTAATCCACTAAATTGGGAACATTGATGTTAACGAAAATGACACCTTGGGCATTATAGGGTTAAAAATCTCGAATCTATTTAATGCAAATAAACACTTTTTATCATATCATTGTATAAAAATGAATTAAATGTTGGTGTTCATTTTATGGAAAACTAAATCGCAAAGAAAAACAAGTATATATAAATCTATATTAATCGAAAATAGCTGAAGCCATATTATCTAAAACCCTTAGTGATAAGCTTTTAAGATTGGGAAAACCAATTTAATTTCATGGCTTTATATTTGATGAGCCATAAGAAGATGAAACAAGTGTCATTTTCCAGTAATTTTATATGGCAATTTGTAGTTTTAATAAATTTACATTTCTTTGAAGTATGTTTGAGCAAAATAAGAATTGTTATTTTTGCCTAAAACAAATACTTCTATTTTTACTTTCCCCTTGTCACAAAAAATATAATAATCCAACAATTGCAATAATATTTCGTTCATTCGTCATTTATATTTCACATACATTATGAATATTCATTATGAGTACACATATAATAGTATACTCATATAATGCATACCTTATGAACACACATATATGTGCGGTGTACTCATTTTATTAATGTCTTAGATAAATATTACAATGTAACGTTCACATATTTTAATATATATTCTTTTATTGCAAATAATTATACATTTTAAGTCTACTGGATGTAAATAAAACTCTTTAATACCATAATGTTGAATTATAAAAATGAATTACCGTAATTTCGGGTGTATAAGCCGCGGATCAAACAATTCATTTATGACCCAGAAATTTTATTTAGTGATTGAAGATAAATATTTACGGCGATCTAACTAATTACATTTGTTTCTTAAAAAATTCTGGGTCGAAAAAGAATTGTTTGAGCTGCGGCTTATACACCCGGAATTACGGTAAATGATTTTGTTTTGTTTTGCTTTTTTCGGAAAAGTTTATTGCAGACGTAGATGAATAAATTATTTTTATATTATAATCCCCTTGAAAGGCGGTGGTATGTCTATGAAACCACTTAATTTTACTTGTTAAAAGAAACATGGTGACCAAAATTGTTGTAAAATAATTTTCGATTTATGACATGTGTCAAATATAGATTTTTTCACATTTACAATAAATTTGTTTTTAAAATGTCGGTGTCATTTATTCATTTCGACATTTTCGCAATGGAAATGCTCTGTATCGCAAAGGGTCGAATAACATACTTTTACTTTTCTCTTAAATGAGCGATGACGAGGAAAAAATTGCTATTTTACCGGCCCAACTCATTTAATTTCTTGATCTCTATGACGTACGCAACTTACGTCATGCTATTTTGGTCCTATTTGACAGTGACGAACGTCTTCATATCTGGCTCGATTTTTTAACTGGGTATTCCGAATTCTCGCCAGAAAATTTCAATGCTTATTTTTGCTTTACAAGGTAATTGATATATTATAAATAAGGTAAAAGAAAATTACCGATGAAATTTTTGTTGTGTGAAATCAAAATTAGAAAAAAAAAAATGCCGGAGGCTGCAACACTAATGGCAAGATACGTAGATCCACTAATACCTCTAGAGCACAAGTAAATTATATTACATTGGAAAATCAATGAAATAGGTGTATTAAAATTTCGTTCATCAATAGTTTATATGAATATTAACACGTTGACGGACACTTGCGTCTATAGCCGTCAAAGCGAAAATTTTAAGTGTTGAAATTAATGATTGACACCGGGATTTGAAAATAATTGTATTTATAAATAAGAAAAAAGCTAAATTTTACGAATTTAATAAATAGAAGTTTTTTTTACAAACATTCTGGTGCCACTGTGCTCTTTGGGAATTAAACTTTGGGAACTTGTTCTTATTGTCCGTCAATGTGTTAAGTAATATTTTACAACCATTGTCTTTAATCTGTGGCTCTCGAAATATACAGTTACCTCAATTTTAGAATAGTGTATATTCCGTGTTGCTTTTATGACGGTCAATTGTCTGCACGAGGGGTATAGGCCCGAGAGGGAGTGAAATCCGATAGGGGGTCTTTCCAAATGAACCTAATCCGTATTTATATAAGAATATATAAAATTCGTAGAAAACCACGGAAAACTCCGAAAGGTTAGGCCGATAATCCAGCATCTTTCTTTCAGCTTTGAGATCAGTACTTCTCGGACCCTGGAGGGGACTATTTTAGAATTTGTATTGGTGTTATGACGATTGATTATCTGCATGAGACATATAGGCCCTAGCAGGGAGTGTCCACCGCAGGGGTGTTTCTAAGAGAACCTAACCCGTATTTACGGAAGGAAGTCCAAGGTTCGAAGAAAACCACGGATAACTCTGAAAGGTTAGGCTGATAGGCGTGATTGGGTTCGAACCCAGCTCCCCTGTGTATCAGCTTCGAAATCAGAATCTCTCACCACTGATGGGGCTATTTTAGAATAGAATTTGCCTCCTTTAATGATAGGAAATTTGCAGTTTTATTAAACGAAGATTAAAATTTGAAAACTGTTTTATAAGAAAATCTATGACGGTTTGTTTATTAACCCCTTGCACTTGAGAGGTGATTTTCAATGAAAACTAGTGTCTCGCGTAACTGGGTGCTGCAAATGCTCTAGACATTGCTATTTAGAATTAATTTCCTACGCCTTATCTAAAGCCGAATAATCTGTGTTAAAACATTGCGAAATAAACTGTAAGATATAAGTGGTGCCTGAAGCATTTAGTGTACTGATTTATGAGGGACAAACGAAAACATTAGTAGTGAGTGAGGACCACCCAGTTAAAAAGTAATGATCATTAGCAACTTTAAGTTTCCTATAGCAAAATTTGCAAACTTGACTATATACCAAAGATTCAGTATTTTGAGTAGAACATTTTGAAAATGATATTTTTATACATGTGTCACAATGACGTCATTTTCGCAGAAATTTAAATCGATCTTTTCCATAGTTACATTACAAAATCCTACAGGCATGAAAAATAGTAGGCGAAAAATTATGTAGTTTTGACGGGGTAATAAACATTTTTTTAACCGCTTCCCTGGTTTGCCAATACGCTATACGGACAATGTTTTTGAAAATTGTGATATGTCCGAACCACATACATGCATCCATGTATATTTGACCCTCTCCCTTCCCTTTCTCACAAAATGTCACCCTTCACTTTACCCCCCCCCCCCTTTTGTCACATCTTATGGCATATTTAAAATTTTACTTTTTAAGCTTTATTTGTAGGCGTTTTAGTGACATCTGTGAGCTTGATAATAAAAATAATTTGTGTATTTATTTTGTGCGAAATAAGATAACATAATATACAATAGTAATAAAATATCAGAATGAAAAAGCAATGGAAAACAGTATTACTTTCGAATTTGAAATGCAATTTATCATATTTGGCTTTAAATCTTACTTTTACTTTATGAACACAGATTATTTTAATTTAAAAATAACTTCAAAACTTAATCTGCTGATTTTTAATGCCTTTATTTTAACCAAAATGTGTGAATGTTACATTTCCTCTTACCTCTTCTCACCCCTTTTGACACAAACTATCACAGTTTCATGAACCTCCTTCCCCCTGCAATCATCGCATCATTTATGAACGGCCCCAAAGCACACTTACAAAAAAAAAAAAAAAAAAAAAAAAAAAAAAAAAAAAGTAAGCACATTTGCAAGAAACTTGAATTGTTAAAAAAAAAGTATAAGCATCATTGCAAAAAGAATTCAACTAATAAAAAATGCGAGCACATTTGCAAAAATAAATTTGAGAACAAAAAATTATAATCATACTTGCAAAAATTAATTTGAATAAATAAAGGAGTAGCATATTTGCAAAAAGAATTTTAGACTTAAAAATGCATAAGCATACATTAAAAAAAAAAAAATCCAACTAATAATAAAATTGTAAGCACACTTGCAAAAAGAAATTTAAATTGATAGAAAAATATATAAGCGTACTTCCAAAAAGAAATTTGAACTAATAAAAAAAGGTTGAAGCACACTTGCAAAAACAATTTTAGACTGATAAAAAATTCATAAGCACATTTTAAATTGTATTTTCAACTAATAAAAATATAAGCGCACTTGAAAAAATATTTAAATTGAGGGAAAAAATTTATAATTATACTTTAAAAAAGAATTTTAAACTAACAAAAATTTATAAGCACACTTGCAATAAAACGAAAAAAACTATTCAACTAATAAAAAATATGTATAATCACACTTGTAAAAAGAAATTTAAATTGATAAAAAATGTATAAGCACACTTGTAAAAATTCAACTAATAAAATAAATGCTTGCAAAAAGCAATTTAAATTGACAAAAATGAATTAATAAAAAAAATGTATAAGTACACTTGTAGAAAGAAATTTGAACAAATAAAAAATATGTTCATACACACTTGCAAACAGAATTATAAAATAATAAAAATGTAAAAACACACTTCCAAGAAAATTAAAAAAATGTTCAACTAATAAAAATAACGTATAAACACATTTGTAAAAAGAAATTTAAATTGATAAAAATAGTATAAGCACACTTGCAAAATAAATTTAAAATGATAAAAATGCATAAGCACACACACACACACACACACACACACACAAATATTCAACTAATAAAAAAATGCAAACACACTAGCAAAAATAAATAAATAAATTATAAGTGCATTTGCAGAAAGAAATTTGAACTAATAAAAAATGTATAAACACACTTGCAAAAAAATAATAATTAAATAAAAATGAACCAATAGTCTAAGAGCCGACAACACAAAAACCTAAGGTGTCGAGCACAAAGGAAAGGAAATCTTTATTTTATGGAAGAGCAGTAATAGGAGAATCTAATGATCCATGTCCGCCAGATGTGAAGTGGAGCATAAGCCAAAAATTAATGCTATTAGTGGTTTACTCGTAGGTTTATCTTTGTGTTTGTTCTACATTTAAAGGTATGAAATGAACGTGGGGTAAATACAATGATAAACCTGCGAGTACTAAATTAGTACCACTACTGGTACTAAATTTTGGCTTACACATCACTTCACTTCCGGCAGACATGGAACGTTACCCTATTACTACTCTTCCATAAAATAAAGTTTTTTCTTGTGCCCAATACCTTAAGTTTTCGTGCATCCGGCTCATGGCTATAATTAAAAATGTAAAGCACCCATGGAAAAGAGTTTGAACTTAAAAAAAGAGTGTTTATATAATTATACAAAGCATATCCTTGCAGAATAATTATATTTGTTTAAAACTGTAGTTATATGCACATTAGGAAGCACAACAATTTCAACAGAACTAATACTGCGTTTTTGGCTTTTTCAATAAGCCAGCACAGCTGCAACGTGTCCACGTCAAACATGGGAAATTACTGTAATCATGAGTTGCATATCCATATACAGAGTTCGCACACTCCTTATATTTTGTAAAGAATCTTACACCACAATTAATGATAAGAAATCTTACATTTAGTTTTTAAGAGACAGAATTCGCAAGCCCCTCCTCAATTCGCGATATTCACAGCATTTTTATGGAGTGAAACACATTGAAAATATTGTAAAAATTTAGTGGTAGATCAGTGCAAACCCTGATATACCTGTATTACTTATTTATTTATTTATTTTGGTTTTCACAACTTCTTGTATCAACTTCCACCCATTATTAGTGAAAAATTCTTTAACTATTTTCATATAAATACTTTCATCTAGACATTAATCTATGGTATGTGTTGCTATTACTTCAATAGGATCTTCATCAATCAAACTTTCGATCTTGATGGAATTATCAACAATTGCTTCTGGTGTTAACGAACTTGTAATTTTTTGTTCCAATGACAATGACAAATTGACAAAAACAACAAGTTTTTCTGTTTTTCTTTCTTCAGACCAATAACAGTACATCCATCCCCTAGAAAAAAATTTATAGAAACAAATATTAGAAACATACACATGGCAATACATACATTGGAAAATGTCGTCATGAACAAAGAAGATCTATTGGTAGGCCACGACTGCGCATGAAGGTGAAATAGAATGATTTCTTATGTCGCGTCGCCGTATCTTATGGTGCAATGGACATTCCGATTTTCTTCCGCAAGAGAAATTTGTTGATAAAGTAAGATAAAATTTACTCTTCTTTTAAAAGGTGGTGGCAAATTCAAAATTAAAACTTAACAAATAAATTGTCGAACACTTTACCTAAATGCTCTAAAAATATTACACAACAGAATTTTTATGTGCATTTTTAGCTTATTAATTTAGCTTATTTCGATGTGGTACATAATGAACTTATTTTAGAAAGACATTAATGGGTCGAATCGAAATATTTTTATTTGGTAGTGGTCACTATGAGAGCTACGGCGGTTCTACTGTTAATCCGGGCGTTAATGGGTTACGTATTACGATATTTACTTTATAAAATAAGGACGTCTCTTTGAAAATAAAATAATTAACTTTTTATAAAAAGTATTTTTTTTTCAATCCATAGTTTCTTATGTACAATATATTACTTACAGTGTTTCAGATGTTTCATCATTATCCATATTTTATATAAAAATTTGTATCAATCAAAAAAGGCTAACTTTTTTCATTTAACAGCTGAAGTAGGGTTATGTTTTGTAGAGTAAATATATACGAGAATATCTGTGTTTTCTGAATTAATCCGTATAGAACCTAATCCGTATTTATATAAGAATATATAAAATTCGTAGAAAACCACGGAAAACTCCGAAAGGTTAGGCCGATAATCCAGCATCTTTCTTTCAGCTTTGAGATCAGTACCTCTCGGACACTGGAGGGGACTATTTTAGAATTTGTATTGGTGTTATGACGATTGATTATCTGCATGAGACATATAGGCCCTAGCAGGGAGTGTCCACCGCAGGGGTGTTTCTAAGAGAACCTAACCCGTATTTACGGAAGGAAGTCCAAGGTTCGAAGAAAACCACGGATAACTCTGAAAGGTTAGGCTGATGGGCGTGATTGGGTTCGAACCCAGCTCCCCTGTGTATCAGCTTCGAAATCAGAATCTCTCACCACTGATGGGGCTATTTTAGAATAGAATTTGCCTCCTTTAATGATAGGAAATTTGCAGTTTTATTAAACGAAGATTAAAATTTGAAAACTGTTTTATAAGAAAATCTATGACGGTTTGTTTATTAACCCCTTGCACTTGAGAGGTGATTTTCAATGAAAACTAGTGTCTCGCGTAACTGGGTGCTGCAAATGCTCTAGACACTGCTATTTAGAATTAATTTTCTACGCCTTATCTAATTCCGAATAATCTGTGTTAAAACATTGCGAAATAAACTGTAAGATATAAGTGGTGCCTGAAGCATTTAGTGTACTGATTTATGAGGGACAAACGAAAACATTAGTAGTGAGTGAGGATCACCCAGTTAAAAAGTAATGATCATTAGCAACTTTAAGTTTCCTATAGCAAAATTTGCAAACTTGACTATATACCAAAGATTCAGTATTTTGAGTAGAACATTTTGAAAATGATATTTTTATACATGTGTCAAAATGACGTCATTTTCGCAGAAATTTTAATCGATCTTTTCCATAATTACATTACAAAATCCTACAGGCATGAAAAATAGTAGGCGAAAAATTATGTAGTTTTGACGTGGTAATAAACATTTTTTTAACCGCTTCCCTGGTTTGCCAATACGCTATACGGACAATGTTTTTGAAAATTGTGATATGTCCGAACCACATACATCCATCCATGTATATTTGACCCTCTCCCTTCCCTTTCTCACAAAATGTCACCCTTCACTTTACCCCCCCCCCCTTTTGTCACATCTTATGGCATATTTAAAATTTTACTTTTTAAGCTTTATTTGTAGGCGTTTTAGTGACATCTGTGAGCTTGATAATAAAAGTAATTTGTGTATTTATTTTGTGCGAAATAAGATAACATAATATACAATAGTAATAAAATATCAGAATGAAAAAGCAATGGAAAACAGTATTACTTTCGAATTTGAAATGCAATTTATCATATTTGGCTTTAAATCTTACTTTTACTTTATGAACACAGATTATTTTAATTTAAAAATAACTTCAAAACTTAATCTGCTGATTTTTAATGCCTTTATTTTAACCAAAATGTGTGAATGTTACATTTCCTCTTACCTCTTCTCACCCCTTTTGACACAAACTATCACAGTTTCATGAACCTCCTTCCCCCTGCAATCATGGCATCATTTATGAACGGCCCCAAAGCACACTTACAAAAAAAAAAAAAAAAAAAAAAAAAAAAAAAAAAAGTAAGCACATTTGCAAGAAACTTGAATTGTTAAAAAAAAAAGTATAAGCATCATTGCAAAAAGAATTCAATTAATAAAAAATGCGAGCACATTTGCAAAAATAAATTTGAGAACAAAAAATTATAATCATACTTGCAAAAATTAATTTGAATAAATAAAGGAGTAGCATATTTGCAAAAAGAATTTTAGACTTAAAAATGCATAAGCATACATTAAAAAAAAAAATCCAACTAATAATAAAATTGTAAGCACACTTGCAAAAAGAAATTTAAATTGATAGAAAAATATATAAGCGTACTTCCAAAAAGAAATTTGAACTAATAAAAAAAGTTGAAGCACACTTGCAAAAACAATTTTAGACTGATAAAAAATTCATAAGCACATTTTAAATTGTATTTTCAACTAATAAAAATATAAGCGCACTTGAAAAAATATTTAAATTGAGGGAAAAAAATTATAATTATACTTTAAAAAAGAATTTTAAACTAACAAAAATTTATAAGCACACTTGCAATAAAACGAAAAAAAATATTCAACTGAAAAAAAATATTCAACTAGTAAAAAATATGTATAATCACACTTGTAAAAAGAAATTTAAATTGATAAAAAATGTATAAGCACACTTGTAAAAATTCAACTAATAAAATAAATGCTTGCAAAAAGCAATTTAAATTGACAAAAATGAACTAATAAAAAAAATGTATAAGTACACTTGTAGAAAGAAATTTGAACAAATAAAAAATATGTTTATACACACTTGCAAACAGAATTATAAAATAATAAAAATGTAAAAACACACTTGCAAGAAAATTAAAAAAATATTCAACTAATAAAAATAACGTATAAACACATTTGTAAAAAGAAATTTAAATTGATAAAAATAGTATAAGCACACTTGCAAAAATAAATTTAAAATGATAAAAATGCATAAGCACACACACACACACACACAAATATTCAACTAATAAAAAAATGCAAACACACTAGCAAAAATAAATAAATAAATAAATAAATTATAAGTGCATTTGCAGAAAGAAATTTGAACTAATAAAAAATGTATAAACACACTTGCAAACAAATAATAATTAAATAAAAATGAACCAATAGTCTAAGAGCCGACAACACAAAAACCTAAGGTGTCGAGCACAAAGGAAAAGAAATCTTTATTTTATGGAAGAGCAGTAATAGGAGAATCTAATGATCCATGTCCGCCAGATGTGAAGTGGATCATAAGCCATATTTAATGCTATTAGTGGTTTACTCGTAGGTTTATCTTTGTGTTTGTTCTACATTTAAAGGTATGAAATGAACGTGGGGCAAATACAATGATAAACCTGCGAGTACTAAATTAGTACCACTACTGGTACTAAATTTTGGCTTACACATCACTTCACTTCCGGCAGACATGGAACGTTACCCTATTACTACTCTTTCATAAAATAAAGTTTTTTCTTGTGCCCAATACCTTAAGTTTTCGTGCATCCGGCTCATGGCTATAATTAAAAATGTAAAGCACCCATGGAAAAGAGTTTGAACTTAAAAAAAGAGTGTTTATATAATTATACAAAGCATATCCTTGCAGAATAATTATATTTGTTTAAAACTGTATTTACATGCACATTAGGAAGCACAACAATTTCAACAGAACTAATACTGCGTTTTTGGCTTTTTCAATAAGCCAGCACAGCTGCAACGTGTCCACGTCAAACATGGGAAATTACTGTAATCATGAGTTGCATATCCATATACAGAGTTCGCACACTCCTTATATTTTGTAAAGAATCTTACACCACAATTAATGATAAGAAATCTTACATTTAGTTTTTAAGAGACAGAATTCGCAAGCCCCTCCTCAATTCGCGATATTCACAGCATTTTTATGGAGTGAAACACATTGAAAATATTGTAAAAATTTAGTGGTAGATCTGTGTAAACCCTGATATACCTGTATTACTTATTTATTTATTTATTTTGGTTTTCACAACTTCTTGTATCAACTTCCACCCATTATTAGTGAAAAATTCTTTAACTATTTTCATATAAATACTTTCATCTAGACATTAATCTATGGTATGTGTTGCTATTACTTCAGTAGGATCTTCATCAATCAAACTTTCGATCTTGATGGAATTATCAACAATTGCTTCTGGTGTTAACGAACTTGTAATTTTTTGTTCCAATGACAATGACAAATTGACAAAAACAACAAGTTTTTCTGTTTTTCTTTCTTCAGACCAATAACAGTACATCCATGACCTAGAAAAAAATTTATATTAACAAATATTAGAAACATACACATGGCAATACATACATTGGAAAATGTCGTCATGAACAAAGAAGATCTATTGGTAGGCCACGACTGCGCATGAAGGTGAAATAGAATGATTTCTTATGTCGCGTCGCCGTATCTTATGGTGCAATGGACATTCCGATTTTCTTCCGCAAGAGAAATTTGTTGATAAAGTAAGATAAAATTTACTCTTCTTTTAAAAGGTGGTGGCAAATTCAAAATTAAAACTTAACAAATAAATTGTCGAACACTTTACCTAAATGCTCTAAAAATATTACACAACAGAATTTTTATGTGCATTTTTAGCTTATTAATTTAACTTATTTCGATGTGGTACATAATGAACTTATTTTAGAAAGACATTAATGGGTCGAATCGAAATATTTTTATTTGGTAGTAGTCACTATGAGAGCTACGGCGGTTCTAGTGTTAATCCGGGCGTTAATGGGTTACGTATTACGATATTTACTTTATAAAATAAGGACGTCTCTTTGAAAATAAAATAATTAACTTTTTATAAAAAGTATTTTTTTTTCAATCCATAGTTTCTTATGTACAATATATTACTTACAGTGTTTCAGATGTTTCATCATTATCCATATTTTATATAAAAATTTGTATCAATCAAAAAAGGCTAACTTTTTTCATTTAACAGCTGAAGTAGGGTTATGTTTTGTAGAGTAAATATATACGAGATTATCTGTGTTTTCTGAATTTGAGTACTATGCTTTGCAAACAGCAATATTTGACATATTTAATAACAGAATTTCTCAGATTAAATAAGTTGTAGATTATTATTCGGAAATAATTATCCACTAATACCTGGGATTATGGATTACCTTGTTAAAAATATTAAGAATTCTAGATGTAATTTTAAATATTAATTAATAAACTTTTATGAGACAACAAACTGAAAACTATCACTTATAGTTAGTATTAAAGGACAAAAATTTTCGTAAAATCTTACAAATATCGTTGATTCAGAGATGTGAATTCACTGAATATGCATGGATTAATTAAGCTTTTTTTATACTGTGCAATTTCTTTTTAGTTAGAAATTTTTACATGGCAGTTGGATTAAATCTTGCCTTGTTACAAAATATTCAATTAATTTATATACACCGAAATGTTATATCTGCAAAATTTTTCTCCTGGGATCAGAAATGTTGCAAAAGAAGAACGTAGGATTATAGAAGAAATATATTAAAAGAAGTACAACTGAAATACTTATCTATCATGAGAAATCAAGAAAATAACGAGGAAAGAGTAAATGCAATTTCCAGCTGTCCTGTTCTTAAATGTATAATTAAATAATATTCTTCGAATAATGCTAATACATTTACGAAGTAAATAATCATAAAAGGGCGTGAATTCGTATGCTTGTTTTTTTACTACATTTCTGATATGCTCAAACAAGAATTACATGACATTTAATTAAATACAATAGTGAATACTGAAATAACTGGAGCAGTATTAACTCGATCCCAAAGACAAATTTCGTACTTATACAAAAATAACTACAGAGTCTGTTTTTTAAATAATATTTAAAAACTTTTATTAAAATATCTGTGACAAATATATAATTTAGTTTTCATTCATTGCAAACAATGAGTTAGAAATTCCATATTTCCACTGTTTTAATATCACACACTAATTCAAATATTTGTGAAACAAAATTTTATTTATTACTGCACATTCATGACAAACAGATGACTTATGACTCTTAACCCCTTAAAAATAGCTTAATATCTAAGAAAATCTTCAAAATTAGCTATTTCTTGTTGCACAAATTGAATAAATATTACCCCGGCAGGATGACTTTGAGGTGTTTTGACACCCCAAAATTTCGGAGTCTATTAATGGTTTTTACATTGTCACCAGTTAATATAAATAACAATCATTACCTTACTTAGTCGGAAAAAAATTCTCACATTCTGCGATAAAATGAGTTTGAGATTATTTTTAAAAAGTAGTGTTGACACTTGTAAAAATCTATACGCAAGCTAGGTCTATAAAGACTGGTGCGCGTCATTTTGGGTTAATAAAATATTCAATTAATTGTATGTATCTGGTGAAAAATAAAAATTTCACAGAATATATTTATATTTCAGAACAGGCATCATGGTGGAATTTTGTGCTTTACTGTTTGACGTTAATTTCTCCACACAAGTTAATGCCATAAACGACCAGGTACCAACAGCCGTCTATCACGAGTGTTGCAGTATCTGGCGGATTTTTTTAGAAATGTTGAATTATTTAGAAATTTTCTTTTCGTTTATTTATGGAATATTATTTTGAAAAGGAAAGTAATTACGTATTGGTGGGAATTCGAAAAACGTAAATAAAAAACAGCCGGATTCGACAACATTATACCGTAATTTCGGGTGTATAAGCCGCAGATCAAACAATTCTTTTCCGACCCAGAATTTTTTAAGCAACAAATATAACTAGTTAGATCGCCGTAAATATTTGTCTTCAATCACTAAATAAGATTTCTGGGTCAAAGAAGAATTGTTTGATCAGCGGCTTATACACCCGAAATTACGATACATCATTGGTGTTTTCAGATTCATCATCTGAATCAGGTTTGCCAGTTTAGATTCTTTTTTTATACATAAATTTCGAATTTGTACTAAATTTCCAAAATATAAAAGTTGGTTCATTTCATGACAAACATTTTGTGATTACTTAATGTAAAAGTAATTCTTTAAGAATTTCCGGCATAAAATCATGATTTCTGAAAAGGACAAATTACCAACCCCGACCAGAATTTCCACAAAATTATCTTCCGTTAGAATCATTGCCGACATTCCAACTATAAATCAAATTTCTCTGTAGATAAAAACATTTTAAAGTAATTACTTTACACAAATTGAATAACTCCAACTAAGCGAAATACTGGCCGGAGAGACAGTAAATGAAACATGATATTTTATATAATTTTTGAAGCTAAATATTAACCGCTATTTAAAAAGTTATATTTTATTTTTTAAAGTTTATGGGTCGAAAAATTATTGTTTGATCTACGAATTATACGTCGGAATTTATGTTACTTTTAAAAGATAGTAGTGCAAATATAATATAACAGTAGAGTCATGTATATACAGCTTGGGCGAGTATTTACCAAAGCTCAATCATGAAGGTTTAATGTTCTGTTAAGTTTAAGGAGGCACACCATCGTTTGAAACCATCTCTTCAGTTTTGAATAATATTATAATACCGTAATTTCGGGTGTATAAGCCGCGGATCAAACAATTCTTTTTCGACCCAGAAATTTAAAAAAAATGAATGTTACTAGTTAGATCGCCGTAAATATTTCTGTTCAATCACTAAATAAGATTTCTGGGTCCAAAAAGAATTGTTTGATCCGCGGCTTATACACCCGAAATTACGGTAATATGTGGTGGTACAGTACTTAATTGTAAAAATTATTTAAAATAAAGAAAATATCTTGTAGAACACCTTATTTTACTAAAAAGAAAAAAAATGGCTATTTTAAAAATCCCACTACTTTTATACATCTGAATATTTTTGCTTCATTTTTTCTGCATTCTTTAGAATATATAAGATAAATCTGTGCATGAATTTTGAAATGCATGACATTTTGCATTTTACATGATATTTTGTTCACTCGTGTATATTAAAAAAAATGAACGAAATTTATGAAACTCTCAATTTAAATATTTTTTAGAAAATAACTTTAAACTTGAATGATAAATCTATGCACAAAAATAATTTAATTATATATATTATAATAAAATACTATGGAGAACGAGTAAAAAAAAATCAAACCTGTATCTAAATTCACAAAAAACCCTAGTATTTATTGAACAAGCAAGTTTTAAATATATGAACAGGGAAATGTATGACACATTTATATGAGTAATTGCATTGGATCTATTAACAAAATTTACAATATCTTGCGATATAATTGGCGTATAGCCATAAATGAGGTGTCAAAATATTCACAAGTAAAAAAGCTTTCAGTTAATATGTAAAAAAGAGAAAAAGAAAATCGACATTTTGACCAGCTTCGAGATAGTATGTGCAGGGGTCGCAGCGTCCCTAAAATTTTCACACTGTCCTGCAACAATTTTTCTACGATAATATTTATTCAAAGATTTCATTTTATATCTTAAATGAATATGAATGGAAGATATTTTATTTAAAATACTGGTTGAAATGTGCGACAATTTTAGGGACGCTGCGACCCCTGTATGTCCCCTTAAGCAAATACTTGCTGTATAATTTTAATATTTTTAATTTTTTTTTAAATGTCATCTGAAGTGCAACACCTATAGGTGAATGAATATTTTAACTCTTTTGCCAAAGTGTGGTAGGGGGATTGTGGCTCAAATAAATAACACTTTTTAACTCTGTTTTCTGTATGCCTTTTAAGCAATAATAAGAATAATAATAAAACAATTATTATTGAATATCTGATTCTTAGAAAAACATTACGGCCCAAATCGCACTTTGGTTTGCTAATGCTTTTTTATTTGCATTTAGACATACGGGATATCCGGCACTTAATGTATAAAAAATTACAGAATGCATTTATGATGATATTATAAAAAAAATGTTTTAGAAAAAGGATTTTTACAAATAACCCCGTAAGACATGGTGACGTCACGGTGACGTCGTTGTGAAGTCACATTGTGACTTTGTGACCGTCGATGTGACGTCACGTGACGTCGATGTGAAGTCACTGTGACTAAAATGTGAAGTCGTTATGGCCGTTTTAGAGCTTGTTTGTGACGTCACATTGTGACCACATTGTGACGTCGCAATGTGACCAATTTGTGAAAAGTGTGTCATTTGTGACGATTTTGTCATTAACATTGTGACGTAATTGTGACGAAAGTGACAATGCTTTCAAGTCACATTGTGACCAAATTGTGAAATACAGGGTGAGTCCAAAATCATGGAACAAACTTTGAGGGGGCGGTAGGACTCACTACAGCAAATAATGATGGCACAGAAATATATGACCGGAAGTGACCCGTCAAGACGCTACACTAGTCACCAAAAAAGACCCGGATGGTAATGTTATGTCTATGGGGGGGGGGTGTTGTTTTCAAATATCTTGCTCAAATTTCAATATTTTACATGATATTTTTTCCATAGGATAGCTGAGGACGATCCACAACTAGGCTAATTTTTAATTTTTCGATTTTGGTTATATTTTTTTTATATTACAATAGTTTCAGTTTTAGAACCGGTTTAAACTGGTTCTGAATTATTGTGGGCTCTTAATCTGTAACCAAAATCAAAAAAGTAAAAACCAGCCCAGTTGCAGGTCGTCCTCAGCTATCCTATGGAAAAAAAATATGCGAAAATATTAAAATTTTAGCGAGATATTTGAAAATAGCGCTCCCATACACTTAACATTATAATCCGTGTCTTTTACAGTGACTAGTGTGGCGTTTTAACGCGTCACTTCCAGTCATACATTTCTATGCCATAATTATTTATTATAGTGAGCTCTACCACCTCCCTTAAAGTTTGTCCCATTATTTTAGACTCACGATGCAGATCGTTTGTGACAAAACTTTCGTTAACACTGTGATGATTCTGTGACGATTTAACTTTTCTTAACGATTCTCTAACAATTTAAAAGAAACAGGATCTGCTGAAGCTATAACTCCACGCCATGTTCTGTTAAAATAGGGTTTGAGTCCTAAAATCATATATTGACAATTTATGAACAAATACTGTATAATATATAAAATAGTTACCTGCAGTAAGGAGACTTTCTTCTAAATTAAAGTTAAAAATTCGATTTACCTCACATGCCTTACAACTCTGGTGTTGTTTTTAAAATTTGAAAAATATTGCCTTTCAAAAATATTTATATATTTTCCCCACATGCTGAAAATTGCATAGCTTCAATTTTATTTATAACTGACACACATTTTGTAATATGCTGTTCAAACTGTTTAATCTTTTTGAACTGTTTTAAAAAAAAACTTTTACTCGCTTTAATATCCACAAATTTCAGCACATATCTAAAACTGTACAGCTTGCCAATATTTCTGACCAATAATCCTGATGTCTATAAATATATAGGGTGGATGCTCCAGTGTTGGCCACATTAAGAGAAAAGTTGAAATGGAAATTTTATAGTTTTAGACTGAATAAAGCATATTAAATCGCAATAACAGTATTCTTTAGTAAATTTAGTTGTCTTTCTGTTAATTATAATAACTTTCTATCAAATATTTTAGATTGTGAGTAATAACTCGTTAAGTAATTTCTTTCAATTTGCACCAGTTTTGGCCACCCCTGCACCAGTTTTGGCCGCCCTAATATCTTGTAATTTTGCAAACATTTTAACTGATAATAAGTAAAAATAAAGCATTTTTGTGCAAAATCTGTTTTACCACACAGATATTTGTTTGCTGTATAAAAAAGATTTGCATTTTTTTAAATGAAATCATAAAAACATCGAATAAAATATACTTACGCTGATTTTAACTGAACATTTAAATTTAAAAACAAAAAATATATTTACCGTAATTTCGGGTGTATAAGCCGCAGATCAAACAATTCTTTTTCGACCCAGAATTTTTTAAGAAAGAAATATAACTACATAGATCGCCGTAAATATTTGTCTTCAATCACGAAATAAGATTTCTGGGTCAAAAAAGTATTGTTTGACCCGCGGCTTATACACCCGAAATTACGGTAATTCATAAAAAAGACTTATAGGACATAAAAAGCTTATTTTAACATTTTGCATATTTTCATTTATATATGTCATATGTTATACTATACCAATATTTACAGTTATATGACTAGAATCTTGAAATTATTCCATTTTTACATGAAATAGTATTTTGACAATCTCTAAAATCCATTTTTTCAACTGATTTTAAACTTTAATTCCTCGTACTTAGCTGCCTGTCAGCCTAATCATTTGGAGTTAGTTTTCTTCAAACCTTAGATTTCCTTGTGTAAATATTGGCTAGGATCTTAGAAAGACTTCACAGAGGGCATCTCCCTTCTTTTTTGGCCCATATCTCTCATATAGATAATTGGCCATCATAAATAGCACAACCCTATTACTTGAGATTCAAAAATAGTAAAAACTGGTCTCCATTCTGTAAACTTGTGTTGCAAGGTAGAACGAGATACTACAAAACTTAACCATCTTGAAAAGCTGACAATGAATTTTGAAAAGCCATAATTTTACTTCCTATCTTATAACAGTGTTTAATCTAGACCATTTTTAAGAGTACAGAATTGTCTTTTTTAAACTTGTTAAAATGAATCCTATTTATAGTATAAAGATTTTCACATTATTTGTTATTTCTAAATTCATGTGCTTGAAATTTTGCAAAAGTTATGCAACTTCCTCATTTTGTTTTGAAAAAATACAAGAAACCACTAAATCATGCTGTAATTTTATTGAACTTTTAAATTTATAAGTCATAAAACATTTCTAAATATATTGCTGAAATTTTCACTATAATTAGTCTTGTGGCCAAAAGTGGAGCATATTGTTGTGCCATTTTTGGCCACACAATGGCCATAACTGGTACACATAGCAAATTTAAAGCACGTACTAGCACGTAAAGCAAGTAGTTTTGGCCACCCCTACTTTAAGCTGTAAAAATAATTAATTTAAATATGAAATTGCAACAGAGAGAAAGCCTACTTCATAAAGCTTCATAGCAATCTGTTTCAGAACAAATAAAGTTCGATAAATCCCTAATATTGAAAGATTGTGAAAACTTGTTACCTAAGCAAAAACCTTAATATATGTGAGTGAACACTATAGTTTTACACTTTTTTTTTATTTATTTATTTATTTTTTATTTATTTATTTTTTTTTTTTTTTGCAAGTCATTTTTTATCAAAAAATAAACAAATGGGATTGAACATAATAAAAGAGTGTTAGATTAAGGAGTAAGAATGCATATAATTTGTTAAAATCAATTTACAGCCTAAATAGAGGGTAAATCATTCCAATGTGGCCAAAACTTGTGCAGTTGCCAAAACTGGAGCATCTACCCTATATCTTTTAATTATCTTTTGTTGTAATTTTCCAACTGATTGAAAAAGTGTCCAGGTCAGGATTCGAACTAAGCAGTCTTTCGCGCAAATTGTCAATACTTTGTCGACTGAACTATCCTGGAAGAATCTGACGCACACAATTCACACAGTGAATACGAACGCATACTTATCATTATTATATATAACCCTATGTAATAATACTTTAATTTTTTTTCAAACTACTCGTATGATAAATGCATACTATTCGTATGAGTATATAATGATATTTCTCCGGGTGAATTGTGCGTGCTAAGTTGCTCTGTTGGAAGAGCATTGGCAGCATACATCGAGGGTCTCTAGTTCGAATCCTAATCTAAACATTTTTTTACTCATTTTGGAAAATTAATATTCGTTTGATTAATTTACCAATTAAAATCATTCTGTTAAATATAATATAGAATTATCTTTTGATAAAACTACGTGAAGTTTATGAGCAATATTTGTAATATACAGATTTTATTTAAAAATCGAGTACTAATGAAGATGAGGCAATTAGTTCTAGTATTACGCTTAGTTATTTCCTTACTATAGTGGCCTGTGCGCATGTATGATTACACCAAGGTTTAAATTCGTAGTTAAACTCATATATATATATTGTATATGTCATATAGTGTAGATGTGCCGGTAAAGGTCATCCTTATGGAATTTATTTTTAAAAAGTTTCCTTATTAATAGTTATAATTATTAGATTTCATTTTTTTTCGTATTAGATGAATCTATTAATAGTATTTAAGTATTCTCAGTCTCACTTCCCAATATTAGACAAAATTTTATTGAAAATAATAGAAATACATCAAACACTAAAAATTTCAGTAATGTACATCCCACAAAAAAGTACATGTAATTGTTTTTATGACTATTTAGAACCAGGATTTAATGAACACATACTAATGGAACAAAATTGTTATTTTCAGCACCATTTAACAATTAAGATATCAAAAATTAATAAAATAATGCGATAATTACTCATTTTTTAAAATCAATAATTGTTATTATCACAAAATCAATATCTTAATTATTTTAGATACATGGTTTAAAATAATAAATGTCATGGAATTACAGTTATCAAATTTTTGGGATTATGAGAAATTCAGAAAGGTAATAAAAAAGTTTTAAAAAATTTGTTTTTGCAATATTAGTGCATAAATTAATATATTTATCACTATTTTCAACAGTTAAACAACCCCAAACTCCTTTATATATTAATTATAACGTTAACTTTTGATTATGCATACATTTTTAAATTTATTAATATTTGATTTTAACCATGTAATTAAAAAAATGTGATTAAAGTGCATTTTAAAAATAATGTTATTAACTATTTTCAAATCGTTGACATGCTGTTCCGTATTTCAACAAAATAAATGTTAAATTTATTGAATTTACTAAGGTAAGTGGATTCAAAAAAGTTAAATTTATATGATACTTATTCCTTTTATAACATGTTTTTTACGAAATTCACAGAAATCATTATAAAAAAAGCAGGAAAAATAACATTTTCTTACCTCTTTCTTAACGGCATTATCCTCTAATTCAAGTTTCATAATCCAAATAGCGAAGATAATTTCGAAGTCGGAATGTCCGAATGAAGTACATTGACATTGGCGCGCTCATATTAACGAAACGCCACTGACAATGTATTTTTTCGGACCGGCATTTTATATAAAATGTCAACTGATCGCATTTCTGCATAACTTTTTAAAAATTTTCAACTTACGTACTAAATATACACGCATAACATCATAACAAAGTTACTAGAGCAGCTGGCCTAATATTCTAAAGAATAAATACACTAGTGTCAACTATTCTGGTTGTTGCCAAACGATATTTTTTAAGCAGGTGATTTTTTGTTATTATTGGTTGTTTGAGCTTCGAAGATTTATAAGTTGAATGCGCATGCGCATTAGTTTTATGAGGGTATCCCTAATTAAAATTTTGAGTTAATTTTTTTTTCACGCATTTCTATTTTACTTTCAATTAGTTTCAAAATACAGTGGAACTTTCATTTAACGAAGCGCATATTTAATGAAATTATCTACTTTTTTAATTTTCTGTTGAACCTTCTTTTAGAACGCAATTAACATTTAAATTAATATTCATATTAAAAAAAAATTCTTCTTAGCAAAATTTGTTGCACTTCCGTGCATGCACAATATTCAAAAGGATAGATTGCTGTTAAGATTGATTGGTGAATATATTTCAGCGGATTGTACGAATTGAAATTATGTATTTATTTTATCTTTTAAATAAAAAGGAAAAAATGCGAAAATTTTTCGATATGCTAAGAAAGGGATTCTAGTTCCGCGAAAATATTATAGCAGGGGTGCAAAAATCTAGGCGCCAGCAGGCAGTTTCTCATCACAAAATTTATTTCGTTTTTCTTCCTCTAATATTTCGTGTAAAATTCCTGCTAGAATGCTACTAAATTTTGAGCGAAAAAAACTTTAAAATTTTAGTGGTGAGAGACTACCCTCTGGCGCCTAGATTTTTGCACCCCTGTATTATAGGTCCATTCTCTGAATACTTAAAAAAGATGCGAAAGTTTTTATGAGTGTATCTTTCATAAGAGATCGCACACAAAGTAATATTCGATTTTTTTTTTTAATTTTTCGATTTGAAATACAAGAGAAAACGAGAATTAGAACGCTGCGATTCAGTTTTTGTTTCCCTTCCTTTATTACGCGGTTTTTTAGATATTATACTAATGATTTTTTTTATGTGGCTATATTGCATAACAAAAAGTACTATAAAATTAAAACACAGTTTTATAATATTTCCATTTTTATTTGTAGTTTACTATACAAATTTCATGAATTTTCGTGGATTTCTATTCAACGATATTTTTTTCATAACGAAGCATTTAAGTGTAACGAGAAATTTCCTTAAATGGAAGTTTCACTGATAGGTTCATTGCTGGGTGCTTAGTTTCATATGATGGGAGGTTTATCTCATATATGTGATATGACGTACATGTTACATGCAGTGCATGTAATGTGTGACATAAGAGCGATTGCACAATATTCTTCTGCAATGCCAGAAAACACGTTTTTTTACCAGTAAATAACATGGTTTGGAGAATTTTTGTAATTTTCTAAAGTTTTCTAAGAAAGTCACATCTGAGTCACAATGTGACGTCACTGAGAGGTGGCATTTTGGTCACAGATGTGACGTCACATTTCAGTCACAATGTGACGTCACTGAGGGGTGGCATTTTGGTCACAGATGTGACGTCACATTTCAGTCACAATGTGACGTCACTGAGGAGTGGCATTTTGGTCACAGATGTGACGTGACCACAGTGACTCACAGTGACGTCACTGTGACGTCACTGTGAACATGCATGCTATGTGGGAACTTTTCTGGAGAATTTAGTCTAATTCGTTTGTTTTTGTATGGAGTAAAAAGTTTTAAACAGAAAATAAATTAAATTTCAATTTAAAATATCTTAAACAGTTTCATTCATTTCAATAGAGCAAGCTTACGTTTTTCATTCTTGACAAGGAAATTGAATCAATTACGTTCAGTGCTAAATGAATTGGATTTTAAGATTTTCAAAAGAATGACCCAAAGAAATCAGTTTTTTACGCTATAGACTATCGAACATGGCACTATACTATGTTAAGTTTTCAGTAACATATGATTTGGAAGTTTTCTGTAACGGCATTTAAAAAAGCAAATTTGCAGCTATTTCATAAAATTCATTTATTTTTCCTTAATAAGAATATATCTATGTGTATATTCAAATATCTATATGAAGTAATTTTCTTCTTTTGTCACATTGTCGAATTCTGCGTAATATTTTCGTTGTAAATTATTTATGTTTTTCTCTTTATTATTATCAGAAAATGCTAGTTTATTTTGATTGCCAAGGCTGCCAACTGTTTCGGTGCGAAAGAACGATTAAGACATAAAATTATAGTGTTAAACAGTGTGCTTATTCACATTTATGTTGATAACTCTATTATATTTTAGAACATGTAAATTAGATTTGAGAAAAAAAGTTTAAAAATGAGAAAATATTTAAAAAGTAATTTTTTTTGTCAAAAAGTGCTTAATTTTTTTTAAAATGTAGATTAAAAAAAAACGTTTTGTTTCATACATAAATAAGTTTTAAATACTTACAAATAAATACTTTAAAATACTTACTGTGCACTGGGCGATACTTACAAATTTTAAATACTTACAAATGAAAATTTCTTGAGTAATATCGTTGTTACCACATCAAACTTTCCTTTATGAAAACAGTGTAGGCAATGTACTATTTTTTAAATTCAGATTTCTTGACAGCCATCACTTTTTTTCAAATATTAAATTTTGCCTTATTTAACCTTATATAATGACATATTAATTAAATCTAAAAGAAGGGGAATTTTAACATTTCAGAAAAGGATTACCAATAAAAAAATCCGAATTAAAAAAAGTTGCCCACTTACCGACAATATAATTTTTGCAGAGTTGCCAACTCTCCAATTTTTACACACCACTATTATCTTAAAGAAATATTGTAATCTAAATCGGTCAAATGTTTCAACCAAATAAAAAAGCATTTTCTGTATTAAAATACTGGTCCAAAAATCCGAAGACTTGGTGGCACTGCACTTGCGAAAAAGCAAAAGTGAAGCAGAGCCCCTTTATGTTGGGGTTTCTTGAGACAGCGGTCCAACTTCAGTCGGCAAATATTACCATTATTGAACAGACTTAACAGAAGATTCCGTAATTAAATAAAGTCTACTATTTGGACGTAATGGCTTGTAGGCTATAGTTATATCATGATTTTATATGCGATTGAGAAAATAAAAAAATTAGGCTTTATAAAAAATATAAAAAATATTTTTCATCTTTATTTGTTGCATTCTGTGGTATGTCACTAAAACTCATATACGGAAATGTTTAGCTAATTGTTAAGGTAGTATTTCAATTTCTCCTGAAACATGCTCTTATGTAATCTGCAATACTTTTTGTCAAGCTTAAATTTCAAAATACAGTTTCAAAATATGAAAATATTATTGTCTATATCTGAAGTTACATTTGATGTTCAAGTTTTTCTTTAAAGATTCTAGATAAAATATGTCAATCAATACATCTTTTACTTGAAGCATACCTGAAAAAAATACGCATCGTCAATCTCCATGGATACAATTTTCTTCAAAACTTTTTTAGTTGAATTACAAATCTTTAGAATAAGATTAAACTTGGACCATTTTCTTTAAAATAAAGATTTTGGAGGATAAGTAAAGTTTCTTTATAAATTTATTTTGGTTGCTGAAATTTATTTATTCTCCTTTATGTTGAAGAAATTTATGTTTCAATTTCTCTAGATATTTCATCAATTGGAGAAAGTATTCTCTGCAAAATAGAGTAGAGTGAACGTTTAAAATTTCATTTTGACTATTTCTTTGGGTGACAAATTGATAGGTTGATATTTAAGATGAAAAATCTTTGCCACTGCCAATTATGTTTTGCGCGATTACTGTACGGAATTTTTCTAAATAAATATCGGTGTTTTAGCACTTGGTAGCATTTATTACATACAACTTAAAATTGTAAATAATGCATAACATGAAAGAGCAACTCTATCAATTTTACATAAAAGGTAACAAGTGTTCAATGTGAGGGCCTTTCGTCACACGGCACGCATCAAGTCTATAGTTCAGTTATTCCCACACGTTGATTAATATTTGTGGGGTTAGTTTTGCAACAGCTACGATGGTCAGCTGGTAGTGGAGGCACATGCACACGATTCTGCATGAACCCAATTGGTAGAAATCACATGGCGTCAGGTCGGGGAGCGTCTGAACAGAAATCCTTTGCGAATCAACGTTTGGGAAGAACTAAGCTATCGACTTGATGTATGTCAAGTGACGAAATGGGCTCACATTGAACACTTGTAAGCTTCTAGGTAAAACTGTTTGAGTTGCTCTTTCATTTTATGTATTAGGTTAGAACCGGATCTGAAATTGAAACTATCGTAATATAAAATATATATACATATATATAACCAAAATCGAAAAGCCCGGTTGTAGATCGTCCTCAGCTATTTTATGCAAATAAATCATATAAAAATATTAAATTTTGAATGAGATATTTCAAATTAATGCTCCCATAGACTTATCATTATCATCCGGTTCTTTATAAGTGACTCTAGTGGCATCTTAATTGGATGTTCATCTGTAATGTCACAAAAGTACATTAATTATTTACATTCTTTCGCCAAAAATTTCATATTTTCTCCCTTTACATTAAGTAAATGAAATAGAACTATGTTCTACAAATGTGACACATTTACAATTACAGCTTAAAATAGTACAGAGATTGCGTCCAATAAAATGTTGACATTTTGTATTTGTATCAGTTTTGCATAAAATATGAAGCTCTGACGAGCAATATTTAAAGTTTAATTGATAGTTTATTTTAATTTGATTAAGCTATTTTAGCAATGATGTTGATATAAACGCAGTAGAAAATTTGTTTCAGTTGGAGATTTTACAGTTTAATGTATCAATACAATTATAATTACTTTATCACTTGCTTGTTATGTCTCGAAATATTTTGTTTCAACAAAATCTTCACTATACAGAAAGTAAATAAAACTAAAAAAAATGGTAGTTGATTCTTACTTTTTATTTTTTTAACGAAATTATTTTCGACTAATTTATTTTTAAATCTGTTAATATTTCTCTTTGTTTAAAAAAATACATAATTTGAAAATGATACCACTTTAAAAATACATGAGCCATACGTTTGCGGTGCTCCCACTTGTCGGTTTTTTTGAAAATCAGACATTTTTAAAAGAAATTACTTATTGAGTGTTTTCTCAAGAACCGCATGAAAAAGTTGCTTTCCTGTACATTTCTACGAAATTTAAAAGGAAGGTTTTTCTTATTTGAAAAAAAAAAATGTGGTGTACGAAATGGGAGTCTAAAACATGCTATTTTTACGGATATTACTGATCGTATAAGACAAAACATAAAAGGATAAAAACGTACATTTTCTATTTAAAGCAGAACATAATTCCTAATACATGCGCAGAGCAAATGAGGGTATGAATATTCATTTAAGATTCGTAGTATTGTCCTGGAAACAAACTTTTCCTTAAGCCTAGTAATGAATAAATAAAGATTTTTATTCTAGAAATGTAATCTCTTTGAGACAGCTGTACGTTTTCAAAGAATATGAATGATTGAATTAGGGAATTACCTTGATTAATATAGCTATAAATAGCAATTATAAATTACGGAAGAAAATTTCCTTAATAAACCATAGTATTAAAATTCATTATATATTTGGAAAACGCATTTAGATTTAGTATTGCAGCATATAGTTTTCTTATCATATTTTTAACATATTTATTTATTAAAAAGATTCATAATTTTGTTAGGGTTTTATTTATTTTGTTAAATGCTATGACCTTTACCGTAGTTGAAGGGATATCAGTTAAATACATGAATTGCTTATAAAATTCTCAAATATTTTAGTTAAAAATGTAAACTTGCGTTAAATTTATTTCGCAACACTAAAATGGCCGGAAATTTTACTCAGAATGTATAAGAATATTTTATACCAGAATTTTTATTTAAAACTATTTAACTTTTTTATCCCACTTTTTTATTAGCCTCCGATGCTATTTCTTTCAGACAAGCTAAAAATGTCGTGTCATCATCCCTGAATTTTCTACTCAACCGAATTTGATAATTATTTTTTTAAATGAAAGCTATTTATTTGTAGTTGTGCCCATTTTAGCTATCTTTTAATTTATTTCCATTTTTATATTTTATTTTTAATTTTAATGCTTTTTTACGATATTTCTTCAAATGGTGGCAACTCAGTTTAGCTTTTCTCTCGATAATAAAAATTTATTTTCCATTATCAGAAGCTTGATCTCATCAGTGAACATGTCCTCGCATTTAAAAGAAAAAAGTTAATTGTTTTCATAAAATTTAACCACAATAAAAGGACTCCGTATAATTATGCACTAATTGAGGTAAAAAAAAAATATATTTACCGAGAAATAATATTAATAATGTAAATAAAATAACAGAAAATAATTTACGATAAAAATTAATGTCTAAAGCAAAATAAGAAAATTTTCAAATGAGAAAAAAATGTCATTCAGCAACAAGATAAATGGGATTCACGATATTATTACTGACGCCTTTTTCATATTACTAATAACAGTAACTTTTAAAAAACATTTAAAGAGAAAATGACGTCACTATTTAAAACATCGCATTTTTACTCATAACGATATTACATTTCAATATTTCTTTTCATTATGGACACCGAGATTGAGATTTTACTTTCGGATGACTTCAGTTAGTGAAAATGATGTCATATTAAAAATAAAATTAGTTTTTTTTTTAGCCTCCGATGTCATTTCTTTTATACAAGCTAAAAAGTGTCGTGTCAAAAATTGTGGCCCACTTTTACTTACCTATCATACGCAGTATAGGGTAAGTCTTGCAATCGTTTTAAAAATCGAATTTTTTTTTTTTTTTTTGGCGGATGTACACGTTAATTTGGAAATTCCGAAAAACATATTTTTAGAAAGAAAAATTTCCGTCCGTCTGTTTGTCTATCGGTCTGTAAACGCTCTATCTCACAAACAAATGGAGATAGAGACTTAAAATTTTGTATGTACTTAGTAAGTAAGAATAGGACGAAGCCTATTTAATATCAGTAACCGCGATTACCCGGAACTATCTTTTTCGGACTCTCGAAAAGTTCGTTCTGATGAAATGTATATAAATTTTTTCGATTTTTTTTTATTTTAACAAAAGGACGTAAAAGGCAATAAAATAACACAAATTTTGCATCAAAAACGAAGTCGGTCGGATTGATAGTTGCCGAGATATTTGTAATCCTGTTTTCCACATTCTTCGATTTTTCATGACCCTGCATTTTCTTCAAATTTCAATTCAAAGATATGTTTTAATTTGAAATGAGACGCTTAATCTTACGCAGTAAACTGTTAGTTAATATGATTATTGTTTTTGGAGTTATAAGGATGTTTCTTTTACGTAATCCGGTACTACTTGTGTAGTTTGGTATTTTACATAATTTGTCGAAATGGGTTCATCAGCAATTCATTAATGGAGAATTACTATGTATATTAAGAATATTTAAATATACGTTTAAATTTTGTCTTGAAATTGCAATGCATTTTATAAATAGTTTTCACATATTTTATTTTCACATATTATACAATGCATATCCATGATGGGTAAATATTACGGTGGCTCTCAACGACTAGTTTCGTGATCTGGCCGTTAAAACGAGACATTCATACAATTTTATTGTTAAAATGCATTTCCTTTTTCTCAGAGTCTATAAAAAAGCGTTTAAACTAAGAAAAAATTCGTTTTTGATGAATCTAGTCAATGAAGAAGTAGCACGTCAAATTGTATCTCTTTATTATTCCGCAATTCCAATGTCTCAGAGAGAAATTGCTAATCAATTGGGTATTTCACGTCGTTCTGTTTGCTATTATATTGATAAACTCAAGAAAAATGAAGTTAGTTCATTGCATTCTAAACGGGGTCGCCCTTCTAAAAGAACTGTCTCGATTTTTTTTTTTTTTTTTTTTTTTTTTTTTTATCGGAGGCGAAACTGAATTTTGCAATGGCAGAATCTACATTCAACTTGTTACTATTATTCGTTTCTAACCCTTAAATGCATAGGATAGAACGCGTTCCAAAAAAATGCGCAATTCAAAAAAATCAGAATTCATACCAGAAAAATCTAAATAGTAAATTTTTCTTTATTTAATTACGAATGGTCTGTCATTAAGTAAAGTGAAAATTGCTCTTATAAATTTCTGGTGAGAATACGGAATATGTGAATAAAGCCCCCAATGAATCGGGAATACTTGTGGTATCGAAAATGACACAATATGCATTTAAGGGTTAAATCTATTTTTAAAAGAAATTTATGGTTCGAGCCGAAATACATGCATGTATTAGGTGTCAAAATGACTCCTCACTGTTTTTGCAGTGTCAAACAAACCATTTTTATAATTTCTGAAGAATGTGAGAAGCCTTTTCACATTTTTAAATTCTTTGTAATGGGAATTTTCATCAAAAGACGGAGCAAATTGTATAATCGTTGTATTCTTGGTGTTGGGGGTCTATTAAAATAAATACAGTCGAACCTCGCTATAATGAACCCAAAATATAGTGAACACTCGGATATAGTGAACTTTTTTAGTGGTCCCGTCTGAACTCCCATCTAATTAATATAATTTAATACGCTTGTAGTGGACAGCTTAGAATTTTTCGTTTCGGTTATAGTGAACTCAAATTTTATTTCTCCAGATTTTTTTTTCAGTCCTCCAACTTTAAACTTGCAAATTGTGGCTACAAGTGATGAAATTCTTTTACATTGCGTCAAATGTTACTTTTTAACGTCCATTAACTTATCTTCTCCTCCGTCCCGTTTCAGAAAAAAGCCTCTCTCATTCGCCCCTTCCTAATTCTAGGAATGGTGTCTAGGCGTCTGATGTTTACTTGCTAACTCCATCGGGCGCTCCTCGTTATAATCGGAACAGTCCACGAATTCCCCTCCTTTTACAGTGTCTTTCATTATTATTCTTATGATTGATTTGAGAAAAAAAATAAGAGCAACTACAAATTTCAAGAAAATGGCTAATTCAGTAAAAAGGAAAGCATTTTCGGTTGAGGATAAGATAAAATTCTCGTATTAAACATGGAACCAATCAATCGACACTGGGCAAGAAAATTTTCTTGTCAAAATCTAAACTAAAACTTAAAAAAAGGTGCTGTTTGTTCCATATTTTCAATTTATTTTTTGTAAAATATTGTTTGTAGAATCAGTGTATTAGCCACTTAATCATCGCGCCCAAGACATTCAGACTGCAAACTTCACGGGTTTTATTCAAAATTGTTTGATTCCCACCAGTTTTATAAAATAGTGTAGTTGGTTTTATTCTGGTATCATTTTACCTGTCATTAAAGAAGAATATTTTTTTCAAAAAAGTGGTGGCAATAATGAATTTGAATTTTTAAACCGTAATTTAATGCGATTATTAAGGGATTAGTAAGTGGTTAAGTTGTCGAAGTGAGAATTATAAAATCGTGCAATGTAAAATTGTGTGGGTCACAATTTGGATAAAAGCAATACATGTCGCTATTTTTTATATATGTAATTTTTATATATGTAGTTTATATATGTTTTTATACATGTAGTTATGTAGCAACTACAAAAAGTTTTCTTACATTTTGAATTTACTTAAAGCATGGATTTAAAAAATTACTCGAGGAATGAATGTTGGTCTCATTAACAAATGGGATGTTTAAGAACTAAGGTATATATATACAGGGTGTCCGAAAAGTCTGGAAACGGCCAAATAACTCGAGAAATACACATGAGATTGAAAAACGTAAATATACGTGTTAAATATTTTTAAATAAGCTACTCAGTGATACCAAATTTGACCTTCGTAACCGACCCCCTGAGGGTCAGAGGGGGTCCAACTTTGAAATCTTAAATTATAACCCCCATTTTTTATTGCAGATTCGGATTCTACGGACAAAAATACGTAACTTTTGCATTTGATGTTTATTTCAAATCTTCGTTTATCACGGTGTAATCGAGCATATTAAATCGATACATATTCCCGCTTTTCCAACGGGATTTTCCCTAATCGAAACTGATTGGGCAGAATTTTTGACGTCAAATTCCTCGTCTTTTGTAGGAATAGCGTTTCTTGAAAATCACCCGTGGCGATTATTTCAATAGTTCTACACTGTTAAAAATTTGACCCATTTGCTGCAGCGTCACTCCACAGCTATTACAGAATATCTCTTTTGTGACCAATGAGAATGCTCCATAACACAGTAAAGTAATCGTTTTCTATAAAAGTGGTGGAGTGACGATGCAGCAAAAGGGTCAATTTTTTACAGTGTACTTTGCTGTGTTATGGAACATTCTCATTGGTCATGAAAGAGATATTCTATAAAAGCTGTGGAGTGACGCTACAGCAAATGGATCAAATTTTTAACTGTGTAGCACTACCGAAATAATCGGCACGGGTGATTTTCAGGAAACGCTATTATTGCAAAAGACGAGGAATTTGATGTCATAAATTCTCCCCAATTAGTTTCGATTAGGGAAAATCCCGTTGGAAAAGCCGAAATATGTATCGATTTAATATGCTCAATTACACCGTGATAAACGAGGATTCGAAATAAACATCAAATACAAAAATTACGTATTTTTGTCCGTAGAATCCGAATCTGCAATAAAAAATGGGGGTTATAATTTAAGATTTCAAAGTTGGACCCCCTCTGACCCCCAGGGGGTCGGTTACGAAGGTCAAATTTGGTATCACTGAGTAGCTTATTTAAAAATATTTAACACGTATATTTACGTTTTTCAATCTCATATGTATTTTTTGAGTTATTCGACCGTTTCCAGACTTTTCGGACACCCTGTATATATATATATAAAGAGATATAAGCAATAGGCGTAATTTTAAATTGCTCCAGAATTTTCTCGTACTACTAGATTTGTGTAAAGCAATGCGAAAAACAAAACTGTTTAATAATTTAAACTAATTTGAAAAGATTTTATATTAAGCCACTTGAGTCTGTCTTTAGATGTCTTAATTAAGAAGATTAATGCTATTTCCCAAGCTTTTAATGCAGTTTCTCTACGAGTTTACACATTTCGTGACAGCAACAGAGTGTGATTAACTTCGTGAAAATTTCTCTTAAAAGCTCTGTTCACTTCAACATATAAACATCACAGAAAATTTATTGTATTCGCTAAAAACAGCTTTTATAACCTTATAATGAATTTTTAAATTGCAATGGTTCTCGTGATGATAGTAATAAACGGACGAGATTGGATGCGGATATGTTTAATTACCGTTTGTCATACTAATCTTGTTAATTAACATACAGATCCAATTTTAGAAAAGTAATTTATAGAAATTTAAAAATGTAACTTTAAATCTCAATTACATATATACATTAATGTATCTTACAAGCAAAATATTAAATATATATTTCTTTTTTTACACAATTATGTAGACTTTCATTCTTTTAATGAACTCATTTACTATACATTACTCAATCTTTTTATGTAAATATCTATCTGATTGCTTTCATAAAATAAGTCTCTGATAAAACTTTTTCAAAGACATTTTGTAGCTACAAAATAATGTGAATTCCAAGAGCAGTTATGCATGAAAGTTTTTGATTCAACGAACGGAAACGACTTTCCCTCCAATTTATTTGTTATTAAAGAGTCAGCTTTCATTCAAATCGCTAATAATAAGAAAAAAGGCGTACTTATTTATTACTTTATAGAATAAATTAATATTGCTGCAAATATGATAAATTCATAAGCAAACATCCTTTTCAATTTAAAAAACAACAAATAAACAAAATAAATCATTAAGTATCAAATGTAAGCAGGCTGCAAAATATATATATACACTGGTGTGCAAAATTTAAGGACGAAAGGATTTTCAAGCGATAATTTTCACTCGAATATTCAACAGGAAATAATATAATTCGAATAATTACTATCCCTGCATAACAGCTAACCCATATAACATCTCATTCAGGTCACACATGGTCACAAGAGTCACAGTCACTACGGCGAAACAAAAAATAGGAAATTCCATTCGTCTCTTTTATGAGTCTCAAATGACTACTAAATGTGACTCCACTGTCAGGTCACTGCGACTGCTGCTTTGTGACGAGTCGCCAGGTGACTTTACAGTGTCGTTTTATTGAGACTCTCATTTATAGGCTCAATTTCAAAGTCATTGTGAATGTTGCATTATTATAAATAACCAAATAATGACACATTAAAATCACATAGTGACTTTCTATCACAAGACTTTGTCAAATGGTAATAGAGACCCTACTGTAAAGTAACCACTGTCGAAAGTGGTGAAAACGCACCATTTGACTTTAATGGGACATTGTTTGGTGATTTATCATAATGTAACATTCACAATGACTTTGAAATTGAGCCTCCAAATGACAGCCACACGAGAGTCTCAATAAAACGACACTTTAAAGTCACCTGGTGACTCGTCACAAAGCAGCAGTTGCAGTGACCTGACAGTGGAGTCACATATACCGTAATTTCGGGTGTATAAGCCGCAGCTCAAACAATTCTTTTTCGACCCAGAATTTTTTAAGAAACAAATATAACTAGTTAGATTGCCGTAAATATTTGTCTTCAATCACTAAATAAGATTTCTGGGTCCAAAAAGAATTGTTTGATCCGCGGCTTATACACCCGAAATTACGGTAGTAGTCATTTGAGACTCATAAAAGAGACGTATGAAATTTCCTATTTTTTTCTTTCACCATAGTGACTGTGACTCTTTTGAACATGCGTGACCTGAATGAGATGTTATATGGACTAGCTGTTATGCAGAGATAGTAATTATTCGAGTTATATTACTTTCTTTTGGATATCCGCGTGAAAATTAGCACTTAAAAATCCCTTGAAAATTGGCATTATGAGACTTGTCCTTAAATTAGGTACAGGAATGTATATTTGCATCTTGCAAAACGTAGAAAATATTTTTCTGGTGACAAAATTAAATAACTAAAACAGGCAATATATATATATATATGTAATAAATTTTATATATATATACAGGTGTCCCAGAAATAATTGGACAAACTTTAAGGGGAGGTAGAAGTCATCACAAGGATACAGATTTACATAGTAGCCCATGATTGGTAACGCTTTCTTGGCGTGGTAGTGATTACACAAAACGCAAGAAGGACAGGCCAAAAATAAGAAGAGAAAATATCATTTGTACATCAGAAAAGTAAGAAAAAAGAACCTTAAAAAAACACCGATCGTTATAAAAGTAGGTATTTGAAATTACGAACCCGGGCCCTGATGCATGCAGGCGCATCTTTCGTGTATGGAAAATCTAATGTTCTACAGAAAATTTCAGGAATGCTCTGAACTTCCCCAGCAGCTGCAACAATGCTTACAAATAGTTCAAATAGTTCTTCAGAACTTTCTAGTGTTATTCCGGTATTTTTGCAGCACTAAGAATAATAAACATGTTTTCTCTGCCTTTTCGTGTCCTTTTTTTCATGTGTTTGTTGCAAATAAAACGAAAAGTATTTGAATACGTCTCGTTTTATTTGTAATACGGTCTTAACCCTTTGAGGGGCAAGCAATTGCGTTTGAGTAATTCTGAACTCCCACCAGAAATTTGTGAAAAAGTTATATCAAAAAGAGGAAAAGCAATTTCACGACTATTTTACACCAAAGTTAGAAAAGGGAGATTTAATAACATTTTTCTGGTGTAAATCTTCATCAATCGTAGGTGGCATATAATATATACCACCTCCCCTCAAGGGGTTAAGTTCAAAATACCGTAATTTCGGGTGTATAAGCCGCGGCTCAAAAAATTCTTTTTGGACCCAGAAATCTTATTTAGTGATTGAAGGCAAATATTTACGGCGATCTAAGTAGTAAAATTCATTTTTTTAAATATTCTGGGTCGAAAAAGAATTGTTTGATCCGCGGCTTATACACCCGAAATTACGGTAGCATGTTATCTTTTTTTAGTCAGTACCTATTTTTATGAAAATACAAAGTTATTAAAATCACTTAATTATTATAAAATTATCTAATTATAAAATATGAGATATCAAAATTATGACTTTCCTATTCATCTTCATGTGTGTCTGCATATACATTCGCGTTTAGAGAAACCATACGCGAAGTATAATTGTAATGAAGCTTGTGTTTACTAATAAGTAAAAGAGAAAGAATGGAGTCCACTTGTTTTGTCCATACGATTTTTTCTCTACTTCCCGCCTTCTCTTTTGTTCGGGGAAAGTACATTTCCTTAATACTGATGAGTGCATTACGTAACAAAAAATTTTTCTAAAATATTTTTAAATATTAACTATTTCATTTAAGTGTTCCATGAATGAAGTGATATTTTATTGACTTCTCTCCGTTTGAGTCAATAAAGTATGCGAAAAAAAATGTTAACATTTTTGTAAATTACTCCAAACAAAAGAACTAAATAGTTAAAAAAAACCCACTTTGATAATGATATCATTACCGGGAGGGGGGGGCGAAGGATGATAACATATGATATTTAAAGAGGGGGGAATAAGTCCAAAATTATCAAAACGTTGTTAACGCATAGGTGCCAACCTGACACCGATTATCCGTAATACATGCGTTAATTTAACCCTGGTTTAAAGAGTTTCGAACCAGAATTTTTTCAAAGAAATGAAATTAAGTATGTTCCAGTAACAAACCTGTAATTAACCTTCCTACCCTGTTAAAATTTCACTCCATCTTGATAAAAACATTTGACACCAGAATTGCTATTTAAAATATTTCAACATATTTAATTGACTTATTTTCCTGAATCTGTTATTTAAATTCCTTTATGAAAAAATTTCTGGTTCGAATCGTATAAAACAAATTTTAGCTATGGGCCGATTAGACCCATTCAGGGTAGGAAGGTTAAATAAATAAAGATTCATGAAATATATTTTTTGGTTTGAAATGACTTTAACCTGAATCAAACTAATCCAGGTATTACGGAAGATTAGTTGAAAGTTGTCAGCTATGTTAACGTTATATTTGTACAACGCATAAGTTATAACAAAATGCCTGGCATTAAATAAAGGAAAGAATACTATAGGCAATTTCTCGCATGAGTTCGAAGTTTTAGAAGAAAAAAAAGTCCAACAGCCAAATCTGCATGAATTAAGTGGCCACAGTAGCTTCACTGCCGTGCATATAGTCCATCATTCGGAATACAGCCGAAACCCAGAAAAGTACTCATATTCTTATTGTATTTTGGGGACATTTTTCTTAATAACACTTTTAAAAATACTGGTGTATCCCTCGTAATATATGTAATTATTTCTACCCCTGTAAATATCTGTAATTATTTCTAAATAAGGAAAAATTTTAACCAGAGGTAAATATATATAGCAATAACCTATTAAAAAATGCAACTGTTTAATAATTCAAGCTAAATGCGTACGAGTTAAGATTAATCTACACATGTCTGTTTGAGATGTCTTAATTAAGAAGATTAATGTAGTTTTCCGTGATTTTAATTCAGTTTCTCTACGTGTTTATACTTTTCGTGACAGCAACAAATGTAAATAACTAAGAAAATTGTTCTCTTAATAAGCCGGTCTACTTGAGAACACTATAAAAATATCATGTAGTCTCTAAAGATTTCTTTTATAACTTTGTCATTTTTTTAAATATCCAGTGTGTTCGTGTTAAAAGTAATAAAGGGAAGAAAAAGAACGCTGAATTGTTTCATTGTTGTTCGTCACACGAGTCTTCTTGATTAACGCAGAAAACATATTTTAAAATGAAGTACCATAAATTTCGGCGTATAATCCGCGGATGAAACAATCATTTTTCGACTCAGAAAATATTTAAAATAAAGTGCAACATTTTAGATCGTAATAAATATTTGGCTACAATTACTAAGTAAAATTTCTGGGTGATCCGAGGAATATAAGCCGGAAATTACGGTACTTAGAGTAAATAAATAATATACTTTATATTAAAAACATTAAAATATGAAACAATCTATGCTTTTCAATTCCCAAACACCAATATAAATGTCTTTATAAAAAACATATATTACGTTCTATGGCTTTAAAATCCATCTAATACTACAGGGATTAGACGGTCTTTACTTTTGTAACCGCTATTTTTGTATATGAATCTCCGTTTCTGTTGTATTTAACCCTTAAATTTATAGAGATGCATATCGACACCACTTTCTACTTAACTCTTAGCAACCACTAAATTTATATAAAAATATTAATCTTGTAAAATTTACAAAAATATGCTACTAAATAAAGTAAAAAAAAAATCCATCCTAAAACTTAATCCTTAATAAAATGTTATCCTTAATGCCTAATCAATAGTATAAGAATAAAAGAATATTTCACACATTTAAGGGTTACGTTTTACAAAATAAACCTTCATACACCCTCCTCAGTCCGGTCACAAATATTACGACTGACCACAAAAACTAGTTTTAATTTAATATGAAACATCTCCAAAGATACTAATGTCTATATATCGATTCTTAAGATATGCACGCGCTGTTTAAAAATGTTTAGATGTAATTTTATGATAACAATTCTGGGAATAGTTAAATTAATTTAAAATTTTCTTTAGTGCCTCCTACAGGCGACACCGGGACAGAAAACGATAAAAAAGGTATTTAGATTCACACTTATTAAAACATTTACTAATTTACAACATTTTAATTAAGTCAGTAGATTTAACTTGTTTTTCAGATGATACAAGAAAACTTTAACGTATTCTACGAAAAATGTATCTTTTCATTTTTTTCCCTGTTTAAAACCCTTTGAGCTCTGATGGTAGAATTTTCTACCACATTATTTTAATTCCGGAATGTTACAACGACACGAGAAAATTAGACCAAATTTATTTGAAAAATTTTTAATGCATTTTTTCGTGTATATCGTTAACCGGTTTTTTCCTTTGCAAAATACTGGTGCCAAAGTGACATTTCTTATTTTGAGGAAATTTTTCCACGAGAGCTCAAAGGGTGAATTAACCTCTTTAAGAAAAACATAATTTTTTGAAACAAAATAAAAAATCCTGCAATTAAGGGATAATCTGAGAATTTTCTATGATTATATAAGTCGAAAATTACTATACGGAAATCGTAACAATTACTCGTGTCTGTAACTCATAACCAAAAATCTACCCGAATACTAGTAGGCTCTTTTCAACAAGAATTCATTTCTAAGCGAACGCTTTTTTTTTCACGCTGTTTATAAACTGACTAACAGCAGTAATTATTTTTTAATAAAATTTTCCTTTGAAAAAGTATGTAAAAGCAAGCATTTTCATATTTTTTAAAAGTTACCCATAAATTATACTGTGAGTCAAACATTTCAATATTTTATAAACAAAACTAATTTACGTGAACAGCACGCGATACACATGGCACTCAAAGTGTTAAAAATATTGACTATATATAGCCTGATAAGGAAGAAAATTTATAACTTCTTTGATATGTCGAAATGAAAACAATTTATTTCCTAAAAAATCGTAAGAAGATAAATTCGAACTTCTGATTATTTTTTTGTCTGAAAAACAAGTAATACAAATAAAATAAAGTATAAATTACAATAAAAATTGTTTTTGAAAAATAGAGAAACATTTGTACAACTCGTGAGGAAAAAAAATTAATCCGAATTTTCTGATATTGTAGTTCTAATATCTCTTAGACCAAAGGGGAAAAGCAATGAGATATAAATTCTTACCATGAAAAAAAAAAAAAAAAAAAAAAAAAAAAAAAAGAAAAGAAAAGAAAGTAGCACTTCATAGAAAATTAAAGGAAAGTCGAATGAAAATGTTTCTATCTTTGTAAAATTGAACATCTGGGACTATTCCACAGAATCCGACTCAAATAACTTTGCTTTTATTTTTAAAATGTGCAAAATAAAAATAATAGTCTTACTTCTTTTGTAAGATGACATAACAACGGATAATTTATTCGGGCGAAAAAAAATTGGAAGGCCTCTTTTTTATGAATTACATATGTAGCACGCATTTTAGATAGTTTAACCAATTTTGTTATAACCAAAAATGTTCCGCTCATAGATGGTCATCATTTTCAGATACCGTCTGGTATCGTAATATAGCATGTTTCTCAATCGACCACAGTGTGTTCTAGGAAATACTAGAAACATATCGTGAAATGCTTTCTTTAGAATCAGGTTAAGTTACCGTAATTTCCTGCGTATAATCCGCCGATCAAATAATTCTTTTTCGACTCAAAAATTTTACTTTGTAATTGAAAACGAATATTTACGGCGATCTAAAAAGTTATATTTTATTTATTAATATTTCTGGGTCGAAAAATGATTGTTTGATCCGCGGATTATATGCAGGAAATTACTGTAATAAACCAAATATCTGAACTATCGTAATGCTAAATGTGTAATTTAATTAAACTCGCCTTTTGATTGCAAAATTTTGAACTGTTATTATCATTATTTATATATATATATATATATATATATATATATATATATATTATTTATTATTATTATTATTTGATAAACAAATTTCCATCCCTCTGTTATATCTTTCAAAAATTTTCACAATTTTATAAACAACAGTTTTGTCTGTGGATAACTTTAAAGTAGGGTCGTTTAATTATGGACCTGACCTGTATAAGGTGTGGTACTTAGTCTCTATTTTTAAATTATTATCTCCAAAATTTAGTAATGAGTTAAAAATTACAATTGTACTTAATTCCTGTTTTAGAACTCTTAACCCTTGGAACTCTGATTGTTGAATTTTCTACCACTTAATTCCGGGATTTAATCAAAGGGTTAAAGAAAAGGATCATTCATAAAAAGGGGTGCAAAAATCTAGGCGCAGCAGGCAGTCTCTCACCATTAAATTTATTTATTTTTTTTTTCGTTAGTAGGTTAATCCATTAGTGCCTAGTGTCCCATTTTTGGGACAGTTTTCAAAAAATCAAGTAAGCGCATTTCGCACCAGTAAAAAAGAGGATAAATAAATACTTTTTTTCTCGAGACAAAGTCCTCGATAAAATAAGATAAAAGTTTTCCTTGCTTTAAAAGTGGGGGGAAATGCAAAATTTGAATTTTAAAGAAGAAAATAATTCAGGCCTTAATGGGTTAATATTTAATATGAAATCGGTGCCAGAATGCTGTTAACTTCTCATCTAAGAAAACGTTTAAATTTCAGTAGTGAGAGACTACCTGTTGGTGCCTAGATTTTTTGAACCTCATTTTGATAAAAACAAAATTCCCAGCGGCGGCGGTAGAAAAATTTAAAGGTAAAAATTCAGCCGTTTAACCCTTTGAGCTCTGGTTGATAAATTTCTTCAAATTTTCAAATGTCACGTTGACACCTATATTTTGTAACAGTGTTGCCAGACGGGCTACTTTTTTTTTAATTCAAATTCTTGATTGGCACCACATTTTACAAATGATAAAATGTGTCTTAGTCAATGACATGATAATTAAGGCGAAAACAAAAGGTGATTTAACGTTTCAAAAAAGTGGTGCCAGTCAAAAAATCTGATTTTTAAAAAAGTAGCCCACTGGCAACACTGTTTTGTAAAGAAAAATTTGGTTTACCATCTACTTGAAATTTGCATTAAACCATTTTTAAAGAAATTTTCCAGTGCCATTGTGAAATTTTGGAATATTAAATAAGTGGTAGAAAATTCAACGATAAGAGCTCAAAGGGTTAAAAAGGGAGAATATAACTATTTGGAAATACTGTGTTCAAATGATATTCTGAATGCCGCAGGGTAATTTATTTGCAAGTATGTTAATGATAGTTATTAAAACTTCCATGTATCGCAGTTCGCATTTTACAATAAATTTCGAGAAAGCCTAAAAATTCTTATTTCGAAAATGCTACTAATATAAGAGAAAACAATTTTCCTTTTAAGAAATACTGTATTTTTCGTAGAAAAAAGTCTGGGCTCCATTTCTTGTACCTTTTTTTTTTTTACAAATTACTGAATGAACTAAATTCTTAGAACAAAGTATATTCTTAAACTATGTTCAATGAAAATTCTGGATAAGAAAATGCCACTTTATCGAGCAAAACAAAAAATTAACTGTTTCAGGTAACATCTGTTATAAATACTTCTTAGAAAAAAGTACTGAGTGATTTCTTTATTTTCTCAAAGCATACGAAACGAACTTTGTCATTGAAAAAATTTTATATTGTTTTACTTATGGAAATTATCCAAAGTTCAGCAAAAGATGTAATTACGGAAGTCTCAATATTTCCTGAATTTGTTAAAAAATATTTTTTATAGTTATTTATTGAAATGATAAAGAGTAAGATCATATCTTTTATTCAAGTAAAATTATCTTATATACTGTCGAAATATTCTAGATTTTGTGATTTAAAAGATTCCTTTTTGGCAGTCAAAATTTTCCTGGAGAGAATTTATGTTACAGTGTTCTAACACTGTACTTTTCTAACATAAAAAAGTATTTAAAAAAATAATTCAAGATATTAAAAAAAAGTCTTGTGGGATCATAACGGAAGAATTGTAGACGGAATTTAAATATAATGAAATTCATTTTATGTAGAATAAAATCTATCACTAATTTTCAGTAGATATTTATGATTTTAGAATATCTCTCCACCTCCGGTTATAGTGTTCTTTCCACAAAAATTAGCTTTTCACTATTTAAATTATTAATAAAGGGAAACTGACATATCTGTAAAATATTAAAGTTTCAACTGTAAACGCTTTTGCAGAGATTGATTACCGCTGTGAAAGACCTCCTTTAGTTAACTTAAATATTCACCCTATTTACCACTTAATCGTCGAACCCGAGACATTCACGGGCTGAAAGTTTCACGGCTTTTATTCAGAATTGTTTGATTGCCACCAGTTTTATAAATTAGTGTAATGGTTTTTATGCTGTTATCATTTTTTTTACTTGCCCATTAAATAAGATGAATAATTTTTTTTTTCAAAAAAGTGGTGGCAGTAATGAATTTGAATTTTTAAACCGTAAATTAATGCAACCATTAAATGGTTAAACGCTTTATTAGCGAAAAACATTTGCTAATAAATAATGGGAAAAACATACATTCATTTTTGATGGTATCAGTTTATTTCGGTGGTAATCTTTCTCTAATTGCGACAATCTAAACAATCTCACACCAGTGTCAGTAAAAAAGATTATAGTAATTGTGCAAAGTGACACCAGTAAAAAGTAATAGAAATTTGTACCCTATCTGTGTTAAACTATTTCGATGAGTAAGGTATTTAAATAAGAGGAAATTTTCTATTCAAATTTATTTTTGGGAATTTTGCCTCAGCAGGAATCAAAAATGGTTAATCGCGTGTGAAAAAGAAAAGTTGTCACCTTGTGATAACTATTTCAGTTACTTTACTCACAATCGGTAGACAATATTGTATACGTCCACCCCTCTTCATACATAGCTCCGTTTTTGGAGTTTCATAGGGGTCGGAGGATATAGGACAAATTTTATTGTTCGTACCAGTATTTTTTACGAATAAATTTGCAAAAGATATTATTATAATAAAGAATAAAAGTAATAAAATGAAGAATATTGATAAAATACACTGGTAAGAACAATAAAATTTGTCCTATTTGCTCCGACCCCTGGTTTCATTCATCCGACGAAACCCTATTCGTTTCTGTTCTCTATCTGTCCTTTACACAGTCCGTACACAAAAACTCTATAAGTTAGAGACTTCAGTGTTTGCATACGCACAGCTAAATACATCGTGCTACACGACAAATCATAAAATTTTGAAAAATTCTATTTTTTTTAGTAATTTTTTTCAGTGTCATCCATTTATTTTTCCGATTTAAATTTTAAAAGAGAACTTTTTCAACGTTTATCGTGTAGACATCATAACTTCTGCTAAAGCATCTTGCTTTTTAACAGAATTTTCTTAGTTTGAACCCCGATGCTGGAACTTGAAATTTTAATGAGGCTTATTAAGACTAATTAGGCTTTTAGGCTATTTAGAAACATTGATAGCCATTTTATAAAAAATTCTGCTTCTGAAAAAGTTCCAAATATATTTTATTTCCTTTCATGGTTTTCTTTAATGTCTTTTATTTTTATTTTTCCTTTTTCATCATGTTTATCAAGTCTCGGGCTTTCTGCACATAATTTTTTTTAATAGAATTTGTTGTTTTTAAATCACGAAAAGGTCTGAAAAAATAAAATATACCAAAATACTGATTTCGAAAAAGGCAGAATTTTGGCAGCTTATATAAATATTTTTACACAAAACTATTTTACACTCGTTGGACATTATATCGCCAATTATATCTGCCAATTCGCCCTGTGTTTTTATTCATAAATTCCAAAATGCAGGCCTAATTGCAGAACTAGTAGTAAAGAGGAGCTGATATACAGGGTGATTATAACCATGGTACATACCTTAAAGGTTGGTCCAGGACACTGTAAGAATCATTTACTATATAGGAATGTATGAGCGCAAGTGACGTGTTGAATAATAAACACAAGGGGGTAAATTTAGTCCTTTATTTTAATTCAAAATTTCTCATTCATAACATAAAATTCCTATACTATTATTTTCTTTTTTTACGATAGACATACGGTCATTACATAAAGAAAAAGCTCTTTGAAATTTTTCGTTGTGAAATCGAAATTTTTGAATAAAAAATTATAACACTGGCAAATTTGTCAAACACACACAATACATGAAATGAAATGGAAATGGAGAGTTCTTTTATTAAAAAATTTCCATTTCACAGTAAAAATTTTAAAGCATGATTTTTAATTTATGTAATCACATGAAATGTCTGTCTTAAATAAAAAGTAAAGATTAGTATAGGAATTTTCCGGTATGAATGATAGATTTTGAAATAAAAAAAAGGACTGTATCTGCCCACTGGTGTTTATACCTGTATGCCTCATTTGCATCCATACATTCCTATGCAATAAATGAGTGTTACAGTGTCCTGTATCAACCCTCAAATTTTGTACCGTGAATTTAAAATCACCTTTATAGTTAAAATATCGAAGATCCAACTGCATGTGCTTTTACAGAAGTTTATTCCCGCCAGATTAAACTTCCACCAGTAAATTTAAATAGAAGTTTTCTCTTTATTTAAACACCATTTTGATGCAAAATTACAAATAATGGCAAAAACATATATTCAAATTAACTGGTAGTAATTTACTACGGCGGTAGTCAGACCATGCTTCGCCACCGTATTGGGACAACGGAGACAATTTTGTGTAGATGACAGTGAAAATCATAATAATATCTCAGCAACCTGCCACCAGTAAAAACTGAAAGAAAGTTGTACAATATTTGTCAGAGAAATTTTTCATGGGAGAAGGGAGCAAATGAAATAAGGCAATTTTTTTTTTCAAAATTTAATGGTGGAAGTATAATTCCATAGCAACCAGAAACTGCTGATCCGATGTAGAAAATTAGCCGCCATATTGTGAAAACCTCCTCAGTTACTTCATTCGCAATGAGCAGAAAACACACTATATGTCTCCTTCTGTATATTCAAAACTCTATTTCTCGGAGTGGTCAGTTTTTTCCCAGCATTAATTAAAAAATTATATAAATGTATGGAGCACTACAGCAAGAATTGCAATTAGAAGCTCACCTCCAAGCGTATTAGTACGTAATTTCCAAGATTTATCTCAATCAATAATTCTCGTTAGTAAATAGCGATGATAAAAGTTTTTATTTATTCTATATGAAATGAGACCGCTGCGAAGCCTGAAAAAAAGAATTTTTGCTTTAAATAACGAAGTACCTGCCATTAAGAAGGCAAAAGTAACTATCGAAATGTGTGATATAAATTGGGAATTTATTTTTATAATCGAAATTTAATTCAAATTTTGCGATTAAATAATGCGAAGAATACTATAAGAAAGTCCTGTTTTTCATTTGCGGCCAGTGGCTGAGATTATACAAAAGTTTCATTTAAATATGTGTTCTTCTTTTATAAACCCTTTGCACTCGATAGGTAACTCTCACTCACAATTAGTGTTGTCAGGCGTCCCTTTGAAAACCAGATGTTTGGATACCACTTATATCTTACAGTTTATTTCGTCATGTTTTATCACAATTATTCGGCCATTAGATATAAGGAGAAGGAAATTAGTTTAAAATACTAGTATCCAGAGCAATTGAAGCACCCATTTTCATGGGACACTACTGTTCAGTGAGAATTACCTCTCGAGTGCAAAGGGTTAATAAATAGCTTTGAAACGCATCGAACATGGATGTTTCAAAAACATTTTTTTATCAAACCACCGCTAACTGATATATCCGTTCACTAAGCTGTAGGTTTTACTGCAACAGAAGCATTATTTAAATGTCTATAATTCTACATATATTAAATAATTTTAAAAGAATTAAATTATGATTAATACGCTCAAGGCTTATACGCTTACGCGTGAAATAAATATTGTATCATGTTGGAAAAAATGCCTTTTTTTAGCACTTTAACCTTCCTACCCTGTTGAAATTTTACTCAAACTTGATTAAAATATTTCACACCAGAATTTTTATTTAAACCCATTTAACATACTTATTTATCTTATATGCTTGGATTATTTATTTAATTTACTTTATGAAAATTTTTTTCATTTGAATCGAATGAAACGCATTATAGGACTGGGTCGATTAGACCCATTCGGAGTAGGAAGGTTAAAAAATTACGGAGAAAACATCATTACAATTTTGCCCTTTAACTTTACGGTCAGGCGGTTAATATATTCGTAATTGTTTTTTTTTTATTATATTTTTAAATAACGCCAGAAAAAGCTTTGCTTTTAGTGGCAAAATTATTAGGTGAAGACTAATTTTGATAATTTTTGGATAGGTAATAAAGAACGTGGGTTTGAAGAAAATATTTTATTCTAAAATATATATAAAAAAAAAAATCTGATGAAACAGTAAAATGCCTTGCTTTTTAAAATGAATAAGAACAAACATTTTAAATAAATTTACATACGCCTTCTGGAAAACTTTTGAAATTATATTAAAAATTGAACAATTCTGAACAGAAAAATTAAGCCTGCTAATACCATTAGTGTCATTATGAAAGTAATGTTTCAAAACAGAATTATAGCACATTACAGAATTTATATCTTCCCCAAAATATAGGGTATCTAACATGATATTAATGCTGTTAAAAATGGGAAAATGGATCGTTAAGAAAATTGATTCTGAACTTTGAAGATAATCTGAACACACTTTTAAAGAAAAATATTAGCTTTAGATAATTTACAAAATTTTAATACATTTAGGTATTATATTTAGATTAAACATAGCTTATTTTAACAGTTTTTTGTGAAAAATAGCTTTTGGTAATTTTTAAATAATTTTTTACGTAATTTCCTGTGCCACTACTTCAATATAAAATTTTAGCAGTGAAAATACTTTGTCCTTGATATGGTTAAGGAATTAACCAAAACATTCTGAACACAGGGCCTGGCCACTAACACAGAAATGTCGGCTGCCGAAACTGGATTTTTTTAAGCATGTGTATTGTCCTTAAATTTTGGTAATAGTAAATTTTAACGTCTTTCCCATCCTATTTTTCTAGGAATAAATAAGTCAAAGAAAACTTTTCATGAAATACCAACATCCATATAAAAGGGATCATATATGCACTAATAAAAATCCGACTTTGTCAGCCGCCTTTTTTATGTCAGAGCTCAGACGTGTATTTAGGGGGAGATGGAGTCCCCAATTATATCCCGTTATGTTTGTGTTATGTCACATAATGTAAAAATAGAACTTATGATATGATGTTACTATATTTATTGACCAAATACATATTTATATTATATATACCGTAATTTCCTGCGTATAATCCGCGGATCAAACAATTCTTTTTCGACCCAGAATTTGTGTAAAAAGGAATTTAACTTCTTAGACCGCCGCAAATATTTGTCTTCAATCACTAAATAAAATTCCTGGGTCCAAAAATAATTGTTTGATCCGCGGATTATACGCAGGAAATTACGGTAAATTATTTCATATTTTTGTTTCTTTGTCATCTAAAATAAAAAAATAAGAGGAAAAGGGTAATTTCTCAACTGTTATCCTTAAGCAAAAAGATACTCGCAGCGGCGTAACCACGGTGGGTGCCCAAATTCAGTATTATTGTAAGGTTTTCTTCTCCTTCATTCACAGCAGAAAAATTTCTAGTTAATAAGGCGAATAGAACTTAAAAAATTGCCAATGTTCTGAGCACTTAGGCACCCGCAATAGTTACGCCACTGGACTCGGGTTTTCTACTAATTTTTTATTTATTACTATTTATAAATGCAAGGTACCTCGTGTCCCAAAAATGACTGATGAATTTTAAAATTCAATAACTTGCAAACGGTGACAGCTATTTAAAAATTTTTTGCAGGAGGGTTATGTATAATGTCAGGAGTTTTTTTTACCGAAATTTTGTATTTTAGTTCGAATTTCAAACAATAGATAGCGCTGACGGCAATTGAAGGCCAAATTGATGCCGAAACAGACCTCACTCAGCACTGATCACCTGGCCTTCAATTGCCGTTAGCGCCATCTATTGTTTGAAATTCGAACTAATATAAAAAATTACGGTAAAAAGACTCCTAGCACTATACATAACTCTCTTGCAAAAAAATTTTTAATAGCTGTCACCGTTTGCAAGTTATTAAATTTTAAAATCCATCAGTCATTTTTGGGACACACGGTATAATCTACAGAAGATGTTTCCATTTACGAATGCAAGCACACCGACAAAAATGCCCGATTTTAACCATTAAAATTCAATAGTATTCTTTGCTTTATTGAATCTTAGAAATCTTGTAATTAAATAAAGCGATAAATTCTTTAATAAGTTAGTGGTACCAATTGGTCTTTTTTTTGGCGCAGCGCTTACATCCCTCTTTATTTTCTTAGTACAAGTACTTCCGAAATGTATACCTTTGATTTTTTTTATTTCAGAAAATATTTCAAATCCTGCGTATCAAATGATGATGCACAGTTGCTATGTAACCACTACAGTAAACATACTGCTATTTATATAAAACTTAAAAGCATGTTAAGCAAGAAAATTTATTTTATAAACCTTTTTTTTTTCGTCTTTTAAGCGGGATTTTTTTCAATAAATTTCCAGTTCAAATAATGTTTTTTGTACTAAGTCAAATTGCCTTTATGCTGTGTAAGGTATTGGATTAACTTTGTTTTATATTAAATTTAAAGAAGCAGAGAGCAGTTTTTGAAAATATTAAAAATGTATATAAATACGTAGCTTCAATTTAAATCTAAACCATTGAAAATTGTTCTGAGATTATTCTGAATTACTTTAAGAACAAACACTTAATGAAATAAAAAAAAGCAAACTACCTACAATTTCAACAAAATGTTAAAATAAATACAGCAATCAATAACGTTACTTTTTTATATTAACACATTAGTGCCTAGCGTCCTTTTTAGAGACGCTTCAAAAGGTGCATGTAGCACTGTTTTTGACACCAGTAAAAAAGAACAGCAATCTTTATTGTTTTTAATTGAAACATTTTCATAATTAATGAACTAAACATAATTCTTTTAAAAACAGTGGTGCTAACCGAATAAAATTTGAGCAAAAGGTGGTGGGATCGAATGGGTTAATAAACAAAATCAAGTGGTATTATCCGGATACTTTTTATAAAATCAATCATGCGATAAAAAACGAAAGGAAGCAATTGGAATGATTAAACTTTATTTTTTGTGCATCTTTAAATTTGATTTTCATTCAACATAGTTAAATACTTTAACTTGATAAATTTTAAGTAGGTCTGGTTGCTGAATTTCTCCCAATTTAATTAAATTTTATGAATGTGCCAATGCCACTAGAATTTAACGTAAAATTTATTTGAAAATAAATTAAGTAATTTGTTCGTATCACAATAAATGGGATTTTTACGTGATAGTTGCAGAATAAAATTAAGTAGGCGGAAATTCACTAATGTTGCCAGGTAATCTGAGTAAACCTAGGGTTCAATTGCTGCAGTCACCATTAATTTTTTACAGTTTATTTCGCCCTCCTTAAAAGGGTTGCCACATGTGAATATTTTTTTATTCTTTTTGCACCATTATTTAAAAAATAATAAATTTTACTATATTTCTGTTGCAGACGTTGTCAAACAGTACATCAGGGATTTTTGTTTTGTGAAAGTGATGTGAAGTACTGAATACTTGTGGCAACAATGCTTTAATTGCAGATAGTTGTTCCATTAGACAAAGCAGAGAAAATGATTTTAACCCCATGAAGAGCGGTGGGATATAATATATCCCACCTAATTTTAAATGCAAAATTCCACATTGACAGAATGCCACAGAATTATGAAATCGAAATTTTAATTTTACCAAATTTATGAAGAAAAGCTTTTATCTATTTTCAAATAAATTTATTTTTAAATTCTGGTGTTATTAAATCATTTCCTCATTCAGGAATACAAGTGCTTTGCCCCTCAAGGGGTTAACCCTTTGTGGACCAGAGCACTTGCATTGCGACAAAGTTGAAATGAATGATTGGCACCATAATTTGAAAATAAATTTATTTATAAATATGAAAAAAGGCTATATTTCACACATATGATAAACCGAAAAATTTTACACCAAAATTCACCATTTTTTCAATGACTCTTGTTAAATTTGCAGTCATTAACTCAGAAAATCCTGTTAAAATTTGTCTAGAAATGTGCAGGGTGATACAAAAGTCAGGACGAATTAAAAAAAAAATATATCAAGATACAAAAATACGGTTTCTACCAAACGGATGGAAAAGAAACCGGGTTTTGTGTGGCTACGAAAAAAAGTAGTTCTATTGGCAACCAACAGATGGCTTTGTCGAATTTCAGAATTGCCACCGCGACAGGCACTCCAAGCAGTCACATTTATGCAAGATGGAGCACCACCTCATATAGCTCTGTCTGTGTAATGCCTGCTACGCTCAATATTTGGGGGAGGATCGCATTATCAGTCGCTACTTTAACACTAGAGCGCCGGGAAATTTTACGCAACTTTCATAAAATACATTTAAAACCAGAAAAAATATTTGAATTCATTTAGTTTATTTGATAAGCTCATGTCATAGCAACTAATATATAACTTATTTCTTGAAGATTTTTCTGGTTCGAATCGACCATCAGTTTATTGACCGGTGTCGATTTGACACCTTCCCGGCATTCTAGTGTTAATCATGCATGGGCTCCAGGATCTCTCGATCTGACACCCTGAGACTTTTGGCTCTGGGGTTTATTGAAGTCAAACGTGTACCGCGGCCAGCCAGCATCACTAGCAGCACAGAAAGATGCCATCAGCCAAAATATGTCTGCCATAACGTAATAAATGCTACTCTATGATGTGAACGGTGAGGTGCCTCGTCTCACAGGTGTACTTTTGAATGATGGACAGCACGTTGAACATTTACTGTACTAATTAATTATAATTAAGCTGAATTGTAAGTTCTTAACTTTTTTTCATTTGTGAATAATTTTTTGGTACACTGTAGCGCCATCTGTTGGTCGCCGACAGAACTACTTTTTTTCGTTGACATACAAAACGGGTTTCTTTTACATCCGTTTGATGCAAACCGTATCTTTCTATCTTGATTCGTTTTCGAATTGTTCATTTTTAAAATTCGTCCTGACTTTTGGATCACCCGATATTTCCACGCTAATTGGATGAATGATGTCAAATCTTCTCTATTCCCATACTGTGTGCCATACTTGTGGAAACAAATAATCACCATCTGCGAAAAGAGGCAATAATATTTTTTAACAAGCATATTCACATGTGATTCTGAATTCATGCTATCTCGAATGGACATGTTTGGTGTTGTTCCATGGGCTACAAAATCTGCCTCGCAGTTAATAAATTATTTTGTGAGCAGGACTGCATAAGGCGATTACTTTTTAATTCAATGTTAAAACTGGGCTGCTTTTTTAAATTCAAATTTCTTGATTCGCACCACTTTTTGTAAACGGCAATATTCCGTTTGTTTTCGCCTTTATTATTATGTAATTAAATAAGACGCATTTTACTACTTTAAAAGAGTGGTGCCGAACAAGAGTCTGAATTTAAAATAAGTAGCCTATCTGGCAACACTGTTTCAATTCTATCTGGTACCACTTTCTCAGAACAGAAATTCTTAACACACATTTTGTCAACAATTTCAAGAGAGATATATTCCAGACACTATATTAAAAAAATACTGATGCTAAAAAAAAAAAAAAAAAAAAAAAAAAAAAAAAAAAAAAAGGGCATTTGAAGTCTTTTGCAGAACGTTACGTACTGTTAGGCTAGGGCATGGTATATTCAGTTCTGTATTGATTTGAACAGAACTCATTATTTGAGTAGAATTATACATGCAATCTCGACGCGCAGTGCTATTCCTTGCAATTTCGCGTTTACTCCTTCCACATTCTCTAGAAGCAATTATTTTTCTCTTTTTGAAATTCAAATTTGTAGTGTCCTTTTTGGCATGATGAAGAAGGAGAGAATTTAAAAATCTTACTGGACAATTGTTTCAGATTACTTTTAACAATCCTATAATATTATGAAATATACAGAACTTAGTTTGCGATTTTAAAAGAAATGTACGTTTTTGTATTTTTTCCGAATAAAAATCTATTAAAACTTTTTACATAGTGTCCTTTTAGAGATTTTACAAACTTTCAACTTAAAGTTTGTTTGGGGACGTTCCATTTCAAGCATTTTTATCTTACAAGTATTAGTATAATTTTTGCTAGCCAAGCGAATCCTACAGTTGGAGACATTTTGCTCGCCCTTATATTTTTTCCATAGCTCCATGCTACCATTTAAAATGTTTTTATCTGATGTATCGTAAATTTTTATGTACATTAGTTGTTTACTGAAAGTAGTGTTTTCTTCTTCAGGTTTGTTGAAATGGGTGGAAATGATTATCATTACACAAACAATCAGGAGATTTAATTTTACGAAATAAGAAAGAGTAATTTTTACATATCTACCAGGAACAATCAAAATGTATTTACCTGATACATTGTGAAGTTTTATGTACATTAAATATTTACAAGAATTGGGGTTTTCTTTTTCCGTTTAATTGACGTAAGCATAAATGATTATCATTATAAAAATAATCACGATATCTAATTTTACGCATTAAGAAAAAGAAATTTTTACATGCATACCAGAAACATTTAAAATGTTTTTATCTGATGCATTGTGCATATTTAGGTACGTTAAGTGTGTACAGGAATTAGGGTTTTCTTCTTCCGGCAAAGTCGTTTATGTGTAGTAAGCTAAGCGACTGAAAGTATTTTTTAATTAGTCATGAGCTGTATTGCGTGTTTAAACGTGTAATACATTTTTGAAATCGCATTGCATAACATTTATTTTTAAATATCTGTCGTCAGAGTCCTCACGCGTCCTGGATTTTACAGACCAGGAAATTTTTTCGTATGAGTAATAAATAAGGCGATATTTGGCGCATTTCAACCAGATTTATTTTTCTATAAAAAAAATTACTGATTTTTGACTTGGAAAATAAAAGTATCCGTATGAGCCCTGGTAGTTGATAGTGTTGCTAGGTGACTTGAGTAAATCACGGCTTTATATTTTCTGGACACCAATATTTTAAAGTAATTTTTTCTTAATATCTAATAACAGAATTATCTGCAATTAAATAGCACGTAAACAAGTGTAAGAAATTAGTGGTGCCCGCTCATTTATATATCTGATTTACGCGTGTTGATATGCACGTCTGAATCACACGTCTAAATCACTAAAGGTTAACTAAAGGGAATAATATTATAAAAAAGGTAGTAAATTAGCAATAGCTATTAAAAAGCACAATTCATGTGGCAACATGACATATACAATGGAGCTGTGAATAAAGAGGAACTGACATATCTTTAAAATGATGCTTCATCTGTAACCATAATTGTACATGAGAAGTATTGGCAGAAAAAGTCCCATCAAAACAAGATAAATTTTCACCTTATTTAAGCACCTTACTGATGAAAAATTTCAGTCATAAATAATGGTTAAAATAAATACCGTAATTTCCTGCATATAATAAGCGGATCAAACAATTCTTTTTCGATCCAGAAATTTTATTTTGTAATTGAAGGCAAATATTTACGGCAATCTAAAAAGTTATATTTTATTTAACAAAATTTCTGGGTCGAAAAATGATTGTTTGGTCCGCGGATTATATGTAGGAAATTACGGTACCTAGTTTTACTGCGGTTTACTCATATCTTCCAACATATAGATGTTATATCATTAATATGGCCAAATAAAAATTTTCAGGTTATTTAATCGCAAGAGATCTGCGATTGAACAAAAAGGGAAATTAGTATTCAAAGGTTTTGTGTTAATAATCCTTAGATATTTTCAGCCATGAGTACAGACAATAATGATTTTGAATTATTTTCTCTAGTCATAAATAAGGTTGTGTCAGATGAGGGAAAAAAGCCTTAAAATAAGAAGAAAATACCTACATTTTCTTATTAAAATCTTTGCCTTAAAAAACAGTGCGATAATGTAAGGGAATTTTTTCCATTAAAAAAGTCTGTTTTTTCCTAATTTTTTAACTGTTTTTTCCCCATCCTGATGAATTTAATCTTATCCAATTAACCGTTTCATTAATTTCAAATTACATATTTGAAATTAATACTGAAACCCTCAATTTATCACATTTAAATCAAATTTTACATTTCAACAAGACGAAGATTATGATTCCGAATTTGTAGGGATAAACGACTTTTAGGCAAAAAGCATTATTGAATCACAAAACGAGTATTGAATTTATGATCAGGCAAAATCAGAATTTATGATAGGGATTCAAATAAGGTATGAAACTGGTCTCAATGGCACGTTAGTATATTTTAAAATATGTGTTACGGTGAATTACAACGCTGCATTTTTACTAAAAAAAGGGCTCTATGAGACAAAACAGACCAAAGATTCATGCAACATCAGTGTGCTTACATTTTATTATCGCTTTTTCAAACTATTATTCATTGCCGTACTTAGGTCAATTTAAAAAAAAAGAAGTTATGTGCTTAACTAATACGAAATTTACTATAGGGTAATAGCATTAATTATCGTTTCCGCTATTTTGTGGCAACGTACACAATCTATTGCTAATATGAATAAAAAAATACATTCCTGGGGAAACAGGCATGCACTATGTTTTCTTTCTTTATTCATAATTAGTACTCATATCTTCCCGCATCTATATGTTTTATCATCACTATGCCCAAATAAAAGTTTTCAGCTTATTTAATTGCCAGAAATCGGCGAATGAATAAAAAGGGAAGTTACTGTTTGGAGTTTCTAGTATTAATAGTTCTTTGCTGTTTGTAGTTATGAGCACAGTCGATAATGATTTTGAATTTCTTTTTCTAGTTATATAAACAAAGTTTATCAGGGAAAACCCCCTAAAAGAAGGGGAGAAATATCCACATTTTCTTCTATAAAATTATGCCACTAAAAAGTGCGATAACTTAAGGTATTTTTTCTATAAAAAATATTGGTACTTTCCTAATTTTATCTGTGTTTTTTTCCATCTGCTAACTTCCCTATAAACTTATTCTTATCCATTTTACCGTAAATTAATATATTTATATTATTGGAAATTGTTATTAAAACACTCAGTTCGCCATATTTAAAATCAAATTTTTCATTTCGACCAGACGAAGATTACGCTTTTGAATTTGTATCGGTAGACGACTTTCAGGCAAAAAACATTAAGGAATCTTGTCACGAACTTTTTAATTTATGATGGCGCAAAATCGCAATTAAGTGTTGGGATACAGATAAGGTATTAAATTATTCTCCAATGGCACGCTAGTGTCTTTAATAATGTCATGTGTTACGATCAGTTACAACGTTGCATTTTTACTAAAAAAAGTGTCTATATGAGACAAATCAGACCAAAAATTCCTTTAATATCAATTTGTATTTTATTACCCCCATTTCAAAGCATTAATTTTTGCCTTACTTAAGTCTAAAATTTATTTTTATAAATTATGCATCTAGATAATACAAAAGGTACTATTCGATTAATAGCGTTAATTAATTAGCATTTCCGCTATTTTGTGACAACCTACACACAACACTGCTAAAGGCTCCCAAATGGTCTGCCAAGTGAACACCAAAACTTTCTTAGAACAAATTTCCATTTAGATTTGTCTTCCAAATTGCTCAGAAAGCATTTCTCGAAGGTTAATTCTAGAGCAAATTCTGTAGATATCTATCATGCAATTTTCTTTTAAAAAATATCGATATTCAGTTCACGGACCATTTGGGAGCCCTGCTGTTGATATCAATGAAAAACGTTATATTCCTGGGCAAACGGACAATACACTGTTTGCTTCCACCTCTTTATACATAATTCCATTACTCGTATATTCCAACATCTAAATATTTTATCAGCAATATGTCCAAACAGAAATTTTCAGCTTATTTAATCTCAAGAATATTGCAAGTGCAATGTTCCCAGATGGTTACTTTTTTAAATTTCAGATACTTGATTGACACAAATTTTTTGAGATTGCAAAATGAGCCTTATTTAATGACATATTACCGTAATTTCGGGTGTATAAGCCGCGGATCAAAAAATTCTTTTTGGACCCAGAAATCTTATTCAGTGATTGAAGACAAGTATTTACGTCGATCTACGTAGTTACATTTCTTTCTTAAAAGATTCTGGGTCGAAAAAGAATTGTTTGATCCGCGGCTTATACACCCGAAATTGCGGTAATTAAGGAGAAAACAACAGAAATTTTACCGTTTTTAAAAAGTGGTGAGAATTAAGAAATCAGATTTTAAAAATAGTAGCCCGATGGCAACACTGTGCAAATGAATAAAATGAAAGGGAATTACTATTCAGACGTTCTAGTGTTAAAAATCCTTAGCTGTTTGTAATTATGACTACAGTCCATAATGATTTTGAATTGTTTTTGCTAGTTATAAAAAGAGTGATGTCAGATCAGGGAAAAAAAACCATAAAAGAAATTGAAGAAATACCCACATTTTCTTATTAAAAACTTTGACTTATTAAATAGTGCGATTATGTAAAACATTTTTTTTATAATTAAAAAAAGGTACTTTCCTGATTTTAACTGTGTTTTTTCCCCGTCAGCAGCCATCCTTGTAAAATTATTCTTATCCATTTTACCATTTCATTAACTTTAAATTATATGCAGGGGTGCACAACCTTTGGCCCGCGGGCCACAATTTTACCACTATTTTTATGCAGAATAATTTCCCTTATAGTAACGACAGAAACTTTGCTATTAAAGAAAAGAAACTAGACTTTTCAAATATTCTGGTGTCAACCGATTTTCTGGTAAAAAGGTTGTGCATCCCTGTTATATGTATTATTTGAAATTAATATTAACACACAGAAAATGCCATATTTAAAGTCAAATTTTTTATTTCAAAAAGACGAAGATTATGCTTGGGTCATTCTATTTTAAATCAACAAATGGGGTGTGCACTACAATTTTTTATTTATATGACAATTTCCATGTTTATTCACCATGTCTCCAAGATCTCAAAAATATATTTTTTTTTAGTTTTAAAAAAAATTATTTTCGATATATAGGCTAACTTTGTCGTTTGGCAACAGTAAAAATTTGCTATTTTTAGGCTTTGTGTTATAAACTGTAACTTTTTTTCTATCAAAGTTATAGAGCACAGCTATATCTTATTGCAAAGCTAAGAGAATGGCCTTTAATGTCATGAAGGGCTTGGAATAACAAGCCCTCTTTTTTTCTTGAATTTATATGTATGGATACTTATTGTATTAAAAAATTGTCTTGTTACTCTGCAACCTTCACAAGATATGCCCCCCCCCCCCCAAAGTTGCACATTTTCTAAAAAATCCAGTTTTCAATGCTAAAAAAATTAATGTGGGAGGCAAGGTAAAATTTTTTATACTTGCCTGATCTTAAGTACTTCATATTAGCTTTCAAACCAAAAAAAAAAAAAGATTGTTTTGTTACTCAAAGGCATTTGGGAGCTTTAGGGGGTCTGAATTTTCAAATAATTGCTCTGAAACGACAATTTTTTTTCATGTGCTTTTTTTGTAAATGTGCATTTTTTTGCGTATATTATGAACTTATCATATTTAACACTAGAACGCCCGGAAATTTTGACCATGTTTGACAATAATATTTCTTACCAGAATTTTTATTCAAAATCATTTAATTTTTTTATTTAACGTAAACCTGCATGGATTAAGTTTAAATTATTCCATGAAAATTTTTCTGGTTTGAATTGAAATTCAATCGCATGGTTGGAGTCGAATCGACTCCTTCCGGGCGTTCTAGTGTTAAAGGTTTTAGATTAACCTCACAAATAGTATTTTAACACTAGAACCGCCGGGAATTTTACTGAAATTTTATAAAAAGTGTTTCTCACCAGAACTTTAGTGTTAAACTATTTAACATATTTAATTAGTCTGTTTTTCTGTTGCTTACATTTAGCATATCTTATAAAGAAAATTCTGGTTCGAATCAACTATTATCAATCTGGCAGGGGTCATTTTGACACCTAATGGCGGTTCTAGTGTTAACATATTTCTACTTCTCATCATTTGTAAGCATCCTTTTGCCAGTTATGACAGGAATAGCAGTTCTAGTGTTAACATATTTCCACTTCTCATCATTTGTAAGCATCCTTTTGCCAGTTATGACAGGAATAGCCAGGTCTCAACTTGCCCAGTCTTGCTTCCCACTTGTAGAACAAACATGAGCAGTTGTTTGTATGTTTCCTACTAGTGGTTGGCACTGTGCCAAAGACAGAGCTGTTCACATATTATTGGATACAACTATCCAATAACATCAGAGTAAGACAAATGATTTGCATAATGTCACTGTCACATGCAACTGCTCAGTTGATTCTTTAACTCTGGAAAATTGCTAAGCAAGTGTTGTATTCTTGATATTTCAGTGTTTAATATATTTTTTTTTCATTTCAAGATCCAGTACATAGTTACAGAATACTTTGGTGAAGCTCTTTTCTTCATTCAGATAAAAGATTTTTTTAAATGTGTTTTTCTACATAAAAACAGTTCTTAAATGGGTCTTTCTACATATAAAGAGTAAATTATGGATATCTCTAAATGTTCTGTAGGAATTTTTAAGAAAGATGATTGTAACATTTTAAGTTACTGTAGACAGTCAACTATAAACAGTATTTCAAAATATAGTGATGAGGATAAAACTTTGCATTTAAGAACTGGATGTAAAAGCACTGAAACTGTTTGTACATACCACGAAAAAAAAATTTCTAGACAAATATTCCCACCTTTATGGAACTTCTTGCGGTGATCCATATTCGGCACATAAAAAAGTGATAACAAAAACCCTAAGAATCATCAGCAAAGACTTGTATATGAGAAACCCAAATTTAAATCTTATTCCTGGAAAATCTCTTTGTTCTAGATGCCTCAATAAAATACAGAATTAGAGAGTTGAAATCTATAAAGATAACAATGAAGAAATTTATGTACCTGAATCTGATTTGGTTGAATCTATAAATGCAGCATGTACTTCCCTGGGAGTATCACCTTTGAAAGTGGCCAAGTTATCGCATCATCGTAAATCATCAGCATTGAAAAAAAACAGTTTCAAAGGTAACAGAATCTGTCATAAATAAATTGAATAAATCATTTGATCTTTAAGTTGCTCCGTATGAAGAAAAAAGTAGTTCTTGTCAAAAGCAGTTATGTGATAAATATGAATAGTTAATAGGAGATCTGAAAGAGAAAATGAAAACTGCTGAGTGTGTTCAAGATAAAGTAAATATTTTAGGTTTGTTGCCTCTAACTTGGAGCTGTGCAAAAATTCAAGCAGAATTTGGTGTCAGTTAGTATTTAATTCAAAAAACTAAAGATTTAGTCAAAACACCTGGCGTTTTACCAAAACTGGAAGCTAAGAAGCCAAGTAATATTCTTAGTACTTATACAATAAAAACTGTACAGGATTTTTATCAGAGAGATGACTGTAGTCGCATAATGGCTGGAAAAAAAGACTATTTCTGTCAGAGAAAAAAATGGAGAAAAGTCAAACCTTCAAAAAAGGCTCATTTTCTGTCACTTGAAGGAAATTTACATATATTTTAAAGAAAATTACCCTCATCTGAAAATAGGTTTATCTAAGTTTGCCGATCTTAGACCAAAGTTTTGTGTATTAGCAGGAGCATCTGGTACACATTTAGTATGTGTTTGTTTGTACCATCAAAACGTAAAACTTATGCTATCATCGATAAAATGTCGTCATAGTTATAAAGATCTCCTACAGATTATGGTCTGCAACACTGAAAATGAGAACTGTATGTTTTCTGAATGTACTGCATGTCCAGGAATGGATGCCATTTTACGACTGATCTATCCCAGTGACAACTTTCAAATGGACTTGGAAGATGATGAATTTGAGGAAATACAAGTCTTATATAAACAATGGGTGTCCACAGACAGCTGTGAACTTACATTATGCATGCTACCTTTGCAAGAATTCTTGGTTAAGTGTTGTGAAAAACTTGAGCAGCTAAAAAAGCACTACTTCATCTCCTGTAAACAAGCAGAGTTTCTGAAATTGAAGAAAGAAGTTTTGGATAACGGAGAATTCCTGATGCTTGGAGATTTTTCGGAGAATTTTTCTTGTGTTGTCCAAGACGAGGTTCGGGCCTATCACTGTTCAGATGAACAATGTACTCTTCATCCTTTTGTTGTCTACTGGGAAAAAGATGGAGAAATTTAGTCTCAAAGTTTTTGTTTCGTAAGAGACTACCTTGATCACAATACAACTGCATTTCATGCTTTTCAAACAATCCTTGTAAGAAGGTAGAAGGCAGACCACTCTTTCATTTCAAAATTATTCTATTTTTTAGATGGGTCTGCCGCACAGTATAAAAACAAGAAAAACTTCATTAACTTGAGCCATAATGAAGAGGATTTTGAGGTAAAAGCAGAGTGGCATTTTTTTTGCCACATCGCACGGCAAAGGGCTTTGCGACGGGATCGGAAGAACAGTGAAGAGATTAGTGCGAAAGGCTAGTTTGCAGAGGCCAAGCAATAATCAAATCTTGAATCCATTAGATGTTTTTAAATATTGAACTTAACATATTAATGGTATAACATTTTTCTATGTTTCCAGTTATGATGTTAAAGCAGTAGAAAAAGTCCTTGAGAAAATATATAAATCAGCATTATCATTACCCCAAACTCGGTCTTTCCACAGCTATATTCCCATCAACAAAAATATTATTCATGCTAGAAAGACATCTTTTTCTTCAGATTTTAAGATCTTTCAAATCATGAAAGACGATCCTGTCAACCTTATATCATCAACATCAACAATCCGACCAAAATTATCAGATTACATTTGCTGTATATATGATGGTGACTGGTGGCTAGGAGAAGTTTTGGAAATAACAGTATATGATGTTGAAGAATAATACAGGATCCACTTCTTTCATCCTAAAGGACCTGGAACATCATTTAAAAAATCACGTCAAGATAGCCAAACTTGGGTTCGATTTTAAGACATCTTGAAAATCCTAACTCCATCAGAATTATGGTCTGCACAGGGAAAATGTCATAATATCACACCTGGGAGGAATGAACATTTATCAACTCTTCTCCGAGAGAGAGCAAAACACTGAACACTATACAGGGTGTCCAGCAAATAACACCCTGATTTCAAAATTAAATTTCTCAAAAACAAAGATCAATAGAATTATGCAGTAAACGGTTTGTTTATCAGGTAAGCTTTAAGAGTTTCGAACGGTAAATATTTTGAAAAGATTGTGTTCTGATTGCAAAGAATGCTTTGATTTGACATTTTTCTTGCTTTAGATTGCTGCCAGAGAATGTGTTTTTCGGCTTAAAGTGCCATATTTCATAGTTTTTTAAATGAAATTTTTGAAATTTCGAAATTCTAAAAATCTACTTCGAAAAATCTTTAAAATAATGCACTGTAAGCTGAAAAATTATTTCTCTGCAGGCAATCTAAAACAAGAAAAATGTCAAATCAAAGCACTCTATGCAATCAGAACGCAATTTACTTTTGAAATCAGGGTGTTATTTGCTGGACACCCTGTACTTTTGCATGCTTTGAGAGTTCAGTTTTATTCCAAGTCTTTAGGTGTTAAATTTCTTAAATTAGCTTATTAAAGTTTAAATAAGTTCTTTGATAATTCTTCTTTGTCTTTTCAACATTTAAAATTAACAATCTTTCACAAAAAACTAATATCAGAAAGCGTTTCAGACAATTATTTGAAAATTCAGGTCCCCTAAAGCTCCCAAATGCCTTTGAATAACAAAGCAATCTTTTTTTTTGCTTGTAAGCTGGCATAAAGGGCTTAAGATCACGCAAGTACAAAAAAAATTACCTTTGCGCCCCCCCCCCCCACATTAATTTTTTTAGCATTGAAAACTGGATTTTTTAGAAAATGTGCAACTTTGGGGGGGGGGGCATATCTTGTGAAAGGGGCAGAGTAAGAAGACAATTTTTTTAATACAATAAGTATCCATACATATGAATGTAAGAAAAAAAAGAAGGCTTGTTATTCCAAGCCCTTCATGACTTTTTGAATTTTCAAAAAATAATGAAATTTGGTAAAAAATGGTAAAAAATGAATTTTGTATCGCTAATTTTGACTTTAAAAAAATATGCTTTATTTTTAATCTCAAATTTATTCATACCATATGAGAAAAGGTCATTCTCTTAGCTTTGCAATAAGATATGGCTGTGCTCTATAACTTTGATAGAAAAAAGTTACAGTTCATAACACAAAGCCTTAAAATAGCAAATTTTTACTGTTGCCAAATGACAAAGTTGGCCTATATATCAAAAATACATTTTTTTTAAACAAAAAATATTTTTTTCTGGGACCTAGGAAACATGGGGAATGGCCATGCAAATTGTTATCAAAATTGTAATGGTGATGCAACAACTTTTTTGAAAATTTGATGATTTAAAATGGAATGATCCGCTTCCGAATTTGTTGGTATAAATGACTTTCAGTCAAAAAAGATTAAAGAATTCTAGGACGAACTTTTAAATTTATGTCTGAGCAAAATCGGAATAAAGTCTAGGGTTACAGATACGTTATCAAATTAGCAATCAATTTCAGGGTAATATATTTTAAAATATTATCTGCTACGATGATTTACAATGCTGCACTTTTACTAAAAAAATGATCTCTGTGAGGTGAAACAGACCAAAAATTCATGCAATCTCAATGTGAGTACATTTTATTACCGCCATTTCAAAGCATCAATCATTGTCTTACATAAGTCTAAAATTTATTTTAAAAACTTATGCGTTTAATTAATATAAAATTCAATATTTGGTAATAGCGTTTATTAAAGTAAGGATTATATTTAATCATGATAGAAAGAAAAAAAATATCTATTTTAATGTTCTGGAATGAAAACATTTCGTTTCTATAAATGCTACTTAGAATTTTTTACTTCTGATGTACAAAAAAGTAATAAAAATGCAATAAAGAATATATTTGAATAAAAAAAATTCTGCAAATTAGAAACATCTGTATTACAACTGAAAAGGTTACACATATTCTTATTACAACAGAAAAGAAATTCTAAACCAAAATTTTTTTATACTGCAGCTCTAATATCTCTCAAGTAAATCGGGAAAAGAAAAACAGTGATATAAGTTTCGCTATGTAAAAAGGGAAGTAGCACTTCATACAAAATTAAAGGAAAGTTGAATAAAATATTACTATCTCCAGAAAATGTAACATCTGGGTTCGTTCCTTGAAATCCAAATCAAATGGCTTTATTTCTAATTTTTAATGGGTGCGATAAAAATATAACTTATTTCTTTCGTAGATTTTTGCAAAATTCACAGTAATAGAGAAATACCTAAGCTGGAAGTAATTTTACCACTTTTACCACAATTTATCAAAAGAATTTTCTATCTTATTTATTTGTAGAAAAATTTAACAAATTCAGCGTTTATATCGTGGACCAATCAAGAAAGAGGAACTGACTTACCTTTAACCCATTAACGCACAGCGTCCTCGTTTGAGGACGGTTACAAAAACAGCAAGAAAGCGGCTTTCCCACCAGTAAAAAGGAAGATAAATATATACCTTCTTTCACGAGACAGAATCCTCGATAAATTTAGATAAAAGTTAATTTGATTTTAAAAGTGGTGGGAAATACAAAATTTAAATTTTAGCAAAGAAAATAATTCGGGCGTTAATGGGTTAAATTAGTAACGCTTCGACTGTAACCACTCTCAAAAAGTTCATTACCTCTGCGGCAAACTTTCCCCAATAAATTTAGGTAGAAAATTTATATTTATTTGAACGTCTCATGAATAGAAATTTAAATCAATAAGAAAGGCCAAAATTGATACTCATTTTTACTGGTGGGAGCTTACTTTGGAGTTATTAATTCCGCCTCATTGTGACAACCAAGACAAACTCCTTTCAGTGTCAGTGGAAATATTACACTAGTTTACAAAATTAAAATTTTTGTTTGTTGCCGCGAATTCTATGGTTGATAATGTTCACTTATGACTTGTTTTTGTCAAATCTAACCGAAAAATGTTTTGAGCAGCTCAAGTTACTTTGTTTTTTATTTTTATTATTTAAGCATATATATTAATCGATAACAGGCGTATTTTACTGTTTTAAGATTAGTTTCTCAAGTTTTTGAATCATGAGTATTTCAAGAATACGTTGTTTAAACAATTCAGATCATTTTTGTTACATATGTGGCGAATATGTGTTTAACAATTGTAGAAAAGCCATACCAGAGTTGGTGGAAAGTACCTATTTTGAGTATTTTGGGATGCTCTTGGATAAAAATGAGAAGTCTTGGACTCCCAATTGTGTTTGTAAATTGTGTGGGGAATATTTAAGATACGTGCCTTTAAATTTGGAACACCGACTATTTGGCGAGAACCACGAAATCATCTCGAAGACAGTTATTTTTGTAGCGTGAATGTAAACGATTTAAACACTAAAAATCGAGCTACATGGCAGTACCCAAGTACTAGTTGTGTTCAACGTCCAGTGCAGCGTTTACCTGACTCTTCAGAGTATAAAAATATATCTGAACCATTAGAACAAGATATTGAAGGACCAATCTCATCACAAAATGTTGCCGATTTTGAAGGTATGTCAAATGAGCCAAAACGCTTTTCCCAAAATGAGTTAGATGATCTTGTAAGAGATTTAAATCTTTCTAAACAAGCTTCAGAATTGTTAACATCAAGACTAAAAGAAAAAAGTTGCTTTCCTCAGATATTAAAATAAGTTTTTCGGAAATAAAAAATCTCAAAATTACATTGAACTTGTAGAAGACTTTCTGCTACAATTAAAAATTATTGGGTGCAATATGGGCATAAAACTCCACTTCCTAAGTAGACATCTGGACAGATTTTCGGAAAATTTAGGAGATGTGAGCGAAGAGCAGGGAGAGCGTATGCATCAGGGCTTACGCGTCATGGAAGAGTTCTATCAGGGTTTCTGGGATACGAATATGATATCTGACTACTGTTGGTCTCTGATACGTCATTTTTCAAAGTCTACACATCAGAGAAGAGCATTAAAACGAAGTTTTTTAGAACTTAATGATTAATTATTTTTTTAGTAAAGTTTTTCTTAGGAAATAATGTTTTTTTCTCTTTAATACCTGCATAGCTAAAACTCAGAAACTAGAGCTGATTAAAATATACTAATTATAATTTTGAAAATAGCACATCATATGTAGTCAGCAACAGCTAAAATTTTTTCGGCAACAGATGTACTGTAAACTAGTGTTATCATACCCTGGCAAATTGACACCTGTTTAAAGATGTAGAAATATTTTGCCATATTTGTGATAGAAATTTCCCATCAATAAGGCACTAAAATTATCTATTCTAAATTATTGGTAGACGTTTTTGCCAGCGGCAATGAGAAACTGTTGATCAGATTGAAAGAAACAGCCGGCATCGTGCGCAACCTCTTCAGTTACATTATTCGACTCTGATAGCCAAAACACTATATGTCTTCACCGCTTTACTCATAGCTCCATTCTACCAAGAAAGAGTAGAATGGTGAAGCTTCAACTGTAACCACTTTCTTGAATTTCATTACCACAGCGAAAATCAACCCCCAGCATTTTTTAAGTAGAAAATTTCTCTTCATATAAAAGTCTCTTTAATTGGGGGGGGGGATTTCAATAAAAAATAATGGAAAATACTGATATTCACTTTTACTGGTCGAAATTTATTTTTGTGGTAGTAGTTCCGCCATATTGTGACAACTAGGCGAACCTACTGACTGCGTATGTAAAAAGATTATATTAAGGATGTTCAAATGAAAAGGTATGAAACGTCATAACAACAAAACTAGCTGAAATTTGAATATGGAGCTATAGAATAACATACTGTGACATTGCGGAGCATAAATGGAGTGTTCGGAGGGGTTGCGCGCATGTGTGGGCATTCGCGTATAAAAGAATAGAGAAGCAGGCAATTGTGTATTTCGTCCATTTATGCTTCATTGTGCATGAGAGCATCATGGTTTTCCCATTGCAAAGTTCGGCGATTAGCGATCAACGTGATATTATCAGATTTTACGCTGCATCAGACTTTGATCAGACTCATTGCTGATTCTCAAATGCCGAATTTTGTATTGAGAAAACCCTGATGTCCTCACATGCACTATTGCTTCAATAGGACAAACACAAAATTGCCTCCTTATCTCCTACTTCATGCGTGGTAGTCTGCGCATGCGCACAATCACACCGTGGTCTCCAGTCCTGTCCCTCGATGTCTTATCCCAAGGCGTTGTATTCAAATTTCAACCAGTTTAATTGTTACGACTTTTCGTATCTTTTCATTTGAACACCTTAGTATTACTTGGGCAAAATGAACAACTATAAAGAAACAGAAATGTGTAGGATACTTGTGAAAGAATTTCTCCATCAATAAGGTGCTTAAATTAGACGAAATTTTCAATTTATATTTACTGGTGGGGCAGTTGGTCCGGTGGTAATCAGAAACTGCTGATCCAATTAAGTGAAACATCCGCTATCTTCTGACAACATCCTCAGTTGCCTTACTTGCAAATGGTACAGTATTGACAGTGGGCTATTTTTTTATTTGCTTTTTTGAAAATATAAAATTCGCTTTATTGTAATTCCGATAAAGGATTCTGAATTTTTTTAAAAATTGCCCATTGGGAACACTGAACTCTTAGATAGTACACTGTTTGTCTTCTCCGCTTGATTTATAACTTAAATGGAGCAGTTACAAAATCTGTAAATTTAAATACAAAAAATAAATTTATAGGGAAAAGTGATACCAGGGTATTTGAAAATCTGGAAAAGCGCACCTACAGAATTTTTCCGGTCCCGTTATTTTCCAGGAGAAATATCTGTAATTTTTAATATAAAAATTAAATCTACTTCAAAAATTAATTCTACTTTCACTTTATTAAATGTCATCTAAAATTAACGTTTATTTGCAAAAAATAATCATAAATAAATACTAAGAAATATATGAAAATAAGAACAATTTAAAATGTCAAAATTGAATCAGAAGTTCATCACGTTCTGCTAGTCCTTACACAAGTTAGAAAGATAAAACTTCCAATTTAATTCTAATTCACAACTGTCGACATAGTATCAGATATTATGAAAAAAATATTTTATTTTATAGTATGTGAAGCATATATATATATATATATATACAGGGTGTCCGAAAAGTCTGTAAACGGTCGAATAACTCGAGAAATACATAAGAGATTGAAAAACGAAAATATACGTGTTAAATATTTTTAAATAAGCTACTCAGTGATATTAAATGTGACCTTCGCAACCGACCCCCTGGGGGTCACAGGGGGTCCAACTTCGAAATCTTAAATAATAATCCTCATTTTTTATTGCAGATTCAGATTCTACGGACAAAAATACGTAACTTTTGTATTTGATGTTTATTTCGAATCCTCGTTCATCATGGTGTAATTGGGTATATTAAATCGATACATAAATCGAACCAGGTTTTGCTTGATTGGCCAGAATTTTGACGTCAAATTCCTCGTTTTTTGCAGGAATAGTGGTTTCTTGAAAATCACCCGTGGCGACTATTTCGATAATGCTACAATGTTAAAAATTTGACCCATTTGCTGTAGTGTCACTCCACAGCTTTTATAGAATATCTCTTTTATGACCAATGAGAATGCTTCATAACACAGTAAAGTAACCGTTTTCTATAAAAACGGTAGCAAATGAGTATTTTACAGTGTATAGGGTTTTTTTATGTTTTTCTCTATAAAAATTCATTGAAATATATTAATTTAGTTTTTTATTTGGATTTTTATTTTATCCAGTAAATGGTTTCTAAATACGGCTGATGTGGGTGTATGTTTTTTTAATTATTTGCTGTAGCGTCACTCCCCTGCTTTTATAGAAAACGGTTACTTTACTGTGTTATGGAGCATTCTCATTGGTCATAAAAGGGATATTCTATAAAAGCTGTGGAGTGACGCTACAGCAAATGGGTCAAATTTTTAACAGCGTAGCATTATCAAAATAATCGCCACGGGTGATTTTCAAGAAACGCTATTCCTGCAAAAGACGAGGAATTTGACGTCCAAAATTCTGGCCAATCAGGTAAAACCTGGTTGGGAAAACCGAAATATGTATCGATTTAATATGCTCAATTACACCGTGATAAACGAGAATTCGAAATGAACATCAAATACAAAAGTTACGTATTTTTGTCCGTATAATCCGAATCTGCAATAAAAACATGGGGGTTATAATTTAAGATTTCAAAGTTGGACCCCCTCTGACCCCCAGGCGGTCGGTTGCGAAGGTCAAAATTGGTACCACTGAGTAGCTTATTTTAAAATATTTAACACGTATTTCTCGAGTTATTCGACCGTTTAAAGACTTTTCGGACACCCTGTATATAATTTAACCCTTTGTGCTCTGGGGTGTAAATTTCTTCAAAATTCCAAATATCATATTGGCACCAGTATTTTGCAAAGAAAAAAACCGGTTATATATGTCATTTATTAAGGGGAATTTTAACAATTCAGAAAAGTGGTGCAATTCAAGAGGTATGAATTTTAAAAAAAGTAGCTCACTGGCAATACTGCCAATATGAGTTAAGAAAATCATGAAAAAGATATTTCGATGCTTTTACCAGAACATTTTGACTCATAATATTGTACATAACTTTTAAACTTTGAAAATACTAGTAATTATGTTACTATAATTTTGAAGCTGAATCAGAAATCACAATTTTAACTAAACAAAAAATGCTCTTACTTTTTGGAAGTAAAGTAGAAGGGTGATCTTTATTCAAAAAGTGTGATACAAATAGTGATTTAAATAGTGGCAAAAATACGGACTGCCTCTCATCACAGGATTGATGTAGTATTCATTGACCCGTAGTCTGTGGACCCGAAGTCGCCACTATTATCGAATATATAAAGAGTGTCTTATTTAGTGACATAATTCATTTGATTAAATAAGGCGTAACGTACAGTTAGGTGGAGGCAAACCACTTTCAGCCAAAGATTGAATAAAATGATTAAGGGAAAAAAAAGACGTTTTACTGATGAAATAAGACAGGACGTGTATAATTAAACCTGGAGCACATACACAAGTTAAGACACACCATAGAGGGGTAAACATTTTACATTTCTAACTGCAGCAAAGTACAGCGGTTTATTTACTCACCCTACACCAAGAAAAAGATTTGTTTTATTTAATCGTAGATTCTTGCAATTAAACCTCAAACGTCTATCGTATAATATTTGCTACAGTCAGTGTTACAAATTTTGTAGAATTTTTTTTCAGATATTCTGTATTTACAACAGCAGTTAGAAGCAGTTTTTTTGCTTTAATTAATAGCAGACATTTTGTCATTAAAAAAGAAAAAATTAAATTTTCTATTTAGATTGTCTAGTATGAATTCCAATTCTTTCTATTACCCAATTTCTGGGACGCATCCTACCTTGAGAATTAGAGGATTGGAGAATAAGAAGACATCTATTATGAATCTCCGATAGTTAAAAAGCATAGAGGTCGGAAGATATTTATTTGTTACCACCCCATTAAAAGATCTGTAGAAAAAAATCTATAGGTATTTAGCCCAAAAATTTGTGGAAAATCTGTCGGTAATTGGCCCATTCTTTAGATATTTTTTAAAATGTCTTAAAAAATTCTGCAGTTATTTAAAAAAAAAATATCTAAATCTGCAAAATTTCTTCAAATTTCTGTAAAATTTCTGAAAAAAGTGGCGATTTCTTCAGATAAACTTAAGATTATTTTTAGTGGGGCCACTGTTTTACGAAATTAAATCAACTTACTACATCAAATAACATGTAACAAATTTCTATGATAAAATAATACGACAATAAATATTTGGAAGTATTGGTAACAGAATAATGAATGGGTGTATTTTCGGTATATTCTGCTAATGCCGTCTGTACCACATCAGGATATTCAATGTGAAAACAGTGTTGTAAGTGAGATACTTTTTTAAAACTCAAACTTCTTGATCTTCACCAGTTTTCTGATATAGTAAAACTTACCTTACATAATGACTTATTAATTAAAATTAAATTAAAAATAATTTTACCTTTTAAAAAAATTGTGCCAATAAAAAAAGGTCTGAATTTAAAAATGCAACTGACTGGCAACACTGTTTTCATAATGGAGACGGTTCGTACTCATCAAGACATTTACGGAATTTTCGATGTTTTACTACCTGAAATTTCGTGAAATGCTGGTCACTGTTATAAAAAAAGTTATTAAATCTTTTAGATTTATAAATCACAAGATTTTAAGAAATTCACCTTTTACATATAAACATTTGAATAAACAATTTTATTTTACTTGAGAGAGGTGTAACGAAAAGTTAAAAAAAAATTAATAATCAGGGTACGCAAACTCCTTATATTTTGTAAGGACTCTGACACCACCATTAATGATAACAAAAACAATGTTGCCAGTGGGCTACTTTTTTAAAATTCATATTTCTCGATTCTCACCACTTTTTTGAAACGGTAAATTACCTTTCGTTTTTGCCTTAATTATCATGACATTGAATAAGGCGTCTTTTATCATTTGTAAATTGTGGTGCCAATTAAGAATCTGGAGTTAAAAAAAGTAACCCATCTGGCAACACTGAAAAAAAGTTACATTTAATTTTTAAGAAACAGAATTCACAACAACCTCCTCGATTCGCAAGTTTCGCAATATTTTTCTTCTGTGAAATACATTGAAAATACTGTAAAAATTTAGTGGTAGAGATGTGCGAACCCTGTTATTATTGACATGTTTAGATTCCAATCTAATACGAATTATATAAGAATATATAATTATATAAGGATAATCTATAAGAATTATTATGATTATGGTTCTTATTAGATTGGAATCAAAACATGTCATTAATATATTTTTTTTAATTTTTCTTTACACCTCTTTCAAGTAAAATAACATTGTTTATTCTAATGCTGATCACGATATCTGAAGACAGAAATTTTACTCATTAAAAGAGGTGAACATTACTTTAGAAAATTCTGGTAAAAAGTGCTTGAAGCGTACGGACCCTGTTAGTTAAATTGGCATGACACCGACCATATGCTCCCGCTCCAGGTAAACCGAATATTCTTTCGAATCATTAATAAAGAGGGAACATCCTAAAAATGGTGAAGCTTTGAGTGATTGTAACCAGTTTCGCACGTCCTTATTATCTACAACAGCTTTATCTAATGTTAAATCTTGTGATTTATGAATTGTAATGGGAATTGTTTTCTCAAACAATGAGTAATTCCTCTTTTCCAAAATCTAATTATTGGTGGTATTGAAGCACAATTGCTAATGTCATAATTTGAATGAAAATAATTTTCAAATCTTGAATGAGAATAATTTTCAAATCGAACTCTTATCAGTAGCGGCATTTGCTCAGGGGATTATGATTTTTCTTAAATTGTATCTTCGACATAGCCTAAAGCTCCGTTGACTAATGCATTTTCAACCCACAAATTAGAACGTTGCATAACTTTAGATCTAATCGATAAAAGAATGAGAGAATAAAATAAAGTAAAAAAATATATAATAAGATGAAATAAAATAATATAAAAGAAAAGAATAGAATTCAACATAAATTTACTGAAAAATATGGAATATTTAAGCTACCTTTCTAAGTCAGAATAACGATTTAATGATTGAAGTTTTCATTTCTCAGCAACTTTTAGAAAAATTTATCGCGTGATTTCAGTTTTTTATTGTACCTACCTACATTAGAAAAATTTCCGAACAATTAAAATCCTACAAACAACAGCAAAAGAAAAACATTGAATACAGAAGCCTAAATGTGCTGCAATCTCATAAAGGTGCGAAATTCGTTAAAGCAGCAATAAATGTATATGAAAAGAATAAAAAATGACTGGATACAGCTAACTAGATGAGCAAAAATTTTAAAAATGCACAAAATTCGTAATGCGTGATTTCATGAGGAGTACACAATAAACGGCCAATATAAAATATTGCAACAAAATATACATAAAATTATTTACATACCTTAACCCTTTGAGCTCTGACGGTTGAATTTTCTACCACTTAATTTTAATTTGGAAATGTCGCAATGGCACCGAATTATTCGATCAAATTCATTAGAAAAATGTTTAATGCATTTTTTTGCGTATATCGTAAACAGAATTTTTTCTTTGCAAAATACTGGTGCTATTGTGACATTTGGAATTTTGAAGAAATTTACCCATCGGAACTCAAAGGGTTAACATACATCTCCTTCCTTGAAACCCAAGTCTAAAAACTATTGAATTGCATAATTACATAAATTTCCGGCTGTCGAAAAACTAATTTAACTTTCCAAAAAATAATTGAGCAAATGCTCACAATTTCAAACTAAATCACGCAAGCACTTTACTTTTCCGGTATTACAACAAAACACAGAAAAAAAAATAAACATTAAGAATATTAAAGTTTACCATCACTTTTCAAGTAGGGTGGATGCTCCAGTTTTGGCCACATTTAGAGAAATGTTGAAATAGAAATTTGATATTTCCTGACTGATTGAAGCATATTAAATCATAATAATAGTATTCTTTAGTAAATTTAATTGTTTTTTTGTTCATTATAATAACTTTCTATTGAATGTTTTAGATTGCGAGTAATAACTCCCTTTAGTAATTTCTTTCAATTTCTACCAGTTTTGGCCATCTTAATGTATCAGTTTTGGTCACTCCAATATCATGTAGTTTAAATCACATTTTAATTGGTAATAAATAAAATAAAGCATTTTTATGCAACATCTATTTTACCACACATATATTTGTTTTATGTATTAAAAGAATTTGAATTTTTTCTTATGAATTGATAAAAACATCATATAAAATATATTTAAGTTGATTTTAATCGAAAATGTAAATGAAAAAATAACATATTTGATTCATATAAGAGGCAATGGTGCCTATAGGACATAAAAAGCACATTTTAACATTTTGCATATTTAATCAGTTTTATAATTATCCAGCGATTGTGGACTGATTAAAATTAAAATGTTTGAATCTTCACAAAAGTTATCTTTCTTAAAATCGTTTTCTGATTTAGTTTTCATTTATGTTAGCTTGTTGTGTCTTTTTTATGTATTTTGCCTCTTTTCAAGTTATTTTACCACGTGATTTCCTTGGAGAATCATACTATTTCATGCCTGGTCTTCCATCTTCAAATGAAATTTCTATCTTGCAAGTCACATAAAAAAAGGGGGGGGGACTGGAAATAATAAAAGAGTGTTTTAACACATTGACGGACAATAAGAACAAGTTCCCAAAGTTTAATTCCCAAAGAGCACAGTGGCACCAGAATGTTTGTAAAAAAAACTTCTATTTATTAAATTCGTAAAATTTAGCTTTTTTCTTATTTATAAATACAATTATTTTCAAATCCCGGTGTCAATCATTAATTTCAACACTTAAAATTTTCGCTTTGACGGCTATAGACGCAAGTGTCCGTCAACGTGTTAATAAGGGGTAAGAATGCATATAATTCGTTAAAATCAATTTACAGCCTAAATAGGAGACAAACTAATCCAGTGTGGCCAAAACTGGAGTATCGACCATATCACAATCATTAAAATGTCTTCTAATCCTTGAAATTTTCTTAGTATAAAATCAAATCATTAAACATGGGAAATTTAGTTGTCAAAAGCATGCTGATATATATATATATATATATATATATATATATATATATATATATATATATATATATATATTATATTTTGGGGAATTACAGTGGCTTTGCATTATTTGAATTTTTCGAATTCTTTCTCACTTACAATCCCAATTTCTACGGGCCACTAAATTTGGATGCCCATATTACGAATCAATACTTTAGCGTTATTTAATCATATATAAATATAGAAGTCGAATATTATTATTTTGCAATTCTAGTTCTTGAAATTTATGATATGTAATAACGCTATATATTTTTCTAGATCCTGAGATAAATTTTACGTGGGACCACAAAAAACAATTTAAAATTAATATAAAAGATCTCCAAAGAAATATCAATCTATGTATGGATGGTTATGATATGCATGCATTTATTAAAAAGGTTTAGAAGAAATTTTTGTAATTCTAAAAGTAGTTAAAATAGTTTAACCCCTGGGTGGTGGTATAAAATATACACCACTTAATTTTAATTGCAAAATTCTACCTTGACACCAGAATTTCGAAATGAATATTTTAATTTTATCAAGTACGTAAAGAAAAGCTTTTATTTTTTTTTGAAACAAATTTGTTTTTAAATTCTGGTGTCATTCAAACATTTCGGAATTTTAAGAATGAAAGCTTTGCCCCTCAAAGGGTTATAGCAGAGTTGCCAACCTCTGGCTTCTGTTAATTCATGAAAATGTACTTCGTACCAGAAAATTTATTTAATTAGAAATGTCTAGCATTAACTCAGAGGATCATTTGAAATTTACTTAATTTCGTTGACTCAATAAATTTCTGGTTAGAAGTATAATTGTTTGGTTTTTAAAAAGCCGGAGGTTGGCATGTCTGGTTAAAGGGTGTTTTTTCGTATCTTCTACAGGTGACGCCAGGACTGAGAAGGTTAAAGCATTTAAAGCTTTGAAAACGTAATTTATATCCCCGTGCAGGGTGCAAAAATCTAGGCGCCAGCAGGCAGTTTCTCAGCACAAAATTTATTTCGTTTTTCTTCGTCTAATATTTCGTGTACAGTTCCTGCTAGAATGCTATTAAATTTTGAGCGAAAAAAACTTTAAAATTTTAGTGGTGAGAGACTACCCTCTGGCGCCTAGATTTTTGCACCTCTGTCCCCGTGCATAAATCAATCCTCAAATTTGAGATTAAATTCACTATATATCTTGATTACCGATAATTTCGAATAATTATATACACTTATCTAATCGGAAAAAAGTTATCCTGAACTCCACGATTAAGTAGAGTGACTTTATATTTTCAGAAATACTTGTGTTTAATCTCTTTAAGGGCGATGGTTCGCTTTTAGACCATCAAGTTTTAATACCTAAATGCCACGTTGACACCAGAATATTACGATGAAAATTTTTCACATATTATATAAGTGACTAAATTAGGGATGAGATTTCCGCTTTTTTGGACACCAGTAAAATCTTAGAGAAAATGTTGTTATTTTAAATCACAAAAATGTTCCGATTTAAAAATATAGCATTTTCTCTAAGATTTTACTTGTGTGCAAGAAAGCGGAAATCTCATCCCTGCTAAATGGTTTTGATTATTTTGAAATAAATTTGTTTGTTGATTCTGAGTTAAATCACGCAGTCCGGCATTTTACTAATAGAAGTACTTTGCCCTTGAAAATATTAAACCTTATTTTGAAAATAGTGGTAAACTCAGTGTTGCCAGATGGACTACTTCTTTTTAATTCATATTCTTCATTGGCACCATATTTTTGGAATGAAAAAACGAGATTTATTTAATGACATATTAATTAAGACGAAACTAAAGGGAATTTCGCTGTTTAAAAAAAAGTGGTGTCAATCAAAAAATCTGAATTTTTAAAAAATAGCCCACTGGCAACATTGGTAAAGATATACACGAATTTATAAGAAAATTATTAAATCTTCCATTGATATTGGGATACAATCTATATTAAAATTCGAGAAAATCTAGAAACTTTTATTTCAGAAGCAATGTTAAACTAAGGGAAAACAGTTTTCATTTTCAGATTTTTCTTTTCTTGTTCTTTTTTTTTCTTTTCTTTTTCTTTTTTTTTCTTTTTTTTTTTTGTAGAAGAAAACTTTGGCAAAATCTTTTCTCACCATATCTTTAAAACTACCGAGTGAAACAAATCTCAGAACTAACTGTATTCTTAAACAACGTTTAATGAAAATTCTGGATAACACAAGTACTTTTTATAAGTAAACAAATATTTCATATTTTTAGGTAACATCTGCTCTTAATACTTTTCGAAAAAACTTTTAATTTTCTTCTTTTTAGAAATAAAATGACCTTTATAGCCAAAAATGCGTGTTATTTTCATACTGAAAATATCCTAAGTGAACAATATAATTTTGGATGAAACAATATTTGTTCGAGCTGATAGTTCTATATAATTACTAGATTTAACGAAACGAAAACATTATTTCTCGATAACTATTTCATTTAAGCAAAAATTAATTCAGATAATATGAAGAAATACATTATTTGAGTTTTAAAATATTCCTTTTTGGCAATTATAACGTCGTTCCTTAAATAAATCTTTCTTTCAGGGTAAAAATAATCGATATATATATATATATATATGTGTGTATATATATACAGTTTTCATACACTTCAAAGACTTTCAAGGACTCTTTTCAGAATTTTTGTAAAGTAATATTTGGTTTATCTAATGAGAAAAAAATTCTATCTCCAGATATAGGGACCAGCACTTAACAAACCTTCTGGTACTAAAACACCTAAAATCTGCTGAATTCATTGATGCGTAGGAACCCTGTATATGTATTAGCAAAACATAATTTAGATTTTATAAGAAAATCTTCTAGATGTTGAAAAGAAAGAAAAACGTACAGGAAATTTAAATGTAAAGCAAATTGATTTTATATAAAAGAAAATCTCATAAATTGTCTAGTAATTTTTGGATTTTTGAAAATCGACTACTTTCTGAAAGTTGTCTTTGACTTATTTAATCTCGGAATAATGCGGCAGGGAAAATTAAAAAAAAATAAATTGAGCTTTCCGTTAAAAAAAAAAAAAGAGTTCTATTTCACATACAGAAAACATTCCGAACATTTTTTTTACTAAAATTCTTCTGTCATTGTGACATTTGGGACTTAAAATTAACCCTTTGAGCTCTTGTGGGTAAATTTCTTCAAAATTCCAAACTTCACTTTGGCACCAGTATTTTTCAAAGAAAAAAGTCGGTTAACAATATACGTCAAAAAAAAAAAAAAAAAAAAAAAAGCATTAAACCTTTTTCAAATAAATCTGGTCGAATTTTCTGGTGTCGTTGTGACAATTCGGAATTAAATTATGTGGTAGAAAATTCTAACATCAGAGCTCAGAGGGTTAAATGGTTTTCATGATCACATCAAAGCTAATAAAAGGCTTAAAGGAGTGAAGGCGGTGGTTCATATTTAGACAACTTAAATTAAATTGCTAAATGTCACATTGACACCAGTAGGGATGAGATTTCCCTGTTTTGCACACCAGGATTTTATTAGAAAAAGTATTATTTGATTTAATCGGAACATTTTTGCGATTTAAGAGAACAGTGTTTTCTCAAAAAAAATACTGGTGCGAAAAAACACGGAAATCTCATCCCTACACCAGACTTTTGGAATGAAAATTTTCCTTTTATCAATTACGCTAGAAAAGCTTTTTATATACACTGCTCAAAACAATTAAAGGATATTTGAAGTTTTATATAAAATAAAGATATAAACGAAATTTTTTTTGCCGAAAATAGAAAAAGAGAATCACAAATGCAAATTTTTCTGGTTTTCAAACTGTGGAGTATGCAAATTTTGAGTTCGACGTCAAAAACGTCGCTTCAGGGGCAGCGAATGAAATTTGACTTTCAACTGGATAAAAGAGAATGAAGACAAGGATGATCAGCATTAAGTGATTGCTTTGTTTCGATGAGTACGATGTCTCAGCGAAGTCATTTGACAGATTCAGAAGCTTGGAGAATTGTTGGTAGGTTGGAAGGGGGCCAAACACAAGCCGAAGTAGCGCAAGCCATTGGAGTGTCACAAAGTGTCATTTCCAGGATCTGGAGTCGTTTTTTGGAGAGTGGATGTGCAGGCCGAAGACCAGGGCAAGGTCGTAGACGGGCAACAACGCCCAATGAAGATCGGTATTTAGCGTTAACAGCTCGGAGACACCGAAACATAAACGCTACTCTTCTCCAACAACACCTTCGCTCGGCTACAGGCACCACGATTTCAACCCAGACTGTCCGAAACCGGCTCCATGCTGTAGGTCTGTATGCTGGCCGACCGATGGTATGTGTCAGATTAACATCAAGGCATCGTCGCGACCGCAGGGAATGGGCAACCGAGCATGTCAACTGGAGGAGAAATGAATGGAGAAATATTGTGTTTTCTGACGAGTCCTGTTTTTCTGTGCATCCGGATAATAGGAGTATTTTCATCTGGAGGGACCGTGGCAGTAGGAATAATCCTGCGTTCGTGCACGAAAGTGTCAGATTTGGCGGTGGAGGAGTGTTGGTGTATGGTGGCATCTCCATTGACGGGCGCACTGACCTCTACATCATTCGAGATGGAGCTCTGACTGGTCGCCGATATAGGGATTAGATTCTCAGACCTATTGTAGTCCTTTACGCTGCAGTAATCGGAGATAACTTCATTTTAATGGACGATAACTGCAAACCACATCGTGCAAACCTGGTGGAGGATTTCCTTTTCGAGGAAGGAATCGTTCGAATGGAATGGCCAGCGTGTCCTCCAGACATGAATCCAATCGAGCACGTTTGGGACGATCTAGGAAGACGAGTTTCTGGCCGTCAACAACCCACACAAACTCTCCAAGAACTGGAAAGAGCTCTTCTGGAAGAGTGCGGCAGAATACCCCAACTCGTCATTGATAGCCTCATTGAGTCCATGCCTCAAAGGTGTTGAACGTTGCTGGCCGCCCGTGGAAACCATTCCCCCTACTGAAAATGATTTTCTTTGAAGAAAACACCTTTTCTTATTCTTTTTTTCTCATATGCACAAATTGTGTTTTTTTCCTTTTGTACACAAATGCGCAATAAAATTCATATTTTTCTGCCAAACATGTGTAATTTATTCTCATATAACCTACTATGTCTGTCGACCATGTATCAATCAGCTAAAAAGTTTCCCAGATACAAAATCCACCTAAAACTGCAATATCCTTTAATTGTTTTGAGCAGTGTATTTCAGAATACATTTATTTGAAAATTCTTGTATTACTCAACTAGATCTGATACCATTCTAGTACTATTCTGGTACAATTCTATTTCAGTATTTTATGAATTGGAGTACTTAGGTTAACCCGTGAACTCCCATATTTTTAGATCACTAGATTTACAAGAAAGGTCTCCATATGCGCATACTCAGAAAAATCTGAAAAAAAAATGTTCTTCTCTTACGGATGTATGTTTAAAAAAGTTCTGTGGAATCTTGATAAAGAGTACGTATAAAAAGAAGAGAGGGAAAAAACTGCGAAATGTTCATTTATTTGGCGATTCATCATAGGCTGGCGATGAAATAAAATTTCCAAAATATGCTTTTATGTCGAATACTCTTTAACCCTTACAGGCACAGATAAATTTTGATCGTAAAATGGAAAATTATTGACTTGCACCGGAAATTACAAACGAGTTCTTTAGTATTTAAGAATTCCTTAATTGTCGCATCCGTTGCAAACGCAAAATTTTATCAAAATATTCTTTGAACTACTTGCAAGTAATTGGGTAATGTGAGATGTATTCTGAATGAAACTGCTTTTCCGGTAAGGGTTAACACTAGAACCTTTAGCCCTTCAAGCTTTTACGGTTAAATTTTCTACCACGTAATTTTAATTTCGAAATGTCACAATGGCGCCGGAATATTCGACCAAAGTTATTTGGAAAATGTTCAATGCATTTTGTCACGCATATCGTAAACTGATTTTTTCCTTTGCAAAATACTGGTGCCAGTGTAACATTTGGAATTTAGAAGAAATTTACCAACCAGAGCTCAAACGGTTAACTGGTGTCGGTTGAACACTGATATGTGACAAAACGTCGATCAGAACCAGATTGCTTTTCGAAAACTTAGTTAAATTGTAACTGGAGAAAACTCGGTTAAATAAATAAGCAAAATTGTTTAAAATAAAAATTCTGGTGTAAAGATATTTTTATTAAGTTTGGATAAAATTTCCGGATGTTCTAGTGTTAAAACACTTTTCATGTTGAGTTTAACTCCTTGTTGTACAAGCAATAATTTCTCTGTAATATTGAATTCTCACCGGAAAAATCGAAAAATTATGTTTTAAAATAAGGAAAAAAAACAATTTTTAAGAATTTTGCCACCAAAGTTAAAAGTATAAAATTTCTTTAAAAGTTTCTGGCGAGAATCACGTTTAAATTAATTGGGATAAAACATTTTCCACCGCCCTTCAAGGGGTTAAATAAGATTAATTTAAACAACTTTAGTTTGGTTATTTTTAGTAAGTTTTAATTATTGTCTTATGATACCTATTTATAATGAAGTTAAACCGATATATTTTTAACGATTTAAAATAAAATTTAGATTGGTTTAAATTCTTTCAAGATCAAAAATCTGTCTGATTGAGTACTACAGATTTGATTTTGTTGCTATCGAAACAACGAGTTCTCCGTTAAAAATAAATAGTGATAAAAAAAAAGTAAACTTAGGCAGCAATTTAACTGCTTTCTTTATTTGCCAGTACGTCCTATGGGCACCATGTTTTTGCCATCATGATTTGGCCATATCATGTAAGGGCATCCACATTCCAATCATGATTTGTTATTTTCACCAGTAAATTTTTATTGAAAATTTGGCATAACTTATTCTGACCATTTTTCTGATTCAATTAGGCAAAAATTTCTATTTTGAAAAACCGGTGATAAAAGGTTAAAAATTTCGTGACATAAAAAAACAAAAAGACGTTAACCCTTTGAGGTCTGATGGTTGAATTTTCTACCACTTAATTTTAATTCCGAAATGTCACAACGGCACCAGAAAATTCGACCGATTTTATTTGAGAAGTGTTTAATGCATTTTTTTTTTTTTTTTTTTTTTTTTTTTGCACATATCGTTAACCGATTTTTTTCTTTACAAAATACTGGCGCCAATGTGGCATTTGGAATTTTGAAGAAATTTACCCACCTGATCTGAAAGGCTTAATTGAAAGTATTTTTCAAAAATATTAATCAGGCAAATGGTTAAAGGCATCTAAACTCTTCACTGATCAATAATTGCTTTTTTTCGATTCAAGGATGTGTTTTTATTTGTATGGAAAGATAAAAATAAAATTATAAAAGAGTCCTTTCTTGGAATTCATTGCATGAAATATTATAAAAATAATTAAAAATATAAAAACTTATTCCAAACTACATTTCTTTAACGAAGATAAAACCTTCGATTTTACAGCAATATATATATTAGTCCACTTATCGAAGTTAATTTTCTTTAGAAACTGTTTTATTCGAAATACAAAATTTCATATACCATTAGAAAGAAGTTGATTATTTTATTTCACAAATGTTAAAAATAGCGTACACTAATTAATCCTTTAGAAAACGATTTAATTTTTTTTCTGAATTAAACAATAGCCGTATACTATGAACTTTTTTCTATAAAGAAAATTCTTGAAAAATAAACCTATTTATAAGTTAGTTAACAATCAGAGTTTAATTGGATAACCTTTTGGAAACTATAAAGTTAGCTAATTAGAATCTATTTTCTGGGTTATTATTTCCATTTGAGACATAATCAAAATAGACATAGTTAAAAACAAAGTGCTTAAAGTTTTTATTTGACAGGTTTTGTTGATTTACTAAGTAGCTTATATATATATGTAATTAAAATGTGTATATATAAATGCATTTATACAATATTTTATTAACTATTTGGATTAGTTCTAATATTATTCGCTGTGACAATTAATAAATTTATTTTAAATTTTTATTTACAGTTAAATAAATCTGGTTTCTTTTCAGAGCAAAAAATTTAATTTCCGATTATGTTGAAATAATTGATTGACATCGGAATTCATGGAAAAATTTATTTAATAATTAAATGAATTATTTCCTTTGCGTTGATTATGCATAAAAAAATTCAAATTTCTGGTGCAATTGAGGCATTTGTTATCAATTTATTAATAAAATTAAGGAGTATAAATTATATACAACCATCCTTTAAAAGATATAACAGTGGCATTCATTACTTTTCTGAAAGTATTTCTCACAGTGCTATTTACATAAAATTCCCTTATTTAATAGCATATATTTGGTGTTATATTATTCTAAAACATCAGAGTTGCCAATATTGCATAAAATCCAGAATTTAGGAATACTTACAAGAAATTTCAAACAAAATTTTGCACTTCATTTATGCAGGCCTACCACTAGTCCGTTAAAAAAAAAAAAAAAAAAAAAAAAAAAAAAATGTTTTGGTATGTTTTAGCAACAATAAAAATTATTTTCGAGATAAGTCTTAAAAAATATTAATCACTTAATCGTCGCGCCCGAGACATTCACGGGTTGCAAGCGTCACGGCTTTTATTCAGAATAGTTTGATTCCCGCCAGTTTTATAAAATAGTGTAAATGATTTTATTCTGGTATCATATTTCTTGCCTTTAAATAAGAAGAATATTTTTTTTCAAAAAAGTGGTGGCAATAATGAATTTGAATTTTTAAACCGTAATTTAATGCGACCATTAAGTGGTTAAAGGAGATTTTTCCTTAAAAAATTTGGAGTTCCAAAAACGGAGCGAGCAATGTGTGTGTGTGGGGTGAGAGGGGGGGCTGTTCAATGGCAAATATTTTATAATTATATTTATTAACCACTTTATCGTCGCGCCCGAGACATTCACGGGCTGCAAGTTTCACGGCTTTTATTCAATATTATTTGATTCCCACCAGTTTTATAAAAATGTGCAATTGGTTTTGTTTCGATATCAGTTTATTCGTCATTAAATAGATGTATGTTTTTTTTCAAAAAAGTGGTGGTAGTAATGAATTTTAATTTTTATACCGTAATTTAATGCTACCATTAAGTGATTAGTTATATTCTCGACTCATTTACGCTATTATCTTGAATTTTCTGATTTAAAAAAAGCCAAACTGGTAACCTGTGCCGATTACCAGTTATTCATTTAAATATTCTGTAAATAAAAATCTTTGGATTATTTTTTTTTAAAAATTGGTTTAGAATTCTGAAATTGTTTGTCCTGCTTAATGTGCGTTTTTTACACAATAATGTCTTCAAAATTAAGTTCACAAATATTTATGAATTCGGTTTGTCTGTCTGACTGCGCATAGTCTAACTGCGTAAATGTACAACAATTCCCGGTGTATAATCTAGGGATCAAACAATATATTTCGACACAGGATTTTTATTTGATAAATATAACTTACTAAGCTAAAAAATGATATAAAATGATAAAATATCTTTATTAAAACTGATATGCATTGCGTCCTATTATCGGCGATATTTTAAAAATAATTTATAATAAAAATATATTCGCAAAATTTAAAACAAGAACTTGGAAACCAATGTCACGAGCAGGGTTGCAAAAATCTAGGTGCTAGCAGGAAGTTTCTCATCACTAACATTTTAAAGTTTTCTTTGCTTAAAATTTAATAGCATTCTTATAAGGATTTTACGCAAAATAATAGACGAAAAATAAAGAAATAAGTATAGTGGTGGGAGACGGCCTTCTTGCGACTTGACTTTTACACCCCTGGTCAAATAACTTCATTGCTAATAAAAATCAGTGCAAATATAAAATAAAATGAAAGTGGATATTTGTAAGCAAATTTTGTGAAAATACTTCTATCCTAAATGATTTTAAAAATGTCACCGTTTGTGTAACAAAACGTATGTCAGTCTAAATAAAGGTATTTTTTCAATTTTATGCCATTTTCTAGGTTAGCGTGTTTCATTGTAAGTAATTATCATACACATTTCATAAAATACAACTTCTTAAATCGCGGCATATATTTCATTTTAATTATTAAATAAAAACTCAGGGTCGAAACGTGATTATTTGATTCGCGGATTATACGACTGAAATTCCGGTAGTCCACTTGACATATAATGATACAAGTTGTTGAGGTTTATTATGACATATTTTGCATTGAAAATGTGCAAATTACTCAAGTGTAAAGTATATATTGCTCGTTTCACTGAAGAAATCGAAAGAATTACTTTACATTTAGATGTGTAGTAAAAATAATTTTGATGAGTTTATTATAATGGTGTAAAACTATTTTTAAAATATTGAAATTCAGTTATCATTAGGCACACTATAATGGTCTTACTATGACTTTGGTGTTCACATATTTTATGGTACGTTTTCAGAGACACTCAAAGAATTCTTTTTCATTAGATCTACGCAAAAAAATTGTCTGAAAACAATTTTAATAATGTAACACACATTCAAGTGCATTGAAATTAACATATATCACTGAGGTGTACTGTAATATCAGGGATCGTACCTCTCCTGGAATTTTAATACCAAGAATTTCTTCAGTACCAGTATTTTCTTATAGAAAATTCCTGAATAAATCAGGAGAAATTTCGCTCGTTTAACCTACATTTGTTTTTCATTACAAACTATAATTTTATGTGACCTAAAGCTGAAACAATGCCTAAAGCATGCGAAGCCTTAATATGCTTACTTTAGAATTTAGTGTTTGTAGAATTTATCGTTAATTGAAAGGGACACCCAAAATAATTCGGTGACGGAATTGTACGAAGAGTAAAATATTATATTTTATTTATTAATGGTGTCCAAAACAAATTCTACATACACCTTTTGAAGATTAACATGCATCGCAAATTCCTAAAGGGTTAAAGAATAAAATTAGTTTTTAAGCTAAAAACCTTAAAGAATAAAAATTTTATATTGTTTACAATTATGAAATATATATATATATATACATTTATAAAAAAATATTTGAATTATTAGAATTCTTGAAAAAATGTCTGCCTTACTTGTTACTTTTTTTTTTGAATTGCAGTATCTAATTAACCGTTTCCGGCGGAGTGTTACTACTCCGTCCGGCAACACCTAATTTTAATTCCAAACTTACAAACGGCACCAATAATATTTTAGTAAAAAGTTACTTTTACAATGACAGCTTAAACCAGGGAATTCTTAATTTCTAAAAAAGTCTTTTGTAAATTACGGTGTCAGTCAACATTTTTTCATTTTACGAACAGAATTTGTCCGCGCCGGAAAGGGTTAATCACCAAAATCCCACCCCACGAGATTTACGCCACTTCCCCATTTTTTGCTCAGCGAGCTCAAAAAAATGTGATATGTTTGTTTGCTCATTTTTTAATGTTTTGTCCTCTAGTAATAATTTAAAAATCACACACCCACATCAGCCCTCATCAGTTTCTCGAATTAGATGATTAAAAAAAAAACTAAAAAAAAAACATTAGAAACTATCGAAATGCAGAATATTCACACACTCCCCCCCTCCCCAAATAATGAAGATTATTTAGGGACTGCATTTAGGACATTGTCATTGTCTCTTATAGGCCACTGAAGAAAACAAGTTGCCTAAGGGCGTTGAAAACGTTAGATCTCACATCTGAAATATCTTCGAATTTTGCTGAAGGAATTTGCTGTTAAATGAAACATTGTAGCCTTGGCGTTTGTAATTTAATTTGATTTTCAAAGCTAAAAAAGAAAAAACTGTGAGTTGTTTTGGTGATTTTTTGCCGCATTGGCGAAACATAGGGGCGCTTTAAAATGAATTATGTATATTTGATTGGAAAATTCTTTAAGCGAAAACTTCTTAAATACAAAAGAAAATTTCGGGTTTTGTTATTGTTGTTGAATTGTTGTCGTGTGCCTTATATAGCTGTTCGTATTTAGGATTCTTGTATTAACAATTAACCCATTAATGCCTGAATTATTTTCTTCGTTAAAATTCAAATTTTGCATTTTCCCACCATTTTTAAAGCAAGAATAAATTTTATCTTAGTTTATCGAGGACTTTGTCTCGAGACAGAAAGTATTTATTTATCCTCCTTTTTTATTGGTGTGAAATGCGCTTACTTGAATATTTTAAAAATGTCCCAAAAATGGGACGCGAGGCACTAATGGGTTAAGTATAAGAGCGTCATTGCATATAGGGGTCTTCACATTTAGACACAAAGATGTTATATACAGACATGATGGCGTACTCTATGTGCAATCGACGTTAAAAGTCTAGATAATGATATTTAATAATATATTTGTGTAATGCAATGCCCAGTAGTAGTATAAAATAATAAACTCCAAACTGTTAAAGACACGCAAATTTCATTAGAATTAATCACACAATGACTAGGGGATTCGCGTCTAAATTGCTTTGAGTGGCTCTGTCAATCTCGACCCGTCTATTGAAAGGTTAATTATAAAACGTTTCTTGAAAACGTGACACAGACCCCCCCCCCGCACCCCCCAGAAATATTAAAACTGCATTGCAACTTTCTGTCCTTCTTTCGAAGAGAGCCTCTCACAATGCAAGTTTGAACTTTAAACAAGGACATTTTTTAGGAACAGTAAAAAAATAAAGATTGTTGCAACGCTAAATTAGGTTTCTGAATTGCCAAATGAAATTTAAATATGCACTACATCTATTGTGAGTACCGAGTGAAGCTCATCAAAAACAGATTACCGTAATTTATGGCGTATAACCCGCGGATAAATCAATTGTTTTTCGAACCCGGAATCTTATTAGAAATTGAAATCAAATATTTGCTGCGATCTGAAACGCTACATTTTATTTTTAAATTTTTCTGGTTCAAATATGATTGTTTAATCTACGGATAATACACCGAAAATTACGATGGTATAAATTATAATAAAAAAAGTTCCCAGTTAAACTCATTGATTTGAGGTTAGAGGCAACTGACACTAATCGTACTTTACACTCTTATTTCAATGAGTACTACTCCTCAAAATATAAAGAAATGTACAAAAAAAAATCTGAATTATGAGTGAGGGCGATTAGTTCCCCCATTTCTCTCTTTTTAACTTAACTCCTTTTGGACGGGCGCTTTTAAAGAAATTTTTAATGTTTTGTCACCGTTTCTTGAAAACAGAAATTCGTGCCGTATTAAATCGAGAAAATGCTCCAATTAAATAAGGCAAGTTTTACAGTAAAATTTTACTGGTGGCAATAAAGAAGGATTCTTAAGCCTTTTTGCGGTACGTATACGCGTCGCTCGCCCCCAAGGGGTTAACCAATGAACCTCAAAATTTATTCAGGGAAGCACCTTATTAAGATAAAATCGTATCCCGCATTGAATCAAATAGGATAATTCTGATGAAAAAAAGCCCATTTATCTAAGTTAACACCTTGAGGGACGGTGGTATGTCTATGAAACCACTTAATTTAAATTAACCAAAGCCATGTTGACACTAGAATTTTGGTTAAAAAAATGTCGGTTTATTTTAGGTGTGAAATATAGCTTTTTCAAATTTATAAATAAATTTGTTTTCAAATTCCGGTGTCAATCGGTGGAAGTGTTCTGTGCCAAAAAAGGTTAAAGGGAAATCACCCTACCCCTATACACTCATTAGATGAACCCCAAAAATTAATTAAGGAAGCTCCTTATCAGAATGAGCTTGTATCCAAAATTTGAAATAAATAGAAAAAATCCGCATGAAAAATCCATTTACCTAAATGAAAGGGAGAGATTAGCATAGAAATCGGTATTCGATTCTTTGATATCTAAATAAAAATATCTTCACATTGCTTTTACGTATAAAAATGATTTTTTGAGTATATCACAATGATGTAGCTATTTGGCTATTAGAAATCAAAAAATGATTGCTGAAACAGCAGTCAATTTTTCATGTGTGCATAGATTGTTTTCAGTGTTTGCACCGTTTTTAGCACTTTCCAACAAAGTTGAAAAGTGCTTATGCATTCGGTTTGTCTGTCCGTCTGTCCGTCTGTTCGTCTGTTCGTCTGTCCGTCTGGCCGGATGGCCGTCTGTCCGTCTGTCCGTCTGTCCGCGCTCTATCTCCCGTAAATATACTCGGATTGCTATTAAATTTTTATACGTTATTGTGGTTTACCCTAGCACGAACCCTATTGAAAATGAAGTATCTACCATGATTAGTTTATCTACAGAGAGAATCAAAAGTTTTCCATTACATTACGGCCAATGGGGAAAAATCGTTAATATACTCGGATTGCCATGAAATTTTAGGACGTTATTGACGTTTACCTTAGCACAAGTTCTATCGAAAATGAAGTTTTTACCATGATTCGTTTATCTACAGGGCGAATCAAAAGTTTCCTTTTACATTACGGCCTATGGGGAAAAATCGTTTCAAAGGAATTTTAAAGATGTTATACCCTGTCAAACATATTAAAATATGCATTCTATAAAATATAAGGTGAAAATAAAGCTATTATTCATTTACAGGGCCACACAAAAGAATTCCATTAGATAATGGTAAAAGGGGGAATTGTGTGTGACATATTTTAAATATATTAAGCTTTTTCATGTATAATAAAATTGATATATGTCACTGATATAAATTATACGCTACTGTCTTGCATAATATGAAGTGCATAGCATTTACAGGGCCACGCAAGAGATTTCAAATAGTATATTCTTTCCGAAGTACCGTATATGTGTCCGATGATGGCTGATGGAGGGATGAAATGCATTTTAATTATGATATTCGCGTTTACATTTCGCTAAATGTATGCACATTATATGGTGTGTATAAATGTTATAGTTATATACAGGGCTACCCAAAAGAGCTCACCAACGTTACTGAATATGAGCGTAAATTATTTAAGCGTGGTTCTTAAATAAACTATGCATTTTTACGCTGAGCTGAATTCAATTTACTGAGAAATGTTTTCAGAATATAGATAAAGGGATATACAGGGCCACGCAAAGAATTCGGTACATGGACGCCTATGAATGGTGATTTATGAGAATGTGATTTCAGTTGTTTTAAAAGTGTTTTATTTTATAATAAATTTTAGCCTAATGCTGACGTGTAATAAAGGTACAATGTAAACTACAGGGCTGAACAAAAGTATTCAAGTATGTTTCCATCTAATAGTATGAATTGCTGAAAAAGAAATTTCAAGCTACTGGGTATTTTCTTGCTAAGCTAAATTTTCCTATTATATGAACTGACATATGAAATAGAGGGCTGTCCTAATGTACTGGAATACATATTTGGGTATATTTGGCTATACACTATTATTTCCCTAAATAACAAAGTTTTGTTAAAGATTTCATTAAGTGTTGGAAAGTGCTTCATAATCTATGCTTAACGCATGATTTTTCTTACTTGTTTTTTTTTTATTTGAGTAATCACCTAAACAAATAGTAATATTTTACTTTTTAATCACAGTCAAATAGCAAGAATTACTGTTTGGAAACTATAGTACTGCGATTCAACGGATTTTACGAAAGATGGAAAAAGTACTCATCCTTTTTGATTCAAAGTTATTAATTCCAACTATTCATGCAGTGGACTAAGCAGAGTGGGTGTCCAAGTGATCTGGATACCGGTATTTTTTTAAAGTTCTTTTTTGCTTTATCTAACCAGAAAATTTTCTGTTTTGAATGAAGGAGAAGAAAAGCTTACAATAGTTCTGGTTTTGAACACCCACCCTGGTTACGCCACTGTCATGGTATTGTATATGGGATTGATTCAGTGCAGCATTTTTAAAATCTTTTTTTTTACTACAATTTTATGTGTGGAGAAAATACCTGATTAAAATTCTTTTAAATAATTACATATGTTTGATAGTTATTTTCGTTCTCTGAAAACGTAGCTACTTAATAATTCAAGCTAATTTTGTAAGATTTGGGATTAATACGATCACGTCTGTCTTTAGATGACTTAATTAAGAAGATTAATGATGTTTTCCATACTTTTAATTCAGTTTGTCTACGAGTTTACACTATTCGTGACAACAGCGGGACGTGATTAACATAGGGAAATTTTCTCTTAATAGCTATATCAACATGAAGATGCAATCAGCGCAGAAAACTAAGAAGGTTCTATAAAAACTGCTTTTAAACCATATGTTGGTCTTAAATTTAATTGTATTTCGCTTTTAGAGCAATAAACGAGCAAGATTAGATGATGATCCATTTAATAGTCGTTTGTCACACGAGCCGTATTATTACTTACAATTTCTTACATGCGATCCTCAATAGGCACCTAATAATGCACTATTTATTCTAAGCTTTTTTGTTACAATGCTTTTAAAATAAAACATATATAATTATATTGAATATAATCCTACGTAGAAAAGTATTAAATGGCTATTTAAAAAAAAAAATCTTTGCAAAAACTATCAAACATATTATGGGTCAATGGAAATGTTGTTTGAATTTTTTTTTTTCAATTTTTCGTCCACAATTTTCATCCGAAATGTATAATAACGTAATAATAACGTCATTAATATGTCTCAATTCGAAAAGTTTTTATTATCCAACAATTATATTAATCCTTTATAGCTATATAAGTCAATTAATCAAAATTACGTGAAAGAGTTAGGGCTACTGCACACCAATTTAAATTTTGCAAAAAACAAAATTTTGTTGGAATTACAAATTGAAAATAAAAGACCTCAGTAAGACTCAAATAAAATTTATAAAATGTTGTTAAAATTGTATAAGAGTGTTAACAATATATATATATATTTTTTTTTTTGTCTGAGCAACAAAACCTATTTTTACTTTAACTAAAAAATTCGCTTGAAAAAAACCCAAAATGTACTCAACAAAACATGTTTTCTAGTTTAAGTCAATTCCTTTTCCTGAGCGCTTGCTAGAGCGTTCAAGAGTCTCCTACTAGAAATTAAGAGCGTTTTCCTATGTTATTGTGGTCAAACGTATTTATAAATCTCTACAAATGAATGCGACCACAAAAGGTTTGTTTTAATAATTAGAGTTCTAGTTTATGAAACCATTCCAGAAAGCAAGCGATAGTTTCTCGCTACTGAAACGATTCAATATTGTTTTGTCACCTAAGAAACAGCAGATTAGAATTCTAGATCTTTTTGTCTACTCAGCTCATTTGTTTACCAATTCGCATAGTTCGGAAATCTGTAAATCTAGTTTAGAGATTCAGAAAATGACTAACTAATAGTTACCAACATCTTTCGTTTTTTTGCACTGAAAAATTTTTACAATATATCTTACTATTTCAAATCGCCGTAATTTTCGGATTAAGTAAGGCAAAAATACTTTTCAAATTTTTTCGAGTCAAAAATCGGAGAAGTTGGCAACTATGCTAACTATTCATTGTAGGTGAAGGCGATATTTATTTTCTCATTGTAACAAGCTTTTAATAAAAAAAGCCATTTGTAAATTGCGTTGTCAGACATTCATTTCAAATTTTACAACTCCATCAGCGAACGAGAGGATCTGTTCTCGAAACTGGTAGACGGGAAGTGCTAGGTTCGAACCCGATCGCGCCAGACGGCCAAACCGTTCGGAGATTTTCGTGGTTTTCTTAGAACTTTGGAATTCCTTGAATAAATACGGGTTAGATTCCCTTAGAAAGGCCACCACGGAGGACACCAAACCCTTAGGAACTAGATCCCTCGTGTTGATAAGTGGCCGCCATAAACACAAAACAACCAATCATCAATGTACGGACAGATTCAGGTTCAGATTCAGCCAGGTGGGTTGTGCTTGGGTTGCAGCGTCCATAAAATTTTCGTACTTTTCTACCAATATTTTAAATCAAGAATCTTTTTGTCAGATTTCTTTAACATCTGCAATGAAATTCTAGAATAAATATTATCGTTCAAAAATTGTGGTAGGAAAGTGTGAAAGTCTTAGAGACGCAGCGACCCCTGGCTGAGCCGGAAAAAGTAATATATTTTTTAAAAGAATAAATGCAACCTTATTTTTTAATATGTATGTACCGTAATTTCGGGTGTATAAGCCGCGGATCAAACAATTGTTTTTGGACCCAGAAATCTTATTTAGTGATTGAAGAAAAATATTTACGGCGATCTAACTAGTTATAATTGTTTCCTAAAAAATTCTGGGTCGAAAAAGAATTGTTTGATCTGCGGCTTATACACCCGAAATTACGGTATATGTATGTGTGCCTATGCGTGAGTGCGTGTTAAATTAATAATCTGATGTAAATCCGTTTGAACTGCTTGCAAATTTTAATTACTGTGTTCAATGAAATGAGAAGTTGAAAACTGAAATTTTACCTTCTATCATCAAAAAGATAAAATATAATTTTGTAAATACAAAGAAAACAAAAACGTTTCAATGATTGCTTCATAATAATGAATTTCTGCGTTATTACTTCTTTACTTAAAAGGAGTTTTTCTTTAGCTTTTCTTTAACTTTCATTCTCTTCATTTTTATTCTATTTAGAAATTAATCGTGTCATGTAATTTGCGTCAGAGCATATTTGATACGAAAACAGTTCAAGGTAACGCTTCTTCCGATTTTGAGAGCTCATTAAATATGTATTTATTTATTAGAATAATTATTTAATCAGGCATTTAGAAATAAAACATCTGAAATTAATGTTACTTCTTCATTAATTTTTCCTGGCTTTTGAAGAAATACAGGTTTCAGAGCGGGTATTTATTTTGATATTTTATGGCGTTATCATATTACTGATATTTTCTTTTCACATGCTTTTACCCCTATCATTTTGATTACATTACAGGAACATCGATTATTTTTACATTCAATAGTACTAAAATTTCAAATAAACACTTTCTTATATATTTCTTTTGAAAGCATCAGAGTATAAGTGTATTGATGGCATTATGTTTAGAAAAGTATCGCAAAATAGGACAAAAAAAAGTCGTAAGGACAAATTTGTCCCGTTCATAAAATCAAAAACCTAACTCTTAATGTCAGAAATCTGCTTTAGAAATGTACTATTCACACCAGAAATTTCGAAGCATTTTATTTGTAAATAGGAAAAAAGCAATTTTTCAGGTTTCTTTCGCTTAAAAGTATAATTCTGCTTATAAATTAATATACAAAAAATTGATTAAAATCAGAATCTTTAAAAATATTCCACTATCCCAGCAAAAGTTATATTTAACTTACTAATATTTTACATGCTGACAGTTTTGACATAGTTTACAAGCTGACTGTTCATTGTGAGGAAACACTGCTTGTAATATGGGTAGGGGCACAATTGGTATTCTTGCTAGTTTTACCAGGTAGACCAAAAAACTCAATGTTTCAAATGCTTCGAACCAGTAATTATACACTATATTGCCATTGATTATGGGACACTTGCGATTTTGGACATTTTACTAAATATCTAGAAAAATACATTAGGAATCATCTCGAAACTCTTAGTGTATAAATATAATAGTATACGTCATACATCTCCGTGAAGAATTTTTACCGAAACTCCATAGGGGACCGTCAACAAATTAAAAAAGAATGAATATCTTTTGAATAACCCTGTCAAAACTAATGTAGCAAAAGGGCTCAAACTCTAGATTATGATTGAATGCCTTATTGTAATACACTGTGTTCATTTTTATGCAAATAGCATGCATACTCGCAGAGTAATTAAGGTTTTTATAAAAATGGCCCCAAATTTTTCTAAGTTTTTCCCTTATAATTTTCAGAGTTCTTAATAAAAAATAATATTTTTTTCAGAAAATATGACAAACAACATCGCACACAGTGCCCTGTCATCAAAATTAAAAAATAATAAAAATTGTATGAAAAAGGAGTAGGTTTACTAAATAATTTTTTACTGCGCATGCGTCAAAGATATCAAAATTTCATTTGCATATTATGTTAGCTAAATGTATAGAGCAACTTTTGTAAAAGTCTCAAAATTATAGCTTGAAAATTCTGAAAGTAATCGTCTATAGAAAAAGGACAAAATCCGTTATTTCCAAAATGAAGCAAAAAAATGAGGGATTTTATCCAAAAGTAGTCGTAACATACCGTATTGTGTATTCTATATTGACACTAATCAATGAATATATGGATACAACCCCTCTTGCTTTTGCTTCATTTTGAGAATAACGGATTTTCAACTTATTCAATTGACGATTATTTTCAGAATTTTAGAGTTATGATTTTGTGACTTTCACAAAAGTTGCTCTATACACTTAGCTAACATAATATGCAAATGAAATTTTGATATCGTTGACGCATGCGCAGTAAAAAATTATTTAGTAAACCAACTCATTTTGTATACAATTTTCATTATTTTTTAATTCTGATTACAGGGTACTGTATGCAATGTTGTTTGTCATATTTTCTGAAAAAAATATTATTTTATATTAAGAACTCTGAAAATTATAAGGGAAAAACTTAGAAAAATTTGGGATCATTTTTATAAAAACCTTAATTACTCTGCGAGAATGCATGCTGTTTGCATAAAAATGAACACAGTGTATTACAATAAGGCATTCAATCATAATCTAGAGTTTGAGCGCTTTTGCTATATTAGTTTTGACAAGGTTATTCAAAAGATATTCATTCTTTTTTAATTTGTTGACGGTCCCCCATGGAGTTTCGGTAAAAAATCTTCACTGAGATGTATGACGTATACTATTATATTTATACACTAAGAGTTTCGAGATGATTCCTAATGTATTTTTCTAGATATTTAGTAAAATGTCTAAAATCGCAAGTGTCCCATAATCAATGGCAATATAGTGTATCAGATATTTTACCAATCTTCTAGAAGACTGTCCCCCAGGGGGATACCTTCTTTTGGTATTCACGGGCTTCACAAACCCGGAGCACCTGAGTGATCTTTCTCCTTTCATTTTCCTCTTACTCCTCTGGTCTTCCTTTCCGCTTTGTTTCACTCTCGTTGTGGTTTCCTCTTCGGAGGTGAGGGCAATTCTGTATGAGCCGATGTCATCCTACATATCGACTCATGGAGAATTGTAAACCACCCACGTGTTGGCCGTGCGTGGCGACCCGTGTCCCTGGAAAGGGGGATCCTGGCAGTTGAGGGAAACCAACACACTGCTTTGGCCTCTGCTTCATGTAGTCGGAAGGTGCATATTGGTCCCGTATGCATCAATCAGCTGGTCAGCTGACTTTTGTCACTGGCTTAAGGGATCAAGTGATTGAGCAACTACTAGTCATCTCGTTAAGGGTGGAGACTGACATAGGGTTGTCTTGAGACCGTATGGGCCCTGGTTAGAACTGGTGCACGAATGTGCGTCCCCTTGTTGGGCTCGGTAGTGGGTGGCGCGGCCGGGGTCTGAATTTTATTTTTCTTTAATGTGGATGGGAAAACTTTTCCTTCTATTTCTCTCCCTAGTGGATAGCAACAAAGTGTACAGACTTCCTCCTTCACTCGCTTTTTTATCATCAAACGTACTGATAGCCACTCTGATTGCTCCTTTAAAAAAACTTCACCTTTTCTCATTGCTAGAACATTTCAGTCTGTCTTGGGAGATGATCATTCTCTCAAAAAACTACAATCTGGCGATTTGCTAGTTGAGATTTCTACAGCAAAACAATCTCAACTTTTCTCTGATTGCTCTACAATTGGCACCTTTTCTGTTGCTGTACAAATTCATAAAACTTTAAATACGAGCCGCGGTGTAATATCCGAACCAGACCTTTTATACTCCACCAAAGATGAACTTCTAGAAAATTTAAAAGACCAAAATATCATTGATATACGCCGTATCACAATCCGTAGAAATCAGCAGGTAATTCCTACTGAACACATCATTTTAACTTTCAATAGTCCAACATTGCCAACTAGAATTAAAGCTGCGTATCTAAACTGCCCAGTCCGACCTTATATACCGAACCCTCTCCGATGCTTTAAATGCCAGCGATATGGCCATACCAATACCAATGGCCAATGTCGTGGAAATGTTATTTTTGCACATTGTGCAGAAGTTGGCCACGACAGTAAAACTTGTGAAAATTCTCAACGCCGTGCAAATTGCAAGGGTGACCATACATCATACTCTCGCTCCTGTCCTATATGGACCCGTGAAAAAGAAATTCTTAAGCTAGAAATTACTCAGAATTTATCTTACCCCGATGCCCCTAAAGTTGTTGAATCGAGAACCCCATCTGTTGGTGTTTCCTATTCAAGTTTACTTAAGCAGCAATTAAAATCCGTAAGACATATAAGCACTCAGACAGAACCATGTAATCTACCCAGTACCTCAAAGAAAAAAACACGCGATTCATGTTGTTCAGTTTAACTTCCTGCAAGCCCAAAATTAGAACGCTGGTTACCTTCTTCAGAACCTGTTGCTATTTTACACACACCTACTCCGACACAAAAATCTTCTGTTCAACTTAAGAAGGCAACTGAACTCCAAACTAAAAATAAGGCAACTATATCTAATAATAATAATCCTGATCCTTCTGTTTCTAATCTTTCGAAACCTGTTACTAATCAAAAGACTAAGGCAGTTACGCTTAATAAAAAAACTCTTGATCATTCCGCTTCTTATCTACAGAAACCCAATATTGTTCAAAAAATGAAACCGATCCAAAAGGCAAAAGAGAGGGTTCCCATCCGAGGTTCCCAGCAGTGGCAGACTGTTACAAAAAAGCACCGCAAATCACACCAGAACCTGTATATTACAAATTTTTAAGATCCCAAACTACTACAAAATTATATGGCAGACGCTATGGAAGAATCTGACGACTCAAGTACAGAAGAGAATATTGTTTTTGACGAATTCATTCATGATTAACTTTACGATTTTTTAATTTCTGTCTCCGTTAAAAAATTTTTTATATGACTTGTGCATCATCTCATGCTTTGTTTTTAAAAAAAACAATTGCTGCTTTATTCTTACTTTTTTAAATTGCACCTTATGTTTTCACTTGCCTTATTTATTTTACCTCTTACTTTTTAATTTTTGTGTTCTTTGAAATTGTGTATATATATTTATTTTGGATTGTCTATATTTTAACAAATTTTATCGGTAATTTTATGCATTTTAACTAAGGACTGTAGATAGACTGTTTGATTGGTTTTAATTATGCATTTCATCACTTATTCTTGATTAGTTTCCTATTTTGATTTTGTCTTGGCGCAGCATGTCCCAAAAGGGACTTTGCGCCATAAAACCCCAATCAACCAACCAACCAATATAGAAGACTGAGGTCAATTTTTGAATGGTAAAGACCATTTCTGTAAAAATAGTTTTGCATTTTATTACTTAACTACAAATTTTTAACAACTATATTACTATCTTTAGCTGAATATGACTTTTGCACACATTTTCAAAATTGCGTGCAACTGACACTAAACAAATTCCTTTATGTCGTCTTTAACATTAGTGAATGGGGATGTGCTTACTGCAACGATGTTAAAGAAACCCCTGCGTAATAGAAAAACGGAGTAGGAAATCTCGCAAGGATTTCAATAACCCCTTAAGAGGCAAAGAAATTTTATTCATAAAATGCTCAAATGAGTGACACCAGAATTTAAAGACAAATTTATTTCAAAATATATAAATGCTTGTATTTAAATATTTGACAAAATTAAAATTTTCATTTTGAAATTCTGGTGTCAATGTGGCATTTGGGAATGAAAATTAAGTGGAATATATTTTAACCCACCGCCCTTCAAGGGATTAAACCTCTTTTGAACCAAAGTAAATAAAAAAAATACATTTAATACTGGCGCCACCCATTCAAAATATTTAAAAATGGTATTAAAAATGAATTCTGTTGACCATAATCTTTCAAACAATATAGTAAGAAGTACATAAATAAGTAAACAAGTATAAAAAATTTTCACTTTTAAAATTTAAAATCAGTTCATCTTTTATGTCACGATGATGTCAACATATAAAGAAATTTATAGGGATATGTACGTGACGTTTTAACCCCTTAAAGGCTATAATAACTTAGGCTCCAAGGAACATAATAAAATGATTCTTTTTTATCTTAACCTAATCATTTGTGTTCACTTTTATTCAAGAATTTAAGAAACAATAACTATGATTAAACAGTATGTACTTCTTAATTGAAATATACATAATTTAATACTTGTCCCCTAAGTAGAATTATGTATATGTAACTATTTTTATATGTAGTACATCAATGTGGCTTTTCTTTTTTAATTATTTTAGAAGATTTAAAACTTACTACTATTTGTTTTCTAATTATATAATCCCATTTCTGAGGTCACAACTCAATTTTTGCTGTAATCATTACATTGACTAAACATATTATTTCAGATCCTATTTTATAGCAAATGCATAATGAGAGCATCAATTAGTTTTTTTAACATTACACTATTAATATTTAAAAGAACAAGTAAAGCCTTTGTGCAAAAATGTATAAAGCTAGAAATTGTACGTTTAGAAATGCACAAATGCTGGATGAAAAAGTAGAAAACAACCCTTTCGAATTTACTATCGGGATTCTTCAACAGTGCAAGTCATAGCGTGCTAGAAAAACCAAGACTGGTAAGCCTTGAATTTTTCTTGTTCCCAGCCTTGTTTTATTTAGCACGCGCTGTGTCTTACGCTGATGAAGTATCTCGATAGCAGATTCGAAACGGCTGTTTAATGCATTTTCATACATTATTTGTGCATTTCTAAACATTGGTTTTCTACCCTTATAATATTAATAATTATAATATGCATTGTTCTTAAGTATTAAAATCTTACATTATAATAAAAACATTAAAGGTGATAAAATTATGAGAAAAATAAAATATAAACACAATAAAATGTAAAATGCATGAATAAGTACCAAATAAAGACAAACATCAACACGAACAAAACAACGTGCCAAAGCAAGGTAGGAATCTTTTCTTTTTTTCTCCGTATCTTAATGCTACTGTGTACCGTTAAAGGGCTAGTCTGTCTCACTGCGTCCATTTGTGCCGTTATCTAATGAGACTGTGGGAAATTATTTCAGTTTAAAGTTATTGGTTAACTTTTTGTTTTTTAGTGCTCCATTACGTGGAACACCAAACTTAATTCCCAAATGCTTCAGTGACACCAGAATTCGGGTATGAATATGTTCCATTTATTATGTATGGAAAAAATACATTTATTTTAAATTTAATTTCAAATGAATTTGTATGTAAATTCCAGTGTCATTCGGTCATTTCAACATTTTTGCTGTGAAAGTTCTCTTCCTCTTAACCCTTTGAGCTCTGGGGTGTAAATTTCTTCAAAATTCCAAATGTCACATTTGCACCAGTATTTTGCAAAGCAAAAAACTGGTTAACCCTTTCCGGCACACTGTGCCCTGTCTGGGATGCCTATTTTAAATTCCAAACTTGAAAACGGCACCAATAATATTTTAGTAACATTTTTCTTTTAGAGTAAAAGCTTAAATTAAGGAATCTAAAATATCTAAAACATTCGTTTGTGAATTCCGGTGTCAGTCTATACTTTCTCATTTTACTAACAGAATTTGCCCATGCCGGATAGGGTTAACGATAAACATGAAAAAAATGCCTTAAACCTTTTTCAAATAAATTTGGTTGAATTTTCTGGTGCCAATGTGACATTTCGGAATTAAAATTAAGTGGTAGAAAATTCTACCATCAGAGCTCAAGGGGTTAAGGAGTTAATTAAATTAAAAGCCGTGTGAAATACTGCTGAAAATGACTTTGCTTGAAAGACGTTGTCCCCACATTTTTAAAAATGTAATCCTCTTTTTATTTAAGAAAGTTTCTTTGAATAAATAACGCAAATTGTTCTATTTTAGAATTGGGGTGCATTGTTTTTTCAGGGTATTGCGGTTGTACTTTAAAAAAGGCTCCAAGTTAAGTTTAAATTTATAATAAATTAAAAAAAGATACAGAATTGAGCCATTAAAATTCAACAAAATTAAAAAGCCAAAGAGCCCATTCGGAGTAATTGTTGTAAAAAAAGCAATTTATTTGTCTCTAACCAATAAGGTAGTAAGAAAATCGCTTTTTTGAGTGTCAAAGAACTGCCGTAATCTGACGACATTTCTGCCTCATTATTTGAGCTGCAAAATCAAAAATAGCTATCTAGTTTAAGGGGGATCAGGGATTGAAAACTTTTCAAAAAATCAAATTTTTTTATGATCTATTTTGATTATTCAATTAAGTCTTAACTCAATGCAAAAAGCCGCATAAAAATATTTACATTTTTAACGGAGTTAAAGGCATTTATGTATCAACACTTTCATAACCGCACCCATATAATTTAAATTTTAAGTCGCGTTTTCTCAAAACTTGATTTTTGACGACTAAAACCAAGATTAAAAAAAAAAACTATTTGATGGAATAGCTTATTTTTTTTTTTTTTTTTGCACGCGTATAACATCCTTATCTACAGAATGATTTAATATCGTTTAGATAGTTTAATATTTTGAGTATTTTTAATGAAAAAAAAGTTGTATTTTTTAGGAGTTTTTTCAATTTTCAAATTTGAGAGTTTTTTTAATAATGTTGTTTTTGAGTTATAGTTATATCCTTAATTCATTCTATAGAGCAAAGTTTCCGGATCATTTTAAAGCAAAAATTAGGTTCTTATGTCAATTCAACGTTAAGATATCTTGATGTTGGTGATATAACACATAATTTTTTTTTCAAAAATTGTGTTACATAAATTTTGCTATATTTCTTATTATATTACATTGAAGTACTTCATTTTATAATTTTATAAAACTACAATCATATCTTTAAAATATCAGAAAGTTTAAAATAATTACATTGAATACTTCTGTTTTTATATAGACTCGAAACGAGAGCTCTGTTTACATGTTTTTCCGTATCGATCAACCCCTGAGCCCCCTTAATGATAAAATTTTCCATATAACTTAAAGTATGGTTATTTGAGCTCTAAAAATCTACCTTTTACAGTGAATAGTAATGGAAAGAAAAAAAAATAATAATAAAGTCCTGTAAAGATAGCTATATCCTTTTTTATATTATCTTCGAAAAATATAGATATTTTAACTGAAGTTTTTAACATCATTTTTGAATAACATATTAAAAGAATTCTGAAACATGTTATGGAATTTACAGTGAAAGCTGATATGGTATTGTAACCAAAGAAATTTCTTTTACATCAATCTATTATTTTAAATAGCCTATTTTCACATCAATGTTTTGGATATCAGTGGTGTAACCACGATGGGTGCCCAAATGCTTTGAATACCGGCAATATTTGAAATTTCTGTTTGCCATATCTAAATGCCATAAGTGAAAAAAAATCAAACAATGTTGATGGTTTTTGGACACCCACACTGGTTACGCTACTGAATATGCAGTATAGTGTAGTTTTTAAATGTAATCTTGTTAACCGCTTCCCTGTTTTGTCCGCTTGATTCATCCTTTTAAGATTTTTGACATCACTAATTTTTTTAAAAACAATATTATATTGTTTATTTAAAGATATATTTAAACTAAATATCATGACAATTTTAGTCGAAAAATGTGGTTTTAACCCGAATTTTCAATTTATTGTACACAAAAAAACCTATCAGTTAAGTGGTTAATATCAATTGTGTACAGTGATCAATAAAATAATAATAATTCATCAGAAACCAGCGTTGTGTATTCACCATAAAATTACTCTAAAACATACTAATTTCATACTATTTAGTTGCAATCACGTTCAGACTAAATATTACAAATATTTTAGCTTAAGAAATTGGTTTTAACCCATATTTTCAATTTATTGCACGCAAAAAAAAACGAATCAGTAAGGTGATTAATATCAAGTGAATAGAATGATCAATAAAATAATAATAAAAATACATCAGAAATCAGCGTTGTGTGTTCATTATAAAAATCACTCTAAAACATACATTATTAAAATTACTTCTTCCTGTGTTATGTTTCATATCTACTATATTTTCAAAAGGATTCACTCATTTCTTATAAATATATTTTTTCTCTGTTAAGGATCATACACACCTTTTTTAGAACATGAGTGTCAAACATAGGTGGTCCACTGGACACCACTAATTTTTTAAATAAAAAAAGACAACTCGTTGAAGGGAAGAGATTCGAAGATTAGATAAGCCAGTGATTCCCAGATAAACCAGAGTTTTATTAGTATCAAGTGGGTCACAGTTAGACACTCCTGCTCTAGAGGCAACTTTTAAAGTAGGATCTTCAAACCTTTTTTACTTGAAATTTGTTTATTAGAGGAAATTTCGAATGTCAATATTCGCCTTATGTAATCGCAAAATTATCGTTATTATTTAACATAAATTTTATGTACTCAAATACCGGTACAAGAACTTTCTGTACCACAGCTACAGTATTCTGCGTTAATCAGGTGTCCAAATGTCCTGGGTATCACTAATTTCTTACAGTTTTATTCACCATGTGTAGTCGCAGACAATTCTGCAATTAGATAAAGCGAAAAAAGATTTTTTGAAATACCGATTTACCAAACAGCACTACCCACAGGCCAAAGTCGGAAGACGTTTATTTCTACCCTTTAGTGGGCTGTGTCCCCAAAAAAGGACACCTAATTTTCAGAGAGCTGGAACCAACAATATTTAATTAAAAATTTTCTTTCATAAAATACGGGAGAATGAACAAGAGTTTATTTTTAATAAACTCGTTTTTAAATTCTGTGATCAGTTCAATATTTCATCATTTTAAAAACAGATTGAAAGGGTTAAAAATATGAAAATTGTCTCTATTTTCTAAGGAAAATGTGTAAAAAATACGAAAAATTCCTTAAAGAAAAAATGAATATATATCTATTATGTAAAGAACGCTGCCTTAATTATTCCGTTAATGCCAAAATTTCTAAAAAGGAATAGGTAAATGATCTTTTGCAAAAACATATGCAATTGTTCAAAAAGATTCTTTTTGTGCAACACAAAGAAAAGAATTGAAGTAGTTCTAACATGCATAAATTTATAACTAAAAAAATAAATTGTATTTTACCATAATTGGACAAGTAAAGCATCAAAGAAAATAAAATTGTTGCTCGGAATTTTCAATTTTTTAAATCCCAGGTTTTTACAAATTCAGTTTTTTACGACTGGACATTCACAGTGACTATACCCCATTTAAATAGCACACACTAATAAAGTAAAGCATGAGATCAATGGTGAAAATAGTAAATATATTTATTGATTCATTACCTGGGGTTATTCTCGGGCATTTACGATAAGATGACTCCAAAAGCATTGCCATACGCATATTTTTTTCTTATTACAGTACATGAAAGGAATTTTTAAAATAAAGATTGTCTATCTAGAAAAAAATGAACTCATTAAGTAAAATTGTTGACGCAATCAGTTTAAAAAATGAACACAAGTAAGCTTTATCTTTGAATTTTTATTCAAGAATTGAATTTTTTAGATAAATATTATGTTGTTTTATTCTATCTTCTTCCATTTGTTTGCACGTAAGAGGAAAATGTCCCCTTTAGACCTTCGGAAAAGTACCATATATAGAAAAATAATGATTGGATTTAAATGTAAAATTATTGACCCGTGTTTTTGAAGATGCGCATTCTGTTTACAACAAAATTGATGCAAATAATCATTCGTAATATTTCAATCGGAATTTATTAATAATTTTCGTATCAAAAATTATGTTTTTGTGTGAAAAAGAATGCTTGTTTGGTTCCCTTTAATATAACTCATGAAACAGTTTTTTTTTCTTTTTTAGAAAAATTTTAATTCAAATTTGTCACTTGACTTTGGGTCAATCCATTTCAAGTGGTCCAGAAAATATTTTTTTGGTCGCTCGACCATTTTTAAAAAATCTGAAATTTTTTGAACAACAACCCTAACTTGACGGAAGTTCAAAATGACCGTTGTTTTAATTTTACTTTTTAATTTGCATGGCGGCCATCTTTGTTTCATCGTGTTCAGCGATTTTCTCAGATACTAGGATACTCAAAATTATAAATATCTCGTCTTTTATTTTCCCAATTGAACTGGGGTTTGCAGTATTTTGTTCGCAATAATAATGTGTAGTAAATGTACAGTGGTAGAATGGGCTAAATGTACAGTGGCTAAATGTACAGGGGCTAAATGTACAGTGGTAGAATAATTTTGAAAAATAAATTTTTACACGTGAAATTTTAGCACAAAATTTAAGATTTTTTCCAAAATCTATACATTTGCAAGAAGAAATTTTTTATGCAAGGAAAACTCTCAACCTTACACAATTTTTTCTACAAACAGGTCAAAAGAGCTTGTACTCATACACCAAGACCCAGATCTGGGAGTTAATTTCTCTTTGCGAAAAAAATTCCGAAATTCTTAAAAAAATTCAAAAATCGCACTTTTTAGGCTTTGATATCTCTGGTGGGGCACGAGATAAAAATCTGAAATTCTGGCCTTTGATAGTATTGTGTAGTAGTGTTATGTACAAAAAATTTCAAGAAGGAGATTTGACTACAAGCTGAGATATGACATGGACAATATGCAAAAATAATATTGTCAAACTATTGTAACCTACTATGTAATTGTTCCACAAGACTGTCAACCTTACACAATTTTTTCGACAAATAGGTCAAAAGTGCGTGTACTCATACACCAAGTCCCAGAACTGGGAGTTGATTTCTCTTTGCGAAAAAAATTCCGAAATTCGTCAAAAACTTCAAAAATCGCACTTTTTAGACTTTGATATCTCTGGTGGAGCACGAGATAAAAATCTGAAATTCTGACCTTTGATAGTATTGTGTAGTAGTGTTATGTACAAAAAATTTCAAGAAGGAGATTTGACTACAAGCGGAGATATGACATGGACAATATGTGAAAACAATACTGCCAAACTATTGTAACCTACTATGTAATTGTTCATACCTCCAAAATATTAAATTAATTATTTATGGTACAAAGTTAAATGTCAATCACAAATATCTTCAAATGCGTCTGTGTGATTTAAACAATTCAGAATGTGTGCTAAGCCAATACACTATTTGTCCAGAGGAGCAAACCTATTAGAAATGCTATTGCAACAATTTTACTCGGTACACGTTTCAGGAAAAGTAAATTTTAAACAATGGGTTGCAACTGATCGAGTTGACATGTTTCAGTTATTAAACCTAGAGAATTTCATTCAAGTTAACAAGGGATGACAAGACTTGGGTGGCTTCAAATAAAATTTTGAGAAAGAACAGCCTAATGGACTGACAACAGTAACTGGTCGAACTCATAACATCTCTCGTAAATAGTGTTAAGCTCTTTGTTGAGCATATGTAGTATCTTTGTAAATTAAACATTTATTATTAAACTGTTTTCAACAAACGATATTTTCTGTGTAAATATTGTAATAAATGAGACTAATCTCATTTCTCCTAATGTACTCATAATAGCATTTCTTAACATTTTTTAATCACCGTATCTCAGCTTGTAGTCAAATCTCCTTCTAGAAATTTTTTGGACATAATATTACTACACAATACTATCAAAGGTCAGAATTTCAGAGTTTTATCTCGTGCTCCACCAGAGATATCACAGCCTAAAAAGTGCGATTTTTGAAATTTTTGACGAATTTCAGAATTTTTTTCGCAAAGAGAAATCAACTCCCAGGCCTGGGACTTGGTGTATAAGTACACACACTTTTGACCTATTTGTAGAAAAAATTGTGTAAGGTTCACAGTCTTGTTGAACAATTACATAGTAGGTTGCTATAGTTTGGCAGTATTGTTTTCACATATCGTCCATGTCATATCTCCGCTTGTAGTCAAATCTCCTTCTTGAAATTTTTTGTACATAACATTACTACACAATACTATCAAAAGCAAGAATTTCAGATTTTTATCTCGTGCCCCACCAGAGATATCAAAGCCTAAAAAGTGCGGTTTTTGACATTTTTGACGAATTTCGGAATTTTTTTGCAAAGAAAAATCAACTCCCAGATCTGGGACGTGGTGTATGAGTATACGCACTTTTGATCTATTTATAGAAAAAAATTGTGTAAGTGTGACAATTTTCCTTGAATGAAAAATGTCCTCTTGCAAATGGATAGATTTTGGAAAAAATCTTAAATTTTGTGCTAAAATTTCACCTGTAAAATTTTATTTTCCAAAATTATTCTACCACCATACATTTAGCCTATTTTATTCTGAACAAAATGCTGCAAACCCCATTTCAATAGGGAAAATAAAAGACGAGATATTTACAATTTTGTGTATCCTAGTATCTGAGAAAATCGCTGCACACGATGAAACAAAGATGGCCGCCATGCACAAACAAAAAATAGTAAAATTAAAATAACGGTCATTTTGAACTTCCATCATGTTAGGATTGTTGTACAAAAAATTTCAGATTTTTAAAAAATGGTCGAGCGACCAGTGCTGGACCAATTGAAATGGATTGACTCCTTTAAATTTAGTATACTCAAATTAAAACTCTTATAACTTCAATAAAAGTTGATAAAAATACCGAAAATATGTATTTTTTCTTTCTGATTGGATCCAAATGAATACAAATGAAGTAAGGATAGTGGCAAGGTTTGTACATTTCAAACAATATTCCAATTGAAATATCGTATTTTTTTTTATAAGTATTTTAGGGATTTTACGCCATCAAACCTCATACAACAAATTAGTACTTTTAAATAGTGAAGTGAAATTTGGTTAAATATGCATACTTTCGCCTCAATTAGGGAGAGATCTTCTGTATGAAAATAATGGTACTGAAGAATTTCCTGGTTTAGAAATTCCCTGTTCCGTCCTGACATTGAGTTGTATTTCTAGTTGGGTAAATGAATTTTATGCATTTTTTAATGTCTGGAAGACCTAAGTTATAACATGGTTTTTACTAGAATTTTTGCATACGCAATATTTGCTTTATTTTTTTTTAAACTATCTTCAGGTATAGCTACCAGTACTTAACGGAATTTTTGGTACTAAAACACTTAAGATATCTTGAATCCCTTAACCCTTTCCGGCGCAAGCAAATTCTATTAGTAAAATGAGAAATTGTCGATTGACACCAGAATTTATAAAAGACTTGTCTAGATATTACGAATTCCTTAATTTAAGCTTTCATTGTAAAAGCAAAATTATATTAATATATTACTGGTGCCGTTTTCAAGTTTGGAATTAAAATTAGGTGTTACCGGCCCGGCAACACTGCGCAAGAAAGGGTTAATGCGTACGAGCCCTGTTAATAAATCCATCTACAATCTGAAAAAGTACAACATTTCGTAGCTAATGGCATGTAGATGTGCTTTTCTTGTAAACGGTGTGCCAAAAGGCAGGTGTAAAATTTTTTATAATGACAATATCTTTTTAATGAACGCTCTGTAGATTTGTGTTTGTAATATTGACAAAACTTCTGCCGATTTCTTTGTTTAGTTAGAAATAAAATAATTTATCTGATAAAATATGTCTCAATTTCATTAATGGGAAGTGGAGTGTGTTCTGCCCTTGAGTTCTGGGGTGTGAATTTCTTCAAAATCCCCAAATGTCCCGTTGGCCACGAGTATTTTACAAGCGAAAAATTCGGTTTACTATATACACACACAGGGGGACGGATACATTGATTTATTCTCAAGTAAATTTGCTTGAATATTTTTGTGCAAATGTGACATTTGGCAAATATGAGTCAACGGGAAGAAATTCGTCCACCGGAGATCACAGAACACCCCCCCCCAACTTTTTCATTTGAGAGGTGACTCTCGGCACTAGTATTGTCATATGTCCAATGTAAATCGAGACAACGAATAATTGTTACACCACTAATATCTTACAGTTTTTTTCGCCATATTTTATCACGGATTATTCGACCTTTAAGTATGGCGAAGAAAAATAGTTTAAAATTCTGATTTCCAGAGCGCTAAACTGTGACACTAATAGACAGTGAGAATCACATCTCGAGTGCAAATGGTTAACATCCTTAAGGGGGCTCAAGGGTTGAAAACTTTTCAAAAAATCGATTTTTTTATGATCTAGTTTGATTATTCAATTAATTCTTAACTCAATGCAAAAACCCGCATAAAAATATTAGCATTTTTAACGGAGTTATAAGCATTTATGTATCAATACTTACATAGCTGCATCCATATAATTTCAACTTTAAGTCGTGTTTTCTCAAAACTTGATTTTTGACGACTAACACCAAGATTAAAAAAAACTATTTGATGGAATTGCTTAATTTTTTTGCATGCATATAACATCATAATCTAGATTATAAATTAAGGATATAACTATCACTTAATAAAAACAGTATCAAAAAATCTCTCAAAGTTGAAAATTTAAATAACCCCTAAAAAATACAACTTTTTTTCCATTAAAAATACTCAAAATATTAAACTATCTAAAATATATTAATTCATAATCTAGATAATGATGTTATATGCATGCAAAAAAAACTAAGCCATTCCATCAAATAGTTTTTTTTAATCTTGGTGTTAGTCATCAAAAATCAAGTTTTGAGAAAACGCGACTTAAAGTAGAAATTATATGGATGCGGCTATGAAAGTGTTTATACATAAATGCTTATAACTCCGTTAAAATCTTAAATATTTTTATGCGGTTTTTTGCATTGAGTTAAGAATTAATTGAATAATCAAAGTAGATCATAAAAAATTGATTTTTTGAAAAGTTTTCAACCCCTGAGCCCCCTTAAACTATTAAATATTTATTGTGTTAAAATCATGTAGGTTTTTTACCCGTTTTTTAAACATGCATATAACATTTGATTAAAAATTCTTCAAATGAAATTAAATTTCCTATTTACTTGGCCGAAATTTTATAAGCCGAATAAAATAATAAATAAACTTATTTATATAACTTTTAAAGCATATGACATAATCAAAGTCAATAAAGTACATTTATCAAAGAATAAGTAGACAAAAATCCATTTGAATTGCGTGCATGTTTTAATTAGTGTATTCTTTGATAATGATAACTAGAAATCTCTGATTTCTTTCGGTAATTACTGATAAACAAACGATGATTTCGAAACAGACAAAATAAACAAAAGCTTTCCAAGAATTTTTTTTTCTCGTAATGGGTTTCAGCATTATTGCTTATTTAGTCCTTCTACTATTTTCCTTTAACCATCTTCGGATTAACTTATATTTCTATTTAAATATTAATAAAGCGTCCTGTAATATCAGGATTCCTACGTGTCCCGGTGTATTCCTGGTGAAATATCTCGTACTTATTTTTATAAAATAAATAAATAAATAAAATAAACAATTTTAGTTCAAACGCACGAAATTATGCCTTATGTAAGGGGAGATTTTCTATAAGAAAATAATGACACTTAAGAACTTCCTCGTCTGGAAATTCTAGGACCTCTACAAACTCTCAATATGCATTATTGACTTTTTAATTCAATATTAAGAGAGTTCTAATCAGTTTGTGGTTACTCATTTTGCACTTACTTTCATATTTGAATAATTTCATATTTAGAAATTTTGAAATAACGGCGAGCACTGATTCTTCATTAATTGCTTTTGTATTTATAAGAAACTGAAATTTCAAAAGCGCATTTATTTTCACATGATATACTTTCCTAATGTATGATGTAATCAGGTTTCGTGTATTTCAGTAGATATTTAACCCATTAACGCCCGAATTATTTTCTTCACAAAAATTTAAATTTTGTATTTCCCACCACTTTTAAAATCAAATTAACTTTTATCTAAATTTATCAAGGATTCTGTCTCGTGAAATAAGGTATATATTTACCTTCCTCTTTACTGGTTTGAAAACCGCTTTCTTGCTGTTTTTTTGTAACCGTCCTCAAAAGAGGACGCTGGGCGTTAATGGGTTAATTCACTAACTTTTTTTACAATAAACCATAAATAGAGACCTAACACCACTTATAAAGCAAAAAATAAAGTTATCTTATAATTTAAACACAAATGTATGCTTAAAAAAGGTATTATATTATCATTTCATTCAAAAATATTTATTAGCCCAATGTTCGCCATTCCTAATCTTCTGCTGTAACCGCATATAATTTGTTGCTATAGAAACTGATTCTAAATTATATTTGCCATGTTTACTAGAAAAAAAATAGGAGTAATGTTTTCCACCTATTTATATATGTATATATATACACATAAATTCTATTTACCACTGGTCAGAGGACAAATACAAAAAGACAAAATTGCCTTTAAGATTAGAACGCCCGAATGGAGTCGAATCGACTCCAAATATGTGATTAAATTTCAATTCGAACCAGAAAAATTTTCTTGAAATGATTTAAATTTAATCTACGCAGATTTACTTTAAAAAAATCAATTAAATAATTTTGAATAAAAATTCTGGTGAGAAATATTATTCTGAAACTCGAGTAAAATTTTCGGGCGTTCTGGTGTTAAATAGATTATGAGACAAGCAGATATTATTAAAACAAGAATTACCGTGAGCCGTTCTTTTGGCAGCTACCATATGAATATGTTTCGGTTCAAACCAGAAATTTGATTTTGAAATAAGTTTAAAGTATTCGGAGAAGAAAACTGTTGAGTAATAAAGTTAAACTATTTTACGTCAAAACTCTGGTGAAAAATATTTTTATAAAACTTGACTCAAATTTCTGGTAGTTCCAGTGTTAAACATTTTTGAACCGTTTGTATTTTTTTAAATGTAGACATAAAGTTACTTAATGTATTATAATTATATTTTAATTATTTCTTCTATTTATTTACATCACTCATAGACGGGGAGGTGGCAGCACATACGATCCTTTTATTGAGGTTAAAATTCCAGAAATATCGAAAACTCGATTCGCAAACTAAAACGCAGTCGGTCTTCCAATAAAACATCAGAAAACCTAATTTTAGCGGTTGACTCACAGATTTAGCAGTGTGTTTTTCTGCTCCCATTCCTCCATATTTCCATACCTTTAGATGCAAAAAAACACAAAGGTAAACCTATGAGTCGACCGCTAAAATCGTATTTTCAGATGTTTTCCACAAAGATATAACTTGGCAGACCGATTGCGTTTTAATATGCTAATCGAGTTTTAAATAATTCTGTAATTTCTTGAACTCATTGAGGTGATTGTCTGTGCTGCAGCTACCATATATATGTACACTATATTGCCATTGATTATTGGACACTTGCGATTTTAGACATTTTACTAAATATCTAGAAAAATACATTAGGAATCATCTCGAAACTCTTAGTGTATAAATATAATAGTATACGTCATACATCTCCGTGAAGATTTTTTTACCGAAACTCCATAGGGGACCGTCAACAAATTAAAAAAGAATGAATGTTTTTTGAATAATCCTGTCAAAACTAATGTAGCAAAAGCGCTCAAACTCTAGATTATGATTGAATGCCTTATTTCAATACACTGTGTTCATTTTTATGCAAATAGCATGCATACTCGCAGAGTAATTAAGGTTTTTATAAAAATGGTCCCAAATTTTTCCAAGTTTTTTCCTTATAATTTTCAGAGTTCTTAATATAAAATAATATTTTTTTCAGAAAATATGACAAACAACATTGCACACAGTACCCTGTAATCAGAATTAAAAAATAATGAAAATTGTATACAAAATGAGTTGGTTAACTAAATAATATTTTACTGCGCATGCGTTAACGATATCAAAATTTCATTTGCATATTATGTTAGCTAAATGTATAGAGCAACTTTTGTGAAAGTCACAAAATCATAACTTGAAAATTCTGAAAATAATCGTCAATTGAATAAGTTGAAAATCCATTATTCTCAAAATGAAGCAAAAACAAGAGGGGTTGTATCCATATATTCACTAATTAGTGTCAATATAGAATACACAATACGGGATGTTGCGACTACTTTTGGATAAAATCCCTCATTTTTTTGCTTCATTTTGGAAACAACGGATTTTGTCCTTTTTCTATAGACGATTACTTTCAGAATTTTCAAGCTATAATTTTGAGACTTTTACAAAAGTTGCTCTATACATTTAGCTAACATAATATGCAAATGAAATTTTGATATCTTTGACGCATGCGCAGTAAAAAATTATATAGTAAACCTCTTTATTTTTCATACAATGTTTATTATTTTTTAATTCTGATTACAGGGTACTGTGTGCAATGTTGTTTGTCATATTTTCTGAAAAAAATATTATTTTATATTAAGAACTCTGAAAATTATAAGGGAAAAACTTAGAAAAATTTGGGGCCATTTTTATAAAAACCTTAATTACTCTGCGAGTATGCATGCTATTTGCATAAAAATGAACACAGTGTATTACAATAAGGCATTCAATCATAATCTAGAGTTTGAGCGCTTTTTCAACATTAGTTTTGACAGGGTTATTCAAAAGATATTCATTCTTTTTTAATTTGTTGACGGTCCCCTATGGAGTTTCGGTAAAAAATCTTCACGGAGATGTATGACGTATACTATTATATTTATACACTAAGAGTTTCGAGATGATTCCTCATGTATTTTTCTAGATATTTAGTAAAATGTCTAAAATCGCAAGAGTCCAATAATCAATGGCAATATAGTGTATATGGTGGCAAGTGTATATGTCAAGTATGCGAATAATGAACATAAAAACTACCTGTATATTATTTCAAACGTATAAAAAGAAAATAAATAAAAATATTATAAGAATAAAAAGGAATTTTAGAGACCATTTAACGATACCATTAGAAAAGGGTGCGTCTGTGTATTTGTGTGTATGGGGGAAGTTGGATTCTCAAGGAATAGGAGCATATGATATCGTAAATCGGGAGGGAGTGTCCAAAATTCGTAAAAAATTCATAACGTTTTGTACACAGTCCTAACTTGATAAATAATTAATTTATCAAAACGTTAAAAATTCATTTTGATTCAAAATTGTTTCAATAGTCTTGTCAACTGCTTGCAAGTTTTATACATTTGCGTTTAAAAAAGAGTTAGAAAATGTGTTTGAAAATTTTGTGTTATTGAGGAAGAAATTTGAGAACCACATTCAAAACTTATTTTCACTTGTTCCAGTTGAGATGTATTAAATATCTAGATATAAGAAAAATACCATGTCTTCAACTATACGATATTTTTTACTATGAAAATATTTATAGTTTCTCAGGTATGTGCAGTAAAAGATTTACACGCATTTTATTTTTTATGTAGATGGAATGATTTATGATGTATTTTAGAAAATCAACATCCCTTTGCAAAGGGGAAAAAATTACATGTCAGAGATTTTTTTTACTCGCATGGTATTTTTCAAGGAATGAAGTCTGTTTTGAAACTGTCCTGAAAATAAAATATACATTTTTTTAGTATAAACGTGAAAAATGTTTGCTATTAATACATTAACACTAGAAAGCCCGTAAATTTTACTCAAATTTCATAATAATATTTCACACCAGAATTTTTATTCAAAACTATTTAATTGATTTATTTAACCTAAATCTACGTGATTTAAATTTAATTTATTTCAAGGAAATACAATTCTGGCTCGAATTGAAATTTAATCTCATGTTTGGAGTCTAATTGACTCCTTCCGGGCGTTCTAGTGTCAATATTATATATATATATATATATATATATATATATATATATATATATATATATATAATTCCAAATATATATATATATATATATATAATATTAACACTAGTTATAAACACTATAAAATTTAGTTTGTCCCGATATGGGATCATTGCGCCTGAAAGAATTAACACTGGAAAGACGGGAAGTTTTATACAAGTTTTATAAAAAATATTTAACAACGGTTTAAACAGTTCAATCTGGAGAGTAGGAAGGGTAGATCACAACATTTCAATCAAATGCAAGCAGTTAAACCATCAAATAAATGCGTAGCCTGTAGCTGGCATAAAGAAAGACATCTCATCTGTTAGCTAATTCAGGGTTAGCTTCCTAGCAATTTTTGCCTTTATTTCATTGTGTTGCAAGATGTAATTTTCAGAGCTGATGGCCTGGATTTGTAAAAATAACTCGTAGTAGATCCTTCCACAAAAAAAACAGCAAAAGTTTTTTCTGGTGGAATCCGATTTTAGAAAAAGAAAAAATACCTTTATCTCAGCTGAGTCAGGATAACTCGGATGCCGGGTTTTTATAAAATATCCAGTTTTTGTCTGCGGTTTCAAAAAAGGATTTTCTTTGCAGATTATAAATTGCGATCTAGAACGTTGCATTCCACTAGGTCATGTGCAGACGGCCACCAGCGACTATTCTTTTCAGTCCATTCGTACCCTATTTAAAAAACAATTTTTGTAGTATTTTTTGTCTTTCTTTTATTAGTAGTATGTTTTCCGAAGTTTTCAAAGTGTAGATAAAGGATTTTTAGAAAATGGTACGAAATGAACAGAAATTTTCAAGTGAATTGTCACGGAAGCTTTTGAGACAATATTTAACTGAATGTAGTTGTGAATAAACAGAATACGACATATAATGCATTTTTTGGCCTAGCAGTTGTGAGTGAAGTAATTGAAGAAATTGTCGCAAGATGTCGGCTTTTTCTTTTCGGCGATCAACAATTTCTGATTAATGCCGGTGAAAATTTCAACCAGTAAACACGAATAGAAAATTTCATCTAATTAAAAAGTCTTATTGATGGAAAAGTTCTCTTAATTTATGATAAATATTTATATTTCTTATTGGTGAAGTTAATTTGCCCGAGTATAATAATCTTATGATTGACACAGACAGTAGATTGTCTTGGTTGTCAAAATGTGGCGGAGCTACCACCGCCGAAGTAAACTACCACCAGCAAAAAGGAATATCAGTTTCTGACATTATTTTTTAAAGAAAGTTTTCACTTATTAGGCGTTAAAATAAAATGAAATTTTTTTATTTAAACTTACTCGTAGTGATAATGGACCTTGTGAAGGCGGTTACAGTTAAAGCTTCGCTATTTCAAGTTTATGTTTGTCTTTCATCAATAATAATTCTATGTTTGTTTAGAAATAAACTCCTTGCATTCGACTGAGACGTTCTGACTCATCCTCTCTACTTTCCGAACATTGCCACGTCCGACTATTTTTTTTCTCAAGAATTCTCTTACTGAAAAAGATCGACTCTCTGAATGGCATTAAAAAAAAATTGCCCAAAGACTATTGTCATATGAGTACTTGTAGAGCAAGTCACATGCTTTGATTTTCGGTTACCAGTATTTTAAACTAGAAAATGTGACTTATTTTATAGGAGATACCTCATTAATTGAATAAGAACAAGCAAATTTTTCGAAAAATTGCTGGCGAGCAAGCACAGCAATATCAGCAGTGTGCCTTACACTATAAAAGCCCATTGAACTAGGGCTAAGTAAGTCTTTTCCATCTGATTACAAATGTTTTGAAATAAATACTACATGAAACTTCAGAACAGATGGAAGACGGTTTGTGTAACAGAATGGCATATATAACTTTAATAAAATCTCGTCGTTTTCGAATTTTGTATGGTTCAATTTAAGGGGTCTCAGGAGTCTTACTTTTTTTCTGATACACATTTATGTCAGATATAATTTCTTTTCTAAGTCCCTAAAAACATAAATTCATAAAATTTTTAATATAGGGGTCATTCCAAAAATAAAGCACCCTTTGGTGTCCCGACACTTTGTAGTGTTATATTTTCTAAAATTTTGTTTCAAAATTAAATTTAAATATTGGAAAATATATTTTAAAGATATTTTTCTTTAATACAATTTTTAAATTTGAGATAAATTCCATTTATTTTTATTCAAATAACTTTCTTAATATTTGTGTCCTGTAAAAAGCCATGTCCCAAGAACAATTTTTGGTTTTAAAACCCTATTTTTTTTACTATATGTATTGTTTAAGTTATCTTTCAGGATGCTTTTTATGTCTTTGTAGTCTTTATATTATCCCTATATACTGTAAATGTTTTTTGTAATTTCTTTTTGTCATTTTATAAGAAAAATTCATGTGTCTCATAATTTTTGTCCCCTGTGTTACCGCCACCTTTTTCTTAATATTCAATAAAGAATTTGCAACCTAAATGCTGTTAACAGTAGTCATTCATGTACTCTTAGAGTTAGCATTAATCCTAGGAAATCATTTTCCTCATTTGTTAAATTTTGAAGTATATTATCTAAGTAAAAGTGATTTTTGAAGGTGGGTGTGCTTTTTGTGTGTCCCCTGTGTTACTATTGATTTCAGGGTGCGTAGTCATCAAGAAACTCAGAGGATTTTAATTCTTTTAGCATCAGAAATTCTTTAAAGTACTGGTTGTTACATCTGAAAAACGATTTCTTTTTCGTTAAATAAAACAAATATTATATTATAAAAATTCTGGTAAAAGGTACTTACAAGGTGCTTCCAGACTACGCACCCTGGATTTATATTGATTAACTATTAATTTTCTAGTTTACTGGCATTTAAATTGTAAGTCTTAGTTAAAAGAAAATATTCAATCTAACTTTATATTGTTTCTATGAAAATAGTAATACATGGGTGATAATTTATTTCATTTTGTCTCCTGTGTTACTTGTCCCCTATGTTACCATGATATTGGTACTGGTTGGTGATATTGGTAACCATATTGTTAAGGTACAAAAAACCCAAGTTTAAAAATGAAGTGCAACAGAATATTCTGTTTTTTAATGCATTTGTTGGTCTGTATCAAAAATACATTTTTAATTAATACATAAGTACACTTTTAAGATTGTTAAATTTTTTATGTTCAATTAGGATGTCCCCTTTGTTACTTTATTGTTCCCTGTGTTACTGACATTTCTTTTATCAGAACAAAAGAAAAAAAACTTTCTTATGAATCAGTTGTATAATATGCACTAACTAATATGTATAAATAAGTTTTACTGTAATTTTATTACATTAGAGTAATTTTTACCAAGTTATATAAAGTTTTATACAGGGAGAATACAAAAAAGGGTAACACAGGGGACATAATATGCCTATATCATGAAAAAATATATGCATAAACAAAAATCTATATGGCACTGAAAAAGAACATTTATATCAAAGTGTTAATATTGTAAAAGAAATTCTCTATTTCAATAAGAAAAAATGAGAATAATATTTAAAATATGGTAACACAGGGGACATCTTTCAGCCAATGTGTCTATGTTTCTAAGTGTAGTGATAAATATTTTTAAAAAAGTGTGCTGCTGATAGTCAATTTCAACTCTTGAATATGTATACAACCCTATCAAAGATATTTTTATTTCATTTTAAATGAAAAAATTTTTGAAAATAAATTTCTCAAAAGGGACCTTTATTTTTGGAATGACCCATAGACATCTCATTATATCTTTTATTTAAAAATTTTTTTAATACTCTACATTGAAATTTTAAATATTTTTTATGTTTAGTTTCAATTAAAAAAGAATTAAGTTTGTTTTTTGACTTGGATCTCCTGCGTGCAAGACTGTAGCAAAACTATTTGTTAAAAAGTCCTCAAAATATTGATAACGATGTAAAATTAATGTATTTTGAACTTAAACTTCATTTGAAAGCAATTTATTTATTTATCTTATTTTTTAATTAAAATTAAACTTATAAAATTTTGAAAAACAATCCTTTTTTATTGAAAAAGTGCCAATTTTAAATAACCAGGGCATTTATAATATTAAATTTTAAAATTAAGTTATTCTTTAATTTAAAATGAAGATCTGCAGCAAGTTTCATGTAAATTGCTTTATTAGATTTTGAAAAATCTTTCGCTCAGTGGATGCACATCAAAGAACAATTTTTTTTTTTTTAATTAAGATTAAAAATAAAAAAATAAAATTTCACTACAGAGTATTAAAAAATATTTTAAATAGAAGAGATATTAAGTTGTCTACGTTAAAAATTTTATGCAAATATGTTTTACAGAGATTGAGAAAAAATTACATGTGACACGTTGCTAAATTGCACCAACAGGTAATAAGTAAGACAAAACACCTGAGTCACAGTAGCGGCTCGTCTGGGAGTGCTGCATCCGATTTTTCACACCACTAAAATTTTACAGAATCTTTCATAATATTTATTAGGCAAGTTTTGTTGAATAAACAAAACCGAAATAACCATAGAATTTTACTGGTGTGAATAAATTGATGCAGCACCCCCTGACCAGCCGCTTCTGCTGAAACCCCTTAAAGAAGAAGTAAAAAGTAACTTTTGGAACAAGTTAATACATCCGTGCTTTGCGAAACTTAAAAAATGATAGAATATATCAGATTCAATTTCAAAAGTTAGTGACACAGGACACCAGCTTCGCTAACAAGTAGTTATTATTTAAACAGAAATAAGAATAATTAAAGACTTTGCTACAGCATCTAAAATCTAAAACTCATTCGCCTGAGATTACTTATAAAAAAACACATAGCTAAGCACTCTGCCATAAAATTTGCAAAAAAATTAATCTATCATAAGATTAATATTTTTAAACATAAAAATATAATTTATTAAATATTAACACATTTGTATTGCTGCAAATAATTATTTTTATACATAATATTAAATTTAAGTAAATACTGTAAATAAATAATTCTTTTTAATATTAACAGTCGAGAAAAAAAATTATATGTAACTTTATAAAGTTTTATTATTATATTATCTTAAACACTTTTTTAGTAAAATAAACGAATTGCTTATATTAAATATTTATATAGAAGAAATTACAATACATATATTCAAATCAAAAGAGTTTTTTAAAGTATTTTTCAGACTTTTAAGATTTTTTATAAGGTATTCTGATATAGAACGAGCTTTCGATTGAATTCTTGACATTTCTTATCAACTAGAATCTGGGACATGAACTTTTCACATTAAATAAAAATTATTTAAGATAAAACTTCTAAAAAGTTGATCGTTTAAAGTGGTAATTTCATGTTGCCTAGGACCATAATTATTTAAAAATTATATTTTATGCAGCAGTAGCCGCAAAATTTAATGTTCAGAACAGACTTTATTTTAATGGATAAGCATATGGTTACATGCTTAATTTATGAAGTCATGATTTCTGTAATGTCGATCTTGGGGGAAACATTAATTTTACGATAACGTTTACGACTTTAGTTATTGTATAGCTATTCTGTGAACTTGCTTTGCTTATAATTTAATTTAACTTGTTACCTAGAAACTGTGAAACGAAGAGTTTAAATGAAATAAAATATTTTGAATTTAGCTGTTACTGCTTCTGGTAACTAAGATTACATTTTGTGTAGTTGGGTTCACTATGATTATTTTTATCTTTACATTTTAAACGTACATCATAAAAGATGAGAGAAGTTTTCCGTATTTTCTTAAAATGGAAAAAATGATAAATAATGTAAAAATATGTTTTATTAAATCAGAGGTAGAAATTTAAAACTCTGCGCATTGATTTAATTGACTTTCTTTAATTTTGATGTAATAAATATAAAGGGTTCATAAGGGTATCGTTATTTTCCAAGTACAGTACCAGTATATTTTTAAAGAAAAATATTCTAGTTCAAACATACGAAATTTCACATAATTTAGTGAATTATTATCTATGAGAAAATGTTCTTACTGATGAATTTGCTGATCATGAAATTTCTGGACCCGTTTTGCCCTGGTTAAGTACTCTTATTGAAATCAAAATACTTATAATCTTTGAAATTTTCAAAGAGACTGACATTACAAATTTTGATTAGAGAATTTTTACTTAATATTAATTTCGCAGAATATGTAATCTTACTTCTAAATTTAAAACTATAACTTTTACATGCAATTAAATATAGAAAACTATTCAATTAGAAATATGTGGTAAATTATGGGAACCTTACTTATGATAAAATATATATGTACCGTACATTTAATAGTATAATCGGCGATCAAGCAAATATGCATTGAATCAGAAATATTATTTAATCTATGAATTCAAAAACGTACCTTGTTAATGCAAGTTACGTTTTATTGAAAAAAAAATATTTGGATTTAATCATGGTCTTTTTTATTCAAAGATTATCTACGGAAATTATAGCATGACAATTTAAATTATTACAGTTTGTTATAAAAATATTTATGATACAAAAGACTGTCAACTTTTGTATTAAAATTTTATTGTAAATACCGTGTTATTTCATTTTCGAAAGGTTTTCTCAAAAGTCACAGCGCGTTATTCATGACATTAACTGAAGTTATACAGCATGATTCATAAAGCTCGAAACAACAAATTATTTCCTTAAATTTTGTCCCTTGAGATATTCTTTCAACAGCAAACTTTCATAAAAATGGCAGCAGAATTTGATTACATTATTCACAAAAGAAACAGGTGTGTGTGTGTGGGGGGGTAACTATATGAGAAAATACAAAAACTAAATTTTTATACAGAATGACCCGGATAATAATATTAAGTCTATGCGGACGTTTTTATTTCAAATTCTTGCTGAAATTTTTATATTAATACATGATTTTTTTCATAGGATAGCTGAAGACGATCTACAATCGGGCTAGTCTTAACTATTTTTATGTTTGTTTCAATCTTAAAAAAATAAAAAATAAAATAAAAATAAATCTTTAATTTTTGGAGCCGGTTGGAATTGGTTTTGAAATTGAAACTACTACAATTTAAAAAACATAAAATTTAAAAAGTAAAAACTAAACCAGTTGTATATTGTTCTCAGCTATCCAATGCAAAAAAACCATGTAAAAGTATTAAAATTTGAGCAAGAAATGTGAAAATTACACTCCCATAGACTTAACATTATCATCCGGGTCTTTTTGATTGAGTCTACTAGCCTCTTAAAACCTGGCAAACTAATTAAATGGGCTTTTCTCTGTATGTTTTGCAGTTTTTAATTTTGCGTGTTTAATTCAGAAATGGATTAGAAAAAAAATTCCTCATTGGAAATTTTATCCTACGGGTGCCGTAGAAAAATTTAGTTTTCATGTACTCTCAAACAGGCCCACTATGGAAATGTAAGTTATTTCATAATGCTTTTCAGCTTTTTCATAAAATTTTGAAATTAGAAGTATGTGTTTAGAAGTAATATTTAACACTAGAACGCCCTGAAGGAGTCAATTAGACTCCAAACATGAGATTAAATTTCAATTCGAGCCAGAATTTTATTTCTTTGAAATAAATTAAATTTAATTCAAGTAGATTTAGGTTTAATAAATCAATTAAATAGTTTTGAATAAAAATTCTGGTGTGAAATATTATTATGAAATTTGAGTAAAATTTACGGATTTTCTAGTGTTAACCCTTTCCGGCGCAGTGTTGCCGGTCTGGACACACCTAATCTTAATTCCAAACTTGCAATTGGCACCAATAATATTTTAATAAAATCTCATTTTTATAATAAAAGCTTAAATTAAGGAGATCTTGTTCTCTTAAAAAGTCGTTTGCAAATTCCGGTGTCAGTCAATAATTTCTCATTTTACTAACAGAATTTGTCCGCGCCGGAAAGGGTTAAGGAAATAGTTTACTATTTTGATCTTAATAAATCACTCTGTATTTATATATATGTGTGTGTGTGTATAAATATAGATTGGATTTTATAGATATACATTTATAAAAACATTGTACAAAGAAGTAACCACGCGTTATTAATTTTGAATACTACTAATTCTGTACGCAGGTATTAACCTTGTTTAAAACCCTTTGAGCTCTGATGGTTGAATTTTCTACCACTTACTTTTAATTCCGAAATGTCACAATGGCACCAGAATAGTCAACCAAATTTATTTGAAAAATGTTTAATGCATTTATTCGTGTATATCGCATACCGAATTTTTTCTTTACAAGATACTGGAGCTAATGTGACATTTGGGATTTTGAAGAAATTTATCCCCCAGAGCTCAAACGGTTAATACCATAAACTTGCAAAGTGCAATTAATCTCTTGAAGGGCACCGGTATATTATATATACCACTTAATTTTAATTCCCTTAAGCCACATTGGCCTCGGACTTGTAGTATTAAGTTTTGTTTTTTACAATGTTCGTGAAAAACAGCTTTTACTTACTATCATATAAATTTGTTTATGAATCCCGGTGTGAATCAATCATTTGAACATTTTAGGAACAGAAGTGCTTTGCCCCTCACGGGGTTAACTAAAGCAATTGTTTTTTAACCCATTAGTGCCTAGTGTCCCATTTTTGGGACAGTTTAAAAAAAATTCAAGTAAGCGCATTTCACACCAGCAAAAAAGTGTATAAATAAATATTTTCTTTCTCGAGACAAAGTCCTCGATAAATTAAGATAAACGTCATTCTTTCTTTAAAAGTGGTGGGAAAATGCAAAATTTGAATTTTAATGAAGAAAATAATTCAGGCACTAATGGGTTAAACAAGACTGCTTTGAAAAATCCATGCAAACTCTGTTATAGATAATGAAAAGGATGTCCTTCAGAGTGATGAATTTGTTGTAGATTACAATGATAAAAGCTCGATATATGGCTTGTTCCATTGTTAAAGTGATAATATTTGTTCACATTATTCATTTTATTAGTAACATTTACTATCGAAATCATAGTTGCCAAATTTTAAGATTTTCTTACCTGTAATTTTCTTACTTATTCACAAATTTTTTTTGATAAAACAGGGTAACAGGTACATGTATCCCACATTTTAATTGTCAGAAAATGCATAAAAACTGTGGTTGGCATTTATACAAAATTACTAAATTCAATGATCTCATCTGGTCCGTTTCTTGAAAGCCAGTACTATATCATACAAAAAATCTTAATAGTTTTCTGCAACATTAGCAAGAAAATTGCCGTTCTGGATAATTGCCTACTAAATGTATAAGGAATTTTTTCTTTAAAAAAGAGGTATTCAAAAATGGATATAGTGGGAGTTCTATTTGCCGTATGAAACAAAACTGAATAAGTTTGTGTAACTTGAATTTGTGTTTAGATCATGGAACTACGAATAAACAGGAATTGACACGTTTTCAAAATGATGAGGCTTCAACTGTAACGGGTTTCAAAGTTTGTCATTGCCGCCGCGTTAAACTTTCCCCAGTAAATTTGAATAGAGTTTTGCCTCTTATTTCAATGTCCTTTTAATGCAAAATTTCAATCAGAATCATGGCCAAAAACAGATTTTTATTTTTTCTGGTGGAAGTGTATTTCTTCGTTATTTAAGAGTTATGTTTATGTCATATTGTGACAACCTTGAAAACCAACTGTTAGTATAAATTAAAGCAATTATAATACCCGGACAAATTCCCGCCGGTAAAATATAATGAGACTTTTTACCATATTTATGAAAGATATTTTGCTTGAATGTGCGATAAAGTAATGTGAAATTTTGTTCTCAAAATTTACTGGTGGGGGCTTGTTTCGACAATAATGAAAAGTAAATCATCATATCAAAAAGTAAGCCGCCATTTTGTGACATGCCGCCATCTCCATGGAGCCTCTATCTCCATTTAGAACACTCACAACTGATAGACTTTACACTATATATCTCCTTCTCTTTATTCATAACTCCTTTGATTAAACAAGGGCTGAAGGTTCCATTTAACCTTTTCAGGGGCAAAGTACCGCAATTTCCCACTTATACGCCGCGGCTTAGTAAGGTGTCTTTCACACCAGAAAATTTATTAGAAAAAAGAAGTCAAATAAGTGCTAAGCGCAAGCATGTAACATTTTGTTCATGTTAATTCTGGTAGGAAATCGAGCTATCAGAGGTGGGGCGTTTACGCGCGAAATTACGGTACTTTTTTTGTAAAATTCTGAAATTACTGATTGTTACCAGGATTTTTAACCAAACGTATTTAAAATAAAAGAAAAAGTTTATCTTCGCAAACTTCATAAAAGAAAACTTTTAATTCCATAATTCTGATGTCTCAGTGGCATTAACCCTTAAATGCATATTGTATCATTTTCGATACCATAAGTGTTTTCGATTTATTGGGGGTTTTATTCACATATTCCGTATTCTCACCAGAAATTTAAAAGAGCAATTGTCACTTTACCTAATGACAGACCATTCGTAATTAAATAAAGAAAAATTTACAATTTAGATTTTTCTGGTATGAATTCTGATTCTTTGAATTGCGCATTTTTTGGAACGCGTTCTATCCTATGCATTTAACCATTTAACGTTCATTGGTTTCGCCACGAAACCACAAAATTTTAATTCCGATACGCAACACTGACACCGGTATTTTTATCTAAAAATATCTCTTTTATTTTGTATGTGAAGAATTACGTTTTCCTATTTAGAAAAATATTTATTCTTAATTACCGGTGTCATTCATTTATTTCGACATCTTAGCAATGGAAATGCTATGATCTTTAAAGGGTTAAGGGTTAAGAAATTAAAATTTAGTGGTCTAAAAATAACTCATCGCTGCGGCGTTTACGCGCGAAATTACGGTACTTTTTTTTGTAAAATTCTGAAATTACTGATTGTTACCAGGATTTTTAACCAAACGTATTTAAAATAAAAGAAAAAGTTTATCTTCGCAAACTTCATAAAAGAAAACTTTTAATTCCATAATTCTGATGTCTCAGTGGCATTAACCCTTAAATGCATATTGTATCATTTTCGATACCATAAGTGTTTTCGATTTATTGGGGGTTTTATTCACATATTCCGTATTCTCACCAGAAATTTAAAAGAGCAATTTTCACTTTACCTAATGACAGACCATTCGTAATTAAATAAAGAAAAATTTACTATTTAGATTTTTCTGGTATGAATTCTGATTCTTTGAATTGCGCATTTTTTGGAACGCGTTCTATCCTATGCATTTAAGGGTTAAGAGATTAAAATTTAATGGTCCAAAAATAACTCATCGCCCTTCGAAAGGTTAAAATACAAATTACAATTCATAGTATTTCTTCAAATATCATAGTCTATAATAGTTTGGTCGGTTTTTAATTTTAGTTTCTGAAACATAAAACAATTATATAAGCTTCAGAAAAAGAAAAAGAAAACAAAAACAACAAAAATATTTGTATTACAATCGATGATAAAGATTTGTTTGAGCCTTTCACCGGAATTTCTAACTATTGCAATTCCAACTTCTTTTAAAGAGCAAAAGAAAATAGTTAAAAGAAAGTACGCAAAATAAATGCTCTTACTAAAAGGAAAAATCCACTTCATGAGATATTAATAAAAAATTGAGGGATTTTTTTTTCCATCTGAAGAAAATAAAACATCTGGGACCACTCTACAGAATCTCAATCAAATGCTTTTATTTCTTATATTTTAATATCGGAAAAGATTACATTCTTAATTTTTTCGTTCCTTGACCCATTTAGTTATAAATTTCAAACTTAATAAAGAATCGAAAATATAGAATTTATGAAGGGAAAGCAAAATTAAAATAAATTTTGCTTGCATAAAAAATACAATAATGAACTCCAAAAACTCCATACAAAAAGAATCTACAGAAAATAAATTAATTGCGAAAAGGAAATTTTGCTTTAAAAATGATTGTTATTTAGTTAAAAAAAATACTTTGTTGTCCCTGAGAGCCAGTGGCAGCACCAATGATGGGTTTTGAGCACCCCCTCCCCAAGAATAATGAACTGGTTTGATGAATCACGACTACAAATGATTTCTACATTAACTTCTATAACTTTCATGCTTCTGAATACATAGATTTAATTAATTGGAGTTAGTGTAAGCTAACGGAACATTCTGTAATGATGAACTTATAAGATGAAGAATTTAAAATAGTACAATCCTGGGAAACACCTTATTTTTAGGCTTCACCTATATTACCCAAATAGTGAAAACGTATGTCAAAATTGTTGCGGAAACTGTGTCAAACTTCTGTGTATATAAATCTCTGAATAAGAGATGGAACTTGAAAAAGTTGAAATCCTGTAATGAAGTAGCAAAGTTTCATACTAAGAAGGATTACCGTATTTTCTGGCGTACAATCCGTGAATCAAATAATTCCTTTTCAAACCTAATTTTTTTTTTCGTAATTGAAGTCAAATATATACTGCGATCTAGGAAATTACATTCTATTTAAAAAAAAATTCTTGGTCGAAGAATGATTGTTTGATCTGCGGATTATACGTAGGAAATTACGGTATATGGCAGTATGTTCAATATCTAAAATAAAAAGAGGGAAGGAGGGTGGAAGCCAATAAGTAGTCATCTCCTGATGGTGACTTCTGGGTTGTACTTTCTTAATCGAATGAGATTTGAGCTAACAGCTTATTTATATACTTTAAGTTATTTTGAACTAAAATTTTAAGAATTTGACGTCCTTGAGGAACCAAAAAATAAATTAGATTAAAAAAAAACCTTTTCAGCCGAAAGTTCGTACATTCAAAAAGGAAAAATGTTTTCACCATTACATAGGTGATTCTTTTCAAATAGGCCAAAATAAGAGTTATGAGAGAGTGACTATGAAGAAGTGATGAATTTTTAAAAAATGCCCATTCACTTTTTTACTATTATCTGAACTGAGATTAGGCTTGTGGGCAGTTACTATATCTAAATACTTATAAGTCTTTAGTAATTAATACGGTTTAACATTTACCTGTGATCGATAGAAGCTGAAAAAAGAGTGATGAATTAGACCAAACTTAGATCCGACTTGAACCTCATAACTCCCTCATCAGCCTCCACTGAATACAGATAAATAAATTTAAAAAAAATGATTATTACGGATTTATATGTATTTAGATACAGTTGAATTTCACTAATTCTAATGTCAATTGAGATAAAAGTAAAAAAAAAAAAATGGATATTTTGTTGAAATTCACCACTCCCCCATAAGTCTTATTTTGTCTTAATTGGAGATAGTCACCTACATTTTATTGTTATTATTTTTTTACGCTGTACTTTAGCTTCAACCTAACGTATACTCGCTTAAACGAAAATCTATTTAAATTTACTTTTTTTAGGTTTCTCACAATTTCGTTTTCACAGATTTTACTTTAAATAAATAAGCAGGTGTCATCAAATCATAGCTCAGAGGCTATCAAGCTAACAGTGTTTGTTTCAATATGCATCAAACTGCCTTATTCTACCCTTTCCGGAACTGAGTAATTCTGTTTGAAAAATGATGAAATAATTGACTTACACTAAAATTTGCTAACTTATAAGAAAATAAATATTATCTTGTTTCCACGTACATCATAACAGAATAATATTATTTAAACATTCTGTGTGCCCGAAACATTAAAATTATGATTTTTTTATATGTGTGTGATCACGGCTCATAAACATATTAATGACAGAATCACTTACTTGGGGCGTAATCAGGGTGGCTGCCTAAGTGCTCTGAATACTGGTATTTTTTTAAAGTTCTATTCGCCTTATTTAACCAGAAAAAATTCTGCTATGAATCAAGGAGAAGTAAACCTTACAATAATACTGGCTTTGAGTACCCACCCTGGTTACGCCACTGCTTACATGCAAAATAGATGATCACTCCTAAGATGAAGCTTAAAGCTTATTGAGAGAGAATTTGTTGAATTTAATTCTTCCAACACGTATGGGAAAAAGACAACTTGCCATGAGAGAATTAATGATTCCTTTCTAATAGTTTTGTGAATCTTACCTTTACTCACTTTATAATTTTATTTCGAAGAATATCATCAAATGTTTTCAAAAACTTGGCTGAATTTCAAAAATGTCACTTTATTGTTTGAATGATTTTTTGGTAACATTTATTCAACATTCACAGCAATTTACAAATACTTACAATAATTATCATGCAATTTGTCACCTGTTCTGAAACATGCTGTTAACACAGGCTTGCATGAAAAAATACAAGGTAACCGATTGCTGAATTTAATGCATTTTTTGCGCTAATTCAAAATATAATATTAAAAAATTTCTATCACATCAAGTTTTCATGAAAAATTCAATTTTACTTCGATTTTTATTGACCATTAAATGAGCCATACGCCACATTCCTCATGGATCTGATGTGCCAGTGAGTTCAACTGAATTGCTGGTAATTTCTTTAATGTCTTCGGTCCCAGAACATACACAGAAGTGGAAGGCTCCGAAACCGAATATTAACAACAAAATTGTATATATTTAACTTTCGAGAGAAATTGTTTAAAATTTTCTTTTTCTTATTTAACATAAAAAAATTCGTTTTGTTTTCGGTGTCAATTCAACATTACAGAGACACACATGCTTGCTCTCAAAGAGTTAACTTTTAAAACTTTAATTTTCATCAGTCGGAAATTTTAGGAAAAACATAGATTTTCTACAATTTCGCTCTTACAAATTGCACCCAAATTAAAATTAAATTTTAAGAACTGATATATATGAAAATATATATAGAGATACTTTTCTGTACTTCTAATTTTCATTTAGGCTCGTTATTTTATTTAAGTAAAATTAATACTATTTTTTGAGTTCCGTATAAGAGTTCTCATCCATAATATTGGAAAACAGAAAGAATGATTTTTCTACTCCAAAATGAATCATTCGGGCATGAACCGAAATGTAGTTTATACGCATTTAATTAATTAGCACTAGAAATTTTTAAAAGAAAATGAATGAGAAACATTGTTGCCAGCCCTTGCTACATGTTTAAATAATTATTTTCAGAAATTTTGCAGATAAAAAGAGTTTTTACATTTTCATGGCGTTCTAAAATTAATTCTAATTAAAATCCGAAACTTCTTTCCTGTATACAAAATTTCTGGTTTAAATTGAATTAAAAAAATTAATGTTGGCAGTTGTGCTATATCGGACGCCCGAATGATTCATTTGAATAAATAAATCATTCGTTTCTCTTGCAGGGTTTCTATGTACCAAGAGATTCTATTTTTTAGGTGCTTCAGTACAAGATATTCCTTAAATTACATGTAGAATGCTTTTTGCATTACCTAAGACAAATATTGGTTAAAAATGTATGGTAAAAGTGTTCGAACGTCCTTGAAGCATACGAACACTAATCAATGGGACCACTACTGGTGCGTTTTTGGAAAACCAGTATAGTTTTTAAAAGAAATATTTGGGCTAGGTTTTAGTAACACTAGCAGTAAAAATACCTTTTGAAGTAAGTTTCGACAAAAATTATAAAGAAGATTCTTTTTTCTTCAATTATTATTTTAAAAAATGTTATCACTGACAAAAAATTATTTCATTTAGCTGTTTCGACCATTTTTCATTTTATTTATTAGAAAATTTTTAACAATTTCTTTCACAATGAATTGTTTTATTATATTGCGAATTCTAAAAAAGAAACTAGAATATAAACAGAATGGATTTCTAAAAATATACTGCAAGTAACATCACTGAAATTTCAAGAATGAATGAGTTTGCATTTAGAGCTAAGAGAAATTTGAGCAAACGGTAGATTTCAATCTGTTGCTCTGAAAATATCAAAAATAACTTTTCTGATTGAAAATGTATTGAATTTTTGATATTTATTTTTAACGTATTCCTCTTTTCCATTTCAAATTCTACTTGAATATGGAATTACTCTTAAAAATATGTTTGCAGTAGGTTCAGTTTATTTAATGTAATGGCTTTATCTCTCTATATAAGTCAATTGCCAATTTTATGCAATACTTTCATAAAAATAATGAATTATTAGAAAATGACTTCAGAATAATGCGTTACAAATTTAAATATATATATATATATATATACAGGGTGTTTCTAAACTCGTGGTACAAACTTTAAGGGGTGATAGTTCACATCAAGACAAATAATATTAACCGTTTTAGTGCTAAGCAATTTTTGCAAGAATGCACGAAAATTGCGGTACATATTTTGATTTCTTTAAAGGAAAAAATAATGTTGTCATATAAAACACTGTTATTTAGACAAATATCAATCAATTTTAATAATTCTTTTTGTATTATAAAGAACTCGCAGCGCAAAAGCGCTGCGCCGCGGTTTTCGAGATAAACTATCGCAGCGCTTTTGCGCCGCGTAGCAGTCAAACGGTTAAATAAGAAACTGAAGGTCCCAAACGTCTTCCGAAGCAGATAGGCGACATTAAAGTTTAGGGTCCAAAAATTCAAATGATTATAAAAAACAGAAACATTGGTCGATTCGTTTGCGGTTTTCACTAAAACTATTTATTCTTTATGTCATTATTGTTTTGAAAATAAATTATAAAGAAAAATTTCAAAAAATGCCGATAGAGGGCGCTTTAGACTTTGGAGTAACGAGCAACTATTTTTTACCATTATTTTTTGCATCTCATAAATTCTTTTTAGAAGCTTAGACATAAACTTAAATTTTGAGATGAAAATCTAAATCGCTGGGAGTGGGGTCATTCCATGTCAAGTGTCCTAAATTTTGGCATGGTTCCCGCTCGACCCCCTTCGATTTTTATGAAATTGATACAGAATATACATGTAGGTATATGATGAACATTTGGAAACTGTTTAGTGCAAAAAGTTGTATAGTTGGAGCACCAGGGGTCCATTTGTACCAATCACTATTTCATAGTTGTAGAAAAAACGGCCAAGTCATGAAGTTTGGCATCATATTGCTCATGATATATGAAACCTTACTTGTTGAAAATAGGTGATCTAGTACAACTTTTTGTGCTAAAAAATGTAATTGCAGTATTAAAAATAAAAAATCAAAACTATCGTGATTACTAGGCCTCAAAGTAGGCCTTACGGCCAATCTGGTTGAATTTTACCCCTACTTTAACATGCTGTAATTACTGCAAATATTATTTTAAAAATTTCTCGCTTTACAAACTAATTACGTATTGATATATTGTAAAGACGCTGTAGTTGTTTTTTGATTGCTTATACATTCATTAAATTATTGATGTTCAAAATCTAATAAAAAATTAAAATCGTCTATTTTGCCCCATATTCAAAAGCGTATATCTCAAAAGGGACATTTCGGATTTGGTTACAATTAGTACCACTGGAAAGAGCATATCTTAATTTATAAAAAAAACTTTAATTCATTTTGGACCTCTTAGATACAGAAGGAAAATAATAAAATTCAAAAACCTGTTGTACGAGATAATCCAGATACACACAAGAAAGGTATAAATTACGACAGGTTCTTTCAACATATTCTGCACCATTCTTTTTTATTACAACAATTAATGCATATAATAATTATCACTTTTCCTGGTCACAGTTACTTTCCCTTTACCATTATGAGTGATTTGTAACTGCATTGCCAATGAGTTATATCCAATAACCAGGCAAGACTAGCTCCTGGTTGGGTATTACATGTTTAACAAGATTTATACAAAAATATTCCTTTTCTCTTTCAGTTAATGCTTTACATTACTGTTAAAACATTCTGTATCAAGATTTTAGCTCTATGGATTCTCATGATTATGATCAGAGTCAATGCAGCATTGGCTGTGCTGATAATTATCAGTGCCATTTGATGACTTATTGTGCACATAAAGGTTTTAAGCTTTTTAAAGAGTTTTCCTCTGAAGAACAGGAGTTAATTAATCGCCGAAGTTTATTGCATCTTGAAGAAAATTCTCAAATATGCTTTCATCACGAAACATTAATTTTGCATAAATTTGAGTTTCTTCAGCGGAGCGAACATTCTGTAATCCTTTCACTAAAGACAATCATTGCGTACGAAAATCTTTGCGGTCCATCAATTTAGAAAGTTCTAATCATTTGACAGACTAAGAAACTAAGAAGAATGTCAAACAAGACCAAAAAATTTGTAGATCATGCAGAAAAGAATTCGAAGAAACAAAAACAACATGGTCCTCTTCTTCAAACGAATTGGAGCAAGATGAAATAGATGTAACAGAAACGTTGAACAAAATTCTAACAGCTATTGATTTATCTCCTTTAAAATGTCAACGAACATCAACAAGAGATATTAAAAACTATGCAAAGTGAAATATAAGTGAAACTGAAGATGTGATTTCAAAGGATATTGCTATTGTTGCTGGTATAGATCCATGTAAATTAAGACAACCTACTACATGCAACCAATACCTAGACTGTTTAGATTACAAACAGCTAATTAAAGAATTGAAGGAGAAGTTACAGTTGTCAAAACTTTTAGAACAAATACAAATATTAACAATGGCACCTCAAAGTTGGACAATAAAAGAAGTTATGGATGAGTTTGAAGTTTCAGAAAGAATGATAAAAGCAGCACAAAAATTAAAAGTAGACATCGGGATATTGGCTTTACCTAGAGCAAAGTTTGATAAGATGTTGCCAGAAAACATAAAAGAAAGAGTATTAAATTTTTTCAAGATGAAGAGTTTAATCTAATATGTCCAGGAATAAAAGATTTCATTTCTGCTCGAATAGATGGAAGGAAAGTTCAGATGCAGAAGCATCTATTACTAAGCAATTTGAAAGAAATGTTTGCAGTCTATCAAAGTAGTAATGGACCAGAAATCGGATTCTCCAAATTTTGCGAGTTAAAACCAAAATGGTGTGTGACTGTCGTTGCAGCAGGTTCACATTCCCAATCTGTATGTAAAATGCATCAAATTGTGAAGTTGACGCTAGCAAGCTGCCCAACTGATGTAGATTATAAATTCCTCATAAGTAAAACAGCTTGTGACTTGAATTCAAAAGATTGTATGCTTCATCGCTGCGAAGAATGTCCGGGAACAGATGATTTAAAAAAAATTTTTTGGAAAGTATTTTCGAAGATAGTGATACAGAAGACACCATTGAATTTAAACAATGGGTTCACACAGATCATGATACGTTAGAAACGAAGCAGATGACAACTGAAGATTTTATTGAAGTATTGGTATTGAAAATCTTAGCAACGATGGCTTAATAAATTTTATGCACCCTCATGGACTTTCGAAAACATTTTATTAGCCCACTAGACAAGACCTCTGTTGGATTCCAGAAGAGCATATAATTACTGTTCCATTTCCAATAAAAACAAAAATTAGTCAGCAATACAATTTACCTAAAGCTGTTGCAATCGCAATCAATAAGAAATTTGACAAACTGAACCATAGAGTAATGTTTTTTATAGATTGGGGATCAGGAATCAACATAATGGGAGCTTGGAATAATCAAAACATTTAGTCTATAATACCGTAATTTTGGGTGTATAAGCCGCAGCTCAAACAATTCTTTTTCGACCCAGAATTTTTTAAGAAATAAATATAACTAGTTAGATCGCCGTAAATATTTGTCTTCAATCACTAAATAAGATTTCTGGGTCCAAAAATAATTGTTTTAGCCGCGGCTTATACACCCGAAATTACGGTAATCTATGGATCCCGTTAGGTACCCGCATTCAAAATTTAAAACATGCAATACCCAACCAGGAGCTAGTCTTGCCTGGTTATTGGATATAACCCATTGGCAATGCAGTTACAAATCACTCATAATGGTAAAGGGGAAGTAACTGTGACCAGGAAAAGTGATAATTATTATATGCATTATTTGTTGTAATAAAAAAGAATAATGCAGAATATGTTGAAATAACCTGTCGTAAATTATACCTTTCTTGTATGTATCTGGATTATCTCATACAACAGGTTTTTGAATTTTATTATTTTCCTTCTGTATCTAAGAGGCCTAAAATAAAATAAAGTTTTTTTATAAAATAAGATATGTTCGTTCCAGTGATACTAATTGTAACTAAATCAGAAGTGTCCCTTTTGAGATAATCCAGGGCTCCCAAATGGTCCGCGAACTGAACATCAGTATTTTTTAACAGAAAATTTCATGATACGTTTGAGCTAGAATCAACTTCCAAAGGCGGTTTATGGACAATTCGCAAGAAAAATCTAAAAAGATAATTTCTCTAAAAAATTCTGATGTTCAGTTCGCGGACTATTTGGGAGCCCTGGAGATATACGCTTTTGAATATGGGGCAAAATCGACGATTTTAATTTTTTATTAGATTTTGAACATCAATAATTTAATGAATATTTAAGCAATCAAAAAACAACTACAGCGGCTTTACGATATATCCATAGGTAATTAGTTTGTAATGCGAGAAAATTTTAAAATAATATTTGCAGTAGTTACAGCATGTTAAAGTAAGGGTAAAATTCAACCAGATTGGCCGTACGGCCTACTTTGAGGCCTAGTAATCACGATAGTTTTGATTTGTGATTTTTAATACGGCAATTACATTTTTTAGCACAAAAAGTTGTACTAGATCACCTATTTTCAATTAGTAAGGTTTCATATATCATGAGCAATATGATGCCAAACTTCATGATTTGGCCGTTTTTACTACAACCATGAAATAGTGATTGGTACAAATGGACCCCTGGTGCTCCAACTACACAATTTTTTGCACTAAAAGTTTCCAAATGTTCATCATATACCCACATGTATAGTCTGTATCAATTTCATAAAAATCGAAGGGGGTCGAGTGGGAGCCTCTAGGCCAGTTGACATGGAATGACCCAACGGTAAAGTAGCGTAAACTTATAGGTGTGGGGAGGTTCAAATATCAAATGAGTATAAAAAACGGTAAAGTTGGTCGATTCGTTCGCGGTTTTCACTAAAACTATTCTTTATGTCAGTATTTCTTTGAAAATAAATTTTTAAATTAAATTTAAAAAAATTCCGTAGGTTGCGCTTTAAACTTTAGAGTAACCAAACAACTATTTTTAAACGTTAATTTTGTGTAATTAAATTAAACGGAATTCTTTGAAAATTATCTTTAAAATTTATTTTCAAGGAAATATTGACATAAAATATAGTTTTAGCGAAAACCGACCAATTTTTTCGTTTTTTATAATCATGTGAAATTTGAACGTCCCCACCCCCCATTGAACACATTTCAGTTTGCTCTACTTAACCACTCCTAACGATTCAGATTTTCATTTCAAAATGTCAGTTTATGTCTAAGCTTCTAAAAAAATTTTATGAGATGCAAAAAATAACGGTAAAAAATAGTTGTACGTTACTCCAAAGTCTAAAGCGCCCTCTATCGGCATTTTTTTAAATTTTATCTTTATAATTTATTTTCACGATAATACTGACATAAAGTATAATTTTAGTGAAAATCGCAAATCAATTGACCAATTTTTTCGTTTTTTATAATCATTTGAAATTTGAACCTCCTCCCACAGTTCAGTTTGCGCTACTTAACCACTCCCAACGATTTAGATTTTGAGCTCCAAATTTAAGTTTATGTCTAAGCTTCTAAAAAAATTTAATGAGATGAAAAATATAACGGTAAAAAATAGTTGTTCGTTTCTTCAAAGTCTAAAGCGACCTCTATCGGCATTTTTTGAAATTTATCTTTGTGATTTATTTTCAAGACAATACTGACATAAAGAATAGTTTTAGTGAAAACCGCAAACGAATCGATCAATTTTTCTGTTTTTTTATAATCATTTGAATTTTTGGACCCTAAACTTTAATGGCGCCTATCTCCTTCGGAAGACGTTTGGGACCCTTAATTTCCCATTTAATATTGTTTGTCTTGATGTGTACTATCACCCCTTAAAGTTTGTATTATGAGTTTAGAAACACCCTGTATATACAGTACCTAAGTGTTTAGTTTATAAACTTATGATGAACTTGATAACAATATTACATATATCGTTCCCCAACATGAACAAAATAAAAAGACTTTTACAGAAATATCTGCAAATAAAAGAGATACAAATACATAAAGAAATCACAGATATGTAGTGCCAGATCCATAGATACAGTGCGTGTCAAAAGTTTAAGCACAACAGAAAATTTCAAAATAAAATTTTATTAACCTCTTAACTGTCGTGCCCGAGACATTCTCGGGCTGCAAGCTTCGCAGCTTTTATTCAGAATTATTTGGGAGCAGCACGTTTCGGTCCCGCCATTTCGTTCCCGCCGTTTCGGTCCCTGGCCATTTCGATCCCGAGACATTTCGGTCCATGGCCATTTCGGTCCCGAGACATTTCGGTCCCTGGACTTTTCGGTCCTCAGACATTTCGGTCCCTTCTCCAGCAAGCCGAAATTTTGTGCACGGGAAATATCTGACATAATTTTATAGGGAACGTTTTGGAGTGTTGAATTCAGGGGCGGGTCATTTCCCCCCAAGCTATCAAATCCCCCCCGGAGTTTTTGTGTTTTCAGTGGTAAAAATGTGTAACCCCCCCCCCCGGGACTCTATTGAATCCCCCCCCGGAGCCTCAAGAATTCCTCCTGGAGAAAAGTGTCTGAATTCAACACTGTTTTTTTAACTGAAAGCCACATAAAATTTTAGTGTAATGCGATTAATTAGAAGTAACAAGTACCCCAAAACCTCTTACACGTATAACTCGGATCCAAACTCAAACATATTGCAGCGGATCCAAACGCCAAGCAAATTTCATATGGCAGAAGTAATTGTTTTCAGGAGTGAGGGGAGGATGTTTTCTGTGGATTTATATAGAAATTCCTCTATCAGGTCTGGTAATTTAAAAACACTTATAAGTCGAATTTAATTTGCATATGCAAATGTCCATGGCCTACACATTTTCAGTTGCATATAATTTGTACAATATGTGTTTAATAATGAAAAAATTTCTGCAAGTAGTTTTAGAAATCCTTATTTCATCCTATTATTTAACGGCACATCATTTTTAGATTATGGCATTTTACAGTTTTTTTTTTTTTTTTTTAAGGACTCTTAACATGGAGCTGTGATAAAGCCACATTACTTTTTAAATTCTGCATCGGAACTGCCAAAACTTTTTTATTTTTTAAATAATTATTTTATTTCGCTATTAAAAAAAACTATTTAAAAGTTTGCGTCAATCTAAAAAACACCGAAAAATGCTGTTCTTTTCAAAACATTCATATTTCTTCTAATAAATGCCAGCGATTATGTGGGAGGTCTGTCCGCATTTGAACTCCAGGGTAAAAAGGGTATTGTATAGAATAAGGGATTTCATCTGACAAGTATATAAAGATCAAGATAAGTAGAATAAATCTAACTACCTAGCTCTTCTGGCTGTGTTGTATAAAGATGACTATTTGTTCTGATGGGGTTTGACAATTGATTGACATGCAGAATTTTTGCTTAAAAGAAGTTAATAGTAGTACTTAGCTGGTACTTATATGCATATATTTCAAATTTTATAGGAATATCAACATAAAAAAGTATAAGTGTTTAAAAATTCCCGGCACACGGTTTTGATTTGTTATTTACTTAATGTTATACATTATTTTATTAAATTACTAGCTGTCCTGCCCGGGCCCGTGATGTTATTCAGTTTTCAAATGTGTTATTTGCTTTCTAAATGACCCTTAAATTAAACTCAAATTTTATTATCTTGATTTTATATCTTTAAGTCCATTTTTTCAAAATTTATATTTTTAAAACGGAAAAATCGCGAAAAGATACTGAATTGGAAGCACATGCTGTTTGGTATTTTGTTTTCTATGTAATTTGATTTTTTGGAAACTATGCGAACCGAAAGCGAACGAAACCGCGACGGAACACTCAGGTTTTTACGGAATTCGTGAAAATTTTCACATATTTTATTTTGTAAAAAAATAACTCTATCCATACGAAAGTTCCAAAATTGTTTTAAGTAATGTAAATCTGGTTTATTGAAAGGCTCTAAAAAGATTGTGTTAAAATATGGGCATCTAGTTACTTTTAGCCGGGATGTAATTCGTGTTTGTCTCTGTATTTGAACAGGTTAAATCTCATGTTTTTTTTAAACAAATTGCAACATAAATTATGAGAATGTTTTAGCTTTAAGAAAATATTTTCGGTTTGTTAGGACGTATATAGAATTGCGCCCTGCAAAGGCAAAACCGTAATGAAACGATCTGGTTTTTATTCATTTTCTCAAATTGTTCGCACTTTTTATTTTGTAAAAATTATTTCTACTCGTCCGAACGTTTAAAATATTTTTAAGAAGGTGTAAATTGGATCTATTGAGATGCTTTTAAAAGTTTGGGCTGAAATATTTACGCTTAGATACTTTTAGCGTTGAAAAAGTATTCTATTTGTGAGTCGCAAAGTGCCTCCTTTTAGACGGTGTATTTGAAAGGGTTAAATCTTATATTTTAAAAACCGATTGCATCATAGATTATAAAAATGTTTTTAAGCTTAAAGAATATGTCTTTTGTTTACCGGTACCTATAGGGTTTCGTTTTTCTAAGTCAAAACCACAATGAAAACGATCTGTTTTTTTTATTGATTTCATCAAATTTTTCGCACATTTTATTTTGTAAAAAATATTTCTATCCGTCCGAACGTGTCGAATTTTTTGTAGGGAGTATAAATTTGGTCTATTGAGAAGATTTTAAAAGATTGAGTTGAAATATGCACGTTAAGATAATTTTAGCATGGAAAAAATATCCTCTCTGCGAGTCGCAAAATGACCTTCTTTTGCCAGTGTATTTGAAAGGGTTAGAATCCAAATATTTTAAAACCATTTACACCATCGGTTAGAAGAAAGTTTCAGCTTTAAGATCTTCTTTTTGGTTTGTTTATATCTTAAAAATTACGCCCTGGAGGGGCATTGACAAAAGGGAGAAAAATAGTTTTGGAAAAAACGACCATTTTTGAATATTTGTTTTCAAAGGGTTAACTGCAACATTTTTTCGAATTGATTATTGCATTTGAGACCTAAAAATATGATCTTTCGAAATATGTCCCTTAAGTTTAACTACGTCGAGCAGTTTGGTTGATTTGTATTTAAACAAAATAATCTAAAAACAGAAATAAACGGGGGAAAAAGGTTCTTCATCCGTTAAGATGCGTAATTCAGTTTCTGCGCATGTGCAAACGTTTTCTTTCCCAGAACATTTAAAAAATGACTTTTTGATGAGAGTGAGTTCCGCTTCATAATTAATATGTATGAAACTAATCAAAAAATTAAAATTCTGAGCCTCAGGTGCATCAGGAGAGGTAATTGGGCTACTCTCAAAAAAATTTTGAGCTTCGCACGTGCTGTAGATTTTGCTAACCATCGCAGACACACACACACACACGCGCGCGCGCAGACAGACAGAGCGTTTTGTTCTTTTATTAGTATAGATTAACATCATCTTAGAAAATATGAAAGCATTAATAGTTATATTGTTAAATTAAAAAATTCTCAAAAATTAAACTTTTTTTATCAAACATATTTATTAATAAGAATTCAAAATTATTTTAACTATTAATTGTTTAAGTGACTTATTTATCAATTACTTGTTTAAAATCTAGTACAAGAACTATATAGAAGTTATTATAGCAAAAATGAAAAAAACATATTTTTCAGTATATGGAAGGTCAGTATATGGAACTGCAGAAAATCGCTGTATACGAAATTACATTAGATTAATGTTTAAACACGATTATTCAATCAGTAAATTAATTATAACAGAGTAATTTATTCCATTTTTCAATATTGGGTGAAAAAAATCCGGGCCAGGATTCGAACCAGGGATGTATTGGCTGAATGTATTTTCTCACCCAATATTCAAAAATGGAATAAATTACTCTGTTATAATTAATTTACCGATTGAATAATCGTGTTTAAAAATTAATCTAATGTAATTTCGTATGCAGCGATTTTCTGCAGTTCCATATACTGACCTTCGAATTATTCTGTTGTACTGATCCAGAGTATCAGACCAGATAAAGTAATCGTTGAGGTTTTGGGTGAAATAGTCCTCCAGTGTTCGTGTCCGGGATAGCTCAGTTGGTAGAGCATTGGCGGCTTCAGCCAATACATCCCTGGTTCGAATCCTGGCCCGGACTTTTTTTACCCAATATTAAAAAATGGACTAAATTACTCCTTCAATATAGAGCTTAAGAGCCTTATGGAGGGGAAAACTCTAGAGTCGATAAAGGGCCGCCGTAAAAAAAAATGGACTAAATTACTCCTTTAATATAGAGCTTAAGAGCTTTATGGAGGGGAAAACTCTAGAGTCGATAAAGGGCCGCCGTAAGGGCGCAGCTTATAAAAAGCAGGTAGCAGATTTTTTAGCTGCTTCTTCCAGTAATAATAACTATAATAGTTCTCCCGCTCCTGCTCCTCCTTTAAATGCTGGTGTCTTGGTGGTTGATCTGCCAGATGAAGATCTGCCGGTTGAGACTCCGACGTCAGTGGTGGCCGATCTTGATGCGCCGGTTTCTAATGTCGATCTGGTGGTGGATCCTCCCACCTTAGAATTTTTGGCTGGGAATGAGAATCCCTGTAATTTGGATGTTTCCACTGAGGTTTATACCTCAGTGGAAAATAGTATATCCATTCTCTTAATAGTATATCCATTCTCTTAATTCTGACACACGTCTCGGCATTCCATCTTTGTCTGAGACTAGAACTCTTGATAAGGCCTTGCTTTTAGTCGATTCAGACCAGGATACGGCCAAAAATTTGGTCTTTTTATTTTTGACTAAGCAAAGACAATCGGTCTGTAATTCTTTAAAGAATTCGCAGAAAAATTGTTTTGCCAAGAAGGCCTTGCCAAATCGTAAACGTAAACGTCAGGAGTATGCCAGGCTCCAGAGGCTGTATAAAAGAAAACGTAAAGCTGCATATGATAGTGTTTATAATAGTAAAATTTTTTTTACAGTCTTATTTCAAACATGGTGTTCGAGTTCTGGACCCATTTGCTGACATATACTTCGATTAAGGACCCACCAAACATAGAAGGTTTGAGCATGGAGGAAGGTGGCTTCGATCCTGAGGCACTGGTCTATCCAAATGAGGTCAGGGCAGTCAGAGTGACCGCTCAGTCAGCGGCTGGCCCTGACGGACTTTCAGTTCAATTACTTGAAAGGATAAGTATCAGGGCTCGGGCAAAGCTTTTTTCTCCCTCTTTTTTCTCCTGCTGTGGGTCCCAGAGTTTGTTCGGGACTCGCGCACCATGTTTCTTCCTAAAAAAGAGGATTCTCTGTCTTCTGCTGATTTTAGACCATTGTCCATCGCCTCTGTTTTACTTCGCCAGTTTCATAAGTTTCTTGGGAACCGTTTGACGCCATATGCAAAGTTAAGCAAGTTTCAGTTTGGTTTCCAGCCGTTGGATGAGGTAGCGAGTGGTATTGACCTCTCGGATTCCATCCTTCGGTCGGTCTAGACGGAACTCAAGCCAGTTGTTATGGCGGTCATTGGCCTAGAAAAGCCTTTGACTCTGTCTCGCATAGCTCTATTATTAATTGGTTGGTTCAGTTAAATGTTCCTTCTTATTTAATCAGATATCTTGTTTATTTATACAGTACTTCTAAAACTTGTTTAAGTTTTAAGTTTGAAAATAGCAAATTTCTCCACCCAGTAAAATGGGTTAGACAGGGCGATCCTCTGTCTCCCCTTTTGTTCTTAATAGTTTTTAATTTTGTTCTTGATCAACTTCCATCTTATATTGGTTATAAGTTTAAAGATTTATTAATCAATCATCTTTCTTATGCGGACGATTTGGTTTTGTTGGCAGAGTCCATTAAGGATCTCCAGTTGCTTATGAACATCTTAAACTATGCTTTGAATGAGGTCGGTCTTCGTATCAATGTTGCAAAGTCTTTTACAATTCATTGGATTAAAGAAAAGAAACTTAAAAAAATGATCTATAATGATAGCAGCAGTATTAAAGTTAATAATATGTATCTTCTCTCCGTTAAAATCAATAGTCCTTTCAAATACCTCGGTGCCTGTTTCAATGCCTCTGGTCTTGGCTACCCTGATATGAGCAATTTCCACTCTGCTCTCGGAGTTCTCTCTAAGGTTCCGTTAAAAACGCAGCAAAAGTTATTTTGCCTGACAAATTATTTACTTCCTGGATTCTTTCATCTCCTGATTTTCTCTAAGTTGTCAGCTCAATTTCTTAATAATTTAGGTATTAGTGTCAGAAAATTTGTTCGTAAAATTCTCCACATACCCCATGACCTTCCAAAGGCCGCCTTCCATGCGAGGGTGGCCGATGGAGGTCAGGGTGTTCCCAGCTTAAGATTTAAAAGCCCTATTATTGCTCTTAAATGTCTTCAATATAGATCTGTTCCATCCAATGTGTTTCGTAATTATTACAGAATTAATTCTATCATTCAAATGATTTGTTATTACAGAAATAGATTTAGAGAGTCATGTGATGGGATGGGTTTAAAGGAGATTCTAAAGTATCCGTCCGCCAGCTCATGGGTCAGAGATGGCACTTCCCTTATGTCCGGGAAAGATTATATTAAGGTTATCAGGGCTCCCAAATGGTCCGCGAACTGAACATAAGAATTTTTTAACAGAAAATTTCAAGATAGGTTTCTGCAGAGTTTCCGCTAGAATGAAGCTCCAAGGCTGGTTTATCGGCACTTTGCTAGCAAAATCTGAAAATAAAATTTCTGTAAGAAAATTCTGATGTTCAGTTGGCGGACCATTTGGGAGCCCTGGGTTATCCACATACGCTATGGCGTATTGTTCAATAGGTCTCGGGCCGACAGGTGAAGAGAAGATAAAGAGAAATGCTCCCGGCGTGGTTGCGGCGTTCCGGAGACGTTGAACCACATATTGCATGTGTGCTTTAGTACACACACCGTGAGAATTAAGTGCTATGACGCGTTAGTCAACGACGTTCAGAAAGTGGCACAAGATCGTGGAGCCACTGTACATAAAGAGCCGCGGTTTTGAGTGGAGAACAACATCTTGAAGCCGGACTTGGTGGTCTACACGCAGGACCGAGTCGTAGTTATCGATGTTCAGGTGATTAACGACCAATTCCCACTCGAGATCGCACATAATACACTCATTGCCATAAAAATTTGCGCACCAAGAAAAATACGTGTAAATGAAATGAAATTTTACATGCGTAAATACTACTGTGATAGGAGTAGGTGATTTGAAATACAGAGAAAAAGGCTCATTTATTGCAGAAAAAAGTACAAATGAACGGAAATCTTAGTACTCTTTTCGACCCCCTCTAGGGCGAATGCACGATGCGATACGATCGGGTATTGAGGCATACAAGTTCCGTATGTTGTCCAGAGACATCTCGTTCCACAGTTGCTGTAAACGCGCCTCGAGTTCAACTAAACTCGTAGGGTGTCCAACTTGCCGTCCCAAATGATCTCAGATATGCTCGATTGGTGACAAATCTGGTGATCGAGCAGACCAAGGAAGGGTGGTAATGTGGCGGAGGCAGGCTTGTGACATCCTTGCTGAGTGTGCCCGAGCATTGTCTTGCCGAAAAATGGCTTCTAGGAGCCCTGCCACTAGTGGCAACACAAGTGGCTGAAGGATGTCCTGGACGTACCGTTGAGCTGTCATTGTGCCACAGATCAGTATTAGGGATGACCGTGTATCGTAAGCAATGGCACCCCATGCCATCACACCAGCTGTAGGAGCGATGTGTCGCTGTATAGCGAAGACATAATTGAGGCGTTCGCCATGGGGCCTCCGCATACGAACACGATTGTCATTGCTGCTCAAATTGAATCCAGACTCGTCGCTGAAGACGACCTGGTTCCATTCGGTTGCAGTCCAATCCCGTCGCGCTCGACAACTCCAAACGGAGGCGTCGATGGGTGGGTGTCATTGGCAGCGCACGTAATGGGCGCTGCAATACCAGATGTCCTTCAGCTTGACGCCTTGCGATGGTTCGGGAAGACAGAGGGGTCTGTAGAGAAGGTGCTGACTGTGTCTGGATAGAGGCCAAGGAGGCAATTGGCTCTACGCGTGCGTTTCATGTGATGTGACGGTATCCTCGACGACTGCTCTGTCGAGGGCGCCCTGAGCCTGGTCGCCGTGTAAAGGACAACGCTTCAGTCCACTGGTACCAACACCTCCTTACAGTAAAATCAGAACGGCCTACTTGACGCGATACTCGCCAAGCTGACCACCCAGCTTCCATCATCCCGATGATTCTTCCCCTCTCCAGCTCTGACAGCTGCTGATATTGTCTCCGATAGCTGCGTAGCAGCATGTCTACCTCAACGTTTCCTTTGCAAAAGAAAAGGTACACGCAGACAAGTTCTTCTTACAGTTTTATATCCAAGGAGGACGAAGTTCAACGCCCTCTAGTGGCATTACGCAATGTGCAATCACGCTGCATTTCTAATCATTTGCATATCTGCCTGATATGTACCTTCATGCCAAGTTTCATTAGGATCCCACAATTATTTCTTGGTGCGCAAATTTTTATGACAATGAGTGTAATAAGATCTCGAAGTATCAGCCCTTGGAGAGCCAGCTCGCTGGTCTCCGACCCAGAGGTGCCCACTACTCCACCCTGACAGTTAGCTGGAGGGGTGCAGTGGCGGAAACGTCCGGGAAAGAACTAGTTGGTTTGGGTGTCCTAAGGAAGTGTGATTTCCGTATACTTATGACTAGGTTGATGGTTGGCTCCGCAACGATACACCACAGGTTTCAGCGTATGACATGTGGAATACCCGCATTGAAGAAGGGTGTGGGCTGAGCCCCTCCCGCTGCCTTGGGGGGTCGTACGTATATGGGATATACGAAATACGGCAGAGCTACCTATAAAAAATACTGTACATTATGCAAAAATATATAAAAATAACCATACATTAAGTACTAGAGTTACCAGAATTGTAAAACATCAATTTTTGCTTCATTTTAACGATAAAAGTGTTAGATAATGGCGATAAAATTAGATAACATTTACTATTAAACATTAGTTTAAGGAAAAAATACGGGTTCGGAGTTACGTATTAACGGATTTTTTAGTGTTCGACACATTACATACCGAATATTAATTTAAAAGTTCTAGTTTTCAACTTATTCCTGAAAATCTCTAATTTAAATTTAGAAAGTATTAAAAGGTAACACAGAGTTTGTGTTGTTTGTGTATTTTAGCACTTTTAGGCCTGAAGGCTGAATTTCTTCCTAAATAATTCTAATCTCCAAATATCACAATAGCGCAGATATATTTGTCGAGATTTATTTGAAAAAAAAGGCGTATTTTTGTGCATTTAACTAATCAAAATTTTTCTTTGTAAAAAACTGGTGCTAATGTGACAGTCAGACACTTTGAAGAAATTCACCCATGAGATATCAACTCTTTCGGGAGCAAGACATTTGTGTTCCAAAAATGTTCAAATAATCAATTAACTTCGAACGAACAAATTACGAAAAAATTATCTGAAAATAATCAAAGTTTTTTTTTTTTTTTTTTTTTTTTTTAAGTATATTATGAGATTGAAATTGTACTGAGAAATTACTGGTGTCGTTTGACAATTTGGACATTAAAATTAACTATTCGCGGACTACAAGCGGCGTTCCTGCAAAGATCAACCCTTTCAAAGGCGTCGTTTACAGTCTGCAAACGGTTAATTTTACTGTTCCAATTGTGAATTGGCACCAGTAGATTTTGTGTAAATTTCGATCTCATAACGTACGTGAAAAAGAACTCTTGATTATTTCAAAATAAATTTGCTCTTAAATTGCGGCGTAAATCAATTATTTAAACATTTTTGGAGCAGAAATATCTTGCTCCTGACAGGGTTAAAACAGGCATAAAGCACGAGTTTGCCTCTATTGCTCGCAACAGAAAACTATGTAAAATTATTAGAGGTGTGTGAGTATATTGTGGAATGGACGGTTTTCATATAAGATGTAAAACTACTTCCCTGTCATAGACAGGCTTGCTAGTTTGGTCTCCATTTTACTCCAAAAATTAAAATTTTTACCAGAAGTCCCGAAAGAAGAATTATTACTTTATGTAATTATGAAATTCATTTCATTAATTCATTTGATTTTATTATTTCACATTAATTGAAATAAAAATTACTTTTCTTAATATTGTGTATGAATTACAAATTTCTAAGTAAAAATGGAGTACTGACAACCAGACGGACAACCTTGATCATAGATGAAAAAATCAGGACCTCGTTGGCCCCTATACGAAATTCCACATACAGGGTGTATCTAAACTACTGGGCAAAACTTTAAGGGGTGATAGTACACATCAAGACAAATAACATTAAATGGGAAACTAAGGGTCCGAAACGTCTTCCGAAGGAGATAGGCGCCATCAAAGTTTAGGGTCCAAAATTTGAAATGATTATAAAAAACGGAAAAATTGGTCGATTCGTTTCTGGTTTTCACGAAAACTATTCTTTATGTCAGTATTGTCTTGAAAATAAATTATAAAGAAAAATTTCAAAAAATGCCGATAGAGGGCGCTTTAGACTTTGGAGTAACGAACAACTATTTTTTACCGTTAGTTTTTGCATCTCATTAATTCTTTTTTTTTGGAAGTTTAGATATAAACTTAAATTTTGAGCTCAAAATCTGTGGTTAAGTAGCGCAAACTGAATTGTGTTCAATGTGAGTGTGTAGGTTCAAATTTCAAATGATTATAAAAAACAGAATAATTAGTCAATTGATTTGCAGTTTTCACTAAAACTGCTCTTTATGTGAGAATTGTCTTGAAAATAAATTATAAACATAAATTTCAAAAAATGTCAATAGAGGGCGCTTTAGACTTTGGAGTAACGTACAACTATTTTTTACTTTTATTTTTTGCATCTCATTAATTTTTTTTAAGCTTAGACATAAACCTAAATTTTGTGCTGAAAATCTAAATCGTTGAGAGTGTTTAAGTAGCGCTAACTGAACTGTGTTCGATGGGGGTGGGAAGGTTCAAATTTTCAAATGAATATACAAAACGGAAAAATTGGTCGATTCGTTTGCAGTTTTCTTTAAAATCATTCTTGATGTCAGTATTTCCTTGAAAATAAATTTTAACGATAAATTTTTAAAAATTCCGTTAGAGGGAGCCTTAAACTTTAGAGTAACCAACAACAATTTTTAACTGTTATTTTTTGTATCTAATTAAATGCTGTCAAAAGCTTAGATTTAAATTTTGAGCTCAAATTCTGAATCGTTGGGAGGGGTTAAGAAGCGCAAACTGAACTGTGTTCAGGAATTGAAATGTTACCCTGCCCATCCTACGAACACAGTTCAATTTTTCGCTACTTAATTACTCACAACGATTCAGATTTTGAGCTCAAAATTTGAATCTAAGCTTTTAAAACATTTATTTAGATAAAAAAAAAAAAGATAACGGTTAAAAATGTTGTTGGTTACTCTAAAGTTTAAGGCGCCCTCTAACGGAATTTTTCGAAATTTATCTTTAAAATTTATTTTCAAGGGAATACTGACATAAAGAATGGTTTTAGAGAGAACCGCAGACGAATCGACCAATTTTTCCGTTTTTTATAATCATTTGAAATTTGAACCTCCCCAGCCCCATTGAACACAGTTCAGTTTGCGCTACTTAACCACCCTCAACAATTCAGATTTTCAGCTCAAAATTTAAGTTTCTGTCTAAGCTTCTAAAAAAATTTAATGAGATGCAAAAAATAACGGTAAAAAATAGTTTTACGTTACTCCAAAGTCTAAAGCTCCTTCTATCGACATTTTTTGAAATTTATCTTTATAATTTATTTTCAAGACACTACTGACATAAAGAATAATTTTAATGAAAAGTCTCCTTGCAAATCAATTGACCAATTTTTCTGTTTTTAATAATCATTTCAAAATTGAACGTACCCACTCCCATTGAACACAGTTCAGTTTGCGCTACTTAACCACAGATTTTGAACTCAAAATTTAAGTTTATGTCTAAACGTCTAAAAAAAATTTAATGAGATGCAAAAAATAACGGTAAAAAATAGTTGTTCGTTACTCCAAAGTCTAATGCACCCTCTATCGGCATTTTTTGAAATTTATCTTTATAATTTATTTTCAAGACAATACTGATATAAAGAATAGTTTTCGTGAAAACCGCAAACGAATCGATCAACTTTTCCGTTTTTATAATCATTTCAAATTTTGGACCCTATACTTTGATGGCGCCTATCTCCTTCGGAAGACGTTTGGGACCCTTAGTTTCCCATTTAATATTATTTGTCTCGATGTGTACTATCACCCCTTAAAGTTTTGCCCAGTAGTTTAGATACACCCTGTATTTTCTAAAAATAAATCACCGCCTGATTTAGAGTTGTATCACAAGAAGAAAGATTTTTCGGTAACATTTTACAAAACATGATCGTTCATTTTGCTGAGTGTTCGGTAAACAGGTTTTTCAAACTTCTCGTGGGATTATTGAATTTCTCGCTCCGCTCCTATTGTTTAGTTTATCGGCGCTGAATGAATGACGAACATTTTCCGTGCAATACGGGAAATGTTCGATAAGCAAGAATAGCCAGCAGATTCGTCTCCATATCAAGGTCAGGCTACTTTTTGCTGGCTGTAATGTTGTGTTGAGGAAAAAGTTCGGCGAATAGGGCACGTGTGATACCGCTATTAGACTTCATTGATTAAATAAAGCAAAATTTCTCTTTAAGGAAATGGTGGATGATTGTTTAGGCGAAAATAATGATAATATCTACTATTTTTCTCATGAAACGGCTCATATATTAAAATTAGATTTTCCCATACACACTCGCACTCTAGCATTGTTCCACGCCAAATGTTCTTGAGTGTTACAGCTTACTAATTTTCACTCGTTTGCGAGCATTTTTAAACCGGGAGAACGCGCGCATACACAGGGTTTGAATGGTTGTTACTTTGTCACCAATAAACACAAATAACATTCGTTACCTTATTTTGTCAGAGTCAATTTTTAAAAATTTTGCGATAAAATAAGTTGTAGATTACTTTTTAAAAATTAGTGATGACAATTGTAAAAAAGATACGCTCTCTGGGTCTTTTAGGACAGACGCACGTTCTCCTGGGTTAAAGAAATAAAGAGTAGTGCAACAGCGAAGCTTTATAGTTTATAAATTAAAACAAAATATTTTCTTACAATAAACTAACAAATAGATTTAATAAACTAACGGATTATAATTGTAAAGCATTTTGTTGATTGTAAATCATACCTACGTACAAAAATCCAATAAAAATTTTAAATGATATGAATAAACCAAAATCTTCAGCTGGTTCAATATTTTAATACATTATGTCAGTTATAATGATTAGTATGTTAGGAAGCGTAAAATGAAAATTAAAAAAAGAAACTACATTTAAAAAATTACAATGTGTACATTTATAAGTAAATAAAAAAATAACATAAAACTGCTTTTGAGAAAGTTTTTCAATATTATAGTTTCATCAAACCTTCTTAGCGAAACAACAATTCAGTTATAACAGAAAATAAAACAGAAGTGTTTATATAAAATTACAAAGAGAGGTTTTCCATTTCAATAAATTGGGCTTAAGTAGAGTCTCTTCACAGACGAAGAAATTGAATCAATCATGTGAATGCATGCGACTTTAAAAGTTTCCTAGTATATAAAATTGCTTTTAAAAGTATCTATCATTGAAAGCAACTCTGAATAAAAATAAAGAAAGAAATACAGCAAAAGTGACAGCTATTATGCCTCTAGCTCATTCTTTTTACTTTTTTACTTCCTTCTATTTTTACAAGAAGAAAGAATTGGACTTCTGAAAATTTTTGGCTTCCAGTTTTTGATTGATTTACACGTTCTAGGTGTCGGAGATTCCAAAAAACATGTTTCTACAAATGTCTGTGTGCGAGTCTGTAAGTACGTATATGACACTAATATTGCGGGAGCACTCTCTCAAGAACGCACGGCATTTAATAAAATTTTGTATTGAGTTTGTCCCTGATATAAATTGGTGCTGATTAGTTTTTGGTTTAACCCTTTGAGCTCTGGTGGGTAAATTTCTTAAAAATTCCAAATGTCACATTGGCACCAGTATTTCTCAAAGAAAAAACCGGTTATCAATGTACATGAAAAAATGCATTAAACTTTTTCAAATAAATCTGTTCGAATTTTCTGGTGTCGTTGTGACATTTCTGAAAGAAATTCTACCATCAGAGCTCAAAGGGTTAAAACACTCGATAAGTGGCGTTGCTGTGCACCATTTTTTGTGATTTCTGCAATAGCTCTATCTCAAGAGCTAATACACAGATTTACATCAAAATAATGATCAATGTTTGCCAGATTGAGGACTACCTTAATTAAGACTTTTCGTCAGTCACCACTTTTTTAAAATAGTATAATCCGCCTTAATTTTAAGGATTTTTTTTCATCCACTTTAATATAGGTCGGAAATTTCTATAAAAATAAAGCGATGATAACCAAACAATATCGGGACATTTTTGATACCAATCTGACAAATGTCCTTATGATGCTGTCAGTCCATGAAATGCATTGATGTATTCAATATCATGGTGTAAATCTTTTGACAGATGTCGCTTCTATGCAGTATTTTTAACCACTTAATCGTCGTGCCCATGACATTCATAGGTTGCAAGTTCCATGGCTTTTATTCAGAATTCTTTGATTCACACCAATTTAATAAAATTGTGTAATTGGTTTTATTCTGGTACCATTTTACGTTTCTTTAAGTAAGAGGAATATTTTTTTTCAAAAAAAGTGGTGGCAATGATGAATTTGAATTTTTAAATCGTAATTTAATGCGACCATTAAGAGGTTAATGATTACCATAGTAGCTTAATATTCAGAACAAATTTGCTGATTTTTACCATACTTCAGATTCAGTTAGTCCTTAACATGAATTGACGTTTTCTACATTTCGGTGTAATTTGCCTAACAGATGGTGTTGCTATGCTCTACTTTTTGCTGTTTTTGCAATAACTCTATCTCAAAAATTAATGAACGAATTTTTATAAAACTTCTATTTCAGTTAGTTTTTAATATGGCGTGGTACTGTTTATTTTGTTGTACATTGCCCAAAAGGTATAACTTCTGGCTGCACTTTTCACAATTTTATAATAATATATTTCTTACAATGCAGTAATATTTGAATAATTAAAAAAAATGATCTCGTAACCTGAACAATTATTGATTTTAAGGATAATAACATGACACTATTCAATGTAAAGCAGCATTGCCAGTGGGCCACTTTTTTTAATTTAGATTTTTTTGATTGACACTATACGTTTAAAATTGTATATTGGATTTTAAAATTACTACATGTTATTTAATACATGTTTATATATTGAATGTAATATTAAATGTATCTTAAAATCCATAAGCAGTCTCTTGTGTAATACACATTTGAAAAACTAACAACAACAACAAATGAGGAAAAATATCAAATTTTAAAAAAGTAGTAGAGATTTAAAAAAATTCAAATTTATAAACTTTTTAAAAATTTTTAATTAAATATGCAGTTAAATTCTTTTTTTCCTTCAAAATGTATTTTTCATTGAACACTGAAATACAGTGATTTCCCAATTCAACCATATTTTTTTTAAAATAAACAAAATTGCTGAAAATCTGTTAACACTGAAAAGACGAGAACTTTTTCACAAGTTAAAAAAATATATATATTTAATACCAGAATTTTTATTTAGGACTGTTTAATGTTGAAATTTTGATTAACCCCCTTTCTTCCTTACATTCTTTTAAACATAATTTATAACGACATTCTTGGTTTGAATCAACATGTATTCATTAGGTAGCCGCCGAAATGGTCCTTCACCGTCCTTGTAGTGTTAAATAAAGCATGATATAGAATTCGTTATTTCTGGTTTAAACACAAAACTTCTAAATAAATATGGAGGACAAATTCGAACATTGTTGCCAAGTAACATTTAAACCCAATTAAGCAGCAGAAAAAATTAATCGCCACCATTTAAACTGTTTAGAATAACTGTTAGGTCTTATTAGCTTCTTTTGCTTGCTCGGTTAATAAATAATCACACAACTTTTAATAATTAAAATTTCTGGTATTAATAGATTTTTCTTAAGAGAGTTGCCATATAAGATTCCATAATGAATAAAGTACGGTTCAAGAATTATTTATTTGATATCTTATTTATACGCATCAAGATTTCATTCACAATATTTAAAAAATGTACTTGAAAACAAAAAATCATGATTATTTCCATTTTTTCTTACTTCTAAAAAAGATATGAAAATTAAAAAATTGAGAGCTAAATATTTTTTAGAAAGAAATTTTTTATAGGACTATAACATATTATAACATATAAAACTATTTTTCTTTTAGATTAAGTTCGAAAAGATACATTCTTTAAGCTCAGGGTTTTAAAGATTTCAAGGAATGATTTTTAGGGAATTTAAATAGGCATATAATGTGGCATGATATTTCTAGTTTAAAAAAAACCTCTGCTTAGATTATATTTTATGAAGAGGTATTGAAAGTAAGAGTGAAATTTCATTTTATATTTATAAAATGAAATTTCATTCTTAAAATTTCATTTTATATTTAAAAAATGAAATTTCATTCCTAAAATTTAAATTTTTAAAGTACAAAAGTTATTTAGGTGAAACATGTTGAGAAACGGTCCTTTAGATAAAGCTATATTAATTCGTATTTTTACTTTTTTTTCTCTTCTTCACCCTTTGGAAGTTGTTGGAAAATGTTGTTTAAAAATAGTAGGGCAGAAAAAGAATGGCTCTTCACCCGTCACTCTGAATTTGTACACACAGTCTCTTTAAAATAAAACACAATAACTCGCCATAACTCGCGAAACCGGTTTTTCCCTCCAAAGACTGTCATTATAATTGACGTTCCCGCCGGAACAGGTATGTCGTTTGTGTGCATCCGAAACTTGAGAACAGAAACAGAAATTTGCCAACAAAGGTGGGAAATGTCAATCTTTCATTTTTCTTGGGAAGGGAGGAGTAAACGAAATAATTACAATTTCATAGTGCTATAAAAATAGTAACAGTTATCAATCATTAGTGTTACTTCAATAGTTTCAGTAGACTTCTTTAATTACGCATTTTTACTGCACATTTCCTAAAATTTTGTTTTATTAAGAAATCTTAATTTTGTTATTGTACAAGCCGCAAAGCTCGGTTTACCCTGAAATATTGTAAATGGTATAAGTGAATTTATTAGAACTTAAATTACCCGAACTTTGCTCCTCTAAACGCTTCTATATTATCAATTATTTTTACCAGCTTTTCAAATTTATGTGAAAAACACAATTTTTACCCGCCGACCTAGTTCAGGCATCTACACTAGTATAACATAAATTTAATACACACACAGACATTCATATGCAGATAAATATAGACTATATTAATACATACATAGTTGTCAAAAATCCGGATGTTTTATATTTAAAAAAAAACTGATTGTTTTTATTTATATAATTGTTTAGAAATTGTTACGCCAGTAAAAATGGTAATTTAATTTTTAATTGCCTGAATCTACAACTGAGCTACACGGTCTATATACAGTCTGACACTCATAACTATTATATGTTAGTATGTTTTCGCGATTAGTGCCAGGCTGCGTATCGTCCTTGTAATTCAATTCGTAGAGCGTTGGCAATAAATGGTAATGACGCAGGTTTGATTCCTTGCCTGGAGAGTTTTTCGCTCTATTGGTTCCAATGTCCGTGGCAACGTTACTGGAATTATTTTTCGTCTCATGCTTAGCACAAGGTTGCAGTTTGTGATGATTCTCAATCTTGAGCTACAGGTGAAACCTTGACAGCATAAAATAATGAAGAGTAATAGGCTGAAAGACATCCGACTAACTCAGTGGGAATGGTGTTTGCACGTAATGCCAATTTCTCAGGTCCAAACCCTAGCCTGGAATATTTTTCACTGCTTTGGATTCTCAGCTTATAAGCAACTTGAATAAAAATGCAATCACATATAATTAATAACCAGAAATTTTATTTATAAAAAAATTCATACATAACTCCAAAAAACAAGAAATTGCATAGTTACCGTGATTTATCGCGTATGAGCCGTGGCTTAACAAAGACTTTTTCCAAAACAGAAAATTTTTTGTAAAAAAGAAATCAAATACGTGCTAAGCACAAGCAAGTATTATTTAAAAAAAAATTAATCGAGTTATCCAAGGTGCGGCGTTTACGCGCGAAATTAAGGTATTTCTTTTATATTTCAAATTATACTATTTAAATTCGGAAATAAACGGAGATGTTGAATAATTGTATATGAATATATTTCAAATTATGAAAGATAATTATGATTTTTTATTGCCAAATCTGTAAATTTATATCATATATTCGTGATTTTGCACATTATTTTGAGGAAAGAGAACATCTTTTCGGCAACTAAATGTTATTAGAGATTAGAGACAGTGAAGGGGGTAAGATTACTTTGATTTATATTCTGTTTCACTTTGAGGCCAGTTGAGCGAATTTTTTCCCACTTAATTTTAATTCCCAAATGTCTCATTGCCAACAGAATATTCCATATATATACTTTTAATTAATACATTTTTTCGAGTATATAGTGAACTGAATTTTTGTATGCAAAATACTGCTGTCAGTGTGATATTTCGGGATGTTGAAGAAATTCAACCATGAGATCTAAAAGGGTTAAATGTCATGTGTGAATTTAAACTTTTTTATGTTTTTAGTTTCATAGAATAGCAAAATTGCAATCTGTCATTTCTGCCTTGCCTGTCCAAAATAAATGCGAATCATTAAGTAGGTGACTTTTCTTTATCTACCGTTTTTGTTCTTTTTGATGTCATAAAGCTGATTACGTTTTGTTGCAAATCACTCAAAAAGTGGCGCTGCCATGTTGCATTAATCTTGATTATCGCAATAGCTCTATGTAGGCATGAGATTTCCGCTTTTTTGGACACCAGTATAATCTTAGAGAAAATGTTGTTCTCTTAAATCGCAAAAATGTTTCGATTAAAGAATATAGCATTTTCTCTAAGATTTTACTGGTGTGAAAAAAAGCGGAAATCTCATCCCTGTCTATCTCAAGAACTAATGAACGAAATTTTTTAAAACTTCAGATTCAATTTGTCCCAGATATAGATTAGTATTGTTTAGTTTTTGGTGTAAATTTCTCAACAGATGTCATTGCTATGCTGCATTTTTCATTCTTTCGCAGCAAATGTATTTTAAGAATTAAGGCATGGATTGTCATTAAACTTCAGATTCAGTAAGTACCTAATAAAAAAATGATCCTGATTAGTTTTTGGTGTACATCACACAACATGTGGCGCTGTTATGCTTATTTTTGTTTTAAAATTTTAAAACAGCTCTATTTTAAAAACTAATGCACGAATTTTCATCAAACTTCAGATTCACTTATAAGTTGACTCAATTTGTTGCTGACTAGATTTTAATTTAAAGCAACTAACCAGTGGCGCTGCTGTTCTGCATTTTTCAAGAAGTATTGACATGCATAAGATAGAAGATAGTTTTGAAATAGTCCTATCTGACTAGTTTTAAATTTAGAAATTAATAAAACAAAATCCCACGTATTTCCATATGTACTACATCTGTGCGCGAAATTTCAAGTACGAGCGTATTACATTTACTCTTATTTAAAAAAATGATATGACGATACCAGAGATGCGAGTAGATTGTGATTTGCAGCATCTGGAATAGTGTGCAGTCCTACTGGAAAAGGTGTTCCTTTATTATCAGAGAGTAAAAATTCTCTGCCTTGTAACTGCATAGGAAAAATTCCACCATCAAAGTTCCACCCATGTTTTTCGGAAATAAAAATTGCCTAATTTAACGGTAAAGGTGTGTGATTGAGTAAATTGAAATTTCTTTTGAAAATTCAAGGATAGAAGTTTGTCTAAGACGTACTCAGACTTGAAAATATTTCAAAATTTCTCACTTCCATTTTAAGTAAAATAACTCATTAGATTTTCACATAGGAACAAGTATCGCAGACTGGATACATAACAAAATGAATGAAAGAATTTATCAGTTTTCATTATTTTGGCGCTTATTTTGAAACAAATAAAAAACTCTTTGCAATAAAGTGACTTCATATTTGATAAAATAAACATGTGAATAATTTCAGGTTTAAGATACAGATATTCTCCATAAATCCACGAATATTGCATGAAAACTATTAAATAATTCAGACAAAATTTTACGTTCACAGATGCACATTTAAAATTTTTTAAAATAAACGAAATTAAAGTAGTCACAAACACTAGAAAGCAGTATTGCCAGTGGGATCCTTTTTAAAATTCTGATTTCTGGATGGGTACAATTGTTTCAAAATAGTAAAATTCGCCTTATTTAGACCTATTAATTAAGACAAAAACAAGAGAATTTTTTCCATTTCAGAAAAATGGTTCTAATCTAGAAAGTTCCATTTTAAAAAAGAAGCTAAATGGCAACGCAAGACTGAATGTTTAACGGGAGTTTTAGTATTTTACACCTGAATTTTTAGTTAAAACTGATTATGTTTAATTGTTAACCCGTCAGTAGTCGCGTGTCGGTCTTTTCGCCGCCCGTGTAACTTATCTTATCCTAACTTGCATCACATTACAAATACAGCGGAGATCTACCATGTAGCTGTCTTTGAAGCTTTCTAGACCACTTTAGTGAAGTAACAGAATACCTCTGTTTTTCTTTCAGGTACATTTTTAGAAACAAAGTTGAAATTTGCGAAAAAGTCTATGTAACAATTACTAATGTCAGTTCATTTTTACTTTTTCCAGTTACTCCAGATCACATGAATAAAATGCATAATTTAAGAAAACTGCAAATTTATATCTTTATTGAAATATTATTTTCGTATATTAGGTGAAAAATATTTCTTATTTTACATATTTGGTTTGCGGGGGGCGTTCGGCGAAAAGACCGAGCGCGACTTATGACGTTGTGAAAAAAGTCGCGACTACTCGCGGGTTAAGGTGAAACTGATTAAACTATTTTTTTTGTACAAAAAATGTCTGATTTACATTTTTTATTTTAACCTGATCATAATCTCTTCTCACTGTCTTTATATTGCCTGCCGGATACCACTGAAATTTTATAGTAATCGTTGCTTTACCTAATCATCAAATCTCTGCGATTTAAAAAGTCAACAATTTCTTGAAAAAAATTGTGGTACAAGGCGATCCACAGTTTGAAACCCATATTATACTATTAAATCATTACTTACATAAAGATAGCTTGTTTTTAATTGTAATATGTGTAATTATAGAAATTTTTTATGCGAGTATTTTTAAATTGCGACGAAAATGTTGCTTTTTCAGGTAGGTAATTTTGGTGGAACAGTGTAATTTATACAACATTTAAGAGTAGAATGAATCCTTAGTCGATTCAAAAAGAAATCTTCGTTAGTTGATGAAAATGACATTTTGAATTATGTAATACACATGCATTGAATAATTTATTGTTATCGTACAGCAATATATTTTCGAACCTTTGTCAATTTTGTAACCTAAAGAAAAAGATGTTAAGGATAATGAAATGTACATCTTAGAACCATAATTATCTTGAGATAACACTTCTTAGGTACAACTAAATTACGAAACTGCTTATTACTTCCGATGATATTTTATATTTTACGTAATACTTGGAGGAAAGAGAGAATTTCTTATAAACATCATTCAGTGAAGGGATGTAACATTATATTTACTTATAACCTTTATATTTTGCAAATGAATTTTGACCCTTTTTTTCATTTTTACATTCATGTAATAAAAGAAATATTAATTAACCATTTATTCTTCTAGTTTCTGTTTAATACTAGAAAGCGGATATTTTTTCTCGAGATTCCTAAAAATAAATTACATCAGAATTTTCATTTTAAACTAAACGACTTATTTATTTAAATCAGTTTTCTGCATTATATATATAACTTATTTTATAAAGAATTTTCTAGTTTGAAGGAACATCTATCCATTTGTTACGAGTCAAAATGAAACAGTGTCGCTGTTCTTCGGTTAACCCTTTGAGGACCAAAGCACTTTTATTCTTAAAATGCTGAAATAATTGATTGACACCAGAATTGAATAATTAATATATATATATATATATATATATATATATATATATATATATATATAAGTGTTTCGTGGCTTACTTGAAAGTATTAAAATTTTCTTTCGAAATTCGGGTGTCAATGTGGCATTTTGGAATTAAATTTAAGTGAGATATATTTTATCCCACCGCCCTTCAAGGGGTCAATACAGGTGACGATCTTTAATCCGTTAACGTCCATTTTCGTAAGCTTTTCTTAATTCTTTGACACAAGCTTCTTCCATGTAGTTATTTTGAATTATTTAATCTCTGAAAATTTGAGTTTAGAAAATTTCCATACTTAAATACTGGTACTGAATTTTAAAAGATTTGTTCGGTTGTAGGTAATCCATAAATAAACGGTTAGGCGGGAATGCGTTAAAAAACTTATTTTAATCTATTATTATAAGCGACTGAGCATCAGAAGTCGTGGCATTACTTTACTACTTTACTACTATATACGAAATACGGCCTAATTTAATCATTGAATGTTACATGATTGAATAAAGTGAAATTTAGTATATAGCAATATCTGTAATAACGAAATACATCACACGACGCTTTACTGCCGATCGCTATGATATTTTTTTGGACATCAACGCATTTATTTAGCACATACATACGAATATTACTTTCAAAATTTATAATTTACTGCGGGTAAACTTCAGAAATTTAGAAAGAAATAATAGAAAATTCCATTCCACGTAATGGGATATATTATTTTGTATTCTGTGTCAGATTTCAGGTACGAGATTCTTTCAATTACTCTTATTGAGAAAGTAATGTAAAGCTATCCGTGACGCAAGTAGAATTTTAAATTAATTCTTCTGAACTAGTGATAGACAGAATAAATGATTTAAGTATTTGAAAGAATCATTCCTATATGTACCAATACGTACTTTCCAACTTTTGTATATTTTTAAAATCAATTATCACCAGAAAGTCTGAAAAAAAGCATAGTTGCAGGCTTTGTTTTTTATGTTTTATAAATTATCTTCAGAATTTTTTAAGATAAAAGCAATTTTTAGATTTTTATGGGGATTAACGTTAATAATATCTTTGGATTTTAATTCGCTAATTCTAGTTAAATTAGTTTAACGTTTATTGCTTTTGCACTGCTACTTGTCATTGCATTTCCTATCTATATCATAAAACGTTGTTATCTGGGCTTTAACCCTTTCCGGCTCAGTGTGTCCTGTCTGGACACACCTAATTTTAGTTCCAAACTTGCAATTGGTACCAATAATATTTTAATAAAACCTTACTTTTACAAAAAAAAAAAAAAAAAAAAAAAAAAAAAAAACCTTAAATTAAGAAGTTCTTGATTTCTTAAAAAGTCGTTTGTAAATTCCGGTGTCAGTCGATAATGTCTCATTTTACTAACAGAATTTGTCCGCGCTGGAAAGGGTTAACCCATTAGTGCCTAGCGTCCCTTTTTAGGGACGCTTCAAAAGGTGCATTCAGCACTGTTTTTGACACCGGTAAAAGAGAAAAGCAATAATTATTTTATTTAAATGATGCATTTTCGTGATTAATGAACTAAACTTAAATCTTCTAAAAATAGTGGTGCCAACCAAATAAAATTTTCGCAAAAGATGCTGGGCACGAATGGGTTAAAAGTCGATGGTTCAGATTAGGCCGCCCTTGCAAACGGTCCGCGTCATTAAAGGTTAATATCTCGTTGAATTTTTGACGATATTTTTCGAAAATAATCAAAATGCTTTTATAATGCTTTTATAAGTTTGTAACAATATGTACCACCAGCTATCTTCAACACATTTGAGTTCAGCGTTACGAAAGCTGTTATGCGATACCCCACACGATACAGGAAGAAAATATTTTTTCTTCAAGTAATTTAATTACCTTCTACATAATCTTGAACATATTTGTAAATGTTGATAAGTAACTGTTGATAAGTTGTAACTAATGATTTATTACTATGTGGGTCAATATTCTTTATTACATCCCCCAATTTGAACTTCCCATGTTTTATAGTTTACGAGTAAAATGGCGGGGACAGACGGACAACAGTGGCGTAACCAGGGTGGGTGCCCCAGTGCTCTGAATACTGGTAAATTTCAAAGTTATCTTCGCATTATCTAACCAGAAATGTTTTTTTCTGAATCAAAGAGAAGAAAACCTTACAATTTCGTGAAAAACTTGATTAGCATATTCCTGACGTGATACAAAATCTGCTGACTTTGATTCGTACACGTGCTGAATTTTATACGGATATCTCGAAAGAATGATCCTTAGACATCACCATACAGAAATTTCAGTTCATCGTGAAACTGCATGTGCACTGTATTCACCATGTGCTGACGATGTCGAATGAGGAAAGGTATCGAGTCCTACTACATTTACGAAAGCAAAAACATTTGAGGCCTCATTTGCGTATCAAAGGTGGATGCCCAAAAGCTCTGAATATCGGTAACTTTTTTAAGTCCTCTTTGGCTTATCTAACTAGAAAATTTTCTGCTATGAATTAAAAAGAAGAAAACCGTACAATATTACTGGTTTTAGCTACCCACTCTGGTTACGCTACTAAGCTTTACATTTCTTTGAGGATCTTCCATTGAGTCCTTTCCTAAAATTTTTTTATCGTAGACTTCAGATTTGTTATGTTCATCGGACCTTTTCCAGTTTTTACTCCAGACCACAAAAACGCAAAACTAAATTTGCCAGTTTCTCCCTTTTATAATATAACTTAAGAGAGACCCGTAAGAAAAAACCCAAAATTTTTATTATTGATTTTAATGTAATGAATTTTGGTGTACTACTTAAGAATCTTTTTGTAAGGAATAATTAGCAAAAAAATTCACTTTTTATTAAAAAGTATATTTTTTATGGGGATTTTTATGATATTTTTTTGTCGAAAAATACACTTTTTAAAATTACTACTCCTCATTCAATTTTCAATATTTTGGTATTACTAAAATTTCTTAAATAGTGTTATAGTATATAGAAAAGAACTAAGGAAGGATATTTTTAATTTTCTATTTTAATCGGCTAGAAAAAAATAAATAAAAATACGCATGATAAATTTCCTTAAAATCATTATAATTTTCATGTCTACCGATTTATGTAAAATTTTCAGAAATATTTAAAAAATATATCTCTCCTTACTTTTCTTGCCAATTTTTTTAAGATTCTAAAAACATAAACACTTTGTTTCTAAATCATTTTACCACTGAGCCTTAGTACTTTGAACTTAGGCAAAATATGAAAAAAGTCATTTTCAGGAAACCACGTTTAAAATGGCCGCTAGTCCTTTAAACTCTATAGTGAGTACAATTAAAAAAGCTCATTTTCTACCTGTTCCAAGTGTCCCCGAGTTCTGAAATTTTGCATGGATATTCGCAAATATGTATTTTATCGTTTTCTGAGATTTAAAAAAAAATTGAACTTTTGATGATTTTTGGCCGAAAATGGGGTACGGGTCTCCCTTAACCCTTTGCGGGGCAGGGCAAATTCATTGCTTAACTAAAGAAATTAATGACTGACACCGGAATTTGAAAACAATTTTATTTGTAAATAAGAAAACGGTATATTTCACGCATTCAATAAACCCTAATTTTCTTTAATAAAATTCCGGTGCGAATGTGGCGTTTGGGAATTAAAATTAAGTGGTATATCTATGAAACCACCGCCCCGCAAGGGGTTAACTCTTTCAGGGGCAAGGTACGTGTATTCGTAAAATGTTGAAATAATTGAGTGACATCAGTATTTACACGAAATTTTATTTCTAAACTAATAAAAGTGTATTTTTGCGTATTTCATAAAGGTGAATTTTTTTTAGACAATTTCTGGGGCCAGTGTGGCAATTTGGATTAGGATTAGGTATTGTCATCTGCCAACACCGCCCTTCAAATGGTTAACTAATAAAAAAAGCATGTCTAAACATAGCAATTATATATAATTTTTATATCACAATTCTTTTTCAATGCAATTTTTTAACCTTCAAAAAAGCGTTTGAATATAAACGACCTTTTAATAAAAATCTGAGCACGAGGTTGTCAAAATATTGCGCCATGATCTCATCTGCTTATATAACACATGGTATAAATAGTTTTGATATAGTACAGAAGTGTCACATGTTTTTTTAAAATTGTAACTATTCATTAAAAGTTTTTTTCCTTATGAACAAAAATCCTACACGGTTCTGAGCATATATAGAAAACCCGCACATTTATATTATACTTATTTTTCTAAAAATGAAAATGTCAAAACTCCTGGAACATCCGAATCACCCGACATATATTACGGTGTAGTTTGATATTTTTCTCTTTGAAATAACTTAATATATTTAAGCTATATAAAATAAAATATTTCCTTAAAATTTTTTGAATAAATTTTCAGTTGTATTTCAGTAAGTTTTTAATAAATTAATACATGAATAATTTAATACATAAAAGAAAAAAACAAAAAACAATGACTAAACAAACGCAAATAAACTGGTTAAATAGCTTTTTCATTTTCCTTTATTAAAGAAAAGTGCATTTCTTCGAGATATTTTTGTTTCTAAAATATTCTTCAACGGGATAAAAACTGAAAGAAAAAGCGTTTTCAATTCTTTCCGAACTTTTCTACTTCTTGAAAAGCAGTTTTCAACATTTTCCAAAATTTACTCCTCTTTTATGCCTTGAAGAATTTCATTTAGAATTCAAAAGTGAGAACAACATCTGCAGGCACTTGCGCTTGAAGTTTGAACGAGATCAATGCCGAGCATGCGCAGGTTTACAAAACACATGGTGAAGTAGAAGATTTGAACAGTTTTAGCCGAGATCACGAAGCTGAAGGACCGGAAAAGAAACAGCGACGTAACCAAACAAATTATTTAAAACACGTGCTGTATATCTTCTGTATGGATGTAGTGCCGGGAACATTGTTCTTACTTTTGTCGGCAATAGTTGGTAAGTTTTGAGGAATTCAATCTCGTTTTTATTATTATAAAAATTTCATCTAAGTTTGTTTTTTATAAATGAATGTGTATGTTTTCAAGATTTGAATATTCAATTTTTTAAAATAATCTACTAACGAAAACGTTAGGATTACCATAATTTCTGGTGTATAATCTGCGGACCAACCAATTCTTTTTGTATCCAGAAGTTTTATTTAGTGATTGAAAAAAAATAATTATGGCGATTTAATAAGTTACATTTCTTTTTTAAAACTTTCTAGGTCGAAAAATGATTCTTTTAGCCGCGGATTATACGCCGGAAATTACAGTACCTCTTTAAAATCGTTTATTTACAGGATTTGTACTAGTTCCGTTATTTTCAAGGTGAAACACCAGCATTTCGTTCGAATAAATAAACAAGTAAACCTACGACACGTTCAAAAGCACAACATTTTCCTTCTTTAAGCAGAGGTATTTATAAGAAAATGCTGGTACAGAAGAATTTTTTAGACCGGATGTTCCAAGACCCGCACGGACACTGATTTATAAAACATTTTGCACAATTTGAATACATTCTAGGAATTTACTTTTATTTGGAAATTCCTTATATATACTAGAAATTCTAAGTATTACTTTTTGCTTTATTTAATGGCAGACGTTTCTTGATTACCTAGAATGAAAATTCTTCTTTAAAAATTTCTATAATGGCATCAGAATTTCTGAATGAAAAAACTAATTCCTGAAATAAACACATTTGCGCTAATGATACAAAACGCTAAGATTGAATTTTTATTTAACTTTAAAAGAGGCAAAGAACTTCTGATGATAAATATTGTAATGTTAGAATGACCCCAGAACTGATGAACAATTTTTAATCGTAAAAGCTATCGCCTTGCTTTAATAAATGAAAAATTTCATTATGAAATACTGGTGCTACTTTTTCATTTGTGAACTCAAATTATGTAACAGAAAATTGTACCAACGTACTACACGGACTTAACCCTTACCGGCGCGGGCAAAATCTGCTAATAAAATGAAAAATTATCGATTGACACCGGAATTCACAAACGAATTTTTTTTTAGATATTTTGAATTCCTTAATTTAAGCATTTATTGTAAAAGCAAAATTTTTCTAAAATATTATTGGTGCCGTTTGCAAGTTTGGAATTAAAGTTAGGTATCCCAGACCGGGCACAATGTGCTGGAAAGGGTTAACTGTGAGCAAAATTTTAAGTTTAATATTTTTTTAATTTAACTTAGTTTTAATAACGAACTTTTGAGTAATAAACGTATTCAATATTTTTAAAATTGTGTCAGAATACAACTGGAAATTGTATTTGACATTCAAAAAAAATTTCAAATGGTCGCGAAATTTTTTTTAACCACTAAACAACTAAATAGTCGCATTAAATTACGGTTTAAAAATTCGAATTTATTATTCCCACCACTTTTTTGAAAAAAATATATTAATCTTATTTAATGACAAGTAAAATGATACCAGAATAAAACCAATTGCACTATTTTATAAAACTGGTGAGAATCAAACAATTCGGAATAAAAGCCGTAAAGCTAGCAGCCTGTGAAAGTCTCGGGCGGATAATTAAGTGGTTAACTGATCAATGTTTTTGAAAAAAACTTTCAAAGAATGCCTTTTTTATGTATTTTATATAATTTTTAATCTCTTCGCATCTGTTTTTCGAAAATGAAAATTTTTGCCTAAGTGCATTAGAAAAAATCTCGTATTATGTAATGCAAAATTTACAATTAAAATTTTCTGGTGAGACTAATAAATCATGATTGGCAAAATCACGTTGCCCGTATGTCATACAGCCAAATCAGGGAAGCGATTAAAATGTATATTAATTCCTCCTGGAAATAGTAATATAAATATGCCTCATGAACAGGGGTGCAAAAATCTAGGCGCCAGCAGGCAGTTTCTCATCACAAAATTTATTTCGTTTTTCTTCCTCTAATATTTCGTGTAAAATTCCTGCTAGAATGCTACTAAATTTTGAGCGAAAAAAACTTTAAAATTTTAGTGGTGAGAGACTACCCTCTGGCGCCTAGATTTTTGCACCCCTGCTCATGAACTTATATATATAAATATTTAATAATTTTTATTAGTAAATTGTTTTATTTGGCAATACCGTTCCAAATAAATCTGTCCATACATATTTTATACGCAGGTGTCAAATTGCATCCAACCGTCCATAATATATGGGTTGCTAACGCAATAACCACGTTTATTACATTTTGTGCTAAAAATTTCTTTAAGAAATGACATTAAATAAGTTCGACATCGAAAGAGAAATAATAATAATTAAAAAAAAGGATTAAGCAAATTTTCTGGCTCCAAGTTTTGTTATCCCTCTAATTCCCAGGGTAAAGTGAGTTCTAGAAATTGAGTGATTCAGAGAATCAGAATTCATACTAGAAAATTTATGTTTATTTAAAAACGAAATATCTGCTATTTGTTGAAACAATTTTTTTTAATTTAAATTGGTATTTTAAGATTGTGGTGTGAATATGAAATATCTGAATTAAAAAATCCTCTAAATCACGAACAATGATGGAAGTAAATATGCTTCCATGGGCATTACAGAGTCAAACTTCATTATATTAATCCACATATTACGAAAATTTAGGAAAAACTCACATTTCTGTTCATGTTTAGATGTATAAAAGCGTAAAAAGTGCAATATTATTACAAACTAAAATAGAAAAATCTTTCAGTTGAATTATAAAAGGAATCATGCAATCATTTTTAGGTGCGTTCGTATTTATATAAGTACGTAGCACCTATAGTTGTAGTTCCGTCTGTCTGTCTGTCCGTCTGTCCGTCCGTCCGCATATAACAACGCAAAAACTACCCAACCGAATTATTTGAAATTAAAAATATATAATTATTACATAATTTTGTCGAGTCATTTCAAATTTTATGAAAATCGGATGCATAGATCAATTACAGGAACAATCAAAAGTATTCCATTACATTGCGGTCAACGGGAAAAAGTTTCAAATGCATTTTAATCGTTTGAAAATTAAAATATATAATCATTACATAATTTTGTCGAGTCATTTCAAATTTTATGAAAATTGGATTAATAGATCAATTATAGGGACAATCAAAAGTATTCCGTTGCATTACGGTCAATGAGAAAACATTTTTCAAATGCATTTTAATGGTGTTACTCTCATTCGAATATAATAGAATACATGAACCTATGAAATATATATACAGGGTGTCCCTAAACAAATGGTATATACGCTAGGGGGTGATAGAACACATCAAGACGAGTAATAGTAAATAGGAAACCAAGGGTCCCAAACGTTTTCCAAAGGAGATAGCCGCCATTAAAGTTTGGGGTCCAAAATTTCAAATACATATAAAAAACGAAAAAATTAGTCGATTGATTTGCGGTTTTCACTAAAATTATTCTTTATGTTGGTATTTTCTTGAAAATAAATTATAAAGATAAATTTCAAAAAATGCCGATAGAGGGCGCTTTAGACTTCGAAGTAATGAAAAACTATTTTTTGCCGTGATTTTTTGCATCTCATTAAATGGTTTCGTAAGCTTAGACTTAAACTTAAACTTTAAGCTTAAAATCTGAATAGTTGGAAGCGGTTAAGTAGCACAAACTTAACTGTGTTCAGAGGATTTAAATTTCAAATGATTATAAAAAACGGAAAAATTGGTCGATTGATTTGCGGTTTTCACTAAAATTATTCTTTATGTCGGTATTTTATTGAAAATGAATTATAAAGATAAATTTCAAAAAATGCCGATAGAGGGCGCTTCAAACTTTGGAGTAACGAAAAACTACTTTTTACATTATTTTTTGCATCTGATTAAATGTTTTCGTACATTTAGACTTAAACTTAAATTTTGAGCTCAAAATCTGAACAGTTGAGAGCGGTTAAGTAGCACAAACTGAACTGCGTTCAGAGGGTTCAAATTTCAAATGATAATAAAAAATTGAAAAATTGGTCGATTCGTTTGCGGCTTAAAATAAAACTGTTCTTTAAGTCAGTATCTTCTTGAAAATGAATTTTAAAGATAAATTTCAAAAAATTCCGTTAGAGGGCGCCTTAAACTTCAGAGTAATCAACAACAAATTTTAACCGTTATTTTTTGTAGCTAATTAAATGCTTTCCAAAACTTGTTAAATGTTTTCGAAATCTTAGATTTAAACTTAAATTTTGAACTCAGATACTGAATCGTTGAGAGGGGTTGAGAAGCGCAAACTGAAGTGTGTTCAGGAGTTGAAATTTAACCCCCCCTCCCCTCGAACACAGTTTACTTTTGCGCTACTTAAACACTCGCAACCACTCAGAATTAAATCTCAAAATTTAAATCTAAGCATTTAAAAGCATTTAATGAGATTTAAAATAAATAACGGTTAAAAATAGATGTACGCTACTCCAATGTCTAAGGCGCCTTCTATCGGCATTTTGTGAAATTAATCTTTAAAATTTATTTTCAAGAAAACACTGATTTAAAGAGTAGTTTTAGCAAAAACCGCAAACGAATCGACTAATTTTTCCGTTTTTTTTATAGTTTTCCGTTTCGTTTGAAACTTAAACCCTCTGAACACGGTTCAGTTTGTGCTACTTTACCACTCCCGACTATTCAGATTTTGAGCTCAAAATTTAAGTTTAAATCTAAGCCTACGAAATCATTTAATGAGAGGCAAAAAATAACGGCAAAAAAATAGTATTAGGATGGATTTTGTTAATCCAAAGTCTAAAGCGCCCTCTATCGTTTTTTTTTTAATTTATCTTTTTAATTCATTTTCAATAAAATATCGACATAAAGAATAGTTTTAGCGAAAACCGCAAATCAATCAACCAATTTTTCCGTTTTTTATAATCATTTGAAATTTAAACCCTCTGATCACAGTTAAGTTTGTGCTACTTAACCGCTTCCAACTATTCAGATTTTGAGCTCGAAATTTAAGTTTAAGTCTAAGCTTAAGAAACCATTAAGGAGTTGCAAAAAATCACAGCAAAAAAAAGTTTTTCTTTACTTCAAAGTCTAAAGCGCCCTCGATCGGCATTTTTCGAAATTTATCTTTGTAATTTATTTTCAGAAAATACCAACATAAAGAATAATTTTAGTAAAAACCGCAAATCAATCGACTAATTTTTCCTTTTTTTATGTGTATTTGAAATTTTGGATCCCAAACTTTAATGGCGGCTATCTCCTTTGGAAAACGTTTGGGACCCTTGGTTTCCTATTTACTATTACTCGTCTTGATGTGTTTTATCACCCCTTAGCGTATATACCATTTGTTTAGGGACACCCTGTATATTAAACTATACATTCTGTACAATCTGTGATGTAAAAATATTTATTATTAAATTACAGGGCCACACAAAGTATTCCATTACATATTGCTATACGGGTAAACATTGTTTGGGGCATGTGTTAATTATATTAAACTATTTCATATTTTATGAATGTGATATACGTTGCTGATGTGTAATAATAAAGTTTCTTTCTGTATGTTTACAGGAACACAAACAAGATTTCGAGCACTATACTGTATCCGAAGTACTAGCTACTATAACAGCAAGATCTCAATCTTTTTAAAACTTTGTTATCGTACGAACACACCTCATTTGCTACGCTTCTCGTGCAATTTTTAACTTGTTTGTTTTGTATTTAATATCAAATGTATTCCCTGAAAAAAAATTTTACTTAAAATATCCAGGCTGAAACAAGAAATAACTTAAAACGCAAATTATATCCTCTTTTGATGAGGTTGCAGTCCCATTGGTTCCGTAAATTATTTACTAAGATTCTTTCTAATGTAACACCTTGTAGAGAGCTGGTATAATACAATTTGAAATACGTAGTTATAGTTACAAAATGCCACGATGATACCAAAATTTGTTAATTAAAGTTTGCATCTATACTGTACATAAATAACCTCTTCAGACCTGAGCATAAAATAACTCTACAAATATATATTTATTGCTTTTGCACAATCGAAATTATACCATAATGACAAAAAGAGTCATTTTTATGAAATCAGTACCGTAATTTCGGGTGTATAAGCCGCTGATCAAACAATTCTTTTTGGACCCAGAAATCTTATTTAGTGATTGAAGACAAATATTTACGTCGATCTAAGTAGTTACATTGGTTTCTTAAGAAATTCTGGGTCGAAAAAGAATTGTTTGATCCGCGGCTTATACACCCGAAATTACGGTACTTTAGGGGACTGGTAATTTAGGTTTCAAATAGGGATGTAAAAGTACTAATCCCATTAAAACATCAGTTTAACTATGAGCAATAGAAATTTACGCAATAACAAAATTAAGGTCTTTAAATGAGTAAATGATCAGCAAATCCTCACAATTTTTTATTGTAAAGCATTTAAGTTAAAAAATCATGAATGTTTCTTACTTTCTTGGCCACAATGTCTTGAAGGTATTTTCGAAACTTTTGTGTAAATAATATTTATTTTATGAGGTAAAGAATTTATTTTATAAAAACATACATACTTTTTTTTTTTTTTTTTTTTTTTTTTGGACACCAGTAAAAAGGAAAAGAAATGTTTACTATCTTTAATAAGAGAATTTTGTGATTAATCAAGTAATGGTAACTTTTTAAAAAAAGTCGTGCTAATCGAATAAAATTTATGTAAAAGTCATTAGTCCAAAAGGGGTTAAAGGGTTATCTCTTATTTGTATCTAATCTTATATATCTCTTATTTTCATTGCTAAGATGTTAAAATAAATGAATGATACCGGTATTTGCGAACAAATATATTTATAAATAAGAAAACCTGATTTGTTTTCTTACATACATAATAAAATGGTTTTTTTTTTAAATTTAAATTCCGGTGTCAATGTTGCATTTCGGAATTAAATTTTGTATTTTCTTAGCAAAACCAATGAACGCTAAAAGGTTAACTATACTACTATTTTTTTTCCATCTAGTATTAATTTTAGATAAAATGTTTTTATCTTTTTGTTGAATTTGTGGAAGTTAATGTAATAAAAACAAATCTGGTAAGGATAAATTATGCAGAATTATTACAAGTGAAATTTTGTGTGTTGAATGGGGCAAATGAGGTGCGTGGGTACTATAACTAGTTTTATAAATGTTCAGATCTTAGTGCAATACCTGTTGCAGTTATGCAGAAAAGCATAAATACAAAATTTATTACGATTATATATATGAAATTCAGCCGTAGCTAAATAATAGGACTCCACATTAAATATGATATAATCACTGTGACAACTTAGAAACATTACCTATCATGAGATATCAACGAATTGATTACGTATGATAGGATTAAATAGAACGAAAAAAAATTATTATTGTATTTTAAACTTTTGATTTGATTTTTATGAAGTTAGAAATGACTCGGCGAAATTCTACAACGATTTATACATTAAGTTTCAAACTATTGGGTTTGGTAATTTTAGCGCTGTTATATATGCGGCGAGACGGACTGACCAGACTGCATGTATAGATACTAAGTATTTATGTAATTTCGAACGCGCGTAAAAATTGATTGTAATCGATAATATTTAACCTCGAAATGCATGAATTTTTCTTTTTGAATTGTGTATTTTTTTATGTTTATAAGATTTGAGATCAGAAATTTTAAGATACATTTTTAACATTATTTAGTTGTTTATTTAGGTTTTTTTTCAATAATAATATTTTTTTAAAATAAAGTCGTTGACGAGAACTTGATTTGTTCATGAAATTTAAATAAATTGTGTTGAAATTTTGATGCACAACGCATTTAAATGTTAACCATAAGCGGTAGAGTGAATTGCAGATGCTTATGGATATTTGCGAAACTCCCAATTTTTTAATACCAGTAAATTCTTACAAAAATGTTCGCTTTGTTTTATTACAGAAATTTTGCGATAATATAAAACCAACATTTCTGCTTTTAACCCCTTGAGCTCTGATGGTAGAATTTTCTACCACATAATTTAATTCCGAAATGCCACAGTGGCACCAGAAAATTGGACCAAATTTATTTGAAAAATGTTTAATGCATTTTTTTGTGTTTATCGTTAACCTTTTTTTTTTTTTTTTTTTTTTTTTTTTGCAAAATATTGGTGGCAATGTGACATTTGAACTTTTGAAGAAATTTACACCCCAGAGCTCAAAGGGTTAAAAAAATGGAGTGAAAATTTAAGTGTCCTGCACATTTTTTTATTCTTGTTTAACCCGTTAACTGTTTTGCCCGTACGGCCTACGGGCAACACGAATTTGCTTAACCCTTTGAGCTCTGGTGGGTAAATTTCTTCAAAATTCCAAATGTCACATTGGCACCAGTATTTTGCAAAGAAAAAACTGGCTAACGATATACGCGAGCCCCTTGAGCTCTGACGGTAGAATTTTCTACCACATAATTTTAATTCCGAAATGTCTCAATGGCACCAGAAAATACGACCAAATTTATTTGAAAAAGGTTTAATGCATTTTTTTTTCCGTGTTTATAGTTAATCGTTTTTTTTTCTTTGCAAAATACTGGTGCCAGTGTGACATTTGGAATTTTGAAGAAATTAATAGCCCAGAGCTCAAAGGGTTAAACCTTTTTCAAATAAATTTGTTCAAATTTTCTGGTGTCGTTGTGAAATTTCGGAATTAAAATTATGTGGTAGAAAATTCTACCATCAGAGCTCAAAGGGTTAATTCATCATTTAAAGCTTTTTGACACCACTGATTTTTTTTAATGGAATGGCATACTATTCAAAGTTTCAAATGTTTAGAATAAATATTACTAACATTTTACCTTAAAAAAAGTGGTTCCATTAATAAACCATTATTTTCAATTTATTGTGCGTTAAAAAAAGGAATTAGTTAACCCCTTAATCTACAATGAGGGGCAGAGCCCGCGTACGATGGTACAGTAAAATTCATCATTTAAAGCTTTTTGACACCACTATTATTAAAAAAAAATTTCTTATTATTGAAAAGCAGAAATGTTTAGACTAAATTTTAGGAATATTTTATTTAAATAATAGTCGTGTGAATCCGTTATATTCTATTTATGGAATGGAAAAGAATTAATTAGTTAAGGGGTTAACCCTTTCCGACACGGGCAAAATCTGTAGTAAAATGAGATATTATTGACTGACACCGGAATTCACAAACGAATCTTTTAGATATTTTGAATTCCTTAATTTAAGCTTTCTTTTTAAAAGCAAAATTTTACTAAAATATTATCGGTGTCGTTTGCAAGTTTGGAATTAAAAGTAGGTATCCCCGACCGGGCACAGTGTGCCGGAAAGGGTTAAGGGGTTAATGATTCATAAAATAATATTTGTGAAAAGTATTAGTATGAAGGTTTGTACTTGATAACATTATATATTTAGTTATCTTGTGCAACTCAAAAAATGAACATTAATGTCAATCTTGTGTTAAATTAATCATTGAATTTAAAAATTAAATGACGGAAAGCTTGCGGAAAGTCACTAAAAGCTTGCAAGTCTGCATAATATAATTAGATTTAAAACAGAAATCGGACGGTTTTGACCGGTCAGTACCACATTTCAAAAAAAAAAAAAAAATCTTCGTAATATTTAGTAAGAATTTCGGTCACTAAGCGAAATTAAATTAAATTTAAAATAACGTTATAAATTATGCAAATATATATTGACAAGTATTCTTACGAAACAATTAAATGGATAGTTTTATGGTAAATACGGACACAAAAAAATCACAGAAGCTGAAAAGAATTTGCTAAAATTTTAACGCATTGTCGCATTGTCAATGGAAGCTGAGAATTTAAATCTTTAGGAATACTTAGGAATTTAGGAATTTATTAAACCAATTAATTCCTAAATTCCAAATTAAATATAATATATTCCAATATTAATTAATTAAATAAATTAATTAAGAAACTCGTGTGTTACATCAGAAAAAACAGATATAATATTCATATTTCTATATAGTAGTCTATCCATGTAAATATTTCGAATCAAAATAATACCCTTTACTAAGAGTGTAAAAATCTAGGCGCCAGCGAGCAGACTCTCATCACATAACTTTATTAGTTTTTTTTTTTTTTTTTTTTTCGTTTAAATTTCATTAGCATTCTTGCACACACACACAAAAATAGAAATATATTGTATGAAAAATATCTATTTAAGTTTAATGGTGAGAGACTTCTCGCTGGCGCCTAGATTTTTTTCATCCCCGCCATGTACGATCTTTAATAATATAAATACGAACAGAAGGAAAAACCTTCATAAATAATGTAACATGTAAGAAATAAAGGAACAATATAGATAGAATAGCTTTTCAATAAAAACTAAACAAAATGTTCTTTAAATGTTTTTGAATGGACATTTTAAAAGAAAGTTATGTATTTCTAAGCTAAATATATAGCAGTTATTAAGTTAAATCATTCCCTGAAAGACCGTATTTATTCGTGAAAGTTTCGATCATTTATAAATGTCAATACATTTTGAAGGTCTGCCAAAATAAAAGATATGATCTTTTTCTCCTTCAAAATCAGTGTCGTTAATATTTAAAAATAATGCTAAATTATTTAAAATGATTTGCTCTTTACATTGCATTATACTATAATCAATATCACAAAATAACTAATATATATATTGAAAAAGTTAATAAATTATCTTTTGTAAATGAAATGTTTTTATTCAAACATTATACTTTAAATAAATATGACATACTAAATTCATTCGATTTTTTGTGAAGTAAATAATTTATAAACCATTAAAAATTGTGATAAAAAGTTAATTAAATCCAATTTATTTTTTTTAAATCATCAGATTTTAAAACATTCATCTTTTATATAAAAATTTTAATAACAATTTTAATTTTTCTTAAGAAAGGTGTTATAGTAACAATAAAATACATTGACATGTTTCGGAACCGTCAAATAAGTTCCATAGTCATAATATAAAAAATTAGTTTTATATTATGACTATGGAACTTATTTGACGGTTCCGAAACATATCAATGTATTTTATTTTTACTATAACACCTTTCTTAAGAAAAATTAAAATTGTTATTAAAAAACATTAAAAATTGTTTTATGGAAAACTGAAAAAATAGGTAATTGTCAGAAAACTAATATAAAGATTTAAAAAATCAAAAATATTTCCACATCGGCTGCTAGTATAGGGTATAATTATAGATTTTTTTCGGTAAAATTAATCATTTGGGGAAGTAAAAAAAAAATAGTTCTCAGACATCGTATTTTCCTAATCAATTACCACGAAATTTTTTTTACCAAAAAGTATAGTGGTCAATCATGGTATTTTATTTTTATGAATTGCCACCAGAAATTTTATAAGAAAGAAAAACTATTCTTTTGGGGGCCCCGTATTGCTTTCCTATCATGGATATGAATAATATAATACATGAAAATGAAACATGTGTAAACTATTTATAAAATGCATTGCAATTCCAAAACAAAATTTAAACGTACATTTAAATATTTATAATATACATAGTAATGTTCCATTACTGAAATGCTGATGAACCAATTTCGTCAAATTATATAAAACGCTAAACTACTCAAGTATTACTGAATTGCATAAAAGAAACATCCTTATAACTCCAAAAATAATAATCATATTAACTAACAATTTACTGCGTGGGATTAACCCTTTGAGTGGCAAAGCACTTCTATTCATAAACTGCAAAAATGATTAAATGACACCGGAATTAAAAAAAAAATTTATTTCAAAATATATAAATGTTTTTCTCTACGTACATTGTAAAATTAAAATTTTCATTTAAAAATTCCGGTGTCAGTATGGCATTTCGCAAAATTAAATTTTAAAATTAAATGGTATGTATTTTATACCACCGCCCTTCTAGGGGTTAAGCGTTTCATTTCCAATTAAAATATATCTTTGAATTGAAATTTGAATGAAATACAGGGTCATGAAAAATCGGAGAATGTAGTAAACAATATTAGAAATATTTCGGCATTTAATAATCTGATCGACTTCATTCTTTATGCAAAATTTGTGTTGTTTTATTACCTTTTACGTTCATCCCTTAAAATAAAAAAATCGAAAAATTTTATGTACCGTAATTTCGGGTGTATAAGCCGCAGTTCAAACAATTCTTTTTCGACCCAGAAATTTTTAAAAAACAAATATAACTAGTCAGATCGCCGTAAATATATCTCTTCAATCACTAAATAAGATTTCTGGGTCTAAAAAGAATTGTTTGAGCTGCGGCTTATACACCCGAAATTACGGTACCTTTCAGGTGAACGAATTTTTCGAGAAGCCGAAATAAATAGTTCCGTATAAACGAGGTTACTGATATTAAATAAGCTTCGTCCCATTCTTACATACTAAGTGAATCGAAAATTTCAAGTCTCTGTCTCAATTTTTTCGGGATATAGAGCTTTTCAGACACAGAGACAGACGAACGGCAATTTTTTTTTTCTAAAAATATGTTTTTCGGAATCTCCAGTATCTGAAACGTGTAAATCCGTCAAAAAACTTTTCTTACTCTGTACTAATTATGATGGGTTAGTAATAAATAAATTTTATTTTAATATTTTTAATTAACCCCTTAACTGGTTTAATTAACCCGAACGCCGTTCGGGCAAGACAAATTTGCTTATTTCATCATTTAAAGCTTTTTTTACACCACTATTATATTTAAGAAAATTTTCATACTATTAAAAGTTGGAAATGTTAAGACTAAATTTTACGAATATTTTATTTAAATAATAGTGGTGTAAGTACGCTATTTTCAATTTATTGAACGGAAAAGAATTAACCAGTTAAGTGGTTAAAATTTGCGCCTGCCTAGCGCAGATATCCGATCACTCACCATAACCCTTTGCGGCGATTGGCAAATTCATTGTATAAGTGTTGAAATCAATGACTGACCCCGGAATTTGAAAACAACTTCATTTGTAAATAAGAAAAAGCTATATTTCAAGCATTCAGTAAACCGTAAAATTTTTTAGCAAAATTCCAGAGCTAATGTGGCGTTTAGGAATTAAAGTTAAATGGTTTCATATATATACCACCGCGCCGCAAGGAGTTAACCCCTTGAAGGGCACCGGTATATTATATATACCACTTAATTTAAATTCCCTTATGCCACATTGACACCGGAATTTTAGTATTAAGATTTGCTTTTAACGATGTATGCGAAAAACAGCTTTTACTTTCTATCATATAAATTTGTTTGTGAATCCCGGTGTCAATCAATCGTTTTAACATTTTAGGAACATAAGTGCTTTGCCCCTCAAGGGGTTAAATCTATAGAAGAAATCTTTACACGTTTCTCTCTCTCATTGTAACCCTTGCACTCATATCTCCAGTCTAACTGTGCATCTTTCTTTGCAAAATTTGTTTTTAGGAAAACAAAATATGCCTCATCTAATTAAAACATTTTGGATGTTGCGTAAATGAAAGTAATTTCTTTTGAAAAAGTGGTACCGGCCGAATAAAATTCGTGTAAGAGACGCCGAGGTAAAAAAAATAATTAAAGATTTATTTATTTATTTGTACAGGATACCTGACGTTAATGCCCCTTTTTGTGCGGATATAACATTCTCGATTTTCGTTACAATTTTCTTTATGTGCGGATTTTTTAATTTTTGAAACAAAGTGCCAATTAAGCCACCATTTTATTCGGAAAATACGAGTTCATACCAGAAATAAAGAATAGTACTTTATGTTTTGTTTAATGGGAAACATTTAGTGCTCATTTAAAGTAAAATTTCTTTGTTTAAATTTCCGGTCTGAATTTGAAATTTTGTTTATCATTTATATTTAAGAGGCGTTTAAGTAAGGAAAAGTTATATACATATATTTATTGGTGTAACGGGCCCCTTGAGAAAGTGGTAACAGTTGAAGCTTCACTATTTTAAAGATATCTCAGTTCTTCTTTCTTCATGGTTCCATAGCAAGGTTCGCACACTCCTTATATTTTTAAGGATTCTGGTACCCCTATTAATGGTAAGAAAATTTATATTTAATGTTTAAGAAACAAAACATACAACAATCACTTCTATTCTCAAATTTCACAATATTTTTCTACGTAGAAAGACTTTGAATATACTGTAAGAAATAACTGGTAAAATTGTGCGAACTCTGCATGGTGACTTGTGCAGCTGTTTAACCTTTTGCGGCGCAGGGCAAATTCATTGTTTAAGTGTTGAAATTGATGTCTGACACCTGAATTTGAAAACATTTTCATTTATAAATAAGATATAGCTATATTTCAAACATCCAGTAAACCGTAATTTTTTTTACCAAAATTCTGGTGCTAATGCGGATTTTAGGAATTAAAATTAAGTGGTTTTATAGATATACCACCGCACTGAAACGGGTTAAAAAAAAAGATTCTTATTTTTATATGGCTATTATTTCAGTTGCAATTAAAATATGTTTTTTTTCTTTTTACAGATTTTCTGGCAATAATTGATTACGATATAATACAGCTGTAATATATATACAGTTGTCAATGATAGTTTCGCACATGTCCGCATGATTCAACCAAATATAAAAACATTGATTGTACATATCACTTCTAACAGCATTATTTTTAAATCTTGATAAACCGAAAATTTTACTCAAAAACGATTTATTCAAGAAGTATAAAGACTTAACTCCTTAAAAATCGCTTAATATTCACAAAAACCATAATAAGTACCAGTTCTCTTATTACAGAAATTGAATAATTATAAGAATTTTGTGTAAAATATACAATTATTATTATTATTTTAAAGAGAAAAATTAAATTACTTGTCAGATGTGGCAAACCCAAAAATTTCTTATGTATGTTAATGGTTCCTGAGGAATGCAGTACAGTAGAACCACCGTTTAAGTGATTTACACCAAAATATAATCACCAACATTTTATGTCAACTTCTAAGTGAATCTGAAGTTGGATAAAATTCAGCTTAGCAGCGCCACCAGTAAGGTTATTTACACAAAAATCTAGTCAGCAACATGTTTATGTCAACTTCTAAGCATCTCTGAAGTTTAGTTTCTCAAGTAGAGTTATTGGGAAGTCTAAAAAAACTGCATAACAGTACCACCTATTATATAATATACACTGAAAACTAATCGGTATCAATTTTTATTGGGTACTAAATGAAACTGAAATTTGATGAACCGTGCATTAGTTCTTGAGATACAGCTATTGCGAAATTCTGCAAAATGCAGCATAGCAACACACCTGTAGCGCGATTTATACCAAAACTTTAAAAAAAACCCACTAATCTATATCAGGGACTAACAGAACCTGAAACTTGATAAAAATTTGTGAATTAGTTCTTGGGAGAGAGCTATTGCAATAATCATGAATAATGCAGCATTATAGCATAACCTCTCGAGCAATATAGATAAAAAAATATCAGCGCCAAATTATACCATGGAGTAACTGAATCTAAAGATTTATAAAAATCTGTGCATTAGTAATTGAGATAGAGCTTTTGTGGGAGTAGTGAATTATGCAGCATAGCAGCGCCACCTGTTAAACGATATACACCAAAAAATAATCAGTTTCAGTATAAACTACGGTCTAACTGAACCTGAAGTTTTGTGAAATTACGTTGATTCGTACTTGAGATTGAGCGTCCAGAAAACTTTTGTCATATACAAACTCACAGAGTGATAGAGTGACAGAGTGTCAGAGAGACTCACAGATAGACATTTTCTAGAAACCATCAAATCGTGTTCAGAATCTTCTAAAACGCATAAATCCATCGAAAACCGATAGCCTACAATTTTAAGGAATTCATTACTTTCTTCTTGTAAAGATAGCAGAACGTAAAAGATGTTATATAACATAATGACTTTTGTAAAAAAGGCATCATGCGTATAACGTGCAGTTCAAAAAATATTTAGGCCCATACACTACATTTAATTAAAAAAGGTGAAATATATAAGATTAAACAATATGTAAGATTTTATTAAATATCATTTTTGGGTGTGAATAAATTTATTTGTTCTGCACGTTTTACGCCAAAATTTACGGTATACATTTTTGTATAACCTTTATAATGTATTACATACACTGTAAATAAAAAACGGACGATTTAACGAAAGTATTACTGGTAATCTAGACGCCAGTACTATTTACTGTTTTTTAACGGAAAAATTTCTGTGAATATTCCGTTTTTTTTCGACTTTTTCCCGGAATTTACGGAAATTTTTCCGTTAAAAAACAGTAAATAGTACTGGCGTCTACATTACCAGTAATACTTCCGTTAAATCGTCCGTTATTTTTTACAGCGTACCATTAATAATAGACAATGTTGATTATATTGATAATCGACTCAGTCTATCGTTCGTGCGCAAAAGCATTACTGCCGACTTTTGTATTTTTGATTCAATTAAATCCAAAAATTTTGTTGAGAAATGAAAGAACAAATTAAGAATCGCATAATAATAACCTAAATTTTCTTATTAAACAATATTTCTACCGGTCTCAAATGACATCTTTTAAGCCTGAAGGTACTTTCTACTGACGGTACTTATGAATACCACTCACTTTAAGCTTTTATCCCGAAGTGAATATTACTAATATTCTAATGGTACTGCAAAAATGCTCTTTTAAACTTTTCCGGCATGGTGGATTAAGTTGATGCCCAGATGCCACATCGGTACCAGTATTTTAAAATGAGTTTTTTCCTTTTAGGCTGTAGGTGAATAAAAGATTTTACTTATTTTCAAATATTTTTTTTTTCGTAAATCTCGAAGTCATTCAATTATTTCAACATTTAAGCAGCGGAAGTACTCTGTGCCGGAAATCGTTAGTTGTAAATTTTTTAGAATATATGACAGCAGCAGTGTTGCCAGATGGGCTTCTTTTTTAATTGAGATTCTTTTTTGGCATCACTTTTTTGAAATAGTAAAATACGCCTTATTTCATGACATATTAAGGGGAAAACGAATGAAATTTCACCGCTTCAAAAAAGTGGTGCCAATCAAGAAATCTGAATTTTAAAAAAGTAGCCCACTGGCAACAATGGACAGCAGTAGCTCTAGTTTTGTTATTTTAGCGAGAAAGGACGCTCTGGAAGAGTCCATTGATTTTGTGCCGACATTTTGTAGAGATTTTCTCACTTTTATTTTTACTGCAAACATAGCAAAGGACTTAAGATAAGTGTTGGATATTTGTTTATGAGTTCATTATGACCTTAAAATACAATATGAATAGCTATTTTGAGTGAACATTGTATTTATTTGATTTAAGAATTGAATTACCTTGCGGTAACTTGTAAGTACCCTCGTACATTTTGAGTTTGATAAATTCTTCTTCTTCTTCTTCTTTTTTTCTGCCGTACGTCACTTAAATGACGTACAAAGTTGCTGCACTTTGCTTTGAAGCAATTAATTTAATTTTTAGGCAAGCAAAAAGGTGTCTTAAAATTCAAAAAGTGTATTATAATTAATGCTAAGCAATGTAAGTTTTTTTGTTGTTTGCTATTATATTACATACAACCATCCACCAAGCCGTTAAGTGCGCGAAGAAAATATTGTAGACTTATTTTGAATTAAATTTGTGTGGCTATTCCGGTGTTATTCAACCATTGACGTATTTTATAAATATAAGTATATTTTGCTTCAAAGGGTTAATCAGAAATTTAGACCATTAAATAAATCTAATTATTTTAACTAGTGTTACTAAAAATTCGAAAGGTTTAACTACTGAAATTTTATTTTATTGAAAAATAAAGAAAAAAAATGTATAGAAAAAGGGAAAAGGAACGAATTAAATTAAAAGGGAAATGTAATGCAAATTATTTTTCTTTCAACAAATAGTGGTTTGTAGAAGGTAGAGAGAAAATAAATTAAACCAACCGATAATACTCAACAAAGCATTAATGGGTTTCAATTGAAAAAGCAAACTAAGTAAGTTTGTACTGTCACTTATGCAAATCAGCAAAAGACTCCGCCATGAAACTTTCAGTAACTGGAAAAGATAAATCTCCAGGGATATGAAGACTTGATTAAGTGAAACGATCTTTTCTTTTCTTTTCACGGAACTTTTTTTTCGTTGCACATTTGACAAAATAAATGGGAAAAAAATCCACAAAAAATAAAAGAAATTTAAGATAGACATTAATAACACTAATGATAGAACGTAAATACAGTATTCAACAAGCTGTTACTTTTTCATTTAAACATTCTGTATCTGTAAAATTAATTTAATTTAATTCATAAACCGACAAAACTACAAGAACTGTGTCATTAACTTTTTCCCCCTGAATGTCCTTTGCCACCATAAACTCTAAAAGATAATTTTTGGTATATATGATTTCAAAATTTTGCATCATTAAGCAAGGCTAATTTTTTAATTAAAATATAGTGGTGGGAATATAAAGGATTTTAAAATGCACATTTATTTTGACCGTTGCGCGATTCCAAAACCAGCGGGTAATGTGCAACAATAATTTAGAGTAAGGTGTAATAAAATGGGGAAGAAAAGACCTATTTTAATTTCAGCACTCACTTTAGCTTAAAAAAGACAAACAATTAAATAAATAAATTTAAAACCTTTTTAATGTATTACAAGGTTCCTAAACTTTCTGCTCAAATACCAATTATTTATTTTTCTGTAGAAAAATTTGACTTATATAATCACGCTGTTGGAAAAGGCGAGTTTTTCTCCAATCAAATACTTGTGTTTTTTGTGAAATGATTTTAGGGAAATTCCCTGAACTTTAAGAACTTTATGTTTATGCAATGAAATAATTATAATTGAAGTGAAAAAACTTCTTTAAACACCATAAAATGGTGTAATAATTTTATGGTGTTTAAAGAAGTTTTTTCACTTAAATTGTGTATAACACCAGCTTCAATTTTCTACATTGAAATAATTATAATGAAAATTTATAGACTGTTGACCTTTCGACACCGCCATCTCTTACACAGATATGATTTGTCACACCGGTTTTTGAAAAAAAGTTACTTTCAGTTATGCAATATCATAGATGACTTATTTAAATAATTAATATTTCATTATCCTTTTTTTCTGGTGCCAAAAATGCCGGCAAAGAAAGAGGATGTCCACTCAGATTGGAAATGCGAGTGTAAAGGTTAATTATTTTAAGATATCTATTTAATCCTTTGAGCTCTGGGGTGTAAATTTCTTCAAAATTCCAAATGTCACATTGGCACCAGTATTTTGCAGAGAAAAAAACCGGTTAACAAAAAAAAAAAAAAAAAAAAAAAAAAAAAAAAAAAAAAAAAAAAAACATGAAAACATTAAATCATTTTCAAATAGATTTGCTCGAAATTTCTGGTGCCATTGTGACATTTCGGAATTAAAATTATGTGGTAGAAAATTCTACCATCAGAGCTCAAGGGGTTAATAAAGGATTAACGTGTCCGTACTTAACGCTGACATCATTTTTAAAGGGCACCAGCGAACGACTAAACTTACCTTTATTAAAATGTATTGTAAGTTTTTAAACTTCTAAATGCCGTATATTTCTAACTTTTTCCCCGCCGAGTATGGAGAAATGCTCATTTAAGCGCAGTTTGTTTGAAAATTAACCGCAATTTATTTGAAAACTTTATCGCAGTTTATACTATGTTTATTGATTTTAAAATAATTTTCAAGCAGGAATTTTTTTCAAGTCTATTTTAGGTGCATTATGAAAAATAAACCCGTTTGCAATTAGTTATTTAATCTGTTCCAACTTATATCCTATAACGAAATTAAAACATTTATTAATCAGTAAATAAAAAATAAAATATAAATAAATCACAAATCCCTTTAGACTCTGGCGTCTTTTTACACAAGTTTTATTCAGTTACACAATTTCAAAAATGCTCTTATTAAATAAGGATAATTGATACAATTTTCCGGTACGAGTTGATTTTCCCAAACGGAAAGGACTTTCCGAAAGACCCGTTATTATTATTATTATTATTATTATTATTATTATTATTATTATTATTATTATTATTATTAGTTATTTTTTTATTTTTTTAACAGAAAAATAAATTTAGGTGAAACCTATGAAATTGTCCCTTACTAAAGAAGAGATTTTCTATTAGTAAATACTGGAACCGAAAAATTTCTCATGCGTCATAGATTGAGGCCCGTGATTTAAAATAAGGATACTTTTAAATGTAGCTTTCTTTACTTGTTGTAAGAAATTATTTAAAATAAAAATTCAATTTTAACCACTTAATCGTCGCGCCCGAGACATTCACGGGCTGCAGTTTCACGTTTTTTATTCAGAATTGTTTGACTCTCACCAGTTTTATAAAATAGTGTAATTGGTTTTACTCTGGTATAATTTTATTTATCGCTAAATAAGATGAATATTTTTTTTCAAAAAAGTGGTGGGAATAATGAATTTGAATTTTTAAACCGTAATTTAATGCGACCATTAAGTGGTTAAGGCTTTGTAATTTTTTTAACGTCTGTCTGTGTACTGTAACTTGTTTCGTTACCACTATTTCTAAACAATAATTTTCATGATTGATTTCTTGCAAATTTAGCAGAACTAAAGAAAAAATATCATTTCCTTTACAGATATTTGAGAAATCTTGTACGATTATTATTGTTTGTTAACATTAAAAAACAAAGAGTAATTTCGCCGAAACCATATTACCATAGATGCCAACACCTCTTAATTTATTCCGGAGTCTGATACAAGATGAGCATGTTTTCAACTGGAAATTTTATTTGACCAAAAATTTCAGGATGAAATCAAAGATTTACATCGTAGAAAGTAAAAACATTTTCTTAAATGTTTTTTCCGGTTTTTGCATGCAAATTTTTGATCAGACTCCGGAATAATTAAGAGATGTTGGCATCTATGATATTACTAATCATCATCTAAAATTTATTATTAATACCTCACAATCTAATAATTTTAGGGCTCCCAAATGGTCCGCCAACTGAATACCAATTTTTTCTTAGAGAATCTAGATTTTTCTTTCAAATTGTGCAGAAATCACCCTCGAAAGTTAATATTAGGGCAAATTCTATAGAAACCTACAATGACATTTTCTGAGAATAATTGTATTCAGCTGGCGGACCATATGGGAGCCCTGTAATTTAAAATAGTTCTATACAATGTTTAAACAGCATAATAATGAAATATAAAATTTGTTTACATATCGTAATGTAACAAAATATATTTCTACAAAATAAATTATTAGTGGGCTGCAAACTGAAATAACTATTCTGTTTTGAGTTTAAAAAAAAATAGTTTTAAAAAATAAATTAAAAAAAACACCATTTTATTGGTTTAACAGAGAAATTAAAAATGATTCACATGATAAGTTTGACAAATTTTTGGCCTATATAAAATGCCATTACTATTAAGAATATGTAAAAAGTTCGTTTATGAAAGTGATTTTAAATGACTTTCATAAAATACATTACAGCAATTAAGAGAAAATCTTCGAAGCAAACACATTTTATTAAATCAATAGCGGCATTAAAAAGCTTTTGATTAAGCTTTAAAGAATATTCCTTTAAAATATTAAAGTAAAATGCCTCCAGATACGTACTCTTTTTGGAAATTTTAATCTTCTACTTTTAGGAAAATTATATACTTTATATTACTGAGATCAGTAATTCGGTTATTTCTTTTCTAATTGCAGTCAAGCTTAAGTAAAACTAGTCATTTTTATTTGATGAAAGCGTTGTTCACAGTACATTTTTTATAAATGCTGTTTTCAATTAAATTTTTAATTGAACTGTGAAATTTGTCTGAATTTGGTTATTGGATTTTGCAGCCTCGAGGAGTTCTTTTTACAATCATGCGAAAAGCATTCGAGAATAAAATATCGGAATTAATTAATAGCGATTTGAAATAATTTATGAGTGTGCATGTGAATTGTATATCTACGTATTTAGCTAAAAGGGAATTAAGAATTAAATTAGCTTTCTATTTTTGTATTATAAAATGTATCTTAATAATAAGCGATAACGGATACACTCATATTTTGTTATGAAATCATATTTCAAATTGTTCAAATTTTAAAATCGAGTAGAAAAACATGAAAGAATATTCATAATATTACGTAATAACATAAATGTCATGTATTTCATAATGTGAACATCAAATATTTTGATGTTAGGAAATTTTACAAAACCCTGGGTACTTTAAGTTTCTTAATTTTAGTTGGAAAAAAGCATGAAGAAATAATCGCTCATAATGGCTTTTCTGTATAAGTGTGATTTTCCAATAAGTGGGTAATTACCTTCTCTTAGGATTATTTACAGTTTTTTGTCATTCATATGTATATATTTTAGCATAAAATGTATTTCGTAATGTTTTTCTACAATTTCAAACAGTATTTTCAAGAAAAGAACTGTGAATTTTACTATAATAGTATTTTGAATATTCATTTTGTCACTTTTGTCCCGTGTACCTCACCTCATGTACTGATCTTCTGAAACAATTTTAAGTGTAATGATGAACTATTTTCAACAATTTTACTACACAAAATAAAATTTTATACTGCAAAGTACATAATAAAGTATTTTTATTGTAAATTAAAAGTAGTTTTACATTTATTCTGAGACAGAAAAACTCTGTCCCCTAGTTTTTATGTAACTACTATCCTATTACCAGAGCTGCCAACTTCTACGCCTATTTAAATCATATAAACATGTTTGGAACCACAAAAATGTTTTAGTAAAATGTATGCCAAATATATTCATTGTTATGCATTACAGCGCATATTGTTAATCATCTACAAAAATTTCTGTTTTTAACATGTTTATTTGACTTTAAGTAGGCGTAGTAGTTTGCAGCCATGTATTACATAAAACTGCTAAAGTGACCTCCAGGTGGCCAGATAAAATTTGGTGAACAGGTGCATTTAGTAGAAGGAGTCATCTTAATTGCCTAGAAAAACACATCGCACAATTCTAAGGACCTCAAAAATAGTTACAAGCTACAAAAGAGATAGAAATATAAGAATATGTTTTATTGTTGGTTATTTTTTCTGAAAGATTATTCATATTTTAAAATAGCAAAAAAATAATGGATGATAAATAATTTATAATTGTTAAAATGTTCAAAACTGAAAAGTTTTGATAGTCTGTCACTTCTGTTCATGTAAATGTCACTCCTGTCCCCTTATTCTTAAAACTTAAAAAATATACAGATTTATCACAGATGATATATTGAAAATTATATTTTTAGTATGAAAAGATACACTTTAATAAAATACACATATTTTTCAAATAAATTTTATTAAAATCTTGGTTTATAAAGTAAACAACTATCTTGGGGAGAGTAGTGACATTGATTACGAAATTAATTTATAAAATATATTTTTAAAAATATATATATAGTGCTTAAAGTTCATGCCGGAATGTTGTATATTACTCAGTAACCTATGCTGTATCTAATTATAAAAAAATATTGGTTAAAATTTAATTTTTATTTTTCACTAAATCAACGAGTGAAATTATCCACTTATTGGAGAATCACCCATAAACCATTTAAATCTGTAATTAACACTGTAGAATTAGCTCCAGAAATTGGGGAAATGAGAGAATCGAAATTCATACCAGATAAACTAATTAAAAAATTTCGGTTTCTTTAATAACGATATGTCTGCCGATAATTAAGGGGGGGGGGGATTCCATTTTGAATTCTTATTTTTAATTTCTGGTGTGAACATGGAATATAAGAAAATGAAATACGTGGAAAAAATCCACTAAGTCTGGAAAACTGGTGGTAGCAAAAATACAGCCTTAGCAATTAGAGGTTAATCAAGGATTCCTGGTCAGTCCGTCTTTTGGGCATCTCTGTTTTTTTTCAATGAAAAATAATTTTCGTAAAACTTCACTTAAAAGAGCGTTTGTCTTGCAATTTTTATAGAAATCTACCTGGAATTTTTTCATAAAAATTACTAACAAAAAAAAAAAAAAAGAAGTAGGAGCCATGCTTAACCATTTTAGGGCAAAAACAGTGTTGCCAATCGGCTACATGTTTTAAATTGAAATGTACTGATCGGCAATTTTTTTTTGAAATGGTAAAATCCTTTTTATTTAATGCGATATTAATGAAGGCGAATTTTACCATAAAAAAAAGATGTGTCAATCAGGAAACCTGAATTAAAATATAGTATTCCTCTGGAAGCACTGCGGCAATGTACTTAAATGCGCAAAATACAAAATGTTGGAATGAAAACGGAATTTATTAATGCGTTCATTTGAAATTACAAGGTTTTTAACACCCCAAGTTCCGGCCTTTAATATTTTCTGAAGATTCTGAGTTTTACATGATTTGCACAAGAAATTTAATTTTATAACACGAAACTTATTACAAGGAAATATCTATGCAATTTCATTTGTTAAGTATTAATTATTCATTTTTTCCGGTTTGAAAAATTTAAAATTTCAAAACAGAAAATAACTGGGGGTTAAATAAGACCCCCAATGGTACTAGGATAGTTAAATACGAAACGTCAGGATACAAAAGATTCAAATTAAGAAGTAATAATATTCCACCAGCAATTTTTACAGAAATTTTTCTCTTATATAAACGCCGCATTCATAAACATTTACAGCTATGAATAAGGGAAAAAATGTAAAGTTTTCTACTGGTGTATTTTGTACTGTTGGTATTCTGGCTCTTTTGCATTAGGACATTTCATATTTAACCCATCGTCTACCGGACGTTTTCAATGGATCCGACAGACACATTCAAAATAATTTTTCTTAGTAAAAAGGCTTGATATTTACACCATGAAAAGCTACAAATAAACGCAAAAATAAAGATGACAAATTTACTAAACAGTGTGCAAATCGTTGTAACGTCTAAAACATATACCGTAATTTCGGGTGTATAAGCCGCGGATCAAACAATTATTTTTAGACCCAGAAATTTTTAAAAAATGAATGTTACTAGTTAGATCGCCGTAAATAATTCTGTTCAATCACTAAATAAGATTTCTGGGTCCAAAAAGAATTGTTTGATCCGCGGCTTATACACCCGAAATTACGGTACAAACATTAAAATAGAGTTAAGATATTAATGTTTCAATTTTCTTCTGAAATCTTCTGATATACACTGTCCTGCTGCTTCAAAAAATAAAACCACCTTTGAAACCCTTAACCATTTACGCCTTTTAGCCTTTTTTACCCTTTTAATCACTCCTTAAAACTTTCACCCAGAAAAGAAATTGATTAAAACTACAAAACATGTTTTGTTGAGTACATTTTTTTTGTTTTAAGCGAACTTTTTAGTTAAAGTAAAAAATCGTTTGGTTGCCCAGACAAAAAAATATTATTAACACTCTTAAAAATTTTAACAAAACTTCATCAATTTTATTTGATTCTTGCTAAATTCTTGTATTTTCAATTTGTAATTCCAACAAAATTTTGTTGTTTTTGCGAAATTTAAATGGGTGCGCAGTAGCCATAACTCTCTCACGTCATTTTATTTAATTGACTTATATAGCTATAAAGGATTATCATAATTTTTGTATAGTAAAAATGTTTGAAATTGAGACGAATTAATGACGTTATTATTACGTTATTATGTATTTCGGATGAAAATTTTAAACGAAAAATTGCCCCCCAAAAATGTTTATTCAAACAAAATTTCGATTGACCCATATTGGGGTCATCATGTGCTGTTTAACAACTTATTCGTACTCATTTAAGGCGATGAGCGTGAATGTGTGAAAATTTACACAATATCAAAGAATTCCTTCATTCGTAGTCACAACTAGTGAAAAGTTTAAAGTTTGCAACTAGTTTACAGACTGAACAAAAAATATCTGAGAGAATTTCACTCTACTATAAATGAACTACAAAATTCTCAGATGTCCACTATAAGCGTATAAAAAAACATTAGTTAAATGGGAGTTCGGATGGAGTCAGTATAAAGTTCACTACATCCGAGAGTTCACTATAACCCGGGATCATTATGACGAGGTTCGACTGTATTTTATTTATATTTAGTCTTTTAAAAATAAGACCTATGTTACTATTTCAATATAAGAAGTAGTAATGAAGGATTCTTAAATAAAATTTCCAGTTTTTCCTGATTTTTTATTCTGAATTTCTATTTAATATGTAAAATTGCGATTTTTTTTAAATCAGACATTTCGCGATTCCTCATAAAAAGGGTGTCAAATTCTGGCACGCCGGATACTGTTAAATATTTTAGTAATCACTGCGTTATCTAATCATAGAATCTCTGTCTTTAAAGAAGTTGAAATTTCTTTAAAATATTAGTGTTATCCGGCAAGATACAGTTTGACAACCCAGCCGTATAATGAAAGATCTTCTTTTGGAATTTTCGGTATGAATTTCTGAATAAAAATGTGTCAAAATTGTTAACTCTGATAACAATTAATCGCTCTCCTGCAAGCATCGCTTATGCGAGAAGCATAAAGTGTCCAAGATCCTTCAATATTCCTACTTATAATTTAGGCATTATTAAGTTACATACATTTCGAATTATAAGTTATTAATTATTTGTTGATCATTTAAACTTTAAAAATATATTTTTTAATGTTTACGTTATGATTCTAACCTTTATGTAAAATTCAAAGTACTTTGATTCTTTATTTTCCTTCGTCATCGTAATAGTAGTAAATTTTTCCGCATTTTTCTTCTCATATAAATTAGATTCTTTAAAAAAAATTCCTCAGTTATTGTGTATATTATACATATAAGTGTTTATACGTTACACTACAATTGGCAATTTTTATGTGTTTGCAGTTTTATAAATACATAGCTCTTATATTCGTTGTGTGGCCCGTTCGTCTGTCTGCCAGTCGCCCTACATATAAGAGTGCAAAAACTACGCAGCCAAATGTTTGGAAATTTAATACATATAATCGTTGCAGTATTTTGTAGAGTTATTTCGCATTTTATGAAAATCGAATGAAAACTCAAAATATTAATAAAAGTGTTCTTCATTCTATTGAATACTGTCATTAGTAATTAGTTCAGTGTCATCATAAGTATTAATTCTGCGTTACCATAGTAATTATGTCTTATTTAATATGAAGTCGTATTTTTCTATATTGCTGAATTTAATATAGGGTAGATCAGGGCTGTCCAACCTGGCGCTAGCGGGATACCCGAAAATTCTTACAGAAGTCAAGACCTTATTTAATCGGATATACTCAAAGATATAATAAGGCAAAAAGTTATGTAAAATTTACCTGGTGTTTCGCGGGCGCGAGGTTGGACAGCCTTGGGGTAGATGTTCCATTAAAAAAAACCCTTAAACCCTTTCCGGCACACTGTGCGCGGTCTGGGAAACCTAATTTTAATTCCAAACTTGCAATCTGCCCCAATAATATTTTAGTAAAATTTTGCTTTTACAATAAAAGCTTAAATTAAGTATTTCAAAATATCTAAAAAAATCGTTTGTGAATTCCGGTGTCAGACGACAATTTTTCATTTTACTGACAGATTTTGCTCGTGCCGGAAAGGGTTAACCCTTTGAGCTCGGGTGAGTAAATTTCTTCAAAATTCCAAATGTCACATTGGCACCAGCATTTTGCAAAGGAAAAATTTGGATTAAGATATACACGAAAAAATTTCTTAAGCATTTTTTAAATAAATCTTGTCGAATATTCCGGTGCTAGTGTGACATTTCGGAATTAAAAGTAAGTGGTAGAAAATTTTACCATCAGAGCTCAAAGGGTTAAGGAATTTCTTTTAAAACTATTTTTTATTAATAGTTAAAAACTATCAAATTATTTATATATGCTATAAGTAATGCATTAAAATGAAATAAAATGGCAAAAAAATACCTTTTAATTTTACATGCTTCGTGTTTTTTTTTTTTTTTTTTTTTTTTTTTTTTTTTTTTTTTTTTGCTTATAGCATGTATAAATAATTTGATATTTTTAAAATGATGTTATATATTATATGTAATAGTTACTATATTGCAGTTTTTTCAATATTATATTTATCTTTAAACAATATTTAATCCTTATTACTGCCTCATTTACCAATATGAATGAAAATTTTATTCTAAATAATATAAATTACAAAAACACTCAAAGCCCAGTAAGGGACATTAGACAACCTCTGTTCTAGTAGTGGACAACCCATGACAAGTAATAAATATAATTGTTTTTATGATTGTATTTAGAACCGGAATTTAATGAAAACATACTAACAAAACAAAATAGTTATTTTCAAATAATTTTAACTATTAGTATGCCAATAATTAAACAAATATTTGAAATAATCATTCTCTGCTTGTCAATTACTGTAATTATCCGAAGATCAACATTTTAATTAGTCTAGAACGGGTGGTTTAAAATATTAAACATCAGGAAATTACGACTATCAGAATATTGAGACATTGGGGGGGATTTACAGTATAATCACTCAAAAAAAGTAGTTTTGGAATGTTAGTGCTTAGTTTTGCATCACTATTTTTCAAAATTAATCTCTCAGAGTTCAAAAAGCTTTTTATCAGATTTACTCCATGACGGAAAAGGTTAATCATACAGCTGTATTCTACACTATAAAAAAAAAAAAATCTGCAGTAATTTCAACTTCAGCAGAGATTCAAGGCAGTAACACTAAAAAATGGCTGTGCTCGTCGATTAACGGACGTTGTTTTTATATAAATGGTTTTTGCCACTAAAATATAAAAAATTACAGATGTTGGTCGTTTATGTTGGCCGTACTGATGAAATTTACGGTAAAGTACCGTGAATTTTCTTTTTTTTAAATTTTTACAATGTATAACGTGTACAGCCTTTGTAACATCAAACGCCTTTCTCTTGTTATTTTATGATAAAATTATTCGTATTTTTAAATGACAAACACTTTTCAATTTAATATGAACAAAAATGTTGTTGATTTATACTGGCGTTTCATTTACGCAACATATCACATCTTACAAAAAAATTGAAACAAACATTGTAAATCGATTTTTTTTCTCTTAATTAGTCATTAATAAGTCTAAAACAAAAAATTATTTTTTTGTGTGTGAAGTATAAGAATGTGCATTCTTTAACCCCCTAATTCTATGTCATTCTAATTCCTGCGTTTCAGAAATTGCATAATTAAGAGAATCAGAATTCATGCTAGAAAATCTAAATAGTAAATTTCGGTTTATTTAATAAAGAAATGTTTTCGCCCCCCACCCCCCCCCCCAAAAAAAAAAAAAAAATTAAATTCCTATTTTAAATTTCTAGTGCCAGTAGGGAATATCTGAATAATAAAATCCACTACACTGGCAAAACAAATTGTAGCAAAACAATTATCATGGGCATTAGAGGATTAATGGGTTAATCTATAGTTGACTGCTTGGTCTCGATTAACATGAAATTTCAAATTCATGCCGTACATTTTGAGAGAAATTTAATTTTACCTGATCGCTAAATGTCTTTTATTAAATAAAGAATAAAATACTGATCTTTGTTTGATCGCTAAATTTCTGAATAAAAACGGCGGACAAACTGGCAATTCTGGGCAACTGCCAGTTTGAACCAGCAGGTCCCCAGTTTGTCCAAGCAATTCCCTTTCAAGGAAAGAAGATTTTTGTTCATAAAATGATGAAATAATTTACTGACACCAGAAAATTAAAGCAAATTTCTAAGAAATTAACTTCTACCCCAACCGCTATTTTTCATTTTTTTCAATTAAAAAGCAAAATATTACTAAAATATTCTTGGTGCTATTTGTCAGTTTTTGAATTAAAATTGGGTGGTTAGGCTTCTAATCATTATTCTTGAAAGGGGTAACCTGTATCCAGAGCTCCCAAATGGTCCACCAACTGAACCTCAATATATTTTTAGAAAGAATTTCGTTTTATATATTTTTTGAAAATTGCGCAGAAATCGCCTTCGGATGTTAATTTTAACACAAATTCTGTGGAAACCTACTACGAAATTTTCTGTTTAAAAAATATTGGTGTTCAGTTCGCGGGCCATTTGAGACCATTTTGCCCTGCCCGTATCACAAATTTTCTTCCCATCCTGTTTCTTCGAAGAATTTTATTCACAGGTAATATTAATTACACAGGTATATTCTATGGGTGCGCAACTTGTGTCAGTCATGTCGCCTTTTTGTTACTATCTTACAATAAGATAATTCGTATTTTTTAATGACAAAACTTTGCGATTAAATATGGCAACTATTACCGGTAGTAAATTGCGGTGGGTCGCAAATGATTTTCAAGCAAATCGCTTGTGCAACCATTATATTCTGTGATTATAGTTGAAACATTAAATAATTAATAAATGAGAAATAAATTTAACATCGGATATTTTTTAATGTTTCAATTTTATTGATTTACATATTTTAGAAAATTTAGAAAAACTAAGCTCTACAAATACCTATACCGATAAACTAAATGAAACACGAATAGAGAAAATTCTGACATAAGCATTTGAGTACACAATGTAACGTAGAGTGAGAAAAAAGAAAAGGATGAAAACAGTCGTAAAAGTTCTGTTGATGAACTTCCTGTTGCTTATTCATGTGAGATTTTACTGTCCATACTCAAGCACGATTCTTTTATTTTATTTCTTTCCTTTTCCGTTTTGTGACTGACAGCTTCATTAGATGTGTAGCTGATAATTTTTTCTCTGAGCTTTTAACACGTTATTGAGTGATCACGAGTATACTCGTGAAAAATGCATTTTTATGTACAAAACATCTATTAGCACTTTTAAAAAGTAATTTATGTTTATTTAATTATATCTTAATAAATCACAATCCTTAATAAATCAAAACTTACTATTTGAAAACTATAGTAGTTATTTTGAACAAGTGTTTATTTCGCAAACATTTTAGTCAAGAAAATTTTTATTATGTTAATTGTTTCATATAAGTCTTTGTTCAATATCATATATCTGTCAGGCATCAAAATGCACATGGCTCTTACACTCTAGTACCATTATTTGTGAATATGAATCTTTACTTTATTTAATTAAATAGTTTCTCGTCTTTTTCAATGATTATATCAGGCAAACATTATTATTCATAAATATTTGAGTCAAAATGTAAGATTAATTCAAAACCTCTATGTAGAAAAATATGTGATTGTACATCCAAGTGTAGGGTTGCTTTTAGTTTTTTTTTATTTATTATTTTGTTTATACTGATCATTTCTGATTAATAATTATTCATATCATTGTTTTACTTAATTTTTAAGGTGGTGGTTTTAAAACAGATTTTCATGAAATGCATGAATCGGAATATTCACATCTGACTTCTTGAAACAAATATGGTTATTATCTGTTTTTCCTCTTAGCATTTATGTTGGTAGTCAGGACCGTAATCTGTACACGTGCAGCAAATTCAAACTTCCATCTTTAAAAAAAGAATAGTAATTTTATTCTTATTTATATATTCATAACCCTTTCAGTAACAAGGTAGTTACATTCCAAAAATGTTGAAATAATTGTGTAACACCATGAGTGTTTACGAGACAATTTATTTGTAAAGATGAAAAATTACATTTTCTCCTACTTAATAAAGTTAACTTTCCATGCAAGAATGTCGGGTACAAAGTGGAAATAAAGAATTAAAATTAGTTGATAGCTATAACGGCATCACTGTCCTTCAAGGGGTTAAACAAGGCCAATATTGCTTTTTTTAACATGTGAATTTCCTCAAATACACGCATATTCGGAATATGGCCCAGCTTGTCAACAATAGAGTAATAAATAAGGAGAAATTGACCTATCCTCAAAATGGTACATATCCAACATTAACCGGCTCTACTGGGACAAACTTGCAGGAAATTTCAATAGAAATTTCTTTTTTATCTGAAAACCTTATTCATGCAGAATTTTTGTCAATATTAAAGCAAACATATTCAATTATTTTTATTTATGGAAGTTTCCTGCGGCCTCTAGTCAGGTCATGTGGTTCTCGCCACGTTATGAAAAGATAAGCAATTTTCGTGACAGAATTTGTGAAAAAATATTATAATACCATCGTATTCACCAGTAAAAATGAATGTAACTTTTCTCATTTTAGACGAATAAATATTTAACCACATAACTTCGAAAACAAGAGAGCTGCCGTGTTGCGCATCTGACTGATTGTTTTAATTGAGCATTCAGATTTCGCGCAGGAATTTTTTAACAATTATTTTTGTTTTACATATTTTCGGAAATGCAATAAAATAAAATTTCTATTTATATTTTTATGAAGTTAATTCGAAGTTTCCAAACAAATGACAAAAATCCATCACATGACAAAAATAATAATAATAATAATAATAAATGACATCTATTGCAGTCAGATTTTTCTTAATGTATGTATGGTCCCCTAAATTTTTACATCAGAATTTTCAAAAAGATCTCTTTGACTTGTTTAATCCTTTCGACTCCGGCGCCTCTTACACAAATATTATCCGGCCCGAAAAGCTTTTTCAAAAGAAGTTCATTTCAATTACACAATAGCAAAAATGCTCTAATTAAAAAAAGCATATTTTATTTTTCTTTCTTTCTGGTGCAAAATGGTTATAAATATCTTTAAATATTGTAATTAAATGTAAATTATCAAAAATTTTCTCTTGAAATTTTATATTAAAATAAATTAGATCTTTAGTTACATTATTTTTATTCAATGACTTAAAATTGATTACCTCACAAAGAAAATTATTAAACTTTAAATCTTAAAAATGCAATACATTTCTTAATTTTCTTAAGTGTTTTAATTTTCAATTTAAAAACTTCTATTTTAACATTTGGAAAATTGTAAGATGTACTGAAATTAACTTCCATATCTTTTAAGCACATATTTGGAATTACAAAATTAATATCCTAATCAAATTTTTGAGAACCCATTTTTTCTCTTTTTATAACATTTTTATCATTAAAATTATTCAATAAATCACTCGCATTATAAACGTTCATAAGATTTATATTATTAACTAAAGTACCTAATACATTAGGATTAACAGTTACAAATTTAAACATAAAATCATACTCAATCTGTCGTTTTTAACTTCTACATAATCTATAATTTGAATGAGAATATTGTTAAAAGTAACAATTCTAAAATTAAAATCTCAAATGTGGAACATTCCTATTGAAATTGCTTCAATAATTCAAGAGAAATGTGTAAACAAATATCAGCTATTTTATTACGATTTTCTTATCCAAGATCGAATGATCAAGGAATAGCGAATGAATCCTATTTGTCTGCGGCCGACTGCAATGCAACCACAACAACAGAAAATTCACGAGTAGCAACAGATGAATGTGGAACCGTCACTATTTACACCCCAGTAGAAAACATCTATAATCGAAATCCCTCGTGATGATGAATATTTAGTATCCGCAAAAGTATTCTGAATCTGACGCGTTCGATACTTATTTTGTTATTAATATTATTCGGAAAAAAGAAATAATCATTATAAAGTTCATTAACACTAGAACGTCCGGATGGATTCGATTCGACTCCAATTATGTAACTAAATTTCAATTCGAACCAGAATAATTTTCTTGAAATAATTTAAATTTAATCCACGCAAATTTACGTTAAATAAATCAATGAAATAATTTTGAATAAAAAAATCTGGTGAGAAATATTATTTTCAAACTTGGGTAGAATTTCCGGGCGTTCTAGTGTTAAACACTTAACTGATCAACATTTTTGAAAAAATAAAATTTTCAAACAATTTTTCACGTCTTTTACGGAGTTTTGAATCGTTTGCTATCGGTTTTACAAACCAGAAATTTTTGACTAATTGAATCAGAAAATGGATCACATTAACTAATACAAAATTTACAATAAACATTTACTGGTAATAATAATAAATCATGTTTGGTTTATGGATATCCGTACGTGGTACGATCAAATCATGATCGGCAAAAGTCGATGCCCTTATGACGTACGTGCAAATCGGGGAAGCGGTTAAAACTGATGTAATTCAATATGAAAAGCTACTATTATGTTCACAATTACAGTGTAAGTCAAGGGTGTCTAACTGTGACCCGCTGCACATCACTATTAATTTATAGACTTCATTAATGTAATTAATCATCAAATCTTTGTGATTCAAAAGTTCGACAATATCTTTATAAAATTAATGGTATCAGGTGAACTAGAGTTTGACACTATGGTAATAAATTGTCACTAACTATTGTATAATTACTATTAATATGCTAAATCTCATGTATGTGTTCTTTGTAATTGATAGGTAGTGTAGCTGAAAAGGATAATTGCACATCTGAAGAATTTGAAGATTGTTTGACAATTTTAAAAGCCATTGCAGAAAAAGACGATTTAGCATTACCAGCAACACGCAAAGAGCTAAATTTAGTTTGCAGGTAAATTTTATTATTGAAAAACTTAAGTATTTCTGAATTGTTCTGAAAGATCTGCATTAAAGGGTGAACCAGCCAGTAGTTGATCAAATAAAGCCAGTACTACCATGTCCTTCCCTTTAAGGTTTAGATTTAAACTAACATGATTACTACAACTGTTAAAGAATGTCCTGTAAGGATCAAAACGTAAAAATCACTAAAATTAAATAGCAAACAAAATTATAAATAAATGGATTATTTATTGTCATTTTACGAGTGGTTGATCAGGCGAAAGTAGTCAATCGAAAATCTGAAAAATGATCTTTAATATATATCCGTCGGTTGTAATGAACAATATTTTTTATGAAAATGTTAGTTGAAATAAGCATGATAGAAGTGGATTGTGTTAACATAGCATAATTGCCTCCCACTAATAAAAACAAAAAATTCACATTCTCTAATTAAAAAAATAAGAAAAAACATCATAAATAGTTTTTACAGCAAACAACTGACAACAATGTGACAAGTCCACCAACATTCAAACAAACATATATTAGATATAGCTATAAAAGTCCTTTCCGCCGGAAAAGCAGCAGTATTTTAAAAGTTTGATCAACTATTGGAAATTTATCAACTACTGACGGGATCACTCAATAAAGAAAAAACAAAATTTTTAGGCCTGTTTTAATACGCGTGTAACTTGTAAAAAAAAATGTATATAAATGTTCAATCTCACTCTCGCAGAGTAACCCTTTCTAGAAATTTATGTACCGTAATTTCGGGTGCATAAGCCGCGGATCAAACAATTCTTTTTGGACCCAGAAATCTTATTTAGAGATTGAAGACAAATATTTACGGCGATCTAACTAGTGATATTTGTTTCTTAAAAAATTCTGGGTCGAAAAAGAATTGTTTGATCCGCGGCTTATACACCCAAAATTACGGTAATTTGGTGATCGTAAATATTATTTTTTATTCGATTTATTATTGTCCCCTTTATGATCACATTAATACTGAAATGAAAAATATGCTATCAAACTTGTTCTTTAAATCATCGAAATTAAAATGTAATTCGTCAAAATGTCCTGTACAGAATGCCTTTTAACCCTTTGAGCTCTGAATTTCTACCACATAATTTTAATTCCAAAATGTCACAACGGCACCAGAAAATTCGACCAAAATTTTTTGAAAAAAAATCTAATGTTTTTTTTTTTTTTTTTTTTTCGTGTACATCGTTAACCGGATTTTTTCTTTGAAAAATACTGGTGCCAATGTGACATTTGGAATTTTGAAGAAATTTACACCCCAGAGCTCAAAGGGTTAAATGGAAACTATCTGATCATTTTCATAAATTTATGAACCTGCCTTGAATTGACATCATTGTATAATTTATCCATTCAATAAACTATAATCAGTGACAGCATCTTTCATTTATAGAACCAACAAATCCTCTTCATGCTAGATTTCTTTGGCATACCTTACCCATTTGCACATGTAGAAAATTGGTTTTTATCGTAAAAGGAAATACTACAAACATTATAAAAATCTAAAAACTAGATGGCGAAGATAAAGTAAATTATAAATTTTTTTAGCTCATGATAATTTGTTTCGTTAATTTAGTACTATTTCATAAAGTTATTCATAATAATTAAATGGATCGTGTCTGACAGATTTATACAGTAATACCTTAAAAATCGATATAAAATGCATTCGTTTGATAGAAAATGCAGAACATTTTGACATTCGCACCACTTTTAAAAAAGAAAAAGAACAGTCTTTCACATACGCGTTGACAACATTTGCAAGAAAAGTATAATACAAAATGTATTTTTTTAAATAGCGGAATAAAAAATAGCAGTTTTGCGGTCGGTTTTTGCGGTTTTTTTACATTCGCGTAACCTAATCGTCGCAATGTTTAAGGGATTACAATACTTACATTTCTTTCACCTCTTCATCATGAGCGTCTTTTACAGAATTTTTAATATTTTATCACCGGTTTTTTAAAGAAGAAAACTTTGCCTAGTTGAATCGTGAAAATGTTTGGTGAAATTAGGCAAAATTTTGAATAAAATTTATTAGTGAGAATAATCAAGGATTCTGAGCATGGTATGGGGCAAGTATACCGGTCGCTTTTCCCCAAGTGTTTAATGTTAAAACCTTTAAAATAAACATTTTTATATGTACTTAAATATATATTGTAATATATAATTTCTATATCGTAATATAGCGACATCAGTTTTCCAAATGATAATTTTCATTCTTTAAGAAAATACTGCTTTTCTGTTGCGACATGTGATATTTCCATTTTTTATACTTGTGATAAATGGCGAGTATAATCATAAACATACCATAATTTCCGACGTGCAATCAGTGGATTAAACAATTTTGTTTGGACCCAGAAATTTTATTTAGCAATTGACGCCAAATACTTACCGCGATCTAAAAAGTAAATTTTATTTAAAAAAAAATTCTGTGTCGGAAAGTGATTGTTTGATGCGTGGGTTATACGTCAGAATATATGGTTATTACAAGTTTAGAATTTAACTCGTTAATCCTTTCAAGGGCAAGTCGTTTCTGCTACAGAAGTGTTGTGTTAAAATAATTATTTCTCACCGTAATTTACGAACAGATTTACTTGATAATAAATCAAAAGCTTCTTTTCACGAATATTATGAGATGTACTAAAGTTGTACTAAAAAATTACTGGAGTCATTTGGTAGTTTGGGAATTAAAATAAATCGTTTGCAGACTGGAAATGGCGGCTTTGAAAGGGTTAACCTTCCAAGTACATTTGGGCTCTTATTTGACCCAATGTATTTTGAACTTTTTAATGTTTCAAACAAGAAAAAATTCATAACTTTTACTTCATATAAGAATTTAAATAAACACGTCCTACGTGTCATATATGTTTTATATAATGAAATTAAATTTGCGGTTGAAATTTTGCGAAACTAAGAATTTGCTGAAAATATTTGAAGCTGGTGCTAGCAACGTTAATTTAGAATAGTCATTCTATGACAAAATTTTTATTTGTCCTACTACTATTTTAAAATTAATACTTTTTTTGTACATTTCTATAGCATATCTTAAATAAAATTATTTTGAAGATTCCTGATTAAGGTTTCTGGTAGTAATAACAAAAATTTCACTTTATAATGCTTCCCCTGCTTCATGTTCGTAATCGTGTCTTTCACGGACAGTGTAGTCAGCGTTTTTTTTTAATTATTGAAATTGTTTGATTCCAACCAGTTTTTAAAATAGTGTAATTTTATTTATCTTCGCATCATTTTATCTGCCATTAAACATTTTTAAAGTGATATATAATCTATTGCAAAATTAAAAATAAATCAGTTACTACAATACAAAATTAAAGGATCTATATAAAAAAAATTCTCATTCGTGAGAATTACAGGCAATTAATTAAAGTGGCACTTTGAACTACTGTACACAAGGCCTAAAATACACCGTAACAGAAAACAAATATGATGCTAAAAATAAAATTTAAACTCTTAAAAATTCTAAATAACAAGATGACACTCGTAAGTTAAAAATATAAAATGTTAAATTGACAAAATTTTATTTTACATATGAAAAATGAGTGAAAATTCAAGTTAAGAAATTAAAAATAATTGAATATTAAAATAAAATTTTAATTTAAACTTAAAAAACAGTTAAAATATTTTTTAAAAACTTATTTTAGCTTTCGCTCTTGTTAGCTGACTTTTAGTTATGCGATACTTATATTTCAGGGCATATTCTCCACATACGTAGCATATGTATGTAATTTCTTGCATACCATAAAAGAGCCGGTGCCACTGCTTTTTCAATTTCCTATAAAAATAATAATGAAACAAAAAAGAAATACTAAAAAATTTACTACGCTACAATTTAGTATTTACATTATAAAATTTATAAAAACGATGGATAACTATGTAGACGAAAATTAAACAATAATTTTTTTCCACCAGTCAGTGTACTGGCGGTAATTACAAGCCCTTTCCGGCACACTGTGCCCGGTCTGAGATACCTAATTTTAATTCCAAACTTGCAAATGGCACCAATAACATTTTAGTAAAATTTTGCTTTTACAACAAAAGCTTAAATTAAGGAATTCAAAATGTCTAGAAAATTCATTTCTGAATTCCAGTGTCAGTCGGTAATTTCTCATTTTATTACAGATTTTGCCTGTGCCGGAAAGGGCTTATAAAATTATACACCGTTAAATTAAAATAGCTAGTCAAATCGTATTCTAAGATCACAATGAACTCATAAAAAAATTATGAAACTTATGTCCTTTATTATGTTTCTAGCACTAAAAAGACAAGCGTGACTATCTGTTCAAAATGTTGCCTAAAACACATAGACTGGTTGAAAGATAACCACCTTCCATGCTAGAACTACTGCAGCCATGTATCTTGAAAAAGTGGAGTTAAAAGAGTGTTTTTGCAAAGTACCACTAGTGTATTAATAATATTTTCTATGGGATGAGAGTTTAAACTGAGTGGCACTTATAAATACCGCCAGTAGATAAAGGTTTAAATAAGATTTCTACTTCACAAAAGTGGTGATGATCAGACAATTTGAATTTTTAAAAAGTAGCCTACACTCAACTTTAACGATGCATTTAAGGTTCTTACGCATCAATTTATTTAAGAATGTATTAACAACGCATTTAAGGTACCGTAATTGCGTGTAGATAAGCCGAAGCTCAAACAATTCTGTTTCGACCCAGAAATTTTCAAGAATAAAACATAACATTTTGTATCGCGGTATATAATAATCTTAAATTACTCAACCCTTTCCGGCGCAGTGTTACCACTCCGGCAACACCTAATTTTAATTCCAAACTTCCAAACGGCACCAAAAATATTTTAGTAAAATTTTACTTTTACAATGACAGCTTAATCAGGGAATTCTTAATTTCTAAAAAAGTCTTTTGGAAATTCCGGTGTCAGTCAACAATTTCTCATTTTACGAACAGAATATGTCTGCGCCGAAACTGCGTAAGAACCTTAAATGCATCGTTAAAGTTGAGTGTAGGCTACTTTTTAAAAATTCAAATTGTCTGATCATCACCACTTTTGTGAAGTAGAAATCTTATTTAAACCTTTATCTACTGGCGGTATTTATAAGTGCCACTCAGTTTAAACTCTCATCCCATAGAAAATATTATTAATACACTAGTGGTACTTTGCAAAAACACTCTTTTAACTCCACTTTTTCAAGATACATGGCTGCAGTAGTTCTAGCATGGAAGGTGGTTATCTTTCAACCAGTCTATGTGTTTTAGGCAACATTTTGAACAGATAGTCACGCTTGTCTTTTTAGTGCTAGAAACATAATAAAGGACATAAGTTTCATAATTTTTTTATGAGTTCATTGTGATCTTAGAATACGATTTGACTAGCTATTTTAATTTAACGGTGTATAATTTTATAAGCCCTTTCCGGCACAGGCAAAATCTGTAATAAAATGAGAAATTACCGACTGGTAATTACCGACTGGTTAATGGTTTTTCTGGGTCGAAAATGAATTGTTTGAGCTGCGGCTTATCTACACGAAATTACTGTATTCAGAATTTTCGTAAAGTACTGGTCACTATATCTGAAGATAGTTTTCTTTACATTAAAAAAGCAGATATTGCTCAACGAAAATTCTGGTAAAAGGTGCTTAAAAGTCATTGAAAGCTGCCATCGAAACATAGGGGGTTTCAAAATGATAGGAACGGTACAAAAACAAAGAAATCATTTCGCGTTTGCTATACAAATGCTCAAACCTTTGTATTAAAATTAAATATATAATTTTCCAATTAATATTAAAATAATTAATTGCAATATATACATATATATATATATATATATATGTACATATTATTTTTTAAAAAATATGTATTTTGCTTAATTTACTCAGGAGAAAAAAGATAAGAACGCAATCGATATTTTAAAAACCACTGAACGTGTTCGGTGGATATTTTTGCACATCATTTAAATGCGCATTTAAAAGAAATTCGAAGCATATTTATTTAATTCGCGAAACATTTGGATTACAGGGTGAATAAAAGTGCTTTTTGATTTCGAAAGAGGGTGAATTCTAGCTTATAACAAGATCGGAATGTAATTTCAAAGAATTGCTGATGAAATTAAACTTTCAAAGATAGCCATTTTTAATTTCTTGCAGAATCCAACTATTTGTGTTACTACAAAATGTACTGGGAGTCGAAAAGTTATTTCAAAACGATCAAAAATCTGATTATTCGCATGGCTCCAAGTAAAAGAATGAGAGCAAAGGAATTTGGATGTCAGATAAAGAAGCCAGCATCAGTATTGATCATACAAAAAACAATAAAAATGCCGGGAGTTCTTAAAAATGTAAAACCATGCCCGTATTTACACTTAACATCTGGTAGCAAATATACCCGCTGTCTGTTTGCAGAGAAACACTTGGAGCAGCAAAAGAATCGGCCTAAAATTATCTTCAGTGCTGAAAAGAGGTTTAATTTCAATATTCCAGAAGGTATTCATCTACATTTTCAAGGCTTTTAAAATAAACAAGACGTATTTTCCATGCGTGAATTCAGTACTCCCTAATGTTTTGGGCTACCGTTTTCTCGGCAGATAAGCTTATAATTGTTTTTCTAATTGAATAAACAAAATAGACATATCCTTGATCGCATGTTAGAATGCATTTACTGAACCTGAGTGAAAAAATTGTCGACTTTTACAAAGTTTTCAACGAGACAATGCCTAATTCACTCAGAAAAAGACACAAAAATGTGATTTGAATATAAAGAAGACTCCCTAGCTTGACTGGCCAGCCAATGGTCAAAATGTAAATCCCATGAACAACGTTTGGTTTATTATAGGGCACAATATACAGGATGTTTCTAAATTCATGGTACAAACTTTAAGCGGTGATAGTACACATCAAGACAAACAATATTAAATAGGAAACTAAGGGTAGCAAACGTCTTCCGAAGGAGATAGGCGCCATTAAAGTTTAGGGTCCAAAAATTCAAATGATTATAAAATACAGAAAAATTGGTCGATTTGTTTGCGGTTTTCACTAAAACTATTCTTTATGTCAGTATTGTCTTGAAAATAAATTATAGAGATAAATTTCAAAAAATGCCGATAGAGGGCGCTTTAGACTGGAGTAACGAACAATTATTTTTTACCGTTATTTTTTGCATGTCATTAAATTTTTTTAGAAACTTAGACATAAACTTAAATTTTGAGCTCAGAATTTGAATAGTTGAGAGTCGTTAAGTAGCGCAAACTGAACTGTGGGGGGAGGTCCAAAAGTTCAAATGATTATAAAAAACAGAAAAATTGGTCGATTCGTTTGAGGTTTTCACTAAAACTATTCTTTATGTCAGTATTATCTTGAAAATAAATTATAAAGATAAAATTCAAAAATTGCCGATAGAGGGCGCTTTAGACTTTGGAGTAACGTACAACTATCTTTTATTGTTATTTTTTGCATCTTACAAAATTTTTGTTAGAAGCTTAGAAATAAACTTAAATTTTGATATGAAAATCTGAATCGTTGGCAGTGGTTAAGTAGCACAAACTGAACTGTGTTGAATGGGGGTGGGGAGGTTCAAATTTCAAATGATTATAAAAAACGGAAAAAATTGGTCGATTCGTTTGCGGTTTTTGCTAAAACTATTCTTTATGTCAATATTTCCTTGAAAATAAATTTTAAAGATAAATTTAAAAAATTTCCGTTAGAGGGCGCCTTAAACTTTAGAGTAACTGACAACTATTTTTAACTGTTACTTTTTGTATCTGATTAAATGCTTGCAAAAGCTTAGACTTTGATTTTGAGCCCAAATTCTAAATCGATGGGAGATGTTAAGAAGCGCAAACTGAACTGTGTTCAGGAGTTGAAATGTTACCCTCCCCACCTCTCGAACACAGTTCCATTTTCCGCTACTTAATTACTCACAACGATGCAGATTTTGAGCTCAAAATTTAAGTTTGAACTTTTACAAGCATTTAATTAGATATAAAAAACAACGGTTAAAAATAGTTGTTGGTTACTCTAAAGTTTAAGGCGCACTCTGACGGAATTTTTTGAAAGATAGCTTTAAAATTTATTTTCGAGGAAATATTGACATTAAGAATAGTTTTAGCGAAAACCGCAAGCGAATCGACCAATTTTTCCGTTTTTTATAATCATTTGAAATTTGAACATCCCCACCCCCATTTAACACAGTTCAGTTTGCGCTAACCATTCCCAACGATTCAGATTTTCATCTCAAAATTTAAGTTTATGTCTAAGCTTCTAAAAAAATTTATGAGATGCTAAAAATATCAGCAAAAAATAGTTGTACGTTGCTCCAAAGTCTAAAGCGCCCTCTATCGGCAATTTCTGAATTTTATCTTTATAATTTATTTTTACGATAATACTGATGTAAAGAATAATTTCAGTGAAATTCGCAAATCAATTAACCAATTTTTCCGTATTTTATAATCATTTAAAATTTGAACCTCCCCCTACAGTTCAGTTTGCGTTACTTAACCACTCCCAACGATTTAGATTTTGAGCTCAAAATTTAAGTTTATGCCTAAGCTTCGATAAAAAATTAATGATATGCAAAAAATAACGGTAAAAAATAGTTGTTCGTTACTCCAAAGTCTAAAGCGCCCTCTATCGGCATTTTTTGAAATTTATCTTTATAATTTATTTTCAAGACAATACTGACATAAAGAATAGTTTTAGTGAAAATCACAAACGAATCGAGCAATTTTTCTGTATTTTATAATCATTTGAATTTTTGGACCCAAAACTTTAATGGCGCCTATCTCCTTCGGAAGACGTTTGGGACCCTTAGTTTCCTATTTAATATTGTTTGTCTTGATGTGTACCATCACCTCTTAAAGTTTGTACCATGAATTTAGAAACACCCTGTATAATGAAAGATGTTTAAGTCCTACAGCACAACTCCAAAAGCAGAATTAAAGTAGAAAATTTTGAAGGTATGACATGTTTTGTCCTCTCATCAGATTCAAAACTATGTAAACGCTATGTTACAATGTAACTTTAAAATTATTAAAGATAGAAGAAGCCCAAATGACATGTAATATTTGTATAATTTAGAGAAATCTGTTCCTTTCTTATCATTTTGCTCCCGGTGCATGTCGCAGGGCTCCCAAATGGTCCGCAAACTGAACATCAGAATTTTTTTAGAGAAATTTTCTTTTTAGATTTTTCTTGCAAATTGTCAAGAAACCGCGTTTGGAAATTGATTCTAGCTCAAACGTATTATGAAATTTTCTGTTAAAAAATACTGATGTTCAGTTCGCGGACCATTTGGGAGCCCTGATGTCGAGTAAAACTGCAACATATAATATTATATTTATAACAATTGTTTTAGATGTTTTCTTCATGTTTAAATTAAGTATTTAATATGGTACAATAAATTTATATGGTCCATATAAGGATTAAATATATAATTTTCCAATTAATATTAAAATAATTAATTACAATATATACATATATATATGTATATATTATTTTTTTAAAAATATGTATTTTGCTAAATTTACTCAGGAGAAAAATGATAAGAACGCAATCGATATTTTAAAAACCGCTGAACGTGTTCGGTGGATATTTTTGCACATTATTTAAATACGCATTTAAAAGAGATTCGAAGCATATTTATTTAATTCGCGAAACATTTAGATTACAGGGAGAATCAAAGTGCTTTTTAATTTCGATTTTTTTTTCATGGTCCATATGAGGATTAATATAATTATATTTTTTATTTAGGCAGTTACATGATCGTTCCTATCATTTTGCCCCCCGGTATACTGAAAGCCAGATGATACAAATTGTGACGCCATCACTAATCAACCAACTTCGCACTAGTCTTTGAATTCATACCGGAAAATTTTGAAGAGAAATTTTCTTTTATTTTATTTGTGGAGTATCTATCATCTCATAAAACAATAGCGATTTAAACTTACTTGTGAGAATTTGGAAATACAAAAAAATTGCGGATCAAAACTAAAGATTAAATATGCAAATATAAATCTGATTTCTTCCGCCTTAACCCATCTGGGACGAGCGTCTTTTACAGAATTTCTAACTTTTTACCTCCGGTTTTTCAAAATAGAAATTTTGCCAAGATGATTCAGAAAAATGCTCTGATTAAATAATGCAAAATTCACAATAAAAATTTACTGGTGATAATAGTAAATCGTCATTGGCAAAATCCTTTGACTCGTATGATGTACGGGCAAATTAGAGAGCTTATTAATCAAATGCCACAAGAAATTTAGTTTAAAAAAATGGATTAAAAGTCTTAGTTGCCAGCCTCCGACACCGCTGAATCAATTTTCTTCAAAACATTGAATACAAAAATAATGTTATATTTTTGCTGGTTTCATAAATTTGTAATTAAAATGAAAAAATTTTTTTTCGCTACAAAATTCTTGGTATAAATTGAATTTTAAAAACTGTTTACCACGTATTCTATTGCGCATGTCACACTGAAGTATTAAAGTAATTCATTCTGCCCATCAATAGTGAGGACATTAATATTGGAAACCTATTAGGTTTGTTGCTAAATTTTTCTCTGTTTTTTATAATCATAAATTCTTAAAACTTATAATGATGTATAACCCCGAGAAAAATCAATGTAAATATTTGGTTTGAGAGAACATTAAGCGTTTTTTCATTTGAATGATATATATATATTTAATTTCAATCTGCTATACATGTTTCATTTAAAGAAATTTAATCAATTGTTTCTTTTACTTATAGGAAACTACAGAAAGGTGTAGCATGTATCGAAGATCATAGCTTTCGTTGTTTTACTGCTGCACAAAAGAGGATATTTAATTCTGTTGTTTCAGACTCCAGGCATGTTATTGACGATTTATGCGTCCCCGGAAAACTACAAGACGGTAAATATTTACCTGAATCATTACTTTTTCATTATTAAACATATAAATTAAGTTTTAACATATTAAATCAGGAATGCAAGCAACTGCGCCGCCCGAAATGGCTGATTGTTAAACTAAATTTATATAGTATTCCTGAATTAAATAATGTCAGATTTTCTGAAATTTAATAAAGAAATGATTTCAATTAGTGCTTAGTAGTGAAATTCAGCCATTTGTGGCACCGCGCTTGCATCCCTGTGTTAAATAAAATTGACATAAAACACTGTGCATAGATGCCAACCTGACATAAATTTTCCGTACTGCGTGCGTTAATTTGATCCTGTTTTAATGAATTTCGAACCAGTATTTTTTCAAATAAATACATTATTTACAACGCAAATAAATAACGATTCATGAAGTAAATTTTCTTGTTATAAATGAGGTTAACCTTGATCAAACCAATCCAGATATTACGGAAGATTGGTTGAAAGTTGGAAGCAATGCATTTATGGATTTTTTTTCCAATAATTATAATTCCTGACTGTTTTAATTATTTTCAACAAACTTGCAGAAAACAAATAAAAGATCGAGGCAAACATAACATTTACAGGGCTCTCAAATGGTATGCCTACTGAAAATCAATATTTTCTTACAAAAATTTATTTTTAGATTTTTGTTGAAAAAAACCAGAGAAAACACCATAGGATTCTAATTCTAGCGAAAATGCTTTAATAGTCTACCATGAAATGTTTTGTTAAAAAATAGGGATGCGCAGTTTGCGAACCATTTGAGAGCCCCGCATTTTTTACTGCAAGCTACAGAACTACTGAGTTTTCGGCATTTTGGTTACCAGTATTTCAGTACGGAAAAGGGGAAAAGGCTGTTTTAAGAAATACGAACATTTTGATACTTAATCCTTTCCCGCACAGTGGTTCCACGTCAGGAACACTTTATTTTAATTCCAAACTTGCAAATGGCACCATACATATATTTTTAAAAATTTTAAATTCTTTGCTTTTAAAATAAATGTTTAAAATAAAGAATATTTACTTTTCAAAAAAGTCATTTGTAAATTCTCGTATCAGTCGATCATTTTACGAACAGAATTTGTCTGTACCTTAAATAATTAGATAAACTTCTTTTCTCTAAGATAATATTTGTGTGTAAAAAGCCGGAGACTTGTAAACTCTGTAATAATCATTCCATATTACAAAAGGCAAGTATGTTCATGCGTAATGCTGACGTCATGTTGAAGGTAATAACAGCAAACGATTGAATTTGATTTTCATTGTAGTTGTTTAAACTTCAAAATATTCCGCATTTTCCATTTTTACGCCGCGAAACGGGGAAAAAATGTACTTTACAGCGCAATTAGTTTGAAAAATGTATTGTCATTAAAAAAAAATCCAGAACTTACTTAAGTTTTCAATTTACGAAAAACAGATTAGTTTGAACTTAAATTAATATAAATAGTTAAAATTAATTTGTTTTCATGTGACTTATTCCACAATGCAAATAAGATATTCGTCAGCCAATGAAAAATAAAATAAAATGTAAATAAAAACCAAATTTAAAACAAGCAATCGAACAGCAATCTAAACCACTGTAATTAACAGAATAAAAAAAAGCTGTTGTAAATTGTGATTTCTTGTCTGTAAAATCCTTCTACGAGGACAATACGAACATATCATTTTTAACAACTTTCAAAACTTCATTTTAACGTGTCACTCCTATTTTTAATGTAAATATGATTTTTAATATTGCTAGTGAGCGCTAAAGATCTGTAAAAATCTATTATAGTTATATATATAAAAAAAAATAAAAAAAAAGAAAGAAAGAAAAACATAGGTCCGTGCAACATTTTTTCGCGGCAATTTTTGTATTATTTACTGATACGATTTTAACCCCTTGAGCTCTGCTGGTAGAATTTTCTACCATATAATTTTAATTCCAAAATGTCACAATGACACCAGAAAATTTGACCAAATTTAATTCAAAAAGGTTTAATGCATTTTTTCGTGTTTATCGTTAACCGGTTTTTTCCTTTGCAAAATACTGGTGCCAGTGTGACATTTGGAATTTTGAAGAAATGTACACCCCAGAGCTCAAAGGGTTAAATCAGTATTTTATTAACGGCAATTTTTATTTTAACACTTTAAAGTTCTGTGGGCCCTTACAGAAATTTTATTCGGTTGACGCCAAACGTTTTAAAACTTGGTATAAGTCACAAATTTTCTATTTCTGCCACCAAATAAGGAGAAAATTCTGTTAATTGTAGTAAAAATATAAAATCCTTGTTTAGTGGTAACATACATAAAATAAATGAAAGATAATTTCTTATCATTCGTTATGTTCATTTGTAATTTATTAAAGCAGTAACAATTTTAAATACATCTTAATTTTCAGAATTTTTTCTGAAGTAATAGATATTATTTATTGTTTTAGACTACCTTATGTATGCTCCATGTCTTAAAAATGTTTCGACGGACGAAAAAAAATGCGGAAGCAAATATAGAAGGTTAACGCACAATCATGACATGCAGTCAAATGACAAGAAAGATATTAATGTCAATGATGGATTGAAGGTACATTGTTGGTGAGTAAATATATTAAAATATAAATGTCCTTAAAACAGTTTCTAAGTATGCTTAAATTACTTTCTCTAACTGTTCATTCATTTTGTGTATGTAAGATTTGTTTTCAATATTCTTAATTGTGTTAATCTTGTTAAAGCATCAAATATTAATTTAAGGAAATTTTCCCACGTGTAATCCCAAAATAACGCTGCTATATAGTGAGCTGACAGATTGCATAAAATTAAAACCAGGTAAGAATTCTTTCTGTATAAAGGGCAAAAAAAGTATGATGTAAAATTCAATTGGATCAGGTAAGTGTATTAGTTCTTCTTTTTTTCGTTAAGATAAGGCTTAATATTTTAATTACTATGTTGTTCTTCATTAGATGTATACATTTAACTGTTTGGTATAAAAATATTTAAAAAGCTCTTTTTTAACCCTTTGAGGAGCGGTGGAATATACTTTATCCCACCTACGATTAATGAAGATTCGCACCAGAAAGAATTTATTAAATTTCACTTCTCTAACCGTGGCGGGGAAAAGTCGTGAAGTTGCTTTTTTTCCTTATTTTGAATTTTTTTTTTTCCAAATTTCCGGTAGGACTTCTGAATTATACAAATGCAACAGCTTGCCCCTCAAAGGGTTAAGAGACAGAACTGGTGAAAAGTTTTATTGTATCAGTTTTTAATATCAAATATTTGCGATAAATTAACACGAAGATTAATATTACAATACAGTGCTATAAAAAATAACGTGTATTTTACGAAAATAGCTTCCAAGTTACCTCATTTTAGGCTAGGCTCTTCCCTTATTAGAAAACTCGCTTTATTTATTTTCAGATTTTTGTGATTAACACGAGAAAGACCGGGAATTTTACTCAGTTTTATAAACTTATTTCACACCAGAATTTTTCTCAACCCTTTAACGTTCATTGGTTTCGCCACGAAACCACAAAATTTTAATTCCGATGCGCAACACTGACGCCGTTATTTTCATCTAAAAATATCCCTTTTTTTTATGTGAAAAATCACGTTTTCCTATTTAGAAATATATTTGTTCCTAATTACCGGTGTCATTCATTTATTTCGCCATCTTAGCAATGAAAATGCTATGATCGTTAAAGGGTTAAACAGTTTAACTTATTTATTAGACATTTTCCCTCTTTGTTTCTTTTATATGTGTTATATAAAGATATTTCTGGTTCGAACGCAACATATTCCTATAATAGAGGTCATTTTGAACCCTCACGACATTTCTAGTGTTAACCCTTTCTTGCGCAGTGTTGCCGGGCCGGCAACACCTAATTTTAATTCCATACTTACAAACGGCACCAGTAATATTTTAATATAATTTTGCTTTTACAATGAAAGCTTAAATTAAGGAATTCGTAATATCTAGACCAGTCCTTTATAAATTCCAGTGCCAATCGAAAATTTTTCATTTTAATAATAGAATTTGCTTGCGCCGGAAAGGGTTAAAAAGGCAAAAATATCTGATCGAAAACATTAATATTTAAAAATCGAGAGAGTTTGGAACTATATTTTCCGGTTATAAAAGTAGTGTTGCGTATGTACAGACTTTTAAGTCGATACCTATACATTGAGAACAACATCGTTTAAATACCAAAATTTCTATTACTTTTATTACCCGTTATTTAATATTAGAACTACCGGAAATTGAGTCAAGTTTTATAATACCGTAATTTCGGGTGTATAAGCCGCAGATCAAACAATTCTTTTTCGACCCAGAATTTTTTAAGAAACAAATATAACTAGTTAGATCGCCGTAATTATTTGTCTTCAATTACTAAATAAGATTTCTGGGTCCAAAAAGAATTGTTTGAGCCGCGGCTTATACACGCGAAATTACGGTAATATTTTTTACAATAATTTTGATCCAAAACAGTTTAACTTTATTGTTTAGCGCTTTTCTTCTTTTTGTACCTTTTAAACTTATTTCATGATCAGATTTATGGTTTAAGCGGAAGCGTATTTATTTGGTATCCATCAAAATTTCGGCTCTAGTGTTAAACTCAAGATCCATAAAAATTTCTTGCGGTTAAGTCTTATAAGGTATACAGGTCTATTTCGCCCCCCAAAACCAGGTTCAGAGTTTATGAGTCAGCGGCTTTTTTGCACACCATTATTATTTTGAAAACTTGTTGTTCTTTTAAATTGTTAAAATGTCCCAATTAAATAAAAGTTCACACGTTCAGTGCCAAGATGAAAGCTAGAAATTCGTGTGGTGACCATTTTTTTTATTAAGTTCATCGGATTTCGAATCATTTTCAATATTAATTGTATTTTTTTACATATACATAAAATTGAAAATGAATGCTTATTATAAAATAAAAAAAAATAAAAATAAAAATATATAAAAAAAGAAATATTAATATATTTTATCTCGTTTCGCTAAACTAAAATGTAATCAGTACTAATTATAAATCAATAATTATTGCTGTATTCTTCAAGTCAGTGCTTAATAAATAAAATAAATTTTATTATTCTGAAATTTCTCTAAGCGCAATAGATGTCAACTATGATGTTTATATCATATTATATCATGATTGTTTAGACGCACTTCTAAAATTCTCATCACATTAATTGTAATTTTCTTACATATACATAAAATTGAAAACGAGCGCTTTTTACATGAAATACAATTTTTGAAGTTAAAAAAAAATATTAATAATAAACTGATATTATCTAGCTTCATAGAACTAAAATGTAATCATTATTAATAATAAATCAATAATTATTGCTATATTCTTCATTTCAGTGCCTTTACAGAGTTAGTGGACTGCCAACATGATCATCTGTTGCGTGACTGTGGATCTCATGCCAATCAATTTTTTCAAAGTCATTTGAATCGAATGGCTGGATCGCTACTAAACGAACACTGTGTTTTGTTTACCTATGGCTCTAATGCATGCACGTTTAATAGAAATTCAGGCGAAAGTTTCCTGTTAAATAAGTGTAATATGTTTGGTAAAATATTTTCGGCAGTACTTTTAGGATTATTTTTATTGATTTTGCGATGACAATAAAAATGCGTGGCTTTTATGTTATTTCTTTTACTTGATTTTAGAAAATTGTAATACAGGAGATCTTTTAGCTGCAATGGTTTTATGAAATTCAATAAAATAATTATGTTGGATATAAATGTATTCGAAAAATTATCCGGGAACAAACACGCAGGAAACAACACATCCAATGTACAAATGGTTTTTAATAGACGCTATAAATCCATGTTTATAGTTGACTTATATAATCGCGGATAAAAATTGCCAGTTTACTCTCATTTTTTATTCAGAAATTTTGAACTCGTACCAGAAATTTATAATATCGATTTTTATTTTATTCAATGTTAGACATTGTAAGGCAACATTAAATCAAAGCTCTATTTGAATTTTGTGGTATATATTCAGATTTTCTGAATAAAATCAAAGCCAAAATTTGCTAACTCGATAGAGATGATTGTTATAAATTTAGAGATAAAATGAAAAATCTTTTTAGTAAGGTATGGTGATAAATGTGAATACTTTACAGTATATGTACACACAGTATGTCATAAATTGCTCGTGTACTCACGAGTTAATGGCATTGCGTGAATACTGGAAAATCTGATTAAGTACAGATATTTATTTATGAATATCACTGTTTTCGAATAATGATATTACTTTATTCAGTCGCAGACTTTTGCTTTTAAATAAGGAAATTATTACTATTCAGATATAATAAAACTCTAAAATAAGCTCTTCTAAGCACACTGAAAAATATAGAATCACATAATTTATTCTGAATAACGAAAAATCTCTGAATATTCTATGAATAATCAATCTCGTAATATTTAACAAAAACTCCCATGATTAATAAACAAGAAGCTTTCATATTGTTTTTATATTATTGAAAAATACCCAAGAGTTTTTATATTGTTTTCTCTAAATGATGCTTACTTTAAAAATACAAATTTATTACATTTTAATAGACTTACCGTAATTTCCGGTGTATAAGCCGCAGATCAAACAATTATTTTTGGACCCAGAAAATTTGTTTAGTAATTGAAGAGAAGTATTTACCGCAATCTAAAAAGTTAAATTTTATTAAAAAATTTTTCTGGGTCCAGAAATGATTGTTTGGTCCGCGGCTTATACACCGGAAATTACGGTATTAAAAGACATGAAAAAATGTATGTTGATATAACGAATGTACTTTAAATTATTTCTCATTTATCTCTTGTTATGTAAATAATAATAAAAACATATTATTTTTATTGGAATGTATTTCTTTTTACTATCATTACAGTTAATAAAATACATGACTAAATACATGATCATATCATGTATTTATACATTTTAGATGATGAAACAAGATGATGCATAAATAAATATTCTCCTTTCAACCATATCTTTATAAATGAATTAAGAAAATATTTTTCTGCAAAAGTACGCCAAACTTTTAATATTTTCCCTGCAAAATATCGATTCTTTATAGGATGTTATCCTTTGCAGAATTATGTGTATTTGCCATTAATATGTGTTGTTTAGTGATATATCGTAGCTACAAGGCTAGCACAGATGACTATTTTTATATTCTGTCGACCCCAGTGTCTTTTTAATATAATGTTTAGAATATATTTCTCCTGCAAATGTTGACAAAAGCAGAGCTGCCAACTTCTACGCCTTCTTAGATCGTATATACTTGTTTGGAACCACAAAATATTGTTAGTAAAATGTATGCAAAATGCATTTAATGTTATGTATTGCAATACATTTTGTCAATTATTAAATAAAATTTCTGTTTCTGATACGTTTATTTAACTGTAAATAGGAGTAGAAGTTGGCAGCCATGCAAAAGGTCTGTTAAGATTTTCTGTTTTGAGAAAGTGGACCCAGATAAAATTAAAAAATAGTCGACTATGGAAGCCCTGTAGCTACTAATATTGAGCATTTCTGTAATTTAGTTTTATAATCCTTTGAGCTCTGGTGGGTAAATTTCTTTAAAATTCTAAAACTCACGTTGGCACCAGTATTTTGCAAAGAAAAAATTTGGTATATGATAGATGCGAAAAAAATGCATTAAACCTTTTTCAAAGAAATCTTTTCGAATATTCCGGTGCTAGTGTGACATTTCGGAATTAAAAGTAAGTGGTAGAAAATTCTACCATCAGAGCTCAAAGGGTTAAAGGGCACCAATATTTTATATAAACCACTTAGTTTTAATTCTCAAAAGCCACATTGGCGCCAAAGTTTAGGAATTAAATTTTGCTTTACGTAATGTACGCAATAAAAAGATTTTACCCTTTTTTTTTTTCTTTTTTTTTTCTTTTTTCTTTTTTTTTTTTTTTAAGTAAAATTTGTTTATAAATAGCGGTGTCAATCAGTCATTTTAACGTTTTACTGAGAGAAGTACTTTGCCCTAGAAAAAGTTAAAAAAAATTATATTTTGAAAATAAAATCAATGTAATATTAAGCGAAATGTTTATTTAACGCATACTTCTGAGTTAATTTATTAAGTAAATTTCCTGGTGCTGAATATGCTTACTTCTTATTACAAATGGTTGACAGTTACATGCCCCATATGTTTTGGTAAAAAATAGATTGAGATCTTGTTTTGCTATACCGAAATTCTTTGTCCTCACGTTTTTAACAATTCATTGCAACTTCGAGTATGAGTTCATACACAGGACTGTCGCAGGCAATAATTTTTTATATTTTGTTCGCACCAGTATTTTTGAAATATAAATTTTAAAATATATTTTTTTGTGAATGTTGTCAAACTTAATCTTAACGATTTTTTTTTTTTTCTTGAGAAAATTGTGCCATTTAGGATTAGAATATTGTCGCCTGTGGCAGTCCTGCATATACAGGATGTCCAAGGGTTGTTGGTAAGGTATTTCCATGAGCACCTGTCGTGTAAATCTCAAACTACGATTTTGGAAACCAGTATTTTAGAACGGAAAAATGTGACTTATTTTATCAGAGGTATTTCATTAATTAAATAAGGCCATGCAAACCTTTCGAAAATAATGGTGGCCAATAACTTAGCAGTTACTAATAATGTGACTTACACGACAAGTGCTCATGGGATTACCCGTTACAAACTTTAAGTGGGGAAGCGGGGTAGGGGACATCACAAGGATTCAAATTTGCACAACAACTCATGGTCGGAAGCGTTTTCCTGGCGCGGTAGTGACGACACAAAGTGCATGAAATAAAGGACATGATAAGAGAGATAAAACATGTTTATTAATCTTAATCCTGCAAAAATCCTCGATTCAGAATTAATGTTGAAAGTGCTGCGCAACTTATTGCACGCATCGTAAGCTAATGGGCACACTCCCAGTTTTTTCAAGATCATAAGATCTTCCATGCGAAGTAGATGCGCTTCCATACATGACTGCCGGGCTTCGTAATTCTGGACATTTTCTAAGTATTCTGTTGTATAGTTTTTGCTCTGTTACATGCGGACTGACGAACAGAAGGATTGACTGACAGACTGACGAACCAGACGACGACTATTGGTGCTATCATATTTATATATTTATGAACGCACAAAAATTAATGAGGTTAAGGATTTATGCATCTATTTAGAAAAATAAAATTAACCCGGAAGGATCGCACCTGCTCGATAGACCCAGAGTGAGTATGATTTTTACAATTGTCAATACTATTTTAAAAAGAATCTTGAAATTATTTTATAGCAGAATTTATAACAATTGTCTCCGACTAAATAAAGGGTGATTAATATTCGCATTAATTGGCGACAAAGTAAAAACCAATCATACCCTCTGTATGCGCTTGTTCTCTCGGGTTAAGATAATACAAGATATAATACATTCAGTTAACATCCAGAAGAAGGAATATATTTTTTATAAATAAATGTACAATTAACCTAATGAAATAGAAGTTGCTATAATATAGTTTTGGTTTCGTTCTTCGGTTTTATTTTCTAGGGATACGAATGCTAAAAATACGCCATTTCGTTGGACAACTTAAATTTTCTCTAATTTTCTGAAAAAATAATTGAAGTGAACGTTAAAAATATGATTTAGTACATTCAGTGTATCTCGATAAAAACTATGAATTTCGGTCGAACGTTATTTTACGTAAAACTAGATTAATGTTTATCACGCAGATTTAATAATTGCATTCTTAAAAGTTAATCTTCGGTAACTGTAGCATCCTTGAAGACTGTAAGGTCATTCGGAGCAACCAAAGATATGACCCGCCAAAAATAAAGCACTAACTTATGCAAATAAAATTATTTTAAGATTACATTTACTAGTGTATACAAAGTTCAAATAAATTTCTTCGTTGATTGTTGCGTGTTCACCATTACAGCAAGTAAATTACTTGTTTAAAAGGATTGAGTATTTTGATACAAGGAAATTTTACAGTAGGTTTTTAAAGCAATTCAAGAGAAACAAGTAGATTTCTTCGAAATTTGGAAGAAAAATCTTTTTAAAAAATCTCTAATAAAAGAGGTATATAGAAAACGATACTGACATAGGTAAACAAAAGTTAAATACCACAAATTAAGGATATTAGTGCTGACTAGGGTTTCCAGTCCCCCCCCCTTTTTTTTTTTTAGTCAGAAAATTCGGATTCACACCAGAAAATTCAAAAAGTATTTTCTAATTCAGTTCATGGCAGAATATCCTTAATTACTTCAACCTAAAATTCTTCTTCAAAATTTTCCGGTCTGAAGAATGAATTTCGGAATAAAAAAATTAGCCAAACTGGTAACCCTGGCCTTGACATAAAAATTTATCTGACATATAAGAGAATTAAACTTTTCACACATAGTTTTAAAACATATATTTAAAAATATATGTTATTTCGAATATTTATGCTTAATACTTAAAAAAATGAAATGAATTTGCATTGAAAAAGTTAATCCCTGAAATAACATTCTTTTTCATTTCAATTTTTAAATAACTATATATTTCCTATCCCAACATTAATTTGTCATAAAAATGCATGACAAAGAATTAACCTTTATGCAAATGCAACAGGAAATTTAGGCATTAGAAACAACAGAAAAAAGCTGTAAATAACTAAAAATAATCAGGTATTTTTCCGTAATAAAAATTTAGTAACAGAGTCAGTATTATTGTACCTTCATAATGTTACATTAACCATTCCTACATAATCATTACCACTTCCGCTATCTTAATGTGTCAGTGTAATAAAAGAACTTTCTCGTGTTATAATAACTATTTTTGTCGCCTGGAATGTTAAAAAGGGACTTGAATATTTATCATTTCTCCTGTCATCATAGTGTAACTGAAAGATAATGACTTCATTTTCATATTTTCGATCAATCACGCGGAAAAAATTAGTTATTATTATATTTTTTTGATCGGCACGCAGGATTCTTAAAAACTTCCTATTTGTATCTTACATTTGATAAATAATATCAGAGTGCATAATGTTAATATAACTAGTTGAATTGCGAGAATAATCCGTGTATTTTTTTGTAGAATACAGTGATGTAACGAGGGTGGGTGCCCAAGTGCTCTGAATATTGGTAATTTTTGTAAGTTCTGTTCGATTTATCTAACCAAAAAAATTTCTGCTGGAAATGAAGGAGAAGAAAACCTTACAATGTTACTGGTTTTGGCACCCACCCTGATTACGCCATTGTAATTCTTTGGATATTTTAGGGTAATGATATTTTTTAAAGTTTTCTTATAAAAATTTCTACAAAAACTGTAATTTTGTTATTAAACATTTCAAATCTACATGTATTTCATGAATTATAATGTATGCATCACTGCATGTTGTGAAAGCATTGTCGCTTTTAGGACTTCTGGTAAACATGAATCATGTTTAAACTGTATTAGAATTGTAATCTTCTGTATTTTTATAAGAGGAATTCCCTTTTTAACATTAAATAAGGCGAGAATTATTATTTGAAGATAGTAGTGCCAAAATAAACATGTTTCACAAGTCCTAAAGGGCATCAGGTGGACAACAAACACTATATGTTGATAAAAATCTGCTTCAAAACTAAGTATTGTAGATAAAGTATCGTTAGTGATTAAAAACTGATTAAATAAAGGTATGTTTGATAGGGAATATGGAGGTTTCCAATTGCTTATAGCCCACCAAGCTCCAATTATTCTACACTGCTCAAAACAATTAAAGGATATTTGAAGTTTTATATAAAATAAAGTTATAAACGAAATTTTTTTTTCTGAAAATAGAAGAAGAGAATCATAAATGCAAATTTTTCTGGTTTTCAAACTGTGGAGTATGCAAATTTTGAGTTCGACGTCAAAAACGTCGCTTCAGCGGCAGCGAATGAAATTTGACTTTTAACTGGGTAAAAGAGAATGAAGACAAGGATGATCGACATTCAGTGATTGCTTTGTTTCGATGAGTACGATGTCTCAGCGAAGTCATTTGACAGATTTAGAAGCTTGGAGAATTGTTGGTAGGTTAGAAGGGGGCCAAACTCAAGCCGAAGTAGCGCAAGCCATTGGAGTGTCACAAAGTGTCATTTCAAGGATCTGGAACCGTTTTTTGGAGAGTGGATGTGCAGGCCGAAGACCAGGGCAAGGTCGTAGACGGGCAACAACGCCCAATGAAGATCGGTATTTAGCGTTTACAGCTCGGAGACACCGAAACATGAACGCTACTCTTCTCCAACAACACCTTCGCTCGGCTACAGGCACCACGATTTCAACTCAGACTGTCCGAAACCGGCTCAATGCTGTAGGTCTGTATGCTCGCCGACCGATGGTATGTGTTAGATTAACATCAAGGCATCGTCGCGACCGCAGGGAGTGGGCAACCGAGCATGTCAACTGGAGGAGAAATGAATGGAGCAATATTCTGTTTTCTGACGAGTCCCGTTTTTCTGTGCATCCGGATAATAGGCGAATTTTCATCTGGAGGGACCGTGGCAATAGGAATAATCCTGCGTTCGTGCACGAAAGTGTCAGATTTGGCGGTGGAGGAGTGTTGGTGTATGGTGACATCTCCATTGACGGGCGCACTGACCTCTACATCATTCGAGAGGGAGCTCTGACTGGTCGCCGATATAGGGATGAGATCCTCAGACCTATTGTAGTCCCTTACGCTGCAGCAATCGGAGGTAACTTAATTTTAATGGACGATAACTGCAGGCCACATCGTGCAAACCTGGTGGAGGATTTCCTTTTCGAGGAAGGAATCGTTCGAATGGAATGGCCAGCGTGTTTTCCAGACATGAATCCAATCGAGCACGTTTGGGACGCTCTAGGAAGACGAGTTTCTGGCCGCCAACAACCCCCACAAACTCTCCAAGAACTGGAAAGAGCTCTTCTGGAAGAGTGGGACAGAATACCCCAACTCGTCATTAATAGCCTCATTGAGTCCATGCCTCAAAGGTGTTCAACGTTGCTGGCCGCCCGTGGAAACCATATCCCCTACTGAAAATGATTTTCTTTGAAGAAAACACCTTTTCTTATTCTTTTTTTCTCATATGCACAAATTGTGTTTTTTTCCTTTTGTACACAAATGCGCAATAAAATGCATTTTTTTCTGCCAAACATGTGTAATTTATTCTCATATAACCTACTATGTCTGTCGACCATGTATCAATCAGCTAAAAAGTTTCCCAGATACAAAATTCACCTAAAACTGCAATATCCTTTAATTGTTTTGAGCAGTGTAGAATAACCCAAGTATTACAGAAAGTTTGCGCTAAAAAATAGATTGAACTTATATTTTTGAATACCTGGAGACAAAAGATTCACTGAAGAATGGCTTAAAATTCACTGCAAATGGAGAAAATGTATGCTTCTAAAATCAATATATAAGAAAAATAATATGTTGATTGTTGAAATCGCAGGATAAGCTGTCAGAGAGTTAACTGTATTTTTTTTTTTTCGGTGACACTATTTTTTGAAAAAGTTTACTCTTAAACGCATAATTTTTTATTTTGTTTAAAAATATATATATATGTGATTCTCACAAATGTTTATTACTCAGAAAAAAAAAAAAAAAAAAAAAAAAAAAAAAAAATCAGAGCGATATTTTTCGTATAATGCGTCAAACTTTTTTATGTTGCATATCTGCAATACATTTAAAATCTACTGTCATAACTAAAACGTTGTAAATCATTAAATATTTTAATAAGTTTGAATCTAAATATCTCTTTTTATATAATATTTTATTGTGTAAAACTTAACCCGTAAATGCATCAATCATTCATTTAGAATTGTGTTTTTTATTCTTATATAAATATTATATAAGAAAGATTTAAATATTATATAAAAAGAGATATTTAGATTCAAACTTATTAAAATATTTAATGATTTACAACGTTTTAGTTATGACAGTAGATTTTAAATGTATTGCAGATATGCAACATAAAAAAACTTTGACGTACCGTAATTTCGGGTGTATAAGCCGCGGATTAAACAATTCTTTTTGGATCCAGAAATCTTATTTAGCGATTGAAGACAAATATTTACGGCGATCTAAATAGTTATACTTATTTCTTAAAAAATTCTGGGTCAATAAAGAATTGTTTGACCCGCGGCTTATACACCCGAAATTACGGTATTATACGAAAAATATAGGTCTGATTTTTTTTTTTTACTTTTTTTTCCTGAGTAATAAACATTTTTGAGAATCACATATAATTTTTTTTCGAAACAAAATAAAAAAATATGCATTTAAGATTACACGTCAGAAATTTTAAAATAGATTTTTAACTTTATTTAGTAGCATATTTGTGTAATTATTACAGAATGAATATTTCTATATAAATACAGTGGTTGCTAAGAGTTAAACAAAAATGCAGATATGCAACATTTTGTATTTAATCGTTTAGCTAAATATTGGTGATCTCTCATTTCAGGGGTGTCAGGTAAGCGGTCTACATCTTTTTCTAGTGCATAGAGTACCCGTTGATCTTCCGGTGCCGGTGTGATATCGTGTGAAGTAGAAAAAATTATTAATATTCCGGTGTCAGTGGGATAATTTGGAATTAAAATTAAGTGTTAAAAAATTTAACCATCAGAGCTCAAAGGGTTAAACATTAAAGATTTTTTTTAAAGCTGGTATCATTCAATTCTTTTAACATTTTCCCAATACATGTATTGAGGCCCTGAAAGGGTTAAAAATATTTATTCTTTACATACATTATCTTCATTTGTTAAAAGTATATAAAACTTTTCCCTTTCTATGCATTTATAAAGCATATTTTTGCAACGGCATGAAAGAAATACTTCAAATAGAAAAGTAAAAGTAATGACCGGAAAAGGAATTTAGGATATCGTTTTGTTTGAAGTATTGGTAGTTATGTAGGTAAGGTCGTTATTATAAGGAACATCCGTTTTTCTTCTTTTAAGTACTTCCTCATTCCCTCTGTATGTTTTATGTTTTATTTTTTCAGTACATCTAATACATGGTTATTACTTGTGTCTCAGGTTATATATATACATTATTATGTATAAATTCATTTCACGAAATTTCGGTGCTTTTTTGTGTGCGGGAATGATGAAGCATTTTTGGATTTTTTATTTACATTTTATGTAAAAATATATGTAAAAAATAAGCTAAAATCCATTTTTTTAAATGTTGTGGTGCCGAAAACTTTTATTTTCAAAATAATGAAATTTAAAAGTCTTCAAATTTTCTTAACCAATCGAGATAATAAAGTATTTCAATTTACTTGCTAAAAGTAATTACATTAAATATAAAAAGATCATGAAAAACCTTTAATAAAAAACAATTAGTTCAGTACATTTTTATCGGTCATATCCTGAGTATCTGCAAATATTCCTGAATATATTAGAACACCGAATGTGGTAAGCAGGTACCTCGGGATTATGGCGCCAGCAAGATGATTGTGTTTTAACCCTTTCCGGCACGGTCAAATTCTGCTGGTAAAATGAGTAATTATCAACCGACACCAAAATTTGCAAACGATTTTATTAAAAATTAAGAATCCTGTATTTTAGACTTTCATTGTAAAAGCAAAATTTTATTAAAATATTATTGGTGCCGTTTGCAAGTTTGGAATCAAAGTTAGGTATCCCGGAGGCACAGTATTCCGGAAAGGGTTAATCCCTTGAAGGGCACCGGTATATGTTATATACCACTTAATTTTAATTCCCAAATTGACATCAAAATTTAAGAATCAACTTTTGTTTCATATGATTTACTCGAAGAAAGGCTTTTACTTTGTTTCATACAAAATTGTTTATAAATACCGGTGTCAAACAATCATTTTAACATTTTAGTAGCAGAAGTGCTTTGCCCCTCAAGGGGTTAATAATAATAATTTTCAATAAACGAGATTTATTTTTCTGCTGTATTTTTTAATCTTTTGCACTTGAGAGGTGACTGTTACTGCTTGCTTTGGACACTATTAATATCTTACAATTTATTTCATCATATTTTATCACAGATTATTCGGCCATTAGATAAGACGATGAAAACTAATTTAAAATATAACTGTCCAGAGCATTTGGAGCATTCATTTACGCGAGACAATAGTATACAGTGAAAATCACCTCTCCAGTGCAAAGGGGTCACATTTTCAAGGTCGGTGGTATGATAATAAAACCATGACATTTTGTAGAATTGTTTTTTCGCTTATTATGCGCGTGAAATATAGCTTTGTCTTATTTTTTTTAAAGTAAAGTTCGGTATCATTCATTCATTTCAGCATTTTAGTAGTGGGAGTGTTTTGCACCTGATAGTGTTTGGCTTTTGCAGCACCTCACTTCTATTAACCATTTAACTGATCAATATTTTTGAAAAAAAAACTTTTAAATAATGTCTATTTTTGTTTTATATCTTTTACAGAATTTTTAATCTTTTATCAATGGTCTTTCAAAAAAGAAATTTTTGCCTAATTGAATCAGGAAAAAATATCGGATTAAATAATGCAAAATTTGCAATAAAAGTTTACTGCTCAGAATAATAAATTACGATTGGCGTATGGATGTTCGTACGTAATATGGACAAGACATGGAAGCGATTAAATTTTTGAGAAAAACTTTCAAGTAATGCTTTTTTTCGTTTCTCTTACAGAATTACTAATCTTTTATCAACGGTTTTTCAAATCAAAAATTTTTGCCAAATCGGGTCAGAAAAATGCTCGGATTAGATAATGAAAAATTTACAATAAAAATTTACTGGTCGAAACAATAAATCATGATTGGAATATGAATGCCCATACGTGGTATGGGAAATTCATGATTGCGAAAACAGGTTGCCCGTATAACGGGTAATTCAGGTAAGTGGTTAATAACTGGAATTAACTCCTGATTCATTGTCGAGTCATTTCAAATTTCATGAAAAGCCTTTGACTTGCAGTGTACAGCACATAAATTTTCACTTTACTTCCTTTAATGCTTTCAGAGGCAAAGTTGCTGATCTATTGAAATGATTAAGTGATATCATGATTTACGATAGGATTTTTTAAAAAATAATTAAAAACTTTTCCTCACATACGTTATGAAAGCAAAGTTTCACTGAAAATTCAAGTGACAAGGAGTCATTTCCGGAATAAAATTAATATATATTTTATTCCTCCGTAGAGCTATTAAGAAAGAGAAACTGATATTATGCATCTAAAATGTAAATCTTCAACTGCAACCACTTTTGCACTGGCTCAAATAACCATTGGTTTGCACCAGTTCAAACGTTCACAAATATATTAATATAGTTACACTATTTTCTAATTCTATTTCGCGCCACTTTCTGGAAACACAAGAACATTTACATACACTTTGACATTACTCGCAGGAGAAATATACTTCAAATTGAATCCTTTTAGGTGTCTTTGCAATAATGTGAATCTTAGCACTTAAAATCGTCGTTCATTCTGTCCGTTAGACAACATACAACAGAGGAAATGCTTCCCAGTCGAATCATTTGAAATTTAACGTGTATAATTGTTGCACAATTTTGTCGAGTCATTTCAAATTTCATGAAAAGCCTTTGTTTGAACATAAGAAAATTGATATGCATCTATTAAGTATATACAAAAATAAACATTCTATACAAACTGTGAAGCAAAGAATATTTGTTTTTAATTTACAGAGCCCAGAGAAGTATTCCATTACATAATGATATGAGGGAAAACATAGTTTGCGGCGCTTTTTAGTTATATTAAACTATTTAGGCTATTTCCATGAGTACCTGTAGTGTAAGTCACAGGCTACGATTTTTGGCTACCAGTATTTTAGTAGGAAAAAATGTGATTTATTTTATCCGCACATTCTCATTAATTGAATAAGGCCAAGCAGACTTTTCGAAAATAACGGTGGCAAACAATCATAGCAATTATAAGGTAATGGGACTTACACTACAAAACCCATGGAACTAGCCTTTAGCATTTTATGAAATTGATGTATGTTTCTGAGTTTAATAAACCTTACTTCTTGTATAATAGAAAGTAAACAGTACTTATAGGAACTCACAAAATATTTCGGCTATTACACTGTATTGAAAGTACTGCATACAATCAATCTGAATATTTTTTCAAAATTCGTTACAGCACATGGAAATTGCATTTTCTAAGCTTGATGTACAATTTCCGACTTGTTAAAATAACGGTGCGAACTGAATATGAAAAAAGGGGGATAGTTGTGACGCATAAACAAGGGCAATACGTTCCGCTGTGTGTAGTCTGAGTAATGTTACTACTTATAACTTACAAAAAATAATGCCTTATTTTATACTTATGAATATACATTTTGCTTTTTTCAGTAAATTTTCTAAATTTTTTTTCATTAAACTTAAATGTGTTCTGGAATATCAATGAATGAAGTTGGGGGAATAAGGGACAGTGGTGACAATTTGAAAATTTGAACTATTATTTGAGTAATTGAAACAGCTGTTTCCATTGAAAATGCTTTTTGAATTATAAATTGGTATCACAATATAAAATTTTTGCTCACGAAAATTATATGAATGATAAAATATAGCATATGAACCCAAAGGAGACAAGTAACTGACATATTGGAGAATCACATACAAATTTTATACTTGGGTTATAAAGTCTTTTCTTACCAGGTTGCTACGTTTCAGGGAATTTCCAGACCAGAAAAAAATTTCTGTAACAGTACATTCTTACAGAGAATCTGTCTTTAAATAAGGAGAAACTTCGTTCGTTTATTTAAAACATATTTTTCTATAAAAAATTACTAGTATTCTGAGTGGAAGATTTTCTGATGCGTGGCAACCCTCTATTATTTTTAGAAATAATTTAGAGTTTATTATAAAACAGGGAGAACCTAAATTTTATTTTTTATTAAAGATATAACTCCGCCGTTGTATAAAGTGATGGTTATTAAAAGGAAATAGAGGTATTAATAAAAAAGAACAACGCGCATCTTGTGATAGAAATATGAAAAAATTATTATTTAAAATCTATTTTAGCTTTATTATACAATATATATATCTTTAAGATTAAACTTGATGTATTTTAAACTTTGATAAAGCAAACCATTCAAAGGGAAATGAAAAATGAGTTTCTGTTCCCCATTTGACAGAAGTTAATAGTCTTTTGAGATAAAAATTTATGCGTGATACTTTCATAATTCTTTTACTTTTGAATTCGAAACATGAAATTTGATTTTCTTATTCACGTCTGAATTTGAATTGAATCACGTTTCTCGGAATACCATTTATGTGTGCGTGAAGTGCACGCAGTAATAAGATGGGTTGTGTATATTCTGTATAGAAACAGCGGAATAACTAAAAAGATTCGCATTTTAAATTTACTGAAAAGTGCAATGAGAAAATAAAACGTTTCTGATTGCTGGCGATAACAAATAATAAAAAGTTTTGAATATACTGGGTGAATAAAAACTCTGTAGAAACTTTAAAATTCATAAAAGCCGGAAAAATATCCGAAATAAAAAACGGTTTGCAGGATTAGTATGTGCAGGTCACGGGATTAGTTTAAAGACAGTAATAAAAAATAACTCAAAAACATCCGACAGATGAAGCTGGTAACGTTCGACTTCGATGGTAATATGCAAATGAGACGATTATAAGACCATGCGCAGCTAATCCAAAATAGTTCACGATTGAGAGCTGTGTACTTTGTCAAAGATTGGCGGTTGATTTCTTGTTCACCTAACACAGGGCTCCCAAATTGTCCGCCAACTGAACACCATAATTTTCTTAGAGAGATTTTCCTTGCAAATTACCAATAAACAATCTTTGGAAGTTGATTTTAGTGGAAATACTGTAGAAACATATCATGAAATTTTCTGTAAAAAATATTGATGTTCAGTTCGCGGACCATTTGGGAGCCCTGCTAAAATAATATTATCAAAAAAGTTTTATTCATTGCAAGCATAAACCTTGATCAAGTACACGGCTCTCAACCAGAGCTAATTGTGGACTAGCATTGCAAGCTCTTATAACCATCTCATCTGTATATTTCCATTGAATTCGAACGTTTCCAGCACCATCTGTCAAATATGTTGAGGCTTATTTTTTATAACTGTCTTTAAAAAAAAAGGTGTAACCTATACATCCTAGCACTGCAAACCGTTTTTTGTTTCGGCTATTTTTCCGGCTTTTATGAATTCTTAAAGTTTTTACGGACTTCTTACCCAGCCGGTATTTTAGTTTGAAACTTATCCCCCTGAATAAGAGAATTCTAAATTATAAAAAATGCGCTTTTTGCCCACCAGTATCATCTTAAAGAAAATGCTGTTCTTTTTAATCTTTCAAATGTTCCAATTACAGTGGGTTTTCAAATTATTAGTTACATTACATATTTTCTTATTGGCAAACTTGTTTTAACGTTTTTGTACTGACAATAGTGTGATATTTGGCAGGTATCGTCAAAATGCAAGGCACTCTTTGTGCATATCGTGCGTCTGGGATGTTATAGGAACACTTCGTGAATGAAATGTTTTAAATTATATTAATGATAAGTTATATTCTCTGTGGAATGTGTCAAAAAAATCCCATGACAATCCATAGAAATTTGATAGAAGCCCTGAATATAGTCTGTCATCATTATGAGTGATTAAAAAGCAAGCATAAAAAATGTATACGTAGCATGTCATGAGAAGTAAAATCCGTAAAGAGAGGTATGACGAAATATCAAAAAAATTCATCTTGGAACGTTCGTGTGATGATTCGTGTTTAATTTTAAGATAAAAACGTAAAAACGAATCGACACTAACGACAACCATCTTATCACCATATTCGTTTAGTGAACTTTAGTATTTTTCAAACAAAAGAAAATTTTCCCAAATTACTATAAGAAAATAATTTTACCTTTCTCTAACGACTATGCAGGCCTCTGTTTTTGTTATAAGATATATTACAAAAGAAGACAAAAAATTTTGTTTTACAAATATTAGAACAAAAGATTTCCAATAGCTAAACGTAATCGGGTTCCAGGAAAGTCATGAGATATGTCTCTAAATTTTAATGTTTTTTGTGACAAATAATTACTAACAAAAATTTTTTCCTTCTTTAAATGGAATTATTCTTCTATTAAGATTGAATACATGAAGGTTTCATAAAATTTTAATTACTTAGCTACCACAGGCAATTATTGTTTGGTTCCGTTTCGCACTAACTTTTCCAAACAAATATGTTATACATGGGCGTAGGTACATTAACAAGAAAAATATAGAACCAACTGTATTTTTAAAAAGTAGTGGTGCGAACAGAATATAAAAATTATCGCCTGCAACCTTGTAACTAAAACTTTACGTCCCCCCCCCCCCTTAAGTATTATTACCAAATAAAACTATTCGGGAATTGTGGTGAGAAATAGGCATAAAATATGACAATTAGCCAATATGATTTTTATACAATCCGATATAATTCTTATACAACCCACCACACTTTGATTACATGAACAGACATATTCAAAATAGAAACGTCACTGCTTATTTATATGTTAAAAACATCTAACATTAATATAAGAGTAATAATAATGTCATTTTTTAATATATCCAGTTTCTTCTTATCTCGTTTAATAACCATAAAATGCAATCACAATTAATTATAAGTGTATATTTATTTATTTATTCCGCATTTCAGTTCTTTTACAGAGTTAACGGATTGTTAACTTAAAAAAATATTTCATGACTGCAGCCTCAATCGATTTTTTCAAAGTCATTTGAATTAAATGCATAGATCTAAACGAATACTTTATTCTGTTTACATGAATCTACATGAATGAAATCTGCATAATAAAGTATTATATTCTGCAGTACTTATAGGAACATTCTTATTGGTTCAACAATCAATAAAAATGCATGATTTTTCGTAAGTTCATGTTTTATCTATGTTCGTAAAAGTAATAATCTTAATCACATATTTTATCTACAGTGTTGTATGAAATCCAGAAGAGAAATTAGTCATCATTAACCTTTTCAGGGGCAAAGTACTTCTTTATTTCAATAAAATTATTAAAATTCAAAATTTTATAAAAAAAAAACAGGCATACAGCAAAGTTAGTTAAAATATAGCACTAATATTTCAAAAAGTTTCTTTTTCTACAGCAAGTTTCTGATCATAGATGACGCTGCCCAACACGCAAACGAATATTACGAATTTAGTTATTCAAAATGGTCGTTCGGCATTAGTGAAGAATGTGTAGTAGACTACGCGAGTTATTTTCTAGGTGCCCAATAAAATCAGTTTATGGAATTAAAACAAATGATACAAATTGATGTTAGAATGTTAAAACTTTCGTGGATTTAATCTTCATAGTCTTCGTGCTGCGAAAGGATATCATATTGAAGTTTACAAAGGCAGTAGAACATTTTTTGAGTTATTCTACCTATTATTGTAACTATTTTTTCTGTAAGTCTATTAAAAAAATTGAAGTTGCATGGATCTTTTAGGAACACCCCGTATATTGGTGCAGGGTTCAGCTTTATCTATTCCAGTGCTTCCGCTTTCAGAATTTATAAAAAAGCATTTGTAAGGATTGACACATAGAGGACAAACTTTATTGTTCTTACCAATATCTTTTTTCAGTAACCTTCAAAAAACATTTTTATGAGATATGTTATAGGAATACATCATGAAGATTATTGACAAAAATACTAGTAAGGAGAATAAAACTGATTCTATATACTTGAAATAAAAGAAATTACAGAGGGTAAAAATCTCAATAACAAAATAATAGCGTTTAACCACTTAACCCTTTCTTGTGCAGTGTTGCCGGGCCGGCAACACCTAATTTTAATTCCAAACTTGCAAACGGCACCAGTAATATTTTAATATAATTTTGCTTTTACAATGAAAGCTTAAATTAAGGAGTTCGTAATATCTAGACAAGTCCTTTATAAATCCCGATGTCAGTCGACAATTTCTCATTTTATAACAGAATTTGCTTGCGCCGGAAAGGGTTAATCGTCGCGCCCGAGACATTTACGGGCTGCAAGCTTCACGGCTTCTAAACAGAATTGTTTGATTCCCACCAGTTTTATAAAACAGAGTAATTGGTTTTAATGTGGTATCATTTTTACTTGCCATTAAATAAGATGAATATTTTTTTTCAAAAAAGTGGTGGGAATAATGAATTTGAATTTTTAAACCGTAATTTAATGCGACCATTAAGTGGTTAATACCGTTTTTGACTATGTTTTTCCCTCACAAATTGTCACTCGTAGTATTTTCATCAATATACATTAAATATTTAGACTGATAACATGCAAAATTTGTATTGGGATTATGAAATCATTTCTTTAGTTACAGATCCTTTAGAGATTTTTTAAGTACGGGATAATCAACAATGTTATTTATAATTAATTAAACTTCTCTTTATGTAGTCGCAGAAAAAATTGCAGCGTCTGCTATAATATAAGACAAAATTTATAGAAATAGTAGTATTTAAAACAAGAGTATAAAACCACATGGGCTGAGTACTAACGGAGCCAGAGCAAACTACCACCAGTATGAAAATTTTTGCTTTATTTTTGACAGAAACTTTGTATGAATAAGGAACTTATATACAATATGTATATATATATATATATATATATATATATACAGGGTGTCCCTAAACAAATGGTATATACGCTAGGGGGTGATAGAACACATCAAGACGAGTAATAGTAAATTGGAAACCAACGGTCCCAAACGTTTTCCAAAGGAGATAGCCGCCATTAAAGTTTGGGGTCCAAAATTTCAAATACACATAAAAAAAGGAAAAATGGTCGATTGATTTGCGGTTTTCACTAAAATTATTCTTTCTGTTGGTATTTTCTTGAAAATAAATTATAAAGATAATTTTCGAAAAATGCCGATAGAGGGCGCTTTAGACTTTGAAGTAATGAAAAACTATTTTTTACCGTGATTTCTTGCATCGCATTAAATGATTTCGTAAGCTTATTCTTGAACTTAAATTTTGAGCTCGAAATTTGAATAGTTGGAAACGGTTAAGTAGCACAAACTTAACTGTGTTCAGAGGGTTTAAATTTCAAATGATTATAAAAAACGGAGAAATTGGTCGATTGATTTGCGATTTTCACTAAAACTATTCTTTATGTCGGTATTTTATTGAAAATGAATTATAAAGATAATTAAAAAAAATGCCGATAGAGGACGCTTTAAACTTTGGAGTAACGAACAACTACTTTTTACGTTATTTTTTGCATGTGATTAAATGTTTTCGTAAACTTAGACTTAAACTTAAATTTTGAGCTCAAAATCTGAATAGTTGGGAGTGGTTAAGTAGCACAAACTGAACTGCGTTCAGAGGGTTGAAATTTCAAATGATAATAAAAAACGGAAAAATTGGTCCATTCGTTTGCGGTTAAAAAAAACTATTCTTTAAGTCAGTATCTTCTTGAAAATGAATTTTAAAGATAAATTTCAAAAAATTCCATTAGAGGGCGCTTTAAACTTCAGAGTAACCAACAACAAATTTTAACCGTTATTTTTTGTATCTAATTAAATGCTTTCCAAAATTTGTTAAATATTTTCGAAATCTTAGATTTAAACTTAAATTTTGAACTCAAATTCTGAATCGTTGGAAGGGATTAAGAAACGCAAACTGAAGTGTGTTCAGGAGTTGAAATTTATCCCCAGCCCCCTCGAACACAGTTCACTTTTGCGCTACTCAAACACTCGCAACGACTAAGAATTTAAATCTAAGCATTTGAAAGCATTTAATGAGATTTTAAAAAATAATGGTTAAAAATAGTGTTAAGCTACTCCAATGTCTAACGCGCCCTCTATCGGCATTTTGTGAAATTTATCTTCAAAATTTACTTTCGAGAAAACACTGATTTAAAGAGTAGTTTTAGCAAAAACCGCAAACGAATCGACTAATTTTTCCGTTTTTTTATAGTTTTCCGTTTCGTTTGAAATTCAAACCCTTTAAACACAGTTCAGTTTGTGCTACTTAACCACTCCCAACTATTCAGATTTTGAGCTCAAAATTTAAGTTTAAATCTAAGCCTAGGAAAACCATTTAATGAGATGCAAAATATAACGGCAAAAAATAGTATTAGGATGGATTATTTCGTTAATCCAAAGACTAAAGCGCCCTCTGTCGGCATTTTTTGAAATTTATCTTTATAATCCATTTTCAATAAAATACCTACATAAAGAAGGGTTGAAATAGTTTTATTTAAAACCGCAAATCAATCGACTAATTTTTCCGTTTTTTATAATCATTTGAAATTAAAACCCTGTGAACACAGTTAAGTTTGTGCTACTTAACCGCTTCCAAATATTCAGATTTTGAGCTCAAAAGTTAAGTCTAAGCTTACGAAGCCATATAACCCATTAATGCCTGAGTTATTTTCTTCGTTAAAATTCAAATTTTGCATTTTCCCACCACTTTTAAAACAAGAATAACTTTTATCTTGGTTAATCGATGAATTTGTCTCGAGAAAGTAAAAATTTATTTATCCTCCTTTTTACTGGTGTGAAAAGTCTGTCCCAAAAATGGGACGCTAGGCACTAATGGGTTAATGAGATGCAAAATATCACGGCAAAAAATAGTTTTCAATTTCTTCAACGTCTAAAACGCCCTCTATCGGCATTTTTCGAAATTAATCTTTATAATTTATTTTCAAGAAAATACCAACATAAAGAATAATTTTAGTGAAAACCGCAAATCAATCGACCAATTTTTCCGTTTTTTATGTGTATTTGAAATTTTGGACCCCAAACTTTAATGGCGGCTGTCTCCTTTGGAAAACGTTTGGGACCCTTGATTTCCTATTTACTATTACTCGTCTTGATGTGTTCTATCACCCCCTAGCGTATATACCATTTGTTTAGGGACACCCTGTATATATATATATATACAGGGTGTTTCTAAATTCATGGTACAAACTTTTAGGGGTGATAGTACACATCAAGACAAACAATATTAAACAGGAAACTAAGGGTCCCAAACGTCTTCCGAAGGAGATAGGCGCCATTAAAGTTTAGGTTCCGAAAATTCAAATGATTATAAAAACAGAAAAATTGGTCGATTCGTTTGCGGTTTTCACTAAAACTATTCTTTATGTCAGTATTGTCTTGACAATACATTGTAAAGATAAATTTCAAAAAGTGCCGATAGAGGGCGCTTTAGACTTTGGAGTAACGAACAACTATTTTTTACCATTATATTTTGCATCTCATTAATTTTTTTAGAAGCTTAGACATAAACTTAAATTTTGAGCTCAAAATCTAAATCGTTGGGAGTAGCTAAGTAGCGCAAACCGAGCTGTGGGGGAAGGCTCAAATTTCAAATGATTATAAAAAACGGAAAAATTGGTCAATTGATTTGCGATTTTCGCTAAAATTATTCTTTATGTCAGTATTATCATGAAAATAAATTATAGAGATCAAATTAGAAAAATGCCGATAGAGGGCGCTTTAGACTTTGGAGTAACGTACAACTATTTTTTACCGTTATTTTTTGCATCTCATAAATTTTTTTAGAAGTTTAGACATAAACTTAAATTTTGAGATGAAAATCTAAATCGTTGGGAGTGGTTAAGTAGCGCAAACTGAACTGTTTTCAATGGGGGTGGGGAGGTTCAAATTTCAAATGATTATAAAAAACGGAAAAATTGGTCGGTTTTCGCTAAAATTATTCTTTATGTCAATATTTCCTTGAAAATAAATTTTTAAGATTAATTTCAAAAAATACCGTTACAGGGCGCCTTAAAATTTATAGTAAGAAACAACTATTTTTAACCGTTATTTTTTGTATCTAATTAAATGCTTGCAAATGCTTAGATTTAAATTTTGAGCTCAAATTCTAAATAGATGGGATGGGTTAAGAAGCGCAAACTGAAATGTGTTCAGGAGTTGAAATGTTACCCTCCCCACCCCTCGAACACATTTCAATTTTCCGCTACTTAATTACTTACAACGATGCAGATTTTGAGCTCAAAATTTAACTCAAAATTTAATTTAAGTTTGAACATTTACAAGCATTTAATTAGATACAAAAATAACGGTTAAAAGTAGTTGTTGGTTACTCTAAAGTTTAAGGCGCCCTCTAACGGTATTTTTTGAAATTATCTTTAAAATTTATTTTCAAGGAAATATTGACATAAAGAATAGTTTTAGCGAAAACTGCAAACAAATCGACCAATTTTTCCATTTTTTATAATCATTTGAAATTTGAACCTCTCCACCCCCATTGAACACAGTTCAGTTTGCGCTACTTAACCACTCCCAACGATTCAGATTTTCATCTCAAAATTTAAGTTATGTCCAAGCTTCTAAAAAAATTTCATGAGATGCAAAAATAACGGTAAAAAATTGTTGTACGTTACTCCAAAGTCTAAAGCGCCCTTATCGGTATTTTTTGAAATTTATCTTCACAATTTATTTTCAAGATAATACTGGCATAAAGAATAATTTTAGTGAAAATTGCAAACCAATTGACCAATTTTTCCGTTTTTTATAATCATTTGGAATTTGAACCTCCTTCCACAGTTCAGTTTGCGTTGCTTAACCACTCCCAACGATTGAGATTTTGAACTCAAAATTTAAGTTTATGTCTAAGCTTCTAAAAAAAATTTAATGAGATGCAAAAAATAATGGTAAAAAGTAGTTGTTCGTTACTGCAAAGTCTAAAGCGCCCTCTATCGGCATTTTTTGAAATTTATGTTTACAATTTATTTTCAAGACAATACTGACATAAAGAATAGTTTTAGTGAAATTTGCAAATGAATCGACCAATTTTTCTGTTTTTTATAATCATTTGAATTTTTGGACCCTAAACTTTAATGGCGCCTATCTTCTTCGGAAGACGCTTGGGACCCTTAGTTTCCTATTTAATATTGTTTGTCTTGATTTGTACTATCACCCCTTAAAGTTTGTACCATGAATTTAGAAACACCCTGTATATATATATTTATATATATGTTTATATTTACTGGTACAAATTTGCCCCGTCAGTTACAAGGCTCTGAGTACACATCATCAAACAACAATATGAATAAAAAAAATTGCTTAAAATGTATTTTAGATTTATTGCACAATATGAATTCCTTTTAACCTAATCTTTTATGTATTTTGAATTGTGATAAAGCAAACCATTCAAAGAGAAATAAAAAATAGTCTTGTCTTATTTATTTGATAGAAGTTAATAGTATTTTCAGATAAAAATTTGTATGCGAACGTTTCACAATTCTTTTACTTTTGAAAACACGAAATTTGATTTTCTTATTCACGTCTAAATTTGTATTGAATCACGTTTCACGGAATATCATTCATGCGTGCTGGTGGTGTATACAGCAATATGAACGGTCGTGAAACTCCTGTGCTAAAGTTGGAGAATAAACTGAAAAGATCCGCATTTAAAACTTACTGAAACGTGCAATGAGAAAATAAAACGTTTCTGAATATTGCTGATAACAAATAATTGAAGTTATTAAATATATTTCAGTGTGAAAGTGCAGAATGGGTTCCCAAAACCAGTAAAATTGTAAGGTTTTCTCTTCTATAACTCATAGCAGAAAATTCTCTGGTTAGTTAAGGCGAAAAGAATTTTAAAAAATTACCGGTATTCAGAGCAGTTGGGCACCCACCCTAGTTACACCACTATAACATAACTGCTTATGTAAAGATATAATTAATATATGGTATTGTTTGCCTTCTTAAATGACAAATTAAAGAAGTAGAAAAAGAGTAGAATGGTACTATTTAAAATAATTGATTATAATTAAGTACTTTTAAAAAATCGTAGAAGACTGGTATCACTGATTGGTATGAGAGGAATACTAAAGTAGTCATCTTATTCTATTATGTAAGTAGTTTGGTTAAATACCAAGCAACGAAATGCAATGGGAGCCATAACTTGTCAGATATTCCAAAGACTTTCAGTACACGTTGGTGATGTCAGTATCGATAATTTATTTTTAAATATTTGTATATTTATTCAGTTAAGTTATGCACAATTATTATTGTTGATTCATAGTTATAATAAACTACATTATTTTCTGTGAAACTTGTTCCAGACTCAAAATGCAACATTTCTGTCTTAACCTTTTCAGGGGAAAGGTACTTTAGGTTCTTACGCTTCAAGAATCTTTTACCAGAATATTTCTAAAGTAATGTTTGCCTTATTTAATGGAAAATATTCTGTTTTTACCTATAGCAATCAGTACTTTACGAATTTTCTGGAGCGAAACCACCTAAAATCCCAGGTATTCCTGATGCGTACGAACCCTGTACTTGTATTCGTAAAATGTTGAAATAATTGTTTACCACAAGTATTTACATGAAAATTTATTCGTAAACAAATAAAAGTATAGTTTCGCATACTTGATAAAAGGGAAATTTTCATTAAAAATTTCTGGTGTCGACTTGGCAATTAAGGCTTAAAATAAGGCATTGCCATATGGCAACACCGCCCTTCAAGAAGTAAATATTTTTGAGGTTAAAGTTTAAAATTTGGTTATCCTTTTTTTTTCATTTCTATTCCAAAATCCCGACTAAGAAGTGGATTTATCAGTGCTTTTATCAAATTCATGAGATGGCGATAAAAAATTTCAAAGTAGTTACTAGAAAAGTTTTGTTTCACTTCAATGCCAATGTCAGGTTTCAGTTGAGGTAATTACACAGAGAGACATTCCGACCAAAAGCCGCCGGTGGCTGGAGAGGAGAGCTAATCTTTTACATTCTTTATCTTAGCAGTATGGCAATCGAAAGCAGACTGACTAAAAATACAATTTCTCGCAGCATCGAGTATTGGTGGGACTACATACACATAAAACATCCAATAAGGAATTACATGCAAGAATTGTTGCCGTCGGAGTCATGTATTCGATTACCGTTAGTTATAAATCAATGGGGGAGTTAAAGTGTAAAATATGAAATCCTTAACGCCAAATGATAAACAGAGAATAACGCATATCGATAACCATAAGTTTAAATTTTCTACAGGGAGTTGCCAAAAGTCACTTGGGATTAGAAGTCCATAAATGAACGTTAATAAACAAAATAAAAGTTAAAGGCAAAGTATTGATAATTATATAGATTTATACTTTACAGAAGAGAAAGCCATCTGGATCTAAAAATGTAGATATAATGGAGAGTGGTAAATTCTACATGGCAACAAGACTTAGGCATGTGAATGAAATCATAAGAGTTGCAAGACGGGTAAAAAATATTACTTTATTCATTTTAATGTATTGTGCTACGTTTAGAGAATCACAAGGAGAGAGATAAAACTGACATCTTAAATTATAAAAGCAAATGGCCGTTACAAAAAAAATGCGAATGGAATACGGATCAATAATAAAAGTTAACGAATAATAAAATATACTTGTTAATATACTCGTTAAATTATAAAAGTTGGTATTCTATCCTTATACATGTACTTAAAATGCCAAATTTTACGCTTTTTTGAAACCACTTGCTTTCAATTTCAAAGATTGTCTACTTTATTTGCTAAAAATATGCAATTAAATAAAAGAAAATTTAATATTAATTATTTTTCATATAAAATTGAAAACTAGATAGCAGTAAATATGATGAGATGGTTGCCGTATTAGATTTGAATTTTATTATGTTAAAAATCTTGATAAAATAATAAGAAAATGTTAATTAAAGTGCTTTTATTAATTTAAAGCTACATAAGGCGGGAAATGGGTTTTAAGATGATACATTTTTTAAAAATATTCAAAGTAGTGTTGTAGACATCAAAGGAAAGTGATACCTTACAATTTTAACAATTTATTACAATGATTATATTGCACATGAGATCAAATGTAAAATCCCCATTGACTATGATAGGTATAGAAACCCGTGGCCCAGGGAGTAACATTAACCTTTTATAGCCTTAGTTAAGTAGTAGTTGTAGTATTAAGGGATTGGATTAAATAATCATTATATAATTATAATATCATTATAATAAATATTAAGTTTGGATTAAATAAGCCCATTGCCTTATTTAACCCAAAATATGTCGCGCAAAGCCAGGGTCTGAAAGCTTTTTACTTTGTCAACAATAAATACGAATAATAATCTTCATCATAGTTAGTCGGATGATACTGCCACAAAATCTGGAATAAAATAATTTGATGATTACTGTTTAAAAATATTGGTGATATCTGTAAAACTTACGCACTCAGTGTAGTCATCCCTGCGCGACTGCTGTCGGGTTAACCCTTTCCGGCTCAGTGTTTCCACTCCCCGGGCACACCTAACTTTAATTCCAAACTTGCAAACGGCACCAAGAATATTTTAAAGAAATTTTGCTTTTAAAATGAAAGCGTGGATTTAGGAATACTTAATTTCTATAAAAGCCGTTTTAAAATTCCGGTGTCAATCAATAATGCCTTATTTTATGAGCAGAATTTGCCTGAGCCGGAAAGGATTAATGTTAGAAATTCCGAAATTTAATAAGCGAAGATACCATAATTTCCTGCGCATAATCCGCGGATGAAACAATCAGTTTTTGACCCAGAAATTTTATTAAGTAAAATATAACTTTCTAGATCGCCTTAAATATTTGACTTCAGTTACAAAGTAAAATTTCTGGGTCGAAGAAGAATTGTTTGATCCGCGGATTATACGTAGGAAATTACGGTAATTACTAAATTTAGTGGCACTCGAGAGTCACAATTTGAAATCGCTGATCTCAAGCGAAACTGAAAGTTATGTCTCTATATTTTGTTAACTTAAATTATAAAAAATTGTTTGCAATAGCGCATAAAAATATCTTGTGATGTATTATCCAACTTTCAGGTCGTATACCTCTGAATACACAGTGTTTTGGAAACCGGTGAATCAGTTAGGCTAATCCTGTATAAAACTTTCTGTATAAAATCCTGTATAAAATGCTTCCTGACACATTTAAATGGAAATTACAGTTACGTGAAAACACCCACATTTTTATAAAATTTAATTTCATTCGTATTTGTTATGTTAGATTACTACTTGGGGATGAAAGGACACCATGTAACCAATTGCATATAAAAATGTCCCAGCCTTAGTTAATGTTTAATTATAGTTAACGGCATAATGATCTAAATTAAAAAAAATAGTTTTAAAAAATGAATTCCTTTTTTAGAAGCACCGGAAATTTTAAACATTTAAGATAAACTCTTTAATTTATGTAGAAGATGCATCTGAGCTGAAATAGTAGGCTGCGCCAATAGATGTTCATGACAACAGCTCTTTTAAGGCTGTGCGTTCAATTCTAGTTGACTAAAAGATATGTGAAGTAAACCCCGCATACAGTATGCGGAAACGGAAGTCCTCTGAAATTTTTATAGGGATCAGCCCCTGCAATGCTGGGAAAACGTCTCGATGTCTAGTTAGAATGATACTAATCATAAAATACCTCTTTCATATCATTTCACCGTTTTCGAGGAGTAAAAACAATTATAATTTTTACCATTAAAGAAAAATATTGGCAAGCCGTTTCTTTCCATATGATTCACAACATGCTTTTACTGTTTAAAAAATTATCCGGTAAAAAATCATTTGAAAAAAAATCTTATTTACGTTTCTATTTAATTAATGTATTTTTAGATGTAGAATGTTATAACTGAAAACCTTCTTTGTATTTTAGCCAGTTAATTGTCGCGTCCGAGATTTTCATGGAGCAAAGACTACATATTTTTAATTCAGATTGTTTGATTTCAATCATTTTTTAAAATAGTGCAATTGGCTTTACTCTCATTTAATCTGATATTAAATAAATGAATATTTCTAATATAAAAAATGTTGGTAAGTTAACTAGCAAAATAGAAAAAAACGTAATCTAAATTTATCGGGTGCGACACTGAACCCTCTAATGTCACTGATCCATCTAAATGTGGTAGCTTTTATTTTTTTACCAGTGTTTTCAATTGAGTGATTATCTTTTATGGCGATATTCTGCATTTACACACGAAATTGAAAATATTGATTAAAAATTAAAAATTTTCCTTTAATTAATGTAGCTATTTCGCTATTAAACAGACCGAAATTTGCTATTTAGATTTTCTCTTATGAGTTCCAATTCTCTGAAATACGCAATTTCTGGAACGCATTATATACTGAGATTTAAAATGCTAAAGCAAATGTAACACACTGTGGTCAGCCTGACACCATTAATTTTTTTAAAAAATAGTTGACCTATTGAATAGCAGAAATTTGATAGTTATACATTGCATATATTTCTGCAAAGTTCTAGTGGTATCTTGTGGAAGGCACACTGTTTGACGCCCCTGGCGGGTTAAAAATCAAATACAAGCATATACAGGGTGAGTCATACATAGCGAAACAATAGGCTATCTCCTTAAATATTGCCCCCAGATAAATACTTCCAACCCCAAAATTTCATAAAAAGGTGAAATTTTTGATAAGTTGCAACTTCATAGGATGTCTATTTGAAAAAATACGGAAATTAAATTTTTATACGGCCACAGTAGAATAAAAATTCCAATTACGAAAACTTTCCTTATCCAGTCCTGAATTAGACACAAAAAAATACATCTTCATTTCTTCAAAACTCGCAGATTTATAACAGTATAAATAATTCATCTGGTTTTAAGGGATTGGACACAAATTGAAATCTGGGCAATTCAAGAATCTATGTTACTTTAACAGTTTTAAGAAACATGTAAAAAATCTATCTTTTGAGTTAAAGTTTTCATTTTTCTGTCGTTTTTGTGGTGGTTAGCCCTATAATTTGCTAAGAAAATCACATCCTAAAATTTCGAATAAAATTTATAAAAATTTTAAATGATTAGTACTGGTTTAAATGAAATATTTAAAAATCGTTATAAATAGAAACATTATTTATCGGATTTTAATTTCTTTTCATTTAATTAAAGATGAAAGTCTAATTTTAGTTTTGTTCCAGGTTTGTTTTTTCAATATTAATTTTAAAACTATTAAAAATATTTATTTAAAAATGAATACACTTTAAAAAAATCATATTTTAAAAAGTAAATATTCTTTCAAATTTGCCGAAACAAAACTAATGTAAAATAATTAAAAATTACATGTTTCAAGCTTGCACTTTTTTCTTTAAGAATTCATGACTTTTATTAATTTAAAGATGAGAAATAGTGGGGGAAAACTCATTATGCAGAAAAAGAATTTAAAGTTTCAAATCAAGTTTCGCTCCTAAAAAAATGTTTAAATGTTTTTTAAAAAGTTGAAAGATTAAGGTAACTCCTTTCTGTAGTTCGATCTTCCGATTCCGTTAAATTTTTCCCATTTCCATCTCCTTTCTGTTCTGTTTTAATGTCCGTCAGTTTTTTAAACAATGTTTTTTCTAACATGCCGATTATGAGCTTTTTATAAATTTTGCTCTCACAACTTCAGGCTTTTTATCGTATTTGAGAGGCTGTAAAAGTATTTGTATTCTACGATCAGTCTCGACCAGGACCGTAAAGTCTCACCTGGTCGGGCCTAACGTATTTTTCATACCGGAGGAGACTGCTTCCTTCTTCCTAGGTCTACATTGGGCGAAATTTTCAATCCCAGTCTCGACACATCCCGTATTAAAATCACTGTCTCTGACTGGCCTAATACGTGCATAAAATAAATAAAAGTTGGCTCAATCAAACTTTTTACAAAAAACCCAAAGATTTTGAAATCGCTTCTATTTTACAAAAAATAACTTCAAAATTCATTTTTTAAAAGAATAGTATATTCCAAGGTTAAAAAATAAATACAATAAAACCAGCAAAAAAAAAAATCTGCCTATGACGGAATCCTGTCTTAAATAGAAAATGTGTTGATCCATGCAAAATAAATATAATAATACATGGGGAAAAATAAACTCCATTTTCACCTCCTAAGTAGGGTATTTGTTTATAATGTAATCTTTTTATTAATATAGGAATAACATAGAAATGAAATAGTTTATTATAAAATCATTTCTTTCCTAAGTGATTCCGTTTTAAAATGTTTCACTGTATAACTTTTTTCAAAGTCTCCAACGCATGGAATATGGTTTAAAGGTATTAAAATACAAGTGAAGCATTTACATACAAAGAGAGATTCATAGATAAAAAAAATAATGGCACTCCAGGAGAGCCGATAGAAATAAAAACTTGAACAATTACAATAAAATTTTGAGAAATTTAAATTTTAACCCATTATGGGCCTGTAACGTGACCCAGAATGACGGGAGAAAAATTTTTATGCTAGATTTGGAATGTATAAAGAATAAGCTTTCATTAGACATATTACATTAAAAAATGAGAAACGCCCCCCCCCCCCCCAAAAAAAAACGGCCCTATGGGAAAATGCCTAGGTTTGCCATAGTTTGTATAAACCCAAATGTTTCCAGACAGTCAGAGCTTCAATATTGATATAGAACTCTAACAATACTAGCTATTCCCCTTATATAAAAATTAAAAATATTTCCTTTTATTTTTTTACCAAAAAAAAAAAAAAAAAAAAGATGAACACCGCGAAATATTTGTATAAAGAAACTATTGTAGGATGCCAGATAAATATTATTCTAAAACTATATTCGAAACGAGATGAATCAGTCAAAAATTGTATTTTTTTCGAACTTTTTGCTCTTTGTTAAAGTTTTTCAAAATGCAGGCTTGCAATTGGTCAATCTGATTTTGGCAATATGAAAACACTAATCCGGATGCCTATCAAAAGTCTCAGCTTTTGGGTTTTTCAATAATTTATCATTATCCATGGCATTCAGAAAATGACACAAATTTTACTCGAAGCTAACGAGAAAGACAGGCTATCGTGGTGCATGCGACGGAACTTTTTTTTTTTTTTTTTTTTTTTTTTTTTTTTTTTTTTTTTACAGACAGCTGTAATTACGTGATTCTTGAATGCACCAATGAAGGTGTACGAAAAGAGCATCACGTCACTTTAGCGGTCTGTAAAAAAAGACACTTTGGATGCACCGCAATAGCCTGCCTTTTTTCTTAGCCTCGAATTTTTTTTTCTTTTTTTTTTCATATGACATAGTGTTATTCCCAGTTTCGTTCTAGAAATCGGTACAAAATTATATCAACAGATATATTATAAAGTGATTTGCCAACCATTTAGCAACAGCTAAATATTGGTAGTCATCAACTTTCAGCAATTATTATATTTAAACTTAATTTTAAAATACAAATTATTCTCGTGCTCAATAAATTCGGTTTTAATTCAAAATAATTGCGATAAAAGTATGTGTGTCATATGTTTCGCACTAGGAGTGGCATGGCAGACCAGAATATTATTATGATGAACTCAACACTTTCCATAATTTATTTTTCTGTTGCTCTATACCTTAGGATAAGCCTCTAAAAATACATCGGAAAAGGCTTAGATATTTTGACTTATGGAACACTTTACTTCCGGCATACATGGGACATTAGAAGCGCATTCAGAGACAGAAAAGCGAGTTCCTTCGAAAATTGAGGAATGATATCATACCGCACTGATAAAAATCTGCTGCATTTTGCTGCAACGCACTCCAGCGCTTGCATATAATGTCTCTATTCCAACCAATGAGAAAGCTCCATTTCACGGTCAAGTAACCGTTTTCTATACAAGAAGGCGTTGCAGCAAAATGCAGCAGATTTTTATCAGTGCGGTTTTGCGCAAGGCTAACGAAAAAGACAAGTTACCGCGGTTCATTCCACGTATCTTTTTTTTACAGACCGCTGGAGTCATGTGATGCTCGAATGCTCCAATGCAGATGTAGGAAAAGAGCAAAACGTCACTCTAGCGGTCTGTAAAAAAAAAAAAAAAAAAAACACCTGATATACTATGGTATCCTTTATCTATACCTGGTATCTATTCTATACAATATATCTATTCGGATCAGAATCCTCCATAATATACACTGTTAAAAAATTGACCCATTTGCTGCAGCATCACTCCACCGCTTTTATAGGAAATGGTTACTTTACCGTTTTATGGAGCATTCTCATTGGTCATAAAAGATTTATCATATAAAAGCTGTGGAATGACACTGCAGCAAATGGGTCAAATTTTTTAACAGTGTAAGCCGTAATCCAGGTAGATTTTTCTGAGCTAGCGAAACAGGATTGACTAATCAGAAGCATGCATTTTTGCAATTAGCGAAAAGTTTGAAAAACTGCAGGCTTCTAATTAGTCAGTCTCGTTTCCCTAATAGCGTGAAATCTGTCGCTATTATACACTGTAAAAAGTTTGACCTTTTTGCAGCATCGTCACTCCACCGCTCTTATAGAAAACGATTACTTCACCCTATTGTAGAGCATTCTCATGGTTCAAAAGAGAGATATTCTATGAAAGCGAGGAAGTGACGATGCAGCAAAAGGGTCAATTTTTTTACAGTGTATCCATAGTCAAATAACCGTTTCCTATAAAAGCAGTGGGTGACTGTGCAGAAAAAGCTGCAGATTTTTAACAGTATGCGATTTCAAAAGCATAAAGTGATTATTGCCAGGATCCAGCTACAGTGCACTGTAAAAAATATGACTATTTTGCTGCATCGTCACTCCCCCGCTTTTATAGAATATCACGCTTGTGGCCAATGAGAATGCTCCATGATAGCCTGAAGTAGTCGTTTTCTATAAAAGCGGTGGAGTGACGATGCAGCAAAATAGTCATATTTTTTACAGTGTAAGTTGCTTCATGAATAAAATACTGACAAAATAGGGGTTCTGTTTCTCCATAACTATTTGGTAGATCTGGGTGAAATTTGGCAAACTTTGAGGTCTAGTGTAGGACACTTCGCTTTTTAGGTGCGTTCGTAATTATGTAATTACGTAGCACCTATTGTTGTCGCTCAGTCCGTCCGTCTGTCTGTCCGTCTCTCTGTCTATGTGTCCGCATATAACAACGCAGAAACTAACCAACAGAATCGTTTGAAATTTAAAATAAAAAATTATAACATAATTTTGTCAAGTCATTTCAAATTTTATGAAAATCGGATGCATAGATCAATTACAGGGACAATCAAAAGGATTCTGTTACATTACGGTCAATGGGGGAAAAAGTTTCAAATGCATTTTAATCGTTTGAAAATTAAAACATATAATTATTACGTAAATTTGTCGAGTCATTGGGTCATTTTCAAAATAAGGTACATTTTCAGCAATTTATTCTTGAAATTTAAAAGTATAACTTTATCCACAAATTATTTTATTAAATTAAATAAAATGGTAATTATAACTCAAATAATACAATGGCTGAGCTTAATTGGCTCATTAACCCATTAGTGCCTAGCGTTCCTTTTTAGGGACGCTTCAAAAGGTGCATGTAGCACTGTTTTTGACATCGGTAATAAAGAAAAACAATCTTTATTTTATTTAATTGAAACATTTTCGTAATTAATGAACTAAACTTAATTCTTTTAAAAATAGTGGTGGCAACCGAATAAAATTTGCGCAAAAGGTCGTGAGCACGAATGGGTTAACACAAATACAGTAAGTATACTTAAAAGTAAGTATTAGTTAGACCAATGACATGCGTTAGGCCAGTGACATTTTGCATTAGATTGGTAAAATTTTTGCATTAATCCGAAGAAATTCTTTATTAAAGTTGTGAATAATCATACCATTACTATAACTTTTAAAAAACAATTTTCTACATGAAATTATTTTATTGCTTAACATCGTGTCACTGGCATAACAGGATTTCTCACTAGCCTAACAAATGTATTGTTAGGCCAGTGACTGTTAGACCAGTGACATTTCTTTAAAAATAAATTCTTATTCCTTATTTAAAAATTGTAATAGTGTGGTTTAAGATGTTATACACAACTTTATTTGCTATATTATTTTAGTCTTTTTATTAAATTGATTTAACTGTTATCAGTTTAATAGAATACGTGTTACACCAATGACACATAATAAAAGAACTCGGCTGACTTAGGAATGTTTTTTTTTTCTTTTTTACGCAGTAGATCACATGAAGACAGCTAGTTTTTCCACTATTTTGTTTACAAACAGTGTTTCTAACATAAAAAAGACAGTTCAGTCAATTTTTATCACCAGAATAACATTTAAAATATAAAAATATTAGTTGTTAGACCAGTGACACAAAACACGTAAGACAGTCTTATTTAATTTAAAGCATATTAAAATCAATTTTATTTAAGCATATTAAAATCAATGTTCAGACAGAATTGTAATACATACACAAAATTTACATTGTTCTCAAAATAAAATTTTTCAAATCAACGAAAATAGCGATTATTGATTAGAAATTATAACATGTTGAAAATCAAAGTTTGGGTTTGAGACAAAAATGATTCCCATTGAAAAGTCAATAGTTCATTTTTATTTTTTGCCCAATTTAATTTATTTTTATTTAAATTACTTAGTTTAATACTCTGACTGTTAGAAAAGAAATGAAGAACAAGTATGGATTTGAAATTTTTAGCTACTTTTAATATTATAAATTTCAGAATAGTAAGGACACAAAATTGTACTTATTTTGAAAATGACCCCATTTCAAATGTTATGAAAGTCGGATGCATAGATCATTTACAGGGACAGTCAAAAATATTCCATTACATTACGGTCAATGGAAAAAAAGTTCCAAATGCATTTTAATGATGTTACACTCATTCGAACATAATAGAATTGGCATGAATCTATGAAATATATACTAAAACGTGCATTCTGTACAATTTGTGATGCAAAGAATATTTGCTATTAAATTACAGGGCCACACAAAAGTATTCCACTACATAATGCTATACGGGGAAACATTGTGGCGTGTTTTAATTATATTCAACTATTTCACATTTTATGAATAAGATATACGTTGCTGAGGCAGTGTTGCCAGTGGGCTACTTTTTTAAAATTCAGAATTTTTTGACTGGCACCACTTTTTTGAAATGGTAAATCACCTTTTGTTTTCGACTTAATTATCATGTCATTGAATAAGGCACATTTTATCATTTGTAAAAAGTAGTGCCAATCAAAAATTTGAATTAAAAAAAAGTAGCCCGTCTGGCAACACTGTGCTGAGGTGCAATAAAAATTACTTCCTGCATATTTACTGAAACACAAAGATTTCGACTACTGTACTGTATCCGAAGTACTATATCAGCAAGATCTGAATATTTTTAAAACTTCGTTATCGGACGAGCGCACCTCATTTGCTACGTTCACGTGCAATTTCCAACTTGTTTAATTTGGTCGCGATCCGATGATTGAGTCAAAAGTTATTAAGAGGCAATCTTTGGACTTTAACATTAGAGATGCGTCTGAGCTCTACTATATGGCACTATCGTGGTGTATGATAAAAATTTATTTTTATCAAATATATCCAGTAATATATTTAGTAATCAAATATATTTAGTAATATAAAGTAACCAATAAAATAAAAAAAAATCACAAACACAGTGTATGGCAAAAAAGAATTGAACCCACAGCGCCTGGTTTCGACTTCAATCTTCTATCTTTTCGGCCAACTAGTTCACCTTTCATTTGCAACAGATTAGCTTTATAATTATCACCATACTCAATCAAATCTATGATCTGTTCCTTAACTCACTGAATGCTTTTTCCATCAAGATAAAGGCCCACTCCATGTTCCTGTCTCCTTAACTCGCGCGCGTGTTCTACGCATTCTTTGACTTTCCCTTCAAGTGCAATTCACTTAGGGCGTGTTCAGCACAACTCACCGGTCACTTACCGGTTACTTACCGATTGTACACAAGTACGAAATGAAAATCAAGGCGAAGTGTGACGTCAGCTACAAATCAACAGGATAGTTCTCATTGGTGCCACGATTCGCTTTCGTACTGCCCTACAATTGGTCGGTAACATTGGAGCGTGTTCAGCAATTACGCGTGTCAAGCACGCGCGCTCAGGAGTCAGGGATATGGAGTGAAACCTTATTGCGGCTGTTCAAGCACCGAACCAGGAGCACAGTCCTCAGAACTGTGCGCTCAGATACAGACTAAGAACAGTTCATGGATTTGATTGGACGGTGCTAATGAAAAGATCATCTGTTACCTTCATGAGCTTAAAATCAGCGATTGTGAGTTCGAATCTTTCGCGTCTATAAACTGTGATTATTATTTTTTTTTATTATTAATAATTGTTTGCTTTATATTAATAAATAGGATTTTTTATTAAAGATAATTTTTTATATTAATAATACAGAAGCACATGTATTTCTATTACAATAATGAAATACCTATTTAAATATGAGAAAATATGATATTTTAAGAAGAAAGTTTTACATTTGAACTCATTTAATATTTTAAGTATCGTTCCAAAGTGATTTATATATATACATATTAAGCAAATAAACAACAATAACAACAACAAACAAAATTAAAAAAGGTATACGCGTAAACGAATTTCTTGATGTTTTTCATTCATTCATTCTTTCTTTTTTTAAAAAAAGTACTTTAGAAGTAAGTTTAAGATAAAATCATATTTTATAATAACTATAGTTATTAGAAAATAACTAGCTTTACTTTTTTTAGAAAATTATTTTTACTCAGGGCCCGACTTATGCAGGGAACTGCCCCGGACTCCCCCCCCCCCCCGCTGAAACTAATCAGGATTTTTATTAAAAGGTGTCAAACGATTAGAATCAGCCAAAATGACCAAAATTCATATATTTTCAAACATTTAAGAAGATAGTGCGGTCCTTCTTCCCCTCTTTGCTTCCAGTATCCATTGGATGGAGTATCCTTTTATGCAAAAAAGAAGCTACATCATTAGACAACTAGTGATTAAAGTTTTATTATAACAATTTAGTATTCTGTAATAATTATAATTATTACAGAATACTATAGTATTCTGTAAAATATGCAATTATTAAATCAGAAATATGTATACTAAAACCTTTTCTGAAAAATTGTCAAACTAACAGTGCAAATTAAATTGAAATACATCCAATGTAATAGATTAAAAATAAACCTTATAACATGTTGATATCACAATCTTGTTTGATAACAACATTTTAATTATCGCGAAAAATATAAAGCAACTAATAAATCATTTTTAAATAAATAATAAAAAAATGTTAAAAAGTTAAAATCTTTAGATCCCTAATTGAATTGTTAAATTGTATAAATCAACCTACCAACAAAAGTACAACCAATGAAATAGAAGCACGAAATGCACAATGACGTGATCAAATCACTCACATATTTTTTTTGAGTTACGCGCGTCAAGGTTGGTGGTCACATTTTAAATGCTGATCGGGCTTAATTAGATAAAATAGGTCACGTGATACATTTTGGGAATATTTTAGATTTTATTTGAGAGACCGCAGATATGTATTTCTGCTACGAGAATCATGTTTTGGAAAGATAAAGGAATATAGTATTTGCATTTACCAATTTTGAACCATAAAAATAATTCAATAATTGAACGTTAAAATTCCCTTATTCGATAATACCTACTCCATGCAGAATCTTCTGAGCGCGTGCGCGCAAAAATGGTGTCATTTGAACACGGCCTTGGTTACTTTGGTAAGTTGCGGTGAACACGCCCTTAATTTGATAACTAAAATTGGCAACAGTTGAAAACTTTCATTTTTCTGCACGTAGCTAATGGTTGCTGGTAAAAATTTAATTATTTTGTTGAAATTCTTTAATTTTTTATTTATTATCACGTTTCAACAAACGTAAATATTATGACAAGTAAAATGGCTAATAAACTAAACCACGTACTAGTATTTACAACGAATAAAAGTTTGCATGAACGCTTCAGTACACCTAAACAACAAAGATCGGTGTTCGTTTTAAATGATGTTGATACAGTACCATGTGAAAATAAAGATGGCGGTGAAACGTTGATTGACAATCAAATGGAAACAAATGAAATGCAACCGTCGTTCAATAAATGTAACGTAAGTAAAAATCAGCAAATGACAAATAATCAGTGTCCTCACATTGTTAGAGGAAGTCAACCTGTGATGGCGAATGCATTAGAAAATTTAGCAGAAATTGGAGGTATTAAAACGTTACCGGCGAATTTTCGATCCCGACAACTCAATTCAAATACTCCTAAACCTGGTTTAAGATATGGAAAATATAATTATATTGGTAAAAGATTCAATGGAAGAAACAGAAGACAGAAACAAGGAAATACTTGTTCAGGATATAGTAATTCTGGTAAAGGTTATTACAACTGGTTCTATCCCCGTAAATGGAAGAAACAATTTATTTCTAAAGACCAGTTAGATGATGAAATCGATAAATATATGGCTGAAATAAATCCAATACCTTTATCTCTTACGAAAGATGAATGCGAAATCGGGCTTACTGGGCAGCACAGACTTACTGATCAGTACTTGGATGAAACTGAACGGTTCTTAAAGAAATATGAAGAAGTTTAGTGACTCGTGTTTAAGATTAACTGGATCCTTTATTGTGTCGATTATGCATGGCATTTAAAAATGCTTTATATCTGTTAATCTTGACTATCATTCAGTAACCAAATGTTCCAGTATTTTTGTTTTTGAGTAAGTGCATCTACATACTATACATTTCATTTATGTTTTCTGTTATGATGACTTTATGTTTCAGTGAAACACTGTTAATTTATGATTTCCAGAGTGGGTTAGAATCTAAAATAAAAACTGGTTGATTAGAGAAGCGTTTTTGTTGAGATTACTATCACAATTTTCCATAGATCTTGGAATTAAAGATGAGTTTCACTTGATATTTTAGGTAAAATTTCATACTAGTATAATAATGCTAAATATTACATAGGACTAGATCCTGTGAAATTGCTTTTGTATTTTTCAAGTTAAGTAGTAATATTAATCTAATATTTTATTTTTGCTAGATTAAATTGAAGCATTTAAATTTAATTATTTCTTTACATAAAATTATTAAACGGATGTGAATATAACATGTTATATGTTTCAGATTGGCTGAAAATTACGTTGCATAGTATTCTGTTTGTTTGTGATGTGTTTGTGTGCGATGTTGACTAGATGTATAAAATACTTCGATTTAAGTGTTTTATTTTATTTTTAGCAATTTTTTCTGTATTTACATACTTAAGCTTTTCAGCGTTGTGAACTGATATATTCTTTCGCTAAGTTCTAAGTTTCATTGAAATAGAAACATTTACATTTGTATAATTCTTATAGATATAATTTTAAATATTGAGCAATTATTAATACTATCAATAATTATAGGGAGAGTGGGGAGGAATGGGCACCTTTTACAGAAATAAGAAAATCAACTTTAACATAAAAACAAAAGTTTCAGTTACACGAATATAGGCTTTATGCCCCAGTTTTGGCCACATTTAGAGAAAAGTCGAAATAAACATTTTATAGTTCCTCACTGAGTGAAGCCTATTAAATCATAACACCATTATTTAATAAATTTAATTGGCTTTCTGTTTATTTTATTGACTTTTTACGGAATATTTTAGATTTGAGCTATAACTCATTAAATTATTTTGTCTAATTTATACTAGTTTTGCCCATCCCTGCACCAATTTTGTCCACATGTATGTACCAGTTTTGGGCACTCCAATATCATACAATTTAACAAATGTTTTAATTGTTATTGAATAAAATAAAGTATTTTTATGTAGCATTTATTTCCTCTCACACATATTTATATGTATATAAAATTAAAAATCCTTTATGAATTGATAATAAAAAATCAGATGAAGCATACTTAAGATAATTTTAACTGGAAATTTCAATTAAAAAACAAGAAAAACAAAATTAATACTGAATTATTTTTTAATTTTGTTAGTAAAATATATATTATGAATATGCTAACAATATTATTCAAATTCATCACTAAATTATCTCGAAAAATTAGTGCAGTCCATGCACATAAAAGAATATATTCTTTATAACTTGCGTCTAGTTCTTCCAGTTGAAATTTTTTAATATAAAGGATGGGTGGGCATTCAAAATGAAATTGTTTTTTATATTTGTCGCACTCGATACTCTATTTAGACGATATGCCACTACTATCTTCATGAATTTTGTGGCCAAAACTAGATCATCTGCTTTGTTTTAGTTTCTATATCATACCTAAACATGAACATATCACTTCCTAATAGATTTTATCAGTACTAAATTACAATATTTTCTTATTTAGGCAATATTATTCATTAGTAACTAGTACAGTGGCCTTATTTCTATAGTGAATTATTTAATGTACAGAGAAAAACAAAATCTTTTATAGAACAGTCATTAATTTTGCTTTTTTTTATTATTGAAAATATTACTATAAAAAACAAAACTAAACTGATTTTGCTTTATCCAGTTTCAAATGTTCTAAAATTTATATAATTGATAAAATTTCCACTATAATGAATCATGTGGCTAATAGCTGTACATAATTTTGTACTCTTTTTGGCTACCCTATGGCCATAACTGACACATATAGCAAAATTAAAGCATCAGTTTTTGCCACCCCCCCCCCCTTTAAGCTGTTAAAATAATTTAAATGCGAAATTGCAATAGAGAGAAAGGTTACATAAAAAAAACTTGTAATATTTGTTACAAAACAAGTAAAGTCCGATAAGTGTCTGACATTAAAAGATTCTGAAAACTTGTTATCTTAGCAAAAATCTTAGTATGTATGAGCACACACTACAGTTATACACATTTATTTTTTTGCGAGACATATTTTGTCAAAAAAAATGGAATTGTAAATGATAAAAAAGTGTGTTGCTTAAGGTGCAAGAACATATAATTCGTAAACATCAATTGACAGCTTAAATATTGGACAAATAAATCCAGTGTGGACAAAACTATTACAGTGGCCAAAACCGGGGCATCCAACCCTAAGATAAACACATTTTTACTCTCCCCAAACAATATGAAAACATAACATACAAAAACAATTTCATAATAAAGAAAATCATAAGTTTCAGAATGTTTCTCATACCTCCCTACTAACAGGGAGATATGGACAGCTATAAAACAGTGTATGATAACGCACATATAGTGTAGTATTGGCTACACATCTACTCTTATAAAGATTGGAGGTTAATAAATCTATTTGAAATGCTAGTAATAACGAGGCTGTCTTACCAGTTATTTGTGGAGCTTGCAATTTTAACAGAACATTTATCTTTTCAACATATTTTATGTCAAGTTGCCAAGAAAAAGAAAATCTGCAGTTTCTTTTTTCTTATCAGTTTTACATTTAAACTGCAGTCCCTGGCCAAGTTATTAGACGCACCATAAGATTTTATAGAAAAAGTCAATTATCAGACAATACTGTACAGTTGTATCGTTTTTTACGAAATAAAATCTGTATTTACTATATTATTAATCACGTAAGTATCTGTAACACTAATAAAATATCGTTATTATAGAAAAAATATGTATTTGTTAACTCTTGAGCAAAAATGAAGAAAATGCAATGAAAAGTTAATATTTTGTTGATCCACATTTAGCCGCTATGAGAGCTTTAATTCTGCGCGGCATGCTATCAATGCAAGATTGTACAGTCTTCTAGATTTATGGATGATTATTCCACACATGAATGATCTGTTCTAAGAGGTGAGTTTTGTTTGTAATCACAACTTTTGCTACTTCTCTTTTCATGAATTCTCGAACGTTTTCAATTGGGTTCATATCGGGGCTATTACCCGGCCAACCCAACAGAGGGATTATTTGCTGTACTAAAAAAGCTTTAACAGACCGTGCTGTTTGGCAGGGAGACCCATCTTGCATGAAAATGAATGGTTCCCCATTTGGAAACCATTCTTTGAGCTGCGGAATCAACCGATTTTGTAAGACGTCTTTGTACTGATCTTGCCTCATTGTGCCTTTTACCACGTACAGACGTCCAGTACCCTTGCTGCTGATAACTGACCAAATCATGATTTTTGTATGGCGTTTAACAGACTGAATAACACAGTCAGGATGGAACTTTTCGCCAGGACGACGACGCACAAACTGAGCTTTATTCTGCAAAATTTTAAATATACATTCATCACTGAAGCAAACCTGTCAAAAACAGAAAATAATACAAATATCTCTGCGAATCTTGCGTCATTTCATAGAAAATGATATTGAATGTATGACTAGTGATGAAATTATAATAACTTACCGATCTCCAGAAGGCCACATCTTTATCCCGCCACTGTTTGGCCCACTTCAGACGCTTTGCTTTCATTGCAGTTGTTAACTTTGGCTTCCTGGCGGGGCGGCAGGCCTTAAAACCTATGTTTGTTAATTTTCTGCGAACAGTGCGCTCTGAAACATTTCACGTTAGCATCTTGAAGTTGCGATTTTATAATTTTTGTGGTAGCTAATCTGTTTTCAACTCAAATTTTCTTTAAATATCGCTCTGACCTTGGAGTGAAAATGGGCTTTCTGCCACATCTTTGCTTTCGTTTTGGGCTCAAATCGTCCCCTGCCTCAATTTTCTTCTTTATGCGTTCAACACTATATTCAGAGACCTTCAATCTTCGTGATATTTCGCGGTTTGAAAAAATTTTAGCATCCACTAGGACCTTTATTTCAGCTTTTTTACCAGGTGACAGATCCCCTGTTTTACCCATGCTGAAAATGTTTCACGTGCTTATTTAAACACTGCACACACAAAAAACAATTAACTATGTAGCATACAACTTTGAAACAAATAAACGAAGCGCATTACGCCACAAAAACACTTCCTCAACTGGTGTACTAGCTGGCTGCAACCGGTTTCCACTTGTTTACGTCCGTGCATCCATTGGTTCACATTGTGTTGCCATAAGATAAAACTAAATACCAATAAGAAGTATATAACTAATCTTCTGATTATAAATTCATTAAATCTATGTTTAAATATAACACAACTGCATATAAACTTCGTCGAAAACATGCATTTCGTAAAAAACAGCGGTGCGTCTAATAATTTGGCCAGGGACTGTAAAATTGTTATCTATAGCTTCAATTATTCTTGTATAGTTTGTGCTGCTTTCTTGACATAATAATTAACATGAAAAAATCCTTTATGAATGCCAATATTATCATTAGATAAATTTATTTCCTATATTACAAATTTTTAATCTTCAGTAGTAATCCAAAGAAGTGAATGTCTGCGTCACAATATCAAATTCCAGTAATCTCATCACAGAAAAACTAAAGTATATATTTTTTCATTTTTTTCCTTGCTTATTTTATGTCTTTTTGCAAAGTTTTAAAATAGTTTTTTAATCTTTCAGGTATTTCTCTTAAAATATCTTTTTATTAATTTATTTGCATGTTATTAGAAATTTTCATTTATCTTATCCAAAAGAAGGAATTAATTTGTCCCATTTCTTTCCACCATATTCTTTTAATTAATTGTATAAAAAACAGTGCTGCTTTTAGGTTTAGTTTAAATTATGGATAATATACAGGATAATCTTCTTTAAATCTTTAAATTATTACATCTATTCATAAACAAGTCATCAATATACAGCAAGCACAAAAAATATATGAAGCAAATTTACTTTAGGTTCTTTTTCTTTATATAAATTGTACGCTGAAGCAGATCAGCAGCTTTTTTCAAACAGACGATTAGGCATCATCTAGTGTGTGATTCATCAAATGTTTAAAATTATATATAAACAGTAAAACACAACGTCCTGACTACTCACACTATGTTTAGTTCTCCCCTCTCTACACTGCTGGCCACACAAAATGCAACACCAAGAAGGACCAGAGATATCACAACTAAATTTACATGGCAGATAATATGTTGTACAAAGATCAAACGATCAGAATTACTGCCTCTTGTGACATGGGATGATGACAAATTCAGTAGTTAATTTAGTCGCCAATGTTGGTTATAACAACTGCCACACGCTTCGGCATAGAATCAAAGAATATTCGGAAGTCTCCTAGGACTACAGCAGTCCATGCGGCATCCACATATAGCCAAAGTTTATCTGGTATAGTACCGGGTGGTGCATTCGAGGCTAGTCGTTATGCAAGCATGGACCACACATTTTTGATTGGAGATGGATCGGGAGAACAAGCAGGCCAAGAAAGCAATTCTGATGTGTATAGAAGAACTCTTGAGCATTGCGTGACACGTGTGGCCGCGCGTTATCCTGCTGGAATATAACTGATGGCAAGTGCTGAATGTATGGGAGGACCACGGTCTCTAACACCTCAGAGTTGTAGCGCTGGCTGTTAAGTGTACCGGCAATGCGTACTATAGAAGTTCGGCAGTGAAATCCATTGCCACCCCCCCCAACCATGATACTGGGTGCAGAACCTGTGTGACAGTTCATAACGGAACAGTTCAGCAGCCTCTCACCCCAGTGTCTCCAAACTCGAATCCGAACATCACGATGTTGCAGACAGGAGTGAAATTCGTCAATAAACACAATGTCATTTCATTTTGTTGTCCATGTCCGCACTCCTCGCACCGTTGGCGGCGCAAATGCTTGTGGTTTGCAGTCAAGAGTAAACGGAGCAATGGACGCCTTGCGGACATTCCATTATGCTGCAAATGGTGTCGAATGGTATGTATGGACACCGAATGATGCGTAGCAGATTGAATCTGTTGTGTTGTTGTCCATGATGTGAATGCGCGACCCATCATTTTCATGCGCACAAACCGCCTTTCATCGCAGGCGGGGGTGAAACGACGTGGGTGCGATCGGCCCCATTGGTCCGTCGTTCCCTCCTGCATCCAGCGATTGCAGATCCGCATCATAGTCGCTTGGTTTCGTCCAATACGTTGGCCGATTTCCCTAAAGGATAATCCACAATCTCTGTAGGCTATTATTCTACCTCGGTCGAATTCAGAAACTTAGTGAAAAGATTTTCGATGTCTTCCACGACGTACAGGTAAACAGCTTACGCCAAAAGACGCACGAAAAAATAATTGCCATACTTCTAATCGCCAATTTGTTATCCCTTTATATAGCGCTTGCGTGTGGCGCTACGGTTGTCCGTGATGTGCGTCTGCGCTGCAATGCTAATGATTTGCATATTTTATCGTCACAAACACATGCTGTAAATTTCCATGATTTGCATGCTTCCTTCAGGGTGTTGCATTTTGTGTGGCCATCAGTATATATGGGGTAGATGTGCCAGTAATGGACATCATTTTTCGTTTCTTAAAATCAGTTTTTTTAATTCCACTTTCACGTTTTACAATCTGTAATATTGTTCACCCTCTTAGTCAATATCGTTAAAAGCATAACATAATGCTTCTTAGTTACACTATTTTTAAGTGTAAATCTTAATGAATATGCTAAGGGCTGCCTTCTAGTAATTAATATATATATATAATATACACATTTTTTTCTTCATTTTTTTTCCAAAATTTGTATGTTTTTGCTTTGATAGTTATAGAAAACTTTGAATTTTGCATAGTGATGACAATTTAATTCATTGTGAAAGAAGTTCTAGTAACCTTGTCCATTATTGGAACGCTTAATGAGTCAATTTACTGCAATTGACGCCCTCATGAATAATACTAAAAGTGCAATTTCAATAGTATTCGTAGTGTACAAAATCTTTTGATTTAACTGAAAATCTAAGTAACCATATTTTATTTTTAATTGCACTTATCAGAATGTAATAAAAACATCTTTTTACTATTAACTGCTTTTAATTAATTTCATTTAATTAATAAATCTTTTAAAACTAATCAAATTAAAAAATATTTTTTTTAAACCATGGTATACATATTTTATAACCTGGCAGTTAAGAACCAGTCAGGAAACACAGAATAATGTTTAAGGACATAAGGGAAGGAGGGGCTTGTGGTGTTAAATTATTCTGCATTTAAATAAAAGCAATTTTTTAATTCTCAAGTTTTTAAAAATCTAATTTTTTTGCCTTATATGTTTAAATAATCATCTGTAACATAATTCTATACGAAAAAACTATAATGATAATCAAATTTATAATACTAATGAGACTAATAACTATTTAGATCAAGGACCTTAAATGTCAGTTATGAAGCTTTATTTTGAAATTTGTTTAATATTTCAAACAATAAACCCAGTTTCATTTATTTCATATTTGTAATGCTGATTGCTACAAGAAATACATGAAGTAGTAATTTCAAGAAGTTTAAACGACCTTTTCTTTTCCATGTTTTAGAACATACGTTCAACTATTTTGTGCTATATTTTGCTTTATTCGACAGTTTCGCTTATTTTAGATAACGCTAATTTAAATGTTGCAGATTTTGAAAATTTTGAATATTTAATAGATTATATCTGCTAACAGCTACAAAATGTCGATGCAGTATTGTATTATTTATCTTTTCCTAGTAGTACACTTTCATGTTCTATAAGAAAAAAGTTTCGGGTAGTGTTGCTTAAATAAGATATTAAATGCGGAACATGGATAAAAACATTTTGATTGTACTTTGTGGCAACATAACGATGTAAATTAACAATGCCCCATGGAAACAATTTTTAATAAGCATGCAGTGTTATACTAGCAGTGCATGCTAAAATAAATTCAGGATCCTGTTGCTTGCCAGAAATATATCCCTCCAAACATACTGCTTTTCATTTTTCATGAAAAATGGCATTCACAACATTGAACTTTAACATTTTCTATTGGAAAGAGAAATTTTTTTTCAGGGCTTCAAAACTGCACATTGTTCATTAAATATGATGTACTTCAACATATAAAAAAATAAAGTAAATCAAAAAATGCAACCTTTGAAACATCGCTTTTTTGTCTGAATTTCAAAATAATGGCTCTTAAGCGTTTGACCCAGTGGATTTTGTAAAAACTTTTGAAAAATCCCAAGCAATGCGATTGCTTTTCTTTTATTTTATGCCGAAATGACTGAAGCTGTGTGGTAGCATTTTTTTATTTTATGCCGTAAAGACCGAATTAGCGCCATAGTTTTATTTTATATCGATAAATCTCAAGCGCTACGACAACATTTTTATGTCGATAAGTCCCAATCGGGACACCATCAGTGGTCCAAACTCTCGAAACGTCTTGGGTTTTCTTGACATAAAAACTGAACAGCGCGATCGCGCTGCTTGATACTCAAGCCGATAAACATTTACTCTGCACCACAGACATACAACAAGGGGTTTGAGAGCAGTTGGGAACCACCGCAGCTTGTGAATCCAAGAAAATGACCGTCTGATTGAAAAGTGAAAAAGGAGCATCTCGTTGGACCAGGGATATTTTAATTGCTTCAACTTCGCCATCAAATGTGGTCCCGGCCTTTCCTTGAGAGAAATGCTCACAGTGAATACCTGATCCAGGCGCACCATCCATCTCAAGCCTTGAGTCATCAGTATATAAGTGTAGCCATGTTTCAAGAGGAAAGTGCCCCCCCGGGCGGATGCCTTCTTTAGTATTCACGGGCTTCACAACCCCGGGCACCCGAGTGATCTTTCTCTTTTCCCTTTTTTCTTACTTCTCTGGTCTTCCTTTCCTCTTTCTTTCACCCTCGTTGTGATTTCCTCTTCGGAGGTGAGGAAAATTCTATATGAGCCGATGTCGTCCTGTAAATAGACTCATGGAGAATTGTAAACCACTCACGTGTATGCCGTGCGTAACGACCAGTGTCCCTGAAAATGGGGGTATCCTGGCAGTTGAGGGAAACCAACACACTGCTTTGGCCTCTGCTTCAGGTAGACGGGAGGTGCATATTAGTTCCGTATGTACCATTCAGCTGGTCAGCTGACTTTTGTCACTGGCTTTAGGGATCAAGTGATCGAGCAAATACTAGTCATCTCGTTAAGGATGGAGACTGACATAGGTTTGTCTTGTGACCGTATTAGTCCTGGATGACACGAATGTGCATCTTGTTGGGCTCGGTAGTGGGTGGCGCGGCCGGGGTCTGAATTTTATTTTTCTTTAATATGGATGGGAAAACTTTTCCTTCTATTTCTCTCCCTAGTGGAGAGCAACAAAGTGTACAGACTTCCTCCTTCACTCGCTTTTTTATCATAAAACGTACTGATAGCCACTCTGATTGCTCCTTTAAAAAAAACTTTACCTTTTCTCATTGCTAAAACATTTCAGTCTGTTATGGGAGATGGCCATTCTGGATTTTTGCAACAAAACAATCACAACTTCATTCTAATTGCTCTACAATAGGCACCTTTTCTCTTTCTGTACAAACTCATAAAACTTTAAATACGAACCGGTGTGTAATATCTGAACCTGACCTTTTATACTCCACCAAAGATGAGCTTTTAGAAAATTTAAGACCAAAATATCATAAATGTACGCCGTATCACCATCCGTAGAAATGATCACATAATTCCCACTAAACACATTATTTTAACCTTCAAATTTCCCCCATTGCCAACAAGAATTAAAGCTGGCTATTTAAGCTGCCCAGTCCGACCATATATACAAAACCCACTCCGACGTTTTAAATGCCAGCGTTATGGCAATACAACTTTTCGTGGATCTGTTATCTGCGCACGTTGTGCAGAAGTCGTCCACGACAATAAATCTTGTGAAAAATCCGAACGCTGCGCAAACTCTAAAGGTGATCACACATTACTTTCTCGCACTTGCCTTAATTGGTACCGAGAAAAAGAAATTATCACTGTTAAAATTATTCAGAATTTTTCTTACCCCGATTCCCGTAAAGATGTTGAAGCCAGAACCCCTTCCGTTGGAATTTCCTACTCTAGTATACTCAAGTAGCAAGCAACATCCATAAGACACATAAGTACCCAAACTGATTCCACATGTCCAACCAGTAAATCAACCGTAACACAATCAACCAGTACTCCAATAAAAGAATCCTGTGATATCAGTCTTGGTTCTAAATGCTATGGGAACCGTGCATTAGAACGTTGGCTACCATCTTCAGAACAGTTAAAATAATTGACCTTGAAAAACGGGGTCAGAAATCTTCATTACAATCTAAAATATCATCCAAACCTCAAAGTGAGACTAAGGCTGTTACATCTCCATGCAATATCCAAACACCCAACCAAGCAAAGTCTAAAACTTTACTAAAATATCACAAAAATCTGATATGAATCGAAAACATAATATGAAACTAAAAAATGTGCACAACTGGAATCCAAGAAATCCTCAGTTTCTGCCTCTCCACAGTGGTTATCTGTGGGGGAGCGAAAGGACAAAATCAGGCCTAGGTCCATTAATTAGAAATGTGAAGGATCCGAAACAAATACAACACAATATGTAGAGGATGCCATGGAATCAGAGTCTTACAGCAATGACTCGGATTCCGATGAAAATACAATTCTGGAGGAATATGTTCCTAGTTGATGTTAATATTTTTTATTTATCTACGTTTTAATTAAATTAGATTTTATATTAATATTTCGTGTTTCTTATTACTTAACTCATCGTTGAATTTTAGCTATTCATTTTTTTTCTTTTTTCTCTGTTTTAATCCTAGTGACTGATTAGAAACTTATTTTAATTTCATGCATCATCACTTTGCTTTTTCATTTTATTTCACGTCTATGACAGTCTTTGTGATTGATAAATTTTACCTTTTTTACGTTACACCATACATTTTAAATTCTCAAATTGTTCTTGGCGGAGCATGTCCTTAAAAGGACTTTGCGCAATAAAACCCCATTCATCCAACCAACCAAAGAGTAAAGCGGTTGTAAATAGTCTCTATCCCCGTAGTGAACAAAGCTTAAGTACAATCATTGGATTTTGAGACAGGTCGTTTAGCAAGTTGCAACTAAGAAAATTCTTTTGGGGTCTATAATTTGTGTATTGGCTACAGATGACAAACAAATTCTCAAAGATCTTCAAAAATTTACCATATGTCCACAGGTCCTATTACTGTTAATATTTTTTTGAAATAAAAAAAGCATATAATAACTTGTCAAAAATTGCGATAATAACATCTACTCTTTGTTTGGATGTGCCCCAATCTCCCCTATTACTAAGGAGCAATTCTTATAAGAATGCATAATGAATTTTTGGAATGAATATACAAAACACATTCATATTCCATTGGGAGCTGCTTTTCCTCACCCGTCTTTTAAATATTACTCAATTCGTCGCTTTTAAAATTTTTAAAATATCTTTTTTGGTTTACAGCATTGTAAATGCCTGTTAAAATTTTTTCTCTAAAATATATACATTTACGAAAACGACAGATTCACGGAGGTGAAGAAGTAAACTCTTCATACACAGTGTATAAGCTTAAATTTTAGTGTTCATTTACTCACCTTGAATTACACTTTACGGATTTGAGAAACTCCAATAACTATGGCAGTTTGTTTATAGCAAAATCTAATGTCTGAGTAAGAAAAATTTCTGACATATAATTTAACGACAGCAAGCATACTGGCTAAATTTTACATAATGGTAAAAAAATATAATCATTATTTTCAGTTTATTAACATAAATATGCAATTTAATATGTTGGTAAGAATTTATGCTTTTTCCATACCTAGAAAAAAAAAACAAAAAAGCAAAGAAGTAATTAACTGTGCTGGTTACTTTGCTATTGAAATAGTATTAAGCAGAATAATTTTTTTTTTATTAAATAAATATTAAAAAATTTTCCTTCGGAATATTGGATGTGTGACATGACACGGAGGTGAGACCTCATATACTGTATACTAAGAATTAAAAAATCTAAAGTAACTATAAAACATTTATGTACACAACACATTTATAGTCTTCGGTCACTTTCAACCATAAATTTATTTTAAAATATTCATGCCAAATAGTGAAAAAGGCTTTGTAATTGGAATAGTTCACTTTTGGAATATTCACCTTTTAATGAATTTTGTTTTTCAGATTCTTACATAGCAAAATTAATTAGTCCATGATTTTTAATTACTAAGTTTTATGAAATCAATCACGCACTTAATCATCACAACTTTAAATATAGATTCCTCTTATCTAAAGTATCTTCAAAAAAATTCAAAAAAATATGTCATTTACTTAAAAGAGCACAAGCCTATCATACATCTGTAATGGCGATAGTGGCTTTAACGAATTTTATAATTTTAAGAGATTATAATGCCACGATTTTGCTGAATGCATTTGATATTCGTTTTCATAGCACTGCGAAGAGCTCATACGATACCTAGTGAATGTGTCATAAACCCGAAAGAACGCGCGCTTACCCATGGTATGAATGGTTTTAACTTTGTCACCAATACAATCAACATAAAACAGTCATTTTATTTAGACAGAGACAATTCTTACAAATTTGGTGATAAAATAAGTTGAAGCTTACTTTAAAAAATTTAGTGGTTACAATTTTAAAAACCATACGCACGCCGGGTCTTTTAGGCCCTGCGCGTGTCCTCCCTGGTTAATAAATCTTATACTATTAATCTTATACTATTATACAAGCAAAGATTGTGGGTATGTGTGTGTAAATTTTATCTTAAAAGCGGCTCTAACGATTTCGACAAAATTTTGTATTTTACCATTTTCGGGCACAAAAAGACCATTGGGCTTGATCACACGTTCAAGAAAATTAAATTAGTGGGTCATTTTGGGTCATAATGAGTCCAGGGCAATCTAATTATATCTAAAGAACGGTTCAATCTATTTAACCCTTTCCGGCGCAGTGTTACCACTCCGGCAACACTTAATTTTAATTCCAAACTTACGAACGGTACCAATAATATTTTAGTAAAATTTTACTTTTACAGTGACAGCTAAATCAAGGAACTCTTAATTTCTAAAAAAGTCTTTTGTAAATTCCGGTGTCAGTCAACAATTTCTCATTTTGCGAACAGAATTTGTCTGCGCCGGAAAGGGTTAAAGGAAATTTTGTATCCAACCGTATTTTGCACGAAAACACTATTTGGCTGGGTCACAAGTTCGAGAATTTTCGATTAGTGGGTCGTTATTGGGTCACAAAGTCATACTAATTTTATCTAAAAACGGCTCTACGATTTTGACCAAATTTTGTATTCTACCGTTTTAGAATACAAGAAGACTATTGGGTTATATCACATGTTAGAGAAAATTCGGTTAGTGGATCATTTTTCGGTCATTGTGGGTCACGCTAATTTTGTCTAAAAAATAGTACGCACATTTTTGACTAAATTTTGTATATTGTTTTCGGGCACGAAAAAGTCATTTGGCTAGGTCACACGATCGAGAAAATTTGATTAGGGGGTCATTTTGGGTCATATTGGGTCGGGTCAAGCTATTTCTATGTAAAGAGCCTGGCGTCATAGGGGTTGGGTCTTTGAGACCAGACACATGTTATTTTGCTTGAATCTCTAACTACTCGTGCAATATTGCCGGTCTTCTCAGTATCTGGGGGGGTTTTAAGTTAGTCTACAGTGGTGGTCAGAATTTTAAGAACAATTGAAAATTGCGCAGAAAAAAATTATTTCTGAAGTAAATAAAGTGAAATTTATACACTAAATGCTTTTCCATGCCAGAAATCATTGTAGAATTCAGAACATTGGAAAATACAAAATATGAATATTTTGTCACAATTAACAAAATATGTCATTGTAAAAATTGGACAAAATTATAAGGACAATGAATGTTTTTGCCTGAAACATACTGATAATTAATAATCTCTCCGCTTCTTCTCAATCACTTTTATCAGTCTTGACGCCATGGAGTTTGAGAATTCTTTAAGAACGTTCTTGGAAGATTTTGAGTGATCTTTTTCGATGGAAGACATGAGTTCTTGTTGTTTTGAGATTATATACCATTTTTGCATACTTTGTGTGCCAGAATACCCAACCGATTTTTCCGTTGAATTCAGATCAGGACTTGTGGCTGGCCAATCAAATAGTTTCACGGAATTAGCATTTTACCACAAGTTTGAAGTTTGGGAAACATGAGCCAAGGTATTGTCCTGCTGGAAAAAATAGCCTCTAATCGCTATTAACGGTGCTTCTGGTAAAAGATTATCGCCCAATACATCCATGTAACTCTCAGAATTCCCTCTACCCTGCACAAAAACTATTGGAGTAGTTCTACCAGTTTTGAAACCTCCCCAGACCGTTACGGAATCACTTCCAAATATATGCTTTGAGAAAATCGTTTTTTCTCTACGAAGATCATACTAGAAGATGCAAAAACAATCTAGTTTATCCAAATTAATCTTTTTATCATCGAAAATACAAAATCCGACTTTTTATTCCATAGTGTTGCAGTTTTTGGCAAACTCCATCCTCAGTCTCTCATGAACTTTTGCAAGACGTGGTGTTCACACATGTTTACTACATCAAACCTTTTTCTTGTTTTTTATAAAACACGTCGAACAGTTCGAGCACTTGCATTCTAAGCTCAATTCACGGTTTTTTCCCTTTTTTGGAACAAGCTCGCCTTATTATCATTCTTTCCCCTCATTCAGAAACGGAATATAGCCTGCTTCTATGTCTTTGCCGTCCATATTTACCGGAATTTTAAAGATAATTGTAAATGACCGTTCTTGATCTATTAAACTTTGTAGCAATTTATCATACAGAAACTCCTATATTTTGAAATGCATCCATTTTTCTTTTCTGAAACTCCAAAAAGCTTCGCACCTTGCGGCATGATGGAAAACAGAAAATTACGATCCCAAACGGTTACTACGCATTTATATCGTCTGGAAGTTCTGTGTGCAAAGCAAAAAACATGCAAATTTTACTTTTTCGAACACATAAATACAGTTGTTCTTATAATTTTGTCCAAAACCAATGGCTGTATAAATTTATAATAAATTTAATGAATATGAATTTACCGCATATTTTTATAAAAACATACAAAAATAATCTTAATTTTTCATTGGTTTCCATCCATTAAATGTACACAAGTTTCCCGCCAAATGTAACCAAGATATGGTAATTTTTGCCTTGTCCTTATAATTATGACCACCACTGTAATCGTCACATGCAACACTTTAGTCGTGCGCAAGCCACAGTGGGAGTTACACGTGCGGAAAATTGAAAAAGTTAACTGAGACTCTCCCCCGCAATTAGTGTAACAATTTCGCGCTTTGTTGTGAAGACATGATTTTAAAATCATGTTAGTCATAGCAATAAGAAAACATATATTGTAGAATAATGCAGCTTATGAATGCAATAGTTAGCAAAAGTTTTAAGGCGCTATTTTTTCTGTTTTTAACATTTTCTGTAAGCAAAATTCCACAATGATAAATATTAGTAATTTGTAGCTTTAGTCGCTCATTTGGAATGGCAACTAATGATATGTGTGAAAAATTATAATTTTATAATACCATATGTGAATTTGAAAAGTTGAAAGCAGATGTAGTAAGACGATCTGATAAATATGTGATATTTTCACAGACAAAAGGACTCTGCCAGCTGATTGATGAGAGCAGTGAAATTTTACGCAGAACGTGTGGGTTTGAGTTCCGTCATTGCATTTTAAATTATATTTAAGTTTTTCTTTTCTCAACGAACTGTATGCAAATAACTTTACGATTTCTTTAACTTTGTACAGATATGCAAATTAATAGCTTTAGGTAGTTATGTTACTGGAGTGTTCTAGAATATGTGATGATTCACATATAAAGTACGAAATAAATCAGCACATCAGCCGCTTTTTATGCAAGGTTCCCAAATGGTCCGCGAACTGAACACCAATATTTTTTAACAGAAAATTTCATAGTAGGTTTCTGCAGTATTTGTGCTAAAACTAATCTCCGAAGGTGGTTTCTGCGCACTTTGCAAGAAAAAATAAAACGAAAATCTTTCTAAGAAAATGTAAATGTTCAGTTGGCGGACCATTTGGGAGCCCTGTTTATGCAAAACTAACTTAGTCAGTCCTAAAAACATTAAAATTCCATTTCGTAACTGAAATTATTAATATAAGCATCGGCATCAATTTCAGTATGAAGACAAGAGAAAATACGCTTTTGGCGTTCAGTGTTTAAATTATTAAAGAAGCTGGGAGGGGGAGGTATTTCTGTTATCACTAGCAAATTATAAAGAACAAAATGAACTGCAAGTCACATAGTAAAATTGTGTGAGGATAGTAAATATGTGCGCAATTTTCTAAGATTAAGAACCCCAGGTAAAACGACGAAGCATTTATCAGAAGAAACTCGGACATTGGCGCAAATAAGAATGCTGCTGAAATAGGTCAAGAGATGGCCACACATCTTGAGAAAAGACACTAAAAGAACTCGTCTGGATACCGCTGGATTATGTGCTCACGTTCCTGAAAAAAAAATCCATTCGGGCAAAGTATAAGAAAATCCAATTGAAATTCACTATATAGTACGAAGCGTGGCTCCAAAGATTAGGAGAAGGTCCAAATTGAATTTGAGTTGAAGAGATGGCAGTCGTTATATTCGTCTGAAAGGTGTCAGAATAGATCTAAAAGCGAATCGCAGAAACTAACTTCTAATGGTATGACGAGCTTTGCATCAATATGATACCGCCGTCCTCTCGTACATATCGATGGGATCATAAATCAAAATGCTTATAAAAGCATTCTAAAAGATCTCGTGCTAGCTTATACTCCTAAAAAAAGATGCCTCGTGTATAGATGTTACAGTAGTTCAATAATTGGCATTGGTTTAGATTTGTTAACTTTTGTACTTTTTGAGAAAAATGTATTTGAACAATAATAGCGCCGGCTCAAACTTCCCCGATAATCTCAAGAAAAGTTCAAGACCAGTGGCTAAAATCACTCTTATAATCACTCTATACTAATCACTCTCTCTGTTAAGTCTTATTACCAAACACGTTATTTCAAACAGTGACCATGGGGGTATTTTGCTATGCTTATCCCGCTAGACCCTTTTACCTACAGAGCTATTTAGGACAGATATCTTCTCAAAAGTTTTGCTTGATATTTTCCCCCCTAAGACCTAAAAAAAGTGTATTTTTTCTAATATTAGGTTTTTTTTAACAAATAGGAACCAATAATGACTTTTTATAGAAATTAATATATTTCGAATTTTTAATTTTGCTGCAGCACATCCATTTTAATGGATGTTCAGGTAATAGTCATTTTAAAATAATTAAAGAAATACAAGTATGGAAAAGAATAGAGTTTATTACAAAGAACATAAGGCATATACTAATATACTGTAATAGAAAAAATTATTTTCCGCATTTTACTTATCAAATAAATAAATCGAATTCAATTTTTAGATTCATAAAAAAACCCTACCAGCAGACCCTAGAACTCCAACTTGACTCGCTCATTGCACACTTTTATAAACAAACTAGTTACAGTTGCCACAATCCAAAAACTGAATGATGATTTCTGGTGCCAATTTGCTTTTTGCTTGCTACAATGAAGTTTAACGCAACAAAAGAAGAGCTAAACATCAATTTTAATGGATTCCAGGTCTCAGGAGGATACGCATGCATGTGGTTAACACTTCAAAACATCCGCTTTTCAGTATACAACATTCATAAACTAAAGTTAAAAGAAAGGAAATGTTTTACGCAAATGTTTTGATTTTAATATATATATTTGATTTTTCAGTTTACAGTGATGGAAAAAATTATGAAGCCCATAGGGAAAATTCACGAAAGTCAAAAGTAATGGAATTGTTGATAACGCAAATAGTATTTTTATTTACATGATTAACATCAAATTAATACGCAAAAACTTTTGTTAGAAAAACGAAAAGGGAACATAAATTATGCTAATTTATTACAACCAATGAAAAACAACTTGAAGAATATGATAAAGTCGATGGTTCTAGACTCATCTTCATAATGCCGGAAATGAGAAAGAAACTCGCCAGAAACGTTTAGATAAACGGAAACGTATTACGTATATTCATTTTGTATGTGGTGTGTTTTAATACAATACCAAAAGGAAAAAAGTTATCCCATGTTGAACAAATGAAAAAGTCTTAAATGAAGCTTTAATGTATATTTCTAATATTACAAGTAAAATAGGAAGATGCAAGGCTACAGTAAACAGTTTTCTCAGAAATCCCAAAGATTATGGCACTAAAAAGGGTACAGGAAAACCGAAATCCTTAACTGTAAGGGAATCAAGAAAAGTCCGTAAGTTAGCTTGCAGAAAAAAGGTCGTTTGCCGAAATTCAAGAAGAGTTAAAATTACTATGTACAAGCCGAATGAAAAAAAAGTTTAGGAACAACCCCATTATTCAATTAAAAGAAATTAAAGGAAAACCCACGCTTCCCAAGCACCACAAAATTGCTCGCTTAGACTTCGCACGAAAAAAAAAATTACCGAATTGGAGAATTAATTATTGGAGAACACAAATTCGAGAGATAAGTTTTCCCGATGAAAATAAATTTAATTTCGATGAACCCAAAAGCTATAAATTCTGTGGCCTGTTTTACGACAGGAACATATTTTTTTCGAAGCGTCAATTAGGAGGTGACTCCGTAATGTGTTGGGCTGCATTTGCCGCCTGTAAAACCACTCTTTTTTTCACATCAAAATGAATGCAGTTACGTATCAAACTATGTTAAGAGATAATATTCCCCATTGCTCCTGTTATAACTTCAGGAGCCTGCACGTTTCAGCAGGACAACGCTTCCGTTTATGTTTCGGAGTCAACTGAATCTTGGCTGGAAGCTAATTAGGTGGAGTGCATTCAATGTTAGCTTGTAGCCCCGATCTGAATGTAATAGAAAATCTTTGGGGAATTTTTGCCCGAAATGTTTTACAAAAATGTAGGACAATTCAATACAAAAGTTGTATTTGAAGAAATGCTATTAAATAATGCTGGAACAATATTGATGCTAGTAATTTGTGTGGTCTGATAGATTCAACGAACAAGAGACTAGTCAAAGTCATTGAAAAAAAGGGTATTTCATCGATTATTGATTAAATACATATATCGATTTTATAATGGTTTCCAACTTTCTTTGTACAGAAAAATTTCTTAAGTCTATTAACCTTTTATTAATGTAGTTATTAATGAATTTATTTTTTTGTTTACTTCCTTGTAGCATATAATATATATGTATGAAAGTTCATAAATGTTCCATCTTTTGTTGTTCATTTATATCATATTTTTAAGAGGATTTATAATTTTTTCTACTCCGTAGGCTCGTTTTTCGTTTCAGTTTCATTCTATTGAAAACATTCCAATTTTCGGATCAATCCAACCAGTTTTGTTACCAAATAATCTTGACACTTTTTTCACTTGCTTTTTTCAAAAAAAGGAAAGGTAGAAATAATATATTCATTATGTAAAAAATGTGCAAAAATTAAAATATAGACAAATGATTAATTAAAAAAGTGCTCCAAGGGTACTTTTCAAACACACTAATTACATCGAAACCCGATTCTTGCAGCTTTTTCCAAAAAGATCTGAATATTTCTTTTAAATTTTATCGGGAGTAAAAATTCCAATCTATTTAGGAAAACGAAAACATCCAGACGTAAGGATCGATTAGCAAAACACAAACTATCGTTTATCTATCTTGCTTCAAGGAATGAGTTTTAAACTGCCGCGAGTGATGTACAAATTTTTATTTTTTAAATTGGCGTACTTTTTGATTTATAAGTAATAAATGTATCATATTGTTGGTTTAATGCAGAAAAACATTTTTTTTTTTTTCAGCTATAAAGTTTAAATGAAATGTATTTATTATACACCGCAGAATATTTTTTATATATATATTTCGGTTTCCGATTTGATCTTACACAGGTTAAATACTGAATCTGATATTGAAATGCATGGGTTGTTATGGTAAATTAATCCCTTATTTTATAAAAATTAACACATTTATAGTTATTTAGAATTTTAGGACTCTATTATAAATCTAAAATAATTTTAATCATGTCTGTCGGTGTATTTGGGAGATACATGACGTTGTTTCGGCAATTATACATTTTAGACCTCAATATTTCGCTAAAAAGTATCATTTAAATAGACATTTATCTTGTTTAGCCTTTCATCACAAAAATAATAACAAAAAATAATGTATTTATGGGTTTTTTTCTCAATGATAGATGAAAATATTTCATTTCTATTATGAATATTGTATGTCATCTCTGTTGTATTTTAGTCTACAAATTTCTCAAAAGGTTGCACACGTAATACAGAATCTTTTAAAGTTCACTTATTACTAAACATTACTAATTTGTATACTTTTAAAGTTTTTATTTTGTTTTAAATGATAATTTTCGGCGTTATAATACAAAATTGAAAATTTTTAAATATATATAACATTCTCAAGATTGCATTAGACGCAAATTACCATATCCAGCAGATGTCAAAAAATATCCCTGCCAGCTCGGCTAACAGGTACAGGCATTCCTACCTGTTTATGTGCTGTTTAAAACATGGCTTGCGAGTCTTTTTCCTTTAACGTGATGTAATCACATTCTTAAATACATCTAGTACGCACAATATCTTTAGCCACCTGTTCAGAATGATTAATTTTAATTTTTAATTTTCCTTATTGGCATATTTTGTCATAACGACAATCTCCGTATTCTCAGATTTTTCAGATTGTCATACGGTATCGTCCATATCTTCAGCTTGAAATTATAAATTCTACAGAGTACTTGATATAGGAGAGTTATGGACGCATATGAACAGTTCACATAAATACAGATTTTTTGGTAACTGAGTTAATTTCCATAAACATCAAGCTATTCAGTATAGTAAACAGAACTTTTTTTCCAGATGGTATATATATTTTTAAAATCACCTTCACAGTTCTTACTTTTATAAATAGTGTCATAAACATAAAAAAAAGTATAAATTAAAATAAGAAATTGTTGATTAAATGTATAGAATTAAAAAAATATATGCTAAGATATTATAAAAATAAAAGAAAAAGTTCAATATTAAAAAAATTTAAAAGTAATTAACTTAAAATTAAGGCGAAAAGTAAATATTTTTATATGTCTATAGACCAAAAAATTTTTTGTTGTTATTTAAAATTATTTACAGCTTTTTTTATGGTTTGCGACTGTTTTATAGAAATAAATTAAAATACGTGAACAAACATTGTTTTCATTTTGTTCCCTCATGCAAATTCTTCAAACATTTCCAGGTTTATCATAAAAATGCTTTTATGTTTCAATAAGATTTTTTTAAATCTTGGAATAAGCGTCAAAGTAGTAATTTTTTGTGAAATTTTTTCTTGCTTAATGTTTTTATAATGAAATTTAATTACATAAATACAATTTTAACTCCAAATGTTGGAATGTATTTAATGGAAAGTAAAGATAAAAATAAATAAATATTAATAGCGAAACTAAATAAAACTCAGTTGGAGCTTTCATAGACCATAAAAATATTTACTGTGATTTACTGTTATTTACGTAAACTACTTTTTTTCACAGTGAAATAAATTAAAATACGTTAAATAAAATTAGAACATACTGTTTTATTTTTTAGATAGTAATTTTTCAATCATTGCAAATGTATTGCTTTTTAACTAATATAATTTTAACTTTTGAATTTTTTAAATGTTGTATTCTCTTATGATTAGAGTTATAATTTTCTAACTGCTTTTAAAAAAAGTTTTAAAAATGTATTGAATATCTAAAAATAATTATTAAATAAGTAATAAACGAAATACTCGAAATATTTTCACAATGGAACAAATTAAAATAATATAATGATTCATGCATTTACATCTTGAATTTTAAATTATTTCTCATTCATAATTAGTAGAGTATTCATAGAAATAACTGCAAATAATTTTAGATAACAACCCAAAATTGTGGTCCATACACAAATAGGGCTGCTATATATATTTTTTAATTATTATACAGGGTGTTTCGCTACCAGACCGACAAACTTTAAGGGGTGATAGTAGTCATAAAGACAAACATTATTAAATAGGAAACCATGTGGCGCAAACGTCTTCTGTAGGAGCTAGGGTCCATTAAAGTTTAAGGTCCAAAAATTCAAACGCTGATAAAAATTAGAAAAAAGGGTCGATTTGTTTGCGGTTTTCTCTAAAATCATTCTTTATATCACGATTTCAATTTTTCTTAATTTTAAAGGTTAAGTTCAAAAATTGTCGATAGAGGGCGCTTTAGACTTTAGAGTAACGAACAAATACTTTTTGCCGTTTTTTTGTGCATGGGTTTGAAATTATTCTAAAGTTTAGACTTTAACTTAAATTTTAAGCCCAAAATCGGAAACATGGGGATCGGTTAACTAGCGAAAAATTAACTGTGAACCGAGAGGGAGATTTTAAACGCTCATAAACATTGGATAAACTAACCGATTTTGTTGCGGTTTGCGTGTAGTTCATTCTCTTGGTAATTATTTTATTCAAAATGACGTACAGCTTTCATGTCCTTATTTTTTGATAGCGGTCGCTTCCGACACATATCCGACATTTCAATGGTATTACTCCTGAGTGTTTTACTACCAGACCACCATACTTCCAGGAAGTGTAAGGGATGCAAAGATGACTCGGAATCGCACAGGAATGTAACGTTGAAAATTGATTTTTTGCATGTTACGTTTAAAAAATAGCAGAGAAAAAAAACAACAGAAACAAGCAGAGAAACAGCAACATGTTAAAGTGACAGAACAAAGTTTATTTAAAGGTTTTACTGCAAAAAGTGATCGAAATTACGACCAGAAAAAGTACGGCAAGCTTGACAGCGACAGTAGATGGTTCTGCGATTTTCTTGCGGTAGATGGCGCTGAACGGTAATGCGCGTGAAAGTTTCTCTCTCGTTGCGCAGCTCTATGTGGTTCCAGCACGATCGGGCTCTTCCACATTTTACCAATAATGTTCACCGATACCTCAACGTAACATATGGACAGCGGTTGATAGGTGATGGTGGCCCAGTTTATTGGCCTGCGAGATCACCGCACTTATCAAGTATGAGCTTCTTCTGCTGGGGTCACATGAAAAGTTGGGTGTATGAGAATCCCGTACCATCAATTAAAGACTTAGCAGCTCGTATCTCTGTAGCTCCCGGAAATCTATCAAAGATTCCAGGAATCTTTCAAAGCGTGAGGAATTACATGCGACGTCGCTGTCAAACATGTCGAATTACTTCTGGTCGTAATTTCGAACATCTTTTCTATTAAAACCTTTAAATAAACTGTTTTATGTCATATTAACGTGTTGCTGTTTCTCTGCTTGTTTCTGTTGCTTTTTCTTTGCTCCCTTTAACCATAACACGCAAAAAAGACATTTTCAACGTTACATTCCTATGTGATTCCGAGTCGCTTTTGCATCCCTAACACTTCCTGGAAGTATGGTAGTCTGATAGTAAAACACCCAGGAAAAATGCCATTGAAATGTCGGAGATATGTCGGAAGCGTCCTCTATGAAAAATGAGGACACCACAGCTGTACGTCATTTTGAATAAAATAATTACCAAGGGAATGAACTACATGCAAACCGCAACAAAATCGATTAGTTTGTCCAATGTTTATGAGCGTTTAAAATCTCCCCCTCGGATCACAGTTATTTTTTCGCTAGTTAACCGATCCCCATGTTTCCGATTTTGGGCTTAATATTTAAGTTAAAGTCTAAACTTTAGAATAATTTCAACTCTATGCACAAATGAACGGCAAAAAGTATTTGTTCGTTCCTCTAAAGTCTAAAGCGCCCGCTATCGACAATTTTCGAACTTAACTTTTAATATTAAAAAAATAAAAATCGTAATATAAAGAATGATTTTAGAGAAAACCGCAAACAAATCGACCCTTTTTTCTAATTTTTATCAGCGTTTGAATTTTTGGATCCTAAACTTTAATGTCCCCTAGCTCCTACAGAAGACGTTTGCGCCCCATGGTTTCCTATTTAATAATGTTTGTCTTTATGTCTACTATCACCCCTAAAAGTTTGTCGGTCTGGTAGCGAAACACCCTATATACAAAATATTTAAACATGCAAAATTTCACAGTTAAAAATGCATTTATATGGTATAAAAATTTATTTAATTTATAATTTTCGTAATTTCATTTATTAGGTATATTTTTTAAATTGCAGTTTGAAAATAATGAAAATTTCAGTTACGAAAAGGGGTCCAATCGAAGCTTGATCTTAGGAAGAAAAATCTCAAATTCCGCATGCTGTTTAACAGGATACAGAGTGGCTTGCAACGGGAAGAAATTTATCGGATTATAAACGGTAGCGTAAACATTAAGGCTTATTTTCTAAAGACACCCTGGGAGTTGCGCATTATGGCTGTTTTATATTTATATACTAACTATGCTATATCTATGCACAAACATTCCTCCCAACCGGTGACACAAAACTCGGACCCTCTCCTTATAATTTGAGCTTCACTATTTTCAAATAGGAGTTTTTGTTTATTGAATAAGAGACACTTTCGTTCAAAAACAAGGAAGATTACTATTCAAAAATAGCTACGTTTCAATTTTCTACAATCCAGTATTTCCGAATAACCTTATTTATTAAAAAAAATCTAATTCCTTCATGTCAAACGTCCTGCACAGAGTTTTTAATCTGTATCATCAGAAATAAAGCAAAAATCTGCCTAAGGTAATGGCTAAAATTGTTTAATTTAAATAAAGCAAATCTTTCTGTTCAAATTTACTGGTGAGAACAAAATTGTCAATTCTGAGCATGCTTATCCGTTAGATACAGGGTTTGTCCGGAAAGTAATAGGATTGAGTCAATTTAAAAAAATTTTATTGAGCCAATAATTACAATTCTTTAAAAATTTTCAAAATAGGTTTCTTCTGCAGCGATGCAGCGCTGCCAGCGCGATTTCCAAGCATTGAAGGCCTCACGGAAGGCTTTCTCCTAAATAGCCTTGAGAGCAGCGGTGCACGCTGCTTGGATCCCCTCTGTAGTCTCAAAATGCTTGCCTTTCATCGGCCTTTCCAGGCGAGGAAACAAAAAAGTCCTGGGGAGCCACATCTGGGCTGTAGGGCGGGTACGAAACTGTTGGGATGCCGGATTTGGTCAGGTAGCTGTTCACAAGAAAGGCAGTGTGAGCCGGGGCATCTTCACGCACACCTTGCGCATGATCAAATGCTCCGTCGCAATATCATGAACCACAGAGTTTGGTAAATTTACCATCTGGGCAATTAAACAAATACTTAGTTGGCGGTCTGAGTTCAAAACTTTGCGCACACGAGTCACATGGTCGGTGTTTGTCGAAGTCGAAGGTCTTCCAGCACGGTTTTCATCGGCGACCTCTTCCCGGCCCTCCAAAAAGACCTGGTGCCACCGAAACACACCACTTCTTGCTAAAGCAACATCTGGGTAAGCCTGCTTGATCATATCAAACGTCTTTGTCGCAGATTTACCGAGTTTCACACAGAATTTAATCGCATACCTCTGCTCTAACGAACGGTGCATTTTCGGCTTGCACCACTCACAGGAACACGTCGCGCGAAAATGACTGTCATTATTCTCCAGGTGCTCGGAGACAAATGAACAGCCGCTCGTTCAATAGCTAGGAGTGCCCTCTACCGAATCCAGTCGGTGAACGCACTCTCCGAAGTAGAGTCGCGGCGGAAGAAAAATCAGTCCTATTACTTTCCGGACAAACCCTGTGTACGCGATGCTCATCACGAAAGGCTAAATAAGGCTTCAATTATTGAAAAAGAACAGTGGAAGTCCCAGTGGTGATGAGTCTTCGAGATAAGATTATCTAGGATTTAAAAAATATAAATAAATAAAGTCCCATTCTACAAAGGAGTGCGAAAGATTATAACATAAATCTTCCAAAAATTTCAAAATGTTTTCATTGAAAACATCTCTTTATTCATCTGTATTTATTTTTGACCGTATTATATTAAAAATACATATTAGGAACCTTTTTAAAGTGAATGATTGGAAACGAAAATAGAAACGCGAGAATAAAGAAATTAAATGCTCATATAAAATTATTTTGAGTTAAAATTTTATCATTTAAGGAAACAATCAGCCAACGATTTAGCACTCCCACGAACCTCAACTGCTTTTAGGCAGCTTTGATCACTTAACAGTTTGGTAATTGCTACAAACAAGTTACTTTATCATATAACAGCCAATGGAAGTACTGCGACATTTCTCTTTCGTTGATTGCGATTATAAAATCTTAATATAAAACGAAGCATTTATATTTCAAAGGAAGACGATCACATAATATAGATGAATTAAAAAAAGATAAAATTGAAATTTTATAATTTTTCATAAATATTTTTCAGAAGTAAAAACATGAGTCACAAACTTACAATGTTAAAACATTCTATTAACAATCACCACTAAACAGTTCAGTTACCATAACATTAAATTTTATAAAGTTTGAGAACTTTATTTATTTATTTTCACTTTAAAAAATTCATTAATTTCAAGAATATCACACGTCCTTCAACTGGGTAGAAAAATTGAAAGAAAAGAAAAATAATTAAAAGGTTTTAAACAGCCCCCCTCCCCATTTCCTATGGCTTTAGCCCTAACTAGGGAACTGCAAGAAGTGTAAGTCACCGATTTTGACGAAAGTGCTATCGTTGAAAAGATCTAATGGAGAGAAGTAAAAAACTCAATGAAGACTACCCGTCGCAAATCAGCCGTTTTCGAGATATCCGACAATTTATGTCACGTAACTAGTGCATCCTTAATGGGGGACCGCAAAAAATTTTAGTCTCGATTTTAACGAAAGTGGTATCGTAAAAAAGATATCATGAGGGAGAAAAAACTCAATAGAACTATCCGTCGACAATGAGCCGTTTTCGAGATATCCTATAATTTATGTCACGTAGCTAATGCGTACTGTTCTAGTGCACACTTAATGGGGGACCTCAAAAAATGGTTTTATTGATTTTGATAAAAATGGTGTCGTTGCAAAGATATCATTGTGAGAAGTAAAAAACTCAACGGAACTTCCCATCTGAAATGAGCAGTTTTCGAGCCATCCGACAATTTATGTCACTTAATGCAGTTTCCCAGCAGTGTGCATTAGCAATGGGACACAAATTGTCGGATATCTCGAAAACGTCTCATTTCTGACGGGTGATTCAATTAAGTTTTTAATCCTCACGATGATATCTTTCCATCGATACCATTTTCTTTAAAATCGAGTCTAAAATTTTTTGCGGTCCCCCATTAAGTGTGCACTAGCTACTTGATATAAATTGTCGATATCTCGAAAACGGCTGATTTCCGATGGGTAGTTGAGGCCATTGAGTTTTTTACTGCTCACAATGAGATCTTTTCAACGATACGACTTTCGTCAAAATCGGTGACTTACACTTCTTGCAGTTCCCTAGTAAGTGCTGACTGATGGAAATGACCACAATGGTAATGATAAGAGATTATATGCTAGATAAAATAGAGAATATTATTTTCTTTGGTTCCAACAGCCGGTTTTCAGCCGAAGGAATTCTACGATTCCTTTTCAGTCTTTTATTTTTACTTTTTTTTCTAGACTGAAGAAAGGGTCTTGTGGTATCTTTGAAACGACCGTATGTTGCTTAATGTTATGATAGTTGAATTTGTGTATTTTAATGTCTATTTATCTTTGTGTAGTTATCGTTGTAAGTGCTATTTGCGCTCATGGTTCATGTTTTTGAGCTCACAAAAATTTAATAATTCTGGCTGTGTTTCAATAATTACATTTTATTCAGCTTCAGCGGTTTTTTAAATAAGAGATTTTATGTTCTTAACTAATTTACAATAGAAAAACTTCATTTACTATGTTCTAATATACTTTTCGTGAATAATCTTGAAATATTACTTTTTAAGAATTGTAATTTGAGATCTTCAATATTAAGTCATCAAAGCGTTAAACTAAATTTCCATATAAAAACGATTAGCAAATCATTAAGATCATATCATGTCATATTCTGGAAAACTTCAGTTGCGTGTGTACTCTTATATATTCAACAGAAGAAGTATACAAAGAAACAGTTTCCGTTAACACGAGGCATGAATTGCATATTAATGTGGAGAAATTATTTGTAAATAAATTACGGACCGTATAATAAAATGTTTGGCACAAAATTTCTGGCATTTAATAATGCTGTGTACTTTTGAAGAAATAAGTTATTTTAAAATTGGATTAATTTTCGTTTAATTTTATATTTTCTTGCTAAACTGTGTTATCAAATCATCATTATTTTTTGTGTGTGTGTGTGATTTTACAATTGGCGTATCGACATGGAACAAGTAGTAAATCGAGAAAACTCGTTTTTGAGACTTTTAATAGAAGAGAAGGAAAAAGGTACTTTAAACTAAGTATGTTGGTTTTAAAAAGTTGTAAAGCTGAGATGTCCATACTTGGGTCTCATGTGCTTATTTTTTGTGAATAAAACTTCCTAATTTACCAGTGTAAAACCATTTTCTTGTTTCCACTGTAAAATAAGGTTTTCTTGACTATTTTTCCCCATGTCAGTGCCTGTATTATCATCTTAGTAAAGATTTTATCTTTTTAATGTAATATTAAACTGAAGTATTTAAATAATAAGAAATAACTATAATATTTAAAAAGTTGGGCTTATGACGGCGAGTTATCAACGCGAGGGATATAGGACCTGAGGGAGGGGGAGTGACCTCCGTGGCGGTATTTCTAGGGAAATCTAACCCGTATTTGTGCATGAAAATGCAAGGTTCAAGGAAAACCAGAGAAAACTGCGAACAATCAGGCCACAAGTGCGACTGGGTTCGAACAAAGAACTTCCTGTCTACCAGATTCGAGAGCAGAACCTCTCGGCCATTGTCGGGGCTGTAATATTTAAACATTCAAACTTCGAATTATTAGGATAAATCTTACAAGTCACTGGAAAACATAATGAAGAAACAGTGTTGGACACATCTAGTGGGATTTTTATTTAAAAAATATTGATTTCAAATCAGAAATTTTGAGGCCGTGCGTGGCGACCCGTGTCCCTGGAAAGGGGGATCCTGGCAGTTGAGGGAAACCAACACATTGCTTTGGCCTCTGCTTCAGGTAGACGGAAGGTGCATATTGGTCCCGTATGCAGCTGACTTTGTCACTGGCTTTATGGATCAAATGAGCGAGCAATAACTGGTAATCTCGTTAAGGTTGTAGACTGACATAGTATTGTCTTGTGACTGTATAGGCCCTGGTTATCACTGGTGCACGAATGTGCATCCCCTTGTTAGGCTCGGTAGTGGGTGGTGCGGCCGGGGTCCGAATTACTTTTTCACTTAATATGGATGGAAAAACTTCTCTTTCATCTATTTCTCTCCCATGTGGAGAGCAACAAATGTCACAGAATTCCTCTGTTACTCGATTTTTCGTAATTAAACGCAATGATAGCCTATCTGGTAGTTCTTTCAAAAAAATTCACTATTTCTTATTGCTAAAACCTTCCAATCTGTTCTTGGTGATGGCCACTCCCTCAAAAAATTACAGTCTGGGGATTTACTGGTTAAAGTTCCTACGGCCAACCAGTCTCAATTTCTGTCCAATAGTAATACAATAGGCACCTTATCTGTATCTGTTAAAGCACATCAAACTTTTAATTCTTGTCGTGGCATAATATTTGAACCAGATCTGTTATTTTCCACAAAAGAAGAACTTCTAACTAACTTAAAGGATCAAAATATCGTAGATGTCCGCCGTGTCACTATCCGTCGAAATGAGCAGATAATTCCTGTTAAACATATAATATTAACCTTCAATAGCCATATTTTAACTACTAGAATTAAAGCAGGCTATTTAAATTGTTCAGTCCGACCTTACATCTCTAATCCCATCCGTTACTTTAAATGCCAGCATTATGGCCACACCAATGCATGTCGTATCACTGTCACCTGCGCACATTGTGCAGAAGTTGGCCACGACAGTAAAACTTGTGAAAAACCTGAACGCTGCGCAAATTGCAAAGGTGATCATGCCTCATACTTTCGCTTCTGTCCTATTTGGACCCGTGAAAAAGAGAACATAACTGTCAAAATAACCCAAAAACTTCCTTACCCTGAAGCCCGTAAAATTGTCGAATCGAGAACTCCATCTGTTGGAGTTTCTTACTCTAGCAACAAACAAAACCTGTAAGGCATATTAGTACCCAGACTGAAGCCCCTTTTAAGAACTGTTCTCCTGAAAAAACATCTAGTCCTATAAAGAAAAAGGCCCGTGATGCTTAATCTACCACTGTTACCAGGGTTTTGCCAAAGTTAGCGCTTTGGAAACCTTCATCAGAGCCTGTAAAAATTGAATATTGGACTAGTCAATCGCAGAAATCAAGCCAATCAAAAAATTTAACCAAACATGAAACAGGAAAAACTCCTGTTTCATCTGCATCAAACTCCCCAAAACCTCATGATAGTCAAACAGTAAAACTAATCTAAAAAACTAAAGAAAATAAGACAATTCGAGGCTCTTCACGGTGGCAAACTGTGAAGCGTAAAGAAAGGAAATCTTGTCATAATCCATCTGCTACCAATTTGAAAAAACCAAAACAAATGAATCAGTATGTGAAAGAGGCTATGGAGTCAGCCTCTTACGACTCGAGTGCAGAAGTAGAAAATATTGTTTACGAAGAATATACGCCTAAGTGATTTTACCTGTTTAAATTGTTTTCATATATTTTTTGTGCATCTTCTTCTGCCTTGTTTATATCTAAACAATTTTACTATATTTTTTAACATTTCATAATCTAGGTTCTCAGGACTGTTTTGATCATACAGTTTTTAACTTCTTACATGTCCTTTAAGTTTTCTATTTTACCCTCATTGACTGATTTTAATTATATCATGACACTGCATTCTTTTATTTTTTTATTATTTTCTTTATGTAATATTCACACATTTTGCTCATTGTTAATATTTTATTATTTATACCAACTTCTACAGTTTTTTGTCACTTAGTGTTTTTTAGGATTTTTGTCCTCTTTTAATTGGATTTTTATTATACATATCACTGTTTCATTTTTAATTTTAAATTACATTCTGTATTCTTTTCGTCTTTGTGTTGGCGCAGCATGTCCCCAAAGGGACTTTGCGCCATAAAACCCCATACAACCAAACAACTAACTAGAAATTTTGAATGACATTTTTTTTTGTTTATGAAATATCTATCATCTTTTAAAGAAAAAATTAGTAAAATTTACTTATAAGAATTCGAAATGTCTGAGTAAAGTACCAGATATTGCCAGCGACTAAAGTATTCTTTTTATTGTCAGTCAGAATCATGAGCGTAGTTAGAGGGTTGGGTCACAAAATTGCCACCAATTCTACCAAATAGAAAATTTCATGTATATTAAAGTAAAACGAATAACCAGAATAAGTGCCTGAAAATCAGATAACAAGCATGCGGACAAGTGGTGCCAGCTATGATCGAATTTCTGGACTGTTTATTTTCATTCGGTTGATGAAAATTTTTAATCACGAGAAGTATTTTAATCAAAACTGCATGCCTGTATGACAATAACTTTATAATGAAATATAATTGTTTCAGAGACTTTTAGGGCACCGTGTATTAACTTTCCAGAAAAAGTTCAGCAATGAATCCTTCATTTCCTGTTCTTGCACGCGTGATAGTTGCGAATTTAATGTATTTATTACTTAGAACTAATGCGAGAAAATTCCGATTTTATAAGACTTTTCTATGGTTTCATATATATATATATATATATATATATATACAGGGTGTCCCCTCTCAACGGTGGCCAATGGCTAATTTCTAAACCGTTGGTTATAGACATATAGTTCCAATTGCAAAAATGCTTTAAAAAAGGTAAAAAATTATTTTTTAAGTGATTTAGGTCAAAAAAATTTTTTACCAAAAAATTACTAAAATTAAATTTTTATACGGTCCCCCGGTCCTATAAGTGATATTTAGAAAATTTTTACCACTACTCTAACAAGTAAGACAAAAAAAGTCCCATTCCTCTACGATTAAAATTGACCGAGTTATAGCTATTCAAAGTTGAAGCATATTTTTTGCTGCAAAATAGGGATCAGTCATAAATTTACTGGAAATAAAAATAAACATCAGATAGAAAATTTAACTTTAAACATTGAGAGTAAAAAAAATTTTACAATGTTGTTTCTGAATTTATGTTGACGTTTACATGTTAAAGTAAAATATGCATTTTGTGCTAAAAATATAAGTAAAAAATAACAGAAATTTTGTTAAATTAAACTATGAAAAGCAACAGTCACAAATCGTTACAAAATGATACATATTTAAAGCTCTATTAGATTACTCAACCTAATAGAATTTGATGTAGCCCTATAAAATAAATAAGTGGAACGCACCTAAAATCGTATTAATATTACATTGTCAACGGGTTTAAATAAGTATGGGAATTGAACCTCAATCAGATATTTGGAAGTGAGTTAAAATTTGAATATAAGTTTTAAACTAGGAAAATTTACATACGAAAACTATAAATAAAATAAAAGCTTATCAAAATAACATACTTTTTAAAAAAAAATCACGAAAAGAATCAACTTCATTTGCTTACAAAATAAAACATATGTAAAAATACTATTGAGGATATGAATTTCAAAATTCGCCTTATCGCTGTTTGATTTCTCTATCAGTTTATACAAACCTGCACTATTGTAACAATGCAATCTCAAAATTTATAATGAAAACCAATAGATGCATTTAAAGTTTTTTCGCTATTTCCAAAAATTTGATTTTTTCGATAAAGAGAATTTTGAAATTCATGTCTTCAATTATTTTAATAACCAATCTAGAAGTTAATTAATTATAATTAACACTACCGTAAAACTTATGCGGTGACAGAGCCTTCAGTTAAATCGCTCATTTAAAACATTTTGTAATTGGAACTATATATCTGTGACAAATAGTTTAGGAAGTAGCCTTTGAACAGCATTGGAAATCGACTCCCTTTATAATACTTTATGCACTTAGTGTACGTTCCCTAAAAGCTCAATCGAACTCATCCGTTTTCAGCTATAGAAAAGTGGTTTAAGTCATGAGATTTAAAGTTTCATAACTCGGTCAATTTTAATGTTACATGAATGGGACCTTTTCTGTATTACTTGCTAGAGTGTTGAGAAAATTTTACTAAATATCACTTATAGGACCGGGGGACCGTATAAAAATTTAGTTTTCGTATTTTTTTAGTAAAACATTTTTTTGACCTAAATCGCTTTAAAAACAATTCTTTGCCTTTTTTAAAGCATTTTTGCAATTGGAACTATAAGTATATGTCTAACGGTTTAGAAATTAGCCATTGGCCACCGTTGAACGGGGACACCATGTATAAATTCGGAATTTCTGAACAAAAGTAACTTATATTTGCAAGCCCTGCAACGTCTATGGTCTGAGTGAAGTGACGATCTGTATATTTTACACATTTGTGTTCAACAAATATTCAGTATAAATAAAAATTACCACGTTATATAATATATATATATATATAAATTTTAATATGAATTCGGAATTTCTGAATAAAAGTAACTGATATTTGCAAGCCCTGCAACGTCTATAGTCTGAGTGAAATGACGAGCTGTATAGTTTACACATTTGTGTACAACAAATATTTAGTATAAATAAAAATTACCACGTTATTTATATATATATATATATATATATATATAATATAAATTAATTAAAGAAAGAAAGAAACAGTTATAAAAGTTTTTCATTTTTTAACAAAGAATATAGGGGAGTGTGGGGTGCCGAGGGACTTTTTTTTACAAAAGTAAAAAAAAAATCAACCTTATTTGACACAAAAACAGAAATTTCAAGTTATCGTGTGCAAAGAGGAACAGTTTTTAATTTCCCTAATTAATATAAAAACGTAACATGTAATGGCTATTTTATAATTAAAGAAATCGTAATTTTCAAATTGTGTCCCTTACCTTCCCACCAATGGTGAGGTATGGTGAGGTATGGGGCAGCAATAAAACAAAGCTATAAGGCACAAGTTATTTAGTGTCGGCTAGATATACAATTAAAGATTGTAGATTGATAATGTATGTGCCGCAATATCAAGTTCAAGTATCTTCGAGACTCGAATGAAAATTCAGGATTGTAAGTCATAGATGCCATTGAAAAATCATCAATTCAATTTATTTACATTCTGATGTAAATGATTGCATTATAAAATTATAGTTAATATATTATCCTCTAGAAATGTTTACATGTTAGCAATTTATATTCATCTTATTAAAAAAAGGGAATAGGACATGTTCCATTTCTCCTTTTATTAGTATATCAAACTCTTCCCCACTTCTTTGTTTTATGTCAAACTTCATGTATAAGGCGTTCGTTGCCGCTTACATGAAGATGTGATGATAGTTAATGCCGCACTATAGAATTGGGTTTTTCCCAGAAGCCGATTTATTTTTTATAACAAAGAACCGGTGAAAGATTTTACAGCGCAAGCGCGTGGCTGGCTATTAGATATCACCCCACATCACGCGCTGGCGCGTCCCCTTAAAGTTGGCGCCACATCACGCGCCATCGCGTGAGCGGCAGCGAACTTGATAAACAAAAATGTTGCTTTTAAGCATAAATTATAATTGCTATACAGTATAATGTTCAATAAAGAGAGAATCTTATACATAGATTCATAAACAAGTCATTAATATACAGAAAGCTATAAAAGTATATGAAACAAATTTACTTTTTTTCTTGAAATGATCCTTTTCTTTATAAAATTGCAAGATTATACTAATCAAATATTTTTTTCAACTAAAAATTGGGCTATCATTAGTTTATCTTAGTTGTAATTAAAGGAATGTTTAGAGTGATACATAAAGGAAAACCCTACTGTCCTATTCCTCCTAAAGTTGTCCTCTACCTCATTTTCTTCTATGTATAGCCAAGCTTAAAAAATATTTTAGGAAACCACACAGACATATTTATTTCGTACAATGCCATGCATTAATTGTATGAAGTTCTCTATCAAATAAATTACATTTAACAAATTAAATATTACTGGGAACTCATTAATATTTCTTGAATATCACCGTTACTAAGTAAATCTTATTTGATATTTCTACAATATTTTTAATAGCAATACGACGTGGATAATTTTAAAATGTATATATTGAACAAAATGTAAGCCTTTGCGAATATTGTTGCAATATGAATCTAGGAAACAAGGATATCTCACTAAGTGGCTCAGCAATTTTTAAAAATTCTAAATTAACAATAAAATCCAATTATTTTAGCAAACTTTTGAATACGGTAGGTAATAGAGTTAAGAATAAAGGGGTAGACACGTATAGTATATTGTTTATCAATTACGAGTAAAGCAACAAGGGAGGTTGTCACAAAGTGACAGGTGTATCTTATAATCAGATGAACAGTTTTTGATTACTGGCCGGTGAAATTTTTTGCCAGTAAACTTGAACAGAAAATTTCCTCTTATTTTAGCGCCTTATTTATGGGAATTTTCTTTCAAAAATATGGTAAAAAATTCTATTCCTTTTTATTGGTGCCAGTTTGCCCAGGTATTATACGTTTTTCACAGACATTGACAGGAAGTTGTCTTGGTTGTCACAAAGTGGCAGAACTATTACCGCCAAAGTAAACTCTTACTAAGAAAAATGAATAGCTATTTTACCATTATATTTGATTGAGTTTATGTCTTAATGAGGCGTTCAAATAAAGTGAAACCTTCTGCATAAATTTACTGGTGGAATCTTGAAGTAATTGTAATGAACCACTGCAAAAGTTGTTACAGTTGAGACTTCACTATTTTAAGGATATGTCATTTCCTCTTTCTTCCATGCGGTAGGAGGAGGTTAAATATACTATAGGACAAAGATGCGCACTGGGTGATTTAATACGAAGCAACATTTCTACAAACATGACTGCTGGCAAGGAAGATCTCCATACAGGCATACTAAAAAAAATCTGAAAAAATTACAGAATGCTCCTATCATTTAGTTATATTTGTTTATAAAAGAAATTTCGTCGGAACCTCGATAGAGCGCCCGCAAATAATAATGAAACTTTTGTTTATTTGGCGATTTATCGCCTGTTGGCAATGAAAAAGAACTTTAAAAAATACACTTCTGTGCCAATTACTCTTTAACCTCTTCTCTACGAAAGTCGTTTACTTAATTTTTAATTTTTTATCACTGATTTCTACCAACAATTTTATTTTGTAATTGAATCACGAAAAGGCTCTGATTAACTAAGAAAAATCTTGCAATAAAAATAACTGGTGGGAATACGAAGGATTCTGAACGACAATTAACAAACAATTATCAAAATCCTTTGCTTTTGGCGAGGAAAAATCCTGTTAGCCAAATTGCTTGTCGTTTCCATATTTTCGCGCCAAATATTCAGAATATTTAAATTTTTACAATTTTTACTGAATTTCTGAAGCTAAGTTTAACTGATCCTTTAAAGTAATACAACTAGCATTTTTTTCAACAGATTATGAGTATGCTCAGTAAGGACACTTTTCTTGAAGGTGCCAATTTAATTGCAAGTGCAGTTATTGTGCATTCAAACGTTGTGAAGAAAATATGCTAAGAAAATGTAGTAAGTTTCAGTTGAGCGATTAGCACCAAAAAGTAGTAAACACAAAGTTATACCAAGAACTAACTGAATCTAATTTTTTATGAAAATCCGTGTATTATTTCTTGAGCTAGAGCAGTTAAGAAAATTGTTTATATGGCAGCATAGCTGCATCATCTGTTGAGCGATATACACCAAAAAATAATCAGCTCTAATTTATATCTATGTCTAACTGGACCTAAAGTTTTGTATATTTCTGTGCATTAGTTCTTCAGATAAATTTTGTGGGCGTTCTTTGTCACATACAAACTCACATATTGACATAATTACAGACTGACAGACAGAATCACATACAGAAGTTTTCTAAAACACCTCAAATCTGTCCCTTTAATTTCTTAAATCCTCTATTTTCTGTCTTCGGCAATCAAAAAAAGAAAAAATAATGTTGTATTAAAAAAATGGTACTGGTTAAAGATTAAAGGTTTCAATCACTATTTGATGAATTATAAAGAGTTATTTTCTTTTTTAAATGTTTTATTAGTTTTTAAAATTTAGCAGTCTCACTGGATCTATATGAAAAAACCCGAAAATAAAATTTTCATAAGTCCCCGATAGGTTAAAAAATCCCATTAGAAAAACTTTCCTTATGCATTCCTGAATTAAGCACAAAAATAATGCAAAATTCCAATATCTGCAAAATTCCAAGAGTTATGACCCTTTTAAATAGTCAGTCAATTTTTAAAGGATAAGACACAAATTGAAATGCGTGCAGTTCAAGAAATGATGTTACTTTAAGAGTTTTATGAAACACGCAAAAAATATATTTATTAAGTTTGAGTTATAATTTTTTGCGATGGTTAACCATACAATTTGCAAAGAACTTCACATCACAAAATGTCACATTAAGTTTAATTTTTTTAACAGATTAATACTTTTAATATTAGAACTACCGTGAGCCGTCATTTTGACGGCTATCATATTTCGGCTATCGTTTCGGTTCAAACCAGAAATTCGATTATGATATAATGTAAAAAACTGTGCAGAAATTCAGTTAAACCGGACTTTAAGTTTTTTCAAGCCGGGTCGAACTTTTTTCTGTGGGTCAGTTCAAGACCGGACCTAGATATTTCGCCCGTGTAAACCCCAAGAGCAGACCATCGGCATATTTTAAAAGCAGGTTTAACTTAAAATCTATTTTCAGCTAGTTTTTGTCCAGAAGAGGCGCACTTTCTTAAAACGGGAGGACGCGCGCCGGGCCTTTTAGACCCGGAGTGCGCATGAATTTTGCAATTTTAACCACTAAATTTTTAATAGTAATTTTCAACTTATTTTATCGCAGAATTTTTAAGGATTGTCTCCGTCTAAATAAAATGACGGTTATAATTTGATTTTATTGGTGACAAAGTTAAAACCATTTATACCCTAGGTAAGCGCGCGTTCTCCCGGGTTAAATCGACATTTAATAACAATGTATGGATGATCCCTATCTTGCATTCAAAATGAGTCAAAAACTAGTTGGTCAGAAGCATAGTTAAGTGGTGTAAGTCACAAATTTTGGAAAATTTTGGATTTTAATATATCTGTGAGATTTTTAGATATCGAGATTAAACTTCTTTGTTTAATTTAGAAGAAAATTTTCCTAAATTGTAATTTTATCATACAGGAATAATATAAAAATGTATTTTTGTATAATGTATATTAAAAATCATTCTTGTATTTTTATATATAGACCCCTCATGGACCCCTTTATGTCATCACGTTACCCACTTTTTTTAACGAAACTTTGCAATCGGAAATATGGGTCTAGGAGTAATATTTAAGGAAATAGCCTATTTTTTCAAAATTTATGAATCACCCTGTATATTACGTCATATATTAATGTATAAATTCATGATATATAATTCTTTTCGGAATTTCAGTCTTAAGTTGTCATGCTAATTTTATTGTTAATTTTTTTTAACACTGCATGTTTGCATTCCAAATTTCATACAATTATTTTCTCAAAGTTTGTGTGTGAGTCCTTTACAAATTAAGCTTTGAAATAAATAATAAATCTGGGCATTTACTTTTTTTAAAGTCGTAGCCGGAACACCTTCAAGTTTAAACTCCGTAACGTCCTTGTATTTATAAGAGTGTCCGATTGAGCAAGTTATTATTATATATATAAAACCCTCCGTGTATAACAATTCCGGGGTCAACTTATCCACGAGAAAAAGAAACTCATTCACCAATGAAAACGTTTCATAGTCGTAATGAAGCGTTCTCATTGGTCAGATTTACAGTGGAAGCTGTAAATGACGTCACTACATTTTACTTCGCTTTGAAAATCTTTCCACGATTTCAAAAAGTATATTTAATTAAAACGTTTTACTAAAGGAAAGCTAAGGTGTGTTTTAAATGCAATATTGCTAAAATTTTTATATTCGAGTTGCTTTATTTTTTTTTCTTTACAGCCGTGAATGGCTCTTGAGAATTTCAAATCTATAAAAAACATTGTGAAAAGTTACCTCCTATTTTAAAGGCAATCTATTTTCTGACCAATGAAACTGTTCCATAGTCGTAATGGAGCGTTCTCATTGGTCAGATTTACAGTGAGAGCTGTAAATGACGTCACTACATTTTACTTCTCTTTGAAATCTTTTCACGATTTAAAAAGAAATATTTAATTAACACTTTTTCCAAACCGCGGGTGCGTTTTAAATTTCATTATAATCCCTACCCCCATCTACCAGATAGTTTTGCTATAGTTTTAAATGCAGATTTCTGTTGATTTTTTTTTTTTGCTAGATTTTTCCCTCTCCAAGTTTAATCGCTGTATTTATCAAAATTGTTCCAGCCTAAAATGGGTATGAGTAACCACAGTTGTTGTAATTTTTTATCATACTTTAAAAATGCAAACACGTCATTTTGACGGGCTATCTTCTAGTTATTAATAATAATATTGCTTGATCATATAATCAATTATTAATCATATGTGAAAATGAAATTTTGATTAATAACCAGCTGTTATAGTAAGACCTTGTTTTGAAAATAGAATATGGAGGACAAACTTTAATTCTTTTTTTATATACTATAATTTTATTTTTAAAAAGAAATTAATTGGATAAATCCTCTCCTTGATTAATTTAAAGAAAGAATAATATTTGTTTTATTTTATAAACATGATATTAACTCTTGAAAAAGCTGGTATATACAAGGCAGAGCTGCTGTGGACATCCATGCTAATGACATTTATAACATTTATTCTGTTATTTTAAGATGTTTTTAACTAAAAAGTGAGTAATTCTTGAGTGCAAATAATGAATGATATTAAGACAAACATATGTAAATATAAAAACATGACAGAAAAACATCTCAATTTTTTTGTATGCCGAAAGACATAAATTGTCCCCTATTTTGAGAATCACTCATATGTGAACTGTAACGAACCAGCATTACACCACACGCGAGATAAACTTGGCTGTGGGGTTTTTTGTAGACACTAGCTGGAGTTATCGGCTACACTCATCCACTTCTATGTTTACTGCTGAATTGACTGCAATAGAGAAAGCCATGCAGTTATTACCTCATCATCATGGTACATCTTTCATTATATATACAGACTCGAATAGTTCGATTGACGCAATTAAATCTTCCAAAAAGCATCCTTGTGTCTCAACCATCTTACTCTTACAATAGACTGACTAGACGTGGCTATAAAATTAGTCTCTGCTGGGTACCTGGACACATGGGTATCCCGGAAATGAGAAAGCAGATAAGGCGGCGAAACTGGCTCATAATCCTTTATACCATGGAATTCCATATTCAGACATAAAGCTGTTTATAAAACGCTCTATCCATACCAGCTGGCAAGAAAGTTGGAACTTAGAAATTAATAATAAACTGCATCATATTAAACCAACAATTATGACCTGGCTTCCAAAAATATCCAAGGAAAACAGATGTTCTTCTGACTCGTCTCAGAATTGGACACTGTAGGATAACTCATAAACATCTTTTATTTCGGGAGGATGCACCCATGTGTCCACATTGTCATTTTGATTACCTCACCATTCATCACATTTTGACCGACTGCCCGGGCCTCCGGCACTTATATCAGATCTATTTTAATTCTTCATCACCACTCTTGACAAACCTCATAGGGGAAACACCTCATGGGGCACTTTTCACTTTTTTAAAACATGCAGGTTTTTATTTTGATATATAATCATTTTATTTACAATTTTTAATACTCTGTTTTGTTTGACACTTTATTGAGTTCTGGATGGTTTTGTCAGTATACTTTTACTTCCAAATGATAATATTTTAGCATTTTATAGATTTTTTTAAATTTCTACTTTTGCCTGACTGTGCCTGGATGGGATCCAGATACTTTGAAGTTGCCTTTTTTAATTTCTCTTTGCAATCATCGTTTTGGCGCAGCATGTCCCTCAAGGGATTTTGTGCCATTAAACCTTATATAACCAGCCAACCATTTAGATTGTTCGATTGCTATAACTTTTTAGAATTTACAATATTTAACTTATTTAATGACTGGTCGAATTGATGAACATTACAATTTCAAAGTAGTAAGCCATAAAACAACATGTAAATGAAAAAAAAGATACTCAGAAATCAAAATATTTTTTAGCTGCTATGTAAATGTAATTAGATACAATTAGATTTTACTAACACTTATTAGCCTTTAGAACGTCCCTAAAAGTCTTTATTATCCAAGTATTCTTTTGAATAGTTTACCTGAGAAGTATTATAAACTATAGCTTTATATCTCTAGTTAAATAATAATTCATATTTTTATAACTGTTCATCCAATTCGAAATAGCTAACATTAGTATATTTTAATAATATAAATAAAACATTTACATTTAAAAAAATGGAAATTTTAATTTTGAAGGTTAAATTAGTGAGTTACGTTTTTGAATAGTTTAATAGTGACATCTGATTTTAAAAAAGTAATAATTTATTACATACCTATGGATTTTCGATTTTTATACTGAAACCATTTCTATTTCTGAAAAATGAGCTCAATTTAATGAAAATCGATTCTCAATTTTGAGATAAGTTCCTAAGAAAATGTTATCGATTGAAGTATCTAGAAATCTCGTTATTTTAATGAATATTTATTCCAGCTTTAAAAAGAAATTATACTATCTGACCATTTTAATTGTTTCTGACTTTATAAGGACATGCGTTTAATGGTCAAATGCTATTTGAAGATAATAGATTTTACAAACACTTTGTATTTTTTGAATAAATATTTGAAATAAATAAGAAATCAAAATAAATTTTGTATTGAGATTATTAAATAATTTTTAGCGTTTCATAAATGAAAGTTTTCTGTTTGAATAATTAATGCGTGCGGAACAGCATTGTAACAGGCTAACAGCTATAGGGAAAAATGGATTTACATTATTTAAAAATTATTAATTATGTAATTCAAAGATGTCCACAATAATAATATCTGAGAATAATTTAACGGATTTATTATGAACAAATCAAATAATGTAAATAATTATGATTCGTAAATGGTATTGAAACAGACAAACATGAATTACCATGCTTTTGGGATAGCTTAATTAGTCCATGCATTAAGTGCTCAAAAAGGACATATAAATGCAAGTTTTGGTGTAGTTTTGATTTTTGGTTCTCTTTGTTTTTTGGGTCGCTGAACACGAATCTGGCATTATCCAACAAAATTTCTCCCCGAAAACACGTTTTTTGGCAAAAAAGTGGCTTTTTTTCGTTTTTTTCTAAATGACTTCAAAATTATGCATTTTGCATAAAAGTCATCAATACATAAATTAAAGAGGACAAGATTTTCTACATTTCATGTATTAAAAGTTTTTTTTTCTCTGATCAATGGTTTAGCCGTGAGAGAGCCGCAAAAATGGGTGTGAAAAGCAAAAAATTCTAAAAACGTGAATTACTGCACCGTACGTCGATGAAATATGAAAAACAACCATTTTATGCAAATTTTCCCCACTTAATAATACTAAATATATTATTATTGACTATATTTTATGAATCTGATGTTCATTGTTTCTTTACTAACTAAAACATAAATAAAAATGAGCATATCTGTGATCGAAACCTTCATTTGCTATAACAAAATAATAATAGTAATAATTTCTTAATTTGACTTTTAAACAATGTAAATAAAACACTAAAACAGGCTTTAATTGATAACAACTGACACGTACTCCACTTCTTAAAGTTTGTTTTATCCTAATCAGACTATTTGGGAGGAGGGGGCTTGTCATCACTTGACACAGACGAAAGTTACGACGATCTTCGTCCTTGAAACACAGCTGTACGAATCTCATCAGCACTTTCCCCCTTGATTGAAGGAGTGCAAGTGTGAAATAGCGTTGGTCAAGCGCCCACCCCCGCATCCCATGTCCACGTTCAGTGGAATACTACCCCCCCCCCTTCCCCACTAATCTCTCCTCTGTTAGAAATATGCGTCGCACAGATCACTAGCTTATCAGGACACATTTCTCTCAGTTTCCATATGCAACTGCTTACTTATAAATTAGTAATTCACTGTTTGCGTCTTCGTGAATATAGTGAATATCTAAAGTGATTTTGCACGATGTCGCTGTGTTTTATTTGTGACTCTCCTTTAGAAGAGGGGCCGTCAGTGAAAGTTAGTCGAGGTATTGCAGCGTTAATCAAGGCAAGTACAGAAAGAATGGATGGACAGGCAGTTTTCATAAAAGGGAAAAACCTCAGTAGATGTGCATGTTAAGTGTAGAAAAGCATACGTAAATGAACGGATGATTACTGCTTATATGAAGAAGGTTGAGGAACAAAGTACAGCACTTCTCAAATTTTAAGAAAATAGAAAAAATTATGTCTGGGCATGCATACTACAGAGCTGTGAGGGTACATTCTTTAGCACATGCAGTGCTAATGAAGATTGTCATGGAAATGATACGTCTAACCTCAGAAACGCAAGCAAAATTGGATGAAATTCTGTGCAATTTAGACAAATTAGTGATCCTTGCTTCTGATCCTAACGAATGTCGCGAAATTAGGAAAAAAGTGGAATATCGATTACTGTTATTGAAACAACGTGGCTCTACAGCTGAACTCTGGGTGCAGTACATCCAACTAGTGACTCCTGTAAAAATATTCATCTTATCTGAAAGAATGGGAAACTGGGACCAACACTTTCAGATTATTTGGCAAATGCTGCCATATTTTCATGCATCAGGCCACTATGCGCATGCGAAATGAGCTCACTTATACCTATAAGATATGTTGAACTTGAAGCAAACAACACACGCCGAAGAATATGAAAAATTTACCAATCAGGGTTTCTTTACAATTCGACGATCAACTAAGTTTTGGTGCGGAATCTGGACGGATATGGCCATTGAACAGTATCTCATGAAGAACATGAAATTGCAAGGCGGTCGCAATACACGGTCGTGGGATAGGAGAAGGTGTGTTAGTAAGGTGGACAATGGGAATGACGTGTATGCAGCATATTTCTGAATAGATCGAAAATTACTCTTATGTTGAGTTTCACTATTCTGAACAGCATGTAAGCCTGAAAGATTCTACAGCTGTACGAGACGACATGGACGGTATCAAAATGTACGAATGGTTACTGCACATTTCCCTTTCCCTTTGTTTTTTAAGTAAATGTACTTACTAATTTACATAATTATTTATAATTATATAATAATTCATAATGAGTCGTCGTTTATATTGTTAGCAACTTCATTGTAAAATATAGTCGATCATAATTTCTTCAGTATCATTTAAAGTCAATCTTTGCGAAAAATGGTCAGTTTTCATGTTAAATCTATGTACAGTGCCATAATTCCAATTTTCCGGATTTTTTTTATTTTCACACCCACATTTTGAACTTTGAAAACTTTAAGAACTGGAATCCCTGTCAGCTTTTATATGTTAAAGCCTGTTTTAGTTACTTTATTTACATTATTTAAAATTCAAATTGAGAAATTATTACTATTTATTATTTTGTAATAGCAAATGAAAATTTCGATCACAGATATACTCATTTTTATTTATTTTTTAGTTATGAAAGTAACAATGAACGTCATATTAATAAAATATAGTCAATAACAATATATTTAGTACTATTAAGTGGGGAAAATTTGCGTAAAATGGTTGTTTTTCATGTTTCATCGACATATGGTGCTGTAATTCATGTTTTTCAGAATTTTTTGCTTTTCATACACATTTTTGCGGCTCTCACGGCTAAACTATTGATCAGATAAAAAACTTTTAATACATAAAATGTAGGAAATTTTGTGCTCTTTAATTTATGTATTGATGACTTTTATGTAAAATGCACAATTTTGAAGTACTTAGAAAAAACGAAAAAAAAGCCACGTTTTTTTGCACGTTTTTTGCCGAAAAAACGTGTTTCTGGGGAGACATTTTGTTGGATAATGCTAGTTTCGTGTTCAGCGATCCAAAAAACATAAAGGGAGCCAAAAATCAGAACTACACCAAAACTTGCATTTATTCTTTACCAAATGCCTGGACTAAATGTAAACAAATCTGTATTATTTAAAATATAACATATAATTTATTATAATAAAAATACATTTTTATTCTTGAGGAGCTCAGAAACTTACTTTATTCTCAAAATTTGGCTGTTGACAAGTGGATTTTGTTGATTTTTACAATTCAGTGTTTTATAAAATGTATTGAAAATATAAAAATATAGGTTTATTACTAAACTATATGTATGTATATATTATCTATTTTATATAAAAAATAAATCAATAAAAATTGTAATGTTGACATTGAATTGGCCGTATGCGAGATACGTTCAGCAATTTCAAATTAAGAAATAATGAAAAAAGGATAATTCGTTAATTTTAATGATTAGTGGATTATGTTTCTTTTCAGGAATGAATTTGAGTGAAATAATTTGCCTACGGTTACGAGCGAATCTTGCTGGTCAATCGTGGCTCTGTTCTTTCCGAAAAGAAATTTGTAATAATTTTTTCCAACACATTTCATAAAATCAGGAGCACAAATCGCTAATTCAACGGGGAATTGCCCTTTTTCATCAGTAATTGCCAAAACTTCAGTGAAGTCTTACTTTGGAGACTCGATTTTTTTCCCGTTTGCCTGTCCTTCTGTCTTTGTTCCATGATAACCGCCATAAAAAGAATCTGATTTCCTTGAAATTAAGCATGCACGTTTATGATGTAACCGGAATTTTTTTTTTTCTTTTAGTTGTATAACTTTTTGTTATGTTTGGTTCTTCCGTTCGAAAAACACAGAACATTTTATTTAGTTCCATAATGCTTTCCAATGGCAATTTTCAATTTTTCATTTGTTGGAAGAAAGTGGCTCTTTTGATCGATGGATTTAAATGGCACCAAATAAGCAAAGACACCAAAATGGCGCTTGTCATAGACACAATTTTTGAAGTGTTTGTACGGTCCTTTAAATGTGAATACCGATATTTTTTTTTAACTTTTCTACTTTTTTATTTTTATAATAAACGAGTCAGAAAACTTTTGGCAAGAATTGGCGCTTAAGTGTTCAATTAAAATGCGAATGTTTAATAATCTACGCCTGAGAGACCCTCAATATTTGTGTCAGCACTCATCAGGAATGACATTTAGGCGGCAGTGTAAAAAGTGTTTTTACGTCGCAATTGAATAAATATCAAAAAATGTAAATATATATATATATATATATATATTTACATACATATTTTAAATTAGCTATTAAATATATTTCCACAAATATGATTTTAATATTCAACTATAATAATTCAAGGAGTATAATTCGTAATTCCACACCATGGACATCTCTAAATCTAAAAAATAAAAAATAAATTCGCATCCTGAATCATATGAGATGTAGATTTCCAAATGGGGCGAAAAACGTCCGGTTCAGGATTCGAATCAGGAATCTCTTGGCTGAAGCCTCAAATGCTCTACCGCCTGAGTTATGTCGGACGAATATGGTGGATTTCGGTTGAGTTGAATTAGATATCAGACTAGATATTATTAATAAGGTTAGTTGGATTTATTAGATACATCCGATTGGTCAGGCATACTTCAGATGGTAGAGCATTGGCGGATTCTTGAAAAAAATCTTTGGTTGTATTCCTGATTTGGTTTCGCACAATCGGGAAATTACGTCTCCCAAACTATGTAATTTTCCATAACGTTTAAAAAATTTAGTTTTTACTATTTTGTTATTAATAAATAATGGAAAAAATTAAGTAAGGTTTAACTTAATGTTTTTTTTATTGCTTTTTATTTATAAGGAGTAAGTCTGTAAATTTTGCTCGAACCAAGAAAATGAGTCCCTACAAAGGCACTGAAAATAAATAAAACAGTGTCTTAGATGACACAGCCATCATTAGAGTGTTTGATAAGGAAAATTGCATTTCGTTCTTTAGATATAACTTTTTGTTCAATTGTGGAATTATTGAATTCCATTCAATTTATTCGTTCAATATGTATTTTGAAAAATTTCCCAATATATACTCCATTGTTATCACGAATAAATTAAGTATAAGCCAATTTATAATAGTTACTTTAGAGAGCTTTAGCACCCTTTTCATAACAAGAAATGCGCCATCTTAGCAATTTGAAAAACAAAATAGTATGTTCGAAACTTTTTTTACCTCCTTTATTGGATTATCTGTGGATTTCTCAAAATCATTTTTACTGATATTGTCTAGTTTTTCAGTCATTTAAAAAACATTATGTGCGGAGTATAAGAAGGTCTCAAACAAAAAAAAAAAAAAAAATATGGGAAGTAAATGAAGCTGTGATGCGTGTTGGTTTTCAGAAAATGACATTCCAAAAATTTAACAGTTTAACCCTTTATCTACAGCATTATGAATTCATGAAAATTGTACATTCTAAAGCATTTTACGCAAATTGTTTAAACTAAATTAAAAGATTTACATAATCATTTAATATATATTTAAAAGAATTTAGAAGGAATGAAGGATTAGGATTAATTAAATTTGAATTTACAGGGATTCTGTGAAATTTTCATAACCCCAATCAAATCTTTTATTTTTAAATATTTTCTTAGTATTTTGTAGACTTATAAAATGTACAAGTATGAAGTTTTTACAATGTAAATATAGAAATACTTCCGCATTGAAATATCCCCATCCCCCTCCCTCAGCGCCAAGAAAGCTGAAAAGATGCAAAGGCAAAAGAAAATATCCTTTTAAAAATATTTTTGTTTTGTGTAACCAATAATGCTAAGAATTTTATACGTTATTTTAACTGTACTTATAAGTACCGTCGGCAGATAAAGGGTTAAAACACTTTTTACGTAATTACGCTCTTTCGGCGACATTTAAAGCAGCATGTTAAGATTCTTCTTGGCTGACGTTACAACTTCTACGTTATTTTTTTGTATATTTCTTACGATTGACATACGTGCCATGAGACGAATAGAAAAATTATTTAAGGTGAATTCGTAGCAACTTACATGGCTGTTTATTTCGCGGTTGTTTTTTATTGTTATTTTCGTGTAAGTATGAGTATTTTGTATAACAAAGCTAGAAAAGCCAATTAATTAATTTTATTTTTTATAAAAAAAATGCATATTACTATATCAAAATAAATTAAAACATATATATTCAGTGAATGCCTTAAAAATGTTTTATAGTTTAATTTATCATACCATCGAGTGTAGGCAAATTTCCGTAAGCTTTATATGTATGATTATATTTTTATATTCTATTCGTAACACTATATTTCAAAAGTAGATTTTTTAAATATATTTCTCTTGCAAATGTATTCAAAGTGAAAGCAAGAAGTTTCGTAAAAACAATGGCGCCAACCAAATAAATTCTTGTGAGAGATGTCTGTATCTGGGGACAGTACTGGGCCCGAAAGGGATTAAAAGCTATGAAATATTGTCATACAGAGTGTTCCAGAGTGAAGAAATTCTTTGTAAGGTTCTTCAGTTATCCAATTAGTGTGAATTAGTAATTGAAAAAGTGATAGAAAAAAGACTATATTGACGAAATAAATTAAATAAATGCAATTAGTTTTCAAAAGCCTAAAGATTTAAATAACGGGTGTCCGAGAAAGATACGTACAACTTCAAAAAATTATTGAAAAAGAAACAATAGGGTTACAGCGCAACTAATTAGTACATTAGATAGAATAACTAAAAAAGTTTTTTTTCCCTATAACTTAAGTTATTACCTTAGGAAATTTCTACATGAGACCCTTTCGTAGCACGAACAATATCAAGACGATATTCCAATTCCATCCACGACCGTTTCAGCATGCTAACATCAACAGTAGCTATAGCTGTTTGGATGTTTTGCTTTAATTCTTCGAGACTGTTAACTTGCGTTCGGTATACAGTATCTTTAACATAACCCCAAAAGAAAAAATCCAGTGGTGTTAGGTCAGGAGACCGGGGCGGCCATGCAATGGGACCATCCCTGCCAATCCAACGCTGTGGAAAAGAATTATTCAGCGACTCACTAACTGCCAATCCCCAATGAGGAGGCGCACCGTCTTGTTGGAAAAGGACATTCGGTTGAAGGTCTTGCAGTTGTGGGAATGCATAAATCTCAAGCATATCTAAGTAGGTATTTGAGGTCACAGTCGTTTCTGAGAAGAAAAAGGTCCAAGGATGCGATCGTGAAGCAATCCGCACCACACGTTCACCTTTTCACTGCTCCGTTGGAGTTCATGTACGGCATGTGGTTGTTCGGAGCCCCAAAATCGAACGTTATGTTTATTGACCATTCCGGACACATGAAACGTTGATTCATCGGAAAACGGCCCCCCAGGGGGATACCTTCTTCAGGTATTCACGGACTTCACAACCCCGGGGCACCTGAGTGATCTTTCTCCTTTCCTTTTCCTCTTACTCCTCTGGTCTTCCTTTCCTCTTTGTTTCACTCTCATTGTGGTTTCCTCTTCGGAGGTGAGGGCAATTCTGCATGGGCCGATACATCCTGTATATCGACTCACGGAGAATTGTAAACCACCCACGTGTTGGCCGTGCGTGGCGACCCGTGTCCCTGGAAAGGGGGATCCTGGTAGTTGAGGGAAACCAACACACTGCTTTGGCCTCTGCTTCAGGTAGATGGGAGGTGCATATTGGTCCCGTATGCATCAATCGGCTGGTCAGCTGACTTTTGTCACTGGCTTTAGGGATCAAGTGAGCGAGCAATTACTAGTCATCTCGTTAAGGGTGGAGACTGACATAGGATTGTCTTGTGACCGTATAGACCCTGGTTAGCACTGGTGCACGAATGTGCATCCCCTTGTTGGGCTCGGGAGTGGGTGGTGCTGCCGGGGTCCGAATTCCTTTTTCACTTAATATGGATGGAAACACTTCTCTTTCATCTATCTCTCTCCCATGTGGAGAGCAACAAATGTCAAAGAATTCCTCTTTTACTCGATTTTTCGTAATTAAACGCAATGATAGCCTCTCTGATAGCTCTTTCAAAAAAACTTCACCATTTGTTATTGCTAAAACCTTTCAATCTGTTCTTGGTGATGGCCATTCCCTCAAAAAATTACAGTCTGGGGATTTACTGGTTGAAGTTTCTACAGCCAACCAGTCACAATTTTTGTCCAATAGTAATACAATAGGCACCTTATCTGTATCTGTTAAAGCACATCCAACTTTAAATTCTTGTCGTGGTGTAATATCTGAACCAGATCTGTTATTTTCCCCAAAAGAAGAACTTCTAACTAACTTAAAGGATCAAAATGTCGTAGATGTCCGCCGTATCACTATCCGTAGAAATGGTCAGGTAATTCCTACTAAACATATAATATTAACCTTCAATAGCCATATTTTACCTACTAGAATTAAAGCAAGCTATTTAAATTGTCCAGTCCGACCTTATATCCCTAATCCGATCCGTTGTTTTAAATGCCAGCGTTATGGCCATACCAATACTAATGGCCAATGTCGTGGCACTGTTACCTGTGCACATTGTGCAGAAGTTGGCCACGACAGTAAAACTTGTGAAAAACAGGAACGCTGCGCAAATTGCAAAGGTGATCATACATCATATTCTCGCTCCTGTCCTATTTGGAACCGTGAAAAAGAGATCATTACTATAAAAATAACCCAAAACCTTCCTTACCCTGAAGCTCGTAAAATTGTAGAATCGAGAACCCCATCTGTTGGAGTTTCTTACTCTAGCTTACTTAAGCAACAAACAAAACCTGTAAGACACATTAGTACCCAGACTGAAGCTCCTTTTAAGAACAGTTCTCCTGAAAAAACATCTAGTCCTATAAAGAAAAAGACCCGTGATGCCTACGCTACTGCTGTTACCAGAGTGTTGCCAAAATTAGTGCTTTGGAAACCGTCATCAGAACCTGTGAAAATTGAATATTGGACTAGTCAAGCACAGAAATCAAGCCAATCAAAAAATATAACCAAACCTGAGAATGGAAAAACACCTGATTCATCTGCATCAAATTCCCACAAACCCAAAACTAATCTAACTGTAAAACCTACCCAGAAAACAAAAGAGAATAAAACTATTCGGGGTTCTTCACAGTGGCAAACTGTAAAGAATAAACAGAGAAAATCATGTCATAGCCCATCTACAGCTAATCTCAAAGATCCAAGGCAGATGAATCAGTACGTGGAGGAGGCTACACTCTAAAAAATAAATGTGTAAATTAGTCAAATTTACACACATTTATGTGTAAATTTGTAAATTTACACACTTGCCATGTACTTTACACATTTTTTTGCAGAATTTTACCTGTTTTTATGTGTATTTAGCTTTTGAAACTAAGTGTGTAATTTGTTATCACTTGAAAAACATAAATAAGTGTGTAAAAGTAGAAAAATACCTAAATTGACACCGATTGGTGTGTTATTGTAATTTACGCATAGTTCTTATATACACTGATAAGTGTGTAAATTTCTAAAACCACCCACTTGTCATGAAAATTACACATTTTGTAAAAAAAATTACTTGTTTTTATGTGCATTTATTTTGTGATATTAAGACTGCAAGTTGTTGTCGGTTGGTTACCCAGACAAATGTGTAAAATTAGAAAAATACCTGGATTTACATAAAATTTTGTGTTATTTTAAATGTTCGTCTGCATTTTGTATAATAGCAAGTACGCAGGTGAAAAATGAAAATTGAAAACATCTGCTGTATCGTAGTTTCGCCATTTTTTGGAATAGAACATGTCAAAAGAGGAAATTTTGTTCTCTTCTGTTAACACAAAAAATAAGAATAAATAATAATGCAATTACAAATAATCGAGGAATGTTAATTATCACAGAATGTTTGTCTTCATATTTAGAAAAAATTGAACTATCTTTTCTTTTCTATTGTGATTTTACCGGCATGAAAAAGTTGGATATACTATAACAAAGGTATGTAGTAAATGTTTTGTTCTAATGAAATTAAAGCTTTTCAATTGACAACGAATTTAATAGATTTTCATGGTTCAATTTTTCATATTTAAACTGTAAGTTTTTGGACATACAACCAAAAATTAAGGAATTTAAATGTCATTATAAATATTAGCAGCATTATTATATTTAAGAAAATGATAAAATTTCGGTGCTTTATTTTCTAATATTGATCGTTTCTTTTCTATTTGAATATATCTAATCTTTTTCTAGCTCAGATTCCTTTTATTATGTAAAAATGTAAAATAATGTTTATGATTTCTGTCTGTTATAAAAGTTTTATCATAAAAAATGGTATCATATTTCAACTAAATTATGATTATTTTATTGAATTAGTAAAATTTAGATTAGAAAATCTTAATCATTGCCCGAGTTCCAAAGGTCTCGCAAAAGTGACTGCGTTCCTTCATATTAAGCATACTTATGACCATTCTATGAAAGCTATAATTATGAAGAAAGAGAAGTATACATATATATATATTAGTTATTAAATTGACTTTTGAATTTAAACACTAATTTAACACATTTAGTGAAATACTTTTTGCACTTATTCTAAAAAGAATTATATACATGATATGTATATATATATATATATATGTATTTGTAAAATGTCTCACTTTTGAAAAAATGAGATTATTTGTAAAATGATACATTTTTGCAAGAATGAGATTATTTTTGGTTAGAAAATGAATTAACTGTATAAATGAACTTTCTTAAAACAGAGCCCAATATTTTTATTAAATTAGTTAGTGTTTTTAATTTCATTATTTGTGAATTTATTATCTTAAAAATGTAATTAATTTGTGTACATCAATATAATAATAATAAAATTAAATAGATTGCATTTTTTTAGTTCATTTATGCTTTTTTGTGTGTTTCTGTATTTATAAAAAAATTTTGATACTTCTTAAGATGTATTATATAAACCTGTAATAAATAAATATATATATAGGAATGTAAATAAATAAATAAAAGTTATGCGCGCATTATTATTTTTTTTTTTTTTGGGGGGGGGACGTTTTTTGAAGCAAGCTATTTTAAAGTATTACATATTACACTTCAGTACAGGTAGATGTGCCAGTAATGGACACCCTTCTAGTAATGTATCAACAATAAATCACAATAATGTAATCACAATAAATAAATAAATAAATGCAAACTAAGCTTTTATTATTTTTTCATAGGGGGCGAACGATTTTAATCGGCTGACTTAAACCGGTAATTAAATCGTAATTTAAATCAACTTTTTTTTAATCATTGACTAAAATGATAAATTTTATAAAGATTTAAAATGACAGAAAAAAGTATTAAAATCTAATGTTACCATAATTTGGCAAGTTTCTACAGGTATTGACTTTTGAGTACACAAAAAAGCTTTAAATAATTATTTCAAAGCTTAATTTCTGAGTACCTTCAAAGACTTAAGCATGATAATTTTGTAAAAAGCATAGTTTTTATCTTATAAGTATAAAAATCATTTAATTTAAAAATGATATTCAAATCTGGTATAAATTACAATGTCATAATTTCCTTTTAATAATCAAATTATTGATTCTTTTATATAATATAGGCATAGCAAGTATAATAATTTTATGCAAATAAACGAATAAAGCAGCCAAATCTTATTTTCTCATTCTGCTTTTGCAATAATAAATTTATGGCAAATATTGGAACTAAAAATAGAATGAAATAATGACATCGGCTGAATCGCTGTTGTAAAAGAAGGCATGAGAAAAAAAAATAATAAAATATTAAGCATAGCAAGAGCTTATTCAGTAAAAGTTGAATGTTTTTACTTTTTCAACTCATATACACCAAATAAAAATTTTCGTGATTAAGGCAGCAAAACTGTCTGAAACAGTAAATGCTGAGAACTTCCACTAAGTGCTAATAATGGTGCTGCTTAATGTTTTGAGGATTTCATATATAATTGGCTATTCCTTATATTTACTTTGTATGTGTGTATGAATGTGCTGACATATTTTGGGGGGTTAATATATGCAAACGTGGATGTAAATTTTGATTCAGGCTGTTCACAGATTGCAAAATGAGATGCAAATAAATTTGTTAATTTTGTTAATTGTGTTACTAATTGATGAAATTACTTATTTGCAGTTGTTATTAATTCTGTAACTATTTGCTGTTTCCTCTAAGCACTTTTTTTAGGGTGGTAAAACTTTCTTCTTATGAAATTGGCAAAATGCACCCTACCTTATTAAAATATAATTAAATTCACTTACAGTAAACACAGATTTCTTGTAATACAACTTCCAAATTACACATTATTTCTTAATCTAAGTTCCCAAGATCATATGAAAGTGATAGAGAATTATTTCTTTAGAAAAAAAATATGTTATTATTTAATTGTATTTTTCAATTTGTAATTAATAAAATTATTACAATTAATGGCACTTTGTTTATCATAATGAGAAACTGAATGCTTTTTATAATTATTAAGCAAATTACTAAGTATATTTCCCTATGAAATAGTGTACTTTTTGGAACTAGCATCTTCCCTTTTTTTCTTTCTAGAATGAACACAAAATTGTTAATAATCATTTTAGTAATTAAAATATGTTATATACTAATTAAAAATTATATTGTTACTAATTTTAGGCTAATTAAAAATGTATATTATGTTCCTAAATACAGAGATTGTTGTTTAATAATTATTAATTTTAAATAGTGTTAATAGTTTATGTTAAATGCAGTTATTAATAATTGGAATAAATGTAGATATCACTAGTATTTAATATAGTTTTGCATAATATTATTTCAAAATATTAATGTATATAATGTTATTATATGCTACAAAGGAAACTACTACTAAAAATAGCTCATAGTTACAGACATTATAAAACTACTTTGTAGTTTTTATAATGTCCGTAACTATGAACTGTTAGTTATGTTAGTTAAAGGATAAAGACACAGATTATGTTAGCAATTAGAGGAGTTTTTTTTTTTTTTTGTTTTGGTAGACTAAAATCCTTGTAGTCATTCAGTATTTGCACATTGGGGACAAAAATCAGAAAATTCCAATTTATATCAAAATAATCTGATTTAGTCCTTTCAGGTATGATGTACTACTCATAGTACTTGTCTTTTAATGGGGTATTATTTTGTTTTAGAAAATATTTTTGCTGATATTTACATGCAGTAATGTTATTATATGTCTATGCATTTACTATATGACTTCATTTTATACTTAAGCATTTAATAATAATAATAATTATTATTATTATTTGGTTAATTTGTTCTCCGCTGTTTGCTATTCTTTTATTTCAAACATCATATTTCACTCTTTAAATTAAAAAAAAAAAAGTTACTTTCTTGAAAGAATCATGTCTAATAATGCGCAGAATGTAGGAGAAAGTTCTAATATCAGTTAAATCTTATTGCAATGTAATATTTTCTCAACATTTCCCAAAATTCTTTTTTAGCCTATGGCCATATGTATATTGAATAATACGCAAAATAGCAACATTCGTTATCGTTCAAATTATGAAATATTGATGAAACACTAATTAATGTACTTGGATAGCTAGTATTAATATTAATAATGTAAAAGTATGTATTATTAATACTATTAATATTACTAATATTAAAATGTATTATTATTATTAATAATAATATCTGAAAAATAATAATATATCTGAAAAAAATGCTCTTTAAAATATTAAAAACAATATGAGTTGTTATAGCAGTAAATATGAGCGAAAGAATTTCTTTTTAACTTTAATTTAAAAGACAGAAATTGTAAGGAATTGAAATTATGCACAGTCTGCGCATAAATTGTGATCTCACGATTGTAGAACTATAAACCAACTCTAAAAGAAATTACAAATTGGTAATTAAAATTTCAGTTTATCATGCTTTATATAAAAACGGGTATATCGGTGATACGAAAATGATTTGTCTTTTATTTAGTGTGGTGTGAAAATTGCCAAAATACATTGCTGGTACACTATTTTCTGGGCATCAAACAGAGCTACCAGAAAATATAATCTCAATCAGTAAATGATATTGTTCTTTGTACAATTTTTTTAATCATTAAAATTATCATTATTAATCATTGGGAATTAATTCCCAATTTAAACATACTAAAACATATAATGTTAACGCTAAATACATAAAAATATGTCTGCTTGGAATATTACACAAATATCTAAGTATTTTGATTATTACACATAAATCTGTGTTTTGCATGTTCAGCAGAAATATTTATATGAAGAGAATGCTACACAAAAATCTGTGTATTTTGCATATTATACAAAAACCTGTGTAATTTACATATTACACAAAAAATTGAGTATTTTACATAAAACAAAAAAGTATGTGTTTCTTGCATTATATACAAAACTACATTTAATCACAGAAAATTACACATATGAATGTGTGAGAATATTACACATAAATCTGTGTATTCTTCTGCAATTTACACATTAAAGTGTGTATTTCAAGACTTATCAGATAACATTTACACATTTGGACTTATCATCAAATTACACTTTAAAATGTGTATTTTCAAATTTACACATTAGGCGTGTATTTTGGCAATTTACACACCAATTTACACACATAGACATGTCGTTTTTGTATCATCGATATACCTGTTTTTATGTGTAAATTTACACATTTTTTTTTTTTAGAGTGTATGGAGTCGGCATCTTACGACTCGAGTGATGATGATGAAAATGTTACTTTTGAAGAATATAGACCTCAGTGATTTTACCCTTTTAAATTGTTTTTATATATTTTTGTGCTTCTTTTTAGACATTGTTTGATTTTAACTTTGACATTTGGAGACAGATTTTAATCCTAACTTGACTTTTTAATTATGACAAATACTAGGATAGCCTTTTAATGCTATTTTTACATTTTAACTTTTACATTTTAAGCTGTATTACGTTTTTTTGAACTTTTTGTTCTCACCTTGTTCTTGGCGCAGCATGTCCCTAAAGGGATTTTGCGCCATAAAACCCTAATCAACCAACCAACCAACCAATCATCGGAAAACGGTATTCGTTTCAGAAAATGTTCATCGGCATCCAAACGATGCAGCATATCAACTACAAATCCATAACGCTTCGCGTAATCATCCGGTTGTAACGCATGCAGAATCTGAACTTTGTAGGCTGTAAGTCGCAATCGTTTATGAAGCACATCGTGTACAGTGGATCTTGGCATTTGTAGCTCCCGGGATGCTTGTCGAACTGATTTTGTAGTGCTCCTACGAAATGTTTCACGTATTCGTTCCACACTTTCTTCGCTAGTTATAGGGCAACCATATCCTTTTTTATGCTCCACACTACCCGTTGTCATAAATTTGTGATACCACTCACGAATGCTTGACCGAGATGGTGGCGATTCCCCATACGTCGTTCGATAACTGCGTTGTGTTTGCGTATCGGATTTTGTTTCGATAAACCAAGCAACACATTGAGCTTTCTTCACGCGATCCGCCATTGAAATAACTAAAATGCTTTAATATTCGTTTGCATGACATGTAGCGCCACCTATGGTCAGAAACATACTGCAGAAAAAACTTTTTGAGTTATGCTATCTAATGTCCTAATTAGTTTCGCTGTTACCCTACTGTTTCTTTTTCAATAAATTTTTGAAGTTGTGCGGATCTTTCTCGGACACCCTGTATTATTAGGGATCGTACAGATAAAATAGTAATTATATTTTTTTCCTTTTGCAGAAATGTTATTATTAAATTGTATAAATGTATCATTTAACTGATGCCTGATGTTCAATGAGGACAACGTATGAAATTAGAAATATAAATGTAAGATATACAGCTGAATTGAATAAGAAAAAACTGGCGATATTATACATGACGGGGGTCTTAAATAAAATATAATAGATACATGAAACAATACTAGAATTGTAAAATTACAAACTGTTTCTAGAGACGCAATCAGGACAGTTCAGTTATGTAACACAGTTCAATCGAAAATTCTTTAACAATGTTTTTTGGCCTCCTTTATTTGAATTCTGTTCCAAAAATTTAAATGAAAATTCTCTTCTTATGTGACCTCTATATATGTAATACTTTATTTATATGCATTTGTTATACAGGGTTTCACACAGTTTAAATTATGTTATTTAAAGAATTCTATCGTAAATCGGACAATGGTCGCTATTTTTAGCAAAATAAATTTTCGTAGGAAATACTACCTATAGCGGTCTCCCCTATGTTAGATTTTCTGAAACATTTTTGCAGATCTACATTGACCATGGCCCCTAGACCCCAAATTTACCGTGAGTAAAAAACTTTATATTAATCACTTTTTTTATGGACACGATAACTTCTATAATTCTGATCAAATCCCTTCCAAACTGATACATAAAATGAAGGGGCATAAAATCTCGGTCAAGATCGTTAATAGGACAAATCTAGTGAAAGGGGTGGAAATAGGGAGGGTTTTTCTAAAAAACGAAAAAATTCCATAAACTTCTTAGTTAAAATAGATATCGAATCAATTTAAAGTTTATATTGCTTCTGAAAAATAGACCAAAAGTTTGTGTGACAGATCTTTGATAAAATTAAAAATGGGCTTAAGGGGAGAAAAAAACTGGGTTTTGGGGAGAAAAAAATTCATAACCTCGTCAATTCTCAAGATATCAAATCCAACTAAATTTTTTATAATTGTCCATAAAATGATCTAAGAAGTTTGTATTTACAAGTTTTTGATAGGACTATTTCTTACCAATGAAAAAAATTAAAAACGAAAAAAGGGGGTAGAAGAAAAAAAAATCCATAACTTTGTCAATTCTTAACGTATCGAATCTTATTAAATTTATTTTAAGTAATCTAATTTTATTTTAAAACACCTCTTAGAGCTTCAGAAAATACTAAAATATGGGTAGTTATTTTTTCTGTATTAGTAGTTTTTTAGCTGTTAAAATTTTATTAATGTGTATCATTATTTTTATTTATTTATTTATATGTTCTTGTTGGTAATGGATTAATTCGAAAGAATACATTTCCGTTTTACAAAATCGTTCATAAGGAAAATTTTGTCAATAAAATTTCATAATTCCAGGATCTCTTTTTAATAGAAAAAGTGTATTCCTTTTTAAATCAAATTAAAAATATACATATTAGATCCCTCTCCAATCTATAAACAGCAAAATGTTAAAATCTTAACAACTTGCTCAAAGTGATAAATTGTATCAAAGTAAGCGCTTCAAAATTCATTATTTCTAAGAAACAAATTAACAAACCATTTTCTAATCATTCATTGAGCAAAAATTATTTATCTAATAAACTGTTTAATCAAGCCATGTTACAATTATTCATTATCCATAAGAAAATCATAATAATAAAGTATTATTAATTAAAGCCTTATTAAATAAAAATTGCAAGAATTATAAGAGCATCGATAAATTACATTAAAAAATATAAACACACAGAATGCACTATACGTCTTTAGAATAACTTTCATTCCAGTATCCTGTAGCGTAAAACCTAGAATAAAGAACTCCCACTAAGAAAGTTGTAGTTTGAATCCCCTCGAAGGCACTATTTTTTGCTTTTGTCAATAAATACAGGAGCTTCTAAATTATTCGACAGATGGCACCACCAACCCTCTTTCGAAGTAACTTTTGATAAAATTTTTATCATCAAACAAGAAAAGAAAGTAATTTCCTCAATTGGACAACATATTCGCTCACAGGGTTTCTCAAGAAACAGGTTCGTCAAAAACGAAGAAACTTTCGTGAAATCTAAGTATCCATTCCTGAATGTGTGGCATGTAAAAAATAAACTCTTTTCAACATCTCAGTTGTTTTGAGATATCCTGTATACTAGTATCCTGCATCTCTGTATCAAAAATTGTTTTAGGGACAACAAGCTCCCTTGTGTTTTATAAAAATGCTCATTAAAAATTTATTTTACATTTATGTTGGGTCTTTATAAAAGTGGGTGGAGCAGGAAATGGTATTTTTTTACTTTTAGAACGGGTCGTTAACTTTACTTATTGCTTGAATAATTCTCGCATATAGAATCAATGATTAAAAGACAAGATCTGTAAGCATTTCAGAATAACTCGTAAATGGCGTGCCTTTTCGCTATCTTTAAAATTTTGTAATAAATTAGTTACTTAAAAGTACTCCAAAATATGAAAAATGAATTAGCTTATGTGAACCATGTTCAAAATTTTTAGCCAATGATTACTTTAATATCTTATTTTAAAATATGATAGTGCAGGAATTGATAATACCTTTGATCGCAGTGTAGATTGGCCGTGTTGGATATAATAATGTACATTTATATTTTATTTTGTATTGGGTGTAATTATTATAATGTATGGCATAATTTAAATTTATTTGTTATTACCTTTCTATAAATTAAATAAAATCATACAAAGAGAGTACAAATCTGCAATATTTTTTCACAGAACTTTTAGCCTTTTTTAACTGCAAAAAACATTACAAATTCTGTAACAAATAAAAACAAACTAAATAAAATTGTTAATAAAATAAACATGGTGGTTACGATCTCTGCAATTTAGAAAAAAAATAAAAATATTTTTTTATTTCAAATAACGATGCCAGCCTCCATGGAAATTCCACGGACCATACATAACTTTACTGCAAATATTTACGCTTTTTAACTACCATTGAAATATAATGGAGGTTTTTAGTTATTTTTTTCGCAGATTTCTGTATTTAAATAAAACTAATTTATTATTAAATTTTTGTAGTATAAAAAAGGCCTTAAAAATTGGCAGCTTCCCGCAAATTGAATATAGCTTTAAAAAGTTATGTTTATTCCTGAATTTTATACTTAACTTTGATAATAGATTTCATTTGAATGAGGTATTATAGTGTGACATCCCCCAATTATTGACATTTATCCAGCAATTGGTACTTCAGCAAAAATCCAACTCAAATAAGAATTTTCTTGTAAATTTCTGAAAAATAAAATAATCTAAATGTCACTTATTTGTCAAAACTGTTTAACTTATATGTCATTATGTGTATTTTCAAAATAAGTTATTGTTTTTTTTTTTTTTTAATATGTATGGTGGCCGAAATTGAAGTTATTTTCCACATTATACGAAACAACTAAAATTATAATAATAAAAAGTATAATTTTTCAAAAATTTGCCGACAGTAATTATTTAATGAATCTACAGTATACTTTCAAGAATAAAGATAAGAATAAAACAGATTTGAAGCTTTGTAATAGGGATTTGAACAAGAACGAATTTTTAAGGTGTTAGTTACTCAGGATGTTACCCTATATATTGAAATAAAATTTCACTAAATATGTCTGTATATCAGAGTATGTTGTATCTGAATAACAAGAAAATGTATCTTAATTTCAACATAAGTAGTTATTTAGATATGTAAATAAAGTACTTTTACAACTCGTTTCTTTAAATTTGATGTAATAAAATTCATAATTATACTTTAGAAAATTCAAAATTTATCGGAAAAATCCTAATGTACGGCAAAAATTTTTCTACTCCAAACAAACACTTAATCCCCCTTCGTAGATTTTTTTCATAGTTCGTATTATAACATAATGGCTGATGTCTTTTATAATTAAGAGTTTTTGAGTTCTAGATAAATTTCATTTATTAAATCAATTTATCTTGCTTATATGATGTACAAACAAAAGAACGAGTATTAACTTACCTTCTAATTTATAATGATTTAAAGATATCTTAATTACCGCTAAGTGAGGTGTTTTTTCATTAATTTAGGAATAAAAAGATTGCTTCTCTTAATGATCCGCTTCCGCATGCGTGTGTAAGCGAGCAAGTGCAAAAGAAATACCACAATAAATTTATTTTTTCTTTATCTCTTAAAAAAATAAGAAACATACATAATTAAACAATTTACTTAGAAAAATGAGTAATGAATTTTTTAAGGATCAATAAATTTTTATTAATAAATAAAGTATTATTTAGTATCGCTAACACATTCTTTAAAATTAATGTTTAGTAGACACGGTACATAGAGGTGCTTAGGTTTACGTACCACTAATTCCGAATTAAACTTTTCATTTATTTAATCTTAAGAATGTGGTATTGAATAAGTCGAAAATTACTTTTCGTGAGTTGCGATAGTAAAATTTATACGCATCTACTAGTCTTGGTAAATGTAGAAATTAAAAAATTTATGGGGGGGGGGGGCTTACACTGTATACTTATGCTTACTCTGTATATGTTATGTTTACACTGTACACTTATGTTTGTAAAATTTTATGTTTATTTTTACACAAATGTTTTTTGGGAGAGTTCATTTAAAAATACATTAAAGGTTCATTAAAAATGTTTGTTATTGTTGGGCGTGTTAGAGGAACTTGTACTAGATTACAACGCTTCTGTTAAAAGAATTGTTTTAAAAGGATATCGGGTCAAAAGGATATTGAATCCTTTTAAAAAAATTTCTGAATTTCAGCATTTTACTACTTTTTTTATATAAGTAAATGGTTTAAGGAAGAAGAATTATATAGTCAAGAAAATCTGTGACACTTGCAGCAAAATTGTAAAAAATGTATTTTTTAATTGGAGATTGTACACATCAAAAGATTCGGGGGATTTTAGGTGTTTTAGTCCAAAAAAAAAAAAAAAATTTCGTGTAGCATTGGTCTCTATATTTGAAGTTTGAATTTATTTTCATGAACATGTTATGCGCCACGTCAGTCACCGGTGACTGACACTGAATTTTCCGTTTATACCACGTTAGTTACCGATGACTGACACTATGTACCACTATAAAGACCTGATTTCAAAGCAGTAAATTACTTTAAGAGAATAAAAATAAAATATCATAATGTATGCAAAGCTGCGAACTCTTCCGGTCGTTTGTACCGCAAAAATTTCATAGAAATTTTTGCCTGATTCAATTGGCAAATTCCGGCGATTTTAAAAGGTAAAATTTACAATAAATTTGTGTGGTATACAAAAAAGAGATATTGGCAGCTATGCATATGTAAAAGTACTAGAAAATAACATTGTCCTTAACATTTTTCTAAATATTTTTTATTATTATTCCAAATCTGATTCTTAAGTAAAATAAAACAGAAGATATACACTATATGGCTAAAGGTGACCGGCCACTTGCGATTTTAGACGCTTTGTTAAATATATAGAAAATGCATGAAGAATTACTTTCAAAACCTTGAGTGTAAACAGGGTGTACCTGTACAGAGTGTACACGTCATATATTTCCGTGAAGATTTTTTTCAAAGCACTTTTTTTCAAATTGCATTTTTTTTCCACACGGGACTATCAACAAATTGAAAAAGAACGAAGATCTTTTGCATAATCCTGTCAAAACTAATATAGAAAAAGCGTCGAAACTGCAGATTATGATTACGTGGACTACTGTAATAAACTGTGTTTATTTTTATGAGAATATCATGTGTACTCGTAGAAAAATAAAGATTTCTATAAAAAGTCCCAATTTTTTAAAAAAGTTTTTGTTTATAATTTGCTGAGTTCTTAATATAAAACAATTTTTTTCAACAAATATGACAAATAATACTGTACATAATACACTTTAATCAGCATTTGAAAATAATAAAAATTGTAGGAAAAATAAGCAGGTTTGCTAAATAATGTTTTACAGCGCAGGCGCTACCTCAATCAAAATGTAATTTGTATAATATGTTACTTAAATGCATAGAGCAACTATTGTAAAAGTCTCAAAAACATAATCATGGAAAATAATCATGTGTAGAATCTGCTCGAAATCCGATACTCCCTAAATAAAGCAAAAAGATGAGGGGCTGTATCCATATATCCATTAATTAGTGTCAATATAGCATACACAATACTGCACATATGGCTAGATTTGGATACAACATTCATCTTTTTGCTTTATTTTGGGAATAACAGATTTTGAACTTATTTTATCGACCATTATTTTCCGAATTTTCAACATATGTTTGTCAGACTTTTACAAAAGTTACTCTAAACTTTTAGCTAACACATTATGCAAATTACATTTTGATTGTGGTGATGCATACACAGTAAAACATCATTTTAGCAAATCTGCTCATTTTCCATACAATTTTTACTATTTTGTAATTCTGATTGCTGAGTATTATTTGTCTATTTTCTGAAAAGATTTCTTTTTTATATTAAAAACTTCAAATTACTAGCAATAAACTCAATTTGTATATCATTAAATAGTTTAGATTATTACATTTTCGTTCCGATTTATTTGTGTGCCTCTATCTGCTTCCTCAGATCTTAAATTTATGTTTCTCCTATTAAGTCTTTTTGAAATTTTAGTCCAAGTACCATTTTACTGTTATGAAAATCAACAGAATTTTAGTTAGTCTTATAAATAAACTTTTCCAGCATTCAGTTGCCCAACAAGATTTAAAATTTAACGAAAAGTAAATTTGTTTAAAAATGTTTTGTTTACAAAGGAAAATTACAATAAAGCGCACGTGAAGTTTTGCGAGTGCAAAATGTTTAAATTTTTGACCAAATTTGGAGAAAAGTTGCAAGTTTGAAATAGATTTTTCAGGACATTGATGTAAAATATATCGCATGTCTACAAATTTTGAGTGGTTACAAAATCGATTCAGACAAATTCTCCAAATCCAGATCGAATATAATTCAAAAAATAATATAGATCTTTTTCTTTGATATCATATTTCCCATTCTGTCCCATTCCCATTTTTTAGTAAAGGTTCCGCTGTGCAGAATAGAATATGCAACACACCAGTTTTCTGTAAAGTTGTTGAATGTTTGTCTGATATCTCAAATATTAATAGAATTTAATAAAGCAAAGTTTTATGTCATCGGTTATTATAATACAAAATTAGTTTTATCTCTTTAGTTTCCATCTCGTCAATAAAGTATTATTAAAATTTCCAATAAAAGATTAAAATTATGCGCCAAGCAGATTATGAAAAATCTTCTACGCATTCAGACTACTATAAGAAAACTACATAATTTAATAATAAGAAAAAAATGTTTAAGTTAGAATTTGGAAAACGCCGACACGTTTGAACCAAAGGCGAAACATAACAAATTTTTTTTTTTACTTTCTGTATATGAACTATATATTTATCATAAAATGTACAATATGCTAAAATTAAGACCTGTTAGGAAACGCATATTACAGTTGAAAATTTCATCAATAAGCAGAAATGTACTTTATATGTTTTCTGCAGCTGTCTAATATGATTTATGGTATTTATACACCCAAGATATCATAAATTTTTTTTATTTAAAAAGCGTTTCATCACAACTGAAAACGCATTTTCAGCAATTACCGATCATAGTGAGAAATAAAACTGATTTGTTTTGTATGTCCCTGTATTAAAAAAAAATGAATGCATTGCACATCATGTTCAACTTTAAGCATCTTATAGATCCCTTCGGAGATATATATCAATTTAAGAATGTTTGAAATTGTGTAACTTGAACAAAATTCAGCACAAACGATTTTTCTCATAGACATTATAATATAACTTAATTTATTTTAATGCTCCTGTAAATGATCTATAAATTCTATCTATACCATATTCCATTGCAAGAATCTTGTAGTACTTTTTACATACATACACTGGTGTGCAAAATTTAAGGACGAAGGGATTTTCAAGCGATAATTTTTACGTGAATATTCAACAGGAAGTAATTTAATTCGAATAAATACTATCCTTGCATAACAGCTAGTCCATATAACATCTTATTCAGGTCACACAGGGTCACAAGAGTCACAGTCACTACGGCGAAACAAGAAATAAGAAATTCCATGCGTTTCTTTTATGAGTCTCAAATGACTACTATATGTGACTCCACTGTCAGGTCACTGCGACTTCTGCTGTGTGACGAGTCACCAGGTGACTTTACAGTGTCGTTTTATTGAGACTCTCATGTGACTGTCATTTAGAGGCTCAATTTCAAAGTCATCGTGAATGTTGCATTATTATAAATAACCAAATAATGACACATTAAAGTCACATGGTGACTTTCTGTCACAAAACTTTGTCAAATGGTAACAGAGATCCTACTGTGAGTAACCATTGTGAAAAGTGTTGAAAACTCACCATGTGACTTTAATGGGACATTGTTTGGTGATTTATCATAATGCAACATTCACAATGACTTTGAAATTGAGCCTCCAAATGACAGTCACACGAGAGTCTCAATAAAACGACACTGTAAAGTCACCTGGTGACTCGTCTCAAAGCAGCAGTCGCAATAACCTGACAGTGGAGTCCACATATAGTAGTCATTTGAGACTCATAAAAGAGACGTATGAAATTTCCTATTTTTTTGTTTCACCGCAGTGACTGACGCTTGTGACCATGTGTGATCTGAAAGAGAGGTTATATGGACTAGCTGTTATGCAGGGATAGTAGTTATTCAAATTATATTACTTCCTTTTGAATATTCGCGTGAAAATTATCGCTTGAAAATTCCTTGAAAATTGGCATTTTGGGACTCCGGCCTTAAATTTTGCATTCCATTGTATGTGTATAAATGTCACCGTGTCTGAAATTATGAAGCATCATTAAAAACCACCGCAAACGAATTTTCCCTATAGCCTGTAATGTTATGAAATTTTTTTGAATATTCCTGTGACGGAATTATGATTACTACATGCTTCATTTTCAATACATTCCATAGTGAATATAAACAACATTTTCAATTGTATATTGACGCAAAAATAAATAAATAAATAAATAAATAAATAAAAATGGTTAGCTACATTCGGTAATTTTTTCACCATGCGTTGCCATGTCGTTCGGATTAGAGAAGAATTGCATCAATGAAAGTAAATTCGATGATAAGTATAATGTTGCGTTATATTCCTCGATTTATGATTATTATTTAATATCTTAATATTGCTAAGAGATTAACCATAGTCTTACTACTTTATTTTTAAGACCTGATTTTCTCTTTTAATTTATTTGTATTTAGTAGTTATTATGACAGGAATTGAATTCATTAACTCTCAATCAGAACATTATTGTTCTGGTTCAACTAGTAATGGCATTTATCATAGGTGCCAATATCTATAATTAATACGAAGTCTAATCCAATACAAATATATTTTCAAACGGAAAACATATCTATGGGAATGTGGCATTTTTCGTCAAGGTATATTTTAGAATTTCGCTTAAATCAATTTTTGACATTTTTGTTTAAATAAAATTTTTGATTGAAAAAATGTTCGTCTTGGATCAGACTCGATAATTAAGTGGTGTTGGCATCTATGCTTTTATTCAGTTTACATAAGACGATGATATGAGCTAAAGAAGTATGTGGGTAAGAGAAATACAGTGTGCCCTCTGTCCCCCTCGTTCCATTTTTATCAAAAACCTAAATAGAATAAATTTGATAACTATGCTATCAGTTTATTTTTCTTATTTATATCGTGGGTATATTTCAATAAAAAATAGAGATCAGTGAATGGGTTGTTACATGTACAAGCTCTAGGGTAAGTCAAGCAAAAAAATATTACTGATAAATATACATTTTGCTCTTTTAAAATCAGAATATAACATGTATTAATGATTTTCTCTTTCTTTAGAATTACCTACTCATTTCGGTACGTCATGTCTTAAAGAGCAACCGGGTACAAGCGTAAACTCTACGCACAGAGAAGTGGTTTTGTGCAATGTAATGAAAACGCTTGCGGAGTCATTTAACGGGAAACTGCAGAGTAAACGTTCTTATCTCGAAAACTGTACTCTGTAAAAAACAAATGTCATTTGTAAAATTATAGAGCATCTATGATTTAGTTTGAAATGATGTATTACATGTAAAAATAACTTTATACCAGCCCAAAAATCCAATTTTTTATACTCAGTTAGGAGCATAAATACATCAAAAATTGCAATTGGAATGGTGGCCAGACACATATTTACTAATAAAACAAACAAATTTGAATAAGGTACAGTTTATTTTAATCAGAAAATAAAGTGCAGTATGCTAAAAATTTGTCCGCGAACACAAGCAGCAATGTATCAAGCATTCTCCCTGTGTTTTCACTGTAGTCACATTTTGTATTTTTATATTTCACATTAAAAAAAAATTTTTTTTTTCAGGAGATTGTTGTGTATCATCAAATACAGAAATAAATAGAAAAGTAATTTTCCACAAACTAAATCTTAACAAACATATAAAAAAGAAAAGAAAAGAAAGAAATAAAATAAAAATTTTAATAATACTAGTTTTTTAGTATCATGTAAAGCTCTCAATTAAAAGTTTTAAAATTTAGATGTTGGGAAATAATTTATTTATTTTTTATATTTGATTGTATACAGCTCATTTGTCTGATATATTTTATTGCAGAACCTCTTTTCGCATACTCTAAATACAATATAATTTCCAAAGCTTTTTAAAATATTCGAAAAAATTTATCTTAAAGTTACAGATCAAGTCAGAATTTAAGATTTTTACAAAAATTACTTTACAAAAATACTGGTATTTCACATAGCATTATATTATAAATTTTTATCATATGTTATAAACTATCTTTCACTTTTAAACGGATCGCATTCTTAGGTTTTCTAAATTAAAAAAAAATCATTTATCGAGGGGGTGGCGCTTTAATGCAAGAAATAAAGATTTTCACAGAAATTACTATTTAAAAATAATGTTATTTTGATGCAGCATTCTTTTTTATAAATTTTTATCTCATATTATAAGCTATCCTAAAATTTGAAACAGATCATGCAAGAATTTAAGGTTTTTACAAATATAATATTCGAAATTAGTGGTATTTCACGCTGCATAATTTTTCTTAAATATTTATCGAGTGTCACCATTTTTTGCTTAATTTGTTCCTCTAGTAACCCTGCCATTTAACAATGTCAGAGGCTGTGCGAATGAAAATTTTTTGAAAGAAATGCTCATATTATTTATTAAAAAAATAATATTTCGGCAATTAATCAACGCATTGGATTGAAATTTACATATCTGAAATCTTAGAAAAATTTGACGCAGTGCTGTATAAAATTTAGTCTCTAAATTTAATATTTTAAAGGTATGATCCTAGCATTAAAAAATTACGTGACTTGTTTAAATTGTGTAGGGGCTGAAAATTTCATCTCCCGTCACTAGAAATTCTGTCTCCCGTCTGCTCTCACCTGCGGCCAAATGCTATTATCTTCGCGTTCAGTTCTCGGCTATTAGCTTTATCTTTGCTAATTATAAGAATTCTAAAACTCTGAATGTTAGTGTGCATCATGAGACCCTTTGGGCTAGTGTCACAAAACGTTTGAGCCTTGTACGTGTCGTTGACTTCCCTTGCCATTGCACACACACACACACACATATATATATACATACAGACCGACAGACAGAGCGATTTGCTATTTTATTAGTACGTATGGTATAGATGGGAGGAAAAAAATATATATTTTAACTATGCCATATTTTTTTCATATAATTGTATTTATTGATAAGTAAGCTTTTAATTATAACTAAAAATAATGTTTTCTTTAACTATGCAGGTTTTGTGCGCTTCCAAAGATTTCAAGGAATATTTAACAGAATTTTTATAATGTAATAGTTGTGTTATTTAATGTAAAAGTTCAATCTTCAGACGTAGCGACCAGTAATTTAAGAAATTTCTGAAACTAAAATGCTTAATAAATCCTGAATCGGGTTATGCGTACAAAACCTCCTGTTATTTATTTTTTATTTTATTTTTTAACAGAATCAAATTTATGAATCTTAATTAACTAACGGCACCGAAAACCTTTATTTTAGATTTTTTTCCCTGAGAAAATTTATGTAGGATATATAATTTATGAAATTTCCTATTTAAGTATTTTTCCTTTTATTCGAGGGAATTAATATTCTTAAAACGCATTTTGTAAGTATAAGTTAACTATGCATGTCTCATAAATAAAAACAACACTAAAAACTAACTATAATTTCAGTGTATGGGTACTTTGAAACTAATTTTGTCTACTGTAGAATATTCTTCAATAAGAAAAATAGAATATTCACTCCATTAAAGCCGATGACTGAAAATTTATTTGCTTAACTTTATCAAATGGTCTTACGTCAAAAACTGGTAACTTACCGTGTTATTAGAAATTTAATACTGTTGAGTGAATGGCTTTAATTAATGTTATTCTAAGATCATTAAAAAAATCTAATGGTTTATTTTTTTCTTTTAATAGAAACTTTCCCGAATAAGGGAGAAAAATGAAGAAGTTTCTGACACGACATCGATTTTTCTTATCAGCAAAAGTTTTACAGAAAAAATTTCGTTCTCGGAAATTATTAAAACTTTTTTGACTGAAGCATGCTTGGGAAGATAATGTTTTATTCTTTTAATGTATGCCATTTGAAGGTTTGATAAGCAAGAATTTACACATTTTCAAACTATATTAAAAAAATGCTTTATTTTAATATTATATGCTAAACGATATTAAAATTTCAGCAAATATAAACGACTTTTTTACGAGTTACAGGGGATTTTATCTAGAATTCATTATTATATATGCGAGGCATTAAATTGTTTACCACCAAGGATTGTAATACAATTACATTTTAGTGTGACACATGATCTTCTGATTTTAATTATTCTTCACTTTTGTCTCCATTGCATGAATCAATAAATACTAGTTAAAAGGGTAATGAAAATAATGATTATATTTTAGTTTATAGTTTTAATTTTCATCGAAAGTAAACAAATTTGTACATTATGAATTCGTAATTTTTATTGATGGGAAATCATCAATAATTTCTATAAAAATAGTTTTCTCCCCCCCCCCCTCCCAAAAAGAGGTGTTACACATGCCTTTCTCCGGGACACAAATTGAAATAGTTTTAGTTGCATTACTATTCAGTTATGGCCGTATATTTTTAGTAAAAATACTTTAGGTATATGGCCATTTTAAAGGCACAGCTAATTCCCACTACTTTCTTGGAAAATAAATTTCAGCCATATTCAACATCAAAAACCTTTCATTTAATAAGAGAAAAAAATCGAAAAAGTGGTGGGGATTCTCCTTAATAGATATCTGACTCTGTTTATCATATATTTTTTTTTTAATTAAAAGTAATGTAAATGGTATAATTATTATAGTATAGTGGAAAGCAATAAAACCTTTTTAAATTAAGCAAGAAAATTTTCTTCGTACAACTGAGTTGAACGACATGGATATTTATAATTATAGTTAAAGATAATGTTTTCTTTACTGTGGTATTTCTTTAAAAAAATAAATTTATAAAATTTAATTAGTCATTTAATCAATTTGTAGCACCAAAGTATTATTTTTTTTCTAGGACAATTTATGTAGGATTTATAATTTGTTAAATATCATATATAAGTTCTTCATTTTTTTCCTCAGAATTACTATTTGTAAAAAATAGTTTGTAGGTGTAAGCCAACCATGCATGTTTATAAATATGAACAACGCAGACAAAACTCCAAATGTACGGTATTTCGAAACTATTTTTATCCACTGTAGACTATGTATCACTGCGTAAAACATAAAAATCATACCTTTAAACCAGATTGATCAAAATTTCATTGCTTAACTTTATCAAATAACATTACGTCAAAAACTGCTAATTCCCCGTGTTATTAGAAATTTAATACTGTTGAGTGAATAGCTTTAATTAATGTTATTCTAAGACCATTAGCAAAATCTAATGGTTTATTTTTTTCTGTTAATGGAAACTTTTTCGAATAAGAGAGACAAATGAAGTTTCAGACACGGCATCCGACTTTTCTTATGTAGTTTAAGTTCCTTTATTGAAAAATATTTCTTTCTCCGAAATTATACTATAATGCTTCTTGATTGAATCATATTTGAAGAGATAATGTTTTATTCGCTAAATATATGTCGTTTGAAGATTTGATGAGCAAGAAGATACATTTTTAAAAGATGTTTATGAAATATCATTTGTTAAATGCAATTCAAATTTCAGCGAATATGAATGACTTTTTTTACAAGTTATAGGAGGTTTTGTGTGATAAACGTGTTTTCAAGGGATGCTAATAGTTTAAATTCATTTCAGTGATGAGTGCTGTTTCAAATTATTATACTGGATGTTCTAAGATAATAGTAAGCATTTAATAAATTAAAATAATAATAAATTAAAAGTCATTTAATAAATTAAAAATCATTATTACATATAGAAAAGCTAAAAAGCAGTTGCAAGGTTACCTTTAGCATTATTGTATTCTTATAAAGTCACGCCCCACCTTCCATGAATATTTAAAACTATCGCATGGAAGACATTTAAAGGATTTTTAGATTTTCCATCTTATTCATCCGTAAGAATAAGTTTTACATCTTTGATCTGGCAATTTCCATGAGCACTTGTAGTGTATGTCACATTCTACGATTTATGGCTACCAGGGTTTTAGAACATTAAAATGTTACTTGTTTTATCGAATATATCTCATTAATTGAATAAGGCCAAGACAAATTTTCGAAAATAACGGTAGCCAACAATCACAGCAATTATCAGTAATGCGACTTACACTACAAAAGCTCATGGGATTAGCAATCTATTGCTTGTTACTAAAGTTTAAAAAATACAGAGTCCTGTAAAAAAAATCAGCGTAGGTATTAACGGTCAAGACTGGGTTCGGTGAACAGTGAGTAAATTCTCCCTATTATTTTCAAACCTTATATTTAGTTAAAAAGCAGCTGTTCTGGGATGAATTAAAGACAATATTTGCTACTCAGAAATTCCAGCAACATATTTGTCTTTCCTTGTTTATGAATTTATAATTATATATTTTAATATATCAAAATGTACTTTTCTATAGAGATCGTTTTATTTCCTGGAATATACCTTATTACATAAAAAACAAATAGATTCTTATATTTTGTTTGCATACTTGCAAAGCTCCCGCTTTTTTAAATCAGAAAACATATACTTTACCACGATAATTACAGATATCACAATAATTGCAATTTCAGAAAGTTTTTCGCTTCTGCACTCCGCTTTTGGTAATGGATTTCGACAAAAAACTAGTCATTGACAGCCACCGTCATAATAACATATCATGGATATACACAATATAAAATATGAAAATAAAGCATGTGTAAACTATTTTTGAAATTCTTTGCAATTCTAAAATAAAATTTAAAAGCATATTTAAATATTTTTGTATATATTATGTTTTATTAATGAATTGCAGGCACTACTTGATTATCCCGCTGACCCGTTTTGACAAATTATATAAATCGCCAAAATACTCGCAAAATTAGTAAGCTCACATCATTTTCTTTTTAAATAACGAAAGAACAAATGAATTAGTAAAAATATTAATAAAATATAAAGAAAACGTGAAGTTAAAAATCACTAGATGACATAAAAACACATGTAACGTGTTTAATGTAAAGTGAATGTGACATTTACAATAAGCCAATATTGGCATTTAATCTTATAATTTGGTGATAGTTTTTTGGTGGTCAAGTAGTAATATATAATCAAGTAGTAAAAGAAACATCGTCATAACTCCAAAAATTATAAACCTATTAACTAACAGCTTGCTGCGTCTGATGCAGTGTCTCCTTTCCAATTAAAATATGTATTGGAATTGAAATTTGAATGAAATATAGGGTCATGAAAAATCGAAGAATGTGGAAAATAGGATTACAAATATCTTGCCAATTAATTACTCGATTGATTTTATTCTTCGTGCAATTCTTCGTTTATACTTCGTTTGTTTTATTGTCTTTTACAGACATTCCTTTAAAAAATAATAATTCTTCTTGTATACATTTAATCAAAACATAAATTTCGAGAGTTCTAAAAAAAACATTTTTTATAATAGAGGTCACTGATATTCAGTAGGCTTCTTTCAACTACTACATACAATGTACACATTAAATTTCAAGTCATAATCTGAACTTGTTCGGGAGTTAGAGCATTAATAGACTGACAGATAGCGGATGGACAGGCAGACAGAAAGACACACAGACTAAAGGACGGCAATTTTTTTAAATATGTTTCTCCGAATTTTTAGTGTATAAAATGTGCAAAAAAGTCATTTTTTCGATTTTCAAAACGATTGCATGATTTACTATGTTTGATGGGTATGTAAATGTTTCTATGTTCGAACAGAAACTGTCACCATCAATTTGAAATCGCCATCATTACTTTTGAAATTGGTTTGGTAATGCCTGAGAAACTATAGAAGTTATGTTAGAAATTTTTCTAATGATTTTCTCTCATTTAACCCTTTTAAATTAGTAAGAATTTAGAAACTAGTTTTAGAGAGCATTTATATCTTATAAATGTCTACCGTGCCAAATTTGAAATTTTAAGGAAAAGAAAAATGTAACGCCATTAAAGCAACTTACATTTAATTTAATTTTTTAACTTTATCAAATGATCTTAGGTCAAAAACAGCTAGTTCACCGTATTATTAGAAATTTAATGCTGCTGAGTGAATGGCTCTAATTAATGTTATTCTAAAACCGTTAAAAAAATCTAATTTTTTCTGTTTTTCGTTTAATAGAAACTTTATAGAATACGTTAGAAAAATAAAGTTTGAGGTACGACAGCAATTTTTCTAATACAGTTTAAGATTTTTTTTTTCCTTTCCTCAATATAAGATTGCTTCACTAAAGCATGCTTCGCAAGATAATGCTATTCTCATAATATATGATGTTTGAAAATTTGATGAGCAAGAAAGAGCACATTTTTCAAAAAATATTTTTTAATGAATGCTTTGTTTTTACATTATATTCTAAAAGAAATTTAAGTTTCAGAGATTATGAATTATTTTTTTACGAGTTATAGGAGGTTTTGTGTGAAAAACCATATGTTTTGAAGAGATATGAATAGTTTCAACTCATTACAATATTATGCACTGTTGTAAACTTCTATACAGGGTATTTTAAGCTAATATTGGACTTTATTTCAGTTCGAAAATTAATAAAATATGATAGCTGTTGAAGTTGTATTTGTAATGGAGTAAAGTGTGTAGTCAAAAATTTCATTGCTATATACAGTCTCAGCAAATAAAAAACTAGACATTTGCGTTTTTTTTCCTCTAAATTTATATTATATATATTTTATTCATACACTATATGGTCAAAAGGACCGGCCACTTGCGATTTTAGCCTTTTTGTTAAATAAATATAATCAAATAACTAAAATATATCAAATAATTAAAAATATATCTAATAATTAAATGATAGATTTTTCGGTACGAATTTCTTTTTTCTGAAATGGAGACGACATTCCGAACGGCTCAATAACATTATTAGACTGACATATTCAACTGACATAGAATGTTTCACGTGAATATCGTTCGTCATTTTTTTCACATGAAAGTCATTTACCACTATAATATTCGAGATCATCTTAGACTTTTGTAATCACAAATTTTTTGTTATTAAATAAATTACTTTTCATACGTTATATCTTGTTGGCCCGAGAAACAGCAGTTATGCATTCGTAACTCAGAGGCTGTAACATAGCTATCAATTTTCCTGTTTTCTGAACATCAGTTTTTTAAAGTGACATTATTTAATCACAGCATTTCTGCCATTAAGCCATTAACATCCAGTGGCATTTTTTTATTGCTAGGCTTAGTGGTAAGAAAGCGCTTTTCACACCTGTAATATGAAGATTAATATATACTTTCTATCATTAGACAAATTATTTGATAAAATTACATAAAAAAATACTCGTCTTTTAAAAATGGTGGGACATCCAAAATTAAAATTTTAACCAAAAAAAAAAAAATCGGGTGTTAAACGTGTCAAATAAAGCGATTTTTTGTCTTTTTAAAAAAGTGGTGGTCTAAAAAAAAGAGAGTTAGCATTTTATATTTTGAAGAGAAATCGTTCACCTTATTTTATTTCACAGAAATCCTTTGTACTTATCTATAAAGAGGACTTTTAAAATAAAAGTTTTTTTATACTCGTTTAAAAATATACTTTTTTTACCATTTAGTTATTTTTGAACAAAATAAATAATAGAAGAAGACCATTCTTTCTTAAAAAACAATTTTTTTAGGTTGAAATGCTAAATAACAATTTTTCTTGCGCAAAAAATGTTAAGAAATGCTTACCTTACATATTCTTCTCATACAAAAGCCTAAATTTATTTAGTATCCCCAATCGCTCTTTTATCCCTGGAGTGTAATTTTTCTTCATGAACCTCGGGTAAAAACATTAGATTAAAGTGAATAACGAAAATTTAATGGGGTTTAACGACACAAGTTATATTCATACATTTAATTCTGTATATTCTATTTTGCCTTCCACAATATTTTTTAAGCGTTTAAGAAAACACTTTGAAATTACTAGTTGCTGAATGAAAAAAATATATTATTTTAGAATGTTGTATTTCAACTTTTGAAGTAGAATACTATAAATTTTCAAGAAGATTGCATCTAGTATTTAAATAATTACCAGTTATACGTTTTCCTGGAGTAAATGTTTTTAAAAATTGTCAACTGCATTAATAATAATTTAAAGAAACATATAATGTCTATCTTGCATTTTTTTACTATTTCCAAATGAATCGATTTCATGTTAATTTTCTTGAAGCTGCTCGTACTATTCAACGAATCAAGTAAATGCCTTGTCGGTTTTGCACAGGGATGAACTAGCAGAATCTATTTTATAACTATTATAGCAGAGTTGTCAACATCCGGCCTTTGTTAATTCATGCAAACGTACTTTGAACCAGAAAATTTATTTAATTAGAAGTGTCTAATATTAACTCAGAGGGTCATTTGAAATTTACTTAATTTCGTTGACTCAATAAATTTCTGGTTAGAAGTATAATTGTTTGATTTTTAAAAAGCCGGAGGTTGGCATGTCTGGTATAGTCAATTTTATAATACAATTTGGAATTTTTCTGAATAATGCATTAAGAGAATTTAAGATATTTTCTCTTCAAAACTTATTGCATGTGAAAAAAATTATGGATTTTGATTCATAAACTCAATATATATTCCATAAAGCATTTACGTGACCGTATTATGGCATTGTATAATGTTTGTAGATTTATATGACTAAAAATCTAACTAGCGATTCTACAGCAAAGCTTTTCAATCTCAATCAAAGTTGTACTTCATTAATTTAAAAAAAAATAGAAAATGCACAATGATGAATTTTGCAATAATCTCAATAAACTTTATTTAAAAAAAAAGTATAAAAATTATTTTTATTATTATGAAGTTAAATCAAATACTTGAAATGGCGTTTTGTTTTAAGTATGTATTAATTCTTTGGATCTATTTTAGAATATTAAAATTTGCTCATTTAGATTTTTAAAAGTAAAATTAGGAAATAAATTAACACAAAGTGATCATTTTTTGCTTCTGAGAGTCATTTAATAACATTTAAATAATATTTGTTATTAGCAAATAAAATCTTGATCTGGTTTTATTTTTCGAAATATATAATTACAGGAAATGTAAATAGGGGAGTCTGGGGTGGATTGATCGATTTTTTAAACGATTTTTTTTAAATATTGAACTTTGCATAAAGTTTAATAAATCATTATATTTTAATACAATTAGTTATCAAAATTAAATTGCCACATATGAGTAATATATAAGATACAAGAAAAATGACTGAATTTAACCATGAGAAAATAAAGAGTCAATGATTCCTACAAAAAAAAGGCTTGACCCACTTTATTTTATATTGAAATATATGTTAAAGAAAATAAAATCAATTTGAAAAACTGTAGTTTATGTTACATAATTTTATTATTAATAAAAATTACTTGCGAAAATGTAATTTGTAAACAAACTTGCTTAGACGGAATTCAAAACACGGAAGAAAGATTCCAATTAAACACCAATATTTCTGCACTCTATCTGAAAAGAAATAATTTCTACATAATTTGTCTTTATCGCATTATATTTATCTTCTTAATATTATTCTACATAAGGACAAACCGGGGCACGTTGGCCTTGTTTTTTTTTTTCAATACCTAAATTTTGTTTATTTTCAAATGTATTATTTTTTACAATACCTAGTACATTTAACTAATGAGGAAAATGCTTACTTTTAGTTAATATGAAATTTTAAGAACTTTATGAATTTAGTTATGGTGTGATGTCATATGGGACCAACCTACCCCGTGCACCGGGTAGGTTGGCCCATTGAGTGGGGAACGCTGGCCTGCAATGCTCTATTTTATGTTTATTTAGAAGTTAAATAAAATTCATAATAGTGAATAGGAACTTTAATGCATGTATGTATAAAAAAATTATTTGCAAATTAAGTTTACAAATCAGAGGGAACCTTTCAGTGAATGCATTCAAAATATAATCCATTAACCTTTTTTTGAACAAATTTCACAGGAGCCCAACGTTTGCAACTCACTCACTGGATCCATTCTTCCTCAGGCATGCTTTGATTAAACACTTTCAGACAACGTAGGCGGATATTGTCTTCGTCTTCCTCATCGTCACTTTCTTTAATAGGTTTCTTCTTCCTTTTTTGACGGTTCAGACCACTACATCCAGGCTGTGAGGGATCAAAAGAAAAGAAAATCTTTTTCACAGATTGCTTTCCTTTGCGTTTTTTGGTATGATTTCTTCTTTTAATATCATTTTTATCTTTGACACTATTTCTTTCTTCTGTTGCTTTTTGTTGTTGTTCAAGAACTAATTTGACAGTGGTGTCTGTGAGGACTGCCAAAGCTCTCTTCATTCTATTCGAAGCAATTTTCTTCCTTGGCTCTGCCTTTTCGAATGGTCTAATGTCCTCAGGTGTTGGAGTTGTCTTGCATGGAGCAGGAGAAGATGCGGTAGGCACATCTATAGAAATAGGCCTACCCATAATTACCTGGGTTTCATTAGAAGTTTCATCAATTGCTTTGTCGTGCGTGCTTGAAGGCTCAAGTCTATCACTGACATACAAAGGCATGAAATCAGAGTCAGTAAAAACATTCCTATTGAAAGGGCATATTCGAGTTATCTGAAAACCTGATGTTATATTAACTCGATTTATTGCAGTGGGAAGGGCAGTTTTCACAATTCCGGAATATCCTAGATGGTCATAGGTCGTCAATTAGTTGTCACCCAACCATCACAGGCTGAAATAATATATTTTTTGAATGGGCCATAAACTGTGCGGTCCAATGGTTGTAGCTTATGGCTATAATGGGCCGGGAAAGACCGGGCCAACGTGACCCAACGTAAGTGGGCCAACTTGCCCCCATGCCATGTTTGAAATCTATTTGCTATTCTACACATATCTTAACAACATTTAATATTTATTGTTACATCAAAAGAATCGTTATAAATTGAACTTTCAAAATATTACTCACTTTTGTTCTTGTGAAATATCTCTTGAGAGCATTAACACTTTCTGCACACTAACGAAAATTTGCTTCGAGATCAACGAAAGTGAAAAATCAACGTTGTTCTTCGTTTTCTTTTGTTAAGAGAACTGAAACTTTTGGAAGGGTAGGGGAACAGGTTTTCTAACATGTTTCTGGACTTGTGGCGACATCTGGTGATTGATCTGAGAATTAAATCAAATTGGCCAACCTACCCCTATGGCCAACGTGCCCCGGTCTCCCCTACCTACCTAAGGCACTTCCATTAATATTAAGTTATTTTTTCAGGCGCATGAAGACCTAACATTTCTTAAGGCTGCTACTTTTATCACTTCTAGTCATTTCCATTCTTTCTTTTACCTAATTTGGAAACTATTTAAATAAAATAAAAGTTTCAATCAATTTCCCTATTTGTATTTTCTTGTACTTTTTGTTGCTTCTATGGTAATTTTTCACATTTTTCTTTAGCCAATTTTTACATTTTATTTTATATCACTTCATTCTAATGTTGCTTTACTAAATAAATTTAAATAATTTTTTTTTAAATGTAACCATTAACTCTTCATTATGTATAATGTGAAAAAAAAAAATACCAATATTGTTTTAAAAGAACTTGACTACGCACAATCCTCCCTCACATTGATCGGGTTAAGCTTCCTTACATACCACTTTTTAAAGAAAAACACTTGGTTATGTTTAGCCTAATTTTCTGTACAGTTTTTATGCATAGAATTAAAGCTCAATATTTCTGCAAAACATAAAACCTACTTACTTAAATTTCTATCATATATTTTATGTGAGAAAATCTTACAAAATGTATCTAAAAATACCTTTTTAAGCTGAAAACTCTTCATAATTGATTTTTCCACATTTGTTTCTATTATCTGCATGAAATAAGATAATTGATGACATTTAAGTAGCTTTGTTTGCTAACTACTGGCAAATGTCTGAAGTTCTTTTAAATATGAAAATTGAAGGGCGGGTCAAGCTTCCCCTTTAGTCAATCCAAAGAACAAATCTCTCTAGTGTCCCCTATTCGTGGTATACAATTGACTAAACTTCCTTATATCTAATAATACGTCTTCTGATTTACAAATTCATCTAGTTTTCAACGCTAACTTATATTGTTCTATTTAAATTAAGTTATATTTCATCTATAAAATAATCTTTCCTGTTATAGTTGAAAATTAATTTACAGTTGGCAAAAAAAGTATTTGTACACTCTAAAATTTTTAATTTTTTACTAAATAAAAACAGATATTTTGTCAAAAATAGTTTTAATACAGTCAGTTTACCGTGCGTTTTAAATTACACAACAGAAAATTTCGATAAAGATGTAAAATAATTTTCTAATAGGAAAAGTTAAAAAAATTCTTGCAAAAAAAGTATTTGTACATTTCTCCATTCTGATATCTACTGTGTTTTATAGTGTTTATGTTTCAAAGGACTACTTTTACAGAAGCTGTTAATAATTTTTAAGTTCATATTGTATTTGTCTGACATTTAATTTAATTTGCTCTTGAAGTAATTGAGTATAGAACCTAATACTAGAGAGGCACCTCTAGATATATGAAATCCTATGATTGAGCATAATAAAAATTTAAATTCGCAACAAGAATTTGTAAAAGCTATTAAATTACCATTTACAACTATTGGATGTATAGTGAGAAATTATGAATAAATTAAAAGCATCGAAATTCAATGAAAACCAGGACTTCTTAGCAAACTAACAATGAGGGGAAAAGGGAGTGTTGTTAAAAAAGCTTTAAAAAATCCTATGCGTTCGGTTCAAAAATTTGCTGGAGACCTTGCAACATCTTCTCGCATCAGAGTAATACCTCAAACAATAAAAAATATTCTTCTCAATGCAGATTTAAAAGGAAGAACCTCAAGGAAAAATCCATTCATCAGCGAAACAAATAGGCGAAAACGCATAGTATTCGCTTTCGCATACAGAAGTAAATCATTGGATTTTTGGAAAACAGTATTTTTTTCTGATGAGGGAAAATTCGGAATTTTCTTACCATCAAGTATTCGAAAAAATTGGCGTAAAAATAAAACTGTTCTAGATCCAAAATTTATACTTCAAACTATCAAGCATGTTGGGGGGAATATTATACTTTTGGGGTGTATAGCTCCTAATGGAACAGCACATTTAAAATTTATTGACAATGGAAAGACAGGTTTAACACACGTTGATGTGTCGCGCCATAATTTATTAAACTGTGCCAAGAAATTATGCATAGAGGAAGCTTTTCAGTTTCTGCAGGATAACGATCAAAGCATACTGCTGTGATCACCAGCACATACTTACAACAATACTCGAAGACGACTGGTAACTCCTCTAAAATCTCAAGACTTGAATCCAATAGAAAATTTGTGGATGCTATTGGATGCAAAAATCCGAAAAAAAAAATATGTATCAGTAAAAAACAGTTTTAAAGAAGCTCTTATTGTGTCATGAAATAACCTTAACCAGACCACTACAAAAAAGTTGGTGGAATCTATGTCACACCATCTAGAAGTAGTCATAAACGCTAAATGAATTCACACAATACATTAATTTGTATCATTTTACTAAATTTTCATTAATTATATTACATTAATATAGTGTACAAATACTTTTTTTGCATTATATTTTTGTATATTTGTTTATTATAATGTAAAAAATCGATTCGTTTAATTTTGTTTTTGCTTCTATAATATTATAATGCTTTAAATTAATGTATTACAGTATTTTTTGCTTAAATCTTTTGTTTAATTTCATTATAATTAAAAAAAAATGAAGTGTACAAATACTTTTTTTGCCAACTGTATGTCTGAATTCAGTCTATAATTTCGGAGCATGTGCGCTGTATATCTTGAAAAAAAAATGCCACATGCTAGTTCTGACCCATATACACTATATGGCCATTATTCACCGGTTAATTTTAATTTTACACATCTTGGTAAATATTTTAAAAATACGCTCTTCGTATTTCTCTGAAACTTGAAGAGTATAAGGAATAGGTTTGTCCTTATATTTATTAATGTCGATTTGTATAACAGGACGAAAAGGGGGCCAACAAAAATTCATAATTTTCATTCATAGAAATTTATAATATTTGGGATAAACCTGCAAATTAATGCAGGTAGTTGAATTCGGAAAATTTATGATGATAGTGTTGATAAAAATATTTATAATAATATTGTTGATACGAATATTTGTAATAGAAGAATAATATCTTATGTATATTGCTATCATTATTTATTTGTGCCACAAGATTCTAGCATAAGCATGTTAGCCATTTATTAAATAATAGATAAGGTCTATTTATACCTAAAAACAACATAAAATTTTTTACTGCCAATTAATATTTCTTCTGTTATTTTTATGAACGTCTATAAAAATATTTTGCTGGAGCTGAATTATATGCATCAAACTTATTTATGAGGAAAAGAATTTATTAAAATGTTTTAAGTAATTGGTATAATGAAATGTATTTTTATAGCATATGGATTTTTTATTATGGATAGTTTATGGTTAATGAGACAAAAACATTTTAATATAAAAGCTTGAAAGACTACAGAGATATTATTATTGTTGGTTTTCTAAGACAAAGATGAAAAAATAAAAGTAACGAATGAAAACATGATTAACACTAGAACCGCGAAAACGGGTCAATTTGACCCGGAAGAAAGGAATAGATATCGATTCGAAGCAGAAAATCCCTTATAAAATAAGTTACATATATGTTGCTTAAAAATAATTTAAATAAATAAGAGATTTAGTTCAAAATAAAAATTCTGATGTGAAATATTTTTAGGAGTCTCGAAAAAAAAATAGTTAAGGTTCTAGTGTTAAGACTAAATAATTTGTGTTTCCTAAAGTTTTGAAACTCAAACATCGTTTTAAAATTCTTCAGAATTCAATAAAATGTTTCAGATGTTTCTTAAAAATAAAATGTGAAACATTCTTTAGTATGGTAAGTGCATGTACAAAAAGGCAATTTTTAAGCTATTGCATAGCTTTTATCGCGGGCTTTGAGCGCAGCGACCAAATCTAGAAATTCCGTAACGAGAAAAAACCTAACACCCCGGCTAACGTCGTTTCAGTTCGGCAAACTTCGGCACACATTGACGCGGAATTTTTAGATATTTAGAGGATATCAAGTCTCAAACTTATATTTCTTATTTCAGTTACCATAAGCCTATAGTTTCAATGATAAAAATTCCTCATTAACCTACATGTATTGCAAGATAATAAAAATATTTTAAACGATATTAACCTCTCATTTATTCAATAAAAAAAAAAATTTCTTATCGGTCATCGCGCTCAAAAAGTGCAACTTGAATTAATATCAAAGAAAAAGAAAAAAACTTGAATTAATATCAAAGACAAAAAAAAAAAAAAACTGCATAAATAAAAAATATATAAATAATTATAGTTCCATAAATTGATAAAAATTGCTATGCAATATATTTACCGCGGCAGTCCCCGAGTACCACACGTATTTTTTCTAAAAGATTCTCATGTGTTAACCCTTTAATTCCCCTGCTAGAACACGTTCTAGAAATTATGTAGTTCATTTCACACCAGAAAAATTCAGTGGCTAATTTCGTTTTATTTAAATACGGAATGTTCGGTTATTGATTAAATCAAATATTGTTGTTTTAATTTGCTGGTGGGAACTGAAATATACGAATTAAAACATCTCGGGCTGTTTGGGATCCAGAGGGTTAAATGACAAAGTCTGTTTTATCAGCGTTTGTATTTAATTTTAATTAAAATGCGAACGAAATTTTCAACAACATAAAAAGATAAGAACGAAAAAATCCTAAATGAAGCATACATTATGAAACACTTTCCAACACATTCATAATAATATAACAAACCTTCACCGTTTGATAAGTTAAAATACTTTATATAATTCAACAATATAGAAATGCATTTTCTATTTCACAAAAAAGTAACTAGTAGTAAACCTAAGCAATGTACATCAGTTTTGTTACATGTGAAATAGTTTAGCATAATTAAAATATGCCACAAATAATGTCCCCTACCGTATACCATTATGTAACGGAATTCTTTTGTGTGCCCTGTAAATGAAAAATAAATACCGTAATTTCGGGTGTATAAGCCGCGAATCAAACAATCTTTTTCGACCCAGAAATTTTAAGAAACAAATATAACTTCTTAGATCGCCGTAAATACTAGTGTTCAATCACTAAATAAGATTTCTGGGTCAAAAAAGAATTGTTTGATCCGCGGCTTATACGGTAATTATTACGGTAGTTATTACCGAAATTACGGTATTCTTTGTGCGAAATATCCTATTAAATATGTATTTCAGCGCACTTCTTACAAATGCATATCAATTTCATTATGTTTCGACTGGCGTAACATCATTAAAAAGTACTCGAAACTATTTTTTCCCATCGACCGTAATGTAACAGAATTCTTTTGACTGTCCCTGTATTTCAACTCTACTTAGGATTTTACTAAAATTTGAAATGACTCAACCAAATTTTGCAATAAATATATATTTAGAATTTCATACGAATAGATTTGGTCGTTTTTGTGCTGTTTAAGCGGACAAAGAGCCGGATAGACAGACAGGGGAATCACACGACGACTATAGGTGCTACGTATTTATATAATTACTTGCGCAAAAAAAGAAAAAAAGAACTGCTAAATCTGAAAGCCCATACCTATATTGAAGACGGATTTACAGATATAATTTTCAAAGATTGTATTGTAACCAATTTATCTTGATAGTCCTTGTAAAATTATTTAAAATTCTATAATTGGTCAGTTCTAACATAATCGTAGTAAAATTTAGTGGTTTATATAAGTAATAATACATTTGTAGTAGCGTAATGTAATTAAAATACTCTGGGAACGATTTTTCCTCATAGTCCATAATGAAATGGAATTCTTTCGATGCCCCTGTAAATGAAGTATTAATTCCACATGCTTCATATACAATATAAATTGCATGAAAACCCAATAAAGTTATAGAATGTGTCTTTTGTAAAAACTGAATCCCCAAGCATCTTGGCAAGCTTGCCATTATTGTGAAGCTAATGAATTTTAACTTGTCTGATTCGTCTAATTAACTCAACTCCGAAAGCACCGTGTTCTGGAAAGTGTTTTTCCCATAGGTTGAACAATGAAGTTATGAATAAAGAAGGAAACATACAAAGCAATGTCTACTAGTTGCGAGTGAAGTAACTAATGAGGAAATTACAAAACGGTTTTTTAAAGTCTGATAAACACCGACCGGCAACGATCCATCCGTAAATTTTAATGTAAAATTTTGCCTTATTTAAGCGCGTTTTTAAAGTGGATCTCTATATTGCTTGATTTTAACACAGTATCAAACAATTCTTGAAGTTGTACTTAACAGTCTAATTAAACATTTTTTTGTGTAAAGTTTTCAATTATTTAAGTATTCCTTTAAATACTTTTAATGAAAAATAATTAGAAATAGGTTTAATTAATACATACCACTTAGGGGTTTTCATAAAGTAGATTTCATAAACATGTGCTGCACGCAGGATTATTAAAAATATATTACATATATCCAGTTAATATTAGATATATGTATTCATAATATATTTTGCTTTATCTTTAATCTAAAATAATAACCAAATATAGAGATGCAATTAAAGAACAAAATAATAAAATTTGTGATAAAATTTCAATAAAAAATTAAATAAATAAGCACATGCGTTGCAGGTGCTTACTTAAAAGTACCTAAAGCTTTTAAAACCATGTAAAATAGAATATAATAAAAATTATTAAACTTCTGCGTTGTGAAATGTGAATTTCGCTATGTCAAAAATATCGGTTTTGAGAAAAATGACTTTATATTCATTTATTTCAATTATTTATATATTTATTTATATTATATTTTTTATATTCATTAAATATTTATTTTCACATAGAATTCCATGAAAATGTGCCCTTCCTATTGTATAGTTTACATTGAAAACATATATCCTTGAACAAAACAATTTCATTCTTTTGCAATTGCAGTCTTTTTAAAAATGCAATTTTCTAAGAAATATATGTACTTATATGTTATCAACTGCTAACTTTTAAATTGAAAATGTAATATTTTTATTGCTCTCAAAATGTCAAGCAAATTATAGAACATAGTTTATTTTCGTTTAGGAGCAAAAACTATACACAGAAATAATTTTTTCTGAGGATTAGAAGTTCCCGGTCTGCAGGCTGCCATTATTTTTTTATTATTATTATTTGTCTAATTCTTTGAGAATTTATGTCAATTTGAAATTTACGTTTTCATAATTTCGAGAGAGATTTTTTACATATTTTAGAAAAGGATGTAATTTAAAATTTTTGCCAATTATAAAAAGAACGCAAAGAATAATATTTCCTTTAAATTAAAATTTATTTTTACGTGACTATTATAAACAGAAAAAACTTTTAAATTAGAATTAAATGATTAAGTACTAAAAGTAGGACAATATTGAAAAGCACTTCATAAAATGTTTATTTACACTTGAATTTTAAAAGGAAAAGAAAATAGTCAAATAATAAATTAATTAATGCGAGTTAAAAGTCTTAAATGAAAGAAATTACATCATACTTAATGAGATCAAATAGGTATTACCAAACTGTTTATATTTAACAATACATTTGCACGAGATATTTCCCATTTCTAGATGTTTTTTAAACTGCTATTGTTAATTTTAAAAAGCGAAAATAAAAATATTTACTTTCTCGCAGCCAAAGTGTTTCTAAGTAAATATTAAAAATAGAAAGAAAAATTTTAAATAATGAATTCATTTATATGTGTTAAAAGCAGTATATAAAAAGAATTACCTCATATTTGAAAGGATCAAATAATAATGCTACAAAACTGTTTAAAAATACACTTTCGCAAAATATTTATTTCGTATTATGAGATGATCTTTTCACTATTGTTGTCTAAGACAATGCAAATATTCTTTTTCTAACAAGAAATAAGTTTTCAAGTGAATATTGAAAAGAGAAAGAAAATTTTAGTGAAAATTACATCGATTTTAAAAAATGTGTTTAAAAACGTTATGTCAAAGGCAATTTTTAGTTAATTCATGTTGTATTAGCTTACTTTGAAAATTTTAACAGGTCTTACTTTAAAAAAAGACGGAAATAGCCACCGTACCTCTGAATAGCAGCTAATTTGTGCCTTAACCCATTAACTGCCAAAACTATGAAGTTGAAATTTCCAACTTTTTAGTTGAACGTCGTTTTCCTCCACAGACTCTGAAAGATAATTTTCGCATTATATGCTCTTAAAATTTCAAATCTTTAAATAACATCAAATTTTAATTAAAAATTAGTGATGGGTATGTAAATAACTTAAATATGTATACTTAATTTGACTGTTGCGTGAACGCAACATCAGCGGTAATGAATTAAAATTCTCCAATCAAAGGCAAATGGATGGAAAACCTATGTCAGTGAGTCGCCACTATTTTTTGTTTAAATATAGTTCCGAAGTCTTTATATAGCCGATCCATTTCACTTTTTTTTAGAATTCACGGTTTTTAATCATGTGTTGCCGAACGTAGCTTTTTGAGGCCAGAGCCCCATAGTGAAATTAATATCTCATGAAATATGACATCAAAACATTGAAATAAAATTGATATTTGCAGTAATGTTTGGACATAGATATTTAAAATGAAATAAAATTTTGAGAAGTGTTGAAATTTATCATAAAGTAATAACAAATTCGATAATGCTTGAAAATTTTGAAATTGTAAAGATCAAAATTGTACTCTTCAAAAAAGCTCAATTTATTTATATGCGAATTGTTTATTATTCAAATGATTTAAAATTGAAATTCCTTCTCTTAGCTTATAAAATATGAACACAACATTTTTACCTCATAAAAAAATTCGAAAAAATTCAGATTTCTACAAATAATATCTTTTAGACAGTACTTTCTAATGAAGTAAACGAAATTTTCTGTTCAATTTCTTTGTGTTTCATATTATCCAAGAAAAAATATATCTAACATTCGTTTGCAAATACTAGACATGTAATAAATTCTATCTACTAGCTGGGCAAATATTTATAGCTCACATTGAACTGTCTAAAAATCCTAATTACAATATTTACTGTAACTGAAATATAAAGATTGAGGTCTGTCTTTCTATTTTACATGTAGTAAATAAACTTTTTAAGTATTAATTACTTTTTCCAACGACAGATTAAACAAGAACTTTCAAAATATCCTTTCATGGTAATGAGTTTGTATGTCATTCTTGTTTCAATACTTGAACTGAAATTTTCACTTACTGTTCTTGAACATTCATTACGTTTACTTTCTGTCCTTTTTTCAGTTTTAATCTAGTGCTGTGTAATGTCCGCTAATGCATATTGGAAGCAATAAAGAGAAGATCATTTCTTTTCAGATTTATTTATTCTACATTCGCAAAATCTGCATAATTACTTAATAACACTACTTTTTTAAATAACGCTATAAGAAATTGAACTTTGTCTTCTTCAGTTGTTATCACAGTTTATCAAATAATCTCATATTAAATCTTTGTGAATTGTAATCGATTTGGTTTTAGCTTTTATATTTGTTTTATTTATTTTTCCATTATTTCTGTATATAAAAGAAATGAAGAATAAACTTATCACGGTAAACACTTTAATTAGATATTCCGTTTGAAATAAAGATTTAATGAAACGTAATCTTAGATTCATTTTGAAAATTATAAAAGATGTTTAAATAAATATACAAATGATAACGTGGCAAGTCAATCAAATTATGCTTCAGCGTAAACAATAAATAGAAAAAAAATTATTGATTTAAATATAAACAAAATTAAAGTGAGACCTTTATATTTTACTGGTCTAATAACTGTTTCTCAAAGGTACATTGCATCATATTTAAGAGGCTACTTCACTCAAATGAAAAGACCCGTTCTATCTCGTTTGCATTTTAACCCTTTGTGCTCTGATGGTGGAATTTTCTACCAAATAATTTTATTTCCGAAATGTCACAACGGCACCAGAAAATTCAACGAAATTTACTTGGAAAAGGTTTAATACATTTTTTCGTGTATATCATTAACCGGTTTTATTCTTTGCAAAATACTGGTGCCAAAGTGACTTTTGGAATTTTGAAGAAATTTGTCCACCAGAGCTCAAAGGGTTAATATTTTTAAATGATTTTGATTGCTATAGACAGTTGAGATTGATCTGTACGCAGGCCGCTGTTTACTTTTTTGATTTTGTTTACAGATATTTTTTGAGACGCTTCCATTTCGGAACCGTTTTGGAAAGTAAAAGCACCTTCATTCAAAAATATCTGAAACGAAAATCGAGAAAGTAAGGAATGGCCTGCATTTAGATTAATCTCAGCTAACCAGTACAAAAAAATCATTGAAATATATTGAAATGCAACCGTGATATCTTTATAAATTTCTTCTATGAGATTAGCAATAGCGAACGGGTCTTTTCATTTGACTGAAGTAGCCCCTTAGATATATATAGAAGTACCGTAATTTCGGGTGTATAAGCCGCAGCTCAAACAATTCTTTTTCGACCCAGAATTTTTTAAGAAACAAATATAACTTGTTAGATCGCCGTAAATATTTGTCTTCAATCACTAAATAAGATTTCTGGGTCCAAAAAGTATTGTTTGATCCGCGGCTTATACACCCGAAATTACGGTAACCTCAAGCTGATTGGAACATAAAGTAAATGCAGGGCGCCCACAGCGCAATTTGGTGATTCGATACGAGGGAAATAGTGTCAATATGAACCAAACTGAAATTGAAAAACATGGTCGTTACCAATACGTATGATAATAAGCGAAATCTGCATCAGACCCGTTGCGTAAACCACTAATAGCTCGAAATTATCTGCCTTTGAAATCATGTAGAATGGATATTTTTATTACAAGGAATGTCGATTGCATCACATGTTCGCCACAACAGTAAAAGTAACATAATTTAACAAATTGTACTGTCGGTGTGTGGTCAGAATAATTTAGAGAAACATTTAAGAGAGATCTAAAATTAAATTAATTTTAAAATTCATTTTCACATGATAGTGCTGTTAACGGAATAAAATATTTTTAAAGGAAAACATTAAGCAATGAACCCCCCGCCCCCTTGGCAAATAAGAAGGAAAAATAATTTGAACCCCTTTGTTTTTTAAAGATTGATAAAAATATAAATTTTTCTTTTTACAATACGGTTTAAACCATATTACTTGGAAAATGGACTGGAACGTGTAACAAAAACTAATTGTAAAAGTTATGTTTTTTTCCTTTAAACCTTTGAGCTCTGGTGGGTAAATTTCTTCAAAATTCCAAATGTCACATTGGTGCCAGTATTTTGCAAAGAAAAAAATTGGTTATCGATATACACGAAAAAATGCATTAAACCTTTTTCAAATAAATTTGTTCGAACATTCTGGTGCCGTTTTGACATTTCGGAATTAAAATTAAGTTGTATAAAATTCAACCATCAGAGCTCAAAGGTTTAACCTTTCCGGCACAATGGTTCCACTCCGGCACATGTAATTTTAATACCTAAGTTTCAATCGGCACCAATAATATTATAGTAAAATTTTTTCTAACCTTGTAACCTTAAGTTAATGCCTAAAAATGTCGTTTGTAAATTCTGGTATCAGATAATAATTTTGCATTTTACGAACAGAATATTTCTGTGCCGGAAAGAGTTAACCCATTAACGCCCAGCGTCCTCTTTTGAGGACAGTTACAAAAACAGCAAGAAAGCGGTTTTCCCACCAGTAAAGTGGAAGATAAATATATATCTTCTTTCACGAGACAGAATCCTCGATAAATTTAGGTAAAAGTTAATTTGATTTTAAAAGTGGTGGGAAATACAAAATTTAAATTTTAGCGAAGAAAATAATTTGGGCGTTAATGGGTTAATATACCTTACACTGTCACAAGTCGGATGTTTTAAAACCCTCACACTTCTACCGCATTTTTTTAAATTTAAAATAAATTTTTAATGTCATTCTCTATTCCTTGGTGCTACTCTTAAGTCATAGATTTTAAATGTTACAATAATACAATAAACCTTTCAGGGGATCAGTTTTTCTATAAAATGATGAAATCATAATTATAGGGTGCATATTCTGATGGTAAAGGAGTTAAAATTGCAAAAGCTTTGTTGTCTTTTAATTTCGGGTTTTTTCGGGTACACTCTTTCACTATGTGGCCGGAAATGAAAAAAACATAATAATACATTAGAATTCACACGTATAATGATAGAGGACAAAAGTTCTCAAAACGGAATAATGTAACAATCATGTCCATAAATTATTACTACTTCAATGGAAATAAATCAAGTGATTTAGTGAAAATTGAAGGAAAAATGGATGTTTACCCATTCAGTGTCAAAATAATTTTATTTGTAAAATGCTGAAATGATGGTTTATTAATAGAATTCATAAAGTTGTTTAAAAATAAAAACTTTTCTTCACGTGTTTAATAAATTAAAACTTTTCATTCTAAGTTTTAGTAAGAATGTGGTTTAGAAATTCATATTTTGGGATTCAAAAATTAATTGCCATACTTCAAGGGGTTGCAAAAGCATGCCATATATACATATTGTTTTATTTGTATGTTATTACGTTTGATTATTTTCTGATATTTGATTATAAGTTGTGGCATGCTGTAAAAAAGTGTCACAGCTAAGATGCTACAAGCTTTTATGGAAGATAGTGTACACCTAGACGACTGGGAATCACATATGAATATCAGACTTTTTCACATAGATTTTTACAAAAACGAACTGCAGTTCCCCGTTTCCCACCCTTCGTGTTGTTCGCAGAAGAGGCGTATTTTAGGAGAGAGGCATATACTTATAGCAACTATGCGGTGCTGTTGGAGAATCCTCATGCTATATGTATTAGAAATGCACAAACACATTTTACGGCAAACGCATGGGCCGGTATTGTTGGCCGTACCTGTTACCTGATCACCTGACAGGTGCAGACTACTTGATATAAAAGTGCTACCAAAATTATAAGTTAACGCCCATGTTTCAACTGCGGCGCGGCGCATCCTTCCCTATGCTAATATCTACATGTAGCCTCCGCATATTTCAGCCTTTCTGTACATAACCATTTGAATGCTAGGTTTGGCCACCGATGAATCGATCATGGTGGTCAAGTGAATTGATTTGCCTTATCGTCAGACATATTGTGTATAGATAACATCCTTTTGAGACATGTGAAATCCCGCTGTCTGTGAAACACCCTTTGACAACACAGATCACCTTATAGCATTTATCGTTGCAGCTGTCAGGGATATCCAAGACAGTCCTGGAATATTTGCGAAGGTTCAAACTTCCGTGTAGCGAAGATGTGAGGCCAGCACAACATGCGGGGACGATCGATTCGAACACCTCTTTTCATATGAGTTGTACTTCATTTCTATATGGCAAAAAAAAAATTCTCCATGTTATAGAAAGGATAATCCTGTTAAAAAGAAAAAAAATATCTTTGTATAAAATAAAATTTTTCCATCTTATAGAGAAAACAGACTTTTCTCAAAAAGTACATAATTCCTCTATTTAAAACTTTTTTGTGCTCAGGGCTCGACTTATGCAGGGGCAAGCGGAGCAACTGCACCGGGCGCACCTTTTTAGAGGCCCCTATAAAATAAATCAGAATTTTCATTTTAAAATGCAAAATGATTAAAGTTAGACAAGAGTGAGCATAATTCATATACTTTCAAACATTTAGGAAGATAGTGTGGTCCTCCTTCCGCTCTTGCTTCCAGTACTCCATCCATTTATGCAAAAAGCCAGTCGGATTAGCGGATGTCCTCTTTTCCCCTGCTTGAAGAAATTAGTGCCTTGTTGGGAGCACGTTTTTCTACGTCTTGCAGAATAAAAAAAAAAAGAATAAAGAAATTGCCAAAGTTTTTATGGAATGGTTAAAACAAATAAAGGCAGCCATGTTAATGAATTTATGTGCACATACATGAAACATAGACACGGGTTGAATAAAATAGTAATCTGAAGGATTGTTTCGCAAAACAATTATTTAAGTTTTTCATTTCTTAACCCTTTAATTTACAGTGTAAAATGCGTTTCAGAAATTGTGTAATTGAGAGAATCTAAATTCGCACCACAAGATCCAAACATCAAAGAACAGTTCATTTAATAACAAAATGCCTAATAAGTAAAACTTTTTGTTTTAAATTTTGGATGTGAATAGGGAATATTTAAATAGAAAAATCATTCATATTGGTTACACTGATGCCATTTGTCGCTTAAACTCACAATAATTATTGTAGTCTTACTCTCTTAACCCATTAACGCCCGAATTATTTTCTTCGCTAAAATTTAAATTTTGTGTTTCCCACCACTTTTAAAAACAAATTAATTTTTATCTAAACTTATCGAGGATTCTGTTTCGTGAAAGAAGGTATATATTTTTCTTCCTCTTTACTGGTGGGAAAACCGCTTTCTTGCTGTTTTTGTAACCGTCCTCAAATGAGGACGCTGGGCGTTAATGGGTTAATTGCTTTTTTATACGATAGATTAAATTTCACCGAGGCAATAAATGTAGTGAATTTTGAAGAGAATTAAATGTTCGTCACTAAAGAGACAAAAGTAACACTGATTGAAAATACAACATTATTGAAAATACAACTTTTTTCTTTATATCTGATATATTTTATTATCTGGATTAACAGACTACGAATTAACCATTAAAATATTGCCATTAGCTCTAGGTGAAAAACTGCTGTTGTGCAAAGATATGATTTTTTCTGAAAAAATGTATTGTTCAATTGATATTTAAAACGTAGATGAAGTTTAACTTATAAGTTTTTTACTGCATCGATTTCTAGAAACTTCAAATATATTTAACATTCCATCAATCAACATCAATCGCATTCCATCAATCAACATTTAGGTTATTATTAAAAATTTAATGCCCATTTTCATATGCGAGAAGACATGATTAACCCGCTCGAGACGAATACAAATTTAATTTTTTAGTATCACTTTCACTTGTATTTTGACAATATTTACAAGAGAAATGTGTTGAAAACTTATTTGTAAAAATGCTGTGCTTCGAACATAATATAATCGTCTGTGGCAGGGCTGCGAAATTTAAACTGCAACCACCATTCCTGAATACTGGGTCTGAACTCTGACACGAAAATGGTATCTGCAAAAGGCTGCTTTTTTTCAGCATGTGCATGGTCCGTTAAATTTTGTTACCAATATATTTTTTAATTTTTTCCATTTTATTTTTCAGAGATTAAATAACTCAATTTTTTAAAAATAAAATACTGGAGTTCAAATTTAAGGAACCATGCATAAGTTTTAAAAAAATCCGCTTTTGTTATCAGCATTTTTTACTCTGCACTCAGGCCTAGTGTTTAGTGGTTAGTGAAACAACCTAGCAGCAAATCACGTATAAAAATCTAGCACCAGATAAATTTTAGGACCTAAATTTGATATCATATTTGGATTCTTAAAAATATTTATGTTTAGATGCTGATATGCATGTACGGGGCTGCGACACGCGACTATTTTTATATTTTGTTTGCACCACTAATTTAATAAATACATTTTGTAGCATGTTTGTCTTCCACATGACGCAAAAGTGCACGTAAATGATTTTTATTTGGAAAAAGTGGTGTGAAAATAATTTAAAACTATAATCGCCTGTAGCAAATTTGCAAGTATACGGATGTACAATTTGAAGAAATGAATGTTAAATGCAGACATGCCAACCTCCGGCTTTTTAAAAATCAAACAATTATACTTCTAACCAGAAATTTATTGAGTCAAAGAAATTAAGTAAATTTCAAATTGTCTCTCTGATTTAATACTAGACACTTCTAATTAAATAAATTTTCTGATTCAAAATACGTTTTCATGAATTAATAAAAGCCGGAGGTTGGCAAATCTGTAAATGCCTTTTTAACCTTGTTCCAAAAGAAAATGCACTGCGTTCATTTTTTACATAAAACTTAAAATTATTTGATAGAATGTGCTGTAATTTTAGATTCACATATTTAAATCTTCTAAAAATACCTTTCTGTAAAAACTTATAAGCTACGTTTGATATATTTTTATACATTAATTTCGAAATACATATTTTTGAAAAAAAATCTTAAATTTGAGCATCTGTATTTCCAAAACAAGAGCAAATAAAACATTTTCACTAATCATGTTCAGCTATTTAATATAATACAGAATTGCATACTTTTACTTCAAAGGAAATTCCATTGTTGTACAATGTAATTTTTATTTTGAAATTGCTTCCAGAAGACATATTAAATAAAGTAACTTTGATACTCAGATGCATGTTCACACTCATAGTGTCATATTTATTTATAGAAAATGTAGTAAAAGTTAAGCTTCGAAATAAATTCGATATTGTCGGCTGTCAGTGTACATTCAAATTTCGTCATGTAACTGTTATTAAATGAAAAAATGTAAATCTTAATTATGAGTTTATGAAATGATACAATTTTTTCAGTTATCTCTATGATAAAGAATTTTTACTTTAGTCTTTAATTCTCAAAATTAACAGAGAATGACATAAAAAATTATTTGTCTGTAATTTGCGGTAGGAGAATCAGAAAAATCTTTCAGTTGCAGATAATTCATAAGGTTGAACATTTTACTACGGAAGAAATTATACATATCGCTTTTAACCCCTAGAAGGCCATTTGTTATTAAATAAATCGAAATTTGCTATTTATATTTGTGGTATGAATTCCGATTCTTTAAATTACGTAATTTTTGGAACAAATACTACCCTGAGAATTAGAGTGTTATACCCTGGAAGATCACCGGTATATTATGTACCGTAAAGTGGGGGTGAATCGGAACACGTTTAGACTTTAACGTTAAAAAAATGCAACAACTGATTTTTTTATTGATTTTTTTTATTTTTCTACTAGAAACTCCGATTTTGTTTTGTTCTTTACTTTTTAAGCAAAAAAGAAGCCTTTTTTCTTTATATATATATATATATATATATTATTTATTTTATTAATGATAATCGATTCAGCCAGGAGATAGGGGTGAATCGGAACAAATGTTATAATATTTATTTATTCAGATTCAAACTTTAATAGGGTTAAAAAAACAGATAATATTGGTAAGAAAGGTATAAAAATACGTAGTTACGGTAAAACCAAGCCTTTATTTTATGTACAAGTAAAGATATGCCATTTTAAAAATTAGAAAACAACTTTGAAATCAAGAAAAAAAATTAAAATTTATTTTAAGAAATTACATTCGAATTGCAGAAGTAGAATTTAATAGAAATTCCGCCCTGTTCTGTGTTATCCTTTACCAGTAGTCATTGGGTAAGTGAATCTATTGAGTAGCTCATATCGCTGCATGTATTAATACGATCTTCTAATACACCCTCATCCCCAGCCCTTAGTACTGTTTGCATCCCTCTCTTTTTTAATTGGTTTTTCATTTTGACATTTTGTGTAATGTTGTGGATGTCAGAAAATAATTCTTTGCAGTTTTTCTAACTAATTTGCTATTTTTAAATTCATGTATTGTGTGTTCCATGTTCCATGTCTGTTGGATTAGGCGTTGGCTTTTTTTGTTTAACCAAGTAATTTCTTCGCACCTTTCCAAGTAATTAAAATAAACATAGTATTGTTACAATACATATTCATACATATGTTTTCATATATTACATGAAACTATTACTGTATAGAAATATAAGCCATGAGAGAAAACTTGTTCCGATTCACCCCGTAAATTTTAAGCCTATAATGTTACCATCAATTTTTCATATTTTCATTGTGTAGTTTAGAAATAAATAGAATTTAATACAGCACATCGTTTACAGCTCTATCATTAATTGAAAATCCCTTTTCTTAGGTTTAGAATACGAAAAATACTGTAGTTACATACAAAGTTTTGAAGACGTTGAAAAAATGAGGTTTTCGAGGATCCTCTTGAAGTTATTTTGTATACCCCAGTAGTGGTGAAAACATGTAAAAACTGAATTTCCGAACTCTTAATGTTATTACCTTCTTATAAAAAATGGGCAACTAAAAATATCATCACATATATTTATAATGAATTTATTTGTATGACCGGAAAGTTTCGTTCCTATTCACCCCATTTTACGGTATACCCCTTAATTGTACTTCCCGATTGCGACATTGGACCAGAATTTAATAATTAAATTTTGCTTTTAATGATGTACGCATAGAAAAGCTTTTACTTACTTTCATAAAATGTTGTTCATAAATCCTGGTGTTATTCAAATATTTTAACATTTTATCAATGGTAGTGCTTTGCCTCGAAATGTTTAAACACAAAATCTCAAAATAGTTACATTCTTCGTAGATTTGTACAACATTTTTTATTAAAAATCTACCATAAACATTATTCTACAACATTTTCTACAAAAGTCTACCATGAATATTAGAACTGGGGTTTGCAAGTCGTGTGATTCAAAGGATTATTCTACACTTTCGCAATAATATATCTGCTAATTCTATAACAAAAAAAAGTTTTACGTACATTTACAATTTTATTGTCTTTTATTCTGAAAGCTTAACCCTTTGAGCTCTGGGGTGTAAATTTCTTCAAAATTCCAAATGTCACATTGGTACCAGTATTTTGCAAAGAAAAAACCGGTTAACCATAAACACGAAAAACTGCATTAAACTTTTTTCAAATAAATTTGGTCAAATTTTCCGGTGGCATTGTGGCATTTCGGAATTAAAATTATGTGGTAGAAAATTCTACCATCAGGGCTTAAGGGGTTAAAATGCTTATTGTTTGTGTCATGTTTAACCTTCCTACCCTGTTGAAATTTTACTCAAACTTGATTTAAATATTTCACACAGGAATTTTTATTTAAATCTATTGAACATACTTACTTAACTTAAATCTTTGTGTTTTTTTATATAATTTACTTTATGAAAAATTTTCTGATTTGAATCGAATGAAACGCATTATAGGACTGGGTCGACTTGGTCGATTAGACCCATTCAGGGTAGAAAGGTTAACAGAATCAATTACTCAGATCGCTACTAGTCCGTTTTGTAAATAGCAATAGTATATCTAGTATATTATCAGACTATGTTTATATCATTATGAACGTAAATATATTAAATTATAAAAAAACTTTTATATCGATATATTGATGATATAATTTTAATTGACACTGATAATGCCAGTATATCTGAATTTCCAGTAGATTATCCAGCTAATTTAGAAATTATAAAAAACCTGTTTTCCAATAAATCCATTAACATTTTAGATCTTAAAATTATATTAAAAGAAAACTAATTAATACGGGAATCGTGTATCTTCCAATCAGGATGTGCACGTACCATGTACGGGCATCCATTTTCCAAAGATGATTTCGTATTTTCAACAGTAAATTTTTAATGTACATTTTGGATTTAATCCCAAAATTTTTCTGATTCAATTAGGCAAACATTTCTGTTTTGAAAACCCGGGGATTAAGAATTAAAAATTCTGTAAAAGGCATGAAAAAAGTTGGCATTATTTGAACGATTTTTTCAAAAATATTGTACAGTTAAGTGGTTAAACTTCTCTAAGAAACTTTCAACTTTGTTTAGTCCTATTAATTTAAAGATAGGGTGAATACTATAAGCGTTAAAAGGATCACTTATTAAATACAAAGTTTTCGATATGAAAGCAAATATTTATTTCGATGTATATTCTACACTTTTGAAGTTTCGTTCTCTGTCAAACTTGAGATATATGATAATCATTAAGCAAAAGTTTCGTGAACGTTTAAATTGTACAGTATTTTACTTAAGAAAAGAGATTTAAGTTTCTGATATGAAATCTTAGAACTTTCTTAAATGCATCACTGCAGTATGAGTAGTAACTGCCTCACAAATACTCCTCGAGATTTGGAGTTCAAATATTATTTTAAAGAATTTTCAATAACTTTTAATATTTGCAAAAGTTTACTGAAAATAGTTTGAAACAACTATAGCTATTCCGCCTTTATTTTTCATTCTCTAAAAATAAAATATTTCATAAAATTTTCTTCTAAAATCATTGCCAATTTTAATTTATTTTCGCAGTATAAACTATAAAGAAATGCAATTATAATTGCATTATTGAACGATAAATGCAATTTAATAAATATTAAATGAAGGAAAAAAATATTAAATGAAATAATTATCTGAAAATAGAATGAAAAAAAGTTAAAATTTCTTTAAATGAAAAAAGAATATTTTTTAAATCTCCAAATTTGTAAACCTTCTGGTATTTACACGTAAAAAATCATAAATTGAATTATAAAAAAATTACGATAAAATATTTCTTGTTCATAATGTATAGTTGACAATTTATTTTTTGCTTAAAAAAATTCTAATTTTGTTTGACTTAATGAAAAATCTGGAAATTAGCTGCTATTTTAACTGTTTCGGTGGCAAAGCACTTCATTCATAAAATATTGAAATAAACTATTGACATCGGAATTAGGAAATAAATCTGTTTGAAATTAAGGAAAAAGCTTAAATGAAAATTTTAAATGATAAATCTAGGGCGACTGCGTCATTTGAGTATTTATTGCAAGTGGTTTGATAAAATTCACTCTTTACACGTAATAAATTGAAATTATGGGATACGCACCACGTATTTGAAGCTAAAATATTCGTAATATTTAGTACAAATACTTCTGCTATTAAATAGTATGAAAAAATAGTGGTATCAAACAGCTTTAAATGATGGATCAAGCAAACTCTTCTTGCCCGTACGACATACGGGTAAATCAGGGAAGCACTTAACACCATCCTTGAATGTGCTAACACATTGATGACTGTTATTTTTCGATTTTAAACTGGAATTCCTGCCTATGAGCAGTGTTGCCAGCAGGCTACTTTTTTAAAACTCAGAATTCTTTGTTTGACACCGCATTTGCGATGTGGTAAAATCCCTTTTATTTTCATTTTAATTAGTATGATATTAAATAAGGTTAAGGAGGGCGAATGTTACTCTTTCGAAAATATAGTGTCAATCAAGAAATCTAAATTTAAAAAAGCATCATGTAGCACATCATATAACACAATTTTTGTTTCTGGGTAATATGAATTATTCTTTAATTAGTTATATCATAAAAACATGAGAAAACATTTCTTCCCTGCAAAAAAAATTGCTTTTATGATCAGGATAATGAAACTTTAATCACTTAACAGATCAATATTTTTGAAAAAAAACTTCCATATAACGTCTATTTTTTCCTTCTCTTTTAAAGAATTTTTAATCTTTTATCATCGGTATTTCAAAACAGAGATTTTTACCTAATTGAATCACAAAAATACTTTTATTAAATAAAACAAAACTTACAATAAAATTTCACTTTTGCTAAAAATAAATTCTGATTGGAGCATGGTTAAACATGGATGTTTGGAGCAATTTTAACCCGAGGGGACGCGCGCAGGGCCTAATAGACCCGGAGTGCATATGGTTTTTACCGTTGTAACCACTAATTTTTTAAAAGTAGTCTTCAATTTATTTTATCGGAAAATTTGTAAGAATTGTCTCCGTCTAAATAAAGTGACTTATAATTTGATTTTATTGGTGGCGAAGTTAAAACCATTCATACCCTGGGTAAGCGCGCGTCCTCCCGGATTAATAGTTATTTTTGCTCTATAAGATGATAGATATTCCAAAAATAAAATAAAAGATAACTGCTATTTGAAATTTTCTGATTTTAATTTATCATTTCCAAGTAAAATTTCCGCCTGATGCGGCATCACTGTTTAGGAAACGTACGGAAAGACTTATATTGAAAATGTCACTGATTACGGATAATATTAAAATTAAAAACAAATCTTTATTAGTTCAGGACTTATGAAACAGACTGTAATTAGAATTAAAAGAAGAACTTTCCGACAATTACTTTGTTTTAATAAAAATAAAAAATCGATTTAAAACATATGTATAAGTTAGCAGCTGTGGAACTATCACTGTGAGATCCCCAAAAGCAAAGTTTCAGGGATATAACTACTTTATTCTACATACTTGTTGCTTAATTAAACAGAAACCAGTGCTGTCAAACCAGAACAGGGTTCGCACACTCCTTATATTTTTTAAGGACTCCGGCACCGCTATCAATGACAAGAAAATTTATATTTAATTTTAAAGAAACAAAATTCACAACCAACACGTTTATTCTCAAATTTCGCAGTTTTTTGCTGCAGTGAAATATTTTGAAAATTCTGTAAGAATTAAGTGGTAAAAATGTGCGAACCCTGCAGAAATAGAAATTGATTACATAGCATCCATGCACTAGTTCTTGAGATACAAGAAAATACAATCCTACGTGATTGGTTGTTGCCTTCTACTTTCTTATAGGCTGTTCATTCAGCTTGTTCCCTTTGCAGCATTTTCATTTCAGTTGTCCTGTTGTTTTCACAGTAGACGGGTGTCTACTTTGCGCCTGACGAAGAAAAACTGAGTTCTTTCGAAAGGCCTCGCACATTTTAGTATATTTTTTATGGTGTTTTTAAGAAGTTTTTATTATAGTTCGAACAGTTCTTGAGGTACTTTATTGCAAAATCGTTAAAAATACAGCATAGCAACACCATCTGTACGACAATTTGCGCCAAAAACTAAAATACACAAATTTATATCACAGATTAACTGAAATCTGAAGTTTTTGAAAATTTCATGCATTTGTTCTTAAGATAGAGCTATTGCAATAATCAGGAATAATGCACCATGACAGCACCACCTGTTGATCTATTTGAACCAAAACGTAATCAGCACCATGTTATATGAAGTTATTACTAAATATAAAAATCTATGAAAATACATGCTGTAGTTCTTGAGATATGGTTATTGTGGAAATTTTAAGTAATGCAGTATAACAGCGCCACCTATTGAACGATTCACACCAAAAACTAATCAAATATAGTTTAAATCAAGATCTCACATTATCTAAAGTTTTGTCAAATTCCATATATTAGTTTTTGGGGTAGAGCTATTCCAATAATCACGGATAATCCACCATGTCAGAGCTACCTCTTGAGCAATCGTCACCAAAATGTAATCCTCTCCATATTCTATGAAGTTTACTAAAGTTATAGTAAATCGAAAGTTTTATGAAAATCCATGCATTAGTTCTAGAGGTATGACTATTGTGAATAATGCAGCAAAGCAGCGCCACCTGTTGAGCGATATACACCAAACACAAATTAGATCTAGATTTTAACAACTTTTAACAGAATCTAAAGTTTCGTGAAATTATGTGCTTTAGTTTTTAGATACAGCACTCACAATCTTTTTGTCATATACAGACAGACTCATAGACAGATATTTCATAATAAAAAAATGTTTTTCGGGTTCTCTGACACTTAAAATGTGTAAATCCATCAAAAACTGAATTTCGAAAATTTTCATTAATCCGATACTTTCTTCTTGCAAAAATAGAAGAAAAAAAAGTCGTGTAAGTTCTTAGATATCATTCTAAAGTTCTGAGTAATATTCCAGTTATTTAAATAATATGCATTTATATATAAGTACAATGTATCTTTATACAATTTACGCAAGAAATCATCAACCTGCAGGTCAGCGAGTTACCACTATTTCAAGAAAAGTAAAATTACCTGGTTTAGCAACAGAAATTTTGCTATTAAATGAGTTGAATATTAAGTTTCTAAATTTCTAATAACAAATTTTAGCCAAAAAAATTAAATAATTCTTATTGAGATATTTCCAAATAAAATGCAAAAACCTAATAACTTATAAATTTCATCGACTTCTATATTGGGATAGAAAATACTTATATGATTAACTCAAGAGGTATCAGGTATATTAGCTAGATTAACAAAAAATTTCTTTCTACACAGTATTCCGACACTTAAGCAGATTTCTCTGGAGAATAAAGCTTTAACGAAATTTACTAAACTCCATCATCACTTGCATATTTCACCTTGAAAAAAATATGTTTTTTTCTTTTTTTTTTCTTTTTTCTTTTTTTCTTTTTTTTTTTTAAGTGGAACATACTTGAATTGTGATATTTACTTTTGTTTCAAAATTTTTGTAAAGCTTCATTTTATATTAACACGACCATGCATGAAATATTTTAAAGGCCATTAAAAGCATATTTTTTACTTCAGATCAAAATTGGATTATTAATCCATTCGCAAATGTATGAGGTCTACCCGAATGTTCTATCCGATAATGTTATTTCACGTTTATTACTATTTTTTTAAATTCAGATTTATTCATTTGCACAACTTTTTTTGAAATGGTAAAGTTCCCATTCTTTTCACATTAACGAATAGAACTTTCTGGTAAACCTAATACATGAACTCAGAAATTAACTTCTATTTTCAAAAATTTCTTTTATATTCAAAGCAGAAATTTTTAATGGTAGTTTTTGCATCATTTAATTACAGTTGTTTCAAGTGAAAAATCTTTTAGAGAAATTTTCAAAATAGATGCCTAAAATTCGAGCATGTGACCCAGTGATGCCAAATGACCTAACGTCCTACGCTACTCGAAGCTAATGAAAAAGACATGCTACCGCGGTGCATTCCATGTGTCTCTTTTTACAGGCCGATAGTATGACGTGACGGTCTTTTTGTACACTTGCATAGGTGCATTCGTGTATCACTTAACTCCATAGACCTTTAAAAATATATACCGTAATTTCGGGTGTATAAGCCGCAGATCAAACAATTCTTTTTGGACCCAGAAATCTTATTTAGTGATTGAAGACAAATATTTACGGCGATCTGACTAGTTATATTTGTTTTTAAAAAAATTCTGGGTCGAAAAAGAATTGTTTGAGCTGCGGCTTATACACCCGAAATTACGGTACGTGTAAAGAACTCCTATAGCCTTTCTTTTTCGTTATCCTTGCTACGCCAGTAACGTGAACAAATATGCAAGCTAATGTTTAACCAATCGTAGCGTTTCTTTCAAATTTTTCCTTTACATTTTAGTACATTTCAACGATTTTTTATGCAATGGATATCTGAGGTCAAATCTAAGCGGATATCTTTGGGCTTTTCGCATTATGGTTAGAAATTCTCACATTTTTTTTCTTTGGAACCGAATTCGAAATTGTAAGTGTCATCAAAAAACAACTGCAACCAAAACAGATAAAGTACGAAAATCTTTGATTAGATATGACCTTTAGGCATCCTATGTATAAAAATGAATATATAAATAAAAAATTAATAAATTTAATTGCAAACAAGAAATATAAAAAGAACAATACCATTCGTTTAACATTAGTTTACGAGTGTGACAATGATAAAATGATAATTTTTGAACATTAATGCTGATTTCTAAAAATGTACCGGGTGTCCCAAAAATGACTGATGGATTTTAAAATTCAATAACTTGCAAACGGTGACAGGTATTTAAAAATTTTTTTGTAGCAGGGTTATGTATAATGTCAGGAGTTTTTTTTACCGTAATTTATTTTAGTTCGCATCTCAAACAATAGGTGGCGCTGACGGCGATTGAAGGCCAGGTCGACGCTTCACTCAGCACTGATCACCTGGCCTTCAATCGCCGTCAGCGCCACATATATACATACATACACGTATATATATTTAAATAAAAAAGATTCTAATTTAACGGTACCGGTGTAAATTAATTTTCTAATGCTATACTGTTCCATTAATGATATATATATATATACACTATATTGCCATTGGTTATTGGACACTTGCGATTTTAGACATTTTACTAAATATCTAGAAAAATGCATGAGGAATCATCTCGAAACTTTTAGTGTATAAATATAATAGTATGCGTCATACATCTCCGGGAAGATTTTACCGAAACTCCATAGGGGACCGTCAACAAATTAAAAAAGAATGAATATCTTTTGAATAACCCTGTCAAAACTAATGTAGCAAAAGCGCTCAAACTCTAGATTATGATTGAATACCTTATTGTAATACACTGTGGTCATTTTTATGCAAATAGCATGCATACTCGCAGAGTAATTAAGGTTTTTATAAAAATGGCCCCAAATAATTTTTCCCTTATAATTTTCAGAGTTCTTAATATAAAATAATATTTTTTTTCAGAAAATATGACAAACAACATTGCACACAGTACCCTGTAATTAAAATTAAAAAATAATAAAAATTGTATGAAAAATGAGTAGGTTTACTAAATAATTTTTTACTGCGCATGCGTCAAAGATATCAAAGTTTCATTTGCATATTATGTTAGCTAAATGTATAGAGTAACTTTTGTAAAAGTCTCAAAATTATAGCTTGAAAATTCTGAATGTAATCGTCTATAGAAAAAGGACAAAATCCGTTGTTTCCAAAATAAAGCAAAAAAAATGAGGGATTTTATCCAAAAGTAGTCGTAACATCCGTATTGTGTATTCTATATTGACACTAATCAATGAATATATGGATACAACCCCTCTTGTTGTTTCTTCATTTTGAGAATAACGGATTTTCAACTTATTCAATTGACGATTATTTTCAGAATTTTCAAGTTATGGTTTTGTGACTTTCACAAAAGTTGCTCTATACATTTAGCTAACATAATATGCAAATGAAACTTTGATATCGTTGACGCATGCGCAGTAAAAAATTATTTAGTAAACCAACTCATTTTGTATACAATTTTCATTATTTTTTAATTCTGATTACAGGGTACTGTGTGCAATGTTGTTTGTCATATTTTCTGAAAAAAATATTATTTTATATTAAGAACTCTGAAAATTATAAGGAAAAAACATGGAAAAATTTGGGACCATTTTTATAAAAACCTTAATTACTCTGCGAGTATGCATGCTATTTGCATAAAAATGAACACAGTGTATTACAATAAGGCATTCAATCATAATCTAGAGTTTGAGCGCTTTTGCTACATTAGTTTTGACAGGGTTATTCAAAAGATATTCATTCTTTTTTAATTTGTTGACGGTCCCTTATGGAGTTTCGGTAAAAAATCTTCACGGAGATTTATGACGTATACTATTATATTTATACACTAAGAGTTTCGAGATGATTCCTCATGTATTTTTCTAGATATTTAGTAAAATGTCTAAAATCGCAAGTGTCCAATAATCAATGGCAATATAGTGTATATATATATATGAATATAGATATATAGATATTCATCATGATTTTTCTTTACTTCATAACCAGAAATTCTTTGAACAATTTTTCAGACATGGCCAAGAGGGAAAAAAAATCTCGAGTGGTTTTTCACGACAATATTGGAAAAGGAAATAATTCTGCTTTCTATTGCCATACTTTACAAACAATATTGAACACCAATCGTTTATATATGAAACAGTAATACAAATATTATAGGAAAATTTCGCTGACGATTATTTTTAAATACAACATTACATAAAGTTGCAATGCAGGATAATGTTAAGACGTTGTCGACGTGAGACATGAATTTTTGTGTTTTGGAGAAATGTAATTCCGCCCTCAGACAGTACATTTCCATTTTATATCTTGCACTATTTCTCCAAAAAAAAGATCAATAAATTAATAAATAAAAATAGGATATTAAAAAAGAGTATTGTGCCTATAAATAATGTGAATAGAAACAATACAATTATTATACACACATTTTTATGTGAACATAATAAAATTGATATACATTTATGAAGTAGGGGGAACTGGGGTACATTGATACAGTTTTTTTCTAAGATTTTTTTTGGTGTCAAGAAAGTAGAAAATTCAAGTTTTTTTTCCATGAGGTGACAGCAAAACTTGTGCAGTATGTTATAAAAATGTACAATCATTGTTTTATATAGTATTTTTGCATGTAATTTTAAAAAAATCAAAAAAAGTCATTTGTATCAATGTGCCCCATCCCCGGGGCAGATTGATACGTTTGAGAAAAATGACGACAAAATAATACCAATGCATTTTTTTCATAGAAAATGAATTAGAAAACCATTTTATATTTATTTATAAAAATTCAAATCACCCACAATTTATTTTTAAGCAATATTAAAGCAATCAAAATTAAATATATTATGACCTGATGTTCTGGCTGTTTCTTGTCTGATTGTTGGCTGTGGTAACTTTGTCATATCTAGCACTTCAACCCCAGCATTATCTTCTTTCTTATGAAAGATGAAAAAATTACCAGTTTTTCTGTTTATAAATAGGTTCATAAACCGAAAATAAAGGATAATTATATTAAAAATTCTGTTTATAACATAAGTATCATTTTCTGTTCTGCAGTTTGTTTCTCTTACTTAACATTTCGCATGTCGAAAATACTTTTTTCTCTGGAGAATCGATATAAATTCGAGATTTGCCAGAATGGCGTCCTTTTCTTTTATTAGTTCTACTAGCACTAGATGCTGGGTAAGTTCCTACGTCTTCTGTTTTCAAAAATACTATAAAATGTTCTAATATAAAGAAATTAGAGCTATTTCACTTCAATAAAAACTAATATTAGAAATTTTTCGTGAAAAAAAAGGTTGGATTAAGGAGTGTATGGTAAAAAAAATAATAAAAGATAATGAAAATATGAACTATTAAAGGATTTAGGCTGTATCAATGTGCCCCGTCATAGACTGTATCAATGTGCCCCATACAGCGATTTTGAATAAAATGAGTCTCAAATCCAACACTTCACAATATATCTAACAATAAATAATGAAGAACTGATAAAGAGTAGCTGTACTTACCAGGGAGAGTATTCATTTTGGTTGAAAATACTGGAACAGTTATATAATAGCATTTCAATTGTACAACTCATATTTACTTTTGAACAACAAAAACAATAAATCACCCGTCCCATTTCATCAAACTACTGAATCATTCCAAGATTTTCTGTATGTAGTTGAATACACTAGCATCATCTTTTGGAGCTGTTGTGAAACTTCCTGTAATGACCCTGTGAGCGGTAGAGGGGGTGTATCAATGTGCCCCATGTATCAATGTACCCCAGTTCCCCCTATATACTAAAATATAAGGGAGAGGAGGGCACGTTTGAACATTTTTTCAGAAATCAATATATTTCTTACCGGAATTATATTTATTGAATTTTAAATATTACATAGTAAAAACAATGCATTACTTCATCATATGAACCATAAATTAAACATTTTCCAAACAAGTTAAATAAGTTATGAGGAGTTAAAAAGTTGATAGATTTATGTTCAAACCTGCCCCATGTAGATGTACCTTTGAACAAATGAATAAAAAATGAAAATATTGAGAGTTTTTATAAAAAATTGCATATGTTACAGAAATATAAAGCAATATAATATAAAATTAAGTAACGACATTTTATAGAAATTACTAATTTTTTTGTTATTTAACCAAACTTAAATCCATCAAAGTTGATGTCAAAACTCATTGTTGATAAAACACAAAGTATTTGGTTGAGAAAACTTTTTTACAATATCCTTCAAATACACCAATGTGATATCTGATGCTTCTGGAAAATTAAAATTTTTCATCCATTTTTTTAAGAGACCTGATATAACATTCCATTTTATCAGTTACGCAAACCAGAAATAATGTTTGGAAACCTGATAAATCATGAAACATTATTTTGTATCCAGGATTTGCGATTATCCAATGTATGAGCCCCAACATCAATTTAAATTTGAAACTACCCATCAGTGATACATATAGAGGTTGGAATCTATGTCTACAATATGGGAAATTGTTAGCAGTATAAGCCCATGTTTGACATTCTTAATTAACCACTTTTCACATAAAAAAATCAGAAATAATAATATTTGATACATTAACAATTCTTTACTTCGTAGCTTTAAGTGTTCTCTTTAAATTATTTAAATTATTATTTATCATTATATAGTTTATTCGGTGTTTTTTCGCTGTTCAATGGTGCCCCATAACACGGGACTCAACATTACAACAAATTACTCAATTCGGCTGAAGAATTTGAATAAAACAAAGCTTATAAACTAAAGATAACATCTTTATTTAAGCATTGAACAATAAATTAAAATGTTACGAATCGAAATTTGTAAACAAAAAATTTACAACTTTATTTTCTTAAGTTTAGATTCAAGAGGGAGAAAAATACATATCTTGCTTAGAAAATAGTTCATACAAAATAGTCACATATTGTTCATACAAAATGGTACAGCTTTGTATACTTATTTCCTTGAAGCTGTAGTAATATATTGCCACATACATTTTTTTTAAATACTTTATTTAAAGGAAAATTTTTAGAGTGTTCAAAGGAGCCCCCAGTTCAAATGTGCCCCCCTCTCCAATATATTCTGTACAATCTGTGTTGCAAAGAATATTTGTTATTAATTTAGGGACACAAAATTATTCCATTACAAAAAGGTATAAGGGAGGAACATTGTTTGGGGCGCATTTTAATAATATTAAACCATTTCACATTTTATGAAATTGATATACGTTGCTGAGGTTTATTACAAGTTACTTCCTGTGTAATAGAAATCTAATAGCATTAACAGGGATACACAAAAGATTTCAGATACACTACTGCATAAGATGTACTGTATGCTATTACACCAAGATTTGAATATTTTTAAAACTTCCTTATAGTACGAACGCACCACATTTGCTACGCTTGACGTGCAATTTCCAACTTGTTATAATATTGCCAGGAACAGAGAAAATATTTTTAATAAATAACACTATGTAATCAAACTACATGAATATTTCATACATATCGGTATTTCTTTTTGCGGTGTTAAACAAAAAGTTCTGGTCGAGGTTAATCATGTGTAACCCATCGTTAAAATTTTCTGAAGCAATTAAATGTGACTGAAAGTAACTTGCACTGTATGAATTATTTACTCCATTTATGTGAATTTGAATAGCAGACTGTTTGTATTTCACCCTGAAGTACAGATAAATAACTCTAAAATTAATTTATACGATTATCTCCCCATTATCAATATGATCATCGCTTCTTGAGAAATTATTGAAATATGCTTTGGCGTTACAGTGTTGTAGATACATATTCCTTATCGTGCGTGTAAATTTTAATGAATGTCACGCAATCAGTAATTAGCATTTATTACAAATGTAATATTCATTACAATACACAGTTATAATATAACTCACGAAACATTTCGGATAAATGATGACATTTCTTTCTAAGTGTATTGTGCTGTCGAATCTTTTGTTTGCATTTATGATTGTTCACATTATAATAATAAATCTATACATTCTACAGGGTGTACGATTATACCTTTAATTAATTATATATAAATAAAAAATAATACGGGCATCCAAATATGAATCTTTGAAATTTTATAAATTTTATGAGCGCTGTATTGCACAGTTTCATTTTCGCTGAACACTTTGTAAATAAAGTAATGATTGTTCATTCCTATAATTTCTTCTTTTATTCATTCATTATTATTGATCCATTAACACTCTGTAATATTATTAAGACTTTGTGGAGACACAGTACCACTGCCATAGTTCGTACGCATTAGAGAATTTGGGGGAATTAAGATTTTTAGTACCAGAAATTTCGTAAAATATTTGCCACTATTTGTGAAGATAAGATTTTTTTTTCATTAAAAAAGCTATATTTTAATTTACGAAAATTTTTATAAGATGTCCTAGAAATTCCTTGAAGCTTACGAACCCTGATTACCAAAACAAAAAAAAAGGTGATAACTAGAGAAGAAAGCTAAAATTTAAGTATTGAACAGACATAAGAACAAAAACGAATATTTATATGAAATATTTCTTAAGTTATAACTTTTTTAAGGGTAAAAGAACTTTGTAGTCTACCTGTAAATCGCACACTTAATGTAAAGTAACAACATTTTAAAGATTTATTAAAAAATCGTGTGAATAAATACTTATTTCTAAGCTATTTTTACATCATAAGTATAATCTTAACCACTTAACTGATAGACATGTTTGAAAAAAACTTTCAAATAATGCCTATTTTATCATGCCATTTACATAATTTTCATCACCAGTTATCGAAAGAAAAATTGTTGCCTAATTGAAGCAGTAGAATGCTCGGATTGAATAATGCAAAATTGACTATAAAACTTTACTTGTGAAAATAATAAATCCTGATTGGAAAATAGATGCCCGTACGTGGTACGGGAAAATCATGATTGGCAAAAACATTTGATCGATTGATGTACGGGCAAATCAGGGAAGAGGTTAAATAGTTCCACAAATCTCCTTAAAAAATCAATATCACTTTTCTGTTGTGTATGTAGCAAAACATAATAGAAAAAATTGCCTATTTTTTTTCAACTGAACTGTGGTATAATTTTATCCATTAGTGAAATTGTGTCTCAAAATGCAGCATTTCACAATATTAAATCAGCAGCGATACAAAAACACTTAATTTCTTTAGACTAAGAAAAATATTTTATTGCATTTATATCATAAATTATCAAGTGAAAACAGGAATTTACATAAAAGCATTTCACTTATCTGTGTACAAAGTAATAAAATTTTAACTTTAAATCTCTTCATTAGCAGTATTGCCAAATTTATTGAATTAAACCGAATTTGCAAATAAATGAATTTGATTATTTATTGAATCATGGTGCGTTGATAGCATCTTCATTTTAGTTTTAATGACTGAAAGAAGAGTATTTTAATATGTACCAATATATGAAAAATTTGAAGTGAAACTTTTATATTTCCCCCCCAAAAATTGTCTGAAATACTGGTTTCAATCATTAATCTCAGCTTTTTATGAAAAGAACTACTTTGCTACTGAAAAGATTTTTAAACAGAAAAAAATGTTGATGTAGTATATAAACAATTATTTGTGTTTTCTCTTATGCTTGTTTGATTTTTGTAATTTGAATTGTGACTAGGCTTTGTGAAATGTGACTAGGCGAAAATTATCCAATTCCCACTGCTAAATTTTTAATATTCTCCGTCTATTAAGAATACTAATAAAATCAATCCAAGCATTTTTAATAAAAATTATTGCCAAGTAAAAATTATTGACTACAAGATGTTTTCACCCTTGGTCATGTTACATTTTGCTTATCTTAAACCGATCGCGGCGCCTTATTATACCCTAGCGAGTTTTGTTTGAACTAAATGTTTTTTTTTCTTTTTTTGCGCCAATCAGTTTCTAATGGTCTGATATTTATATCTTCCAAATATGAAGAAACTACAGCCACTGCTTCTCTCGCTAGGGCGTCCCAAACAGGGATACTTTAATTTGAACCACCCTGTATTTTTTATCATAGAATTTTATTTAGTTGTATTGGTTGTACTGGGTATAAAGCAACTTTTTAATCATAAGAATATCTATCTACATATTACATGTATCTTACATGGTGTCTATACATGTTAAATATATCATTTATTTATGATTTATTATTTTTGTCTGCATATTTTATATTATATATAAAATTTATAAATTCGGATCATTTAACCACCTTATTTGCCCGTTCGTCGTACAAGATAAAAGTGATTGCTTGATCCGTCACTTTAAAGCTTTTCAACAAGGATAATTTTTTTAATTATAATTTCTTATTATTTAATGGTAGAAATATTTGGACTAAATATTGTGAATATCATAGCCTTAAATAGAGGTGTTTATCCCATATTTTCAATTTACTGTATGTAAAATAGTTAAATGATTGGTAACAAATTTCTCTAATGGTGGCAGTTAATTTAATATTGACGAGCAAGTTTGTGTAGTTTCTGGCGTATAATTTGCTGATCAATCACATTTGCACTCAGAAAATTCCTTTTATAATTGAAGTCTGTTAATTGCCGCGATTTAATAAATTATATTTTATTACATAAAATTTTGTACCTAGACATGTTTTTCTCATCGATGGAATACATGACGAAAATTATATTTGGTCATAGCAATGTAAGCATTTTTTTCTTTAGCATTTAAATTTTATGACACGAATAAAGTTTATATTCTTATCAAATCGAAAGCACTTTGGAAATATGAGTGCAAACAACTGACATTTATAATATCTATTTCACCATCTAAAATTATAATTATATTCTTTTCTATTTATTATCTCCACTGAAAAGGACCATAAATATTCATCTAGTAAAGTTCCTAAATAAAAGAATATCTGGATGATCCTGTAAGGATAACTATTGGTTTCCAATAATGACATCATTAATATTATCATTCTTGGGTGTATGATTTCACGAAATACTAAAGGATTGGGAATTCATACATAATAATTTCATGTTTATTTGTAAATATGAATTCACAAATTTGGCTAATATGCTTGAAAAGTGAAACAGACCGTGAAAAATTTCTGCCTATTGATAAATTGTTTATTGAGAATAAATAAATGAAGTATCATTTAAGATTTTTATGTTTTATAATTGTCAGTTCATTGGACGTTTATATTTCATAAAATATGTAGGATATCTGTTAAGGCGCAACACTAGGCACAGAAAAAGACCCGGATGATAATGTAAAGTCTGTGGGAGCGTTCTTTTCAATATCTCGCTCAAATTTTAATATTTTTAAATGATTTCTTTTGCATAGGATAGCTGAGGATGATCTACAGCCGGCCTAGTTTTTACTTTTTCGATTTTGCTTATATATTTTTTATATTATGATAGTTTCAATTTCAAAACCGGTTTAAACCGCTTCTCAAATTTAAAGTAATTTTTTACAAATAATCTGAAACCAAAATTAAAAAAGTAACAAGAAAGAAAAATCATGCGTTAAGCATAGATTATGAAGCACTTTCCAACACTTAATGAAATCTTTAACAAAACTTTGTTATTTAGGGAAATAATAGTGTATAACCGAATATACCCAAATATGTATTCCAGTACATTAGAACGGCTCTGTATTTCATATGTCAGTTCATATAATGGGAAAATTTAGCTTAGCAAGAAAATACCCAGTAGCTTGAAATTTCTTTTTCAGCAATTCGTACTATGAGATGGAAACATACTTGGATACTTTTGTTCAGCCCTGTAGTTTACATTGTACCTTTATTACACGTCAGCATTAGGCTAAAATTTATTGTAAACTAAAACACTTTTAAAACAACTGAAATCACATACCAAATGAAAATCAAATCCTGAATTGCTTAAAAGGCGCAAATGCCAACCTAGTGAAAAAGATTCCATGCCGGGAATCGAACCCGGGCCATCAGTATAGCGCACTGACGTTCTACCGACTAAACCACATGGAACGACACCCAGCAAGAAACTTATCACTATTACTTGTTGGCAAGGCTACAAACGTAGCACAAGATGGAATATAATCCGCGAGCCACCGACCTGGGGCAATCACGAAACTCAAATCTATCCAGCATCGATTGAATATATATTAATGCGTGGAAATTTTTCCCAGAGAGAAAATTCGCCTTGAATGTAACATACCAAATGAAAATCAAATCCTGAATTGCTTAAAAGGCGCAAATGCCAACCTAGTGAAAAAGATTCCATGCCGGGAATCGAACTGAATCGGGACTGATGGCCCGGGTTCAATTCCCGGCATGGAATCTTTTTCACTAGGTTGGCATTTGCGCCTTTTAAGCAATTCAGGATTTGATTTTCATTTGGTATGTTATATTCAAGGCGAATTTTCTCTCTGGGAAAAATTTCCACGCATTAATACAACTGAAATCACATTCTCATAAATCATCATTCATAGGCGTCCATGTACCGAATTCTTTTCGTGGCCCTGTATATCCCTTTATCTATATTCTGCAAACATTTCTCAGTAAATTGAATGCAACTCAGCGTAAAAATGCATAGCTTATTTAAGAACTACGTTTAAATAATTTACACTCATATTCAGTAACGTTGGTGATCTCTTTTGGGTAGCCCTGTATATCAACTATAACATTTATACACACCATATAATGTGCATATATTTAGCGAAATATAAACGCGAATATCATTATTAAAATGCGTTTCATCCCTCCATCAGCCATCATCGGACACATATACGGTACTTCGGAAAGAATATACTATTTGAAATCTTTTGTATGGTCCTGTAAATGCTGTGTACTTCATATTATGCAAGACAGTAGCATATAATTTATATTAAGCTTCAGTGACATGTATCAATTTTATTATACATGAAAAAGCTTAATATATTTAAAATATTTCACACACAATTCCCCCTTTTACCATTATCTAATGGAATTCTTTTGTGTGGCCCTGTAAAATGAATAATAGCTACATTTTCACCTTATATTTTACAGAATGCATATTTTAATATGTTTGACAGGGTATAACATTTTTAAAATTCCTTTGAAACGATTTTCCCCCATAGGCCGTAATGTAATAGGAAACTTTTGATTCGCCCTGTATATAAACTAATCATGGTAGAAACTTCATTTTTGATAGGACTTGTGCTAGGTAAACGTCAGTAACGTCCAAAAATTTCATGGCAATCCGAGTATATTAACGATTTTTCCCCATGGGTCGTAATGTAATGGAAAACTTTTGATTCGCCCTGTAGATAAACTAATCATAATAGAAACTTCATTTTCAATAGGACATGTGCTAGGGTAAACGTCAATGACGTCTTAAAATTTCATGGCAATCCGAGTATATTAACGATTTTTCCCCATAGGCCGTAATGTAATGGGACACTTTTGATTCTCTCTGTAGATAAACTAATCATGGTAGATGCTTCATTTTCAATAGGGTTCGTGCTAGGGTAAACCTCAATAACGTATAAACATTTCATAGCAATCCGAGTTTATTTACTGGAGTTAGAGCGTGGACAGACGGACAGACGGCCAGACAAACCGAATGCATAAGCACTTTTCAACTTTGTTGGAAAGTGCTAAAAACTAAGCCGGTTGTGGGTTGTCCTCAGCTATCTTATGCAAAAAAATCATGAAAAAATATTAAAATCTGAGCGAGATATTTGAAAAGAACGCTATCCCATAGAGTTTTTATTATTATCCGAGTCTTTTTCTATGTTTAGTGTTTGGCCTTAATACTTTAGGACAATTTAAGGTATATATAAACAGTGACAGATCTGGGCATTTACATCATGAAATATTAAAAAAGACTTAAAAATAAAAATAACTTGATTGCTAAATGGTGTATAAAATGTTACAATATATAAAAACTATACAAACATTAAAGTAAATTTAAGAATAGTTGACAGATAGTTAACTAATATTTGAGAACAGTTGACTGTTAATATAATGATCTTTTAATAGTTGAATAGTAATGTAATGAAGTTTCAGCAATTCTTGACTGGTAACATAATGAACTTTTGACAACAATAGTTGACTGGTAATATAATGAAATTTTGAAAGCAGTAGTTATCTGGTAATATAATGAACTTTTGAAAGCAATAATTGACTGATAATATAATGAACTTTTGAAGTTGGCACTGCATGTTTTCCTGCGTATTATTGGTTGAAGCAGTAGTTGACTGGTAATATAATGAACTTCCGAATTTGAAGTCAGTCATACTCTGTTTGGAAGCAGTATAAAGATATTTTCCTGATGATGATCTCAGACGAAGGTAGAAATGTTGAATTTCTTAAATTTACTTTAATATTTGTAAAGTTTTTGAATTTTGCAACATTTTGTACACCATACAGTAATCATGTTATTTTTATTATATAAAGTTCTTTCCTTACCATGAAAGAAATTCATCATGCATTTACTTAATTTTTGTCTATAGTTTTGATTTTACATACTTCGCTACAGTTAGATAGGAAATAATAAATCCGTTTGTAACTATGAATATTATATAATTATAGTGTATTATTCAAATACAATGCATTTATTATTAAAATGGAAAAAATCATTAACCCTTTACGACGCAGTGGTACCACGCCGGGATCACCTAATTTTAATTCCAAATTTACAAACGGCGCTATGAATATTTTAATAAAATTTTGATTTTACGATGAACGTTTAAAATAAGAAATTTTCAATTTCCAAAAAAGTCGATTGTAAATTTCAGTGTAAGTTAATCATTTCGTCATTTTATAAACAAAAGTCTTCTGTGCCAATAAGGGTTAATAAAAGCATTAGTTACAAACAGTGATTAGTATCAAAGCAGCAATGTGGAGGCAATATTTTGCAATAGTTTAAAAATAAAAATAGATTCTTTTTATTGAATACTTTCCAATTGATTCATAATCTTGACAACAAGGAATACGAACTTGTCTCTTTGGATTCCAAATGCCTAATTACATACCTATTACCACATTAACGATTTAACACTAGAACGCCCGGAAGGAGTCGATTCGACTCCGATCCAGCGTTGCCAGTGGGCTACTTTTTTTCAATTCTGATTTCATGACTGGCACCACTTTTTTGAAGCGGTAAAATTCCTCTTGTTTACTCTGTGATTAATAAGTCATTAAATACGACACATTTTACTGTTTCAAAAAAGTGGTGTGAGTCAAGAATTTGATTTTAAAAAAAGTAGCCCATCTGGCAACAATGCTCCGACCATATGATTAAATTTCAATTCCAGCCAGAAATTTTATCTCGAAATAAGTTAAATTTAAACTACGCAGATTTACGTTAAATAAGTCAATTGAATATTTTTGAATCAAAATTCCGGTGTGAAATGTTATTATCAAAGTTGAGTAAAATTTCCGGGCGTTCTAGTGTTAACCCTTTCAGGGGCAGAAGAATTCCGCACGTAAAGTGATGAAACAACTCACTGATCCCAGAATATTCAAACAAACTTCTTAGAAATTCACCATAATTTCATCAGTTGGTAGCTACCGTAATACTTACCCATCATATATATGCATATATAATATATGAAAATAAAACATTTGTAAACTATTTATGAAATGCACTGCAAATCCAAAACAAAATTAAAACGTGTATTTAAATATTTTTATTATACATAGTAATGCTCTATTAATGAGTTGCTGATGAATCTATTTCGACAAATTATACAACACGCAAACTACTCAAGTAGTACTGAATTGCGAAAGAGAAACATCCTTATAACTCCAAAAATAATAACCTTATTAACTAACAGTTTATTGCGTTGGATTAAGCGTCTCATTTCCAATTAAAATATATCTTTGAATTGAAATTTCAATGAATACAGGGTCATGAAAAATCGAAGAATGTTGAAAACATTATTACAGATATCTCGGCAACTGATAATTCGATCAACTTCGTTCTTTATGCAAACTTTGTATTATTTTATTGTCTTTTACGCTCCTTCCTTAAAATAAAAAAATTCAAAAATTTTTATATACCTTTCATCAGAAAAAATTTTCGAGAGTCCGAAAAAAATACTTCCGGATGATCGAGAATACTGATATTAAACAGGCTTCGTCCCACTCTTACATACTAAGTACATACAAAATTTCAAGTGTCTATCTCAATTTGTTCGGGAGATTAGTTCAGACACACAGACATACAGGCAGACAGACAAACAAACAGACGGACGGCAAATTTTTTTTTCTAAAAATATGTTTTTCGAAATCTCCAGTGTCTAAAACGTGTAAATCCGTAAAAAAAAAAAAAATTTCGAGTTTAAAAACGATTGCAAGACTTACCCTATGCTACATATGATGGGTAAGTAATAAAAGCTTGCTGTTTTGAACTTTCTTTGAAAAATCAAAATTTTATTAAAATTATCTTGATGTCATTTGTAAATTTTGGAATTAAAATTAGGTGGCTAGACCCTCTAACCACCGCCCTTGATGAAAGGGTTAACTAGTGAACACATTGCGCGACCAACTGATTTTAATTTCGAAATTAACAGGAGCATCATTATTTTATTGTTTTGCTTTTATTATAAAAGTGTAGAAAAGCAAAATTTTATTTTCTAAGAAGTTCTTTTGTAAATTCTGGTGCAAGTCAATTATTTTATCATTTTAAGGGCATAAATTTTCTGTCTTTGAAAGGGCTAACCGTTTCCCTTCACAGGTCTGGCAGGCAGTGTTGACGCAGCTGGCTGGTTTCAAATTTAAGCATTTTCTGAATTTTTCCCAGTCATTTTTAATAGTTATTCTTGCTTTATAAGTTGATAAAGCTTTCATTAACAAATTGACTGAGTTCGTATGTTTCAAGTACCTTTTACCAGAATTTTCGTGTACTATATATTTACTTTTTTATGTAAAAGAAATATGTTTTCAGATATGGCGACCAATAAGTTCAAAATTTCTTGTATTCAAACGCGTGAAATCCCCCTGATACTTCGATATGTACTAACCCTGAGTAAAAGGAAATTACTATTCTAAAATTTCTTGAGTAACCATAATTTCTGGCGTATAATCCGCGGATCAAACAATTCTGTTTGGAACTAGAAAATTGTTTTTAGTTATTGAAGCTAAACATTTACTGCGATCTAAAAAGTTATAAATTACTTTTAAAATATCTGAGGCAAAAAGTTATTGTTTGATCGGACGATTATACGCTGGAAATTACACTAATTCGATATTTCTAAAAAAAAAATCCACCGAATGCAATAACTCTGCGTGGCAGGGTCTGATTATCAACAGCGCATACATCCACCCACTAAGGATCTGATTACCAACCAGACAGGTTTTCATAAGTTACCATATTTTTGGCAATATGCTGTGATTAACCCTTTGCATTCCGTTGTTGCGGCTGCCGTGACATAAACTTTCCTTGTAAATTTATTTTTGGCACCTGTAAGAAAGGGAAGTAAAATTTTTCTTATTTAATGAGTCTTTTTTTTTCGGAAATTCCGTACTTGAAGGAAGTTTAATTTTAAAAAGTGGTGCCGACAGAATAAAATTTGTATAATGACGTGGAGTTGCTCTTTGTCAGCCCATAGTCAAAATTACGCAGAGTCGCTGGTAGCCCATGCTCAAATTGACGTAAAGTGCAAAGTACTAAAAAAGGTTTTAGTTTAAATCCATGGATCTTTGACCTTCAAGATCCCTCTTTGTTGATGTCCCTTAATGATCATTATTATTTTCAGAAAGTTTTCTTCACCTGAATCAATTAATAAGACATCTCCGATAAAATAAGCCGCAGTTTTTTTTAATTCTAAAATTCTCGCGGTCAAAATCTTAGCAGGAGATTCACAATACAAGTACTCCTAGAACGATTCATTCGTTATTAAACACCAAAATTACAAAATAAGATAGGGTGGAGAGTGGTCAGGGAAAATCACAATTTATAAAAAAAAGAGGAAACTACCAGACTACCAGTATTTTCTTTTCAAAAATACTTCTTATAATATAGAAAATGATTAAATAAGGTGATTTTCCCTTTAACGAAATTTAGCTGGTGCTTAATATATTTTTCGATTGTATTTCTTCCTTGATCACTCGCCACCCTGTATGAGTTTGCTGAAAGTCGTAAAGCAGTGTTCTTTTGATTTACCGTAATTTCCGGCACTTAATCCGCAGATCGAACAATGTTTTTTCGACTCAGAAACATTTTAAACTGAAATGTAATTTTTTAGATCGCGGTAAATATTTGGCTCTGGGTCGAAAAATAATTGTTTGATCCGCGAATTATACGCAGGAAATTACGTTAATCTCGAAACTCAAGACGTTAAATAAGTTAGTTTTTAGCTCACAGGCTATCATAGCCTGAGAGCTTATGTGCCCGTCCGTTCTGTATGTACGTTCGTACGTGCGTTCGTGCGTAACGCGATAACTCGTGATAAAAATATCCGATCCACTTGAAATTTTGTATGAAGGTATATCCTGACAAGGCGCTTCTCTTATTAGTTTTTGGTTGGTTGGTTGGTTGATTTTTGACGTCCGATTATCTGCGCTAGGGATATAGGACCAGGGGGGAGTGCCCTTCGTGGGGGTCTTTCTAAGGGAACCTAACCCGTATTTACGCAAGGTTCGAAGAAAACCACGAAAACTCCGAACGGTTAGGCCGACAGCCGCGATTGGGTTCGAACCCAGCACCTGCCGTCTACCAGTTGAGAGGTCCCAACCTCTCGGCCACTGGTGGGGCTATTAGTTTTTGGAGTTCATTCGATTTGTATAAGAGGGGGAACGGGGGGCTGATGCCCCTCCCCTTAATTGATACAAATGGGATTTGCATGCAGAATTATGTTTTCGTTCAAAATTTAGATTAGGATCATTCTGATGAGGCGATTCCGTGACTGTTATTAGATGTTCATTGAATAAGTATAAATAGGGGGAACAGGGGTTCTAATGCCCCCCCCCCTTAATTTATATAAATGGGTTTTTCAAGCAGAATTTTCAGATTTCGTTCAAATCTCTGAATAGTTTTGGAAGTTTAATGGTTAAGTATAACAGAGGGGGATAACTCCTTTTAAATTATATAAATGCTAAATGGGTTTTTATTAAGAATTATCTCATTTGCTCTGAGTTTTGGATATAGATTTTTTATATGATAAAGCATGTCTTTGATAGTATAGGAGGTTCAGTGATTAAGTATAAAAAAAGAGGAAAGGGGAGAGCTGTTCTCCTTCTTAATTTTTTTCGAACGGAATTAACACTTGAAAATATAAGGCTTTAATGTACAATTAGTATTTGTAGCCTGTGAGCTCAATGCCATCAGTTTAACTGGGCAGTATTCTTTATTAAATCTAATAAGGAGAAGGCCAACCTTGCTAATAACAGATTTTAGATTTTTTTAATATATGTTGCAAGGCGAATAACACCAAAAACTAATCACGACCGATTTCTAACTGGGACTAATTGAACTTGAAGTGTTATTTCATCATTCCCGAATACTTACCTATGTTATTATCAAATTTTGCTTGATTTTTTCCCCTATATTGTTAAAGTTTGCTGCATTTTGTTGCAACGCACTCTGCCGCTTATGTATAATATCTCTATTCCGATCAATGAGAATACTCTATAATACCATAGCTGCCATTTTTTACGCATTTTTTGCTACCTTTAAAATTTTACGGAGATTTTCCATTTGTTTAATCATACGATTTCGACGATTAAATAAGACAAAATTTACTATAAATTTTTAGTGGTAGGAAGAATGCGTAAAAGTTGGCAGCTATGATAATAGTCAAGTAACCGTTTTCTATACAAGAGACGAAGTGAGTAGCAACAAAATGCAGCAAATTTTAAATAGTGTATTACTATGTTGTTATTATTTAACTTCGTTTAACACTAGAACGCCCGCATGGAGTCGATTCGACTCCAATCATGTAACTAAATTTCAGTTCGAACCTGAAAAATTTTCTTGGAATAATTTTTATTTAAATTGCGCAAATTTACGTTAAATAAATCAAATAAATAATTTTAAATAAAAATTATGGTGAGACATATTATTTTGAAACTTGAGTAGAATTTCCGGCTTTCTAGTGTTAATTATCCTCTTCAGTCCTGATGTTGCCTGGAGGAGACACTAAATAACACTCTTTAAATTTATTTAACCCCTTGAGCTCTGATGGTAGAATTTTCTACCACATAATTTTAATTCCGAAATGTGACAGTGGCACCGGAAATTTCAACCAGATCTATTTGAAAAATATTTAATGCTTTTTTTTTTTTTTTTCGTGTTTATCGTTAAGCGGTTTTTTTTCTTTGCAAAATACTGGTGCCAATGTGACATTTGTAATGTTGAAGAAATTTACACCCCAGAGCTCAAAGGGTTAAATGATTTTACAGTTGTTAAAATTATTTTTAGACCATTTTAAAAAATGCATGAATGTCACAAGACTTGTAGACTGATACAGCTTTGGAAATGTTGTATTGCAATTTTAAATCGGTTTTTGTGGTGCCTCGTAATATTTGTCTCAGGATTGAAGAGGTTAATATTTTTTTAAACTTTCTTTTATTTAAAAAAAACGGAGAGCTTGTTGTAATGTAAATTGTACATTAAACGAAGGTGTGTAAATTAATGTTTTGGGGTGTGTTATATCAAATAGAATTTTAATCAAGGTTTCCACAAGAAACTGTTAATTAAATTTTATTAACTTTGATGGGGTAAAAGGGTCGTTAAATTTCTTTCCTTTATTTTAAAACAAACTTTTCGAGATTTCCTATTTGAATTCAACACTAAGCACTTTATGTCTTTAAAAGGGTTAAAACATTTTCTTTAAAAGTCATTTTGCACCACAAATTCCGTGTTAATTAACAGTGTTTCAATCATTATTTTTGGTAAAAACTTTTAATTATAAAATAAAATAGCACGCAGATTGAACTCCGCCACCCAAATGCTAGGTCTGAGGGGTGCACAAGATTGGTGGCTACCGACAGCTTTTTTCTTGTTTCTTTCAAACGCGTGTATGGTTACTTGAGTTTTCGTTCCAAAACTTTTTAAAAGTTTTACAGCTTTAATTTTCTAGGATTAATCGAGGCCAAGTTTTTTTCTTTTATAAATTATTGATGTCCAAATTTAGGGGACTAAACATACGTTTAAAAAATGGTAAATGTTTACCGGTAACGGAACCTTCGGTACGCATCATTTTTGTATCAACGATCAAGCCTAGTATTCTGAATACTATGACTAAATTAAAAATATTAAACAAGTTCTTGTATTAACACTAGAAAAGCCGGATATTTGATATTTCCCGCAAATTTTATAAAAATATTTCACACCAGAATTTTGATTTAAAACAGCATATTTATTATTTTATTTAACGTTCTTTTTTTTTCAATTTGTTATGTTTAATTTTAATGAAATTTCTGGTTTCAGTCAAAATATATTGATGTGTTACGACCGTTCTAAATTTAAACAAATTCTGTAATACCTTACGGAAATAATAAAAAGTATAAAATAAAACTTATACTTTACTAACAACCTAGGTTTATGCAGAGTATAACATATAGTGTAGTATAGTAGAATATATAGTATAATATTAATGTGTTTTTTAATATTTCAAGTGACATATAAAAATAATACTTCTATCAGCATCTTCAATTTACAACGGGAGTTTAAAAGATAAAAAAAAAAGGCAAAAACGTACAATCTTTTCAAAAGGAAACAAATTATATTTGTTGGAAGAAACGTTTTGTTCAAGAAAACAAGTCAGCAGTAAATGTTTCAATAAATCATGTTTAGGAGAAAGATAATAACCCAAGTGAAAGCTACAATTATGGAAGAAGATTTGTCGAAAAAATGTTTAATAGTTTTTTTTTCAAAATAAATGTAAATAGTTCTTGAACTTTTTTAAAATAAAAATAGTATTTTTTTTTTTTTTTTTTTTTTACAGTTTCTTCAATACCACTTTAATTAAAAATATAAGTTGAAACTGTGATAGATATAAATATATTAGGTCACTCTGAAAGTTCTGTTTTATAATGTTATTTCACATTTATTTTTTTTTTAATTCAGATTTCTTCACTGGCATCACTTTTTTCAAATTGGTAATTTCCCATTGTTTTCACCTTAATGGAAAGCATGCAAACTGTTGAAATTTTACAATTTCGAAAAGTGGGGCCAATAAAGAAATAAATATATAGGTGTGAAATATTAATATACGACAGAACATTCCGCTTGACCTAATAAAATAACAATAATACTGTCACAAAAAATTATAATACCTGGAAAAACTGACACCAATAAAAAGAAAAAGTATTTTGTGTGAGAGAAATTCTCAGGAATGAGGCACTAAATAAGTCGAAATTTTCTATTAAAGATTATTGGTGGAAGTTTTCGCTGGAGGTAATCGGAACTATTTATCCGAATTTAAAAAAATCCTCTTCATGTCGCAACAATCTCCTCAGTTATTTCACTCGCAATTGTTAGACTATATGTCCGCCCACTTTATTCAAATCTGCATTATAAAACGATCACAGACGAGTTCCGCAAAAAATACTAAAGTCATGACGCCATCTCATCGTCCCATATTTAAAATAAACGGCTGGTATTAAGCTTCTTTCCATTTATCAATATTCCTACAACCATTTTTTACAACATAAAATGTAGTACTACTTGATTATCCTGTCGACCAATTTTGCCAAATTACACAAATCGCCAAACTATTCGCCAAATTAGACAAATTGATTTAATTTTTATTTTAAATAACGAATGAACAAATAACTTAATAAAACATTAATAAAAATGCAAATAAATTTTCATATAAAAAAACTTGATGGCGTAACAAACACGTGTTTTAAAAAATTTTATCAGTTTTTGTTAAGTAATATTTGCCTTATTTAATGAAAAAAATGTTAATCTACAGATACAACTACCAGTTTTTTACGAAATTATTGGCACAAAATATCTAACATCATCTGAATCACTTGATGCGTAACAACCCTGTATTTGTAAAGAAAATCTCGCTTGCAATATGCGGTATGTATTCGAATTTAAGTCGACGCGACGTTGCGTTTAATTCAACCTTATTATTTCGAGAGGAAAATATGTGAAAGCTATGTTACGAAAACATACTAGATATTTTATAAAAAATGCAGGGCTGCAACCAGGTGATTATTTTTATATTTTGTTCACATCCCTAATTTAAAAAAAATATATTTTTCGTAGTATATTTTCCTTGCAAATTTTGTAAAAGCTTATGTAAAAGACTTTAGTTTAAAAAAAGTAATGCGAAATAGAATTTTAAAAATAGCCTGTGTCAGCCCTGGAAATTAGATTAAACTAAAACAGGGTTTGAAAATGAGGGTAAAGTCGCAATAAAAAGAAGGGGGCATACCAATATTTCCTTTCAGAAAACGCCATATTTAACTTCTCAATAAAGTAAGACGAAATTCTTTACAAGAAATGTCAAGCATTGACCACTTTTTAATTTTTCCCCCTCGTTTGTCGCTACTGGTGTTTCCAGGTGTAAGTATCTCTGTGAAATGTGACTCCAAATGTTTTGGGCACCAGTATTTTAAGGTAATTTTCTTCGTCTTATCTAATGGCAGAATTACTGCGACTAAAGATCGCGAAATATACTAAAAAATTTGTGATACCCAAAGCATCGGGAGCCCTAACATCCGCAGTATACAACATTAATAGCTTCTCATTAAAACAGTCTTGTCTAAATTTGTTGTACAAGCAATATATCACATATAATGGGGCATTTATGAAATGCTAAATATTTTACTGTCGAATAAGCTTATGTTTCACATTCACACGTTTCACATTAATATGTTTTTTGAGGGTCAATATTTCTTGAAAATAGAAATCTGTAATATACAATTGGCGTGCATAGCCTGTGAATTCGATGCCATCAGTTAACACTAGAACCGCGGAGATGGGTCATTTTGACCCGTATTCAGTGAAAAGATGTAAACTCGAACCAGATAAGTCTTCTTAAAACAATTTACATATAAACTGCACAAAAAAAAATATTTAAAATAAATAAGTTAAATAAACTTAAATAAAAATTCTGATGTGAATTATTTTTATAAAACTTGAGTAAAAATTCCCGCGGTTCTAGTGTTAACTGGGCATAAATATTTTTATTAAATTCTGTTCACATTACTTATTTAAAAATATATTTTTGCAGTATATTTTCCTTTGTTCCTTCCTTTTGCAAATGATGTCAAAGTGTAAGTAAAACACTTTTGTTTTAAAGAAGTAGTGCGAAGTAGAATTTAAAAATGTTGCTTGTAGCAATCCTGAAAATAAGATTAAAGTAAAACAGGACGCCACAAATCAGGAATAACGTAAGCTTACTGTGGAATAAGCTTACGTTTCACATTCACACGTTTCACATTAATATGCTTTTTTAGGGTCAATATTTCTTGAAAATAGAAATCTCTAATATACAATTGGCGTGCATAGCCTGTGAATTCAATGCCATCAGTTAACTGGGCATAATTCTTTTTATTAAATTCTTTTCACATCACTTATTTAAAAAATATTTTTTGCAGTATATTTTCCTTTGTTCCTTCCTTTTGCAAATGATGTCAAAGTGTAAGTAAAACACTTTTGTTTTAAAGAAATAGTGCGAAGTAGAATTTAAAAAATGTTGTTTTAAAAAGTGGGCATCCATGTTCCAGTTTTGATTTATTATACTCACCAGTAAATTTTTATTGCAAGTTTTGCATTATTCAATCCGAGAATTTTTCTGATATATTCAGGAAAAAATTCTGTTTTGAAAAATCGGTGTTAAATGTTTAAAAGTTATGTGAAAGACATGAAACAAAAAGCACCATTTGAGTTTTTTCAAAAGTGTTGATAAGTGGTTAAGACAGAATCTTGAACATCATTTGTTGTCCAAGCAATATATCGCATATAAAGGCGCATTTTAAAGAATACTAAATATTTTACAGTGGAAGAAGCTTATGTTTATATTCACATACATTTTTTTGCAGTGAGTGTAAAACACCTTATGATCATTGTCGAAAATTGTGCATTTTTTTATTTCGAAAATTTACCACTATTTTTGAATATTCGCCCAACTTAATCTCTGATCAAAAGAAGTGAGTATTTCCACTAGTAAACTGCAGTAGATTTTTAACACTGCTAAGGTGTTTGGGCCTATTTGGACCCAAAAGTTATATTCAGAGTTGTTGAATCTGCGGCTTTTTTCACAGCACTACTATTTTAGAGAAATTTTTGTTCAGTTAAATCACTCAATTGTTCCAATTAAGTAAAAGAATATTTTCAAAATTAAAATATTGGTAGAAAATTTGGAAAGTCTGCACAGTTGAAATAATGTACAATCGAAATGATAGTTAATATAAAAATGCTTAATTTACAATAATTTTAAATAGTACGTTATGAATAAATATACACCAGTCACCTATTTAGTATCACTAATTTCGAACAAAAAACTTCGTGGTAGATTCCTATTTCAAATGTTATGTAAATATACCCAGAGGCTTATTTTTTGGAAAAAGCAATGTAAAAAAAAAATCTGAGAAATAATATCGTTATCACTTTACCCGCATTGAATACTAAATTCTGGTAAAAAATAGTTATTATATATAGAATATCTTTTTATTAAAAATGATTCTAGTAGTAGAATTTTTTAGTGAACAAAATGATCAACGTATTTATGGATTCCAGTTTTTTGTTCTCAACTAAGCATACTTAGAACGGGAGAAAATATTTAATGGAATATATATATGTATATATATATATATATTATTTATGGTGTTAAGCATAGACTTCTTTATTTAACAATTTTTTTACTTAATTTCATTTTTTCATTTTAAAAAATCCGGAAAGTTGACTGATAAGTTCATGTATTATGAAATATTTCCTTGATTTGAAACCTATATTGATAATTGAAAACAATTTTGATTAACTTTCACCACTTTCTTCGAATATTGGCGTGATACTGTACTAAATAAGAAGATTACTACAAAAATAAAGAAAAATTAGTAATTTAAAAAAAAACATCAATTATAAATAAAAAGAATATCGATGAGATTTTCACTTTTTTGCCCATCATTATATTTTTAGAGAAAATGTTGTTCTATTACATGGCAGAAATGTTCCGATTAAGTAAAATAAAATTTTCTGCAACAATGTACAGGTGAGCGAAAAAGCGCAAATCTCATCCCTATACTATAAAATGAAATTATATAGTACTTTGGAAAATTAAATTTATTTTCGACAAAACATTAACCCCTTGTGGGGCGGTAGGATATACAGGGTGGTTCAAATTAAAGTATCCCTGTTTGAGATGCCCTAGAAAGAGAAGTAGTCGATGGAACAACTTTATATTTGAAGCATATACATATCAGACCATGGGAAATTGATTGGTGCAATAAAAATTTTAGTTCAAACAAGGGCCACCAGGGGATAAAAAGGCACTGCGGTCGGATTAAGATAAGAAAAATGTAACATGATCAAGGATGTAAAAATTTTTTTGCCAATGGGCTGATTCCTATCAATATATTTTTTAAAAATTATTCGTTTAAATTTTATTGTTATATGAACGCTTAATTTTATTAGCATTCTTATTAGGCGCCGAATTCTAAAAAATTAGTGGTGGGAAATGTTTTATAGCCTTCATGATTTGTACACTCCAGAAGATGATACAATCAATAAACCACAGAACTCAAGGCATCAGTAACAACCATGAATATGATTCAACCTATAAAGAACAGAAATTAAAGTTCGTTATTATTTAAAATACATTATTTAAAATTTCTTCACTCGAATCATGCTAAATAGGAGAAAATAAGAATATTCCAATTCACACTTCTGTAAAATAATTTGTATGTAAAGAATTTTTTTTAAATATTAATTAACTACATCAGTGCTTATTTGTTTGCGCGCGCAGCAACCGAGAAAAAATATATGCATAAGTGGCAGGATAAATGACCGTTGTAACAGATAAAAAGGAAGGTGAATAGGTTTGAAACATTCTTAGACGGCTACGATTTTTCTCTGTTTTTCTGAGCCTGCTTTACTGCTAAAACTTCTTTACCAAAATGACAATAATACTGCCAAAGTGTTTCGTTACTACCGACACCAGAAATCTTTGCGTATATGTCCAGTGACACCATGTGCTCTGCGACGCATGGTCACGCGCTTTGAGGAAATAGTAGGTTGCAGTTCAAGCAGTCCGAGGAAGAAAAAAAAGATACCGCAGGTGATGGATGATATCGCAATCGCTGTTGTTGAGCAAACCAATACAAAAGAAGCTGGATCATTCTTTTGTACTGGTGTACGAAAGAACACCAGTGTTCGAGCTGTGGAAAATGGCTCTAGGCAAATGGTTATGGACCGTATGGTGGAGCGTGCGTGTAGAACTCAAGGCTTATCACAAAAATATTCGTTGCTTTCAAGAGTTAAAACCTGGCGATAACGATCTTTGTGAAACAATCGCTTCCGCATTCTTGGCAAGAATGGAGATGGATAAGAATTGGCCATGGAACATCCTATAGACCGATGAGGTTCACTTTAACGTGTGTGGAACAGTGAATACACAAAATTGTCGTATCTAGTCTGCTGAGAATCCTCACCATATTCAACGAATGTTCCTGCATTCTCCGCACTTTATAGTCTGGACCACTGCTTCCTCTTTGACTGGGCCTTTTTTCATTAAACATTCCTCAGGGACCAAAAACATGTTCCGTAACTGTAGTACGTTATCGAGACATGTTGCAAAGTGTGGTCATTCCAGAACTTCAGTGTGCCTCGCTACAACACCAAGAAGATGGTGCGCCACCTCACAATGGACGTGAAGTACAAAAACTACTGCGATTCTATTTTATGGAAGATCGCATTATACGCCTTGAATTTTTTATAAGATGGCCACGTTCACTTGATTTGATGATGTGCGATGTTTGGCTTGCCCTTCAACGGCCTTCAGATGGTTTTTAAGGGCAAATGATGAATTGGCTTTGAAGGCCATATCTTTGGTTTGGCCTTCAAAGATAAATTTTATGGATATAATACAAGAAATCAGTCTGATTTGAAGGTTTTGAATTTATTGGTTGCGTAATATTAAAGGGTGGATAATTCCATGAGGACATGTCGTGTAAGTCACATACAGCTATTCTGGATACCAGTATTTTATAACGGAAAAATGTGATTTATTTTATCAGAGATATTTCATTAATTGAATAAGGCCATGCAAACCTTTCGAAAATAACGGTAGCCAACAATTTACTCGTTACTAGAAATGTGACTTACACGACAACTGCTCATGGAAATACCCGGGTGTTAAAATTAAGGCGAAAATGGTCCAATTCCTGCCGCTAAGTTTTTAGTATTCTTCGCCTAACAAGAACACTAATAAAATTAATCGCATCGTATGCTAATAAAATCTCAAAGACTAATACTATTAAAAAGTTATTGGAGGGAATCGGCCCTTTGGCAACAATATGTTTATATTCTTGGTCATGTTACATTTTTCTTATCGTACACCGATTGCAGCGCCTTATCATCCCCTAATGGTCTTTGTTTAAACTTTTTTTTTTCGAAATATGAAGTCATTTCATCCACTGCTTTTCTCGATAGGACATCGCAAACAGGGATACTTTAATTTAAATCACTCTGTATTTTATCGCACTTACAATTAATAAAGATTCACAAAAGAAAAAAAATATTCAATTTTGCTTTTTTAACTTTGGGGGAAAATAAGAAAGTCGCGAAACTGCCTTTTCATATTTTGGAATAAAATGTTTCTAAATTTCCAGAGGGAATTCAGAATTACATAAACTCATTTGCTTGGCCCTCAAAGGGTTAATGAAAGTCGAATTTAATAACTTTTTTTACAGTTATTCCTGTAATTATTTTGTAAAAAAATAATTACTTATGTTTTGTGAAATATATAGTTAAATATATACAAAAAACTTATGGAATAAAAATATTAAATTCATTTATACACAAACATTCTAAATATAGAAAACGAATTATATCCGATAGCTCGGAAAAGATTAACCTTAAAAAAATGAAACTAAGTTTGAATAGAAGAACCCTTCTTATTTATTAAAAGTCACTTTTAATTAAATTTTTAAAAAATGAAATAAATTTATTCAATTAGATCGTAAAGTTTAATTTCTTACTGATTATGTATTTTAATTAAGTATCTTAGATAAAAAAGAAAATGCCTGATTAGAACGGAAATATTCATAATTAATTTTCATATTCGTAGATATATGTTTACCTGGATAAGTTAAATTAACATGCTTTCTAATAATTTAATCTTTGTAATTAGATTTTTTAATTTAAATTTTAAAAGAATTTTTAATTTAAATGCTGGCATAAAACCTACTTTATTTCGTAAAATTTTGTTTTACATTTCGCTATCAAAACATGTGGTTTAATTATGGCTTTTGTAAGAATTTTTCTATTTCAAACGTTTATTATTGTAATATAGTCAGATGTTATGCAATATCTTCTCTTTTTAAATATTTTAACCTAGGCATCACAATTGAAAATATGCTAAGACATTTTTTCATTTACTTTTAAAACAGTAATTATTTCTCCAAATTAATAGAAGAAGATTACATAATACTATATGACTTAATATTGCTAAATCCATGGAACTGTTTTGAAGCATTTACGCCCAAATAATCTTTGTACGTAAAAAGTATAAAGCTTTAAACTTTTAGTTACGCAATTTCGGATGTATAATCCACGGAAAAAGTTATGATCGGACCCAGAATTTATATTTAATAATTAAACTGAAATACTTACAGCGATTTAAAAAGTTACATTTTATTAAATAAAATTTCTGTGTCGAAACACAATTTTTTCATCCACGGATTATACGGAGAAAATTGTAGTAATTAGTTTCAATTTTACCCAGTATTTATGTATCATAATATATTAACATCGATTTTCCCATCAGTTTCAAGGCATTAATAATGATAATATTTTTACGAGTTGTGCATGTCGCATGGTTTTCGCATATCCAACCGAAAGAAAATTAAGTCTAAAACATGGATCTATTAATAAACAGAAACGGACATATTCCTAAAATAGTGAATGTTCAAGTATCACCGCTTTAACCCTTTGAGCTCTGATGGTAGAAATTTCTACCAAATAATTTTAATTCCAAAATGCCACAACGGCACCAGAAAATTCGACCAAACTTATTACAAAAAGGTTTAATGCATTTTTTTGTATATATCGTTACCGTTTTTTTTCTTTGCAAAATGCTGGTGGCAATGTGACATTTGGATTTTTGAAGAAATTTACCCACCAGAGCTCAAAGGGTTACTCTTTGAGCTCTGGTGGGTAAATTTCTTCAAAATTCCAAATGTCACACTGCCACCAGTATTTTGCAAAAAAAAAAAAAAAAAAAAAGGTTAACGATATACACGAAAAAAAAAATGCATTAAACCTTTTTCAAGTAAATTTGACGAATTTTCTGGCGCCGTTGTGATATTTCGGAATTAAAATTGTGTGATAGAAAATTCTACCATCAAAGCTCAAAGAGTTAAAAGGGCTTCGCTAGGACGAACTTCTACAAATAAATTTAAATAGATATGCTTATTTTAACGCATTTTTAATGCAAAATTGCTGTCATAAGTAAAGGCAAAAACAGATATTCATTTTTGCTGCTGGAAGTTTACTTCGGCTATAATCAGGTTATGCATTTTCGCCATATTCTAACAACCTCCTGTCAGTGTCAGTGAAAACATTAAAATACCTTTGAAAACTGACACCAGCAAAATCAAATAGAGATTTTTACCATATTTGTGAGAGGGACTTCCCATAAATAAGGTGCTTCAAAAAGATGAAATTTTGCAAAAGACGCAAATGATAGACCCTAACACTATCTGTTTATTCCCCTTTATTCATGATTCCAGTGGATGGATTTATGAATAAAGAGAAAACATATAGTGTATTATCCGCTGGTTGTATCTACTTCGGCTATAATCAGGCTGTGCATTTTCGCCATATTATGACAACTTCCTGTCTGTGTCAGTGAAAAACATTAAAATACCTGGGGAAACTGACCCCAGCAATATCAAATAGAGATTTTTACCATATTTGTGAGAGAAACTTCCCATCAATAAGGCGCTCATAAAGGATAAAATTTTGCAAAAGACGCAAATGGTAGACCCTAACACTATCTGTTTCCTCCTCTTTATTCATGATTCCAGTGGACGGATTTATGAATAAAGAGAAAACATATAGGGTATTATCCGCTGGTTGTATCTACTTCGGCTATAATCAGGCTGTGCATTTTCGCCATATTATGACAACTTCCTGTCTCTGTCAGTGAAAAACATTAAAATACCTGGGGAAACTGACATCAGCAATATCAAATAGAGATTTTTACCACATTTGTGAGAGAAACTTCCCATCAATAAGACGCTCATAAAGGATAAAATTTTGCAAAAGACGCAAATGGTAGACCTTAACACTATCTGTTTCCTCCTCTTTATTCATGATTCCAGTGGACGGATTTATGAATAAAGAGAAAACATATAGGGTATTATCCGCTGGTTGTATCTACTTCGGCTATAATCAGGCTGTGCATTTTCGCCATATTTAGACAATCTCCTCTCAGTGTCAGCGAAAACCATTAAAATGCCTGGGGAAACTCACACCAGCAAAATCAAATAGAGAATTTTACCATATTTGTGAGAGAAACTTCCCATAAATAAGGCACTTAAAAAGGATGAAATTTTGCAAAAGACGCCAATGGTAGACCGTAACACTATGTATTTCCCACTCTTTATTCATGATTCCAGTGGATGGAGTAATGAATAAAGAGAAGACATATGGTGTATTATCTACTGGTTGTGAGTGATCTAACTGAGAATGCTGCCACAATGTGGTAGCTGATATCAGTGCCAGATTTACCGCAGGGCATTTGGGGCACGTGCCCAGGGTCACTGATATTCAGGGACCTCTATATGCTGCCGAAAGATTTTCAATTTTCTCCAAAATCTGATGTAGTTTTAAAATCCAATGAAAGTTTGCATGTCATTCTACATTATATTATGTTCATATTGTATTTTTATAAAAATGTTTATTTCACCTGAAACATCCATTTAATGCTTAATTATCGTGAATATTTTATTTAATCTTTATCAATTTAAAAATATATTGTATTTTTATTTCTTGTTTATTTTTTTCCCTGTTGTCAGATTATTTCCGTCTTGGCGAGCATAGCTTGCAAGCTGTAGAGCCCCCTAATATTTTAAATAATTGTAGCTTGATGTTTCTTTTTATTCTCACCAGTAAACTTTTATTATAAATTTTGCATTATTTAATCCGAATATTTTTCTGATTAATTAAAAAACAATTTCTGTTTTGAAAAACTGGTGATAAAAGATTAAAAATTCTGTAAAATAAGAACAAAAATGCATTACTTTGAAGTTTATTTTAAAATATTAATCAGTTAAGCGGTTAAAAGCCATTTGATATTAATTCGGGATCAGATGCATGATTAAGGACGTATTCAAGGAGCATATCGTGTTTAATTTTGTTTAATTCTTGCGAAAAATAATTTTTGGGTTATTTTACCGGAGAATTTGCAATGTTTATATATTACAACACTTTGCGATCTAAAACATTTTCTTCGGTATAACAGGGTTCGCACAATTGTGCCACTAAATTTTTACAACATTTTCAAAGTATTTCACTGCAGAAAAATATTTCGAAATTTGAGAATAAAGTTGGTGGCTGCAAAGTTTGTTTTTTAAAAATTAAATATAAATTTTCTTATCATTAATAGTGATGTCAGAGTCCTTAAAAATCATAAAGAGTGTGCGAATCCTGTATAACATGTATGTAAAAGTTGCGTAAGAAATACATAGTATATTATAATTATATATCACGTATTCTCCACTTTTAACAGCATATTCCTATGATAAATCATGGCGAATATTACTGATTGGATGTTTTACTGATGAATAAATAGCCTTCAAAGTGTAAATTTTAATTTGTTTTATTTTTCCCTAACGTTTAAACTTTAACGATTATTATTACCCTACTTGCCTTTTAGGCAAGTAGGTTTTTAACCTTTGAAGGGCGGTGGGATGAAATATATCCCATTTAATTTTCATTGCTAAATGCCACATTCACACCAGAATTTTGAAATGAAAAATTAAATTTCATGAAGTATGTAAATAACAGCATTTATCTATTTTGAAATAAATTTGGTTCTAGATTCTGATGTTATTCAATCATTTCAGCATTTTGTGAAAAGAAGTGCTTTGCCCCTCAAGGGATTAACCACTTAATCGTCGCGCCCGAGACATTCACGGGCTGCAAGCTTCACGGCTTTTATTGAGAAATGTTCGATTCCCACCAGTTTTATAAAATAGTGTATTTGGATTTATTCTGGTATCATTTTACTTGCCATTAAATAACATGAATGTTTTTATTTCAAAAAAGTGGTGGCAATAATGAATTTGAATTTTTAAACCGTAATTTAATGCGGTCATTAAGTGGTTAAAGTTTAAGTGTCATCAACTATAGAAATATTGGACAATAGTATTACAAATAATGTGACATATATAATTTGTAGTCAAACATCTAAAAATATAATTATATACTTTTCTATTCATTATCTCCACTGAAAATGATCATAGATATTCATAAAATAAGTTCTTGAATAAAAGAATATCAGGATGATTCAGTAAATATATCTATTGGTTTCCAATAATGACAGCTACAATATGAACTCTCACGTGTGAGTAATTTCAGAAAAATAGAAAAGAATTGTGGATTCATTCTTAACAATTGCTAGTTTATTTGGAAATATGCATTCACAAATTTGGCTAATATGTTTGAAAAGTGAAACAGAGAAATGTCCATGTATTTATAAAATAGTTTTTTGAGAATTAACGTTTGTTAAAAATTTTAGATTTCTCAAGTTTTCTAAATGTCAATTCATTCAATGCTTATATTTGATAAAATATTTAAGAGAGTTTATGTGCATTGCTACATACATACATACATTATATGGCCAAAGATAACCGTCCACTTGCAAATTTAAACATTTTGTTAAATATCTAGAAAAATACATGAGGAAGTATCCCGAAACTCAAAGTGTATGAATATAATAGTTCAAGTCATACATTTCCGTGAAGATTTTTACCCGAAACTGCATAGGGGACCGGTCAACAAATTAAAAAACAACTATCTTTTGGATAACTCTGTCAAAAATAATGTAGCAAAACCGCTCAAACTGTAGATTGTGATTAAGTGGCTTATTTTAATAAATTGTGTTCCTTTTTATTTCGATAGCATGTATACACGTAAAAGAATTTAAGTTTTAATAAAAACAGTCCGAAATTTTTCCAAGTTTTTTGCTTATAATTTCTTAATATAAAAGTATATGAGTTCTTAATATAAAATAATATTATTTTCTGGAAATATGACAAAAAATATTACACACAATACTCGGTAATCAGATTAAAAAAATTTTGAAAATTATATGAAAAATGAGTATGTTTATTAAATAATTTTTCACAGCGCATGCGTCACTGATATCAAAATTTCATTTGCATATTATGTTAGCTAAGTGTATAGAGCAACTTTTGTGAAAGTCTCAAAATCATAGCTTGAAAATTCTGAAAGTAATCGTGGATAGAATAAGTTGAAAATCCGTTATTCCCAAAATGAAGCAAAATCAAGAGGGGTTGTATCCATATATTCATTGATTAGTGCCAATATAGAATATAAAGTATGGGACTTACTACTACATTTGGATAAAACTCCTCATTTTTTTGCTTCATTTTGGGAACAACGTTTTATGTTCTTATTCTATAGACGATCACTTTCAGAATTTTCAAGCTATGATTTTGAGATTTTCACAAAAGTTGCTCTATACATTTAGCTAACGTAATATGCAAATAGAATTTTGATATCATTGACGCATGAGCAGTGAAAATGTATTTAGTAAACTTACTCATTTTTCATACAATTTTTATTAATTTTCAATTCTGATTGCAGGGTGTTGTGTGCAATATTATTTTTCATATTTCCAGAAAAGAATATTGTTTTAAATTAAGAACTCTGCAAATTATAAGCAAAAATCTTCGAAAATTTTGGAACTGTTTTTATAAAAACCTTAATTTCTCTACGACTATACATGCCATCGCCATAAAAATGTACAAATTTTATTACAATAAGCCACTTAATCATAATCTACAGTTTGAACGCTTTTGCTACATTAGTTTTAACAGGGTTATACAAAAGATATTAATTTTTTGTAAATTTGTTGACAGTCCCCTTTTGGAGTTTTGGTAAAATCTTCACGCAAATGCATGACTTATGCTATTATATTTACACATTTAGAATTTTTAGATAACTTCTCATGTATTTTTCTACATATTTAAAAATTTATTTAAAATCGTAAGTGAACGGTCATCTTTGGCCATATAGTGTACATTGACCGCATTTGAATAATTCTTTTCTTACCATGTCTGAAACTTCATCAACTCATTTAATTTTTAGCTACAGTTTTTTTTTTCTTTTGCAATATTTAGATAGCATATACGGCGTTTGTAATTATTGTAACATGACTGTAATTCGAAGTACATAAGCTGCAAAAATGTATGAGTTAGCACGTATTCAAAGAGTATATCGTGCTTTATTTTGTTTACTTCTTATGAATATTAATCTTCGGGTTATGTTTATCACTGTTTAGATATTGCAACACTTTGGACTCTAAACCATTTTTTCTTCAGTATAACATATAAATGAAAGTTGCAAAAGACGTACATAACATATTATAAATACATATATAATATATTTCCCATTTTAACAGCATATTTCTAAGATGAATCAAGGTGAATATTACTAATTGCATATTTTAGTGATGAATAGCCTTAGAAATGTAATCTTTAATTTGTTTTATTTTTTCGTAACGTTTATGCTTTAAAAGGCAAATAGGATTTTAAAATTTCGGTGTCATCAAATATAGAAATATTGAAAATTAGTATTGTAAATGATGTGACATATATAATATCCTCTCAACCATCTAAAAATTTAATTATATTCTTTTATGTTCGTTATTTGTGAAAATGTTCATAAATATTCATAAAAATAAATTTTAAAATAAAAGAATATCAGGATGATTCGGTAAATATAACTATTAATTTCCAAGAATGACAGCTACAATATGAACTCTCACGTGCGAGTAATTTCAGAGAAACAGAAAAGAATTGTGGATTCATTCTTTACTATTCCTAGTTTCTATGGAAACATGCTTTCACAAATTTGGCTAATCAGTTTGAAAAGTAAAACAGGGCGTGAGAAATGTCCATGTATTTATAAAATTGTTTTTTGAGAATTAACGTTTGTTAAAAATTTTTGATTTTAAAAGTTTTCTAAATGTCCAATCATTGATTGTTTGTATTTGATATTTAGATTGCATGTACGGGCGTTTATAATTATTGTAATATTACTGTAATTCAAAGTATATAAGCCGCAAATATGTATGAATTAGCACGTATTCAAGGAGAATATCCTGTTTTAATTTGTTTACTTCTTGTGAATATTAATCTTTGGGTTATTTTATCGCTGAATTCACAATGTTTAAATATTCCAACACTTTGGGCTCAAAAACATTTTTTCTTCAAAATAACATACATATGAAAGTTGCAAAAGACGTACATAGCATATTATAAATATATGTAATGTATTCCCCATTTTTAACGGTATATTTCTCAGATAAATCAAGGTGAATATTATTGATAAGATATTTTAATGATGAATAGCCTTAGAAATGTAAAATTTAATTTGTTTTATTTTACCGTAACGTTTAAGCTTTAAAAGGCGAATAGGATTTTAAAATTTCGGTGTCATCACACAGGATTCGCGCAGTTTTTTTTATTTTTTAAGGACTCTGGCGCCGCTATTACGATCTGAAAATTTATTTTTAATTTTTAAGATATCAGAATGCTGAACCACCACGTTTATTCTGAAAATTCACGATATTTTTCTACAGTGAAATATGTTAGCCATACCCACTTCCTTAACACTTCATAAACATATGTGGAACATATAGTGGTAGAACAAAATCGTAAAAGTTGGTGGATATGAATATATGCTACCATCGGTATTATAGAGTTAACTGTATTGTTGCCTTCAAGAACGTAACAATAATTATTGCGAAACTATTAATATAATTATTAGTGATTTATTTTTATTTATTCGCATCAAAGCTATAGAATGGAGAAAATGGTTTGTATTAATAAAACAACACAGCTTCTTTTCATTAAATGGCTTCAGAATGTCTTATAAGCTTGAAAAAAGAAAAAAAGAACACGTAACTAACATCCCTTTCGGATACATAACGTACGGTACTATACCCATTACGAATCCAAACGTAGATTACGTATATGCATTCAATTACGGTACATCGTGCCTGATTATCTACTGACTACGACCAAGGCAAACTTACAACTATTTTTTTTTCAAAGATTGAAAAACGCCTTCTGGAAGTTCATAATTTTGCGATGAAATTGCGCTCAATCTGTTAATTCCCCCAGGGGGATACCTTCTTTAGGTATTCACGGGCTTCACAACCCCGGGGCACCTGAGTGATCTTTCTCCTTTCATTTTCCTCTTACTCCTCTGGTCTTCCTTTCCTCTTTGTTTCACTCTCATTGTGGTTTCCTCTTCGGAGGTGAGGGTAATTCTGTATGAACCGATGTCATCCTGCATATCGATTCATGGAGAATTGTAAACCACCCACGTGTTGGCCGTGCGTGGCGACCCGTGTCCCTGGAAAGGGGGATCCTGGTAATTGAGGGAAACCAACACACTACTTTGGCCTCTGCTTCAGGTAAACGGGAGGTGCATTTGGTCCCGTATGCATCAATCGGCTGGTCAGCTGACTTTCGTCACTGGCTCTAGGGATCAAGTGATCGAGCAACTACTAGTCATCTCGTTAAGGGTGGAGACTGACATAGGGTTGTCTTGTGACCGTATGGGCCCTGGTTAGCACTGGTGCACGAATGTGCATCCCCTTGTAGGGCTCGGGAGAGGGTGGTGCGGCCGGGGTCTGAACTTTATTATTTCTAAATATGGATGGAATCACTTCTTTTCCTTCTACTTCTCTCCCTAGTGGAGAGCAACAAACTGCACAGACTCTATCATTCACTCGTTTTTTCATCATTAAACGTACAGATAGCCTATCTGATAATTCATTTAAAAAGACTTCGCCATTTCTCATTGCAAAAACATTCCAGTCAGTGCTGGGGGATGGCCATTCTATCAAAAACTGCAATCTGGGGATCTACTAGTTGAGGTTTCTACAGCTAAACAGTCACAAATTCTTTCTAATTGCTCTACAATAGGCACCTTTTCCGTTTCTGTACAAATACATAAAACTCTAAATACAAGTCGTGGTGTTATATCTGAAACTGATCTGTTATTCTCTACTAAAACTGAACTTTTAGAAAATTTAAAAGACCAAAATGTCATAGATGTACGCCGTATCACTATCCGTCGCAATGAAGAAATACTACCTACTAAACATATTATTTTAACTTTCAATAGTCCCAATTTACCAGCTAGAATTAAAGCTGGCTATCTAAGCTGTCCAGTTCGACCATACATACCAAACCCTATGAGATGTTTCAAATGCCAGCGTTATGGCCATACTAATACTAATGGGCAATGTCGTGGATCTCTTACCTGCGCACGTGGAGCGGAGGTCGGTCACGACAATAAAACATGTGAAAATTCCGTACGCTGTGCAAACTGTAAAGGCAATCATACAGCCTATTCTCGCACTTGTCCTAGTTGGAGATGTGAAAAGGAAATAATTACCGTAAAAATTACACAGAATTTGTCGTACTCGGATGCCCGCAAGCTTGTTGAATCCAGAACACCATCCATTGGAATTTCCTACTCCAGCTTTCTTAAGAATCAATCAAAATCCGTAAGACATATAAGTACACAAACTGATTCCCAATTTCCATCCAGTAAATCAACTGTAACAGAATCAACCAGTACTCCTGTTAAAGAATCGACCAACACCCCATCCTCTGAACCGGTAAAAACTGACATAGAGAAGAAACAACAGAAACCGACAGCTCTATTCAATAAGTCATCTCAACCCCAGACTAGGACAAAAGCTGCCATGAATACCAATATTCCACAGAAACCTAATACTCCCAGAAAACAGAATTTAAAAAAACCGTCTATACAAACGATTAAAAAGAAAACCTCAACTCCAGCCTCTCCACAATGGAAGACTGCTGGAAAGGGGAAGCGAAATTCTGGCATCAGCTCCATCATAAGAAATATTAAAGATCCGAAACAGCTCCAGCAGTACGCGGACGAGGCTATGGAATCCGAGCCCTATAGCAATGACTCGGATGTTGACGAAAATACTGTTTTTGAAGAATTTGTTCCTGAAGACACTATAAAACCTTTTGGCAAATAATTTAGATACTCAACCCTAACTCTCCTAATTACGAATAACATCATCTCTTGGAACTGCCGTGGTTATCTTAATAAACATGACGAAATCCGGGACATTCTCTCTGACCATCAACCACTCTGCTTAGCTCTGCAAGGAACCCATCTAAAACCAAATGACAAAGCAAAATTACGCAATTACGCTGCTTAGAGGAAAGACTTCACTGGTAGTGATAGGGCCACTGGAGGAGTGGCTCTCTTCATATCTCGCAATATACCCCATTCCTATATCAGTTTAAATACCAATTTACAAGCAGTTGCAACTCCTGTGCACATTAACCGGCTAATAACTATTTGTTCTATATACCTACCACCTAATCTGTCTATACAATCAGCTCATCTAGATAACCTTATTCTTCAACTCCCATCTCCATTCATCATCGTTGGAGATTTTAATACTCATAGCCAACTCTGGGGTAATTCTGACAATAACGCACGTGGTGATGTTATAGAAAACCTTATTTCTGACAATGGCTTATGCCTGCTCAACAATGGTGATCATACATATTTTCATGAACCAACTCGCACTTTTCACGCTATAGATCTCGCTATTTGCTCCCCTTCTATCTTTCCATACTGGAACTTTTGGATTTCTAATGATTTGCACGGCAGTGACCATTTTCCTATATTTATCACACAGACTACGCCTAACAGAGATTCTAAAAATTATTTTAAACGTTATATTTACGACAGAGCTAACTGGCTAACCTTCACTAATGAAGCTAACATTACTAATGACATGCTTGACTGTGATATTGACGAGGCACTTGATAATATCACTCAGTGTATTATCAATGCTGCAAATAATAGCATTCCTATCTCCACTGCTTCCCCTAGGCACAAGAAGCCGTGGTGGAACAGTCAATGTCAGACAGCTAAGAAAAATCAACAGAAAGCTTGGAACATCTTCCGGAGATACCCCAGTAATACAAACTATATCGCCTTCAAAAAAGCAAAGGCAGAAGCTAGAAGAGTGCGTCGTAAAAGCCAGCGTGACTCCTGTATGCAATATGTATCAAACATCAGTTCTAACATTTCAAGTAAAGTTCTCTAGAAAAAAGTAAAAAACTGTATGGGTCTGTACTCGGAAAATCATATTTCAGTCCTAAATCACAATGGCCAAACTATAGCTTCACCCAAAAATATTGCTGAAACAATAGCAAATACACTTGCATCTAACTCTAGCTCCGACTCTTACCATGAACTTTTTTATCATATAAACGACAAATGGAAACTATCCGCATTAATTTCAATTCGAGCCAGTCTCATTCATATAATATACCTTTTACCACTGTAGAACTACAAAAATGTTTGCAAAGCAGCCGTTTATCTGCTCCTGGCCATGATGGGATTACATACACTATGCTAAAACATCTCTCCACAGCTTCACTCAATAACTTACTTGCTTTTTATAATAGAATTTGGATTGAACATGTTTTTCCTCAGGCCTGGTATAAAGCTATCAGCATTCCTTTTCCTAAACCCGGAAAAGATCCCACTGACCCAAATAATTACAGACCCATTGCACTCTCTAGCAGCCTTTGCAAACTTTTAGAAAAAATGGTCAACCCTCGCCTTGTGCACATTTTAGAATCTAATAATTGCCTAGCTCCTTTTCAGAGTGGTTTTCGACGTGGTAGGGCTACTATTGATAATCTCATGCATCTTGAAAATTACATACGGACTGCTTTTCTTAAACGCAACCATTTGGTGTCAGTATTTTTTGACATGGCGAAAGCCTATGACACAACATGGCGGTATGGGATACTTCATGACCTGTACAACCTTAACATTCGAGGGAACCTCCCCATTTTTATTAAAAATTTCCCCACCATTCGTCTTTTTCAAGTTAGAATTGGAGGAGTTTTATCAAGCATCCATGTACAAGAAGAGGGTGTGCCTCAGGGTAGTGTCTTGAGTGTCACCCTCTTTGCTATAAAAATAAATAACATCCTGAGCCAGCTACCCCCTTCAGTCAAAGGAGACCTTTATGTTGACGACTTTCATATCATGTGTATGGGACAGGATATGCGCTTTATTGAGAGACAACTGCAAATTGCAATCACTCATATTATTAATTGGACTAACAAAAATGGTTTTACTATTTCTCAAGACAAAACTTCTTGTGTACATTTCTGTAGACGTAGGGATCTACATCCAGATCCTGAAATTTTCATTGGTTCTACCCAAATTCCTGTTGTGGACACTGTTCGTTACCTCGGCGTATACATTGACAAGAAACTGACATTTTTACCACATGTTTTACAATTACGGACAAAATGTGAAAAGACCGCAGTTCGCTTCTTAAAATTTATCGTGCTGTTATTCGTTCTAAAATTGACTATGCTTGCCAGATCTACGGTTCTGCTCGCAATTATTTTCTTAAAAAACTTGACACCGTGCACCATAGCGCACTTCGTGTTTGCTCTGGTGCATTTCGTACTTCTCCAGTCCTAAGCCTTTATGTTGATTGCAATGAACCCTCGTTGCACTATATTCGTGAAAAGAGTTCATTGGAATTGTATTATCGTATCCTGTCACATCCTGATCATCCCCTTCATACTTACATTTTAAATACAGACAATGATATTCATTATCAGCATCGACCATCTTGTATTAAATCTTTTGGTCTCAGGGTAAGGAACATTATTGACAATACTCCCTTGAGTAACATCGAGGTGAGACCATGCCCTTTACATTTATTTCCTCCCTGGAAACCTCTTCATATTACCACCCTTCATCCTTTCAAAGGGTATGATAAAAAGAACTTGGCTCCTGCTGTTTTTCAACAACTGTTTGCTGCACACCGCTCAAATTTTAATGACTACACCGACATTTATACAGATGGTTTCAAGAATGGAAACACTGTTGGTTGTGGGGTATTCTGCGAAAACACTTCACTAAGTTATCGTCTTCACTCCTCTATTTCTGTTTTTTCAGCTGAACTGATTGCAATAGAAAGAGCCCTGTACCACATCTCTAATCATCATAGTTCATTATTCATCATTTACACTGACTCAAATAGCTCTATTGACGCAATTAAATCATTAAAAAAACATCCCTATGTCATGTCCATCTTAGACTTTTATAATAAATTGACAAGACGTGGTTACAATATTTTATTTTGCTGGGTACCTGGACGCATATTTCAGATGTGTATATTGCTGGGACGATTACTTTTTCTAAACCAACAGGAGAGCGTCATTATCACGGCCAAGTACACGCCCACACAGTTTGATTGACAGGAACTCGTGGACAATTGACGGTGCTAATTATAACGATAATCTGTTGCGGATGAAAGTGAGCTGACTGGCTGAATGGTTAGAGCGTCGAGCTTGAAACCGGAGGATATGGGTTCGAGTCCATCGCGGGCCGAGAGTCCGTTGGTGATTTTTTTTTTAATTATTGGAGGCTGTCTTTTATTAATAAATAAGACATTTAAAAAAAATATTTCAAACCCTTTTAATATTCTAAATATCGTTCCAAAATGATTTATATATATATTAAACAAATGGGAAAAAAAGTATTGTGCGAAAATATCCGTATAAGCAAAATTCTTACTTTAATTTTTATTTATTTATTTATTTATTTATTTCAGGATCAGAGGAAGTATAATTTCTAATTGAAGTAAATAAAATTCAGTCATTTTGAAAAAAAAAAATTCTTTCGTACCTTTAATTTTTAATTACCGAGTACAAATTCAAACAATCCGAGTACAAATAAATAATAAACACACACGATCAATTGTCCACGAGTTCCTGTCAATCAAACTGTGTGGGCGTGTACTTGACCGTGATAATGACGGTCTCCTATTGGTTTAGAAACAGTAATCGTCCCATCAATATACACATCTGAAATATGCTACCTGGACACATGGGTATTCCTGGCAACGATAAGGCCGATGAGGCAGCCAAACGTGCTCTTCTTCCATTACGGGTAAAAATTCCATTCTCAGACATAAAACTACACATTAACTATTTCATTCATGATAAATGGCAAAAAAGTTGGGATATAGAACGCAATAATAAATTACATCATATTAAACCTACTATCAAGACCTGGTTATCGACATATCCTAGAAAGTCTGATGTTATATTGACTCGTCTGAGAATTGGACATCGAGGATGACACATAAACATCTATTACTTAGGGAGGATGCACCCATGTGTCCACATTGTCATTTTGATCAACTCACCATATACCATATCTTAACTGACTCTACGGGCCTCCGGCACCTTTATAGAACTTATTTTAATTCATCATCACCACTTTTGACAAACCTCATTGGGGAAACACCTCATGGGGCACTCTTTACCTTTCTTAAACATGCTGGATTTTACTTTGAAATATAATTTTTTAATTTCTATGACTTTGAAACCCTGAACAACATCTGGATGGGACTGCATTCAGTGTGCATTTTCTATTTGCCTACTTTTACATCCACATCTGATGTTTTAGCTATTTAAATTCTACTTTTATATATTTGCTTGACTGTATCTGGATGGGAAACCCCCATCCAGATATTTTGGTGCTTTTTCTTTTTTACTCTTGCATTTTTGTCTTTGGTTTGGCGCAGCATGTCCCACAAGGGATTTTGCGCCATTAAACCTTATACAACCAACCAACCAATCTGTTAACCGTCATAAGTATATGGTAAAGGTTTTTAACGTTTTTTTCTTTCTTTTTTTAAATTTGTTTGCCATCAAAAATTACAAAATGTAGCCTTCAAATTAATTAATCGCAAACTTTCTGTCACTAAATAAACCATGAATGTTCTGTAAATCTCGTAAATTTTTAGTTTATGGGATTTTAAAAATGAAAGTATTTTTTATGGAATCGTGGGTAAAGCGGAAGCACTTATATAATATTTTTTTTAAATTGTCTTTGTAAGACAATCCTTTTGATATTTCTACTATTCTTCAAATTGTAAATTCTATTGACCCACATATTCAGTTTACTTTTGAATTAGAAAATTGTAATAAACTCCCTTTCCTTGATGTTTTAGTTAACAAATGTGATTCTTCTTTCAAAACTTATGTTTATAGAAAACCTTTTTCTGTTTCTAATCCCCTCCCCCCCATGCTAGCTCAAATCATCCTGTCAACCAAAAGATCGGTATTTTTTACACATATGTAAATCGTGTTCTCAAAATTTGTTCCGACTTCACATCCCTTATGGATGAACTGAATTATTTAAAATCCGTTGCTGCCAAAAGAAGTTTCAATCCTTCTATCATCAATACTGCTGTAAACAAATTCAATAGGCCGTCTAATAAATCCACTCTTTCTAATTCCATTAAAAGTAAACCTGATAATTTGGTTGTCCTACCCTTTTATCCACCTTTATGTTTTAAATTAGGTAAAGTTTTAACACGATTCAATTTTAACGTTATTTTTAAACCTGTCATAAACATATAATTCAAATTTCCTTCCATGAAATCCCCTATCCCTGACCTCCAAAAATGGGGTATTTATAATGTTCCTTGTAATGGCTGTGATTTATCTTATATTGGTCAAACTGAAAGAAATCTCGAAAAACGCCTTAACCACTTAACCATCTGCCCCGAAATAACTCGGGGTTAAAAGGACTGTTTCCCCCATACCCATCGCCGGTGAAGTGGTTAAAGAACACTCTCGGTATGTCAATAATCAAGAAATTTCTAAATCTTCGGTTGCTAAGCACTCTTGGGATTCCGGCCATTAGTTTCAATTTTCAAGCTACTAAAATTATCTTTAATGCCAATAGTACCTATGAGTTAGATTTTCTTGAAAATTTAGCTATTTATCTTAATCGTGAAGTTATTGTTAATGATAAATCTGATTCTAAAACGCTATCCATAGCTTGGAAAAACCTTTTTACCACTGCCTTATAATTATTTACTTTTTTTAATTAATCAAATATATAATTTTTTAGATTTATACATATGTATCTTTATAACTATATATATATATACAAACTGGTGTGCAAATTTTAAGGACGAGTCCCAAAATGCCAATTTTCAAGGGCTTTTCAAGCGATAATTTTCACGCGAATATTCAAAAGGAAGTAATATAATTCGAACAATTACTGTCCCTGCATTACAGCTAGCCCATATAGCATCTCATTCAGGTCACACTTGGTCACAAGAGTCACAGTCACTACGGCGAAACAAAAAATAGGAAATTCCAGACGTCTCTTTTATGAGTCTCGAATGATTACTATATGTGACTCCACGGACAGGTCACTGCGATTGCTGCTTTGTGTCGAGTCACCAGGTGACTTTACAATGTCGTTTTATTGAGACTGTTATGTGACTGTAATTTCTGACTCAATTTCAAAGTCATTGTGAATGTTGCATTATGATAAATCATCAAATAATGTCACATTAAAGTCACATGATAACTTTCTGTTCAAGACTTTGTCAAATGGTGACAGCGACCCTACGCTGAAGTAACCACTGTGAAAATTGGTGAAAAGTCACCATGTGACTTTAATGGGGCATTATTTGGTAATTTATCATAATGCAACATGCACAATGACTTTGAAATTGAGTTTCATGATGAGAGGTCACACGAAAGACTCAATGAAACGACATTGTAAAGTCACCTATGATTCGCCACAAAGCAGGAGTCACAGTGACCTGTCAGTGGAGTCACATATAATAGTCATTTGAGACTCTATTTTGTGTTTCGCCATAGTAACTGTGAATATTGTTTACCATGTGTGACCTGAATGAGATGTTATATGGACTAGCTGTTATGCAGGGATAGTAATTATTCGAATTATATTACTTCCTTTTGAATATTCGTGTGAAAATTATCGCTTGAAAATCCCTTGAAAATTGACATTTTGGGACTCATCTTTAAATTTTGCACACCAGTGTATGTATATATATATTTTTGTATTAATCATGTATATAATTTTTAGATATATATATATATATATGTTTTCTTATTACTATAAACATTTTTAATAATAATAATAATTATTATTATTATTTTATTATCATTTTATGTGTGTGTGTATTTACTTATAAAATAACCTGCCTTTTTACTTAGTACTTTTTACTTACTTTTAACTTTTGTCCTTTGTAACCATTTTCCCTTTTTCCCTCCCTTCCTTCATTGTATCCTTTGTTCGTTTATGCTCTTCCGTGATTGGCTGTTGCCTTCTACTTTCCCATTGGCTGCTCCTTCAGCTTGCTCCATTTCCCGCCCTTTCACGTCAGTCGTGCCGCTTCATTCATTGTAGACGCACGTCTTTTTGCGCCTGATGAAGATAGACTAAGTTCTATTGAAAGGCCTTGCGCTATTTTATTTATGTTATGGTGTTTCAATAAGTTTGTTGTCTTCAATTGTCTTTGTAAATCAATTTTTTTATTCCTTGGGTAACAAGTCTAAACTTTCTCCAGTAATGTAGAATATAATATAAGACAAAATTGTCTATTTTAATCCTTTCCATTCGAGAGGTAACTTTCACTCGCAGTGTTACCAAGTGCCCTCATAATCGAGGCTCCAAATTTTTATGGATGCCAATATGTTAAAGGAATTGTCACCACTATAACCCCATCACTCAAGATTCAAGAGACAATTTTCAAGTTATAGCATAAAAACCAGTTTAAAAATGAATGTAAAAATCTCCAAAGGTGTTGTAGTCTATAAACCATTGCTTATGATATACACAGGGCTCCCAAATGGTCCCCCAACTGAACATCAATATTTTCTTACCAAAATTTTCTATTTAGATTTTTCTTCGAAATCGCAGAGAAACCAGCTTCGGGGTGTTTAGCACAAATTCTGTAGAAACTTACCATGAAATTTTCTGTTAAACAATATTGGTGTTCAGTTCGCGAACCATTTGGGAACCCTGTATACACGCATTTATTAATCCTTTAAGCGTTTGGCATATAATATTCTGTTCACTAAGCTCCAAGTTTCACTGCAATATAAGAAATATTTAGAAATTTTAAATCTAAAGATTTAATGAATTTTCAATACATTGAAGAATTATGAATACCCTCAAGGATTAAATTCATATTTGTAATTACTTTCTTTATTTTATTTTTTTTATGTTGAAAGGATTATATTTTCTTAGAATTTTCGGGAAAACAAGATTATGGTTTTTGCCTTTTGCATGACGCTCAGTGTATTAAAAAGGTCTAGAAGTAATTTGAACAATTCTTGAGGCTTTTAAAGTCATTATAAGTATGATTTTAGTGTCAGCTACAGGTGACTTCACGATTGAGGAGGTTAAGAATTATCTGCGAAGAAAGTTGGAGAAATAATCTGTAAGAAATTGATTGCGTCGATTTGGAGTCCTGATTTACGTTTTATATCAGATAGCCAAGAAAGTTCATGCGGTTTTCATCAGACATAAAAATCGACCCACAAAAATCTCAAACACTTATTTTATTCTTTGAAATAATCACCATTGGCTTCAATTGCGTGTTCCCAACGAGACACAAGCTCACAAATACTCTTTTTGAAAAAACTTTTGGTTTAGAGTCCAAAAACTGGGTTATAGCTTTTGTGACATTTTCTTGGGTTTGGAACTGCTGTTCTCACAGGTCATTATCCATGGCCAAAAAGAAGTAATAGTCCGATGGGGCATTGTCCGGGGAGTAAGGTGGGTGAGGCGAAACTTCCCAGCCCAATGTTTTATCACGTCCCTGGTCACTTTGGCCGTATGAGGTCTTGCGTTATAGTGGAGGGGAAGAACTCCTCTCCTGTTGACCAGCGCTGGCTGCTGAAACCCTTTTCAACTGCGACGAGTGGACTTTGGCTGTGATTGTTTTCCCGCTTTCTAAAAATTTATAGTGAATTACTACCACAAAATACGCAGCATTATCTTTTTTTTTATGGATGTCTGGTTTAGCAACCAATGAGACGGAACCAGAAGTCGACCAATGAAGTTTTCACTTTCCTTTATCATACATTACCAATTTCTCGTCACATGTCAATATCTCATCCAGGAAAGAGGCTTTGTTGTGGCGCGACAACAACGGCAAGCAGATGTTCAACCGTTGGAGCTTGTTTTCCTCGGACAGGACATGAGAAACCCGCTTATCAAGTTTCCACGACATCCCAAGGCTATGAAGATGCGATCGGATGATTTCATCAGATACTCCAAACCTTTGCGCAAGCTCCTGGCATGTTAGATCAGGATTCTGTTTGATTTCCTCTGCAAGCCGGACTTCATCTATGATTGATGGACGACCAACGCGGGGCTTGTCTTCGAGGCTCTGGACGAAAATCTGCTTAACCACTTTTGAGCGTTCCGTTCACTAACTGAAGTCTATCCAAACACGCAGCATATTCTTTTAGCGGCCTCTGCAGCTTTGTTTCTAATTTGAACTCGTAGAGCAAAATAGGCCTCAAAATCTCCTTTGTCAACCATTGTACTTCCTAAAAAACTGATAGAGAAACGTGAGATACGTTAAACAACTCTCTACTGATTGCAATTTAAAGGCAATGCACAAAAATGACGTCATGAGAATCAGTATGACCATGCCTACGCAACAAAAATTCTCAAAAACTGCACGAATTTTCTTGGTTACCTGATACCTGGCAATACTATTCACTTAGGACTAGTGTTTATCATGACACAAAACTAATAAAAAAAAGAAGACCTCTAGTAAATCTTCACTGCATTGACAAATCTTGGAAAAACAGCGTGATCTGCGTGCTTATAATTAAAGAATGGGATTGTGCTTGTAGTTGAAGAATTGAAGAACTGGCAGAATTGCCAGTTGGCTACTGCTATTTTATTCAGATTCCTTTATTGCTACCAGTTTGTTAAAATGCGCATTATTTAATTTGTAATTATATTTTAAAGAATAAATAAGACAAAAATAAGGTTTATTATATTATAATAGAGAGAATTAGGTTCTCGCGAATGTCGAAATCGCGACCACAAAACTTTCACAGGAGACTATTTTTATATTCTACTATAACTATTTAAAAGAAACACATATACAGGGTGATTCTAAATTTTTTGTACAATAAAAGAGGGGTGATAGTACTCATCACGACAAACAATATTAAATTGGAGACCAAGGGTCCAAAATGTTTTCCAAAGGAGATAGCCGCCATTAAAGTTTAGGGACCAAAATTTCAAATAAACATAAAAAAAGGAAAAATCGATCGATTGATTTGCGGTTTTCACTAAAATTATTCTTTATGCCGGCATTTTCTTAAAATTAAATTATAAAGATAAATTTCAAAAAATGCCGATAGAGGGTGCTTTAGACTTTGGAGTAACGAACAACTAATTTTTGCCGGTATTTTTGGCATCTCATTAAATGTTTTCGTAAGCATAAACTCACACTTAAATTTTGAGCTCAAAATCTGACAGCTGGGAGTAGTTAAGTAACACAAACTGAGCTGTGTTCAGAGGGTTCAAATTTCAAATGATTATGAAAAACGGAAAAATTGGTCGATTATTTGCGGTTTTCATTAAAACTATTCTTTATTTAGGTATTTTCGTTAAAATAAATTATAAAGATAAATTTCAAAAAATGTCGATAGAGGGCGCCTTAGACTTTGGAGTAACGAACAACTCTTTTTCGGTGTTATTTTTTGCATTTTATTAAATGCTTCCGTAAGCTTAGACTTGAACTTAAATTTTGAGCTCAAAATCTGAATAGCTGAGAGTGGTTAAGTAGACAAACTTAGATGTGTTAAAAAGGTTCAAATTTCAAATGATTCTAAAAAATAGAAAAATTGGTCGATTCGTTTGCGGTTTTCACTAAAACTAATTTTTAAATCAGCAATTTCTTGATAATAACTTTTAAAGATAATTTTCACAAAATGCCGATAGAGGGCGCCTTAGACTTTGGAGTAGCGTACAACTTTTTTTAACTGATTTTTTTTTTATCTCATTAAGTGCTTTCAAATGCATAGACTTAAATTTTGGGCTCAAATTCTGAATCGTTGGGAGTATTTAAGTTGCGAAAAACTGAATTGTGTTCGAGGAGGAAGGAGGGTTAAATTTCAGCTTCTGAACAAACTTCAGTTTGCGCTTCTTAACCCCTCATAACAATTCAGAATTTGAGCTCAAAATATAAGTTTAAATCTAAGCTTCTCAAAACATTTAAAAAGCGTTTGCAAGCATTTAATTAGAATAAAAAAATAATGGTTAAAATGAATTGTTGGTTACTCTAAAGTTTAAGGCGCCCTCTGACGGAATTTTTTGAAATTTATCTTTAAGACTTATTTTCAAGAAGATACTGACTTAAAAAATAGTTTTATTTTAAGCTGCAAACGAATCGACCAATTTTTCCAATTTCTATAATTATTTTAAATTTGAACCTCCCCCTTCTCCTTAAACACAGTTCAGTTTGTGCTACTTAACCACTTCCTACTATTCAGATTTTGAGCTCAAAATTTAAGTTTAAGTCTAAGCTTCCGAAATCATTTAATGCGATGCAAAACATAACGGCGAAAAATAGTTGTTCGTTACTCCAAAGTCTAAAGCGCCCTCTATTGACATTTTTTGAAATTTATCTTTATAATTTATTTTTAGAAAATACCAACATAGAGAATAGTTTTAGTGAAAACCACAAATCAGTGAACCAATTTTTCCGTTTTTTAAAATCATTTGAAATTTGAACCCTCTGAACACAGTTCAATTTGTGCTATTTCACTACTGCCAGCTTTCAGATTTTGAGCTCAAAATTTAAGTTTGAGTCTAAGCTTACGAAAACATTTAATGAGATGCAAAAAATACAGGCAAAAAATAGTTGCTCGTTACTCCAAAGTCTAAAGCGCCCTCTATCCGCATTTTTTTAAATTTATCTTTATAATTTAATTTGAAGAAAATGCCGGCATAAAGAATAATTTTAGTGAAAACCGCAAATCAATCGATCGATTTTTTCGTTTTTTATGTTTATTTGAAATTTTGGTCCCTAAACTTTAATGGCGGCTATCTCCTTTGGGAAACGTTTTGAACCCTTGGTCTCCTATTTAATATTGTTTGTCTTCATGTGTACTATCACTCCTCTTTTATTGTAACAAAAATTTAGAATCACCCTGTATATACAGTGTCTCACAAATGTGATGGGACACTTGTGCTTTATAAAAAGAAACTGCAATAAAATAAATAAACAAAAATATGCAAAAATTTTTTGGGTGTGTTTCACATTTAAAGTTAGTAACAATTATTACATAACAAACGTTTTGTCAAAATTTTAAAATATTAATTTAGTAAAAATACAATTGTTCAGAACGGAGCAAAAAATGGCTCACATAAGTGATGGGACACTTACTTTTCCAAAAATATTTATCCAAAAAGGTTACTTTTTAAAAGGTTTTAATATTTTGTTGGATTTCCTTTTACTTTTAAAACATGATTTAATCTTTTTGGGATGGATTCGACTAATTTTTTTGTGATTTCTGGAGTGATTTTACCCCATTCTTCTTGAAGCACCGATTTTAGTTGTTGTTTTGAAGAAATGGTGTGTTTGCGAATTCTTGATTCCAATTCTTGCCAAATATTCTCTATGGGATTTAAGTCTGGATATTGTGGTAGTGTTTTTATTATTTCAGGACAGTTATATAGCAGCCAGAGTCTAACGTTCAGAGCAGTGTGCTTGGAGTCATTGTCCTGGTAGAATTTAAAATCGTTATGAAGGTTCAATTTTCGTCCTGAAGATTTCAAATTTTGATTTAAAATATCAATATACTTGTACTGATCCATTATACTGTCAATAAAAACAAGATTACCAACTCCAGCGGACGACATACACCCCCATACCATAACTCCTCCTCCACCATGTTTTACTGTTGGAACCAAGTTCTGTTTGCAAAATTCTTCCCTGGGTTTTCTCCACACCAAGATTCTACCGTCAGAACCAAATATATTAAATTTACTCTCATCAGCAAATATAACTTTATTCCAGTAATCAGAATTCTTATTTATGTTGGATTTTGCGAAAGCTAGTCTGAGTTTTCTATTCTTTTCACTTACGAAGAATTTTTTCCTGGCTACTCTACCGTGATATCCAGCAGATCGTATTACCCTTCTAATAGTCTCAGGATTAACAATTATTCCATATAATGCTTGTAAATCAGCAGCAACTTTTGAAGCACTATTTCTTGGATTTTTTTTTTAATATTTCGAACGATAATTCGCTTTATTCCATTGGATAGCTTTGATGGTCGGCCAGGTCTTCTTTTATCCTGAATCATATGATTCTTTTTATATCGTTTAATGATATTGAAAACTGTTGAACGACTCAAGTTAACTGTTTCAGCAGTTTTTCTAATAGATTTTCCACGTTCAATACGCAAATTAATAACTAATTTTCGAATTTCAGGCGAAGTTTCTTTTCGTTTAGCATTCATGGCTACACAGAGCTAAATAAAGAATACTGCCCAGTTAAACTGAAGGCATTGAGCTCACAGGCTACAAATACTAATTGCACATTAAAGCTTTATATTTTCAAGGGTTAATTCCGTTCGAAAAAAAAAATTAAGAAGGGGAAACAGCTCTCCCCTTTTCTCTTTTTTTATACTTAATCATTGAACCTCCTATACTATCAAAGACATGCTTTATCATATAAAAAATCTATATCCAAAATTCAGAGCAAATTAGATAATTCTTAATAAAAACCCATTTAGCATTTATATAATTTAAAAAGAGTTATCCCCCTCTTTTATACTTAACCATTAAACTTCCAAAACTATTCAGAGATTTGAACGAAATCTGAAAATTCTGCTTGAAAAACCCATTTATATAAATTAAGGGGGGGGGACATTAGAACCCCTGTTCCCCTTATTTATACTTATTCAATGAACACCTAATAACAGTCACGGAATCGCCTCATCAGAATGATCCTAATCTAAATTTTGAACGAAAATTAATTCTGCATGAAAATCCCATTTATATCAACTAACGGGGGGGGGGGGCATTAGAGCCCCTGTTCCCCCTATTTATACTTATTCAATGAACACCTAATAACAGTCACGGAATCGCCTCATCAGAATGATCCTAATCTAAATTTTGAACGAAAACTTAATTCTGCATGAAAATCCCATTTATATCAACTAACGGGGGGGGGGGGGCATTAGAACCCCCGTTCCCCCTATTTATACTTATTCAATGAACACCTAATAACAGTCACGAATCGCCTCATCAGAATGATCCTAATCTAAATTTTGAAAACTTAATTCTGCATTAAAATCCCATTTATATCAACTAACGGGGGGGGGCATTAGAACCCCTGTTCCCCCTATTTATACTTATTCAATGAACAACTAATAACAGTCACTGAATCGCCTCATCGGAATGATCCTAATCTAAATTTTGAACGAAAACTTAATTCTGCATGAAAATCCCATTTATATCAACTAACGGGGGGGGGGCATTAGAACCCCTGTTCCCCCTATTTATACTTATTCAATGAACACCTAATAACAGTCACGGAATCGCCTCATCAGAATGATCCTAATCTAAATTTTGAAAACTTAATTCTGCATGAAAATCCCATTTATATCAACTAACGGGGGGGCATTAGAACCCCTGTTCCCCCTATTTATACTTAATCAATGAACACCTAATAACAGTCACGGAATCGCCTCATCAGAATGATCCTAATCTAAATTTTGAAAACTTACTTCTGCATGAAAATCCCATCTATATCAACTAACGGGGGGCATGAGCCCCCCGTTCCCCCTCTTATACATATCGAATGAACTCCAAAAACTAATCAGGGAAGCGCCTTGTCAGGATATACCTACATACAAAATTTCAAGTGGATCGGATATTTTTATCATGAGTTATCGCGTTACGTACATACATACAGAACGGACGGGCACATAAGCTCTCAGGCTATGATAGCCTGTGAGCTAAAAACACTAAAATTCTAAAACAAACTGGAGAGAAATACTGCAGACGATTTTATAAATTATTGCCAATTGCTTTTAAGTAAAAATAAAACCCCAAAAAATATTTTTATTGCTTATTTCAGACGATTTTTGTTGCATATATAATGATGTCCCATCACTTATGTGAGCTATTTTTTGCTCCGTTCAAAGCATTTGTATTTTTATTAAATTAATATTTTAATATTTTGACAAAATGTATGTTATGTAATAATCTTTACTAAATTGTATATTGTATTATACATTTCTTTCAAATTTGTCAACGAATACGGAAAAAAATTTCTTTTTAAAAAGTGGTGCGATTGTTGAAATCTTCCAGATTTCCCATTTTGCGAATAAGTAAAACTCGCGAATGTTAACAATTTGAGTTCTGGTGGGTAAATTCCTTCAGAATTCTAAATGAATAAATTGGTGACAGCATTTCTTAACCCCTTGAGCTCTGATGGTAGAATTTTCTACCACATAATTTTAATTCCGAAATGTCACAGTGAAACCAGAAAATTCGACCAGATTTATTTGAAAAAGGTTTAATGAATTTTTTCGCGTTTATCCTTAACCGTTTTTTTTTCTTTGCGAAATACTGGTGCCAATGTGACATTTGGAATTTTGAAGAAATTTACACCCCAGAGCTCAAAGGTTTAACCTCTTCAGACTTGAGGCACATAAATGTGTACCTCCATTCTTTTCCTCATAAAAACTAAACTTTTCTTTCTTTCTTTTTTTTTTTTGCAATATTACTTTACTCCTATATAGCTGAATGTTTTCTGCTTTAAAACAAAACCAATAAATATCAACACTGATGAATATTACCTCATAAAATAAATATTATTTTCATCCGAGTTTAGAAAATATCTTCAAGACATTGTGGCCAAGAATGTAGAAAATATTTATGATTATATAACTTAAATGCTTTACAATAAAAGTTTTGAGGATTTGCTGATCATTTACTTGTATAAAGACCTTAATTTTGTTATTGCGTAAATTTATATTACTGATAGTTAAACTGATGTTTTAAGGGGATCAGTACTTTCATATCCATATTTTAAAACCTAAATTACCAGTTCCCTAAAGTACTGATTTCATAAAAATAACTCTTTCTGTCATCTATGGTGTCATTTAAATTATGCAAAAGCAATAAATATATATTTGTAGAGCTATTTTATGCTCAGGTCTGAAGAGGTTAAAGAAAAAGTTCCATTTACTTAATATACGAAAAAATGGATTAAGTAATTTTCAAATAACTCTAGTCGAACATTATGATATTTTGGAATTAAAATTAAGTGGTAGTAAATTCAACCATCAGAGATCAAACGGTTAAGGGATCACTGTATTTGAAAACAATAGCACCAATCAAACAATGTGAATAAAAAAGTTGCCCTATGGAAACACTGTCCGAGATTATTTTTTAGTGGGTTTAAGATGTGATTGGCTATATTTCACTGATTGAGTTATATACCGGGTTTGCAAAAAGTCTGCAAAAACTAACTCAGAAAACATTCAACAGATGGCGCTGGAGACATTCAACTTCGGTGGTAATATGAAAATGAGACTGTTATGCAACTTGTGTTGCTAATCCAAAATTAGTTTACGGTTGAGAGCCTTGTACTTTATCACGTCTTCTGAGTACAAAGAATAAAGCTTTGTTGGTGAAGTTATTTTATGTTAACCAGGAATCAGCGACTGTTTCTCAAGGCTCTCAATCGTAAACTAATTGTAAATTAGCAGTGCAAGTAATTGTAACCATCTCTTAAGCATATTTTAACTGAAGTCAAACGTTTTCAGTGCCATCTGTTGGATGTTTTTTATTTTATTTTAAGTACCGTAATTTCGGGTATATAAGCCGCAGATCAAACAATTCTTTTTCGACCCAGAATTTTTAAAGAAACAAATATAACTAGTTAGATAGCCGTAAATATTTGTCTTCAATCACTAAATAAGATTTCTGGGTCCAAAAAGAATTGTTTGATCCGCGGCTTATATACCCGAAATTACGGTACTGTCTTATAAAAAATCCCGTGACCTAAACACGCTAAACTTGCAAAATGTTTTTCATTTCGTTTTTTTTTCAGCTTTTATGAATTTTTAAAGTTTCTACGGACTTTTTGTCCTCCCGATATAATTCTATAATTTTGTGCTTGACAAAAAAATCTCTTACAGAAATATGCTTCAGTAAACTGTCACTTCTATGGCTTGACAATGTCATTATATTTTAACTGATCAGACCATAAGCAGAAAACAACTGATGTTTTCAAAAAGACCTTTTCATCAATATGCTATATGAATATTTTTAGGAACGAATAGTAATGTGAATAGCGTAAATATTTTTTAAGTCGAAGAAAATAAGATTTATTTCCTAAAGAAAGTCGATCCTCGAATCTAATACAAATCCAACACATCCGATTCCTCTGCACCTAATATTTAATAAAATACAAAATATACCTTAAATTTGAAAATATTTGGTAACTGACGTTTCATTTAGCAAGAATAATCCATTTTTTAAAATTTAGCCATACTTAAAGAATCCTAATGTTTTTGTAATTTAGCTTATCATAAAGAAGCGATGAACTAAAATTATTTTTATATTCATGAAATGGTTATTTGATTCACAAATTGTGAGTTTTCTTTTAAACATCGATATCCTTATCTCATACGGATAACATAAATGCATTTTGATTAGAAAATTAATGATGCGTAAACAAAAATTAAACGCCTCATTAATATCGAGTGAAGTAGTTGATACAGTGCCAGATCGCATTTTTTTTTTTCAACCAAAACATCTTATTATAGGATAGAATGGATTATTTCTCAAATTACAGCTATTATAATATACAGCTGGATGATTAAGTGTTCGATCTCAACGTACATATTAATGACTGCATCATTTCAACATCAGATAACTGAAGAAAATAACACAAAACTAGAATTTTAAATTAAACGCCTCATAAATATTTAGTCTATGTAATCATCGATTCCAAGGATTACAGAACTCCTGTTTTTTCGAAAATTTCTTCGCTTTACATATTCACACACTCTGAACAGACTACGGTTAAATAATGTCATTTTTAAAAAACAAAATTAGTGGTATTCAAAAACCATAATCCTTGGATCACACAGACATAATATTTGATATTATTAGCATACCGCCGAACTTCGGATATAACTTCCGAACAATGTGAGTTAATTTAAACCAGTTTAAACAGATTTCTAACTAGAAAATATTTTAGATCTCTAATTAGCTATGTAATTTCCAATTTCTACATACAATTTATTTTGTATCATTTCTTTAAAAAATTCTGGTTGTAAACATGTTTAACCCTGGTTTAAAGTAACTCCTTTTTTACGGAAGTTATAACTGAAGTTGGCAAATATGTTGTTAGTGGTGGATATAATAATTGATTTTGATATCACTGTGTAACGCAATTTTTGTTTCTGAATAATCAATATCATTTTATACCTGGTTCTGTTATAAAAACAAGGAAAAAAACTACTTCTTGAGTTCAAACACTTTGCTTTTGTGGTTAGGACAAGGAAAACTTGAAATTTGCGTATTGACATTAAGAAAACCATGGTTGTCAGTTTGGTGTCTAAATATACCGAAAATTTTAATTTAAAACAAGAACTTTTTGAAGAAAGATTTTTAGCTCAAGTAATCAAGAAAAGTTTGGCATTAAATAAATCAGAAATTATTTTTTTGCATTTTCTGGTGTGAATTCGATTTTTTTAAAATCAAAGTGGAAGACAAACTGGCAACCTTGGACTAAATCTAACAAGGAAGGTCTCCGTTGGGGGCATACTCAGAATTTTTTGAAAAAAATACGAATTAAACTACTCATGTAGGTAATAAAGGATCAGTGAAAATTAGCGGCGGAATTACATTATTAGATATGTAAAAAAATAAAATAGTTTGGAATAATTGGCGTGAAAAGCTGAAAGAGACGCGGGATTTGGCAAGCAGTGCATTTCCTCTCCAAAAGCAGACGATTTTAACGAATCTGAAAATTGATTTTAATTGACTTCACTGTTAAAAATCTGCAGCATTTACTGCAACGTCACTCCACTACTTTTATAGAATATCTCTCTTCTGACCAATGAGAATGCTCCATAGCACGGCGAATTGACCGTGTCATACACTGTTAAAAATCTGCTGCATTTTGTTGCAACGCACTCCACCGCTTGTATATAATATCTCTATTTCAACCAATGAGAAAGCTCCATTTCACGGCCAAGTAACCGTTTTCTATACAAGCAAAGGAGTGCGTTGCAACAAAATGCAGCAGATTTTAACAGTGTATTTTTCAATTTGGAACAATTTTAATCAATTTAAATTGTGTTTTAAATGATAAAATATATTAATTTCCTTTTGTTATAAGTACATATAAACGTATATGACAAAATTACACTTAAAGTAAAGTAAAAATGCAAAACTAAAATTACTTAAACTAAACTTATTTAAATAAATTGAACATAGAAAGTTTTTTCTTTAAAAAGTATTCGAAGCGTAAAAGCGTATTTTTCAAACTTTCGTTTTTTCGCCAACCGAAGATAAACCGCCAAATAAACGAAATTTTTATTATTTTTTCACGGACGTTATAAGGAGGTTCCGCCGAATTTTTTTATAAACATATATAACTATATGAGAAGAACATTCTGTATTTTTTTCAGATTTTTCTGAGTATGCCCGTATGGAGACCTTCCTTGTAAGGAAGCAGTAAAGGAAAAAAAAAGGTAACTGAATTTGGGTATCTTGAAAATTAAAACGAAATCCGTATTAGTACCAGATTTATGAAACAGATTAGACATCTGCACGGGCCGGGTTCGAGCCGATTTCCATTAACGGTATTCGTGCCGGGCCGGGCTCGGGCTTTAATTTTTTCCTGGAGTATTGGGACGGGCCTAACGTATTTTTTCCGTACGAAGCCGAGTCTGATTTCATTCTTTCTAGTCTTCACGGACCAAAATAATCAGTTCCTGTTTAATCATCCCGTATGAAAATTCTTTTCTCGACGTGGCCAAGTCTGTTCATAAATCTGTAAAATTTGGTTTGGTCCAAAAATTTTTGCAAAAAAGGCATATACTTTTAAGTCGTCATTATTCTGCTACTAAACATTAGAATTTATTCGTTTTAAATAATCGTAGATTACTAGGCTTATTAAAATAGAGTTGCACATGAAAAAAACCATGATTATGACGGAATTTTCTTTTACACTGAACACTGCAAATTTCTTTTAAACTCTTCATCCATGCAAAATGAATACAACAATATGCGAGAAAAAAAATATATTAAACATTTACATCTGCTAAGAAGGGGAGATATTTTTTCTTTCCAATGCGATTCGTCGACATATCTCTTGCACACTGACAACATGTTCAAGGGAAACTTCCTAAAAAATGTACCTTTAAAGTGTAGTTCTGCGAATAAAATATAAAAACATGGCCATTTATATAAAGCTTGAAACAGCTGTTTGTGGACACTCGAACGCAAATGGGAATGTATTACTCAATTTTTTAAAACTTCATTTTACCAAGAGTTATATTAAATTAAATAATGCTTCTATTGTAGTGAATGTTGAATATTCTACTGAATGTTTCACTTCCGCTTGTGAAAGGATGCATCAGTTCGCTGCGCTAAAAGATTAAAAGGAATTAGCTCAGCATTCACGATTTTTAGCACTTTCCAACAAAGTTGAAAAGTGTTTTTGCATTCGGTTTGCCCGTATGTCTGTCCACGATCTAACTCCCGTAAATATACTCAAATTTTTATGCGATTTATGAGCCTTACTTTGGGTCTCGTAGGCATGTTTGATATTATATATGAAGTATCTAAGATTAGCAATTCATTTACAATGACACCTAAAAAGATTCCATTACATAATAATCTACGGGGAACAATCGTATTTTAATTACATTAAACTATTGCAGATGTATTAAAAGTTATATAAATTATTGAATTTCGCTACGATTACGATAGAATAGGACATGCATAGCATTTTAAAGGGCCGTACAAAGGAAATCGGTTACAGTACTGTCTTTCAGTAATAATTACTGGAAATGTGTTTTCAATTGCGCTTTTTAATTTGTCTTTTAGGTGGGCTTGTAATTATATAAATACGTAGCATCTATCGCCGTCGTTTGATCTGTTCGTCTGTCTCTCAGCATATAACAACACAAATTTCCGTATTAATAATACAAAATTTACAATAAAAAATTACTAGTGGGAATAATAGATTATGATTGACAAAAACACGTCGACCGCATGACGTACGGGCAAATTTGGAAGCGGTTAAGTAGTAAAGAAATGTCTGAAATTAAATAAATTTCAAACTAGATTTTTATTTTTATTTTCTGGTGTGAATCTAAATTTTCTGACTAAAACTGGAGGCCAAATATAAAATTCTGGTTCACGTACTTTGATAATGAATTCACGTGAAAATTAAAAAGCAACTACCGTAATTTTCGGCGTACCGCGGATCAAACATTTTTTTTCGACCCAGAAATTTTAAATAATAATTTAAGCCAAATATTTACCGCGATCTAAAAAGTTACATTTTATTTTTAAATTTTTCTGGGTCGAAAAATGATTGTTTGATCCGCGGATTATACGCCGGAAATTACGGTAAATTTTTGCAACAATATTACCGTAATTTCCGGGGGTATAATTCTTGGATCAAGCAATTATTTTTTGACTTAGAAATTTTATTTAGTGATCTAAGATAATTATTTATCGCGATCTAAAAAGTTACAATTTACTTTTTTAATATTTCTGGGTCAAAATAAAATAAAATAAAATAAAATAAAATAAAAAATATCCGGGATTTATACGATGGAAATTACGGTTTTAGAAATACCTTTTCAAAGTGGGATTAAATTTTGAAGACAAATAAGCATATTGGAAAAATTAAATATTTGTTTATTTAAAAATATGACTCGGATAATTGGATAAAAGCTGCTTAATTGCTTCTTTTAACGAAAATAGATTTTAATTATCTTCACTCACTCTAATCATAGAAGTTTATTCTGAATATGCAAAATGATTTCATTTATCTAAAATAATATTTTATAAAACCAAAGTTGTTTAAACTGAATTAGTAGTTAATTAATAAAGTTTTCAATATATTAAATTATCTCGGCGCTCCACAAAAGTAAAGAATTTAATCCCTTCATGTGATTTGCCGTTATATATATTTCTTTTTGATTGCAATAGCGTCTTTCATTTGTAATTAAGTGGGAATCTGCTCTAACAGATATTCCGTTATCAAGTTTATTTCGAAGTAACTATGGAAACGTAACTCGTATTAGGCATACCTATATGTTATGTTTATTGGCTTCAAATGATTTATTTAATATTCAAGCGCATTAAAAAAATAGATTTCTGCTCCCTGTAAAAATTCCTTTTCAGAAAAAGGTAAGACGAGATATTGAAATAACTTTGTATTATTAAAGGTAAAAAGAAGATATTCCAATATCTTTTTTATGAAAGAAATTGTCAAAAAATAAGGGAGACAAACGCGAACGCCAGTGGACCAAATCTCCCCATTATTTTCGAAAATCAATTTTCGCCTAATTTAATTGTATAATTTTTCCCATTTAAATAAAGCGAAACTTATTAAATAAAGGGTGAATATTGTAGCTTTGCCACACGCATTTACCATTTCTGATACAAAAAGTTATATATTTGAAGAATTTTACTTTAAATAATAATAAAAAATTTCTAAGCGATTTTCTACATAAGCGTTAATTGCATTTGTCAATATTTTAAATTAAGATTTTTTTTCATTATGCACCTCTGCGAGCTACCACAATTTCTAAAAATTTTAATTCTTCCTTTATTGAAGATGAATTATAAATGCATCCTATAAAATGAATCATAAATTCATGGCCTCCATCATAATATCTAAATGAGCACATTTTTATCAATTATTTAAATTAATACATTTTTATCGCGAAAAACTTATAGCTTAACTTGCCAAATCAACTTTCAGAAGTCGCAGAACAGTGCGGCGAAAAATGTGGGACATTGACTACAAATTCAACGTTTAACCTTTTAAGCTAATGGTAGCATGTATGCTACCAACAGTTTTTCAATATTAGCAGATTTTGTAATTCGGATATCCCAAATTTACACCAGAAATTAAAAAAAAAAAACAATCCTTGACTCATTTGATAGCAAATGGTTATAATTTCTAATTTAATCGAAACGTTGAAGTCTTGTGTAGTAAAAAATCTAACAAACTGCTGTGGCAGAACTTGGATATGTATGTATTGGTGCTTTAACCTTTTTAACCAAATATAGAAAAAAATATTGTTTATTGTAAATAGCATTCTAAAAGAAAATATTTTTGTCGTGGGTTCACAAGGTGCCACGGGATTAAGGCTTGTGTGCCGTAAATATTTGTTTGGTCGAATGCAGAGCTTTAACCCCTTGAGCTCTGATGTTAAAATTTTCTACCACATAATTTTAATTCCGAAATGTCACAACGGTACCAGAAAATTCGACCAAATTTAATTGAAAAAGGTTTAACCCATTAGTGCCTAGCGTCCCGTTTTAAGGACGCTTCAAAAGGTGCATTCAGCACTGTTTTTGACACCGGTAAAAAAGAAAAGCAATAATTATTTTATTTAAATGATGCATTTTCGTGATTAATGAACTAAATTTAAATCTTCTAAAAACAGTGGTGCGAACCGAATTAAATTTACGCAAAAGATGCTGGGCACGAATGGGTTAATGCATTTTTTTCGTGTATATCGTTAACCCTTTTTTTTTTTTTTTTTTTAATATTGGTGCCAATGTGACATTTTTAATTTTGAAGAAATTTACCCACCAGAACTCAAAGGGTTAATACGTCCAATTTAGAAGATTAATTAATTTTCATAAAACATCAACGAATATCGACTGAAGGTTACACAGAAGACCAAATTGAGAGCTTAAAACGCAGTTTCGAACACTTTAAAGCACAAATTGAGCAGAGATAGTGAAAAGCACATAAGAAGAAAGACGTATTTCTGAAAAACAATTATTCTTGGCTAAAAGGAATGTTTGAGATACCTGTCATATGTTGCCGTCCTATAAGATTTTGTTTTGTCAAAGAAAATACTGATATTGCCGAGGAAGAAACTAACTTTATAAAAATCTTGCGATGCCTCTAAACGCCAATGAGGTTAATTTTAATGGGAAATGGTTCTCAGTCAGTCATGTCTTCATTAAGACAATGGTAGATGACGAGATCTTCAACGATGCAACTTGCTCAAAATCCCCATGCCGATGCTACTTATGTGCTACATAAATTGAAAACAGAGCTATTTTCTTGATTGCCTGTTTAAAACGTTTTATGCTAGAATTTTTTAATTAAAACTATTTAGCGTATATGTTTAACTTAATTATCTGTGCTTTATATATAACCCAATTGATCAAACAATTTCTGGGTCGAATATACATTTAATCATTCGGTCGAGTGCTGAATCCACAATAGCTGGATGTTCTAGTATTAACCCTTTGAGCTCTGATGGTAGAATTTTCTACCACATAATTTTAATTCCGAAATGTCACAACAGCACCAGAAAATTCAATCAAATTTTTTTGAAAAAAATTTAATGCATTCCCCCCCCCATGTATATCGTTAACCGTTTTTTAGCACTTTCCAACAAAGTTGAAAAGTGCTTATGCATTCGGTTTGTCTGGCCGGATGGCCGTCTGGCCGTCTGTCCGTATGGCCGTCTGTCCGGATGGCCGTCTGTCCGCGCTCTAACTCCCGTAAATATACTCGGATTGCTAGGAAATTTTTATGGGTTATTGAGGTTTACCCTAGCACGAACCCTATTGAAAATGAAGTATCTACCATGATTAGTTTATCTACAGAGAGAATCAAAAGTTTCCCATTACATTACGGCCTATGGGGAAAAATCGTTAATATACTCGGATTGCCATGAAATTTTAGGACGTTATTGACGTTTACCCTAGCACAAGTCCTATTGAAAATGAAGTTTCTACCATGATTAGTTTATCTACAGGGCAAAACAAAAGTTTCCCATTACATTACGGCCTATGGGGAAAAATCGTTAATATACTCGGATTGCCATGAAATTTTAGGACGTTATTGAGGTTTACCCTAGCACGAACCCTACTGAAAATGAAGTATCTACCATGATTAGTTTATCTACAGAGAGAATCAAAAGTTTCCCATTACATAATAGATAATGGTAAAAGGGGGAATTGTGAGTGACATATTTTAAATATATTAAGCTTTTTCATGTATAATAAAATTTATGTATGTCACTGAAGCTTAATATAAATTATACGTTACTGTCTTGCATAATATGAAGCACATAGCATTTACAGGGCCATACAAAAGATTTCAAATAGTATATTCCTTCCGAAGTACCGTATATGTGTCCGATGATGGCTGATGTAAGGATGAAATGCATTTTAATTATGATATTCGCGTTTATATTTCGCTAAATATATGCACATTATATGGTGTGTATAAATGTTATAGTTGATATACAGGGCTACCCAAAAGAGCTCACCAACGTTACTGAATATGAGCGTAAATTATTTAAACGTGGTTCTTAAATAAGCTATGCATTTTTACACTGAGCTGCATTCAATTTACTGAGAAATGTTTGCAGAATATAGATAAAGGGATATACAGGGCCACGCAAGGAATTCGGTACATGGACGCCTATGAATGATGATTTATGAGAATGTGATTTCAGTTGTTTTTAAAGGGTTTTAGTTTACAATAAATTTTAGCCTAATGCTGACATGTAATAAGGTACAATGTAAACTACAGAGCTGAACAAAAGTGTTGAAGTATGTTTCTATCTAATAGTATGAATTGCTGAAAAAAAAATTCAAGCTACTGGGTATTTTCTTGCTAAGCTAAATTTTCCCATTATATGAACTGACATATGAAATACAGGGCTGTTCTAATGTACTGGAATGCATATTTGGGTATATTTGGCTATACATTATTATTTCCCTAAATAACAAAGTTTTGTTAAAGATTTCATTAAGTGTTGGAAAGTGCTTCATAATCTATGCTTAACGCGTGATTTTTCTTACTTGTTTTTTTTTTTTTTTTTTTTTTTTTTGCAAAATACTGGTGCCAATGGGACATTTGGACTTTTGAAGAAAATTGCCCACCAGAGCTCAAAGGGTTAACACTTTCAAAACGTTACACAAGACGTTACACCCTTACACAAATTTTATTTGTTTGGAAACGCTTTTTCTAAACAGTTCCATTTACTTGTAAAATGCCAAGCAATACTCTAATTTTTTAAAGAGAAATATTACAACGTTTTATGAGTAGTGTCAAAACATGTTTGACGTATATCTTTTGACAATGCATAAATGCATCACCCACCCCGAAAATATTCAACCACCGTAGACATGCAAAAGTAGGTATACAAATGGTAAACAGTACAATAAAGCATTCATAGTCAATTTACTTTAAACACGTAACTTTGTAAGACAATAAAGAAATATGTTTTGTATGGACATAATTCTATACATAACAACAACATTGATTCCTACAAAAGTCGTTATGCCAAATTAGTTTCTAATAAACCAATTAAATAATTTTGCAGTATAATAACAATTTGAGACTTCCATTATGAATGCAATACATTAATTTAAATACAATTTATTCTCAAAAATATGTTTAGAAATAATTTAATTTCTCAATGATCTTAAGTAAATTTTCTTATGAAAAGATTTGTAAGAATATATTAAAATCTATCTCAATTGACATATTGAAATTTATATTAAACGTCTGCAGAATTACTTAAAATGAAATGAAACAATCTGTCGTCATTATAAATCACTTTTTCATCATTAACTGCATCGTCAAAATTTTAATGGCTAGCATTTATCATTTAAAGTAGACTGAAATGAAGATAAGATTGAAATGTACAGGGATCATTTATTATCCTAATCGAAGTATTATTCGTTAAAATTTTTCCTCCATGTATATACCCGTGAAATGGAATAAAAAACACGTAAAATAAATGTTAGATGCAAAAAAATTAATATATCGGCTGAAATGAAGTTTTATTTTTTAGTAACGTATATTTAATGTTTTGGATAATTAAATATTATGTTCAGTTTTATAAGATAAATACGGACAATAAAAATTAATTTTACCGTAAGCACATGTTATTATTCGAGTCATTTATCAAGATAAATACAAAAGGGGAGTGTTTTGAAATACTTAACATGAAGTAAATATCATAATAATAATCTTCCATAGCTGTAATGGGCCATGTTTATTTTTATTTAATATTTAAGGCTCGAAATTCAAAATATCATTTGTAATTTTTAAACTCTGCTTTTTAATCAAAGAAATTGAAAAATAAAATTTATATGCTGATTAATTTTGAAAAAACAATCTTAAAACATAACCTCTACGTTTTCCATTTTTTTCCTAAAAATGATATTGGAAGCGAATACGATAGTGTTATGGTGTTATGTATGACGACTGATTATCTGAACGTGGGATATAGGCACTAGAAAGAGATCCCTCCGTGGGGATCTTTTTAAGGCACCTAACCAGTATTTACGCAAGGTTACCCAAGGTTCAAAGAAAACCACGAAAAACTCGGAACGGTTAGACCGATGGTTGCGATTGGATTGCAAATCCTGTCTAGCAGCTTCAAGAGCATAACCTCTCAGCCACTGGTGAGGCCTGGAAGCAAATACATAAAGAATTTCGTGTTTGGAAACAAATATGTTTCTTTCCGCTTTATGTCTAGAAGTTGTCAATGCCAAGTTTTTCACAATAAATTAATATGGAAATTTCTTTTTAAAAGTACATCTTTTACATATGTACATCAATGTGGTCTAATTGTGTCCATCGTGACATCGATATTTTTTTTTACATGAATGTTTGTTAGAAAGCAGTGTTCGTACGGGTAACGGTATTTTCCAGGTGAAATATCAGTATTTTTATACAAAAACATAAATCATGTTTAAACGTGTGTAATTTCGCTTTACTAAAAGAAAGGTTTATTATAAGAAAAAAGGTTTATTCAAGAATTTAAAGACCCTTAAGAATCCTGGAAAGTACTGTTTCTGTGCCTTTTTCTTGACCAATACAGATTTTAAATTCAGATTGTTTGATTAAATCCACTTTTTTGAAGTAGTAATATTCGCCTAATTTAAAAAAAAATTAAATAATCTAAATATGCGATACATTGCTCTTTTCCTAAAAAGTGGCAGCAATCAAGCTACTCAAATAAGAGAAAGTAGCACTCTGGGACACTGGTTCCAAGAGGGTAGAAGTTTGTCTACACCGTTATTGAACCGTTTATTCAGAACAGAGTACTCTTTGATGTTTTCTTTGAAATAGTTACTATTTACAAATAGCAACATTCGCCTTATTTAATTAAAGAATTTCTACAATTAAATAAAGCAAATATCAGTACATATGGAAACAGTGGTGTTCAAATATAAAAAAAATAATGCGAATCCCTTTTTCAGATAAACATTGCCATACTGAAAGCCTCATTACAGCAAATGCAAAATTCCATCACTCTTTCCGAATAGAAATAACCCCCAAATTGCATTTACAACATCTAAAATGTAGAACAAGAGAAATAAATATTTCGTGATCTGTAGTTTTATATCTAGAAGTTATAATAATATTAATTTTTCTATATTATTATTCTTAACTTCCTTATATTAGTTCTTAAAACAGGTTGACCAGTTGATCGGGCGACGGGAACAGTGTTACTCAGATTGCTTGAGTACCATTACTTTTTTGGAATAGCGATATTTAGTTTATTTAATCTGTCACTAAGTATGGTGAATATAGTTTCTTTCTCTCTCTCTCTCTCTCTTTTTTTTTTTTTTTTTTTTTTTTTTTAAGAATTTTACATTTTTTTGTGTATTTCAAGGATTCCACTCAGTCCTTTTTTATCTAAGTCCTTATTTATGAATATACAAAATTTCAAATTTTTCTTACAAGTAGTTTTAAAAATGTACTTAAAAAATGGCAAAATGATGGTTTATGGGGCCGGCTACGATAGAAGTGACTAGATATTTTAAAACTTCTTATTATATCTAGTAATCTAGCAGCCTTCAATGATTGCTTGAATGGCGCTCGTCTAAGATGCCTTGATTATGCCCACTCTCGATCAACAATCGAGTACGGAACATCAATTTGGATACAACCCCTAAAGTATGTTTGTTTTAAAATGATTAATTTCTCGGAAATGTATTGTGCGAATTGCATGTAAATTTGTTTTCAGATTAACTGAAGGGTGTAGCGTTATTTTTTGCTGTCAGCATTGGGTGCTTCTATTGAAAAACAAAGTTAGGATTCTTTTTAATATGAAATATGGCTCTCTAAACGAAATTTATACACATTATTTAAAAGCAGACTTTATTTTCTTCATTTGGGATCAGTAACTTTCTTCTACGACAATTTCTCGCAGTGGTTGTAGGAGGTATTTACTTTTTTTCACTGACTGTACATGTTGTAAAATTACTAGTAAAAGATGTTTCTCTAGAAAAGGGGGGGGTACCAACAGATTAGAGTTCGTTTAAGAAATCCTTGTCCGATTCCATGTCAGAAGTGACTTCAGAGAAATAATGGTTTATTCATATATAACAGCAGATTAGTGGGAGCTTGGTACCTCTAGGTATAGATACCAGATTGACTTCCTATTTACATTCAGAAATTCGGAATTTAAACTAAAAATCATGAGCTGTAAATTTTATATTATTTACTGAATTTATTCCATGATACCGCAAAGTAAAAAAAAAATGTTTTATACTTTCTGGTCAGAACTCGGAATAGAGGTCAAACTGATAAACTGAAAGCGATTCCTGCTATTTAAGATGGGTACACCAAAAATTACTAGCAATTTTTAAACTATTTTTCTAAAACGTTTTTGCAATTTACTGATGTATTAAAAAATGGCTCAAAGGAGCTTCCTCGGATCGAGTGGGAGTGTTCGTCAGTGTAATTTTTAAATAATTTTTTAAATTAATAATATTCTAAAATCAAAATTTGACCCTTTCGAATTCCTTCTTTATATGTCACAAATAAATAAAACTATTAATCGAGCGGTGTTTAAAGTACATATAAACCACAGATTGCAACATACATTTCGCAACATCTGCAAAGCTTTATAACTTTTAAACACAAATTTTACCAAGGAGAACTAATAGATTAAGAACAAACTTTGAAGTTTTCTAAAGAAAAATTGTGGGAAATAACCCTTAGAAGTTGACAGGAAAGAAAGTTATCTGAGAGGACTATTTTATTTACACATTTTTTAACCCCTTGAAGGGCACCGGTATATGTTATATACCACTTAATTTTAATTCCCAAATGCCACATTGGCACCAAAATTTAAGAATCAACTTTTGTTTGATATGATATACTCGAAGAAAAGCTTTTACTTTGTTTCATATAAAATTGTTTATAAATACCGGTGTCAATCAACCATTTTAACATTTTAGTAGCAGATGTGCTTTGCCCCTCAAGGGGTTAAGTAATAATTTTCGTTTTAGAATTATTTTGTAAATGTTTTCGAAGCATACATTTTTGAAAAGATTTTTGACGTGACAACGTCTTGTAAATTGGTTTGCCGGGAGACACTTCAAGAAACTGCGTTACGTTACGTTACGTTACGCTCCGCTCACGATACGCGCTCACTTTTCTCTTAACTTTTTCCGGTCACTTGTGGGACCATTTTCTGAACGTGAATGTGAATTCGCTGCAAGGAAGGGGCGGTGCTTAATAGGAATTTTAGATAGTATCAAACTAAGACGAAATACGTTATGTATTAGTTATTAGTATAAAGTACAAAGAAAATAAGTGTAGTTTATTTCGTAATTCGGTGGTATATTATGGAAAACTAATGATATGTGATTAGTGAAAGCCATTTTACTTTAGTTATATTCTGCTCATTGAAAAATTCTTTAATATGCTGTTTACAAAATTCAACATTTGACATCAATAAACATGAAGTAAAATGTGTTTAACAAACACAGTGTATTGCAAGTTATTGTATGTATATTTGTATATAAATGCGTATGTATGTGTAAAGGTAATAAATGTTTTAAATTGTTACTATTATTTCATCCTTCTTCCTACTATACGAATGAATATTCACATTAAAATTATTTTACAACTCAAAGTCGTTGTCACGTAAAACTTTCGCCCGTATACCGACTTTACAGGCAACCAATTTTTTTTTCGAATATTGTAGAAATTCATCACAGATATGTTCACACTGTTTGGAGATAGTGATTGCCATAATGGACTCTTATTTATGCGAAAAATGCGAATCTTTGTTTAAACTCTTTGTTCTTTTTAGCATCCTAAAATTTTCAAGTCTTTTCCCACTATTTCCCTTTGCGGCGCAGGGCAAATTCATTTTTAGCTCACAGGCTATCATAGCCTGAGAGCTTATGTGCCCGTCAGTTCTGTATGTATGTTCGTATGTACGTAACGCGATAACTCATGATAAAAATATCCGATCCACTTGAAATTTTGTATGTACGTATATCCTGACAAGGCGCTTCCCTGATTAGTTTTTGGAGTTCATTCGATATGTATAAGAGGGGGAACGGGGGGCTCATGCCCCCCGTTAGTTGATATAGATGGGATTTTCATGCAGAATTAAGTTTTCAAAATTTAGATTAGGATCATTCTGATGAGGCGATTCCGTGACTGTTATTAGGTGTTCATTGATTAAGTATAAATAGGGGGAACAGGGGTTCTAATGGCCCCTCCCGTTAGTTGATATAAATGGGATTTTCATGCAGAATTAAGTTTTCAAAATTTAGATTAGGATCATTCTGATGAGGCGATTCCGTGACTGTTATTAGGTGTTCATTGAATAAGTATAAATAGGGGGAACAGGGGTTCTAATGCCCCCCCCCCGTTAGTTGATATAAATAGGATTTTCATACAGAATTAAGTTTTCGTTCAAAATTAAGATTAGGATCATTCTGATGAGGCGATTCAGTGACTGTTATTAGTTGTTCATTGAATAAGTATAAATAGGGGGAACAGGGGTTCTAATGCCCCCCCCCCCGTTAGTTGATATAAATGGGATTTTCATGCAGAATTAAGTTTTCGTTCAAAATTTAGATTAGGATCATTCTGATGAGGCGATTCCGTGACTGTTATTAGGTGTTCATTGAATAAGTATAAATAGGGGGAACAGGGGTTCTAATGCCCCCCCCCCGTTAGTTGATATAAATGGGGTTTTCATGCAGAATTAAATTTTCGTTCAAAATTTAGATTAGGATCATTCTGATGAGGCGATTCCGTGACTGTTATTAGGTGTTCATTGAATAAGTATAAATAGGGGGAACAGGGGTTCTAATGCCCCCCCCCCCGTTAGTTGATATAAATGGGATTTTCATGCAGAATTAAGTTTTCGTTCAAAATTTAGATTAGGATCATTCTGATGAGGCGATTCCGTGACTGTTATTAGGTGTTCATTGAATAAGTATAAATAGAGGGAACAGGGGCTCTAATGCCCCCCCCCCCCGTTAGTTGATATAAATGGGATTTTCATGCAGAATTAATTTTCGTTCAAAATTTAGATTAGGATCATTCTGATGAGGCGATTCCGTGACTGTTATTAGGTGTTCATTGAATAAGTATAAATAAGGGGAACAGGGGTTCTAATGTCCCCCCCCCTTAATTTATATAAATGGGTTTTTCAAGAAGAATTTTCAGATTTCGTTCAAATCTCTGAATAGTTTTGGAAGTTTAATGGTTAAGTATAAAAGAGGGGGATAACTCTTTTTAAATTATATAAATGCTAAATGGGTTTTTATTAAGAATTATCTAATTTGCTCTGAATTTTGGATATAGATTTTTTATATGATAAAGCATGTCTTTGATAGTATAGGAGGTTCAATGATTAAGTATAAAAAAAGAGAAAAGGGGAGAGCTGTTTCCCCTTCTTAATTTTTTTTTTTCGAACGGAATTAACCCTTGAAAATATAAAGCTTTAATGTGCAATTAGTATTTGTAGCCTGTGAGCTCAATGCCTTCAGTTTAACTGGGCAGTATTCTTTATTTAGCTCACAGGCTATCATAGCCTGAGAGCTTATGTGCCCGTCCGTTCTGTATGTATGTACGTAACGCGATAACTCATGATAAAAATATCCGATCCACTTGAAATTTTGTATGTAGGTATATCCTGACAAGGCGCTTCCCTGATTAGTTTTTGGAGTTCATTCGATATGTATAAGAGGGGGAACGGGGGGCTCATGCCCCCCGTTAGTTGATATAGATGGGATTTTCATGCAGAATTAAGTTTTCAAAATTTAGATTAGGATCATTCTGATGAGGCGATTCCGTGACTGTTATTAGGTGTTCATTGATTAAGTATAAATAGGGGGAACAGGGGTTCTAATGCCCCCCCCGTTAGTTGATATAAATGGGATTTTCATGCAGAATTAAGTTTTCAAAATTTAGATTAGGATCATTCTGATGAGGCGATTCCGTGACTGTTATTAGGTGTTCATTGAATAAGTATAAATAGGGGGAACAGGGGTTCTAATGCCCCCCCCCCGTTAGTTGATATAAATGGGATTTTCATGCAGAATTAAGTTTTCGTTCAAAATTTAGATTAGGATCATTCCGATGAGGCGATTCAGTGACTGTTATTAGTTGTTCATTGAATAAGTATAAATAGGGGGAACAGGGGTTCTAATGCCCCCCCCCCGTTAGTTGATATAAATGGGATTTTAATGCAGAATTAAGTTTTCAAAATTTAGATTAGGATCATTCTGATGAGGCGATTCGTGACTGTTATTAGGTGTTCATTGAATAAGTATAAATAGGGGGAACAGGGGTTCTAATGCCCCCCCCCCGTTAGTTGATATAAATGGGATTTTCATGCAGAATTAAGTTTTCGTTCAAAATTTAGATTAGGATCATTCTGATGAGGCGATTCCGTGACTGTTATTAGGTGTTCATTGAATAAGTATAAATAGGGGGAACAGGGGCTCTAATGCCCCCCCCCCCCCGTTAGTTGATATAAATGGGATTTTCATGCAGAATTAATTTTCGTTCAAAATTTAGATTAGGATCATTCTGATGAGGCGATTCCGTGACTGTTATTAGGTGTTCATTGAATAAGTATAAATAAGGGGAACAGGGGTTCTAATGTCCCCCCCCCCTTAATTTATATAAATGGGTTTTTCAAGCAGAATTTTCAGATTTCGTTCAAATCTCTGAATAGTTTTGGAAGTTTAATGGTTAAGTATAAAAGAGGGGGATAACTCTTTTTAAATTATATAAATGCTAAATGGGTTTTTATTAAGAATTATCTAATTTGCTCTGAATTTTGGATATAGATTTTTTATATGATAAAGCATGTCTTTGATAGTATAGGAGGTTCAATGATTAAGTATAAAAAAAGAGAAAAGGGGAGAGCTGTTTCCCCTTCTTAATTTTTTTTTTCGAACGGAATTAACCCTTGAAAATATAAAGCTTTAATGTGCAATTAGTATTTGTAGCCTGTGAGCTCAATGCCTTCAGTTTAACTGGGCAGTATTCTTTATTAAGTGTTGAAATTAATGACTGACACCGGAATTTAAAAACAACTTCATTTGTAAGTAAAAAATCAATAATAAAATTTACGCAAAAGATGCTGGGCACGAATGGGTTAAAATTAAGTGGTTTCATAGATATACCACCGTGCCGCAATAGGTTAACGAACTATACAAAAATTCTGGTTGAGTTGATTTAATGAGTGTAACACAAGATGGTCCAGCTGATAACAGTTCGACAAAGATCAAATGATAAAATGTCGATTGGAACCATTTTTTCCGTAAAATTATTTAAATTATAACAAGAGAAAATTGAGTTAAATAAATGATTGAAATTTTTTTAAATAAAAATTCTGATTTTAAAATAATTTTATTAAGGTTGGGTAAATTTTCCGGACGTTCTAGTGTTAAACAGAGCTTCCAAACTGATACTTATCATTAGAAAAAAGAAAATAATTGGTGTTTGAATAAGTAATTAGCCCTTTAACCCTTTCCGGTGCACTACTCTTTAAATTTGGAATTTAAAGAGAAAAAAAATAGGCAATCTATTTAGGCCTAGAGGAGTACACAGGTATTGTTTTGTAAAGATTGCACTAACAATTTTAATTATACAGCTGTTGCCGAAGTGGTAACCTCCCATAAGTAAAGCATTGATAAGCACAGTGAGAAGAGCATTGCTGTGAAGCGCGTATTACAGTAAAACATTTTACCTATTATTTAAAAACAGTAGAGTTTGATCTCTGTGGTTCTGCCATCTAGAACTCATAAGAAAGATTTAAAATAGCCATTAGAGTAGTTTTTAAAATATTCAAAGAGCTTTTGTGTCTCTAAACAGGGGGAACTTTAGGTGTTGCCGACCCGGCAAAACTGCGCGTTAAGAGGTTAAGGAAAAAAAAATTCATTCTTATTCGAAAGCTCCCCCAGGGGGATACCTTCTTTAGGTATTCACGGGCTTCACAACCCCGGGGCACCTGAGTGATCTTTCTCCTTTCCTTTTCCTCTCACTCCTCTGGTCTTACTTTCCTCTTTGTTTCACTCTCGTTGTAGTTTCCTCTTCGGAGGTGAGGGCAATTCTGTATGAGCCGATGTCATCCTGCATATCGACTCATGGAGAATTGTAAACCACCCACGTGTTGGCCGTGCGTGGCGACCCGTGTCCCTGGAAAGGTGGATCCTGGCAGTTGAGGGAAACCAACACACTGCTTTGGCCTCTGCTTCAGGTAGACGGGAGGTGCATATTGGTCCCGTATGCATCAATCGGCTGGTCAGCTGACTTTTGTCACTGGCTTTAGGGATCAAGTGATCCAGCAACTACTAGTCATCTCGTTAAGGGTGGAGACTGACATAGGGTTGTCTTGTGACCGTATGGGCCCTGGTTAGCACTGGTGCACGAATGTGCATCCCCTTGTTGGGCTCGGTAGTGGGTGGTGCGGCCGGGGTCTGAATTTTATTTTTTTATAATGGATGGAAAAGCTTCATTTCCTTCTATTTCTCTCCCTCGTGGAGAGCAACAAAGTGTACAGACGCCTTCTTTCACTCGCTTCTTTATCGTAAAACGTACTGATAGCCACTCTGATTGCTCCTTTAAAAAGACTTCACCATTTCTCATTGCTAAAACATTCCAATCTATTCTTGGGGATGATCATTCTATCAAAAAACTGCAATCTGGGGACTTACTAGTTGAGGTTTCTACTGTCAAACAATCGCAATTTCTTTCTAATTGCTCTGCCATAGGTACTTTTTCCGTGTCTGCCCAGGCTCATAAAACTCTAAATACAAGTCGTGGTGTAATATCCGAATTTGACATTTTATTCTCCACTAAAGATGAACTGACAGAAAATTTAAAAGACCAAAATGTAATAGATGTACGCCGTATCACTATCCGTCGGAATGAACAAGTTTTACCGACAAAGCATATCATTCTAACATTTAATAGCCCTGTTTTACCAACCAGAATTAAAGCTCGCTATCTAAGCTGTCCAGTCCGCCCCTATATACCAAATCCTATCCGTTGTTTTAAATTCCATCGTTACGGGCATAATAAGACAAATTGCCGTGGATCTCTTACTTGCGCACGTTGTACAGAAGTCGGCCACGACAATGAATCTTGAGAAAAACCCGAACGCTGTGCAAATTGTAAAGGAGATCATACAGCATATTCCCGTACTTGTCCTAATTGGAACAGAGAGAAGGAAATTATCACAGTTAAAATTACACAAAATTTATCTTATCCTGAAGCCCGCAAACTTGTAGAAACCAGGACCCCTTCTGTCGGAATTTCTTACTCCAGCTTACTTAAAAACCAATCAATTTCTGTAAGACACATAAGTACCCAAACTGATTCCTCATATGCTCCTAATAAATCTACTAAAATACAATCAACTTGCACACCAATTAAAGAAACACGGGATATCTCTCTCCCCGCTAAATGTATGATATATCCGCCATTAGAACGCTGGCTACCATCCACAGAACCTGTAAAAATCACTTATCTTAAATCAGAAATCTCAAGCTCAATCTAAGGAATTATCCAAACCTCTAAATAAGACAAAGACTGTTACCCCACCAAAAAATGACCCGAATTCATCTGCATTAAACTCTAAATAACCCAACAATAGTAAAATAGTGAAAACGGGCGTTCCGAAAGAAGGGACCAAGGCTGGGACCCAAACTGTTAGTAGTACAAAAACTTTACAGAAATCACAGAAAAAACGAACAGAAACCATAAAACCCCCAACTCCATCATCCCCACGGCGGAAGACTGCTGTTAAAAGATTGAAAAATGCATCACTAAGCCCATGTATGAGAAATTTGAAAGATTCCAGGCAAATGCATCATTATGTTCAAGAAGCTATGGAATCAGAGTCTTATGGCAGTGGCTCGGATTCCGAGGAAAATACTATGTTTGAGGAGTATGTGCCTGGTTGAATTAATTTCTTTTTCTATTGGTCTTTGTTTAGTTATATTTTGGGTTTTCTGTGGTACTTTCCCAATTTGGTTTTCGTGTCGTTATCTTGTTGTTTTGGAATTTTGACTTGTTTCCGAATTTTATCTTCTTGCACTTTTAAATATCTTTGCCTAGTTTTAATTGGGTTTTAATTTCATGTATCACCGCATTGTCTTTATGCCCTTGATTCTCATCTACGACAGGTTTTAGTGTAACATTCACATTTTAATCTGTATTTAAAATATTTTTACATTCTATTTACTTTCATGTTGTTATTTCTTTATTGATTGCTCCGATCTACTTTTTCACCATCATTGACTGATTTTAATTATATCATGACTGTGAATTCGTTTATTTTTAATTTTGTTTTTTATGTAAATTCACTCATCTTATTCATTGTTTATGTTTTAACCAAATTCTACTATTTTTTGTCACTTAATGTTTTTCATGATTTTTGTCCTCTTTTAATTAGTCTTTTATCTCATTGCTGTGTGATTATTAACTTTAAATAACATTGTTTTCTTTTCAACATTGTCTTGGCGCAGCATGTCCCCAAAGGGACCTTGCGCCATAAAATCCCATACAACCAACCAACCAACCTTATTCGAAAGCTAGATAAATATTCTGTATTCATCGGTTCCTGTATATTTATTTCTTACTAACCCTTTGAGTTCTGGTGAGTAAATTTCTTCAAAATTCCAAACATCGCACTGACACAGTATATACACAAAAAATTCACTAAACACTTAACTGATCAATAATATATTTGAAAAAAACTTTTAAATAATGCCTATTTTTTCATGTTTTTTGCCGAATCTTTAATATTTCATGACAGGTTTTTCAAACAAGAATTTTTTACCTAATTTAATAAGAAAAATTCTGGGACAAAATAATGCAAGATTTACAAAAAAAAAAAAAAAAAAAAAAAAAAAAAAAAAAAAAAAAATCCTGCTGGGAATAAGAAATTATGATTCGCAAAACACATAGTGCGTATGGGCAAATCAGGGAAGCAGTTAAATCTTTTCAAATAAATTTGGCCGAATATTTTAGTGCCATTGTGACATTTCGGAATTAAGTTTAAATGGTTGAAAACTAAACCATCAGAACATTTAACCCTTGAGCTCTGGTGGCTATTTCTTAAAAATTTGAAATGTCACATTGGCACCAGTATTTTGCAAAGAAAAAAAACGGTTAAGGATATACATGAAAAAATGCATTAAACCTTTTTCACACAAATTTGGTCAAATTTTCTGGTGCCGTTGTGACATTTCGGAATTAAAATTATGTGGTAGAAAATTCTACCATCAGAGCTCAGAGGTTTAATTGCCGAAAAAGGTGAACATTTTTTTTCCAGGACATTACCACACTTATTCAGTAGTCCCAGTAGGCAGTTATCTTTTATATACCACTATTTCCAAGCATTTACCTCTGTAATACATGTCAATATTTTTATTAAAAATAACACGATAACTTATTTTTAAGAATAACGGTAATTCACCAACAGTGGAGACCTGCATCTTAAATGTAAAAAATCATAGTAAATTCTATTTGAATTTTTGTTTCGTGGATTTAAATCCGTCCGGCTAAAATCCTTTTTTTTTTTTTTTACTAAATTAGGACAGCGATTATTGTTGCTAAGTAGCTCATGTAAATTAAGGCTATAAATGATTCTGACACTACCAATTTCTTACAGTTTATTTCGCCATTTTTAGTCGCAGATAATTTCAGCTGCCATTAGGTAAAGTGATGAAAACCATTCTAAAATACTGTTGTCCAGACAGCTCCAATTTAAACGGGACACCTGCCAACACTAGTGGCGACAAATCAGGGAAAACACTGTAAAAATTGGGTAAATTATTAGAAATTCATGACAGAAAATTTTTCCATATATAATAGCGATATCGTAAAAACGGAACGGAGGGTATAATACCGTAATTTCGGGTGTATAAGCCGCAGATCAAACAATTCTTTTTCGACCCAGAACTTTTTAAGAAACAAATATAACTAGTTAGATCGCCGTAAATATTTGTCTTCAGTCACTAAATAAGATTTCTGAGTCCAAAAAGAATTGTTTGATCCGCGGCTTATACACTCGAAATTACGGTATATCTTCTTTCTTGTATATCTTCTTTCTTGACTCTATTTTTTGTGATCTAATGCCACCATATAAGTAGAATAAAACTAAAAAAGATTTATCTCCTAAAAGGTACAATGAAAATTGTTCAGGTAGCGTATAAATGTACCATAATTTTCAAATAGAATATTTCTTCTTGTTCATCAAATACAAATATTATAGTCTGAAATTTATAGAAGAAAGGCTATCTGAATTTTAAAAAAGTAACAAAAATCTCTAATGTGAAGTTTTGGAGCCATGCTTTTTTGCAAATTCTTAATAGCGTATACAACTTGAATATGAATGCAATTACCCTATATAAATATTTTGTTTATATGCGTGCGTAAATATTATATGAATAATTAATACTCTGAAAATCTTTATGTACTTTATCATAGCTGCCAATTCTTCTGTTTTTCGTATCCCAGAAATTTAATAGAAATTTTTGCCTAGTTTAATCCGCAAATTATGGTGATTTAAAAAAGTAAAATTTGTTGTAAAATTTTTGTGGTACAAAAAAGCGTAAGATGTTGGAAACTATGCATTTATTCACAATCATTAAAAAATAATCCTACCTATCTACAGAACACCGTTTTAAAATCCTCATCCATTTTCGTAAATATAATAGAAAAAAGCACATTTTTAAATTTATAAATCAATGGATATTGATTTTAAAACTTAAGAGCCTTGTTTTATGCTAAAATATATCGATTGTGACGTGGTAATGCAATTTAATTTAAAGAACCTTTAATCAGGATAGAAAGATTATATTGTATTCGAAAAGACTATTAAAACTTTTTAGGTTGATAGACTAAAAAAAAAATAATTTATTTAAAACAAAATTAATATTTTTTTTTTTTTTTAAATACTTATTAAAGTTATTTGCTTATTCATTTTGTCCAGAAAGAATAAAAAATAGGACAATAATTATAGCGGTGTATTTTTGGAAATAACAAAGTTTGTTGAATAAAATAAAAAAGAAAAGCATAATATAGGACTATATTTCCATATGATCCAACAATCACAGATTTTGAATACAGTAGAAGCTTTTAAACCCTTTCATGGGCAAACCACTTCTAATGTTAAAATTTTGAAATTGATAACAGATACCGGAAGTTACGAACAAATTTATTTCTAAATTTGAAATATAATATTTCACATGTATAAATATTGGATTTTTTTTTTTTTTTTTTTTTGAAATTCTTGCCGCAGTTGCATTTCATAATTAAAATTTTCTTATTACATCGACATAACATTGTCCGTGAAAGGATTAATCCGGTACGTTAATCGAACGTCAATGCAATTTTTATGTTCACCGACATTATGAACCTGAAGAAATTGTATAAATATCTGCTAAATACTGTTCCCTATTTCGTCATGCAATTATTTAATATATACTGTATGTGTACAATACATTGGGCAAGAAGCAAAAATATTAATATGAACATTACATTTTAAAAAAAGTTTTCGATATCACGTTACTTCCGCGACTCTGATTCATCTTCAAAAATAATGCTACGAATTACACACATATTTATGAATTCAGCAGGGTTGTAGCTTTTGTTAGATTTGGCAAATTTTATAAATGTATCTAATTCTAATGCATCAGAAGTATGTTTCCACGAGGTTTCAGATTCTTCATCTAAGGCTCATTCTTCCTCCACCAGATTCCACCTCAAGAATCTGGTCTTCTTGTGAATTCATAACTCTTTGTATTGGGTAAGCAACTAAATTCCCGCAATTTTGAATAACATTTTCCTAATGGAATATATGTATATATATATTATCGAATTAATCTATAAACAAAGTTGATAAAAATAGATTCCAGTAGCAAATAAATATTTAAAACGGCGGGAACTTTATTGCCTACACAATATAACTGTTTGTCCCGGCTTCAACTAAATATAGCACTATATTTTGGTTATCACTTCGAACATTTGAACCTTTAACATGATCTTCGTCATTAGGCCACAATTTGATCTTGCACTAATGTAGACTTACTTTTTTCAACAGATTCCACGCTATGGCAATTTCAAAAATTGCATCTTTAAGATTATACTGTTTTTGGAAATCTTTTACATCGCTGTCAGAGTTCAAAAGGTCTTGAACAAATGATCTTCTATAAAAACATTTGAAATTTTGAATCAAACCCTCAAGAATAGACTGAATCAAAGACATGAAATTTGGGGATAGAAATTCAGCAAAAATATTGCTGAATTTCTATCCCAGCATTCAGCAACTAAATCAGACTGAGGTGGATGAATAGGACCGTTGTCTAACAATAAAATTGCTCTACTTTTTTTGGCATACTATGCTTCTTAAAGTTTTCCTTTTCTTGCGGTACGAAATGGTAAAAAATTCAGTCCTTAAATCTTTCCGGCACACTGTTCCCGGTCTGGGATACTTCATTTTAATTCCAAACTTGCAAACGGCACCAATAATATTTTAGTGAAATTTTGGTTTTAGAATAAAAGCTTAAATTAAGAAATTCAAGCTATGTAAAATATTCGTTTGTGAATTCCGGTGTCAGTCGATAATTTCTAATTTTACTAACAGATTTTGCCCGTGCCGGAAAGGGTTAAATAAATTTGCTGTCATCCGTGCATCATTGAGCATCATAATGAACAGGAAAATTTGAGAATCCTTTTAAAGCTCTGTGCATTTTATATTTACCTCTCACGAGAGGTGCCGGTTGATGATCTCTAGAAGCTGTGCACACAACAGAAAAATAAATCTGTCTTTATTTTTCTTGAATCCCTTAGTACATTTTTCATCTCCATTTGCTAAATTAGACGAAGTCCAACGGCGCCATGAAAGGCCGATTTCATTTGGATTATAAACTTGACAGTGGGTTTATTCCCATCGTACAACAAGGTTTCTAAAGGTGTGCTTGCATTCTTCACCGTAATTTCACCAGCTGATATTCTCTCTCCTTCCACAATAGCATTCGGATTCCGTATCGAGTTTAAAATTTTTAAAGCCAACCATTGGAAAACATAAAAGCCCTTTCTAAATTCAGAACAAGATAGTTTTTTTTTTCCTTGTTCGATGATTTTGAGCCTTGTAATTACCTTTCACTCGGATCGTTTTGAACCAAAACATGTATACAAAGCACTATCAAGATGTTCAATTTTAGATTTCTACAACGTGTGTCTTGATTCCATATTTTTTTTGACATTTTACATTGAGCAACAAACTTCTTCAGTGCTTCTTTTTTTAATTTAATCATTCCTGCACAGAAAAATTCTACTGATGACTTTCCCATTTCATCATTCTAAAATGATGAAATGATTGTCTAACACTGGCATTTACAAACGACTTTTCTAGAAATTAAAAACGTGTAGCTTTAAAAATACAGGGTAAATGCAATTTTTTTTTCAATATCCTTATCACCGTTTGTAAGTTTGGAATTAAAATTAGAGTGTCCCGATGTTTGATACTGTGCCGGAAAACGTTAATGTCATATATTGTCGAAGTGCCAGTATTGAAATCACGCATTATATAGTTTCTATTTTCGACTTTTACGAAGCCTTTTATTATCTCTAACTTTTGCTGTTCATTGAGTTTTGTGCAAACTAAAATTGGGGAGCTTTGCAACTTTATTATTTAGAAATTCCGAGTTTTTACTGGGGATTTCAGAAGAATATTTTATATTAATTATACTATCAATATTCTAGCTATTAACATTAGAACCGTGGAGACGGGTCATTTTGACCCGTACTCAGTGAAAAAAATGTCGATTCGAACCAGATAAGTCTTCTTAAAATAATTTACGTAGCAGCTGCGCAAAAATTATTTCAAATAAAGAAGTTAAATAGACTCAAATAAAAATTCTGGTGTGAATTTTTTTTATAAAACTTGGGTAAAATTTACCGCGGTTCTAGTGTTAAATAATGCACATAATACTATTCAGAATTTCATAATAAAAATAAAGGCAACACCAGTAATTCTGTACCCATATAAATTAAACATAGCGCATTTTACCATTACAAAAAAGCGGTGCCAATCAAGAATCTTAATATTAAAAAAGTAGCCCATCTGGCAATACTGTTCTTGGATACAATCCACAAAATAAACAATCGTGTATGGACACAGAAATTTTGTTTAAAAGTTGAAGTAAAATATTTATTATAAACAATTCATTGCATCTTATTTAAAAAAAATTGTATTCAATCAAAGTTTGAGCGATCCACGGATTATGCGCCACAAATTTACAGCATACTATTACTTTTCTTGAATGCAATAGGAACCATGCTCATCTACAACGATAGCACGATATCCAGATATAATTTGAAGTTTTAAGAACAGAGAAGAAGAAATCGAAAACGCATCGTAAAACATTTAACGTAATATTTCACTCTTGTTATATTTTATTGGTATATCACATTTGCTTAGTTATATATTTTTTTATTGATTTACTCGACAATGATATGACTCAAAAATATATATAATGTATATTAGAGGTTGTGCATACATTATGAATGCCTATAAACGTATTTAATGTCAATCAATTTATTACTTTTGTTCAATCCTATACGCAATTCGATATTTTATCATTTTGTCTATATGTCGCATCAGCGATATATCGGAATATCATAATTTAAAAATGCCGATTTATCAGGATATTTAATTCTAAGCATCGCCCAGCCCTAGTAATCATTGTTTATCTAATCATAAAATCTCTACGATTCAAGATATTTCTACTTTTTTTAACAACAAAAATGTCCAAAAATGTTTCTCGATCTTACTAAAAATATTTTATGCCAGAATTTTTGTTCAAAACGATTTGACAGATTTATTGAACTCCGGTCTCTTAGGTTAGCGTTAAACTGATTTTATGAAGATATTTCTGGCTAGAATCGCCATTTAATCATTTCGTCGATGTCGAATTAATTCGTCGTGTGTGTCAGCTCGACGTTCTAATGTTAAAAAATTAGTGAACCACAGTTTAACACCCTTTCTTTATGCATATAAAGGCAAGTGCCCTATTACAAACTAATATATTTATATTACATTTACACACATATATAAACTGTTACATAATTCGTATATTTATGTTTGAATTTATATTAAAATCCCATAAAGCGTGTGATCTTTCACAAAATATTTTTAACATCTATTTTATCAAAATTCTATTGATATTTAGTTATTCTTTTCCGATGCAGCGCAGAGAAAATGTTGCAATTGCTGAATGTCACCGAAATATACAATTATGTTTATTTGCAAAAAAAGAAACAGCTATTTTTCCTTAATGTTATAAAATGAAACTATTTATACCAGAATTCTGATCACATTTGCATTTGGGAATCATGTTGGGCGTTTCATGTAATGGAACACTTAAACATAAAGGGTTAAAATAATATCAATAAATTGCTTTAAAATAAGCCATCTCTTCCATGGATAATTAGTCATTAAGTTATATCATTTTAAATTATGTAAAAGAATTGCTTTTTTAAATCGATGAAATTTCGCATTTGAATTGCACTCCGGGTCAAAAAGAACCGACGCGTGTACTCCCGGGTTAATGAGAACCGCTTTCGCAGAATTTCATTACCGCCGAGATAAATTTCTACCAGTAATTTTAAGTAGAAAGTTTCTCTTTATTCAAATGGCTTATTAACGGACAATTTCAGTCAAAAATAATGGCAAAAAACTGATATTAATTTTTACTGGTGGAAGTTTACTTTTTAATGATGAATTTTTTTTTACAATTATTCTTTGCTTATAGAATATAATTTTCAACAAGATTAATGCAACTTTCCACAAACTTAAAAAAGTACAGTGGAAGCAGAATACAGCATTTAAAACATGGACATACTGACTATTTTTTGAAAATAGGCATTTGTATGATATAATTTTTAATTTTACATGTGAGAAAAATTCATAAATTTTTATTTCATAATTTAGCAATCAGAATTTTTAGGGCAAGCTACATAAACACTCCATTCAAGTACCGTAAAAGCTGAGAATAATTCTGGTGACACTGTGCTTTCTAAAATTAGCTAGCAAGGTTTTCCATGGGCTGCTATTTTTTATATTTTATTCTCACCGATTTCCGCAAGCAAAAAAATAATTTTACAGGAAAAGGCTGGAGAAATATACCAAAAAAAATATTCTCTAAATATAGTGGCACCAATAAAATGTAAAAATATTCATCTGTGGTAACCCTTCTATATGTTTTAATCAAAGTTGAATAGAATCTCAATTGGGTGGTGAGCTGGTGCAAAGTCATTGAAAAAATACTGAAGTGACAAGGAGTAGTGACAAAATTAATAAAATTCCTTCAGTGCTCATACTAATAAAACTTCAGATATGATAAGTTCTTAATAAGACTACAATTTGAAGGTTAGAACTAAACAAAAAAGTATGTTACATCATGACAAAATCATAAATATCGCAATTTCCGGCCTATAATTCGCGGATGAAACAATCATTTTTCGACCCAGAAAATTTTTAAAATAAAATTTAACTATGCAGTTAGAGGCAAATATTCGAGTTTAGTTACAAAATGAAATCTCTGGGTCGAAAAATAATTGTTTTATTTGTGGTTTAGACGCCGGAAATTATGGTAAAAAAATAATAATAAGGAAATTTAATTACGCAATAGTATGGCAGATAATAAAAATATTCTTATCTTACTCTCTATTTGGCAGATTGTACCTGCTTTTGAAGTCCATATTATTAAACCATGTGACTTTCTCAACAATCAAGATGATTGCTAAATGCAATTGTCCTCCTAATCTTATCTCTAGATGGTTACATGAGCACTTTTTGAGAAGGGGACTAATGATGACATATAAACTAGGGGACGACATTTCACTAGCCAGAACAAACATAAGATTATTTATAATTTACAATAAAAAATGTTTGTTTTATTCTTTAGAACGTAAATTTTTATTTTGCATAGCAAAATTTCTAAAAACAGTTTTTCATTAAACATAAATTAATTCAAGAAAATCAGTGCATCGAGTGGTGGACAAGAGACATATGTGACAATTTTAATATTTAAAATAATTATTGGAGTAAAATGTACAATTACTTTCCAAAAAATGTTTTTGAAACTGTTGAAAGACATTACAGAATGCATGCATTTTATACTCACGAAAATTATATAAAAGCCAACATGTAACTTGTAAACCCATGAGACTCAAATTACCCACTTATTGGAAAACCGTCAAAATGTGTTATAAATTAATCTTGTATTGAGAAAACTTATACATAATAGAAAAATTAGTTGATAATAAAAAAATTTAAAATGCATCATCTACAATTTTCAGATAAACTTTTTATGCATTTTTTAAAGTCTTCTAAAATACCTTTGCATGGGATATTTTAGAACAACTTACATGAAATTACTTCGTTCAGTATTTTCTATGCAGTACTATAAACAAATGCTGTGTAAACATTAACCCTGTACGCGCATCAGGCTTGATAGACCCAGAGAGTGTATGGTTTTTTACAAATGACAAAACTATTTTTTCAATGCAATAATAAATTTTATTTTTCCTCAGAATTTATAAAATTTGCCTCCAATTAAATAAAATGGCAATTATTTTTTGCATTTATTGGTAGCAAAGTAAAAATCATTCATACTCGGGGTATTCATGCATTCTCCCGAGTTAAATAAAACAAATATGGAAGTTAAGGCTGCATATCATTTAAATAAAAAAGTAATATTTAAAAAAAAATTCTGTTTGCATTAAGTTTTTGTGTGCACGTAACCATATTTTTGTATTATTTCCCTTTATAACAAGATCCTTACGAGAGTCTAAAATAATGTATGATATTTCCATTAGCAGAAGAATCAAGAAATGAATAGAATTTGAGAAATATGGGGAAAAAATGAACTTTGCATGAATATAAATATTTGTTGAACTTATGTAAGTCATAAAATATTATTTTTTTAAAGAATTAATGCGTTATAAAATAACATTACATAATAAAAATCTCTTACATAATAGTAAAAAAGAAATTGTAAATTAAAACAAATAAATATGCAGAAAAAACAAATATCAAACAAACCATTAATACAAATTTTAAGACAAATTCTAATAAAATATTTTTACATGGAATACTTTAGAAGAATTTAACTGAAATCTTTACATTCATTATTTTCATAAATTAATTATTTAGCATTCCAACCGGAAGGCAAAGTTATTATGAAGAAGGAAACTGCTGCTGCCTGTAAATAGCTATTTACATTTTTAAACTACTAATGGATACACATTAACACCCAATGCTCTTTAATGGAGTTACATAATATATTAAGACATATTGCATTAGTTGAGATTTTGTAACATTGGTATTAAATACTTAGAAACAATTTTCCTCAATGTTGTCGTGTCGGAATTTTTAAGAAATATATAATCTTTTAAGTAATATGTGTATCATTTATGCCTTCCCTTAAAATTATAAATAAGGTAATGCATTCGAAAGCAAACTTACAAGTTAAATTTTCAACCCATAAAAGTGATTATATGTACTAAATCGAAATTCTCCTTGATTTAACACTTGGTGTAGCATAAATTGATATAAACATGACAAGAACATAAATTAACTTTCTAGTTTCAATAAATTAGTAGGTATAACGTAGGTAATTGAATAACAAAAAAAATCTTGAAAATGCATATATAAATCGTTAAGATATTGTTTTAAAAGAAATAGACCACAAGGTTAAACACCTTAACCACATAATTACTTATTTTTTTAGATGCAGTTAATTGAAAATATGAGATAAGCACCACTCATTTTAAGCTTAAGTATTCATAATATTTAGTCCAAACATTTCTGAGTAAATAATATGAAATTATATATAAAAAAAATAGTATTATCAAATAGCCTTAAATGATGGATCAAGCAAACACTTTCTGCCTGTACTACGTACGGGCAAATCAGGGAAGCGTTTAACCAGTACGAAAATAGAAAGAGTACCAGAATTTAAATTAATAGTTAATCCAATGTCGCATCGCGTAAATTTTCAAGATTTAAGCATAAGATGCCAATTTCAGCCTGAAAATTTATTTAACGAAATATATCTTATATTTATTTCTGAGTTGGAATTTTTTTAATTAAAATATTTCGAATTCACACCGGCAACTGCGTAAAAATAATTTTATTTTAAGAGGAATCGGTGCCCTTTCAACCTTTAAAAAATAATAATAATAAGCATTTTTAGGTTTAGTCGTGGAAAAAAAGCAAACTCTACAAACTCTGAAAAATTATCGTAAAACAAAAGTTACTGATACCAAACGATTGGAAATAACGCCTCATTTTAAATGATGTATGTAAAATTTAAATGGGTTATCCATACATTAAAACGAAGCCTATTTTTTTCAGTAGCAATACTCCATTCTGGCAGCATAAATAAATTCTACACTCTTCAATTAACCTAAAAATAAATTTTTATGCAATTCATACGATAAGTGTCCGAGAAATAAATTATTTTAAAACGAGCATATTTTAGGGGTTGTATCCAAGTTTAAGTCCGGACCTCGATTGTTGACCCTTCTTAATCAAGGCATTTTAGGCGTACTCAAGCAGTCATTGAAAGACTGCTAGATTACAGGATAGCATATGAAGTAAAAAAAAATATATATATCTAGCCACTTCTATCATAGACGGCCTTTTAAACAATCTTTTTGCTGTTTTTTAAGCATAATTTGAAAACTACTAGGGAATCATACTTGAAATTTTGGATTTCCATAGAACAGGACTTAATAAATGAAAAAAAAATGTAGGTTGCAATTCATATTATTTTCAAATATCTATTTCATAATTCATAACTTTTATCATAAAATTATAAAAATTGGGTATTATACATTTGTATCTTTGGGTAATTTCATATTAATCCTACATAAAATATTGACACATTAGGTGTATAATTTCAGGAGATATTAATAAAAATATGAAAATGTAATCTAGCATTAAAAGCACTAAATTTTGAATGTTTATAATTTAAAAAATATATCATACAAATGACTTTAAATTTGATTTCTAGGCACAGTTTGAGACAAATATTTGAAATATCTTGTTAAAATTGAGTGTTGCCATTGAAAAAAATTAAGTTTGGTTCATTTTAATATGTAGATGACTCTCTCAGTAAATTTTATATCCATCGTTTAAAAGTACATTTTTTCCAATCATTCGGAAGCATTGACTTTTATCTACGATAATTTGTTGATGAGTCAGTGGGGATCTTAACTTTTTATTTCCCACGACATTTCATTTTGTCATAATGATTAAGCACTTAATAAAGGAAAATGATTCTGTCACGAAATTGCTCACTGTCTTTGGCAAAATTTTAAAAAATGCAATTTTTTAAAGAATTTAAGTTAAATTTAAAATGTATCTTCTCGTACAATTTTTCATCTTTTGTGATATAGTTTTGTAACCCCCCCCCCCCCTGTACGATTAGGACTTAGGTCCGACTTATATTCTGCTGTAAAATTAAATTTTTTAACCTGAAAAAAAGAATAATGTATACTTAATATGTGACATTAAATAGTAATTTCTAGGAGTATGTTACATGTAATAAAATTAAATATTTGGTAATCACATTAAACTAAAAATCCTCAGAAAACGTTAAAAGCAGGTTCTAGGAGGGTTAAGCTATTTGTAGAAGTATGCTGGATAATTTTAAATATGAGGAAAATAATGTGAAAATACGTGTAAAATTACAATAAAAACTGAATTTATTTTACATTTTTATGTATGTATATATAGGGGAGAGGGGGGCACATTTGAACGGCGGGCACCTTTGAACAGTCTAAATATTTTCCTTCAAATAAATTATTTTTTAAAAAATGTCTACGGCAATACATTGCTACTGCTTCAGTGCAATAAGTATACTAAACTGCACCATTTTGCATGCACAATACTGTCTAAGCAAGATATGTATTTTTCTCCCTCTTGAATCTACACTTAAGAAAAGAAAGTTGTAAGAATTTTGTTGACAACATTGTATTCTTAAAATTTTATTTATTGTTCAACACTTAAATAAAGATGTAATCTTTAGTTTATGAGCTTTGTTTTATTCAACTTCTTTAAAACCGAATTGAGTAAATAGTTGTAATGTTTAATTCCATGTGATAGGGCACCATTGAACAAAAGTTGGTTGATTGGTTGATTTTTGTCGTCCGATTATCTACGCTAGGGGTATAGGACCAGGGGGAGTGCCCTCCGTGGGGGTCTTTCTAAGGGAACCTAACCCGTATTTACGCAAGGTTCGAAGAAAACCACGGAAAACTCCGAACGGTTAGGCCGACAGCCGCGATTGGGTTCGAACCCAGCACCTGCCGTCTACCAGTTGAGAGGTCCGAACCTCTCGGTTACTGGTGGGGCCCATTGAACAAAAAAGCTGGGGCATCAATGAGCATCTAAAACTATAAAGTTAAGTGTTATTAATGCCCTTAAATGTTATTATTTTGGGATTTTTTCTGCGTGAAAAAAGTTTAATTAAGAATATCAAAGAACATGGACTTATACTTTTAACAATCTCTTCTTACTGCAGAAATGTATTGCAATCTCTAGTTGTATCACGATCAAAAGTTTCAAACCTAAGTTGATGATGGCATTTATTTATTTGAGAATTGCAAATCCCGGAAACACAATAATAATTCCTGATTTAGCAGGTTTGTCTAACAAATTCTATACTCTTTCATTTACTCTTTCCCAAATAATATTTTTGGTTTTCGTACTAGATAAAACAGAATTTAAATCAGGTTTTTTTTCGTAAAAAGAATGAATGTGTGAAAAAATTTCATTTTCCAGAAGCATCAGATATATTGGTGTATTTCAAGGACACTGTAAAAAAGTATTCGCAATCGAACATAACTGGAGGCACACTCTGTGTTGTTTCAACAATAATTTTTTACATCAACTTTGATGGATTTAAATTTGGTTAAATATTAGAGAAAATATTAGTTTCAATAAAATATAGTTATTTAATTTAAGAATATTACTTTATATTTCTGAAACATGTGCAGCTTTTTATGAAAATTTTCAATATTTTAATATTTTATTCGTTTGTTCAAAGGTGAGGCAGGTCACTATAAGGGGCAGGTTTGAACAGAAATATTTCAGCTTTTTAAATCCTCACAACTTTTTTAATTTACATGGAAAATATTTAATTACTGGTTCATCTGAAGAAGAAATGCTTTGTTTTTATTATGTAACTAGCAGGATAAGCCCACTGCGCTGGTCTATTTTTCAAAACAAAACATGAATCAAACAAAATATTGAATATGACTGTGTTTTTTAAAGCAACTTCACCTCGAATGCTCTTTCACATTTTTGAAAATCATACAAAACGCCATTGTATTTAAAGATAGAAAATCAACGATTATAAATGATCCAAAAATGCATTAAAAGTTAGCAAACAGCTGTTTCGAATTTACTGTCGAGATTCTTCATCAGTGCAAAACTCAGCGAGCTAGAAAAAACAAAACTGAGCCAAAAATAAAAACGACAACAATGGAATCAATGCCCGTTGACGCCAAAATATATTAAAATAATAATAAAATATTATGTTGTTGTATCAGCTTATGCATTCGATAAAATTCGGGCTTAAAAAAATATTTCAGTTGACCATTTATTGTAGAGTTTGATAGATAAATAAGGCAATTATGAAAAGAGCAATTTAAATATTGTCTATTCACCATACTTCTAAAATAGCGAGCATTATGATCGCAGAGATTGACCATTGAATTTAAACAATTTTCAAGTGATTCATTTTCATTTGATAGTTTTTGAACTCTAAACCTCTCAACTTGAGAATATGGGTATCTGTGGAAACCTTAATACATCCTCTATCAATATTATATTATATTTCGCAACGTACATCTGCTCTTGACAAATCTATTACAGTGTTCCGTTTTTGGAATACAGCAGAATAAAGAAAGTTAAATAAAGTTTTCCTTAGAAAAATAAGGTGAATGTTTTTTGAATGTGTGAAATTCATTTTTTGATACAGATGTCATATACGCATCACGTTGGCGTGATTGAAACAAAATGAACATTTTATGCCTCTTATGGTAATCCAGCACTGTTTTTAATTTATTAATGAACTATTTATTTACTTTCATTTGCATAGAAAAATAAAATAGAAAATAGACATGTATCTGTCATTTGAAAACGAAGTTTCCGTTAAAGTGGCGCCAGAAATGTATCACCCCAACGTGGTGCATATATGACATTTGTGTCTCTTTCTTACAACATGGGTGTGTGCCGTGTGTGCATTTGCACCTAAATTTAGTTATTTAGCTCTATTTTTGTAACATTAACTGGAGTTTGTACAATGTACGGTACTACTTGATTATTCTGTAGAGAAAAAAATTAATAGTAGATTGTAGGAATAAATGTCAATAATCGATGATTGTAAGTATGATAGCAATTGATATTATACGTGATACATGTATTTGTTTACGTCATAAGTGCTTTTTAATTTGACTTTTAATTTGTATTTATTATTTATGCTAATTGTTCCTTCGTTATTTAAAATGAATTTATGTAAATTTGAATAGTTTGGCGAAACTGGCCGACGTGTTAATCAAGTAGCACTCAATTTACATTTGAAAATATCATATTTCACAAAAAACTCCGGCACAAACCCGGATTTGTAAGATTTCCTTCCAATACCAATGCGGCAAAATCTTCGTTTTAGAATAGCGGAGAAATGTGCATTTTTAAAAATTATTTTCATTATTTTAAAACGAAAATAATAATAAATAAAAAAAGTTACTATAGCACAAAGCAATTTATAGAATTTCTAAAAAGAAATTGAAAGTAAATTAACAATTTATTAATACAGAAACAACTATTGCTGGGTTACCATATAAGGCAAAATAACACCGTTTTGGCGACAGTCACATACCTCAGTGTGTATATAAAATCTGTGCCAAACATGTTTGGAAAAAACAATAATCGTTATTTATACAGCATGTTTAAATACTGTAGTATAGTGAAAAAATGTATACATGACATATACGCACCACATTGGCACGTTTTTTTTTTCTTTTTTTCTTCTTTTTTCTTCTAATGCCGATTTGGAGAAAATTTTGTTTTCAAATACCAGTTACATATATAGTTTACAATTATTTTCTGTTATTTTAAATAGAAAACAACAATAAATTTTAAAAAGTATAGTTAATAATTATAAAACAAAACTATTTATATCCTTTAAAAAATAAGAAAAAATAAAAATTTATTAATAAATAAACAACAGCCAGGTTACCAAGTGAGGCATAAAATCACCATTTTATTGCAGTCGCGCAAATGTGGCGCATATATGACAAATGTGCCTAGATTAAAATAGTTTATATAATTGGAAAAAAAGAAAAAAATTGTAAATAGACAATTTATTAATAAATAGACAATAACATCCGGGCTGCCATATCAAACAAAATAATGACACTTTGGCTTCAGTTAATTACCCAGATGTATATATGGTATTGGCGTAAGAGACAAATCGCACCAATGTAGTGCGTATGAGATATCTGTGCGAAATTTTTTTTTTAAGTTGCAGTTAAATTATTTTACAATATCTACGTATGTGGAAAGACATTTACTCTAAAATTTAAATATTATTCATTTTTGTGGTATTAACTGCTATATATGTATTTAAGGTAAATGTAAAAATTTTTCCTAAAAATGCTCTCACTCATTAAAAGAGAGAGAGAAAATAGTTCTTGAGAACAACTCCATCTTGTGCTTTTTTTGGCTTAGAATAGCATTGATTGGCGACAAAAGTAGATTGAAACACCCAATGGAAGAAACAACATACAAATAACAATTAGAGCCTTTTTTTTTTTAAATTAATTTTGCGAGTTTCTTCTGTAAAACACATAACGGGAAAATTAGATTTAAAAACAGTTTTAGAAAAAGAAAGAAAAAAAAATACTTATGTTTCACCTAATGAAATTTTTGAGATGTTGTTTTCTTTAAATCTGGCTCGAAAGAAATAAATAGCCAAATATTGTGTCACTTCAAAACTTTCTTTCCTATTGAGTTACTTTTTAAATATTATAAATATTCTTTTTTTTTTTTTTTTTTCGTTAAAGATAATTTTTTTTCCTTTCATAATATTATTTTGCATTAAACGGATTTTTTTCTTTTTAACATTATTTATTTTAAATCAATGAATTAATAGGTTTTTTTTTTCGAAATGTTTATATTATTTTCCATTAGAGAAAGCATTTCATTTCTTTTTTGAAATATAATTATCGCCAAAAAAATTAGTTGTTGCAATCCTTCCGTCAAAAATAACCGAAAAATACGAAATTTAGTACGAAAAATCAGAGTTATCCCTGTATATTTGTATCATAAACCTCCGCAAAAATATTTCCTATCGAATGATATAATCTGCAAAAAGATCTATCGGGTAGTTTTTGAAAACACCCGTTTGGAAGTTTCAGAACTTCTGCTTTATAATATATATGATACACTGCTGTAAACAATTAAAGAGTATTGCAGTTTTAGGTGGATTTTGTATCTGGGATACCTTTTAGCTGATTGATACATGGTCGACAGACATAGTAGGTTATATGAGAATAAATTACACATGTTTGGCAGAAAAAATGCATTTTATTGCGCTTTTGTGTACAAAAGGAAAAAAAACACAATTTGTGCATATGAGAAAAAAGAATAAGAAAAGGTGTTTTCTTCAAAGAAAATCATTTTCAGTAGGGGGTATGGTTTCCACGGGCGGCCAGCAACGTTGAACACCTTTGAGGCATGGACTCAATGAGGCTATTAATGACGAGTTGAGATATCCTGCCCCACTCTTCCAGAACAGCTCTTTCCAGCTCTTGGAGAGTTTATGGGGGTTGTTGGCGGCCAGAAACTCGTCTTCCTAGAGCGTCCCAAACGTGCTCGATTGGATTTATGTCTGGAGAACACGCTGGCCATTCCATTCGAACGATTCCTTCCTCAAAAAGGAAATCCTCCACCAGGTTTGCGCGATGTGGCTTGCAGTTATCGTCCATTAAAATGAAGTTATCTCCGATTGCTGCAGCGTAAGGGACTACAATAGGTCTGAGGATCTCATCCCTATATCGGCGACCAGTCAGAGCTCCATCTCGAATGATGTAGAGGTCAGAGCGCCCGTCAATGGAGATGCCACCATACACCAACACTCCTCCACCGCCAAATCTGACACTTTCGTGCACGAACGCAGGATTATTCCTACTGCCACGGTCCCTCCAGATGAAAATACGCCTATTATCCGGATGCACAGAAAAACGGGACTCGTCAGAAAACAGAATATTGCTCCATTCATTTCTCCTCCAGTTGACATGCTCGGTTGCCCACTCCCTGCGGTCGCGACGATGCCTTGATGTTAATCTAACACATACCATCGGTCGGCGGGCATACAGACCTACAGCATGGAGCCGGTTTCGGACAGTCTTAGTTGAAATCGTGGTGCCTGTAGCCGAGCGAAGGTGTTGTTGGAGAAGAGTAGCGTTCATGTTTCGGTGTCTCTGAGCTGTTAACGCTAAATACCGATCTTCATTGGGCGTTGTTGCCCGTCTACGACCTTGCCCTGGTCTTCGGCCTGCACATCCATGCTCCAAAAACGGTTCCAGATCCTGGAAATGACACTTAGTGACACTCCAATGGCTTGCGCTACTTCGGCTTGAGTTTAGCCCCCTTCTAACCTACCAACAATTCTCCAAGCTTCTGAATCTGTCAAATGACTTCGCTGAGACATCGTAGTCATCGAAACAAAGCAATCACTGAATGCCGATCATCCTTGTCTTCATTCTCTTTTATCCAGTTGAAAGTCAAATTTCATTCGCTGCCGCTGAAGCGACGTTTTTAACATCGAACTTAAAATTTGCATACTCCACAGTTTGAAAACCAGAAAAATTTGCATTTGTGATTCTCTTCTTCTATTTTCGGCAAAAAAAATTTCGTTTATATCTTTATTTTATATGAAACTTCAAATATCCTTTAATTGTTTTGAGCAGTGTATTTAAAACGCAAAAAATATTCAAATAAGAAATATATATATAATTCAAATAAGAAATGTATTGATTAAAAAAATGTTCAAACGTGCTCCCCTTTCCCCTACTTATATCATCTGATGCGAAAATTTTATGCTGCGTATGAAGACCATACTGTACTTTAAAAAAGAACAAAAAATCGTGCGTATGGCATCGATTAGGAAAAAACTTCCAAACACATTCAAAATACTATCACTAAACTTCACAGTTTACTAAGATGAACGATTTTCTCTAAATGAACTTTTTAGAAAATGCATAATTAGTTTGTGAATACAACTTCTGCTATTATACATAAATAGCCTGAGAAAATATCAAAGCTTTTGTGTACCGGTATTGATGCCTATAAATATGTATGTGGGTGATTCTCAAAATAGGGGACAATTTATGTCTTTCGGCATACAAAAAAATTGAGAGGTTTTCTGTCATGTTTTTATATTTAGATATGTTTGTCTTAATATTATTCATTATTTGCACTCAAGAATTATTCATTTTTTAGTTAAAAACACCTTAAAATAACAGAATAAATGTTCAAAATGTCATTAGCATGAATGTCCACAGCAGCTGTGCCTTGTGTATACTAGCATTTTTCAAGAGTTAATATCATGTTTATAAAATAAAACAAATGTTATTCTTTCTTTAAATTAATCAAGGAGAGGATTTATCCAATAAATTTCTTTTTAAAAGTAAAATTATAGTATATAAAAAAAGAATTAAAGTTTGTCCTCCATATTCTATTTTCAAAACAAGATCATACTATAACAGCTGGTTATTAATCAAAATTTCATTTTCACATATGACAATAGTTTGAAAATATAAAGTTTCTCCACGGCAACAAGTAGCCATTTTATCCCAGCCTGAAAATAGAAGCATGTATTGTATTTTAAGAATATAAGTTGAATATTAGGGGAATACATCAATTGTATGTCATTAGAATGAATAATAATTTTCATGTTTATTTTATAGTTAAAATTTTTATTGTACTTATTTGCTTAGAACTTTTGCGTTTTAAAAAGCCCCAGAAAGGACTATTTCATTGTGATTATATTATGGCTCTTTATCTTATTTAAATTAAAATTTGTCATTAGCATGGACAAATATCAGTGGCATTAGCATGGTCTTTCTGTCCATGCTAAAGACTCCTATGTGCATAAATGTAACCAGTGCTTATATTGTATCCTTTATAAAGTTTAATTTTACATATAAATTTAGGTATTACATTTATTATCCCTAAAATATGCATTAAATCTGTCAGAAAATCACTAAGAGAGCTTCTTACATTGTTAGTGTCAGAATGTTGCTCATGTAAACAAAGTTTGCTCTTAGGTAATGTTTTTATTCTCCTGATATGTATATATGTAAAAATGGAAACCATTTGCTGAAAAGGAAGACTAATAAATATAGAAAAAATTATTTAAACAGGAAGAAAATAAAAATTTTTTAATATATTTATTCCATGCAATTTGTTTTGTCATTAGCATGGTTCAAAAAATACTAATTACTTTTTTTTAAGTTAATTTTTAAATATTTAGCTCTGCTGACTACATGTAAAATATACCTAATACTATATTAACAACACCTATTTTTTTCAGAAATTTTGCTAACAGTAATTTTTTTAAGATTTCACTTTTGAAATTGTCCCCTATTTTGAGAATCACCCATGTATATTACAGAAAAATGTTAATTCAGTTAAAGCCATATCTCAGTTGAAAAGCTCCATTCAGCTATTTCCGCCAATAAATGGATGTTTTTGAAACCTTTTGTAGATTCCTATATCTTATCCGTCGAACGTATGTGCAAAAAGTAATATTTAAAAAATAATTAAATTCAGAAACTCATACCATAGCTGAGACGCACTTACATCAATTATTGGTAGTGGTTTTCAGTAATTAAAATATTGTATAATTTCTGTTGCAGGCAAATTCTTTTGGGCTTGTCTTCTTGTGCTTGTAAATGGAAGATATATTTTATGCTCACTAAGCTCTATATTAAGATCATTATAGTATGCCTTAAACTTCAGTTACATACCGTAATTTCGGGTGTATAAGCCGCGGATCAAACAATTCTTTTTGGACCCAGAAATCTTATTTAGTGATTGAAGACAAATATTTACGGCGATCTAACTAGTTATATTTGTTTCTTAAAAAATTCTGGGTCGAAAAAGAATTGCTTGAGCTGCGGCTTATACACCCGAAATTACGGTATATTCATTTCAATATGCTTAAAATAATATAATATCGTTAAAAACTGTAAACGATTTTCCCCCATAAATGTAGACCATAATGTAACAGAATTCTTTGAGTGCCCTTGTATGTTAGTTAGAAATAACCTTCTAACGAAATCAGTGGAACTCCGCAATTCCATTATTTCTTTTGCAATGTCGATTATTTCTTTAAAAAGTTAGTTGTATCCGACTATTCACTCATTGACACCCCTGCCGTAAATGAACCGTAAATGTTACACATTTCATGTTCAATACCCAATATGAAATAGTGATAATAAATAACATATATCATTTTAAAGGCAACAGGACTAAATTTACGCGAGTTCGAGCATAAATTGACAGACAGATGGACGTACAGACAAACCCAATTCAAAAATATTTTTCAACAATGTTGAAAAGAATTAAAAGCAAAATATTAATATCCCTATTATTGGATAAAAAGAACAATATTTGCATGAATACAGTAAAATATTCTAAATTGAAATACACAGAAGCAATTAAAAATATTGTAAATTTAAATTTACAGCAAAATGTAATAAAGAGAAATTACATCGGATATTCCTAGAAAATAACAATTGCATCGCTTTAATATTATTTGTCGAAAATAAATTTTAGAATGTTTGCAACCTGTTTTCTCTTTTGATTTAAATTCTGTCATAAGATTGAATAACTTAATCGAGTTACTATTTAATACAAACAAACAACGAAAAATTAATTTATTTCCTATACTCGTAAATTTGTCTCTTCGATCAAATATAATTATCTAACATCGAAAATCATGTAAGTTGTTTTTTTTTTGTTTCCTGAATGCTGATGTTAATTATACGTTTAACAATAATTACACCCGCCCATTTTAAATTAATCTTTGGAGTAATTTTATATCTATGATATATGTTGCAAAAATACATTTTCATAACTGAGAAAATCCTTAATGCAATAATTAAATAGCGTATGATTTGTGAGCTCTGTAATAAAAGTGATATTGTAAAAAAAAAAAAAAAAAAAAAACATGCAACTATTAAATTAAACAGTTAACAAAATGTTATTCAGAAAGTATATTTCTTTTGTAAATTTACAAACTAAACATTTCATTAAATAATGTTTATTATAGTGAAAACATAACAATTTTAAATTATCGTTGCCGACATTTTTTAATATGCTTAAAAATACAGATAAGAATTTGCAATTTATTTCCAAAGAGCATTAATTTAAAGAAAACGCAGATATTTGAAACGACAGTAAAACTATTTTTCTGGTAAATACAATTTTTCCGATAACGCTGTTTGTTATTAAATTTAATCAGAAAGAGTTTATAAATATAGGGATGAGATTTCCGCGTTTTTTCACACCAGTATTTTGTTAGGGAAAATATTATTTCATTTAATCGGAACAATTTTGCGATTTAAGAGAACATCATTTTCTCTAAAATATTACTGGTGTTCAGAGACGCGGAAATCTCATCCCTATAAATATAATGGAAAATTTTAAAAGTTAAACCCTTAAATGCATGAAATAGTCTTTTATAATTGTGTTTTTTATTCTTATATTAAGGATTAGACACCAGAAATTTTTAGATAAATTTTTTTACCTTATATAGAGGCACATTTTTGAATTTTTTTTTTTACAGGATTAATATTTCTATATAAAAATAGTGGTCGCTAAGAACTTAACATAATTTTTAAAAGTTAAATAATAGGTGATGTAAATTTGCATCACTATGCAAAGAAGGGTTAAAAAGTAAAAAGGAAATTAAATTTTTAAAACCATTGTGTAAAATATTATTATATCAGGGGTGGTCAAACTTCTTGTGCACAAATTCACTTGCCACCGTTTTTAAAAATTATAATTTTATCCTACTTAATGTGACGAGCATCTGTCATTAAACGAGGTACTTCTATCTAGCGTCATTTAGAATGTCTAGTCCAATCCTGATTCAATTCACATCCATTCCATCTTTGTATTTGAGTACCCATTTACAATGTACAATCTGGATTGAAGTTAAAATCACCCTAGGTCATTTCTTTCGTGAAATCGCACCTGCTAGCTCCAAGGCAGTAGTCCAGCTTTTACCCATGATTCCTTTCGGGTAAACAAACAACCAGCACCACTTCATCGAAATTACTGGGCGTGTTCAGCGGCTACGCTGAGCGCGTGCTCTCAGGAGTCAGGGACATGGAGTGTCATTGACATGGAGGAAAGTTTTATATTTGAACCCTTTTAATATTCTAAGTATCGTTCCAATGTGATTTATAATGATATTATTATAATGATATTTATAACTGCAAATGATTTAACCCATTAACGCCCAGCGTCCTCGTTTGAGGACAGTTACAAAAACAGCAAGAAAGCGGTTTTCCCACCAGTAAAAAGGAAGAAAAATTTATACCTTATTTCACGAGACAGAATCCTTGATAAATTTAGATAAAAGTTAATTTGCTTTTAAAAGTGGTGGGAAATACAAAATTTAAATTTTAGCGAAGAAAATAATTCGGGCGTTAATGGGTTAAGCAAATGAAAAAAAAGTATTCTGCTAAAATATCCGTATACGCGCAAAATAATTTCTTATTTATTTTATCTTTTTTTATTATTTTTATTTTATTATTATTATTTTTTTTTAGAAGTGAGTTTTTATTGAGATTAGGATGCAAATATTATGCATGTGCGGATCAAAATGGAAAATATAAAAGCAAAATGTAAAAAATATACATTTTTTAAAACTAAAAATATCTGCAGACATATTTTTAAAAGAGGTAAAATATTTAGTGTTTACCTTCTAGTTTTGTAATGAATAAAATGTGATTAAAATATTTATGAATTTTCTATTGAAAGTATGAATAAGAGTTTTGCTTATACTAACATGATTTCGGATGTCGTTTGTCTCTCATATTTTATGATATATTTTGGCTGTTATCCACAGGGTATTAAAATATACAATCATTAAATAAAAAATATATACATATTAAAACTTTCTGTGAAAAATTGTCTAATTAACAGTGCAAATTCCATTGAAATCTTATAATTGGTGGATATCTTAACTGGTCTATTAACAGCATTCTATTTAGCACGAAAAATATAAAGCAACAGATAAATGATTTTAAAAAATATAAAAAAAATATTAAATTTAAATCACCAAATGAATAGTTAAATTTTATCAGTCAACCTACCAAACAAAGTGCAACCAATAACAGATAAGCACAAAACGCACAATCACGTGATAAAATCAACCAGCAGTTTTTTTTTTTTGGGGGGGGGGGTCACGTGCGCGAGCTTTGACCAGGGTGGTAGTCATATTTTAAATCCTGATCGGGCTTAATTAGATGAAATACGTCTCGTGATACTTTTTCGGAATATTTTGGATTTTATTTGAGTGACCGCAGGTATGTATTTCCGTTATAAGAATCATGTTTTGGAAGGATAAAGGGATATATTATTTGTATTTACCAATTTTGAATCATAAAAATAATGCAATAATTGAATAACTTTAAAATTCCCTTCTTCGACAAGACCTACTCCATGTAGAATCTTCTGAGCTCCCGGGCGCAAAAAAGGTGTCCCCTGAACACGCCCATAACAAACGGGTTCTGTTTATGTTTACAATGGAAGCTGTACGCTAGTTCACTAAGCAACCAATCAAAATTCAGAAGAAAAAATTACGCAGTTTCCGGATGTTTGAAGGGGGTTGACTTTACGTTTGTGTTTGTAAATGGGTGCAAAATGAAAGCAAGAATGATTGCGGAATATTCCTCCTTCGTGTCAATCTGGATTCATTCCTCTGGACATTCGATGCTTCTGTAGATTTATACTGATATCTCTCTTATATATTGTCGACACCATGCCATACTATCCAGTACAAAAAGTTGACATGGCCTTGGCGAAGTTAGCGAAAGATTTGGTTCGTGGCCTTCAGTAGTTAAATTAATGTTCATTTTCTTCTGTAGAAAAAATCTTTAGTATGTTCTTGTATTTTACGCTCATTAAATTCTAGAGTAAGATTCTTGTAGTCTGACTTACACTTCAGATACGCATATGCATTTCAGTATGCTTGAAATAGTGTAATATCGCTAAAAACACCGCAAGCGATTTTTCCTTATAGACCGTAATGTAACGGAATTCTTTTGAATTCTCTGCAAATAAATAACAAAAAACTGCCTAATCAAATCATCAAATATCTGTACTTCAAAAAGTCGAATATTTCTTTTAAAAAATAGTGGTATCCGGCGGTTCACTAATTGTCAACCCTGTGCGAAATGAGCCGTAAATGTCACTTACTTCATTTTCAAAACTGAACATGCCATAGTGATACTAAATAACCTATATCAATTTCAAGATAATAGGACTACATTTACGCGAGTTCGAATCATGTATTGACAGACAGATAGACGGACAAACAAACCAAATTTATAAATATTTTTCAACTATGTTAAAAAGAATTAAAAGCAAAATATTAATATCCCTATTACTGGATAAAAGGAACAATATTTGCATGAACATGGTAAAATATTCTAAATTGAAATACACAGAAGCAATTAAAAAAACGTAAATTTAAATTTACAGCAAAATGTAATAAACAGGAATTACGTCGGATATTCCTAGAAAATAACAAATGCATTTCACTAATGTTATTTGTCGAAAATAAATTTTGCATCATGTTTCCCCATTCTGTTTAAATTCTGTCATGAGATTGAATGATTTAATAGAGTTGCAATTTTATTTGAAACAAACAACGAAAAATTAATTTATTTCCTTTATCATTTTACTCTTAAATCTTTTCTTAGATCAAATATAATTATCTAACATCGAAAATCATGTAAGTTGATTTTTTTGTTTATTTGTTTGTTTATTTCTTGAATGCTGGGATTATTAATACGTTTATAAATAATTATATTCGTCCATTTTAAATTAATCTTTGATATAATTTTATATATAAGTTAAAAATTCAAAAAACACATTTTTATAACTGAGAAAACCGTTAATGGAATAATTTAAAAACTTATGATTTGTGAGCTATGAACTAAAAATATTGTAAAAAGAAAATAGAACATGTAACTGTTAAAGTAAACAGCTTACAAAATGTTATTCAGAAAGCATATTTCTTTTGTAAATTTACAAACCAAAAATTTCTTTAAATAATATTTATTATAGTGAAAACATAATAATTTTAAATTAACGTTGCATATTTTTTCAACATGCTTAAAAGTACGTATAAGAATTTGCAATTTATTTGCAAAGAAAATTAATTTAAAAAAACGCAGGATATTTGAACGGCAGTAAAACTATTTCTCTAATAAATAGAATTTTTCTAATACTGTTATTTGTTATAAAATTTAATCAGAAATAGTTTATATATATATATATACATATATATAATAATTTTTTTAAAGTCAAAAAAGTAAAAAGAAAATTAGCTTTTGAAAACCATTATGTAAATTATTATTATACATCAGGGATGGCTAAATTTGTTTTCTAAAATTCATTTGTCGCCATTTCTTAAGAATTATAATTTTGTCCTTTTAAAATTAAAGAACAGCTGCCACTAAGCAGGTTCATAAACAATGTACTTCATTCCGCAGATAAATGCTGCTGTCTCTGTGGCACACATGCGGCAGATAGGTCATCTGCCACATGTGTATCACGGTTATGGGTACACTATATGTATCTCCTGAAAGAGTGAGTAAATATTTGAAAAATGAACTTTGGTGAAATTGGTATTAATTAGATGATTGTTTTCAAAAATTATTATTCGACCTAAAAAATAGACACTAGCCCTTGTCGAACAGTTACTTAAAATTTTTTGTACAACTTTTTGCAACAGAATAAGTTTTTTTTTTTTTTTTTTTTTTTTGGGGGGGGGGGGTGATCACATTTTTTTTACGTAACTATACAAGATATTTATGAAAACATACAAAATCAGTTTAACTTTTTGCACACTGCCAGTTAAAACAGATAATGAACTATTTAAAATAAAAACGCTTTACAAAAGCTTTTAATGTTTCATTTTACTTTTATAAAAAGTAAAATACTATAATTTTTGGCGCATAATCCGCAAATCAAACATTAATCTTTAGACCCCAAAATTTTTTTTCTTAATGAAATGCAATTATTTAGATCGCCATTAATATTTGTCTTCAAATTCTGAAAAAAAATTCTGGGTACAAAAGGAATTGCTTGATCTGTGGATTATACGCCGAAAAATATGGTACATTATCTTAATTTCATTTTAATTGCATAAAGTCTCTGGTTTATACATGTTAGTTGCTACTACTTCGGACTTTAAAGTACCATTTATTCAAAAGGAATTTTCATTCTATTTAAATAAATAAAATAATAATTTAATCAATTAAATAAGATAACTCGAAAGCATTTGTATTCGAATATCCGGAGGGTTGTTAGTTCTGTTGTAATTGTAATTACACTGACAGAAGCGCATGAATAACATAAAATATTCTTCAGAACAACTGTTCATTCTTTGCGTTAGAACGCTATTAAATGTTCCTTAATTTAAATGAAATGCCAAAGATTTGCACCTGCATGTTTATTTTTTGATGGAAAATTCATCCACTTAGTTGAGAATTTGAAGTGCCTACTATTAGCGGTTAAATACATTCGTAAGATTATTTTTCTTAAAAGCAATTAAAATAATATGTTAAATAGTGTTTTATATCTTTTTAATGCTCCTATTATGAGTAAAAATTAATTTGTTTACTTGCAATAGAAGTGAGAAAAAATATATATAAAAATGAGGAATTATAAAATTGAAAATGTTTCATGGTGAAATTATATCTATAATTAAATAGGGCTCGTAGGCATCAAAAGATTCAAGTGATTCTATGTGCTTTATTATAAAAAAAAATCATGACATACTAATCTCTGTGCATGGAGATAGATTGTTTTTTTTTTAAGAAATAAGGCAAATATTACTTTACAAAAATCCTGATAAAGTGTCTTTAAAGCATACGAATCTTGTTAAGGTCAAATTTTAAGCAATACATTTTATGGAATTTGAGCCTCATTAAAAATATATATAAGTTAAAGTATCACATAAAATTTATTTAATGAAAAATGTTCACTATTTTGTGCGATTTTATTTGATTACATTTATTAAATTATATTTCTGGGTGAAGATAAATTTACTTCACTTAACCCTTTAACGAACAAAGCATTTTCATTGCTAATATGTTGAAATAAATGAATGGCAAAAGTAATTTCGATTAAATATATTTGTAAATAAGAAAAAAGTGATTTTTCGCATACATAATAAAATGAATTTTTTAAAGTTAAAATTCCAGTGTCGTTGTTGCATATCGGAATTAAAATTTGTGGTTTCATAGAAAAGCAAATGAACGTTAAAGGGTTAAAATAAACAAGAAGATTGGGTTTTGGGCTGATTGGGCTGCGCATTTTTTTTTACAGTAGAACGCCCGGAAATTTTACTCAAGTTCAATAATAATATTTGAAACCAGAATTTTTATTCAAAATTATTTAATTGGTTTTAAATCTGCTTTGTTTCAATTTAACTGTTTCCAAGAAAAAATTCTGGTTCGAATTCAAATTTAATTACGTGGTTGGAGTCGAATCGACTCCTTCCGGGAGTTTTAGTGTTAACCCATTGAAGGTCATTGGGATAAAATGTATCCCACTTAATTTTAATTGCAAAAGGCTGCATTGACACCAGAATTTTGAAATGATAATTTTAATTTCATCAAGTAAATGAACAGATCAGACAGAATTGTTTTTTTTTCTGATAGAAATTACATTAATAAAGAAGTTATATATAATCCGTAATTGTTCCTCATTTAATTGTTGTCGACAGGATGTAATTGCAACTAATCCAGATGTATATAATAAAACACCTCTTCGAGAGACCTCAATTGGTCGTAACTTTTTGTTAATGATTTTTCAGACACTACAAAACTCCAGTGGCGTAACCAGGATGGGTGTCCAAGTGCTCTGAATACTAATAATTTTTAAAAGTTCTGTTCGCCTTATTTAACTAGAAATTTTTCTTCTATGAATGAAAGAAGACAAAACCTTACAATGGTATTAATTTTGGTCCTCCACCCTGGTTATGCCAATGAACTCCTAATTTTATAATATTCGTATTTTAAAAATTAATAAACGAGAGGGATTTGAAATCTGCTACAGAATTGTTGAAGGTACCTGAAATTTCAGCAAAATGTATGCCTGATGCAAGACCAAAAAAAAAGGATTCGATGTTAGGACAGAAGAATGGGCAGAACCTTTAACAGCCAACTCAGAAAACGAGCTATTCCTTTGGACTTAAGATTTTAATACGTGTACTCACCAATTGTTTTTACTTGTTTCTCCGTGTCCCTTTTCAAATGTACCGTGAATATAGGTTGTTAGAGCGGTATTTGTGGTTAGTAACACTTTCTGGGAAAAAGTAGCTGAATGGTATTCGTAAAATATTTAGAAAGAGGAGAAAAAAGTGTAAACATGTTATAATAGTACAATAGTTTCCGAGCATAAATCACCTATAGTTTTCCAGCCAGATTTAGATAACTAATAACATTTGAAATGAACTGGTTTATCGATCAGTCAATCCACTTTAAAACATGCGACTTGAAACTGATTATAATTTTGCAATTCATGAAATTAATTTTCAACTTGAATAACAAAAATTTCCGTATATTTCAAGCAAAGATAAAACACACGGAGCAATATTTGACGGATATGAACAGTGATCAAACTGATAAATCTGGAAATTTGAATATAGTCAAGCGGAGAATAAGAGTTTAAAATTAAACCGAATAATTAGAATAATAATTAGAACAATAAAAAAAAAACACAAATTTGCCTTTTTTTTTCAAAATTTTGTTATTTTGTTTCGAACCTTTTAACTAATAGGGAAAATTCGGAGTGGAAACGGGAAAGCGAGCGTAAATAATGTAAATGGTTAAGCAGAATTTCGTAACTTGGTGCACGCATCGCATGTTCCGAGGCAGACTTCCCTCCCCATGCATCCTACGTCATAATGTTGTACTCCCTCTGTCCAAAATTAGTTGCGACATTTAGGTTGAAAATTTTGTCCCAAATTAGTTGCTACATTTCAAGTAGGTGGAGTCATAAATAACATCTGATGCAGCTTAGTAGATCGACACCAGTAAAATTATACTAAAATGAATATAATGGTGTATACTAGGTGTCAAAAGCAATGTTAACTTGAATTTAAATTAAAAGAAAAAGAAATAATAATTTAGAAAATTATCTGAAGAAAAAAATGAATAATATTGAGCGCAACGCTGTACTGGAATGTTTGAAACAATATTGAAAAACTGTAAACTAAACTCTAATGCCATAAATGTTGCAGCTATTAAATTCAATGTGCATCATAATGTTTATCATCCTATCCCGTTTGCAGAAGCAGGCAAAGACGTTAAAAATTAAAGATGAAGAAATTTACAATGTAAGTTTACAATAAATTGTAAAAGCGGGCGAAAAAAAATGCCACTGAGCAAAATCAAACATGCCCCAATAAAACGAAGACAATCACTGCGAAGATTATCATATGCTGTTATAATTCGCAAATAAATATTACACAGGTTTCTCAAGGCGGAAAGAAAATTGGAGAGTATTTCATCCATCATTAAACAAAGTCTTATAGAAAAAAATAAGCTCGACAGAATTCGACTTTGTTTGCAGCATGTTTCAGTTAAAAGATACTTTTCGGAAATGTTGGAATAAAATGTTTATAAATGAATTCACAATTGATTAGCTTGAAGATAGTTTTATGTAATTACTGTTAAATAAGCCTTTAAAATTTGGGGCGTGGCTTAAAAGTGTGTGAACTGGAATTTTTTTAAATATGTAATTACTTGTTTATGAAATGATGGAGGGAATGTTAGGTACGTAAATATTGTTGATTGATAGTATAGCTCTCTGAAAAATGTTCAAACGAAATCATAAAGTCATAAATATCAGTAATCAGTACAAAAGTATTCAAATGTCGCAACCAATTTGGGACAGAGGGAGTATATTTTATTGCTAGAAATTTTCTCTATTTTCTGAATTTCTGGATTTTTTTCTCTAAAACAATAAAAAAGTGTTTTTTTAAATACTATGTCTTGCTTCATTTTACATATTTTTTCTTTTTTTCTGGTGGGGTGGGGATTTGGGTAGGACGTAGAAAATCGAGATTGAGCGGCCCAAAAATCATAAAATAAGCCTTATGGCAGGGGTCGGAGCATATCGTACAAATTCTATTGTTGTACTAGTATCTGTTATCAATAATCTTTATGATATGGTACTACTGCCCATCCTTTTAAAATGTCTCATGAATATTATGGATAAAAGATACTGGTATGAACAATAAACTTTGTTCTATATGCTCCGATCCATGCTTATGGGGAATGTTCGGCGTAGGGTTGCTAGTTTGGTCTCCATAGTTATTCAGAAATTTAGAGTTCATACCAGGAATAAAGAATAGTATCTTATGTTTTGTTTAATAAGAAATAGTTAACGAACACACAAGGTGAAAATTCTTCTTTTGAAATTTACGGTGTGAATAGGAAATTTTGAATTAAAATTGGAGGCCAAATTGGCAACCCTGGTTCAGAGGAGAAACTCGAAAATGAGACTTAATAATGTGAGTTAATTAAACGTAATTGTGTAATTTAGTGCTTGTAGCGTCGCAACGCATGTGGAAAGCTAAGCTCTCCCTCAAAGTTCATCCTTCGTCATAATGCTATGTATCTTATTTGTTGCACATTTTATCTACTTTCTGAATTTCTGGATACATTTTTCTTAAAATAATTTAAAAATTACATTATCAAAAAGAAAAAAAAACTTATTCTGGGGGAGCTTTTTGCCGAAATTTGAGGGGAGGGTTGTCGGGGAAAAATTTGTTTGGAAGTTGAAAATTCGGATTCAGTGAAAAAAAAAAAAAAAAAAAAAAAAAAAAAAAAAAAAAAAAACCCATAAAATAAGCCTTATTTCAGAACTACCATGAATTTTGCTAGTCAAATCCCCTATCCGGTGTCTGGACTAGAACACTATAGCCGATTTTGTTATTTACCTTTTTTTTATTTTGTCCCTCTGTTACTTAAAACCGGAATCTTCATCGTACTGCTATTCTACGAGGTGGATTATTGACGTACAGAAAAAAAAATATATACAAAAATAATATTACCGTAATTTCGGGTGTATAAGTCGCAGATCAAACAATTCTTTTTCGACCCAGAATTTTTTAAGAAACAAATGTAGCTACTCAGATCACCGTAAATATTTGTCTTCAATCACTAAATAAGATTTCTGGGTCCAAAAAGAATTGTTTGATCCGCGGCTTATACACCCGAAATTACGGTATAAAAATGTCGCCATGACAACCCTGGATTTTGTGTAAATCTATTTTGCAGAAAAAACAGATTTGTTCAAAAAATTTTACTGTTGTATTGTACTGTGCAACATTGCATTATTGTTTTGAAACTTTTTATATTTCACCAAGCATGAACATTCTGAATAAAACGCTGAGTTTTATAGTACATTTTTAATAGATTAAATAGAAATATTTTATATTTTCTCGGCAAAACATAGGTCGTATACATATAGCCTGGGAAATTGGTGCTGTTTATTAATCCTCTGATGGCCATTATAGCATATTTTTTGCCCACAGAATTTGGAATTTAGTAGATTTTTAACATCTGATATACCGAATTCACATTGGAAAATAAAAATATCAATATTTGCTTCATTTTTTAAAAGAGACTCCATATTAAATAACATCTTCAATTGAAAGAGGCTTTCAACTTACAGAAAGGATTATAATACACTTAAACATGTTGTTTTTATAAGAATTGTAATGCTTCCATAAAAGTATTTTTGGCTAATTAATCTAATTATTTTGTATATGTTACAGGCCAAACCCGATTTTAGGCCAAACTAGATTGGCCTAGTCCAAACTAGTCTATCCTAACGCCCATCGGATAAACTAGTTTTTCCTAGGCCAAACTAGTCTATCCTAACGCCCATCGGATAAACTAGTTTTTCCTAGGCCAAACTAGTCTATCCGAACGCCCATCGGACAAACTAGTTTTTCCTAGGCCAAACTAGCCTATCCGAACGCCCATCGGATAAACTAGATTTTCCTAGGCCAAACTAGTTTGGCCGAACGGTCATTAGGATGAACTAGTTTAGCCTGCTATTCATTGGTTTGAACTAGTTTATCCTAGGCCGAACTAGATTGTCCTAGGCCAATTCAATTTGGCGTGATTTTATTGAATTTAAAGACCGCCACACCGCCAACTTTCATGTTTTGATCTAATTTAGCCTAGGCTGATGCAATTCGACGCGATTTTAGCTCACAAACTATCAAAGCCTGAGAGCTAATGTGCTCGCAGATTCTGTGTGTGTGTGTGTATGTAACCATGTACGTACGTATGTACATACTTATGTACGTACGTATGTAGGACTAATATAACGGACTAATGTGTAACTAATATAATGCGAGCACTCTGGTGTTGGAATTTGGACGCGATTTAGTTCAAGCCAGCCGGCTTCGCCCGCTATCGGGCCCCTTCTTTTATATAAAATCTTGAAACGGACGTATGTTGAAGCGAACAAACTTCGAAGTGAAAAAAACATGATAAATATTTAAGAAAAAAGATTTTGCATCGAAATACCACTATTTTCTAATAGTAATTTTTGTAAAAATGTTATATTCTTGCTGGAACTTTTTGAAGCTTTGTGATAGTTTATCGCATATGATATAATAAAAAAAAAATGAGTTACATTTCGGCGTGAAAGAGGATGTGTTTGCGAACAAAATCAGGAAATATAACGGAAATTCTATGTTTTAAAGCACCGTGACCTCAAGTAACACATCTACTAATAGGTTGTTTAACGGAGTTTCATTCAAATACAGTTTTGTTAATCATAGAGTACGCTCCCTGGTGTTGGAATGAGGAACTAATATAACGTGGCTTAGTTAAAACTTGCTGGCTTCGCCCGCTATCGGACTGGTGTGGGTAGCGGGGATATGGTTCGAATTTCGTTCGCTTCGAGGTTCTTTCGAAAAGGAGGGTTACATTCAGTTGTGCGTGCTCAGCATGCTTGCTACGATTTAACTTTTGTTCGCTTCGAAGTTCATTCGAAAAGGAAGAGCGCATTCGGCAGTACGCGTGCAGCACACCTGCTATACGCTGCCGCAGTCTGTGGGGACGCGGCTGAAGAACTAATGCACGAAATTTAATAAAAAATTATATTCGGGTAGTCTCTGATCTAAATTGATACTGATTAGTTTTTGGTGTAAATCGTTCATCAGGTGGCGTACTCTTTGGCATTTTTTATGATTTACGCATCAGCTTTATCTTAATAGCTAATACAATCAAATTTCCATCGAACTTTAGATACAGTTCGTCCATGACATGAGTTAATGTTGTTTTTATTTTGAAGTAAATCACTCAACATGGCTATAATATGCTGCATTTTTCACAATTTTCACAATAGCTGTATCTCAAGAACTAATAGACGGAATTTAATAAAAATTTATATTCAGATAGTCCCTGATATAAATCGATGCTGATTACTTTTTCATGTAAATAGTTCAACAGATGGCGCTTCTAAAGTGCGTTTTTACTGATTTGCATTAACACTATTTCAATAACTAATTTACGGATTTTCATCAAACTTCCGAATCAGTAAATCCGTGATATGAACTAAATCTTTTTACGTATTCGTGTTAATTGTTCAATAGGTGGCGCTGTTGTGTTCAATTTTCCCGATTCCTGAAATAGTTTTGTTGGAAGAATTAATGCACGAATTTTCATTAAACTTTAGATTCAGTAAGTCCCTGATATAAATTAGTATTCTGTAGTTTTGGAGTAAATCTCTTGAAAGGTAGCGCCGCTATACGGTATTATTCGTGATTATTACAGTAGCTCTATCTCAGGATCTAATAAATGGATTTTCATGAAACTCCAAATTCTGTTAGTCCTTGATATAAAAAAGTATAAAAGTACTTTTTAGTTTTTGGAGTAAATCGTGCAACAGGTGGCGCTGCTATGTGGCATTATTCATGATTATCGCAATATCGCAAGAAGAAATGCACGGATTTTCATCAAACTTCAAATTCAATTAGTCCCTGATATAAATTAATATTCTTTTGTTTTTAGAGTAAATGACTCAATAGATAGCGCTTCTATCCAGTTTTTTTATGACTTCTGCGATAATTCAAATATCTGAAATAGTACTAATACACAGATTTTCATCAAATTTCAGCTTAAATTAAAATATGAAAGACGTTGTTACGGATTTTTCAAAAAGTTCCGGCAAGAATTTAACATTTTTACAAAAATTGCTATTAGAAAATAGTGGTATTTCGATGCGGAATCCTTTTTCTTAAGTATTTATCATCATGTCTCTTTCTTTCCGATTCAACATTCGTAAATACCTAAATCGCGTTGTATTAGTTCCAAATTCCAACACCAGGGTGCTCGTATTAATTCCACATTCCATCACCAGGGAGCGCACCTTATTACTAACAAAACTGTATCTTAAGAAAACTCCGTTAAATAATCTATCAGTAGATATGTTACTCGATGTCGCGGTGCTTCAAAACAAGAATTTGAGATTTTTGAAAAAATCACTATTCTTCAATAGTGGCATTAAATGCGAAATATATTTTTATAAATTTATATCATATGTCATAAACTATCTTAAAGTTTCAAATAGATCAACCTAGAATTTCCGTTATATTTCCTGATTTTGTTTGACCCCCCCCCCCCCCCCCCTCTTTCCCTTTCGTAATGGGACTTTTTATACAATTTTTTATCACATGTTATAAACTATCACAAAGTTTCAACAATTCCAACAAGAATTTAACATTTTTACAAAAATTACTAATAGAAAATAGTGGTATTTCACGCGGCATCTTTTTTTCGTAAATATTTAACATCATGTTATATTATGTTTCAAAAAGTTTCACAAAATTGGTAATATTTAATTAGCAGCTAAAACTAAAATAAACGCTGAGCTTTTTAAAAAAAATTCTAGCGTCCCCTTACTCTACCTCCCCGCCGTATCCTAAATTTCAAGTGTCATGCTTTATTTAACCTTTTTCTTATTTTTAAAAGGATTCGGATATTTACTTTTTTAATATGAACAATTTCACGTGAAGTGATGTGTGTGAAAACCAATATCTGTTACGAATTAAAAATCTTTTCATAAAATCAAAAGTTTCTATCCGATTGAAAAAATAATCCGCTCTATCTTTATATTTAAACTCAGAACCCCCAAAATTAATCAGGTAAACGCCTTATCAGAAGAAACTTACATCCAAAATTTGAAACAAATCGGTAAATTATCCCTGAAAAATCTATTTACATAAATTAAGAGGGTTATCCCCCATTCCTCCTTTCTTCATATGTAAACAATGAACACCCACAACTAATCATGGATGTACCTTATCAAACTGATATTGTACCTAAAATTTTAATAAAATCTGATACTTTTGCATGAAAAACTGACTTATCTAAATTAAGGAGTGGAGGGGGGGGGTGCGGTTTAGCCTTTTGTTCCCCTTCTCTTATTCTTATCCAATGAACCCCTGAAACTAATCAGGAAAGTTCGTTATCAGGATAAATCTATGTCCAAATTTTGAAGCAAATTGGATATTTCTATCAGGAGCTATCGCATTACGTACATACGTACGTACATACGTACATACATACGTACATGGTTACATACACACACACAGAATCTGCGAGCACATTAGCTCTCATACTTTGATAGCCTGTGAGGTAAAATCGCGTCAAACTGCATTGGCCTAGGCTAAATTAGATCAAAACTAGAAAGTTGGCGCCGTGGCGGTCTTTAGATTAAAAAAAATCACGCCAAATTGAATTGGCCTAGGACAATCTAGTTCGGCCCAGGATAAACTAGTTCAAACCAATGAATAGCAGGCTAAACTAGTTCATCCTAATGACCGTTCGGCCAAACTAGTTTGGCCTAGGAAAATCTAGTTTATCCGATGGGCGTTCGGATAGACTAGTTTGGCCTAGGAAAAACTAGTTTGTCCGATGGGCGTTCGGATAGACTAGTTTGGCCTAGGAAAAACTAGTTTATCCGATGGGCGTTAGGATAGACTAGTTTGGCCTAGGAAAAACTAGTTTATCCGATGGGCGTTAGGATAGACTAGTTTGGACTAGGCCAATCTAGTTTGGTCTAAAATCGGGTTTGGCCTGTAACATATATATGTATATTACAAAATAAATTGTAACTATCAATTTATTTCATAAATTGTAATAAAAAATTCCTTGATTTCACAATATTATTATTTTAAAAAATCCAATATGTCTTCAGATATAGAAGACAAATCTATTGAGGTGAAGCGATTTCCAGGGTGCGCAGTCTGGAAGGACCTTGTAAGGATCTTGTACCAGAAGTTTTATAATGTAATATTTGTTTTATTTAACGGAAAAGAAATCCTTTTTCAGATGTAATAACCAGTACTTTAAAAAAATTTCTGATACTAAAAGAATTAAAATCCTCTGAGTTTCTTGATAACTACGCACCCTGGATTTCTTGATAAATAATTCCATAAATAGGTTAACATGAGCGATTTTTCTTGATCACTAAAACTTATTAACTAATTTTGCCTTATTTCAAAAATCCGAATATAAATAATTCAAAATTCTCTATTAAATTTTATTTTGAAGAAGTATGCGTAAACACGGAAAGTTTTGAAATCGTGACTTAATTAAATTTTGTAAATGTATTCAACTTATGTTAAAATATTTTCATATGTTTCCCAAATATTAGTGCTTCTTCTAACAAATAAAACACCTGCAATTCTGGTTCTTCATATATTTCGAATGTATTGTAAATGAAGTGGGAAGGCAGCCAAATTCTGATGTACTTTGTTCTTGAGATTTTCCATTTTATTTTATTTCTTCGAAAAGAAAAATCTTTTTAGAAGATATATTACCTCGAATACTAATTTATTATGTTTTTCATTTGCTAGTAAGTATTTAATTTACAACTATACTATATAGTAGGTATGATAAAATTATATTTTTTACTAAGTGTAACTATATATCAAGTCTTATCAGTAAAAAATTAAACATTTAATTCAAATAACAAGCTTAGTCTACAACAGTAGACTATAGCAGAAATACAACAGAAATTAAAGAAATAAACCAAGATATTCAATAAATTAATGTATTCATATCTTGATTCAATGAAATGGACAAGTTAATGTTAAGGAAGAAAAAAGAAAAAAAAATCCATAATCACTTTTTTATTTATTTTATTTTTATTTTTATTTTATTTTATTTTATTTTATTTTTGCATAACATTATTCTACACTAAGTACTACATAAAATACAAAATTTCCCGTATCAATATGTAGTATCCGAAATCTGTTTGTGAAGAAGGTCACTTCACATTCAAAAGCGTCGACTTAAAAAAGAAAAATATCTCTAAAACGTCTGTTTTACTTTTACATATTGAAAACTACATAGATATATTTTTGATATCTCACTATAGGCCGCATTATTGTGAAAATTTCGATTCTTCAATACCAATATATTCATAGAGAAATACTTGTTTAATACAATCACAAAATTTCAGCAATTAAATAAAGCGAATATTTTTGCAAAAACTTGCTGTTATTTAAAAAATCGGGAGCTTGCCACTTAAGAAACCAGCACCAAAAGAAAGCCCATTTACTTTCGCCTTTCTGCTTGCTGAAGCGTCCTCAAACTTCGTTCTAGGTCGTGACCTTTTTTTTTTTCGAGATTTTAATGTCCTCTATTTAATTACGTTAACATCATTAATTCGTTAAGGTATATTTTTTTAACAACAAGCTAGTGTTCCCAGTGGGCTATATTTTTTAAATTCAGATTTCTTGATTGACACCACCTTTTTGAAGTGATAAAATTCGCTTTATTTAATTTTATTTAATGTCATATTAATTAAGCCGAAAATTAGGGTTATTCTAGCCTTTTGTAAAAATGCTGACAGTTAAAAAAATCTGAATTTCGTAAAAGTAACCCACTAGCAATACTATAATAAACAAAAAGTAGGGGCTGAACACCACTTTTTTACGTAGTAATATGTTTGTCTGGCATAATTGAAAATTATCCACCAATTGATAAAGAAAAAATTGCACTTAAAATTTTGTGTATTCCAAAAGATTTTAGTAAACTCTTCTTGCCCGAGAGTCGTTCGGACAAAACTGCTAAAGGTTAATGTAAAGACTTTCTGTAGCTTCAAATACCTCTAGTTAGGGCGTTTTTACTCTAGAACCGTATTGACGGGTCACTTTGACCCGTACAAAATGAATCAATGTCAATTCGAACTACAAAACTCTTTTTAAAATGAGTTACATAAAAGCTGTGAAAAAATAATTCAAATAAATAATTTGATTAGCTTAAAATAAAAATTCTGATGCGAAATATTTTTGTAAAAATTAAGAAAAATTCCCCGCGGTTCTAGTGTTAAACCATACAAATACTGACAACTAGAAGCAAACATATCTAAATACATAAAAAATATCATAAAACAAAAAAAATCAAAAATATTTAGAAAAAATACGTAAAAAAGATTTTTTTTTCTTTCACTGAAAAGCAAAATTTTGTTTTCCCTATAAGTGCCTTTCTTTCTTAATACCCATCTTGGTAATTTTTCTTCTAATTTAGTTTGCCTCATTAAGTATCATTTGTAATGAGGGAATTTGAAGCAAACTCTTTATTTGCAGAAAATATTTTTTGTTTGTTATCAAACATTGTTTCGGGATTTATTTTTCTATTTATTAAAATATATATTTAAATGGGCACACGTGAAGTATAGCTTTTTAAATATTATAGGATTAGTACACATCAAAGAATTCAGGGGATTTCAGTTGTTTTATTATAAGAAATTTCATAAAATACTGCTCTTTATATCTGGAAATAGAATTTTTTCATTGAACAAGGCGAATATTACTTTACGAAATTTTTGTTTTGAAAGTCCTTGAAACGCACAAACCCTTCATTAGTCCATGAGCTTTTTAAAGAATTACGGCTATCTCAGAATGTTTTCAGTATATCGAATTGAAATACAAGTATTTTTTTTTCAAAGTGCTTTTCGAATTTATTAATGAAAGAATTATAGAGATAAGCAATGGTATTAAATAAATAAGGAGTTTTTTTTTTTTCATAAGAAAATGATATTGGAGTTCAAAGAATGATACAAACCCCAAAAAACTACGCTTACGGAAGCAGCGATATTTTTCTTATCTCCTAAGCTTAGTAATCAGAGGAATGTTCGTGCCACAAATTTTCTATGTACGACTTCATTATTAATTTTTACTCTCTCAGAACGGGTGAGACTAATATTTTTACGTGTCCCGCGCATGTAGGAGTTCCAAATATTCTGTTCATCACTAATTTTTTACAGTTTATTTCATCATCTTTCATTGCAGATAATTTTGACCTTAGATAAGAAGAAGAAATTTCTTTAAAATACTGATGTCCAGAGCAGTTGAAGTCTCGATTAACCCTGGACACTTAGCAACACTAGGTGGGACTTATGCGTTCCATACAATGTGAATATAATGTTACAATTTATATCAGGGATGAGATTTACGTTTTTTTGCACACCAGTAAAATCTTAGAGAAAATGCTATATTTTTAAATCGGAACATTTTTGTGATTTAAAATAACAACATTTTTTCTAAGATTTTACTGGTGTCCAAAAAAGCGGAAATCTCATCCCTATTATATGAAAGAAAGTGAAAGCGTTTCTTCGAGTATATAAAAGCAAAATTCAGTTTAAAATTCAGGTTCTCACGTGGCATTTGGTAATTAAAATTATTTAGTATATATATAATATACTGCGACCCTTAAAAGGGTTAAAAAATCAGTTAGATTAACACATTGTAACATTTTCCCTGAAACACAAAGTTTCCCGTTTAGCCTCAATATTTAATAAGAAATTCTAAGTTGATGCCAGAATTCATGTCTGAAATATTTTTCTTTATAAAATCATGGATGTTTTGTGATTATATTAAAGAAAACATTCTTCTTTTCTTAATTCCGGGGTGAATTTGAAATTTCGGACTAAAAATGGAGGCCATACTACCAACCTTGCTAAAACAATATTATTCAAAACAGTTAAAAATAATCTATAACAAGATTGTTGTAATCTAAAATATATTGAATATCGGAAAAAGCTGTAGCTAGAATTTGTCATGTTGAATTACTTTAATTCTATAATATACAATTTATAGTTGTTGCATAAAATGAACCATTACGCGTTGTTTATGAAATAGTTTTCTATATATATAAGTCAAAACTTTAAAACAGTATTTTTAACAATTTAAGGAACAAAGTACTCCTATTTGTGAAACACTAAGGTAATTTAGTAACGGGAATTTAGAAAACAATTTGAAAATAATTTACTTAAAAATTTTCTTGATGTTCATAAGAAAAGCAAATTTTTTCATCAAAATTCTGGTTCCAATCTGGCATTTAAGAATTAAAATTAAGATGTCCAAAAAATCCCCCCCCCCTCGAGGGTTTAAACTTTTCCTTGACAGAGTACTTCTATTGTTAAAATGACTGAAATATGGTTTAAGTTTTCAAATTAAATTAAAAGAAAAATGTATTAAATTGTATAAAAATGTACCATAGTGGTAGGATCAGGGTAGGGGCCCAAAATTAGTAGGACTTTAAGGTTTTCTTCTCCTTTATTTATATCAGAAAATTTTCTGATTAGATAAGGCGAACAGAACTTTAAAAAAATACCTGAAGTCAGAACAAAAAAAAAATCTTGATACTTGCGATTTCAGACGTTTTATTAATATCTAGAATAAACATGCGGAATGATTCTGAAACTCTAGATGTGTGAACAAAATAGTACAGGTCATATATATATTCGCAAAGATTTTCCCCTAAAATCCAATAGGGGACCGTCAACAAATTGAAAAAGAACGAATATCTTTTGAATAACCCTGTCAAAACTAATGTAGCAAAAGCGTTCAAACTGCAGATTATGATTAAATGGCTTATGGTAATAAACTGTGTTCATTTTTATGTGGATAGCATGTATACTCGTAGAAAAATTAAGCTTTTTATGAAAACGGTTCCAAATTTTGACAAGTTTTTTCCTTATAATTAGCAGAGTTCTTAATATAAAACAATGTTCTTTTCAGAAACTATGAGAAACAATATTATACTTGACACCTTTTAATCAAAATTAAAAAGTATTAATAAGTGTATGAAAAATGAGCAGGTTCATTAAATAAATTTTCACTGCGCATGCGTCAACTCTATAAAAATTTCATTTGCATATTGTATCAACTGGGTTGAAACATTAGTACTCCTATTATGCACATAAAAAATTTCATCCAAATTGGTTCATAAATTCGAGAGTTACAGCATGGCAAAATTCAGATACATATATCTATAAATATATGGATATATCTATATATATAGTATATATAAGTAAGTCAACATTTCAATGGAGAGTGGTTTTGGGATCTAGGGGTCATGATCGACAAAAATATAGCAAAATTTACCTATGAGCTTTCCCTGGACGGCTGCAATAGGTAGTTTTTTTTTTTTACTTTTTGTAATGAAAGCTACTTAAAAGTGTAAACAATTTTGGTCACCACTGTATATATTTTTCTTTTAAATCCATATGGACATACTTTACGCACTAAATATTGCATTATTTCCCCTCAAAACATTCGCAATAGGTGTATATCTGCCGTCGTTGCAATCTATATATATACGGACTATTTTAAAACAGCATTATTGTAATTTTTATCTATTTCTAACAAATAAAAGAATGCAGAAAAGAATAAAATATGACGTAACCCGATAATTTACTCATTTACTCAGCTAATACCAAAAGAAGAAAAACATGAAAAAAAATAACAAAAACTGACTTTTTTTTTTTTTTTTTTTTTTTTTTTTTTTTTAAGAAAGAACAAATTATCTTGCAGAAATAAATGGCATCTTCAACAAAAAAATCTGAAAAAGATTTTTTATAGATGAGTTTCCGATTAAAGATAATAGACTAACTGAAAACAATCGTGATAAAAGAAAATGTGTATAGTACAGAGAACTGGATTATCATCAAATATTTTGAAATTTTCTTAGAAAAAGTATAATTACTATTTTTCATTATTGTTTATGGGCTCTACATTTTTAGACATACTTTACTGATTTACTTAAGGAAAATATAGGCTCTATATTAAGTCTACTACTGCTTCATTTTTCGAAAATCAGTATTTTCATGGAAAAACATTCTTGGTAGGTTTCTGTAACAACTACACAGTGTTGCCAGATGGGTAACTTTTTATTAATTAAGATTCCTGATTGGCACCACTTTTTTTTTAATTATTAAATGCACCTTATTTAATGATATATTAATTAAGGCAAAAATAAAGGAAATTTTGCCGCTTCAAAAGAATGGTGACAATGAAAAAATCTGAATTTTAAATAAAGAATACTGCCCAGTTAAACTGAAGGCATTGAGCTCACAGGCTACAAATACTAATTGCACATTAAAGCTTTATATTTTCAAGGGTTAATTCCGTTCGAAAAAAAAAATTAAGAAGGGGAAACAGCTCTCCCCTTTTCTCTTTTTTTATACTTAATCATTGAACCTCTTATACTATCAAAGACATGCTTTATCATATAAAAAATCTATATCCAAAATTCAGAGCAAATTAGATAATTCTTAATAAAAACCCATTTAGCATTTATATAATTTAAAAAGAGTTATCCCCCTCTTTTATACTTAAGCATTAAACTTCCAAAACTATTCAGAGATTTGAACGAAATCTGAAAATTCTGCTTGAAAAACCCATTTATATAAATTAAGGGGGGGGGCATTAGAACCCCTGTTCCCCTTATTTATACTTATTCAATGAACACCTAATAACAGTCACGGAATCGCCTCATCAGAATTATCCTAATCTAAATTTTGAACGAAAATTAATTCTGCATGAAAATCCCATTTATATCAACTCACGGGGGGGGGGCATTAGAGCCCCTGTTCCCCCTATTTATACTTATTCAATAAACACCTAATAACAGTCACGGAATCGCCTCATCAGAATGATCCTAATCTAAATTTTGAACGAAAACTTAATTCTGCATGAAAATCCCATTTATATCAACTAACGGGGGGGGGGGCATTAGAGCCCCTGTTCCCCCTATTTATACTTATTCAATAAACAACTAATAACAGTCACGGAATCGCCTCATCAGAATGATCCTAATCTAAATTTTGAACGAAAACTTAATTCTGCATGAAAATCCCATTTATATCAACTAACGGGGGGGGGGGGGCATTAGAACCCCTGTTCCCCCTATTTATACTTATTCAATGAACAACTAATAACAGTCACTGAATCGCCTCATCAGAATGATCCTAATCTAAATTTTGAACGAAAACTTAATTCTGCATGAAAATCCCATTTATATCAACTAACGGGGGGGGGCATTAGAACCCCTGTTCCCCCTACTTATACTTATTCAATGAACACCTAATAACAGTCACGGAATCGCCTCATCAGAATGATCCTAATCTAAATTTTGAAAACTTAATTCTGCATGAAAATCCCATCTATATCAACTAACGGGGGGCATGAGCCCCCCGTTCCCCCTCTTATACATTTCGAATGAACTCCAAAAACTAATCAGGGAAGCGCCTTGTCAGGATATACCTACATACAAAATTTCAAGTGGATCGGATATTTTTATCATGAGTTATCGCGTTACGTACATACATACAGAACGGACGGGCACATAAGCTCTCAGGCTATGATAGCCTGTGAGCTAAAAAGTAGCCCACTGGCAAAACTGCAACTACAATACAAATGTCTAACCTGGGATATTTCTATGGAATTTCTAAAGACGTTTTTTCATTGAAAATTGTGATGTTAAAAATAGAACCAATGCTATAAAGTCATCGTGACTAAATGCGGAAGGATTCCCCCATAGTTTTGTCGCATTTAGAAATGTTTGGTACTTTGCTAACCCCTTGAACTCTGATGGTAGAATTTTCTACCACATAATTTTAATTTCAAAATGTCACAGTGGCACCAGAAAATTAGACCAGATTTATTTGAATAAGGTTTAATACATTTTTTCGTGTTTATCCTTAACCGGTTTTTTTCTTTGCAAAATACTGGTGCCAATGTGACATTTTGAATTTTGAAGAAATTTACACCTCAGAGCTCAAAGTTTGGTGTTCTGGTTGAATTTTCTGGTACCATTGTGACATTTTGAAATTGAAATTATGTGGTAGAAAAAAGTCTACCATCAGAGCTCAAGGGGTTAACCGATACATTGATACTTTGGTACTTTTTTGCGAAAACGCAAGAGGCAACATTAATGCACATATTTAGGTTATCTTCAATCACTACTCAATTATTCAATTAAAAACATCTTTACTTAAAAACCATAAAATTTTAAGAACATATAAAGCGAAAGTTATCTTTCGGAGTTCGTGGTGGCAAATGACGTTTTGCTAAAAAGTTAAAAATTTTAACCATATAGTTTTGGCGGTTACTGGGTTAAATATAAACCGTAATTTTCGGCGCATAATGCGTGGATCAAGCAATCATTTTTCGACCCAAAAAGTTTTTTTTAAAGAAATATAAATTATTAGATTGCCATAAATATTTCCCTTCAATCACTAAATAAGATTTCTGGATCGAAGAAGAATTCTTTGATCAGCGGATTATACGCAGGAAATTACGGTGTATATTATATTAACACTAGAACCGCGGAAATGGGTCATTTTGACCCGTCCTCAGTGAAAAGATGTCAATTCGAACAAGTCTTCTAAAATAATTTACATATAAGCTACACAAAAATTATTTAAAATAAATAAGTTAAATAGACTTAAATAAAAATTCGGATGTGAATTAGTTTTATAAAACTTGGGTAAAATTTCTCACGGTTCTAGTGTTAAACAGAAATTTATTGAATATGGTGTCTTCTAAACTGAATTCTTATTTTGAATATAAGCAAAAAATATTCTATTGTCGCATTTACGGCAATTAAATCCCAAGTGAGACGCTCAATGTACTATATTAGTCTAATCAAATTAGGAAAGTTTGCCATAATAAATGCTACAGAGATTAAATTTGGCACAAATGTTCATTCATAGCTACTGATGACTAGGTAAAAAGTCCCCATCGATAGGAAGTGAGCGGGGGTAGGGGAGGGCAAAAATACGTCCCCCTCTCTCTTTTTTTAGGTTTTTGAAAATATCTCAAACATTATGGGTTTTTATAAAAAAAAATACTCCAGCTTAGATTGAAGAGCATAAAATTCTCTACAAATGACATGCATACGCAGTGGAACCTCGGTTATTCGTCATTCGTAGAACCGGAACGTTGACCATTTTCTTACAATCATATTAGAAAAGTTTGCTATAATAAATACTACAGAGATTAAATTTGGAACATTTGTTCATTGATGGCTACTAATGACTAAGTAAAAAGTCTTCATGAATAGGAAAAGAGCGGGAAGGGCGAGGGAGGGGCAAAAATAAGTCTCTCCCCTCTTTTTTAAATTTTTGAAACTATATCAGGATCTACGGGTTTTTATAAAAAAAAAAAATACTCCAACATAAATTAAAGAGCGTAAAATTCTCGACAATTGACCTGACATTTATACGCAATGGAACCTTGTTTATTACTATAACCTCGGAATCGAGACACGGAAACGGAATCTTGACGGATTTTCACAAACGAAAATCAATTTCGTCCAGTCAAATTAGGATAGTTTGCAATAATAAATGATACAGAAATGAAATTTGGTACATTTGTTCATTGATGGCCACTAATGAATTGGTATAAATCTTCACGAGGAGAAAGTGAGCCGCGGTAGCCCCTTGAAAATATAGAAGAACGTTCGCAAAACAGAGTAGCAAAATTATTCTTTAACAAAATCTAGCTGTTTTCGAAATTTGTTTGGGTATTTTTTATCAAATAACGTAAAAAAAGTTTTGTAACAGCCTAATACTATTAAGCAGCAATTTTTTTAGATATCACACAAACTTCTGATATTAGATTACCATTTTACATCAATAAATTTCATTAACACTTATTTTTAGCAATAGAAAAATTAAACTTTCAAATCTGTGTGTTTTAACTCTCAAAGTACTAAAATAAAAATAAAATTACATAAATAACTAAGATGGTGTATTTTGAGCTGAATCTTCAACAAATAACACACCACGTACCTCCTCGATGGAAAAACCGGGACGATTGATTTCCTTGAAATTTATGCACAGCCAAGAACAAAACAGAGCAATGCAAGCGTTTCTCCTCAAATTGCTGATTGCTACTGCTAAATTTTTATAATATTCCTCGCCTAATTTAACGATAATTTCTTTAATTTAATAAGGCAATGAATATTATTAAAATTAAGTGATAAAATCATCCATTTGTTGCGAAGCGCTTGCATCACAGTAAAAACAAAAATTAACGAAACGATGGCGTGGCCTACAATCATAGAAATGTTGCACTAACATCGCTATCTAATAAACTGCGTTTGGCAGGATGCCAAAATTTTTCTTTCTTCTCTTTTAAAGCGTCAAAGGGCGTGTTCAGCGCAACTTACCGGTTACTTACCGGTCACTTACCGATTGTAGACAAGTACGAAATGAAAATCAAGGCGAAGTGTGACGTCAGCTACAATTCAACAGGATAGTTTTCATTGGTGCCACAATTCGCTTTCGTACTGTCCTACAATCGGTCGGTAACATTGGTTACTTTGGTAATTTGCGCTGAACACTCCCATAGCTAAATGATAAAATACTTTCATTTTTTTCCCGATTTCCTAGGACGGGATTAGCCCTACACCATTCTCAATTCTACAAATAAATAAAAAAATTACTGTTCGAAAATTAACAAGTAGTCAAAATTATGAAAGAAATCTTTGTACAATAATTACTATAAAATTATTTTAGTATACATTTCTTAGAATGAAAAAGTTTTTAATTAAAACATTTGTTATAAAATAATACTTATGTATATCTGGGACTGATTGAATCTGAAGTATGATGAAAATCCATGCATTAGTTCTTGAGGTACATTTACTGCGATATCGTGAAAAATGCAGCATAGCAGTGCCATTTGTAGAGCGACTTACTCCAAAACATAATCAACAACATGTAATATCAAGTGCTGATTAAATATAAAATTTTATGACAATCCAGGCACTAGTTCTTGAGATATGATTATTGTGGTAATTATAAATAATGAAGCATAGATGCGCCACCTCTTGAGCGATATACACCAAAAATAACCATATCTAGTTGATGTCATGATCTCACAGAATCTAAAGTTTTGTGAAATTCCGTGCATTAGTTCCTAAGACAGAACGAATGCAATAATCAAGAATAATGCACCATGGTAGTGCCAACTTTTGAGTGATTTGCACCAAATGCAAGTACTAACTAAATCTAAAGTTTTATAACAATCCATGCACTAGTTCTTGAGCTATGGTTATTGTAATATTGGTAATAATGCAGCATAGCAGTGCCACCCGTTGAGCGATATATACATAAAATTAATCAGATTTAGTTTACATCAAGGTCTAACAGAATCTATAGTTTGGTAAAAATCCGTGCATTAGTTCTTGAAACAGAGCACCTACTATACTATTGTTCTTACAGACAGGGAAACTGGCAGGCACACACTTTGTAAAAACATTTTTTTTTCGAGTTCTCCCACCCCAAAATTGTGTAAACCTGTCCAATTCTGAATTTTCAAAATGTTCATGGATACAATACTTTCTTTTTGTAAAGATAGAAGAAAGTAACCAATTCTAAAATCACATTCTGTGCTTCAAAGAAAGTTTAAAATAAAAACATTAATGATTGCATAATGGAAAATTTTTTGCATGTATACATAATCGAAATAACATAAGCACATCTTAACCCTTTGAAGGGGGGTAGGAAAAAAATTATCCAACTTAATTTTATTTTCGATATGCTACATTGACACCAGAATTTTGAAATCAAAATTTTAATTTTATAAACTTTGTAAAGAAAATCATTTATATATTTTGAATTAAATTTGTTGTTAAATTCTGGCATCATTCAGCCATTTCAGCATTTTATGTATAGAAGTACTTTGCCCTTTAAAGGGTTATTTTTTTTTTCATTTTAACAGAAAATTTATTCTATGATACGATTATGTATTGTATTCACTCACCTATCCCAAGTTACTCTCAAACTTTCCTCGGTATGCATGGTGAACATTATTAGTATTTTTCTATTTTAACATCATTTGACACCTAATATACATTAGTTTATATAAATCGCATTAAAATTTATAAAACATTGGATATACACATGATTTTTCGAAAAAAAAATATTTTTTTCTATTTTTCTCCAGTGGCGTAACCAGGGTGAGTGCCCAAGTGCTCTGAATACTGGTAATTTTTTTAAGTTCTGTTCGCCTTATGAAACCAGAAAATATTCTGCGATGAATCAGTGTTGCCAGATGGGCTACATATTTTAAATTCAAATTCTTGACTAGCACCACTTTTTTGAAATAGTAAAATGCGCCTTATTTAATGACGCATTAATATAAGCGAAAATAAATGTCGATTAAAAAAGTGCTGCGAATCAAGAAATCTGAATTTTTAAAAAGTAGCCCGCTGGCAACACTTCTATGAATCAAGGAGAAGAAAACCTTACAATGTTAGTGGTTTTGGGCACTCAAACTAGCTACGCCTCTGTACTCAAAAACAGAATGATAGATAGCGTTGTAAGTGCAATGTTTCCATGCAAGCGATTGTACACCATATTTTCGTTAATTCTTGTTCTTGCAGTGATACAAACCTTGCGCAAAAAAATAAAGGATTGTAATCTCTAAATTTCAATATTATTCCCCGCCTTATTAAATTTAAGAAATTCTGTCGTTAAAGAAGACGAGGAATATTATAAAAAATAAGTGGTAGCAAGAAGCGACTTGTGGAGCATCGCTCTGTCTTATATTTGGTTGTGCAAATGTTGGGTGTTGTACACCAAAAATTAATCAAAATCAATTTTTTTATCAGGTACTACCTGAATCTGAAGTCTCATGAAAATCAATGCACTAGTTCTTGAGTTTTTTTATTTAGAAATCGTGAAAATTACAGCATAGCAAAGCCATCTCTAAGGTGATTTATACCAAAAACTGAATAACACTAATCTATATTAATGACTAACTGAATATGAAGTTTTATAAAACTTCGTGCATTAATTTTCGAAATAACGCTATTGAAATAATCACGAATAATGCATCATGGCAGCGCCACGTGTTGAGTGATTTGCATCAAAACGGAATCTGCATTATGTTATATCAAGTACTAACTAAATATAAAATTTCATGAAAATCCATGCAATTGTTTTTGAGATATGACTATTGTGGGTATTGTAAATAATGCAGCATAGCAGTGCCACCTGTCGAGTGATGTACACCCAAACCTAATCAGATCTAGATTATATCAAGATCTCACAGAATCGAAAGTTTTGTGGCATTCCGTGCATTAGTTCTTGAGATAAGGCTATTGCAATAATCAGGAACAACGCACTATGGCAGTGCCACTTGTTGAGCGATTTGCAAAAAAAAGGTAATCAGCACTATTTTATATCAAGTATTAACTAATTCTGAACTTTTATAAAAATCAATGCTTTACTTCTTGAGATATTGCTATTGTTAAAATTGTGAATAATGCAGCATAGCAGTTCCACCTGTTCAGCGATATACACCAAAAACTAATCATATCTTGTTTATATCAAGGGCTAAAAGAATCTGACTTTTTGTGATATTAATTCATGAGATACCGCGCCCACAAAAATTTTGTCACATACAGGCAGACAGACACCATGTGAAAACATGTTCTTCAGGTTCGCTGGCCTATTCTGTTCTAAATCTGTTCAATTCCGGATTCCGAAAATTTTCACGAATCCAATACTTTCTTCTTGTAAAGATAGAAGAAAGTAAAAATTAATTAAATATTATTTATTCCTATGATTTAATCAGTAAAAAATCCCCTGCTTTTTTTTACACAGACAGAGTAATTTTTCTTGTAGAAATAAAGAGTATTTTCTTAGAAATAATCTAAAAAAAGCGTTTTTATAAATGAGTTTTCGATTAAAGGTAAAGGACTAAATAAAACATCCGTGAATGAAGAAAATAGTGCAACGTAGACTGATTAATCTCTAACCGTTTTGGAGCTGTCTTAGAAATAAAAAATTACTATGTATCATTATATTTTTCACTGAACATATTTTTATATTTTATTGCTTTTCTTAACAGAAATGCACCTATGTAAGTAGTAGGAAAACAAGAGTACGGGCTCAGGAGCAGGTGGGACTGTGGGACCGTCCCGCCTGCTCCTCCGGCTGTCCCGCCTGCTCCTCCGGCTGCCCCACCTGCTCCTCCGGCTGCCCCGCCTGGCCCCTCCTGCGGTCCCTCCTGCTCCCACCATCTCACCGCCGCCCTCCTGCGCCCCCTAGTGGAAAAAAGGAACATTCTATTATAACAGGATAGGTGAACAACCTTCCCTAATTAAAAATATTATCAATCACATCTCAACTCGGAATCATACTATATGATGAAGATTAAATTTATATTTGAATTTTGAACAACCATAATTTTAATGAGTATTATTAATTAAGCGAAACACTGGAAAAATCTGAGTTTTTAACCATTTTATTTAGATTTCTTCAACTACAAAATGAGATTATCAATTTAACTCAAGAAAGTTAAACATATATTTGAATTTTGCTTCATAGACATCTTAATGAGTAGTATTAATTAAGTAAAAACAATAGAAAATATCCAGTTTTATAGAAAAAGACTGATTTCTTACGATTTTTATCAACTATATGATCAATGTAACGACTTAAAAGTTGGAAGTTAAACATGTATCCTAGTTTTTCAACAGCTATAGCCTTAATGAGTATCGTTAATTAAGTAAAAAAAACAATGGAAAATATCAAGTTTTATGGAAAAAGACTGATTTCTAACGATTTTTATCAACTTAAGAGAGAAAACTTAAACATACATTTCAGTTTTTCAACAGCTATAACCTTAATGAGCATTCATAATTAAGTAAAAAACAATGGAAAATATCGATTTTATAGAAAAAGACTGATTTCTTACGATTTTTATCAACTGCAACATCAGTGTATCGACTTACAAGTTGAAAGTTAAACATGCATTCTAGTTTTTCAACAGCTATAATCTTAATGAGTATCGTTAATTAAGTAAAAAACAATGGAAAATATCAAGTTTTATAGAAAAAGACTGATTTCTTACGATTTTTTCAACTCAAACTTCAGAATATCAATTTGATAGAAAGAAATTTAAGCATGCATTCCAGTTTTGGACAACCATTTCCTTCATGAACATTATTAATTTAGCAAAACAGAAAATATTAAATTTTTAACTGATTTCTTCATATTTTTTATTTATTTATTTATTTTTTAATATAAAATCAGAATACACAACTTAAAATAGAAATTTAAACATATTTTTTAGTTTTTGAACAGTCGTTACCTCAAAGAATTTCGATAATTGAACAATTAACAAAGGAAACTAATGATTTTTTAACGAAAAAAGACGAATTAAACGAATTTGGTTAACTTTTACTCTAATTGGAAATTTCATCGTACTTTATGTATACCAACTAAGTAGAATTTTAATGCATAAACGAATAATTTAAAGAAATCCCCAACACACAAATGTGAACCTGCAGAGCATTTCTTATTACGTCATATCTAAACTAAAACTTTTTTCTGCAACCCCACCATGCATGCATTCCAGGTAGGGGAACATAACAAAGAATCTTGACGTCACAACTTACAAAGGTATACAAATGTTTACGTTCAAGAAAAAGTATCACATAGAGTGAAAAAAAAGAAGAGATTTAAGTTATTTATCCATTCTAGTTTTATAACAGTTACTACAACATCTCCAAATTAAAATTTGGAAGTCATAATGAGTATAATTAATTAAGCAAAATAATAGAAATATTAGTTTTTCAGAGGGGAAAAGACGAATTTAAACAAATTTTATTAGTTTTACACTAGTTTAATAATAATTTTAAGGAGGAAAAAGACGAATTTAAACTTTTTTTTTTTTAGTTTTACACTATTTTTTCTCATCTCCAACATGGATATATCAATTTTAACAGAAGAATTAAACGTATATTATAGTTTTTAACAACAAAATCTTAACAAGTATCATTAATTAAACAAAAATAAATATCAGTTTTAAAGAAAAGACGAATTTGAATAATTTTACACTAGTATTTTCAAAAGCAACATGGAAATATCAATACTTATTCACATATTTCACTTATTCACTGTATTCAATACTATATTTAATAAATTTGGATACACTTTAAGAATTTCCTAATCTATAATTAAATATTAGCTGTATATTTAATGTTACCCATGTTTTCAACATTAGTTCATAATCGTGAATTTTGTATTTTAAATACCATGTATTCAGGTTCAGATTATTTTCACTTGAAATCATACAGAATTTTTTAACAGAGTTTGTTTTTGAAATCATTGAAGCAACTGTATTTAATATTTTTAACACCAATTTTCTAAGATTTTCTAACATTTTCCGATTATACATTCTTCAGAAGTACATTTCTAAATGCTACAATCACTTTACATATCGAAAAGATATCATTGAAGCAACTGTATTTAATATTTTTAATACCAATTTTCTAAGATTTTTTAACATTTTCCGGTTATACATTCCTCAAAAGTTATTATTACGTATTCTAAACAATAGCAAATATTAATTTTAAGAATAAAAAGACGAATTTAAACAAATTTTATTAGTTTTACACTATTTTTTCTCACCTCCAACACGGATATATCAATTTTAACAGAAGAATTAAACGTATATTTTAGTTTTTAACAACAAAAATGTAATAAGTATCATTAATTAAACAAAAATAAATACCAATTTTCAAGAAAAGACAATTTTTTACACAAATTTTCAACTTTGAAATACATCGCTTACATATATTGTTACAGTATATTACTAAACTTAAACTTTTTAAAAAGTTTGAATGTCTTTACAAAGGGTTCATACTTATATTTTTCACGTCTTGACTGCATTCGAAATCTTACAACAAAAGTATACTTTTATTATTATTATTATTATTATTCTAGAAAACCTAAAAAATCGTTTCTTGCTGCTTTAGACACTTGACATATTAAAACTACTCTACCCATATAATTAATCAAATTAGGACATGATTCATCTTACACTTCAAAATTTCTGAATTTTTACAATACTTATTTTCATCAAACTTTATTCTTGATCCTATATATTTTAATAGCACAGAATTTTCACATCTGTTTTTATCTACTTATCAGAAAATTATTAAAACACCCAACAACATTTTTCAAATATGAATATTATCTTTACAATTTAATGATGCAAAACATACACGAATACAAAGTTTAATTTTTACAAACATTTCATATTTCAAACCAAACTATTCGAAATTTTCACAACGTAAGAGCAAACATTAGACGAACTTTTTAACATTAATATTGCTTAGATCTTTTCATCATAACTTTTAACTATGATAATTATCCATTTTTAGGTTGATTGTCGAAAAACTGTAACTGAAATTACATAAACTTAATGTAAAAAACCATGTTCTCACACAATTTCTTGAAATTCAACAAAGAATTGACTATTACTCCAATACTTATCTACTTCAATCTCGACTCTCGATAGTATATAGATATTACATCATTACATACTTACAACTCTTTTCAAACGTTTATCAGAAAATCAAGCCAATCAAAGTCTAGTAGTTATCACACCTGTTCCTCAGAAATATTACTATCATATGAAACAGTAAAGAAAATTAATAGATATTTAATATTTAATAACTTCATACGTGAAATTACTGTCGAATGAGAATACTAATAATCAATAAAATCAACTGTTGGACAAAAAAATAGTACAGATTACCGAAAATTCAAATCATTTTTTCTACAAAAATTACAAAAATTAACAAATGAATGACCAGTTAGAGAAATAATTAAAAAAAATAATGAACATATTTACAAATTTATTAAAATCACACCTTTTTCTGGATTACAAACCACAATTTCTTGAAAAATTTAACACCGAATTTGTAAGATTTTAATCCTAGTATTACATACACTCAATAAATATTCAAAATTAACAAAAAAATAATTTTTAGTCTCATCAATAAGCAGAAATTCTATATTAAAAGAATATTTTCATAGTAGTACTTATAAAAATGAGAGTTTACAAACTGATTTTCATAATTTTATCACATTTAAACTTAATTTTTATACATAAAACATTATTTAATCAAATTTTATACTTTCTAATTCAGTAAAATTCAATACTTTTTTAGTTTTTAAACCAATACCACAATATTTATTTACATCAAACTTGATTCTTTACCTTTTATATTTCCACATTACACAAGTGAGTTAAATACTAACTTGGAACGGGAGTTGAAGTCAATTGATTCAATTCGATTTTCATCGTATACGCATTTCCCCTACACGAAATTTCTTACTTCTATAATCATCTAATGTATTAAAACTAATCTACTCATATTTTTAATCAATTCATCAGATGTTTCATCTCGCACTTCTGAATTATCATCCACCAAGTTGCTTAAAATATAAATACTATCTTTAAAGTTTTAATGTAGTATACATGACTAATCTTGAGTTTCCATCTATACTATTAATCAAATTATCATATGTTTCATCTTACAGTTCAACGATTTCTGAATTATCGTCCATCTAGTTGTTTAAAATATTAATAAAATGTTTATAGTTTTTGATTATACGTAGTATGTATGAATACAATCTTTAATTTTTAACAGTTCATATTTCAAATAACCTATTTTCGAAACCAAACTATGTGAATTTTACCACAAAACTTATCATCATACAGAGATTTGTGTTTCATACTTTTTCTAAAAATTATCAGATATGTACTCCTCAGAGGAATTTCTATCATATGAATAAATGAAAAAAAAATTAATTTATATTAAACGTACAGCGAAATTTGATTGCAATATATATGTATTTAATAAAAATAAATAAATGAGCGATTATTTATACATTAAACCTTTACTAAATATATATTTCTTGCGTTATAAAGATGTTTCAACAAGATGAACCAAAACAGCAGCAAACTTCAGAAATTAATGATCTGAATGATTCATCCCTAGCACATGTAGCGTTAATGAATAATACATATGTAAGTACTTATATGAAAAATACTAGAATTCGTATATGAATCGTAATTAGAGTAAATATAAAATGATTTGTCTTACTGCCTACACTTTAACAAATGCCTTTTTACCTATATTGTTGAAAAGAATCCTAATTGTTTGCATTTTATTTCTATTACAGATGTGTTCTATTTGCTACAAACATTTCTTAAGTAAATCGAATTTAACAGAACATACAAAAATCCATACAGGTGAAAAACCTTACACTTGGGAAGATTACCAAATGCTGTTTTCAAGAAGGCGTGAATCAAAAGTGCACACATCATCATATAAAGCATCGTCAGTTATATGTAAACTTAGTGAGGATATTCAAAAATTATTCAGACGTTTGAAGAATTTAGACATAAAGGAAGATATTTAGACTATATATCCATCATATTTTCATAACACTTACCACAATATCTCAAACTTAAAATTTGGAAGACATACACACTGCTGAAAAGTAATTTTGTTACCCGTGATTCTTCTAACCAGCATGAATGTATAGATATTATTTTGCAATGTATCCTTTAAATGCTCACATTAAATATTCCTTTATATACATATATCGTTGTGTTTATTTTTTAAAAACCTATTACATTAATAAAATAGGTTACACACACGTACATACACATAACATTTTAAGTGAAACAACACTCTCACAACTTAAAAAATGCATAAGAACATACAAAAATAAGCAGATGTATGAAAAAATATGCAAATTTACAAAATAATTTCACTGTTTTCTAGAAATACCAACAAAAAAATATTTAAAGTATAAAAAAATTACAAAAGTGAAAAGAAAAAACACAAATGTAAAACAAAAATCACAAAGTGAAAAACTCACAACAAAGTTTTTGAAAAAAAAAAAATTTACAACAAAAATTTTTTTACAAAAACCAAAACTTCAAAAATATTTTTCCAAAAAAATTTTTTTTCAAAAACATTTTTTACAAAAAAATTTTTTTTTCAAAATAAGTTTTTACAAAAGTAAAAAATAAAAAATCACAACGTTAAAAATATGAAAAATTTTAGTTAAAAAAAGTGTAAAAAAAATTGCAAAAAAAAATTGCAAAAAATTCAAAAATAGTTACGAAAAAAGTATCAAAATTTTTGTTCTTTTTAATAGTAAATACAATGGTTTCACCATTGCATACTGTATTAAAAAGAACAAAAATTTTGATACTTTTTTGATAACTTTTTTGAAATTTTTGCAATTTTTTTTGCAATTTTTTTTTACACTTTTTTTAACTAAAATTTTTCATATTTTTAACGTTGTGATTTTTTATTTTTTACTTTTGTAAAAACCTATTTTGAAAAAAAAATTTTTTTGTAAAAAATGTTTTTGAAAAAAAATTTTTTTGGAAAAATATTTTTGAAGTTTTGGTTTTTGTAAAAAAATTTCTGTTGTAAATTTTTTTTTTTTCAAAAACTTTGTTGTGAGTTTTTCACTTTGTGATTTTTGTTTTACATTTGTGTTTTTTCTTTTCACTTTTGTAATTTTTTTATACTTTAAATATTTTTTTGTTGGTATTTCTAGAAAACAGTGAAATTATTTTGTAAATTTGCATATTTTTTCATACATCTGCTTATTTTTGTATGTTCTTATGCATTTTTTAAGTTGTGAGAGTGTTGTTTCACTTAAAATGTTATGTGTATGTACGTGTGTGTAACCTATTTTATTAATGTAATAGGTTTTTAAAAAATAAACACAACGATATATGTATATAAAGGAATATTTAATGTGAGCATTTAAAGGATACATTGCAAAATAATATCTATACATTCATGCTGGTTAGAAGAATCACGGGTAACAAAATTACTTTTCAGCAGTGTGTATGTCTTCCAAATTTTAAGTTTGAGATATTGTGGTAAGTGTTATGAAAATATGATGGATATATAGTCTAAATATCTTCCTTTATGTCTAAATTCTTCAAACGTCTGAATAATTTTTGAATATCCTCACTAAGTTTACATATAACTGACGATGCTTTATATGATGATGTGTGCACTTTTGATTCACGCCTTCTTGAAAACAGCATTTGGTAATCTTCCCAAGTGTAAGGTTTTTCACCTGTATGGATTTTTGTATGTTCTGTTAAATTCGATTTACTTAAGAAATGTTTGTAGCAAATAGAACACATCTGTAATAGAAATAAAATGCAAACAATTAGGATTCTTTTCAACAATATAGGTAAAAAGGCATTTGTTAAAGTGTAGGCAGTAAGACAAATCATTTTATATTTACTCTAATTACGATTCATATACGAATTCTAGTATTTTTCATATAAGTACTTACATATGTATTATTCATTAACGCTACATGTGCTAGGGATGAATCATTCAGATCATTAATTTCTGAAGTTTGCTGCTGTTTTGGTTCATCTTGTTGAAACATCTTTATAACGCAAGAAATATATATTTAGTAAAGGTTTAATGTATAAATAATCGCTCATTTATTTATTTTTATTAAATACATATATATTGCAATCAAATTTCGCTGTACGTTTAATATAAATTAATTTTTTTTTCATTTATTCATATGATAGAAATTCCTCTGAGGAGTACATATCTGATAATTTTTAGAAAAAGTATGAAACACAAATCTCTGTATGATGATAAGTATTGTGGTAAAATTCACATAGTTTGGTTTCGAAAATAGGTTATTTGAAATATGAACTGTTAAAAATTAAAGATTGTATTCATACATACTACGTATAATCAAAAACTATAAACATTTTATTAATATTTTAAACAACTAGATGGACGATAATTCAGAAATCGTTGAACTGTAAGATGAAACATATGATAATTTGATTAATAGTATAGATGGAAACTCAAGATTAGTCATGTATACTACATTAAAACTTTAAAGATAGTATTTATATTTTAAGCAACTTGGTGGATGATAATTCAGAAGTGCGAGATGAAACCTCTGATGAATTGATTAAAAATATGAGTAGATTAGTTTTAATACATTAGATGATTATAGAAGTAAGAAATTTCGTGTAGGGGAAATGCGTATACGATGAAAATCGAATTGAATCAATTGACTTCAACTCCCGTTCCAAGTTAGTATTTAACTCACTTGTGTAATGTGGAAATATAAAAGGTAAAGAATCAAGTTTGATGTAAATAAATATTGTGGTATTGGTTTAAAAACTAAAAAAGTATTGAATTTTACTGAATTAGAAAGTATAAAATTTGATTAAATAATGTTTTATGTATAAAAATTAAGTTTAAATGTGATAAAATTATGAAAATCAGTTTGTAAACTCTCATTTTTATAAGTACTACTATGAAAATATTCTTTTAATATAGAATTTCTGCTTATTGATGAGACTAAAAAATTATTTTTTTGTTAATTTTGAATATTTATTGAGTGTATGTAATACTAGGATTAAAATCTTACAAATTCGGTGTTAAATTTTTCAAGAAATTGTGGTTTGTAATCCAGAAAAAGGTGTGATTTTAATAAATTTGTAAATATGTTCATTATTTTTTTTAATTATTTCTCTAACTGGTCATTCATTTGTTAATTTTTGTAATTTTTGTAGAAAAAATGATTTGAATTTTCGGTAATCTGTACTATTTTTTTGTCCAACAGTTGATTTTATTGATTATTAGTATTCTCATTCGACAGTAATTTCACGTATGAAGTTATTAAATATTAAATATCTATTAATTTTCTTTACTGTTTCATATGATAGTAATATTTCTGAGGAACAGGTGTGATAACTACTAGACTTTGATTGGCTTGATTTTCTGATAAACGTTTGAAAAGAGTTGTAAGTATGTAATGATGTAATATCTATATACTATCGAGAGTCGAGATTGAAGTAGATAAGTATTGGAGTAATAGTCAATTCTTTGTTGAATTTCAAGAAATTGTGTGAGAACATGGTTTTTTACATTAAGTTTATGTAATTTCAGTTACAGTTTTTCGACAATCAACCTAAAAATGGATAATTATCATAGTTAAAAGTTATGATGAAAAGATCTAAGCAATATTAATGTTAAAAAGTTCGTCTAATGTTTGCTCTTACGTTGTGAAAATTTCGAATAGTTTGGTTTGAAATATGAAATGTTTGTAAAAATTAAACTTTGTATTCGTGTATGTTTTGCATCATTAAATTGTAAAGATAATATTCATATTTGAAAAATGTTGTTGGGTGTTTTAATAATTTTCTGATAAGTAGATAAAAACAGATGTGAAAATTCTGTGCTATTAAAATATATAGGATCAAGAATAAAGTTTGATGAAAATAAGTATTGTAAAAATTCAGAAATTTTGAAGTGTAAGATGAATCATGTCCTAATTTGATTAATTATATGGGTAGAGTAGTTTTAATATGTCAAGTGTCTAAAGCAGCAAGAAACGATTTTTTAGGTTTTCTAGAATAATAATAATAATAATAATAAAAGTATACTTTTGTTGTAAGATTTCGAATGCAGTCAAGACGTGAAAAATATAAGTATGAACCCTTTGTAAAGACATTCAAACTTTTTAAAAAGTTTAAGTTTAGTAATATACTGTAACAATATATGTAAGCGATGTATTTCAAAGTTGAAAATTTGTGTAAAAAATTGTCTTTTCTTGAAAATTGGTATTTATTTTTGTTTAATTAATGATACTTATTACATTTTTGTTGTTAAAAACTAAAATATACGTTTAATTCTTCTGTTAAAATTGATATATCCGTGTTGGAGGTGAGAAAAAATAGTGTAAAACTAATAAAATTTGTTTAAATTCGTCTTTTTATTCTTAAAATTAATATTTGCTATTGTTTAGAATACGTAATAATAACTTTTGAGGAATGTATAACCGGAAAATGTTAAAAAATCTTAGAAAATTGGTATTAAAAATATTAAATACAGTTGCTTCAATGATATCTTTTCGATATGTAAAGTGATTGTAGCATTTAGAAATGTACTTCTGAAGAATGTATAATCGGAAAATGTTAGAAAATCTTAGAAAATTGGTGTTAAAAATATTAAATACAGTTGCTTCAATGATTTCAAAAACAAACTCTGTTAAAAAATTCTGTATGATTTCAAGTGAAAATAATCTGAACCTGAATACATGGTATTTAAAATACAAAATTCACGATTATGAACTAATGTTGAAAACATGGGTAACATTAAATATACAGCTAATATTTAATTATAGATTAGGAAATTCTTAAAGTGTATCCAAATTTATTAAATATAGTATTGAATACAGTGAATAAGTGAAATATGTGAATAAGTATTGATATTTCCATGTTGCTTTTGAAAATACTAGTGTAAAATTATTCAAATTCGTCTTTTCTTTAAAACTGATATTTATTTTTGTTTAATTAATGATACTTGTTAAGATTTTGTTGTTAAAAACTATAATATACGTTTAATTCTTCTGTTAAAATTGATATATCCATGTTGGAGATGAGAAAAAATAGTGTAAAACTAAAAAAAAAAAAGTTTAAATTCGTCTTTTTCCTCCTTAAAATTATTATTAAACTAGTGTAAAACTAATAAAATTTGTTTAAATTCGTCTTTTCCCCTCTGAAAAACTAATATTTCTATTATTTTGCTTAATTAATTATACTCATTATGACTTCCAAATTTTAATTTGGAGATGTTGTAGTAACTGTTATAAAACTAGAATGGATAAATAACTTAAATCTCTTCTTTTTTTTCACTCTATGTGATACTTTTTCTTGAACGTAAACATTTGTATACCTTTGTAAGTTGTGACGTCAAGATTCTTTGTTATGTTCCCCTACCTGGAATGCATGCATGGTGGGGTTGCAGAAAAAAGTTTTAGTTTAGATATGACGTAATAAGAAATGCTCTGCAGGTTCACATTTGTGTGTTGGGGATTTCTTTAAATTATTCGTTTATGCATTAAAATTCTACTTAGTTGGTATACATAAAGTACGATGAAATTTCCAATTAGAGTAAAAGTTAACCAAATTCGTTTAATTCGTCTTTTTTCGTTAAAAAATCATTAGTTTCCTTTGTTAATTGTTCAATTATCGAAATTCTTTGAGGTAACGACTGTTCAAAAACTAAAAAATATGTTTAAATTTCTATTTTAAGTTGTGTATTCTGATTTTATATTAAAAAATAAATAAATAAATAAAAAATATGAAGAAATCAGTTAAAAATTTAATATTTTCTGTTTTGCTTAATTAATAATGTTCATGAAGGAAATGGTTGTCCAAAACTGGAATGCATGCTTAAATTTCTTTCTATCAAATTGATATTCTGAAGTTTGAGTTGAAAAAATCGTAAGAAATCAGTCTTTTTCTATAAAACTTGATATTTTCCATTGTTTTTTACTTAATTAACGATACTCATTAAGATTATAGCTGTTGAAAAACTAGAATGCATGTTTAACTTTCAACTTGTAAGTCGATACACTGATGTTGCAGTTGATAAAAATCGTAAGAAATCAGTCTTTTTCTATAAAATCGATATTTTCCATTGTTTTTTACTTAATTATGAATGCTCATTAAGGTTATAGCTGTTGAAAAACTGAAATGTATGTTTAAGTTTTCTCTCTTAAGTTGATAAAAATCGTTAGAAATCAGTCTTTTTCCATAAAACTTGATATTTTCCATTGTTTTTTTTACTTAATTAACGATACTCATTAAGGCTATAGCTGTTGAAAAACTAGGATACATGTTTAACTTCCAACTTTTAAGTCGTTACATTGATCATATAGTTGATAAAAATCGTAAGAAATCAGTCTTTTTCTATAAAACTGGATATTTTCTATTGTTTTTACTTAATTAATACTACTCATTAAGATGTCTATGAAGCAAAATTCAAATATATGTTTAACTTTCTTGAGTTAAATTGATAATCTCATTTTGTAGTTGAAGAAATCTAAATAAAATGGTTAAAAACTCAGATTTTTCCAGTGTTTCGCTTAATTAATAATACTCATTAAAATTATGGTTGTTCAAAATTCAAATATAAATTTAATCTTCATCATATAGTATGATTCCGAGTTGAGATGTGATTGATAATATTTTTAATTAGGGAAGGTTGTTCACCTATCCTGTTATAATAGAATGTTCCTTTTTTCCACTAGGGGGCGCAGGAGGGCGGCGGTGAGATGGTGGGAGCAGGAGGGACCGCAGGAGGGGCCAGGCGGGGCAGCCGGAGGAGCAGGTGGGGCAGCCGGAGGAGCAGGCGGGACAGCCGGAGGAGCAGGCGGGACGGTCCCACAGTCCCACCTGCTCCTGAGCCCGTACTCTTGTTTTCCTACTACTTATGTATGTTTCATATACCTATTTTCTAAACTATGGTTTTCCTTGATTTAACGTAGATGAACAAGATTTACATTAGAAAATATGCTAATTTAACATAATATGATTTTTTCGTTTGTTTTAAGTATATCTTCGCAGTAGCGTAACCAGGGTGAGTGCCCAAGTGCTTTGAATACCGATAATTTTTTAAAGTTTTGTTCACCTTATTTAACCAGAAAAGAATTTTCCGTTTATCCAGGAGAAAAGAACCTTATCATGTTACTGGTTTTGAGTACCCACCCTGATTACGCCACTGTTACTGCTTTACGGTATTTACGACAAGAGAAAATAAATTTAACAACATGAAAACTCACACTAACTACTTTTAAAATAAATACATAGATGACAACTTCTATGATTTTTCGCATCAATGTTTCTGAATATTAATCTTCAAATTTATTCGTTGATAATTTGCGATGAAATTCTATTCGAAATTACTGTTGGAAAAACTCGCAGGAAAAAATATATATGCACAGCGAGCTGCCAGTTCTCTACCTTTTTATAAAATTCAGACTGCTTGCTAGGCATAAATTTTTGAGAAGAAATAAAAGCGTTTTAAAAATAATGCAAATCAATTAATATAATGCAAATCATACTATTTCAAAAAGGTAATGACAGTCACGGCAATTTTATTTAACCCTATGCACTCGAGAGGTGAATCTCACTCACCACTAGTGTTGTCAGGTGTCCGTCGTAAATCGGGACGCCGAATAGTTTCGACATCACTAATAGATACAGCTTATTTCGCCAATTTTAACACAGATTATTCCTCTATTGGATAAGGCGAAGAAAATTAGTTTTACACACAGGTATCTGGAGTATTTGGAGCACCCATTTCCGTGGGACACTAGTGGTCACTAAGAATCACCTCTTGAGTGCAAAGGGTTAAAAAAATACCTGATTGGTAACACTGTATGGATAATGGAATTATGAATAACGAGGAGGAGAGATATATAATATATTTTCTACTGCCTGTCAGTGAAATAACTGAAGAGGCTATCTCAAGAAGGCAAATGATTTTTTTTTTTTTGCTGTTGTTACATTGGATCAACAATTTCTAATTAGCGTCGGTTGGTTGGTTATATGAGGTTTTATGGCGCAAGGTCCCTTTGGGGATTAATTAGCGTCGGAGCAAATAACCACCAGTGAACTTCAAATAGAAAATTTTGTTTCTGTTTGCGTATTTTTCCAGAAAAATTTCATAGGCATATATGCTTCAATTTTCTCTTTGTTTTTACTGGTGGCGGTTTGCCATATATATTATATACTTTTTCGTTGACACTGACAGGATAGGTTGTCAAGGTTGTCAAAATACGATAAAAATTGTGACCTTGACTAGCACCGAAGTGATCTGTTACCAGTAAAAATAAATATCTGATTTTGCTATTATTTATGACTGAAGTTTTCAATGAATAAAGAGTCTAATTAAGGAGAGATTTTATATTTCAGTTTCCTGGTGAAATTTTGCCCTGGAGGTAATCAACCCCTGCAAAAGCGGTTACTGCTGACACTTCACACAATTTTAATCCTTTAGTGGATGGTGTCCGCAATGAAGATCACCCTATCAGTGTTGCCGCATCTAGCTAGTTTCCGGCTAGGCATTTCGATTTATCACCAGGAAGTTTTAATAGTTATTTTTGCTTTATAAGATAACTGATATTCCATAAATAAAACAAAAGAAAATTTTAATAAAAATTTCTGGTGTGAATTCAGTATTTCTAATAAAATAACCGCCAGATACGACAATACTGCACCTTATTATAATAGAACTGGTACCAATAATATTTACTTATTTTCCTTTTATAAACTGCGGAGAAGTTAGTAAATTTTTATTTTTTAATACATTCGTGTCTAATATCAGGTGTCAGTCCATCATTTCATAATTTTATAAAAAGAATTGTTCCGCTGAAGAACAGATTATTAACCTTTTAACACTAGAACCGCGGAAAAATTCATTCAAGTTTTATAAAAATATTTCTCACCGGAATTTTCATTTAAAACTGTTTAAGTTAGTTATTGAAAATATATTTTGCCCAGCATATTTTAGCTTATTTTAATAAGATTTTTCTGGTTCAAATCGACATCTCTCCATGTGAAACGGGTCAAAATGACCCGTCGCCGCAGTTCTAGTGTTAATGGCATGGTAGCATATAAGCTACCAACAACGTTTCTAATTTAATAGATTTTTTAATTCAGCTATTCGAAGATTAAATCAGAAATTTAAAATAGCAATGCTCGCTTTATTTAATGACAGACATTCCCTCATTAATTTGAGAGAAATTTATTATTTGGATTTTCTGGTATAAATTTTCATTCTCTTAATTACGGAATTGATAGTACGTATTCTACGGTGAGAATTAGAGGATTCAGAATGTGAAAGCTCCTCTTTACTTATGATTACACAGATCATATGTGTGCGAGTGTGTATTCTGGTTGTACACACATAAGAACTTTTTTTTTAATAACAATATAATGCTGGAACCAGGGTTGCCACTTTGGTTTCTAGTTTTATGAAAAAAATATCGAATTCACCCCTGAAATTTTAAATAGCATTTTTGATTTGTTTAATGACAGAAATATTGCGATTATTTAAGGTAGAGATACTTCTGTCGACATTTACGGTGTGAATTTTAAATTTTGAATTAAAATTGGAGTCCAAACTGTCAACACAGTAATTCCTGAACCCCTTGAAGGGCGGTGGGATAAAATATATTCCACTTAATTTTAATTGAAAAATGCCAAATTGACAACAGAATTTTGAAATGAAATTTTTAATTCATCAAATACGTAAAGAAAAGCATTTATCTATTTTGTAATAAATCTATTTTTAAATTCTGATGTCATTCAATCATTTCAACATTTTATGAACAGAAGTGCTTTGGCTCTCGAAAGATTAACATTAGCCAGTTTTGATTATTCGCGAAATAGAAAATTCAGAATATTTATACATTCGCACCACTTTTTAATAGAAAAATCTTTTCCATATGCATTGACAACTTTTGTACGAAAATTATAACGCAAAATCCCTTTTTTTAAATAATGGTGCGAACGAATATAAAAATAGTAGTTTTGTGGTCGCGGTTTTGAAATTCGCGGAATCTAACCCTCGCGAATGAAGGAATTATTGCATGGTTTTTTAATCACATAGCGCAAATTTTATTGGATATTGGCCTATTTAACACCAGATATCTGTAATTACATAAGGCAATTAATTTCATCCAAATACAGTGATAGCCAAAAACTGACTTTTTTTTATTACCGTTATCTCCGGCGTATAATCCGCGGATTAAACAATTCTTTTTGTACCCAGAAATTTTATTTAGTGACTGAATACAAATATTTACTGCGATCTAATAAGTTAAATTTCTTTTTTAAAAATTTCCGGGTCGAAAAAGGATTGTTTGATACGCGAATTATATGCCGAAATTACGGTAAATGGTAAATTTGAATGATTCATATATACATCACTGCGTAGTGTAGGAGTTATATCCTGATTAACTCTCTAATTCCCATAATAGATTACGTTCTATAATTTCCGTAATTCATATAATCTAAATTCACATCATAAAATTTCAATAATAAATATGGTTTTGTGTAACTACCACTTGTCTTTTATAAAATTAAGAAAATATTGCTATTTTTAATTTTTGGTATGAATATGGAATATTCGAATTCATACGAGGTTCATCCATTAAGTAAGTCACAAAATGCCCAAATGCATGATTTCACATTTTTTGGCACAATGATCCCACTTTGGGCACCCCTAATTTTAATTCCAAACTTGGAAACGGCGCCAAGAATACCTTAATAAAATTTTGCTTTTACAATAAAAGCTTAAGTTAATTAGTTCTTAATTTCCAAAAAAAAATGTCATTGAATTCCGGTGCTAATCAAAATTTTTGTAATTTACGAACAGAATTTGCCTGTTAAAAGAAAAAGGGTGGAAATTAGTAACAGAAATTAGTGTTAAAGTAGTAACGGATATCTTCAAAGAATAGGGATAGACAACAGAAGCATTCAGCTTTATGATATTGAATTCATATTGAGTACGTAGCATTTACTTTCGTACGTAATGCAGTTTCAACTATGACGATAGTGCTGAATGATTGTACGATAGAAGAGCCGAGTGAAAGGTCATGTTTTTGTGGGCGAAAACACTTGCATATAAAATATTAATAGAGAAATGTTACCTCGTTATGAAGAGAAGTATTTATCACGTAAAGCAGCGTGAAATTGGATGGAGAAATTTTTAGCAAAAAATTTGTAGATGACGGCGATGTTCAACATGAAGCTCTACTGTTGATGAGTCAACAACACAAAGAATTTTATGCATCTGGAATTTGGGATTCGAAAATATGGAATATGTGCATCAGCGTTGCTTGAGATTATGTGGAAAAATAAAAATTGTTTCCAGGTGATTATCAAGCTAGATTATTTATACTAATTACTGATAATGATTACTTATAATGATTTTCTCTTGTAGATCTACTAAATTCGAAAAATTTTGATAGCATGAATGCTACCTTGGACAGTGGAGTGTGTAGAGTTCTACGCGCAAGCTAAAAAATAGCAGCTGTTGAAGGCTGATTCATTTTAACGTTTTTAAGATCCATGAATTTTACTACCAATAATTGTTAAAGTATTCTTCGGTTTATTTTATAACACATGTTTTGGACGCTTCAAGGACTTTCAAGGTATTTTTACCAGAATTTTTGGAAAATAATATTTGAATTTTTAATAATAATAATAATAATAATCTATCATCAAATATGGTGACCCATACTTTACAAAATTTCTGGTACTCAAACGCCTAAAAGCCTCTAAATTACTTCAGTCATACAAACCCTGTACCAAATAAAAAGAAAAAGACAAAGCTCTTTTTGTGTGTGTGTGTCACATTCATGGAGCCTTGAAAAATTGGAAAAATCAGAAGCTATTTTTGGGTCAGCGCATACCTAGATTTCGATAGCACAGTGTTAGGATTACTCTCCTATGCTTTTAGAAAACTATTTAACATTCTGATATTTTATACTTCCTTTAACCGTGATTATGATGATTAAATGGTAGTATGTTATTATTATGTTATTTATTTCAAAATAAAGCATTAAATAACAAGTACAAGTTTCGATAAATAATTTGAAGCATGTAATTTCATTTTCATGTTGGAAATGTAGCTTGGAAAACATGACAAAGTGAAACGTTTACTTTATACTGTAAACATTTATTTTATTTAACAAACTGTTATTAAATAAATAAACGTTTATAGGCAGCTATATCGTGTATAACGAAACAAGTAAAGGTACATATTTTAAAAATTCTAAAACAAATAGAGATATATTTATCACATAACAATTTGTTAAGAAATCACACCTGAGAACCTCCCGACTTTTTTCCGAATAAAATAAACATATTTCGAAACATTAAATTTATCTAATAGAATAGTTGTTTCTATGTAATACTTATTTGATTTCATTTACGAAAAGAAATTTATAGTTCAAAACATGTTTATTTCATGCAAAATAAAATTTGTGATTTGGATAATGATAAAAAGCGGAATTTCTTACACAATAATTTAACTCGTTAAAAATAATTTTATTTTAGGAATTATTTATGCATAATGTAATTCTGCAGTATTTTTAGATAAAAAAAAAAATAAATCAAACATTTTTTTTTTCATACAGTCTTAACCAAAACACCACCATCTTAATAAAGTTATCGAAAAATCCTTTATTATATTTATCCATTTATTTTAATATACAAAAAAGATGTATTTTTTAGATCATTTGGAACAAAAAGTCATAAAACAAACTTTGACTTAAAATAATATATACAGGTTGTTTCGGCACAGCGGTTACAAAGTTTTAGATGAGATAGAGTACAACTAGCATAGAATTAGACTCTTGATTTATGCAAGTTTCTTGACAACAATACATGTATAGAACTACACAGTATTGCTTACTTAGACATTTTGTTTTGTTAAAAAGAACAATCTTCTTACAATGATTTCGGTATAAAAAAAAATTTTAATCAAAAGTCAAATGTCTATCCTTAAATAAAACACATTTTTTTTACAGAAACTCTGTTAGGATGGTGAGTTTTATTTAAAATAATAAAAAGAGCTTAGTTGGCAACATTTTAGGGTACAATATTTGGGGTTCCTAAGCCTCCTGCAATTATATGACCAAGAAATTCTTCGTTACCAGTATTTTCTTACAGAAAATTCCTCTTTAAAAAAGGCGAAATTTCGCGCGTTTAACCTATATTTATTTTAATATAAAAAAACACTGATATATATTCTGGGAAAATCGCTGAAGCATATGAATCCTGCATATTGTTCAATCATGTTGGCAAATGTATGTGTGAAAACACATACATTTACTTTAAATTCAAAGCATATTATGCTCAAACTATCAAGTTAAACATTTTTATATTCAAATACCAATTATCTATCTTATTGACGCAGCATCAATTTCTAAAATTTCCCTTTCCTAACTAATGAAAGTTCATATTTCTTGTATTGCGATGTGGGAGTTTCAAGACATGGGTGTCATAGAAACAACAGAAAAAAATATATTTTTTTTTAAGTAAGAAAATAAAGCTAAACAAATGTGGCACCGCTTTTACGAGGTAAATATATGTCATTTAACTAAAAATTATTTAATATAAAAGCTTAATCTTATGTCCATTTAAAGCAACGCTCTTTTATGTGAAAAAGTGTAAGATGCGAAAGTCTAAACTGAAATGCGCATGAATTTGGCGGTATTGGCATCCATTTTCTATCCTAAAATAAATAATAAAATTTCAGAAGGCATGTAACTGTGTCAACTCATACTTTTTTAAGGGGCGGAGGGAGCAGTAAAAATTTAAAAGCGCAATTTAAGTCTTTTAACCAACGAAATCTGAAAATTGAATAATTTCTATCATTTTTTTGTGGTACAAAAAAAAAGTGCGCTGGCACCTATGTATTGGGTCGTTCCAAACGTATCCGTTTGGGAAACCTAATTCGTACCGAAAAATCCTATCATTTAATTATGAGATATCGTTTCCGATACCTAACGTTTAGTAATGAATGGGATGAATTTTCAGGAGAGAATTGATTTTCCTAAACGGACGCGGCTTTTCGAACGACCCATTTACAGGATTCAAAGGTTTCAGGCGATTCTTCAAATATCAGATTTTTTATATAACAACAAATTTGGATTAGACGCTCAAAACTTGGCCTTATTTAAGAGCAGATTTTCTATAAGGAAATACTGGTAATCATGTTTAGAATTTCCTAGTTTGGAAATTCGCTGACTCGTAATACAGTGTTTGTACGCTTCGAGTGTTTTACTGGAATTTTCCTACAGTAATATTTGGCGTATTTAATTGAAAAAATCTATCTTCAGATATAGTGACCAGTACTTTATAAAAATCCTGGTACTGAAACACCTAAAGTCTCCTAAAATTCCGATGCGTTCTTTTCCTGTACTAAACCTGATATAATTAACCTATTAACACCCAAGTTATTCTCTTCGTTAAAATTTAAATTTTGGATATCTCACCACGTTTTAAATAAGAGTAATTTTTATCTTATTTAACCTTCCTACCCTGAATGGATCTAATCGACCCAAACCTATAATGAGTTTCCTTCGTTTCAAACCAGAAAATTTTTCATAAAGTAAATTAAATAAGTAACACAAAGATTTAAGTTAAATAAGTATGTTAAATAGATTTAAACAAAAATTCTGGTGTGAAACATTTTTATCAAGTTTTTGTAAAATTTCAACAGGGTAGAAAGGTTAATCAGGGAATTTGCCTCATGAAAGCGATTATACAGGGTGTCCCAGAACTTCGTGTACAAACTTTTAGGGCTGGTACACTCTCAAAAAAAACTTCCGTCTTTTCACAGAAAAATTACTGGCAGCACTGCTGCCAGAAATTGTCTGTATATTGACGATTTTCCGTTTATTTTTTTCTCCGTCAAAAGAGGAAAAATATCCGTCACTTGAAAAAAGTTTGGAAAAAATCAATGCGGAAGAGGTGGGGATCGAACTCACGACCCCAGGTTTACAAGACCAACGCTCATCCTCAGCGCCAAGATTGCTCATGAAGATTTTACTTTAAATAGAAGTGTTCATTTCATATGGGTGTGGTTTGGTGTATTTTGTTAAAAAGCTTTTAATTTTGCAGTTAATCTCGGAAAGATTTCATCTTTAATGAAACTGTCGCTGGGTTTTTTTTTTATGTTTAGTATTAATATAATGTAAAAATGTGAATTTTAAATATATTACGTAGATTGTTAGAGAAAAAACATGGATGTTTATTTTTATTCGATAAAATTTTTTTTTAATATTATCAATTTTTTTTTTTTAAATTAAAATATATTTTAAATGTTTTCATTTAAAGTATATTTTATATGCGAATATTTATCATAGAAATAACTTAGTATATTGAATTTTGTTCAACTTATCCAACTTTGAATAACAGATTGTGAGAATTTTTGAACGAATAAAGAAAGTAATTGTTATTTATTTTTAAATTCGAAAACATTTTTGTCTTTTAAAACTAAATTAGACATTTTAATCGATAGAATATTTTTGTTTTTCATTTTAAAAATAAATTAGAATTTATTACTAACAGACCCAATGCGCATGCGTGCTAGATATAAACGGAATCGTTTCCTCATTTTTCGACTTTCGGAATGAACTCACAGAACAAATACGTTTTCTGGGAGAACAGAAGTTATTTGTGAAAAAATAACGATAACTTAGTGTATATTGACGAATTTTTCTGACAGTGTAGAGAACATCGTTTGGAACCACAATTACATAGAAAAGTATGGGCGGAAACGTCTTGTTAACCCTTTCACATAGCTAAAGAAAATGTACATGAAACTACAAAATTTTAAAACAAAATGAACACCAGAATTTTTAATACAAATTGACACCAGAATTTTAATATGGTTTTTCCAATTATGTATGTGAAATGTATTTTTTTTCTTCTTTGCAAATACATTTTTCCGCGATTTCTGATGTCACTTATATTTTTCCCCATTTTAGCAATTTCTAATAGCTACTAAGATACTTGATTTATAAAAAAAAAATAATTCTAAGTTTAATTTAAAATTAAATTATTTCTTGTAATTTTTTCTGTGTAATAAAGCGTTCTACACTGCTTTCCGCATTATGTCATAACTCTGTCTGTGTTTCTTTGAGCTTTTCACGGACAAAGTACTTCCATTGATAAAATGTGAAAAAAATATGAGTGACATCAGAAATTTCGGAAAAATGTATTTTCAAAGAAGAAAAGAACAACATTTCACATAGGTAATAAATGGAAAAATCATATTAAAATTCTGGTGTCGATGTTCATTTTGTATTAAAAATTTTGTCGTTTCATATAAATTTTCACTGCTGTGAAAGGATTAACAAGACGTTTTCGCCCATGCTTTCCTATATAATTGTGGTTCCAAATGATGTTCCCTACCACCCCTCAAAGTTTCTACATGAAGTTCTGGGACACCCGGTATATTTATCTTCATATTGACTAATGTGAAAAGCGTTTTCTTGCCACTAAGTTTAGGGAACTAGAACTATGAAAGCAATAGGAAATTTAACACAATATTAGACAATAAAATTTATTTTCCAAAAATATTTTATTATTTGACCGCTTCCCTGATTTGCCCATACGCCATACGCGCAAAGTGTTTTAGCAAATCATGTTTTGTCGTTCGTGGTACAGACAAATGATTTCAAGTCATGATTTATTATTCTCACCAGTTATTTTTTGATGAAAGATTTACAATTTGTAATTCTAGAATTATTCTGTTTCAATTAGGCAAAATTTTCTGTTATGATGTTAAAACTTCTGTAAAAGACTCAAAAAATAGACATTATTTCAATGTTTTTTTCAAAAATATTGATCAGTTAAGTGGTTGTACAAGATGTCCAGCAAATAACACCCTGATTTCAAAATTAAATTTCTCAAAAACAAAGATCACTAGAATTATGCAGTAAACGATTTGTTTATCAGGTAAGCTGTACAAATCTTATACAAAAGTTTAGAACGGTAAATATTTTGAAAAGATTGTGTTCTGATTGCAAAGAATGCTGTCGGGATTTGGAACTTATTTCATATTCCTTTCATCCAAACCACCTGTCAGAGAAAAAACTGTTGCGCAATATGAACATTAAAACTATGTTTTACTCTCTTACGTAAAGGTGCGGCGCATGCGTCGAACTTTTTTTATTCCGCTAAAAACATTTTTTGTTTATTAATTTCATTCTCTCTTTTGTTTTGTAGTTCAGTTAGAAGTTTTAGAACCAAGATGTAATAGTGAAAGTGTCACGGTTGATATTGTAAATATTAATGTTGTGTGTGCCTTTTTTGTGAATCGTATTTGTCCTTATTAAAATATGAAAATGAAGATGGACTATTGTTTTTTGAGTTAAAATAGTCTTCAATACTTATGCTGCAGAAGAAGGCTTAGAAGATTTGGAGCCCCGATACCCCGACTTTCTCGAAGAATTGGAATTTTGGAGGTAAGAATTTTTATGTCTTACCTAATTTTCATGATATGATTTTTTTTAGAATCAACGTGTAATGTTGATAATTCTTTTTGTGGCAGCTCTGGCTGTGATTATCTAATTTAGGCAGTCGGAGTTGTCATATAAATGTGGCATCCCCTGCTGGGATCGGGTGCTCCGTAGTTTTGTGAATAAGAAATTAGAAAAAAATTTGATTTAGAATTATGGAAAAATTACGAAAGTTAAGAACGCCAGTGCGTTCAAATTTCACGAAATTAACTAAAGAAATTGAAGACCTTATACAGGCTAATTGTGATGATTTAGATAGCTTGCCTTCAATTCTGATTAGATTAGAAGCAAAACAAAACGAACTTGAAAATTTAGATAAACAAATTCTTGATAATTTGTCTGAAGACCCAACCTGTAAGCAAGATGCTTTTGAAACTGAATATGATTCTATCGATAAATATAACACGATTATTTTACGAAACAAAAAACAAATTATCGCGTTATATACAAAAATTAGAAAAAGATCTTAATCCAGATAATTCCGTAACATTAGATGGCATGGCGACAAGAAGAAAATTTAAGTTACCTAAATTAGAGCTCCAGCCTTTCAACGGGTAAATTAAAAACTGGTTAACTTTTTGGGGGCAATTTGAGAAAATTCACGAAGATAATAATATTGCAAATGAAGATAAAATTCAATATCTTTTAATGGCTACACAGAAAGGATCGCGAGCCAGAGAAATAGTAGACTCCTTTCCCCCACTGCCGAGAGCTATCCAGAAGCGATACAATCGTTGAAGGCACGGTTTGGTAGGACAGATGTTTTAATTGAAGTATATATACGCGAAGTCTTAGGATTAGTTATTAATAATTCCTTGGGACAAGGGCAAAAACTGTCTCTTGTTAAATTATACGATAAAATCGAAACTTATCTTCGGTCATTGAAAATGTTAGGAGTATCGAGCGAAAATTATTCGTCGATTTTATATCCACTGGTCGAATCGGCATTGCCTTCAGATATTCTTAAATTATGGGAAAGACATCTTGGTACTTTAACTGTTAAGGATAAAGATAAAAATCAGGGAACTAATAAATTAGATGTTTTAATGCAATTTTTACAGATTGAAGTTGAGATGGAGCAAAAGGTTAAATTAGCTTAGAGTGGTTTTTCTTTCGATAAAGATGTTTCAGTAAACAGAGAAACAAAATTCGATCGAAAAGATAAACATTTTTCTCTTCCTACGGCGGCCGAACTGTATAATGCGGATGATAAAAAATCGGAAGTACAGTGCGAAAACAAACGCCGTAGTTAAAATTGTAGAGCGGTATGGAAAATGACACTGGCGAAAAGAAAAGATGTTTTATTAAGAAAAGGAGCATGCTTTCGTTGCTTCAATGTCAACCACTTAGCAAAAGCTTGTAAAACTAAAATTAACTGCTCTCATTGCGGGAAAAATCCCCACCAGTTCATCTGCATAGAAAAGAATAAATTTAATTTAGGCGAAAATTCTAAACAGGATTCAACTGCTAATAAAGATTGTATGCTTGCGAATACAACTTCTAGAAAACGAGTTTTGCTCCAAACATTGGTTGTACGTATATACAATGGGGATATCGTACGAAATGTTAGAATTTTATATGATACGGGTTCGCAGCGATCGTACATATCAAAGTTTGCTGCTAAAATGTTAGGATATAGTAGCATAAGTAAAGAGAGAATAGTGCATAGCTTATTTGGGGGGCGGCAATATGAAGAACTACACGATAGATATTTGATTAATTTGGGAAATATGGATAATAGTTTCCGATGTAAATTTGAGGTATGAGATCAACAAAAAAATTGCTCTGAAATTTTACCTATACCGGAAGGACCCTTTATTAAGGAAATAAAGGGGTACGGAATAGTTTTGACTGATAGAGTCAGTAAAGTTAATGATTTATTATATGAATTTTCTCCTGATGAGATACATGTGTTAATTGGTGCAGATGTCGCTGGGAAATTATTTACCGGACATTTAAAGCAATTGCAGGGCGGATTGGTTTGCATGGACACTCGTTTAGGTAGGATAATTCTTGGGAAAACTGAAGGTTGTGAAAATAAGAATATGAACAATTTAATTTTTTCGCTGCATGTCAAAGAGGCAAAAATTACCGAGTTATGGCAACTTGACACTTTAGGAATTCGCGATCCTGGGGAGAAAAAGAGTAGAGAGGAAATAGAATTAGCCACTAAAGAGCATTTTCTCAGTAATATTAGAGTAGATGACGAGGGTCGGTATGAAGTTAGTCTTCCATGGATACAAGGCCACCCTCGTTTACTCAGTTACGAAAATATCGCTCGACGTAGATTAAAAACATGCGTCGATTCATTAAAAAGAGTAGGAAAATTAAGCGATTATAATCAAGTATTCGATGACTGGTTAGACGAAAAAATAATAGAAAAAGTTGATCAGAGAAAAACATTAGGTAGTGAGCATTTCCTTCCTCATAGAGCGGTGTTTAAAGAAAACTCCACTACATAGGTGCGGCCAGTTTTCGATGGTTCAGCTCGGGAAATGGATTCGCCGTCTATAAATGACTGTATTGAAAAGGGGCCTAACCTCGTAGAACTGATTCCTTCTTTATTAAATAGATTTAGATTAGGAAAAATTGGGGTAATTTCTGACATAAAAAAGGCTTTTTTGCAAATTGGCATTACAGAAAAAGATCGCTCATTCTTGAAATTCCTGTGGTATGAAGAAGGGGACCCTCAAAAAATGATAACGCTTCAACATAGAAGAGTAGTATTTGGCATTTCTTGTAGCCCCTATCTTTTAGGTGCCACGTTAGAATATCATTTAAAAACCGCACCGGAACAATTTAAAAACACTGCGCTTAAATTGTTAGAATCATTTTATGTAGACAACTGTGTTACGAGTGTGATAGTAAGGAACAACTGAACAGATTTATCGAAGAGTCAAAAACCCTTCTTAGCGATGCAAAATTCGAGCTTCGCAGGTGGGAGCATAGTTTTCGGGAAGTTTTGACAGGGGAAAAAGTCTCTGTTTTGGGTCTAATGTGGGATTTTAGTAGGGACACCTTAGCTGTTGATTTAATGAAAATTTCTGAGGATGAACGCAAAGTAACCAAAAGAAACATTTTATCGGCTGTACACAAAATATTTGACCCAATTGGATACACGTGTCCTGTAACATTAGAACCTAAAATATTATTACAAGAGTGTTGGAAAGCTAAGGTGACCTGGGATACGGAATTACCTATTTCTATCAAGAGAAAAATGGAAAAAACAATTACCGTAATTTCGGGTGTATAAGCCGCAGATCAAACAATTCTTTTTCGACCCAGAATTTTTTAAGAAACAAACATAACTAGTTAGATCGCCGTAAATATTTGTCTTTAATCACTAAATAAGATTTCTGGGTCCAAAAAGAATTGTTTGATCCGCGGCTTATACACCCGAAATTACGGTAGAAAAATTAGGGACTATTGAAATACCTAGGTGTTTTTCTCGGGATGCAGATAAACTGCATTCTTTGCACGTTTTTTGTGACGCTAGCAAAATAGCGTATGCTACGTATATATTTATACGTTTTGGAAATGAGAATGACAATTTCTGTCAATTGGTTCAAGCAAGAAGCCGAGTTGCTCCTATGAAAACAATTTCCATTCCGAGGTTGGAATTGTTGGCTTGCAATATTGGGGCTAGATTAGCAAATAGTGTCAAAACGGATTTAAAATTAGATGATATCGACATTTTTTATTGGACTGATTCGGCTTCACTTTATTGGATAAAAGGAAATGAAAATTGGGCGCCTTTTGTTTATAACCGTGTATCAGAAATCCGGTCTTTAAGTGATTCTTTAAAATGGCATTTTATTCCCGGACATTTAAATCCTGCGGACCTGCCTTCAAGGGTTTGTACCGCTGAGGTTTTAGCCCGAGACAAATGGTGGGAGGGACCACAGTGGCTAAAGAAACCAATTAACGAGTGGCCAAAATCAGAAATATTTCCAGATTTTGAAATAATAGATGCCGAAAGAAGAAAATCAATTATTAGTGCTAACAATTTAGATATTCACAATGAACAATTTTTTACAAAATTTTTTCGTATGAAAAATTAGTTAACATAGTTAGTTGGATATACAGACTTTTAAAAAACTGCAAGAAAGCTAAAGAAGATAGAGAATATAGTATTTTAACTGTAAAAGAGAAGAATGAAGCTGAAAATAAATTATTGAAATTAGTTCAAGAACAATCGTTTAGTGGCCCCCTAGATAATCGATTAAAATCGTTACAGATTATCACGGATTCCGCTGGAGTTCTAAGGCTGAAATCGCGTATACTATTGAGAGAAGATACGATGAATTTTCGATACCCTGTCATACTTCCACATGATCATCCCGTAGTTGAAAAAAATTATTAGATCTAGACACCTAAATCTAGGACATGCCGGGGTACAAATTTTAATGTCTAATTTCAGGGAAGATTTCTGGATCTTAAAATTTCGAAAAATTAGAAACTGTGTAATATGCAGAAGATACGATTTTAAGCCACAAGAAATATCCACTCCTCCCTTACCTGTAGATAGAGTTCGAGAAGCTGCCATTTTTGAAATCGTTGGTCTGGATTATGCCGGCCCGCTTATTCTTAAAGAAAATAGGAAAATATGGCTAGTAATTTACACGTGTGCAATTTTCAGAGCAGTTCATTTTGAGTCATTTTGAGTTGTCTCTTTATCAACCGAAAACTTTTTATTAACTTTGAGAAGATTTATCTACACCGACATGATGTAGATGATTATGATTTACTATTCCACATGATTACTTTTTCACATGATTATGATTTACTATTATCTACACCGACAATGGGTCAATTTTCGTAGGGGCCGAAAATTTGTTGAAAGAAATAGATTGGAATTCAGTACAAAATCATAGTATATCCAGAAAAATTACTTGGAAATTCATTCCACCTTCAGCTCCATGGTGGGGAGGGTGGTAGGAGCGACTAATAGGAATGACAAAAAGAATACTCAGAAAAGTTTTAGGAAAAAGTTCGCTAAATTATAAAGAGATGCAAACCGTAATGTGTGACATCGAAAGTATAATCAACAGCCGCCCCCTTACATACGTTTCCGAAGACAACAACGATCTTGTACCCCTCACTCCATCCATGTTTCTGCAAGAAGTAAAAGGTAGTGGAACACCTGATATAGATATTTTGGATGCTGAATCGTTGAATAAAAGGCATGCCTACCAACAAAAACTAAGAGAAGAACTTCGTAAAAGATTTCGATCAGAATATTTAGGTCACTTGCGTCAACCTAATAAAAGTAACAAAAAAGAGAAACCTTTTGCAATAGGCGACGTCGTGATTGTGACTAGTGACAATAACAAAATAATCGATTGGCCTCTGGCCAAAATAACTGAAATTTTCCCATCTAAGGATGGACAAGTAGGTCTTGTCAAGGTAAAGATGAAAAGTGGTGAATTCATCAGAACAACACGTAGACTAATACCTTTAGAGGTATCACAAAATAATGATTTCATGAGAAGCCATTTCAACGACATGAAAAATTCACGTTCTTCGGACGAAAACAACGAACATTCCAATGATCCTCCCTGTGGTTCGGTCATGAACCGAGATTCCGACTCTTTAGTTCATCGTTCAAGATATGGACGCATCTTCAAACCGATAGTTGATTGGAAAATTTGAGTTCCAGCTGAACCCCTGAAACTCAAAGGTGGGAGGATGTCGGGATTTGGAACTTATTTCATATTCCTTTCATCCAAACCACCTGTCAGGGAAAAAACTGTTGCGCAATATGAACATTAAAACTCTGTTTTACTCTCTTACGTAAAAGTGCGGCACATGCGTCGAACATTTTTTATTTCGCTAAAAACATTTTTTGTTTATTAATTTCATTCTCTCTTTTGTTTTGTAGTTCAGTTAGAAGTTTTAGAACCAAGATGTAATAGTGAAAGTGTCACGGTTGATATTGTAAATATTAATGTTGTGTGTGCCTTTTTTGTGAATCGTGTTCGTCCTTATTAAAATATGAAAATGAAGATGGACTATTGTTTTTTGAGTTAAAATAGTCTTCAATACTTATGCTGCAGAAGAAGGCTTAGAAGATTTGGAGCTCCGATACCCCGACTTTCTCGAAGAATTGGAATTTTGGAGGTAAGAATTTTTATGTCTTACCTAATTTTCATGATATGATTTTTTTTAGAATCAACGTGTAATGTTGATAATTCTTTTGAGGTAGCTCTGGCTGTGATTATCTAATTCAGGCAGTCGGAGTTGTCATAAATGCTTTGATTTGACATTTTTCTTGCTTTAGATTGCTGCCAGAGAATGTGTTTTTCGGCTTAAAGTGTCATATTTCATAGTTTTTTTATATTAAATTTTTGAAATTTCGAAATTCTAAAAATTTACTTTGAAAAATCTTTAAAATATTGCACTGTGAGTTGAAAAATTATTTCTCTGCAGGCAATCTAAAACAAGAAAAATGTCAAATCAAAGCATTCTATGCAATCAGAACGCAATTTTTTCAAAATATTCACCGTTTGAAATGTCTGTATATGATTTTTTCAGCTTGCCTAATGAAAAAACCGTTTACCGCATATTACTATCGATCTTTGTTTTTGAGAAATTTAATTTTAAAATCAGGGTGTTATTTGATGGACACCCTGTATAAGCGTACATGTAAATATTTTAAATATTTTTAAATTTTCATGCCGATATATTAAGTAATGTATATATATATATATTTCACAGATTGAAATATATATCGATCAGAATGTAAAAAGTATTAAGATATTGATTATAAAAAAACTTAAGATAAAGTTGAAATGCACTTTAAAAATTTCGAGAAAATACAGAATATCGGATAAACTTCTGAACTAATTCTTGAATTTAATATCTTGAGTTTTCGTGATTTTGTTACAAACATTGAATTTCGATATACACTCGAAATAAATATACTGTTTCATTTTTATTAAGTATCATAAAGATACATAGAAAATTATTGTTAATCATTTTAAAAATATTCCATATTTTTAAATAAATGTGGGCTCCATGTTAACAAAATTGTTTTATGAAAATTATAAATATATTTCTGATTTATAGCCGCCAAGTTTTAGTGTTATTTGCAAATTGTAATTTTTATATTCTACAATTTTTCAAAGTAAACATTTGTCTTCTTTGTTATAGTGAAACTTTAGAAAATTTTGTTACATTATTCTGAATGTGTAGGAATCTATTTCAGAACCTAACAAGTAAGGTCTCCAAAGGGCATACTTAAAAAAGTCTGAAAAAATTTCAGTGTTCTTATGTGTTTATATATGTTTATAAAAAAAAGAACCCGGATAGAACGTTCGTAAAAAAATAATGAAGATTTCGTTTATTAGGCAGCTTATCACCGGTTGGCGACGACATAAAATTTCAATAAATACTTTTTTCCTCAAAAATTTGTTAAGGAAAAAATGTTTCATGTTAACTATTTCTCAAAATATTTATATAAATAACTTAAGTTTTACTTTTAATTTAATTTTATATAACTTAATTTTTGCTTTTGTTATATACAGGGTGTTTCGCTACCAGACGGACAAACTTTGAGGGGTGATAGTAGACATGAAGACAAACATTTTTAATTGGGGAACCATGGGGCGCAAACGTCTTCTGTAGGAGCTAGAGGCCATTAAAGTTTGAGGCCCAAAACTTCAAACGATGACAAAAAACGGAGAAAAGGGTCGATTCGTTTGCGGTTTTCACTAAAATCATTCTTTATATCATGATTTTTTTAGGAAAAAAATGTAAAGGTTACGTTCAAAAATTGTCGATAGAGGGCACTTTAGACTTTTTACCGTTATTTTGTGCATGGAGTTAAAATTATAATAAAGTTTAGACTTTAACTTATATTTTAAGTCTAAAATCGGAAACATTGTGATCGGGTAACTAGTGAAAATTGAACAGTGAACAGAGGGAAGAATTTTAAACGCTGATAAACATTGGACAAACTAATCGATTTTGTTGCGGTTTGCGTGTAAGTCATTCCCTTGGTAATTATTTTATTCAAAATGACGTACAGCTTTGGTGTCCTCATTTTTTCATAGAGGGTTCTTCCGACACATCTCCGACATTTCAATGCCAGTACTCCTGGATGCTTTAGTACCAGAACAACATACTTCCAGGATGTGATATGGATGCAAAGACGGCTCGGAATCACATAGGAATGTAACTTTGGAAATGCCTGTTTTGGGAGTTACGGTTAAAGAAGGCAAAGAAAAAAGCAACAGAAACAGCAGAGAACGAGCAACACATTAATGTGAAAGAAAACAGTAAATTTAAAGGTTTTACTAGAAAAGGTGTTCAAAATTACGACCAGAAATATTTCGGCAAGTTTGACAGTGACGGTAGATGGCGCTAAACGGCAATGCGCGATGGCGCGTGAACAGAGATCATTTTGAAGCTATCATTCACGAACCGGTATCAGAAAGAAGTATTTGAACGATGAACAGCATGATGGGAGTCCTCGACATTTTACCAATGACGTTTGCTGGCACTTTAAAGTAACATATGGACAACGGTGGATAGGTCGTGGTGGCCTGGTTCATTGGCCTGCGGGATCGCCGGACCGATTATGTATGGAATTTTTCTGCTGGGGTCAAGTGAAATGTTGGGTGTATGTAACTTCCGTACCATCAGTTGAAGACCTCACAGCTGATATTTCTGTACCTTCCAGAAAGCTTTCTGAGATGCTAGGAATCTTTCAAAATGTAAGGAATTCCATGCGAGCCGCTATCAAGCATGCCGGACTACTTCTGGTCGTAATTTCGAACACCTTTTCTAGTTAAACATTCTAATAAACTGTTTTCTTTCACATTAACGTGTTGCTCTTTCTCTGCTGTTCCTCTTGCTTTTTTTCTCTGCTTCCTTTAACCTTAACTCGCAAAAAAGGCATTTCCAACGTTACAATTCTCTATCATTCCGAGTCGTCTTTGCACCCCTAACACTTCCAGGAAGTATGTTGGTCTGGTAGTAAAACACCCAGGAATAATGCCATAGAAATGTCGGAGATGTGACGGAAGCGACCTCTATCAAAAAATGAGGACACCAAACCTGCATGCAATTTTTAATAACATAATTATTACGAGAATGACCTATACGCAAACCGCAATAAAATCGATTAGTTTGTCCAATGTTTATGAGCGTTTAAAATCCTTCCCTTTGTTCACAGTTCAATTTTCGCTAGTTACCCGATCCCAATGTTTCCGATTTTGGGATTAAAATTCAAGTTAATGTCTAAACTTTAAAATAATTTCAACCCCAAGCACAAAATAGCGGTAAAAAGTAGTTGTTCGTTGCTCTAAAGTCTAAAGCGCCCTCTATCGACAATTTTTGAACGCAACCTTTAATTTTATTTTTACAAACAAATTGGGATAGAAAGAATGATTTTAACGAAAACCGCAAACGAATCGACAGTTTTTTCTGTTTTTTATCACCGTTTGAAGTTTTGGACCTTAAACTTTATTGGCCCCTAGCTCCTACAGAAGACGTTTGCGCCCCATGGTTTCCTATTTAATAATGTTTGTCTTTATGTCTACTATCACCCCTCAAAGTTTGTCGGTCTGGTAGCGAAACACCCTGTATATATATATATATATATTTATAATAAAAATTAGCTATAAAATTTTATGAATTAAAACTAAAATTAAATTAATTAAATTTGCCCTTCAGTCTCAAAATTAAGTTCAATTGAGACTGTTTATTCAATTTCGTTGCTATGGAAACAAAATCGTAACTGATATTTACATGTATTACTGCATCATTCTTCATCTAGTCTTTATTTTAGAATACTCTTGAATATATGAAAAGATATTTTTCAAGATAAAAATATTTTATATATATATATAATAATTTTCACAGTATTAAAATTAAATAACTGCTGCAACAAGGAATATATACATGTAATACAATATAATATATATATTAAACTCTCTCATTGATTAAGTTCATCAAATACCATTTACACGCATTCTAAAAATCTATTAACCCTTTGAGCTCTGCTAGTAGAATTTTCTATCACATAATTTTGATTCCAACATGTCACAATGACACCAGAAAATTTGACCAAATTTACTTCAAAAAGGTTTAATGCCCTTTTTTCATGTTTATCGTTAACCGGTTTTTTCTTTGCAAAATACTGGTGCCACTGTGACATTTAGAATTTTGAAGAAATTTATACCTTAGGGCTCAAAGGGTTAACAAACAATTTTCAGTTGCATGAAATTCGTTTGCTTTTGGCGAGGAAAAATGCTGCTCGACAAACCGCGTGACGCTTTAATCTTTTTACGCCAAATATCCGAAAGCATTTTATTTTTTTACAATGTTTCTACTGTTATTTCGCCGCTAAAGTTGACTGATCAATTATTACATACATAAGTAGTTTAATTAGTTTTTTTTTTCAAATATTCTAAGTATCCCCAGTATGGAGAACTTCCATGTAAGCTTCATGTACGACTTTTGTTTCTTGCTTAATTTATCATGTGTTTGGCTCAAATAAAGTGATTATTTTTATTTATTTTATTCTTTATCTCTATTTATTTTATTATTTTTTTATTATTTGTTTATTTATTTACTTTACTACTCTGTTGAAATTCTACTTAGTTTTGATAAAAAATATTTCGCACAAGAAATTTTATTCAACACTGTTAACCGCCTGAGCTCTGCTGATAGAATTTTCTACCTGCATAATTTACTTCCGAAATGTCACAGTGACACCAAAAAATTTGACCAAATATACTTCAAAAAGGTTTAATGCATTTTTTCTGTTTATCTTTAACTGGTTTTTTTCTTTGCAAAATACTGGTGCCAACGTGACATTTGGAATTTTGAAGAAATTTACACCCCAGAGCTCAAAGGGTTAAAGATATTTATTTAACTTGCTTCTCTGCAGATTTAAGATATTTTACTTTATAAAGAAATTTCTGATTTGTGTCGAATGAAATGAATTATAGAAACGGGTCGATTAGACCCATTCACGGTAGAAAGGTTAACAGTGTTTCTTTATTATTTTCTTCTTTCTATACAAGAAGAAAGTACTGGATTCTTGAAATTTTCGACTTCCGATTTTCAGCGGATTTAAAAGTCAGGGATTCCAAAAACCTTGATTTTACAAAATTTCTATCATGAGTCTGACTCTGTCTATCTGTATGTGACACAAAATTTGTGTGTGTGCTATCTCAAGAACTAATACGCAGGAATTATTAAAAATTCATATTCAGTTAGTCCTTGATATAAATTGATGCTGATTAGTTTTTCATGTTAATCGATCAACACGTGGTGCTGCTATGCAGCATTTTTCACGATTTCTGCAGTAGCTCAATCTCAAGTACTGATGCACGAATTTTCATCAAAGTTTAGATTTAATTAGTCTTTGATATGACTTGACATTTTATACCTTTTGGTGCAAATCGATCAACAGATGGTGCTGCTATGCTGCATTTTGTTCGATTTCCGCAATAGCTCTACCTGTCGAATTAATGCACGGATTTTCATAGAACTTCAGTTCAATTAGTCCTTAATTTGAGTTGCTGTTTTTTACATTTTGGTTTAAATACTAAACAGGGGGTGCTACTATGCTGCATTTCTCAGGTTTCCGTAATAACCCTATCTCAAGAACTAATGCACGGACTTTCATCAAACTTTAGATTGAGTTAGATGTTGATTTAAGTTGTTGCAAAATAGAGTTTCTGTGTAAATCACCCAACAATTGGCGGTGCTGTTCTGTATTTTGTATGATTTACGTTTATTCAGCAATATTCATATCCAGGAGTGCAGAAATCTAGGCACCAGCGGGTTCATTACTAAAATTAAAAAGTTCTCTAACTGTATTCAAGCTGAATGAAATGTATGCAAAAGGTTAATAAGGAGCAAAGTAATTGTTAACATAAATTTTACTTTTAATTTTGTATAACGTAGCAAAGAAGATAAATCAATTTATTCATATAAATACATTCCAGTGGATTGTATAAATTCAGTGAGAATTGTATTTAACAGTGTATTGGAAAACTAAAATGGTTAGATGTGTAAATATATTTAGGCAAGCAATAAAACGACTTAAATTGGATTCTAAAACAAATCGTTTACAGTAGCTGTCACTTAAATTTTGACATCATACCTCTGAAAATCCATATTTTGAATTTATGGTAAATGTGAATGATAAAACATCAGCGAATGAAGTTTAGTACATCCTTTTAAATTTAAGATAATTCTTACACATGCAATGATGAATAAAACAAAAAAAAATGATGAAATAAATAATATTTATATACATTATTTTTTATTATCACAATAACTTTATTTGAAGAGCTAATGCAAGAAATTTTATAAAACTTCAGATTCAGTTAGCCTCTGATATAGATAAGTGTTTAGTTTGGGGATAAATCGCTCATTAGTTGGCACTACTATGCTGCATTTTCCATGATTTCGCATGAAATTACCTCAAGAACTAATGCATGGATTTTCATCATACTTCAGATTCAGTTATTACCTGATAAAAAAAATTATGCTGATTAGTTATTTGGGAATATCGCCCAACAGGTGGTATTGTTATGTAGATATTTTTAAGTTTCTGCAATAGCTCTATTTCAAATACTAATGCACGGATTTTCATCAAACTTCCGAACTTATAATTTGACCTTCAAGTATAAGTTGTTGCTGACTAGATTTTGGTTTAAACCACCTAACCGGTAGCAATTCTATGCATTATTTTTTTGGAAATATTAACATGCATAGGATAGAAAAATATTTTGGGATTGCCACTTCCGACTAGGTTTTTTTTTTTTCACATTCCGATTTTATATTTTAACCCTTTGAGCTCTGATGGTTGAATTTTCTAGCACTTACTTTTAATTCTGAAATGTCACAGTGGCACCAGAAAATTCGATCAAATTTATTTGAAAAAGGTTTAGTGCATTTTTTTCGCGTATATTGCTAACCGACTTTTTTCTTTGCAAAATAATGGTGCCAATATGATACTTGAAATTTTGAAGAAATTTACCCACCAGAGCTCAAAGGGTTAAACGCCTTGGGCCTCATCTATTGTACCATAGACTTTTTTATTGTTTTATTCGGGCTGAACGGTACATTGTTTTTTCTTTCATTTAGCAAGAGAAATTTCACTCTTAAATTAAGTAAAGTTTCTTCTTTTTAAACTTCCGGTAGGAATTTAACATTTTAACACTAGAACGCCGGTAAGGTGTCAATTCGACACCGATCACTAGACTAATTGTCATTTCGAACCAGAAAAATCTTCAAGAAATAAGTTATATATCCGTTGCAATGAAATGAGCATAACAATTAAACTAAATAATTTCAAATTATTTTTCTGGTTTTAAATATATTTTATAAAACTTGCGTAAACTTTCCCGGCGTTCTAGTGTTAATACAAAAATGGAAGAAAAACTGACAACCTTTGCCCTTCCGTCTCTTATATATATTTTAAAATAAAATAAATTTTCTATGGACCCTATTTCTATGTTATCTTAATATGATAACATTGGGTCTTTCTACTTAAATATGTGCCCAGTTTTCCCACTAAGGTTCATAGTTTCAAAAATTTAGTGTTTCCCCCCGCACACAGATACATATTTTTGTTTTACCCCTCACTCTTCCTTAACCACTTAATCGTCACGCCCGAGACGTTCAAGGGCTACAATGTTTCACGGTTTTTATTCAAAATAGTTTGATTCCCACCAGTTTTATAAAACAGGGTAGTTGGTTTTATACTGGTATTATTTTAATTCTCATTAAATAAATGAATATTTTTTTTTTCAAAAATGTGGTGGCAATAATGAATTTGAATTTTTAAACCGTAATTTAATGCGACCATTAAGGAGTTAATTTTCATCCCCCATTCTATAGTCTTCATTTTAAGCACCTTTGGATTTAACGCTTTCTTTTTCTAAAATTTTCTTTATTCCGGATAGTATATATTAGATAACAAGTAAGAAAAATCATATGTTAAGCATAGATTATGAAACACTTCCCAACACTTCCTGAAATCTTTTAACAAAACTTCGTTATCCAGGGAAATAATATGTTACTGTCCATAGCCAATTATGTATTCCAATACTTTTGAACAGCCCAGTATTTGGTCTGTCGGTTGATACATATACTGTATAATGCTATATAATAGAATTTGTAGATTCACATGAATTTGAATATGTTTGACTGGATATAACATCTTTCAAATTCATTTGAAACAATCTTTCTCCATAAGCCGTAATTTAGCAAGAAAACGCCGAACTGGTTGATATTTTTATTTCACCAATTTATACTATTAGATGGAAACATACCCGAATACTTCTGTTCAGCCCTGTAGTTTGCCTACTACCTTTATTACTCGGAAGTATTTTGCTAAAATTTAGTTCAAACAAAATTACTCTTAAAAATACTTAAAACACATTTTGCAGAAAACATCATCCATAGGTGCCCTTGTATCCCGTTCTTTGCGTGACCTTGTATATCATTTTAACAATATTCTAGAAGCATTTCTTAATAAAATGAATGCAGTGCAATGTAAAAATGCATGACACATTTAAAAACCACCATTAAATAAATTACGCTCATATTCAGTAACATTTTGTGTAATCTTGTATATAAACTTTTAGCATTTATATATACCATATAATGTGCATACATTTAGTGAAACAAGCATATATCATAATTAAAAATGCATTTCATCCATTCAACAGCTATCATCCATATTATACAGTGCTTCGGATAGAGTATTTTATTTGAAATCTGTTGTGTGTCCCTGTAAATGCTATGCACTTCGTATTATGCGTGAAATAACTCATGTTAAGTGTCAGCGACGTATATCAGTTTGATTGTACATGACATCTTTTACCATAATTAAAATATGTCGCAAACAATTCTTTTCGTTATTTTTATATAATGAAACTCTTGTGTGCCCAGTAAATGAATAATACCTATTTTTTTCACTGCATATTTTACAGAATGCATATTTTAGTGAATTTGTAGATTCATATGAATTTGAATATGTTTGACTGGATATAACATCTTTCAAATTCATTTGAAATAATCTTTCTCCATAAGCCGTAATGTTACGGAAAATTTTTTACTGCTTTATAAATTAATTAATCATGGTAGACACTTCATTTTTAATAGAGTTCGTTCTAAGGTAAATATCAATAACGTCCAAAAATTTCATGGTAGTCCGAGTGTACTTACGAGAGTTAGAGCGCGGACAGACGGACAAACGGACATACGAACAAATGGCCAGACAAAACGAAAGTATAAACACTTTTTAACTTTGCTGGAAAGCGTTAAAAATGATAATTTTTTTTTAGTAGTGCTACTCAAACAAAAAAGATCTGAAATTATCATATTTTATATCCTTCAACCTAATAGGTAACTTATATATCTAAATGTGGAACTTTTTAAATATATAAGCAATTGCATCATCAATCACACCTATAAGCGTTATAGATTTATCCTTAAATTCTTGTATTTTAATTAATATTATCTGCACAAATTAATGTCCTCCAATTAGTGAATTACATTTTAATGAAGCTAGAAAGATTCAGAACGCAGCTTTTATGCAAACATTATAATAAATGTAATCTAAACTACGTGTATTTCAGAGCATCATTCCTTCGCAACTTGTAAATAAAATCATTATGTTTATACCTTCCTTAAGTTTCTCGTCTGGCATTAAAATCGGAAAACATGGCCATTAAAGTACAGAAAAATTCCTGCAATGTGTTACTTACACTTCGAAATGACGTTATCAATACATTAAATTTCCTTGTAGCAATTTTGTATTGCATATAGCCTTAAAATTTATACAATATCAGTTGGAGATGTCTGACATTAAAATAAATTATTCGTCGTGAATTATAACGCTGACTTACGGAAATGGAAATTCCCCAAAATGTACTAGGTATTTCACATAAATATACGCAAACAAATTTTTGAATGTGGAAGGTAATTTCTGGAGGTAAAACTAAATTCAAATTAAATATTTGTTGAAGGGTAAAATGACCTTTATTTTGTGCTAATATGGCAACGTTTTCCTTTCATCTAATCAGACAAATTTTACCTACATTGTACTCTTAGATGCAGAAAGGGTGTTCTCTAATAAAATTTGTAGAAGATTAGAATTTACGAGACTTTTGAAAATATTAGTTTTTCTTGTTTTTTCTTTATTGTGATTTTCATTATTTTTAAAATTCCAACAGAATTTCATGTGCAGCAACATTTGCTCTACGCAATTGTCTTACTCTAAACGTAGTAGCGTAACATTCTTCATGAAGTAATAAAGCATAGATGCCAACATACACCTAACTTCCGTCAAATATCCGTTATTTCAGCGCTGTCCAATCTGGCGCCCGCGAAACACCAGAAAAATTATACAGAAATTTTTGCCTTATTAAATATCAGAATTTAATATCAACTTTATTTTCACCTTTAACTAGGGATGAGATTTCCGCTTTTTTTGACACCAGTAAAATCTTAGAGAAAATGTTGCTATTTTAAATCACAAAAATGTTCCGATTTAATAATATAGTATTTTCTCTAAGATTTTACTGGTGTGCAAGAAAGCGGAAATCTCATCCCTGCCTTTAACCCTTTGCGGCGCCGAGCAAATTCATTGCTTAAGTGTTAATGACTGACACCGGAATTTGAAAAAAAAAACTTTATTTATAAATAAGGAAAATGCTATATTTCACGCATTCTACAAACCGAATTTTTTTCACCAAATTTCTAGTGCCAATGTGGTATTTGGGAATTAAAATTAAGTGGTTTCATACATATACTACCGCGCTGCAAGGGATTAACCGTATCCATGGAAATACTAAAGGCCAGACGACAGGAATTGTGACGTAATCACTAATCAAGCGACTTCTCACTAGTGTTCGAATTCCCACCGGAAAATTTTGAGCACTGATTTTCTTTTATTTGTACAGTATTTACAGTCTTATAAAACAGTAATAGCTATTTAAACTTCCTGGTGACATTTCAGAATCCCTAAACAAAAATTCAGCCAAATGTGGAATTCCACAATGTTGCAATATCTTGCTTTTTTTTTTGGGGGGGGGGGGGGTTATTAAATTCTCAGTAGTAAGTTTAATCTTTTGAGGGGCAACGCACTTCTACTCAATGTTGAAATGATTCGTCGATCCCAGAATTTAATAAAGAATACTGCCCAGTTAAACTGATGGCATTGAGCTCACAGGCTACAAATACTAATTGTACATTAAAGCCTTATATTTTCAAGGGTTAATTCCGTTCGAAAAAAAAATTAAGAAGGGGAAACAGCTCTCCCCTTTCCTCTTTTTTAATACTTAATCATTGAACCTCCTATACTATCAAAGACATGCTTTATCATATAAAAAATCTATATCCAAAATTCAGAGCAAATTAGATAATTCTTAATAAAAACCCATTTAGCATTTATATAATTTAAAAGGAGTTATCCCCTTCTTTTATACTTAACCATTAAACTTCCAAAACTATTCAGAGATTTGAACGAAATCTGAAAATTCTGCTTGAAAAACCTATTTATATAAATTAAGAGGGGGGGGAGGCATTAGAACCCCTGTTGCCCCTATTTATACTTATTCAATGAACACCTAATAGCAGTCACGGAATCGCCTCATCAGAATGATCCTAATCTAAATTTTGAACGAAAACTTAATTCTGCATGAAAATCCCATTTATATCAACTAACGGGGGGGGGGCATTAGAACCCCTGTTCCCCCTATTTATACTTATTCAATGAACACCTAATAACAGCCACGGAATCGCCTCATCAGAATGATCCTAATCTAAATTTTGAACGAAAACTTAATTCTGCATGAAAATCCCATTTATATCAACTAACGGGGGGGGGGGGCATTAGAACCCATGTTCCCCCTATTTATACTTATTTAATGAACACCTAATAACAGTCACGGAATCGCCTCATCAGAATGATCCTAATCTAAATTTTGAACGAAAACTTAATTCTGCATGAAAATCCCATTTATATCAACTAACGGGGGGGGGGGATTAGAACCCCTGTTCCCCCTATTTATACTTATTCAATGAACACCTAATAACAGTCACGGAATCGCCTCATCAGAATGATCCTAATCTAAATTTTGAACGAAAACTTAATTCTGCATGAAAATCCCATTTATATCAACTAACGGGGGCGGGGCATTAGAACCCCTCTTCCCCCTATTTATACTTATTCAATGAACACCTAATAACAGTCACGGAATCGCCTCATCAGAATGATCCTAATCTAAATTTTGAACGAAAACTTAATTCTGCATGAAAATCCCATTTATATCAACTAACGGGGGGGGGGGATTAGAACCCCTGTTCCCCCTATTTATACTTATTCAATGAACACCTAATAACAGTCACGGAATCGCCTCATCAGAATGATCCTAATCTAAATTTTGAAAACTTAATTCTGCATGAAAATCCCATTTATATCAACTAACGGGGGGCATGAGCCCCCCGTTCCCCCTCTTATACATATCGAATGAACTTCAAAAACTAATCAGGGAAGCGCCTTGTCAGGATATACCTACATACAAAATTTTAAGAGGATCGGATATTTTTATCATGAGTTATCGCGTTACGCACATACGAACGAACATACAGAACGGGCGGGCACATAAGCTCTCAGGCTATGATAGCCTGTGAGCTAAAAAGAAATTTACTTCAAAATAGACAAAAGATTTCCTTCACATATTTCATAAAATTAACATTTTCAATTCTAAATTCTGGTGTTAATGTGGCATTTTTCAATTAAAATTAAGTGGGATTGTTTCATCCAACCACCTTTTAAAGGGGTTAAATCCTAATTTTTCTAAAAAAAGTAAAATTATTTGTTATAGTTTTACTATAGTTATTTTTATTTTGTAAATGATAGCTATTCCACAAATAAAATAAAAGAAAATTGCTATTCAAAAATTTTCTGGTGTGAGTTTCAATACTAGTAAGAAGTTGGTCGATTGATGATAACGTCACAATTTGTCGCGTTCTGTGGCCTTGAGTATTTCGTTATCAGCGCATTAACGCATCCTATGCCGGAAACACAAGTCTGCCGCAGTCGACTATTTTTTAAATATTCATTTTGTAAGAAATTTTTCTTGCGCATGTTTTCGAAGCGTATATAAAAATTTTAATTTTGGAAAAGTGGTGCTAAATAGAAATTAAATATATAAGCGATCTAGTACTTCATAGGAGGCACTACTCCATTCAAAGGGTTAACTAATACGTCATTAAATAAGGTTAAATGAGGCGAATTTTACGATTTTAAAAAAGTGTTTCAAATCAAGAAATGTGAATTCGAAAATGTAGAGCATCGGAAACACCGTTATTATATTGTATAGTGTAACGTGGTGCCTACGATATAGTGCATCATTTTCAAAGGCGAAAAAAAAAACTATTTTCATATCTTTCCTTTTGGTTATGCATGGCTGCCAATTTTAATGTTTTTTTCCTTATTAAATTTTACCAGCAAACTTTTTTTATTTCATAGTCGAAAATTAAACATAGTAATTAAAATAATCCTATTAAATTTTAGTAATTACAAAAAAATTTAAAAGGTCTTCAGTTGTCTTAATCATTTATGATGCGGTGGTATATTATTTGTACAACTTTGTGTAATTTTCAAATGACATATTCTCAATAAAAATCTAGAATACATTTTTCTTTTTTGGATGTGCGTAAAGAAATAGTTTTAGTTATTTTCAATTAAGTAGTCTCGTAAATTCTGATGTATTTCAAATTTTAAGCATTTAATCAACATAATTATTTCTCCCTGAAAGTGTTAACCCTTTCCGGCACGGGATAATTTTGTAGTAAAAGGAGAAATTATCGACTGATCGGACTATCGGAATTCACAAACAAATTTTTTGATATTTTAAATTTGTTAATTTAAGCTTTTATGGTGAAAGCAAAATTCTACTAAAATATTATTGGTGCCATTCGCAAGTTTGGAATTAAAATCAGGTATCACAGACCGGGCACAGTGTGCCGGAAAAGGTTAAGTGAATGAATGAACTTTACTAAATATATGAACAATATTAAAATATATCAATGCTTACAAATTTGTTTATAATATTTATTGCGCAGTATGAATACTTTGCATCCAAGAAGGATAGAAAATTTACTTCTGTAACGTTTAAAATTATTTGAATTCTTCCGAAATATATCGCACATTATTCACTTCTGAAATACAGCGAGAGAAATATTTATATTATTCAAGGTAAATATGTGAAATAGACATTTTGAAATGTGATTTATGGGATATGTTTTAGCATCAAAAGATTAAACAAGAAAGAGCTGTAATAAATGAAACTTTACTTTTAACTTGGAATTTCTCCAATTCTGAATTGTTTCATTCTTGATAAATTTCCCGTGCAATCATAAAAGTTCAAATGCTGAAATTGAAAATAAATTCCTTTCGTATTAGTAAACACTTGCGCTTAGCCGTACATTTTGAATTGTAAATTCTTCTTTTAGCAGTGTTTGTACGCCTCAGTAGATTTGGAATATCTGAATATCAAATTATTTCAAAAGTAATGATCATCATATTAAAACGCATAATTTCTTCCTTAAATAAGGCAAATATTCCATTAAAAAAAATTGGTATTCAAATTCCTCAAGGCCAAGTTTGCTAATTTTGCCTCCTTTTTTATTCAAAAATTCCGAAAGAAGATTTTTCAGTTTAAATAGTCACAAAATAAAGTAACAATTACATTTCGGAATTTTTCGTATAAATTATGACCTTCTGGATAAAAAATTAACCATAGTGTTAACCCTGCTTAAAGCATTTGAGCCTTGTTTAGTTAACAAAAATATATGCAGGTCCCCCCCCCCCCCCCAATCCGTTTTTAAACACCACTATTTCCAAAACATTACCATTAAAACGCCTGGAAGGAGTCGAATCGACTCTGAACATTTTATGAAATTTCATTTCGAGCCAGAATTTTTTCTTGAAATAAGTTAAATTTAAGCCATGAGGATTGACGTTAAATAAATCAATTAAATAATTTTGGATAAAAATTCTGGTGCGAAGTGTTATTATCAAATTTGAATAAAAGGGTACAGCCGGGTTTCATAATAAAATATGCCCTTGAGTCAACCACATCGAGTCCCACATGGATCGATAGCCCATAAAACGAAATTCATTTCTCCCCAGTTTTAAGTTTGTATCTCAAGACTATGGGGGGGGGGGGGGTAATGACCCTAAATGCCTGTTTTGGAAAAGTGCTCATTGTGTCGAAACTACTAAGCAAATTTCAACGAAAAAAATAAGGGATGTGAAAAACCACCATACGAATGTTTGAAAATTTTTTCAGATTTTTTTAAACAAAGAACAAGTTTTCTAACATTTTCCCAGTTTTTAAATGAACATTTTAATTAAAAATAAACTGAAATTTCTGAGTGACCACCTTAACTTTTTTGCATGAAATACCATGAGACATGATGCATATTCACTATCAATTTCAGCTTTCTACGTATGATGCATCTTATTAAAAAAAGGAAAAATCATATTCCGGCGAAAATGTGGGGCGTCTCGAACAAATTTCACGCCTTTTTTTTCAAATCTCACATATTAATTCACACGGCATTTTTAACACTAGAACCGCGGCGACGGGTCATTTTGACCCGTCTCATGCTCAGAGATGTCAATTAGAACCAGAAAACTCTTAATAAAATAAGCTAAATATAAGCTGAGAATAAATAATTCCAATAAATTACTTAAACAGTTTTAAATGGAAATTCCGGTGAGAAGTGTTTTTATAAAACTTGAACGAATTTTTCCGCGGTTCTAGTGTTAAAAGAAGGCGTGAAATATGTCCAACCACTCGATGTGGTTGATTCAAGGGCATATTTTAGTAAGAAACCCGGCTATACCCTTTCCTGGCATTCTAGTGTTAATCCTTTCCGGCAGGGGCAAATTTTGTCAATAAAATGAGAGATTATCGTCTGTCACCGGAATTCAAAAACAACTTTTTGAGAAATTATGAATCCCTTAATTTAAGTATTCACCGTAAAAGCAAAATTTTATTAAAACATTATTGGTGCCGTTTGTAAGATTGGAATTAAAATTAGGTATTTCAGACTGTGCACAGTGTGCCGGAAAGGGTTAATCTCGGTGATTGATTTATATAACATTTAAAAATGAGCTATACTATGAATATCAATGTTAATAAATAATAATATTCAAAATGAAGACAAATGGGATTTCTGTGCAAACTTACAACTTTCATATGTATTAAGATATTGTACTTACGCTCATTGTAAATGTTTTAATAAATAAAGCTTAAAATACTGTTCGTAATTTCTGGTATGACCTCAAAATTTCTGAACAAAAATGGAGGCTAAACTAGCAACCTGGTACATTATATAATGGCCTTAATACATAGGTAGTAAGGCCCCACACTAGGAGCAGAAAAAGACACAGGTGATAATATTAAGTGTATGGGGACGTTCTTTTCAAATATCTCAATCAAATTTTAATATTTTTACATGATTTTTTTTAAACAGGACAGCTTAGGACGATCAACAACCCGCCTTGTTTTTACTTTTTCAGTTTTAGTTTCAGATTTAAAAAAAAATTACTTAAACTTTCGAAACCGATTTAAACCGATTCTGAAATTGAAACTATCATAATATAAAAAATATATAAGCAAAATTGAAAAAGTAAAAACTAAGCCGGTTTTAGATCGCCCTCGGCTACCCTATGCAAAAAAAAATCATGTAAAAATATTAAAATTTGAGCGAGATATTTGAAAAAAAAAACACCCCCATAGACTTTACTTTATCATCCGGTCTTTTCCTTGCCTAGTGTTGCGCCTTAATCCTCTCCGTCGCAGTGGTCCCACGTCGGGACCACCTGATTTTAATTCTAAACTTAAAAACGCACCATGAATATTTTAATAAAATTTTTGCTTTGTTAATGAAAAGGTTCGAATGAAAAAGTCGTTCGAAAATCCGTCGCCCATCAATCATTTCCTTATTTTACGAACACGTTATTTCTATGTTTAACACTAGAACGCCCGGAAATTTTACTGAAGTTTCATAATAATATTTCACAGCAGAATTGTTATTCAAAATTATTTAATTGATTTATTAAAAGTAAATCTGCATGTTTGAAATTTAACTTATTTCAAGGAAAAACTTCTGGCTCGAATTGAAATTTAATTACATAGTTGGAGTCGAATCGACTCCTTTCGGGCGTTCTAAAGTTAAAAGGGACAGCACTCTAATACTTCCCGTAAGACATGGTGACGTCACGGTGACGTCGTTGTGAAGTCACATTGTGACTTTGTGACCGTCGATGTGACGTCACGTGACGTCGATGTGAAGTCACTGTGACTAAAATGTGAAGTCATTATGGCCGTTTTAGAGCTCGTTTGTGACGTCACAAAGTGGTCACAATGTGACGTCACGATATGACCAAAATGTGAAAAATGTGTCATTTGTGACAAAATTGTCATTAAAACTGTGACTATTCTGTGACGATAGTGACAAGGTTGTGAAGACAGTTTGCGATTATTGTTTGATTGGTGACAAATTTGTCACTAACTTTGTGACGGTGGCAGCATTGTCAATGTTGTGAAGTTACACTGGGACACAATTATACAGTTATGAACAATGTTATACAGAGTAAAATCCCTTACATCTATAATTTTATTATACTTTGGCGATACATCTCAATTAAAACTTGGGAGATGCTATAAAAAGAATGTACCAAAACAAAGTCACTGAATCAAAATGTTTTGCCATGCAGACTTTAATCTTTGATACATTTTTTTCTGTTGCAACAAATGAGAATATTTAAGACAATTGAATATTCGATCTATCACAATTATTTGAAATTTAGCAATTTGTTTTTCTAATAAGCATTAAAATTATCATAAAAACACTTCCTTTAAGGTCACTAGTCACAGAAAAAGACCTGGATGATAATGTAAAGTCTGTGGGAGCGTTCTTTTCAAATATCTCGCTCAAATTTTAATATTTTTGCATGATTTTTTGCATAGGATAGCTGAGGACGATCTACAACCGGCCTATTTTTTACTTTTTCAATTATGCTTATATATTTTTTTTATTATGATAGTTTCAATATCAGAACTGGTTTAAACCGGTTTTGAAATTTAAAAAATATTTTTTTTAAATCTGAAACCAAAATTGAAAAAGTAAAAACTAGGCTGGTTGTGGATCGCCTTCAGCTATCCTATGAAAAAAATCATGTAAAAATATTAAAATTTGAGCGAGATATTTGAAAAGAACGCTCCCACAGACTTCACATTATCACCCGGGTCTTTTTCTGTGGCTAGTGTTGCAACTTAAAGGAAGAGTTTTTTTCTTTTTAATTTTAATGCTTATTAGAAAAACAAATTGCTAAATTTGAAATAATTGTAATCGATCGAATATCCAATTGCCCTAAATATTCTCATTTATTGCAACAGAAAAAAATATGTAACGAAGATTAAAGTCTGCATAGCATTACATTTTGATTCAGTAACTTTCTTTTGACGCTTTTTATAGCAGCTCCTAAGTTTTAATTGAGATGTATCGCCAAAGTATAATAAAATTATAGATGTAAGTGATTTTACACTACATAACAATATTCATAACTGTATAATTGTGTTCCAGTGCAGGGCTCCCAAATGGTCCGCGAACTCAACATCAGAATTTTTTTAGAGAAATTTTCTTTTTATATTTTTTTTGCGAATTGTCAAGAAACCACGTTTGGAAGTTGATTCTAGCTCAAACGTATTATGAAATTTTCTGTTAAAAAATACTGATGTTCAGTTCGCGGACCATTTGGGAGCCCTGCAGTGGGACTTCACAATATTGACAATGCTGCCACCGTCACATAGTTAGGGACAAATTTGTCACAAATAAAAAAATATTCGCAAACTGTCTTCACATACTGTCTTCTATGAATATTAAAATATTATTAAAACATGCAAAGAGGAATTATAAAAAAAATTAAAGCTAAATATTTATTAGTATATTAATAAATAAAAGAAACATTAAGGGGATATCCATAACTGGAAGGCTGTCCATCATAGACACATCTACCTAATAAAAATTCCGACGATAAACATAAAATAGAACAACAAATACGTTAATTATAATTATTAATATTTTATTTATAATATTAGAGAGTATTTATTACACCCACTTTAATCACGATGTATACTAATCCTACATATAATGGATATTTTGAAATTTACCTCTGTAAATTGATTCATTAAAGGAAATAATAAGTGTCTGGAATGAAAAATTAATAATAAATTACATTTATTACTTTTTAGCTTCATACCGTTCAAGTAATTTGCGTTATTTGTTTTAAATACAATCATGTTTAAATTCTTATTGATTGTCTTAACTTCCAAATTTTCTCTGAAAACATTCCAATAAGAATATTTGCAACTGAAACGTTTTCACCCATAATGACCTTCTATTCAAAAATTTTATAACATTTCACAGGTTAAAAAATACATTAAATAATCATTAACTTTTTTTTTTTTTTAATCAAACATCTACGATTTCTTTTAATAGTTCTTCTCGTTCTCTTATAAATTCCTCTTCTGAGCGGATGCATTTTTTTAAATAACATTATGCAATGTTTCCGAAGATTACTTAATACAAAAATTAAAAAAGGATGTTTGTTAATAATTTTATTCTATAAAAAAGCTCCTTTATTACAAAATATAATTATCTTTAAATGTTTAACAATTATATTAACAATTTATTATAATATATTTTCATATGATTTTATGTTTATGGAAACATTTTAACCAATTATTTTAAAAAAGGAAACAGCGCAGATTAAAATGCAATGAAAATCACTACCTTTGACAATCTAATCCAAATTATTAATAATCAAGTTTTTTATGTCAACAAAATAAATAATGGATGTTTTAGACTTTATTAAGTTAATAAAGCATTAATGTTTTATAGCATGTTTTTGAAAAGGTAATTAAAATCCTTCTCAGAATAATAATAATAATAAATGCAACCATGAAAAATAATATTTTTCCATACCTTTTTTCCATCGAATTCATTCGTTCTAGTTATTCCTTTTTGACGCACAAACTAAATCCGATAATAATAAAAGTGGCAAAGACCAAATCATTTTAATAGTCAAAGCCTCCTTAATTTTCTCGGACTTGTGTTTTGCCGCTTCGAAGAGTTGTTTCACTCTTGTTTAAATTGTAAATCCGTGTCAATACGCATCTGCTCACAAGTCACATCTGCCATAAATTCTAGTCAACTAACTTCTCGCGTCTTCTATCATCAATTTAAAATATTTTTGTTTACGTTTATTTATTCTTTCGCTTGCAGACTATAGAATCTAGCGAGAGTTCTAACTATCGTGCAAGGCACTCTCGTTACCAGGGTTTGTCAACATCAGCGACATTTTATTTTCCCAGTGTGCCTTGCGCTAGTCAGCTGTTGTTGTGATAGTAAACAGAAGTGTAGGTTGTTTATTTCGGTAAAATTTCTTAAAAGGTGTTAAAAAATAATAAAGTATCAAAATTACATGTTAAAATAATGTTTAACAAAATGAACAAATAAATAAACAAACGAAAAATAAAAATAAATAAAAAAAATATTTCTCGCATGTGACATTCCTGTTACGTCATTTCTCATATGGTTTTATTTTTCTTAACCGGAGCTGTTTAATCTCTGGTTACGAGAGTAGCCTGCACGGACTCCCGCTAGAGTCTTGTCTTGCAGACGATTTTCACTTTCCATGCGCATGACCGTTTTGTTTTTACTTTTCTTATGCAATATTTTGGAGTTTAAATACGCAATAATTTTATGAGAGTGATTCTGATCATTTTTTTTTTTATTTGAAAAATTTTTTAATGTATTTTTAATTTTTTATTTTTATTAGTTTCAAAACAATTCAACTTAAAATGAATTGGAAAATCATTTTTTTCTTCTTTTTTGTAAATAATAGTTAATAATAATCACAATTAAAGTTTATTAGATAAAATTTTGTTTAAGTTTTTAAAGATTTAAAATAATAGATTTAACGCTAATAATATAATAACTTGTTTTAAAATAAAGTTTGTATCACATGTGAACATACATAGTATCTTCTTAATACAAAGAAAGGGGGGTTATAGAGGATAAAAGCTTTTTATTTGTGTCTTTCGATTCGATTTCGGTCTAAAAATCTTTTTTCAGTCTATCCTAATTAATAATTATGTGTAATACATCTATTTTTTAATACAAATATTTTTCTATATTTAGGCACACATTTTCACTGTGAAGGATAACAAATTACTCATTTGATTTGAAATGTTAGATACACATCCATACATTAATGTTTAAAATTATTTAAATGTTTTGAAATGATAAAAACGTTATGTAATATATAACTGCATATTTTAATGACATTTCATAGTGATGTCACAAAAACTTTTTCGATTGACAGAAAAATATTTTTTCCATTAAATAACATCTTTTGAAGAATTTTGGTATACATTTTTTAATTTTCTAAGAAGGTCACATTTCAGTCACAATGTGACGTCACTGAGGGGTGGAATTTTGGTCACAGATGTGACGTCACATTTCAGTCACAATGTGACGTCACTGTGGGGTGGCATTTTGGTCACAGGTGTGACGTCACATTTCAGTCACAATGTAACGTCACTGAGCGGTGGCATTTTGGTCACAGATGTGACGTGACCACAGTGACTCACTGTGACGTCACTGTGACCATACATGCTATGTGGGTTGTGACATCATATATGCCTTAATCAGGTTTTCCAGGTCTTGAAGTGGCCACATTTTTAGTCACCCCCATTTTTTTATTACTTGTATGCCAGATAACTACAAGGATCGCGATAGAAAGCGAACAATGATTGGGGCGCGAGCAAATTTCAAAAATAAATGTAACAGGAAAACTAAGTAAGTAGAGAAATACTACTACCTTAACTACCACTAAAAAAATATTGGTGGTTAAGGTTTCGATTTAGTTTCTTTAAAAAGTCCAACTTAAAGCCCAACTCAAAGGTTTGGTGATCCTAATTTAGAGGATTTTTTAATGCACTTTACCCGAATTCACCCCAGAAATTTATAAAAGCGACCTTTGATTTATTTAATAATAGACATTACATCAGTAAATAAAGCAAAATTTGCTATTTCGAGTTTCTGGTGGGAATTCGGATTCCCTGAACAGTTCGAGATCGCATTCCACCATAGGTATTAGAGGATTAAAATAATAAATTCATTTTTCAAACTGTAAATACCACTTTTGATACGATTTCGGAATTTTTTGAGTAAATTTAAATTAAAAAGTAAATAATTTATGCTTTTAAGGTGCATTCTTAATTATATAAATACGTAGCACCTATAGCCGTCTTTCTGTTCGTCCGCTTATAACAGAGCAAAAGCTACCCAACCGAATCGTTTGAAATTTAAGATATATAATTTTTACATCATTAATCGACTTTAAAGAGGAGGTTATGATTTCAGCCTGTATGTATTTGTTGTTCACTCATAACTTCCGCAAATATGAACCGATTTTGATAATTCTTTTTTTGTTTGAGAGTGTAAGATGCCCGTGTGTCCCATTTTAATTTCATCAAATTCTACTGGTTAGAACTTTTTTTAAATAGAAACATTGAAATTTCAAACATTTTTTGAAACAGACGTTCAATTAGAAGCGTTTATTTTTCACGGAATTACTCTATTTTGACAAATGAAAAGGCTCCATCCATCTGTTGATTAGAATTTTTTAAAAATAAGAACTTTAAAATTCATATTCTTTTCCAAGCAGTTGTTTAACTAGAAGCGTTCATTTTTCATGCTGTTACTCTTACGCAGATACATGGTCTTGTGAAATATTTTCTGGACTGGATTCACGTATTTTAAGCAGCGACAATTCCGCAAAAATGCAGGCTTGTAATTGTTTTCGTTAAAAGCGTAAAATTTACCGGTTCCCGGCCAAGTTCTTTTTCGCTGTTAGCGAAATGAAACTGGACAAATACAGGCCTGCATTTTTGCGAACTTTTCGCTGTTTACTTCAAACAGTGAAAGTTGCAAAATTGTTGGCTTCTGATTGGTCAATCTCGTTTCGCTAAACTGTGAAAAAAATATGGATCGTAGCCACTTTTGCTGAGAGGCCACTTCTTTCCAATGTGCAAAATTTAACTGGATCAATTCTCGTACGCACCAAAATGGATGGCTTGCATCGATGCTTACCGACATCGGAAATAAGTGTCAAAAAACTGAAAATCTACTTTTAAAGTACCATTAAACGTCAGAGCGCGAGTGCTTGTGTATCAGAGTGTTTTTTATGCCGGATGTACAAAGAAATGAAAGTTCATTGCTATGTGTATCGACACAGTCTTGAGATTCAGATTCAATTATCAAGTTAAATATCGGAATGCTTTCAGATTTTCTTCTGACTGAATTTCTCGACATCAAAGGTACGAGCGATTATTTCTTCCACTGGCTATGGATAATGTCATTGATCCACTGGTTATCACATTTTAAGTATGCCTGAAATGACGTTTATTGCTTAAAGCTTGGCGATAAGAACAGATTATATGAAGATATTTTTTTATGAATATCTCTCACTCCTGATTTATTCAATTTATTAAAACATTGAAAAACTAAATTATTTGTGAACTTCTTAATATTTATTATTTTAAACACGTTATATTTGAAAAAGTTATTGAACAGCACTTGTGAATGAATGCGTATTTTCTGCATGCCGACATGACGATTGAATAAAACGGGCGTGGCTTTTTTCTCCAAGCTAGCTGGTGAAAAAATTCTTTTCCTCAGTAAATCGTCGCCAAGTTTCAATGAGGAGGATTTCAGCCAATGAGGTTATCCAGCCAGTGGAAGAAATAATCGCTCGTATCAAAGGTGGCAAAATACGAAGATATATGATAAGTTGAGAAGAATCGAGACAAAAGAAAATAGCGAAACATTTTGATGAGCTTGCCATTAAAGTGAATCTAATTAACTTCTTGCACTCGTATGATCGTACTTGTTCAACGTATAATCGTACTTGGCGATTATCACCAAATTTTGGACTAGAAAGTTCCAACATTTTCTTTAGTTTGAAAAACCGTGTCTGTCAAAGCACAGTCTAAACGTAGAATATTGCCACTCTCTTATAAAGGCTTTCAAGTTCCGGTTATCAGATTCAAACTCAACATACAAGCACCAGTGCTCATTTCCAATGTGGTTATTCATGAATTAGATGACTGCAGATTATTTATTAAATCATGGTGCGTTTTTGATAACATCTTTGTTTTTAGTTTTTATGACTGAAAGGAGAGTATTTTAACATGTACCAACCCTTGGAAATACTTTACTCTGCTTTAACTTGTGGAAGCATTTTGAGCTCTCTGATTGTGTAAGGATACTTTACTGATGGATTTTCACCTTTTCGACCCCGCTTTCGATGTTCGTAGATTTCAATGTTGACCTTAAGATTTGTTGGATATAAATTTCCGAAGTGCGAGATCAGTCAAAGTGATTAATCTTAATTGGACAAGTTCTCACATCCATTAGACCTGAAACCCTTATCGATACCAACTGACATCGGAAGTAGGTGGCAAAAAGATAAAAATCCGCTGCTATCATGTTATTCTGGAGAAAAAAAGTATTTCCATAAGTCAACGCACAATAATATGCATTGTTATGTGTAGTGACATTGCCATTAGATTCAGATTTAGTTACCTTATTAGATATTAGAATGATCTTAGATTTTGTTCAGGCAGAATTCCTCGATATACAAATGACGACACACGGGGTATAGTACTTCATTGAAACTATTCTGGACAAAAGCTAGTCACCAAGCATCTTGTTGAGTCGGTCATTATCGCCAATCTTGATAACATCTCGAAAATGTACAATCGAATTCTTTCAGGCAACTATCATCAAGATCTGTATGCTAAAGTTTGGACAAAAAAGTATGTCGAAGAACTGTCTGGGCATAGAATATTTTCACTCTCAAATAGAGACAGCTCAGTTTAGGTTATCAGTTTCGGATTCCTCATCCAATCATCACCTATCCTTTCCGATGCCATTACTGCCTTTATGGGAATTAGATTGAACTCTTTGTCTGCTGAAGAATAGCGCGATTTTTCATAAAATCTTTCTTTTTGTTTTTGTTTTTTTGACCGAAGGGAAAGTTTTGTTTTACTATATTTGTAAAGCATTTTACTATGCATTGATATATGGAGTCATTTCACTGTGCATATATATAAGCAAGCATTTTGTCGCTCTCTGATGCATAAGGACACTTTACTTGATGGATTTTCAACTTTTCAATACTCATTCCGAGGTCCGTAAGAATCGACGAAGACCTTAAATTTTGATGAATGTGGTAACTTTTGGAAGAGCGAGATCTTATCTAAACAAGTTACCACATCCAAAATACCTATGCATCCACACCGACATTGTAAATTTCTTTCAAATAGCTGAAAATGAAATATGAAATTGACCAGCAAATTAAGTACATCGAATCCCAGCAAAATAAATCAATTAGTCAACTTAATATCCACCAAAAATGGATTTTAGAAAAAATATTTTTCCCAAGAGATGAATTTATAAAATTATGATTTAATTAATGAATGTATGCATGTAAAAAGTAATGAATTACTTTTTGAAGTTGGTGCCAAACTATCTTAAATACAATAAGAATTGTGAATAGATTGTACCTTATACCATAACTAAAATGGTGATGATCATTATCGATTGTGATTGTTTGGCATCGACTTCAAAAAGTAATTCATTACTTTTTATATGCATGTATTCATAAATTAAATCATAATTATATAAATTCATCTCTTGTAAAAAATATTTTCTCTAAAATCCATTTTTGGTGGATATTAAGTTATATATATTAATTTAACCGATTTTATGCCAGTACCACATATATGATGTGTGTTTATTGAATAACCTTTTGTCATTCGAAAATTTTAAAGTTATTTAATTTTTAGCGCTTTTTTATGTCGGTTGATTTTTTTTAAAAAAAAGCTTATTTTATTTTTTGGAGTTATTTCCAATTTTCTGAAAATTAGATATACAGCTTAATTACAGGGGCATCATCAGCATACAGCACAAACATCCTGTTACAGTACGGTCATTGGGGAAAAATAGTTACAATTGCATTTTAATGATGATATACTCTTTCGAACGTAATAGAATTGATATACATCCATGAAGTATACACTAAACAATACATTCTGCACAATCAGGAATGCAAAGAATATTTGTTATTATCTTACAGGGCCACACAAAAGTATTCCATCACTTAATGGTATAGGATGAAACAATCTTTTGGGCCCGTTTTAATACTTTTAAACTATTTCACATTTTTTGAATTTGATGTATGCTGTTCAAATTTACTACCAGTTACTTCCTGTATAACAGAATGCTAATAATATTTATAGAGAGACACTGAAGATTTTGGCCACTATACGGTATCGGAATTACTGTTTATTATAACACCAAGATCTGAATATTTTAAAAACATTGTTATAGTACGAACGCACCTTATTTACTACGTTTGACGTAAAATTTCCAACTTGTTTCCTATTTGAAGGGATCAAATTTGAGCACGAAAATTTAATTGAGCTTTTAAAAAATGATTTACATCTTCCAAAAATATTATCTGATTGAAAACACATTTGCATCATTAACACTAGAACGGCCGCGAATTTTACGCAAGTATATTAAAAGATATTGTAAACCGGGAAATGTATTTAGAACTATTTAAGTTATTTATTTAACTAAATTTAATGCAATCAATTTATAACTTATTTTATGAAAAATTTTCTGGTTTGAATCGAAAAATGTTCCATTGGTCGGCGTCGAATTGACACCTTCCCTACGTTTTAGTGTTAATGCATATATGCAATCCTTTCTGAAAGATCCTTTTTATATAGAAATTACCATTTCATACGGGAATGACCAAACAAATGATTTTTACTTCAGATAATCACGAAACGTCTGTCGTTAAGTCTACTCACAAATTTAAAGGGACATTTTTATGACATGAATTTTAATACATTCTTTTCTTGGAAACTTCAGACAGATGTCGTAATTCAGAAACTATGTAATCGAAAGTCTTTTTCCTTTTTTTAACACAATAGATTTCACAGAAAATGCTGTCAAAGTTGGCTTTTGAACCGATTTTCCTAACGGTAGCAGAAAAAACCAGTCAGCGAAGAAAAAAAATCGACTTGTCAGTCATAAATAACCACTCATAATTCAATATGTAGTTTATTAATCAAAAAATGGAAGACTCATTTCGATTCCGAATTGCTTTCATAGTTTTGTATGGAATTTTATATCTTTATACTTATAAAAATGTGTCTGTCATTGTGTTAGAAACTTTCGCGCTTGTAGAGCAGTTAACTTGAGAACAGTTCTCAAGTCCGCATCCTCGGTGCTAGTGTCGCCTGTAAGGGACACTAAATAATAGGTTTTAAATCGTTTGAAATGTTCCTAACATTGTAAAATTTACTTTTAGACCTTTTTAGTAAATGCATGTACATCACAAGCATCGGTACATAGGTTAATATATCTTTAGACAAGACTTCTATTAATTTTCAAATCGTTTTTGAGGATCGTAATATTTGTCCCCGGACTGAGAAAATTAAATAACGCAAACGTTATTTTTTAGAATTTCGGGTAAGAATTCAGAAGCAGAAAATTTCTGAATAAAAATAAAACGCCTGAAATTAACGCTAATGATGCAAATTTAAAAAAAACAGAAGTCCGGGTTTTGGCTGCTCTGCGAGTAATTTTACTTTTACAGAAGCATCTCGCCAAGCGTTGCCAGTCTCTCTAGCACAAGTAGTAATTTTCTACACGTAATTATTTATAAAGTTATTTTTCAATACATATTTACATTAAAACTCTTTGAAAAAATCTGTTCCAATGTCAGACATAAGAAAAAAATGTAGTATTGAAATATCGATTTCTGAATTTCCAGGTAGAAAAAATTAGTCTAATCTAAAAGTTTCTAGATCATGTATCAAATATCTGTATAAAATACAGATAACAGTTTCAGTAATTTATTGCGTTTAAAGAGTTGTTACATTAGCCTATTGATTTTAGATAAAACTTGAAGCTAAATATTTCAACATTGAATATTATAAGTAGGAAATTAATGTTGATAAGTGAAATCTAATCAATAACAAAAACATTTTAATAATTTCATACTATACACAAATATTTATGTACATTAGATTCGCTAAATATGTGTTAATTGCGAAAAAGAAGTATAAGTAAGTAATGGTATAATATGTAAAAAAGTTTAGTAAATATATAGTTTTTTTTTAAATAAGACTAAGTTTTTTTTCGTCATAAAAAATTAATTATAAAAAAGGCTATGTGAATTTGTGCCTGCCACCAATCTTCAGTTTTCGAGATATACGAAACATTTATTTGCTCTTCGATTGTCTAAAAAGTGTATATCATACTATCATTTTCATTGGCTTAAAACGATAGCGAAAATTTGTATAAAATTTATTTATCTTTTACATTTTCTCCAAAAAAATCTTCCAGCTATTATAATTGGACGTCTGTGATGCAATCAAGATTTTTTCTAAATTTAGTTTTAGGATAATCCCTAATGCAGTAATCCATTAACATAAGTAGTTTTAATATTTGCGAATTTTGATTGTTCGCGAAATAGAAAATTCAGAACATTTCAACGTTTGCGAATATTTCGCATTACTGCCAATTCGCTAACTGCCAATTTGGACCCTTACCAAATGAAAATATTTCGGTACGAACCAGCAATACCTTTATAAAATAAGTTTAAGAGAAGCAAAGGAAAAACGAATTCACTAGATATCTTAAGCAGTTTCAAATAAAATTTCTGGTATTAAATATTTTTATGAAACTTGAGTAAAAATTCCCGTCTTTCTAGTGTTCAGAAGAAACCTCTTTTACAAGATAACTATAACCCAAATGTGTTTTTTTTTTTAAATAATGGTAACGACAGAATATAAGAAGAGTCGTCTGTGGAAGCTTTACGGTCGCGATTTCGACATTTGCGGAGATCACCGGGAACTAAACCTCGCAAATGTTAAGAGAATACTATACACATTACCGAGATAAGGAATTTAAAATACATACATTTTAATACGAGTATCTTTTCAAAGGTACTATTTGCCTTATTTAATGCAGAACTTTCCTAACTTCACATAGCGGCCACCACATTACGCAATTCTGGTGCTAAAATGTCTAAATTGTTTTGGAATTATTTATGCGTACGAACCATAATATTATTTCTGAATTTTATGAAACTTTATGAGATGGGTATAAACTATGTGCTTTTCTGGAATAAATTGATACAAAGAACTTAAATAAAGCTTTAAAAATTTAGTTTACAATTTTAAAATTACAGGAGAGATAGAATACGCTTAGACGTTTTTAAATCACATAGCAATGCGTGGTCGGAAATGTTTTTCTGGCCCGGTGGCAGTATTACATTGTTTTACTATTTTGTAAATGAAAATATATTCATTGCCATAAATTTTCTGGAATAGTAAAACTCGCATTATTTAATGACAGATTGAATAAGGCGAAAATAAGGCGAATTGCGCAATTTCAAAAAATTGCTGGCAGTAAAAATTATTCTGAAATTAAAAAAAAGTAGCCCAATGGCAACACTGAGCGATAGTGACAATACAAAAACAAGAAGGGGAGGACACGAACAGGGTCAGAAAACTCGATTATTATTCTATGAGCAGCAAAAAAAACAAAGAAATATAACAAAAAATACGACAACGATTGTCATCAAAGACGGCGTTTGAAATTGCGAACACGATCAGTGATTCAGATCTTGATTTTTTCCTGCGCATGGAAGATGTAATGTCCACGAAAATAACGAGCGTGTCCAGGATTTTCCTTGTAGTTACCACTAAACCTATTACAGAAATTTTCTACGAAACCTGCAACAAGTTCCTCAGCACTTTCCAACATTATCCCTGCTCTTCTGGAGCACTTAGAAAAATAAACATGTTTTCTCACTCTGCTTTTATCCTTCCGTTCTTGTATTTTCAGAAATCACTATCGCGCTAGGAAAACGCTTCCGAGTATGCATTGCTATGTTATTACCCATCCCCTAGATGTACATTATCTCTCCTGAAACTTTATAATATCTGTCTTTAAATACCCTGCATATATATATATAGTATATATATATATATATATATATATATATATATATATATATATATATATATATATATATATATATATATATATATATATATATATATATATATATATATATATATATATATTCTACAATGTAACTCACATAAAATGTTACCGTAAACATTATTTTCACTTTTGAAACATTTTCAAGTTAAAAAACTTTTAAATATATCCTTATTATTATTTATCTTCTTATGTAAACTATAATAGTGTTTAAGCAGATTTTCTTAAAATTTGGAATTTCACTGAAATATGTTATTCCAAAAGAAATATATATATATATATATCCAACGAAGTTCCGGTACATTGAAGATCTGATGAATGGCGAAAAAAGCCCTAATATATACATAGAAACTCCATGAAGAGAAAAAATAACATTACCTCTCCGTAGTAAGAGCGGAATTTCGACAACCAATATATAACTTCATTCTATATTGATTCTAGTAGAAATTCAAAATCGATCACCAGATTCGACAGAGTAAAAGTAAATATATTTTATCATAGGAAATAAATTTTAGAAATTTCTCAGATATGTTAGATTAAATATACAAATAAAGCCAGATATATCCTTTTTAAAAATTCCATCCTTTTACATTAAATCTTAAAAGCAGTGCTGATACATGTGACTATTTTTTAATTCTACCTGTCACCACTTTCTAAAAACTCAGATCCTTAACAAACATTTTAACATTTTCAAGAGAAATATACTTCAACATTTATATTAGAAAAATACTAGTTGTAGTTGCCAGAGGCAGTCCTAGAAAAGCTGTGACATACTGAAAGGAGGCAGGGGATCCAGTATACCAGTACTTCAAAGTATCATACATGTTTTTCTATAATAGCAATAAAAAAGCGAAAACAAGTAAGAATGCAATGTCTTAAACACGGAATAACCTTTGAACCAACAGTACTGATTTTTCCTCACTGTTGCTGTTTAGCTGACAGTAAATTTTCACAATTATACTCTTATAAGTAATACTATTAAATTAAATGTACTAATAGTGGTGGTTTAAGCACATTAGCTGAATTGTCATTTAATCTTTAGTGATATCTAAATGATATAGATACGTGCAGAGTTATCCTAACCTCCGTCTCATACAAACGAAGCAATTACACAATGAGCCTGATCAGAGGAAGGGGAGCAATTCCGCAAGTATACAGTTGTGCCCTCTAACGTCTGATGTTCTTTTTTTGCATTCTGAAAAATGAAAATTTAACACGTTAAAAAATTAAAAGACAAACTATGAAATGTTATATCAAAAATATTCTGTAACCAAGAGGAACAAACGTGAAGCTTAACATGGAACTTTTTTTGGTTTTGCTCGTCCCTAGCATGGTGAACTGGTGCATTTTGCAGCCCTACACATAAATGTTAGTGCAACAATGAAAATTTTCAGTTAAAATCATATCTTCTATGTTTTTTATACTTTATTTTTTTATTTTTAGAATTTTATTTCGTTATGTCACGCCAAAAGTGAGCTAACAAGGAAGGTCTCCATACGGGCATATTCCAAAAAATCTGAAAAAATTACAGAATGTTCTTCTCATGAGGATATATATATCTATAAAAAAATTTCGGCGGAACCTACGTACACCGCCAGTAAAAAAATAATTAATTTCGTTATTTGGCAATTTATCATCGGTTGGCGATGAAATGCTATTTAAAAAATTACTTTTTTATGTCAAATACATTTTAATGGAAGAAAACTTTCTAGTTCAACTTGTTTAGATAAATTTAAATAATTTTAGTTTTGCAGTTTTAGTTTATGTTAAGTATAATTTTGTTATATCGATATTTATATGTATTTGTATTAAAATTTAACAATCAAAATTTGCGATTTAAAATTCCATTCAGATTTAAATTAATTAAAATTGTTTCAAATTCAAAATCCAATTGAGCATTGTCAATTCAATTTTGTTGCAACGGAAACATCTCGCTTTTATTTTTGAAAACACTTTAACCCTTTGTGGGGCAAAGCACTACTGTTCCTAAAATTTTCAAAGGATTGATTGACACCGGGATTCACAAACAAATTTAAATGATAGAAAGTAAAAGCTGTTTTTCGCGTATATTGTAAAAAGCAAATCTTAATACTAAAATTCCGGTGCCAATGTGGCATAAGGGAATTAAAAGCAACTGGTATATATTATATACCGGTGCCCTTCAAGGGGTTAATGTATGAAAATATTTTTTCTTAGTATGAATTTTTTATTTATGTATTTTTCCGGGGGTAAATTAAATAACTACAGCAATAAATAATATACATATGCAATACAATATACATATATGTGTATATACAGTGTGTCCAGCAAATAACACCCTGATTTCAAAATTAAATTTCTCAAAAACAAAGATCGATAGAATTATGCGGTAAACGGTTTGTTTATTAGGTGAGCTGTAAAAATCTTACACAGAAGTTTCGAACGGTGAATATTTTGAGAAGATAGTGTTCTGATTGCAAAGAATACTTAACTTGACATTTTTCTTGTTTTAGATTGCTTGTAGTGAACATGGTTTTTGCCTTACAGTGCCATATTTTAATGATTTTTTGGATAAAATTTTTGACATTTCAAAAATTCCAAGAAATTTAGTTCGAAAAATCGTTAAAATATGGCACTGTACGATGAAAAACTCGTTTTCTGCAAGCAATCTAAAGCAAGAAAAATGTCAAGCCAAGTACTTTTTGCAATCAGAACACTATCTTCTCAAAATATTCCCCGTTCGAAACTTCTGTGTAAGATTTTTATAGTTCACCTAATAAACAAACCGTTTACCGCATAGTTCTATCGATCTTTGTTTTTGAGAAATTTAACTTTGAAATCAGGGTGTTATTTGCTGGACACCCTGTATGTTTATAATACACTGCTCAAAACAATTAAAGGATATTTGAAGTTCTATATAAAATAAAGATATAAACGAAATTTTTTTTGCCGAAAATAGAAGAAGAGAATCACAAATGCAAATGTTTCTGGTTTTCAAACTGTGGAGTATGCAAATTTTGAGTTCGACGTCAAGAACGTCGCTTCAGCGGCAGCGAATGAAATTTGACTTTCAACTGGATAAAAGAGAATGAAGACAAGGATGATCGGCATTCAGTGATTGCTGTGTTTCGATGAGTACGATGTCTCAGCGAAGTCATTTGACAGATTCAGAAGCTTGGAGAATTGTTGGTAGGTTAGAAGGGGCCCAAACTCAAGACAAAGTAGCGCAAGCCATTCGAGTGTCACAAAGTGTCATTTCCAGGATCTGGAACCGTTTTTCGGAGAGTGGATGTGCAGGCCGAAGACCAGGGCAAGGTCGTAGACGGGCAACAACGCCCAATGAAGATCGGTATTTAGCGTTAACAGCTCGGAGACACCGAAACATGAACGCTACTCTTCTCCAACAACACCTTCGCTCGGCTACAGGCACCACGATTTCAACTCAGACTGTCCGAAACCGGCTCCATGCTGTAGGTCTGTATGCTCGCCGACCGATGGCATGTGTTAGATTAACATCAAGGCATTGTCGCGACCGCAGGGAGTGGGCAACCGAGCATGTCAACTGGAGGAGAAATGAATGGAGCAATATTCTGTTTTCTGACGAGTCCCGTTTTTCTGTGCATCCGGATAATAGGCGTATTTTCATCTGGAGGGACCGTGGAAGTAGGAATAGTCCTGCGTTCGTGCACGAAAGTGTCAGATTTGGCGGTGGAGGAGTGTTGGTGTATGGTGGCATCTCCATTGACGGGCGCACTGACCTCTACATCATTCGAGATGGAGCTCTGACTGGTCGCCGATATAGGGATGAGATCCTCAGACCTATTGTAGTCCCTTACGCTGCAGCAATCGGAGATAACTTCATTTTAATGGACGGTAACTGCAGGCTACATCGTGCAAACCTGGTGGAGGATTTCCTTTTCGAGGAAGGAATCGTTCGAATGGAATGGCCAGCGTGTTCACCAGACATGAATCCAATCGAGCACGTATGGGACGCTCTAGGAAGACGAGTTTCTGGCCGCCAATAACCCCCACAAACTCTCCAAGAACTGGAAAGAGCTCTTCTGGAGGAGTGGGGCAGAATACCCCAACTCGTCATTAATAGCCTCATTGAGTCCATGCCTCAAAGGTGTTCAACGTTGCTGGCCGCCCGTGGAAACCATACCCCCTACTGAAAATGATTTTCTTTGAAGAAAACCCCTATTCTTATTCTTTTTTTCTCATATGCACAAATTGTGTTTTTTTCCTTTTGTACACAAATGCGCAATAAAATGCATTTTTTTCTGCCATACATGTGTAATTTATTCTCATGTAAACTACTATTTCTGTCGATCATGTATCAATCAGCTAAAAAGTTTCCCAGATACAAAATCCACCTAAAACTGCAATATCCTTTAATTGTTTTGAGCAGTGTATATACTCTCTCATTGTTTATGGTTAAATTCATTAAATACCATTTAAATGCATTCTAAAAATCTATTAAGAAACAATTTTCAGTTACATTGAAATCGTTTGCTTTTGGCGGAGAAAAGTGCTGCTAGTCAAATCGCGCGACACTTTGGACTTTTCACGCCAGATATTCGAAAGTATTTTATTTTTTACAGTCTTTCTACTGCAATTCCGTCGCTACATTAGACTGATCCGTTATAACCTACATGCGTAATTTAATTAGCATTTTTTTAAAGTTCTGAATATATCAAGTATGGAGACTTTTCTTGTAAATCGTGAAATATGGCACTAGGGATTTTTTCGCTAGCCTTATTCTGGGAATGTACCGTACGTATTAGAATTAACACCTTCCTGGCGGGTGCCTTTTACGAATTTTTTAATGTTTCGTCATGAGTTTTTAAAAACAGAAATTTGTGCCTTTTTAAATCGACATAATGCTTCGACTAAATAAGACAATTTTTGCAGTAACATGTTACTAGTGCGAATAAACAAGGCTTCATAAGCCTTTTGCGTGTCGTTTATACGTGTCGTTCGCCCCCAAGGGGGTTAAATCAGAATGTGATTTCTTTAGTAATTTTGATAGCATAAGAAACAAGAACTATTTTTTATATTCAAACAATAAATTTATAAATAGTATTTCTGCTTCTGTTAAAAGCATTTAAATCACGATTTTTTTTTTTTTTTTTTTTTTTTTAATACGAGGGCAATACGGAACAGTAACCTCCGTTTATGAATTTAAAAAAAAACAAACTAATAAATTAACATGTTATAACAACGAATTAACGTGTTTTATTACTTACGTATGAAAGACACGTTCTTCAGGTACTTCTCAACATAATTGCCGTATTAAAGCAATTATCATAATGGTAAATCAGCTTTCAAATTCAATCGTCACGGACATCTGCCGCCGGCCTATTCAACTGCGATTATTTTTAAATTCAACTCGCACCACTCTTTCAATCCAAAGAATTTTAACATATTCTTCTATATAATTTGCTGATAAATATACTACCAAAAATATTTAAAAAAATAGTGGGTCGAGTAAGATATTACGAGAGCAATTCGGAATTTGTCAATATGAATAAAAGAGTATGTTAAAATTCTTTGGATTGAAAGAGTGGTGCGAGTTGAATTTAAAAATAGTCGCAGTTGAATAGACCGGCGGCAGAAGTCTGTGACGATGGAATTTCAAAGCTGATTTACCGTTATGATGATTGTTTTAATTAATACGGCAATTATGTTGAGAAGTAGCTAAAGAACATGTCGCTCATACATAAGTAATAAAACACGTTTCCTTTCATTAGTTTTTTTTAAATTCATAAACGGAGGTTACTTTCCGAATTGTCCTCGTATAAACTAAGAAATCTATTTTCTTTTTGAAGCTAGATTGAATAAAGATTCGAATACTTAAATAAAATGTTGTTGTATTAAATGCTGTTTTTGATAAAAATAATCATAAAATAAATTTAAAAAAATTATACAGTTTAGAATACATTTTCTGCTTTTTAAGGTCGAACATTACATTTTGTACCGAAGTTTTAACCACTGTTTACTTCACACACGCAGGTAGATATGAATTTCGACTAGCGTTACTGGAAAACTCTAATTTTGAAATAAAGCCAACTTTTTAATCGCCAAAAATGAGAATATAGTGTTGTAAATTTACAAAATCAAATTTGTAAGTTTTTGAAGGAATTTTTAAACTTTTTTCAATATTTTATATTTAGTATTAGCTAATTTAAATTTAAAATGCTTGTCTTGTTTAACCTTCCTACCCTGAATGGGTCTAATCGACCCAGATCAATAATGCGTTTCATTCGATTCAAACCAGAAAATTTTTCATAAAGTAAATTAAATAAATAACATAAAGATTTAAGTTAAATAAGTATGTTAAATGGATTTACAAAAAAAATTCTGGTGTGAAATATTTTAATCAAGTTTGAGTAAAATTTCAACAGGGTAGGAAGGTTAAAAAATATATCTGAGTCAATAGTCCGACAAGTGCCCTAGAAAATAACCAGAATTAACAACTTCTATGCCTTTTTAAATCATATAAAGGTGTATGGAACGCAATTTTTTTAATAAAATAAACGCCAAATTTATTCAATGTTATGCATTGCATTACATATTGTAAATTATTCAGTAAAATCTCTGTTTCAAATATGTTTATTTGACTGTAAATATCGTACAAGTTGGTAACCATGAATAGCATTTTCAAAATGTTATGCAGCTGTAAAAAAAGAAATAGATCTTTGCAGAAAAATTTTATTGTTTCTCAGACTTAGTTATATAGGCCTTAGAATTGCGTTAAATTTAAATGCTAAATGCAACCATCGCCAAAAGAGATTCTCTTGATAGGTCGACAACTCGAGCTGAGCCAATATCAGTGTGAGGGACTGTTTAATTTAAGAAATACTTGTAGGCAATTTGTTTCCATCCGCGGCTTTTTTGTATCAACCAAGGTTGCTTGTTTGATCTCAACTTTTACTTAAAAAATTCGTATTCACACTAGAAAATTAAAAAACTATTTTCGACAAGTTCAGCTATTCTGCATTTATGCACTTTGTACAATTTCACTTAGTTTGATTTAGAATCAGAATTTATAATTTACCCAGACCTGCCAACTGCTGCGAAAAAATCGTAGTTGCTGCGTTTTGTCTTGGCATTTTAAACTACGATGCTATAGCGATGATACAACCCAGAAAAAAACATGGCTGCAAAATAAACTTCTTAACGAAAAAACCCTCTTAAGTAGGGATGCACAACTGTGGCCCGCGGGCCAAAGTGATACCACTAATTTTATGCAGAATAATTTTCCATACAATACTGACAAAAACTTTGCTATGAAATAAAACAAACGTCACTTTTCAAATATTCGGGTGGCAAACGATTTTTTGGCAAAAAGGTTGTGCATCACTACTCTTAATCAATAGTAACCATGAGTGAATCGTGTATCTGTGAATATTTTTACAGGATTTGTCTTCCTCAGAAACAGAGGCATCATTTTAAGAGTTTTCTGAAATCTTTCTGTTCATATTTCTAGTGAAAGTTTATTGTCTGGATGTTCAAGCAACAGAATTAGTTTGCCCTTGGAAAGATTAAATGAACTGTTGATCAGTGTAAATTCTGAAATTGCACCAGAAATTTTTTATTACTAATTTTTTAAATAATATTTATGGAATATATATCATCTTATTATAGAAAAATAACTATTGGGTCGTTCGGAAAGTCGTTACCGTTTGGGAAAATCAATTCGTACCGGAAAAATATGTCCATTTATATCTAAGTATTAGATATCGGAAACAATATCTAATATTTAAATAATAGAACTTTCCGGTACAAATTGGTTTTCCCAAACTGAAAGAACTTTCCGAACAACCCAATATTAAAACTTTTCAAATGAGAATTCAGAATGTATAAATAAATTAAAATATGCAGACGTGGCAAGATTGCTGTTAACTCTAGAATGCTTATTGTAGCCATTTAGTAAATTTTACTTCAACCCCTTGAGGGGCGATAGGATAAATTACATCCCACCTAAGTTTAATTAAGATTCGCACCAGAAACGCTTCTTTAAATTTTACTTTTATAATTTCAAGGAAATAAATTGAAAAAATTGCTTTTTCGTATTTAAAATTTTTTTTTCTAAATTTCCGGTTTGAATTCAACTTTATACGAACGCAATTGCTTGCCCATTAAACGGTTATATTTTGTGCAGACCATAGCGCAGATTTTGAGACACGTTATTTTTCTCTTAAGTTTCCGTTAAAAGTTGACATGTGACATTTTTTACATTTTTCTTGTTCAATATACAGTAATTAGATAATAATTTTTGGGAGAGGGCATGGAGGATAAGAAATAATTCATGCACTAAACGGTTAAGGGGACAGTACACCTTTAAAATGGTCAAAAAATCGATTTTTCAATTTTTATTTCTTTATAAAGATAATTTTATTCTGAATAATTTGATACCAATATTTTAATTGTGCGATTCTTATTTACCGAGATATTGCTGAAAATGTCAACATTACTCCATAAGTTCCAAGCATCACGCTCCGGCGGAAAGTTTTAAAATGCATTCGAAAGCTGCTTTTGTTCAATAAAAAAATATTTTTTTCGTTAAATATTTTAACTTTATAAAAAAGCATATATTTTATTCACTTGAAAAGTCAATGTAATGTATAATATAACATTAAATGAATTTTTTTTAAAGGTAAGTGGAACGTTTCCTATTTACATAATTATCGTTTTTCACGCAAGTCTGTGTATTTTGTGTATTCTGCAGCGTTTTACAAATTTTTCAATATTTATCAATTTAAACTAGCATTTAATTTAATTTTTAATTCTGAATGTTATATAATTGTTTTGTTTTGTTCATTCTGAATTTTATATTTTAAAAATCCACTTTAATCATAAAACGGAATTTTCTCAAAATGTATTTTTTAGCGCTTTTGCGCATATCTCCAAAATCATTTGAAGTACAGCTCCGAAATTTTTACCTTACCTAAATGTTCATACAAAGATGACAAGGAACTAAAGTTATGCAGCTGTGTATAGTTTGAAAAAAATTATAGGGCTGAATGTGTGCAAAAATGAACGGCTTTTTCTCAAAATGAAGTTTTGCATGCTTGTGCATATCATATCTCCAAAACCATGAGAAGTATAGCTTCAAATTTTTTTCCTATCTAAATATATATATATATATACATGAAAATAAATTAGAATTATGCAGCTGGGTTTAGTTGGAAAAAAATTATAAGATTGAACGTGTGCAAAAAATAATGATTTCTGTTTTTTATAATTCAAAAGTAATTGCTATTTTTCTAACTAACCATTTATATAAAATTAAGTTTAAATTATAGTCTAGAATATTATGTTTATTTTAAGAAAAAAAATATGCAAATCTTATGAAATCTGCATGAGATATCATGCATGCAGTAAGCGATTGTTCAACGCTTATTCGACGTCATTTTTTTTTTTTTTTTTTTTTTTTTTTTTTAATCATTTTAAAACCTACTCTTTGGTATTTTTTGCACATTATATATCCAAATTAAATATTTTTAATGCAGTTCAATATCATATAAAGATATTTTGAAAGTTCTGTGCATCTAGGGACATTATTATTTACAAAAAAAAAAAAAAAAAAAAAAAAAATGCAAACCATATAATCGAATTTCGTATTTTTTGCGAGTCGCAAACATGTACACAAATTCCTACATTTTACTCCATTTTACAAACTATTTTTTTATTTATCAATTTAAACAAGCATCAAATTTAATTTTTAATACTGGATATGTTATATTATTAATAGTTTTATTTCTTTTTTTATGAGTTTTATATTTGTAAAATACATTTTAATCTTTAAACGGCCTTTACTCAAAATGATGTTTTTTACACTTGCGCGCGTGATATCTCCAAAACCGTTCAAAGTATAGCTTCAAAATTTTTACCCTGCCTACATGTACATATAATGAAGAAAATGGACTAGAATTATGCAGTTGTGTTCAATATGAAAAAAATTACAAGGTTGAATGTATGCAAAAATTCATTATTTTTTTATTTTCTATAATTAAAATCTAATTTCTCTGTATCTAATTAGCCATTGATAAACATTCTAGTTTAAATTGTAGTCCAAGGTATTATGTTTAATTTAAGATCAAATATATGCAAATCGCATGAAATATGCATGAGATATCTAGCGCGCAATGAAATACTATACGTCGTAATTTTTTTAAAATATCATTTCGAAATCGACCCCATAAAAAAAAATTGCTGTATTATATCTAAACTAAAAATTTTTAAAGAAAGTTCAATACCATATAAAGATATTTTGAAATTTTTGTGTTTCTAGAGACATTACTCTTTTTTTTTAAAAAAATGTACAGCACATGATACAATTTTACGTTTTCTGCGGCTGTTAAAGGTGTACTCTCCCGTTAAAAGAGTTCGTATACCTCCAGAAATTTTGTGGGCTAGAAAATTTTTCTGCCCCAGTATTATTTATTAGAATACCGCTCTTTAACCCTTTAACGGACAAAGCATTTTCGCTGCTAAGATGTTGAAATAAATGATTTATACCGGTAATTGCAAACAAATATATTTGTAAATAAGAAAAAGTGATTTTTCACATACATAATAAAATGAATTTTTTTAAATTAAAATTCCGGTGTCGTTGTTGTATTTCAGGATTAAAATTTTGTGGTTTCGTGGAGAAACCAATGAACGTTAAAGGGTTAAAATAAGATACAGTTCCGGACAGCTAACGTAGATTTCGTTTTCCATGTAAAAAAAATATACTGGTAAAATTCTTGGAAAAATTGCTGGACACGTGCAACCCTTCAGTTGAGTGCGTCCCACTGAACTACGGCTATTAAACTGTGGCCTGCCAGATATCGTTAATTTTTTTATTTTGTCGCATCGTAATTATAAAATCTATAAAAATATACATATTTTTTATAGCTAAAAAAGAGAAATTATAAGATTTCTAAATAAAGAATGAAATTTGTTGTACGTTTCAGGCGGATAAAGATGTTATAGATCAAATTTACATTTGCCGAAAATCCATCATTCGGGTATTTCGCACTTAATATCTGTTTTACACCATAGAATTTCTTACAAGTAAGTTACTAATTTTACATTTTTTACCACATTAAAAAATATTTAAAGTAATCTATATACATAAAATATTTACTATTGAAATCAAGCTATCATCAGAAATTCTTGAATCATCACATTTTTTAAAGTAGAACATACAAACCAAACTCAAATGCGAATTTTTATATTTTCTTCGCATCCCTAGGGGAGCAAAAATTTGGGGGCCAGCAGGCAGTGTCTAACCACTATTTGTTGTTTTTGTTGAACATTTTTGTGTAAAATGCTTGATAGAATGATATTAAATTTTCAGAGAAGAAAAAATACATGGGCCCATAATTTGATCGCTCCGCCCACCCAATTTTAATTGATTTAATTCGTAATTTATTTTTTCAGTTATTTAATCCCTAAAATGAAATTTTATTTTAGTAACATTCTAAAATAGTTTTGTTGGAAAAATAATAAGGACATCCATTAGACTAACCGGAGCACTTAAACCTCGTTCATCGATTGTATAAAGAGATTTCTCTCAAAAAAATGTCCAGCATACTTTGTTATCTGATTTAATGGCTCAAATTGATAAATCACTTAGGTTTAATATTACTCTATTTATAAGAAATAACTCATAAGAATATTATTTTATAAAATTATTTCTAAAATTATAATTAAATTATAATAATTTAAAAATTTGCTTAGAAAAAATAATAATAATTCCGAATTATCATTTTTAGCCATTCGCTACTCCCCTCTCTCTCCCCACACTAACGCACACTGAGGCAAAAAATGCATAGATACATACATGTGTGTTATTTTACACTGCTCAAAACAATTAAAGGATATTTGAAGTCTTATATAAAATAAAGATATAAAATAATATTTTTTTTTGCCGAAAATAGAAGAAGAGAATCACAAATGCAAATTTTTCTGGTTTTCAAACTGTGGAGTATGCAAATTTTGAGTTCGACGTCAAAAACGTCGCTTCAGCGGCAGCGAATGAAATTTGACTTTCAACTGGATAAAAGAGAATGAAGACAAGGATGATCGGCATTCAGTGATTGTTTTGTTTCGATGAGTACGATGTCTCAGCGAAGTCATTTGACAGATTCAGAAGCTTGGAGAATTGTTGGTAGGTTAGAAGAAGGGCAAACTCAAGCCGAAGTAGCGCAAGCCATTGTGTGTCACAAAGTGTCATTTCCAGGATCTGGAACCATTTTTTGGAGAGTGGATGTGCAGGCCGAAGACCAGGGCAAGGTCGTAGACGGGCAACAACGCCCAATGAAGATCGGTATTTACCGTTAACAGACAGGAGACACCGAAACATGAACGCTACTCGTCTCCAACAACACTTTCGCTCGGCTACAGGCACCACGATTTCAACTCAGACTGTCCGAAACCGGCTCCATGCTGTAGGTCTGTATGCTCACCGACCGATGGCATGTGTTAATTAACATCAAGGCATCGTCGCGACCGCAGGGAGTGGGCAACCGAGCATGTCAACTGGAGGAGAAATGAATGGAGCAATATTCTGTTTTCTGACGAGTCCCGTTTTTCTGTGCATCCGGATAATAGGCGTATTTTCATCTGGAGGGACCGTGGCAGTAGGAATAGTCCTGCGTTCGTGCACGAAAGTGTCAGATTTGGCTGTGGAGGTGTGTTGGTGTATGGTGGCTTCTCCATTGACGGGCACACTGACCTCTACATCATTCGAGATGGACCTCTCACTCATCGCCGATATAGGGATGAGATCCTCAGACCTATTGTAGTCCTTTACGCTGCAGCAATCGGCGATAACTTCATTTTAATGGACGATAACTGCAGGCCGCATCGTGAAAACCTGGTGGAGGATTTCCTTTTCGAGGAAGGAATCGTTCGAATGGAATGGCCAGCGTCATCTCCAGACATGAATCCAATCGAGCACGTTTGGGACGCTCTAGGAAGACGAGTTTCTGGCCGCCAACAACCCCCACAAACTCTCCAAGAACTGGAAAGAGCTCTTCTGGAAAGTGGGGCAGAATACCCCAACTCGTCATTAATAGCCTCATTGAGTCCATGCCTCAAAGGTGTTCAACGTTGCTGGCCGCCCGTGGAAACCATACCCCCTACTGAAAATGATTTTCTTTGAAGAAAACACATTTTCTTATTCTTTTTTTCTCATATGCACAAATTGTGTTTTTTTCCTTTTCTACACAAATGCGCAATAAAATACATTTTTTTCTGCCAAACATGTGTAATTTATTCTCATATAACCTACTATGTCTGTCGACCATGAATCAATCAGCTAAAAAGTTTCCCCGATACAAAATCCACCTAAAACTGCAATATCCTTTAATTGTTTTGAGCAGTGTACTTTTACCTTCCTGCCCTGTTGAAATTTTACTCAAACTTTATTAAAATATTTCGCACCAGAATTTTTATTTAAATTCATTTAACATACGTATTTAATTTAAATCTTTGTATTATTTATTTAATTTACTTTAAGAAAAATTTTCTGGTTTGAATCGAATGACAAGCATTATAGGACTGGGTCGATTAGACCCATTCAGGGTAGGAAGGTTAAAATGTTTGAGCCCACCCAATATTTTTGAAAAGTTGCCGCTAGTATTTGTGAGAGACTATCCGCCTAGATTTTTGCACCCCCGCGAATCACTATTCTTAGAACATGAATTTTATAATATGTTTCCTTTTCACATGTTGTCAGAATGTATGTGAATGATTTTTGTTTGAAAAAAATGGTCTCAATTACAAAAGAAAAAAAATTCGCCAGTAGTTTTTTTGCTTTATTTACTAGTCATATTTTTGTGACTTCCCTCTAATCCGAATAGCAACATATTGGCTATCATCAGTGTTTGCAATTCAGTGGATGTTTTTATTCAGATATGCCTTATTCACACCTGAAATTTAAAATTGGAATTTAAAATAGATTTTTTAATACAATTAATGACAGTCATTTCGTTGTTAAATAGACCGAAATTTGCTACTTAGATTTATTTTCTTGTGCAAATTCCGATTTCCTAAACTGCGAAATTTCTGGAACACATTCGATCCCGTGAATTAACACTAGAACCGTCATTAGGGGTCATTTTGACCCTTTGCCAAATTTTATAATAGTCGATTCGAACCAAAATTTTTTTATGAGATGTGTTAAATGTATGTAGTGCAAAACTAGGCTAATTAAATAAATTAAATTGCTTTAAATAAAAATTCTGGTTTGAAACTCATTTTTAAAAAACATGAGTAAAAACAGCCGGCGGTTCTAGTGTTAAAGGATTAAAATCAAATAAGCAAAGCATAAACGTTAGAAGGCATGCAAAAATTGGAAACGTATTTTTTCTTAATTTACGAGTTTGAAAGCTAATTCCTTTATAATTTTGCATAATTCTTCACACTATTTACCATCTGCAAAATTCTGATGTGCAAATTATGCTAAACCAATTATTATTAAAGATTAATATACATCTTAATTTTAATATTTAATGCAAGCTTCATGCCTAAATTGTAAAATTATTCTAAGCATATTAATTTAGAAATCACATGCAAAACTAACTGAAACATGCTCCCTTTTCAAATGATAATTTGATACGTACTAGATATTTGAACGTTATAATTAAATACTAAATATCGCCTCTTAAGTTTCACTATCAGATTTCTCATGTGATAGTGTTCAAAACAAGTGGTAGGTATAATGTTGTACGTTATGTATTAATATTTACATATGCATTGCGAACAAATAATGAATTATATAAAATCTGTAATGATTTTTCACATATGTAACTCTACATTGCACGAATATTTTTTTTGAAAATTTGTTGTTTTATACTTATTTTTAGTGTTGGATACCAGAAATTTTAAAGAGTAATTCTTTGCTTTATTTACAAGCAGACTGTAGTGAATTACCCAAGACGAATATTTCTATTCAAATATAGTCGATTTCAGTAACTGAGTTTAATTATTTTACGATAAATTCGAAATTATTGATGGATATTGCTCTGTTTAATGCGGGTTCTCAATATGATACCACTTTATTTCTACTAGAAACGTAAACTTCCATTAGTAAAAATGAATATCTGTTTTCAGCATTATTTTTGTCGGAAATTTTGTGTTCAGAGGATGTCTAAATAAGAAATTTTATAATTAAATTTACTGGTAGAAGTTTTCCCAGGTTGTAATCAACCCCTGCAAAGCGGTCACAGTTGAAGCGTCAATGTTTTAACCCTTTGAGCTCTGATGGTTGAATTTTCTACCACTTAATATTAATTTGGAAATGTCAGAACGACACCAGAAAATTCGACCAAATTTATTTGAAAAAGGTTTAATGCATTTTTTTCGTATATATTGTTAATCGATTTTTTTTTTTTTTTTTTTTGGCAAAATACTGGTTCCAATGTGACATTTGGAAGTTTGAACAAATTTACTCACCAGAGCTCAAAGGGTTAAGAATAATGAAATTATGAATGAAAAGGAGGTGATGTATAGTACATTGTCAATCATTTGCGACTGAAATAACTTGAGGAGGTTGTTACAAGTTGACTGCTGTATTTTTTAATTGGATCCAAAGTTTATAATTACCGCATATGAAAATTTTCACCAGAAAACTTTAACAGAAAATTTCGTCTTATTTTAGTGCCTTATTGAAGGGAAATTTCTCTCACAAATATGCTAAAAAATTTCTATTTATTTTTACTAGCATCAGTTTGCCAAGGTATTATAATCTTTTCATTGACAGCGGCAAGAGGTTGTCACAATGTGGCGGATCTGTTACCACCAAATTAAACTCTTACCAGTAAAAGTGAATATCATTTTTTGCCATTATTTTTCCATTTATTTCCTTATTTTGGCGCTGTTACTATGTTAATGATGAGTTTAAATAAACAGAAATTTTCTGCATTAATTTACTGGTGGGAGATTGTTGCCGTGGTAATGAACCCTCTGCGAAAGCGGTTACAGTTGAAGCTTCGCTATTTTAAGAATATGTGAGTTCGTCTTTCTTAATAGTTCCTCTTAAATTATACTTCCGTGGAAATGTCTGATATTAACCCTTTCAAGCGAAGGGATTCCACGGCGGGATTAAATTAAAAATGTACAAGTGACACTAAAAATATTTTAATAAAATTCTGATTTTACTTTAAAAGTTTAATAGTACACGTTTTTATTTTCAAAAGAGTCTGTTTGTGAATTCAGGTGTGAGTCAATCATAATTTTACGAACAGAATTTTTCTGTGATGGAATAGGTTAAGTAAAACAAAAACATCGATTCTAAATTTCTGTATAAAAATGGATACCAAACTGACAATACTCACCCGCACATTCACAGAAAATCCTTATTCTTAGTCAAGTGTCCACGTTGCATGTGGCTTATCGGTTGCTAACACATGGGAATCTGGTATATTAAATATACCCTCTCGTATAAACATTGCCTTATCTGTAAAAAGGATACGTAAGCAGGGTGCGTAGTCATCAACAAACTCAGAGGATTTTAATTCTTTTAGCATCAGAAATTCTTTAAAGTACTGGTTGTTAGATCTGAAAAAGTATTTCTTTTTCGTTAAATTAAATAAATGTTACATTATAAAAATTCTGGTAAAAGGTGCTTACAAGGTCCTTCCAGACTACGCACCCTGGTAAGCATGTAAGGATATGTAAAGTCCGGCTTAGATAAATGTTGCTGCAAAACCTACTGCAGAATTTCAGACGCAGAAGCTACTCTTCCTGAATCAAAGTTACTCACTAAAAATATAAGGGCTAAGATGGAATTTTATTTTACTCTCTCCAAACATATGGTTTGATTTTGCTACTTGATTAGGGTCTACCAGCCACAAAATTAGAAATGCTTTCTTTTAGACTTATACTGCGCATAGCTCTTTTTCAACTAGCTTCATTTCTGGTGACTTAGGAAAGAACCTCATTCACAAAGAAACTTTTACTGCATTCGTGATTGCCAGTTTTGATCATTAATTCCATCCGAAGCAGTTATTGAGAGTTGTTTGACGGTCGTTCTTTACAACGTTTTTATTTTTGAGAGATTTACAAGGTTTTTGGAATTTTTAAAGATGTGAAAGGCTTCGTGGAAATAAAATTGACTAGTAGAAATGGAAGAAGAAATAATACAAGCTTTAGCAAAGTCGAAACAATGATTGGGACCAATGGAAACTTGTGTATACATATACATAGCGTACACTACATCAGCATGCGTGCTTTTGAAGATTTATTTTCCTGTGTAAAACAGTTTTTCTGACTTTTTCTCTACCTTCCCACAAAATTTTAACGATAAATTTTTAATCTTCCTGTATTGGTGTATCCAAGTATTATACATTAAGAGATTTTTTCTTTTTACTATCTCTATCGAAGTTCTACGAAATCAATTTTATAAATTTTATCGGATAAAGCTGAATTTCTAATACACCTATATAATAATTAAATGGTTAAAAAAAGACAAAAGTTACAATTTCTAGGAATAAACAAATGATATTTGTTTCAAAAACCCATTACTTCAACAAAAAATATATGAAAAAACATTTTGATCAACTGTTTTCATGAGAAGGTTAATAGTTCAAGTGAAAGCGGCAATTATTGAAAGATATCTTTTGATAAAGCAACAATATTTTTGACCTTTCAAGAAAATTAATGATACTAATTCCCGAAGTCTTTTATAAGAATTTTGTTTGTCTGAATTTTTTTTTTTTTTTTTTTTTTTTTTTTTTTTTGCTTCTCTATTTGTAAATATAATGTAGGAAATATAATTCTGATAAATTTAATCCTTTAAGTTCTATTTCTCATAAGGTTTGTTATTTTTTAAAAGATTGTATCATACGTATTAGGTTTTTTAACAGTATTTGCATGAATTCTTGTTTATCAGTTCCTTAATTTTGGAATATTAATTTTCGCCTTGCAATTATGAAGCAAGTTTGCTAAAAAAATGAAGCAAATCTTTAATCGGTTAAAAGGCCAAACGGTATTTGTGGTATTGAAATTCGTGGACTTGATAACCGTCATGTATATCTATATTTACGATAATAAAAAAAAAGACAGGCTATCACATTATGTTTCATATTAGATTGCTAAAGTCACGGGATGTGTTCTGGTGTATCAGCTTTCGTGCATCTTGTAACTCAAGCGATGTTAAAAAGATAATACGTATAAATAACTTCGGTAGCCCGCCTTTTTCATTGTCCTCTAAACCCTTTCCCTTACAGTGGTCCCACAGCAAAACAACCTAGATTTTATTCCACATTTACACACAGCATCAAAAATAGTTTAAGAAAATTTTACTTTTACAATGATACGTTTAAAGTAAAGAGTTTTAAAATTCTAAAGAAGTCGTTTGTAAGTTCCGATGTCATTCAATCCTTTCATCATTTTACGAACAGAATATTTCGGTGCTGGAAAGGGTTAAATTATAGCACTTTTACGCTTTTATGCTACCACTAAAGGTTATAAGAACATTTTGATTTTAATAGTCGATATTTGCTTTTAAAATGAGGCAACATTTACTATTATATTTTAGTGATAAGAAAAAAAAGTGTAAAATCTGGCAGCTGTGGTTAATTACATTCTATAATTTAATGATTAAAAACTATGTTTAACACAGGATCGACCGTAGTAGATAATTTGACCAGAATCAATTTAATATATTTCGATCCAAATCAGAAACGTCAGAATAAAATTAATAAAATACGTGCTTCATAAACGTTCCTTTCCAATTATTTCAACATTAACCCATTCGTGCCCTGCATCTTTTGCGTAAATTTTATTTGGTTGGCACCACTATTTTTAGAAGATTTAAGTTTAGTTCATTAATGACGAAAATGCATCATTTAAATAAAATAATTATTGCTTTTCTTTTTCTGTTTGATTCTGAAGAAAGATTCTGTTAAATTTTTGTGGTGTGAAAAATCGTATTAAGCACTCCCTGACGAGCCGCTACTGGATTTGAGGCTACTCTCAAAAAATTTTCGAGCATCGTACATGCTGTAGATTTTGCTAGCCATCGCAGACACATACACACACACACACAGAACATTTTCTTCTTTTATTAGTATACTAGCTGACCCGCCCGGCGTTGCCCGGGTCCGCATTAACAATATTAAACGAACTTGAAATTTGTATGATTTTATAATTAACTCGAAACATGCAGAAATGCATTGTCTGAAATACGTGGCCACTGACTGTGTAAAAAATTGGTTTAAAAAACAACTAATATTAAGCTCTAAAAATACTCAAAATGAGCAATGAGAAACACGGGAGGGAATTTGTATTTTTTGTGCTAAATATAGTGTGGGATGAGTTATTGTACCACCTTAATATCATTCGTGTTTCTGAAGTGCCTTACATTCACCACTTACAGCAGTGTTGAATTTAAACTTTAACCTGTTGTTTTTTATTTCTAATTAACAACAGTGTTTTATTTTTTTTATAACCCTGTAAACTCGATCTATTCATTTATAATCACCCTGTACATATATGTTGTGTAGGTAATTATTGATATGCTGTAATTATTTGTTGCATCATACTTATTGACATTAATTTTTTATATCTGTTTAATGTAGAAATGTTTGGCTTCAAGTTTTATCTAAAATCAATAGTTTAAAATAACAATTTTTTAAATCCGATAAATTACAGAAAATATCTTTCTATATTTTATCAGATATTTGATACATGATCTAATAACTTTTGATTACACTCGAATTTTTTCATCCTTCAAATTCGAAAGTCGATATTTCAATACTATTTTCTTTTTGCCGCCAGACATTCCAAATGATTTTTTCGAAGCATTTTAAATATAAGATTTGTCAGTTTATTAAAAAAAATAACTGACTATATAAATAACTGACAGTAGGGGTTGGAAAAATACGCTACATTTGTCTTCTTTTCTTTTTGTAAATTTTTATATAGCGGCCACGTCTTGTACTACATTTTTAAATAGCAATATTTGTCTTTTTTATGACATAAATTTTAGGATTAGCCATAGCTGCTTATGCTATTTTTTGTATCACAAAAATTTAACCCTTTAAGCTCTGGTGGGCAAATTTCTTCAAAATTCCAAATGTGACATTGGCACCAGTATTTTTCAAAGTAAAAAACCGGTTAACAATATACACGAAAAAATGCATTAAACCTTTTCAAATAAATCTGGTCTAATTTTCTGGTGCCTTTGTGACATTTCGAAATTAAAATTATGTGGTAGAAAATTCTACCAACAGAGTTCAAAGTGCTAATAATAAATTTTACTTTTTCAACTATTAGTGCCTAGCGTCCCTAAAAAGGGACGCTTCAAAAGGTGCATTCAGCACTGTTTTTGAGACCGGTAAAAAAGAAAAGCAATAATTATTTTATTTCAATGATGCATTTTCGTGATTAACGAACTAAACTTAAATCTTCAAAAAATAGTGATGCCAACCAAATAAAATTTACGCAGAAGATGCTGGGCACGAATGGGTTAACCTGCCAACTAACCCTTTCCGGCACAGGCAAATACTGATAGGAAAATGAGAAATTATCGACTGTTACCGGAATTTACAAACGACTTTTTTTAGAAATTAAGAATCCCTTAATTTAAGCTTCCATTGTAAAAGAAAAATTTTATTAAAATATTATTGGTGCCGTTTGCAAGTTTGGAATTAAAATTGGGTATCCCGGATTGGGCACGGTGTGTCCAAAAGGGTTATAAACTGATTTATTTTTTCAATCTTCTTCGCGTAAAAGAAGCGTAAGAGGAAGCTATGGATTAACCCATTTGCATCGCTAATTCATATATTGTTGGTACTATATCAAACAATCTAAAATGAAAACAGTGTTATCAGTGGGCTACTTTTCTATATTCACATTTCATGATTGGCAACACTTTTTTGAAATAGTAAAATTCTACTGACCGAAATATGCAGTAATTTCGGGTGTATAAGCCGCGGATCAAACAATTCTTTTTGGACCCAGAAATCTTATTTAGTGATTGAAGGCAAATATTTACGTCGATCTAAGTAGTTACATTTGTTTCTTAAAAAATTCTGGGTCGAAAAAGAATTGTTTGATCCGCGGCTTATACACCCGAAATTACGGTAGTTAATGAGACGTCAAATAAGACAAAAACAAGGGATATCATATTGTTTCAGAGAAGTGAAGCTAATCAAGAAATCGGAATTTTAAAAAGTAACATACTGACAACACGGTTTTTACATTGGATAGTTTGATATGGCACCTACAATATGAGAAAATTTAAGATTTTTTTTCTAAGCAAAGACATCAAACTTATACCAGAATTTCTGAATAGTAGTTTTTGCTTTATAATGGCAGATTTTTCGTGGTTACATAAACCGAAAATTCTATATTTGGAATTTTGACATAGTAATAACAGAAATAAAGACCTAGCAGCAGTTTGTTTCGTACAAATACATGTTCCTTGCAAAAGTGAAAAATGTTTAACAATTAACAATGTAAAATTGCAAAAATTGTGGCATTGTAAAATTTACAATGCCACAAGTATATATGAGGACCCCAGAAGCCAAGGGGTATAAGTGACAAAATTAAAAAAATTGAGTTAAGTGCACAGTGTATCTGGAAATATGCTTTTTTCATTTCAGGTAAAAAAATATAGGTCATTTTCTGATTATTTGGGGAGTTATAGAGATAAACCACTTTTTTCGAAAAACTAACAATATTGATTAATTATACATTTAAAGTAAATTGTAGTCTATTTTTTTTAACAGTTATTGAAATGAGAGTTCAAAGATTAGAATGCAACAAGCAGATGTTTCCTATTTCAATTTAGTCAATTGTTATTGATGTTCCAATTTAACATCAATTATCTTTAAACTCAAATTACTCCAAATCGACATTTTGTCACTTGTACCCCTTGGCTTCTGGGCTCCTCATATATATTTTTGAGATTATAGCATTTTATCGGAACAGATTCACCAATGGATTTTCAACAAAGTTGAAAAGTGGTTATGATTTCGGTTTGTCTAGCCGTCTTGCCACGCTCTATCTCCTGTAAATATACTTGGATTGCCCTGAAATTTTTGGACGTTACTGACGTTAACCCTGGCAAGAAACTTTGCATTTTTGTCTTTGGTTTGGCGCAGCATGTCCCACAAGGGATTTTGCGCCATAAAAACTTATACAACCAACCAACCTAGCAAGAAACTTGTTTCAAAAGAAATATTTAGTATGATTACTTTATTTACAGAGACAGTCAAAAGTTTACCGTTACATTGCAGCCTATGGGGAAAAATGGTTTCAAATGAATCTTAAATATGTTCCAACTTTTCAAACATATTAAAAGTTATATGCATTTCCAAAGTGCATTAGAAAAAGATTCTCTAAAATAAGCAGTGAAAAAAATAGCTATTACAAATTTACAGGGCTACACATAAGAATTCAATTGCATAATGGTAAAGAGGAGAATTGTGTGCGACATATTTTAATTATGTTAAACTATTCCATATGTAATAAAATTAATATGTCGCTGATACTTAATATAAGTTATACGATACAGTCATGTACAATACAAAGTGCATACCATTTTCAGGGCATACAAAAGATTTCTAATGGAATATTCTTCCCGACGTACTGTATTTGTATCAGATGATGGCTGGTGGATGGATAAATGCATTTTAATTATAATATAAGTTTTTAAGTTTCACTAAATCTATGCATATTATATGATGTGTATAACTGCTATAGTTAATATACAGGGCTACTAAAGAGAGCTCGCAAATGTTACTGAATATGAGCGTAAATTACTTGAAGGTGATTTCTAAATAAGTTATGCCTTTTTATGCTCAAGTGCATTTAATTTTCTAAGAAATGTTTGTAGAATATAGATAAATTAATGAACACAGGGCCAGGTAGAGAATTGGTTACATGCACTTCTTTGAATGATAATTTCTGTGAATGGGATTTTAATAGCTTTAAGAGAGTTTTAATTCAAAATAATTTTTAGCTGAATGCTGGCGCGTATTAAAAGTACTAAATAAGTTACAGGTCTGAACAAAAATATTCAAGTGTTTCCATTTATTAGTATAAATTACTAAAAAAAAATATTTCAACCTGCTAGGCATTTTTTTGCTAAACTAAATTTCATAAGTATATAGTATCAACTGACTGGTCAAATACAGGACTGTTCGAAAGTATTGGAATACATATTTGGCTGCATGTAGTAACCTTATTTTCCTAAATAACGAAGTTTTGTTACAGATATCAGGAATTGTTGGAAAACTTTTCATAATCTATGCTTAACGCATGTTTTTTTCTAACTTCTTTAAAATAAAATCTCAATGAATTGTCTGTGATTCTGGTGTTAACCCTTTCCGGCACGAGCAAATACTGTCAGTAAAATGAAAAATTATCGACTGACACCAGAATTTAGAAACAACTTTTTTTGAAATTAAAAATCCCCTAATTTAATCTTTCACTGTAAAAGCAAAATTTTATTAACATATAATTGTTACCGTTTGCAAGTGTGGAATTAAAATTAGGTATCCCGGACAGTGTGCCGGAAAGCGTTAAAAAGCGGAACAACATTTGGAAATACTTCATCGATTTCACAAAACGTTTCGATGCGCGTGTAATGTTTTGCAGCTTAAATGATTAGCATGAATATTCGAACTTTTCCAAATCATTGCAAAATTGACTTGGCCAATAGTAAATTATCCTAGACCTTTTTATCCAGCACACTATTTCATTTAATTCGGAAATTTTATATTATTGGAATTCATATTGGTGAATTTCTGCCGTATTAAATACTTTTTTTTTATTTAACCAGAATCTTTTTTTTTTTTTTTTTGATTAATTTAATTTATAAACTAAGTTGAAAAAAAATGTAAGTTTTGGTAGAAAAAATATTTAAAACGGCGGGAACAATGTTGCGTACCCAATATACCATATGAATAAAAATAATCTTTTTCAATATATCGATATTCAGAAAAGTTATGTTCTTATTTCTGAAAGATTTTCTTTGTTTAGATGAAGTGTCAATTAAAAAAGATGTGCGAATTAATTATATGACAATCAGCCCTTCTAATTCCACTTTCCATTTTTTTAATTACAAGATTTAAAATGCGTTATACTAAAAATTATTTTTTGCTTTAATTACTTGATGAAGATAAAAATAACATTCTTTTATTGAAATGTTCTTATTTGTTTTGTTAAAAAAACAGTAGCAGGGGTATCAAGAGATGCAGATTTTGGATCGATACTATTTCAAGTTTCGTACGCATCAAGGGATATGGGGATTTTAACTGTTTTCGTACAAGAAATTTCATAAAGTACTGCTCGGTAAATCAAAAATAAAAAAATTTTATTTCTTTCATTAAATAAGGTAATTTTTTTTACGAAAATTCTGGTAAGAAGTCCTTGGAGCATACGAACTCTGTATTTGTATAATCTAAAACATCTTCGCTTTATTCAATTGCCGATTTCTGTAAGTATTTTAAAGATAATAATGTGTTATATTTATATATATATAAGCCGTTTGTAAAAGAATATTCCAGTTCAGTTTCAATGGTATATTGTAAGACATTTTACAGCAAATAATTCATCAAGAGGAAGATAAACTAATCTAAATTACTCAATGTGTACTTTTCTTTTATGCAGCATTCCTTTCAACGTAAAATTCAATTCTTCTTCACTTTGTTTAACAAGACCGTATTAATGGAAGAAATAGCATCTCCAATTCTGTGTCTCATCACTTGCATACTATTAGGTAGTGGCGGAACGTTGACATGATCTTTTATAAAGATATAAATGAAAAAATTGGATTGCCTTTAAATTTAAATAGGTATTCCAGCAATAATGCTTTACGCTCAGGAGTCCCATTTTGTGTATGTGGCACTGCAAGTAAATCAATAACAAAGCATTAATCGCGCATGCGCTTATTTGAAACATTAAGAGTAACTGTTCATTTGAGACAGTGAACCAACACGCAACGACGCTTACATTTGATACTATTAAAATTTATAACGGCGAAATAGTTTTATGGACGTCTTCTGTAATGTCATTAAAAATCTTTCCTGGCATCCATTATGTACATATTCCTACAAAAAATGTTCTTTGGAATAAATATCATATAATATATCTAAGAAATTAAAGGGTCATAATACATTGCGAATGGTCAAAATATTGATTTTATTTTTCATTTTCGTCTCAGAGTATAACTACTCCTCTAAAAACTTTGAGCTCTGATGGGTAAATTTTTTATAAATTCCAAATGTCACATTGGCATCAGTATTTTGCAAAGAAAAAATTCTGTTTTGGAAATACTCGAAAAAATGCATTCAGTCTTTTTCAAATAAATTTGGTAGAATATTTCGGTGCCATAGTGGCATTTTGGACTTAAAATTAAGTGGTAGAAAATTTAACCTTCAGCGTTCAAAGGGTTAAAAACATACTAGTGAAATTTGAAAGGTGTATCGTTAGTAATAAAAACGTTATTAACTCTCTTATTCCCAGTGTAAAATGTGTTCCTGAAATGGTTTAATTCAGAGAATTGGAATTCATACCAGAAAATCTAAATAGCGAATTTCTGTTTATTTAATTTCGAAATGTCTACCAATTGTTAAAGGAAAATTCCTAGTATAAATTTATGGTGTTGATAAAGAATATCTCAATAAAAAACACATTAAATCGGGACACTTATGGCAGTAGAAGTGCTATCATGGGCATTAGAGCATTAAAGGTGGGTTGTGTTTATGACGGCCAATTATCTACACGAGGGATATAGGCCCTACGGGGAGTGCCTCCATGGGGGATTTCTAAGGGAATCTAACCTGTATTTACGCAAGGAAATCCAAGACTTTAAGAAAACCACGGAAAACTCCAAACGATTAGGCCGACGGGCGAGACTGGGTTCGAACCCAGCACCTCCCATCTACTAGTTTCGAGAGAACAACCTCCGGATCACTGGTGGGGGCTAGAGAGTTAAAGATTTTATGCGCGATGACAGAATTTAAAGGAACGCAACGCCCATCCAGCGAACCTGGTGAATTAAAAAAAAAGTTTCTTTCGTGCGTGTCAAATTGCCGTAATTTCCTGCATATAATCCGCGGATCAAACAATTATTTTTCGACCCAGAAATATTTGAAAATTAAATGCAACTTTTTACATCGCGGTAAATATTTGACTTCGATTACAAAATAAAATTTCTGGGTCGAGAAAGAATTGTTTGATCCGTGGATTATAGGCAGGAAATTACGGCAGTTAGGAATATTGTTTAACACTAGAACGCCCGGAAATTTTACACAAGTTTGATAATAATATTTACCACCAGAATGTTTATTCAAAATTATTTCATTGATCTATTTAACGTAAATTTCCGTGGTATGAATTAAAATTATTTTAAGAAAAGATTTCTGGCTCGATTTGAAATTTAATCACATGGTCGGAGTCGAATCGACTCCATCCGGGCGTTCTAGTGTTAACCCTATCCGTCACAGAAAAATTCTATACGTAAATAGATGAAATGATTGACAAACACATGAATTTACAAATTAGCTTACTTGAAAATAAAATTTAGTTATTGTAAACATTCATTGAAAAAGCAAAATTTTACCGTTCGGAATTAATCCTTTTATGCCCATGGTAGCATTTTTGATTATATCAATGTTTCTTACTTGGTGAATTTCGTTATACAGATATTCTCTATTCACACCAGAAAATAAAATCAGTTATTTAAAATAGAATTTTTCGCTTTAATGAATGCAGACATGTCGTTATTAAATAAATCGATATTTGCTATTTAGATTTTCTGAGTTACGCAATTTCTGTAGCGCAATCTACCATTGGAATTAGGGACCTTGAAGGTCACCGGTATATTGTATATATATACCATTACTTCAGGGTGCTGCTTACTTACTATCCAAATTCGCTTCCGTAATGTTAAGTCTATGGGCGTTTGATGCATTCTTATATTTAAAATATCTCCCGGAGAAACTCATATTTTTAACATCTTCTTTCGGTGTTTTCTTCTTAAAGGATGCCACTTTTTTCTAAGTTTTCAAAATATTCCTAAAATCTGTGCTTAATTTAATATTTTATGTGTTAAAAACTGACGAATTGAAAGCAAAAATTTAACACTTCATATAAAAAATTCATATAAAATTAAGCATAGATTTAAGAAATATTTAGAAAACTAGGGAAAAAAAGTGTCATCCTTTAAGACGAGATCACTGGACAAAGTAGTTCAAAATACTAATATTCTCAGTATATATTTTAAATATACGAATCTATCAAATGCCCATGGACTTTACGGAGGGGGATTCAGAAAATGAAAGTCCAGAAGCCTTAATTTTAATTCCCCAATGCCATATTCGAACCAGAATTTAATAACTCAATTTTGCTTTGTATTACATATGCGAAAATAATTATATTATATTTAGACCTACTTTCATAGAAATTTGTTTATAAATGCCGGTGACAATTAATCATTTGAACATCTAACCGCTTCGCTAATGGAAGAAGTTAAATACTAAAACACGATAATCTCGAGTTTTATCATATACTAGCTGACCCGCCAGGCATGGCCCGGTTCCGTATTAACAATATTAAACAAACTTGAAATTTGTATGATTTTATCATTAACTCGAAGCATGCAGAAATGCATTGTCTGAAATACGTGGGAGCTGACTGTGTGAAAAATTGGTTTAACCCTTTCAGGGGCGGTGTTTGCAGTCTGCAAACACCTAATATTACTGTTCCAATTTCGAACTGGCACCAGTAAAATTTTAGTAAAATTTTGATTTTATAATATGTGCGAAAAACAGCTTTTGATTATTATCAAATAAGTCTGTTCTTAAATTGTGGTGTGAGTCAATTATTTGAACATTTTCGGAGCAGAAATACCTTGCCCCTGAAAGGGTTAAAAAACAACACCTAACATTAAGCTCTAAAAATACTTAAAATGAGCAATAAGAAACACGGGAGGGAACATGTATCCAACGATTGCGTTATGTTCGTGTTAAATTGTTGATATTTATCCGTAAAAATCACTGTTAAGTCACGTAACTAATTATTTTTTTTACATGCAAATCCCAAGGGAAATATTTTGAATTTCAAACTAATTATATCACTCTTAAATCCAACTATACCGTGAATGAAATCGATACTCGATGATAAAAGGTTGGTATATAGTATCATAATTTCAGAGCCATTTAACTAAACTAAGTGTATATTTTTAATCAAAACATGCATAATGTTCACTCTATGGACAAATTATTAACCGTCAACTTTTGTACCGTAACCATAACCTGTATGTAACCTAACTGCGACTTAAAAGTACCCTACCGTAACTTAAATATAACATAAATGTAACCTAGCCGTCACTTAATTGTAACCTATCCTTATTCTAATCATAAAATAAATGCAATTTAACTTTAACCTAACTTTAAATTAACCGTGATCTAATTATAACCTAACGTGAAATTAAAAAAAATCAAAGACTTACCGTAATGTAATTGCAACCTAATCGCAACCCAAATGCTACCTAATCATATATAAGTGGGTTCATGTCCATGGAAATTATTTTGTCTTGTTCGGATCTTCGTTTTGATTCACTAGAATATTTTCGTCGGGTTCAGATTTGGTTCGATTCAGATTTCCGGTGTTTTTTTAAAATTCGATTTAAATGTTCGGGTCGAATTCAGGTCTATGGAAATTATTTTGTCTTGCTCGGATCCAGTTATGGTTCTGTGAAATATTTTTGTAGGGAACAGATTTGGTTCAATTCAGATTTCGGCGTTTTCTTCAAATGGAATTTTTGAGGTCAGGTCTTCCTGCGTGTCCACGTAAATTTCTCTGTCAGATTCGAATAAAGACATGGTTCACTGGAATATTTTTGTCAAGTTCAGACTTGGTTCTGTTATGATTCTTTCCAATATTTTGGTCGAATTCAGATGTGCTTGGGTCAAATTTCAGGCTTTTTCAAATCGGATTTTTTTAGGTTTGATTCGGGTTTATGTCCATGGAAATTATTTCGTCTTTCTCGGAACGGGTTATAAATCTTTGGAATATTTTTATCGGGTTCAGATTTGGTTCAATTTACATTTGGGGTTTTTCTTCAAATAGGACTTTTGGGTTCGGGTCTTCTTGCGTGTTCACGAAAATTATTCTGTCTTGTTCGAATAAGGACATGCTTCACTGGAAAATTTTTGCCAAGTTCAGATTTAGTTCAGTTCAGATTTCGCGATTTTTTCAAAGAAATATTTTGGGTTCAGACTGGGTTCATATGCATGGAAATATTTTGTCTTGTTCGGATCCGGTTGCGGTTCTTTGAAATAGTTTTGTCAGATTCAGATTTGGTTCGATTCAAATTTTAGGTATTTTTTCGAATGGAAGTTTTAGGTTCGTATCGAGTTCATGTCCACGGAAATTATTTTGTCTTACTCGAATCCAGTTATGGTTCTTTCGAATATTTTGGTCGGATTTAGATGTGGTTTGGGTCAAATTTCAGGATTTTTCAAATGGAATTTTTTAGGTTTGAGTCGGATCTATGATCACGGAAAGTATTTTGTCTTGCTGGGATCGGGTTATAGTTCTCTGGAATATTTTTATCGGTTTTATATTTTGTTCGGGTGATATTTCGAGTTTTTTTTAAACAAAATATGTAGGTTCGGGTCAGGTTTCATGCCCACTAAAATTATTTTTCCTTGTTTGGATCGGGTTATGCTTCATTTGAACATTTTTCCGGGATTGAGATTTGGTTCGGGTTAGTTATCAAATCCATAGTTTTTTTTTTTTTCAAACAGAATTTTTAGGTTCGGGTCGGGAAATTTTGTCACGGAAATTTTTTCTATCACGGATCGGAGTGTGGTCTGTTTTTTTCTGGTTGGGATTGGGTTATGTGTTAATTAGTCTAAACATTAAGGTTATAATCAGTTTTGCTACTATTCTTTTTATGGCTATTTCTGATGAATAATTTACTTTGCTATTTGATAATTTATTATGGTGTATGAATCGTTTGCGGATTCGAACAATTGTACACCAAATTTTATTTTTGTTTAAAAAACAAATTAAAGCCATAATACAATTTCAAATTGAATAGAATACATATAAATTTTTTAAATGATAAAAAAATAAACTCCTAGAAAACTGTTGTGTGATTTTTTTTACTGCAACACAGCTAATGACTCATACATTCTAATGTTCAAAATGCTAAAAATGCGTATAACCATACAGAAAAATAAATTGAGTGGAAGTATAATGTCTTGGGGTGACGCCAAAAATGCAACCATAAAATCCGCTACATAAAGTCCAAATAAGCACCAACAAAACCATGTGCTTTGACAAGCCGATCAATTCAAACTGGTTTAAACCCGTATTTCTTTGTTTTTATTTTTTACATTTTAAACTGTTATCGAATAGATGACTAAAATTTCGTTTAAAAATAATGTATTGTGTCATTATTGGCTGTAATACACGATCGGAATGCATGAAAGATACAAATATATCAATCAAAGACAAGAAGTATTTGATTATTTTTATCATATGACTTTGAAATATCTTTAGTTATATTCTTTCGTTAATGTCTTAAAATCGTTTGCACTCTGAAATCTAGATTTTAGATTAATATTTGTTATTTAAGTTTTCATGCATGATTTTAAAAGAATGTTTTCATCAATATATTTTATATATTGACATAGAATTATTAATATGTTGTTAAAACATAAACATTTTTCATCTATGTTATAAAGTATTAAAAAGTTCTGAAAAAAAAGAAAACTTTTAGTAATACAATTTTTAGTTCAAATCAAATGTTTTCAATATTTTATTTTATTTTACTTTGAGATTTAATTATTTCTAATTTTCCAATTTCAGTTATTTTAAAAGCAAACATTTTTTAAATAAATAATATAATAGAAAAAAGACCATTTAAAAAAATTACTATTTCTTCGTAAGATATGCTTCATCTGTAATTCATTTCTTTCAATTCGTCTTATTAATACAAAATCCCTTCCACATGCTTTTGTTTGGGACATTAAATTTGGTTGGTTGTATATGGTTTAATGACGCAAAATCCCTTCAGGGACATGCTGCGCCAAAATCAAAGACTAAAAAAGCAAAAGTGAGTAATATCTGGATGGGGCATTCCATCCAGATATAGTCAAGCGAAGGTAGATGATTAAAAAATTAACATGCCAAAAAATTAGAAGTAAATAACCAGAAATTGCAAACTGAGAATCAAAATCATAAAATGAATAAGAATAAAGATTAACCGATCATATGTCAAAATAAAAACCTGCACTTTTTAAAAAAGGAAAGAGTGCCCCATGAGGTATTTCTCCGATGATATTTGTCAAGGTTGGTGATGATGAATTAAAAAAAGTCCTGTACAAGTGCCGGAGTCCCGGGCAGTCAGTTAAAATATGGCGAATAGTCAGGTGATCAAAGTGACACTGTGGACACATGGGTCCATCCTCTTTAAGAAATAGATGTTTATGTGTGGTCCTAGAATGTCCAATTCTCAGACGAGTTAAAATAACATCCTTTTTTCTTGGTTAAATTGGAGGCCAGGTCACGATTTTTGGTTTGATACTATGCAGTTTATTATTGCTTGTCAAGTCCCAGCTTTCTTGCCATTTATTATAACTAAAGCGTTTAATAGTTAGTTTAATGTCTGAGAATGGTATTTTATGGTGAAAGGGGTCACGAGCAAGTTTTGCCGCCATATCTGCTTTTTCATTTCCAGGAATAGCCATGTGTCCAGGTACCCAGCAAAACAAAATACTATAGCCGCGCCTTGTCAAATCTTTATAAACGTTAAAGATGGCTGTTACATAGGGAGGATTTTTAACCGATTTAATAGCATCAATAGAACTATTTGAGTCTGTGTAAATAATGAAGGATATGTTATGATGATAAGATAAATGAGACATGGCTCGTTCAATTGCAATTAATTCAGCTGTAAAGATTGAAGTGGAAGGATGAATTTTATAACTCAAAGAAGTGTTTTCATAGAAAACCCCACATCCAACAGTATCTCCATTCTTTGAGCCATCTGTATAAACATCTGTATAGCTGTTAAATTGTGCACGATGAGCAGAAAATAATTGCTGGAAAATAGCAGGGGCCATGTTATTTTTGTCGAATCCTTTAAAGGGATTGTGAGAGGTAATGCTAGGGGGTGTCCAAGAAGGGAATCAATGTAAAGAACATGTATTTACCTCAATATTGCTCAAAGGGCTATTGTTAATTATGTTCCTCATTCTTACTCCAAAAGATGGGATGCAGGAAGGGCGATGCTGATAAAGAATATCATTGTGTGTACTTAAAATGTAAGTATGAAGTGGATGGTCAGGATGAGAAAGGACACGGTAAAATAGTTCCAGTGAAAGTTTTTCACGAGTATAATGCAATGATGGTTCATTGCAGTCAACATAAAGGCTTAAAACTGGAGAAGTACGAAATGCACCAGAGCAAACACAGAGTGCGCTGTGGTGCACAGTGTGGAGTTTTTCAAGAATAAATTTTCTGGCTGATCCATAGACCAGGCAGGCATATTCAATCTTAGTACGGTTCGCTGACCTATAAATTTTAATGAGGGAAGGACGGTCTGCTCCCTATGAGGTGTCTGAAAGTACTTTCAGTAAGTTCAGCGATTTTTCACATTTTGTCCGTAATTGTAAAATGTGGGGTAAAAATGGGAGCTTTCTGTCAAAATGGAGGTCTAGATAGCGAACGCTGTCTATAACAGGGATTTTGGTTGAGCCAATAAAGATTTCAGTATCTGGATGCAGATCCCTACGTCTACAGAAGTATACACAAGAAGTTTTGTCTTGAGATATCGTAAAACCATTTTTATTTGTCCAGCTAAGAATACTTTTTATTGCAATTTGCAGTTGTCTCTCGATAAAGCGAATATCCTGCCCCATGCACATAATACGGAAGTCGTCCACGTACAGATCCCCTTTCACAGAGGGCGGAAGTTGATTAAGGATATCATTTATTTTTATAGCAAAGAGGGTGACACTCAGGACACTACCCTGAGGTACACCCTCCTCTTGTACATAAAAGCTGGAAAGAGTTCCTCCAATTCGAACTTGAAAAAGTCTAACCGCGAGGAAGTTTTCGATAAAAATAGGAAGGTTTCCACGAAAATCCAAATTAAAAAGGTCACGTAGGATCCCATATCTCCATGTTCTATCATAGGCTTTCGCCATGTCAAAAAAAACTGACACCAAATGGTTGCGTTTGAGAAAAGCTGTACGAATGTAACATTCAAGATGGATTAAGTTGTCTATAGTTGACCTACCACGTCGAAATCCACTTTGAAAGGCAGCAAGGCTTTTATTCGTTTCCAAAACATGAATGAGGCGGCAATTGACCATCTTTTCAAGAAGCTTGCATAGGCAGCTAGAGAGTGCAATAGGCCTGTAATTACTAGGATCAGTAGCATCTTTTCCTGGTTTGGGAAAAGGTATAAAAATAGCTCTGCACCAAGCATTAGGAAAAATCTGTTCAGTCCATATTCTGTTAAAAAAGGAAAGCAGATTGTTAAGGAATAGAGAGGAGAGATGCTTGAGCATGATATATGTAATGCCATCATGACCTGGTGCAGAAATGTGGCTGTCCTTCAAACATTTGAGAAGCTCTGATATAATGAATGGTTGGTTGTATGAAAAGGAATTATGAGTATTAAAATTGATCCTGTTCATTTCAGTTTGCCTTTTGTAAGATAAAAATGGTTCTGGGTATGCGTCTGATTTTGAGATGGATGCTAGAGTATTCCCTATAGTCTCAGCCATGTTCTTAGGAGATGAGATGGTGCGTCCGTTACAATTTAAAATATAGATTTGATTTTCTGGGTAAGGCCCATACATTTTTTCACTTTTTGCCACAGTTCTTTGGTTGAAGTATTGAAGTTTATGCTAGATATGTAGTTAATCCAGGACTCCCACTGGCTTTTGCGTCGCACTCTTCTAGCTTCAGCCTTTGCCTTTTTAAACGCCATATAATTAGTATTATTAGGGTACCTCCAAAAAAGGCCCCAAGCCCTTTGTTGTTTCGTCTTCGCATTTTTGCAATCATTATTCCACCAAGGTTTTCTGTGCTTAGGAGTAGAGGATGTTTTTGGAATACTAGAATCAGCAGCATTGATAATACACTGGGTAGTGTTATCAAGTGCGTCGTCTATGTCACCTTCTATCATGTCATTTGTAATTTTAGAAAGTTCTGTAAAAGTTGGCCAATAGGCTTTGTCATAAATATAGCGTTTAAAATAATTGTTAGAATCCCCGTGAGGAGTAGTCTGTGATATAAAAGTAGGGAAATGGTCACTGCCGTGTAGATCATTTGGTACCCAGAAGTTCCAAAAAGGATAGATTGAAGGAGAACAAATGATAAGGTCTATTGCATGAAAGGTGCGTGTTGGTTCGTGAAAATATGTATGATCACCATTATTTAGCAAGCATAAGCCATTGTCAGATATGATTTTTTCTATAACGTCACCATGTTGATTTGAGTTTTGGTTACCCCACAGTTGACTATGGGCGTTAAAGTCTCCCAGAATGATGTAAGGAGTAGGGAGTTGATTTAGGAGGTGATTAATATTTGATGATTGAATAGATTGATTAGGTGGTAAGTAAATGGTACATATAGTAATAAGTCTGTTAATATTGGCACGGACTGCAACTGCTTGTATGTTAGTATTTATATTTATATTCGAATGGAGCAAATTACGAGATATAAATAGAGCCACTCCACCAATGGCCCTGTCACTACAAGTAAAGTCTTTTCTGTAGGTTATATAGTTGCGTAATTTCGCATTGTCATTTGGTTTTAAATGTGTTTGCTGCAGAGCTAAGCATAGTGGTTGATGGTCATAGAGTATATTACGGATTTCGTCAAATTTATTGCGATAGCCACGACAGTTCCACGAGATTATATTAGTCATGAAAAAGGGGGGGTTAGATATCTATATCTATGTCATTATGATCAGAGGTAGTAGACATACTACTACCTCCGTCGTCCAGTTTTTCATCCGGTTCAGGATGAAGGTCCATAGCGTCTTCATTCCCCTTATCCTTTTTACTTAATTTGTCCTTTTTCTTCAAATTTGGCTCAACTTTTAATATTTTGTTCCTTCTTTTTGGTGGAGGAGTTTCAGATACATTAGATTTGGCTCTTGAGACGTTTTGCTTTAAGGAAGAAGTTGTGGTGGTAATTTGTGAGTTCCTGTTATATAGTGGTATTTTGTGAATATTGGATTGTATAGATTTTGGAGGGACAGCTTGAGATAAGTTGCCAAAAGTAAATTGTGTTGCTTTGGATATCAGATTTGAGTTAGTGGATATTTTCTTTTCTTTCTGTTCTTTTTGGCAAGTGGTATGTATATAGAGTTCAGTCTGTGTTGCAATAGTCTGATAGGTTTTTTGTGGTGGTTTTGATACAGCAGCAGCATAGGATATACCAACTTTGGGTGTTCTGGACTCAACTATTTTTCTAGCTTCAGGGTATGATATGTTTTCTTTTGTCCGAAATGTCTGTATTTATTTTTCAATTTTCCACTTTTCATATGATTTTGAATAGGATGGATGGTCTTTTTTGCAGTTTACACAGTGTGGAGGAGCATTACAGTTAGTACTATCATGGTCAGCAACACTGCACCGACCACAGACAAGTTTACCTCGGCAATTTGTTTTTGAGTGCCCAAAGCGTTGGCATTTAAAACAACGCAGTGGGTTTGGGATATAAGGCCTGACAGAACATGACAGGTATCCGGCTTTTATATATTTAGGTAGATTAGGTGAGTTTAAGGTAAGTATTATTTGCTTGGTAGGTATCTGAATTTGATTGGCAGGTATTTGATCATCTCGACGGTAGATTTTAATACGTATAACTTCAATGACATTCTGTTCTTTTAGATTTTCTAATATTTCTTCATCAGCAACATGCAAAAGATCTGTTTCAGAAATCACTCCACGTGATTTGTTATGAGTTCTGTGTGGACTTACGGAGACAGAGATATTGGCAAAGTGTGTACATTTTTTTAAATTTGAGGCTTGAGTGCTATTGTTTACTTCAATAAGAAGGTCACCAGATCGTAATTTTTTAATGGTTTTATGTTCACCTATCAGACCTTGGATGGATTTGTGTATTAAAAAGGAAGAGGTCTTATCAAAGCTGCCATCTTGTCTTTTGATAATGAAAAAACGTTCAGTACATGCTTCTTCGGATAATTCATCCGATCTATCAACTCAAGATTTCGTTTGGCCTTTATTTATGTATTTTTGCAGGCCTGAGCCTGATGCAGTGAGTTTTACAGTAGGATTGTTCTGAGACATAATATTCTCAGGCTGCTCATTAAGCAAGATTTGGGGTTGTGGGGCTACCACATCCCTTGTCTTAATTCCTAAATTTGCCGCCATATTAGAGAGAGAGTTTAAATAAAACGCCAGGCATCGGGCCTGGTCACCGACTCTTCGTCTTACCGTTACTTCTGGCGCAGGTCTCAAAAGGGTGAAAACTATTTTCAACAGACCCCCACGTTTTTTGAACATTGGGTTAAACCTGATAGCATCTCCGAAGCTCCAGGTCTTTTCCAGGGAGAATGGGTAGCCGTAGGTAAGCCTTTACAGCTCTGTCCAACCTATTTCCGGCCCTTACGTCGAAAGGAACCAGTCTTCTTGTAGCAATAGCCACTCCTAACCACCACCATGCAAGCATGGCGCCCCCCGTACTTGGAACCAGAGTTCAGAGATGCTCTGAACCCTGGGACTCGAGATCAACCTAAAAAGGAAGATCCGAGGCGATGAGGTTAAAAGAAACCTCAACACCCAGAGTGTCTCACGTGTATAAAAAAACCACTATTGTATAAAAAGTAATAAGAGAGGGAGCTTAAAAAAAAGGTATCTTTTTTGTCTTTAAACAATTTTTTTTTCAAACAAAAGAACGATAACAAAGTTAGTAGAAAAAGGAACTATGTAAACAAAAAAGTTAGCATAAATATCAAACATGAACAAGAACAGAGAGGACTAACAAACTAAAAAGAGGAGATTAAAAAGTGTGAAACAAAGGAAAAAGGAAGGACAAATAAAACAGAGAAGAAAAAAGGAAAGGTGAAAGATCGCTCAGGATCCCGGGGTCGCAAAACCCGTAAATACCGAAAGAAGGTATTCCCCTGGGGGAGACATTAAAATTTGAGCGATAAATGGTTTGATATTGCAAACCTTTTTTGCGGTTTACTTCACCTCCACCTATCTTTTTCCTCCATGGCGTACTACAGCTGTGATAAAAAATCATCATTTAAACTGACAGTTTGCCAGTATATGAATTTTAAAGGTCTGTCCCAGCTTTTTTAATTATTTCTGCGAAAATTTTATGCATCCAACCAACCATAAGCAAATGGAGGGGCAAAAGATAAAAAAAGGCGATTTTTTATGAAAGTGAGCTTTAGAATTTAATTAATTACTCAGTTAATAAATAGAATTTCCAAATTCTGAAGCCCAGGTACATCAGGAGAAATTTGGGGCTACTCTCAAAAAGATTTTGAGCCTCGTATATGCTGTAGTTTTTGCTAGCCATCACAGACACACACAGAGACAGAGCGTTTTGTTCTTTTATTAGTATAGATAACTCGTTATAACTCGATTATCTTGAGTTATCTTGGGTTCGTATATAGTGAAATAATTGTTATCCTAAGAATACTCGGACATACGGGATGCCACAGGCGCCTATTTTTCTAGTGTATTCCCACCCCTATTAAAAAAAAGTTAAATTTTTTATTATATTTTGCTTGCTAATGTTATCAAACAACAGGTCAAAGATTTTGATTTTGAGAATTTGTGGCCAAGTAGAATTTAAAATAAGTAATTAAAAATAATGCTATAAAAATATGAATTTTTTCAGTATTTACTATTCAAATAAATTGGTAAGGGAAACGGTTAAGCAATAGAAGTACTTTGACCCTCGAAGGGTTTAAATTAGATGATCTTGCCAAATGATCATCGCACTTAAAAAGTATAGCTGAAATTGTTTTATTTGTTTACATCGTGCTTTCGTTCGTTCGTTGCGTTTTGCTTGGTTTTCATGAAACATCCTTACTGGGAACAAAATGTGGTGCGTTCGTACTTTAACCCCTGGAGAGGCGGTTTATATATATTATCCCAGTTTCTTTAAACAAGATTCACACCAAAAAATATTTAAATAAATTTTCTACTTTTAACTTTGTAGGCAAAATGTTGGAAAACAGCTTTTTCTTAAAATAAATTTTATATTCCAGTGAGAATTCAGTAAAACAGAATATTTATTGCATACCCCTCAAGGGGTTAAGGGTTTTTTTTAAATATTCAGATCTTTGTGTAATAGTATACAGTACTTCGGACACAGTATAGTATCCGAAATCTTCCGTGACTCACTGTAAATAATATTTCCTTGTGTTATACAGGAAGCAAATTGTACTAAACATCAGCAACATGTATGTCAGTTTCATTAATTGTTTAATATGATAAAGACGCGCCCAAAGAATGTTTCCCCCTATACCATTATGTAATGGAATACGTTTGTTTGCCCCTGTAAATTGATAAGAAATATTCTTCACAGCACAGATTGTACAGAATGTATATTTCAGTGTATACTTTATAGATGCACATCAATTTTTTAAAATTATTTTCCCCATTGGCGATAATTTAATGGAATTATTTCGAATGACCCTATAATTATTAAACTAGACATCCGATTTTCATATAATTTGAAATGACCTGACATATTTAAACAGCGATTGTATATTTTAAATTCAATCGATTCCGTTGGGTAGCTCTGATATGTGCGGACGGACAGACGAACTGTACAACAACTATGGGTGCTACTTACAGGAATCCCACAGGCTCGTTTTTTGAAAACAAGTATTGTTTCATAGTAAAATTTAAGATAGGTTTCTGAAACAATCGGATGAAATAATAAGTTTTGTGTAGCGTTCTATAAAATTTATATATAAGGTTTTCTTTAGAAAAAGTGTGGTGTTCAAAATACGGACCGAATGGGAGCCCTGTACATATTTACAAAATTAAGAACACACATAAAAACAAGAGCTTACATATAAGGCTGGCTGTCTTTAAATTTGCATATTAAATGTATATAAAACTTATTCATGTTCACGCATTATATACATTTTTAGTAATGAATATTTTATATATATAACAACTAAAAATGAGACAATTCTCTAATTGAAAATTTTTCCATGATTAATATTTTTTAAACTTAACCTTACATAATTATATGCAAATGTCTGTATATACTTAATATACTTGCTAAAACTCTGCAGAAAATTCACGCAAGCTAAAATTTTAAACCTGTTTTTCTTAGTGATGGGAACTTTAGGGTGATTTTTTTCCATCTTCAAATTTTCATAACTTGCTTGTTCGAAAAATGCTTAGGCTTGCTTGGTACTTCACATAGAGATTTGATTTTTGTTTATAATAGTTTAGTTCGTTTAATTTGTATGAGTTTCATTATATACGTAAAAAAAAACATATTAAATATAACTTCCCAGTCATCTAAAAATACATGCACAGTTTTATGCAGTATATTCAAAGAAATAAGGAAAAAAATCAAAACTATACATATTATAAAAAAGCAGCGAAATTAAAAAATATAGGGTAGATGTGCCAGTAATGGACCACCTTCCAGTAATGGACCACCTAGCACTTTTGGGTTTATAAAAAAATAATAAATAATAGTTAAGATTTTATTAATTTTTTCTGAACTCCACCTTGCATGATTTATAAGCTGGATTAATTTTTTACACTTTTCGTCAAAACAATTAGGAAGCAGAAAATAAAGTTTCACAGTTTTTCTGTTTTTCACTGAAAATCTTAATAAACATGCTAAGAGCTGACTTTACTTGCTTAGTTTATATCTTTTTTATTTTTCCGTAAAAATTGAATGTTTTTGTTTGGTTAGCAATATAAAACATTGACTTTAATATACCAATGGCCATTTACAAAATTTTATTTATTTTTAAGATTTTAGGAGGGGTGGTCCATTACTGGATTGCTTATTTCGTGATTTTCCAGTAATGGACCACCCAAGTGACCAATACAAAAAGTGTTATTTTAGTAGAGATAAAATATTTTGATTTGACTGAAAAGCTAAATAATCAAATTTAATACTTAAATTTTACCTATTAGAATTTAATAAAAGCAATTTCTTTATAAATAGTTGGTTTTTAAAAAGTCATCCAAAATTGGTACAAAAAACAAGCAGTACATTTGACAAAATCTAGATGTGCCGTTACAAAAGAAGTTGTTTTAAGTTGGTTCAGAAATGTAAAATCATATTTGGAAGAAGATATTATTCATATTTTCTTCCGAATTCTAAAGCATACAGAGAGAATTTTCAATAAGGTTAAAAGAGGGTTTCTTTTGTGTTCTTAAAACAAGGAAAATTTTCGGACCAAAATGAGTTAAAGATGTGTATCATGTAGTACCAAATAACGAAAAAGAACAAATAACTGTTATGGGATATTTTTCAGCAAATAATGAGATTGTACCATTTGTGATAATATATACATATAAGCATCTCTGAAGTTAAATTGTGGAATCAATCTGTGCCAAATTGATGGGCTATATGATTATCTGATAATGGTTGGATAGCGCAAGAAAATTTATCATTTTAAATTCATTCTAAAATTCCATATTGAATAATTTGGACTATCGGAAAGGGATGATAAAATTGAAGATCTGTTATTTATCTTTCATAGTTGCACAGCACATCATTTAGATAATGATATGAATGAAGATTGGAGACTTTTTTTAATGCCTTATTTTATCTAAACTTGATTTCAGTAAAACATTGTCTTTTATCTTATAAATCCTTTAAATTTAATTATTTTGTTTTATATCTTTACAATATAAATCCTTTAATGTTAGTTAATAATAAACAATTAATAATATCATTAATATTTTGTTTTATATCCACATTATAAATCCATGATTATAATAAATTCAAAACATAAATTTAAATATTTTGTTTTATGTTTTTTCATTATAAATCCTTTAATGTAATGAATTTCTAACTTAAGCTTTAATATTTTGTTTTATTAGTATGTTTTCATTAAGTCCTGGAGCAAAATACAATTGAAACAAGTTGGAAATTGCTCGTAAAGTGTAGCAAATGAGGTTCGTTCGTACGATAAGGAAGTTTTAAAAATATACAGATCTTCCTCATATAGTAGACAATACTTCGGATACAGTACAGTGGTTGAACTCGTTCCTATAAACATACAGGAAGTAATTTTCATTACACCTCAGCAACGTATATTATATTCAAAAAATGTGGCACAGTTTAATATAATTAAAACATGTCCTAAACAATGTTTCCCTTCATAGCATTGTGTAGTGGAATACTTTTGTGTGGCCCTGTAATTTAATAATAAATATTTTTTGCATCTCAAATTGTACAGAATTCATATTTTAGTATATCTATACGTCATAGGTTCATGTCAATTTTATTATGTTCGAATGAGTGTAACACCATTAAAATGCATGTGCAACTTTTTTTCCCCATTGACTGTAATGTAACGAAATACTTTTGATAGTCCCTGTAAATGGTCTATGCATCTGATTATCATAAGATCTGAAATGACTCGACAAAACTATGTAATAATTATATGTTTTAAATTTCAACCGATTAACCCATTCGTGCCCAGCATCTTTTGCGTAAATTTTATTTGAATGGCACCACTATTTTTAGAAGATTTAAGTTTAGTTCATTAATCACGAAAATGCATCATTGAAATAAAATAATTATTGCTTTTCTTTTTTACCGGTGTCAAAAACAGTGCTGAATGCACCTTTTGAAGCGTCCCTAAAAAGGGACGCTAGGCACTAATGGGTTAAAATGCATTTTAAACTTTTTTCCCATTGACCGTAATGTAACGGAATCCTTTTGATTGCCCCTGTAATTGATCTATTCACTCGATTTTCATAAAATTTGAAATGACTTGACAAAATTATGTAATGCATATGTATTTTAAATTTCAAACGATTCGGTTGGATAGTTTTTGAGTTGTTATATGTGGACAGACAGACGGACAGACTGAACGACAACTTTAGGTGCTACGTATTTACATAATTACGAACGCACCTAAAACTAATTATCTGTTATTTTTTGTTGGGTGGCCCATTACTGGAACATAGGCGGTTTATTACTGGGCTTTTCGGTGTTTAGACATATTTCTATTATTTAAAATTAAATTTTTATTTCTATTGGGAAATGTAAATATGGGATTAGTTAAATATTGTTGAAAGATTAATATATTATGAAAAAAATTGCAATATGATAATTATAACTATTAATAAAAAATTATTTTTTTAGAGAAATTCCTTAAGGAGGTCCATTACTGGCACATCTACCCTATATTTATTTAAATTTTAGTTAAATAGGTTCCGCTACAATTTTTTTCTAAATATGTTTTATACGCAGAGATGTCAAAGTGTGACTCGCCGGATATCGTAATTTTTCAAAGAAATGATGGACTTTTTGCATCGCAGAGATTCCACGATGGATCATTCAACTGCTTTTTTTTATTACATACAATAAACTGAAAATGTGGGATAAACACCGCTTTTTTAAGCTAAAATATTCATAATATTTCGTCTAAATATTGTATGAAATAGCATTTAGAAAATTTAGTGGTGTCAAAAAGCTTTAATTGATAGATTCTTACCCTTACGACATACGGACAAATTAGTTAAGTGGTTAAATAACGCAATAATTTCTATAAAATTTTAGTGGTATTCGGTGAACCACAGATTGGCATCATTGCTTTATTTTAAGTCGACAAGTATGAAGCTTGTGATAATAAAAGGTCCAGATTACCAACGGGAAACTTCGGTCATTAAAAAATAACAGACATTATTGTCTTATTCATGACAGTAATTGTTCAAGAATAAGATGTTTAAATAAGATGAAAATTTCTTTCAAAATTTACTGATGGAAGATTGATCCGTCGGTAATCTAGTCCTTTTGTACTCACAAGTTTTATACTTGTCGACTTGATAGTATTAACCCTTTAAAGACTAGCGTACGATATGGTACCGGAATTGTTTGAACCATTTTAAACAGGGAAATAATTCCGGATAAATTGTGTTAAATATAATGTCATCACATATATTGCATCATTATTAAAAAAATAGTTTAAAAGATTATGCTTCTTTAACCTTCCTACCCTGAATGGGTCTAATCGACCCAGTCCTATAATGCGTTTCATTCGATTCAAACCCGAAAAATTTTCATAAAGTAAACTAAAAAAAATAACACAAAGATTTAAGTTAAATAAGCATGTTAAATTTAAATAAAAATTCTGGTGCGAAATATTTTAATCAAGTTTGAGTCAAATTTCAACAGAGTAGGAAGGTTAAAAGAGTTAACAAAACTGGAAAAAAAGTAAAAGTGAATAACAATATTTTTTTTAATAATTAAAATTATTTGGTTGATTATGTGATGCATCTCATGCATTTCAGAAAAACCCAAAAATTGATTCATGAAAGTCGTCGGGCTTCTTCGAATAATAGTAATATATATATAATTTTCTTCACGAAACCCCATTGAATTTGAAATTATACAACTATTATTCAATATAAACTGTTGCCAGATTGGGGATAAAAATTTCCCCTGATTGTTGATTGTAAACGCTTTTCTGTATATTCTGGTACCGGAAGTGTTTGAACCATTTAAAACAGGGAAATAATTCCGGGCATAATGTAAAAAGTATAATGCCATCACATACATTGCAGTATTATTCAAAATTAAAAAAAAATAGTTTAAAAGATTATGCTTCTTTAAAGGGTTATCAAAACTGAAAACAAAGTAAAAGTGAATAATATTATTTTTTGAATAATTACAATTATTTAGTTGATTATGTGATGCATCTCATGCATTTCAGAAAACCATTGTCTACCAAAAATTAATTCATGAAAGTCGTTGATCCTCTTTGAATAACAGTAATTTTTATAGTTTTCTTTAAGAAACTCCATTGAATTTGAAATTATACAACTATTATTCAATATAAACTGTTGCCAGATTGGGGATAAAAACTTCCCCTGATTGTTGATTGTAAACGCTTTTCTGTATATTCTGGTACCGGAAGTGTTTGAACCATTTAAAACAGGGAAATAATTCCGGGTATAATGTAAAAAGTATAATGCCATCACATACATTGCAGTATTATTCAAAATTTAAAAAAATAGTTTAAAAGATTATGCTTCTTTAAAGGGTTAACAAAACTGAAAACAAAGTAAAAGTGAATAATATTATTTTTTGAATAATTACAATTATTTAGTTGATTATGTGATGCATCTCATGCATTTCAGAAAACCATTGTCTACCAAAAATTAATTCATGAAAGTCGTTGATCCTCTTTGAATAACAGTAATTTTTATAGTTTTCTTTAAGAAACTCCATTGAATTTGAAATTATACAACTATTATTCAATATAAACTGTTGCCAGATTGGGGAGAAAAACTTCCTCAGATTGTTGATTGTAAACGGTTTTCTGAAATAGAAATATTCATCCTATTTAATTAGATAACAAATCCTGAAAAATAAGGATAATTTTACTTTTTTAAAAAAGTTTTGATTGTCAAATAATCTCAATTAAAAAATTCTTCGATCTGGAAACACTGTCAATATAGCAGGATTTGATAATTTTTGCACAAATATAACATTCCTTCGAATTACTACATGGTAGCTAAAAGTACTATTAATTTTTTAGAAAATATAACAGTAATTTTTAATAGAAAATTTAATATACATATTTTTTGTGTTGTTGTTGTAGTTGCTTTATAAAGTAATGTTCGTGTTATATAGAGTGTAGTTTATGATTTTAATCTTGCAGAATCTCAGGTTTTTTAAAACATAATAATTTTATTAAAGTATATATTCATATATAATAGATACGTTTGAGGTTTCCTTTAAGAAAATAAATTATTCAAATGTATTTAGTCCCAATTTATGAATTCTAAAGCTGTATTTAATAATTATTATTTGTTCACGGATTCATAGAATTTATCGTCGTTACACTTCTGAAGAGCTCGATATTCTAAACCGCTTCTCCTGAAAGATTATTATCCGTTAGTTTAAGTGATAAATTTAAGCTCATTAGCTCAATCATAAGATAATTATGTGAATATTAATTTCAAAACAGTATATGATATAGAGCTATAACACGTAGCCTTCTAAATGGAATATGAAAGAGAATATATTTGCATAGGTTTGTAGTAATATTGTATAGTATTAAATTACATCTCTTCTGATTCACTATTAGATACGTGAAATGATAATTATGTATGAATTCATGATATGCATTCTGAATTTGCACGCATCAAGGGATTCAGGGGCTATTTGGTGTTTTAGCACCAGAAATTTCGTAAATTGCTTGTCGTTAAGCCTATAGATGCATTTTTTTTCATTAAATAAGGCATATATTACATTACGAAAATTCTGATAACACGTCCTTGAAAGTTCTTAAAGCGTACAGTGCCATTACATTAATAATGCATGAATACGAATACAGTGTGTTTCACAAAAGAATCTCTCACTTTAAAATGCAATATTTCCTTGACTGTAAATACAATAGTGATGAAATAAGAGAAATATTCATCAGACAGTTCAGAAGTTTTGTATGCAGTAAATTTTAAAATAATTAAAATTTTCATCACTTGATTACGAAGTGATATCTTAAGTGTAAGAATATTTAAACGAATGTGTAAAATTTCATAAATTATATATCATTGTTTATTTTATGTTCAGTTATTTAACTATTGAAACACGAAGCCAAATGTTTATATTATGAAATTTTTTTAAATGTAATTCAAGAATTTTACAATTCTATAAAAGGCTAGGCCACTATTAACAATTTTCTTTTAATTACTGTATACAGATTTTATGTGTTCCCAGAAAGATGTGTCACATATTTTATTTTCGTATTTATTTTATGTAATTAATTATTGAATTTTAAAGTTAGAGAATTTAGTTGTAACTCTCGCATTATTTAATCGTGGAAATGCGATTAAGGCTATTCTCAAGTACGCTGCTCGAGAAGAGCACACCTCTTTGACACAATAACGGACACATTAAATTTTGCTTTAAACTTCTTCATGTCGTGCGTTTTGTAGACGGGACATAAAGCTTGCTCCAAACCATTGATTAACACCACGTTTACTTAACACCAGAACCGCAGAAATGGGTCATTTTGACCCGTACCCAATGAGTAGACGCCGATTGAAACCAGAAAATTCTTTATGAAATACGGTAAATATAGGTTACCGAAAAATAATTTAAATAAATAAGTTAATTTGTTTTTGATTAACACTAGAATCGCGGGAAATATTACCCAAGTTTTATAAAAAAAAATCCACATCAGAATTTTTATTTAAGCCTATTTAACTTATTTATTTTACATAATTTTTGTGCAGCATATATGTAAATTATTTTAAGAAGAATTATCTGGTTCGATCTGACATTTTTTCACTGAGTACGGGTCAAAATGACCCGTCTCCGCGGTTCTAGTGTTAAAATTTCTGACGTGAAGTTCTTTTAATGAAAGCCAGTAAGATTTCCCGCGGTTCTAGTGTTAAAAAAATAAAACATTTGCCTTACTTAATCAGAGAAATTTTCGACTAAATTAAGCAAAATTTCTGTTAGGAATTACTGGTTAGAAGATTAAAAGGCATGTCATGAACACCCGTTGAAAAGCAATTAAATGGAATAATAAAGGAATTTAAAATTTTCTTTTACAAAATTCTGATATTTAAACATATGTCTCGATGCGTGCATAAATTCAACATTTGTATAGCATTCGTGTTTCATTAGAAATATTTTTTATATAACGATAATATTTAGGCAGTACACGTATTATAATGAAAATATTTCTTATAAAACGACATATTTTCGCCCTACCGATTTTTTGACTACACATTCACTAAAAATCCCTTGTTAATTTTGGCAAAATATCAATACGTTACTATTGAGGAAATATCTCGTGTTGAAGTGTGGATTATTGGCCCGGTGTTGGTCATAATGTTGCCTAGGTTGGCAAACACGCGTACCAGAAGGGCAATTTCCACAAATTTTCATAAATTGTTATTTTCTATATTTCACTGCTCACAATTTCTTTCTTTAAATCAGGGTTTAAATTGGTCCGTTTTCTGAAAATATTTCAGAAAAATATTTATTGTAAATTTTGGCAACAATTGCAAGAAAAATGTAATTCTGGGTAATTTTCTAAAACATTTCCAGAGAGGATTTTTCTTTGAAAAAAAAAGTGGTGCTTTAAAAACGGCCTCGGTGGGAGCACTATTAAATTAGCCGAAGAATGTCTATATTTTCCGAAATATTCCATTTTTCCAAAATGGCAATTCATCTGATTTATTCCTGATATCATCCTTGATATAAGTCATATTGACTTGTAACTAATGTTGTTACCATTCAGAAATTGTAATTTAATTCTTATTTGTTACAATTTAATTCTTTTAATTTCATGAAACGAAAATTATTCTTACTTTAAAAAATAACTATGTAATGTTATGGCTGTAATACTGAGAAATTAATAAGGTGAGATAATAAAGGGGTTGAATGTAAAAGTATAAAAAATAGAATTAAAATAATAATAAAAAATGTTAAGTACTTTTATTAATTTGAATATATTTTTATAAAAAAAACTAATATGTATGACAATTTTACTGAATTTAAAACTGTAGAAAGATTTAGTCATAAAGGTGCTTCAAATTTGAAATAAAATATCAACATTACTTAATAAAATGTTAAGAAATAATTTTATCGAGTACAAATATTCTTAAATGTACCAACCATATTTTAGGCTTTCCGTTTTCACTAAAATTCAGTTGTAATGTTATTGAATTAAAAACGTTTTTAGACGTACCTGTCAAATTTTAAGCTCCTTGTTGCGAGTTTCCTCCCGGCATTCAACGAGAGAAGACATGCTTTTTGCGCTCCTGCATTTTTAAAAGCTGAGCCCGAAATTTTGGTCGTAAGACACAACAAGTCAGATATTCGGATAGCCTCAATCAAGAAGAAGAAGATGATGCCAGTTTAAAGAGTTTTCCTCAACTAATTAGTGATTTATTTAACTAATTAAGAAAAGCACGGTGTAATTAGACCGTAAAGTCCCACCGTAATCCAGCGGAGGAAGAAACGTCCAACGCCCGGTAGAAAAAGGGCAGCGCTCGAAGAATTCTCCGGCCTTGATCGAGACAGAGGCTCCTCCAAGGGAGGACGCATCACCACGTGGTGAATTAATTGAAAAAAAAAAAGTATTGTTGTGTTATATTTATGAATGCTACTAATTATGCTTAGTCTTCTTACAGTTTTTCTAGGTAACATCACAATCGAGAGGATGTAAGAAGACCAGGAGGCCTGGCGGAAAGGAGCACATGACGTAAGTATCCCATAGGTTAGCCGGGTTGGTGGCGGTCGCCCAGCCAGGGAGGTGCAGACGATATATGCCACGTGTAGTATCGCATGCGCCCCCCGTCACGGGTCTGGTGACGATCAGTCGGGGTACGAGAAATAATTTACACTCGTGCCCCATCGCGTGGTAGGCCCATTCAACCCATCCCCCCCCCCCAATTTATTGGGGTGTAGTAATTAATTTCTGGTCAGTATTTCGGCATTTGTTCTGGTGCACAAAATTATAGTAATTCCAAATGGACCAGAACGTAGGGTGTTAGTTTTCTTTTTTTTTTTATTAACTTATTTTAATTATAATTATCCTATATCAGAGCGCGAGTTTGCTTGATTTTACTTTTAACTGTTATTATTCAATAATCTCCATTCCTTTTTAATTTTATTTTTCTTTCTTTTACATTAGGTAATTTTTCTCTTTTATCAATATTATATCGTTAAGTTTCCTGCCCCCCCCCTCCGCTGGCCAGAAACCCATTCGCATTTATCGTCACTGGGACGCTTGCGCCTGTGCTCCCTCGCCTATTCTATAGTATTAAATAGTACAGCATCAATGTTAAAACTGTTGTTAGCTTTCGTTTTTTCAAAAAACTAAAACAAAATCATTTCACCTTTTTTCATTCACGTATAAAAACATTTCATATTTATTTACTTAGAAGGTGTCACAAATAAAAAAAAATAAATTAAAGAGTTGACATGTTTCGGTTCATTAATAAGAACCGTATTCATAACATATAAAATCAGTAGAAAATTAAATGACACTGGATATAAATATAATTTAAAAATCAAAACTTTCCTAACAAACAAGTAATAAACAAGTTTTGATTTTTAAATTATATTTATATCCAGTGTCATTTAATTTTCTACTGATTTTATATGTTATGAATACGGTTCTTATTAATGAACCGAAACATGTCAACTCTTTAATTTATTTTTTATTTGTGACACCTTCTAAGTAAATAAATATGAAATGTTTTTATAGTACAGCATCAGTTAAATCCAACTAGTTTCATCGTTCATAACAAAGAATTCAGCATATCAGTAAAAACAATACAATAATAATCCAATCAATACACATCAAACTATCTTACGCTTATCAACAGTAGAATATACATCCCCATTAGTAGTTAATTATTACCCAGTCATCCTAATTTAACATCACCCTAAATATTCTTAATTAATAATTTCCTCAACTTATTCCAAAATTCAGTGATTCTATAGAGGCTAAAGTAAATTTCACTTACTCCACAATAATAGCTTAGCCGGTGCAATTTCCTAAGAAAAGCTCCTCTAGCTCAGCACAATAGATTAAATTCCAGAGTTCCCCCACCTATTCATTCCTTCTTACTACACTAGTACAATAGCATACCAGCCTTAGTCATAACCCACCCCCTGTCATTCAACCTTCTTTCTCCAAGGACATTCTTTAGATAACAAAGGATATAGCAACAGGTGCCTCACTAAGGGGAAAAAAAAGTCTCAATTTAGAGCCGTTTTCATTTCAGAAAGAAAGAGATCACTACTAAAGGGCTCACTACTAAGCCAGATTTTCCAATAGTATCCCCCCCACACACATATGCACAACCTTAACTCACAATAAGCATTATACGCTTTAAATTACGAAATTCATAGCATCAGTATCTAACAAGTATAAAACATAAATCAACAAGCACATTTTGAACGTCACGTATAATACTCTCTTCATTCACATATACCCCCGGACATCTCATACATTTAACACTAACATTCTATCCCCATGACACGTGGGATGCTCTTAAATATGTCTAAGACTAAAGTAGCATCCCCCACTATGCCCTTGGCCAAGAGTGGCAGGTTAACTACCAGTACAAAGTCACTTTCGCAACAGTCAGGATTACAAAAAAAATCCACAGGCCTGATAACAAGTAGCAGCCGCATTACCAGAGCGAGTTCGATGGTCCCGGTTACGCCGGAAAATCAATCAGAAAAGAAAACAGACATCAAGAGGACCAAGAAAAAGCCGGAAGCAAAGAAAGTAATGATGGATATAACACAGAAAATCAACGAGCATTTTGCAGTACAAATCAGTAGCAGTGACAGCGATACGGAATACTCAGAAGATGAAAAAAGCACGAAGGCGAGTAACAAAGTAGAAGAAGATGAACAAGCAAGAATCACAAGACAGTGCTCGCTACAAGATGAAGAAGGAAAGAGACTCAGGCAACAGATACTCGAGTTCTGTGACCAGGATCCGGATTTAGGAAGACAAAGGAGTCCAGAGGTGGAAAAAGCCATAAAAGCAATCAACTTTCTCCAAGCGGTCCAACACAGATGCTCAAGGATCCCAGCGGGTACAAGCAAGGTAATAGACAGCTGCATAAATGTGATTTTCAATACTATTATGGAAATGGAAATCAGAATGCAGACGGCCAACGTAAGGGTTGAAGAATTGCGTCAGCCCGACGCGGTACCACCGGCTGGTCCAACAACAGAAGAAAGCAGGGAGGAGACGGTAACCAGGACCCAAACCAAGCCCCCCAGGGGATACGCGGAAGCGGTCAAGGCGGCCACATCCACCCTGATCATCCAAGCCACCACAGAAAGAGAAACAGAAGACGTAGAGAAGCAAATAATAGAGACAACCTCGGAACACCATGACAGCGTGAAGAAAGTGAAAAGGATAAAGAGCGGAGTCAAGCTTATCTGTGAAAACGAAGTGGAGGCTAAGAAGATAAAGGAGACAATCAACAGCAACTCAGAAGCTAGAGAAGCAATACAGGTAAAGACTGCAAGCATAAGGAAGAAAAGGATAATAATATTCAACATTCCGGATTACGTTTCTGAAGAACAGATACAGATGAAGCTGCGGAAGACCCTGGGACTTGGTCCACAATACAGCAAGGATGCAGTCACTCTGCTCAGGCCCGTGGGGGCCCGCGAGGGGAAGAAGCACCAACCAGTCCTCCTCCACGAACCGCTAGCAGACCACTTGCTAATGGTGAGAACAGTCTGCCTGGGGTTCAAGGAATGCCCCATTAAAAACTTCATCAGCATCACGAGGTGCCATCAGTGTCTCGAATATGACCACGTGGCAGCTGATTGCAAGGGGACCCAACGGTGCTCTGTCTGCGCGGGTTTGCACAGATTGCAACAATAAAAGCAAACGCTGTTATGTGTGCACCAAGTACAATGAAATCAACGGCCACTGGATCCGTGCTCCCAAGCCAACAGATCACCAGGCCAACTCCGGGAAGTGCTGGGTACATCGAACGCTGCTACGTGTCAGGCAGATTCAAGTAGAGAAGGGCATGGCACTTACAAACGGTCACCAGGTTATACACGGGAGGGTAACCATTGCCACATTTGGCGGCAAGGATAGGATCGAACACATGACCAGCCACGACCATGAAATGAGACGAAAACATGACGAAAAGTACAGCAGATATCATGGTCGTAGGAAGTAAAACAATTATCACGCGCCCCGGGAACGCAACACAAAATTCAAGGGTTACCCCCCACACTACACAGCACACAAACACGATCACACCTCCTGCATCTTTAGGCATACAATCACAAGACTCTTTAAGCTTTATCCAAATAAACTTACATGGTAGCAGAGCGGCCACTAGCATGCTAGCGGGATACGCTGCTACCAACAATATCCACATAGCACTAATACAAGACTATCATCAACACAAAACAAAGGAAACCATAACAGGCTTTAGCCGCAACACATGGAACATAACAAAAACAAAATTGAATAGATCAGCCATAATAACAAATACAGGCACTAAGCCAATCACAATCTTATCAAAAGAATTTACGACGGCGGTCAAGTTAGAGAACAAAAACAAATTATTCACTATAATAAATACATACGCACCCCCCTCGCTAGTGGACTTCTCCGTCGTATTGGAGGAGATAGAGGAGGCCTTGAAGTTGGCGGACGGAGAAATTCTGCTGGCAGGGGACTTTAACGCTCACTCGACCGCTTGGGGCTATGATGACATAGACCAAAGGGGTCGAGATCTCACAGATTTCCTCCTGCTGAACTCACTGTTCGTCCACAACCCCCCGGATGCCCCACCGTCCTTCCTCACAATACGTGGGGGAAGGGAATTAAAAGGCTGGCCAGATCTGACGATAGCGACGGTCGCCCTGGGCAACGAAATATGTGATTGGCACGCTAGTGATGACGACTCACAAAGTGACCACAGATATATTAAATTCACACTAAACAACTATGAAAACATCGACTATCAAAGACATGGCTTACAAACAAAAATAGGTAAACATGCAAAATTTGACAAAAGCATCAGAAAAATCAGAAACAAATACATAAAAGAACTTCAAAGAACCACAACAGAAGAACAACTGGACAATGTAACTCTGAGACTACAAAATGAAATCACATCAATTGCTTTTGCGTGTTATAAAAAGAAACGCACACCTGCGGTCACTGCCCCCCCTTGGTGGACGGACGAAATCAAAACAGCCAGGAACAAGGTTAGGGCGCTCAGGAGGAGATACCAAAAACAACCAGATGAAGAACTAAAAATAAAACAACAAATAGTATTTAAAAGAGAAAGAGCCAAACTTAAGAAGCTCATCAACAAAACAAAATTAAAGACATGGAAAGACTACTGCAGCAAAGTAACGGACACATACGGCTCGCAATACAAAAATGCAAGCAATAAAAACACGGGCCCTGCTAAACTTGTCAATATACTCCCACCACAGCAATCAGTAAACATTAAAGATACACTGTTTCTCTTTTTAGACAATCTATACATAACAGACCAGAACACCCCCCACAACATAACAACAATAAATAAAAAAAAAGAAGATGCAAAACCACCAGTAGTTACGAAGGCGGAATTAAATAGAATAATCAGAAACATCAAACAAAACAAAGCACCAGGTTATGACTTCATTGACTATAACTTAATTAAACGCATAAACAATGCCGCCCCGCAACTACTGCTCACACTTCTCAATACATGCTTAAAATTTGAATACTTCCCCAAGTCATTTAAAATCGGAATAGTGGTCCTCTTTCACAAGCCGGGTAAAGACCCTGCAAACCCTAAAAACTACAGACCGATATGCCTACTACCGGCAATAAGTAAGATTTTAGAACGCATAATACATGGTAGAATAAACTACCATCTTAATAAAAATAAATACTGGAGCGATAAACAATATGGCTTCAAGCAGGGATTCTCCACGGAACACGCACTGGACAATCTAATTAAAACAATAAAAGAAGACAAAGCTAACAACTACCAAACTCTCTTAATAGCCATGGACATCAAAGGGGCTTTCGACAACATACGCTGGCCAATACTAATAGATAATATAAAACAATCTCCCTGCCCGGGTTATTTAATAAACTGGGTAGTGAGTTTCTTACAACAAAGATACGTTTCACTAGAGGAAAATGGGATCAAAATCACAAAACAGACATTCGGCGGCTGCCCCCAGGGAAGTTGCCTGGGCCCGCTTCTATGGCTATTAATCGCAGAGACAGCATTAAAAAAACACTGGGGAAAAAATGTCAGGATACAGGCATTCGCGGATGACTTTGTTCTGATACTCAAGGGAAGAACAAAAGATAAACTTAGAAGACTCGCAAATAGAATACTCAAAGCTTTTAACGAATGGATAGAGGCTAATGGCCTAACGCTGAATAAAGAAAAAACAGAACTACTATATCTAAACAGGGGACATATGAGGAACCTACCTACAGAAAACACCAATGTAATAGAGGGCATAGAGTTAAACGGTCAATCTCTAAATGTGAAAGAACATATCAAATATCTGGGAGTGATATTGCATAAAAATCTAAACTGGGTACCTCACTGCGCAACACAAACAGGCAAAGTTAGAACAAACTTCAAAAACCTGGCCTATATGGCGGCAAAGGGCTGGGGACTAAAACCTAACATAATCAAGATATGGTACACAACAGTAGTGGAAAAAACGCTAACTTATGCGGCCCCAATATGGGGGCACGAGCTCAATAAAAGATGCAAAGAGATACTCTCTAGTTGTCAAAGGCATTTTGCACTGGCCATAGTCAGGGCTTATAGAACGGCCCCCACCTCGGCACTTCTGGTACTCTCGGGCCTGATTCCAATCCACCTCAAAGTCAATTACGAGGCAGCCTATGGAACAATCGCAAGACTTAGAAAAAACACAAAAATACACAACAAGGTCCTGCACCAACTTGAATATGAAAAGAAAATCAATATATGGGCAAATCACCCAGCCGAAATAATTGAACCAAGGATTGGATATAACATGCACGAAGTAGTCACCTACACGGACGGTTCCAAATTGGAATCAGGCGCTACAGGTTCGGCCTTTGTAGCATACAAAAATAACCAAAAAATAATGACATGGTCAGTGCCCCTAAGAGAATGCAACAGCGTTTTCCAGGCCGAACTACTGGCAATACAAAAAGCAGCGGAATGGGGCAACACAACAGGTGAGCCATACAGCATACGCTCGGATTGCAGATCAGCCATAGAATCACTAAAAAAGCCATTTAATGTCAATGAAACAGTAGATAAAATACAAAACTTAATTAAAGAATCCAACAATAAGTTTAAATTCAGCTGTATCAAGGCGCACGTGGGCATCCAAGGAAACGAGGATGCAGACGAGTTAGCCAAAACCGCAGCGGAAAACACAAATAACAAAAACAAATACTATATGAAAAAGCCAATCTCAAAACTGAAACGGACACTCAAAGAGCTAACAATGAAACAATGGCAGTTCGAGTGGGATTACGGGGATACAGGCAGGGAAACACATCAGTATTTTCCAACAGTAGGTGAAAGCAGACTCATAAGTGACTTTTTACTCTCAACTCTACACAGCACATGGAGCATTTCCAGCGTATCTCCACAGATTTAATAAAGCGGACACTCCGGACTGTGCATGCGGCACGGAGGGTACGCCTAAACATTATCTCCTCCACTGCCCACTCACCCAACAGTACCACCTGGTAAACATAACAGCAAATAATGATAAACTGTGGCACGAACAATTAGGTAAAAACAAACACGTACAAAATAAAGCAAAAACAGTAATCAGGTGGCTCCAAGAAAACTGCGACAGTATCACAACATTAAAGCAAACAAACACATAAAACAGAAAGCCCTCTCATTTTGATAACCCAGCACAAACATAATACTGTATGTTATATGTTTTATGTTGTATGTTAAAAAAAAAAAAAAAAAAAAAAAAAAAAAGGCCTAGAATTTTTTTTTCTTTTGCCAAAAAAAAAAAAATTGTTTGTATATGTTTTATGTCCTTTAGCAGTGTGCGGTAGTCGCACAACATCAGCTGTAACCATGGCCCGCAATAGGAGCCCCGCAACATATGAATTGCATGCACAACGAATATCAACAACGGTTCAGCAAGTTGTGCAATATGACATAGTAAGAAGCTTCAAACGCCCCCGACACTGCTTGTCCGTCCACTGTGTTGTGTTATAAAAAAAAAAATATATATATATATATATATATATATATAAGGTCTAGGAATCCCCTAATGCCAAAAAAAAAAAATAAATAAAATAAAATAAAAAAAAAAAATTAAAAACTGCTTTTATTTTAAGTTTTTTCATTTATTATTTTAATTTTTTTTAACTCTTTATTTAACTATTTTTTTATTTTATTATTACTAATTTTTATTTATTTAATTATTTATTTTTGACAGCTCGCCTCTTTATTTGGTGCAGTAGGACTCTGTCCGCACAAATACCGGACCCGCTCTAATGGGGCAACCCAGGGAGCCAGTTTTTCTCGGTGGGGTACGGTAGAAAGGTGGGTTCTTGTCTCTCTCTCTGCAACGCTCTCGTTTGCCTTGCTATTTGGCGCAAAAATTTCCTCCATCAGCGGTACGACTTAGCTTTTCGGCCATTTTCTGTTTTTTTTTTTTTTTTTTTTTTTAATTCCCTCAAAATTTTTCCAACTCTCAGCTAAGTTCAGTACCATTGTTTAGGCTCAAAAACATCCAGTCCCATTTCGTCTGGTAAGATGAGTACAAGGTGTGCGGCAACAAATCACAAAGTTAACCCAATGTGCAATAAACCACAAAGATTACCAACAAAGCACTTAACCTAAACAGCCGACCCGGGTACTTGTCTTAGTGGTTCGCCACTTTGCCGGCAAAAATTACATCATGTACGCTAATGGCGCCTGGTGCATGTAAAATCCGTCGTGGGTGCAAAGTCCTCCAAGTTACCTGTGAATTATACCTCTGGAGGTGCCTTGCCAGGTGAAGGCCTCGTCATCTGATCAAGGCTCTAAATTACGAGACCATCTTGCGAAGCCAATTACAGTTCAAACAACAAACAGGCGAAACAAAGTATGCTCAACGACAAGCAAGTACTGCAGAAATGATGGCATGCGTAGCAAAGAAATCAGGTTTATTGCCGCTACGCGGCAATTAGGCGGTCGACCGCCCCGATACCAGGTATCTAACCCGTTAAGCTGAGATAACTCGGCAGGTAGGGGCCTGGCCATCGGTTAGAAAGAGAGAAAGCTCCTTGTTGCCACTAAGAGTTTATTGCACTAATGGTTAGCTTAATAATCGATTAAACGAGACAAAAATTTCTATTGCAGAATATTCTGCAAAATTTTTTATTGCAGAAATTGTAGGTGTGGTTCTATTGGTTAAAACATAACCGAGACTTTCGAAAATAGACATAACTGATGGATATCAGTATTTTAACATTGAAAATGTACTTTTAATTAACTGGAAAATTTTGGCGATATAGTAGAGCAAGATTTTCTGTAAGATAATAATGTTTCGCAAGATCCGGAGACTTGGAAACTGTTATTCATATTTCTACTTTTTATTTTTCAACTGGATTCAATTAAAAATTTTGTTTTCTAAAAAATAAAAGTAAAAAAAAATCACAAACACTATGTTGCAAAGACGCAAAGTCAGATTTAGTGAATTAAATAGAAATTTACTAAGCAGAAATTTTGAGGCCAGACTCTTTGATAATTCCAAGAAATACACGCATATTGAAAATTTTCATTAAAAATTTTTACAACTTAATTTTAAAATACTATTCTGATCCTGAGCTATAGCTTTCTTTATTTTGTTCTTGATCATATTATATAAAAAAAATTCAAGCATGAAAAAATTTGCCATAGGAATTTAATATCTCTGGGTCGTTGTGAATATTTTTGTTAATCTGCATTTTCAAAATTCCTTTATAACTTAAAAAAGAATATATAAGGAATTTTTTAGTTGTGGCTAAATTTAAAGTTAAACAGTAACATAGTTTGGTTTCTGACTTCTCTTTTAGTAAGAAAAATATTCATGAAAGAAGATACTGAGAAATAATTTTTTCGTTTATTGCAGGGGAAACAATATTTTAAACAGTTAATCCATTTGAGGGATGGGATTTGATTAAATTATTCCATTTTAATAAGCACCCCTTACTAAAAATTTAATAAAGCATAAGGAATGGGCATTTAAAAACAACGAATATTCTTTTTCTAACAGTTTCAAACATCGTTGAAAAGATTTTATAAATTCGGTTTTTCTGTCCGTCCGTCTGACTGCCGCCATCTTTTCATGCTCTAACTAGCGTAAATATATTCACATTGCAATATCACTAAAATGTATTACTAAGGATGTTGCATTAAGTAAAAGCTTTGCGATTACCGTAATTTCGGGTGTATAAGCCGCCGCTCAAACAATTCTTTTTCGACGCAGAAATTTTAAAAAAATGAATGTTACTACTTAGATCGCCGTAAATATTTGTGTTTAATCATTAAATAAGATTTCTGAGTCCAAAAAGAATTGTTTGAGCCGCGGCTTATACACCCGAAATTACGGTAAGTAAAATGAATTCTAGATCTGTAGTGGCAAATGACTATGAGGCACAGACCCTTGAAATCTCGAGCCTTAACTGCTTCGGGACCCAACTCCGTGTGTATTAATATTATTCGTCTGATAGTACATCTTTTCAGGCAGTTACCTCTTCTTATATAACCGCGTAAATGCTTTAACCTTTTCAAGGGCAAGACACATTTACTACAAAAACGCCCAAAAATTTTATTCTCATCGCAATTTATAAACAGATATACATAGTGTTTCGCTACCAGACCGACAAACTTTGAGGGGTGATAGTAGACATGCAGACACACATTATTAAATAGGAAACCATGGGGCGCAAACGTCTTTTGTAGGAGCTAGGGGCCATTAAAATTTAAGGTCCAAAACTTCAAGCGATGATAAAAAACGGAAAAAAGGGTCAATTCGTTTGAGGTTTTCGCTAAAATCATTCTTTATATCACGATTTTTTTCTAAAAAAATTTTAAAGGTTACTTTCAGAAATTGGCGATAGAGGGCACTTTAGACTTTAGAGTGACAAATAACTACTTTTTACCGTTATTTTGTGTATGGGGTTAAAATTAATCTACAGTTTAGACTTTAACTTAAATTTCAAGCTCAAAATTTGAAACACTGGGATAGGGTAACCAGCGAAAATCGAACTATGAACAGAGGGGTGATTTTAAACGCTCATAAACATCGAGCAAACTAATCTATTTTGTTGCGGTTTGCGTGTAGGTTATTCCCTCATTAATCATTTTATTAAAATTGACGTACAACTTGGTGTCCTCATTTTTTGATAGAGTGCGCTTCCAACACATCTCCGACATTTCAATGGTATTATTCCTGGGTGTTTTTCTTCCAGATTAACATAATTCCAGGAAATGTTAGGAATGCAAAGACGACTTGGAATCACATAGGAATTTAACGTGGGAAATGTCTTTTTTGCGAGTTACGGTTAAAGGATGCAGAGAAAAAAGTAACAGAAGCAGTAGAGAAACAGCAACACCTTAATGTGACTAAAAACAGTTTATTTAAAGGTTTTACTGCAAAAAGTGTTCGAAATTACGACCAGAAATAGTACGGCATGCTTGACAGCGGCGTCACATGAAATTCCAAACGCTTTGAAAGATTCCTGGCACCTCAGATAGCTTTCTGGCAGCTACAGAAATAAGATCTGCGAGATCTTCAACTGATGGTACGGGAATCTCATGGAACTGGTCGTAATTTCGAACACTTTTCTTTTAGTAGAACCTTTAAACAATTTTTTTTCTGTCAAATTAATGTGTTACTGTTTCTCTTCTGTTTCTGTTGCTTTTTTTCTGCTTCCTTTAATCGTAACTTGCAAAAAAGGCATTTCCAACATAAAATTCCTATGTGATTCCGAGTCGTCTTTGCATCCCTAACATTTCCTGGAAGTATGTTAAGGGGACAGTACACCTTTAAAATGGTCAAAAAATCGATTTTTCAATTTTTATTTCTTTATAAAGATAATTTTATTCTGAATAATTTTATACCAATATTTTAATTGAGCGATTCTTATTTACCTAGATATTGCTGAAAATGTCAACATCACTCCATAAGTTCCAAGCATCACGCCCCGTTTCCGATATAGTCTTTTGCGCACATCTCCAAAATCATTTGAAGTACAGCTCCGAAATTTTTACCTTACCTAAATGTTCATACAAAGATGACAAGGAACTAAAGTTATGCAGCTGTGTATAGTTTGAAAGAAATTATAGGGCTGAATGTGTGCAAAAATGAAGGGCTTTTTCTCAAATGAAGTTTTGCATGCTTGTGCATATCATATCTCCAAAACCATGAGAAGTATAGCTTCAAAATTTTTATCCAATCTAAATATATATATAAACATGAAAATAAATTAGAATTATGCAGCTGTGTTTAGTTGAAAAAAAATTATAAGATTGAACGTGTGCAAAAAATAATGATTTCTGTTTTTTTATAATTCAAAAGTAATTGCTATTTTTCTAACTAACCATTTATATGAAATTAAGTTCAAATTATAGTCTAGAATATTATGCTTTTTTAAGAAAAAATTATGCAAATCATATGAAATCTGCATGAGATATCATGCATGCAGTAAGCGATTGTTCAACGCTTATTCGACGCCATTTTTTTTTGTTTTTAATTATATTAAAACCTACTCTTTTGTATTTTTTTGCACATTATATATCTAAATTAAATATTTTTAATGCAGTTCAATATCATATAAAGATATTTTGAAAGTTCTGTGCATCTAGGGGCATTATTATTTACAAAAAAAAAAAAAAAAAAAAAAAATGCAAACCACATAATCGAATTTCGTATTTTTTGCGAGTCGCAAACAACAAAACAAGTCACAAACACAAATTCCTACATTTTACTCCATTTTACAAACTATTTTTTTATTTATCAATTTAAACAAGCATCAAATTTTATTTTTAATACTGAATATGTTATATTATTAATAGTTTTATTTCTTTTTTTATGAGTTTTATATTTGTAAAATACATTTTAATCTTTAAACGGCTTTTACTCAAAATGATTTTTTTACACTTGCGCGCGTGATATCTCCAAAACCGTTCAAAGTATAGCTTCAAAATTTTTACCCTGCCTACATGTACATATAATGAAAAAAATGAACTAGAATTATGCAGTTGTGTTCAAAAAGAAAAAAATTACAAGGTTGAAGGTATGCAAAAATTCTTTATATTTTTATTTTCTATAATTAAAATCTAATTTCTCTGTATCTAATAAGCCATTCATAAACATTCTAGTTCAAATTGTAGTCCAAGGTATTATGTTTAATTTAAGTTCAAATTTATGCAAATCGCATGAAATCTGCATGAGATATCTTGCGCGCAGTGAAATGTTATACGTCGTAATTTTTAAAAATATCATTTCGAAATCGACCCCATAAAAAAAAAAAAAATTGCTGTATTATATCTAAACTAAAATTCTTTAAAGAAAGTTTAATACCATATAAAGATATTTTGAAATTTTTGTGTTTCCAGAGACATTACTCTTTTTAAAAAAATTGTGCAGCACATGATACAATTTTACGTTTTCTGCGGCTTTTAAAGGTGTACTGTCCCCTTAATCTGGAAGAAAAATACCCAGGAATAATGCCATTGAAATGTCGGAGATGTGTTGGAAGCGCCCTCTATCAAAAAATGAGGACACCAAGTTGTACGTCATTCTTAATAAAATGATTACCGAGGGAATAACCTAGACGCAAACCGCAACAAAATCGATTAGTTTGCCCGATGTTTATGAGCGTTTAAAATTACCCCTCTGTTCACAGTTCAATTTTCGCTAGTTACCCTATCCCAGTGTTTCCAATTTTGAGCTTAAAATTTAAGTTAAAGTCTAAACTGTAGAACAATTTTAACCCCATGCACAAAATAACGGTAAAAAGTAGTTGTTTGTTACTCTAAAGTCTAAAACGCCCTCTATAGTCAACGTCTGAACGTAACCTTTAAATTTTTTTTAGAAAAAATTCGTGATATAAAGAATGATTTTAGCGAAAACCGCAAACGAATTGATCCTTTTTCTGTTTTTATCATAGTTTGAACTTTTGGACCTTAAACTTTAATGGCCCCTAGCTCCTAAACAAGACGTTTGCGCCCCATAGTTTCCGATTTAATAATGTGTGTCTGCATGTCTACTATCACCCCTCAAAGTTTGTCGGTCTGGTAGCGAAACACCCTGTATTTGAAAATGGTCAAAAAAAATTTCTTTAGATATCCTCTTAATCCTAAATTGCAATAAAAAATGCTTGTGCTATTTAGCAGTTTGAGCATTAAAGTTGATCATTTGCACACTGTAAATGGCGTCCTTGATTGGGCTTATTAATTAAAAGAAATATTAATTTTCAGTATTACTGAAGCCAAAATAAAATCCTTGAAACAGTCTTTTCTTTTCAAAGACATTAACTCTTTGCGGCGCAGAGGTAAATGAATGCTTAAATGTTGATATTTACGACTGACCCCGGAATTTGAAAACAACTTTATTTGTAAATAAGAAAAAGCTATTTTTCCCACATTTAAAATACCGTATTTTTTTACGAAAATTCCGGTGCCAATGTAACGTTGGGGAATTAAAATTAAGTGATATCATAGGTATACCACCTCGCTGTAAAGGCTTAAATAACAAGCCTCATCATACGAATGGAAGAACAATTTCACAATAGCGCCCTCTAACGTCTGATGTTCTTTTTGAATACTGTAAAATAAAATGTTGACACCAGAAAAATTAAAAACAAACATTTTCAAATATTAATCGAAATGTTAGACCAAAATAAGATGATCAAGTAAACTACCGCCATTGAAAACACATGCTAACTTAAGGATAACTTACAAGGAAGGTCTCCATTGGGGGCATACTCAGAATTTTTTGAAAAAAATACGAATTAAACTACTCATGTAGGTAATAAAGGATCAGTGAAAATTAGCGGCAGAATTACATTATTAGATATGTAAAAAAATAAAACAGTTTGGAATAATTGGCGTGAAAAGCTGAAAGCGACGCGGTATTTGGCGAGCAGTGCATTTCCTCGGCAAAAGCAGACGATTTTAACGAATCTGAAAATTGATTTTAATTGACGTCACTCCTAAAACTCTGCAGCATTTACTGCAACGTCACTCCACTACTTTTATAGAATATCTCTCTTCTGACCAATGAGAAAGCTCCATAGCACGGTGAATTGACCGTGTCATACACTGTTAAAAATCTTCTGCATTTTGTTGCAACGCACCCCACCACTTGTACATAATATCTCTATTCCAACCAATGAGAAAGCTCCATATCACGGCCAAGTAACCGTTTTCTATACAAGCAAGGGAGTGCGTTGCAACAAAATGCAGCAGATTTTTAACAGTGTATTTTTCAATTTGGAACAATTTTAATCAATTTAAATTGTGTTTTAAATGATAAAATACATTAATTTCATTTTGTTATAAGTACATATAAACGTATATGCAAAATTACACTTAAAGTAAAGTAAAAATGTAAAACTAAAATTACTTAAACTAAACTTATTTAAATGAATTGAACATAGAAAGTTTTTTCTTTAAAAAGTATTCGAAGCGTAAAAGCGTATTTTTCAAAATTTCGTTTTTTCGCCAACCGGAGATAAATCGCCAAATAAACGAAATTTTTATTATTTTTTTACGGACGTTATAAGAAGGTTCCGCCGAAATTTTTTTATAAACATATATAACTATATGAGAAGAACATTCTGTAATTTTTTCAGATTTTTCTGAGTATGCCCGTATGGAGACCTTCCTTGTTAGACCGCTCCCGTATGTTACACGGATTTTTTATTGATTATTCGTGGGAGGAGACGCGATTGGAGTTCATATGTCCGAACTACTGCCACTCAATTACTAGCTGATACAAAATAGCGAATTTTTTTTAACGTTTGTCCGGTCTTTAACATTTTGACACCGGTATTTTATAAAAGATTTCTTTGACTTCTTTGAAACTCACAAAATTAAAATGACAAAATTGTACAAAAATTGAAGGGGCCGCATATACGCTGAAAAGTATCCGCCTTTGGCAGTCCCCAGTTTTTTTGTCAGCGCACAAACCTAGTATTCAAGGGTCGATGATCTGAACCTAGTTTAATAATTTAAGTTTACAGATTATTTCTATTTGGCATACCGTTCACTAGGTAGAGGTAATGTATACGAAGGAATTTAACATGTACTAAACAAGCTCAAAGTATAATTGTTCTGCTTTTTAATACTTTCTGGCACACTGTGCCCGGTCTGGGATACCTATTTTTAATTTCAAACTTGAAAACGGCACCAATAATATTTTAGTAAAATTTTGCTTTTACGGTAAAAGCTTAAATTAAGGAATTCAAAATATCTAAAATATTCGTTCGTGAATTCCGGTGTCAGTCGATAATTTTTCATTTTACTAACAGATTTTGCCCGTGCTGGAAAGTTTTAAGAGACTAAATCAATGCTTTTACCACAACTATTTCCTTAACAATAGAACGTCCGGAGAATTTACCCAACTTTAATAAACAACCTTGTAACACCAGAATGTTTATTTTTAATAATTACACTTATTTATTTAATTCAGTTTTCTCTCGTTACAATTTAACTACTTTTGCAAAAAAATCAATGGTTAAAATCGACATTTTATCATCTATGTCAAATCGCAACCAGCTGGACATTCTAATGTTGAGAAAATTTTAATTTAACACTAGAACCGCGGCCACGGATCATTTTGACACGTATCATATGCAGAGATGTTGATTCGAACCAGAAAACTCTTTATAAAATTAGCTAAATATAAGCTGGGCAAAAATAATTTCAATATATAATTTAAACAGTTTTAATGAAAATTCCTGTAAGAAATATATTTTTTTTTAACTTGAATGAATTTTCCCGCGGTTCTAGTGTTAAGATTTACCTTGGCAATACTGGAGGAATCCGCTTCGTGATCAGCTTTTTATTGCAATTAAAACCCATAAAAATAATTTTAAAAAATGAGTGGTGGGTAAAAAAGCGACTGCTTCGAGGTCTGCCCTTGTGTGTATTCATGTTCTCGAAGGGATTAATTATGTTAATTTTCATTTTTTGCATATCTATCCAAGACTCCTATATTTTTGTATATTTTTCCTTAAATATATAAATTAGCTCAAATTTATTTTGAAATTTTGATATTAACCCTTTGAGCTCTGGGGTGTAAATTTCTTCAAAATTCCAAATGTCACATTGGCACCAGTATTTTGTAAAGAAAAAAAAACGGTTAACGATAAACACGAAAAAATGCATTAAACCTCTTTGAAGTAAATTTGGTCAAATTTTCTGGTGTCATTGTGACATTTTGGGATTAAAATTATGTGGTAGAAAATTCTACCAGCAGAGCTCAAGGGATTAACACTAGAACGCCCGGATGGAGTCGATTCGACTCCAATCATGTAACCAAATTTCAATTCGAACCAGAAATGTTTTCCTGAAATAATTTAAATTTAATCTGCGCAAATTTACGGCAAATAAATCAATTAAAATATTCTGAATAAAAACTCTGGTGAGAAATAATATTTTCAAACTTCAGTAGAATTTCCGGGCGTTCTAGTGTTAAATAAAATGAAAATATATATCTGGAAATAGTCGCACTCGGAAAATACTAAATTTACTCCTTCAAAATAAGTCAAGTAGTATATTTGAGACTTGAAAATCATCCTACATATATCTTAGAACGCAACGATGAAATTGTTTAAATAATCTCTTTTACAGACTATAAGTTCAATTCTCCTTATGTTAATAACAGTAATTTACTGTTATTAATAATAAGACGCTTGCTTAATTGAATCACTAAGCAGCTTTATTTTCTTTAAAATTAGAGTATATTTTGTAACAGACATAAATGTTTTCTTAGGTTTACAGTTAATTACATGCTTTGCTTAATATATTTGAACACATGAGTCTCATCATGTATTAACATTTTGTACGACAAATTTTAAATTATGATGTTAAAAAGCGTATGTTTAAAAAAATCCTAGTTTAATAAAAGAAGCTTTAAACAAGGCGTTTGACATACTAATTAAATCAGAAGTATATATAATAAAGTGTGGGTGTATATTAAATATCAAACAAAAAAAATTTGAAAGATAATTCATTGTACACAGAAACATTTTTTCCAAATATCCCACTGGAACTATATCGAAAAATTGTGATTTAGCCCATTTCTTCTCAGTGGTCCCACGTCGGGCACATTTAACCCTTCAGCACACGCACCCATTTCTATGACGTAACCACACGCACTGGGTCAATATGACCCTCACTTTTTCGTGAACTTCTCGGTAAAATATAGACATTATAAATAAAATAAAGTCAAAAGTATTATTTGAACCGTTTTTTAAGTAACAATATATATATTTTTTTTTTATCAAATTTCAAAGCAAAAAAAAAAAAAAACCTTACCTTTAATTTTGTATTTTTTTTAGGCACTGATTCGTTTTCTATCGTTTTGAAACGCTTACACATTTAGTACATAAGTTTACCGAATTTTTTCTTAAAAGATGTTCAAATAGCATTACAAGCAATATTTTGTATAAAAAATTGTATATTTTGTTATTTTGTATATTTTGTATATTGGGTAAAACTGACCAAATCACACTAGCCACTATAGAAAAACCTCGTGTTTTAAGTTTCTGTTCCCAGGATTCCTTCTTGCTAGACTACTCAGTAAGGTACCGGAAGTAGCAGGTGCAAGTCTTGAGGCATTCCTGAAAATCTTGAGAATGATAGGGAGTGTCCGTCGGGTCCAACATACCCGATGCGTATGCTTACGGGTTAATTTTAATTCGAACTTACAAATGGCCCTAAGAATATTTTAACAAAATTTTGTTTTTACAATGAAAATTTCAAATAACGAGTGATTAATTTCTGAACTGGTCTTTTGAAAAATCCGGTGTCAGTCAATCATTGCCTCATTTTGCAAATAGAATTTTTCTGCTCCGGAAAGGTTTAAAGCAATGTTAAAAAGTATTATAAAAGTATTTTTATTTATTTATTTTTATTTTTATTTTTATTTATTTATTTTGCAAATTAGAAATTATGTTTCATTTCAGAATAATCAGGATTCATTAGTTGAATTTGTTTGATTTTTGTTTTAACAGAATATAGTTTCTATATATGGTTAAAAAATGTTATGGCTAAATGTTATGGTTATGGCTAAAAGTGACCGGACATTTCGATTTTATGAGTTTTGTCCAATACCTGCTGAAATTGTTGTCGAAATATTCTTAAAATTCTATAATGTGTAGAATATGTTTGAATTTCTGAGTGGGGGGCAAATTATGGGGCTAATAATAAATTTAATAAAACATAACATTTGCAATCACCTATGTAACTCAAAATGCAGAAAATGGTCTATCACTGCGTTAAAGGACTACTTGAGTCTAACGGACTACTAAACTAAATTAATACTTACGCTTGTGTGCATTGGTGTAAGTGTAGCACTCACATTCGTTAGGATGTTAAAGTGTGTGCGACAAATTTGAAAGTTTTTTTGTTTATTGTATCATAGGTATTTCCATGAATACTTAAAGTGTAAATCACACGTTAATTTTTTTTTTTTTTTTTTTTTTGCTACCAGTATTAACAGTTAAACCGGAGGAAATTTTACTCAAATTTAATAAAAATATTTAACACCCGAGCTATTATTTAGAATTATGTACCTTATTTATTTCTCCGCCGTACACATTTATCTTATTTTAGAAATTTCTGGTTCTAATCGAATTATTTATGAATTTGGTACCGGTAAAAATTACTCCTAAGGCAGTTCTAGTATTAATTGCTTCCCTGATTTTTACTAAAATTCGGGTACCAATGTGGCTTTTGGGAATTAAAATTAAGTGATTTCATAGATATATCACTGCATCGCAAGGGGTTAACGGGCATCCCAATTCGAATCATGACTTATTATTCTCACCAGTAGTTTTTTATTGTAAATTTTGCATTATTTAATCCGAGCATTTTTCTGATTCAATCAGACAAAAATTTATGTTTTGAAAAATCAGTGAGAAAAGATTAAAAATTCTGCGAATGCCATGAAAAATTAAGCATTATTTGAAAACATTTTTTGAAACAGATTGATCACTTAAGAGCCCACAATAGTCACAGGAAAAGTAGACAAAAAGACCCGGATGACCATGTAAAGTCTATGGGAGCGTTCTTTTCTAATATCTCGTTCAAATTTTAATATTTTGACATGATTTCTTTTGCATAAAATAGTTCAGGACGATCCACAACCGGGCTAGTTTTTACTTTTTCGATTTTGGTTTTAGATTTTTTAAAAAAAATTACTTTAATTTTCAAAACCGGTTTAAACCGGTTCTGAAACTGAAACTATCATAATATAAAAAATATATAACCAAAATCGAAAAAGTAAAAACTAGCCCGGTTGTGGATCGTCCTGAACTATTTTATGCAAAAAAAATCATGTCAAAATATTAAAATTTGAACGAGATATTAGAAAAGAACGCTCCCATAGACTTTACATGGTCATCCGGGTCTTTTTCTGTACTTTTCCTGTGACTATTGTGGGCTCTTAAGAGCCCACAATAGTCACAGAAAAATTACTCAAAAAGACCCGGATGACCATGTAAAGTCTATGGGAGCGTTCTTTTCTAATATCTCGCTCAAATGTTAATATTTTTGCATGATTTTTTTGCACAAGATAGCTGAGGGCAATCCACAACCGGGCTAGTTTTTACTTTTTCGATTTTGGTTATATATTTTTTATATTACGATAGTTTCAGTTTCAGAACCGGTTTAAACCGGTTTCGAAAGTTAAAGTAATTTTTTAAAGAAAATCTGAAACAAAAATTGAAAAAGTAAAAACTAGCCCGGTTGTGGATTGCCCTCAGCTATCTTGTGCAAAAAAATCATGCAAAAATATTAAAATTTGAGCGAGATATTCGAAAAGAACGCTCCCATAGACTTTACATGGTCATCCGGGTCTTTTTGAGTAATTTTTCTGTGACTATTGTGGGCTCTTAAGTGGTTCAAGAGCGGGAAAATGTGACTTGTTTTATCGGAGCTATCTCATTAACCCTTTCCGGTACAGCGGTCTCACACCGGGACTATTTAATTTTAATTCCAAACTTACAGCCGCACCAAGATTATTTTAATAAAAATTTGTTTTTACAAAGAATGTTTAATGTAACGAGGTTTTAATTTCTAAAATAGTATTTTGTAAATCCGTGTGTCAGTCAATCAATTCATCATTTTGCGAATAGAACTCATCTGTCACCGGAAGGTTAATTGAATACCCGCAAACAAACTTATCAAAAATTACGATGGACAACAACATAACATAAACGCATGGAACTAGCCTATGTGGAGTTTTCAACCAAATTTAACACAACTTTCAGAAAACCCGATAAAAAACAATCGAAACAGCGAACACCAATTGAGGGAGACCCGTAAGAAGAAACCCAAAATTTTTATTATTGATTTTAAAGTAATGAATTTTGGTGCACTATTTAAGAATCTTTTTGTAAGGAATAATTAGCAAAAAAATTAGCTTTTTATTAAAAAGTATATTTTTTATGTCGATTTTTATGATTTTTTTTGTGGAAAAATACACTTTTTAAAATTACTACTCCTCATACAATTTTCAATATTTTGGTATTACTAAAATTTCTTTAATAGTGTTATAGTATATGGAAACGGCCTAGGGAGAGATATTTTTAATTTTCTATTTTAATCAGCTAAAAAAATGAAAGACATTACGCATGGAAAATTTCCTTAAATTCGTTATAATTTTCATGTTTACCAATTTATGTAAAATTTTCAGAAATAGTTTAAAAAAATCTCTCCTTACTTTTGTTGCAAATTTTTTTAAGATTCTAAAAACATAAACACATTGTTTCTAAACCATTTTATCACTGAGCTTTAGTACTTTGAACTTAGGCAAAATATGGAAAAAGTCATTTTCAGGAAAACACATTTTAAATGGCCGCTAGTCCTTTAAACTCTAGTGACTACAATTAAAAAAGCTCATTTACTACCTGTTCCAAGTGTCCCCGGCCCCACCAGTGGCCGAGAGGTTCTGACCTCAAACTGGTAGACGGTAGGTGCTGGGTTCGAACCCAATCGCGACCGTCGGCCTAACCGTTCGAAGTTTTCCGTGGTTTTCTTCGAGCCTTGCGTAAATACGGGTTAGGTTTCCTTAGAAAGATCCCCACGGAGGGCATCCCACCCCATAGGGCCTATATCCCATAGCGTAGATAATCGGCCGACATACATACAAACCAAGTGTCCCCGAGTTCTGAAATTTTGCATGGATATTCGCAAATGTGTATTTTATCCTTTTCTGAGATATTTTTTTTTTAACTTTTGATGATTTTTGGCCGAAAATTGGGTTCGGGTCTCCCTTAAAACATATATATATGTTGAACACTGATGAGGTATGGGTATCGGTATGAAATAATTTTAACTATACATGCGTGGAAGTTTTCCAAATTTTTATTTCTTAATTTTATATTCCGCTCTTTATTGCAACTTATATAATAAATCCAGTCAAATATCTCAAAAATTCAGAAAGAAAGAATGTATATAGTGAGTTGCTTTCTAAAAATATTTTTATGTAAGGATTTTTCCAGAATTTTTCAACAGTTCACTGTATTTTTCTGAATTTTCACTATCTTTGACTTCGCTTTTTATAGAAGACAAAAAAAATCTGACAATTAAATGATGAAGTAACAATTTTGGTTGGTTGTATAAGGTTTAGTGGCACAAAATCCCTTGGAGGACATGCTGCGCCAATAGTAACATTTTTGGAAACTTTTATCCATGCTCAGTTATAAATTATATCTTACAACAAAATTCGTAAGCTTCAAAGGCTTTTGAGCACATTTTACGAGATTTTCGCAAAGTAATATTTGCATTATTTAATGAAAACAAATTTTACCTTCATATATACAGGGCTCCCAAATGGTCCGCGAACTGAACATCAGTATTTTTTAACAGAAAATTTCATAATACGTTTGAGCTAGAATCAACTTCCAAACGTGGTTTCTTGACAATTTGTAAAGAAAATCTAAAAAGAAAATTTCGGTAAAAAAATTCTGATGTTCAGTTCGCGGACCATTTGGGAGCCCTGTATATAGTCACCTGTTCTTTGCGAATTTCCGGGTACTAAAACACATAAAATCTCCTGAATCCCTTTATGGGTACGAATGTCGTGCAAATGTCCATATCTAATCAAATATTATACACAGGGTGATTCATAAAAGATGGGCAGAACTTTAAGGGGTTATAGTACACTTAAAGACAAATAATATTAAATAGGAGACAAAGGGTCCCAGACGTATTCCCAAGGAGATAGGGGGCATTAAAGTTTAGGGTCCGAAATTTCAAATGATTATAAAAAATGGAAAAATTGGTCGATTCGTTTGCGGTTTTTGCAAAAAATTTTCTTTATGCCAGTATTTTCTTGAAATAAAATTTTAAAGTTCAATTTCAAAAAATGCCGATAGGGGGCGCTTTAGACTTTGGAGTAACAAACAACTATTTTTTAACGTTATTTTTTGTATTTCTTTAAATGATTTCGAAAGATTAGACTTAAACTTAAATTTTGATCTAAAAATATGAGTCCTAACGAGTAGTTAAGTAGCGTAAACTGAAATTTGAAATTTGAAACCCTTCTCCCCCCAGAACAAAAATCAGTTATTCCCGATCTTTGTGTCGTAGCTTAGGCTCTAAGTACTGCCGCGTTTTGCTAAAATTATTCTTTATGTCAGTATTTTCTTGAAAATAAATTTTAAAGAAAAGTTTCAAAAAATTCCGATAGAGGGCGCTTTAGACTTTGGAGTAACTAACAACTATTTTATACCGTTATTTTTTGTGTCCCATTAAATGCTTTCTAAAGCTTAGACTTAAACTTAAATTTTCAGCTCAAAATCTGAATCGCTGAGCGTGGTTCAGTAGCGAGGGGAGGGGGTTCAAATTTCAACTTCTGAACATAGTTCAGTTTGCACTACTTAACCATGCCCAACGATTCTGTGCTGTGATACGAGGCAAAAATACAACTTTCGTCAAGGACTGCATAGTCGGAATTCACTCATAAAGGCACTGGCACAGTTGGAAACGTCGCTCATGCAAACGTTAAATCTCCATTCCTGACGCTAGTCACCGGGTGAAGAAGGAGACAGAAAGTATGCAAATGTCAAATGGGGAAGAAGAAGAACACGTATGCAAAATTTCGACACGATTCAGGCATAAAAACCACTGAACGGTGAGTCAAGTGTAAGTCGCTGTAGTAATGAATCGGAAGATGGTGCCCTTCACGAATTAGGAAAAGGCTGAGATGCATTTAATTTACGGAGCGGCAGATGGAAATGGTGCAGAGGCACAACGAATGTACGGAGAGCGATTTCCCAACAGGCGGTTGCCTAACCGCAAAACTTTCGAGCGCTTGCACAGACAGTTGTGTGAGACGGGAACGTTTCTCGCTTCCCGGTCGAATGCAGGTCGTGCAAAAAAGGACGAATCAGTAGTTGTTGCAGAAGCCATTCTGGATGTAGTAGCGGCGCAGCCAAGTACAAGTACACGAACAGTGGCTAGGCAGGAGGATACCTCACAGTCCATGACTTGGAGGGTACTGAAGGATGAACTTTTGCTCCCGTTTCATGTGCAACGAGTCCAGAAAGTGTCTCCAGGGGATTATCCAAATCGTATTGAATTCGCCCGCTGGTTTCTGCAGCAGAACGCGCTAAATCCACATTTTGGACGAACTGTGCTTTTCACCGATGAATGTACCTTCACACGTGAAGGTACATTTAACACACACAATGCACATGTATGGGCGGATGTCAATCCACATGCTGCGTATCAACATGCTCATCAGAGACGCTTTTCCATCAATGTTTGGGCAGGAATCCTCGGAGACCACCTAATCGGACCGTACCTTCTTCCTGAACGCCTCAACGGTAAAACATACCTCACATTTCTGCAACATGTGCTGCCAGACCTGTTAAACGTTGTTCCTCCACGCATCCGGCGGGTCATGTGGTTCCAGCACGATGGAGCGCCAGCCCATTACGTACGAGACGTCCGCAACTATCTGGACATCACATTTCCGAACAGATGGATTGGTCGAGGTGGTCCTGTTGCTTGGCCTGCTCGCTCGCCAGATCTTTCACCCCTCGATTTCTTTTTTTGGGGACAATTGAAGGCTCTTATGTATGAGACACCCATTGAATCCCCCGAGGAACTGGTCGCCAGACTTTCCGCCGCTGTAGGGGAAGTGCTCGAAAAGCCTGATGTTTTCGCGAATGTTCGCCGTTCCATTCTTCGCCGTTGTTCTGCGTGCATAACCTCTGGTGGTCACAATTTTGAACATTTATTGTGATTACATGTTAATAAATATGCTTTGGTAACATAAACCTAATTTATGTCTTTTTACCTCGTATCACAGCACACAATGTGTGGACATGGTAAACTGAACTGTGCTCAGGAGTAGAAATTTCAAACCCCTCTCCCCAGAAACTTAACCACGTCTAACGATTCAGATTTTGGGCTGAAAATTTAAGTCTAAGCTTTAGAAAGCATTTAATGAGACACAAAAAATAACGGTATAAAATAGTTGTTCGTTACTCCAAAGTCTAAAGCGCCCTCTATCGGAATTTTTTGAAAATTTTCTTTAAAATTTATTTTCAAGAAAATACTGACATAAAGAATAATTTTAGCAAAACGCGGCAGTAGTTAGAGCCTAATCTACGACACAAAGATCGGGAATAACTGATTTTTGTTCTGGGGGGAGAAGGGTTTCAAATTTCAAATTTCAGTTTACGCTACTTAACTACTCGTTAGGACTCAGATTTTTAGATCAAAATTTAAGTTTAAGTCTAAGCTTTCGAAATCATTTAAAGAAATACAAAAAATAACGTTAAAAAATAGTTGTTTGTTACTCCAAAGTCTAAAGCGCCCCCTATCGGCATTTTTTGAAATTGAACTTTAAAATTTTATTTCAAGAAAATACTGGCATAAAGAAAATTTTTTGCAAAAACCGCAAACGAATCGACCAATTTTTCCATTTTTTATAATCATTTGAAATTTCGGACCCTAAACTTTAATGCCCCCTATCTCCTTGGGAATACGTCTGGGACCCTTAGTCTCCTGTTTAATATTATTTGTCTTTAAGTGTAGTATAACCCCTTAAAGTTCTGCCCATCTTTTATGAATCACCCTGTATACCTTAATTTCCGGGCATAATCTGCGTATCAAACTATTCTGTTTTGATCCAGATTTTTTTTTTTTTTTTTTTTTTTTTTTGATTTAAATGTTTACCGCGATCTAAAAGAGTTAAATTTGTTTTTAAAAAATTTCTAGGTTGAAGAATATTTGTTTGATTCGAGGATTACAGACCGAAAATTACGGTATTCATGTTTTAACCATTTACGGCACACTGATGCAACTCCGGACACACCTGACATTAATTCCAATTCTGCAGTGACACCAGTAATGTTTTAATAAATTTTTGCGTTTTCAATGGAAGCTTAAATTAAGGAATTCTTAATTTCTAAAAAAGTTGCTCGGAAATTCCGGTGTCAGTCAATAATTTCTCATTTTACGAACAGAATTAGTCTATATGTCGGAAATGGTTAGCCCTTTTCTTCCACTGCGATCCCACGTAAGGGTGCATCTAAATTTAATTCCAAACTCACCATCGGCATCAGAAAATTTTTAATAGAATTGTGCTTTACAATGAATGTTTAAACGAACACGTTTTTATTTTCTAAGAAGATCGTTTGTACATTCTGGTGTTTTTACATTCTGGCTGAAACTTTTCATCACTTTAAGAACTGAGTTTTTCTGCGCCGGAAAGGGTTAATGGTAGTATAATTTTTCTACGGTTCTTTGTCAGGTTTAAAAAGTTGTATTGAGTTAGGTTGCAAATTCTACGTGTTACAATATGTATATTTTTTAATTTACGTAACTTCTACACGTATATGATTGCTATCCTTAGATAAATGCACACAAATGTTAAACAAGACTCCCACAGATATTTAATAACTCTGAAAGAGCATTTTTATCATTTTTTTTTTTCGTGAATGATAGAAAATAAATTTTATTATTAAGTTTATTAATAGCCCCTAATTATTATTTTTTGTATTCTTTTTGGATTTTTTAAAGATAATGCTCTGAGTATTTTTAAGAAAACTCTGCTCAAATAAAAAAATTTTTGGAAATTGAGGTGCGATTAAATAAAACACAGCCGCTAGTTTCCTTACGTAATCTAAGGAAATAAAAATCTTTATGTAATTTCTGATTTCTGTAAACACATTATTCCTTCAGTTTAAAGGAATTTATTGAAAGAATGATTTATTGTCAATATTTTCAAGAATTTTAATTTTATCTCTTAAAATGACAGTGTTTTCACAATTTTTATTGCATTTTAAATTTGTACTTAAATGTCTTTGCATACACGAACTTTCAAAAGCGAATCAGAATATCCATTTTACATTTTCTATTGTGAAATGAATAGAAGTGTAATATTTTCCGGACATTTTAAATTTTGCTGGAGAATATTAAGTGATATTTATCGCATCAACAGTGTAGAAATATTCGGAATAAATGTAAACTTATATGAATTCAACAACTGTTTAGAATTCTTTTAACGTTAAAACAGTATTTTTAATGTTAAAGTATATTGTAAAATTCTAGTCTTTTAGAATAAATTCAAATTACTTTTATGAAATATCATCTTCGGTAAATTTATTTTACGTTAGTTATTTTGTATACAATAGCGATGTAGACGTAACCTGTAAGATATTAGAACAATAAAATAAAAGCTGCCAACTTTTAAGCTTAGTTTCTTCCAGTATTTTCGACAGATAAAATCTGTCTTATTTAATGGTAAAAAACTTATGACTAAAGATTTTTTTCTTTTCAAACAGTGTTAACCGTTTGAGGCGCAGTGATATTTTTATGAAATCACTTAATTTTAATTTCCAAGATCACATTGGCAATAGAATTTCCGTTTAAGAAAATTCTGTTTCTTACATTTGAGAAACACAGTTTTTTTTTTTTGTTGTTTTTTTTATTTACAAATAAAGCTGTTTTCAAAATTCGGTGTCAATTAATTAATGTCAACACCTAAGCAATGAAATTGCTCTGCTCCGCAAAGGGATAACACGGGTGCGTAGAGCATGGCTACTACATTAAATGTTGAAAATAATGTGATATAATCCAAATTATAGCTATTTTATATTTAAATAATACTACGGAACGCGTATTAAATACCTACAAAATTCCTATAAAAGCTTTCGAAAAATATAACTTTAAGCTACTTTAAACGCATCCCCCTGAAAACGTTGAAATAACACGTAAAGTATCACCATTAATTTATTCTTTTTTTTTATTATTATTATTCGTTTCAGAAATCACATTTATTACGGAACAGGAAACGGCTTCAGCGTGAAGAGAGCTATTTATTCCTGTAATTCTGTGCTGTAATAATATGTATTTACTTCCGCTACGGTGTTCAGGGATTACTTACTGATTTAAAACCTGCATTGTATCAGATGTTATTTGGCAACACCAGAATAGATTTTCTTTTTTTTACTTTTTTCTTTTTTTTTTAAGGTTTAATTTATTACTCTTTGTATGTCATGCAGAAATATCTCAAATCTTTATTTTTATTTACATTTGTATCGCACAAAACTTTGTCACAGATTTATTTGAAAATGAATAGTATTTGAATTATACATTAAACAAATTTACTGATTTTATGTTTAATAACGCAATATATAAGTGAATTTTAATTTTAAAAATAATTACTTAATAAAACTATTTATTAGTAACAATTAGTTATTACTCGTTCTTCTTAGAAGAAATAATTATTTATTTAATTATTTATTTTCCTTCTTTCTTAAATTTATAAAAAAAGCTATTCTTGAGAAAGCATGTTAAATTTCATTTCCCATATCTCCTTCCTCGGAACGCTGACAACTGCTAAGAGTAAGGACGAGACTACAAAATATCCCTAAAGCAGAGCAGTCAAGTCTCCGGCTTTTTGGATATAGTATTTTAATACAGAAAATCAATTTAATTTGGAATATTTCGGCGATTTCAAATAACCAGATTTTCTCTAAGATAATAGTGGTGTACAAAAAGCCGGAAACTTGGAAACTCTGCCCAAAGTATTTTTTTTTTTTTAAATTTAATCCCTTAACTGTGTTGCCTGAACTGGGATATCCGGGCAAAAGAACCTTGCTTGTTTCGTTCTCAAAGCACTTTGATACTCTAATTTGTAACAGTAAATTTACTTTTATTGACTGTCAGAAGTTTTTGATTAAGCCCATCGAGACGCGCGTCTTTTACGATATTTTTTATCTTTCGTCACAGGTTTGTTAAAGCAAAAATGTTGCTTACCGTAATTACCCATACACAACCCACATCTCAAAAATTCTGTTTTGACCCAGAAAACTATTTTAGTAATTTAAAATAAATATATACCGCGATACAAAAGATTATATTTTGTTTTTGAATATTTCTGGGTCGAAACAGAATTGTTTGAGCTGTGGATTATCTAAGAGAAATTATGTTAGTTGAATCACGAAAATTCACTGATGAAATAATACATATTTTGCAATAAAAATTTACTGATCAGAATAATCAATAAATCTGAGCACCCTATGTGACCATTGTACCGGTCGTTTGTTCCCAACGTGTTAAGTAAGTAAATAAATAACCCTTTGCGGCGCAGAGCAATTTCATTGCTTAGGTGTTGACATAAATTAATTGACACCGGATTTTGAAAACAGCTTTATTTGTTAATAATAATGAAAAAAAAACTGTGTTTCTCAAATGTAAGAAACTGAATTTTTTTAAACGAAAATTCTAGTGCCAATGTGATGTTGGAAATTAAAATTAAGTGATTTCATAGAAATACCACCGCGCCTCAAACGGTTAACACTGTTTGAAAAATAAAAATCTTTAGTCATAAGTTTTCTACCATTAAATAAGACATTTTATCTGTCAAAAATACTAGAAGAAAATAAGCTTAAAAGTTGGCAGCTTTTATTTTATTGCTCTAATATCTTACAGGTTACGTCTACATCGCTATTGTATACAAAATAACTAACATATAATAACAAAATAATAACTAAAATAAATTTACCGAAGATGATATTTCATAAAAGTAATTTGAATTTATTCTAAAAGACTAGAATTTTACAATATACTTTAACATTAAAAATACCGTTTTAACGTTAAAAGAATTCTAAACAATTGTTGAATTCATATAAGGTTACATTTATTCCGAATATTTCTACACTGTTGATGCGACAAATATCACTTAATATTCTCCAGCAAAATTTAAAATGTCCGAAAAATATTACACTTCTATTCATTTCACAATAGAAAATGTAAAATGGATATTCTGATTCGCTTTTAAAAGTTCGTGTATGCAAAGACATTTATGTACAAATTTAAAATGCAATAAAAATTGTGAAAACACTGTCATTTTAAGAGATAAGTAGTTAAAATGCTATTATTTTAGTATGAAATCATTGGTGTTTAGCTCATATTTTCTATTTATATTCTCAAAAAAATGTAACAATTAAGGGGTTAATCGCCGTTTCATGTTTTCTGTTTTTGGTAGTTGCAAAATAAAACCTTGCTTGAATTTTTTCAAAACAGAACATTTGCAATCGTATAGAGTAGTGGCGCTGCCAAGATGGGGGTTTTGAAGATCAATATCCACCATTTTAATGTAATGAAATTCTTGTAATTTAATTGGTAAATTTCGGATGAAATAAAGCGAAGGAAACTCTTAAAAAAACAGGAGTATTTGGTGCCTCTAAACACCCACACTGACTGCACCACTGTTAGAGATCTTAAAGTCGCCATCTTTCACCTTTTTGAAAATGGTGAATTTCGATGAATTTCGTTCTCTTAGAGTGCTGTTTATTTTCCAGGACAAAATTTTGAAACTTTGAGAGTAGCTACTATCTCTGTAGAGAGACATATCAAACTGTGGACCAGTGTTGCCAGTGAGAAACTTTTTTTAAATTCAGATTTCTTGATTAGCACTCCTTTTTTAAACTGTAAAATTTGCCTTACTTAAAGCCGTATTAGTAATTGTGAAAAAAGGGGCAATATTATCATTTCAAAAAAGGGGTGTCAATCAAGAAATCTGAATTTTTAAAAAGCAGTCCACTGGTAACACAGCTATGGAGCACATGATACCACTATTTTTTTTTAATAGAAATATACATCTTTTAGAATCATATAGGTTTGATGATAAGATATTGTAGCTATACTCTAAACTTTTAGTGGTATACGGCGGGCAACAGTTTAACCCGGGAGAACTCGCTAGTGAAAATTTCTCTAGGTGTCCGATTGCTTTTCTTTTACTTTAGATTCACTTAACCCATTAATGCCTAGCGTCCCATTTTTGGGACAGTTTTAAAAAATTCAAATAAGCTCATTTCACACCAGTAAAAAGGAGTATATGTAAATACTTTCTTTCTCGAGACAAAGTCCTCGATAAATTAAGATAAAAATTATTCTTGCTTTAAAAGTGGTGGGAAAATGCAAAATTTGAATTTTAACGAAGAAAATAATTCAGGCATTAATGGGTTAATATCAACTTTTTTGTTTGGCGTAGTACTTTTATTCACAAAAGAGGTAAAGTAATCGAAATAACATTTTTAAATGATATTAAAATGAAAAAATGTTTTAAATAAGAATCTTAAGAAAGGTACGATGGAGAAAGAAAATCTCAGGTAGCGAGTTCTCGCGGGTTAACTACTCTCATTTAGAGGGGCAAAGAGCATGATTAACATGTTAAATTATTAGTTTGTGATATGGGGAATTAAGATTTAAGATATTCACATAAAAATAACGAGTAAAACTGATTGTTGTAGTTTTCAAAAAAGCTCGACCAACCTTCGACACATCATGTTATTCTTTTGATTTACAAACATTAAAGAAATAACTATATTTATTTCAGAAGCGTTTATCTGTTAACTTCGGCCTCCGTAAATGTCTTTTTTAAATTCCATTTTATTACAGGATTTGCGCGGGTCCTAGAATTTCCAGATTACGAAATTCTTCGGTACCAGTATTTTCTCATAGAAAATCTCCCCTGAAGTAACACAAAAGTTGGCGCGATTTACATGCACCTATTTTTCTTTAAAAAATGCTGACACATCACCTGGAAAATTCCTTGACTAGTAAGAACCTATTATAGACCCTCAATTTTACAGAGAATGATTAAACTTATTAACTTGGGATTGGTCCTTACCAATTCCTGAGACGAACTTAAGAATCCTCGCAATTAACTCCAAATCGTACAATGTTTTGTCTGTTTTAAACCATGTACGCTTCCGCATATCCAGGATATGTGTTATTTACACTTCGCTACCAATAAATTCAAACAAACATCGCCATTTTATTTATTCATAGGAATCGCGCACAAATTACGTGATAAATTAATTTGTAGATCATTTTCCAAAAATTTATGGTGAGAAATACCTATCCTGCGCGTGTTACCCCGTGTTAATTGTTTAAAACAATTTTCCATTCATTAATTTGCTTTATTTAACATATTTTTTATTTTTAACGCTAAGCATACCGAGAATTTTACACAGGTTTTATTACAGACATTTCACAGCAGAATTTTTATTAACTCGTGACACGGGTGAGTTGACGCAACATTCCTAACATTTGCAATATTGCATCATGTAAATCATTAAAAAAATTGGAAACATAAAAAACTAATAATGTGTACGAAATGTGATAGTTTCAATTTGAGTTAACACATTTTTTAATAAGGTAGTACCTAAATTTTGCAAAAATTAAAAGTTTTATTTTCGTGACATCCACTAGTGTCGCCTATATTTTTAAATCACTAAATTTTAATTTATCAAATTTATACCAATTTTTTTGAAAAAAAACCTTTTCATAATGTACTCTAGAAAGAACATTTATATTTATTCAAACAAATTTGTTTCAGTCTTCTTGTGACAACCAGTCATTTCAACAATTTGTTAGTAATATATAGCATCTGAAAGCGTTATTCCGACGTACAATGCTCGGAACAGACAAATATATTTAGAACCACAATTTTTTAAAATATGAATAGACTGAATTAGTTATGAAGCGTATATAAGATGGTATTTCAAGTCTGAAAATACTTATTCTAAAATGGATTTAAAAAATTATGTAATCCCGTGTAATTACTGTCAAAACTCATTATCACATATCTGCCAGCATCTTCCGCTTTTTAGCCCGGAAAATTTTTATAGAAGATTTTACCATTCCAAACCGCCGTAATTCGCCGATATGTCAAAAATTTCTATTTAATTTTTTCGGGCGAAAACATCGGAAGAGTTGGCAGCTATACTATCAGTAGAATTTCTGATGCTCTAATGGATTTTAAGTTACAGTTTGTGTTATAGAATGTTCAACTTTTTCCGGCACGGGCAAAATCTGCTAGTAAGAGGAGAAATTATCAACTGACACCGGAATTAACAAACACATTTTATAGATATTTTGAATTCCTCAATTTAAGCTATTATAGAAAAAGCAAAATTTTACTAAAATATTATTGGTGTCATTTGTAAGTTTGGAATTAAAATTATGTATCCCAGACCGTGCTCAGTGAGTCGGAAAGGGTTAATCCCTTGAGCTCTGATGGCAGAATTTTCTACCACATAATTTTAATTCCGAAATGTCACAATGGCACCAGAAAATTCGACCAAATTTATTTGATAAAGCTTTAATGCATTTTTTTTTTCGTGTTTATCGTTAATCGTTTTTTTTCTTTGCAAAATACTGGTGTCAATGTGACTTTTGGAATTTTGAAGAAATTTACACCGCAGAGCTCAAAGGGTTAATAGTTGTATGCAATTAGGTACCTTTTTGATATTATTAACAACACTTCTGTTTTTTAAAATGAAAAAAAAGACAGCAAATATGAACACAATTCAATAAATATACATATGTTTTGAAGCGATGCTTCACCATTTCGTGCAAAATATATATAATGAAAAGTTTCACATGCAAAAAACTGCCATTCCAATCAACACTGATAAACCATTTGAGCTCAGATGGTTTAATTTTCTAAAACTTAAATTTAAATGTCACAATGGCACCGAAATATTCGATCGAATTTTTTTGAAAAAAGGTTTAATGTATTTTTTTTAAGTGTATCACGTAAAACGAATTTTCTCTTTTCAAAGTACTGGTGCCAATGTGACATTTTGAATATTGATAAATTAAAGACACAATATAAAAAAAACACGGAACAGTGAATATTTCTTCAAATTAAACCTTTTTTTGAATAAATTGTATAAATATTTTTTTACATTCATAGCTGTAAATATCATAGCTATATTCATGGCTATAAATAATTTTAACGACACATCATTAGAATTTAGTTTAAGACATTCTGATGAAGAAGTTTTATTGACTTACTTGTGTTATGCGCAGGATTATAAAACATCTTAACATTACACTTAATATTACAGATATATATTCTTACAATATCGTACTTTAATTTCAATTTTAAATAATAATTGATTCAATTAAAATAAATAAATAAGTAAATATATCGTAGGTACTTACTTAAAAATAAATAGAAGTTATAAAGATATATGAAATACAATGCATTGCATAATTTTACTTAGTTACATAGATACTTAGTACGTAAGATACGTAGTTTTAAAATATGATGTGCGCAATGTCAAAAGTATGCAATTTGAGAAAATGACTTTAAAATTCAAATTTACCTTGATTTAGATAGTTATCCCTCTTCAAATTATATCAGAAAACAAGTTACTGGTGCATCGTCATGATGTTTTAAAAAAAAATTCGGTAACATGTTATTCTTGCATAATAGACAACAAAGAAATATTTTGAGTTTTTTAACTCTTTGATCTCTGACAGTTGAGTTTTTCACCACATAATTTTAATCCCGAAATGTCACAATGGCACCAGAATATTCAACCAAGTTTATTTGAAAAAGGTTTAATACATTTTTTTTTTCCGTGCATATCGTAAACAAAATTTTCTCTTTGCAAAATACTGGTGTCAGTGGGACATTTGGAATATTGAAGAAATTCACCCACCAGAACTCAAAGGGTTAAAAGTTTTAAGGCATGCATGCCAACCTCCGGTTTTTTATAAATCAAAGAAACATACTTGAACCAGAAATTTATTTAGTGAACGACATCCAGTAGATGGCAAGTTAGAACAATATTTAATACAAGATACATTTAATTTAAACAATTTTCCGGTTTAAAGTACGTTTACTTGATTTACAAAACGCCGGAGGTTGGCAAGTATGCTTAAGATAATCTCTCCTCTTAAACTTATATATATATATATATATATATATATATATATACTACCTCTGACAATAAAGTTCGGTGAATTTATTCAGAACGACTGATCTGGCAACACTAGGGAAACAAAACGCTGCAAAGGCAAGTGTTGACCATCTTCCCCCCACCGTCGTTCAGTTGAGCATCGTTTATGTACTGTGTAAGACGTGCTTTACCAAGTGCTTCTTCAGTGTGTTAGTTCTTAACTGAGAACAGGTAAATGAACGAATAAAAGATCAATTTTAAGTTTGGTTTTAAGATTTTCAAGACACCGAAAGAAATTCATGAGGGATGGTGCAAATTGAACACCTGTCAGTCATACTCGCCAGATATCTCAATCCTCCAGACTTCTTCCTATTTTCACGACTCAAACTCTCTTTGAAAGAGATTTGACCATATTACTGTCATCCAACGAAACGTGACGAAGCTTTTGAACTTCATCCCAAAAGAAGACTTCTTGCGAATTTCCCAGGACATGTACAACAGATCCCAGCGGTGCATAGTTATAGGAGATGACTATTTTAAAGGATCGTATGGTAACTTTTGTTAATATTTCATCTACATTAATGCTACAGGACTATTCACCGAACTTTATTGTCAAAGGTAGTATATATATATACATATATGTATATCATTTTAATAATATAAATTCCTATTTAATGTTTTGTGATGTGAATCCGTCATTTCTGAATAAAATATCCACTTGATTTTTCAATATGACTATTACTATACATGAAAGAATGCAGTTTTTATATTAATCTAATAATTTATACAACCGTAATTCGCAAGAATCACCACTGAAATAAACATACACAGAAACTAAACTTAAAAAACGCACATTAATAAATAATTCGAACATTAAAAACAGTCTAATAAATATTTCGTCATAAACTAATAAAAATATTTATATAACAACGAATGAGTTTAAATAAATGAGAAGAAATACACAAATTAATTAAAACCTTACAATATAAATTTATGCATCGGTTCAATAATGTAAATATTGTCATTAACATAATTTCTATGCACATATAATCATTTCTTGAATTGAAACTTGAACGTGATTAAAAACTATATAAATGCCATTATCAAGACACGAAATTTTACTCAGTTTAGTGTGAAAAATATAAACAAATCTAACAAACACTTGCTGTTTTAATTACTTAAGATTCTTTGTTTACGTGCCATGCATAGGAGACCAGAATATCAGCTATTTTTTTATCCTTAAGTGAGCTTAGAGTTTTTTTAATCTTTAAAGAACTTTTTCGGATAAAATATTTAAACTAAGAAACAAATTTCTTTAAAAAAGTATGCTCAAGGGGATATCCCAGAAGTTAGTTTTATAATATCACCATTTTTTTCTTTGAAAAATTAAGATTTCATGGATGAGGTAGTTACGCTCATGAATTTTCAAGAATACAAATCTGCCAATATTGTTGAGTATTATCTTACACTTATTTTATATATTTATGAAAATTGACTTTTAACACTTAACCTTTAGATTACGGAGTAGAACTGGCAACTATTTTTATATTCATTCGTACCACAATTTAGAAGAAAAATTCTTCGTATTAGCTATCTCGTGAAATTACACTAGTATTAGTTTATGATAGGGACTAGTTTTCAAAAATTGGTGCGAAAACAATAAAGAAATAGTCTCTGGGACGACATATATCCCAACCCCGTAAGCAAAGGGTTAAATCGCCTGAAATTGCACTAAAGTTTTATTTAAAAAATTTACATCAGAATTTTTATTTAGACCTTTTTAACTTCTTTTTGAGTGATATTTACAGTTAAATCTCTTTTTAACCGACTTCCAAAAAGGAGAGGAGGTTATCAATTCAACGCGTATTTTTTTTATGTATGTTCACCGATTACTCCGAAACTATGCAACCGATTTCTGTTATTTTTGTTTTAAACGCAAGAGAATGCTTTCGAATTGGTACCACTTCCGTTTCATCGAAATTGGTTCAGTACTTTTTTAGTAATTAGGCAAAAACTAATAAAATTAGTGATTTCTCGCAAATCAAAAGTGTTGAATAAGTTCGCTACACGTACCGCAGGAAGCATGGCCGAGCGGTCTAAGGCGCCTGCTTTGATCTCTGGTTCTCGAAAGAAATCGTGGGTTCGAACCCAACTCCTGACATACACGTATACAATAACCTTTTCCATATTAAAATTTATATATATATATATATATATATATATATATTACCAATTAAATACTAATTATGCTATTAAGAATATTTTGTATTTAACCGTTAGCACAGAGTATCAGAGATCTTTTTATCGGTGAGAAGTACTAAAATAATAGACTTGCGAAAAGTAACATAACGTTGAAAAGTTCTCCGAATAAATTGCAGTCAGGATAGCCGAGTGGTCTAAGGCGTCTGATTTAATCTCTGGTTCTCGAAAGAAATCGTAGTTTCGAACCCCACTGCTGACATACGTGCATAATGTACCGCATTTTTTCTGTATTAAAAATTTGTTAACCGACTTAAAAAAAAAAGGAGAGGATATTATCGTCAATTCTACGCGCATGTATTTTTTTCTTATGTATGTTCACCGATTACACCGAAATTATCCAACCGATTAAACTGGTATTTAAGTTAAATGAAAGAGGTTACTTTGGAATTGGTATCATTCCCATTTCATCGAAATTGGTTAAGTACTTTTTTATTAATTAGGCAAAAACTAATAAGATGAATGATGTGTCGCAAATTAAAAGTAACATGGACCTTGAGTAACTTCGCCGAACGAAATACATTCGGGATGGCAGAGCGGTCTAAGGCGCCTCATTTAAAATCTAGCTCTCGAAAGAAAGCGTGGGATCAATCCCCACTCCTGACATACATGTGTACAATAATTTTTTCCGTATTATAATTTTTATATGCATATTTTGCAAATTAAATACTAAAAATTACTAACCGACTTCAAAAAACGAGGAGGAGGTTAACAATTCGATGCGTATGTATTTTTAATGTATGTTCACCGATTACTCCAAAACTATCCATCCGATTTATATGGATTTTGATTTATTGAAAGAGGTTGCTCTTGAACTGGTACACTTCCGTTTCATCAAAATTGGTTCAGTAATTTTTTAGTAACTAAGCAAAAGCTAATAAAATTAGTGATTTCTCGCAAATTAATATTGATTCTTGTAACCGTTTTCTCAATCATAAGCTAATAGAAAAAACTAAAAAGTGAAAAATAAACTTTTTTACCAAACATAGAACCAACTTCAAAAACTACTGCAAAGTAAAAAATAATTTTTTTTACAGAATAATTAATAAGAAATTAAACAAATAGCATTGTATTTACCATGCGTTTTGTTAGATTTATCTACATTAAATTGATTTTTTGGAGTCGGTGCCAGCAGAGCCAAGTTAATTTCAATTATTCAATATTAGAAACTTAGCTTTAATTGTGAACTTGGCTCGGCTGGCACCGACTCCAAAAAATCAATTTAATGTAGATAAATCTAAATCTAACAAAACGCATGGTAAATACAATGCTCTTTGTTTAATTTCTTATTAATTATTCTCTAAAAAAAATTATTTTTTACTTTGCAGTAGTTTTTGAAGTCGGTTCTACAGGGTGACAAGAAATAACTTGGACACACATGATACATTATAACTTTAATGCTAATGAAAATATTACGACCAAACTTCAAAATAAATATGAATACATTATTTCGTCTAATATATTTAAAAATTTTCAAAGTGGCTACCTTTGGCCTTAATACAGAGCTTTAAACGTGTCACAAAATTTTCGGCTATGGGCCGCAACTCACTTTCTGATATTTTATCCCATTCCTTGCATAAGGATTTCTTCAGGGATGCCAAAGTTTTATGAGGTTTAGCACACACCCTTGTCTCCAAGATGGACCAAACAGAATAATCCATTGGGTTCAAATCTGGGGAATACGGTGGCCATTCTTGAGCTCCAATGAAGTCAGGAAAATGTGTCTTGCACCAAACTTGAGTGCCTTTAGCTCTGTGTGCAGGTGCGGAATCCTGTTGGAAGGTCCATCTTTTGTTTCCAAAGAACTTTTGTGACCAAGGTAAGACAACATCTTCCAAAATGAGTTTGCGATATGTTTGTTGATTAATCTTTATCCCTTGATCAACAAAAACAAGTGGTGTTTTCCCACTAGCACATATCCCACCCCAAACCATTACAGATTTGGGTCGTTGACGCCGTTCAACAATGCAAGAAGGTCCAGGTGCTTCTGCTCACCAAACTCTATCATTATGGCTATTGTGTGCTTGTTCAATCGAAAACAGTTTCTCATCTGTGAAGACAAATATTTGCCATCGATCACCTGCGGCCCGCTTTAACAGTTCTTTACACCTTTGAAGTCTTATGAGTTTGTTCTCTGCTGTTAGCTTTTGAGCCTCTTTCATTTTGTAAGGGTGAAGACCAAGCTCTACTCTTGCCATCAAACGTGCGGTTTCTCTGTTGATCTTCATCTCTCTAGCAACCTTTCTCATTGAAATCCTAGGATTTCGGTGAACTCGCTTTTTGATAACTGCACGGTTTCTTGATGTGTTAACCGTGCGCTTTCTTCCTCTTCCTGGCCTGTCACCATCATGTCCGAGTTCTTTAAACCTTTTGATTGTGTATGAAACCGTCAGCTTAGGCACTTTCAATCGTTGAACAATTTCACATTGCTTCATCCCTTGCTTATGTAATTCAAGTATGGCAGATCGTTTGTTAACCATAATAGTTATCACAACTAACTTCCTTACACCTGTTTATTAGCTTTCTAGAATCAATTCCCTATGACAATAACTTTATAATTTTAGTGGTATTTACAGATTTTTGGTTTCAAACTTTGTCCAAGTTATTTCTTGTCACCCTGTATTTTTGGTAAAAAAGTTTATAAACATACTTGCCAACCTTCCGCTTTTTCATTAATGAAAAACCGCAGATTCAAACAGAAAATTTATTTATTTAAATATTTTTGCACCCATATATTACTTATTTAAAATCTGTACGATTTCATTTATTGAAAAAATTTTCTAGCTGAAAATATGCTTTATTCAATTTAAAAAAGCGGGAGGTGCACAAGTATGCTTTTAAAACATTTTCTTGTTCGAATAGGATTATACAAATACACATTTAGTCGCAGCTAAATTGATTGTTCTTGATGCTTATAATGTTAAAAGTTTTGTAATAGAGTCCTCGGATTACCGTTTTCTAAATACTAGTCCTAAGCGCTGACACCAAAATGTTGGCATTCGTAGGCGAATTTTTTTAAACATATGTACGGTACCCTAAAATTTCAAAAAAGATCTCCATTTGGGCATACTCACAAAAGTCTGAAAAAAATTACATAATTTTCACCTCATACATATACAGGGTGACAAGAAATAACTTGGACGAAGTTTGAAACCAAAAATCTGTAACTACCACTAAAATTATAAAGTTATTGTCATAGGGAATTGATTCTAGAAAGCTAACGAACAGGTGTAAGGAATTTAGTTGTGATAGCCATTATGGTTAACAAACGATCTGCCATACTTGAATTACATAAGGAAGGGATGAAACAATGTGAAATTGTTCAACGATTGAAAGTGTCTAAGCACACGGTTTCATACACAATCAAAAGGTTTAAAGAACTTGGACATGATGGGGACAGGCCAGGAAGAGGAAGAAAGCGCACGGTTAACACATCAAGAAACCGTGCAGTTATCAAAAAGCGAGTTCACCGAAATCCTAGGATTTCAATGAGAAAGGTTGCTAGAGAAATGAAGATCAACAGAGAAACCGCACGTTTGATGGCAAGAGTAGAGCTTGTTCTTCACCCTTACAAAATGAAAGAGGCTCAAAAGCTAACAGCAGAGAACAAACGCATAAGACTTCAAAGGTGTAAAGAACTGTTAAAGCGGGCCGCAGGTGATCGATGGCAAACATTTGTCTTCACAGATGAGAAACTGTTTTCGATTGAACAAGCACACAATAGCCATAATGATAGAGTTTGGTCAGCAGAAGCACCTGGACTTTCTTGCATTGTTGAACGGCGTCAACGACCCAAATCTGTAATGGTTTGGGGTGGGATATGTGCTAGTGAGAAAACACCACTTGTTTTTGTTCATCAAGGGATAAAGATTAATCAACAAACATATCGCAAACTCATTTTGGAAGATGTTGTCTTACCTTGGTCACAAAAGTTCTTTGGAATCAAGAGATGGACTTTGCAACAGGATTCCGCCCCTGCACACAGAGCTAAAGGCACTCAAGATTGGTGCAAGACACATTTTCCTGACTTCATTGGAGCTCAAGAATAGCCACCGTATTCTCCAGATTTGAACCCAATGGATTATTCTGTTTGGTCCATCTTGGAGACAAGGGTGTGTGCTAAACCTCATAAAACTTTGGCATCCCTGAAGAAATCCTTATGCAAGGAATGGGATAAAATATCAGAAAGTGACTTGCGGCCCATAGCCGAAAATTTTGTGACACGTTTAAAGCTCTGTATTAAGGCCAAATGTAGCCACTTTGAAAATTTGTAAATATATTAGACGAAATAATGTATTCATATTTATTTTGAAGTTTGGTCGTAATATTTTCATTAGCATTAAAGTTATAATGTATCATGTGTGTCCAAGTTATTTCTTGTCACCCTGTGTATAATGTTTTTTTTATGTCAAATATTTTTTATGTAACAATATTTCATGTTAAATTTATTCAAAAAGTTTTATTAAATAACTTTAGTTTTGTCAGTTTTAGTTTGCTTTAATTTAGTTTTGTCGTATAAATTCATACTGAAAGTAAGTATGAAATGTAAAGAACTAAAACAAAATTTAAATTAATTAAATTTGTTTCAGTCCCAAAATTGAGTCCAATTGAACAGTGTCGATTCAATTTTTTCGCTATGGAGACAAAAACTTCTTCGATATGTATTTACTGCAGAACTCTTCATCTGGCCTTTATTTTGGAATACTCTTAAATATATGTAAATATGTTTTTCAATACGAAAATATCTTTTACAGATTATCTGTCGGTTATTTTTAAAGTTATAAAATTAAGTATACTAACTGCAGCAACAAGCAACTTAAATGTGTAATACAAAAAAGTATCTGTATTAAACTCTTTTATTGTTTAAGTCTAAATTCATTGAAACCATTTCCAAGAATTCTAAAAGCTATTGAAAACAATTTTCGATTACATTAAAATCGTTTGCTTTTGGCGAGGAATAGTGTTGTTCACCACACTGCGTGCCACATTCGTCTTTTCGCGCCAAATACTCGAACGTATTTCATATATATATATATACATATATATATATATATATATATATATTTTTCGGACTTTCTACTAAATTCGATCGATCCTTTATTACATGCAAAAGTACTTATATTTTTTTCAAAATATTGTGAGTATGCCTAGTATGAAGACTTCCCTGTTAGACACTAGATTTATAAAAAAAGGATTTTTTTGTATTTTTTAATCCCAGAAAGAAAAAAGTGGGATAAAACATTTAAAAGCTAATGGCAAAATTCAAGGGACCGTATACACGCTGAAAAAAAAACTACCTTCGGCAGCCGCCATTTTTGTGCCAGCTCTCTCGCCTAGTTTTCAATGCAGTGTTGCCAGTGGGCTACTTTATTAAAATTCAGATTTCTTGATTCGCACCACTTTTTTGAAACTGCAAAATTCCGTTTCTTTTCGCCTTTATCAATACGTCATTAAATGAGGCGCATTTTACTGTTTCAAAAATGCTGTTTCAGTCAATAATCTGAATTTAAAATAAGTAGCCCATCTGGCAACACTGGTCCAGCGAAATGGTCTGCCCAAATCTATCGTGAATGAATTGCTTCTTCTGGGGACATGTGAAATCCCTTGTCTACGAAACCCCCGTTGAAAGCGCCGAAGACCTTATAGCACGCTTTATTGTAAATTGCCGGGGGAAGCCCAATACACTCCAGGGATTTTTGCGAATAGTCAAACTCCCATGCAGCAAAGATGTGAGGCCTAAATCACATGCGAGTGTCATCAGATCAAACGCGTACTTCGATATGAGTTGAAATTCTCTTTTGCTACTTTTGTTTTTATGGTTATAAACAATGAGTAATAAACACGTTTTTTCTCCTCCTGTCCTGTGTTCTTTTTCTTTCCTTTTACTTTATGTCTAAAAAATGTGATATGTGAAATAAAGTTTCGAAATAAGCATGCTCGAAACACCCAGCTTATTCAATGTTTTCCACATTGTCAGGAAGGCATTTCGGACCCATAATTCTTATGGGATTCCTATTCGTCTAGGTGTACCTAACACCTCTCGAAATTTGCAACGTCTTATCTGGGGCACCTTGTATATATGTCACCATTTTTAAGGGGCTAATCGGAAGCAGGGTTGCCAGTTTTACCTCAAATTTTAATACTAAAATTCACAGCATAATTTTCGAAGAAACAAATTTCACTTTGTGTGAGCACCACATTTCTCGCATTAGATAAATCATAAAACATTGTTCTTTCTTTCTGGTATGAACAAGAAAAGTCTAAGTAACTTAAAAAGTCTATCATGCAACTTTTGCCGGAAGGATTTTTTGTCAGATAATACAAACGGTTGGAACGAAATGCGAATTGTTTTACTTCAAATTTAATGTTTTGTAACATTTCTGTAGAACGATATTATTCCACAGAATAAAAAATACATTCACAGATTTATTATAACCTAAGCGATATTTCAAATGTCAGATAAGATATCAAAGGGGATAAAATCTGTCACGTTAAAATATTGCAATTCTACTGTATACAATTTCTGACAGTTATACACTGAAAAATAAAATTAATCATCACTAAATTTTTGAGATACATTTCAAAGTATTCTAAATGAATTATTAAAATGCGTCGAAACTCTATTTCTAAATCACTTTAAGTTAAATAACTTCTTCCTCGAATTTGAATGAATTTACGACAGTTAACAAATTAAAGGTATTATTCACAAAATTTAAAAGCGACATTTAAAATAAAAAGTAGAATTTTCTATAGTTTATTTGCATTAGATTATTTAATATAAATAGTAGAAAAAAAAACATTTAATTTTAGATATGCAAAATTGTCGTTTTCCTAATGAATTAATGCGACATTATAATTAAATGGCATCTGTTATATTCAAGGATTGTTGTATTAATGTTATATTTTCAAAATTTTGTGTTTAATTGCATCAGTTTTACGATAAATCTATTTGCATTTAATATATTTTACGAAACTAGATAAAATGATCCAAATTTTCTATTAGTATTACATTTAATAAACAGATTTTGCATTTTCTAAATTAGATAATGGCAGAAAGTATTTAAATTCATATCGGTATAAAATATCAAATATGTAATCTAAACTTAAATACTTCACATTTTTCCTTGTCAGATAAACATATTTCAAAATAAAGAGTAGGTGGTTCTCCCCTCCTCGCCCCCAAACCACCAACATCCTGCTAAAGTGTAAAAGACAATTTTCCTTGTTCTAACATTTGTGTTTTTAGATAATTTTAGGATAGATATCTATTTCTTCTCTGATGGAATTTATTTGAAAAGTGTATATAAACGTTTAACATAATTTAATTGAATGCAAACTGTTAGTTTTTTTATGGGACACATGTGTTTTTTATTTGTCAATATGTGTATAAATATATAAAACTATAAAGATTATGATGGTATTCTGAATGCATCATGTAAAATAGTGCTCCGCAACCTTTTTGCCATATTTTTTTTTGTCACCACAATACTTGAAAGGTAAATTTTGACTTATTAAATAGCAAAGCTTCTGTCACTTAATAAGGAAAAATATTCTGTATGATAATAGTGGTATGTTAGTACCCTGTGGGCCATCGCTTGTGCAACCCTAATGTAGAAAAAACACCAACTTATTTCCTTTTATTATTTTAATCATTTAACTGACTCTTTTTTTTACGTCCAACAAATTGAAAATATGGTTTAACACCGCTTTTTTAAGCTAAAATATTCGTAATATCTAGTCTAACCATTTCTGCACATGAATAGCATAAAATTGTATTTTTTTAAAAATAGTGGTGTCAAAAAGCTTTATGTGATGAATTAAGTAAGTTCTTCTTGCCCGTACGCCATACGGGCAAAACAGGAAGCGGTCAACACAATCAGGGATGGAATAGTTATCAATATAGTGACAGATATTGATGTTTTTTAACTATCACAATAACGATATCCAAGTTCTGAGTCTGACGATATATTCCAATATCAATATCTAACAAGAAAGGTCTCCATACTGGGCATACTCAGAAACTTTTGAAAAAAATACTAATTAAACTACTTATATATAAAATAATGGATCAGTCAAGATTAGTGGCGGAATCACAATAGAAATTAAGTAAAAAAAAAAAAAAAAAAAAAAAAAAAAAAAAAAAAAAAAAAAAAAAAAAAAACTTTCTACTATTTGGCGTGAATATCACGCTATTTGGCGAGCAGCACTTTTCCTCGCCAAAAGCAAACGATTTAATGCAACTGAAAACTGCTAGATTTTCAGAATGCGCCTAAATAGTATTTAATGAATTTAAACATAAACAATGAAAGAGTTTAATATATTATATATATATATATATATATATATCTTGTATTGCATATGTATATTGTTTGTTGCTATAGTTTTTTAATTTATCACTGGAAAAATATTTTCATGTACAAAAAAATTCATATTGAAAAAAATTATTTTCATACATTTAAAAGTATTCAAAATTAAAAGTCACATGTTTTCATAGCAACGAAATTGCTTAGACAATGCTCAATTGAACTTTGACTTGAAACAATTTTAATGAATTTAAATTATGAATTTCGTTTTAAATCGCAAATTTTGATGGTTAAATTTATATATAAATGCATATAAATTCCGTTATAACAAAATTATGCTTAAAACGAACTAAAACTGGCAAAATTAAAATTATTTAAATTATATTTACCTAAACAAGTTCAACATGAATCTTTTTTGTCTTTAAAGCGTATTTGACATAAAAAGTACTTTTTCAAACTTCATTCTATCGCCAACCAATGATAAATCGTCAAACAATGAAATTTTCATTATTTTTTTTACGGACGCTGTATGGAGGTTCCGCCATTTTTTTTAACCTTATATATCCTCTTGAGAAGAACATTTTGTAATTTTTTTAGATTTATCGGAGTATGCCCGTATGGAGACTTTCCTTGTAAGTTTATATCTTTATCAATATATCCCAAGAACTTTTTCTTTCCACACAGCAACGTGAAAATATGGAAAGAGTTTAAAATATTGCGCACCAATACTGTAAAACCTTTTCAAATTCTTATTTTGGCGAATGCAATTATACACTGCCCTACTAGAATATCTTCTCCTGTGAAAATATCTGTTTTTTTTTTTGTTTTTTTTCCATGTCACAACCTATCCCTAATGTTATCTATATTTGCTGTTATTAACTGTTATATTCGTTGCTCAAATTTTACTGAATAAAGTTGTTATCACCTGTGATTAACTCCACCGCTACCAGTGGTATAGATCTATTGCTATGCAATAAAGGCTTTGACATCATGAGCAAAAATATAAGCGGAGTGAAGAATATTATTGTAACTTGGCAGCTAGAATCTCGGCACGAGAACAACAAATCAGTGTACGCTAATGGTACACTTCTTAATAATTAATCTTCACTTTTCTGTTTTTTGATACCTTGGCAAGGACTCACCACTTGTCCATTGGTTGATTTAAAATTGAATATCCTAGCTATTAACGTCTAGAAATTGGTCTGGCCCAGTGATCTCATTCATATAATTTTATTTTTTCCTACAGTATTAGCGATATAGTGATTGATTTTCTTGTGAATTTAACGTAAGCTGCCTCAGTATTTCAGCTTAAAATGAATATTACCCAATGAAAGAAAAAAATAAAAAATCAATTAGTAAAAAATTGTTTTCAGGTATGATTTGATTTTTTATATTTTAAAAAGATAGAAAGGTATAAATATATTGACATTTATTTTTTACTTTTCGTTTTTAATTAAGCATTGACACCACAAAGAAATATTTCTAAACAACATTTCTATTGCATTTCCTATCCATGGAAATATGTTTAATTAGAAATATAATAGCAATACATGCTGCAAAAAATCAATCAATTTTAATCCTTTGAGGGGGCAGAAAGATTCCGTTCTTACAATGATGAAAAAATTGACTGACGTCAAAATTTTAAAGAGAATATCTTAGAAAATAAAAACTTCTTGTTCTGCACTTTCATTATAAAAGCAAAAGATTATTGTATATAGTAAAAAACAATGAAAGCAAAATTTTATTGTTTACAGTTTTGGAATTAAAATTTTACTATCATGCTATGTGACCATTGCCCTTGAAAAAGTTAAACACCTCAAAATCAACGATGTTTTAAATTTAAGAAAATTTTATTTTAGTTTCTTTTTTATGATATTCTAAGATGTACTCGAGAAAAACAACTAGTTGAAATGTTATTAATGAATAATGCATGAAATAAGAAGAATATGTAGCTTATGATTTTAAAAGAAATGCCCTCTGGTATAAATGCAACATGATATTGAGCATTGATTACTTAGAAAAAAATACCTGTTTTGTATAAATAAAAAACTATATATTTTTTTTCCTTTAAGAGGTACTTTGTCAGAAAATAGGTATAAAACAATTTATTATTCGTTTTATACAACTATTTTTACTTAAATACTGCTACCTACTTTAGAAATAAGGATTTTTTAACCGTTATACACATTAAGGGCCGTTATTTCCGGCGTATAATATGCGGATCAAACAATTATTTTTCGACCCAGAAATCTTATTTAATAATTGAAGTCAAATATTTGCCGCAATCTAAAAAGTTGAATTTTACTTCAAAAATTTTTATCGACTAAAAATGATTGTTTGCGGACTGACTGCGGATTATACGCCGGAAATTACGGTAGTTATCGAAATCTATTACCAATATGAATATTAACTCGTACGATATTAAATACTTACGATATTAAATTTCTGATATCGTCCAGCTCTAAACACAGTCAAAATGATTGATAATGAGTAGCAGGCGAGTAGCAGGCCTCAATACCCGTTGTTTTTGAATACCACTTTTAACTAAAAAAAATCTTCCGTTTAGAAATTTCTTTCAAATTTTACAAACACTAACCAGAAACATAAATTTTGTTGTAAAGTTAACCTATAAATATTTTTAAATATTTTCCAGAGAAATACTGGTATTCAAAACGCGGACCAGTAGAAGAACTGAAGTAATAATTTTTGTCACTGAGAGTACCGATATTTCCTGTGTATAATCCGCGTATGAAGCAATCCTTTTTGATCAGAAAAAAAAACTTAAATAAAATGTAACTTTTTATATCGTGGTTAACATTTGTTTTCATTTACTGAATAATTTTAATTTCTCCAAAAAGATTTCACCGAATTGTATGATCTGCAGATTATGCATCGGAAATTACCGTATGTTCATGCTGGGACTCGAATTAAAAAGATCCATTTCAGTTGTTCGGACGACATCTCAGCCCCAACACAATTTACTTAGACAGCATTTTGGTATAGACATCCGGTGTGCTATCCAAAGCATCTCGACAGAAAAACCCAGGAAAAGAAATTACAATCAATGAGGGATACATAATTACATTTCTATTATTTTAAACATAATCAAAGAGAAAATTAAATGTTTTACATATAACAACAAAATCAAACCTCTAGAACGTTTTTAAATATTTTGTTTAGCTTTTTAGCGCCTATCGTAAAATTCGAGAAGAAAATATTGAATTCCTTCAAAAAATTTCTGGTTCCATTTTGGATTACCTGTATAACGTAATCCAACACCTGGTCGCATATGTTAGCCTAAATTCTACTGTGGGTTTTGACAGTTGCCAAGTCTCCGGCTGACTGCACACCTCTATTATTTTAGAGAAAATCTCTTTCTTTTAAATCGCCTAAATGTTCGTTTAAAGAAAACAACGTTATGTGTATCAACACCTTCAGTGTGTGTGGGGGGGGAGGGGGGGGAGTTTGCTGTCTGCAGACGCTTAATTTTAAGGCTCAAACTTCCCAATGTCACAAACGCTTTTTAGAATCTTAAGGCCCCACACTAGTCACTGAAAAAGACCCGGGTGATAATGTTAAATCTATGGGGGCGTTCTTTTCAAAAATCTCGTTCAAATTTTAATATTTTTAAGCGTTTTTTTTTTTTTTTTTTTTTTTTGCATAGGATAACTGAGGATGATCTGAAACCGTGCTAGCTTTTACTTTTTCGATTTTGCTTATGTTTTTTTTATATTACGCTAGTTTCAATTTCAGAACCGGTTTTGAAAATTAAAGTAATTTAAAAAAAATCTGAAACCAAAATTGAAAAAGTAAAAACAAGCTCCGTTGTGGATCGCCCTCAGCTATTCTAAGCAAAAAAAAAAAAAAAAAAAAAAAAAAAAAAATGTAAATATTAAAATTTGAGTGAGATATTAGAAAAGAACGCCCCCATGACTTAACATTATCATCCGGGTCTTTTTTCTGTCACTAGTCACTAGAAAATTATACAAAAACTCCCAGTTATGCAACTTCGATGTCTATATAAACTCAATTAATGGCACTTAATTCGGCACAGTAGTTTTTAAGAAAATGAGGTTTTTAATAATTCGGAAAAAACATTATAATCTCATAAAAATATGAAAATTTATAATGCAATAATAGATGAAATGCACTGTCAGATAGTTAGACACACCTGGAAAAAAAATGAAAAAATTTGATTGAAAGACATGTTTTTAGTGCGTGTCCGGCTATATATATATTAACCGACAGATTAAATATAGGGTTGTTCAAAAATATTGGAATACATATTTGGTTATGGACTTAACCCATTTTCGGCCAAAGGTTCGTATACGAAACATTTCGATAAATATTTTTTTTTAACACTCTGACACATTTTTTTCAAGAATTTTATTTTTCTTCTATTTTTTAAGGCTTTTGAAGACATCCATAAAATATTAGTAATTCAATTGGAGTAAACACTTTCTCTTAAAAAATTTTCAAAATACGCTAGAGTTTTAATTTGAAACGCCTTTGACAAATTCGACTTTTTAAAAATATATTATTATTTCAATTGAAATGAATTATATGTTTTTAAAATAGTTTAAAGTTGCAAATTCTGTATATGAAATAAGAATAAAACAAAAGTCATAAAAATATTATTCATATTCATATTATTCATTATAAGAAATAATATTTTATATTATTATATAAAATATTATTTCTTATATAAAATATTATTTTTCATGCACGAATCTTTTTTTGTGTCTTAATGTATGTAATTTAAGCATATTTCAATAAAAATAATGCTACATTTTATAAAATTTCTGTGCTTGGCCTAAAATGGGTTAATACCTTATTTCCGTAAATAACAATGTTTTGTAAACGATTTGAAGAAGTGTTGGAATGTGTTTAATAATCAGTGCTTAACGTATGATTTTTCTGACTTGTTTTGAAGAAAACATTTTTTACAATAAATTTTGATAGTTAATCTATGTTTTAATTAGTGTTAAAAGTGTCTGTTTTGGAAAAAGGCAAGTAAAAGTGGTAATTTAGTACTTAATTTAAACATGCGCATGTATTTTTAAGCATACTCATGTAACAACAATGCACATGTAGCAGTGGTTCAGATAAAATAAAATATGCACAACTGGAGAAAAAACAGCATTAATTTATTTTCCAAGCAATAAAATTCATTTTCAACGAATTTTACTTTTCCTAGATACAACTTTTACATTTATAATTAAATTACGTTTTGGATTTCAAAAGGGTTTGATACTTCTCTCTTTTAAAAGAAAACACAAAAAAGACAACATATGAATAATTTTCTAGAAATAATTTTTTTAAATATAACAAAGAAATGATCCGAACAGTTTGCAGTTTAATAATTTAAATTATCTGCTGTCATGAATTGCATATATATCTAGGAAGATTTTCTCTCACAGGGATCCTCCCATTTTTTTCAACGAGTGAAAAAATGACTAAATATTTAAATTGAACCTTTTTTTTAGTTGGAAAATATGAAAAAAAAATTCACAGTAGAATTAATCCCAGGAGCTAAGGATATGAGTTCTATATTATTGTTTGCTTTGCGTTTAGAATGTGTATTGTTTTTGTCCCTAAGTGAGATTGGTTTTGGAAGGGGTTGGGTTCGTAGTCAGAATAAGTAAAAGTTTTTGTTTAAAGAAATAGCAACTGAGTAGGAGAATAGTGGAAAGATTTAAAAAAAAACTTTGAATCCTTAATTAACTCAAAATAATATGTTTATTGGCTTTTTCTGCATTAATACTAGACAGCTAAAGAGGGATTACTTAGACCCCAATGAAATGAATATATTTCTGTTAGAACCAGATTTTGTAACATAAAATAATTTTAAAATAAACAAAGTAGTAGTAGAAGAAGAAAAATATTAAATAAATGAATTAAACAACTTGAAATAATTCGGTGTAAAATATTTTTATAAAGCTTGAGTAAATTATCCGGCCTTTCTGTCAACCCTCTGTTGTTCCATGATAGCATATATACTGCCATCAGAATTTCTTATTATTCCTTTCAGGGCAGACATCATGTTTATAATACAACTTAATTTTATTTTCAAATACCACAGTGGCACCCGAGTTTTGGCAAAAATATCGTTGATTTATTATGTATTTATTTAATGTTTGTGTTTATTATATATATGTTATGTTATGTTATATATCGTTATGTGTTTATTTTATGTTGGTATTTATTATATGCACAGCTTTTATTTATTTACAAATGAATTTATTTGTAAATTCTGGTGTCAATCATTAATTTTAACTTTTTAGCGATGGAAGTCAAGTACACATCGATCGAGAAGACTTTGCTCCATCTTCTTATAGAATAAAACACCAGAAGACCGAAGTTAAAAGAACTGAAGTGGTAGCGGTGGTCTACCAGCTGCTACTGAAGTAACAGAGGAGATTGTTTCGTAATGACGGCTGTTTTATTTGCATCCGATCAACAATTTCTGATTATAAGCGGAACAAGAATCCAGCAATATATTGAAACAGAAAATTTTCCTTATTTAAATCTTTATTTGTGCAGCATTTCTCTCACGAATGCAATAAATATTTCAATTTGTTTTTCCTGGAGGCATTTTTCCCAGGTATTGCAATCTTTTTTCATTTGCACTGACAGGGGATTGTTTAGGTTACCACAACATTGCGGAAATGGAGGACCTAAGTTTTGCAGACGTAACATCTACTAGTAAAAATGAATATCCGTTTTTACCATAAATTATGACTAAAATTGTGCATCAATAAGACATTTAAATGAGGCGAAAATTTCTATTTAAATTTTCTGCTGAAAGTTTGGCCCGGCTGTATTTGACTCCCGTGAAAACGGTTGCATTTCGAGTTTCACTACTTTAACCATATGTCAGTTTCTCTTTAGTCATAGTTCGAAGTAGAAAGGCCGAAAATTTTACTCGTTTTATTTAAATATTTTACAGAAAATTTTTTTTATAGGTGTTTATCTTATTTACTTGACTTATTTCTTCCTTATATCTTTTAAAATAACTTTATGAAAAATTTCTTTTAAGTTTCAAAATGACACGTCACGGTCCTTGTGGCGTTAACCCATACTAGCACGTAGTAAATCTTTTTTAAATAAATAATTTAGAGTAGAATTTATAAACGAATTTTATAAGTATGTTATAAAAGGAAACATTTAATTAAATGTTCTGGGTGCCAGTAAAATAAAAATTAGGCGTCCATTTTAAAAGACACCGTCCTCGAAAGGATTAAAGATGCGTATTACATAATTGGTTTGCACACTTCTTGCAATTTTCAAGGAGTCTTGCACCATTGTTACAGACATGAAATATTCTAGTAGATTTATAAAATAAAAGAAATTCGCAACCGTCTTCTTTATTGACAGAATTTGCAATAATTCTGTGCAGTTAATGCATTTTTTATGCAGTTATTTGAGGGAAAAAATTGTTGAAAAATTCGTGTTATAGCTATGCGAACCTTTTTGTTACATATTTTTAAATTTTTATAATTGTATTATTTATTTTTATATTTAAAGATTCTATTTGAATAGGTATTTTTAAATTCATGGCTATGTAAATTTCCATACAAACCCATTTAAAGTTGAGTAGGGTATGTGTACTGCATTCAATTTCCATGCGTTATGGCACACCATTTTAGATTATACGCCAATGCCCAATATTGTTTCTTCGCAGAACTTTTTTTATGCGATAATCATTTACTTTGTAATAATTTTTTTCTGGTAAATAATGCGTGAAATTTAATCCCTTTACCCCTGGAAATTTTAATTTCAAACTTATGTATAATATATTATATTTAAATTTTATAATATTTAATTTTAATAAAACCTTTAAAAGAAATTTCTGAGACTATTTTATAAAATATGTTTACCAACTTCCTTCTTTAGGCAAAATTCTTTCAGTTATCATTGAGGTATTCATGAATTTAAATCACAATAAAATAATAGCACTTGAAAGTCTTAGATTCCAGATTTACTTCTTCCCAAGGCCTCATAAAATATTTCATTTAATACTCCCTATAGACCATTCTCTCTGGATTTACATTAGTTTTAATGTGTTTCATTTCCTTTCGAAGATCTTTTGCTTCAATGTGATAAATGTTTTGGATAGCAGAGATTGTTATTTGCAGTGAATCTTCCATATGAATGACGTTTTATGCAATATTTAAGAGATTTATAAAGATTTAATTGATACACTTTTGAAAATCTATAAATGAAGAATTCGATTAAGAACCAAATCGTGTTTCACTTTGTTTATAAAAGGACTTAAAATATTTAATATAATATTCAAAATATTAATTCTAGCTTTATAACAAAATAACTAATCACTTCTGGGAATTTAAAATACCATTTATACTCGAATTTCAGCGAAATAACCTAAGTGAAAATACCCGACCAGGTGTATCCAAGTTCCAAGTGAGAGGACTATTTAACAGTTTTTACAAATTGTGTGAATTTGTATTAGAAAAATTAGAAAATTCTGTGATCAAATAAAACTTCTGTTTGTAAATAGTGATAAAAAATTGACCACAGACAAACCGATTAGCTTAATATTCAAAAATTTAGCTAAACTTATAGACACATATCACAACTAAAAAAAAATGTCCAGGAATCATGGCAATATACAGTATTTCGGGTGCTGTATAGTATCCATAATATTCCACGTGTCCCTGTAAATACTATACACTTTCGATTACACGGGAAGTAACTTGTAGTAAACCTCAGCTACGCACACCACTTTCATTATGTGTGAAATACTATTTTAACATAAATATAATTCGTTATAAATAATGCCTAGCCTAAAAAGATATGTAACAGAATGTTTTGTGCGGTCCTGTAAATAAATAACACATATCCTTTGCAATATATACAGTGCGTTAAGAAACTATAAGAACATTTTGACTTTAAAAATTGAGAAGGAAATAAAGGCCAAATTATAGTTTAAACATATGAGATATCAAAATACAACATATTTGTTAAAATCGGTTAGCACTAATTTTGAACAATGGAATAAATATGTATAACAAAAGTGGCGTAAATCAAGAAATCCGAATTTAAAAAATGCAACCCACTAGCAACATTGTACTTATTTTGAATAGTTTGATATGGCACCGACGATATTTCTACATGATTCTTGCAACATGTGTTTTAAATTAAGGTGTTTCTTAGGTGTTTTCCTAATTATATGCATACGTAGCACCTATAATCGTTCTTAATCCAATCCGTCTATCGGCTCGTTCGTCCGTATATAACAGAGCTAAAATTTCCAAACCCAATTGTTTGAAATCTTAAATATATAATAGTTGCATAATATTGTAGATTCATTTCACATTTTATGAAAATCGAATAAAAACTCAGAGATATTCATCCAGCTCTTGACGGGCAAGCAATGATGTCTCTGTAGCATTGGATTCCCACCGGAAAAATTGAAAAAAATTTTTTAAGGGTGTTCTTAAATCATATGACATATGCTTTAAATTTTTTTTTGTTGTTGTTGTTCAGAAATGCATGAAAATAGCAGGTGTTTTTCATAAACACTCTAATTGCACTCAGTTTTCTTTTTTTTTTTTTCTATCAGACGCAATCGATCTTTCATAACAAGCCTTCAAAGTTGATGTTTTTGAGCACATATTCCGACGAAAACAGAAAAACCGATCGAAAAGCAGGATAAAAACGGGTGATCACGTGATTGAGATAGCGTATAACTCGATAGGTGATTTAATGATCATAAAATGGAAAACAAAGTTCAATTCGAAATCGCTTCCCTTGTCAGGCATTCCAATTTGATTTCTTTCTGTTAAAAAATGAATTTGTAAATGTTTCAAAACGTTTTGCGCTTTTTGAGCGGAAAAGTTGAGAACACCCTAAAAATAAGAAAGAGAATAATAAGAATCAGAAAATAACGAAAAGAAAAACACATACGAAACCATAAAGTAAATATCTAAATGTGGGGAAAATACATAATCTGTGATTAAATGCTTTCTTATCTTACGTTTTAAGCCACTTAACCCTTTATCAGGCAAATCAATTCTTCGGCTAAAGAGTTGAAAAACTTCACTGCCACCAGAATCTATAAACAAATTTATTTCAAAATAAAAAGTACTATTTCCGTCAGGTTAATATTAACAAAATTTATCTCACTAAAAATTCCGGTGGAAATCAACCAGTTTTTAATAAAAATTAAATGGTAAGTAATTTCCCATTGACATTATCTCTTTGAGCTCTGGGGTATAAATTTCTTCAAAATTCCAAATGACACATTAGCACCAGTATTTTGTAAAGAAAAAAACGGTTAACAATAAACACGAAAAAATGCATTAAACTTTTTTCAAATAAATCTGGTTGAATTTTATGGTGTCATTGTGACATTTCGGAATCAAAATTATGTGGTAGAAAAGTCTACCATCAGAGCTCAAGGGGTTAAACCATTGCCATATAAAGGATTAATTGATCAATATTTTAAAAAAACTTTCAAATAATGCTTACTTTTTTCGTGTCTTTTACTGATATTTTAGTCTTTATCACCGTTTACCGTCAACCTTTATCTTGTTTTTCAAACAAGATATTTTACCATAAATGAATCTGAAAAATTCTTGGATTCAATAATGCAAAATTTAGAATAAAAATTTACACGTGAGAATAATAAATCATCATTAGAATATGCATGCCCGAACTTAGTACGGTTAAATCATTGTTGACAAAAATACGTTGTCCGTACAACGTACGGCAAATAAGGGAAGCAATTAATGCTGTTTTAGGTAGCTTTGAAGATCTAATGCTCTCTATGAGAAAATTTGGGAACTATTTTATTACTTTCTAAAACTAAACTTTTGAACATAAAAAGTAATTTCGCCCAAACCACACTCTCACAGAATGAATGCATGAATTTCTATATGATTTTTAATATGTGTATAAATCTGTTGGCCAACACAATTTATATCATTTGTAATATAAACACAAACCTGAAAAAGTATTACTTATGTCATCTGTCGATATCTAGAATAAATTTCATGTACTCGGATAACTGCAAAAAAGAAAGATATAATGCAATAAAAAAGCATTTATTTCTATAACAAAGGATGAACAATATATGGTGGCAGAAATAAGCAGTGTGATCAACAAAAGAAATCCGTAAAAGATTTCTTATAAATCAGTTTTCGAGAAAGGATAATAGACTAAATGGAAACAATTGTAATAGTAGAAAATACGTAATAAACAGGCTTATTAATCTAGAAATATTCTTATGAAAAATACAATGAAACTTTTTTATTATAAATTATGAGTTTTATAATATTTTTAATGCTACACCGCAACACTTTTCAAAAGAATTTTTTTTTTACATACGCGTGTGAAATAACTTCGGAGATAGTTACAATATGGCAAGTAGTTGTTTCATTTAGATCGGATCAACAGTTTCTAATTGCAACTGGGGCAAACCTCCATCAGTATATTTCAATAGAAATTTTCACCACAATTTTAGGGCATTATATAGGCAAAAATTCTTGTACAAATACAGTAAAAGTATACAGTTGTACAAAAAGTATACAGTGTAAAGTTGTACAGCACAGTTTCCATTCGTTTTTACTGATGGATATTGTCCCCAGTATTATAATACATTCCACTAACATTGTCAGGAGGGTTTTTTTGCTGGTCGCATAATCGCGGAAACACAGGGCCTGACTACCACCGAGGTAAACATCCACCAGCAAAAATTAATATCTATTTATCAATTTTTGCCATATTGATGATTGAAATTCTACACGAGTAAAAGGTTGAACATGAGAAAATTTCTTTTGAAAATTTTTGGTTGTTGTTTTATCCGGCAGTAATCAACCGTAGAGCAATCGGTTACAGCTGAATCTTCGCCATTTTGAAGATATGTCAGTTTGCATTTATTCATACTGCCAAGTTTACAGCTTCCTGTATTCATGTTGTACTATTTCAAGACATAAAATGATTTACTTATTCAGAGATTTCTGCGATTAAAAAATAATAATAATTTCTTTCTGAAAAAAACTCATATGCAAGCATCTGGAGACTTGGCGACTCTAAAAAGTCATCTATAATTTAAAAAAGTAACAATTTAGCGTAGCCTTGGACAGTGACATAGACAGCTGTGAAAGTCATTTGCGCAACATAATGGGGTTGACGGCGGCAAACCAGTCAGACTTTCACCCCTAATTGTAAAATTCTATTTATTGTTTTAATTACTCACCGAGATTAAATAAACCAAAGAACTTTATTAGCACTAAAACTACCGGAAATTTGAGTCAGTTTTTATAAAAATATTTCAGATAAAAATTTTGACCAAAAAAAAAAAATTATTATTTAACGTATTTTTTTGTTTACCTTTTAAATTTATTTGATAATGAAATTTCTGTTTTGAACCGAAACATGTTTATATGGACCATCAAAGTGACGGCTGACGATAGTTCAAGTGTTAAGTTAGTGAACAAAATTTTGTATTTCGCCCCCGTGACGTTGGCTCTTAAGAGTTTAAGAATTTGTTCTAGTTGTAGGAAAGCAAATTTTGGGAGCGACATAATTGTAATCAGGAAAATTTAATCTAAGAAATATTGGGATATAAAATGGCAATTCTTTATTTATCAGTGTTTTCGAATGTGGAAGCTTTTTTAATTCAGAAATTCAGAATTCACACAGGGAAATTATGAATTTTTTTTTTTTTTTTAATTATAAAATACCTGACATCCGAAAAAGCAGAAATAACTGTTAAAACTTTCTACTGAGGATTAAGAAAGGTCTAAATAAATATCCAGGCAAATGGAGCAAACCATATGAAAAGTAAAGTAAATTGAGAGAGAGTAAGGAAAGAACAACAAAGGGATAAATTACTGTGTCATTATACGATCCGAGTCGAAGTTGTGTTGACCAGTAATTTCGAGAGTCATAATAATTTTGTTTACCCTTTTGGCTTCCTAATATTGTCTACATTTATAAATTCACATTTCTCCTTTTTATTGCCCTCATATTGAAGGGATTTCAGGTTTCCTTCTATCTCGCCAAAAAAAAAATATATATATATAGTATATATTAAATATTTTATTTAAACAAATTCATACTTTTTAACCTTCTACCGTGAATGGGTCTAATCGACCCATAACTATAATTTATTTTATACTATTAGAACCAGAACTTTTTTCATAAAGAAGTTTAAATAACAGATTCAGAGAAATAAGTCAATTAAATATATTAAAATGTTTTAAATAACAATTCTGGTGTGAAATGTTTTTATCAAGATTGAGTAAAATTTGAACAGGGTAGGAAGGTTAATCTAAATTTGATTTCAATCTATATTTTTGCTTCAATGAAATCTCTGAGTAAACACTAGTCAAAGTATTGGATTTTCTTGTTGTTCTCCCTCTGCAACAGAGATAGCTTTGGATTTAGAGAGTTGTTTCTAGTTTATGTTCACTTTTAATATATGTTTATGAAATTTGAAGATTTTACAATCATTCTCTTACCTAGCTATTGTCTCAAACTTCTGTTTTTTATGTTGTATTTTTTTTAATCTTTAATCTTTCAAAATTGCATAGTTTTTTAATTTGAGCAACAGATCTCACTACTGGGAGTCCATGTATGTTTTTTGATAAGATAGTAACATGTTATTATGTGGTTACAAATGAAAATTTCTAGTTTGAACCGAAACATACTCATATGGTAGCCGACAAAAATGATGGCCCACGATACTTCTAGTGTTAATAAAGCAAAGAATATCTTTCGGAATATTTGGTGATAAACGAATTTCCGACAAAAAGTACAAGTCTCCTACTCAAAAACTGTACATTTTTATAATGTTGAATTTCCCAACAGGAATATTATATATTTGCATGAGAAAACATGAAGTATATACATTATTATAACATAAACTTTCTATTTGACCTCTCAAATTTTAAAGTAAAAAATCACTAGAATCTCCTTCTACTGTTATCAATCTTTAATGTGAATCGATGAACTGTATAAAATTTTGCAAATTCTATATAGAAAAGGATAATTTTAATTTTCTTAAACATTATATTCTTTTACACGTAAAACATTATTATGCCTTCATTTTTCATTCTAAAGTGTTAACATTTGCTAAAAAGTTTAAAGAACCATTAATTATGCATGCCATATGATGTCATTCTCATTAAAGATTGTTTTAAAGTTATGTGATTTATGATGTAGAAAACTTGCTGTGAAAGTATGCTAGAAAATATCATTACGCGATGCCAAAATATGTTAATTGAATAGTTTAGATAATTTGAAATTGTTTTTTGTTACTGAAAAATGGCAGAAACTTATCACTTTTAACTTATATGAAGTTTTTAGAAAATATTTTTAAAATGGCTCTTTGAAAATTCCTATGCCTTTATAATTTGACAGATGTAGTTCTTTACAGATATAAATGTGTTTCTTTAAAAATAAATTATTCAAACACTATTATTCACATAATGAGTAATTTATCAATGTCACAAGGAAATAGGCATCCATTTATTGTATCATTTCAAGCAATAGTTATTAGATGTTATTTCAGCTTGAGTAATGCTATTTCCAAATAACAAATTTTGCTTTATTTTTTTGCGGAACTACTGTTATTAGATAAAAACAATAATATTATTCGGGAATGTGCGTACTCATATTCAAAGACTTGTGGAAATTCTAAGGCAATCAGCTACTAAATAAGGCAAAAATAAGTGTTTAAGAATCGTTAAATTCAGTGTCCGTAAATCATGAAACCTGTGATGGTGCAATAAATGGATTATGTGTATGTATTTTTAAACAATACACTTCAGTTTTTTTTTTTTTTTTCAAATAAAAAAATCCTCCAAAAGTCCATAAGTAGCTTGTTTGAGTTTAGGGATCGGAAAACGCTGGCATAGGGGTTTACAAGTGACTGCGCGAGAGTTCATTGTTAATTTAAATGCTGTTAACCTTTCTACCCTGAATGGGTCTAATCGACCCATAGCTATAATTTGTTCCATACGACTCGAACCAGAAATTTTTTCATACATAAAGTTAAATAATAGATTCAGAAAAACAAGTCAATTAAATATGTTAAAATATTTTAAATAGCAATTCTGGTGTGAAATGTTTTTATCAAGATTGAGAAAAATTCGAACAGGGTAGGAAGGTTAAATACAATAAGAGTTAGCGTTGGAATTTGGGTGAGTTTTTAATTCTTATCACTTTACTGGTAGTAATTTTTGAATATATTTTTAATAACACAGTAACAAACGTTAATATTAGTATTAAAAAAAGTGGCAATAGCCAAGCAATATGAAAAAGAAACTCACGCATAGCTTTAAATAGTGTCCAGAGCTCTTGATGTAACATAACAATTTTAAGATGAAATATCGTAATACTGGAGTATAATCCGTGGATCAAACAATAATTTTTTCACCCATAAAATTTAACAAATAAAATTCAACATTGTAGATCACGGTAAATATTTGGTTATAGTTATTAAGCAAATTAATAGATTGATCCGCGGTTATATGTCGTAAATTACGGTACTCATTGCGCAAAGAATTGAACTTAACACCTTGCCTTCTAGAGCTGTTAGCGGATGAATGTCACCAGACACCAGTGTTGCCGTATCCGAAGTTTCTTTTTTTTAGTATTTTATTTACACCACAAAAATTTAGTCGTTTATTTTATTTATGAGAACTTATCACTAGAACGCCCGCAAGGAATCAATTTGCTTGTGACCATGCAATTAAATTTCAGTTCGAACCGGAAAGTTTATCTGGAAATAAGTTAAATATAAATCACCTAGATTTACGTTAAATAAATAAATAAAATTATTTTGAATAAAAATTCTGGTGTAAAATATTGTTATCAAACTTCCGTAAAATTTCCGGACATTCTAGTGTTAATCATCATGGAAATCAAAAATAAGAGTTGACATTTTCTCGTGAGAATTCGGAATGTCTAATTATCAACCCATTAACGCCGAGCGTCCTGTTTTGAGAACGGTTACAAAAACAGCAAGAAAGCGGTTTTCCCACCAGTAAAGCGGAAGAGAAATAGATACCTTATTTCACGTGACCGAGTTCTCGATAAATTTAGATAAAAGTTAATTTGCTTTTAAAAGTGGTGGGAAATACAAAATTTAAATTTTAGCAAAGAAAATAATTCGTTCGTTAATGGGTTAAATCTGTCAGATTTCAGGACGCGTATGTCTTTGTAGGAAATGTCCAACTTAGTATTATGTAACAAAACATATGCAGTAAATGTTTTAAAAAAGAATTTTCCTAGTTCAAATTATATTGACGTTATTGAAGAAACCCAAAACTTAGCAGCTACCAATTTATGGGTACGTGGAACATAAAATGGTTCAAATTTTGTAGTTTTTATTACCGGCCTAAAAAAATAGATAAAGGATTATGGTGCTAAATTATTATTTACGTAAATGATTACCGTGCTATAAGGATTTAAAACAATATTTTTTAAGCACTGCGAGTTTGTATCTATATTTTTTGCCTTCTTTTCGAAATGTGTTTATATATATATATATATATATATATATATATATATATAATTTGATACAGTTTTCTAAAAAAAAATATTTCAAGTAAATAGTTGAAATTTTCAACGTTGTGTAACTTGTTTCTTTAAAAACATCAAACATTATAGGTCTGAGCGAAAAACAGTTTAAAATAATGAAAAATATGTTCTTAAAATTTTTGCAATTTTCAAAGTTTTTTTGGTAAAATAGTTTTTTTATTACCGTAATTTCGGGTGTATAAGCCGCGGCTCAAACAATTCTTTTTGGACCCAGAAATCTTATTTAGTGATTGAAGGCAAATATTTACGGCGATCTAAGTAGTAAAATTCATTTTTTTAAATATTCTGGGTCGAAAAGGAATTGTTTAATCCGCGGCTTATACACCCGAAATTACGGTATTTATTTCAAGCCAAAAGGAAAATTGCTAACATTATTCTCAAATAACATGTTTTCTGTCACCACAACGAATTTTAAGGTGATATATTCAAAAGTTTTTTAGAAAAGTGTACCGAAAAAATATATTGTTCAAAGAACATGTAAAAAGTTAATTCGTTCTTGAGAACTAATTGAAAGCATGAAATTTATTACTTTGGATTTATATACGGTATATAACGTTAATATTTACTGTGAAAGTCATTTCTATCTCTACTTTTAAGTATAATACATGATTTCATATGTTTCACAAAAACTGCTTTATTTTACTTCTCGAGATTCTCCATGTGCCATTAAAATATAAAAACTATGTTGAAAACTATGTCGCAATGTTTCTCATAAGCATTGCGGTATTTGATTGGCTTTTGGTGAACGCTTGTGGGACAATTCGAGTAGCTGATTAGTTATAATTTATTGTGACGTTCTATGACGTCAGAAATGCTTGTGGTCCATCCCGGTGTCATTAATTTCAATACTTAAGAGCGTATACTAGTCACACGGTAAAAGCCGAACGGTAATGTAAAGTCTATGGGGGCGTTATTTTCAAATATCTCGTTCAAATTTTAATATTTTTACATGATTTTTTTTTTTTTTTTTGCATATGATAGTTGAGGACAATCCACAACAGGCCTAGTGTTTACTTTTTCGATTTTGGTTATATATTTTTTATATTATGATAGTTTCAGTTTCAGAACCGGTTTCCACGTTCCATCAGTTTCAGTTCCACGGTTTTGAAAATTAAAGTAATTTTTATTTTAATCTAAAATAAAAATTGAAAAAATAAAAACTAGGCCGGTTGTGGATTATCCTCAGCTATCATGGAAAAAAAATCATTTAACCCTTTCCGGCACACTGTGCCCGGTCTGGGATACCTAATTTTTATTCCAAACTTGCAATCGGAACCAATAATATTTTAGCAAAATTTTGCTTTTGCAATAAAAGTTTAAATTAAGGATTTCAAGGTATCTAAAAAATTCGTTTGTGAATTCCGGTGTCAGTCGATAATTTCGCATTTTACTAACAGATTTTGCCCGTGCCGGAAAGGGTTAAAAATATTAAAAATAAAGCGAGATATTTGAAAAGATTGCGCCTATAGACTTATCATTAGCGTTCGGCTATTACTGTGTGACTAGCGTGTGCTCTTAAGCAATGAAAGTGCTATGCGCCACAAAGGGTTAAGAGGGGTGACGGAAGAAAACTGCCATATCAACAATCAAACTTCCGCAAAAAAAAAGAAAGAAAGAAAGAAAATACTGCATTCTGAAATTGATTTTATCACGAACTGCACTTCCTCATCATCATGGGTACGTTTTATGAAATGAAATTTTTAATTTTATACTGCTTTCTGCTCCCCTTGTATAATATACGTTTTCACAAAACACACATATACAATATTCATATCTGTGCATTCCATGTTTTATCCACATAAATGCATTCATTAAAAAAATCCTCATTATCATATACCGTAATTTCGGGTGTACACAGTAAAAAAAAAAAACCGTTAAATTTACGGAAAAAAACTGCCAACTTTTGCGCCAGTTTAAAACCGTTTAATTTACAGCGAATAACCGCAATTTTTTTTACGACAATCTGTTCTTTTAACAATTTTAAACCGTTACATTTACAGCAATAAACTATTATTTTAACAGAAAACTCTTGTGATTTTTACAAAGAATACCTGTAAATTTCCGAAGAAAAACTGTAAATTTTATCAAACTTTATGATTTTTTAAACAGTTAAATATTGTTATATTTACCAGGATGAACTGTTATTATAACACAAATATATTGTAATTTTTACAAAGAAAACTTGTAATTTTTACAAAGAAAAACTGTAAATTTTATCAAATTTTCTGATTTTTTTTACAGTTAAATACAGTTATATTTACAGGGATAAACTGATTTTTTAACAAAAATATATTGTGATTTTTACGAGGAAAATATGTAAATCTTACAAAAAAAATTAGTAAATCTTGCGAGAAAAATGTGTAAATCTTACGAGAAAAATGTGTAAATCTTATGAAAAAAATGTGTAAATCGTACAAGAAAAATGTGTAAATCGTACAAGAAAAATATGTAAATCTTACGATAAAAAAATGTAAATTTTATGAGAAAAATATGTAAATCTTATGAGAAAAATTAGTAAATCTTACGAGAAAAAAAATAAATTTAACAGAAATATTTTGCGATTTTTACAGAAAGAATTTGCAAATTTTATGGAAAAAATATGTAAATTTTATTGCAAAGTTGTTCAAAATAAGGTAAAATTTAAGATTATGCAGATGAAAGGGTTTTTCCATCGATTTTCAAAAAGTTACACTTTTTAATTTTTATCTGGTCCCTGAGGGTCAAATTATATTTTAAAAAATATTCCACATGTTCTGCAAGTAAAATAGAAAAGGATTTATTTTACGGCCAAAACACACAGAGTTAAACTAGAATTTACAAAATTTCATTGCTTCTTGCCTCTAGAAACAAACACACTTAATACTAGAAAAATGAAATTTGATAAAATTTCAAGAATAATAGTTTAAAGAACTTTCATTATAAAATACGTGAATCATTACTGTTGAACTCTGGAGAGTATGGAAGAGTTTTTTCTAAATATATCTTATTTGACTCAGAAGTCCTATAAAAATGGTATAAGTGTAATTTTTTGAAAATAATTGGCTAACAAAGTGATCAATACAGTCATAATTTAAACTCTTCTGTAATTTACTTTGCATACACATTTCAATTTGTAAAAAATTAAAGCATGTTTCAATTTTAGGAATACCTTGTATGCTTATTTATATAAAATTTGCTAACTTTGGCATAAAAATAAAATTTTTGTGAAAACTGCAAAAAATTTATATATATATATATATATATATATATATATATATATATATATATATATATAAACAACATTTGTGCGATTTACTAATCAAGTTTAGTGAGGGCACTCACTTCTAATAAAAGAACAATTTTTATATAAGAAACACTTTTTCCATACTCAGATAGGCAATGTTTGATAAAATAATCAACTCTCTCGCAAGTCTTTGGATTTGATCTATTACTCCTAAATAATATCTATTTCTTTAATAACAAATTCTGCACCTAAAAATTATTATTCGAAATAATGATGTGCAAATTTAATAACACAGTGAAGTGCATTCATTTTGAAATATGAGATCCGTGTTTCCTGTTGAGCATAAGTTTATAAAACAAGAAGTCTCAACTTCTGGAAGTAATGCATGAAAAATCAATTTTATAGAGTTCTTGGAAATTTATTTCAATTTTTCCAGTTCCGATATACACGTAACAAAGAAATATACAGCATAAGAAAGAAAATTTTAAATATATATATATATATTCATTATTCAAATTGCCAAATTTTTCCAGTTGCTCATTTGTCAGCTTTAGAAAAATTAAAATATAAAATATTTAAAAATCTTAACCTTTATTTGAGCATATCACAGATGTTCTTATTATCTGCATCACTGCTGTGATTGTTTGGCACTAATAATTTTGAAAGGAAATTCTGTAATTAAAAATGAAGATTATTCCTTGGAATTACAAGAGCTGAAAAACTACAATTGACAATTGTCATGTACCACACGTGCATCAAAATTTCAAATTAGTTTTGTTTATTTTTTTAAATAAAGTATATATTTCATAAAAGTTTAAAATTAAAAATGCATCAAAACAAACAAATAAAACTATGACATTTATTATGATCTTAAAAAATACAGAAAAATCAGTAATCGATTCACAAACAGAAAATTCAAATACATACATTATATCTCTTCACTTCCAAGTTTATCTTCAACCAGTGAGTGAGATTTATTTCAAAAATACATCTGCAAAAGAAATATTATTACTTTAGTGATTAAAATAAAAATAATTAAATAAAAATAATTTTATGTAAGCAGTGTGCAGGTGAAAGATTCAGGTGAACAAATATTAGTCTCATCTTCATTATTTTGTATTAAATTTATTCATAAAAAATAAACTTCTCTCATTGTATATAAATACTTATCTTTTATTTAAAGTTCATAGGTTCTATACAATTAAAATACATGCACGTCACTCACTTCATTTTAAATACAAAAATAAATAGATAATATCATAAATCGTAATATCAAAATTAAAATCCCAGTAGGTAGAAATTGTGCAGAACAGCAGCAAGCACTGAAGATTATTTTAGACATTACAGATTAATCTAAAAATTAAAAATTGCAAAAATTTAATTTGTCTTTAGGCTAACGCTATATTATTGTTATACTTTCTTTTTAAACACAGTTTAGTTATTTTATGTGTTACTACATGATAGCAAGCCAGATTTGACATTGTGGTGTCACATATTTAGTTTGCTGCTGATTGACACAGAAAATTCAGCTACTGGGAATCTAAATGTTTCTAATGTGAAAAATAAAATTTGCTTATTAGCAGGGTTTGGTGGGAAGGGGGAGGGGATATTGGTGAGATTTGTGTTTGACTACTAAAAATACTGATTTTAATTATATTTTACAAATAAATAATTAGCCACATTTTAGCACACAAAATATCATAATACTGAAATAATTTCTAGCCAACTTCATGTTCTGAATGTTCAAGCTAAAACCAGAGTTTGTAAATATAATATACATAAACTTCCAAAAACACCTGATATTTTTATGTATATACAACCCATATTTTCAAATTAGTCAATTTAAGATCGCTTTTAAATATTTAAAATTTAAATATTAAAAGAAAAAAGCAACTTAAGGTAAATGCGCATGTAGTGGGCCATGTACCAATTGGGCCAATAATTATTAAAGTTTAAAACCATGTCTACAATATATTTCTGAAAAATGACTGACTAACATTCTGAAATACTTTATTTTTTTGATTATTTGTTTACTTTCTAGAATGTCTTCAAAAACAGATTTTTGGGTAAATTTTTAGCGATTTCACTAATACATGTTTTTATTTAGAAATATTTTTCCTTTAATTTTATAATGAACTAAACTGCTATTGATATACACTATTACATTGTAAATATTTTTTTAGATATGCTGAAGGCTTAAAAATTCATGTCCTAGAAATTCACTAGGCTCACTATTAAAGCATAGAGGATATATTTTTTCTTTTTTCTCCCTTGAGAATGCATTTTGAAACCTTAAATTTTTACTCTAATGCATATCTTTTAGAATTCACTGACACTTTAATAATATTTTAAAAATGTCTTTAAGTGGATATTTATCTTAATATAAACAAGAGATGAACACCTAAAACATAACTAACATGAAAACTTAAACATCCCCCCCAGACCATAACTTATAACAAAACTGAAAATCAATTAATTAAAAACAAAGAATTTTCTGAAATGCAAAACAAGCTGCTTTACACACCAATGAAAACTCAAAATATAAGATTCAGTTTTAAGTGTGAAATAAGTTTTATTTTTTCTATCAAAAAAATTCATATTAAAATAAGCTTGTAAGCTTTATCATTTTTTAAAATACTGTGAATTAAACTAAATCAGAACCAGAAAAATTATTTTTCAAGATCATTGTTGATTGCTTGAGGCACAAACTCTGACTGCCGAACACTACAGTCTATGTTCACTATGTATATATAGTATACATTAGGGTGGAGCGATTTTTTTTTTTTTTTTTGAAAATCAAAAACGGGTAGGTGCCAAAGGTTGCCTTTATACTAGTACATCAACTGCGTGAAATTTTACCGCTGAAAAAAAAATGGCTTGAGTCTGCGCTTTTGCTCCAAATATCGAAATTTTGGGTAAAATTTGTCATTTTTTGACATTCTTTCAAAAAAAAATTAAAAAATTCCTACAGAGTTGGTTAGTATTTAAAAGTGTTGCTTAGACCTTTATATTTATCTGCTTAACATATTTAAACTATAAAACAATATGTTTATTATCTATAGCTGGAGCAAAACAGACAACTTTTAGTAAGAAAACAGCATTACCACTCTATTGGGTCATACAACGAATTGTTGTTTTTAATACAGCTCTTCTTTTCAAAACTACCTTGGTCATGCGTCGTGAAGGTGGCTATATTTCCTATACCATCCGGCCCAACTATTCGATCATCTTAGTACAGTGTTTTATTTATACATTGATTTGTGATTTTCTTTATAAAAATTTGGCATGTTTTCGATGCTTCCACCGTGTTCATCAGTTCTTTGCATCCACATGCTGCTGTGACTATCTTAATGTATATTTTTACAGTTTATACAAAAAAATGACAAGCAGAGTAATGCACGGGAATATTATTAAAGGGATCTATTCGGCCATCTATTATATTTATCAAACTTACATTCAGTTGATGAATAAGGATTGGAAGTTCTGTTACCACAACATTTTTTCAGTCAATTGTATTTTTTTTTACGTAACAATCTTCTTCAAAGATGATTTCAGATATTTCAACTATAAGTATGCCATCATTTATTCTACTTTTGCATTTTTTATATTTGGAGAAGCGAGCTGTTTAATGTGATAGTGATCGTTGCAATGAAAATTTGTTCTCTATGTGTAAAGCAACCGCTGTTGTAAATAGCTTTTTTTTTTTTTACATTAGTTTTATGCCGTTTTCTAAGTGTTTTCGTATCCAGGTAATTTTCTATTAACTTTTAGATCCCCTTATTATGAATGGACAACATTTGATGGTGAAATGTCCTGGGCATAAACTTATAGTGCATAGTACTTTATGAGATAATGTACGGATTCTAATCGACTATAAGTACTCATTTAAAATTAGGAGAATTTTATTTGTCACTGTGAACCATTTTGCATGGGGTAAGCTTAGAATTGTGTATAATATTGAATCATTCGCTACTTCAACTCCAGTGAATTTCCTCTGTGTCAATTATTAGAGAAGTCGATATAAAACGTTCTAAGCTACATGGATTCACTGGATCAATAAGGAAAATCTTTGTCTACATACTATTCACTTCCTATTGCTTTATATATATATATATATATATATATATATATATATATATATAAAGAGAATAATTTTGAAAAATTATTTTCTCAAATTGAGAAAAAGATACTCAGAACAGACTAGAAATTTCTGTCGGAGATTGCAAAGCTAATTCATAAGGAAAGCTATTTCTCAGAAAGAATGGGGAATAGGAATTTAGAAAACATCTCACACAAAAGACAGTTCATAAAGTTAATAAAATTTTTCGCTTTATATAAGCACAGATTGGCAATCAACGTCGATATGTTCACTCACAAAATGTATAATCCAAGTTTATACCGCGGGATGTTTTATACCAAAAGTACAACACACCTGAATTATAGAATCTAAAATCTTATTAGAAATTACTAGACTACGGAACAACTCAGGAAACGACATAAAGCATGCTAAAACTTCTTTAGAAATATTGTTGTTTTACACGCAAATTTTGTTTGCAATCCTCTGTGACGATCGTCATAATATTAAACAGCTAGCTTCTCAGCATATATTCAATGTAATAGGTTCAATAAATGATAACATACTAGAAATTGAATTCATATAATCAATTATTAGGCAAATCATTGCATATAAAATGTAATTGATTGAAAGAATGTTGTGATAACAGAACTTCCAATCATAATGTACTAATTGCATGAAATTTTAATGAAGATAATAGACTGCTGAATAGGTTTAATTAAGAACATACCCAATACATTACTCAGCTTCTCTTCTGTTATACATATTCTGTTATACATAAAAATATCCGTGCAGCAGGTCACACCAGCATGATCCAAATCATCCAAAGTCAGTGAATACAAAGAAGAGATAAATTACTTTGATATATAGAAAACTTTACTCATCTTAGGGGAAAAAATAACAATTCAGTACATAAATAAAACACTGGGCCTAGATGATTGAGTGGTTGAGACGGGTGGGATAATGCAACCACCTCTATGAGTTATATACACAGTAGTTTTGAAAGCAGCTGGTAAGAAATGCATTCAAAACAACATTTCGTTGTATGCTCCAATAAAGAGGTTAACGCTGATTTTTCACAAAAAGTTGTCAGATTTGCTCCAATTATACAGACTACAGATATTGTTGTATAGTTTAAATATGTTAAGCAGATAAATATAAAGGTCTAAGCAACACTTTTAAATACTAACCAGCTCTGTAGGAAGTTTTTAATTTTTTTGAAAAAATGTCAAAAAATGACAAATTTTACCCAAAATTTCGATTTTTGGAGCAAAAGCGCAGACTCAAGCCATTTTTTTTCAGCGGTGAAATTTCACGCAGTTGATGTACTAGTATAAAGGCAACTTTTGGCACCTACCCGTTTTTGATTTTCAAAAAAAAATTTTTTTTCGCTCCACCCTAGTGTACATATCTATTTACACTATAGTCAGTTCAAAAGTTCATTTGCATGTTTTTCCCATGAAAATATAAAAAATATTGTACACAATACTTTGAAAATAAACTTTAGACATATGAAAATATCAAAAGTAATTAACATGATTTTAAAAAAATATATACTAGACAGAGAGGTAAAGCACAGACAATAACCTTAGCCAAATCGCATCTTGCTGAAAAACACCTAAAAATCAGATTTTAGCGGATGACTCATAGGTATAGCACTGCATTTTACAGATCGCAGTCCTCCATGCTTTTACACCTTTGGATGCAGAAAAACACAATGATAAGCTTTAGAGACTAAAATTAGGTTTTCAGATGTTTTCCACAAAGATTTGGCAGACCAACTGCATTTTAATATGCGATTTGAATTTTAACTAACTCTTTAACCATGAACACAATGAGATGATTATCTGCTCTGCTGCCTACCAGTTTACATATGACATACAGTAAAATCCAGATTGTAAGCCTCCTTTTACAAAAATAAAAAAATTAAATTTTTGAATGAAGCTTATAATAATAAAAAAATTCTTTAAAAATCTTTCTTTTTTCTATTTTATTAAGTAGATAAAGCAAATACAAGGGTGAGAAAAAATCTTTTCTGTTTAACAAATAGAAACTTGTAAAAAAAGGGGGGGGTCTTGTTTTTAAAATCCCCCCCCCCTCAAAAAAAGTTTAAACATTATTATCTTTTTATTTAACATTATTATATTTACCTCTTTATTTGTTTGCAAGCAACAATATTTGACACCCTACAAAAAAAAGTACACAAAAATTGTTTATCTTACTGTTCCACCTCTGGTATCAAACACACAATTTATTCTATAAAGTTTCTTAATCTTAAATATTTAGTTTCTGATGTATTTAATACATTATAGTAAAAATAAATTAATAATATAACATCTAAATTTTTCCTTCTTCCAAAAATTTGTGTATCAAGCCTGTCTCCCCCCCCCCCCAAAAAAAAAAACAACACAACTTTCATATTATGAACATCCCCTTCTCCCATCCTTTACATCTTACATAGTTCAAACATACATACCATTCAATTAAGGGTAAAAAACAGTAAAACTACAAAAACATCTTTTGCTTCCTTCCACATATGAAGAATTACACTGTGTTAGGAGACTAAAACATAGAGCAAAAATTTCAAAGAGTGTGTGAAGATTTCAGATGAGTGATACATATAAAATTATTGTAGGTCAAATTTTAGATAAACCATCTTACTACAAAATGAATAATAAATTTATTTAAGATTACAGTAGTTATTTTAGGATAGTTACTGCTCAAAGACAAGTACAGAAAATGTTTTTACTCCCAACATTTGCCTCAATCCATGTGAAAATTTCCCCTGAACTTGTATGATATTTTTATAGATAAATTCTATATTATTGTACGTATATATATATATATTTTTCTAAAATTTTTATACATAGTTTATATTATACTGAAATTGATTTAGCGAAAGTTGCCATATATGTATATATATATATATATTATTATCAGTGAATTTTTTTCTTTCTCAGGAAATTATGATATTCACTGTTAAAAGAAAACAATTATATATTTTCTGCTAAATTTCCCCAGAGGGCTAAAATTTCCCCCAATCATCGCTTGATCAAACATATTCTGCACTCATGAAAGATAGATCAATTGTTATTGAAATACAATTGAAATTTACAAAAAATATAAATTATGTGTAGATTTTGTAGCATATAAGTACATTTTTCACTGTGAAATTTTACATATTTAAATTAAAAGAAAAAAAGGCATATTTTTGTGACTATAGACAAGAATTTTTGTTGTTGTTGTTCTTATTTAAAATTATTCACAGGTATTTTAATGAAAATCTAATTTTTTTAACAGAGAAATAAAATATGTGAGCAAATGGAATATTTTCCTTTTGTACACTTATGCCTTCCTTTTGTACACTTATGAATACCCGTAATGGCTTAAATACTGTTGGACTCAATAAAAATTCACTTTTATATTTTTAATAAATCTGATTTTTTTTAAATTATATAAATACAATTTTAATTGTGAATCTTTGCATATTTATGTATTTAATGAAAAATAAAAATAAAATAAATAAAATAAAAAAAAGTAAATTGGAACTTTTATGAACTAAAAAATTATACTAACTTAAAAATTCATTTGTTATTAATTACATATATAAGCTGCTATTCTTCACATAATGATTTCAAATACATTGAAAAAAGCACATTATACAAAATTATCACATGTTGCTTTGTTTTTTAAATTATAATTTTGCGATTATCGAAATAATGTATAAATTATCATTTTTTAACAACTAGCTTTTCAAATTTTGAATAAATCTTGGATTCTCATGATTATATTTAGAACAATTATCCATGTGCTTAATCTTTTTTTTTTTTTAAGATATTGAAATGCTGAAAATAGTTATTAGGAGCTATGAAAATATAACAAAATCATTTTAGGAAGAGGGGGGAGAGCTAGTATATGCTATCATAAGATATCTCAAGGGGGAGGGGAGGTTTGTCTTGATATCAATATCATTTTTGGTGCAATCAAAATTTTCTCTTTTCATTTGTGACTTGATCTTCGGTACAAAATAGCATGTTACCTTTTTAAAAACTGTTATTTATTTTTAATAAAATACAAAATTACTAAATTATTATAAAATTACTTAATTCTAAAATATGAAATACCCCCAATGTTCATACTGTTCATACAATTACAAACAGAATAGTAAATTAGAGCTGTTTTCTAAAATATGAAAAGTTGACATTTTTAATTGTGTTAACCCTTTGCTTACGGGGTTGGGATATATGTCGTCCCAGAGACTATTTCTTTATTGTTTTCGCACCAATTTTTGAAAACTAGTCCCTATCATAAACTAATACTAGTGTAATTTCACGAGATAGCTAATACGAAGAATTTTTCTTCTAAATTGTGGTACGAATGAATATAAAAATAGTTGCCAGTTCTACTCCGTAATCTAAAGGTTAACATTTCATCTAAAAATAAACATCTTAAAAAATAAATAAATAACACTTTTCTTTTCCAAACAATCTTCTTGGTAGATTTATTGCAAATGTTATAAAAATATGCCATGAAATTTTGTAATTTGGAAATACTGATGTAAATTAAAATATTCAACTGAAACATGAAAAGCATATATTTACCTATCTTTCGATGCTTTGTGGGCAGACAGAAACAATGGCTGCTCTAGGCTCCCTTTCTTCATACTCTCATGATGAACAATAGCAACATTTTTCTTAGTTACATTGCTTAACACCTCTTAGATTAGCATTCATTTTCTGAAAGAATCACAAGTAGAAATCACATATTCAATTTTGGCAGTATTCTTTATTTTCAGAAATCATAATCCATTAAAAAATAATAACAAAACAGAGTTTCTCCCAGGTTTAAAAAGGGGCAGGGCGCTACTATTCTGAAAAGGGCACTTTTTACATTCTTCAGGGCACTTTTTTGTTTTTTAAGGGCACTTTTATAGAGATTAATCTAGCGGTTCAAAAAATAGTGGAAATCCAAAAATTTTGTCTATAAATCCAGAAAAAAAAAAAAAAACCAAAAATTTTGTCAAAAATTTTTAAAAAGGTAACTTTTGTTAAAAGATCGCAAAAAATGGCAAATATTGTTAAAAAATCGCAAAAAACAGCAGGTTTTGTTAAAAGATCATGAAAAAACAGCAGATTTTGTTAAAAGATTACGAACAAATGGCAAATTTTTTCAAAAGATCTCGAAAAACTGCCTATTTTGTCATGTTTAAACACGGAAAAAAAAATTAAAAAAACAAGCGGAAAAAAAAGATTGTGAACAGAACCGGGGGGGGGGGGGGGCTCCAGGAAACTCCGCTTATGGAGAAAAAATTTTTTTTTTTTTTTTTTTTTTTTGAAGCTGGAAAATTAGTTTTCACAACAGAAAAATTACCATCTGGCATTAACTTTTTTTGTGCCCCTTTAAAAAAAATTTGTATTTTTCGCAAATCTTTTGACGAAACTGCTGTTTTTCGTGATCTTTGGCAAAATTTTCCGTTTTCGCGAATTTTTTTGGAAAATTTTCCTTTTTATCGCGGTTTTCGGATGAAATTTGTCGTTTTCACGATCTTTTTAGGAAATCTAAGATCTTTTCGGGATTTTGTTATGAAATTAGACATTTTTTCGCGAATCTTGCCCGAAATTAGTCGTTATTTCGTGATTTTTTGACGAAAGTATGCATCCCGTGGGACGCGTAATAGCTATATTTTTCATTTCGTTGCCGATTTTTTGTGTAATTTACACGCTGTAGCACGTTCGCATCATCAAGGAAGGGCTGCTTTTTTTCAAATGTGCTGCAAGAAGGATGCTATTTTTTTAAATTAGTGACAAGAAGGGCGCTAGTTTTTGGATGAGGGGCGTTACTTTTTAAACTAAAGGGCAGGAGGGGCGGAGCGCCCTCCTGAAACCCTCTGGGGGAAACTCTGACAATAATCAGAAATAAACAAATATTCTACTGTAGGGGTGCACAATCTTGCCAAGAGAAGGGCCACTTACAAATATATCTAGGTAGTCGAGAGCCACATCAATAACATGGAGGAATTTTGAAGAGGTGATTTATCGATGTAAAATTTGATAAAAAATATGGTTTCAGAGGGGAGTGAGAAGTTACCTTTTTAATTTAAGTTTGCTTACCCAGTCAAAATATCCAATTCAGTTGATAAGGATTATCAGCAGTTTTTATGTTTGTATATATAACAAGGATTATTTTCAAGATATAATAATATTCCTTAACTTTCTTCAGGATAGTAAATTTTGTTTTATTTAAAGTGCTAAAAAACAAACATAAGTAGCTAGTGTCGAATGAAATGTAAACTTTATAAACGAAAGAACTGATCAATAAGATGTTTTTGATCAGCGATCAACAAAATTTGTGATTTTCGAGACCCAATCATAAAATTTGTGATTTTTCCTTGTCTCAATGATAAAAGTGGCGTTTTTCCCGAATGTAATTGACAAAATACTCATTTTTTCACTCCCAATAAACAAATTTCATGATATTTATCTACTTTGACAAAATCTGTATTTTTTTTTTCCATGGTAAGATGAAATGTGCAATGTTTTTCTCTTGATAAACTGACAAAACTCATGCTTGTTTCGATTAAAAAACTAACGATTATTATTTCTGATTAAATTCATCGTCTGTGAAAAAATTGCATGTCTTCCCGGTTTACCATGTGAAAAACATGAATTTTGTTGACTGACTTTGCGAAAATTGCAAATTCTGTTCATCGAATTTGTAAAATAGTATATTTAAGCGATCTGGCGCTGAAAATTTTCGAATTCTTTCCACCGGCTTCATAAAAATCGCAAATTTTGTGTATAGGGTGCAGAAGGAGTGTGAATTTTTTTCAAACGGCTTCATAAAAATTGTGAATTTTGTAGATCAGATGCTAAAAGATGGTGAATTTTTTTGATCGGCCTCGTAAAACTCACAAATATTGCACATGAAGAACAAAAAAATCATGAATTTTCAGGATCGGCTTTGTAAAAATTGCACATTTCATCAATTTACTTCATAAAAATTTCAAATTTCATTGATTGTGTGAAGAAAAATAGCTAATTTTGTCGATCATCTTTGTACAAATAGTGAATTTCGTCAACAGACTTCTTAAAAATCGAGAATTTTGCTGATTAGGTGCTAAGAGATCGAGAATTTTCTCGATCAACTTTCTAAAAATCACAAATTTTGTTGATAGGTGAATTGTTTGTGAAATTTTTCAAATGGCTTGGTAAAAATCAATAATTTTGTTGATGAAGCATGGAAAAATAGAGAATTTTGTTAATCAAGTGCAGAAAAATCAAGAATTTGGTTGTTTTGGCACAGAAAAATTGCGTATTTTACTGATCATGTGAGGAAAAATCGCAATTTTTGTCGATTGATTTGTCAAAGTCAAGGTTTTTGTCGATCAGCTTTGTAAAAATCGAAATTTTTGTCAATTGGCTTTGTAAAAATCTGAATTTTATGGATAGGCATTGTAAAAATTGTGCATTTTGTTGATTAGAAGCAGAAAGATTGTGAATTTTGTCAATTAGTTTTGTAAAAGGCACAAACTGGTTGATCAGGCATAGAAAAATTGAAAATTTTGTTGATTGGGCACAGAAAATTCAGGAATTTTGTTGATCAGGTATGGGAAAAAAAGGCATGAAAGGCATCAGCCATTTATGTTTGTTTTTTATCACTTTTAATAAAACAAAATTTACCCTCCTGAATGAAGTTCAAGGAATATTATTACATCTTGAAAATAATCCTTTGTTTATTTGTTACAGATACAAACATAAAAAATGCTTTTATATCCTTATCAACTGAATTCGATATTTTGACTGGGTAAGCAAACTTAAAGGGATAACTTTCCACTCCCCTCTAAAACCATATTTTTTTAATCTAATTATAAGTCACAGATCACCTCCTGGAAATCGAATTCTCGCCGTGTGATTGATGTGGCTCTCGACCACCGAGGCATATTTGTAAGTGGTCCTTCTCTTGAAAAGATTGTGCCTATCTACAGTAGAGTTTTTTAATAGCGGGGAAAATATAAAACTTATCTCAAATGACGCATAAAAATCAATAACAGATTTTGATCCCATTTACTATCCTTTTAATTCATGTTCTTGCCACTAGAGCTGCTTTTGATTCTTTTTTCTTTGGTTAATTTGTGGCTAATTGCCAAAAAATTCTGATTTTTGTTACTTAAGCTCCCCTTACTATTTAACGACTTTTCAACTTTTTACAATCAGGGAACATGATCACATGAATTTTCCACTGTTGCGACTCCATTATAGTCTCCTTTTGGTTTGTTTTTTAATTCCATCTGTTTTCAGCGACCATGTATTTGCTAAAAACTGCTTTATAAACTTGTAAAACAATGATTTTAATAATCGTTTGAAAAACATCTCAGTTGTGTTTTTTATGATTGGCAAATTTTCAAAAAATGTCCATCTATTCTTACATATGATAAACTTATGTAAAGCAGAGCGATTCAATTTTCAAAACTAATATTATTCTGGATGGTTAGGTTTTTAAGACCCTTTCTTTCAAAAGAATAAAAAGAAATCTCCCATTAAATATAAGCATCTCAAATTAATCTTTTAGCAAAAGAACATTATGGGAATTTCCTATTTAAAGTCTACTTTAAACAACTTTATTTCCATAACTTTCACATGCTTAGAATATAAGCTTACTTTTGAACAATTCAAAAAATACCCTAAGAATTTTGGACATATGATGACAGATATGACAGTTGGGGACAAGTGTCATATATGCACTACATTAACATGATTTTTTTCTAACGCCAATTTGATGAAAAACCTGTGTTTCAAATACCAGTTACATATATACATAAAGGGAACAACAATATATTAAAAAAAAGTTTAATAACTATAGACCAAAAGAATTTATACTAGGGGTGCACAACCTTTTGAAGAGAAGGGCCACATTCAAAAATATCTGGGTAATCGAGGGCCACATCAATAACACAGAGAGAATTCGAGTTAGAGGAGGTGATCTGTGGCCTACAATTGGATAAAAAAATATGGTTTTAGAGGAGAGGGTGTGTGCGTTTTGGGAGGGGGGTACCCTTTAAGTGCACTTACCAAATCAAAATACCCAATTCAGTTAGTAAGGATATATCAGCAGTTTTTACATTTTTATATATAACAGATATAGCAAGGATTATTCTCTAGATGTAAAAATATTCCTTGACATGATTCAGGAGAGTATGTTTTGTTTTATTAAAAGTGCTACAAAATAAGTATAAACGGCTGGTGCCAAAAAATGTGAACTTTATGAACGAAGGAGAGAGAAGGAGCCGATCAACAAGATTTTTTTTGCGCCCGATCAACAAATTTCCCGATTTTCTGTGCCTGATCAATGATATTTGTAGTTTTGCCTGATCCACCAAATTTGTACTTTTTACAATACCAATCGAGAAAATTCGCATTTTTTTCGAAGCTATCGAGAAAATTCACAATCGTTACTCGCCTGATCAGCAAAATTCGTAATTCTTACGAACCCAATCAAGAAAAATTCACGATTTTTCCTTGAATGATCAACAAAATTTGATCGACGAAATTCGTGATTTTCAAAAAGCCGATCGACGAAATCTCGATTTTTCGGTGCCTAATCGAACGATATTTTTAATTTTTCCGTGCCTGATCGAGGGAATTTGCGATTTTTAAAAAGCCTAACGACGAATTTCGCGATTTTTACGAAGCCGATTGACAAAATTCACAATTTTTAAAAAATCGATCAGTGAAATTCGCTATTCTCCTTCGCGTGATAGGCGAAAATTTGCGATTTTTCTGCACCTGATAGAGGTAATTCGAGATTTTTACAATGCTAATCGACGAAATTCGCGATTTTTTCGAAGCCGATTGACGAGTTTCACGATTTTCCTTTGCAAGATCGACGAAATTCGCTATTTTTCGAGCTTGATCGACGAGATTCGCGATTTTCTGCACCTGATCGAAGAGATTTGCGATTTTGTTTCACCTGATCGACGAAATTTGTGTTTTTTATGCGCCTGACTGATGAATTTCGCATTTTTCCCAAAGCCGATCGACGAAATTTTCATTTTTACGAAGCCGATCAATGAAATTCGCGATTTTAACAGTCGATCGATGAAATTTGCTATTTTTCTTTGCATAATCGGCGAAATTCATGATTTGAGATTTTTACGAAACCGATCGAAGAAATTCACGATTTTTACAAAGCCAACGACAAAATTCGCGATTTTTCCACACCTGATCAACATAATTTGCGATTTTTACGAAGATGATAGACGAAATTCACGATTTTTTAAAGCTGATAGACAGGGTTGGAAAAAAACCAGGTTTTTTTGGAAAAAAACAAAAAAAACAGTTTTTTTTGTTTAAATGAGGTTTTTTTGGTTTAAACCAGGGTTTTTTTAAACATCCTATCTTATTACATATACATGCATGCTTATGAATAAAAATAGACATTGTTGGATTATAAGTAGTGTAACTTCATATAAAATCAATTTAAATTAAATAATTACAGTGAATTTTAGCAGAAAATTGAAAAAATTCATGTTTTAATTTAAACAGTATTTAGTAAACAGTCTTAAAAAAAAAAAAAAAAAAACTGCTCCACACAGTAAAACATTGATACTCTGAAAATCTTTATAAACAAACTTCTGATTACTAATAATAGACATTTAAATGTAGTTTGATAAGTGTAATATTGTTTTCTACAGTTATTCAAATAATATCAAATACTTGTTGAGATTTTGTTTTGAGTGACAATTGAAGTCATTTTTACACATCATATTCTTTTTCACATCATTAGATTCAGCAGATAACAGGAAAAACTAATAAAAATAAGATTGTTATTATTAAAATGCAATATCTAGCACCCAATCTTTGAATATTCTCTTATTTTACTTTATATTTTGATTTTAATTCAAGACAATCTCCCTAATCAAGAAAAATTTCTTTTACTACAGCTTGAACAACATCTTAAAAGTAATTGTGCTAGGTTATTAATTGCATTAAATAATCTGCATTTTTAAAAACTAAATTATTTTATACTAAATATTGAATATTTTTTAATCGATTTTATCTTTAATCAACTTACATGTTTGAAGCTTTTTCTTCAGAGCAATAGGTATGTTCACCAGTGCATGCTGATTTTAATCCTATACATAAAAAAATGACCTAAACCCACTATATCTAATGCTTATTGTTGAAATAAAGTGTTAAAAGTAGAAATTATTTATATACAATAATTTTAAACATGTAAATTATAAAGAAAAAAAAAGAAAATGCCATTAGATTTTTTCCAAAAAAACCAATTGGTTTTTTTGAGAAAAAAACCATTTGGTTTAAACCGTGGTTTAAACTATGGTTAAAACCAATTGGTTTAAATCGAGCCAACCCTTCCGATAGATGAAATTTGCGTTTTTTCTGCACCTGATCGACGAAACTGGCCATTTTTACGAACCGATCAATGAAATTCGCGATTTTTATGTGCCTGATCGATGAAATTCTTGATTTTTTCGCACCTGATCGACAAAATTCTTGATTTTTTCACACCTGATCGACAAAATTCACGATTTTTCCAAAGCCGATCGACAAATTCGCGATTTTTCCGTGCCTAATCGGGTATATTTGCTATTTTTTCCGAGTCTCATGGGCAAAATTCACGATTTTTTCATATCTAATGAGCGAAACTTAAATTTTTTCCGAACCTCATCAATAAAATTCGCGATTTTTCCGTGACGATAAACGAAATTTGCGATTCCTAAATGACGAAATTTTATATTTTACCGCGGTAAATTAACAAAATTTACGATTTTTTACAGCGACATATGCACAAAAATTGCAATTTTCTCTAGTTGTAAATTGACGCAACTCACTGGCCACAAGTTAACCCATCGCGGGCCACAGGTTGTGCATCCCTAATTTATGCAATTAAAAAATAAATAAATAAAAGAAAATAAACATTCAGGTTATCATATCAAGCAAAATAACAACTCTTCGGCAGCAATTGCATTATAGTTCAAAAGTTACCAATGTATTATATGACACTGGCATAGGGAAAAAAAAAATCAGACCAATATGGTGCACATATCATATCTGTGCCAGATTTTGAGTAGATAAAATGGTCCCTCCCCATTTCCTTGTTTTGTGTTAAACTTTTTGAGTATGTATAAACAAATATGCTGCTTTTAGGCTTATTTCAAATTATGGATAATATACAGTATAATGTTCCATATATAGAAAAACTATTACATCTATACATAAACAAGTTAATATACAGAAAGGATAAAAAGTATATGTAGAAAATTTACTTTTGAAATAATATTTTTCTTAATAAAAATGCAAGCTCATACAAATCAATATTTTTTCAACTGAAGATTGGGCTTCTAATACTTCATCTTGTGAGTGATTGATGAAATGTTTAGAATGATACATAAAGAGAGAGACCTGTCCCATTCCTCCCAGACTCAGATAAAATAAAAAACTGTTTGCAAACTCAATTTTCTTTAAAGTTTTCTGCAAAAAAACACTGCCTTTCCTGGGTCCTATATCACCACTAACAACTAAAATTTAAAGTTATATACAAATAGAGTATCTCTAAGCTATCTTTAAAACTTTATTAAGAGATCAACATTTAAAATCTATTTTTAACACAAAATGTATTTTTAATTCGTTAAATTAATTTGCAAAGCCTATTATAAACTGAAACATTGCAGAACCCGTTTCAATGTTTCAATTTCTGCTACCGGACCTGTCAAGAGGTTTTTACAGAAGGGGGGGGGGGAGAGAGAGAGAGAGAGAGAGAGAAGCATCATACCCGTCTCAATTATAATGGTTTTAAGTTTTAAACTCGTATGCACCATGGTGCATCTTCAAAAAAATACTGGCCCCACCATTGGCTGAGAGGTTCTGCCCTTGAAACTGGTAAACAGCAGGGGCTGGGTTCAAATCTAGTCACAGCCGTCGGCCTAATCACTTGGAGTTTTCCATGGTTTCCTTCGAACCTTGGATTTCTTTGCGTAAATACGGATTAGGTTGGACCCCCCCCCCCTACATCCTGTATCCTTCATGCAGTTGATTGACTTACAAATACAGCAGAACCCCGCTAATTCGGACCCCGATAATCCGGATCTCCGGATAATTCGGATTGGTTTGGTCATTTTTTTTTTCAAGTTTGAGAAGCGATTGGCTAATTTCCATAACATTAACTTGTTTTATCATCGTATTCTAAATAAAAAAGCTTTTTCTGAAATGTTTTCGGAATAATTAAGCAAAGTAAACATTATTACTGTCTGCAAATATTCAATAAGTTTAACATAAAGGTGATTTTTTGTTAGTATGTTATATTTTATTTCTTTTTTTTTTTTTCTAATTCTCCGGGTAATCTGGATTTTCGATAATCCGGATTGGGACCGGTCCTTATTAATCCGAATTATTGGGGTTTTACTGTACAACAACAACCACCTAAAATACTGTAATGAATACTGTTCGAAATAATTTAACAATTTTTTTTCTCTAGTTGAAAAAAAGTCTGCAGAGTTACTCAATAATCTGCGACGTGCCAATCCTCCACCAAAAATATTGATAATTTTAAGAAATTTGAAAAAAAAAATCATAACTGTCTGCAAACTTTGAAAATTTTCTGCAAACGAAGTTTGCATGTTCATTTATATTATCTGACTTTGCTGCCCCACTCTCTCTTATATATAAAAAATATATGAAACTTTGATATAATTATTTTTAAATAGTACATAAAATTTTGAGCAAAAAAGATATAACTACCTCTATGAATAACATGACAGCATTATCTCCTTGCTTGTATTAGGATATATTGATGCATTCTTTTGGTTGTACTAAGCCGCAGATCAAACAATTCTTTTTCGACCCAGAATTTTTTAAGAAACAAATATAACTAGTTAGATCGCCGTAAATATTTGTCTTCTATCACTAAATAAGATTTCTGGGTCCAAAAAGAATTGTTTGATCCGCGGCTTATACACCCGAAATTACGGTATATCCATTTTTGATTATAAACAAGGATACAGAAAATATATAAAAAAATATGTCTTTTTCGGATAATTTGGATTAATTTTATTTACGCAGATAATCGGAAAAAAAAAAAGTAGTACCGGCACTGTTTGGTACAAAGAAAGAGCAATTTATTTTTAGAGAAATAAACAGCATGTAGAACAAAAGAAATCCGAAATACTTTTTTTATAAATCAATTTTTGAGTAAAAATAATAGATTAAGTGAAAATAATCGTGATAGCTAAAAATGTGTGTTACAAGAATGATTAATCTTCAAATGCCTTGAAGATTACCGAGAAAAAATATTATCATTTTCATTATATTTTTTATACTAGATATCCTTCATTATATTTTATTTTTTTACTTAAAAAAATAATGTTTCGATTGGTGTTAGCATAGTTCTGCCACAAATTTATAAAAGTATTTGTAAAAACATACAGTATACATTGATCGAAACTACCGGGTGTCCCAAAAATGACTGATGGATTTTAAAATTCAATAACTTGCAAACGGTGACAGCTATTTAAAAAAAATTTTGCAGCAGGGTTATGTACAATGTCAGGAGTTTTTTTACCGTAATTTTTTATTTTAGTTCGCATATCAAACAATAGGTGGCGCTAACGGCGATTGAAGGCCAGGTCGGCGCTTCACTCAGCATTGATCACCTGGCCTTCAATCGCCGTCAGTGCCACTTATTGTTTGATATGTGAACTAAAATAAAAAATTACGGTAAAAAAAACTCCTGACATTATACATAACACTCCTGCAAAATTTATTTAAATAGTTGTCACCGTTTGCAAGTTATTAAATTTTAAAATCCATCAGTCATTTTTGGGACACCCGGTACACACACACAAATCTGTATACATTATTAAGTTGATACATACAAATAAGAGGGGGGGGGGGTTGGCGCAGAGATGGAGCCTATTGACACCAAGAAACTTTTGAAGTATTTTATGGCTTATCCACGACTTAACCTTTTTATTAAGCTTATCAAAACCCTAAAAAAATTATTTGTGTTGTCAATAGTCTGCAGCTCTACGCCAATTTTCAACCACTGGTATTATACATACGTAAAAAACAATACAGTATTTATAAAAATATTGCCCATTCTGTTAATTTAACTGGTGGTTATGAATTCTGTTTCTTTTTTTTAATTAAGTAGTAATTTTCGTATGATCAAATGTGGTCCCACCGCTCTTTCAAATTCCTAGGAGCGAACAAACCGCGCTTTCCACTTTTAAATAGGTTAAAAAATATTTATAATCAAGGTTTGTGTATTACTTGGAATTTCTATTATATACTATTTTAATAATAAGAAATTTTCTACTTAACTCTTTCTTGCGCAGTGTTGCCGGGCCGGCAACACCTAATTTTAATTCCAAACTTGCAATCGGCACCAGTTATATTTTAATATAATTTTGCTTTTACGATGAAAGCTTAATTTAAGGAATTCGTAATATCTAGACAAGTCCTTTATAAATTGCGGTGTCAATCGACAATTTCTCATTTTACTAATACAATTTGCTTACGCCGGAAAGGGTTAATGTTTTAAATATTTTATTCAGAATCACCTCGTTTATTATCAGAATTTGTGATACATCATTGAAGTTGAATACAGAAATAAAAAGATAGAAAGGTTTGAGTTCTCCGTTTAATGTAAAATGAAACATATTGAAGAAATGGGATTTATAAACAAAGAGGATAAGACATATAGTGAATTGTAGACTAGTTGCGAGTAAAATAACTGTAGAGGATGTCACAAGAAGATGACTGATTTTGTACACCGGGTCAGCAGTTTCTCATTATCAGTAAATTTTCAATAGACTTCACCAGTAAATTTTCAATAGCATTCACCACTAAGTTTTGAATAAAAAATTGTGTCTCAATTGAGCAGACTTTTCCGGATTTTTTTTTTCTCCATTAAATATAGTTAAAATTTCTGTCTGTTTATACTGGTAGCCATGGGTAGTCTCTCACCATTAAAATTTAAAAGTTTTCTTTAACAGCATTCTAGTAAGAATTTTGCAGAAAATATTCGACGAAAAAATCGAAAGAAAGTTCTTGGTGAGAGATTGCCGGCTGGTGGCAATTTATCCACGCATTATAATTGTTTCACTTCTGAATAAAAATTAAGTGGTAAATATTTTATACCACCGCCCTTCAAGGGGTTAAGATGGAAAGTGGGCTTCGTAAGACCACAGTCCTCTATGGTCATGAAATATCAATCGTCATTCTCGCGAGAAATTGTAGTGCGGATTTTTAACCGACTTCAAAAAAGGCGTGGAGGTTATCAATTCGGCGTGTATGTATTATTTTTTTATATGCATGTTCACCGATTACTCGGAAACTATGCAACCGATTTCTGTTATTTATGTTTTAAGTGAAAGAGGATGCTCTCGAATTGGTACCACTTCTTTTCATCCAAATGGGTTTAGTACGTTTTTAGTAACAACGCAAAAACTATTAAAATTACGGATTTTTCGCTAATTAAAAGTGTTGAATAAGTTCCCCGAATAGAGTGCAGACAGAATGGCCGAGCGGTCTAAAGCGCTAGATTTAATCTCTGGTTCTCGAAAGACATTGTGGGTTCGAACCCCACTCTTAACAAATGTGAATAATTTACAGTACTTTTTTGTGTATTACAATTTTTATTAACACACTCAAAAAAGGAGGAGGAGGTCATCAATTTGACTATGTATTGTACAGTTTGTATATTTTTTTTCCTATGTATGTTCACCGATTACTCCAAAACTATCAAACCGATTAATTTGTTTTTTGTGTTAAATGAAAGAAGTTATTCTCGAGTTCGTACGACTTTCATTTCACAGAAATTGGCTCAGTGCTTTTTTAATAATTAGGCAAAAAGTGATAAACTTTGCGATTTCTCCCAAATTAAAAGTAACGTGGACCTTGAATAAGCTCGGCATATGGCGTGCAGTCAGGATGACCGAGCTGTCTAACGCGCCAGATTTAAGCTGTGGTTCTCGAAAGAGAGCGTGAGTTCGATCCCCCTCCGGACATCCGTGCATAATTTACAATATTTTTCCCGTATTACAATTTTTATTAACCGACTTCAAAAAATCGTTAGCTTTTAACTTAAGGGGGTAGTAAGGTTAATTCGAGGGAAAAAACATATTTCCTATCATTTTTTGTAAGGATACAATTAATATTTATTTATTTGTATAATTATAGTATAATTATATGTCATTTAAAGAGTATTCTGTGAAATTTTCATTAAGAAATATTAAAAAATGAGCCAATGACAGCGAATCTTCGAAGACGTCCCAAAAAAAAGTTGATTCGCGGTGAACCGCATAACTCATGACTGGATCAACTGAAATTAAAAAACCAAATTGATATAATTAGTTGATAAGTTTCCTCAGGGAACGCAGTCGAGTTTTTTTTTTTTTTTTAATTGATTTTTCAATTTTTTACAAGGTTCGGAAGTCAAAATACTCATTTTTCATCAAAAAAATCTGATATTTTGTTTTTTAAAAGTAAGTTAAAATAAAAAGAAAAAACTCGACAGCGTTATCTCGTAATTTATATAAAGAAAGAGTGTGTAAAATTTTAAAAAGATCGGTTCAGTAGATTTTGAGCTACAGAGTTCACCGGCTTCGAAAAAGCGAAGTGTTAGAAAAACACGTTTAAAGTTTCACAGACGTTTTTGACGAAATAGATATTTGTAAATTACTGCTTTTTTCATATACTTACACAGAATCATCAATGCCAGGCCCATAAAGTGAAAAACTATCGGAGATGATATCCAGAGCATCTTGTTGCTCTTGTCTACGACGAATCCTGCCTTCTTTGCTCTCTTTTGCAGCCTCTCGCTCCGCTTTACATACTCGAAGACTATCTGTTGTTCGCGCCCATTCATGAGAACTTGTTCCAGTTTTTATGCCCATTTCTTGCAAAAATGACAGCAGAGAAAAACAGCCTTCATTAAATGTACATGCTGCAACATTAGCTGCAATTTCAACGACGTTGGAGGTGCCATTCACTGTTTTTGGAGTAATTTTCCAAATAAGTTGATTAGGCTTTCATTATTGTTCTGAGTGAAACCTCTAACACATCGTTCCAGAAGTGCATCTTTGCTTAAATCCTCATAAATAGGTTTGATGGCTTCTAGCACATTACTCGGAAGTGCGGTGTAACTGTGTTTGAATGACTCCAGATCTTCTGTAGCTGCAGCCTTCTGCCATTCACACCATGAATCAGCACCGCTCGGACATTTTTGGTGTTGCGGATTATCGTCTGTGGAGCTGTAGTGAAAATAAGTTGACCAAATGGCATCTCTCATTTTTTCGACTGAATCGTGATTGCGTCGAATAGACAGACCGTAATATACAGTTAATTTGTCAATCATTTTATCTGTAAGTTTGCCTTTGCCAGAAAGACTTTTTCTTTTCACTATTTTTCCAGCCGCAGTTTTATGATCAACAACACTTTTTTTCACTAACTCTCTCAGACGTGTACCCATTCGCTTCTGAACGTGTCCGACACATTCTTTTTTATTTATTATAAAATTTTCACCGTAAGGTTTTGGATTTAAAACACCAGTGTAAGTTTTTGAGTCTCCGTCTCCGATGTAATTGCGATACTTTACTCCGTTGTCCATTGAACGTTGAAACATGATTTTGATCGCATCGACTTCCATGTTCCCAGATGGTCCAATATGATTAGCATGGCATTTGCCTTCATTTATATGAGCTTTATGCCACTCTTCATATTGCACAGAATCAAGCTTGTTTTCCCAAATTTTACACTCATGACAATAAAGGCTTTTGACACAAATGTCTAATACTTTTCCAGTATAATGTCCGATCAAGGAAGCCACGCCATATAACGAAGAGAATCCTCGTTTTTTCCAGGTTCCGTCTCCTGATACAGTCAACTCCGATGTATTTTCGATCTTATGTGCTTCAGATGTTGCTTCTTTTTCTTCATTTACAGCAGAAGAAAAAAATCTACTTGCGACATCTGCTATACTGGAGCACATTTTCTTAATATATAAGCTATACGTTGGTTTTGACAAAAAAGTACTTGACAAATCCATCAGGGCACAAAACTTTTCACAGCCAGCTAATCCTAATCCTAAGATTCGCATCACAAAAGTAAATATATAATTAATTTCGTACACAGCAGATTGAACTATTTCAGCAGACGGAACAAAACGAGCTTCTTTACATTTTTCTCACGTAACTTTGATATTGAATCCAAGGCCTTCTTTTCTGCACGAATGAAAATTAATTTTTCCATCGCACTTCACACACTTAACTAAAGTAAAAATAATTGAAAAAAGAAACACAAAATCCATGATCCGATAATGTTTTTCGAAATTCTCCGGTACATCTGTAGAAGTGTTAATTTTTATTTTTATTATTTTTTTTTTTTTTGCTGACGCACTGTTAGCTTCGACATTGTCTTTCTTGCGTTTATGTGGCGGTACAATTTTTCTAGGTTTATTTATCTTTGAACCGGTATTTTTCCGATCTTCTCGGGGAATTTTTTTTGGCATTTTGCGCTTAAAAAACTCAAAATCACAACACAAAATTACGGCACACGTGTACACACGTGTACGTGTATCTTCGGAAAGGTCCATTATTTTTGCAGTATGCCAGGACAGGCCTTTGAAACCTGGTCAAGCAGTAGCAGCTACTTGGTAGCTGATTGTTGCGGCCACATTCCTCAGTGTGAAATCGGAGGGCGGAGATTTACAAGTGTATATCTCCGTCAGTTTTACTTCAGTTGCTTTCAATTTTTCACAGAATAATCTTAAGATGTTGTACATTAATATAAAATAATAAAAAAAATGCAAAAAAAAAATATCTTACTACCCCCTTAAAAGAGAAAAATAAACTTTTCTACCAAAAATTGAACCAACTTCAAAAATACTGCAAAGTGAAAAATAATTTTTGTACATAATAGTAATGAGAAATTAAATTAAGAGCGTAGCATTTACCATGCGTATTATTATATTCATGTACATTAATTTTTTTTTTTTGAGTCGGTGCCAGCCAAGCCAAGTTCAAAATTAAAATTAATTATCTAATGCAAGTTGTAAAAAAATAAATTTAATTTTTAAACTAAATATTAAATCGTAAAAAAACTCGTAAATACTTTGTTGCGTGTCTATTGGAAAATTACATGTAACTTGGCTTGGCTGGCATCGACTGCAAAAAACAAATTAATGTACATGAATATAATAATACGCATGGTAAATGCTACGCTCTTAATTTAATATCTCATTACTATTATGTACAAAAATTATTTTTCACTTTGCAGTAGTTTTTGAAGTCGGTTCAATTTTTGGGAAAAGTTTATTTGTGAGTGTCCTAGTCACGCTATTCCATTTTCTTGAATCTCGTGTGGGTAGAGTCCTTCAGAGTTATAGGCATGATATGTATGACAATAGAGTAGGCATATCAAGGATACGTGAAATCGTTCGCACACTGATATTTACATGGGAGTTTCAGTACTCGACCGCTGTTGCAATATCTTCTACGACGTCGGTGGTGACCCTCTTCTACCTCTCCCCAGCAAAACACTTGTTCTGTTCTCGAATTTAATCTCTTTTTACATGCTTCCACATCGGTTGTTATTTCTTCAGGTGGCGAAACTCTCGTATCTACCGCTGCATTATCAACGTTACAGTAGTACGATTTTTCCAGAACTCTCCGGCAACATCGACATTTTCCACATCAGATTTTGGCACGAGCAACTTCTTTTATTGTGCATGACGCTTACATATGTTTCTACAATATGTAGTCATATTGTAGCATTACAATGCAGTCTCTTTGCGCCATCTCCCTGTGGGGATACCTTCTTTAGGTATTCGCGGGCTTCACAACCCCGGGGCACCCGAGTAATCTTTCTCTTTTCCTTTTCTTCTTACTCCTCTCGTCTTCCTTTCATCTTTGTTTCACTCTCATTGTGGTTTCCTTTTCGGAGGTGAGGGCAATTCTGTATGAGCCGATATCATCCTGTATATCGACTCATGGAGAATTGTAAACCACCCACGTGTTGGCCGTGCGTGGCGACCCGTGTCCTTCGAAAGGGGGATCCTGGAAGTTGAGGGAAACCAACACACTGCTTTGGCCTCTGCTTCAGGTAGACGGGGGTGCATATTGGTCCCGTATGCATCAATCGGCTGGTCAGCTGACTTTTGTCACTGGCTTTAGGGATCAAGTGATCGAGAAACTACTAGTCATCTCGTTAAGGGTGGAGACTGACATAGGGTTGTCTTGTGACCGTATGGGCCCTGGTTAGCACTGGTGCACGAATGTGCATCCCCTTGTTGGGCTCGGTAGTGAATGGTGCGGCCGGGGTCTGAATTATTTTTTTCTAATATGGATGGAACCACTTCTATTCATTCTAATCCTCTCCCTTGTGGAGAGCAACAAATAGTACAGACTTCTTCAATTACTCGTTTTTTTTCTTATTAAACGCACCGATAGTCTCAATAATAACTCCTTTAAAAATACTTCACCATTTCTAATTGCAAAAGCATTTCAGTTTGTTTTAGGGAATGGTCATTCTATTAAAAAATTACAATCTGGAGCTTTACTAACTGAGGATTCCACAGCTAAACAATTGCAACTTCTCTCCAAATGCTCTACAATAGGCACTTTTTCCGTTTCTGTACAAATACATAAAACTCTAAATACAAGTCGTGGTGTCATATCTGAACCTGAACTCTTATTCTCTACTAAAGATGAACTGTTAGAAAATTTAAAAAGCCAAAATGTCATAGATGTACGCCGTATTACTATCCGTCGCAATGAACAAGTACTACCTACAAAACACATTATTTTAACATTCAATAGCCCTACTTTACCAACTAAAATTAAAGATGGCTATTTAAGCTGTCCAGTTCGATCATATATACCAAACCCTCTCCGTTGCTTTAAATGCCAACGTTACGGCCATACTAACGGCACATGTCGTGGATCTCTTACCTGCGCTCGTTGTGCATAATTCGGCCACGACAATAAATCCTGTAAAAAATCCGAACGTTGCGCAAACTGTCAAAGTGATCATACAGCCTATTCTCGCACTTGTCCTAATTTGATACGTGAAAAAGAAATAATTACAATGAAAATTACTCAGAATTTATCTTACTCCGATGCCCGCAAACTTGTTGAATCCAGAACACCATCCGTTGGAATTCCCTATTCCAGTTTACTTAAGAACCAATCAAAATCCGTAAGACATATAAGCACCCAGACAGAATCATGTAACCTGTCCAGTACCCCAAAGAAAAAAACACGTGATGTCTATTGTTCAGTTAAACTTTCTGCAAGCCCAAAATTAGAACTCTGGTTACCTTCTTTGGAACCTGTTACTATTTTACACACACCATTTTAGGCACAAAAATCATCTGCTCAACCCAAAAAGTTAACTGAACTCCAAACTAAAAATAATGCAACTATATCTAATAAAAAAAATTCCGATCCTTCTGCTTCTAATCTCCCGAAAGCTGTTACTAATCAAAAGACTAAGGCAGTTACACCTAATAAAAAAACTTCTGATCATTCTGATTTTTATCTACAGAAACCCAATACTGCTCAAAATGTGAAACTGATCCAAAAGACAAAAGAGAGGGTTTCGATCCGAGGTTCTCATCAGTGGCAGACTGTTACAAAAAAACAGCGCAAGTCTCAACATAACCAGTCCATTACTAAATTAAAAGATCCCAAACAACTACGTAATTATGCGGAAGAGGCTATGGAAGAAACTTTCGACTCGAGTACAGAAGAAGAGAACATTGTTTTCGACGAATACTTGCCTAATTAACTTTACTTTTATTAAATTCTGTGTCTTAAAATTGTTTTTATATATAACTTGTGTATCATCTTATATTTTGTTTTTATTTTAACAATTACCGCATTATTTTTATTTTTTTAATTGCATTTTGTGTTTAATACGTGCCGTATTGATTTTACCTCTTACTTTGTGATTTTGTTTTCTTTAAAATTGTTATTATATATTTATTGTTCATTGTCTATATTTTAACATTTTTTATGTGTAATTTTATACATTTTAACCAAGGACTGTGGACTCTTAACTGGTTTTAATTATGCATATTATCACTTCATTTTTTTTCTATTTGGCTTTGTCTTGGCGCAGCATGTCCCAAAAGGGATTTTGCGCCATTAAACCCCATTCAACAAACCAACCAACCCTTTGCGCTATTTGGTAGCGATTTTTTTTACCCATTAACGCCTGAATTATTTTCTTCGTTAAAATTCAAATTTTGCATTTTCCCACCACTTTTAAAGCAAGAATAACCTTTATCTTAATTTATCGAGTACTTTGTCTCGTGAAAGAAAGTATTTATTTATACTTCTTTTTACTGGTGTGCAATGCGTTTAATTAAATTTTTTAAAACTGTCCCAAAAATGGGACGCTAGGCACTAATGGCTAATATATAGTTTTTTTTATTATTTCGGAAATCTCAAGCGAATCTTTTGAAATGTCTCTTGCCAAATATTTTTTCAAGTCAGACAAGTATTATGACATCCAGGACCTCTTGAGTACCGTAAGTTAAATTTTGCTAATTCTGTATATCGTTAAAATGCATAAAAATAGCTATTGAAACTTTTTGAAATGTTCTTGAATTTATATGACGTATAAATGCGTCATTGCGATCTGCTTATTGTTAATATTTATATCTCAAAAGTCACAATTAAATGTTTTAATCGTAGATTTTTCAATATTTTCCTGCAATTAATTAAGATAAAAAGTTAATTTCCGAAGAATAAGCAACGACTAAAATTTGTATTTCAAGCATGACCTTTTGTTTTATAAAACAAATCAAGCGTATACTAAGCAGAAGATTGTTATATTTTATTAAATAAAATTTCTTGAGGAAAATACATATTTTGAGACGCTGCACATACGACGGAAATTACATTGAATCTTTGTATTTGAAGTTCTCTGATTTTACTGTCAATATTTACATTAGTCAGGATAACGAGTGGGTGGGGAACAACACAGTCAAAAAAGGTGTTGACTACTAGCATTTTGCAGAGATGCCAAGTCTCCGGCTTTTTGGATACCGGTATTTTAATACAGAAAAGGATGTTAAATTTAATTGGAGAATTTAGGGGATTTGAAACAACAACATTTTCTTTAAAATTTTACTGGTGTGCAAAAAGCCGGAGACTTGGCATCTCTGATTTTGTTAAAGAGAAATTTGCTTTCTTTATTACTGTATATCATTTGAAGTATTTTCTATAATAAAATACTGATAGCTTCCTCTTTTTTGACTGTGTTTTTCCCTGAACACTCCTCACCCTGTTAGTACATAAAGAAATAATCTCAAATAAATAATAAAAATATTTAATATAAATATTTTAAAGTTATCAACTCATGTTAAATAATATTTGGCATGCCTTATGTTTAAAATGTTACTCAATTTTGAAAAGAAATCTGTCATGTACGTTTTACTTTTTATAACTAAATTGCTATTTGATCGAATAACAGAATCTCGAATAACTTAATAATATTCATCATTTCCGTGTAAATTGTATAAATTTATTCGCTTATAGTTTTCAAAGATCTACATACTGTTATGTTATTTTATGTTTCCTTTCACTATAATTGTATTATTTCTTTCAAAATAATGTATTAAAGCACATAAACTAGATTAGATAAATAATTAGAAGTGTCATGCATGTTATTTTTCCGAAGAGAAAATGTAATACGGGAAAATATGACAAAGTGAAATATTTGAATTGTATTCCGGATTATTCCGTTTATTTAATAAACTTTTATTTAATAAATAAATATTTGTAAGAGATTGTATACAATATATCAAAACAGTAATGTTTTCTGGGAAGGTAAATTTCGAAAAGAATAAACTGATATGTATATTGCTTAACCGCTTTTTACGAAATTATATAAAACAGACATATTCAAAAATAAATATATGTTATTAAAATTGAGTTTTTTTTTCGCGCAAGTATTAATGCATTACGATGTAAATCTCCGATATTTGTAGAGAAAAGAATATAAGCATAATATAATCTCTTTTGTAAAGCCTTCAACGTAAATTCTATATTCACTTAATGAAGACTACAAAAAGGATTGGATTGGATTATTTTTGTCCTCCGATTATCTACGCTAGGGATATAGTACCAGGGGGAGTGCCCTTCGTGGGGGTCTTTCTAAGGGGACCTAACCCGTATTTAAGCAAGGTTCGAAAAAAAACCACGAAAACTCCGAACGGTTAGGCCGACAGCCGCGATTGGGTTCGAACCCAGCACCTGCTTTCTACCAGTTGAGAGGTTCGTACCTCTCGGCCACTGGTGGGGCGACTACAAAAGGAATTTAAAAAAAGTCATTATTCAAATCATTGTTTAATAGAATTTAGTTTCAATAGATAACCCCTTTTCGACGGGACAATTTTACGAATTTTTTAATGTTTTGTCACCGGTTTTTAATAACAGAAATTTGTGCCTTATCAAATTGAGAAAATGTTTCAATTAAATAAGACAAAATTTACAGTAAAATTTTACTGGTGAGGATAAGCAAGGATTCTTAAGCCTTCTTGCGGTAGGTATACGTATCGATGTCCACAAGAGGTTAAAGCTATTTGGGAGAACAGAAAAATAATTTTATACTTTATAAAGTAATGCATTAAAAATTAAATGTATCTTGTATGCTGATGTACAGAAAATTTTAAATACCGTGCTAAAATTCTCTGTAAAGCACACAAAATAATTATTTTAAACTTTTTGTGTGACATCTTAAATCCCAGTAGAAAAAAAATCATATAGAAATTATATATTGTGGCCAAGTTGGGGACAAAAAGTCCCCAGATTGTTTGATTGTCACCACTTTATTCAAATAAAAATATTTGGCCTATTTAAACATTGATGAAAAACTCTGAAAAATTAGCCGAATTATGCTATTTTTTTAAAAATTGTGACAGTCCAATAATCTGAATCAAAAAATTCCCCAATCTGGCAACACTGAAATCATATTATATAAATTTATAAATACAGTAAATTTTGTATCATTTTTTAACATCAATTGCATTACAAATACATTCAAATACCGAAGTTTGTACTGTCCTTAGAATTTCTGATGGGAAATACACCACTATTAAACATATGAAAATTTCTATTTCATTTTTTTAACTTAGAAATTGTAACCCCAAAATTTATTTTAATTAATGTTGCAAGGTGCCTTGCGTAAATTATGTCTCCAAATGTTTTGGAGACTACTAATTTCTGGTAGTTTATTTCACCATCTTTAATTGCGGATAATTCAGTCAATTTACATGAGAAACCTGGGAACAGTAATTTTAAGGATGGGCAGAATGAATAATTTTATTATCGAATGAATCATTTGGGCATGTGCAGAAACGTACTTTCTAAACTTTTTTTTAATTACATGCCACCATAAATAAAAAAAAAGGTAAAAAATCATAGTTGCTAAAGGTCGCACTTTTTTTTAATTAATTATCTTCAGAAATTTGGAATAGAGTTTTGAATAAAGAGGAGAGACCATGGAGCTAACTATATACCAGCTGGGAGTGGAGGAGCTGAGGAGGTTGTTACAGGATGACGGCTGATATTTACTTAATTGGTTTACGTTTTTGATTAGCTTCGGGGCATATTTTCCACTCACAAATTCGAATAGATAATTTCATCTTATTTAATCACTTTTTTCTAGGAAATATATTTTTATAAATAGAGTCACAATTTCTATCTGTTTTTACTGGCGTCAGTTTGCAAACATGTTGTAATCGTTTTCACTGATATGCACAAAAGGTTGTCTATGTTAACCCTTTCCGGCGCAGTGTGTCCTGTCTGGACATACCTAATTTTAATTGCAAACTTGCAATTGGCACCAATAATATTTTATTAAAACCTTCCTTTTAGAATAAAAGCTCAAATTAAGGAGGTCTTAATTTCTTAAAAAGTCGTTTGTAAATTCCGGTGTCAGTCGATAATTTTTCATTTTACTAACAGAATTTGTCCGCGCCGGAAAGGGTGAAAGATGGGATAATCAATGTCCGTAATCAACTTCTTTGTCACAGCTTGATGCGCATAACCGGTCCGCGGCAAACACGCTGTCTCCTATCCACCGTCTCTAAATATTCTCGCAGTAGCATAGCCAAAGAAGAGGGGGGGGGGGGGTCAAAGATGCAGGTGACACGACTAATTTTAGAATTTTTTCTTCGCCTTATATAATATTCGCCTTACCTTGTCATTAAACAATGCGGAAAAAACTTTACAATTTTAGTGATTTGAAGGGCATCTAGATCCCCTCTTTGGCTACACCACTGACACATTGCACACCTCCCTACACACACAATATAGGTGTGTTTTTAAAATTTTTATTAAGTTACCTTAAATAATATTGAAGGATGAATTAAACTCCTGTCTATGAGACTGATACATCAAGTGTTATCACTATTTCGATTTTCCAATATAGTTACTTCCAAACTAACTATAATAATCGTGGCATCTTTTTACAACAATTGCGCTGCAATGCGCACCACAAATAACTGCTTGGAATTACTGCTTGAAACGAGTGGTGTCACCCTTTACTTTATAACTAAATATGCCCTTTGTGAACTTGATACGTAAAATGTATGAAAAATTGTTCTTTGTTCTAATCTTCGCCACTTTTACAAGTTTTAATCGTGGTTATCAGACATCTTGTATATATCCGTGTATCAAAGAACATGATAAAATTATTCCAAAAATGCTAATTTTTTTACATTGTATTCTATGACAGACTTGAAATCTAGTTTTTCATGAAAAATTTATAAAAAGATTTTAACTTTCCATTTCCCCTGGTAAAATACGTTCTAGAAATTTCGTATTTGAGAGAATCTGAATTCACACCAGAAATGTTTAATAATAAATTTCGCTTTATTTAAATACGGTTGGCTATATGGAACTCATTGGCGCAAGGTCCTTTTAGGGACATGTTGCGCCAATATTTTGCGGAATGTCTATTATTGAATAAATGAAGAATTGCTATGTAAAATTTCTGGTATAAATTTGGAGTCCCCGAAATAAAATATCACCTAAATTCAAAACACTGTTGGTAGCATCCATGCTACCATAGCATTACAGCTTAAATCTCTAGAGTTAAGCTTAGCCACTTAACTGTTTCATTTTTATACATACAATGATCAGAAAATATGGGAAAACACCACTTTTTTTATCTAAATTATTCTTGATATTTAGTCTAAAATTTTCTCGATTAAATCGTATGCAATCGTATTAAAAAAAATAGTGGTGCCAAAGAGATTTAAATGATGATTCAAGCAAATTTTTCTTGACTATAAGACGTACAGGAAAATCAGTTAAATGGTTAAACCTTAAATTTTAATAAACATAAACTTTTAATTGCAAAAATAAACACAGTGTCTCTCTCCTTTGTATAGTTTTATCTTTAATGAGAATCGATGAACTTTACAAAGTTTTGTAAAAGTTTTATTAAAAATAATAATTTAATTTTTCTTAAGTACCTCTCTCAACGTTATTATTCCCCCATTTTCTTTTTTTCAAAAGATAATGCTTGTTAAAAATTTAAAGGCACAACTAATTATTCATGCCTAGGATATCATTCTCATCAAACTTTGCTTTATATTTATATGATTTATGATGCAGGAAATGTGTTGTCGAAAGTATGTTGAAAGATATCATTATGAGATACAAAAATATGTTAATTACGCAGTTTAGTTAATTTAAAATAAGCAACTCTCAATACATAAATGCTTGAAATTATCACTTTTAATTTACATGGAAGTTTTTAGAAAAAAAATCTAAATAACTTTTTAAAAATTCCTATCATTTTGAATTATAACAGAAGCAGCTCTTTACAAATTAATTCTATTACAATACTACAAGATTTCTGGGAATTTATCGATCTCACAAGGAGAAAGATGCGATTTTTTATGTAATATCAAGAATACTTCTAGTTTGAGTATCACTATTTTCAAAAGATAATTTACAATTGTTTAGATGTGAAGTTTCCGCCATTAAAAAAGGCGAATATTGCTCTTAGGGAATAGGGATACACATATTTAAGAGCCATATGAATATTCAAGATTATTTGTATTAAATTGTAGCCCTTTTAAACGCACATATTTACTTTTTGGGGCTGGTATTTTGTATGTTTCAAATGAGTAGTTTACGCTATTTTTGCGTAATGTTGCTCACAATGTTATGATGAGGATCAAATATAATTACACCGGCAATCTAGCAGGCGTCAGAAAACTTTATTAAAAAATCCATTAACACTAAATAGACCAAAGACAGGTACCAAATTAAAATAATTCAACACTAACTATTTTTTTATCTACAGTAAAATACAATGAAAATCTAACATAAATATGTTAAATAGTTTCTATTAAAAATTGTGGTGCAAAACATATTTATAATTCTTGAATTAAACTCTCGGTACACTGTAAAAAAAAACTCCCTTACTTTACACCAAAAAGGGTGGCAACTAAGTTGCCACCCCAGGTGGTGTAATGAAATTCCACTTGTAAATTGGTGTAATGAGCCACCAACTATCAAATGGTAAACAAACACCATTTGTAGTGGCAACTTAGTTGCCACCCGTTTGGGTGTAAAGTAATTAATATGTTTAAAATGTACGTTATAATAAATTGTCTCAATTAAAGGGAAGTTTAGCACACTCTTTGCGTGAAGCTATTTTTTTTTTTAATTATGGCTGTGTTAAATTTGAAATGTAATTTTTTAATTATTTTTTTATTTTGCTACCATTTATTAAAGTACACTATATAAGTAGATGGTAAAAAAGGAAATTTTCTAATATTTACATGATTTTAACAGCAAAATAAAAAATAATTTAAAGATTACATTTTAAATTTAACACAGCCATAAATTAAAATAATTAGTTTCATGCAAAAAGGCTGCTAAACTCCCTTTTAATTGAGGTAATTTATTATAACATGCATTTTAAACATAATACTCAGTTATTAAACAATGTAATTTAGTATATTTACATACTTAAAAACATAGTTATATGGGTCACATAGTGTGTTTGGGGGCTGTTGGGGGGAGGGGGCACAATGTATCTGCAGCATCTCTAAATTTCAGTATAGTTTCATTACTGTTTGTCACAGGTGTCACAAAATTGAAAAGTGTAAAAGCACAAATAAATTCTATTAAATACATGTTTTTCGTTTATTTTGAAACTTTAAAAGATTTAATATTACAACTAATACTATAAAAGAACATTGCGCTTATATTTTGGCAAAGGTGATCTGGAAAACATATGTGAAAAAAATGTATCTAACAGTATTGTATGACCACTTTTGGATTTCAAGAATGAAGTAACATGCTATTTTGAAAATGTATGTTTTTTTCACACAAAAAATCCCAATATGTTTATACATATAATTTTTTTTACAAAAAAAGCGAAGAAACAAAAGACGATAATAACATAAATTTGGCGTCCCCTCAGTTTCCGCGTCCGGGGCGACCGCCACCCCCAGGGGGATACCTTCTTTATGTATTCACGGGCTTCACAACCCCGGGGCACCTGAGTGATCTTTCTCCTTTCCTTTTCCTCTTACTCCTCTGGTCTTCCTTTCCTCTTTGTTTCACTCTCATTGTGGTTTCCTCTTCGGAGGTGAGGGCAATTCTGCATGGGCCGATACATCCTGTATATCGACTCATGGAGAATTGTAAACCACCCACGTGTTGGCCGTGCGTGGCGACCCGTGTCCCTGGAAAGGGGGATCCTGGTAGTTGAGGGAAACCAACACACTGCTTTGGCCTCTGCTTCAGGTAGACGGGAGGTGCATATTGGTCCCGTATGCATCAATCGGCTGGTCAGCTGACTTTTGTCACTGGCTTTAGGGATCAAGTGAGCGAGCAATTACTAGTCATCTCGTTAAGGGTGGAGACTGACATAGGATTGTCTTGTGACCGTATAGACCCTGGTTTGCACTGGTGCACGAATGTGCATCCCCTTGTTGGGCTCGATAGTGGGTGGTGCGGCCGGGGTCCGAATTCCTTTTTCACTTAATATGGATGGAAAAACTTCTCTTACATCTATCTCTGTCCCATGTGGAGAGCAACAAATGTCAAAGAATTCCTCTTTTACTCGATTTTTCGTAATTAAACGCAATGATAGCCTCTCTGATAGCTCTTTCAAAAAAACTTCACCATTTGTTATTGCTAAAACCTTTCAATCTGTTCTTGGTGATGGCCATTCCCACAAAAAATTACAGTCTGGGGATTTACTGGTTGAAGTTTCTACAGCCAACCAGTCACAATTTTTGTCCAATAGTAATACAATAGGCACCTTTTCTGTATCTGTTAAAGCACATCCAACTTTAAATTCTTGTCGTGGTGTAATATCTGAACCAGATCTGTTATTTTCCCCAAAAGAAGAACTTCTAACTAACTTAAAGGATCAAAATGTCGTAGATGTCCGCCGTATCACTATCCGTAGAAATGGCCAGATAATTCCTACTAAACATATAATATTAACCTTCAATAGCCATATTTTACCTACTAGAATTAAAGCAGGCTATTTAAATTGTCCAGTCCGACCTTATATCCCTAATCCGATCCGTTGTTTTAAATGCCAGCGTTATGGCCATACCAATACTAATGGCCAATGTCGTGGCACTGTTACCTGTGCACATTGTGCAGAAGTTGGCCACGACAGTAAAACTTGTGAAAAACAGGAACGCTGCGCAAATTGCAAAGGTGATCATACATCATATTCTCGCTCCTGTCCTATTTGGAACCGTGAAAAAGAGATCATTACTATAAAAATAACCCAAAACCTTCCTTACCCTGAAGCTCGTAAAATTGTAGAATCGAGAACCCCATCTGTTGGAGTTTCTTACTCTAGCTTACTTAAGCAACAAACAAAACCTGTAAGACACATTAGTACCCAGACTGAAGCTCCTTTTAAGTACAGTTCTCCTGAAAAAACATCTAGTCCTATAAAGAAAAAGACCCGTGATGCCCACGCTACTGCTGTTACCAGAGTGTTGCCAAAATTAGTGCTTTGGAAACCGTCATCAGAACCTGTGAAAATTGAATATTGGACTAGTCAAGCACAGAAATCAAGCCAATCAAAAAATATAACCAAACCTGAGAATGGAAAAACACCTGATTCATCTGCATCAAATTCCCACAAACCCAAAACTAATCTAACTGTAAAACCTACCCAGAAAACAAAAGAGAATAAAACTATTCGGGGTTCTTCACAGTGGCAAACTGTGAAGAATAAACAGAGAAAATCATGTCATAGCCCATCTACAGCTAATCTCAAAGATCCAAGGCAGATGAATCAGTACGTGGAGGAGGCTATGGAGTCGGCATCTTACGACTCGAGTGATGATGATGAAAATGTTACTTTTGAAGAATATAGACCTCAGTGATTTTACCCTTTTAAATTGTTTTTATATATTTTTGTGCTTCGTTTTAGACATTGTTTTGATTTTAACTTTGACATTTGGAGACAGATTTTAATCCTAACTTGACTTTCCAATTATGACAAATACTAGGACAGCCTTTTAGTGCTATTTTTACATTTTAACTTTTACATTTTAAGCTGTATTACGTTTTTTTTTTAACTTTTTGTTCTCACCTTGTTCTTGGCGCAGCATGTCCCTAAAGGGATTTTGCGCCATAAAACCCTAATCAACCAACCAACCAACCAACCAACCGGGGCGACCGCCCCCTTCGCCCCCACCCCCCGTTTCACACCGCTCTGAATGAACATACCGGCAGCCCCCCCCCCCCCGCTTTCATTGAAGTTCTAAGATTTTCCATTAAATGTATTCAAATTCAAATAGGCATTAATGATGATTTTAATTATGTTTTACTAATTTAATAAATAGAAAAATAAAACCATGACAATCTCTTTAACTCTTTCAGTATCAACATATTGGGTTAGAAACTAAGTTCCCGCAGTTTTTTTAAATAGAAGTTTTCTACCAGAATCTATATTTTGTTTTTTGGATACTAGAGCTAATTTGTGTTGAAACTTAGATCTATAAAATGGAGTGTCAAGTTGAGGAAAAGGAACATTTTCGACACTTCCTTCTCTTTGCTGTCAATCAAGGTTGTAAGGCCGCAAAAGCTGCTCGTGACATTTGTGCTGTGTATGGCGAGGGTGCGATAGCTGAAAGAACCGCCCATGATTGGTATACCAAGTTCAAAAATGGAAATCTTGACTTCAAAGACGCACCTCGTTCTAACCGTCCAGTTGAGTTCGATGAGGAGCGATTAAACCAACATTTGCACGAAAATTCGCGTCAAACGACAAGAGAACTGGCAAAGAAAATGAAATTCTCCCACACTGCTATAGTGAAGCATCTTCACTCGATGGGAAAAGTTCAGAAGTTTGGAGCATGGGTTCCGCATGTTTTAAGTGACAACAACAAGAATCAACGAGCCGCAATCTCCGCTAGTTTGCTTGCTCGTACCGCTCAACTCATGGAAACAAGCAACGATTTCTTTACCGAATCGTTACTGGCGATGAAAAATGGTGCCTGTACATTAATACGAAGCAACGCAAGGAATGGCTCAGCCCTGGTAAATTACCAACACCGCGTGTAAAACAAGATCTTCTCCCACGTAAAACGATGTTGTGCGTATGGTGGGACTGGGAAGGCATTATCCATTACGAACTGCTTGAACGGAACCAAACAGTCAACGCGGAACTCTATGTTCGACAAATGGAACGACTCAACGTAGCTATTCAAGAGAAAAGACCTAATCGGCAGCATGGAGTCCTTTTGCTGCACGACAACGCCCGCCCTCATATCGCCAATATGACCAAGGAAGCCATTCAAACGCATGGCTGGGAAGTACTGCCGCACCCGCCGTACTCTCCTGATTTGGCACCAACGGATTTCCATCTCTTTCGATCTCTATCAAACGCTATGCGCGGAGTTTCGTTCAATACTGATGCAGACTTGAAAGCTTGGTTGGATGAATTTTTCGAGTCGAAACCATGGGATTTCTACCAACGAGGTATTGAAAATCTTGTTGAACGTTGGGAAGAAGTTGTAAACATGAAGGGAGAATACATTGTTGATTAATTATTTTTTATTTTTTATTGAAAAATAAACTTTGAAATAATTTTTTAAAAACGGCGGAAACTTAGTTGCCAACCCAGTTGGCATTCCATAGTTGACATTCCATTGAAACCCTTTCGACTCGGGTGTCACTTACACAAATTTTATTTGGTTTACACCACTTTTAAAAAAAAGTTTCCTTCAAGTACGCAATTTCAAAAATGCTGTAATTAAATAAGGCAAATTTTATTTTCCTTTATTACTGGTGCCAAAAACAAATTTTGCAAAGAAAGATGATGTCGAGTCAGACTGGACATACGAATGCAAAGAGTTAATGATCTGAAATTTAACATAAATTAACTCGATCAAAAAAAAAATGTAAATTTGGCAGAACAAAAACGTATTTAAAAACACGGCGGGAACTTCGTTGCCAACCCACTTGCTACTTTATCGCTGACATTACATTTTGACAATCAGCATTTTAACATGAATTAGGTCGATCAAAAAAACAGAGTATAGATTCCGGTAGAAAAATTGTCTTTAAACAAACGGCGGGAACTTAGTTTCCAACCCAATATATATATGAAAAAAGAAAAAAAACGAAATAAAAATAATGGAATTTTTGTTTCTAATAATCTAAAAATACATCAAAATACAAATATATATTGAAAAAATGAATGTTTAAAACAAGGTATAGCACTATGTTTATTTAATTTCGTGTTAGTTCAAGTTATGCGGAATTTAAAGCAGTAAAACACTATAAAATCAAAACTAAATATTTCAAAGCTCTGTACGAAAGTGACAATTTTACGACTTCTTTTATTATTAATTTTCATTTTTAAAATATCGAAATAGCTAGACTGCAAAATCACATATTGCAAGTATCATGCATTTATATATATATATATATACGTACAACAAATATAACACAAATACAATTTTTTACAGAGAATTAAGAGTTATTGTATACAAAACAGAAAGAAAATAAACGCCACTTATTCGATAAAAATCCAAAAGAAAAACCAAAGCAACAACACTGTTTTGCAAAACTGTTTATGTTTACGGCTATCATACAATAGACACTATTTCTGATTTCATAAATTGTCCGAACTAATTGAATAAGTCGATAAAAGTTCTTAATATGAACTATGTCAGCAATTTCTTAATCATTCATTATTACCGCGAAATATAATCGAAATTCAAAGAACGGAACACAACAGAATGTTTCAACAACAGCGCCATTTTGCATAATACAGCTCATATTCAAAATATTAGAATAATTGAGAAAAAGTAATAAGAAAAAATTATTTGTCATTTATTTATTTTTTATACTAAGTAAATGCAATTAAATTTCTTATAAATTAAATCTGGAATGTTTAGATAAGATTTTAGCATTTATAAAATATAAAATACAGCACAATAAATTAGGTATACAGCTTCCTTAAACACACCAGAATATTAGAATAAAATTTAGATTGGTTCAAAATATTAGAATATTTTATTTTACGCAACAATATTACCTTATAAATATGAAGTAAATGGTAGTTAATATTTTGTAGCATCCGCTTTAGCTTTCATAACAGCGTACAATCGATCTTGCATACTATATACAAGGTGTTTACAAACATTTCTATCAATATTAGCCCAAATAGACTTTATACGTGCCACTAACTCAGTTTTACTTGAAGGAATGATTTTCTTGAAGTTTTTTCTTCATTATACACCATAAGTTTTCGATGGGATTAAGATCTGGTGAATTTGGTGGCCAAGGAAGTACCTTAATGTTGCGTTGGCGGAACCAATTCTTAGTTGACACCGAGGTATGCGGGGACGCTAAATCTTGTTGAAAGATGAAATCATCTTCAAATAAATCTTCTGATGATGGAATCATGTAATATTCTAAAATTTCTTGATATATCAGAGAGTTAACCTTTTCGTAGACGATGCATAACTTTCCAGGTCCTTCTGCACTCATACAACCCCAAACCATGACACTAGCAGCAAATTTTAAGGAACGTTTAAGGCATTCTTTATCAAATGCTTCTTGCTTCATTCTCCAAACTCGAATACCTTGATTACCATATGAAACACAAAACATACTTTTATCACTAAATAATATATTTTTCCAATCTTCATTGCTCCATAAACGTCTTGATTTACACCAATTCAATCTTATACGCTTTTGTCTTGCAGTCATGAGAGGTTTTGTTTTCGGTACACGAGATTCAAATTTAAATTTATGAAGACGTCTTAATGTTGTCGATGTAGAAACTTCAACTCCTTCTTCTTTCCATTTTCGGTGCAAGAATCGCACACTTTTAAAACGGTTTTTCTTAACTATACGCTTCAGTTTCCTGTCATCTCTAGCAGATGTTTTTGGTTTTCGGCCACCATTTCGGCGATTATTTTGAAATTTTCCAATTTTTGAATGTTGTGTTAGTATTTTACTAACGCTCGATTGCGAACAATGTAAATAATTCGCTATAAAACATTGATTTTTACCGTGCCGATACAAATCAACCATACGAAGTTTAGTAGATTCAGAAATATCACTCACACGGCCCATTTTAAGACGAAAAAGAAACAAACTGCAAAAAAGAATACTGATTTTAAATAAAATAGTCTGAATTTAATAAATGATGCCACCAGTTAAGAATTGGTAATAATTAACCCATTAACGCCCAGCGTCCTCTTTTGTGGACGGTTACAAAAAAAGCAAGAAAGCGATTTTCCCACCAGTAAAGAGGAAGATAAATGTATACCTTCTTTCACTAGACAGAATCCTCGATAAATTTAGATAAAAGTTAATTTGATTTTAAAAGTGGTGCGAAATACAAAATTTAAATTTTGACGAAGAAAATAATTCGGGCGTTAATGGGTTAAAGGAGAATTAATGTGAAATATTCTAATATTTTGAACCACTTGAATAAATATTCTAATATTTTGACTTTTCAAAATAATTTTTTTTGCAATTAATCTTTTCAAAAATGATATTAAATTTAAGATAACAAGTAAGTTTAATCAACAATAAGTTCTTAATAAAAATATCGTTTGCATATTTTCATTAAACGACATTAAATTACCAAACGATATTTTCAATTTCTAAAAAAAAGGTAATTTTTCTAATATTTTGAATATGAGCTGTAATCGTATCCCCCGCGCTGGTTGCATCATCGCACCGACTTGCTCTCGCTGGATTAAAAAAACACCTGCTGTTGTGTTGATGAATTGAATAAAGTCTTTCAAAGTGCGAATTATAATGATTTGGAGTGATTCAGAACGCCTATTTTTTTTAAAGAGGTATGATACGTCATTCGAAGTGTAACGTAACATTTATTTTGGTATTGGCACCCCAAAAATAATATATTTACACCTTATTTCACATCTTATACAGCCGAAGTAAATGTGATAAAACTCTTTATTTTTTACAGAATAGGTTTAGTTTTAAAAATAATAAGTAGACGCGTCTTAACTTTTAAAAATTTTAAAGTACACACACTGATTAGAAAATTCAAAGATGATAATACCACTATTTTACATTAAAAATCTTTCTGCAATTATTCATTGAGTTTGTAATATATACCACTGATAATTGAAGTGAAGAATTCTGCCGGGATATTATAGTAGAACTGAAAATTGTCAGCTTTGTTATGACGTACACTATTATTACAATGTTACTTTTCACATCGAAGGGCGATCGCTATCTTATGTTTTAAAAAATGCTTCCATCTGCACTGTTTCAACAATTTCCTATCTGGCTATTTCCATGAGTACTTGTAGTGTAAGTCACAGGCTTTGATTTTTGGCTACCAGTATTTTAGTACGAAAGAAATGTGATTTATTTTATCGGCACATTCTCATTAATTGAATAAGGCCAAGCAGACTTTTCGAAAATAACGGTGGCAAACAAGCACAGCAATTATAAGGTAATGTGACTTACACTACAAAAGCCATGGAACTAGCCATCTAATATTAAGCTGCAATATACTGCGAAGCAAAACTATGCATGCCGCTTAGAATTTGAGACTTCTAAAAATTGTGTGGAGGTTTGTGAAAAGAGAAAAAAATTAAATGTAAGTGTTAAGTGACACCATACGAAAGGGAAGCGTAGCAAATGAGGTGCGCTCGTACGATAACGAAGTTTTTAAAATATCACTCTCATATATCTGTCTTATAAAATTGTAAATAGTTAATCACAAGTAAAATGTGCACCAAACAATGTTCTCCCTATACCATGATGTAATGGAATACTTTTGTGCGGCCTTGTAAATCAATAACAAATGTTCTTGGCACCACAGATTATGCAAAGAGTATAGTAAAATATGTACATCGTAGATGCATATCAATTTTATTATGTTCGATTGAGTGTAACACCATTAAATGCATTTGAAAAAATTTTCTCCATTAACCGTAATATAACGGAATACTTTTGATTGTCTCTGTAATTGTTTTATGCATCCGATTTTCATAAAATTTGAAAAGACTCAACAAAATTATGTAATAATTATGCATTTTATATTTCAAACGATTAAAATGCATTTAAAACTTTGTTCCCTATTGACCGTAATGTAACGGAATACTTTTGATTGTCCCTATAATTGATCTGTGCATCCGATTTTCATAAAATTTGAAATCACTCGCAAAATTATGTAATAATTATGTATTTTAAATTTCAAACGATTCGGTTGGGTAGTATTTGCGTAGTTATATGCGGACGAACGGACAGACGGACAGTCTGAACGACAACTATAGGTGCTACGTATTTACATAACTACGAATGCACGTAAAAAGGCCTATTTAATGTAATTTCTAGCGTTTACGCAGCGACACAGAAAAACAGGTGATTTTATTTAAAAAACGAATTCAAATAGGTGCTAAGCAGCATTAAGTCAAATTTTAATTTAAAAAATTCTCGTAGGAAATAAAGTTATATAAGGTGTGGCGGATATGTGCGAAATTACGGTAAAATAGCCAAAGAAAAAATACAGAAATATGGTTTCTAACCACTGCATAAGTATACACGCCTAGCATAAAAAAGACAATAAAGTTTGCTTTTTGTGGTTACAAAGAAAATCTAATAATTACAAAGATGTCGGTAACGTCTGATGATGGATGATATCATAAGTACGAATGGCACACTTTCAATAAAATTTATCAATTTAGGTGTTTCAGTTTCATCCAAGAATTTTAATATTGATTCTCAGCGCATATTGTTTGTTGTGGGAATAAAATTTCGAGATCAAAATCCCCTACAGATTTTGCATTATACTGCAATGTGGAAAGCAAAAGTCGGCCAGTTCAAAACATTAACGTTTTTTTCTTCAACCAATCAATCACATGTACTGAGACTGCCATGTACTGAAGCATTTCGTGCGGAAAAGTGAACTTTACATCTCCTTAATTGTCAGGGATACGGGATAAGATCCGTAATGCCGTATCTGGCGGATTTTTTATTTAGAAATATTAAATTCATACTACAAAATTTTTAACAGCAACATATTTTTAATTTTTTTGCTAAACATCTATCATTTTATAAAGAAAAAAATTGCTATTAAAACTCACTGGAGATAATTCGGAATGCCCAAATACAAATTCTGCAAGATATGGTAACACTGAATAAGGTGGTCTTGCAAAATCTATTTAAACTTAATGCAATTCTTTTTTGATATTAAGAAGGCCAGCTGAAGCTTATCAAGAGCAATGAATGCTTTCCATATCACAGGTGTCGGAACAGATAGGACAAATGTTACTATTCTAACCAGTTTCTTTCAACAATAATCTTTGCCATATATTTCTATTTCGCACCTTATAAAAATGTATCTTGAAGATTGTTCATAAAAAATACTGGTAAGAACAATAAAATTTGTCCTATATGTTCCGACCCCTGCATATCATTAACGTTTGAGCCCTGGTTGGTCAATTTTTTCAAAATTTTAACTGTCACATTGGCACCAGTATTTGCAAAGAAAAAATAAGCTTACGATGTACCGGAAAATACATTAAACTATTTTCAAATAAATTTGTTCGAATATTCGGTGTTCATTCAAAGCGGTTGATTTAATGGAGGATATCAGTTTGAAACTTTTTTTGTTAAAAAATTGTTTTTTTTCCCGCTTTGCATGTATTCTGTCAGTAAAGATGCACCCAAAAATCTTTACAATCTGTCAAAAAAAAAAAAAAAAAAAAAAAAAAAAAAGTTTTATCAAGTATTTCTGGCACTGTAAAATCTTGGTTTACATTCAAACTCACCAAATATACAAGGGATTTTGAAACAAAATTCAATCTATCAGAAATTTCTCTTCTGGATAAGGCAAGTTTTGACGGGAATTTTCCATTGTGGTGGGGGTTGTTCTTATAGAAAAAAAACTATTATTTACATAGTATTATTCGCTTTTTTAATCAGTCATTAGGTAAGACAAATATTGCTGGTCGAAAATAACTTCAGTTTGATGAATAATGCAGATCACAAAATTGGTGAAATGTGATCCATTTTTAAGCTTTCAAAATTCTGTGAAAAACAATTTTTTTTAACTCTTTGGATTCCGGCATCTCTTACACAAATTTTATTTGGTCGGCACGTCTTTTTCAAAAAAAGTTTCCTTCAAGAACTCAATTTTAAAAATTGCTCTGATTAAATAAGGTAAATTTGTTTTTCCTTTATCACTGGTTCCAAAAGAAAATTTTGCAAGAAAAGACGTCGCAGAGGCGACAACGGAGTGCAAATTATTGGTAATTTGTAGTAAAGATTTTACAACATTAAAGTGTCCGACATAAGACAGTTTTGACAGATTTGAGTGTTTCAGTTCAAAACAGTTATCACTATTTCAGAATAGTAATTTTCTGTTTATTTAATAGCAGCTATTTTATGATTAAAAAATTCGAAGAATAATATTACGTAAAATCGGGATACATTTTAAATGGAAAAATTTCGCAGGATATAATTTTCTAGGAATGCTAAATAGAGTTATTTAAATTTTTATTCATATACATGTCTGCACAATAAATTTAAAAAATCGAGGAATAATGTTACGAAAAATCGAAATAAATTTTGTAGATAAAAAATTCCCAATCGAGGAATACTAAAAAGAGTTATTTAAATTTTTATTCATATACATGTCTGCACAATAAATTTTTGAACTTTCAAATATGCATAAGCAAAATGTGTGAACTATTTTTTTTAACGTAGTCAAACTAATTGGTGAAGTTACCATACGAATTGACTGTTTTCAACGGGGCGAAGAAATGTCTAAGCCAGGCATCCAACAGAGATCCTTATCTTTCAGGGATAATGCTCTAAGATATAACATAGCTTGTACACATCAAAGGATTTAGGGGGATTTTAGGTGTTTTTGTACCAGGAAATTTGTATAGTAATGATCACTATATCTGAAAAAAAATTATTTTTTTCCAACAAATAAGACAAATATTTCTTTACGAAAACTCTTATAAGAGGTGCTGAAAAGTACGGCCCAATTTAAGCGTTTGAGGAGCAAGCAATTTCGTATCTCTAATGTTGGATTCTAACAGGAAATTTGAAAAACAATATTTCAATTAATATTTCAAATTAAAGTAAAGCAAATTTTCAGTTCTCTTTCACCAAAATTATGTAAGTGAAATTTAATTAAAAGTTTCTGGCGAGACTTTTAATAAAAATTAGGTGGGATACAATATATCACACCATTTCTCAAGGCATTAAGTTACCTGGGTCGACAATCTTGTCTGATCTTAAGGTTTTCTAAGCGAAATATGCTCCCCGGTTGTCAACTCATGGTTAAGCGGTAGAGAATTGGCCACACAACCTAAGGATCTGGGTTTGATTCCCGACTTGGGATTTTTTTTCTCAGTTTGAGATGCTCAATTAGTATAAAACGTGTGAGTTATATTCAAATCACGCAATGTTATGAAATTTCTCGTGATTAGTAGCTTTATTAATTGACTGATTTTGAGAAAAAATCAGATGTTGTACGAGACTGGTGTTGTACAAGCAAAATATATTTCATGTTGCAACATCAAGAACTTTCTTTAATTATATTTTCAAATTCGATTATAATATATATTACTCGATAATGTTCTATAGGGAGATACTCACTTTTGCCAGTTCATCTCAGTGTTGCCAGTGGGCTACTTTTTTAAAATTCAGATTTCTTGATTGGCACCACTTTTTTGAAACGGCAAATTACCTTTTCTCTTCACCTTAATTATCATGTCATTGAATGAAGCACATTTTTTCATTTGTAAAAAGTGGTGCCAATCAAGAATATGAATTTTAAAAAAGTATCCCACCTGGCAACACTGGTTCATCTTGCTAGGCATATTTCTTAAGTGAGATAAAATGTTATACAAGAACAAAAAATCGTGTAGGCAATATAGTGTATGAAACACATTCCAACACATTTAGAATATTGTAAGAAAACTTCATAGTATATTGAGATGAAAGATGCTAGCTACGTGCAGTTTTGCCACTGGGCTATTTTTTTTAATTAAAATTTCTGGATTCTGACTATTTTTTTTTGAAATGATAAAATTTGCCGTACTTAATAACTTATAAGGTAAGGCGAAAAGAAAATATTTTTATTTGTTCAAAAATGTGAGGTCACTCAAAAAATCTGAATTAAAAAAGTAGCCTACTGGCAACACTAAGGAGTCAATTTGAAAAACACGTAACGCATTTGAAAAACCATTTTCTATAATTATGGTCTATAATAAAATAAAAAAAACTAGTCAAATATTTTAGCGCATAACCGTACATGATCTATTGATCTTTATGCCTATTACATATTGCGCTAAAAATCAGTTCAGTGATACGCAAAGTACAGTTGGAAATTCCCGTTCTCCAACTTTCGCCAATAAAGGGAAAATCAATTGAAAACTTTTGTGGAATCCTGTATATGTAAGTGTATGTAAAGAATTTATACACAACAAATAATACGGAAAAAGTAGCTAAATAAAAATAAAATGTGCCATAACTGAAAACTCCCATCGAGTAATTATTGTTCATAGTCAGTAGTGTAGGCAAATGTTTTCTGCGTGCATGTAATTGACCGATTAATTCTATGCACATCATATTCTACAGTAAGCGCACTGTAGTACATATCAGTGATATACTACATATATCTCAATATGTATAACATAACGTAATACCTTTAAAACGCAGCTTAAAGCTTTTTTTCACGTAGACCGTAATGCAACCTATTTTTTTAACGGCTCTGTATGTAAATGACCCATAAATTCCATTAATTTTATTTTTAATAATAAATAAGACATAGTACAGTGGCGTAACCAGGGTGGGTGCCCAAATGCTCTGAATACCGGTAATTTTTTTTTAAGTTTCGTTCGCCTTATCTGACTAGAAAATTTTCTGCTGTAAATCAAAGACAAGAATGCAATGTAATAATACTGGTTTTGTCACCCACCCTGGTTACATGACAATTGTAAATACCATATATTAATTTCATAGCACCCTGACTACAATTACTATAGTTTCAGCTCAGATATTACAGCAAACAAATGAACAAATGAATATAAAAACAGACTAACCAAATTCATAAACACTTTTCAACTTTGTTGGAAAGCATTAAAATGCAGTGTTGCCAGTGAGATACTTTTTTTAAATTCAGATTTCTTGATTCACACCACTTTTTTGAAACGGCGAAATTCCGTTTATTTTTGACTTTATTAATATGTCATTAAATAAGATGCATTTTACTATTTCAAAAAAATGGTGCCAGTCAAGAATCTGAATTAAAAAAATGTAGCCCATCTGGCAACACTGTTAAAATGGAAAGGACTAAGCCTCTCTAGATCGAGTACCCCGTATTAGTTCAATAAAGGTTGCATATGGGCACGGTTGTTTCCAGAATGACTATGGCACCGGAGATAGTGACGTCAGAATAGAAGCGCATTAATGTTCCAGAGTTGCTAAATCTCCGGCTTTTTACACACTACTATTATTTTAGTTATTTTAGTGAAAGTCTTGCAAGGATTCGCCCCTCCCCACATGCACATACTGCAGAACTGCTACCGTCACGTCACCACATGTCACCAATTCAGAGATTTCATAAAAGCCGTGGTATGGGTTTTGAATCAATTAACTAGATAATATTAGTTGTCATTTTTGGCCTTGTCTAAATGTTTAATTCTTCGGTTAAATAAAGCTAAAAATACTGTACGTAATTACAGCATTAAAAGTCAATATATCGGTAAATGACGTTAGTCCTGAAGGAGCTAATTTTCTTCTTTATAATGACTTTAGATAATTTCTTTGCGAATATAATTACTTTCATGATTAAGATGTTTTCATCGAGAAAAAGTGGGCTTAATAAAGGAATTATTCTTGCTTATTCGATTTACAAATACAGAAAGAATTGTTATAAATATCCTTTGAATTTTATAATGACTTTATTAAACGAATATTAGTAGTTCAGTGATAAGAGAAATGTTTTTTTCTGATTATAAGCTTAATTGGTGAATGTGTGTAATGAGAGACGGTACTTTTTTACGTGTTTATAATATTTTACAGAAATATCCCTGGGAATAATTATTTTTTAATTATACTAAAGAAATTTGAAAATTGCGAAAAAGTTTGTATGTGTGTAATTAGCAATAGATAACTTACTTTTTACAGTTAGTGTTGAATAAAGGCAGATTTTTATAGTTTTTCATTCAGATTTTTTTATAATTCTGCTAACGTTGTTATTAGAACGTATTATTTTAGTGCTTTCTTTAAGGATGATTACAAAATGATAAAATATGGAAGGTTTTAAATAAAGAAAGGTGATAAAAATAATATGACACGATGTTAACTATCAAATTGTTAAATCTCGATATCTGGAATTTCCAAACATCCAATCGCTAGCCATAGAAATACAAAAAATATCTCATGGTGATATTCACCTTATAATTTAAAATAAATTTTAGAAATTAAATAAGGTCAATATGATTATACAAAATCACTATAGAAAAATCACTATATAAATTGAGTTGATGGAAACCGGTGGTGTTTATTCAACTGATTGCAAAACGTAATTAACCTCCTGACTGCCGGCGGCTGATTTTTTCACACACTAAGCTGCAGGTTTCACTGCAACATAAGCAATATTTAAAGTAGTCTAATTCCACAAATAAAACCCAGTTCTGAAAAATTAAGTTAGGATTGATACTATCAAAGATTATACACCGATACTAATAACATATTTTGTATCAGGTTGAAAAAAACATCTTTTTTAATATTTTAAATAAATTACAGAGAAAACAACATTACAATATTACCCTTTGGCCGGGCAGTCAGAGGGTTAAGAAACATATAGCAAAAGGCAAGAAATCATAATTGGTTTATTAAGTATGGGAAAAATAGATTTTTCTAATTTTAAAATAAATTTATACGCATATTCCGGCTTCATTCAGTGATTTCAGCATTTTTGCAATTGAAGTGCTGCGCGCCTTAACCCCTTTTGCGACGAGAACCTTTTGCTTAATTTTTAATCTTTTATCACCAGTATTTAAAAACAGAAAAATTTCTATAATTTAATCGCGAAAATGCTTTGATTAAACTAGGCAAACTTTACAATAAAAAATAACTGTTGAGAATAATGAAGGATTCCGAGCAACTGAAGTGGCACGTACACTGGTCGTTTTTCCCCAATGGATAAAAAGGTTAAACAACTTTCTGGTTTGACGTATAAATTTTGATTTTAAAAAAGCCGAAAGTTAGCATGTATGCAATTAACCATTGCCTACTATTAAAATTTGTTGACCAGTTAACTATTAACAGACCGCTATTTTTTTAATCATATTACTTAATTTATATGACTTTTAAGAGTAAAGAGCGCCCTTTTTTTAACAACGGATTGTATAAGAAAAAAGAAGGCGAAGCATTTAAAAAATACCCGTAAGACATGGTGACGTCACAGTGACGTCGTTGTGAAGTCACATTGTGACTTTGTGACCGTCGATGTGACGTCACGTGACGTCGATGTGAAGTCACAGTGACTAAAATGTGAAGTCGTTATGGCCGTTTTAGAGCTCGTTTGTGACGTCATATTGTGACCATTTTGTGAAGTCACGGTGTGACCAAAATGTGAAAAATGTGTCATTTGTGACAAAATTGTTATTAAAACTGTGACTATTTTGTGACGATAGTGACAAGGTTGTGAAGACAGTTTGCGATTATTTTTTGATTTGTGACAAATCTGTCACTAACTTTATGACGGTGGCAGCATTGTCAATGTTGTGAAGTCACACTGGGACACAATTATACAGTTATGAACATTGTTATGTAGTGTAAAATCACTTACATATATAATTTTATTATACTTTGGCGATACATCTCAATTAAAACTTGGGAGCTGCGATAAAAAGAATGTACCAAAATAAAGTTGCTGAATCAAAATGTAATGTCATGCAGACTTTAATCTTTGATACTTTTTTTTCTGTTGCAATAAATGAGAATATTTAAGACAATTTAATATTCGATCTATCACAATTATTTCAAATTTAACAATTTGTTTTTCTAATAAGCATTAAAATTATCAAATAGACACTTCCTTTAAGGTGCAAAACTAGTCACAGAAAAAGACCCGGATGATAATAAAAAGTCTATGGGAGCGTTCTTTTCAAATATGAATATTTTTGCATGTTTTTTTTGTATAGGATAGCTGAGGACTATCTACAAACGGCCTCGTTTTTACCTTTTCAATTTTGCTTATATATTTTTTATATTTTGATAGTTTCAATATCAGAACCGGTATAAACCGGTTTTGAAATTTAAATATATATATATATATATTTTAATCTGAAACCTAAATTTAAAAAGTAAAAACTAGGAAAGTTGTAGATCGTTTACAGCTATCCTATATAAAAAACCATGTAAAAATATTAAAATTTGAGCGAGATATTTGAAAAGAACGCTCCTACAGACTTTACATAAACATCCGGGTCTTTTTCTGTGACTAGGGCTGCACCTTAAAGGAAGTGTTTCTTAGATAATTTTAATGCTTATTAGAAAAACAAATTGCTAAGTTTGAAATAATTGTTATAGATCGAATATTCAATTGTCTTAAATATTCTCATTTATTGCAATACATATATATATATATATACAGGGGTGCAAAAATCTGGGCGCCAGCAGGCAGTCTCTCACCACTAAAATTATTTCATTTCTTTTTATCTAATATTTCGTGTTAAATTCTAGTAAGATTGCTGTTAAATTTTGAGCGAAGAAGACTTTGAAATTTTTGTGGTGTGAGATTAGCCACTGGCGCCTAGATTTTTGCACCCCTGTATATATATATATATATATATGTGTAACAAAGATTAAAGTCTGCATGGCATTAAATTTTGATTCAGTAACTTTCTTTTGGTACATTCTTTTTATAGCTGCTCCCAAGATTTAATTGAGATGTATCGCCAAAGTATAATAAAATTATAGATGTAAGTGATCTTACACGACATAATAATGTTCATAACTGTATAATTGTGTCCCAGTGTCACTTCACAACATTGACAACGCTGCCACCGTCACAAAGTTAGTGACAAATTTGTCACAAATCAAAAAAATAATCGCAAACTGTCTTCAAATACTATCTTCTATAAATATTAAAATACTATTAAAACATGCAAAGAGGAATTATGAAAAAAAAATTAAAGCTAAATATTTATTAGTATATTAATGAACAAAAAACATTAAGGGGCTATCCATTACTGGAAGGCTGTCCATCACAAACACATCTACCTAATAAAAATTCCAACGATAAAATTGAACAACAAATACGTTAATTGTAATTATTATTTTATTTATAATATTAGAGAGTAATTATAAATAAGAGACCCACTGTAACACTAGAACGCCCGGAAGGAGTCGATTCGACTCTGACCATGCGTTTAAATTTCAATTCGAGCCAGAAATTTTTTCCAGAAATAAGTTAAATTTAAACCACTAACTTTAAATAAATCAATTAAATAGAATAAAAATTCTGGTGAGAAATATTATTATCAAACTTGAGTAAAATTTCCGGGTGTTCTAGTGTTAATCACGATCTATACTAATACTACATATAATGGATATTGTGAAATTTACCTCTGTAAAATCATTCAGGAAAGGAAATAATAAAAGTGTCTAAAATGAAAAATAAATAATAAAATACAGTTATTAATTTATAGCTTCATACCGTTTAAGTATTTGCGCTATTTGTTTTAAATACAATCATGTTTAAATTCTTATTGATTGCGTAGCTTCCAAATTTTCATTCAGACTTCTAGTTCTTTCTGAAAACATTCCAATAAGATTATTTACAACTGAAACGTTTTTACCCACTATCCATTTAGAAATTTTATAACATTTCACAGTTTGAAAAATACATTAAACAATCATTAATTTTTTAATATGAAACATCTACGATTTTTTTTAAATTGTTCTTCTCCTTCTCTTATAAATTCCTCTTCTGAACATGTAATTTTTTAAATAAATTTATGTAATGTTTCAGAAGATTACTTAATACAAAAATTAAAAAAAGATGTTTGCAAATAATTTTATTCTATTTAAAGCTTCTTTATTAAAAAATATAAGATTTTATGTTTATGGAAACATATTATTTTAACCAGATATTTTAAATAAGGAAACAACGCAGATTAAAGTGCAATTAAAATCACTACCTTTAACAACCTAATCCAAATTATTAATAATCAAGTGTTCTATGTCAACAAAATAAATAATTAATGTATTAAGCTTTATAAAGTTAATGGAGAATTGATGTTTTATAGCATGTTTTTGAGTAGCTAATTAAAATCGTTCTAAGAACAATAATAATTAAAAAGCAACCATGAAAAAAAAATTTCCATACCTTTTTTTCCATCGAAGTCATTCGTTCTTTTTGTCGCAAAAACTAAATCCGATAATAATTAAAGTGGCAAAGACCAAATCATTTTCACAGTCAAAGCCCCATTAATTTTCTCGGACTTATATTTTGCACTTGGAAGAGCTGTAGTAGATCTTTTTGTTTAAATTGTTAAATCCGTATCAATACGAAACAATCCACAACTGCCATAAATTCCCGCCAACTAACTTCTTGCGTCTATCATCAATTTAAAATATTTCTGTTTACGTTTATTTATTCTTTCCACGGAGTAAGAAACCACGGAGTAATTTTCATACTCCGTGATCCTTTCGTTTGCAGACGATTTTAAATTTCCACGCGCATGGCCGTTTTGTTTTTTTCTTTTTCTATACAGTATTTTAGGAACTTAAATATGCAATAATTTTATGAGTGTGTCTTTGATTAAGTTTTTTTATTTAAAGAATTTTTTAATGTATTTTTACCTTTTATTTTTATTAGTTTCAAAACAATTCAAGTTAAAATAAATTGTAAAACCGTTTTTTGTAAATAATAATATTCATAGGTAATTAGAATTCATTAGGGACTAGAATTAATTAGAATTCATGCTATTAGGGACGTTATTTGCAGTAACATTACAGTGACGTCACAAAAACTTTTTCAATTGACAGAAAAGAACTTTTTCCATTAAATAACATCTTTTGAAGAATTTTTGTATTTTTTATTTATTTTCTAAGAAGGTCGCATTTTAGTCACAATGTGACTTCACTTAATGGTGGCCATTTGGTCACAGATGTGACGTGACGTACGTTATTTGCAGTGGCATTACAGTGACGTCACAAAAACTTTTTCAATTGACAGAAAAATATTTTTTCCATTAAATAACATCTTTTGAAGAATTTTTGTATTTTTTTTAATTATCTAAGAAGGTCACATTTAAGTCACAATGTGACTTCACTGAGTGGTGGCCTTTTGGTACAGTGACGTCACAAAAACTTTTTCAATTGACAGAAAAATATTTTTTCTATTAAATAACATCTTTTGAAGAATTTTTGTATATATTTTTTAATTTTCTTAGAAGGTCACATTTCAGTCACAATGTGACGTCACTGAGGGGTGGCATTTCGGTCACAGAAGTGACGTCACATTTCAGTCGCAATGTGACGTCACTGAGGGGTGGCATTTTGGTCACAGATGTGACGTGACCACAGTGACGTCACTGTGACGTCACTGTGAACATGCATGCTATGTGGGTAATAATAAGAAGCAATCAGAATAAAAATAATTAGCGCACTGTTAACACAGGACCAGTAATAAATATAATCATTAACAATTAAGAGCGATATTTTACTAAGTCTTTTCGAATGATTATTGCCATATTCCTGAAAATAAAATCTTGTAAAAAACTCTTTGAAAAAAATTTCCCAAATGTGTTATTTCCATTTAGATACTAGTATTTTTCAACAGAAAATTTTACCTTTTATAATCTCAAAAACTTTTCAAATAAGTAACGCGTAAAGAATTTGCCAGAAAAGTGTTGCAAAAACAATAATATATTGAGAAAAAAACCCCCTTGGACAGTAAAAATTGGTTATCACGAATAAGTCGGCATTTGTTCCTGATGTCATGAGTGAACATAACGTTAAAAAAAGTTTTTCAAAATAATTTGTGCGCAAATTTAGTATTCAAAATGGAAAATGAAAAGTTACGATTTCTTTATTGTGTTATACAAGTTTAAATAAGGGGTGAATGTTGAACGATCCACAAAAAATATTCAAGACGTTGGTTTATTCGGATCGTGCTACCTCTCTTAGAATAATTGAAATGTGATTTTGTCGATTTCGAAATGGTGATTTCAATTTAAGTAATAAAGCTCTCTCTGGGCGATCTTCTGGCATTGATAATGAGTTAAGAGCCCACAATAGTCACAGAAAAAGTACACAAAAAGACCCGGATGACCATGTAAAGTCTATGGGAGCGTTCTTTTCTAATATCTCGCTCAAATTTTAATATTTTTGCATGATTTTTTTGCACAAGATAGCTGAGGGCAATACACAACCGGGCTAGTTTTTACTTTTTCGATTTTGGTTATATATTTTTTATATTACGATAGTTTCAGTTTCAGAACCGGTTTAAACCGGTTTCGAAAGTTAAAGTAATTTTTTAAAGAAAATCTGAAACAAAAATTGAAAAAGTAAAAACTAGCCCGGTTGTGGATTGCCCTCAGCTATCTTGTGCAAAAAAATCATGCAAAAAAATTAAAATTTGAGCGAGATATTCGAAAAGAACGCTCCCATAGACTTTACATGGTCATCCGGGTCTTTCTGAGTAATTTTTCTGTGACTATTGTGGGCTCTTAATCCACAATGTAGTTAATAATAATACATAGACTGCTGCTTTCCATTTTGAATACTAAATTTGTGCGCAAATTTAGTATTCAAAATGGAAAATGAAAAGTTACGATTTCTTTATTGTGTTATACAAGTTTAAATAAGGGGTGAATGTTGACCCGTAAGACATGGTGACGTCACGGTGACGTCGTTGTGAAGTCACACTGTGACTTTGTGACCGTCGATGTGACGTCACGTGACGTCGATGCGAAGTCACAGTGACTAAAATGTGAAGTCGTTATGCCGTTTTAGAGCTTGTTTGTGACGTCACATTGTGACTACTTTGTGACGTCACAATGTGACCAATTTGTGAAAAGTTTGTCATTTGTGACGATTTTGTCATTAACATTGTGACGAAATTGTGACGAAAGTGACAATGTTTTCAAGTCACATTGTGACCAAATTGTGAAATACAGGGTGAGTCCAAAATCATGGAACAAACGTTGAGGGGGCGGTAGGACTCACTATAACAAATAATGATGGCACAGAAATATATGACCAGAAGTGACCGTCAAGATGCTACACTAGTCACCAAAAAAAGACCCGGATGATAATGTTAAGTCTATGGGGGGGGGGCGTTGTTTTCAAATATCTTGCTCAAATTTCAATATTTTACATGATATTTTTTCCATAGGATAGCTGAGGACGATCCACAATCGGGCTAATTTTTACTTTTTCGATTTTGGTTATATTTTTTTTTATATTACAATAGTTTCAGTTTTAGAACCGGTTTAAACTGGTTCTGAAAGTTAAAGTATTTTTCTTTTAATCTGTAACTAAAATCAAAAAAGTAAAAACCAGCCCAGTTGCAGGTCGTCCTCAGCTATCCTATGGAAAAAAATATGCGAAAATATTAAAATTTTAGCGAGATATTTGAAAATAGCGCTCCCATACACTTAACATTATAATCCGTGTCTTTTGCAGTGACTAGTGTGGCGTTTTAACGCGTCACTTCCAGTCATACATTTCTATGCCATAATTATTTATTATAGTGAGCTCTACCACCTCCCTTAAAGTTTGTCCCATTATTTTAGACTCACGCTGCAGATCATTTGTGACAAAACTTCGTTAACACTGTGATGATTCTGTGACGATTTAACTTTTCTTAACGATTTTCTAACAATTTAAAAGAAACAGGATCTGATGAAACTATAACTCCATGCCATGTTCCTGTTAAAATATCCCAATTTATGAACAAATACTGTATGGTATATAAAAATAATTACCTGCAGTAAGGAGACTTTCTTCTAAATTAAAGTTAAAAATTCGATTTACCTCACATGCCTTACAACTCTTGTGTTGTTTTCAAAATTTGAAAAATATTACCTCTCAAAAATATTCATATATTTTTCCCCACATGCTGAAAATTGCATACCTTCAATTTTATTTATAACTGACACACATTTTGTAGTATGTTGTTCAAACTGTTTAATCTTTTTGAACTTTTTTTTTAACTTTTACTCGCTTTAATATCCACAAATCCCAGCACATATCTAAAACTGTACAGCTTACCAATATTTCTGACCAATAATCCTGATGTCTATAAATATATAGGGTGGATGCTCCAGTTTTGGCCACATTAAGAGAAAAGTTTAAATGGAAATTTTATAGTTTTAGACTGAATAAAACATATTAAATCGCAATAACAGTATTGTTTAGTAAATTTAGTTGTCTTTCTGTTAATTATAATAACTTTCTATCAAATATTTTAGATTGTGAGTAATAACTCGTTAAGTAATTTCTTTCAATTTGCACCAATTTTGGCCACCCTAATATCTTGTAATTTTGCAAACATTTTAACTGATAATAAGTAAAAATAAAGCATTTTTGTGCAAAATCTGTTTTACCACACACATATTTGTTTGCTGTATAAAAAAGATTTGCATTTTTTTTAAATGAAATCATAAAAACATCAAATAAAATATACTTAAGCTGATTTTAACTGAACACTTAAATTTAAAAACAAAAAATATATTTAATTCATAGAAAAGACTTATAGGACATAAAAAGCTTATTTTAACATTTTGCATATTTTCATTTATATATATCATATGTTATACTATACCAATATTTACAGTTATATGACTAGAATCTTGAAATTATTCCATTTTTTCATGAAATAGTATTTTGACAATCTCTAAAATCCATTTTTTTTCAACTGATTTTTAACTTTAATTCCTCGTACTTAGCTACCTGTCAGCCTAATCATTTGGAGTTAGTTTTCTTCAAACCTTAGATTTCCTTGTGTAAATATGGGCTAGGATCTTAGAAAGATCTTCACAGAGGGCATCCCCCTTCTCTTCGGCCCATATCTCTCATATAGATAATTGGCCATCATAAATAGCACAACCCTATTACTTGAGATTCAAAAATAGTAAAAACTGGTCTCCATTCTGTAAACTTGTGTTGCAAGGTAGAACGAGATACTACAAAACTTAACCATCTTGAAAAGCTGACAATGAATTTTGAAAAGCCATAATTTTACTTCCTATCTTATAACAGCGTTTAATCTAGACCATTTTTAAGACTACAGAATTGTCTTTTTTAAACTTGTTAAAATGAATCCTATTTATAGTGTAAAGATTTTCACATTATTTGTTATTTCTAAATTCATGTGCTTGAAATTTTGCAAAAGTTATGCAACTTCCTCATTTTGTTTTGAAAAAATACAGTTTCACACAAAATACACTAAATCATGCTGTAATTTTATTGAACTTTTAAATTTATAAGTCATAAAACTTTTCTAAATATATTGCTGAACTTTTCGCTATAATTAGTCTTGTAGCCAAAAGTGGAGCAAAATGTTGTGCCCTTTTTGGCCACACCATGGCCATAACTGGTACACATAGCAAATTTAAAGTACCAGTTTTGGCCAACCCTACTTTAAGCTGTAAAAATAATTAATTTAGATATGAAATTACAACAGAGAGAAAGCCTACTTCATAAAGCTTCATAGCAATTTGTTTCAGAACAAATAAAGTTCGATAAATGCCTAATATTGAAAGATTATGAAAACTTGTTACCTAACCAAAAACCTTAATATATGTGAGTGCACACTATAGTTTTACACATTTATTTTTTTTGCAAGTCATTTTTTATCAAAAAATAAACAAATGGGATTGGAAATGATAAAAGAGCAGGGGTGCAAAAATCTAGGCGCCAGTGGCTAATCTCACACCACAAAAATTTCAAAGTCTTCTTCGCTCAAAATTTAACAGCAATCTTACTAGAATTTAACACGAAATATTAGATAAAAAGAAATGAAATAATTTTAGTGTTGAGAGACTGCCTGCTGGCGCCCAGATTTTTGCACCCCTGTAAAAGAGTGTTACATTAAGGAGTAAGAATGCATATAATTTGTTAAAATCAATCTACAGCCTAAATAGAGGGTAAATCAGTGTGGCCATATCCAGTGTGGCCAAAACTTGTGCAGTTGCCAAAACTGGAGCAGCCACCCTATATCTTTTAATTATCTTTTGTTGTAATTTACCAATTGATTGAAAAAGTGTCCAGGTCAGGATTCGAACTAAACAGTCTTTCGCGCAAATTGTCAATACTTTGTCGACTGAACTATCCTGGAAGAATCTGACGCACACAATTCACACAGTGAATACGAACGCATACTTATCATTATTATACATAACCCTATGTAATAATACTTTAATTTTTTTTCAAACTACCCGTATGATAAACGCATACTATTCGTATGAGTATATAATGATATTTCTCCTGGTGAACTGCGCGTGCTAAGTTGCTCTGTTGGAAGAGCATTGGCAGCATACATCGAGGGTCTCTAGTTCGAATCCTAACCTAAACACTTTTTTACTCATTTTGGAAAATTAATATTCGTGTGATTAATTTACCAATTAAAATCATTCTGTTAAATATAGAATTATCTTTTGATAAAACTACGTAAAGTTTATGCGCAATATTCGTAATATACAAATTTTATTTGAAAATCGAGTACAAATGAAGATGAGGCAATTAGTTCTAGTATTACGCTTAGTTATTTTCTTACTATAGTGGCCTGTGCGCATGTATGATTACACCATGGTTTAAATTCGTAGTTAAACTCATATATATATATTGTATAGGTCATATAGTAGGGGAGAGTGGGGATACTTGAGCATAGGGGATACTTGAGCCACCTCTATTATCTCTACAGTTGGTCAATTTTTCTTTCTAAAACTGGCAACATGATAACATATTTATAGTTCTGAATATGTAAAAAAGAAATCACATACCTTGGTACCATTTTGAAAGTATGGTGATAAACCCTTTGAGTTCTGCTGGTAGAATTTTCTACCACATAATTTTAATTCTCAAATGTCACAACGACACCAGGAAATTCGACCAAATTTATTTGAAAAAGTTTTAATGCACTTTTTCGCGTATATTGTAAATAGGTTTTTTTCTTTGCAATATACTGGTGCGAATGTGACATCTGGCTCAAGTATCCCCTCCATGGGGATACTTGAGCCACGATGTAAAAGAAAAAGTAAAAATTTATTAGACATAGAAAAACAGTTCAAAATTAATTGAAAGTGGTTTTCAATTGAAGAAAAAATATCAAATTTTCATTTTCAATATTTTATTTTGTTCTAACAAATTATAAAAAATTTAAAAAAATTAAAATTTAAAAAATGGCTCAAGTATCCCCATCTTCCCCTATATATGTGCCGGTAAAGGACATCCTTAAGGATTTTTTTTAAAGTTTCCTTATTAATAGTTATAATTATTAGATTTAATTTTTTTTTTGTATTAGATGAATCTATTAATAATATTTAAGTATTCTCAGTCTCACTTCTCAATATTAGACAAAATTTTATTGAAAATAATAGAAATACATCAAACACTAAAAATTTCAGCAATGTACATCCCACAAAAGTGTACATGTAATTGTTTTTATGACTATTTAGAACCAGGATTTAATGAACACATACTAATGAAACAAAATTGTTATTTTCAACACAATTTAACAATTAAGATATCAAAAATTAATAAAATAATGCGATAATTACTCATTTTTTAAAATCAATAATTGTTATTACCACAAAATTAATATCTTAATTATTTTAGATACATGATTTAAAATAATAAATGTCATGGAATTACAGTTATCAAATTTTTGGGATTATGAGAAATTCAGAAAGGTAATAAAAAAGTTTTACAAAAGTATTTTTGCAATATTAGTGCATAAATTAGTATATTTATCACTATTTTCAACAATTAAACAACCCCAAACTCCTTTATATATTAATTATAACGTTAACTTTTGATTATATGTATATTTTTTAATTTATTAAAATGTGATTTTAACCATGTAATTAAAAAAATGTGATTAAAGTGCATTTAAAAAATAATATTATTAACTATTTTCAAATCGTTGACATGCTGTTCCGTATTTCAACAAAATAAATGTTAAATTTATTGAATTTACTAAGGTAAGTGAATTCAAAAAAGTTAAATTAATATGATACTTATTCGTCTATAACATGTTTTTTACGAAATTAACAGAAATCATTATAAAAAAGTAGGAAAAATAACATTTTCTTACCTCTTTCTTATCGGCATTATCCTCTAATTCCAGTTTCATAATCCAAATAGGGAAGATAATTTCGAAGTTGGAATGTCCGAATGAAGTACAATGACATTGGCGCGCTCAAATTAACGAAACGCCACTGACATTGTATTTTTTCGGACCGACATTTTATATAAAATGTCACCTGATCTCATTTTTGCATAACTTTTTAAAAATTTTCAACTTACGTACTAAATATACACACATAACATCATAACAAAGTTACTAGAGCAGCTGCATAATATTCTAAAGAATAAATACACTAATGTCAACTATTCTGGTCGTTGCCAAACGATATTTTTTAAGCAGGTGATTTTTTGTTATTATTGGTTGTTTGAGCTTCGAAGATTTATAAGTTGAATGCGCATGCGCATTAGTTTTATGAGGGTATCCCTAATTAAAAGTTTGAGTTAAAAAAAATTTTTCACGCATTTCTATTTTACTTTTAATTAGTTTCGAAATACAGTGGAACTTTCATTTAACGAAGCCCATATTTAATGAAATTATCTACTTTTTTAATTTTCTGTTGAACCTTCATTAAGAACGCAATTAACATTTAAATTAATATTCATATTAAAAAAAATTCTACTTAGCAAAATTTGTTGCACTTCCGTGCGTGGACAATATTCAAAAGGATAGATTGCTGTTAAGATTGATTGGTGAATATATTTCAGCGGATTGTATAAACTGAAATTATGTATTTATTTTATCTTTTAAATAAAAAGGGAAAAATGCGAAAATTTTTCGATATGCTAAGAAAGGGATTCTAGTTCCACGAAAATATTATAGGTCCATTCTCTGAATACTTAAAAAAGATGCGAAAGTTTTTATGAGTGTATCTTTCATAAGAGATCGCACATAAAGTAATATTCCAATTTTTTTTTAATTTTTCGATTTGAAATACAAGAAAAACGAGAATTAGAACGCTGCCATTCGGTTTTTGTTTCCTATCCTTTATTACGTGGTTTTTTAGATATTATACTAACGATTTTTTTATGTGGCTATATTGCATAACAAAAATTACTATCCAAATTAAAACACAGTTTTATAATATTTCCATTTTTATTTGTAGCTTACTATATAAATTTCATGAATTTTCGTGGGTTTCTATTCAACGATATTTTTTTCATAACGAAGCATTTAAGTGTAACGATAAATTTCCTGAAAGTTTCCTGGAAGTTTCACTGATAGGTTCATTGCTGGGTGCTTAGTTTCATATGATGGGAGGTTTATCTCACATATGTGATATGACGTACACGTTACACGCAGTGCATGTAATGTGTGACATAACAGCGATTGCACAATATTCTTCTGAAATGCCAGAAAACACGTTTTTTGCCAGTAAATAACATGTTTTGAAGAATTTTTGTAATTTTCTAAAGTTTTCTAAGAAAGTCACACCTGAGTCGCAATGTGACGTCACTGAGTGGTGGTAATTTGGTCACAGATGTGATGTGACCACACTGACTCGCAGCGACGTCATTGTGACCATGCATGCTATGAGGGATCTTTTGAAGAATTTTTGTATATATTTTTTAATTTTCTAAGAAGGTCACATTTCAGTCACAATGAGACATCACTGAGGGGTGGTATTTTGGTCACAGATGTGACGTCACATTTCAGTCACAACGTGACGTCACTGAGGGGTGGCATTTTGGTCACAGGTGTGACGTCACATTTCAGTCACAATGTGACGTCACTGAGTGGTGGCATTTCGGTCACAGATGTGACGTGACCACAGTGACTCACAGTGACGTCACTGTGACGTCACTGTGACCATGCATGCTATGTGGGGAACGATCCACAAAAAATATTCAAGACGTTGGTTTATTCGGATCGTACTACCTCTCTTAGAATAATTTAAATGTGATTTTGTCGATTTCGAAATGGTGAGTTCAATTTAAGTAATAAAGCTCTCTCTGGGCGATCTTCTGGCATTGATAATGAGTTAATCCACAATGTAGTTAATAATAATACATAGACTGCTGCGGAAGAGGTTGCAGAAAATTTAAATGTTGACAAATTGACTTCATTTCGAAATTTAAATTTGTTTGTCTATAATTTGAAACTCGATCTATCTGAAATGAGTAAAGTTGTCGCAACTAGTTGATTTTTTATTTAGGCAGGGTTGTCCAAACTGGCACCCGTTGAATACCAGAAAATTCTAACAGAAATCACCCCCTTATTTAATCGGACATGTTAGGCAATTATTTTTTTAGTGTCAAGTCACCTCTACTTTAAATGTGTTGAAATAATTAATTCACACCAAATTTATTTAAGAGGACAGTACACCTTTAACGGTCATAACACACTTATAACATGTCATAAGTTTAGCAATTTTTTTTTATTAAAAGAAAATAATAATAATAATAACTCTGGAAGCACAAAATTTTCGGAGTATGTTCAGGTGATGTTGAACTACCTTTAAAATTTTTTATTTGAATATATTATAATTTTTAAAAATTTAAGGGGTCAATTTCAAAGTGCTATTTATTTTTTTTTACAGTGGATAACATTTCACTCCGCGCACGATATCTCACGCTAATTTCATTGTATTTTAATAAACTTAAATTAAAGATAATGCTCTGGTCTATAATATGAATTAGGATGTTCGTAATCGATTTGTCAGGTAAGGAGTAATTAACATTACATTAGAAAAATTAGAAATACTAGATTTTTTACAATAGCATAATTTTTTTTATAAAAAAACACAGCTTTATAATCCTAGTTCATTTTCATGATAGCATAAATATTTATGTAGAGCAAAAATTTTAAAGCTCTACTTCTAATAGCTTTGGAAATATCATGCGCGCAAAAGTAAAAAAATGCTATTTTGAGAAAAATCCATTTAAAGATTATATTGTGTTTTTTAAATATAAAATATATAATAAAGGAAACAAAACTACCAATTATATATCGTATTCTGATTAAAAATAAGATTAGGTGCTAGTCTAAAATGATAAATGTAAAATTATTTGTAAAATGCTGCAGAAAATAGGAACATGTTTAAAAAATAAATAGATTTAAATAGTAAAAATGTGGCATTTACTATTGCAAAAAATTAATTTTAAACATATAACCTAAAATTTTGTTTAGCTTTGATTGTAAAGTGAATTAAATATGCACGTTTTATAAAACTTAATTATTTAATGTAAAATATAGGTCATTTTATAGGGTTTCTCGTATTTCGATATCTGATTCACATACTTTGCTGCACAAAGATCTGTATAGTTTATTTAATATATATATATATATATATTAATGTCAATAAATCCGTATTCTAAACTGTTAACCCATTCGTGCCCAGCATCTTTTGCGTAAATTTTATTTGGTTGGCACCACTATTTTTAGAAGATTTAAGTTTAGTTGATTAATCACGAAAATGCATCATTTAAATAAAATAATTATTGCTTTTCTTTTTTGCCGGTGTCAAAAACAGTGCTGAATGCACCTTTTGAAGCGTCCCTAAAAAGGGACTCTAGGCAGTAATGGGTTAATTAAAACAAAATCACTATCAAATTGACTACTTTATAATTTTCTATAAGATGAGTTAGTACCTTAGAATATATTTCTAACATCGTATTTTGTATTGCGATTACCATTAAACTGACTCCTTCTTCAACACTGTTCTGAAGTAAATTTTGCATATTTTTTTAAAAAAAGCTAATATATACTAATAAGTAAAATGCTATTATAAAACCAGGAAAATCTTGCTTTGGGAAAAAAATCTGTTTTGTTTCAAATTTAAGCACTTTATTACAAATAATGCTGTGCAAAAACATGAAAACAAAATGGCGAAATTAGAAGTTGAAGTTAATATTTTAAAGCTTTCTTATTATTGGTTAAGGTATTTAACCAATAACAATTGCTGCATTTTAGCATATTTCCAAAGTTACGATAATGTAAAAGCGCGAAAACAAAATGTAAACAAGCCGCCATGACAGTTGTCACAGAGTTGTTAATACGGAAAAGAAGCGGAATGGCTTTATTTTCCCTAATATCTCAAAATATTAGAATAATTGAGAAAAAGTAATAAGAAAAAATTATTTGTCATTTATTTATTTTTTATACTAAGTAAATGCAATTAAATTTCTTATAAATTAAATCTGGAATGTTTAGATAAGATTTTAACATTTATGAAATATAAAATACAGCACAATAAATTAGGTATACAGCTTCCTTAAACACACCAGAATATTAGAATAAAATTTAGATTGGTTCAAAATATTAGAATATTTTATTTTACGCAACAATATTACCTTATGAATATGAAGTAAATGGTAGTTAATATTTTGTAGCATCCCCTTTAGCTTTCATAACAGCGTACAATCGATCTTGCATACTATATACAAGGTGTTTACAAACATTTCTATCAGTATTAGCCCAAATAGACTTTATACGTGCCACTAACTCAGTTTTACTTGAAGGAGGATTTTCTTGAAGTTTTTTCTTCATTATACACCATAAGTTTTCGATGGGATTAAGATCTGGTGAATTTGGTGGCCAAGGAGGTACCTTAATGTTGCGTTGGCGGAACCAATTCTTAGTTGACACCGAGGTATGCGGGGACGCTAAATCTTGTTGAAAGATGAAATCATCTTCAAATAAATCTTCTGATGATGGAATCATGTAATATTCTAAAATTTCTTGATATATCAGAGAGTTAACCTTTTCGTAGACGATGCATAACTTTCCAGGACCTTCTGCACTCATACAACCCCAAACCATGACACTAGCAGCAAATTTTACGGAACGTTTAAGGCATTCTTTATCAAATGCTTCTTGCTTCATTCTCCAAACTCGAATACCTTGATTACCATATGAAACACAAAACATACTTTCATCACTAAATAATATATTTTTCCAATCTTCATTGCTCCATAAACGTCTTGATTTACACCAATTCAATCTTATACGCTTTTGTCTTGCAGTCATGAGAGGTTTTGTTTTCGGTACACGAGATTCAAATTTAAATTTATGGAGACGTCTTAATGTTGTCGATGTAGAAACTTCAACTCCTTCTTCTTTTTATTTTCGGTGCAAGAATCGCACACTTTTAAAACGGTTTTTCTTAACTATACGCTTCAGTTTCCTGTCATCTCTAGCAGATGTTTTTGGTTTTCTTCCACCATTTCGGCGATTATTTTGAAATTTTCCAATTTTTGAATATTGTGTTAGTATTTTACTAACGCTCGATTGCGAACAATGTAAATAATTCGCTAAAAAACATTGATTTTTACCGTGCCGATACAAATCAACCATACGAAGTTTAGTAGATTCAGGAATATCACTCACACGGCCCATTTTAAGACGAAAAAGAAACAAACTGCAAAAAAGAATACTGATTTTAAATGAAATAGTCTGAATTTAATCAATGATTCCACCAGTTAAGAATTGGTAATAATTAAAGGAGAATTAATGTGAAATATTCTAATATTTTGAACCACTTGAATAAATATTCTAATATTTTGACTTTTCAAAATAATTTTTTTTGCAATTAATCTTTTCAAAAATGATATTAAATTTAAGATAACAAGTAAGTTTGATCAACAATAAGTTCTTAATAAAAATATCGTTTGCATATTTTCATTAAAAGACATTAAATTACCAAACGATATTTTCAATTTCTAAAAAAAAGGTAATTATTCTAATATTTTGAATATGAGCTGTATAAGCCGCGGATCAAACAATTCTTTTTGGACCCAGAAATCTTATTTAGTGATTGAAGACAAATATTTACGGCGATCTAACTAGTTATATTTGTTTCTTAAAAAATTCTGGGTCGAAAAAGAATTGTTTGAGCTGCGGCTTATACACCCGAAATTACGGTAATTCCTCTTTCTGAAGTTCCACCACATTATTATAATCACCAGATCTGACTGAATCAGAAATACTATTATTCCGAAAGTCATGCCATATGGTAGGATGCCGGATTAGAGGATGTTTGCTTCATAAGAAAAGGGAAATCTCTGTAAAATGATGGCCGAGAAACTCTGAACAATACAATTAACCGAGAACTAGCATAATTATAAATTTTTTCTGTGTTTTCACAGAAATATTTAGCAGAGTAGTTTCTTTTAACCCTTTCAGGCCGAGCTATTCCTGCTTCAAATACGTTTAAATAAGTCATATACGTTAAATTTTTGTGGTTAAAAAAAAAAAAAAAAAAAAAAAAAAAAAAAAAAAAAAAGTTGGCATTTATGGGTATGCCTGCTATTCGCGGTAAGCTCTGTTTGTGTTATTGAATAAATTTTTAATATTCTTATATCATGATCGATAATGTGAATGAAGGTAAAGTTCTTTAACCCTTGAATGCATGATTTATTATTTTGTTACGAAAAAAATAAATATGATTCTCAGAAAGGTTTATTACACATTAAAAATAGAGAAAAAAGTCAGAGATACATTTTATATAAAATACGTCAGTTTTTTCTTATGTTGCACTGCACACCTGCGATACAAATAAAAAAATATTTTTATGTGGTTGTTTTTCACTAAAATATTTCAAATTAGTAAATATTTTTATAAATATCAATCCAAATACCTTAATTTATATGCACATTTATTTTATAAAACTTAACCTCTAACCCCCTTAATTTCCGTGATTGAATAAATCTAGAAATTACGCAGTTTAGATAATCTGACTGTACAACAAAGAGTTTCAATGGTTAATTTCACTTTATTTAAATGCGGTTGTTATTAATCAAGTCAAATATTGCTATTTTAATTTTCTTGTGTGAAATAGGAATAAACGAATTAAAAAAACTATTAATTTCGAAACACTGTTGTTTGCATATATGCAAAGTTGCGCAAAAGATGCTTAATTTTCAAACAACTCATTATTGAGCTAATTTAATTTCCAATGACAAATCCACATTGATTTCGATTATTTTATGATTGCATTTGTTCCCAAATTTCACAATTCACCAATTTACATCAAATATGAAAAACATGCATATCTGTAATGAAAGACGGCACGAAATACAATAATTTCCTAACATTTATTTTAATTTCTTCTTTCCTAAAATGGTATCATGCTTTTGAAATTCCAGATCGTTAATTTTTACTTTAATGAGTTCCACATCGAAAAGATTCTATTGAATAAATTATGAAATATTTAAAATGACCCTAAAATTTCTTCGCCAAATGTGAGTCAATACATTATATTTATATCTGCGATTTATTTAGTATAACTATCAGACTTTCTTCTTGGTTCGTTTTTAAACACCGCAGTTTTCTAAGAAAAATGACAACTCCTTGCAACGTAATTTTTTTTTTTTTTTTTTTTTTTTTGCAAACGTTTTAAAAACGCATCCCAAAACTTTCTTCAGAAATACTGGTATTTAAAATACAACGCAGAAGAAGCACCGTTGCAGCGCCATTGAAAGGGAAGTTGTATAACTGGATGTAGCAAACTGAATCCTTTAACCCCTTGAAGACGAGCGACGCATATCCGTGCCGCAAATAGGCTTAAGAATCCATGTTTATTGCCACCAGTAAAATTATACAGTGAAATTTGCCTTATTTAATCTGAGCATTTTCTCTATTTAATAAGTCACAAATTTCTGTATTTTAAACCCGGTGACAAAGCATTAAATATTTCGTAAAATACTCCCGTCGCGAAGGGGCTAAAATTACTAAAACTGCCGTTACCATAGAAATACAAGTAATATAGCGCTAAAAAAGGCTGAAATAATGAACTCAAAGTATTTAAAATCCAAAACTAGTTTTTGTTCCGAGAATGATTAAGGCCATGATGTCACAATTTCACAAAGATTTCGTAATAAAATTTCGAATATGAATATAAGGATATTTGTTCTGCGTTTCTAATTCAATTATTTAATAAATTTAATTTTGGTAAACAGAAGTAATTATTTCGTTTTGGGCTTCCGAGTTTCCTTACAGCCAAAATATCACCGCTGCACAAAAATTTCGCAATAAAATGTTGTACAGGCATAAAATGAGTTTTTTTTTTTTTTTGTGTGTGTGTGTGTGCTTGTGATCAAATTATTGCAAAAATTTCATTTTACGAGCAGAAGTAACTTGAACTGGAAAACGTTAAATTTATTTAAAGTTTAGGTAAGTAATTTCAAGACAGTTCTGTATTCTATTACAAAATACTGTTTTAACAACGTAGAAATATATTGCCAAGTAATTCAATCAACAAGCACCTATCCGCTAAGTATAACAAACAATGTCGAAAAGTAGCATTTTCCATTTCCGTAAAAAAATTCGAAACAAACCATATAAAGCACGAAATCTCTATTGACAAAATTTAAAATTTATAACAATGATCATTGATTTTATGTAACTTTATTCAACACTGTCAGCTGTGGTGGATAAATTTCTTAAAAATTCCAAAGGTCACATTGGCACCAGTATTTTGCAAAGAAAAAATGCGGTTTAAGATATACACGAAAAAATGCATTAAGCCGTTTGCGAAAAAATGCATTAAGCCGTTTGCGAACAAATTTGATCGAACATTCTGGAGTAATTGAGACATTTCGAAACTAAAATTATGTGGTAGAAAATTCAAGCATCGGAGCTCAAAGGGTTAATCCTCTAATTCCCAGACTAATATGCGTTACAAAGAGTCCGTAATTCAGAGAATCTGAATTCACAGCAGAAGATTTTATTAATAAATTTAACTTTATTAATGACTGAATGACTGTTATTTAATAAAACAAATATCGCTATATTAAATATCTCGTGTGAATTTGGAAAATCTGAATTAAAAAATCAGCTAAATCGGAAACGTTGATGGTAGTATATGCGTAGCAGATAGTTTTAAATTTTGTTTATAAAAACAAAACATGATTTGGAAATTAATAAAGGGAAAATAACAGTTAAAAACAGCTACCCTGGCCATAAGAGAGTTGAAGCGACGATGTGTTTTCTTGTTAGAAGTGGAAACTATACAGATGGTGAATAGAATAATCCAAACACTGCTATTATTTCATTTTTTAACAGTTCCGCTTCTACACCACACGTCAAAGAAAGGTTTGCTTGAATCATAACTAAAATCTTTAGGATACAGTTGATTTATAATATTTGGTAAATAAGTATGAAACGTCTGATTAAAAAAGGGCCACATATAAAATAATTTTTTTATTCAAAACTATCAATAGATAGTTAACTTAAGCTTTTATTTTTACCGCTGTGTCAACGCACACCAGATACATTAAACCTTTGAACTCTCATGGATGAATTTTTTACCACTTTATTTAAATTCCGAGATATTACAATGACACCGGAATAGTTAACCAAATTTGCTTGAAAATGTTTAATGTATTTTTTTTTTATGTACGTCATAAACCGATTTTTTTTTTTTTTTTTTTTTTTTTTTTTTTTTTTTTTTTTTTTTTTTTGCAGAATTTTGCTGTTGTGACATTTTGAATTTTGAAGAAATTTACCCACCAGAACTCAAAGGGTTAACGGATATTACCGTAACTTGCAGATTTCTTATTTATAAAATAAGCATTCTTACCAGTAAGTATTAATAGTTATTTTTGCTTTATAAGACGATGGACATTTTTTAAAGTAAAATAAAATAATTGCTATTAAATTTTTCTGGCATGAATTCAAAATTTCTAAATAAAAAATCCTTCAGATGTGACAACATTGAGGTTAACGGTTTCCGGCAGGGAGTAATTCTTTTTGTAAAAGGATGAAATGATGGACTAACACAATAACTTACAAATGAATTTATCGGAAAATAAAAACTATTATTTTCCAGTACTTAAAATAATACATTTAAAAGGAAAATTTTATTGAAATATACTGGTGCCAGTTTTCTTAAAATTAGGTACCCTTTTTGGAAGGCAATGTCCACTAATTAATCGGGTTAATAACTTAATAATAATCTCCGATTTATTGATTCATAGAAACTTTTGAATTCAATAAAGTAAACGTTACTACTAGGAAAAAGTGTTACCTTGCTCATAATTTTATCTTTAATGATAGGGTTGTCATAGCAACTATTTTATATTCCGTTCATACCACAACAGAAAAACATTTTGTAGTCCCTTAAAAAATACATTTTTTAGATTATTTCGCTTCCAAATGCTGTCAAAGCGTTTGTAAGAAATATTTGTTTTTAAAAAATCGTGGGAAATAGAATTAAAAATTTGTCAATCGTGGCTGCTCAGTAATTAGTATACTACATTAAAATTTGGAGTAATTAAGGAGATTACAGGGTTGACACAGGCGACTGCTTTTTAATTCGAACAGGCACTATTTTTTTTCAAAACAGAAAGCCTTAAGACACACTTTGTCAGAATTTGCAAGGGATACAGATATTTTGCGTACGCATAATATTTTATATTAAAAAAATACTCCTGAGAGCAGAATATAAAAACAGTTGCCTGTATCAGCCCTGAGATGACAAACATTTTAAATTCTGACAGAAAAGTTTCAATAAGTCTTTTCCTCTATATGTTCTCATTTATTTTTCTAAAAGTATTTTTTTTTCTCTGTGTAACTCTTCTCTATAAATATTCGCACAGATAATGCATACAAAACTTTTGAAATAATACAAAAGCATGCCCAAAATGGGACTTTCGAAAGTTTGAACGAAGCATTCTATGCATAAAAGAGTGTTTTGAAATAAACTGCAGCTCTGCAGGAAAAATACATTTAACTGCAGTTCCTTTAAATGTAAGTTCTTTTTCAAAATATTTCACAAATCTTAATTTGAACTGGTGAAAAAGAATTTCAGTACTACGTAATTTAATTTAGTTCCACGTTCACTTTTATTGCTTTTTCACTAAAGCATATACGAATTACGCTAAGCTCCGTCTTCCTTTTACTTTATGAAAGGGTGACTAGATTAAAATCCCAGATACCTCAGACAGAACGAAGAAAATGCTAAATAGTTAAGGAGGTCCGGGATACATTTTAAAATAATTTTTATTTGCTTAGTTAAAGTTTTGAATTTTTTTATGATGGTTAAAATGTCATTTTTAAACGAAATCACATCATGAAACTTCTCATATTTTTTTAATTTAAAATTTAAAGTTTGTTAAAGAATTGGGGTAATTTAAAATCGTTATAACTTGAATTATTATTTGTAGAATTTCTTTTTTTTTTCATTTACATAAACAGGAATACATAAGTTTTAATTTTCGTTCACAATCTTTCAAAATATTAATTTAAATAAAACACAAAAAAATGTTTAAAGTAAAATTTTAAAAAATAAGATGCAACTTCAAAAAAAAAAAAAAAAAAAAAAAAAAAAAAAAAATAAGCAAATATTTATTTTCAAATTTGCTATATCAAAACTAAAATCAAACAGTTGTAAAATACATGAACCAATTTTGAACCATTTTTTAAACATTCTTGAGTTTTAACAATTTAAACATGAGAAATGGTGAGAACGCCCATAATGAAGTAAAACGCATTTTTTTTATGAAGTCATTTCCGATTTATTTATTGCTTGAAAGCTAGATTTTGAACAATCAAAACGAGAAAATTAATTTCTTCTGTTTCAATTAAAATAGAAACGTGATTTAAACGTCATTTTTAGCTAAAAAAAGAAACATTTTTAATGTCTTTTTTAAATTTATTTATTTATTTGAATAGTTTTGTATATCGGATACCATTAAAAGATTTTTGCAAAAAATGAAACGACAACACAAGTACATCCCTAAGCAGATATGGTTTTAGTTAATAACTATTTTCGAAATATTATTGTTATTGAAATTTAACACATTCGCTGCCGCTCACGTGCTAGTGCGTGAAGTTCTCATTCATTTAACACAGAGGGCGGAGTTATCGGCAGCGAACGTGTTAAAAAGTTATTCCACTAAAACTGCTTGATTTTCTTATACTATACTGTACCGTATTATCCATTTTATTATACTACCGTAATTTCCTTCATATAATTCGCAGCTCAGATAACTCGATTTCAGGCCAGAAATAGTTATAAATAAAATATAACTTCCTACTTCTTAGTATTTACTTCAAATTATTTTTTAAATACAATTTACGGTTTGAAAATGACCTAATAAGTTACGGGTTATACGCAAGAAAATTTATATTTCTTCTATATATAATCTCAAATAATGTTATACTTAATAAAATATATTGGAAATAGCTTGAATAAAAGCATTGCAGGCAATATGTAGATTTTAAGAAAATACATAAGGTATTCTAATGTGAAATATTATTATCACAAGTGAGTGAATTTTCCAGGCGTTAAAGAATTAAAGTCAGTTTCTTCGCCTTAATAAATGGCTCTGATAGAGCGTAAAGAAATAAACTGCAAGAAATTAGTGGTGTCCAGAAAATTTGAAGGCCCAATTTATGCGGCCCGCAACACTAGTCTGAACGAAATCCAATCATAAGTTCACAAGTATGATAATAAAATTCTTTGGTAACTAAAATTTAAAATTTCCTGACCAAAAATTGACTGACGGTTTAATTCGTATAATAATTAACCCGATAAGAATGCGCGCTTACCAAGGGTATGAATGGTTTTAACTTTGTCACCAATAAAATCAAATTAAAACAGTCGCTTTATTTAGATCGAGACAATTTTTACAAATTTTGCGATAAAATAAGTTGAAGATTACTTTAAAAGAATTAGTGGTTGCAACTGTAAAAAACTATACGCACTCCGGGTCTTTTAGGCCCTGCGCGTGTCCTCCCGGGTTAAAAGAATATTTTAAAATATTTTGTGCGTCTTGCATATATATAACTTAAATATTGTGTTATGGAAATTCTATCTCACAACTAATAAGCGCAGAAACTTCATCATTTAATTTATTTCTTGCAAAATTGAATAGTTAACTAATTTAATGCACGTTTTCAGTATGAACATTTAAAACACTCATGCGTATCCTAAATTTCATCATAGATTTATATATTTATCCCTAATATTTACTAGTCAATGCAGTTGTTTTATAGCTTGCTTTTATCAAAAATCTATCTTTTGCAATAAAATGCCTTGAAGCCTAATAAATTATTGAAAATATTTATCCCCTTGTTTTATCGTAAATTTGTTACATGGTCTAATAATTTTCGCTATACATAGATTTTTCATTCTGCGATTTCGGAAACCGATATTTCATAACTTTTTTCTATTTGGCAGACAGGAATTCAACGTAATATTCTTAACAATTTTAAGTATAATCAATCATCCCATAGTTTAATAAAACATTTTTCGAATTTTAAAAAGTCATATATGATATAAAGTAACATAAAGATTTACTTATATAGTGTATAGATAATAAATGACCGCACTATACAGAATATATTCCGCTGATCAAATAAACATGAGTGAAATTGTTAAAATTTTGCATCGGAACAAGATGTGTTGTTAAAAAATATAAAATAAATTTTCTTGTTTCATGAATTTTTTGTCAGCTTGATGAATGCCTGGGAGGACACATATATTTCGGTAATTTTGACGGGCATCAAATATAAATATTTCAATTCGAACCCATTATTTCATTATAAAATGAGTTAAAAACATACCACACAGAAATACGTTGAATAAAATGGGTCTAAGATATCGTTATGAAGCTTCAATATCATTTTTTTCGTTCTAGTGTTAAATACGTATTACTTCAAATCTTTTTTCTTTTCTACAGTTTTAACTCATTAACTTTTTAAGGGGAGGCGGGATTTATTTTATCCCACCTAATTTAAACAAAATTTGCACCAAAAATATGTAATTAAATTTTCTTTTTTTAACTTTGTAGGAGAAATGTTAAAAAGAAAAAGCTTTTCCTTAATTCAACTACTTAACTGATTGCTTTCTTTTTTTTTTTTACGTACAATAAATTGAAAATATGGAATGAACACCTCTTTTTTTAAGCTTAAATATTCGAGACATTGAGTCTAAGCATTTCTGCCATTAAATAGTATGAAATTGTGTTTAAAAGATTTACTAGTGTCAAAAAGCTTTGAGTGATGGATCGAGCAAACTCTTCCTGCTATAACGACGTATGGGAAAATCAGTTAAGTGGTTAAAATAAATTTCTTTGATTATTCTTAAGGGGTTAGAAGGAATAGATTAAATGCTCAAAAACAAGGATAAATTTAATGGGTCACACAAAAACATTGACAGACAGTTTCAGGAAAATCAATTCGTTTCTGACGTTGATAACTTCACAAAATCCACTTTTGTACATATCCCACATTGATAAATTTGCAAAATTAAGGTTTATAAACTCTGTTAGATCATACATTCAGATGCTTAGACAAGTTCAATGCCTATATGCATCGGGTGATTTATTTCATAAAGCTTTCTTTACCTTGTTTAACTTCAGAAAATCTTCTGATTAGATAAGGTGAAGAAAACTTTTCGAAATCGAGATTATCGAGAGAGACCGGGTACCTACCCTGGCTACGCAATTGCAAATTTGTAATGCTATTACTATTCTAAAGCATATGGCTGCTAAAAAAATAAAACAAAATATTATGACAACAGTATATGCATAGTTTGTCCCATGTCAAACTATCCAATAAGAAAACACTCTTGCCAATGGATTACTTTTTTAAAATTCATATTTCTTGATTTCCACCAGTTTTCTGAAATGGTAAAATTACCCTCGTCTTCGCTTTAAATAATATGTCATTAAGTAAGTTAAATAAGATGACTTTTACTAATTCAAAAAAGCGGTGCGAATTGAGAAATCAGAATTTTAAAAAAGTAACCAGTTGGCAACGCTGATTTTATATCGGACAGTTTGACATGATAATGACGATTTCATCTCTAATGCAAACTAAAAATCACCATCATTTTCTCCCTTAACCCTTTCCGGCACACTGTGCCTGGTCTGGGATACCTAATTTTAATTCCAAACATGCAAACGGCACCAATAATATTTTAGTAAAATTTTGTTTTTACAATAAAAACTTAAATTAAGGGTTTCAAAATATCTAAAAAATTCGTTCGCGAATTCCAGTGTCAGTCGACAATTTTACTTACCCATCATACGTAGTATAGGGTAAGTCTTGCAATCGTTTTGAAAATCGAAAAAATTTTTTTGACGGATTTACACGTTTTAGATAGTGGAGATTCCGAAAAACATATTTTTAGAAAAAAAAATTTGCCATCCGTCTGTCTGTCTGTCTGTCTGTCAGTCTGTCTGTCTGTCTGTCAGTCTGTCTGTCTGTAAACGTTCTATCTCCCGAACAAATTGAGATAGAGACTTGAAATTTTGTATGTAGTTAGTATGTAAGAATGGGACGAACCCTATTTAATATCAGCAACCTCGATTATCCGGAATTATTTTTTTCGGACTCTCGAAAAATTTGCTCTGATGAAAGGTATATAAAAATTTTCGAATTTTTTTGTTCTAAGGGATGGACGTAAAAGGCAATAAAATAACACACATTTTGCATATAGAACGAAGTCGATCGGATTATTAGTTGCTGAGATATTTGTAATCATGTTTTACACATTCTTCGATTTTTCATGACCCTGTATTTCATTCAAATTTCAATTCAGAAGTATATTTTAATTGGAAATGAGACGCTTAATCCGACGCCGTTAATTTTTAGTTAATAGAATTATTATTTTTGGAGTTATAAGAATGTTTCTTTTACGCAGTTCGGTACTACTTGAGTAGTTTGGCGTTTTATATAAATTGTCGAAATTGGTACATCAGCAGTTCTTTAATATAGCATTACTATGTGTATTAACAATATTTAAATTTTGTTTATGAATTGCAATGCATTGTATAAATAGTTTCACATGTTTTATTTTCATATACATATCCTTGATGGGTAAGTATTACGGTGGCCCCCAACGACTAGTTTCATTTTACGAACATAATCTGCCCGTGCCGGAAAGGGTAAAAGGTTTCTACGGCTAAGACTGATATTGCTTTTCTGATGGGCCCAAGCAGTAACACCTCGTTGTTGTCTCAGGTTATTTTTAATTAAATAAGACCACAATTAAAATATAGCCGAAACCTATATACCAGTGTAAATATTAAAACAGAAAAATGTGATTTTGATTGTTCAGATTGCATTAGAGCTTCGATTAAATTTAACTCTTTAATTTTCAGAATAAAATGTTTTCCAGAAATTGTGTAGTAAAAAAAAAAAAAAAAAAAAATTGGTTGCCTGTAAAGTCGGTATACGGGCGAAAGTTTTACGTGACAACGACTTTGAGTTGTAAAATAATTTTAATGTGAATATTCATTCGTATAGTAGGAAGAAGGATGAAATAATAGTAACAATTTAAAACATTTATTTATACAAAGAATTATATTTAAAACATTAATTTATACAAAGAATCTCGCACTGAATTTCATATTAACAAAATTTTATTTTTACCTTTACACATACATACGTATTTATATACAAATATACATACAATAACTTGCAATACACTGTGTTTGTTAAACACATTTTACTTCATGTTTATTGATGTCAAATGTTGAATTTTGTAAACAGCATATTAAAGAATTTTTCAATGAGCAGAATATAACTAAAGTAAAATGGCTTTCACTAATCACATATCATTAGTTTTCCATAATATACCACCGAATTACGAAATAAACTACACTTATTTTCTTTGTACTTTATACTAATAACTAATACATAACGTATTTCGTCTTAGTTTGATACTATCTAAAATTCCTATTAAGCACCGCCCCTTCCTTGCAGCGAATTCACATTCACGTTCAGAAAATGGTCCCACAAGTGACCGGAAAAAGTTAAGAGAAAAGTGAGCGCGTATCGTGAGCGGAGCGTAACGTAACGTAACGCAGTTTCTTGAAGTGTCTCCCGGCAAACCAATTTACAAGACGTTGTCACGTCAAAAAAAAAAAAAAAAAAAAAAAAAAAAAAAAAAAAAGAATCTGAATTTACGCCATTAAATCTGAACAGAAAATTTCGCTTAATTTAACAACGAAATTTCTCAATTACTTATATGAAAAAAATTCTATTTTAAAATTTTGGTATGAATACGGAATATCTGAATAAGCATATCCACCCAGGGGGAAAAATCTAGGAGTCGCCAGGCTGTTTCTCAGCACTAAATTTATTTCTATTTTTTCGTCTGATATTTAGTGTAAAATTCTTCTTAGAATGCTATTAAATTTTCAGCTAAGAAAAATTTAAGTTTTAAATTTTAATAGTGAGGAACTGCCGCTGGCACTTAGATTTTTTTTACCCTATATCCACAAAATCGGGAGCACAGATGGTGACAGAAATGCTACCATGGGAATTAGAGGGTTAAGCGCAAACCATTTAAGCTCCAAATTAGCTTCAATATCCACTTATATCTTCAATATTGAAGAGTCTTTAAGCATTAAAGGCATTTTTAAAAATTAATAAATAGGTACAATATTATATTCGAAACATTTAACCCTTTGAGCTCTGGTGGTTGAATTTCGTCCCACTTAATTTTAATTCTGAAATGTCTCAATGACACCGTAATATTTAACCAAATTTTTTTTAACAACATTAATGCATTTTTTCGTACGTATCGTAAACTGAATTTTTTCGTTGCAATATACTGGTGCCGTTGTGACACTTAAGAATTTTGAAAAAATTCACCCGCCAAAGCTCAAAGGATTAAGAAACTTATGGATATAAATAGTAATTCCACGGCTCCCACTTAGTCTGCTTTTTGAACACCACTTTTATTTAAATAAAAATTTTATTTATCACTTTCGTAAAAACATGCCAGGAACAATGTTTCTCTCGGAATTATAGCAGAAATCTAACACAAATTTCTTTCAAAAAATTACTGGTTTAAAAAAAAAAAAAAGGGTCAGATCAAATCCTGTTGCCACTACTCAATCTTATATTCGGTGTTCTTGACAAATAACATGTTATTTTAATAAGAAAAAATGTTTTAAAATGAAAAACAATAGTGGTTTACCCTATAAACTGTTACAATTAAATGGTAACAATTATATTTATATATGTCTGTCTCAACACTTACAATCTTCGTAGGACTTGATGCCATCTTTCGAACAAGTAAACTCCCAATATAATAAATGCATAGCTGCCACTTTCATGTTTTTTCTTACTACTAAAATATAATAGAAATGCTTTCCTTAGTTAATCGGTGACAAATGCGAATCAATAGAATATTTTTTAAGTGTTAAGAATAAAACGTATAAATAATCAGGTATGATAAATGTTGTATTTTAAAACTAAATTTTGAGTTATTTATCAAAGTCTAAAATTAATTCGACTCTGTGAATTAAAGTATTAATAAAGTTTATTCATTGGAAACCGTTTACTTCTTTCAACAATAAAATTTTTCACTTAAAATTAATTTAAATGCATAAATTAAGACACAAATGCATTTTTACATATTGTTGTAAATACTTTTATATATTCGATTAACTAATAATCCGAAAATTGTGACAAAATTTTATGTGGAACTATAAAATTCTAACTTATCAAAAATTTATTCTGTATATAAAATTTTACTTATTAATTTACAATTAAAATATCCTCCTCTACAGCTTAAATATATTAATATCATTTATATTATAATAAGTTGTTTAAAAGAATAACATACTGCTAAAACTGGTTTAATTATAAGAGCATGAAAATATTAATAAATGTATTCTAATTTTGAAATTTACAAGCACGCAGATTTTCATCAAATTGTCTTTCTTAATAAAATTCATTTATATGGAAATCAGATATATCTACGTTTCTTTAATACTATAAAGCTTTTGTATATTTAATGTAAAAATTATTTTAGTATATATTAAATAATTGGAATAATCTGTTTAATTAGCGTATTTTGTTACTGTAACACGCGCATTCTAAAGAAAATAAAAGAAGAAAAATAGACTGCCAGTCGTCACGTGACCTGAGCTCTGCTAAATTAAAAATGTAGTTTTAATATTTTTCGTCTTTGAAAAATATCCGACAACACTATTTTTCTATTAAATAAACATTCTATTCTTAGTGATGTTCGAAAATTCGGAAAGTTACTTGTGAACTGTGAGTTCATGTCTTGTATTGGCGGCGTGCGCAAGGAGAATTATGTAAAAAAAGGCTTTATTTGTAAATAGTGTAAGTGTGTTAGTGTTCTAAATGTAAGTGCTGTGTTTCAAGAAATAAAAAGTATTTAAAGAAGACTGTGCCCCCGAGATATCCATATTAAGATACGTGATGCTCTTCTTTCTTCTTGTAAATTTGTAAGACAATTTCTTATAAAATGGCTACGCAATCTGGAGCTCTTACCTGGAAATATTTTTAAAATGTTCTCACATCTTCTTAACTCTACAAATGCTTGATTCTTTTTAATTGTGATATATTATCTACAAGTAAGCAAGAAGAAAAAAATGGCACGAAATATTCCCAAAATGTTCCCACATCTTCATGAATCTTCTAAAGCTTGATATATATATTTTTTTAATTATGAAATATTGTTTAATGCACGAAAAAAATGGTTCCAGCAGTCGTTGCTCGTTTATTTGTGAAATATATTCTTAAATACTCTACATCAGCGGTGCACAACCTTTGGCCCGCGGGCCACAAATCTACCACTATTTTCATGCAGAATAATTTTCCTTATAATAATGACGAAATCTTTGCTATTAAATAAAACAAACGACTCTTTTCAAATATTCTGGTGGCAGACAATTTTCTGGCAAAAAGGTTGTGCATCACTGCTCTACATATTGTTTCTTTGCCTTTAAAATTATTGTACTTCATTTGTGAAATACGTTCCACGGAATAATCTTATGCCAAACACCATTTTCATTTGCTTCTGAAATATGTTCTACGGTTTGAATTTGTTTAATTTTCTGCTTCAATCATCGTTGTTTCGTGTGATGTGTGTTTATTTTGGAGCGTTTTAAAGTTGTATAAATACTTTCGTCATATATTTCCAATAAGTAAGCCAAGTTTTAAAGGATCCATAATTCTTTTCGCAAGTTACCATATTTTATCTATATGTAACATTTTTCATATCATATATTAGTTTTAATTCATTTTATGATGATTTTACAATTTATTTATGTATTGTGTAATTCTTTTTCCCCCGATGCTTATTTTTATTCTTTAGTTTATTTTTATTCTATGTATGCATGGTTAATTTTACCTTGATTAAATAAGAAATTTTCTTAATTTGAATTTTGAAAAGAAGCAAAAAAGGTTGAGAAATAATGAAATAAGTATTTATTTACGATGATATTATTTTTACAAACAGGAAATTAAACTGAGAGTCAGAAAATATTAAAATGTACTTTTATTTCAATTCTCATGTGATATGTGTTTATTAATTAATTTTTTTGTTTGTTTTGTTGTTGGTGGTTTCGCAAGATAACATAATTTATTAGGAATTTTATTTGAGAGTTCTGTTGTTATTTATATTTAAGCATTTAATTTAGAGTTCCTGATATATTGTGAAATAGCCTTGAATATGATTTTCAAAACAGGTTGAGTAAATTTTTGCATTTATTTATTTATTTATTTATTTATTTATTATAAAATAAGACTTTCTTTTCTTTTAAAGTTATATTGAAAAATCTACATTATGTAGTCTTGTCTTAGTAATATGATAATAATATTGATTGACATTTTAATTATTCAGATATGTTTTGACATTATTTAGAACATTGTTTATGAATGTTGCCAACAATTCAGTACTAGTTTTATATCAGTTAAAATAATGTTTTGATTCAATGACACGTAATGACAAACTAGTTTATTTCTAACAGCAATAATTTAAAGTATATTTTCTTTCAAAAAAATTTAAATTTTAAAGATTCTTAAAAGTTTAATGAAGTTTAATTATTTTAAAAGTGTATTTTTGTTTTGTTTTATTAATGTCTTGTTTATATGAGTTGTGAAGGAAAGCTCACGCCTGGGGAACAATTTATTTAAACGAATTTTTAGCATTTGTGGGGTAATTTTATTGTTGTTTTGCTAAAGTTAAGAATGTCCGAACTTAATAAAGCCCGCAAAGGAGACTTGTTTCCGGTCGCTGTAGAAATGAATTTAGATGTACAACCCTCTATGACCGCTGTCACATTGCGTGATAAGTTTATATTCTCTCCCTCTTACGAAGTTGATTTCGTGAATTCGTTTATTAGAAACTAAATTGCAGCTCGCGAGGAAGAACAGCATAGACGAGACTTAGAGGAAAACAAAAAGTAGCTGAGTTAGAACAGCGTAAATTAAAAGAGAAACGCCGTTCGGAAGAACTGGAATTTAAAAAGTTTGAGATGAATTTTGAGCTTCAGAAGCTGAAGTTACAGGCTCAGAGCCAAAGTGTTTCCAGTGGAGCGGTAGGTGGTAATACGGCAGGGATAATGTCTCATCCAGAGAGTAAAATAGATATCCAGAAGCTGTTGCCTACATTTAAGCCAGAGACAGATGATGTAACATTGTTTCTGGTGCTCTTGGAACGACAGTTAAAGCTTTCGAAGGTACCAGAACACCTCTGGGTTTCTTATTTACTAAGTGTTGTACCCTCCTCTATATCTACGCTTATTGCTCGTGAAAAAGAGAAAACTCTTCAGATTTTTCACATGTTAAAGGTCTACTTCTAAAAATGTTTAAAATTAGCGCCGAAAAGTTTAGACAGCTGTTTTTCACACATCGCAAGGATAAAGAAATTATTTTTTCGAGATTATTATTTCGAGTTATGTGCTTAATTTGAAAACTGGCTTAAAGAGTTAATTGTAACGTCTTTTGAAGCTCTTCGGGATCTGATGATAGAGGATCAGATGAAAAGGCGCGTGCCTGTCGAATGCAAACAACTTATGTTAGATCACTAGGAAAATTTTAATTCGCCTATCGACCTTGCCGGAAAACCAGATGCGTATGATACTATCACGTCTACGTTTTCTAAAAAAGATTCAGTTGTACCCCAGGAGAAAAAAGAGTATTCTCTCCGAGAAAATACATGGAAGCAGAGTAAGCCTCCAAAAAAAGACAGATCTTCTCTTAAGTTTACTAATCGACGTTTATAATCCGATATATTTTGCAATGGTTGCGGCAAAGTGGGATTTATAAAGAAGAAATGCCCAAATTGATCCCCTACGGTTAAAAAACAAAAAACGCAAGCTCATCGTATCGTCTTCAGCTATATACACTGGTGTCCAAAAGTTAAGCATTATTGGTAATTAAGTAAGTAATAAAAGAAATATAAATCGAAATGTGGTGAAACTCCAGGTGTGTAAACAAAATAGTACGCGTCATATATTTTCGCGAAGAGTTTTACCCGAAATCGAACAGGGGACCATCAACAAATTGAAAAAGAACGAAGATCTTTTAGATAACCCTGTCAAAACTAACGTAGCAAAAGCGTTCAAACTGCACATTATGATTAAGTGGCTTATTGTAATGTACTGTGTTTATTTTTATAAGGATAGCATTCATACTCGTAGAGAAATTAAAGTTTTTATAAAAACAATCCTAAGTTTTTTGTTTATAATTTGCAGTGTTCTTAATATAAAATAATGTTCTTTTCTGAAAATATGACAAACATCATTGTACACAACACCCTGTCATCAGAATTTAAAAATAATAAAAACTGTATGAAAAATGAGTAGGTTTAGTAAATAATTTTTCATTGCGCATGCGTCAACGATATCAAAATTTCCTTTGCATATTGTGTTAGCTAAATTTATAGAGCAACTTCTGTAAAAGTTTCAAAAACATAGCTTGAAAATTCTGAAAATTATCGTCTATAGAATCAACTCAAAATCCGTTATTTCTAAGAGAAAGCAAAATATCAGGGGTTTTATCCAAATACAGTTGTACGTGCGATATTGTCTAGGCACGAAACAATGGAATATGCCCTAATAGCATGCATGGTCAGAGTGACGTCACTGTGAGTCACTTTGGTCACATCACATCTGTGACCAAAATGCCACCACTCAGTGACGTCACATTGTGACTGAGATGCGAGTTTCTTAAAACTCTTTAGAAATTTATAAATATCCTTCAAAACATTTTTACTTTAAAAAAAACATGTTTCTGGCAATTTAAATATCGTCGCTTTTGTCACAGTTTCGTCACAATGTAAATGTCAAATTAGTCACAAATGACACATTTTTCCCAAATTTGTCACATTGTGACCACTTTGTGAAACGTCACAAAAGAGCTCTAAAACGGCCATAACGACTTCACATTTTAGTCACTGTGCCTTCACATCGACGTCACGTGATGTCACATTGACAATCGATGGTCACAAAGTCACAATGTGACTTCACAACGACTTTGCAGTGACTTCACCATGCTTTCCCATAAGACATGGTGACGTCACGGTGACGTCGTTGTGAAGTCACATTGTGACTTTGTGACCGTCGATGTGACGTCACGTGACGTCGATGTGAAGTCACTGTGACTAAAATGTGAAGTCGTTATGGCCGTTTTAGAGCTCGTTTGTGACGTCACATTGTGACCACTTTGTGACATCACGATGTGACCAAAATGTGAAAAATGTGTCATTTGTGACAAAATTGTCATTAAAACTGTGATTATTCTGTGACGATAGTGACAAGGTTGTGAAGACAGTGTGCGATTATTTTTTGATTTGTGGCAAATTTGTCACTAACTTTGTGACGGTGGCAGCATTGTCAATGTTGTGAAGTTACACTGGGACACAATTATACAGTTATGAACAATGTTATACAGAGTAAAATCCCTTACATCTATAATTTTATTATACTTTGGCGATGCATCTCAATTAAAACTTGGGAGCTGCTATAAAAAGAATGTACCAAAACAAAGTCACTGAATCAAAATGTAATGCCATGCAGACTTTAATCTTTGATACATTTTTTTTTCTGTTGCAATAAATGAGAATATTTAAGACAATTGAATATTCGATCTATCACAATTATTTGAAATTTAGCAATTTGTTTTTCTAATAAGTATTAAAATTATCATAAAAACACTTCCTATAAGGTCACTAGTCACAGAAAAAGACCCAGATGATAATGTAAAGTCTGTGGAAGCGTTCTTTTCAAATATCTCGCTCAAATTTTTATATTTTTGCATGATTTTTTGCATAGAATAGCTGAGGACGATCTACAACCGGCCTATTTTTTACTTTTTAAATTTTGCTTATATATTTTTTATATTATGATAGTTTCAATATCAGAACCTGTTTAAACCGGTTTTGAAATTTAAAATATTTTTTTTTTATCTGAAATCAAAATTGAAAAAGTAAAAACTAGGCTGGTTGTGGATCGCCTTCAGCTATCCTATGAAAAAAATCATGTAAAAATGTTAAAATTTGAGCGAGATATTTGAAAAGAACGCTCCCACAGACTTTACATTATCATCCGGGTCTTTTTCTGTGGCTAGTGTTGCAACTTAAAGGAAGAGATTTTTTTTCTTTTTAATTTTAATGCTTATTAGAAAAACAAATTGCTAAATTTGAAATAATTGTAATAGATCGAATATTCAATTGTCCTAAATATTCTCATTTATTGCAACAGAAAAAAACATGTAACGAAGATTAAAGTCTGCATAGCATTACATTTTGATTCAATAACTTTCTTTTGGTACATTCTTTTTATAGCAGCTCCTAAGTTTTAATTGAGATGTATCGCCAAAGTATATAATAAAATTATAGATGTAAGTGATTTTACACTACATAACAATATTCATAACTGTATAATTGTGTCCCAGTTGGACTTCACGATATTGACAATGCTGCCGCCGTCACAAAGTTAGTGACAAATTTGTCACAAATCAAAAAATATTCGTAAAATGTCTTCACATACTGTCTTCTATGAATATTAAAATATTATTAAAACATGCAAAGAGGAATTATAAAAAAAATTAAAGCTAAATATTTATTAGTATATTAATAAGCAAAAAAAAAAACATTAAGGGGATATCCATAACTGGAAGGCTGTCCATCATAGACACATTTACCTAATAAACATTCCGACGATAAACATAAAATAGAACAACAAATACGTTAATTATAATTATTAATATTTTATTTATAATATTAGAGAGTATTTATAATACCCACTTTAATCACGATGTATACTAATACTACATATAATGGATATTTTGAAATTTACCTCTATAAAATGATTCATTAAAGGAAATAATAAAAGTGTCTGGAATCAGGGCTCGAAAAATCTACATGCCCGACATCAGTGTTGTTAGACGGCGACTTTTTAAAAATTCAGATTGGCACCACTACTCTGGATTGGTAAAATTACGTTTCGTTTAATGACATATTAATCAAGAGGAATTTTATCCTTTAATAAAAGTGGTGCCAATCAAATTTTTAAAAAGTCGCCGTCTAACAACACTGATGTCGGGCATGTAGATTTTTCGAGCCCTGTCTGGAATGAAAAATTAATAATAAAATACAGTTATTACTTTTTAGCTTCATACCGTTCAAGTATTTGTGTTATTTGTTTTAAATACAATCATGTTTAAATTCTTATTGATTGTCTTAACTTCCAAATTGTCTATGAAAACATTCCAATAAGAATATTTACAACTGAAACGTTTTCACCCACAATGACTTTCTATTCAAAAATTTTATAACATTTCACAGGTTAAAAAATACATTAAATAATCATTAACGTTATTGTTTTTTTTAAATATCAAACATCTACGATTTCTGTTAATAGATCTTCTCGTTATCTTATAAATTCCTCTTCTGAGCGGATGCATTTTTTTAAATAACATTATGCAATGTTTCCGAAGATTACTTAATACAAAAATTAAAAAAGGATGTTTGTTAATAATTTTATTCTATAAAAAAGCTTCTTTATTACAAAATATAATTATCTTTAAATGTTTAATAATTATATTAACAATTTATTATAATATATTTTCATATGATTTTATGTTTATGGAAACATTTTAACCAATTATTTTTAAAAAGGAAACAACGCAGATTAAAATGCAATTAAAATCACTACCTTTGACAATCTAATCCAAATTATTAATAATCAAGTTTTTTATGTCAACAAAATAAATAATGGATGTATTAGACTTTATTAAGTTAATAAAGCATTAATGTTTTATTGCATGTTTTTGAATGGTAATTAAAATCCTTCTCAGAATAATAATAATAATAAATGCAACCATGAAAAATAATATTTTTCCATACCTTTTTTCCATCGAATTCATTCGTTCTAGTTTCCATCGAATTCAATAGTTCTTTTTGCCGCACAAACTAAATCCGATAATAATTAAAGTGGCAAAGACCAAATCCTTTTAACAGTCAAAGCCGCCTTAATTTTCTCGGACTTATGTTTTGCCGCTTCGAAGAGTTGTAGTGGACATTCTTATTCTTGTTTAAATTGTAAATCCGTGTCAATACGCATCATCTCACAAGTCACATCTGCCATAAATTCCAGTCAACTAACTTCTTGCGTCTTCTATCATCAATTTAAAATATTTTTGTTTACGTTTATTTATTCTTTCGCTTGCAGACTATAGACTCTAGCGAGAGTCCTAAGTATCGTGCAAGGCACTCTCGTTACCAGGGTTTGTCAACATCAGCGACATTTTATTTTCCCAGTGTGCCTTGCGCTAGTCAGATGTTGTTGTGATAGTAAACAAAAGTGTAGGTTGTTTATTTCGGTAAAATTTCTTAAAAGGTGTTAAAAAATAATAAAGTATCAAAATTACATGTTAAAAAAATGTTTAACTAAATAAACAAATAAACAAACGAAAAATAAAAATAAATAAAAAAAATATTTCTCGCATGTGACATTCCTGTTACGTCATTTCTCATATGGTTTTATTTTTCTTACCCGGAGCTGTTTAATCTCTGGTTACGAGAGTAGCCTGCACGGACTTCCGCTAGAGTCTTGTCTTGCAGACGATTTTCACTTTCCATGCGCATGACCGTTTTGTTCTTTCTTTTCTTATGCAATATTTTGGAGTTTAAATACGCAATAATTTTATGGGAGTGATTCTGATCAATTTTTTTTATTTGAAAAATTTTTTAATGTATTTTTATTTTTTATTTTTATTAGTTTCAAAACAGTTCAAGTTAAAATGAATTGTAAAATGATAAAAACGTTATGTAATATATAACTGCATTTTTTAATGACATTTCATAGTGACGTCACGAAAACTTTTTCAATTGACAGAAAAATATTTTTTCCATTAAATAACATCTTTTGAAGAATTTTTGTATATATTTTTTAATTTTCTAAGAAGGTCACATTTCAGTCACAATGTGACGTCACTGAGGGGTGGCATTTTGGTCACAGATGTGACGTGATCACAGTGACTCACAGTGAGTCACTGTGACGTCACTGTGACCATGCATGCTATGTGGGTTACGGGTGGATACAGCCCCTCTTCTTTTTGCTTCATTAGGGAATAAAATATTTTGATCTCATTCTATCAACGATAACTTTCAGAATTTTTAATCTATGTTTTTCAGACTTTCACAAATGTTGCTCTACACATTTAACTAACATAATATGCAAATGAAATTTTAATAGCGTTCACCCATGCGCAGTAAAAAATTATTTGGTAAACCTGCTCATTTGTCACACATTTTTTATTATTTTTAGATTCTGATGACAGGGTATTGTGTACCATGATGTTTGTCATATTTTCAGAAAATAACATTATTTTATATTAAGAACTCTGCAAATTATAAGCAAAAAAACTTAGGACTGTTTTTATAAAAACCTTAATTTCTCTACGAGTATACATGCTATCCTTATAAAAATAAACACAGTACATTACAATGAGCTACTTAATCATAATGTGCACTTTGAACGCTTTTGCTACATTAGTTTTGACAGGGTTATCCAAAAGATCTTCGTTCTTTTTCAATTTGTTGACGGTCCTCTATTCGATTTCGGGGAAAACTCTTCGCGAAAATATATGACGCGTACTATTTTGTTTACACACCTGGAGTTTCACCACATTTCGATTTATATTTCTTTCATTACTTACTTAATTACCAATTATGCTTAACTTTTGGACACCAGTGAAGTTTAAATACGTCAGCAGTTTCAGCTCCAAATTTGCAATTACGATTTCCAATAAGAAGGTGTTAATCTGTGCAGCCAATCGTTCTATTGCAGGAGAACGAATGTATAAATTATTTTTGAAAACTGCTGTTGCATTGAATTCGCATAATCAGGGGTGCAAAAATCTAGGCGCCAGAGGGTAGTCTCTCACCACTAAAATTTTAAAGTTTTTTTCGCTCAAAATTTAGTAGCATTCTAGCAGGAATTTTACACAAAATATGAGACGAAGAAAAACGAAATAAATTTTGTGGTGAGAAACTGCCTGCTGGCGCCTAGATTTTTGCACCCCTGCGCATAATCATGATGTAACCTTGGCTGACGGAATTACGATGGCTAGAGAAATTTTGTCTGCCACTCTGCCCGTAGAAATTGAAGGCCGAGTTTTCAAAACAGAGTTTATTGTATTGCCAATTTAAAAATGGTATTTTTATAGAAATATCATCAAACAGACTTGCTAACTATCAAAATATAAAATATATTTGAAGCATTATGTGAGCAAAATTCGCGTCATTTCTAAAAGTGTTTGACATTGCTACCACTGTTTGCTAGTAATTTGTGTTGTACAGTTATACTGAACATGATAAAGAAACATACAACGAATATATTTACTTGAAATAAACTTCCAAAAGTATCTAAATTTCAGAAGACTATGAGGGCTAGTGCAGTTTTCTAGGACTTTTAAAGTTCAGATTCTACGATTTCCACTTTTATTTAAAATAGTGTTGACAAATTTGTCTTAGTTTGAATTATTCAATTGACTTTTAATCCCTTAACCCCTTGAGGAGCGGTGGTATGTCTATGAAAAAACTTTAAATTCCGAAACGCGCCAGAATTTTTATAAAAGAAATTTCGGTTTATTAGAAGCGTAAACTATGGCCCTTTTTCTTATTTACAAATTAAGTTATTTTTAAATAATCTAAAAATGCCATTCAATTAACCCCTTTAAGGGCGGAGGGATTTATTTGATTTCTTCTATTTTAAACAAGATTCAAACTAAAAACTTTTAACGAAATTTTATATTTTTCAGTTTGCGGACAAATTGTTGAAAAATTAACTTTCTTTATTCTAAAATAATAAAAAAAAATTCGGTTATTCTGTTGGGAATGCAATATTACAGATTCATTGTTGCTTGCCTATCAAGGTATTAACCCTTTGACGGTTAAAGAACTTCTATTCATAAAATACTAAAATGATTGAATGACACCGGAATTTAAAAACAAATTTATTTTATAATATATAAATGGTTTATTTTACGTTCTTTGTAAAATTAAAATTTTCATTTAAAAATTCCGGTGTCAGTATGGCATTTCGCAATTCAAATTAAGTGGTATTCTGGGCGCGTATACGCGCTTATAACCACGAAAGGGTTAATAAAACAAAAAATATACTGGCGATATCCAAAAGGTTTTAATAATGAATTAAGAAAGCTCTTTTTTCCTTAGTGATTGGCGTTCGGACAAAACTGTAAACCCTGTATATTGCAGAGCGCTTTCATTGATTAAATGTTTAAATTAATACTCATTAATTTAAACACTTAATCAATGTAGAATAAAGAAAGTTAATTTTTCAATATTTTGTCCGCAAACTGAAAAATATAAAATTTCGTTAAAAGTTTCTAGTTTGAATCTTGTTTAAATTTGAAGGGATCAAATAAATCCCACCGCCCTTAACCCTTTGAGCTCTGATGGGTAAATTTCTTCAAAATTCTAAATGTCACATTGGCACCAGTATTTTGCAAAGAAAAAAAACGGTTTACGATATACGCGAAAAAATGCATTAAGCCATTTTCAAATAAGTTTGGTCGAATTTTCTGGTGTCGATGTGACATTTCGGAATTTAAATTATGCGGTAGAAAATTCTACCATCAGAGCTCAAAGGGTTAAGGGGGTTAATTGAATGATATTTTTAGATTATGTAAGGGAGATATTTCAGTACGGAAGATGCGGCGTTTTGCCTCTATTTTTCATTTAGTTCGAAAAAGGGAAAGAAAGAAACTGTTAAGGTGTTAAACAGTACGAATATTTTTTCTTCGGAAAAAAAACGCAGTCTAACAATCGAAATTTATATAAATGTAGGGAACTGGCAACATTGGCCGTAAGTTCTGTTTTAGAGTATGATATGTAAAATGATTTTTTAATCTTTTTTAATCCTTTAAGCTCTGATGGCTGAATTGTTTCTCCGCGAATGTCAAATTGTCACTAGTATTTCGAAAGAAATATTTTGGTTTTTTATGTGCACGAAATAAATTCACTTACTTTTTTATACATAAATTTCATGGTATGTTTTGGTCATTTTGTGACATTTGACAATTGAAATTAAGTGGAAAGAAATTCACCTACAACAGCTTAAAGTATTTTAAATCCTTCTGGACGAGCCAAGTTTTCCTGTTTGACCAACAATTCTAATACAAAAATTCATTCACATCGGAAAGTTCCAAATATGAGTATTTACTTTATATCACAGGTGTCAAACTGTGTCCCGCCAGATACACATAAAATTTTAATAAAAATGTCTAGTTCTCCGATTGTAGAGATACGATGATTAGATAAATAAATGATTACTATTAACCTTCCTACCCTGAATGGGTCTAATCGACCCATACACATAATTCGTTTTATACGATTCGAACCAGAACTTTTTTCATAAAGAAAGTTAAATAACAGATTTCGAGAAATACACTGGTGTCCAAAATTTAAGCATAATTGGTAATTAAGTAATTATTTTTAAGTAATGAAAGAAATATGAATCGGAATGTGCTGAAACTCCAGGTGTGTAAACAAAATAGTACGCGTCACATATTTTCGCGAAGAGTTTCCCCCGAAATCGAACAGGGGTCCGTCAACAAATTGAAAAAGAACGAAGATCTTTTGGATAACCCTGTCAAAACTAATGTAGCAAAAGCGTTCAAACTGCACATTATGATTAATTGGCTTATTGTAATGTACTGTGTTAATTTTTACAAGGATAGCATGTATACTCGTAGAGAAATTAAGGTTTTTATAAAAACAGTCCTAAGTTTTTTGCTTATAATTTGCAGAGTTCTTAATATAAAATAGTGTTCTTTTTTTGAAAAAATGACAAACATCATTGTACACAATATCCTGTCATCAGAATTAAAAAATAATAAAATTTGTATGACAAATGAGCAGGTTTACTAAATAATTTTTTACTGCGCATGCGTGAACGCTATTAAAATTTCATTTGCATATTATGTTAGTTAAATGTATAGAGCAACTTTTGTGAAAGTCACAAAAACATAGCTTAAAAATTCTGAAAATTATCGTTGATAGAATGAGATCAAAATCCTTTATTCCCTAAATGAAGCAAAAAGATGAGGGGCTGTATCCATATTCCATTGTTTAGTGCCTACACAATATTGCACGTACAACTATATTCAGGTAAAACCCCTGATTTTTTTGCTTCCTTTAGGAATAACGGATTTTGAGTTGATTCTATAGGCTCCCATTTTCAGAATTTTCAAGCTATGTTTTTGAAACTTTTACAGAAGTTGCTCTATACATTTAGCTAACACAATATGCAAATGACATTTTGATATCGTTGACGCATACGCAATGAAAAATTATTTAGTAAACATACTCATTTTTCATACAATTTTTATTATTTTTTAATTCTGATGACAGGGTATTGTGTACAATGATGTTTGTCATTTTTTCAAAAAAGAACACTATTTTATATTAAGAACTCTGCAAACTATAAGCAAAAAAAATTAGGACTGTTTTTATAAAAACCTTAATTTCTCTACGAGTATACATGCTATCCTTGTAAAAATTAACACAGTACTTTACAATAAGCCAATTAATCATAATGTGCAGTTTGAACGCTTTTGCTACATTAGTTTTGACAGGGTTATCCAAAAGTTCTTCGTTCTTTTTCAATTTGTTGACGGTCCCCTGTTCGATTTCGGGGAAAACTCTTCGCGAAAATATGTGACGCGTACTATTTTGTTTACACACCTGGAGTTTCAGCACATTCCGATTCATATTTCTTTCATTACTTAAAAATAATTACTTAATTACCAATTATGCTTAAATTTTGGACACCAGTGTAAGTCAATTAAGTATATTAAAATGTTTTAAATAATAATTCTGGTGTGAAATGTTTTAATCAAGATTGAATAAAATTTGAACAGGGTAGGAAGGTTAAATTTCAGTGGTACCCAGCAGGCAACAGTTTGAAACCTCTGCTTTGTGTGATTGCTAAATCTAGGGGTCGGAGCATATAGGACAGATTTTACTATTCTCACCACAATTTTTTATGAATAATCTTTAAGATACATTTTTACAAGACATGCGACATTAATATATCATGGTTAATGGTTTAAGTTTAATGGTAAAAAATTCTGGTCAGAACAATAAAATTTTTCCTACATGCTCCAACCCCTGCTAAATCTCTTTTATTGCACAAAGGAACAAATACCATTCTTTAACCGCTTCCGTGATTTGCCTGAATGTCATACGGGCAACGTATTTTTGCCAATCATGATTTACCCATACAACGTACGGGCATCCACATTCCAATGACGATTTATTATTCTCGGCAGCAAATTTTTATTTTAAATTTTGCCTCTTTTAATCCAAGCATTTTTCTGATTCAATTAGGCAAAAATTTCTGTTTTCGAAAGTACCGAGGATAAAATATTTAAAATTCTGTAAAATACATGAAAATTTAGGCATAAATTTAAAGTTCTTTGTCGAAAATACTGATTAGTTTAGTGCCTAATTATGGTGTGATTACTAAATTTATAAATAAAACTGGTCACGAAACAGGCAACTCCCAGCCTAGTGAAATATTAATACCAGTAGCTCTTTTCGAGAGTTTTTTCTAAGTTATCAGAAGTTATCAATGATCTCTAGAAGTTATACGATTAGACAGAGGAAAGATTGCAGTTACAACATTCTAGTGTTAAAAATTTAAACTGTACACAGACTACATAAAATGTATATGTGAGATCCTGTATTGCCAGATTTGGCCTCTTTTTTTAGTTGAGAAATTTTACGATCCCATTAAAACTCAATATTGTACTGTTTTCTTCATTTAATGACACCTATTGCCTCATTCATAAAGTGAGTATTTTTCTTTCAAAATTTCTAATGTGAATTCGAAGTTTTTAATTTCAAAGTGCAGACCAATCTGTCAACTTAAGTTAGACCGATTCTGAAGCAGCTGTTCGATAGCGTAGTTCAAAACTAAGTAAAAGATATACAAGGTTCGCACACTCCTTGGAATTTCCAAGGACTCTGGCACCACTATTAAAAATAAGAAAATTTACATTTAATTTTTAAACCACAACATTCGAAATCCCGACCTTCATTCACAGATTTTACGATATTTTTCAGCAGCGAAATACTTTGAAAATATTTTTAAAATTTAGAGGTAGTACTGTGCGAACCCTAGATATAATTGCTTTATATGTGCTGCTTAAAGATTTGAAACCAAATTTTAATAAAACATTACTACTTTTTTGTTCACAGCAATTACACAGTTTACAACTCTAACCAGAATTTTTTGACACTGTAAATAATTGATTCAAACTCCTTGTAAATCTCAAAGAGAGTACAAAACCTGTGTATGTCATACCAATAAAAACTAAAACACAATAATGCCCATATATAACAAATGTATAATACAATATAACAAATTAATAATAATAAATTTTTAACCCATTCGTGCCCACCACCTTTTACGCAAATTTTAATCGGTTGACACCACTATTTTTAAAAGAATTAAGTTTAGTTTATTAATTACGAAAATGTTTCAATTAAATAAAATAAAGATTGCTGTTCTTTTTTACCGATGTCAAAAACAGTGCTACATGCAACTTTTGAAGCGTCCCTAAAAAGGGACGCTAGGCATTAATGGGTTAATTTAAAGCGCTGTCGGAATGCATCGGGGTATTGCAAACACTCATACTGCAGAATGAATGGCAAAAATTGTTTGACTCCCTATTAACCATATTAAAGGTACTACCAATTTTAAAAACGATCATATTACTTTAAATTACATTCAGTCATTTCTATTAAAAGAAGTATTTTTTATTCCAAATACAAATCTTTGCAAGTAAAAAATAAAAATTCAAGAGAACTGTAATAAATGACATATTGTATTTGAGTTCTTTTAAAGTTATATCGTCTCAAATCCAATAGAGACCTTCCAGAAAGTAAAATATCAGAAAAAAGTACACGTAAAGGGCATATCCGGATAAGCATTGGAAATATGCCTTTCAATCAAATTTCTTGATTTTTCCCCAGGTGTATCTGCATATCTGGCAATGTATTTCCCCTATTATCAGCTTATAAATATTAATATTTTAAGCGATAAAAACGTTTTTTCAATTTTTTAAAAACCTCATTTTCTCAAAAACTACTATACCGAATTACATGTGATTTATTGAGTTTATACAGACATTAAAGATGCATAACTGGTAAGTTTTGTAAAATTTTCTGATTATAAAAGTGTGTGAAAAAACGATTAATTTTTTTTGAAAAATAAAAATCATATCTTATAGTTGTCGGAAAATTACCATTTTCTAGTAAAAAATTCCTCATATGTGCCCATATATTATATATAAAAGCTGTAAGTTTGCGCTGGGTACTACATATAAATATTTAGAATAGTATGTATAAAATTAATTAAAATTCATTTAAAGGCGTTACTTTGGGCGGAGCTACGCAACTTTGAAATCCGAAGAATCTTTGGAATAATGTCAATCGAAAATGTGTCAACTGATGTATTTTAGATTTCATTAATAGTATAGGTCATAATTTTCAACTCAGTCCATATTATTTCGATATCGAAAACTAATGGTTTCTATCGAAGACAATATTCCGAAAAATATTTTCAATTGGAAAACAACAACACTCTTCGATATCTAAATGTTACGACAGTTACTATAATGATTTTTATTCGAACATTCTCACCACTTTTAATGAAGGGTAATATGAGTCAGTAGTTCAGTTTTTTTCCTTGCAACGCTAACCAAATGAGTACCATATAATTACTAGAATTGGAGCCTAATGCACTCTTATAATTTTGAGATATCATCAGGATTGGGTAGTAACAGAAAATTTTTTATTCAAGATATATGCTAATAACTTTTTTTTTAATAACAGATACCTAAAGCTATTTAATCCGAAGATAAATATTACCGAAGGATTCATAATGTGAGTTAAAAGAAAAAAAAAGAAAGCTGACAGCATTGGATGATATTTTGTATTCAAAAATATATTTCTACAATTTTGAAACGTTTTATGTTTGATGAGATAAAGAATGCTTTTTTAAATAAATATAGTCCAAAAAAGCAGTGGAAAAATTAACAGAAGATAAAACATTGCAAAGACATAGCTAATTTTATGCGAATATATTATAATCTTATATGTAAATACATAGTCGGTTTCAGTTCTTTAGGCCTCACTGTCAAGAACAGTGACTTTTTTTAAGGAAAAAAAGCAGCTGACACTTGATAATGTATAGCATTATTTTATACATAAAAATTAAAAAAAAAATATTTTTTTTTCTGTAACCACGAGTTTTTTCAAGAAACTTCCTCAACAATCACATTTCGAATTATTATTCTTAGATAACATCATAAGAAATAGAAATCATTCATTAACCATTACGTAGACATAAGCGTTTAACATGATGGTAATCAGGGCCCATAGCTCGGTTAAAAAGTTTGAAACTACTAGCTATAATTTCTCTTTATAAAAACTGATGAAAGCCATTTTCATTTAAATTGGCTGTGATCACTGTTGTTACATTTCGATATGGAAGAATGTAGTTAGTTTCTATGACAAAAATATTCTTCCTTGTTTTTGTATGGGACACCAACAACTTTTTTTTTTTTCGAAGCGGTATCGTCAGCTTCGAAAATGATGCTCATGCGTTCTTTAAAATTTAAAATACACCAATTCTCTAAGTATACATTCCAAAGATTCCTCGGATTTCAAAGTTGCGTAGCTCCGCCCAAAGTAACGCCTTTAAATGAATTTTAATTAATTTTATACATACTTTTGTAAATATTTATATGTAGTACCCAACGCAAACTTACAGCTTTTATATATAATATATGGGCATATATGATGAATTTTTTACTAGAAAATGGTAATTTTCCGACAACTATAAGATGTGATTTTTATTTTTCAAAAAATTTTAATCGCTTTTTCACACACTTTTTATAATCAGAAAATTATACAAAACCTACCAGTTATGCATCTTTAATGTCTATATAAACTCAATAAATCACATGTAATTCGGTACAGTAGTTTTTGAGAAAATGAGGTTTTTAAAAAAATCGAAAAAACATTTTTATCTAATAAAATATCAATATTTATAAGCTAATAATAGGGGATATAGATTGTCAGATATGTAGATATACCTGGGGAAAAAATCAAGAAATTTGATTGAAAGGCATGTTTTCAATGGTTATCCGGCTATGCCCTTTGAGAATTTCGGAAGCCATAAAAGGATTCAAAGCTGTAGATGAGTCTTTACAATGTTTTTAGAATGCAATTCAATACATTTGTTATTGGTATTCTTGACATCTACATTTTTTCCCATGTTTTATAAATAAATAAATTAACATTGTTCAAAGTAATAAATAAAATCAATAAATAAACTAATGAGGTCGAATTGGATTACTTTTTCAAAAGAATTGTTATAATAATATTAGAATTCTAGTTCACCATTGTTGTTATTTATTTCAAATTTAATAATTAACAGCGTTTAATCCCTCGATAGACAGCGGTCTATATTATATTCCATTTAATTTTAATCCTTTCAGCTCTGTTGGGTAAATTTCTTTAAAATTCCAAATGTCACATTGGAACCAGCATTTTGCAAGAAAAAAATTCGTATTCGGATATACACGGGGGAAAAAATGCATTAAACCTTTTTCAAATAAATTTGGGTGAATATTCAGTGCCATTGCGATATTTCGTAATTAAAATCAAGTGGTAGAAAATTCAAACATTAGAACTTAAAGGGTTAATCAAGATTTCCATCAGAAACTTTTCATAAAATTTTATTAATATATCTTTTGTATAAAATAGTAATTTTTTTCCATATTTTAAAATAAATTTTTAGAACGTTATTTGTGAGTTATACATTGAGGAAACACAATTACGTACTTTTGAAAGTGTTGAAAAAGTTCTTATAAAAGTGGAAGTAATGATAAAATACAGTTATCAACTTTTACATACTTTTGTTACCATTATGTTTGAATAGAAAATACATAGTTGAATATGATCACCACTATTCAGAAATAATGAAAATAAAAATGTAAAAGCAGATTTGCCAATTTAGTGGATTTTTTAATACGGATCTTTCCATTTACTAATCTCTGCAGTAATTTTAACCTTTCGGACTCCGGTGCCTCTTACACAAATTTTATTCGATTAGCACTACTTTTTTAAAAGAACTTTTCTTGAAGTCGACAATTTCAAAAATTCTCTGATTAAATAAGGATAATTTTATTCTCCTTTATTACTGGTGCTAAAAAACAAATTTTGGAAAGAAAGACTATGTCTCCGCAGCGGAGACAACGGAGTGGCAAGGGTTAAAATTGTGGGTTTAAAAAATTTCTTAATATCATAAATAATATTAACCCTTTCAGCTCTGGGCATGTGTTTTCTGCAGAAAACTCATATGCACATTGGCGCCAGTATTTTGTAAACAAAATATTCGCTTTATAATGTATACTGGAAAAAAAAGAATGCATTATTTATTTTCAAATAAATTTGGATGAGTATTCCAGTGCTAATGTGGCAATTGGAGATTAAAATTTAGTGGGAAGATTTTCATCCATCCGAACTCAGAGGATTAAAAAAAAATAAAAAAATTCTTATCTTGAGAAATGATGTTTGATGAAAGATCTAATTGTAACCAACTGTCGTACAAACAACTAGAATGGGAAAATTGCAACTTAACTTATCGGAGATATCTCATTAGTTGAATAAGGCCATGAAAACTTTTCAAAAATAATGGATGGCAGCAAACATAGCAATTACCGTAATTTCGTGTAGATAAGCCGCAGCTCAAACAATTCTGTTTCGGCCCAGAAAATTTCAAAAATAAAATGTAACATTTTGTATCGCGGTATATATCTATCTTAAATTACTGAATAGATTTTCTGGGTCAAAAATGAATTGTTTGAGCTGCGGCTTATCTACACGAAATTACGGTATGAGCTATGCGATTTACAAATATCTTCCACTGGTCTGCTTTTTGAGAACTAGTGATTATTTTGAAAGAAATTCGTTGTAGGTTTCTGCAACAGTTCTAAGAAAAAAGCTCGTCCAGGTATATTTCTATGAAACTCATAAAAAATATATTTCTTTAAATGAAAGGGTGTTCAAAAAGGGACCACTTGGAAGCCCTTGTTACTCTACAAACTCCCATGGAAGTAGGCCAATATCTTGTAAAAAATTGGGTTTAGTTTTTATTTTGTTGCAGTGTTTCTATTAAAAAATATATTTATTTTTTGAAAAAAAAAAGTTTAACCGATGCTATTAAATTTACTTCTATAGTATCAAAAACTATCTGAATAATTCTGTCTAACAACAGAACGTAAAATCCTATTCAGTAATAATAAGATGTAAAATAAATTATAGCTGAATTGCAGTTATCATGCTGTATAATTTCTAAAAATAATACAAATCGAACCTTTGGGAAGGTAAAACTGTTTCCTTCTCGGAGAATTAATGGAGATAAATAATGCATCCCTTTTACCTCAATGGAATTTTAAGACAATTACAATTGAAAACAGAACACTTAAATTTATAGAGCTTTACAGCATTAAAGTTTCATTACACAATTAAAAATAAGAGTCAAAATTACTTCATTGTAACCTAAGAGCTTAAACTTCCTTTGTATTGTTTATTAAATTATAGTCTGCGAGACATCCATAATGTTTCTCATTTCAATATTTTATTATTTTTTCACTACTCTTTAAGTATTAGCTTTGTAAAAAGTAACGCTCATTTTATCCCTTTGATACCATTCGGGATATATGCGTTTATCTGATAAATAGAAGGGCTACTGCAGATGATCAGTGCAGTATTACCAATGGTGTAGTTTCTTTTGGATTTTTTTATGACTAAATTTTCCTTGATTTCGCTTTCATTAATGTCTAATAAAAAAGATTATTTTATTATTACAAAAACTACGGAGCTTATCAAGAAATCTCAATTTAACCCATTCGTGCCCAGTATCTTTTGCGTAAATTTTATTTGGTTGGCACCACTATTTTTAGAAGATTTAAGTTTAGTTCATTAATCACGAAAATGCATCATTTAAATAAAATAATTATTGTTTTTCTTTTTTAACGGTATCAAAAACAGTGCTGAATGCACCTTTTGAAGCGTCTCTAAAAAGGGACGCTAGGCACTAATGGGTTAAAAAAAGTAGCCCAATACTGTCCTAGAATTGCTAGTGGGCTTCCTTTTTAAAATTCAGGTTTTTTGGCACTACTCGTTTAAGATGGTGATATTCTTTTTGTTTTCAAATTAATATGTCATTAAATAAGGCAAATTTTGAAATTTCAAAAATGTGGTTCCAATCAACAAATTATTGGTTAACCAATTATTAATCGCTCCCAGAGCAGCATTCCCACGTCCGGAACCACCTAATTTTAATTCCAAACTCGCCAACGGCTCAAACAATATTTTAACAAAATTTTGATTTTCAATGAAAATTTGAAGTAAAGAGTTTTTAATAAAAAAAAAAGTCATTTGCCATTTCCGGTGTCTGTCAGTCATTTCATCATTTTACGAACAGAACTGTTCTGTGCCGGAAACGGTTAAAAAAAATGTGTAGCCGTTGGCAACTATATTTTTCTATAGGTACCAGGGCCAAAAGAAAAAAAAAGCTTCTATCAGACAGCTCCCGATAATTTTCCAGAAAAAATATACCATAATAATACTCCTTTAAATAGCTGTCCGAATTGAATATACAGTCAGGAAAACTCGTATATATACACTAAATTTTCTTTATTTTTAAAAAAATAATTTCCGTATTCCTAGGTATCATGTTTCATTCCTGAATTCTCCCGACAGTTTATAAAAGTGGGGGAGATTCCTTTAATTCTTAGCACGCATGCTTATTGAGTCTATTAACCCTTTGAGCTCTGGGGTGTAAATTTCTTAAAAATTCGAAATGTCACATTGGCACTAGTATTTTGCAAAGAAAAAAACTGGTTAACAATAAACACGAAAAAAAAAAGCTTTAAACCTTTTTCAAATAAATTTGGTCGAATTTTCTGGTGCTTAAGTGACATTTCGAAATTAAAATTATGTGGTAGAAAATTCTACCATCAGAGCTCAAGGGGTTAATATTAAATCCGAATTTATTTTTTAACACTAGAACCGCGGGAAATTTTACCCAATTTTTATAAAAATAATTCACACATGAATTTTTATTTAAGTCTATTTAACTTATTTATTTTAATTAATTTTTGTGCAGCTTATATGTAAATTATTTTAAGAAGACTTATCTGGTTCGAATCGACATTTTTTCACTGAGTACGGGTCAAAATGACCCGTCTCCGCGGTTCTAGTGTTAAATTAATGTCCAAAATTCTATAAATTAAGATTTCTAATTAAAAAAGACAAAGGTTTCGAATTTAAAAATAAGTAACAATTACTTTTCTCATTCATTCAAATGTTCTCACAATATATCTTTTATTGTTGAGAAATTTAATAATACTAAAGTTACATTTATAAAGTTGTTTATAAATAAATATTCACATTTAAAATATATTTTAAATAAACGCATTTAAAAGATACTAAAAACAAATAAATAAATAAATGAAAAAAAAACGATATTTCTAATATATATATATGTGTATATATGTATATATATAATATTTTTATCGAATAAAAATGCAATATTCATACTTTACCTCTAGCAATCTACGTAAAAATAATTTAAAAATTCAGGTTTCTATCTTCTTTTAATATTAAAGTATAAAAACTCCAGGAACAATTTTATTGAAGATTAAATATTTCTGATATTAACTTCAAAATGTATAGCTTTTTGAAGAAATTGATCAAGCCATACTCACTTGAAGCACACATATTCACTTCAAAGAGATTCCCTGCTGTACAAATATAGCGCAGTGTTAGCGTTTTCGCCACTTATGGTGAGATGACTGGTTCCAATCCATCATCAGCTGCTTTTGCTTTTACCCATTTTTCTCCAATTCACGGATATTTTACTTCTTGTAACGGAGGGAAAAAAACGGATATTTCGTAAATGCATAGAAATATTCTTGCAGCATTGCTGCCAGCAGATTTTCCGCGAATTGAAGAAAGTTTTTTTAAGAGTGTAGCAACAGTTTCCAGTGGAAGTCCTGTTATCGGTAATTATGATTTATTTGTCTTAGTCCGTGTTGCCACTGAAGAATAATACAAATAATATAATCAAATATACCGGCTATTTTTTGTTCACACATTATAGTTAGATGGCTTCGATTTTAGTGCGATTCGAAAAGCTTGAAAACTGGCATCTATTATAATTCCACAGCTAACAACATTCACTTTTTTTACCCATTGACAGTCGAAACTATACAGTTGTGTCATCTTCGGTATTTTTTCAAAAAAAAAAAAAAAAAGTTTGGCACTACGAAATTTCAAATATGATCTTCGCTTAATTTATTGGCCAAAGTTTCCGCAATGATGTATGGCAAAAATTTTAATTCAAAAATAGCGATAAATTGGTAGTTAATTTAAGCATGCTTATTTATTTTAATCGTTCGTCAAAGCAGGAAATGAGTTAATTCGAATAAAAGAGAGATTTTGTGACACAAAAGATGTTAATTTGAGCGTGCTTTACAAGATTTTTACTCTTTTGTAGTAGTTTTCAAAATTTTGTTGCTGGTTTTCAAAACAGAAATTTTCGACGAATTTGTCGTAGAAATACTTCGACTAATTAAGCCTTTTTTTAATACAAAATTACTGAAGGAATCATCATGGATTATAAATATCCTATGCGTCACAACTCGAGAGGTTATCGTCGCCAGAGTCCTATTAACCCTCTAATACCCCTGACAGCATGTATGCTACAACCCAGGGCTTAGAAAATTGTACATGCTCGACATTAGTTATGCCAGATGAGGTACTTTTTTAATATTAGATTGGCACCATTTTTTTGTATTGGTAAAATTTTTTTAACTTAATGGTATATTAATCAACCGGGATTTTATCCTTTAATAAAAGTGGTACGAATCAAATTTTAAAAAAAGTAGCCCGTCTGGCAACACTGGTGTCGAGCACGTAGGTTTTCCGAGCTCTGCTACCACCTGTTTTTCCAATTTAGTTTATTTCTTTTCTTCAGATATTCCAAATTCATACCAGAAATTTAAAATAACACTGCTGGCATTACTTAACTGGCATTCCTTCTTTAACTCACAGAGTAGTAACAGAGCCTCAACTCAGCTTGAAAAGAGCGCCCTCAGTGGATCACTTAAAAACTAAACCACCGCGTTGGCGATTTTTATCATCGTGATTTCTGTTTATCTGTAACCTTATTCTGCTTGGCGTTTCTTGCTGAATGCTGATTTGAATATCTTTGCGCAGTGCTTATGCTATTTGATCTTACATTTCCGCGCTTATATTGATTCGTAATTATTACTCTTATTATTCTTGAATTTTCAAATTTAAATTATTAGATCGTTATGTTACGAGGAGACACATGTATTGTTTGCAAGACGAATACGTCAAAGTTATTTCATAATTCTTTCATAAAGGGCATAGCCGGATAAGCATTGGAAACATGCCTTTCAATCAAATTTCTTGATTTTTTTCCCAGGTGTATCTACATATGTGACAATGTATTTCCCCTGTTGATAGCTTATAAACGTTAATATTTTAAGAGATAAAAATGTTTTTTTGATTTTTTAAAAAACCTCATTTTCTCAAAAACTATTGTACCGAATTACATGTGATTTATTGAGTTTATATAGACATTAAAGATGCATAACTGGTAAGTTTTGTAAAATTTTCTGATTATAAAAAGTGTGTGAAAAAACAATTAAAAATTTTTGAAAAATAAAAATCAAATCTTATTGTCGGAAAATTACCATTTTCTAGTAAAAAATTCCTCATATATGCCCATATATTATATATAAAAGCTGTAAGTTTGCGTTGGGTACTACATATAAATATTTACAAAAGTATGTATAAAATTAATTAAAATTCGTTAAAAGGCGTTACTTTGGGCGGAGCTACGCAACTTTGAAATCCGAAGTATCTTTGGAACAATGTCAATAGAAAATGTGTCAACTGATGTATTTTAGATTTCATTAATAATATAGGTCATAATTTTCAACTCAGTCCATATTATTTCGATATCGAAAAGTGATGGTTTCTATCGAAGGCAATATTCTCAAAAATATTTTCAATTGGAAAACAACAGCACTCTTCGATATCTAAATGTTACGACAGTTACTATAATGATTTTTATTCGAAAATTTTCACCACTTTTAATGAAGGGTAATATGAGAAAGTAGTTTAGTTTTTATTTACGTATTTGTTTATTTATTGTGCAACGGAAATCAAATATGAATATTAAATAACTAGAATTGGAGTCTAATCCACTCTTTTAATTCTGAGATATTATCAGGATTGGGTAGTAACAGACAATTTTTTATTCAAGATATATCAGGGTTCGCACACTCCTTATATTTTGTAAGGACTCTGACACCACTATTAATGATAAGAAAGCTTATATTTAGTTTTTAAGAGACAGAATTCGCAACCACCTCCTCGATTCGCAACTTTCACACTATTTTTATGCAGTGAAACACATTGAAAATGCTGTAAAAATTTAGTGGTGCGAACCCTGTATATACTAAAGTATTTAATCCGAAGATAAATATTATCGAAAGGCTCATAATGTGAGTTAAAAGGAAAAAAAGGAAGCTGACAGCACTGGATGATATTTAGTATTGAAAAATATACAACATATTGGAAACTACAATTTTGAACAGTTTTATGTTTGATGAGATAAAAAATGCTTTTTTAAATAAATATAGTTCAAAAAAGCAGTGGAAAAATTAACAGAAGATAAAATATTGTAAAGACATAGCTAATTTCATGCGAATATATTATAATCTTATATGTAAATACATAGTCGGTTTCAGTGCTTTAGGCCTCACTGTCAAGAACAGTGACTTTTATGAGGAAAAAAAAACAGCTGACACTTGATAATGCATTACATTATTTTATACATAAAAATAAAAAATATTTTTTTCTGTAATCATGAGTTTTTTCAAGAAACTTCCTTAACAATCACATTTCGAATTATCATTCTTAGATAACATAATAAGAAATAGAAATAATTCGTTATATTAAATTTGCTTCTGATCACGGCGGTTAACCATTATTTAGACATAAACATTTAACATGATGGTAATCAAGGCCCATCGCTCGGTTAAAAAGCTGGAAACTACTAACTATAATTTCTCTTTATAAAAACTGATGAAAGCCATTTTCATTTAAATTGGCTGTGATCACTGTTGTTGCATTTCGATATCTAAGAATGTAATTAGTTTCTATGACAAAAATATTCTTCCTTGTTTTTGTGTGCGACACCAACAAAAAGTTTTGTTATCGAAACCGTATCGTCAGCGTTGAGAATGATGCTCTTGTGTTCATTAAAATTTAAAATACAGAAATTCTGTAAGTATACATTCCAAAGATTCTTCGGATTTCAAAGTTGCGTAACTCCGCCCAAAGTAACGCCTTTAAATGGATTTTAATTAATTTTATACATAATTTTGTAAATATATATATGTATTACCCAACGCAAACTTACAGTTTTTATATATAATATATGGGCACATATGAGGAATTTTTTACTAGAAAATGGTAATTTTCCGACAACTATAAGATATGATTTTTATTTTTCAAAAATTTTTAATCGCTTTTTCACACACTTTTTATAATCCGAAAATTGTACAAAACTTACCAGTTATGCATCTTTCATGTCTATATAAACTCAATAAATCACATGTAATTCGGTACAGTAGTTTTGGAAAAAATGAGGTTTTTAAAAAATCGAAAAAACCTTTTTATCTCATAAAATATCAATATATATAAGCTAATAATAGGGGAAATAGATTGTCAGATATGTAGATACACCTGGGAAAAAATCAAGACATTTGATTGAAAGGCATGTTTTCAATGCTTATCCGGCTATGCCCTTTCGAAACAAGAAGCAGCAAGCCGTCGCTGTATTTTTTTTTCTTTTTTCCCTAATCATTTGTCGCCAAGGAAGCAATGTTTCGCCGAATTAGCAACCTCTCTTATGTTATGATCGTAGTTTCAGAGTGGTCCGCTCGTGTCGCTACTGTCTATGCGTAATCCCATGTTAAACAAGTTGCCATTACAGTGTATGAAAGTTAATTCTCTGTTCCGTACTCTGTGCATTAACTAAAGCGAAATTTATTATGGAAATATTCTGATGTATATTCAGATTCTCTTTATTACGGACTTAATAGAACGTACTGGGAATTAGCGGGCTAATTACAGGATTCGTATGCTTCAATGACTTTCAAGCACATTTTACCAAATTTTTTGTAAAGTAAAATTTGCCATATTTAATCAAAAACAAAGCTATCTTCAGATATATCGACCTGTATTTTAGGATATTGTTTGTACTAAATCATCTAAAATTTCCTGAATCCCTTGAGGGCTACTTCAATGAATCACATTGTCTACAATAAACATTTTATTAAACCAAGAGGACGGGCGCGGGGTGTATTGACACCCCGAAACCACGCAGCGTATTAATGCTTTTTACCGTGTCTCTAATAAATATAAATAATTGTCACCTTAATTACTCAGAGACAATTGTTACAAATTGTGCGATAAAATGGGTTGACGATTATTTAAAAAAATAGTGGTGACAATTGTAAAAAACATACGTACTCTGGGTCTATGAGACCCGGCGCGCGTCTTTCCGGTTATTAAATGTCTATAGTTCAATTTAAGTTTATTAGATTTGAAATCACCGATATGGTACTGGCAATGGAAATCTGATGATGATGGAATAAATTATTTCAAAAGAGAATTTAGAAGCGGAATCGTTCAGAATGCCAACCGTACAGATTTCTGGGTATCATTAATTTCGATTTATAATAAATTATTCTTTTATTTAATGACGAGTGTTAATGATAAAATAAAAAGAATACCCCCTAAATGAAAAAAAAATCACTAAAAATTCCGAAAGTTTCTCAGTTTTAGTATTATATGTATATTTTAGCTTCAATTTTAACCCATTCGTGCCCAGCATCTTTTGCGTAAATTTTATTTGGTTGACACCATTATATTTAGAAGATTTAAGTTTGGTTCATTAATCACGAAAATGCATCATTTAAATAAAATAATTATTGCTTTTCTTTTTTACCGGTGTCAAAAACAGTACTGAATGCACCTTTTGAAGCGCCCTTAAAAAGGGATGCTAGACACTAATGGGTTAACTTCTAGATTTGACAGATCCTTTAAAAAAACTATACAATATTGTGATATTTTTGTAAAAATGGATACCACAAATGAAAACGCGAAATGAAGAATACGAAACTGTCATTTTTCTAACGTATGCGAAGTATGTTTAATATGCTTTAGAGTCGTTTTAAAAATTCATCTAAATTTTCTTTACAAACACATTTTTTTTATTTAATGTTTTAAAACGAAATAGATACCATGTTATCGTATGAATTTCTTTTAAAAAATGTAAAATATACGCCAAAATAATGCATAATACAAATATAATGTAATAATACATATGCATCTATTTGAATTTTCGAAAAATACGACACAGCAAAGAAGAATAAAGTATTCAATTTATGCAGAATGGATATTAATCTTATTAAAATCCTACACAGCAACGTTACGAAAACAACACTTTATCTGAGAAATTGCAGGAGCGTAAATATTTGATGTTGTATTAAACTTAGGATTTCGGCAGTGGATTGAAATGTAAACAACTATAAAACAAACAATAATTTATTTTCATTATCAAGATAGAGTGCAACTCCTTATGGTAATATGTACTACTCTAATTCAATACGTAAAAGAAAAAAAAGAGAGATTGCACTGCCTTATAAAATACATGATATCTGAAAAAAGGAAAAATTAGAAAATCTTTATAAAAAGTTGATGTACAAAATACTCTTCACACGTGCCTGAGGAATTCATAGAGATTTAATTTAAAAAGAAATTTATTCAAAAAATGAACATATATATCCAAATGGGATTCAAAATATTAGAATATTTCCAAAAGTTTTGATTGGTCAGTGAAAACGATAATATTTACATAAATGGCGGCATTGTACAGGTAGTACGCATATAAAAGTTTGTATTGCCTTCAGTTTTCGATAGTTGTGAGTTTAAAATGAGCTGGACAAAAGACATGCTATACTCTGAAAATGTTGTGATTGTGAAATTCATAAGTAGAAAAAAAGCGAGAACACGGAGTGGGTGACTCAGTTTCTACCACACTGCGACGAAAGCACCAACTTCATTTTCATTTGCATATACCAAATCAAAGCTACCTTCTTACTTGTAAGCAAAAGATGTCCAGATAGCGGTGGTGCAAAGAGCAATTGCAAAGGAAGTGGCGTAACCAGGGTAATTTTTAAAGGTCTGTTTGCCTTATCTAATCAGAAATTTTTCTGTCATGAATCAAGTAGAAAAATAAAACTTTACAATATCACTGGTGTTGGTTACTAACCTTTTGTTACGTAACTGAAAGGGGTTTCCAGGACTGGAATAACTTATTTTTTAATGATGAATTAGTCTTTTGTGCACCGTCCGGTCATTTTTGGTCATTTGGTCAGTGTTTGGCGTTGCAAGTAAGAGGCTTTTAATAGTGAGTGTTTGAAACAATCACTGATGTTCAACACATCAGTCCTGATTTCAGAGCTTTCAAACTGACCACCAACTGAATACTAGTATTTTCATTTTTAGATTTTTCCTTCGCATTGTACAGCAAGCACTTTGGTGATTAATTCGAACGCAAATGTTGTAGAAATCTACTATGAAATTTTCCGTTAAAAAATATTGGTATTCAGTTGGTGGATCATTTGGGAGCCTTTCGATTTGACGGTATATGAATGCTGAGGATTTAGGAAAACTGTGCATTTTTATAAAAAAAAAGTAAATATCGAAATATACATAAAGGTACTTGAGCACTTTATGATTCCATCATAGGAATATTTATTTGAGTATAATGTTATATTCAAACAAGTCTCTGCATCTTGCCACACGTCAAAGTACACCATTGCTTGGCCGAAACAATTTTCTTATTAAAGCGTTCCAGAAAATACGAAATTCAGAGAATCTGAATTCACAGAAATCCTCATTAACAAATTTAGGTTTGTTTAATAACGAACTGTCTTCGTCTATTAAAGAAAAAAATCTTTTTCAAATTTCTATTTAAATTTCTGGTATGAATATGGATATGGAATATCTGAAAAAATCCACTCAATCGTAAACACTGATGGTAGAAAAAAATGCTACCATGGTTATTAGAGGGTTAAACCAGGGGTGCAAAAATCTAGGCGCCAGTGGCTAATCTCACACCACAAAAATTTCAAAGTCTTCTTCGCTCAAAATTTAACAGCAATCTTACTAGAATTTAACACGAAATATTAGATAAAAAGAAATGAAATAATTTTAGTGGTGAGAGACTGCCTGCTGGCGCCCAGATTTTTGCACCCCTGGGTTAAACCATTCTGCGTTTTTAATGGAATATATGCCTCCATTGAAGGTGTCTTAAGAATCTTACTTTTCACTTAACGGTGCAATTGAGCAGCATGTCACACTTAATTTTTTTCTCAGTTCCTATGAAACATAAAAGTATAAAATTTTTATTATACACAACTTAATATCTCTTCTATTTAAAATAATTTTTAATACTCTACATTAAAGTGTTATTTTATTCATTTAATGTTTAATTTTGATAAAAAGTTTAAAACTGTTCTTTGACTTACATCGACTGCGTTCAACATTTCTGAAAAACTATTGCAGCAACTTGCATGAAACTTGGTAAATACCTTAATTTTAAGTTAAGGAATAAGTTACACTTCAAATTTAATATCATAATAGCATTGATTATTTAAAATTGGAATTTTTTCAAAGCTAAATAGTTTAAATTTAAATTTAAAATAATAAAAGAAGTAAATTGCTTTTAAATGAAGTATAAGATCAAGATGCAATAGTTTTACATCATTGTTCATATTATAGGGGGATTTTAATCCAATAATTTTGTTACAATCTCGCGCGCAATGGATGCAAGTCAGAAAATAATTTTAAAATTTTCATTAAAATTAAACAATAGAAAAATTAAATAACATTTCAACGTAAGATATTTAAAAAATTATTTTAAATAGAAGAACTATTATGTTGTCTATACTAATAATTTTATGTACCGTAATTTCCGGCATATAATCCACGAATCAAATAATTATTTTTTAACCCAGAAAATTTTTAAAATAAAATGTAACTTTTTTAGATCGCGGTTAATATTTGACTTCAATAACTAAATAAAATTTCTGGGTCCAAAAAGAATTCTTTGATCAGCGGATTATACGCCGGAAATTACGGTATTTATGTTTTATAGGAACTGAGAAAAAATTAAATGTGACATGTTGCTAAATTGCACTGCCAGGTAAGAAATAAGGCTCCGGAGGCCCCTAAACATATTTCTTTCTTTCTTTTTTTTTTTAGAAGTTTTGAGTACTGGAATGTCTAATCACAGAAAATTGGCACAAATTCTGAAGTACAGTAAGCCGACAATCTGGAAATAGCGATGACAAACGTAGTTAATCATGTGCAGTCAGGGTATGTCATAATTTGCGCGAATTTTTCCGGACTAATTAATAATTTTGAAAACAATAGTATTTAACCCCTTAACTGGTTTGCCCGAACGCTGTTCGGGCAAGACGAATATGCTTATTTCATCGTTTAGAGCTTTTTGACACCACTATTATTTTTAAGAAAATTTTCATACTATTGAAAGGCGGAAATGTTCAGACTAAATTTTACGAATATTTTATTTAAATAATATTATGCGAGTCCACTATTTTCAATTTACTGAGCGGGAAAGAATTAACTAGCTAAGGTGTTAATACCGTAATTTCGGGTGTATAAGCCGCGGATCAAACAATTCTTTTTAAACCCAGAAATTTTTAAAAAATGAATGTTACTAGTTAGATCGCCGTAAATATTTCTGTTCAATCACTAAATAAGATTTCTGGGTCCAAAGAGAATTGTTTGATCCGCGGCTTATACACCCGAAATTACGGTATGTAATTATATAACCGTTATTTCCGTCATTTAATCCGTGGATCAAACGATTTTTCGATCCAGAAATTTATTTTAAAATGTAACCATTTCGATCGTAGTATTTAGATCCCTTCAATTACTAAATAAAATTTCTGAGTTGAAACAGAATTGTTTGATCAACGGATTATACGCCGGAAATTACGATATGTCTGCGCTCTAAAATAAATCAGAAAACAAAGCGGGCGAAATAGCACAGGTTTACTATAGCCGTTTAAATAGCACCGGTTATGTAACTATGGTAACATAGTTACTTTTTAAACATAAATTTCATTTAATGTAATATTTCTACAAATCTCAAGATTAACAAAATTATAATTAATAAATATCCCCGAATAAATTTACATATCGTTAAATAAACTGTTAAATAGGTACAACAAAAATTAGTAAATTACTCGTCTAAAAAAATAAAAATATATACCTAGTATGACAAGCAATGTGTAGGAAATACAGAAAATAATTTGAAATATTAGTTATAAATTTAAGTGTGTGTTAAATAATTAAAATGTTACCACAGACATAATTTTCAGATCTTATATGTATACATAAAGCATTTCTTATGGTGAATCTTGAATATAAATAAGCATTTCATAAACACAATTAAGAAACACGAAATTTTATTAATTTCGCGTTTCAAAATATAAATCTTAAAAAATCACTTTCTATTTTTTAATTATTTAAGATGCTTTGTTTACGCGTACTGCATTTGAGACAAGTGTATCCGCTTTTCTTTATAATAAAGAGATCTTAGAATTTTTTTAATCATGGAGGAACTTTCTTAGATTAGAAATTTAAAAAGAATAGTTTTTTTTTTTTTTTTTTTTTTTAGAGAGAGAATGATTAAGGGAGAATCGCAGGAATATTTTTAGAATGTATCCACTTTTATCACTTTCAAAAATTAAGATTTTGCTAATGACAGTGTTCGCACAGTTTTACCACTAAATTTTAAGAATATTTCCGAAGTGTTTCACTGCAGTAAAGTATCGTAAAACCTGTGAATGAAGGTGGGGATTACGAAAGTTGTGGTTTAAAAATTAAATGTAAATTTTCTTGTTTTTAATATTGGTGTCAGAGTCCTTGGAAATTCCAAGGAGTGTGCGAACCTTGTCATGAGTCAGAAAATCCTCTTGAAGTGCGGTGGGATATTTTTATACCACTTAATTTTCATCAACATTTGTATCCGAATTTTTGAATAAAATTTTAATTTTATAATGTTGGCCAAAAAAGGGCGTGAAAATGCATTTATTCGTTTTCAAATTAGTTTTAGAAAATTCGTTTGGGAATTTAACATTAAAGGAGTACGATTACTCGCCCATAAGGTATTTAAGTTTATGAAGCTTGCGAGGATAATGGAAATATATAGTTATACATTAGCTCACAGACTATAATAGCCTGAGGACCAATTTGCCCAAAGGTACTGTATGTACATAACGCCATAATGTTTGAAAGAAATATCTGGTTTCCTTTAAATTTTAAAACTAGGTTATTTTTGATAAAGCGTTCCTCTGATTGTTCTTTTTTTTTTTTTTTTTTTTTTTTTGGGGGGGGGGGGTACAATAATAGATACATAAAATTGCGCAATTAAAAAAGTGCGATAAACTTTTTGAGATAAAAGAATTTACTTAATAATGAATTTTTATCTTTTTGAGGAAAAACGAATAATAGAATAAAAGATTAAGTTATGAAAATTATAAATGATACTTTTCCCACAAACATTACCATTAACCCTTTGAGCTCTGATGGTTGAATTTTCTACCACTTAATTTTAATTCCGAAATGTCACAATGGCACCGGAATATTCGGCCAAAGTTATTTGGAAAAGATTTAATGCATTTTGTCGTGAATGTCAGAAACCGAATTTTTTCTTTGCAAAATACCTGTGCCAATGTGACATTTGGAGTTTAAAAGAAATTTACACGCCAGAGCTTAAAGGGTTAAGTGATCAGTCGCTTTATCCATTAAATAATACATAATAAATTAAGGTGTTTCGTGTATTTCTTAATTAATGCCCAATTTTCGAAAACATTAGTGTGAATTCAATAGAACGAAAATACAATTATTTCAGATTTTTCATTTTCAGTTATTTCGGGTCAAAGTTTAAACTTTTAATTCACTATTTTAACCCCTTATGTTTCACACCCGATAAATATAGTGTTCTTTTTTAAAATCTGAATGGTATGATTGCTACCGCTTTCTTTTAAGTATAAATAATCACCGTGTTTAATGGCAGATAAAGTGAGGAGGAAACAAAATGAATCAGACTATTTTTAAAAACTGGGGACCAAAACTATATTTTTCTTTAAGAACTTACCCGGCCGTAACACAGCTACTATTTTTTTTTATTCAGATTTCTTGTTTGGCACCACTATTTTGAAATAGTAAAATTGGCCTTATGTAACAACATAATAATTAAGGCAAAAACAAGGGAAATTTTGTCATCACAGAAATGTGGTGATACTCATGAAATTTGAATTTTAAAAAGTAGCCCACTGGCAACGTTGTACCGTAAAAGTTACGGACTCGAGAATTAAGTGATTACAATTTAATTGGCATTTATATTTCTTAACCGTTTGTGGCTATGCAGTGCTATCGCGCTTCCAAATTTCAAGTCCAAACAAGCTAAGCAGCGCTATCATTTCAGTACGAATCTGTATCTCTACGCGTGATCAAATATTTTGAATCTCTTGCTGAGATGCAGACTTGTACTGAAATCATATTAGCTGTCAAGTGGTTAATATAACGGTAAAAAGTTTTAGAAACGGCGTATAATTGTATAAAAATTGTAATTTGAATGTGACCAAACTCAACAACCAAACACGGCCACAAAACGTACAAAAAATACTTATGTGATTATAATAGAAATATTATGCCAAAGTAGAACGATGGTGTTATATTAAAATAGCGTATAAAATATTGGTTAAGACAAAAAGTTTCACTTTAAATATTTAGGTTAAAAACCATTTAAATTCTAATTTAATTTATGGATACAATTTTCTGATTCGATCAAGTGGTTTAGTGCAGTATTGTAATATCGTAATATTTAGTGTAATACAGAGTGGTTCAAATTAAAGTATCCCTATTTGCGACGCCCTAGCGAGAGAAGCAGTGAATGAAATGTCATGATATTTGGAAGATATAGGTATCAGATCATGGGAAATTTAATGGTGCAATTATTTTTTGTTCAAACAAAGGCCACCAGGGGATAATAAGGCGCTGCAATCGGTTTAAACCTTTGACCTCTGGGGTGTAAATTTCTCCATAATTCCAAATGTCACATTGGCACCAGTATTTTGCAAAAAAGAAAAAAACCGGTTAACGATAAACACGAAAAAATGCATTAAACCTTTTTAAAATATATTTGGTCAAATTTTCTGGTGTCACTGTGACATTTAGAAAATTAAAATTATGGGGTAGAAAATTCTACCATCAGAGCTCGAGGGGTTAAGATAAGAAAATATAACATGACCAAGGATACAAACATATTGGTGTCAAAGGGCCGATTCCTACCAATAATTTTTAATATTCGTTTAGATTTTATTAGTATATGCTGCGATTAATTTTAATAACGTTCTTATCAGGAGAAGAATAATAAAAAATTAGCGGTGGGAATTGAACCCTTTTCGCCTCGATTTTAACACCCTTTAATATTACACAACCAATAAAATATAAACCTTCAAAACAGACTGATTTGATATGTTTTCTCGATAAACTTAATCTTTGAAGTTACACCAAAGCCAAAAATCACACGTCGTCAAGTCAGGTAAACGTGGAGGCTAGGGATGAGATTTCCGCGTTTTTTCACACCAGTATTTTGTTAGGGAAAATATTATTTCATTTAATAGGAACATTTTTGCGATTTAAGAGAACATCATTTTCTCTAAAATATTACTGGTGTTCAGAGACGCGGAAATCTCATCCCTAGTGGAGGCCATCTCATAGGAAATGAAGGGCTGATAAGGCGATTTTCCATTAACACTAGAACCGCGGAAAAATTCATTCAAGTTTTATAAAAATATTTCTCGCCGGAATTTTCATTTAGAACAGTTTAAGTTATTTATTGAAAATATTTTTGCTTAGCATGTATTTAGCTTATTTAATTTAGAATTTTCTGGTTCGAATCGCCATCTTTCCATATGATACGGGTCAAAATGACCCGTCGCCGCGGTTCTAGTGTTAAATAGCATCGCAGTAATTTTAGCACTTCACGTCCAATGTGAGGTGACGCACCATCTTGTTGAAATGCTGTTGTAGTGAGGCACTTTGAAGTTCTGGATTGCAACATGTCCTGATAGCGTGCTACAGTTACACAACATGTTTTTAGTCCCCGAGTAATCTTTTTACTCAATAAAAAATGGCCCAGTCAAACAGTTCGCAGTGATCCAGAATGTAACATGCGGAGAATGCAGGGGCATTTCTTGGATATGGTGAGGATTTTCAGTAAACTAGATACGACAGTTCTGTGTATTCACTGTTCCACCCATGTTAAAGTGAACCTCATCGGTCGATAAAATGTTCCATGGCCAATTCTTATCCACTTCCATCCTGGCGAAGAACGGGAAAGCGATCGTTTCATAAAGATCGTTATCGCCAGGATTTCATTCTTGAAAGCGACGAATCTTATTGTGATAGGCCTTGAATGCTACACGCATGCACCTCCATACGGTAGTATATGGCAAATTCATTTGCCTGGATACAGCTCGAATACTGGATGTTCCAGCTGCTTTTTTACTGGCTTGCTCAAGAACAGCGATTGCGATGTCATCCATCACCTGCGGTATCTTTTTATTATTCCTCGGCCTGCTTGAACTGCAAAGCTACCAGTTTCCTCAAAGAGTTTGACCATACGTTGCAGTGCCTGTGGTGTCACTGGCCATGTACGCAAAGGTTTCTGCTGTCGGTACAACTGAAACGCTTTGGCAATATTACTTTTCATTCTGGTTAAAAAGCTTTAGCAGTAAAGCACGGTCAGAAAAAGAGAACCATCGTGGCGGTCTCAGAATGTTTCAAATCTATTCACCTGACTTCTTATTTGTTACAACGGTCCTCTATCATGCAAATATTATTTTCAGGTACTGCGCGCGCAAATAAATAAGCACAGAATTCAAGATGTAGGTAATTAATATTTTTTAAAAAAATCCTTTACATACCCGCCCCTCATTGGCTAATCCGAAACTACAAATTCCTAACGATTTTTACCGAAGCAATTGTCAAATGGCGCCTTGAAGTTTTTTAATAATGTTTTTCTTGTATAATGTACGTAAATAAACGAATTTATTCACTTGGAAATAAGCTGTTTGTAAATTTTCCTTACATTCAATAGTTTCAAAATTTAGATACAGAAATTCTTTGCTTTTGAACTTATTTTATGTAAGGAATTACACTAAAACGCGAGTTTTTAATAGAGTTACTCAATTAATATGCAGATAATTAATTTCGCATATTTAAAAATAACAACTTGTTGACATTATAAAAAACTCGATTTTACGCTTAAAATATTTTTTTGAAAATTTAGATTTTTTTTCATGACTACGTGAAATATAAGCATGTTTTTTAATTTAAATATGAAACTTTTAAATGGCAGTTGTGTATTAAATACATCTATTTAACTTTAATTTCCAAATGTGAATCGTCATCTAGAAGGTTTTAATAAAACTTTGCTTTTAAAATGTACTCGAAAATAATGATTTATTTATTTTCAAATCACTTCATTTATAAATTCTTGTGACACTCAATCATTTCAACTTTTTTCAACGGAACTGGAAGTTTGCCTCTGAAATCGTTAAACCATCATCTATTAAAATCAGAAGCTAGAAAATATTTAAAATTGATATATGAATTGAATTTGGATAACGCGTTACAATAATTGAATTATATTACATAAGTGCATCCGTAAAGTAATTAACAGCAATTATTAATTAAAGTAGACATTTAGTGTTCCTTCAGGCGATAAAATTAAACTGCGGCATAGAAAACAAACTTCGAAACCCAATCAATAATTTCATTTTGAATTGTACAATCAGCAGATGTTATCAGTTTAAACAAGATTTAATGCAATATTAAAACAAATTATACGTATTATTTTCTGCTTTAAAAAATAATATTGCAAAACTCATTCCGTTAACACAAATTACATTATTTATCATAAAATCATCTAATGGTTAATGATGCATAAAACCTATGTATGCGGAAACAGTTAATTTTCATATTTAAGAGAAATGCTTAATTGAAATTGTAGGATTTCTGTAACTAATACAAATTAAAATAACAACAAGTTGTAGTAATAGTTTTTGTATTGAAAACTAATTTTTAACCTTTAACCAACTAATTTTTAACAATCACGGAATTTGGTCTGCTATTCGAATCAGCTCAACAAAATAAATTGAAGGTTATTTTTTGAAACTGCAGTAGACGCTTCAAATGTAAATATGTTTGATTAGTTTTTGACACAATTATTCAGTTGAACATCATAACATAACCGTTGTAAATATTGTTGCATAACATAACAGTTGTAAGTTTCCAAGTGGGTGAAAATACCTGGGCTAAAATTCGTATCATCTAATCAACACAGTTATGATTTATTTATTTGTTGCACAATTGCATTAAAAATTAATCTAATTCAATTAGGTATGCAGCATTAATTGCTGTTCCAAAAAAGAAATAATCTTCGATTTATTCTCTTGAGCTGATTCGAACATCGCCGGTACCATGTTAAACTATCCAATATGAAAACAATGGTGACACTGAGCTAATTTTTTAAAATTTATTTTTCTTGATTGGCACCACCTTTTTTAAATAAAGTGGATCCTTGTTTTCGCCTACATTAATATGTCATTAAATAAGGTTAAATTATGGAAATTTTAATATTTAAAAAAAAGTGATGCCAATCAAGACATCTGAAATTTAAAAATGTAGCTTACTGCAACACTTTTATCATATTGAATAGTTTAATATGGTACTGACAATACCAGACCAGATACTGTGATCGTTAAAGGTTAGCTTGGTGAATTAGTCCTCCAGTAATCGGCTGGTATGGCTCAGTTGGATTAACACTGGCGGATTCAGCTAATATATCCCTGGTTCGAATCCTGGCCCGGATATTTTTATCCACTTGGAAATTTGCAACTTTTATGATTTATTATTAATATAAATTTCGATCAGACAGAACAAAAGTTCTTGAAAATTGGCGACAAGACAGGTAAGAAGTATTTCATGAGTAATATGCTCGCTCGAAATCCATGGGGGCATTTCTTATATATATATATATATATGTGTGTATATATGTATGTATATATATATATATATATATATATTAGTTTTGCCTTTAAAGGATTTAAGACTCAAACTTTATATTGAATATTTTATATTTAAGCAACATTTATCTATTTTAGTGCAATTTATAAAGTATCATTTGACTATCTAAAAGATCCGAAAATAGTGAAATTCTTTAAGTAAGAAAATAAAGTTTAGCACTTTCGGCGCTGCATTTTTAATTTAAATAACTGGGACCGTACAGATCCCGCTATTTTCCAGTTTGACTAACTATAAATTTTTAATAAAAACAGATCAAATTTCAAAGACTCTCTTTTATCAATTAAAATCTCTGTGAGTATTATGTTTTTCAAATAATAACTTAACAGACGGTAGAGGGTCATTGACTATCTTGAATCATATACCTAATTTTTTTTTCATTTTGTCTCATGCCACATTTGTTACACATCATCTGCTTTTCAAATATTGCTTAATCCCTTTGAGTCAGATTGTCAATTTGGCCTCCACTTTTATTATAAAAACTTGGATTCACACCAAAAAATATAAAAAAAATATTTTTATTTATTTAATTCAAACTTTTCTTGACAACATATTTCTAGGTATTCTGTATAATCCGCAGATAAAATAATTCTGTTTGGACCCCAAAAATTTATTTACTAACTGAACAAAAGTATATATTCCGGTCTAGAAAGTTACATTTCAATTAAATTTTTTCTGAGTCAAAAAGTGATTGTTTGCTCTGCAGATTAAACGCCGAAAATTACGGTACTCAAAGTTAAAATTCTTTTTCAAATACACTGGTTTCCAAAAATTAAGGAAAAATCACAAAAATAGCGATAACACGTACAAAAAGAAAGCAATCCGTATGAAATTTGCATACATTGTTAAATAAAAGATGCTGAATAAAACTACCAAATGCAAATTAGTGGCGCTGCAATCGCATTGTGTCATCCGTGAGGCACATAAAAATGCACGTTAGAGAGTAAGGTTACAGTTGTCGCTGTGATAGTGATATTATAAATCTAGGATAGCCAATTCATTACAATGACCGCGAGGCATCATTTGTCCACAGAACTGCGATTTAGAGCTTTTGGGAGACTGGAGGCAGGACAAAGTCAGGCAGAGGTAGCTAGATGGCTAAATGTGAGTCCTTCGGTGGTTCATAGGCTTTGGCAACAATTTTAAACCACTGGTTCGGGTACAAGAAGGTTCAGCCAAGGACGGCCAAGGGTTTCGACAAGCACCGATGACCGATATTTGCGGTTATGTGTACGGAGGAATAGAACCGCAACCCCATCTCACCTTAGATCGTGCCTTGAGACAGCCACTGGAAGGTTGGTGTCAATGTCTACTGTGCGCAGAAAGCTTCACGAAGGTGGACTTTACGCGAGGCGACCAGCAATTTGTGTACCGCTCAGCTCACGTCACCGTAGGGAACGTTTGATGAGCGCACGTCAACTGTCCACTAGACGGTTGATCAATGGAGGCGTGTTCTCTTCATGGATGAGTCCCGGTTTAGCTTCTAAAGCGATAGTAGGCATTGTTTGATTTGGAGAGCACAGGAAGCACGCTATCATCCATCAAACATTCGTGAAAGAGATTCATACGGAGGAGGCAGTGTCTGCGTTTGGGGTGGTATCTCTTTGGGTGGACACACAGACCTCCATGTCTTTCCACATGGAACCGTGAATGCTCACGTCTATAGAGATGACATCCTTGATGCTTATGTGCGACATTATGCCGGTGCAATAGGTAATGATTTCCTGTTACAGGACGACAACGCTAGACCGCACAGGGCTCGCATCGTGGAAGATTATCATCAGCACCAGATAATTCAGCGCATGGAATGACCAGGTCGATCACTGGACTTGAATCCCATCGAGCATGTTTGGGATGCTTTAGGGAGACGTGTCGCTGCTCTCAACCCCCTCCTCTGACCCTTGCCACGCTTACAATTGCTTTGAAAGAGCAATGGCTCTTACTTCCCAGCGAACTCATCGACCGCATAATTGACAGTATGACACATCGCTGTATGTGCTGTATTGCTACTAGGGATAATCATACGGCATATTAAAGTTACTTTTCCTATACCAAACTTGCAAACTGATTTTGTTAATTTTACAATTGTGCTATTTTTTGTCTGGTAAAATAATTGCCTGGTAATTTCTTTTCATGTTATTTTATACCTTACTATGCGTTGTATATTGTGTCTGAGTTTCATTAAAATCTACATGTAATATTTTGAATTATCGCTATTTTTGTGATTTTTCCTTAATTTTTGGAAACCAGTGTAGTCTCAGTCTGAAGACCAGACTAGCATCTCTGCTTTATGTAAATGCCACGACTCAACTTATAACGGCCAATTTCATTAACACATCCTAATTATAGAACACAATAATGACAACATTTAAATGCGTCAAAACATTTCGTGAATAAATCACTTATCAAGAAGCCACAGTGTATGAACATGTGATAATTGCTTTCTTTTAAATAACTTACATAATAATACCGGTATAAAATCATTTATCTTTATAAGATGAAAATATTATTTAAATGCATATAGTAGGTCGAATAAAAACATATAAAATGTAACATGATTGCAAATGACCGAAAATAAATGGTCTCCAAATATCAGAAGTAGATATTGACATATTGATCTAATAAATGTTTTATTCTATTCTATAAGGACGGAATACCATACACAATCATTACCATTACCGAAATGTATAGTCGTAGAAAAAAGGTAAATCTTCCTAATAACTCCTCAACGATTACAGTGGCGTAAGCAGGGTGTGTGCCCAAAACCAGTAATATCGTAAGGTTTCCTTCTCCTTCATTCATAGAAAATTTTCTAGTTGCATAAGGCGAACAGAACTTTAACAAAATACCAGTATTCAGAGCATTTGGGCATCCACCCTGATTACGCGACTGCATCTACGTTTTAAAAGGAGCCCAAACTTAATTTCTTTCAATAGCAATACCCAATTTTAACAATAAATCTTAAATGTTTGATACAAACTATACTTAGACACCATACCTAGACACCAAATTTGAAGTCATTTGGATGATAAGTTTTTGAATTATCAACATACAAAATTTAGTGCTCCTAATGTTAAATTACAGTTTCATAATTTATTAATATCTTCTGAAATTATACTATTAGTGTGCTATCTTTTTATGAGGCAATAATTTTAAAATACTCAAACACAAATGCGTTGAATTTGCAATTTTTATAATTTTATTACATGAATTATGAAGATTAACATTCGGAAAAATTGTGATTTTTAAACTACAACTTTTTTTGTGAATTTAGATTTATTAAGTCCTGATTTATGGAAATCCAAAATTTCAATTTTTTTCCAAACAGTTTTTAAATTATGCTTAATAAACGACAAAATGATGGTTTAAGGGGCCGTCTACGCTAGAAGTGACGAGATATTTTGAAACTTCTTACGATATGCTATAATCTAGCAGTCTTCAATGACTGTTTGAGTGGCGCCTAAGATGCTTTTATAAAGAAAGAGGCAGTGTTAGTCAACAATCGAATACCGAACTTCAGTTTGGATACAGTCTCTAAAATATGCTCGTTAAAAAAAAGTAATTTAGCGGGAACTTATCGCACGAACAGAATGAAAATTGCTTTTTAAGCTAATTGGACGGTGTAGAGTCTGAATTGGGTATTGCTATTTAAAAAAATAAAGTTAAGTTTCATTTTAATATGTAGATGCTCCCCTAATCAAATTTTATATTTATAATTTAAAAATAGACTATTTCCAATTGTTTGGTACCAGTAACAGGGTTCCCGAATGGTCCGACAACTGAACATCAGAATTTTCTTAAAGAAATTTTCCTTTTAGATTTTTCCTGCAAAGTGCAAGAAACTAGCTTTGGAAGTCAATTCTAGCGTAAATTCTGTAGAAACATATCATGCAATCGTCTGTTAAAAAATATTGATGTTCAGTTCGCGGACCATTTGGGAGCCCTGCAGTAACTTTTTTCTACGGTAATTTGTTGAGGATAGTTGGGGGTTTTTAGTTTTTTCAACAACTGTACATGGGATTCTGCTTGTTGAAATATATAAAATTTGTTACAAATGGATAACTGCCATTTAAAAAAAAAATTAATCACTAAATTAAAAAAATACCTTATTTAATAGCAGAATTAGGCGAATAGTAAATAGCCTAATAAACGTTTCTTCCTAATAAACGTTTTTTTAAATATTTGATTACGGGTTGGGACACTATCGAACTACATTTTGAGAAATAACCATTGCTATAAATTTTTAGTACGGTAATTGACCAGGGTACTTTAAATGTAGGAAAGCAAGCACAGCGCCAAAAATGTTTGATTGCAAGTACAATTTTTTTTCATTATTCCTCACTTTATATAATTACAGAAATTTTGAAACTTAATAAGCCGAAAAACACTATTAGAATTTAGTAGTGAAAATCCGTCATGTGTGGCGCAGCACTTGCATCCCTGTTCAAATGTGAACAAGGTGCTTCATTAATTTTTATACTTAAATACCAAGGATGTAAAAATCTAGGCGCCAGCAAGCAATCTTCTAACACTAAATTTTTTCGGTATTTTTCGTTTAATATTTCGTCTAAATTTTGTGCAAAAGTGCTAATAAAATTTAAGCGAATAAATCTAATAAATTTTAGTGGTGAGAGACTACCCGCCTGCGGCTAGATTTTTGCCCCGCTGCCTTACTACCTTTCTAAATGTGGAAAAAAAATTACTGCAAATCAATGATGTCAAATTATTTCCCACGGGATGCAGACGTACACCTATTTCTGCATGAAATAATTCATCTTACCTAATTTCTAAAACTTTGTAACAAAGTAAAAGGAACATTTTGATTAAAAAATACTGGTGACAAACGTCTTTCAAACAAAAATTTTGTGCAAGGTTGCATTAACCTTTCCGTCACGGGCAAAATCTGTTAGTAAAATGAGAAATTATCGACTTACACAGGAATTCACAAACGAATTTTTTAGATATTTTAAATTCCTTAATTTAAGCTTTTATTGTAAAAGTAAAATTTTACTAAAATATTATTGGTGCCGTTTGCAAGTTTGGAATAAAAATTAGGTATCCCAGACCGGGCACAGTGTGCTGGAAAGGGTTAACCCCTTGAAGGGCGGTGTGATAAAATGTATCCCACATAATTTTAATTGCGAAACACCTCATTCACACCAGAAATTTAAAATATATAATGTAATTATTTTAAATACGTTAAGGAAAGCTTTTATCCATTTTGAAGTAAATTTATTCTTAAATTCCGGTGCCATTCAATGATTTCAGCATTTTACGGATATAAGTACATTGCCTTTGAACGTCTTAAATAAAAATTAATACCAAACAAAATTATATGTAACACTTTTAAGGTAACAGAAACTGTATTGCTAAAACATTAAAATAATAATATTTGACACTTTTAAGGTAACAGAAGCTGTATTGCTAAAGCATTAAAATAATAACAGCTATTAAAATTTGCAAATAAATTAGCTTAAAAAATAAAAACTTTTCAACTTCTGTATTATAAAAACAATGTCTATTCAAAACTTCGAAAACTTGAAACTATTAGGGTGACGGGCGCAATCGGGTTTGAACCCAGTACCTCCAGTCTACCAGTTTTGAGAGCATAATCTCTCGGCCACTGGTGGAGCGTCTTAAAAGCGTTAACTTAACCCTTTCCAGCACGGTATGTTAAATTCCTCCCTGTCCAACTTAATTTTAATTCCCAAATGCCATATCGGCAACAGTATTTTATAATTTATTTTCGACTTTCAAATTGTATGCGAAGAGAAGATCTTACTTATTTTCATATAAATTTATTCGCAAATCCTGGTGTCATTAAATTATTTCAACGTGTTAGCAACAGAAATACTTTGAGCCGGAAAGGATAAAATATTGATAGATAAATATTTAATTTGCAACATTGAAACAAAATTAATTAAAAACCAAACGTACAGTAATTAAAAAAAGTTTTACAGAATCACTAAAATAAATCGCACAAAAAAAAATCCATTAGTACTAAAATACATAATATTACCTGCATATTGCTGACATAAGTTATGATTCAAGGGCCGTCTGCTTATTAAAAATTACACCATCTTTCAACTTTGAAATGGCAACATTTTTGTGGGAGCATATTTCAGCTCCTTAGATCTAGCACGGAAAAATATAGTTTATATATTTTATCTCAAATCTTTATTGGGTTATAAGCGTACAAAGGTAGAGGATGCTAAAATTAAATCGATGTGATAACATTAATTTATATCATCCTTAAAAATATTCGATTGTATTGTTACCTTTTTTTATGAGATACAATAAATATATTATTCCTGACGTTTTTCTATTCAAGCAAGTTTTTATTCAAGAGGGTTAATAAATTCATATTTATTTTTTATTAACACATTCTTATTTACAAAAACATTAATTTTACGTTACGTGAATTTTTCCACACAATGAATTAAATAGTCATATTGGACGATGTATAAGTTTACAAATTTATTTGAATCATTTTACTTTTCAATGGCCTGAGAGTAATATCTTCAATTATTAAGGTTTCCGTAGAAGTTAAAAACCGCAAAAATATATCAGAAACATTTTGTTTGCTTTTCTTTTATTTCGAATATACTAAATGTGCATTTAAAATTTCTGAGAAATTTTACTGATATATCAAAATGGTACTTTATTTATTTAAATGTCGACACCTATATTTTTCAACGAAAATATGTAAAATTGGAAGACCAAATTATGGAACCCATTTGAAATAGAACTCTGTTTTACATTTTGTGATCAATAAATTACCTATTGAGTTATTGGTGAAATTGATCACGTGAAGATCACGTTTTCTACCCCAGTTTGACTGATTTTTCTTCTTTCGTCGGGTAATTTTGTTCAAAATGCCAACTTTGATAGTTTCCCGAAGAAACCATTGCGTTTGCACAAATAAATAAATAAATAAATAAATAATAAAAAAAAACGATTGACTGAATTCGATTAGACAGTTTACGAACAACCACACCTGCTAGTTTCAAGCATTTCCTAGCAAAAATAAATTAAAACTTGTGTCATAAATTTGCACTTTCCGATTTAAGAACAGCATTAAGCGCAAAGAAAAGGAAAACTAGCTTTCAAAATTTGCGGTTGCAAATGATGTTAAGCGAAAAATCGGAATGTTTCTACTGTATAGTTTTGCCTGTTAACCCATTCGTGCCCAGCACCTCTTGCTTAAATTTTATTTGGTTGGCACCACTATTTTTAGAAGATTTAAGTTTAGTTCATTAATCACGAAAATGCATCATTTAAATAAAATAATTGTTGCTTTTCTTTTTCACCGGTGTCAAAAACAGTGCTGAATGCACCTTTTGAAGCGTCCCTAAAAAGGGACGCTAGGCACTAATGGGTTTATTGGTTACCCTTTTTAATTCGCAGGGTAGAATGGATTCTAGAAATTTTGTTAGGGAATCAGAAGTCCGGGTTCGCACTGTTCCTAAAATCTTCGCACTTTCCTACAACAATTTTTAAACGGTAATATTTATTGCATAATTCTATTGTAGATGTTAAACGAACCTTCCATGAAGCTTTTTTATTTAAATTAAGGGTAGCAACGTGTGAAAATTTTAGGAACGGTGCAAGCCCTGAGAATTTCATACCAAAACGAATTCTTTATTAAATTTCGCTTTATTTAAAAGAAACGGGGGGGGGGGAGGAAAGGGGAGTATGTTGTTAAATAAACCCATATTGCTATTTCTTAATTTCTGGTGTGAATTTTGAATATCCGAATTAAAATTACCACTAAATACGAACACTATTTATAACATGTATATTACTATGGGCTGGGAAATTTAAAATCTTCCTTGACAGTGATTTTATCTTATGGTTGGGATTTATTTTATATTTTACAAACTAAATAAATTCTCTAAATCCGCTTAAAAGAAAACTCTCGTTTTGTCATTAATCAAAAAATTTCTAAATCTTCATTTGCCAAACACGCTTGATATTCTGGCGGTAGTTTTAATTTTTTAAATGCTAAAATTATCTTTAATGGCAATAATATCTCTGAATTAGATTTTCTTGAAAAAATAGCTATCTTAATCGTGAAGTTATTGTCAATGTTAAATCTTATTCCAAAATGCTCTCCGTAGCTTAGAAAAATCCTTTTTAGCACAAGGATATACAGGGTGTCCGAAAAGTCTGGAAACGGTCGAATAACTCGAAAAATACATATGAGATTGAAAAACGTAAATATACGTGTTAAATATTTTTAAATAAGCTACTCAGTGATACCAAATTTGACCTTCGTAACCGACGCCCTGGGGGTCAGAGGGGGTCCAACTTTGAAATCTTAAATTATAACCCCCATTTTTTATTGCAGATTCGGATTCTACGGACAAAAATACGTAACTTTTGTATTTGATGTTTATTTCGAATCCTCGTTTATCACGGTGTAATTGAGCATATTAAATCGATACATATTTCGGCTTTTCCAACGGGATTTTCCCTAATCGAAACTAATTGGGGAGAATTTATGACATCAAATTCCTCGTCTTTTGCAATAATAGCGTTTCCTGAAAATCACCCGTGCCGATTATTTCGGTAGTGCTACACTGTTAAAAATATGCTGCATTTTGCTGCAACGCACTCCACCGCTTCTATATAATGTCTCTATTCCAACCAATGAGAAAGCTCCATTTCACGGCCAAGTAACCGTTTTCTATACAAGCAGGGGAGTGCGTTGCAGCAAAATGCAGCAGATTTTAACAGTGTACACAGTTAAAAATTTGATCCATTTGCTGTAGCGTCACTCCACAGCTTTTATAGAATATCTCTTTCATGACCAATGAGAATGTTCCATAACACAGTAAAGTACACTGTAAAAAAATTGACCCATTTGCTGCATCGTCACTCCACCGCTTTTATAGAAAACGATTACTTTACTGTGTTATGGAGCATTCTCATTGGTCACAAAAGAGATATTCTATAATAGCTGTGGAGTGACGCTGCAGCAAATGGGTCAAATTTTTAAAAGTGTAGCACTGTTGAAACAATCGCCACGGGTGATTTTCAGGAAACGCTATTCCTACAAAAGACGAGGAATTTGACCTCAAAAATTCTGCCCAATCAGTTTCGATTAGGGAAAATCCCGTTGGAAAAGCGGGAATATGTATCGATTTAATATGCTCGATTACACCGTGATAAACGAAGATTTGAAATAAACATCAAATACAAAAGTTACGTATTTTTGTCCGTAGAATCCGAATCTGCAATAAAAAATGGGGGTTATAATTTAAGATTTCAAAGTTGGACCCCCTCTGACCCCCAGGGGGTCGGTTTCGAAGGTCAAATTTGGTATCACAGAGTAGCTTATTTAAAAATATTTAACACGTATATTTACGTTTTTCAATCTCATATGTATTTCTCGAGTTATTTGGCCGTTTCCAGACTTTTCGGACACCCTGTATATGAATATATATATATATATTTATTTTATTGTGCTTCCATGAAAGTGTCTGTTTTATTTCATTTTAATTTATTTTTAATATCTTTTTCTTCTCTTGCGATTTTCCCCTTTAAACTTTCTCGTTTATTCCCTCTGTGTCTGTCTTCAACTCTATGTCCGTTTTGATTATACTCTTCAGTTATCTATTGTCGACTTCTCCTTCCCTACTGGCGGTTTCTTTAGCTTGTTCCTTTCCCCCCATCTTTCATTTCAGTCGTGCTACTGGTTTCATAGTAAAACAGTTCCGTAATCAGGGTGGATGGCCCCAAAACAGTAATATTATAAGGTTTTGTTCTCTTTGATTTACAGCAGAAAATTTTCTGGCTAGATAAAGTAAAAAGAACATTAAAAAATTATCAGTATTCAGAACACTTGTGCACCCACCCTGGTTACGCCATTCCAGTAGATGTACATCTTATTTGCACCTGACGAAGAAAAACTCAGACCTTTCGAAAAGCCTAACGTATTTAAAAAAATTTTACGGTGTTTTAAGAAGTTTTTCCTGATTATATTGATTCACACTAGTTTCAATTTATTTTGTTTAAAATAAATACAAATCAAAACTTGGTACCGTTAGGAATAGTGTTAAAAGCTGGACTTGGAGGGTTAACAAAACCTACGTGTAGATTTCTGCTTAAATGTTTGATATTGAATGTATTGAAATTTCATCATTTAAAAATTACCAGCATATTATTATATTTAAGATTGTTTCGGACAAATCTTTTTTTTTTTTTTTTCGTAACTAACCCCTTGAATTGTACTGGTTCATTTCTTATTACTTAAGTTTAATCCCCGAAACTCATACTGACACCAAATTTATAGATTCAAAATATTTCTTTATGTTGTACACAAAGAAAAGCTATTATATGTTCCATACTTAGCTTGGGATATAACTTCCATACAAAGTGAGTTATTATTAAGAAGGTTAGACATGTTTCCAACGAGAATTTTTTAAAGAAAAGGTATCAAACTAGATCTGGAAACTTTAAATTAAACAGCTAAAAAGATATATAGAATATATGCTGGATAGAAATCTATTTAACCTGCTTTAAATTAACTCACATTTTACGAAAGTTATGACCGAAGTTCGCAATTATTTTATTCTAAAATAAATTTGATGGTAAATTCTTCTATCACTTAATTATTTCTGCATTTTACGAGTAGAAGTACTTTATCCGTTGCACGATAAACAAGAGTTTGATGATAAAATAGTCTCTAACAGTTTTATAAATCATCCGAAAAAATATATTTTGAAAAGCAGTATAATTTAAACATAGAATTATTTCAGCAAATTTTTTACTGCTTACGCGCCAAACACATATCCCAAGGTACTTTGTTATAAAGACATTTAAATAGTTTCGTTTCTTATATTACAATGCGGTAAATCTGAAGAAAATAGAATTTCGTGCTGCTAAAACACAATACATGCAACCCAAAACAATGCTTCGTGCATTTATCGAACCCGAAATTTTACACCGATAAACGTGATCCGATTTTACTTCTCTCTCAGTCTTGCATGAAAAATTGAATCTTACAATTTTGAATTCTTTAGCAGAATATAAAACACTCACGTACAAAATTTTGTCTCAAAAGGTATTGGATTTCTTTTAAACTGAATAGAATGTTTATGTTTTGATATTATATCTTTTGCGAAAATTTTCTTTATTTACTAATTCTGTTGCTAAAAAGGACAGAATTTAAATAATCAATATTTTCAATGGCCCTTTTCATGGTACAATTCTTGAACTTTTTAGAAGGCACTAACATTGAAGTAATTGTTCATATGGCACGGACATTACTTCGTCGGGTCCCGGATTCGAGCCAGGGATGTATTGGCTGAAGCCACCAATGCTCTTCAAACTGAGCCATTCCTGGCGAATTTTGGTAGACTAATTCACCCAATCGGATTGAGAGGACGGAGCCATCCCTGATTCAAATTCCGGCCAGGACATTTTTTACCCTTTTGGAAAACTTGCATCTCTTATAATTCATTTACCGATTGAAAAATTGTGTTATAAGTTAAACTAATATTATTTACAGGGTTCGCACAGATCTATCACTAAATTTTTACAATATTTTCAATGTGTTTCACTGCATAAAAATGCTGTGAAAATTGCGAATCGAGGAGGGGGTTGCGAATTCTGTCTCTTAAAACTAAATATAAGATTTCTTATCATTAATAGTGGTGTCAGAGTCCTTACAAAATATAAGGAGTGTGCGAACCCTGTATTTGGTTCAACCTTAAGCCTTAGCCCTTTCCGGCACGTAAAACGTCTGTTTATAAAATGAGACATTATCGACACCCGAATTTGCAAACTGCTTTTTAGAAATTAAGAATTCCTTAATTTAAGCTTTCATTGTAAAAGCAAAATTTTATTAAAATATTATTGGTGTCAATTGCAAATTTGGAAATGAAACAAGTTGAAAAATTGGACGTGAAGCGTAGCAAATGTGAGGCGTTCGTACGATAATGAAACTTAAAAATATTCAGATCTTGCTGTTATAGTAGGCAGTGTTCCGCATACAGTATAGTGGTCGAAATATTTTCTGTGTTCCTGTAAATATACAGGAAATAACTTTTATTACACCTTAGCAACGCATACCATATTCATACAATGTGAAATAGTTTAATATAATTAAAACACGCCCCAAACAATGTTTCTCCGTATAGCATTATGTAGTGGAATACTTTTGAGTGGTTCTGTAATTTAATAATAAATATTCTTTGCATCACAGATTGTACAGATATTTTAGTATATATATACTTCATAGGTTCATGTTAATTCTATTATATTCGAAAGAGTTTTATATCATTAAAAAGTATTTGAAACTATTTTTTTCCTATTGATCGTATTGTAATGGAATACTTTTGATTGTCCCTCTAATAAAACTATATATCCGATTTTCATAAAATTTAAAATGGCTCGACAAAATAACGCTAAAATTGTATAGTTTACATATCGTACAATTTGGTTGGGCAGTTTTTGCTTTGTTAAATGCGGGTGGGCAGATGAACGGGCGGACAGACGGACTGAAAGACGAATATAGGTGCTAGCTATTTTATAATTACGTACGCATCTAAAATTATTCAGATCTTGATATAATAGTTACACAGTATTTCGGATACAGTACAGTAACCAAAACATTTTGTGTGTCCCTGTAAATACTATCTGCTTTCTTTTATACAGGAAATAACTTGTTGTAATACTCAGCAACGTATATCAACCTCATAAAATGTTAAGTAGTTAATTACAATCAAAACGCACAGCAAACAATGTTCTTTCTATACCATTATGTAACCGAATACTTTTGTGTGGACTTGTAAATGAGTAACAAATGATATTTTCACCCCAGATTGTACAAAATGTATATTATAATATGTAACTTCATAGATGCATATCAATCTTATGTTCGAATGTTTGTAACACCATTAAAATGCATTTGAAACTTTTTCCCCATTGACCGTAATGTAACGGAATAATTTTGATTGTCCCTGTAATTGATCTATTCATCCGATTTTCATAAAATTTGAAATGACTCAACAAAATTACGTAATAATTATATATTTTAAATTTCAAACGATTCGGTTGGGTAGTTTTTGCGTTGTTATATGCGGACAGACGGACAGACGGACGGACGGACTGAACGACAACTACAGGTGCTACGTATTTACATAATTACGAACGCACTCAATTAGTGGGACCACTGTGCTTGAAAAAGTTAAATGCATGATATTTTAATTTGTTTCGAAAAAATTGTATAGGATTCTCAGAAGGATTTATTAAGCAGGAAAAAAAATCACAGATGCATTTTTCGTATAATGCGTCAACTTTTCTTATGTTGCACATCTGCAATACTAATAAAAACTACTATCATAACTAAAATATTGCAAATTATTAACTATTTTAATAAATATTACATTCAAGGTTCGCACAACATTACCACAAAATTTTTGCAGTATTTTTAATGTTTTTCAAGGCAGAACATTATTGCGCAACTTGAGATTCAAGGTGGGTTTTATGATTTCTGTTTCCTAAAATTAAATATAAATTTTCTTATCATTAATAGTGGTGCCAGAGTCCTTAAAATATATAAGGAGTGTGCGAACTTTGTACACTGTTTTATCCAATTTCGTAAAACTGAACCCTTAAATGCACGAGTTATTCTTATAGAAAAGTGTTTTTTCCCTTATATGAAGGAATAAACAGTAGATATTTTAACACAGATTTAGAACTTAATTCGCTAACACATTTATGTAAATTTTTACAGGGTTAATATTTCTATATAAATATAGTGGTTTCTAAGAACTTAATTTTAAGTGTTGCAGCTATACATCAGTAAGTATTTAAGATTTAAATGCGATGCGTAACCTGTGTTTCTACATTTGGCTGATCTTTTATTTAAGCATTTGAAAATCTTACCAATAAATTTTGATAGTTATTTGATAGTTATTCCAAAATAAAATAAAACAAAATTGCAAATCAAAATTTACTGCCATGAATGTAATATAGCTAAACAAATAATACACCAAATCGGGAATAATAATATCTTTTTTCTTCCTTTTTGCCATTTGGCTCTGTCTGTTGGCATTTTTTTGAAGAATTATGTCTTATTTACATGTGAAAACATGCATTTAAAATCGTGAAGCCTTTTTTTCTAACCCTTTATCAGAGAGAGATTATAACATCTTTTGTTGAGAATTCTTGCGATGTGCTCGATTGGAGTTTTTTTTTCTTTATAAGGTAGTATTAAATAATATTTATTTAAGATATGGAACATTTGATATCAATAAAAATTTTATTCCAAAAATAAAAATCAATAAACAGTACTTCAAAGTCCATTATTTCATAAAATTATCTATAAAGCTTTATTTAACGTCTTTAATCTACTTGCAGAATATTTTGCACAAGTTAAATTACGATTTACATAAAAAAATAATCAAAAAATCGCTTTTCTTTTTTAATATTAAACTTTTATTTTTTAACATTAAGTTATTATTTTTTAATATTTTATATATATTTAAATATTGCGAATATTTTGTTACCTTGCTTTTACCCATCCGGTAATTAATTCTTCAAGACATTAAAAACATTATAAAAATGAATGCATCGTTAAATATTTTTATCCTGCAGTATAAACATTTTAAAGTAAGTATTCAATATAAAATTATCACTTTTTTCAGCATTTTGTGTTGTGTCATTCAGAAGTGGTATTATAACATTATATCGAACAGGAAAATCAATAAGGTTTTCACTATTTTGTCTAGTGGATAACAAACAAAAATAAACTCAAATATAATTTATTCTGGACAAAAGAATAAAGAGCGTTAACCCCTTGAGCTCTGATGGTAGGATTTTCTACCACATAATTTTAATTTCGAATTGGAATTTTAATTGGAATTTTGAAGAAATTTACACTCCAGAGCACAAAGGGTTAAAAAACAAAATAATAAAAACATGCATTAAAGGGTTGGTAAAATATTATTTTTGACTATTTATTCTTAATATAATAGGTGATATAAATTATAAATTTTGTATGCTACTGATTTGAATAATATTTGCCTTTATATAATGGCAAATTAATGCTATTAATTAATTCGGATGTCGCTTTTCAGAAACGTTGGTATTCAAAATTTGTAATATTCATACCTATAACTCAAACTTTAAAAATGCAACCTTAAGTAATTTACGCCTGTTTTATCAAATACGTTAACAATAATATTATTGCATATTTTGTACCTTTTGTCTTTAATGCAAAAAAATTAATGCCTTAGAAAACATACGCCAAAGTTTCTTTTTTTTTAAACTTTTTATTAAATAACGCATTAATACATTACCGGCTTGCATAGTATTAATATTTAAGCCTTTCTTAGGGAGTGTGTGTCTGTGGGGGGGGGGGGGGGTGCCTGTTGAAGTTTGAAAAAATGGCGTTTTATAGCTATTTCTTTCTGGAATAGGTATGTGGATTTTAGTTACCGATTTTTTGCATGGCATTTATTATCATTTGAATAAAATTTCAATAATAATAATAATAATGATAATGATAATAATAAAAAATCATGACGTTGCTTGAGTTGAATGGATTAATGTCTCAGTTTGCACATCGGGCACTTCCAATCAAGTGGAATTCGATAGACCTCCAGAGTTCTTTGCAATCAATTTCTGTTGATGATTATGAAAGCAGATAATATTGTCTATAGCGTCAACAATTTCGAAATAAAAAGTTAAAAATCTTCAATGTTGCAGCGATTTGAAAGAAAAAAAAGGTCTAATTTTGACTTTTTTTTTTTTTTTTTTTTCACAATTTGGATTGCTTCTAAAAGATGTATAAATGTATATTTATAAAAATGTCTGAAAGTCATCAAGCTTAAACAAATTATATCGCCTTCATATATATTTTTAATCTAAAAAAATCGGTTTGACACTTTTTCGGCACAAAATACTTCTTTTGCTAAAATGTTGAAAAATTGAGTGAAGCCGGTCTTAGAATAAATTTATTTGAAAATAAAAAACTATTCCTTCTTGTGCAATTTGAAAAGCAAAAACCCTTTTCAAAATACTGGTTAATGGCATCTGGGAATTAAAATTAGGATGCAACTTTCGAGCAATATAAAGGCATTTTACGCAAAATAAGTTTTCAAACTGGCCGGGTTTATAACACAAAAACTATAACATTTCCCGGAATGAAGATCAGATTCTGTCCCACTTAATTTTAATTCCCAGCTATGCCACAATGGAACTAGTATTTTGAAAATCATTTTTGCAATTTAAGGTATCGGCAGATTTTCGGAAGAGATTTTTTGAAATTTCTAAAATTTTCTCATGTTATCCCTTTTTTATATTGGCATTTACTTTAAAACTTCGAAAAAATATAAAAATTTTAGCAATTACCCAGAAATATTTTTTTAAAAGAAAATAGTGAAAATTATGTTAAAAATTGGCATTTACTTAAAACAGGATAATTCAAAAATAAAACAGTATATTGACAATTTGAAAATTGTATAATAAAAATATAACTTTCTCTATGATTTAGAGTACACACATTATCATTGCATCTCAATCTCAGATGATATGGCGATTAACCCTTTGAGCTCTGGGATGTAAATTTCTTCAAAATTCCAAATGTCACATTGGCACCAGTATTTTGCAATGAAAAAAATCGGTTAACGATATACGCGAAAAAATGCATTAAACCTTTTTAAAATAAAACTGGTCGAATTTTCTGGTGTCATAGTGACATTTCGGAATTAAAGTTATGTGGTAGAAAATTCTACCATCAGAGCTCAAGGGGTTAAAGTACCGTAATTTCGGGTGTATAAGCTGCGGATCAAACAAGTCTTTTTGGACCCAGAAATCTTATTTAGTGATTGAAGACAAGTATTTACGGCGATCTAGCTAGTTATATTTGTTTCTTAAAAAATTCCGGGTCGAAAAAGAATTGTTTGATCTGCGGATTATACACCCGAAATTACGGTACTAATGTAATGAAAAATTAGCAAAATTTGTCTCATGTTTGTCATCTGTTACAGTGTAAAAACAAATCTATTTAATATATTATCATGAGTGTAGTCTATTCCCTCAAAATACATTTGTCAAAGATGTACAGAAAATTTCGTGGCACTTTATGTATAATTTTTTGTTTTAGGATGTTTGGCGTATAGTAAAAATCTGAAAAACTTTATTTTGAGAAAAAGCTAAAAATTTATCGCCTAAAATTTCCGCGTTTATCTACCAGTATTTTAAATCAAAAATCTTCGCCTCAGATTCTTTTACCATCTACATTGAAATTCTACAATAAATATTATCATTTTAAAAATGTGGTAGGAAAAGTATTTTTAGGGATGCGGCGACCCCTATACAATTCAAATGCTGTAATAAATGTAATTTTTAACGGCTGTAACTCGGATTCGATTTTAGATACAGACAAAATATGAAAGATAAGGACTTAATAAATGGAATCAAAGAGCTATCTTGCAGGAAATAATCTGCATATAATATAATGAAATTTCTGACTCAAAGTATGGGCACAAATAAGAGCGATAATTAAAAACTAAAGCCAACCTGGTAGCTTAGGACTATACATATATCAGGCTCTAAATATTTTAATAATTTTAAACCCCTTCCTCCTTCACGATATCTTGTGTTAACATTCGTTGCCCCCCCCCCCCTTACCCTCGTACTTGATGATTCGATATCAATGTTTAAATTATTTTTCAGATCCCTTTTCTTTCTTTTTATACTCTTGCAGTGATTTACATATATTATTAACCCTTTCAGGGGCAAAAGAATTCTGTTCGTAAAATGATGAAATAATAGACTGACATCAGAATATTCAAACGAATTTCTTAGAAAATAAACTTCCGGTATTTTGAACTTTCATTAGAAAAGTAACATTTTATTATAATATTACTGGTGTCATTTGTCAATTTTGGCATTAAAATTAGGTGGCTAGACCCTCTAGCCACCGCCCTTGAAAGGGTTAAACTTTTACTAGTCACATATTTTATGGATTCATATATGGATACATATTTTATGGATTCAAGAAGTGAATAAAACATAAAAATATCAAATTATTTTTTATCAAATAAAATCAAAAAGAGTTAATTGTTATTTAAAGGTATTTTATAAATGCTAATTTTTCATAATGCATTGAAATGTAATACTGTCTTTTTGCGCTTGCTGCCTATCCGGGGGTATTAAAAGCAAAACATATAAACAAAACTGTGACCAACATCCTGTGTCTTTGTTTGCTGATAGACACATGTTATGCTCTTAATTTTTCTAATAGCGATTTATAGAAACTGACACTGGGAAGGCTGAGGGAGGCTGGTGAACATAGGGGCTAAAGTAGTTTACAGGAAGGCTGAAGAACAGGAATGTCAAACGAAGAGGTATTCCAAATTCTGGAATGATAGTATTTTATAAACATTTAATGCCTTTAATAATAAGTTTCTATTTTCATAAAAGTATATAATAATAATAATAATAATAACAATTATAATAAAAGTAATAGAGTATTTGGGTGTAAGGTAAAAATTATTGAAAAAATGAAACGTTTGGTTGGATCTAATATTTTAACGATATCAGAAAGCACACCCCACTCCTCCCAGAAATATCTGACAAGACTGTCCAATCTGGCGCACTTTGAATACCAAAAAAAAACTTACAGAAATTAAGGCCTTATTGAATCGGAGATATTTGAACATTTAATAAGGCAAAATTTTCTGTAAAATGTTTCTGATGTTTCGGAGGCGCCAGGTCGGACAGACCTACCATATGATATCATTCGTTAGACTCTTATTGCGATAACGTTATATATGCACAACCAATTAGTGGTTAAAACAAGTTAGAATTTAATTTTGCAATAAACTTATGTCTTTCTTAAAGTTACAAGTTTATAATTAACTATATTCTTTCTTACTTAACAATGTAAATTCGGGAAAATAAAAAAATGAAAAATAAACATGTTATAGAATACATAATTATCATGAAATATGGAGTTAAAAATGTCGGTTGCAAAATGAGCTTGTTTAATAAAGAACGCGTAATTTAACAAAAATTTTACTTAATAATTAAATTATAAAGCTACTAGAACAAAGCTTTAAATATAGAGCTTGTTGCACAGAGGGAAATTATTACTTATTTTTCCATTGAAAATATATCGAGTCATTGTGTTATAAGGCAATATATAACAAAAATTGTTTAAATCATAAAAATGAATTTAATTGCAATATATCCGCATTCTTTAATTAAATATCTTTGAATTTCTGTAAAAGAATGTACTTTGTGAGTAAAACAATGTTTTAATATGATATGCGACGTATTTATTAAAAGTAATTTATTGAAGTGGATGTTTGCATAGAATATAATTGACTGTTAGAGAAAAAATTTCGAAAATAAAAATATTTCGTTTGCATTTATATTCAAATTAAGTTCGTACTCGCTAACAGGTAATTTATTTAATCAATTGTCAAATTATTTCAAAAAAAACTTTATAATGAAACATAAGAATATTGATAATTTAAATAAAGAGTAACTTAGAAATTCTGAATTCTGATAAAAAAGTTTTAACAAATACTTTACTTTATATGACAACAGAATGGAAGGGAAAATTGCAAGGATCCCAAATGGTCCGCCAACTGTACATCAATAGTTTTTTAGAAAGATTTTCGTTTTGTATTTTTCTTGCAATTTGCGCAGAAACCACCTTCGGAGGTTAGTTTTAGCACAGATGCTGTAGAAACCTACTATGAAATTTTCTGTTAAAAAATATTGGTGAAAAATTCGCGGACCATTTGGGAGTCCTGAAATTGCTATTAAAAATTTCCCGCTGGAAATTCAAAATGTCTAAATAAAAAAACCCCTAGCAAATCGGACGTTGCATATTTAATGATCTAGTATGCTGAATTTGAGTTAATATCTAATATATCACGAATTATATGATAAATCTTTTTTTTCTCAAAAATACCTTTTAAAAGGCATTATAAGACTCTTGGAAATTAGAAAAAGTTTCGCGGAACAAATATACCGCAAAAAAAAATCTTGCCACTTTCGAAATTTTAATGGGTTATTTACGGTCTAAAAATGGAAGAAACTTTTGGGACAACTTAGTAGTTCAACTTTCGACTATATTTAGTAGGTGGTTTTCTATAAGAAAATATTGGTACCGAAACACTTTCTGGTCTAGAAATTCCAGGCCCATAGAAACCCTATTCTACGATAAATTGTTCTTTTTTTTTAAGATAATGCATCATAATATCGTTTCAGTACTGGAATGTGTGTTTGTTAAAATAGTGCATATGAATAAGAAAAAAGATCAGTCTAGGAGTATTCCCAAATAGCTATTTTCACCTTGTTTAACACGTTTACGCCGGTACGTACCACCGGTGGACGCAAAAAGGCTTAAGAATCCCTATTTACCCCCAGCAGTAAAATTTTACTGAAAAATTTGCCTTATTTAATCGGAGCATTTTCTCGATTTAATAAGCCACAAATTTCTGTTTCGAAAACCGGTGGCAAAACATAAAATATTCCGTAAAAGGGTCCCGTCGCGAAGGGGTTAATCACAAACTTTTACAATTAATTAACCCGGGAGGACGCGCGCAGGACCTAAAAGACCCGGAGTACGTATGCTTTTTAAAATTGTAACCACTAATTTTTTAACAGTAATCTTCAACTTATTTTATTGCAAAATTTGTAAGACTTGTCTCCGTCTTAATAATATGACTGTTATAAGTTGATTTTATTGGTGGCAAAGTTAAAACCATCCACCCTGGATAAGCGCGCATTCTCCCGGTTAAGACTAAATTTTCAAGTCTAAAATAGGTGTTAGCTTAAAAAAGAAGACTCAACCCTTTGCGTGTGTTACTAATTTACGCGCATCAACTCGAGTGCATTTGCTTTTGTGTTTTTTGCCTATTTCTTTAGAACCTTATATAAATTTCTCTAAACAAAATTTCAGTGTGTAAATTTGTATTTTACTATCTTAAGTCAGAGAGGATGTGTGGCCCGCTTGATACCGCTATTTTTTAAAAGAAATTCTCCACTTTTTTGTATCGCATGGAGTTGATGAGATTTCTATACAATTTTTGTGGTATCCGGTGGACCACAATTTGATGCCACTACCTTATATGTTTGATTATTTCACGTAATACTAATAAACTAGCAAAAGCCGTGCTGTGTTTGGATTCGCGAAGCATTATTTCATAAGATAAATATTTGAAAGGAACATTACTTTTTTATATTTTTGCATCTTTATTAAGCAAAAACGTTATCTCATGTTTTGGCACATTTAAATTTTAGAAATGTAAATTCAGCCAAATAACTAAGAATTTCCTCGGAATTTTTTATTTATGATATAAGGTTGGTATAAATAAAAATATTTTCGAAGCAGAATTTTACAAAATATATTTTTTTAATTTTTAACTAAAAATTTTAAAGATGTTTTTACATTTTCCAATGGCCAGTAACGGCGTTCGTTCTGGCCAATAAGTGTTCTTTTTCTCGACATTTTTAAATTACTAATACATTCCAGAAATAATTTATAAACGTAGTTAATATATTTAATTTGGTTGAGTTAAATTATTCTTCAATCGATTAAAATATTCTTAAAATATTCTTTAATCTTTCATTTCGAATACCAGACATAAGAAACTTACCAAATTTAAGAAAATATTCACTTTAAATATTAAATATAAGAATTAATTTTACTTGTTTACGATTCTTTTTGTTGCCACTTTACCAAAGTAAATACCTAAATAAATAAATCATAATGTAATTCTTTTAAAATCCGTAAGTATAAACTGCGTAAATAATTTTGGCAGAATAATGAAAATATATTTTATTTAATATATTAATCATGATTCTATCTGTAATTACTAACCCTATAATTTATTTTCCTTCTTAAAAAAAAAAAAAGATACGGGTTCAATTTTTTATTTGCAAACGATTTTGGCGGAATAATGAAAATATATTTTATTTAATTAATTAATCATGATTCTATCGATAATTACTAACCCCATGGTTTATTTTCATTCTGAAAATAAAAAGATAAGCGTTCAATTTTTTATTTGCAAAAATGCGTCCATAATAGAAAAACATGTAGAATAAATTAATTATTAAAATAATATTTTTCAAATGTTATTCTGTAAAAAAAAATAACATTCTGTAAATCTACATATCATAATTTATTCTTATGTTTAATTTCAAGTCAAAATACTGAATAGATTTTTTATAAAGCGTACGACAAAATGTAACTTGAGTGGACTAGTAGAGGAATCGCTTCGCTCATCCTAATAATTTGAATTTTGAATTTTAATATAAATCCCGTTTAATTTAAAAGTGCCATGAGGAAATATACGTACTAAACACCTACGGCATTTAAGATTGTAAAAATAGTTGAATTACTATAAAAGATAAATACTTCAAAATATAAAATCATTTTTAAATCAGTGGCTTAAAGTGGTACCTTCAAACTAATACCCGCGAGCTATCAAATATTCGTGTTTTAGAAAATATACTTCGCTATGAAAAAGTAGAAAATAACTTAGGAATTTATAATAGTAAAAGATTTTTTAAGTAAACAGTTCAATAATTTTTTGAACTCCTTGAAGGTATATTATACATACTACTTAATTTTGATTCTCAAATACCACATTGGCACCTGAATATGCAAATTTTTTTGTGTGACTGTAGCGTATGCCAAGACATGCCCCCCCTTTTTTTTTTTTACTTACTTACTTACAAATTTGTTCATAAATTCCGGTGCTATTCAATCATTTTAACATTTAATCAAATGAAGAACTTTGGCTTGAAAGAACTAAATGAAAATCTTCATTTCTGTAGTGAAAATATATTCTTTTTCAGTTGGGTAATTACAAAAAAATAAGACTGTCAAGATTGTACGATTTGTTCAATCTGAATTTATGTAAGTTTCATTATTTTTTTTTTTATTCCTTGTCTTTCTAAATATTTATATTATCAGCAATTGCTAAGATTTTTTCAGCCTCACTAAATCAGAATAGAAATATCTACCTTATGTAATAAAGGATTTCTTGAAATTAAACAGCACAAAAATTTCTATTCAGAAATAGTGCTTACCAAAATTCTTCGTTGAAGGTAGAAATACAAAATAATGAAAATTATTCTTCTATTTTTGATTAAAAATTAATGTTTATTTTTACAGTTCATGAGGAAAAGTATATTTTCAATATTTGCCAAAGTTTAAAACAAAATAGTACATTAACTTTCGAACAAGTATAATAGTAAAGGATTTTAAGAGCAAGTTTCTGAAAACACTGAAATAACGTAATACGTTTCAGAATTAAATTATTCCTTTTTATACATTCCTGTCAGAAAACACATTTATTACATAACAGGAAACTGCCTCAGCGTGCAGAGAGCCATTTATTCGTCTAAGGCTGTAATGATACGCATTTACTTCCGACACGGTGTTCAGGGATTACATACTGATTTAAGACCAACATTGTATCAGATGTTATTTGGCAACATAAGAATTGAATTTTTTGAAGTGATTTATTGCCTTCTGTATCATATGCGGGAATTCCTGTAAGCTTTATTTTTATTTACAGTTGTAACATAGAAAAGTTTGATTTAGGCTTATTTGAGGAAGGAAAAATGATCTCTTTAATGTTCAGAGAAAAATAAAGCATTTCAATGATATATTAAATAAGTTTCGGTATTTTATGTTGAAAAATGATACGATTAATAAATAGATTTCCCATACAAAATTGATTATTTGCTACTACACTTTCTTGTTGAGAATATAAAAAATAAAAAGAAATGGTATATTTTTTAAAAAAATTATTGTATATATATATATATTTGTAACTTCTTTCGTTGAATTACGGGCAAAGAAACAGAGATTGAAATCCAGTGGAGGGAACACAGCTCAAAATTTATTTTCATTACGATACCGTGTGTTTGCTTTATTGTGATAGATTGCACACTATGCATATACACTATCTACCAATAAGTATTTGGAAACTTTCAATTTTTAACATTTTGTCAAATATTTAAAAATATACTTGTTGGATTCTTCTGGAACTTCAGGATTATGAAGATTATGTTTGACATCATATTTATCAAGATCCATTTGATAAGCAGAGCAATTAGGGGGCTGACAAAATATTAAAGAATAACAGAAATATTTGGGATCACCCTGTACATGAAATTGCACGAAACGATTTATCGCTGCAGAATATAAATATGTGGATACTGCACAACATGTACACTGATTTTTGTAAGAATAGCATGTATATTCATGGAGAAAGAGTGATTTTTTTAAAAAATTCTGGTATGTTTTTTGTTTACATCATGCAGGATTTTTGACCAAATTTAACGCAAATTTCAGAAATAGTGGCAAAATCTATTAGAAAACATATAGCGCAATTGGAATATAAATATATTAAATATTTTATGAAATACGAGTAGTTTTATGAAATAATTTTTATCTGCGCATTTTTTATTAACTGACTTTTAGGAAAAAATTAGTATTTAATGTATACAATATCTAATACAATATTTCTGTTAATAAGTATCTTGACATCTATGATAGAAAAGAATAAAAGCTCTTTTCCTTTTCTATCACCGTTGTCAAGATACTTATTAGTAGCAATATTGTATTAGATATTGTATTCATTAAATAGTAATAATTTTTTCCTAAAAGTCAGTTAGCCCTTTTCGGCACACTGTGCCCGGTCTGGGATACCTAATTTTAATTCCAAACTTGTAAACGGCACCAATAATATTTTAGTAAAATTTTGCTTTTACAATAGAAGCTTAAATTAAGGGATTCAAAATATCTAAAATAGTCGTTTGTGAATTTCGGTGTCAATCTATAATTTCTCATTTTACTAGCAGATTTTGCCCGTGCCGGAAAGGGTTAATAAAAAATGACAATTTGTGGAGAATCCCTTATCATTCAGCCATTTTTAGAGAGCAATGTAAAAACAGCTTACTTATAATAATGATATCTTTTTTGAATTTTCACGATACTTGATTGGATTTTTTTTTAAGTTACTCCACAGTATTGACTATTAAATGATGTAAAAGAATCGTTTTTATCGTTCGCGCATGCGCAGATAAAAATTATTTCATAATACCACTCGTATTTCATAAAATATTTAATATATTTATATTCCAATTACGCTATGTTTTTTCTAATAGATTTTGCCAATATTTCTGAAATTTGCGTTAAATTTGGTCAAAAACCCTGCATGATATAAACAAAAAGCATACCAGAATTTTTGAATTTTTTTAACCTTCCTACCCTGTTCAAATTTTGCTAAATCTTGATAAAAACATTTCACACCAGAATTATTATTTTAAACGTTTTAATATATTCAATTGACTCATTTCTCTGAATCTATTTAATTTTCTTTATAAAAAACGTTCTGGTTCGAAACGTATAAAACAAATTATACATATTGGTCGATTAGACCCATTCAGGGTAGGAAGGTTAAAAAAAATCACTCTTTCTCCATGAATATACATGCTTTTCTTACAAAAATCAGTGTACATGTTGTGCAGTATCCACATATTTGTATTCTGCAGCAATAAATCGCTTCGTGCATTTTCATGTACAGGGTGATCCCAAATATTTCTGTTATTCTTTAATTTTTTGTTGGCCCCCTAATTGCCCTGCTTATCAAATGGATCTTGATAAATATGAAGTCAGACATAATCTTCATAATCCTGAAGTTCCAGCATAATCTAACAAGTATATTTTTAAATATTTGACAAAATGTCAAAAATTGAAAGTTTCCAAATATTTATTGGTAGATAGTGTAGGATTCGTACGCCTCCCGGAATTTTACGTCCAAGAAATTCTTTGGTACCAGAATTTTTCATAGAAAATTCCTGTTTAAATATGGCGAAATTTCTCGCGTTTAATCCAAATTTATTTTTCTATAAAATAAATAATGATGTACCGCCTGAAAAAAATTCCTAAAGCGTACAAATCATGTGCATGGATGCCAACTTCTCTTAATTATTCTAGACTCTGATCCAAGACAAAGAAGTTTTAAACCGGAAAATATACCTATAAGAAAATTTGTATTCATTTTATTAGGATCATTTTGAATCTCCCAATTAAAACATATTCCCGCCTCAAAACATGATCGTCTTAGATTAGACTACGGAATAATTAAGATATGTTGGCATCAGTGTATCGTGGTATTTACTCTTAAAACCAGGTGTGTGAAGAATGTGTGATTTCTTTAATGTGTACAACTATTTACAAAAAGAAATAAAAATGGCATTTTTTAAAGATAACACCTCTAAAACTAAGAAATATTAAATATAAATATGAATTATTTTTTATCATAGTAATGCCTTTTATATTTAATACTACATCGAATAATCATAATTACAGCAGAATTTTTATGTTTATTAAGGGATTTTGAGGTCTTACAAATTCCTTAGATATCACTTTCTGTAAAACTAGAACTTTCCGAGGAGGTATAAGAAGGCGGTCCTGGAAAGTTCCACAGAATGCTGTGAGTCCAACATTTTTGGTACCTGAACACATCTAGGAGACATTTTTGCATTCTCAAGGGAGTCTGAGAAAGTTAGTGTTTTATTCCATAGCAACTCTTCGCTTTTTTGTACCAGAAAAAAAATTGTAGAAAATTTTACATTTTTTAATACGCAGATTACAACAATTCAGAAAGATAAAATTAACTATAAAATTTTTGCGGAACAACAGCTGCCAACATTCACCCCCCTTTTTTGTACCACAAACATTCTACAGAAATTTTACCATGTTAAATCGCCGTACTATGCCGATTAAGAAGTCAAAAATTTCTATTGAATTTTGTGTGATACAAGAAAGCGGAAGAATTGACTGTTATGTTGGATTTCCAATCGTTCTGAAAATGTCATTTGGAAAAACGTGTTATATAGAACACTGTGCACAATGTTTATTAAAAAAACCGATAAACTGGACAATATCAGCAAAAATGTATACGTCAAATCCACAGAAAGAAAGAAAAATATTCCAGTGACTTTCAGTCCGTTGTTATTGAAGTCTAATAACCTTTTTCGCCGTCCACATTTTTACAGCTATTTCGTTACATTTGAATAAGTTTGAATGCCTAAGAGAAACTGCTCAGACACGGAAGCCATGTCTGTAGAGCATAGTCCTACCCGGTCGCCTTCGTTAAAGTCTAAAGAGTCCAAAAAAATTACTTTTTCAGCCAGAAGGAAATATTAGCAGAATAAACTCAAGACGGAGGGGCACAGACTGCCTTCTCGTGACAGAGAACGGGAGAGAAAGATAAAGTTTTCGGATATATTAAGATGACATTGGGGCGCTTGCCTCTTCGTGATAGGCAGCGGGTGGGATGAATATAGTAAAGCACATGCTGGCATGTGTAAAATAAATTGTTCTTCGAAATATAAATGTAGAGTTTCTACGCATTTACAAGAATCGCCAGTCAGAAGAAATCCTAATTTAGCAAAAGAAGTAATGTGTCAAAGAAGATGAACGATAAACTTTAATAAAAAAACACAGAATCTATTTCCATCTAAAAATATGATATATATATATAGGGGAAGATGGGGATACTTGAGCCATTTTTTTAATTTTAATTTTTTTAAAATTTTTTAAAATTTCTTGGAACAAAATAAAATATTGAAAATGAAAATTTGATATTTTTTCTTCAATTGAAAACCACTTTCAATTAATTTTGAACTATTTTTCTATGTCTAATAAATTTTTACTTTTTCTTTTACATCGTGGCTCAAGTATCCCCATGGAGGGGATACTTGAGCCAGATGTCACATTCGCACCAGTATTTTGCGAAGAAAAAAAACGATTTACAATATATGCGAAAAAATGCATTAAACCTTTTTCAAATAAATTTGGTCGAATTTTCTGGTGTCGTTGTGACATTTCAGAATTAAAATTATGTGGTAGAAAATTCTACCAGCAAAGCTCAAAGGGTTAATCACCTTACTTTCAAAATGGTACCAAGGTATGTGATTTCTTTTTTACATGTTCAGAACTATAAATATGTTACCATGTTGACAGTTTTAGAAAGAAAAATTGACCAACTGTAGAGATAATAGGGTTGGCTCAAGTATCCCCTATGCTCAAGTATCCCCACTCTCCCCTACATATACAATTTAAAATCTGACATTTTTGGTACAGTCGGTTCTCGTTAATTCGAACTCGTCGGGACCACAAAAAATGTTCGAATTATCCTAAGATCGAATTATGGAAAGTGTGAAATGAAAACATGCTTAATATGGTTCTATTACAAAGGAATTAATGTTATAGGGGTTTTTTTAATTCGTTTCGTCTGTTATCTTTAGAATATGACTTAATATTATATTAGAATTTATAAATAGATAAACTAATAAAAAATTAGAAACAAGCTCAATGCAAAAAAAATTTGAAGCGTCACTGATGGACAGAGGGGCACTATGAAAGTGGATATCAAATGCATGGGGTTATATTTATACCCGTTCGGAATAATTTTTACAAAAATCAAAGAAAAAAGTTATTCAAACGATCTGAAATCAGAGAAAAGAAAAGAAAAATGAAAAATCGGAATTCTCGTTAGTTCAAATTAAACGAAGTCAAGAGAATATGAGTTTTATGAGAGAAAATGAGAATAGAGCTCACTTAATTTGTTCAGATAACAGTTCTCTTAGTGATGAATTAAATTACATTAGATCAGTTGCTATAGATCGTGGCTTCAGTTTATCATATATCAATAAATTAATTTCTCATAGTTTTAATAAACATCTCGATGATCCTGATTCTTCTGCTACACCAGTTTCTTATTCTAGTCTAATTATTTTACCGTTTCATCAAAGCATTAGCTTTAAAGTTGCAAATATTTTGAAACATTATGATTTCAAAGTAGTATTTAAACCAGTCAATAAATTAACCTTTTCTCAATTAAAAGATCAAATTTCTCCTCTGGATCATTGGGTTAATTACAATATACAATGTCAGTATTGTTTGTTGTTTGTCCTATATTGGACAAACAAAACGTAAACTCAGAAAAAGAGTCGCCGAACATATAGGTTATGTTAAAAGAAAAGAATTAAAGAATTCCTTTATTGCTTCTCATAGTTGGGAGGAGGGTCATAATTTTAATTTTACCTCAGCTACTATTATCCAAAAATGCACTACTCCGCTAGACTTAGACTTTTTTGAAGCACTCCATATACATAAAGTAAAAAACTCCTTAATTAATGATCTTTCAAGTATACCGTACATCTCAACTTTCTGGTTAGATTTATTATGTCATAACACCTCATTTCCGGTTTAATCTTATTGGTTGCTGAGGCTTGTTGGTATTTTGATACTATGTTTGCGGTCATTTGGGTGTCTGACTTGCTGTCAGTTGGGGGGGGGGGGTTCTGTTTTTAACCCTTTCCGGCGCAAGAAAATTCTATTAGTAAAATGAGATATTCTCGATTGACACCGGAATTTATAAAGGACTTGTCTAGATATTACGAATTCCTTAATTTAAGCTTTCATTGTAAAAGCAAAATTATATTAAAATATTACTGGTGCCGTTTGCAAGTTTGGAATAAAAATTAGGTGTTGCCGGCCCGGCAACACTGCGCAAGAAAGGGTTAAACATTTTTACCTTTTGTACACTGAGGAAGCGAGCCCTAGTGCTTGTGAAACGTATACGTCTGTAGCATGTTTTTATTTATTGTGTGTTAAACGTTGGTTTTTAATTATTGTGAATAACTTTTGGTTTACTAAGAGATGTTTGTAGAATATATATAAAGTGATATACAGTGTTACGCAAAGAAATGGCTACATGGTCACCTATGAATGATATTTTTTGGAGATGTGATTTAAGTAGTTTGAAGAGTATTTTGTCTGAACTAAATCTTATCAAAATACTGGTATCTAATAAAGGTACTAGCTGAACCACGGGGCTGAACAAAAATATTCTTGCATGTTTCCATCTATTAGTATTTATTGCTGAAAGAAAATTTTCAACCAGTTAAGCGTTTTTTGGCTAAACTAAATTTTCCCATTATATAGTATATATATCAACCAACATTTTAAAAACAGGGCTGTTCAAAAGTATTGGAATAAATATTTGTCTATGGGCAGTAACACCTTATTTTCCTTAATAACGAGGTTTTGTTAAAGATTTCAAGAAGTGTTGGAAAGTGTTTCATAATCTATGCTTAACGCATGATTTTTCTTACTATTTTCATTTGAAAATTATGTTTTAGAAAAAAATAACGCTTTTGTATTATGAAAGAGAAGTATTTTTTAAAAATAAAAATATTTAATTCAAACATTTATGTCTTACACTTTTTACGTATAAATCTATTTTTTACGTATAAGCGTTAAAACCCCACACTTCCGTCCGTATGTATTTGCCCTAAGAATAAATATGAAAGACCATATTCATGACAAAGCATAACTATCTTAAGACTTTTTATTCTTAATAAGGAAACTTTGTTTATTTACCGAGTAATACTGAAAAATGCAATGCATCCTACAAAAGTTTTTTTTTTTTATGACGGTTTAAATAAATTAATGTTTCAAAACGAAGGAGAATTTTTTTTTTTTGGCTATACATATATTTTTTTATTTTACAATATCGGTTCTGGCTTAAAGTAAATGATTAGAATTATCTTATCGAACACAATTTTTTTACCCCCGAGTCACTAAATTTTAAAGTTAATTACTTATAAAAAAAAAAGGTTCCATTCATTCTTTCAGAATCAGGAAAAGAATCAATATTTTCTTTTAAACAACAGACATTTTTTTTCTTTTCAATAAAAAAAATGCAAAAAAAGACGATACTTTTTTAGGATATTAAATATTTGAAAATTTTCAGATTGCTGGTTTGTATATAAAAAATAAGATTTTAATTAAGGATATTAAATTTTAAAGAAAGGAGTTTCTAGATTAGATATCATCAACTAATAACCCGCAGGCTATAGCAGGGCTGCCACAGGATATTATTTTTATGTATTGTTGGACCAGTATTTTTTATGTGAATTTTGAAGCATATTTTTCCCTGCAAATATTGTCAAAGTGTTTGCGAAAGATTTCTGTTTAGAGAAAGGGATTTCAATTATAATTAAAAACAGAATCCTGCGGCAGTCTTGCTATAGACAACCCACCGAGGGTATTTTATCGACCCACCATGTCATTTAGAAACTTAAAAACCAAATGTTTTACATAAAATCAGCCCTCGTAAGGTTCTATTTTTAGAGACTAAATCAAAACTTTTACCACCACTATTTCCTTTAGAAAATATTTCCTGTTCGATTTACCTCAGAAACGTCGCAGTATAGGGACTGAAAATTTATTAAAAAATTTACTGGTGCTAGTTTGCAGTTTGAACATTAAAATTCACCGTTTCCTGACTGCAAACGGTTCCCTGAAATGGTTAATGGCATATTAGTTAAGGTGAAAAGAACAGGAATTTCACCGTTTTAAAAAAGTAGTCCCAATCAAGAAATCTTAATTTAACAAAAGTAACCCACTGAAAACATTAACTTTGTGTGTTTCACCGACCAGAATTTGTATTCAAAATTATTTAATTGATTTATTTAACGTAAATTTGCGTGGTTTAAATTTAACTTATTTTAAGAAAATATTTCTCTTTCAAATTGAAATTTAAACACGCTATCGCTTCCTGTCCTTTTAGTGTTAAGTAGTTACAGAGCCTTCGTATGCTCTCTGTTTATTGCGATCTGCAGCGGCAAATAGCCTTTTATGCTTTTTTCGATTTTTTCTTCCTGGAAATGCACTTACAGTCCAAAGTGACTAAGGTAACCATTACTATGCGTGCATTACCACACCCAGTAGCGCCAACTTTTCAAAAATTCGGGTGGGATCAAAAATTTTCATAAAAATTACATATATTTTTTTTCTTACGTTTCTTCTAAAGAAACTTTTAAATTATTACCATTTATTTGTAATTTAAAAAATATTTTTTAAAAATTTTATTCTTATAAATTATTTTTTATAAATACATTAGGTTTTATTTAAAATAACATTGGAATCGTAACTATTGGAGGAGCAAAAAACTATTTGTCGAGAAAAGCATATAGTTTATTCAACTAAGTTCTTCATCAAATCAAGCAATCAAAACTCATGGCAAAATGTGCGGGAAATTTGTTTTCGTGAGAAACTTAACGATACATCAGCTGAAAAGATTTTCAGTACTCTTATAAATCTAAATGATATTTTATAATTTATCAAACAAAAATATTTAAAAACATTCATGAAACGAAATTTCTTTTTAGCTATTAAATAATTTAGAAGATAATTTACAAATTACATCAACTGAAACAGGATGGGCCGAGAATTTAAATGATTGGGTGGGCTCTCGCCCCATGGGCCCATAAGTTTGCGCCACTGCTCAGAGCTGCCAACACTTATGCTTTTTAGTACTATTAAATTTTCATAGTAAATATTACCATTTTAAATCGCCGTAATCTGCTAATTAAATATGGCAAAAAATTTCTATTAAAATTTTGTGGTACCGAAAAGCAGAAAAGTTATCCCCTGTGCCTTCTCATCACTTGTTTATTTCGATTTGTTACTTTGAACTTGTCCGGTCTGCATTTGCTTCAAGATATAGAGATCTTCAGGTAGTTAGACGTTTGCTCAAAAGAATACATAAAAGTTGCATTCTCCAATAATGTAAGTGTACATTTTTGTTCAGAATATTCGTATTTATTTAATGCACTCTGCATCGCTTGTCCATTTTTATATATTGGTGCTTTTAAATTACGATTTAACACTAGAACGCCCGGAAGGAGTCGATTCGACTCCAACAATGTGATTAAATTTCCGTTCGAACTAGAAATTTTCTCTTGAAATAAATTAAATTTAAACCACGCAGATTTACGTTTATTAAATCAATTAAATAATTTAAAATAAAAATTATGGTATATAATATTATTATCAAACTTGATTGAAATTTCCGGGCGTTCTAGTGTTAAAGAACATTAAAAAAATTTTAAATCATAATTCACTAAATTCACTGTGAAAATAATGTCGCCTATACGAATCCCTAAATATGGCGTGAAATTTTTTGAAATCTAAATGTTTAAGTTATATGTTGCAGTTTTTTTTCAATGCTCAGATTGAAATTTAATCTGATTTTCAATAAAAAATTCGTTACAGCATAGTTTTTTCAAAAGTATTTGTAATTTTCTTGCAATAAGAAAATTCCTCTAAACCCTATAATCATTATTAAAATCAACATTTTGTGATTGAAAAACTTAATATATTATTTATTTATTTTAACTGAAATTGGGGGAAAGTTACGCTCAAGTATAATTAAAGCGCACAAATCAATATATCCATGAAAAATTTTTGTTTCTACATTGCCATGAAACTAATTATCGTATCTTTATCGTCTTTCACATACATAATACAGTTGAGAACCCTATTTAAGTAACCAAGTCATATGTTTAATTATTTTGAAACATAAAATATAAGCTAAAAAAATAATACAAGACTTGTCATTTTATAAATAGTTTAGATATGCTGTTTCATTGTTAATCCTGCATTTAATTAGAAGCTTTGATTTTTAAATTTCCCTAGCTGTATTATTTGTTTCCAAATATTGTAAAAAATAATAATTTATAATGATGTATTACAACAAAACATAATAATAACTTGATAACTATCATAGTTTAAGTAGGGTATAAAAGTATAATAAGATGATAGAATTTTTCAATTCAAAGATTTTTTTTTATTTAATGAGAAAGTCTGGTAACTTAAGTAAATTATTAACGATTTATAAGCATGTACGATATAAGAAATGAAAAAAATATCGACATCAACTAAATATGCAGCAAATAATTAATTGTAAGAAAGACAATAGATACCAATCGGTTAATGATAACGTCTAATATTGAATAATGTGCATAAATTAAACGGAATCCGTATTAAATATTAATTACTTAAGAGCACAAATGAGCTGTGCCCAATTTTACTAGCTAGTGGAAAAAAAAGAAAGAAAAAACTTACATGCATTTTACATAGATTATGAAAGTTTTCTGACACATTTGGTAGACTTTTACAAAACTTTATCGTTTAATCCCTTAACCCATTCGTGCCCAGCATCTTTTGCGTAAATTTTATTTGGTTGGCACTACTATTTTTAGAAGATTTAAGTTTAGTTCATTAATCACGAAAATGCATCATTTAAATAAAATAATTATTGCTTTTCTTTTTTCCGGTGTCAAAAACAGTGCTGAATGCACCTTTTGAAGCGTCCCTAAAAAAGGACGCTAGGCACTAAAGGGTTAACTGTGATGCCGAACTAAATTCAGGAAGCAACTCTTTGCTTGCTTCATTATTAAAAGCTTTTTTATATCTATAGGTGTTATTGAGATTGTATATGACAACTGGTTATCTGCATGGGGGATAGAGGCCGAAAAGGTTAGTGTCATTCGTGGGGTCTTTAAAAGCTTTAAGTTCAGATATTTTTCGATTAACTTAGGTAAATCTTTTGTACGGAAAAGGTGGTGTTTAGCTCATAATTTTAATTTATTTAAAAAAATGTTGGCTCATTTAACAGGCGCAGGTCGATTTAGAATTTACGTGCACATTTTACTAACAAAAAGTAATGTATGATTTGAGATAAACCCAGTTTAACAATTTTATTTGGCCGCTTTGTAGGATTTTTAATTATATTTTTCTGTAAGAACTGGTTATATCATAATTATCTTAAGAGAAATTGGTTCAAAAGCCCACTTTAACAGCACTTTTTGAAATATATTCAAGCTTTAAAAAAATCGACCAATACGGGACATTATACATCTCCTAAATAAGAGAAACCAACAATAGCATAGGTTTTAGAGCAAAAATGAATTTAAAAATGAGTCAAAAAATAAGCAGTTTGGTATTTGGGTGCATCTTCATATCTCCAATCATGACCATTTCCAGAAATTCTGGTCAAAGATGCCCACTTAGATAGCATTTTTTTAAAAATATCCTGTTTTTAAAAAATTGAACAATACCGCACATTATATAGTTCTCAAATAACAGACCATATCAAATGGATGCATTTGAGAGCAAAAATGAATTTAAAAATGAGCCAGAATATAAGCACTTTGAATATGAGTGCTCTTAATACGATTTTTTCTTCAACTTCCAGTTTTTTTTTAAATTTGTGTTTGCTAAAAGAATTGATTCTATCGAAAACTTGTCACTATAAAAGTTGTAGATATTATTAAGACGATGTATAATAAATTTAATCAGATCTGATATCTTAGGAATTGACGACGTTAGGGATTTTTTTCTCTTTCCACTTTTACACTTAAAAAAAATATATACCGCCTTCATCTAGAATGAATAAGTAGTCCTTTTCTAAATCCTAAACTAGAAATATAGATATCAGAGTTATGCGAATAAGTCTAATAAATAAACCGTATTGATGAAATGATCGAGAATTTCTGATTTGTAGTTTTATAGATGATGAAACTAAATTTTACAAATTATAACTACTACGAATCGTTTGAACTGCGAGAAATTATCGCTTTGATTTCTGAAATCTATTCATTAACTGGAATTCTAGCTATTGTAACATTTTTTTGTGTTCGCATTTATTTGCGGAGACTTTTATATAAGTTTGACAGAAATAATATAGAGAAATGCTCAATAATACGTATAGATAAATCAGAATTTACGAGAATTTTAAAGCTGTTGGGTTGCTTTCTGTTTTAAAATGGAGTTTTAAAAAATTAACTACTTTAAAAATTTAAACCTTTCTTAATTTGTTTATCATCTATATCAGTATAATTATTGTTACATTTGACAAAAAAGGAGACTGGACCTTTTTATAAAACTTAAACTATTTTGAAGCAAAAAAATCGGATATTTTAATTAGAAAACTCTTGCAAAAATATTACAGCATACGAACGTCTGTTCTTATGAACAGATGAGGAGAAAAAATTACCTGTCCCATAAATTGCAGACGATATGAAAAACGACTTTCGAATAAGCAGAAAGTTTGCAGAATAGAATGGCCGTCTCATGAGCCGTATCGTCAGTCTTGATTTTAAAATTTAACTAAAAAATTTCTCAAGTCCTTAAAACTGTGATTTAGATTAAATATGCGTCTGAGAAAACTAAAATAGCTGTGGCGTGTTAAAAAGGATTCATGTCATTGTTATTTTAGTTATTATCAGAACGTATACATTTGTTCGTCCTTTGTTCTTTGTGAATGTGGATTACATAAAAAAGGTATGAAAAAGTGTTATTTTTTCTCTTGCTTTTCTTTAAATTTTATGATTTTATTCAAATAAATAACTGTCTCTCAATAACTGCAATCCAACGATAGAAAGCAGTTATATAAATTACATTTTGAGAACATTTGTTTACTTGTAAAATACCATTCGTTAAAATCACATTTTCTAAAATTTTAAAATGATGCGGAAAAATTTAATTATCAAAATTTAACAATATTAGCAAATATTTAAAGGCATTTAAATTACTAATTAAAAAAGTTATCTTATAGAATATAACCGTTTGAAAGTTTAATTTTTAAATTTTATATTTACAAAGGGAAGTTTTCAAAGTAATTTTTAAGTCAAAAATCGTTAAAAATGAAAATACAGAAGTTGAGCAACCAGTAATAATTTAAATTTTATTTTACTAAAAGATTTTAATTAAAAAAATAACGTATGTACCGTAATTTCCTGCGTATAATCCGCGGATCGAACAATTCTTTTTCGACCTAGAAATATTTCAAAATTAAACGTAACCTTTTACATCGCGGTAAATATTTGAGTTCGATTACAAAATAAAATTTCTGGGTCGAGAAAGAATTGTTTGATCCGCGGATTATACGCAGGAAATTACGGTATTTGAAAGAATGAAACTAAAATGAATTAATGACTGAATGATGCTAGTTTATTATTTATTTTTTTATTCTGGATTATAATTCTACTTTCCGACCCATCTGGTAGGCCTAGAATTATAATGAGGCTTGGTATTTATAATTATCCTCTAATCCTGTATATATAATAATAATAATATACCAGTGTGTGTTTCTATTTTGTGTTTATGGTCTGAATTTTTATACTTTATTTACATTAAAAAAGTATTAACGTGATTATTTAATACTTAAAAATTGACAATATTGATGTGAAATATGTAATTTTCTACTTATTGCAAATTTGAAAAAAATCATTTGTTAGTTTTATGTTTGAAATCATTTTTTACATATTTAAAATCACTTATTCTAACATTTGAGTAAATGTTTGCATTTTCAACGTTATATAGCATTTAAAATAATTATTCGATTTAAACACTGTTACTTTTAGCATGTTTATCATATACTTTGCTATAAAACTATGCGTTTTCATAAATTTATGTAAGATAGTTTTCTAAATATAGGCAGTGAAAATCGAAAATTTACAATAAATTCAATTATAGAAGCAGCAGTGTTTTTTTTTTTTTTTTTTTTTTTTTTACTTTCTTTTTAGAATAGAACGATAGATGACAAATCAGTGTATAATTTAGAATCGAAATATTTTAACCTTTTTTTAGCTAGTTTTGTGTTATAGCAGAGCCCGAGGATAAATTGTCAAATTATAAAACATGTATCACTATATAATAATATTCGATGCAAATAATATTTCGTGAGATATATGGTCCAGTTGTAATCATACAAGACGTATATGTATATGATATGTATAGAACATGTACTTATGTATAGTATACGGACAAATATAAATGAGGTGTTCAGAAGAGAATCCGACTAACTCCATTTTTTCATAGAAATTCATGTAAAGACATGTTTAAACTTTTTTATGTATCTATAATGTGCTTATGAATTACCTTTGATTATAAGACAATTAATCAACATATAATCAAAATATGGTGAAAAAGTAGTAGTTTTTTAATAGATAAATAACTATAAATGTTTAAAATAAGCGTTTTTAGTTCATGGAGTTAATCGAATTGACTTCTAAGCACTTCATGTATGTGTGTGTACATATGTAAATATAGGACATATATGAATGTATTTATATGTAACATATATGGCACAAAAAAAGTAAACGATACATATATAATGACGTGGCACAAAACCGTGTTTGGAGTGTATTCATATCATACAATATATATACATAGATACATACAAATTTCGGGATGATCTTGGCGAGATCATAACTTTAATTTTGTCGTAATTAAATTTATAGAGACTGTTATAACAAAAAAGTGCCATATTGTCTGTGTCCCAAGTTGTCTGAATTAACGTGTGTTTATTGTATTACAAAGAAATTTATATATATATTATAGTAAACTTTATCGTTCTATTAAAACACATAAAATATAATTAGTTAATATCGAATTCTCTACTTATCTATTACTCTTTATCTGATTGTTGTGTAGCTGAAAGAATCATCAGTGACATAGAACTCGTAATACGTATATTAAATGAGATAAATTAATTTCATTCAATCTCTCTATAGTTTAAAGAATACAAAAAATATTGTATAAAACAGGATATTATTTTTATATAAATTTATTTCGATAATGCTTCAAGAATTAAACAGAAATGTTTCTTTAGTAACAATAACTTGTAAAATATGCGATTTTTTAAAGGCAATAAATAACAAATAGATAATTTTCAAAAAATTGTGCCAAATCGAATTTTTAACAGTTTTAATTTTTAATATATCCAGTTATGACCATGCTTTCATCTTCAGGATATTATATTTTGTAGTTAATGTGTCTTTAAATTCTAGTTCTAATACCTATCTTAGAAAGTCAGGGAACTAGAAATTCTGATTTATGAAATGTAGCCATTTTGAAAATCTAGCTCGAAGCCCGTATTGTTCTAGTTCTGGGAACAAGAAAATTCTGGTCTACTCAATCAGAATATTGACTAGAACACGCTAGCTGAGGGAACTAGAATTTATAAGGATGACATGGAACTATTTTTTCTAGAGCCACAATTTATTTTCTAGATTCCAGAGGCAGATTTTTTTTCAGTGTATAATAAATTTAATTGGATGTCATATCTTGAGACTTGACGAAGTTATGTAATTTTTTCCCCAAAAAACAATATTTTTTTCACCTTAACCTATTTTAAATTTATGAAAAATTTGTCATACATAAACTTTAGGCCCATTTTTAGAAGTACTATAAGCTTCAAACTGATTCAATATCAGTTTTAATTAAGAAGTTTTTTTAGGGGGGGGTCCACGAAAATTCTCCCTATTTCCACCCCCTTGTTTTGATTTTGCTCATTAACGAGCCTGGCCGAGATTTTATGCCCTTTGATTTTATGTATCTGGAAAATATTTGAACAGAATTATAGAAGTTATCGTGTCCATAAAAAAGTGATACATATAGATATATAGATAGACAGAAAAATATATATATAGATAGATAGATAGATAGATAGATATAGATATAGATATAGATATATAGATATAAAGTTTTTTATTGATGGTAGTTTTTGGGGTCTAGCGGTCATGATCGGTGTAGATTTTCAAAACTTTAATAGAAATCCCAACATAAGGGAGACCGCAATTAGTAGTATTTCACACCAAATCTACATAAAATGTAACAGTTAGGTTACATAATAAGGTAAAGAATATATATAAATATACATTTTAGAAAGCGTATAACAAATTTTTCAAAAAGTTAGAAATTGTACGTCAGACGTGGCAAATGAGGTACGTTCATACTATAAGTAATTTTAAAAATTTCAGATCTTGGTGCAAACGTTTATGCACTCTCAGGCAAAAACACATGAATAAAAAGTGTATTGCAAATATGTAGATTAAATTCGGCAATACGAAAATAATATGACGCCATGATAAATAGAGCGCAATCAGCATGGCAACGCAGAGTCATACCTATCATGGGATATTAGTGAATTACCGTAATTTCGGGTGTATAAGCCGCGGATCAAACAATTCTTTTTGGACCCAGAAAACTTATTTAGTGATTAAAGACAAATATTTACAGCGATCTAACTAGTTATATTTGTTTCTTAAAAAATTCTGGGTCGAAAAAGAATGGTTTGATCTGCGGCTTATACACCCGAAATTACTGTAATTGAGTATTCAACAAAATGAAGAACATTCTAATTAATATCTTTTTAAGTTTTCATTCAATTTTCAAGAAATTTGAAATAAATCGATACAATTTTGCAACGATTATATATATTTTGCAAACACTTCGGTTGGGTAATTTTTTCGCTGTTATGTCAGGCAGGCGAACAGGCAGGCGAACAGGCGGACGAATCAGACAATTATTAATCCTTTCAGCGCTCTGATGGCAGAATTTTCTACCACATAATTTTAATTCCGAAATGTCACAATTTTTTTTTTTTTTTTTTTTTTTTTTTGCAAAATACTGGTGTCAATGTGACATTTGGAATTTTGAAGAAATGTACCCATCAGAGCTCAAAGGGTTAAAGGTGCAACGTATTTCTTATAATTAAGAAGGCACCTAACAAATTTTCAGCAAATTCTACCAAAAATCACAAACTTAGTGCGCCCATGTATAAGATTTATTTGTTTATATATATTCTACATATTATGCTATAATTTACTTTGTTAAGAAAACACAGCAGAGAATTCTCTTTTAGCAGATTCTACCAATAAACTAAATTGAATCCTTTTGCACAGCCCTATATATTATTAACAGGTTTTTATACACCCCACATATGAAGATAAAATCTAGTTCAAGCAAAAGATAAACTACAAAAATCAGATTTTCAAATTGGGCTATATATCCAATTTTCTAAGTGATTTTTTATGAATATTTTGCTAACATCTCATAGTATACTAAATATAGTTGAGCTTGCAAATACACAACTCAATTTAACCTTCTAACGCTCATGGTAGCATAGATGTTACCACCAATGTTTCCAATTCAATGGTTTTTTTAATGCAGAGATTCCAAATACATAGCAGAAATTTAAAATAGCAATTTTTGATTATCTTTAATAAGAGACATTCTGTTATTTAATAAACTGAAATTTATTATTAAAATTTTCTGGTATGAATTCAGATTCTATTAGTTATGGAATTTCTTTAACGTATTTTGCCATGGGAATTAGAGGGTTAAAACTACCTTTAATCTTTTCAAGAGCGATGATATGTGTATGAAAACCTTCTAATTTTATTCTCAAATGCCACAATGGTACCAGAATTTTGGTAAATGTTTTTTAAATTTATTAAGAAATGTTAAATTTATATTTTACTTATTTCCAAATACATTTGCACGTAAATTCTGGCATTAATCTTTCATTTCAACATTTTAAAAATGGAATTGTTTTGTTCCTGAAATGGTTAAGCAAATCACGTTTATGCTCAGTAATATGTAGAAATTCTTTTGCGTAACCCTGTATGCGCAAAAAACATTGCTCTTCCCTAAAACGTCTTAAAAAATCGATTTTTTTAAGTCTTAAGAGTATTATGAACTCCTTAATAATGAAATATATAAAATAATTATAGCAGTACTTTTTTGGAAAAAAACGCTATAATTATGTTTTCAAAAATGCTTCTTACTTCACAATCAATTTTTTTTTTTTTTTTAATTTAACGTTTCATTTTAAATTACATTTTTTGCTCAAAAATATTTTTGAAGTTTCTATCATATATGTTTCTTTACCCCTTTGAAAGTAATTCCCTTCAAGACTCTTTGAGTATAAGAAGATGTGTTTTGGTGACAATGGGTACACAGATTAGAAAGGTTTCTAGCCTACCACTATTTTCAAATAGACATTTTATCCTTAATGGAAAGTTTTTCATGTTTTGTGACCCTAAATCGTTATTCTAAAGAGAGGGATAGGCTTTGACTCTCACCCTATCAGTGCATTAGTGATTTGTGTATATGCACGCAAGTACGTGAGCCTAAGTTATTTTTCCTCTTTATTTAATGCTTCTACACAAGGTATCATTTTGTAAATTAGTATATAGATAACATTCATCTGTCTTGTTTTAATCAACACTAATAAACGCTATATATTTGAGGAAATGTTTTATATCAAACTTTAAATTTGAAAGTAGCATGACGGAAAAATGCGGGTTCAAGACCGATGGAGTTCAAGATTATGAAAATAAAGAAATAGCTATAAATGATACTTGCTGAAAATATAGTTATTTTTTCAAGTAATAGCTTGAACTGGATATCTTTCCAGTCTCAGCCTCGTAGAACTATGGAACTAATAAGTGGAACTGACATATGCTCAAAATAGTAAAGCTTCAACTGTAACCTAATTCCAGGAGTTTATTACCACCGCAGAAATCTGCCACAAGTAAATTTAAGTAGAAGATTTCTTTTTCTTTAAGTGCCTCATTCCTAGAAAATTTCAATCAATCAATAATGGCAAAAACTGATGTTCACTTCTACTGGTGTAGGTTTACTTTGGCGATAGTAGTTCCACCACATTGTGAAAACCTAGACAACATATTCTCTGTGTTAGAGAAAATATTATAATATTTGTGGAAACTGCCATCAGTAAGTGAAGGTGACATTTTTTACCATATTTGTGTGAAAAAACTCATCAATAAGGCACTTGAAGTAGATGGAATTTTCTGATCAAGATTATTAGTTACAAGCCGTATGCAGAAACTCTCCACTTATTTCACTCGCAACTGCTACACTGTGTGTCCCCACCTCTTAGTTTCACAGAGTACGGAACAGAGAATCAACTTTCATATACTGTAATGGCAACTTGTTTAACATGGGATTACGCATAGACAGTAGCGATACGAGCGGATGACTCTGAAACTACGATCATAACATAAGAGAGGTTGCTAATTTGGCGAAATATCGCTTCCTTGGCGACAAATGATAAGGGAAAAAAGAAAAAAAATACAGCGATGGCTTGCTGCTTCTTGTTTTGAAATTTATGAAAGAATTATTTTAATATAAAATAACTTTGACGTATTCGTTTTGCAAACAATACATGTGCCTCTTCTTAACATAAGGACCTAATAATCTAAACTTGAAAATTCAAGAACAATAACAGTAATAATTACGAATCAATATAAGCGCGGAAATCTAAGATCAAATAGAATAAGCACGTGTGCAAAGATAATCAAATCAGCATTCAGCAAGAAGTGCCAAGCGAGAATATGGTTACAGTTAAACAGAAATCACGAGGATAAAAATCGCCAACGCGATGGTTTAGTTTTTAAGTGATCCACTGAGGGCATTCTTTTCAAGCCGAGTTGAGGCTCTGTCCGTACTATGTGCTTAGTTTATGACTCCATTCGTAAACCACCAAACTTCCAAGACTTAAAACGAAAATTTGAGATTAAAAAAGTTCAAAATAACTTTTTATAATTTGTGGTAGCAAGCGACTTTCAGGCAAAAAAATTTATGACTCCGAGATCAAATATACCGTAATTTTCGGCGTATAACCCGCGTATCAAACAATTTTTTTTCGACCCAGAAATTTTAAATAATAATTTAAGCCAAATATTTACTGCGATCTAAAAAGATGCATTTTATTTTTAATTTTTTCTGGGTCGAAAAATGATTGTTTGATCCCCGGATTATACGCCGGAAATTACGGTAAAATCACTGATGATTTAAATAAAATAGAAAAACCGTATATACTCGCGTATAAATCAACTCCTAAGTTCGAGTAAAAATATGTTGTTTACCAGTATTTTGTTGTAGCCTTAGTTAATACCAGCAAATTCCGCACTTAGATAAGACGAAGATTCCTTTTTCTAAACAGAGGTGTGTAGTCCGCCAATCCTCTCGTTATATGGAGTCGACTTATACTTAAGTACGTATGGTATTCCTTTTACTGTAGGTGATTCACGAAAGTATGTCTTTTATGGTATTATGATTATTTAAATAACTTTAATTAAATTTAATTAAAATTTTCATTTTTTTTCTTTATTTTACTTGTCTTTCTAAATATTTAATTTATCAGAAAGTATCGATAAGAATTACACAAATTCGTAGCTGCCATCTGTTAGATGGCAGATTATTTCTCAACACTAAACCAAAATAGTGACATATTAATATTCGGTATCAAAGTTGGCAGTTTCGCATCCATTTTTATCGTGGAATTTTGACTACAGACAGGAAGTTTTGTAGAAAAATTTTTACTTTAAGTAATTAAAAAAACGTATGAAATTAAATTAATCTAAAATTACTTTTTGGATTTTTTTTTTATATTAATCCGAGTTTTTAATAAAAGAGGAGGCAAAATTGGCAACCTTGATCGGAATTATTTAATCCTTATTCAATATAAATATACATAAGAGGGCCTCAACTGTTTCGACTAATAACAGTATCGTTATAATATAGATTGTGAAAGAAATATTCAAGAATATTAACTAAAAATATTTATACGTTTAAAAAATGGCACTTTATTAAAAACGCATTAAAATTAACATGAATAATATATTGACATGTTTTAAATCTTTCATTGAAGCATCATAAAAAAATATACAATAATAAATATAAATAATTTATATATTAATTTCATATATACATGTGAATAGAAATATAACTATTTTTAATGACTCTTTCGTTTGAAATATATAGTATATGAATTATATAGTTTTATCATGATCCTTATTCATCTTAGATTTTTTGCTAATAAATAGCGTTAAAAATCAAAAACAGTGGTTCACAAAAATCTGCAAAAAAATGATAGCTATGCATACTATAAAAAAGATTTAGAGCTTTTGATTAAAAAATAGTTTACCTTTTTACAATTTATAAGGTAAAATGTTGTCAATATTTGTAGAAATCTAGATAAAAATTTTGCATTAACTTTCAAACAAGTGAAACCTTAAACGACTTTAAGCGCAACTTGCAGAGAACATTGAAATAGCGCAATACGTTTCAGGATTAATTTATTCCCTTTCTCACATTCGAGTCAGAAAATACATTTATTATGCAACAGGAAAATGCTTCAGCATGCAGAGAGCTATTTATTCGTCTAAGGCTGTAATGATGTTTTTACTTCCAACACGGTGTTCAAGGATTACATACTGATTTAAGGCCAACATTGTATCAGATGGTGTTTTCAAACATTAGAATTGAATTTTTAGATGTGAGTTATTACCCTCTGTATGTTGTGTGGAAATTCCTCTAAGCTTTATTTTTATCTGCAGTTGTAACTCAGAAAAGTTTAATATGGGCATATTTGAGGAAGGAAAAATGATCTCCTTAATATTCACTGAGAAATAAAGCATCCAAGTGATATATTAAATAAGCTTCTGGATTTTAGGTTGAAAAACTTTTCGAGTAAATAGATTTGAAAATGATAAATAGTTAATGCTATTTTGTGTTAAAAATAAAAATCTTTTAAATTAAAAACTATTTTTGAAAGTTCCCAAATGCTCAGCTTTTAAAAACCATTATTTTCTTAGAAAGATTCTCCTTTTAAATTTTTCTTTCAACTTTCCCAGAAACTACCGTCAGACTTTAATTTTGTGGTAAATATTGTGGAAACCTATACCAAAAATTTCTAATAAAAATTATTTATATTTAGTATCAAATTACTTATATTATGCTATAAGTGATACATTAAAATAAAAATGGCAAAAATTAGATTGCCAGAGGATTTATAGATGAAGAGATTTTAGAGATTGCGTGTAGCCTTTATAATGGGCTAAGCATGAGGCATAAATATCATATTATATAAAGCTTGGAATACTTTTTGTATTTTCTGGTATGAATCTAAATTTTCTGACCAAAAGCAGAGGCCAAACTCCCAACCCTGTATTGATACATGAAAATGACTTTATAACATCTCTCCTATTGCATAGCTGCCAACATCTTCCGCTTTTTCAGCCCGGAAAAAGTTTATAGAAAATTTTACCTTTTCTAATTGCCGTAATCAGACGATAAAATAAGTCAGAAAATTCTTTTAAATTTTTCCGGGCCAAAAAATCGAAAGAGTTGGCAGCCATACTATTTTCTTATTAAATTTGTTCCATTTTTATAATTTATTTACAGTGCTGTAAAAAAGCCTATGCTCACATTTCTCAAAACAAGTATGGTTCTTAAACATGAACACCGATGTTTCCGAATAATCATTAAATCGCAGAAATTTCGAGATTTTTATAAGACAAAGATTTGGAAGTAGTGGTATTTAAAAAAGAATGTTGAATGGAATTTTAGAGGGCTATTTTGTTTTTATTGATATTTCTTGATTGGTGCCATTTTCTCAAGTGATAAATTTCTCTTTATTTTATTATATATTATTTAAGGTGAAAACATTCATTGATCCCTTTTCATCCAGTTGTTTTTACTGAAAAATCAACGGATGTATCAGCAATGTAAAGGTTGTCACTGTCCTATATTCTTTATATTTTTTTCTCACATTTTTGAAACAATAATGTACATATTGCATTTATTTAACATAAGCAATAAAAAATCAAATACGATTAATAAAGAATGAAAAAAGGTGTAGAAACTATACAAAAATATGGGACATTGCCGATCTCTGATTTAATAAATAATTATGTGTGTTAATCTTTTTATACCAGAGATTTGAAAATGCAATTTCGTAATACATTTTGAATTATGTGGCCTTCCAATAATTATTTTTTACGCATAAAGTCTTAAGTGTTCAAGATATGTCGTTTTCCGTTTGGATAACGCAGGCAAATATGAGGTTTGTTGTTTTGAGCGTTCTTGCTTTAGCCCTTATTGGCCGAAATACTTCTATACCGTGGTGTCGGCCCAGTAACTTTTATATTCTATTTGCAACACCTTAAAAGAAAGTTTTTTTAGTATAGTTTTCGTGCGATTGCTGTCGTTGACTGAAACTTTTAATTTTGTTATTTAACGTTTTTCTTCTTTATTTATTTTAAACTCATTTCATTATCAAATTTCTGGTTTGAACCGAAACATACGAGTATTTATACGGTAGCCGTCAAAATGAAGTTCACTACAGTTCTAGTGTTAAGTCGTAAAATATTTACTCAAAGTTTTCATTTTAATTTTTTCTAATAATTTTCTAAAATTAAATATATCGAGAATTCTAATAAAATTATGAGGTAACAGATTACGAACACTGAAGATTTGTTTGACTTCGTTTAAATATAATTTCTGAAGGAAAGCATGTGTGATTACGGATCTAAAAAAGAAAAGGAATTGACATATCCTTAAGATTTTGAAGCTTCAAATGTAATCGCTTTTGCAGTAATTCATTACTAGCGCGAAAATCGCCCGCCAGTAAATTTAAATAGAAATTTTTTCTTTATTTAAACGCCTCATTAATGGAAATTTTCATTTCAAAATAATGGCAAAAACTGATATTCATTTTAACTATGGATATTTTTTTTTTCGGTGGTAGTAGCACTGCCACAATTGTGACAACAAAGACAATTTATTGTTTGTGTCAATGAAAAAATTATAATACTTAAATAAACTAACACCAATAAAAAAAAACAGAAAAAAATAACAAAAAAAGAATTAAATACCATACGTAAATAAATTACATTTATTTCAATAATTGTTACTCTACAAAAGAGATGAGATGTGACTAGCCTGAGCTTAAGACTGAGACCGTTTATTGATGTCATACCAGTCTTCATGATCCGTCTAACAGTGAGAATTGCTCTATTTCTTTCACAAGTTAAAAAAAATGTTTTATGTGAAAGAAGAATGTTTGAGTATCTTAACCGTTTAATTCCTGTAGTAGAAAAATTTCTAGAAATACTGAAATTCAAAGAATATGAATCGTACCAGAAAATTTCAAGAATAACTTTCATCTCCTTTAAATACTTAATGTTTTTTTTCAATTAGCGAATATTGCTTTTTTAAACTTGTGGTATGAATTTGTTATACCCGAGATCTTGGCATGTCCGAAATAAAAAAATACGCGGCACACGGAAACGCTATTTATAGCGTTTATGCTGCCACAGCAGAGCTGCTTTTTGAATACTAGTATTTTAACCCTTTTAGGGGCAGAAGAATTCTGCTTGTAAATTGATGAAATAAATGACTGACACTAGGATATTCTAACGAATTTCTCAGAAAATATATACCCAATATTTTGCACTTTCATTACAAAAGCAAAATTTTATTAAAATATTCTTGATGCTGTTTGTCAGTTTTGGAATTAAAATTATGTGGCTAGAAGGTTTAGCCACCGCCTTTAAAAGGGTTAATGCTGAGAATTTTGTCTTACTTCATTGGATCATTTGAACGATTTAACCCTTTAACGTTCACTGGTTTCGCCACGAAACCATAAAATTTTAATTCCGATACTCAACACTGACACCGGTATTTTTATCTAAAAATATCCCTTTTATTTTGTATGTGAAAAATCACGTTATCTTATTTAGAAATATATTTGTTCTTAATTACCGGTGTCAATCATTTATTTCGACATCTTAGCAATGAAAATGCTATGATCGTTAAAGGGTTAAAAGATTCATGTTGTCTCAAAGATAATAGCGGTATTGAAAAAGCCGGAGTCTTGGCAACTCTGTTGTGGGCATTTAAGTGTTAAATCGTTTTAGAAACTTTTTAAAATGATTTTGAGAGGGATTTGTAACAACTATTGATTTTAATTAGCTGAAAATCTAAAATAGTGGTCTGAAATTATGGCCTAGTGTACACCACTAAATGTTTACAGTAAAAATTTCCTTACCATCTAATCATCAAATCTCTGTTATTCAGAAAGTCGATTATTTCTTTAGAATATTTGTGGTATTTGGCGGGGTACAAATCAACACAATTAGTCTAAAAAAGGACAAAAATCATAACACTGATTTCTGTGTATTATGTTTAAACCGCTTCGGGAAGAGCATCTTTCACGGAATTTTTAATATTTCATCACCGGTCTTTAAAAACAGAAATTTTTTATAATTGACTCGGGAAAATGCACGGATTAATAATAAAGTAAAATGTAGAATAAGAAATTATCGATGAGAATAATCAAGGATTCTAAGCACCTTACGCGGTACGTATACCGGTCACTTGTCCCCAAGGGGATAATTACTAGAAAAATAATTCTTTAAATATTGTATAAAAAACAGGAAGACACGACTACGACGCCACACTAACTCACATTAATTTTAGCCTAACATTTCATACTTGTTAATTATTTGTAACTAGATTTTATTCAAGTTTATATACATATTGGGTTGTCTCAAATGTTTCATCCTTTTTTTGAACAAAAATAACTCAAGCAAATTTTAATAATAGAGATATTTTATAGAAGTATACCTGCACTATTCTGTTCTGCGAACCACTTTCTACATTTCCAGGAGTATTATAATGCCTTCTTTTCAAAAATTTTTTGATTTGGTTCCAAAATACTTACAGAGATGATTTTTTATGTCATTCAAACAATTATTTTTTTTAGTGAGGAGAATTTTAGAAAGAAAAAACCAAATAGTAATCGGATGGAGCAATTTCTCGAGGAGTAGGGTAAGTGCATCAGAACATTTCAACTGAACGGAAGGAATTTGTTTTTCTCTCAAAGATTGTCCCAAAAGCTTTGTTTGCATTTAATGTGCGATTTTTTTTTATTTTACTTCAACTTGCACATCTTTCTGAAAATAAAAATCTGTTAGTCACGCTTTGGTGACATTTTCAAATGAAAAACATTACAAAACATGTTTTATATAATGGTGCGATCATAATATAAAAAGAGTTGCTAGTAGTCGACCTGCCCATGGCCTATTCCACATTTATCTTTGAGTGTCAGAAACAAACTCCTTGCATTCGATTGAGGCTTTCGGACCATCCTTCTTATTCTCTGGACAATGTACCGCCCGACTACTATTTGTTTCTCTCTCTCAAAAATCCTGTTCACCACAAATTTGAACTATTTGAATGACACAAAAAATCACCTCGGAAATTATTTTACCACCAATTCAATCAAATTTGGGAAAGAAGTTGTTTTTAGACTACTAGAAAGATAGAAGAAGGATTTATTCAATAGATTGGCGCAAACACTATTGAATAAAATATTTCCTTTACCGAAATTTCCATGGTTTATTTTTTGCAAAGAAACGTAAGAAACTTCTGGAACAACCTATTGCTTTAATTCATGTGTTTGATAAAACAGTGCAAGAACTTCACACAAGTTTAGTAGTGTCAAAGTTTTTTAGCTATCCGAAAACTTGAAACTTTCATCTGAAATCTCCATTTATCCCTGATGTACTCAAGTAATTTCGATAAAAAAGAATTTTATGGTCAAATGTGAATATAAAATAATATGGGGAAGACTGTTAAAAAAAATTTTAACATTAATATTTAATCACTTAATCGTCGCGCTTGAAACATTCACGGGCTGCAAGCTTCACAGCTTTTATTCAGAATTGTTTCATTCGCACCAGTTTTATAAAATAGTGTAATGGGTTTTATTCTGGTATCATGTTAATTTTCATTAAATAAGATGAATATTTTTTTTCAAAAAAGTGGTGGCAATAAGGAATTTGAATTTTTAAACCGTAATTTAATGCGACCATTAAGTGGTTAAAAATAATTAAAAAATATTTCTAAAAAATATTTCTGAAAAAATTGCTGTTGCACTACTTTAAATAGCTTTAGTCGTGGGAAAAAACTGTCTACCATAAATCCTGAGAAAAATTCAGAGATTATGGACTCCAAATTTCATCAAAATCGGTTCAGTAGTTTCTGAAGAATCCGGTCTTAAACTTGACTTGCTTGCTCGCATATTTTCCATAAGTTTGCACCTAGTTTTGGCTTTCATTAATTGCGAATATAAATATATGCTTTAAGAGACACACTATCTGGAAATTGGTCGTAATATATTTTTTTTTATATGAAAAGAAAGCTTTTTAACCCTTAACTGCTGTGACAAAAATTGTCGCATAACTACTGTGAGCGGTCTGACAGACCACTGAATCTAAAGATGAATAAAATGTTAAATTAACTCTCAGAATACTATTTTTATACTGAACTTTACATACAGGACTATTATAAAAAAAATTCAGCTATTAAAAAGTCTCTGGAGATAGTAATAGGACTCCAAACGAAACAATATTTGACCAGTATCTATAGTTAAACTAAAAGTTGCGAGTTAAACTCTCAAACTTGAAAAACTTAGCGGTCTGTGAGACCACTAACAGCAGTTAAGGGTTAACTGTGAATATTTTGGCACCTAATTTTTACCTATAAGACAATTATGTAGCGAGATACTGTAACTTTTGTTGATCCAGTTTATCCAGCGCAATTACCCATGCAAATGAAAACAATAAACTGATTTATCTCCTAGTTAATATTTTTATAACTTACATGTTCGAGAAATACTAAGGCTTTTTTGCTAATTTAGGTAGAGGTTTGATTTTTTTTTACTTGTTCTCCATATTTTTAGTATTTTGTACATGGATTTAACACTGAAGTTTAAAGCTATATTATGAAAAAATATTTAAATTCAGATTTTATTGCATTTCCTTAATCTTTTAATAAACACGAGGGAAAAAAATCATATTAAACGTTAAATCCTAGACATCTAAAAAGCCATTGACATTTTTATATAATATATTCCAATAAATTTGTTTAAAAAAAATTGAAGGAATTATATTCATAAGTATAAAAATAACAGAAATTTTTGAAAAGTATTTTTTATTTAAATTTTATTAAAATAGTCTGTTCTACAAGATTTTCTTAGAAAAAATATTTAAATTTCAGTATTAAATATTGGGACACCACATATTATTAGAGTATTATTCAAAATTGAAGGGGTGGTTTCATGGGTAGTGTGTCCCTTCAAAACTATTAATAATTATTTAATGCCGCGTTGTTAATCCCTTGAGGGGCGGTGGTATATATTATATACCACCTACGATTGATGAAGACTCACACCAGAAAAATGTTATTAAATTTCACTTTTCTAACTTTGGTGGAAAACAGTTGTGAAATTGCTTTTCCTCTTTTTGATATAACTTTTTTACAAATTTCCGGTGGGCGTTTAGAATTATTCGAACGCAATTGCTTGCCCCTCAAAGGGTTAAATTGCAGTTCACCGAGTAACACTAGATAGTTGCCAACTTTTACATGTTTTTACTATCACTAAAATTTTATAGAGATTTTTGCTTTGTTTGGTTTATGAAATTTCGAAGATTTAATTTATATTTGGGTAATTCCATGAGCACATGTCGTGTAAGTCACATAGTACGATTTTTGATACCAGTATTTTAGAACGGAAAAATGGGACTTATTTTATCAGACATATTTAACTAATTGAATAAGACCATGCAAACCTTTCAAAAATAACGGTGGCCAACAATTTAGCAGTTACTAGAAATGTGACTTACATGACAAATGCTCATGGAAATACCCATTTACTGAACAATTTTAATGGAAGAAAGAAAGCGTAAAAGTTGGCAATTATGCCACTAAAATTTTAGCTTTATCGTTGCATTAGCTAATTTTGGAATCTCTTCAATTCAATAAATCGACTATTTATTAAAAACAATGTGGTACCGCAGTTTTCACTGTTACTCCCACGGTAGAATGAGTTTCAGAAATTTCGGAATTCAGAAAATTGGAAATAGAAAAAGAAAATATAAATATAAATAATAAATTTCGGTTTATTTATTAACAAAATATCTGTTATTAATTAACCCTTTCACACCCGTATTTAATGCTGTGAGTAAAAACATAAAATACCGTTATAAAATATCATAATAGGCCTCTAATAAACATGTTAAAGAAAATAATTAAGGGAAATGTAATTATTTTTAAAAATAGGAAAATGTCCACTGGAATGGACTGCCGGTCTATGAGGTTGGAAAAGTCACATATTTAGCATTTTAACTTCCCTTCAGATGTTTTTTATTACTATCCATTTTTTACTTAATAAACCTAGATTGAAATGCTATAACCCTAAATAAATTTCAAAAACATAATATTTTAGTAATTTTTATAATATAGATATACACACAGCAATACTACATAACAATAATGTTCAGGTTACTTTGGATAAAAAATATTATTTGAAATCTTCTCTGTGCCCCTGTAAATGTTATGCACTTCGCAATATGCCTGAAATAACTTATATTAAGCCTCAGTGACGTACATCAATTTTATTATCATGAAATAGTTTAATATAATTAAAATATGTCGCAAACAATTCCCCCTTTACCATTATGTAATGGAATTGTTTTGTGCAGCCCTGTAAATGAATAATAACTATTCTTTTCACCGCATATTTTAGAGAATGCTTATTTTAGTGCACTTCGTAAAGGCTTAAAAATCTTAATATGTTTGACAGGGTGTAACATCTTTAAATTCATTTGAAACGATTTTTCCCATAGGCCATAATGTAATGAAAACTTTTGACTCTCCCTGTAAATAAACTAATCATATTAGGAAGTTCATTTGGAATAGAATTCGTGCTATGATAAATTTTAATAACCTCCAAAAATTTCAGGGCAATGCGAGTAGATTTACGTGAGTTAGAGCGCGGACAGACGGACAGACAAACGGAAATCATAAATACTTTTCAACATTCTTGGAAAGTGTTAATAATAAATAATTAATATTCCTAATAACTTTTTGTTGTTTTAAAAACAATTCAAATGCCAAAAATAAATTAGATTATAAAAGCATTATAGCTCGGCTATCTAAAGAATCATATTCATCTGTACCGTATGTCCATTGCAATGCATTAGTAATTTGGCTTACATTTTGTCTAAACTATAAACAGTAATCAAATAAGACTATTTGCAATGCTAAGATTAACTTATAAGCATTATATAAAAAAATCTTTTACATTTTAGAAGGAATTATTCATAAAAATCAAAAAAAAATAATACTCAGGTTTTTGCATGCCAAAGCCTGACGCCCTTTTCAAACAAAGCAACCTGTAATTTTCTATTGACTGTTGACAATACAAAAAATGCAAAATTGTAAAAAAATTAGTTATTCATCTCTTCGTGGAGCAAGTTTTAACTCTCTGTAGTAAAAGGATTAAAAGATATAAGGTTTTAAATTGTATGTTCATTGTAATGGACACCGGATCTGAAAGAGTTAAAACAAAAATTTCTATTTTAAATTTCTGATGAGAATACGGAATATGAGGACTATAAAATGTGTTTACTGGAAAAGCTGGTGGTAGAATTTATGATACCATGGGCATTAGATGGTTAATGCAGCAGATCCAGCAAAAAGTTCTGTCATATAATGTTATTTCACGCACACTATTTTTAAATCCACATTTCTTCATTGGTGCCAGTTTTTTGAAATGGTAAAATCCACACAGTTTTCACGGTTCACATTAAGGTGAAAACAAAGGGAATTTTACTATTTCAAAAAATAGGTGCCAATAAAAAAATTAAAAATATTTTTTTAAGTAGGCGTGAAATAACATTATACGACAGGACTTCCCAGTTTACTTAACATTTAAAATGCATTATATCTTCAAAATTGTATTAATTTAAGTAATGTTTATATTGCAATGAAACCTGGAGCTTAGCAAATTTATTTATACATGATTGTTCGTAAGATGAATTTAAGAACATAGAACAGAGCACCCACTCGGTCCATTAATTGAACACTTCGTTTCGAAAAATAAAATTCCTTATAAATTTCAAAGAAACTTACTTAGAAACGTGTTTCTCATGCTATTGTTGCGAAAATCTAAAGAGAATATTTTTCCTTAAACAAACTGGTTTTCAGAAACAAAACAATAAGATTCCTAATAAAGAGTTATCCAGAGATATAAGGAGACATATTCTTTCTTTCTTATTCTGCTTTGCATGTTCAGTGTTAGTAACACAAAGATAACGTCTGATGGCTTTCCTTGCTTTCTGTTAACCCTTTCCGGCGCAGAATATTTCTAATTTCCTGTGCTAGTGGATCGCTACAGCCTTTTAAGTTGGTTGGTTGATTTTTTGACGTCCGATTATCTACGCTAGGGATATAGGACCAGGGGGGGAGTGCCCTTCCTGGGTGTCTTTCTAAGGGAACCTAACCCGTATTTACGCAAAGTTCGAAGAAAACCACGAAAACTCCGAACGGTTAGGCCGACAGCCGCGATTGGGTTCGAACCCAGCACCTGCCGTCTACCAGTTGAGAGGTCCAAACCTCTCGGCCACTGGTGGGGCCAGCCTTTTAAGAATAGCAGGCCTGCTATTGGTAATTATTTTAAAATCTAGCTCTAATAATATTTTCTAAATATCTATCTTTCATACTCACTTTGACAATACTCTACACAGTCGAACATTGATACTTTGAAAAAAATTATAAACAATCTTTTGATTACTAATAATAAACATTTGATGCAGTTTGATGACTAAAGTATTCCTTTCTACAATTTTTTAAAAAATAAATTTGAAATACTTTTTTTTTTTTTTTTTTTTTTTTTTTTTTTTTTTTTGAGTAGCAATTTGAAATCAACATTTTTGGTTATTAGATTCAGTAGATAACACGAAAAAAATTAGATTGGTATTATTAAAATGCTTTAACTAACACCAGATTTTTGAATACTCTTTTATTCAACTTCATATTTTTATTTTAATTCTTAAAGATAATTTCCCCAATTAAAAAAAAATCTATTACATTTTGACCAAAATCTTAAAGATCATCGAGTTATGTAGTTCCCTCCACATTCAAAATCATTGTGCCTGTTATGATAGATTGCTTTAAATTATCTGAATTTTTATGAAAATATTATATACTAAATATTGCATGTTTTTCTTTGGAGCAATAGAGTATGATCACCAATGCATACCGATTTTTATCCTATATACCGGGTGTCCCAAAAATGACTGATGGATTTTAAAATTCAATAACTTGCAAACGGTGACAGCTATTTAATTTTTTTTTTTTTTTTTTTTTTTAGGAAGGTTATGTATAATATCAGGAGTTTTTTTACCGTAATTTTTTATTTTAGTTCGAATTTTAAACAATAGGGGGCGCTGACGGCGATTGAAGGCCAGGTGATCAGTTCTAAGTGAAGCGTCGACCTGGCCTTCAATCGCCGACAGCGCCACCTATTGTTTAAAATTCGAACTAAAATAAATAATTACGGTAAAAAAACTCCTGACATTACACATGATCTTTCTGCAAAAAAATTTTAAATAGCTGTCACCGTTTGCAAATTATTGAATTTTAAAATCCATCAGTCATTTTTGGGACACCCGGTATATAAAAAATAACCTAGAGCCACTATATCTAATACTTATTGCTGAAATAAAACGTTAAAAGTGGAAAATATTTATATTCAATAATTTGTAGGTCTTAAATTATAAAGAAAACTCAGAAAATGTCACCCGATTTTTTTTTAAAAACCAGTTGCTTTAAACCGTGCTAACCCAGGTATTTATTAACCAAAATGTTGTACAATGCGAAATATATTACTTTTTTCCCTTTATGTAAGTGTTTTCTTTATCTTTTATGAAAATGAACTCCGTTTTGCTATTTTAAAGCTCTAGTCTATACGTCTATATTAATCATGTAAGACTTTGATGTTTTCAATAACCAAAATTCTTTCTTCAACATAAAACATAATTCTTTATTCAATGTAAAACATGGTAGAAATAATTCAAAGAAACAACTTAAAAATATGAAGCGAAGAGTCTAATTTAATTTAAGGTTGCAGGTGCAAATGAAAAATAAAAATAAAAAAAAAGGAATAATAAACATTTTGATTTGAATTACAGATACGTTTATGGATTCTTTCAATTTAATTTTAAAAAGTGTTTTTAATTTTATTTACTCGTAATTTCATTGAAATTATGACTTATTTAATCTAAATAGTTTATAAATAATGTAAATGACGGCGATTAAAAAATGTTTAGTAAGTTTATATTTCTCGTATACTTTTAGTATTTTCTTGAGGCGCATTTTTTTCCTATTTTAAGAACTGATGTGTTACTAAAGAATAAATTATTAATTGGACTGTTGTACCATAAATTATACTTCAAAATACAATGCATCATTCAAAGTAAATTCTAAATTCTAAATGGTACACCTACAAAAGAATACATTAAAAATAACTACGTTTCGTATCTCATCCACGAACATCTTCTGGATAAAATGTAGTCATGATAGGCGTGAATGGAGTGAGAAATATAAAGTTAAAAAAAAACTACTTTTTTTAACTTTAGACTTGTATGTAATATCACTCTATTTTATCCTGATGACGTTCTCGGATGAGACACGAAAGGTAGTTATTTTTAAATGCATTGTTTTGTCGGTTTACCATTTATCATTTTCTATTCATTTTGAATACATATATTTTTAAAGAATAAATCTTTACTAAAAGCTGCTATAAAAAATTAATCTCTGCACAGCATTACAAGAAGATCATTTAACCCGGGAGGACGCGCGCAGGGCTTAAAAGACCCAGAGTGCATATGGGTTTTACAATTGCAACCAATAATTTTTTAAGGTAATCTTCAAATTATTTTACCGAAAATTTGTAAGAATTGTCCCTGTCTAAATAAAGTGACTGTTATAATTTGATTTTATTGGTGACAAAGTTAACCTTCCTACCTTGAATGGGTCTAATCGACCATAACTATAGTTTGTTTTATACGACTCGAACCAGAACTTTTTTCACAAAGAAAGTGAAATAACTGATTTAGTGATACAAGAAAATTAAATATATTAAAATGTTTTAAATAATAATTCTGGTGTGAAATCAAGATTGAGTAAAATTGGAACAGGGTAGGACGGTTAAAACCATTCATACCCTGAGTAAGCGCGCGTTCTCGCGGGTTAAAAACACTTTCATACAAGGTCGAATGATGCTATTCAAACGAAGTATGCTTTTTTCCTCCACTCTTTATAAAAAGCAGTGACTGTTTCGTTTTAAGTATAATTTTATGATTGAATAAGGCGAAATTTCGCGATTACATAACGTAAATGAGATACATGCTGTCTTTTTTTATTATTATTATTTCCAGCATGTATTTTAACTCCTGAATAACAAAAGATCCAAACTGAAAACAAAATCCTGAATTTTTATGGAAAGTTAAATTTACCAGTTAAAAGCTCTTTGTAATTCAACACTACTTTAAGTATTCTCTTATTACTCAAAAAATTTAATTGCATTTAAAACCTAAACGCGCAGACTGAAAGGGAGGAAATATATCCTTTTAGTATTTAATCACTTTTGTCTGGTACATTTTTTAAATATAAAACTTCTTAATTAATTTCATAATCTAAAATAAAAACAAAAACATTTATGTATGAAAAGTTTTTGTAGAATTTACATTTGTTTTAATAAAATTGTTTTAAGAAGTAGAGCATGATAAGGGCATAGAAATCTCCTTTACAAAAACGTTTTACACGTTTCATAAATTTAGAATCTTCACAGAGAGAATTTTACGTTATACTTTTTTAAATTAACAAAAATTACTCTCCCATTCTGTTCACTAGCTAGCAATCAATATGAACAAAGAGACGCACATTATGAAATAATGAAAGGTTTTGCTTTTACAGTAATATTTATAGCTCCTAAGGGTATTGTTACATAAACTATCAATAATGTCCATCCCAAATATGTAATAAGAAGAAAATAGCTTTAATATCCTGTAAAAGTTTCATTTTATATGAAATATTTAACCTTGACTCTATGCGTAATGCTTTACTCGAAAACTTGGAAAATATTTTAATATTTATTATCGCTCTGTGTATCATACTTTGCTCGAAACTTTCCAAATTATATTAATATTCATTCAATATTATAAATAAATAATAAACAAAATTTTACAAAGGTATCTCCATACCCTTACATGGCATCATAACTTACAATGTAGCATATCTACAAACTTAACTAAAATTTCTACAAAGCAGTATCGAACTAACCTAGATGAATTACACCAGATTGCCACTGGTGACTATTTTTATATTCCACTTATACAATGGTGGTCATAATTATAAGGACAAGGCAAAAACATCCATATCTTAGTTATATATGGCGGAAAATGTATGCAAATTTAATGGCTGGAAACCAATGAAAAATGAAGATTATTTTTGTATATTTTTATGGAAATATGTGGTAAATTCATATTCATAAAATGTTTTATAAATTTATACAGCCATCTGATATGGAAAAAATTATAAGAACAACTGTATTTGTGTGTTCTAAAAAGTAAAATTTGCATGTTTTATGCTCTGCACACAGGACTTCCAGGCGATATAAATGCGTTGTAAGCGATTGGGATCGTATTATTCTGTTTTTCAACCATGCCGCAAGGGATAAAGATTTTGGAGTTTCAGAAAAGAAAAATGGATGCATTACAAAATTCAGGACTTTCTGTATGCTAAATTGCTACAAAGTTTAATAGATCAAGAACGTTTATTTACAATCATACTTAAAATACCGGTATATATGGACGGCAGAGGCATACAAGCAGGCCATCTTCTGTTTCTGTATGTGGAAAAAGAATGATAATAAGGCGAGCTTGTTCGAAAAAACGGAAAAAAAGTGAACTGAACTTAGAATGCAAGTGCTCGAAATGTTCGACGTGTCTTACAAGAAGAAAGAAAAAGGTTCGCTATAGTAAACATGTGGCAAAATCGCCTCTTACAAAAGTTCATGAGAGACTGAGGATGGAGTTTGCCAAAAACTGCAATACCATGGGAAAAAAGTAGGATTCTGTCTTTTCCGATGAGAAAAAGATTAATTTGGATAGACTAGATTGTTTTTGCAACTTCTAGTATGATCTCCGTAGAGAGAAAACAATTTTCTCAAACTATGTATTTAGAAGTGACTGAGTAACGGACTGGGGAGATTTGACAGCTGGTAGAACTACTCCAATAGTTTTTGTATATGGTAAAAGGAATTTTTGTATAGGGTAAAAGGAATTTTTGTATAGGGTAAAAGGAATTTTTGTATAGGGTAAAAGAGTTATACTGATGTATTGGAAGATGATATTTTACCAGAAGCACCGTTAATAGCGATTGGAGGCTATTTTTTCTAGCAGGACAATGCCTCGGTTCATGTTTCCCACACTTCAAACTCGTGGTTTGATGCTAATTTCGTGAAACTACTTGATTGGACGGAAAGAAGTCCTGATCTGAAACCAATTGAAAATCTGTTGGGTATTCTGGCACACAAAGTATGCAAAAATATTATATAATCTCAAAACAAGCAAGAACTCATGTCTTCCATTGAAAAAAGTCACTCAAAATTTTCCAAGAACGTTCTTAAAGAATTGTCAAACTCCATGATGTCAAGTGATTTAGAAGAAGCAGGGAGATTATTAATTATCAGTGTGTTTCAGGCAAAAACACTCATTGTCCTTATAATTTTGTCCAATTTTTACAATGACATATTTTGTTAATTGTAACAAAACATTCATATTTTGCATTTTCTAATGTTTTGCACTCTACATTGATTTCTAGCATAAAAAAGCATTTTGTGTATAAATTTCATATTATTTAGCTCAGAAATAAATTTTTTCTGTGCAATTTTCAATTGTTCTTGTAATTTTGACCACCACTGTACTAGTATTTTTAAAATTAAAATTTTATAGTATATTTCGCTTGTGCATTTTGTCAAAGTGCACAAAAAAAAATCAAATTGCAATTTTGTGATCTCTTTCTTATTGTTTACTAATTCAACTATTGAGAGCGCTATGTAATTGTTTAACCCAAAGATCGAAAATAATATTTTTCTAGTCTATGTGCGGGTATCTATACTAATAAAATCCGTGCGCCTCTGTCTGTCTGTCTGTCTGCTTGAAGCCGATTACAGTTCGCAACGCGGGCGAGTTGGAAGTCGCGAGAGGTGTCTTTCGATTCGAAAAATTCCGGGAAAGTCATTTCGGGCATTTTCGAGACCGTGGGACCAAAATTAAAAAAGTTATGAATTAAAAACCGGTCGGGAATTGGAACGGAAAACGTCTTATTTCCCAAACAGGTCTGAAACGGAGCTCTGAGGCAGAACACTGCGCTACCTTGCGGTGAAGAACAGGAACTTTTTCCCTTTGGCTAAAAGAAGAAGCAGCCGAAAACCTATTTTTCTCCCGTCAATTTGTCAAAAAATGTATAAGAGAAAAAGAAGTAATTGGTAAAAAAATTTTAAACACTGTTTAATTAATATAATAAGTACAACTATTTAAGCACAGCAAGATATGTTCACTAAGAGGTAATAGTGTTGCTAATTAATATTTTGAGGATCTCAGATGTAACTGGCTATTCATATATTTATTCTGTATGTGAGTATTAATCGTTGTAGCTCATTTTCATACTTTTTCTTTTTGGTAGCATACACGAATATTGTGTAACGTAAGATTTACGCGATTAATACTAATTTCTGTTAGTACAAACGGAAAACGAGCTGCCAAAATTATTTGTTAGTTATGTTCTTTGTGATATTAATGAAATTACTTATTTTTTTTTTTAATAGCAGTCTTTTGCAGTTTTTAATAAACAAACTTTTTTTGCGCGTTTTTTCTTAAACCATCATGCAGACAGTTTTTAAAACAGAAAAAAACTGATTACATATTCAGAATCTGCGTAAAAGTCTGCTTCTGATGATCCAAAAAATACGAGAAAATGTATTATGGACGCGCAGCGCCAACCGTGCAAAACCAAATATTTTTAACGGGACAATGGCGACCATTGCGCGTAGCGCCGGTGGGCCGGCTTCGCACGATGGGCCCGTACCGCCCACTGTGCGAAATCACATATTTTAACGGGTTAATGGGCGCATAAAACCATAGCTCTTTAATTTACTTTTTTTGTGCTGAGGATTCGAACACCAAGACTTGCTTATTAAATGATTTTTTTTCTTTATTATATATTGCTTAATGAGAGGTTCGTTTGGAAAAAGTGGCCCAGGTAGTGGGCGTAGCTCGCTAGTCTGTACTAATAAAATCCGTGCGCCTCTGTCTGTCTGTCTGCTTGAAGCCGATTACAGTTCATAACGCGGGCGAGTTGGAAGTTGCGAGGGGTGTCTTTCGATTGGAAAAATTCCGGGGAAGTCATTTCGAGCATTTTCGAGACCGTGGGACCAAAATTAAAAAAGTTATGAATTAAAAACCCCTTGGGAATCGGAACGAAAAATGTCCCAATTCCCAAATGGAGCTCCGAAGCAGACCAATGCGCCACCTTGCGGTGAAGGACATGAATTTTTCCCCTTTGGCTAAAAGAAGAAACTGCCGAAAACCTCTTTTTCTACCAGCGCTAATTGCGTTTTTTCCGCATCAATTTTTTTGACTTGCCGTAGAATATTTACCGTAGTTTTCGCTAAAATATTGAACTTAGAAATAAAACAGGTCTATCGAAACTTTTTTTTTTGCGCGTTTTTTTTAAACCATCATGCAGACAGTTTTTAAAGTAGAAAAAAACTAATTACATATTTAGAATCTGCGTAAAAATCTGCTTCTGATGAACTAAAAAATACGAAAAAATGTCTTATGGACGCGTAGTGCCCACCGTGCAAAAACAAATACTTAACGGGACTATGGGCGCGAAGCGACCATAGCTCCGATCCACAATCTTTTTTTTTCAGGTGCACGTAGCCCACAGTGCGAAATCACATATTTTTAACGAGACCAGGGCTCTTTAATTTACTTTTTTGTGCTTGAGGATTCGAACACCAAGACTTGCTTATTAAATGAATTTTTTTGCTTATTATATACTGCTTAATACCGAGGTTCGTTTGGAAAAAGTGGCCCAGCTAGCGGGCGTAGCTCGCTAGTCTATACTAATAAAATCCGTGCGCCTCTGTCTGTCTGTCTGCTTGAAGCCGATTACAGTTCGCAACGCGGGCGAGTTGGAAGTCGCGAGAGGTGTCTTTCGATTGGAAAAATTCCGGGGAAGTCATTTCGGGCATTTTCGAGACCGTGGGACCAAAATTTAAAAAGTTATGAATTAAAAACCCCTTGGGAATCGGAACAAAAAATATCTCAATTCCCAAACGGAGCTCCGAAGCAGAACACTGCGCCACCTTGCGGTGAAGGACATGAATTTTTCCCCTTTGGCTAAAAGAAGAAACAGCCAAAAACCGCTTTTTCTACCGGCGCTAATTGCATTTTTACCGCATCAATTTTTTTGACTTGCCGTAGAATATTTACCGTAGTTTTCGCTAAAATATTGAACTTAGAAATAAAACAGGACTATCGAAACTTTTTTTGCGCGTTTTTTCTTAAACTATCATGCAGGCAGTTTTTAAAGTAGAAAAAAATTGATTACATTTTCAGAATCTGCGTAAAAATCTGCTTCTGATGAACTAAAAAATACGAAAAAATGTCTTATGGGCGCGTAGTGCCCACCGTGCAAAACCAAATATTTTTAACGGGACTATGGGCGCGAAGTGACCATAGCTCCGATCCACAAGCTTTTTTTTTTCAAGTGCACGTGGCCCACAGTGAGAAATCACATATTTTTAACGGGACCATGGCTCTTTAATTTACTTTTTTTTGTGCTTGAGGATTCGAACACCAAGACTTGCTTATTAAATGAATTTTTTTGCTTATTATATATTGCTTAATACCGAGGTTCGTTTGGAAAAAGTGGCCCAGCTAGCGGGCGTAGCTCGCTAGTCACAAAGTTTTAACTACAGACAGAGCTTCCAAGTCTCCGGCTTTTTGGATACCAGTATTTTATATAGAAAATGTTCATTAACTTAATTGGAGCATTTGGGCACTCTAAAAGAACAACATTTCTTTACGATTATAATCGTCTGCGAAAAATCGACGACTTGACAACTCTGATTACAGGCAAAAATTTTTATGTTCTATGCTCACCACTATTTTTAAAAAGTACATTTCGCAGTATATTTCTCTTACAAATATTCTTAATGAATACGTAAAAGATTTCTGCTTGGAAAAGGTGGTGCGAGTTAACTTAAAAAATATTCGCCTGTAAGTGATATTTTGCGATACCCCCACTTATAATATATTAACCCGGTAATCTCTGGTGGTTGAATTTCTTCCCATTTACTTTGAATTTCGACACATCACAATGGCACGAGGATTTTCCACCAAATTTATACGAAAAAATGCATTTTTTGTGCTCATTTTAAACCGGTTTTTTTTTCTTTGCAAAATACTAATGCTTATATGATATTTGGGAATTTTGAAGAAGTTCATCCCCCTGAACTTAAAGGGTTAATGGTACTATATCAGATAACTAAATTTTTAAATAAAATAATTCTTTTTAGAAAGTTTTATTTTAATAAAATTAAAATATTAAAATATCGTCATTGAGGTTCTTCAGTTTAATAAAAGAATATGAAAAGGATATTTTGAACGCGGAAATTAGAACAGCTGAATGAAAGAAAATAATATATATCAAGCTTCGATTGCGAGTTCCGTGAAGCATGGAAATTATTCTATTTTCCTTTCAAATAAAAATAGAAATTTGAGCATTAACATATTAAAATACGTTGATAATCAGTAGTCACTTGTGCGAAACTTTATGGCAAAATTTATTTTTTGTAAATTTCAAATTTTTAATGTAACGTATGTTAGAGAATACCTTTACTTAAAATATTCGTTTCTACATTGATTTATCGTCTACCTATAAATCCAATTTTTGATCTGTTTCAGATTAACCCTTTGAGCTCTGATGGTAGAATTTTCTACCACATAATTTTAATTACGAAATGTCACAATGGCACCAAAAAATTTTACCAAATTTATTTGAAAAAGGTTTAATGCATTTTTTCGTGTATATTGTTATTCGTTTTTTTCTTTGCAAAATACTGGTGCCAATGTGACATTTGGAATTTTGAAGAAATTTACCCATTATTTTGTTTTTTACTTTTGTATTTAATGAAACTTAACTGTGAAAATTTTAAATTAAATTTCGACTTTGTAATTGTTTATAACAAGCAGCACCTTTCCCATACACGTCATTTCTTTAGAATTATACGTTAATAGATACGTTTAGAATAATACGTCATTTCTTTCGAAAAGGTCTGCCATTGAAAATATTTTCTGAATGTTAATTATATAAAATTTTGTAAATTCAAAACATTTTGCTGGAAACTTTTTGCTGGTTGAAGAAAATGCCATTCAAAGCTTTCTAGATGAACGAGTAAAAATGGCTAATTACTTTCGAAATATTTGTATAAAGGGTTATTACAACATTCGCTCTTGTACCAAGGAAGTTGATCTGAAAAAGACTTCAGTTTCAGGATCCCAAAGGTTATGCACCAAGTGCAGAGGGCGACAAAAGCACTATATTTACTTAAAATTGTCCTCTTCATTAAACAAATATACAATCCTCAACAAGACTTAACCGTTTGAACTCTAATGGACGAATTTCCTACCACTTAATTTTAATTCCGAAATATCAAAGTAGCAAATAAATATTCGAACAAATTTATTGGAAAAAGATTTAGTACATTTTTTCTTGTTTATCATAAACCATTTTTTTTTCTTTGCAAAATACTGGTGCCAATGTGACATTTGGAATTTCGAGGAAATTTATCCACAGGAGCTTAAAGGGTTAAAAGGAATGAAACTAGTTGCACATTTTGTCAGCCTCATATGTGTTTAGTTTGCCAAATCGTCGATTCTTTCAACACCACTATTATCTTACAAAATGTGTTCTTCTTTAAAACTATCCAAATGTTTCAATTAAATAAAAGAACATTTTCTGTATTAAAATACTGGTATAAAAAAAACAGAGAATTGGCAGCTCTGTATGTTTACTTTTGGCACGAGGCAACTGCAAGTCGATTGACTCAAAAAATGGATTAGATATGCTACAGCTTGCGAGCTGCTACCCAGATGCAGACGTCAAAAACAATGCTCTCACAGTTGCTAAGAGAAACTTTTAGAATCGATCAGTGACAAACACATGATTGACTTTGTTGTAAGATCGTATTACTCAGGCTGAAAAGAAATACATGGCTAAAAATTTTTAAACCAAAAATTGGACCAAACCAAATTTTTAAACCAAAAAAGGAAATGAAGTGAAATCAGTATCAGCACAAAAACCTTATTTTTTGAATGAAAAAACCTGAACTATCTTGTTGCTAATAAAACAAAGACGCTCATTGAATTGTTTGGGATCTAACACGCGTTACAATACTGCAGTGATTCTTTAAGAAACCATGTAAGCGTTCTCAACCCTTTGAGCTCTAATGGTTTAATTTTCTACGAATTAATTTTAATTCCGAAATGTCACAATGGTACCAGAATAAATTTATTTGAAAAAGGTTTAATGCATTTTTTTTTTTTTGTGTGTTTATTGTAAGCTGAATTTTTTCTTTGTAAAATACTGGTGCCAGTGTAACATATGGAATTTTGAAGAAATTTATTCACCAGAGTTCAAAGGGTTAAGGTGGTCAGTGGTAGCGCAGAAAAAGGAATTGCTGTGATAAGAAACTTTAACGACTTGCTCTGTGATGAACAACACAAACACTTCTTGTCGAGAGAAGTCGAACATTACAGAAAAATCGTCATCAAGAGAACAAAAGAAGGGATTACATCGTTCAAAGTTGTTTATTATAACACACGTTTTATCTATAATACTGCCTATTAGTAGTAGTGCCCAGTTTTTGTATTAAGTTTATGATTTCAAACACTTTTTCAATAAATGTACAAGTTTCTTACGGATACTGGAAATTCAAGACAAGGAAATTCTTCGGTACCAGTATTTTCTTATGGAAACTTTTTCTTTAAATAAAACGAAAATTTGCGTTTGAACTACTTTTATTTTTTTATTTAAAAATACTGGTGTTTGAACCGGAAAGCCTAGAAATCTGACGGTACCCGTACAAACCTTAAAGTAATTAACCCATTAACGCCCAGCGTCCTCTTTTGAGGACGGTTACAAAAACAGCAAGAAAGGGGTTTTCCCACCATTAAAGAGGAAGATAAATATATACCTTATCTCAAGAAACAAAATCCTCGATAAATTTAGATAAAAGTTAATTAGCTTTTAAAAGTGGTGGCAAATACAAAATTTAAATTTTAGCAAAGAAAATAATTCGGGCGTTAATGGGTTAACATCGCAAAACCATATTTTTTGCCTTCTTTTACAAAACAGATCAAAATGTGCCACCTTCAATATTATCCAATCATCTTGAAAATTGGAATATCTATCTTGTACATCATTGAGACACAAAGCGTAAACAAAGTAAAAAAAAAAATACGTTGTTTTTTACTCTTACAAAATGAAAAAAAAACATGATAAACATACTCAAACGAGACGAAAAATAACCAAATAATTTAAGTGGTGAGAGGATACCACCTGGCGCGGTGCACTTGACCTAGGATTACCAACGATTTTTGCACCCCTGTGCACACTTATATATAAATTTGAGCCACAATTATTTTCAAATGGTATATTTTGTCTTTTTGGTAATAGGCTCTTTGAGACAGAATAAGGTGGAAGTGGCTGTTTTGAAACACTTGTTGGAGGCAATATGTACTAAGAACATTTCAGTCACTCGCGTCTTAAACTCTCCAGAATTTTATTTCTAATGTCACAAATTAAGTGGACACACTATCTTGAAATTTATTAAAATATCTATTTTCTCTTTTTGATATTAACTTAAAGCTTCTTTAATTTTGATGTTTTCACAATTCATTTTTACCTATATGACAATTATATCGCGAGATATTTAAAATTTTTGCAATTACTCATACAAAGGAAAAATTTTGAATATTTTTCCCCCGTTCACACTTTTATTACTTGCTTGTTCGATAAATACTGAGTTTTTTGCCAATTTAGACAGAAGTTTGAATTTCCTTTTTTTTTTTTCCCCATGGTCTACTTAATATTTTTATGAATTCATTAACAATAAAATGTATAGTTATTTCAAACAATAGATATTTAATTTAAGAGTTGGTTGATTTCCTTCATTCAAGAAACATATTCATTCAAGATAATATATATGGGAGAATAAAAATCGTATTAAACGTAAAATCACATATATCTAAAAATTCATGCACAAATTTACATAATATTATTGTGATGAATGTGGAATAGAATGAAGCAAAACAAGCAGTAGGGATTTTTTTAAAGTTTAATTTATTCAAATTAATTTTTAGTAAAATAAGCCGTTCAACAATATTTTCTTTAAAAAAGTTTTACTGTTAAGCATTGTGCCACCACATATTATTATAGTGTTATTCAAAATTGAAGAGATGGTTTCAAAGGTCGCATGTTCCCTAAACCCTTTGATGGGCAAAGCACTTCTATTCAGAAAATGCTGAAATAATTGATTGACATCAGAATTTAAAAAGTGAATAATTTCTAAAAGGATAAATGCTTTTCTTCACATACTTAATAAAATTAAAGTTTTCAATTCAAAACTCTGGTGTCAGTGTTGCATTTCGGTTTTAAAATTAAATGGGATGTACTTTATCCCATCGCCCTTCAAGGGGTCAATGCGTGTAAATACCTAAAATCCTGAAATTTCGAACAAATGCTATTTCTTTTTAATAGATACAGGATCGAACCCTGGCTCCCAGGGTCACAGTATATAGGTGAAAACATTATTTTTTATTGAGAGTATAGTCGATAAGATTATAATAAGAGTCTGAAAGGAAAGATCCTCGCAAAATCCTTGCACCGTGCTTCGTTTTAACACTAGAACGCCCGGAAATTTTACTCAAGTTTCAAAATAATATTTCTCACCAGAAGTTTTATTCAGAATTATTTAATTGATCTATTCAACGTAAATCTGCGCGGATTAAATTTAAATTATTTCACGAAACATTTTCTGGTTCGAATTGAAATTTAATCATATGTTTGGAGTCGAATCGACTCCATACGGGTGTTCTAGTGTTAAGCCGTCCTCCGTAAGGACGGCTCTGTCAGCAATCATCCCGAATTTCCATATAGACGTGGTGTTATCTTCCGTTAGTTGTTGACGTTATTTATGACGGCCGATAATCTGCGCGAAAGGTATTTGATGACACCCTCCTTTCATAAACATAAACTTAAGTGTAAATTAGAAGAGTTGTAAAATGGAAGTCTTAAAGATAGCAAAAGTTCTTGGAGACATATTTTTACTAACAGTACTTTAACATAACAATCTCCACACAACACAAAAAACATTTAAACTAACATTGATGCTAAAATAATTAAACATGATGAAAACTAACTAATCTTAACTGTGCTCACAGCATCTATACGCACGGTAAGCATACCGGCACTACTAAATGAATGCGTAAGAAACCAGCTCTTAGAAAAACACATCCCAACCTTCGATCCTCGGCCAACGTCTTAAAAAGCAAAGAAAATCTTATATTACATTTGCATAATTTCCGCTAGTGGGGAAAAACGGGACTGCGAAGAATCTCTGAAAAACAATTTTTATGATTGGCCGAACATCGATCACATAATGACGTCAAACAGTTTAAAATACCTTTATATACTCAATTGAAATTCTTGTAATGACGTCAGATTGTGCTTTTACATTTCTTTGATTTCTTGAGCTGGAAAGTAGAAACTGTTTAAATGCAAGGAAACTGGAAAAACTACGAGATTGATAAAAGTTGCGAACTTAAAGCATCTGAAACTATTGACATTTAAATTTTAAAGCCAACAGTATTTGCAAAAAGGGTGCCCTCCTTCGTTTTTTGTGTGTGATAGGAATTTAGCTCGTATTTACACAAGGTTTGTTTGTTTGTTTGTTTGTTTATTGAACAACATACATCTGACTTGTGTGCTAGACATGAAGCCTGCTTATAAGCCATCGTTAATATACAGGGACGAGATAGCACACAAGAAAATATTACAACACACGAGAAGTACAACCAGGCACTCCACACAATGAGTGTGTGGAATGGAGCCAGTGGGATCCGAACCCACAACCTCACGATCAGCAGCGTGATGTCTTAACCACTCAGCCATGGAGGCCCTACACAAGGTTAAGTTTCGAAGAAAACCATGGAAAACTACGAAAGGTTAGTCCTACGGACGCAACTTGGTTGAACCCAATTCTACCTTCTACCAGCTTTTATAGAAGAACTTTTCTGTCATTAGGACTATTTCAAGCCACGTATATGCAAATAGACGAGGTGTTCTTTATCATTATGACAGCGCCACGACACGCATTTCTTTGACTGTCAAAAAGAAATTCCTTGCATCCAACTGAGGCACACCCTTTGAGCTCTGATGGTTGAATTTCCTACCACTTAATTTTAATTCCAAAATATCCCATTGGCACCGTAATATTAGACCAAATTAAAAGTTTTAATACATTTTTCTCTGTATATCGTAAAGGGATTTTTTTAATTCCGAAATACTGGTACCAATGTGACATTTTTAATTTAGAAGAAATTTAACCACCAGATCTCAAAAGGTTAACAACTCTCCGGGTATTGCACCGTCCAACTACATGTTTTTTATTTGTTTGTTTTGTTTGTTTTGTTTTGTTTTTAATCTGAAAAATTCCATTCTCAAAGAAAATTCCTTTTTGGATGACATAAAAAATTACTTCGATAAGCATTTTGCCATCAAATTAGATAGGTTTTAGACTTCCGGGGAGTTGAACATAGGTTCGTTGAGCAAAATGACACATTTATTTCATTAAAATTTCGCCGTTTCCAAAATTTCTATAGTTCATTTATTGTAAAAAATAAAAAAAAACTTTGGAGACAACCAAATAAATAATTAAATATCAAAATGAAAATAAGTGTTTCATTTCTTACCAGAAATATAAAATAGATAAATTTCGAAAACATGTGTATATTTAGATGTTAGTTACATTTGTCAATTTATCCTTCTTTCCTTGGCCTTCATTGTTCAAGTTAAGACAGTTTATGAAACTGTTTCATTGAGACTGGAAAGTTTTCAAAGTGTTTAACTTGCAAGGAGAGCGGCAAGGTTAGTAGCAAGTGATTTTGATTTTTTTAATGTATGTTGTAGAATAGACCCCTTTTAATCTCATGTTCAACGGGTTTCATCATCTTAGCTGTTAAGAAATAGGGAGACGTTTGTAGCACAATTCAACCCCTTAAACCTTGCGGCGCAGAGCATTTCCAATGCGAAAATGCTGATCTGAATGAATAAAACTGAAATTTGGAAACAAATTTATTTGTAAATATGAAAAGCTGTATTTCACACATATGTTTGACGATTATTTGTATTTCTGATGAATATGTGAATGACCCATATTTCACAGACGAAAATATGTTTGAACTTTATTCAGCTATTACAAGATCAATTTTAATCGTAGAAGAATTTTTTAAGAAAATTTTTATCTTATGATTTGGTGCAAAAGGATAGTTTTACTAAATATAATTTATAGGACTGAAAGACTTGTTAAAAATTTATATTTCATAATTTATTAAGAAACTGTTAATTGACTTAAATTAAATTTCTTTTTAAATGTTTCTTTATCACATTTAATACTTTGAACCTCAAGCAATTATATTTCTCTAATGTTGAGTTATCACCGGGAATTTCAAAATTTCTAATTAAAAACAAAGAGAAACACTTTTTAAACTATTTTTCATTAAAGTTGTAAAATTAAAACTTAATTAAAAGTTTCGGGTGCAAATTTTACTTAAAATTAGATAGGTTATAATTTATAGAGCAACCCTCAAGAGGTTAACGCATAATAATAATTCGAACTATATTTCTATCCTTAACGGTTTAGGAATTAGCTATTTACTACTATTTGCATTTACATTCTGTATTCTATTTTGTAATTTTCTTGCAATTAAAAGAAACTTTCTTCAACAATTATTAAAATACATAGAAACGATTTAATTTCGACGCATTTTCCGTTGCATATTGTACAAAATTAATTTCCGTATCTTGATCAAATTTGACATATATATTTACCATGTAAAAATTTATATCGTATACCATAAGTGAATAATTAAACCACATGTTTCATTATTTTGAAAAATAAAATATAACCCAAAAACTAATTTAACATTTGTTTCCAATTTATTATTAGATAAGGTAATTATGTTGTTTCGTTCTTATTGTAGCCGTTAATTATACGCTTTGATAACTTAATGAACCTTATATGCGTTATTTGTTTCCGAGTAATGTATAAAAAATTCTAACAAAAGTGTTTTTTTTTTTTTTTTTTTTTAATTGACGTATTTTAATCTTCCTCCTAATTAAATGCAATACAAAGTTTATAATACAATATATTACTATCCAAAATATAATATACAATTTTTTTTTATTTAAATGGTGAAAAATTTCTGTAGTTAAACTAAATTTATGATAAATTATTTAATATTGGCGACCAAATTGTATAGTTGAGGAAAAACAACTTTAACAAATATGAACTACAGTACGAACTCTGACGCTATAAGAATGTCACAGGGAACAAACACTTAGCAAAATCTACTAATATCTAACATTTTCTTAGGGATGTTCTACATATAGAAATTCATAGTTGTCATCTGTTACACTTTTTTTCATACTAAAATTTTATAGTAAATTTTATCTTGCTTAAGCTTCCAAAACTCAAGTAATAAACAAGGCGAAAATTTCTATGAAATTTTAGTGGTAAATAAAAAGCGAGCTATGTAGGAATTATATTCATCATTTCGATACTAAAATCTAGTGATGGGCTGAAGGATTGAATTTACTATCAGAATGAATCATTCGGGCACGCGCAGAAGTATGGTTGCCAACCTTTGTTTTTTTTAATTCAATTTTTGTTAGACATTTTTTAACTAAAAACAAGTTTATTATTTTAACACTAGACCTACCCTGAGCCATCATTTTGATGTCTAACCATATAAATATATTTCGGTTCAAGCCAGAAATTTGATTATGAAACAAGTTTAAAAGAAACAAAGAAGAAAAACGTTAAATAGTTAAGTTAAAGTGTTTTAAATTAAAATTCTGGTGTGAAATATTTTTATATAACTTGACTCCAATTTCCGGTAGTTCTAGTGTTAATAAATCTAATGTAGGAACCCGAAGTTGTTTCCATGATCAGTTTTAGTGCAAAACACGTGCAAGGTTTTTTTTACTACTACTATTTTAGAACTAAAAATGTGACTTATTTTATGCGAAGTATTTTATCAAAGCTTTAAGTTCTGATTTTCTACCACTTAATTTGAATTATTAAATGTTACAATCGCACCGGAATATTTGACTAAATTTTTATAAAAAATGTTTAGCGCAGTTTTTTTTTTTGTATATATCGTAAATCTAATTTTTTCTTTGCAAAATACGCCAATGTGACATTTGGAATTTTGAATACATTTATCCACCATAGCTCAAATGGTCAATTCAAAGAAGCCAAGAAAACTTTTCCAAACTAACAGTGGCAAACATTCATAGCAATTATTAGTCAAGTGATCTACATTACAAAAACCCATGGAACTAGCCTCCAATCAAATTATAAAAAATCTCTATCTTCAACATTTCTGAAGATAATTGCAAAGCTGTAATTTTTACGCTTTATTCCTGCACTATTTTGGATCAGAAAAAATTGCCTTATTTAACACATTAACTGCCAAAACTATAAAATAGATGCTTTAAAGTTTTTGGGAAAATGTCGATTGCCACCAGAAATTGTGAAAGATAACTTTCGATTAATTTGCTGTTTAACCCTTTCCGGCGCAGTGTTACCACTCCGGCAACACCTAATTATAATTCCAAACTTACAAACGGCACCAATAATATTTTCGTAAAATTTTACTTTTGCAATGACAGCTTAAATCAGGGAGTTTTTAATTTCTAAAAAAAGTCCTTTGTAAATTCCGGTTTCAGTCATCAATTACTTATTTTACGAGCAGAATTTGTCTGCGCCGGAAAGGGTTAATATGATTAAAATAATGCTCGTGTCTTTAACAAAGGGTAATTTTTTCATTGAAAAATAGTGATGGTAATATAAATAATTTATGCTGATTTATTTTGACTGTTTTGTGTTAACGCAATGCCAGCGGGTAACGGGTTAATCCATAGATGCCAACAACTGTTAACCGCTTCCCTGATTTGACCGTGTGTCATACGAGCACTGTGTTTTTGCCGGTCATGATTTATAATTCTCACCAGTCAATTTTTATTAAAAATTTTGCATTTTTTAATACGAGAATTTTTTTGACTCAAATCAGCTGAAAACTTCTGTTTTGAAAAACCGGTCATAAATTATTAAAAATTATCTAAAAGATGCAAAAAAATAGGCTTTGTTAGAATTTTTTTTCAAAAATATTGATTATTTAAATGGTTAATTATTTCAGAGTGTAGTCCAAAATAAACATGTTTCTAACAGAAAAAAATATATGAGAAAATGTGCGATCTGTCAGAAAGGAGCGTCTGGGATTTTATCTTGAAATTTTTGTTTAAATAAAATGTTCAATTGAAATCATGTTTGTCTTGGATCAAATTTCGGAATAATAAAAAAATGTTGGCATCTATGGTTAATCATCTATTTTCGACGAATAAAAAACAGAAATTTCTTTGTCAAAAAAACAGTGGTATAATGAAAATCTTAAATCTTGGCAACAATGTAATTGATTAAAATATTACGTTGGCTGGTAACTAAGCTTTGTCTTCTTTATTTCACGCCTTAACCATTTAATCGTCGCACCCGACACCTTCACAACGTATATTCAAAATTGTTTGGTACCACCAGATTTATAAAATAGTGTAATTGGTTTTGTTCTGGTATCATTTTACCTGTCATTAAATAAGAAGAATATTTTTTTTTTCAAAAAAGTGGTGACAATAATTAATTTGAATTTTTAAACCGTAATTTAATGCGACCATTAAAGGGTTATTCTCAGGATTCGCACTGTTCCTAAAATTTTCACACTTTGCTATCAGTGTTTTAAAACAAAAAATCTTTCTTGAAGTTTCCTGTAATGTCTACAAAATAATTATACAATAAATATTACCGTTTTAAAATTCTGGTAGAAATTATTAAAATTTTAGGAACGGTGCGAGCAAATTCTTGCAAATTTTCAGTATTGAATTATGGTGAAAACAGATATTTATCTGTATTGGTGGACGTTGACTTCGGCTACACTTAAGTCTTGCGTTTTCAACCTATTGTGGCAGTCGAGACATCTCCCTCTTAGTGTTGGCGAAAAAGATTAAAATACCAAGTTATATTGTCACCAGAAAAAAAAATTTGCCATATTTGTGAGAGACATTAGGCATGAGTAAGGCACATTAATAACCCAAAATATTTTATTCAAATACTTGTGGAAGTATTCCATGGCGGTAGTAAGAAACTGTTGATCGGATGCAAAAACGCAGCCGCCATCTTGTGATAACCACCTCAGTTACTTCACTTGCGACAGGTAGACAGTACACTAGATGTCTCCCCCTCTTTATTCATAACTCCATTTTTTAACCCTCTAATTCCCATAGTAGAATTTCTTCTAAAAATTTCGTAGTGGCGAACCAGAAAATTTCAATGATAAATTTCACTTTATTTAAAAAAAAACGGTATTAAATAAAGAAAATGTTTCTATTTTAAATTTCTGGTGTGAATTTAAAGTAACCAAATTTAAAAAAAATCTACTAAATTTGAAATACTGTCGGTAGTTTATAACTGGATGCCACAGGCAATTATTTTTATATTCTGTTTGCACCAATATATTTATAATGTAAATTTTAAGTGTTTTTCCTCTTGCAAATGCTAGCAAAGTATGTGTTAGGGATTTTTGTTTAGAGAAAATGGCGTCAGTTTTAATTAAAAAAATTGACGCACGTGGCAGTCTTGCATACATTCTACCATGGATATTAGATGGTTAATCCTTTCCGGCGTACATAAATGCTGTTTATCAAACAAAAATAATTGACTGACACTGGAATTTACAAACAGTGTTTTTAGAAATTACGAACTCCTTTCTTTAAGCTTTCCTTGTGAAAGCATATTTTTATTAAATTTGTTTTTTAATTTAATTATTTGTGCGTATACAAATTTGAAGTTAAAATTATGTGTGCCTGAATTCGGAGCCTGTGCAGGAAAGAATTAACCCTTTGAGCTCTGGGGTGTAAATTTCCTCAAAATTCTAAATGTCACATTGGCACCAGTATTTTGCAAAAAAGAAAACCGGTTAACGATAAACACGAAAAAATGCATTAAACCTTTTTCAAATAAATTTGATCGAATTTTCTTGTGCCATTGTGACATTTCGGAATTAAAATTATGTGGTAGAAAATTCTATTATCAGAGCTCAAGGGGTTAAACAAAAGTCAATCAGTGGTTGAGAGAGAGTAGGAGGCTCCAGATGCACTGGACATCATTAATTTTATAAACTTTTTTTCAACTCACCCAATCAACGAATTTCCTGCTATCAATAAAGAAGAAAAACTTTTCAATTTTAGTGGTATGGAGAACTTTAGTGGAATTTTTAGTTTAGAATCAGTTAAATAGTAATCAATATTTAAAACAAAAAAATAGAAAAAATCTTTCAAGTATTGCTTTTTTCATGTTTTTTGCAGGATTTTTAATCTTTATCACCGATTTTTCAAAACAGAAGTTTTTGTCTAATTAAATCCGAAAAATGTTTGGTTAAATAATACAAAATTCACAGTAAAAATCTACTGGTGAGAATAATAAATCATGATAGGAATATAGATGCCCGTACGTGGTACATGAAATCATGGTTGGTAAAAACATGTTGCTCGTACAACGTACGGGCAAATTAGGGAAGCGGTTAAACAGAAAGACTTAACAATTTAGGAAGGATATTTCAGCGTTTTGCGCACCAGTATTTTGTTATAAAAAGTATTATTTCCTTTAATCAGAATATTTTTGTGATTTAAAAGAACGACATTTTCTTTAACAAAATACAGGTGTGTAAAAACCCGGAAATCTCATCCCTATTAGAATACCATAAAACATTTTTAGAGGAGTCTACTATTGTTGACAAAAAAATTTAATTTTTAGATTAAAATATCGGTATAAAAGTAATTTAGCGTATGTGTTAAAAGAACAGAAACACAAAATCTTATTATTACGTTAGTTTTATCACTAAAGCTGTGCCATGTGGCAAAAATTACCTTTGTTTCAATTGACATAGTGGTTTTACAGTTTTAATTAAGACCACACCTGCACATGCAATAGATATCACAGAAATGTTATAAATATATAGCAAACATGTAGAACAAGAACAAAATTAACAATTCACATTGTATGCAATTTTTTATCTTATACATTTATACGTAACGCATAATAAAGTTATTAGTTGCTTACTTTGTTAATCAAGTCCATTTTTGTTTTTTATATTGGAAAGTATTTTTCTCCATTACAGAAAATAGATTCTTTGTTCAGAAAATCATTTACACACCTGACACGGTAATGACTGGGTAATTAATTCCTAATGTAATCGAATAACATATTGATCTGGGACTGGTATTTACTTAAACTTCTATTTTAAAACTTAATTTTTTATTTTATTCTCTTTCATTTATGAACATATCTTTTTTTCACCATAGATTGTTTTGATACAAGGTGTTGTTATTAAGTAACGAGACTAAAGCTGTAAAATATTTTATTTTAAATTTACACATAATTTGGTTATTATCCCTTTTAATATACAACAGTTTTTTAACCTTAGAATGCTCCATTGGAATTTTTGGATTATTTGAAAAACTGATGGAAGTCCTCTACTGTTTGCATTTTCATGGCACTTTCTGATAGTAAAATAAGAAATTATCGACTGACACCGGAATTTACAGAGGACTTTTTAAGGAATCATTAATTCCTTAATTTAAGTTTTTATTGTAAAAGCAAGAATTTATTAAAATATTATTGGTGCAAATTGCAAGTTTGGAATTAAAATTAGGTGTGTCCAGACCGGACATACTGCGCCGGAAAGGGTTAACTGAAACGAAACTTGTTGTTGAAATATTATGGCATCACTGAATATTCTCTGAATTACGGATTTTCTAGAGCATATTCTATCCTGGTTATTAGAGGATTGAGTATTTTTCACATTTTTGCAATAGACTGCGCCGCAGAAGATTAAGAAGTACACTCTAAAAAATAAATGTGTAAATTAGCTAATTTTACCCGAATATATGTGTAAATTTCTAAAATTACACACCTGTCGTAAAATTTACACATTTTTTTCTGAAATTTACCTGTTTATATGTGTATTTAGGATGTGAAAGTAAGTGTGTAATTTTTTATCAGTTGAAAAACTCAAACAAGTGTGTAAATGTCTAGAAATGCTTGGATTTACACTTATTTATGTGTTAGTCTAATTTAAACTTAATTATAAGTACACACATAAGTGAGTAATTTTTTACAAATGCATACTTGTCATAAAATTTACACATTTTGAACAAAAAATTACCTTTTTTATGTGTACCTAGCATGTGAAATCAAATATGCAATTTGTTATCGCTTGATTAACTCATACAGATGTGTAAATGTAGAAAAGTACTTGCATTTACACGAATGAAAGTGTTAATCATAATTAAGGATCAACTGAATCAACGATTTTTAAGATCAAAACAGAAACTGAAACCGAATTTTGGTACTCATCCTATTTTCGGCCGAAAACGAAAACGATAAAAAAAATTTTAAGTGATTAATAAATACAAAATGATACAAAATTAGGTCCGTTCGTAATTATGTATGTATGTAAGACCGATTGTCGTTGTTCAGTCCATTCATTCGTCTGTCTGTCCGTCTGTCCGCATATAATAGAGAAAAAACTATCCAACCGAATCGTTTGAAATTTAAAATATAAAATTGTTCCATAATTTTGTCGAGTTTTTCAAATTTTATGAAAATCGGATGTATAGTTTGATTACAGGGATAATCAAAAGTATTACATTACATTACCGTCAATGAGGAAAAAATGTTTCAAGTTCATTTTAATGGTGTTACAGCATTCCAAACAGGAAAAAAATTATATACATTTACCGAAGCGTATTAAAATATACATTCGGTGCAATATATGGTGAAAAAACGTTTATTATTCATTTACAGAGCTACACAAAAGAATTCCGTCACATAATGATATATGGGAAAACATTGTTTTCTGCGTATTTCAATCATGTTAAATTATTTCGTATATAATTAAGTTGATATACGTTGCTCAGTTTTATTGCAAGTTACTTCTTTAATAATAGAAAGCGCTAACAGTATTTACAAGCACTCACAAAAGATTTCGGATACTATACTGCACCAGAACTACTCTACGTTACAGATTTTTGCTAGAAGTGCACTTTTAGTTGTGATATGAGTTTTTAAGTGTAACCATATTTTTGCATATTACTTTGTGTATATAAATGCTGTAAATCATATACAGGGTAACACAAAAGAATCTGTAAGAGTTACAGAGTAAAAATGAAAATAGCAGTGGTTTTCGAATCAGATACGCATTTCATGGTATCCCATGATAAGTAATGATTCTAGGTTTGCGATCTTGATTGCGTCCTATTTAAGAAGAGGTCCTATTATTTTCGTGTTACTGAATTGGAGATATATAATCGTATCAAATTTTATATTCATGCATTTTAGCATAAGAATTTAACAGCTAATGTATTAAGCTCAGAATATTTATAAAATTAATTGTAGTACGAACGCAGCTCATTTGCCACGTTTGACGCGCAATTTCCAATTTGCTAATGATGCTACACGCTTTCGAATATAATACAATCTATATGTATCTAAGAAGTGTATGATAAAATATACGTTCTGCACAATCGGTGGTGCAAAGAATATTCATTATTAATTTCCAGGGCCACACACAAGTATTCCATTATATAATATTATAGGGGAGATACCGTTCGGGGCGCGTTATAATACTATTAAACTATTTCACATTTTATGTACGTTGTTGAGGTTTATTATAAGTTACTTCCTGTATAATACAAAGCAGGGATGTAGTGGAGGGTATACGCGGGTACACGCCGTATACCCTTTGGATTTTTTTAAGGAACTCGGTATACCCTCTGTTTCTCAAAAGAGCTACAGTGTATACACTCTAGGGTATACCCTCTGTTTTATGCATATACCCTTTGCTTTTTTTACGACTACACCGCTGACAGAAAGCAGATAGTATTTACAGGGACACACCGAAGATTTCGGCCACTATACTGTATCCGAAATACTGTATCCATTACACCAAAAACTGAATATTTTTAGAACTTTGTCATAGCACGAACGCATCTCATTTGCTACGTTTAAAATGCAATTTTCAGCTTGTTATAAATTAATTATTGATATATAGAATCACATTTCTAACACACAAATATATATATATGCATGTGTATGTATAAGGTTCAAATAAAATGAAAGCGTATTCCATGTATTAGTTCTTGAGATAGAGTGCCAACAAAATTTATATCACATAGAGACAGAGTCACAGACATACAAACAAACATTTTATAAAAACATTTTTAACCTTATAAAATGTGTAAAATCCATTAAAAACAAGAATTCGAAAATTTTCACGAATCTAGTATTTTTTTCTTGCAAAAATAGAAGAGTGTAAAAATGTTTCAGGTTCAGGTATATATGTCAGTTTATCTTTTACGGTGATTTTTTGTCAACGATCAACTGTCGTTAACAAAACACACTTCTGCGACACTTCTGTGGTTTCAAAAAGGAAAAAAAAAATATATTAAGCCTGCTGTTTTGAACGAACAGGTGATAAACTTGAAAGTTTAGTAATGTAAGCATTTTTTGCTTTATAATTTTTGCATGCGCATATGCCATGTGCAATAGGGAAAACTCGCAGACGATTTTTTAATTAAAGACAGTAAAGTTTATTTGTTGATCTTTGGAATACACAGAGAACGAGAACATTTTGTTTGTAAAAATAGCCGTTTATGTAAGTATAGTCCGTCTAAGTTTAAAAATTTAAGCAAAAAATATTACAAGAGTATCGCAAAATTCTGTGTTTCATACAAAATACGTCCAAGAAAGTTTACAAATGCTGTTGGTATGTGTAAAATAGATTCATGCCACTGCTTTTGTAATTAATATTGGACTATTTGTTTTCTACAAATGATTCTATGGATTACCATCAAAAAATGAAGAAATATGTCGATGGAAAATAGGTATGAAAAATATTTTTTCTGTTTGCTTTTCTTTAAATTACAATGATTTTGTTGAAATAAATAAAAATCTATGAATAATCCATGTTTGAAGGAATGAGACTGAAATGTCATAATTATATTGTCTATTTATTTTTTTTTTTAAATTCTAGAAGCTTTTATTATTTTATTTTGTGAATGATTTTAATGAAAGGAATTTCAAAATATCTATACGATACACAGTATCAGAAAATATATGATTAACCCACGAAAAAAGAAATAAAAGATAAACAGTGCACAAAAATTACAATAATGCATACAACCACAGTTAAAATTCATTAGCTTTTATTCGATATATTTTTTAAATGTTTCGAGATTTTTATGAATTTAGATCTAATAAAACAAGTTTACAAACCAATTTCTAAATTTTATCGCATTCATTTGGATTTTACTTAGGGTGTTAACTATTTTAAAAAGTGGATTTAAGCTAGCGATTAAATCATTATTTTAATCAACAATTTGAAATAAAAATCAATTATTTAAATCAAAATTGATTTAAATCTAATTGTTCTAAATGACACAAACGTATTAAAATCTAAGATTAATGTAATTTGGAAAGTGTATTAAAATTAATGTAATTTGGAATACTGTATACAGTACACCAAAATCTGATAAAAAAGCTTTAAATAATTGTTTCTAATCTTAATTTCTGAGTCCTGCGAAACATTAAATACAATAACTTTGTTAAGGCATAAAAGATATTTCATTTAAATATTATATTTAAATCTAAATCTAATATAATTTGTGATGTCATAATTTCCTTTAAGTAATTAAATTGTTTATTCTTTTATATGAAATAAACATTTAAAGTATGCTAAATTTCGGCTATATATATATATATATATATATATATATATATTAGTATGCACATACATTGTGTAAGGTATGATTTATGCTATTAACAGTAATTTTTGTTACTACAAATGCAAAATGAGCTACCAATAATATTTGTTAGTTATGTTGGTTATGCCATATTGAAATTACTTATTTGCTGTTTTTATTAATTCTGTTGATTACTGTTTCATTTTGGCTATTTGTTAAGGCTGCAACACTTTGCCCCTTTTGAAATTAACAAAATGCACCCTACCTTTTAAAAAATAGTGAAATATAGCCAGATCTTTTTTGAAATAAATCCCTCCATACCGCAGTACTTCTAAATATGTGCACCCAAGACTTAACAAAAATGATAGAACTTTATTTCTTGGAAAAAAGCAGGATATTATTAAAACATGTTATTTAACTGTATTTTTCAATTCGTGATTTATAGAAATATTGAAAATTAATGATTTTTATATTTATCATACTAAAAAATTATGTACTTATTTTTATTGCTACTAAGCACATTAGTAATATATTTTCTTATGTAATAGTGCCTTTTTTTTAGAACAAGCATTCTGCCCTTTTTCTTTTTAGAATAAATATTAAATACTGAATTATCGTTTATTAATTTAAGCATTACAATATGCATTATATACCTAATTAAAGATTGTAATCAATTTAAAATTAAATGCAGCAACTGATAATTTTAATAAATGTAAAATCATTATTTTTTAATATAGTTTTACATAATTATTGCAAAATATTAATGTATATAACTTTATAGTATTATATTAATTAATGAAATTACTAATTTACAGTTTTTATAATTTTTGTAGTTACTAAATAATAATTAAATTTTATTGATTAAAGTGCAAAAACATAGATTATGTTAGTAAATAAAAGTCTAATTTTTTAGAAACCTAGAATCTATTAATCTTAGAAACCTAGGCTAAACCTACATCTATTCAATATTTCAATGCTGGAGAAAAAAAAATCCGATTCAAATAAAAAGAAATATGATTTAAATACAAAAATTCGATCTTTATTATTATTGCTTTTTAAATCATGATTTTTTTACACCCTATTTTTACGGAATTTTAAATTAATTTTTGTTGGCCGATCCGACGGGGGAACTGTCTGGTAGGCGGAGTGTTAAAATAAGTTTTGCTATTTATAACTATCCTCCATACTTGTAAATAAAATATTAATGATAATATACCAAAGTGTGATTTTATTTTATGTATGGTCTGCAATTTTATACTTCATTCACATAAAAAAAAGTTATTAACTGTGTATTCCTACTTTGTTTTTAGCTGTGTCTGGTAAAAATAAGTACGGTTATATGGATTTCTAACAGACAATTATATGGAAAAAAATTTATCACATTTCATTTAAAGCCACTATAGTAAATTCTTATAAATCCGCTTGTATTATTTTATGACGATATCAGAGTGATATTGGCCCTGACAACCTAGATTCTTGGAAAATTGTGCAAAAACTTTCATATAAGACCTGAAAAATGAGCTTTGTTTTCAAAAATGATAATCATAGATAGCAAGAGTTATTATTTTTAAATGTACAATTTTATAAATAAAAATGTAATTTTCGCAATGAATGATTAAAATTATTTTTTAATAACTAAATTTTTTAAAGTTTGAATTTTGCTTCAGTCAGATCATAATGTAAAGTGAATTACACCTTTGTATCTCCGTGTTACATAACTGCGATGTACACTAAAGTCAAAATGACCAGCGAGCATTAAGGATGCATTCGAAAACATTTTTTTTCACCTTCAACAGTTCGAAATTTTCTGATACAATTTCAGACTCACTTTTAGAAGTAAAAACACGAAACTTGCTGATGTGACTTTTAAAGAGATCTATAAGATGTCGTGTGATTTTATTTTTTGTTAAATTCATTAGAATTAGATTTATAAACTATTATTTCCCCAGTATGACTCTTTTTTTCGTTCCCAGATCTCCCGCTTCGGAAAATTCGGTTTAAAACGTTGACTTTAACAGCATTTTTTTGCAATATTTTCTGCATTTATCAAAAAATTGAAAAGCACGGGACCTAATATACTTTCTAAATAAGAGAATTTGCCAGTTTGATGCGCTTGAGAGAAAAAACGAATTTAAAAATAAATCAGAAAAAAGGTAATTTGTATTGAAATACACCCTTAATCGGGGGTCTTATTTATTACTGCTATCATCCATCATAGCATTTTTGCCACATATGTTCTTAAAATTCTCAACATACGACGATACTGAGTTTGATCACATGAGCAGTTTTAGATCATTATTGCTAAAATGAATTTTGAATTTTGATAGCCCAGAACAGATTTTTTTTCAAAGGTAAGTTCATTTATTTTACAATTTAACACTTGAAAATTATAATATGGATGAGAAGTGTGTTATTTTCTGCTTATTACAAATTTGGAAAAAATAATTTATTATTTTTGTGTTTTAAATCATTTCTTCATGTTTAAAATCACATATTGTAACATAAGAGTAAATATTTGCAGTTTTAACATTATATAGCATTTAAAATAATTATTCGGTTTAAATACTATCTATTTAAGCGTGTTTATAATATATTTTGCTATAAAACTTCGAGTTTTTATTATTTTACATGCTATACATTTCTTATTTCATTTTATACCGATGACAAAAGACAGCTTATCATAGATTTCAATTCATGGTTTTTCGTTTGTGATTTTTAAATTGAAGACTTTTTGTAAGCGTATTGCATTCAAAAACTACAAGATAAATAAATAAAAACTCTAAAAAAAATGTCATTTGATGTCAGAAGAAATAGTTTTTTTAACCTAGTCCGAAAAATTCAAATGTTTACACCAAATCCAATTACAGACACAGAAGCAATTATAACTTTTTTTCAGATAAATTTTTATAAAATTAAAACGCGTCCCAAACAATGTTTCCTTCTTTACCATAATGTAATGTAATATTTTAGTATGGCCCTGTAAATTAATAAAAACTATTCTCTGTACTACAGATTATACAGAATTTATATTGTAGTATATACTTCATAAATGCAAGTCAATTTTATTATGTTCGAAAACGTGTAACATTATTAAAAGGCACTTGAAACTATTTTTATACATGGGCCGTTATGCAAGGGAACGCTTTTGACTGTCTCTATAATTGAATTATGCATCTCATTTTCATAAAAATTGAAATGACTTGATAAAATTATGCAAGAGTTATGTATTTTAAATTTCAAACAATTCGGATTAAGTAGTTTTTGCGTTGTTATATGCGAACGGACAGATAGACAGACGGACGGATTGAATGACAACTATAGTTATTACGTATTTACATAATTACGATCGCGTACTTAGAAACAAGTCAAGCATACGAATTTGTTCTTCATGTAATTTTGTTTTGCTATTTTAAAAACTTTTTCGCAGTTTACACATCAAAGAATAAGGTAAATCTTTGTGCACAAAAACCTATGTATTTTAAATATTACACAAAAATGTATTTTCCATGTTACATAGACATATGTGTAAAAACAGAATATTACACAAAAATCTGTGCATTCTGTACATAACACAAAAACATGTGTATTTTGCATATTACACAACATTGTAGGTATTTTCCTATTGCACAAAAATATATGTAAAAAAAGAGTATTACACATATGTATGTGTAAAAATAGTGCTCAGAAATATGTGTATTTCAGTGCAATTCACACATTAAAGTGTGTATTTCAAGAGTTATCAGATAACTTTTACACATTTGGACTTATCATCAAATTACACATTAAAATGTGTATTCTGAAATTTACACATTTGGCGCAATTTGCACACAAATTTACACACATAGACATGTCGTTTTTGTATCATCGATTTACACATTTTTGTGTGTAAATTTACACATTTTTTTTAGAGTGTATATCCTTTTTTTTCAATCAAATTAAAGATATACGCAGTTGGTCCCTCTCTTCTCTATAAACACAGAAGCATTAAAATCTTAACCATCTACTCACTGGCAAAAACAATCCCAAAATGCAGTTCCAAATTCGTTATTTTAAAGCAACAAAATAACCGGAGAGGACACAGTCTGGAAGTGACAGACTCAGAGTGCGTATAGTCACAAACAAGTGCGTATGATCACAACTACTACCACTACTTTTTAAAAGATAATCTTTACCTCATTTTATCGTAGAATTTGTAGTAATTGTCCTCAACTAAATAAGATAACAATTTACATTTACTGGCGACAAAATAAAAACCATTAATACACAATGCGATTTTGAGACGTCACATCATCCCGTGTCCGTCCTGCCGGGTTAATTAGATTACATTCAAATCATTCATTGAACAAAGAAAATTCCTCTAGTAAATTTCTCAATCAAGCCATATTATAATTATTCACTAGCCATATAAAAACCATAATAATAAAATAGTCTTATTAATTAAAATTTCCAAGAATTATAACAGCATTGATAAATAACAATCTTCCTTGTAAAAATATAAACAAACAGTAGAATGCACTAGATGCTTTTAGAATCACATCTACTGGAACCCCACGGCGTAACAGCTAGATCGCTGGAGTCCAAAATTGGAGGACATCAATTCGAATCGCCCCGAAAACATTATTTTTTCCTCTTTGAATAAGTAGAGGTGCTTCTAAACTGCTCGATAGACAGCACCACCAGTCCTCTTTTGACGAAATTTGTATCCTCGAAGACAGCAAAGAAAGTAATTTCCACAATTTGACGAAATATACGTTCGGAGCATTTCCGAGGAAACGGTTTCATTGAGAAACAAAGAAAATTTCGTGAAATCTGAGTATCCATTTCTGAGTGTGAACACGTTCGCTGCCGCTTACGTGAAGATGTGATGATAGTTAATGCTGCACTGTAGAAGTGGGTTTTTCCCAGAAGCCGATTTATTTTTTATAACAAAGAATCAGTGTAAGATTTTCCCTCGCCAGTGCGTGACAGGCTATTGGACATCACACGCTGGCACGTGAGGGGCGCCTTAATGTTGGCGCCATATCACAGGCTTTCGCGTCTGGTACGTATGTGTTAAATTTAATCAAATGCTGACATACACTGGTGTCCAAAATTTAAGCATAATTGGTAATTAAGTAATTATTTTTAAGTAATGAAAGAAATATGAATCGGAATGTGCTGAAACTCCAGGTGTGTAAACAAAATAGTACGCGTCACATATTTTCGCGAAGAGTTTTCCCCGAAATCGAACAAGGGACCGTCAACAAATTGAAAAAGAACGAAGATCTTTTGGATAACCCTGTCAAAACTAATGTAGCAAAAGCGTTCAAACTGCACATTATGATTAATGGGCTTATTGTAATGTACTGTGTTAATTTTTACAAGGATAGCATGTATACTGGTAGAGAAATTAAGGTTTTTTTTAAAAAGAGTCCTAAATTTTTCCAAGTCTTTTGCTTATAATTTGCAGAGTTCTTATTATAAAATAATGTTCTTTTCTGAAAATATGACAAACATCATTGTACACAACACCCTATCATCAGAATTAAAAAATAATAAAAATTGTATGAAAAATGAGTATGTTTAGTAAATAATTTTTCATTGCGCATGCGTCAACGATATCAAAATGTCATTTGCATATTGTGTTAGCTAAATGTAGAGCAACTCCTGTAAAAGTTTCAAAAACATAGCTCGAAAAGTCTGAAAATGGGAGCCTATAGAATCAACTCAAAATCCGTTATTCCTAAAAGAAGCAAAAAAATCAGGGGTTTTACCTAAATATAGTTGTACGTGCAATATTGTGTAGGCCCTAAACAATGGAATATGGATACAGCCCCTCACCTTTTTGCTTCATTTAGGGAATAAAGGATTTTGATCTCATTCTATCAACGGTAATTTTCAGAATTTTTAAGCTATGTTTTTGAGACTTTCACAAAAGTTGCTCTATACATTTAACTAACATAATATGCAAATGAAATTTTAATAGCGTTCACGCATGCGCAGTAAAAATTATTTAGTAAACCTGCTCATTTGTCATACAATTTTTATTATTTTTTAATTCTGATGACAGGGTATTGTGTACAATAATGTTTGTCATTTTTTCAAAAAAGAACACTATTTTATATTAAGAACTCTGCAAATTATAAGCAAAAAACTTAGGACTGTTTTTATAAAAACCTTAATTTCTCTACGAGTATACATGCTATCCTTGTAAAAATTAACACAGTACATTACAATAAGCCAGTTAATCATAATGTGCAGTTTGAACGCTTTTGCTACATTAGTTTTGACAGGGTTATCCAAAAGATCTTCGTTCTTTTTCAATTTGTTGATGGTCCCCTGTTCGATTTCAGGGAAAACTCTTCGCGAAAATATGTGACGCGTACTATTTTGTTTACACACCTGGAGTTTCAGCACATTCCGATTCACATTTCTTTCATTACATAAAAATAATTACTTAATTACCAATTATGCTTAAATTTTGGACACCAGTGTACATTTGATTTCGTAAAACTAAATTTTATGCTACAAAAGCAGAAATTTTGAACCAAACAATTATTTATTAACACTAGATTATTTTTTTTGTTATGTAAAAGAAGTACGGTAAGCTTTCTACAGAAGAACGGTGATTATTTTGACTGACGAAATCAATATATTTAGGTTTGAAAAAGAAATTAGTGTACAAAATACGTTTAAAAGAAACTGAGGAAAAATAGATAAATAAATAAGTTAAACAGTTTTAAATAAATGTTCTGGTGTGATATATTTTCATAAAACGTAAGTAAATTTCTCCGTCTTTCTGGTAAATTTCCCTTGGTACTCCGTTGTCTCAGCTGCGGAGACATAATCTTTCCTTCCAAAATTTGTTTTTGGCACCAGTAATAAAGGAAAATAAAATTTTCCTTATTTAATTAGAGAATTTTTCAAATTGTCTACTTCAAGGAAAGTTCTTTTAAAAAAGCAGTGCTAATCGAAAAAAACTGTGTAAGATTCCGAAGAGATTCCCTAGAATTACAGGAAATTTTACTTAAGTTTTATAAAAATGATTAACACCGAAATTTTTATTTAAAACAGATTAAATAATTTATTTAATCTTGTCTTTTGTTTTCTGTTGTTTCTTTAAAACAAATTTCGTTAAAAAAAATGATTCGAACGGGTGTAAATTCATTTGGTAACGGTCAATATGACTGCTTGCGGTAATTCTAATGTTAACTTCTTGAGGGGCGGTGAGATGTATTTTATCCCACCTAATTTAAACGAAATTCACATCATAAACTTTAACGAAATTTTATTTTTTTACTTTGGCAGCAAAGATGTTCAAAAATTGCTTCCCCTTATTTTAAAATAAACTTTTTTCGATTTTTCCGGTGCGAATACAATGTTACAAAGACATTATTGCTTACCCCTCAAGGGGTTAAAGTACGATTTATTTCTTTGTGTTCATTATGCAATATTATTAGAAATTGCTTTGATATATGTTTTTTCTTTACCGTATCTTGGTCATGTTGAAATTTTTTTTCAAATATTGTTTGTAATATTTTTTAATTAAGAATGTAAATTTTCCTATTAAATACTTAACTGATTCTTTTTTTTTACGTACAACAAATTAAAAATATGGTTAACACCACATTTGTGAGATAAAATATTAATATAATTAGTCTAAACATGTCCGCAATAAAATAGTATGAAATTGTATTTTAAAAAATTAGTGATGTCAAAAGGCTTTAAGTGACAAATAAAGCAAAATTCTTCTTGCCCGTACGACATACGGTCAAAACACGGAAGTGGTTAAAAACATGTTTATCTAACCTACATCAAATTGATGCAGTGCTTCGAAAGATATCGGTACTTTGTAGTCCTGTGATAAATACACTACTCTCAACGTATAGATAGCTGCTAGACTTAATGTTATATGGTTTTCAAAAATATTAATTATCATCAGAATTCATCAGAAGATTAGTGACAGAGAATTTATTCCGACAATCAGTGGTGTAGCTTTGGGGTAGGGGGGGGGGAGGCCCTAACCATTTAACTACCAGATGTATACTAAATTTTGCTTTCTTTAATTATATAACCTTAAATGATTAAATAAAGATTTTCTATATCAAATTGCTGCTAGTAAAATTATTGATTCCCTTTTCTCAAACGCTACTCCACTGCCGACAATCAGCAAGTTTCATCACACAGAATCATAGGTAATTAACATCTTAACAGTTACTTTTTTTGACAACATAAATTCAAAATACAGGCTAAACTTCACTTTTTCAATACTAAAATATTTAATTTTCTTATTTGAAAAATATCTGACAGTGAATAATTAAAAAAATTTTACAGTTACAAATTATGGGTTTCATAAAGCTTTTAGTAACGAAGGATGTAAAGTGCTCTTGTCCGGATTGAATTCAGGAAACATAGTTAAGACTTTAACTGTAGAAGCGCCAGGAGCAGGCAATTTGACTGCTTCTACATATGAATAATTCAATTCGAACCAGAAATGTCCTTAAAAAAGAGTTAAATATGATTATCACGCCAAAAATAAGTTCAATAATAATTCACAATTTCAATTTCGCCAATAATAACTCAAGGGATTATGTGGTAGTTTTTATAACAGAAATCGGTCATAATCAAAAAGATTTATTTATTTATTTTAAAATTTTGTATGTCTTTTCATTTTAGAGTCTCAAACACAGATTTTTTTTCTTGAATGCAAAACATCTAAATTCTAGAAAAGAGTTAAAGGTTTGATAACATTTTTATATGCATTACATGAATGCACAAAGAATTTGAAGTAGAACAGCAAGTATGAGTTGTTCATTTCTTGCATACAGAATCTCGGAATGTTTTTATTTACTTGAAATGTGTGTTGCATATTGAATATTCTTACGTAGGTTTCAATTTAAAAGATACTGTTTTGTACTTTATATTTAGGTTTTCAGATATTTTCAATGATACTACATGTGAGATAATTTAATATTTTATACATTTACACAAGTGTAGATTTTCGGGCTTTTCACGAATTAAACTGAATTATTTTGCACTGGACAGCTAACTAATAAATGAAATTAGTTTCCTAGTCTATAGACAAAATATAAATTAAAGCAAGGTTTAAGTGCCGTAATTTCCTGCGTGTAATCCGCTGATGAAACAATTATTTTTGCACCCAGAAATCTTATTTAGTGATTGAAAACAAATATTTACGGCGATCTAATATGTTACATTTCTCTTTAAACAAATTCTGGGTTGAAAAAGAATTGTTTGATCCGCAGGAAATTAAGGTAGCTAATTTTCCTTATTCATAAAGTAAATGAAATTGTGTAATAAATGAAATTGTGTAGTGTGTCAGTAAAATAGGCAAATGACAAATTTGCATCGTACTAATCCATTGTTCGACTATCAAGCACTTATTGTTATGTATTTCAAATTTTATAAAAATGCTGTGATATTCTTGGCAACCACGTGGAATCATAAGTGTAGCTTGAGAGATTTTATTATTTATCTAAATTTCAAATATATTGAATCAAATAAATTTATTCAATAATCTTTTCATTTACAATTATTATATAATGCATATATAATTAAATATGTTTACTTTAACCCTTTGAGGGGCAAAGCACTTCTACTCACAAAACGCTGAAATGATTGAATGAGACCAGTATTCAAAAACGAATTTATTTCAAAATAGATACGTGCTTTTCTTTACGTACTTGATAAAATTAGAATTTTCATTTCAAAATTCTGGTGTCAATGTGGCATTTAGCAATTAAAATTAAGTAGTATATATTTTATACCACCGCCCCTCAAGGGGTTAAATTGCCATTAAGTTATGGCATTATGATTGCGAATTTTGAAGTATTAACATGTGTAATATAGAAGGAAGTTTTGATATTGCCACATCCGACTAGTTTTTGGTTTAATTTTGATCTATTTTTCCGTTTCAGATGCATTTTTGTATCCTTGTAAGATTTTATACTGACTTCCGTTATACTGTTCGCTATATCTGAATATAGAATTTTTGTCTAAATAAGGCAAATACAGGGCTCCCAAATGGTCCGCGAACTGAACATCAGTATTTTTTAACAGAAAATTTCATAATACGTTTGAGCTAGAATCAACTTCCAAACGTGGTTTCTTGACAATTCGCAAGAAAAATCTAAAAAGAAAATTTCTCTAAAAAAATTCTGATGTTCAGTTCGCGGACCATTTGGGAGCCCTGCAAATATTATGCAACAAACTTGTGCTAAAAGAACCTTACATGTCTTTGATGTGAATAAACTCTGTATAAGATATTTTAAATAACCGCTTGAAAAACAAAATTGAATATTAGCAAATATTAAATGGAATTCATAAATTAATGGATACGTCATTATGCATAAAATCAGTTTTCTCTGCATAAGAATATTTCGATACATCAGTATTCTTTTTCTAAGAAAAATTTAAAATATTAATATAAAATCATTTAATATTAGCTTTTGAACACGGGGTATTTACTTTGACAGTTTAAATAAATTTCTGACTTAATATTTTAGATTATTTCTTATCTACATAAATTATTCAAAAGAGATTTTATGATTTAGCTTAAAAAGGATAGTCATTATAATTTTATCGTGCATATTTATTATCTTTCGTTCAATAAATTAAGAAATGATTGCCCCATTTTTTAACAACTTTAAATTTACATATTTTCTTTCGGTAGTAACGGTCTTTCAAATTCATTTAGCGAAAGTAATTATTATGTATTTCAAACGAAAAAAAAAAGAACGAAAATTTAGAATACTTTCAAAGTGAGTTTTAATATTATTTATTTAAAATAAAATATTGATCAAACAGACCAAGTTGATAGAATAAAAAGTCGAAAAACATATAATTTCTTACGTAGTCTAGCAACCTAGTTATACAGTAATATTAATTTCTCGTTTTTAAATGTATTTATTAACTCATTACCGAAGTATGATTTTGTGAAATCACAGTTTAATCACTTAACTGATTTTTTTTTTTTTTTTTTTTTTTTTTTGTTAACGAACAATAAATTGAAAACTTGGGTGAACACCACTTTTTTAAAGTTTAAATACTATCTCTGATGTTTAATCTACAGATGTCCGTAATTTAAATGAATAGTATGAAATTGATTTAAAAAAATATTGTTATCAAAAAGCTTTAAGTGATGAATCAAGCAAGTTCTTCCTGCCCGTACGATGTATGGACAAAACAGGGAAGCGGCCCAGTGGCGAGGTTAGTAGCAAATCTGCTGCCATTGCGGAGACTCGCGTTCGAATCCTTGTGTACACTGTAAAAAAAAAATGTAAATTTACGGGCATTTACCGTAATATTTGACGGTAGTTGTCCGTTTTTGAAGCTTAACGGTACACTTCCGTAAATTTACGTTGCGGAAACACAAATTCGGAGTACTAATATGTTTTTACGGGCAACGCCCGTTTTTTTATGCAGGATGTTCAAATCTGCTGCCTAGCCATTTTTTTTACGGACAAATACCTTTGAATAAAGGTCTTTCGATGACGTCATAACAGAACGTTTTATTTTGTTTGTTGAAAATATTATTATTACTTAATTAAATTATTGTCTGGTTTAAATTATCGCATAAAATTATCGTCTGGTTTTAATATGCTATTGTTTTGGTAAATTTATCGAAAAATTAATCGGTGGTGGCACTCCAAAAATTTTCTTATCTCATATATGTAAATACTTCCTGAAAAGTGCAGTATAACAGCGCCACCGGTTATGTGATTTACACCAAAATCTAATCATTAACAACTTACGTGAACTCCTAATTGCATCTGAAGTTTGCTGAAAATCCGTGCATTAGTTTCTGAGATAGCGCTATTACTGAATCTGAAATAAGTTCTGCATAATAGGGCCACTTGCAGGGTGATATACACAAAAAACTAATCAGGACTAATTTTAATAAGGGGTTAAAACTGAATCTGAAGTTTGATAAAAATTCATGTATTATTTCTTGCGATATAGCTATTGCGAAATCGTGAAAAATGCATCATCCCAGGTAAGCATGGTAGCACAGCAGTATCGACTCGATATTGCCCAATATCGGACAACTTTGGCGTGCGTCGGCAAAGACAGGTTACCTTTTACCAGGGATGTTAGTGGAGGGTATACGGGGGTATACGCCGTATACCCTCTGGACTTTTTTAAGGAACACCATATACTCTCTGCTTCTCAAGAAAACTATAGTATATACATTTTAGGGTATACCATACCCTATATTTTGAGCGTATACTCTCTGGATTTTTTGCCATTACACCACTGCCTTTTACCGACATTAGCCAATATTGATCGATGTTCGGCGATATTGGATCTAAAATATAAAAACTTGTGGAATTTTTAATATTTAAAATTTTAATTTATGTGTTGTACATTTTTGGAAAAATGGAAGGTAGGAATACATTTTTATAACATCTTAAATTCTGTAAATTTACGTAGAAAAAGTCTATTTCTCAATATCGGTCTATATCGGCCATGACCAATTCCAATATTAGCCAATCTTGGCCTCTATTGGCAAAGACCGATTTTATTTTACCGATATTGGTTAATATTGGTCGATGTTGACCAATGCTGGATCTGAAATATTGAAACTTATGGAAACTTAAGAATTTAAATTTTTTTAATTATATATACTTTTTTGGGAAGAGGTCTTTTTTATTGCATGGCCAAATCGGGACTTTGCCTATGAGCCCTGGACTTCAAGGGGCCCTCTCCATATATTAATTTCCAAAATATTTATCATTTCCCCCAATTCCAACTCTGAAAATTTTCAAATACAAAATACAAATTTAATTTTTAAAAAATTTGCCTAACTTTCTGAAAAACAAATTTCATTTTGAACTCACAGAGCTCAATGCTTTCGCAAAGCTAATTTCAACCACTATTAAAAAAGAAATAATATTTTTATTGTAATATATCGTATTAACGATGAACTTAAATCATATCAAAATTTTAGTGATTGAAAATAATCAATATGTGTAGTACAACTTAAAAAGATGCTAAACTAAAAAAAGTAACTTGGTAAACTCTCATTTTCATGTTAGAATATTTAGCTGAAGTTATTAAATTCATCTTAAAGTAATATAACAAGTTCCTAAAGTCAGTGGCGTAGCTAAGGGGGGGCAAGGGGGGCGTCCGCCCCGGGCGCCGAGGCCTAGGGGCGCCAAATTGAGACAAATTGTTATATATCTATATTGGGGTGGGGGCGCAAAATTTCTTGCTGGCCCCGGGCGCCATAGGATAGGCCAAAATATAGCTACGCCACTGCCTAAAGTTATATAAAAGAATCTTGTTCTATACTAAGGGGGAAAAAAAAGAGTATTTTTATTAATTAAAATACTTAATCCCAGCTAAGAGTTTTCTTCTATAAATCCTAAGTGCGGTTTTCTGTGCAATCGGGCAGACAAATATTCAACCAATCAGAGACAAGCATCCTTTTCAACATTTCAACCCAAAACAAAACATGGCGATTTGTCGCGTGGAACAACGTCTCTCGTCTGTTTGAAGAAACTGTCTTACGTTAATTCTCATTTAAAACAGGTAAGCGCTTTTATAATTTATATTCTAAATTGATTTTGAAGTATTGCTTTCTGTTTAAGTTATTTATATTCTTGTGTAGCATGTATTTTCTGTTCGAATTGTGTTTATGATACATTGACAATGTTACATTGGCTTACAAACGTTTGAAGTATATTCTTTAAATGTGTATTATCATTTTCATACATCCAACTAGTTTTTTTACAACAAACAGTTTTTCATCTACCTTTGATTATAAACCATCTGTTTTTGATTAATCAAATTATTATTGGCTTAGATGCAGTATCTTCCCGCGAGCCGCCATTTTGTCTCCCTGTTATTTCTCATACATTATTATTTTATCTAAAACTACAAAATGCAACTGAAATGATTATTTAACGATTGAATCATACATTTCAAAAAATGATACGAAATTAAACAAGACAATTTACTTTGGAAATTCAAAGATTGAATGATCAAATTTTTGATAGTAAAAATCGCTTGATTTACATATTCATTTATTATGTAAAACATTCAAGTAAAGTGAAAATAAATTTTTTAGTATGCATAAGCTTTAAAAATATTTATTTTATGTTTCTTCAAAAAAAAAATAAATGCAAAATAATGATAATAATAGCAATTTGTGAGAAATGATAGGGAAACAAAATGGCGGCTCGCAGGAAGATACTGCATCTGTTCCCCATAGACAGTGCCCGAAATGGATTTCCCCCTACTTCTATCACTTTTCAAAAATTTGTTGTTAATTTCAGATAGGGATGTACTGAATATTCGGTTTTCGGCCTACACGGCCATATTACCGAATATTCGGTTACCTTTCGGTTTGGCTGAATATCAAACTATTCGGTTTGGCCGAATATCAAACTATTCGGCCGAATCCAATACTTAATAAAGCCTTTTAAAACGCATTTTAAAAAACTTTTCACAATTTCTACTTTTAACTGTCAATTTATTAATATATTTAAGATAATTAGAAATAAAAACATATTTAAATAATATAGAATGTTTTTACATTATTTATTTGCTGTTTGTAAAGTCTAACTTAAGAAAATTAACCATGAGAAGGATTAAAATTATGATTTATTAGGATTCTTCCTAGGAATAAATGATGCGAGTGCAGATGCAAGTTCCTAAATTCTATTTAGTAAATAATCTGTTTCTTGCTTTTCCCAAAAGACCTTCCTTAAACAGGAAAGGAAAACTTTTGAGATTAGTAATTGCTATCAAGGTAGACAATTTTTTGTTTATGAAACCATAATCGTAATCAACTTATTGAATCATAAATGCATTATATTTCATCTCACTCTAGGTCAAACTTGTGTTTTCGTTTGCTGCATTAACAATAAATAAGATACCATATTTTCAACTCACATACTCACATGCTTTGATTTCTGTAAAATATGATATGATGGGAAGGATGGAAAATGCCACTATTCATAAGAAAAGGACTATGAACTAGACATTCCTTCATTCAGAATTAAGTTGAAAGTATTTACAGTGGCAATTAAAAGTTTCAGACCAGCAAAAAATTTTCAGTTAATTTGTAAATATACCCATATGAAGAGGAATCTCAAAGTAATACTTATACATTATATTGACATATTAGTTAGGAACTTACTTATAGAAGAATAGATATCAATAAATTTTATTGACAAAATTAAATATAAAAGAAAACGCATGTTCTCAAAAATTTCCAGCCACTTATCATTCTTTAGTTTTTTTCTATGCATAAAGTGTTTTTTGGTTGTGTTTATGAATGAATCAACATATATAGCATAGTTTGAATTCAAGTTTGAAAAGTTCAACAATTACCTATTATTCATAAATGAGTGATCTTAGTTTGTCGCTAAAAGAACAATCTTCTCGAGATATTGCGGCTAAGTTATCGATTGCTAAAATCGACTGTAAACAATATTTACAAAATTAAATAAAGATGGTTATGGCTTTCAGAACTTTCAGAGGTCCGGGAGACCCCGAAAAATTGCTATTCCTGCAGACAGAATTACCAGGAGAAAAACCATTGATAATCTGCATGAAAATTCCGTTGCAATATATTGTGATTTACGGAATGAAAATATTGCTGAAATAAGTTAGTCTACCATGTAATGATGCTGATGTGATACAGAACTTTATGGAATAGTCTGTGTTAAAAAATTTTCATAAGTAAAAAAAATACTGACGTACCCTACTTTCATTTTCCAAGGAACACAAAGTCTAGTCAAGTGAAAACTAGAAAAAAGTTCTATTTTTCCATCAATCGAATTTGAAACAGTTTTGGAAGTGATGACAGACACAACGTCCGATGACCTAACAGCAAAAGATATGATTCAACCTATGTTATTCGTACAATGAAGCATGGCGGAGGACACGTTATGCCGTGGGGAGTATTTCCTTCAAAAAGTGACAGTCCGTTATTTGAAATCCACAGCCAGGTGAATTATACAATGTATAAGGATATCTTGCTAGCCTATTTTCTGCCTTATTAGATAAAAAATTTGATCGCATCTATTTTTCTTAAAATGATAACGACGTAAATAATGTTTGCAATCCTTGATAAGCAATGGTTTTCGCACAAAAAATTTCGTTTTTGAAATGATCAGCCCAAGCACCCAGCATGAATCCAATAGAAAATCTTTGAAAAGAAGATGACAAAAGTCTGCGGAACTATAAATATTCCAACTCAGCCAAAATTTCACCAAAATTGCAAGAAATGTGGGAAAAACTTACCATAGACGATCTTTAACCGTTGATTGTATGAATGTCACGTTGCTGCGCCGCAGTACTTATTGCTAAAGCTATAATAAAATAGTAGTGCGATAAAATACTAATAAGGTGATCGTAAATGTTGTTGATCACTGTAATTTTCTATTACAATACCATTTTTTTACAAACTTGTGAAGGTGGCCGGAAACTTTTGAGAACATTCATTTTCCTTTATACTTAATTTTGTCAGTTAAATTTATTGATATTTACATGTTCTTCTATAAGTAAGTTCCTAACTATTATGTCAATAAAATGTAAAAATATCACTTTGAGATTTCTCTTCATATGGGTATATTTACAAATTAATTGAAAAAGTTTTGCTGGCCGGAAACTTTTGACCGCCACTGTATACTTTATATTGAAAAAAAATCTGCCTTGAGTTATTTAAAAAGAACAAATGAGACTGTACAGTTTTTCTTCAACTATTTTTTCATTATTTCTCTTTGATTTCAAAATGTTTGTTTCAATTCGTAGAAGAAATGAATTTTAAAATTTTACTAATTGAAAAAGTCTCATAATTATTAGGGGTGGGACGAATATTCAGCCACTATTCGGTATTCGGCCCTTTTGCCGAATATTCGGTTGGCCGAATATTAAAGGTTTGTTTATCTCTTAGGAGCCTTCGAGTTTCGACCACCCTGTACTTTGACATTTTATTCCGGCTCTTACGCTTTTTGCAGGGCTCTACTTTTGGGTTCAAACTTTAAGTTAGAGTATAAACTTTGGCGAGCATGTGTTAAATTATCAAAATAACGGGCTTAAAGTTGTTGTCTAGCTCTCCAAAGTCTGCAGCGCCCCCTATCCATGTTTTAAGAGATACGCTTATCAAATTGGTACTGAAGAAAGTCTAAACAAACAGAATCATTTCGACGCAACAAGCAAGAAAATCTAACCATTTCCCTAGTTTTTATGACGTTTCGAATTTCGGCACCCAAATTTTCGAAAGCGCCTAGCGCCTTACCATCGCGTCAGGGACCCTACATTCCCTATTCAAAAATGTTCGTCTAGGTGTGCTCTATCGATCCTTAAAGTTTGTCACCGACGAGCTGAATCACCCTGTATAAAAGCACTTATAGAAAAAAAAAAAAAACACTGCCTTATTCTAAAACACTCTAATATTTATTAATGTCTGCAAATTCCATGCACATATATAAAGGCTTTTATGAATTTCATAACTTATTTTCTATAAAGTAGGAAATAAAAAAATTCATTCACTAGATGTATTAACGAAGATTTATTTTTTAAATTAAACATCAAATATCACTATACCAAATACAGCGGTACATCTGAAAACAGAACTGATGTCAAACAAGATATGCTTAGATGACACAACTTGTTTTATGAAGATGATTTTATAAATATTTAAACATAAATTCTAAATACTGAACAAAGTATTTTTTTATTCTGTAGTTTCCCCTTTTAAATAATTATTTGCCTGATTACTGACTTAAATATGTAACATTATTATGTATATATCTTTAATTTACATCTCCCTTCATTTATGTTATCAATTTCTGTTTATCCTTTTAATGCTTGTTGAATAAGTGAACTATTGAAGTTGAATATTGTATGCACCGATTCAAATGTCAAAGATTTTGTTAACATATGCATTCTACTTTAAGCATAACCTTTTGCTTTAACATAATTTGTAATTTATAGCTTGGCAACTGATTTCAGAACAGTCTCATTCTTAGAAATTTGCTTATCATTAGGGACGCAAACTCTAAATGATCAAATTTACTTCATTAAAGGTTATTTCAGAAAATATCTCCTTGTGAGTTCTGAGAGAAAGAGATTAAGAATATTATTAATTTTGGATGGAAGAAAGGATAAAAGTATCATTTGATAATAAAACTGAACTACATTCCTCATATTTTAAAGGAAATACCTTACCATCCTGACTTGCTGAAAATCAATTTGATGTACATTAGCATAAAAGAATATGATGCAATTTCATAATTTTTTGTGTTAAAATGAGTTTTACAAGTTTAAAAATACATCTAAAAGCCCAATTAAGAGTAATAATTATTAATGAGCTCCTATTTTTAAAATTATATGTAATCAAAATTTATTTCCTTTATTGAAAAAAAAGTTGGTATTCGGCCTAAATTTTGGCCGAATATTCGGTATTCGGCCAAATCACTATTCGTCCCATCCCTAATAATTATGCTTCTTAATTAAAAAAAGGCATATTTTTTTAATACTGAATGTTTTTATAAAAAACTCTTGTTTATCAAAATGTAAGTTTCTCTTATTAAACATTATGTAAAATTGTTTTAAAAAGTAACATTTTAATACCTTTAAACTTTGAAACATAAAAAGTACAGTCGAGTCTCTGTATAATGAAACTCCATACATCGAATTTCTCTATATAACGAATTTTTAGTTGGAACGGTCCCCTTTTCGCATGATTACATTAAAAACAGTCTTTAGCGAAATATCTATCTCCGTATAACGAATTTTTTCATAAATTGATCTTAATTTATTCAGTTTTAAAAAGCTTCGTATGGTATCAATTTTCCATCACTTACTTTTGATTTATCGTCAGTGCTGAGTTTTTTTTTTTTTTTTTTATATTACTTCTCTCCTTGTTCTTTAAATGCAACAAATTCATCCCACCTACCACACACCTTTCCACATCCTTCTCGAAACAGAGTCAATTGGATTGATACACGTAAGAGAGGAATCAATGAAAAGCACATAAGGGAGGCCTTCAAATGGAGGAAAATGTTAACGACAATTTTTCCTTCCTTGCTAAAAGTTTTTTTTATTGGAGAGCGTAACAATTTTAAAATCAAAAACAACAAAAAATTACAGATTTCTTCGTCTGAAATTAATGCAAGTCTTCCTCATTTGATTTTCATTAAGTCTTTAAATAAATGTCTGTTCTCTTTTTTGAAACAACTTAAATAATTAAGAAATAAAATGTTAGGTTAATATTTACTTTTAAATATTTCAAATACTTAATTCAAAAGATTAATTTCTCTATATGAAAAATTTTTTACTGGAACGGTTGATTTCGTTATATAGAGACTCGACTGTATTTGAAAAGCCAAATATTCGGTATTCGGCCGAATAGTTACTATTTGGATGGCTGAATGTTCGGTATTCGACCAAAATGACTATTCGGTTGCATCCCTAACTTCAGTTTTTTTTTTTCCCTTCAGAATCACCTGTGATGTACAATCCTATTGAATGGTAAGTAACAGAAATAGTAAATAACATTGTTCTTAGCTTGAAAAAACACAATTTTGTATGGAGCATTTGTAACTTTGTTACTGGCCAGTAGTTGAAAATAATAGCCAGTTAGAAAAATTAGTGTACTGGCCAATGACCATTGGCTAAAAATGTTAATTTTGACCTATATCTTCCACCAAAAAAAAAAAAAGCACAAGTATCCTATACCTAAATTTAGTTTTCATGCTGTCCATGTAGCGAATTGATTATTATCTTTATTACTGTCTGGCCCATATGACAGTGCCTGCGTCTTGATTGAATTAGTGTAATTTTACATTTAAAAAAGAAAATTCTTCAAAAACAAACCTATGATTGATGACCTCACGGATTTTGGTAGTGCATTTCCTTGTGTTCTCTCTAACATTGTTTAGGCCTCGATAAAATTTGCATGTTTTCAAATTTTATGAAAGAAATCTTTCAAAATGAACTTTATTTTTATTGTTATTAATAATAAATAGAAATTAGCTTTTTATTTTTAACAATTTCAGTTTTAAGCATTTACATTCATTTTTTCTTGCTCAATATGATAACTAGTCCTCTTGTCCCTGTCCCCCCCTTTTATTAAAAATATGTGAAAAAATTGTATATAAACTTACTTTTTTGATATAAAATTTGTTTAATATTTTCATTTTATATTAAGTATACTTTATTTTCAGTAAATGGTGTTGGTGGTAGCGAAAAATAATTGGTTTGTGTAAGTAAAAATTTATGATGCTAAACCTAAAATTCTTCAAAATTGGTTTTATGAATTTTTTATTGAGCTTTTCGCTATGATAAATGAGTAATTAAATTCGACACAAAAATCATTAAATGTCAGGTGGAATGAAATTGTTATAAAAACAGCACATAGTGTGTTCTAGATTATTAGGAAATATTGTTAATTGGCAATACTGTCTTTAAGATACATAGCTGGCTTTACAGTCTACCAGCTGTAAAAAGAGCAATTGAAATCTAGGAATATTTGTAGTTGTTTATCTGTTGTGTTGAAAAAGAAAGAAAAAAAAAAGATTCCCAATCCCAATTATCACATGTATGATTCTATTGTATCTTTTTTTAAAAGTTAAATTTATTCTTAATTTTCATTTTCCTTCGTCGGTTTATTGTTGGTACAGCCTTACATGAAAAAATATCTGCCATTTGTTGTAATTGATTTAACAAAGTTGATTCAATCATGCTAATTAAATAACAAATTTCTTAAGGAGAGTGAAATGAAACATGAAACAGTTTCTGAACTTCCTTTCCTTGAATTCAAAAGTATTATGTGAATTTTGTTGCTAAAATAGACTCTGTTCGCTGGGATAAATTCTTTAAAAATCTTAACCGAGCAACAATCTGCGAAACAAAGTGGTGTTATTTTTCTTAAACAAGAAATAAGGAACTTCATTTGCATAGTGATGTAAAAATCATTAAAAAAAGTCTAATAATGTATAGCATTGTGTGAAATTTATCTTGTTTAACTCCTAATGAAATTTCATGGGTCAAAAAAAATTGCATTTCACAAATGAAATCACATAGTCTCTCACGAAAATGGTTGATTACCGAAAAATGACTATGAAATCACTCTTCACTGTAAAACATTTCTGGAAACGTTACTCCATACAATTGGTGTAAAAATGGTGGCAAATGCTGCCTCCAGTTTCATGGAGTAATTGTTTTCACATATGCAATGGTGTAATTTAAACATATATTACTGATGTAACATGACAATGTTACACTGGTTTTAACGGTTAAAATACTCGATAAAACTGGAGGCAGCAATGAACCCTGTGAAAATGCTAACAAAAATTAGCTGCTTGCTTAAAAATTTGTGCTAATTTAATACACATATCGACAAAACATGTGCCCGTAATGACAGTTTAATAACAATGAAAAGGTCTAATAAATAAGCATGTGAAACCAGCCATAAATGATTCAAAACTTACTAAAATTAATTATATTAGCAGAGTTAGAAGCTTTTAGCCTAACCAAATATGTCATCTGGCCTTTTTTTTTTTTTTTTTTTTTTTTTTGTAAAACACTTTAAAAAAGCCTGTTTTAATTGAAAAACGCCAGCTTTTATTTATTTGTTAAAGATGGTTTACATTAGGGGTGCACAATTTTTTGAAGAGAAGGGCCACTTTCAAATATATCTGGGTGGTTGCGGGCCACATCAATAACATGGAGAGAATTCGAGTTAGAGAAGGTGATCTGTAGCCTACAATCTGAAAAAAAAAATATGTGGTTTCAGAGGAGAGTGTATGTGTATGATTGGAGGGGGGGGGGGGGTACGAAATTTGCAATTTTTACAAAGGCGATAGACAAAATTCATGATGTTCATGAAGGCGATCGACAAAATTCATGATTTTTACAAAGTCAATAGACGCAGTTCGCGATTTTTAAAAAGTTGATAGATGAAATTCATGATTTTTGCAAAGCTGATAGACGAAATTCACAATTTTCCTTCGCATGATTGACGAAATTGGCGATTTATCCGAACCTGATTGACAAAACACGTGATTTTAATGCGACTGAATAACAAAATTCGTAATTTTTCCGCACGTGATTGACGAAATTCGTGATTTTTCTGCACCTAATCGACAAAATTCACGCTTTTCCAATTCGGATCGGCAAAATTCACGATTTTTCCGAAGCTAATCGACAAAATTCAGGATTTTTACGAAGCCGATCAATCAAATTTGTGATTTTTTTCAAAGCCTGTCGGGGTCATTCCATGTCAGATCACCCAGACCATGGCACCCACCATCACCAATTTTGATAAAATTCAGTGAATTTGTAGAATTTCTAATGCTGATTCCAAAAACATCAATTATATTGAAATTGATCAAACGGTTTGTGAGTTATGAGCTTTTAAATAGCTCCCAAGATGGCCGACTTGCCGCCATTTTGAATAGCACATGTGACAACAAAAAAGTCCATAACTTCTTTCAGGTTTAAGCTAGAGCTTTCAAATTTTTTTTGTTTTGTTCAGAATAAAGTAAACTTTCATTTAAACAGATTTTTGTGAACCTCATTTTATAAAAATGCTGTCAAAAATGACTTTTTGTCATTTTTTTAAGTAAAAAAAGGGGCAACTTCAATGGCTGATTTCCCCCAATGTACCCCCTTCAATTTTCATCTAATTGCATAAATAAGCAACTCAAAGTGTGTTTTGATGACTAATAAAAAAAACTTAATGGGCAGTTCACAGGTTTTTATTTAAAAAAATAAATTCAATTTTACTGACTTTCCTCAATAACGGAAAACGCAAGATAATGTGTTGACATTTCTTTTATTACCAGAAATATTTATGCATCCAAAAGTTTGATAAGGTTTTATGTTACTTAAATATGTATGTTTAATGTGGCTAAAATAGGGGAATCCCCTATAAAAAAGGAAATTAATAGGAATGCCAATAATGGATTTTTGCAAGACATAGAAGTACTTTCCTGACAAATTGAAATCTACAGCAGAGTTTCAATAAATTATAAGTAAAAAAGAAATGATAGAAAAAACTCTACAAATAGGTACATTATATAACAAAATCATACTTGTATATAATAAAAAATGTGATAAAATTAAAACTCTTACATAAAAAATACAGTAAGTAAAAGTTACACTAGTCTACATATCAGATGATTAAGAACCAATGCACCCCTTTAAAGTATTTTTCTATGCTAATTTCACAACTGTTCTTTGTTTTCTTCTATCACGTATAGTTTGTTTGCGATCAACCAGAGGTGATTTCTAAGATTCATTGCCGAGAACAAGCATCATGTAATCGTCACAGATAATGTAAATGTATACTTGTTGTGGGTGTTTGCGAACTTATCTAACGACTTTTAGAATACAATCTGATTGTATTTAGCATGAGATAGACAAATGGTTTAACAGTGACTTCATATGTACATTAATATTATTGGCACAAAAAGCTGTGTATACAAAAATGCCTTGCTTTCTATGTGAACGGGACAGTTCGGCAAAGCAAAATCATTGGATTTTCTGATTCATTTTTAAATCCATTTTTGCTCACAAACACAATTTAAATTCAAATGGCAGGTTCTATATATATATATATATATATATATATATATATATATATATATATATATATATATATATATATATATATATATATATATATATATATATATATATATATATATAAGGCATACTATATTAAAAAAAATGCTGTCAAAGTGGGCATTTTGAATTGAATTTAAGCTATAGTACTGGAAATGGAAAAAATGGCCATACTGAGAAAATAATTGTTGTAAATCAAGATCTAATTCATTGAACAAAAAATAAAAACACAGGTTGCAAGGCTGCCACAGACAACTATTTTTTAATTCTAACTGGCACCAACCACTTTCTTAAAAATGAAATCCATAATAGATGCTTTGATAACATTTGCAAGTAAAATATACTTCAAATTTTATATTAGAAAAATACTAGTGCACACAGAATATAAAAATAGTTGCCAGTAGCAGCCCTGAGGTCGCTTATAAATCTCTGAAAAAAAAAAAAAAAAAAAAAAATCACATCAACAAGTATAATGTTTTTACTTTTAAAAATGAATCTGAAAATGTGTTAAAAAATTTTGAGTTGTTGAGGGTACGAAAATATTTTTTTATATGCACTGCCTTAATATGATTCTGACAAAACCAGTTCTTACAGAAAATTTAAATTTTAAAAACAGCCAGATAAAATTGTTAAACTAGGTTTATATCTAAATTTGATTTAGTTTTTGGTTTTTGTTACTGAAACAAGTACAGTAAACTATCTCAAATCCGAAACCCCAAAATCCACAACTCTAAAAAATCTGCATATAATTTACGGATGTAAATAATGAAACATTCAGTTCAGATATAGGGACAAAATTTGACTTTTATAATTTTATATCAATTCCATTTTATTTTAATTTGTAACTTTTGTTAATAGTACTGAATTCATGTTTTTTTTTCCCTAAGAAGGAAAAGAAATATATTCTGAAAAAAATCAGATTTTTCTTATATATCATTGGTAATCACAATCTTCTTATCCAATATATTTATGTATTAATCAAGCTTTTTTGGTTATTAAATCTAAATCTGGCTGAACCTGAAAAAAAAAAAACTTCTTTATTTTATGATTTTGTTGAGAATTAGTAATGTATCTTTATGAGGTACATTAGTAACTACATTGAATAATTTAGGAAAGATATATTTCATGTTTATAATGAATATTTAATCATATATTATTGATTATTAACTTGATCCTTACTTTTAATATTTTAATCACTTTGAAAATTATCTACATTTTTATTATTTTAATTTATTACTTATTTTAATATTTATTATATTGTAAAGCATTCATTTTAGTTTTGATTGCATTATTAATTGCATTCAAATTCTTGTTTAAAAAAAAGTAAACAAAGTAATGACCGGAAATCGGCAAAATTCTAAAATCCACAAAACTTCTGGTTCCAAGCTGTGCGGATTTGAGGGAGTCTACTGTATTTAACTTCAAAATTTACATCTGCATGTTGGCAGGAATTTTTAAAAATTACCTTTACTTTAAATTATTATTGATGAAGATATATTTTTAATAGCATGTGTTTATTGTGTATGTGATATGTTATTTTGCATTAATTTAAAGTACCGTAATATTTATTTAAGAGTTGCAATTTTATTGTATTTTGTATAACAAAAGTATGATTTTGTCATAAAATTCAACTATTTGTAGAACTTTTTCCATCATTTCCTTTTTATTCATAATTTACTGAGACTGCAATAGATTTCAATTTGTCCGATTGTAAGAATCCATTATTGGTATTCCTATTTATTCCTATGGGATTCCCATTTTTTAGGCACATTAAATACATATATTTATGTAACATTAAACCTTATCAAACTTTTAGATGTAAATATGTATGATATTTCTGGTAATAAAAGAAATATCAATATTATCTTGCGTTTTCTGTTATTGTGAAAAGTCAGTAAATTTGAATTTATTTTTTTAAATAAAAACCTGTGAACCGTCCATTAAGTTTTTTTTATTAGTCATCAAAACACACTTTGAGTTGCTTATTTATGCAATTAGATGAAAATTGAAGGGGGTACATTGGGGGAAATCAGCCATTGAAGTTGCCCCTTTTTTTACTTAAAAAAATGACAAAAAGTCATTTTTTGACAGCACTTTTATAAAATGAGGTTCACAAAAATCTGTTTAAATGAAAGTTTACTTTATTCTGAACAAAACAAAAAAATTTGAAAGCTCTAGCTTAAACCTGAAAGAAGTTATGGACTATTTTGTTGTCACATGTGCTATTCAAAATGGCGGCAAATCAGCCATCTTGGGAGCTATTTAAAAGCTCATAACTCATAAACCGTTTGATCAATTTCAATATAATTGATATTTTTGGAATCAGCATTAGAAATTCTACAAATCCACAGAATTTTATCTAAATTGGTGATGGTGGGTGTCATTTTTGGAAAAATCTGGGTGATTTGACATGGAATGACCCTGTCGGCGAAATTCGTGATCTTTGCAAAGCCAATCAATGAAAATCGCGAAATTACTCTGCATGATCGATGAAATTCTCGATTTTATTCTAGTCTGATCAACGTAGTTAGCAATTTTTCTATGTGTGACCAACAAAATTTGCAAAATTCCCATCTCCGACCAAAGAAATTTGCTATTTTTCGAAATGCGATCAATAAAACTCGCAATTGTTCGGTCTTTGATCGACGAAATGTGCGCTTTTTTTTGCTGTAAATTGACAAAATACACATTTTTCTTCAACCGAGTATCAATATTTGTGACAAAAACACGATTTTTCCGCAGCTGATCAACGAAATTTGTAATATTTCCACGCATCATCACTTAATTCGCAATTTTCCCGTGTCTTATCAACAAAATTTTTTTTTTTTTTTTTTTTTTTTTTTTTTTTTTTTTTTTTTTGTGTCTGATCGACAAAGTTTGCGATTTTTTGTGCCTTATCGACAAAATTCGCTTTTTTTTTAATGCGATAAACCGAGAAAATATGCTATTTTTCCATCCGATGATAATTTGCAATATTTTCGAGGAACAACAACATTTATGATTTTTTTCTTGCTTGATCAACGAAATGTGCGAGTTTTCGCGTCCATCTGACAAAATCTGCGATTTTTCCATCCCTGGTCGAAAAAACTTGCTATGTTTTCGTACCCAATCGGGAAAATTTGCTACTTTTTTCCCCGAGTCTCATGAGCAAAATTCGCGATTTTGCCCTCTCTGATGAGCAAAACTGATGATTTTTCCGATCCTCATCGATAAAATTTGACTTTTTCGCATTTGATCAGTAGAATTCGTGATTTTTCCGTGTCGATAAATGACATTTGTGATTCTTAAATGACGAAATTTTATATTTTCCCGCAATAAATTGACGAAATTTAGGATTTTTTTGTGTGACATATGTACAAAAATTGCAATTTTTCCCAGTTGTAAATTGACGAAATTCGCAGGCCACAGGTTGTGCATCCCTAGTTTACAGATATTTCATATTAAATTTGAATTAATTTATTTGTAATACACTTATAAATATTTTCTATTAAAAAATGTACATTTCTACTAAATTTTATCAAATAAATGAGTCTTTATAACTGCTGATGCATCTGTGAAGGCATTATGTCTGAAATTGAAATTATAAATATTCATAAGAATAAATTAAATTAGACTGTAATGTTGTGGTTTGGAATTCGTTGTTGCATAGCTCTATATATACCAAACATTTTAAAGATTATATGAAACAATAACTAAATGTTACATATAAAAATGGAATTTTCCTTACATACTTCTATTTACTTTTGAAATTGACAATAGCTTATGTGTATTTAATAATTAAAATCATCTTGTTGTAATAAAACTTGTTGAATTAAAATTTTGAAAAGCTCATTGTTATTTTAAAGAATGCATACTCATACATAAACTAATGCAAAGTTATTCGTAATGCTGTTTTATTAAAAAGAATTGCTCTTTTTATTAAATGACTTTATGTGTGGCTCCAAATAAAAATTTATGAGCAATAAAATAAGACTTGTATATTAATATCCTTTAAAATTAGTTAAGTAATAAATTATGATACTAACTATACAACTATTGTCCTTTTTAATTATATAAAGTAGTAAAAAAGAAAAAAAACTGTATGTGTGTGTTTGGGGGGGGGGGGGGTAAAGTCAGTATAAACTAGAGAAAGCATTTTGTATGGTCTTTTAAAAGTTAGCTGATATCTATATTATAAAGGCCAAACGTATCTGTGCGTAACGCATACGTCATTTTTCGAATGGCAACACTTTCTGATGAAATTTCACTTTTGCAGTTTTCATTACTGCAAATTTTTTAACTCTTAGACATCGCACATTTTCAATCTTTACACCGTTGTGTAGCGAAAAATATGTACTTTTAAATGCAATTTGTTTGAAAATTGTATCTTAATTTGTTTTTGAGATATTAATTTTTTTGTAGTTTTTAATTTAATTTTTCTGAAAGTGGCAACTTGAGTACTCCATTTCTTTGCAAAGTACAGGAAAAATAGCCATAAAGTAAAAAGAAAAAGAGACGACATGCGAAAGGAAAATGCAAAACAAAATTATTTAATTTTTCTTTCTTCTTGGAATAATTATATTTTTTGTTATTTATTTTTTACTTTTTTTAGAACCATTTTTATTTTTCAAATGTATTTTCAGGAAAGAAAAAAAGTACATTTTCACATAGAAATTTTATCTTAAATAGGAAAAGAACGATGCAAAAGACAAAATGAGATTTCATAATTCGCCAAAATCCAACGTTTAAAATGTAATTGAAAATTTGGTTTGGCATGATTTGTAAAAATGAAGCTTTGCGTATTTCACGGAAAATATGGCATCTTCTTTGCACGTTGAAGTGACGGAATGCAATGTTTATTCTTTTAATTTATGTTGTGTATTTTAATTTATAAAACTAATTTTAAATTTGTCATAGAGTTAACTTTGAAGCAAACTTTTTTGAAAAAAATGTACGTGCAGTCATTCCTTTACTTTTAATATTTTAGCATGCGCGTAAGATTTTTCGGTACTACTTGGTTATCCCGTCGAACAAAACTATCGCCAAATTATAAGATTAAATGCCAAAAATGGATGATTTGCGAATGTCATATTCAATGATATTAAACACGATACACATGTTTAAAATGTCATCAAGAAGTGTTTAATACCACTTTTTATTTGTATTTTTATTCATGTTTTACTAATTTATTTGTTTTTTCATTATTTAAAATAAAAATTATGTCAACATATATAATTTGGATATTAGTTTGGCGATTTTTTTAATTTGGCGAAAATGGTCGATGGGATAATCAAGCAGTACCGATTTTTCATATGCGCAAAATCTATATTGTAACAAATAAATGTGTCCGTGTGTAACACTGCCGTTATTTTGCGAATGACAACATTTCAGGATAAATGACTTTTTGCAATTTTTGTTACTGCAATTTTTTAATCTTCTAAACGTCGCACATTTTCAATTTTTATTTCATCATATAGGAAAAGAAATATACTTTCAAATGCAATTTGAATGAAAACTATATCTCATTTGACTCATTTATTGCGAGCTTATATAAATATATATATATATATATATTAATCTCTATCACGTATCTCCATTAAGAAATAATGATACACAATTTACTCATAGATCTATAACTACTGCTCCTGATAATTTTCCATTATAAAATTAAAATTGGTTGAGTATTAAAATAAAAGAATGGTTAGAAATGCAGATTAAATTATTAAACATTACAAATTCAACATGTAATCAAACAACTTAAAATTTTACACTGCCAAATAAGAAAAATAAAATTGAAAATATTTTGAATTGGTTTGAGAACTGTATTTCAATTTACTGATTGGCTGTGGTTTAAAAAAAAAAATCAGGTGCGAGTTATTTTTAAATTTATCTCTACCGAGTGAAACTTGATTACGATAAATTAATCTATTTGTCTTTAGAAAAATATAAAGAGTTTGGGATTTGTTTCCGACTAATATACTATAGCAAAATTAAAATTTACTTTATAAATAACAAAATAAAATAAAATAAATAAATACAAATTTAACAGACATGTAATTGAATTACGTGCTCGAAGCACTGAAATGACCAGAAAAAAATAGACGCTTTCAATCATGACGTCAGTTATGACGTTTTGCTTGGAAACTGACTCCAAACAAACGGTTGCTATGTTGTATTTTTTTTTTTTTTTTTTTTTATTTATATATCATAACTACATTTTTTAGCTGTATATCACAGATAAGTGTTTAATGCTTTATATACAATGATACCAATTTCTGCGATTTGTGTTTCATAAGAAATGAGGTATGGCAACCGTTTGTTTAGAGTCAGTATCCAAGCAAAGTGTCATGACTGACGTCAAACTGAAAGCGTCGATTGCTGCCGTAACGAAATCTTTGGCTAATAATTTCCGGCATGCGTCTAATACGGAACTGTGACTTTTGAAAAAATTCATTTCTTTATTTGATTCCATAATCAGTTTAACCCTTTAACCTAACCATGTTTTTTTTCCGATATGTAATATTTTAATTCAAAGATTGATTTAATATAATATTGAGATTAATGTTATTTTTTTGAATTGTATAAGATAAAAAAATATGTAAAGTTATCAAATACAAATCTTTATACCAATAATTTTCACAGTTATTATTTTATGAATGAAACATGAATGAAAAAATCCGCAAGATACTTAACCCTTTGAAGGAAAAAGCACTTCAATTCTTAAAATGCTGAAATGATTGATTGACACAAGAATTTAAAACAAATTTGTTTCAAAATATTTAAAAGCGTTTCTTCACGTATTTGCAAAAATAAAATAGCTATTTCAAATTACTGGCGTCAATGCGGCGTTTTGCAATTAAAATTAAGTGGGATATATTTTATCTCACCCCTTCAAGGGGTTAAAGGGTTAAAAATGCTTTTTTGGAGTTAGTTAGCAATCTAAAACGCCTATTGCATGTAGAAAATTCATTAAAGTTTTCAATTTTAAAAAATGCTTTTTATTTTTGCTATGTAACCCGGAAAGCCCGGGTTCGATCGACTAGTATTTATAATTTTGACTGCAAATCAATACGTATTATTCCAATATTAATGTGTTCATTTTGGAGAAATTGGGTTATATTGAATTCTACCTCAATTAAGTCTTTAAAACTAACTAAAAAACACCAATTTTGGTCAATAAAAGCTGGTTAAAACAAATAAAAGCCACCGGCATGGCTTTTTTGCAATCCTGGCTATAATTGGTTCAAATGGCTATTGCCGAAAGTTTTAATACTTTAACAATTAGACAACTGTTCTATAAAATAATTTGTTACATCTTAAAATGCATTGACTTTACACACTTTAACATACTCAGTGATTTCATGAAATAATTAGGTATTTTATGAAATAACATAATTACTTTTAATGGTAACTAATACATTTTTGTAAACACCCTGTATAATACTGCATTTTTTTGCAGATGAACCAAGTAAGCCTGGCCGACTACAAGCTACTGGTTAAAAGGTTACTAATTACCTATTTCAAATGGACAGCTCCAGAATATGATGGAGATGCTTCTATCACTGGTAGTGTCATTGAGAAGAGAAAGAAATGGAGGCATAAAGTGTGCGTCTCAAAAGTAAAATCTCACTTTTAAATTTTTAAATGAATAACTTTATTTATTTGATTTAATTTTAATGTTCTAACATATACTATAAATAATAAGTATTTTTGATTTAAAAAAAAAGAATTCTAAAATTGATAAATGTTAATGATTTGTCAATTTAACTTTAGTCACCACGTGGGTCATTTGTTAACAGAACAGTTGAGGCAGATTTGAATAGTTCATAAGTGTCTCAATAATCATTCTATGATTCTGTTTCTTTCAGTTCACTTCATGCGAAATAATGTCATATCTAATATTGTCTTGAAATAGACTTTTTGTCATATTTGATTTTGTATTGAACTTTTCACAAGAGCATCCGTTAGCAAGTATGTAAAGAGCTATAAGCTTATTTATATCCAATTATAATTTAAATCCATGTAAAGTTTTCTAAGATGCAATAGTTTTTTGCAATATTTTGCTAAACAATTTCATTTCTTCCAAACTTGGAATGATGGCCCACTTTCACCTCTAAAATGTGTATGTGTATGATGCTTTGAATGGAGATAGATATTAGAATTGCCTGAAATTAAAATTTTTAAACTGATACTATAAAATATTGTGAGCTTCCCCCCCCCCTTCCTCTTTCAAAAGTAAAAGAAGTTAAATTTGGGTGTGTGCTTGTAATTGAGTTTATATTTTTTTAATCATTTTAAAATCCTTTATCATTATTTTAGAATAGAAGGGAAATACAAAGATACTCAAAGGATACAAGTATACACATACAAGGTATATATATCCTATACAAGGATACTAGAAGGGAAATACAAGGATAAGGATCTTTTGTACTTTGGCAGATTTTTGATAAATATTATCTAAATTCCCCTAAGCAAAATTTAAAGGCTTTATTTTTTTCAAATGTACATCTTAATTTTTATTTTATTCCGACAATATTTAATTAGTCATATAATCCTCCTTTTTCCCAGTCTACTTATTTCCGTCTTATAATCTTGTGCTTAAATCTATCACTGCGGAACTAGAATTTTGTTTATAGTAAATTTAACACATAGTGTAACTAATGATCATGACAACAAATAAAAAACAGAATGTAAAGCATATCAAATATTTTTTCTTGTGTTCGCAACTACCCTGCTGTTGGGGCACTTGTGAGCAATTCATTGAATTTATAAAGTTATTAAAAAAAAAAAGAAGAGCTAACTATAAAGATGATTTTATAAAAAATTACCTTGTTTAAAAAAAGGGTTCTGTTTACTGTATTCAGTATTTTTTGTTTTCAGAAATTAACCAGTAATAAAAAAAGCTATCTTTATGTGAATTATTCACATGTGCTCCAGTCTCTCCTTCATGTATTCAAAGGCAATACACACATTAGGCTGATTTTTTTTTTCTCTTTAATTCACTCCCTAAGGTGGTCAGTGGGCTGCCGTAGGTATAATGGTTGTTTTCATATGAAGAAATCTGTATTAGCTTAAACAATGGGTAATTGTAAAAAAAAAAAAAAAAAAAAAAAAAAAAAAGTAGTAATAGCAGTATTACTACCATAGAACTAAATTTTGACCAATTTGGTCATATACAACTAAATTTGGCAACAAAATAAATTGCCATATATAAAACCAACTTAGCTGGTTAATTTGGTGAAATTTTCTATCTTTTAATGCATTTTCAAAAAATGTATATTTTTGTAAATGTTACAATAATGAAAACATGCTTTTTTTTTTTTTTTTTTCATTTATATTTAATTCACAACAATCTGTTTTTTTTTTTTTTTTTTTTTTTTTTTTTTCATATGTAGATATGTAATGTTGCAAAAAAATTTTTACCTGCTTCCTAATATGTTAAAATAAGAAATTATGCAGAAAAATGTTTCTAATGACGATATAGCATTTTAATATTGTTACAAATAATTATTAATTTTAAGGCATTTTCACTCAGTTAGTTATAATTCGAAATATTAGGTGTTGCATTGAAATCATTGTATCGACAAGTCATCACAGCATCAATTTGTTCGCGTGAAGTTTTATTTCCAGCCTTCTTCTCCCCCCCCCCCCAAAAAAAAAAAAATACTCACCATTAAGGGGGTGGCACAGTCTGCAATATTATTAATCTAAATATGTTTTTGTTAACTTTAAAAAATTGACTGTGAATTACAGGTCAGCAAATTAGATACTCTACTGTATAGTATTTTTTAGAAGAGGCATGTTTGTTTTTAATTTCTCAAAAATTAAAATCAATTACAAATACCACTACAGATCTGCCAACTATTGCAGTTAAATTGTATTTTGAATGATTTTAATGCTCACTACGATAATACAATTTTACTAGCAAAGATGATTTTTTGTCGTATCTGAAATACTCTAGATTCTAGAAAGGAAAAAAAAGGGGGGGGGGGCACCAGGTTGAACTTTTCGAAGAGAAACCACTAATTTAAAAAAAGAGTACATTTTTTCAAAAAGAGCTATTAAAAAAAGGGGGGGGTATGCTTGTTCTTTGTATACCAAAAATATTTGCTATAATTTTCAAAGATCAATTGAATTTCCACAGGCTGCCATGGAAATGTTTAAAAAAAACCATTGTGTGCATCAAAAGAGTTTAAAAGAGCCGCCAAGCACATAAAATAAATAAATTGGCTGCTTATGGTGCCATTTTAAGAGTTTCTTGGGGGATGGGTTGTCTTTGAGGGATAGGGTTTGAAATCATGTGCAGAATTGTGTGATTTACATACAGAAAAAGAAAGACCTACACATTAAAATTCTGTACTGTATTTCCCCCTGTAAATTCTTCTACATATTTTTTTCTGCAAAGTGAGCCAATCGGTTGTGCAAAACTGTTGAGAATTTTGGCGATCAGTCATGATAAACTATCGTGAATTTTAACAAATGAGTACGTATAAAAAAGTCAATTAGTTGCAGAAGAAATAAATTTTGTCAAAGGGTCATGGTAAAAATGCACATTCTGCCAAAATATCACAGAAAGAAATTGCAAATCCCTTAAATAGAACAATCGCATTAAAAAAATGAAGTTTCGTCAAAGAATCTTGGTAAAAAATGCTAATTTCATCATACTTACAAAATGCAGATTTCAACAGAATCATGATAGAAAAATGGGAATTATGATTCTGCAGAGAGGGAGGGGGTGATATGAATATCATTAAATAATCTGAAAAAGTGTGACTTTAGTTGACATCTTCGGAAAAAGTGTGAATTTAGTCAAGATTTCAGGGGGCGGGGTGCAAATTTAGTTAAGATCCTGGGAGGGAGTGCAAATTTAGCCGTGATCTCGAGAAAATGCATTATTTAGTCGAGATGAAAAAAAAAAATGCATTATTTAGTCTTGATCTCAATAAAAGATGCAACTTTAGTCGCGATCTTGTTAAAACATGCAAATTAGTTGAGATCTCCAGAAAACGTGCAAAATTAGTCGAGATCTGAAAAAAAAAAGCGCATTAATTAGTCGAGATCTGAAAAAAAAAGCGCATTAATTAGTCGAGATCTCGAGAAAAAGTGTTAATTTCATTGAGATCTCAGGAAAACGTGCAAATTGAGTCCAGATCCTGGGGGGAAAAGTGCGAATTTAGTCGAAATCTTGAGAAAAAGAGCAAATTTAGTCTAGATATCTCGAAAAGAGCACCAATTTATTCGAGATATCTCAGAAAAAGTGCCAATTTAGTCGATCTTGAAAAGAGTGTGAATCTAGTTGAGAGATCTTGTAAAACATACAAATTTAGTTGAGAGTGCAGTGACAGAACTATCTTCAAGTGTCTGCATCAATAATTATATTATTAAAAAGTCTGCAAGATGGAATGTATTATATAAATCTATTGTTTGTGCTGTTGTAGTGTTAATTATGGCAACGTGTGTGTATGTGTAAAATATTTCCATCACTTACGGAAAAAAAAGTTTTTCGATAAACAAAAATATTTATTTATGGCATTAAGAATGTTCTTAACTGATCCGCTGAACAAGCGAAAGACGTTTTGACACATTTACAAATTCATTTTTTAACAGAAAGTTATAAAATTTTAATGCCTGACTATGAAAGCGATTTCGAATTGAACTTATTTTTCCATTTTATGATAATTAAATTACTTATCGAGTTATAAGCTATTTCGATGACGCAATCACCTGTTTTTCTCCTCCTTTTCAACCGGTTTTTCTGCTTTCGTCAGGAAATATGCTCAAAAGTGTCAACTTTGAAGGCTTGTTATGAAAAATCTATTGTGTTTTTTAAAAACAAAAGAATGAGTGCAATTAGACAGTTTCTGAATAACAACACCTGCTATTTTCATGCATTTCGGAACAAAAATAAATTAATGCATGTGCAGGGTTGTTATGTTTAAAACATTTTGTTTAAAACAGCTGTTTAAAATGCGTTTAAAACATTACATTTAAAACAATGTTTAAAACATAAATAGTGCTAAAAATGTCACAAATTAAAATTTACGAAATAAAATTGTATTAAAAATTTCTAATTATCTGTATGTACTAAAATATATTCAAATTTTATTAAATTTATAAATTGGTTATTTAATTTTAATTAAGTATTTAAATTAAATTTATTTCCTCTAAAATTGGAAATATATAATTTATTTTTTTAAATATCTCAATTATGATTTTTTATATAATATCAAAGTTCTATAATATATTAATTTTCGAAGATTAAAAGTAAGACTGAAAGAGCATTTTTCGGATATACAATACAACAAGCCTAGTACAGCCTTATCTAGAATGCAACGAAAAGAAAATATTTTGATAAATTTCTACAAAGCTAAAATAATCTTTTCAACATCAAATCATTACTCTTCAACTATCCGTGAAACCCTCGAAATTTTGCTTAACAATGATACTGTTTGTAATGACGTCATTTCTTATAATATTCGACACTTCGGTACAATATCCTTGGTGTTTTGATGAATTCATTGCGACTTTGTTTGTACAAGCAGACTGTTTTTGTTTTGTTTTTACATTTTCCATTTCTAATGAATTATCTTCTTTTATACTCCTTTGAAAATGGATGCGAGGGCATCCAAAAGATCTAAGGTAAATAATAATTAAATAATATCTATTTTTACAACACTTTTTAAGTATTTATTTGTATATTTTGAGAGATCTATTTCTCCTTTTTAGTGAATAAATTCGGCAGTTGGTGCACAGAGAACATAATATTGAGTAAAAAATCTGGGCTAAATGCCTTCTTAATATACTATAAATAATACTTTCTCCCATCAATAGATAATGCTATAATACTTTATAGATATTTGTTTAGTAGTCAAAAAAGATTTTTTATTGTTTTTTTTTCTCTTTCTTTATTAAAATTATAATGGCTTCAGTTTAAAATATTCATATATAAAAAAAAATTCAACATTAATTTAAATTTCTTTTAATAGTATTTCCTTTTTAATAATTCATTTATGAAAATAAACTGAAATGAAAAAAAAAAACTTATCTACTTTCAGTTCGTTTTAAATTCTAATTGTTTAAATTTGTCCTCAGAGTTATAAAAGTATGCTACCTACCAACCAATCTATCTACTTTGATTTTCAGTTTGAATATGTTCTCAAAATAATAATAATAATTTAATAATAAAAAATGGACATGTTTAAAAAATATTTATTTCTTAACTAATTTTTTACGTACTTCATATTTTTTTACACATTTATTACATATTTTTTACATATTTCATTACGCTTTAAAGGAGAATCACTTGCAATTGATGAGACTGAAAAAGGCATGAACTTTGCTGCCAAATTATGTCCTGAACTAATTCCAATAATTATAAATTATAAGCTAAGTCAGTTCCATTCTCTGATTATATGTTTGATGCAATTGCCAATCATAAATTTGACATTGGAGAATCAAATAAAGTGGAAATAACACAGGTTAAGCTTTGAAAAACACATATATATTGATAAAAATGCCATGAATATCATAAAACAGTTACACACAACTGTATGTTCTACTGCTGGATTAGAATAGAAAGAGTTTTCCCTACTTTTGGTTTTGTGCAAAGCAAAACCAGAAATCGTTTGGGTGTTGATAAGGCTGTTGTAAGGGTATTGACAAACTTGTTACCATTTTTAAAGAACTGAACAATTAAATGTTTTAGTTTAGAATAAAAATAAAATTTGTAATTAATGTTTGGTATTTGTTATATAATTTTTTTCTTCCTTACTGCCGTTTGAAAATATTTCCATTCTTTATATTTAATAATTTTTGTTCACTTTAATCAAAATTGTGCTGTGTGGAAAAAAAACGTTTTAAACGTTTAAAACATGTTTTAAACAAAAAAAACATGTTTTTTGTTTTTTTTATAAAAAACATGTTTTTTTCCAACCCTGTGCATGTGTCACAAAGTTGCTCTTTTTGATTTAAGAACACCCTTAAACAGAAAATTAGTTACTAAGAGAACATTGGAAAATGCTCTATTTGAAAGAAAAAAATATTATTTTACTATTCTCCAAAATTCTCAATGTAACTGTTGATTTATTGCTTGATACAAAAGAAGTTGATGTCGATATATTTTTGAAATGGTAGTAAAAAATTGTTCCCTATATGAATTGAAGCAATTTTTAAATTAGGAACTAACAGAGTTTTATAATAACCTGTGCATTAGTTCTTGAGTTAAAGATATTATGGAAACTGAATAATGCATCATATCAGCGCCACCTGTTAAGAGATATACCCCAAAAACTAACCAGCTTCAGTTTATATCAATGCTCTAATTAAATGTAAAGTTTTTTGAAATGTCATGAATTATTTCTTAAAACAAAGCAGCCACATTTTTTTTTTTTTTTTTTTTTTTTTTTTTTTTTTTTTTTTAATTAAAAACTTACGGAGTTGACTGATAGACATTTTCTAAAAACTTTTAAATTTCATTCCTTGCCTTCCAATACATACAAATCCACCGAAAGTCAGAATACCATATTTTCTTTGAATTCAGTAATTTCTTGTAAAGATAGAACATAAAAACATATGAAAAAACATGCACTCTCAATTACAGTTAGCAATGAAGAAGAGATCTAAGAAATGCAATACACATTGGCTGCAAAACAGACAAACAATTCAAAAGTGATTAAAACCAACTATAATTGGTTCAAACGGCTATAAGTGGTATATATAAACGGTTCAAGGTGCTATAAAGGCATCTTACTTTGATATAAATTAACATTAATGTCTATCAGAGATGTTCAGGCCTTTTTGTTTTTGGGCCCAAAGTTTTATATCAGAGCTTAAAAGAATTTTGTCATTTTAAAATTGCTTCAAATTTAATCTACTCATTTAAAAATATTTTACATAGAAATAAAAGGTCAAGTGCAAGTTTTATTCATGTACAAAAGGTTCAGTAAAATAAATTACTAACTGTAACATTACAACAAATGAATTATTTTACAATAATTGAAATTAATTTTGGGTTAAACTGGAATGAATTCTAATTATTCCTTACTTTTTTTGTTACTTGTTTTAATAGGATGCTCATAACAATTATCTATTAAACATAACTGCTGTATTTTCTGTTCATCTGGAATAATTGAGATTGTTATTATACTCAATTTCTGTTTATTGTGTATACTTTTATGTAATATTTATCTTACCTTTTTTCTAAATAGGACATGCTTGGCTATTAATCTGGAAAAAGACACAAAATCGAAAAAACTATCTGCAAGATCCAAACAACCTTGGCGATAAATTGTGTTACTACAAATCTGTGTAAAAAAATGAATTTTTTATTTGTTGTTTCTTAATTTGTTATTTAAATTTGTTACTTCTAAGAATACTGTGTTGAAGTATATTAAATAAATTTGTAAAAATTCATGTTTTCTTTTTATTTATTGAATGATAATTTATAAAACAGAACCATTGTAATAATTTCATCTTCAAACATTCCCAAGTTTAATCAATTTTCACCGAAATCTCGTAAACAATATAGTATATATTATCTGTGTACACAAGATCAAGAACCGTGGGACATGGGTGCAAGATCTTCAGTTTCAGGACTGATTTCAGTGTTGAAGAGATTTTTGACTTACTTAAATAATAGTGGTTCTACCATCAAGAACATTTAATCACTTTCTTTTATTGTTAGAGACCAATTTTTAGGTATAAAACAAGACTTAGAAATCTTCTAACCCTTTTGCATTTAGTTATTTCTAATGCTCAGAAAATATTTCAGTCTTGACTTAGATGGATTTCTTGCACCGATGTGTGTAGGATTATGAATCATTGTTAAATCAAAAATGGACTACTTTTGTTTCATGTAGTATTTAGTAAATATGTGATACATAAAAATCGAAATAATAAATTAGCATTTGTGTATCATAAAAAAGCTGCTCTCTATTATTAAGCGGCTTGGAAGGGAAAAGAGGGAGCAATAGCAGTACAGCTAATAAACTGATATTACTAATCATAATTTTTCTGATCAATTCAGGAGTCGATGCAGGTTTTTATTCTGGGGCTCATTTTGTGAAAAAGAAAAGTTATTTTTGTGAAAATAACTTTTTTTAATGGAAGTTGACTTTGTTATTTGAACAAGGAATTTAAAAACTAAATATATATATTTTAAAAAACTCCTTTGCTAAGTTTTTGAAAATTATGACATGTTTTTGTGTACAAATTAGATTTTAAAACAGTATGAAAATGGCATAAAAGAATTTTGTGAAAAGGTCTGTTTTATTAAAGTTATTTTTGTGAAGAAACCTATTTTATTAAATAGTTTTTTGTGAACCCCAAATTTTGCCTGGATCAACCCCTATAATTTAATATTAACTAGTTTTCTATTTTCATTTTACATATCAGACTTTTATCTAAACACATGAGGGTTTGTTATCTTACCAGTTTTTAAATGCTTCACCACTCTCTCACTATTAAAGTGTGTGATGGTAAATTTTGGAAAGCTAAAAATTGTATTTTAATATAAGTTATTAATGCAATAATACCAAAAGTGAGAACCTCGTAACTGAATAAAAATACAATTTACTATAGGAAATGAGTGAGAATGCTCTCCTTTAATAGAATTAAACTTTTATTAAAAAAAAAAAAAAAACTAACTGCCTGCTAAGAGTACCTGAAAACCTTGGAAAATTAGGCTTTGAATATACAAATTTTATAATATGCATAAGTTATGAATGTTTTATTCAAATATTGCGAAAACATAAGTACTCCTGTGAAAATTTTTGTTGTTTGTGTTGTGAATTATCTATATTCCTCTTTTAAATCTATTATGGATTTTCAGTTGGTATATATGGTGATCCCCATTAAAGATTTTATTTAAAAAACCCCATATTTTATGATTTGTGGCCCCTTTTTTCCCCCCCTGAGTCCAAAAGAGAATGGGGTAATACTGGAGTATGGAAATTTATATTAATTTCACTGAATGATCCTTTTTTTAATTTTACAAACAATGCTTTTTCTTTAATGAGGTATCCTAATGTATGTGTTTTGTTATTTTATGGGCAACACCCTTTTTTTTCATGGCCAGAATTTGTATTATTTTACAGGCAATGTCCCTTTTCTCAGAGATATCTTGGTATTGTATTTTTATGGTCAATGCACCTTTTTTTACGGGCATCTTGGCATTATAGTTTTACGGCCAATGTCCCTTTTTTCACGGGCATCCTGGCATTATAGTTTTGCGGGCAACGTCCTTTTTTTCACGGGCATCCTGGCATTGTAGTTTTACAGGCAATGCCCTTTTTTTCACGGGCAACTTGGCATTTTATTTTTACGGACAATACTACTTTTTTTACGGGCTAGTTATGCATTTGCTAAAATGTGAAATTACGGGTGATTTTTAGATTTACGGTCAAAATATTTTTTTACGGATATTGTCCGGAATCTCTGCTGCCGGCTTTTGTCCGTAATTTTACGTAGATTTTTTTTACAGTGTAAGACATAGATGTAACTGTCAAAAGTAGTTAAAAATTTAACGTAATGGAAAAAGAAATAAAAAAATGTGACTTGTTATTTCTTCTATTTGTAATAAGGATCTTTCGAGTCTTGGTTCAGGTCTTTTACTAGAATGTTCACGAGTTTGTTACGAAATATAGCCTTGTGTGCATATACGTGACTAGCTCGAGCTAGAGGTCGGCATGGGCCGAAATTTCCATGCGCGGAACAACCCGAAATACAGAATAAAAATTCGGCCCGGGGACCGAAAGAAAAAATATTGGCCGACCCGGACCGTTATAAAAGTTAAAATTTTGTCCCGAGCCCGCCCCGTAAAAAAAAAAATATTAGTTGCCTGGCCTGATATAGTATCTAATAACACGGTCCGAAACTGGTCCGAGGGAATTTCTGCCCCACCAGTGGCCGAGAGGTTGGGACCTCTCAACTGGTAGACGGCAGGTGCTGGGTTCGAACCCAATCGCGGCTGTCGGCCTAACCGTTCGGAGTTTTCGTGGTTTTCTTCGAACCTTGCGTAAATACGGGTTAGGTTCCCTTAGAAAGACCCCCACGAAGGGCACTCCCCCCCTGGTCCTATATCCCTAGCGCAGATAATCGGACGTCAAAAATCAACCAACCAACCAACCAACCGAGGGAATTTCTACATAACATTGATTTTTACTCTTACGGAAGAGTTTTGTCCATAAAAACTTATCTTCATGTTTTTTTTTTTCATATTTATAATCTTTATGTAGAATTCGCACAATTTTACCTCTTAATTCTTACAATATTTTCAAAGTACGTTACTGCAGAAAAATATTGCGAAATTTGAGAATAAAGGTGGCGGCAGGGCTCCCAAATGGTCCGTGAACTGAACATCAGTATTTTTTAACAGAAAATTTCATGATACGTTTGCGCTAGAATCAACTTCCAAAGGTGGTTTCTTGACAATTTGCAAGAAAAATCTAAAAAGAAAATTTCTCTAAGAAAATTCTGATGTTCAGTTCGCGGACCATTTGGGAGCCATGTGGTGGTTGTCAGTTTTGTTTCTTAAAAACTAAATATAAATTTTCTTAACATTAATAGTGGTGCCAGAGACCTTAAAATATATAAAGAGTGTGTGAACCCTGTTATTTATGCAAAAGTGCAGTAGGCTGCGATATTTATGTTTCTAATAAACCTTTGTTTGTTGTATGTAAATATTACAGTTATCATTAATACTATTAATCCATATTCCATGTAATGAAGACATAAAAATCTAAAAAATGGTGAATGGTAAAAGTAAAATCTTCTAAGACGGAATCACATTGGAATGAAAAAAAAAATATGTTATAGACAAGTTCGCTTCTTAGCAGGCGTAAATATTTTTTTCTCGCGTATTATTGTATTGATTTTGCATGGATGAAAAGTTTAAAAGTAGTTTAATGAAATTTCTAGTTTTCCGCATAGAAGAAAATTGCATCATAGACAGGTTCTTTCGTCACGCATTTAACTCTATTTTAACCCATTAATGCCTGAATTATTTTCTTCGTTAAAATTCAAATTTTGCATTTGCCCACCACCTTTAAAACAAGAATAATTTCTATCTTAATTTATCGAGAAATTTGTCTCGAGAAAGAAAGTATTTATTTATCCTCCTTTTTATTGGTGTGAAAAGCACTTACTTAATTTTTTTTAAACTGTCCCAAAAATGGGACGCTAGGCACTAATGGGTTAATAAGCCTAGTAATATACGAATCTCCAAAAAGAAAAAATATATATATTGTTTACTTGGAGAGTAATGGCGATTCAAAGTTTACGAGGGTTTAAATTTTTATACACCTAACGTAATTTCTTTATGAACATTGAAAAGCGATGTAATGTCAATAATTTTTAAAGATTAAATTAAGAACTACTTCTCGGTATAATTTGCAATTTTCTATTCTCTTATTGGAAAATTCTAAATAAAAAAAATAAAAAAACACGTGAGCAATTATTCTATTTTTCGAAATCATCTTTTAAAAGTGTCTTTTTTTCAATCATTTCACATTTTAACAACAAACTTACTTTTCGCAAGAAGGGATTAGGTGACTTAAATTGCAAGTTTCGAAAATATATATATATAACACCATCAGTTGATTTAATCACTTAACTAATCTATAGTTTCGAAAAAAACTTTCAAGTAATACCTATTTTTTGTTACTTTAACAGAATTTTTAATCTTTTTTCACCGGTTTTTCAAAACAAAAATTGTTGCCGAATGGAGTCAGAAAAAAAAAAAATCTCGGATTAAATAATGCAAAATTTACAATAAAATTTTACTGGAGAGAATAATAAATTATGATTGGAGTAAGGATGCCCGTATGCGGTACGGGTAAATCAAGATTCGCAAAAACATGTTGCCCGTACGACTGTACGGGAAAAACAGAGAAGCTGTTGAACTTTTTTCGTAAATGGAATCACACAAAATCTTATCACACCACAATTTCCAGGAATAATCCCCCTAATAATTCTATTACAAATGTTATAAAAAATGTGCCACGGAGACGGTTTATTTTTTATTTATTTATTTATTTTTCAAATAAGGGTTTTAAAACCCTTAGTCATTTTTTACGAGAGAAAATTTCAATCCCAGCCATATTTTGTAGCATTAATTTATCACTTTCATTGCATTCGTAACAAATAGTACATTTATTACAGAACAAGAAAATGCTTCAGTGTTCGGCGAGCCATTTGTTCGTCTGAGGCGGTAAATAATGCGTATTTACTGTAAATACGATGTTCGCGAATCACATCCTGATTTAAGAACAACATTGAATCTGATGTTATTTTTCAATATCAGAACTTATTTTTACGTTGTGATTTATTTCTTGTTGTTATATTATGCCGAAATTCCTATGTGCTTTAAATTTACTTACATTTACATAAAATAAAACATTGTTATAGGCTTATTTGAGCACAAAAAGGTCATTTTCAAAAGTTTTAATTAAAAAAACAACACTAGTATAATATATAAAAATGTTGTGTATTTTGTATTGAATAACGGCATGTATAAAAACATTTCATATTTGGAAAATGTTATTAGACTATATTCTTCATAATTAAGAGTATGTTTTTTTTAAAAAAAAGAAAAGAAAATCTGTTCGTTAACCCCTTGAGCTCTGATGGTAGAATTTTCTACCACATAATTTTAATTCCGAAATGTCACCAGAAAATTCGACCAAATTTATTTGAAAAAGGTTTAATGCATTCTTTCGTGTTTATGCTTAACCAGTTTTTTCTTTGCTAAATACTGGTGCCAATGTGACATTTGGAATTTTCAAGAAATTTACACCTCAGAGCTCAAAGGGTTAAAGAGATTAATAAATTACATTTTACTTAACTTCTTCCACTAAAATCTGATGCCTGTTTAATATTTGAAGTTCTGGTTACAAGTCAAGCGGCTCCGAATTTTAATTCTCATTAAAACATGCGTACTTAAAGTGAGTATAGGCATAGCATCACCGGGAAAAGGTCGCAGGAAAACTGTCACTGTCATTTTGCAGTGTTGTCAGTGAGCTACTTTTTTACTCCGATTTCTTGATTAGCAGCATTTTTTTGAAATAGTAAAATTCGCCTTTTTTAACGCTAGAACCGCGGGAAAATTTACCGAAATTTTATAAAAATAATTCACATCAGAATTTTTATTTGAGTCTGTTTAACTTATTTATTTTAAAGAATTTTTGTGCAGCTTATATGTAAATTATTTTAGAAGACTTATCTGGTTAAAATCGACATCTTTTCACTGAGTACGGATCAAAATGACCCACCTCCGCGATTCTGATGTTAATGACATATTAATTAAGGCGAAAATGTGTGAAATTTTTCCATTTCAAAAAAGTGATGCCAATCAAGAAATGTGAATTTTGAAAAAGTAGCCCACTGCTAACAGTGTTGCCAGTGGACTACTTTTTTAAAATTCAGATTTCTCGATTCTCACCAATTTTTTGAAACGGTAAATTACCTTTCGTTTTTGCCTTAAATATCATGACATTGGATAAACCATATTTTATCATTTGTAAATAGTGGTACCAATCAAGAATCTGACGTTAAAAAAAGTAGCCCATCTGGCAACACTGACTGCCAACACTGTTGTTTTGCGTTGCTTAACCGTTTCAAGAGCAAAACAATTTAATTTCTAAAATGTTGAAATAAATGTGTATACCTGGAATTTATGAATGTAGTTGTTTGCAAATAAGAAAAAAAAGGTATATTTCATATTTATATAATTAGCGGGATACATTTCGTCAAATTTCTGGTGATATTGTGGGTTTTGGGAAGTTTTATTAACATAACACCTTCATCGAAAGGATGAATCCTTTCCAGCATGTTGTGTCAAATTCTGCGTGATTTAATTTTAATTTCCAAATGCCACAACGACACCAGTATTTTAAAATGAAATATGGGATTTTAAATTACACTTGAAGAAATGCTTTTACCAATTTTAAATAAATTTGCTTGCAAGTCACCGTGACAATCAATTATTTCATCGTTTTAGCAACTGAAGTAGTTTCATCGGGAAAGGGATAAAAAGGAAAATTGCGTTTTTAAATACAAAGTAATCTTTACTTCTTACATTTTTTTAAAATTTTTCCTGCGTTCTACCCTCTTTATGTTGTGATTATTGTACTATGTCGTGGTGTGTTAAAGTGACCAGTATTCTGACTTTCTCACAAATAAGGTGGAGGGTAATGGGACAGCAGTTACTCGAGAAACACTTTCATTCACGGTCCTCCTCAAGACTGTTAGGAAGAGTAGTCCGATAGTTGTCAACTCCATCGAAAAAAAAATATTAACTACAAAACTCAGTAAATTAATTACATAGACCAGCGAGTTCGGGTAACTTGAATTATATGCATGCTAAGATCTGTTAATTCTTTCCAGCGCAGTGTCCCTGAAAAAAGACATATAATTTTAAATTTACTGGCACCAAGAATATATAAATAAAATCTTTCTTTTAACATTCTTTAAAATAAGCAATTTCCTATTTTCTAATAAATTTGTTCACTAATTCTGGTGTAAGTTGAATATTTCAAACAGATTTACTCTGTGCCAGAAAGGGTTATGAGCCAACATGACTCACTGAAAAAGACCCGGACGACAGTGTTAAGCTTATGAAGGCGTTATTTTCAAATATCTCGCTCAAACTTTAACACTAGAATCACGACAACGGGTCATTTTGACCCGTATCACATGGAGAGATGTCGAACCGAACCGGAAAACTCTTTAAAAAAAATGAGCTAAATATATGTTGAGCAGAAATGTTTTCAGTAAATAACTTAAACAGTTTAAAATGAAAATTCCGGTGAGAATTTTTTTTATAAAGCTTGAATGAATTTTTCCGCGGTTCTAGTGTTAATATTTTTGAACGATTTTTTTCCTTATAGGATAGCTGAGGATGTCTAGTTTTAAGGCTAGTTTTTAATTTTTCGATTTTGGTTATATATATTTTTTTAATAGTAGGATGGTTTTAATTTTAGGACTAGTTCAAACCAATTCCGAAAGTTAAAGTAACTTTTAAAAAAAATTTTGAAACCAAAATCGAAAAATTAAAAACAAGCCGTAGAACTAACCGTCCACAGCTATCCTATGCAAAACAAACTTTCAAAAATATTAAAATTTGAGCGAGATATTTGAAAATAACGCCTCTATAATCTTAACATTATCATCCTGGTCTTTTGCAGTGACTCAAGTACTCTCTTAAGGGTGTATTTCAATTCAAACTGCTTACTTTCCGATTTATTTTTAAATTCATTTTTGCTCTCAAATGCGCCAAACTTTCGAATACTCTTATTTAGAAAGTACACAAGGTGCCGTAATCATCGATTCTCTGATAAATGCAGAAAATATTGCAAAAAAAGCAATCAAAAACAGCATTTTGAACAGAATTTTCCAAAGCGGGAGGTCTGCGAACGAAAAAAAAAGGGTCATACTGAGAAGGTAATTGTTTATAAATAAAATTCTAATGAATTGAGCGTAAAAAGACATCACACGGCACCTTATTACGCCTCTTTAAAAATCCCCTCAGCAAGTTTCATGTTTCTACTTTTAAAAATGTGTCTGAAATTGAATCGGAAAATTTCGAGCTGTTGAAGATGGAAAACTGTTTTTTCGAATACACCCTTAACTATCCTGAAAAAAAAATGGGACTATAACCATACTGTTATATTTAGACTTTTCTCCTGGCTAAAATTTTTTCTGCATTTAGGGAAAAGTTCCTTACATGTATTTATTTCGTCACTAAATTTTATCTCTATATCAAAAAACCGGCAAACGAAATCTTTCTGACTAAAGAATGTTAGGCAGTTATTCACTGCATAAATTTTGGGTACATCAAGCGCGAGAAAGGACAGGCAACTATTTTTATATACTTTTCGAACCACTTTAAAAAAAAATTTTGTATACACATTTTGTATTATATTTCTTTTTCAACGACAGACTAAGATTATACACTACATGGTCATTGATGATCGTCCACTTGCGATTTTAGACATTTTGTTAAATATCTGGAAAAATACATGATGAATTATCCCGAAACTCTTAGTGTATAAATATAATAGTACAAGTAATACATTTCCGTGAAAATGTTTTCCCGAAATTCCATAAGGAAACGCCAACAAATTAAAAAAGCATGAATATCTTTTGGATAACCCTGTCGATAATAATGTAGCAAAAGCGCTCAAACTATAGATTATGATTAAGTGGCTTATTTTTATAAGCTGTGTTCATCTTTATGCGAATAGCATGTATACTCGTAGAGAAATTAAGGTTTTTATAAAAATGGTCCCAAATTTTGCCACTTTTTTTGCTTATAATTTTCAGAGTTCTAAATATAAAGTAACATTCTTTTCTTAAAATATGACAAATAGTATTGCACACAATACCTTGTAATTTATAATTAAAAAATAATAAAAATTGTATGATAAATGAGTACGTTCACTAAATAATTTTTCACTGCGCATGCGTCAACGATATTAAAATTTCATTTCGATATTAAAATATCATATTCCAAAATGAGGCAAAAATATGAGGGATTTTATCCAAATGTAGTAGAACGTCCCATATTGTGTATTCTATATTGACACTAATCAATGAATATATTGGATACAACCCCTCTTGTTTTTGCTTCATTTTGGGAATAACGAATTTTCAACTTATTCTATTGACGATTATTTTCAGAATTTTCAAGCTATGATTTTGTAACTTTCACAAAAGTCGATCTATACATTTAGCTAACATAATATGCAAATGAAATTTTGATATCGTTGACGCATGCGCAGTGAAAAATTATTTAGTAAACTTACTCATTTATCATACAATTTTTATTATTTTTTAATTTGATTACAAGGTATTGTGTGCAATACTATTTGTCATATTTTCAGAAAAGAATGTTACTTTATATTTAGAACTCTGAAAATTATAAGCAAAAAAAGTGGCAAAATTTGGGACCATTTTTATAAAAACCTTAATTTCTCTACGAGTATACATCTATTCGCATAAAAATGAACACAGTTTATTACAATAAGCTACTTAATCATAATCTACAGTTTGAGCGCTTTTGCTACATTAGTTTTGACAGAGTTATCCAAAAGACATTAATTCTTTTTTAATTTGTTGACGGTCACCTATGGAGTTTCGGGAAAAAAATCTTCACGGAAATGTATGACTTGTACTATTATATTTATACACTAAGAGTTTCGGGATAATTACTCATGCATTTTTTTATATTTAACAAAATGTCTAAAATCGCAAGTGGACGGTCATCAATGGCCATGTAGTGTATATAGCCTTTCAGGGACAGTAAATTGTGTTTCTGTGACGCTAATTTACGCCGAAATGTTCAAAAATATTTATTTTAAAAAACTCCTTTTTTTTCACAAACTTAGATAGGTAAATTTTAATTAATAGTGGACTACTTGATTAAAATTAGGTGGGATGTAATACATCCTACCGTTTCATAAGGGATTAAAAGATTTTTTTTTTTTTTTTTTGAAAAGTTGGTGCAAAGTATTCGCACGTGGTATTCCAGTATTACTAATATAACCTAATTAAACAGCTATTTAAATATATTAGTAAAAATTTCAATTCAGCATTTTGAATACGTGAAAATAAATTATAAAATATATCGCATTTTAAGCAAAAATTATAACTATTCTTATTGAAAGCTCAAAGTAGAGTCGGAACTTTTTTTTTATAGGACAATATATTTTAAAGATAAAAAATAAATTTAGACTTGATTGCTTAATAAATTTGCCTTTGATACGAATTAATCCCTGAAGTGGCAAGCAATAATATCTCTGAAATACTGAATTATCACAGGAATAATCAAAAAATGTTAAAATAAGGAAAAGCAGTTTTTCAACATTTTCCACTCAAAGTTAAAAATATCAGATTTCGCTAAATGTTTTTTGGTGCAAATATTGTTTAGATTACATGGGATAAAAAATATCCCATCACCATTCAAGGCGTTAAATATTCGAAATAAAAATTTCTGTGCTTCCACTTTTTTTTTTAACTAGTAAAATTTTAGAAAAACACTAGTGGTAGAATTTGGCAACATTTCCAAGAAAAACTTTTTTTCCTGGAATGATTCTGCGAAATTCATATAAAATTTTTTTCTACAAATACAAATGATGTACAGGGTTGCCAGTTTCGCCTCTATTTTTATTCAGAAATTTCAAATTCTTATCAGAAATAAATAGCACTATTTTATGGATTATACATTTAGCAAACACATAAAGTAGAAGTTCTTCTTCTAAAATTTATTGCAATTTTGGATTAAGATCGGAGACCAAACTTGCAACCCTCGTGGTGTTTAAAATAGGAGCCTTAAAATTTAAATGTTCATATACTTTGCTATCTTTTTTTCTTTCTTTCTTTTATCATAAAAATTTAATAGAAATTTTCATATTATTAAGTTTACAGCTTTTGGTGATTAAATAATTTCTAGTTTACTTTTTTGTCTTAAAAAGATGATAGTAAGGAAATAAAACAAAAACACAAAATCAATGCTGCAAAACTGTTTCCTTATTTATTTAATTTTTTTTTTCAAATTATCTTGCATTTTTTTCAACAAATAATTTTTACTTCGTTATAACAAAAAGGTGCTTGTCATTAAAAAAAAAAACATTTTTATTCTGAAACAATCATAGATATTTATGATTAAAAAAAAACAACACAACGTGGCAACACTTTCCAAATCATGTGTAAAAAAAAAAACTATAATTCAATTTCTTTACTTTAAAAAAGACATCATAAATCTTATATTGAAATGAAAGGTAGAAGTTAAAAGTGACGTTTGAATGATAGAAGGAAATGCTCTTCATCTTTTAAAGCCATTCCTGATATACCCTGACAAGAAACGAGCAATGAATTGGATTATATTTTTCGAACGGAATATATATTTGGGAAGGAATATGTGCTTTATACCTTCAAGATGAGTTTGTTTTGTCAATTTATCATAGTAAATATTCCCGTAGTAATATAAGTAAGTATAAAGCTCATATTAAATATAAAGCTAAACAACAACTCTCTTCAAAAATGTCAGTTTTTTAATAGGAATTATCTTAATGAAATATGACTTTAAGGTAATGTATGCATATTATTATTATTATTATTATTGTTATCATTATCATTATTTAGTCTGAATAATCCTAGTTTACAAGGATTAAGAATTTTCAATATCACCATCTTTTAAATTTCACTCATGTTAAACCAGAGATTAACACAATTCAATCATGAGCGCATATGTAAGCGTGCATTTTAGGATTTTTTTTTTTTTTTTTTTTTTTTCTAATTTGGAATAGTAAGTTTTACTTTATTTAATGAAAGTCGTTTTATGATTATCTTAATTTATAAATATTTTTTAGAAATGTGTAATGTTTGAAGTTATTTTAATAAATAGAGAATTTCTTGAAATATATGCATATATATGATAATCGTGCAAATGGGCTAAATAATACAATTTATCTTTTTAAAGATAGTGAAAATCCGTAGGTATTTAAAAAAAATTCTAAATCCATATCTGTTCCGAATATAATAGAACGTGCAATATTATGTACTGACAATTGAGCGTAACATGTACTATATTTCGATACAGACCCTCGTCTTTTTGCTTCTTTTTGAGAACAACGGATTTCAAGCTATTCTACTATGGACGAGTTATTTCAAAATTTTCAAGGTAAATTTTTGAGACTACTGCAAAATTTTCTCTATTCTTATAGCTAATACATTGTGCATATAATATTTTGATTGCATTCGCACATGCGCAGTGAAGCATTATTTTGTAAACCTACTCATTTTTCATCCAACTTTTGATAAGTTTTCATTCTGGCTGTAGGCTATTATGTGCAGTGTTGGTTGTCATATTTTCTAAAACGAACTTTTTTATGTTAAGAACTCTGTAAATTATAAGCACAATATTTAGCAAAATTTGGGACTCTTTAAAAAAACTCTCAATTTTTCTACGAGTATGCATCCTAGTGTCAAAAAAATGAGCACAGTTTCTTAAAATAAGACTCTTAATCATATTCTACTGTTTGAATGTCATTTCTACGTCCGTTTTTGAAAAGTTATTCAAAAAATATTCCTTTTTCTCAATTTGTCGACGGTCCATTATGAAGTTTTGGTGAAAAAATCTTCGCGAAAAGAACATACACTATTTTGTTTACACACCTGGAGTTTCAGGATAATTCCTCATGTATTTTAAAAAATATTTAACAAAACGTCTAAAATCGTAAACGACCGGTCATGATTAGCCATACAATATATATACGATACATTTTCTCTTTATTTAACACTAGAAGTGCCATTAGGGGTCAAAATGACCCCTGCCAGATTGATAAGAGTCAATTCGAACCAGAATGTTTTTCATAAGATATGTTAAATGCATGCAGCAAGGAAATATAATAATTAAATAAGTGAAATAGTTTTAAAATTAAAATTCTGGTGCGAAACAATTTTTATAAAACTAGAGTAAAATATCCGGCGGTTCTAGTGTTAAACTCCGTTATTGTTGCAAAAATTGTAGTAATCTTTATCGCAAAATTAAACATTTATTTTTACTGGTGGAAGTTTACTTCGGCTGTAGATACATGCCGAGTTTCCCTCATATAGTGGCAACCTAAACAAAAATGCTGTCAGTGTCATTGAAAATTTATAATCCATGGGCAAGTACCCGCCAAAAGTTTTGCCATATTTGTAAGAAAGACAGGATTGCCAGTTTGGCTTTCACTTTTAATTTGAAATTTCAAATTGAAACCAGAAATAAAAAATATTATTTTATGCTTTAAATAAAAGACATTAAGCGATCATTTAAAATAACAATTCTTATGTCAAAATTTCTTGTGAGAATTTGAAATTTGAGATTAAAAATGGAGGCCATCTAAAAAACTGAGAAGGGAATCATGCACGAATAAGGCACTTAAATGAAACGAAATTATTTAATCAAATTTACTGGTAGAAGGTTGAACCGGCACTTTAAAAAACTGGCAGTCCGATTTATTTAAATAAAACAGCCGCAATCTCGTGATAACCTCCTCTGTTACTTCACTAGAAACTGGCAGATAATATGTCTTCTCCCTTTAATTCATAACTCCATTACTATTAGTATTTTAACCTTTAACATTCATTGGTTTCTCTACGAAACCTCAAAATTTTAATTCCGTTCTGCAGCAACAACACCAGAATTTTAATTAAAAAAAGTCAATTTCAATATGTGTGTGAAAAATCACTTTTTCTTATTTATTATAATTTTTCGCAATTACCGGTGTCATTCATTTATTTCATCATCTTAGCAATGAAAATGCTTTGTCCGTTAACGGGTTAACAAAGAAAATGTTGTTTTATTTACTTGGAACATTTCACCTGTTTAAAATAAACATATTTTAGCTCTGAGATAATGGTGATGTGCAAAACCCGGATATTGGCAATTCTGGGAAAAAAAGGGTAATTTCTTACATATTTGCATCAAGTCGTGCATCTCAGAATTTTTTTTGTTCATAGCTTCCTAATTCGAGGCAGCCACAGGTGACTATTTTTTTTTTTATTCTAATTGGCACCACTTTCTTTAAACAGAAATCCGTTTCAGACACTTTGACAACATATACAAGAAAAATGTGTTTTAAAATTTATATTAGAAAAATACTGGTGCGAACGGAATAGATAAATAGTCGTCTGTGACAGCCCTGTAATTCATACTTAAACAAATAATATTTGCATTATTTACTATCATTGAATTTTCGACACACTTTTTGAATAAATTTAAACTCAACGTCTACATTTGCATGTAAGATTTGTCCTCAATTATATTTTTTATGTGTTTTATTGCGTTCTCAACTTTATTTTTCTATTTATTAATGTACTGATAAAAAATTTCTCGTATTATATATTCTCTATTCTGAAATCGTACACTTCCGGAAATTTTTCAGAAAAATATTATTTTTTATAAAAAAAATAAATTTATATTTAATACTTTTTGTTTCAGTGCTCCATTCCATGGAACACCCGATTCAATTCCCAAATGCCACAGCGACACCAGAATTTTGATATGAACATTTTCCGCTTATAATGTGCAGCAAAAATACGCACTTCCTATTTGCAATTACATTTGTACGTGAATTCCTGTGTCAATCAGTTATTTCAGCATTTTCGCAACGTAAGTTCTTTTCGCCGGAAAGGGTTGAACATGCAGAACATCTCCTAAATTAATAAGAGATTTTCTGTTAGAAAATACTAATACCAAAGAATTTTCTGGCCTTACGGACAATTAAGATCCTTGCCTCTATCTTATTAATTATAAGTTTTATGCAGCGCTATGTTTGCCATGTGTACCACGTAAATCGGGGCTCTAAGGTTCTGGAGACCATTATTTTTTTAGTATTTTTCCTCGTAGTAGAATTAACTGCGATTAATAATGGCGAAAATAATCTGCAAGAAATTAGTGATTTCCAGATCATTTGGAGCCCTGATTTACACTGTATACATGACAGCACTGCGTATAGCAGATATCATGTGAACTAAGTTTCTATTGCATTCTGCATAATATCAGTTAACCCTTCCTGCACGGGAAAATCTGATAGTAAAATGAGAAATTATCGACTAACACCGGAATTCACAAATGCATTTTTTAGATATTTTGAAACCCCTAATTTAAGCTTTTACTGAGTAAGCAAAATTTTACTAAAATATGATTGGTGTCGATTGCAAGTTTGGAATTAAAATTAGGTATCCCAGACCGGGCACAGTGTGCCGGAAAGGGTTAACCCTTTAAGCTCTGGGGTGTAAATTTCTTCAAAATTCCAAATGTCACAATGGCACCAGTATTTTGCAAAAAAAAAAAAAAAAAAAAAAAAAAAACATTAAACCTTTTTGAAATAAATTTGGTCAAATTTCCTGGTGCCATTGTGACATTTCGGAATTAAAATTATGTGGTAGAAAATCCTACCATCAGAGTTCAAGAGATTAAATTGACTGAAGGACTGCCATATAAACAAAAATAATGACACTGTTGCTATTTAAAGTTGAAGTTGATATTTTTTGTAAGACATATGTTAATGCTCATTAATTTCACCGATGAATGTTTTGAAAAAACGCATAAAAAATGATACTCACATTTATTTTTATGTAACAGTATACTCTACAAACTTTGTGGAGCGTACCATAGTTAAATTTTTTGATATTAACTTCTTTTTTAAATTGCAAGTTTGCATTTTTCATTGACAATGTATCACATAAAATGTATTGATAAAGCTCGCAATCTCGTACTTCTCTTCTCACAGATTTTTCTTTCCCAGGGAACGCTGAAAAATATCTTATGTAAAATCACACAAGTTTTCAAATTACCTCATTTTTTTATTAAATCCCCTTTTATATATCTGCTTTCTGATTAATTATATTACATTTTATTTAAAATAAATGTTTACCTATGCTTAGTAAATAAAAGAAAGAAATAAACTTCTCAGCATTTAGGTGCTCCCACGCAAATTCTCATATTTTGCCATCATGCGATATCTTTCACTTAAATTAGGTAAAAACAAGATCGAAAAATTATGCGTACAGCATAGATTATGAAATATTTTCCAATACATCCAAAATGGTATAAGAAACCATCACAGTTTACTAAAGTGAAAGAAGGTCGTTAAATGAAAATTTTCGAACACTCATAAATCACATTAAAACACAGAGTGTCGGCTATTATCATCAAAAGTAATTAAAAATACTCATAAATTTTCATAATTATGTTATCATAAGAAGTAATCTGTTATCATACACTAAGAACGGAAATAATGCTAAAAAATTGTTAGAATGCTCCTATCTAATCCTGTTTGGTGTTGCACGATTACGCTTCTGTTATGTTACTGCATAACATGTAAAACAAATGGGTTGTAATTAAATAAATAACAATCAGTCAATAGGAATGTCATTGGATTAATCCCTTGGATAGATATTTTTGGTTCAAGGGGACGCACTGACTTTATTATTATTATTATTATTATTATTATTATTATTATTATTATTATTATTATTATTATTATTATTATTTAAGTTCCATCACGCACAACTTTTGTAAAACAAAAATATTTCAAATACACTTTAACAACATGTGCAAGAGAAATACAACAAATGCGTTTTTCCAAATAGTTGTATAAGTAGAATACACACACACAAAAGACGTTAGTGGACGAGTCACTGACGAGTATCAGTCATCAAATGTACCAGGGGATTAATAGAAAATGAAATAAATAAAAATTGACAATATTTCAGTACAGCTGCTTTAAAATATTTTAATTGAACAATGTTCCTGGTGTGAAGTGACCCCCAAAGTACGCACTTTAATTCCTTGTGGCTCGGTGGTATATCTATAAAACCACTTAATTTTAATTCCCAAATATCACATTGACATCGGAATTTAGAAAACTACAATTTATTGAATGCGAGAATACAGCCTTTTCTTATTTACAAATAAAGTTTATTTCGAATTCCGATGACAGTCATTAATTTCAACACTTAAGCAATGAATTTGCCCTGCGCCGCAAAGGGTTAATCCTGTCTCTCCCTACTATTTTTTTTCCTATCGTCTAATATTTTGCACAAAATTCTTACTCGAATGCTATTAAATTTTCAGCGAAGAAAACTTCTATATTTCAGTGCTGAGAGACTACCCGCTGGCGTTTAGATTTTTGTATCCCTGTTTTGATGTGAAAGAGTTTTGTTAAAATCGAACATACGCTTTTAGAGTTATAGTAAAAATAAAGTTTAGTAACTTGTTTGATGGCTCCAAACTTTTCCTGTTTCTATTTGTAGAAATACGTTGTTATAATTGATTGATCAAAGTGTTAAATGAGTGACATACTTAATTATTTACTGACTGTTATATATTTTTTTCCAACCTTCTTATGTAGTTTTTACGCAATAGCAGTAACGGAAGTGTATTCTTACAATATGAAACAGGAATAAATAGGAACATTTAAACAATTTTTAGCACTATTTCGGTTATAGGTCGAAAAGCGTGTCATCGATTTTAACGAATTTATTTTGGTTAAGGTATATATCCTGAGAGTTATTGTGCACTTTCTTGGTTGGTGGGAGTATAACATTACTATATTATAAAATTTTTAAAGAAATATTTTTATTTATTTTTCAAAGTTAAAAAGTGTTTAAAAATCTGAAAAAAATAATATGATCTAATTTATTCTCCAATAATCGGTGTCTTTTTAAAACTTATATACAATTTTAAAAAAACATATTACGAAAAAAATGGCGCCGATGCTTACTTCCCGGATTATATGAAGGACAATAAACAATCTATATTGTATTCTTATGGTAAGCATTGTTGTCACGAATGTTATTTCAAAACATCGGCTGAGTGGGCCTTTTTTTAATCCTTAGCTTACTGGACCCTTTACAAATTAAGAGTAAAACAATACTGGGCATCTTATGATACTGTTATGAATTATGATTTATTTTGCTTCACATCTAGTACAGCATTATAAATTCTTTTATATGTATCTACTTATTAATTTTGTTTTTCCTTAATCATGTAAATCTCTTTCTATCCGCAAATTTTGCAAGACATTGGAATAAAATATCCACCTTCTTACAACTTGTAATATTCATGGAAATACTCTTGATTTTTCGTTGCCATTATTTGCAAATAGAAGTACTATTTTTTAAGGAAAAAAAATATGAGAATGAAAAATCTGGATGCGAAACACATTTTTACAAAAAAAAAAAAAAAAAATTAAAAGAATTTAAGAGTTGTTTAAATATTATAAATCTGATCATTGGAATGTCACATAGAAAATTTCCAATATGAATCAGTGGAAAAAAAGCTTCTCTGAAATGTAAGACATGTATGCACCTTGAATTAGATTCGGTAATTGTTATACTCAATAAGAAAGTGTGTTGTTCTGGTCGGTGATTTATTTATACATAACAAAAATTAATTGTTTATTTTACAGTATTGTACTGCTAGTTGCGATGCTTGTATAATACCGTAAAATCAACAATTTTACCGTTAAATAACAATAATGAACTGTAAATTTGACAATAATATACCACTAAGTTGTAATGTATGCTATATGTCTGCATTTTCCTTGTAAACGTACACGGTATGGCTTTATTTAACAGAATACTTTTATTTACGATTTATTACAATCAATCTTATAGTGTAATACTGGCACCCAGACGCCAGTATTTTACTTTAAATAATTTTTTTTTTCAGTGTAGGCTAAGCAGTTTTAAAAATACAGCATGCATAAACGTCAACTATTTCGAAATTCAAGTGCAACTATTTTCCTAAAGCATAGCTGCCAACTTGTACGAATTTTTCATACCATTAAAATTTAAAAAAATAAAATAAAATTGCCTTGCTTCATCGTTGGAAATCTTTAGAAATCGGTGATTGTTTTAAATAAAATTTTCTTTTAATTTTTGTGGTAGGAAAAATCCGTACACGTTGGCAGTTATAGTAAAGTAATCATCGTCTTCCAAATATTAGATCATCCGGAAAATTCTGCGGTTTTTCGATAAAGTTCGAACCCACAAATGCCACTTGATTAAAGGAATTTTCGGTAAAAAATGTTTGTTTTTATAATATAGCTATAAAAAATTCATTTGCATATTTAGAAATAAGTTTCTTCATAATTTGCGGTGCGAATCAATTATTTTGACGTTATCTCAATCAAAGAATGCCGCATAATTATCCGGATGACCAATAATTTGTGTATAAATCAAAGCAAACAGTGCAATGTAAATAGTTCAATGAAAAATGTTGTATGTTTTCAGCTGTGTTTATAGAATAAAATTTTCAAAATTTATGTCATTGTATGAGGTGTGTTACACTGTGCCCTACTGTTTACCAGAATATATTTTGATATAATGCAAGACACATTTCTAAACCCATTACTTATACTGATTAGAACCTTGTAAAATTATCATCGTTTCAACCTCCCTAGCTTTTATATACCAATATTTTTATGCAGAAACAAATTTTCTTTTAAAATTGCATTGTTTTTGCAATTAAATAATTAATTGATAAAAATAATAATTTAAAATTAATAATAAATATTTTTGTAAGAATTTACTGATATTAAAATAATCGGTTGGTTGACAACGGTGATTTATGGTCATTGGAAAGACAATTCATTCCCTGATACAGGGTTGCCATTTTGATCTCCACATTTATTCCGAATTTTCAAATTCACACTCAAAATCTTGAAAGAAGAAATTTTAATTATGGTAATCACTAAATATCTGTCATTGAATAAATCATAAAGACAGTGCTTCAGAGGTGTAAAAACCTAGGCGCTAGATGGCAGTCTCTCACTACTAAATTTTCATTTGTTAGTTTTCGTCCAAGTTTTTGTAAGAATGATAATAAAATTTAAGCTAAGAAAACTAAAAAAGTTTAGAGGTGATATTTTGTCCGCTGGCGTCCACATTTTTACTCCCCTTCTATTCTTTATATTTTGTATGAACTCAAAATTTCTAAATAAAACTAGAGGCCAAACTGGCAATGCAACCCTCAGGGTATATCAATAAAAAAGGAAGGCAACAATTAGTGTTGACAGGCGTCCAGCTTCAATCAAAGCTGTAAATGCTTTTACGCCATTAGTTACGAACATTTTATTTTACAATCTTTAAACCTCCAATAACCACATTAGCATATATGACACGAATAATATTTGGATTTCAGTAGATTTTTCATTTCGAATATTCCAAACAGACACCAGGAATTTAAAATAGCAATATTTGCTTCAATTAATAGAAGATTATCCTTACTTATATAAAAGACAATTTATTATTTAGATTTTCAGGTGCGAATTCCATTTCTTTAAACAACAGATTTTCTAGAATGTTATACTACCAATTCTATTAAAATTTAAGGGAAGTTTTTTTGAATTACTAGCGTTAAGATCCTTTGGAATACCCATTTGCACCTAAAATCTGGAAAAACTTGCTTTCATTAATGTTAATGGAACCTTTTCAGTATATTACAAAAGCATTAAACTGAAATTTCTGATCGAATTAAATTTGTTAAAAAGGCACTAAAAAAACCCTCAGTATACAAAAAGACATGTTTATTGTCATCGCTGAATCAATAAAATCATTCCTAAGGATATTACATAATATAATAAAATATTTATAAATAGATTAAAGTTAATTAGACTATTTTTCTCTCCAGAGTTTTTATTAAACATGCATGCATTCGAACCATGCGTAAACAAAACACAATGTTCGTTAAGCAACGACCCAGCCATTCGATCCAAATGGCTCTGGAAGAACTGATCAGCACGAGGCCCGCAGTCACGCAATAGATGTTCATGTTGACATTCAACTAACTCCGTAAATGCACTGAAAATAACAAATTAAAAGGAATTACCACAGATGTCAATACACTATGTTAATTAATTCCTTAATTTATACATAGTTCGTACGGATCAAGTAATTCAAAGTCTTTATGTGTTTTAATACTAGATATTTCGTACAATACTGATTGCTATATCTGAAGATAGACCCCCCCCCCCTCAGTAAATAAGTCAAATATATTTTACAAAATTTCTCATACAATGATCTTGAAAGTCCTTGAATCGTACGAACTCTGTTATAGTTAAAAATTTTAAGGGCACGTGGATAATTTTCACAATAAAGTAAAGCAGATCTTGCGAAATTTTTAGCATCATGTAATTAAATTAAAAATAGAGATAGAAATGAAAATTATTTTTTAAAGTAAATACACACATTATAGCTAGTGCATAAATCGAAAGAAATTATTTTTATGCATCAATTAGTTTTCAAGAGCTGATTAACTTTTTTAATATTATTTGAAGAATCTGTCTGTTTCGTATACATTTCAAAATATGATCTAATTTTTTGTGGTGTCAGAAAACATACTATTTGAGAATAATATTTTTTTTCTTTTGACTTAAAAATAGCATGAAATTTTTTTTACTAAGCACTTTGAAAATCCTAAAATTTTTTAACAGCGTATTTTTCTTTATTTCGTATAATTTTTCACCCAGACCTAAAATGTTAGATATTTAACTCATTCGTGCCCAGCATCTTTTGCGTAAATTTTATTTGGTTGGCACCACTATTTTTAGAAGATTTAAGTTTAGTTCATTAATCACGAAAATGCATCATTTAAATAAAATAATTATTGCTTTTCTTTTATACCGGTGTCAAAAACAGTGCTGAATGCACCCTTTGAAGCGTCCCTAAAAAGGGACGCTAGGCACTAATGGGTTAAAAAAAAAAAAAAAACTTTTGGACAGAAATTTTTGGACTAAATATTAAAAATGTTTTGATTTAGAAAAAGTGGTGTTTATCCCATATTTTCAATTTATAGTATATATATTTTTAAAAAAGTCTTAAGTGTTAAAAATAAAAACAAATAAAACAAGTAAAAGGATAAAATAAAGGATAAAACAAATAAAAGGGAATCTTACCATTTCAAAAAAGTGGTATAATCAAGAAATCCGAATAAAAAAAATAGCCCACTGGCAACTCTGGGCTAAAATTCCACTAGTAAATTTAAATGAAAATAATCTCCCTTGTGTGAAATGAAAATTTCCAACTGAGCGAAAAAATGTCCAGCCAAAGAATTAAACCCAGATCATTCGCTTACAGGGCCAGTGCTCTGCCATTTACGCTAACGTGGTAGACAACGGCCGAGAACATTTCGCTCAGTCAGCCGTATTGGCAATAATGGTAACAACATTTGTTCTGTCATTTATACAACTCAACAGAATAACCTCTGGAAGCCAAGGATCTGGGTTCGATTCCCGGGCTGACCACTGTTTTGCTCAGTTGGAAATAGTCAATCCGTATGATAACTTTACCAATCAGTTCGATCGTGCTAAAATAATAGTTGGTTCCCTTTGTTTTAACGCCTCGCTTTTGCAAAAAGTCTTTCATAGCCAAACTGTTTATTGATTTTTCAGGTGGAAATAGGCTTCGGCTGGCGGTAGTCACAGCCTGTATTTTCACGATTTTAAGACAGCCTAAACAATCTTCTGTAAATGTCAGTGAATTATATTACTGTCTGCTGAAACTTCCAAGAGTAAATTTAAATAACATTTACCGGTTATTTAAATGCATGTTTCATGCAGAATATCTGTCATAAAAAGGGATAAGTTTACTTTTCGTTTTCAATAATGGAAGTTTGCACCGGTGTTAATCTCCTCTTGATCTGGTGTAAAAAAGCAACTACCGCTATCTTCCGACAGCCGCCTTAGTTAGTTCAGTCGCAAATGGTAAACCTTATACTACATGTCTTCCCTTTTCATTTACAGCTCCATTACTTATGAAAACGGATTTGGATTTAACTCTTTTAACGCGGAAATGCCTCCTATGGGGGGGGGGGGGGGTCAACTAGATCGCTCGGACATTTAAATTCTTTTTCCACTATTTTTCGAAACGTTAAATCTTTTACTACGCTTTGTCGACGTTCTTAGGTGAAATATACTAAAAAATGTATTTAAAAAAATAATGGTGGGCACAGGATCTAAAAATAATCTCTTGTGGGAGCCCTGTGTTTTCGAAATACAATGGGTTAACCACTTAACTGATTTGCCAGTTCGTTCTACAAGCAAGAAGAGTTTGCTTGATCCATCAATTAAAGCTTTTTGAGACCACTCGTTTTTTAACCCTTTCCGGCGCAGTGTTACCACTCCGGCAGCACCTAATTTTAATTCGAAACATACAAATGGCACCAATAATATTATAGTAAAATTTTACTTTTACGATGACAGCTTAAATCAGGGAATTCTTAATTTCTAAAAAAGTCTTTTGTAAATTCCGGTGTCAGTGAAGAATTTCTCATTTTACGAACAGAACTTGTCTGCGCCGGAAAGGGTTAATTACTATTTCATAATACTTTATGGAGAAATGTTTAGACTAAATATTACAAATTTTTTAGCTTAAAAAAATGGCGATTATCATTTATTTTTAATTCAATATATGTAAAAGAAAATCTGTTAAGTGGTTAAAAATACATTTCCAAAAATTGTATATACCTGGTGTCCCAAAAATGACTGATGGATTTTAAACTTCAATAACTTGCAAACGGTGACAGCTATTTAAAAGCAATTTCCAGGAGAGTTATGTATAATGTCAGGAGTTTTTTTACCGTTATTTTTATTTTAGTTCACATCTCAAACAATAGGTGGCGCTGACGGAGATTGAAGGCCAGGTCGACGCTTCAATCAGCACAGATCACCTGGCATTCAATCGCTGTCAGCGCCACCTATTGTTTGAGATGCGAACTAAAATAAAAAATTACGGTAAAAAAATCCTGACATTATACATAACCCTACTGCAAAAAACTTTTAAATAGCTGTCACCGTTTGCAAGTTATTGAATTTTAAAATCCATCAGTCATTTTTGGAACACCCGGTACATATAAAAGATGCTGTTGAAAAGAAAATAATTATCTTCAGTGGTTTCATGTAAAAGTTTTTCAATTATACTTGTGAAGATAATTAAAATGTGATTTGACAGAATAAGTTAATGTGAAAATTTTCAATTTTAGGGCTTATTTAAATATTCATAAATGTTCTTTGTTATGTTTCTGGAAAGTGTTCTAACAGAAAAGTTTTTCTTACTATATATATGAGGACCCCAGAAGCCAAGGGGTTTAAGTGACAAAATTGGAAAAATTGAGGCAACTGGCACAGATGACCTAAAAATAAGTTTTTATTTTTTAAGTAAAGAAATGTAAGTATTTTTCTAGTTATGTGCTACGTTCTAGAGATAAACCACTTTTGCCGAATTATTATCAATATTGACTAATTATAAATTTAAAGAAAACTGTACTCTACTTTTTTTTTCACAATTATTGAAATAAAAGGTCAAAGACCACTATGAAATAAGCAACAGTTTTCTATTTCAATTCAATCAATTATTATTGATGTTGAACTTTAACGTCAGTTATCTCGGAACTCAATTTACTCCAAATCGAAATTTTGTCACTTGTACACTTTTGCTTCTGAGGTCCTCATTTATAGATGCCTTTTGATTATTTAAAAAATAAATTAGCATTAAAAATATTACAGTATAATAAATATTGTGTTAACGATTCTACATTGCGTGCTTTAGATTTAGATCAATAACGTATACGTAACATTCAAATAAATACACTAAAAATAGTGTTAAATTAAATTTAGTAATAGTTTTAGTTATATGAGACACGAGTTATGTTCTGAAAAATGAATTAGAAAATAAAATTATCTAAAAATATATATGCATTTTATACTAAACATTAAAATACAAATAATCACTAAAAAATAAAGAAAGAAATATTTTAAAATATACTGACCTGCATTTAAGGTCCTCTTATATTTCTACTAGCCTTACCATATAAAAGATTTAAAACTTACCTTATTTTCAAACATCAGTTAAATTTCAAGTAATCAACAAACATTCCTAATAATGAACAAAAATTTATGCCTAATGACAGAAGTGTCATCTTTTAAAAATAATTTTACTATAAATGAAACAGCATTACGTTACTTAGGAAGTACCGTAATTTCGGGTGCATAAGCCGTGGATCAAACAATTCTTTTTGGACCCAGAAATCTTACATAGTGATTGAAGACAAATATTTACGGCGATCTAAGTAGTTACATTTTTTTCTTAAAAAATTCTGGGTCGAAAAAGAATTGTTTGACCCGCGGCTTATACACCCGAAATTACGGTACACATAAAATTAATATGTATTTTTTTAATTCATTTCTGAAACTCAGGCATACATGTATTGTTTATAATACATGTACTATATTCATACAACTGTATTCATACAACTACTATTTTGAAAATACTTCAATGCTAGAACTGATCTTTACCCACCAACAATGCATTTTCAATCCATCATTGACATCGATATCTTTAGAGTCACTCGATTGGACATCGTGGTTATTGGTTAACTTTCTATATTGACTGGCACATTTTCTTTCGTCCGTGGAAACATTTTTTAGACAAGGAGCATATTTCAGATAATCTGAAATGAAAAACTGTTGTATTAAATTAAATACATCTAAAATAAGTTAATATTTTAAAGCTTATAGCGATGTAAGAAAGGCGGAATGGCCCCCATGGTCAATGACTGAATTATTATATGTACTAGTATACTCTAAAAGAGTACGAAATGCAAGGTCACTAACCCCCAGATCTTGACCTGTCTTTAAGATATTCGAATAAGTTCGTACGCGCCGTTATTTTTTAAATCTATTTTTCTGAAAACTATAAAAGCTAGAAAGATGGGACCAATCGCGTATACTGAGAGATCTCTTGAAAAATATTTTGTATTTTTTCAGAATTTTCGTGAAATGACAATTGTGCAAAATAATTAAACAAATGATAAATCTTTGTTTTTAGTACTGTTCTGTTATGTCTACCGCGCCAAAAAAATACATATAATATTCTTTAATTTATATACTTATACCACACAAAACTTTATAAAAATGATAGAGTTGCTTCTTTGAATAATATCTAAGAAGAAAATAGAAAAGGAAAAAATAGAAACTCTAAACAGAAAAGGAAACAAAAGAGAAAAATTGATACCATACAAATTTAAAAGGAAACGTAGCGCTGAAATACGGCTAGTGTGGCAGTGATATACAGCTAGTGGGTGGTCGGCGCGATGAAACTAGCGATCGCACCGACATACATCTCGAATACCTTTACCCTGATGGAATTGTGTCTAATTGGTTTTTTTTTTTTTTTAAATGACGAAGTCAATATTGTAATAAATTAAAATGATGATGATGATGATTAAAATGATATTTATCATGTAATTATAATAAATAATTCTAAAAAAGACCTCTTTAATTAGTTCCTACCATCCGTACTCATACTTAGTAAATTCATAATTACACAAAGAAGTACCTATTTTATTTTGATTAGCTTTTGTGTGGTATAAGTGTATAAATGGAAGAATATTACAGATTTTTTTGATGCTGTAGACATGATAACGATAAATATAATTTCAATCATCATCACTATTTTCATTTATTACAATAAGGACTTCATCATTAAAACTTTTTAGACACAATTTCGGCAGTGCAAATATATTCGGGATGTAGGTCGGTGCCACTGCCAGTTTCTTTTCTCCACCCACCCACTGGCCGTATTTCAATATCCCAATAGCCGTATTTCAGCACTATTTTTTTCTTAAATTTGTGTGGTATTAATTTCTCTCTTTTTTTTTCTATTTAGAGTTTCTATTTTTTCCTTAGCTATTACTCAAAGAAGTACCTCTTTGATTTTGATCAACTTTTTGTGTGGTATAAGTATATAAATTAAAGAATATTATATATATATATTTTGGCGCGGTAGACATAACAGAACAGTACTAAAAAAGATTCATACTTTGCTTAATTATTTTGCACAATTGTCATTTTACGAAAATTCTGAAAAAAAAAATACAAAATATTTTTTAAACTACCTATTAATATAAGCGATTGGTCTAATCTTTCTAGCTTTTATAGTTTTTCAGAAAAATACATTTAAAAAATAACGGCGCGCGTACGAACTTTTTCGAATATGTTAAATACAGGTCAAGATTAGGGGTCAAAGACCTTGCATTTCGTACTCTTTTAGAGTGCTGATACCTGTACAAATAATAATTCAGTCATTCATTCATGGGGGCTATTTCGCCAATCTTACCTCGCTATATCCTTTATTAACTCATCTATTTATGAGAATTTTAAAGTTCGAAATATTATAGTTTGGCTAAATTTGTAATTGCTAAACTAGTATTAAAAGGGCTCAGACAGATTTTTACTATTTTCGGAAACATCTCTTCCAAACCAGTCATCCTTGTAAATTGCTGTAACATTTGAAAGTAAACCGTAGTCAAATTTAATAAATGAGTTTCTGAAAAATTTGCGAATAAAAATTAATCCTTTCAGCTCTGGGGGTGAATTTTTTCAAGTGCCCAAATGTTATAATGACACCAGAATTTTGTAAGCAAAAGATTCAACTTATTATATACACGAAAAAATACATTAATATATTTTCATATAAATTTGGTTGTATATTCCGAAGTGAATGTGACATTTGGAAACTAAAATTAACTGGTTGAAAATTCACCCATCAGAACACAAAGGGTTAAATAGAAAATATTTGTCTGATATAGCGATAGTTGAAATAAATATCACTCTCTTGTCAACTGCAAGAAAATTAAATCACCAATTTTGTCGAGAGTGATAACGTTGGACAAATCTCGTCACGGGATTTGAAAAACGCAATGGAACTACTCGTTGCAAATCCGTTTTTGAGATATCCGGCAATTTATTTCATATGATTTGTTTCTTTCTTTATTTATTATAATCTACTTATACTGTAACATTTTTTTTCTCGTTAAATTAATATATTTTGTTGTTAACCCTTTAAAGGACAATAGTTAATTTTTGAAACCTCTTAACTTTAATCCCAAAATTGCACACTGACACCAAAATTTTAGATTGAAAATTTTCCTTTTATGAAGTACGTGAAGTAAAATTTTTACTTAATTCAAATAAGTTTATTTGTAAATTCTTTGATCACTCATTCATTGCAATATTTTACGAATATAATTTATTTCAACTATCGCTGTTTTTCCCCTGAAAGGATTAACGCTTTCTGGCATGGTGAGTCAAGTTCTGTGCCACTTTTATCCTCAATTCCCATATTGGTACCATAATTTTGGTACTATTATTTGGCTCTTGTAATATAAGTGAAGAAAAGTTTTCATTTATTTTCATAGAATTGTTTTCGCAAATCTATGGGTGAACAAACTATTAAAAATTTTTAGTGACTAAGGTTCTTTGTTCTAAAAGAGTTAACGTTTTCTTGCACATTTCTTTATGCGCAACCACCTGTAAACAGTGCAAATCTCCAGTTTCAACAAATACACACACACAGCACAGAAAATAATACCTTTACAGGACTTCTACTAGTGACAGTATTGTGATTCTATCTCACATTACTATGTTGTGGAAGAGAAATGCATTAGAATTTTTTTTTTTCAAAAATAGTGTTGCGAATAAAACATAAAAGAGTTGCCAATTGTTACCCCACATTTACAACCATTAAATTAACTTCCTTTCTTCCATGCACATTTTTGTTTGTCGGCATACATACACTCAGAAACATTGAAAATAGCGACCCAAGAAGAAAGCTATGTACAATCGCGAAACTTTGCAAATAAGTACAGCGTAATGTGATATGCAAATGATCCAAGTTTTGTGCCAATGCATGTTTACACACGCCGAGATGGCGCTACAATCAGGAAGAGGGTGCTATAAAAGCCAGCGCAAAATCGAAGATTCATAAACGCGACGATTACCTGCCGATTAAAGGAAGACCTTGGTAAGCGAAACATGCCAGGTAAGCGTGCTAGAAGACATTTCTCACAGTTAACCTTCCTACCCTGAATGGGTCTAATCGACCCATAACTATAATTTGTTTTATACGATTCGAACCAGAAGTTTTTCATAAAGAGAGTTAAATGATAGATTCAGAGAAATAAGTCAATTAAATACATTAAAATGTTTTAAATAAGAATTCTGGAGAGCTATGTTTTTATCAAAATTCAGTAAAATTTTGACAGGATAGGAAGGCTAAGCGAGTTTGAGAGAGGCCTGATCATCGGGATGAAAACTGCAGGCTGGTAGACTCGCCGTGTTGCTGGCCAGGTGAATCGTTCGGAGTGTGTCGTTAGAAAATGTTGGGAGCAGTGGACACGAGAAAGTACCCACGTGCAATGAACCGGGTCTGGAGCGATAAGAAAGACCACGAGGAGAGAGGATCGAAGGATCGTGCGGCAAGCACTCGTGGATTCCTCAAAGACTCGTTCAACGATTCGAGCAGACGTGGGCGTAGCAATTGTTCCACAAACAATTTCCAGACACCTTGCAGAAGCAGGTCTAAAATCCAAGCGCTCTTTTCGTGCACTTCCTTTAAGATCAGAACATCGGCGACTGCGTCTACAGTGGTGCCAAGCCAGATTAATGTGGAATGTCACAGATTGGAAAATCGTTGCGTTTAGCGATGAATCCCGGTTTGTTTTGGGAATAGATGACAACCGTGTACGGGTGTGGAGTCGCCTTGGTGAGCGGTACAATTCCTCCCACACTGTTATACGTCACACTGCCCGCACAAGCTGGTGTAATGGTCTAGGGTCCATAGCGATGATAGCCGGTCCTCTCTAATTGAGATGCATGGAAACTTAACGGGCCAACTTTATGTTGATGATGTTCTTTGACCCCATGTAGGACCTTTCCTAAATGGTCTCCCAGGGGCGATTTTCCAGCAAGATAATGCTCGTCCGCATACAGCAAGAATTGCTTAAGACTTCCTGCGTCAATTTCAGACTCTTCCATGACCGGTCCGCTCCCCCGACTTGTCCCCTATACAGCATGTGTGGGATCAGCTAAAACGTTAGATGCCATCGTGTCATTTGGTGCATGGTTTGGAGTTGACTGTGCAAGATTTGTGGAGCATCTGCCTCAGGACAACATCAGATGTCTAATCAACGCTATGCCGGACGGTGTGGCAGCATGTATTGCAGCTGGAGGTGGTCCAACGCGCTATTTAAGTTGCCCTGTATTTGTGTCGTTGTACACCCTCTATTCATTTAATTGTCTTTATTTTGAGATCAAGTGAATGTCTCATCTGTATCATTATGTGTATTAAATTTCATTTCAATCCGATGTTTTCTTCTTGGGTTGCTATTTTCAATGTTCCTGATTGTATTTTCTAAACATAATAAGCAGCATAATTTAACAGGAAACCATTTAACCCTTTGAGCACTGGTGGGTAAATTTTTTCAAAATTCCAAAGATCACTTTGGCCCCAATATTTTGAAAAGAAAAAAAACGGTTAACGATATACGCGAAAAAGTGCATTAAACCTTTATCAAGTAAATTTGGTCGAATTTTCTGGTGCCGATGTGACATTTCGAAATTAAAATCATGTGGTAGAAAATTCTACCATCAGAGCTCAAAGGGTTAAGAGCAGAAATTATAAATTTTACAGTATGACAGCTATAACAGCCTAAATACATTGTAATAAATAAATAAACAAATCAATTGTGTGACATAAATTGCCGGACATCTCAAAAACAGTTATTTGTGACGTACAGTTTTATTGAGATTTTGCCCCATGGCGAGATCTTTCGAACGATACTACCAGTAGAGCTCGTCAGGCAGTGCTCTGCATCAATTTATTCATACCACTAAAATATATGGTTATTTCAGTTTTCTTCAATGAACAAAATTTGATGATTAAATAATAGAAAAGTTTGTGTTAAATTTTAGTGGTAAGAAAAGTCTGATGCAGCGCTCCCTAAGAAGCCGCTACTGGATATTACTATCGGTAAAAGCGATGATTTCATGTCTTTATTTAGCGACACATATTACTCTGCTAGAAAAAATTTAACTACTACACATCTATTAACATTTTTGGCACATTCAATTTTTCATTGAAAAAATTCTCAACTCTTTTCAGGAATTTTTGAAAAGCAATTTTATTTATTTATTTATTTATTTTGACCCCCCCTCTCCCCCAAAAGTGTAAATTTTAAAAATCGAAACTAATTATTTAAAACTTAAATGCAAATTTTTCTTTTTTTAATTCTCTACACCTCCGGAATAAATATCCTATAACTTTAGAGGTGGTAATTAATTATTTAAAATTTCTCGTAAGAATTTAAAATTATTCAATAAAAGATCCACCAGATTTTTCAATGCTGACTACCAAACATCCCTTTTTAATTCAGATCAAGATTGCCAATCCAGCCTCATTTATTATTCAATAATTTCAGTCAGTTACCACTAATTTCGTAAAAAGAAATTTATTTTATGCAATCACGAAATTTCCCTTAAGCTCAGCAAAATTTATTATTCAGAACCTATTGTATTAACTCGTAATTTATGAATAAAAAGGATGCTAAACAGGCAACAATGAATAAGGGTTGTATGACAACGTTGATATATTTTATTTTTTCATGAAGTATACTTAATGATATATTTTCATTCATTAAATTAAATTTCTGGTAGTAATATGTTCATTTGACTTTAAAAAACAGGATTTTGAAAGCATGCTATTCTTAGTTTTAACTGCAAAGTAAGAAATATAATATTATAACTTAAATAATATAATATATTGTAATGTGTACTTATATATCATGCCACAAATCAAATTTATTTTTACCGTCTTGTAATTTTCCTGATATACATAAATCATCAATAACATGTCTTGAATCAGATACAACAGAATTGAATATCCTCTTCTGAGCCGAAGTAAAGCATCGAAAACTGTGATCTTCAATACATGTTACACCTCTTTGTAGCTTTCTAAACAGGGGAATTATAATAATAAATTTACATTATGAAACTAATGAGACTGCAACTAAAATTCTACTCCTTGAGCATGGTTAAAGTATGAAAAAAAAAAACACAAACATGTATAAGACATTTAAAAAGGTAACATATCAAGGCTTTCTATGATACATTAAACAGTACTAAAGTATGCATTAATTCGAAGTTTTCTAAATAAAGTAAAAAATAATGTTTAATTATATTCCACAAGTGTCAGCAAAATATGATTGGCTTCTAGAGAGAAATATTTTGCTATTCTATTCGCACCAATATTAAAAAAAGAAATTAAATTTTCCAGAGTATTTCTCTTGCAAACGTTGTCAGAGTATGTGTCAAAGTTTTATTGTTTTGAGCAAGTGGTGAATGATACAATTCAAAAAATAGTCGCGTACAGCAGTCCTACATATTGTATATTTGAAAACGACTCTAACGATTTCGTCACAGAATAATATTAGAAAATATTCAAAGAGAAAGGTGGCGTTTTTGTGATTGACAGCGAGACTATGATTTTAATTGTTTATTTTGGTGTGTGCTTTCGCGACATCTTGAAGACATTCAAGAAATTGGCTGTAATTAAATATGGTTGTCTAATTATTCCCCGCATAATATAAAATACTACCCTAATTTCCTGCCTATAAACCGCGGATCAAACAATTCTTTTTCGACCCAGAAATTTTATTTCGTAAATGAAGGCAAATATTTACGGCGATCTGAAAAGTTATATTTTATTTAATAAAATTTCTGGGTCGAAAAATGATTGTTTGATCCGCGGATTATACGCAGGAAATTAGGGTACTTGAAATTACGACCGAACAGGCCTCTGAAATGTTTTAACCCTTAACTGATTTCCCCGTACAACGTACGGGCAACGTTCTTTTGCCAATCATGATTTGTCCGTACGTAGTACTGACATCCATATTCCAATTATCTTTTAATATTCTCCCCAGTAAATTTTTATTGTGAATTTTGCGTTATTTAATCCGATCATTTTGCTTATTCGATCATGCAAAAATTTCTGTTTTGAAAAAACTAAAAAATTGAAAATTCTGTAAAAGACGTGAAAAATAGGCATTATTTGAAAGTATTTTTCAAAAATATTCTTCATTTAAGTGGTTAATTATAAATAAGTTAAAATTCTTCCTGTATCGTATTTTTCTACAAAAATTTTCGCACAGAAAATTTGACTGTGTTTAGAAGCATAATTTTTTTTAATTGGAGAAAAATATTAGGCAAGTGTTTCTAATTTGAAATAACGGTGCCATATTCCTTCGAAATTCTAAAGAATGTATGCATTTATTCTCAACTGACAAATCATTTAATTTTAAATATTTTTCATTTTTCTGCATCTCGTTTTTCATACAATTTAGTACATGAAAATATACCAGTAAAAATTAAATAGCAAATGTACTGCAGTTAATAATTCTTAAATCAACTGTGGGTAGTAATAAGTAAATAGTGCTGTTTCACGTTTAGCAAAATAAAACGAACGGACAGATTTAAAATGCACTCGTTATAATACTGTCACTCCAGTATTTATGTGAAAGTTACATGAATGTTCCCCACAAACACTCGAGTTAAGGCCTTAAGCTGGTTTCGTCACGGCCAAAAGGAGTTAAGGCCAATTGTACAAAAACAATGCTGTACCGCAAGTGAGCCGCCGCTAATTGCGGCAGTCATCGCCGAGCCTTTAACGGCTCGGCGATGACAGAATTGTTGCATTTACTTTGCCGGTAAACTCTTAATGGTCGGTTTCGGGCAAAAAAGTAATGGCCCTCCAACATCTAGAAAGCAGAGGGCTAATATAAACTGACCAGCATTTTTATTTTATGAGAGAAAATGTATATATTTTTGGTCTTTATTTCTTTCAAAAATTACTTTAAATCTGAGTTTTAATAAGAAGAGATTTATATACGAGATATAATTTACGAGATTTATATTTAAAACAATAAAATAGATGACATATTTTATTTAGTTTGAAAATATTTATATAAAAATAAAAATTTTGCTCAAAATGTATATAGAATTCCAAGTTTTTTCTTCACCGGCACACTGTTGCATTCATTATTTATAAAAAAAAAAGTTGGAAAAAAAAGAATAAATATTTAAAATATAGTAAAATAATTTAAAATAAATATTAAAACAGAAAAACGTTTTTAGATTGTCCCTAAAGCAGTCCATGTCCACCCCCCCCTCCTCCCAATTACTCAGTCATGCAAAACTTTAGCATACATGCATAAAATAATTTTTAATCGTACATGCATAATATATTTCTAAAATTGTCGATTTCTGTATTTCTAAAGTTGGCTTAGAAATACAATTAGTTTCACATATTTTTTTTTTTTTTTTTTTTTTTCTAGGAAAGATCATTCTAAAATTTGAAAAATGGTGTTATTAGAAAAAAAAGAAAGAATGTATTTTGATTTATTTGCATCTGCAAGCGCGGATAGCTTTGCATGGATATATTTCAGTGGTCATACTGGAAATAATGAATATATTATTCAATTTATATTGATTTTAATAGCCAAAATAAACAGAACACAAATTTTTAAGAAATTGGAACAATACAAAGATTTAAATACAGTAAGATGCATTCATTGGAAATGCATATTATACAAAATATTTACAAGATATTTACTGATAAATGTGAATTTTTTTATGTATATATTTTTTAATTCTATAAAAAAGGTATTTGTTGCAAACAAAATGGATGAAATGGCATTTAATTTGTTTCAACAAGAATTTTTTGCTGAATGCTAGTCAGTAAAGAAAAAAGAAAAAAAAGGGGGGAGCATATAAACTCTTTCTAAAACGTAAATTTTTAATATGATTTCAAATATATATGCATTTTAAATAAAATTCCCGGGGGGAGGGGGATTTAAAAGGGAAAAAAAAATTCCCTGTATCTGTTAAATTCCTAACATTTATATGTATTTATTTGCTTTATTATATTTTTACTAAAAAAAAATACAGATAAAGCCATCTATTGTTTTTCATATGTCGGATAACCGTCCCTTTCAAACAAAACTCATTAAAGATCAAAACACCATGTCGCCACAATAAACGATCCGACGAGTAATCGCAAAAAGTGGTCAGATCTGTTTGGGCCTTAGGAGAATACATGCTCTCCTTCAAGGTCAACAAGTACGGAGGGGGATTTTTCCAAGAATTTTGGGCGGTGTGCTGATAAGCAGATCATTTCAGTTAAACCGTCACATAAGGGAAAGAAAGCGTGTTTAACGAATGCTACTTTCAATTTGGATATTTTAACACAATATAGGTATGTTTTATTATGCTTATTCATTGAAGAATTATTAATTTATAATTCATTATAACCTCTTGAGTTTTTTTTGCATCGACATTACGATTGATTGTTTCAGGAAACCTAATAGAAAGATAGGAAACATATTCATTTTTAAGACATACGTTTTTAAAAATGCAGTTGTATTTTAACAAATATAAAATAATATTTACTTTATACTCCGCTATTCATCGCTTATTCGTTATTTTAAAGTTTTGTATAAATTAGGAAAAGCAGCTAATTTAAAATTATATACTTTTAAGAATTTTTTAAAAGTTTGAAAGTTAATCATATTTTCATATAACAATTGTTGTTTTCTACTGTGCATGTCATTAAAAATATTGCAAAAAATAGTTTAGTTTAAATAAAGTTTACACTGATTCTTAAAGGTAAAATTTATTTTTCTTTTCATATATTAGAAGTGAGAAAGAGTGATTTCATGTCTCTTGTATAAAATTGTGAAAAATACCATTTAATAGATGTTTCTTTGACTTAAAAAAATTCTTTTTTGTAGAGGTTTATTCAATTATTTTAGATAAAATAGCTATCGGTTTAATTTTAGATTCTTAAAATAGCTTCTTTAACGTTGTAAGTAACATGACTGTGAATGATGGTTTTTTATTTTTTTTATTTTGAGCGAAAAAAATTAACAATTTTTCATCGAAAATATTTCATTCATTAAACAATTAAATAAAATTGTCAGATCATTCAAAATTTTGATACATTTTCAATTACTGTAAATAATTCTCAGCTAATATGAAAAAATTAAAATAATATATTTTTTAAATAGCAAATATTATTGTTATGTATATATATATATATGTGTGTGTGTGTGTGTATATATATATATATATATATATATATATATATATATATGTAATGTTTGAATATTAAATTATTCGAATAAAATCTAAATGAAAATTCTTTTGTATATTAAAATGATGCAAAAAATATTCGACAGGTTTCATAATAATTCTTTAATGAATAAATATAATATATTGGTGACAGCCATTAACAGGCTACTTCAGTCAAGCAAAACGATTCGTTCGGTAACATTAATCCTATAGAAGAAATCAATAAAGATATCTCTTTTACATTTTAATATTTTGAAACGATATTTTTCCTATCAGATAGCTGAAATTAATCTGTACAAAGGCCGTTTTTTACTTTTTCTATTTTGTTTGCAGATATTTTTAATGAGAATGTTTTTATTTTCGGAACCGGTTACGAAAGTGAAAGCATCCTCAGAAAAAATCTACAATAAAAATCGAAAAAATAAAAAAATTGTCTACGAATCGATCTCAGCAATCTAATGCAACAGATAATAAATAAACAAAATAAAATAAATAAGTAATTTAAAAGTATTGGAATGCAACCGAGATATCTTTATAAATTCCTTCTGTAGGATCGGCATTATATATTGGGTCTTTTCGCTTGGCTGAAGTAGCCTCTTAAGTCTAAAAACCAATGAAAAAAAAAAAAAAAAAAAAAAAAAACATAAAGCATTTAACTTAATACATGCATCACTAACATAAATTCTAAATTTGTTCCATAAAATATGTTTGTTGGAAGATTGTTTAAATTATAAAGTGTTTTTGCATAAAAAAACAATATATTATTAATCATTAGGTACACTTTTCAAAAAAGTTATAAATTTACTTATCTTCAAATTTTTCAAAAATTTCCAAAACTTATAAGTTGAAAATGAATTTATTTGTTTATTATTTAATTATATGCTTTAAAAATTATTTTTAATTGCATTACATGTAAATTTTTAAAGCATATAATTAAATAATAAACAAATAAATTCATTTTCAACTTATATGCTTTGGAAATTTTTGAAAATTTTGAAGATAAGTAAATTTATAACTTTTTTGAAAAGTGTACATAAAGATTATTAGTATATTTGTTTTACATGCAAAGACAGTTTATCATTTAAATAATCTTCCAGCAAATATTTTTTATAGAACAAATTTTGAATTCATGTTTAAATATTAATTCTTACAAACACAAATGTCTGGGTGAGGGGGATCTCCTGGCCAGCCTTTATTTTTAATGGCCTTTAAAAGAATAATTGTGGCCAGTTTGTGGCTGTCTGATATTTTTAATAAAAACGTTAATGGCACATTTGTGGGCAACTTCTTGTATTCATGGCCATGATCTTGCGGCCGCGTTCTGGCCGGCGTGACAGTTTTTTGACGGAGCCGTTACGGCCAAAGATGGCGGGCCGTTATCAAACACTTTGGGCCACCGCTAACGACGCCTCTAGTGGCCCACCAGTTATGTGTTTGTTGGGTTAATATATATTCCAGGATGTTACATACACTGTTAAAAATATCTGTTAATATACACAAACTTTTCCGTGAAATTTTACGGAATAGTTTCATTTTTCTGAGAAAACAGTAGTATTTCCGTATTTCACATTTTGAGATTACAAATCCAGTAAGTGTTTCGTCAATTTTCCGGAAACAGTACAACTTCCGTGTTAAAGCAGCACAAGTTATAGGTATATTTAACCGATAAGTGTCGTGGCTCCATCTGTATCAGGAATAGAAAAAGATTATAGCGAAATGTTTCTTAAACACTTCGCTATAACATTTCTCTATTTTTTTCTGTTTTAATTATAAAAAGGTAACATATTTTTACAATATTGAAGAAATAATAAAAATAATAATAAGATTTTATTAATTCTTTTTCAGGTTGAGATAGTTGAAAACTAAAGTTAGGTTTTTTTTTCAGTATGATTTTAAAATAATGTTTAATTTATTTATATCATATTTTTATAAAGTGCGTAGGCTATTTTAAAGTGCAAAAAAAATCTACTTTTAATTTTAATATATATATATTTTAATCTATTCAAATTCAGAAGTTCGCACATAAAATTTAAAATATATCGAAATATATTACCGAAATTATTATAATTTTGGCAATTACCTATGTCATAAAAATCAATGTGTCATTAATTTTAATAACCCATAGTAATTATCTTTATTGAGTTTATAATAGATCTTCATACAAAATATTTGTTGAAATAGATGTTTTTTTAAGTGTGTTAGTATGCTATCAAAAATAAATAAATAAATAAATATGAATACTTTTACAATAGAATTTTAAAACACTTCCAAAAAAGAAGGAAACAAAACTCTTAATACTTTATTTCATGCATGCAATATTTTAAAGGCTATTATATATATATATATATATATATATATATATATATATATATATATAAGGCTAAAATTAAAAAGCTAAATATTCGAAATTGTAGAAGGAAAATCTGTAAAACATTTAGAACTGTCCACTTAATAGAAAAATATTATCTTTACAAAATTAAAAATCTTCAAAATCTTGTCTTTACTTTATGAAATGAATCCGAAATAGGTAAATATATTTAGAAGCGTGGTTTGTGCAACCTTAGCGTAACGCCTTTACACTAGCATCTATGACAGAAGAGGTCCCTGGTTCAATCCCCATTGAAGGTGACATTTCTTCACTGTTGTTTGAATTAAATGTGTATAATGTGTCCCTGATGTTAACGTGTCTTTGTAAAGTAAAGAATAAAAATCATAAAGATATCAGTTTGGCTTTGAAAAATTCTTTTAACATTTCAAGTAAAATTTTTTACATTAAAAAAAAAAAAAAAAAAAAAAAAAAAAAAAAAAAAAAAAAAAGGAAATATTTTGCGAAAAAACGGAAATATTTCTGGAATTTACGAAAAAAAAATTCAGTTAAAATACGGAAATAGTACTGTCGTCAATATTGCCAGTACTGTTTTAACGGATTTTTTTTTTTTTTTTTACAATGTATAAATTCAGCTGCTTTTCAAAAATACGGTTGAAGTTTTTAAAACAGTAGACGAAAGTTAAATTTAGAAAAAAAAAAAATCAGTTAACTCCCCTTCCCCCTCAGTAAAAATAAACTCACCTGGTGGATCACCTGATAATGGTGTATGTAAAGGAATTTCAGTACATAAGGAGAACATGCCATAATGAGCACACACATAATGAGAACACATAATGACACACCTTAAGTACTGTCAAGATCTAAATGAAAGCTCTCTGAGTATGGCATTTGATATTGTAAGTTTTTAAAGCTGTGTTTTTTATATATGATGACATCTTTTATACTTTGTAACATCTTTAAAGCATTAAATGAACCTATTTAGCAAGTTTATTTAACTTTTGTTTTGATTTGATCCAAGGAGGCTATGCCATTCTATTTGCATTATATGCCGCACGTGTATTTTGTGTTGTAAAGATATTAATTTAAAACAATTTTAGATCCTTTAGGGCCAAAGTATCTTCAAACCCTGTCCTTAAAATTCATTTTTAATTTTGCTTAAAATTCATCTTTATTACTTCGTGATATCTTTAATATATTAAGTTATTTTTTTTAGAGAGTTTATTGAATTTTTCCTTTAAATATTTTTATTGACCGATTATGACTTATTCATAACTAGGGTTTGTACGGGTCCCCTTATTTTCTATGGTAAATATCGGGAGTATTAATATATATATATATATATATATATATATATATATATATATATATATATATATATATATACCGTAATTTTGGGTGTATAAGCCGCGGATCAAACAATTCTTTTTCGACCCAGAATTTTTTAAGAAACAAATGTAACTACTTAGATCGACGTAGATATTTGCCTTCAATCACTAAATAGGATTTCTGGGTCCAAAAAGAATTGTTTGATCCGCGGCTTATACACCCGAAATTACGGTATATATATATATATATATATATATATATATATATATATATATTGAACTTGCGAAATTTCGCCTTATTTAAGGAGAGATCGTCTGTAAGAAAATACTGGGCAGAAGAATTTCCGGCTCTGGAAATTCCAGGATGCGTACAAACCCTGATAACAGTAAATAGGTGGTTTTTGTAAAGCAGTACATGGTGTAAAATATATACACATTGAAAAAAAATCAATTAATTCTATGTGTAATACATTTATAAATTTATTTTATGCTATATTTTTTAATTTGAAAATTTGATAAAAAGTAAACCAATTTTTTGAGGGAGCGATTGTGTGATTATATAACCACAAAAAAAAAAAAAAAAAAAAAAACAAAAAAACAAAAAAAAAAAGACTAGATGCGGCAACATTGTGGAATTTCGGTTTTGGCTGAATTTTTATTTGGGAATTCTGAATTCGTACCAGTAAGTTTATAGAGATAGTTTTATTTTGAAAAATATTAGATATACCACAGATAAAAGAAAAGAAAATTGCTATTCAAAATTTCCCGGTGTGAATTCAAAACACTAGTGAGCAACGATCAATTAGTGATGACATCACACCTCGTGACCTCTGGCCTTGAGCATTATGATGGCAGTGGCTCGGGTGTAGCTAAACAAGTTTCTAATGAAAACTAGAAAGAAATGAAACCCTTCACTTACTATAAAATATATATAAATATAATTACCTAAAAACATTACGTGACGTAAAATATAATAAATTGCGTAAAATAAAATAAAGAAACACGACTCATGTAATGTCGGGACATTTTCAAACACATGTTTAATAGTCTCAAGCCTCGCATATGAGCATTCGGGGGGGGAGGGTCTTGCTGTGCACAGTGTTACATCATTTGGCGGATATTTTGTTTTGAAATATTGAATTCACACCAGAACATTTATAATAACAATTTTCTTTTAGTTAACAATTTTCTTTTAGTTTATTTATCAAATATCTATCATTTTATAAATTAAAAATATTTTTAAAATTTACTGGTGAAAATTTGAAATACCTTAATAAAAAATCAGCCAGTCGCGACGACACTAGTGGTGCAATCGGTTGAACAAGCAGCTAAATTATTTTATTCGAGTGCAGTTTTCTTTTATTTCGAGTGCGTAGTTCACAGAGTTCCTGTCTTTTGGACTCACTCTGTAGTTTTCAATATTTCGAATTTACTTCCGCATATGGGAACTATATGCCGAATATTTTCATTTCAGGCTAACTTTTTGAGTCGGTTCGCGGTCTTTGCGGGTCTGTATATGTACTTCTCAGAAGCCGATTTATTATTATATTTGCAACATTTTTTGATAAACAATATTTTTGATAACAATGACAAACGCATTTATACTAAGATACTTTAAAAAGAAATTTTTCAAAAAGTAAATTTTTTAAAGTATGATACGATTAAATTTAAAAATCTTTTCTACGAAGGATCGTAGAATTTATATTATTATGTAACGTTTTACTGCTCACAGGTAAGAAAAAATAATCTGTTCGAAAACTATTGTATCATTCTACAATCTCTGTAGCATGCAATAGTTGATATTTAAAAGGTTAAATTATAAGTTTTATAATAATCGAAAATTTTTAATGTGTAAATTTTTTTTAATGCAAAGTATATTAAAGTTCCTTTTAAAAAAGTTAGTTTCTGTTAACAAATGTTTGGAGTACAATGAAAAAGAACAGTAACAAGATTTTCGATTTTTTTTTCTGGACAAAGCCCTAATTTTGAGTTCCCTGGATTTCAGGAAAGTTTTATGAGTTTCTTTTATACTTATTTTTGAAGAAAGTTTCTTCATTACGTTTTAAAAATGTTTTAAACAACATGTTTGTTCGAGACTGTTATTGTAAAATAGTTTTTATATAATGGTTTTCTAACAACTCAATCATTGGATACAGATCTACGTGCATGTAGAATTTTATAATTTTGGATTTATTTACACAAATTTTTCGATTATTAAGAATTTTGAGAAAAATCTGAAGCCAGTTATTGAGTTGTATTTTTCAAATTATTGAATTTATTGATTATACATATATATATTCAATTTATTTTTTCTTAAAATAACAGCAATTATAAGAAGTATAATTTCAAATAACAATTACAATAAATAGATGAAATTACAATAACAATAACAACAACAATAATAATAAATTACAGTAACAATAACAATAACAACAATTACAATAAAATGAAAAATTAAGATTAATTTTCCAAACATCTAGGTGTCAAGTTTCTTTTAATTTGTTTAAATATTGAAAGTAATTGAATTATTTCGAAAAAAAATAATATCAAGGTTCATACAAGCAGGGGAATTTTACAAGAGTTTTACCAGTAATTTTTATAGAAAAAAAATCTAAGTTAAATGGACATTATTCTTAGGTGCGTTCGTAGTTATGTAAGTACGTAGCACCTATAGTTTTCGTTCAGTCCATCCGTCTGTCCGTCTGTCTGTCCGTCTGTCTGTACGCATGTAACAGAGCAAAAACTACCGAACCGAATCGTTCGAAATTTAAGATATATAAATGTTACATAATTTTGTCGAGTAATTTCAAATTTTATGAAAATCGGATGTATAGTTCAATTACAGGGACAATCAAAATTATTCCATTACATTACGGTCAATGGGGGAAAAGTTTCAAATGCATTTTAATCGTTTGAAATTTAAAATACATAATTATTACATAATTTTGTCAAATTATTTCAAATTTTATCAAAATCGGATGCATAGTTCAATTACAGGGATAATCAAAAGTATTCCGTTACATTATGGTCAAGGGGGAAAAATGTCTCAAATGCATTTTAATGGTATTACACTCATTCGAACATGATAAAATTGAAAGCATCTATAAAGTACATATTATAATATACATTTGCATAATCTATCGTGCAAATAACATTTGTTATTGATTTACAAGGCCACACAAAAGTATTCCATTACCTAATGGTATAGGGAGAACATTGTTTGCTGCGCGTTTTAATTGTAATTAACTATTTACAATTTTATGAGACTGATATATGAGAGTAAAATTTTTAAAACTTCTTTATAGTACGAACGCACCTCATTTGCTACGCTTCACGGGCAATTTCCAACTTGTTTCTTTTTAAGAGAGATTTTACATCAGAAAATATTGGTGCCGAGAAAGTTTCTGGCCTTGAAAATTCCAGGAGGCGTACGAGCCTTGTAATATACAAACATGTGTACATTCAGCTGATAATTTGTAAGTAAGCAATTTTTTTAATTAAATTTTGGTAGCTAAAAAATTACCTGCACACTAAATGAAGCTCTTGACGTGTTGCAGGTAAAGCTAAGTCGTCTTTTTCTGAAATGGCTTTTAAAATTGTCAGGCAGTCCTCGAATTCTTCTGATGTGCAGTTATTATCATTTTCAGCTAAGCCACCTGTCAAAACAGAAAATAAGAGTCATGACAATTTTGTGTAATTTAAACCAGTAATAAACTACGTCGTCAGTGAATTATCAAACTATCCAACATGAAAACAGTGTTGCCAGTGAACTATTTGTTTTAAATTAAGATTTCTTGATTGGTACCACTTTACTGAAATGGTAAAATACCCCTTGTTTTCGTCACTTTTCATCAAGGTGTCTGAATTCCTAAAAAATGAATCTGAATTGTGAAAAAATAGCCCATTGGCAACACTCTTTTCATACTGGATCAGTTCCATGAAAACGTGTCATGTCTGTCACACAGATAAAAATCGCTATGCTTGTTGGTCATCGTTATTTTCGAAAAGTTTGCTTCGCCCTATTCAACTGATGAGAAATCTCCGACAAAATAAGTCCCATTTTTCCGTTCTAAAATACTGGTAGCGAAAAATCGTTGAATGTGACAGATATGACACATTTTCATTGAATTAGCCATTGGAGAGTTTGAGATGGTACCTACAATGTCTGCCAATGGAATTATCTTTTTATTCTATTCGTATACGGGATTCCATAATAGAAACTCTGTCAGAAGGACTTTTTCATTTGAAATCTACTGCAAAGGGAAAAAATGTGAATTGTGGTACAATTGAATGCAAAAGCGACACCTACTTACCTTCCACCAATCCTCCGTAATATGTGGAAATTTTGAAACAAGCTTACTGCATTTCGAGCAAGAAAATTTATTTGATGAATTTTTATTCATATAATTTCAGCGTTGTACGTTGCATTTATTTAATTTCATTCATAAACAAATATTGTTTGAAACGTATTAAACCAGGGTCAAATTAACCTACATATTGCGGAAGACTCATGACTAATTCCATGAGTATTTATAGCCACATTCTATGATTTTTAACAATCAGCATTTTAGAAAGGAAAAATGCGACTTCAAAGTACATCCTTAATTGAATGAGGTGAAGCAAAATTTTCGAAAATTACAACAAGCAAAGCAGTGGCCAATAAGCAAAGCAGCTATCAGCTCTGTAACTTACACAAAAAAATCCAATGGAATTAACCTAATGAGATCTTGGAAATTATGTGAACATAGTAGAGAGTCTTGGACAAAGCATTCAATCATTCAGAAAACTCAATAGCGTGTAGAAATCACGTAAAAAATTTTATTAAAATGCAGAAATATTTTTGGAGGAAAAATAAATATAGCTTTTACAAAAGATTCCTTTTAAAAATATATTCAAAGATAGCTGAAATATTGTTGACGTCAGAACTACTTAATCTCTGTATTTTTCTTTTTACATCATAAAGTTAAAAGAAAGAATAGAAATGAAATATTTAGGCTGGAAATGATGAAAAAATTTAATCCTAAAATCCGCTGCATTAGGTCGAAACACAACCCCGTGCTTTCGCATAAAAAAAAGAAAACTTTAAGTAATACATTTTTTTATTCATAATGCAATGATATTCTAGTTTAGAATGCATAAGTATAAGCAGATTATTTTCGTTTAGTATAATTTATAACCACCTTTGTCATCACTCCCTCATCAGTGGCGTAAACAGGCTGGGTGTCCAAAACCAGCAATATTATAAGGTTCTCTTTCCCGTGATTCAGAGCAGAGAATTTTATGGTTAGATAAGGCGAATAGAACGTAAAATAATTACCAGTATTCAGAAAACTTGGGGAACTACCCTGGTTACGCCATTGCTCATCAGTCTCTACTGAATACAGGTAAATATTAAATAAAAAGATTATTGACCAGTTAAACTGATGGCATTAAGCTTACAGGCTACGCACACTAATTGTACATTACAGCTTTATATTTTCAAGGATTAACTCCGTTCTAAAAACAAATTAGGGGGATGGGGAACTGCTCCTTCCATTTCCCCGTTTTATACTTAACACTAGAACGCCCGGACATTTTGACCATGTTTGACAATAATATTTCTTACCGGAATTTTTATTCAAAATTATTTAATTTGTTTATTTAACGTAAACCTGCATGGATTAAATTTAAATTATTCCATGAAAATTTTTCTGGTTTGAATTGAAATTCAATCGCATGGTTGGAGTCGAATCGACTCCTTTCGGGCGTTCTAGTGTTAATCATTGAACCCCTTAAACTAATCAGAGATATGCTTTATTATATAAAAAATCTATATCCAAAATTCAGAGCAAATCGGAAAACATCAATTAAGGGGAGGGACATGAGCCCCCCATTCCCCATTTTTATCCTTATCCAATGAACATCTAATACTAATCACGGAGGTGCCTCATCAGAATGATCCTATATCTAAATTTTTAACGAAAACTGATAATTCTGCATGAAAAACCCATTTATATAAATTAAGGGGAGGGGCATTAGCCCCCGTTTCCCCTCTTATACATATCGAATGAACTCTAAAAACTAATCAGGGAAGTTCCTTTTCAGAATATGCATATATCCAAAACTTCAAGTGAATCGTATATTTTTATCATGAGCTATAGCGTTACGCACATACGCACATACAAAACGGACGGGCTCATAAGCTTCCAGGCTTTGATAGCCTGTGAGTTAAAAATATTAATTACTAATGATTTATAAGTATTTAGATGTAGTTAAATTCCACTGAGCTTAATCTCAATTCAGATAATGGTAAAAAAGTAAATGGGCATTTCGTTAAGATTCACCAATCCCTCATAACTCTTAATGTACCCTATTTGGAGAGAATCAGCCATATGTTACATTAAATAAATTAGATCAAGTATGTAAATAACCATGTTATACATTTCATTATTTTGAAAAATAAAACGTGGTACTATTTCATGTCAAGAAAATATATTACTTTTTTTCCTTTATATGAGTGAGTTCATTATCTTTTATGAAAATGAAAAATATTATTTCGCTCTATTATTATGCGTAAATTAATCATGTAGTTTCACATTTTTAGTTACTATAATTGTGTGTTTTGTTCAACATAATGTATATTCGGAATATGTACAGGAAAAACAATTATACTAAAAAGGATTAAGGCGTATCATAATTTGATTTAAAACAGAATATGTAAATAAAAAATATACATATAACCAATAAAAGTACTATGAATTATTAATACGTTAATTTATTCTTGTACTTTTGGCGTTATAAATTTTCAATTAAAGGCGTGTTTTGACTTCTTTTATTTACTATATTTAAAATACTGCATATTCTGTCTCATTAATTATTTACAAAATATTATGTTATAAATATATACTTCTCCTACATATTTTGCATTTTTAGTATTCTGGTGTTGAAATATAAAAACGGAAGCATTATCCTTCTCAGTCCTGGTGTCGCCTATAGGCGACACTAAAGAACAACTGTTAAACTAATTTAAATATTTTAAAAATAGTTAAAATTACTTTGAGACCTCCGTAATACATACATGCTCATCATAATCGATATACACACTGAAACATCTTTAGAGATGTTTCATAGTAATTTTAAACTGGCTTTTGTGGTCCCACGCAATATTTGTCTCAGGATTATGGCGGTTAACTCCTTCGCGAAAAGAGCCTTTTACGAAATTTTTAATATTGTGTCACGGTTTTTAAAAACGGAGTCTTATTAAATCGAGAAAATGCTCCGAATAAACAAGGCAAATTTTACAGTAAAATTTTACTGTTGGGAATAAACAAGGATTCTTAAGCCTTTTTGCGGCACGAATACGTGTCGCTCGTCCCCAAGGGGTTAAACGACCTATTATGTTTCTTCCTGTCCACCTATTTCTCAAAAACAACGGAAGAAGAAAATTTTTAAATTGCCCGAGTTATAAATGGTGTTGACACAAATATTGATAGATTATTTAGAGATTCACAAATAATTTTAAGAAACATTTAATGGGTAATTAAGTTATTTGAAAATAAGTTATACCTCATGTGGGGTTGGGGTAGCCTTCGAAAGGTCTCATAATGCAGAAGGAAAGAAGTCAAATCTGGCAATCTCAAAAATTTATGCATGTTAATACTTTATGAAAAATGCAGCATAACAACGCCACAGGTTAGGTGGTTTAAACCAAAATCTAATTAGCAACAAATTATGTCAACTTATTATTGAATCTGAAGTTTGATGAAAATCCGTCAATTATTTTTTGAGATACAGCTATTGCAAAATCTGCATAACAGTGCCAATTGTTGGATGATGTACACCAAAAACTAATCGGTATCAATTTTTTATCAGGTACTAACTGAATCTGAAGTTTGATGAAAATCCATTCATTAGTTCATGAAAAAAAATACGTTATTAATACGTTAATTTATTCTTGTACTTTTGGCGTTATAAATTTTCAATTAAAGGCGTGTTTTGACTTCTTTTATTTACTATATTTAAAATACTGCATATTCTGTCTCATTAATTATTTACAAAATATTATGTTATAAATATATACTTCTCCTACATATTTTGCATTTTTAGTATTCTGGTGTTGAAATATAAAAACGGAAGCATTATCCTTCTCAGTCCTGGTGTCGCCTATAGGCGACACTAAAGAACAACTGTTAAACTAATTTAAATATTTTAAAAATAGTTAAAATTACTTTGAGACCTCCGTAATACATACATGCTCATCATAATCGATATACACACTGAAACATCTTTAGAGATGTTTCATAGTAATTTTAAACTGGCTTTTGTGGTCCCACGCAATATTTGTCTCAGGATTATGGCGGTTAACTCCTTCGCGAAAAGAGCCTTTTACGAAATTTTTAATATTGTGTCACGGTTTTTAAAAACGGAGTCTTATTAAATCGAGAAAATGCTCCGAATAAACAAGGCAAATTTTACAGTAAAATTTTACTGTTGGGAATAAACAAGGATTCTTAAGCCTTTTTGCGGCACGAATACGTGTCGCTCGTCCCCAAGGGGTTAAACGACCTATTATGTTTCTTCCTGTCCACCTATTTCTCAAAAACAACGGAAGAAGAAAATTTTTAAATTGCCCGAGTTATAAATGGTGTTGACACAAATATTGATAGATTATTTAGAGATTCACAAATAATTTTAAGAAACATTTAATGGGTAATTAAGTTATTTGAAAATAAGTTATACCTCATGTGGGGTTGGGGTAGCCTTCGAAAGGTCTCATAATGCAGAAGGAAAGAAGTCAAATCTGGCAATCTCAAAAATTTATGCATGTTAATACTTTATGAAAAATGCAGCATAACAACGCCACAGGTTAGGTGGTTTAAACCAAAATCTAATTAGCAACAAATTATGTCAACTTATTATTGAATCTGAAGTTTGATGAAAATCCGTCAATTATTTTTTGAGATACAGCTATTGCAAAATCTGCATAACAGTGCCAATTGTTGGATGATGTACACCAAAAACTAATCGGTATCAATTTTTTATCAGGTACTAACTGAATCTGAAGTTTGATGAAAATCCATTCATTAGTTCATGAAAAAAAAATTATTGCAAAATCGTGAAAAATGCAGCATAGCAGCGCGATCTCTAATGCGATTTACACTAAAAATTAAACAACTGTAATCTATTTCAGGGACTAACTGAATCTGAAGTTTTAGACAATTTCGTGTATTAGTTCTTGTAATAAAACTATTGTGATAATCAGGAATAATGCATCATCACAGCAGCGCCTCATGAGCAATTTGCAACAAAACGTAATCACCACCTTGTTGTAGCAAGTACTAATGAAATATGAAGTTTTATGAAAACCCATGCACTAGTTCCTGAGATATGGCTATTGAGAAAATTGTAAATAATGCAGCGTAGCAGCGCCACCTGTTGAGCGATATACACCAAAGCCTAATTAGATCTAGTTTATATCAAGGTATAATAGAATCTAAAGTTTTATGAAATTCCGTGCATTACTCCTTGAGATAGAGCGCCCAAACATTTTTGCCTCATATTGAGAGACAGACTCAAAGACAGACATTTTGTAAAAACATGTATTTCGATTCTCCGAACCCTAAAACGTGTAAACAGGAATTCGAAAACAGGATTTCGAAAATTTTCATGAATCCAATACTTTCTTCTTGTAAAGATACAAGAAAATAAAATTATAACCGTTTTAATTTTAGGTCCCTTATTCCTTTAACTTTCGCGAGGACCAGGTTCTCGGAAATCTCTGGGAATGTCAAAATCGCGACCGCAAAGCTACCACAAGTGACTATCTTTATATTTTGTTAGCGCCACTATTTTTTAAAATATATATTATATTATCCTTATCTTGAAAATGTTGGCAATGCTAGTCTAAAAGATTTTTCTCTTTAAAAAGTGGTGCGAAATATTTGCAAATGTTGAAATATTCTGAATTTTCTATTGCTCAAATAATCAAAACTCACGAATGTTAACCTTCCTACCTTGAATGGGTCGAATCGACCCATATCTGTTATCTATTTTATTCGATTTGAACCAGAAATTTCTTTATACACTAAGTTAAATAAAAGATTCAGAGAACAACGTTAAATAAATAGGTAAAAGTAAAATTCTTTAAATAAAAATTCTGGTGTCAAACGTTTTTAATCAAGTTTGAGTGATTTTCAACAGGGTAGGAAGGTTAAAGGATAACTATATTATATTCTCAGCGATATCGTCAAAAATGTACTGAAAAAATATATTTATTTCCGAATCTTCTGAAAATAAAATTATGTAAAAGTTAGGATTAGTAATAGAAAAACTTGTAGGAAAACTATAGTGATTATCCCCATTCAGCTATTTTTTGAAAAAATTGCATTTTTTCGTTACGCTTAAACTTTATTTCGCGGAAAATCAGTGGTGTTACAGAGGGAAACTCGAGGTCAATAACAGTAAGGTTTTTTTTTATTTTTTTATTATTTTTTTTATTTTTTTATTTTTTTGTCGGTAATTATCCCAGATAACATTTATAAACCATATCTAGAAAACAGCGGCGCGGACAAGCTGGTTATGGATCTTTGCGACCTTTTTTTCGAATCGCGCTTGGCACAATGCCATGTTTAAACTTTGTGCAAGATTTTTTTTTTTTTTTTTTTTTTTTTTTTGTACAGAGCATTTTGCGCCTCAATAAAACTCGCAATTGATCGTACGCTACAGACTAAATTTTTATTAGAAACCTCTCTGAAACGTTGAACACTGTAAATTATAAAAGTGTTTTCCTACTTTACATAGTTTCTTATATTTTTTTTTACAATCTAGTCAGAGACGTATGTGGGCAATTGTACAATATGCGTCTAATTTCACTCGGTGATTTAGTGAAAGTTTAAAGTTAAATGTTAAACATTTTTTTAAAGGTAATTCATAAGATAGTAAGCAATGCGCAATATTTTGGCATTAACTTTAACCCTTTGACAATCGAGGGGATGCATTATATCCCTCCTAATTTTAATCAAGATTCGCACCAAAAACTTTTAATTAAATTCTATTTTTATAATTTTGGTGGAAAAAGAGGGGGGGTTGTAAAATTGATTTTCCTCATTTAAAAGTAATATTTTTTTTAAATTCCGTTGTAATTTAGGTATTAAGGAAACATACTTACCTGCCTTTGAAAATTAGAGAAAAATACTATTTAACCCCTGAAATTGTTAACACATTCGCTGCCGATCACGCGCCAGCACGTGATGTGAGGTGATGTCTAATAGCCAGTTACGCGCTAGCGCGGGAAAATCTTTCACTGATTCTTTGTTATAATAAGTAAATCGGCTTCTGGGAAAAATCCACTTCTGCAGTGCGGCATCAACTATCATCACATCTTTACGTAAGCGGCAGCGAACGTGTTTATCAGAATTTTTCTTTAACTTACCTATTTATAATCGATCATTTCTATAATTTATTACTTCATTTCAAATACGAATATTTTTTTCAGAAAGTTATTTAACCCCTTGCAACGCGGTGGTATATCTATAAAACCACTTAATTTTAATTCTCAAACGCCACATTGGCACCGGAATCATAGTAAAAAAAATTACGGTTTATAGAATGCGTGAAATACAGCTTTTTTAGGTGCGTTCGTAATTATGTAAATACGTAGCACCTATTGTTGTCGCTCAGTCCGTCCGTCTGTCCGTCTGTCTGTCTGTCCGTCCGTCTGTCCGCATATAACAACGCAAAAACTACCCAACCGAATCGTTTGAAATTTAAAATACATAATTATAACATAATTTTGTCGAGTCATTTCAAATTTTATGAAAATCGGATGGATAGATCAATTACAGGGACATTCAAAAGGATTCCGTTACATTACGGTCAATAGGGAAAAAAGTTTTAAATGCATTTTAATCGTTTGAAATTTAAAACATATAATTATTGCGTAATTTTGTCGAGTCATTTCAAATGTTATGAAAATCGGATGCATAGATCAATTATAGGGGCAATCAAAAGGATTCCGTTACATTACGGTCAATGGGGAAAAAGTTTCAAATGCATTTTAATGATGTTACACTCATTCGAACATAATAGAATTGGCATGAATCTATGAAATATATACTAAAATAAGCATTCTGTACAATCTGTGATGCAAAGAATTTTTATTATTAAATTACAGGGCCACACAAAAGTATTCCACTATATGATGCTATACGGGGAAACATGGTTTGGTACGTGTTTTAATTATATTCAACTATTTCACATTTTATGAATAAGATATACGTTGTTGAGGTGTAATAAAAATTACTTTCTGCATATTTAGAGATACGTAAAGATTTCGACTACTATACAGTATCCGGAGTACGCTCTACTATATCAGCAAGATCTGAATATTTTTAAAACTTCGTTATTGTACGAACGCACCTCATTTGCTACGTTCACGTGCAATTTCCAACTTGTTTTTCTTATTTACATGGAAATTTGTTTTCAAATTCCGAAGTCAGTCGTAAATTTCAACACTGAAGGAATGAATTTGTCTAGCGCCGCAAAGGGTTAATAAAAGCCACGTACAACTAACATGGATAAGCATGTAGAATAGTTTGAAATAAAAATTCTAGTGTGACTGTTTTGAATCAAGATTGAGTAAAAATTCAATGTAATACTGAGTTGATGAATTGCAATGAAAGCGGACAAAAGTGACAAGGGCAGTAGTGATAAATTAACCCATTCGTGCCCAGCAACTTTTGCGTAAATTTTATTTGATCGGCACCACTATTTTTAGAAGATTTAAGTTTAGTTCATTAATCACGAAACTGCATCATTTATATAAAATAATTATAGCTTTTCTTTTTTACCGGTGTCAAAAACAGTGCTGAATGCACCTTTTGAAGCGTCCCTTTTTAGGGACGGTGATAAAAAAGGCAATAAAGCACTTTTCACACCAGTAAATAGAGAGATAAATCAGCACTATTTTTCACGAGACAAATTCCTCAATAAACTAAAAATTATTCGTTTTTTAAAAGTGGTGGGAAATCCAAAATTTCATTTTTAATGGGGAAGATAATTTGGGCAATAATGGGTTAAGAAAATGTTTTCTGTGCTAATTGCAAGTTAATCGTAGTAAGATGGGCAATTAGTACAGAGATTTTTCGCCACACAAGAAAATTCGCCAAGGGCGCTGGAAATCTTACCTCAACCAACCTATTAAAAATGTAAAGAGTTCCGGTGAACTACGGTATAATTTTGTTGGACACGATAGGGCATACGAATTGAGTTATGGATAAAGAGCAGGTGACATATATTACCTGGAAGTTGGAGTGAAGTAACTGAGGATATTATCACAGAATGACGGATGTTTCTTTTAATTGGATCAATAGTTCCTGATCATCGCTGGAGATAATTTTAACCAGTAAATTTCAGCGGAAAAATTCATCTAATCTAAGCACTTTATTGGTTTGAAATTTCTTTCACAAATATGGTAATTTTTTTCTATTTCTTTTTATTGGTGATAGTTTGGCTAACAATTATCGTTCAACTGACACAGTCAGTATGTTGTTTTGGTTGTCACAATGTGGCGGAACTACTATAGCCAAACTAATCTTCCACTTTAACAACAAATATAAATTTTTACCATTGATTTTCAATGAAATTTTCAATCAATCTGCTGTTCAAATGAGGAGAAGTTTTCTGCACCGTTTTCTACATAAATATACTGATGATTTTTTCACGATCATAATGAACCCCTTCGAAAGAGGTTGAAACTTCACTATTTTAAGATTATGTCAGTTCTTTTAGTTTCCATGGAACTATTAAAAAGAGGAACTGACATATCCTGAAAATAGTGAAGCTTCAACTGAAACCGCTTTTGCAGGATTTGATTATTGTTAGGACAAAATTCCACTATCAAATTTCAATGGAATTTTTCTCCGTATTTAAATCCCTTATAAATGCAAAATTTTAGTCATAAATAGTGGAAAAAAGTAAAATTTATTTTTATTGCTGTGAGTTTACTTTGGCGGTAGCCAGTCCCTGCGTTTCCGACATATTGTGACAACCTAGACAACCATTTGTTAGTGTCAGTAAAAAGGTTGTAACACCTTGGAAAACTGGAACCAGTAAAAACAAATAGAAAGTATAACAATATTTGTGATAGAAATATTTCCTGAGAAAGGCATCTTAATTAAGGTAATTTTTTTATTTAAAATTTATTGGTGGTTGTTTGCAGCGATGGTTAATAGAAACTGTTGATCCGATGTAAAGAAGCAGCCGCCATCTTGTGACAATTTACTCAGTTACTCTTATAACTATAGTAGATAATACTGTATATATCCCCTCCATGGTCTTCGCAACTCCGTTACAGTTAATTTGGCATACGTTGAAAGGAATAAAATATATTCTGTGAGTAAGTTATCTTTTCTGTTTTATTTAACATTTTTTGTTACTTTTTACATAGAATGTAAAAGCATGGACATTTTTACAGTTTGGTATGTATGCGATCACTTAAATAAATCTTAAGCAAAGCATTAATTAATAGAAGCTATTTTTGACAGGTTGGTATCACTATGGCGTGATTTTATATGATACTTTTAGGCAGAATTAATGCTTACGTATACTTTATTTTTCATAAATGTACGCTTTAGTCAGATAAGTTCTTGCTTCATTGAATCTCATTTAACTGTCACTTAGAGATAAAAGTAAGCAAAACTGCAAACATTCCTCTTATTTTAAAATCAATTAGATGCATTACAACGAGAAATTGTAATTAGCAAATGAAATTAATTAAAATTCTGTCTGGAAACAAAATACACATTGTTAAAAAAATTTTCTAGGTTAATTTGATTTTAATAAAACAAGAAGGTTGGTGAATATGTATGTTTATTTTTAGCAGATAGAATAACCTTTTTATTTAAAAAATTTAATTTCTAATTCAAAATTGAATTCATTTGACATGTCTCACTTTATACAGAGCAATATATATATATTACTGCGCTTGTTGAAATTTTGTCGCGTCCTTCTTATATATGCCCCTTAAAACAGCATAAAAATTTTCTGCATCACACATTTTTTTCGTTTTAAAGTTTTGTTTAAAGTTTTGTTTAAAGTTTTACGAAAAAAATTTGTATTTATACAGGTAAAAAATTACCTAAGAAAAATGCTGACTATTAAAATTATATCATATTACTTCAATATTTTTCTTGCGGCCAACGAAACCATTGAAAATCGATTCTCCTTTTACTAAAACAAAATCATTAAACCTCATATTTTCATTCAAAACATAGGATCCAGAATTACTTATCGTAAAATTTTTATTTCTAATTTTTAAACAGATATCGACATATTGGATATAATATTTATGAAATTCGACCTGATTTGATTATTTTTATTTTAACCTTGTACTGATAGAAACTTTTTGAAACTAGGGATCATGTTAAAAAGACTATATTTTTCCTTCATTTACATTTTCTATCGATAACAATATTTGAACTCAAATATGTCGCTAAAATTTAAAAAGTAGGTTTAAAAGTTTTATCTTATGTTTAATAAATTCCTTAATCAGTGAAAATATACTACTGTAAACCTCCTGAGCTCTATGACGTATACAGCGTACGTCGTGATGTTACGATCATTTCCAACAATGACGTACAACCTGATATATGGCTGATTTAGACATTCCGAATTCTCACCAGAAAGTTTTAACTGTTATTTTTGCCTTACAAGATAATCTACTTTCCAAAAACATAGCAACAGAAAATTACCAAATATTTGTGTGTGTGTGTGTGTGTGTGTGTGTGTGTGTGTGTTGTAAATTCAAAATTAAGAGGGAAAAAAATCTGCCAGATACGATAATTTTGGTGGATAGCGACATATATCCGCTAACAGCTCTAGAACCCAAGGTGTTAATTCCCACTATTTCTGAAAAGTAATTTTGCCTCATTGAAGTGCTAGATTCTGCGATTAAATAAGATTATGCTTAATTTTCTCAACAAAGGAGAAGTTTTCCTGAATTTAAGACTCCGAATGAAACTGCTATAGAGTTTGTTGTGAATTTTTCTGAAAAATGCATATAACCTTTTTAACCCATTAATGCCCAAATTATTTTCTTCATTAAAAATGAAATTTTGGGTTTCCCACCACTTTTAAAATAAATATGACTTGTATCTTAATTTATTGAGGAATTTGTCTCGTGAAAAATAGAGTTAATTTCTCTTGCTGTTTACTTATGTGAAAAGTGCTTTCTTGCCCTTTTTTATAATCGTCCCTAAAAAGAGACGCTAGGTACTAATGGGTTAAATTATGTTTCACATGACCTGCAATCCATATTCGCGCAAACCTGAAAAAAGTACAAACAGCAAAATAAACATCATGAGTCATGCATAGACCATCAAACAGTTTCCTAAGATTCCAGAAAACTTTAACTAAACATCGTCCTTTAACTTTTCCGGCACAGTGGTCCCACTCCCCGGGCATACCTAATTTTAATTCCAAACTTGCAATCGACAACAGTAATGTTTTAATAAATTTTGCTTTTACAACGAAAGCTTAAATTAAAGAGTTCTTAATTTCTGAAAAAGTCGCTTGTAAATTCCGGCGTCAATCGATAATTTCTCATTTAACGAACAGAATTGCTGCGTCACAAATGAACGACTGGTATTACTAAATTTTGATAATATTTCTCACCTTATTTAATCACAAAATTTCTGAGATTTACTTTACTAGTCTAATTATCTGAGATTTACTAGTTGAAATCAGCCATTTGTGGAATAGCGCTGGCATTCCTGCTTATAACTTTGTTTATGAAAATAATTAACATTAATTTCATAACTGCTTTAACCATTCTGATGTTGATTTTTTTTTTCAATTATGTACTTAAACTGCCATAGCAGGACTTCCAATGGTGAATATTTATATACTCTATTACTACCAATATTTTAACAAATAAATTTTGTAATACATTTCTCTTGCTAAGTGTGTTTGAATGTCTTTTGTTCTGAGAAAGTCGTTCTAGATAGACTTAACCCTTTCAGGACGAAAGTCTTTTACAGAATATTTAATCTTTTATCGCAGGTTTTTCAAAACAGAAATTTTTAAACTTTAAAATCGAGAAACGTGCTTGTATTACACAAGAAAAAATTTATAGTAATATTTACTGGTGAGAATAATCAAGTAGTCTGAGCATCTTATGCGGCTCATATACCAGTCGCTCGTCCTCAAAGAGTGAAAAACTCATACTGAGATAGCTTCGCGATAGTGTTGCATCACATTTTTCGGTACCAAGGCTGTCAATTTGGCCTCCATTTTTATTTAGAAATTTTGTTTTCATGCCAAATATTAAGAACAGTATTCTACTTGATAAAAGCTTTATTTAATAAAAGCGACATAACACTAGAACCGCGGGAAAATTCATTCAAGTTTTATACAAATATTTCTCACCGGAATTTTCATTTAAAACTGTTTAAATTATTTATAGAAATTATTTTTGCTCAACTTATATTTAGCTTATTTTATAAAGAGTTTTCTGGTTCGAATCAACATCTCTGCAAATGATACGGGTCAGAATGACCCGTCGCGCGGTTCTAATGTAAAAAAAGAAAAAAAAAATCGGAATTCCCAGTACGAATGTGACATTTCATATTAAAATAAGAGTGCTCTAGGGCCGCGTAGCATTAAACCGGTTAACACTAGGACCACCATGAGGGATCACTTTTACCTACGTCAAATTAATAATAGACAATTCAAACCAGAAATTTCTTCATAAGTTTTATTAAATGCAAGCAAAACAAAATTAGGCTAATTAAATAAGCTAAACCTTTGAGCTCTGGTGGTTGAATTTTCTACCACATAATTTTAATTCAGAAGTATCCCAATGGCAGACTATTCGACCAAATTTATTTGGAAAATCTTTAATGCATTTTGTCGTACGTATCGTAAACCTATTTTTTCTTTTCAAAATACTGGTGACTGTATAACATTTACAATTTTGAAGAAATTTACCCGTCAGAGCTCAAAAGGTTAAATAGATTTAAATGAAAATTCAGAGGTGAAATAACTTTTTATAAAACTTGAGTAAAATTGCCACTGGTTCCATGCTAAATATGTTATTGAATGAAACTATTTTGATTTAACTAAAATGATTTTTTTATTCTATATATTTAGAATGCGGTTTAGAAAGCAGGCTAGATACAATGTATCACAAAGTTTTAATCGAATATTTCTCGTTATTAAATTTAGGTAAATTCGTTCCATAATCTGTTATTAAACGATGAATTTATTAACTCTGCTACTTAAATAGTAAAAAGAATTATTCTTATCACAAAAGGAGTGGCACTTCTTGCGTGCGAACTTCAATGAAAAGCATTCGAGTTTTTTCTACTAAAATGTATTACACTTTTTATGAATTTACGGCTGGACACACAAAATTACACGTTAAGACTTTTGAACAAACTAAAATTATTTCCCTTTATTATATTCTCCATGCAATGATAAATATGCAATTAGATGAGCCATTATCAAATAATGTTAGAAGTTTCGCTTTTACACTAATATTTATAGCTCATAAGGGTATTGTTACATAAAATATCATCAACTTTAATCCCAAATAAGTGAAAAGGTTAATGCATCTTTAATATGGAAAAGATATTTATTTTCGCAAAGCATAATTTTATTGCATTAGTTGCAAAGTTTTCAAAATTTAAGTTTTTTTTTAAAACGTGCTAATTATTTTAAATTTTTTCTGTATTAAAATCTAGAATAAACAAAATTGCACTTTAGTTGTGTGACATTTCACTTGGGTCTAAAGGTGAATAAACAAGTACAGTATAGTTATTCCCATTTATACTCAAAATAAAATTATATACATGACTGTTGTAGCAATTGGGTATGATTCTAAAAGAGCACAGACAGTTCGTATAATGCCTCCATGATATCACAAATATGCACAAGTGTCACAGTCACTAGAATGAATGGAAATGAAGTAACTCTTATTTGGCTCATTATTGTCGTCAGTTAACCCTTTGAGCTCTAGGGTGTAAATTTCTTCAAAATTCCAAATGTCACATCGGCACCAGTATTGCAAAGAAAAAAAACGGTTAACGATAAACACGAAAAAACGCATTAAACCTTTTTCAAATAAATTTGGTCGGATTTTCTGGTGTCATTGTGACATTTCGGAATTAAAATTATGAGGTAGAAAAGTATACCATCAGAGCTCTAGGGGTTAATGTAACATAATCCAGGGCAGTGTTGCCAATCGGTAACATTTTTAATTTAGATTTTTAATTAGCACCCCTTCTTTGAAACAATAAAATTTCCTTTGTTTTTCTTTAATATATATGTCATTAAATAATGTACATTTTACGTTTAAAAAAAAGTGAGGCCAATAAAAAATCTTAATTTAAAAAAAGTTGTCCATCTGGTAACACTGATCCATGGTTCAATGGAGTTATGATTAAAAAGGATAAGACATGTAGTGCATTGTCTATCAGTTGCGAGTGAAGTAACTGGGGAGGTTGTTATAAGATGACTGCTGTTTTGTTTAATCAGATCCAAAGTTTCTGATTACCATAGATAAAAACTTCCACCAAAAAACTTTAATACAACATTTTGTCTTATTTTAGAGCCTTGTTGATGGACATTTCTCCCACATATATAGTGAAAAAATTCTATTTATTTTTACTGGTATCAGTTTGCCCAGTTAACCCCTTGAGGGACAAAGCACTTATGTTCCTAAAATGTTCAAATGATTAAATGACACCGGGATTCACAAACAAATTTATATGGTATAAAGTAAAAGCTGTTTTTCGCGTATATTGTAAAAAGCAAATTTTAATACTAAAATTCCGGTGCCAATATGGCATAAGGGAATTAAAATTAAGTGGTATATATAATATACCGGTGCCCTTCAAGGGGATATTACAATCGTTTCATTTGCAATGACAGGAGGTTGTCTTGGTTGTTACAATGTGGCGGAACTATTACCATAAATTTATATTATTACCGGTAAAAATAAATATCGGTTTTTGCCATTATTTTGGATTGAAATTTTCACTTAATGAGGCGTTCAAATAAAGTGAAATTTTTTGCATAAATGTATTGGTGGGAGTTTGCAGCCGTTGTAATGAAACCCCTGCGAAAGCGGTTACAGTTGAAGCTTCATTATTTTAAGGATTTGTCAATTCCACTTTCTTAACCCTTTGACCTCTGATGGTAGAATTTTCTACCACATAATTTTAATTCCGAAATGTCATAACGGCACCAGAAAATTTGATCAAATTTATTTGAAAAAGGTTTAATGCATATTTTTGTGTATATGGTTAACCGGTTTTTTCTTTGCAAAATACTGGTGCCAATGTGACATTTGGAATTTTGAAGAAATTTACCCACCAGAGCTCAAAGGGTTAATAGTTCCGTCTCATGATTCGTTTGTACAGGTGCTGGAATTTCAAAGCACGAAATTCATTGGTACCAGTATTTTCCTATAGAAAATCTCTCTTTAAATAATGCGAAATGTTGCATGTTTGAACTAAATTTATTTGTTTTTATTAAAAAAACAGGAATTTCCTAAGGAAACTAACGGCACTCGTACGATTCATGTAATAAATTTACTTAAAACCCTCTGTGAATGAGACTGTGACGTGACTATTAGGTGATTTATAATTATGCCAGCTTGTGACACTTATTTGGGGATTCTAATAAAATAATCTTCATGATAGTAGTTTCGTGACGAATACACATGCTACTCAAAATGAACTCACTCAATTTTTTTGTCAGAAAGAAGCGCTCATGGTGACTTCTCAGTAAAATCGCGACTTCTAAGAATTAACATTTTACTCCATTGTGACATTATTTTGTGCCTTATCACAATATATTATATAATATTCGCCTTAACCCTTGGAGCTCTGATGGTAGAATTTTCTACCACATAATTTGAATTCCGAAATGGCACATCGGCACCAGAAAATTCGACCAAATTTATTTGTAAAATGTTTAATGCATTTTTTTCATGTATATTGTTAACCAGTTTTTTTCTTTGCAAAATACTGGTGCCAATGTGACATTTGGAATTTTGAAGAAATTTACCCATCAGAGATCAAATGGTTAAGGCGCAACACTAGTCACAGAAAAACACCCGGATGATAATGTAAAGTCTATGGGGATGTTCTTTTCAAATATCTCGCTCAAATTTTAATATTTTTACATGATTTTTTTGTAGAAGATAGCTGAGGACGATCCACAACCGGCCTAGTTTTTACTACTTCGATTTTGCTTATATAATTTTTTTATTGTGATAGTTTCAAATTCAGAACAAGTTTAAACCGGTTTTGAAATTAAAAGTAATTTATTTTTAAAAAAAAATCTGAAACCAAAATTGAAAAAGTAAAAACTAGGCCAGTTGTGGATCGTCCTCGGCTATCCTATGCAAAAAAATCATGTAAAAATATTAAAATTTGAGCGAGATGTTTGAAAAGAACGCCCCCATCGACTTTAAATTATCATCCGGGTATTTTTCTGTGACTAGTGTTGCGCCTTAATAGTAATAATGAGATGAATGATATAAATATGTCCCATTTTGTTTTACCGTAGTGACATCACACTTGTAACAATGTTTAACTTAAAAGAAACGACACATCGAGTAGCTGTAATGTGTGGTGTGGGATAGTAATTAATTTTGTACATATTGTTAATGTAATTTTTTATGTATTCAAGTGTTCGAGATTCAGTAGTTTGTATTCGTTCCGGGATCGTACGCATCAAAGGAGTCTGGGGATTTTAGGTGTTTTAGTCCCAAAAATTTTGTAAAATAATGGTCGTTTTATCAGAAAATCTAATTTGTTTTCATTAAATAAAAAAATTTTATCTTTAAAAATTTCTGGTAGAAAGTGCTTGAATGTGCTTGAAGCGTATGCTGAACTTTTTGATACTTTTGTATCTTAATATGACACAAATGCAATAAAACTCATCGTTATTATGTTAAACATGAGAAAAAAATTCACTACATGTTACACGCGAAATATCCATAGCTTCCAATATTACGGTTTTTTACTTCAATAAGAAATTTCATCAGATTTTAACACAGATGTTTCATAAAGCAAAGATTGGTATTAAAAAACGTTGTTGAAAAACGTACAAATTGGCAGCCATGAGATATCGAATGCACTTACATTTCCTGTACTGAATTAGGGTTGTAGTTGAACCTTCATCATGAAACTAACGAATAACAGTCACAATTTTAACACCACTGTTGTCAAATATTTATATCCGTTCTCTTTGGCTATTGTAAATATTGTACAGATCTGTTATGAAAATTGCTGTACATATACGTATAACTAATTAATAATATATTCCTTAACGAAAAAATAGTTAAATATTTCGTGATTAAATAGAGCAAATATGACTATTAGCAAATTGTAATATATTTTTTTAAATTATAGACACATTTTTCCAAAGACTAAATCGTGTCCTACAAATGAAAGCGTATTGTAAAGAATTTTATATTATTTAATAACAAAATCAACGTCTTTGCTCGCGTAATTTTTTAAATATGCCAAATAATATTTGTATGTTTAATTTTTATTAGAAGAACTTGTTTTAGGAATAATATAAAATTTGCTAATTAAGCGATATTTTGACCAAACTTCATCATTACACTGTGTTAGGCAGAAATGAGACATTAATTAATAAGAATTGAAATATTTAAGAAAAAAATAAAACTAATCCTAAATAAATGACAATTTAAAAAAGGATTTTTAAGCTTTTATGCTTATTTCATATGCTCATTTCAGTATTTTTTTTTCATGTTTTCAATTTTTTAGTAACCATCTTCATAGTACGCACTTATATATTAATGCTTTGTTCTCATATGTCCAGTCTGAAAGGACATCATCTTTCTTTGCAAAATTTGTTTTGGCCTCCAGTAATAAAGAAAAATAAAATATTTCTTATTTACGCAAAACTGATTATTGATGCAGAATGTCACAATGTTATAGCATCTGAATATTTTTTTTATTGGGATGGATTCCAAATTCTTACTAGTAACTTTAGATAATAATTATTACTTTATGAGATGATCGATACTATGCTAATAAAGTTAAACAAAATTAATATTCAAAATTTTCCTGTGTGAGTTTCAATACTATTGAGAAGTCGGTCGATTAGTGATTATGCCACAATTTGTGTCTCTGGTCTTGAGTTTTTCGAAAGGCAGCGGTTTCACTCTTGCACCCAGTTTGGGTTAGTGGTATCGACAGAAGATACATCCTATGTAGGGCTGCCACAGATGACTATTTTTTAATTTTATCTTGCACCACTTTCTCAGAACACAAATTTTTGCCCTACGGTTTGATAACATTTGCAAGAAAATTATACTGCAAAATTTATTTATTTTTTAAATAAAGGTGCGAATAGAAAAGAAAAATAGTCGTCTGTGGCAGCCCTGCCTATAGAGAAACAGGGACAAATACCGTGCAATTGATACCATTATTTATGAAATCGCTTCGGTAGTTCCAGTAATTGCCGTCTACAAATATAGAGCTGCCAAGTCTCCGGCTTTTTGGATAGCGGTATTTTAATACAGTAAGTGTTCCTTTATTTACTTCGGACATTTAGGCGATTTAAAAGAACAGCATTTTCTCTAATATAACAGAGGTGTGTGAAAATCTGGAGACATGGCAAATCTGAAAATAAACAAATATACAAACAAGCAAACGTCACTTCTTTGTAATACCAGTAGAGATAGAGATATGTGAAAGTATAGTGAAATTTACGTTAACCCTTTGAGCTCTGGTGGATAAATTTCTTCAAAATTCAAAATGTCACATAGGCACCATTATTTTGCAAAGAAAAAAATTGGTTAACGATATACGCGAAAAAAAAAACCACATTAAACCTTTTTCAAATAAATTTGGTCGAATTTTCTGGTGCCATTGTGACATTTCGGAATTAAAATTAAGTGGTAGAAAATTCCACCATCAGAGCTCAAAGGGTTAAAGTCAGGGATGCAAGCGCTATGTAAAAAATGACCGTTTGGCACCATTAAATTTTTAAAGTGTTTCTCGCCTTATTTAATGGCAAGATATCTGATATTTACTAAAGTAAAGAATAGTGTTAAACTTTAGTGGTTAAAATCATGCAGCGCTTTCATCCCTAGTTATAGCGCGCTCATATTTTACATTCACTTGTTTTTCTAAAATATAAGTATGAGGCTGAAAAATACGACTCATCCAGCGGTCAACGTAAAAATTGAAGATAACACGGGAAAAGAATACTTTTACAGAATTGCCAAAATTTCGAATTCTAAAACTTCACTATTTTCGTTTAGAAAATTTTGCTTTATTTAATCTCACAATTCTTCGAATAAAGAAAAAAAACTCCTATGGCAAAAGATCGATGTTCTAAAAGTTGGAGGCTTGACTGTTCAGTATTTATAATGTATAACATTAATGATATTCTTCACGCAAATTATATTTCTATTAAAAAAGTATTTCTAAAATTTTTACGTTATAGGAATAAACAGAATATAAAATTCTTTTTGTTGGAACTTCACTATTCTTCATCTGAATAAAAGATTACAAAAAGGATATTTTGAGCTAGAAAATCAAGAACGGTTGAATGAAAGAAAAGATTATAAATCAAGTTTCAATGCGAGTTTCGTGAAACATGGAAAATTATTCTACTTTCTTTTCAATTGAAAAAAAAGGGAATTGCAACATTAACATACTACAAAGCGTTGATAACGAGTAGTCACTTCTGTAAAACTCGAAGTAGTTTCTGCAGAGTTTAACTTTTGTGAATTTCGACTGTTTAATCTAAAGTATCTTATAGAATTTCTTTTCTTTCTGTGTAATTTCTGTTTTCTATTGATTTATTTTCTGCTTAAAAATCTTGAAATTGAATTTTCACTTTAAATATTACGTTATTTACATTTTCTATTTTATAATGATTCTGAAAGAAAATTATTTACGAATAATTTCATATTCTGATTGCATATTTTTTTTAATTCATGCAATTCTTTTTTGAGAATAAGAGAAAAATCCTGAATTTGGATTTGTATCATAGACTATTATAGTGGTAGGTAGCTCTCGGATAGCAATGTTAATACTTAATCCTATAGCGGGCGATTTTTTACAAAAAAAGGACGCCTAATTTTAAGAATACTGGTACCAATAATTTTAATTAAAATCTACTTTTTATGAAGTATGGGAAAACATAGAAGTTATTTTTGTCTAATAAATTCGTATTTAAATTCTGGTGTGACACTATCATTTCATCATTTTACAAACAGAATTACTCCGCTCCGGAAAACGTTATGAAATAGATATCTTCAACCTTTTTAATTGCAAAATTTCTATCATTAAATTAGGCGAAAATACTATGTGTAGTGAGATGTGCAAATGTCATTTTATCATGCTATCAATGTAGGATGAAAATAATAAATTTTAGCACTGCTCAGTTCATGAGTGTGAGCGTGTCTAACATTTTTATTTAAAAATTAGCTTTATACTTCAATGATTTAAAGCTCAAAATTTTAATTAAAATATTTTCATGTTTTCCCAATATTTATCAATGGTGCAGTGTTAAAATTTTCAATTTTAAACCATTATATGGCTCAGAGTCAGCAAAAGTGTTAAAAGTTAGTTCAAGTTCTAATTTCAGAAATTCTGTGTTTGGTGAATCCTAGAGTATGGTTTGCCATTCTTAGTAAACCATTCTAGCCAATCACAGATTGTCCGTCATTGAATCTACAATGTACGTTTAGGATAACAAGGCGTTTTTATTTTGTCAGATTTAAACACTTAATCGGCGCGCCCGAGACATTCACGGGCTGCAAGCTGCACTTCTTTTGTTCAGAATTGTTTGATTCCCACCAGTTTATAAAAAAGTGTAATTGGTTTTATTCTGGTATCATGTTACTTGTCATTAAATAAGAAGAATATTAGTTTTCAAAAAGGGGTGGCAATAATGAATTTGAATTTTTAAACCGTAATTTAATGTGACCATTAAAGGGTCAATCTTAACGATGAATAAAGATTTATCAGGGTTCGCACACTCCTTATATTTTTTAAGGACTCTGACACCACTATCAATGATAAGAAAATTTATATTTAATTTTTAATAAACATATATCGCCACCACCAACCTTATTCTGAAATTTCGCGATTTTTTTTCTGAAGTATATTACGCTAGTATTTTAGAAGAGGGGTTATGATCTCTATATTTTTATTAACAATGTAATAGGGGAAAACAGAGCAATGCTTACCCAGAAATTTTATTTTGTAATTGAAAGCAAATATTTACGGAGATCTAAAAAGTTATATTTTATTTAATAAAATTTCTGGGTCAAAAAATGATTGTTTGATCCGCGGATTATAGGCAGGAAATTACGGTAAGTTTGGAAACATTTCACTTTGAATACAAGCAATGTTCAAACATTTTGGTGGAGGAAAATTTACAGATTTGCATTTCGCAATTAAAATTAAGTGGGATATATTTTATCCCACCACTCTTCAAGGAGTTAAAGAGCCTGGAAGGGTTGTCAATTTAACCTCTGTTCTTATTCAGAATATCTGAATTCGCACCGGAAATTATAGCAATACAAGGGTGTATTCAAATCCGAGTTTATTTTTTCCTCGCTTTAAAATTCATTATTGTTCTGAAGCGCATTTAGCGGCAGATTCTTTTATTTGGAAACTGTTTTATGTGCCGTGCTTGTCGATGTTTTTGTAAGGACAGAATATTTTGAAAAAATGCTATCAAATTTGGTATTTTGACCCGAATTTTCCGAAAAAATGATCCTGTTGATAATATAATTACTTATAAATCAACATCTAATTAATAGAGCGAAAAATTGAAAACACACGGCTGCTTATACATATCTTCAAAAATCACGTCAACAAGTTTCATATTACAACTTTTAATTTTTTTTTTTTTTTTTTTTTTTTTTTTTTTTTTTGAAAATTTGATAGATAATTACGAGTTGCTGAGATTGGAAAAATAAATTTTTGCTTACACCCTTAAAGTAAAGATTCCTATTTTACGATCTCCGGCAAAAAATATGAAATTTTGAAATGAAAATAGAGACCAAATTATCAACCTTGTGGTCTGGTAATAACATTTAACCCTTTGAACTCTGATGGTCGAATTTTCTACCGCATAATTTTAATTCTGAAATGTCACACGACACCAAAAAATTCAACCAGATTTACTTGAAAAAAGTTTAATGCATGTTTTCGTGAATACCGTTAACCGGTTTTTTTCTTAGCAAAAAACTGGTGCCAATGTGACATTTGGAATTTTGAAGAAATTTACCCACCAGAGCTCAAAGGGTTAAATTGTTGTGATACTTCAATACCTATACCGAGAATACATCATACATTTTTAGCCATAAGTGGCGTATTTTTAGTAATTTTTCTATGTGGTTTGTTTTAATATTCCCATAAAAAGTTACTCATTAATATGTATATTTCAAGAAAAATGGAATTTTCAGAAGATCCAAGAGTACTGTTCCACTGCATGGAAGTTTATCGAGCATAGTTTAGATTAAATTTTAAAAACGTGAAACCAACTACGCGTGAACGCATATGTGCCAACGATTATGGATATGTAATATCAGTATTTCTTACCGTATATGTAGCATCTAAAGCAAAGATATTACATTGGAATTTTTTTTGTTCCAAAGTTCTGAATTCGTACCAAAAACTCAAATAGATTTTGTTTTGCTATATTTAAGGAGAGACCTTTTGACGATTATTCAAATAAAAAATTATTATTCAGAAATTTACGATGATTAAACCAATCTGCGAACTGTGGTCGGAGATTGGAGTACAGAAAAATACTCAAAAGTTTTTTGAAAAATGTTGATAGCTGTATTTAAAAACGCAAAATATCTGTTTTAAGTCTTTTAAGAGCTTCTCTGATTTGACCGTACATCATACGGGCAACGTGTTTTTGCCAATTATAATTTGCCCGTACGTGGTACGGACTTGATTTATTTTTCTCACAAGAAAATTTTTATAGCAAATTTTGCATTATTTAATCCGAGCATTTTTCTGATTCAATTATGCAAAAATTTCTTTTTCGAAAAGCCGTTGTTAAAGTATTAAAAATTTTGTAAAAGACGCAAAAATATACATTATTTGAAAGTTTAAAAAAATATTGATCAGTTAAATGATTAACTCTTATAAGGATAAGCAGTTGTATGTTTGTAATGATAAATTCACGCCGGAATTTTAAAAAATATTTACTTCAAAATAGAATTTTTTCCCTCCAAAAGTTATAAAAGTAAGGTTTAATTACTTTTTTTTCTGCTGAAAATCTTGATTAAAATTTGGTAAGATCAGTGTTGCCGTCTCTGGCCAAATTTTTAATAAGACATATTGAATTCAAAACAGAAAATTTTGAATATCAGTTTTCGTTTAATTCATTTATTTAATATATATCATCTAGTAAAGTAAAAATAACTATTAAGACCTACTGCTGAGAAAGCGTTTTACCTACATGAAAAATCACTCGGATACACTGGGTTGGCTATAATGTGTCCCACCAATTTTGCCAGTTGGGCCACTCTTTTTGTACAAAGATTTTTAACCCCTTAATGGTCGCATTAATGTACGATTTAAAAATTTAAATTTATTATTGCCACCACTTTTTTGAAAAAAAATATTCATCCTATTTAATCGCAAGTAAAACGATATCAGAATAAAACCAATTACACAATTCTATAAAACTGGTGGGAATCAAACAATTCTGAATAAAGGCAGTGATACTTGCGGCCCGTGAATGTCTCGGGGCGACGATTAAGTTGATAATTCAGACGAGAAGTAAAGAATGGTATTCTATGTTTTATTTGCGAAATTTTTGGTGTGAATTTGAAATTTCAGATTAATATTGAAAGCCAAATTGACAACCCTGTATTCCACCGTCCTTCAAGGGGTCAAAAAAAAAGTTGATAGGATGTTTACATGCACCCCTTCGTTAGTGTTGCCATGTGGTCGGCGTAAGTTTGTGCTTGAAACTGTCTGGGCACCAGTATTTTAAAGCGATTTTCTGTGCCATATCTAATGGCAAAAATATCTGCAAATAAGGATAGTGAAATAAATTGTAAAAAATTAGGGACGACCAGATCATTTGAAGCTTTGATTTACGTAAGATACTTGACAACACTACACTATCCGCCACGCCACTTTTTCTGAACAGTTGCTTTATTTTGTCTTAGAAAAACAAGCGATTTCTTATCTTTGCGAAAATGTTACTCTTGTATTAACAGTTTTGTTAGAGGAAAATTAGTCTTGTGTAAAATGTTTGCATTAACTTTTTGAACTTAATTAATGTTCTTTTTTTTCCTTTCAAAACTTACATATTGATTTTTTTTTCTACGAAAATCTTACACAAAAGAAAAAAAGAGGCAAAAAAGTTCTTTGTATCGTTCAGTCTGTAAATTCTAGAAAAGAAAAATCAATTCAGTTGAAAGAGAGCTTTTAAAAAGAAAAATTTGAAATCTTTACACGTACAGCCCCCGGCTCTTTAAAATAACTCTCAGGATCTAGTGTTTCTAAAATTATTCCTTTAATTTTTTTTTTTCCATTTAGTTTCTGTTACACAATCCTTCAAATGCTACTCATTTAATAGTTATCAAAAATATGCTCTGTGTTCGAAACGTTACTTTATAATAGAGCAAATACCAGATGAATTTATAATTAAGTACATTATTACAATTTGTTAAATGCATGTTAAAAACCGAACTCATATTTTTCAATTTTCTGTGGAATATTACTTTTAATAATCCCATATCTTCACAAATATATTGATAGAATAATATACAAACAATCATGAAATTTAAGAATGTTATTTTCAGCTAGATTCTTTGAAAGAACAGAAAAATATTTTAGGCTTTCTTTTACATAAAAATATAATTTTAGTTAATAAAATTATTAATAAATTAAGAAAATATCATATTGTGATAATTAATAAATCGTGAATTATTACCTACATCACTTTTTAACCACTTGAAGGGTGTCGGTATATTATATTTACCGCTTAATATTAATTCACAAATGTCACATAATGCACCAAAATTTTAAAGTTAATGCTAAAAATGTTCCAAATTATTCAGTGTTCGCACACTATTTATATTCTTTAAGGATCTGGCACACCACTGTTATGATCTGAAAACTTATTTTTTAAGAGACCAGAATGCGCAACCATCACCTTTATTCTGAAATTTCTCAATATTTTTGTGCTGTAAAATACATTAAAAATACTGTAAAAATTTTGTAGTGAATTTGTGCGAACCCTGTTATAATTTTGGAAATTAGACATTTGCCTTTGATTTTTAATTCATACGTCCATTTCCTCTAAACTTTACGCCACATCACTGACTGGTATGTTCTGCTCTCCAAGATGGTAGACGGGGATACTGGTTTCGAACCCAATCGAGCCCGTTGGCCCATTCTTAGTTATCTTCGAACCTTGGGAAACCTTGCTTAAATATGGGTTAGGTTCCCTTAGAAAACCCCCTGCGGAAACCCTCCCCCTAGGGCTGGTGTAGATAATCGGTGTAGATCCCTGGTGTAGATAATCGGCCGTCATAAACAACACCAACACACATACACACGCCTAACTTTACAGGTATGTTTCTAGGTGGGTGTACCTTAAAAGGCAAACTAATTTTCCTGTATTTATTGCGCATAACAATTTTCCTTTTATAAATTCAGGATAATTGAATAAAAATATATAACCACACATAAACAATTAAAAGCCTTGAAGGGCGGTGATGCTGCCATGGCATCACATAATTTTTATCTTTAAATGCTACATTGGCACCCGAATTTTTTAATGAAAATTTCACTTATATTAAGCATGCGATAATATACATTTTCTTGTTTACACATAGATTTTCTTTTAACCCCTTCGCAATGGGATCCTTTTACAAAATGTGTAATGTTTTTTCACCGTTTTTAAAAAACAGAAATTTGTGCCTTTTTAGCACTTTCCAACAAAGTTGAAAAGTGCTTATGCATTCGGTTTGTCTGGCCGTCTGTCCGTCTGGCCGGATGGCCGTCTGTCCGTCTGTCCGCGCTCTAACTCCCGTAAATATACTCGGATTGCTATGAAATTTTTATGCGTTATTGATGTTTACCCTAGCACGAACCCTATTGAAAATGAAATATCTACCATGATTAGTTTATCTACAGAGAGAATCAAAAGTTTCCCATTCCATTACGGCCTATGGGGAAAAATCGTTAATATGCTCCGATTGCCATGAAATTTTAGGACGTTATTGATGTTTACCCTAGCACAAGTCCTATCGAAAATGAAGTTTCTACCATGATTAGTTTATCTACAGGGCGAATCAAAAGTTTCCCATTACATTACGGCCTATGGGGAAAAATCGTTAATATACTCGGATTGCCATGAAATTTTAGGACGTTATTGACGTTTACCCTAGCGCAAGTCCGATCGAAAATGAAGTTTCTACCATGATTAGTTTATCTACAGGGCGAATCAAAAGTTTCCCATTACATATTTTAAATATATTAAGCTTTTTCATGTATAATAAAATTGATATATGTCTCTGAAGCTTAATATAAATTATACGCTACTGTCTTGCATAATATGAAGTACATAGCATTTACAGGGCTATACAAAAGATTTCAAATAGTATATTTTTTCCGAAGTACCGTATATGTGTCCGATGATGGCTGATGGAGGGATGAAATGCATTTTAATTATGATATGCGCGTTTATATTTCGCTAAATATATGCACATTATATGGTGTGTATAAATGTTATAGTTGATATACAGGGCTACCCATAAAGAGCTCACCAACGTTACTGAATATGAGCGTAAATTATTTCAACGTGGTTCTTAAATAAGCTATGCATTCTTACGCTGAGCTTCATTCAATTTACTGACAAATGTTTGCAGAATATAGATAAAAGGATATACAGGACCACGCAAAGAATTCGGTACATGGACGCGTATGAATGATGATTTATGAGAATGTGATTTCAGTTGTTTTAAAAGTGTTTTAGTTTACAATAAATTTCAGCCTAATGCTGACGTGTAATAAAGGTACAATGGAAACTACAGGGCTGAACAAAAGTATTCAAGTATGTTTCCATCTAATAGTATGAATTGTTGAAAAAGAAATCTCAAGCTACTGGGTATTTTCTTGCTAAGCTAAATTTTCCCATTATATGAACTGACATATGAAATACAGGGCTGTTCTAATGTACTGGAATACATATTTGGGTATACTTGGCTATATACTATTATTTCCCAAAATAACAAAGTTTTGTTAAAGATTTCATTAAGTGTTGGAAAGTGCTTCATAATCTATGCTTAACGCATGATTTTTCATACTTGTTAAATCGAGAAAATGCTTCAACTAAGTACCGTAATTGCCTGCGTATAATCCGCGGATCAAACAATTCTTTTTCGACCCAGAAATTTTATTTTGTAATTGAAGACAAATATTTACGGCGATCTAAAAAGCTATATTTTATTTAATAATACTTATGGGTCGAATAATTATTGTTTGATTCGCGGATTATGCGCAGGAAATTACGGTAATGCTTATTTTACTGCTAGGGATAAAGAGAGCTTTTGCGGCACGTAAACATGTCACTCGTCCCCTAGGGGTTAAATACTGGTGTAAATCAAATATTTCAACATTTGAGAAACACAAGTATCTCGCTCCTTAATTAGTTAAGAATTAAAAAAAATAGCAGTGAAAGTAGAATATAATTGCTGTCCCCAATGTAGCGCAGTCAGTAGGAATTAGTAAAACTGTTAAAAGGGAAAAACTATATACCGTAATTTCGGGTGTATAAGCCGCAGATCAAACAATTCTTTTTCGACCTAGAATTTTTTAAGAAACAAATATAACTAGTTAGATCGCCGTAAATACTTGTCTTCAATCACTAAATAAGATTTCTGGGTCAAAAAAGAATTGTTTGATCCGCGGCTTATACACCCGAAATTACGGTATTTTAGAATACCGTTACTTAAATTCTTAGATCCTTGTCTGTGATTTAATAAGGCTCAGATTAATTTTCCTGCATGCCGGGGGCTAACAGTCATACCTGTTAAAAGTTATACTGTGAAGTGATGTTACTACAAATTAACAAAGATTAATTACAATTTTCATAGTCATGTAGCATCATTTTAGAAAGAATAATTATAGAGAGACCTTTAAAATAATTAGTTTAAAATTAACGTAAAAACTTCTACTGCTATATAAACAGATTTATTAACGCAAAAATATGAGCATGGAACAGTTTTTTGCTAATTTTTATGAAAGAATTTGCATGTCACTTGATATCCGAAGAATTTATTATTTCTTTTAAATTCTTTCTCGTTTGCTGAAAGTTTGCTAATTATTTTAAGAAACCATTATTTATATAATTTCAAAAATCTTGTTTCTGAAACTTTTCTGAAATCGTATGATTTATGATGTAAAAGTGTTTCTTTGTGAGGGGAGGATTCACGAAAATAAGAATATTTTTTTACGGAATTCAGACTTATTTTAATTTAATTCTTTTTCTAAATTTAAATTTGAAAGATCGATAAAAATAAACCTTAAGTATTAAATGCACGTATTTTATTCATATCCGTCAATGTACTGGTTTTCTTCAAGTTTTTTTTTCTTAATAGTGATATTTTATCCCTATTAGTGCTATCTTATCACTATAATGATATCTTAATCATTAATAGTGATATCTTATCATTATTAATGAGAAGATAATTTATATTTAATTTTTAAGAAACAGAATCTTCAGCCACCACCTTTTTTCTCAAATTTCGCAATATTTTTCGGCAATGAAATACTTTGAAAATACTGCAAAAAATTAGTAGTAAAATGGTGCGGACTCTGGCAAACTTCCACCATTAAAATGCAATTAAAATTTTCGTCTTTTTTACCACAGAAACTCCACATGAAATGGCTATTAAAATTTTTGTTAAAATTTACTGGTTTTGCCCCATTGGTAATCATTCTCTGATTGGTGGCAGAATTTTTTGAAAAAAAGGTGAGAGGGCATAACTGAATAATGGAGATATGAATAAAATAGAGCAGACGCGGATAGTGTGCTATTTGCAGGTTGCGAATGAAGTGACAGAAGATGGTGCCACATAATAGCAACTTCTTTTTCGAATTTTATTAGGGTAGTGATGAAAAGAATGTAAGGTCAGAATTTTTCTATTCGCATAAATAATTCGAACATAGCTGGCAAATTTTGTCATTTAAAAATTCAACTTAGACCAGAAATTTCATATAGAAAAAAGTTTCTTATTTGAATTGGAATTAATTTAAGAGCCACCAGAAAAAACATAAAAAACCTTTAAGGTTCAAAATTTTGCAAGATAACTGATTGAAAAAAATTGTAACGGAAGGCAACTGCATTTTTGTCTTTTGTTTTTACAAAATCTTTGATGGTAATTGATTAAAAATACATACAAAGGTTCTAACCTGTGTTTTTGAGCTTGTCCGAATGATTCATTTCATAGTAAATCATTCATTCTGCCCGTCAATATATCACGGCCTTATTAATGCTGGGGCAGATTTTTTTTCTAATGAAAAGGAATATATATATATATTTACAATACTAGTGGCTCTGCTCCCTGCTCGTCAACCCCCATTCAGACACAGCAGATTCTAAAAACATGCTAATTTGATCGACGGTAAAATATTAGGAAGGATTGAATTATAATTAAAAAACCAGTAGCGATCTTCTTGTAAACGGGTTTCCATTAATTTTCCTTTGCTCGGAGAATTTTAAGGTCGAATCAGTTTCTGTTTAAGAAATCCAATGGCTGTTTTTGTCTTTGATTAAATAAGATCAATTAAACATTCAAAATAAGCCAATATGGAATGAATTACCGTAATTTCCGGCGTATAATCCGCGGATCAAACAATTCTTTTTCGACCCAGAAAATTCTGAAAATACAATCTAACATTTTACATCGCGGTAAATATTTGGCACCAATTACTAAATGAAATTTCTGGGTCGAAAAAGAATTGTTTGATCCGCGGATTATACGCCGGGAATTACGGTAAGTAAATAAAATCTTTGTGTCCCGGTATTTTTTAAATACGCTTAAAAAGCTGTTTTAAATAATACATTTTAAATGTATCGTTTTAAATCTGAGGTTGTTACCTCCAAAGCTTTCTTTCCTTTTTTAATATTCACTTAAAAATACTTCTTCTTGTTCGAAAGGAAGTACTATTTGTGCTATCTTGGAAGTCAAAACAATTTTTAAAATGATAGTTTCAAAATAGGAAATAAATTCCAGGAGTTATTTTTTGTGTTGTGGTGAGCATATTTTTAATTTAATTTATTTTGCAATATTATTGTCTGGTCATTGTAAATATGACGTAATTTCTCCTAATTACAGCTTTTAAAGCATATTGATTTTATTATTTTAAAATTTTATTTCTCTTTTAAAATTCACATAAAAATAATTTTGTTGCTAGAAAGAAAATATTTTCTTTTGCACTGCCTGAAAGTTGGCAACAATAGTTTAAAAGGTTATCGAGAAATGTAAAATAAATGTGTCATGTAAATATGTTTTTAAATTTAAACTATTTGGCAAGATTTTTTATTGCATATGGCTCACGGCTTTTAATCCATATTAATGCATATATTATTTTAATATTTTCTTTCCCTTTTAAAACTCACGTGCAATAGTAATTTTATGCCGTAATTAAAATAATTTCTTGTTTTTAATATATAATCATTTAATTCTTATCTGTAAGTTTTTTTTATGTTTATAACAGTAACGTGTAAACAATTTTTTTATTTGAAAGAAATACTATTCTTTGCGCTGTTTTTACAAATTGGCAACAAATTAAAATAAAAACTTTTTTCTAAAATATATGAAAAATATCTCTCCAAATGCTATAAATAGGAATTCAAAATGGAAATAAAATGTCAAAAAATAAGTCAAATTAAAAAAAATAATAATAATTAGAGTCTGCACACCGGGAACTTCTAATGTATAAAATGATTTAAAAATGATTCAAATACTAGTTATAGTTTTTACTCCTACAAAACTTTTCAATGGAATCATTTTGGCCAATTTTAGCATTAAATATCTTTCTAAAAATTATTCGATTTAAAAACTGTCTACATCAGCTTGTTTATCAAATATTTCTCTATAACACTAATTATTTTCATATTTTTGTGCGCAGTAGTTTTCTTAATATTAACAAAGAAATTCTCCCAGTCACAAAAAAATTCAACGTCAGCGGCTGTGACAGTTGCTTTTTTTTTTTTTTTTTTTTTTTTTTTTTTTTTTTTTTTTTTTTAGAGAGATTTATGACAAAATTTCTATATGAATAAAGCATTTAAGTAAAGGTGATATTTTTTATACAAATTAACAGGTGGAAGTTTGCCCCAAATTAACTCTCATTGACAAGAAGATTGTCTAGTTTGTCATAATATGGAGCAATCGTAAGGTCGGGCTATCGCAAGACCAAGCTCCATCTTACAAAATGAAATAGAAATCGTCGGTATTATGTCAAATTATACAACATGTAAACAAATGGGTTACTTTTTTTAAATTCACATTTCTTGATTGGCACTACTTTTCTGAAACCCTTGTTATCGCCTTGAATGTCATTAAATAAAGTCGAATAATCCGAGTTTCATTCTTTCATAAACGTAGGACCAATCAATAAATATGACTTTAAAAAAATGAAATCCACCATTTCCATATTGGATAATTCGACAAGGTATCGAAGATATATCTGGTTTAATATTCAAAGAAATATTATATGAAATGATAAGAAGGAAATTCTTAATCAAATTTACTGGTGGAAATTTGCTTTTGCTTTCATCAGAATCTCTGGTTGCAATCTCTCATCATCTGGTTACAGTTGATTGCTTCACCATTTTGAGAATATACTAGTTCCTCTTCACTCATAGTTCCAGATGATCATGATGGACGTGATTATAATCAAATGCCTCTAAACACTAGGCCTGTCCGTTGCTTCAAAACAGAAGTTGCCGTATGAGGTTTTTACAGCTTTTATACGATCCCATTCAGGGGTACAAAAATATAGGCTCCAGCAGGCAATCTCTCATAACTAAATTTATTTATTTATTTTCGCCTAATACTTCGTGTAAAATTCATGCTAGAATGCTGTTAAATTTTCTACGAAGAAAACTTTTAAATTTTAGTGGTGAAAGACTACCCGCTGGCGACTAGATTTTGCATCCCTGGTTCCAAGTTTCTGAATAACAGTATTTTATAAAAGTGTTTTTATTTTATTTTTAGGGTGTTTCAAAAATGGCGAAAATTCCATTTAATTCAATGCAAGAGCCACTACAAACGCTGAAAAAAATACGCCTACGATAACCATATTATCTGTGTCAGAACGTTACATTTTTTCTAGTATTCAGAAGGTTATTCATTCTTTTAATTAAAGAGTCGAAAGCACGTACATGTCACAGCGATTATTTGTTCATTCTGTCCATTTTATTTTTAAGACAATCTCTGTCATTCTTTTATACCAAACTATTTTCAAGGGAAATTTACGATAAAGAAATAGTTTTGTTAAATGCTGTATGATTTAATATAAAAATAGTCACCTGTTTTTGATTTTTCCCCACGTGTTATTAATTACCTAATATTACACTTCCCTTATCGATAGCTTATAAATATTTATATTTATGGATGAAAAAAGTTTATTTTATATTAATAAAAATAAATTTTATTCATGAGTCATTGAATTTCATGCCACTAACATGAATTAGAGTGGTATTAAATCTTTCAGGTACAGAACAATTATGTTCTTAAAATGATGAAATGATTAGCGGATACCAGAATTTATGAACGACTCTTTTAGTAATTAAAATCTCGTTGCTTTAACACTAGAACCGCCATTAGGGGTCAAAATGACCCCTGCCAGAATGATAATAGTCGATTCGAACCAGGATTTTCTTCATATGATATGTTAAATATATTCAGCACAAAAACAGACTAATTAAATAAGCTAAATAGTTTAAAATTAAAATTCTGGTGCGAAACACTTTTTATAAAACTTTAGTAAAATACCCGGCTGTTTTAGTGTTAAGACTTTTAGCTCTAGTGGATAATTTTTTTTAAATTCCGATTGTCACATTGACACCAATATTTTGCAAAGAAAAAATTTGTTTAACGGTATACACGATAAAATGCATTAAACCTTTTCCAAAAAAAAATGGTCGAATATTCCGGTGTCAAAAATGACATTTAGGAATTAAATTTAACACTAGGAGGATGGGAATTTTCGCACAACTTTCATAAAAAATATTTAACACCAGAATTTTTATATAAAACTATTTAAGATACTTCATTAACTCATTTTGTCATTGTTTCTTTTAAAAATATTTTAGAAAGAAATTTATAGTTCGAACCGAAAAAAAATTCCCTTAGTAAGGGCCAAATTGGCTCCTCGCCATGTTTCTAGTGTTAAGTAGCAGAATCAACTATCATAGTTCAAAGGGCTTACCGTTTTAGTGCCAAATATATTTTTTCAGATATATACTACCAAAATGCCAAAAGTAAAGAAGGCTGTTTTTGCAGATAATTTGTATTACATTTTGAAATTAATATTAGGCATATAAATAAAATAAAAAATAAAAAATGTTTCTTTTTTTAAAGTATGATCCAAAGTAGACAGAATGTGATTTTAAAAAAAGTAAAAAAGCGCACATGACATTCATCAATGCGCGAACAATGTGAACTGTCTACAGGAGTGCTATCGCACCGCCGCGCCAGCATTCTTCACGTTCCTACCTACAAGCGCCATGGCGATCTTATGCACTAAAAGGGTTAAATTTTCATCAAAGAAAAGTTTTATTAAAATATTCTTGGTGGTCTTTGTAAGTTTGGGATTAAAATTAGGTGATCTCTACTTTCAACAACTGAACCGGAAAGGGTTGAAAATTAAAAACTTTTAATTTCTGTAGAGATATCTATTAAAAATATTTGTCTGATAAGAATAACACTTTTAAAAATAAATGAAAATCAAATATTTATAACGAAAAAACAATTTCGCTGATAAACTTTTACATGGATGTCCTTATTTTATGTTTCAATACTGAATTTGCGAAGTAGATATCACATATTGTAAATAATTAAAAACATATTAGAAATTGATAATAAATTCGCTTATAAATTTTGGTAGAAGTTAATTATTTCAAACAGATTTACCCCGCGTCGAAAAGGGTAATGAGCACGTGAAAAAAATCATATTTGCATTGCTTCCTTTATAATTTGCATTCACTTCTTGAATCAGTCATGACTGATAATTGTAAAAAGTGAAGTTGATAGCAATAAATAATCATATCTGAGCCGATACAGCTCAAATTGATATGCAATGTACAAAGTTTCAGAAGAAAAAATCGAGATTATTGAAATATAGATAGTTTCGGTCGAATTCCTGGCTTGCTTTATGAAATCGCACAATTAACGCAATTGAATTAAGCGAACATTTTTGTAAGATTTTACTGGTATCCAAAAAGTAGGAAGGTTGGCAACTATGAACGTGTGAAAACTTCGAAATTTAATTCCATACAAACTAAAATGTTTAACATGTTTAGTTAATAAATTATCTCATTTATATAGAAGTTTACCAAACTCTCGGCGTAAAACTCTTAATTCGAAATTTCTGATGTATTCTCTTTAAAAAGATAAGTTTTAAAAAGGAATGTTTTGAATTATTTTTATTGTGGTTTTAAATCAACCAAATCAGCGTATGTGTCACTTTACACCAAAAATTCTAGTTAAGGCGGTGAATTTTTACACCAGTTAATTGCTAGTAGCTCATTATATCAATTTACTGGTGTTTCCCTGCACCACTATCAGTGTCAACTTAGTGTCCACCATTCTGAGGATTTTTTTTTTTTTTTTTTTTTTTTTTACATTTTATTATTCTGAGTATGGTGACCTTTTAATAGATGACGTAGAAAGTGTGCCTAAAGTGATTACACTACCAAATTATTGTTTTAATTTAGGCTGTAATGAATACAAATAAATGTACTATCCATACATTAGTTATTTTTAATTAAGTTCAAACTAAAATACAAATATACCAGGGCTCCCAAATGGTTCGCGAACTGAACACCAATATTATTTAACAGAAAATTTCATGGTAAGTTTCTACAGAATTTGTGCTAAACACGATTCCCGAAGCTGGTTTCTCTGCAATTTCGAAGAAAAATCTAAATAGAAAATTTTGGTAAGAAAATGTTGATGTTCAGTTGGGGGACCATTTGGGAGCCCTGATATACACATCACATAACAACATCACAATCTCGAGCACATACCTCCGAATAACTAAATCTGAAATTTATTTTCGATAGATTGAGTAGTTAAGTCACTAGGGAAACATATATAAGGAAAGTTTCTTTACGACCACCTTGTATGCATGAACTTGTTAAAAATATCAGGACTACCACTTGCAACTATTTTTTATTTCAAAGTCGCACCTTTATCTGAAAACAACAACAGCAACAAAAAAATACATGCTGAATGACAAAATGAGCAAGAGTTAATATACTACAAAAACTATATATTTAAAATAGTGGGACACGTAGACTACAAAAAATGTCATCAGTGACAGCCTTGAAATATAGCAGTATATATAATTGTTTTGAGTAATGCATCAAGCTATCCCTTTTAACATGCATGATATATGCGTGAAATCTTTAAGCTGTTAAATAAAGGAAATTGTCGTTCAAACCGTGATTATTTGACGTGGTTGAAAGTTAATCGTATCACATAAGATTGCAATAAAAGCAGTCTACTTATTTTTAAGTTCTAATATTATTTCAGATAGCTAATTAATAAGTTATGTATAAAAGGATATCATGGAACATCTTTACATGAACGGGACAAAAAATGCGTACCAATAAAGCATAAATTAGATTTTTATTCTTTAAAACGGTTATATGACGCGGTGTCTGATGTGGGGAGAAAAAATATTATGGTTTCTAAAAAACAAATAATTGAACAACTTATAAAACAACAAAATAGATGTTTTCTGAACAATATACAAAGACATTTGAGGAGAAGTTTTAATGCCAAAAAATAGATGTTGTATTGGAAAAGGATAGTTGAAGTTCCATAAATTCTAGGATGAACAAGTATTTTTTGGAAAGTATTTGTAAATGAAAATCTATGAGTTTTATAATAGGAAAAGTTTTCAGGTTTAAATAAAAAAGGAAATAAATATCATGTGGGTTTATATATATATATATATATATTGATTTACATATTGGATATATATATATATTGATACATGTTATAAGTACAAAACAAAGTTGTTTCAATTATTTATTTAGTTTTATGTGTCCTTATAAGAAAATATCAATCATATACTGTACTTTTCGGCGTATAATCCGCGGATCATACATTTATGGTTTGACCCAGAAGTTCTATTCAAAATTTAAGTTATTAAATGGATGTAAATATTTATCTTCAATTATTAAACAAAATTTATTGGTCGAAAAATGATTGTTTGATCCGTGGATTATAGGTCGAAAATTATGGTAAATAATGAAACTTCAAAAAAATTTTTGATTTAATTTTGTTTCACTTGGATTAAACCAATCCACTTTTCACTAATATTTGTTCCACATTTGAAATTATATATATCACTATTATTTATTACGAAATTGGAAGACTTTCGTGTCTTAAGAAATTTACCAAGTTAACCTTTGTAAAGATGATTGCACATTATTTGTCATTAAATATGTTCAAAAACTATTGCATAAAATTTATTGTTAAAAATAATGTGAAACAATTTTTTACATTGAATTTACTTATTTGAAAATACAATTTACTATAAATTCTGGCACTGAGTTATTAATAATGAGAAATTAACGTAAACTTGATATAGAGAAGCTTTAACTGTAAACATTTTCACAAAGAACCATTAACGTTGGGAAAAACTTACATTAGTGAATTTAAATAAAAAATTTCTCCTTATTTAAATGCCTTATTAATGCAATGTTTCAGTCATAAATAATGTTAAAAGATATATTTCAACTGGTGGAAGTTTACTTATGTTTAATAGCCAATCCCTGCATTTCAGCCATATTGTGGCAATCTAGACAATCTCCTGTCAGTGTCAAGAAACTTTTCACTAATCATTCTCGAACCGCAATCAGAGTTCGCACACTCCTTATATTTTGTAAGGACTCCGGCACCACTATTAATGATAAGAAAACTTATATTTAATTTTTAAGAAACAGAATTCGCAACCACCTCCTCGATTTACAATTTACGAACTATTTTCCTACAGTGAAATACGTTGAAAATACTGTAGAATTATATTGGTAGAGCTGTGCGAACCCTGGCAATTGAAAAAATATGAATGATAATAGAAATTTACAAAAAATATAAATTAAATGTTCATTTTGTCGTATATAAGTAATTATTTAACTACAAAATTTTGCATGTTTAAATATGAAATGAAAAGTAAAAGAAATAAAGAAATTAAGAAATAATAAAAATAAAGAAATAATAAAAATAAAGGAATAAAATAAATAAAGAATACAAATATTTATGTCGATAGACCAGAATTTTTTTATTGTTATTTACGATTATTTATAGTTATTTCAATGCCTAATCAACTATTTTTAATAAAAAAATAAATTTCCGTTCCGGAAAATAAGTACGAGCGGGATTGAAACTCACACATAAAAAAACTCAAATCCCGCATGGAACTAACTACATGCTACAAAGCTGCTTGCCATCGAAAGAAATTTATTCTGTTATAAACTGTAGCACTGTTTAAATTCTATCACGATTTTCGAGCAGACGACAAACGGGAGCTTAAATACGCATGCGTCAAATTTGTAACTCGCTGTTGCTGCAACGACCGTTTCCCAAGTATCACAGTACCAGAGCAAACTCCACCAATAAAAATAACTACAAAAGTTTTCCGTATTTGAGTGAGAATTTTTGTGAGGGTAAGGCTCTGAAATAAGGTTAAAATTTTCTATTCAAATTTACTGATGGAAGTTTTATTCAGCCGTAATCCGAAACAATTTATCCAATTTTAAAAAGCAGCCACCATCTTGTAACAGCCTCCTCAGTTATTTCATTCACAACTGGTAAACAATACAGTATATGCCTCTCTTAATCCGTAACTTTATTAACCCCTTGAGCTCTGCTGGTAGAATTTTCTACCACATAATTTTAATTCAAAAATGTCACAATGACACCAGAAAATTTGTCCAGATTTACTTCAAAAAGGTTTAATGCATTTTTTCGTGTTTATTGTTAGCCAGTTTTTTCTTTGCAAAATACTGGTGCCAGTGTGACATTTGGAATTTTAAAAATTTACATCCCAAAGCTCAAGGGGTTAACCTTTTCGACTCCGGTGCTACGTCTCTTACTCAAATTTCATTCTGTCGGCATAGAAGTTACTTTTAACAACAATATCAAAAATACTATAATTTTGTATTTTAATTTAAATTTAACATTTAAAGTTATAACTTAACTTGTTAAATATATTTAAAATGAAAGTATTTTATTTTTCTTTATTACTTGTGCCAAAAACAAATTTTGCAAAGAAACGTGATGTCAAGTCAAACTGGACATACGAGCGCAAAGGAAAACTTCTGGAAAGTTTTCCTTATTAGAGTGACAGCTAAACAACTTTGTCGTGGGATGGTTAAAACCTGCCTTTATTATGTATTTTCCGATTTAAAAATTTCTGTTTTTCTAATACCAGAATTTTTGTATCAATGAATTTCGTTAAAGTAAAACACCTGTGGAAAACGTTGAGTTTATTTAATGACGTGGGTAAAGCTCGCGATACATCTGCTCTTGTAGTAGTTTGGACTGATTAAATTCAAAATTGTTATATCTTTCGTACGCAGCGTGTGATTTCTGTGTTCAAAAATTCTTAACAAGATTTTTTTTTCTATAAGCGGGTTTGCCAGCCTTATGTTTTTTTTTTTCAGAAAATCCAATTTCATACCAGAATAAATGGCGAAAGAAAAAAGAAATATAATAATGGAGCATAGAAAAGAGGACAAGACGGTAGTATAGCGTCTACCGGTTATGAGTGATATAACGGAGCCTGCTGTTTGTTAACAAGCATTTAGCGATCACACTTTTACATTTCGACAGGGTTGCCAGTTTGGCCTCCAATTTTATTCCGAAATGTTAAATTCCCACTAGAAATTTCGAAAGCAGAACTTTTACTTTATATGATAACTAGGTGACTCTCATTAATTAAGTATTCATTAAGTATAAAACACTATTCTTTATTTCTGGTAACTAGAAATTTCAAAGGTCAAACACAACTATCGTAAGTAATCGATCAGCTCGCAAATTCAACAAACACTAAATTAGCAGCCCTTTCTGCCACATACATTTATTGAATAATGGCTAAAGTTCACTCTTAAGGAAAATGAAAGTTTCTATACAGCTAATTTCTATACTTCCGATTATGTTAAAGAATATGTCACACTTCGCTCCAAAACAAAATAGCAGCTGGACTCGCAGTCTCCTGAGAAACACCAGATCTGTTGGTTATAATCTTTTAATTTTACTTTAATACTCTGCTATGTGATCAGCATATAATTAGCATAAAACTACAGTGGAAACTACACTGCAGATTATGAGTGCCAATTAAATTCAGAAAATTTAATTAAAAATGAATGGGTAGAAGTCACTTTTACGAACAAGGGTTCATATCACATACTTGCCAACTTGCACGGATTTTTCCTACCAATAAAATTTAATGAACATTTTTTTACTTATTTAAGAGCCAAAATTGCTTGAATTTTGGTGATTCAATTAGCTATAATTTTCCAAAAATTTTAGTGGTATTAAAAATTCGTACAAGTTGGCAGCTATGATATCAAGAGAACGTCATAACTCATAAAACCAGACATTCTTTAAAAGAGAATAAATAGGCCTCTAAAATATTGCGATACGAAGCTAGCTCCAAGAGGGTTGAAGTTAAAATCTCTGTGAAATAAAAAAGAAAAAACATATAAATATTTTACAACATGGAAGTAGTTAAACGAATATTTCTATATCTATATTTTCGTAAAAGAATTAATTTCAAATAAAAAAATAATTCCAAAAGTTTCGTTTTAATTTCAAGAAGTAAATTTTATTTTTTAACAATATATTCATAGAGTTTTTTCTTACTAAAAACTTCACCAAAAAGCGAAAACGCGTAAAGTGTATTTTTTGAAATATGTACATGCATAATTTTTAAATAAAACGTTCTTTTTCTGTCATATTTTTTTGAAACGTCCATAAGTATGTTTATAGCCTTTCAATCATTTCTGGTGAAGTGCTCCCGCGTTGGGATTACCTAATTTTAATTCCAAACTTAGAAACAGCACCAAGATTATTTTAATAAAACTTTGCTTTCACAATGAAAGATTAAAATAACAAGTTTTTAATTTCTAAAACAAGTCGCTTTCAAATTCCGGTATTCATGAATCATTTCATGAACAGAATTTTAGCTTGCTGGAAAGGTTTAAAGGTTTTTTTCAGCCCTTTATTAAAACTAATAAAAGGCTCGGATAATTTCAATTCTCAAATAACCCTTTTCAACAGCGTTACGGAATAAATGCATATAAAAGTGACGAAAATATTGCTATTTTCACGATAAGAATTTGCATATCTACTGAAAAGATTAATGAAGATCAAAGTGTTTAGTTGTGAATTAGTTGAATCCAAAAATCTAATATTTCGTGTTTTTACCATTTTCATAAAACTGATTAGGAGGTCATACTAGTCTTAAATATTCAAAATATTCTATTTTTAAGGGAACATATATTAGAAAGAACAACATTTTTAGCAAATTTTAAAATAATCCGCAAATGAAATTCCAATAATTGCACTAGATGTGACTAAAAGCATTTCAGATGTTCCCAATGTGTGCAATGCTTAGAACATTTCTAAATCGCTTATTTTAAAATGCGCTCCATTTAAATAAAATGCTCACAAGGATTTTATTGAACATTTCATTATCTTTGTATGCAAAGTTTTCATATTTATAGATTTTTTATCAATTTTAAGAGTGATACCAAACATGTGTATGTTTTAGGAAAATTTATATTTTAAAAATAAAAGTTGAAAGTATTCAGTATCGTTTTCTTATTACTTGCGCATATTTTTGTTGTTATCGTTATTAACCCTTTGAGGGGCAAGCAATCACGTTTGTGTAATTCTGAACTCCCACCGGAAATTTGGAAAATTTTTATTTTAAAATATGAAAAAGAAATTTCGCAAATTTTTTTAAATCTTAGTTATAAGTAAAATTTAATAAAATTTTTCTGATGCAAATCTTCATTAATCGTAGGTGGGATAAAATATATTCCATAGTCCCTCAAGTGGTTAACCCTTTCCGGCGCAGTGTTACCACTCTGGCAACACCTAATTTTAATTCCAAACATACAAAAGAAACCAATAATATTTTAGTATAATTTTACTTTTACATCCACAGCTTAAATCAGGCAATTCTTAATTTCTAAAAAAGCCTTTTGTGAATTCCGGTGTCAGTCAACAATTTCTCTTTTTGCGAACAGAACTTGTCTGCGCCGGAAAGGGTTAAACCAATAAACATATTTAGTTATATACAGTCTTCAGATATTGCATCACGCACACCATCTTTTGCTTTTTTTTTTTTTTTTTTTGCAAGACAAAAATTTTGTTGTAAATTTTACCTTTTTATATTGAACGTAACCTGTTAATTAAATAAAGCTTTTTTTTTTTTTTTTTTTTTTTTTTTTTTTTTTTTTTTTTGTGCTGCAAAAAGGTGAAGGTTTCGCAGCTACAATGACAGAACTATAATCTCAAACAACTAAATATATCATGTAAAAACATCAAGTTGCAGAGATATTTACCATGCAAATCTGGAAAACTAATTTTGAAATAAATCACTTTAAAGTAGTGCAATAATTAAAGTAGAACAATGTAGTATCTAGCATATGGGTGTTGGATTATTTTCAAATTAATAATAAGTGTATGCTGCATGAAACATTAAAAATACATGAAAATTTTACAGAGCTATCGTGCAAAAAATATTTGCGACTTGGCGATTTTCTGTGAAAACAATAGAAACCTACCTATAATATTACAACTCTTCTAACCATTTGATTATGGACTAAGACTGGTGTTTTTCACGCTTTCCTACGTATTTCATAATTGCATATGACTTCTGTTTTTCAGTCTGTCGTCTATCCGTACTCTAACTCGCGTAAATACAGTCGAATTTTCATGAAATTTATATATGTTTTTCGAGTTCACTATGGCATGTTCGGGATATAAAATGAAGTCTGAATCATTTGTAGTAAATTTAAAGGGATATTCAACAGACTTCTGGTGCATCACAATCTGTGGGAAAAAATCGTATGCACTATATTTTAACACTAGAACGCCCAGAAATTTTACTGAAGTTTGATAATAACATTTCACGCCAGAAATTTTATTCAAAATTATTTAATTCATGTGTTTAATTCATGTGGTTAATATTTAACTTATTTCAAGAAAAAAGTTCTGACTCGAACTGAGATTTAATCACATGGTAGGAGTCGAATCGATTCCTTCCGGGCGTTCTAGTGTTAATCCTTTTCCTGGGGTGTCTATTCTGACTGGACATCGTCTTTCTTCGCTTTTGTTTTCACCAGTAATGAAAAAAATAAAATATGCCTTATTTAATTAGTGCATTTGTGATATTGTGTATTGTAATTTTTGGTGTATAACAATTCTTTTTGGACCCAGAAATCTTATTTAGTGCTTAATGACAAATATTTACGGCGATCTAATAATTTACATTTCTTTTTAAAAATTTTCTAGGTCGAAAAATAATTGATTTATCCGCGGATTATACGCCGGGAATTACTGTAACTGAAAATATTTTTTTTTAGAAAAAGTTGCGCGACTGAATAAAATTTGTGTAAGAGACGCTCGAGTCAAAAAGGTTAACCTTTACCCTTTGTACTCGAGAAGTGATTCTCGGAGCCCACTTATGTCCCGCATAAATGAGTGCGCCAAATGTTCTGGATACTACTATTTGAAACTAATTTTCTTCGCCTTATCTAATGGTCGAATAATATGTGATAAAATATGGTGGGAAAATGTAGGATATTAGTAATGTCCAAAGCATTTGGCGTCCCAATTAACGAGGGACACCTGACACCACTAGTGATGACTGGGAGTCACCTCTCGAGTGCAGAGCGTTAAAAACAAAAATATTGATGTAAAATTGTATATTTTTAATAATTTACAAATTGTTCAGAAAAAGTCTAATGTTTAATGGCATGATTTTTATATTAAATATATTTTCTTTTCCAAAAAAAATAAATTGAACAAGTTAACTTTATCATTAATCATGAAATCATTTTTTTACACATAGCAATGGATATTTTTCACTGTTCAGTTGCTATTACTGCTACTATACTAAGTGTAAAATAGTTATTGAATTTTGCAGAATAAAAGTTATATATGATATTACACTTAAAAAATGAAAAAAGAACAACTTTTCAAACAATCAAAAAATATTTTGTGAACATTAAAAAGAAAATTAACAAGAGAAGTTTGGAATCTACGTGGGAAAAAAGGAAAGATTTGAAGTTCCATAAATCTTATGATGAACAAATATTTTCTTTTGAAGAATTTCTAAACTTGCTTGTTCTTTTACTGAAAAAAATCTATTAGATGTCTAATAGAAAAAATGCTGATATAAAAATAAAAAGAACACGTTTGGATTTGTAGTACACACAAATGTATATCGATATATACAAATAAACATAATAAGGAATCTAATGTCTACTCATTTCCAATGATATATAGAAATGAAACTTCTTTATCTATGGAATTAAGTTGTGTTTCAAACATAATGAAAATTGAAAACTAATGTAGACAAGATGCAAAAACAATTGCTTTTTGGGAATAAATATAAATTACATCTAGTATAAAAATAATTATTAAAATAATCTACATAAATAATTATAATAATAATATACAAAATATATCAACTATATGAAATAATAAATAAATGTATGAGATAAATCAGGAACATATAATAAGAGGAGTATATAAATAATTATTGCAAAATGCAGCAATGATAATAGAGGGATTTTATGGATGTTGCTTTTGGAATAGCAGCATTTACGAAAATAATTCTTTTTATGACAATACCTTACATTAAAATAAGACCAAATTTAACTTTCAGAAAAACAAATATATTCAAATTAATCTTTCGTATGATCACTTCAAATCTATGTTTAGTAAAAAATCTACAGTCAGGGTTCGCACAGCTCTACCACTAAAATTCTACAGTATCTTCAATGTATTTCACTGTAGAAAAACAGTTCGTAAATTGTAAATCGAGGAGGTGGTTGCGAATTCTGTTTCTTAAAAATTAAATATAAGTTTTCTTATCATTAATAGTGGTGCCGGAGTCCTTACAAAATATAAGGAGTGTGCGAACCCTGACAGTGCTGAAATTTGTAAAGAAATAATTATGCCTTGGTAACATAACAGCATTAAGCCAATATTAGATAGATTTTGGAACTTTGTTTAAACTCTTAAGAATCTCTTAATGTTTGGAAAAATATGAAAGAAATACCTATGTGTTATTACAAAAATTGAATAATTATAAGGTTTCAACAGTAAAGCTTAGTAACAATAAAATAGTTCCACAGTTTTGATCTTTTAAACATTCAACTTCGAACTTTTAATAACCAGAATGCGATTATAGAAAGACCACACTTTTTGGCCCACTTTTTAAGTCTACATTTGTAGAAAATTTTCAGGCTAATTTCGGCAGCAATTCTATAGGAAAAAAAATCTGAAGAAAATTTTTAGTTATTTGTCTCACTTTTATTTCTCCAGAAAATCTGTAGGAAACAATGGGCCGAATCCTTCAGATTTTCTTCAAAGATAATCAAAAGGTATTTCTAATGGGACTGAGAAACCAGTATATCCATAGTATAACAGTTTTCACCCTACTTATGACAAAAATTCAGGGTTCGTACGTTTCAGGAAAGTTATCAGGATGAATATCAGTATTTTTTAATAGAAAAATAAATCTAAGCTGATCGCGAGAGTTTTTTGTCATATTTAGGAAGATATTTTTTGTAAGAAAATACTGGAATTCGAAAAATTTTCTGGTCTGGAAATTGGTCTGGAACTAAACTTGAAATTCTTCTGTTAAAAAAGCGGATGATCACTATTCAAAAGTAATTGTGAATGCGTGCACACTGTTGTAATCAAGCACTGTTAACCACTTAATGGTTGTATTAAATGATGGTTTAAAAATTCAAATTCCTTATTGCCACCACTTTTTTGAAAAAATATTCATCTATTTAATGTAGGGATGACGCTTCCGCGGTTTTGAACAAAGTATTATTTTAGAGAAAATGTTGTTCTGTTAATTTGCAAAAATGTTCCTATTAAATGAAAGGACATTTTCTCTAACAAAATACTAGTGAGCAAAAACGCGGAAATCTCATCCACATTAATGACAAATAAATTGATACCAAAATAAAACCAATTACACTATTTTATAAAACTGGCGGGAATCTAACAATTTTGAATAAAAGCCGTGAAACTTTCAGCCCGTGAATGTCTCGGGCTCGACGATTAAGTGGTTGAACCTTTTTGGTGCAGTAAAATTCTTTTCGTAAAATGATGAAATAATTGACCGACACCTGGATATTCCAACGAAATTCTTAGAAAATTAAAACTTGTATTTTTAAGCTTTTATTTTTTAAAACTTTCAGTATATATATATACCTTAACTGAATGAAAAAAATTACTACTATCTTTATGCAACCGGCGCATAGCAGCTCTGTTTTTGCACAAAGTTCATATACTCTTTTATGAGAAAAGCATGAAAACGATGAAAAGATGAAAAAAAAAAATTGTCTCACTAGTGAGACAATTTTCTAACAGGTATCTTTTTTCTGTTTTCTTCATAGGTAAAGGTGGGGGCATCGCATTGCTGCATGTCTATTTAGTTTAGTTTATTGCTTAATTCTTGAAAAAAAAATTATGTTATTTTGGAAATTTCTAAATATTTTATGTTATGTTACGAGTTGATTTATTTTTATGATTTTGTTGTTGGCTATTCAGTAAATTCAGTTTTTTATGTTAATTCATTTTATAGTTTAGGTTTATTAAAAATTTTTTTTTATTATTCTCAGTTATTTTTTCTATATAATTGGAGTATGCAGTTTTGTGATGCCTTGCGAAACCTGTGAGGATACACTTTTTTACAACTTTTTGATACCTGTTGCTCCTCCCACCTTCTGAAGAGCAGGGAGTCTATTTTGTTTTGTTTTTTTTGGTGTTGTTCTTTTGTGGTTCATTGTTGTTTCACCCATTTTTACATTTTTTTCATCTTTTCATCGTTTTCATGCTTTTCTCAGGGTGTTTCTAAATTCATGGTCCAAACTTTAAGGGGTGATAGTACACATCAAGGCAAACAATATTTAAACAGGAAATCAAGGGTCCCAAAGTCTTCCGAAGGAGATAGGCGCCATTAAAGTTTAGGGTTCAAAAATTCAAATGATTATGAAAAACGGAAAAATTGGTCGATTCGTTTGCGGTTTTCACTAAAATTATTCTTTATGTCAGTATTGTCTTGAAAATAAATTATAAAGATAAATTTCAAAAAATGACGATAGAGGGCGCTTTAGACTTTAGAGTAACGAACAACTATTTTTTACCGTTATTTTTTGCATCTCATTAAAGTAGCGATGCACAACCTTTTTGCCAGAAAATCGTTTGACACCAGAATATTTGAAAAGTGACGTTTGTTTTCGTTCATAGCAAACTTTCTGTCATTATTATAAGGAAAATTATTCTGCATAAAATTACTGGTATCAGTTTGGCCCGCGGGCCACAGGTTGTGCATCCCTACATTAAAGGTTTCGTAAGCTTAGACTTAAACTTTGAGCTCAAAATCTGAATAGTTGGAAACAGTTAAGTAGCACAAACTTAACTGTGTTCAGAGGGTTTTAAATTCAAATGATTATACAAAACGGAAAAATTGGTCGATTGATTTGCGGTTTTCACTAAAACTATTCTTTATGTCGGTATTTTATTGAAAATGAATTATAAAGATAAATTTCAAAAAATGCCGATAGAGGGCGCTTTAGACTTTGGAGTAACGTACAACTATATTTTACCGTTATTTTTCGCATCTCATAAAATTTTCTTAGAAGCTTAGACATAAACTTAAATTTTGGGATGAAAATCTGAATCGTTGGGAGTGGTTAAGTAGAGCAAACTGAACTGTGTTCAATGGGGGTGGGGAGGTTCAAATTTCAAATTATTTTAAAAAACGGAAAAATTGGTCGATTCGTCTGCCGTTTTCGCTAAAACTATTCTTTATGTCAATATTTCCTTGAAAATAAATTTTAAAGATTAATTTCAAAAAATACCGATAGAGGGCGCCTTAAACTTTAGAGTAACCAACAACTATTTTTAACCGTTATTTTTTGTATCTAATTAAATGCTTGTAAAAGTTCAAACTTAAATTTTGAGCTCAAAATCTGCATCGTTTTGAGTAATTAAGTGCGGAAATTTGAAATGTGTTCGAGGGGTGGGGAGGGTAACATTTTAACTCCTGAACACTGTTCAGTTTCCGCTTCTCAACCCCTCCATCGATTTAGAATTTGAGCTCAAAATTTAAATCTAAGCATTTGCAAAATGCTTAAAAATATAAATCTAAGCATTTTCATTTATATAAATCTAAGCATTTTCAAAAAATACCCTCTATAGGGTATTTCTTGAAATTAATCTTTAAAATTTATTTTCAAGGAAATATTGACATAAAGAATAGTTTTAGCGAAAACGGCAGACGAATCGACCAATTTTTTCCGTTTTTTAAAATAATTTGAAATTTGAACCTCCCCACCCCCACTGAACACAGTTCAGTTTGCTCTACTTAACCACTCCCAACGATTCAGATTTTCATCTCAAAATTTAAGTTTATGTCTAAGTTTCTAAGAAAATTTTATGAGATGCGAAAAATAAGGGTAAAATATAGTTGTACGTTACTCCAAAGTCTAAAGCGCCCTCTATCGGCATTTTTTGAAATTTATCTTTATAATTCATTTTCAATAAAATACCGACATAAAGAATAGTTTTAGTGAAAACCGCAAATCAATCGACCAATTTTTCCGTTTTTTATAATCATTTGAATTTAAAACCCTCTGAACACAGTTAAGTTTGTGCTACTTAACTGCTTCCAACTATTCAGATTTTGAGCTCAAAATTTAAGTTTAAGTCTAAGCTTACGAAACCTTTAATCAGATGCAAAAAATAACGGTAAAAAATAGTTGTTCGTTACTCTAAAGTCTAAAGCGCCCTCTATCGTCATTTTTTGAAATTTATCTTTATAATTTATTTTCAAGACAATACTGACATAAAGAATAATTTTAGTGAAAACCGCAAACGAATCGACCAATTTTTCCGTTTTTCATAATCATTTGAATTTTTGAACCCTAATCTTTAATGGCGCCTATCTCCTTCGACAGACTTTGGGACCCTTGGTTTCCTATTTAAATATTGTTTGTCTTGATGTGTACTATCACCCCTTAAAGTTTGGACCATGAATTTAGAAACACCCTGTATATATATATATATATATATATTCTTGATGCCACTTGTAAGTTTAGAATTAAAATTAGTTTACCCAGGAAGTGGCATCATTGAGCTGGAAATGGTTAAAAGTCATAGAATTGAGTCCGTAGCAAGGCTCTAAAAATTTATTTGCCCAACATCAATGTTTCCAGAGCAGCTAATTTTTAAAATTCACATTGACACCACTTTTTTGGAATGTCAAAATTGGTTTTATTTAATGGCATATTAATCAATGAAAATTTTAGCCTTTATTAAAAGTAGTGTAGACTAATTTTTAAAAAAATAGGCCGCATGGCAACACTGATGTTCGGTATGTAGATTTTTTGAGCCCCAGTCCGTAGAAAGTGCCAACGATTTTTATTGCTTAAGCTCTATAAAAATACAAGTTTTATTAACAGAACACGTACATGTACATCGAACTAAAAAATTATATTTTATATTTTGAAGCGCAGTAAATTGTTTTGAATACACACATTTTCAGTATATAGGAAAGAATCAAACTGAATTGTTAACTTAAGAATAAAAAAATATTTTATAGTAAAAAAAAACTTATCTATCACATTTTTTAAAACGTACGACGCTTATTCTATTTATATTGTCTCTAGTGTCGTTATGTACAAATATTTATATTTCTTCTTTATATGAAGTTGGACAAATCGAATAAGCCAGACAAATTGAATAAAGTATTTTCTTTTAGCAGAAAACGTTTCTGTTTTTATTATTCTTCAAAACATTTCGATTCGAACATATTTAAGGATAAAAGAAATATCTTTAGATCCAGATAGTCTAGTTTAAATAAAAGCTACGGACATTTTATTAAATATAAATTGAGCAATAATTTGAAATTTTTATCAGAATTTAGAAGAAAATTTATCTATTTAAAGTACTTTTATGAAATATGCATTTGCTGTGAAGAAAATATTTTTTTATAAATGCCACGGACACGCAACGCACTTATTCGCAAAATACTGAAATTAAAAACGTCGAAGATTAATATTTTGAAATAGTGCTAATCAAAAATAGACACCTTTACCATAACCACGAATTTAAGCGCTGTGTCAAAAATGACTGACACTAGCCACTAAATTTTAATGGTGCTTCTCGTCTTTTTTTTTTTTTTTTTTTTTTTTTTTTTTTTTTTTTTTTTACATCTAACCGCTAACCAGGCCTCTGCCGACCTGGCAAAAACCTAGTTTTATGGGTTTGTGTGCCTGGAAACGAGGGAAAATCGCTTTACCGGTGTTACACGGCGATTTGGTTGAGAGATGCTTATGCCATCTTAATTTCAGCCCTGTTTAACTTTGTGTTTGTTATATGTTGTCCGGTTACTTAAAGTTGATTTACTTATTTAGAAACTTGCTGAGTGCACACCTCCGTACTCGAGTTGGTCTCGTGATTCAGAGCCTTTATCAGGTGATCAGACCTTCACCTGAGTAGACACCACTAGAAGTATAACTCACAGGTAACTTGTAGGACCTACGACAGGTCTTACATGCACAACGTGCCTTTAGCATACATGACAGATCTTAGGTAGCGGCTAGCCCAGAGCCCTCTACGTTTCATTTGCTGCTGTCATTGGATGTAGAGAAGTGTTGCACTTTTTTTACCCCTTACTGTACATTTGAATCAATTGTTAAGCTTCTGTGGCACTCTTAACTCGTGATATTTAAATATTCTGTGGTGGTTCTATTGCATAGCTGTTGTCATTTTTGGGTTTTGTCCCTATGATTGATGATGTCATATTAATTATGTAGAGAAAATTGTTCTTAAGGCTTCTTTTTTAGAAAATTCCTTTATTCCTTACTCTTTTGGAGTATTGCTATGTTGACTCTATCGTGGGATACTTTTTATAATTGCTTTATACTACTATGATCGTGAAATTCATGATCGTCGTACTTCGTCGTTTTGGGGTTTTATGTTATAATCATGGTTGTCATGTAGCGATCATTTGCTAGGATTTTGTCGTAGTTGGTGTTTGTCATATTGTGATATTTCGCTGGGTATTTTGTTTTGAAATGGTCTTTACTTTTAACCCCTTGCCACTTAACCAGTATTGTCGCATCTGACTCATTTTTTATTTAAGCATTCAGAATTCTCACCAGTAATTTTTAATAATTATTTTTGCTTTATAAGATAATAGATAAATAAAACAAAATAATACTGCTATATTTTTCTTATATATTTCAAAAACCCTTTTCTTTCTCTTAGAAACGGAAAAAAATAAAAATAAAATATATTACCCTGATCAGTGCCTTTTTTTATTTCTGTGACTTTTGCCTGCTTCTTTAACATTATTTCCTGACCATGTTTGTTGAGAGCAATTTTTGAACAAGTGCTAACTTTTATATTTTTTTCCTTTTATAGTAGTTTTCTAACTACAGTTATGCCGATAAATTAATATTCAAGACTAAAGTTCATCTTAATTCTCCTTTAAATAATTCATTAATTTAATTTAATTCTATTTACCGTAATTTCGGGTAGATAAGCCGCAGCTCAAACAATTCTATTTTGACTCAGAAATTTTCAAAAATAAAAAGTAACATTTTGTATCACGGTATACATTTATCTTTAATTACTGAATGATTTTTCTGGGTTGAAACTGAATTGTTTGAGTAACGGCTTATCTACCCGAAATTACAGTAATATTCTTTTTTAATTTACTACTTTAACTTAATTTTCCACTTGTATATTTTAATATTTAATTTATGTAGCATACCTGCATTTTTTCTTTTTCCCAACTCTTAGGAACATAAGCTATTTCAATTCAATAGACTGGGTGTTAAGTTGCTTGCAACTAACAAACCTCTCAAAGCTGCTCTACTGTTCAGCACTGTTCAGCGCTGTTCAGCGACCACTTAACTTCCTCATTTTTAATTGCGCCTGTAGTAGACATTAAAGAATGTCCTTTAAATTAATTTATTAACCACCTCAGTCCAAATAGCACCTCTAGGAAACATTAAAGGACACCCTTTAAATTAATTTAAATGCTTCTATGATTGTTAAAAATACGTTTAGATATTTTTAATAAATTTGTGGCATATCATAAGCATCGGTATATAGACTGATATATTTTTGGAGATGTTTTATAAGAAAAATTATTTTGGTTTTTGTAGTTCCAAGTAATATTTGTTTCAGGACTGAGGAGGTTAAAGTGAAAATTCTTTTTCGAAATGCTTGGGGATTTGAAAATTCGGACTAGGAATGTAAATAAAATTAGCAATCCTGTCTGGCGCAAAAATTTCTTGTATGAAACATTAAAATAAATGTAAAAAAATACTTTGAAAGAAAAAAATAGTGCAGCTTATGGTTAATAAATATATACGGAAATACAAAAATACCATTGCAACTAAAAAAAAAAAAAACTTTCGGCAGCAATTGGAGTGCTTTTGGACCTTAAATTAGATTATACCTATTTCTGAATGGTAATTTTTCTTTATTTACTCGCACAATTTGTTTTTGCAAATTTTTTATTTTAAATAAGTCGAAAATATTACTAATCTTGAATTTTGGTAATCAAATTCATAGATCACACAAATAGTAGCGAGTGAAATTTTATGATGAAATGTGATTTTGGCATAATAATAACCATTCTATTCAATATTGCCAGTAGGCTATTTTTTTAATTTAGATTTTTTGGTTGAAACTTTTTTAAATAATAAAATGCGTCTTATTAAATAAAATATTTATTTACTCGAACGAAAACATCTCCCCAGTGTCACCGTTTTTCAAACAGATCCACGTAAATACTGGTAGCAACACAATGCAGAGGATTGTACGGCAACACTGTTTATCACAGACAAAAGTAATTTCCCTTAGGACTTAATTGCAGCCATGTAATGTGACAAAAATGTTTCAGATTACTAATTAGATGTTTAATTATATTTCAATAATAACTTTAACTTGATTCAAAAATAAATATAGTTAGAAAATAATGCATGACATGCAATTTATTTTGGTCATAAACATTACACATACGACTAATAAAAGAAGAAGGTATGTTTGAATAAGACATTCATAATTAATGCAATATCAATTAATAGGAAACGCTAATGAAATATTCAGTCATATTTATCTCTGCAATTTAATTGCGCCATTAAGGCACTTATTGGATTACTGACACTAATGAATAAGTGATTTTATGAATGCATTATTTTTTATTCTGTTTCGATATAATTAATTCTGCAGTTTGTTTAGAATTTTTCAAAAAATGATTATTTATTTGCTTCTTATCTTGCATTTCCATATGGATTGTTTATGCAAAAAAAAAAATTTCTCCAATTTAGATAAATTTGAATTCTGATAAAATGTATCACAGTATAAATGAGTCAAAGGAGAATTTTGCCAACATTTGATATTGTTTTAATGATCTCGAAACTTAAATATCCTGTAGAGGAATTTTATATTAATTTATTGAGGAGTAATTTGTTCTCTTGAAAACTAACACAAGACAGTCAAGGTGAGTCTAGATCTACCATAATGTTGTATTATGGCCTTATTTAATCAAAGAAAATACATACTATTCTACTTTATACTATACATACTTTCTATTGAATGAGGTCATTGCGATTCAAAATGAATTAGAAATTTTCGAATAACAAATAGGTGCATGAACAGGTGCATGATTCCTTGAAAATTCTAAGATGTGGACGCAACTTGTGCAAAGCTGTATAACTAAATAAACTACGCGTTATGAGCACCAAAGTATTTACCGTAATTTCTGCAGTATAATCCGCTGATCAAGCACTGTGTTGGCGCATTCGGCGAGTTTTTTATTTAAAAATAATCAATGCAAAAAATTTTGAATAGCAGTATTATTTTGCTTTGTTTATGGATTATTAATTACCTTATAACGCTAATTAAAAATTACTGGTATGAATTCTGAATGCATAAATAAAAAATCAGTCAGATGCGGCAACATTGATCAAGCAAATCTGTTTGGCCACAGAAATTTTATTGAGTTATGGAAACCAAATATTTACTGCGATATAAAATCTTGAATTTTATTTTATTTTTTAATTCTGGGTCGAAAAATGATTGTTTGACTGCGGAAATTACGGTACATACAACTGCATATTGTTTTCTGTAGCATCCGTAATACCGACAACAGTGTATGGAATAAACTAATTATGCTCATATCTATGATAATACGAAAAGAAATTGTTGTGTGTTTCTGTTCTCTGTTTTTTCAAAAGACCTCTGCATGCAGTGTTACCAGTGAGTTACTTTTTTAAATTTATATTTCTTGTTTGGCACCACTTTTCTTAAAATGTTAAAATTTTCCTTGTTATCACCTTAAGTCATAAATAATTTAGCAAGGTAAATTTTACATTAAAAAAAACGACGCCAATCGAGAAATGTGAATTTTAAAAAAGTAGACTACTGGCAACACTGCACTGAGAAAAAGAAATATATACCGCCTTCAAATAGATCGGATAGATAGTCCTTTTTTGAATCCCTAAACTAGAAATATAGAATTCCGAGCTATGCGAATAGGATAAATAACGAAGCTGAATAGACGAAATGATCTAGAATTTCTAGTCTCTTTTTTTCTGGGTAAAGAAACAATAATGAATCGTTTCAGTAGCGAGAAATTATTGCTTGATTTCTGTAACAGTTTCCTAAACTAGAATTATAGTTACAAAAACTAATCTCTTGTTTTCGCATCTATTTGCAAAGATTTTTAAATAAGTTTGACCACAAGAATATAGAAAACAGCTCTTGAATTCTAATACAGGAATTTAGAACTGTCTAGCAAAGGGAACTAGAATTTAATAGGATGACATATAACTATTTTTTCTAGAGTCATATTTTATATTTTATATGCCATAATTATTATTTTCCTTATATTGTAGGGCGCAGAGTTACAAGAGTTAGAGCAAGGCTGTCCAACCTCGCGCCCAAAAGATAGCTAAAAATTAATACAAAAATCAAGACATTATTGTATCGGAGTTAGTCAGAGATTAAATAAAGCGAAAATTTCTGTAAAATTTTTCTGGTGCGCCGCGGGCCGAAATTTTGAATGAAGTATTTTCACATTAACACTAGAACGCCCAGATGGAGTCGATTCGACTCCAATCATATAACTAAATTTGAATGCGAACCAGAAAATATTTCTTGAAATAATTTAAATTTAATCCACGCAGATTTACGTTAAATAAATCAATTAAATAATGTAAATAAAAATTCTGGTGAAAAATATTATTTTCAAATTTGAGTAGAATTTCCGGGCGTTCTAGTGTTAAGAAATGGCCTAATGTTTCTCATTAACACTAGAACCGCCGGGTATTTTACTAAAATTTTACAAAAAGTGTTTCTCACCAGAATTTTAATTCTAAACTATTTAACTTACTTAATTAGTCTATTTTTGTGCTGCATACATTTAACATATCTTATGAAGAAAATTATGGTTCGAATCGACTATTGTCAATCTGGCAGGGGTTATTTTGACCCCTAATGGCGGTTTTAGTGTTAACTCACCAGGATGGATGTGGGGTTTTTTTGCACCCTGAAAGCGGGCAGTGCATTAATATATATATATACATATATATATATTGCTTTGTCATTGTTAAATATACATAATAATCGTCATCTGATTTAGTCTGAGACAGTTGTCAGAAATTCTGCAATAAAATGAGATTATTTTTTTTAAAAGTGGTCGTGACAATTGTAAAAACCTTATGTACTCTGGGTCTGTCAGGCTCGGCGGCCGTCTTCTCGGGCTAAAAAAAGTATAAAATACTATTCATTATTTCTAGTGTGAACATGAAATTTTTAAGTAAAAATTAAGGATCCTGTCTGCATGAAACATTCTGAATTGTGAATAACTGAAAACAATAAATTTGTGTTTTTTCATAATTTTTACAATAATTAAAGTAATATATAAAAGATTGCAGTAGTCTAACCTTTTTTTCTGTGAGAAGTGATGATATTTCGACATTTGGTGATAGATCTCCTCATTCACATGCATATATCATTTAATATTATGGGCTAAGTGTCTGAATGCAGTTCCAATTATTAATGGTGTAAGTTAGCGTATTACTGAGTTCTGAAAGCATTTTTCCTAATATCACCCTAATTCATAAAATGTAATGAAAATCTGCTGAACAAAATATTTAAATATTGTTATAATTACAAAAAGAAATGTGAGTTTGGATTGAAAGGAGACACTATATACAGTAGTTCCTGAACCCTTTAAGCTCTGGGGGTAAATTTCATTAAATTGCCAAAATGTCACATTGGCACAACTATTTTATTAAACAAAAGATTCGCCTTATAATACACACGAATAAATGTATTTATCTAATTGCAAATAAATTTGGTTGAATATTCCGATGCGAATATTCCGGTTGAATATTCCGGAATATTCCAATGCAATATTTGGAGATTAAAATTAAGTGGTAGAAAAATCACCCATCAGAGCTCAAGGGGTTAACATTTGCGAGATTTTATTATTCGCAAAATAGAAAATGCAGACCATTTCAATATTCGCACCACTTTTTAAAAAGAAAAATCTTTTGCATACGTATCGACATCATTAGCGAGAAAAGTATAATACAATATGCATGTATTATTTTAAAAATTGGTGGGAACAGAATAAAAAAAACAGCAGTTTTGCGGTCGCGGTTTTGATTTGAGGAACCTAACCATCGCCAATGTCAAGGGATTGTTGTATTTTCTAATAAAACGGAGGGAGTTTTTGTTTCCTATATCAAAAGCCTTCGTTTCAGCGAGATGTATCTTTCCTCGAAGTTTCTATGTGCATTATGAAGGTCAGTAACAGTCCTTGTTATAAAATTACCAATTTTTTAATATTAATCTTCGCCTTATTTAATCACAGAAAATGTGTAATTATATAAGACATACATTCTATAATACAGATTATATTCATAGTTACATGATATATGATATGAGTTATATAATATAACTATTCAGAAATAGTTGTGTTCAAAAGTACGGATCTTGATCAAAACTGAGCTTTTCATATACTTGAGACACTCTGTATATTTTGAGATGATATTTACTATAAGTTTTTTTCATCTCATCAAACATAAAATATTCATTTAATTTACATTAAGCTAAATTATTCATTAAGATGTAATTATGGTACATGTGAAGAAAAATGAAAATCATTCAAACGCAAATGCTAATTAACATTTCCCTTCATGCGTTAAATTCAATTTGCTTATAGTAAAGACTGAGTGATCTATTCTACAAAGCGTTGATTTCAAATCTAAAAATATCTTCCGTATAATGTTTAATTACGCGTATTAAATCATATTTCGGGATTTAAAATAGTCATAAAAATTAAATCAGATACTACCGGAATGACATTTCAGTTTGTTCTGTTTGCATTCATGATATGCCTTAATTTTCGGTGAGTGGTAATTTCACAGTACAATTTACAAAATCCACAAGTTTATTTTATTATTTTTAGGTTTTTTGTAATAAAGACTAAATCATATTTACAGTGTACTTTGAATGAAACTGGAAAAATCGCATTATAAAATATACATGATTTTGATAAAATTATATTAAAATTCTAAGTATGATGACGATATGTAAAATAATGAATCGTGCTTTTTAATAAAAAAAAGACTTTTTCAGTAACCTTGTAGATTAAAGGTATTTCGCCTTATAAATAAAGGATATATCTACGTGAACTTGTCATGTCAATCACATACTACGATTTTTGTCTACCAATATTTTAGAATGGAAAAATGTGAATTATATTATGAAGATATCTCAACAATTGAATAAGGCGACGCAAACGTTTCGAAAATAACGGTGGCCAACAAGCAAAGGGATTTTTATCTGTGTGATAGCCTTTAGTGATAGAGTAGAAAAGATACCAAATTCATACTTGTCAAACTCCCGCAATTTTTTAAAGAAAGAAACATACTTTCCACCAGAAAATTTATTAAATATAATGTTTCTTCCTCGGATGTGGTAGTTATTCAAATTCTAAATGATTTCATTTATTAAATAAATTTTCTGGTTTGATGTATATTTCGTTTATTTGAAAAATACAAGAGGTTGGCAAATATGCAAATTGAAGAATGAATTATATCATAAAACTCTTATAGTACTTTTTGCGCTATTTATACAAAAAATCTTTGAGATTACCATCATGAAACGTTGTTTTATACGGTCATTGACAATGAACTTTTGGTTTTAAACCTTTCAGGGGCAAGGTACCGTAATTTCGGGTGTATAAGCCGCGGATCAAACAATTCTTTTTCGACCCACAATTTTTTAAGAAACAAATGTTACTACTTAGATCGACGTAAATATTTGTCTTCAATCACTAAATAAGATTTCTGGGTCCAAAATGAATTGTTCGATTCGCGGCTTATACACCCGAAATTACGGTGCTTATATTCGTAAAATGCCGAAAATTGTAAATGGCACAGGAATTTGAAAACAGATTTGTTTTTAAATAATCAAAAGCTTTGATTCACATTCTTAATAAAAGACAAAATTTCGTTCCATTATTCTGGTGTCAATATGGCACTTAAGAATTAAATTAGGTAGACCAAAAATGAACCACAGCTCTTGAATGGGTAATTAATTTTTAAAATGTATAATCCTGTAATAAATAAAAATAGAGAATTAAGTAAGCTTCAAATAAATTTTCAGCAATCACTTAAATCGATATATATACCGGGTGTCCCAAAAAAGACTCATGGATTTTAAAATTCAATAACTTGCAAACGGTGACAGCTATTTAAAAAAATTTTGCGGGAGGGTTATGCATAATGTCAGAAGTTTTTTTACCGTAATTTTTTATTTTAGTTCGAATTTCAAAATATAGATGGCGCTGACGGTGATTGAAGGCCAGGTGATCAGTGTTGAGTGAGGTTAGTTTCGGCGTCGACCGGGCCTTCAATTGTCGTCAGCGCCATCTATTGTGCGAAATTCGAACTAAAATCAACAATTACTGTAAAAAAACTCCTGACATGATACATAACCCTCCTGCAAAAAATTTTTAAATAGCTGTCACCGTTTTCAAGTTATCGAATTTTAAAATCCATCAGTCATTTTTGGGACACCCGGTATATATATATATTAGTTTTATCGCACGTTTTATACTGTTTGACATCGGTGATAGACGCGGCAAAAACGGAAATTTCAGTGTCAGTCACTGCTGACTGACGTAGCACTCCACATATTAACTATTTTGTCCAAACCAGATTAGATCAAGAACTCTTCATTAATTATTTACTAAAAGCTTTTTGAAACCACTAATTTGAAGCTGTAAATTTGTCTTTAATCATTGCCAGATGTTTTTCCATTAATTAAGGCAAATATTTTAGTATGTAAAAAGTCGTGTTCAGTCTCTATTTTTAATTTATGTTGCCGAAAAAATGTAACAGTTAAGAGGTTCAATAAGGCGATGAATGTGCTATAAGTATTTAGTGGTTCCAATTAGAGTACAAATAGGCACTTATGCATCTTTATTTTCTGGAAAACCCAATATCTGGCCTCCCGGAGCTTGTGAAATGAAACTTGTCACACATTGTTTATAAAAAAGTACTCTAATCTTATTCAAGGAAATACATGATTTCTATAAATAATAACTTCCTTTTATCCTACAAATAACTACCAAATTAAAAAAAAAATCCACCCACTGTATTTTAACTGACAAATTTGTTTTATTTAATCATCAAAAAATACTCCAATCTCATTCATGGAAATGCATGATTTCTTTAAATAATGACTTACCTTTATCCTGCAAATAACCCAAATTTAAAAAAAAAAATTCACCCACTATATTTTAACTGACAAATTTCTTTTATTTAATCATAGAAAAGTACTCCAATCTTATTCATGGAAATGAATGATTTCTTAAATAATGACTTCCCTTTATCCTGCAAATAACTGCCAAATTAAAAAATATTTTCCACCCACTATATTTTAATTGACAAATTTGTTTTATTTAATCATCGAAAATGTAAGATAGACAAATTTTTCAGATCAAAAATGAAAAAGTGTAAAAGATGTCAGATATGTCTGCAATCATTACACTTTTTGTGCGCTTGGAAATAAGCATAAATATCACATGTTCAAAAAAAAAAAAAAAAAAAAAAAAATCTGTTAGCATGAGTCTGACATAAGAAAACTAGAACAATCCTCGTTTTTCTGGCTTATTTACATTTTATTTTTTCAATACTGAAAGAAAGAAGTCGAAAATTGCACGTCAAGCGTAGCAAATGAGGTTCGTTCCTACTACAGCGAAGTTTTAAAAATATTTAGATCTTAATGTAGTAGTATACAGTATAGTAGCCGAAATCTTTTTTTTTTTTTTTCTTTTTCTGTCCCGGTAAAAACTATACCCGGTGGAAAATATTTCTGCTTTCTATTATTCAAAAAAGTAATTGGTAGTAAATCTTACAACGTATCTTAGCAATGTATATAAATTTTATAAAATGTGAAACACTTTAATGTAATTAAAACGCGCTCCGAACAACGATTCCCCCAATACCATTATGTAACAGGATACTATTCTGTGGCCCTGTATATTAATGCTAACGAATATTCTTTGCACCACGGATTGTACAGAATGTACATTATAATATGTTTTTCATAGATGCATATTAATTTTATTATGTTCGTAAGAATATAATTCCATTAAAATACACTTTAAACTATTTTTCCCATTGACCTTAATGTAACGGAATGCTTTTGATTGTCTCTGTAATTGAACTATACTTTCGATTTTCATAAAATTTTAAATGACTCAAAAATTATGTAACTATTATACATTTTTAATTTCAAATGATTCGGTTGGGTAGTTTTAGTTGTTATATGCGGACAAACGGATAGACGGTCGGGACGGACAGACGATCTGAAAGATTACTATAGATGCTACGGATTTATATAATTACGAACGCATCTAATATATGGTCACAAATTACGAATCACGTGAAAAAAGTACATATGTATTATAAATTAATAGAAAATTTTCCATTTAGCGAGCTATTGTCGGATAAAAGATCCTTAGATCTTTAAAAACATTTTACTTTTAGTGGGTGATTCGTCTAATTTTCGATGCAGCTGATATAAAATACCTTTATATGCTCAGATTTTAATGCCCATTATATTCATTATACAAGTTTTTTTTTTCTTTTAATGTGGTGGAAAAACACCGTGCGTATTTCATTACTAAAAAGATGAGCATTACGCGGAAAATCAAGAAAACATGAAAAATGAAATGCCATTCTTAATGGAATTGGAAATGTTTCTGCAGAAAACCATTAGCCGATATTTAGTTGCAAAAAGATTAGGAAGAGAAATTGCTAAGTATTAACATTGTTAGAGACAATAACGCAGCGCTTTAACATCGTAGGCTCATTATTAGCCTCTTACTACCCCTATGTCCAAGATTTTCAGACGATTTGAGTATTTCTCTGAATAAATATTGTTATTAGGATATAAATATCTGAAAAAAATACTTTAATGATAAATTCATTTATATATCCATTACCTTTTTTTACGATAAAAGATAACTTTGTTACTTTTATTGTTATAAAACAAAGCAAAGCAAATTATTTGTATTTATTGTCTTGTCTTAAAAATAAATAATCTCTTCTTTTATCAGTATAATCTGTTTTTGGAAATTATTCTGCAGTAATATTGCGCAGCTTTCATAGTCTCCAAGTTTTTTGAACCAATACTTCGGAATACGTGTATTTACCACATTTAAACGCAAATTTATCACATAAAATAATTTAATATTTACAACCGGAAATATTATTTTAAAAAAAAGTGAGAAGTGCTTTTTTGCTTTGTTTATAATCGTTCCTAAAAAGGGACGCTAGGCACTAATGGGTTAAGTATACTTCGATTGACTAATACACATCATATACTAATTTTCGAAGTCTAACAGAGCTTCTACTTTTTTCTTAGAGACATTTTTTTAAATCATTTTTCTTTGGATTTTATTATTTTTGAAAAAAAAAACCCTTCAAGTTTAGTTTTTACAATTGAAGAGAAAAATCTAAAATGAAGATTTTTTTTTTAATGTGGAAATCAAAAACGGACTGAATAGGAATATTGCCCTTATCCATTTAAGGCTCAGAGCACTTCCATTCCAAAAATTACAGAATGACACTGAAGTTTCGGGCACTGAAGTTACTTATGACATTGAACTTATTGACACTGAAGTTACTTATCCGGCACAGCCGGATAAACATTGGAAACATGCCTTTCACTCAAATTTCTTGATTTTTTCCCCAGTTGTGTCTATTTATCTGACAATATATTTCCCCTGTTATCACATTATAAATATTAATATTTCATGAGATAAAAATGTCCATTTAAGGCTCAGATCTCTTATCCATTTAAGGCTCAGTGCACTTCCATTCCAAAAATGTTATAATTACTGAATGACATCAGGATTTCCGGGCAAAGGGCATACCCGAATAAGCATTGGAAACATGCCTTTCAATCAAATTTCTTGATTTTTTTCTCCAGGCGTGTCTACGTATATGACAATATATTTCCCTGTTATCACATCATGAAAATTAACATTTTACGAGATAAAAATGTTTATTCGATTTTTAAAAAATCTCATTTTCTCAAAAATTACTAAACCGAATTACATGTCATTAACCCTTTCGAGACGGCATCCCTTACACAAATTTTACTTGGTCAGCACCACTTTTTGTAAACTGTTCCTTTTAAATCTTATATTCCCAAAAATGCTCTAATGAGAAAAGAAAAAACAATCACATTTCTTTATTAATGGTATCAAAAACAAACTTAGCATGCATCTTTCGACAATGCAAATATGCGTCACCCGTCCCGAAAGGTTAAACGAGTTTATATAGATATCATAGATGCATATATGGGAGTTTTTGCAAAATTTTTGATTACAAAAAGTGTTAGAAGAGGATTTAAAAAATTTTTTAAAGTAAAAAACATTATTATTCTTAAAACCTGCAAACATATAACTTATTCCTAAAAACATATAACTTATTACCCTTCGTTAAAGGTAGCGAAAATGTTTGAATAAAAATCATTATAATAGCAGTCGTTACATTTCGATATCAAAGAATGTTGTTGTTTTCGAAGCAAAAAAATTTTTCTCTGTTGTCTCCGATACGAAACATCAATTTTCGATATCTGAACAATGTTGACAGTGTTTAAAATTATGGCCTATATATTTAATGAAATCTAAAATGCATCAGTCTGCTGACATTGTTCCAAAAATTCTTCGAATGTCAAAGTCCGCCTCATATAACACGTTTAAATGAATGTAATTTCAGAAATGAATTTAACCACTTAATGGCCGCATTAAATTACAGTTTAAAAATTCAAATTCATTATTGCCACCACTTTTTTGAAATTCATCTTATTTAATGCCATGATACCAGAATAAAACCATTTACACTATTTTATAAAACTGGTGAGAATCAAACAATGCTGCATAAAAGCCGTGAAACTTGCAGCCCGAGAATGTCTCGGGCGCAACGATTAAGTAATTAAATTCAGATTGCTTGATTCCAGCCACTTTTTTTAAAGCGCATAATTCGCTTTATTCTCGCATTACAAAATCTGTAATTGAATGAAGTAACTATTTCTAGTGAAAAAAAAAAGTGGTAGGAATCAAACAATCTGAATATGAAAAAAGTACACGTATGCCGCGGTTTTATCCAAGAAAATGAAAACGTCGGCCGTGGCTGGAGGATTAAACATTATTTTTTCCATAAAATATTAAATTCTACGATGTTGCATACATAATTAACTATTGTAATATATCAATTTTATTATATCAGACAATGTAATATTTATATAAAAAAAATGCAACATATATAGTCTTCCATCGATAAACGACGAATAATTTTAGTCTTATATCTGAGATTAAATAAGACAACACATACTATTATTTGTTAATAATGGAATGAGATTGCACATTTTCGGAATACAGTTCTAGTATCAGAATATTTCAAAAAGTGAGACTTATAGGACATATGTGACCAAAACTTAACAAACTGCCTCAAACTTGCAATTTTTCTAATATAAAATTATTCAATTTTCATCTGAAAATCGTAAAAGTATCTAAAATATTCTAATAGCGTAAACTTTTGAGGGGTGGTGGTATGTTGACGAAACCTACTAATTTTGATTCCGCAATGTCACCAGAATTTTGGTCAAAAAAATTTAGGTTTATTATGTATGCGAAAGATAGCCCCTTTTTTGTTGTTATTATTTACATCTATTTGTAAATTTTGATGTCATTCATTCATTTCAAGAATTTAATATTTAGAGCGTTTGCTCTTGAAAGGTTTAAGAAGCTACAGAAGTCACGGAAAGTAACATTTAGGCTATTGTTAATACTATAAGAGCATTATTTGCAGAATTTTCGGTCTTCTTTTAATATTTTAAATTTTTTTTGCGTATGATATCTGAAGTTGATAACTATTCCTGTATGATATTACTTTTCAGTTTTAGTTACTGTTTTCTATATGAGAATCTTCCAATTTCGAAACCGGTCAGAATATGAAACTGAAATAATTCTCATATAAATAACTGCAACTAAAATTGAAAAAGCATAAACATACAACAACAGGTATCGATTTCAGGTATCCAATGCAAAATAATAATAATAATAATAATAATAATAATAATAATAATAATAATAATAATAATAATAATAATAATAATAAAATACAGTGAGAAACTTTTAATGTTTCCTCGCATAAGTTTAATGTTAGCCTTCACATTTCGCCGCGTGACAAGTGTAAGCTTTAATCCCGGCAGGATAGGCGCGGGGTGTTTGACATCCCTTGACCACGAGCAATGTAAAATGTTTTTTACTTTGTCACCAATAAATATAAATAATAATCTTCACCTTATCTTCTCGGTAATAATTGTTACAAATTCTGCAAAAGTTTGAGCTAAAGATTGCCTTTTAAAAAGTAGTGGTGATATTAGTAAACAAACAAACAAAAAAAAAAAGAAAAAAATACGCACTCTGAGTCAGCTAGTACCGGCACGCGTTCTTCCGGATTAATCCGGATTTTAAAATGAAACACTTTCTTTAACTCTTTTCATTATAGTGCCAAACAAGAAAAAAAACCCACACAATAAACACATATCCAGAAATTACCATCCATAGTATCCAATTCTTTGCGTTTACCTGTACATCATTATATCTATATTCTTTAACCCTTTCCGGCACACTGTGCCCGGTCTGGGATACCTAATTTTAATTCCAAACTTGCAATCGGCGCCAATAACGTTTTAGTAAAATTTTGCTTTTACAATAAAAGCTTAAATTAAGGAATTCAAAATGTCTAAAAAATTCGTTTGTGAATTCCGGTGTCAGTCGATAATTTCTCATTTTACTATGGATTTTGCCCGTGCCGGAAAGGGTTAAATACTTATTATTAAATTAAATAAAAAAATGCATAATGCATCGTAAAAATGAATAACAAATCTAATCCATTTACCGCAAAAACTACAAAATTGATATTTTCAAGTTTTTGAATGAATGGGATTGCCAGCAGAAACTATGAAAGATCTTTTTCACTTTCCGTAATTTCGGGTGTATAAGCCGCAGATCAAACAATTCTTTTTGGACCCAGAAATCTTATTTAGTTATTGAAGACAAATATTTACGGCGATCTGACTAGTTATATTTGTTTTTTAAAAAATTCTGGGTCGAAAAAGAATTGTTTGAGCTGCGGCTTATACACCCGAAATTACGGTAATTTGATGTTAAAGTTTTATGTCTTTAAATAAGAGTAATTTTTTCAGTGAAATTTAAGCGGTAGGGAGGTAAATAATTTACGCATGCCAATTTATTTTGACTGTTACGTCAATGCAAAATCAGCAGGTAATGGGTTAAAAAACACCTTTAAGCAATTTAAGCTTACGCTTAATATCCTTTACGAATTCTTTTGTATAGCTCTGCATATCAACTGTAGCATTTATACAAACCATACTGTATCATAATTATAGCGAAATTTAAAAACACATATCATAAATAATAATGCATTTCTTACCATCATCGACATTATACAGAACTTCGGATGGTATATACTAACTAAATATAAAAATATACTCACTAAATATTTTGAGTTACCCTTTAAATGTTGCGCACTTCGTATTATGTATAAAATAACTTATTATAAGCCTCACCGATGTATAGAAATTTCATTATACATAAAACAGTTTAATTCTTAAATTAGTTATTTAATTAAAATAGTTCGCAAAATTGTCCTCCTTCTATACCATTATGTAATGGAGATCTTTTGTGTCGCTCTGCAAATGAATAGCAACTACTCTTTACCTAGAATATTGTACTTAAAGCATATTTTAGTGCACTTCGTAAATGCATACATTTTTGAGAGCCTGTAACATTTTAAAAATTCATTTGGAAAGATTTCTTCCCATTGACCGTAATATAACGGAAACTTTTGACTGTCCCTGTAGATAAACTAAACATTCTACAGATTTCAATTGTAATAGGGATCGTGCAAGGGAAAGCGTACATAATATCCAAAATTTTCAGGAAAATCTGAAAATATTTACGAGAGTTAGGGAACGGAAAAACGGACAGAGAAACCGAAGTCATAAACAACTTTCAACTTTGTTGGAAAGTGTTAAAAATGTGACTACACAATTTTAATTTCAAATTGCCCCACAGTACCCAGAATACAGAAAAATAGCCCAGAATAAGGAAATTTTTCTTTTCTTTGAGTTAGGGCACGGAAAAACGGACAGAGAAACCGAAGTCATAAACAACTTTCAACTTTGTTGGAAAGTGTTAAAAATGTGACTACACAATTTTAATTTCAAACTGCCCCACAGTACCCAGAATACAGAAAAATAGCCCAGAATAAGGAAATTTTTCTTTTAAAATCAAAGTAAAAAAAAGCAAATATCTATATTTGAAAAAATACGTTACTAAATTATCTCGTCAATCAGTTATTTAATCATTTTACGAAAGAACTATTCTACGTCTGAAAGAGTTAATATATGCATCACTGTGAGTTGCAGGTTAAAAGGAGAGGCGGCGCATAGCCGAAAATAGCAGTTTCCCTCTTATTGAACTATATTTAACATTAGAACTACAGTGAGTCGTCATTTTGACTGCTGCCATATTTCAAACCAGAAATTTGATTGCGAAATAAGTTGAAAAGAAACATAGAAGAAAAGGTTTTAAAAAAGTTAAACCTTTTAAGATAAAATTTGTAGAGAAATATTTTTATAAAACTTGATTAAAAATTTCCGGTTGTTCCAGAATTAAATAGTCCTAGTGTTCTGACGCGGTTTCGTATAGATCTGAGTAGCAGGCATATACGATTTTTTTTTCATCTATGTAGCGTTAGAGTAACCAGAGTTGTTACTCTAACGCTACTTAACTACTACTTAGTTGCTACTCTAACAGCAAACAAACAAAAAAAAATCTTTAAGCCCCTTCTTCACTACTTTGTGATTTTATAACATATGATAAAGTTCAAAGTATTACAACATCAATATATTTTTATAATTATTTTTTAACACTTTCGACAGCAGGTGCCCCTTACGCAAATCCTTTTAGGTCGCACCCTTCTTTCAAAAGAAGTTACTTTCAATTACACATTATTTTAAAAAATATATAAATAAATAAGACATAAGTTATTTTCCTTAATGCCTGATGTAAAAAATTTTGCAAAGGAAGATAATGTCTCGTCAGACTGGACATTCCAATGCAAAAGGTTGAAATCCTTGAGCATGATTTTTTTAAATTAAAAATGAACTTTTTAACAATATAAAACGTTTATTTTTTTTAATAATTAAAAAGTAAAGTGCTTTTTTATTGTATTCAATAGACATTGAGACAAATACTTTAATTAACTTTCTGAAAGTCCAATACTTAAATATATAAAACAATACTTTAAAAATAAATATTAAACTATGACATAAAATTAAAATGTTTAGTTAAAAATTTTGTTTCTCATATTATAGAGTAACATTATCTATTTTATTGGTAAATAGAATTTCTTTATTAAAATAATTTAATTATGCGCTAGAAGCATACAAAAAAAATAACTGAAAAAGAAGTTTAAAGAGTACCAAGTCTACTAAAGATAATTTATATACATATATTTAGCAGTTATACGTCACAAGTTTTTCAATTTAAAATAAAAATTTTAATCAGAATACTATTTTGAAGGAATTATTTTTTTTCATAGATTTAGGCACAGATGCCAATATCTCTTAATTATTTCGGTGTCAGATACAAAATAAAAAGGTTTTGAACCGTAAATTTTATTTAACCCTTTGAGCTCTGGGGTGTACATTTCTTCAAAATTCCAAATGTCACATTGGCACCAGTATTTTGCAAAGAAAAAAAAGGTTAACAATAAACACGGGGAAAAAAAAAATGCATTAAACCTCTTTGAAGTAAATTTTGTCAAATTTTCTGGTGTCATTGTGACATTTTGAAATTAAAATTATGTGGTAGAAAATTCTACCAGCAGAGCTCAAGGGGTTAATGAAACATTTTTAAGTGAAATATAATAAACGCTTTATAGAAATAAAACTCATATTATAATATACACTTTCCTGTTTAATTTTTTTTTGTCTAGGGTCAGTCTTTGGAATTCTAAAGCTATGTTGGCGTTTATGTGTATGTTGCATATTTTTTAAAGCTATAACTAAAGTTATTGCTGAAGGGAATGTTTTATAAACTCAACACTCGCAATTTCTTTGGAAATATTGGTATTCAAAAACCGAACCACAGAATATCTTCAAATACAGTTAGATGCTTTCACAGCCTAATATTTCAATACATTTAATTACATTTTTTCTCGTAATATTCCTGAATTTAAGTTTTAAAATGAATAAAGTATTTGAATATAATATTTTATGTCTCAATATTTCTGTATCGCTTCTGAAAATAACTGTCCTCATAAAAAAAACTAAAAAAACTAAAATTGAAAAGCTGCAAAATCAACCCTTAACCCCTTCCGGTACAGTGCTCCCACTACGGGCACACGTAATTTTAATTCCAAACGTTACAAATATTTTAATAAAATATTACTTTTACGGAGATATTAATGAATTCTTAATTTCAAAAACATATGCATGTCAATTCCGGTGTCAGTCGAGAATTTCTCATTTTACAAACAGAATTTGTCCGTGCCGTAAAGTGATAACCCTTTAACTAATATTTCAGTGTTTCATTACATGAAACATCCAACTTGATTCCCAAATGCAACAATGACACCAAAATTCTGGTATAAATATTTTCCATTTTTCCTGTATGAAAAAAAATCACCTTTGCTCATTTGCAAATAAAATTTTAAGTACATTTCGGTGTCACTTACACATTTTTGCAATGGAAGTGCTGTACGCCTTAACCCTTTGAGGGGCGGTGGGATATATTTTATCCCCTTCACCTTATTTTGAAGTAAAAATTTTCAAAATTTACGGTGGGAAGTTCAGAATTATGCAAATGTAATTCCTTGCATCTAAAATCCTTTGAAAGGCGGTGATCACACAATTTTAATCCCTTATTGCCACATTGGCACTCGAAATTTTAAAGAAATTTTCACATTTGTAATATACGCAAAAAATACACTTTTACTTTTTATGAATATATCTTCATGTAAATGCTGATGTCAATCAATTATTTTAATATTTTTTAATACAAATATCGTGCCCCTGAAATGGTTAATGAGCTTAATGCATAGTGATGAAGATCTGTATAACTTTTTATGTAATCTCTACAAGGTTCGCACACGCCTTGGAATTTCCAAGGACTCTGGCACCACTATTAAAAATAAGAAAATTTACATTTAATTTTTAAACCATAACATTCGTACTCCCCACCTTCATTCGCAGATTTTACGATATTTTTCTGCAGTGAAACACTTCTAAAATATTCTAAAAATTTAGTGGTGGAACTGTGCGAACTCTATCTGTAGTACCATAACTTCCGGCGTATAATCCGCGAATCAAACAAGAAATTTTATTAAGTAATTGAAGCCAAATATTTACCGCGATCTAAAATCTTACGTTTCAAAGTTTTTTCTAAAGTTTTCTATGTCAAAAAATTATTTTTTGATCCGCGGTTTATACGCCGGAAATTATGATAAAAAAATTTAGCTTTTAGCAACCACAGTATCTGTATAGAAATATGAATCTTACAAAAATTACAAAATTATGTTACTAAATAAAGTTAAAAATGTATCCTTGAAATTCTAGTGTCTAATCCTTAATATGAAAATAAAAAACATAAGTCTAAAAGAATTATTCAGGCATTTAAAAGATAAATTTAGTGGGTCTAGGCTTATTTGTTAGATCTTCTGATTACCGTAATTTCGGGTGTATAAGCCGCGGATCAAACAATTCTTTTTGGACCCAGAAATCTTATTTAGTGATTGAAGACAAATATTTACGGCGATCTAACAAGTTATATTTGTTTCTTAAAAAATTCTGGGTCGAAAAAGAATTGTTTGATCTGCGGCTTATACACCCGAAATTACGGTATATGCTAATAACTACGGAAACATACTTTAGAATACGATTATCTTAAATATATGAAAGAACTGATTTGTTATTATTTGCACAAAAATCGATCTCCACACATAATTAAGGACTTCACTTACCCATAGCTGTTGATAGCAGTAAAAACAAGGCTCCCGGCACCACATCCATACAGACGGTACGGAGCACGTGAGTTGTCTTTATTGACACAGAGCTGTTCCTTTACTGATGTTACTGTTATGGGATCTCGGCAAACAGTGTTCAAATCTTCTACTTCAGCACGTGTTTTGTATGCTTGCGCATGCTCTCCCTATTCATTGATCTAATCGAAACTTCGAGCGCAGGCGCTCGACAAGTAGCCCGACAAGTAGCTTTCACTTTTAAATTTTAAATGAAATTCACTGAGACACAGAAAAATATCATATTTTTTGTAATTGTAAAAACTTATTTTCAGTAAGTATAAATGTTTGGAGATTTTTTATGCTATCGGAATTTTTCTTTCGTGTAATTTTTTATCGTAAGACCAGGGGTAATATACTTCAAAGATTTTTTCCGGATAAGTATTTTTGTATAGAAAAATAAATATAAGTTAAGCGCGAAACATTTCGGCTTATTTAAGAGATTTTCTATGAGAAAATACTGCTACTGAAGGGTTTATGCTCTTGAGATTTTAAGACAAATACCACAGTAAACTTTCATTTAAAGTTTCTGGTGAGAATCTTGATAGAATTAGGTGGAATAAAATATATCTCACCACCCCTAAAGGGGTTAACCCCCTTCGCGATGAAAGCCTTTTGCTTAATTTTTTACGACCAGTTTTTAAAAAGAGAAAAATTTGTGCAGTTAAATCGCAAAAATTCTTTGATTGAATAAGCTACACTTTTCAATAAAAAAGTAATTGGGGAGAATAATGAAGAATTCTGAGCATCTTAACCCCTTTCCGGCACACTGTACCTAGCTTAAGCACACCTAATTTTAATTCCAAACTTTCAAACGGCACAAATAATATTTTAATAAAATTTTTCTTTTGCAATGAAAACTTAAATCATGGAATTCTTAATTTCTAAAAAAGTTGTTTATAAATTCCAGTTTCAGACGATAAGTTTTCATTTTGCTAACAAAATTTGCCCAAGCCGGAAAGAGCTAAAAGGCACTTACAGCGGTCGCTCGTCCCCAAGGGGTATATCACAGAAGTCCTTTGGCTGAAGCCAGAATCCATTTTGAACGTTGTCTATGACTTCTTTGTCCGAGTACAAACAGAGAACTTGTAATGTATTTTTGAGCACATCAAAAGTAAGATGGTCATATGGCAAAAGATCTAGGATATACGGTAGGATTTCAACTCTGTCCACTGAAATTTCCTCAGATTCTCTGTCAAAAATGCTGATGTTCGTCCTGCGCACGAGTCAATGACCGTGAATGTTCTACGTACACTGTTTTCTTTACCCGACGCATTTCGAGAAATAAATCTCCTTCTGCTATTAATGACGAAAAACACTGCGTTAATTTTTTTTATTCATAAACATTCCGCTAACACAGATGAGTAACAACAACAATCAACTGCCTGACAGAGCATACTTCTCGCGTAATACCACCGCATGTCTGATGCTTCTGCTTGACTACCTAAGTCTATTTACGCAACTAGGCGTTCCATTCTTCACTTTTCGCTATATCTTAACACAAAATTTCACTCATATGAAAATTAACCAATTTATAAGCATTTTTATGATTTCGTTTTCATTTGATCCACCATTATATTCCTTCTACAACCAAGTGCGGATTAACCCATTGAGGGACGGTGGTATATGTTATATACCACCTACGATTGATGAAGATTTACACCAGAAAAATGTCATTAAATTTCACTTTTCTAGCTTTGGTGGAAAACAGTCGTGAAATTGCTTTTCCTCTTTTCGATATAAATTTTTTACAAATTTCCGGTAGGAGTTCAGAATTACACGAACGCAATTGCTTGCCCCTCAAAGGGTTAACATAAATTATGTTGTGACTTTTAATTTAAGTAATATATTTAAACAATTTTAGCTATTTTTTCGGTAATGTTCAATTCACGCCAGAATTTGGGAAAAATTAAATTTGGAATAAAAATTTTCACCAATCTTATTCAAAAATTATGATACAAATCATCCTAATTCTCTTCCTGTAATCCGTGCATCAAACAACAATATTTGAATTTTTTAGTCCAAATATGACTATTTGAATCGCATATTATGCGCCTGAAAAACAATGAGTGGCATAAGTAATACATCACTACCTTTAAAGTGTTTTAGAATACTTGTCATCCTCCACCTTTTGCAAATGAAGTAAACGAACTTTGAACTGTAAAAATTGTTAAACTAAATGTTTCTTGTGTTAATTTGATTGTACTTTGCTATCTGTTTAAATCCATTCGCTAAATAAATTCCTGGTTCGAAGTATATTTCCTAAACCTTAGCTTGGCATGAATACTTTTAGTCATTTAACTTTTTAAATATCCAGATTGAAGGTGTCCAAATTTTGCTTGTCATCATTATTTCTGAAAAGTAATATACTATTTATTTGTTCACAAACTATCCCCTACATTTTAAGGATGATATAACTATTTGGAAATAGTGGTTGCTCGTTGTTTTGGTTATTCCTGCTATGGAGAATGTTTTTAAGCCAAAAAAATGGTACAATGTGATAATTTAACGATTAATTTCTCACGTAAAAATTGACGAAATGGATACATTCAGCCAGGGCTCGCACAGTTTCTAAAATTTTCACCCACTGCTACCAGTATTTTAAAATAAAAATCTATTCCTATAACATCTGCAATAGAAATATACAATAAATATTACCGTTTTAAAATTGTGGTAGGAAAGTATGAAAATTTTAGGAACGGTGCGAACCCTGATTCAGCATTCAGACACACTTTCATCTTTCAAAACCCCTTGAGCTCAGATAGATGAATTTTCTACCCCTTAATTTTAATCTCCATATTTCGGCATTTTGAAAAAAATTCACCACCAGAACGTAAGAGGTTAAAGTCAAATAGATATGCTTTAATTTAACCAGAATATTTGTAAAAGAATATATATATATATATATATATATATATATATATATATATATATATATATATATATATATATATATATATCTGTATATATATATATATATATATACAGCACATATTCAAAATATTAGAATAATTACCTTTTTTTTAGAAATTGAAAATATCGTTTGGTAATTTAATGTCTTTTAATGAAACTATGCAAACGATATTTTTATTAAGAACTTATTGTTGATTAAACTTACTTGTTATCTTAAATTTAATATCATTTTTGAAAAGATTAATTGCAAAAAAAATTATTTTGAAAAGTCAAAATATTAGAATATTTATTCAAGTGGTTCAAAATATTAGAATATTTCACATTAATTCTCCTTTAATTATTACCAATTCTTAACTGGTGGCATCATTGATTAAATTCAGACTATTTTATTTAAAATCAGTATTCTTTTTTGCAGTTTGTTTCTTTTTCGTCTTAAAATGGGCCGTGTGAGTGATATTCCTGAATCTACTAAACTTCGTATGGTTGATTTGTATCGGCACGGTAAAAAAAAAAATGTTTTATAGCGAATTATTTACATTGTTCGCAATCGAGCGTTAGTAAAATACTAACACAATATTCAAAAATTGGAAAATTTCAAAATAATCGCCGAAATGGTGGCCGAAAACCAAAAACATCTGCTAGAGATGACAGGAAACTGAAGCGTATAGTTAAGAAAAACCGTTTTAAAAGTGTGCGATTCTTGCACCGAAAATGGAAAGAAGAAGGAGTTGAAGTTTCTACATCGACAACATTAAGACGTCTCCATAAATTTAAATTTGAATCTCGTGTACCGAAAACAAAACCTCTCATGACTGCAAGACAAAAGCGTATAAGATTTGATTGGTGTAAATCAAGACGTTTATGGAGCAATGAAGATTGGAAAAATATATTATTTAGTGATGAAAGTATGTTTTGTGTTTCATATGGTAATCAAGGTATTCGAGTTTGGAGAATGAAGCAAGAAGCATTTGATAAAGAATGCCTTAAACGTTCCGTAAAATTTGCTGCTAGTGTCATGGTTTGGGGTTGTATGAGTGCAGAAGGACCTGGAAAGTTATGCATCGTCTACGAAAATGTTATATAATGTTCTGATATATCAAGAAATTTTAGAATATTACATGATTCCATCATCAGAAGATTTATTTAAAGATGATTTCATCTTTCAACAAGATTTAGCGTCCCCGCATACCTCGGTGTCAACTAAGAATTGGTTCCGCCAACGCAACATTAAGGTACTTCCTTGGCCACCAAATTCACCAGATCTTAATCCCATCGAAAACTTATGGTGTATAATGAAGAAAAAACTTCAAGAAAATCCTCCTTCAAGTAAAACTGAGTTAGTGGCACGTATAAAGTCTATTTGGGCTAATATTGATAGAAATGTTTGTAAACACCTTGTATATAGTATGCAAGATCGATTGTACGCTGTTATGAAAGCTAAAGGGGATGCTACAAAATATTAACTACCATTTACTTCATATTCATAAGGTAATATTGTTGCGTAAAATAAAATATTCTAATATTTTGAACCAATCTAAATTTTATTCTAATATTCTGGTGTGTTTAAGGAAGCTGTATACCTAATTTATTGTGCTGTATTTTATATTTTATAAATGTTAAAATCTTATCTAAACATTCCAGATTTAATTTATAAGAAATTTAATTGCATTTACTTAGTATAAAAAATAAATAAATGACAAATAATTTTTTCTTATTACTTTTTCTGAATTATTCTAATATTTTGAATATGAGCTGTATATATATAGCATTCAGCTACGAGAGCTACCGCGTATTCACCATTTTTATTCCGAAATTTACCATTGAAACCGGCCTCCGTGATAGAAAGATGTCTTTATTTAACATTTTTGTTCATAAATTCAACTTGCATGTTTTCAAATTACATTCGTTTTCTCTTAATGGCTATCCTCTCAACATTTCTGGATTTTATTGGCCAACAAACTTGGTCATTAAATCCACTTGTATGGCTCATTCCCTGAGATTTCCAGTCGCAATTCTATTCGCTGATGAACTTCATTTTTGAATGCTTTTTCTCTTACAATTGCTGTTTCCTAATTTCCTGTAATTTTGTTTTCTAATGAACTTTGTCATTGAACCCTCTTCTCCAACCTATATTTCGGCAATTTTTCTTTTTCAGCAGTCGTAATTTGTGCTGATGACGGTACACTATGGATACCGAAACTGGTTTGCAATAGGAAATAAAGTGTTTTGGTGTTATAAACGTTGATTTTTATTTATTTATATTATACTGTGTGAAGTAATTTCTGATTGTAAAACATATAACGTACTGTCTACAAATTCAGAATAAATTAGCTGAGGAGATTTTCTCTGTATTGCGATTGATTTTTTTTAATTGGATCAATAGTTTATGATTACACTGTTAAAAATCTTGCAGCATTTTGTACAGTCATTTCACCGTTTTCTAAAAAACCAGTAACATAACCGTAATTTAACTCTATTCTGACCACTCTATTCTGACCATAAAATTGGTAATAATATGTTCAGAATAACGTAAAAAGACGGTTGTTTTATTTATTTTTTTTTTTTTTTTTTGTAGAAAACGGTCAAATGACTGGATAAAATGCCGCAGATTTTTAACAGTATACTGCTGTAACAAACATTAACCCTTTCCGGCGCAGACAAATTCTAATAGTAAAATGAGAAATAGTTGACTGACACCGGAATTTACAAAAGACTTTTTTTAGAAATTAAGAATTCCCTGATTTAAGCTGTCATTGTAAAAGTAAAATTTTACTAAAATATTATTGGTGCCGTTTGTAAAATTGGAATTAAAATTGAGTGTTTCCGGAGTGGTAACACTGCGCCGGAAAGGGTTAACCAAACAATTTTGAATTAAAAATTCCACTGTATTCTACAGCTTTTTTAGAAACAGTTTATCTGACAAATATGTGAATTTTTATTATTATTTTTACTGGTGGCACTTTGCCCAGATGATATAATTTGTTTCACTCACTGAAAGGACGTTGTCTACATTGTCACAATATGGCGGAAATTCGGGGACTGATTACCCCCGAAGTAAACTTCTAGCAGTTCCAAGGAGCATGTGTTTTCGCAATTATTTATTACGGATATTTTGTATTAGTAAGACGTTTAAACAAAGATAAAATTTCTATTTAAATTTACTGGTGGATGATTATCCCGGCGGTAATCAACCGCAGTGAAAGCGGTTACAATTGAAATTTTACTATTTTAAAGAATTGTCAGTTCCCTTCGATTAATAGTTGTATGGAAAAATAAATCTATAAAATACCTGATACATTTTCTTTTAGAACTCTATGAATATTTAAAATTTATAGTATAATTTATTATTTCGCCAGTTTGCTGCCATTACTTTTATACCAAACCTGCCGAAGAAAACTTCTACCAGTACCAGTGATTATGTGTTTTCGCAATTATTTACTACGGATATTTTGTATTAGTAAGACGTTTAAACAAAGAGAAAATTTCTATTCAAATTTACTGGTAGAGGATGATCCCAGCCAGAATCAACCAAGTGAAAGCGGTTACAATTGAAACTCCACTAATTTAAAGAATTGTCAGTTCCCTTTCATTATTAGTTTCATGGTCAAATAAACCTTTTAAATGCCTCATACATTTTCTTTTACAACTCTATGAATATTTAAACTTTAATGTATAATTTATTATTTCGCCAGTTTGCTGCCATTACTTTTATGCCAAAACCTTGCCATTAAAATGTTGCTGAAACATACGACGAAGATTTCATTTCTTTTTTTTTTTAAACTAGTGGTTTCAAAACTGAATTCTGAGTGACAGGCAAAGTGACAAGCATTGTCGGATGACACTCAGAAAAAAGAGACGGAAGTTTTAAGTAAAAGTGTATAAACTGTGAAATTTTCCGCATTGTTTTTACTTAAAGACAACGATCTCAAAAACAGCATTCATGTTTGGATATTCAGTATATTTTCTTTTATATATTCATGGAAATTTTTACCGAAGGTACTAACTACTAAAAAAGAAAAATCAGATCATATATTTTAATTTCAAATTACCACAGAATAAAAGAAAAAGAAATATTCGGTTTAACATTATGTCATTTTTCATTCTACGTTTTGTTTTAAAAGCACCTTACTTAAATTGGAGAAAAAGACTAAAATTTTTAATATGAGATATTTCCATAAGAACGTGCAGTGTAGATCACATGCTACGATTTTCGGCAACCAGTATTTTAGAAAGGAAAAATGTGACTTATTTTATCAGCTTATTTTAAAACAAAAATTTTCGACTTTTTCGGTGAGGATTCAATATTATACAGATATTAATGCCTTCCCCTCAAGGGGTTAATAAATTACAAAATAATGATGCTTCTTCAAAGAGTTATATACATTTATATATTATTTTCTTTTTTCTATTAGTACAGGGTTCAGAGAACTTTTTTCGCATGGAATTATAAAGTTATAGAAAAGAAATTGCAAAACTTTTCAAATAATGATATCAATATGTTGATTAAGGGCTGTTTGAGAGCAGTAACAATTAAAGATATAATTGGAATGAAAAAGAAATGTTTAAAAACATTCCATTTATTCACTTCTACACATACTCAAAAAAAAAAAAGATTTGTTTTAGTTTGTTATTTAATCATAATTAGAACTGCTTATTAAAATATACCACGGAAGTAAAATAAATCTTGTTTATTTTACTGAAAGTTTAGCAATACGTCTAAAACAGCAAATCGTAAAATCTTTTTAAAAACAAATTTAATTAATACAAATGCCATAAATGTAATCCTCGCTTTTTTAACAAATCTGTGTCCTGAAAATTGCATTTATGAAAAGCAATACAGCGATCAAATATTTTTAATTAGCAAATATATTTTATATAATAGGACAACAAAGGGAAATGTGTATTTTGGGAAATTAATAGGAAATTGAAGAACGTAATCTTAAGAAAACAATGCAATTTCTTTTGCCTATATTAATTTACTTTAAAATAAATGATTTAAAAAAATTAAACTTGTGATAAATTTGAATTGTTAACGTAATTATAAAACTTGATGATTAAAAGTTGATGACATATCTACAGACCTATATTTTTAGTTTTCAAAAACATTAATTTTGTTTCTAAATTTGTTAATTTGTTAAAATTATTTTCTCATTAACCGCAAGTACAGGATTTTTCAAAATTATCCTTACGATTTCGATTTCATATTTTTCAGATATGAAATAGATAGAATGGCGCAGTTTGCTTCATAATGTTCACATAACAGATAAAGTTTATTTTTATTTATTTATTTATTTATTGTAGGTTAGCTAATTGCGACACCCAGAAGATGCAGGATTTGTACGCAGTAAGGTACTCTTGAAATTTTAAGCGTTTTAAGACCAGAAATTTCGTAAATTACTAGTTGCAAAATTTGAAGACATGTATGTTTTTATTAAATAAGGCAATTTTTACTTTACAAAAATTATGGTAAAAGACGCTTGAAAGTCCTTGAAGCATACAATACCGGAGATGGAACAATATGTGGAATGGTTGATCGATCCAAAATCTGACAGCCAGATGCAAACTTCCCAATACGTTGAAACAGCATACCACCATACGTCTGACCATCAGACAGTGGTACACAAAGTTCAAGTAAAGAGGAAGTTTTATTATTAGAAAAGAGTTCTAGGCGTCTAATGTGGCAGCTGATGTGGTGCTACACATGGCGCACGCATTGAACTCTGTTAACCCCTTGAAGGGCACCAGTATATTATATATACCACTTAATTTTAATTCCCTTATTCCACATTGGCACCGGGATTTTAGTATTGTGTTTTGCTTTTTACAATGTATGGGAAAAACAGATTTTACTTACTATCATATAAATTTGTTTATGAATCTCGGTGTCAATCAGTCATTCGACCATTTTCGAAACAAAAGTGCTTTGCCCCTCAAGGGGTTACACTCTAAAAAATAAATGTGTAAATTAATCAAATTTACACATATTTATGTGTAAATTTGTAAATTTACACACTTGCCATGTACTTTACACATTTTTTTGCAGAATTTTAACTGTTTTTATGTGTATTTAGCTTTTGAAAGTAAGTGTGTAATTTGTTATCACTTGAAAAACATAAATAAGTGTGTAAAAGTAGAAAAATACCTAAATTGACACCGATTGGTGTGTTATTGTAATTTTCGCATCGTTCTTATATATACTGATAAGTGTGTAAATTTCTAAAATCACCCACTTGTCATGAAAATTACACATTTTGTGAAAAGAATTACTTGTTTTTATGTGCATTTATTTTGTGATATTAAGACTGCATGTTGTTGTCTGTTGGTTTACACAGACAAATGTGTAAAATTAGAAAAATCCCTGGATTTACATGAACTGGTGTGTTATTTTAAATGTTCGTCTGCATTTTGTATAATAGCAAGCACGCAGGTAAAATATGAAAATTGAAAACATCTGCTGTATCGTAGTTTCGCCATGAAAAAGTTGGATATTCTTAACAAAGGTATGTAAATGTTTTGTTCTAATGAAAATAAAGCTTTTCAATTGACAACTAATTTAATAGATTTTCATGGTTTAGTTTTTCATATTTAAACTGCAAGTTTTTTGACATACAACAAAAAATTAAGGAATTTAAATGTCGTTATAAAGTATTAGCAGCATTATTATATTTAAGAAAATGATAAAATTTCGGTGCTTTATTTTCTAATATTATTCGCTTCTTTTCTATTTGAATGTATCTAATCTTTTTCTAGCTCAGATTCCTTTTATTATGTAAAAATGTAAAATAATGTTTATGATTTCTGTGTGTTATGAAAGTTTTATTATAAAAAGTGCTATCATATTTCAACTAAATTATGGTTATTTTATTGAATTAGTAAAATTTACATTAGAAAATCTTAATCGTTGTCCGAGTTCCAAAGGTGTCGCAAGTGACTGCGTTCTTTCATATTAAGCATACTTATGACTATTCTATGAAAGCTATAATTATGAAGAAAGAGAAGTATACATATATGTATTAATTATTGAATTGACTTTTGAATTTAAACACTAATTTAACACATTTAGTGAAATACTTTGTGCACTTATTCTAAAAAGAATTATATACATGATATGTATATGTATATGTAAAATATGTATATGTATTTTATTTTACAATACATACATGATATGTATATGTATTTGTAAAACGTCTCATTTTTGAAAAAATGAGATTATTTGTAAAATGATGCATTTTTGCAAGAATGAGATTATTTTTGGTTAGAAATTGAATTAACCGTATGAATGAACTTTCTTAAAACTGATCCCAATATTTTTATTAAATTAGTTAGTGTTTTTAATTTCAGTATTTGTGAATTTATTATCTTAAAAATGTAATTAATTTGTGTATATGAATGTAATAATAAAATTAAACCGATTGCATTTTTTTTAGTTCATTTATGCTTTTTTGTGTGTTTCTGTATTTATAAACAAATTTTGATATTTCTTAAGATGTATTATGTAAACCTGTAATAAAGAAATATATATATAGAAATGTAACAAAATAAAAAAATAAATAAAAGATATGGGCACATTTTTTTATGGGGGGGACGTTTTTTGAAGCAAGCTATTTTAAAGTATTACATATTACACTTCAGAACGGGTAGATGTGCCAGTAATGGACACCCTTCTAGTAATGTATCAACAATAAAACACAATAATGTAATCACAATAAATAAATAAATAAATAAATGCAAACTAAGCTTTTATTATTTTTTCATAGGGAGCGAACGATTTTAATCAGCTGACTTAAACCGGTAGTTAAATCGTGATTTAAATCAACATTTTTTCAATCATTGACTAAAATAATAAATTTTATAAAGATTTAAAATGAGAGAAAAAGTATTAAAATCTCTAAGGTTACCATAATTTGGCAAGTTTCTACAGGTATTGGCTTTTGAATACACAAAAAAGCTTTAAATAATTATTTCTAAGCTTAATATCTGAGTATTGTCAAAGACTTAAGCATGATAATTTCATAAAAAGCATAGTTTTTATCTTATAAGTATAAAAATCATTTAATTTAAAAATGATATTCAAATCTGGTATAAATTACAATGTCATAATTTCCTTTTAATAATCAAATAATTGATTATTTTATATAATATAGGCATAGCAAATATAATAATTTTCTGCAAATAAACGAATAAAGTAGCCAAATCTTATTTTCTCATTCTGCTTTTGCAATAATAAATTTATAGCAAATATTGGAAATAAAAATAGAATGAAATAATGACATCGGCTGAATCGCTATTGTAAAAGAAGGCATGAGAAAAAAAAATATATTAAGCATAGCAAGATCTTATTCAGTAAAAGTTGAATGTTTTTACTTTTTCAACTCATATACACCAAATAAAAAATTCCATGATTAATTAAGGCACCAAAACTGTCTGAAACACTAAATGCTGAGAACTTCCACTAAGTGCTAATAATGGTACTGTTTAATGTTTTGAGGATTTCATATATAATTGGCTATTCCTTATATTTACTTTGTATGTGTGTATGAATGTGCTGACATATTTTGGGGGGTTAATATATGATAACGTGGGTGTAAATTTAGATTCATGCTATTGACAGATTGCAAAATGAGATGCAAATAAATTTGTTAATTTTGTTATTTGTGTTACTAATTGATGAAATTACTTATTTGCAGTTGTTATTAATTCTGTAACTATTTGCTGTTTCTTCTAAGCACTTTTTAGGGTGGAAAAACTTTCTTCTTATGAAATTGGCAAAATGCACCCTACCTTATTAAAATATAATTAAATTCACTTACAGTAAACACAGATTTCTTGTAATACAACTTCCAAATTACACATTATTTCTTAATCTAAGTTCCCAAGATTTTATAAAAGTGATAGAGAATTATTTCTTTAGCAAAAAAATTAAAACATGTTATTATTTAATTGTATTTTTCAATTTGTAATTCATAAAATTATTAAAATTAATGGCATTTTGTTTATCATAATGAGAAACTGAATGCTTTTTATAATTATTAAACACATTACTAAGTATATTTTCCCATGAAATAGTGTATTTTTTGGAACTAGCATCATCCCTTTTTTTCTTTCTAGAATGAGCACTAAATTGTTAATAATCATTTTAGTAATCAAAATGTTGTATACTAATTAAAAATTATATTATTCAGGGCTTGAATTTCAGGGCGGGATGGCGGGATTCGAGCCCAAAATTTTGAAATCCCGCCCAAAAGAATAATGTGGACGGGAGGCTCTCGCCAAAAAAATTGTGCATTTTGAAACTATGATCAACTCCCATGACCGTTTTGTGAATTTTATGATATTTTCGTGCGAGTAATTGACACATTTTGCGAGTTTTTTTACAGCGAAAAATCATTGAAAATCACGATTTTTTCCACGACTGATTGACAAATTTTGCAATTTTTTTCCTGCAATGATTTGACGAGTTTCGTTGTGTTTTCCGCGGCGAAATAGAGGTGATTCTGTTTGGAATTTCCACTCCCCCCCTCCCCCACAAAAAAAAAGGACGCATTCAATTCCAAAAATTATGAAACGGTGATGCCGCGGACGCGCTATTGCGCGTAAATTACTCAAAAGATCGGAGATGACACACAAAAGAAACAGCTCTTACACGTTTCACAAGGCGCATGATTTCGTAAAAGTTTGCTAAAAAACGGCAAATATTGTTAAAAAATCGCGAAAAAACAACTAATTTCCGGCAAATTTCGTCAAAAGATTCACGAAAGAATGCCTAATTTCGTCACAGAATTTTGTAAAACGGCAGTTTTTTTCATAAAGGTTGCTAAAAAACGTCAAATTTCGTCCAAAAATCGGGAAAAACGAAAAATTTCGACAAAAGATTCACTATAAATGAAAAATTTCCCCAAAATATCACGAAAAACGGCAATTTTCGTAAAAAAATCACGATAAAACATCAGATTTCTTCAAAAGATCGCGAAAAAACGGCAAATTTCCTCAGAAAATTCACGAAAAAACATCAAATTTCGTCCAAAAATCGCAAAAAACGACAAATTTCGAAAAAAGGTTCATTATAAACAACATATTTCCCGAAAATATTGCGAAAAACGGCAATTTTCGTAAAAAAAATCGCGATAAAACATCAGATTTCATCCAAAGACCGCGAAAAAACGGCAAATTTTCCTCAGAAAATTCACGAAAAAACGGTAAATTTCGTCAAAAAATCCCGAAAAAACGGCAGATTTCGTGAAAAGATTGTAAAAAAAGACAGATTTCATCAAAACATAGCGAAAAAATGCAGCTTTCGTCAAAGAGAACCTCTCCCTCCTTCCTCCCCCCCCCAAAAAAAAAAATATATATAACGGGGAGTTCATTTTTCTGTTCAACAAACTAATTTTCCTGCTTCAATATAATTTTTTTTTGTTTGCTACTTTAAAATCAGTTTCTGACAGCTCCAAATCTTTCTGAGTGAGCGCATTTCCTGAAAGCAGCCATATATTAAACAAAAAGTATCCCTTTACTCAACAAAGTATTCATTTTTTAAGAAAATCTTTTTCGATGAATTTGACTTGCCCTTTTTTTAAATTAAATGCAAACAATAGTGATACTTCTTATCTTCTACACTCAAATAAGTATTATTTTATGATTAAATTTGTATCTTGCACATTTAAAATACAGAAAAATAACATTATTAATTATAATTATTAATCATTAATTGTAAATTATAAATATAAATTTATTAAATTAATTAGAAGTTTTATTAATTATTATTAAAATAATAATTAGACCTGTGACAAAAATAATTAGCACCGGGAGGGAATTTACCACCAGTAAAAACTAAACAGTATAAAAGTTTTTTTTTTTTTTTTTACACATTTCGCATAATTATTCTGAATTGTTGATAAAAACTGCTTCAGTGATATTTTTTTATGTCTGTATTCTGGTAATTCTTTAAATAGCACATAAAATAATGGCGGATTTAAAACATTTTTTCTCCCTCCCCTCCATTTATAAATGTTGGTAGGGAGACTCCCCTTCTTCGAAAAATTGAATTTCAAGCCCTGTTATTACTAATTTTATGCTACCGTAATTTCGGGTGTATAAGCCGCGGCTTAAACAATTCTTTTTGGACCCAGAAATCTTATTTAATGATTAAACACAAATATTTACGGCGATCAAAGTAGTAACATTCATTTTTTTAAAAATTCTGGGTCGAAAAAGAATTGTTTGAGCCGCGGCTTATACACCCGAAATTACGGTAATTAAAAATGTATATTATGTTCCTAAATACAGAGATTGCTGTTGAATAATTATTAATTTTAAATAGTGTTAATAATTTATGTTAAATGCAGTTATCAATAATTGGAATAAATGTAAATATCACTAGTATTTAATATAGTTTTGCATAATATTGCATAATATTATTGCAAAATATTAATGTATATAATGTTATTATATGCTACAAAGCAGGGCTCCCAAATGGTCCACGAACTGAACATCAGAATTTTTTTAGAGAAATTTTCTTTTTAGATTTTTCTTGCAAATTGTCAAGAAACCACGTTTGGAAGTTGATTCTAGCTCAAACGTATTATGAAATTTTCTGTTAAAAAATACTGATGTTCAGTTCGCGGACCATTTGGGAGCCCTGACAAAGGAAACTACTACTAAAAATAGTTCATAGTTACAGACATTATAAAACAACTTTGTAGTTTTTATTATGTCTGTAACTATGAACTATTAGTTATGTTAGTTAAAGGATAAAGACACAGATTATGTTAGCAATTAGAGGGGGGGGGGGGTTGTTTTGGTTGACTAAAATCCTTAGAAGTCATTCAGTATTTGAACATTGGAGACAAAAATCACAAAATTCCAATTTGTATCAAAATAATCTGATTTAGTCCTTTCAGGTATGATGTACTACTCATAGTAAGTGTCTTTTAATGGGGTATTATTTTGCTTTAAGAAATATTGTTGCTGATATTTACATGCTGTAATGTTATTATATGTCTATGCATTTACTATATGACTTCATTTTATGCTTAAGCATTTAATAATAATAATTATTATTATTATTATTATTTGGTTAATTTTCTCTGCGCTGTTTGCGATTCTTTTATTTCAAACATCATATTTCACTCTTTAAATTTAAAATAAATGTTACTTTCTTGAAAGAATCATGTCTAATAATGCGCAGAAAGTAGGAGAAAGTTCTAATATCAGTTAAATCTTATTGCGATGTTTTCTTTGCAATAAGATTGCAACACAAATTTTCTAAACATATTCCAAAATTCTTTTTTAGCCTTTGGCCATATGAATATTGAATAATGCGCAAAATAACAACATTCGTTATCTTTCAGATTATGAAATATTGGTGAAACACTAATTAATGTACTTGGATAGCTAGTATTAATATTATTAATGTAAAAGTATGCATTATTAATACTATTAATATTAATATTACTAATATTAAAATGTATTATTAATATTATTAATAATAAATATTTCTGAAAAAATTGCTCTTTAAAATATTAAAAACAACATGAGTTGTTATAGCTGTAAATATGAGCAAGAGAATTTCTTTTTAACTTTAATTTAAAAGACAGAAATTGTAAGGAATTGAAATTATGCACAGTCTGCGCATAAATTGTGATCACACGATTCTAGAACTATAAACCAACTCTAACAGAAATTACAAATTGGTAATTAAAATTTCAGTTTATCATGCTTTATATAAAAACGGGTATATCGGTGATAAGAAAATGATTTGTCTTTTATTTAGCGTGATGTGAAAATTGCCAAAATACATTGACAATACACTATTTTCTGGGCATCAAACAGAGCTACCAGTAAATATAATCTCAATCAGTAAATGATATTGTTCTTTGTACAAATTTTTTAATCATTAAAATTATCATTATTAATCATCGGGAATTAATTCCCAATTTAAACATACTAAAACATATAATGCTAACGCTAAATACATAAAAATATGTCTGCTTGGAATATTACACAAATATCAAAGTATTTTGATTATTACACACAAATCTGTGTTTTGCATGTTCAGCAGAAATATTTATATGAAGAGAATGCTACACAAAAATCTGTGTATTTTGCATATTAAACAAAAACCTGTGTAATTTACATACTACACAAAAAATTGAGTATTTTACATAAAACACAAAAGTATGTGTTTTTTGCATTATACACAAAAATACGTTTAATCACAGAAAATTACACATATGAATGTGTGAGAATATTACACCTAAATCTGTGTATTCTTCTGCAATTTACACATTAAAGTGTGTATTTCAAGACTTATCAGATAACATTTACACATTTGGACTTATCATCAAATTACACTTTAAAATGTGTATTTTCAAATTTACACATTAGGCGTGTATTTTGGCAATTTACACACCAATTTAGACATATAGACAGATCGTTTTTGTATCATCGATATACCTGTTTTATGTGTAAATTTACACATTTTTTTTAGTGTGTAAGCGGCTACTAAACCTTTATGTGAGTGTGAACATTATACAGCAAGTCGCACCTTTCTACCTATGCCCATTTCGGAAATGTATCTGATTGAACTTATAAAGATAATTTTTTAAAACCCTGTACAGCCATGGGCAAAAACAACCCGTAGTAGCTCTGCAATTTATTATAAAGAAGAAAATTACGGGTACAAACAATAGAAAATAAAATTCGCTTTTAAATGATGCTTATAAAATATACTTAAGGGATCATCTATAAAGCAAAAACACTACAAACTTTCTTTTCAATAGCAACACCCAATTTTGACAATATATTTTAAAACTTCGATTCAAACCGCACCTAAAAACAAAATTACAATTCATTTGAATGATAAGTTTTTGAATTATACATGTAAACATGTAAAATTTAAAACTTCTAATATTAAATGACGGTTTTTATTTTTATTTAAAATTATTAATTTCTCTGAAACCAATCTTGCGAATTTCATAAAAAAATGTTTTTAGGCTAATTTAAGGGTGTATAATTTATTTATGGTGTCAAACTTGCGTATTGCTATTGAGAGAAAAAAATGTTTCGTTTCGTTTTTGATATGTAGATGACCACCTCAGCAAATTTTATACATATAATTTAAAAATACTATTTCCAGTAGATTAAATATCATGGGTGCCCAAACCCAGTAATATTGTAAGGCTTTCTTCTCCTTGATCCATAGCAGAAAATTTTCTGATTAGATAAAGCGAACGGAACTTTCAAAAATTATCGCTATTCAAAGCATTTGGGTACCCTTCTGGTTACACCGCAGTGATACTCCCTAACATAAAAATGCAACTTTAACCTAGTTTTAGATAGAATAGTATTTTCAGTAATTTGGAATAAAATTGCTTCATGTCACAAAGCTCAAAATTAAAGGATACAATTTTTATATAGGTAATAAACCTAGAAAGATAAAAGAAAAATAAGATATTCCATTTTATGATAGAAGGACAGTTCGATCATTAACATTGCCTTTGTTTAACTTTTGTCATTTTATTTTTCAGAAAATAGCATGAGACCCCGATTTTTCTTTTTTTCCCCTGTACTAGTACATATATTTATCTATGTATTTTGTTTTATTCTGTTCTGATGTTTGTCTGAAGTAAACCTAGTTCAAAAGTAGCAAATTTTGAAACTTTTGAATATTTGTTACATTATATCCGATAACAGCATCAGTGGCGTAGCCAGAGAAGTGGGTCCAAATGCTCTATATACCACTAACTTTGCAAAGCTTTGTCAGTCTTTCTTATTCGCGAAACTTTCTGCTGCCAATCTAGGAAAAGAAAACTTTATAACATTACTGGTATCCATAAGCATTTGTACCCTACCCCTGGCTACGCCACCAAACAACATCAATATTCCAGTAAACGTCTACATTGCTTAACTTGCTCCAATAGTAAATTTTCATATTATATAAGAAAACGTCTAGGTACTATTGCTAAAACAAGATAATAAGTGTATAAAACAACTAAAAATGTTATTTTGATTGCATTTTGTGGCAACATTACAACGGAAAGCAACAATACTCCATCGAAACAACTTACGTTTATTAAGCAGATAGCGTTACATTAATAGTTTATGAAAAGATAATTTTGGAATGTCGATGCTTTTCAAAAATATAGTACTCCAAACACACTCGTATTCACATCGCATAGAAAATGTTATGCATGATCTTGAAATTTCATATTTTCTTCGGGAAAGGAAAATTTTTGTCAGGACTTCAAAACTGCAGATTGTTTTTTAAATATGATCTACTCCTACATAAAAAAAATCATGCCATTTGAAAAATATTACTATCATACTTCGTCTGATTTTCAAAAGAATGGCTCACAACACAACTAATGAAGAAATTTCAGATTCGAATCGACTATCATCAATTTCACATAGGTCAAAATGAACCCTCAGAGTGGATTTAGTGTGGAATTAAATGTCTACCGCAATTTGATACGTCATTTTTTTAATAAAATTTCTGTGTGAAAACATGATTGTTTGATTCGCAGATTATATGCCAAAATTACTGTACTATATAAAATTGTCAGTAATCTGAATATGTAAAATATCTGAACCATATTTTAATTAACATGTGCATACATTTTTCGAAAAGTAATCGTCACCTTATTCAGAGATAGTCGAATGCTAGGCCTAAGTAGCGACAATAAGATGGCGGCGATGTCAGAGGAGAATTATTTTTCGCCTTTATAAGATTACTTGAATTAGAATACCACTGTTTTAGAATAATTTTCAGTTCTTTATTAAAAAAATATAATGAAGATTGCCACAAAAAAGTGCTATTTTTATTCAAGAGACCGTACTATTCCTTTTAATATTGCCCTTTGACATATTGCACACGTGATACAAAAATGTTATAACCCATAATTTTGACTTCGGCTATGGCTGCCATTATGCATGATTTTACTAACAATCACCTAAAGTAGAAGATAGCGCAGTTAAAATCCAGTAACCACATAGCAGTTTTCTTTGAGAATGGCCATCGAGCCTACCACAGCCTGAAACAGTCTTTCCTCTAACAAGAATTGTTTGCTTGAGTTATGGCACTTGTAGCAAGGAATCCATAGATCTAGTTTTCATATAACAGAGCTCTATTTAATCCTTTCTTATGCAGTGGTCCAACGTCGAGACTACCCTCCAAACATACAAATGAATAAAAAATATTTTAATCCCTTTGAGCTCTGATGGTTGAATTTTCTACCATTTAATTTTGATTAAGAAAGGTAACAATGACACCGGAATATTCAACCAAATTTATTTCGAAAATGTTTAATGCACTATTTCCTGTACTATATATATACAGGGTGATTCCGAATTTTTTTTACAATAAAAGAGGGGTGATAGTACACATCAAGACAAACAATACTAAATAGGAGACCAAGGGTCCAAAACGTTTTCCTAAGGAAATAGCCGCCATTAAAGTTTAGGGACCAAAATTTCAAATAAACATAAAAAACGGAAAAATCGGTCGATTGATTTGCGATTTTCACTAAAATTATTCTTTATGTCGGCATTTTCTTGAAATTAAATTATAAAGATAAATTTCAAAAAATGCCGATAGAGGGCGCTTTAGACTTTGGAGTAACGAACAACTATTTTTTGCCGGTATTTTTTGCATCTCATTAAATGTTTTCGTAAGCTTAGACTCAAACTTAAATTTTGAGTTCAAAATCTGTAGTTGGGAGTGGTTAAGTAACACAAACTGAGCTGTGTTCAGAGGGTTCAAATTTCAAATGATTATAAAAAACGGAAAAATTGGTCGATTGATTTGCGGTTTTCGCTAAAACTATTCTTTATTTAGGTATTTTCGTGAAAATAAATTATAAAGATAAATTTCAAAAATTGCCGATAGAGGGCGCTTTAGACTTTGGAGTAACGAAACACTCTTTTTTGGCGTTATTTTTTGCATCTTTTTAAATGCTTTCGTAAGCTTAGACTTGAACTTAAATTTTGAGCTCAAAATCTGAATAGCTGGGAGTGGTTAAGTAGACAAACTTAGCTATGTTCAGAGGGTTCAAATTTTAAATAATTGTAAAAAACGGAAAAATTGGTCGATTCTTTTGCGGTTTTTGCTAAAACTAATTTTTAAATCAGCAGTTTTATTGATCAATCAGTGTTTTCTTGGAAATAATTTTTAAAGATAAATTTCACAAAATGCCGATAGAGGGCGCCTTAGACTTTGGAGTAGCGTACAACTATTTTTATCTGTTATTTTTTAATCTCATTAAATGCTTTCAAATGCATAGACTTAAATTTTGGGCTGAAATTCTGAATCGTTGGGAGTGTTTAAGTAGCGAAAAATTGAATTGTGCTCGAGGAGGAAAGAGGATTAAATTTCAACTCCTGAACACACTTCAGTTTGCGCTTCTTAACTCCTCATAACTATTCAGGATTTGAGCTCTAAATTTAAGTTTAAATCTAAGCTTCCGAGAACATTTAAAATGCTTTTGCAAACATTTAATTAGAACCAAAAAATAATGGTTAAAATGAATTGTTGGTTCCTCTGAAGTTTAAGGCGCCCTTGATTTATCTTTAAAAATTATTTTCAAGAAGATACTGACTTAAAGAAATAGTTTTACTTTAAACCGCAAACGAATCGACCAATTTTTACATTTTCTATAATTAGTTTAAATTTGAACCTCCCCCTCCCCCTTGAACACAGTTCACTTTGTTCTACTTAATCATTCCCAGCTATTCAGATTTTGAGCTCAAAATTTAAGTTCAAGTCTAAGCTTACGAAAGCATTTAAAAAGATGCAAAAAATAACGCCAAAAAAGAGTGTTTCGTTACTCCAAAGTCTAAAGCGCCCTATATCGGCAATTTTTGAAATTTATCTTTATAATTTATTTTCACGAAAATACCTAAATAAAGAATAGTTTTAGCGAAAACCGCAAATCAATCGACCAATTTTACCGTTTTTTATAATCATTTGAAATTTGAACCCTCTGAACACAGCTCAGTTTGTGTTACTTAACCACTCCCAACTGCAGATTTTGAGCTCAAAATTTAAGTTTGATTCTAAGCTTACGAAAACATTTAATGAGATGCAAAAAATACCGGCAAAAAATAGTTGTTCGTTACTCCAAAGTCTAAAGCGCCCTCTATCGGCATTTTTTGAAATTTATCTTTATAATTTAATTTCTAGAAAATGCCGACATAAAGAATAATTTTAGTGAAAACCGCAAATCAATCGACTGATTTTTCCGTTTTTTATGTTTATTTGAAATTTTGGTCCCTAAACTTTAATGGCGGCTATTTCCTTAGGAAAACGTTTTGGACCCTTGGTCTCCTATTTAGTATTGTTTGTCTTGATGTGTACTATCACCCCTCTTTTATTGTAAAAAAAATTCGGAATCACCCTGTATATATATATACATATATATATATTTGTAAAATATTGGTGCTTATGTGACACCTGGAATTTCGAAGAAATTTACCCACCGGAGATCAAACGGCTAATTACATTTTTCTTTTACGATGAATGTTTAATGTAACAAGTTTTTATTTCTTAAAACGTCGTTTGTAAACTCCTGTGTCAGTCCATCTTACCATCATTTTACAAACAGAATTTATACACATTTGAACATAGTTTGTAAGTTTGGAACTAAAATAGGTGGTAACGACGTGGGACCAACGCGCCATAAAAGCTTAAATACTTTTTTTATGCATATTTCACGAATCTTCTACGTTCGTTTATTCTTTGAATTTTTAAAAAAGAGCTTCCGTGCTTTCTTTACATAATTTACATGGTTTGCACACTCCTTATATTTTGTAAGGACTCCGACACCACTATTAACCTCTTCAGTCCCTGAGTACCCAAATGGGTACATCAGTTTGGTCCCATTTTATTAATGATACTCAAATATAAATGAAATTTCGATATAAGAATAATATGTTTCGAATTCTAAGATTCGAGCTAATGAAAATAAAACAAAAATTTCGCTCTGAAGTCAAACGAGAGAAGAAATAATTCAGTAATAATTAAAAATACTGTAATAATCGCCAGTAGCGGAGAGGTTAACGATAAACAAATTTATATTTAATTTTCAAGAAACAGAAGTCGCAAACACCTTCTCGATTCGCAATTTTCTAAACATTTTTTCTGTAGTGAAGTACATTGAAAATACTGTAAAAATTTAGTGGTACAGTTGTGCGAACACTGATAATACACATACACCTCTCAGTCACAGATTAACCCCTTGAGCTCTGATGTTAGAATTTTCTACCACAAAATTTTAATTTCAAAATGTCAAAATGGCACCAGAAAATTTGACCAAATTTATTTAGAAAGGGTTTAATCAGAGTTGCCAAGTCTCCGGCTTTTTGCACACCAGTAAAATTTTAAAGAAAATGTTGTTGTTTCAAATCCCCTAAATTCTCCAATTAAATTTAACATCCTTTTCTGTATTAAAATACCGGTATCCAAAAAGCCGGAGACTTGGCATCTCTGGTTTAATGCATTTTTTCGTGTTAATCGTTAACCCTTTCAGGGGCAAGCTATTTCTGTTCCAAAAATGTTCAAATGATTGATTCACACCACAATTTATGAACAGACTTATTTGAAAATAATCAAGAGCTGTTTTTCGCGCATATTTTAAAATCGAAATTGTATTAAAATTTTACTGGTACCAGTTCACAATTGGAATAGTAATATTATGTGTTTGCAGACTGCAAACACCGCCCTTGAAAGGGTTAACCGATTTTGTTCTTTGCAAAATTTTTGTGCATATGTGACATTTGGATTTTTGAAGAAATTTATACCCCAGAGCTCAAAGGGTTAAATACTGTATTCTACTTACTTCTTTTGCACTATATCCAAAGTTTTTGTTTTAAATATAAATACGTCAGTTTTATTTTTTATGAATAAAAAAAAAAAATTTATTCTTTCAAAGTCTATTTTTCCTGTTTGACATGTATTGACGTCAGTTTAAAATTTATGCCTTCCGGTATGTCTGCCAGATATTTATTTTTTTCAGAACAACTGATAACTTGCCAGTTATAAAAAAAAATATAGAACATAACACATATCGAGTTTAGATCCAGGTAAGTTTTTGATGTCAATCAATAGTGAAGAAAACATCACTTTTTCACTTTTTTTGTGAAATAATCGACATTTATTATTGCTTTGAAATGTAACCAATATCATCGATAACACTTTTATACATCGATAAGATGTCTTCAGTTTTCCAATATCCAGCGGGCACCCTGCCATACGAAAACTCTTTAAACTATTCTTTCTTTCATGTTTTCTTTTCATATTTTATTGATTGAAAACATATATATATACAAGAGATGAATATATACAAAAGATGAAACTGCCATTTTTACCTCGAAAACAAATTCACATAGTCAGCTTTTACATAGATATACATATATATGCATATGAATGACAAAGAAGGTGGTTTATTTCGGTAAATAGAACTGATAAATAAATAAGGAAAATTAGTAAAACGTTTATAAGAAGGTGTGGAATCCAAAAAGCATACTTTCGTCTCCATAGGGGTCTTTTCTACGAAATTCAATATTTAATTTTTATACTGCATCCATATAAAAATGTATCTAAGTACAAAAATATTCCTTGCACTCAATTAGGAAACACACATACACGCACACACAAAAGAAAGAAACAGTTATTTTTAAATTTCGCGGATAAATCAAAGTTTTAAAATGAACATTGTTTTAGATGACCATATGAGAAATGTGAAAGATTTTTTCTGATTTAACAAAACATGCGAAAAATAGGAACAATGAACCTGGTTATAAATTTTCAAAATAAGAGATTTTTTTAAAAAATATAATAGATATACTTATTTTTCGTTTTCTTGCAATGCATCATACGTGATATATATTTTATGGAATAACTAAATTCAAATTTCCAGCTATATAAAGCAATCTTATTTAATCAAGATGTTTTATTTCACAAATAAAATAAAATTGAATCCAATTGACTACTAAAGAGAAGGAAATCCCATTTAATCAAATAAATGCTGTGGTTTAAAGCATAGCTGTTTAATTACAATAACGGAGGCTATACAAAGGAAATAAAACAAAAACATCTTACTATAAATCATTTCGCCAGTCTAAACTCTGAAGTACCCTTATGTACTACGTATGAGAACAACCAACCTGATCTAACCATGACACGCGATAGCGGTCAAAGAAGAGCACCGCCCAGCTTCCGCCACTCTCCATGATCCCACCTCCCCCTGAATACTAGGCCATAGCTCTGATGCTAAAATGACAACTGTCGAAGGCGGGTTTTTTTAAACATATATACGGTCTCTCAAATTTTGCCACAAATACTTTAAAAAACAAAAATATTTGACTTTTTTTTTAATTTCAGAAAAATAAAGCGGTAAAATCTTTTAAAAATTCAAGAGACTGTTCACATGCTGAAATAAAATCAGTTTTGGCAACCTCCAATTTTGTCTCAGCGCTCAAGACTAGTATTCAGAGAGCGCTGTTAATGCTCAAGCAAAATGGACTACATGCTTGCGATGATGACAAAATCCAAAGACTAAAGGATTAAGCTATTTTATTCCGGATTCACACATCTTAGTCCCTCAGGAGTTTCGGGTGAACGAAGCACTCATAGGAGTGACGGGAAATAGGCAGTATTCCTAAGTTTCTCGGATGTTCTATTGTTCTACTAATGCTTGAAGACTGGAAAATCTACTAAGATAATCACAAGCCCTACTGCTATGGATCGATGATGTATAATCTTATTTCATTATTAATAAATGAAATTTATCTCTTTTAAACGCATATTTTTGGATATTTTTTCTGCATGTAAAAATTATTCAAGATTCATTTTCTCTATTAAACCCAGTGTTGCCAGATGGGCTACTTTTTTAAAATTCAAATTCTTGATTGACACCACTTTTTTGAAGTAATAAAATGCGCCTTATTTAATGACATATCAATTGCAGTAAAAACAAAAGGAATTTTACCGTTTCATAAAAGTGGTGTCAGTCAAGAAATCTGAATTGAAAAAAAGTAGGCCACTGGCAACAATGATTAACCCTTTGAGCTCTGGTGGGTAAATTTCTTCAAAATTCAAAATGTCACACTGGCACCAGTATTTTGCATAGAAAAAAAAACTGTTAACGATACACGTGAAAAAATGCATTACACCTTTTTCAAATAAATTTGGTCGAATTTTCTGATTCGTTGTGACATTTCGGAATTAAAGTTATGTGGTAAAAAATTCTACCATCTGAGCTCAAAGGATTAAGGGGTCTCAGGACATTTAAAATCGTAAAAATTGAAAAAAATGAGACCATCTTGAATATTTAATATCTTAAAATGTTTATGATATTAAAACACAATTTTTTGTCAAGATGAAAGATATAAGTACGTTCTTTCATTTTATGCCTTTAAAAAATTGCAAGATGCAGAATTAGCGTTTACAGAGCGCTCCAAACTGTGGGACATTTGACGTGCAGAAAATTGACATAACAGATTACGCGCACGATTAAAAAATAAATATTGCAACTAGAATGGAAATTTTGGTCTCTACTCATACATCAGATTGTAATAAATATCTTGAACCTAAATAAATTTATATTTAAAAATTTGAGCGGGTAAAATTCTAAAACCCATAACTTCTGTTCTAATGAGAATTTCGTGAAATAATTATATAAAAATGTTCAGAAAAGTTAGCAGCTTAAAATATTTGTAAAAAAAAAATGAAATTTCGAAAATTTGGAAGCTTTAAAAGTCTTGATACCCCTTAATCTGAAAAAATGTCTTATCTAAATTACCTACTTTATCAGTATTTTTAAATGCCTTACATTTGTAACAGAATTCTAAAAAAGGAAAAAGTTGTGTCTAAAAATGCACGACGCGTGTCAAATCGTGTACAAATCTTCCATTAAAAGATTAAACAAATCACATGTTATAAAAAAGAATTTTTTATTATTATTACATATTTAAAGTAATGGAAAATTTCTATGACAATCTTCTGTTCACATTAAAAAATATTTTTAACTACCTGACCCACCCGGCGTTGCTCTGATCCCGTGAAAATAACTTTAAATATAGTTAAATTCCAAAACTATTAGTTTCATTTCCACCATCAGAGGACGCATTCTGCTCTGAACAACTTGCATCCCAAAACCAAACTTTGTTATTCAAATTATCTTGAGATATGTTAGTAGTGGAATTGGGGACTCAAATAAGAATTTAAGAAATTATTTTAAATTACAAATCGGTAATAATGGCAATCACTACTTAAATAATGGCACAATATGTCCTAAACGAATATCCGACGGTCATCTATGGCCATTTATTCTGAAGATTATCCTGAACTTTTTATATGCACATGACGGAACCTTTGGATGATGATATTTTGATTTCTGCAAGAAATATTTCGAAAAACCATGACGGAAATTTCTTTTTTCCTTACGCAAAAAACTCTTCTTATAATATGTTAAAAATTTGAAATTATTCACTAAATTGCGATAAAAAAAAACCTCATACGTCGGAAAAAAAAAGAAAAACTATACTAAGAATACTCAGGCGTCGCCTTATTTTATAGTGCCACGAACTGCGTGATGTTCAAGGGTTAAATAACTTTTATAGTACCACTTTTTACAAATTGTTTGCTTAAAGCCTAAAAACCTGTGATTCATAAAGGTAAAGATATATATTTGGAAAAAAACTGTACCCTGAGACCGTTGCACACATTTTCAGCGCGCTAATGATTACATTTAAATTTCATATACAGAGTGTTTCTAAACTCATGAAACAAACTTTAATGGTAGGTAGATCAGACATTCTTCTGTGTGGAAACTGCTCTTGGTTCATTCGTAGGGCAGCTGTGGCGTTGTCATTTGCACGAACATGCATGAAATGCATGCCGACTTTTTCGGCATATGTCTTCCATGACGAACGATAGCATAATTAAAAATAGAGATTTCTTCTACTTGAATGCATGGTATTGAACGGTGACCAGTCACTTACTGTCCTTTACGGTCAGTGGAATCAACCAAAAACTCCATTTTTATTTTTAAAAAATTTATATTTTATTTTCTACTTCTACTTCTATTTTCAATTCAAAAAAATTCGATTCCACACCAAAAATTTTCAAAGAAAAATTTTATTGTTAAGTAATTATTAAATTTTTAAAATTAATACATAAAAATTTTCTGGTATGAATGAGAAATTTTGAAAATTATAAAAGGGGGACTAATTGCCTCCCTAGTGTTTTTACCTTAACCCCTTGAGCTCTGATGGTAGAATTTTCTACCACTTAATTTTAATTCCAAAATGTCACAACGGCACCAGAAAACTCGACCAAATTTATTTATAAAAGTTTTAATGCATCTTTCCTTGTACATCGTTAACCGATATTTTTCTTTGCAAAATACTGGTGCTAATGTGACATTTGGAACTTCGAAGAAATTTACCCACCAGAGCTCAAAGGGTTAATGCGTCACTTGGTCCCATAGATTCATATACAATAAAGGATGTTACTGTGTGCTTTACCTACTCTTAAAGTCTGTTACCATGATCTTAGAAACACCTTGTATATGTATCTGTATAATGTAAAATATCTGTCATATTTGCAGTAAATATTTTAAAAACGCAAAAGATATAAGTGCAAATACTGAATACAACATATAATACAGTCATATTGACTCTGTGTCACATCTATTAATAAAAGAAAAGGATATTTTTTGCTATGACTTAATATTTGTACATTATTAAGTACCATAATTTCCCCTGTGTACACCGCGGCTTGGTTAACCCCTTAATTCTCGCTCCCGTGATATTCACGGGCTGTGAGCTTCACGACATTTATTCAGAAATGTTTGATTCTCACCAATTTTATAAAATAATCACATATGCTTTATTCTGGTATCATTTTGCTTGTCATTAAATAAAGAGAATATTTATTTTACAAAAAAGTGATGGCAATAATCAATCTGGATTGTTTTTAACCGTAATTTAATGCGCAGCTAAAGGGGTTAAATCTTTTTTTTTTTTTTTTTTTTTTTTTTTTTTTTTTTTTTAAACCGGAAATTTTATTAGAAAAAAAAAGTCAATTAAGTCTGATTTTATTTAAAACAAACTCTGGTAGGAAATCGAATTATCAGAGGTGCGGAGGATACGAGCAAAATTACGGCATATTGAACAAGTCTTTTCATTATAACAGTTGCAAAAATCATTTTTTTTTTTAAATAAAGTCTTCAGAGACGCATTAATTATGTAGCAAAGCTCAAAAAATATGATAGAATGCTTTGAGTAATAATTTCAGTATTTAAATCGATAGTTGTTCTCGAGGTGTAATGATTAAAAAAATTATTGAAACGGATGAAAATTCACAAAATCAATACTAATTAGTCAGTTTTACAGATGTTCAAAAACAATCCAGTTAGCTACGGTTTTTTTAGCTAAAAAATGTAATTAAAGTTTCTTATTAAACTATTTCGTGAAAGAAAGCTTAAATATTTCTTTTATCGAAATTTTGGAAATACTTATGAAATAGCTATGCTTAAAGTGCCTTTTTTAAGAGTAATTTAATTAACAGATTAACTTTGTTATGTATTCTTTAATCTCCAATCATTTCTTTGATTAAAAATAATATTTATTTATTACAACGATGCGTTAAAAAATATTTTTATTTTGAATTAAAATAAAAAAAAACTTAATAAAATTAATTGGAAACATTCAGTTTAGAATGCCATTAGGAAACGGAAATCTTATTTGAAGTACACGTTTCGCAGCGATGTAGTTTTATAATTATTTTATTATTGAATCTTAAGATAATTTATTGTAAAATATATTCAAGCGAATGATGCACACCAGTAATTAGTAAATTAAAAATACAATCAAGGAAGATCGTGTGATTGTTATTTAGACGTATTATATTTATAAAGTTTTTTTATGCCGTAATTTTAATTCTAGAGAACTAATTGGCAAATTTTCCTTCCGAAATAACAATCCCAGTTCATTTCTGACATTTAGAAAAAGGTGAATTTTTAGCTTACCGTAATTTCCTCCGTATAATCTGCGGATCGAACAATCATTTCTCGACCCAGAAATTTTATTAAATAAAATATACCTTTTTAGATCGCCGTAAATATTTGCCTTCAATTACAAAATAAAAATTCTAGGTCGAAAAAGAATTGCTTGATCCGTGGATTATACGCAAGAAATTACGGTATGTGTTTATAGCTTGTCATTAAATTAAACAAAAAATCCTCTTCGGAATTTCAGATACATTTGTCTTTTCTAAATTAAAAGAAAAGTTCTGCTCTGCCAGGATTCAATATCAATGTTTTTCGAGTAACTATACTGCAATGTGCAAAATACGTTTTAATTTTAGTGCGAGAAAAAGAGCATTAAAAACTGGTGTATCTATCACTATTTGAACAATAACAGTTTCAACAAGAATACTACTTAATAAATTAAGTTAATCAATTTGTTATAGGTATATCCTACTACTTAAGAAAAGCAATGTTACATTCATGTTTGATTCGTAGCTTAATTAAGTCCAGGGTTGCCTGTATGGCCTCCATTTTTAAAATGAAATTTCAAATTTATACCGTAAATTTTAAATGGAAAACTTTTACTTTCGGTGATCACTAAATGCCTTTTATTAAATAAAAAGTAAAATACTGTTCTTTTTAACCCATTCGAGCCCAGCATCTTTTGTGTAAATTTTATTTGGTTGGCACCACTATTTTTAGAAGATTTAAGTTTAGTTCATTAATCACGAAAATGCATCATTTAAATAAAATAATTATTGTTTTTCTTTTTTACCGGTGTCAAAAACAGTGCTGAATGTACCTTTTGAAGCGTCCCTAAAAAGGGACGCTAGGCACTAATGGGTTAATGGTATGTAACTCGAAATTTCTGAATAAAAATGGAGACTAAACTGGCAAACCTCTATACGTCGGTTTTACGGAATTATTCTAGATACATATTTGAAATGTTAATATCTTTGACTCCTGAATACTACGACTAAGCACTGACAAAATAATGGTGGCAATCGAAGGCATATTCTTTTAAACAATGTACGACCTTTATATTTAGGCATCAATATTTTACAAAAAATTTCCTTCACTTGTTTAATTTCAGAACATTAACTTCTTCGTATTGGGAGTCTTTTATGAAATTATTAATCTCCTTTCACCGATTTTTAAAAACAGATTCTTGAATTGAGAATATGCTCTGATTAAATAAGGCAAATTTTTCAGTAAAATTTTACTGGTGGGTATAAACAAGGACTCTGAGCGTTTCATGCTGCACGTATACCGGTCGCTCGTCCCCAAAAGATTAAAGTCGTAAAAACTTTTAAAAATTCTTAATACCGGAATTTAAGGGGCCATAAACACGATAAAAAAAACCGCCAGCAGAAATTTTTGTGTCAGTGCTCAGGCCTAGTATTATAATTCAAGGCAGCAGTTCCCTACCTGGGTAAGAGCATCCCCAGGGATACATGGTCGGAAAGCCAGGATTTTGCGACTATAATATCATTAATGACAGAAATCGCAATAATGGTTTAACTAAAAATATTTTAAGAAAATTGATCATAATAGATGACAAAGCCTGTCTCGTGTGTAAATCCAATATGTTACACTCAAAATGAGAGGATACAATATACAATAATTCATGCAATAATTCATTGGTAATAGAATGTCAGTAGCTCCGCCCTCTGATAAGCAAATTTGATGAGTTCTTATATATTTCCCCCATCTTCCCGAAAACTTAATTTAATCAGTATGCAATATTCTTTTCTCACCACTTACTTTTTATTCTTCTGAGCTTAATAATAAATGCAGAACACTTTTATTCTGCAGATTCTAATATATATTTTTAAAAGAAGTTGTTATGTGGATCCCAGAAGCCAAGGGATACCCCTTGGCTTCTGGGATCCACATATCAACTAAGTGGCAAAACTGAGAAAATTGAACGAAGTGCACAGACGATCTGGAAATATATATATATTTTTTTTCAAGTAACGAAATATAAATGATTTTCTTATTGTATGCTGCGTTCTAGATATAAACCACTTTTGCCGAATAATAATCAATGCTAATCAATTATAAATTTAAAGAAAATTGTACTCTACTTTTTTTCTCAGTTATTTAAATATGAATTCAAAGCCCAGAATGAACACTCCAGCTGTTTCCTATTTCAATTCAGTCAATTATTGATTTTCATATTTAACACCAATTATCTTTAACCTGGGTGGACGTGCACCGGGCCTGATAGACCCAGAGTGTGTATGGTTTTTACAATTTTCACCAGTATTCTTTTTAAGCAAAATTTGCAACAACTGTCTCCGATTACATAAGGCGACTATTATTATTTGTATTTATTGGTCACAAAGTAAAAACCATTCATAATGTTGGTATACGCGCGTTTTCCTGTAAGAATTCAATTCACTCCAAATCGAATTTTTGTCAGCTATACACCGTGGCTTCTGAGGTCTTCATGTATAGCCATTGTTTGACTGCTAAAATTTATTTCAATGCTGCGTTTTTTTTTTCTTTATGTTTAGCTGATATTAAAAAAATGATATTCACTTTAAAATGAAGAAAAAGTCAATGTAATTTGTATCGATATGTTACATAGTTGTGATAAATTTCCAAATGAAAAAAAAAAAAACATAACGAATGGAGGGGAAAGGAGAGGTGTTCGAAAGGAGTTTATGAGAAATGAGGGTAATCCAAAATGAAAAGCGTAAGAAAGAGGTACGTGAAATAAAAAGGTTGGAAAATGATGCTTTAGAGGACTAGAAATTTAGGTTCACAAATAGCGAATTAAAATGATATTCCCCTTCCCATTCAAATGTCAATTTAATTATCACTAACCTAAATTTACCCAATCACATATTTAATTATTTTAATCAAGTGAATGATACATATATCCTTATAACCTTTTATTGTAAAGGATTTATCTTAAATAATTATGAAAATTACTTAAATTCTTGGCCACAGTCTTCACTGTCTCGAAGGCATTTTGCAAATTCAGATGAAAATAACATCTATTTGATGGGGAAATTAACCATGTTGCCGTTTATTAGTTTGATTTTGAAGCAACAAACATTCGGATTTTTAGAAATGAGTCAAAATGTGAACTACCAAAGAGGAACAGAATTGAGGTCCACATATCGCTCACCTGCAAGAAAAGTTGTGTATCTAGAAAAAAGTAAATTTCACAGGAGAGGCAAAAGAAAATTTGCATTATATTATTGAAATTATGCTCTTATCTCTGGGTGCAGAAGTGAAATCGCTCATAAAAGCGTAAAATCTTTAAAAATGAAGACGTAAAATTAGGTTTAAAGTTTTGGGTAATTTTACATCCCCACATAATTATCCTTCTTCTGTGGTCACAAATGGACATATGGCACAATAAAGTTATTTTCCGCATAGCTACACTTATGAAACTGTTTGTGTAGCAAGATACATCTGGCTAATTCCAAGCGAACTTGTTTGTCTGTTACACGGCTAAAAATCGCTATGCTTGTTAGCCACCGTTATTTTTGAAAAGTTTGCTTCGCTTTATTCAATTGATGAGATAGCTTCGATAAAATAAGCCACATTTTCCGCTCTAACATACTGGTAACCAAAAATCGTAGTACGTAAAAGACAAACAATTTCGCATGGAAATAACCATCTATGACCGATAGCGTAACCAGAGTAAGTGTCCAAACACCGGGGACACCACTAAATTTATAAAATCTTGTCCGCTCTCTCTAATCGGATAATTTTCTACTATTAATCAAAACAAAGAAAAATTTAAAAATTTACTGGTATCCAGAGCTTTTGGATGTCCTTCCTGACTACGCCATTGTCTACGACATACCTATTAGTGAAATAAAATGCAAAATGAAATTATGCGAGATGAGTTATTTTCCTTGCGGGAGGGCGACACGTGGATCAAGAAAGCGAAGAGTACGCATGGTTGCACGCATGGTTGGGTCACATGATGAGAATAGGAGATAATTGTTCGTGAAACTATAGTCGTATTTTTTAATTACTTACAGAAAAAAAACTCATATCGTTGTATAAGAATGCATCGCCGCGCGCCACCTTAATGCTAGTCCTGATAGATGACACAAAATGGCTGCTGCCGAAGGCGAATTTTTATAAAGGTTTGTACGGTCCCTTAAATTTAGACACCAGTATTTTATAAGAGACTTCTATATGTTCTTTAATCGTAGAAATATACAGCGGAAAAATCTTTTAACAGTTATTGGGACCAAAAAATAAGGGACCTTACATAGACCATGCTGACAGAAAAAAAAAATCCGCCTTTGGCAGCCCCCAGTTTTATGTCAGCTGTCAGGTTTAATATTCAATGGGCCGTAAAGAATATTATAATAATTACCAGAAATTCTCATCTAAAAAGACATCTTCAAAATTAATGTATCATTCGCGGTTCAATTTTCCTTTTATCAGCACGTAATTTCTATTTTAGTACGAACTGTCACTTTAGCAGTTGCGGTTAATACGCTTTCAAAATTATGAATAAATCTAGAATTTCATGAATCGTTTGTTACGGAGCAGGAATTTGTAATAAATTTATGGTCTAGAAAACAAGGACATACAAACAAGAGAAAAGAAAAGAAAAGAAGCATATGTATAACACACAAACTCTAACGATATTTTGGATTTTATAGGTGAATATTTTTGGCGATCGTACAACCTCATAAATTTTAATAACAGTAAATTCTAAAAGTTTTCCTCGTCTTATTTTTATAAAATCAATAAAGGTGAAGAAACCTATAAGAAAACACCGGTGTCGAAAATCAAGGTACCGTGCTAGAACTGAAAAAAACCCGCCGATGTTAATATACATACAATTAGTAAAATTCGATTTATTTAACGACGTACTAATTAACCATTTGCGGCGCGGTGGTATATCTATGGAATCACTTAATTTTAACCCTCTGGATCCCAAACCGCCCGAGACCGCCCGAGATATTTTAATTCGTATATTTCAGTTCCCACCAGAAAATTAAAACAACAATATTCGCTTTAATCAATAACAGAATATTCCGTATTTAAATAAAACAAAATTAGCCATTGAATTTTTCTGGTGTGAAATGAACTACATAATTTCTAGAACGTGTTCTGGCATGGGAATGAAAGGGTTAATTCCCAAACTCCACATTGGCACTGGAATTTTAATTTTGAAAAATTCGGTTTATTGAATGTGTTCAATGTAGCTGTTTTATATTTAAAAATAAACTTGTTTTCAAATTCCGGTGTCAGTCATTAATTTCAACACTTAAGCAATGAATTTGCCCTGCGACGCAAAGGGATAACGTACAGTGGCGGTCAAAAGTTTCCGGCCAGTTAGTTTCTTCGATTTATTTACCAAAAGGTTTCAGCAAAGAAGAAGCACAATTGCTTCAAAAGTTAATAATATGTGAATCACCTCTGACCACATGATCATTTTGGTTGGATACTGAAGATGCTTCATGCAAAGGGATAGAATTCGAAGTTCGCGTGTGCAAAAGTTTCCGGCCACTTATCATTCTTTAGATTTTTCTTTCGGCAAAGTGTTTTTTGGTTGTATTTATGAATGAATCAACGTGTATAGCATAGTTTGAATTCAAAATTGAAAAGTTCAACAATTATTGTTCATAAATGAGTGATTAGTTTGTCGCTAAAAGGCCAATCTTCTCGCGATCTTGCGGCAAAGTTATCGATCGGTAAATCGACTATAAACGATATTTAAGAATTATATAAAGATGGCCATGGCCTTCAAGACTTTCAGAGGTCCGGGAGACCCAGGGAAATTACTATCCATGTGGACAGAATTATCAGGAGAAAAATAATTGATAATCCGCATGAAAATTCCGTTGCAATATACTGCGATTTACGGAATGAAAATTTTGCTGAAATAAGTTGGTTTACCGTGTTATGATGCTGATGTGATACAGAAATTTTTGGAGGAGTCGGTGTTTAAAAATTTTTCCTAGGTAAAAAAAAACGTACCCGACTGGTGTTTTCCAAAAAACACAAAGTCTGGTCAAGTGAAAACAGGACAAAATTACTATTTTTCCATCAATCGAATTTGAAACAATTTTGGAAGTGATGGCGGACACAATTTCCAATGACCTAACAACAAAATATTCGACCTATGTTATTCCTACAATGAAGCATGGAGGAGGACACGTTATGCCGTGGGGAGTATTTTCGTCAAAAAGTGTCGGTCCGTTATTTAAAATCTACAACCATGCGAATGATACAATGTATAAAGCTATCTTGCAAGACCATTTTCTACCTTATTAGAGAAAAAAATTGGTCGCAACTATTTTTCTTAACATGATAACGACTTAAATAATGTGTGCAAGCCTCGATAAGCAATGGTTTTCGCACAAAAAATTTCGTTTTTGAAATGGTCAGCCCAAACGCCCAACATGAATCGAATAAAAATTCTTTGGAAAGAAGTTGACAAAAGTCTGCGGAACTATAAATATTCCAACTCAGCCGAAATTTCGCCAAAATTGGAAGAAATGTGGAAAAACCGTACCATAGACTATCTTTAACCGTTGATTGTCTGAATGCCACGTTGCTGTGCCGCAGTACTTATTATTAAAGCTAATAAAATAGTAATACGATAAAATACTAATTGTAAATGTTGTTCATCACTCTAATTTTCTATTACAATACCACTTTTTTACAAACTTGTGAAGGTGTCCGGAAACTTTTGAGAACATGCGTTTTACTTTACACTTAATTTTGTCAATTAAATTTATTGATATTTACACGTTCTTCTATGAGTAAGTTCCTAACTATTATGTCAATAAAATGTGTATCACTTTGAGATTCCTCTTCATATGGGTATACTTACAAATTAATTGAAAAATTTTTGGTGGCCGGAAACTTTTGACCACCACTGTATAAACAATGCGAATTTTACCACTTCAGAATAGTGAGGCCAATGAAGAAATCTGAATTTAAAAATTCATCGTCTTCATACGAGATAGTAAGAAATGGTACCGGTGATATCATAAATGTGAGCGCTTAACGACTCAATGTTGGCAGTGTACAGCGTTTTTTATTTAGATTTCTGGATTGGTTAAATATGAAAAATATTTATTTTTGTACGTTTTATTAAATAAAATTGGACAATAAAAAATACTTTGTACGTTTTATTAAATATATATTATGTATGTTTTATTAAATATATATTATGTATGTTTTATTAAATATATATTTTGTATATTTTATTAAATAAAATTGGACAATAAAAAATCGACAATTTTTTTAAGGGATTTTTCCAAAATCACGCGACGATTAAATGGATAAAGCGGAGAAGACATGTAATGTAAATACTACTAGCTGTGAAAGAAGTAACTCAGGAGATTGCAGTTCTTTATTTAACAGCTTTTTTTTCAATAATTTCTTATGGCAGCTGAAACAAACTTCCACCATTAAAATATTAATATTATTTTCGACCGTAATATTGCACATTATTCATGAAAATTTCTCTCAAAATATGGAAAATTTTTCTATTTCTTTTTTTTTTCTGGTGGAAATTATCCCGAGTATTATAGTACCGGGTGATCCAGAAGTTCCGGGAGTTTTCAAATGCTAATAATTAACAAACTATAAACAATAGAAGTATGCGGTTTTCACAGAAATGCTTAGAAACTTATGGGATTTCTATTTTTGATGAAACAAACAAATTATGTTAGTTACACTTTTTGCCAACAGGTGGCGCTAAAATTGATAGTATTATTTTTATGGTATGATATAGCTCGCTAAAAAGAAAGAATTAGTGTCCAAGAGTTACAAATTTTCATTATGACGCCCCTAGCTTATAATTATCGCTGTGAGCCGACGCAAAACAACGTCCACAGTATCCTCAAAAGAGAGAGAAATTCCAGATGAAATTTCAAATTCATCGTGATATTACAAGTGTACTGATTCATTATGAGCTGATGATTTCCACCGAGTATTGGCATCGAATTCTATCTCATTTACGATTGCAACAGACATTTGGGATCTCCTGCTTCTATTACGATCTTTCAATTAGCCTTTTTCTCAAACCTTTCTTACCATGGCATTTCACATTTCTAATGGCCATTAAATCTTTTTCTATTTTAACTTCCGTATTGTACGATAAGAACACAGCTCGACATGCAAAGAAAGCATGTCTAAACATAGCAGTTACTCATCAAATTTTGTATCAAAATTCCCTTTCAATGCAATTTCAATCACTTTAAAAAAAGTGATTGAACATAAACCACCTTTAAAACGAAATCTCATTAATAGCCTATAAAAGATGTTTCGCAATGAACTCATACTCATGTGTCTATAAAGCATATTTTATAGTTACATCCAGTGTTGTACAGCAGCGCCACCTGTTGCTAAAAATTGTAACTATGTACATGTAAAAAAAATCATGCTAAACAAAATCCCACGTGTTTCTGAGCATATATCTGAAAACCGAACCTTTGTATTGTACATAGTTTCCAAATTATTAACATTTCAAAACTCCCGAAACTTTTGGATCACCCGGTATATTATATATCGTATGGTATTGACAGGAAGTTTTCAGGTTGTCAAATAACTGCAGAAACATAGAACATGATTATCTTTGTTCCGCCAATAAAAATAATTATCTGCCTTTAGCTGTAATTATGGCTAAAAATCACAATAATATGACTTTTAAATAAGTAGAAAATTTCTATTTAAATATACTGGTAAAAATTTCCTGCACTGGTATTGGGCCACTGTGAAACCGATTGTAGTAGAAGTTTCAGTTCTTTAAAGGTGTGCCAATTACATTTTACTCACAGCTTTATGAATTCATAGAGCAAAGGATTTGCGTGAAAAAGTTTTTCGGTTTTTCACTCTTTTGGTGACTTTTAAAAACTGGGAAAATACCGCGAAATGAGCGGGATGAAAATTTCATAAACTAAACACTAGATTATTTTACCTGTTCCAAAAGTGGAAATATTCGCATGTAAAAATCAATCACTAAAATCTAAAAAGTACAAAAGCACGATAAAAGTTAAGGGCCTCGTGTACACTACACAAAAAAACATTTAAAATTATTAAAATGTCAGAGATATCTGTAAACAACGCTCCTATAGGATTAACCCCTTGAAGGGCACCGGTATATGTTATATACCACTTAATTTTAATTCCCAAATGCCACATTGACACCAAAATTTAAGAATCAATTTTTGTTTCATATGATATACTCGAAGAGAAGCTTTTACTTTGTTTTATATAAAACAGTTTATAAATACCGGTGTCAATCAATCATTTTAACTTTTTAATAGTAGAAGTGCTTTGCCCCTCAAGGGGTTAAAATTATCAAAGGCGCTTCTCTCTGTGACTAGTGTGGATTGTTAGAGTAACGCTAGCATCACTGCTCTGGTATACACGACGATGTGAAAAAGTAAAACCGCCCACTCTGTTGAATCGTTGCTTGTGATGATACCACCCAGCGAAAGAGGTAACCGTCGAGTTATTTTAACCAAATGGATCAACTAAAATATCTAAATTCAGACACCGTTTTACTCTAAATTCCATTAACGAATTTACTTCGATATTTACTGATGTGGATGTAATATTTTGTTTGTTGGTGGAACAAAACACTAGCGAAAATATTTTTTGAGAGATTTTTTTTTTAATGTTGGTTCGTATGGTACAAGACCACTTTACCGGAATTAGCATAAAGTATTTCCTTTATTTATTTTTTTTTAACTACCCTTAGGTATCGTGACCAGTACTTTACGAAATTTTTGGTACTAAAGCACTTAAATCCGATGAATCCCTTGACGCATATATACCCTGTTGTTTGAACGACTTGCCTTAAAATACAGTAATCCCTTAATCTAATAGGAGGGGGGCACTTCTGTTGCTAAAATGTTAAAATGATTGATTGACATCGGTATTTATAAACAATGTTGTATGTAATTAAGTAAAAGATTTTCTTGCCATACATTATGTGAAACAAAGATAAAATCTTAAATTCTTATGTGGATGTGTCGTTTGGGAATTAACCCCTTAATTCTCGCTCCCGTGATATTCACGGGCTGCGAGCTTCACGACATTTATTCACAATAGCTTAATTCCCACCAGTTTTAAAAAATAGTGAAAGTGGTTTTATTCTAGTATCATTTTGCTTGACATTAAATAAGAATATTTCTTTTACAAAAAAGTAATGGCAATAATCAGTCTGAATTTTTTAACCATAATTTAATACGCAACTGAAGGGGTTAAAATTAAGTGGTATATAACACATTCCGATGCCCTTCAAGGGGTTAACATTAGCGAGTGTTAGTTTCCTAGAATTCTCCACGAATATCAAAATCGCGATTCCAATGCTGCACAGGTGACTAATTTTATTCTTTTCGCACCACTATTTTTAAAGAACACAATTTGTACTATGATTTTTCTTGCAAACGTTGTCAACGCGCATGTAAAATATTTTACTTTTACTAAAAGAGTTTGGAAGTGTTTGCGAATGTTGAAATGTTCTGCATTTTCTATTTCGGAATTAATCAAAATTCGTGAATGTTATGGGATAACTGTTCTAGGCGTCTGATTGCACTTTTCCTGAGCGTTCTTGTTCCAGACGCAGTAAAGAAAGTCATGAGAAAACTTTGTAGTCATCGTCTATCCATGCAGTATAGAATTTAATGTCAAGTAAGAGACTGTGCAAATGTCGTCGTTCTTGAGTAACTTTCATCGGACATCATATCGGCAATACCACTTGTTTTGAATTGATCCCACAACCTGGATATTACTTTTGTTATCACATGTAACCTCCGAGTAACGAATGTCACGTGTAACCGATGGCTTGAGACAGCCTAGCTTCATACCTGTCTACGTCTTTCCATCTCAGTGAACCATCTACACAATTATGATAACCCATTTTCACGAAAATTAGTCAACTTTGAGGCAATAATTAAAACAATGAAGCCAAAAAGCTGAGATTCTTAAACGGTCACATTTCACGTTCTATTACAAAACTTATACTAAGCACCATTTATTTGAAACTGGATGCTGACATCTTGTTAACTTTATCCAAAATATATATACTACAACTTTTATAAATTATTTGTAGCTATTTTGAATAACCGTCAAAAATGTATTTGCGATCTATATTTGGATATCATTGTATTTTTAAAAATTGGAATATTGGATTACATTAAATTTAACTTAAGTTCAAAGTAATTCAAAACATATCTGTTTAATTGAATTTATGAGGCATCATTAATGAGAATGAACTTTCTTATTGCAAGAAATAGAACAAAAAGATTTAAAGCTACTATTTCCAGATAAAGAACTTGCGTTGGTTGATTTCTATTGTTAAATTTTTTTAACAACAAGCATTGGACATTCAAACATACTCATAATAAATTTGCATTAAACAAAAAAAGTAATGATAAGAAAAATAACACTAATATTAAAAAAAAGAATAGTATTTCATTACCAAAATATCCATTTACTGCTTCGCTAGAAACCTTTTAATTGATTTTGGTAATTTAAAAAGAAAATATATATGTTTGCCACTTAAACCTCTAATTTGGTATCTGATATATTTTCGCAGTAGAAATTTAAGTGCAGGTTAATGAATATTGATTTTTAATTGGAAAAAGTCTTTTATCTTTAAGAGCTATTGATTGTTTTAGTTCACCAAATGAGTTTACAAATTTAAATAAGTAATGAATTCTCCAGCATTTAAATGCTCTTTTCACTTTCAAATTTTTTATGGTAATAAATAATTGATATTCAATAAATTAAAATTATGAAGCATTGTAATTAAAATTATTTCTATCCTGACAGAAACGGGAGCCAATATATTGAATCTGATTGTGATGATGTTGTAAATCTTTGCTAAAGAATTCCAACAAGTATAATTTGTTTTGTTTTTATATTTAATTCTCCTATACAAATATCTATAATAATGATTCTAAAATCAATAAAAAGGGAATCATTATAGAGTAACACACTTTGAATAGTTCAAAGTGTTATTGAGATTTATTTTCACTAACACTTCTTCTTATACATAAGAAAAAAATACATACGAAATTTTGTTAGACAGGAATGGATATTGAAAGTGTCGGGGGTGGGGCAGTTTTGGAAAAATACGTTATAAAACGCGAAATTAAAAGATTTTTTAATTTCTTTAAACATGGCATAATCAGGGGTGCAAAAATCTAGGCGCCAGGAGGCAGTTTCTCACCACTAAATTTATTTTGTTTTTTTCGTTTAATATTACACGTCAAATTCTTGCAAGAATGCCATTAAATTTTATACGATGAAAACTTTTATATTTTAGTGGTGAGAAACTGCCCGCTGGCGCCTAGATTTTTGCACCCCTGGGCATAATATACCCCTAACCAAATTGTATAAGACGCCTAATCATATCATCTAAAAGTTTACCACTGTCCCATGAATACTAGGTCTGAGCGCTGACACAAAATGATGGCTGTCGAATCCGGAATTTCATTTATCTATGTACGGTGCCTTAAAGTTTAACACCAGTATTTTATAAAAGATTTCTTTGACTTGTATAATCTAAGGGGGGGGGGGGGGGGGGGAAAGATGAAAAAACTTTTAAAAATTATTGGTATTAAGATCCAAGTTACCTTATACACGCTGTAAAAAATCCGCCTCTGGAAGCCGCCAATTTTGTGTCAGCACCTAGCAACGTTTTTCACAACCCTACAGTCAGTGATATATATTTGTGGCCCGCCAGATAACATCATTTTTTCAAACGGAACAGTCAACTTCAATCGTGACTCAATGAATAGATAAATTAGTGATTTGTGTAAAAATTTAATAATATTCAGCTCGTCATAATTTGATTCCCGTTCTTAAAACCTAGATTTCTACTTTTTAAATAAGTTTATTAAAAATAATTTATGAAATTTCAGTGGTCGCCTTTCTTTTCTTTAACTTACAAAGTTAAAAACGCTAAAAATATTTTGTAATATATTATACATGAACATTATTTAGTAATTTGTTTTTATATTATTTTTCCTTTTTTATTACAATAGTACACCAGTTTTCTTTAATGCAAAATAAATTAATAACAATTTCATATATTTTCAACGAATAATAAGAAGATTTGAGAAAATATTACCCCCCCCCCCTTTCACAAAGCAACATCTGCCATTATATAAAACCATACAAACCAATTTTTTTTTTTTTTTTTTTTTTTTTTTTTGTAAAATTTAACCCTTTCCGGCGCAGTGTTACCACTCCGGCAGCACCTAATTTTAATTCCAAACTTACAAACGGCACCAATAATACTTAAGTAAAATTTTACATTTACAACGACAGCTTAAACCAGGGAATTCTTAATTTCTAAAAAAGTCTTTTGTAAATTCCGGTGTCAGTCAACAATTTCTCATTTTACTAACAGAATTTGTCTGCGCCGGAAAGGGTTAAAGTTTATGCTTATCCACATCATGGAACTAAATAAGAATGAAAAGGGATGGCATAGCCTCAAAGAGGTGCGGATGCAACTCTAATTCAGTTGTGCAAATTTTCCAACAGGAAAATCAAACTCATGTCTTTTAAATTTAACTATACATTTCTTTTTTATTAATCCATGCAATATTTTCAATATTTCTGTCGTAATTAAGTCAAGAGTATCTCTTCATGTTTACTAATGCAAATTTGAATTTACGGATTACGACTTTGTGACCGTTGTAAAATTTCCACATGGGTGAAAAAAGTCCGGGCTAAGATTCGAACCAGGGATGTATCGGATGCCGCCAATGCTCTTCCAACTAAGTCATCCCTGACGAATACTGGAAGACAAATTCGCCCAATTACCGTTAAAAATCACACAATCTGTCTAAGACTTTGGATAAGCTCAACAGTATAAATCGAAGTTCTAACCTTTATGTTTCATTTGAAACGATTTTTTCCCAAAGGCCGTAATGTAACAGGAAACTTTAGACTATTTGTGTAAATAAACTAATCATGGTAGAAACTTCATTTTCAATAAGGTTTGTGCAAGGGTAAAAGTCAATAACATTTAAAATTTTCCTTACAATCGGAGTATATTTACGAGAACTAAAGTGCGGCCTGTAGGACAGACGGACAGACGAACTGACAAACCGAAAGCATAAACACTTTTCAACATTATTAGAAAGTGTTAAAAAGAAAGAAAATTTAAATGTAATTTTTTTTTTCAGAAAGTTTGAAGAATTTTGTGTCCCGAAACACCTACAATTATTGTTCTACAAAAAAAAAAAAAAAAAAAAATACTGATATGTCTCCGGAAAAATCCCCTGAAGAGTACAAACTCTGGTATATGAATGATAGTGGGAATGAGATTACAGGAAGGTAGTTTCTCTATAGTCAAAAGCAGGAATTTCAAAAAGGTTGGACATGAGTATTTCCTTGAAGGAAACTTCATTTTTTTATCCCAGAAGAAAGGAAAAAAATATCTATAATTATAAGTAAAAACTTACTAGGCTCTGGTCTCAAAAGTTTACATCTATAATTGACATACTTCCTGATTTTAAACACCAATATTTTCAAAAAATAACATTCCACTTCAATAATCGAAATATTCTACGACTATACACACTGAATATTTTTGTTCCAAAATAGTGGTATTAAGAAATCGAAAGTTCTGGCTACTGAAAACGGGAAATTTCGTAATCCATATCGATGTTGAAAATTGTTGAGTTTTTGTTTTATTTTTTTATTTAATTCCGGCACAATAAGGCCTAGAGGAAAATTTAAGTTTTCTAATTTGTTTGTTTAAAATGCTGATAGGCAATTTTAATATGGATTTTCTAATATGGATTTTTCTTAATATTCATTAATGATCAATCTGCATTCATTAGATTCAACTGGTAACAAATTAATTAGTTAGTTTAAAATTTGCACTTAATAAATCAAATTATCTTTATACCTCATTTTTGTTACTATAATTGTTTCCGCAAGTTAAATTATGATATATATTAAATTACCGTGAATCTTTTCATCTTTTGTAAATATTTCTTTTGCGCACATGAAACAAACAACAGAGTCATGGTAAATAAAATATACGAGCATATGATTAAGCACAGCATTAACAATGAAGCAACATAATTGTATAATCCATTTATAAAAAAGGAACAAATGTTTGCTCTAACGCTTATATTTCATTTCCTATAATAATGAAAAATGCTGTATAATTACTTCCTTTGTGTATTAATTCCAACTGTTACAAAATTGATATAAATGCCAAATATAATAAAGATACTACGATAAATTTTGGCTAATATTTAGGCGACAATGCATTGCAGTTATACTGTTGTGTCTTTTAAGAATAGTTTGGCGGAGTTTTCTTTAATTGTAAGAAAAATATAGATTGAGTACTATAGGTTTAACTCTTTCAGGCTCGGAATAATTTTGTTTTTCAAATTATGAAATGATAGATTGACACCAGAACTCATTTTTCAGTTTTTTAGAAAATAAAAAGTTGCTAATTTTCTCGTACATTAAAATAGGAAAATTTTAATTAAATATTATCAATGACAGTACTTTATAATTAGGTATCCTTTTATGTGGACATCACCCGTTGAAATTTGCACCCGTTGAAGGTTTATCTCAGGTGATGGTGTAATATTAGGCAAACGTATTATAAGTTTTATTATTTATTTTATTTCTCTCTTTTTTTCCAAATTAGTGTGAAGAAGTGTGTCCGAATGCCAGTTTCGCTCCCGTTAAGTAGGGACGTACACCGCTCGAAAGAATTTTTAAAAGTTTCCCTTATGTAATATAACTATTGTTTAAGATTATCTTAACAATGATGTATCAAACAAGTTAACTTTAAATGCTTACAGTTTTATTAAAATGCATCCATCAAACTTTCATGAAGTTTATTTCAGCAATAATCTGTGGAGCTTTTGGATTCGTTTGTTTCATGTTTTAGATCCGTAAAAAATATATATATATACTATAATTCCTATTTTAGCAATGGATCATTTACCATTCTTGCTTCTGTGACAAAATGTAAACTGAAACTTATATCAACAATATACAAATGTCAACAACACATTACAACACTCGAGATTTAACATAACAATGTATTAAAGCTATCATTTATCATTTCGCAATCCACAGATGTATCCAGTTTCAAGTTTATTAAATAGGAATGGTGTGAAACAATCGTTAGGACCATGTTCAAATACTTATGATTTATTTCGTAGAGCTTTCAGAGGCAAGTAATTATGGTGCTTTAATATGAACACACACCAGAATTTATAATAAGTTGAATTTATAATTAGTTGAATGTAAATAAATGCTCATTTTAATACTTCTCAATTAAAAAATTAAAATCAAAATTTAAGATAATTTTGATTAAAATTATTATTTAACATAAATTATATTCCACCGCCCTTTAATATAACAAGCGCAAAGCGAATTCAGTTTGACTGCTACCAAAAATAGATAATTCGTTTTGAACAAGAAATTTCTTTAAAAACAGTTAAATATACTTGGGTGTATCGCAAAGTTTTAATTACTGACGAATATTTTTTAACCCTTTGAGCTCTAATGGTAGAATTTTCTACCACATAATTTTAATTCCGAAATGTCACAACGACACCAGGAAATTGGACCAAATTTATTTGAAAAAGGTTTAATGCATTTTTTTTTTTTTTCGTGTATATCCTTAACCGGTTTTTTCTTTGCAAAATACTGGTGCAAATGTGACATTTGGAGTTTTGAAGAAATTTACCCACCAGAGCTCAAAGGGTTAATGTTACCTCACACCACTTTTTCGAAACAAGATTATTTTACATACACATTCAGACGATTTGCAAGAGAAATAGACTAAGAAATGTATATATTTTTAAATGGTGCGAATAGAATATAAAAATGTTCACCTGTAATTGAAATTTTACAATACCCCCACATATGATTAGGTTGTCCCAAAAGTTTCTTTCGTTTTTGGCCAAACTGGAACAAAGAAAACGAAAACATGATAGTTTTTTGAAAGAAAAACTGAATACAACATTAATAGAGAAACAAAATTAAACATTCTTATACTAAAAACTAGTTCTATCCATGCTAAAATGTATTAAAAATGTAGTTTCACCTAAAGAATACCCAGCAAAATAATAAAATATTTGATTATTTGTATATTTTAGTTTACATTTTTTTAATCTTCAGAGTAACCAATTACTTATGTGACTTTGTTAACACATTTTCGGTAAATTAATTCTTTTTTAATATGAATTTATTTTTATTACAGTAGGTAGGTTTAATATAGGAAAAAGATAGTATATATGATTTTTTTATATTAGATCCTTTATTTGGATGATTATTTTATAAATAAATTTCAAAAGCACAAGCGCACAAAAACAAATGTGAACCACTGTATCTTAGAGAAAATATTGTTTTTTTTACCCCATGAGGCGGAGTGGTATATCCATGAAACCACTTAATTTTAATTCCAAAAACGCCACATTGGCGCCGGAATTATGGTAAAAAAAAATTACGCCTTATTGAATGCGTGAAATATATAGCTTTTTCTAATCTTATATTAATAAAATAACAAATCGCTCTGTGTGTGTGCGTGTGTGTCTGCGATAGTTAGCGAAAACTACGGTACGTACGAAGCTCAAAATTTTTTTGAGAGTAGCCCAATATCTCTCCTGATGCACCTGACGCTCAGAATTTCAAAATTCTATTTATTAACTGAGTAATTAATTAAATTCCAAACCTCACTCTCATAAAAAATCGCTTTTTCTAGCTTTTTTTCCTTTTCATTCTCTTATGGTTGGTTGGTTGCATAAAATTTTCGCAGAAATAATTTTAAAAACTGAGACTGACCTTTAAAATTCATAGACTGGCAAACTGTCAGTTTAAATGAGGATTTTTTTTTTTTTTTTTTTTTTTTTTTTTTTTTTTATCACAGCTGCTGTACGCCATGGAGGAAAAAGATAGGTGATGGCGAAGTAAACTGAAAAAAAGATAGGTTTGCAAGAGGAAACCATTTATCGCTGAAATTTTAATGTCTCAAAATAAAGCACGAGGAAGGAATTTTGTATTAATAAGACGGATTGGAAGAAATTAATTACAGCTGAAGCATATTTTACGAAGAAATCGTAATTTTTTTAAATGTTTTTTTCTATTATATTATTTATTAAAATAAATGTTTGCTTTTAAAATAATTGAAATTGGAAAATTAAAAATAATTAAATGTCAAAAGAAAATTAAATAAAATACTGAAAACATATGATTTGAAGTAAAAAATTGTATTACTAAAAGTTTTCTCTTTTTTTTCAGAAATTTTTAATACTTTATAACGTAGATGAAAAATGTTTATGATTTAACAACATATTTATAATTCCATGTCAATATATAAAATATAGTGATGAAAAGATTCTTTTAAAATCATGCATGAACACTTAAATAATAATATTAATCTAAAATCTAGATTTCAGAGTGCAGACGATTTTAAGACATTAACGGAAGAATGTTGATTTTTCGAGCAAAGTCTTAAATTATGCTTCTATATTGATATTTCAAAGTCATATGATAAAAATAATCAAATAATTCTTGCCTATGATTGATCTAATTGTATCTTTCATGCATTCTGATAGTGTATTACAGGCAATAATGGCACAAAACGTTATTTTTTAAACGAAATTTTAGTCATCTATTCAATAACAGTTTAAAAGGTAAAAAACAAAAACAAAGAAATACTGGTTTAAACCAGTTTGAATTGATCGGAGTTTCAAAGCACATGGTTTTGTTGGTGCTTATTTGGACTTAATGTCGCGGATTTTAGAGTTACATTTTTTGCGTCACCCCAGGACAGTATACTGCCACTCTATTAATTTCTTTTTACTATATGGTTGTACGCATATTTTTGGCATTTCTAACATTAGAATGTATGAGTCATTAGCTGTGTTGCAGTAAAAAACATTACACAGCACTTTTCTATGAGTTTATTTTTTTAATCATTGATTAAATTTAAATATGTTCTATTCCATTTAAAGTTTTAATATGGCTTTAATTTTTTTTTTAAACAAAAATAAAATAGCTGTTTGGCGTACAATTGTTTGTATCCGCAAACGATTCATTCACCATAATAAATTATCAAATAGCTAAGTAAATTATCTATCGGAAATAGCCATAAAAATAATAGTAGCAAAACTGATTATAACCTTAATGTTTAGACTAATTTAAATATAACCCAATTCCAAAAAAAAAAAAAAAAAAAAAAAAAAAAACAGACCACACTCCGATCCGTGATACACAAAATTTCCGTGAGTATAAACCCGACCCTGACCTAAAAATTCTGTTTGGGAAAAACTATGGATTTGATAACTGACCCGAACCAAATCTGAATCCCGCAAAAATGTTCAAGTGAAGCATAACCCGATTCAAACAATGAAAAATAATTTTCGTGGGCATGAAATCTGACCCGAACCTAAATATTTTCATTAAACAAACCCGAAATATGACTCGAACGAAATCTGAAACCGATAAAAATATTCCAGAGAACTATAACCCGATCCCAGCAACACAAAATACTTTCCATGGTCATAAACCCGACTCAAACCTAAAAAACATGGTTTGAAAAATCCTGAACTTTGACCCAAACCACATCTAAATCTGACCAAAGTATTCGAAAGAACCATAACCGGATTCGAGTAAGACAAAATAATTTCCGTGGACAGGAACCCGATACGAACCTAAAACTCCCATTCAAAAAAATACCTGAAATTTGAATCGAACCAAATCTGAATCTGATAAAACTATTTCAAACAAACGCAACCGGATCCAAACAAGACAACATATTTCCATGGACATGAACACAATCCGAACCCAAAAAATTTCTTTGAAAAAATCGCGAACTGAACGAAATCTGAACTTGGCAGAAATATTCCAGTGAAGAATATCCTTATTCGAACAAGACAGAATTATTTCCGTGAACATGCAAGAAGACCCGAACACAACAGTTATATTTGAAGAAAAAACTCGAAATCTGAATTGAACCAAATCTGGACTTGACAAAAATATTCCAAAGAACTATAACCCAATCCAAGCAAGACGAAATAATTTCTATGGACATAAACCCAACTCGAACCTAAAAAATTCGATTTGAAAAAAACTGAAATTTGACCCAAACCACATCTAAATTCGACCAAAATATTCGAATGAATCATAACTGGATTCGAGTATGACAAAATAATTTCCGTGGACATGAACGAGATCCGAACCTAAAAAGTCTATTTGAAAAAATACCTGAAATTTGAATCGAACAAAATCGGAACCTGATAAAAAATATTCCAAAGAATCGTAACCGGATCTGAATAAGACAAAAAATTTCCATTCACCTGTACCGAATCTGAACATAAAAAAATTCTTTGAAAAAAATCACGAAATCTGAACTGAACCAAATCTGAACTTGAAAAAAAATATTCCAGTGAAGCATGTTCTTATTCGAACAAGGCAGCATAATTTCCGCGAACACGCAAGAAAACCCGAACCCAAAAATTCCATTTGAAGAAAAAGCCGAAATCTGAATTGAAACAAATCTGTTCCCGACAAAAATATTCCAAAGAACCATAATTGTATCCAAGCAAGGCAAAATAATTTCCATGGACATGAATACGACCCGAACATTATAAGTCAATATCAAAAAATACCTAAAATCTGAACCCGACAAAAATGTTCTAATGAATCATAACCAGATCCGAACAAGACAAAATAATTTCCATGGACATGAAACCAATATATGGTTTGGTAACATTTAGCTTGCAATTACATTCCGCTAATATCCCGTTAGGTTACAGTTAGGTCACGGTTAAGTTAAAGTTAGGTTAAAGTTAAATCGCATTTGTTTTATGGTTAGAATAAGGATATGTTACAATAAAGTGAAGGCTAGGTTGCATTTATGTTATATTTTATTTACGGTAAGGTACTGTTAAGTCAAAGTTAGGTTACAGGCAGGTTATGGTTACGGTAAAAAAGTTTACGGTTAGGAATTAATCCATAGAGTGGCAATTATGCATGATTTGATTAAAAATAACACTTACTTTTGTTAAATGGTTCTGAAATTATAATACTACATACCAAAACTTTAGCTACGAGCGAGTATCGATTTCATTCATGGTATAGTCGGATTTAAGAGTGATATAATTAGTTAATATTAGTTTATATTAACCCCTTGAAGGGCACCGGTATATGTTATATAGCACTTAATTTTAATTCCCAAATGCCACATTGACACCAAAATTTAAGAATCAATTTTTGTTTCATATGATATACTCGAAGAGAAGCTTTTACTTTGTTTTATATAAAACAGTTTATAAATACCGGTGTCAATCAATCATTTTAACTTTTTAATAGTAGAAGTGCTTTGCCCCTCAAGGGGTTAATATTTCACTTGGGATTTCTATGTGAAAAAAAATAATTAGTTGCGTGACTTAACAGTGATTTTTGATAAATATCAACACTAACACGAAAATCACGCAGTCGTTGGATACATATTCCCTCCCACACTTCTCATCGCTCATTTTGAGTATTTTTAGAGCTTAACATTAGCTGTTTTTTAAACCGATTTTTCACACAGTCAGTGGCCACGTATTTCAGACAATGCATTTCTGCATGTTTCGAGTTAATGATAAAATCATACAAATTTCAAGTTCGTTTAATATTGTTAATACGGACCTGCGCAACGCCGGGCGGGTCAGCTAGTTTACAAATAAAGTTGTTTTCAAATTCCGATGTCAGTCATTAATTTCAAAACTTAAGCAATGAATTTGCCCTGTACCGCAAAGGGTTAAAACAGTCAAATGCTCAAATTTAAGAAAAGAACATTCAGTGTATTAAAATATTTTTATGTTTATTTTTACTCGTTTCGGTTTGTCCATGAATTATAATGCTTTCGCTGACATTGACAGAAATTTGTCTACGTTGTCACAATATGGCGGAGCTACTACCCCCAAAGTAATCTTCCACCATTAAAAATAACTATCAAATTTTGCCATTATATTTTATTGACATTCCCTGTTCGAGTCGTTTACATAAAAAGACATTTTCTACATAAATTTATTTGTGAAAGCTTTTCGCTGGTATTGAATCCAATGCAAAAGCAATCACAGTTGAAGTCTCACTGATTTAAAAAAAATCCTATTTTAAATACTTGTGATAATATTATTGTAGTGTAGAGAATAACAATATAATTATGCAATGACTAACACCAATAGTTGGTGTTTAGAGATATAAATAAGACAAAAGTAGGTGAACGCAAGAATTTTAAATAAACATCAAACAATATATTTGTTAAAATTATAGATGATATCTTAAATATAATATCCTGAAAAGTTTGAGATTTGGAAACATACACTTTATTAAAAATCTATACGATAAAATTCTTTTTAATAAGAATGTTTTAAAACTTAATCATTTATCACAAAAAACCGTTCAAGAAAGAAATTAAATATTATTAAATATTATTAAAAGTGTAAATATAAAACACAATGTTTCTCCTGACAGCTGGCAGATAAAAGTTATTACTTTAGCCATGCTTTTTTCATTTTTTCTTCGTAAAATATTTTAGAAGAAGTAGGGTCTCGTTAAGCGTAAACAAATTGGTTACTCTTATCTGATCACATGCCAAACTTATTTCTTTCGTCGATGTAACTTTTGAAAATCAGTTATTCTTTTTTTATCAATATATGAAATACTTTTCATCGGAAGTCTGGAATAAAACTGTATCGCAAAATTATCTATGTATTTTTTTAGTTTATTTTATTTTGTTTTAAAAAGATTGAAATTAGATAGTTGAGATATTGTTTACAAAAAACAGAAACAATAAGCTATTAGTTTAAGGATAATCTATTTAGAAATCTTAAGAAAAGCGTGAACAAACATACTTTGCTTCACAAAGTTATTTATAGAAAATAATTTGATATGAAATTGGTCTCATCAGTACAAATAATAATTCATTGCATAAAAAACATTGGAACAAATCAAGACAGTTACAGTTAATTATTATTTTTTAGAAAAAGATAGTATTCATTCGGGACAGCACGAGCATCATCCAGAGCTGGCGATCGTAAACAAGTGAACCAACTTTCGAGGCTTAATCTGCCGTGATAACTGATACAACCTGATTTTAAGATACTGGCGTTCGCAAACTGCGGGATGTGTTTCGCTTAACCCTTTCTTGCGCAGTGTTGCCGGGCCGGCAACACCTAATTTTAATTTCAAACTTGCAAAAGGCACCAGTAATATTTTAATATAATTTTGCTTTTACAATGAAAGCTTAAATTAAGGAATTCGTAATATCTACACAAGTCCTTTGTAAATTCCGGTGTCAATCGACAATTTCTCATTTTACTAATAGAATTTGCTTGCGCCGGAAAGGGTTAAACGCAATGTTGGACAATTTTAGAATTTAAATTACCGCTTTTTAGAGCACTGATATGTTCTTGGTATTAAATAAGACGAATATTGCTACGTGAAAATACTGGTATGCAGTATTTTTTTTTCATTAATTTAGGGGTCGATTTATACACGGGTATATAAGGTATATGTTTCTCAAAAAATCGAATTTTAGAAAATTTACCTCAACAACGTCGGGAATTTTCATTCAAGATTTACATAAATATATCGTACCAGAATTCTAAGTTTTATGTTATTTAACCTATTCATTCATATAAATTATTCCTTTTTTGCGGCACAATTAAACTACCGTAATTTCCGTCGTATAATCCGCGGATCAAACAATTCTTTTTAGATCCAGAAAATTTATTTAGTAATGGAAGCCAAATATTTACCGCGATCTAAAATCTTACGTTTTATTTCAAAAAATTTCTGGGTCAAAAAAGAATTGTTTGATCCACGGATTATACGCCGGAAATTACGGTAATTTTATGACAAATATTGTGGTTCGAATCAGTGTTGCCAGTGGGCCACTTTTTTAAAATTCAGGTTTCTTCATTGGCACCACTTTTCTCAAATGTCAAAAACCTCCATCTTTTTGCTTCAACCGTTACGTGTGTGGTTTTTTTTAATAAAAAAAAAAAAAAACTTTTACTCTTATAACATTAACTTAAGCTATCCAAATAGAATAATTAGAGTTTAATGAATATTTCATTGTCTGAAACATAACGAATGTTGATGTTTAGCGTACTGTTTAATTCATATTTATATGGCAATGGGCTAAGGAAGAGTTTATAAAGGTGTTTAGAAAATATATTACTACAAGATTCAAATGATATTACCAATTTCTAATACTTTTTGCGTTTTATTACACATTATTCTTTTAATTTTTTTAAATTTTAAATACAAAAAGGGAAATATGTGATTCAAATAATAGAATCGTAAACTGTACGAAGAGAACTAAGCAAAAAATTTTTATTATCATTATTATTAAATTTCTAAAAGTTAATGAAGTCATATTGTATATGAATAGACATCACATACTACCATTCCCACAGGTAAATAGAAATAAAAGTATTTTTTAAACAAAAAATAAAATAAAATTCAATTAAATGACATGTACTATTAATAGTACACCAGACCAGTGTTGCCAGTTACATAAAATAAAGCATAGAATTTTATTCTTTATTCAATAAGAAACATTCGTTGATTACATAAAGTAGAAATTCAGCATTTAATATTTATGGTATTAATTTAAAATGTCGGATTAAAATTGGAGACCAAACTGGATACCCTGCACCAGACCCGAAAGGGTTAGTTAAAAAAATTAAATGTGGTAATTTTACTATTTAAAATAAGTGGTGCTAATCAAGAAATCTGAATTTATAAAAAATAGCACTCTGGCAATACCGATTCGAGAATTACAAGTCTCGAAATATTCCCTTTTAATAGAGACTAAGTCAAACTATTACCACCGCTACTTTCTTGCGAAAATTTTTTCATGGAAACTTTACATGAAGCCGCTTTGTGATAGGTTTTTATAGCAATGCTTGTAGTAATTTGCATAAAAATAAATTTATAGAATTAATCAATGGTGAAAAAGCGACTACTTTGATGTCTAGAAATATTATACTCATCTAGTACCGTTCAAAAGGACCACACATTGTCATTCTAGTGACAAGGTGCCATTAAACTTTTACTAAAGTTAAATACGTTTTAAAAAAATCAGAATAAAGGTAAAGGGTTTCAATCAGAATTATTCAATGTAAATATGGAGTTATTAATAAAGAGAAGGAGACATATAGTTTATATAATAAAAATAGTTTACAAATAGTTTATATAATATAGGGATGAGAATTTTCCGCGGTTTTCCGCGTTTTTTCCCACCAGTATAATCTTAGAGAAAATGTTGTTTTACTCAAATGAAAAATGCTGCGATTTAACAGAACAATATTTTCTCTAATATTATACTGGTATGTAAAAACGCGGAACACTCTCATCCCTAATAATAAAAAATATGGGAGTTGCCATTCTCCGATTTCATTAAAAAATATTATGTGTCTTAATTAATCTTTTGAATTAATCCAACTGTGTCTACTATAGACATATAGTAGACACAGTTGCAAGCTTGGCCTTTTTTTTAATCCAAAATTTCCAATTTATACAAAAAATGTTTTGTTCTCTTAAACCTTTCCAGCACAGACAAATTCTGCCTATAAAATTAACAAATGATTGACTGATACCGTAAATTACAAACGACTTTTTTAGAAATTCAAAACTTGTTACTTTAATCTTTCATTGCAAAAGCAAAGTTTCATTAAAATATTCTTGGTGCCGTTTCTAAGTTTGGTATTAAATTTACGTAAACCCAACGTGGAGCCATTGCGCCGGAAAGAATTACATGGTAACAGTAGGAGAATAGAAAAAAGCAAATAAATATCTTTTATTGATTTATTATTATTATTATTATTATTATTATTATTATCATTATTATTATTATTTTAATATATTTATCATAGACACGGGCGAGAGGGTATAAAAAACATTAATTTTTACTTAGATAACAACACTTTATTTAATGACGGAATTCTTCTATTAAAGAAAGAAAATTTTAAGGAATTGTTAGTACCACCTTCGTCTTCGTTTAACAGCGGAACAGACAATTGTGTCAAGTGTGACTGAGACAGCACCATCTAAATACTAGGCCTGAATGCTAACTTAAAATTTTCGGTTGCTGAAGAGGGATTTTATTTAACGTATTTCAGTCCCTAAATTTTGACACCAGTATTTTTTCAAAGATTTCTTTGTCTTGTTTGATCTTATAAAATTGAATAGAATAAACTTTTCAAAATGATTGGTACGAAAATACAAGGGACCGTGCATAAGCTGAAAAAAATCCGCCTTCGCAAGCCGCCTTTTTTGTGTCAGTTCTCAGGCTCAATATTCAGAGGACGTCGGAGATACCGTTGATTGCGTAACAACATTATATATCAATACCATGGCTGCCAACTATTACGCCTATTTACAGACGAATAAGCATATCAGAAACAGAAATTTTAGCAGATTATTAACAATATGGAGTGTAATATATAACATTGAATATATTTCGCATACATTTTACTAAAACTTTTTTTTTTTTTTTTTGGTTCCAAACAAGTTTATGTGATTTAAATAGGCGTAGAAGTTGGCAGCTCTGCAATACACAGATAATAGAGTTAGGAATAAAGAAGGGGAGATATATCCTGTATTGCCTAGCAGTTGTGAGCAAAGTAACTTAGGAGGTTGCCACAAGATGACAGCTGTCACTTTTAATCGGATCAACTGTTATTCAATTGTATTAATTTAAATGTTATTTGCATTAATTTAAATGTTTATATTGCGATGAAACCTGGAGTTTGGCAAATGTATTTATACATGATTTTCCGTAAGAGGAAGTAAGAACATAGAGCAGGGGTCCCATTCGGTCCATTTTTTTAACAGTAAATTTTGAAAAATAAAATACTTTTGTATGAATTTCACAGACATAAACTAAAATGAAACCATGTTTTCCTTGCTATTGTTGCGAAAACCTAAAAAGAATATTTTTCTTCAAAAATATTGGTTTTCAATAAACAAAACAATAAGATTCCTGATAAAAAATTATCTGGGGATAAGAGAAATATTCCATCTGATTCTGCTTAGCACGTTCAGTGCTAGTAACACAAAGAAACCACCTGGTGGCTTTCCTTGCTTTCGGTTAACTATTTCCGGCGCTGAGTCTTTCGCTTTGTAAATGTGCTAGTTGATAGCTACAGTCCGACCAGCAGGCCTGCTACAGGCGAATTTTTTAAACTCTAACACTAACATTTTTTTTTTCTAAACGGACATCTTTCATATTCATTTTGACAACAATTACTCGAAAAAATATACTACCATTTTTTTTTTTTTTTTTTTTTTTTTAAAGGGTGTCGCGGACAGAATAGAAAAAAATCGCAGCGACAGTAATGGAACAGGATTCGCACTCATTTAAGGGATAAGAGATTTTGAGATAAAATTTTTTACAGCATTTTCAATGTAATTCACTGCAGAAATATGTGAAATTTCAGAATAAAGGTGGTGATTCCGCGCTCCGATTTCTTAAAAATTTAAAATAAATTTTTAGATCATAATTGTGGTGCCAGAGTCTTTAAAAAATATAAGGAATGTGCGAACCCTGTGGCAGTGTTGCCAGTGGGCTACTTTTTTATAATTCAGATTTCTTGATTGGCACCACTTTTTTGAAACGGAAAATTACCTTTTGTTTTCGCCTTCATTATCATATCATTCAATAAGGCATGTTTTATTATTTGTAAAAAGTGGTGCCAATCAAGAATCTGAATTTAAAAAAAGTAGCCCATCTGGCAACACTGCCCTATGGAACACAGATAGTAACCCATAAAGGGTTAAACAACGAAAACTCACAATACTAACATCGTATTTTTCCAGCGTTACCCGCAAAGGATAACAACTTATCTTGAACACTTGGTTCCTTAGGCCGAAAAATGATAGTTATTGACATGCGTAATCCAATATTTATTTCAAAATCGCAATCTCATATTTCTGGTATAAAAAGATTAATTAAGACACATAATATTTTTTTATTAAATCGGAGAATGGCAACTCCCATATTTTTTATGCATTCCTTACAACTTTTTTCATACTGTATTCATCGTTTTAATTTCTTTGTTAATTATTTAAAAGAACATTTGTTTTTGTTTTTTTTCACAAAAACAAAACAAAAAGAAAATAAAGCATTTAAAGGTACAGAAGTAATAATACACAAATCATCTCATAAAAATTTTAACAAGACTAGACTGTGACTAACAGAAAACACAGCAGCCAAGATGACAACTATCACCTTAATTTGTATTGATCCATTACGAGAGAACACGCTATCAATAAAAGTGAAAGAAAAACATTAGTGAGAATAAACGAAGAAACTATTTTCGACAGCGTACGCAAAAATTGAAACAGCATAATCAGGATTGCAAGCACTGCACCGCTAATGGCTGATTATAACCACTAAATTTCACTTGTATTCTTCGCATTAATAAATCTCGAAAATTCAGTCATTAAACATGGTAAAGAATACAATAAAATTTTAACCCATTCGTGCCCAGCATCTTTTGCGTAAATTTTATTTGGTTGGCACCACTATTTTTAGAAGATTTAGGTTTAGTTCATTAATCACGAAAATGCATCATTTAAATAAAATAATTATTGCTTTTCTTTTTTACCGGTGTCAAAAACAGTGCTAAATGCACCTTTTGAAGCGTCCCTAAAAAAGGACGCTAGGCACTAATGGGTTAATGGTAGCAATCAGCCATTTGTGGCACAGTGCTTGCATCCCTGATCATAATTAATAGCAATCTAGAACCGACAAACACAGTTACAAATATGATAAAATAAATAGCAATAGAGCCACAAAAGTCACGGTACAATCAGATAGATCTTTGCAGAAGGCAATCAAGAGACTTCTGCCTCGCGGCCAGGTACAAAATTCGTTTAGCTAGGCATATTTCCCTGCAGGTAGAGGTCTGTTCTGCAATATAATAATAATAATAATAATAATAATAATAACAATAGAGAAAGATACCATAAAATACGTTATAGTTTCATAAAAGTTAAAAATGCATAAAGAATATAGGACGGTGACAAACCTGACATTACTGATGCATTCTTTGATTTTTCAGTGAAAACAACTGAATGAGAATCAACTATTTCTTTGAGCTCTGATGATTGAATTTTCTTCCGCTTAATTTCAATTTCAAAATGTCACAATGGCACTGGAATACTCGAACAAATTTATTTGAGAAAGGTACAATGCATTTTTTTATATTTTATTATTTTTATTTTTTACGTGATTGAATTTTCTTCCACTTAACCCATTAACGCCCGAATTATTTTCTTCGCTAAAATTTAAATTTTGTATTTCCCACCACTTTTAAAAGCAAATTAACCTTTATCTAAATTTATCAAGGATTCTGTCCCGTGAAATAAGGTATAAATTTTTCTTCCTCTTTACTGGTGGGAAAACCGCTTTCTTGCTGTTTTTGTAACCGTCCTCAAACGAGGACGCTGGGCGTTAATGGGTTAATTTCAATTTCGAAATGTCACAATGGCACTGGAGTACTCGACCAAATTTATTTGAAAAAGGTTTAATGCATTTTTTCGTGTATATCGTTAACTATTTTTTTTTTTTTTTTTTTTTTTTTTTTTGCCAATGTAACATTTGGAATTTTGAAGAAATTTACCCACCTGAGCTCAAAGGGTTAAGGGGGCTCAGGGGTTGAAAACTTTTCAAAAAATCTATTTTTTTATGATCTAGTTTGAGTATTCAAATAATTCTTAACTCAATGCAAAAAACTGCATAAAAATATTTGCATTTTTAACGGAGTTATAAGCATTTATATATCAACACTTTCATAGCCGCGCCCATATAATTTCAACTTTAAGTCGCGTTTTCTCAAAACTTGATTTTTAACGACTAACACCAAGATTTAAACAAAACTATTTGATGGAATAGCTTAATTTTTTTTGTGCATGCATATAACATCATTATCTATAGAATGAATTAGTATAGTTTAGATAGTTTAGTATTTTGAGTATTATTAATGAAAAAAACTTGTATTTTTTAGGATTTTTTTAAATTTTTAAGTTTGAGAATTTTTTTAATGATGTGTTTTTCGAGTGATTGTTATATCCTTAATTCATTCTATAGAGTAAAGTTTCCTGATCATTTTAAAGCAAAAATTAGGTTCTTAAGTCAATTCAACGTTAAGATATCTTGGTGTTGGTGATATAACACATATTTTTTTTTTCGAAAATTGTGTTACACAAATTTTGCTATATTTCTTATTATATAACATTGAAGTACTTCATTTTATAATTTTATAAGACTACAAACATACCTTTAAAATATCAGAAAGTTTAAATTAATTACACTGAATACTTCTGTTTTTATATGGACTGGAAGCGAGAGCTCTGTTTACATGTTTAAAAATATTTTCAAATTACTGGAAAACAGAAGAAAGAAGAAGCTTTCGGGGGGGGGGGGACGCATTTGCAAATATTTTAAGGAATAATTATTTTGGCCTTTAACAGATTTTTGTTGACCTTTTTGTATAAATAATATTTTTTTTATCAGATTTGAAATGACGTAAAATTCTCGAAACGTTTCTATGAAAAATTATTTGATATTGCAATCTAATATTATTACTTAAAGAAATTTAAAAGAAATATTAATTCTTACATTCATTTCTAAATGCAGGGCTGGTCCGTTGCTTCAGCACAAGAATACGTGGAGAAAATTTACAGAATTAAGTTTTTACAATATATTTGCAAGGAAAAGTATATTCCGAGTAATGGAGTTCTGAATAAATCGGATGAGACATATAATGTATTATCTAGCAGTTGCGAATGAAGTAACTGAGGATGTTGTCACAAGATGGTGGCTGTTGTTTTCTATCGTAAAGCAATTTCTGATTACTGCAGATAAAACTTCAACCAGTAAACATGAAAAGAAAATTTCGTCTAATTTAAGGGCATTATATTTGCAAAATTTCTCTCACAAACCTGCTAAAAAATTTCTATTTCTTTTTACTGGTGTTAGTTTCGCTAAGTAATATGTCCTTTACATTGACACAGACAATAGGTTGCTTTGGTTGTCAGAATGTGTCGGAGCTACTACCGAAAATTTACGTGCACCGACAAAAATGTAAATGGGTTTTTGTCATTATTTTTCAATTAGTTTTCTGTTAATGAGGCTTTTGACTAAACTGAAATTTGTGCAAGTTCTCCGCGTTGATAATGAAACCCCTTCAAATACGGTTACCGCTAAAGCATCTGTATTTTAAGGATATTCAATTCCTCTCTACTGATAGTTCCGTGATACAGAGGCAGATACTCATATGTATGTGGAAGTATCGCAAAATTTCAATAACACGCAAATATTTTTATGCTACCTTGCACCGATTTTTTTTTAATCTATTAAATAAGCTTTGATAAATCTTGCAAAAGAAATACACTCCGAAATGTATTTTTTTAAATATCGGTTCAAATAAAAGAAAAATATATTAGCTTTTAATTGATACTTTGCGATTTCCCCACGTATAGTAACTAATGTATACATATCAAGATAAATCGTATGAAATAAAGAAGAAATATGTTTAAAGATAAAAAGAAGTGAAATTTATTTCTCCCGCGAAGAAACATTCTGGAAAAGATTTGAAAAATAGAAAACTGAATTAGAAATGACGTTTGAGGATGAAGCGTAATTATGATTTAAGTATCTACGGAGTCGCCTTCGACAGACAGGCATTCGTGAAATATGTGTTATTACAGCATACATTTTCCAATAAAATTTAAAGGGAAAACATTATTCTATATAGAAGTAGAAAGCTGGTGAATTGCCAAATGTTGATAGCAAAGGCTTTTTTTTTTAAATTTTCTATCGAATTATAAAATTTCCCTAAACAAAACGCAAAAAAATAACATTGAATTTTTATTTTATCTTGCGGATATTATAAAAGTAGCGATTGTAGTTTATTATTTAATACATGGTCTCATATTTTAAAGGAAATTTCACCTAGTTATATATTGTACATAATTTATGTACTCTCCTATAGTAAAAGAAAATGATCATATGAAAAAAAATATAGGTATCAATGATGAACTTTGTAATGTAGTTTTTAATGTAATATATTATCCTTCCAGTAATGAATAAATTATCCTTTAAGTAATGTCTGAATATTAAATACTGCACCAAAATTAATTTTTCTAATCCTAATACCGACTTCTGTTACATTATTTTAATTCCTTCAGTCGAATTATCTTGGAAAAACAATTTTGGCAACTATGATATTGTTATAAAGGTTCAAGATTTGAGAATTCTAATTTTAAATCTGGATTGCAAAACGTAATTTAAATCTTTGCTAAAATATATTCGATTTTCACGCTTTTTTGATAAGGTACAATGAATAGATCCCAAAAGAGTCAAGACATTTTATTTTTGATTTAATAAATATTTATAATTTTGAAAACTGACCAAATTATTTTCTTCATTCAAAATAAAATTTTGGGTTTCCCACCACTTTTTTCCCACCCAAAATTTTATTATTTATGATAATTTTTACAACATAAATCTGTTAACTATCTTTTTAAAACTACATTTGTAGGTCATGTGAAAAGGAAAGTAACTTTTACTTATTAATAAAATTTTATTTCGGAAATTTCTGCTGTGCTTAAACTTTTGGCACGCACTGTATGCGGGTAAATGCGTCAGACGGTCACTCAACCGGTTTAGTTTAACATTCCTTTCAAAAAACTTTATCATTTAATTAATAAATCCAAATTAATAATTTCAAATGATTAAATTCTTTCATAGAGAGCACCATTAAATTTAATTTTAAAAAGATCACAAATATTCAAAACACCGAATTTCATAAATTTCGAAATTTCAAAAATTTAGGGGAGGTTTAAATAAAATTGTTTAAATGAAATTTAAAATGTTGAAATTTGTGAAGAATTCAATGGATTTTCAAGCAAAATTTAAAATAGAGAATTTTAAAAAAACAAAGCAAATTGTTTTACCAAATTTAAAACTTCAAAATTTCAAATTTAACATTACGGTAAAAGGAAATTTAAAATCTTGCAATTTACCATAAATAAATTTTTAAATTAAAAAAAAGAAATATTTTTCAAAAACTTTTGTCCTTGAAATGACAAAATAATTTGCAAAAATTCTGTAAAACTGAATCTACTAGATACAGGAGTCTAAAAGTCCAGCAGCCAACGGCCAGACCCCCACCTCAAAATTATATTAGTTTTCTTCGCTTAAATTTTATTAGCATTCCCTGGAAAAATTTAGACAAAATATTATGAGAAAAATAACTGTAAAAATTTAGTGGAGAGATACTGCCCGCTGTCGCCTAGATTTTTACATCCTTGTATTAGAAAATATTATATAACCTGGGGGCAAACTTTTTAAATCCGGACGGCGATTTTCGAATGAGAAACGTTTTAAATAATGGGCAAATGCACTGCTACAGAGCCATCTATTATGCATGAAAAGGAAATAATAGATCTCTTTTAAAATCTAAATTGCAGACCGGGTCAAATGAAAAAAACGTAACTTAGTTTAATTAAAATAACAATGGCTTTATTGGGGATGAGATTTCCGCGTTTTTGCACACCAGTATTTTATTAGAAAAAGTATTATTTCATTTAATCGGAACATTTTTTGCGATTTAAGAGAACAATATTTTCTCAATCAAAATACTGCTGCGAAAAAACGCGGAAATCTCATCCCTACTTTATTCAAAAATTTATTATTTCTCGCGAGATCATAGATATTCAGCTATAAGTAGGAAGTTATAATAATATGAAGTTAAATATTACAAAAAAGTTGCCTACACTACCCGTGAAAGTCAACGGATCGATAATTTCGGTATTAACCCTTTCAAGGGTGGTGGCTAGAGGGTCTAGCCACCTAATTGTAATTTCAAAATTGACAAATGGTACCAAGAATATTTTAATAAAATTTTGATTTTTCAATGAAAGTTCAAAACAGCAAGTTTTTATTTTCCAAGAAGTTTGTTTGAATATTCTGGTCAATTATTTCATTATTTTACGTGCAGAATTCTCCTGTCTCTGAAAGGGTTAACCCTTTAAGTCTGATAGTTTAATTTTACACATCTTAATTTTAATTCCGAAATGTCTCAATCGAACCGGTATATTTGAATAGATTTATAGAGGTTTAATGAATTTTTTCGTGTTTACAGAAAACCGAATTTTTCTTTTGCAAAGTACTGGTGCAAATGTGACATTTAGAATTTTAAAGAAATTAACTCACCAGAGCTGAAAGGGATTATTAGAAGCGCTGGAAATTTCACTTAAGTTTTTAAAAAAAATGCACACCAGAATTTTTATTTAAACCGTTTTAACATACCTATTTAACGCATTGTTGTGTGATATATGTATATCTATATGTATTTATATATATTTAATTCTTCTTAAAGGAAATTTTTGGTTGAAATCGAACTATACATGTTTGGTAGCAGCCAAACCGATTGCTCATGGAGCTTTTAGTGTTAACTCTTTCCTGTCGAGTGTCAGCAAATAGTCTATATATAGCAAGATTTATATGCTTGATTGTATTTTTATAATCTATACACTATATTTTAAAAGCAGTGTTTTCGCATTTGGCTGATTTTTTGTTTGGCCATTCTGAGTTCTAGACAATTACTTTTAACATTTAATTTTGCTTTATAAGATTATACATATTCCACAAATAAAATAAAATAAAATTCTTATACGAAATTCCCAGGTGTGAAATCAATATGTCTAAATAAATAATCTGAAAGATGCGGCTTCACTGTTTAACCCCTTGAGCTCTGATGGTAGAATTTTCTACCACATAATTTTAATTCCGAAATGTCACAACGGCACCAGAAAATTCAGCCAAGTTTTCTTGAAAAAGGTTTACTTCATTTTTTTTTTTTCGTTTATATCTTTAACTGGTTTTTTTCTTTATAAAATACTGGTGCGAATGTTACATTTGCTATTTTTAAGAAATATTCACCCCAGAGCTCAAAGGGTTATCTCTTTGTGTTACAATGTTACAGTACTCAGAGTACCCAACAAGATACCGAAATGCCACAATGATACCAGAATTCTTATATAGGTATTTTATGTTCAATAAGTATTTGGAAAATATATTTTCCTTATTCTCAAATAAAATTTTATGTATATTCCAGTGACAATCAGTCATTTCAACACTTTCGGAATGGAAGTGGCCTGCGTCGGAAAGGATTAAAAATGCATTTTTAGCAAATTTCTTTTGAATAAGTTGTGAAAAAATAAGTAAAAATGTTTCTTAAAATAAATGGTGTCACCATTATAAGTTCATTTAAGAAATGCCTGGGGCTTGGAGGAATGCTTCCACCGCTAGCTCTTTCTGGCACAGACAAATTCTGTTTGTAAAATGATAAATTATCGACTGACACTGGAATGTAGAAACAACTTTCTCAGAAATTCAGAATTCCTTAATTTAATCTTTCACTGCAAAAGTAAAATTTTACTAAAATATTATTGATGCCTTTTGTAAGTTTGGAATTAAAATTGAGTGCCACGAACTGGGCACAGTGTGTTAGAAAGGGTCAGGAGTTCAAATCGAAAGGACTTGTGAATTTTGCTACACTGTGTATTGTCAGAAGATTTTACACTCAACCATTGTGCCTATCAGTACTAAGAAGGCCGAGTAATTGTTATAAGAAAAGGTGACTTCATAGTACGAGTTAAAAATCATCAGTCTTACCATTTGGCCTTTTATTTTATACAGCATGCTAATTTTTAAAAAATAAAAATATTCGTATTGTTTAACATTACTTAATCAACGATTGAATAAAGCGAACATTAGAAATTTTCTCCAGTTTTAAGGATTTCAATCAGAATTATGTCCAAAAACATATTTTTATCTTATGGCGGTAGTAAAGTTTTGCGTCCTAAAAAGCCTCCTTTCAATGAAAGATATTATAATACCCGGGCCAGTAGTAACTAAAAGAAAATTTTACTCTACTTGTGAGAGATACGTTGCACAAATAAACCGTGAAAAAGGCAAAATGTTCTATTTAAAATTTACGCGACCTCGAAGGAATAATCTTTGTTTGGTAAAATTTACAATTAACGCTTACTTATGAAATTTCTAATTATTTTCTAATGTATTTTTCGTACTAAATAAAGCAAAAAGTTCTACAAAAACTTGTGATAAATAACTGTATGCACCCTGGTGCATGTTATCCAATTTTCTTTTGAAATGCATGCCTCAAATTTAAGAAAAACATTTAACAATACCTCATACAGATGATTTCCAACCACAGACTTAAACATTGATTATCTTTGTTCCTTTCGCTTTCGTATGATCCATATGTACTCTTTTTTTTCGAAATATATATAAATATCTTTATTTATTTTATTACCTAATTTTTTGCTATATAGAAAAAATCGTGTTATTTTGTGAAAATAAAGACGAGTTGTAATAGATTGTGTTCTCAATAAAATAAGGATACATAGCTACCAACTTTTACACTGTTTTAGCACTAGTTCATAATTACAGTTTTCAATTTAAAAAATTCTCGAATACATAAAACGGAGGTTATAATTCTGGAATAATGATAATGAAAGATCAATTGTCTGTTTTGTGTAAAAATTTTACTACAACCCTATAAATTTAACAGATATTTGAAATACGTAATTTGAATTCGATATGGCTTTCTCTAAAGGCTTAACCCTTTCCGGCACATTGTTCCTGGTAACACCTAATTTTGATTCCAAATTTGCAGCGTGAACCATTATCATTCTAGAATTTTGCCTTTTAATAAAAGTTTAAATTAAGGACGTCTTAGTTTTGAAAAAAGTCGTTTTTAAATTCCGGTGTCAGTCAATATTTTTTCATTTAACAGAATTTGCAGAATTTGTCTGTGCCGGAAAGGGTTAATCTAGACGAGTTTTTCAATTAATTTTCAATCTATAACCTAGAAAAGGACGAAAAATGCTGTTGCAGGTGTGTACAAAATTTTGCCTGCAGGCGACTTGTCATCAATATGAGTTTAAATTCAAACCAGAAAGCTTCAATAATAAATTTCGATTTCTTTAATTACGAGTTGTCTGTCATTAACTAAGTCAAATTTTCCTATTTTAAATTTTTGGTATGAATTTAGAATATCGAAAGTAATAATAATAATAATAATAATAATAATAATAATAATAATAAAAACATTTAATTTGTTGATTTGTTGATAGCATATACATTACGATGTACAATAGAAAGTTAATCTCACTATTTCTGGTTTTAATAGTACCTAACATATACAAGATAATGATACTTAAACAAAAATGTCTGGTTAAGACCAAGTATTTGAAATCAGTGATAACTGCACGGGCACTCGTATATTGTAATTTGTGCTAATTATAATTTTCTGGAGAAATAAAACATCATTAAGTCTTTTAGTTTTAAAATGTTTTTTAAAAAATTCACAAAATAAATATCATTATACGCATACCAATTTTAGTAAATCTATGATTATATAATTATTTCAAAAATATTGCAATAATATTATTAGTGTAAATGATCCCCAAACAAAATCTTTATAAAACTAATAAACTGAAGCCTAGAAAATTAAGTCATAAAAGAAGTTCAACAAAATTTCCACGCAATAACGATTTGCAAATTATAAACATTTTACTGCACAAAATTTGGTTGCGTGCACGATCTAATTAATTTCAGAAATTTGGCATGACTAGAGACCATTTGCATCATAGAAAGTTGCAAGTTGCGTTTTAATGCGAGTATCTATCTTGAAGTTTTAAAGTGAATGAAAACAAATTAGTATCATCATATTTAACGCTTTCCAATATAATTGGAAATGTTTATAACTTCGGTTTCTCTGTCTGTCGTCTGTCTACCGCTTGTCTTCCGTCTGTCCTTGTTCTAATTCACGTAAACATAGTCGGACTGTCAAGCAATTCATATATGTTATTTTTATTCACTATGTCATGCATAGAAAAGGAAGCACTTAGCAATTGCGGATTTTTTACAGTGACTCCCTAAAGAATTACAGCCCATGGAGAAAAATCGTTCGCGGTGGTTTCCAATAATATTTCACAGTTTCAAACTCATTAACATTTATATAGAGCTCTGAAAATAATACTAAAATATGCATACTATAAAATATGATGTGGATAGCATTCATTGTTGATTTACAGGGACACTCATAAAAGTTTCATTACATTACGATCTGCGAAGTAAAATCGCTTGTGGTGTATTTTAGTTCATGTTACATATTGGATAAAACACATATCTTTGAGGTACACTGCAAGATATTTATTATAGAATATAATATGCATAGCATTCGTTTATAATAAACAGGAACAAACAAACATTCAGTTATAGTACTCTCTATGAGCAATAATTGCTGGATGTGTTTTGATGTGTATTTTTAAATGAAACTTTTTTTGTACTTTTCTTAGTGTGTATAAATTCTACAGGTCATATACAGAGCTGCACAATAATTTTGAAATATATTTCCGTTTTTTAATGGAAATTGCTCCAGGAGAATTTTCATCTGTGATATACGTTTCCTAATTGAACTAATTATTAGCATACTATGTATTATATGATAAACCTCGTATGTATATCAGTTCATATACATTGAATTACAAAATTAGATTTTTTTTCGTATTTCGACAACTATTGATAAGGCTGTATTTTCAGATTTTTTATGTATTTTGTAAGTTGTTTATTTCGACAAAGTTTTTCACTTTATTAACCTGTGAAATTTTGCTGTAGCGTTTTGAAAGTGTTCGAAAGTTTTTCATGGTCTATTAGCGTATGATTTTACATTCTTGTTTTCTGTGTTATAGAATTAAAAAATATATATATAAAACTGTAAAAGAATTAAAAAATATGTTTCTTAATAAATAAAAGGTGCTATTTGTGTGCAGTACTAATGAGAGGATTTGCGACCTGCCAACTGTGCGATACCATTATCTATGTAGATTAATCTTCGCTTTATTGAATTTCCAAATTCTTGCTAATAAGAAAGACAATGAACACTGTACAAAAATACTGGTATGCAGAGAGTCAGAGATACAAAAATCTAGGCGGCAGCAGGCAATCTATTACCAATAAATTTATTAGATATGCCCATGCGCAAAGTACTGCTTTTTTATTTACTCGTTTGCAGTGCAAACGTACACAAATAGGGCTATTTCCATGTTAACTTGTCATGTCTGTCACATGCTGCGATTTTTGGCTGCCAGTACTTTAGAACGAAAATATGACTTATTTCATCAGAGATATCTCATAAATTGAATATGGCGGAGCAAACTTTTCGATAATAACGGTGACTAACAAGCATAGAAATTTTCAGTTGTGTGACAGACATGACAAGTTTTCATGGAAATAGCCAGTGTTGCCAGTGGGCTACTTTTTAAAAATTCAGATTTCTTGATTGGCACCAAGTTTTTGAAAGTGTGAAATTCGTACAATCTAATACCATACTAATTCAGACATACGCAAACAGTATTTTACCATTTAAAAAAAATGGTGTGAACACGAAAATTTTAATAAAAAAAACGTAGCCGTCTGGCAACACTGGAAATAGCCACAGGCGATTCTTGATTGTAAAGTTTTATTACTAGGCAGCTGAAGATTTAAAAACATTTAGAATCTTCCATTATTTTTCATTTGTGACTTTACGAAACATCCTGTCTACGTACCGCTTTTACCTAAGACACAGAATTGAAGAAGTTATTGCTTCCATTACTCCGAACTTGTAAACGGAAGTGCGGAAAATAATTGGACTTTACATTAGATGTGTGCCTCAGTGGAGCAACCAGGGTGGGTGCCCAAAATCAGAAATATTGTAAGGTTTTCTTCTCCTTGTTTCATAACAGAAAACTTTCTGATTAGATAAGTCGAGCAGAACTTAAAAAAAATACCGGTATTCAGAGTCTTTGGCACCCACTCTGGTTATACCTGTGTGCCGTTTAACTAAAGATGCACAAATTGAATATTTGTAAGAAGAGCTAGAGTAGTTTAAAGTGGTGTAACCAGGTTAGGTGCCCAAATGCTCTGAATACTGGTAGTTTTTTAAAGTTCTGTTCCCCTTATCAAACCAGAATTTTTTTTGCTATGAATCATGGAGAGGATAACCTTACAATATTACTGGTTTTGGGCACCTATCCTGGTTACGCCACTAATTTACCTTCGACTTGATGCATGATTTGTTTTAAATATTTTACATTAAACTGCTATAATACACCATTGAATCTGATGCATTCTTTTAGGGCCATCCTTGTTTAACTGTGTTAAAACTTAGAAGGTTAGCAGCTGTACTTTATATATAAACAGCATTCTCTGCAATTTTTTCAAAATTTCTATATTCATTAATAACTATTTTTCATATTCGTTAGAATTATGCTGCAAAATATTTAGAAATATGGTACATTCATAGGCTTCTGAATTTCCGAAATGAAGTGGGAAACACGCCAAATTCTGAAATAATTCGTTCTTCTTAATTTATTTTTCTTACTTCTAAAGAATTATTTCTGGAGCAAAGTATTTTTCTCAGAGTACACTCTCCAAACAATGATTTATTACTGTTTCATTTTTACAATATATAATATATATTATATTTGTTAGGTGAGCAAAATGAAAATTTAATAAACATGGAAAATACAATAACAACACAGTTGCCAACTTTCAGAGTTTTTAATACAATAAATTTTATGTAAAAATGGTTATTTTAAATAAACTTCTGCCTATATACAAACAAAATATTTCTATGTAAAAGTAGTGTAGCGTAAAAAAAAATGTTGATTATAGAATATAATAACGGCAGCAAGGGTTCCAGTTTAATACCCTATCATTAGCAAGTAAAATTAATTTATATATTATAAAAGTACTGATATATATGTATATATATATAAGCAGTAAACTACTTGTTTTATTCATTTATCCTCCTCAGTCCTGATGTCGCCTGTAGGAAAAACAAAAGAACACTCTTTAAATGAAGTTAAATGAGTCCAGAATTTTTAAAATTACTTCTAGCAATTTCTAATAAATGCTTGCATATCATAAGCATCATTGATATATAGGCTGATACTTGTTTGGAGATGTTTTATAGTAATTTTAAGCAAATATGTGTGGCTCCCGAATATTCGTCTGAGGACTGAAAGTGACGGTACATTACTGCTTATTTCACAGCTTTAACTCTTTCAGAGGCAGAAGAAGTCTGTTCCTAAAATGATGAAATAATTAATTGACATCAGAACATTCAAACTAATTTCTTAGAAAATAAAAACACGCTAATTTGCATTTTCATTATAAAAGCAAATTTTTTCTAAAATATTCTTGGTGCCAATTGTCAGTTTTGGAATTAAAATTACATGGCTAACTCTCTCTCCCCCACCCTTTTAACCCTTCGGACTCCGGTGCCTCTTACACAAATTTTATTCGATTAGCACCACTTTTTTAAAAGGAACTTTCTTTGAAGTAGACAATTTCAAAAATTCTCTAATTAAATAAGGAAAATTTTATTTTCCTTTATTACTGGTGCCAAAAAAAATTTTTGGAAGGAAAGATGATGTCCCCGCAGCGGAAACAACGGAGTGCCAAGGATTAAATTGGGATCCGAATTGCCAATATTAAAATGTAAATCAACGCTTTTTTTCAGCATGGTATTGACACTTTTGAGAACGGCAACTGTGGCAATTAGAATGATCAGCTCAAAAGTGCTTTTATAATGAAATAATTTTTTGTTATTGTTTTATTTTTTATATATAATTTTAGTATTGAATCTGTAGACAGCTAAGATAGATTAGTTAACATAAAAATTTGTTAGTAATCTTCCAGGGATGCAAACGCTGCGCCGCAAATGGCTGATGACTAGCACTAAATTTTTATAATTCTATTCAACTTGTTTTAAGACATAATCTCTGTGATTTAATGAAGCGAAATATACTATTAAAACTTAGTGATGAAAATCTGCCATTTGTGGTGCAACGCTTGTATCCCTGATGTTTTAATAATAGTAACGAAAATTTAAACAATTCTTTCTGTTTCCCAACATCCACTCAAGGCAATTTTTTGTCTACGGAACAAAAATATATCAAATACTTTATCATTTTTGCTGATAAATTTTCTTGCTTCATACATAAGAGTTTGGCATAGAAACTTTAAAATCATTATTTTTCTGATCATCAGTTCTGATCAGTTTCAATAATTTCAAAAGAAATTTTATTTATATGTGTAAGTAAATGATAAATTATTTAACGTATTATCGTACAGTGTTGCCAGATGGGCTACTTTTTTTAAATTCAGATTCTTGATTGGCACCACTTTTTACAAACGATAAAATGTGCCTTATTCAATGATATAATATTTACGGCGAAAACAAAAGATCATTTACCGTTTCAAAAAAGTGGTGCCAATCAAGAAATCTGAATTTTTAAAAAGTAGCCCACTGGCAACATTGTTATCGTATACCCCAACAACAACAGGAAATTTTTTTAGAAGTCCCCAAACTGTAGCAGATTTCTTACGCTTCAAGGACTTTCAAGCATATTTCATCAAAATTTTGTAAAGTAATATTCGCCTTAATTAATGAAAAATAACTTCTATCTGCGGATCTAGTGACTAGTATTTTACAAAATTTCTGGTACTAAAACACATAAAATCCCCTGAATCCTTTAATGCGTACGAGCCCGGTGTAGCCAATGGCCCATCAAGTTACCACTATTTTAGAAAAGAAAACTTTGCTTTATTTAACACTAGAAGAACCGGAAATTTCACTCGTTTTTTATTTTAAACCAGAATTTCTATTTAGAGCTTTTTAACTATTTATTTAACATAATCTGATACGATATATCTGTTATACACTATTTTTAATAAAATTTATGTTTGAAATCGGTGTATTTGGTGTATTTTTGTCGGCCGATTATCTACACTAGGGATATAGGCCCAGGGGGGGAGTGCCCTTCGTGGGGGTCTTTCTAAGGGAACCTAACCCGTATTTACGCAAGGGTTTGAAATCGGAATTTACATATTTGGTAGCAATCAAATTCACTTTAAAAATTGGTAAACATAAATAGTATACAAATTACTTAAAGGCTAATTTATTTATTTTTATTTACTATACGTATAAAAAACTAATAATTTCGAGCTCATCATTCTGCTCATCAGGGTTAAAAACAATAAAAAGTCATTTGCTGAGATTTTTATACAGATAGACTGATCCAAAATATAAAATGGAAAGGGGTGAGGATATGTTATCGGATTATTCCGAATTTCTGCAGAAGTGCTGTACTTAGGTTATTTTCAGTATACTATACCAAATTTCTGGAATGATGTAAGATAAAATAACATTTCAAATGTAATTAGCATGCCGTAGAATTTCGGTTTACGCAATTACTATTTTTTGGTTATTTGACATTTTTTTATTGTTTTAGCTTCTGTAAAATAAATTATAATTTCTCGCTCCCGATTTAGTTTTAAAATGTGGCTGTTCGACACTGGTTAAACTTGATATCTGCGATAGGTTCTCTTAAACATGCTTTAACTCTTAAATTTCCATACTAGAATACGTTCTAGAACGGAGAATAAGAATTTACACTCGCACCTGGTAGACAATATACGATATGTTTCCAAATCTTTATTCATAACACCAATGGTAGAATACATGCTAGAAATTCCATAGTCCAGAGAATCTGAATTCACACCAGAAAATTAAAATAATAAATTTCGCTTTATTTAAATTAGGAATGTTTGTTATTAAATAAAGCAAATATTGACATTATCATTTTCTGGTATGAATTTGGAATATCCGAAATTAAAAATAATCTAAATTGAAAATACTGATGTTTGTCTATCTGCAAACATGCACACTACAGATTAAATTTTCGTATTGTCAAACCAATGTAATCTGTTTTCCTTTTACCCTATTATAGTACACTGTTAAAACTGAAGTTCGAGGTTTCACCAAGAAAATGGTGAAAAGTAGCTAGAATTTAGCCGTAACCGAGATGGTGGTGATAAGTTTTACCAGTTTTTTGGTGCTTTTTCAAAAATACCATTATGTTGGTGAAATGTCGAACCATGATTGAGGTTTTTTTATATACCCAATTTTCTGGTGAAAGGTTGAACCATGATTCAGTATTTCTTTAAATCCATTTTTCTGGTATATGCTTGCTCAAATTTTTCATAATGATAGGATAGATGCTATCGTAAAGTATCGCTTTTAATTTAAAAGAAGGGGCGGGCGATTAAATTTATGTTGTATTTATCTAGTTTAAACTTTAACCCCTTGAAGGGTGGTGGGATAAAATGTATCCCACTTAATTTTAATTGCGAAATGCTACATTGACACCAGAATTTTGAAATGAAAATTTCAATTAAATCAAGTACAAGTAGAAAAGCTTTTATCCTAGAGATGTGATAATGTAGGCGTCATAGAACAGTCTCTCATTACTAAGATAAAAAGTTAAGTAAATCCAATTGATTTTTAAATCACCAGATTTTAAAACATTCACCTTTTATATAAACATTTTGATAAAAATTTTAATTTTACTTAAGAAAGGTGTTATAATAAAAATAAAAGACATTGACATGTTTCGGAACCATCAAATAAGTTCCATAATCATAATATAAATAAAATAAAATTTCAAAATATTTCACGGTCAAATTATTTTATTAAACTTTTATATTAAACTTTTACAAAATTTATATTAAACTTTTACAAAATTTATATTAAACTTTTACAAAACTTTTTATAAAAAAAAAAATTAAAAAGCTCTCATTACTAAATTTTATTCGTTATTTTTAACCTAATATTTTGTCTATTTTTATTTAAGAATGCTAATAAAATTTAAGCAAAGAAACCTACTGTAATTTCCTGCGTATAATCCGCGGGTCAAACAATTATTTTTAGATCCAGAATTTTTTATAAAAGAAATGTAACTTCTCAGATCACCGTAAATATTTGTCTTCAATCACCAAATGATATTTCTGGGTCTAAAAAGAATAGTTTGATCCGCGGATTATACGCAGGAAATTACGGTAATAGAATTTAGTAATGAAAGAATGGTAGCTGACGCCTATTTTTTTACACCTCTGCTTAAACACTCAAATAAACTTGGAAAATACTGAAATTTGTGCAGCTTTGATTAATTGTATTTAAATTTATTATTGCAACTAATTCCATATTGAGTTTAGTAAATTAATTTTTTAATAAACTTAAGTGAAAAAACTGTTATTATTTACTACGCTTCTAATGAGGGCCAAATTCTGATTTATATATTTCGTAGTCAAACATTGAAAGCGCATTTTATATAAAACTGTTGCTGTTTTATAATGCTGTATGCTGTAACTTTATAATTACTTGGGAAATATCAATTAATTGAAATGTTGTTAATTGATCAGATTTCTTTTCTATAAATTTTTGTTTGAATGGGTCGATTGTAAGTATTCATTATTATTTCAATACCAAGAAAAGGCAATTTTCTGTTTTGTTCCAATTCTAATGCAAAATTCTTACAGATTACATTGACTTCATCCAAAAAAATTTGTAAATGCTCCATTCTTGAATCCCAAATTAAAAAAATGTCCTCCACATACCTGCACCATTCTGTTGGCTTTCTTTCAAATTCGGTAATATTTTTTTTTTTTTTTTTTTGGTTGTCATAAATTTAATTTCTGCTAAAAAGCCAGAAATGGGGGAAACGATCGGTGCAAACTTTAATTGATTATAAAAATTACCAATAAAAGTAAAAACATTATTATTCATGCCCAAGTTAAAACTAAAGTCCGTTGATTATTACTGTCATACAAAGAACTCTGTACATTATATCGCTGAATTAGTAACTGCATTGCATTACATCAGGGTGTCTCAAAATTTGACCCACCAGATGCCATAATTAATTTAATAAATAAATAAAATAAAATAACGTACTTTTCAGTGTTTGATCCGAGGATGAAACAATCATTTTTCGATCCAGAATTTTTTTAAAATACAACTTTTCAGACATTGGTAAATATTTATCTTCAATTACTAAATAAAATTTCTGGGTTCAAACTAAATTGTATGATCCTCGAATTACACTCCGAAAATCACGGTAATCGACTGCTTGAATCGCAGTGGTTCGATACTGACATAAGGCAATGATTTCTATAAAAATTAAGTGGTATTCGGCTGCCGGCTATTTTACACCACTGCATTACAGAAATATATCATTAAAAGTTGTTATCTGTAAAATTCCTTAGCGCGTAGAGTACGCCACCCCTGTTCTTTACATATTGTCCATGCCGCCCACGTCTTTTGGGGTTCATATCGCAGCTAATTGTGGCATTTAATATACGCAGCTAATATACGTAGCTAATTAATTTTTTTTTTCAAAAATAGTTATCAATAATACTTTTATACTTGTGTGACGATAGATTCATTCGGTGCTCCTTAACCCCTTTGCTGAACGCCCGAAAATCAAAATTTGCATGCAATGAAAAAATGCGATTTTCTCAAAAACTATGGGCCCCACCAGTGGCCGAGAGGTTCAGACCTCTCAACTGGTAGGCAGCAGGGGCTGGGTTCGGATCCAATCGCGGCTGTCGGCCAAACCGTTCGGAGTTTTCGTGGTTTTCTTCGAACCTTGCGTTAATACGGGTTAGGTTCCCTTAGAAAGACCCGCCCCCCGAAGGGCACTCCCTCCCTGGTCCTATATCCCTAGCGTAGATAATCGGACGACAAAAATAAACCAAACCAAAACCTCAAAAACTATGTGAACTGGGGCAATCGCAAAAGTTTCCTGGAAGTTTTCATTTAAGGTCTACTACACTTATTTTTTTCCATATTTTTTCAGTACATTTGGAAATAAACAAAGAGAGGGTGACATATTTTTGTATTACATCTTCGACGATATCGTTAAAAATATAACATTTAAAATAAAAAGATGTATATGTTTTAATTCGGTGTTACAAAAGCTTTCACACGACACTCCACACGATATGCAAAAAAAAAAGAATTTTTTTTTTTCAAGTAACTGAATTTACCCCTTTACATTTCTCCTAAATGTATTTTTGAATGGTTAACCCGGGAGAACGCGCGCTTACCCAGGGTATGGATGGTTTTAACTTTGTCACCAATAAAATCAAATTAAAACAGTCGCTTTATTTAGACGGAGACAATTCTTACAAATTTTGCGATAAAATAAGTTGAAAATTATTTTTAAAAAATTAGTGGCTGCAATTGTAAAAACCATACGCACTCCGGGTCTTTTAGGCCTTGCGCGCATCCTCCCAGGTTAATAATCTATAAATATGAGGATCAATAGCCTTTTTAATTTCATCCAATTTGAAATTTCCACATTCCAAATCTTACGAGTTAATGGCCTGTGAAAGATCAGTGGCGTAACCAGGGTGGGTGCCAAATACCAGCAATATTGTAAAGTTTTCTTCTTGTTAATTCATAGCAGAAAATTTTCTGGTTAGATAAGGCGAACAGGACTTTAAAAAAATTACCTGTATTCAGAGCACTTGTGCACCTACCCTGGTTAATTTTTTATAAAACTTAAATGAAATTTCAGGTTCTTTTAGTGTTAACCCGTAACCACCACCCAACGATCGATTTATAGTTCACTTAATACCGCAAAATTTACGTGATTAAATAAATCAAAATTACTATATGGAAAAACTGGTGTCGAAAAATTAAAAGAAGTGTAAAAAAAGTTGGTAGTTATAGGGTTAACCCTTTGAGCTCTGGTGGGTAAATTTCTTCAAAATTCCAAATGTCAGATTAGCACCAGTATTTTGCAAAGAAAAAAATCGGTTAACGATATACACGAAAAACTGCATTAAACACTTTCCAAATAAATTTGGTTGAATTTTCTGGTGCCGTTGTGACATTACAGAATTAAAATTAAGTGGTAGAAAATTCAACCATCAGAGCTCAAAGGTTTACCGTAATTTCCTTCGTATAATCCGCGGAACAAACAATCATTTTTCCTCCCAGAAATTTTATTTAATAAAATATAACCTTTTAGATCGCCGTAAATATCTGCCTCCAATTACGAAAAAAAAATTCTGGATCGAAAAAGAATTGTCTGATCCGCGGATTATGCGCAGGAAATTACGGTAATGGTTTTACTTAATTAAAAAGCCTTCATTCCAGCTTTTCAATAAAGTATAGAAAATAACGCCTCTCAATAACTGAAAATACCAATATAAAACAAAGTGCACCATTTTAAAAAGCTTAACATATTTACAAATTATAAGAAGGATTATCCAATTGATTAAATATAGATATAGCTACAAATAATGATTGCAAACGATGTACAAGTTTTATACAAGTATGTATAAGTTGTATACAAGTTTTATAATAAATGATGGCTGCATTATTTCTAGATGCGACCCATGGAAACATTTAAAGAAGTCATTATTTTCATGATACTTTCCTTTTTTGTTAAGCAATGAAACATGCCCGTATTCCGACCTTTCTTAGCATTCCGGTCGAAAAACACATTTATTATTATCCAGGAAACTACTTTGGAGTAAAGAATGTCATTTACACGTGTGAAGAAATAATGAATGCGCATTAACTTACAAAGCTGTATTACAAGTGTTACATACTAATCTCTCATTATGCCACCTTGAAGTTACTAAGGAATAAATTAAGTCATTTAAGGTGATTCGATCTTATTATTTTTTCTAAGGTATGTATATGTTCCCGCGATTTTATTTTTTTTTTTTATTATTATTATACTTTTATCGTAAAATAATTAAGTACTCTCACATGCGTTTACGGATGGAAATAATTTAGAATGGAGGTTTATAAACGGTAAAAGAATACTGATGATAAATATCTTAACCTTTTGAGGGGCAAGCAATTATGTCTCTGTAATATTGGTTTCTCACCGGAATAATCGAAATATTTTATTTTAAATCATAGAAATGAAGTTTTTCAATCTTTCCCTACACCCCCCCCCCCCCAAAAAAAAAGTAAAAAAAAAAAAATAAAAAAATAAATAAATAAAATAAAATTTAGTTAAAAGTTTGTGGTGCAAATCTTCTTTAAATTGTGTGGGATAAAATTTATCCCACTGTCCCTCAAGGGATTAACCCTTTCTTGCGCAGTGTTGCCGGGCCGGCAACACCTAATTTTAATTCCAAACTTGCAAACGGCACCAGTAATATTTTGATATAATTTTGCTTTTACAATGAAAGCTTAAATTAAGGAATTCGTAATATCTGGACAAGTCCTTTATAAATTCCGGTGTCGATCAACAATTTCTCATTTTACTAAAAGAATTTACTTGCGCCGGAAAGGGTTAAGTAATATTTTTTTTTCACTACCTGATTATTTCAGCCATTTTTTGCGGAGTTTCTTTTGTGCATTGTTTGAAATTTCATGATGTATAGGAGCCATTTTTTCGTCTTTAGAAATATTTTAAGCTCTTTTCCTTAATTTTTTGCAGTCCGTGTCGACTGTAACTTCTTAAATAAACTTTAGTAACCACTAAATCAACAATCATAATCTTCGCAGTATGTTTTTAGAACATTTGTAATAATAATCTTCGATAAAATTTTCGTTTAGAAATAGTGGTAGCAAAATTCTGATCACCATTTTGAAAAACAATTTTCACAGGAAAGTGCACAATCAAATAATAGTTTTGCAATCGAATATTTTTTTTATTTCATCACCTTATTTAACCCCTTAACTAGAGGTGCCATGTCTCCGGCTTTTTACACGCCACTACTATTCTAGAGAAAATGCCGTTCTTTTAAATTGCCCAAATATTCCAATTAACCCATTACTGCCTAGCGTCCCTTTTTAGGGACGCTTCAAAAGATGCATGTACCACTGTTTTTGGCACCGGTAAAAAAGAACAGCAATCTTTATTTTATTTAATTGAAACATTTTCGCAATTAATAAACTAAACTTAATTCTTTTAAAAATAGTGGTACCAACCGAATAAAATTTGCGCAAAAGGTGGTGGGCACGAATGGGTTAAACAAAAGGACATTTTCTGTATTGACAACTCCGTAGGTAGTGTAGTCTTCTTTTTCTTAATTCAGATTGCTTAGTTCCTATCAGTCTTTTAAAATAGAGTAATTGGGTTTGTCATCCAATCATTTTATTTGCCATTAAAGAAGAAGAATTTTTCTATTAAAAAAGTTATGGCAATCAAGCAATCTGAATTTTAAAAGAAAATAACCTATACTTGCCAGGAGTGACGCTTAAGGGTTTAAGGCAAATATATCTATTCGATTTTACTGATGGAAGTTTATGACAGCGGTAGTCAGGGTATGCGGTTTTGCATATTACAACAACCTAAAGTATCCACCTTTCAATGCCATTGAATTTGAATGTCCCCATGCCAATCTTCTGTCACTAAATTTAAATAGATATTTTTGAATTAATTAAATATCTTCTTACCTGAGAATTTGTATCATAAATAACACATAATTTTGAAATCTTTATTACTGGTGGGCATTTCTCCCTGAGTTATTCATAAGCTGATTCGATGTAAAAAAACATCTACCACCATTTGCGTCTATCTTTTGTGCAAGGTTGACTTTGTGGCCTTTATTTTTGCCCCGAAACTTCTACTTCAGACCAGAATTTTTTCAAGAATATTTTTTGCTTTTTTTAATCTAGAAAAGTCTGGCATGAAATAAATCTAAAAGTACTTTTTCTGATGAGAACCTAAATTTTTTAATAAAAGTAGAAGCCAATCTGGCAATCCTGCTGTTAAGTTACTTCACTCACAACTGCTAGACTCCAAACTATCTATATTCTCCTCTTATTTATAATTTCATTGTTTGCTTTGTAGCTTTTTTTTTTCATCTAAGTAGGTCGGACGCTCTTATAATTTTAATAAAATACATTGAAATTCATTGAGAACCCTTACTTATGGTCTCAGTGCCATGCATTTGTAATATATAACCATATCTAAAATATTATCTTCGTAATATATTTTTTGCACACGTGTAATGAGAAGTTGTTACGTATTTGTCACAATTTTATTTAAAAATGCTTCATTCACAACTTCCCTTTCATTCAAAAATAGTGATGGTACATAATAAGTGATGGTACGCTGCGATTAATGTCTAGTACATGTCATAATTATTATTCTCAAAAGAAGAATAAGACATGGATGCAGAGAATAATAACCACACAATTTCCGAATGTTAATTGGGGTATTATTTAAACCAGGGGTGGCCAATATTTCTGTCTAAAATTCACTCACTACCGTTTCATACAAATTATAATTTTGTCTTTTAAAAATTGAAGCACTACTGTCATTAAAAAAAGTATTTTTTTTTTTTTTTTTTTTTTTTTTTTTTTGTAGATAAATACTTTCAAATTTGTTGCACGCATATTGCAGGTTGGCCCTCCCTGATTTAAAAACATAAATTTGATGATAAATATGTCAAAAACTGTCCTTCGAAAATAATGATGAACATATCTCTTAAATGTTCTTGTCCCCACCAATGGTTGAAGGGGTTCTGCTCTTAAAGCTGGTGGACGGAAAGAGGAGTTCACACCCAATCGCGCCCGACGGCCTAACTTTTCGAAATTTTTCTGGGGTTTTCTTCAAACCTTCGATCACTTTGCGTAAAAACGCGTTAAGTTCCCTTAGAAAGACATCCACGGACCTATAATTCTGGTGCAGATAATCAGCGTCGTAGACAACACTAATATCAACACCCATTTTTATAAAATATCTGTTTACAATGAATTGAGGAAAATTTCAGTTTCAATTCATTCCTATTGAGACATTTTGAATCAAATTACATAGCTGTCAAATATTTTGATATTTCATCGCCATTATTTTCGAATAGAGAAATGACCTCTGTTGTATAACAGAAAATTACCATTTAACCACTTAACTGGTCAATATTTTTGAAAAGAACTTTCAAATAATGACTTTTTTTTTTTTTTCATGCCTTTTACAGAATTTTCAATCTTTTATCACCAGTTTTCCAAAACAGAAATTTTTGTCTAATTTCATCAGAAAAAAAATGCTCAGATTAAATAATGCAAAATTTGCAATAAAAATTTACGAGTGAGAATAATAATTCGTAATTGGAATATGTATGCCCGTACACTGTACGGGAAAATCATGATTGGAAAAACATGTTGCCCGTACGACGTAAGGGTAAATTAGGAAAGCGGTTAAAAGGATAAAATTTTCTATTTTGAAACGTATGTAGAGAAATCATAATAATTAAAAACTCTAGTTCGCCATAAGTGGTACAAAACGTTATTTATTAACGCAAACCATTTATTTGAGAACTATTTACAAGCAAAAGAATGTCAGAATTTAATCTTTAATATAATAATTTTTCAAGCTTGAAATTTGATTTTTTTTCTTTTACCTTTCATTTTCTTCACAACTTTAAAAAGTAATTTTCTACTAGGCATTTCATTGGCACCGTAAATCTTGAAATCGTAAATATAAAGTTTTTTAAATAATTCACAGTCACATACAAAATGAAGCATTTTGAAAAAAGAACGATCTTATTCTTTGCATAGAAAAAAGTTATAAAAGAACTGCTGTTCTGTTGAGAATATATATATATACAGCTTTTTTTAAACATAAAAGAGCAAATTTATTCGTTGCACGTAGAGTAGAATGCTAGAATTACATATTTAAATTTAATTTTCTTCTATTCTAAGCAAAATTCAGTTTTTAGGAAAGACTATATAAATTCTAATCACGGGGAATGTGAATTATTTTTCGCCTTACGCGAAATATAGATGATGAAAATTCCGAAAATCTTATGTAGTCTTGTATTTTGTTTTCCGTCAAAAATAGGACGATGCAAGTCAAAGTCTGTCAAGAAATGCTTATTATTTTGTAAAAGAAATTTAGCATTCATAATAAACACCTCACTTCTTTGTCCCGAAAAATAATTAAAAGTGAAATAAAAAAATTTAGATACACAGACTCACGTCTATGTAAAATAAGCGGAGCTATTCGTGCATGTCATTTAGAAAAGAAAATATACTATTAGCAGGGGTGCACAACCTCTGGCCCGCGGGCCAAAAATTATACCACTATTTTTATGCAGAATAATTTTCCTTATAGTAATGACAGAAACTTTGAGATTAAAGAAAAGAAACTCCGCTTTTCAAATATTCTGGTGGCAAACGATTTTCTGGTTAAAAAGGTTGTGCATCACTGCTATTAGGAATGTCTGGTGTGCATTCAAGATTTCTCGATAAAAATGAACTGTCAACCCTTGTACGAATAACATTATATGTTTATAGTTTTCATTTTGTTTGATTTACTACTCGTTTTACAAAAGGAATGTATGTCAAATCTCCATTATTTTCAGCATTGGTATTCCTGTGTTTTTTCAATCATAGACATTTGCGATTAACCCTTTGTAATTCCAAATTATGAATTTAAAATCTATCTACTCGAAACTTTTCCTATTGTACCCTATGATACGTTAGAAAATGTATGCACTAAAAAAAAAAAGATTTATTTATTTATTAATTTATTGTTAATTGTGGCTTAATACTTCATGTTTTACTTTAAAATATCATTCGGTCATAACGTTTGGACGATAATCGAGACTTAGAAAAACAAAAAAGTAATCAATTTTTTCTCATTGTATTAATCTGACTGATCATGCATATATTGTCAGTACAATAGAGTTAAGAATAAAGAGCAGGAAACATATAGTGTATTGTCTGCGAACTGCAAGTGTAAGTAACTGAGGAGGTTGTCCCAAGATGGCGGTTGATTTCTTTTTTTATATCAGATTAATAGTTACAGATAACAGCCGAGGCAAAATTCCCACTAGAAAAATTGATTCGAAATTTTCGTCTCAATTAAGCTCTTTATTCCTGGAAAGATATTCTTACAAATACAGGAAACGTTTTATATTTATTTTTACCGATGTCATAGTTCCCCCCCCCCCGTATTATAATTGTTTTCACTTACAATAACAGGAGGTTTATCTAGTTTATCATAATATGGCTGAAACGAAGGTTGACTGTCACCAAAGTAATCTTCCAAAGGTAAAAATGAGTACCTGTTTCTGAAATTATTTATAATTAAAACTTTTCATTATTAATATGTTTAAGTAAACAGAAAAAAATATTTAAATTTACTGGTAGAAGTTTCTTCTGAGGATAATCAATCTCAGTCAATAAATATCCCTAATCAATCTCGACGGTTACAATTGAAACTTCACTATTTCAAGGCAATGTCAATTCTTTTCATTATCAATTCCATGGACGATACCATGTCAAACTATCCAATATGAAAACAGTGTTTCCTGTGGGCAACTTTTTTAAAATTCAGATTTATTTAGTGACACCACTTTTCTGAAATGGTAAAATATTCATCCTTTCACCTTAATTAACCCTTGAAGGGCGGTTTGATAAAATATATCCCACTTAGCTTTAATTGCGAAATGCCCCATTGACACCATAATTTTGAAGTAAGAATTTTAATTTTATCAAGCGCGTGAAGAAAATCCTTTATCTATTTTCAAAGAAATTCTGGTGTCAATCAATCATTTCTGCATTTTGAGAACAAGAGTGCTTTGCCCCTCAAAGGGTTAACAGGTCATCAAATTAGGAAAGTTTTATTAGTATTCTATAAAGCAAACCGTTATTTCATCAAATGAGGCGAACTTTACAGTTTGAAAAAAGTGGAATCAATCAAGAAATCTGATTTTTTTTTTTTTTTAACAACAACACTGTTTTTATTTTGGATAGTTTGACGATATCTAGTGTATTAATGTCGATGGTATATCGTTGATAACATGTCAAATTATTCAATGGTCATTTCCATGGAAACTTGTCATGTCTGTCACACAGCTAAAAATCGCAATGCTTGCTGCCACTGTTATTTTCGAAAAGTTTGCTTTGCCCTATTCAATTGATGAGATATCTCCGATAAAATAAGTCAAAATTTTCCGCTCTGAAATACTTGTAGCCAAAAATTGTTGTATGTGACAGACATGATCTTTTTTCATGGAATTAGCCCAATATGAAAACAGTGTTGCCAGTCGGTTACTTCCCTTTTAAATTCAGATTTCTTGATTGGAACCACTTTTCTGAAATAGTAAAATTTCCTTTGTTTCTCCTTAATTAACATAGCCTTAAATAAGTATAAATAAGAATTTACAATTTCAAAAAGTGGTGCCAATCAAGAAATCTGAATTAAAGCATTTAGACACCGGAAACACACTTTTCATATTGGATTGTTTGATATGATACCCACGATACGTATGGCCAAATGATTATGATGTTGGTGAATCATCATTGAATATTTCGCCGTCAGTAGTTGATTCTACAGTTTTAACACTATAGTTCGTCAAATAGCATATCTAAGAGAAACTATCCAAACTTTTCGCTGTAGAAAACTTAGAAGAATTCATAAAAATGGTAAAAGATATTTTTATATATTTTTTTCCTAATTTATATTATTTTTCCAATTTGCTTTATAAAAACATGATATTTTTTCTAATGATAAAAATAACATTTTTTAAAAATATAAATTAATTTTATACATAAATTATGCAATATATTTTCCTCCAATCAATCAAAATCCACCTGCATACCATTCAAACACCCCTAGCAAATATATACGTTTTTAAATATAATATGTATTCAGGTGATAAATATCTAAGTAAAAATTCTGTTAAATGTAATCCCGATGGTACTTCAAGGGTACCATCTTGAAAACTGCTTCGTAAAGTAAACAAACTGAAAATTAAATATTTTTAGCATAACATAATGTAAAATTATCTAGTTAAATCAAGAAAATAAATATGATAGCATTATCTTTAATATTTAAGGTGTTTGCAAGTAAGAATTAAAACACCATATCAGAGATGAAAATAAAATCAAAATTGACATTCATGCGCCAAAGTAGCTTTGCAAACAATTGTCAGCTGAAACTGCTGTTGATATCTAATAATGGTCATGGGAAGTATCTACAATTCTTTCTTAAAAGTACCATTGTTAACCCTTTCGCTACTGGCGTCCATGATCAAGGACATACTTTTTAGAAATTTTTTTATCAATTCTAATTTAATTGAAAGTAATTTTAAATTTTTTGTCTATATTTTTAATCATTTCCCTACTAAAAGCACAAATATTTAGAAGCCAAACCAATATATGGCAGCACCTAGGAATATTTGTATCAAGATGGATAGAAACACGAGTTCTTGTCCCGGTAAGCCTTTTAAGAATCATATTATTTTGATATAAATTTATATAAGCAGTATCTAAATATATTTATTATTTTATTACGGAAACTAGAAACTTTGATTTAAGCTTATTTTGAAAGTTCTAAGTATTTACAATTTTGTTATAGAATTATTTAAAAACATGTGTCCATGATCATGGACAAATGTTTTCAAACGATGTGTGTACCACTATACTGTAACTTTATGATATTGTTTGCTTTCATTTAGTTTTTATTGTATATTGTTCATGTAGCTATGGGGACAATGAAATTGGCAAGAGTTGGGCTCTACCGAGATAAAACCCTGGGTATTGACCTTTTCCAAAATTCTATGACTTGCAGTAGATTTTTTTCATTGCCATATAATTTACATATTGTAAATAATTTAGACTGCCCTTCAGACAATACTGATGTCTTTTATAAAGTTAGGCCACTTTTTGATGCTGTTCAAAGTAGATGTAAGCACTTGAAAATGGAAGAAAAGCTATGTGTTGATGAGCTGATGTGTCCAGTCCAGAGACATCTAAAAGTAAAACAATACACCAAAAACAAACCAAGCAAATAAGGAGTAAAATTATTTCTTTTGAGTGGGGAAAGTGGAATTGTGTATGATTTTATATTATATCAGGGAACAACCACAGTAATAAATAAAGATCTACAAAGCAGATTTGGTGAGGCAGCAGCAGTTGTTATGCATTTGAGTAAGAGAATAATCACCGAGAAAACACCGTTATATTTTGATAATTATTTTTCGTCTTATGCTTTGTTGCATATTTTAAAAAGTCATAAAATGTTAGCAGCTTATACAGCAAGAGTGAATAGATTTGGAAATCCACCTTTCATTCCGGAGAAAGCAGCAAAAAAATGAAAGGGGTTTTATAGCAGAGCTATATAATAAGGACAACGATATTGTACTTGTTAGATGGTATGATAACAAAAGTGTGTATATTGCAAGTAACTTTCTGGGTAAAGGCAACACTGATGTTGCTAAACGATACAAAAATTCTAAGCAATACATTGATGTGATTCGACCAGAAGTTATGAAGAAATATAATGAACCAATGGGAGGAGTTGATACGATGAATTTTCTAATTGGCCTGTATAGAATTTGTATTGGATCAAAAAAATAGACACTTCGCCTCATATTTCATGCAGTAGACCTGGCTATATGTAATAGATGGCTTGAATATGAAAGAGATGCTGCTCAATGTAATATTCCAAACACAGAAATTATGGATGCCAGAAAATTCCCAACACGATATTTCGCGCAAAATTACAGAAGAAGACCATATAAGGAAATACATCTCGATGCAGTGGATCATATCCCTATCCATAACAGCTGCAAGGAAGTAGGCCGCTATAAAAAAAAAACAGTGCAAGGGGAAATCACATTTTAGGTGTGAAAAATGCCAAATTCATCTATGTTTGAGTAAAGAACACAATTGTTTCAAATAATTCCACTTAAACACATAGTTATCACAGCATTTGAAATTTAAACAGTATTTTGTAACAGTATTATTCTAAAACAGTATTTTGTAACAATAAAATAAAATTTGTTTTTCCATCAACAGTGTCTTTTCATTATAGTCTACTCTACACCCATTGAATACAAATGTCCTTGATCAAGGACATTCTCTAATTAAAAAAATTATGATCATTAATTTTTTTCTAGGTGGTTTTTAGCTTATTAGGACCTTTATTAACCAGGGTTCGCACACTCCTTATATTTTGTAAGGACTCTGACACCACTATTAATGATAGGAAAATTTATATTTAATTTTTAAGAAACCGAATTCGCAACCACCTCCTCGATTCGCAATTTTCCCAATATTTTTCTGCTGTGAAATACATTAAAAATACTGTAAAAATTTAGTGGTAGAGCTGTGCGAACCCTGTTAACAATATGTAAAAACTTCATAATTTTTATTCCATTTTTAAAGTTTTGGTACTGAAAGGGTTAACCCTTTCAATGAGTGTGGGTATAGAGACTGGGATAGAAGTTCATGATACTTTAAAGTGCTGTCGGAGCATAGAAGCCTAAATAAAACGAAGTTAAATATTGTTACTGAAAATATTTAGTTGTCTCCCGTGCTAACATTATAAGAGTGCAGAGTAGTCAATTTTACAACTACTAAATATGTGTAATTCTATTTGAGCCAGAAACTTCTTTCAAAAAATGTTAAATTATAAAGTATAAATATAAAAATAAAAATTCTAGAGTACATCTTTTTCACAAAAATCGAGTGAAATTTCCTATGCTTCTAGTGTTAAGAGATATTTTTCTAAAATATTTTTAAGGGGATGTGGGACACGTTTTAAAATAATTTTTATTTATTGAGTTAAAATTTTTAATTTTTTTGTGGTGTTTAATCATATTATTTGTAAACAAAATCGCATGATAAAACTTCTCATAATTTTTTTAAATTAAAATTTGTTAAAAAGTGGGCAATTGAAAATCGTTAAAACTCGAAGTATTATTTGTAGAATTTCTTTATTTTTATTTTAATAAACATAAATATAAAAGCTTTAATCTTGATTTAGCATTTAAAAAAATATCAATTTATATAAAAATTAAAAATAGTTAAAGTAAAAAAAGGCTAAAAAAACATATTTTCAAGAGTAAATATTTTTTTTTTCAAATTTGCGGAATTTAAATTAAAATAAAACTATTGAAAAACACATGTTCGAATTTTGAACCATTTATTTCTAACGGCTCTTGACTAATAACAATTTAAATAAGACAAATGGTAAAAAAAAAACCATCATGAAGAAATACGCATTTTCACAAGAAGACATTTCCATGACAACCAGTGCTTGCGAGTAATTATTTAAAAACAAACCAAAATAAAAAATTAAATATTTCTTGCTCCAATTAAGACAGAAACATGATTTAAACGTCATTTTAAGCAGAAACAAGTTGGAAATTGCACGTGAAGCGTAGCAAATTAGGTGCGTTCGTACGATAACGAAGTTTTAAAAATATTACTTTCAAATATCAATCTCATAAAATTGTAAATAGTAAATTACAATTAAAAGGCTCATCAAACAATGTTCTCCCTATACCATTATGTAATGGAATACTTTTGTGTGGCCTTGTAAATCAATAACAAATGTTCTTTGCACCACAAATTATGTAAGATGTATATTATAATATGTACTTTATAGTTGCATATAAATTTTATTAAGTTCGCATGAATATAACACGATTAAAATGCATTTGAAACATTTTTTCCCATTGACCGTAATGTAACGCAATACTTTTGATTGTCCCTGTAATTGATCTATGCATCCGATTTTCATAAAATTTGAAATAACTAGACAAAATTGTGTAATAATTATGTATTTTAAATTTCAAACGTATAGAATATATTTGAAACTTTTTCCCCATTGACCATAATGTAATTGAATACTTTTGATTGCCTCTGTAATTGATCTATGCACACGATTATCAAAAAATTTGAAATAACTCGACAGAATTATGTAATAATTGCGTATTTTAAATTTCAAACGATTAAAATGCATTTGAAACTTTTTCCCCCTTTGACCGTAATGTAATGGAATTCTTTTGATTGCCCCTGTAATTGATTTATGCATCCGAGTTTCATAAAATTTGAAATGACTCGACAAAATTATGTAATAATTATGTATTTTAAATTTCAAACGTTTCGGTTGGGTAGTTTTTGCGTTGTTATATGCGGACAGACAGACGGACGAACAGACGGACGGACTGAACGACCACTATAGGTGCTACGTATTATATAATTACGAACGCACCTAAAAAAGGAAAATTTTAATGCTACAAATTTCCTTTCGTAATTTTGATCACTTAATTTGAAGATATTTGTGTCCCAGACCTCCTTAAAATAAATTATTATTACAATACATTTGAAGTTCATTCAGTTTGGTAATTTATTGTATCGTTGTATCTCATTTAAAATTGATTTTTGATATAGTCTCCATTTATAAAAATGTCATATATTTTTATATTTAAGACTAATTTTCAAATTAATCATTCTAAGGCAGATTTAAGTACCAAAACTGTATTAGCAATGCTTATGCCCGGCTTCATATGTTTATATATGTGTTTGCATATGAATATGCGTATATTATCCTTTAATAATTTCCCTTTGAGTATGAATTAAGAAAAAAAATTGTATGTAAAAGTTTGCTGTATCTAACTCTTTAAGTTGAAAGTATTTTTGCTTATATAATGATAAGCTCATTTCATTTCATTTACCGTAATTTCGGGTGTATAAGCCGCGGCTCAAACAATTCTTTTTGGACCCAGAAATCTTATTTAATGATTAAGCACAAATATTTACGGCGATCTAAGTAGTAACATTCATTTTTAAAAAAATTCTGGGTCGAAAAAGAATTGTTTGAGCCGCGGCTTATACACCCGAAATTACGGTAAATATAAGTAAATACAATTTAAATTTTATTTTCACGTAAACATTAAAAGAAAAAATTTATTCAAAGTATGAGGTACGAATTTTAATTAAAATTAAGTATTGCAAATAATATACACTGACTATTAAAGAGTTAAAAGGCATTTATTTGAATTCGAAAACATTAGCACTATATCACTTATGCTTTAACAATAATCTATTTTGACTGTACGTCTGTTTTAATCTTTAGACACGTGCTTTGATAATATACACCAATCCTGCTTTACTAGTCAGCCATTCATCATTCTTGCTTCAGTGATAATTCATACGTTCCTGTTTGAATTTACCTTGTATGCTTGTCAACATACGTTTGCAGAACACGAGAGTTAATAATATAATAATATATGAAAACTAGCAATTTCTATTTTCAGAATTTATGAAATAATTCATATTCAAGTTTATTAAATATGAAAGTTGTAATAATGTCATTTAAAATCTCTTAATATTAAAGTACTGTGTGTTAAGAAAATGTACGACCGCGTGAATTTTGCAAACTCTAATGGCAAGCAAAGTAATCCAGGCTAAAGGATATGGAAGTATTCTAAAATATTGTATATAACGTGAAATTATTTTCTAATGGTAATGTTGTATTTAAATACTACAATAAAACATATGAATAAAAATATTTTGAATTTTTTTTTTTTCCTATTGCTAGTAAATTATATTAGTGCCGTAATTTCGGGTGTATAAGCCGCAGATCAAACAATTCTTTTTGGACCCAGAAATCTTATTTAGTGATTAAAGACAAATACTTACAACGATCTGACTAGTTATATTTGTTTTAAAAAAAATCTGGGTAGAAAAAGAATTGTTTGAGCTGCGGCTTATACACCCGAAATTACGGTACTTGTATGATAACGGGTGTATGTACGTGATGCCTACAACTTCTACGGCTGAAACGAATTTTTCTAGTATGAAATGCTGGTGGAAATTTCAAGGTGTATGCTAATCTTGTAATAAGGATCTAATTAAAAATACACTGGTGTCCAAAAGTTAAGCATAATTGGTAATTAAGTAAGTAATAAAAGAAATATAAATCGAAATGTGGTGAAACTCCAGGTGTGTAAACAAAATAGTACGCGTCATATACTTTCGCGAAGAGTTTTCCCCGAAATCGAACAGGGGACCGTCAACAAATTGAAAAGGAACGATGATCTTTTGGATAACTCTGTAAAAACTAATGTAGCAAAAGCGTTCAAACTGCACATTATGATTAAGTGGCGTATTGCAATGTACTGTGCTTATTTTTATAAGGATAGCATTCATACTCGTAGAGAAATTAAGGTTTTTATAAAAACACTCCTAAGTTTTTTGCTTATAATTTGCAGAGTTCTTAATATAAAATAATGTTCTTTTCTGAAAATATGACAAACATCATTGTACACAATACCCTGTCATCAGAATTTAAAAATAATAAAAATTGTATGAAAAATGAGTAGGTTTAGTAAATAATTTTTCATTGCGTATGCGTCAATGATATCAAAATTTCATTTGCATATTGTGTTAGCTAAATGCATAGAGCAACTTCTGTAAAAGTTTCAAAAACATAGCTTGAAAATTCTAAAAATTATCGTCTATAGAATCAACTCAAAATCCCTTATTCCTAAAAGGAAGCAAAATATCAGGGGTTTTATCCAAATACAGTTGTACGTGCAATATTGTCTTGGCACGAAACAATGGAATATGGATACAGCCCCTCATATTTTTGCTTTATTAGGGAACAAAATATTTTGATCTCATTCTATCAACGATAATTTTCAGAATTTTTAACCTATGTTTTTGAGACTTTCACAAAAGTTGCTCTACACATTTAACTAACATAATATGCAAATGAAATTTTAATAGCGTTCACGCATGCGCAGTAAAAAATTATTTAGTAAACCTGCTCATTTGTCATACAGTTTTTATTATTTTTAAATTCTGAAGACAGGGTATTGAGTACCATGATGTTTGTCATATTTTCAGAAAAGAACATTATTTTATATTAAGAACTCTGCAAATTATAAGCAAAAAACTTAGGACTGTTTTTATAAAAACCTTAATTTCTCTACGAGTATACATGCTATCCTTATAAAAATAAACACAGTACATTACAATAAGCCACTTAATCATAACGTGCAGTTTGAACGCTTTTGCTACATTAGTTTTGACAGGGTTATCCAAAAGATCTTCGTTCTTTTTCAATTTGTTGGCGGTCCCCTGTTCGATTTCGGGGAAAACTCTTCGCGAAAATATATGACGCGTACTAATTTGTTTACACACCTGGCGTTTCACCACATTTCGATTTATATTTCTTTCATTACTTATTTAATTACCAATTATGCTTAACTTTTGGACACCAGTGTAATGCGATATGACTCCACCAATTTATCAAAAATATGGAACACTCTGTTTATAGTCTTTTCCAAAAGTATTGAAATATGTTTATAGATTGTGTTTACTTGCTTTTCTGTCTGTCAGCACTTTGTCTGTGTTTTGACTCTCGTAGTATATGACTATGAAATTAATATAATTTATTGATCTTTTTTATAAAATATTCAGACTTGAAAAGGAAATGAGTAGCATTTATAGCTCGATTACAGGGAAGCACAAATGAAATTCATTATATTAGGTTCTATAAAAAACAATCGCTTTCGATGAATTTTAATAATGATAGAATACTGCAAACAGAATTGAATTCATTTGAATCACTGACTCAGTGATTCAAATGAATTCAATTTGAAAGTTAAATGCATTTTATAATACATTTTATATTATACTAGCTGTCCTGCCGGCGTTGCCCGGGCCCGTGATATTATTCATTTTTAAAATGTGTTATTTGCTTTCTAAATGACCCTTAAATTAAACTCAAATTTCTATGATTTTATATCTTTAGTTCCATTTTGTCAAAATTTATATTTTTAAAATAGAAAAATCGGGAAAAGATATTGAATTGAAAGCACATGCTGTTTGGTTTTTTTGTTTTCTATGTAATTTGATTTTTTGGAAACTATGCGAACCGAGAGCGAACGAAACCGCGACAGAACATTCAGGTTTTTACTGAATTCGTAAAAATTTTCACACATTTTATTTTGTAAAAAAAAGAATTCTATCCATACAAAAGTTCCAAAATTTTTGAAAGTAATGTAAATCTGGTTTATTGAAAGGCTCTAAAAAAATTGTGCTAAAATATGGGCATCTAGTTACTTTTAGCCGGTATGTAATTCGTGTTTGTCGGCGTATTTGAACGGGTTAAATCTCATATATTTTTTTAAACAAATTGCAACATAAATTATGAGAATATTTTAGCTTAAAAAAATATTTTCGGTTTGTCAGGACGTATATAGAATTGCGCCCTGCAAAGGCGAAACCGCAATGAAACGATCTGGTTTTTATTGGTTTCCTCAAATTTTTCGCACCTTTTATTTTGTAAAAATTATTTCTACTCGTCCGAACGCTTTAAAAATTTTTAAGAAGGTGTAAATTTGATCTATTTAGATGCTTTTAAAAGTTTGGGCTGAAATATGTAAACTTAGATACTTTTAGCGTAGAAAAAATATTCTATTTGTGAGTCGCAAAGTGCCTCCGTTTGCCGGTGTATTTGAAAGGGTTAAATCTTATATTTTAAAAACCGATTGCATCATAGATTATAAAAATGTTTTTAAGCTTAAAGAATATGTTTTTTGTTTACCAGTACCTATAGGATTGCGTTTTGCTAAGTCAAAACCGCAATGAAAACGATCTGTTTTTTATTGATTTCATCAAAATTTTCGCACATTTTATTTTGTAAAAAATATTTCTATCCGTTTGAACGTGTCGAATTTTTTGTAGGGAGTATAAATTTGGTTTATTGAGAAGATTTTAAAAGATTGAGTCGAAATATGCACGTTAAGATAATTTTAGCATGGAAAAAAATACCCTCTCTGCGAGTCGCAAAATGACCTTTTTTTGCCAGTGTATTTGAAAGGGTTAAAATCCAAATATTTTAAAACCAATTACACCATCAGTCAGAAGAAAGTTTCAACTTTAAGATCTTTTTTTTTTTTGGTTTTTTTATATCTTAAAAATTACGCCCTGGAGGGGCATTGACATAAGGGAGAAAAATAGTTTTGGAAAAAACGACCATTTTTGAATATTTCTTTTCAAAGGGTTAACTGCAACATTTTTTCGAATTGATTGTTGCATTTGAGACCTAAAAATGTGATCTTTCGAAATATGTCTCTTAAGTTTAACTACGTCGAGCAGTTTGGTTGATTTGGATTTAAACAAAATGATCCCAAAACAGAAATAAACGGGGAAAAAAGGATCTTCCTCCGATTAGATGCGTAATTGAGTTTCTGCGCATGTCCAAACGTTTTCTTTCCCTGAACATTTAAAAAATGACTTTTTGATGAGAGTGAGTCCCGCTTCATAATTAATATCTATGAAACTAATCAAAAAATTAAAATTCTGAGCCTCAGGTGCATCAGGAGAGGTATTGGGCTACTCTAAAAAAAATTTTGAGCTTCGTACGTGCTGTAGATTTTGCTAGCCATCGCAGACACACACACACACGCAGACAGAGCGTTTTGTTCTTTTATTAGTATAGATTTATTTATGCAAATAAATTATAGTTACTATATTAATTTAGTGATTTTTTTTTATAAAGTTTGAGTAGTGGTTTAAAAAATGACATCATAGGGGCGGCAAAATAAGGCTCGCCTCAGGCGGCGAAATGTCTAGCGCCGGCCCTGTCACTGAGGTAAATTGAAACATGATTTCACAAGAATAAAGAATAAGTAAACTTTATAATTCGTTTACAGGGACAATAAGAAATTTTAATCATCATGATTCATAGGGAAAATCTTTTGGGATGCATTTTAATGAGATTATGATACGCTAAACCTAATCCAACTAAAAAGGATCACTGCAGGGCTCCCAAATGGTCCGCGTAATTTCTAAGCATTTGCTTAATTCATATCACAAAGCTGCAAGAATGCAATTTTATAAAGCCGTATATAATAAAATTTTCCAAATATGAAAAAAAGATAAATAAATGTTTTCTGATAAAACATGGAGCTATTATAAACAAACAAATGAGGGCATATGAATCATGAAATGCGGGATTTGTTTTGCCGAGCTTCTTTAATGTTCCTTTTGACTGGCTGGCTTTGTGTATAATAACGCGATAATGATGTTATATGCAAATTTTTCTAGAGACGTTGTGAGGGATTGGATCGTAAAATTGGGAAGCTTTAGCGAATGCAAGTAATGTCCTTTCATATAAAAAAAAATCGTGAATTTTAATTCTTAAAACTGAAATATTATTTGTAGAAGTGAATCACATAGTCTTCAAGGACCTTATCTCTATGGCGATGTGCATTGACAATGCCTGCATCGAAGATTCACAGTGGTATACAACTGCCCAACATTATGCCCCCCCCCCTTCCACCAGACAAGGATTCCTTTGCCACCAAATCTCTCGATTTTTTTTTCGTATCTGGGATGATAGCGAGCTCCAGGTTCTCACTAGATGATGATTAGACGAAAATCACTCTATGTGCAGTATCTCGACTTATCACTGAAAAGAACACGCCCATTCTAGTTGTGTTGAAGACTGATGTCTTCATCTCCAGAATAACCGAGTTCTTATGTTGGACACGGTGAAAAGGACACATACGACTGGACACCGGGCATTAGGGATGAAGTCCTTGAAGCCGTTGTTCCGGATTGCTTTGGGCCCGGACGCATATATCACACAAGCACATTCATTTAGAGAACCAGTGCCAATTCTGATTCTTGATTGGCTGTTTACTTTAGTCTTCCGTGGAGAATTTCTACTGCCTTTAAATATACCAACATCTGAACTAAAAAACATAATGCAAAGACTTAATTTTTAATTAATATAAATTTTAATTTACAGGTGTCTAGTCCCTGAACTTTGCCTACAATTTCAGAAAACTTATCGTTCTACGTGAAAGCATAGTGTTATTTGCTATAAAAGAAATGAAGCTAATAAAGTTGTGTGATAAGAATAACGTGGATCTTACGGTGTAATGGCTAGCGCATCCTTCTAGTGGAAATGAGGTTGCGGGTTGTGTCCTCGCTTTAGACTTTTTGAGAATTTATTTCTATCTTTATTCATTTATTTTCAATTATTCTAAAAGTTTCTTAAAATTGATTCTTGTTAATTTACTTCTTAATATTTTATTTTATTTATTCATTCATTTATTTTTATTGATCGACTATCGGTTAATAAAGATTAAAAAAAATATTTTTTCAAATAAATTTCGGTTACTGAAATTACTTTTTAATTTTATTTGTTTAAACAACTTTTTTTATTAGTTTACTAACAGCTAATGATATATTATTATTTTAATAAATACTTGTTAATGAAATGAATTTTTTATATTTAATTTCATTTACATATAAAATTATTTTTATTAATTTAATATCAATTAATAAAATATAATTTATTTAATCAATTCTTGTTAATAAAACTATTTTTTATATTTAATTTTATTTATTTATACAATTATTTTTATTCATTTATTGTCAGTTAATAAAATATTATTTAAAAAATCGATTCTTTTTAATGAAGCTAATTTTTAAATTTTTTTAATTCTTTTTTATTAATTTACTTCAATTAATAAAATATTTTTTAATCAGTTCTTCTTAATTAAACAAAAATTTAATATTTAATGTCACCTAAGTCTATACTTTAATAATTAAAATGAAAGATATATTTTAATGCAATAGTAACATCGGAAAAAATGCATAAAAATATTTTTATTTTGCAATTATTATATTAATTGTTTTTTTTATTATTATTAAAATGCGGCTTTTATGTAATATTAAAAATTTAAATTTAGTTTCATCATAAAGAATAGATCTAAAAAATGATGTTAATACATTATCTGACAGTAAATTAATAAAAATAAATTTTTGTAAAATTACAATTTAAAAATATTTTTCTATAATTTTAAATGATGTAATTATTGATTTAAAATAGCTTTCATTTTGATTATTAAAACATAACCCTTAGGAGATATTAAACTTAATTTCATTAACAATTGATTTAAAAATGATATTTTATTAAGGGGTAGTAAATTAATAAAAATTACTGGAAAATAGATAAAAATAAATATTAAAATTTAGTTTCATTAACAAAAATTGATTGAAAAATTATCATAATTTATTAGCGATAGTAAATCAATAAGAATATATATATATATATATATATATATATATAAGTATGACAAATATTAAAAATTAATTAAATAATAAATCAGTAAAAATAATTGTATAAATAAATAAAATTAAGTATTAAAAATAAGTTTCATTAACAAGAATTGGTTAAATAAATTATATTTTATTAATTGATAGTAAATTAATAAAAATAATTGTATAAGTATATAAAATTAAATTAAAAAAATTAGTTTCATTAACAAGAATTTATTTAAAAATCATATTTTATTAGTTGTTAGTAAATTAATAAAAAAAAAAGTTGTTTAAATAAATAAAATAAAAAATTAGTTTCAGTAACTGAAATTGATTTAAAAATATGTTTTATTAACCGGTAGTAGATCAATAAAAATAAGTGTATAAATAAATAAAATAAAATATTATTGAATGTATATATTGAACTTATTTTGTAAGATAGTTTATTTGGCAATTCTGATATCTACTGAGTAAAATCTTAACTGATAACATGCTAGTTAAAATAATAATAATAATAATAAAATAAGGTATAAATTTTAAAGCCTTTTTATGTGCTTCTGTTCACCAGATAATTTTATTCTTGATAAACAAGTTAATTTTTCTTCGAAAACAAACGCACTTTCAGTAACTTTAAAGTCGAAAATTGGAGGCAAAAGATTTATTATATCACCACCGTGTCCGTGATTTATAAAATCATTTCTCATTTCTGTCATAACGCAAACATAAAGAAAACACGAAGAATCTTTTGCCTGCAGTAACTAAATTCTTTCAACACAAATCTGGATATATAATCTCTTTTACCCTCTTTGTTTCAACCAATCACAGGTCAGTATTTCGATTGGTCGCTAAATGAATGTGTATATGTGATATATGCGGCCCGGACTTCGTGTTTATGGACCAAATGCGAAACAAAATAGAGCTCACATTGTTAATGATTTTCTTAAAGACGAAAATATTCGTCGTATTGGCTCTCGAGGTCTAGGGATTTCAGCCCTACTGAATATGTTTGGGGTGTTTTTGGAAGAGCCATTTCGTAATCGCCCCCTCAGGACACGACAGGAGTTAAAATTCGCGCTTTAGAAAAATGGGCTTTGTTGCCAGAAACTTTTACTGACACCTTTATAAACAGTATGAGAGCTTGTAGTGAGGCTTGTGTAGTAGTGCATGGTGGTCATAATCCATATTAGGCAGGTTTATCCCGAGATAAATGCTTTATCTCTGATTCAGGAATAAACACTTTTTGATACACCCTTTATCTTAATTCGTAATTACAATCTTTCTCATATTGTTAGGTTGGTACATACTTTCTCTTATTGTAATATACCTTTGTACAAAATTTATTGGTAACACAGTGAATAGTTCATGCGTTTTCACAGATTTTATGTTTGTTACCTTAATTTTGGACATGTGTGCATGAGGAAAAATACGAATGATGTTTTTTTTTTTTTTTTTTTTTTTTTTTTTTTTTTTTTTTTTTTTTTTTTTTTTTTAAATCAAAATTATAGATTTCTTACTGGAAATTTTCAAAGGAGAATTTTTCGTTAAGTAATCCCAAAGTATCTGTCTTAGATAAAGAACAGAATGTTACTGGAATTTTCTGTTATGAATGAAAATTTTGAAATAAAGAAGTGGAGCCAAAATGGTCCTTTGATGCTGGCACCTCTACGCACACTTTCACACATACATTCATTTAAAATAAATGATTGTCACAGCGTCCTGTGCCAACCTTTAAAGTGTGTACCATTAATTTAAAATCACCCTGTATACTTATATATACAATTTTTTTACAAAAATTTCTGACTTAAATCAAACTATACATACTTGGTATCAGTTAAATTGATTGCCCTGGGCATTTTCTGTGCTAAAATTAGAAATATGTTCCATATTTAATCACAGACACATATGATTAACGCGGGAGGACGCGCGCAGGGCCTAAAAGACCCGGAGTGCGTATGGTTTTTACAATTGCAACCCCCAATTTTTTTAAAGTAATCTTCAATTTATTTTATCTGAAGATTTGTAAAAATTGCTTCCGGGTAAAAAAAGCGACTATTGTAGTTTGTTTTTATTGGTGACAAAGTTAAAACCATTCATACCCTGGGTAAGCGCGCGTTCTCCCGAGTTAAATAAGGAGAAAATTTTACCATTGTAAAATAGTGATGGCAAAAAACCATACAATTTTCCAACTATATTGATAGCACTTCATTGGCATGATCCACATTTCCAAGTAATGAAAACCTACTAATATTAAATAAACGATAAAAAATGTTCTCTTAAAAATAAATCTGTACAATAATATTCTTTAAGAGTTTTAGATAAGTCACTTCTTATTTCCTACAAACATATCCTTTCAAAAATGATATCTGGCATTAAGCTCTGAATAGAAGTATCGTTAGACATTTATTCAGTTCAAATCCATTGATTCCTAAATGTATTATGTAAATAGAGTTTCGTATTCTATTCTACATAGAATCAATCGTATTTTATTTAGCTAGTCTAAAAGATGAAATAAAAGTGTAACTTTCATTTCACATCCAGATCACGAATTCAAAAAATCTCTTGTAGCAAAATATGTTAGTCTCAGATATTTATTTTCCGCATTTAGCGTTTTCAAAGATTTCTTTCCTTAAAGTGGTTTTTTAAGTTAGTTATGTATATACGAAATTCTGTTTGAAAGCAATTTAGAAAACACATGTTATTTCACATTGCAATGAAAAAATTGACACATTTCGTTTATCTTTCTTTTTTATATAAAAAGAAAAATAAAAGAAATTTTTTTCTTCTCTTTTATATAAAAAAATAAATGATTTTTTTTGTTCGTACCAATATTCTGATTTATTTTACTAAGAATTTCGAGAATTATTTTAAAAATTACACAAAAGATGCCCCAACATACCCCAATAAGAATGTTGTAAGCTGTTATAGTAAAATCTATGTTTTCTTTGCACAGTAATTTCTTAATAATAATCTTTAGCATATTGAACAGTAGAATCCTATAATTAAACAAGATTCTTATTATAAAGAACGGATATAAAAAATGTACAATCGTTATTGCACAGGTTATAAAGCTACTTTTAACCCTATCAGAAGCAAATTTATTGCATAAAATGCAGAAATGATTGATCGACACTAGAATTTAAAAAACAAATTTACTTGAAAATAGGCAAAAGCTTTTGTTCACATACCTAAAGAAAGGAAAATTTTCATTCCAATATTTTGGTGCATGTGTAGTATTTAGGAATGAAAATTTGGCGGTCCAAAGATGAACCTCCGCCGTTGAAACGGTTAAGCAGTGATAGTTTTTGGTGGATGAACCTTGTGCACTTTAAAGACGTATCCAGAAGTTGTATATACAAGTATTCTCGAATAAGATAATCTTTGTACTTAATCATAGAATTCTCTTATTTTAAAAGACCAAGGTTATACTCAGACATATAAAGAGACGCGGATAAAGATATAAGATAAAGGGACAGCAGAGGCTATGCTGCATTAAAAGGTATAAAGAGATAGAAATAAAGAGACTAATGTGAATACAGGGACATGAAGAGACATGAATAAACAGACCACAAGTAAACAACTAGATAAAGAGACGCGTATAAAATAAATATAGATATAGGAATAGGGAAAATAAATACAAATAAAAAAATGCAGATAAACATAGCTGCCACGTTTTACGTTTTTTTTCCTTATCACAACTTGAAAACTTCTTTCTTTTTTAACTTAACCATCGAAAACATAGGCTTAAATAAGTAATTTTTTTCTGACAAAAATAGTGGTAAAAAAAAAGTATAAACTTTTCTAACAAAAATTGAACCGACTTCAAAAACTACTGCAAAGTGAAAAATAACTTTTGTACATAATAGTAATAAGAAATTAAATTAAGAGCGTAGTATTTCCCATGCTTATTATTATATTTATGTACATTAATTTGATTTTTTCGAGTCGGTGCCAGCCAAGCCAAGTTACATGTAATTTTCCAATAGACACACATCCAAGTATTTACGAGTTTTTTACGATTTAATATTTAGTTAAAAATGTAAATTTATTCGTTTACGATTTGCATTGGATATTTAATTTTAATTTTGAAATTAGCTTGGCTGGCATCGATTCCAAAAAATCAAATTAATGTACATAAATATAATAATACGCATGGTAAATACTACGCTCTTAATTTAATTTCTTATTACTATTATGTACAAAAGTTATTTTTCACTTTGCAGTAGTTTTTGATGACTTCAAAAACTACTGCAAATCGATTCAATTTTTGTTAGAAAAGTTTATTTTTCACTTTTTATTTAAAAATTAACGATTTTCTGTAGTCGATTAATAAAAATTATAATACGGAAAAAAATATCGTAAATTATAGATGGATGTAAATTGTGTCAGGAGTGGTATTCGAACCCACGCTCTCTTTCGAGAATCAGAGCTTAAATCTGGTGCCTTAGACCGCTCGGCCATCCTGACTGCGCTCCAGTTGGCGAACTTTTTCAATGTCCATATTACTTTTAACTTGCGAAAAATCACCAATTTTATTAGTTTTTGCCTAATTACTAAAAATGTACTGAACCAATTTCAATGAAATGAAAGTGGTACCCATTCGAGTGTAGCCTCTTTTATTTAACACAAAAACCAAATTAATAGGTTGGATAGTTTCGGAGTAATCAGTGAACATACATAGAAAAAAATACATACAAGTCGAATTGATAACTTCTTCTTCCTTTTCTGAAGCGGGTTAATAATAAAAATTGTAATAGGGAAAATATTATTGTAAATTATACATTGATATAAATTATAGCAGGAGTAGGCTTCGAACCCATTCTCTCTTTGTCGAGAACCAGAGCTTAAATCCGGCGCTTTAAACCACTCGGCTATTCTGTCTTCACTCCATTCGGTGAACTTATTCAACAGGTTTAATTAGCGAAAAATCACTAATTTCATTAGTTTTTGCCTAATTACTAAAAAAGTACCGAACCAATTTCGATAAAACGGAAGTGGTACCAATTCGAGAACATCCTCTGTAATTTAAAACAAAAATAACAGAAATCGGCTTCATAGTTTCTGAGTAATCGGTAAACATACATAAAAAAATACATACGCGTTGAATTGATAATCTCCTCTCCTTTTTAAAAGTCGGTTAATTATAACACCTAAAAAAATTATTGTACACACGTATGTCAGGAGTGGGGTTTGAACCCACGCTTTCTTTCGAAAACCAGAGTTTAAATCAGGTGCTTTAGACCGCTCGGCCATACTGACTGCATTCCGTTTGGCGAACTTATTCAACGTCCATGTTACTTTTAATTTGCTAGAAATCACTAATTTTATTAGTTTTTGCCCAATTACTAAAAAAGTAATTAACCAATTTCGATTACATGGAAGTGGTACCAGTTCGAATGTAGCTTCTTTCATATAACATAAATACTAGTTTAATCGGTTGGATAGTTTCGATGTAATCCGTAAACATACATAAAAAGAATAGATACGCGTCAAATTGATGATAACGTCCTCTCCCATTTTTAAGTCGGTTTAAAAAACTATAATACGGAAAAAATACACGTACGTCAGGTGTGGGGTTCGAACCCACGCTCTCTTTCAAGAACCAGAGCTTAAATCAGACGCCTTAGACCGCTCGGCTATCCTGACTTCAAACGATCCGGCGAACTTATTCAACGTCATGTTACTTTTCGCAAGTCTATTATTTTAGTAATTTTTCACTGATAAAGTATTGAGCTGATAAAAGATCTCTGATATTCTGCGCTAACGGTTAAATAAAAAATATTCTTAATTGCATAATTAATATTTAATTTGTAAAATGCGTATGTAAAAATTATAATATGAAAAAAGGTTATTGTATACATTTATGTCAGTTGTGGGGGTTCGAACCCACTCTCTCTTTCGAGAACCAGAGCTTAAATCAGGTGCGTTAGACCGCTCGGCCATCCTGACTGCACACTCTTCAGCGAATTTATTCAAAACTTTTGATTAGCGAAAAATCACTAATTTTGTAAGTTTTTGCCCTAATTACTAAAAAAGTACTAAACCAATTTCTATGAAACGGATGTGGTACCAATTCGAGAGCAAGCTCTTCCATTTAACACCAAAACCAAATTAATCGGTTTGATAGTTTCAAAGTAATCGGTGAACATACATAAAAAAATACATACGCGTCGAATTGATAACCTCTCTCCTTTTTGGAAGTCGGTTAAAAATAGTTGGAATTATTGGTAGACAAACACAGATAAAAAAAAAGAAGCAAAGAAGGAATGATGGAATTATTGAATGAATCAGTTAACTGATAATAATGAATAAATGATTGAATAATAATAAGTAAAACAATGAATGAAAGTGAATGAATGAAATAAAATTAATGAATGAATAAACGAAAAAAAATGATTCAATGAGTAAATGCATATGAAAGAAAATGAATAAGTTAATGAATGAATGAAAATGAATAAATAAATTGATGATGAATGAAACAATTAATGAAGAAAAAGGATGCATGAATGAAATGAAATAAACAAAAGAGTTAAAAAGTGAATTCATGAATAAAAATGGTTGAATTAATTAATGAGTATGAATGAATGTATCAGTGGTTGAAAATAAATGAATGATTACAAGAATAGATGAATCAAAATCAATGAATGAAAATTAAGGAATGAATAAATAAAAATGAATGAAACAATCAATGAAAATGAATAACAATGAATAAATGAGTGAATGAAGGAAAATTATTAAAAGGAATGAAGATATAAAAAAATGCATCAATCATTGAATGAAAATATATAAATGAAAAATGAATTAAAATGAATTATTTAATTATTGCAAAGGAATGTATGAATTACTGAAAATAAATGAAACAATCATTGAAAATAAATGTATGGATGAATGAATATAAATGAATCAATCAATGAAAATGAATCAATGGATCAATGAAAATGAATCAATGCTTGAATGAAAAACATGAATGAATCATTTAACACTAGAACGCCCGGAAGGAGTCGAATCGACTCCAGCCATGGGATTAAATTTCAAATCGAACCAGAAAATTTTTCTTGAAATACTTTAAAATTTATCTACGCAGATTTACGTTAAATAAATAAATTTAAAAATTTTGCATAAAACTTCTGGTGGGAAATATTTTGATTAAACTTGAGTAAAATTTAATGTATGCATGTGTATGCATGAAAATGATTGAATGATTTAAAATTAATGATATGAAGAAATTAAAGAATTATTGATTTGTCGAATGAATGAAAGAAAGTAATGAATAAATGACGGTAATTTTGTCCGATACTAAATAACTATATTCGACTCAAATCGCGAATTTATTCATAAAAAGTTAAATATATTCCACAAGGAAATAAGTTAACCCTTTCAGGTGCGATCGTATGGTTATAAAACTACTTAATTTTAATTCCAAAATGCCACAGTGGCTTCAGTAATTTTATATAGAAAACTTCAGTTCATTATGTATGATAAATATTTGTAAGTCAAATCTTTTATTTCTTAAATAGCTTTTATTCGCGAATTCCATTAAATCAAATATTTTTATGAGTAATCTTAAACTTTTGCAAACAACTTTAGTATGGAGTACATCAGATACAATACAGTAGCCGAAATCTTTTGTACGGTACTGAAAATACTATCCGCTTTCTATTATACAGGAAGTAATTAATAGTAAATCTCAGCAACGTATATCAAATTTTTTTTTAATGTGAAATATCTCAATATAAAAAAACACGCCCCAAACAATGTTAGTCCCTATTCCGTTATACAATGGAATACTTTTGTGTGACCCTGTAAATTAATAACAAATATTATTTGTACCAAACATTGTACAGATTGTATATTTCAATACATACTTCATAGAAACATATTAATTTTATAATGTTCGAAAGAGTGTAACATCATTAAAATGCACTTGAAACTATTTTTCCCCATTGGTCGTAATGTAACGGAATATTTTTAATTGTCCCTGTAGTTAAACTATGCATCTGATTTTTATAAAATTTGAAATGACTCTACGAAATTATGTAGCAATTTCATATTTTAAATTTCAAACGATTAGGTTGCTCTGTCATATGCGGACAGACGGACTGGACGTGACCATAAGTGCTACGTATTTACATAATTACGAACGCAGCTACAAAAAATGGCATCCTATGGACCACAGATGGACAAAGTACATATCGTACAGATTTGCTAGTACAATTTGCACAATCGTACAGATTTGCACAATCGTGCAGATTTGCACGACATTTCGCAAAACAGAAATAGAAAACTCACAAAATTAAGCACTGAAATCGATTTGAATCTATTTTCTTAGAAAATCTTGTTTCAGAGAGAGATTAAATTAATTTAATATATGCAAAGGTAGTATTTTAAACTTCGTGCAATGAATACGTTTATTCTTATTTTAAAATGCCCTATTCTGCAGGTGACTCTGAATTATTTAAGAAACTTTATATTTATGAATTGAATATTTACGATGGAAGTGAAGCAGGCTGTAGAAAATTAGTTTTTTACTCATGGAGAAAAACGATAAAAATAAATATATTATTTCTGAATGAAAGCACTATACTGATGATTAGAATTTCCCATGATTAACACAGCTGCTTTGCGTTACCACTAAACTCTGATAGAAACATGTGCCTTATTTAATCACTGATTTTGACTATTCAATAAGAAAGAAAATACTTTTTTTTCTTGTTTTCAAGCAAGGGAAAAGGTACCGTAATTTCGGGTGTATAAGCCGCAGATCAAACAATTCTTTTTGGACCCAGAAATCTTATTTAGAGATTGAAGACAAATATTTACGGCGATATGACTAGTTATATTTGTTTTTTAAAAAGTTCTGGGTCAAAAAAGAATTGTTTGAGCTGCGGCTTATACACCCGAAATTACGGTATATAAGTTGAGAGTAACATCTTGTTTAAGTAAGGCAAATTGAATCTCCTTTGAATGCATTTAGCTTATCATTCTGCATAAGAAGCAACTGTGGTTTCAGCAAAAATATTTATTTAGAAAGTGAAATAGTGTTGCAAGTAGGACAAATTTTCTGTAATCATAGATATCAACTTTTATGCCTTTTTCTTACGACGAAAATTTAACAGTAATTGTTAAGTTTTTTTATCTCCGAAATCACCTAATACATAAAGTATGTAATTATAATAAATTTTATTGCTACAATAAACGTTAATGTGAGCAGCTTAGTATCATTAATTATGGCGAAGATTACTATTTCTAAAAAGTTGTAGCAATCAAGTAATTTCAATGAAAACTTTTTGACCTAATGCATCACTCTCTCTGCACTGACGCGAAAAAAGGAGGGGTTTTATCCAAATGTAGTAGTACGTCTCATATTGATACTAATCAATGAATATATGGATACAACCCCTCTTGATTTTGTTTCATTTTGGGAATAACGGATTTTCTGCGTATTCAATTCACTATTATTTTCAGAATTTTCAAGCTGTGATTTTGAGACTTTCACAAAAGTTGCTCTAAAAATTTAGCTAACATAATATGCAAATGAACTTTTGATAAAGTTTACGCATGCGCAGTGAAAAATTATTTAGTAAACCTACTCATTTTTCATACAATTTTTATTATTTTTTAATTCTGATTACAGAATACTGTGTGCAATGTTGTTTGTCATATTTTCAGGAAATAATATTATTTTATAGCAAGAACTCTACAAATTATAAGCAAAAATCTTGGAAAAATTTGGGACAGTTTTTATAAAAACCTTACTTTTTCTACGAGTATACATGTTATCGACATAAAAATGAACGCAATTTATTACAATAAGCCACTTAATCATAATCTACGGTTTGAATGCTTTTGCTACATTAGTTTTGATATGGTTATCCAAAAGGTATTCATTCTTTTTTAATTTGTTGATGGTCCCCTATGAAGTTTCGGGAAAAAAACTTCACGGAAATGTATAATTTGTACTATTATATTTATACACTTAGAATTTCAGGACAATTCTTCGTGCATTTTTCTAGCTATTTAACAAAATGCCTAAAATCGCAAGTGGACGGTCATCTTTGGCCATATAGTTTATGCAGGGTTGCAAAAAACTAGGCGCCAGCAGGTAGTCTTTCACCATTAAAATAAAAGAGTTTTCTTCACTGAAAACGTAACAGCATTCTATCAATAAATTTACGCAAAATATTAGACGAAAAAAAATTCAATTTCGTACTGAAAGAGTTGATGCCTAGATTTTGCACTCTTGATTATATGTGTGACATCATATACATCATTCTTTTTTTATATAAAAATTTAAATACCCTTCCAATTATACAAATTCAAAGAATCATTTCTGGGGGGGAAATGTTGAGCGAAAGTGTTAAAATGTTTCAAACTTTCCAATTTACTTTTAAAAAGATAAATATTTGTTACGTTAATTAATATATCATGTATTTTAAAAAAAACATTCAATATAAACAAATAGAAAAATTAGTATAAAGTGCATAATTAATCTTTCTGAAATGCATTATCCAAAAGTTTCTCTGCGTCTTTCTATTTTCATAAAAATATGTACATGCATTAAATTGGTATTTCGAAAGAAAGCAGTACATTTTATTTAATATGGAAGTAAACAAATAACTACTAAATTAAAATTAATGATTTCACAGGCATACGAGTTCATAATATTGCAACTTTTCCTGCAATAAGAAAAAACTACTACCTTATGTTTAGCAACAAATAATTAAATAGAAACTTTTTAGATTTCAATAAACGTTCTCACGAATCATGTTTTTTTTCTATTAAAAAAAACATGTTTCAGAGTTGCCAAGTCTCCGGCTTTCTGTACACCACTATTATTTGAGGGAAAATGTTGGTATTTTTAATCTGCCAAATGTTCCAATAAATTAAAAGAACATTTTCTGTGTTAAAATACTGGTATCCATAAAGTCGGAGACTTGACAGCTCCGATATTTGCTATTTCCGTTTGAATATTTATTAACCCTTCGGACTCCAGTGCCTCTTACACTAATTTTATTCGATTAGCACCACTCTTTTAAAAGAACTTTCCTTGAAGTATACAATTTCAAAAGTTCTCTGATTAAATAAAGAAAATTTTATTTTCCTTTATTACTGGCTTCAAAAACAAATTTTGGAAGGAAAGATGATGTCTCCGCAGTGGGGGACAACGGAGTGCCAAGGGTTAAAATACCTAGAACTTACCATGATATTTTCATGGAATTTTCATGGAAAAACTAATACTTCTGGCTTAACGGGAGACTATGTTATTATTATTTTTAAGGTGCATGTATCAGTTTAAAATAAATTAAGCAAATTAGATTGCTATTTTAGAGAGAAAAGCAGTTTGTATAACTACTTTAAATTTAACATACCAAATGTTAAAGACTGCTGACTGCGTATATCTGTATGACTGCGTATTAGACATTAGTTAGATAAATAATGTTAAACACTTGGGGAAATCATAATTTAAAAATCGCTCACAGGCAAATTTTTTCTGAACCTCAAAAAAGGGTCCAACCAAAACCCTTTAATGAATGCTATCGATTTTTTTTTCACTATGTCTCGCCTAACAATAGGAATTCTAAAAAAAATATTGAACTAGAAAAAAAATACTACTATTTATCTACACTTATGTAAAATAGTTTGTCCTGACTGACTGATAATCAACGCACATCACAAACTACTGAATCTAGATGCATGAAAATTGGGGAAAATATACTTCTTATGATGCAAGCTTGCACTAAGACGGGATTTTTGAAAATTCCCCGCTAAGGAGATTTAATGGGGATCGAAAAATTTTCAGTATCTTGCTATATCTCAGCAGTCGTTATAGGTAGGAACGTGAAATTCCATATTATAAATGTACTAAAAAAATAATTAAACACGTATTTCAGCAATTTTACAAATTCCTCCACTAAGGAGGTTAAAAGGGGGTCGAAAAGTTTAGAATATTTGGCCCATCTCAACGTCCGTTTTAAGTAAGAACCTGAAATTGCAGAAAATAAATCTGTTATAAAAAATAACTAAACATGTGTTTAACTATTTTAAAATTTCCACCCCTGAGGGGGAGTAAAGTAGTGGTCGAAAATTTTCAAAATTTTTTTGAACCCGTCATGTGATGTATAATTTAAAAGCACTCGGACCACTCTTTTAGATGGACCTTTCATTCCACCCCTCTATTTTGTACCCCCGGGCGGGGGCAATTTTCGAACATTTTTGAAATTGCAGTGTTTTATCCTTTTAAATCGGATTTTTTTTGCGGAGCCCTCTGATAAATATCATTTATAATATATAAAAGTTTCAAAGAGAGAGGAGGATGTTTTTCGGAGGGGGGGTACGATAGTTGAAATCCTGGGGTGTATTTTTTCAACTTTTGTTAACACTAATCATGTGAAAGGTATATCATTGTAAAGCTCTGTGACTAATATTTTATGTTATACACCTCACACCTTATGTTATTCACCCTCTTTATGTTATACTCTCGAGCTCCTAGCCCCACATTGCCACCAAAGGGGCATTTTTTAAATTTAGTCGACACCCTTCATGTGATAAATCGTTGTTTAGCCCTGTGACCACTTATACATATTATCAACTTCTCTTGCCCCTTCTGGGGGTTACAATTAACGTATTTAAGTAAAATATCTTTTCATGATAGTAAAACCATGACACTAAACTTAAATAAAGTAGAAATGATCAATAAAATTTTTTATCCCATTCGTCATCCTTTTAGATTTTCTTTTTGCCACAAGGCAGATCATTCTTATTTTTTTGGCTATTTTGGTAATAATTTCCAAAAAAACTCTTACTTTTGATACTTAAACCCCTTTATCTTTTTACACTTACTCGCGGCTTTTCTACTTTTTACAGCCATTAAGCGCCGTCACATGACTTTTCCACTAATATGGCTTCCTTATACAGGGTTCGCACAGTTCTACCACTAAATTTTAAGAATATTTTCGAAGTGTTTCACTGCAGAAAAATATCGTAGAACCTGTGAATGAAGGTGGGGATTACGAATGTTGTGGTTTAAAAATTAAATGTAAATTTTCTTATTTTTAATAGTGGTGCGAGAGTCCTTGGAAATTCCAAGGAGTGTGCGAACCTTGTTATAGCCTGCGTTTGGTTTGCTGCTTTTTAATTCCCTCTGTTTTTAGTTTCCATGTATTTACTAAAATCAACATGTATTTTATCTACTTTAGAAATTCCCACCTAAGAGGATTTAATGAGGTGGTCGTACTATTAGAACATTTCGATACATCTCTGCAGCTGTTATAGGTAGAAGCGATAAATTCAAGATAGCAAATCTACTTGATTTTTCATTACTCGGGGCTTCAAACTTTCGATTCAGTTAGAAATTATAACAGGATTCGACTTGATAGTACAACAAACACTCGATTAAATAAAATATTATAGAAATAGGGTGTCTTCTAAGTAAATCAACTAAATTTCATAAATTTAGTTGATTCAGAACTGTTGTATCAGAATCCATCAGAAATACTTTGAAAATAAACGTAAGATAATAAATATATCACTAAATAGTTAATGTTTTTACATGAACGCCGAGAACAGACACAAACAACAAGTTGAACGAGACGCGTGCGCTTGGAAAAAGTGGAAGAGGTTGGGTATAGTTCTCAAAATTATCCTTTAACTCAGGATATCGTTCTTTTTATTCATATTTTAATAATTTCACTTTTGGCCGCATAACACGTTCAAATAAGTGTATGTGCCAGCGTATGAATGTTTTTTACTTAGTCACCAATAAATACAAATAATAATCGTCATCTTGTTTAGTGAGAGGCAATTTCTAAAAGGTCTGCGATAAATTAAGTAGAATATTACACATATAAAAAAAGGGGGTGACAAATGCAAAATCCATACGTACTCTGTGTCTATCAAGACCGGCGTGTTTCCTCCCGGGTTAAATTTACAGCATTTTAACCCTTTCACTCTCAGTGAGTCCGAATGGCATCATGATATTCCTTATTTATTTTTCTATATTTAATTCTTATATTCCAAATTCAAACCAGAAAATTAAAATAGAAATACTTGTTTTATTTAATAACAGACATTCCATACTTAAATAAAGCGAAATTTATCAGTGAAATTTTCTGGTAGGAATTCAGATTCTCTGGGATACTGAAGTTTTAGAACGTATTCTACAATGGGAATGAAAGGGTTAAATAGATATAAGTAAACAAATCTGAATAAATATATTTCAAAAGTTTAGAAACATACTCTGTATTATTTTTGTTATGTATGAATAAGGATCTTCATGCCAAAATTCATACCTAAATGTATACATCCTTATGAAATCTTAAAAAACATTTTTTTCCGGATTCTTGATTTATGGTTTAATCTAAGCATGAAACAATCTTTGCGTTAGTTTCGAAATAGTTTGCCTTTAGCTTCAGGAAATGAAAATTCAACATTGCCAATAACTTCATACAAAAGATCTGCTATACTTGAAGCATTATTTTTCAGAAAAAGGGAATTTTACATTTCTGAATTGCAGTATGGTATTATTTTGCATAATATTTGAACGAAAGGAGAAGTATAGATTTAGAAAAGACATTATTTTTTTCACCTAATGACGTATGATTTAATCGTTTACACACGTGCACGGAAAAATCAATTCATCCATTAAACAAAAGTTCTTCATTTTATTTCTCAAACGCTTAAATTGAAAATCTTTGCGTTTATTTTTTATTTAGATTTGCCAACCAAGAAATCTGAATTTCAAAATAGTTACCCACTGGCAACATTGCTTTGTTTCAAAACTGGCAACAACGTCTTTTTGCATCCTACATTGGTATGTGATTCCTAGTCGTCTCTATGTCCACTACACATCCTGCAAGTTTGTCGGTGTGATAATGAGACGCTCTCCATATGCGTTATACCCAGTAAACAATGATTAATCGTACACTGATTATTGACAATCAAACAATCTTTAATACTGCAATATTTCTTTTTGAAGTATTAAATAAGTATTAAATACACGGTTCAACGCAAATGGGACATTTTCGTCTTAGGAACGAACGGCTGTTGAAGTTTTCTAATTTTTTTAGACAAAGATGCAAGAAATGGTATTTAATTGAAAAAATAGTCTCCACGCTTGCTATTAAGAAATACTATGTATTTTTTAATTTTTATTAGAATAAGGGGATAATCACAAAGTGAGGGAATGACAGTTTTATCGAAACAAGCATAAAATAATAATTTTTGAAAACTCTACCCAGGAAAATAAAATATGTTTCCTCTCCTACTAAAAATCACTGGATGTCCTCTTTTTTTTTTCAGAATGTTAAATATTTGCTAGTCTTGAATATCCTTTATCACAGGTCGCTTAAACTTTCCATTTTCTATAGATTTCACAGCTTTGACTTAAGCTCATTTGTCTTTAATTTCCAACAACCCTACAGGACACATTTCATTTTGACTCTTCATAATTATCCAATCCAACCATTTAAAAGACCCTGTTAAATCAAATGTATTTAAGATTTTATTATGTCAATAAACTTATATTATTTCAAATCACACATGCAGAAAAAAAACCCTTTAAGTTAAGAAAGAAAACATGCATTTTGCAGCTTTATCTTCGTGAATATGATTTATAACTGAAATTCTTTTAGACTCTTCACCTAGATGAAAAAGAGGACAAATTGTTTCTGTCAAACATATATATTACAAGTCAAAGATCTAAAAGAAAGGTGTGCCACAGCAGATGAATGTATAATTTGATGGACTTTTTGAGTTTTCATGAATGTATTTATATCTCGATTATTTAAAAGATTATCTATTTCAGATTTTCTTCTGTAGTAACTTCTTTTAGTTTTATACTTCTACATTTTATCTTCGACATACATGCTAATGTTTCGAAATTTTAAATATAATAACCTACGCCTACAACTCTGTCGGCAATATCTTTCAAAGTTGCCCGTACATCATCAAGGGCGTATTTCCCGTTTTTTGCTTCATTAAAATTACATGCACATGTGGATATAATTTGGAAGAAGATTTGATACATTTTTAGGAATCAAATATTTTTTTCTTCCTATATTGAAAACAAATTTCATCGCTTAAGCCCTTGAGATAGGTGGGATGTATTTTATTCCACCTAATTGAAACAAGATTCGCACCAAAAACATTTAAAGTTATTTTATATTTTTAACTTTGACGGAAAACTGTTTAAAAATCCCCCCCCCTTTTTTTTTTTTTTTTTTTTTTTTTTTTTTTTTTAATAATGAAATTTTTCGATTTTTTTGGTGAGAATTCGATATTACTGAAACATTATTTCTTGCCCCCCGCCCCCAAAAGTGTTAATATATGTTCATATTTACCTAGTTATTGAATTCGACAACATATTTTTAAACTGATTTTAAATGAGCCCACAAATCTGTTGAATCATGCCTGAGAGATTTTCTCAAGATGCACAAGGAATGTACTTTTAATTCCCTCCTAGTAGTTCCAGAATTTAAATTTATCTTCCTTTATATAAATATACAGGGCTGCCACTGGCTCGCTTGTTGGAAACCAGTAATCTTTTTAAATAAATTCGTCCTGCAACAATTCCAAGAAAACTGTCCATCTTGGTATGTTTCTGCGAAATTATAAATAAAATTTTTCTTCAAATGAAAGTGGTGTCCAAAAATCGGGCCAAGTGGGAGCCTTGACTGCCTTTGCTATAACATGCGATCTACCAGAATTGAAATGTAGTCTTTTAATGTTTTTGATACATAATTATTTTAAATAGGAGTTTAAAAATTTCAAGCTCATTAATTATGCTTAAATACAGTTTATCTATTGTTCTTAATGAATTTTAAATTTTGGTAAATATCTATGATGCATTGTATTTATATATATATATATATATATATATATATAAGGTGCCCTACTATTTGCATTTTTTGTGTGTGATAGGATCACTCTTTAGTTTTTCCCTTATTTTTTTCTTATTATTCTTTTTTAGGGGGGGGGGGGAGAGCATGATATCTAGAAGAAAATGCAAATAAAATACAACAACAATTTCACCAAACTTATAAATGTTATTTTTAAAATATCATAGTGCGGGTTTTTTCAGAATTTAAATAATTTAAGCATAAAATTGTGAAATAAAAAAGACCTATATTAAATTTTGTAGTTTTACTAATATTAATTCTTTATTGAAAGGTTTTTCCCCTTTTAAAAACTTAACAAATTCTGTTAGTAAAACGAGAAATTCTCGACTGACACCGGAATTTAGAAACAACTTTTTGATAAATTAAGAATCCTTTAATTTAATCTTTCATTGTAAAAGCAAAATTTTATTAAAATATCATTGGTGTCATTTGCAAGTTTGGAATTAAAATTAGGTATCCCGGACTGGACACGGTGTGCGGGAAAGGATTAATATATTGTTTAACATAATATGATTCATTTAAAACTTAGTGATTGACTTTTTCTAAAATGTTTTTAAATAAATACTTTTAAAAAGTAACAAATGGACAAAAAAAATGACCAAGTAATGAAACCATTCCCTAATATGAGGGAAAGACCAGTGAGGGACTCACAAGATTATCAGCTTCTGAATTTTATACGAATAAATAAAATTTAAAAAAGCAATACATATTCTCTAATAATCCCTATATAATTTAATACACCGAAATAAAACAATTTCTTGTGTTCATTTTAAAAGACTACAGTAATATAAACATTTCAGACTGACCACAGTGTAGTTCAAATTAGTGTATGTATAATTTATGAAATAAAATGTTTTTTTTTTCCATGTTGTTTAATATAATAAATCTATATCTTTATAAAATGTAATTATTTTGTATTTTAGAACATCTTAAATGTCGATTTCAAATTGAAACTTTGCTTGGTAGTATATTCAATAGCCTATTTAAAATATTTTTTTCTTTAAATTTCGCTAACAGCTGCAAAATATGACCCACAATATGCATCTAAAATATGCATTACATTTCAAAAAATTTACTTTTCCCAGTCAATACCACATGTGTCGTTGACATAAATATGAAAGAAACTTAATTCACTTTCCAAAATACTATTATTTGTATTCCAGGACTTATATGTTTTTTGATATTCTTAATACATGTAAAAAATTTCCAATGATTTTATGTTTGACAATGTCCTACGCTTTTACATGTTTCAAAATTAATTTTATTGCTACATGTGTATCATTGTTAAAGAAATTGTAGAATTTTGGTAGTCAACTTTGGTATTCCTAAACAGAAATGGGTTGAGTAATTGGAATTGTTAAAGTAAAATTCCCATTTAATAACGTTTTTAAGAATAAAGAATTTAGCAAAAATATAATTATGTAATTTTTTATTCAAGTCTGCATCGAATAATTGTATTGGCTATTTCCATGAGTACTTGTAGTGTAAGTCACAGGCTACGATTTTTGGCTACCAGTATTATAGAACAAAAAAAAAAATGTGATTAATTTTATTGGCACTTTCTCATTAATTGAATAAGGCCAAGCAGACTTTTCGAAAATAACGGTGGCTAACAAGCATAGCAATTAATAAGTTACGTGACTTACACTACAGAACCCATGGAATTAACCTTTTATATTCCAGTTTCGATTCAATATTTTTTTATTATTATTGTTAGCAGACTGATTACATTTCTACCTTAATTTTTTAACAGAATTTTTCACCTCACTTAATCGGAAATAAATTTTTGTTTAGCGATTAATAATAAAAAGTTTTATGTATCTCGAATAAAAATCGCAGACAAAAGTGTCTAATTCAACGCAATGGGACAACACTCCTTAGAGTTGCAAAGGAGTACTCATTGTCACAGCTACTATTTAACCCTTTGAGAAGCAAAGCACTTCTATTCATAAAATTCTGAAATGAATGAATGACATCAATGTCAATTTTTCCTTTTCAAAAAATGTGGTAAAAAATAGAAGCGTAAAATTCAGCAGCTATGCATGATCATCCTTCTAGCTGCACTATTGGGCTATCTAATGTTAAAAGATTTTTTAAATAGTTATTGAAATGCTTCAGAATATTGATTTTATGCTTGACAAATGGAATGTGTCAAATTTTCCATTCCAATATGAAATAATAAATGCTTTTTGAATTGTTTCCAAACAGAATTTTGCATTCAAATAAGTAACATAGAAAGTTGCTTTTAAGAGAAATAGCTTTCCAGAACTCTAAATGCAGAAAATAAATATCTAAGACGAACATATTTTACTACAAGCGATTTTCTGCATTCGTGATATGCATACATAATGAATGTTAGTTTTTTATTTTCACTTTTAGGCTGGCTAAAAATTTTGCATTGAAACCTATTTACGGAATATGTTCTTGAATCAATAAATTTAAACCGAATAAATGCCTGCCAATTCTTCTTCTAAATTCTTCTAACCTCATATATTATTTTTAGAAAAGATATGTTTATGTAAAAAAATACAAAGAGACTTTTCAAAACCTGTTACAGAGTATTTAACAGATCCTCTTTTTTTTAATTCATTTTTTTACACTTTATTTTCAGCTATTAGTTTTTTTATGAAAATTTGGATCATGCAAAAGAATGGACACAACAATTCTACGATTTTTATTTATTTATTTATTTTTATTTTTGCATCATAGTTTTTAAAATGTCTTATTTAATTATACATTTCTATGATTGAATAAGGTGAAAATCACAATTCGCAAGCAAATGTCCAAATTATATTTACATACGTGTTCCACTTTACCTCACTTTTGACATTCACGTAGGGGATGATTACTTTTTACACAATCCCCAGAATTTTTATGTCCTGACTTTAAAAATGACACGATCATCTGCGGCTTTTCCCAGTTCTGCATGATCTCCATAATTTCAAACCACCATTTCTGTTCTCTTCGAATTACTTTTCTTCAGTTGAATAAGATATATCTTCCCATTCTGGAATTATGATGGTCGAAAATTGGAGACCTTTCAAACGCTGCAAAAAGACCACTTTTGACAGCCATCCCCATTTCTGCCTGCGCATAGGCCTAAGTATTTGAGTGCTTGTGCTTTACATGCGTAAGTTTTACTTAAAATAAATACTAATGGTCCAATTAATTAAAAAAAGGTAGTAAAATTCATCCCAAATTTCGAATTAAATTAATTTTGAGATTATAATATTGACCGTCTTTTAATATTCACTTAGAAGCTTTTTTAACTATTTAACCCTTTAACGGACAAAGCATTTTTATTGCTATACCGGTGTCGTTCCTTTATTTTACTGTTGAAATAAAGGAATGAATCCGGTAATTGCGAAGAAATATATTTATAAATAAGAAAAAGGGATTTTTTCACATACATAATAAAAAGGGTTTTTATTAAATAACCTGCATATTGGAATTAAAATCTTGTGATTTCGTAGAGAAACCAATGAATATTTAAGGGTTAAACCTTTTCGGCACGGACAAATCTGTTCGAAAAATGATTAATTATTGAGTGACACCGGAATTTAACGACTTTTTAAAAAAATTAAAAACGCCTTAATTTAAGTTTTCATGCTAAAAGCGAAATTTTATTACAATATTCTTGGTGCCGTTTGCAAGTTTAGAATTAAAACTAAGCGTTCCCAGAGTGGGCATACTGTGCCAGAGAGGGTTAACCTCTGGGGGAGGGGGGGAGCGGGGTAAATGTCTTCAAAATACCCAAGTGTCACATTGCCACCGGTATTTTGCAGAAAAAAAAAATTCCCTCTACTACATACACAAAAAAGGGTATTAATGTTTTTTCAAATGAATTTTTCCAAATATTCCACATTGAAATATCTTGCCATTGTAATATTGGAAGGTTAAAGTTAAATGGAATAAATTTGCCCACAAGAGCTCAAAGACATCCTAATTCATACTGTATTACAATAAATTTGATTTGTAGTAACTTTTATTTAAAAACTTGGATGGCCGATGCGTCAGTTTTTCTCAAGTTTATTATTTGGTATTAGAAAGTGAATTTAATAAAATGCAGCACTGTTTGGTTGTAATAATTTTTATTTATGAACCCAATACCCGCTAGTGTTTTTATTTATTTATTTATTTATTTTGTCGAAAGGTAAAAATAAATGTGCATACTTAAATTAATTATTGTGGTACCACTGTTATTGAATACAAGGATTTGCTTTATTAAATTACAAAAACTTAGACCAGTAAATAAAGCGAAGATTATCTTACAAATTTAGTCTTGGCAAGAATTTTTCATCCAAAAAGTAGAAGATCTCTGTCTTATAGTTTCGGAAGTTATAAGATTAATAAAATTTCTGTAGAGAAAAAAAAAAAAAAAAAAAAAAAAAAACTTGTTTTTTTTTTGTCGAACAAATCTTTTTCCGTGGTTCATTTACGTATTAAACTTTCAAACAAGTCATAGGTAACTAAGAGAATATTTAAAAGAAGTTATTGCTTCAAATCTTCCCTTTTGTTTAAAATCAAGCTAAATTATTTTCTGCCTTATTATTTGCCTAAAACTTATTTTGCAAAACATTTATTAAACCTTATGTTAAGTATAAGGCGCCAATATTACGTGAACTACATTATTTTAAAATACGTAGCAGTTTATAAAAGATGGTATTATCTAGCATTTTTTTAATAATTTTTTTAGTACAAAGTATATTTCTGAGATTAGCAGTTTGGCACAGAGGTGGCAAATCCGCATAGCACGACATTTGTCCGAAAAAAGGGAACTCAGTATTAACCCGGGATCAGTCGCATGGGGGTATGACATACCTAGAGTTCCTGCGGTTTTTTATAAATGATACTACTATTTTTCTAAAAGTTATCTTCAACTAAACTATCGGGAAAATGAATAAAGAACGTTTGTAACTGAATAACTTTTTTTTTTTTTTTTTTTTTTTTTTTTGTATTTGTGGCGACAAATTAAAAATCGTTCATATCCTGGATACGAGCAATTTCTCCCGAGATAAGGGCAGCATGTACCGTAATTTCGGGTGTATAAGCCGCAGATCAAACAATTCTTTTTGGACCCAGAAATCTTATTTAGTGATTGAAGACAAATATTTACGGCGATCTAACTAGTTATATTTCTTTATTAAAAATTTCTGGGTCGAAAAAGAATTGTTTGATCTGCGGCTTATACACCCGAAATTACGGTACTCTGAATACCTAAAAAACTTAAATTATTGGTTTTGTCAGTTTTCTTGTGACTTACGTGCATTGCATTGTTTATTGTGATTCATTATTTTTAGGTAAAGTTTTGGTTTACACTTTGAGTTTAGAATTAAATAAGTAGGAAAAATCATGCGTTAAGCATATATTATGAAGCACTTTCCAACGCTTCATGAAATTTTTAACAAAACTTCGTTATTTAGGTAAATAAGGATATAAAGCCAAATATGTATTCCAGTACATTGAACAAGCCTCTATTTGATCTGTCAGCTAATATACATACTATAAAATGGGAAAATGAAGTTTAGCAAGAAAAGCCTAGTAACTTGAAATTCTCTTTCAGCAATTTATACTAATAGATGGAAGCTTACTTGAATACTTTGTTCAGCCTTGTAATTTGCCTGGTTCCTTTATTACACATCAGTGTCAAGCAAAAATTTATTTTAAACCAAAACACTCTTAAAAATCTGAAATCACTTTCTCTTAAATTATCATTTATAGGCTCCATGTACCCAATTCTTTGCGTGGCCCTGTATATCATTTTATCTATACTCTGCAAACATTTCTTAGTAAATTTAACTCATTAGTGCCTAGCGTCCCATTGTTGGGACAGTTTTAAAAAATTAAAATAAGCGCATTTCACACCAGTAAAAAGGACTATAAATAAATATTTTCTTTCTCGAGACAAATTCCTCGATAAATTAAGATAAAAGTTAAAGTGGTGGGAAAATGCAAAATTTGAATTTTAACGAAGAAAATAATTCAGGCACTAATGTGCTAATGCAGTTCAGCGTAAAAATGCATAATTTATTTAAGAATCACCTTTTAGTAATTTATGCTCATATTCAGTAACATTGGCGAGCTCTTTTGGGTAGCCCTGTATATTAACTATAGCATTTATACACACCATATAATATTCATAAATATAGGAAACTTATACGCGCATATCATAATTAAAATGCATTTTATCCATCCATCAGCCATCATCGGATACATATACAGCACTTCGGAAATCAAGTACTATTTGAAATATTTTGTGTGTCCCTGTAAATACTATGTACTTTATATTAGGGAAGGCAGTATCGTATAATTTATACTAAGCCTCATTGACATCCATCAATTTTATTATACATGAAACAATTTAATATATTTAAAATATGTCACACACAATTCCCCCTTTTACCATTATCTAATGGAATTCTTTTGTGTGGCCCTGTAAATGAATAATAGCTACATTTTCACTTTATATTTTATAGCATGCATATTTTAATGCACCTCGTAAAAGCATACAAATTTTAATGTGTTTGAAAGGGTATAACATCTTTAAAATGATTTTTTTCCCCATAGGCCGTAATGTAATGGGAAACTTTTGACTCTCCCTGTAGATAAACTAATCATAGTAGAAACTTCATTTTCAATAGGGTTCGTAAACGTCAATAACATCCTAAAATTTCATGGCAATCTGAGTATATTTACGTGAGTTAGAGCGCGGACAGGCGGCCAGACGGACAGACAAACCGAATGCATAAGCTTTTTTCAACTTTGTTGGAAAGTGCTAATAAAAAATCAACTATGGGATATCTTTCGTTAAATTTTTTTTTTCTTTGTAAAGTAGTTTGTCCATCATATAAGTTTTCTAAACAGTTCATGCATTTCTCGTATTCCCAATTACAGATTGCAGGAAATATCGCTATTTTTTATAAATTAATATTCACCTTCTGTAAAATTATAATTCCTGTAATCTGGTATTTAAAATTCAATTTTGGTATTTTCCCGGCATCGTTTTCCGAATACCAGATAATTTAAAGTATGAGTTATGGTAATAACCTCTTAAACAATGTGTGACGAACTCGCATGCTATAAGGCCTATGGTAACCACAATCCCCAAACAGTAACTTTTAAATTCTTAATTCTTTAATTCTAGTCGATAAATTTCTTCAAAATTCAAATTGTCATACTGACACCAGTATTTTTCAAAGAAAAAAATCTTAATGACAGGAATTCCCGATTAACCCTTTTGACTCCGGCGTATCTTGCACAAATTTTATTCGGTCGGCACCAATTTTTCAAAAGAAGCTCCTTTCAATTACACACTATTAAAAATGCTCTTATTAAATAAGGCATATTTTATTTCCCTTTATTACTGGTACCATTAACAATTTTTTCAAAATAAGATGATTGCCCAGTCAGACTGGACAATCGAACACAAGTGGTAATAATTGTACCAATTTACCCTCAGGTATGCGGGTTCACTACTTCTGGCTTTCATGCTTAGTCATATACTCTTTTTTTAGAATCGTGTGAACTATCCGTACCATATTCAAATAAAATTATTTCTGGCACGTTCTTTCAAAAAATATATTTGATTTAGCCGACAATATGCCACCAGTCTTAAAAAGAGTCTTCTTCTCTTTGTAAATTTCAGACAGATTCCTTTGATATTTGGTAGGAAAATATTGTTTATCTCTTTTTGCATGAAAATCACGTAAACCACGATAGCATCGAATTGAAAGGAATATGAAACTTGTCTGGGTTACTTTGTTTATTTTTTTTTATATATAAAGAATTTTAAGTAAAAGATTCCTTTACAAATAAGTATGCGTTTTATAATAATTTTATTTGCACATATTTTCTTTTTCGTCTTTTAAATGATACATAATGTTACGCATAAATTACATAAATTTCAGACTAAAATATTTTAAAGTCAAATATAAGTATAGAACTTAAGAAACGGAAGAACTCCATGAAATAAAAATTTTTATGTTTTATGACGTATGTTTATTTATCTTTATACAAAGAACTTTAAGTAAGATTCCTTTACAAAAAAGTACGTGCTTTATAATAATTTTATTTGCCCATATTTTCTTTTTAGTCTTTTAAATGATACATAATGTTACGCATAAATTATATAAATTTCAGACTAAAATATTTTAAAGCAAAAAGCCTGTATGACATAACGGCAAAATGGGGAAGCATTTAAAACTGTCCGACACTGTTATTTCATGCAAAACAATTCAAGTGTTTTAGGATAATTAAAAATTTTGTGGAACTCAAACTGTAACCAGATAGATAATTTTTGAGATTATACTGGAACCAAAACAAAAAAGCGTCATAAATGTCATTTGGATTTCGAAATAATGTTTCCAAGGCTACCGTAGGCAACTATTTTTATATTTAGTTACATTTAGCACCAGTATTTTTCTAAGATAAATTTTGAAATATATTTTTGCTACAAATGTTACAGGGATCCCAAATGGTCCGCGAACTGAACATCAGAATTTTCTTAGAGAAATTTTCTTTTTAGACTTTTCTTGCAAATTGCCAAGAAACAGCCTTTGGAAGTCAATTCTAGAGCATATTCAAGAAAAACCTATCATGAAATTTTCTGTTAAAAATTATTGATGTTCAGTTCGCGGACCATTTGGGAGCTCTGATGTTGTCAACATGTTTGTTAAGGATTTCTATTTTGCGAAAGGGGTGCCAGTTTGAATTAAAAAGTAGTCGCCTGCGACAGCCCTGTATTTTCCATCTTTAATATTTCTGCTGTTAATTATAGAAATGTACTGTTATGATTAGATGACGGTAAAAGGAAATACAGAGTTGCCAAGTCACCGGCTTTTTTCACAACATTATTATTTTAGAGAAAATCTAGTTCTTTTAAATCGTTCAAAGGTTCCAATTAAATAAAGCAGCATTTTTTGTGTTAAAAAAGTGGTATCCAGAAAAGCCTGAGCAGAGTTCGCACACTCCTTATATTTCGTAAGGACTCTGACACCACAATTAATAAGAAAATTTATGTTTAATTTTTAAGAAACAGAATTCGCAAAAAGCTCTTCCATTCGCAATCTTCTACAGTTTTCTACAGTTAAATACATTAAAAATACTGTAAACATTTAGTGGTAGAGTTGTGCGAACTCTGCTGAGACTTGGCAGCTCTAGAAATAGTTTCTTCTTTTGTTTTTAAAGTTTTAAAACTATCAATATATTGTCATATTTTGGGAATAATTTGTGCTTTTATACATCTTAAATGTATGCAATGAAAATGAAACATACTGTATTTCAAATATATTTTTTAAAAGAAAAAAATCTAGATTTCATGTTTTGGATGCATATTAATTTTTCGTGAAAATTCTCAATTCATCTAAGGAAATCTCTACAAGAAATCTTGATGCATATATATATATACACACATATTACTATATAAGTAGTTAGAGAAAAATACTGAATCATTTACCAAATATCTGTTGAATTCACTGTGCAAAACATTTCGTTGAAGTGTATTACTAACAGAAATAGCGAAAATTATTTTTAAAAGCCCCCATACATGTAATACAAAACGGAATTTTAAGCCGATACCGAAAACCGCAAATGTGTTGTCAGTTAAATTTACGCATCAGATTTTTGCAATACCATTGTCACAGAAGCGTTCCAAGTCAAGTTAATAACATGGAACTATTAATAAAAAAGGAAGGCCTTTTTTTTTTTTTTTTTTTTTTTTTTTTTTTTTTTAAACAATTGAAAGTTTACTTCGGTGATTGTGACTTTGTGTTTCCACCATATTGTGACAACTTAGACAAAAACATTTTGGTGTCAGTAAATTGTTAATGATGTTGTGTTTTCACAAGATGTCTAATTTTTAACTACTTTACTTTTGAGAACTGAAAATATATCTTCGTATTCAAAACCACGCCTGTTTTAGCTCTATTTCAAAATAAGTGGTGATATGTGGTGGTACGTGTAACACTATTTCGAAATAATTTTTTTAGACTTATTAATTTAATTTTCATAATTTCAACTTTCTAATACAGAAAGATTATTATTTAGAAATAGTAGCAACAAAAAACGTAAATGTGACAGACACTAAGCAACGAATGAGGGGACACATGTATAAAAAATATAGAATACTTATCAGAATTTTAATTTATTTTATATTTTGAATAATAAAAATGATTCTTAAGATACGCTATATGCTATCTTAATATACAAATTGGTTTGATAAACATCTGAAAAATTGGTATTTCTTTTTGATGAACGGCTGCTACATTAATTAGTTGCACTTTCTTGAAAAAATGTGGAAGTATTTTTAAACTTAATTTTAGATACATACTTACCAACCTCTGGCTATTTCAAAAAGAAAAAAGTATCCTCTGAACCAGAAAATTTGTTTAATTAAATATGGTAGAATTAAATGTGGCAGGCAACTGAAAACTAATTAATTCCATTAATTAAATAAATTTCTGATTAAAAGTGTACTTTTTTTTATTTAAAAGAAAGCCCGTTGATGGCATGCATGTAAATATAGTATGATACTCAATAAGAAATAAGGTTACTCTATTAGTAAACAAGTTGAACATTGCATGCCAAGCGTAGCAAATGAGGTGCGTTCGTACTGTAACGAAGTTTTAAAAATATTCAGATCTTGCTGTAATAGTATTCGGAACTTCGGATACAGTATAGTGGTCGAAATCTTTTGCGTGTTCCTGTAAATACTATCTGCTTTCTATTATAAAGGAAGTAACTTGTAATAAACCTCAGTAACATAAATCAATTTCATAAAATGTGAAATAGTTTAACATTATTAAAACGCATCCCAAATAATGCTCCCCCCCCCCCCATACCATTATGTAACGGAAAACTTTTGTGTACCCCTGTAAATAATAAATATTCTTTGCACCGCAGATTCACAGAATGCATTTTTTAGTGTATACTTCATAGATGCATATCAGTTCTATTACATTCGAAAGAGTGTAACACCATTAAAATACACTTGAAACTATTTTTTCCCATTGACCGTAATGTAATTGAATACTTTTGATTGTCCCTGCAATAAAACTATACATCCGATTTTTATAAAATTAGACATGATTTACCAAATTATGCAACAGTTATATATTTTAAATTTCAAACGATTCAGTTGGGTAGTTTTTGCTCTGTTTTATGCGGACAGACAGATGGACGAACGGTCTGAACGACGACTGTGGGTGCTACGTATTTATGTAATTACGAACACACCTAAAAATCATTTAAAAGGGAGGTAAAACTTAAAAAAATGTAATCAAGTAATGTTTTGTGAATTTCACGACTGATAAACAAATATTCGGGCCTTCTTAGACCCAGATCTCGGTACCTCCTCTGATTAGTCTAAGATATAAATGAATGTGAAAAGCGTATCTCCTTCAATTAATCGTTATAATATGTTTCCTTTTTATGAAAAAAACTGCTAAAATAGTTGAACATTTGTCACCATTGTTGCCAGTGGGCTACTTTTTTTCAATTCAGATTTCTTGACTGACACCACTTTTATGAAACGGTAAAATTCCTTTTGTTTTTACTGCAATTGATAAGTCATTAAATAAGGCGCATTTTAGTACTTCAGAAAAGTGGTGTCAATCAATAATTTGAATTTAAAAAAAGTAGCCCATCTGGCAACACTGTTTGTCACATTTATCAATAAAAGATTTCACACTGAAAATTTTACCTTATTTAACCCCTTGACCTCTGATGGTAGAATTTTCTACCACATAATTTTAATTCCGAAATGTCACAATGAAACCTGAAAAATCGACCAAATTTATTTGAAAAAGGTTTAACGCATTTTTTTTTTTCGTGTTTATAGTTAGCCGGTTTTTTCTTTGAAAAATACTGGTGCGAATGTGACTTTTGGAATTTTGTAGAAATTTACACCCAAGAGCTCAAAGCGTTAATCTTTAAATAAAGCGAATTGGTGCGTAGCAAATTACTTTTATATCCTAAAAAAGTGCCCGAACAGTAGCCATACTGGTAAATGTTAATTAAAACCAAAATAAAATTTGCATTTGGTATCACATTATTCCAGCTTCTATATTATTTTCAATATATTTTCAATGAAATTTATAGTTAATGGTATGTTTTATTGAGAAACGTGATGTATGTTTATATATATATATATATATATATATATATATATTACTAAAATAATAATAACAGCTGCAGAGCAAGAAAATATTAAATCTTAAAGAAAGGAATATTTGGTATATAATTATCTAACAAAGGATATAAAATGATAGTTCCTTCAGAAAAGTGTGTTATAAATTTAGGATTAGTGGAAATAGCAGTAATAAACGACATTTCACAGCCAAAACAAATAACCGTATAATTTCCTGTAAATGCTCATAGAAATAAAACATCTTAATGTGTATAGTACTTCTAATCTCACTGCTTTCCTTTCACAACCAAATGTGCATTTTCTTTTATATCTAATATCACGAAAGTTAACACAATGAATTCTGTATGAGGACTGATTATTTGATTGTTTCAGATTTGTTTGCGATAGTAAGATTATCTAATATATTAAAAATAAGCTAAAAGATCACAGATGTGCTTGATTATAAATGCAATATTACATCTTGCATATGATGCTTATTTTTGACAGCCATTTTTATACAACAGAATTATTAGTTTTATTATAATGTAAAATAAATCTTCAATTAAGTAAGTCTCAAATTTCTGTTCAAAACAAGTTCTGGTATTTCAGCTCCTGCAATGCGTGGCTGGAAACACCACTCCTACCGTTTACAATGAACGATCGCTGCTCATAATCCCTTAAGACGTTCATTTTTTGAGACAATAAATTAAAAATGAAAACCGTACACCATTTTTTTCACTAAAACGTTCAGTTTATATAATTAATATGTATCTACCAAACGAATGTTGTAATAATGGTATCAAAAAGCGTTTATAAGCAGTACAAATAAACTCATCTTGAATGTACGGTTTATGCACAAATCTGGAAATTAATGATTAATCTCAGAATGTATGCGATATGCGAATATAGCAATGCTGATAATGCGAAGATGAGGCTTAAGAGATAAGGCGAGTGTAAGGCTTACTAGATAAATCTAAAATACTAGTACTAGTGTAACGACCCCGATCTCTTGACTTATGCGCGAAACTTACACCTATAATTTTTAAAGAAGAGAGGTTGACTGTGTGTTCCTGAATTTTGACTGTTTTTACTATTGTGTTAGCCATACGGCGCTGATGTGATATAGCCTGTTGATGGAAACGGCAAGACGAACCAGAGAGTGTAGAGACATGGGGACGATGATTGACGATAATGTAAACGAGGGTTTTATTTTATTATTATTATTATTATCAGGGGTGCAAAAATCTAGGCGCCAGCGGGCAGTTTCTCACCACTAAAATATAAAAGTTTTCATCGTATAAAATTTAATGGCATTCTTGCAAGAATTTGACGTGTAATATTAAACGAAAAACAACAAAATAAATTTAGTGGTGAGAAACTGCCTCCTGGCGCCTAGATTTTTGCACCCCTGATTATTATTATTATTATATGTGCGTAAAGTCTTAGTTGTAAAGTTTTAGAATATATATAATGCATGTGTTTAAATTAGTTGTTATGATGAATAAATGGTGTTTTATTATGAAAATGATTAACCATAGTGCTGATTTTAACAAAAGGTTACACTGAAACTCTGTAACGTATCGATCATCGTTACACTAGTACTTGTAAATGTAACACATTATCTATTATTAAAGATATTTTATCAAATTACATTACAAAAAAAAATTAAACTTAACCTCCACCTAAAAATAAAAACAGCATGAGCACATTTCACTTGTCACTTGTCACTTCACAAGTCACTTGTCAATGTAAAATATTTCATGGAAGAAATTTATAAAGATATCTCCGTTGTATTTCAACATTTTTATTTTTCTTTCATTGGAAAGCTGAGATAGACCTGTATGCAAACTTTTTTTTACTTTTTCAGTTTTATTTACAGATAACGATTTTTTTTTTACAGATTTTTAATGACGACATTTTCATTTTCGCAGCCGGTTTCGAAAGTAAAAGCATCTTCATAAAAAAACTGCAAAGAAAATCGCGAAAGAAATAGTAGCCTGAAATTGCCTCCATATGGTCCAACATTCTCTGTTTCGCTGCTTACATGTCTGTCCACTTGAAAAATAAAAACATCATGAGCACACTTCTAAGTCACTTATCAGTGTAAAATATTTCATTTTGTTCTAATTAGTACAATAGTTACAGACTACGTAAGAGGCAAAACTTATTGAACATCCCTCATATGAGCATATTTATGAATTTTACTTTTTTTTATTTTAGAGGCTACAGCTCTACAAAAACAAATTAGCTATAAACGATGAAACACAAAATGATTTAAATATTATTACAGGTACCTTCTTCAAGTAAAGAGAGCTGTTCAGATTGGAAGATTATGTACATCAATTCAGAATTTTCCATCCAGAGCATCATTTTTCAATTTTATTTTTCACATGCTTAACCCTTTAATTCCCATGCCAGAACACGTTCTAGAAATTATGTAGTTCATTTCACACCAGAAAAATTCAATGGCTAATTTCGTTTTATTTAAATATGGAATGTTCTGTTATTGATTAAAGCAAATATTGTTGTTTTAATTTTCTGGTGGGAACTGAAATATACGAATTAAAGATCGGTGGTTTAAGACCTAAACCACTGGGGAGCAAAGGGTTAACCTCCTGACTGCCGCTAGCTGATTTTTTCGCACACTAACCTGCAGGTTTCACTGCAGCATAAGCAATATTTAAATTAATATAATTCTACAAATAAAACCCAGTTTTGAAAAATTAAGTTAGGATTAATACTCTCAAAGATTATACACCTATACATAATAATATATTTTGAATCAGGTTGGAAAAAAATCTTTTTTTAATATTTTTAATAAATTACAGAGAAAACAACATTATAATTTTACTCTTTTGCCGAGCAGTCAGAGGGGGGGGGGGGAGCAGTACCTTGAAATAGGTCAAAATATCGATTTTCTTTTTTTAGTAAGCTCCTTTAATTGTGAACATTTTGACATTTCATTTCCACCTATACGACTATTGTTTCGTGAGATATTGTAAGTTTTGTTAATAGATCCAGCGGAATTACCCATACAAATGAAAACTTTTACCCCTTAATGGTCCCATTAAATTACAGTTTAAAAATTCAAATTCATTATTCCCACCACTTTTTTTGAAAAAAGAATATTCCTCTTATTTAATGACAAGTAAAATGATGCCAGAATAAAACCAATTACACTATTTTATAAAACTGGTTTGAATCAAACAATTCTGAATAAAAGCCTTCAAGCTTGCAGCCCGTGAATGTCTCGGGCGCGACGATAAACTGGTTTTTCTCCTTGTTTCTATTTTTATAACTTGCTTGTTCAAAATATACTAAGGAGGTTTTTTTTTTTTTTTTTTTTTTTTTTTTTTTTTTTGCTAATTTAGGTAGAAGTTTGAATTTTATTTACTTGTTCTCCATGGTTTATTGAATATTTTTGCGCATGGATTTAATATTCAAGTTCATAGTTATTTTTTTAATACTTAAATTGAGAATTTGTTGAATTTTCTTCTTTTTTAATGTACACTGAGAAAAAAAATATGCCGCCTTCAACTAGAATGAATAGTTAGTCACTTTCTGAATCTCTAAACTAGAAATATAGATGTCCAAACTATGCGAGTGGGGTAAACAACTAAGCTGAATAGGCGAAATGACTTGACATTTCTAGTCTCGTGTTTTCTAGAAGACGAAACGACATTGAACAGTTTCAGTAGCGAGAAATTATCGCTTGATTTTAGGAATGGTTTCTTAAGCTATAATTCTAGCTACTAAATCAAATCTATTGTGTTCGCATCTATTTGAAGAGATTTTTAGATAAATTTGACAACAAAAATATAGGAAAACGCGCTTGAATTCTAGTAAGAGACTCTGGAACTCTCTAAGAAATGGAACTAAAATTTATAGGGATGACATGGAACTATTTTTTCTAGAGCCATTACTTAGATTCTATATGCCAGAACCATATTTTTTTCTCAGTGTACACGAGAGAAAAAACTTCATATTAAATGTAAAACCCCACGCATCTAAAAATCAATGAACAGTTTTATGTAGAATATTCTAAATAATGTGGAAAAAAATTGAGGCAAAAATATTCATATTTAAAAAAGTAGCAGGGATTTTTAAAATGTTAATTAAAAAAATTAATTTTATTAAAATAGGCTGCTCTACAAGATTTTTTTAATATATTAAATTTTTAGCATTAACTCCTTGGGGACAAGCGCCCGGTATACATGCCGCTTGCAGTGCTCAGGGTCCTTGTTTAAATCCACCAAAAAAATTTTACTGCAAAATTTGTCTTATTTAATCAGAGTATTTTCTCGATTTAAATGGCACACATTTCGGTTAACGGTGAGAAAGGCATGAAAATTTCGTAAAAAGCTCCCGTCGCGAGGGGGTTAAGTATTGTGACACCATCTACATTACAGTATTATTCAAAATTGAAGAGGTGTTTCAAAGATATTGCGTCTCCTGAAGAATCAAGTAAGACTATTTTCCCTTCTTCTTTTACATCTAGATATACATAATTTCCAAAAATCTGAAGTTATTAAGTATTTTCAAATTTTACTAAATTTATATGGATCATCGATATTAAAAAGATTAATTTCTTATTTATAACTCTTGAAGACTATAAATATTCCAAATGTAAGAATATTGAAAATATTTTCAAAACTTTACTGTATAGTACTAGGTTCTGTAGATTTATTTAATTTATCTAACTAAATTTCTGATTTAATTAAAATTCTAATCCGTTTGTGCACAAAGATTAATTTCACTGTATTTACTAATTAAGTTTAAGCCCTTCATTTGCATTACAAATCTATTATATCGATTTGAGATTTAAAGACAGAGTATGACAGAGTTTTAAAAAAATAAAAATTCTTCACCATCTATATAAAATTCTTTCAATAAGTAAAGCTAATATTATGTTTTCCAAATTGCATAAAGAGAATACAAATAGTAATACCAAACGTGCAGGCTTGCTAGCCAACTTTTATACAACTGAACTTTAATACTAACATTTAACCTTTTGTGAATAAAGAAAATCTAAAATAAATAAGAAAATTTTGTGTTAAAAATAAAATATAAAAAACGTACAACCTGATATCTATGCATGAGATTTGCCCAAATGAAAAGGAGACTACAATTATATGAAAAAAATAAAATTTAATTAAAAAAAACTATAAGCCTGTGGAACAGTTGAACTATATGTTATAATCATGAACATTGTAACACTGATCCCAGCACATATGAAGGGAGTGGGTGGCTTCAATGTAGAAATGCGTAGGTTGCTGAAGGATCTAATTTTCCAAGGTGTCTTGCACGTCCTTGTCACAGGCGAATCTCTGACCTTTAACCCTTTAACGTTCATTGGTTTCGCCACGAAACCACAAAATTTTAATTCCGATACGCAACACTGACATCGGTATTTTTATCTAAAAATATCCCTTTTATTTTGTATGTGAAAAATCACGTTTTCTTATTTAGAAATATATTTGTTCTTAATTACCGGTGTCATTCATTAATTTCGACATCTTAGCAATAAAAATGCTATGGTCGTTAAAGAGTTAACAGATTTTTAAGGGGTTGAAAATATGCGAGACGCTACTCTCCGCGCCCCGCTTTCATCCTATGATAAATTTGGGAAGCATGCTTTCCTTCTGCGCGAAGAAATTAAATAATTACCCTTTGTGCTGATTTGGAAGAATCCATCGTGCAACCAACCACGGAAACTCTCCTGGAAGGAGTATATTGCTGCCAAATGCGCAGGGACTACAACCCTATCTATGTGCAAACACATTAATGCATTGCAATTTGATACTTATACAGAGTTCGCACAACTGTACCACAAAATGTTTACAGTATTTTCAATCTATTTCACTGCAGACGAATATTGCTAAATTTCAGAATAAATGCGGTGGTTGTGCATTCTGGTTTCTTAAAAATTAAAAATAATTTTCAGATCATAATAGTGGTGCCAGAGTCCTTAAAAAATATAAGGAGTATGCGAATCCTGTTATACAATGAACAACAGCTAAAGTGTCTTTTCATTTAGGCATATCTTACACAGAGTTCGTACGAATCAGGGGATTCCTGGGATTTTAGGTGGTTTTGCATCAGAAAATTTGTAAAGTATTCATTGCTACACCTAAAAATAGAATTTTTTCCATTAAATAAGGCAAATATTACTCGACAAAGATTCTGGTAAAAGATCCTTGAAGCGTACGAACCCTGTTAGATATGGAATATTATATTTTATCACTGATTATGATTGGAAATAACATAGAAGTATTATTAACCAATTAACTGATTTGCTCGAATTGGGTCGGCAAAACAGACTGTACTTGCTTCGTTATTAAAAGTTTGGATTTTACTAATTTCTAAATGTAATCTTCAGATTATTAATTGGGAAATATTTTTTTTCAATTATTTGAGTAAATATTTTAGCACGAAAAAAGTGCTGTTCCGCATCTATTTTCAATTTACGGCCCCGAAAATGAAACAGTTAATCCTCTAGTGCACATGGTAGAATGCGTTCCAGGAACTGAGTAATTCAGAAAATCGAAATTCACACTAGAAAACCTAAATAGTAAATTTCGGTTTATCTAATATCGAAATATCTGCTATTAAATAAAGCAAAACTTTCTATTTTAAATTTCTGGTGTGAATACGAAACATGCGAAAAAAATATTCCATTAAATCGGAAAGCACGTGACTATTTTTTTATTCTATTTCACACCACTTCTTAAAACAAAAATCGTCTAGATATGGTTTGAAACTATTTGCAAGAGGAAAATACTGTAAAATGTACATTTTAAAAATAACGGTGCGAACAGAATATAAAAATAGTCGCCTGTGGCAGACTTGCATATGTATTTAAGAATTAAGGAGTTAATTTGAAACTATAAAAACGTAAACATTCTGTTTGTCTGAGTACCAAAATCAATATTTTAGTTGGAATACATAGTTTAACTCTACTTAATTCAAAAATTCTCCTTTTAAAAGAGAGAAAGATTCAAACACTTTTTTTTTAATGCAAAGTGCCGGTACCTCTGTACATTTTTAAAATATTACTATGACAGAGATCGTAAGCTTCAAGGACTTTCAAGCATCTATTATCAGAATTATTATGAAACAACATTTGACTATTTAATGAAAAAAAAATTTATTTTCATGTATAGCGACCAGTACTTAACCAAATTTCTGGTACTAAAACATCTAAAATTCCCTGTATCCCTCGATGTGTACGAACCCTGTATTATAATGAAGAATAAAAATTAGAAGGTTAGCTATACGATCACTTGATCTCTTCATGAGTCTCTAGAGGTTTATCCATACGGTTACGAGACGTATAAGAAAAACAACATTTCTTTAATATTATTTCAGTAACAAATGTCAGACCTCTTAATCTACTTTTTCACACATATTCACCTAAATTAGTTTGCACTTAATCGATTTAAAGCTTAAGCAGTTAAAGTTTGACACTTTTATGTGTAATCAACATTTATCGATCTTAATGCAGCAACAACATTTCCTAAAATATAATTTTCAAATCAAAAACGAGAAATTCCATGTGTTAAAGGTGTGACACACATATCACACTTGATTTCTGTCAAATCAGCAACAGAAAGTAAATATATATGTTTTTTTAATATAAAAATAATGTTTACGAAAATACACCCTACTTATTAAAGCAAATAAATCTTGCTTAAATATAAAAATATTTAACCCTTTGCGGTTAACTTACACTAATGTTTGCGGTTTTAGTTCTACTAATGGATATTTGAAATATACGCTGAATCTCAAAAACTAAGGCCCATTTGAAGAAACCCTTTCACAAGAATAATTAGTGGCATAAAACCAATAAAATGCATTGAAACAGAGTTCGCACACTCCTTATATTTTGTAAGTACCATAATTTCGGGTGTATAAGCCGCGGCTCAAACAATTCTTTTTAGACCCAGAAATCTTATTTAGTGATTGAAGACAAATATTTATGGCGATCTAACTAGTTATATTTGTTTCTTAAAAAATTCTGGGTCGAAAAAGAATTGATTGATCTGCGGCTTATACACCCGAAATTACGGTACTCTGGCACCACATTTAATAAGAAAATTTATTTTTAATTTTTAAGAAACATAATTCGCAAACACCTCTTCGGTTCGCAATTTTCGCAATGTTTTTCTATAGTTAAATACATTGAAAATACTGTAAAAAATTAGTGGTAGAGTTGTGCGAACTCTGTGAAATCATCAAAATAAGTGCGCACCATTGTAAGTAGTAATCCATCTGACTCCAAAAGAATGATTAACTCTTTGAGTTCTGATGTTTAAATTTTCTACCACTTAATTTTAATTCCGAAATGTCACAGTGGCACTGAAATATTTGACCAAATTTATTTGAAAAAGTTTTAGTTCATTTTTCCATGTACATCTTAAGCCGATATTTTACTTTGCAAAATGCTGGTTGCCAATGTGACATTTAGAATTTTGAAAACAATTGCCCACCAGAGCACAAAGGTTAAATGCCAACCAATTCGAATCATAAAATTCTTCAGAAAATAATAAATACGCGCTCCCAGAAAAATATGTTCAGTAAGTAAGATGAATTTTTTTTTAAATATTCTGGCGTGAAATATTATTTTAAAACTTATGGAAATTTTCCGGACATTTTAACTTATCATTACAATTTACATTCGAGAAAATCGATCTAGAATTTTTTCTACTTTGTATTTCATTCTGCATACAATGGCGAATCGAGAATTTAATATAGCGAACATGAAAATTTCTAGATTTATATCCTCGGGGGCGTCGTGGAAGTTTTTTTTAGTTTCAAAATGTGTCCGCAGTTTTAAAGTATAAGAATTTAAAGATAAATGTAAAAAAAAATACTTAATTCATACATAGTTGTATGGATATGTTTTACACTTCTACACATAAAATAGCTTTGTAGCGAAATGGTTTAAAGCCCTTGCTTTTAAATAAAATAATTTTTTGTTTATCTATAATATAGTAATATCGATTCCTTAAGTCACCATTTTCCTACTTAATAAAAGAAATATCTTTTTACACGAAATTTCTCATTTTAGATTGGAAATGATGTTTCAGAAAGTCATTTCTGCTGTATTAAAATATGATATAGATATAAATAAATGATAAGTAAACTTAACAATATTTTATTTAAGAGAATAGGATAATGCATTTTGCATACAAAACTATTATAATAAAAAGCTATTTGCGTAAAATTAGCTGAAACGGCCAAAACTTTTGTTCATTTTAAAATTCAGATATAAACCACAATTAATTTTTGTAAATAGTAGTATTAACCGCTTAACACTAGAACCGCGGCAACGGGTCATTTTGTCCCGTATCATATGGAAAGATGTCGATTCGAACGAGAAAACTCTTAATAAAATAAGCTAAATATATGCTGAGCAAAAATATATTTAATAAATAACTTAAACAGTTTTAAATGAAAATTCCGGTGAGAAATATTTTTATAAAATTTGAATGAATTTTCCCGCTGTTCTAGTGTTAACTGATCAATACTTATGAAAAAAACTTTCAAAAAATGCCCCCCCCCCCCTTTTTCATGTCATTTACAGAATTTTTAGTCTTTTATCACCGATTTTTCAGAACAGAAATTTTTGCCTGACTGAATCAGAAAAATGCTCGTATTAAATAATGCAAAATTTACAATAAAAATTTATTGGCGGGAATAATAAATCACGATTGGAATATGGATGCCCGTATGTGATACGGACAAACCATGATTGGCAAGAACACGTTGCTCATATGACGTACAGCCAAATCAGGGGAACTGTTTAAAATCTGGTAATATTCGAGACGAAAAACATTCGTATACGCCTTTACAAGTACCATAATTTTCGGCGTATAATCTGATGGTAAAGCAATTCTGCTTGGACCCAATAAATGTATTCAGTAATTGAAGAAAAAAAATAACACTATCTAAGAAATTGCATTTTATTTAACACTAAAACCGCGGAGATGGGTCTTTCTGACCCGTACTCAGTGAAAAGATGTCGATTCGAATCAGATAAGTCTTCTAAAATAATTTACATAGAAGCTGAACAAAATTTATTTAAAATAAATAAATTAAATAGACTTAAATAAAAATTCTGATGTGAATTACTTTTATAAAACTTTTGTAAAATTTCCCACGGTTCTAGTGTTAAAAAAATTTTTCTTAATCAAAAAATCATTGTTTGACCTGAAAATTAAGGTAATAACGAAAGAGAATATAGGCTGCTAGTAGAAACTTATTTTTATTGTTTTTTCTGTCAGTTTTACAAAATATTTTATGCCTAATGTAATTCTAAAACTTCGAGAGAAGTCATACTTGTTTAGAAAAACGTTTGTCAATAGTTTAAAACAATAGTCCTCATTTAGTCCTCTGTTTATTGCTTTACTTTTAATGATTTTACCAGCAAAAAAGTTCGTTAATATATGTTGATTGAAAACTTTTTTCCCCAAACTGCATATGTTACCAAACAATTTTATTATATACCGTAATTTCGGGTGTATAAGCCGCGGATCAAACAATTTTTTTTAGACCCAGAAATCTTATTTAGTGGTTGAAGACAAATATTTACGGCGATCTGACTAGTTATATTTGTTTTTTAAAAAATTCTGGGTCGGAAAAGAATTGTTTGATCTGCGGCTTATACACCCGAAATTACGGTAATTACTTCTTTATGCGTCTTATTATTATCCAAAAAAAAGGCCAATTACATTTTACAAACGTAAACTTTTTTTCTGATATAAGTTTTGAAAATAGCTTTTGCATGATGTATTTGCACTATTGATTTTATCTTCTTTCCTGGAACTTTCAAGTACATCAATTCAAAAATAACGCAGAAAATTTTGCATTTTGCTTAGATAAACCCTTAAATCAGGAATCCAGAATAGAATTTATTTGACGATTTCATATGAACATAAATATACTTATGTATAAACATGGTGGTGTAACCATGGTGAATGCCCAAAACCGGTAACATGGTAAGGTTTTCTTCTTGATTCACAGCAGAAAATTTTCTGGCTATGTAAGGCGAACATAGCTTTCAAAAATAACCAGCATTTAGAGCACTTGAGCATCCAGACTTGTTACATCATTGAAACAGGAAAGTTTAGAAATCCTTGAGTGTTTTTACACAAGCAATAAAAAAAGTAATATTTGCCTAAGGAAAATATAGCTTTTTTGAAATTATGTTACTAAACCCACGAGATTTTTAAATCTCAAGATTTTAAGAACTTCACCTTTTATATAAAGACTTTAATTTAACAATTTAAAATACTTGAGAGAGATGTTACAAAATGTTATTAAAAAGAATATTGCCCAGTTAAACTGATGGCATTAAGCTAACAGGCTACACATATTAATTGTATATTACAGCCGTATATTTTCAAGGGCTAATGTTTTCGAATAAAAAATGAAGTCAGGAAATAGCTCCTCACATTTATTCTTTTTATTCTTAATCATTGAACCCCCTAAACTAATCAGGGATATGATTTATCATATAAAAAACCTATATAAAAAATTTGAAGCAAATCGTATAATTCTTCATAAAAGCCCATTTATATAATTTAAGAGGGGTTATGCCCCTTCTTTATACTTAATCATTAAACGTCAAAAACTGACTATTCGCCTTACCAGAAAGAATCTACATCCAAAATTTTAAGCAAATCGGATGATTCTGCATAAAAACCATTTATCAAATTTAAGGGGGGGGGGGGGGTAATACCCCTTTCATACTTAACAAAATAACACAGAACTAATTAGGGAAGCATCTTATCACAATGAGCCTGCAACAAAAAATTGAAGCAAGTCGGTTAATTCTACATGAAAAACCATTTACCTGAATTAAGAGGGGTAGTCCCACCGATTACCCATTTATACTTATCCAATGAATTCCAAAATGAAATCAGGGAAGCGCGTTATCAGAATGAACATATATCCAAAATTTGAAGCAAATCAGTAAAATTGCGTGAAAAACCCATTAACCTGAATTAATGGAGGGGGTTTACTTCCCATTACTTCCCTCTTAGACTTATCGAATGAACTCCCAAAACTAATCACCGTGGTGCCCGCATCAGAATGATCCTATGTTTAACATTTGAATGAAATATGATAAATCTGCATGAAGAACCGATTTATCCAAATTAAAGGTGGGAGGTTGGCCTCTATTCCCTCTCTTTATACTTATGCATTGAATACCCAACACTATGTCAAAAACTGTTGTTAGTTTTCGTTTTTTTCAAAAACTAAAACAAAATCACATCACCTTTTTCATTTACGTATAAAACATTTCATATTTATTTACTTAAAACAGGTGTCACAAATAAAAAATTAAAAAGTTGACATGATTCGGTTCAATCATAAGAACCATATTCATAACACATAAAATCAGTAAAAACTCTACTAGGAGTTTCTACTGATTTTAGGTGTTATGAATACGGTTCTTATGATTGAATTTTTTATTTTTTATTTGTGACGCCTGTTTTAAGTGAATAAATATGAAATGTTTTTATACCCAACATTAATCACGGAGGTGCCTCATCAGAATGATCATATATCTAAATATTGAACAAAAACTGATAATTCTGTATGAAAAATCCATTTATATAAATTAAGCGGAGGGGTATTATTCTCCGTTTATTCTCTTATACTAATCGAATGAACTCCCAAAATTAATCAGGGAAGCGCCTTATCAGAATAAACCTATATGGAAAAATTCTAGTGAATCGGATATTTTTATCATGAATTATTGCGTTACATACATACATACAGAACGGACGGGCACATAAGCTCTCAGGCTTTGACAGCATGTGAGTTAAAAACAAGAAATATTGACATGTTTCGACTGCGGTGGACGTAGCATAGCTGCGAACGTGTACGGTTTTTTCCTACCACAAAAATTTTATTAAAATTTTATTTAAAACAATCGCCGAAATCTGTCGAAGTCAAACGATGATAGACATAAATTTCTTTAACCCATTAGTGCCTAGCGTCCCTTTTTAGGGACGCTTCAAAAGGTGCATGTAGCACTGTTTTTGACGCCGGTAAAAAAGAACAGCAATCTTTATTTTATTTAATTGAGGCATTTTCGTAATCAATGAACTAAATTTAATTCTTTTAAAAATAGTGGTGCCAACCGAATAAAATTTGCGCAAAAGGTGGTGGGCACGAATGGGTTAAAATCTTTTTTGTAGGAATAAATCCGTACAAGTTGCCAGCTAAGCAATAGCTACGGTGGAACTTTTATTTTTAAGTCAACGGAATTTATACAAACGATTAAAATGCATAGCTGCCAACTTTCAACTAATCTTCCGTACCTGGATTAGTTTGATCCAGGTTAACGTCATTTCAAACCAGAAAATATATTTCACGAATCTTTATTTTTTTATTTTTAGGATTGTTACTGGAACATACTTAATTTCATTTCTTTGAAAAATTCTGGTTCGAAACTCATTAAACCGGGGTCAAATTAACGCATGCATTACGGATAATCGATGTCAGGTTGGCACCTATGAAAATGACAGACGATTTTTGGTTTTCTAACATAAATTGATTCTTGGTGATAAAATATGTAAAGATAAGATTTTATTTTGTCAGATATTTTTGAAAAAGAGAATTTAATCATAACATTGTCTTCACTATTGTTTAAAATAAAAAATAATTTCAATTTCAAAATGACAAAAGTAAAAGATATCTAATAAGCTTTAATATTATCCATTTTTCCCCTTTTTCCACAAAAAGGATGTAATTTGGTCGCCATAATTAGGAATATTTAATTCAAATTGAACAAAAATTAATATCTCGGAAACTTATTCAATTTTTTAAATCCAGTGGCGGTAACCAAAACAAGTAACATTGTGATTTTTTTTTTCTTGATTCATAGCAAAAAATTATCCGGTCAGGTAAGATGAACAGAGCTTTCAAAAATTACCAATATTAGGAGCACTTGAGCACCCACCCTAATTACGCCACTGAATTCTAATACTAGTTTTGAGCTCTGCGAATTAATACGTATTTTTTATGTTACCGTAATTTCGGGTGTATAAGCCGCGGATCAAACAATTCTTTTTGGACCCAGAAATCTTATTTAATGATTGAAGACAAATATTTACGGCGATCTAACTAGTTATATTTGTTTTTTAAAAAAATCTGGGTCGAAAAAGAATTGTTTGATCTGCGGCTTATACACCCGAAATTACGGTAATTATACTGCATAACATTCCAATTTTTAGGAAAAATGGACCTAAAACATAATCTGTCGTTTTATAAATTGGATTAATTATCCTTTTATATATATGTACAGGGTGAGTCATCATTATCTCAAGCAATAGGCTATCTCCTTAAATATTAGACCTAGGCAAGTACTTCCAATTGCAAAGTTTCGGAAAAAGAGGCACAAAATGTGATGACATAAATTGCAATTCCGTGGGGATCTATTTGAAAAAATACAAAAATAAAACTTTTATACGCCCCCGTAGGGCAAAATTCCCAATTAGGAAGCTATTCTTTATCCATTCCTGAATTAATTAAAAAAATTCATCTCTATATCTAAAAATCTCACAGAGATATTAAAATCCAAATTTCTTCTAAATTCGTGAAGTACACCACTTCACCATGCTTCTAAACGAAGAGTTTTTGATTTTTTTCGAAAGCAAGATAGGGATCATCCACAACTTGTCCGTTATTAAATATCGGTTTAAGACAGTGCGTCTCATTTGGACATAAAAACAACTTGCAGATTTAACGCTAAACCTGCTTTCAAAATATGCTGGTAGTCTGCACTACAGGTCTGCATGGGTCGAAATATCTAGGTCCGGTCCCGAACCGACCCATAAGATAAAAAGTTCGGCCCGATCTGGAAAATTGTTAAAATCATAACCCAGTCCGGCTTCAAAAATAATAAAGCCTTGAATAGTTTTTTACTTCGATAGTTTTTTACATACAGGGTGCGTAGTCTGGAAGCACCTTGTAAGGACCTTTTACCAGAATTTTTATAATGTAATATTTGTTTTATTTAACGAAAAAGAAATCCTTTTTCAGATGTAACAACCAGTACTTTAAAGAATTTCTGATACTAAAAGAATTAAAATCCTCTGAGTTTCTTGATGACTACGCACCCTGTACATAGTTTTTTACTTCGATATGGTTAAAAATTATTTCGTATAGAGGAGTTCTGACCAAAAATACTTATTATAGCATTTCGTTTTTCATATTTATGCTTTTTAGTATTAAAGAAGTACCAAAAACTGTGATATATTTATTTTATCAATGAACCTCTAGTTACGTAAATGTTTTATTTATACTTCAATGCCGTTAATCCATATTCCATGTGTTGGAGACTAACTCCTTGAAGGGCGACAGTATAAAATATATACCACTTAATTTTAATTGTGAAATGCCACATTGACACCAGAATTTTGAAATGCAAATTTTAATTTTACCAAGTGCATGAAGAAAAAAAAAAGCATTTATCTATTTTGAAATAAATTTGTTTTTAAATTCTGGTGTCAATCAATCATTTCAGGATTTTATGGAAAGAAGTGCTTTGCCCCTCAAGGGGTTAAAAAAGGCTATACAGTAAAACATGTTAAGACAGGATCAATAGAAAAGGGAAAAAAGTACGTTATAGACATTATAGATCAGCCCGGCCTGAAAAAAATTAAAATCATAGCCCGAATCAGAGCCCTTCCCAGAATTTCTACATAGTTGCTTATATCGATATGGTTAAATGTTGTTTCATATGGTTAAGTTCTGACCAAAAATATTTAAAGTAGTTTTTCCTTTTTCATGTTCATAATTTTTATTTTTAACGAAGCGCAAAAAAGCTGCTGTATTTTATTGATTAGTTTTGTTTGATGAATCTGTATTTATACGTAACTGTTTCAATTTTCCTTTAACCCTTTGAGCTCTGGTGGGTAAATTTCTTCAAAGTTCCAAATGTCCCATTGACACCAATATTTTATAAAGAATAAAGCCGGTTAACGATATACATGAAAAAATGCATTAAACCTTTTTCAAATAAATTTGGTCGGATTTTCTGGTGTCGTTGTAACATTTCGGAATTAAAATTATGTGGTAGAAAATTCTACCATCAGCGCTCAAAGGGTTAATATCGTTTGCTATACAGTAAAATCTTTTAAGAAGGAATATCATGTGAAAGAAAAAAATGCGCTATAAATAAGTCCTTTTCTTAGGATATATAAATGTAATTTATTTTTTATCAGGTATTATTATGTTCACTTGGAGTTAATTTTTTCTGTTTACAACAGGGTTGCGTCATAGGCAAATTCGTTTTCACTTGTTTTAGTTTATTTATCTTTTTCCCTTTAATCTACAATCCTTGAAAAAAAAAAAAGAATTTTAAAGTTTTTGTTGTAAAATAATGCCGGTTAAAAAATATTTGCATTTTTTGTAAAAATTTTTGGGATGAGCAAATTTTACTTATTTTTGCACAGATCGAGACCGGAACTGAAAATTTAGCCCCGTGCCGACCTAGGAAGAAGGAAGCTAGCCCCAGTTCGGAATGAAAAAACATGTTAGGCCTGGCCAAGTTTTCAGTAAAAAGTAAGGTCCCGGACCTGGTCCGGCCCAACCCCACAATACAGACTTTTTTAACCGCCTCGCTGGGACGAAAAAAACCTGAACTTCTCAGGGCTAAAGTTATGAAAAAAAATCCTAATCGGCAGGTTAGAAAAAGCATTGTTTTAAATAACTGGCAGACATTTAAATAGTACAGAAAGGAGGAAAAATTGGCAAAAATGAAACTGAATCGGAAATTTAAGTACAGAAAGAAGTTATTTTTTCACATGTAACTCTTAAAAAGCAACTTAAACATTTTATTAGAAGCCAATCTCTGTTTAAAACTTTAAATCCTTTTTTTTTTTTCATGTTTTCTCGTCTTTAAATTATTAACTTATGAATGGTTGAAGAAATAAGGTTCAAACATGGAACTTGTCTTTTTTTAACGTTAATTTTGTTTCGGCAAATTTGAAAAAATATTTACTTTTGAACATACAATTTTTGAAAAAATAAGTTACATTATTTTAAAAATAAATTTTGTTAATATTTTTAAACAATGTATTTCATCGTCGATTTCTATTGCAAATATTTCTGAAAATAACCGCGAAAATTAACTTTCGGAAGTGGTATTTTAAAAACTGATCTGTGGTACCCTTGTTCTTTCTAAGGTAATATTTAACGTGTCAAGAAACTATGTTTATGTTGTTAAAAGTAATTGCAATGAGCAATATATTTAGATCTGCAACTGGCAATAGTTTTATGTTGTTTTTATATTAATGCTTGAAGCCATTAATAATCCAGATAGATTTCGACTAACATTCGAGGAACATTATGTTTGTTTAGAAACAAATTTAAGAATGATAAAAAAAAAATAATAGTCGTCATTTACACGTCTGTTTAATGTTTTATTTTCAATTATTGTAAAAGAACGAACATTCGTTAAATATTTGTTCATTGAGATTTTTTTCCTAAATGATATACGTAAATAAAACGTTTTCTTATAGGAATACACCCCTTTTCAACTTAGTACTATGCAAAAGAAAAACACGTAAGTATTCAAAAACCTAACCTTACTTTTTCTGAAATAAATACTTCAAATAAAGCTGTTCTTTTGCATGAAGTATTGGTCATATTGATTTTTGCTTTCCCGAATTTATCCAGAACACCAATTCCAAAGTAACGGTAAAAAACAGTTTCATTTTGCTAAGATTAACCCATAAATCAAGAATATGTAAAAGAATGCGTTTCAAGATGTCAAATGGATATCAATATGCAAACATGAACTTGAATATGTAGGTGCTTAATCATACAAAACAACAAAGAAAAGAAAGAAGGTATTTTTATAACTTTAAAATGAATTTTTTTTAATTTAGTTTGCTTATACTATATACTGCATAGTCCTGCGTATAACACACGACTCATTCAAGCATATTTGGAAAAATGAGTTTTTTTTTTAAATGAAATGTAAGTCATTACCCTTTAGTTATTATCTTTTATCACTACGTATTATTTTTTATTATTACATATTATCCTTCAGTTGTTAAAAATTTCTAAATATATTGGTTTCAATCACAAACTATGCACCGAATATCAATATTTACGCAAGCCTTCGAATTTTCAAGGCGTCTGATACAACTATTTGCCATCAGAAACTTTCTATTTAACCCTTTGAGCTCTGGTAGGTAAATTTCTTAAAAATTCCAAATGTCACATTGGCAACAGTTCTTTGCAAAGAAAAAAATCGGTTAACGTTATACGCGAAAACATGCATTAAACCTTTTTGAAGTAAATTTGGTTTAAATTTCTGGTGTCATTGAAACATTTTGGAATTAAAATTATCTGGTAGAAAATTCTACCAGCAGAGCTCAAGGGGTTAATAGTTAAATAGAAGAATTACTAATCACTTTATTTAACAGCATAATTTATATCAAAAAATACGATTATCTAATGCAGAAAATATTGTTAGTACGTTAAATGCCAGTCACGTGATATCCCATGGGTGTCGCTGTTAGGTTTCTAAGTAGAATAGTGCCACCGTCACAGTAAAACGGCTCGTAATTTTCATACTGGCCAATAGGGAAAAAGATCGGCTTTCATGGAATGGGGATGGCCAATTCTAAATTCAATTTCACCAAAACATTGTAATGAAAAATTTATTTTTATTAAATACGTGAACAAAAGCATTTACTTATCCTTAACATCTTTATCTTTTTGTTATAATTTCTCATGTCGCTTACTCATTTCGGTATTTTGAAAGTGGAATTACCATGCCCCTAATATGGTTAAAGGATTAGGTAGAACTATGAGCGGAATGTACGCAAGTTTCTTGGTACACTCCTTGGAATTTCCTAGAAGTCTCCCAGCTTCATTCAATATTAGAAAAACTCTATTCAACATTATAATTGCCGAATCCACAAACTTTATGTTCATACAAAGAATTTGCGATACTTTTTTGCAGGTAAATAAGGCCAAAAATTCTGTAAAAAATTAATAAAACTGTGCAAACCCTGTATACGTTACTGAAAACTTTCTTTTAATTGGATAATAGTGGCTTTAGTTAAGAAATGATTTTTGCTGGATTAGACGGATAAAGATTTTCAAGATTTTTTTTTTTTCAAATTATGGTACACTGTATACACTAGCACTGGGATGTCAAGCCCATTTGACAGAGAGAAAATGGCTACAACTTAAAAAAAAATCATCGACTTGTTCATTGAAATTAATTATGACATTAATCATTTCGATCGCGATGGTACAGTTTTGGACCACGTAATTTTAATTCCTAAATGCTACACTGCCACCAGAATATTGGCATGAAATATTTCCTTTTATCAAGTACGTGAACAAGCTTTTCTGACAAAATTCGGAGAAAGGAAGATATACTGTATTAAACAAAGTTGGTGATTTATTTTTGTGTGATTCCAAGGTGATAGGTTATTTTCTTTCTTCAGTGGAGCATTTCCACAGTATCTGTTTCAGAGCTGCCAAGTCTCCGGCTTTTTCGATACCAGTAATTTAGTACGGAAAAAGTTTCTTTATTTAATCGGAATATTTAGGAGATTTAAAGTAACCAGATTTTCTCTAAAATAATAGTGGTGTGCAAAAAGCCGGAGGCTTGGCAACTCTGCTGTTTAAGATAGAAAGCGCTCAAATGACATGTGCAACAGTGGTGGTGTAGGATGTATACAACATTATTTGTTTGAACATTATTCGTTTACGCCATATACATTTAATCCTTTGAGGGGCAAAGTACTTCTATTCTTAAAATCCTAAAGTGATTGATTGATACCAGAATTTAAAAACAAATGTATTTCAAAATGGATAAAAGCTTTTCTTTCCGTATTTGATAAAATAAAAATTTTCCTTTCAAAATTCTGTTGTCAATGTATCATTTTGCAATTAAAATTAAGTGGGATATACTTTATCCCACTATCCTTCAAGGGGTTAAATTCAACAGGAACTGTAAATTGAGATGGAACATACAAAACCTTCTCTTCACCCGTTCGAAAGATAGAAAACTGTGTGCTATGTACAGTACACTTAATAAAAAGTATTCATATATTAGGTATAGGTCAGAGCTCTTCAACCTGGTCCCCGGAGAAGCACCAGGAAAAAAATTACAGATTTTTTTGCCATTTTAAATTTTCGAATATCTCCGAATCAATAAACTCTCGATTTCTGTAAGTATTTTCTGGTGTTCCGCGGGAGCCAGAATGGAAAGCCCTGGTACTCATTTTGACAATTTTACTTATGTAAATATTTGCGTCCTATCATACTGTGAATATTTATCAATGATTTACAACAAACATTTTGTGGGGTTTTGCTCAACATTGTGCCTTATACAGTAACTCACTATTGTTATGTGTGTTGTTATTTTTATTCTGATGATGAAAACTATATCAAATGTTTCGCAACATTGTTAGGATTTACTGATGTACATCTGACTGTATATTACTTTCTGCTTGTTGTTTTGACTGCGTTCCTTATCTGCAGCATTGGTGATTGTAGCGGGAATTTTCCGCCGGAGCGGAATGGATCCTATGCCATTTTTTGGTTGTTGCTCCAGTCGGGTGATCAAGTATATGATCAAAACTCTTTTGCTTCTTTTGAATATATATATATACAGGGTGTCCGAAAAGTCTGGAAATGGCCGAATAACTCGAGAAATACATATGAGATTGAAAAACGTAAATATACGTGTTAAATATTTTTAAATAAGCTACTCAGTGATACCAAATTTGATCTTCGCAACCGACCCCCTGGGGGTCAGAGGGGGTCCAACTTTAAAATCTTAAATTATAACCCCCATTTTTTATTGCAGATTCGGATTCTACGGACAAAAATACATAACTTTTGCATTTGATGTTTATTTCAAATCCTCGTTTATCACGGTGTATTCGAGCATATTAAATCGATACATATTTCGGCTTTTCGAACGGGATTTTCCCTAATCGAAACTGATTGGGCAGAATTTTTGACGTCAAATTCCCCGTCTTTTGCAGAAATAGCGTTTCCTGAAAATCACCCGTGGCGATTATTTCAATAGTGCTACACTGTTAAAAATTTCACCCATTTGCTGCAGCGTCACTCCACAGCTATTATAGAATATCTCTTTTGTGACCAATGAAAGTGCTCCATAACACAGTAAAGTAATCGTTTTCTATAAAAGTGGTGGAGTGACGATGCAGCAAAAGTGTCAATTTTTTACAGTGTACTTTACTGTGTTATGGAACATTCTCATTGGTCATGAAACAGATATTCTATAAAAGCTGTGGAGTGACGCTACAGCAAATGGGTCAAATTTTTAACTGTGTGTAGTACTATTGAAATAATCGGCCCGGGTGATTTTCAGGAAACGCTATTCTTTCAAAAGACGAGAAATTTGATGTCATAAATTCTCCCCAATTAGTTTCGATTAGGGAAAATCCTGTTGAAAAAGCCGAAAAATGTATCGATTTAATATGCTCGAATACACCGTGATAAACGAGGATTGGAAATAAACATCAAATACAAAAGTTGCGTATTTTTGTCCGTAGAATCTGAATCTGCAATAAAAAATGGAGGTTATAATTTAAGATTTCAAAGTTGGACCCCCTCTGACCCCCATGGGGTCGGTTATGAAGGTCAAATTTGTTATGACTGAGTAGCTTATTTAAAAATATTTAACACGTATATTTACGTTTTTGAATCTCATATGTATTTCTCGAGTTATTCGATCGTTTCCAGACTTTTCGGAAACCCTGTATATATAATTTTTGATGTCATTTACTCATTTCGGTATTTTGCGAATGAAATTACATTGTTCTTCAAAGGGTTAAAATAAGTCGAAAAAAGGTATTTAACACTAGAACCGCGGTGGCGGGTCATTTTGACCAGTACCAAATGAAAAAGTGTCGATTGAAACCAGAACTTTCTTCGCAGAAGGAGTTACGCATGTTCCGATTTAAAATAGTTTAAATAAATAATTTAAATATTTTAACTAAAAATTCTGGTGTAAAATATTTTTTATGAAATTTGAGTATAATTACCCGCGGTTCTAGTGTTAGCAAAAGATAAAGCAATTATTCTTCTAGCTAACAAGCACCGTAATTTTCAGCGTATAATCCGCGGATAAAACAATGCTGTTTTGACCCAGAAATATTTTTAGTTAAGAATCAAATATTAACTGCGTTTTGAAACGACTTTTAGAAATTTTCTGGGTCGAAAAATTATTGCTTGATCCACGGATTATAATACGGAAGTTACGATACCTTCTCTGTCATGCATAAGACTTCCAATATAAGTTATAGATGTATTAATCCGCCAGGACAGCCGCGAGGTGTTTTGACACCCTGAAATCGGGCTGTTTATAAATATTTTTTACTTTTTCACCAATAAATATAAATAATAACCATCAACTTATTCAGTCGCAGAAAATTATATGAAATTCTGCTAGAAAATGAGTTGAAGATTATATTTTTAAAAAATAGTGGTGACAACTGTAAAACCCATACGCACTATGGGTCTATCAGGACCGGTGCGCGTCCTTCCGGGTTAATGTAAGTAATTATTTGTGTACACAAAAATGTAGCTATTTTATATATCTGCATAAAACTTTTCAAACTACAAGCATTACAAAACTTTCATTATTATCATTGTAATTATGAATATATTTAGAATATAACAGAGAAAATAATAAACAATATTATTGTTTCTCGCTTTAGTTAAAACATCAGTAACAGAAATTTTGACTTTCTTTATACAGGGTGATTCCGAATTTTTTTTACAATAAAAGAGGGGTGATAGTACACATCAAGACAAACAATATTAAATAGGAGACCAAGGGTCCAAAACGTTTTCCTAAGGAAATAGCCGCCATTAAAGTTTAGGGACCAAAATTTCAAATAAACATAAAAAACGGAAAAATCGGTCGATTGATTTGCGGTTTTCACTAAAATTATTCTTTATGTCGGCATTTTCTCAAAATTAAATTATAAAGATAAATTTCAAAAAATGCCGATAGAGGGCGCTTTAGACTTTGGAGTAAAGAACAACTATTTTTTGCCGGTATTTTTTGCATCTCATTAAATGTTTTCGTAAGCTTAGACTGCAACTTAAATTTTGAGCTCAAAATCTGTAGTTGGGAGTGGTTAAGTAACACAAACTGAGCTGTGTTCAGAGGGTTCAAATTTCAAATGATTATAAAAAACGGAAAAATTGGTCGATTGATTTGCGGTTTTCACTAAAACTATTCTTTATTTAGGTATTTTCGTGAAAATAAATTATAAAGATAAATTTCAAAAAATGCCGATAGAGGGCGCTTTAGACTTTGGAGTAACGAAACGCTCTTTTTTGGCGTCATTTTTTGCATCTTATTAAATGCTTTCGTAAGCTTACACGTAAACTTAAATTTTGAGCTCAAAATCTGAATAAATAGGAGTGATTAAGTAGACAAACTCAGCTGTGTTCAGAGGGTTCAAATTTCAAATAATTGTAAAAAACGGAAAAATTGATCGATTCGTTTGCTTTTTTTGCTAAAACTAATTTTTAAATCAGCAGTTTTCTTGATCAATCAGTATTTTCTTGAAAATAATTTTTAAAGATAAATTTCACAAAATGCCGATAGAGGGCGCCTTAGACTTTGGAGTAGCGTACAACTATTTTTAACTGTTATTTTTTTAATCTCATTAAATGCTTTCAAATGCATAGACTTAAATTTTGGGCTGAAATTCTGAATCGTTGGGAGTGTTTAAGTAGCGAAAAATTGAATTGTACTCGAGGAGGAAAGAGGGTTAAATTTTAACTCCTGAACACACTTCAGGTTGCGCTTCGTAACTCCTCATAAAGGATTCAGGATTTGAGCTCAAAATTTAAGTTTAAATCTAAGCTTCCGAGAACATTTAAAATGCTTTCGCAAGCATTTAATTAGAACCAAAAAATAATGGTTAAAATGAATTGTTGGTTACTCAGAAGTTTAAGGCGCTCTCTGACGGAATATTTTGAGATTTATCTTTAAAAGTTATTTTCAAGAAGATACTGATTTAAAGAATAGTTTTATTTTAAACCGAAAACGAATCGACCAATTTTTCCATTTTCTATAATTATTTTAAATTTGAACATCCCCCTCCCCCTTGAACACAGTTCAGTTTGTGCTACTTAACCACTCCCTACTATTCAGATTTTCAGCTCAAAATTTAAGTTTAACACTAGAACCGCGGGAAAAATCACTCAAATTTTATAAAAATATTTTTCACCGGAACTTTCATTTAAAGCAGTTTAAGTTATTTATTGAAAATATTTTTTCTCAGCATATATTTAGCTTATTTAATTAAGAGTTTTCTGGTTCAAATCGACATCTCTCCATAAGATACGGGTCAAAATGACCCGTTGCCGCGGTTCTAGCGTTAAGTCTAACCTTCCTAAATCATTTAAAGAGATGCAAACAATAACGGCAAAAAATAGTTGTTCGTTACTCCAAAGTCTAAAGCGCCTTCTATCGGCATTTTTTGAAATTTATCTTTATAATTTATTTTCACGAAAACACCTAAATAAAGAATAGTTTTAGTGAAAACCGCAAATTAATCGACCAATTTTTCCGTTTTTTTTTTTTAATCATTTGAAATTTGAACCCTCTGAACACAGCTCAGTTTGTGTTACTTAACCACTCCCAACTACAGATTTTGAGCTCAAAATTTAAGTTTGAGTGTAAACTTACGAAAACATTTAAAGAGATGCAAAACATACCGGCAAAAAATAGTTGTTCGTTACTCCAAAGTCTAAAGCGCCCTCTATTGGCATTTGTTGAAATTTATCTTTATAATTTAATTTCAAGAAAATGCTGACATAAAGAATAATTTTAGTGAAAACCGCAAATCAATCGACCGATTTTTCCGTTTTTTATGTTTATTTGAAATTTTGGTCCCTAAACTTTAATGGCGGCTATCTCTTTAGGAAAACGTTTTGGACCCTTGGTCTCCTATTTAATATTGTTTGCCTTGATGTGTACTATCACCCCTCTTTTATTGTAAAAAAAAATTTGGAATCACCCTGTATATTGAAACAAATTTATAATATTTAACGAAAAACCTTTTAATAAAATGCACTTTTTTACTTTCTTCTCCATCATTTTTAAAATATTCCGCCGGAAGGGGACGCTGCAATCGCGATTTTTGTTCCATTTTCAATATTGTACCTACCAAAAGTGTATGAAGTTATGAATTGAAATTTTTTGTGTAAGTGTATGGCTATGGCTAGTATGTCCTCCCTGAATTTGAAAAAAATCCGCCGGAAGGGGGCAATAGCGATTTTTGTGCCATTTTCAATATTGCACCATCGAAAAGTGTATGAAGTTATGCCTAAAACTGAACTAAAATTTTTGTGTACGATTTTTTTGGTATGGCAAGAAGGTCCTTCTTGAATTTGAAAAAAAAAAATCTGCCTATCATTCTATTGTCCATCGGCTCGTGCACAGACGGAAACTCGTTTTTACTCCGATTAATTGACTGAAGCAGAAATTTAAGATGAAAATAAAAGTTGGTATAGTATTGAATTAAAATTATTAAAGAATTAACATGAGTAAATATTTTTTTAAATATTAAAATGTACGTATGAGATAGAAGAAAGTTTTAAGATTGGCACGTCCAACTAGTATAATGTGATAAAAATCATTTTGACACCTAAAAGCACAGATGGGCTATAGTAATTTTTTGCGAATTCTAGATTTTGGCTAAACTGCAATATTAATCAAATATACATTAAACCATAAGCGTTTGAAATCCAGTTTTCAATAATACAGTTTAGATGAACGGGAAACGGAAAATGTTATCTTGCAGCAAATTTGTTTTTGCAGTGTACAAATTTTCTATGCACAAGCATAGAAAGATTTAAATAAAAAATCATATTCAGAAACAGTGATAATAAAATTTTTTGACTACAACCGCCTATGACAAACCTGTTGATAAGAATTTAACTCTTTAAGAATTGATTAATATTTGGAAAAACTATTAAAAATGTACTTATTTTTTAACAGAAATTGAATAATTATAATGCTGATAAATAAAATATGTAATTTAGTCAAATAACATAGAATAAGCATGAGAAATTCTCATTCCTCGATAACCCATTAGGGTGAATTTTGCACCTTAACCGCTTCGCCGTTTTGCCCATGCGTCGTACGGGCAAGAAGAATTTCCTTGATGCATCATTTTAAACTTTTTGACACCATTACTTTTTGAAATACAATTTTATACTGTTTAATTGCAGACCTGTTGAGACTAAATATTACAAATATTTTAGCTTAAAAATTGTGTTCCAAATTTTCAATTTATTGTACGTAAAAAAAAAAAGAATATTTAAGTGGTTAGTGTTTGTTTTTACACTGCTCAAAACAATTAAAGGATATTTGAAGTTTTATATAAAATAAAGATATAAACGAAATTTTTTTGCCGAAAATAGAAGAAGAGAATCACAAATGCAAATTTTTCTGGTTTTCAAACTGTGGAGTATGCAAATTTTGAGTTCGACGTCAAAAACGTCGCTAATGAAATTTGACTTTCAACTGGATAAAAGAGAATGAAGACAAGGATGATCGGCATTCAGTGATTGCTTTGTTTCGATGAGTACGATGTCTCAGCGAAGTCATTTGACAGATTCAGAAGCTTGGAGAATTGTTGGTAGGTTAGAAAGGGGCCAAACTCAAGCCGAAGTAGCGCAAGCCATTGGAGTATCACAAAGTGTCATTTCCAGGATCTGGAACCGTTTTTTGGAGAGTGGATGTGCAGGCCGAAGACCAGGGCAAGGTCGTAGACGGGCAACAACGCCCAATGAAGATCGGTATTTAGCGTTAACAGCTCGGAGACACCGAAACATGAACGCTACTCTTCTCCAAATACACCTTCGCTCGGCTACAGGCACCACGATTTCAACTCAGACTGTCCGAAACCGGCTCCATGCTGTAGGTCTGTATGCTCGCCGACCGATGGTATGTGTTAGATTAACATCAAGGCATCGTCGCGACCGCAGGAAGTGGGCAACCGAGCATGTCAACTGGAGGAGAAATGAATGGAGCAATATTCTGTTTTCTGACGAGTCCCGTTTTTCTGTGCATCCGGATAATAGGCGTATTTTCATCTGGAGGTACCGTGGCAGTAGGAATAATCCTGCGTTCGTGCACGAAAGTGTCACATTTGGCGGTGGAGGAGTATTGGTGTATGGTGGCATCTCCATTGACGGGCGCACTGACCTCTACATCATTCGAGATGGATCTCTGACTGGTCGCCGATATAGGGATGAGATCCTCAGACCTATTGTAGTCCCTTACGCTGCAGCAATCGGAGATAACTTCATTTTAATGAACGATAACTGCAGGTCACATCGTGCAAACCTGGTGGAGGATTTCCATTTCGAGGAAGGAATCGTTCGAATGGAATGGCCAGCGTGTTCTCCAGACATGAATCCAATCGAGCACGTTTGGGACGCTCTAGAAAGATGAGTTTCTGGCCGCCAACAACCCCCACAAACTCTCCAAGAACTGGAAAGAGCTCTTCTGGAAGAGTGGGGCAGAATACCCCAACTCGTCATTAATAGCCTCATTGAGTCCATGCCTCAAAGGTGTTCAACGTTTCTGGCCGCCCGTGGAAACCATACCCCCTACTGAAAATGATTTTCTTTGAAGAAAACACCTTTTCTTATTCTTTTTTTCTCATATGCACAAATTGTGTTTTTTTTTCCTTTTGTACACAAATGCGCAATAATATGCATTTTTTCTGCCAAACATGTGTAATTTATTCTCATATAACCTACTATGTCTGTCGACCATGTATCAATCAGCTAAAAAGTTTCCCAGATACAAAATCCACCTAAAACTGCAATATCCTTTAATTGTTTTGAGCAGTGTACTATACAAATTAATACGAATAGGATCCTTGTTTTTTCAAATTTTTACTACTTCACAAATAATATTTAAAATAATATAAATGCATAAAACATTGATTATCAAATAAAATAAAATTATTATCAGAAATGCTTGATTCATTAGAATCCATAATTTACTCAAACAGAGATCGTACAAACAAAACTCGCACGGGAAATTTCAAAGTGTTTCACATGGAAATGCTAATTAATTTTTTCTGTTTTCAGAAGCTTTTTCCAGTAATTAAATCTCCAGCGCGAAAACATGACATGCATAAGAAATAACGCACAACATCTCAGCCTGTCATATTGATGAGACCGAGAATTAAGAGATTATTCTCGGTCATTACATCACATTTGGTGTTACATAGATGCTAAAATCTCTTAATTATTCCGGAGTCTGAGTCAATATGAACATGTTATCAACCGGAAACTTTGTGTAAAGAAAAATTTCAAAATTAGTGCTCTCGATTATACGTTTATACGCGTATACGTATAATACGTATTATACGAAATACGGATCAACTATACGTATAATACGGCATCGGCGATTATACGTATTGCACAAAACAACATATACGGTACATCGTATATACGGATCTTATCCAAGCGGTTAAACGTATAAACGTTTAAACGTTTTTCATTCAAGATATGAAATTTGATGTTTCAATGCTTTTCTGCGGATTACAGACATTGAGAAATATCCGGTTGAGTATCCCCATCGCGATTCTCTGTTTAAAAAACTACGATGCGTTTACTTAACTACTACTTGTTATGCAGGTATCTAAAAAATCTGAATACGTTTCTCAGTTTAAATTTTGGTTTCTTTCCCAAAAAACTAAGTTATTTATTATAAATTGTCTTACATTAGTTGTGGATAGAATCAAACTAATCTTTGGAAGAGCTGTGGCTCAGTACTTAGTTCTTTTATATTTTCTTGTATCTTAACAAGAAGAAAGTAATGGATTCGAGAAATCTTTCGACTGGTTTACACTTTTTAAGGGTAAGATAGTCCGAAAAATATCTTTTTACAAAATATCTGTCTGTGACTTTGTCTATATGTGGCATGAATTTTGTTCCACCAGTTGCACAGAATGAGTTTTCAGCAATATCATCATCACATAGCAGGCAGTAGGCTCTGTCATTCCTTTTCTCAGCGTACCGCCACACCCAGCTTTTTCTATTCATTTCTAATTGTAATCTAAGCAGAACTGCGTCTATAAATGCTCGTTCTTCTACTCTACGAGATACTTATACTAAGTGTCTGCGTCACGTGACACAATGGTTTTATTTTTCACCATATGTAAATTGTCTTACCGCGGAGGAATTTTAAAATAATTTACATATTTGGTAATTTTTATTATCTTCTTTTTTAAATAATTTAATTATTTTGTCCTCCCAGAATATTTTATGACTTATTTAATGAAAATTAGAAGAAACCTAATTAAACATTGAGTATGTTTAGAGTAACTTACCGGTCACTTACCGAAGTGACCAATGTTACCAACCGATTGTAGGGTAGTATGAAATGAAAATCAAGGCGAATTGTGACGTCAGCTACAGTTCAACAGGATAGTTTTCATTGGTGCCACATTTCGGTTTCGTACTGCCCTACAATCGATAGGTAACATGGGTCACTTCGGTAAATTGCACTGAACATGTATGTTAATTAAAATATTTATAAAGGGAAATACCAAGATCTTGGTTGGAATCCAGATAGTAGATATTTCACTGTTAGTGAAGCGAGATTAGCCAATCAGGAGTCTGATCTTTTGTGAACTTTTTGCGAACTGTTTTAAAAAATATACGCTTTTCATTGCTTGATCTCGTATGTATAAGACATACTATCAGGGCCGTAGCTAGAAGTGAACCATTGGGGGAGGGGGGAGGGCTCGAGAGAATGTAGGGGGAGCTCATATTTTTTTTTCTCTTTCTGACGCTGAAAGATAAATTAATAACTATTCACATTGTAGGTATTATGTTTCTAATTAAACTGTTGTACTAACTTCATTTTATGCTAAGAAAAGTATAGGATGATGAAAATTTTGATTGTATAACTGGTGCAAAATGAAACATCATGTTAACTTCATATGTACATATAAAATGAGGGAGTGTTGACACACTTATTTTAGATACAATTTAGTAACTCTGCAAAACTGTGAAAGGGTCTCAAAACTAAATTAGATTTTTGATCAGAATTTCATTTGAATTTTTGGAACAGAAATTAATTGAGTGACCTTGGAATCTTTTCCAGGGGGGGGGGGGGGCTCAAAATATTCTAGGGAAGGCTGAGCCGCCCATAGCGCCCCCTTAGCTACGGGCCTGCATACTATGCGGATTTCTGTCGTAACGCTACCGATTTCCAAATTATTCTCCATTCAGCGACATAAGACTGGTGAAGTCCGCTATTTAAATTAGATACGATACGGCGAATATACGTATACATTAAATATACGTATTCTTAAATATACGTTTAGTTGATACGCCTTATACGTATCCGGATACGTTTAAACGTATATTCGAAAGTATCCGTATAGCAGAAAAACGTATTATACGGATATACGTATATCGTTTAATCGTATACCTGCTATACGTATCCTATCGCGAGCGCTATTCAAAATGAAGTCGAAAATGTACCCTATATGATAAAGACTCTTTTTCTTATATATTTATTCCGATTTTGACATGCAAATCTTCGTTTAAACTTGGGAATGATTAAGAGATGTTAGTATCTATAGGGTAATTCCATGAGCAGATGTCGTGTAAGTCACGTACTACGATTTTGGATACCAGTATTTTAAAACGGAAAAATGTGGCTTATTTTATCAGAGATGTTTCATTAATTGAATAAGGCCATGCAAACCTTTAAAAAGAAACGGTGGCCAACAATTTTGCAGTTACTAAAAATGTGACTTACACGACAAGTTCTCATGGAAATACCCTATAATTAACACATTCGCTGCCGCTCACGCGCCATCGCGTGATATGGCGCCAACCTTAAGGGGCCACTCGCGCGCCAGCGGGTGATGTGGGGGGTGTCAATAGCTAATCACGCGCTGGCGCGGGAAAATCTTTCACTGATTCTTTATTGTTATAAAAAGTAAATCGGCTTCTGGGAAAAACGGACTTCTACAGTGCGGCATTAACTATCATCACATCTTCACGTAAGCGGCAGCGAACGTGTTAATCATCATCTGGTCTAATACGTATACGCTCAGTAAGCAGAATCACATCCAAAGGAATATTGTGTTTTACTATGGCCTCGGAGCGATTTATTTTTATAGAATAAATCGAAACTTTTACCACCACTGTTTTGTTGCGAAAATTTGATTTTAGATTTATCTTTGAAATGTCGCGGAAACCCGGTTCATGGTGGGTTATTTTGCTATATTTCTTGTAGTAATGTGCCGTAAAAAATTATTTTATAAAACTTTGGAGGCCATAAAAGTGACCACTCCAAAGTTTAGTTTTACGTCATACTGTAAATTTCATTCATTCAATCACATTCCTGGTAAGTTGATATCATTGATTTGAAATTCATGGATCATATACAGGGTGTCCCCTCTCAACGGTGGCCAATGGCTAATTTCTAAACCGTCGGTCATAGACATATAGTTCCAATTGCAAAAATGCTTTAAAAAAGGCAAAGAATTGTTTTTTAAGCGATTTTGGTCAAAAAAATGTTTTACTAAAAAATTACGAAAATTAAATTTTTATACGGTCCCCCGGTCCTATAAGTGATATTTAGTAAAATTTTTCCAACACTCTAGCAAGTAATACAGAAAAGGTCCCATTCATGTAACATTAAAATTGACCGAGTTATGAAACTTCAAACTTCCTGACTTAAACCACTTTTCTATAGCTGAAAACGGATGAGTTCGAGTGAGCTTTAAGGGAACGTACACTAAGTGCTTAAAGTATTATAAAGGGAGTCGATTTCCAACGCTGGTCAAAGGCTATTTCCTAAACTATTTGTCACAGACATATAGTTCCAATTACAAAATGTTTTAAATGATCGATTTAACTGAAGGCGCTGTCACCGTATAAGTTTTACGGTAGTGTTGATTATAATTAATTAACTTCTAGATTGGTTATTAAAATAACTGAAGACATGAATTTCAAAATTCTCTTTATCGAAAAAATCAAATTTTGGGAAATGACGAAAAAACTTTAAATGCATCTATTGGTTTTCATTATAAATTTTGAGATTGCATTGTTAAAATAGTGGAGGTTTGTATAGACTGATAGAGAAATCAAAAAGCGATAAGTGGAGTTTTGAAATTCATATCCTCAATTGTATTTTTACGTATGTTTTATTTTGTAAGCAAATGAAGGTGATTCTTTTCATGATTTTATTTTTAAAAGGTATGTTATTTTGATAAGCTTTTATTTTATTCATAGCTTTCGTATGTAAATTTTCCTAGTTCAAAACTTATATTCAAATTTTAACTCATTTCCAAATATCTGATTGAGGTTCAATTACCATACTTATTTAAACCCGATGACAATGTAATATTAATACGATTTTAGGTGCGTTCCATTTGTTTATTTTATAGGACTACATCAAATTCTATTAGGCTGAGTAATCTAATAGAGCTTTAACTATGTATCATTTTGTAACGATTTGTGACTGTTGCTTTTCATAGTTTAATTTAACAAAATTTCTGTTATTTTTTTACTTATATTTTTAGCACAAATTGTATATTTTACTTTAACATGCAAATGTCAACATAAATTCAGAAACAACATTGTAAATTTTTTTTTTACTCTCAATGTTTAAAGTCAAATTTTCTATCTGATGTTTATTTTTATTTCCAGTAAATTTGTGACTGACCCCTATTTTGCAGCAAAAAATATGCTTCAACATTGAACAGCTATAAATCGGTCAATTTTGATCGCAGAGGAATGGGACTTTTTTTGTCTTACTTGTTAGAGTAGTGGTAAAAAATTTCTAAATATCACTTATAGGACCGGGGGACCGTATAAAAATTTAATTTTCATAATTTTTTAGTAAAACATTTTTTTGACCTAAATCGCTTAAAAAATAATTCTTTACCTTTTTTAAAGCATTTTTGCAATTGAAACTATATGTCTATGACCAACGGTTTAGAAATTAGCCATTGGCCACCGTTGAGAGGGGACACCCTGTATATACTTGGAAATAAATCAATAATGAAAGTGATACAAAACATATCTCTTTACCTGAATTCTCTAAAATACATTTAGGGTATATTTAAACTGTAAAAAAAAAAAAAAAAAAAAAAAAAAAAAAAAAAAAAAACATGAAACGGTAACTGAATGTAATCACACTAGTAAGTTAAACAAAAGATAAAATGCACGACATTCGTTATGAAAAGGCAGGACATAATATAGTTATTCTCTTGTGTGTTTTGTACTTAAATTCCTACACACATCCCATTTTCATCTTTTTTATTATCATAATTTCTCGCCAATAATCTTCAAGTCACAAAAACTTGACAAATAAGAAGTTTCTCTTAATCCTTTCAAGTCTGATGTATCATTAATAGTACATGTCTTTTCATCGAGTATTATTTTATCTTAACAATTACTTAGTTATTTTCGACGTATAGAAACGATAGTATGTGGATATGAATTTCTTATTAGGACTCTATTTATGTGTTAACATTTGAAAATTATAATAATAATAAAAGTTTATTAATTTTTTTGAAACGTTAGCGATATTTTGTAATTTTGTTAATTTTATAAATACATTTCACCTTTATTTTGTTACTATCTTTCGCTCATTAAGTTAAAAATGTAAGTTACTTTTCTGAACCAATTTAATGTGATAAAACGCAAAAAACATTAAAAATTTTTAATACGCTCTCAAATCCTGTTATAATACGTCATTTTCCAAACGTCTTCGAAAATTATCTCTTAGCTTATTATCATATAGATATGAATTGAATAATACACAATATAAGTTTATTGTTAGATTTCAGACAATGAGATAATCTTTAAACTGCAGTAAGTCTATTTGGGATTCTACGATTAACGTTATTTAAATAAAATTAATTTTGTTCTCAGTATGAAAAAAAACAGTCCCGAAAAAGTTATTGAATTATAACATAGTCTTTGAAGGTACTTATTTAAAATTTGATAAAATAATATTTCTGATTTTAAACATTCTATTTCTGATTTTTTTTTAATCCGAAATATAAAGACTGGAAATTACGGTATGTAATTTTTCGGGGTTCGTATGCATCAGAGTTTTTAGTGGATTTTGGTGTTTCAGTACCAGAAGTTTCATAGAATACCGATCGCTATATGTGAAGATTTTTTTTTCATTAAATGACCCAAATATTACTTTACGAAAACTCTGGTAAAAGGTATTTGAAACTTGCGAACCGTGTTTTTTTTTTTTTTTTTTTTTTTTTTTTTTTTTTTTTTTAAATCCTGTTTGGCAAAGCGTTCCAACCTGGCGCATGCGGAATACCAGAAAATTCTTACAGAAATCAAGACCTTCTTGAATCGAAGATATTAGTAGATTTAATAAAGCAAAGATTTCTGTAAAATTTAAACACTGCTGATAGGTATAAATGATGCCTGTTTCTACAAAATCATAATTCTAAAAGCTTATTGGTAATGTTGAAACGTATACTACATCCTAAAAAGTGACTATATCTATTACATTAGAATCATGCAAGAGACAAAACTTGTTTTTGATTCTTTTCGAACTAGCAAAAGCGAACATAGCACTTGTCTTCTGAAGTTCCGATTTATTTTGCAATATCTGTTTCTAAAATATTTAAAATTATATTTTTATAAATGAGAACATTTACATAAATATTGCACATGTGTAATTAAAAAAATGCGTAGTATTTTACGGGTTTCGCAAAATTGTACCACTAAATTTTTACAGTATTTTCAAAGTATTTTACTGCAGAAAAATACTGCGAAACTTGAGAATAAATGTGGTGCATGATAATTCCGTTTCTTAAAAATTAAATATAAATTTTCTTATCAATAATCATGGTGCCAGAGTCCTGAAAAAATATAAGGAGTGTGCGAACCCTGTTATATCATTGATACATTAAAATGTTTGTTTATATATTTTTTTTAAAGTACTCTAAAACATTCTTCGAAACATTAGAAATTATTTTGATGATAAACAAACTAAATACTTACAAGAGGAACTTCCGTCGGCTTTTCTTTACTTTCGACCCCATTCAGCTACTTATTTGTATTCAAAATACCTCATGTGATAAACTTGCATTTAGTTTCAAGGCAAGATAGAGAACATTTTCATTCTTCTTTAATTCATGTAGCTTTTCAAACTAATATGCCCTTCATAACAAATATAACAGAAAATAAATTTCTCTATTAGAAATTTCGTATTCAGATTTATTTGTAAAAATAAATATTTGACGTTCTTGACTTTAGCGCCCAAAGTTTCCGAAACAATATAATAATTAATATTTTCGTTGCATTTAATTAAAATATGAAGGGAATTTGAACACACTACTTCCATTAGTTTAATAAAACTTTTAATAGGAAAATAGAGTTTGGGTTTCACAGATTTGTTTAATCTCGGAAGCACAGTAAGTTTCGGGAAAGTAATCACATTCGAAAGCCTGAAGATTATATTGCATTATCCTCTGAATACGAATAAGCATATTTCAAAATATGCTATTATAATAAGAATTTCTTAAATAAGCTTTAAATCATATCAAAAATATTTTTCGTTGGCGTAGTGGACCTGCATTATTTTATTTAAATTAAAGTAAAACTTTTATTTCATATAATCACAACATACATATCTATATTTATATGTCTAAAGCACTAGAAAGGAAACATTGGAAAAATCTGGGAAGACCTACATACAACAGTGGACTTAAAACGGTTGATTATGACGATGATTATGTTATGTAATAAAAAATATTTCGCCTTTTTACCTTAATTAATTTATCAAAAATTCTTACAATAGCAACTTTTTCCACCTCTCTTTTAATGGGATATGGAATTTTAGAAAAGACAGTGATAGCCTTGAAACGAACATGCACATAAGCGGTTAAGCTCGAAGACGCAGCGGTCTTCCAATGGCTTTGTGCCCCCCCCCCCCCATCCCATCCCAACACAATTTTTGATGTCAATAATATAATTACCGTATTTTCGGGTGTATAGCCCGCACCCCTAAATCGAGCAGTGAAGTAAAAAAAGTTCGTGTATAACCCGCGGAGATGCATCGGTGTATGGTCCGCGGGCTATACACCATTTATGAACGTATATTTCGATCAGGGTTCGAAATTAGAAGCCATTAGTCATAATTTTTAACACAAATTTACCTAAATTTTCTCGTGATGCATAATACCTACAGTAATTCGGCTAAAAAATTAAGATTATCAGTACCGTAATTTTCAGAAGAAACGCCGCGACGTTTACGTGTTTTAAGGTAAAATTTTAAGCGATGCCGCATTTACGCGCATTTTTTTCAAACAAGCGTGATATTTTTTCTAAATTTTTCCGAAAATTAAAAAAAAAAAATCAGTGATAATTTAAAATTTCGGACATAAAATGTATACGTACCTTAGGTCATTAGTTCCCAAAAAGATCGAATCCTCGGAATCGGTCCTAAATGCACCAACTCCGAAAAGAAACGATTCCTCGTACTCTATCTGAAACAATGATCTGAAATGAAACGAATCCAGAAAAGTTCGATTCCTTGAACTCGTTTCGAAATGAATCAACTCTGTAAAGGAACAATTCCTCGGAATCGTTTCCAAAAAGTCGACTGCTCTGAATCGTTCCGAAATGACATAAATCACGCACTTTTTTATTCTTTGCAACAGGGTAGGGTACCAACGATAAGATTCCAACGGACTCTATCTGAAATGAAACGACTTCGGAAAAGTTCGATTCCTTGAACTCGTTTCGAAATGAAAATACTCTGTAAAGGAACGATTTCTCGGAATCGTTTCGAAAAAGACCGACTGCTCTGAATCGTTCCGAAATGACATAAATCACGCACTTTTTTTTTTCTTAGAAACAGGGTAGGGTACCAACTCCGAAAAGAAACGATTCCTCGGACTCTATCTGAAATGAAACGAATCCGGAAAAGTTCGATTCCTTGAACTCGTTCTGAAATGAAACGACTCTGTAAAGGAACGATTCCTTGGAATCGTTTCAGAAAGAACGACTGCTCTGAATCGTTTAGAAATGACATAAATCACGCACTTTTTTTTTGTTCTTTGCAACTGGGTAGGGTAGATTAATTTTTTTGAAAACTAAACTAAATCTTAAATGATCTTAAATTCAGAATCGTCGAGGTTGGAAGGGTTCCGAATTTTGGATTTTGTACTCTACAAACACAATGGGGTGCTGCAGCACCGATTCACTAGCAAATTATTTTCTGATATTTGATTTATAGATTTTTTTTTTAGGTCTCGCGTATAAGTCGACCCCTCACTTTGAAGTTCTTTTTTTTTTGCCTAAAATTTCACGACTTATACGAGAGTATATACGGTAGCTATTATAGATCTATCGGTGCAATACCTGGCGATACTTGCAAAAGTTCTTCCAAACCCAGAAATAACTATATTTAAGCAGTAAAAAAAAAAGCCTTTACAAACATGGGAGAACTCTCTAAATTTCGCGACATAGCGAAAAAAATTTACAAATTTTCATGTTTTTTTTCAAATTTTTTGAGGTTTAAAAGTTGTAGAAAAAATATCACGATTTCCAATTTTTTTTTAAATCTTTGTATAACCCGCACCGTGTATAAGCCGCAGCGGCTTTTTGGAAGGGTTTTTTCTTGTATAAGCCGTGGACTATACACCCGAAAATACGGCACTTCCGTTTTAAAATTAGTTCTGCGTCGTCTTTTTAGTCTTTTTCCAACATATTTTGACACAATTTAAGCAAAATTTTTGACTTGAACCAGATTTACTTTAACCTTATTTTATAAGCTGGGAATTACGTTGAGTTAGTTTCTTTACTCTCTAATTCCCATGCTGTAAAGCGTTCTAGAAATTCCTTAATTCAGAGAAATTTGAATCCGTACCACAATATTTCAATAATACTTAACAGCGGAATGTCTGTTATTAAACGCAAACAAATATAGCTACTTTACATTTCTGGTATGAAATTGAAACACCTGAATTAAAAAATCCACTAAATTGGAAATTCCTAGTCGTAGTACGATATATGCTGCCATGTGCATTAGAGTGTTAAATCGTGAAAATTAAAATCCGATTTTTTTTTCTTTTTTTGCATAATAATAATTATCAGGATATCGTCTACTTTTTTAAACATTTTCTTATAACATTTGGAAAAATTATATAAAATCAGATTTTCCTTTCTATAATACACACCTGAGATTGTAAAGGAAAAGACAATTTCTGTTATGATTTCCGTTTCTTAAGATCAAATTTTTCTTATCCTTAAGTATATTTTAAGTCAAGGGTTTTAAAGTTGAATCTAGAAATGTTGAAGCATTTTTCGATGAAGAGAACTGATAAAATAAATACCTTTATTCAATATTGATGTCTATTTCAACTTAATATCAAAGAAATACAGTATTTGTACAGGTTGGGTAAAGGCGCATATTTTTGCTTACACGCATTTCTTAATAGTATTATCTAAATTTTATTTAATGACAAATATCTTCAATTATATTTGGCAAAAATTACATTTCGGGTGTAATAGTATCCAAACATAAACATCTCTAAACAGTCTCTTTTTAATGAGATATACTAGACACATAATAAAAAGAATATTGCCCAGTTAAACTGATGGTATTGAGCTCACAATCTGTTCACATTAATTGTATATTGCAGCCTTTTATTTTCAAAGAATAATGCCCTTCAAAAACAAATTAATAGGGGATATAGCATCCGTCCATTTCTCTACTTTATAGTTAATCATTGAACGCTTAATGCTTAAAACGCCCTATCATGTAATAAATCTATATCAAAAATTCAAAGCAAGTCGGATAATTTTGCTTAAAAACTCATTTATATAACTAGGCATGAGATTTCCGCTTTTTTGGACACCAGTATAATCTTAGAAAAAATGTTGTTCTCTTAAATCGCAAAAATGTTTCGATTAAAGAATATAGCATTTTCTCTAAGATTTTACTGGTGTGGAAAAAAGCGGAAATCTCATCCCTGTATAACTTAAGATGAGTTATTCTCGTTCCTCCCTTTATACTTAACCATTAAAACTCCAAAAATATCAGAGATTCGCCTTATCAGAGAAAAAAAACTACATCCAAAATTTAAAGCAAATCGTATAATTCTGCATAAAAACATATGTATCTAATTTAAAGGAGGTAATCGCCCCTTTTTATATTTAACACAAGGACCCCACAACAAATCAGGGAATAGTCGTATCACTATGAATCTTTATAAAAAGTTGAAGCAAATCAGTTAATTCTGCATGAAAAACTATTTACCGTAATTTCGGGTGTATAAGCCGCAGCTCAAACAGTTCTTTTTCGACCCAGAATTTTTTTAAAAACAAATATAACTAGTCAGATCGCCGTAAATATTTGTCTTCAATCATTAAATAAGATTTCTGGGTCCAAAAAGAATTGTTTGATCTGCGACTTATACACCCGAAATTACGATACCTAAATTAAGAGTGGTAGCTCCCCCGATCCCACTTTTATACTTATGCAATGAATTCCCAAAACAAATCAGGGAAGCGCCTTATCTGAATGAACTTACATCCAAAAATTGAAGCAAATCTGATAATTCTGCATGAAAAACCCATTTATCTAAATTAAGAGGGGGTTAGGTCCCATTCCCCCTCCTTATACTTATCCAATGAATTCCCAAAACTAATCATGGAAAAACCTCATCAGCTCTAATTCCCATGGTGAAATTCGTTCCAGAAATTCCGTGCTTCAAGAAATCTTAATTCAAATCAGAAAAATTCAATGATCAATTTCGCTTTTTTAAATATCAAATGTCTGTAATTAAATCTGCAAATATTGCTATTTAAATTTTCTGGTGTGAATTTGAAATATTCAAATTAAAATCTCTACTAAATTCAAAATACTATTGTTTGCATGCATGTAATTTTGCACGTTAACCCTTTGTGTTACTGCGTTCCATCCCTTCTTGATTCCGAAGTGCCATAATGACTCCAAAGTTTAGGTTTAAATATTTTCCGTTTATAGTGTTCGGAAAAAAGTGGAATTTTCTTATTTCCAAATAGATTTGCACGTAAATTCCGGTGTCATTCAGTCATTTCAACCATGGAACTATTAAGGAAGAGGAACTGACATAGCCTTAAAATAGTGAAGCTTCAACTGTAACCGCTTTCGCCGGGATTCATTACTACCGCTAAGAACCAATAAAATTATGCAGAAAACTTCTCTTTATTTAAACGGCTCATTAACCGAAATATTCAATCAAAAAGAATGACAAAAACTAATAATAACTTTTACTGGTAAGAGTTTACTTCTGTGGCAATAGATCCGCCACATTGTGACAACCAAAACTGTGTCAGTAAAAACATTATAAGACCTCGCCAAACTGATACCAGTTAAAAGAAATAGAATTTTGTTACCACATTTGTCAGAGAAATTTTTAGTCAATAACGCTCGAAAATACGACGAAATTTTCTACTTAAGTTTACTGGTGGGAGATTTCACAGGCGGAAATCATAAACTGTAAATCTGATAAAATGAAACAGCTGTCATCTTGTGACAACCAACTCAGTTACTTCACTCGCGACTGTTAGACAATAGACTATATGTCTCCTCCTTTTTATTCATAACTCCATTATTTCAACATTTTCGTATTGAAAGTGGCCTGCGCTGGAAAGGGTTATAGGTTTAAGACCTAACCTACACTATTATGTAGGTGGTCCTTAAGAAAAAGACAAAAACATTTTCATTCACTTTTGCGATTTATAATGAAGCCTGCATCCAGAGAAATGGGTGGATCCGTCCTTGTCATAACTCAGGGTATGTATGTATGAAGGGATTCAGCATATTTTATAAGTTTTAGCAAAAGAAATTTCATAAAACTTCATCTAATGATTGATTTTTTTTTCCTCAAATAAGAAAACCTCCAACAGTAATTTTAACTAGAAATTTCTCTTTATTTATGAGACTACCATTTGAAAATTTTCAATCAAAAATAATGAAAAAAACTGATAAGCATTTTTACTGGTGGAAGTTTACTTCGGCGGTAATATTCCTGCTACATTATGACAACTGCAACAATCTACTGTCTGTATCGGTGAAAAGATTTTAATAACCGAGCAAATTAATACCAATAAAAAAACGATATTCGGGAATGATTTCCGATCAATAAGGTGCATAAATTAGGCGAAATATTCTATTCAAATTCACTGGTAAAAGTTTTCACCCGTGGTAGTCAGATACTGTTTGTCCGATTAAAAGAAACAGCCGTCATCTTCTGACAACCTCCTCAGTTGCTTCACTCGTACTTGCTAGACTGTACACTATATGTCTTCTTTTATTCATAACTCCATTACCTGACATTGTTTGTTTGTTTGTTTGTTTGTTTGTTTGTTTTTCGAAATTCGCGGATCAAATGATTGCGTTTTGTTGCAGATGTCTAATTACATACAATGTAATTTATTAAATCGCGGTAAATATTTAACTTCAATTATTAAATAAAATTTCTGTGTTGAAACATAATTGTTTGATCCACGTTTTATAGGCTGGGAATTACGGTGTGAATTACGGGAAACCACCAATACTTTTTATTTCTACCAAAAATCTACCGTTCAGAAAGGGTTATGAGAACTTAACACATATTTACACGAAGAAATCAATGTTTCAAAGAAAATTACAAAAAACTGATTAGGACGACGAGCGCGATTGAGTTCAAACATAGCCTCCTCTCTACCAGCTTTGAGAGCAGAAACTCTCGGCCACTGGTGGGACCTCGGGCAAAAAGAATTTGTTTGCTTCGTTACTAAATGCGTTAGATACCACTGATTTTTAACTGCAATCTTTGCTTTATTAGTTGAGAAATATTTCTTGATTTTATAAGGTAAATATTTTAATACAAAATTAATGATGTTCATCCCTATTTTTAGTTTATTGTGTCAAAAAAAACTGTTATGGCGTTTATTCATAAAAATCGTATGCGAAAATTTCCTTTTCAGTTCAAAAATTGCCAACAAATATTTTGAATTAAAAAATAAATAAAAAGATCTTACGAATCAGCAATACCCAAAATAAATAATGACATTTAGAATTCTTAAAGTTCTTTTCTATGTGTTTTTGAATGAACTTTTTTTCTTTTCAATGGTTAAAAATACAATCCGTATCGTTGCATCTAGTGATATGTTTCATATTTTCATTTTAGTAAAAAATGTCCAGTCTTGTCAAAATTCCGACATTCAGAAGTGACAATAAAAGAAAAATGTCACATTATCCCCTCAATTTCACATATGATTGAAAAGATATTTTTATGTTTGATGTAACGCACAATACTTTTTAGCACGAAAAGAACATTTTTAGTGTGGTTTTTTAATACATTTTTTAGTCTTAAAAAATGCTTGTGTTGTCAGCATGGAAAAAGGCAAACGTTTTAAAGGTTTCCAAAACAGTTTTTTTTTATCTCACAGGCTATCAAAGCCTGAGAGCTATGTGCGTACGTGTATATGTATGTATGTACGTAACGCAATAACTCATTAAAAGAAATCCGATTTGCTTTAAATTTTGGATATAGGTTTATTCTGAAAAGGCCTTTATTGATTATTTTTGGGAGTTTATTGGAGAAGTATAAGGGTGGAAACAGGGGGTAATCCCCCTTAATTTAGATAAATGTTGTTTTCAAGAAGAATGATCAGATTTTAATCACATTTTAGATATAGGATCATTCTGATGAGGTGTCTTCATATTACGTTTTGGGTATTCATTGTTTAGGTGTAAAGAGAGTTAAGGGGGGCTAACCCCTCCCCCCTTAATTTAGGTAGAGGAATTTTTCATGCAGAACTAAACGATTTGCTTCAATTTTTCAAAATACGAGGGCAATTCGAAAGTAACCTCCGTTTATGAATTTAAACAAAACTAGTGAAAGGAAACATGTTTTATTATTTACGTATGAAAGTCATGTTCTTCAGCTACTTCTCAACATAATTGCCGTATTAATTAAAACAATTATCATAATGGTGAATCAGCTTTGAAATTCCATCGTCACAGACATCTGCCGCCGGCCTATTCAACTACGATTATTTTTAAATTCAACTCGTACCATTCTTTCAATCCAAAGAATTTTAACATATTTTTCTATATAATTTGCCGATAAATGTACTACCAAAAATGTTTTAAAAACTAGTGGGTCAAGTAAAATATTACGAGATTAGTACATTTATCAGCAAATTATAATAGAAAAATATGTTAAAATTCTTTGGATTGAAAGAGTGGTGCGAGTTGAATTTAAAAATAATCACATTTGAATAGGCCGCCGGCAGAAATCTGTGACGATGGAATTTCAAAGCTGATTTATCGTTACGATAATTGTTTTAATTAATACGGCAATTATGTTGAGAGGTAGCTGAAGAACGTACCTTTCATACGTAAGTAATAAAATATGTTTCCTTCATTAGTTTTTTTTTTTAAATTCATAAACGGAGTTTACTTTCCGAATTGCCCTCGTACATTCATACTGATAAAACGCTTCCTTGATTTTTTTTTTGGGGGGGGGGGGTTGTTAAGTCTAAAGGGGGAACGGACGATCTCCCCCCCCATCGAATTACATAAATGGGTTTTAATGAGAATTGTTTGATTTTCTTCAATTTTTTTATACCGATTCTTTTTGATAAGGCACCTTTTTGAATAATTTTGGCATTTAGCACATTCGCAACAGGACCCTTTTACGAATTTTTAATGTTTTGCCACCGGTTTTCAAAAACGGAAATTTGTGCCTTATTAAATCGAGAAAATGCTAAGATTAAATAAGGCAAATTTGTCAATAAAATTTTACTGGTGGGAGTAAATAAGGATTCTTAAACCTTTTGCGGGCCACCGGTGGTACGCGCCGGCATGAACGGACCCCTTGAAGGGCGGTGGGATATATTTTATCCCACCTAATTGAAACAAGATTCGCACCACAAACTTTTCACGGAATTTTATACATTTAACTTTGGGAGCAAAATGCTGAAAATTTGCCTTTCCTTATTTAAAAAAAAAAAAATTCGTTTTTTCCGGTTGAAATACAACATTAGAGACATTATTACTTTCCCCTCAAGAGGTTAATGGTTAAGCATAAAAGGGAGGACGGGAAATAAGCTCTATTAAATTAAATAAATGTTTTTTTTTCAGAATTATCGTATTTGTTTCGAATTTATGATATGTTCAATATGATAAGGCTTATCAAGGATTAAGTATAAAAGGGGGAAATGGGGCAACTATTCCCTCCTGAATTTGGCTTTTGATTCCTTGAAAAAATAAGGCTGCAATATACAATTAGATTGAATAGCCTGTGAGCTCCAACAGAAAAACATATCTAATTTGAATGTGCAAAATTTTGACTTATTTAAGGAGAAATGTTTTTCCAAGAATTTTCTGTTTTGGAAATTCCAGGACCTGATCGACCCCTGTACGAATCCTTATACAAACACATTTTTCCAAATGATAAGATAATTACCTACAAATAAACATTCTTTATAATTCATACGGTTAAAATACACATTTATAATTCGTAAACAAAGAAAATATACAAAAAATAATTCTTGCATAGTAGTGCTAGAGTAAAATGCATAAAATACTTTTGCGTGAGATCCGTGAAAAGTATTTAAATAAAGTCATTAGCTTAACTTTGCTTTCCATTATGATAAAGAAGGAAATGAATATATATTCTAACTCTTCTTAAACATTCGTGTCGGAAAACATAGTTATTACAGCATAGGAAACTTCTTTTGAAAAAAGAGTGTCATTTACACTTTTGACGTGTAAATGACTGTGTTTGGCCGTGTGTTACGTGTTGTATTAAGATGTTACATACTGATTAATGTCTGACATTTTGTTACCTACCAGTTCCTAAAATTAAACACATTCATTTTCTACGGTTTGCAGGTTTTTGTACAGTTACTCGAAGGCGTGGTTAATTTAATTTTTACTTGCACTTACATCACGGAAAAATTTGGCATTTTCGTATATTTGTATGACAGGAAATAATTGAAAAAGTGCGGTGATTTAATTCATGAGAAACTGAAAATAAATACTGTAGAATCGTGAGGAAAAAGTAAACATCCCATAGCAAGTAATCAAAAAATTATCGTAGAAGACAGTTACTGGTATTGAACTATTGGAGTTAAAGTCTACTTTTAAATGGTGTATATTAAATTTGCTTAGGGGGGCATCTACATATTAAAACGAACCAAAATGTTATTTTTCTCAATGGTAATACCCAATTTTAACATAATATGTCAAATTTCCGATTCAAATTATGTCTAGCCATCAAATTTCAAGTCATTTGAATGAAAATTTTTTGAATTATAACTACTTAAAATTTAGTGCTTCTAATGTTAAATTACATCTTCATATTATTATTAGTATCTCCAGTAATTATACTCATAATGTGCTAATTTTCTGTGTAGCAGTAATACTAAAACACCCAAACATAAATACGTTGAATTTGCAATTTTTTTTAATTTTATGATATGAATTGTGAAATTAATATTCCAACAAATTATAAATTGCAACTTACTTTTTTTTATGGATTTAGTTTTATTAAGTCCCACTATATGGAAATCCAAAATTTCAATTTTTTTTCCCAAACAGTTTTTATTAAATTATGCTTAAATAAGAAAGAAAAAAAATCATGCATCACGCATAGATTATGACGCATTTTTCGACACATTCAGAATAATGCAACAAAACTGCACCGTTTAAAGAATTAAAATAATTTTTTTTTTTTAACTGACGCTATTTAGAACCGCTGGTAGTTCGTTCTAATAACTGGAATGACACAAAATTTTATAAATGGATTAATAAAACTATGGGAAGAATGATTCCAACAAAAATAAATAAATAAAATAAAATAAAATAAACAATAGTTCCAATCACCGCCGATAGAGGAAATTTGGCGCTGTACATGGAAAGAAAACATCTAAAACAGACAAAATTAATAATTTGGATAAAATGTCATATTTTACTCCTCATATTCACTTTCCCGACGAGGAATTCGACCACATCCAATGTGACCACCGTTCTCTTGCACCCTACTTACACTTTTTTTTTTTTTTCAACATTTTCGACGGCCTAGCATAACATGCCACTTGGAATATATTACTTTTGGTGATTGGAACTATTATTTTTTAATCTTCTTTCCCTTAGTTTCATTAGTCCCCTTATAAATTTTAAAGCAGTTCCGGTTATTAAAATTAGCAACAAAGAGCTCTAAATAGCGTCAGTTTAAAAAAAACACCCGGTACTACGTCTATGGAAATGTATAAAGCATTTCAAAATTGAATTTCAGCTGTCCCTATCTACAATCGGATTTATTTTTATTTATTTATTTATTTATTTATTTTTAGCAATGTATATGATATAGAGATTTGTATCTATTATCAACAAGCATTCCAAAATTTACTTCATTTACGAGATACATATATTTCAGTTGAATAGTCTCCTTCAGAAATTTCCTCTAATAAGAAGAATGGTATGTGAACACTTTTGTGCAGCCCTATATAAGAGGTATAAAATTTATAAATAAAGAGTAATATGCAAAAAACTACCATAATTTCCTGCGTATAATGCGCGATCAAACAATTCTTTTTAGACCCAAAAATTTTATTTAGTGATTGCAGACAAATATTTACGGCGATCTAAGAAGTTACATTTCTTTTTAAACAAATTCTGGGTCGAAAAATAATTGTTTGATCCGCGGATTATACTCAGGAAATTACGGTAATTAGATTTAAAAGCGCATACCGAATTTTTAAAACGTACTTTCCAGCAATTACTACGCAAAGACAGTCCTGTAACCGATTTCTTTTGTGTGTCCCCGTAAATTAATGAAATATGCTTTGAATGCTCTGTTTTAACGTGATAGTAGTGAAATTCAATGATTTATATTGGTTTCATTTTACTTTAAATAACGTAATGTCATTGAAATACTCTCCAAACGATTTTTCTCCATGTAGCATAATGTAATCGAATTGTTTTGAATGTCCCTGTAAATGAAACATTAATCGTACATACTTTAAATACAATAACAAACATACTTTTGTGGCCCTAAATAAGCTTTATCAATTTCATAAAATTCCGAGTATATTTAAAAGAGTTAGAGCATGGACAGACAAAACGAAAGCATAAGCACTTTTAACTTTTTTGGAGAGTGCTAATAATGATAAAATGGTGGTGTTAAGGGCCATCTACGATAGAAGACACATAACATAATTAATAATATTTATAATAATAATAATGACTAATAATAATAATAATAATAATAATGAATAAACATTACTCTTCTCGGTTAAAATTGATAGACCATTTTTTTCTCTCTTAAAATGCACTTTATATAGAGTTTAGAAATTTTGTAACTGCAATTTCTGGTATAAAATTTGCTGATAAAATAATCACATTTTGATAGTGATAAAGTTAAATTTATTAAATAAAACTTCTCGGTCTAAGCTTGTTTTACCGTTCGTTACTATTCTTTATTACTTTGATATTTATTTATGACTAGCTGACCCGCCCGGCGTTGCCCGGGTCCGTTATAATAATGTTAAACGAACTTGAAATTTTTATGATTTTATATTCAACTCAAAATATGTGTTAATACACTGTTAAGAATTTGACCCTTTTGCTGCATCGTCACTCCACCGCTTTTATAGAAAATGATTACTTCAGCCTATTTTGGAGCATTGTCATAGGTCAAAAGAGATATATTCTATAAAAGCGGGGGAGTGATGATACAGCAAAAGGGTCCAATTTTTTACAGTGTACATTATATTAAATACGTGCCCCCTGACTGTGTCAAAAATTGTTTTTTAAAAAAAAACTAATATTTAGCTGCAAAAATACCTAAAATGACTGCAATGGGAAACGCAGGAGGGAATATGTGTCCAACGATTTCGTGTTGATATTTATCCTTAAAATTACTGTTAAGTGACTTAATTAAATACTTTTTTCACATAGATATCCCAAGTGAAATATTTTGAATTTCAAACTAATTATATATCACTCTTAAATCTGACTATACCGTGAATGAAATCGATTCTCGATGATTCGCTAAAAGGTTAGTATATAATATTATAAATTCAGAGCCATTTTACAAAAATAGGTGTATATTTTTTATCAAACATGCGTAATGTTCATTCTATGAACAAAATCCTAACCGTAACCTAATTGTATCGGAATCATAACTTGTCTGTAACTTAGCTGTATCTTAACAGTAACCTAACTGCAAGTTAAATATACCATAAATGTAACTTGGCCGTCACCTAATCATAACCTACCCATAATCTAACCACAACCTAACCGCAACTTAACCTTAACCTAACTGTAACTTAACCATGACCTAACTGTAACCTAACCGGAAAATAAAATAACAAAAGGGTCACCGGAACGTAATTGCAACCTAACTGTTATCTAACCGTAACCAAGTTCTAATTTAACATTAACTATAAACGAAATATTTTAACCATCTCGCGCTAAGTACTTAGTTTCACTTTCCACCGCTACGGAGCGCATTATGTTTTGTAGAACATCCGAATTTTAGGTTCGGATTGGATTCATGTTCATGGAAATTATTTTGTCTTCTTCGGATACGGTTATGATTGTTTGGAATATTTGTGTTCAGTTTAGATTCGGTTCAATTCAGATTTCGTGGGGTTTTTTTTCCCTTCAAATGGGATTTTTAAGTTCGGGTCGGGTTGTACTTATATGGAAATTATTTTACCTAGTTCCAATGAGGTTATACTTCACTGAAATATTTTTGTTAGGTTCAGATTAAGTTTGGTTCAAATTTCGGGATTTTTTTTTTCTTTTATTTATAAATTTTTTGGTTTGGAATGGGGATTATGTCCATGGAAATTATATTGTCTTGTTCGTATCCGGTTATAGTTATTTGGACTATTTTCGTCGGATTCAGATTTGGTTCGATTCAGATTTCAGGTATTTTTTTTTAAATTGATTTTTAAGGTTTTGGTTGGATTCATGTCCAGGGAAATTATTTTGTCTTGCTCGGATCGGGTTTTGGTTCTTTGGAATATTTTTTTCGGGTTCAGATGTCGTTCAATTCAGATTTCGACTTTTTAATGGAATTTTTAGGTTCAGGTTTGGTTGCGCATCAACGGAAATTATTCTGCATTGTTCGAATAAGGATATGCTTCTCTGGAATATTTTTGTCAGATTCAGATTTAGTTCATTTTTTAGGTTCGGATTGGGTTCATGTTCATGGAATTTTTTTTGTCTTGTTCAGGTCCGGGTATGGTTCTGTGGAATATTTTTGTCGATTCAAATTTCAGGTATTTTTTTCAAATGGAATTTTAGGTTCCGATCGGTTTCATGTCTACGAAAATTATTTTCTCTTATTCGAATCCGGTTATGGTTCTTTCGAATATTTTGATCGGATTCAGATGTAGTTTGCATAAAACTTCAGGCTTTTTTTCAAATGGAATTTTTTAGGTTCGAGTCAGGTTTATGTCATGGAAGTTTTTTTGTCTTGCTCTTATCAGGTTATAGTTCTTTGGAATATTTTTATCGATTTCAGGTTTCGTTCTGGTCATTTTTTGGGTTTTTTCAGAGAAAAATTTTAGGTTCGGGTCGGGTTGCATATACACGAACATTATTTTTCTTTGATCGAATTGGGGTATGCTTCATTTGAATATTTTTGTGGGATTCAGATTTGATTCGGGTCAAATATCAAATCCATAGTTTTTTTTTCAAATGGAATTTTTAGGTTCGGGTCGCGTTTATGCTCATGAAATTTTTGTCTTGCTTGGATCGGAGTATAGTCTGTTTTTAGGTAGATTTCGTATGAAATACTACCTATTGCATTGTCTCCCATGTTGGAATTTCTGAAAAATTTTTGCGGATCTACACGAATCATGACTCCTAGACCCCAAAACTACCATCAGTAAAAAAGTTTATATATATATCTATCTATCTATCTATCTATCTATCTATCTATCTATCTATCTATCGGTGTATATCACTTTCTTCTAGACACGATAACTTCCATAATTATGCTCAGATCTTCATCAAACTTTTACATAAAATCAAGGGGCATAAAATCTCGGTTAAGTTCGTTAATGGGCAAAATCGGACCAAGGGGGTCAAAGTTAGGAGGGTTTTTGTGAAAACAGAAAAAATGCGATAACTTTTTAATTAAAATAGATATCGAATCGGTTTAAAGTTTATATTACTTCTAAAAGATGAGGAAAAAGTTTATGCGTGACAGATTTTTGATAAAGTTAAAAATGGGCTCAAGGGGCGAAAAAAACATGGTTTTTGGGAGAAAAAAAATCATAACTTCGTCAATTCTCAAGATATCAAATCCAACTAAATTTTATATAAATGTACTCAATATTATCTAAAACTTTTGTATTTACAAGTTTTTGATAGGACCAATTTTTACCGATGAAAAAAATTAAAAACGAAAAGAAAAAGGGGGGAGGAAAAAGAAAAAAACCCATAACTTACTCAATTCTTAAGCAATTAAATCTAATTAAATTTATTTTACATCTTCAGAATAATATCTACAACTTTTATATTGACAAGTTTTTCATAGAACCAATTCTTATAGCAAAAATAAATTAAACACAAATAGGAGTTGGAGAAAAAACCTTAAATCCAAACTGCTTATATTCTGACTCATTTTAAAATTCATTTTTGATTTTAAACGCATCCAAATGACAGATCCTCTTATTTAGCAACTATATAATGCGACTTATTGGCCAATTTTTTGATAAAGGCAGAATATATTTTTAAAAAGGCTGCCAAAAGAGGTATTTTGAACAGATTTCCCGAAGTTTTCATCATTAAAAAATTCATTAAGTATAACAAATTGCGTTTTTCATGAGTCATTTTTAAATTAATTTTTGTTCTCAAACCCATCCAATTTACAGGTCCTATTATTTAGGAACCATATAACTTGACGTATTGGCCAGTTTTTTGATAAAGGCAGAATATATTTTTTAAAAGGCTGCCAAAAAGGGTATTTTGAACAGAATTTCACGAAGTTATCGTGATTAAAATTTGAGGAAATTTAAGAAATTGCGTTTTTACCGAGTCATTTTTAAATCTTTTTTTGTTCTCAAACGCATCCAATTTACAGGTTCTCTTATTTAGGAACTATATAATGTGACGGAGTGGCCAGTTTTTTGATAAAGGCAGAATATATTTCAAAAAAGGCTGCCAAAATGGGCACTTCGCAAAAAATTTCCCAAAGCGAGATGATTAATGAACTGTGGGTATTCAAATAACAAATTGGTTATTTTATGACTCATTTTTAAAACCAATTTTGCTCTGACGCGCATTCAATTGACAGTTTTTTGTTACTTAGGAACTATATAATGTGCGTATTCTTCGATTTTTTGATAAAGGGTGAATATATATATTTTAAAAGCTGTCAAAGTAAGCACTTCGCAAAAAAATTTCCCAAAGCGATCATGATAAAAGAATTGAGGTTGTATTCAAATAACAAATTGTTTATTTTATGACTCATTTTTAAATTCAATTTTGCTCTCAAACGCATTCAATTGACAGTTATTTGTTATTTAGGAACTGTGTAATGTGCCGTATTGGTCAGATTTTTGATAAAGGCTAAATATATATTTAAAAAAATCTGTCAAAGTGGGCACGTCGCACAAAATTTCTCAAAGCGATCTTGATTAAAGAATTGTGGATGTATTAAAATAATAAATTGGTTATTTTATGACTCATTTTTAAATTCAATTTTTCTGTCAAACGAATTTAATTAACAGTTTTTTGTTATTTAGGAACTATATAATGAGCATATTGGTCAATTTTTTAAATAAAGTAAGAATATAATTCAAAATATATTGCCAAAATGGGCATTTAAGTAGAGATAGGCATTTTTTTTTTTTTTTTTGAGATGAAAACTTTTCGAAATCTACCTCCGCCTATAGGCCATGCCGAAAGGGATTTTTTAATTTCAATTTTGCTCTCAAAGGCATTCAATTGACAGTTTTTTTTTTGTTATTTAGGAACTATATAATGTGCCGTATTGGTCGATTTTTTAATAAAGTCAGAATATAATTTTAAATAGGTTGTCAAAATGGGCATTTGAGTCGAATTTAGCTTAAGATGATTTTGATAAAACTTGTTTCTACAAAAAAAATTTTATTAAAATTTTTTCAAAAGCGACCGAATCAAGTTATTAAACTGGATTTCTCTGTAATCAAATTTTATTTTTTTATGTTGAAATGAGCACTCTTCGAAATCTACCTCCGCCTATAGGCCAAGCCGACAGGGATTTTTTTTACACAGCAGGGGACGCCCCGGTATGTATGTATGTATGTATGTATGTATGGATTGGTTGGTTGGTTGTTTGGCTGATTGATTGGTTGGTTGATTGGTTGAGTGGTTGATTGGTTGATTGGTTGGTTGAGTGGTTGATTGGTTGATTGGTTGATTGGTTGATTGATGTATGTATGTATGTCTGGATTTGTTGATTGGTTGCCTGGCTGATTGATTGGTTGGTTGGTTGGTTAGTTGGTTGGTTGGTTGGCTGGCTGATTGATTAGTTGATTGATTGGTTGAGTGGTTGATTGGTCACGTGATCAGTCACGTGACCGCAGTGCCACCTAGCGGCCGGTCCCGCAGTCACGTGACCGCAGCGCCACCTGGCGGCCGATTGTTGTTTTTATTTTATTTTATTTCATTATATTATATTACATTATATTACATTATACTTTATTTTATTATATTATATTATATTATATTATATTATATTATATTATATTATATTATATTATATTTTATTATATTTTATTTTATTTTATTATATTATATTATACTTTATTATATTATATTATATTATATTATATTATATTAAATTATATTATATTATATTATATTTTATTTTATTTTATTTTATTATATTTTATTATATTATATTATATTATATTATATTATATTATATTATATTATATTATATGTTATTATATTATATTATATTATATTATATTATATTTTATTTTGAATGCAAATTACACAACAGGGGGCGCTCCAGTCACGTGACTTCAAATTTATTTATTTATTGATTTATTGATTGATTGATTGATTGATTGATTGATTTTATTTTATTTTATTTTATTTCGTTTTATTTTATTTTATTTTATTTTAATTTGACTGCAAATTACACACCAGGGGGCGCTCGAGTCATGTGACTGCAAATTTACTTATTTATTTATTTATTTATTTATTGATTTATTGATTGATTGATTATTTTATTTTGACTGCAAATTAAACACCAGGGGGCGCTCGAGTCACGTGATTAATGATATATATAATTAAATTGAAAAATTTATTTATAATAATTATGAATAATAAATAATTTAACGTCAAAAAAGCGGAATTTAAAAATTGTTATTAATTAATAAATATTAATAAATATTAATTAATTAATTATATATAATTAGATTTAAATAATTATTAATAATATATGTAAATAATTAAAAAAAAATATCAAAAATCGAAGAAAAACGCAAGAAAGCGGAATGTAAAAATTAATTAATAAATATCCATAACTTTTAATTAATTATTTATAATAATATATTATAATAATAAAAATTATAATAGTAATATTATATAATATAACATAATGTAATAATAGTATAATAAATATAACAATATAACCTACACAGTTTTAATCTTTCAATTTTAATATTTATTTAGTCTAGTAGGCGTGTTTAATGGGCGGGACTGAAAATAATTGACATTTTTACTATTCTGAATACGTAACTGCGTAGGGAGTTTGAAATAATTCTAGACTATTTCTCATTTTTTTCATTTCTGAATACTTAACTGAAATCGAACTTCAAAAATATTTCGCATTTTCACTTCCCTGAATACCTAACTGCGTACGGACTTTGAAACAATTCTAGAATTGGAAAATAATTCGCACTTTACAATTTTTGAACGCTTAATTGAATGTGAATATTTAGCATTTTGTGATTTTTGAACATCCAACTGCAAGATAACTTTGAAATAACTCGCAACTTTCAAGATACTTCGATTTTTGCCATTCTTGTAGAAGTGACTTATTTTAACAAGGTAAGAATTATCACAAATGATTGTTTTATTATTAAATTATAAATAATAAATAATAAAAATCTCTTTTTGCAAGACTTCATCCTATTTAATATCAATAACTAAATAATTACACGTAGACTCCTTCCCTTTCACAAAAGAAAAATCTTCGGAAAAAGGAAAACTATTGTTAATTAAAAAATATTAATCGATTAATTATATATAATTAAATTTAAATAATTATTTATAATATATATATAAATAATGAAAAAAAACGCAAAAAAGCGGAATTAAAAAATTAATACTAATTAATGAATAATTATTAATTAATTAATTATGTGTAATTAAATTTAAATAATTATTTATAACAATATATTACAATAATAAAGATAATAATAATACTACTGTATAAACTGTATAACATAATATAATAGTAGTCTCCCTCCCTGCGTCCCGGTCACATGACTGCGCCCCGGTCGCGTGACTGCGTAATTATACAACAGGGGACGCCCCGGTCACGTGACTGCGTAATTACACAACAGGGGACAACCCGGTCACGTGACTGCGTAATTACACAACAGGGGACGCCCCGGTCACGAGACTGCGTAATTACACAACAGGGGACGGCCCGGTCACGTGACTGCGCCCCGGTCACATGACTGCGTAATTACACAACAGGGGACGCCCCGGTCACGTGACTGCGTATTACACAACAGGGGACGCCCCGTTCACGTGACTGCGTAATCACACAACAGGGGACGCCCCCGTCGCGTGACTGCGTAATTACACAACAGGGGACGCCCCGTTCACGTGACTGCGTCCCGGTCACATGACTGCGCCCCGGTCACGTGACTGCGTAATTACACAACAGGGGACGACCCGGTCGCGTTACTCTGTAATTACACAACAGGGGACGCCCCGGTCACGAGACTGCGTATTTACACAACAGGGGACGGCCCGGTCACGTGACTGCGCCCCGGTCGCGTAACTGCGTAGTTACACAACAGGGGACGCCCCGGTCTCGTGACTGCGTCCCGGTCACATGACTGCGTAATTACACAACAGGGGACGCCCCGGTCACGTGACTGCGTATTACACAACAGGGGACGCCCCGTTCACGTGACTGCGTAATCACACAACAGGGGACGCCCCCGTCGCGTGACTGCGTAATTACACAACAGGGGACGCCCCGTTCACGTGACTGCGTCCCGGTCACATGACTGCGCCCCGGTCACGTGACTGCGTAATTACACAACAGGGGACGACCCGGTCGCGTTACTCTGTAATTACACAACAGGGGACGCCCCGGTCACGAGACTGCGTATTTACACAACAGGGGACGGCCCGGTCACGTGACTGCGCCCCGGTCGCGTGACTGCGTAATTACACAACAGGGGACGCCCCGGTCTCGTGACTGCGTCCCGGTCACATGACTGCGTAATTACACAACAGGGGACGCCCCGGTCACGTGACTGCGTATTACACAACAGGGGACGCCCCGGTCACGTGACTGCGTATTTACACAACAGGGGACGCCCCGTTCACGTGACTGCGTAATCACACAACAGGGGACGCCCCGGTCGCGTGACTGCGTAATTACACAACAGGGGACGCCCCGTTCACGTGACTGCGTCCCGGTCACATGACTGCGCCCCGGTCGCGTGACTGCGTAATTACACAACAGGGGACGCCCCGGTCACGTGACTGCGTAATTACACAACAGGTACACAACAGGGGACGCCCCGGTCGCGTGATTGCGCCCCGGTAAGGTGACTGCGTAATTTCACAACAGGGGACGCCCCGGTCACGTGACTGCGTAATTAGGTAGATTTCGTATGAAATACTACCTATTGCATTGTCTCCCATGTTGGAATTTCTGAAAAATTTTTGCAGATCTACACCGATCATGACTCCTAGACCCCAAAACAACCATCAGTAAAAAAGTTTATATATATATATATATATATATATATATATATATATATATATCGGTGTATATCAGTTTCTTCTGGACACGATAACTTCTATAATTATGCTCAGATCTTCTTCAAACTTTTACATAAAATCAAGGAGCATAAAATCTCGGTTGAGTTCGTTAATGGGCAAAATCGGACCAAGGGGGTGGAAATTGGGAGGGTTTTTGTGAAAAACGAAAAAACGCAATAACTTCTTAAATTAAATAGATATCGAATCAGTTTAAAGTTTACATTACTTCTCAAACATGGGCTAAAAGTATATGCATGACAGATTTTTGGTAAAGTTAAGAATGGGCTCAAGGGGCGAAAAAAACAGGGTTTTTGGGAGAAAAAAAATTATAACTTCGTCAATTCTCAAGATATCAAATCTAACTAAATTTTTTATAAATGTACTCAGCATTATCTAAAACTTTTGTATTTACAAGTTTTTGATAGGACCAACTTTTACCGACGAAAAAAATTAAAAACGAAAAGAAAAAGGGGGGAGGAAAAAGAAAAAAATCCATAACTTACTCAATTCTAAAGCAATCAAATATAATTAAATTTATTTTACATCTTCCCAATAATATCTACAACTTTTATATTAACAAGTTTTTCATAGGACCAATTCTTCTAGCAAAAATAAATTAAACAAATATAGGAGTTGGAGAAAAAACCTCAAATCCAAACTGCTTATATTCAGACTCATTTTTAAATTCATTTTTGATTTTAAACGCATCCAAATGGCAGATTCTCTTATTTAGGAACTGTATAAAATGACGCATTGGTCGACTTTTTAATAAAGTCAGAATATATTTCAAAAAAGGCTGCCTAAAAAGGTATTTTGAACAGAATTTTCCGACGTTATGGTGATTGAAAGATTGAAGAAGCATAACAAATGGCGTTTTTCCAGACTCATTTTTAAATTCATTTTTTGCTCTCAAACGCATCCAGTTTACAGGTCCTTATATTTAGAAACTATATAATATGATGCATTGGTCAGTTTTTTGATAGAGGCTGAATATATTTTTTAAAATGCTGTCAAAGTGCACACTTCGCACAAAATTTCCCGAAGCGATCATGATAAAGAATTGAGGTTGTATTCAAATAATAATTTGGCTATTTTATAACTCATTTTTAATTTCAATTTTGCTCTCAAACGCATTCAATTGACAGTTTTTCTGTTATTTAGGAACTGTATAATGTGCCGTATTGGTCGATTTTTTAATAAAGTCAGAATATATTTCAAAAAAGGCTGCCAAAAAAGGTATTTTGAAGAGAATTTCCCGACATTATGGTGATTGAAAAATTGAGGAAGTATAACAAATTGCGTTTTTTCTGACTCATTTTTTAATTCGTTTTTGCTCTCAAACGCATCCAGTTTACAGGTCCTCTTATTTAGAAACTATATAATGTGACGCATTGCTCAGTTTTTTGATAAAGGTTGAATATATTTTTTAAAATGCTGTCAAAGTGGACACTTCGCACAAAACTTCCCGAAGCGATCATGATAAAGAATTGAGGTTGTATTCAAATAACAATTTGGTTATTTTATAACTCATTTTTAATTTCAATTTTGCTCTCAAAGGCATTCAATTGACAGTTTTTTTTTTTTTTTGTTATTTAGGAACTATATAATGTGCCGTATTGGTCGATTTTTTAATAAAGTCAGAATATAATTTTAAATAGGTTGTCAAAATGGGCATTTGAGTCGAATTTAGCTTATGATGATTTTGATAAAACTTGTTTCTACAAAAAAAATTTTATTAAAATTTTTTCAAAAGCGACCGAATCAAGTTATTAAACTGGATTTCTCTGTAATCAAATTTTATTTTTTTATGTTGAAATGAGCACTCTTCGAAATCTACCTCCGCCTATAGGCCAAGCCGACAGGGATTTTTTTCTGGTTGGGATCGGGTTATGTGTTAATACGCCTAAACATTATGTTTTGCTACTATTCTTTTAGTGACTATTTTTTATATATAATTTATTTTGCTATTTGATAATTTATTACTGTGTATGAATCGTCTGCCTTTTCGAACAATTGTACGTCAAAGAGCCATTTCATTTTTGTTTTAAAAACAAATTAAAGTCTTAATAAAATTTTAACTTAAATAAATGCATTCAAATTTAATCAATGATTTAAAAAAACTGCTAAAAAAGCCTCATATATACATATACATATATTAACTGCAACATAGCCAACCACAAATACATTCTAATGTACGAAGTACCAACGATCTGACGTAATATCTATGTTCAAAAATCCTAAGTTAAACTGACATTTTGCCAGTCTATGAATTTTAAAGGTATTTGGGAAAAAAACAGTCACTTTTGAAATGTCAAAATCTCAAATTGGTTTCTTTTATAGAGTAAAAAGAAATTAATAGAGTGGAGGTATTATCTCTGGAGATGATGCTTAAGATGTAACCCTACATTAAGTCCAATTAAGTACCAACAAAAGCACGTGCTTTGTCACGCCTATGAATGGACAGTATTCTCGTGACGTCACAGTGGGAATCATGTGGGTAAAAAAGCGGCTGCTAGCGAGTTTGTTTCGTTTTTTCATCATTTGATGAAGCCTAAAAAACAGATAAATGCATGTGTAAAATAATGCAAATTTATTCTGTACGAATAATTTTCGATAAATATTTATATACATACTAATAAAAATCAATATTTGCTTATTAATTAAAATTTAAAATTTTTATTTTATAAATAAAATGAAAAAGATGAATGCAATTGCATTAAAATAGAGAAAAAAATTCATATATAACTCATACATGTCCCTGAAAAAGTCTAAAACTTCATATAAAAATAAAATATAAGCATAAATTTTCTAATCACAATGCTTTTAAATGGCGCGATTAAGAATGTTATTCCCAAACAGACGAATTCTTGTAGCCTCGAACCAAAAGGGAGAATATGGTCCATTGGCGAAATTTTAAAATGAAGGGCCAAAATCACAGTCAAGTGAAATCCAGCCACCCCATTGGTCGTGTGGTAAGGGTGAAAATCACGAACTTGTTTCTCCATTTGAAAAAGGTGAGGGGGAAAGTATTTTTTAAGCGATTGTTACCGTCTGTTCTTATTTAAGATAAACCATCGAAATTAACTCAATTAAGATATTTTGATGCCATTTTATAAAATGAGAGTAAAAAATTTAGATTATAAATGAAAAGACATAAGATTTACTTCAAAACTGCCGCTACGATTTTTTCTCGGAAAAAGGAGTATGACAACATTTACCCAACTGCTAAGAGATTGTTCCCTGAAAAGGACGCGGCTCAATGACCAATGAGGTATTTGGATTTCACCGGACTGTGATTTTGGCCCTCCATTTTAAAATTTCGCTATCAATTGAAACAGGTTTAAACCTGTATTTTTTTTTTCTCTCGTTTTTTAAAAAAGAACTAATTTATCGCTTCACCGGTAAAAATTTATTAATTATTTTATCATATGTGTTTTAAATATCAATATAGAAAATTATTTTAACGTTTTGCTTGAAAATATAACATTATTTTGTTAGTACATTAAAATCGTCTGCAGTCAGAAATTTATATTTTAGATTAATATTTATTACTTAAGTTTTCATACATGATTTTAAAAGAATGTTTTCATCATTATATTTTAAATATTTATTTACATGCAATTATTAAGTCATAAACATTTTTTATCTACGTTATAAAGTATTGAAAATTACATTAATGAAGGAAACTTTTAGTTAGACAATTTTTAATTCGTATCAAATGTTTTCAATATCTTATTTAATTTTAATTTGATATATAATTATTGCTAATTTTCCAATTTCCTTCATTTTAAAAGCGAATATTTATTCTAATAAATAATAATAGAACGAAGACTATTTTAAAAATTTGCTATTTCCTCTTGAAATATGCTTCAACTGTAATTCATTTCTTTCAATTCGTCTTATAATACAAAATCTCTTCCACGTCCTTTTGTTTGCCACATTAAATTTGAGCGATAAATGGTTTCATATCGCAAACCTTTTTTTGAGCTTACTTCACCTCCACTTATCTTATTCCTCCATGGGATTCTTTAATTCTGTCTCAGCTTTCTTATTACTTCTGCGAAAATTTTTACACAACCAACCAACCGTAAACAAATGAAAGAGAAAAAAATTGGGAAAAAGATGATTTTTTATGAGAGTGACCTCTTGATTTTAATTAATTACTCAGTTAATAATTGGAATTTTGAAATTCTGAAGCTCAGGTGCATCAGGAGAGATATTGGGCTACTCTCAAAAAAATTTTGAGCTTTGTACGTGCTGTAGATTTTGCTAGCCATCGCAGACACACACACAGACAGAGCGTTTTGTTCTTTTATTAGTATATAGATTTCCCTTTTTATATTTTAACCACTTAACTGATCGATATTTTTGAAAAACATTTTTAAATGATGCCTGTTTTTTTTATATCTGTAACAGAATTTTTTTATCTTTTATCATCGGTTTTTCAAAACAGAAATTTTCGCTCTATTGAACCTGAAAAATACTCGAGTTAAATAATGCAAAATTTACAATAAAAATTTATTGGTGAGATTAATAAATCATGATGGGCAAAACACATTATCTGTATGACTTACGGGAAAATTAGGGAAGTGGTTAATTTTATACTTAATTTTAATATTTATTTTGATTATTGCAGGTATGAAATTTCCTACATTTTGCATACTAGTATAACTTAGAGAAAAACGTGTTCAGTTAATTTGTAAAAACGTTCCGAGTAAATAAAATAATCTTTTCACTAAGCTTATGTTTGCATGCAAAAAGTCAGAAATCTCATCCCTTTATTTATTATCCCATTATTATTATATACTCCAGTGTATTGCTCCGTTTTTACCTACACTTCAAGATAGATTGTCATTATTTAACCCTTTCCGGCACGAAGAAGTTCTGTTATTAAAATGGTCAAATAATTGGTTCATCCCTGAATTTGCGAAGGTAATTGTATGAAAATAACTTAAAGGTTTTTTTCCGCACATATAAGCATAAGACTCAAAATTTTTTTCGAAATTATGGTGCTTATGTATGAATTAAGAATTAAAATTAAGTGAGACAGAAATTAACCCTCCATACCGGAAAAAGGTTAAAACCCTTTGAACTCCGATGGGTGAATTTTCTACCTCTTAAATTAAATCTCCGAATGTTACATTCACAGAGTACGGAACAGAGAATCAACTTTCATACACTGTAATGGCAACTTGTTTAACATGGGATTGCGCATAGACAGTAGCGATACGAGCGGATGACTCTGAAACTACGATCATAACATAAGAGAGGTTGCTAATTCGGCGAAACATCGCTTCCTTGGCGACAAATGATATACGAAAAAAGAAAAAAAATACAGCGACGGCTTGTTGCTTCTTGTTTTGAAATTTATGAAAGAATTATTTTAATATTTATATAATGTTGACGTATTCGTCTTGCAAACAATGCATGTGGCTCTTCTTAACATAACGACCTAATAATTTAAACTTGAAAATTCAAGAACAATAACAGTAATAATTACGAATCAATATGTTTGTTTGTTTGTTTGTTTATTGAACAACATACATCTGACTTGTGTGCTCGACATGAAGCCTGCTTATAAGCCATCGTCAATATACAGGGACGAGATAGCACACAAGGAAATATTGCAACACAAGAGAAGTACAACCAGGAGCTCCACACAAAGAGTGTGTGCAATGGAGCCAGTGGGATTCGAACCCACAACCTCACGATCAGCGGCGTGATGTCTTAACCACTCAGCCACGGAGGCCCACGAATCAATATAAGCGCGGAAATCTAAGATCAAATAGCATAAGCACGTGTGCAAAGATAATCAAATCAGCATTCAGCAAGAAGTGCCAAACCATAATATGGTTACAGTTAAACAGAAATCACGAGGATAAAAATCGCCAACACGATGGTTTAGTTTTTAAGTCATCCACTGAGGGCGTTCTTTTCAAGCCGAGTTGAGGCCCTGTCTGTACTCTGTGGTTACATTGACACGGTAATATTCAACCGAATTTATCTGAAAATAAATTAATACGTTCCCCCGCCCCCCTGTATATTATGAACCGAATCTTTTGTTTACAAAATATTTTGCCAATGTGCCATTTGGGCATTTTGAAAAAAAAATCACTCCCAGAACTCTCAGGGTTAACGTACTGATACACAAAATACAAAAGGAAATAATCGACACTGGAGACCTTTTCATGCATAAAAGAACGGAGAAATGTTATTATTTTAAAGGTCCAAAAAAAGCATTTCTTTTAAGAATTCTCTTATATGAACAATGAAAACGTTTAGCGCATTCTTTATCATATATTTGATATAAGAGACATTCAAGCATTTAAAGAAGCATCAAACATTCAAAACCGGTAGCTTTTGGATCGGTACTCCAGGTATTCTCAGGAAATGAGTCACTATTTCCCATACTTCATGCAAAAGAAATGTTATATTTGAAGCTTTTATTTTGAAAAAAGTTATTTTAGTTTTCCAAGCCCTTGATATTATTTTCTCTAGCGAAATATTTAATAGGAAAGAAAAATACCAGTCGACCATAAAAAATTCTTTGTTTTTATAAAATGTTTTTTTCTACCATACTGTATACTATAAATAAATAAATACACAATGTTGAAACGAAAATATGTAAATACACTATCCTTTATGATTGTAAATGTGATAAATATTTCTAGTTAAACAATTTTTTTGAATGAATGAGTATTTATAAATTTTAAGCTGATATATAGGCTTGCAAAAATCAAGTCGAATACGTTACCGTCTATCGGTGATCACTGCTGAAATTTTATTTACCTGCCTTCTATGTTTTTTTTTTATGTAAATATCTCTTTTCATCATACGGAGATATGAAATTTCATAACATTATTGTCATACTGTCAGAAAACATTTATAATTTTTGCGTGATATCTGAAATTTGCATGATGTTCGCTAAAAATACAGAGTAGACCCAAATGTGAAAAATAACTTCCTATGACGGTCGTTTTTCACATACATTATTAAATCGAAACTGTACTAAAAATTTATTGGTGCCAGTTAGCAGTTTGAAAATTAAAACTAACCGCTGGCAGATTGTAAACACCCCCTGTAAAGGTCAATCCATTACCTACTGATGTTGCGTTCACGCAGCAGTCAAAATAAATGCGCATAGTTAAGTAAATTACATTCCCACCATTCTTTTCCGATTTAAAAATTGACCTTAGTTAAATACAGATTTTTTTAACTCCTATAAAGGAAAAATTATCTTTCAGAGATTGTGGTGGCAAACGACGTTCAGCCACAAATTTGAAATTTTAAACTTGATAGTTTTTGCTGTTAACGGGTTAACCCTTAGAGCTCTGATGGTTGAAATTTCTACCACTTAATTTTAATTTACTAATGTCACATCGGCACCAGAAAATTCGAACAGGTTTATTTGAAAAAGGTTTACTGCATTTTTTCGTGTATAACGTTAACCGATTTTTTCCTTTGCAAAATACTGGTGTCAATGTGATATTTGGAATTTTGAAGAAATTTACCCACCGGTGCTCAAAGGGTTAAAGGGACAAAACAACACGCCACCCCAGCAACAGGGGATAAATACAGATCGATTTCTTAAAATACGCAGTCCAAGAAACAGCGTAATGTCAAGATAGTCCTACCTCTTGTGCGCCTACTCCACAAGCAGTACTCAATCAAAAATAAAGTTTATTTAAAAATCTGGATATTCTTTCCAGTATGTAATAAAAAAAAACTTTCAGGAAACTTTTAATTCATTGTCTCAATTAAAGGAGTGCTTTTTTAGTCGATTGAAAAAAACCTAATTTATTAAAACTTTGTGTTATTTTTTTAAAGATGATTAGAAATATCGTTAAGAAAATTCGTTATGCAAAAGAATTATTATTTTTAGAAGTATGTTTTAGTAAATGAGACCATTCATTTAAAATTTATTAACAAGAAATAATGTTTCATGGAACAAAGTATTTAATTTTAACACTTAATGAAATATTATTTTCTTCAACTTTTTATATCATCTGCTGAATTAAAAAAGAATTAAAAACAGAATTACTTTTAATTAATAGGTAACATTGTTCCACAAAAACACTTATAACAGTTTGTAATGTATCTTCACCTGAGAATAACATGGTTCTATCTGTGTATTTGAAGAAATTGACTTATCGATATTGTTCTATTTATATCTATGAAGGCATTTCTGGATTTTAAAAATGTCATAATATAATAGTAATGTCATATGTAAATTATATATAACATGATTTTGATACAAAAATACCGTCATAGATAAAAAAAAAAAAAAAAAAAAAAAAAAAAAAAATTAGAAGCTTTCTGTATCGATAAGTCAATTTTTTCAAAAACACAGATAGAACCTTATTATTCTCAGGTGACGACATAACAAATCGATAGGTATGCTACCAACGGGCTTTATAATCCAAACGTCTTTAACCACTTAACCCTTTGAACCCTGGTGGGTGAATTTCTTACCACTTAATTTTAATTACCAACTGTCACAATGGCACCGGAATGATCGACCAAATATGTTTGAAAATAAATTAATGCATTTTTTGAGTATATAATAAACCGAATATTTTATTGCAAAATACTGGTGCCAAAGTGACATTTGAGCATTTTAAAGAAATTAATCCATCAAAGATTAAAGGATTAAGTGTCGTTACCGATAAGCGTAGACTACTTTATTTTACATCATATTGTTTGATTGCCACCACTTTTTTGAAGCAGAAGTATTACCCTTATTTAATGGCAGAAAAAAATGATGCGAGAATAAAGTTAATACACTATTTTAAAAACACTAGAAAGAATCAAACAATCTGAATTTTAAAAAGTGGGCTACACTGCCCGTGAATATCACGGGCTTCAGAATAGAGATTTTAAAATGAACGTTGGAAATAATTTTGGGAAGTACAAATGTTGATATATATTATAATAAATTGACACCGTTAAAATATGTTTACATTGTAAAACTCCTATTTTTCGTTAAAAAATAAGAATAATCTAAATTTCTTATGAATTTTATGAGTACTTATTTTACGAGCTACTAGCCTTATCTACCTTTCAAGACCCTTTTCAGTGGCAGAAAACACCTGAAAGTAATAAAATTCTTAGTGTCATAATTCATAACTCGGTAAGCTTTGCTCATAGTTGAATTAATTTTTACTCTTTTACAATGGGAAACCTTTCCAAAATATAACTTATTTAATATAGAAACTATATAAAAATGTTAAATTTGTAACTATTTAGAAAGTAACTAATTTCGCGCAAATAGATTTTCACATCATGGAGGAATATCATTTCAAATATTTTTGCTACCGGAACAATACCTTTAAAACTAAAGTTTGGGAATTAGCTATTGGTCAACGCTAAGAACAGATTCCATGTTTTAAAATAAAACACATTGTTTTTCAACATGATTTGTAGGAAAAGTAAATATGATAGAGATACATTACTGCAATAAAAATGAATTACAGTTAAACAATAACATGTTGTTAATACTAATAACAGGCGCAGTAAACAAAAAAAAACCTTCTGCATTGTTGTATCAACTCAAAGGTCCGATCCTATGCCTTCGCCGACTCGAATATGTTCAATGACAAATCAATGGCGGATTTTTCTCAGCATTCGTGCTATACCATGAATATGGCTATCATTATTAAAGATTAATTATATTTGCCTCATTTAACCCCTTCTGGGATGAAGCCTTTTGCGAAATTTTTTGTGTTAAAGCTAATCACACTTTTATGAAATAGTGTGATTAGCTTTATTTAATCTGTATTTAATAAAACAAATATTAATATATTTAAAAACTACATCCACAAAACAATATGAACTTAAAAAAATTGGAATTGGTTACATGGGTTAGCAGCAATGGTATAACTATTAGCAATGTAACACTTTTTTGGGTTTATAAACTTAGTAACAGTTTCGAAAACAAAATTTCCAAACTGTCCGTAAAAGAGTACAAAGGACATACATAGCAACTCACGTTCCGCCGCTAATAACATGTTTTTGTTATGGGTTTTAAGTTTTTAAATGCGAAAAAACTCTGGTGTCGTCTAGAAAACTTTTTTCCTAACCAAATTTTATGTTTTATCCGATAGTGATAATTTTTTATAATACATTGTCAGTTTTTAAAAAAATCAATAAATTAATCGATGATTATATTTGACAGTAAGTATTTATTTTATTACATTATCAAGAATAATTCTTTTCCCAGTTAAGCTCGTGTAGCTCATACCCTGTTTTATATGTTGAGCTAATGAAGGTTAATAACTAAATAAATAAGTTGTACTGATTGATACTACACTGTGAAACACATTTTAGATTATGATCTAAATATTTAACTATAGCTCAGAGCAAAAAAGTATTTATTTCGTATAGAAATCTTGATCCACAGACTTGGATGACTCTTAGTGTTACATCTTCGCCAAATGCTGATATTGAAAATTATACGAGATAGGGAAATTATAAGTATAAAAAAATTGAGAGCTACTTGATTATAAAGTCAATCAATTTCGTCAAACCACTCGCCAAATTATACAAACTGAAATAAATTTTACTTTAAAAAACGAAAGAGCAAGTAAATTAATAAAATAATACTCAAAACACAAACAAAACTTCAGATTAAAAAACACTTGAAGACGTAACAAACACGTGCAACGTGTTTAACACTAGAACCGCGGGGAATTTTACTCGACTTTTATAAAAATAATGCACATCAGAATTTTTAATAAAAATTATTTAACTTTTTTGTTTAAATAACTTTTGCAGAGCTTATATGCAATTTATTTTAAGAAGACTTATCTGGTTTGAATCGCCATCTTTTCACGGAGTCCGGGTCAAAATGACCCGTCTCCCCGGTTCTAGTGTTAAGATGAACTGAAAGTGACATTCACGATCAGTGTTGCCAGTGGGCTACTTTTTTAAAATCCAGATTTCTCGATTGGCACCACTTTTTTGAAATGGTAAATTACCTTTTCCATTTGCTTTAATTATCATGACATTGAATAAGGCATATTTTATCATTTGTAAAAAGTGGTGAAAATCAAGAATCTGAATTTAAAAAAGTAGCCCATCTGGCAACACTGTTCACGATCAGCCATTAGAGGTATTTAATCTTACAATTATGAAATACACATCTACATTTTTTTATCAACGGGATAATCAAGTAGTATAAGAAATCCGTTTGTAATTTCTGGTGTCAGTCAATCGTTTCATCAGTTTTCGAACAGAATTGTTCTGTCGCGGAAACGATTAAATGCTAATAAGAGAAAGCATATTGCATTTCTCATTTATTCGCTAACAGTATAATGTAAAGATATGCATAAGGGTTTTACAGAAACTCAAACACAGGACACTGAACTAATCCATTTTTTAAGTGTGTTCGTAATTATCTAAATACGCTAGCATTATCGTCATTATTATTATTATTTATTAATCGTCATTCAGTCGGTCCCTCTGTCCTTCCGTCCGTCCGTCTCTCTGCATATATAACAAAGCAAAAACTACCCAACCGAATCATTTGAAATTTAAAATATATAATTGTTGCATAATTTTCTTCAGTCACTTAAAATTTATGAAAATTGGATTCATAGTTTAATTACAGAGATAATCAAAATGTTCCGTTACATTACGGCCAATGGGAAAAAAAACCTTTCAAGTGCGTTTTAATGTGGTTACACTCTTTCTAATATAATAAAAAAAAAGATATGCATCTATGAAGTATGTACCAAAATATATATTCTGTACAATCTGTGGGAGAAAGAATACATGTTATTAAATTACAGGGTTACGCAAAATTTTTCCATTACATAATGGTATAAGGCAAAACATTATTTGGGGAGCGTTTTAATAATATTAAACTATTTCACATTTTATGAAATTAATACACGTTGCTAAAGTTTACTACATGTTACTTCCTTTATATTAGAAAGTAAATAGCACTTACAGAGATACACAAAAGACTTTGGATATACTACTGTATCCGAAGTACTGTATACTATTACACCAAGATCTGAATATTTTAAAATTTCCATATAGTACGAACGCGCCTCATTTGCTACGCTTGGCGTGCAATTTCCAACTTGTTTGTATATGCAATAATTTATTTAAAACACTGTGAGTTAGTTGCATAATTTATTTAAAACACTATGATTAAGGTGGAGATTACCCTAATTTCTTCCATTATTTATAAAAATTAGCTTACACTTATCGGCGCGGCGCTTAAGGAGTTAAATATCTATACGAGATTTTTCTTAAACATTTGCATACCTTCCACTTTTCGGGTATTCTTTCAATCAAATAAAATAAGATTTTTTTCTAAATATAATAATTCGATAAGTGGCACATGGAAACCGTGGAACTGTAAATAAAAAGAACTGACATATCCTCGAAATGGTGAGACTTCAACTGTAACCGCTTAGTAAATTCTGATTACCGCAAAATCAAACTTCCACCTGTAAATTTTAATAAGAATTTCCTCCTTATAAATTAATGCAATGCTTCCTTCACAATTAAATCATATATACTATTATTTTTTACTGGTGGCTGTTTGCTCATACAGTCGTCAAACCTTACCATTTCTTCATCGTATAACAACGGAATTATGAATAAAAGGGAGAAGACATACAGTGTACTGTATATCAGTTACGAATGAAGTAAGAGTAGGTTGTCACAAGACGCCGGCTGATGTCTTATACGCATCTACATTTTCCGATTACCGCTAGTGAAAACTTACGCATGATAAGGTCAAAAGAGAAAAACTCATCTTTTTAACGGAATTATTGACGGGAAATTTCAATCACAAATATGTATAAAATTTTCTATTTCTTTTTACTGGTGTCAGTTTGGCTAAGTTTTATAATCTTTTCACAGACACAGAGAGGAGGTTGTCTTGGTTGTCACAATGTGGCGGAACTACTATCGCCAAAGTGAACTTCAACAAGTAATAATAAATAGCAGTTTTTGCGATTATTTTTCACTCGTATTTTCTATTAACGAGACGGTTAAATAAGTGGAAATTTTCTGTATAAATATATTGTTGGAATTTTAAAGTGGTAGTAGCGAACGAAATGCGGAAGCGGTTACAGTTGAAATTTCATTATTTTAACCCCTTGAGAGGCAAAGCACTTCTACTACTAAAATGTTAAAATGATTGATTGACACCGGTATTTATAAACTGTTTTATATCAAACAAAGTAAAAGCTTCTCTTCGAGCATATCATATGAAACAAAAGTTGATTCTTAAATTTTGGTGTCAATGTGGCATTTGGGAATTAAAATTAAGTATATACCGGATATACCTGTGCCCTTCAAGGGATTAAGGATATGTCAGTACTTCTTTCTTCATGTTCCATGAGTGTAACAAACTAAACAATCTAGTAGGTTGTTGGAAATCATTTCTGTTGCTTATTATTTATTTTACCATGATTTTTATATTAAACTATTCAGATTTTTAATGCCACAACTTTTATGATTATTCACTGATTTGTATAAATTTCCGACAGACGCGTTTGCAATCCATAATCAGGGTGGCGAGTGGTCAGGGAAAAACACAGTGAAAAAAGTTGCTAGATACCAGTATTTTGTTAAAGAGTAATTCGCCTTCTTTAATCCCTTTATATGATTTGAAGTATTTTCTATAATAATATATTGGTAGTTACATCTTTTTTTATTGTGTATTTCAATAACCACTCGCGACCCTGATAACATGAAAATAATGAATAGAAGTTCTAAACATGAAGATTAAACAAACCAAATTAATAAATTTCAATCACTAAGATGCGATTTCGAATGCAATATAGTTCTTCCTGAAATACTTATAAAAAAAGACAAGAATTTTAACCCTTGCCTTCCAAGTGTGAGTCGACAACACTTGTCATTGCCACTACTTCCAACTTAAACTATCACTAATCAAAAAATAATAATCTTCCTAAAAAGTTTCTATTTCTTTTATGGGAATGAACCACGAAGATTATAGTATAGAAATAGTAGTAGCAAAATTATGAGTGTTATTTCAAAACAATAATTAGACAACGGAAGGGGTTAATACTTTAAAATTCAAAAAACGCTTTTTAGAAGTTGCATGTTGTTTTATGTAAGTAAGCGCTTTCATGTCAAATTTTATTTCGTTATAAAATATTAAAACATTTTTTTGTGTGTTCTTAGTCATCCACATTCTATTAGATGCATTTAAAAAAATCAAACATTTTTACAAAGTATTTAAATTTGTTCACCAAGTATATCTGAAATATGATTCCCTATTTTCAATACTTCATGCAAAAAAAATTATTTTAGAAAAATACTTTAAATTTTCTAGATCACTGATATTATTTTTTCTAGGGTTATGTTTTTTAGAAGAAAGAAATAGTAATCAACCATAAACAGATCTTTGTTTATATAAAATCTTATTTCTCTATAGTTTTGAAAAAACTATATTTTGCGGTATGAATATGGTGGCAAAGGATCTCTAAAAATATTTGAAAACGCTATATTAACTTTATTTTCCTTATTAACATCTTTTTAAATACAGTTTATATCTTTAAAAGCGTCCTGCATATTGTAGCAAATTAAGTACGAAAATGTTTTATTCAAAATGTCTACTAAATTTCACTGGCACTAACCAACGCTTTATGTAATGACAGATATTCTGTGTTTAAATAAATGAAATATTGACCGTTTGAGCTCTGATGGCTTAATTTTCTACCTCTTAATTTTATTTATGAAAGTCACAATGGCACCGAGATTTTCGACCAAGTTTATTTGAAAAAGGTTTGATGCATTTTTTCGTGTGTATTGAACCGATTTTTTTCATTGCAAAATACTGATACCAATTGTGACATTTGGAATTTTGAATAAATTTACCCACCAGAGCTCAAAGGGTTAGTAAAGTAAGGAGTAAAAGAAAGGAGAGCTGTTTATTTCAATAAAAATAGTTTAACCCTTAAATGCATATTGTATCATTTTCGATACCATAAGCGTTCCCGATTTATTGGGGGTTTTATTCACATATTCCGTACTCTCACCAGAAATTTAAAAGAGCAATTTTCACTTTACTTAATGGTAGACTATTCGTAATTAAATAAAGAAAAATTTACTATTTAGATTTTTCTGGTATGAATTCCGATTCTTTGAAATGCGCATTTTTTGGAACTCGTTCTATCCTATGCATTTAAGGGTTAAGAGACGTCGGATTACGTGAGGCCCTTTTATTTATTTATTTTTAATGTTCAATGAGCATATTATTCATAAACTCAAATGAACAAGATTCCATTTTCGGCAGTTCGCCTGTAATTAAATGATTCATGAACTTGTTTGGAGAATCAGAGGTTTTTCAAGCAGACGGAGGAGAGAATACTAAACAAAACGCTAATAAACATTGCAAAATGGTGAGATCCCACCATATCTGGGACTGTGTCTTCGCTTCTCTATGTATCTCTGGTTAATCAGGTCACCAAGCATACGAAGAGAAATGTTCCGTTTTTTCTGAATTTTGAGATCGGAAGCTCTTGGTCCCCAATGCATTTACAAAAAGGAAAAAAGGTTCCCAAATATTCAAAGTTTCTTTCAAGCTGTAACGGTATCTTTTATTTTAAAAACATAATTAAATTTATATTTCAAGAAAAAAAATTTCTATAAATTAATATTATGCTAATTTAGTAGTTTTCCAATTTTTGCATTTTTAAATTGCAGAGTTGCCAAGACTCTGGCTTTTCCACATCACTATTATTTTAGTAAAAATTTTATTAATTTAAATCGCCCAAATGTTCTGATTCGATAAAACAATGTTTTCTGTATTAAAATACTGGTATCCAAAAAGCCGGAGTATTGGTGTATTGGTGTATTTTTTGCCGTCCGATTATCTACACTAGGGATATAACCAAAAAGCCGGAGATTTAACGGATCTAAAACTGCCGTTCTTTTTTTTTCTACGGAAACGGATAGGAGAAAATAACAAGAAAAGCCACTGATTAAGAGTGTTTTCCCGGCTGGAACAGTATATTCTACTAATATTATACATTACAATAAAAAGCATATTACCCTGCTAACACTAGAATGCCGGCGAGGGGCCAACCTGGCCCCTACCAATGGAGTACATTTCGGTTCGAACCATAAATTTCTTTCTAAAATATGTTTAAAAGAAACAAAGATAAAAACGGGTTAAGTAAATAACTTAAACAGTTTTAAACAAAAATTATGGTGTTAAATTTTTTTTATAAAAGTTGTGTGAAAATTCCCGTCATTCTAGTGTTAAACTGATGGCATTGAGCTCGCAGGCTATGCACACTAATTGTATAGTGCAGCCTTATTTTTTTCAAGGAATAATGCCCTTTGAAAAACAAATTAAGCGGGGCTGGGGATTAGTTCCCCCTTTTCCCGTTTTTATACTTAATCATTTAACCCCCACAACTAATCATGGATTCGCCTTATCATATAATAAACCTATCAAAAATTCTAAGAAAGTCAGATAATTCTGCATAAAAACCCATCTATATAATTTAAAAAGAGTTATCCCCTGTTCTCCCCAATTATACTTGACTGTTAAACCCCCAAAACCATTCAGAGATTCGCGTTATCAGAAAGAACCTGTAACTAAAATTTAAAGCAAATCGGATAATTCTGCCTAAATACTCAATTTTATAATTCAAGAAAGTGTACCTCCCGTTCCTTCCTTTATACTTAACCATTAAACCTCCAAACTATTCAGAGATTCACCTCATCGGATAAATCTGTATAAAAACCCATTTGTCTAATTTATAGCCCAGTCATTTTAGCAAAAATAGGGGAAAAAATAGAACAAAGCTGGATTTTTGCGTAGGTACTAGTTAGGTTATGTAGTTAAACATACTAAAAGTCCCCCATCGATCCGATGCGAGCTTTCGCCGCCAGGGGCCGCTAAAGAGCTTGAAAATCGGTTTTTTGTGCATATCTCACAAACAATGGCATTTAGAAAAAAAGTTCAATTACAAAGTTGTAGATAATTTAATTTTCTATAAAAAGTGTCATTAACATTTGTTTGTCACACCAACGCTTCCCTGTCAAAAATATAAAAAAGTGAACATATTTGAAAGTAAAATTATAAAAATTCGAAAAATCTGCTGCTACTTTAAAAAAAAATTATGTGAACAGATCTAAAATTCTCACCTTTAAATGGAGAAAGTGAATATATAATATACATTTATGCTTATTTCCACATTACTCTTGAGGAAAAGCATTTAGCGCGTTTTCTTTATTGTGGTTTCCCTCGTAGGCATATTCCACTTATAGTGACTGGTTTAATCCAATTTCAGTCGTTTAACTGCTTTAGCAGTTCTTTGCACAACTTCAATTTCTACACACGATTCAGATTCGTCACCATCTGTATTTTTTCTTTCGTTTTTGTGCTGCTTTCAGTATTTTTTGTCTGCCTTTTGATATCATCACTGAATTCAGAAGTAGCGCTTCCCTCCTCCCTTGCAATGGGCAGGATACACGTCAATATCTTCTTGGTCTCCAAATTCAATTTTACTTGCATTATGGCATGAAACTCCGCAGCAATTTTTGCAAATATCAACATTTCAATCAAATTTTCCACATTCTTTGGAGCAAGTACAAAAATTTGATTCAATAACATTTCTTGGTGAGGGCTGTAAGCTTTATTTTCCATCCGGTATTGTACAAATGTGATACTCGTGTTTTTCATGTACTATGATGATAAACGCGTAAACTGTGCAATCTAGCTGCATCTTCGGTAGGCGACAATGATGAAAGGCTTTTTTTACCAACAGCAACTTCTTTCTTGAAACATATATAATGGTGCTTGTTCAGAGAAATTTCTGCTTTACCACAGTATAAAGCAAGAAAAATAGTTTTTTCTGCTTCGGAAACTTCAAATTGGGATACTTGATCACTTTTTAAAATGCTGGCAGCTTGTATGTTTTGATCTTCTTCCTTTTTCAAAAATTTGCTAACGACATTTTACCTTTCCCAAACATTGCTGATGTCGAGTCACAACCTAAAAAAGTGTGAAGGAACAATGTATGATTTTTAAGAACATTATCATTGTTAAGACTGTGCGATGAATACAGGGTGGTTGCATTTCGTACTCTTCCTGGCTTAAAAAAAATATTTCTATCGCTGGAAGTGCTAAAGCAGTCAACAATACGAGCAAGTCAACATCATCGCCAACAACAGCAGTAAGCGCACCAGACTTTGCTATTTTAATAGCTGTTTTAACAATTAGTGTGTGCATCATCTTTTGCTTGTTTCGCTTCAAAACCATTCTCTATAAATTTCTCCATACGTATAGATATGAGACGTGTTTTAACGATTAGATTTTTAAAAAATTTCTTTTTTGCTATACTTTAGAGCTTTTTTTTCCTTCTGTATAAAAGCTTCGTCTAATGTATCAGAACATAACAAACATTTTTCCTTAAATTCAAACTACAGACTATCATTTCTCAATTTTTCCTTCAATGGAGTAATTTGTGTGGACATTGATGGTTTTTCAGCCATAGATTTATTGTATGATTTAGTAGAATTCTTTCCTGTATAAATTTTCTACACTTTGGGTGAACTGCAAATTCACTATTGTTTTTAGCCATTTCTTCAAATATTTTCTACTTATGGTCACCTCTTTCCGAACTTGCTGGAACTTCAGTCCCTTTTTTCTTATTTTTACATAATCTTTCGAAACGCAATCCTCTCCGCATACAAGACATACTATTCTGTCAATTTCCATTTTTCGCTCATAATCAGCAATTAAGAAAGAGTCATTTTAAACTGTCATAACTATTTAACAATTTCAATAACATGCGTTGAAAATAAAATTATTCTCTTCCTAAAATCTCACACAGGGGCATGCGAAGAGAAAACTGCGCCCGGAACAAAGCTTTTTTATGTGGCAGGCCCAAAATTAGTTGGTAGTATAAATTTGGTGCCCCCTAAATATCCGCCTCCTTCTCCCCCCCCCCCCCTTTCGTACGGTGCTGATCTCATAAAGAATACTTTGTTCAGTAAATTAGGGTGATTTCATATTAGCGAAATGAGCATCAAATGAAAATTAAATATATGAAAGGTACCTGGTACGTGGTACATTTCCACAAATGCAAAGAGTGATAGGGTATTGGGCAATTACTATTGCACAAGCCCGCGAAAACGGCATTCAGACAATGGGGGAGAGGTGGGGAGGGGAGGATCCAAAGTTGTTCCGTATTTGTTCTGCCGCTTTGCCGCATTATGATTGTGCTTCCGCATTTTTTTAAATATGTTCACTTTTTTATATTTTTGGCAGGGAAGCGTTGGTGTGAGAACCAAATGCTAATGACACTTTTTGTAAGAAATTCAATTATCTACAACTTTGTAATTGAACTTTTTTTTCTAAATGCCATTGTTCGTGATATATTCACAAAAAACCGATTTTCAAGCTCATTAGCGCCCCCTGGCGGCGAAAGCTCACATCGGATCGATGGGGAATTTTAGTATATTAAACTACATACCCTAACTAGTACCTATGCAAAAATTCAGCTTTGTTCTAATTTTTTCCGCTATTTGTAAAAAAAGGTGCTAAAATGACTGGACTATTAGGAGACTAATCGCCCTTTCCCCCTTTATACTTAACAAAAGAACCCCACAACTAAGCACAGAGCGTCTTATCAGCATGAATCTATATCCAAAAATTTAAGCAAATGGGTTAATTCTGCATGAAAAACATTTACCTAAATTAGGAGGTGTAGACCCTCCTTGATACCTGCTTTGTATTTATCCAATGAAACTTCAAAACAAATCAGAGAAGCGCCTTATTAGAATGAAACTATATCCAAAATCTGGTAAATTTTGCGTAAAAAACAGATTTATAAATTATACTTAATTACCCATTATACTTAACCAATAAACAACCAACATTAATCATGGAGGCGCTTCATCAGAATAATTCTATATCTAAAATTTGAAAGAAATCTGAAAATTCAGCATGAAAAACCATTTATATAAATTAAGAGGGCTTAGCCCCCCCCCTTCCCCCCTTTTTACTTATCGAATGAACTTCCAAAACTAATCAGGGAAACGCCTTATCTTAATAAACCTATATCCAAAGTTTGAAGTAAATTGGATATATTTATGATGAGTTTTCGCGGTACATGCATGCATGCGAAACACATGCAGAACGGGTGGGCACTCTCCGGCTTTGATAGCCTGTGAGCTAAAAATTATAAGTATTTACTACTTAAAAATTAATTCCCCAATTTTAGGTTTGTTGGAATAGAAATTCGTTTTAATTCAATATATCTTTTTGCAGAAAATTGGGGGGAAAAAAAGATACTTAATTTTAAGGAAAAATATTAGACAAAGATTTCTGAAATGAAATAGTGAAACAGTATTCCTTGGAAATTCAAACGAGTGCGTGCATATTGGATTAACTGAACTTCCTCGCATAATTTGTTGGATTTCTGTCTAATTTTTGCACTTAACCTTCCTACCCTGAATGGGTCTAATCGACCCATAACTATAATTTGTTTTATACGATTCGAACCAGAACTTTTTTCATAAAGAAAGTTAAATGAAAGATTCAGAAGAATAAGTCAATTAAATATATTAAAATGTTTTAAATAACAATTCTAGTGTGAAATGTTTTTATCAAGATTGAGTAAAATTTGAACAGGGTAGGAAGGTTAAATACGGCGAAGATTTGAAAATATTGGTGTTTAAATGTAAATATTCTTACACTAAAAATATAAAAATTTTCAGTTTTCAGTTTTGCATTAGGTAAAATAAAAAAAATATTTAAGGGTACGCCTATCTACAAATTAAACCGTACCATTTATATCTGACGGTACTTTTAATTACCATTAAAAAATATTGAATGTAATTTTTATTAAATTTGTCCTTTTCAGACAGCACAGTGAAAAATCGAAGATGAATATTTTTCAATGTGGTTATTTTCTAAACCAATTATCATAGCTGGGTATTTCCATGAGAACTTGTCGTGTAAGTCACATTTTTAGTAACTGCAAAATTGTTGGCCACCGTTTCTTTTTAAAGGTTTGCATGGCCTTATTCAATTAATGAAACATCTCTGATAAAATAAGCCACATTTTTCCGTTTTAAAATACTGGTATCCAAAATCGTAGTACGTGACTTACACGACATCTGCTCATGGAATTACCCAGCTGCCAACTCTCCCCCCTTTTTTTACCAGAAATATTTTATAGAAATGTTTGCCATTTTTAATCGGAGGATTATACCAATTTAAGGACAGGGTTCGCACACTCCTTATATTTTTTAAGGACACTGGCAACTATTGTTGATAAGATAATTTATGTTTAATTTTTAAGAAACAGAACTTCCAGCCAGCGCCTTTATTCTCGAATTCCGCAATGTTATTCTGAAGTGAAGTACTTTGAATTGAAAATACTGAAAAAGTTTAGTGGAAAAACTGTGCGAACTCTGAAGGAGGTAAAATTTTCTATACAATTTTTGTGGTAAAAAAAAAAAGCGTAAAATGTTGGCAGCTATGCGTTTACCTAGGTATACTTTTTATCCCATTAACCCTTTATCTACCGAATGATGAATTCATGAAAATTTTACACTCTAAAGCAGTGATGCACAACCTTTTTACCAGAAAAACGTTTGCCACCACAATGTTTGAAAAGTGTAGTTTCTTTTCTTTAATAGCAAAGTTTCTGTCATTACTATAAGGAAAATTATTCTGCATAAAAATAGTGGTATAATATTGGCCCGCGGGCCATAGGTTGTGCACCCCTGCTCTAAAGCATTTTACATAAATTGTGTAAACTAAATTAAAAGATTTACATAATCATTTAATAAATTTTTGTAGAATTTTAAAAGGATTGAAGAACTTAGAAAGTTTAATTAAATTTGAATTTACAGGGATTTTGTGCAATATTATAACCCCACTCAACTCTTTTCTTTTAAATTGTTTTTTTAGTATTTTGTAGAATTATAAAATGTACAAATATGATGTTCTTATAATATAAATATAGAAATATTTCCGAATTGAAAAATCCCCACCCGCACCCCCTCCCTCAGTGCCAAGAAAGCTGAAAAGATACAAAGGCAAAAGAAATCATCTTTTTAATTTTGTTGTTGTTGTTGTTGTTGTTGTTTTGTGTAACCAATTATGCTTTTGGAACAAAATAAAGTAATGTATCTGTAACTAATTCTAAACAGTATTACAACTAATCGATGTATTAAAAGTATTTTAAAATAAGAAATTTTAGTGGTACTTATAATTACCGTCGGTAGATAAAGAGTTAAAAAATATTAAACGAAAAATTTGCAACTACAAAACACTTCCCTGTTTCACATAGGATCACATTTACCTACATTGTTCTTATAAAAATTGCAAAATTTATACAACTGTATTTTTTTTTTTTTTTTTTTTTTTGTTAATTAATGTAATCATTCTTGTAAATATTTTGCAAAACTAACTTTAAATACCGATTAATTAAATAAACTTTAATTGAAAAATTATCTGAAAATCAAATTATTATTATTGTACTTGTTCGTCTAGATATCCTAGACTTTAACCTTAATAATTTTTCAGTTGAAGTGCTTTTTTATTCTAAATACGGATTATAAAGGATAAAACACGAATAAAATATTTCATTACCAACATGAAAAAAGCAAATTAAAATGAGAATAATAAAAGTCCCTTTACACAAATTATAGTTTGATAAAACTATTTCAAAACACATTTACTTTCTAAAAAAATATCTAAATAGGTGTGCTTTTGAAAAAAAGCAACTGTTTTCCTTTTTCTTCCATTTATTCAAAAATAAGTTTTTTTATTCTTATTTCGGAAAGTCCCATTTCATACATGATTTCTGAATTATTTTAAAACTTATTTATGCGCTTCGAAAGAATTATTGTGGGAGTGAACTGCAATGCAGAAAATTACTTTTGGGATAGGGGATGAAAATGAAATGAAGCAAAATGTTATTTCTTCTTGAAAACTGTACATTTCATTTTGAAATTGTGGCGTGGTTTATTATATGTAATTTTTAAATATATATTTTCCAATTTCATTTAAAATCTGGAGTCAACATAGAAAATAAAAGTTACATTTATATGTTTATGTTATGAATGTTTAATGAGTATGATTTAATTTTAGATGTTACAAACGGAATTTTTAGCAAACCGATTTTTTAAAAGTTGATAACACTATACGGGTTGCAAACAGTGTTGTCAAATCTGATGGATTTTTTTATTTATAAAAGAGTCACAAAAGAAAAAAAATCATTAATTTTCCTTTACTTTATTCGCGAAATATCTATCATTGTAATAACAAAAAAATAGCTATTCAAACTTTCTGGATAGAATTTAGAATTTCTTAACGATAGTTTTGTTGCCATTAAATTTGCATCACCATGAAAGATAGAAAATATAAAAAAGATATTTTTTGTACCTAAAATAGCATGGCATGAAGAGAAAATTATTAAATTTTTAGGGAGTTTGAAGGTTTACAGCGGTGCAAAATTAGTAGAAACAGCTGTCCCTGCAGGCAGCTAAAACGGCCCTTACCCAGTTAGGCATAGAATCGAATTGGACTTGAGTGGCAGAAACGGACAAAAAGGTTCACATTGCAGTTAACTTGTCGAACAAATTAATCACTTGCAGCATAAATTTCATTGCAAATTAACGGCAAACAAGTAGAAAATTTAGCTTTTTCATGACTGTAGTACTGCAAATTTTTTGCAAGCTGGTAGAAAATTTAGCATCTTCTTGTCAGTATTATTGCAAACTGATGGCAAAATAAATCATGAGATATAACACGGCCTGATTACAATCATCACATTAAAACTTTAACCCCTTCATGTCCACTGATCCATACACACCAAAAGCAAGTAAAGACGATTTTTGAACAATGGAATAACGCCCTTTTTTTGTCTTTTATAATTGAAGCGTTTAAAAAAGCGATGCCAACCTATTAAAGTTTGTGTAAGGGATGCAGTCTCGAAAGTTAATCCATTCTTTCAATAGAGGGAATATTTGCTTTCATCACTTTCATGAATTAACCACTTCCCTGATTTGCCCGTACTTCATACAGGCACCGTGCTTTTGCCAATCATGATTTGTCCGTACCACGTACGGGCATCCTTATTCCAATCATGATTTATTGTTTTCACCGGCAAATTTTTATTGTAAATTTTGCGTTATTTAATCCGAACATTTTTCTGATTCAATTAGGCAAAAATTTCTGTTTAAAAAAAAAAAACAGTGATAAAAGATTAAAAATTCTGTAAAAGACATGAAAAAATAGGCATTATTTGAAAGTTTTTCTTTTGAAAAATATTGATCAGTTAAGTGCTTAATTGAGCAGCAAGTAAGTGGTAGATACAGTCAGTAAATAATTAGGTATTCACTCATTTAACCGCTTCAATGATTTGTCCGTACGTCGTATGGACATCTATACTCTAATTATAATTTATTATTCTCACCAGTAAAACTCTATTGTAAATTTTGCACTATTTAATCTGAGCATTTTTCCAATTCATTAAGGCAAAAATTTCTGCTTTAAAAAACTGGTATAAAAGACTAAAAATTCTGTATCAGACATGAAAATATAGGCACTTTTTTGAAAGATTTTTTTCAAAAATATTAATCAATTAAGGGGTTAAAGACAAACTTGCACCTGTTTCACAACAAACTACTCATGCGAGTGGGGGATAGTCTACCTTGTGGGAGATTTGCTGCGAATTTGTCAAGTTAAATTTGTCACAGCAAGGTAATATCAGGAAAAAAAACTTGCTGCTAATTTGCATGCTATCTGGATACCGGGGAAGTTATTTAATATAACAGAGCAGTTCTGCGATAAATAAGCTTTTATCTGAAATAAAAACACGAAAAAAGATAGTTGCGCTAGGTTTTTATTTTAATTAGGGTATAAATTTTAATTGTAATCAGAAATTATTTATTTACATGCAATTACATGCCATCTTCAATAATTCCATGCCAATTGTACTTCGCCGATAAGCAATGCTACTTTTAACCTCAGAATATTCTGAAGAGTATATGTATTTTTTTTTAATAATTTGAAACTAAAATCCTCTGTTTAAACATAATACATTTGATTTTTTAAACATAATTGTACTGCAGTAACATGTTATTTTGACAAATAAAATTCTTGATGAAAAAAAGTGCTTTTAACAGTGACGTAACCCGGTTGGGTGCCCAAGTGCTCTGAATACTGGTAATTTTTGAAGGCTCTGTTCAACTTATCTAACCAAAAAAATTTCTGCTATGAATGAAGCAGAAAAAAACCTTACACTATTACTGGTTTTTCGCATCCACCCTGGTTACGCCACTGCTTAACCACTTAATGGTCGCATTAAATTATGGTTTAAAAATTAAAATTTATTATTCCCACCTCATTTTTGAAAAAAAAAATATTCATCTTATTTAATGACAAGTAAAATGACACCGGAATAAAACCAATTACACTATTTTATAAAACTGGTGGAAATCAAACAATTCTGAATAAAAGCCGTGAAACTTGCAGCCCGTGAAGGTCTCGGGCGCGACGACTAAGTGGTTAACCCCTTGAGGGGCAAAGCACTTATGTTCCTAAAATGTTAAAACGATTGATTGACACCGAGATTCACAAACAAATTTATATGATAGAAAGTAAAAGCTGTTTTTCGCATACATCGTTAAAAGCAAATCTTAATACTAAAATTCCGGTGTCAATGTGGCATAAGGGAATTTAAATTAAGTGGTATATATAACACTGGTCAACAGCTGTTTTGGTGCCGGGGTATTTTTAGCTGATTTTATATGAATTTGATGTCCTGAATTCAAATATGGCATTAGTTTTTCCCTATCAGCTCAGTTTTTTAAGATAAACAGCTTTTTGTGAAATATATTTTCATTATTTTAAGGTAAATCCATGTATTAAAAAATGTATAAAAAAATAAAATAAATACAGGATTTTTATTTTTTATAATACACAAATGTTAGTTTAAATTATTATGACATATACATATTCAAACAATAATTTTTTAAATTATATTATACAAATATTTTTACTCACAAAAATAGAGAAAAACGTCACCGATGAAACCGATACTCATTGAATGCTTCGGAAGCTTCTTTTCCGTGACATTCTGGAATATATTTTAGAACAGTGTCTTTTTAAACTCAAACTGTAATCTGAAACCGTTTGCATATCTCATCTTTTTTGGTAGCGGTCCTCCATAGTCTTAAGATTGTGGTGAAATCTTTCGGGTTGTTTATCACTTGTGCCTTCTTTATTTTCAAGAAAATGCTCTAAGTGGCAATGTAAATAGTGCACTTTAATGCTTCTAGTACACCCAAGAGATTTAAAAATATTATACTCTTCATTTACCAGTTCTACATAGATTTCTCCTCTGCATTTGCCCGGAATGTTTTTGTGAACTGCCACAAAAGAAGTCCAGGCTTTTTATTCTGCCTCATTCGTTGAATTTACGAAAACAGGATCCTTAATCAGTTGTCTTATTTGTTGTCCATTAAATATTCCTGCTTTAATATCTTTATAACTCAATTCGGGTGTTTTTATCTTATATATGCAAATCATGACCCGTTCTTATGGAGAATTTACACAAACTGCTTCATAGGACAGAGCTTGATATGCAGTGCAGAAAGTATGATTTTATTTCGCCCAACTAAAGTGTTATTAATGACATTCCTTTCCCCAACATTCATATTTTCTTTCTCAGGCCTCTCTTATCTAATCTAGTGGTGTGTTTTATCCCTGCTATCCCAAAAATATAAAAACAATAGAATTTTGTGTAACTTCTTTGCTGTCCAAGGACAATCATCTGGAAAATATTTAGGAAGAACCAGTTTTTCTAACAGTCCTCTAAATTCATGACAAAATACAAGATTCTTTTTTTAAGAGAAGAAGGGTAGTAGACAATTTTGTCTTGATTGATAAAATGTAAGTTTGGCTCTTTGTTCTAATAAATTTTTGTATCTTAATCTTGAAACCAACCAGTAATTCAGAAGCTTCTTTAAAAACATTGAAATCTCTTTTGAAATAATTTAAATCAACCTGGTTGAAAAATTTAGGCATTGATGACGTCTCCTCATAATCACTGTTACCTTCACAGCTATCTAAAAGATGATCAGAAGGACAATATTCATCCTCACTAAGCCCTGGTAGCTGATGAAATTTTGGGATCGGTAGTTCCTCTGAGTGAGGAAGTGGGGGTCTTGAAGACACTAAATCAGGATAAGTTTTCTTATTACAATTGTTTCGATTAATTCAAATAGTATTAAAGTGCTAGGTAGAAATAATAGTCATAGAAATCTTTTTGGAGTTCTCTCCAAAACATTGGTAAGCCGAATTTGAGACTTATTCTTTTCCGTCAGCCCCCTGTCATAAATGTTCTGTACAAGTTTTACAGACCTGTTGCGGTGCCCTGTTTTTATCCTGATCACCAAGTCTAACCCCAAAGTATCTAAGATAAGCTTTCTTTACAAAGTCAGTAACATGTTTTCTGTGCTCTTTCAACTTTTATTCTCCGCATATGTAGCAAAACTTATCTGGATGATTTATACAACTTTTTCTACTTGAACTCATTTAAATTCCATTCTACAACGCAAACACAACAATTTACAACACTACGAGTTTTACGTTAAATTGATACAAATTCTACCTTAAACACAAATATCATGGAAGCTCAAAAACTTTAGAAAGTCAAAGAAAGCCAGTTCTGTTTCCATGGAGCAAACTCTGAAACTAACCTTATCTCTTGGAGGCTTTTGCATTTGGCTTTGTGGATGAGCGGCGCGAAATCATAAGCATGTGCAGATCCTCAGTTTTGCTTGCACATTTTTTTTTCAAGATCTTGTGGTATTTCAACGTCCTTCAAATCGCCTTGAGCGTCGTTACAGGGCTATGTATCATAAGGTCAGTTTAAGTGTTCAAGGTCACTTTAGTTCTAAAAAATCTTTAGTTCGCTTTGCATATCTAAAAAAGTAGAGCTGATAGAGAAAAACTGATTGCATATTTGGAATCAGCGTCCCAAAAATATCCAAAATCAGTTGTAAAATCTCAGGCACCAAAAAAATTTTTTTTTTTTTTTTTTTTTTTTTTTTGTAGGCCTGTGTAATATACCGGTGCCCTTCAAGGGGTTAATGTACTAAATAATTCTAACTTTATCTGTTATTAAATATAATTCTTTCGCTAAAAAAATTATAAAATACTTCCATTACTTATTATCATGTAACTTTCACACCAAAAATTAAGGTATTATCTCTGCAATCAATCTTACCATTTGTAGGCTTGTGCGATCCTAATGCATGGTTTGGGGGGGGGGGGGAGTAAGGTACAGAAATGGAGACAATTTGAATAGAAGCGGAGAAAAAAAGGACTAACTGATAATGTGTTATTGTTATAATTGTAAGTAATGGATGATTTTTTTTTTTAATGAGAATGGCTAAATTTATGTAATAGCCAAATAAAGTTCTTTTAATATACTAAAAATTCTGTCTTAATCAAGAATTTAATTGCCTTGAAAGTTAATTAGAGCCAATTTGAATAGAAGTAGAAAAAAAGTAAAGGTTTACAGCTACTGTGATATTATCATGACTGTCAATAATGGGTGTAGTTTTTTATTTCTTTTTTAAGAGAAAGACCATTTTTCTACAAAAAACAGACACTAATGAACTACATTTAATGTACTAAACTATTCTATTTTCATTATAAAAAAAATCCTGAAATCATGTTAAAATAATAGAATTATGTTTATGAAAGTTTTTTAAAGTGAAAGGTTTAATGTATAGGATTAAATTCAAACTAGTAAAAGAATTTTCAGAATGTTATTCGATGTAAAGCCACATTGCTTATAGTTGACATATAATTTGTATGTCAACAACTAATTTCCGAGAAGAAACTAAACGCATAAAATGGTTTTAAATTATATACGTTAATTAAAAAAAAAATGCTAGTAAAAACACTAGTATGTTATTTGTTAAGCTTGTACTTAATAGACGACAGAACTGCTAAAAAACGTAAACTAAATAATAAATTAAATGACATTCAATAAAAAAATAACTAAATTAAACTCTGCGGCATTACAATCCATGAAGGATCAGCGCCGACTGTTTACTATACCCTAGACCCCGGGGTACTATGCAGCATATGTCCCGGCAAGGTGGTCAGCCTAACGCGAGACTCTCGGTGTTTAGCTCCCAAACAAGTTTAGTACTCATTTTATAAACCGCGAAGGATTGAAAGTCTGACAAATAAAAGTAAGTGAAATCAATTTGAAAAAGAGTTTTAAAAAGTAGAAAGAAAAATTCCTTAACATATGGATGATAAATACATAAGCTTTTTATTAAAAACGAAGTATTGTTTAGGATAGATCAAGTTAAAATACTAAATAACTCTATTTTCGTCAAGAGCTTCACTAGGCAAAATCTTATGTTACTCCATTATAATTATGTCGTTTAAAAAAATCATTTAAACAGCGATATTTAATTTTAAACTATTAAAAATAGTATTCTGTTCAGAATATTTTGAGCTATATTTGAACAGCGTTGCTTATCTATGACATGCAACTGGCATGCATTTCTTATTTATAAATGGCATATAATTGCATGTAAATAACTGATTTCTGAATACAAATTCAATACATTATAAAATATATTTAAAAAACTAGTGCGTTATTAGTTAAGATATTTCTCAAAAGATGGCAGATATGCTATATGAAAGCTATCTTAGTAATAAAATAAATGACATTCAACAGCAAGTGTAATCAATTAGAATAAGAACTAAAAAAAAAAAGAAAGAATGTCTTAATTTGTGATGTGAAAGTTCCACGATAATGGAAGTATTTATTTCATTTTTATTTTTTTTTTTTATAATAAAGTTAGAATTATTTAGTAAATTAAAAGTGTTTTGTCGTCTTTAAGAATTTCATTTGCCAAAATCACATGTTATTGCAGCAGAGTGGCGCCTAAGATGCTTTAATCAAGAAGAGGGCTCCCTCAGTCCACAGTCGAGTACCAAACTTCAGTTTCGATATAGCCCCTGGGTATTTCCATGAGCACTTGTCGTGTAAGTCATATTTCTAGTAATTGCTAAATTATTGGCCACCGTTATTTTTAAAAGGCTATTTTATTGCGTTTAGTGTGTTTAGGCGTTTAGTTTTGGGGTATCATAATTTTTGATTATTTTTCGTCTTATTTAACTGAAAAATTCTGGAATTAAGTAAGGCGAATATTATCATTATTCCGAAATATAGATCCTTAAAAATAAACACATCTATGCAGCCTTAGATTAAGACATGGTCCACAAAGGCACCGTTCAAGAGATATGTTAATCCCCTGGGGACGAGCCACATTTATATGTGCCACAAAAAGGCTTAAGAATCCTTGTTTATCCCCACCAGTAAAATTTTACTGTAAAATTTCACTTACTTAATCGAAACATTTTCTCGATTTAATAAGGCACGAATTTCTGTTTTTAATAACCAGTGGAAAAGCATTAAAAACTTCGTAAAAGGTTCCCATCGCGAAGGGGCTATTTTTAAAAAAAATACGCTTCTTTTAATTATACACCGAACACTATTTTTTAACTCTTCCTGACACAGTGATTCCCCGTTGTGACCACTAATTTTAATTCCAAACTTGCAAACGTCACCAAGCATATTTAAATAAAATTTCGCTTTTTATACTGGATGGTTAAAGTATATTTTTTAATTTTTAAGAAAGTCATATGCAAATTCCTGTGTCAGTTATTCATTTTATCATTTACTAAAAGAATTTTTCTGTGCCGGTAAGGCGAATAGATTGCTATTAAAAATTTGTAGAGTAAACTGATCGCTAAATGAAAAATGATAGAAGTGTAAAGCATCGAGATTTTATAAAGTAATAAATAATATTACATTAGTTTTAAACAGTTTTCGGATAAGAATCGTGACATTTAAGTTTCTTAAAAAACTGAGACAAGATAAATGACAGGAATCGAAAACATCTTACTAAATCCTGTTTTTAAAAAACTACATGAAAATACGTATCATCAATCTTTTAGGGAAAAACCGGAGTCAAATATTTTTTTTAACTGAATAACAAATTTATGAAGTATATACTTAAAGTATCTGACTTTTTAAATAATTTTGTTCTAAAATAAAAAACATCAAAGCAATTTTTAGATGGGAGGTTTTAATACACATTTTTTTTTTTTTTTTTTTCGTTATATAAGTCACCCCTATTCCTGCCCGCAACTTCAAGAGAATTAATATGTACTGAAGTTCTAATATCAATATTTTCGGATAGTTTACAGCGCCTTTTTTGGTCTGACAAATTAAACGACTATAAAATATAAACAATATTAAACGGAAATACTCATATTCAAATGTCAGATAATATTATTTCTTTCGAACTTTGCGGTTCCCTTTACATTAAAATAGCTAGCATTTATTTTAATTTTCAATTTAAAATTGACTTGAAATTTTGTGTTGCTTCTTGTCATTTTTATTTTCATTATTTTTTTAAAAAGCTACAACTATACTGAAAAAGTAATATTTCCTTACACGAGGTTAACTGAAACGAACATAATCACAGAATGACTATTGGGGAACTTATAAACTGTTCATATCTGCTGCAACTAGATTGTTCATAAGTGCTTCTCATTCCCATTAGAATTAAAATAACAAATTATTAAAGTTTCTCAATGTTATAAGAACATTTTTTTATCAAAAATGTTTATCAGTATCCATAGCATATGTTAAATCATTAAAAATAAATAAATAAAGTTATTCTCTTAGAAAGTTGGAACGAAGATTTTACTTTTGAGATCAATAAACAGTGTTTGGTTCCGGACGACAAGCAAAATATCAAAGAGCTTCAAAGAATTTTTACCATGTGTCTACAGGTGCTACCATCTTTGGTATTGTTTTGGAATAAAAAACATATGGTAACTAGTGAAAACTGGCAACGTTCACATCTGCCCCATGTCCACATGTACCCCACTCTGTCCTATACACAAAATTTCTGTTTTAAACCTTTCTGACGCTGTAGTCCCGCCTTTTGACCCCTAATATTAATTCCAAAATTACAAGTGTTACCAAGAGTATTTTATTAAAATTTTGCTTTTAAACTGAAATGTTAAAGTCACACGTTTTTAATCCTTTAAAACGTCGTATTTAAATTCTGATATCAGTCAATCATTTTATCATTTATTAAGAGAATTTTTCTGTGCCGATAAGGATTAAATAAAGCGAATAGATTACTATTAAAAATTTGTGGCGAAAACCGATCAGTAAATGAAAAATGAAACAAGCGTAATGCATCGAAATATTGCAAAATAATAAATACTATTGCAGTAATTTTTTAATAGCTTTCAGATCAGAAGCATGTCATTTAAATTTCTTAAAAAACTGAGAAGATAAATGACAGGAATTGAAAACATCTTACTAAATCCTGTTTTAAAAAACTACATGAAAATACGCATCATCAATCTTTTTAAGCAAAACCGGAGTCAAATATTTTTTTTTTAACTGAATAACAAATCTTTGAAGTATATACTTAGAGTATCTGATTTTTTAAATAATTTTGTGCTAAAGTAAAAAACATCAAAGCAATTTTTAGATGAAAGGTTTTTATACATGTTTTTTCCGTTATATAAGCCAACCCTGTTCCCGCTCGCAAATTCCACAGAATCAATATATACTGAAGTTTTAATATCAATATTTTCGAATAGTTTTCATTGAATTTTTTGATCTGACAAATTAAGCATCTTTAAAATATAAACGATAGTAAACGGAAATACTCATCATCAAATGTCAAATAATATTATTTCTCTCGAGATTTGGGGTTCATTTATACATAAAAAAAGTCTAGCATTTATTTTAATTTTCAATTTAAAATTGGACACCTTTTCAAAACTAGTTGAGCGAAGTAGATGTAGTAATAAGATGGTGGTTGTTGTTTGTTTACATCAGATAAACAAAACCTAATTACCGCAGGAGCCAAATTCAACACTAAATTTGAATATAAATTTCGCCCTTATTTATGCAAAATTTATGGCATAAATAAAGCGAAATGTTGTATTTTTGTATTACTAGTGGATGTTTTTCTTATGGTAATCATGTCCTTTTGATTAACATTCTTTGGAATGTTGGAGAAAATGGGTGATGTTTATATTCATGCTAGGCCAAATCTTTTTTTTTTTTTTTCTTAAGTCATTAATATTTCTGATTTCTGCAGCATAATTGTGGTGTAATTTTCGGGTGGTTTTCATTTAATCCTTTCAGGGGCAAGGTACTTCTATTCGCAAAAAGCCTAAAAGAGTAAATGATGCCGGAATTGAAAACAAATTTATTTAAAATGAGCAAAAGCTTTGACTCAGATTCTTACTGAAAGGTAAAGGAGGTGGGCTAATAAGGGCCATTTTTCGCCCATCAGCACCTAAGATGTGACATACATTTTTTTCATTAGTATACCCCATAACAAATAAGAAACTAACAATATCTTGAATTAAAATCTAATAATTGACGGAAAAATAAATTATGTATTTAAGTAAATACCATGTATATTAATGAACATAAACACTATTGTCATTAGTTTTAATCCAAGAAATCTATAGTAAATACAACACTAAATGCAAAATTATGATGAATGGAGCTTATTAAGACTTTTATTTCAATATGTGAAATATCGGAAATAATCAATAACAGAAAATATAATCATACAGTTTCAAACACTTTTGGAAATATGTTTCAGATTATTTTCCTCCGTGGTTACTTCACCAGAATCACTACTGGACCATTCATTGGCCACGTCTTGTAGTACATGAGCATATTCAATACTTGTTTTTTAAATTTTGGCTGAGTTATGGCACAATTAAACCAGAAACCATAGTACGGAAGCAACATGCATCTAGTTTACTTAGACACTTGCATCTACTTTACATTGACAGTGTCATTGTGTGATGCTGCTTCGCTGTTTTTTTTTTTTTTTTTTTTTTTTTTTTTAATTCAAATATTATAGATATAATTTTTTGCGCTTTTGTATCGAACAATCAAATTTTGGTCACGAGAAGAGTCCCTTAGCATCCTCTGGTGAAAATTGTTGTTGCTTATTTAGGAATCTTGGCATGTCATGTTCGATATTTATTTCTTGCAGAAGTTCCAAACAATCCCGTAAAAACCTATCAGTTCTCTCAACATCGTTTAGCTTCAGCATTTCTCTGATATTATGTGAATCTTTTTTTAATATATGTGAAAGTATGTTAGCGTAATTGCTCTTTGAATCTGCGAAGTAAAGACCGAAAACATCCACAATATAATTTGAAGTAGTGACGAATACCGTACGCTTAACGAAAGGTCTTCCTTTATATAACCAGAATGAATTTCTCTGAAAGGATTAGTTCACACTTTCTGGATATAAATGTACGTGCTATCAAAAATAATCATTACAGTATTGCCGTCATCTGGAATAAAATATTCTTCCTGCTAAAAGCCTCGCATATTTTTCAATAACCTGTGTTCTGGTGATATGTTCCATTCCAATGTGTTGTGGGACAAAGTTCTTAATCAATGTCTGTTTTGCATTTTTAAAGAAGATATTATTATTTTTCTTATATTGAATAATGTGGACAGAACACCATTAGAGAGACCAGTTCTAAGTTTTACAGGTAACACTGCAAAGCAAGTACGAAATGATGTCTTTTTTGAGGAACATATTTTGAACTTTACTAGTTTAAAGATATAGCTAAAATGGTACATAGATATACCCATGAGAGTATAATAATCGTTTTCAGAAAAGAGTCTAGGTGTTAGGGCTCCCAAATGGTCCGCCAACTGAACATCAGAATTTTTTTAGAGAAATTTTATTTTTAGATTTTTCTTGCAAATTATCCAGAAACCGCCTTCAGAAGATGATTCTAGCTCAAACGTATCATGAAATTTTCTGTTAAAAAATACTGATGTTCAGTTCGCGGACCATTTGGGAGCCCTGAGGTGTATCAAAATCGAGGCCTTCCCCTTTGTACATTTCCAATATTGTTTTAATAATTTTCCATATATATTTCATACATTGATGTATTCTCACTTACAGAGCGTAAATCTTTCAGAGCCAATTTACTGAAGACCGATCAAGAAATATGAGTTTTACAGCATCGTTTTCCCAACGAAATATAGATTCTAATTTCTATAAAATTTTGAAATTCAACAGCTTTTGTTGCAATTACGAAGCAGTTCTTACCATTACATATTATACAACAAGTGTTACAGTACTTAGAATGAGAAATTGATAAATGTATAATAGGTTTCTTATGTGTTGTCTCATCGGCAGTAATCGTTGACGCATAATCTCTTATTTTTACATCCCAAGAAGAAATAGAAGTATTTCGATACTGAAGATCACAAAATACATACTATATACATTTAGAGCACTACATAGAACCATTCTGTAGCTCGCAGTTTTTCGAACATCTAAATATCGATATAACTTTTTTGTTGGAACAGATACGGAATTTTTTCCGCCAGGCTTTATAGCAATGATACTGACTTCCAAGCGTTATTTATTAGTAATTTCTTTAATATATATTTACAAAAATAGTTTCAGAAAACAACATTGACCTCTCAACAACGTAAACATTTCTTGAGCACGGAAAAACAAATCTGAACGCGCTCCGATAACAGCTAATTTGATTCTCCTGGATGATACTTTTTTTCTTTAACCCCTTGAGGGGCAAAACACTTCTGTTCTTAAAATGTTCAAAGGATTGATTGACACCGGGATTCTCAAACAAATTTATATGATAGAAAGTAAAAGCTGTTTTTCGTGTATATTCTAAAAAGCAAATCTTCATACTAAAATTCCGGTGCCAATGTGGCATAAGGGAATTAAAAGTAACTGGTATATATTATATACCGGTGCCCTTCAAGGGGTTAAAAGGTAGAAGCCCACACTGAACCCAAATAAAATAATGCTCCTATGAAAGCTTATAAGGAGTAGTATCATTGCATGTCAAAATTAATTGGGTTCATCGAGCGCTTCTTAAAAAAAATTACCGTAATTTCGGGTGTATAAGCCGCGGATCAAACAATTCTTTTTGGACCTAGAAATCTTATTTAGTGATTGAAGACAAATATTTACGGCGATCTAACTAGTTATATTTGTTTCTTAAAAAATTCTGGGTCGAAAAAGAAGTGTTTGATCTGCGGCTTATACACCCGAAATTACGGTAGCTCAAAGACGCAAAAAATCGACAAAATGTAGAAAAAAGCCAAAACACTCTATTTTGGGGCTATTGTTTCCATGACTGACCATTTTATTTATCATGTAAAACTTATACTAAACAAAAATACATATCTTTAACTATGCGAAGCCGCTGAACAGTTGTCGGAATTCGAAACTTTTTTTTCGGGTATATGATGGGCGAAAAATAGCCCTTATTAGCCCACCTCCTTTTCATTCTAATGTTCTGGTGTCAATATGGCATAAATTAATAAAAATTAGGTGGTTCAAAAATGAACCACCGTGCTTGAAGGGGTTAATCTATGTAAATCCTAGCATGCATGAAAATCCTAGAATATTTACGGGAGTTACAGCGTAGCCAGACGGACAGACAAACCGAATGCAGAAGCACTTTTCAACTTTGTGGAAGTGCTAAAAATGCATTGCCTTTCTGATGCGACACATGAAAATGTCTTTTTCAAACATTAAACTGTTGTTTCAGATAAAATAGTATATTTGCTATATATAACTGCTATATATCGAGCGAAAAAATATATGTTTGTTTGTTTATATTTATGTCGGCCAATTATCTACGCTATGGGATATAGGCCCTATGGGGTAGGATGCCCTCCGTGAGGGTCTTTCTAAGGGAACCTAACCCGTATTTACGCAAGGTTCGAAGAAAACCACGGAAAACTCCGAACGGTTAGGCCGACGGTCGCGATTGGGTTCGAACCCAGCACCTACCGTCTACCAATTTGGAGGTCAGAACCTCGCGGCCACTGGTGGGGCCGAAAAAATATGTGTAAAGATTAATTTCACTGTTTAGGTTTTAAACAATTTAAGTTTAAAACTATTTTATGCTCGAAAATTTCAGATACTCCTCCGTTAATTTGTTATTTAGAAACTGTTTATGTGTGATTTCTGGTTAGAATCTTATAGGAAAAAGTGTGCACATACATTAATGATAAAAACCAAAACAATTCTGTTAAAGTGTCGTAGACAAGGTCTGTATGTGTGTGAGGGGGATGGGGTGTCTAACTTTTTCGGACACCACCAATTTCGTACAGTTATTTTGTGATGTTTAATAGCAGATGATGCTGCCATTAGATGAGGCGAGAAATATTATTTTAAAATATCGATAGCTATGGAATATGTCCCCACCACCACTACCTTGGCTACGCCAGTGATACCGAATATGTATGCGATACTGATGAATGGGGTTAGTTGAGGCAAAATAAATTTCAATATTTGAACTTAATGTTGTACTATTTTCCATAAATGTATTTGTTAATTTGTGTTTGTAATAAAAACTATTAAATGTGAAAATACTTTCTCGACATCCTTCATATAATATTACTTATGAGAATTATTTTTCGTTAGCTTAAAATACTGTTCTGTTGTTGCTTTCGATTACTGGATAAAAAAGCTAAGATTGCGAACAGATAATTAATTATTTTTTAATATTTAAAAAATATATTTTTTTAATGAAAGTAACTCATTTAACATTAGAATGGCCTGGAATTTTACTCAAGTTTTATAAAAATTATTTCAAACCATTATTTAAAACTATTGATCATATTTACATAGCTGCCAACTTTTACGGATTTTTCCTACAACAAAAATTTTATCGTAAATATAGTCTTAATCGTCGAAATCCTATGATTAAACAAATGGAAAATCTCTGTACAACTTTAGTGGTAGCAAAAATGCGTAAAAGTTGACAGGTATGTGTTTATTTAACTTATCTTTCTTTGGTATGCGCCGTCATTTCTGGTGTACAATCAAATAGACATTTTTCAACCTAGAATTTTTTTAATAAAATATAACCTCTGTTGATTGCGGTAAATATTTGCTTCAATAACTAAATAAAATTTCTGGTTTCAAACAGAGTTGTTTGATTCGCTGAATATACGCCGGAAATTGTTGTATTTAGCTTTGATCATTTTTTTAACATAATTATCCGATTGATAAATAAGAGATCACTCATTCTCTTAGATTTAGCATATTTTGAGAAAAAAAAATGGGGTTGGAATAGAAACGTATTTACTTGATACCAGTCAAAATGACTTCTATGGCCGGTCTTGTATTCAGCTTTCAAAAAATCATACATTCTGTTACCATGATACCATTGATTTTTTCTTGTACAACATATAACTAAAATCTTTTTATTATAATTTTTATTATTTGGTTTTGGAACATGTACAGTTCTATAGTCAAAATGTGTTTTTGATTATTTTTCAACCAATTTAATAAATCACAATTATTTATTGATAGTATAACAGTTTAAAACCTCAAAAATATGGCAATTCTTTATTAATGAAACAGATTTTTTTAATCAAGCATATTCACTGACAGAAATAAAGAACTGCCTGTTAAAGACAATTTATAGTACAAGAGGGAATTATGTATTATAGGTTTACGAACCTCTTTGCTTTTACGGAAACACTCATAAATTAGTATTAAGTTTTTTTTCTGTGATGTTTGAATACTTTTGGGGAAACTATTGTAACTAAAGCATAAAGCTTGATTGTTACTTTAAAAAGCATTACCGAAATCAATGGATAATATTTAGATTTAAACAGCATTTCTTATTTGATATATTAAATAAAATTTAAGATTTAGAGATCATGATACATACATTAGCAAATATCGATAAGATTAAATGCTTTATAGAAATAAATTTTTATAAGGATATACATATCTGAATATTTTAATTAAAGAAATTAATTAAACAGTAATAGAGAAATTCAACAAACAACAACATATATAACAACTGCCAGTTGATAGGATTTCTTGTCAATAAGATTTTTATACAATAATGTTATCCTTCCTGAATCTTTTATTTCTGCTACGAAATAAGGTGCAGATTGCTAGTAGGAAATACTGGCTACAATATAATCGTATCTATTGGAAGATACGCATTTATCCAAAAAACTTTCTGCTTACGTTATTAATAACTTTCAAGACAAAACAATATACCAATTTAAAAAACGCTAATAATACTTATAAGCATTTTACAATCTCATCATACAGTAGTATCTTATTTAATCGAGTAAAATCGCACTTTTTTGCTTTAAGCCTAGAAATAAGAGTACTCGTTAAATACACACTGTTTCCGACATTTATATAAAATCACATATTCTTTCATTAAATCCCTGAATATAACAAGTAGATATTGCCAAAAAGTTGTACAAATACAGAAGAAGTAAGTAAAAGAAAGTTAAACAATTATATTTTATGCGCCATTACTTCGATATTTTGAGAAAATTAAAGATAAAACAAAGAGAAGTACCGTAGCTGAATCAAAGAATCTTATGTCAGCTGTAAGACCTTGGGCGAGGTCCAACAATGGAGTTATAAATAAAGAAGAGAAGCCACATAATATATTATTTTCTAGTGGTAAGTGAAGTAACTTAGGAAGTAGTCACAAGATGATGACTATTTCCTTACATCGGATCAGCAGTTTCTCTTTGCCGCCGCGCCGCCGGAGCAAACTTCCCACATGTGAACATGAATAGAAAATTTCCTTTAATTTAAGCGCCTTATTGATAGGCAATTTTTCTCACAAATATAGTAAAAATTTCTATTCCTTTTTACTGATATTGATTCAATCAAGTATTATAATCTTTTTACTGACACAGACAGTAGGTTGTCTTCGTTGCCACATATAGTGAAACTACTACCGCCGAAATAAACTGCCACGATTAAAAATGAATACCAGTTTCTGCCATTATTTTTGTTGAAATATTTCGTTAATGAGGCGTTTAAATGAATTGAAATTTCCAATTAAATTTACTGGTGGAAGGTTTCTGCATTGGTAATGAAACTCACAAAAGCAGTTACAGTTAAAGCTTCACTATTTTAACCTTTTCCGGCACGAGCAAATTGTGAGAAATTATCGACTGTCCCCGGAATTTACAAATGACTTTTTTAGAAATTAAGAATTCCTTAATTTAAGCTTTCATTGTAAGAGCAAAATTTTATTAAAATATTATTGGTGCTATTTGCAAGTTTGTAATTAAAATTAGGTATCCCGGACTGGGCCAGGAAAGATTAAAAATAATCCAGATACTTTTTCTCAATATTTCCATAAGTGGTGCGACAGCGAGTCTGAGCGAGTCACTGGCGAGAGCAGCGTCGGATATGAAACACACCGCTTAGTGAGCAAGCAACAAATAAAGCAGTGTAACAGCCATTCTCCAAAATCTAGGGAGGTCCACTACAAAAATCTTTCGCAAGCTCAGACCGCTACAATAGATTATGACAGCTACAGCCAATGCCATAGATGACAAAATCTATTAATTATTCAGAAATCTTAAACAAAATGAATATGTTTTAAACCGGAAATTCTATTTAATCGAACATTGCAAAATCAAATCTCACAGAAAGAAAACACATTATCCTATCTATATTTTCTGGTTTCAACATGCAACATATATTGGATCAGACTCCGGAATAAGTAAGAAATGTCGGCATCTATCGCCAAAATGGATTTATGAATAAAAAGGAAGAGGCATATAATGTATTGTCTATCAGTTGTGAAGGAAGTAACTGAGCAGGTTGTCACAATTTGAAATCTCTAAATAAAAATTCACCGAGATGCGAAACGCCACAGTCTTGCTGCTCCTGGATTATTTTTTACTGGGGAATTCAAAATTCTCACCAGTGAGTTTAAATAGTTATTATTATTTTAACTTATGTTAACCCTTTGAGCTCTGGGGTGTAAATTTATTCAAAATTCTAAATGTGACATTGGCACCAGTATTTTGCAAAGAAAAAATCGGTTAACGATAAACACGAAAAAATGCATTAAACCTTTTTCAAATAAATTTGGTCGAATTTTCTGGTGTCATTGTGACATTTCGGAATTAAAATTATGTGGTAGAAAATTCTACCATCAGAGCTCAAGGGGTTAAACATTCCACAAATAAAATAAAATAATTATTCCAAAATTTCCGGTGTGAATTCCAACACTGGTTAGAATTCGGTCGATTAGTGATGACGTCACTCCTCGTGTCCTCTGGCCTTGAGTATTTCGATGGCCGCGATTACGCTTAAAAATTGCTTTGTTTCTTTCAAGGTTTTACACATATAATCGGTAATTTGTCACCATATTAAATATTGCTAAGTTCTACATCTAATTATTCGCTTTCTGAAAGTATTTTAACATTTCTACTCATCTTTTACTACAGGATTGAGAATAAAAACGCCATGTAGTTAAATCTGTGTCATGTTGGGGTAAATTCGGGTACTTAAGAGCAAATGAAAACCGGGTGTACCCGGTTTTGTCTTACATTCATGGAACGATATTTAGTACAGTCAAGAAATTATCATGAAAGTTTAAATTGCATTATTATTGTTGTTTATTTACTTTATAATTTTTATTTTAGCTAGTTATTGTGAAAACATTAGTTTTGATCTTGTTTTATGTGTAAAAGTGGGTTTAAGTTTTAGCTTAAATTTATTAAATTAAATAATTTACTACATTCATTAATGAACAAAATAATGGTACCAAATAAGATGTTTTTTATATTATGGTTATAACATTTTACTAATTAGCTTTCCAATTTGTGGTTTAATAACTTATGTTATAGGTCTACTTCAAATTCAAAATATATTTTGCGAATTTCTTTTTAAATAACACCATCTGCTCTAATTGATGAATATTCTCTATATTCATCAATTCTCTAAATTCTCTGATCTATAAAATCTCGATTCCATAAAACTAATTCTAATAAGTTACATAATCATTAACTTTTTTTTTTTTTTTTTTTTTTTTTTTTTTTTTTGCAAATAAAGGATAAAGAAATAAGAAAAAATTCTCTCTTGATAGATGATGCTTTTCCAGACACGTTTGCTGTAAATAATAGGAGTGGATGAATTAACGTACGAAAGAAAGCTTTTGTTATTTTGTTTTTAAAAAATTATGGAGATTTCCAATGCTTCTTTTGGAAAGCCTGTTCTAATAATCCTTGTTGGGCATTCAGCTCATGATGAACACATCGCGTTAATGAATCTTGGAAGAGAAAGCAATGCAATACTCTCAGGCTTCCTCTATGCACAGCATATCGACTTCAGCTAATTGATGTGCCATCCATGCAGTAGCGGCTCGTCAGGGAGTGCTGCATCCGATTTTTCACACCAATAAAATTTAACAGAATCTTTCATATTATGTATTCGATAAATTTTGTTGATTGTATAAAACTGAAATAACCATACAATTTTAGTGGTGTGAATAAATTGATGCAGCACCCCCTGACCAGCCGCTACTGCATCCATGGTACCTCTAAACTCATACTACGAGCATGAGGTGAAGAAGTGGTTACTATACAATCCTGGGCGATCTGTAACAAATTATCAAATTGGAAAATTATTTAAAACTGCATTTTCAGGAGCAGCACATACTGCAATGAAGGGGTTTGTGAAAACAGATTTTTTTTTCCTACGACAACAATGATTTTACCCCTTCGGTAACGATAAAAAACCAATGAATGTTGATGATAACACACTCAGGTCTTTGGAGCCACAATTGGGTATATCTGCATCAATCAATATTCCTGAATTATAAGAGGACAACGAATCTCTACCTTAAACATCTAAAATTTTGCCTTTACACGTCTTGCAAATGACAACATCCAGCCTCTTCCACGATCGAGCTGACTCGCTGCCATCAAAATACTCAAGGCCAGAAGAACGGTCTTTAACGTCATCACTAATCGACCACTTTCTCACTATACTTTCTGTAGGAAAAATCGGCTTCTCAAAGTCCAACATCCTTTTTTCATTTTCTCTTCGTTACCACAGCTACTAACATAGGATAAGGGCTGAGGAGTGACCAACGCGGGATAAAGATAAGAAGACATTTGTCCTTTAACCCTTTTCGGCACACTGTTCCAGTCTGGGATACTTAATTTTAATTCCAAACTTGCAAACGGCTACAATAAAAGCTTAAATTAAGGAATTTAAAATATCTAAAAAATTCGTTTGTGATTTCCGGTGTCAGTCGATAATTTCTCATATTATTAAGAGATTTTGCCCGTGCCGGAAAGGGTTAAAGGCCAAATTTTCCTACTGAGGAAATTGTATTGGAATTCACCCCGGAAAATTTTGAAAAGCAATTTTCTTTTATTTTATTTGCGGAATATCTATCATCTTATAAAACAATAATAACATTTTAAAATTATTGTTGAGATTTGAAATTTCCCCCCAAAAAAATCAGCCATATGCGTCAACACTGTGAAATTCTGCTGAATTTTTATTTAGAAGCTTTGAATTCTCACAACTCTATCGAATACATTAGTAAGCATATACCATCGACATCTTTAGATCGTGTAGCCCAGCAATCTGCATTTCTAATTTTGCGTGTTCCCTTCACAAGAATGCTTTAGAATTGGAAAGGAGCTGACAAAAGAGGGAAAATATCTGTTACTTTGAATTCTCCGCCTTATAAATTAGAGATTGAAACAGATATTAAGGAGAAAGAAGCCAAGCACCTTGAAAAACAGAAAAGGAAAAATTTTCTAAAGAAAAAAGAAATTAATAATCAATAGGAAAAGAAATAAAAAAAGTTTGAGGAGACACCGTCAGAAGATGAAGCAGATTATGAAGCCTGAATGTATTGCAATGAGACTTACTCTAATTGTAAATCCAAAGGATATTTGCGACAATGTTTGAAATGCCACGAATGAGCAACCGAAGCAGAGTATGATGACAAGTTTATTTGCGATTTTTGAAGGGAAAAAACACTGACACTTTCAGTGTAAAGAAGGTAGGCCTATACAATGTAAAAAAATTGCTACAGATTTAATATTGATACATGAGAGAAGACATGTAGAATTTCGCTTTCTTAAAAGTAACAAAAATGTATTTTTTGTCTATTAAACTAGAATTTTTTGACCAAATAAGTTTTCCAGGCGTTTCAAATAGATACTCAGCTTAAAAAATCAGTGGGATAACACCGGATTTTTGCATATGTATGAATAAGGCTATTTTTGTGCTTTTAAGGCTGTTTTAAAGGTTCATTTAATATTAAAAACGATGTTCAGAGTTCTTTTTCCTATTTGACTGCATTTGAGAAATAATGGGGTTAAGAATAAAGAGGAGGACATATATAGTGTATTGTGGAGCAGTTGCGAGTGAAGTAACTGAGAAAGTTGTCACATGATGGCGACTATTTTTTTTAATCCGATCAATGGTGTCTGATTACCGCAGATGAAAAAAATCCAACAGCAAACTTAAATAAAAAATATCGTCTTCTTTACACCTTATTGATGGAAAATTTATCTTACATATATGGTAAAAAAAATTCTAATACTTTTAACTGGTGTCAGATCGTCCAACAATGATGTTCTTTTCACTGACATAGATAGCAGGTTGTCTTTGTTATCACCATGTGGCGGAACCACCAACGTCAAAATAAACTTCCACCAGTGAAAAATAATATCAGTTCTTGCCGTTATTTTTCATTGAAATTTTTTCTTAATGAAGCATTTAAATATATAAAAATTCTCTACTTAAATTTACTGGTGAAAGTTTTCTACAGTGGCAATGAACTTCTCCTAAAGCGGTTACAATTCAAGCTTCTTTTTTATAAATATATATCAGTTCCTCCTTCTGAATAGCTCCATGGGAACAACAAGCATTCGTGGTACCCGATTTTGCAACTACCTTTTCCTTTTTTTTTTTTTTTTCAATTTTTTTTAACTTATTATATAAATGTTCTAGTTAAAATTGTATTTAATCGGGCTATAATAAAAGGAAGGTTACCAGATATGCAGTTTATTTACTACTATTCTTTAAAAATAGTCGTACCGCATTATTTGCGAAAAACAACATTCGTCTTATTTAATGAAACAAACCCTGCGATTAAATAAAGTGATGTTTTTTATTCAAAAACAGTGATAAATCTACAACCCACGGGATCCGTGTGGGTACCACTGTTTTACCGAGAGTATAGAGATGCTTACTTTTGATCACTATTATTGCTTGAAAAAAACTTTACTTAATTAATCGCTAAACGATTCGAGAAGGCAAAGTTGGCTATTTAAAGTTGTGGTATTCCAAAATAGCACCTTTATTCCAAAATACCACCCTAGTTTACGATACGTATCGTGTTATCAAAATAAATAAATTTAATTCCCAAAATAAGGATATCTTTACACTTTTAATGTTATAATGCTGCATATAATTCATTAACTGCTATAATGACCCTCTCGGAAACATTACTTTTATGATGACTTTAATGGCCTTAATAATGTTACATTTTCCTTCGCAAGGTTATTTAGCTAATGACTTACTGTTCCTTTCCTGTATTTTTAGGGAACAGAAAGCGAATGTATGAAGCTTTCCCAGAAATGTGTTATTAATGAATTTTTCATTAAAAATGTATTTCTGATGATAGACCATTATGCTTTTTTAATACTTTCTGCTTAAAATTTTAACGGGTTCAAGCCAAATATGTGAAAATTAAAAAGAAAGAGTAGAATGTTGTTTGAAATAAATTTGTTCTTTAATTTCAGATTTTGACGTTGTGTATGAATCTTTGAAAATTCAGAAACGAAAATTAATTTTTATCTTTTATCCTAATCATATTATAGATTTAAATTATCCCACCTTACACTAACTAGTGCCTTTCTGTAGATAAAGCATAAGTTTGTATAGGTGTTTAAGTTACATTAGTTTCAGTTAAGTTACATTAGTTTAAGTTACATTAAAGGTCTATTATTTCTTTTTGTAAATAATATTTTGGCAACAGCTAGACTGTTATCAAAACTTTAGAATTATAATCCAACCATTATTATATTGCACATAAGTATGCGGAATTTTCTAATTTTCTACTATTTATTTTAATCCATAGTCATTCCCATGGAACTATTAAAAAAAAAGAGGAACTGACATAACCTTTAAAAAGTGAAGCTTTAACTGTAACTGATTTTGAGGAGAATCCTTACCACCGCGGCAAATTTATACCAATATTTTTAAAAGACGTTTTATGCTATTTTTTTTCTTTTGAAAATATTGTCAAAGTGTGAATAAAAGATTTTTATTTTCAGAATGTGGTGCTACTTGAATTGAGAAATAGCTCATAAATTGCAAACGAAGCTTTTAAGACAATCTTTGAATTGAAAAAAAAAAAAAAAAAAAAAAAAAAAAAAAAAAAAAAAAAAAGACAAATCTCTTGTGTTCGATTGATATGTTCTGATGCACCCTTCCTTGGATATTGCAGTTAAAAATTCCTATAAAATCCAATAAAAAAATCCGCCAGATGCGACAACATTGTGGCATTAGGCATCTGGCTGAATTTTTAATACTTGTGTTCAATCACTAAATAAGATTTCTGGGTCCAAAAATAATTGTTTGATCCGCGGATTATACGCAGGAAATTACGGTAAGTTTTATTTCATTCCTTAAGTGGTATTTTATTACTATGTAAGACTATGCACCCACGAAAGTGGAATTGAAAGTTTGGTCTTTCTTTAAATTTGAAATTCTGAAATGTTGCCAGAAATTCAGAATAGCAATTGTTACTTTATTTAATGACAGATATTTAAAGATTATCGAAAATAAAATGTCTCCTTTTGAAATTGCTATTCTGATTTGGGAGTTTTAAAATTTTAGAAAAAGGCTATGTTATATCAATCCTGCATAGAAAAGGCATATCGTTGCCACTAGCGTTGCAGTTATGAATTCATTTTTTATTCAGAAATTTACTTTTCATACCAGAAATAATGATTAATATTTCGTGTTTTATTTAATAGGAGATATTTTGCGATAACATACAGTAAAAATTCTCCTTTCGAAATTTCCGGTGTGAATTAAAATTAAAGAACAAGCAACTGTAGTCGGTCAAACTACCCAATATGAAAACAGTGTAGGCAATGGACCACGTTTTTTAAATTCAGATTTCTTGATTAGCACCTCTCTATCGAAATAGTAAAATTCGCCTTATTTAACCTTATTTAATGGCATGTTAATTAAAGCGAAAACAAATGGAAATATACCATTTCAAAAAGTAGTGCAAATCAAGAAGTCTAAATTAAAAAAAAGTAGCCCATTGGTAACACTGTTTTCATATTGGATAGTTTGGCATGGTACTTGCGATATCTTAACAGTGAAGGCCAAATTTATGCTATCTTAATGCAAATATTAATTAAACTTAGGTGGGATATAATGCATCCCACCGTCCCTCAAGGGGTTAAAGTCGGAATTATTATCCTTTTTAAAATACACAACTTGTACTTCACACCAGTTTTTTAAAAATAACAATTTTTGTTTCATTTTATCCCGATATTGAAGACATCAAATAAAAAATGCTGGCGTACAAACAAACAAAAAAAAAGGATGAAGCTTTGCCGGTATCTTATGGTACCTCTATATTTTTGTAGGTTAAATCAGACATATTTTTTCCCCTTTATTACTGGTGCCAAAAAAAATTCTTAGAAAGATAAAGTCCATTCAGAGAGGGCATACAAAGGATTAATCAATATTCTCAAGAATTTCAATCACATCTGTATATACGATATATTAAATGATCGTATATACAGATCGAAAAATGTGAATATCGTTTAAATTTACACTAAAAGTTATGCAAAAGAAAAAGGAAATAAGCACCATTAAATTGAATCTTTAAAAAGAGTAAAAATAACATTCCTTATTCCTTTAACCCCTTGAAGGGCGGCGGTATATAATATATACCACTTAATTTTAATTGCGAAATGCCACATTGACACCAGAATTTTGAAATGAAAATTTTAATTCTATTAAGTACGTGAAGAAAAGTTGTAATTTAGTTTAAAAGAAATTTTTTTTTAAATTCTAGTGTCATTCAATCATTTCAGCATTTTAAGAAAACAAATGCTTTGTCCCTCAAAGGGTTAACACTAGAACCGCGGCGACGGGTCATTTTGACCCGTAGCATTTGCAGAGATGTTGATTCAAACCAGAAAACTCTTTATAAAATAAGCTAAATGTAAGTTGAGCAAAAATAATTTCTATAAATAACTTAAACAGTTTTAAATGAAAATTTCGGTGAGAAATATTTGTATAAAACTTGAACTAGCGGTTCTAGTGTTAATTTACAAAAAATCAAGAATGTAAACATGAAATTTAAAACTGTTTTGAAAAATCAGAGATGAGATAAACGACTCAAGTACAAACTAATCTCCTAAATTCTCTTTTTAGTGAAATCTTGCAGAAAAACAGGCATCATCAATCTTTCCGGATAAAACTAGTATAAAAAATATTTTAACATTAGAAGCTTCAAAATGTGTATAAATTGATTAAATAAAAGTTCTGGTGTACACTTATTTTTCGAAATCTTGAATGAAATTTCTTGCTCTTCTGGTTTTAACCCTTTGCGGTGCAGTGGTCTCACGTTAGTATCACCTAATTTTAATTCTAAACTTACAAGCGGCACCAAGAATATTTTAATAAAATTTTTCTTTTACAAAAATAAGTTTAAAATAAGAAGTTTACAGTTTAAATAAAAATCGTTTTTAAATTCCGGTGTCAGTCAATCATTTCATTATTTTACAAAAAAAAGTTTCTGTGTCGGAAAGAGTTAAACTAAATAAAAAATTTGCAATCCAATATAAGAGATGCACCTCTTACAGTTTTGCTTGTGTCCTGCAGTCACTATGTGATGCACTTCCATAACAGTATCCTCAGGAAGAGTTGATCGTCTGGATCGCGGTCTACCACAGGTGCAGCCAGTTTCTTCGAAATTATTTACGAAATCACAAAGAGCTTCCGGGCTACATGGGCAAAGCATTTGGCAATGGTATAGACGGTAAACACGCAAGGTTTTCGCGGCATTTATCCCATTCTGATAATAGTTTTACCAATTCACCATGAACTTTCGCTGGAAAAGTCATTTCGTCGGCATATGCAAGCTCCGACCGAAGAATTAACATTCCCATCCCATTTTTATACGTTTTCTACGCTGACTATCTGGCAAATGGAGTTCCGTAATTGGTGTTTTTCCTCTCTCATATGCAAATTTCCTTCGTGTGCCGTGATCGTGTTTTTTTTTTTTTTTTTTTTTTTTTTTCTTTTGTCATTCGCAGAGCTGTTTTTTGAACGAGCATAACGCGTCCGTTTATTGCGATACACGCACCATTCTAACGCTTTTTAAGGTTTTAGCATGCGCTGAGCATTTTGCGAGAGAAAAAATAGGCGTTGCCATTTGAAAATTTCGAGTTTCTGTCGCTATAACCTTAACCGAGAGCGCCAATTTGTTGCCGTTGACAGAATATCGAGCTCATACCTGTGAATAACTATATCTAAAATCTCATCTCGATCGGTTGAATAGACTAGCAGCTAGAGTTCGATATATCGGCAAAGTTTTTTTATGCCCACCCTGTATTATTAACACTAGAAGCGCCGGAAATTTCACACAAGTTTTATAAAAAAAAAAAAAAAACGATGCACCAGAAATTTATTTTAAACTATCTGTTTGACGTATTTCAGGCATGACATGAATATTTAACTCTTTCTAAAGACATTTCTGGTTCAAATGAAATTATTCATATGTAGTAGCAGTGAAATTGACTGCTCTCGGCGCTTCTAGTGTTAAAAGATAGGAGTAAAAAAAATAAGAAATAATGTTGGAGTCATATAATATAGATTTCTATAAGCAGCATAGATTTCCATAGATAGCTTAGATAACATAGATTTCCATAAGAGGCCATAAGCAGCCACAAGTATTATATGACTCGTACTCACATGAATAAAGAATAACTGCTACAATTTACAAAAACCTCAGGTATTTATAAGCACATGAATCAGAGATGTTTGGCTAAGGGAGACATAGGCCAGATCTCACCACTTTTTTAGAATGGAATTTCTCGTGTTATTTAAGACAGATAATCTAATTATTTATTTATTTACTCTATATATAACTATCATTATTTTTCAAGCAAGGGGATCACAAGGTAGGTTTTGTTTAATAATCCTTTCAAAAAACTTTATCCTTCAATTTATAAATCCAAATCTTTAATTAATAATTATTAAATTCGTAACATTTTCCAATAAGAAAATAAATAGTTGCACCAACAATTTTTTTAATCAAATTTAAATTATTCAAGAATTGCTTTTACGAGACTTATAACAGCATATGTTTGTATATCTGTAAAATATATTTTACATTATACTTGATTTAACTTAAGCTATAAAAAAATTTAAACCCTTAAAACGGTAAAACATAGGAAATTTCGTTTAATTAAATCCGTTGAATGATGAAATGTGGTGAATTTAAAACTTAACAATTTATCAAAAATAATAATAATAATTAAAGAAACAATTAAGTAAGAGTAATATATTTTATAAAAAATTTTAGCCTTTAAAGTCCATTCTAGGGAAAATCTTTAAACTCCGACTCCAAATTTCAAACCTTTCAGGCATTTGCTAAGGCATAAACTATATGGCCGATAATGACCGGTCACTTGCAATTTTAGACGTGTTGTTAAATATATTTACATAAAAAATACATGAAAAATTAGCCTGAAAATCCAGGTGTGTATACAGAATAGTATATGTCATATTTCTTTGAAGAATTTTCCCAGAAACCTAACAGGGTCCGTCAATAAATTGAAGAAGAATGAATATCTTTTGGATAACCCTGTAAAAACTAACGCAGCAAAAGCGATCAAACTGTAGAACATGATTAAGAGACTTATTCTTATAAACTGTGTTCTTTCTTAAGAGGATAGCAATTTTACTTGTAGAAAAATTAAGAATTTTATAAAAGCAGTCTAAATTTGGTCAAATTTTTTTCTTATAATTTGCAAAGTTTTTAACAAAACATTCTTTTCAAATTTCTTTTTATACAATTATTTTTTAAAAATATAGCAAACAATATTATACACTACACAGTATTATAAACAAAATTATACGCAATCAGAATTAAAAAATAATAAAAAGTACATGAAAATGAGTAGTACTAAATATTGTTTTTATTGTAAGTATTGTATTTACTAAATAATGTTTCACTGCTCATGTATAAATTCAATCAAAATATAATGCGCATAATATATTAGGTAAATATTTAGAGAAACTTTTGTGATAAATAGAGCTAAAAAATATAGCTTAACAATTCTTAAAATTATCATCGAAACATTGGCGTAACTAGGGTGGGTGCCCAAGTGCTCTGAATACTGGTAATTTTTTAAAGGTCTGTTCGTCTTATCTAACCATTAATTATTTTGCTGTAAAACAAAGAAAATAAAACCTTACACTATTACTGATTTTAGGCACCCACCCTGGTTACGCTGCTGTCGGAAATAATAAGCTCGTAATTCGTTGTCCCAAAAAGAAGCAAAAATATGAGGGGCTGTATCCAAATATTATGTAGGTGCAATATCAGGGTTCTTACGGGTACCATTATTGTGTAATTACCATTTTTGTAACGTTTATGTAACCTTTATTAATTAAAATATGAAGTATTAGTGTCGAGAAAAACTTCGTGGAAATATATGACCTGTACTATTCTGCTTACACCTGGAATTTTAAAATAAATCCTTATCTATTTTTTAAATATTTAACAAAACTTCTAAATTCCCAAGTGACCTATCATCATTGTCCATATAGTACCTTCCGATTTCATCAAGAAAGTGCCTCGTAGCCAATAAGTGTTTTGTAGTTTATACAGTCGGAAACTCAGTCACAAAAAAACATGAATTTGGGGCAAAGATTACGATATAAGAATTTGCCTGGAACAATATTTAGAGATTTAGCATATTGAACTTAATTTCTAGTACAGTTTTTGTAAGAATTTTATATAGTTTCATTAGTATATATGTCTTACCGCTGTATTTCATAAAATAAATCATAATTTAAGTAAGATTAATTTTTAGAATTTCGCTTTTATATGATCATTCTTCAGTTTTCTGACATTTTTTTTATGATCTAATTATATATTTAAAATAAAAGACTTTTACAAAGAGTTTTTACAATAAATTTACATATTAATAATTATTAATTTTTACACCTTATAATGTATCCATATGTGAAATTTGGAATACAAAAAAATGCGCAATTTTTTAATTTATTTTGGTGAAAAAAAATACGCGGGCAGAGGGTTATGTTTGAGGATCGACATAAAAAAATCAAAAACTCGCTTAAAGTACAGATCACTCTTTTGTCGGCCACGACACTGGTCCATTAAGCCAGTGTTGCCAGATGGGCTACTTATTTTAAATTCAGATTCTTGACTGACACCGCATTTTGGAAACAATAAAATGCGCCTCATTTAATGACGTATTGATAAAGGCGAAAACAAACGGAATTTTGCCGTTCCAAAAAAGTGGTGCGAATCAAGAAATCTGAATTTTTAAAAAGTAGCCAACTGGCAACACTGCATTAAGCTGGGTGTAAGGACGTAAATAGTGGATGGAATAAATAACGATTTTAGGTCACATTCTAAATAATTTAAGAAAAAAATGGTTTTCTGTATGCTTTCCGAGGGCCTGGCATCAAATGCGCCATTGAAAAGCATTCTTATTGCTGCTGCTTTATAAATATGCCACAATACATTTTTTAATTACATAATAAATGTAATACATTCCCACATATCAATGTTTTTGAGGGGAAAAGTTTACTCTTATTACATTTTATTATAAATGGTATAAATCTTAATTGTTAGTAGTTACAACTAAGATTGCTTTTTTAAAAAATTAATGTACAGAAATTACCAGTGATTAGTAGCCAATGAAGAAAATTAGAGTTATTACAAAATATCTATTTGAAAAATTCACAAAAATATATCTGAATCTAATATTTTTCTCATTTAATATAAACGGAATATTAGTTCCAGATGTTTTTGTTAAATCAAAGTAAATTGTTCATCGATTAAATTTCTTCCAAAGAGCGTATCCATATTTGAAGTCATTGGCTATGTAAGCACTGCTATGAAAAAAAATGAAAGAAAAAAAGGAAAAAAACGTTACAAATGAGAAAAACAATTCAATTATTTATGTTTAAAAAATGTAAATAGCGCAAACCGTTCAAAATAAGTAAAATTTAAGTATAAGTTTATTGAATATTGTAAAAGAATGTACATATTTAATTTCAGAAGAAAAGAAATCCCAAAAAACCGTTTTTAAACAATGTTCGCTTTATTTTTATATTCTATTTAACTTAGAAGAGAAAGATAAATCAACATTAATGGTTCAATTTTTCTTTCTAGATATGAATACATGCAGCTAGTTTTTGCGTTTAACTTTGGCTTCTTCTTTTTTTTTTTTTTTTTTTTTTTTTCATTCGCTTTTTCTTTTTGCATGCTTTGTAAATTATTCTTATTTTTAAGTAAGCTAGTTATATTTATTTATATGTAAAAGTTCATTTTGTTATAATTTAAATAAGAATGAATGTTATGCAATGATTTCAGATATGTTTAAGATAAATATATTGTATGACATTTTATGTTTTTGCTAGTGAATATAGAAATTGTATTTATTAATTCTTACATACAGGTTCTTCAAAAACTATTTTTATAAAAATAAATTTATATATATATATATATATATATATATATATATATATATATATATATATATATATATATATATATATATATATATATATATATATACTTTTATAAATGCATCCAAAGTTATTCAGACAATACCATTAAATAGGATAATGAAATATATATATATATATATAAATACACGTGATAACAGTTTATCAAAAAACTTTTTTTTTCCATTGGAAATCAGAGTTGCGAAACAAATCCAACAAAAGAGTTCGGTTGCGCTACTTTCACCTCTTTTGGCTGTCACGTGATCAAGTTAGGAGTGACCACCCTTTGTTCTTTTTTATTTTTATATAATCAAAATAAGCTAAAAAATCGTTGAAATCCACTGAATACCACCTTTCATTTGCTCTGACTGTCGCTTGCCCGAGTCCGATGCCACCTATAGGGATTTTTACTTTCTTATACCTATACAAGAGGAAAGTATTAGTTTCGGGAAAAATTCCGAATGCTGGTTTTCGACGGATTTACACATTTTAGAGTCCAGAGATCTACATGTTTTTACACAACGAACGTCAGTGAATCTGTGACCCTGTCTATATATGGCACAAATTTTGTGAGCGATGTACCGTAAAAAAATTAAACTCAGTTGCTACACTCAAGGAAAATATAACTACATTTTATTTTACGGCACCTTGAACAGTACATGGACATGGATACAAAACATTTAAACATGAAGGGGGGAAAAGTCATGTCCAAAAAACCGCTCGCTCGGAGCTATAGCAGCTTAACGTCTCGCACTCTCTCGTGCATCGAACCCGTCTTGACCTCCCGCGGTTTGGTATATATTCTGATGGAATCTCAAGAACCTTTTTCAGTTCTGAAATGGACTCAAGTGTTTATAAGTTATGATTTGTAAGATTTGAAAGATCTAAAGTTTACGAGCTTTATAATATCTAGAAAATCATTAACTGGAAGTTTATGACCCCTTGAAGACACTTGAAGCTTTACGAGAAGCATCTTAAATACTTTGGATTCCACTTCTGTTAACCCTTTCCGGCACGGGCAAAATCTGTTAATAAAATGAGAAATTATCAACTGACGCCGGAATTTACAAACAAATTTTTTAGATAGAGTAGATGTGCCAGTAATGGACCCCCTTAAGGAATTTCTCTAAAAATATTTTTTTATTAATAGTTATAATTATCATATTGCAATTTTTTTCATATTATATTAATCTTTCAACAATATTTAACTAATCCCACAGTTACATTTCCCAATAGAAATAAAAATTTAATTTTAAATAATAGAAATATGTCTAAACATCGAAAAGCCCAGTAATGGACCCCCTATGTTCCAGTAATGGACCGCCTATGTTCTAGTAATGGGCCACCCAAAAAAAATAACAGATAATTGTTTTTAGGTGCGTTCGTAATTATGTAAATACGTAGCACCTATAGTTGTCGTTCAGTCTGTCCGTCTGTCTGTCTGTCTGCCTGCCCGTCTGTCTGTCCGTCTGTCTGTCCACATATAACAACGCAAAAACTATCCAACCGAATCGATTGATATTTTAAATACATAAGCATTACATAATTTTGTCAAGTCATTTCAAATTTTATGAAAATCGGGTGAATAGATCAATTACAAGGAAAATCAAAAGGATTCCGTTACTTCAGTGATGCACAACCTTTATACCAGAAAATCGGTTCCCACCAGAATATTTGAGAAGTGTAGTTTATTTTCTTTAATAGCCAAGTTTCTGTCGTTACTATAAGGAAAATTATTCTGCATAAAAATAGTGGTATTTTTGTGGCCCGCGGGGCAAAGGTTGTGCACCCCTGCGTTACATTACGGTCAATGGGAAAAAAGTTTAAAATGCATTTTAATCGGTTGAAATTTAAAACATATAATTATAACATAGTTTTGTCGAGTCATTTCAGATCCTATGATAATCAGATGCATAGACCAATTACAGAGACTATCAAAAGTATTCCGTTACATTACAGTCAATGGGGAAAAAAGTTGCACATGCATTTTAATGGTGTTACACTCATTCGAACATAATAAAATTGACATGAACCTATGACGTATATATATACTAAAATATAAATTCTGTTCAATCTGAGATGCAAAGAATATTTATTATTAAATTACAGGGCCACACAAAAGTATTCCACTACAAAATGCTATAAAAGGAAACATTGTTTGGGACATGTTTTAATTATATTAAACTGTGCCACATTTTTTGAATATAATATACGTTGCTGAGGTGTAATGAAAATTACTTCCTGTATGTTTATAGGAACACAAAGAGTTCAACCACTGTACTGTATCCGAAGTATTGTCTACTATATGAGGAAGATCTGTATATTTTTAAAACTTCGTTATCGTACGAACGCACCTCATTTGCTACGCTTCACGTGCAATTTCCAACTTGTTTCAATTGTATTTTGCTCCAGGGCTTAATGAAAGCATACTAATAAAACAAAATATTAAAACTTAAGTTAGAAATTCATTACATTAAAGGATTTATAATGAAAAAACATAAAGCAAAATATTTAAATTTATGTTATGAATTTATTATAATCATGGATTTATAATGTGGATATAAAACAAAATATTATTAATATTATTAACTGTCTATTATTAACTAACATTAAAGGATTTATATTGTAAAGATATAAAACAAAATATTTAAAGGATTTATAAGATAAAGACAATGTTTTACTGAAATCAAGTTTAGATAAAATAAGGCATTAAAAAAAGTCTCCAATCTTCATTCACATCATTATCTAAATGATGTGATGTGCAACTATGAAATATAAATAACAGATCTTCAATTTTATCATCCCTTTCCGATAGTCCAAATTATTCAATATGGAATTTTAGAGTGCATTTAAAATGATAATTTTCTTTCACTATCCAACCATTATTAAATAATCATATAGCCCATCAATTTGGCACAGATTGATTCCACAATTTACCTTCAGAGATGCTTATATGGATATATTATCAAAAATGGAACAATCTCATTATTTGCTGAAAAATATCCCATAACAGTAATTTGTTCTTTTTCGTTAGTTGGTACTACATAATACACATCTTTAACTGATTTTGGTCCCAAAATTTTCCTTGTTTTAAGAACACAAAAGAAACCTTGTTTTAACCTTATTGAAAATTCTCTCTATATGCTTTAGAATTCGGAAGAAAATATTAATAATATCTTCTTCCAAATCTGATTTTACATTTCTGAACCAACTTAAAACAACTTCTTTTGTAACGGCACATCTAGATTTTGTCAAATGTACTGCTTGTTTTTTGTACCAATTTTGGATGACTTTTTAAAAACCAACTATTTATAAAGAAATTGCCTTTATTAAATTTTAATAAGTAAAATTTAAGTATTAAATTTGATTATTTAGCTTTTCAGTTAAATCAAACTATTTTATCTCTACTGAAATAACACTTTTTGTATTGGTCACTTGGGTGGTCCATTACTGGAAAATCACGAAATAAGCAATCCAGTAATGGACCACCCCTCCTAAAATCTTAAAAATAAATAAAATTTTGTAAATGGCCATTGGTATATTAAACTTAATGTTTTATATTGCTAACCAAACAAAAACATTCAATTTTTACGGAAAAATAAAAAAGATAAAAACTAAGCAAGTAAAGTCACCTCTTAGCATGTTTATTAAGATTTTCAGTGAAAAACAGAAAAACTGTGAAACTTTATTTTCTGCTTCCTAATTGTTTTGACGAAAAGTGTAAAAAATTAATCCAGCTTATAAAGCATGCAAGGTGGAGTTCAGAAAAAAATTAATAAAAGCTTAACTATTATTTATTATTTTTTTATAAACCCAAAAGTGCGAGGTGGCCCATTACTGGAAAGTGGTCCATTACTGGCAAATCTACCCTATATTGAAATCCTTACCGTAATTTCAGGCGTATAAGCCGCGGATCAAACAATTCCTTTTGGACCCAGAAATCTTAGTGATTGAAGACAAATACTTACTGCGATCTACGTAGTTACAGTTATTTCTTAAAAAATTCTGGGTCGAAAACGAATTGTTTGACCCGCGGCTTATACACCCGAAATTACGGTAATTTAAGCTTTTATTGTAAAGGCAAAATTTTACGAAAATATTATTGGTGCCTTTTGCAAGTTTGGAATTAAAATTAGGTATCCCAAACCGGGCAGAGTGTGCCGGAAAGGGTTAACAGAAATTTTGTGAGGAATAATTATGGCTGATATATTCAGGAAATTGTAGGTAACTACAATAACAAGTATAATGCCTTCATATAATTTACTTTATTAAAAATACCAATTATAGGCATTAATTTTAGATCCTTTTAAAAAAGTCTCGAAAATAATTTTATATATCACATAATATAATTGTCAATATCACAATAAAATTTTAGATTATATAAACTTTTATTGTGATATTGACAATTATATTATGTGATATATAAAATTATTTTCGAGACTTTTTTAAAAGGATCTAAAATTAATGCCTATAATTGGTATTTTTAATAAAGTAAAATATGGCTGATATATTACCTTCCAATTAATGTAATTTAAAACAAGAAATTTTACACATGAACCTTAACCATTCGCCAGTCTTTCAAAAGGGCAAATTTGTAATTAAATGCTAAAGAAAGATGATTCTTTCAACATTAAATACCAAAACTTAATTACGAATATGATTGTAATCATTGAGAGTATTAATCATTGTTTAGTGTATTAAAAATCCATTAAATCAGTAAAGTTATATTACTTTAAATATTGCTTATATTGCAATGAAACTTGGAACTTAATGAACGTAATTAACACGAGCTTGTGAGAGAGGTTTAAATAAAGTGTTACAGTGCTCTATCTCGAGAACTGAAGAACAAAATTTAACAAAACTATAGATTCAGTTAGTTCCTGATATAAAATGATGCTACGGTTACTTTTGGTGTAAATCGTTCAACAGGTGGCGCTGCTATGCAGAATTTTTCAGAATTACCGCAATAACTCTATCGGAAGAGGTAATGAATGAATTTTCCTAAAACTTCAGATTCAGTTAGTCCTTGACATAATTTGGTTCTGATTACTTTTTGGTGCATATCGCCCAATTAGTGACGCCGCTATAATGCATTGTTCATGATCTTCGCAATAGATCTATCTCAAGAACTAATACCCTAATTTTCAACAAACTTCAGATTCAGTTAATCCCTGATATAAATTAGTATTTTTCAGTTTTTGGTGTAAATCACGCAACAGGTAGCGCTGCTATGCTCCATTTTTCGCAATTTCCACAATAACCGTACCTTAAGAACTAATGTGCGCATTTTTATGGAAATTCAGATTCATTTAGTCTGATAAAAATTGCAGGGCTCGTGCGCTTCAAGGACTTTCGATCACCTTTTGTCAGAATTTTTATAAACTTATATCTGTCTTATTTAATGAAAAGAAATCCTATCTTCAGATATAGCAACCAGCACTTATCTAAGAGTTCTAAAAAAAAATTTAAAACTAGTACTACGAAGATCAACAGGTATTCATAAAAAATATTTTTTAAAATTCATTAAAACTATGTGGCAGGAAATGGCTATGCTTTCTACTTCAAAATTCCATTATCTTCAAAATTTTCTTTCAAGAATAGTTTTAAAAATTAGAAAAAAAAAATCCTTACCGGTTTATACTACAGGCACGTGTAGATTTCGAAGTTCAGTACTAATTTCATCAGCAAAAATTAAATCAAGAATAGAGATGTATCCAGTTTAACATTTATATCAGGCCGCTTTTGACGTGTTTTTATTTTCAGTTTTTCTGTAAGAGTTGGTTTTATCATAATCATTTTATTACGGTCATTTTTTCTTAAGCTCCTATTTGTAGCAATATCATCCATTTGTAGCGTTCATCAAAAACTTGTTATTACAAAAGTTATAGACAGTATTAAGAAAATTTATATAATACCTTTAAACCGCGTGGAGATAATTTCATTAAATCAACCACACACTATATTTTAATTTCTCACATTCTTTTTATTGAGACGCGCGCGTTTAAAATTGCAACCCAATGTGTATTATCTCTGAGGATTGTCAGAAAACTTTATCACGCCAATGATACATTTTTATTTCCTTAGTGATGGATTAAATAAGATCTGATTTTATTTCTTCTACACACCAGCCACCTTTTTTATCATTTTTCTGCATCATTCTTCAGAGTTGATTTGTTCCTATCAAAAAATTCTCAGTGTAAAAATTGTAAATAGTATAAAAGATTTATGACAAATTTAATCAAATTTTGTATGTTGTGAAATGCTAAAATTATGTTTTTTTTTCCTTCAACCACCCCCCCCCCCCCCAAACGCGCACACACTTTTTTTCGTTTTTTATTTTTATTTTTTGTTTAAGAGTTGTCTTCTAGAAATAGATATCTCTCAACCAGTTCATATATTTTTTTAAATATCAGTTTTAAATAATGCATTTTTTTGCAATTCAGACTCGAAAAAAATGGAAAACAAAGTATAGCAACATAAGTATAGAATTTTTTTTCATCGGATATTAAAAGGTGTTACTGAAGAAAAGGGGACAAAATTTAAAAATCCTGAAGTTTTTATTTAAAATAAAATATTTACATGTACATAAAAATACATATATAAACGTATATATACAGGCATTTTTTTTAAATTTACTCGTAGTTCAGGGCTTCTACACTTTCTTAGAACAGAAATTCTTATCACGGCCATTGTCAAGATTTGCAAAAGAAATGTACTAGAAATTAAACATTAGAAAAATACTGGGGCTAACAGAATATAAAAAGAGTCACCTACGGCAGCCTTGTTAGTTACATACAAATAATTGATAATTAATTCATCATAATTTTTAACAATTTCTTTCATATATTCCATGCATAATTGCATGTAAAGATAAATTGTTATTATAATTTGTATATGCTTGGTCGAAAGATTAAAAGATCTTATATTTATGCATACAGTGTAACATACAAAAGGAGGGGGAGGTCTCAGCTACAACGATTTTCAAATAGAAACTTCTCCTTATTTAATTGCAGCACTTTGCGATTAAATTAAGAGAAAATGTTTATTTGATAGTAATGGTAGCCTGGATCCCTATTTTTGTGTGCACCACGGTATGTATGTACAACGTGTTTAACCCTTTTCGGCGCAGTGTGTCCACTCTGGGCACACCTAATTTTAATTCCAAACTTGCAAACGGCACCAATAATATTTTAGTAAAATTTTACTTTTACAAAGACAGCTTAAATCAGGTAATTCTTAATTTCTAAAAAAGTATTTTGTAAATTCCGGTTTCAGTCAACAATTTCGCATTTTACGAACTGAGTTTGTCCGCGCTGGAAAGGATTAAAAAACTATCCAATTTCAACACATATTTTATTTATAAACAGTGGCCTGACCAGGGTGGGTGCCCAAAACTAGTAATATTGTGAGGTTTTCTTCTACTTCATTCATAGCAGAAAATTTTCTGGTTAGGTAAGGCGAACAGAACTTTTAAAAATTACCAGTATTCAAAGCTTTTGAGCCCTCATCCTGATTACGCCACTGGATATGATATCATTCCACACATATGTAACAACAAATGAAATTTGCAGTGATAATAATTATTGCAAAGTAAACTCTCAAACACTCAACCATTTTTTATTCTCCACTTGTAAACTCAATACACACTCTTTTTTATCATTTTCTCAACAATTGTTTACACAGGGCTCCCAAATGGTGCGCCAACTGAATATCAATATTTTCTTAGAAATTTTTTTGTTTTATATATTTTTTAAAAAATGCGCAGAAATTGCCTTCGGAGGTTAGTTTTAGCACAAATGCTGTAGAAATCTGCTGTGAAATTCTCTGTTTAGTTCCCGGACCATTTAGAAGCCCTGTTTACATCGAAAAGCTAATGTGATTTTGAACTTTAGCACATCATGAAAGAAAAAAGAGTTTTGTGTTTGTTGCTAATATCACTCACGTATCACAATAGTAAAAAAGTAACCGCATGATTTAAAGAATCATGAACTTTCACGGTGAACACATGGTAAAATGAGTATGCATAGTGCTGACTGTGGTGAAAATAGTAGAAGATACTCATTTTGAGCATTTATGATTTAACTTTACGATGACCACAGACACTTAATCTGGGACTGTTTCATTACTCATTACTCCACAATTGCCAGTTGGCTATTTTCTTAAAATTTAGATTTTAAGCACCACTTTTTTAAAATAGTAAAATTCACCTTCTTTTCGCCTTATTTAATAAGTCATTAAATAGGAGGAATTTTACCGTTCAAAAAAGTGGTGGCGATCAAGAAATCTGATTTTTAAAAAAGTAGGCCCCTGACAATCTTCTAATTCCCATGGTATAACACGTTCTAGGAGTTCCTTAATTAATAAAATTTGAATTCATACCAGAAAATTTTAATAATAAATTTTGATTTATTTAACGACGGAATATCTGGTATTAAGTAAAAAAAAGTCGTGCTATTTTAACCTTTAAATGCATATTGTATCATTTTCGATACCATAAGTGTTCTCGATTTATGGGGGGTTTTATTCACATATTCCGTATTCTCACCAGAAATTTAAAAGAGCAATTTTCACTTCACTTATTGACAGACCATTCATAATTAAATAAAGAAAAAATTACTATTTAGATTTTCAGGTATAAATTCTGATTCTTTGAATTGCGCAATTTTTGGAACGCGTTCTATCCTGAGCATGTAAGGGTTAAATTTCTAACGCGGATAGGGAATATCTGAATAAAAAAATCTATTAAATTCGAAATAGTTGTGCTATCATATATGCTAACATGGACATTAAAAAGCACTTATAAGGGTGCCAAATCTGTTTTACACGCTCATAGGTTTAACCCTTCAGTGCATAAATAGTTCTTTCAGAAATGAGGTTTTTTTATTTTTGTGTTAAAGATTACACAACAGAAATTTTAAAACATATTTTTAACTATATTTAGGAGCATATTTTTGTAATTGTTAGAGGATTAATATTTCTGTATAAATATAGTGGTTGCTAAGAACTTTATTTATTAAAAATTAAATAAAAAGTGATGCAGATTTACTTTAATATGCATGTAATAATTAATCCATTCGCAAGCATTTTTTTTGGGGGGGGAAAGGGGGTGGGGCACAGGCTTTTCCTAATTTTAATTTTTGCTTTATTTAGTCTCGGAATATATATGATTAGAAAAGGTAAAAATTTCTGTGCTAAAATACTGGTGCTCAAATTGAAATATTTCGTGCTTCGGAATGACACATATTCTTGCTGTTTTTTGCAAAGTAATTAAAGATTTCAGTACAATACTACTCAGATATAAAAAAAGATACAATAATGCGAAAATATACGTAAGGACAACATAAAAACGTACGATATGGATTAACGGAAGTAATACCCGTATTTTGTAATAGTCATAATAGTTTTAAAAAAATCCAAATTCCTATATTTAAGACATTTATAAAGATTAAAATTAAAAATGTCTGGAGTGACTCTACTCGACTTTTCGAATACTTCGGAGAGGGAGGGGGGGGGGATTTTCTAAATTTTTGACACAAAGAAATTAGATGGATTCGAACGTGGGATACCCCATTTCTAAATTGAAAATGTTACTCCCGCATTATCGATGCTTGTCTACATCACCACCATATTTATTACTTGTACACTGGAACATTTCTTTGGGGATTTTCTCTACAGAATTGGTCTCGCATTTATCTCGAATTGTAGGCCGGAAATTATGGTAACCGCAAGTACCATTTGTGAATTATCTTATTCACTTTCTAACACACATAAATTATGATTACTACTTTTTTCCTTACACTATATGTTCGAAACATAAAAATAGGAGTATTCATTGTCCGTAAACAATTAATGCCATAGTGATATTAACCCTTTGAGCTCTGGGGTGTAAATTTCTTCAAAATTCCAAATGTCATATTGGCACCAGTATTTTGCAAAGAAAAAAGCCGGTTAACGATAAACACGAAAAAATGCATTAAACCTCTTTGAACTAAATTTGGTCAAATTTTCTGGTGTCATTGTGACATTTTGGAATTAAAATTATGTGGTAGAAAATTCTACCAGCAGAGCTCAAGGGGTTAAAACAAAATTATGGTGAAACAATCCGTATCCTGTACCGCTTGGCTCGGTTGGCATAAGAATTCAAAATGGGGCCAAAATATCAGTTTAAGTATCTTAACAAACTTTTCTAGATGGCGAAAAAATATGGTTTGAAATATTTATAAACATACGTTTAATAACTCTCTTAGTTCCATTGGAGTCTTTTTGACCCCAGATTTTTTTTTCTGTCTTGAAGTTTTTAATATTTCGAACCAGAAAAAAAAATATGTATAATACATAAAATGAAATAAATTCAGCGGAGGAAGTAATTGCATATAATAAAAATTAATTTCTGGATCAAATCATATAAAACTAAGAAAGCTTATAAAATATTAAAACCAATTACTATAGAGGTTAAATCATGCTTTTGCACTACCTTTGAAAGTTAAGAACGATGTCAAAAGAATGGAGTTATGGCTAAAAAGGAAGAGACATATAGTGTAGTGTCTAGCAGTTGCGAGTGAAGTAACTGAGGAGGTTGTCACAAGACGACGGCTGATTCTTTCTATCGAATAAACAGTTTCTGATTACCGCCGGTGAAAACTTCCGCCAATAAACTTGAATAAAAATCTTCATCTAATACACGTGCCTTATTGGTGGAAAAAAAATTCTCAAAAATATGGTTAAAAATTTCTTTTTTTTTTTTTTTTTTTTTTTTCTTTACCTTCGGGATTTTTCCTACAAATGAAGTTTTCCTCAACCAAAAACCATGCATAATTTTTTCGCCATTCACTTCTGTCCTCCGCTTCTGCCTCACTCAGTCTATAATTTTCCATATTCTGGCTCAGGTTATTGCTCCAACATTTTCTCGGTCTTGCTCATCTGTTTCATCCTTCCGGTGCCAGTTCATTAGTGATCTTGGTAATCTGCTATTTTACATCCTTTTTACATATCAAACCATCTCAACCATTTTTCATCTACCTTTTGCATAATATTCGTCCTCACATGTAATTCATTTCTTATTTCAATGCTTCTTTTTCTTTCCATTCTCGGTGTTCTACGCTTTCCTCCTATAATTCGTTTTCGTTGCCAATAGTTTACTTTCATTTGTTTTATTTATTTTCCAAGTTTCTGCACCATATAGTAAAATATTTTCAAAGATTGTATTACTGTTGTCGATTTGCCGAAATATTATTATCTTTACACTGATATAGACAGTAGGTTGTCATGGTCGTCCCAAAGTGGCGGAACTACTACAGATAAAGTAAACTCCCACCAATAAAAATGAATATACCAGTTTTTGCCATTATTTTTTATTAAACTTTTTTACTAAAGAGGCGTTTAAAGAAAGAGACAATTGCTACTTAAATTTATTGGTGGAAGTGTTCTGCGGGGGTAATGAATCTCTGGGAACGCAGTTAGTTACAGTTGAAGCTTCGCTATTAATATCGGGTGATCCAAAAGTCAGGACGAACTTTAAAAATGAATAATTCGAAAACGAATCAAGATAAAAAGATACGGTTTGCACCAAACGGATGCAAAAGAAACCGGGTGTTGTGTGGCAACGAAAAATATAGTTCTGTTGGTGACCAATAGATGACTCTATAGTATTTTTTGCACCAAAAAATGATTTACAAATAAAAAAATTTTTGACAACTTACAAATCAGTTCAATTACAATTAATTAGTACTGCAATAACTGTTCAATGTGATGTCCATAAATCAGAAGTACACCTGTGAGACGTGGAACCATACCGCTCATAGCATTTAATAGCATTTCTTGTGGTATGACAGACACATTTTGGTGGATGGCATCTTTCAGTGCTGCTATTGATGCCGGTTGGCAGCGGTACATTTTTGACTTCAAGAATCTTCACAGCCAAAAGTCACCGAGTGTGAAATCCGTCTATGTGACTTCCTCGAAAAAAATTTACCAATTATGAAATCCGCAGTGAAGCCACACCAGACTTTCACTTTTGCCTGTTGTAAGGGTACCTCAATAAATTCCAAAAGAACTATTTTTTTTTTCGTTGCCACACAAAATCCGGATTCTTTCTCATCCATTTGGTGCAAACCGTATCTTTGTATCTTGATTCGTTTTCAAATTATTCATATTTAAAGTTTTCCTGACTTTTGGATCACCAGGTATGTATCAAATCCTCTTTCTTAACCACTTAACTGATTTTTTTTTTTATTTTTTTTTTTTTTACATACATGAATTGAAAAGATTCGGTGAACACCATTTTTTTAAGATAAAATATTTTAAATAATCAGTCTAAACATTTCTGCCATTAAGTAGTATGAAATTGTGCTTAAAAAATTTAATGGTGTAAAGAAGCTGTAAACGATAGCTCAAACAAATTCTTCTTGCTGGTATGACGTACGGGCAAAATAGTTAAGTGGTTAATAGTTCCATGGTTAAACCATCATTTTATAGCCATTTTGGATATTTTAATCCGGCATTACACACGCAGAGTATGACATACTCTGGATGGACAGGGTTAGCGCATTTCTAAATTGTCTAAAATTGTCCAATTGTCTAGAAGTAATCTTCAAAATATTTTAGAGCAGAATTTGTGGACAATGTCTGTCATTAAAAAAACTGCAATTACTTTTTTAATTTATTGGTGATAGTGTATAAATTGAACATAATACGAAAATGCGCGAGAATTCCCGGGTTGATAAGTAATAAAAATACATAAACGAATATATCTAACAAACGTTTATGACGTATTTTTATAACTAATAATTGTGGTTACCAGGGGGCTCAAACATCTTGTACTCCCCGTTTTCTAAATAATAGTAAACAATTAATAAACAAAATTACCAAAAATAACTTGCTGGAATCTTAAGAAAGGTACATCTCATAAATAGTATTTAAAATCATATAATGGCGAAAAGTTTCGTATAAAAAAGCAAAATATTATACAATTTATATAAATCTTTATTATTTAGTATTTCCGAAGACACAGATAGTAAGGTAAAAATCTTTTTCACAATTGCATTGCAATATAAAAAATATGTATGCAAAATAGAAAAATATTTATAAAAAAAATACGCAAAAATATATATCTGAATGCTATTACATGTGCACAAAAATATCGCTCAAAACATAAGAGTAAATTATAAAGCTTTCCGAAAGAAATATGTAAATAACCACGTCAAACATTTATCTCAAGAAAATCTTGACAAATATTTTCCTTAGGTTACGGGACTTTTCCAGAATTGTATGTACATATGTGTAAAATTTTTGCTATTTTGACAATTTAAAAATGAAATTTAATTCGTTTAAAGCATTAACATCATTTTGAAACACGTTGCACCGGAATTCATAAAGATAGTTATTTTAAAATACCACTATTTTCGAAATGAAGTTTTCGAGTTACGTAATATAAGAATAATGCAATTAAATAAGGTGACGATTTTTTTAAGTAACTAGAGGACACTCCACCCCCCCCCCCCTCTACGAGCTATGCTAGTCAACCCCTGTTTCAACTATATACACTGTAAAAATTTGCTAACTTGACCGGCTTTTAAAAGATTGCGAGGCATTGAACTATATATATATTTATTTAAACGAGCAATGTAACTGTAAACGGGTTTTCATTCATGTCCCTTTAATCGGGGAATTTTAAGGTTGAATCAGCTAGTGTTAAACATCTACTGGCCATTTATAGGTTTGATTAAGCAAGATAAGTTAAACAAGGAAATACAGAATCTTTGCCTCTTGGTATTTTTTGAACTGCGGTATAAAAAAGAAAAAAAAAATAGTAAGGCACTTTAAATGTATCGTTTAAATCTGATGTAACTTTCATTATTTTTTTTTCTCTTTTTAATATTCATGTAAAATTACTTTTGTTATTTGAAAGAAAATATTATTTCTGCCGTCTTAGAATTCAAAACGATAATTTAAAAGATCATATCAAAATATAAAGTGATTGTCTCGTGTAAATATATTTTTAAATTTTAACTGTTTTGCAATATAACTTGGTCATTTTAAATACGACGCAATTTCTTTTACTTGCTACTTTTAACGCATATCCGATGGATAAAAATGTTTAAAAGAACTTATTGAAAAAAATTAAATTTTATTTCCTTATGTCATCAGTAATATGCTATTAAGATAACGAAATAAGTAAGTTATTAAGTAAGGCTTTGATCTTGGGTTTTTTGCAATGAAAAATCAATGAAACCTAAAAATGACATCTTTCTCAGCGGCGCAAAATATACATGTATACTTTTCATATTCATATTCACTATTTTAAATATATTTTAATGTGCAATTGATTAATAATAAATATATTTCCGCACTTTATGTCACGTTCCTAGTTACAATTTTGCATGAAACACAAATTATTTTTACTGTGACATCATTTTTACTTACTGAAGCCCTCTGAAATGAACGTTCCAATTTCTGTGTCAGAGGAATGATAACAAAATAATGTAAATCTTAATGAGTTACTTTAAATTTGACATAATTTTCTCTTTAAAAGTTTTTAAATGATTAATTTTAATTGTATTACGATAATGGCATCCGTGATGATATTTTGATATCCCGTTTTTTTTTTTTTTTTTTTTTTTTTCATAAATCTCTTAAAAAATCAAAGTTACCCGGTTCTGGGTTGTCAGTTTGGCCTCCACTTTCAATTTAAAACTTCGAATTCACATAAGAAATTCAGAAAGAAAAATTTTAACTTTGTGTAATCACGAGATATCTGTCATTAAGTAAAGAAAACAAAAACCATACAGAATTTCTGGTGTGTACGTACGATTTCAGATTTTAAAAAATTAAAAAAGAGGTCAATATGGCAACCCAGACCGGTTTTTAGCAATGTGAAGAAATTTCATAAAACAACTTTTAAAATTAAAATTTAAATATAACAATGGGATTGTTTTAAAAAATAGCAAGTGCAGGCACATCTACAAACAATGTGCTTTCATTTTTAAAAAATAATTATCCAAATCGATTTAGTAGAAAACTTAAACCAGATGGAAAAAAAATAAATTAGTTTTTTAAATATATAGATTATTTCCAATGTTACTGTTTGACTATTTTAAATATGACGTATTTTTTTCCATTTACGGCTGTTAACGCATTTTAATGAATTATTTTCTTTTTCTTTTAATATCCACATAACATAGTTTTATGAGGTAATTTTCAGCATTAGCATCTTTAACTCTTAATTATTTAATTCTCTTTCGAAAGTTATTTTTTCCGTTTGTGATAGTTGCGTGTAAATATTTTTTTTAATTTGAAGAAAATATTATTCTTTGATCATTTGGCAACAATTTTAATTAATAGCTTTTTCTAAAATATGCAAAAATGTCTCTCAAAATGCTGAAAATTTGAATTTTAAATAGAAATACATCAAAAATGAGTCAAATTTAAAAAAAGTAAACGCAGTCTGCACACCGGGATCTTCTAATGTGCAAAATGATCTAAAAATGTTTAAATTTCTTTGCATAGTTTTTGCTTCTGTAAAACATTTTTAATTGACCGATTTTGAATAACTTTAAATATTTTTTTAAATGATTTGATTTAGAAACTGCCTGCATCAGCGTGTTTATCAAACATTGCTCTATAATACCATCAATTTTTATATTTTTATCTGCAGTAGTTTTCTTAATATTAGAGAAGAAATACCGTAAGTCACAAAAAATTCATTTTCAGTGGCGGTGACAGCATAAGTTACTTTTTTTAGAATAGAGAGATTACTCGTAGAGTGTTGTTACTTGGGAAGTTTTTTTTTTTTTTTTTTTTTTCGGATTCCTTGATGAACCACTTTTTTCATATTCACAGGGCTCCCAAATGGTCCGCGAACTGAACATCAGTATTTTTTAACAGAAAATTTCATGATACGTTTGAGCTAGAATCATCTTCTGAAGGCGGTTTCTGGATAATTTGCAAGAAAAATCTAAAAATAAAATTTCTCTAAAAAAATTCTGATGTTCAGTTGGCGGACCATTTGGGAGCCCTATATTCAGTGTTGCCAGATGAGCTACTTTTTTTTAAATTCAGATTCTTGATTGGCGCCACTTTAATGGTAAAATGGTAATAAAACTTTAATGGTAAAATTTATGTAATGGTAAAATGGACCTTATTTAGTGACGGATTAATAAAGTCGAAAACAATTGGAATTTTACCGTTTTAAAAAAGAAGTGGCAAGCAAGAAATCTTAATTTTAAAAAAGTAGCCCACTGGCAACACTGTACACATTCGGTATATTTTTCAGTCTGCCATTAAAAAATACGATACGTTCTAATTCAAAAAATGTGGTATCATTCAAGCAATATGAATGAGAAAAACCCACCCGACTGGCAACAATTACTAATATTTAGGAATAAGATTTCCGCGTTTTTGCACACCATCATTTTGTTAAAGAAAATATTGTTCTATTAAATCGCAAAAATGATATAATTAAATGCAATAATATTATCTCTAACAAAGTACTGGTGAGCAAAAGATGCCAAAATCTCATCCCTAAATATTAATCTCCCGTTGTTGAAATACAGTAATTTTTATGAGACTTGGCAACAATTTGTTGCATGTAACACTTCAGGTGGTGGAGGCAACATTTCAGGGGGTGGCTCCTGATAAACTCCGTTTAGATAAAGTCTTATGCCAAACATCCAGTATTCGCTCCTCTCTTTAATGCTCCAAGTAAAACTTGCTTCTGATCCTTCTTTATCTTCACCGCCAGATTTTACTCGATTAACTGTCGTTTCTGCACTTAGGACACGAGCACCTGAAAAAATTTGAGGAGGCACGGTATTATCCTTTACAAATTATATGAGTTTAAATAATTATCAAGAAAATCTGTTCCTAAACTTTTTGCTGCGTGATCCATATTGAAGTTCCATATTTTTTGCGATCCATTTAATATATAGGTATATCGAGCCTTTTATATAATTTATTCAATACATGTATATAGAGCCTTTTATACAATTCTGAAGATGGCAGGAAGAATTGACACGAGAATCGTAACAAATAAAACTAATGTAAAAATAAGAGCTATAAAAACCGTAGAAAAGTATAATTTTTAATGAATGCATTAGGAAGAAAAATCAGTTTAAAAGGCAATTCGGTTTGTGGCATAGTTTTGCACCGTCGGCATAGTATCTGTCAGTATTGTTTTTTTTTTTGTTGTTGTTTGTTTGTTTTTTTTTGTTTTGTTTTGTTTTTTGTTTTTTTTTTTTGTTTTTTTTTTGTTTTTTTTTTTTTGTTTTTTGTTTTTTTTTTTTTTTTGCTTCCTACAAACAGTTAAAAAAATTGTTGTTTTTCAAAAAAGTTATTTATCGACGTTTTTCCACGATATTTTAAATTAAATTATTTCCATTAACTTTGTCGAGGATGATTCGACAACGTTTACCGCTACCGCAACTTCAGAATTTGGGTGTGACTAATTCAAACAAAATATTATCTTGCATTATATTGCCACAATATTTACTACGCGAAAACAGAACGAACATTATAGTATGAAAATAATGGTAACAAAATAGCGATCGCTATTTCGAAACAAATTTCAAAGAAACCAAACGGTTAAGTTTTAACATAGGGGTGCACAACCGATGATCAGGGTTCTCGCTGCCACTCGCCAATGCGCCAAATTACTACAAAATTTTTCAGTTGGCAAGTAAATGAATAATTAGATTCGCCAAATCGCGAATGATCTGTTTTCAGAATTTTGTGTGTGTGTTTACAGTTCAGATTCTTATCCACAATATTGAACGATTGATGTCGCTTTTCATCTTCAATCACACTGTGTCATTTACATTGTTATTTACAGAGATACTGACTTGATACCAACTCTGTTTAGCAACAGCCAAAGACACAGAAAAGGTTGTGCAATAAGTAATTATCTGTTATCAGTTTATCACTATCTGTGCCGGTAAATTTACAAACAAAATTACTCTCATCAATCTCCATATCGATAAATGTTTTGCTGAAATTCAGTGTTGCATTTGCCATTTACCATGGTGTTTATTAGCTGTATACAAAATACCATTGGTCAATCATCATTTTTTTCTATCGGTTATAAATCTCAGAGCAATTTACCGCTAAAAAAATGTTTGAAATATTTACACATTTAGTTAGACATTTAGACTGTACTTATTTTTAATAGTTTCTTTAACTTATGATTGAATTTCTTTTTCCTGAACAAACACAAAAATGTATATTATTTTAGAACACATTGAAAAAACGGATAGGTTAAGGGGTTAAAGCTAGATTTTTCAGTGTTTCACGCCGAATCTATTTAGCTAGTATTTTTTTTTTCATTTGGCTGGTGTTTTTTATTTCTTATTCGCCAGATCGCTAATGTTGGTCAAAAGCCAACGAGAACCCTAACGATGTTCCACGGGTCACCAAGATACACTAGTTTCACAGAGAATAAATTTCGTTATTAAATGACAGAAACCTTTTTATTAACCCTTTCCGGCACGGGCAAAATCTGTACTAAAATGAGAAATGATCGATTGACACCGGAATTCACAAATGAATTTTTTAAACATTTTGAATTCCTTAATTTAAGCTTTTATTGTAAAAGCAAAATTTTACTAAAATAATACTGGTGCCGATCGCAAGTTTGGAATTAAAATTAGGTATCCCAGACCGGGCACAGTGTGCCGGAAAGGGTTAAATAAATCAAACATTACCTTTTAAATATTGTTATGGCAAACAACTTTCTGACAAAAATGTTATGCATCTCTATTTTAACATATTCATTTTAATATATCGTCGGTAGCCGGTCAAACTATCAATATGAAAAAAAAGTTAGCAGTAGGCTACATTTTTTTTAATTCATATTTCTTGATTGACACCACTTTCCTGAAATGGTGAAATCCCCCTTCCTTCCCCCCTCTTAATTAATACGTCATTAAACAAGTTTAAATAAGGTGAATTTTACTATTTCATAAAAGTGATGCCAATAAAAAAAAAAAAACTGAATTTTAAAAAAGTAGACCACTGGCAACACTGTTTTCAGTTTGGATAGATTGACATAGTACCATCGATTTTATCAGGATTCGTAAGGGTCTTGGAATTTCTAAACCCAGAAATTCCTCGGCACCAGTATTTTCTTTTAGAAAATCTCTCCTTAAATTAGGCGAAATTTCGAAACTTTGAACTAATTTGTTTTTCTCCATATTCGTAAATCCTTATTTATATTTTTTTTAATTAAAAATAAATAAATGAGTTCAATTCAAATTACTTGTAACAAATGATAATTTCTTTAAGCTGTATCGATCCTGAACATGTTGCTCAATGTCATAATTTTTGCTTTGAGAAGTAACAAAATATTTCGTATTCAATGAAAATTTAAGCCGATTAAAACTATGTAGATTATCATAGTTGCCATCTCTTACACTTTTTTGCATCAAAAATGTAATAATATTTTTTACCTTTTTTTAAATTGCCGCAATTTGACGATTAAATAAGGCAAAAATTTCCATTAAATTTTTGTGATACATAAAAGCTTAAGAATTAGCAGCTATGGATTATTAATAAAAATGGTGTAGGGGGAATTAAGGATCCAGTACATGCCTTTAGGTCAACAACGTATCATTTTAGAAAACGAGTATAATCGTGACCTGTCAAAAAAGTGTTAATCGTGGACTATGCAGGTGTCTATTTCCTTTTATTATATCATTTATAATGCAGTGAAATTCGCAATAGAACAAAAGATACAAAATAACGATAATAATAAAAACATAGCTGAAAACTGTTACGCTTTTTTGTACCAAGAAATTGAATAGTAATTTTTGCTTATTTTAACCCTTTCGCTGAATAATTAATTGTTTTGACAAAATGGTTTCAAAATTTGCTTTTTTTATTACATATTATAAATCTAAGTGTATTTTAGAGTTAAAATGCGTGAAAAAAATTTATAAAGGATTTTTTTTAATATAGAATTAGATAATAAAAATAAAGAATACTGCCCAGTTAAACTGATGGCATTGAGCTCACAGGCTACAAATACTAATTGTACATTAAAGCCTTATATTTTCAAGGGTTAATTCCGTTCGAAAAAAAATTAAGAAGGGGAAACATCTCTCCCCTTTCCTCTTTTTTTATACTTAATCATTGAAACTCCTATACTATCAAAGACATGCTTTATCATATAAAAAATCTATATCCAAAATTCAGAGCAAATGAGATAATTCTTAATAAAAACCCATTTAGCATTTATATAATTTAAAAGGAGTTATCCCCCTCTTTTATACTTAACCATTAAACTTCCAAAACTATTCAGAGATTTGAACGAAATCTGACAATTCTGCTTGAAAAACCCATTTATATAAATTAAGGGGGGGCATTAGAACCCCTGTTCCCCTTATTTATACTTATTCAATGAACACCTAATAACAGTCACGGAATCGCCTCATCAGAATGATCCTAATCTAAATTTTGAACGAAAATTAATTCTGCATGAAAATCCCATTTATATCAACTAACGGGGGGGGGGCATTAGAGCCCCTGTTCCCCCTATTTATACTTATTCAATGAACACCTAATAACAGTCACGGAATCGCCTCATCAGAATGATCCTAATCTAAATTTTGAACGAAAACTTAATTCTGCATGAAAATCCCATTTATATCAACTAACGGGGGGGGGGGGCATTAGAACCCCTGTTCCCCCTATTTATACTTATTCAATGAACAACTAATAACAGTCACTGAATCGCCTCATCAGAATGATCCTAATCTAAATTTTGAACGAAAACTTAATTCTACATGAAAATCCCATTTATATCAACTAACGGGGGGGGGGGGGCATTAGAACCCCTGTTCCCCCTATTTATACTTATTCAATGAACACCTAATAACAGTCACAGAATCGCCTCATCAGAATGATCCTAATCTAAATTTTGAAAACTTAATTCTGCATGAAAATCCCATTTATATCAACTAACGGGGGGGGCATTAGAACCCCTGTTCCCCCTATTTATACTTAATCAATGAACACCTAATAACAGTCACGGAATCGCCTCATCAGAATGATCCTAATCTAAATTTTGAAAACTTAATTCTGCATGAAAATCCCATCTATATCAACTAACGGGGGGCATGAGCCCCCCGTTCCCCCTCTTATACATATCGAATGAACTCCAAAAACTAATCAGGGAAGCGCCTTGTCAGGATATACCTACATACAAAATTTCAAGTGGATCGGATATTTTTATCATGAGTTATCGCGTTACGTACATACGAACATACATACAGAACGGACGGGCACATAAGCTCTCAGGCTATGATAGCCTGTGAGCTAAAAAGTTGTAGATTGTGCTTTTAACCCCAAAGCGAGCAGCGTCTTTTACCGAATTTTTAATCTTTTATCAACGATTTTTCTAAACAGAAATGTTTGTTCAATTTAATCGAAAAAATATCAGACAAAATTTACAATATATAAAGTAACTGGTGGGATAAAGTAGGATAAATGTGATGTAAAAAATGCATCCTTGCGGAAATCGCGGGTTGTACAAATTTTACTACATTCGCGTTGCCCGTGGAAATCGTGGGATGTGCAGGAAGAGGATTAATCGCCGCAACCCGTCGATTAAATAAGGCAAAAAACTATGCATTTTTTGTGACATAAAAATTTAATAGCAATTTCTACCATATTCAATCTGCATATTACAGCGATTAAAAAAAACGTAATATTTACTAGTAAATGTTTATGATACGAAAAAGCGTAAGAGTTGACATCTATGTAAATGCGCATTTTGAACTGCTGGTTAGTGAAACTCGTTTTTAGCAGTTTCGCCTCTAATATCCGCAATGCCTCATATCTTTCCATTGGACTAATAAGTCAACAAATATAATATTCATTAATTATATTAAATCAACAAATATAAACAAGCATTTTTATATAGTATTTTCTCGTCGTTTAAATGAAAACCGAATTGTGATCTGAAAATTTTTTCAAGTGAACATTCCTGAAAAGAAAAGTAATCACACAGCTAGTTCTCCTGCTAAAAATCAGAATAGAGATATTGTTACCAATTTACTGGGAATAATAGAAACTGTTAAATGCTGTTGTTTAGTTTCAATTCTGAAGTTGTCAACATAATGAAATTTGAGTATATATGAAATTTCACTATTCAGATAGTAACACATTTTTCAAATAGTATTATTTTTAGCTTGAGTTGAAAGTTCAGTTAAAGGCATGGCTGCTAACATCGTCTGCTTTTCTGGCCCGAAAAAATATAATAGAAATTTTTGCCTTATTTAATAAGCAGATTACAGCGATTTGAAATAGTAAAATTTACTATAAAATTTTTCCGGGCCGAAAAAGCGGAAGATGTTGGAAACCTTGGTTAAAGGAGTCTAGGTTATGCAATTTTTCTTAAACCTTCGTAAAGTTGTAAACGGAAAAGTGCTGACAATTCATCCAAAAACTTAGGAAAATAAACTTAAATGGAAGCGCAGAAAATAAAATAAACTCGTGTTACATAAAGAAATCATAAAACTTTTCCGCTAATTTTCTAGGATTTCTATTTTTACAGATGATGTAATTCGTAATAATTCATAAATATTTTGTTTCCGGGCAGATTTGACCCAACAAACTATTATAGTGTCAAAATTATGTGTTACTATTTGAAAAGTGAAATTTGACACAGTTTTCAATATTTAGGTGATCCCAAAGTAAAATTTATGCATACCATTAATTAGTCGACATTATTTCAAGTCGATTGACATTTATGGCTTTTTTAGGAATAATTTCAGCAACATTAATAGAAGTAATTAATTTTTAAGGACTTTCGTACTTGCTTGCATTTTTGTAATACTTTCCATTATTTTATGAAAAAATTAATTCAGATATTGGAAGTTTTTCAACTGTACTTCAGGGAAAATTAAAAGAAAAATCGATATTTTTTTTTTCCTTTGTTAGCTACATGAGTATGTTCTCTGGATATCATGAACTAAGAGAGGAGAGGAATCTGTATTTGTATCAATTATTGCGTGGGATTTTCTTTTATGCATGAGTAAATACTACTACTTGTTTGCTTTGTGCTTTAATCTTCGGCGTATAATCCTCCGATCAAATAAACAGTTTTTGAATCAGAAATTGTACTTGAGAATGATGCTTAAAATCTCTGATCATGCTACTCAATGTTCGCACGGGTCCCGGAGTTTCCAGACCAGGATATTCTTTGATATACCGTAATTTCGGGTGTATAAGCCGCGGATCAAACAATTCTTTTTGGACCCAGAAATCTTATTTAGTGATTGAAGACAAATATTTACGGCGATCTAACTAGTTATATTTGTTTCTTAAAAAGTTCTGGGTCGGAAAAGAAATGTTTGATCTGCGGCTTATACACCCGAAATTACGGTAAGTATTTTCTTATAGAAAATCCCTTCTTAAAAAGGTCGAAATTTCACGCGTTTGAATTAGATTTATTTTTTTAATCAAAAGATACTGATATTTATCCAGAAAAATAAAGAGACCCATTCAAACACTGGTTACCCTATGTAAATCTTAAATACGTGATTACTCATTAACTAATATAAATATCAAACTGCTGTTTTCACCATCAGCAAAAAGATAATAAGCATGGTTTTCAAAATTAAAGCTTTCTAACTATAAGCATTTTTTTTTTTTTAGTCCATAAATTTTGAAATTTAAACTTGATGATATTTTACCATGTTATTAAATGCTTAAAATTTAAGAATGCCATTCTTAAAAGCACATCTCGTCAGCATCTGACATCTACTTTCATGCGGTGAAAGTACATTTTAATAATTATACCAGGTAGTATATAATCATGTATTTCAAATTTCCCATTGGTCAATACGGGATTTCACGATTGGGAAATTCAGTAAAGCACCCTCTTAGCCCTTTTAGGGGCAAATTACTTTTGCTATAAAATGGTAAAATTATTGTATAACACTGGGATTTACGAACAATTTTATTTAAAAATAAGTAAAAGTTTCTTTTCACTCATGTTATAAACGCAAGATTTAAATCCAAAATTAAGTTACCATTGTGGCATTTGGGGATTAAAATTAAGTGAAATATATAAAAACCCGCCGCCCTTCAAGGGATTAATGAATGAAGTCAATTAAGTTCACGGCATGATAAAGTTAATTTTATAATGAAACGTTCAAATATGTCCATTGGATCTGAGAAATGCATACCGGAAATTGCGATTTGTTGAATACAGGCAATTTTCGAATATTTTAATAGTTTTGTTCGGTGATATATATCATAATTCACCTTTATTATAATTAATGTAGGTCAAGGATTAGATGTCACACATAAAAGTTACCTATGAATAAAAAAGAAATTATAATAAATAGATCATACCTGTTGCTTTTACCCATGCTGAAACTCTTCTTTTCGTGGCAACAAGATCTTCGTAATCAGGAACATATCTCCCTGAAGTTACCTGCAGTGGTTGAAAAATTCTACAAGTGAGTTCAATAGGTAATAAGTTTTCACTGACAGAATAAGGATTAAGTGGTTTCGTATAGGCGACCCGCAATATTCGGATATAAAACCTAGTAATATTACCACTTTCAGTACCATCCATTCTTTGTGAATCAACTTCATCCAGTTTTCCTGAAATTAAAACAAAAGTATAAAAAAGAGAAAATTACGCATTCATTATTAACTCATTGTCATCAGTATGTGGTGGTCAGATCCAACCACCTCTAATTTTCCAGCACGAAAATTAATATTTTATATATTCTTTTAATATTACATATACTCCAGCACAAAGATTAATATTTTATGTATTTTTTATAATACTGTACGTTTATAAATTATCTTATATTTTTTTTATAAAACTGTATATATTTAGTCTACTACCATTTTCTAGATATTTCGTAGAATATAGATTACATGGGATCTTGTTATAAATATATTCTCACGGGACACAGATCTGCGTAAATAAATAAAGGCATTTAGGCAGAAAAATTAGATAGCTGAAATTTTATGGTGAGTACAATGAACAGCCATCAATCTACGATGAGAGTCTGATAGGGTGAAACGGTTAAGCGGACTTTAGGGCTGATGTATTCATTCAGAAAAAGAAGCGAGGTTTACCAAGTTCCAGCGCAAGTGGTCAGGGCTTAGATGGGGGGGGGCTATTTTGGGCCCCTGTTTTCTGAGAGAGAAAAGTTACTCTCCCCGACATTGAGGATTCTGTTCGGTGTCTTTCCTGTTGCGCGGATGGAAGGTTTCTTGACTAGGATGAGATTCACCAATGCCCTGGTCTGAGCCGCCGATGAGCCGTCATACAGTGAGCCCTAGTCTGAGCCACTGTTGAGTCGTCATATAGTGAGCCCCTGGTCTGAGCCGCCAATGAATCGTCATGTATTGATCCCCATATAGGACTCCATTAGGAGTACTCCATACTTCTAAGGCCTAAAGTTCTTCAAGTACAAACTCTTTTATAATTCCCTGCTATTTGAGGTATGAAAAGTATTTTCGTAATTGACTTTTAGAGAGGTGATTATCGAGAATAGAATAATCTGTTTTTTATTTTATTTTTTTTAGAATTTATGTCCCATAATTTGTAATGGAGCATCTGAAAGCTCGTAAATTAATTTTAAATATGCATTGTTTAGATGTTACTGATATTTCATATTATGATTATGAAATTTTAAAATATGTTCCAGTTTGTGTATGTGAATACTTGTAAATAAATGTTTTTGTATTGTTAAATGTTTTTGCAATGTTCGCATTTGCAAATTTTTATGATATTCTTTTTGAATAGGATAGCTAAAGTTAATATCGAACATGTCCCTTATTTTTCGATTTTAATACCAGTTTTACATTGATTCATTTTATATTCTTCAGTAGTGAGGCCGACTAGGAGCATATAAAATAGACAACAGCAGTTGTGACATTTTAAAATGAACAATAATAATGACCTTACTTCTGCAATGTAGTTCCAGTGTCTGCGCATTGCAAAATCTAATATCTTGTTGCTGGGAGCACCATGCAGACGCTTTGTTCACGACGTTGGAAAATCGTTCATAATTCGGTAGAGAACAGCAACCTCCCTCTGAAATTTTCTCAGGTATAAAGTCTTGAATACCTGAAAAATACAAAGTTAATAATTACACGTTTCAGGTTTTCAAACTGGATCATTTCCTCAGATATTCGGAATTTTCAACTATATCATAATTACTTTTTACATATGAGGAAACAAATATCTTTATACACGTATTTTTTATTTTATTTTTAGCTTCGTCATATACCTGAAAAAAGTTTCACAGTTTACAGATATAACAATAAAGAAAGTATTTAACTTGCTTTAGAACGTGAAACAGATTTCATTGGTATCATCTGCACCATGCCAAACTGTCCAATATGAAAACAGTGTTTCCAGTGAGCTACTTTTTTTAAATACAAATTCCTTGATTGGTACCTTTTTTTTTTTTTTTTTTTTTTTTTTTTTTTAAATAGTAAAATTTGCCTTATTTATACTTATTTAATACCATATTAGTTACGACTATTAGAAGGGGAATTTTACCATTTCAGAAAAGTGGTGGGGAAAAAAATCTGAATTTAAAAAAAGTAGTCTACTGGTAACACTTTCTTCATATTGGATAGTTTGACATAGTACCGACGATATAATTCCAACAGTTTCAGTTACACTCGTGACCGCCATCAAAGATAGACTGGCATTGAAAATCAGTGAAATTTACCTCTGATGATATACTAATAAACTTCATCCCTTAATCCCTTGAGGGGCAAAGCACTTCTACTACTAAAATGTTAAAATGATTGATTGACACCGGTATTTATAAACTGTTTTATATGAAACAAAGTAAAAGCTTCTCTTCGAGTATATCATATGAAACAAAAGTTGATTCTTAAATTTTGGTGTCAATGTGGCATTTGGGAATTAAAATTAAATGGTATGTAACATATACCGGTGTCCTTCAAGGGGTTAACACTAGAACGCCCGGAAGGAGTCGATTCGACTCCAACTATGCGATTTAATTTCAATTCTAACCAGAAAAATTTTCTAGAAGTAATTTAAATTTGATCCATGCAGATTTACGTTAAATAAATAAATTAAATAATTTTGAATAAAAATTCCGGTGAGAAATATTATTGTCAAACTTGAGTGAAATTTCCGGGCGTTCTAGTGTTAAATGACACAATGACACCAGACTTTGGTATAAAATTTTGATTTAATAATATACGTAAAGAAAAGCATTTAATAATTTGAAATTTTTTTTTCTTAAATCCTGGTGCCCATCTACCACTTTAGTATATTAGTAACGGAAGCACTATGCCACTGAAAGAGGCAACATGAGAAATATCAAAACATGGACTTAGTTCCTTTTATCCGCATTCTATTTATTTGTGTATGAGAAATTCTAGCTGGCTTTATTCTGGTTTTATATTCAATATATTCATAGTTTCTTATTTTTGCATTCTCAATCTCATGTATTTAGTTTTTGTAACTAAATCTATTTATTTTTCCATTTGCGATTGCACTTTATTTGCATATACCATGTGTCCCAAATATAACGGGTTTATTCGATTTTTTTTATTATTATTTCTACAATTCTTATTTTAAACTCTGATAATTAAATATCATTCTGTTTCTCCAAATTTGCTTAGCATATTACAAACAAGTATACAGGATGATTCATAAAAGATGGGCAGAACTTTAAGGGGTTATAGTACACTTAAAGACAAATAATATTAAATAGGAGACTAAGGGTCCCAGACGTATTCCCAAGGAGATAGGGGGCATTAACCCTTTCAGGGGCAAAAGAATTCTGTTCGTAAAAAGATGAATTAACAGACTGACACCAGAATATTCAAACGAATTTGTTAGAAAATAAAAATCCGATATTTTGCACTTTCATTACAAAAGCAAAATTTTATTCAAATATTACTGGTGCCATTTGTCAATTTTGGAATTAAAAATAGGTGGCTAGACCCTCTAACCACCGCCCTTGAAAGGGTTAAAGTTTAGGGTCCGAAATTTCAAATGATTATAAAAAATGGAAAAATTGGTCGATTCGTTTGCGGTTTTTGCAAAAAATTTTCTTTATGCCAGTATTTTCTTGAAATAACATTTTAAAGTTCAATTTCAAAAAATGCCGATAGGGGGCGCTTTAGACTTTGGAGTAACAAACAACTATTTTTTAACGTTATTTTTTGTATTTCTTTAAATGATTTCGAAAGCTTAGACTTAAACTTAAATTTTGATCTAAAAATCTGAGTCCTAACGAGTAGTTAAGTAGCGTAAACAAAAATTTGAAATTTGAAACCCTTCTCCCCCCAGAACAAAAATCAGTTATTCCCGATCTTTGTGTCGTAGATTAGGCTCTAACTACTGCCGCGTTTTGCTAAAATTATTCTTTATGTCAGTATTTTCTTGAAAATAAATTTTAAAGAAAAGTTTCAAAAAATTCCGATAGAGGGCGCTTTAGACTTTGGAGTAACGAACAACTATTTTATACCGTTATTTTTTGTGTCTCATTAAATGCTTTCTAAAGCTTAGACTTAAACTTAAATTTTCAGCTCAAAATCTGAATCGCTGAGCGAGGGGAGGGGGTTCAAATTTCAACTTCTGAACATAGTTCAGTTTGCACTACTTAACCATGCCCAACGATTCTGTGCTGTGATACGAGGCAAAAATACAACTTTCGTCAAGGACTGCATAGTCGGAATTCACTCATAAAGGCACTGGCACAGTTGGAAACGTCGCTCATGCAAACGTTAAAGCTCCATTCCTGATGCTAGTCACCGGGTGAAGAAGGAGACAGAAAGTATGCAAATGTCAAATGGGGAAGAAGAAGAACACGTATGCAAAATTTCGACACGATTCAGGCATAAAAACCACTGAACGGTGAGTCAAGTGTAAGTCGCTGTAGTAATGAATCGGAAGATGGTGCCCTTCACGAATAAGGAAAAGGCTGAGATGCATTTAATTTACGGAGCGGCAGATGGAAATGGTACAGAGGCACAACGAATGTACGGAGAGCGATTTCCCAACAGGCGGTTGCCTAACCGCAAAACTTTCGAGCGCTTGCACAGACAGTTGTGTGAGACGGGATCATTTCTCGCTTCCCGGTCGAATGCAGGTCGTGCAAAAAAGGACGAATCAGTAGTTGTTGCAGAAGCCATTCTGGATGTAGTAGTGGCACAGCCAAGTACAAGTACACAAACAGTGGCTAGGCAGGTGGATACTTCACAGTCCATGACTTGGAGGGTACTGAAGGATGAACATTTGCTCCCGTTTCATGTGCAACGAGTCCAGAAACTGTCTTCAGGGGATTATCCAAATCGTATTGAATTCGCCCGCTGGTTTCTGCAGCAGAACGCGCTAAATCCACATTTTGGACGAACTGTGCTTTTCACCGATGAATGTACCTTCACACGTGAAGGTACATTTAACACACACAATGCACGTGTATGGGCGGATGTCAATCCACATGCTACGTATCCACATGCTCATCAGAGACGCTTTTCCATCAATGTTTGGGCAGGAATCCTCGGAGACCACCTAATCGAACCGTACCTTCTTCCTGAACGCCTCAACGGTAAAACATACCTCACATTTCTGCAACATGTGCTGCCAGACCTGTTAAACATTGTTCCTCCACGCATCCGGCGGGTCATGTGGTTCCAGCACGATGGAGCGCCAGCCCATTACGTACGAGACGTCCGCAACTATCTGGACATCACATTTCCGAACAGATGGATTGGTCGAGGTGGTCCTGTTGCTTGGCCTGCTCGCTCGCCAGATCTTTCACCCCTCGATTTCTTTTTTTGGGGACAATTGAAGGCTCTTATGTATGAGACACCCATTGAATTCCCCGAGGAACTGGTCGCCAGACTTTCCGCCGCTGTAGGGGAAGTGCTCGAAAAGCCTGATGTTTTCGCGAATGTTCGCCGTTCCATTCTTCGCCGTTGTTCTGCGTGCATAACCTCTGGTGGTCACAATTTTGAACATTTATTGTAATTACATGTTAATAAATATACTTTGGTAACATAATCCTAATTTGTGTGGACATGGTTAACTGAACTGTGCTCAGGAGTAGAAATTTCAAACCCCTCTCCCCAGAAACTTAACCACGTCTAACGATTCAGATTTTGGGCTGAAAATTTAAGTCTAAGCTTTAGAAAGCATTTAATGAGACACAAAAAATAACGGTATAAAATAGTTGTTCGTTACTCCAAAGTCTAAAGCGCCCTCTATCGGAATTTTTTGAAAATTTTCTTTAAAATTTATTTTCAAGAAAATACTGACATAAAGAATAATTTTAGCAAAACGCGGCAGTAGTTAGAGCCTAATCTACGACACAAAGATCGGGAATAACTGATTTTTGTTCTGGGGGGAGAAGGGTTTCAAATTTCAAATTTCAGTTTACGCTACTTAACTACTCGTTAAGACTCAGATTTTTAGATCAAAATTTAAGTTTAAGTCTAAGCTTTCGAAATCATTTAAAGAAATACAAAAAATAACGTTAAAAAATAGTTGTTTGTTACTCCAAAGTCTAAAGCGCCCCCTATCGGCATTTTTTGAAATTGAACTTTAAAATTTTATTTCAAGAAAATACTGGCATAAAGAAAATTTTTTGCAAAAACCGCAAACGAATCGACCAATTTTTCCATTTTTTATAATCATTTGAAATTTCGGACCCTAAACTTTAATGCCCCCTATCTCCTTGGGAATACGTCTGGGACCCTTAGTCTCCTATTTAATATTATTTGTCTTTAAGTGTACTATAACCCCTTAAAGTTCTGCCCATCTTTTATGAATCACCCTGTATTATAGCAAACGATACATCTTATCCGGTTAATGAAGTTAATCCCAACTTTAAGGAACTTTCCACTTCAGACTTTAAGGAAAATGTAACGGTAAAATTGCCAATCTTAAAATTTCAAAATCTATGCCCAAAATAATGCTTTAAACAAATCGTACATTTTAACAAACATTCATAGTAATAGAAGATATCCAGTTTTTCAAACATGTTATATGTTTTGCAATACACATACATTTAACGTCTGAATTTAAAAAACTATCAAAAGATTGAACGATATAAACTAACAAGGAGAGGGCCAACTTTGATAATCAGAGATTCTGATCAGTATACAGTAACAGATCTATTTTTTTTTTTTTTTATCTCATTAAATGATGAGAAATTTTTAATAATAGTTTAAAAATCAAAAATGCTAAATAAAAATTTTAAAATGTTAACATTATAATTAATGTGTGATATTAAAAATTTTTATTGAGATCATTCATTTATAAAGATATTTGTGAAAAAAGGGAAAAAATCAACCGCAGCGCGCCCCGGCATGGAACCCGGGCCACAGAGCAGATATTGTACTGATCAAGCTACGAGGACGCACTTCGGTGTGCACTAAACTAATATTTAAATTCTACTATAATATTAGACCCCCCCCCCCACAGTTTTTCAAGAACTAAGGGGTGTTTTATAAAATCCGTTTAACATGAGACTAAGGGGCTTCTACTCTACAACATATATTAAAATAATCAAACTCTGTGATTATCAAAATTGGCCCTCTCCTTGTAAGACAGACTTGAATACATTTTTTTAAAAGAAATAAAATTTTATATACAAAAAATAAAACACTAAAAAATATTTAAAAATATAAGAGTAAACGTTTCGCCAAGCTACACGCAAGGTATTTTGTATTTGTATTTTTGAATGCTTTTTAGTGTTTTCTTTTCTGTATATAAGAGGTCTGCGTGTAGTTTGGTGAAACGTTTACTCTTGTATTTTTAAATGTTTTTTAGTGTTTTTTTTTTTTTTTTTTTTTTTTTTTTTGTATATAAAATTTTATTTATTTTTAAAAAATGTATTCAAATTTGTTTTAGTTTATGTTATTCAATCGTTTAAATGCTGTACGTTTTTTAAATTATTCATCTAAAAGTAACCATTTAACTTAGTAAACTGTGAATTTTTGTTATAGAATTCTGAATATGTTGAAAAGTATTTCATGATCTATGCTGTACATATGATTTTTAGTTTTTGTTGCAGTTTGATTTAATTTTATTTTATATTTGTCAGGAAGTTTGTGTACTTGCAGAAGTCATTTTGATACTCGAACTCGATACAAAAAAAAAGTTAGTTGATATGTAACTTCTATGGTGTCTGTAAAGTGTTTTTGGGGTGAAGGCCTCTCTTGTGATCTACCAATACAGTAGACTCCCTCAATCCACAACCCTAAAATACGCCACTCTCTAAAATCTGCACATAATTTACAGATGTAAACAAAAAAATTCAGTTCAGATATAAGGACAAAATTAGACTTTTTAGCTTTATAAGAACACCATACGTATTTTAATTTGTACATTTTGTTAATATTACTGAATTCGTGTTTTTCATGAAGGAAGGATAAATTTATTTCTGAAAAATATCAAGGTATTGCTGATATCAATGATAATCACAGTCATGCTACCAATTATATTTATGTATTAATCAAGATTTTTTGATTATTATGTTTGGCTAAACAATAAATAAAATTTTCTTATTTTAGGATTTTAATGAGAAATAATAATGTACTTTCATGAGGCAAATTTCATTGAATGATTTAGGAAAAATACATTTCATCTTGATCATGAATATTTAATCACACATTATTGATTATTAACTAGACCTTTGCTTTTAATATTTTAATCATTTTAAAAATTATCTAAATTTTTATTATTCTAGTTTATTATTATTTTGATATTTTATTATATTGTAAGCATTCATTATGGATACAATTGCATCATTAATTACATTCAAATTACTGTTTAAAAAATGTAAACAAAGCAATGACCAGAAATTCGCAAAATTCTAAAATCCGCAAAACCTGTGGTCACAAGCTGTGCGGATTTGAGGGAGTCTACTGTATTTCAACTGGTGGAGCTTGTCTCCAACCAACTGAAATTTACTAGCGTCTCACGTCATGGTGTCTTTAATCCTCAAATTGCATGAAATTCTACTCCATCAAAAAACTCTACAATCTGAATTTTTCTACCAAGGTGCCTGGGTTGCCAGCAGCGAAACGCTTTATCGATTACACTGTATTATCTTATAACTTCTGCTTAAGACTTCACTTTTTTTGACGTGAGTTAAGAGCACACACTAGTCACGCGGTAAAAGCCGAGCGCTAATGTAAAGTCTATGGGAGCGTTCTTTTCTAATATCTCGCTTAATTTTCAATATTTTTAAATGATTTTTTTTTTCTCAGGATAGCTGAGGACATTCTATTACCGGGCTAGTTTGTACTTTTCTGATTTTCGTTGTAGTTTAATTCTGAGGACCCTTTAAATTTTGGATTCAGTGAAATTCGAGGTGTTGTGCCCTTTTTACTCTTATAAAATCTATTTCAGCAAAATTCAGAAAAAATTAAAAACGCTTCAAGGAATATTAGTGTTTAAGCTTTCCAATGATATGCTTTCCATATTTCTACTGCAATTAGGCTGAGCAAAATTTGGAAATATTTTGATCAGAAATGGAATAAAAAAAGCGTTTTAATTATATGCGCTCCGCCTCAGCCAGTCTCCGCCTCTCCTGCCCTTTTGAAAATTACAATTGGTTAACACCAATCCATTTTAGCAAATGAAAGTAACTTTTTTCCCTTCATTGTATTTCCTTTCTGTTATTGGTTTATAGTAACGTGTTACAATAACCTCCCTTATTTCAAGGTTTTGATTTATTTTTTCTACAATTATTGATAAATTTTAGCTAAAATAGTCTTGAAAAAAATCAACGACTTCTAATTTTTTGTTTTTATAAAACTAACGCTATTTTACTATTATTATATAACTATAACTAACTTCCAAGGAAGAAAATTATACATTTCTTTGTATATATATATATATTTTCAAGTCCATACAAAACAAGGTAGATTTGATACAAATTACAGTAAGCTCCTTTTTAGCAAAAAGGAAATTCTGATAATTTTAAAATATAATTGGAACTTTTGTGAAATACATAGGTAGCATTAAAAGGACAAGGAGCTATATTTGGAATTTATAAATTTCCTTATACAGCTTGAAATACATGAAACAGGGGGGGGGGGGCAGGGGTGTGCAAAGAGAAAACTGCGCCCGGAGTAAAGTTCAGTTTGGCGCCCCATTCCCTGAACTTTTTCTTGTGACAGACTAAAAATTACGTCAGTAGTAAAAATTTGGCTCCCTCTAAATTTCGATCCCGGGGCAACCACCCCCTTCGTCCCCCTCTTTTTCGCACGGCGCTGCAAGGAGTACATTTTGAGGAGGCTTATTCAACACCGCGCCGTCCGAGGGGGGGGGGGCGCCACATTTATACTATCAACATCATTCTTGGGCTGTTACAAGAAAAAGTTGGGAAAGGGGGCGCCAAATTGAAATTTTGCCCCAGGCGCAGTTTTCTCTTCCCTGTGTTTGTTTTTGGTACTATACGATACTAGGCAGCCCAATTTCAGTCCAGTATTATTAAGTAAAACAGTAAAAAAAATAAACATTTTCAGTTCGAAAAACAGTTTTATCAAAAATAAGCAGAAATTAAAGTTAGAAAGTTTTAAAGATTGGTAATTTTAAAATTGTTGATTAACTTGTTTCAAACTTTAAAGAAATATTTTTTAATATTTATTACTTTTGAGGAAAACGATACACTTTTAACAATCGTTAAAAATGGGGAATTTATCCTGCGTAATACATTTTATTTTAATATAACATAAAGGTATATTTGCAAAGACAACGAATTGCAAATATTTATCATTATTTATCTATACTAATATTATAAAGAGGAAAGATTTGATTGTTTGTTTGTTTGCATTGAATAGGCTCCGAAACTACTTGACGGATTTGAAAAATTCTTTCGCCGTTGGAAAGCTACACTATTTCTGGTGAACATAGTCTATAGTCGCCGCTTAAAAGGATAAAAATAAAACGCCGGATAAATGAATCAAAAGCAATTTGAGAAACTAAAGGTTACCTGGCCCACTAGACTCATGACAATCACTGAAACACATATGAAAATCGTAACTATGCACCCCCCCCCTCCTCCCCCCCCCCAAAAAAAAACATTTTAAACTTTTTAGACCGACCTGATATAAAACTGTGTTTTTTAATTTTTAAAACTATTTAGCAATTACTAAAAAAAAGGAAAAGAAATGCTGAAACGCAAATTAATTAAAGTTAAAAATAAATCACGAAACGATTGTTTTGGAGTTTTCAAAAAAGTTATAACAGATAGTAAATATTTTAAAGAGTAGTGAGCATCAAATATGGGGAGGGAGGATTTTTTTTTTTTTAGGGGGAACAGTCAAATATTTAAAATTGTAACGTTTTCTACAATTTCAAATGCGGACTGTTTCAATAAGCCTAGGAATAAATATTACTTATTTAATTTAATATAAAATTATAAAGAGGAAAGATTTGTTTGTTTGTTTGTTTGAATTGAATTAAATAGGCTCCAAAACTACTTGACGGATTTGAAAATTCTTTCACTGTATGAAAGCTACACTATTTCCGGTGAACATAGGCTATATTATATTTTCAAAAAAATTATTTCAAATCCTTATTAAAATGCCAATATTGTAACCCAAGGTGTAGAAAAATGAACTTAAAAAATCTTTACATCGCGTGCGTTGCGAATACTATTGATTATAGAACAAAATAATGTACTACGACTTTGTTAACATGTAATTATCTACAAAAAATGTCGCAACAGCATATGTCTAACTGTTATAGTTATGTCACAATAAGTGTTTTTTATTTTAAAAAATAATTAAAATGCCGTTTCTGTAAAAGCTCTTTATTGTTACTTTGGTATTGATTCTTATCAAAATAAATTACTTTAAAATCAAGACTGATTTAATGGTTGCCATTTACCCCGCTCGACTAGGCTGCATCATTATGTGTGATATAGGCGTCACTGGGGCACGGGAGGAGAGTCAATGTCAGAGACGGCATTTTAATTATTAGGTTATGAGTGTGTGTGTAAAAATTTATAACTTGAAATTTTTCTTAAATATCCGTGAGAAGTCGGGGCGGGCTGCTATAACCTATATACATAAAGCAAAATCGTGTTAGTTACACCATTTATAACTCAAGAACGGATGGATCGATTTTTATGAAATTTTGTATGGAGGTATCTGACACATTAGATTAACATATAAGCTATTTTTTATCCGACTACCTAAAATGAGGGTAATGTTTTTAGTAGTTGAATTTAATGAGATGAAGTGGTAGAAACAATTTGCGGTGTCAGCAGTGGCGGAGGACTGGGCGACTTGCTCTACCCGAAGAAAAGCGAGGGCGGGCGGCTAGTTATAGTATAAAAGTAAAAATAATGAAACTGTAAGGCAAAATATAGCAATTTTTTTAAAGTCTGCTATTCAGCAAATTTTACTCTCTAATACTTTTCAGAATTGTTTCTTCTTTGGAGTTTCTTGTCGACGTTCAACTAATGCAGCTTCTATCGAGCAGAAGGCTTTTGCATGTTCCAAAACATCATAGTACAAAGTATCGTGGACAAGATTTGTCGAGATACTTACAAACTTTACAAGTTTGTATATATTTAATGGGTGACAATTCAATATAACATTGTAAAACTTTTAGACGATTTTGCAGTTTTTAGCAGTTTTTGTTTGTCCTGGTACAAGGGCAGATCTGGAGATTCCTCAAAAAAGAGGGGGGGGGGGGACTTTTCAGAAATTTGGAGATTCCAATCGCACCTGCAGCTCGTGTCGGGACATTTTTTTTTCATCATGAGTAGGATCGAGGCTAATTTCTTTCGTTGCAGGTCGGGTTTCGGTCCGGTTTACTTTCATTTTTTGCCGTTGTTCTGTTTAAATACTTTTTTTGCGAGTCGTGTTTGGGTAAGGTTCAATTCTACTTTGCCGCTGCGGGTTGGGGTCCGGTTCTCTTTCTTTATTGCTTCTGGTTGGTATTGGGTCTGGTTGATTTCTATTTTGTGTGTGTGGGGGGGGGGGTAGGTCCGTAGCTAGAAGTGAACAATAGGGGGGCTCAAGTGAATGTAGGGGGGGCTCAAGAGAATGTAAGGGGGGGGCTCATAATTTTTTCTCTTGCATTGCCACAGAAAGATAAAGTTATGCATATTCATATTGTAGGTACTATGTTTCTTATTAAAAAGTGTTCTAATAACTTCATTTTATACTAAGAAAATTATAGGATGATGAAAATTTTGAGTGTATAGCTGATCAAAATTAAACATCATGCTAGCTTCTTATGTGCCAATAGGATGAGGGACGTGTTGAACACACTTATTTTAGATACAATTTAGTAATCCTGCAAAATTGTGAAAGGTGTTCAAGACTAAGTTAGATTTTTGAACAGAATTTCATTTGAATTTTCGGAACAGAAATTCATTGAGTGACCTTGGAATCTTTTCCAGGGGGGGCTGAGCCGCCCATAGCGCCCCCTTAGCTACGGCCCTGGGGGGGGTTGAGTTGAGTACTATTTTATTAGCGCTGGTTTGGTTTCGGTCAAGTTGAATTCTTACTTTTTTGCTACTGGTCGAGTGGATTTTTACGTTTTTCTTACGGATAGAGTGGAATTCTACTTTTTATTTGCTTTTCTCTGCATTCTTTTTTGTTCCTGTAGTTGTTTTGGGGTGAAATTAATTTACACTATTTTGGGTTCTGATCTGATTCATAGTGAATTTTCAATCTCGCAAGAAGGATTCGATTCGACCCCATATTTTAAATGAAAGTCTAAATATTTTCTCCGTTATAGACGAAAATAGTTTAAAGAGTATTATAAAAGAAAATATCGAAGATACTATAAAATGAAACTATATAAACGCCATAACAGACATTTCCAAATAGTTAATTATGAATATTTAAGATTTTACATTACAATTTACATGTTAACACTGCTATTCGCAAGTGTTAACATGTACATTAAAATATCCATACGGAATGTCTCAAATAGAAGATACCCCTATTTAACGAACACTTTTCAACAATTTAGCCATCTTTTTTGGTTGATTCCGTTATGAGTATATATTAGATATTTATTTTCTATATAAAAGATAAAATTGATATTAGAAATATAAATGTCGACATTTTATAATTCCACTAAAACATGAATTGTTTTTCTTTCATTTCGATTCTAAATTGACAAAAAAAATTTTGGTCGGGTTTTGATTTGATTTCCAATGGTATTTTCGCGTTCGGATCGGAAGCAGGGCAATACTATACGCTCAGGGGTCAAATATATATATATATATATATATATATATATATATATATATATATATATATATATTTTTTTTTTTTTTTTTTTTTTTTTTTTTTTTTTTTGTCGAATATTTGAAAAATGAAGTTATTTTAAGTGCAATTCTTAGAGGAACGCTCTTTTCTGATTCAAGGGGGAACACGAGAATCCTCAAGGGGAGCGATTTCAAAATTTGGAGGTTCGGGCAGGAGGTGACATTTTTCATTGCTGGTGGAGATTATTTCTAAATTTTGCAGTGAGTCGTGTTCGAATCGGCTTGAGATTTTTGCTGTGGGTCGGATTTGGGTCAGTTTGACTTACATTTTTCAAATTCGGTTCTGTTCTGGATAAAATTTCACTTCTGAGAGTAGCACTCAGGTTGATTGATTGGTTGGTTGAATGGGGTTTTATGGCGCAAAGTTACATCAGGATATGCTGCGCAAAGAACAAGGTGGGGATTCGAGTTAATTAGAAAGTTTTGTTAGGGATTTTTTTTTTTTTTTTTTTTTTTTTTTTTTTTTTTTAGTTTGTTTTAGGTAGCTTTCATTACAAAAAGTAAAAAGCTACCTATTTTGTAGTAGGCCGGATAGATTTATACTTTTTTGCTACGGACCAAGTTTGAGCAGGCTGACTTAGGAATAGGTTTTGCACTAAAGAGCAAATACTAGATTTTTTTTTCTCTATAAATTATAACATTCAAGTTGAAGATACACATTTTTTAATTCTATTAAAATACATGAACTTATTTTCTTTCATTTCAATTTCAGGTGTTCGGGTAAGGGCTCGATTTGACATAATTTGTAATTTTTGAGTTCGGATTGATATATTATTGGTCGGGTTGACTTTAAACGTTTCGGATTCGGGACATTTCTTCTTTTGGATTTTGACAAATTCGGATCTAGTATAAACTGGTTGATGACTGGATTTTTCAATAGATCAGACAATTTTTTATATGAAAAACTATATGTTTGAATATTGACGAGTACATTATATATATATTCATTTTTCTATTTAAACAAACAAAAAAAAATTGTTATAATTATATGGGATACCTTTCCCAATTTCCTTCAAATATTAGATTGATTTTGTTTCATTTTGGATTTGTTGATCTGTTTTGTATCAGGCTATTCGGTACTGAATCAGATTTTTTTCTTTTATTTATTTATTTATTTATTTTTAGCGAGCTTGGGTTGGGTTAAAATTGAATTGCTTTTTGAGCCTGGGCATGGAAATTTAGGTTCGGGCAGACCTCTAAAAGAACGAAGTCCACGCCAGGCCCGAAGTGGAAGAAAAAATATAGTGTGGTCAAGTTTTGCAGAAAAAAAGTAAGATTTCCGAAAGAGTGAAGACTTGAGTAGAGGTCTGGACGGGCCGGAGTTTCCAGTCTCGCCCCGGCCCGGACCGAATGATTGTTATTTTGGCCCGGCCCGGTATAAAACAAAATATTCGGCCCGAGCCTGGCCCGCTCGTTTACACTTTTACATTTCTAGGCCAGGCCCGGGCCGTACAGAAATCAGTGAAAACAGTCCAGGCCGAAATCGGCCTGCATTTTTATTTCGAAGCAAAATCAGATTTTTATCATACAATTAAGATTTTTTAAAGATTACTGCATTCATATTTATTGGATGATTTTATAGAAAATTTTTACTGACAATACACAATAAGAACATTAATGATTACTTAGGTTCTTAGACTTTCAACATTCAAATAAAGATGCACTGAAAAATTAATATGGTTTAGAATAAAAGAAAAAAAAAGGAAGTTAAAATTATCATAACTTTTGAAGCTGTGTAATAAAAAGTACATTTATGAAAATACTTCTTTATCATTTTATCAAAGATTTTCTCAAATTTAGAGGAGCTATTTTTTATGCATTTCTGATTTCATTTCTTTTTGGAAACACATGAGTTTAACAGGTGTTTTTATTCAGAAACAATGTAATGGAATGGCGTTATCCATTTTTTGATAAAAGCAAATACAATGCGCAACACACTATATAAAACGCTAATTTTCATGATATTTATGAAAATATTGTGAAAATTAGAGTTTTGAATCGCATTTCCGGAAGCGACAACATGCAAAAGGAGAAAAATCTGAAACCACGTGACAAGAATCTCTTATACCTTAACAAGTATATACAAATATCTTATTTACCAAAAATGAAATATGCTGTTCGATTCCAAATCCCTTCAATAGTCAGGCTTGTCAATTTTGTACCTTTATAGTTAAAAATTAGTCAGAAAATGTGTCAAACTTTCGTGTTGTTCAGAAATGAATTTAACCCATTTTCGGCCAAAGGTTCGTATACGAAACATTTCGATAAATATTTTTTTTTAACACTCTGACACATTTTTTTCAAGAATTTTATTTTTCTTCTATTTTTTAAGGCTTTTGAAGACATCCATAAAATATTAGTAATTCAATTGGAGTAAACACTTTCTCTTAAAAAATTTTCAAAATACGCTAGAGTCTTAATTTGAAACGCCTTTGACAAATTCGACTTTTTAAAAATACATTATTATTCCAATTGAAATGAATTATATGTTTTTAAAATAGATTAAAGTTGCAATTTCTGTATATGAAATAAGAATAAAACAAAAGTCATAAAAATATTATTCATATTCATATTATTCATTATAAGAAATAATATTTTATATTATTATATAAAATATTATTTCTTATATAAAATATTATTTTTCATGCACGAATCTTTTTTTGTGTCTTAATGTATGTAATTTAAGCATATTTCAATAAAAATAATGCTACATTTTATAAAATTTCTGTGCTTGGCCTAAAATGGGTTAAGAAACACTAAGGAGTATATTTCCAAAAAGTACATTAACAGTACGTTAATAGTTTTTATCCCTTTTACAAATAATGTTGTCTGCCCTACACGGCTTACGAATAATTAAGTCTAGTTCTGACCCCGACTATATGTAGAAACACAGTGCAAACCTGATCTTGACCCGGCTCCAGTTTGCCAAAAAATTATTATACCCGTATAGACTCAAAGCAACTGTCCGATGCTGATTTCTACGCTGTACACGTTACATTTATGTATTGATGTTGTTAAACTAGTATCTACTCGTGACGCATCTACTCGTGACGATTTATACTTATGGTCGTTAAACCCATATTCATTGAAAATAGACCTCATTTTAGCGTTTTTACCGAAATCTTTATAACACGCCGGCAGGCCCGTTAAACTTTTTTATCGGACTGGCCCATACGGCTTGTTTATTTTATTTTTATTTTTTTTTTGCCAGTCTGATACAGGCCGATGCAGATCTCTAGACCTAAGCAAGCCCTAGTCTCATGAGTTAAAACTGGCCCGGCCCAACCCGAGCAGTGACAGCTTCGTCCAGCCCGATCAGGTCGCACCGTTCTCAATCTTAAACACGATTCATTTATCCTATGGACATCTAATATCATTTTGCAGACCCTTCATTGGGCTCAAAAAGGGAGGGGGCAATCGCCCCATCGCTTCTGGTATTCATCATATTGAAATCTTGCTATTGAATTGCATCTTTTTATATGTCGACAGATGGTTCGTGGGAATTATTACATTGTTCTGCAAATAATAAATTTTGAAAGAAAACTTAATTGTAAAACACTGTAACATTAATAAAGCTAAACTGAGTGTGCGGTATCTTCCTTAAATAATAATAAAAAAAAAAAAAAAAAAAAAAAAAAAGGACGGCGGGAAACAGATGACCAATTTTAACAGGTTTATTATGATTATATATAAAATGGAATGTTTTTATGGAAATTCTTTTTAACACAGAGTATACACGAAACAGCATTTCATTGCATTTCATGTTCAAAGTAGTGAACATAATTTAAATACGCTAGGGACAGTTTTTCTCCGAAGAGCTTTTTACAACCGAATTCTTTTGTGTAACTCTGTAATTGAATGGCAAATGTTTTTCGCCAAATATTATACCGCAAGCATTCTTAAGTCCATTTCAGAAGTTCGTATAAATTTCATTGTTTGTAAAAGAATAACATTATTACAACAATACATCGCGAAATTATTTTTAGACCAGAGTATAATAGATTACTATGGAGATCCTCTGTGTGTATACTGTAAGTGCTATACATGACATATTTTTTTATAATTGTCTTCCAGAGTACCTCTGTAATGTATATGAATTTCATTACTTTTAAATTAGTATAGCCCTCCTTGAAACACCGCAAATGATTTATCTACATAGATCATAATGTAGCGGAATAATTTTAAGTGATCCTACACATTTCTTATGTTTCTTCAATTTTTAAAAAAGTGTTTAATTTTTTAAAAGTAATTTTTGCTCCTTAAAAAACTTTGTTAGTGTTATGCAGAATTTGCAAAAAGTCTTTAAAAATATTTAAGTTTTCTGTTATTTATTAATTGCAGGTGAAAATCTGAGTTCTCTGAAATTCTGATTTAGAAAAATAATTTATATCACCATTGCCCCCCCCCCCTTGTATCAAAATTTCGTTCCCGCCTTTTGCTCTCATCACAGCCTTCAATATTATCCCTTCCAGAAGTATCACTTCGCTGTTTTGCTGTCTATCTCACTGTATCCATGTTTACACAATATTGCCACTTTGTTGTAACAATAAAAAATCTATCACAAAAACTCCTCCCCACTAACTAAAAATGAGATTTTTCCCTCTCATCCTATTAGTAAATGCCTAGAATTTATTCATTGAAACTTTCCCACATTTTATTTTTTTTTAAGCCCATTTGTTAATGTTTTAAAAGGCAAATAAAAGTAAGTCATTTAAAAAACTTCTCCATCCCACATACACACCAAAATAAATAATTAATAAATTGTTTCTCCCCCCCCCCCAGCTCACAAATTTTATACTTTTAAGGGTGTATTCGAAAAAACGCTTTTCCATCTTCAACAGCTCGAAATTTTCCGATACAATTTCAGACACATTTTTAAACGTAGAAACATGAAATTTGCTGAAAGGATTCTTGAAGGGACGTATGAGGTGCCGAGTGATGTTTTTTTACGCTCAATTCATTAGAATTTGAGTTATAAAAAATTATCTTCTCAGTATGACCCCTTTTTTCGTTCTCAAATCTCCCGCTTGGGAAAAATCGGTTCGAAATGCCGTTTTTGATTGCTTTTTTTGCAATGTTTTGTGCACTTATCAAAGAATTGACCTTTACGGCACCTTGTGCACTTTCCAAATAAGCGATTTTGAAAGTTTGGTGCATTTGAGAGCAATAATGAGTTCAAAAATAAATCGGAAAATAGGCAGTTTGAATCGAAATACACCCTTAAAGTCATCGATTTTTCTAAAACTTTTACTGTAGTAATAAATAATCAAACATAGTTTTACTCTTAACCCCACAAAAATTTATGTTTTCCCCCTATTTCGCCATACCAAGTACATAAAATTTAGTCTTTAAATCTCTTTATTTTGTGTTTAGCCATATTTGTTAATCTTTAGTCATATAAAGTAAGTCATCTAACAAATTCCCTTCATCCCCCTCCAAAATAAATAAATAAATACTTTTCATTTTTTCCTTCTCAGAAATCTCCAACAATTATATAAAGGAAATTTTAAACCAATTATTTATATGATTTACGATATTCGAACGAAATGTGGTAATTCAGCATAAAAAACTTTTTCTAAATTTAAAGGGGGGGGGCGAGTAGCTACCCTTTCTCCCCCTATACTTATTCAATGAATTCTTAAAACTAATCGCCCCCAGGAGGATACCTTCTTTAAATGTTCACGGGCTTCCTAACCCAAGCCACCTGAATGATCTTTCTCTTTTCTTTTTCCTCTGATTTCTATTGTCTTTCTTTTTTCTTTGTTTCACTCTCCTTGTGGTTTTTTTTCCCGGAGGTGAGGGCAATTTGTATGAGCCGATATCACTCTGTATATCGATGGAGAATTGTAAACCACCCACGTGTTTGCTGTGTGTAACGTCACGTGTTTGTAGGAAAGAGTAGAAGTTAACCGGATTCAAACGCAACCCACAACAAAAAGTAAAAAATTAAACCCGACCAGCAGCAAAAAATAGAAGCGAACCGGACAACAAATTTTGTAAAATGATCGCGGAGAAAACACGAATTTCTTCAAAATATCGTGAAACAAACGCACATTTTGTACAAAAATTGCAAAAAAGAACGAACATTTTACCAAAGAATTCACCCCAATAAATTCGGGTCAACCCGAACCCTTCTCGATAAAGTAACAAGTAAGAAAAATAACGCGTTAAGCATTGATTATGAAGCACTTTCCAACACTTAATGAAATCTTTAACAAAACTTTGTTATTTAGAGAAATAATAGTGTATAGCCAAATATACCCAAATATGTATTCCAGTACTTTTGAACAGCTCTGTATTTCATATGTCACTTGATATAATGGGAAAATTTAGTTTAGCAAGAAAATACCCAGTAGCTTGAAATTTATTTTTCAGCATTTTCATACTATCAGATGGAAACATACTTGAATACTTTTGTTCAGCCCTGTAGTTTACATTGTACCTTTATTACACGTCAGCATTAGGCTAAAATTTATTGTAAACTAAAACACTTTTAAAACAACTGAAATCACATTCTCATAAATTATCATTCATAGGCGTCCATGTACCGAATTCTTTGCGTGGCCCTGTATATCCTTTTATCTATATTTTGCAAACATTTCTCAGTAAATTCAATGAAGCTCAGCGTAAAAATGCATAGCTTATTTAAGAACCACGTTTAAATAATCTATGCTCATATTCAGTAACGTTGGTGAGCTCTTTTGGGTAGCCCTGTATATCAACTATAACATTTATACACACCATATAATGTGCATATTTTTAGCGAAATATAAACGCGCATATCATAATTAAAATGCATTTCATCCCTCCATCAGTCATCATCGGACACATATGCGGTACTTCGGAAAGAATATGCTATTTGAAATCTTTTGTATGGCCCTGTAAATGCTATGTACTTCATATTATGCAAGACAGTAGCGTATAATTTATATTAAGCTTCAGTGACATATATCAATTTTATTATACATGAAACAGCTTAATATATTTAAAATATGCCACACACAATTCCCCCTTTTACCATTATCTAATGGAATTCTTTTGTGTGGCCATATAAATGAATAATAGCTAAATTTTCATCTTATATTTTATAGAATGCATATTTTAATATGTTTGACAGGGTATAACATCTTTAAAATTTTTTTGAAACGATTTTTCCATATAGGCCGTAATGTAATGGGAAACTTTTGATTCGCCCTGTAGATAAACTAATCATGGGGATAAACTAATCTTTATTTTCAATAGGGTTCGTGCTAGGGTAAACGTCAATAACGTCCTAAAATTTCATGGCAATTCGAGTATATAAACGATTTTTCCCCATGGGCCGTAATGTAAATGAAAACTTTTGATTCTCCTTGCAGATAAACTAATCATGGTAGAAACTTAATTTTCAATAGCGTTCGTGATAGGGTAAACGTCAATAACGTCCTAAAATTTCATGGCAATCCGAGTATATTAACGATTTTTCCCCATGGGCCGTAATGTAATAGGAAACTTTTGATTCTCCTTGCAGATAAACTAATCATGGTAGAAACTTAATTTTCAATAGCGTTCGTGATAGGGTAAACGTCAATAACGTCCTAAAATTCCATGGCAATCCGAGTATATTAACGATTTTTCCCCATAGGCCGTAATGTAATGGAAAAATTTTGATTCGCCCTGTAGATAAACTAGTCATGGTAGAAACTTCATTTTCAATAGCATTCGTGCTAGGGTAAACGTCAATAACGTCCTAAAATTTCATGGCAATCCGAGTATATTAACAATTTTCCCCATACGCCGTAATGTAATGGGAAACTTTTGATTCTCATGGTAGATACTTCATTTTTAATAGGTGTCGTGCTAGGGTAAACATCAACAACGTATAAAAATTTCATAGCAATCCGAGTATATTTACGGGAGTTAGAGCGCGGACAGACAGACAGACGGCCATCCGACCAGACGGACAGACAAACCGAATGCATAAGCACTTTTCAACTTTGTTGGAAAGTGCTAAAAACCAAATCCTAAAGTGTCCCAAATGCGTTAAGCACTGCTAAAAAGTAAAAGTCAACCAGATTAAAAACAAAATGTAGCAGTCAACGAGACCCAAATCTGACAAATAAAAAAAAAAAAAAAAATCAGAAATTAACTTGAATAGCAGCAAAGAGTGGAACTCAACCCGACCCAAGTAGGAATTAACCCAGACAGGAGCAAAAAATGGAAGCCAACCGGACCCAAACCCGACCCACAGCAAAAAAGTAAAAAAAGAAAAACACGACCCACATAAAAAAATGAGCTCCGACCCGTGCATTACACTGGAGTACCCAAATTTCTAAAATGGAAGCCAACCGGACCCAAACCCGACCCACAGCAAAAAAGTAAAAAAAGAAAAACACGACCCACATAAAAAAAATGAGCTCCGACCCGTGCATTACACTGGAGTACCCAAATTTCTAAAATCCTCCCCCCCCCCCTTGAGGACTCTCAAGATCAGCCCTTGGTCTTCGCCTCCCTTTATATCAAAATTTCGCTTCGCCTTTTGAATCTTAGGACGCCTTTTGAATCTTAGGAATCTTAGAATTATCTTCTAAATTGCACCTTACAAAAATATCACTTCGTTTTGTAGTCTACTCCACAATACCCATATTTGTAGCATACAAGTCACTTTAGTATACCAATAAACAATCAATCACAAAATTTCCTCCCCCCCTCCCCACGACTGAAATTAGGATTTATCATTTTGTTCCTTTAAGTGCAGAAAATTTAGTTCTTTAAATAATTCCCACTTTTATTATTTTTTAAAACCGATTTATAAATATTTTGAAAGGCAAATAAATAATAAGTCATCTAATAAACATCTCCCCCCTACACACACACACACGAAAATAAATAAATAATGTGTTTATTTCTTTTTTTCCTCAGCTCACAAATTTTAAACAAACACAAATTCCACCATTTTTTGAGGGGGGGGGGCATTGCACTATTTTCTCCCCTACCCATATGTCACTAAATTTAAAATCTTTGAAAGTTTTTTTTTTTTTTTTTCCATAGGTTTATATATATTTTATTCTAAAAATAAATAATTAATCGTAAACAACCCATAAATATCGTTGTATACCTCCCCCCCCCCTCGTTCTTTTGAAGTACACAAAATTAAAAATCTTTAAAACCCTTTTAAGTTATATTTTTCGTCCTATTAATAAATATTCAAGAAGGTAAATAAGCTGTCATCTATAAAACTGTCCTACTATCTCTCCCCCCCCCCAAAAAAAATCCGTTTTTTCCCTCTACCTCCCCCCCCCCTTCTCAGCTTACAAAATTAAATTCTTTCTTTTTTCTCTCCGTATTTTAATAAAAAAAATAATTAAAACCTGAAATCCTCCTTCTGCACAAATAATTAAGTCTTTAAATATGTTTAATTTTTTTTAAGTGCTAATTATAAATCTCTGCTAACTATAATATTAACAAAATCTTTTTAACTATGTAGGAAAGTGTTAAAAATAAAGCGATAGATATGCATTAAATTCTACACAAAACACATGTTTACATTTTTTGCGTATTGTGTTTGTGCATTTCATACAGTAAAATATCTTTAGAGAGATATTTAAATAAAATATTGGGATTTTCACAACAAAAACCATTCTTAACTGACTGTATCATTTAAAAAACAGTTTTCAGAATTCCCCCCCCCCCTCCTATAGACTTTACTGCTATGTCAGTGCTCAAAATTAAAAATTGTTAGAGCTCCTTGCGGCATTTATATAATGCTTGTAAAAATCATCAAGAATCTAAATTTTCTTCCACCTGAAATATTGACAAAATATTTTGCTTTATTGACTTAACATCACACAAAGTTTTTAAAATTTGCTACACTTTTTCGGTCACATTTGTCACTACAAACAATAATAAATTATGTATTATGTCTATAAACGACTAGGCTGGGATTAACACCTATTTCTCTTTTCTTCAAAATTTCTATTTCCTGTTCTCCCTTGCTTGCTTGCTTGCCTTTCCGCAAAAAATAAACAATGTTTAAATATTTAAATTTGTCTAGATATTTTTCTCATAATTTTATTAATTCATTCATCAACCTTCAGTTCTATTTATCTTGATAAGTTTCGTATTCTAAAAAGAATCCCCTCCCCTCTTACCCCACCCCAAAAAAAATAGTTATTTAAACTACTTGTACCTGATATCTCCCCCCCCCCCCTCATTCAATATTAATTTTTTATTTTTATTTTTTATTTTTTTTCTAATTGCGTTAAGTAAATAAAATAGTTTTTATTTTATAGTAATCTATCTAAATTAATCATTCGTTTATTTTCTGAAAATCAAACCATTTTAATTTTGGAACGCTAATCGTAAAGAGATTGAAATTCTTTTGAGCTCCGATTCGAATGCATTTACGCAAAGTACTGGGAAATCAGTTGAAAAAAATCCTTTAAACATGAAATCGGCTGGAATTGCACACCTTTGAAGAGAAAAATCGTCGCAGATAATTGGTTAAGAGCATTCTATTTCCTAATTGGATGATTGCATGTCAATCAAAGTAATTTTAGCCCATCCTTCGAATCCGCTGGAAAAGCGCGTCGCCATCTTGATTTGCCTTGGCGTGTGACTAGTGTGTGCTCTTAAACATAAGCATTGCGCCTTACAAACGACCTCTACAGAAAAAATTATTTTGGCCAAATGTATGTGTTTTTCAAAATCCCAGTAGCATTATCTTTTGATTATGTTGGGATAGGGGAAGCAACAAGATATAGAAACGATGCCTATGAGCTCTATTTTGACGTCACAACAGATGACCATCAGCGGATCATTCAATGAAAGTCACAAGAAACGTGGTCCAATGAATGATGCGTTGATGGCCGATCTGACGTGACTTCGAAATCGAGTTCGTCGACATTGTCTCTAGATAGTATTGAGGGAAGCAAGTCACCCTGCTCTACATTTGTGGTTCCTGTGTTAAAAAGAAATGTGAAAAATGTCTCCGTGAAAAGCTATAGGAAATTTAACAGCTTTCTTCTTTCATGAAAGAACCGATGAGCAAACCCACGATCTCGCCCAATTAACTGTAAGCGTGCGCAATTAATTTATCAACAGCATTCAAATTACAAATTACCTATTTCTTCAGAGATTCCATCCATGATCTCGTAGAAAATTCTAATAACAAAGACGTAGTTTATGATATACTCTCCAACCTCATACCAATTCGAACGATCTGGGTCAAACTCTTTCATTTTAAGAAGCTTCATTTTTTGGCTTTCTATGGTGATGATACGACCTATCAGAAGAAAACAAAGAAGAAAAAATAAGATATTCCGTTTAGATTGTGGTTCTGCTTTCAATATTAAGAACCCTACATTTTGAATCATTAAGCATGCATTCAATTTATCAAAATTTTCTTGTGAATTTATTCTTTTAATTAACGATTAAGGCCATTCTGCCTAAATGCGATAATGTTCTTTTACTTAAAATGTTAATGCAAGAATTACAAATATTATATAAAGAGGTATCCGATCTTAAAAAATAAAACCCAAAACATTTTTTTTTTATTTATTTAAAAATAAAAAAAATCCTATTCCAATGGACGCCATTCATTTTACAGTGCTCCGATGTTTCCTAAATGCGATAAAATATCCCGAAATTGGTTCATTTTTTTTTTCGTCAACTTCCAAGATCAAATAAATTGTATGTTTCATTTATCTTCAAAGTTAGCTCCGGAAAACGCGAAATTTTTTTCAGATTCGAGTCATTTAGGCAATTTGTTTCTTTCAGTGGCCTATTTGCGACAACGATAATGTCCTTAATGCGTAGAGAGTTTTAAGATATTAACTAAGGTTATTTCATATATTTTTTATAAATTACATTTAAATTATGTTTCAATAATCTGTGAGTCAATAAAATAAGAATTTCAACATGATCCTCAGTAGTGTTTTCCTTTACCGCGCTCTTAAACATGCATTTGAAATGATCGAAAAAGAAAATACTCCTTTTTAAAACTTTTAATTTAAAAAATGACACTTTTTCAATTCAGTAAGTGCACCGTAAAAAAATGGTAACGTTCCGATTATATTCGGTTTTCTCTTTTCATAAATTTTAATAACAGAAGTTATTATTTTCTTTTCCGAAATATTCTTAGAAAAATTTCTGGTATTAAAAGAATCAAAGAATCCTTCTCGTACGTGCTGATGTCAACTAACTCGTTAGCACGTGCATTTGCCATCAATGTGTGTGTTCATTTCACAAGAAGCTTATAAATTATTCATCAGGACGTTCCAGAATAACTATCAATCTTTTTAATTAGTTTAAAAACAATTCCAACGGTTTCTAAATAAACAAACACAGTGTTACGCGAATCCACCCCCACCAAACGAAATTCGCGTAGAAAAAGACAGTTTCTCAAACTAAGAGGGCTATACTACTATTTTATTAGCAAATAACCATTATCGTTTTTTTTCTACAAAATTTTCAATAAAAATATATTACGAAAATTGTTCAGAAAATGTGATAGTCCAAAAAAGAAACCGGTGCTGCTTCTGCTTTAGCAGTGTAACCATTTTTAGCGCGTTTTGCCTTTCCTTAATGACAGACCTTTGCTTTATTTAATGACAAACATTCCGTTTTTAAATAAAGTGGAGATATTAAGAAATTCTGGGATAGAGTTTGGAATAAAAAATGTGTTTAATTGGTATCACTGGTTTTATGTTGAGATTTCCTCAGAATATAAGCATATTCAAAAGTACATGAAGTTGCAAATTCTGTATGAATTTGAGTTTTAGATACTATGCGATTGAAAACAGTTATTCTTTTAACAAAAATAAAATAAAACTGGCCTTAGAAAAGGATTAAATAAAAAACTAACATAGAAATTGTAATTTAGATTTATGCGGAGGGACTTATTTCAAAATATATTACCAAAAATATATTAAAAATACATTCTCTAATTTCTTAATCATTTGTGATGTGAATTCACAAATCTAACAAGAAATCTGAAATATGAGCACCACTTTTTTTTCGAATAGAAATGTTAACGTTATTTAATGACAGAAATTCCAGGATTAAGTAGGACAAAGATTACAACTGAAAAATAGTGGTATATCTCTGCATACTGCACAAAAACAGCAGTAACTTTTGTAACTTTTTTTTTCTTTGTGTATCAAATTATATAAAAGATAAATAACATTTTCCGTGATCATTTTCACCAAAAATAAGTGTAGATTGAAAGAAAAATTAACTTATTAACAATAAATTTAAATTTAAACTACCAACCTGGAAGTGGGTTGTAGCGTAACTTCGAATTGAATCTTTCTATAACTGTATCCAAAGTCTCGAATTTTGCTGCTTTGAATACGCCCCTTTTTTCCAATCTTTCAGGGATTAAATTAAAATAGCCTATTTGTTGTTCTCTTTCACTTTCATCCTTTCTTTCTGTTAACCAAAGCCTAAAAATTTTCAAATTCTTAGTTATTTGAAACCTAACAATACTGCCATTTATAAAAATTTCATAGTGCTAAAGCTGATATAAAATTTAGAGCTAGAGTATTACATCGGGCCAAGTAACCCGATTTACCCGAATTCATTCTTTCTATTACAGTATTGAAAACCTTGAATTCAATTGATTTGGATATTCCCCCTTTTTTTTCAATGTCTCTACGATTAAATTGAAGTAGCTTACTTAAAGTTATTTTTCAGTTTCATTCTTTCTTCCTGTTAACTCTTTCAGGCGCAGAGCATTTCTATTTCTAAGATGTTGAAATAAGTAAGTAACACCACAATTTACGAATAAACTTATAAATAATAAGTTATACTTCATGTATAGAATGAATCGAAATTTGTTTTATCCAAATTCTGGTCGCAATGTTGCAGTTGGAGATTAAAATAAAAAGGTTTCATAAACATAGCCTCGTCCTTGAAACAGTTAACCAAAACCTATATATTGTCAAAATAATAGTAATCTGAGATGCAACATGCACTATTATCGATATTTATCAAATAAGAGTAAAAATGGAATGTTAAAATATGGTCTAGAGTTGGGTCGGGTCAGATTTATGGTACTTTTTTTCATTGCCGGTCAGGTTGACTTTAATTGTTTGCGGTTTCGGTTTGTGATTTGATTCTTCTGGGAAAAATTCAAGTTTTACGATTTATTCAGAAAAAAGTCTAGATTTTTTTTTTTCATATGAAAGAATTATATACAGGGTGTCCCTAAACTCATGGTATATAACGCTAGGGGGAGATAGAACACATCAAGACGAGTAATAGTAAATAGGAAACCAAGGGTCCCAAACGTTTTCCAAAGGAGATAGCCGCTATTAATGTTTGGGGTCCAAAATTTCAAATACACATAAAAAAACGGAAAATTTGGTCGATTGATTTGCGGTTTTCACTAAAACTATTCTTTATGTTGGTATTTTCTTGAAAATAAATTATAAAGATAAATTTCGAAAAATGCCGATAGAGACCGCTTTAGACTTTGAAGTAATGAAAAACTATTTTTTGCCGGGATTTTTTGCATCTAATGGTTTCGTAAGCTTAGACAAACTTAAATTTTGAGATCAAAATCTGAATAGTTGGGAGTGGTTAAGTAGCACAAACTTAACTGTGTTCAGAGTGTTTAAATTTCAAATGATTATAAAAAACGGAAAAATTGGTCGATTGATTTGCGGTTGTCACTAAAACTATTCTTTATGTCGGTATTTTAATGAAAATGAATTATAAAGATAGATTTCAAAAAATGCCGATAGAGGGCGCTTTAGACTTTGGAGTAACGAACAACTATTTTTTATGTTATTTTTTGCATCTGATTAAATGTTTTCGTAAACTTAGATTTAAATTTTGAGCTCAGAATCTGAAAAGTTGGGAATCGTTAAGTAGCACAAACTGAACTGTGTTCAGAGGGTTCAAATTTCAAATGATTATAAAAAACGGAAAAATTGGCCGATTCGTTTGCGGTTTAAAATAAAACTATATTCTTTGAGTCAGTATCTCCTTGAAAATAAATTTTAAAGATAAATTTCAAAAAATTCCGTTAGAGGGCTCCTTAAACTTCCGAGCAACCAAAAACTAATTTTAACCGTTATTTTTTGTATTAAATGCTTTCCAAAACTTATTAAATGTTTTCGAAATCTTAGATTTAAGCTTAAATTTTGAACTCAAATTCTGAATCGTTGGGAGGGGTTAAGAAGCGCAAACTGAAGTGTGTTCTGGAGTTGAAATTTAACCCCCCCCCCCCCACCCCTCGAACACAGTTAACTTTTGCACTACTTAAACACTCGCAACGATTCAGAATTTGATCTCAAAATTTAAATCTAAGCATTTGAAAGCATTTAATGAGATTTTAAAAAATAACTGCTACTCCAATGTCTAAGGCGCCCTCTATCGGCATTTGGTGAAATTTATCTTTAAAATTTATTTTCAAGAAAACACGGATTTAAAGTGTAGTTTTAGCAAAAACCGCAAACGAATCGACTAATTTTTCCGTTTTTTATAATCGTTTAAAATTTAAACCCTCTGAACGCAGTTCAGTTTGTGCTACTTAACCACTCACAACTATTCTGATTTTGAGCTCAAAATTTAAGTTTAAGTCTAAGTTTACGGAAACATTTAATCGGATGCAAAAAATCACGTCAAAAAATAGTTTTTCATTACTTCAAAGTCTAAAGCGCCCGCTATCGGCATTTTTCGAAATTTATCTTTATAATTTATTTTCAAGAAAATACCAACATAAAGAATAGTTTTAGTGAAAATCGCAAATCAATCGACCAATTTTCCCGATTTTTATGTGTAGTTGAAATTTTGGACCCCAAACTTTAATGGCGGCTATCTCCTTTGAAAAACGTTTGGGACCCTTGGTTTCCTATTTACTATTACTCGTCTTGATGTGTTCTATCACCCCCTAGCGCATATACCATGAGTTTAGGGACACTCTGTATATTTGAACGTTAATCAGTATACAAATCGTCAATTTTCACCATAAAAATTGACAATAATTCTAGAAATGTTTTTGTATAATTGTGTTAAATATGAATTACTCTTCTTCCATTTCAAGTTTTAGCCGGTTGACGCTAATGTTTTTTGCTCGGGATCGGATTGATTTTAAATGATCTAAATTGGTAATTAACTCTGCTAGATCGGATTCGGTTTAACCTAATTTAAAAAAAAAAAAAAAAAAAAAAAAAAAAAAAAAAAAACTTTAATATTTTATTAGATGAAAAACTATATCTATGAACATTAATCAATATATATACTTGTGCATTTATTAATACAAAAGATAAAACTGATTTTATAGTAGATTATTGTAGTATTTATTATATATTATTAGTATATTATGATAGTATATTATTATAGTAGAATCTTTATCCGTTATTGTATTAAAATATGAATTAATTTTCTTCCATTCGGGAAAACGAGTTGTGTTTCGGATGAACGAGTCTTTTTTGTCGGGTTCATGAGGGATTTCGTACTAACTTGAAATAAAATTTTCGAGTTCATGTGGGATATAAATCAAAACTGCAGGACTCTAATATAGTTCTTGCAAGATAGTGTGAATTAGATATTTAGAAGAATTTATTCCTTTGTAAACGGGACAATTCTTTATCAAGTTGGATATTGTATGTCGAATGTGGCAAATTAGATGCGGTCGTATTATAAATACTTTTCTAAATATTCGGATCTTGGTGCAATAGTTTTTGCACTCTTATGCAATAATGCATTAATGCAAAATTCATTACGAATATTTATATTAAATTCAGTAATACAGAAATAATATGACTTCATCTTAAATAGAACGTAATTACCATGGCAACCTAAAATCATTACCTATTATGGAATATCATTGAATTAATAACGTTCGACAGAGTTTAATAGAATGAAGAAAAGTTTTATTAATACATATATATTTTTTTTAATTTTGATTTGATTTTCATAAAATTCGAAACGACGCAACAAAATTCTGCAACGATTATACTATATTAAAAATTTTAAATCATTCAGTTGGGCAGTTTTTGCGCTATTATATGCGGTTGTTGTGTTTATGTCGGCCGATTATCTACGCTATGGGATATAGGCCCTATGGGGTGGGATGCCCTCCGTGGGGGTCTTTCTAAGGGAACCTAACCCGTATTTACGCAAGGTTCGAAGAAAACCACGGAAAACTCCGAACGGTTAGGCCGACGGTCGCGATTGGGTTCGAACCCAGCACCTACCGTCTACCAGTTTGAGGTCAGAACCTCTCGGCCACTGGTGGGGCGCTATTATATGCGGACAGACGACACTATAAGTGCGAACGCCCCTACAGTGGTACAAATAGCAGAATCTAATTTTAAATTAATCTTTATGTCTGAAATTACGAATCAAGAAACTGGTCCGTAACAATAGTTTTCTTTCTGGGTGTCTAAATTAGAAAATTTATACATTAATAATATGAAAATTGAATAAGCATTTTCATTTAAACTGATTTAATAAATCAGTATATTATAACACTTTTTGTAACATATTTACAAATGTAATTCAATCAATTAAAAAAAAATAAATAAATAAAATACTATTATGCAAATCTCACTATTCTTGTAAAATAAGTGTCTTTGAATATAGAGGAGACTGGGGAGGATTGACCCTTTTTTTTTTTCAAAATTATTTTTATTTTTTTTAAATATTGAACTAAAATAAAATTTTACACATCATTTTATTCGTTATATAGTCAGTTATGAAAGTAAAATTTCGACATAATTGTAATATATAACAAACTTTAAAAAATGGTTGATTTTAATCATGAGAAAATAATGATTCAAGGCTTTCCACATAAGGGAGACTTGACCCACTTCATTTTATATTGAAATATTTCTTTAAAAAAAATTAAATCTTAAAAAAGGGAAGAAAAACTTTATACTATATGGTTAAATAATTATTAAAATATATTTGGGGAAATGTGATGTATAAACAAACCTGCTTAGATTCAATTCGAGGGACAGTAGAAAATTTATTTTGAACACCGTCTTTTTGTGACACTCGAACTGACAACACTAGTTTCTACATAGTTTGGCTTCATTTCATTCTGTTCATCTTAAAGAAACGTATCTACATACCCTCCCAAAATATTTTTATCACTATTATGTTCGTTTGCAGGGGCGTGAACATTTAACATTTTTTAAGGCTGCTGATTTCATCGTTTCTAGCTTTTTCCATTCTTTCTGTTTACCTACTATGGGTACTATTTAAATGATATAAATACTCCTTTTCAGCTTTTCAAACTATTTCATTAATTCCTTTTTGGTGTCTGAATGCATGTCATTTTTTTACATCTCCCATTAATCAATACTTATTTGCCTTTCTATCAGCCCCTATTTACTGTAACTTTAGCGATAAAATTTACATTATTTTAGAAATATAACCATAACCCTTCATTATGTACAGTGTACAATAAAAGAAATCAAAAACAATTAAGGGAGCTTTGACCATCTTGTCAAACCTCCCAAAATAGCCACTTTTTAAACTATAGCATATACTTATATTTAGCATGGAATGAAAGTTCAATATTTCTACATTATTTAAAATCTACTTATCTAAATTTCTGTAACATATTTTACCTCAGAAAATCTTATAAAATGTTTCTAAAAAATACACTTTTTAAACTGAAAACTCTTTACAATTTATTTCTCCACGACTGTTTCAATTATCTGCATGAAACAAATACTATTGTTTGAGCATTTCAGTAGTTTGTTTACCCAATATTGGGAAAATCCTATAAATTATTTTAAGATATGAAAATTCAAGTGTGGGTCAAGCCTTCCCTAAGGTCAACTCTATTCAGTCTCCCTTATTGTGATCCTATCTATAAATGAAAATGTGTTTTATTTGTTTAAAAAAAATTTCGTATAATAATTTTTTAATAAAATTACACTAATGTAAATGTTGAGAAAATAGCCACTTTAAGCGATATTTAGCTTCGACATTTTTGCTGTGTTTCTAAATGTAATCCAACAAAGTATTTTGTATGAAAACAAATGTCTAAGTTTATTAATAGACTGACAAATAAATTTTATATTAAGTAGCCTTTAATGGTACTTAAAAATAGCATCACAGCATAAAGAAATGAATAATATGTATTTTCTCTACGTGTCAGTGAGCAATTTTCAATTTCCGTATTCTCGCCAACCCTCTGTCGTTCCTCCGAAACTGCCAAGATAGATCGTGTTAGGCAGGCCGCATACTGAGGCAATTCTAGCGATATGAAATCGGAGTAGGAGATGAAACAAGTCTCAACAAAGAAGAAATGTGTCTCAAATCTGTTTTAACACTAGAACTACCATGAGCCATCATTTGGACGGCTACTTTATGAATATGGTTCGATTCAAACCAGAAATTTCATTATGAAATAAGTTTAAAAGACACAAAGAAGAAAAACGTTAAATAATAAAGTTAAACTGTTTTAAATCAAAATTCTAGCGTGAAATATTTTTATGAAACTTGACTCGAATTTCCGAAAATTCTAGTGTTAAACAGTTTTTTTTTTTTTTTTTTTTTTTCCCGAAGTCGAGCAACATGATGCTGAAATCGCCTCAGGGTGTGACCTGCCTTAGGTATACATCACTGAAAATGTTGAGCAACTTCTAGGCTACGATTATTTATGATTTCTAATGTGATTTATTGTTTTCAATAGACATTTTTAATGAAATATAAGAAATACATACATTTCAACAAAGAAATAACAAGAATTAACTTATATAGTGATTAAAGTACTTCATATAACCCGCAATTTCGTTTTATCCGATTTTCCTTTAATTTTGTGGCCAAGAAAGACAAGGTTTGCACGCATAAAGGAATTCAGGGAATTTTAGCACCAGAAATTTCGTAAAATACTGGTATCGCCTGGTATGGCCCAATCGAGAAAAGAAAAAAACATTAGAATTGTTAATTGATGATCTTAATATGCATGTGCATACTTTTCCATCATTTTAATTAAATGTTTATTTTTATTATTTTTTTTTCCATATGAGGTAATTATTTAAAATAGACTTGATTTCATTCACAAATACAATTTCTGATTCAAAGCACGTTTTATAATAATTAAAAAAGGTGATGGTTGTCAAACATGTGTATGAAACAACAAAAATTTTAACAAAAGTTTTCAGATAATTGGTTAGTATTACACAGAGATGGGCAGTATCGAAAATACATGTATTTGAAATACATTTTGAAAATACATTTGTATTTTGTATTTTGTATTTTATCCCAACGAAACGAAAGTATTTTAGTAATGTATTTTGAAACACTTTTTCCAAGTATTTTGTATTTTGAAAATACATTTCATACTCAAAATACATTTCTGTAGATTTCAAGTTGCTTCGTTTAACCCACCGCAGATGCAAGATTCACAAAAGCAAAACAGGTGCCTCTCTGTTTTGTTTTGTCTGATAGGATTCGTTTCTAGAAGTTAATGTGAACATATTTTTTCAACTATTGCTATGATAAGGATTAGAATGAATGCTTCTGTTTTACTTAAGTATTTTTGCTGAACTGTACATGTACAATTCTAACGTTCTAATTTTTATGATTATAACGTTGCTGTGAGAACGACAAAAACTACTGTGTGATAAACAGGAAAAATCATTCAGTTTTGCTGTGTATAGAATTTTTTAAGAACCATAGAAAGGAAGCTAATGCAGTAGCAGAAAGAAATGTAATGTATGTTTAAATCTCGTGAAAGAATGGTTGATATTGCCCCAGATCCGGATAACAATATATCAATGAATTACGATAGTGCACGTTGCGCTATATTAGATGGAAATTTTTTTTAATAACTTCTGTTGATAGTAACGGCAAAGTTAAAGCAGCATACCAAATATGTACAGTAAAGTCTACCGTTATAAGTGGAACATTCGATGCAACAGCGCATTTTAAAACAAATTTAAAGGTAAAATTTTTAGTTTTATACCGTTATATCTTGATTGCAATATTTTATCTAGTTTCTTTGTATCCTTTTTATCAAAGTTCGGGCATATTTTAACCCACCCCTGATATTCATTTAATTGGGAAATAGTTTTATTATATAGATAGTTTTATTTATTGATATAGAGATCCTACTTTTAATAATTGTATTTACGATTGAGTATGTTAAATACCGGAGTTTTGGTTACAGACCTGTCGTTAATGGAGATACGTGTTTATATAGCGTGATTTTTTTTCCCCCTCATTTTATGTTTTATTTTATAATGCTTTTTAGTGAAGATATAAAATATAAAATAGTGTCCGACCGAAACGAAAGTTGCTGTCTGAAACCGAAGTTTTATTCCTTTTTTAATTTATAAGTAATAAAACTTCGAAAGGAAATTTTCAAACGAAAATTTCTCAGATAAAAATTTTATTATTGATAAAAATATTAATCAAGTTAATTAAAAAAATATTCTTTTACAGCAGATTTATTATATATTTATGATTTTGATATTTATTTTGATATATATTTATGGTTTTAAATGTACGGATATGTGTAGGGGCATGTGAAGAGAAAACCACGGGGCCGAAACTCCATTTCGCGCCACCCCGTGCCAATTTTTTCTTGTGACAAGCTAAAAATGACATTGATTGTATAAATCTAACGCCCCCTAAATTTCCGCGCTCAGGGCGACCACCTCCTTCTTTCCTAAATTAAAAAAATAATAATAATTAACATTATTTTGTACCGATTTATAAGTACAGAAATGTATACATTATTAATTGTGCAATTATTTATGTATTCTGAGATTATTTTGTATCAAGCGAGATTGATGTTCATTGTACAGAGTTCCAAAATTTTTAACATTTGGTTTGCAAATTAATCAAAAACAAATATCAATAAAAGATTCTTTAAGAGAATAGTAGTGTATCCATGCTTAAAGAAAATAAATAACAATTTTTAATTTGCAATCATTATAACAAATATAGTATGCATGAGTTTTAAATGCAGTTTTACAATATGAATGATGGAAAAAACATTTTAAGTTTTTAAACATATTTTAATGCTATGACCAGTTCAAGATTGTAGGGTCTTTAACTTCTTGAGGGGCAGTGAAATATATATTATATTCAGCGTTGAATTCAGGGGATGGCCCGGGGGAACATTCATTCCCGGAGCAATAAAATGTCATCTTTCGGAAAAATTGAAATTTTGCGTTTTCAATAGTCAAAAAGTACAATCCCCCCCCCCCCCCACCGGAACTCTATAATGTCCAACTCAGGAGCCAGTGAATTCTCTCCCGGAGAAAAGTGTCTGAATTCAACACTGATTATATCCCACTTAATTTTAATCAAGATTCGCACTAAATTTTTTACTTATTTAATAATAAAAATTTAATAAAAATTTTTAAATTATTTTACTAAATTTTATGTATTTAACTTTGGTTCAAAAATGTTTCAAAATTGCTTTTTTTTTTTATTTTTAAACTATAAAATTTTTCGATTATTCCGGTGTGAATTTAACATTACAGAGACACAATTGCTTCTCCTTCAAAGTGTTGAAACAGACCATGAAGAATAGCGATGCACAAATGGAATACACTAATTATCTATTAAACACTAAACACCATCATTTAAAAAACAACAAAAAATTATTTGGTGGCATGATATTCCAAACGTCGTATTGTTATATTTTATAATATTACCAGGATTTAAATGAAAATGTTTAACATGTTGTTTATTTAATATGTATTATAAAATTTTATCTTATTTATTATTCATGGGAAATATATCTGCGAAGCTCTATCAAATTATATATAATTTTTTAAAAACTTCTAACGAAAGAGATTATACAATTATTTATATATGTGTGTTTATGTATGCGTGTAAGAATAACTACTGAACTGACACTTTGATTTTCAACCTCTCGCTCCTTTTACTTTCCTCTATCTTTACAATAAGAAAGTATTGGATTCGCGAAAAAATCTACTTCAGGTTTTTGATGGATTTGTATGTTTTAGAAAGTCCTGAATATCATTTGATTGTTTTTAGAAAGTGTCCATCTTGTGAGTTTGTAAGTGACAAAAATTTTGTGGGCGCTCTATCCAGCGCCGTGCAAAAATAAGCGGGGCGAAGGGAGCGGTCGTCCCGGGGGTGGAAATTTAAGGGGCGGCAAATTTATACTACCAACGTCATTTTTTAGCCTGTCACAAGAAAAAGTTGGGGCAGGGGGCGCAAAATTGAAACGTTGCCCCGGGCGCAGTTTTTTTCGCACGCCCCTGTCTCTAAAAATCTAAAAGGAAAAAAATCCTTTAACAGATTTCCTTTCAGCTGATACGCAGTTTTCTCTAAATTTATTATATTCTTTTTGCTTGTTATTAAATCCATTTTGCATGAATTAACACATTTGCCATTTAAGGCTGTTCTCATCTACTCTGCTTAACCCATTGGGGACGAGCGACACGTATACGTGCCATAAAAAGGCTAAAGAATCTGTGTTAAAGTCTTTTAAGTGTTTATCCCCTCCAGTAAAATTTTACTGAAAAATATTCCTTATTTAATCGGAGCATACTCTCGATTTAATAAGGCACCACAAATTTCTGTTTTTAAAAACCGGTGACAAAACATTAAAAATTTTGTAAAAGTTTTCCGTCGCGAAGGGGTTAACAAGCGCAAAACATTTTGACACATTTACAAACTCATTTTTTAACGGAAAGATATAAATTGAAAGACCCGACTATGGAAGCGATTTGGAATCGAATTGTTTTTTCGATTTTTTGATCAATGAAATATTCATAAGCGATTTTGTCATGAGACAAACACGTTTCTTGTTTCTGTTTGAGTGGTTAATCTTCTTACGCGCACAAATGCAGTTCAAAATGAACACTTTGACAATATTTTCTGAAACACTTTTTTCTGTGTTTGTAAAAACACTTTCCATTACTTTTGAATAACAACATTTACTATTTTGATCCATTTCGAACAAAAAATAAATCAAAACTTATTTCAATTCTATTTGGATTTAAGAACAGCATTTAGACAGGATTTCTTGACAGAGTCATTTTCAGAGTTCCTTTTATTGTGCTTTAATTTTATTATCCAGAAATATATTTACCATTCTTTAAAAATGATAAAATTAAAACTTTTAACTGTAAAATTACAGCAATTTAAAAATACATACATTATTTGGAAAAAACTGTTGGGTCGAGCCAAATTGTACTGTTTTTTGGATAGTTCAGGCCGGGATGGGATACCCAGCTTAGGGGGGGGGGGGGCTGGATTCGGAAAAATATTACAATTTTTGACTTATTCAGACCTCTAGGAAGGATGAAGTCTAGTCCTGGTCTGGTCTGGACAGAATAAATCAAGCCCGTCCCGAATTCGCAAAGAAAAAAGTAAAGCCCGGGACCCGAAAGAGTAATGAAAAGGTCCATTTGAGACTATCCTTCAGGAAAATATAAACTGGATACCTGGCCCGGACCAGCTTGGAATGACTGAAGAGCAAGTCCGGGCCGGCCTGGCCAGAGTGTTGTGGATAAAAAAAATGTCCGAAACCGGACTGCTGACAGTGCCGGACACGGTCTGTGAAAACCCCCAATGTTATACACAAACTTTTAAAATTTTCAAATGTATTTTGTATTTTTAATGTATTTTCAAAATACATGTATTTTGTATTTTGAATTTTTTTGAATAGAAAAGTATTTTGTATTTTGTATTTTAGGTTCTAAAACTAATGTATTTTGTATCGAAAATGATTTTTTGATGTATTTTGCCCAACTCTGGTATTACAGAAATTTTTAAATCATTGTTTTTATTCATGTGAAATATTTTGTTTTCATATTCAGTCGATAGATGGCAGCACCAAAACTGTAGTAAATAATACACAGATAAATGCGTGGATTTGTAAATGCGTACATCATCTAGCAATTTTTTTCATTCAATGTGAAGATAGAATATTTTTCGTTAAATAAGCCAAATATCACTTTACAAAAATTCTGGTAAAAGACTCTTTTAAATCCTTGAAACGTACGAATCCTAAAAGAGACGTCTTTTAAGTGCTTCCCTCATTTGCCCATACTTCATACGGGCAATATGTTTTTGCCAATCATAATTTATTATTCTCACCATTATTATGCTATCCGAGCATCTTTCGGATTCAATTAGACAAAAATTTCTGTTTTGTAAAACCGGTAATTAAAGATTAAAAATTATGTAAAAGACGAAAAAAATAAGTATTATTCAAAAGTTTTTTTTATTATTATTATTATTAAATATTGATCATTGGTTGAGGGGAGCACGCAGAAAAATAAAGTTAAAAACATTAATTTCGATACGAGGTATTTAAGAGCAAGATTACGTTTCACACCGTAGATTTAATATTGGCGTGGAGAACTGAAGACATGATCCTTAATCTTTGAACTATATCTGTTGTTTGATGCTTCTTTTGCATAATAATAAAATGGGAGATTTTTTTTTATATAAAATTAATTGTTGGATATATCTTTACTATGTTAATTATTATATCTGTGCCTTAGTAGAAAAAGAACCATTGTCCAATTCAGGAGTTTTCAAGAAAAACTTTGTATCTTTGGTAAAATAGCTATAAAAAATCATTTATAAAAATATTCCCTTAGGAAATATATTTTTTAATGAAAAGATACCCATTCATTAGTGTTACAGTTTCAAATAATGAGAAATAATTGGCGGATAAAGACTAATAAATAATGATGATTGAAGGTGTTAAGAAAATTGGTTAGCATCACAGAACCTCGAAATGACAGACTTCTTAAATCGTTGTTTTCATTCGTGTGACCGAGTTTGTATTTGCATTTCCTCGATAGATGGCGACATCATCAGTAAAGCACAAATTGCACAGATAAATGTATTATACAACTTGACTGTACTTCAGATATCTAGACAGTGTTGAATTCAGTGTGGGACATCCCCCCACCCCATGCCGAACCAATGAAATGTCCCCCCCCCCCGGAAAATTTGAAATTTTGCGTTTTCAATGGTCAAAAAGTAAAATTTCACTCCCAGAACTTTATAATGTCCCCCCCCCCCCGGAGCCATTGAAGTCTTTTCCGGAGAAAAGTGTCTGAATTCAACCAGGGCTAGAGAATACAAGGGCTAGGTCATCCCTTTGAGGTGATCTATGCCGCCTTGTGACTAGCTTTCCTCCCGACCGGAAACTCTGTGACGTCACTGTTTACACGCTGGTCATTGAGTTGTACTTCGTTCTCAAGAATATACATAGTATATTGAGTTTATTTTGTCTGTAACTGATATATTTTACTTTTTCGTACTAAGCAAACATTATCATTTTTTACATATGCATCTTATTCAGTCGCTACATGCCAAAATATGCATCATAATAATAATTTTTAAAAAAAAATGTAATCTTGCATGACTGTATCGTAATACAAAAGAAATTTTTTCTCCAGTTTGCACAGAAAAATGTATAGTTATACAAAAAAATTATACAAAGATGCAACAAAAAATACATAATTACCCCTCTTCACTTTCAAAGAAAAAAACCCGCAAGGATATGCAGTGATAATTTTTATTAAGCGATTTACAAAGAAAGCTTGAAACATAGATTATTGAGATTACCTGAAAAGAAAAAGTTTTGTCTTCTGAGTCATTTTCTCGCTCTTTTCCAAAATATATTTATAAAACGAAGTTTTCGATTGATAGATTTTTTTACAATCTTTTATTTATTCAACTTGATTTTTGTGCGTAAAGATGGCATTTTGTTATCGATTTTTAACCAACTAAATAAACTAGAATTACACAAATTACGCTCACAGTTTTATTTCTGATGACTATTCAACATTTTAATATTTTCAAAAAATTGTTATAAATTAATATATTAATTTTAAAAATGCCTTGTTTTACTTTCAAATTGCTCTATCTTTAAAAAAAAAAAAAAAAAAAAAAAAAAAAACGGAACAAACATTACGTACCTTTTAATAAATCGGCTTGTTTGCTTTTTGTATAAGATGCAAAAAAATCACAAATTTTTCATAATGAAGTTAGTTCAATGCCTATGCCAAATAAATGTGTTATAGAGGGGGGGGGGGGAATTTAGATGTGATTTTCAAGATAAACATTGAATATTTATAAAAGAAAAAAAATTAATTTTATGTTTATCTAAATAGGAAATAGTTGCTAAAAAGGAATTAATATGTTTAATTCATTTCTTATTCATTTAATTCATTAATTCATTTCTTTAAAAATCATCTTATTGCAATCATTTTATTTATATGTATAAATAGTGCAAATCTTACAATCATAATAAAGTCTGAAAAACTAAACAAATTTAAATCTAATTTAGATAATATACATATTTTTTTTTTCTTATCTGAAATCTTATGCTATTGTTACATGAATTTAAAGTATTCCTTTTACTTACCCATCATACGTAGTATAGGGTAAGTCTTGCAATCGTTTTGAAAATCGAAAAAAAAATTTTTGACGGATTTACACGTTTTAGATAGTGGAGATTCCGAAAAATATATTTCTAGAAAAAATTTTTTGCCGTCCATCTGTCTGTCTGTCTGTCTGTAAACGCTCTATCTCTCGAACAAATTGAGATAGAGACTTGAAATTTCGTATGTAGTTATTATGTAAGAATGGGACGAAGCCTATTTAATACCAGCGACCTCGATTATCCGGAACTATTTTTTTCGGACTCTCAAAAAATTCGTTTTGATGAAAGGTACATAAAAATTTTCGAATTTTTTTATTCTAAGGAATGGACGTAAAAGGCAATAAAATAACACACATTTTGCATATAGAACGAAGTCGATCGGATTATTAGTTGTCGAGATATTTGTAATTCTGTTTTCCACATTCTTCGATTTTTCATGACCCTGTATTTCATTCAAATTTCAATTCAGAGGTATATTTTAATTGGAAATGAGACGCTTAATCCGACGCAGTTAATTGTTAGTTAATAGAATTATTATTTTTGGAGTTATAAGGATGTTTCTTTTACGCAGTTCGGTACTACTTGAATAGTTTGGCGTTTTATATAATTTGTCGAAATTGGTACATCAACAATTCTTTAATATAGCATTACTAGGTATATTAACAATATTTAAATTTTGTTTATGAATTGCAATGCATTGTATAAATAGTTTCACATGTTTTATTTTCATATACATATCCATGATGGGTAAGTATTACGGTGGCCCCCAACGACTAGTTTTAATAAGTATGAAATACAAAAAATGTTATAGCATATTTAAGAACAATATTTCTCCTTATTTAAATAAACTTTGTTAAAGTATTTAATAGTAATAATGACCAAGAAAGTTAATAAACAGAATCGTAATAACTTAATGTAAAATTTAAAATACCCCTAACTTTTTATTTAACTAAGCAATACTTCAATAAATATGAAAAAATATTGAAATGCAAGCATTTAAATATTTCTTTAATTTTGAAAAGTGTGAAATACCAAAAAGTTGTTACGTATTTAGGAACAATATTTCTCCTTATTGTATATTTTTTTCCTTTAAATCATTCAACAGTAACATTGGTCATGAAAGTCAATAGTCATCATAATAACCAAACGCCCTAAATAGTGACAAACATAACATTTCAAGTGTCATTTTAATATTTTTATGCAAAATAAACTCAATATGTTTAAATCCCATTTCTTTGTGCTGGCTCCTTCAGCCAGCGTGAAAATAACTACGTCATCACGGGTAACTTCCTGTTTCACTCCCTGAGGTCTGATGAACTAGCCCTTCTTTTCTCTAGCCCTGGAATTCAACACTGTATCTAGATGGGGTGAAAATCGAAGAATTTCTACCATTCAAAAACATATTTTAATGAAAATTATAAATAAACTCATATTAGAAGTTGTTAACTACGACCTAAATAATTTTAGCATAAAAGAAAAAAAATCATGGTTATGTGCTTTTAGAGTTCATTCCTACCATTAATTTTCTGGATCTAAAGAAAAATTTACTTTTTAACCATTTAAGGCGATCATCTTCTCCAAGAGGGAAAAATTCTATGTACGTTCATGGTATCGTCTTATCTTTTGCATGTACAAAAAAAAAAAAAAAAAAAAAAAAAAAGATGAAAAGTAATAGACTGAATGACTGTTACTAAATTTACTAATGTTTGAAGAACGACATTTTTTGTTTTTGCATGATTATTTTCAAGTAAAGTTCTCCCCTTTACTACAGATCAAAGATGCTGTTTTTGAATAAAGGTCCTTCTTCTACCAGAATACAGAATAATGTCAATACTTAAATTTTGAATTAATCTGAGTTTAACATTATTTTCAAATCAACTTTCATGAGCAATGAACTCGAATTATCAAAGGTGGAATTAACTTTTTCAGGACGAACGTCTTTTACAAAATTTTTAATATTTTATCACCGGCTTTATAAGACAGAAATTTTTGCCTAATAGAATTGGGAAAATGCTCGGATTAAATAAGACAAATTTTACAATATAATTTTACTGATGAAAATAATCAAATATTCTATGCACTTTAAGCAGCACGTATATCGGTCGTGCGTCTCCAAGGTATTCAAAAGAGCCTATACTGTATTTAAATTTAAGGAGAAAAGTAATATCGTAATTGTGATTTATATGTATTTAAGAACAGTTCAAATAATTATAAAGTGTATCAGCTATGTTTTAAACTTTTGAAATAAACTCACTCTTCATTGTAAATAGATTTTCATCATTCAACTTCTAAAAAAACATATAGCCTTACCTTAGACCTCTAATATATGCAGTAGCTGTTCTTCCATACTCCAGATATGTCATTTTATTAGGATCTATTTTATCTCGTTTCGTCTTGAATTCGATGCTCTCGCAAGTGACAATTTTCCATTTTCTATTACTTCGCAAAAAATCATTGGCGCGGTCAACCAAAGTTCTGAAAATATAATTTTAAAAAAAAGTTCAAAATTACTAATGTCACATCGCAACCAATGAAAGAAAAAGGCTACACTAAAATACATCCACGCGTCTTGGCTGTCACGTGATCAGGATAGGCTTGGTTTCAACGTTTCAACGAATTTTCGATCTGGCAGGCGGAAATGCAACTGAAATCAGTGGACAGCCTGACTATTTCGTTCACAGTGATGCATTATGCAGCATTAATCCTTTCACATAAATAACATTTGAGGTCAAAATTACGCACGTGCTAACCATTCAGTATTTCTAACTCAAAAAACATATTTAGAACTAGAAATTTTAATTAATAAGTTAAATGAAATAAGTACTACAATAAAAACAAACTACCTTACCAAATATTTTTTCTGGTTCCTTGTATGTTTTATTTATTTATTTATTTATTTATTTATTTATTATTATTATTATTATTATTTTTTTTTTTTTAACATAGGAATGATGGAAGCTGTGCAGATGAAGATAAAATAGCTTCTTTGTGGATTGGATTTAAATTTTCAAATAATAGATGCAAGAAAAGCATAAGGGCATAAAACTTTGAAACGCATTTAAAAAATACAAATCTATTTCCGGATCTTCCACTTTAGTAAAAATGATAGTTGCAGAGATACAAAATAGAAAATTGCCCATTACAAAACATGTGATGTAAGACACCCTAGCTTCCATACTTCCATGAATGTACTTTTTTTTCTTTGGATTATTAACAAAATATAACGTAATCGGAAAAAGAAAAAACATTAGAATTGATTATTAATTATCTTAATACACATGTGTATACTTTTCCATCATTTTAATTAAATGTGTTTTTTTTTCCCCTGTGAGGAACTTATTTAAAATAGACATGATTTCATTCACTAATGCAATTTCTGATTCAAAGCACGTTTTATAATAATAAAAAACTGGTGGTTGTCAAACATGTGTATAAAACAACAAAAATTTCAACGAAAGTTTTCAGATATTTGGTTAGTATTAGAGCAATTTTTAAATCACTGTTTTTATTCATGTGAAATATTTTGTTTTTATATTTAATCGATAGATGGCAGCACCAAAACTGCAGTGAATTAAACACATATAAATATGTGGATTTGTAGGTACGCACGTAATCTAGGAATTTTTTTCATTCAAAATAATATTTTAATTATGAAAATTATTAATAAATTTAAAAATAGATATTTTGACCCTTCTTAATTTTCACATTAAAAAATCACCGTCATAAAATTGCTGTGCATTTTATAGCTAATATTATTAGTTTTTTATATATTATTATAAAATTATTATAATTATGATTATGATAATCATTATAATTATAATTTAAATATTATTGGTTTTTCCATTGTAGAAAAATTTTACAACTGTCTAACAGAAGAAACGTCCATAAACTGCACAGTTTTCCCAGCTGATATGATCCAAGAAATTGAAATATAGTTTTGAAATTTGGTATTTGCTTATAAGACATCAGTGTTCGAATGGGTCCTGTTATTTTCCATGTGATATATATATATTCATAAAAAAAAACACGCGAAATTTCAATTTATTTACGGAGAGATTTTCAATAAGAAATACAAATATCGAACGATTTCTGTCACTGGAAATTCCAACACCCGTACAAACCCTGAAAATGAAAGTTGGTTAAAATTAAATATGAGGCCAATATCTATTTTAAAAAGGAAAATTTAATTTCGAATTTAATGACACATTTGTTTTTATTTTATTGCAAAAGATTTTCGAATAAAAAGTTGATATATCTTTAAAAACAGAAAAAATAATAAATATTAATAATAATAATAATAATAATAATAATAATAATAATAATAAAGGATTGTGTGATCGTGAGAAAGATGTACCATGGGCCTGGGAATTACGAATTCTTTCCCAGCATCTACGCAATTTTTGAAATAGAAGAAATATACAGTCTTAGGCAAAAAATAAAGGAATAAATAAGCAAAAGTAATTACTACTATTTACTCTACTCTTTTAGAACTAGATTAGTATAGAAAAATGAAAGAATGGCCATCCGAATGGGAACTGGGCCTACTTTTCGAATATAAATACAATATTTGACATAGGGATCATCTACATATTAAAAATTCTCTAGATTTTTTGACTTTTTAAATGATAACATCAACTTTCGATATCAAACTTATGTTACTAGAATCTAGGCAGCCTGAAAAAATAGCTTATTTTTTATGTACTTCTTAAAACTTTTGTGACTTAATAGGGGTCAAAAATTAAGGATGCTAATGCACGTGACATACTTTAATTCATATCATCACAAATGCTTCTTTTATTATGCGATACGGTGAACAGGCTTAAAAAGTCCAGGCAATTTTCAATTCAAAAGTACATTTTTAACTGTGGAAATTATTAAAACGATCGTATTAGAAATTTCATTAATTATGAACTACATTAATTTTTAAACAAAACGAAGCACAACTGTCAAAACAAGAAAAGGCAAATTGTGTGAACAAAACACATGAAATTATCTATAAAACGGAACTGATATATCCTTAAATTAACGAAACTTCGACTGTAACTGATTTCGAAGGGGGTTATTACCGTCTGGAGAAACTTTTATTAGTAAATTTAAATAGAAATGTTCTGCTATAAATTTTGCATAAATTTCAGTCATAAACAATGGCAAAAACAGATATTCATTTTTGCTGGTGTAAGTTTACTTTGGCGATAGTCAGGCATTGAGTTTCCGCCACTTTGTGAAGACAAACAACTACCTTATAGGGAAAAATAATATAATACCTGGGAAAATGGACACCAGTAAAAAGAAACAGACATTTTTAGGCTATTTTTAGGTATATATTTCTACGAATAAGGCGATTAAAAAAGACGAAATTTTCTATTCAAATTTATTGATGAGAATTTTACCTCCGATGCAAACAGAAACTGTTAATCTGATTAAAATAAAAAATAGCCGCCCACTTGTAACAACTTGTTCAGTTACTTTGCTCGTAACTGGTAGAAAGAATGGAGTCTTAAGAGCCCACAATAGTCACAGAAAAAGTACACAAAAAGACCCGGATGACCATGTAAAGTCTATGGGAGCGTTCTTTTCTAATATCTCGCTCAAATTTTAATATTTTTGCATGATTTTTTTGCACAAGATAGCTGAGGGCAATCCACAACCGGGCTAGTTTTTACTTTTTCAATTTTTGTTTCAGATTTTCTTTAAAAAATTACTTTAACTTTCGAAACCGGTTTAAACCGGTTCTGAAACTGAAACTATCGTAATATAAAAAATATATAACCAAAATCGAAAAAGTAAAAACTAGCCCGGTTGTGGATTGCCCTCAGTTATCTTGTGCAAAAAAATCATGCAAAAATATTAAAATTTGAGCGAGATATTAGAAAAGAACGCTCCCATAGACTTTACATAATCATCCGGGTCTTTTTGCGTACTTTTTCTGTGACTATTGTGGGCTCTTAATAAAAAAAATAGGAGACATATAATGTATTGTCTAAGAGTTGCGAGAGAAATAACAGACGAGACTGTCACAAGATGTCGGCTCTTATTTTTACATCAGATCAACAATTTTTTATTGTCATTGAGGCAAACTTTCACCAGTAAATTTTAAATAGAAAAATTTTTCTTGTTTAAGTAGTCTTTTTCACGGGGGAAGGTAAGGGAATTTCTCTTAAATATCGTTAAATATTCTCTTTGTTTATAATGATGGCAGTTTATACAGATATTATAATCTTTTTCACTGACACTGAGAGATGGTTGTTTAGGTTGGCGCAATATGTGGAAAGCTCAGGGTCTGACTACCGCCGAAGTGAACTTCCATCAAAAAAAATGTTTATCTGTTTTTGTCATTATTTATGACTAAAATTTTACTTTAATAAGTCGTATAAATAAAGCGATAATCTCTATTTAATTTTACTGGTGGAAGTTTGTCCCGGCGGTAATCAACATCAGTGAAAGCTATGACAGTTGAAGCTCCAGAATTTCAACGATATGTCATTTCCTCTTTATCAGTAATTCCATGGTATTCAGTGCGCTATATATCCTCCGCTTTATTCATAATTTCATTACAAAACAAGATTTTTTGCTTTAACAATAGAAGCGCTAGAAATTTCAGTCAAGATTTATAAAAAATATGTACACCAGAATTTTTCTTTAAAATATTTTAAACATATCTTTTTAATTATTTCTGGGACGATATACATATTTAACTCCTTTATTTAACATTTCTGGTTCAAATCGAATTATTCAAATGTGGTAGCAGTCAAATTGACTGCTCACGGCGCTTCTGGTGTTACTAACTGATACCTATTCATATTCGTGATATTGAGAAATTTTTGTATTTTAGACCTGTAGGACATTGAACCAGCATATCATAAGACCAATTACCAAAACTTTTCCTGATTAGTTTTCTTTGCAATATTTAATCACATAATATATTTCATTAAATAATTCGAAGAACATTTCTTCAAAATAGTTGTGGCAATTGGTTTTCTATGATACATTTCACCTTAGATCGTCTAACGTGCCCGTCTCCTGATTGTTACCACTTTCATTAACAGAAGGAAAATGATTTAATTTAACCAAAATGTAATTTTTATACATAAAGTGAGGCTTATTTTACATATATTTATGTATTCCTGTATTTTTTTTTTCCAAAGTAATTGTATATTTTTGATACTTTTTCATGTAAAACCTTAATTTAACTGTGCAACATTATTATTTTTTTTTAATTTATGGATAAAACCTTAACAAATTTTCTTTTATAACTCCTTGAAGATTTATTACAAAATACATAGATTATTCCTATTTGATATCTACTTTGATCCAAGAAACTGACAAAAAAAAATTCTAAAATTAGTCTTACAATTTAAAACTTCAAGTTGGCACAATTTGTATTATGCAGATGACTAATTTTTAAAAAATTGCATTAATGTTCAGAAAATAGACTGAATTTCTAGTCGAATAGTGCCTTTTGTATCTCTGCTATAATTTCGTATACACTGGATTTCATATTGATATGAACAGCTAGTAATTTTATAATATCTTGGCAAAAATTTATAAATAATCATCAGAAAATCACATTCTCGAGACAAATACGGTAATTTTATACTGGGTGAGTCATAAATATCGAAACAATATGCTATCTCCTTAAATATTGCCTCTAGACCCATACTTCCAATTGCAAAAACTCATAAAAAAAGATGAAATTTCTGATAATATAAGTTGCAACTCCATGGGGGGGGGGGGGGGTCTATTTGAAAAAATACGAAAATTAAATTTTTATACGGCCTCCGTAGAGCAAAATTCCCAATTAGGAAATTATTCCTTATCCATTCCTAAATTGAACAAAAAAAATTTCATCTCCGTATCTGAAAACCTGACAGAGATGTTAAAATCCAAAATTCTCAAAAATTCGTGACTTATACCACATTACCATGCCTGTAAAAGAAGTGTTTTGCATCCATTTTCAAAGCAAATAAGGAATCGTCCACAAACTGCCCGTTATTATATGTCGGTTTAAGATCGTGCCTCTTATTTGGACATAATAAAGCAGCGTATTGATTTAAATCAAAACATGTTTTCAAAACATGTTGATCGTTAGCACTGGAGGTCTGAATAGATCGAAATATCTAGGTCCGGTCCTAAACCGACCCATAGGGCAAAAAGTTCAGCCCTGCATGAAATAATGTTAAAATCATAATCCGGACCAGACTGGAAAAAAGCTTAAATCATAGCCGGCTCAGCCGTGAATTTCTACATAGTTTTTTATTTCAGTATAGTTAAAAATGTTTCTCGTGGAGGAGTTCTAAGCAAAAATACTTAATATAGAAATTCGTTTTTTATATTTATACTTTTTATTATTAAAGAGGCGCCAAAGGCTGTGATATATTTATTTTATCAATGAATCTATGTTTATATGTAAATGTTTCACTTATATTTTATTATCGCTAATCCATATCCCGTGCATTGGAGACTTTGAAAAATGTTATACAGTAAAACCTTTTAAGACGAAATTACGTAGGAAAGAAAAACTGCGTAATAGACAAATGCCCTTCCTAGGAGGGTTAAATGGAGTTTATTCTTTTCTCAGGTATTATTGTATTTATTTTGCATAGATCAACACCATTTCTGTTTAAGACAGAATTCTGTCATAGGCAGATTGTTTTTCTCTGGTTTTATTTTGTTTAATTTTTTAGCATTTAAATATATAGACTGGTGTCCAAAAGTTAAGCATAATGGGTAATTAAGTAAGTAATGAAAGAAATATAAATCGAAATGTGGTGAAACTCCAGGTGTGTAAACAAAATAGTACGCGTCATATATTTTCGCGAAGAGTTTTCCCCGAAATCGAACAGGAGACCGTCAACAAATTGAAAAAGAACGAAGATCTTTTGGATAACCCTGTCAAAACTAATGTAGCAAAAGCGGTCAAACTGTACATTATGATTAAGTGGCTCATTTTAATGTACTGTGTTTATTTTTATAAGGATAGCACGTATACTAGTAGAAAAATTAAGGTTTTTATAAAAACACTCCTAAATCTTTTGCTTATAATTTGCAGAGTTCTTAATATAAAATGTTCTTTTCTGGAAATATGACAAACATCATTGTACACAATACCCTGTCATCAGAATTTTAAAATAATAAAAATTGTATGAAAAATGAGTAGGTTTAGTAAATAATTTTTCATGCGTCAACGATATCAAAATTTCATTTGCATATTATGTTAGTTAAATGTATAGAGCAACTTTTGCGAAAGTCTCAAAAACATAGCTTAAAAATTCTGTAAATTATCGTTGATAGAATGAGATGAAAATCCTTTATTCCCTAAATGAAGCAAAAAGATGAGGGGCTGTATCCATATTCCATTGTTTAGTGCCTACACAATATTGCAAGTACAACTACATTTGGATAAAACCCCTGATTTTTTTGCTTCCTTTTAAGAATAAGGATTTTGAGTTGATTCTACAGACGATCATTTTCAGAATTTTCAAGCTATGTTTTTGAAACTTTTACAGAAGTTGCTCTATACATTTAGCTAACATAATATGCAAATAAAATTTTAATAGCGTTCACGCATGCGCAGTAAAAAATTATTTAGTAAACTTGCTCATTTGTCAAACAATTTTTAATATTTTTAAATTCTGATGACAGGGTATTGTGTACAATGATGTTTGTCATATTTTCAGAAAAGAACATTATTTTCTATTAAGAACTCTGCAAATTATAAGCAAAAAAATTTAGGACTGTTTTTATAAAAACCTTAATTTCTCTACTAGTATACATGCTATCCTTATAAAAATAAACACAGTACATTATAATAAGCCACTTAATCATACTGTGCAGTTTGACCGCTTTTGCTACATTAGTTTTGACAGGGTTATCTAAAAGATCTTCGTTCTTTTTCAATTTGTTGACGGTCCCCTGTTCGATTTCGGGGAAAACTCTTCGCAAAAATATATGACGTGTACTATTTTGTTTACACACCTGGAGTTTCACCACATTTCGATTTATATTTCTTTCATTACTTACTTAATTAGCAATTATGTTTAACTTTTGGACACCAGTGTACTATTCTTTAAAAAAATAAATTTTAAATTTTTTTTTTTTTTTTTTTTTTTTTTTTTTTTTTTTTTTTGTAAAAAAGCGATTTTAAAATTTATTTGGTTTTTGTAAAAATATTGATTAAACCAAATTTTACTTATTTTATGCACGTGTTAGGTCTGTGATTATAATACGGATTGTTCGAGACCGGGATTGAAAATTTCGTTCAGAGCAGGCCTGAAAGGAAGCAGTCCCCTCCGATATGAAAAATACATTAAACCCGGATAGGCGAGTCTTCAGAAAAAAGTAACGTCTCGGTCCTGATCTGACATGAGCCCAGAATACAGATATTTTAACAGCCCCTCCAGGACGATAAAAAGCTTGAAGTTGTGAGAGCTAAATTTTTAAAAAGGACTTAATCTGCATCTTAGAAAAGCATTCTTTTAAATAACTGATGGGCAGTAAAGTAGTACATTTCGTTTTTCTGTATAATGACTTTTTTCCCGATTATTTCTTGTCTTTAAATTATTAAAAGTTAAGAATTGTTAAAGAAAAAAAGTGCAAACTTGAAACATGTCATTTTTAATTATTTTACATTAGCTTTGTTTAAAAAAAAAAAAAAAAAAAAAAAAAAAAATTATTTACTTTTGAAAATATGATTTTTTAAAAGTTATTATTTTTTAAATAAATATTTTAATAGTTCTAAAATAAATATTGAAAAACAAAAACCCCGAAACCAAACTAAAATCAGATTTTCATTTTTAATTAAAACAGAAAGAAACTGAAATCCGATTAATAATGTTTGGAGTCATAACGATTTTTAACTATCCCATTTAAACCAGAACTAACCATATGAAAATTTTATAAATTTTAGGATAAATTTTAGGATGTGATTTTTTTAGCAAATTATATGGCTAACCATCACAAAGGAGAAAACAAGTAAGAAAAATCATGCGTTAAGCATAGATTATGAAGCACTTTCCAACACTTAATGAAATCTTTAACAAAAGTTTGTTATTTAGGGAAATAATAGTGTATAGCCAAATATACCCAAATATGTATTACAGTACATTAGAACAGCCCAGTATTTCATATGTCAGTTCATATAACGGGAAAATTTAGCTCAGCAAGAAAATACCCAGTAGCTTGAATTTTCTTTTTCAGCAATAAATACTATTAGATGGAAACATACTTGAATACTTTTGTTCAGCCCTGTAGTTTACATTGTACCTTTATTACACGTCAGCATTAGGTTACTTAGGTCATTTATTGTAAACTAAAACACTTTTAAAACAACTGAAATCACATTCTCATAAATCATCATTCATAGGCGTCCATGTACCGAATTCTTTGCGTGGCCCTGTATATCCTTTTATCTATATTCTGCAAACATTTCTCAGTAAATTGAATGAAGCTCAGCGTAAAAATGCATAGCTTATTTAAGAACCACGTTTAAATAATTTACGCTCATATTCAGTAACGTTGGTGAGCTCTTTTGGGTAGCCCTGTATATCAACTATAACATTTATACACACCATATAATGTGCATATATTTAGCGAAATATAAACGCGCATCTCATAATTAAAATGCATTTCATCCCTCCATCAGCCATCATCGGACACATATACGGTACTTCGGAAGGAATATACTATTTAAAATCTTTTGTGTGGCCCTGTAAATGCTATGTACTTCATATTATGCAAGACAGTAGCGTATAATTTATATTAAGCTTCAGTGGCATATATCAATTTTATTATACATGAAAAAGCTTAATATATTTAAAATATGTCACACACAATTCCCCCTTTTACCATTATCTAAAGGAATTCTTTTGTGTGGCCCTGTAAATGAATAATAGCTACATTTTCACCTTATATTTTATAGAATGCATATTTTAATATGTTTGACAGGGTATAACATCTTTAAAATTCCTTTGAAACGATTTTTCCCCATAGGCCGTAATGTAATAGTAAACTTTTGATTCGCCCTGTAGATAAACTAATCATGGTAGAAACTTCATTTTCGATAGGACTTATGCTAGGGTAAACGTCAATAACGTCCTAAAATTTCATGGCAATCCGAGGATATTAACAATTTTTCCCCATAGGCCGTAATGTAATGGGAAACTTTTGATTCGCCCTGTAGATAAACTAATCATGGTAGAAACTTCATTTTCAATAGGACTTGTGCTAGGGTAAACGTCAATAACGTCTTAAAATTTCATGGCAATCCGAGTGTATTAACGATTTTTCCCCATAGGCCGTAATGTAATGGGAAACTTTTGATTCTCTCTGTAGATAAACTAATTACGGTAGATAATTCATTTTCAATAGAGTTCGTGCTAGGATAAACCTCAATAACGTATAAAACTTTCATAGCAATCCGAGTATATTTAAGGGAGTTAGAGCGCGGACAGACAAACCGAATGCATAAGCACTTTTCAACTTTGTTGGAAAGTGCTAAAAATCGAAATTCTAAGTCAAAAGGTAGATTTTTTACGCGTTTCCTACAACTGTTAAAGTAACATTATCTTTTGAATTGCGCGCATTTCAGTTTGTGTCTAATCCCTTAAAACCTGATGGATTATTTAAACGGTTATAACTCCGCGAATTTTGAAGATATGAAGATGCAACTTTTTGTGTATTATTCAGGACTGGATAAGAAAAGTTTTCCTAATTGGAATTTTTATCCTAAGGGGTCGTATAAAAAGTTAATTTTCGTACTTTTTCAAATAGACCCCCCATGGAGTTGCAACTTATCTTATCAAAAATTTCACCCTTTTTTATGAATTTTTGCAATTGAAAGTATGGGTCTAGGGGCAATATTTAAGGAGATAGCATATTGTTTTGATATATATGACTCACCCTGTATAATACATAGCTGCAAAAGAAATATCAAGTTTTAAATTCATTGAAAATATGAATTATTTTAAAAAGTGGTGTTGCAAAATGATATGAACATTGATTGAAATTATCTCTAAATATGCATGGATATTGTACAGAAATATTAATGCCACTCCGAGAAGAACAGCTGGCTTTGGTAATATTCAGCGTTGCTACAGACGTCTATTATTTTTGTTGTTGTTATTGACAAATGACTGTTTGTGACCATTAAATTATAATGATGTTTCTCGCCTTATTTAATGACAGATTTAATAAAGCGAAAAATATTATTAAAATTTAATGGGGGAAATTAAACATTTGGGTTGGAATGCTCTCATCCCTGCAACAATGATACAGGTCAACACGGACAGCAAATTCCGACACGGGCTTGACCCGGTTCGAACAAAAGCTCTCTTGGCCCTGCACGAGCATGGCCCGACCCATGTAAAAATCAATTAAATCAGGCCCGCACGGGTCCGACTCAATTTCTACTAAAAAATATGTTCTTAATGCTATAAATCTGCCTGATTTTTAAATGCCTGATTTTTTTTTACAAAAGGCTGCAAACATATTTATCAGGAAATTTCGCAAAATATTTTTACTATGTATTTGCAAGACAGAAGACATAGATTAGCAGTACTAATGATTATTTAGAATTTTACCTTTTACAATTATGTAAAGTGTCATTAAAAAAATTTAATGTACTTTAGAATAACGGGAATAAAGAGGGACAAAAAGTGCTGTGCTGATGTATAAATAAAAAATATATTTCTGTAATTTTATTAAGATATATTTCCGATGATTCTGTTAACAGAAATGCATTATCGTCATTACCATTTTTACAAAGCATATTGCCTGCCCGTGCCCGACACGTCTTGGAAACAATCAAGTTAAATTCCAGACCGTTTATGTAGAAAAGAAAATGTAAGCTTAGTCCCGAGCCGGCCCGAATCTGCTGAGAAAATTAAACTCGGGATCAGACACGATGTAACTGTCCGATGCTAATTTCTACGCTAAACAAGTTATCTCTCTATCGATGTTGTCACATTAGTATAAAATTGTACAAAGAATCTCTACTTATCCAATCGAAAGTCATGTCCATTGAAAATGGCTTCATACTTATTGACTAACAAGTTGATTTTTTTTTATCAGGCCGGACGCCCCGCTTATATTTTATCGACAGGGCTGGGGCGTTTGAAAGTTTACCTGCATTTTGTCGGCTGAGTCGGGTACGGGATTGTGCGACCCGTGCAGCCCTCTGAACAATAATCACCAAAAACCTCGACAAAAAAATTCAAAATCAAAATTTAATCTGTTAATGATAATGACCAGCAAGATTCAGTTTTATTGGGGTCTTAAGGCTCTCGTCTCGCCAGGCGAAGACAGTCGCGAGCTAAGGTTTCGGAATCGATTTCGAAAGTAAAAGTGTCATCGTAAAAACTGCAACCAAAATGAAAAACTAACGTTTCGAAATCGGTTCTGAAATTAAAAGTGTCATCATAAAAAAAGCCAACCAAACCGAAAAGGTAAAAAAGAGGCGAATATAGCGTCCGACCTAAGTTAACTATTGCAGAATAATAATAATAATAATAATAATAAATGATGAGAATAATAAATGATGGTAAAAATAATAAATAATAATAATAATAATAATAATAATAATAATAATAATAATAATAACAATAATAATATAGAAATGCAAATGAGATATTTGAAAAGAATCTTCCCGGGTTTAACATTAGCCCTCAAACAGTTTTCCGCGTAAATCAGGACTCCAAATTTTCTGGACACCACTATTTTCATTCAGTTTATTTCGCCATCTTTAATTGCAGACAATTCTGCCCATTAAACAAGGCCAAGAAAATTACATTAAAATATATTGGTGTCCAGAACATTTTCACGACCTATTTATGCGGAATACCTGGACACACTACTCGCGAATGTCTTCGCCTAATGGGACGGGAGTGTTAATACTTCGTTACTAGCCAAAAAAAAAAGGAACTGACGAACTTCAAACATACACTTTTATCACAAACTTTTTACACAGTTTTTCGATTTATTTCATCAAGCAAAAATACTACTAATTCTGCTAGCTGTTTAAGTTAAGTGTCAGACTGTTAAAAATTGTTCTAGAAGTGTTCCTTTGATTTTTTTTTTTTCAATTTTTAAATTGTACCACAAGAACTGCAATTTTCTTTAAATCCTTATCCCCTGTTGATAATGTTTAAAAAAGATAAAAAATGCTAAAAGAAATTGCTCAAAGGGAAGTTTACAAAATACAAACGCAAATTTAATCATGGATATGATAAAAAAAATAAATATTTAACAAAAATTTTAAAGCTAAGTATTTTTTCACTTTATATCTTAATCAAATGTTATAAAGATTGACTTTTATTATCATTTTTTCTGGAACTTAAAAAGAGAAAATATATGATTATGCTGTTAAATTTCCTGTTTAACTAACTAAATGTAAAAGCTTATTCTACAAAAAGAACCATTCGTAAATCTGAGTCAGACAAAAAATAAAAGTTCGCCGCCATGAAATAAAAGAAACACTTATTTTATCCCCAGACAAAAATGCAGCTAGCAGGAATTCTTATTTATAAGCACAAAGATGCCACGCCCTCGTCTCTCGATCACGTGATACGGCGTGACGTTTTTCTGCCAAAATGTAAACTACCGTTTTTAAGCAAATATAACAAATAATCCAATTTCGGCACATGAAAATAGTATCAAAATACTTGTATCTTTTTTATTTAAGAAAGAAGTTAAAATGAAAAATGTATAGTTTCTTGTTTATTTATTATATAGCTAAATATAAAAACTATTTGATTTAACTTCATTGATTAAATAAAGAAAAAGAAAAAAGAAAAATTCAAAAATTCCAAGCTTGATACCGATGGCTGTTAACTTTTTCGAATTTCTAATTAAGGGATGCTATTTATTAGCAATTCAAAATATAAATACAGAAAACAGTGACACAGTAAATACAGTGAAATATTTTTTTCAAAACAATATTGTATAATATTGGAGTTTCCAGCAGCCTCAAGCCGCAGACCTACTAATTTTATCGTATAATAACAGTTTCTTTATTTCATCAAAAAATTAATTCAAATCCTTCGATTAAATAAAGTCAAGCACAAAACTATTGTGGCTTGCGATTGAGTTGTTGGAAACACTTTATCTAAAATAGCTGATCTAAAAAAATCAATTATTATATTATAAATCACAAAACAAAGCAAAAAAAAAAAAAATTACATCTTATATACATAATTAACAGAGTCAAAAATTTGAAAATGATTACCGGAAATTTACAAAAGTCGCTGCTTTGAAAAATCCACCAGGCTCTTCTATTTCTGGCAAAAAGTCTATAAAAGAGAAGCCGGCGTCACACTGTTGAATATCTTCGGCCATTTTGTTAGTCAACAAACCAACGTGCGAATGTAATCAATCGGAAATCTTTCACAAACGAATGTATTTGCAGAAAGAAATAGTGAATTTCGATCAACTCGTACGGTTCTGTTATAATCTGTTGTCATGCGATACGAAAAGTAATTCATTAAATAAAGAATAATTGCGTGTTGTCTGGCAAAAGTATATTCAATGTACTTACACTTTCGTCTGCTCGGAAACTGGAAGCTTGTTTATTTTCATTTTTTGCGTCATGGTATTGCGTCATTCTCGAATTAGATATTAGCAGCTAGGAAAACCGGCTTGCAAATAACAAATCAGAGTCTCCTAACTGCAAAACTTCGCCAACTTAAGCTACGTAGAAGAAAAATGTTCTGTAAACATGGTTCATACGAATCCTGAAATTTTGCGGTTTAGGAATTTTTTTCGTACCAACACTATCTTATAGAAAAGCTGTCCTTAGATAAGATGAAACTTGGTGCGTTTAAATTAGATTTATTTTTTTGTAAAAAAATAAATAAATAAAAATGCTAATATTTCACCTTAAAAATAATGGGATTCTGGTAAAATTATTTGGGAAATTTAATAAATATTTAGCATTTTTAAAAATTAATTTAAATTATTCCTATTTTTATGACATAAGTGCATGGGTTTTTTCTTTTTGCCTTTGATTTTAAAAATTAATAAATTTTGAAATAATTTGTAATTAAAATTTTGAAGTAAATCTTTATTGTTTATAAAATAATTACACACTAACAAACACAGGAAATAAAACTTTTCAACAAGGAGGGGCTAACCCCTGTGGTAGACATTTTTTCGTTCAAATTTTCTTTTTTTATGTTCATGTGTTAAAATCTGTATTAAACATCTGGGCTCAAAGGGGAGAGCCTCCTGGTGATAAGAGAAATACTCTTTCAATTCTCTCCTTTTATATATTCTGGTGGAAACTTATTATTATTATTATTTAGTATTTAATATTTTTTCATTGTTAATTTTCTTTTTTGCGTTTTATGTCAATATGTATAAAATATTATTTTGCACGAAGGTGATCTGGACATCTTAACATCGCTCAACAACGTTCTCACAGCAGGGCCGTAGCTAAGGGAATGCTATGGGCGGCTCAGCCCCCCCCCCCCCCCCCAATGAATATCTGTTCCAAATTACAAATTGAGTTCTTTTCAAAAATTTAATTTAGTTTTGAAGACCTTTCACAGTTTTGCAGAAATACTAAATTGTATATAAATAAGTGTCTCAACACTCCCTCATTTTATTTGCACATATGAAGCTAATATTATGTATGAAACTAACATTATGTTTAATTTTGCACCACTTATACACCCAAAATTTTTATCATCCTATACTTTTCTTAGCATGAAATAAAATAATTACAACATTTTAATAAGAAACATACTACCTACAATGTGAATATGCACTAATTTATCTTTCTGCGTCAGCGAGAGAGAAAAAAAACTATGACCCCCTCCCCCCTCCTACATTCTCTTGTTCACTTCTAGCTACGGCCTTGTCTGACAGCAGCATGCAACTGGATCACCGGGGATCGATTTTTGAGCTCGTTGGCGAAGTCCCTCTGCTGATGCACGCTAATTGGATGTTCACGAGCCGAGCATTTCAGCTACTAATGTATAATCATTCTAAAACCCGAAAACTACAGCAATGAAGAAATTTTTCATTTAGTTTGCCAAAACTCGGAAATGGCAGTCAGTTTCTTTTACTTGCATATCAATTTCTTTAAAATATGTTTATCTCAACTTTATTACGTAAAATAAAGACAGTTAATTCAGCTGATATCATGATGATCTTGATTATTTCGAAACCGTGCAGATTAAACTTATCTTTAATCCGGCTAGGAATTTTATAATAAACTGTTTCGACTAAGATGAAAACGTCGATTTTTACTGCAAACTTTTCGAATGACTGAAAAAGTCACCACAGACTGGGTAATTTTATATGAGCTTCTACATATTTACTATAAAAACATAGCTGCCAACTTTCAACTAATCTTCCGTAATACCTGGATTAGTTTGATCCAGGTTAACGTCATTTCAAACCAGAAAATATATTTCATGAATCTTAAATTTATTTAATTTCAGGATTGTTACTGAAACATACTTAATTTCATTTCTTTGAAAAAATTCTGGTTCGAAACTCATTAAACCAAGGGCCAAATTAACGCATGTATTACCGATAATCGATGTCAGGTTGGCACCTATGTAAAAAGTTTCACATTCCATAACTGCCAACTTTTACGCTCTTTTCTTACCATTAAAAATTAAAAGAAATATTTACTTTTTTAAATAGCAGATTTCAGCAGTTATATAAATAAAATTTGCATAAAATTTTTATGTTAATTAAATTTCTATTACATTTAATGGTATGAAAAAGATGTAAAATTTGACAGCTGTTATATCCAACTAAATCTGGTCGAATTAATAAATAAGTGAAATATGATTTAAAATTTGATTAACTTTAATCGCCAATGTTTGCCATTTTATTGAGAAATGATCCTTTAGTACTTACAAGGAAGATCTCCATATGGGCATACTCCGAAAAATCTGATAAAATTACAGAATGTTCTTCTCATAAGGATATATACGTTTATAAAAAAATTTCGTCGGAACCTCCGTACACTGTCCGTAAAAAAAAATTTGAAAATTTCGTTATTTGGCGATTTATCATCGGTTGGCGATGAAGAGCAATTTAAAAAAATACATGTCAAATACATTTTAAAGGAAAAAAAATTTCATGTTCAACTTGTTTATATAAATTAAATAACTTTGGTTTTGTCAGTTTTAATTTGTTTTAAGTATGATTTTGTTATGTCGATATTTATATGTATTTATATTCAAATTTAACCATCAAAATTTAAGATTTAAAATTAAACTCAAATTTAAGTTAGTTAAAATTGTTCCATGTTCAAAGTCCAAATCAAATAAGATCCTATTAATTAGGGAAACCGCCAAAGCTGTTTATTTCTATCAAAAGTCTTCCGTTCTTTAAGGGCTATTTCCGATCAGAGCTCTTAATAGAGATGACACGGGCTCAGCACGGTCGCAAATCGGGATCAGGATTTAGATTGTCAGCCAGTCAATTGCCCATTTTCCCTGATTGATGTTAAATCTGTGAGAGAAGAATGTATTCGTATATTTAAAAATCTCGTCGGGAATTCAATATTTTTAACTTATCTGCACTCTTTTTAAAGGATGACTCTTTTTAGGTGCGTTCGTAATTATATAAGTGAGAATATCACAAAATATAGAAAAAAAAATTACGCACAGTAAAATTCCTATTAAATGTTACATAATTCATTGTATTTTTTTACATTCTTATAAAAACATTCTTAGAAATATTTTCAAGAGACATTACATTTCTAATGACATAAATAAAGCAATTAAAAGACTTAAAATTTCAGATTGTCATCTCCCTTGCATATCAAACTCTGATTTGTGAAAAGTAAAGGTCTTCCTGCTACACTGTAGAAATATCTTTTTTTTTCTGTAAATATTTATACTTTATAAAACATATATATAATGAAGGTAAAAAATTTTGTAGTTTAAAAATAATTTTCTCTAATTAAAATCTGATTGTCTTTGAAAATGGATGTCATTTTCCTGGCCAGTTTATTTTAGTCCTTGACCACGTTTAAATATGGTGCTGCAGCGTAATTCTTCTAATTTTTGACATAGTTCAAATGAGAAGAAGTATAATCATAGCTCCCAGCAAGATCTTTTAGATATTTCATTGAAAATAATGTGCTTAATGTCTTTGAAATAAGTGAGTAGACTTGTATTATGTCATTTTCCTGACTTCGAAAAATTAACCAATAAAACTGAATATTACATAGAATTTAATCAACTATATAAAAGCACGTTCCTTTAAAAAAATGAAATGTTAGCCAGCAAAAAACAAGAATTTAGAAAAAGAATTTAGAATAAAACTGTAATTATCCTGGCCTAAATATGCTTTAAAAAAACATATAATTATTACATAATAAAAACGATTTTCAATTCCTTTCACTCCGAAAAATAAATAAATAAATAAAAAGAATATTGCCTTAGTTAAGCTGATGGCTTTGAGCTCACAGGCTATGGACACCAATTGAATGTTACAACATTGCTTTTTCAAGGAATAATGCCCTTCGAAAAACAAATTAGAGGGGGGGGGGGGTTAGCTTCCACAGTTTCCTTTTTTATACTTAATCATTGATCCCCCAAAACTAATCATGGATACACCTTATCATATAATAAATCTATATCTAAAAGCAAATCAGATAATTCTGCATAAAAACCCATTTATATAATTTTTAAAAAGCATTCCTCGTCCCTCCCTTTATACTTAGCTATTAAACCCCGAAAACTATTCAGAGATTCGCCTTATCAGATAGAACCACATCCAAACTTTAAAGCAAGTCTGATAATTTTGAATAAATACCCATTTATAGAATTCAAGAGGGGTTTCTCCCTGTACACTTAACTATTAAAACTCCAAAACTATTCAGAAATTCGCCTTGTCAGAAAGAACTTATATCCAAAATTTAAATCATATCGAAAAATTCTGCATAAATACTTATTTATATAATTCTAGAGGGATTATCCTCCGTTCCTTCCTTTATAATTGACCATTAAACTTCCAAAACTATTCAGAGATTCGCCTTATCAGAAAGAACCTCCATCCAAAATTTAAGGAAAAGCGGATAAATCTGCATAAAAATCCATTTGTCTAATTTAAGGGAGAAGCAACTCACTCATCCCCCCCCCTCCGTTTATACTTAACAAAAAAAAAAAACATAACTAACTAGAAAAGCGTCTTATCAGTTTGAACTTATATCCAAAAATTCAAGCGAGTTGGTTAATTGTGCAGGAAAAACCATTTACCTAAATTAAAAGGGATAGCCCCCCTTGATACCCCCTTTATATTTATCCAATAAATCTCCAAAACAAATCAGGAAACCGCCTTATCAGAATGAACATATATCTAAAATTTGAAGCAAATCGGCAAATTCTGCATGAAAAACCATGTACCTAAATTAAGAGGGATAGCTCCCTTGATACCCCTTTATATTTATCCAATAAATCCCCAAAACAAATCAGGACGGCGCCTTATAAGAATGAGCCTATATCCCAAATTGAAGCAAATCGATAAATTCTGTGTGACGAACTCATTTACATAAATTAAGGGGAGGATACCCCCATTTCCCCCTCCCCCTTTTATACCATGATTAGTAATGAAGACCCATTACTAATCATGGAGGAGCTTCATCAGAATGGTCCTATATCTAAAATTTGAATAACATTTGATAATTCTGCATGAAAACCCATTTATTAAAATTAAGGAGGCAGGGTTTGCCCACTATTCCCCCTTATTTTTATCCCCCAAAACTAATCCTGAAAACGCCTTATCATAATGAATATTTAAAATTGAATAAAATCTGATAATTCTGCATGAAAAAATCATTTACCTGAAATTAAGAGAGAGGGGCAGGTTAGCCTCAGTTCCCCTCCCCATTATACTTATCCAATGAACATCCAAAACTAATCATGAAAACGCCTCATCAGAATGATCCTATATCTAAAATTTGAATGAAATCTGATAATTCTGCATGAAAAACTCATTTATATAAATTAAGGGGAGGGATATTAGCCCCTGTTTCCCCTCTTATACTTGTCGAATGAACTCCCAAAGCTAATCAAGGAAGAGCCTCATCAGAATAAGCTTATATAAAAAATTTGAAGTAAATCGGATATTTTTATCATGAGTTATCGAGTTACATGCATACATACATACAGAACGGGAAGGCACATGTGCTGTCAGGCTTTGATAGCTTGTGAGCGAAAAATTAAAGTATTATTTAGCTTTTAAAATTTAGCAATTTTGCATGAAAAGTTCTTTATATCTCTATTTTTAGTATATACTTCATAGATACATATATATTTTATTATGTTCGGAAGAGTATAACATCATTCAAATGCACTTGAAACTATTTTTTTCTATTGATCGTAATGTAATGGAGTGTTTTTGATTGTCTCTGTAATTAAATTATGCATCCGATTTTCATAAAATTTGAAATGACTCGACAAAATTGTGCAACAATTATATATTTTAAATTTCAAACGATTCATTTGGGTAGTTTTTACTCTGCTATATTGCGCACAGACGGACGGACTGAACGATGACTATAGGTGCTACGTATTTATATTTTTTATAACTAACAAGGAATGTCTCCATACAGGACATACTCAGAATATTTTGAAAAAAATACGAATTAAACTACTCATGTAGGTGATAAAGGATCAGGCAAATTTAGCGGCGGAATTACAATGGGAAATATGTAAAAAACATAAAATACATTGGAATAATTGGCGTGAAAAGCAGAAAGCGACACGCTATTTGGCGAGCAGCATATTTCCTCGCCAAAAGCAGACGATTTTAACGAATCTGAAAACTGATTTGAATTTACTTGTAGAATGTGCATTATTTAATGAATTTAAACTTAACCATAAAAGAATTTATTAATATTTTTATTATTATTTTATATTATGCATGTTCCTTGTTGCTACAGTTATTTAATTTTATTATTGAAAAAATATTTGTGTCTATTATGTTTTGCAAATACACTGCTCAAAACAATTAAAGTATATTGCAGTTTTAGGTGGATTTTGTATCTGGTAAACTTTTTAGCTCATTGATACATGGTCGACAGACATAGTAGGTTATATGAGGATAAATTACACATGTTTGGCAGAAAAAAATGCATTTTATTGCGCATTTGTGTACAAAAGGAAAAAAAGCACAATTTGTGCATATGAGAAAAAAAAGAATAAGAAAAGGTGTTTTCTTCAAAGAAAATCATTTTCAGAAGGGGGTATGGTTTCCACGGGCGGCCAGCAACGTTGAACACCTTTGAGGCATGGACTCAATGAGGCTATTAATGACGAGTTGGGGTATTCTGCCCCACTCTTCCAGAAGAGCTCTTTCCAGTTCTTGGAGAGTTTGTGGGGGTTGTTGGCGGCCAGAAACTCGTCTTCCTAGAACGTCCCAAACGTGCTCGATTGGATTCATGCCTGAAGAACACGCTGGCCATTCCATTCGAACGATTCCTTGCTCGAAAAGGAGATCCTCCACCAGGTTTTCACGATGTGGCTTGCAGTTATCGTCCATTAAAATGATGTTATCTCCGATTGCTGCAGCGTAAGGGACTACAATAGGTCTCAGGATCTCATCCCTATATCGGCGACCAGTCAGAGCTCCATCTCAAATGATGTAGAGGTCAGTGCGCCCGTCAATGGAGATGCCACCATACACCAACACTCCTGCACCGCCAAATCTGACACTTTCGTGCACGAACGCAGGATTATTCCTACTGCCACGGTCCCTCCAGATGAAAATACGCCTATTATCTGGATGCACAGAAAAACGGGACTCGTCAGAAAACAGAATATTGCTCCATTCATTTCTCCTCCAGTTGACATACTCGGTTGTCCACTCCCTGCGGTCGCGACGATGCCTTGATGTTAATCTAAAACATACCATCGGTCGGCGAGCATACAGACCTACAGCATGGAGCCGGTTTCGGACAGTCTGAGTTGAAATCGTGGTGCCTGTAGCCGAGCGAAGGTGTTGTTGGAGAAGAGTAGCGTTCATGTTTTGGTGTCTCCGAGCTGTTAACGCTAAATACCGATCTTCATTGGGCGTTGTTGTCCGTCTATGACCTTGCCCTTGTCTTCGGCCTGCACATCCACTCTCCAAAAAACGGTTCCAGATCCTAGAAATGACACTTTGTGACACTCCAATGGCTTGCGCTACTTCGGCTTGAGTTTGGCCCCCTTCTAACCCACCAACAATTCTCCAAGCTTCTGAATCTGTCAAATGACTTCGCTGAGACATCGTACTCATCGAAACAAAGCAATCACTGAATGCCGATCATCCTTGTCTTCATTCTCTTTTATCCAGTTGAAAGTCAAATTTCATTCGCTGCCGCTGAAGCGACGTTTTTGACGTCGAACTCAAAATTTGCATACTCCACAGTTTGAAAACCAGAAAAATTTGCATTTGTGATTCTCTTCTTCTATTTTCGGCAAAAAAAATTTCGTTTATATCTTTATTTTATATAAAACTTCAAATATCCTTTAATTGTTTTGAGCAGTGTATCTATTTTAAATTATAGTCAACCTGAGATTTCTTTTCAATTATTCAACTTATTTCCTTTATATTTGCATAGGGAAAAAAATGAAATCAGATTAAAAATTGCTAAAATGGATTAAATCTAAATATTTGCGTGCTTAAATTTCCAATCTGCCGATGAAATTTTTGTAAAGTATGATTTTTTTTGTAAAACATCCTTTGCTCTATTAGCTATAACTCGTCCTGTTCAGAATAATTTCCATTTTTTTGTACAACATTTTCTACTCTTTGAACATTTGAATTAATATTAATTTAAAACGTTCTATAAAGAAGGTTAAATAAACATTTCATCATCTTTTTTATTTCTGATTTAAATAAAATTTTGTCATTGTTTTATTCTCCGATTCACAATTTTTTTTTAACTTAATCGTCTTACCGGTTATAAAAATCGTTTTTAAGAAAACTGTCGTCGTAGATTTCCAATTAGAAAAGGTGGCTTCCATAGCAACATTGTTTAATCTTCTGGGACATATTTTTGACTTTGGAACAATTTTAATCAATTTAAATTTTGCTTTAAATCGTAAAATGTAACAATTAAATTTTGTTATAAGTACATATAAATGCACATGACAATACTAAACTTAAAGCAAAGTAAAAATGCAAAACTAAAATTAGTTAAATTAAATTTATTTAAACAAATTGGACATAGAAAAAATTTTCGTTAAAAAGTATTCGGGAGCGTAAAAGCGTATTTTTTAAAATTTCGTTTTTTCGCCAACCGGTGATAAATCGCCAAATAAACGAAATTTTCGTTATTTTTTTAAGGACATTCCATGGAGGTTCCGCCGAATTTTTTTATAAACATAAATACCCATATGAGAAGAACAGTCTGTATTTTTTTCAGATTTTTCCGAGTATGCCCGTATGGAGACCTTCCTTGTAAGACCTCACCTAAAAACGAATACATTGTGGATAACCCTGTAAAATCTAATGTAGCAAAAGTATTGAAAATGTCAAACATGTTTAAGTGGCTTATCGTAATAAAGTTTGATCTTTTCCATGGGGATATCATGTTTACTATTAGAGAAATTAAGATTTTTTTTTATAAAAACAGTCCTAAATTTTGCCATGTATTTTGCTTATAATTTGTAGAGCTTTTAATATTAATAAATGTTACTTTTAGAAACTATAACAAACAACATTGTACATAATACCGCGCTATAAGAATTAAAAAAATAATAAACATTGGAAGAAAAATATGCAGGTTTCTTAAATAATGTTCCACTGCGGATGCGCGAATGCAATGAAAATATAATGCACATAACGCATCAGCTAAATGTGTAGAACAACATTTTTGAAAGTCTAAAATATATTGCTTGAAAATTCTGATAATTATCGACGATAAAATATACTCGAATGAGGGGTTATATCCACGTGCAATACTTTGTACTTGCAGTAGTGTGTAACATATACTATATTAAGATACAGCTTTTTTTTTTTTTTTTTTTTTTTTTTTTTTTGAAATGAACACAATTTATTACAAAAAGCCTCTTAATCAAGTTCTACAGTTTGAACGTTTTTGCTACATTAGTTTATACAGGTTATCCAAAAGATATTCGTTCTTCTTCAATTTGACGATCCCCTATGGGGTTTCGCGGAAAAAAATCTTCACGGAAATCTATAACCTATACCATTCTGTTTACACGCCTTGAGTTTCAGGATAATTCCGCATGTAGTTTTCTAAATATTAAACAAAGCGTCTTAAATCGAAAGTGACTGGTCATCATCAGTCTTGAATGTGCCTCATTTGTCATGTTTGGCACATAATTTCCGACTTGTTTTCTTAGTTGTCAAAATATTTCTAAAATATAGGTTGCCTTTAATTTTTTTAGGAGGGGGTGGGTGGGGAGCTACATTAACATTCAAAGTTATTTTATGGTTAATTAATACAAGAACTGCAATAAAAAAAAAAACTTATAAAGAAACAAGTTTCTGCGGCATTTCTGAGACAAATCTGAAAGGGGAATTTTCGTAAGAAATTAATAGCGATAAAAAATTTGATTTAATCTATATAAAAGGTACCTTTCTGAGTCTTGAGTATAAACTTTATTTAATATTATGCTTTAAATTCTGATGAGCTGTGTATAAGATTTTAGCACTTTACATAAAATAAATATGTATTTTAGGAATATTATGACGATTAAGAAAAAAGGGACATCCTTCGAAAACAACAATCTAAAGTTAACAAGTTGGATGTGGCAATCCCAAAACTTTCTTCTATCTCATGCATATTAATAATTCAAAAGTCACTACCACAGTGCCAAAATTAAACAACAATCTATGCTCATCATGAGTATACTAAAGACATGAAATTCCGTGCATTAGTTCTTGAAATAGAACTATTGCGGATATGGGGGGAAATGCAAAAAGCGTGATCTGTTGAGCGTTTTATAACAAAACATAAACAGCAATAATATTTATCAAACTATACCTGAATCTGAAATTTCATGAAAAAAAAATCATGCATTAGTTCTTAGGATATAGAACTATTGAATAGGGAAATTTTCGTATAGCAGTGCCCAGTTATTGGGCTATTGATACCAAAAAATAAACAGAATTAATTTCACTGGATTCCGAATGTGAAGTTTCACGAAAATCAGCGCATTAGTTCTCATGATAGAGCTATTGCAGAAATCGTAAAAAATGCAGCATAGCAGCGCCACCTGTTGAGCGATTTACATTGAAACGTAAGCAACATCAATTCATATCAAAGAATAAATGAATCTGAAGTTTGATGGAAATCCGTGCATTAGTTATTTAGATAGATCTGTTGCATAAATCGTAAATTTTTATTTATTTATACATATGCTACAACAAATTTACCTGGTATGCAAATACTCTTTTTGCTCACTGTAAGTTCAACATTACTGAGGGAAATTGGAAGATTGACTTACAGCCTTGAACTGAAACTTTTCTTTATTCTCACACATTGAAAAAAAAAAGAAAAAAAAAGAAAAAAAAAGAAAAGAAAGAAAGAAAGAAAGAAAGAAATAGCTTGCTATTTGAGTAACGACATTACACTAGTCGGATGTGGCTATCCCAAAATTTTCTTCTATCTCCATATATGTTAATACTTCAAAATTCGCTGCCACAATGCCAAAATTAAATGACAATCTATGCCCATCGTGAGGATAGTAACGCTATCATCCGATGGAAACTATATCTGAGAGGATTTCCAAACTTTTAGTTGCAGAAAACGCAAAAGGTTTCATAAAATTGCTATTTTTATTTTATTGCAGTAAAGATATTTTTCAAATCTTTTTTCTTGTTTGTAATATTTTTCATTTGCTTTCTTTAAAGATAAAAAATTACATATTTTTTTCTTTATCATTCATTTTCATATATATTTTTATAATTTTTTTATAATTTCTCTCTCTCTCTCTCCCTCTCTCTCTCTCTCTCTCTCTCTCTCTCTTTCCTTTTTCTTTCTTTACACATATTAAGGTTTTTACGGGTCCTGGAATTTTAAGACTAGGAAATTCTTCGGTACTGGTATTTTCTTATAGAACATCTTCCCTTAAAAATGATGAAAATTCAAACGTTAGAAATTGATTTTTTTTAAGAAAAACATTCTGGTATCTGATCAGAAAAATAACGGTACACATACGAGCCCTGTATAAATAAGTATTAATCTTAAATACTCTCCCAGGATATGATTTTTATGTCCCTAAAAATCTGTTTTAAACCAGAAATTTGCTAGATTAATTTTTGAACAGGATTATTCAATCGGTAAATTTATTATAACAGATGTAATTTTTCCATTTTTGAATTTTGGGTGAAAAAAGTACTTATTGGAGGCTTCAGCCAATATATCCCTGGTTCGAATCCTGGCTCAGACTTTTTTCACCCACATGGAAAAGTTGCATCTGTTACAACTGATTTACCGATTGAAAAATCGTGTCATAAATTAATCTAGTATAATTTCGTATGCAGCATTTTCTGCAGTTTCCATATATTGACCTTCGATTTATTCTGTGGAGCTGATCCAGAGTATCAGACCAGATAAAGTGATCGTTGAGGTTAATTGGGTGAAATAGTCCTCCAGTGTTCGTGTTCGGGATAGCTCAGTTGGTAGAGCATTGGCGGCTTCAGCCATTACATCCCTGGTTCGAATCCTGGCCCGGACACTTTTCATCCAAAATTCAAAAATGGAAAATTACATCCATCACAAATTTGTTGTTTATATACATTTGGCAGAAATATTTAAAAAAAAAATGTTCCTATTCTTTAACTATATGTGCTCCAACGATACTTTAAAGTAATGCAGTTTTCAATCGCAATTAAAGCACACTCATTAAATGCATTCGTACATGTACATTATAAGAAAATACCAGTACCGAAGAATTTTCTGGTCTTAAAATTCCAGGACCCGTAAAACCTTATAATATGAAAAAAAAAAAATAGAGAGGGAGAGAAAGAAATTCTGAAAAAAATTAACCTTGAAGCAATTCTAAAACATTATTAACAATGGTTTACTGCATAATTTCTGCATCAAGCTCAGGCTCAGACATCAAACAATTTTTTTTTTTTTTTTTTTTTTTTTTTTTTGATTAAGGACCGGGCACATAGCACTAACTTCTTGTGGTCAGGCGTCGCTCTCTCTGATCTTTCGTGTCGACGCTTTGATGGATAAATTGTTTTTTCAGTGCACTGAATCTGAACTTCTAGAGAGAAATCGAACTAGAAATCAGTTGACAGCTTTACGACTGAAGATGGGGGAGATAAACTTTCCCTTCCTTTGTCAATTCGATACGATTCTTACCCCAAAAATCACTTAAAGAGGTTCCAAAACTAGCATCCTTTGTTCCGTTCGGAAACAAAGATTTATTGCTCTTTTAGTGTAACTGCAAGTAGTGCTGGTTGCCCGCAGCCTTAGACTCGCCTTTCAAACTGCCGAGTACGAACTCGGGATACGAAACTGTATTTAGGGGAGAAAATCGTGGCTAGCAAGAAAAAGAAAATGCAACAAATACTGCTATTTGTCATTCAGCGCAAAGAAAGGAAACACTCTGGTGTCTGGTCCAGCAAAGAAAAAGAAAGAGTTCGTTTTCCTGCCTCTGTCTCTGTTGATGGAGTAAGGCTGCGGGCAAACAGCACTATTTCCAGTTACGCCAAAAGAGCAATAAATCTATCTTTATTTCCGAACGGAACAAAGGTTGCCAGTTTTGAAACCTCTTTAAATGATTTTTGGGGTAAGAATCGTATCGAATTGACAAAGGAAGGGAAAGTTTATCTCCCCCATCTTCAGTCGTAAAGCTGCCAACTGATTTCGAGTTCGATTTCTCTCTTGAAGTTCAGATTCAGTGCACTGAAAGAGCAATTTATACATCAAAACGCCGACACGAAAGGACGAAAGATCAAAAATAGCGAAGCCTGACCACAAGAAGTTAGTGCTATGTGTCCGGTCCTTAAGACTCCGTTCAGATATTGCAATACTCTTCCCTTCAACTGAATTCTTGGAAAAAGTGGGGAAGTCTTTTGTATAAGATCCATTTGCGGTTTCTTCATAATAGAAACGAGGGGAATTAACAAAAGAATCGGGAGACAAGCAATCCACTGTACTTGACAGAAAGATTTTTCTTTTGCTAAACAATCGTCCCTTTCCTGCAAAACTCATTAAGATCAAAAACACCGCGTCGCCACAGCAAACGAGCCGACACCGAATTTCAAGAAGTGGTCAAATGTGTTTGGGCCTTAAAGCAAAGCCTTCGGATGGGCTTTGGAGTAAAGTGCATTTCAAGGTCAATCGCAGATAGAATTCCCTCAGATCAGATGGGAACGAAAATGCTCTCCTTTCTAGTAGAAGCGTTTGCCCGAAAAAAAGGACGGATCCGTTAAAAATTTAAAGGTGAAACAGAGTTAACACGTCCCATACAAATTCATGCACCGCTATCATAGGCCGTTTTCATTATCGTATTCTGGTCGGTCCACCTTTATCTTCAGGTCAAGGGCGACCAATGTTACGGAAATGATATTATGATATTAATCCGTTCTCAACTCGAATTTCTTCAGCGAAGGACGGACTTCATTGTTAGGAGAATTTATTTGCTGTAAAAAAGCTTGATGAAAAGTCATATATCTTTCAAATGGTCTTTCTTTTCCTAACATTCTGTGGTCAACAAAAAAATGAAAATAATCGGCAAAAAAAATTGTAATTTAACAAATTATAACATTTCATGGAAAATGAAATTCTAATCAATTTGACATGTTAGATTCAGATTCAAAAGACGAATGTTTAAGGATACCGGGTTCAGATTCGAGTTTATACGATGCAAATGGTCAACTGATGTTTTAATAATAATCAGCTCGACGCAGCTGTGATCGTTCAGTAGCTTCAGTCAGAACCCTGAGCCCACCTTTTCTCGCTTTCGGTGTCTTTGATTTAATCAATTTTCTGTTTAAATTTGTCTAGTTTCAACTTTTGATTACCCCCCCCCCCCCCACAATCGGCTTTAGACTCGTCTATTCGAGACGTAGATCGCGATCTATGAATCCGGATTCCGCTAAAGAGTCGCAATAAGAGAAGAAAAGCTAAAGTGTCACGGACGTTAAAAAAGTAGAAAAAAAATAAAATTTGGACACCACAAGATCTATTCTCGGCCGAAAACAACAACCATTTTCGAAATGGTTAAAAAAGCGGAGATAAACCTATCAACAACGCTCATAATTTTATTATTCATCTTGAACAATTACTTCCATGGTTACGAATATCGAAATAAACATCAAAGATAAAATAACGATAATAACGTATATGATCAGAACGAGTATATAAAAAATTGAATGATGCCGTTTCAGATCATTACATCATTAGATAATGCAATTTCGGGCTATTCTAATTCATTTGTTCTGTAAATGACTCGAATAGAGCCAAAATGTGTAAACACTCTAATAAAATTATTTTTTTTATTTTTAAAGTTTTCGTCTTACATTTTTTAGCAATTAAAAGAAGTAAATAAGGAAATCATAATTAGAAAGCAAAAAGATCCGACGATATTAAGGATTATGTTACATTTTCCATCCAATATATAACTGCCAAGCTGTCGCTAACAGTGTTGCCAGATGGGCTACTTATTTTAAATTCAGATTCTTGACTGACACCGCATTTTGGAAACAATAAAATGCGCCTCATTTAATGACGTATTGATAAAGGCGAAAACAAACGGAATTTTGCCGTTTCAAAAAAGTGGTGCGAATCAAGAAATCTGAATTTTTAAAAAGTAGCCCACTGGCAACACTGGTCGCTAATCTTCCGTAAAATGTGAATTAATTTGAACCAGGTTAATCTTTAATCTGGTCCAATCTTTTGAACCAGAAAATTTATTTCATTATTCTTTCTTTATTTAATTTCAGATTTCAACACAGAACTTAATATATATCATAAAAAAGTTATTAAATGTTTTAGATTTTAAAATCACAAGACTCTAAGAACTTCACCTTTTAAAAATAAACATTTGAATAAACAATTTTATTTTACTTGAGAGAGGTGTAACGAAAAATTAAAAACAAATATTATTGACATGTTTCAATTCCAATCTAATAAGAACCATAATCATAATAAAATTTTATTATTACACCTTTCAAAGATTAACAGAAGTTCATTATCGCTGTTACTATTTTTACAAAACATATTGCCTGCCATACACATTCTGAGAACAATTAAGTCCACTTCCGGCGCAGCTTGACTATGTAGAAAAAAATGTAAGCCGGATCTCGGCCGGTACGAGTCTGCTGAAAAGAAATAAGCCCTGATCAGACACCATGTAAATCTCTACGTTGGACATGTTACATTTTTGTCTTTATGTTGTCAAACTAGCATCGGCTCATGACACATATATACTTATTCTCATGAAAGTCATATTCAATGTAATTGGTGATATTTTATCGGCTTCAGCGAAATTATTGGTTTTCGCCGATAGGCCTGTTAGATTTTTTATATGCCTGGGCCGGCTGACCCGTTCAATCTTTTTGCCGGCCCGTTTGAAAATTCACCTTCATACCGCCGAGCCGGATACGGGCCTCAGGTCATCCTTTGGGCCTCTAATGTAGGTCCCATTACTGTAAAATAAATTCCAATTTCAGCATCTTTAGATGCATATTATTGTGCTTAGATGCATATTTGATAGACAGTTAAAATTATAAAATCACTATTAAAAGATCGTAAAAATGCTTGTGCTCGATAATTCGCAAAAATTAACATCTATTTACATCAAACTGTTTACTGCAATTGAGACGCTTGCGTATACACTCCAAGACAACTATGACAATGTGCAAATCCTGCACGACCCCTCTTAATGAGTGTTTACCAGAGGCTGGGCCTGAATACCCAAAGTGCATAAGATTATATACAACTGTCATCACTACTTTTTTCAAATAATCTTCAACTCATGTTATTGCAGATTTTGTAACTATTGTTCCCGACTAAAGAAGGTGACGATTAAAATTTATATTTATTGACGACAAAGTAAAAATCATTTATACACTGTGCTGTCTTGGGGTGTCAAACACCCCGCGCCAGTACTGCCAGATTAAATCATGGAACTATGAATAAAGGGAAAATAACATATCCTTATAATAGTGAAGCTTCAACTGTAACCGCTTTCACAGAGTTTTGATTACCACCGAGACAAACTGCCACCAGTAAACTTAAATAGAAATTTTCTCCTTATTTAAACTCCTTTTACTGAATATTTTCAGCCATAAATCATCTCAAAAACAGATATTCATTTTTACTGGTGGAAATATATTGCAACAGTAGTCAGTCCCTGCATTACCGCCATGTTGTGACAACCTAGAGAACCCCCCTTTCAGTGTCAGTGAGAAATATTACGATACCTGGGTAAATTGACACCACTAAAAAACAAAGAAATAATTAAACTGTGGAAACGAGAGAAAAAATTCGTGAAAAAGCCACTAAAATAAGGTACCTATTACTGGCAGAAGTTTGCCCCGAAAATAATCGGAAACTATTGATAAAAGAAAAAAGTTTTAACTTTGTGACAACCTTCTCAGTTACTTTACTCACAGGCCCCACCAGTGGCCGAGAGGTTCTGACCTCAAACTTGTAGACGGTAGGTGCTGGATTCGAACCCAATCGCGACCGTCGACCTAACCGTTCGGAGTTTTCCGTGGTTTTCTTCGAACCTTGCGTAAATAGGGGTTAGGTTCCCTTAGAAAGACCCCCACGGAGGGCATCCCACCCCTTAGGGCCTATATCCCATATTGTAGATGATTGGCCGGCATACATACAACAACTTTACTCACAACTGATTGACAATACCTATGTCTTATGTATCTATCCCTCCAAGCGTCTTGCAAATGGGTAAATTTGTAATGTTGTTTTCTCTGCATTTTGTCTTAATTGCTAATAAAATATTATTCTTTCAATATTACATAAAAAATCTTATTTAGGAATATAAATGTAATCCTTGAGAGTCTTAATCATTCTTCAATTCTTTGAAAATTCATTAAATTTATAGAATTATAATATCTTAAACATTGCTTACATTGCAGTGAAACCTGGAGCTTAGTGTACGGAATATTACGGGACAAACGCTTAGAGGGCTATATACCAATCCCCTCCTTTTTCCAAAACCACCCTAAACACACCTCACATAAATAAATAAATTCAGATGGCGCATAGAGTGAAAGTCGACAGAGAAATAAAATTAATAAAAATATATATGCGTTTTTACAATTTGTGCAAGCTTCACAAAGAAACATTAAAAAAAGAGCGAATATTAAAATTACTTAGCTACTGAGTTGCCAACGGGATAATCTTTCTTGCCTTGCATCCTGAATATTATGGTGTTGGCGTTATTTATGACGCCCGATTATCTGCACGAGGAATATAGGCCATAGGGGTAGTGCCCTCTGTGGGGATCATTCTAAGGGGACCTAACCGGTATTTAAGCAAAGTTCGAAGAAAACCACAAAAACACCGAATGGTTAGTCTGACGGGCGCGATTGGGTTCGAACCCAGCATTGTCCGTCTACCAGCTTCGAGATCAGATATCGCAGCCACTGGTGGGGCAAATGAATATTATGATTAGCGTAAAATATAAATCTGTACAGGGCCGACCTTGGACTATTATTTTTGAGATGTATCTTTTTTTTAAGAAAAATAATAGTGATATTGTTGCTTTGCAAAACGTAATACTTAAACATTTATTTTGATTCAATAAATCAAAGAACAATTAAATACTTTTAAAATCGACATTTTTATGTAGAGAGCTTCAAATTTATGATTTCTTTAACCATTATTTTCTTTTGTTGTAAACAAAAGAAAATGATCATAAAAAATTATAGCTTATCAAAAGCAGTAATATGGTTAGAAAATTTTGTCTCATCAAAAGTGAAATTGTAACACCATGAAAGAATGCACGTCGGTGTGCAAAAATCGTTGAAGCAATAGATGTTGGTTTGATAGCACACCTATTTGATAATTCTTTATTAGTGTTTGATATTATCTCCGTTTAGTTAAGATGTAATATTAATTTTCTAAATAAATGTGTGTGTTCTATTTTTTGTTCCTTTTTTTTTTTTTTTTTTTTTTTTTCCACCATTGTCCGTGAGGTTCTGACCTCTCAAAGGTACTGGGTTCGAACCCATTCGCGGCTGTCGGCCTAACCGTTCTGAATTTATTGTGGTTTTCTTCTAACCTTGCGTAAATACGGGTTGGGTTTCCTTAGAAAGACACCCACGAAGGGTACTCCCTCCCCTGGGACTATATCTCTCGTGTATCGCCGACAAAAAATAAACCAAACGTTCTATTTCTTTTTCTATAGCTAAGTATTAAATTAATCTATTTCCCTTTTATGTATCATTTTATTTCTCCCACATAATTCACACGACATTTTCTTTAAGAAAAAAAAATAATTATAACAATAAAAGAATATTCATACATGCTAACCTCTGGCTCTTTTGAATCAGAAATTTATTTCGCGAATGAAATTAAGTACATTGCAAATGAAAACCACATTTAATACGAGATATATTTAATTTAATAAATTTTCCTGTTCAAAGTATCATTTCTTGATTTATATATAAAAAAAAAAAAAAAAAAAAAAAAAAAAAAAAAAAAGCAGTGATGTTACGTATGAATGTTATTCTCAGCTATTTTATTCAATGGATTCTTTTCGCGTTGCAACTATATTTGTCATATTTTTAATTCAAAACTTTGCTAAAAGATATTCAAAACTTTCGGAATATTTTTAAGGTTATGTTTACATTGTAAGTTGATAACTACTATTTTCAAATGGAAAGTCCGGATTTATTTGACACGGAAATTATGTCATTAAATAAAACAATAATTTCTGTTCTAAAATACTGGAATTAAAAAATGAGGAAGTAATGTGTACTTCATTCATCTGCAACCTTCTTTTTTTTTTTTTTTTTTTTTTTTCAAATAAAATTAAACTAGCAAGTGTATTAAATAAAAGAATTAAAAAATTAACTACTTAGAAACAAGAAATATTCTAGTATTATTACTATTATTTCAAAGTATGCATGAGGTTAGTTTGAAATTAATCGGGAAGTTAGCAATTATAATTACCTAAGAACACTTAAGTACAGATGGCAGCCCCAAATGTTTTATATCCACTTCTATCTGCATGGATTTTTTTCCATTATTTTATTTATTTATTTATTTTTTTTTTTTTTTTTTCGTGCTACATTAGCCGATTTTGGAAAAATGAACAAAATATAAACTTCTTTTTAATTTATTCTATTACTGACAAAAAACAAAACCTTGAAATATTTAATTTTTTTTTCTTATAAATGTATCGTAGTACCAGTAGGATAAAAAATTTGGAGACTGCACTGATCACTAATGGTAAATTAGAATGTATTTTACATTTAAAATGTATTATAAATTCTTTAAAGTATTTTTTTCTTTATCACGTAAAGTATGTTATTGAATAAAGTCAATCTCATCATTCATACATAGAAATAGAAGCAGTAAGCTGTTACAATATTGTACAAGTTGCATCAATAACAATTTTTGATGACATCTAAGTATAAATTTATGTTTATTAGTAACAGAGCACTACCTTTTTCATACAGTGGTTAATCTTTTTCATTTTTCTTTTTCTTTTTTTTTTTTTTTTCTCTTTCTTTCTTTCTTTCATTCCTTTTTTTTTTTTTTTTTTTTTTTTTTTTTTCCAATCATTGTTCAATGAAAGATTTTTTTTAATACTCGGAAGTTACATTCGAAATCAAATGAACCCAATGAAAATATTCAAAATAATATGATAACAATTTGTTTAATATTATATGCAAAGAAACTGGGTGCTTCATTAAATCTTGTTCGAATTTCCTTTCGTCAAAATGTCTGTATTCAATTAAATTGTCTAAAAACAGTTACGGGCAAAAACAACAGATGGCAGCACCATTATTGTATTTATTTCCAGCTATTTCTGAATTAGCATTGGCCCCACCAGTGGCCGAGAGGTTCTGACCTCTCAACTGGTAGACGGCAGGTGCTGGGTTCGAACCCAATCGCGGCCGTCGGCCTAACCGTTCGGAGTTTTCGTGGTTTTCTTCGAACCTTGCGTAAATACGGGTTAGGTTCCCTTAGAAAGACCCCCACGAAGGGCACTCCCCCTAGGTCCTATATCCCTAGAGTAGATAATCGGACGACAAAAAACAAACAAACAAACAAACTGAATTAGCATTGTTATTAATTTGCATATTTCTTTAAAATTTTAATAAATTGTTATCAGAGCAGGCCCAATGCGTATACGAAGTGTGCCACCACACTGTGGGGGGGGGGGGGGGGGGAATCGGAAAGCCGACAAACAGATGAAAAAGCGCCTACACAAAAGCACTGATAAACATTATTTTACGAAATCTACTTATGAGTGTATTTCGATTCAAACTGCTTATTTTCCGATTTATTTTTAAATTCATTTTTGCTCTCATATGCATCAAACTGGCAAATTGTCTTATTCAGAAACTACTCAAGGTGCCGTAATCGTCGATTCTTTGATAAATGCAGAAAATATTGCAAAAAAAGCAATCAAAAACGGCATTTTGAACTGATTTTTCCGAAGCGGGAGATTTGTGGACGAAAAAAAGGGTCATACTCACAAGGAAGGTCTCCATTGGGGGCATACTCAGAATTTTTTGAAAAAAATACGAATTAAACTACTCATGTAGGTAATAAAGGATCAGTGAAAATTAGCGGCGGAAATACATTATTAAATATGTAAAAAAATAAAATAGTTTAGAATAATTGGCGTGAAAAGCTGAAAGCGACACGGGATTTGGCGAGCAGGGCATTTCCTCGCCAAAAGCAGACGATTTTAACGAATCTGAAAATTGATTATTTATTGGTTTCACTGTTAAAAATCTGCAGCATTTACTGCAACGTCACTCCACTACTTTTATAGAATATCTCTCTTCTGACCAATGAGAATGCTCCATAGCAGGGTGAATTGACCGTGTCATACACTGTTAAAAAACTGCTGCATTTTGTTGCAACGTACTCCACTGCTTGTATATAATATCTCTATTCCAACCAATGAGAAAGTTCCATTTCACGGCCAAGTAACCGTTTTCTATACAAGCAAGGGAGTGCGTTGCAACAAAATGCAGCAGATTTTTAACAGTGTATTTTTCAATTTGGAACAATTTTAATCAATTTAAATTGTGTTTTAAATGATAAAATATATTAATTTCATTTTGTTATAAGTACATATAAACGTATATGACAAAATTACACTTAAAGTAAAGTAAAAATGCAAAACTAAAATTACTTAAACTAAACTTATTTAAATAAATTGAACATAGAAAGTTTTTTCTTTAAAAAGTATTCGAAGCGTAAAAGTGTATTTTTCAAAATTTCGTTTTTTCGCCAACCGGAGATAAATCGCCAAATAAACGAAATTTTTATTATTTTTTTACGGACGTTATAAGGAAGTTCCGCCGAAATTTTTTTTATAAACATATATAACTATATGAAAAGAACATTCTGTAATTTTTTCAGATTTTTCTGAGTATGCCCGTATGGAGACCTTCCTTGTCAGTGTTCTCGCTGTCGCTCGCCAATGCGCCAAATTGCGACTAAATTCTTCTTTTGGCGAGTAAACAACCGATTCGATTCGCCAAATTGCTAGTGCTCAAATGTTGCTTTTTCGTTTTTCATACATATTCATATATACATATATAATATGTGGTATTGTCTGAATAATTTTGGATGTATTTATAAAAGTATTTACATATTAATATATACATATTTTTTATATTTGTAGCGGATAGGTGAAATTAGATTAATAACCATCACTGTCACAGTTATAAAAACTTACGTTATTTTAGAACATATTAAAAAATGGGGTGCATTAAAGATAATTTTCTTTTGTGTTACACGGCGAATCTATTTGGCTAATACTTTTTTCATTTGGCGAATGTTTTTTATTTTTAATTAGCCAAATTACTAACGTTAGTCAAATGTCAGCGAGAACACTGGTCATACTGAGTAGATAATTGTTTATAAATCAAATTCTAATGGATTGAGTACAAAATGACATCACACGGCACCTCATACGTCTCTTCAAAAATCCACTCAGCCAAGTTTCATGTTTCTACTTTTAAAAATGTGTTTGAAATTGTATCATAAAGTTTCGAGCTGTTGAAGGTAGAAAAGTGTTTTTTTTTTTTTTTTTTTTTTTTAAATACACCGTTAAAAGAAAGGTTTTTTTTGGGATGATATTGTGCTAAGCCTTTTTATTACATACACAGACATATGCCAAAGCGCAATTTTTGGCTTAATGATTTATTATTGTAAATTAAGGCTGTTCTTAGATAAAAATGGGCAACTGTATTGTATGACATAAGTTTTAATTTATTTTTGTTTGGACATGAATGAAATTTGCTGATGGTGTTGTTCAGAAACTATCTAATCGCTCTCGAAAATGAGTGCGTATTAGATTCCAAGTTTTTCTTTTTTTTAAATCACAATAGATTTTTCAGAAAATAGAGTCAAAGCGGACGTTTTGAACCTACTTTTCGCACAAAAGAAGAATAACCACTCAAATTGTGTTGAAAAATGCACTTGTCACGTGATCAAAATCGCTTATAACTCAACAGTTAATTTTTTTTAATTAAAAAGGGGGGGGGGATTTTGTTTGATTCCAAATTGTTTTCATAGTCCAATTTCATATCTTTCAGCTAAAAGATGAATTTGTAAATGTGTCAAAACGTTTTGCGCTTGTTGAGCAGAGCAGTTGAGAACAGCTTTAAGAGAAAAAAAAAAAAAAATGTACACCCCCCCCCCCCCAACCCGCTTTTGCTTAATCCTTTATCTACCGCCTTATGAATTCATGAAATTTTTACATTTTAAAGCATTTTACGCAAATTGTTTAAACTAAATTAAAAGATTTACATAATCATTTAATAAATATTTAAAGGATTTTAGAAGGATTGAAGGATTTAGAAGGATTAATTAAATTTGAATTTACTGGGATTTTGTGCAATTTTTATAACTCCACTCAAATCTTATATATTTTAATTATTTTCTTAGTATTTTGTTGAATTATAAAATGTACAAAGATGATGTTCTTACAATATAAATATAGAAATATTTCCGCATTGAAAAATACCCATCCCCCTCCCTCAGCGACAAGAAAGCTGAAAAGATGCAAAGGCAAAAGAAATCATCCTTTTAAAAATATTTTTGTTTTGTGTGACCAATAATGCTTTTGGAACAAGATAAAGTAATGTATCTGTAACTCATTCTAAACAGTATTACAACTAACTGATGTAATGGACCATATTCTTCGTTTTGATTCGAGGCTACGAAAATTCGTCTGCTTGGGAATAACGTTCATAAGCGCGTCATTGAAAAGCATTGTGGTGAGAAAATTTATGCTTATATTTTATTTTTAAATGAAGTTTTAGATTTTTCCAAGAACAGGTTTAAGTTAGACATTAATTCTTATCTCTATTTTAAAGCAATTGCATGCACATTTTTCATTTTATTTATAAAATAAAAAAAATTAAAATTTTAATTAATAAGTATATATAGTTTTAATTAGTATATATATAAATATTTATCAAAAATAATTCGTACGGAATCAATCTGCAGCATTTTACGCATGTATTTATCTGTATTTAAGCTGTATCAAATGACACAATAACGAAACAAACGCGCTAGCAGACGTTTTTTTACACCACGTGATTCCCAATGTGACGTCACAAGAATACCGTCCATAAGAGAATTTTATAATAAGTTATTTTAATGGTACTTATATGTACCGTCGGTAGACAAAGAGTTAAATCATCTTTGACGAAGAATTTTTTTTTCAAAAGGGTGAAATAAAGGCCCTTCCTTCCCCCCCCCCTCCCTCCCATCCAATGGCGCCAACTTATATGGGCACGTGGGGCCTGAGCCCACCCAATAATTTTGAACTCTAGCGTGCCTAATTTTCATTATTCTATTTATTTATTTATTATTTTACTATTCATGTTTCTCCCTAGAACAAAATTTATTCTACCAATGACTGCGCATTTTAATTCTCCGACTGACAGCTATAGATCCAAAATGATTGAAATGTGCATGTTTAACTTTCTAGTGCTTCAATTTGTAGCCATGTTCATGGCGTGATGACATTACAATAAATATTTTTGTCTTTATAAGGAAAAACGCATGAGAATATGATTTTAAAAAATTGCAACTATCGTAAAACATGATAACTTGAATTAAAAGTCTAATCTTTCCCCAGCTGTCCACCTTTCACAGCAAAACAAACCTGTTGTACCATTTTACCAAAATATCTTTGAGCCCACCCAATATTTTTGAGCCAACCCAATATTTTTCAAAAGTTGGCGCCACTGCTCCCCTCAACGATCAGGACATGCGCTTTATTGTTTGTAAATCTCTACCAAGTGAACAAAAATTTGTAATAGAATTATTTTATCTGGATTTCTTATAAACAGGAGCCAAGAGCTCAAGGTATAAATCAACATAAGTTTGACAATGCAAAATTGTAAAACTGGGGCTTATTTTTTTAACCCATTAACGCCCAGCGTCCTCATTTGAGGACGGTTACAAAAACAGCAAGAAAGCGGTTTTCCCACCAGTAAAGAGGAAGAAAAATATATACCTTCTTTCACGAGACAGAATCCTCGATAAATTCAGATAAAAATTAATTTGTTTTTAAAAGTGGTGGGAAATACAAAATTTAAATTTTAGCGAAGAAAATAATTCGGGCGTTAATGGGTTAATTAATTTATCTGCATATAAATTTTATTTTATAATCGCCTTGAGGAATTATTTTATTTATCTTTAAATAATTTTTTTGTCTTTAGTACTGCAATGTTGATTTTTTTTTATGATATCTTACTCCAATACCCTATAATTTAAATGGATTTATACATTTATAATGACACTTTCTTTATCCAATTTTGAGCGCGGCGTTAAGCTATAGAATTCAGAATACTTTAGATATAGTTTTCTTCGGATTGTTTGTTTAACTCTAGCATGGACACCAGTAGAATAAATCTTCCATGAAGGAGCAAACTTTTTTTGGGGGGGGAGGGGGGAGGGGGGGAATTTTTTTTTATTAAGCGTATTTCTTATTATTATAAATACAATTATTATTTTTAATCATAGTTTTTTAAGTGTTTAATTAATCTAGATTACTTTTTAAAAAGTTTGGTAGTAAACTTACTGTTGAGGCCTGTATACCATTTGCCTTTCATTAAAATTAAATTTTTCCAAATTAGAATTCCCTCTCTATTTTTTCTAAATTAAAATATATGCCCCCATATTATTTTTTTTCTTCTCTTTTTCATTTATTTGCCCATCTTCTGTTTTCAACTCTGTAGGTAATAAAAACATCCCCCGAAATGTTCCCACACTTAAAAAAAAAAAAAAAGGGACAAACCCCTGTCCCAATAAATAAATAAGTAAATACATGATGCCTGCAAGTGACGTTGTAAAAAGCGACTAATGTCCACCTCAAACAAGACCACCCATATACCAGCTGCAATCTTGCTTTGTTAAAAAAAAAAAATTATTAGGGTAATTTTACTGCCTGAGAAAATGTTAACAATACCGTTTTTAAGAAAGAGAGCAGCAAACTTTAAAATATCCCTGAATATATGTTTTACTTTGAATAAAGACCTCCCCGATAACGAAATTTTTATTACCGCCATAAAACAAGAGGCTAAAATGTTTTCTTCCCTTTTTCCGTGGGAACCGCAGGCTGAGAAGTTCTTACACCTGGCCCCTTCAGAGGGTGGGGATTTGTGTCACGTGGTTTAGTGTTGCCCTGTTATGTCCTTATATGGTAATAGGAGAGGGAGAAGTTACTTTGAGCCAATGATAGCCCATCCCGGTACGCACGAGGAGAAACGGGCACCCGTGTTGGTAGTAAGGGAGCCCCGCAGTTAAGTTTATTCCTGAGAATTGGGATAGTTTTTAGTATTAGAAGAGTCCGGTCTACGATGAAGATGTAGACTTTAGTGGCTGCTGGGTGCCCCCCCCCCTTTTTAGGGAGAGGGGGAGATGTATGGAATAGGATTCATAAGAATTTTTTGGCACTTGGCCTCCAGACTGGATAGAGTCAAGACCTCGCTTTTCCTTTTTTTCCAACATCCAAGCCCTTCCAACGTCTGTGCAGGTACAGAGATATTTTTCAAAATCTGGATTGCCTTGGATATCCCTAGCTGGCAAGAGAGTATGGCTGCACCAGTGGGCTCGAGTTTACCGCAAATTTTTAAAAAGCGGTTACCGAAGTGAGAGAAGCTCTGAAAAGCTACACCCGTTGTCTAAATAGGACAGCCATGTCTTCCATTCCGGTAAGAGGGATTTTTGAGTAAAGGTGAGAAAATAGTCATTTAAGTGGAAACCTTCGCCGATTCCAATTTCATGGTTTACAAAAGTTGGAGACGCTTTAGTAAAGCAAGGGCCTCCTGAACAAAAACTCTAGAAGTCTTTTGAACTCCCCATATCGTCCAATAAAGTGTCGGAGGAATCCTTGAGGGGCGGTAGAATAATGTGGAAATCTTCAATGGCGTCGTGCAGGAAGATGTAGTGCTGACTGTTTTGCAAACAAATTCTATTAATCAGACTAATGGTCTTAACTTCATAAGGACTATAAACTAACTCGAAAGGGTGAGTTAAGCTAAAGTAGTAGTACTTCCATGTCGTCCAAGGGTAAGCATATTTTAATGCTAATCTTGATCTGTAAAATTATGTTTATCTTTTATATAAGTAAATAATTTACTATGAATAAAAAAAAAAGTGTGTATGAATATTTATAGGAGGAGATCCTCATTATTTGGGTAAACAATTTTAGAATTATTGTGTGTATATATGTATAAAAAAAAGGAGGAGATGTTATTGATTGGGTTTAATTATATATGTAATAAAATAGATTTGTAAGTGAAAAGTGTATGTATATTTCTTGTATTTTTACTCTTTCTCTTTATTTAAATAATAAGGAAATTTGATTAACTTTAACTCAGATAAAAAAAAAAATGTCTTGTTTTGTTTAGCAGTTAAAATTTACCTGGATATAATTTCAGCTTATTCTAAGATTAAAAATGAAGTAATTTTCATTCCAATAATGTACTTGAAGTCTAATACTTAAATGAAATGTTTTCTTAATCTTCTTAGAAATTTTAAATGGATATAGATGGACTTACTTTATGATCACTTTACAAAATTCTTTTATTAATTCTAGTTTAAAATGGAAAATATTTAATTGATTTTTCTCAAGAATTGATAGTTGTAATAATAACACCCAGGAATTTTATATTTAATTCTCATACTAATGCATTTTGAAGATTCTAAATGAAATAAAATGAGTTGGTAATTCACAAGGCAATAAAAAAAAAAAAAAAAAAAAAAAAAAAAAAAGGGATATAAAAGTACTGCTACTATTCTATCAGGGTCATATGCCATTACTTGTGTTGTAGGATGATTGTTTTAATATTGATATTTTTGTTTATTTTAAAAAAATTTGTCTTTCTTAGCTCTCTGAATATCTGAGAAATTTCAGTCTTTCATCCTCTCTTTCTAAAATTTAATTAATCAGTACTTGTAGTTCTTTCTTAAGCATTGATATGTATTTTACATCCTACAAAACAGTAGTGGTAGAGTTGGGATCATTGCCACAAGCTTACAGTGAATTAGAGATCTGAATAGGTTGAGAATTTTGTTGCACCCTTTTTAAGTTGTCTCCAAGATATTTTTAATTATGCAAAAATGGGGATGTTTTCATTAATTTGTAAATTAACTAATGTGGTCGTGTAACTTTAAGTTACTTCTTTAAATTCCTCTTTTCCCTTTTTCAAAATAATTATGGAGTTCACTTTGAATTTAATTGTTTTATAGCAACAAGATTCAGGTAGGTGGAAACTTAGTTCAGATCTCAATTAATTTAGTAGTCAAGTTGATGAAATAATCTATTTACTGAACCCATAATATATGAAAATGACTATTATTTAATGGAAACTTATGCTTAATGTTAAGAAGTAAATTATGAATAAGATTTCAAAATATAGTTACTAAAAATTGTGGCAAAAGATCCCAACATTACTTACTAGTAAACTAATTTCTTTTTTGGTAAATATTCTCACAGAGAAAGCGATTCATTCAAAAAATGAGAAGAAATTTTCTTTTCTGGAATTATTTGAAAAAAAAAAACTGCGTTTTTCATTTTTTTTTCTTTTTAAGTTTTCCTCATAAAAAGAGATGTTTTTACAAAAGATATTTAAATAAGAAATTTGTTCATGATTCATATTTATACAGATATTTAAATATGAAATTTGTTCGCAATTTTCATGTACTAAATAACGAGACAAAATCAAAGATTTCTTCTTTACTTTCATAGTTGCTATTTACTGGTATAAGGCTGTCCAACCTGGCGCCCGCGAGATACCAGAAAATTCTTACAGAAATCAAGATCTTATTGAATAAGAGATATTCAAAGTTTTAATAAGATATTTTTTTTTCTTTATGTTTTCGGACACCCGATTGAATAGCCCTGTACAAGTAGTTCTGCCAAAGATCTTAAAGGTATTGCTTTAATTAATTGTGTGTTTTTTTTCATACGATACCATATGTTGTGCCTCGTGTTTTACTGCTGTGTCGTAATGATGTTGTCGTAATGACGTTATATGTCGTAATGATCATATTAAGGCTGATAATTACTGTGAAATTAAAATTTACATTTAGAGACTTGATTTTACAATTTTTCAAATACAAATATGGGATTAAATTTAGAAACTTACACCTGTTTTTGAAACACTTTAAATTAATATCTTAAAGAATTAGTAACAGTACGAATAAAAGTTAAGAATATTTAAAAAAAATTAAGAACATAATCAAACAGTTTTGTGTGTGTGTGTGGGGGGGGGGGGGGGGCACAATAATGTGTGCTTGCACGGACGTCAAAATGTGATTGTTATACATCATTCCAAGCTATAGACTTGCTGCTACAGATCTCAAAGCATCCCAGACACGCCCCCCTAAATCAGTCAGTCACCAAATTAACTGAATTTGAAAACAAATTAAATGTTAATAAAATATAATGTAAATTTCATTTCTTTAACTACAAGAAATAAATCTCTTAACACTTTTCATACATTTTCTTGTAGTGTGTGAACAGGGAAGAGATATCCGCTTTTTAGCACACAAGTATATTCTTATGAAAAAATGTTTTCTTTTAAATAGCAAAAATATTCCTATTAAATAATATAACATTTTCTTTAACATAATATTGGTGAGCAAGAAAGCGGAAATTCCATCCCTAGTGTACTACTAGTCGTAGTTGTAGTAATAAGGGGAATGGTAGTAATAATAGTAGACGTAACATTAGTTATATTATCAGCAGCCGCACAATTCAATGGCTAGCGAGGGAGGGGTCCAAATGCTTTGAATTATAAAGTGAAATTGTGAGTAATTTTGTAAAATAGTCTTCGCTTTCATCAGTTAAGGCTCCTGTCCCTGCAAGCGAAAGCACTCGCGAGCTAATGCTATTCCTATAAGGAGGTTATTTTCTAACAACTCATTTGCAATTCAACATTTTTTTCCCTTTAGATTTGCTGAGGTCCCTCTCGATATCGTTCTTTTTTAATTTTGGTTGCATATATTTTTTTAATTGACACTTTCATATTCGGAACTGGTTTTGAAAGTGAAAGAAACTTTATAAAAAAATATCTGCAATCGAAATCGAAAAAGTAAAGAAAGAGCCATGTAGAGAGAGACCTCTGCTACCCAATGCCAGTGTTGCAAGATGGGCTACTTATTTCAAATTCAGATTCTTGAGTGGCACCACTTTTTCGAAATAGTAAAATACGCCTTATTTAAGGATATATTAATAAAGGCAAAAAACAAACGGAATTTTGCCGTTTCAAAAAGGTGGTGCGAATCAAGAAATCCGAATTCTAAAAAAAGTAGCCCACTGGCAACACTGCCAAATGCAAAACAATATTTAAAAATGTCGAAATGCAAATGAGTTATTAGAATCTAACCTCCTCATAGGAATAGTATTAGCTCGCAAGTGACTAGGTTAACAGAACATTACAAAATTAGTGATGTCCGGAGCATTTGGACACCCTCGTTGTACCAATATAGCAGCAACTCTCAAACAACTTACGGAAGATATCTCAATTCAAATGCATACTTATGGGTAACAATAGTCATATTTCTCTCAGACAATAACCAAAGCGTTACTGAATTTTTCATTTCTTCTTCTGTCTGCAGTTCTGGTTAAATGTAAGATTTATTACTACATAGAAAGTACAGTCAAAATCATCTGAGTCTAAACAAAACAATGAAAACTGAATGATTGCATTCATTTTATAAAACAAGTTCTATCCTCCAATAAAAATAAGTTTCGGATTAAATATTTTCCGAATTGCACCTTATCAAAAGTTTCAAAGGGAATACTATAAATAATGATTTTAGCAACGGACTGTAGAGCCAAAATTTCCATTCTTAATTTTTCTGCATGATATTTTTTTTTCTTTTTATCACGCAATTTAATGATTTCAAAAATAGAAATGAAATGTGGACTTTCTTATTTATTTTTTTATCAGCAAGAAATAAATTTGCTTGATTTTTTTACGAACTACCTCTGGTGTATGCATCTAACGCAACAAAATTTGAAAAGACTAATCCAGCATTGATTATTCTTTAAATTTTTGCTCAGCAAAATGTATAAAGCTAATTACTTATCCATAATAAAATAGAATCATGAGTTAATAATGGTTAATGAATCGTTAAAATATAGCAGTAGAATATTTGAAATTTTTATTGCATAGAATTTAGGTAAAATAATATTTTTTATCCAATCACAATTTAAATATTTTACACTGGCCACCGTGAAAATTAATTGGATTTATTTACTTGTAATGTACTGGTAGGCATGCTTTCGCAAAAGAGGATAAAATCTGAAGGAAAGAAGAATAGGGTGTAGGTGTATTAGCTTCCCATATCGGCAGGCCAAGATAGACTGCTCTGACATACCCGTAATTTAATATTTTTTATTTTTATTTATTTTTTATTTTTTATTTTATTTTATTTTATTTATTTATTTATTTATTTTTTATTTTATTTATTTATTTTATTTTATTTTATTTTATTTTATTTTATTGCATAGGATAGCTGAGGGCAATCTACAACCGGTCATGCTTCTACCTTTTCGATTTTGGTTATAGATTTTTTATATTATGATAGTTTCAATTTCTGAACCGGTTATGAAATTGAAGCTATCCTAATATTTAAAAAAAATTATAACCAAAATCGAAAAATTCAAAGCTAGCCTTTTGGCTAGCCGTCCTCAGCTATCCTTTAAAAAATAATAAATAGTGAAAAAAATATATATTTGAGCAAGATAATTGAAATTAACGCCTCCATAGACTTAACATTATCATTCGGGTCTTTTTTAGTGACTCGTGTATGCTTTTAACTATTAACTCTTCCGAGGACGATTGCAACAAATGTAATTACTTAAATTACTTCGATAAATTAGCTTCTTTATCGTGTTGCTTACTTTCAAAACATTTCAATTTCATGACAATCATTTTAAATAAACTATTTACATTTATTTTTTATTAACAAAGTTTTCCCAGTATAAAGTTAGTTTTTAATCTAAAACTTTTTCGTAACATCATAATCATTAATGATCATATTTCACTCCAAAATAATATTTATTATTATAAATATTAATTCATTTACTATAAGCATTTATAATCAGAATACAAGTGGAAAAAACTAAAAAATCCAAAATAAATGAATAGAATCTCAAATCACTGCAAATTAATGTTTACGTCTGCTATGAATGTAGCCATGAATCAAGATATCTGTGTGTCTACAAATTGGGTGTATGTTTGGCTGATGGCAAATATTTCACATCGTAGTATCAAACAGGAAGAACAAATTATTTAATTCATTTTTTATTAACAAAGACCATACAAATCAAGTCCTGATTAATTTTTACAAAGAATAGTTTGTTGCATAGTTGTTAAGACAATTATATCGCAAACCTTTACATGAAGAAGTAATATAACAGATGATCGATTGAGAAATCAGGACACCAATATTTTTCTATAAAACATAAAAACTATTTTAATCATATTCATAATATACAAAATCTACAAGAATATAAAATTAAATTGTATAAAATTTACATTTACATTTCATATATAATCATATTCATAATGTACAAAATCTACAAGAAATAAAATTAAATTGTATAAAATTTACCTTTACATTTCATATATAATTATATTCATAATATACAAAATCTACAAGAATATAAAATTAAATTGTATAAAATTTACATGTACATATCATATATAACCATATTCATAATATACAAAATCTACAAGAATATAAAATTAAATTGTATAAAATTTACATTTACATTTCATATATAATCATATTCATAATATACAAAATCTACAAGAATATAAAATTAAATTGCATAAAATTTACATTTACATTTCATATGTAATCATATTCATAATATACAAAATCTACAAGAATATAAAATTAAATTGTATAAAATTTACCTTTACATTTCATATATAATCATTTAATACTATCCGTTTCTTTTAATCTAACAATAGCGAAACGGAAATGCAATTCTTTTATTTTATTTTATAAAAGCATCGTAGACATGCCATTCTGATTGTCTGATGAGTAGTACCAATACATGGTTCAACTTAGTATCAAATCAGTGTAATTTCCACGATTATACCAAGAAATGGAGTTTTAGATAACTAAGAAATACCATATTTTGGTACTTCTCTTTATTTTACTGCCTATGTTGATTTCAACATCGTACGGAAATTTTTAACAGTGTATCCGATTGTTTTATATTATACAATCTTAATATGAAACATGAAAAGTGCATTACCTTAATTTTGCGCGTAATCGCCGCGGCTTAGTTAAGTCTTTTTCAAACCGGAAATTTTACTGTAAAGAAGAAGTCCAATAAATGCTAAGCAAAAATAAGTGACATTTTATTTAAAATAAATTCTGGGAGGAAATCGACTTATTTGAGGTGCGGCGGATACGCGCAATATTACGGTACACAAATGTGATAATAAACTTGTACCAGTATTTTAAATGCACATTGAAATCTAGAGATTAAAATTTTTAAAAACACGAGGGGGAAAATCTTACTCGAATTATGGTACACTGGCCTCCAAAAATTAAGCATGTTTACATAAGTACAGCATGTTTTTCAAAGCTCCTCATAAAAAAAAAATAGCAGTAACAATAAACTCCATAGTTTAAAATGATAATAATGATGGACTTTAAAAAAACGTACGCAAAAGCGATAGTTACCACTTTTATTTTACAGAAAAGAGCACAAAAACTTGAATGAAAAGACAAATGGATAAGTGCGATCGCAGTTCGCACAGATGGTTTTGTTTAATGTTTCTTTCAAAGCAACCTTTATTCATTAATTCATATAGCCAAATTTAGTTTTATAGTTATTGGGTTCCTACATTGATGGTCTGTCAATTTTCAACTGTTGTTGGTAGTTTTGTTGACAGTAGAGTTTAGCAATGTCTAGGAGAAGTCGTTTGCTCAATTCGAGTAGCGGATGGTCAGATGGACGGAAACGGTTGTGTCAGAGACTGATGCTGATAGACATTTCAATGTGTCTCGCAGTGCGGTCAAACGACTCTGGGACCAATTTCAAACCGAAGATACTGTGTCCATAAATCATGTTCCAAGCCAACCACGAGTTACAACACCCGCAGAAGACCGTTTTCTAGTTCTTTTGGCATATGAAAGAAAAGACGCATTACTGCTCCGTAGCTTGTTGCAGATCACATTGTAACATCAGGGCGAAGAATCTCCGCTACTATTGTGCAGAGGCGCCTTTACAATGCAGGTATATATGCAAGGCGACCAGTTATGTGTGTGTCCCCCTTAACGGAGGACAGAAATCGCGTCGCTTATGGTGGACAGGAGAACACACTTTCTGGACCAGGCAGCAATGGGTTTCTGTACTTCTTACAGGAAAGTCCTGTTCACACTGGAAAGCGATTCAGCTGTTTAAACACACAGGTGCAGAAGTGGTGGAATCGTGATTTGAGCAGGATCTCACTCGCTGATCACAATGACCTGCATGTGTTCCATGGAGAAACTCTAACTGGTGTAAGATATCGGAAAGAGAACCTTGATCCATATGTCCGGCCACAGGCTGGTGCTACTGGCAACGATTCCATTCTGATGAATAATAATGCACGATCTCACCGAGCTATGGTTGTTGAGAATCATCTTGAGGTTTCATGGTCTTAAGCGAATGGAAGACCTAAATCCGATAAAACATCTTTGGTACTATCTTGGCAGACAAGTTGCTGGCTTAAGTGTTCCTCTGAGGTCGTTAGATGATCTGAAAGAAAGTTTACTCGACGTCTGGTTCTCGCTTCTCATTTTGGTGTCTGACAACTTAATTAACAGCATGGAAAGTCCATGCTTCTGATGCATTCAAGTTAGGGATGGACACATTCCTTATTAGAACCCATTTTTGTAATGTTTCTATGGCATTTTATTAGATACTTTGTGTTGTACTGTTTTCTCCAAAAATGCACTTCTGCACCAACAATGCATTTTTTATTGTAAATCATTTTTGCGTTTAACTTATGTAAACTCCTATGTCGCATTCAATATATAACAGTTTAAAGCACATTTCTTCCAAAATTCGTTGTTTCTACAGTCATTCATTTTCAAGTTTGATCCAAAAAACAGCTGTATATTAACATTTAAAGGCCAGTGTATTATTCATTCAGCAAAGCAATCTACAATAAATTAATTTGATTTACTGCTTCATTTTAAGGGGGGGAAAGGGAAAACATTAACCATAATGAAACTATTTCCCTATTTCCTTTGAACAAATAGTACAGGAGAAACAGTACAGCAAGGAATTTTTCCTATGTACAGTGATATCTGAATTGCTTTCATCACGTGATACTGTTTTTTTCCCCATTGTGTTTTTTAAGTTTATTTTAAAAAGATATATAAATCGTATCTAAATACTTGTTTTTTTATACTCTATAACATCCACATTAAAGTGTAAAATGTGCAATTTCTACATTGAGGATATAAATACACACACACCAAAAGCAGAATTTCCTACTTTTGAAGTCGCTTCAAAATAATATTTATGCTTAAAATACCAGCATACAGGGTGTCCCAGAACTTCGTGTACAAACTTTGAAGGGTGGTAGAGAACATTGTTTAGAACCATGATTACATAGGAAAGCATGGGCGTTTGTGTCAGCGGTCAGGCCTATTATTCAGAGGTCGGTGCGTGCACAATGGATGATATCATTCATTGAATTCACAAGAACCGCCTCTACACACTGTCAAAACTGACTGAAAAAAAATCTTTTATAACATATTCTAAAAGTATGCATTGATATTGATACTGGTGCTAAAATTTGTAGTTCCTGACTTATATGAATTTCAGTTGTTAATAATGTAATTATTTTAAATTTTGCAATTGATTTATGATCTAAATGCATAAAATTGATCATTTAAACTAAGAACAATACTTTATTTCAATTTTTATTTGTTTTTTAATTATGTATTTTAGTTAATTTTAATATTTGTTTTAAAGATGTGTAAGAAAATGCTTTACTTCAGAAAACGAATATAACATTCTTTATATTAAATAATTAGAAACAATTGTATCACAAACATATTAATAAAATTATTCAATATACTAAAAATATTCTTAGAAGTACAGTAATAAGTGGAATATAGTATTCTTTCTATTCTAAAATATATCATGCCCTCCCCCTCCCCCCCCCCCCCAAAAACAAACAAACAAACCATGTACTATGATTTTTTCTAATTTTTTTTAATTGCTATGATATATGTAAAAAAAAATAGTCTTAACTCTCATTATACATGCATATTAACCACACAATATATATATAAACCTCTCTCTCACACACAAACACACATGCACTCAATATATATGAGAACCCCAGAAATCATGGCATATAAGTGATAAAATTGAAAAAAAAAAAAAAAAACTAACAAGGGAACTGCAAGAAGTGTAAGTCACCGATTTTGAAGAAAGAGACATCGTTGAAAGATCTCATCGAGAGCAGCAAAAAACACAATGGAACTACCCGTCGCAAATGAGCCGTTTTCGAGATATCCGACAATTAATGTCACGTAACTAGTGCACACTTAATAGGGGACCGCAAAAAATTTTAGTCTCGTTTTAACGAAAGTAGTATTGTTAAAAAGATATCATCATGAGGGAGAAAAAACTCAGTAGAACTACCCGTCGAAAATGAGAAGTTTTCGAGATATCCGACAATTTGTGTCACACTGCTAATACACACTGCTGGGAAACTGCATTAAGTGGCATAAATTGTCGGATATCTCGGAAACGGCTCATTTCAGATGGGTAGTTCCTTTGAGTTTTTTAATCCTCACAATGATATCTTTGCAATGACACCATTTACATCAAAATTGTTAAAACAATTTCTTGCGGTCCCCCATTAAGTGTGTTCTAGAACAGTATGCACTAGCTACATAATATAAATTATAGGATATCCCAAAAACGGCTCATTTTCGACGGGTAAATCTATTGCGTTTTTTATCCCTCATGGTGATATCTTTTTAACGATACCACTTTTTTTTAGATCGAGGCAAAAAAACTTTTTGCGGTCTCCCATTAAGTATGCACTAGTTACGTGACATAAATTGTCAGATATCTTGAAAACGGCTCATTTGCGACGGGTAGTTCCTTTGAGTTTTTTGCTGCTCTCGATGAGATCTTTCCAACGATACCGCTTTCGTCAAATTCGGTGACTTACACTTCTTGCAGTTCCCTAGTAAGTGTACAGATGACCTGGAAATATGCTTTTTTCTTTTCATGTAAGGACGTATAATTGATTTTCTAATTATGTGCAGTGTTCTAGAGATAAGCCACTTTTTCCGAATAATAATCGATATTGATTTATTATAAATTTAAAGAAAATTGCACTCTACCTTTTTTACAGTTATTTAAATAAGAGTTCAAAGACCACGATGGAATATGCGAACGTTTTATATTTTAATTCAGTTAATTATTATTGATGTTCAAATTTAACTTCAAACTTTAAACTCAATTTACTTGAGCCAAAAATCCGTAACACCATAATTCTATTCCTCCTCCCTTCACCCCTTCTTTCCGCATATTAGAAGCACAAGAATATACAATACACCACATTTCCCTAAATTATAATTAGACCCTCTTATAATGTAAAAAATGTTCAATTCAAAATTCCCTTTGAATTTAAAGCTTAGTGCTGACATCTGGTGAGAGATACAGATCTTAAAGGCTGTCAAGATGGTAAAAACATGAATCAATTCTTGAAACAATGAAAAATTTAAAAAATATATACAATATTTATGGTATTAAAAATTCTTTTACAGTCGAAAACTCAAAAACATATCCTTGTTTTCAGATTTCTCACAATATTTCAGTTGCAAAAATTTCTATATGACAAGTTTAAAATAATGTCTGTGTAAAAAGTAAAAAAAAAAAAAAAAAAAAAAAAAAAAAAAAAAAAAAAAAAAAAATTGAACTACAATTTAAAATTGAAATTTAATGCCGACTTTTCAAAGTACTGAAAAATTAAATTTTTTGCCAGTACATGATTAAATAACATGTAATTTAGAGATTAGAAATTATGAAGTTTTTAATTGAAACTTTGATTTTGGGTATTAAGTAATTAAAAATCAAAATAAACTGCACAACTGTGATATAATCATAATTTTTCCCCCTACCAATTCGAAAAATAGTGTTGTTTTTACTGTCGCATACTTTTCACATTCATATTCTGTATTTTAAAAATATTTTAATGTGCCATACATTATTGATAATTATGGTCCTAAAATTGATGTTTGTCAGTTAGTTTAATGATACTGATACACTTGATTTGAATTGCTAAACTGATTGCCGACAAAATCCAGAAATTTGTAATTTGTTAGACGCGTTCGTATAGTATTTGATATTGTCAAAATAAGTATTTATTTCATTTTGTAATTTGTAATAAATGCCCATTTTAATAATAAAAAGTAGCTTATATAAATTTAATTTTAAAATATAATTAATGAAATTTATTCAAAGTGAAATTTTATTTCATTTAAATTAGATGTAATTGTAATTTAATTTTGTTTAATTTATTACATTTTTTAAAAATTAAAATTTTATTCAATCATCTGATTCACAGTAAAAAAAAAAAAAAAAAAAAAAAAAAAAAAAAAAATACTAACAAGGGCACTACCAGACATGGTGCTCACAGATTTTGATGATTTCAAAGTATCTTGTAGGGGTCATACCACTAATTATTCTGATGAAAAGGTTTCTTCAAATGGGCCTTGGTTTTTGAGAAATTGGGGGGGGGGGTCAAAGTTCAGCGTATATTTCAAATACTTATTAGTACGAGCGCCGCATGTTAATCCGTGGCGTCGTGGTAACGTACGAGCCTGCAAATCGAAAAGTTGCGGGTTCGAATCAGTCCTTGGCCCTTTACTTATTTTTATGTTTTTTACACTTCGCAAATTATAAGCAGAATTGAAAATTCTGCAGCTTTGAACCTTTTGATATTTTCTGAAGAGGACAGTTTACTTTGTCAACATTTTATTATTATTATTTTTTAAAAATATGGTGAACTGACTGCTCTTCAGGGTTCACCTAAAAGTACATTTTGTAACAAACAAATAAATAAAAATTTGTATTTAATTAAAATTTTGAAAAAGTATAAGAAAATTTCAATATTTTAAAATCGCCACTACTTTAAATATTAATATTTTTAGATTAATCAGTCACTTTTTTTTTCTTTTCAAATGTGTACTAAACAATATTGTGTTTGGATTTTTAGATAATTTAATACTGCATTTAGTATAATTTATATTACCGTAATTTCGGATGTATAAGCCGCAGATCAAACAATTCTTTTTCGACCCAGAAGTTTTTAAGAGACAAATGTAACTAGTTAGATCGCCGTAAATATTTATCTTCATTTACTAAATAAGATTTCTGGGTCCAAAAAGAATTGTTTGATCCGCGGCTTATACACCCGAAATTACGGTACTAAAATACTTAATTCGTGATAAATATGTTTAAAAATATATTAAAAGTAAAAAAAAAAAATTGTTTTATTTCATTATATTTCCTTCATTTATTCTGATAATTACGGAGGAAAGCAGGCGATTAAAAAAAGAATTTTTATATGTATTAATAAATTTTATCTCATTACACAGACAATTTTTGTACTTCAGTTGAATTACGGAAAGAGTGTTTTGATTTGTTATAAAAATAGATGTAATCTGTCATTTCTTATTTGTGCAAACGATAACTTATGTTTATGTTGAACTTTGAAGATAAATGTATTTACAGAAAATTGAAATATTGAAAACTTGGATAACTGGTAACAACTTGCATTTTAACATTACTGCATTCATATTTTATTATTTTTTCGAAGATACGCATTACTTGAACAATCTAATCCTAAAGACGTTTAAAAAATTGCACCCGAAAATTATTTTGTATTATTTATACATATATAAAAAAAAAGGCAAGTTTTCATTTAAAATGTTATAAAATAAAAAAGCGATGGGAAAAAGAAAAATCATTATTTCAGGATTGTGCTTAAAATAAAAAACGCAAATAATAATTAATAAAAAAAAAGTTCTAGGCGTAAATTAGTTTTGTAGTTTTGTCAATAGAAATATTCGTTTAAAAATTGGAGAAAAAAAATAAATTTTCATGAAAAACTTTAAAAATGCAAATGTAATTTATTAAGAAAATATCAAAAGCTGTAGCAATTTTGTAAAAAAAAAAAAAAAAAAAAAAAAAAAAAAAAAAAAAAAAACCCTTAAAATTTGTAACGTGTAAAAATACAAAAATAAATAAAACAAATAAATGCCGATAACTGATTCGAACCCTCAACCTTCCGACTTGCAGGCTCGTACGTTCCCACGACGCCATGGATTCATATGCGGCGCACGTACTAATAAGTATTTAAAATATACGCTGAGCTTTGACCCCCCCCCCCCCCAATTTCTCAAAACCAAAGGCCCATTTGAAGAAACCTTTTCATCAGAATAATTCGTGGTATGACCCCTACAACATACTTGGAAATCATCAAAATCTGTGAGCACCATGTTTGGTGGTGCCCTTGTAAGATACGGATGATAAAGGTCAACTGTACTTTATTAACTGGCTTAAAAAAAGTTTTTTTTCTTTTTAAATAAGTAGATGTCACGATCAAGATCAATCTCGAGACCTGTAAATCACCAGCCCAATGACTTACCGAATGAGCAAGACATTTAAGTGCACAGGAAGAGAAAAAAGAAGCTGAAGAAAAAGCAAAAGCAAGCACGCGCATGAATACAGCAAAGGGCTTATCAGAGATTCCCATTGAAATGCGAAAAATATAGTTCGATTTTTCATGAGGGTTATACAGGGTGTCCACTCTCAACGGTGGCCAATGGCTAATTTCTAAACCGTTAGTTATAGACATATAGTTCCAATTGCAAAAATGCTTTAAAAAAGCAAAGAATTGTTTTTTAACCAATTTAGGTCAAGAAAATATTTAGTAAAAAATTACGAAAATTAAATTTTTATACGGTCCTCTGGTCCTATAAGTGATATTTAGTAAATTTTTACCACTACTCTAACAAGTTAGACAAAAAAGTTCCATTCCTCTGCGATAAAAACTGACTGAGTAATAGCTGCTTAAAGTTGAAGTATATTTTTTACTGCAAAATAGGGATCAGTCACATAGTTACTGGAAACAAAAATAAACGTCAGATGTAAAATTTAACATTAACATTGAGAGTAAAATAATTTTTGCAATATTATTTTTAAATTTATGTTGATGTTTACATATTAAAGCAAAATATACAACTTGTACTATAAATATAATTTAAAAAATAACTGTAATTTTGCTAAATTAGATTATGAAAAGCACAATTTATTACAAAATTATACGTATTTAAAACTCTATTAGCTTACTTGACCTAATAGAATTTGGTGTACTCCTATAAAATAAATAAATGGTACGCACCTAAAATCGTATTAATATTACATGGTCAATGGATATAAATAAGATGGCGAATTGGATCTCGATCAGATATTTGGAAGTGAGTTAAAAAATGAATACAAATTTTGAACTAGGGAAACATACATAAAAAAGGTCATAAGTAAAATAAAAGCTTATCAAAATAAAACACCTTTTTAAAATAAAATCATGAAAAGAGACAGCTTCATTTCCTTACAAAATAAAATATATATAAAAATACAATTGAGGATGTTAATTTCAAAACTAACTTTATCGCTTTTTTCTCTGTCAGTCTATATCAATCTGCACTAATGTAACACTATAATCTCCAAATTTATAATGTAAACCAATGAATGCATTTAAAAGTTTTTTGCGATTTCCTAAAATTTGATTTTCTTGATAAACAGAATTTTGAAACTCAGTTCTTTAATTATTTTAACCGATCTAGAAGTTAATTAATTAAAATTAACGCTACCGTAAAACTTATATGGTAGCTGCAACTTCAGTTAAATCGCTTTAAAATTTTCATTTAAAACATTTTTGTAATGGGAACTATATGTCTGTGACATACGGTTTAGGAATTAGCCATTAGACAGCGTTGGAAATGGGCGACCTTTATAATACTTTAAGCACTTAACGTACGTTCCCTTAAATCTTAGCGCAACTCATCCGTTTTCAGTTACAGAAAAGTGGTTTAAGTCATGAAATTCAAAGTTTCATACCTCGGTAAATTTTAGTGTTAGATGAATGGGACATTTTTTGAGTTGCTTGTTAGAGGGATGGAAAAATTTTTACTAAATATCACTTATAGGACCTGGGGACCGTATAAAAATTTAAATTTCGTAATTTTTTAGTAAATGTTTTTGACCTAAATCATTTAAAAAACAATCCTTTACCTTTTTTAAAGCCTTTTTGCAACTGGAACTATATGTCTATGACTAACGGTTTAGAAATTAGCCATTGGCCACCGTCGAGAGTGGACACCCTGTATAAGAAACAAGAGATTTCCTAAAAACAGACCTAGTCTTATTACATTCATTTGTACTAAATGCATATAATTTATTAATTTAACACTAGAACCGCGGGAAATTTTACCCAAATTTTATAAAAATATTTCACATCAGAATTTTTATTTAAGTCTATTCCTCTTATTTATTTTAAACAATTTTTGTGCAGTTTATATGTAAATTATTTTAAGAGGACTTATCTGGTTCGAATCGACATCTTTTCACTAAGTACGGGTCAAAATGACCCGTCTCCGCGGTTCTAGTGTTAAAAAAATCGCTCAAGCCGATTGCGAGAAAAAAATCTTAGGAATGGGCACCATCGATTTTGTCTTAAAAATGGGTATTGAGATCTTAAAATATACTGCACGTAGAAATGTAAAAAAATCAAAATAGGATTAGGCTGCAGATATAAGGCTGTTTTTAAATTCAGAACAATATGAGCTATATTTGCTGATTTATTAAAAGGCGGCTTTTCGCCTTTCCTTTGATCTCAAAATAGCTGTATATATGAGTTCCGCCCTTCGACCATTCTAAGATACGATTTTAGGCTTAAGGTTGCGTCACAGAAATACTATCGTCTTAGGCATATTACAAACATTCCTGTTTACAAACGTTTTTGGATAGAATTAAATTCTGTGGTACTTTCAGAATCAAGCTTAACAAAATTTAGATAAAATAAAGTTTGATCTAAATTTTGTGATCTAAGCAGTGAAATGTATGTAATAAAATGTGATCTAAAGGCTGTTTATTCCAGAAAATAAGTGAGAGAGAGATTTACTGTATTTTTGTCGGTTTGATCTTCAAGAAGAAGACTAATTCATTTCTTTTTTGTTTAAAAGAGGTATGAACTTTTCGAAGAGAAAAAAGTTATAGTACAAGATAGTTCGTAATATAGCTTACTTTTTTCCATGTTTAAGTAACTCTTCTAGATTCCAGAACTCTCAAATGATCCACCGACTGAATACCAAAATTTTTAGCGGAAAATTTCATGGCAGGTTACTGCAACATTTAGCCTTGAATTAATCTCCGAAGGTGGTTTCTGAGCAATTTGTGAGAAAAATCTAAAAAGAAAAAAATTCTGAGAAATATATTATCATTGGAATTCAGCTGACATACCATTTGGGTACCCAGGTATTCTAATAAAGACGCCATGGTATATAGTGAATTAATATCTAATTCTACGATGTTCTTTTTAACATATATCATCTGGATGTGACAATGGATGTTGGCATTATAAGAGAACATGAAAATCACATTCAAAAAATTCATATTCTCGAAACTGTGAACCATGTAGCATGACAATCTATATTTTATAATTTACTTGAAGTTGTGTAGAATGAAAAACAAAATGCTGATAAAATCCTACTGAGCTTGATCGTTATTTTGTTTAATGTTGTCGAAGACAAACGTACAAAGAATGGCTAATCTTTCTTCTCTCGAAAGAATTCTATCAGATCACCTGGGAAGAAATTAGATTTAGAGACCATTTTTTAAAACTGTATAGACACTTTGTAAATATCCCGTATGAAAATATTTTTGATAAAATGAAGTTCTGTTATACTTTTAGTGTCACACGATTGACAAAAATCAGATAACTTTTAACTTTGATGACGCTGTTATTTTAACTAGCTATCAAATGCCCTAAAAAATGTCTTCTGTTCTAATTTCAACTATTTTTAACTGTGTCATGAGTCTTATAGCTCCAGAGCTCTGGGAACTTCTGCCATACTGTTACATTCTCCAAGGATGGAAGCATTGCGCCAAAGATGAATAATTTTTATCAGTAAAGTTCAATAGTATTCGCTGATTTGTTAAATGTCAGAAATCGTATTTTTTATTAAAGCAAGAAAAACTTTAAAATTTCAGTGGTACTAATCGTTCATTTCTGGCGCAGTGCTTGCATCCCTGCATTGTTCATAATAGACCGGGCGGCGGCGACACGAATGACTACGTCATCGAGTTACGGGATGAAATCATGATGTAGGACAAGATTATTAGATGTATATTAAGAAATGACTGGTCTACCTCATCATTTCTTGGTACGATATGAGTAAAAGCGGGCGCCAACTCGCCATTTTGGCGTCATTTTCACGTCATCCAGTTACGGGATGAAATTGGTGCCAAATTAAAGCTAAAATAAAGTATTTTAAGAATATTTCGGTCTGTCATCGCATATCCTGGTACAAACCCTCGGCAGACTGAAATTTATAACAAAAAATGACGTTATAAAGTAAAATTCAATATGACTACGTCATCGAGTTACGGGGTGAAATCATGATGTAGGACAAGGATATTGGGTGTAGATTAAGGAATGACTGGTCTGCCTCGTCATTTCTTGGTACGATATGAGTAACAGCGGGCGCCAACTCGTCATTTTGGCGTCACTTTCACGTCATCGAGTTACGGGATGAAATTGGTGCCAAATTAAAGCTAAAATAAAGTATTTTAAGAATGTTTCGGTCTGCCCGCGCATATCCTCGTACAAACCTTCGGTGGACTGAAATTTATAACAAATTGAGCTTCATAATATACAATACAAAATCTAAAGACGTATTTTACATTATTTAACTTCGCAATCGACTTTCATGCTAATTTGGTGGTTTAGGAAAAGATTCTTATTAGTAAGCGAGAAAAGGACCGATTCGGTATATCATGATTTGTATTGTATATTATAACGTCATTTTTGTTATAAATTTCAGTCTGCCGAGGGTGTGTACCAGGATATGCGCTGGCAGAACGAAATATTCATAAAATACATTATTTTAGCTTTAATTTGTCACCAATTTCATCCCGTAACTCGATGACGTGAAAGTGACGCCAAAATGGCGAGTTGGCGCCCGCTGTTACTCATATCGTACCAAGAAATGACGAGGCAGACCAGTGATTCCTTAATCTACACCCAATATTCTTGTCCTACATCATGATTTCATCCCGTAACTCGATGACCTAGTCATATTGAGTTTTACATTATAACGTCATTTTTGTTATAAATTTCAGTCGGCCGAGGGTTTGTACCAGGATATGCGCAGGCAGACCGAAATATTCTTAAAATACTTCATTTTAGCTTTAATTTGGCACCAATTTCATCCCGTAACTCGATGACGTGAAAGTGACGCCAAAATGGCGAGTTGGCGCCCGCTGTTACTCATATCGTACCAAGAAATGACGAGGCAGACCAGTCATTCCTTAATCTACACCCAATAATCTTGTCCTACATCATGATTTCATCCCGTAACTCGATGACGTAGTCATTTTTGTCGCCGCCGCCCGCTCTATAAGCTGAACTGTTTATGAAAGAACTGTTTATGTCTTCATAAGCTGAACTGCATAAAGAACTGTTTATGACTATTTATGTCTTCATAAGCTGTTTATGTCTTCATAAGAACTGTTCATGATGCGTATGTGTTTCGTAGTTTAGCAATGTATTCTCAAGGGACTCTTCTGGTGCTTGTTACATATAGAGATCTGTGTTTTTTAAACTGTTAAGTATAATTTAAGGAAAAATATCATGTTGACTTATTAGGAAAAAGGATACAAAAATAAGTTTTATAAAAACATAGTTCGGCTTGTAGTTTCTTGCTGCATATATTCTTTGCTGTTATATTCACTCAAAGTTTGTAAATTAATGATCCCTGAATTTCAATTCCAGCAGAATAGTAATTTTTGACAGAAGTAATGTATTCCATTTTTCAATATTGGGTGAAAAAAGTCCGGTCCAAGATTCGAACCAAAGATGTATTGGCTGAAGCCGCCAATGCTCTACCAACTGAGCTATCCCGGACACGAACACTGGAGGACTATTTCACCCAATTAACCTCGACGATCACTTTTATCTGGTCTGATACTCTGGATCAGTTCAACAGAATGATTATTTTTTTATTATTTGGTAAAATGTATTTACTCATTTAAAAAATACTTTTAATTTTCCAGTTCATTGTTAAATATAATTTTAATTTCATCTATACTATGCATTGAAAGGTGTTTATTTCAACAAATTGATTTATCTTTTGTGTCGCGTTATTGAAAATTGTATATAATATTTATGTAAATGTTTCTTTTGCGTCAAATTAGCCATTTCCACGCGTTTCACTTAATTTGGATAATTTGACGCAAAGGAACCATTTACATAAATATCATATACATTTTTCAATAACGCGACACAAAAGATAAATCAATTTGTTGAAATAAATACCTTCCAATGCATGCATAGTGCAGATTCAATTAAAATTATATTAAACAACGAATAGGAAAATTAAAAGTATTTTTTATATGTGTAAATACTTTTTACCAAATAAAGAAAAATAATAGTTTGAATTTTAAAACAAACCTTTTAAAGTCACATAAAAGCGTCGCTTAAATTTTATTCATATATTTTAAAACCTATATTTTGAATTTATGAGAGGTGTGTGTGAAAAAGAATCAGTGGATAAAGTTCTATACATCTTTCATGTTGAAGATAAATTTTGCACATGCTATTATAAATATAACAAAAATAAAGTGATGAAATAAATAATACAAAAATGCATTTTTTACTTAATAACATGGCGTCACTCAAAATTTGATATCATTATTTTTAAAATTCATATTTAAAATTTTTAGAGCCATAAGTTAAACATCTGTGTCAAAACTTTTAACCCGTTAAGGGTTTTTTGTATTGATACATTTAAAATAAATGGTAGTCATTGTTTGTGTTTGCTACGTAAATTCAGTATTTCTAATCAAAGGACCGCCAGATACGGCAACACTCTTCGTAATCTTCAATAACAATTAGTTCCAGATTTTCAGAATCTGAAACGGCATTATCAGATGACACTACATTACTGGTAGGTTTATCGTCGGTAGTGGGATGAATTGGTTCAATCAATTTTCTTTTGAGTGGTTTTCTTAAATCGGTTAATATAAACTCAGGCACATGAGTGTATCTACGGGTTGATGCAGCCGTTCCAGGACGTTTTTCTGAAAGTCTGGATTCTAATTGTTCTAGTAAAACTTTATATTTTGGCTCATTAGTATGATCTACCAAGTGTTCCGCAAGGTCCCGATTTGAAGCAAATTCTTTTTGGCATATGAAACACGAATCACCTTCAGTTGAAAGGGGGGATTTTTTACCAGCATGAGCCATTTTAGTTTTATCTCCAAAATTAAAAATCGAAAGAAATATATTTTCAGTAAACTAACTTATATAATTTTCAGTAGTATGTTAGTATATAATCAAAGTAAAATAAGTTAGTATTTAAGTTAATATTAGTTAGTGTCAGTTAGTATTTTAAAAGTAAAATAATTTCAAAATTATGCGTAGAATAAATCACAAAATACTTAAAAAATGAGCAACCTCCTCAAAGCAGCACAGTTGAAAAAGAGATGAAAATGTCCTACAGAAAAAAATATATATATGTATTAATACAGATACAGCAACAAGTTAATTAACTAATTTGAAAAAGTGGAAAAAATGAAATTTAAGGAAAAAAATTGGTAACTTTTTGATGTTGAGATTAAAAGTCAAGAACGGTAAAAATTTTAAAATGATAGATTTCATTTATTATAAACGTCAGTACTCGAAACATCTACACGCCCGATATCATTGTTGTCATACTGGCTACTTTTTTCTAGTTTGATTGAAACCACTTTTAGTAAAGATAAAATTCCGTTTGATTAATATGCCATTAACCCTTTGAGCTCTGATGATTGAAATTTCTACCACTTAATTCTAATTCAGAAATGTCACAACGGCACCGGAATTTTCGACCAGATTTCTATGAAAAAGGTTTAATGCAGTTTTTTTTTTTTTTTTTTTTTTTTTTTTTTTTTTTTTTGTATGGTAAAACAAATTTTTTCTTTGCAAAATACTGGTGCCAATGTGACATTTGGAATATTTTAGAAATTTACTCGCCAGAGCTCAAAGGGTTAAATGAAACTAATTTTATCTTCCCAAAAATGTGGTACCTAACTGTATTTTAAAAAGTAGCTCGTCTGATATCGCTGATGTTGAGCATGTAGATTTTTCGAGCCCTGGTAAACGTATAAATTTCTTTATTTGTATTTATAAATTTTCTCCTCTCAGTTATCCAAAGAATGAGTTTTAAATAAAAATATAGAAACTATTAAACTAACTATAGAAATAAATTCACAAAAAAAAGTTATAAATTATAACCACATAAATGGCAGCACTTGTTCTTATGAAGAAAAAACTATCAGGAAGAGACAAAACAATCTTCTCATAAATTTTAAATAATTGCAATCTATTTAACCCTTAATTCTCGCGCCCATGATATTCACGGGCTAAGAATTTTCATTTATTCAGAGTTACTTGATTCCCGCCAGTTTTATAAAATAGTGAAATTGGCTTTATTATAGTATCATTTTGCTTGTCATTAAATAAGCTGAATATTTCTGGTAATGGTTAATTTTGGTAATGATTATATAACCTACCCTGATTAGTTTAGGAAGTTCATTCGATAAGTATAATGGGGGACGAGGGTTCTAATCCTCCTTAAATTATATAAATGGGTTTTTCATGCAGAATTATCAGATTTCATTCAAATTTTAAATATAGGATCATTCTGTCGGGATAAACCCGACACATTTTTTTACTGTACTGTACTACTACAGCCAGCCGCCAAAATGTGTCGGGTTTATCCCGACAATGTATCAAAACCCTCTAATAATTACAGAAACATTATATATATATATGTTTCTTAATAGTACAATAATTATAATTTATTTATCTATTTTAAATGTCCAATTTTTGAACCTATCTGATACGTATCGTGGATCCATCGGTCGAAGATCGTATGTCGATTTCTGACTGTCGATATGAGTATTTGCTATCCCATTCGGAGAATAGACAATTGTATCTTCCGAATTCTCGGATAGACTTGGTGAGTCAATTATGGGCTCTGTATTATGGGTGTTAATATCCTCATTTATATTGTCCAAATGAATTGTTGGACTTGTAGCGGGATTAATTTCTATCTTATCATTGTTTATTGAGTTATGACGGGGCGTCTGCTCTAAGGGTGACCATAAAAAGGGATTGTACGCATATTGAGAATTATCTTCGAATACAGCATGTGGAGTAGTTTTTTTAGTTTGGTTATGAATATCCTGTATGTCTAATTTTACTTTCTTTTGTAATAAATTTTGAAAAAGGTCAAGTTTTTCTTTTCTTTGCACATAGGGAATTAGGCGATCAGCGTGAACCTTAATTTCTTTGGCATTGTGATTCATGGGATCTATTATTGAATAGTCCACTAAATTATGTTTTTTAACTATTTTAAAAACACCAGTGCATGTACGTCTCTTTGTGGTATGTTCAAATCGATCGCAATCTCTGTTATGCAGAAAAACAAGTTGACCGGGCTCGAAATTTCGATATTTTGCTTTCTGGTGCTGATAATTTTCCCGTTTTTCAGCAGACTCAAGTAGACTTTTCTTGACTTTTTCGTTAGCATACTGTAATTGGCGCGCTTTACGGGCTACGTAATCCTGATATGGGACATATTCTATTCCACGCGGTTCACTTATTAAATCAGTTGGTAAATTTTGATCATAACCAAATTGCAAAAAGGCTGGTTTTAGATTAGTTGTTGAATGTATGCTGTTATTATATATTAACGCATAAAAATCAATAAAATCATCCCACTGAGCTGTCTCCTCCGCAAATATAGCAAGTGATTTTTTTATATTTTGATTAATTTTTTCAGCTGAACCATTTGAAGTGGGATGTTGAGCAGTTGTCATTAATTTAATCACTCCAAATTTCTTACAAAGAATTTTAAATACATCACTCGTAAAGCAAGTGGCTCGATCAGTCAAATATTTTTCGGGAATTCCGAATGTGCACAAATAATTTAATAAGCATTGAGCTGAATTAAGTGTTGTATGTTGATCGTATTGCTTGGATTTTTGCGATTCAAGTTTTAAATTCTCAATTTCCTTACTTAACGAATTAACCATTTCCCTAGTTTGGAATGCATGCGCTTCAATTAATGCTTTGATTTGATCCGTAGCTACATCTTTATTTATATTATTTATGGTAGGATCGGAATCTGTATCGAAAGAAGATAATTCGTTGGCTTGAAGCATTTGAACAAAATTTACAGCCTCGTCGAAATTTTTGGGATCTTTGAGTATTACAGAATGTTTATAATTTGCTGACAGTCCTTCTATAAATTTAGCTAATTTAGTTTGTTCCACAATAGTTTTTATTCCGTCATTAGATAAATCTGGATGATTAAAGAAATTTTGTGTCGCTACAGCGACTCTCGCAGCGTACACTTTTACAAGTTCACGGGGCAGCATTTTGCAATTTGAAAATTGGCGCTGTCTAGCCGCTAAACTAAACTGTGTGTCAAAGTAGGCTAGAAACTTTGATTTAAATTGTTCATAATCTTTCTCTAAATTTAAATCAGGAGAATTTATGACATTTGTGAGTGCCTCCCCGCGCAAACGTGAACGTAAAATCAGGAGTTTTTCTTCATTAGAGCAATTTGCAATATTTGTTGTCTGTTCTAGAGTTTCGATAAAAAATTTAGGGGTTATGGCGGTCATATTATCGAACTGTGGAATAAGGGCCTGGAACCCAGCGAGTTTTCGTATTTTCGCGTCCGCCTGCGCCCCATTATCTTCGCTGTCAGACATTTTCAAAATTTATAAATAAGTACTTAATTGACGAAAAGTAAAACAACTAATTAATGAATATTCGCTAACATGTAATCATAACCGGTATTCTTATAGAATTAATTAAAACATGGTAATATCTGACTCCAAATATCAATAAATAAGAAATATTAGAAATAAGTAGATAAAGGACAATAATGTAAGAAAATAATAGAAAAATATAGATAATAAAGTAACATAAATAGTGAAAGAAAGAAACCATGTATAATTGATATATATATATATATATATATATATTTTTTTAAATATTGAAATGTTAAAATTAGTTTCTTTTGTTTAAGTACATTATTATCAAAATCGTTTTTAGCATCAATTGCATTAGTTGTTTCATATCTCTTATGACCAAGAAATATCGCGACAGCCCCATCAATACAAGATAAAATATCTCTAAAATTATACACAAAAATTCACAATAATGAAATTTCCATCAAATAATTTCATAAAAAGCCTTAAAAGTTGAACATATTTTTTTCATTCATTATTGACCCTACTTGTAACTGGGCCTTAAATTATAATAATAATATAAATATTACACTTGTTATTTATCATTTTAATAGATTTTAATAGATACAGGCATTATAAATATAAATATCAATACTTTTAATTATTTCAATTCAATTATTACTAACAATTACAGGCATCCTTATTTATATTAAATAATTTACATTGGCCGAAGTAAATAAATATCTTAACACCTAAAGGTATTAAATTGGTCACGGTAACCATTGTCCGACTACTTATAGCTTTACTTTATTTTATTTGTTTTAAAGTTCCCAGGCTCTAAAGTCGGATGTTTTAGAAGACATAAGAGTCTAAACATAAAGATAAAACGACACTTTATTTATAGTTAAAGCATAATAAATACATTGTAAATCTTCCAATACATTTATTGCGATTATAATTAACAATATAATACAGGATTTGAAGGATGCCTAATATGATAAGGTTGCTCAAAACTCAAGAAGGAACCCACTCACCTCTTAGATATACTAGGAACGTCATCGTCGGGCGTCAGGCACATCCCCATACCGGTGCTCATATCCCAACCATCGATTTATTCTCTGTCCCAGAGAGAGCACCAAAACCCAGTTCTCTAAGACCGTTCTCCTCTAACCTTCCTCCCCTAATTTTCGACATCCCATTTTACTAACTTCTCCCTGCCTGAAAATCCCTCCTAAAAATCTTATCCTCCTATAAAATTTCTCTCTCTTGCATATCATTATAATTTTTCAAGTAACGCGCATTTCCATATGCAGGTGGTCTGAAAACAAATACAAGTAAACAGCTAAAACCCCTTTTACGATGTAATGTGAGAATCGTGTTACCGAATGCGACATTTTTTTGCTAACATGTTAATCCCTCTACTAAATTTGCAGACATTCAAATACCACAGTGGACATATTTATTTCTTTGAACTCCCATCTGCGCGAAGATTCTTACTCTTGTTTACTGGAAATTCAATCTTTTCCAGTCTAACTTATAAACATTTTTGACAAATTTATTGGCTAACTGACTGTTTAGTCAGAGTTCTGTAACCCCTTACCAAACACCCCATTTCACAAAAGTCGTTAAATCGTGGAAATTCTATCCTTTTGACGAATTCCCGCATGCACGTGCACCTCAAACTAACTTGTGTGGTCTACATCCTGCATTCTTATATAATATGTCTTTTATTTTTTTACTGTACTGTACTACTACAGCCAGCCGCCAAAATGTGTCGGGTTTATCCCGACAATGATACGACTTTCTCCATAAAGAAAAAAAAAACACACAAAAAAAAAAGAAAAAGACCTAAGTCCCAATAAAACAATTAGGCATCCTCTAGATCCTAACAATTGTAAAAAGATAAATAATATGCATTAAATACATTACATTTATAAAAATCAAGCAATAATAATAATAATAAATTTGAAAGTTATGATGATACCAACTTTCAACTAGGCAATAAGTAAGTAGCGATAAAATAATTTTAGTTATTAAATCAATAATACCAAAATAACATTAAACACAATGAAGAATTAGCAATATAAAAATAACTTTCTTCCTGATTAGAATCACCAAATTTGTGAGGTGAAATGTTCCATAGATGCACAGACGTAAATATAGTTTGAATAAAAGTTTTGAAAAAATGCATCTGAAAGAAAAGTCTAATAAATATTATTAATATGCATGTAAAAAAGCACTTTTCAACAAATGTCTTTTAGTAATTTTGTACACTTGCATTATTATCAATGTCTATTGAAGTCAAGTGTTTATAAAATAATTCATCATCCTTGCACTGAAAGAAAGTTTTTTTACGGAAATAATGTCATTTCTTTTCACTTATAGCGATTCACAAAAGTATGTTGTTTAAAGTAATTCGTTGAGGTCGATGATCGAAATTTGACAGTAACAGTCGTAAATGAATCACATCTACACATCTGAAGAGTAAAATAAAGTCATTCGTTGAAATCGAAGACTGAACTTGACAGTAACAATCGTAAAAGATGCACATCTACGCATATGAAGATTAAGATAATTATATTCTTTTGATTTTATTTCTTCTTTTGTGAAATTCGATGATTAATAAAATAAGCTTTTTAAGAAAAAAATATCAACCGACTTCAAAAAAGCGCTAAAAAGAATTAAATAATTCTTTAAAGTTCTCTAAGGCCAAAACGTTATCCAATAAGCACACATCGGATATTAGATACCGGCATAAAAAACGGTTAAATTTAATATGTATAATTTAATGTCCACCAAACATAGATTTTAGAGATAATATTATTTTACAAGAGATGAATTGACATATTTATGATTTATTTTATGAATATATACATATAAAAAGTAATGAATTACATTTTTAAGTTGGTGCCAAACAATCAAAATCGATAATGATTATCCCCATTTTAATTATGGCACTAGGTATAATTTAGCTACAATTCTTAATATACATCAAATAGAGTTTGGCACCAACTTCAAAAAGTAATTCATTACTTTTTATATGTATATATTCATAAAATAAATCATAAATATGTCAATTCATCTCTTGTAAAATAATATTATCTCTAAAATCTATGTTTGGTGGACATTAAATTATACATATTAAATTTAACCGTTTTTTATGCCGGTATCTAATATCCGATGTGTGCTTATTGGATAACGTTTTGGCCTTAGAGAACTTTAAAGAATTATTTAATTCTTTTTAGCGCTTTTTTGAAGTCGGTTGATATTTTTTTCTTAAAAAGCTTATTTTATTTCCTACTTTTTAGTTATGCATACCGTAATACATAATTATGTGTACTGGCACACGATAGCTCTTTGCAATGCAATATTAATGTACGCACTTTGCTAAGTTCTGATGTATTCAGTTTACTTGTCACTGTTTGATTGTCAACTTTTCTGAAACCACTTACAATATCGGTTAGTATCGTTGTGAATCTTAAGATTTTTTTTGTATGGTAACTTCTTCAGACAAGATCTGCCACTTCGAAAAGCTACCGCATTTATGAAATCTTAGTCTGCATCGAATCCTACGGTCATCGAAAGTGGCTTTCAAAAGGTGACAATCCATCAAGTAAAGTGTCCTTATACATAAGAGCGCGACATAGTGCTTCCATATATGAGCAAAATGACTTCATATATTAATGTATAGTAAAATGCTTTTCTAGTGTAGTCAGTCAAAAGTACTCCCCCTTCACTCAGAAAAAGGAAAAAGAAAGATTTTAGCAAAAATCGCACTATGCTTCAATCGATAAAGAGCAACACTCTAATACCTATACAGGTAGTAATGGCATCAGAAATGAGCAGTGGCAATTAGACGAGGAATCTGAAACTCATAACCGATACCTGGCTGCCTCTATAAGAGAGTGACAGCATTTCATTCCCAAATATTTCTTTTACAGACGCTTTTGTCCCAACTAGACTGTTAAAAATTTGAAACTTTTGCTGTACACTGTTAAAAATCTGCTGCATTTTGCTGCAACGCACTCCCCTGCTTGTATAGAAAACGGTTACTTGGCCGTGAAATGGCGCTTTCTCATTGGTTGGAATAGAGATATTATATACAAGTGGTGGAGGGCGTTGCAGCAAAATGCAGCAGATTTTTAACAGTGTACACTGTTAAAAATCTGCTGCATTTTTTTGCTACGCACTCCAGCGCTTGTATAGAAAACGGTTACTTGACTGTATTAAGGAGCATTCTCAAAGGTCGCAGTAGAGACATTATATACAAGCGGCGGAGTGCGTTGCAACAAAATGCAGCAGATTTTTAACAGTGTATCATCACTTCACCACTTATATAGAAAAAGATTAGTTAAATGCATTATGAAGGATTCTCATTGATAAAAGTAAAGATATTCTATAAAAGCGATGGAGTGATGATGCAGCAAAAGTTGCAAATTTTTAACAGTGCATTGCATTGCCAGGCATTTTTTCATTATGGAATTTGATGATGATGATTTCCTGGAAGAATTAGATTGTACTCGTATGAGAAGTTAACAAGGTTGACGAAAATTGCCCGCTCAACAAGATGCTTGGTGACTCGTTTTTGTCCAGAATCGTTTCAACCAATTATATACTGTGCTACATGTGTCATATTCATATCGAGGGAACCTACACTGTAAAAAATTTGATACTTTTGCTATATCATCACTCTATTGCTTTTATAGAAAACGATTACTTCACCCAATTACGAAGTATTCTCATGGGTCAAAAGAGAGATATTCTACAAAAGCAGGGCAGTGACGATGCAGCAAAAGGGTCACATTTTTTACAGTGACACTGTAATCGGAAATGAGCGGTGGCGTATTCGATGAGTAATCTGAAACTCATTACCTACATCTGGCTGCCTCTATAAGAGAGTGACAGCATTTGATTCGGAAATATTTCTTTTTGCAAACGCTTTGGTCCCAATTACACTATAAAAACTTTGAGCCTTTTGCTGCATCATCAGTCCACCGCTTTTATAGAAAACGATTACTTCACTGTGTTACGGAGCATTCTTATTGGTCATAAAGACATATTCAATAAAAGTTGTTGTGTGACGCTGCAGCAAATGGGTCAAATTTTTAACAATGTATCATGGAGCATTCTCATGCGTCAAAGGAGAGATATTCTATAAAAGCGGGGGAGTGACGATACAACAAAAGGATCAAAATTTTTACAGTGTACACTGTAAAAAATTTGGCCCTTTTGCTGCATCGTCAATCCACCGCCTTTATAGAAAACGATTACTTCGGCCTATCGTGCAGAATATTCATGGGTCAAGAGAGAGATATTCTTTAAAAACGGGGGAGTGATTATGCAGCAAAAGGGTCAATTTTTTTACAGTGTACACTGTTAATAAATGTGAACCTTGTTCAGTTAGGATTTCACATTTTGAAAAGATCGTGTGTCTATGTAAGTGTAACTTAAAAACATGAAATATGAACGTTTCTAATTGGTCGATTGCTTCTAAAAGATATTGAATTTTAATGTTTTAATTTTTTAAAAAGTTCTAATCAACAGATTTTTATGAAATTTGAATGGGACCACATGAGTCCCATACGCTTTCAAACAAAAAAAGAATTATCAAAATCGGTTTATATTTACGAAAGTTATGCGTGAACAACAAATACATACAGGTCGAAATCATAACCTCCTCCTTGAAGTCGGTTAAAAATAAATCCAATGTTTGAAGTCCGCTCACAAACCGCAGGTATATTAACGATTATAGAAACCATATAAGTCGTTGTAGGTAAAGTCCACCATGTTGTTTGTTGAATTTGATAAAACGTTAAATATCAATAAGTTCCTCCACTAACTAAAGTTAGAAATAGTGATATACGATGAGTTAATTAGTATTTGCAGAATTGGAGGTGGTGTTGAAATGGAATGTAAACAGAAGTAGTAGAATTCCGTGTCGTTTTATCTTTATGTTTAGACTCTTATGTCTTCTAAAACATCCGACTCTAGAGCCTGGGAAACGTTCTAATGCAAATAAACAAAATAAATTAAAGTAAAGCTAATAGTAGTCGGACAATTCGGATGAAGCACCTCCTGGATTAGTATTGGGAGTTCATTGGATAAGCATAAGGGAAGAGGGGAACTTTAGAACAATCCACCCCCCCCCCCTCTAATTCAGATAAATGGATTTTTTATGTAGAATTATCAGATTTCATTCGTTTGGCTGACGCTTGGCCTTTGTAATATAGATATCGATATCAACCGATAAATCAAATACAGGGCTAGTCAAAAGTATTGGAATACATATTTGACTATATATAGTAATCTGTGCATAACCCGTACGTCATTTTAGAATGGCAATATATTAAAATTTGAGATAAAATTTCGGATTCGCAATTTTTGCTACTTTAAATTTTTAAACTTCTAAACATCGCACATTTTCAATTTTACACCATTGTATAGGGGAAAATGTGTACTTTTAAATACAATTTATTTTTAAACTGTATATTAATTTATTTTTGAAATATTAATTTTTTTGCAGTTTTTAATACAGTTTTTGTAATTGTAACGGTTTTTAGCTTATTACAAACTTACTTTACATTCGGTTCAACACTTTCTCTCTACAAAAATGGATTTAAAAAAATAGTTGTATGACCTGTTTTCTCTGTTAGTATCAAATAGCTGAAAGAATGCAAATTTAGTAATCGGTACGTAAAATCATTTTCCTAATTTCGAAGAAATATCAATGAGTAGCGATAAAACATGGAGCTATTATAAACAAACAAATGAAGGCACATGAATTGTTAGATATCTAATTTAGAATTCTTGAATGGCAACAAAGCTTTATTTCAGGGTTTCTCTATTATTCCGCGATAATGACGTCATATGTATATTATTTTATAGACGTTTAAGTATAGATCGTAAAACAAGAGTGTTTCAGCGGATGCAAATGACGTCATTTTATTAAGAAAAAGAGTGTATATTTTAGTTCCTAAAACTAAAGTATGTTTTGTAGAAGTGTGTCATTTTGACCACAGTGCCTTTGAAATACTTCACCGGTGAAAAAACTTCACTTTCGAAAATAATGTAATCGAAACCACACACTGATAAAAGACATTGCTTTACAAAAAATTAAAGTCTCTTTATAGAAGAGCCGAACAAACAGTGTGCATTATGTACTCTGAAGTCTTTTTTAAAAAATAGCAATTTATATTACAGAACTTTGTAATTCTCGGATGGATGAATTCACTTAGCAGCGTTAGACAAACAAATAAAGAATATCTTGGCGATAAATTCGAGTTCGATACTATAAAAATTGCCATTTTACTTATGTGATGACAAAGGAATATTTTCTATAGTATTTACTGAATGCAGATTATTTAAGAAAAATTCATTTATACTTAAAAGAATATAAAAAATGTAGCATATGTTTACAGCTAATAGCAATCGAGACTTCAAGTTTTGAATTAAAACGATCAAATTAAAATGTCAATTTTTATAAAAAGGCGATTACGTACATGAAAAGTGCATATGTAAGTTTTGAGATGCTGGAAATGATGCCGGATTTATATTTCACAGGGAAAAAATTCTATGGTTGAATCATAATGAAAAAAATTCTGCTGTTCCTCATTTAGGAATACCAAGCATAAGAGCCTTAATTAATAACTTTATTATAATGCAGATCTTTATTATGTTTTACTGCTTACATATACGATTAAAATGTAATTTGAATAATTTCTACAGCTGAGTTTTTTTTTTTTTTTTTTTTTTTTTGAAATAGTATTTTGTTAACTTTAAATTAAATATCATTTATGAATTAGACTTACAATATAAGGTGTATTTTTTATTGTAACTAATTTTTGTAGGTTTATTATAAATCATGGAAACAGTTCCTTTCTTAAACATTTTAAATCGTCGAAATTCGAAAGGTTCTACCTTGAACTAAATAATGGGGGAAAGTGCATTAGCAAGAAAATGCCTAGCAAGTTGAAATCTTCTCTTTCAGCAATTTAAACTAATAAATGAAAACATATTTGAATACTTTAGTTCAGCCTTGTAGTTGACATAGTACCTTTATTACTCGCCAGTATTTATCTAAAATTTATTTTAAAATAAAACACTCTTAAAATTAGTGAAATCACATTCTCAGAAATTATCATTCATAGTTGTCCATGTATCCAATTCTTTGCATGGCCCTGTATATGATTTTATCTATATATTCTAGAAACATTTCTTTGTAAAATGAATGCAGTTCAGCGAAAAAATACATAACTTATTTAAAAACCATCTTTAAGTATTTTATACTCTTATGCAGTAACGTTTGCGAGCTCTTTTGGTTAGCCTTGTATATCAACTATAGTATTTATACGCACCACATAATAAGCATAGATTTAGTGAAACTTAAGCGTGCATATCATAATCAAAATACATTTCATCCATCCATCAGCCATCATCGGATACATATACAGTTCTTTGGAAAGAATATAATCTTTCAATTTTTTGTGTATCCCTGTAAATACTATGCACTTTGTATTATGCATGAATATATCGTATAACTTATATTAAACCTCAGCGACATACATCAGTTTTATTATATATGAAATAGCTTAATATAATTAAAATACATCGCTCAGAATTCCCCTTTTTACTATTATGTAATGGAATTCTTTTGTGTGACATTGTAAATAACGGATAGCTATTTTTTCACAGCATATTTTACTGAATTCATATTTTAGTGCATTTCGTAAACGCATATAAATTTTAATGTATTTGACGGGGTTTAACATTATTAAAATTCATTTGAAACGATTTTTTACCATAGGCTGTCATGTAACAGTAAGTTTTTGACTGCACCTGTAAATAAACTAATCATGCTAGAAATTTCATTTGAAATAGGGTTCGTGTTAGGGTAAACGTCCATAACGTCTAAAAATTTCAGGACAATACAAGTACATTTACGGGAGTTAGAGCGCGGCCTGACGACCAGACAAACTGAAATCATAAATACTTTTCAACTTTGTTGGAAAGTGTTGAAAATGACAAAGAAAATGCTATGATTTCATGAGATTCAACGAAATGTTATAAATTATCTTGCATAAATGGCAGCACTAAAATTGTTGCTTTATAAAGAGAAAAGTTTGAGTAAGAGGTAAATTCTTAATAATAAACAGGTAAATTTCAAAGTAATTGTAATTTAATTAAAAAAATCCATAATTATTGTTAGTTTTTCTTTAAAGTAAATGAAAGTAGAATTAAAAGCAATTTAGCTACAGCGAAACAATAACTGTAATTTTCAAATTTTGATTTTTTTTTTTTTTAATCAATGAAACAATTTTAACTTATTAACTATATTTAAAAAAAACAAACTTATAAATTTGATTTATTAAATTTTGCTCTTTAAGTATCAAAATGAACGTGAAGCCTATCAAATGAGGGGTGTTCGTACATTAACTAAGTTTTAAAAATACCGTAATTTCGGGTGTATAAGCCGCAGATCAAACAATTCCTTTTCGACCCAGAATTTTTTAAGAAACAAATATAACTAGTTAGATCGCCGTAAATATTTGTCTTCAATCACTAAATAAGATTTCTGGGTCCAAAAAGAATTGTTTGATCCGCGGCTTATACACCCGCAATTACGGTACTCAGATCTTGATGTTATAGTATACAGTTCTTCGGATACAGTATAGTGGTCGAAATCTTTTGTGTATTCCTCTAAATACTATCTTCTTTCTATTATATAGGAAGTAACTTCTATTAAACTTCAGCAACGTATATCAATTTCATAGAATGGGAAATAGTTTAATATAATTGAAATACGCCCCAAACAATGTTTCCCGGTGTACCATTATGTAGTAGAATACGCTTGTGTGTCTCTGTAAATTAATAATAAACATTCTTTGCATCACAGATTGTACATAATGTATATTTTAGTATATACTTCATAGATTTATGTCAGTTCTATTATATTCGAGAGAGTATAACATCATAAAAATGTACTTGAAACTATTTTTTCCTATTGACCGTAATGTAATGGAATAAATTTGATTGTCCCTGTAATTAAACTACATGTCCTATTTATGTAAAATTTAAAATGACTCGACAAAATTATGCAACAATTACATAGTTTAAATCTCAAATGATTTGATTGGGCAGTTTTTGATCTGTTACATGCGGACAGACTGTTTCATATTGCTATTATACTACTGTTGTATATTAATTATAATATTTTTGTAAACTTGTCTATCAAAAAAAAAAAAAAAAAAAAAAAATCTGCATTTTCCAGTTTTCATTGTTCTCGACTGTTAAAAAATATTTTTTTCCCTTGTATGCATACTTAAGTTCATTTTATGCTCGTAAAAACTAATTATAAATAATGAATAGTTTCCTTTACTGTTTCTATTGAAGTCTACTTTAATGTGTTTATTAAAACGTCAACAGATGTCAGCACCAGCGAATTAAATCTCGTCGGAAATACAGAAAATAAATTGCTATCGTACTTCTAAAAATAAAAATATAGATATAATATAATTTTCAACGTTTCTGGAATGCTAAATGTCCAAATAAGGTACCCTGGGGTAATAACGCCACATTAAGGTTCTACCAATTTTCACGGCTTAGTTTTAGATTGTAGTTTTCAAACAAATATAGGATCTGATACAGCAACTCATTGACTATCTATATAAAATAAAATAATTTAACAGACATGTATTCATAAAATGTAATGGCGTTTTTTCTTGACCAATGCTATTTGGCGTTAATACCCACCTATATGGGTAATAACGCCATGCAAACAAAACTATAAAATAAGATGGAATAATGGCATGTAGATTGCCCAATTCTAAGAATACAAACTCTGCAGCTCTAGAAATTGACAAATTGCAATCTAAGCTATTGAAAATGTACAATTTTTTTGTGACTCTGAAAGAAAAAGAAAGCTGTGGTGGTGGCGGGGGGAGGAGGCAAAAGATTATCAGATTCTAAGCTACGTTTTGCTTAAAAATGACCATTTAAATAGAATTATTAGGAACATTGCACGGATTATTTGAATCAGTATTTATATTCCCATGTATGCATTCTATGCGATAGAAAATATTGATTTTTTTGTGAAAGTGAAAGAAAAAGGAGTGAGGGGAGCTTCAACAGAATATAACACCCTGTGTCTCTCTTTGCTTAAAAAGTCCCGCTTAAATATGATTATAAGAAACATTGCATGGTTTTAACCATTCATAATGTAATATTTTAATGACGTGAAGTTTGATAATAACTAGAGTTATATGTAATAAATATTTTTGTTAAACCTTAATTGCTGTTAGCGTCTCACATACCGCTGAGTTTTTCAAGTTTCAGAGTTTAACTTGCAATTTTTAGTTTAACTATAGATACCGGAAAAATTTTGTTTCATTTGGAGTCCTATTACTATCGCTAGAAACTTTTGAATAGCTGAATTTTATTTATAATAGTCCTGCATATACGGTTCAATACAAAAATAATATTCTTAAAGTTAATTTAACTTTAGAATATTATTTTATATTTTTTATAAATATTATTTAATATTTTTGCAAAACCTTAACTGCTGTTAGCGTCTCACATACCGCTGAGTTTTTCAAGTTTCAGAGTTTAACTTGCAATTTTTAGTTTAATTATAGATACCGGGAAAATTTTGTTTCATTTGGAGTCCTATTATTATCTCTAGAAACTTTTGAATAGCTGAATTTTATTTATAATAGTCCTGCATATAAGGTTCAATACAAGAATAACATAAAGTTAATTTAACATTTTATTCATCGTTAGATTAAGCGGTCTGACAGCCCGTTCACAGTAAGTTATGCGACAATTTTTGTCACAGCAGTTAAGGGTTAATACTATTATAGAAATCTAGTAAATAGAAAAACTATTTACTAGATTACTATAATAGTATATATAATATAATAGTAACCCATAACTCCACACTCTCCATGCGGATTCTCCAAACGTACAGTTAAATTGTCGACGTTTTAAAGAGCATGCTTTAATAAATTTTTAATAAATTGATTACAATTTTTGATTAAAAGATATTATCCCAAAGCGATCTCTTATTCAATTTTATACATAATTCATATGGTTATATATCATTATCTCTATATTAGCAACAAAATTAACCTTTAACTGCTGTTAGCAATATGACTGAACACTGTAACCCCCCCCCCCCCAAAAAAAAATATATATATATATATATATATATATATATATATATATATATATATAGCGTTTAACTTGTATTTTCCAGTTTAACTATAGTTACAACTGAAATTCTCTTTCGTTTGGCGTTCTCGTAATATTGTTAGAAACATTTGAATAGATTAATTAGAATTAATTCTGTACAAGAAGTTTAGCGCAGGAACAGTATTCTATGATTTTTAATCATGGATCGCATTTTAACCTTTAACTAATGTTACCGGTCTCGTAGACCACTATTTTTCTTTTATTTTTTTAGTTTAACTTGTAATTTTCAGTTTAACTGCAAACACTACCGAAATTTTGTTTCATTTGGAATTTTAGTACTATCATCAGAGACTAAATAGGTGAATATTAAGTATAATACTCTTGTATAAAAAGTTTAGTACAAAAACACAAACCTATGAGTTATTCCCGCCTTTTATTCATCTTTCAATTTTGTGGTCTCACAAGCCGCATCACATTCATACGTTACAATTTCTGTCACATCAGTTAAAGGTTAAATTTATAAAGTTTTGAAAAACCAAACGCTGAGAAAGCGGACAGTTAAAATTTCGAACTCAATTGAACAATCCAATGGAAATTTAATAGAAACCTGATTTTGAAGATGTTCGAATTTGAATCTTAAAAACATTTTGATATAGTTTTATTTACAAGAGTTAAAAATTATTTTTTACATTAGTAAAAAAAAAAAAATAATAATATAATAAAAAATAAAATAGAGAGATTATTTTTAAGTATTGGGCACCCCTCCCCCTTAATCTTACCATTTCAAAAATGATGATAATGCTGCCCCATATTAATATATAAACCCCCTTCGGATATAGTTCGGCCACTGTTGGGAATCAACCGGGGTAATAACGCCAATCCCTGGCGTTATTACCCCGGGATACTTATTGCGCAGTAAATCCTAAACTACAAATTATCTCGACAAGATATCCAAAATCTTCTGCAACAATTTGAAAGTACATGAAATGCACTACAAATTTATGCAATAAACAAAGTATTTCTGGATAAAAAATACAGTCTTCAGATCAAAAACCTTATCTTGCAAATTTTAGATCAAGCGTTAATTTTAATTGCTTGTAAAAACAATAAGACCTAAAAAATGAAACAAATTAACTTGAAGCTGTTTTTTGCGATTTATATGACTCAAAACCATTCTGCGCAGAGCATATGGGTGTCATTTACCTGATTATTTTATAATTATGCAAAATATAAACACTTGGCGTTGTTACCCCGCCTGGCGTTATTACCCCAGGGTACCTTATTTCAAAAGCGTATTTGAAATTACTTTGTAATTCTTCCCTGTTAATTAATTACACTGCGAGGAGATTATAATGTATTTTAATCTGTAATTTAATTACTTTGTAATTAGATTCTGCCCAACACTGGTTATGCATTTCATTTGCTATATTATTTTAATATTTTCTAATAAAATTACCCTTAGTACTAAAATAATAATGGGAGAAAAACGTCTATTTTTGCTGTATTTTTTCCAATAGGAGCAATACTGGCATAAAGTTATAGATCTGAACAGCAAAATGATTAATATATTCAAATATATATTGAAAATTCAGTACACAGCTAAAACTTTTAATTAAATGTTGAATGTAGTTACATAAATCAGTTGAAGTTTGGACTTAATAGTTGTTTTGAATTTTATTTACGATACTATTTTAATGTTTTCTAATAAAATTACCCTTGTACGAAATTAATATTGGGAAAAAAATGTTTGAATTTACTATATTTTGGACAATATGATCTATACAGGATGGGAATTAGTTTTAAAGTTATATATCTGAAGTGAATATATTTTTTTCATAAATAATGCTAAAATTTGTTATACCAGTAAAACTTTTAATTAAATGTTGAATGTGATTTCAAAAATTGGTTCGAAGGTGGATTTAATCGTTATCCTTCATTTTACTTGTTATATTATTTTGATGTTTAACCCTTTGCGGCGCAGGACAAATTCATCGCTTAAGTGTTGAAATTAATGACTGACACCGGAATTTGAAAACAACTTTATTTGTAAATACGAAAACGCTATATTTCACCCATTCAATAAACCGTAATTTTCTTAAACAAAATTCCGGTGCGAATGTGGCGTTTGGGAATTAAAATTAAGTGGTTCCACTATGAAACCACCGCGCGGCAAGGGGTTAACCCCTTGAGGGGCAGAGTACTTATGTTGCTAAAATTTCAAAATGATAGAAAGATACCGGTATTTATAAACAAATCAAATAAAAGTAAGTAAAAGCTTTTTTTTTTTTTTTTTCGAGCATAATTTTTTAAAGCAAAACTTAATATCTAAATTCTGGTGCCAATGTGGCATTTGGGAATTAAAATTAAGTGGTATATATTATATACCGGTGCCCTTCAAGGGGTTAATCAAATTACCCAAGTTCCAAACCAATATTGAGCAGAACTGTTTCGGCATCGGCTATATTTTGACGGCTATATATAAGCATTACTGCCATGAAATATTAGGAAGAAATATTTCGCTATTTCATTGAATATATTTTGTATAAATATATTATATCTGAAATATTTGTTTTTCATTGCAAATATTTCCAATGTAAAGCCAATGTTCAAGCAATATAGTAGCAGTTCATTGCAAACATTTTTAATATAATGCATTTGTATTTAAATGTGCAAATGTTCCTTGACAATGCATAATTAGTGAAATTGGACCCCCAGTATAACATATATAACCCATATTGGCTTGAAACAAAGGTTATTAAAAAGTAAGAAAAATAATGCATTAAGCATGGATTATGAAACACTTCCAACATTTCCTGAAATCTTTAACAAAACATCGTTATTTAGGTAAATAAGGTGTTACTGTCCATAGCCAAATATGTATTCTAATACTTTTGAACAGCCCTGTATTTGATCAGTCGATTGATATATATATTCACTGAAAAAACAAAAGGAAAAAAGCAAACTAAAAATCTACTGGTAATTGGGACACCAGTACAATTTGCTGCTTTTGAACGGAAAATTTTCCGTAAATTCCAGAAAATGTTCCGCTTTTCTGGCCTTTTTTGTTCGGGAATTTGCGGAATTTTTTCCGTTAAAAAACAGTAAAAAGGTACTAGCGTCCTGATTACCAGTACAATTTCCGTAAAATCGTCCATTTTTTTTATATACTTGATTTGAATATACCAAATATACATGTTATATTGTGTATTCTATATTGACACTAATCAATGGATATATGGATACAACTCATCTTTTTGCTTCATTTTGGGAAAACGTATTTTCAGCTTATTCTATCGGCGATTATTTTCAGAATTTTGAAGCTATGATTTTGAGATTTTCACAAAAGTTGCTCTATACGTTTAGCTAACACAATATGCAAATTATTTTTTAATATATTTGACGCGTGCGCAATGAAAAATTATTTAGTAAACCTACTTATTTTTCATGCAATTTTTATAAATTTTTAATTCTAATTACAGGATATTGTCATATTTTCAGGAAAGAACATTATTTTATATTAAGAACTCTGCAAATTATAAATAAAAAACTTGAAAAAATTGGGACTGTTTTTATAAAAACATTAATTTCTCTACGAATATACATGCTATCCACATAAAAATGAACACAGTTTATTACAATAAGCCACTTAATCATGATCTACAGTTTGAGCGCTTTTACTGCATTAGTTTTGACCGGGTTATCAAAAATATATCCATTCTTTTTAAATTTGTTGATGGTCCCCTATAGAAATTCGTTAAAAAATCTTCAAGAAAATGTATTACATGTACTATTATGTTTACACACTTAGAGTTTCAGGATAATTCCTCATTTATTTTTCTAGATATTTAACAAAATGTCTAAAATTGCAAGTGGCCGGTCATCTTTGTCCATATAGTGTAGGACTCATCTTTTATGTGCTATTTCTGTTATGTGCAACCAGTAATTGTAAAACTGCTAGTAAAAAAGGACATATATATTTGATTTGAAATCAACTCTAATATTGGCTGTTTGATTATTTTTAGTAAAAAAAGTAATTTGAAATTTATATTGGAAAAAAAAAAGTAAAAAGCCATAACTACATTTTGCACTTAAAATTGTGTTTTTTTATAACTTTATTTATATATACATATTCGAAAAATACAAAAATGACAATAAGATCTTAAGATATATATTTAAGACAAAAGAAGTTTGGTAATAATAAGTTTTTTTTTTTTTTTTTTTTCACATTTCTTTATTAGCCTCCGATGCTATTTCTTTCAGACAAGCTAAAAATGTCGTGTCATCAGCCCTGAATTTTCTACTGAACCGATTTTGATAATTATGTTTTTAAATGAAAGCTATTTATTTGTAGTTGTGCCCATTTTAGCTATTTTTTAACTTATTTCCATTTTTATGTTTTATTTTTAATTTTAAATGCTTTTTTACGATATTTCTTCAAAATGGTGGCAACTTAGTTTAGCTTTTCTCTCGATAATAAAAATTTATTTTCCATTATTACTTTCCACAAGTCAGAAACTTTATTTCATCAGTGAACGTGTCCTCGCATTTAAAAGAAAAAAAGTTAATTGTTTTCGTAAAATTTAACCACAATAAAATGATTGCATATAATTATGCACTAATTGAGGTAAAAAAAATATATTTACAGAGAAATAATATTAATAATGTAAATATAATAACAGAAAATAATTTATGATAAAAATTAATGTCTGAAGCAAAGTAAGAAATATTTCAAATGAGGAAAATGATGGCATTCAGCAACCAGATAAAATGGATTTACAATATTATTACGGACGCCTTTTTCATATTACTAATAACAGTAACTTTTAAAAAACATTTGAAGAGAAAATGACGTCACAATTTAAAACATCGCATTTTTACTCATAACGATATTACATTTCAATATTTCTTTTCATTATGGACACTGAGATTGAGATTTTACTTTCAGATGACTTCAGTTAGTGAAAATAATGTCATAGTAAAAATGAAATTAGTTTTTTTTTTTTTTTTTTTTTTTATTTATTTATTTATTTATTTAATAAATCTATTTTTTTTTTTTATTTGTGTATAAAATAAAATTTCTGGATTTCGCCGGCACTCAGATTATAATTTTAACTGAAGATGTGCAAATATTTGCATGCAAAATTGTAACTGGAAAACTTGACATTAACTTTGGAAATATATTTATTATATATTGATTCAATAATGCAATTACTTTTGCTTTTTTTTTAAGCCAAATCGATCGGGTCTTTTAAACATTTCATTCGTCGAATTCGACGGGATTCCACTCGTTTTATTGTTAAAATGCATTTCCTTTTTCCCAGAGTCTATAAAAAAGCGTTTAAACCAAAGAAAAAATCCGTTTTTGATGAATCTAGTCAATGGAGAAGTAGCACGTCAAATTGTATCTCTTTATTATTCCGCAATTCCAAAGTCTCAGAGAGAAATTGCTAATCAACTGGTTATTTCACGCCGTTCTGTTTGCTATTATATTGATAAACACAAGAAGAATGAAGTTAGTTCATTGGATTCTAAACGGGGTCGCCCTACTAAAAAACCTCTATCGATTTTATTATTTTTGTTTTTATTTTTATTTTTATTTATTTATTTTTTTTTTTCTAATCGGAGGCGAAACTGAATTCTGCAATGGCAGTATCTACATTCAACTTGTTTATTTATTTTTATTGATAGTTGAATAGCTTCTGTGACCTCTGACCTACATAAAATCGTGTCCAAACGGAAATATAATTTTTTAAAAACTCTAACTTTTTAACGATAAGAATTTTCTTTCATTTTTTTCGTGGAGTGGGGGATTTTGTATGCAATTTTTTCAGCAAAGCTGATATATGAAATCTTTTTCGACATTGCACTATTTATAATGGAAGTTGTGAATTTTTAGAGTAGAACAATACTAAAAACACAAAATATTATTTAACAAAATACAAAAAAAATCTCTCAATAGAGGACACTTCGGGATTGCGGAATTTGCTCGATAAGCGGAGGTGTCTGCTTTTGTGAGATAAAATAAATAAATATGCATGCGTTTTTGTTAAATAGGGTTGTCCGGAATTGGGAATGTCTATTAACCACTATAACGGACACTCAAGAATACCGGACATTTTATATTTAGCGAACATGATGCAGGGTAAGATTTTCTGCAGAAAAAGATTTGTTTGAATCTTGGGCAAACAGTATCCTTTACCCTCTCTCTACCATTTTCTGGATTCCAAATGAGACATGGAATTTTTCTTAAACTCATAATTTAACCCCTTGAAGGGCGGTGGTATAAAATATATACCACTTAATTTTAATTGCAAAATGCTATATTGACACCAAAATTTTGAAAAGAAAATTTTAATTTTATCGAGTATGTAAAGAAAAGCTTTTATCGAATTTGAAATAAATTCGTTTTTAAATTCTGGTGTCAATCAATCCTTTAAGCAGTTTAAGAATAAAAGTGTTTTGCCCCCTCAAAGGGTTAAATGTTTTTCCATACTGTATTGATTATAATCAATATTTTGAACTTCTAAAGTAGGATAAGCTTAAAAATAAAATAAATTAAAAATAAAATAAGCTTTTTAAGAAAAAAATATCAACCGACTTCAAAAAAGCGCTAAAAAGAATTAAATAATTCTTTAAAGTTCTCTAAGGCCAAAACGTTATCCAATAAGCACACATCGGATATTAGATACCGGCATAAAAAACGGTTAAATTTAATATGTATAATTTAATGTCCACCAAACATAGATTTTAGAGATAATATTATTTTACAAGAGATGAATTGACATATTTATGATTTATTTTATGAATATATACATATAAAAAGTAATGAATTACATTTTTAAGTTGGTGCCAAACAATCAAAATCGATAATGATTATCCCCATTTTAATTATGGCACTAGGTATAATTTAGCTACAATTCTTAATATACATCAAATAGAGTTTGGCACCAACTTCAAAAAGTAATTCATTACTTTTTATATGTATATATTCATAAAATAAATCATAAATATGTCAATTCATCTCTTGTAAAATAATATTATCTCTAAAATCTATGTTTGGTGGACATTAAATTATACATATTAAATTTAACCGTTTTTTATGCCGGTATCTAATATCCGATGTGTGCTTATTGGATAACGTTTTGGCCTTAGAGAACTTTAAAGAATTATTTAATTCTTTTTAGCGCTTTTTTGAAGTCGGTTGATATTTTTTTCTTAAAAAGCTTATTTTATTTCCTACTTTTTAGTTATGCATACCGTAATACATAATTATGTGTACTGGCACACGATAGCTCTTTGCAATGCAATATTAATGTACGCACTTTGCTAAGTTCTGATGTATTCAGTTTACTTGTCACTGTTTGATTGTCAACTTTTCTGAAACCACTTACAATATCGGTTAGTATCGTTGTGAATCTTAAGATTTTTTTTGTATGGTAACTTCTTCAGACAAGATCTGCCACTTCGAAAAGCTACCGCATTTATGAAATCTTAGTCTGCATCGAATCCTACGGTCATCGAAAGTGGCTTTCAAAAGGTGACAATCCATCAAGTAAAGTGTCCTTATACATAAGAGCGCGACATAGTGCTTCCATATATGAGCAAAATGACTTCATATATTAATGTATAGTAAAATGCTTTTCTAGTGTAGTCAGTCAAAAGTACTCCCCCTTCACTCAGAAAAAGGAAAAAGAAAGATTTTAGCAAAAATCGCACTATGCTTCAATCGATAAAGAGCAACACTCTAATACCTATACAGGTAGTAATGGCATCAGAAATGAGCAGTGGCAATTAGACGAGGAATCTGAAACTCATAACCGATACCTGGCTGCCTCTATAAGAGAGTGACAGCATTTCATTCCCAAATATTTCTTTTACAGACGCTTTTGTCCCAACTAGACTGTTAAAAATTTGAAACTTTTGCTGTACACTGTTAAAAATCTGCTGCATTTTGCTGCAACGCACTCCCCTGCTTGTATAGAAAACGGTTACTTGGCCGTGAAATGGCGCTTTCTCATTGGTTGGAATAGAGATATTATATACAAGTGGTGGAGGGCGTTGCAGCAAAATGCAGCAGATTTTTAACAGTGTACACTGTTAAAAATCTGCTGCATTTTTTTGCTACGCACTCCAGCGCTTGTATAGAAAACGGTTACTTGACTGTATTAAGGAGCATTCTCAAAGGTCGCAGTAGAGACATTATATACAAGCGGCGGAGTGCGTTGCAACAAAATGCAGCAGATTTTTAACAGTGTATCATCACTTCACCACTTATATAGAAAAAGATTAGTTAAATGCATTATGAAGGATTCTCATTGATAAAAGTAAAGATATTCTATAAAAGCGATGGAGTGATGATGCAGCAAAAGTTGCAAATTTTTAACAGTGCATTGCATTGCCAGGCATTTTTTCATTATGGAATTTGATGATGATGATTTCCTGGAAGAATTAGATTGTACTCGTATGAGAAGTTAACAAGGTTGACGAAAATTGCCCGCTCAACAAGATGCTTGGTGACTCGTTTTTGTCCAGAATCGTTTCAACCAATTATATACTGTGCTACATGTGTCATATTCATATCGAGGGAACCTACACTGTAAAAAATTTGATACTTTTGCTATATCATCACTCTATTGCTTTTATAGAAAACGATTACTTCACCCAATTACGAAGTATTCTCATGGGTCAAAAGAGAGATATTCTACAAAAGCAGGGCAGTGACGATGCAGCAAAAGGGTCACATTTTTTACAGTGACACTGTAATCGGAAATGAGCGGTGGCGTATTCGATGAGTAATCTGAAACTCATTACCTACATCTGGCTGCCTCTATAAGAGAGTGACAGCATTTGATTCGGAAATATTTCTTTTTGCAAACGCTTTGGTCCCAATTACACTATAAAAACTTTGAGCCTTTTGCTGCATCATCAGTCCACCGCTTTTATAGAAAACGATTACTTCACTGTGTTACGGAGCATTCTTATTGGTCATAAAGACATATTCAATAAAAGTTGTTGTGTGACGCTGCAGCAAATGGGTCAAATTTTTAACAATGTATCATGGAGCATTCTCATGCGTCAAAGGAGAGATATTCTATAAAAGCGGGGGAGTGACGATACAACAAAAGGATCAAAATTTTTACAGTGTACACTGTAAAAAATTTGGCCCTTTTGCTGCATCGTCAATCCACCGCCTTTATAGAAAACGATTACTTCGGCCTATCGTGCAGAATATTCATGGGTCAAGAGAGAGATATTCTTTAAAAACGGGGGAGTGATTATGCAGCAAAAGGGTCAATTTTTTTACAGTGTACACTGTTAATAAATGTGAACCTTGTTCAGTTAGGATTTCACATTTTGAAAAGATCGTGTGTCTATGTAAGTGTAACTTAAAAACATGAAATATGAACGTTTCTAATTGGTCGATTGCTTCTAAAAGATATTGAATTTTAATGTTTTAATTTTTTAAAAAGTTCTAATCAACAGATTTTTATGAAATTTGAATGGGACCACATGAGTCCCATACGCTTTCAAACAAAAAAAGAATTATCAAAATCGGTTTATATTTACGAAAGTTATGCGTGAACAACAAATACATACAGGTCGAAATCATAACCTCCTCCTTGAAGTCGGTTAAAAAATAAAAAGGAAGATATTATCAAAATCACACCATGATTCAACATGCGTCTATATGAAAGTAGTAATATTTGAAGTTAAGAATGTTCTTTGATAAACGCGGTTTTCCAAAGTACAGAAAATTTAAGAATTTTTATTCCAGAACTTGGCGGTAGTCGCCTGAACGAATTTGTTTTATGGGTGAAAGAAGTTAACTCGCTTAACTTTAATGGTAAGCTTATCAAAATTTTTCGTCATTTATATTTGTCCAAATGTAAATCTAGCACATAGCAATGTACTTTAATCACTTTGTGAATCCGGCATAACAAGCACCCTGATTTACAGACACTCTTGCTTTAGCGTGTAAGGCTCTTTAGAGATGAATTTTCAGCTTTTCGATATCGAATTCTCATGTCTGGATCGATGTGGATCTTTCACTTTGGTGGATACGAGAATTGTTCCAGCTAAGATTTCGTACTTTGAAAAAAAAACTAGCATCTCTGCAACAGTGGTTAGGATCGAGAATGATTGTTCGCTGTTAAGCAAAACAAGATTGACCAATCATAAGCCTTTATTTTTAAGAACTTTTCATTGTTCGAAGGAGAGAGTCTGGATTACATGGAGTGAAAATTTGCTATCGACACTGTAAAAAATTTTACCCTTTTTGCTGCATAGTTACTCCATCTCTTTTATAGAATTTCTTTGTTTTGACCAATGAGAATGCTCCATAATAGAGCGAAGTAATCGTTTCCTATAAAAGCGATGGAGTGACGATGCAGCAAAAGGGTTCAATTTTTTACAATGCAAGCAGTGCTAAAAATTTGTATCCTTTAAATGTGCAACGATACTACTGAATTCCAAAGTGTCGATCACAGCGACATCTGCGGCATTTTCGTGATACATTATCTAGACTCGCAATAATTCTTGCATTTTTAGAAAATGTCCTGCAGATGTCGTTTCTATCTTTAAATTTCATTAGCATTGTTGCACATTTAACGAACAGAACATTTTAGCGCTTATTTTAAGTATTAAAGAGGGCGTGTTCACCACAACTTACCGGTTACTTACCGACCACTTACCGATTGTAGACAAATACGAAATGAAAATCAAAGCAAAGTGTGACGTCAGCTACAATTCAACAGAATAGTTTTCATTGCTGCCACAGTTTGCTTTTGTACTGCCCTACAATCGATCGGTAACATTGGTTACTTTTGTAAGTTGCTCTGAACACGCCCTGAGATAGCCGATTTCCACACTATATCCCCTAGATGCTATATTTCCGGTTTCTTGCATAAGAGAACTTGTCCGGAATCCAGGTAGAATTCGCGCTGTTAGCGAAACCAGATTAACGAATCAGAAGCCTGAATTTTAGCAAATTTTTCAATGTTTTAAATAAATTTTCTTGTTAATAAATCTCGTTTCGCAAACAGCGCAAAATTTATGTGAATCCTGGCCCTCGTCCAGTTAGGATTTTGCACTTTGAACACTGTTAAAAATTTGAAACTTTTACTTTATCGTCTATCCATCGCTTTTATAGAAAATGATTACTTCATTGTATTATGGTGAATTCTCATTGGTCAAAATGGAGATATTCCATAAAAGCGGTGGAGTGATGATGCAGCAAAAACTTCAAACTTTTAACAGTGAAAATATTGTGTGTCTATGTAAGTGTAATATGAAAGCATGCAAAAGGAACACTTCTAATTGGTCGATTGCTTCAAAATGAGTTTGAAATTTAAAGTTTTTATTTTTAAAAAAGTTCTAATTATCGGATTTTTATGAAATTCGAATGGGACCACATGGGCCTCATACGCTTTCAAACAAAAAAAGAATTATCAAAATCGGTTCATATTTGCAAAAGTTATGGGTGAACAACAAATACATACAGGTCGAAATCATAACCTCCTCTTTGAAGTCGGTTAAAAAAAAGAAAAAACCGCAATGTAGCAAAACATCTCAATAATGAGCAATTCTGGAACACTGAATTTGTTTGCTATTAGAAATTGTTTGTTTTTCTGAGGTAAAAATATATACTCATATTGAAAAGGGTGAGCGTTCGCTAAATGAAGTTGTCGATATAAAGGTTTTGCAATAAAATTTCCATTGGGCACGCCTAAATAAAGAACAACAATATTTAGAAAAACACATTTTTCATTCATAGCATTCACATGTTTTGCATTATTTTATCTCAAGAATCAAAAACCACCCATTTGAGCACAAATTCTCTAGGTGCCCCCTGTGGAGGAGTTTTATTGTATTTAGATTAATATATACATTTTTTTGTTTTTAATCATGTACTACTCTAAAAGTTCTTAATACTAACTGTGAAGAGTTCGATGTAGAAAAAGAAAAATTAGCAGGTTTGAGAAAATTTCATACCAGCTTTGTGAGCTTCTAAATTGGAGGGGGTAGATGGGGCTGAATCACGGCCAAATATTTAGGATTCAACATGGTATTCAAATTAGTAAATATTAATTTATAATATAATTAAAACGTAATAATTTTTTTTAATGGCATTGTATATTTACAAATTATCTAGTTATTTTTACGTAACTTTCTAATTTTTTTTTTTTAATTTAGACGAAAAACGCACTGAATAGAGTTGAGGTCTGCACGAGCCGAATTTCAGGCTCGGGCTGGGCCCGGCCCGACCGAAGGGAAAAAAATTGTCGGAAAAATATTGGCCCAATCCTTCCCGTTATAAAAGTTAAAATTTTAGACCGAGCTCGGCGTAGCCCGATATAATAGTTAAAAACACGACCCGAGTGCGGTCTGGTCCGGAAAAAAGTTAAGATTTCAGGTCGAACCCGGTCCGACCCCAGTGAATTTCAGGAGAATATTGATTTTTACTCTTATGGTAGAGTTCTGACCAAAAAAAGTTATATTAGTCTTTTTTTTTTTTTTCCATGTTTATAATCTTCAATTATACAGAATCCGCAGGCTGCGATATTTATATTTTTAACGAACTTCTGTTTGTTGTATGTGAATGCTTCAGTTATCATTAATATTATTAATCCATATGCTATGTAATGGAGACATAAAAATCTAAATAATGGAATATGGGGAAAGTAAAATCTTGTAAGAAGCAATCGCTTTGGAAAGAAAAAAATACGTTATAGGTATGTACTCTTAGCAGCTGAAAATGTATATATTTTTTTTTCTCGCATATTACCGTATTCATTTTGCATGGATGAACAGTTTAAAAGAAGTTTAAAAGAATTTTTAAGCTATTGCATAGCTTTTATGGCGGGCTTTGAGCACGGCGACCGAATCTAGAAATTCAGTAGCGAGAAAAAAAACCTAACACTCCGGCTAACGGCGTTTCAGTTCGGCACGGTATCCTTCGGTAGACTTCGGCAGACATTGACGCGGTATTTTTTTTTTTACACGGAACTTCGATAAATACTATTTATAAAATTTGAAACGTGTTCAGTGTATATTTTTGGAAAGTTACGACCTTCCCCTCTTCGGGGGGGGGGGGGGGGGACTCGTGTGATATATCGTTCTAAAGCCCTGTGACTATTCATTTAAATGCGCCCCCTTCCCCCGCCGGCAAATCTTTCAAAATTTTGCCTGATGAGAATTTTTTAAAATGTTGATGACACGATAATTCATAACATGATAATTTTTTACGCATTCGATGCGCTCTCCACCCCCCCCTAGGGGGGTACTTTTCTAAATTTCGTAAACACCCGTCATGTGACATATCTTTGGAAAGACCTTAAACTGCTTATTCATATTTTGCACGTCCGGTGCGCCATCCCCCCTTTCTGCCCCCCCAGGAGGGCATTTTCTAAATTTGAATATACACCCATCGTGTGGCATATCGTTTAAAAGAACTGTAACTGCTCATTCCAATTATGCATGTTTGAGGCGCCGCACCCCAATTTGCCCCACCCCCCCTCCAAAGGGGAACTTTTTAAATTTTTATCCTCTCCCCTCTTGTTGTATATCTTTAGAAAGGTCTGAAACTGCCTTTTCCTATTAAGCATGTCTTGTGTGTCCCCCTCCGCTCTGCCCCTCCCGGGGGGGCACATTTTTAATTTCTTTACAATACCAGTCGTGTGACACATCAATTGAGGGGTCTGCAACTGCTTATTTATATTACGCATGTCTTGTGTGTCACCCCCCACTCTGCCCCCCAGGGGGCACATTTTTAACACCAGTCGTGTGACACATCATTTGAAAGGTCTGCAACTGCTTATTCATATTATGGATGTCTTGTGTGTCACCCCTCCCCCCCACTCTGCCCCCCAGGGGGGCACATTTTTAATTTCTTTACAACACCAGTCGTGTGACACATTATTTGAAAGGCCTGCAACTGCTTATTCATATTATGGATGTCTTGTGTGTCACCCCCCCCCCCACTCTGCCCCCCAGGAGGGACACATTTTTAATTTATTTACAACACCAGTCGTGTGACACATCATTTGAAAGGTCTGAAACTGCTTATTCATATTATGGATGTCTTGTGTGTCACCCCCCCCAGGGGGGCACATTTTTAATTTCTTTAAAACACCAGTCGTGTGACCCATCATTTGAAAGGTCTGCAACTGCTTATTCATATTATACATGTCTTGTGTGTCACCCCCCAGGGGGAGCACATTTAAGCTATTGCATAGCTTTTATCGCGGGCTTTGAGCGCGGCGACCGAATCTAGAAATTCCGTAACGAGAAAAAACCTAACACTCCGGCTAACGTCGTTTCAGTTCGGCAGACTTCGGCAGACTTCTCATTTATTCAATAAAAGAAAAAAAATTGTTTTCTTATCGGTGATCAAGCTCAAAAAGTGTAACTTGAATTAATATGAAAGAAAAAGAAAAAAAACTTGAATTAATATCAAAGACAAAAAACTGCATAAATAAAAAATAAATAAATAATTATAATTGCATAAGTTGATAAAAAATGCTATGCAATAGCTTTACCGCGGCAGTCCCCGAGTGCCACACGTATTTTTTTGCTAGTTTTCAATTTAAAAGAAGATTCGTCATAAACAGGTTCTTTTTACATGAGTTTAATTCTACTTTAATAAGCCTAGAAATCTGCGATTCTTTAAAAAGAATAATTTTCAATGTTTAGTTGTACAGTAATTGCGATTTAAAAGTACATGTATGTTTTGCAAAAAGTTTTGGACCAAAACAAATTTTACTGATTTTTCAACAGACTTGGTCACATCGAAAAAATGATTTTTATACGGGATGATTCAACCGGGACTGAATATTGTGATCTCTGAAGACTAGGAAGAATGAAACGAGCCCCGGCATTGTACGAAAAAAAATGTGTTAGGTCTGCCCGGCCTGATCGTTTAGGGGAAAAGTAAGGCCCAAGCCCGGTCCGGAATGAATAGTGATTAGGTAGGACCGGCCCGGCCTGAATCTTCAGAAAACATTTATGCTTTGGCCTGGTCCGAATGCCGCTGATAAAAACCGGGCCGAGGCACTGTGCAATAGTAGATCTCAGAGTCTGATAACCGATCTGCTCGTTGTTGCGCATGCATTGTCATTTTCAAAGTTTGTATAGTAGCTTTTATAGCTAGAAAAATAAAAAACATGTAATGTTTAACGTATTATGAAATGTAAAAAAAAATATTTATTGCTCTCGAAGACTCACCGAAATTTCACATTTTTTATGATTTTTTGCAACTGGAAGTATGGGTCTGGGGGCAATATTTAAGGAGATAGCCTATTGTTTCGATATTTATGACTCATCCTGTATGTAGTAATGCAAAAGCTAAAACGAAAAGCTATAATAAATATTTTTGGTCAGAGCTCCTCCCCGTGAAACAATTTTTAACTACATTGAAGTAAAAATCTATGTAGAAATCCACGGCTGAGACGGGCTATGATTTAAACTTTTTTCCTGTCTGATCCGGATTATGATTTTAACATTTTTCCATGCCGGGCAGAACTTTTTCCCTATGGGTCGGTTTGGGACCGGACCTAGATATTTCGATCCATGCAGACCTCCAGTGCTAACGATCAACATATTTTGAAAACAAGTTTTGATTTAATTCATTACGCTGCTTTATTCAGGGGTGCAAAAAATGCTTTTACTCTCAACATTTCCCCCAATCCATGTAAAAATTTCCCCAAATTTTTACGATATGTTATACAGACATTGTACAGGCACAACAAAGAACAAGCTGAACTTTTACAGCCTAACGGACTTTCGATGAAATTTGTATTTTATTCTTTTTTCCTCACCGTTTTGACGAAATTCACATTTTTTTACGCAATTTTTTGAGAGAATTTGCATTTTTTTCGCGATTTTCCAACAAAATCCGAGGTCTTTCACATGAATTTTGTCAAAATGTACATATTTTCCACGATCTTTCACCAAAATTTGAGTGTTTTAGGCAATCATTTGACATAATTTGCATTTTTTTACGAAACTTCCATATTTTTATGATCTTTTCCCAAAATTTGCTTTTTTCGCGATTGTTTCTCAATATTCACGTTTTTCCAAATTTATTCAATGGAAATCGCTTCTTTTTCGCGATTCTTTGACATAATTCACTTTTTTCAACGATCTTTCAACAAAATTTGTATATTTTACACGATCTTTTGTCAAAAATTACGCATTTTACACGATCTTTTGTCAAAAATTACTCATTTTACACGATTTTTCATTTAAAACTTATTTTATATTTTACACGATCCTTTGAAGAAATCCGCATTTTTTTTGACAATCACGAAACTTTAACGAAAATTGCATGTTTTCCGCAATCTTTCTCCAAAATCATGTCCTTTGACGGAAATGTCATTTTTTTGCTGGAATCCTTTGACAGAAATGTCATTTTTCTTGGAATACTTTGATGGAAATTGCATTTTCCTCTATGAACCTTTCAGAGAAATTGCATTTTTTTCATGCTTTTTTGACAAAAATTGCAGTTATTTGTCATTTGTTGACAAAAATCGCATTTTTTCCTATGAAACTTAGACTTTCTTTTGTTTTTTCTGTGATCCTTAGAAGAACTTTGCTCAATTTGGCGCAGTTCGTACTCCCAGTTTTGTAGCATTTGCCTACACTGCCCCCACCCCCTCATAAAAATTGTCATCAAATTTTGATGCATATTTGTATCGATCTGTATTACCATAGGTAAAGGTTCCCCCCCCCCAAACTTTCTCGATACATATGCAAGTATATATTATTATGAGATCAATTTTGTAAAGGTCACCATACGGATCTTTTTAATTGTAGAGGCAATTTTTCTGTCTTGAGTGACTTTGTAATTCATTGTTAAAATCAAAATCAATTGTATATTTTGTGCAAAATTTCCCTAGATGACCAAAATTTCCCCCGATCCTAGATCGCCGGATCGGACATATTCTGCACCCCTGGCTTTATTATGTTAAAATAAGAGGCACGGTCTTAAATCGACATTTGAAAAGGACAATTTGTGGACGATAGCTCATTTGCTTTGAAAATAGGTCCAAAACTCTTCGTTTAAAGGCATGGTAAAGTGGTGTAAGTCACGAATTTTGGAGAATTTTGGATTTTAATATTTCTGTCAGGTTTTCAGATACGAAGATGAAATTTTTTTTTGTTTAATTTAGGAATGGATAGGGATTAATTTTGTAAATGGGTATTTCGCTCTACGGGGGCCGTATAAAAATTTAATTTTCGTATTTTTTTTAAATAGACCCCCCCCCCCCCCAATAGAGTTGCAACATATTTTATCAGAAATTTCACCTTTTTTATGAATTTTTCTTGTTGGAAGTATGGGTCTAGAGGCAATATTTAAGGAGATAGCCTATTGTTTCGATATTTATGACTCACCCTGTATATATTTTTTTTAAGTCTTCAAAGAAATTCGTATTTTAGTCACAGCGTGTCGTCACTAAGCAGTTGCGTTTTAATCACAGATGTCAGGAAATCACCGTGACATCTAGTGATGTTTTTGAGATCATGTTTGTTACATGAGTATAGATTAACCAAATACTAGCAGAAAAAATAAGAATTTTCTGTCATGTCTTTGCTTTAGTTTTTTATTGCTTTTATAAAAAAAAATCACGTGCTCCTAATTTAGCTGAAATTTGGAGTTGGGCAAAGAGTATCTTAACCAAAAAAATAACAAATAAAAAGAATTCTGCCAAGTTAAACAGATAACATCGAGCTCACAGGCTATTCACACTAATTTTACATTACAGCTTCTTTTTCAAAGATTAATGCCCCTCGAAATACAAGTTAAGGGGTTATTAGCTCCATCATCCATTATTTTCATGCGTAAACTTTAAACAGGGATCTGTTTTATCAGAATGAAACAATATCCAAAATTCGAAGCAAATTGGATAATTCTGCATAAAAACTCAATTTATCTAATTTAAAGAGAGAGTAATCCTCCCCTTTATATTTAAAAATTAAACCTCGAAAACTATTTAGTGATTCACCTTACCAAAAAGAACCTACCTCTTAAATTTGAAGCAAATTGGATAGTTCTGTATAAAAACTCATTTATTTAATTTAAGGGAGTTGGTGTTAATCGCTCCTTTATACTTAATCAAAGAACCGTCAAAACTAATCAAAGTTGCACCTTATCGGGATGAACCTATGCCCAAAAATTGGAGCGAATTGGAAATTCTGCATGAAAAATCCACTTAAATTAAGGGGGGGGGGGTTATCCCCTCAATTCCCCTCTTCTTAATAAAAAAAAAACCCCAAATCTAATCTTGGAAGTGCTCTATCAGAAGGATCCTATATCGAAAATTTGGATAAAATCTGATAATTCTGCATGAAAAACCCATTTATATAGATTAAGTAAGGGCGATTAGTCTATCCCCCTTATACTTATCCAATGAACTCTCAAAACTAATCAGGGAATCGACTTATTATTAGAATAATCATATATCCAAAATTTGAAGCAAATTGAATATTTTTATCATGAACTCTTGCGTTATGTGCGTACATATGTACGTACAAATACACTGAACTTTCGGGCACATTAGCTCTCAAATATTGTTAGCCCGTAAACCAAAAAAAAAAAATTTTTTTTTTTTTTTTTTTTTTTGAAAATGCTGTTTTAGTGCTACACTATGCAATAGGGTGGGCCGAAAAAAACTTTTTTTCGATTTTCGATGATGGCGTGTGCGGAAAAGTCGCCGCTGGTGGCACTCAGTTTAAACAAAAAATTTGAAATTTTTTGGACTTTTCCTTACCCTGCCGCAAATGTCTTGAAGTTTTGCAAAAATGCTGATTTTTGAGCTTTTTTAACAAAATCTTTTAAAATATTAAATTAAATTTATTTTGATTGCATTTTCTTGAAAAGGCTAATTAATGTACCAAATGTTTAGGTAAGTTCTGATAATGCATTCTTTAATTCCTATGTCTATTTTAAATTAGTCGATTTTTATAGCTTTTTCGCGTATAACAGACAAAAGTTGTACTTGTTTGAATTTCTTTAGTTTCTCTCTTATTTATGCCTCTTGGTCTTTTTTATTTTTTTTCTGCGCGTCAAAGGTCATATATTTGAGCAACGGACAGCAGAAAACTTTAAAAACAAATCTGGAAGGTGACAAGGTGTTGAAGAAGATTCTAAGCGAACGCAATGACTCATCTAATGTTGAGGGAGTGAAGGACGAAAAAGAAGACGTACGAAAATACCATACAGGATCCTTATTATTTGTGCATGCTCCGTTCCATGTGACATTTGCTCAGTGTGAACTTGAATCATTTTCCTAGTGAGATAAATTGCTTTTGGATCGTTTAACGTGCCATTACAGTGTTTTGTGCGCTTTATTATGACGAGCTTAGAAATGGCTAGTATGAAGGGCTGGCAATGTAACATTACTTTTCACGCAATAGCGTGAAAAGTAGTCTTTTTTGAGCACTAAGCATATTGAAAGAATTGCAATTATCAACTTATGCTGATATCATGCTCCACTACTACTGGTTGCTTCAACATGCAGGAGTACTGACAGAAGATAAGAATCTCGTCATCGATAAGAAACAAGGTCAGAAGCGAGAAACAGAAATTTGGAAAGAATATACAGGCGAAGAAGTTTTCGAAGGGAGGAAAATTAAAAGAACATTTCTTTTGGGGTAGAAAGGATAAAACTATCTTCATAGAAAAAAAAAGAACAAGCGGCACCGTCGAGAGAAAGGTGAGGAACACATCACCGTGTTGTCTGAACCCTGTTCGGAATACTTGGTCACTTGGCACCTCGTTCCGTTTATGGAAAAGAAATAGCAAAATCATTGTAAAATCTTCTAAGTCAGTACAAGTTAGACTGTTCTGAACTGGCAACACTCGGTGTGATGACACCGCTTTTAATACAGGAAAACGCAATGGTGTCATTGCCTGTCTTGCATAATAATAATAAAAAAAATTAGGAAAAGAGCTGCAATATTTCATATGTATTATTCATACGAATGAACTCCGACTCCGACATCTACTCTCTAAACTTGATATTGGAACCACGAGACCTAACACCTTTGCCAGTCCAATCGATGCTAAACTAACAGGGTGTGAAAATCTATGTTTCACTTTGTTCGAGCCTATTGCTGTTTTAGCGGCATCAAAAATGGAAAATACTGAAGACCTGAATACCTATCATAAGTACTTGTTTGCATAGGCGTAACTAGCAGGGGGGCCGGGTGGGCCAGGCCCAGCCCAGACAACCCAGTGCCCCCCCCTAGAATTTTAAACTCTTGTGGTAATGTTATAACGTAAAAATTTTATTTTTTGGAGAGATTACACATGCCTCAGAGTGGGATGCTAAACTGGCTATTTTTTATATTTGTCTAAAGTCTATATTTTTCAGATTTAGTCTCTTTTCTCGCTTTTTTAGAATTATTTCTTACTCATCGATCGCCCCCAACAGCACATGGTACAGTATCAGCTTTTAACGAAAACAGGTCACTTATTTTGAAAGAGGACGACATTCATTTGTACTATTGGAAATCAGCCGAAAGCTAAAAGGAATGGTCATTTCCTGTGTCTGTCTCGGCTTTTTCAATACTGCACCATTGGGAGTCTTAATTAGTTACACATCTGTTTCTTGCTCTTTTTTTGGAAACGAGACTGGACTCTCGGAATACCAGGAAAAACTTCCACAAACATTCTGTTGTTAGTTGCTGTAGTGCTAAGGTAGTGGTTTCTTTTACTGAGCGTTTCGCTATGACTGATATTAAATCCTCTTCAGAGAAGAAAATTATGAAAAATATGGATATATGAGATCATTTTTTTTTTAATCTTCGAATCCCTTCAAGCATTCATTAAATCCAGGTATGTTTGGAAAGTATCTAATTCATTTGTATTTATGTTACTGGAAAGATATTGACTTAAACGTTACAGTTTTCGTATATTATCCTTTTGTTAAGTTTATTCTCAAATCCAACGGGACTACTTTCAAACAATTTTTTGGTGCGTTCGTAATTATGTAAATACGTAGCGTAGCACCTATAGTTGTCGTTCAGTCTGTTTGTCCATCCGTCCGTCAGCGTATAACAACGCAAAAACTACCCAACCGAATCATTTGGAATTTAAAATGTATAATTATTACATAATTTTGTCGAGTTATTTCAAATTTTATGAAAATCGGATGCATAGATCAATTACAGGGACAATCAACAGTATTCCGTTGCATTACGATCAATGGGGAAAATAAAGTTTCAAATGCATTTTAATCGTTTGAAATTTAAAATATATAATTATTATATAAATTTTTCGAGCCATTTCAAATTTTATGAAAATCGGATGGATTGATGGATACGGATACAATCAAAAGTATTCCGTTACAATACGGTCAATGGGGGAAAAGTTTCGAATGCATTTTAAGGATGTTACACTCATTTGAACATAATAAAATTGTAATGCATCTATGAAGTACATATATTATAATATACATTTTGCAAAATCTGTGGTGCAAAGAACATTTGTTATTGATTTACAAGGCCAGACAAAAGTAATATATTACATAATGGTATAGGGAGAACATTGTATGGTGCGCATTTTAATTGTAACTATTTAAAATTTTAAAATTGATATATGTTGCTGAAGAATGTGACAAGTTATTTTCTGTATAAAAGAAAGTAGATAGTATTTACAGGGACATACAAAAGATTTTGGCTACTATACTGTATCCGATGTACTGTGTACTATTATATCAAGATCTGAATAATTTTAAGTGCGTCCTTAATTATATGAATTAGTAGCACCTATATTCGTCGTTCAGTCTGTCAGCCCGTTTGTCCGTCCGTCTTTACAATCTATGATACAAAAAATATTTATTATTAATTTACAGGGCCACTCAAAAATATTCACCTACATAATGGTATACGAGGATACATGTTTGGGGCGTGTTTTAATTATATTCAACTATTTCACATTTTATGAATATGGTATACGTTGCTGAGGTGTAAAAAAAGTTGCATGTCCATGTATATTTACAGGAGCACAAAAAAAGATTTCGACCACTATACTATATCCGAAGTACTGTCTACTATAACAGCAAGATTTGAATATTTTTAAAATTTCGTTATCGTACGAACGCACCTCATTTGCTACGCTTCACGTGCAATTTCCAACTTGTTTTATTAATTCTTATTTAAAAAATGCATGAAATAGGCAAGTGGGTAAACGGAAAAAAGTAACCGGAAAAAAAATTATCGGAAAAAGTGACATAAACTACAAAAGCGGAAAAAAGTGACTCAGAAAAAGAGTTACCGGGGAAAAAAGTGACAAGGAATTGATTTTGGGGATTCATTGGTTAAGGCCTCTGTCCCTCTGAGCTTGATCTTCAAACTGGTTATATTGGGAAATTAGTTCAAGCTATGACCGCCAGGAAGGGAGGTGCCTTCGGAAGAATTTTGTATCCAATCAGGGTAAAAATAATTTTCTTGGCTGTCAAATTACAGTGATTAATTACGACGAAGGCGTGTTTTTTCAACACCTCCTGGTTACTAAACTATCAATGCTAGGTGTCTGCTTTTTTCCCTTCTCATGTACAAAAGAATCATTAGCAACTGAATTATAAACAGATGTTAACCAGATAGCATTGAGCTGCACGTACAAAAGGAGGTTTTACTTGCGGTCAGTTGCATGAAATTCGAAATACACCCGGAAGAAGTAATATAGTCAGGAGAGAAAAAACAGCTTTCAGTGTCAGATATAACAGAAATCTCTTTATTTTTATCCTAATTTATTGTTCTCTAATTAAGTAATTTATCAAAACAACGAGAGAGAGTTTTCTATAAGGTCAGGAAATACCTAATTAGTATTTATTTAACGGGGGATATGTTTAATTAAATTGCTTATAAATCCGTTCTTTCACCCATTCAAAATCGGCAGAGAGCGTTGTTTTGTAATTGTCATTTAATTTTCTTTAATATCCGAATATGCCTTTTCTTTTATCTTATCTGAATGAAAGACAAATAATTTTTTAATTTTATTAATACGTTTATAGTTTTAAAGAACAATTTACAAATTAATTTCTATAAAATAAAGCTTCAAATTTCATTCAAAACATTCTAAGTAACAAAGAAATTTCAGAAATATTAAAACAAAAGATAATTCACAATACAATGACTAATGTATATATATCCACTTATCCATATATTTTTTAGTAATTTGGTAATCTGCCTTCTATTTCTCTTCAAACTTCAACTGTTTTTAATAATATGATTGTAAAAATACTGGTTTCATTGGTTTATTTAATGGTATTGTCTGAATAACTTTGGATGTATTTATAAAAGTAAATATATATATATATATATATTATTGCATTTAAAAAAATGTAAGGAGAGGAGGGGAAGCAAGGAAAGTATCTATACTAATAAAATCCGTGCGCCTCTGTCTGCTTGAAGCCGATTAAACTTCGCAACGCGGGCGAGTTGGAAGTCGCGAGAGGTGTCTTTCGATTGGAAAAATTCCGGGGAAGTCATTTCGGGCATTTTCGAGACCGTGGGACCAAAATTAAAAAAGTTATGAATTAAAAACCCCTTGGGAATCGGAACGAAAAATGCCTCAAATCCCAAACGGCGCTCAAACGGAGCTCTGAGGCAGAACACTGCGCCACCTTGCGGTGAAGAACCTGAACTTTTCCCCTTTGGCTAAAAGAAGAAGCAGTCGAAAACCTCTTTTTCTCCCTTTTTTGCGCGTTTTTTTCTTAAACCATCATGCAGACAGTTTTTAAAGTAGAAAAAAACCGATTACATATTCAGAATCTGCGTAAAAATCTGCTTCTGATGAACTAAAAAATACGAAAAAATGTCTTATGGGCGCTTAGTGCCCACCGTGCAAAACCAAATATTTTTAACGGGACTATGGGCGCGAAGCGACCATAGCTCCGATCCACAACCTTTTTTTTTTCAAGTGCACGTGGCCCACCATGCGAAATCACATATTTTTAACGGGACCATGGCTCTTTAATTTACTTTTTTTTGTGCTTGAGGATTCGAACACCAAGACTTGCTTATTAAATGAATTTTTTTGCTTATTATATACTGCTTAATACCGAGGTTCGTTTGGAAAAAGTGGCCGAGCTAGCGGGCGTAGCTCGCTAGTAACATAATATGAGCAGTGTTGATTTCAGTTTTCTTTTCAGTAGAGTCTCTAAGTAAATAACGGTAAATCTCTAACAATTTATCACAAATTTTTTTGAAGACACCCAAGAAAATAAATAAATGTACAAGCAGAGATTAAAAACAAAAACAAATATTCCAAATAGTTCACAAAATGTTGACATTGAAGGATGTTAGTCAATGAGATTTCTTTCAGTCATTTTTCAGAAATGCATTTTGGTTCCTTTTTTTCCCGTAATTTAAAAAATTAGTGATCCGAGGTATTCGGCTCACTCTAGGTGCATATACTTTAAATAAAAAAGGCAATTATTTAAATAATTATATTGAATATTATATCATAGGTGGAAGATTTACATGCAATTACGAAAAAATTGTTAAAGTTCGTATTGAAAATTCCTATAAAAATTCAAAAAATCGCTAAGGACAAAGTTTACTATAGATTAAAAACTGAAGCCGTAATCTTTCAATGAAAGCCAAAAAAATCGACTCAAAAGGAAAAAAACTCTAAAAGTCGAATAAAATATCGCGAAAAATTAAAATACTGCTGTATGAATTCCGAATAAATTATATCGAAAAGTGTTCAACATTTACTATGCAGTGGACAAAATTTCCTTAGCAAGCTTTGAAACATTCTAATAACAGACAATTCCTTTTACAAAAGTAAAAAAAAAAAAAAAAAAAAAAAAAAAAAAAAATCTTCAGAATCGTATAAAGTTTTTCAAAAATTCTTTTAGGAAAAAAAATGCATTGAAAACGTGACAACATTTATTACATTCACCAAAAGATTACAGTGGATGTGGAAAAATAGCTGCAAAACACACACGCACAAAAAAAAAAAAAAAAAAGAAAAAAAGAAAAAAAAAAAAAGAAAAAGAAAGAAAAAAGAAAAACTAAAAATTTAAAAATTTTATTTACTTATTTCAAAAACTGCAAATGATCGAAAAACAGAAAAAATATCAACGCAGCAAATTATTAGAATAAACCTATATACCAAATTGAAGCAAAATTGATAATTCTGCAGGAAAAATCCATTTAACAAAATTAAAAGGTGGGCGGGTGGCAAAATATGCTCTTCGGAAAATATAAAAAAATGTTATTTTCCGTTATGCTTTAGAATAGTGTGCATAGTAAATTTTTGAAGCATGGACTTATAAGTTTTCGGACTTATCCAATAAATTGTTTACAATGGAATACTGAATGTCAACAGTAGTTTAAATAAATTAGTAGTTTAAAACATAATAAAAGAAACAGTATTAAACATATGTATCTATATTTTTAATGAAATCGCTAAGAATTTACCAAAAACATGTTTTTTGATGAAACTCCAATAAATAACTAAACGTACTAGGAAAAAAGAAATTAAAAAGAAAAGTATTATTCTAAACAGTTCATGAACATAGAATATTAATCAATGAGATTTCTTTCAACTGTTTTTCTAAAATGCATTTTGGCTCACAGAATTTTGTTATGTAAAAATAATAGTAATAATTGCAACACTATGAACTTATTGAGTAAAATAAGATTTATATATGCATATATTTATATATAATTCTAAATTCATTATGAAAAAATGAATATCTGTCCTCCCTCTAATGACAACAGACTGACTTTTCTCGCCTGTATCTTGTTTTTGTTTTTTAAATTGAATATTTCATAGTTAATTGTTTCACATATAGATATGCACTCTATTCCTTGAATTTCTATACTTGCAACTTTAAAATATGATATATATATAACTATTAATAGTATATATATCTATACATAATTAAACCTCTTAATAAACAATAAAACATGGAATTTATTCACTATTCAGCGGAGTCTGCTTTTCTGATATAAAAACATACAACTTCGCATGCGTTGTGAATTGAAAGATGCGTTTACTAAATAGAGATAATCCTTTATTTGGGAACTCAGATTTCACCAAAAGTTTGCCAAAAAAATGGAAAATTTCGTTAAAAGATTTTGATAAAATGGCAAATTACATCAACAGATCGCGAGAAAACAACAAATTTCCATGACCTCGAGAAAATGACAAATTTCATCAAAAGACCTTGAGAAAACGATAAATTTTGTCAAGGTATCACAAAAATTGTAAATTTCATCACAAAAAAAAACACAAATTTTGGCAAATAATCACAAAAAAGGCAAATTTTGGTCAAAAAATTGAAAAAATAGATAGCAAATTTCATGAAAATACCTCCCCCCCCCCCAAAAAAAAAACCGAAAATTTTGTAAATAGATGACAAAAAACAGCAAATGTCGCCAAAAGATCACAAAAAATCAAATTTCTTCAAAAGATTTTGATGATCGATCCTGTAAAAAAAAAAAAAAAAAAAAAAGTATCAGTAGAAGGAAAAGTCCGAGAGGGGGTGGATATGAAAAGAATGTTTCTTCACGAGAAAGTTTCAAAATATACTTTTCGGAAAATATGAAAAATAAAAAAAATTATCTTAATTTTGCTTCAGTATAGTGCGCCTAGTAAATTTTTGATGCATGGATTTTTTAGTTTTCGGACTTATCCTATTAAAAAATTTTCTTTTTTGTGATTTTTTTCTTTTTTTTTACATTCTTATGTATATAGGGGAGAGGAGGGCACCTTTGAACATTTTTTTTTCAGAAAATCAATATATTTCTTACTTGAATTATGTTTATTGAGTTTTAAATGATACATAATAAAAACAAGGCATTTCTTCATCATATGAACCATAAATTAAACATTTTTCAAAGAAATTGAATAAGTTGTGTGGATTTAAAAAGTTGAAAGATTTTTGTTCAAACCTGCCCCATGTAGAGGTACATTTGAACAAGCATTGGGCACCTTTGAACAAATGAATAAATATGAAAATATTGAGTGTTTTAATAAAAAGTTGCATGTGTTACAGAAATTTAAAGTAATATGAATGAAATTAAATAATTACATTTTGTTGAAAATACTAATTTTTTTGTTTTTAACCAAACTTAAATCCACCAAAGTTGATGTAAAAACTCATTGTTGATAAAACACAGTGTCCCTCCAGTTGTTTTTGGTAGTGAAAACTGTTTTACAACATCCTTGAAATACACCAACTTGATATCTGATGCTGCTGGAAAATTAAAATTTTTCATTCGCTATTTTTTTTAAGAGACCTGATATAAAATTCAGTTTTATCCGTTATGGAGACCAAAAATAATGGGGGAGATCAGAATTTACCAAAAACATGTTTTTTGATGAAACTCCAATAAATAACTAAACGTACTAGGAAAAAAGAAATTAAAAAGACAAGTATTATTCTAAACAGTTCATGAAAAGTTAACATAGAATATTAATCAATGAGATTTCTTTCAACCGTTTTTCCAAAATGCATTTTGGCTCACAAAATTTTTTTATGTAAAAATAATAGTAATAATTGTAACACTATGAACTTATTGAGTAAAATAAGATTTATATATGCATATATTTATATTTAATTCTAAATTCATTATTAAAAAATGAATGTCTGTCCTTTTTTAAATTGAATATTTCATAGTTAATTGTTTCACATATAGATATGCACTCTATTCCTTGAATTTCTATATACTTGCAATTTTAAAATATGATATATATATATATATATATATATATATATATATATATATATATATATATATATATATATAACCATTAGTGGTATATATATCTATACATAATTTAACCTCTTAATAAACAATAAAACATGGAATTTATTCACTATTCGGCTGAGTCTGCTTTTCTGATATAAAAACATATAACTTCGCATGCGTTGTGAATTGAAAGATGCGTTTACTACATAGAGATATCCTTTATTTGGGAATGTCCGTTATAAAGGCTTTATTGTAAAATATATAAATATATGTTATTTAAAATTAGTACAAGTAAAAAAAAAAAAAATAATAATAATAAACATAAAAATAATTAAATAAATAAATCACAATTTGCATATCAGATAAATCTGATAATACCGTTTAGTTTGGGGATAAGCTTTAGAATATAAACACAACATGCAGATTATATTTTGAAATTCAACCTCCTTGTTTTCTAATAAAGTTTGGGGGCGTACAGTAACGTATCGAAGGAGGGAGGGAGAAGAGAGAAAGGATGGGTACATCATTTTACCGTAATTTCGGGTGTATAAGCCGCAGCTCAAACAATTCTTTTTCGACCCAGAATTTTTTAAAAAACAAATATAACTAGTCAGATCGCCGTAAATATTTGTCTTCAATCACTAAATAAGATTTCTGGGTCCAAAAAGAATTGTTTGACCTGCGGCTTATACACCCGAAATTACGGTATATCCAGCTCGTAGATTTTGGAGCAATGTGACAATATTTTAATGTACTTGAAAATTCTTCTGTTAATAATGCACACACACACATATACAAAAAAATCCCTGTCGGCTTGGCCTATAGGCAGAGGTAGTTTTCGAAGAGTGCTCCTTTCAACAATAAAAATTAAAATATGAATATAGATAAACTCTGCAACAACATTAGTTGGCCGCTTTTGAAAAACTTTTAATTTCATTTTTCTGTAACAAATGGTTTTATCAGAATCATCTTAAGCGAAATTCGGCACAAATGCCTACTTTAACAGCATTTTTTGAAATATATTCTGACTTTATGAAAAAATTGACCAATAAGGCGCATTATATAGTTCCTAAATAAGAGAAACTGTCAGTTGAATGCATTTGAGAGTAAAATTGAATTTATAAATGAGTCATAATAAAGCAATTTTTAAGTTGAATACATCATCAATTCTTCAATCTCGATGGAATCTGGAAATTTTGTTCAAATTGTCCACTTTCACAGCTTTTATTATTATTTTTTTTTTTTATATATATATATATATTCTGCCTTTATCAAAAACCTAGACAATAAGGCATATTATACAGTTCCTAAATAAGGGAATCTGTGAATAGAAAGCCTTTGAGAGCAAAAATGGATTTAAAAAATGAATCGGAAAATAAGCAGTTTGTTATTTGAATACTTCAATTTTTCAATCACGATAACTTCAGGAAACTCTGCTCATAATGTCATTTTTTCGGCATTTTTCGAGATTATATTCTGTTTTTAAAACAAAACTGACCAATACGCCACATTATATAGTTCCTAAAAACGAGAACCTTCCAATTGGATGAATTTGAGAGCAAAATGAGTGAGAATATAAACAGTTTGGAATTGAGACTTTTTTCTGCAACTCCTATTATTGTTTAATTTATTTTTGATATAAGGATTGTTCCTATGAAAAACTTGTCAATATAAAAGTTGTAGATATAATTGAGATGATGTATGTTAAATTTAATCGGATTTGATATCTTAAGAATTGACGAAGTTATGTTTTTTTTTCTTTTTTTACCTCCTTTTTTGTTTTCGTTTTTTATTTATTTATTTATTTTATTTTTTATTTATTTATTTATTTATTTATTTTGCAATAAGACTTGTTTCTATCAAAAACTTGTCAGTGCAAAAGTTTTAGATAATATTAAGAGCATTTATAAAAAAAATTACTTGGATTTGATATCTTCAGAATTGACAAAGTTATGAATTTTTAACTCCCGAAAACCCTATTTTTTGCCCCCCCCCCCTTTCAGCCCATTTTCAATTTTATCAAAAATTTGCTATGCAGAAACTTTTGGCCTATTTTTTAGAAGTAATATAAACTTAAAACTGACTCGATATCTATTTTAATAAAGAAGTTATGGGTTTTTTTCTGTTTTCACAAAAGCCCTTCCTATTTTTACCCCCTTGGTCCGATTTGGCCCATTAACGAAATCGGCCGAGATTTTATGCCCCTTGATTTTATGTATCAATTTTGAAACGATCTGAGCAAAATTAAATAAGTTATCGTGTCCATAAAAAAGTGATATACACCGATAGATAGATAGATAGATAGACAGATATATATATATGTATATATATATATATATATATATATATATATATATATATATATATATATATATATATATATATATACGTTTTTACTAATAGTAGTTTTGGGGTCTGGGGGTCGTGATCGGTGTAGATCTGCAAAAATTTTTCAGAAATTCCAACATTGGAGCGATCGCAATAGGTAGTATTTCATACGAAATCTACCTAAAAGAAAGACCGGTGAAAACTCAAAAAATGTAGAGGAGAAAATTTTCTATAATGGACCTCGTAAAATTTGCTGTTTTGCCTCAAGCAAAGATCCTGGACCAGTTTATTTGCCTGTGGGGCTTTCTCTGTGGTCACTCCTATTAAAAACACATGTGTTAGATATTCTCCCCCTTACACAAGCTCCGTTGAGATGGTGAGCGCTCTTATCGATCAATGTCAAATGGGCGTGACCTATGAAAGGCTGGATTTTAAGACATTTCACTTAAATTTTCATCAAAAATTCGATTCGAAATAACTGATTCTACATTCCCTAATTAGGATAAAAATATGAAACAAAATTATCTGAAAAGTCCAATGTTTAAGCTAGGGGGCGGTGTTTTTTAATTTTCCGAATGTTTTATAGATGACATTTTATTAAGCTTTGAATGAAAAAACACCTGTATTTTTTCATATTTCAAAATTGTAAGTCATATTATAATTAAACAGCAACAAAAATCGATAATTTAATTAACGAGTGCACTTCATTATGATCTCAACTATCATGTGCAAAAAGAAAAATTCAAAAATATGCAAATGCGAATGAGAAATCAGCGAAATGCCTCCCCATAGGAATAGCATTAGCTCGCGAGCGTCTTCACGAGGAAGGACAGGGGCCTTAAGTACATAGGGGGGAACGGCGAGAGGCTCCTAATTTAGGTAAATGTGTTTTTCATGCTGAATTAACTGTTTTGGTACAATTTTTTGACATATGATTAACACCCCCCACCCCATCCGTCCCAAATTATATAAACGGGTTTTTATGCAGAATTATACAACGTGTGTCATTCTTTTTGTATAGGTTCTTTCTGACAAGGGTTCTTTCTGATAAGGTTCTTTCTGATAATTATTATGTATAGTATTTGATGCCTGGAAGAGTTTTGAGGGTTTAATGGTTCAGAAAAAAGGGCACGGGAGAAACCTCTCAAATTAAATTAATAGTTTTTTACGCAGAGTTATCCGATTTACTTGGATTTTGGACATAGGTTCATTATGATAAGACATATCTCTGATTAGTTATGGGGTTCTTTTGCTTATTATAAAGGGAGGACGGGCAATTATCTCCCCCTCAAATTAGATAAATCGATTTTTATTCAGAATTATCCGATGTATTTTAAATTTTAAATATAGGTTCTTTCTGATAAGGCGAATCCCTAAATAGTTTCAAGGGTTTAATGGCTAAGTATAGAGGAATAAACAGAGGATAACCCCCCCCCCCTTAAATTAAATAAATAGCTTTTTACGCAGAAATATCCGATTTGCTTCAATTTTTGGATGTACATTCATTATGAAAAGGCGTATACCTGATTAATTATGAGATTCTTTTGCTAAGTATTGATGGGGGAACGGGCGATTATTGAAAGAAGCTTTCTTTCCCTATTTGACGGAGGGGGGTGTCCAGTACAAATCGCGGGCGGCTAGTCTCTTAGGAAATTTGACGATCAAGGGATTTCTCGGTAAAGTTTTGCCGCAAAAATGCCCAAGTAAAATAAAAAAAAGCGAGTTGAATGCAACTGAACGCAAATAACAAATAAAAAGAAATTTTCTTTATTTTTTAATTTAATAATTGAAAACAATTATGCCAGAAAACATAACACATTTTACCTTTTTTCCTTATAATTATTAATTACAATTCATTTTGCATTTAAAACTGGTTTATTTATTTATTTTTTATTTTTTACTTGTGAAAAAAGTAATATGCTAAATCATTTGTTGTAATTGTCATTTTAATTTACGCCGAAATTTTATCATTTAAAACTGGATTTTTACTAATTAATGTCCCATATTACCCATCACAAAATATAATATAAAACATTTTTAAAATATATGTTGAAAAATTAATGTACAAACTATGTTGTATGTCACAAACGTATGAACTAGTCAATTCATTAATTTGTAGTAATAATAATAGTTTTTTATTATTATCTTATGTTAGTAATTAAAAGTTAATTGCTTAAAAACCTGTAGTTCTTGATAGATCTTCAGTGTTTAAATGCTTAAAAAATTAAAAAACAAATTTAAATTAAAAAAAAAAGATTTTAATAAAAACAGGATTTTTTTTTCCTTTTTAGGATATTTATAGAATACTGAAAAATACTATGCAGAAACATAAACTACAGTTTCAAATGCAAACAGTTATTGGGGATATATAAACAAACCTTTAAAACTCTTCAGGGATTCACTTTATGAGAAAGAACCTACCGTAATTTCGGATGTATAAGCCGCGGATCAAACAATTCTTTTTAGACCCAGAAAACTTATTTAGTGATTGAAGGCAAATATTTACGGCGATCTAACTAGTTATATTTGTTTCTTAAAAAATTCTGGGTCGAAAAAGAATTGTTTCATCTGCGGCTTATACACCCGAAATTACGGTATATCCAAAATTTGAAATACATCAAATAATTGTGCATAAAAAACAATTTATCTAATTTAAGGTGGAGGGGAATAATCGCCCGTCCTCCCACTTTTTAATTAGCAAAAGAACCCCATAACTAATCAGGGATGCCCCTTATCATAATGAACCTACATTCAAATTTTTAAGCAAATCGGATAATTCTGCGTAAAAATCAATTTATTTAATTTAAGAGAGGTTATTCCCCGTCCCCCCCATACTTTACCATTAAACTCCCAAAACTCTTCAGGCATTATATACTGCGACGACGTACTGACAACTTTAATCTAGGTAGAAGATAGATAGCGAAGTCCCATTGTGAAAAGGTATGTAGGGGTGAAAGTATTTTCATTCAAAAGCTGAGAAGAATAGCTGCAATTGACCTCAAGGAGCATTCTAGAAAAGGATTTCACTGGTCTAGTGTCAATGAGCTGAGAGGGACCCTGGGATTATTAAGCGTAGAGAGGGAAGGAAGGTAGTTGGAAGAGAGACATGTGCTGGTAATGTACTAGAGAGTACATAGATAAAAGGTGGCTCAGACATGCTAAGCAAAATGTAATATTGGAGTGTGGCTCCTATATGTAGTTGTAAGGTCGTTTTATTTATTTTTTTATTAATTGATCTATAGTTCTAATAAAGAACTTGAGGAATTAAAAATGTGTTATTGATGAACTTAACAAATAAACCAAATGAATAAAGAGAAACTCAGGACACGACACCACAATACCATATGTAAGCCTTATCAGAAAGAATCTATATCCAAAATTTGACACACGTTGGATAATTCTGCTTAAAAACCCATTCATCTTATTTAGAACGGAGGGGATGGGGTAATCGCCCGTTCCCCAAACTAATCAAACAAGCATCTTTTCAGTATGAACGTATATCCAAAAATTGAACCAAAACAATTAATTTAGCATAAAAATCCATTTACCTAAGTTAAGAGCCTCCCCCCGACCCTCCCTTTCATACTTAACCAATAAATCCCCAAAATCAATTCCTTGTCACTCTTTTTTTTCCGCTAACTTTTTTTCCTTGTCCCTCTTTTCCGGTAACATTTTTCCCGTGTCACTTTTTTTTTCGCTTTTTTAGTTTATGTCATTTTTTTCCGCTAACTTTTTTCCGGTAACTTTTTTTTCCCTAGATTCCAGGATTAAAAAGCTATGTAAGTGAGAAATGTTCTTCATTCTTTGATAAGATCTTTCAGAAGACGATTCTCACAGTGGATGATTGGAAATGAATTTACGATGTGGTAGCGACAAAAAGGAGACAAAATGATTGTCGTGCTATCAAAATTGCTTATAACTCATTAACTAACTTATTTATTTATTTAAAAAATGGCGACTCTGTTGTTTATAAGCAACTCCATCTCACCCCCTCCCAGGGCTCACCCTGGCTGTGCCACTGCATTAAGAAATTTTTTCTCCCTCTCTGCCAGTCACTGTTTTGAATCGAAAACTTGATGTATAAAGCCGCTATCAGATTCACCAACATTTCGAAAGATTTTTGAGCCAATACTTGATTTCCTCCAACTTTTCGCGAAATATCCTCACAACACCCAGTGTGATAGCAAACAGCAATAACCGAGACTAACCGAGACTTTTCATCGAACATCGAGCATTTCAACGAATCGGAGATGAGCAACTGATAGGAATAGGCAATAAATATTAACGGTTGGTACTAGTAGCACTGGTTTTCCTGCTATTCCTCCAACTTTTTCGCAAATAATTGTAACCTTTTTCTTTCTTTGAACGGGAAAATGTTGGGGTTAAAATCGGCTGAAAAGTTTGTTGCTCGTAAAGTTTGTGAATCTGATACCAGCTAAAGACAGAAGAAAGTTTCCTCCAATTAGTTTCTTTGATAATTTATAGGTTTTCAGAAATGTATTAACAAGTGAGTTTTCCTTTGAGTATTATCAGTTCAAACAAAACTATTTTTACTTTCATCTATCTTGGCGGAACAAAATATTAGATTCGTGAAAATTTTCGAATTCCGGTTTTTGACGGATTTATCCGTTTTAGGGATCAGAGATCCCTAGATTTTAGTAAGAACAAGTTTTTGCAAAATGTTTTTCTGTGTATATGTAAATCTGTGACTCTGTCTATATGTGACATAAATTTTGTGGACGTTCTATCTCGAGAACTAATGCACGGAAAGTAATAAAAAGTAATATTCAGGTAGTCCATAATACAAATTAATGCTGATTAGTTTTTGTTGCAAATCACTCAACAGATGGCGCTTCTACGCTGCTTTTTTTACGAATAACGCGACAACTATATCTGAAGAACTAAGGCACGGATATCAACCAAACTTCAGATTCAATCAGTACTTAACATGAATTGATATTGTATTCGTTTCTGTATAAATCGCTCAACAGATGGCGCTGGTATGCTGAATTTTTCACAATTTTTGCAATATTTCTAACTCAAGAACTATCGGACGGAATTTAATTAAAAATTATAATCAGGTAGTTCTTGATATAGATTGATACTGATTAGTTTTTGGTGCAAATCGTTCGACAGGTTCGCTGCTATGGTGCATTTTTTACGATTTACACAACAGCTATATATCCATAACTAATACATGGATTTCCATTAAACTTCAGATTCAGTTAGTTCTCAACATGAATCGATGTTGTTTGCATTTTGGTGCAAATTGCTCAACAGGTGGTATTGAAAAGTTGCATTTTTCACGATTTGTGCAATTGATCTATCTCAGGTTCTTAGGTGCACGAATTTTCATCAAACTTTAGATTCAGTAAATCCGTGAAATGAACTAGTTTTGTTCATGTTTTGTTGTCAATCTCCCAATATGTGGCGTTGCTATGCTGAATTTTTTTCAATTCCTGCAATAGCTCTATTTCAAGAATTAATTAGCAAACTTCACCAAACTTCAGATTCAGGTATAGCTTGATAAATACTGTTGTTGTTTATGTTTTGGAATAAATCACCCAACAGGTGGCACTTTTATGTTGCATTTTTTTCACATTTTCACAATAGTTTTATTTTAAGAACTAATGCAAGAAATTTCATGTCTTTAAAATCTTCACAATGATCAAAAATTGCCATTAATTTTGACACAGAGGTAGCAAATTTTGACGCATTAAGGGTGTATTCGAAAAAAAAAATTTCTCTCTCAGCAGCTCAAAATTTTCCTATACATTTTCAGATTCATTTTAAAAAGTAAAAACATGAAACTTGCTAAGATAATTTTTGAAGATATGTTATAAGATGCCGTATGACTTCATTTTTCTCTGAATTCATTAGAATTTGATATATCGACAATTATTTTCTCAGCATGACCCTTTTTTTCTTTCCCAGATCTCCCGCTTTGGAAAATTAGGTTGAAAAGACGAACTTTGACTGAATTTTTTGTAATATTTTCTGCATTTATCAAAAAATCGTAGTCATGGTACCTAATATAGTTCCTAAATAAGAGAATTTCACAGTTTTGCGCATGGGGCGTATAAAAGCAAAAGTGAATCTTAAAATAAATCAGAAAAAGAAAGTTTTGGGTTTGCCACACCCGACTAGTTACTAATACTATTATTCTTTGGAAATTATCAAACAGTTTACTATAAACAACATTGTCACACTATTATTGTTTTCTAAACAATAATAGTTTTTACAATTATTGTTTAAAAATTATTAAATAGATGGGGCCATGCCCCCCCCCCCCTAGAAAAATTCTCTAGTTACGCCTATGCTTGTTTGATATCTGTGCAGCGGTTTTAACCGTAGTATGTCCTCGAGAAATGGAAAACAGAACATCAGGACCAATTATGAAATCGAGATTGATCACAGCTGCTTGCAGAATTTTACGCTTGTATGTTAGCAGTTCAAATCCTGATAAAGCGTTAAAATGTATCTCGTTCAGTCCGTGATACGAGTTTATGCGCCCACGTGGTTTTTTGTATTAAAAAGGCCAGGTTGCGCAGACGGATCTACACATATGTGGCAGATAGTTAAACGTTCAATGTTGTTACCAGATAACCTAAAGGAAGCAGTGCCTTTAGTCTTTTGAACGATACTATGGTCATCCCGAGAATTTTATGATACAAATGGCAACCGATGATAGACCACATATTAGAAAAATGGCATGGAAAAGAATAAAAATATGCCGCAATTTAAAAAAGGTAAAAACCAACAAAGTGCGAGATTTTCAAGTTCCAAAGCTGAACTTTAAAGCGACAGAGCACTATGAGTGTATCGACTAGGTAGCCGCTGAAATCAGCGAACTTCCCATACAAAAACCTTATCACTTGAAGAAATTGGAGAAAACGTAATTTCAGGATCCACGTTGGATGAATTATTAGTCTGCTTTCCAAGTCACTCTTAAGCTATGGAAAGAGTCGTTAAGGGTGTATTCCGATCCAAACTGCCTTTTTTTCAGATTTATTTTTAGATTCATTCTTGCTCTCAAATGCACCAAACTTTCGAATTCTCTTATTTAGAAACTATACAAGGTGCCGTAATTATCAATTCCTTGATAAATGCAGAAAATGTTGTAAAAAATGCTGTCAAAAACGGCGTTTTGGACCAAATTTTCCGAAGCGGGAAGTCTGCGAACGGAAAAAAAAAGGGTCACGCTGAGAAAATAATTGCTCATATTGCTCATATTGCTCATTTAATATAAATCAAATTCTAATTAAATCACTGAAAAATTACATCACACGGCACCTTGTACGTCACTTCAAAAATCCCCTCAGCAAGTTTCATGCTTCTACTTTTAAAAATGTGTCCAAAATTGTATCTGAAAATTTCGAGCTGTTGAAGGTGGAAAATCATTTTTTCGAATACATCCTTAAAATTGTGACAGAAGCTGCATCAAAGGTATGCAGAAGTGAAGAAAGAGATGCAAAACTGCAAGCACGGAAAAAGATACTTAAGTTCATTTCTAAGAAGTACTTAGTAGTGTAAAAAGGTATACATTTTGAATAAAACATTCTGTGGACAGGAGGGCGGGTAAAACTCGGCGTGCAATTACCTCCTCGTGATGAGTTCTGGGATGTTTCGCGTTGGTACCGAACGCAAAAGAAGCTAAAAGCTGTGCATTTTTAAAGAACATAGCACTAAAATAATGCATAATTAAAGGTTATTTAAACATTTGGCACATTAAATATATCTTTTAAACTAAATACAACCAAAATAAACTTAATTTAACATTTTAAAAATTTTTGCTAAAAAAGCTCAAAATCAGCATTTTTCCAAAACTTCAAGCCATTTGTGGCAGGGTAAAGAATTCTCCAAAAAATATCAAATTTTTTGTGTGAACTAAGTGTCCCCAGTGGCCACTTTTCCGCACCCGCCATCATCGAAAATAGAAAAAAAAAATTTCGGCCCACCCTACTATGCAACGGATTTGCTGAAATAAAATGTACACCCCTGAATTATAATAGTCCTCCCCCCCCCCTCCGCGTGCCCTTTTTTAACATCCACACACTTTCATATTTACGCACTTTCAATCATGTGTAAGTCTTCAGTTCGTGTAAATCCATATTTTTTTTTTTTTTACATTTGCACATCTGTCTGTGTTTATTAACCGATAATATCTTATAGACTTATTTTATAAAATAAATGCATATAAAAACAGGTAATTTTTTGTAGAAAATATGCAATTTTTATAACAAGTGCGTGATATTGAAAATGTACACATTTATTTGTGTATGTTTAAATTACAGTAACACATCAATTCAGGTAAATTCAGGCATTTTTCTATATTTACACACTTGTATGAGCTTTTCAAGTGATAACAAAAGACATAGTTTCAAAAGCTAATAAAGGTAAAATTTTCAAAAAAAAAATGTAAATTTTTTGATAAATGTGTAACTTTAACACACTAACCGAATTTTCTCGAACATGTGATCGAACCGAATGGTCTTCTTGTGCCCGAAAGTAGTAAAATACAAAATTTTGTCATAATCTTTAAAGCCGTTTTTAAGATAAATATTATATATACTCAATTTTTGCTCATATTGTAGTATAAGATTTAACACACACACACACAATTTTTGCTCGTATTATAGTATAAGATTATCTAGTTAATAGAGCATTTGAAATTAAAAACATTTAAAATACTGCCCAAACATGAGAATAAAAAAGAATATTGTCCAATTCAACTGATGACATTGAGCTCAAAGACTACGCATACTAATTTTATATAACAGCCTGACATTTTCATGGGTTAATGCCGTTCGAAAAACAAATCAAAGAAGACAATAGCTTTCCTCATTTCCCCTTTTTATTCTTAATCATTGAATCCCTTAAACTAGTCAGGGATCATATAAAAATCTATATCCAAAATTCAGAGCAAATCGGATAATTCTTCATAAAAACCCATTTAAATAATTTAAGGGGGGGTATTTGCCCGTAACCTCTTTATAATTAACAAAAGAACCCCATAGCTAATTAGGGACGCTGGCCCCCAAAGAATTAGGCCCCCAACGACTAGTTTATATCTTATAAGTAATTACCATGCTAAATTTCATGCTTGTAGTCCTTTCAGTAACACAAAATTCGCATTTTTTAAATTTTTTTGGTCCTGTACCTTCTTTGTATTTGTGGCATCAATATAAGATATAGCCTATGTTTGATTCCGAACAAACACCGTGATTTTGATAACATTACTTTTGAAATTGGTTAAGTAGTTCCAGAGATCATCCCTTACAAACATTGGAATTACCCATAACAACCAACCAACCAGCCAACCAACACCAACCTTTTAACCAACAAACAAATCAACAAACAAATTAACCAACCAACCAATCAATCAACAAACCAGCCAACCATCCAACCAACAAACAAACCAAGCACGCACGCATCCCCCACTTTAAAAATTCGAATTTTTAAAGAAATGCTAGATATCATTTACATCTTATAAGTAATTAGAATGCTAAATTTCATGCATATAGTCCCTTTAGCAACATAAAAATTGCACTTTTAGAACGCTTTTTGCTCTTGCACTCCCTTTGAATTTATGGTATCAACATATGATATAGCCTATCTTTGATTCCGAAAAACACCAAAACTTTGGTACCATTACTTTTGAAATCAGTTCGTTAGTTCCAGAGATCATCCCTTACAAACATTGGAATTATCCGTAACAACCAACCAACCAATCTGCACCAACCGTCTAAACAACAAACAAATTAACCAAACAACCAACAAACTAACCAACCATCCAACTAACAAACAAACCAAGCACGCACGCACGCATTCCCCTTTACAATTTCGAATTTTTAAGGAAATGCTAGATATCATTTACATCTTACGAGTAATTACAATGCTAAATTTTCTACTCCCTTCAGCAACACAAAAATTGCATTTTTAGAACGCTTTTTGCTTTACTTCCCCTTTGAATTTAATGTATGACATAAGATACAGCCTATGCTTGATTCCGAACGAACACCATAATTTTGGTACCATTACTTTTGAAATCGGTTCGGTAGTTCCAGAGATTATCCCTTACAAACATTAAAATTATCCGTAACAACCAACTAACCAAACAACGTCAATCTTCTAACCAACAAACAAATTAACCAATCAGCCAACAAAAAAAAAAACCAAACAACCAACCAAACATCCAACAAACAAATTAACCAACCAATCAATCAACAAACCAACCAACCATCCAACCATCCAACTAACAAACAAACCAAGTACGCACACATACCCCACTTTAAAATCTCGACTTTTTAAGGAAATGGTAGCTATCATTTACATCTTATAAGTAATTAGAAAGCTAAATTTCATGCATATAGTCCCTTCAACAACACAAAAATCGCATTTTTAGAACGCTTTTTGCTCCTGCACCCCCTTTGAATCTGTGGTATCGACATAAGATACAGCCTATGTTTGATTCCGAACGAACACCATAATTCTGGTACAATTACATTTGAAATCGGTTCGGTAGTTCCAGAGATTATCCCTTACAAACATTGGAATTATCCGTAACAACCAACCAACCAACCAACCAACCAGCCAACACCAATCTTCTAACCAACAAATTAACCAATCAACCAACAAACCAACAAACCAACTAACCAACACCAACCTTCTAACCAACAAACAAATTAAACAATCAACCAATAAACCAACAAACCATCCAACCATCCAATTAACAAACAAACCAAGCACGCACGCATCCTCCACTTTAAATTTCGACTTTTTAAGGAAATGGTAGATATCATTAGTATCTTATAAGTAATTAGAATGCTAAATTTCATGCATATAGTCTCTTCAACAACACGAAAATTGCATTTTTAGAACGCTTTTTGCTCCTACACCCCCTTTGAATTTGTGGTATCGACATAAGATACAGCCTATGTTTGATTCCGAACGAACACAATAATTCTGGTACAATTACTTTTGAAATCGGTTCGGTAATTCCAAAGATTATCCCTTACAAACATTGGAATTATCCGTAACAACCAACCAACAAGCCAACACCAACGTTCTAACCAACAAATTAACCAATCAACCAACAAACAAATTAAACAATCAACCAACAAACTAACCAACCATCCGACTAACAAACAAACCAAGTACGCACGCATCCCCCACTTTAAAATTTCGATTTTTTAAAGAAATGGTAGATATCATTTACATCTTATAAGTAATTAGAATGCTAAATTTCATGCATATAGTCCCTTCAACAATAAAAAAATCGCATTTTTAGAACGCTTTTTGCTTCTGCACCCCATTTGAATTTATGGTTTGGACATAACAGCCTTATGTTTGATTCCGAACGAACACCATAATTCTGGTACCATTACTTTTGAAATCGGTTCGGTTTTGAAATCGGTTCCAGATATATACCTTACAAACATTGGAATTATCCGTAACAACCAAACAACCAACAAACCAACCAGCCAACACCAAACTTGTAACCAACAAATTAACCAATCAACCAACAAACCAACCAGCCAACACCAAACTTGTAACCAACAAATTAACCAATCAACCAACAAACCAACCAACCATCCAATTAACAAACAAACAAAGCACTCACGCAACCCCCCCCCCTTTAATATTTCGACTTTTTTGAGGAAATGGTAGATATTTACATCTTATAAATAATTAGAATGCTAAATTTCACACATAAAGTCCCTTCAGCAACATAAAAATCGCATTTTTAGAACGCTTTTATCTCTTGTACCCCCTTTGAATTTGTGGTATCGGCATAAGATACAGCCTATGTTTAATTCCGAGCGAACACCATAATTCTGGTACCATTACTTTTGAAATCGGTTCGGTAGTTCCAGAGATTATCCATTACAAACATTGGAATTATCCGTAACAACCAACCAACCAGCCAACACCAACCTTCTAACCAACAAATTAACCAATCAACGAACAAACCAACCAACCAACCAACACCAACTTTCTAACCAACAAACAAATTAAACAATCAACCAATAAACCAACAAACCATCCAACCATCCAATTAACAAACAAACCAAGCACGCACACATCCCCCACTTTAAATTTCGACTTTTTAAGGAAATGGTAGATATCATTAGTATCTTATAAGTAATTAGAATTAGTGATGGGCGATTCTGGAAATTTTGAGAATCGATTAAAATCGATATCGTATAAAACAACATCGATCATAATAAGAATCGATTTATCAGTTCTAGAATCGATGCTAGAATCGATATTTCGATATTCAGGTTCACACAGAGAAGATCCAAATTACTAATTCCAAAATTTAGACAATCAGCAGGACCGTAATTATCGCTTCCCACCCCCCATCCCCATTTAGGGAGGCATAGAATTAAGCTATTGCAGATTTTAGAGTGGGATAATAAGAATTTTAAATTTCAAACTGTTTGTCACTTATGATTGTCACTTACACAAAAACTTTGACAAATTTGAGAGACATAACTCAACTAATAACAACACTGAGAAACTTGTCATTAAACCGAGTATAAAGAGTGCCAAGAGCGTGTAACTAGGATGGGGAACAAGGAGTATACGCAAAAAAAACTTTTTTTTCTCATGCCAACCAAATGTTACCCGAGATAGTTTGGAAGAACAAAAAATATGCCCCATTTCCAAGGGGGCAGGTAAACCCCACTCTTGACGGAAAGGCGACCATAGCCCAAATGTATCTTAAGTTTCAAAATGAGGATTTACAATAAAATAGAACGAGAATTGGACATTTTAAAAATTCCATGCATACTTTGAACGGCCCATTTAGTAAAGATTGGCGAGGAAGGGGGGGGGGGAGGCGAGGGATTAGAACGGACGAACTTGAAAAAAAAACATAATTCACTAATAACCCAAATAACTGAGCTTCTAAACAAAAATATAGTGTTTAACTTAGCGTTGAATTCATGGGGTGGCCCGCGGGGAACATGCATTCTTTGAAACTATAAAAAATACCAAGAGCATGTAACTAGGTGGAGAGAGGGGTAGTAACAGAAAAAAACGAGGCGATAAAAGCTTTATAACGATATGTTACATGAGATGGTGTGGAAGAAACAAAAAATATGCCCCCCACCCAGGGGGGCAAGGTAAATCCCAAACGGACAAAAGGGCAACCCCGGCCCAAATGTATCTTTTGTTGAGGTTTCAAAATATGGATTTACAACAAAATAGAACGAGGATTAGACTTTTTTAAAATCGCGGTCAATATTTGAATGATCCTGTAAGTTTAGATTGGTAAGGAAGGGGGGGGGTTCGGTAGGACGGGCGAACATGAAAAAAAAATAGTGGCACTCTGAGAGTGCCGATAGAAGTGAAACCTTGAACAATTACGTGTGTATTTTTTGAATCGTTAGGATATATAATGTTGAATCGTCAGGAAATACTTTTAAATGAATAAAAAAAAGTTCTATAATATTAAAGAATATATTAAAATATTTTTTAAAAAAATGTGTGTGGCACTCGGGGACTGCTGCGGTAAAGCTATTGCATAGCATTTTTTATCAACTTATGCAAAAATACCGCGTCAATATCTGCCGAAGTCTATCGAAGGATACCATGCCGAAGTCTGCCGAACTGAAACGTCGTTAGAAGGAGTGTTAGGATTTTTTCTCGTTACGGAATTCCTAGATTCGGTAGCCGCGCTCAAAGCCCGCGATAAAAGATGTGCAATAGCTTAATAAATTACCAAACAAAATTTGGTCGCGCTACGAAAATTAGATCGCGAGTTATAAGCATTTTAAATTTTTCGACCCTCCCCGTAGGGAGTCTCCTGTCACCAAAAATTAACACTGTCTTATAATAAATTACCAAACAAAATTTGGCCGCCCTACGAAAATTGGATCGCGAGTTATAAGCATTTTAAATTTTTCGACCCTCACATTGGGGGGTCTCCTGTCACCAAACATTAACACTATCTCATAATAAATTACCAAACAAAATCTGGCCGCGCTACGAAAATTAGATCGCGAGTTATAAGCATTTTAAATTTTTCGACCCTCACCGTGGAGGTCTCCTGTCACCAAAAATTAACAATGTCTCATAATAAATTACCAAACAAAATTTGGCCGCTCTACAAAAATTAGATCGCGAGTTATAAGCATTTTAAATTTTTCGACCCTCACCGTGGGGGTCTCCTGTCACCAAAAATTAACAGTCTCATAATAAATTACCAAACAAAATTTGGCCGCGCTACGAAAATTAGATCGTGATTTATAAGCATTTTAAATTTCTCGATCCTCACAGTGGGGGGGTCTCCCGTCACCAAAAATTAACACTGTCTCATAATAAATTACCAAACAAAATTTGGCCGCGCTACGAAAATTAGATCACGAGTTATAAGCATTTTAAATTTTTTGACCCTCACCGTGGGGGTCTCCTGTCACCAAAAATTAACAGTCTCATAATAAATTACCAAACAAAATTTGGCCGCGCTATGAAAATTGGATCGCGAGTTATAAGCATTTTAAATTTTTCGACCCTCACCGTGGGGGTCTCCTGTCACCAAAAATTAACAGTCTCATAATAAATTACCAAACAAAATTTGGCCGCGCTACGAAAATTAGATCGTGATTTATAAGCATTTTAAATTTCTCGACCCTCACCGTGGGGGGTCTCCCGTCACCAAAAATTAACACTGTCTCATAATAAATTACCAAACAAAATCTGGCCGCGCTACGAAAATTAGATCATGAGTTATAAGCATTTTAAATTTTTTGACCCTCACCGTGGGGGGTCTCCTGTCACCAAAAATTAACAGTCTCATAATAAATTACCAAACAAAATTTGGCCGCGCTATGAAAATTAGATCGCGAGTTATAAGCATTTTAAATTTCTCGATCCCCACCTTGGGGGGGGGGGGGTCTCCTGTCACTAAAAATTAACACTGTCTCATAATAAATTACCAAACAAATTCTGGCCGCGCTACGAAAATTAGATCGCGATTTATAAGCATTTTGAATTTTTTGACCCTCACCGTGGGGGGTCTCCTGTCACCAAAAATTAACACCGTCTCATAATAAATTACCAAACAAAATTTTGGCCGCGCTACGAAAATTGGATCGCGAGTTATAAGCATTTTAAATTTTTTTACCCTCATCTTGGGGGGGTCTCCTGTCACCAAAAATTAACACTGTCTCATAATAAATTACCAAACAAAATCTGGCCGCGCTACGAGAATTTGATCGCGAGTTATAAGCATTTTAAATTTTTCGATCCTCACCGTGGGGGTCTCCTGTCACCAAAAATTAACAATGTCTCATAATAAATTACCAAACAAAATTTGGCCTCTCTATGAAAATTAGATCGCGAATTATAAGCATTTTAAATTTTTCGACCCTCACCGTGGGGATCTCCTGTCACCAAAAATTAACAGTCTCATAATAAATTACCAAACAAAATTTGGCCGAGCTACGAAAATTAGATCGTGATTTATAAGCATTTTAAATTTCTCGACCCTCACAGTGGGGGGTCTCCTGTCACCAAAAATTAACAGTCTCATAATAAATTACTAAACAAAATTTGGCCGCGCTACGAAAATTAGATCGCGAGTTATAAGCATTTTAAATTTTTCGACCCTCACGGTGGGGGGTTTTCTGTCATCAAAAATTAACGCTGTCTCATAATAAATTACCAAACAAAATTTGGCCGCGCTATGAAAATTATATCTTAAGAAACATAAGTTTGAGACTTGATATCCTAATATCTGAAAAATACCGCGTCAATGTCTGCCGAAGTCTACCGAAGGATACCGTGCCGAAGTTTGCCGAACTGAAACGGCGTTAGCCGAAGTGTTAGGTTTTTTCGTTACGGAAGTGTTAGGTTTTATCGTTACGGAATTTCTAGATTTGGTCGCTGCGCTCAAAGCCCGTGATAAAAGCTATGCAATAGCTTAAAAAAACCGCGCGATACCATATGTCGAGCTATTGTAGTTAACTCACTATAAGTACTTTCTTACATTTTAAAACGCGATAAATACACCAACCAAAATTAGACCATAGTATCGATACCTTAATCCTTATCCAAAAAAATCATTTTGTATTAATGCCTGTTACAATATCTGTAGATTACTTTTTGAATTATTCAAATCGGACATTCCATTCAAAAGATATTACGAATTTAAAGATGACAATCTAAAGAAATAATAGCGCTGCTGAGTACTCGGTGGCCAATAAGCTTAGGATTACGTGTGCAATCAAACGATTGCGGGTTCGAACCCCAGTTACGCTAATGTGTTTCAATGTTTTTTTTTTTTTTTTTTTTTTGAAGAAGTTTGAAAAATTAAAATTTTAACACATTATGGGTCCGTAACGTGACCTGAAATGATGGAGAAAATTTCTTATGCTAGATTTGTAATGTATGAAGCATAAGCTTTCAATAAACATATTGTATCAAGAAATGAGAAAACCCCCCTCTGCCCCCTTCCCCAAAAAAGGTCCTATAGGGAAAACCAGGAAACTGGAATAGCAAAAAGAACGGCGAGAAATGGTTAGCTATACTAGAATTTTTCTCATCACTGTAACTCCTATAGAAGCAAAGTTATAGCCTTTTAAAGATCGAAATGAAGTGAAGAAATAAGCAAAATTAGGTGAGTGATCGACAGGGGGGAGGGGTCCACAGCTCTGGGGGTGCCATGTAGCTTAAACTTTTAAGTTAAAAATGGTAGAGAGTTAAATGAGCGAAATTTTAAGGTGTATATTGGGGGAGGGTGCAAGCCCCCCCCTCAATTTTTTTTGTTTCTTTTGAAGAAACAGAACCCCCCCCCCCCGGCGGGGCGCAGATAAACCCCAAATGGGCGGAAGAGCGACCCATTATTTATCTTTTGTCAAGGATTTAAAATGTGGATCTAAAATAAAATAGACCGAGAATTGGACATTTTTAAAACTGTATGCATATTTCGAACGGCGCTGTAAGTTAAAACTGACGCGGAAAGGGGGGGGGGATTAGAAGAGACGAGCGTGAAAAATAAAACATAATAAACTAATACTTCAAATAACTGGACTTCTAAGCAAAAATATAACGATTTAACCTAGTGTCGAATTAATGGGGTGGCCCGCAGGGGATTACACCCCCCCCCCCAGAAGTTATAAGATTTTATGCTTTTTAATGCACAAATTGCAATTCCCCCTCTCTTACAGAGCTGTAAAATATGATGCTTTCCTCCGGAGTCGCAGAAAAATACCTGCATTCAACACTGATTTAGCCTAGGAAATAAAAAAAAAAATCGAAATCAAATCTAAAGATCAAAATCGAATCTAAAGATCGAAATCGAATCTAAAGATCGAAATCGAATCTAAAGATCGACATCGAATCTAAATATCGAAATCGAATCTAAAGATCGACATCGAATCTAAAGTCCGATCTTACGGGCAGAATCGATTTTACATTTTTACTTTCTTTTGTAACTTTACAAGAAGAGAGTATTAGATTCGTGCAAGATTTTGACTTCCCCTTTTTGATGGATTTATATATTTTAGAAGGTCTTTAACACGATTTCATGGTTTTTAAGAAATATCTGTCTGTGTGTGTGTGTCTGTCACTCTGTGAGTCTGTATAAGACAAAAATTTCTGACCGTTCTATCTCAAGAACAAATGCACGGAATTCCACAAAACTTTAGATTTAGTTTGACCTTGATATAAACTGAATCTAATTAATTTTTTGTGCATATAGCCTAACAGGTGGCGCTGCTATGCTGCATTTTTTGTGATTTGCGCAACAGCTATATCTGAATAACGAATGAACGGATTTTCATCACATTTTAGATCCAGTTAGTCCTTGACATGAATTGATGTTTTTTGCATTTTGATGTATATAGCTTCTCAAATGGCCCTGCTATACTGAATTTTTCACAATTTCCACTCAGCGCCATGTGAAAGGGGGGGGGGGCGAAAGGAAGCGGTCGTTCCGAGCACGGAAATTTAGGAGGCGCCAAATTTTTACTACTAACATCACTTCTAGCCTATCACAAGAAAAAGTTAATAGGGGGGGGGGGGGTAAATTGGAACTTTGAACCGGGCGCAGTTCTCTTTTCGCACGCCCCTGTTTCCATTTTAGCTTTATCTCAAGAACTAATGCACGGACTTTCATAAAAATTTAGATTCAATTAGTCCTTGATATTATATGATACTAATTACATTTTGGTGGAAATCGCTTAAGAGATGGCGCTGCTATACTGCATTATTCGTGATTAACGCAATAGCGCTATCTCAAGAACGAATTTTCATCAAAATTCAGATTCAGTAAATCTCTGACATAGATTAGTGTTATTTAGTTCTTGGTGTAAATTGCCCTACAGGTGGCGCTGATATGCCACATTTTTTATGATTTCGCAATAGCTGTATCTCGCGCTTTCATGGATTTTCATCAAAATTCAGATTCAGCTGGTACTTAATAAAAATTGATCCTGATCAATTTTTGGTGTACATCACTCAACAAAGAACGCTATTTTGCTGGGGGGGGGGGGGGGTCTGAGGTTTCTTTAATTCTTCTATCTTAGAAACTAATACACTGAAATTTTGGAATTGGCACATCCGTCTATTTTATCTACGACTTTTGAAGGAAAATGAAAATTATATTACCTTCAGAGAAATCGATTAAAAATTTTAAAGTATCGATTAAATCGAGTTGGCCGTAGTATCGATTAAATCGATTAAAAAAAAAGAAATCGCCCATCACTAATTAGAATGCTAAATTTCATGCATATATAGTCTCTTCAACAACACGAAAATCGCATTTTTAGAACGCTTTTTGCTCCTACACCCCCTTTGAATTTGTGGTAGCGACATAAGATACAGCCTATGTTTGATTCCGAACGAACACAATAATTCTGGTGCCATTACTTTTGAAATCGGTTCGGTAGTTCCAGAGATTATCCTTTACAAACATTGGAATTTTCCGTAACAACCAACCAACCAGCCAACACCAACCTTCTAACCAACAAATTAACCAATCAACCAACTAACCAACAAACCAACCATCCAATTAACAAAAAAATTAAACAATCAACCAATAAACCAACAAACCATCCAACCATCCAATTAACAAACAAACCAAGCACGCACGCATCCCCCACTTTAAATTTCGACTTTTTAAGGAAATGGTAGATATCATTAGTATCTTATAAGTAATTAGAATGCAAAATTTCATGCATATAGTTCCTTCAACAACACGAAAATCGCATTTTTAGAACGCTTTTGCTCCTGCACCCCCTTTGAATTTGTAGTATCGACATAAGATACAGCCTATGTTTGATTCCGAACGAACGCCATAATTCTGGTACCATTACTTTTGAAATCGGTTCGGTAGTTCCAAAGATTATCCCTTACAAACATTGGAATTATTCGTAACAACCAACCAACCAACCAGCCAACACCAACCTTCTAACCAACAAATTAACCAATCAACCAACAAACCAACACCAACCTTCTAACCAACAAACAAATTAAACAATCAACCAACAAACCAACCAACCATCCAACTAACAAACAAACCAAGTACGCACGCATCCCCCACTTTAAAATTTCGAATTTTTAAGGAAATTGTAGACATCATTTACATCTTATAAGTAATTAGAATGCTAAATTTCCTGCATATAGTCCCTTCAACAATAAAAAAATCGCATTTTTAGAAGGCTTTTTGCTTTTGCACCCCATTTGAATTTGTGGTTTGGACATAAGATACAGCCTATGTTTGATTCCGAACGAACACCATAATTCTAGTACCATTACTTTTGAAATCGGTTCGGTTTTGAAATCGGTTCCAGATATTATCCCTTACAAACATTGGAATTATCCGTAACAACCAACAAACCAACCAGCCAACACCAAACTTGTAACCAACAAATTAACCAATCAACCAACAAACCAACCAACCATCCAATTAACAAACAAACAAAGCACTCACGCAACCCCTTTAAAATTTCGACTTTTTTAAGGAAATGGTAGATATTTACATCTTATAAATAATTAGAATGCTAAATTTCTTACATAAAATCCCTTCAGCAACATAAAAATCGCATTTTTAGAACGCTTTTTGCCCTTGCACCCCCTTTGAATTTGTGGTATCGACATAAGATACAGCCTATGTTTGATTCCGAGCGAACACCATAATTCTGGTACCATTACTTTTGTAATCGGTTCGGTAGTTCCAGAGATTATCCCTTACAAACATTGGAATTATCCGTAACAACCAACCAACCAGCCAATACCAACCTTCTAACTAACAAATTAACCAATCAACCAACAAACCAACACCAGCCTTCTAACCAACAAACAAATTAAACAATTAACCAACAAACCATCCAACCATCCAATTAACAAACAAACCAAGCACTCACGCTTCCCCCCCTTTAAAATTTCAAATTTTTAAAGAAATGCTAGATATCATTTACATCTTATGAGTAATTACAATGCTAAATTTTCTACTCCCTTCATCAACACATAAATCGTATTTTTAGAACACTTTTTGCTTTACTCCCCCTTTGAATTTAGTTCGACAATTTATATCCGAGTTCACGAGTTTTGGGTTATTAAGACCTTTAATTTGCTCTATACTAAGATTTACCGGCCTCCGGTAACCCCCCCCCCCCCTTCATACATTTTGCCTTTATCATATAAAGTATGAGTGTCCAACGATAAATGACGTCTTAGATATAAGCTGTTAAGTTACCAGCTCTTTATATTTATGATGCACTCAAATATTCGGAAGGGCGGGGAGGGCAGAGTTTCACTAAAAAATTAGTGGGTTATCCAGTTTAAAATTCTCAGTTATAAAATTAAAATAACTAGCAAAAGCCTGCTTTGTTTGGATTCGCGAAGTATTATGCTATAAGATAAATATTTGAAAGTAATAATATATTTTAAAAATTACTTTTGCATCTTTATTAAGCAAAAATGTAATTTTATGTTTAGGCGCATTTTAATTTTAAAATGTATTTCAACCAAATAACTAAGAATTTCTTCAGATTGTTTATTTATGATATAAGACTGGTATAAATAAAAATATTTTCGAAGTAGAATTATACAAAATATTAATTAATTTTATTTGTTTACAATTCTTTTATTGCCACTTCACAAAAACATAATGTAATTCTTTTAAAATTCATAAATATCGTTTGCTTAAATGATTTCACAAAATAAGAATAAATTGTGTATTTGAATTCCTAACTCAAAAAAATACTTTTATTATTGAATGTTAATAAGAGAATTTTCACAAATTTTAATTCATTAAAAATATGCTATAATTTTTCTAAAAAAAAGTATTTTATACATTTTATAAAAGAAATCATGAAACTATACATAGTTAAAGGAATGAGCATAGTTTGAAAATCTGAAAGCAGTTTTTCAGATATTTTATCAGAATAATGAAGATATGTTTTATTTATTTATTTATTTAATGATGATTCTATCTATAATTACTGACCCCATGATTTAAGTTTTTCTTCTGAAAACGTACGTGTTTCACTTTTTATTTGAAAAAATGCGTTCGTAATGGAAAAATATGTAAAATAAATTAATTAAAATAATAATTTTTTGAAAAGTATTTCTGTAAAAAAAAAAATAATATTCTGCAAATCTACAGATCATAATTTATATTTGTGTTTAATTTCAAGTGAAAATACTGTATAGTTTTTTTGTAAAGTGTACGACAAAATGTCATTTGAGTGGCCTAGTAGAGGATTCGCTTCGCTCATCCTAATCACTGTAATATTTAACACCAGGTATCATCCTCATTATAATATCACTGTAACCCAGATTTCTTAGTTATCATTAAAAGAATATAATCATAAATAAGTCTCAAGTACAAATGGAAAAAAATCTAATTAGAAAATTTTCTGTATCCATTGCACGTTAATTGTAAATAAAATTTATAGTTACCATTAAAACAACGTAACGGTAATAATAATCATAAATACATCTAAAATCAAATATATAATCTAAAATACCATTCGCATTAAAAGTATTTGTAATTAAAATTTCACAGTTACAGCATTACCGCACCACAATGAAAATCGTAACTTCTGCATTACAGTTACAACCATATCTTAATAAAAAAAAAAAAAAAAAAAAAAAAGTTAGTTGTTAGACATTACCAATTCAATAAAAAATAATTTTATATGAAAATATTTAAATTATGTTTAAATAAAAAAAAATAAATAAATAAAGTAATTCAGGCCTGATTTCTTATTTTAGTTCAAAAGTGGAGTTGTGTCTAACATTTCTAAAATTATATGAAAATGAGAATATGTTTCTCATTTCACGTCTGTTATTAAAAATAAACTATATCCTTAATAGCAAAATGTATTAGTTACACTGGTTAAGCTGGGAACCAACATTGAGAGTACTTCCAATGAAATTCCAATATTTGTTTAATGTTAGCTTTATATTGAATGTACTTTCAATGAAATTCTATAATTACATAAATATTGGCTTTTATTAGAACTAGATGCAATGAAATTCAATGTTGTAAAAATATTGGTTTTTGATAAAAATATTCTAACTAAAATGGTGAAATAATCCTTGCCAATATTTATTTAATACTACCAAAAGGCAAACATCTTCATTGACAATAATTCCAAATGAAAAAAAAAAAAAAGAAAGAAAGAAAGAAAGAAAGAAATGATCGAGAATTTTTAGAATAAACGCCAATAACATCCAAACATTTCATGACAATTCGATTATATTTACGGAATTAGAGCGCGGACAGATGGATAGACAAATCGAAAGCATAAATACTTTTCAACTTTGCTGAAAAGTATTATAAAACAACATATATATTTAGTTGATAAAATATAAACTTACTTATTTGAAGAGGAATACTTCACATTCTAAACGCCACTTTTGTTCTGAATGTCTAAAAACTTTACAACAATGGCGTGATTCCCTAACAAGTAATGGCGTTTTTCCTGTCAACACTTTCGGAGTATGTTTACATTATAAAAAAGTAATCAAGCAATCATAAATCGCTGTTGATTACTATAATTCTAATACCGAAATATTTCTCAAATGTATGTAATATTGACAGAGATATTCTTCCTTTCTTTCTTTTTGTAAAGAATCCAGTATAATTTCATTTTTATAAGAAAAATTGGCGATAAATTATATTTAATAAATCAATTTTCTTTTAAAATGTGAAATGATTTATGATCTGACGATGATAAGTTTATGAAATCTTATAAAATCGCACATTATATAGACAACACGCATTAAAAATATCTGCAAATTTTGATTTAATATAGAGAATTGAAAATTATGTGTCACTAACAGATGGAGTTTAACTACATTTTGCAAAGTTCCTTTAGCATTAGGATTCATAATAGTTTAATTTTGGAATAGCATAGATTATATGCTCTTATGTAACGGAAAAAGACTTAAATATGAAAACTTGCATTGAAGAGAGATTTTGTGTTGAATTCAGGGGTATCCAGGGGAGTTAGACTGCACCCCCCCCCCTGGAAGATTTGAGATTTTGTGCTTTCAGTGGTCAAAACGTGCGATTTCCTCTTGGAACTCAATAATGCTCCTCTTCTCAAAAGCAATAGAATGCCCCCCCCCCCCCCAGAGAAAAGAATCTGAATTCAACACTGGAGAACTTTATAAGTAGAGTTGATTTCAGGGGTCATCCCTCCCGGAGCCATGAAATGTTCCTCCCTCCAGAAATTTTGAGATTTTGTATTTTCAATTGTCAAAACGCGCATCCCCCGTCCGGAACTACTAAAGTCCCTCCCGGAGAAAAGTGTCTGAATTCAATACTCTTTCAACACTCTCCTTATCTATATTTAACAATTATTAATTAATGGAAAATAATTTAAAAAAATCTTTATATATATATATATATATATATATATTGATTGATAGAGCATAGGATTAATGTTTTAATAGGTAATAAAATCTATATGCATCTAAACTTATCGTAAAATAAGTTTTGAAAAGAAGGGCGTCACTTGTTATCAGGGCTTCGGAGTCGGAGTCGGGCGTATTTTTGAGCAAGAGAGTCGGAGTCGCTAAAAAGCAAGCCAATTAACTCCGACTCCGATTTTTTTTCTTTGACAGTTTGAAGTGAATTTGAACAAATAAAATGTAATTTTAAATCCATGAGAGGAATTATTATTGTTATTTTTGGATTATATCGGACTACCCAAGTTAAAGATTCCCAATGTACTGCCCAGCATATACAAAAGATGAAAACTGTTTTTAATTAAAAGTTCTAGTACATCCCAGATTCCAAACTAATAAAATTTTCATCTTCAGTTCTACTTTCTTCCATCTTTTCAAGGATAAAATACTCGATTCCTGAAAAATTTTGACTTCCGGCATTCGATGAATTTTTACGTTTTAGAAGATCTTGAACACGATTTGATAGTTTTTGAAAGTGTCTGTCAGTGAATCCGTCACTTCGTGAGTGTGTATGCGACAAAAATTTTGGAGCATTCTATCTCAAGAACTAATGGATAGAATTTCGCAAAACTTTAGATTCTGTTAGATCTTGATAGATACTGGAGCTGATTAATTTTTGGTGTATATCACTCGACAAGGGGGCGTTGCTATGCTGCATTATTCACAATTTCCACAGTAGCTATATCTTAAGAATTAATGCACTGATTTTTATAAAACTTTAGATCCAGTTAGTCCTTGATATAATTAGGTGTTGTAAATGTTTTGGTGCAAATCGCAGAATAGGTGGCGCTGCTATGCTGCATTGTTCATGATAATGCAACAGAACTATCTCAAAAACAAATGCTCGAATTTTCATCAAACTTTATATTTAATTAGTTTGTAATCTAGTACAGTTTAGTGTTTGGTGTAAATCGCCCGACAGGTAGCGCTGCTATGCGGCATTTTTCAAGACTTTGCAATAGCTGTGGCTCAAGCACTAATGCATAGATTTTCATTAAACTTTATATTCAGTTAGTATCTGATATAAATTGATCCTGGTTCGTTTATGATGTACATCAGCCAAGATGTAGCGCTGTTATGCATAGTTTTAAGATTTCCGCAACAGCCCTATCTCAGAAATTAATGTACTGATTTTCACCAAACTTCAAATTTAGTTAGAAGTTAATATAACTTGTTGACTAGATTTTGGTGTAAATCACCTAAGAGGTGGCGCTGCTATGCTGCAATTTTCAGGAAGTATTAACATGTATGATATAGAAAAAAATTTTAAGATTAACACATCTGGATTTTTTTTTCCTTTCGATCGAAATTTTTCTGTTCTGGAGGACACTAATTAACATGAAAATTATACAGATTTCCCCTTTTCGAGGTCACGGATGCGAAATAGTAAAATGTCCGTTTTGTTATCTCTTTTAGATTTCGGTAATTTGATTTTTTTCAGGCTTGTGGTACGTGAAATTAAAGAATTTGTAAAACGGAAATATTTTTTTTCCCAAAGCTCTAAGAAATAAATTAATACCGAAATCGTGACATTTTTGCCTTTTTTTTTCTTTCGAACCCTCATAACTTTAACCAGCAACAAGACTAGCATATTAGCTAGAGTCGAGTTCGAAGGCGTTAAAATTTCCGGAGTCGGAGTTGGTTATTTTTCCCACCGACTTCGCAACCCTGCTTGTTATGGTTTTAAAGACGCTATAAAGTTTGATTCTGTCAGAAGCAAATTTTATTTATAATTCATTCCTTTAAATCAATCAGTTATACTTATTTTTATCGACAAAATGGATTAGGATATGCAGCTTCTTGCCTAATTAGAATATTTATCCAAAAAATTTAGAGTATCCAAGTAAATCTCATAATAAATTGAAACAAACACTCTCAGCACTTAAAATTTTGTAATAGTTCTCTATAAAGTTCTACAAGACCATGGAGTATACACTATATGGCCATTGATTATTGGACACTTGCTATTTTAGACATTTTACTAAATATCTAGAAAAATACATGAGGAATCATCTTGAAACTCTTAGTGTATAAATATAATAGTATACGTCATACATTTCCGTGAAGATTTTGTACAGAAACTCCATAGGGGACCGTCAACAAATTAAAAAATAATGAATATCTTTTGAATAACCCTGTCAAAACTAATGTAGCAAAAGCGCTCAAACTCTAGATTATGATTGAATGCCTTATTTTAATACACTGTGTTCATTTTTATGCAAATAGCATGCATACTCGCAGAGTAATTAAGGTTTTTATAAAAATGGTCTCAAATTTTTCCACGTTTTTCCCTTATAATTTTCAGAGTTCTAAATATAAAATAATGTTTTTTTTTCAGAAAATATGACAAACAACATTACACACAGTACCCTGTAATCAGAATTAAAAAATAATAAAAATTGTATGAAAAATGAGTAGGTTTACTAAATATTTTTTTACTGCGCATGCGTCAAAGATATCAAAATTTCATTTGCATATTATGTTAGCTAAATGTATAGAGCAGCTTTTGTAAAAGTCTCAAAATCATAGCTTAAAACTTCTGAAAATAATCGTCTATAGAAAAAGGACAAAATCCGCTGTTTCCAAAATGAAGCAAAAAACTGAGAGATTTTATCCAAATGTAGTAGTACATCCCGTATTGTGTATTCTATATTGACACTAATCAATGAATATATGGATACAACCCCTCTTGTTTTTGCTTCATTTTGAGAATAACGGATTTTCAACTTATTCAATTGACGAATATTTTCAGAATTTTCAAGTTATGATTTTGTGGCTTTCACAAAAGTTGCTCTATACATTTAGCTAACATAATATGCAAATGAAATTTTGATATCGTTGACGCATGCGCAGTGAAAAATTATTTAGTAAACCAACTCATTTTGTGTACAATTTTCATTATTTTAAAATTCTGATTACAGGGTACTGTGTGCAATGTTGTTTGTCATATTTTCTGAAAAAAATATTATTTTATATTAAGAACTCTGAAAATTATAAGCAAAAAACTTGGAAAAATTTGGGATCATTTTTATAAAAACCTTAATTACTCTGCGAGTATGCATGCTATTTGCATAAAAATGAACACAGTGTATTACAATAAGGCATTCAATCATAATCTACAGTTTGAGCGCTTTTGCTACATTAGTTTTGACAGGGTTATTCAAAAGAAATTCATTCTTTTTTAATTTGTTGACGGTCCCCTATGGAGTTTCGGGAAAAACATCTTCACGGAGTTGCATGACTTATACTATTATATTTATACACTAAGAGTTTCGAGATGATTCCTCATGTATTTTTCTAGATATTTAACAAAACGTCTAAAATCGCAAGTGTCCTATAATCAATGGCCATATAGTGTATTCTTGAAAAAGAAGCTTTCTAAAAAATTGGTCAATAACATTAAATACCAAAAAATCATTTTTACAACATTAACCCCTTGAGGGGCAGAGTACTTATGTTGCTAAAATATCAAAATGATAGAATGATACCGGTATTTATAAACAAATCAAATAAAAGTAAGTAAAAGCTTTTTCTTTTTTTCGAGTATAATTTTTTAAGCAAAACTTAATATCTAAATTCTGGTGCCAATGTGGCATTTGGGAATTAAAATTAAGTGGTATGTATTATATACCGGTGGGCGGTGGCCTTCAAGGGGTTAAAAATTTTTCTTTACACTCTACTTTCGTTTTGTTGGTAATAGTAGTAGGAAAATAACAGTTTAGGGACAGGCGGAGGCACGGAGGCACCGTGCCTCCGTCTGTGCCTCCTGCGGTGCCTCCGGCTGTCCCTGCGGCTGTCCCTCCTGCGGCTGTCCCACCGCCACCATCCCTCCTGGTCCCTCCTGCACCCACCATCCCTCCTGGTCCCTCCTGCCCCCACTATGCATACTCCTCCACGAACGCCCCCTAGTGGAAAAAAGGAACATTCTATTATAATAGGATAGGTGAACAACCTTCCCTAATTAAAAATATTATCAATCACATCTCAACTCGGAATCATACTATATGATGAAGATTAAATTTATATTTGAATTTTGAACAACCATAATTTTAATGAGTATTATTAATTAAGTGAAACAATTAAAATTTCAGTTTTCAACCATTTTATTTAGATTTCTTCAACTACAAGATGAGATTATCAATTTAACACAAGAAAGTTAAACATATTTGAATTTTGCTTGATAGACCATCTTAATGAGTAGTATTAATTAAATAAAAACAATAGAAAATATCAAGTTTTATAGAAAAAGACTGATTTCTTATGATTTTTATCAACTATATGATCAATGTAACGACTTAAAAGTTGAAAGTTAAACGTACATCCTAGTTTTTCAACTGCTATAACCCTTATGAGTATCGTTAATTAAGTAAAAAACAATGGAAAATATCAAGTTTTATAGAAAAAGACTGATTTCTTACGATTTTTATCAACTTAAGAGAGAAAACTTAATCGTACATTTCAGTTTTCAACAGCTGTATCCTTAATGAGTATTGATAATTAAGTAAAAAACAATGGAAAATATCAAGTTTTATAGAAAAAGACTGATTTTTACGATTTTTATCAACTGCAACATCAGTGTATCGACTTACAAGTTGAAAGTTAAACATGCATTCTAGTTTTTCAACAGCTATAATCTTAATGAGTATCGTTAATTAAGTAAAAAACAATGGAAAATATCAAGTTTTATAGAAAAAGACTTATTTCTTACGATTTTTTCAACTCAAACTTCAGAATATCAATTTGATAGAAAGAAATTTAAGCAAGCATTCCAGTTTTGGACAACCATTTCCTTCATGAACATTATTTATTAAGCAAAACAACGGAAAATATTAAATTTTTAACTGATATCTTCATATTTTTTTAATATAAAATCAGGATACACAACTTAAAATAGAAATTTAAACATATTTTTTAGTTTTTGAACAGTCGTTACCTCAAAGAATTTCGATAATTGAACAATTAACAAAGGAAACTAATGATTTTTTAACGAAAAAAGACGAATTAAACGAATTTGGTTAACTTTTCCTCTAAATGGAAATTTCATCATACTTTTATATACTAACTAAGTAGAATTTTAATGCATAAACGAACACATTTCAGTAAATATTCAACGCACACACAAATATGAAAACAACACCTGCTTCTTGTGACGTCATATTGAAACCAAAACTTATTCCTTGGAAGTTCCTCACCATGCCTTTTCACCCCCATCTCCCCCAATTTTTTACCACAGGTAGGGAAATGGACAAAGCAATGACCTCTCTATCTTGTATATTTAGAAGTCTGGGAGAAAAAAAGAGACATTTTATGCACTCCAATTTCATAACAATTACCGCAATATCCCAAAATTTGAATTTTGGAAGACATAATCAGTATAATTAATTAAACAAAATAATAAAAATATTATTTTTTAAGGGGAAAAGGTGAATTTAAGCGAATTTGATTAGTTTTACAATAGTCTTTTGAACTGCAACTTGGAAATATAGATTTCTAACAGAAGAATTAAACGTATATTTTAATTTTAACAACAAAAACTTAACAAGTATCATTAATTTAAGAAAAATAAATATCAATTTTAAAGAAAAGACGAATTTGAATAATTTTACACTAGTATTTTCAAAAGCAACCTAGAAATATCAATACTTATTCACATATTTCACTTATTCACTGTATTCAATACTATATTTAATAAATTTGGATACACTTTAAGAATTTTCTAATGTATAATTAAATATTAGCTGTATATTTAATGTTACCCATGTTTTCAACATTAGTTCATAATCGTGAATTTTGTATTTTAAATACCATGTAATCAAGTTCAGATTATTTTCACTTGAAATCATACAGAATTTTTTAACAGAGTTTGTTTTTGAAATCATTGAAGCAACTGTATTTAATATTTTTAACACCAATTTTCTAAGATTGTCTAACATTTTCCGATTATACATCCCCCATAAGTACATTTCTAAATGCTTCAATCACTTTACATATCGAAAAGATATCATTGAAGCAACTGTATTCAATATTTTTAACACCAATTTTCTAAGATTTTTTAACATTTTCCGGTTATACATTCCTCAAAAGTATATATTCTAAACAATAGAAAATATTAATTTTAAGAATAAAAGACGAATTTAAACAAATTTTATTAGTTTTACAATATTTTTTCTCATCTCCAACACGGATATACCAATTTTAACAGAATTAATCGCATATTTTAGTTCTTAAGAACAAAAATGTAATAAGTATCATTAATTAAACAAAAAATAAATATCAATTTTCAAGAAAAGACAATTTTTTACACAAATTTTTAACTTTGAAATACATTTATTTACATATATTGTTACAATATATTACTAAACTTAAACTTTTTAAAAAGTTTGAATGTTTTTACAAAGGGTTCATATTTATATTTTTCACGTCTTGACTGCATTCGAAATCTTACAACAAAAGTATACTTTTATTATTTTTATTATTATTATTATTCTAGAAAACCTAAAAAGTCATTTCTTGCTGCTTTAAACACTTGACATATTAAAACTACTCTGAGATATTCTACCCATATAATTAATCAAATTAGGACATGATTCATCTTACACTTCAAAATTTCTGAATTTTTACAATACTTATTTTCATCAAACTTTATTCTTGATCCTATATATTTTAGGAGTACAGAATTTTAACATCTGTTTTTATCTACTTATCAGAAAATTATTAAAACACCCAACAACATTTTCCAAATATGAATATTATCTTTACAGTTTAATAATACAAAACATACACGTATACAAAGTTTAATTTTTACAAACATTTCATATTTCAAACCAAACTTTTCGAAATTTTCACATCATAAGAGCAAACATTAAACGAACTTTTTAACTTTTTAACTTTTTTTATTGCTTAGATCTTTTCATCATAACTTTTAATTATGATAATTATCCATTTTTAGGTTGATTGTCGAAAAACTGTAACTGAAATTACATAAACTTAATGTAAAAAATCATGTTCTCACACAATTTCTTGAAATTCAACAAAGAATTGACTATTACTTATCTATTATTATTCTTATTAAATACTTATCTACATCAATATCGACTCTCGATAGTATATAGATATTTCATCATTACACACTTACAACTCTTTTCAAACGTTTATCAGAAAAATAAGTCAATCAAAGTCTAGTAGTTATCACACCTGTTCCTCAGAAATATTACTATCATATGAAACAGTAAAGAAAATTAATAGATATTTAATATTTAATAACCTCATACGTGAAATTTCTGTCGAAATGAGAATACTAATTATCTATAAAATAAACTGTTGAACAAAAAAATAGTACAGATTACCGAAAATTCAAATGTTTTTTCTGCAAAAATTACAAAAATTAACAAATGAATGACAAGTTAGAGAAATAACTAAAAAAGTTAATGAACATATTTACAAATTTATTAAAATCACACCTTTTTCTGGATTACAAACCGCAATATCTTGAAAAATTTATCACCGAATTTATAAGATTTTAGTCCTAGTATTACATACACTCAATAAATATTCAAAATTAACAAAAATATAATTTTTTAGTCTCATCAATAAGCAGAAATTCTATATTAAAAGAATATTTTCATAGTAGTACTTATAAAAATGAGAGTTTACAAACTGATTTTCATAATTTTATCACATTTAAACTTAATATTTTACATAAAACATTATTTAATCAAATTTTATGCTTTCTAATTCAGTAAAATTCAATACTTTTTTAGTTTTTAAACCAATACCACAATATTTATTTACATCAAACTTGATTCTTCACCTTTTATATTTCCACATTACACACGTGAGATAAATACTAACTTGGATCAGGAGTTGAAGTCAATTGATTCCAGTCGATTTTCATCATGTACGCATTGCTCCTACACGAAATTCCTTACTGCTATAATCATCTAATGTATTAAAACTAATCTCCTCATATTTTTAATCAATTCACCAGATGTTTCATCTCGCACTTCTGAATTATCGTGCATCAAGTTGCTTAAAATATAAATACTATCTTTATAGTTTTAATGATATATAGTATACATGGTTTATCTTGAGTTAGCACTTCCATACTATTAATCAAATTATATGTTTCATCTTGCACTTGATCTTAATGATTTCATCTTGCATCTGAATTATCGTCCATCGAGTTTTTTTTTTTTTTTTTTTTTTTTTAAATAATAATATATTTATAGTTTTTGATTATACATAGCATGTACAAATACAATCTTTAATTTTAACATTTCATATTTCAAATAACCTATTTCCGAAACCAAGCTATGTGAATTTTACCACAATACTTATTATCATAGAATAATTTGTGTTTCACACTTTTCTAAAAATTATCAGATATGTACCCCTCAGAGAAATTACTATCATATGAATAAATGAAGAAAATTTAATTTATATTAAATGTACACGAAATTGATTGCAATATACATGTATTTAATAAAAATAAATAAATAAGCGATTATTTATACATTAAACCTTTACTAAATATATATTTCTTTCATTATACAGATGTTTCAACAAGATGAACCAAAACAGCAGCAAATTTCAGAAATTAATGATTCGAATGATTCATCCCTAGCACATGTAGCGTTAACGAATAACACATATGTGAGTACTTATATGAGAAATACTAGAATTCGTATATGAAACGTAATTAGAGTAAATACAAAATGATTTGTCTTACTACCTACACTTTAACAAGTGCTTTTTACCTATATTATTGAAGAGAATCCTAACTGTGTCCATTTATTTCTACTACAGATGTGCTCTATTTGCTACAAACACTTCTTAAGTAAATGGAATTTAACAGAACATACAAAAATCTATACAGATGAAAAACCTTACACTTGGAAAGATTACCATAAATGCTGTTTTCAAGGAGACGTGAATAAAAAATGCACACATCATCATATAAAGCATCGTCAGATATATGTAAACTTAGCGAAGATATTCAAAAATTAGTCAGACTTTTGTAGAATTTAGAAATAAAGGAAGATATTTAGGCTATTTATCCATCATATTTTCACAACACTTACCACAATATCTCAAACTTAAAATTTGGAAGACACACACTGCTGAAAAGTAATTTTGTGATTCTTCTAACCAGTATGAATGTATAGATATTATTTTGCAGTGTATTCTTTGAATGCTCACATTAAATATTCTTTTATATGCATATATCGTTGTGTTTATTTTTCTAATACCTATTACATTAATGAAATACATAACATTTTAAGTGATATAACACTCTCACAACTTAAAAAATGCATAAGAACATACAAAAAATAAGCAGATGTATGAAAAAATATGCAAGTTTACAAAATAATTTCATTGTTTTCTAGAAATATTAACAAAAAATATGTACAATATGAAAAAATTGCAAAAGTGAAAAGAAAAACACAAATGTAAAAACAAAAACCACAAAGTGAAAAACTCATAACAAACATAACATTTTCATAACATTTTCATAACATTTCAAAAAAGTTATGAAAAAAGCTTCAAAAATTTCGTTGGTTTTAATGCAGTATGCAATGGCGAAACCATTGCATTTGCTATTAAAAACAACACAATTTTTGAGACTTTTTTCATAACTTTTTTGAAATTTTTGCAACATTTTTTTGCAATTTTTTTACACTTTTTTTAACAAAAATTTTTCATTTTTTTTAACGTTGTGATTTTCTTTTTTTTACTTTTCTAAAAACTTATTTTGAAAAAAAAAATTTTTGTAAAAAATGTTTTTGAAAAAAAAATTTTTTGAAAAAAATATTTTTGGAAGTTTTGGTTTTTGTAAAAAAAAATTTTGTTGTAAATATTTTTTTTCAAAAACTTTGTTATGAGTTTTTCACTTTGTGGTTTTTGTTTTTACATTTGTGTTTTTCTTTTCACTTTTGCAATTTTTTCATATTGTACATATTTTTTGTTAATATTTCTAGAAAACAATAAAATTATTTTGTAAACTTGCATATTTTTTCATACATCTGCTTATTTTTTGTATGTTCTTATGCATTTTTTAAGTTGTGAGAGTGTTATTTCACTTAAAATGTTATGTATTTCATTAATGTAATAGGTATTAGAAAAATAAACACAACGATATATGCATATAAAAGAATATTTAATGTGAGCATTCAAAGAATACACTGCAAAATAATATCTATACATTCATACTGGTTAGAAGAATCACAAAATTACTTTTCAGCAGTGTGTGTCTTCCAAATTTTAAGTTTGAGATATTGTGGTAAGTGTTGTGAAAATATGATGGATAAATAGCCTAAATATCTTCCTTTATTTCTAAATTCTACAAAAGTCTGACTAATTTTTGAATATCTTCGCTAAGTTTACATATATCTGACGATGCTTTATATGATGATGTGTGCATTTTTTATTCACGTCTCCTTGAAAACAGCATTTATGGTAATCTTTCCAAGTGTAAGGTTTTTCATCTGTATAGATTTTTGTATGTTCTGTTAAATTCCATTTACTTAAGAAGTGTTTGTAGCAAATAGAGCACATCTGTAGTAGAAATAAATGGACACAGTTAGGATTCTCTTCAATACTATAGGTAAAAAGCACTTGTTAAAGTGTAGGTAGTAAGACAAATCATTTTGTATTTACTCTAATTACGTTTCATATACGAATTCTAGTATTTCTCATATAAGTACTCACATATGTGTTATTCGTTAACGCTACATGTGCTAGGGATGAATCATTCGGATCATTAATTTCTGAAGTTTGCTGCTGTTTTGGTTCCTCTTGTTGAAACATCTGTATAATGAAATAAATATATATTTAGTAAAGGTTTAATGTATAAATAATCGCTTATTTATTTATTTTTATTAAATACATGTATATTGCAATCAATTTCGTGTACATTTAATATAAATTAAATTTTCTTCATTTATTCATATGATAGTAATTTCTCTGAGGGGTACATATCTGATAATTTTTAGAAAAGTGTGAAACACAAATTATTCTATGATAATAAGTATTGTGGTAAAATTCACATAGCTTGGTTTCGGAAATAGGTTATTTGAAATATGAAATGTTAAAATTAAAGATTGTATTTGTACATGCTATGTATAATCAAAAACTATAAATATATTATTATTTAAAAAAAAAAAAAAAAAAAAAAAAAAAAAAAACTCGATGGACGATAATTCAGATGCAAGATGAAATCATTAAGATCAAGTGCAAGATGAAACATATAATTTGATTAATAGTATGGAAGTGCTAACTCAAGATAAACCATGTATACTATATATCATTAAAACTATAAAGATAGTATTTATATTTTAAGCAACTTGATGCACGATAATTCAGAAGTGCGAGATGAAACATCTGGTGAATTGATTAAAAATATGAGGAGATTAGTTTTAATACATTAGATGATTATAGCAGTAAGGAATTTCGTGTAGGAGCAATGCGTACATGATGAAAATCGACTGGAATCAATTGACTTCAACTCCTGATCCAAGTTAGTATTTATCTCACGTGTGTAATGTGGAAATATAAAAGGTGAAGAATCAAGTTTGATGTAAATAAATATTGTGGTATTGGTTTAAAAACTAAAAAAGTATTGAATTTTACTGAATTAGAAAGCATAAAATTTGATTAAATAATGTTTTATGTAAAATATTAAGTTTAAATGTGATAAAATTATGAAAATCAGTTTGTAAACTCTCATTTTTATAAGTACTACTATGAAAATATTCTTTTAATATAGAATTTCTGCTTATTGATGAGACTAAAAAATTATATTTTTGTTAATTTTGAATATTTATTGAGTGTATGTAATACTAGGACTAAAATCTTACAAATTCGGTGATAAATTTTTCAAGAAATTGCGGTTTGTAATCCAGAAAAAGGTGTGATTTTAATAAATTTGTAAATATGTTCATTAACTTTTTTAGTTATTTCTCTGACTTGTCATTCATTTGTTAATTTTGTAACTTTTGCAGAAAAAACATTTGAATTTTCGGTAATCTGTACTATTTTTTTGTTCAACAGTTGATTTTATAGATAATTAGTATTCTCATTTCGACAGTAATTTCACGTATGAGGTTATTAAATATTAAATATCTATTAATTTTCTTTACTGTTTCATATGATAGTAATATTTCTGAGGAACAGGTGTGATAACTACTAGACTTTGATTGACTTATTTTTCTGATAAACGTTTGAAAAGAGTTGTAAGTGTGTAATGATGAAATATCTATATACTATCGAGAGTCGATATTGATGTAGATAAGTATTTAATAAGAATAATAATAGATAAGTAATAGTCAATTCTTTGTTGAATTTCAAGAAATTGTGTGAGAACATGGTTTTTTACATTAAGTTTATGTAATTTCAGTTACAGTTTTTCGACAATCAACCTAAAAATGGATAATTATCATAATTAAAAGTTATGATGAAAAGATCTAAGCAGTAAAAAAAGTTAAAAAGTTAAAAAGTTCGTCTAATGTTTGCTCTTATGATGTGAAAATTTCGAAAAGTTTGGTTTGAAATATGAAATGTTTGTAAAAATTAAACTTTGTATTCGTGTATGTTTTGTATTATTAAACTGTAAAGATAATATTCATATTTGGAAAATGTTGTTGGGTGTTTTAATAATTTTCTGATAAGTAGATAAAAACAGATGTTAAAATTCTGTACTCCTAAAATATATAGGATCAAGAATAAAGTTTGATGAAAATAAGTATTGTAAAAATTCAGAAATTTTGAAGTTTAAGATGAATCATGTCCTAATTTGATTAATTATATGGGTAGAATATCTCAGAGTAGTTTTAATATGTCAAGTGTTTAAAGCAGCAAGAAATGACTTTTTAGGTTTTCTAGAATAATAATAATAATAAAAATAATAAAAGTATACTTTTGTTGTAAGATTTCGAATGCAGTCAAGACGTGAAAAATATAAATATGAACCCTTTGTAAAAACATTCAAACTTTTTAAAAAGTTTAAGTTTAGTAATATATTGTAACAATATATGTAAATAAATGTATTTCAAAGTTAAAAATTTGTGTAAAAAATTGTCTTTTCTTGAAAATTGATATTTATTTTTTGTTTAATTAATGATACTTATTACATTTTTGTTCTTAAAAACTAAAATATGCGATTAATTCTGTTAAAATTGGTATATCCGTGTTGGAGATGAGAAAAAATATTGTAAAACTAATAAAATTTGTTTAAATTCGTCTTTTTATTCTTAAAATTAATATTTTCTATTGTTTAGAATATATACTTTTGAGGAATGTATAACCGGAAAATGTTAAAAAATCTTAGAAAATTGGTGTTAAAAATATTAAATACAGTTGCTTCAATGATATCTTTTCGATATGTAAAGTGATTGTAGCATTTAGAAATGTACTTATGGGGGATGTATAATCGGAAAATGTTAGACAATCTTAGAAAATTGGTGTTAAAAATATTAAATACAGTTGCTTCAATGATTTCAAAAACAAACTCTGTTAAAAAATTCTGTATGATTTCAAGTGAAAATAATCTGAATCTGTTAAAAAATTCTGTATGATTTCAAGTGAAAATAATCTGAACCTGAATACATGGTATTTAAAATACAAAATTCACGATTATGAACTAATGTTGAAAACATGGGTAACATTAAATATACAGCTAATATTTAATTATACATTAGAAAATTCTTAAAGTATATCCAAATTTATTAAATATAGTATTGAATACAGTGAATAAGTGAAATATGTGAATAAGTATTGATATTTCTAGGTTGCTGTTGAAAATACTAGTGTAAAATTATTCAAATTCGTCTTTTCTTTAAAATTGATATTTATTTTTCTTAAATTAATGATACTTGTTAAGTTTTTGTTGTTAAAATTAAAATATACGTTTAATTCTTCTGTTAGAAATCTATATTTCCAAGTTGCAGTTCAAAAGACTATTGTAAAACTAATCAAATTCGCTTAAATTCACCTTTTCCCCTTAAAAAATAATATTTTTATTATTTTGTTTAATTAATTATACTGATTATGTCTTCCAAAATTCAAATTTTGGTATATTGCGGTAATTGTTATGAAATTGGAGTGCATAAAATGTCTCTTTTTTCCTCCCAGACTTCTAAATATACAAGATAGAGAGGTCATTGCTTTGTCCATTTCCCTACCTGTGGTAAAAAATTGGGGGAGATGGGGGTGAAAAGGCATGGTGAGGGACTTCCAAGGAATAAGTTTTGGTTTCAATATGACGTCACAAGAAGCAGGTGTTGTTTTCCTATTTGTGTGTGCGTTGAATATTTACTGAAATGTGTTCGTTTATGCATTAAAATTCTACTTAGTTAGTATATAAAAGTATGATGAAATTTCCATTTAGAGTAAAAGTTAACCAAATTCGTTTAATTCGTCTTTTTTCGTTAAAAAATCATTAGTTTCCTTTGTTAATTGTTCAATTATCGAAATTCTTTGAGGTAACGACTGTTCAAAAACTAAAAAATATGTTTAAATTTCTATTTTAAGTTGTGTATCCTGATTTTATATTAAAAAAAATATGAAGATATCAGTTAAAAATTTAATATTTTCCGTTGTTTTGCTTAATAAATAATGTTCATGAAGGAAATGGTTGTCCAAAACTGGAATGCTTGCTTAAATTTCTTTCTATCAAATTGATATTCTGAAGTTTGAGTTGAAAAAATCGTAAGAAATAAGTCTTTTTCTATAAAACTTGATATTTTCCATTGTTTTTTACTTAATTAACGATACTCATTAAGATTATAGCTGTTGAAAAACTAGAATGCATGTTTAACTTTCAACTTGTAAGTCGATACACTGATGTTGCAGTTGATAAAAATCGTAAAAATCAGTCTTTTTCTATAAAACTTGATATTTTCCATTGTTTTTTACTTAATTATCAATACTCATTAAGGATACAGCTGTTGAAAAACTAAAATGTACGATTAAGTTTTCTCTCTTAAGTTGATAAAAATCGTAAGAAATCAGTCTTTTTCTATAAAACTTGATATTTTCCATTGTTTTTTACTTAATTAACGATACTCATAAGGGTTATAGCAGTTGAAAAACTAGGATGTACGTTTAACTTTCAACTTTTAAGTCGTTACATTGATCATATAGTTGATACAAATCATAAGAAATCAGTCTTTTTCTATAAAACTTGATATTTTCTATTGTTTTTATTTAATTAATACTACTCATTAAGATGGTCTATCAAGCAAAATTCAAATATGTTTAACTTTCTTGTGTTAAATTGATAATCTCATCTTGTAGTTGAAGAAATCTAAATAAAATGGTTGAAAACTGAAATTTTAATTGTTTCGCTTAATTAATAATACTCATTAAAATTATGGTTGTTCAAAATTCAAATATAAATTTAATCTTCATCATATAGTATGATTCCGAGTTGAGATGTGATTGATAATATTTTTAATTAGGGAAGGTTGTTCACCTATCCTATTATAATAGAATGTTCCTTTTTTCCACTAGGGGGCGTTCGTGGAGGAGTATGCATAGTGGGGGCAGGAGGGATGGTGGCGGTGGGACAGCCGCAGGAGGGACAGCCGGAGGCACCGCAGGAGGCACAGCCGGACGCACGGTGCCTCCGTGCCTCCGGCTGTCCTTAAACTGTTATTTTCCTACTATTGGTAATAAATTTTTAAGACTTCTAAATACCTAGAAAACTTATTTCATATTTACTAAACTATCTCATCAACTAACAGTCGCACAGTTTAATTCGTGAAGAACAAGGAAAATCCTCTAAAAAATTGGCATTTGAAATTGATATCAAATGTAAGCCAAATTTACATCTAACATTTAAAATAAATTTATTTTTACGCTCTGGGTTTTTCTAATTAATTATAGATAAAACAATTTTAAGGTTGCAGCAGGGGCGTGCGAAGAGAAAACTGCGCCCAGGGACATAGTTTCAACTATGCGCCCCCCTCCCTCAAATTTTTCTTGTGACATTCCGAAAATGACGTTAATAGTATAAATTTGGCGCTCCCTAAATTTCCGCGCCCGGGGCGACCGCCCCCTTCGTACAGTGCTGAGTTGCAGATTACTGTAAAAATAGCGTGATATTATTCACCTACGCTAACCAGTTCCTTGTTTTGCCCCATACTACGTACGGGCAACATGTTTTTGCCAATGTACGGGCATTCATATTCCAATCGCAAATTATTATTCTCACCAGTAAAATTTTATTGTAAATTTTACATTATTTAATCGGAGCAATTTTTTTTTTCTGATTCTATTAGGCAAAAAATTTTTGTTTTGAAAATTGATAAACTTGAATAATTTTGAAAAAAGATTAAAAATTCTGTAAAAGACATGAAAAACAATTGACATTTGAAAGTTTTTTCAAAAATATTGATCAGTTAAGTGGTTAACGGAAGTTTAATATTAAAAATCATTAATCATTTTTGCAGCTCTCTTTTTTAAAAGTTCTTCTTTTCTAAAATTAAGTGCATAAAGATAATAAAATTTGAAACACCCAGAAAAAGAGTGCGTTTTCAAAATAGCTGCATTTTCTTTTCGTGTAAATTAAGTTTGCCGCAAAGTTTATATTGATTAAATTATTTTCTATATATCTTTTATTAAAATTCTTGGCACTCTTGATTTATATAATTAAACAAACGTGTTTAGACTTTAGGCTATATTTCAGAATTGAACCCATTTTTCAGTAAGAACGTATTCAGTATTCATGGTGAAATAAACCTTCTGCGTAAACATCTAGGAACGTTAAAGCTCGACCTCTTCTATCTAAAGCAAAAAAGTAGTTTAAAAATACTGAAATGAAAACAAGCTCAGCGCTGTGCGAAATGGGGGGGGGCGCGGAAATTTAGGGGGTAGCAAATTTATACTACAGACGTCATTTTTAGCCTGTCACAAGTAAAAAAAAATTTTGAGGGGGGGGGGGGCGCCAAATTGAGACTTTGTCTCGGGCGCAGTTTTCTCTCCGCCCGCCCCTGAACAAGATATTTTAAAAAGAACTATCCCATAGTATTAACATTAACGAGCTATTTTCGCATTTTAAGCATTTCCTGGACCGACGAATAATCTTAAGGGGGCTCAGGGGTTGAAAACTTTTCAAAAAATCGATTTTTTTTATGATCTAATTTGATTATTCAATTAATTCTTAACTCAATGCCAAAAAAAAAAAAAAAAAAAAAAAAAAAAAACGCATAAAAATATTTGCATTTTTAACGGAGTTATAAGCATTTATGTATCAACACTTTCATAGCTGCATCCATATAATTTCAATTTTAAGTCGCGTTTTTTCAAAACTTGATTTTTGATGACTAACACCAAGATTAAAAAAAAAACTATTTGATAGAATGGCTTTTTTTTTTTTTTTTTTTTACATGCATATAACATCATTATCTAGATTATGAATTAATATATTTTAGAAAGTTTAATATTTTGAGTATTTTTGATGGAAAAAAAGTTTTTTTTTAGGTTTTTTTTTTTAATTTTCAACTTTGAGAGATTTTTTAATACTGTTTTTATTAAGTGATAGTTATATCCTTAATTCATAATCTAGATTATGATGTTATATGCATGCAAAAATAAATTTAAGCCATTCCATGAAATAGTTTTTTTAAAATCTTGGTGTTAGTCGTCAAAAATCAAGTTTTGAGAAAACACGACTTACAGTTGAAATTATATGGATGCGGCTATGTAAGTATTGATACATAAATGCTTATAAACCCGTTAAAAATGCTAATATTTTTATGCGGTTTTTTGCATTGAGTTAAGAATTAATTGAATAATCAAACTAGATCATAAAAAATTGATTTTTTTAAAAAAGTTTTCAACCCCTGAGCCCCTTTAAAGGTATTCAAAATTAAAACTAACTACTTTTTAACATATTTTTGCTCGCAAATGCATGAAATTGACAGGCGCTTTTAATCAGAAACTAAGCAATCGAACTTTTTTCATTTTTTCGGTAAAGGACTAAATAATTCCAAAAATGCTCTTAAAATCAAAAATTTGAGCAGAGATTTCGAACGCAAAATTGCGGAAATTATTAAAAAACTTGCATAATGAAACAGTAAACGATTATAACTCAAGATTCAATTCATTTACGAAAAATAAATAACTGTTCGATTACAAATCATTTGAGTAAACATGTCTGCTAATTTTTTAACCGACTTCAAAGAGGAGGTTATGATTTCGACTTGTATGTATTTGTTGTTCACGCATAACTTTTGCAAATATGAACCGATTTTGATAATTCTTTTTTTGTTTGAAAGCGTATGGGTCCCATGTGGTCCCATTCAAATTTCATAAAAATCTGATGATTAGAACTTTTAAAACAATAAAAACTTTAAATTTCAAGTTCATTTTGAAGTAATCGACCAATTAGAAGCGTTCATTTTCATGCTTTTACGCTGTAAAAAAATTATCCTTTTGCTGCATCATCACTCCACCGCTTTTATATTAAACAAGTACTTCAGCCTATCATGGAGCATTCTCATGGTCCAAAAAAGAGATGTTCTATAAAAGCGGCGGAGTGACGATGCAGCAAAAGGGTAAAATTTTTTACAGTGTATGTTACACTTACATAGACACACACTGTTAAAAATTTGATCCATTTGCTGCAGCGTCACTCCACAGCTTTTATAGAATATCTCTTTTATGATCAATGAGAATGCTCCATAACACAGTAAAGTAACAGTTTTCTATAAAAGCGGTGGAGTGACGCTGCAGCAAATGGATCAAATTTTTAACAGTGTACGATCTTTTCAAAGGGTAAAATCCTAACTGAACAAGGGTCAGGATTCACATAAATTTTGCGCTGTTTTCAAAACGAGATTCATAAATAAGAAAATTTACTTAAAACAGTGAAAATTTGCAAAAATTCAGGGTTCGGATTAATTAATCTGGTTTCGTTAACAGTGCAAATTCTTCCTTGATTCTGGCCAAACTCTCTTATCCACCTAACCGGAAGTAATAGCATATAGGCTATATCAGTAACACTCAAAAAAGCGCTAAATTTTTATATTCCTTAAATGTGCAACGATGCTGATGAAATCTAAAGATAAGAGCGACATAAGCAGGAAATTTTCTAAAATTGCAAGAATTATTGTTAGTCTAGACAATGTAATACGAAAATCGCGCAGATTTCGCTGTGATTGACACTTTGAAATTCCGTAGCATCGTTGCACATTTAAAGGATACAAATTTTGAATACTGTTTGGATAGCAGATTTTCACTCCATGTATTCTAGACACTGTCCTTCAAACATTGAAAAGTTCTCAAAAATGAAGGCGTATGATTGGTCAATCTTGTTTTGCTAAACAGCGAATAATACTTCTGGATCCTAACTACTGTTATAGGGATGCGAATTTTTTCCAAAGTACGAAATCTTAGCTGGAACGATTCTCGTATCCACCAAAGTATCCACATTGATAAATACAGACATGAGAAATAGGTATCAAAAATTTGAAAATTCATCTCCAAAGAGCCTTATACATCAAAGCACAAGTGTTTGTGTATCAGGGTACTTGTTATGTCTGATTTACAAAGTGATTAAAGTGCATTACTTTGTGTATGTACACCGTATTTACATTTAGACAAATATAAATGACGAAAAAATTTGATAAGCTTACGATTAAAGTTAAGATAGTTAACTTCTTGCATTCATAAAACAAACTCGTTCAAGCGACTACCGCTAAGTTCTGGAATAGAAATTCTTAAGTTTTCTGTAATTTGGAAAACCGCGTCTGGTGATTTTGATAACATCTTCCTTTTTAGTTGTTAAAGGGTATTTTAATACGTACGAACATATAGAATTACTTTGCTATGCATTGAATCATGGAAGCAACTTGACGCGCTCTGATTGTGTAAGGTACTTTACCCTGTTAAAAATATTGTGAAAAATTACCTCTGTTTTTAATGGCTATCTATTTTCTGACCAATGAAAACGCTCCATAGGCGTTTTTAGATCGTTCTCATTAGTCAAAAAATAGACAGCTTTAAAAACAAAGGCAATTTTTCACAATATTTATAACAGTGTACTGATGGACTGTCAGCTTTTCAACGCTCATTTCCAATGTCTATTGATTTTATTGTGGACGTTAAAGTTTTCTGGATGCGGTAAATTTCCGAAATGTTAAATCTTAATTGGACAAGTTCTCACATCCACTAAAGCGGAAATAGCCATCGATACCAATCGACATCCGAAATAGTTGTTGAAAAGATGAAAATCCTTTAATATATATTTTGTTCCGGAGAAAAAACATATCTCTGCATATCAATGCACAAGAAAGCGCATAGCTACACTACGGCCAAGTAACCGTTTTCTATACAAGCAGGGGAGTGCGCTGCAGCAAAATGCAGCAGATTTTTAACAGTGTATGTGTAACAAAATTATCTTTACTTTCAGATTTGGTTACATTAGACACCAGAATGATTTTAGATTTTGTTCATGTAGCATTCCTCGATGTGAATATGACGACACATGGAGCACAGTATATGATTGGTTGAAACGATTCTGGACAAAAGCGAGTCACCAAGCATCTTGTTGAGCTGGCTATTTTCGTCAATCTTGTTAACTTTTCACACGCGTACAATCGAATTCTTCCAGGAAATCATCATCAAATTTTATAATAGAAAATGCCTATCATTGCGATACATTGTTAAAAATTTTAAACTTTTGCTACATCGTCACTCCATCGTTTTTATAGAATATCTCTATTTTGACCAATGAGAATCCTCCATAATGCATTTAAGTAATCGTTTTCTATATAAGCGGTGGAGAGACGATGCAGCAAAAGTTAAAAATTTTTTAATAGTGTAAAAATTTGAAACTTTTGCTGCATTGTCACTCCACCGTTTTTATAGAAAACGATTACTTTACTATATTATGGAGCATTCTCATTGGTCAAAATAGAGAAATTCTATAAAAGCGATGGAGTGACGATGCAGCAAAAGTTTCACATTTTTAACAGTGTAGTTGGCAAAAAAGCGTCTGTGAAATAAATATTTGAGCCAGCCAAGAATAGATTGAGTTTCGGATTCCTCGTCAAATCATCACCGCTCATTTCCGATGCCATTATTGTGTTTATGGGAATTAGATTGTTGCTGTTTATCTATTGAATCATAGTGCGATTTTTGATAAAATTTTTCTCTTTGCTTTTTCTGAGTGAAGGGAGAGTACTTTTGACTACACTACAAAACATTTTACTATACATTTATATGTGGAATCATTTTGCTGTGTACTCATACATGGAAGCACTTTGCCTCGCGCTTATGTGTAAGGACACTTTACTTGATGCATTGTCACTTTTCGATAGTCACTTCCGAGATCCGTACGAGTCGATGTAGACTTTAAGATTTCATGAATGCGGTAGCTTTTCGTCGGGTCAGATCTGAAGAAGTTACCACATCCAGAAAATCTAAAGATTCACAACGATACTAACCGATATTGTAAGTGTCTTTTAAAAAGTTGACAATCAAACAGTGACAAGTAAAGCGAATACATCAGAACTCAACAAAGTGCTTCCATTAGCAATGCATTGCAATGAGCCATCATATGTCAGTATACATAATTATGTATTACGGTATAAATAACTAAAAAGAAGGAAATAAATTTAACTTTTTCAAAAAAAAATATAACCGACTTCAAAAAACGCGCTAAAAAGAATTAAATAATTCTTCAAAATTCTCTAATGATAAATCGTTATCCAATAACCACACATCGGATATCATGTACTGGCATAAAAACGGTTAAATTTAATATATAGAATTTAATATCCACTAAACATAGGTTTTCTAGAGAATATTTTTTACAAGAGATTAATTTACACATTTTTGATTTAATTTATTAATATATACATATAAAAAGTAATAAATTACTTTTTGAAGTTGGTGCCAAACTTTCTTAAATATAGTAAGAATTGTGGATATATTATGCCTAGTACCATAAAATGGGGTAGCATAAAATGGGAAAAATCATTATCGATTGTGATTGTTTGGCACCAACTTCAAAAAGTAATTTATTACTTTTTATATGTATATATTAATAAATTAAATCAAAAATGTGTAAATTAATCTCTTGTAAAAAATATTCTCTAGAAAACCTATGTTTAGTGGATATTAAATTCTATATATTAAATTTAACCGTTTTTATGCCAGTACATGATATCCGATGTGTGGTTATTGGATAACGATTTATCATTAGAGAATTTTGAAGAATTATTTAATTCTTTTTAGCGCGTTTTTTGAAGTCGGTTATATTTTTTTTTGAAAAAGTTAAATTTATTACTGTTAGGTTTAAAAATGAGTCACAATGTATCGCAAAGTTTCGCGTTATTTAGCGAGAAAAATATTTTTTGGAGAGTCGAATGAAAATGCATTTATTGTCAATCATAAGTTTTTTTTTTTGTAGGGTTAATTCCTTTCCGACAAGCGTGAAATGCACTTATTTTGATGTTTCTGGACAATTTTTTCTGCAGAAATTTTTGTTAACATTTATTTAATCTTTGAAACTCTGTTTAAATAGGCATAATCAGGGTTTGACTTGCAAGTTTTTGTTTCCAGGGCATTTTAAAATTTTCGTGCCCTCCTTTGACTGGTTAATTTAGTGATTCTAGTCAAAAAATTAAGTTTTCCGAAAATTTAAAAAAGTTTCTAGGAATATATATTTTTAAAAAAATTCCTATTATTTATAAAATGCGCTTTTAACCATATATTAAGACAATATTTTGTCATTTCATCCCATTAGTATCTCAAATATTACGTTCTTTTTACAATTATGATTATTTAATGGAAGTTAAAATGAAATTTAGTGCCCCTTAGAAATTACGTGCCCAGTGCACGGGCCCCAAGTGTCCGTGCGTTAGTCAAGCCCAGGCCTTCATTGAATATATTCAAATTCAACGATTTTGCGCACCCAGTCTATCACCATTAAATTTTATCCGCTATTTTTCGTCTAATATTTCCTCTTTTTTTTTTTTTTTTTTTTTTTTGTAAGAATGCTAATTTTCATGAGCAATATTTTCTTTTTTTATGTTTCTTTATTTTTTTGTTGAGTTTAACTAAAATTTGCTTTTTAACTAATATCAAGTTAAAAATTTTCGATAAATTTAAGTAAAATCAATAGATTTTTAATGAAAGAATATATATCAGTGAAAATTGTAGCAATTCAGTCGTATTTTTAAAAGAAAGTTTAATTTGAAAATATCTACCCCATACTATCCTATGGGAGAAAATCTGTTTTGCCAAAGATTTTCTTGCGAAAATTTTTGGCATTGTATTCTTGTGCGGACCACTGGATTCAATGTATCAGAATAGGGAGTTAGCTCTCCATATTATTGTCGAGCTCAGTGTTTACACCCCAGCGAAAAACTACCTGCCGGCACCTTGCTTTGAAAGATTTTTTTTTTATACCCAGCTAAAATATGTAGTGCTGCCCTCTATTAACAAAACTTAAATATTTTTTTCTTTGGAGAAGGAATGTATCTGTACAATTCACGACATAACACAAAAATGCTTCTACCTGTTAACATTACTAATCATTAAAATATACTTAGTTTCTAATGAATGACTCAATATAATTATTGGATACCAATTTGAAATGCGTTAAGAGACTCAGAGTAAAATAGAGTCAAAGAAAATAAACTGAAGTGTTTAGTGCTGCCATCTCTTGGTTAGAACATGGATTGAATATTTTACACATTTTGATACTTATTTTCTAATTTTTTTAGTTAGTGGAATAATCAGGGATGTAGTGGAGGATATACGCCATATACCTTCTGGATTTTTTAAAGGAACACCGTATACCCTCTGTTTCTCTAAAAACTATAGCTTACACACTCTGGAGTATATCCTCTGCTTAGAGCGTATATCCTCTGTTATTTTTACGACTACACCCCAGGTAATAATAGCATGTATGTATGTAATACGTCGCACAGATGAAATTTTTTATACTGGTTCACATCAGAAATCTCATTTTTGGCATGAAAAAGCCAGGTGCTCTTATTCAGAACTGAAGCGCTTCATGCAAAAAGGGCTTCAGTCAACTAAATCTAGTTTTGGGAAAACTGAGGGAAAAAAAAAACCACTGCTATCTTAACCCCTTAATGGTCGCATTAAATTGCGGTTTAAAAATTCAAATTCATTATTCCCACCACTTTTTTGAAAAAAAAATATATATATATATTAATCTTATTTAATGACAAGTAAAATGATACCAGAATAAAACCAATTATACTATTTTATAAAACTGGTGGGAATCGAACAATTTTGAATAAAAGCTGCAAAGCTATCACCACGTGAATGTCTTGGGCACGACCATTAAGTGGTTAATTCTTTCTACATAGAATAGTAAAAATTGAGTTGTGTTTAGACAGTGAAACTGAAGCCTTTTTTTAAATTGAAACATGGGTCTACCCTATTAGAACAAAAATCCATGGTTAACTCAATTTTCCAGTTTGGTGACTGAAGCTCTTTTTGCATGAAATGATTCAACTATGCGATCGAACATTTTTTTTTAAGACAAAAAATCTGTTTGACATGAAATATAAGTAATATCCACCCCCCCCCCCCCCCCCCCAATTTCTAAAATTTGTTTGGAATGCAAGAAATGATTAAAATATATTTTGATGGTAAAATGTGATTGTTTAAAAATTTTCTAGAACATTCCTGTTTAAACAATCTTACATTTTGAAACCATTGCTATATTATACAGGATGGTCAAAAAAACTTCCTCAATATATGAATTCTTGGCCACCTAATGACTCAACCAATTGAAAAGTAATTTTAGATATATTTATTTGAGGGTATGCACTCAAGATAGTGATGATTTAAAATGATCGAGCTTTCATGGTTACTGTTACAGTGAAAAAATTTCGAATTTTTTGAATGACAACACTTTTTTATTTTTTTTTTTTTTTCCCATGCAAAAATTCATCAACGAAATGACCATAAATGGCGTTGGAATGATACACATATGATGAAAACTGCCACCATAAAACACTTGCAAATTATACCACTGTAAATGAAGTTGTTTCTGAATTGTCATTGGTCCATTCTTTTATGAAAATGTTTTATGTCAGTATAACGACCCTAAATATCACTTTGAACACATGATTTTTTGAAAGATGCAAAGCCTTAAATAAACTCTGGATACACCATGAGATACAAAAACAGGACTTGCTCCTGAATTGGAGTCCTTTTAACTTGGATCTGGCTGACTTCACTATTGTAATGAAAGAAAATCTTTTTCTCTATATCATTTTATTTACAATTACAATGCAACTTTAATCTTTTCCTATCCTGTATTGTAATATTTAATGGGATGCAACTGATATTTTTAAAGGAATTATTAAGTACAAAAATCAGTTTTTCTATCAGTCTTTGAACTTGTCTTGGTTCAAGTTAAATCTGTGTCACAGTCAAAATTTTATTTATTCAGGTATAGAAAAAGTTTTTCTTAAAAAATATGTATTCCATTTCGAATCAGTTTAATGCTATTTTGATCAAAATTTCTATTTTCATGATTTTTTTCAAATTTATGTCTGGCATAAGTGGTGGCAACATGTTGAAGTTGAATCACAAAATTCTGTTATTAACATTAAAATTAGGCAATTCCAATTTCCATTTGGAATGAAGGATAAATATAATCTGGAATAGTTGGTAGCTAAATATATATAGAAATATTTAAACATTTTATTTTGCTAAAGAAAAAAAAATTGCTTAAAATTTTGCAAATAATGCATGAAATATATATATGTGGATAGGAGTGACAACAAGAAAGGGAGGGAGGATGTACACAAACTACAGCTTTTAGTATTTTGGGGGGCTAAAAATTAAACCCTGCTTCTGACATGTTAGTTATGATGATTTTACTAATCATAAAATTTATTCATAATTCCACTCAAAGCTCAATACTTTCATTAAACAAAATGAAAAAAATTATAAAATGAATTATTATTATTTGATTTTTTAAAATATAATTTTTCATGATCAAATTTAATCTCGTCTTTTTTCAAAAATATTTCCAGTGAGAATAGTCGATATTCTTTGTTGCTATTTAATTATAATTTTCAATCCAAAATTGTGTTTAATTAAATATTTTGAATTGCATATTAGTGTTTTAAAATTAATTTTAAAGATGTGTAATAGAGTTCAAGTTTCTTATTTCTTAATAAAGACATTAAAAGATTATTTACATAAAAATCAACTGCACATTAATGTTAACCCTGTGCGAGAAAAATTTTGATTTTTTTCAAATAGGAGAGGGCAGAAGATGGCTGAGGTTGATCCTCACAGATACTTTATGTTTATAGATTTTTTGTGGGGTAATGAAAGATACTTTCACTTTCAAAACTTTTTCAGAAAGCGAATCTATTATATCATGAAAGCAGAATAGTAGAAATTAATTACATGGGGTTGAATTAATTACATGGGGCAATGTTCAATTAGATGCAATAAGGAGAGAAAGTATCTTCATGTTAGTTACGCCTTTTTTTTTTTTCTCTCCCTAACTTACTTAGTTTTCTAGACTGTTGATATGAAAGTCTTATTGTTTCCTCAAAAATTTTAAATCATATAGTACTTTCCTCTAGAAAAATAAAAAATCTACAATGAAATAACCTAAAATTAAAAGCTCCACCCTAGTATTTATTTAAAATATGTCATTTCTTTCAAATTTTTGTTCTGTTCCAAAAACTTCTTGGAAACAAGTGAAATAAAAATTGATTTCAGTAACTTTTTATTGATAAAATACTGTTCCCCCCCCCCTTTTCTTTTCTTTTTTGATAAATTTGAAAGTGGGTCTTTTTTAGAAGACAGTACTAGACATAGTCACTTTATGAAAACACTTTTTCAATGGAGAAAAAAAGCTTACAAGCTTTTCAAAATCCATTCAACAGGTTTTATTTCAAGAACCATTTTTCCTTTTAATTGTTCTTCGTTTAACCTTACTTTACCGAAACTAACATAAGATTACATTAACCTAAAATATCAAGTTTTATATTCATGCCAATTTCTTTTTTAACACTGCTACTTATACAATTTAATCTTTGAATATAGTTTTCTGAAATAAGTCGCGTAATTGCTTAGTAGAAAATAAATAGTAATCAGTATTCAGAAGACTTCTAAAAATTATAAGGATTTTCTCAAATTTTATGTTAGATAATTTCACTTATTAAATTCATATAAATTTATTTTAAATTAATTTTTATAGTAAGTAGAATTCTGTAAAAATGTTTCCTTTTTGATATATGATATTTTGTCACTGTTTTTTTTAATATAATCTTTCAAATTAATAATATGTAAATAGAGTAATAGTATTTCAAAACATTATTCTGGAATCCAATGTATTGTTCTATTTTTTTTTTTTCTTCCTTTAGTCCTTCATAATTGCTTTCTAATGGTTATAAACTTATTTATTTGATGAAACATAATTGAAATTTATAAATTTTTTTAGTTAAAAACATTTATGAGTGCATTAAAATAAATAGATGTAAATTTCACATAAATTACCGGTAAACAGTTTTTTTTTTTTTTTTTTTTTTAGCATAAAAAATTAATAAGAAAAAATAAAATGATATTTACTTGTAAGTATTTTCAGATTTACAACAGTGATTGCTCTATGAAGTATAAATTAGATTTTATTCTTTTTGTTCTGATTTTATTCTTTTATGTTAGTTTTAATAAATAGTATAATCATTTTTCTTTTTAATTTCAGCACTTAATTATCTATTAAGATAGTTTTAATATAGCATCTTATGTGATAGTTGATGTTGTGGGAGGGCGGAAGCAGTTTTAATGCACATTTAAATGTCAAACAATAAGAAGGGATGAAAAAGTAAAATAAAATAGTGGATTTCCTTACTTATATATTAATATAAAATGTGTAGATTGAACAGTTAATTTCAAAGAGAAAAAAAAATTCATTTTTTTAAATACAGTATCTATTATATTTAAAAATTTTCTTTTGACTTTGTTTGTGCAATGCAATCTCAAAGACTAACCCTTCTGTTACAAGTTAGCTTACAAAAAATTGAATAAGGTAATTGATAAATTTGAATAAGTTTGCGAATTTTAAAACTTGCCATACACAAAATTAAGTTTCCTCTATCAATCTATATTCTACTGGTAAACCTGCACTGAAAAAGCACAATAATTCAAACAAAGAAGATGAAAAAAAAAAAAAAAAGAGTTCTATCCTATATTTCTGACAATGTGAAATCTTGTTTATTGTGTAATTATGGAATTGTAAAATCTTGATTTGCAATATTTTTTTTTTTTTTTTTTGGGGGGGGGGGGGGCATTTTACAAAATTAAAACTTCTGTATAGGGTAAGTTTTCAAACATGTCCTGAAATATTTTCAATAATATTTTAAATATGACATCTTTTGAAATCATTAATTTTATTAAGTGTCAATTTAAATATGGTTTAAAAAGTAATAACAATCATACATTAAAATAATTATTTTATTTAACAAAAAGTTACTTATTGAAACATAGTACATGAAATATAATAGTATTATTCAATAGAAATAACAGCATATTTTGCTGTAATGCAATATTTTTGCAGAAACCTACAAATATATTGCATAAAACATTGATACATGAAGAGTAATTTAAATAGTATAACATTAAATCTATGCACAGCCATGAGTCAACCAATAAAACGAGGTTATTAGGTGCTTTCCATCAGGATATGATTTAGCAGACCGATTGCGTTGTAATATGCAAATCGAGATTCAACTAATCCTGGATTTTCATCCATAAACTCCATAAGGCGATTGCCTTGCTGACACCTCCTGGTCTAAAAAATAAATGCACATTAATATTAAATAACAGTAAATATTCTGTTTAATATTACCGAAATTCCTTTCTAAATAATTTTAATTTATTCAAATTTAATGATAATTTTCTTAATATCTAAATTAAAAAACTGAATAAATCAGTCATGAGATTCTTCTTTCTGTCTGCAATTTCACTTTTATTGTTTTGTCAATTTCTTATTATCTTTTTGTCTAATTTTTATGACAAAACTCAGAAAATCAAGAAAAACTAATTTCTGACAAAAATTCAGAGCATCTTCAGTGAAGAGCACTGATCTTCAGCAGCCTCAGAATAGATTTAAAAAAAGTAAGTCATTGATCCGCTGCATAAAATTCTATTAAATCCTTTTAATGCTTTGAGCCTGAATTTAAACCAAACTTACTTTGCAATTATCCAAAATTTTCAAGATAATAAAATGTAAAATAATAATTTATAAAAAATTGAATAAAATCATGATTTGAAGTTTGTTGTAGTGTCTCAGGGCCAAGAAAATTTACACTTGTCTGTTGGAGAGGGCAAAAATGTTACTGGTCCTGCAGATTACTAAGTTTTTCTAATTGGTTGTCAGATTGAATTTTTGGCTGCTTCGGACCAGCAAACCACTAAAGATTTCAAACGCTGTCTAGGTTAAGATATGATAATATTTATTTGAGAATTAAACTAACCAATATAAGATTTTTTTTTTTTTTAATTGTAACTAATTTTGTAGATTTATTATACATTTTTGAAACAGTACTAGTTGTTCAACCTCGTCCTCTGAGCTGCAGTCAGCTATCAAAGATTCAATTTAGCATAGAGTCTCCAATCTCACTGTCAGCTAACCCAGCACTTTAAATCTTGAAAATTTTAACGTTATCTGATTTCTGAATGTACAGTTTTTGAGATCACACAATACTTTTTTTTTTTATTATGCATATTTGATTTGTGTGTTTATATTTATTTACCTTTTTGTTTTCTAGAGAAAAAAGAAACAATCAAGAAGGAGAGATTTAACTGAAGATCCTGATAAAATTATATTGATATATTATCAATAAATTTTGTCAATTCTTTATATGTAAATAAATAGAATTTTATAAACTGAATATTTCATTTGTTTCCGAGAATATTTCCCTAGTTCAGAGAAATACTATTCATTGCTAAAGTCAGACTTGAGTTATTAAAAATTATGATGGGAAAATAATAATAATTTAAATGAGTTAAATTATAACTTTAAAAAATTAAGATTAGTTTAGTACATACTGTGTTGCTCATAGAAAAATATTTCTCTGGCTTAGCAAAAGAAAAATAGAAGACAGTTATTGATTTACTGCAATATGTAAAATTTATGTTATTAAACAAGCAAAAAATTACTACTTTAATGTAAAAAAGTTGGAAAAATCATTGAATTTATAAAAAAAGTTTCTTGCATCATTAAACAATTTTCAGATAAAAGATCAAATAGCTGCAGCAGGCATCAAACTGAATCCTATGGAGGATTTTTTAAAATCTGCCAATATTCTGTAAATAATAATGAAAATTCAAAGAAGTATGTCTAATAAATGAAAGAATTAAAAATTTAATGAAGTACCAATAAAAAATCTGCAATCTTCTATAGCCATAAAATGTATGCTGTAATGATATTCCACATATTTGATGTGTCATTTGTTGTAAATAAACAGGTTTATTTGTTAAATATATATAGGACAGTTGCACCATAAACTTTAACTAATAATAACACATTGCTCAGTGGTGCACAAAACAGGAATTTTAATATACATTAGTACATATTAAAATAAAATAAAATTTTCAACATTTCGTGCCGTCTTCTGTGGGCGTCTTCAGGAAAATATGAAATGGAAGGACTACCTTAGTCCTTCCATTTCATATTTTCCTAAATTATGAATAAATAAATAAATAAATAAATGAATAAATAAATATATAATAAATTGTCTTCTAAATTAAATTGACAATAACGTTAAATTTACTAGTGAAACTGAACATAATATGGTCTTCCATTGCTTGTTATAATATTAAAAAAATAAACATATGAATTTGTAGACAGATCTTTTTACATAAATAGCAGGGCTAACTAAGTTACCATACCAAATAATGCATGTTCTCCCTTTACCTTTAAAACCTACATAATTTATTAACATTTGTTTGGGACAACAGTCAAAACCTATTGTCGCCTAGTAAAAATTTCTTAAAATATTCTCTGGTCTGCTGTATTTAAATTTAATCAACCAGACATAGTAAAATTACTGAATAAGAGACAAATAATACAAAATGAAAAAAATTACTTTATTGTTTAACTGCCCAAAAATATCTACTACAATGAAAGCAGTATGCTAAATAGTATTATATATCAACTTTAATATTTTTCTATACTAAAAAAAAAAAAAAAAAATAGACATCTTTTTAAATTATTCAAAATTTTTATTACAGATTTTGAACAAACAAAAAGATTATATTATCGTTACACTAACTATTCAAAAGCATATAAATATTATTATTAGTATTTAACTTTTAGTTTCATCAATAAGTGTCTGTAAACCAGGGGTGAAGAAAATTGTCTACTCACAAAATTTCCCCCAATCCACATGAAAATTTCCCCAAAATTGTACTTTATGTTATCGGTAATTGCTGTACTATCGTAGATATAGAACATTTATTTTTCAACTTAGACATTGAGTATATATGGCAGAAGGGAAATTCGAAACAGAATCATCCCAAATATATGATACATATTATTCTGACATCGATTTTCTGGAAGATGCCATACAGATCTTTTTATTTGCAGCGAAAGTTTTCTATCTCAGGAAATTATGGAATTCATTCTTAATATCTAAATCAATTGTAAATGTTTCTGCAGAATTTCCCCAGGTGGTTAAAATTTCCCCCAATCCTAGATCGCCGGATCGGACATATTCTGCACCTGTGCTGTAAACCAGTGAAAGTTTTATCCAACTAAAATAAGCTAAAGAAAATCCTCCTTAAATAGGAATGAAAATAAACATGTAAATTGTTAAGATAAAAAAGATTAAGTAAAACTTCCATTTAAAATAAGAGTTAAATCAAAATATTTATTTCTGAGACCATGGAAATGGCATTTAAGTGGAAATTATCATCATCTTTTTATTAAATAGAAAGAAGGTTTTCTAGACAGAAAAATAAAATAAAAATAAATTGCGTATTTTATAAATACATGTATCAAGAAACATCTTTTAAAAACAGGGTCATACAGGATAATCCCTGTCACAAATCAACATCCAATTATTAGAAAAACTATTAAAGGTATCATTTCCAATTTTTTTTTTTTTTTTTTTTTTGGTAGAATAAGCCCCTTCTGATGGCTATATAATAAAATGCTTACTTAAAATTTATGCATTCATAATTTAATTATATCTTTAAGTGGCCCAGATTTTCCCCAGAAACAGGGGCATAACAAGCTAATCATGTCAGGGGTGGCTCTGGAATTTTTATGTGGGGCTAACAATTTTTAGCAATAAATATAGTATTCAAGCAAACTAAATATAGTAAAAACTGATAAAATGGACCTGTCTGTAAAGAAACCTGACTAAAGCGTAACCTCCCTATGACGGAACTTTCCTAAATGGGAAAAACTTTGATTACATGGAAAATGAATATAAATAATTAGGGGCGGTGTACCTAAGAAAGAATTTATGTTTCGGATTATGAATTCATGAAATTTTTTTCTTCTAAAGCATTTTTTGTGAATTTTTGAATCTACATTAGAAGATTTACACAATTATTTAAAGAAGTTACTTCAGTCAAGCGAAAAGGCCTGTTCGCTAATGCTAATCCTATGGGACAGATTTTAAAAAGTATCTTGTTTGAATTTACATATTTTAAAACTATTTCTTTTCACCAAATAGTTGAGATCGAATAAAATTTAGCAGAATTTTGCCAATTAAATTTAGTTGAATTTATATTTGCAGCAATTTTGTTCAATATTTACAACTTCACTCAAATCTTTTATTTAAAATTTTTTTTAGAATTTTATTGAATTACAAAATGTACAAATATACTGCTCTTACAACAGAAATATAGGAATAATTCTTAATTGAAAAATTTTACCCACAATTTCTCAATGTCAAGAAAGCTGAGAAATGCAAATTTAAAAGAAATTGTCCTTTTAAAAATATTTTTGTTTGCTCAGCCAGTATTGCTCTTCAGATAAGATAAAGTATTTATAATGTAATTCTAAATTATATCACTATTAATCGATGTATTAAATGCATTTTATAACAAGTTATTTTAATGGTACCTTTACAGTACTTTTGGGACATGAAGCATTAAAAAAAAACCTGTCAAAAATTTAACTTTTCTCCATTCCATGGGATTTAATCTTAGTTTGTTATAGAGATAAATGTAAAACATACATAGCTTTCTTCACCTCATTAAAAAAAATAACTTGATTTATGTATTAATAAAGAAAACTAACAGATTGCAGATGAACATAGTATTTTTTTATTCTCATTGCCATTTTTGCATTATTGAACATATTTTAGAAAATGCAGTAAGTAAAAGTATTCCCGATTCCATTTACATTCGACATGATAGGTAAAACCTATTAACTGGAGTTTCAAGCAGCTGATAACTTAACAGAAGCAAAGAGAAGAAAAATTATGCATTGAACACCGATTTAGATTGTACTTTTCAAATTATTACATTATACCATCTTCTATTAATCTCACATAATTTAGCCCATTCAGAAATAATGTAAAGGAAAGGTAACTTTGATTACACATTTTTTTTTTTTTTTTTTTTTTTTTTTTGGTGAAAAGCAAATATTGGCTTTCTAAATAAAGTTTAAATTCTCCTTACAAAAGAATGGATATAAACAGAAATTGAATATAAATATATATTCCTAAAGTTATTAATTTCATTTTGCAAAAACTTATTATTTTAAATATTTTAATATATTAATTCTACACATTTGATTTTTTTTTTAAATACTGATTGTATTTGTAATTTTATTTTATCAATATTTTATTTTCTAATGAATTATTAGTGCAAATCAAAACCTGCATTTTAAAATTTACTAGTAGTTGAGTTCCATTTAAAATTTGTCAAGTAGTGAAATATCTATGTTTATTTTTAGGGAAAATTCTCTTGTTTGTTAAGAGATAAGAAATATGAGAGAACATAAGATGTTAAATTTGCAAGATGACAAGATTTTATACACAATTTCAGATATCTGAGTAATTAGTGGTTCCAATAAATTTAGATAATCAAGGTTGCACTATATATCTTTTGTGCAACCCTGTATATTATTTATTGAATTTATACACATCCAGTTATATGCAAAAATTAGTTGCTTTAAAAAAATAAATAAATAAATAAATAAATAAATAATAATAATAATAACATCAGAAAATGCATCCAGCAAATATTTTTCAAGTACAGTGCTGTATCAGAATTTTTTTATTGTGTCTTTGTAAATAAACAATGAATTGTATTCATGCCCTTTAATTGTATAAGCATCTTATAGTGCTCTTAAGTGATATAAATAACTTAAAAAACATTTGAAATAGTGTAACATCTTTAATATATAGTACAAAAGATTGTCATACACAATTTTTGAGCATAACAAAAAACAAACTATTAATACCACAACCAGTCATTTTTAGTAACAAACATGCCATTGTAAACCTCAATAATATGTTTCAATTGCATGGCAATTTGAGTATGTATTTTCAGTGATGCCACTCAGAAAATATCAAAAAAGAGGAAATTACACTTAAGTAAAATTATGACATTTTTCGATTTTGCAGTTATTTATCGCAATTGTTTGACGTAAGTCACTGCTTTATTTTGCAATTCTTAGGGAAAATCGTTGTTTTATTTTCAATCACTTAATGAAAATCACACATTGTTAAAAATTTTTAAAAGCAGAAATCCGCCATTTAGTGGAAAGGTGGCATCCCTGTATTTTACAAGAATTTGAGCAAAGACAAACTGAATCCATAAACACTTTTAAACTTCATCAAAATGTGTTAAAAATTAAATCATACCTTTTGGAATTGAAATTGTTAATTTTAGTACAATTTGGATTTTCAAATTATTATTACATGGGGAAAAAAAAAAAAAAAAAAAAAAAGAAATGTTTGATCAGAATATCAAACTTTCAGCTTTTCCACTTTCATTCAAAGTCCAACCTTCCATCATACAAATAAACTTCTGCAAATATGCAGACAATTGCACTTGCAGAAAATTCATGAAATAAGATTGAAAATAAGGATGACCGTATTTATAAAAATTCTAACAGATACTTAAAACATCTTTCTAGTCATAAAACCTTAATTAAAAATTTGCAGTAATTTTTGGATCAATAAGGGTTATATATATATATTTTTTAATTTAAAAGGTTAGAATGAGAAAATGACAAAAGGGTTTTTTTTTCTTTTTTTTTTTTTTTTTCTTTTTTTTTTTTTTTAACCGTCTTAGTGAGAAATTAGAGGAATCCTAAACTTACTATTGTGGTTGAATCCTTTAGAAAATTTTCCATTTAACAGAAAAACATCTAACCTCAGCCCTGCAACAGTCATTTCATCATAGCTGCAAGTTCTGGAGTTATTCCACTGTCTTGGTAAGCATCAGCTATAATGAACACACATGTAATGTCTCACATCTTCCTAGAATATAATATAAATTTTAGAGTTGTGTGGAAATGGATGCATCAATTTGTTACATTACTTTTGATGTATATAAATACATTATGAAACATACAGTATGAAAATATTTCATACAGTATACATACAGTATGAAAATACATTACTTTTTATGTATTAATATTTTTTGTTTAAACAGGAAAGACACTTATTTAACAATAAAAGAAAAAATCTTACTTTTGGAAATAAATTATTTTTTCAAGCAATCAATATTAGCTTCAAATTTATTAAATTAGAATTTTTAACATACAATTAATAGCCATTATTAACATTGAACATACTTTGATCAATCATTATTTAATTGAAAAACAAATATGCAAATCATGCAAAATAATAACTATAATCTCACAACATTACAGAAAAATATAAACTTTGCTGGCAGACATTCAAACTATTCAGAAATTAATATTTAGTACATTAATTAAATAAAAATTTGTTATGACTTTAGATAAGCAAATCTTTCACTTACATTTTATTAATTTACCATTTATTTATATTAAATTTACTCTGTTGGCAGACTCGAAACTGAATGGATGTTTTTAGAAGTGAAATTGTAATATATTACACGAAGTACAGTCATTAATTTTCCTTTATTGTTTATCACTCATATTGTAGTCTTCTGTGATAATAGAAATTATCCTTAAATAAGCTGATTTTTTTCTGTGCTTCAAACACATGTAATTAAATGAATAGCCAGCAATAGCAATACAAATGTTGCCACATATTTATGAAAATTCCTGTATTCTAACAGAAGTTCATTTTTCTTCTCTTATTTTGCATCAAGGACAAACTTACTAAGTGCTCCCATATTGCAAAAAGTACAGAAGATTAGCTTTGAAAGAGCAGTACATTGCCAAAATTGAATGATATGTGATGAAGGGAAATCTAACGCACCAGACGGGCACAAATACCTTGTGCCCAGATATAGTAACATTGGTGTCCAGCAGGAAGAAAAGTGGTCAGTAAGTGATTTATTACCTTTCAGAAAAGCAGAGGTTGAGACTCGATAACGGACAAGTGTGACTGAAGTAAAGGAGCAGTTTCTTTGCAATATTTTCAGTAAACAGTTTTCTTTTTAAATATTTTAATTAAAAATATCAATCAAATTTTTTAAAATGAACAGAAAGTACTGGTAGGGCCTCGGCCTAGTGGACCGACCACCCCTGTATATATACTAGATATGACTAGAATGAAGAAATTCACAGAAAACAAAGAGGTCACATTTTCATATGAAGAATTACAATTTTAAATTTCTAGAAATATTTAATATAGCAAAAAGGTTTAAAAGAAAATAAATGAAAGCTTGACAATATCTGTTTATTCATATGGCATTAACTTAAATACCACAATGGTAGTATAGAACTGATTTTGGTAATGTAAAAGAAATTTTAGGTTTGCATTTGAAAAGTCTTAATTTAGAGTGTTTTCTATTTTTCATCTTTTTTTGGAATATTCAATATAAATTGTTATTTACAATTTACAACAAATATGCATTATTTAAATTAAAATGACCATTTTTCAGAAAATTTGCCATTAAAAACTAATTTTAAATATTTAAATAATTTGAAAGATAAACATCACTTATAACTTTATTATTTTACAAACTTCTTTTTTAAATATAAGAAAGATTTTTAAATGCAAAAATAAAGTAATGCAAATCTATTTCTAATGAGGTAGTTTAAACTAATATGTAATAAACAAGTATATTCTTATCCTCTTTGACAAATTTTGAAAAAACACATTAATTCACATTTTCATTTTATGTACAGTCCTTTGACATTAAATTAAGTTGTGAAAAACAGAAATTGTTTTAAATCTTTTAACTTTAATCAGTCATGGAAAATTAAAATCAATGTAAAGGTTAAATTAAATAATTTATGATACAAAGCTATGCCAATGCACATGAACACAGAGTAAAATGTTTTTAATGATAGTTGTTATATATCTTTTATATTCAAATCAATGTACAAATTCAAATAATTAAAACAAGATCAAATTATTGCATCATTATAAAAACATTGAGAATAAATTTGCATGCATAAAAAAGTAGTTCTATTCTGTATATTTTACTTTTGTTTGCTCTATATAGTTTGTCTCAATAGTTTAGGCACTCTGCAACTTTTGAGACAGACCTTATTATGAATTCAGTCACAAAATCATGCCAAAACTTAATCTCTACTACTTTGGCATAATTATGCAATTTTTTCAATATTTCCTATAGATATAAGTAAGACAGATCATACACTGAGCAAACAAGCGACAAAAAAGCGAAGGTCAAAAGACATTTCACTCTTTTAATAAATAAAAAACCAGTTTGAGCATTAGAATCTGTCTGCTGTCTTATGTTCTTGTCGCTTTGTCTGCTCAGTGTGTGATATGTCTAACAATGCACTGCATGAGTATTACATATGAAATCTATGGAGCGTCTAATTTTTTAGAATATATAAGACTGTAGTTTGCACTTTTTGGCAGTATTTTTTTAAATGGAAATTATAAACATGAAATAAGCAAGAGATTAAGACTTTTTAAACCACAATACCCATCCCAAAGACATTTAAGAAAATATCAATATAACCAGGTTGAAAAGAGAGAAAAAAAAAAAAAGACCTGAATAGTAACTTCTTTTTCCGCTAAGGACTAATTCTTGTTTTAAATCTAAGGGGCTGTGCAAATAAAATGTTAACTTTTTGGTAATTTTTGACCACATTCCCCAGAAATGATATCGTTATCAAAGGGAAAATTTTTTTGATTTTTAGAAAATTAATTTCTTTTGTTTGGAGTGATATATGCAAAACTGGTTATATTTATTTTTTGCATAATTTATTTTAATGAAGAATGAAGAGAAGACAATAAAATATCCCTTTATATCAAATAACAAAGAAAAGAAACAGTTACTATTTAAAAAGTATTTTATAATGCTTTTTTATTACACAACGCATTCAATAGTAATAAAGTCTCGTTGCACTTATGCTGAACAGAGGCGAGGTCGGAGGCAGACAGAAACACCACAAGTGGACAACATTCTTTCTCTTTTATTTATTAGTAACATAAACTTCATTTATAAGCAAAATTTACAAGCAATTTATAAGCAAGAATATATATTCATGCAATACACATATGAAAAAGAATAGGGATGTCAAACATTGAGATAATCCATATTTTAGAATTAAATAATTTTATAATTACAGAGAAGAAAAAAAAAGATAACATACTGTAATGAACCAAATGTTAAAAAATTTTCTGGCTGGATCCAAAAAGATATTGATATCAAAATATAACATCCCTTCCCTCTAGAGATATATCTTACAATATCATGTGCCAGCCCCTCCCCCATCTGCCTCTTAAAATGATAATGTTATAAATGCACAGCCCTTTAGAGATCTAAAAACAGTCTACCAAAGAGGATTCAGGTTAAAAGATCCCCCTGACAAAAAAATTATGTTTCCTCATTTTCTAAATATTTAATTATTTTAACAACCTGACAGACTAGTAAAAGGGAGATTTTTTTTTTAATTATTAAATTTAAAAAAAATTATAATATATTAAAAACCACTTGTTGAAAATTGGTGAAAAACATTTATATTTAAATTATATTTAAATTGTCTTAATTTGTATAATTTTGGTATGTTACTTTACTTATTTTAATATTTTACTACATTGTAAGCATTCATTATGATGATTTCAACTGCATTCAAAATATTGATTACAAATGCAAACAAACGATGAGAAATCTACAATATTCTAAAATTTACATAACTTCTGATGAAAAGCTGTGCAAATTTGAGGGAATCTGCTGAAAGGCATAAAATAACATAGAAAGTGGTTGCAGAAGTGTCGCCAAGTACCAAACTATTTTTTCCCAGTGACAGGCAATCATGCAGGCAATTTTTAAATAAAATTACAGATGAATAATTGATTCTTCAACTTAGGCGATGATAAGATTTACAACTGTCGTCGTAGCCGTAAAAGAAAACACAAAAAGTCGAGATTGACCAAAAATTCAGTTTCAACAAAAATGTTGTTGAAAGTTCGGCTAGACTGAAGTTATCTGTGTTCCAAAAATCTTTTTTTCCTATTTCTAATTGCTAAAAAAGTGTAAGTTTAAAACATTAAACAGCATACTATTATAAGGTGTTAGTTTGTTATATATTTCTCTTTTCTTCCTTTGGAAATTAACAAAATTACTCATTTATTTGAACGATATCAGCTCAAATGAGGCACTCCATATTTATTGATATGTACTTCACTTCTTTTAATTATCAGTCATGACTGACTGAAAAAGTAAGTGGAAATTGTTAAGGAAACAAAGCATATATGTGTAAACTTTGTAGACATTTTTCAAGTGTTCATTAAAAGCTGCAGACTTAAAAGTAATCTAATTTTTTTTTTAGTTTCTAATCGCAGAAGTGTTACAAATACTTTGAGAAAAATCTATTATAACAGATAACAATTTACAAAATCATTATAAAAGAAAAATAAATGCATGCATGTTTCTATAACATTTCTTAATTACAAGGAATTAGTATAATAAGAAAATCTTTCTGTGCCGTAGATGAGTTAATTAAATTTTATTTTATATGAAAATAGAAAGTTTTTATTGGAGACGCAGAGAGCCAACATGGCCACATGTATAATTAATAATTATTCATATTTATGTATATATTAACTATCTAAAAATATTTCTGTGCTTTTTTGGCCAAAAATAGGAAGATTACCAAAATTCGGTTTCATTGTGTAAAACTTGTTTTGGTTGATTGTTAACAAGTAAAAAAACACAATGGCATGATTGCAATATGATGATTGTTTTACTATCCAAGTATATGGTTCTGTTGAGAAATGTGGAGTTGATAACTAATTTGTTACGGCACAATTTATTGCAGAAGAAAAAGAACAAGAAATGAAATTTGTGTTTCTAAGAGAATGGAAATAAAGTAAGCTAGGAGCAGATTAATTCTCTGAAGAGCATCGTGAATGTTGCAAAATATAAATTCACAGGCTAAACTCCAAATGGGAAAAATGCAAATACAGACAAAAAATAACTCAGCCTTTGCGTTCATATTAAACATTATTTGAACAGAGATTTGCATTGAGTTTCATTCATTATTCACAAGTGTGACTTTGCTATGTCTGATCATTAGTTATCAAAATATATAGTTATAAGATTCTTTTTTTTCGACTTTCCATTCTATGTTTTGAAAAACTTAAAAAAATAAGATGGAGCAGAGAATCAAAATGCCTTTTCCTGGATATTTATGGTTAGTACCTGGAAATACTGTTCTTGGAACCCTTAAAAAATATATCAAAAGCAGTACGGTACAATCTTCCTTTCATGTAAAAATAGAGTGAATTGTCAATTCGATGACAAAAGCTGAACAATTTTTCTGCTCATGAGTTCTTCCAGTTGTAAATGAAATATAACGAATAACAATGCCTGACTTGCTTAATTCCAGATATTTTGAAACACTTTGAAAAAGTTCAGAAACACAGTCAATGATTTTTTACTACACCCCCTAATATACAATTTGTATAAAATGGTCAAAAATGAAAAAGAAGAAAAAAAATGAATGTTTTAACTCTTATCAGAGAAAGGTATCCTGATGAATATGAAGAATAGTTGAAGGAAATAAATTAAGGCACTACGTAATCTAAATATTTCTGATATTGAAGAACATCTTTGCAGATGTAAAAGAAAAATAACCAAGTTCCATAAAGAGACGATGATCTGCAGTAAGGAAAAAAAACTGATTTGAGTTATAAAGAATGTGTTTCAAAGAGATTGGACGAGGATAGGCATTTCCAACAGGTTCAATACTTTCTTAAAGGAGAAAAGACTAATAGATGTTGTTAATACAAATTGCATTGATGATAGAGCTTTTTAAATACATACAAAGTCACCGATTTTATTGAGGATGTAATGGTTTTATATGCAGTTGGAAAACTATGCCTTTCTTCAGAAATGACCCCACTGAACAGAGCCATCCTTAGGGGTGTGCGAAAGGAGCGGCCGCACAGGGCCTCGTGCCTAGAAAGGCCTCAAGTTAGGGTAAAATAAAAAGGACAAAAAGAAAAGCAATTTAATTTTTAAAGTATCTAAACATTTTTTTAATTTCTGCAAGTTATTTATTTATGATTAAATTTAGATATTTAAAAATGGTTATTTATAAAATATAAAACTTTTATCAATCAAAAGTTAGGCACAGATATTCAAAAGCAAAAAAAATTCCTTGTAGTCGTTTAGTTTCCATAGTTTAGTTTTGTAAACATGCTGCAGCATTGTTACAGAATATATGGGATAAAATTTTCCAATTTTGTTCCACATATTCATGGGAGTCCAAGAAAATGAAAGGAGAGGGACTCATCTTTCTCTCTCTCTGACAAATGCACACACAAACACATTTTAAGCACTAAATTTCTTATTAAACGGTTTGTAATAACTTCATTTTATGATACGAAAAAAATAGAATGCAGAATGAAAAATTCAAGTGTACAGTTAGTGCAAAATTATGCATCCTCTTAGCTTCATATATGCAAAAAGGATGTGCATGTGAAACAGTAATTTGTACTTTTGTATAAATGCTACAATTTAGTACTTCTGCAAAACATGGTCCTCAAAACTAAATTTGATTTTTTTTAACAGAATTTCATTTAGATTTTTGGAACAGAAATTCCTTTAATGACTTTAAAATCCAGAGGAGGCTCAAAATGTTTTAGGATGGGGGGGCTGTGCCCCCCCCCACCTCCTGGCACCCCCTCCCCCTAGTTACACCCCTGATTCGATATGAGACTCTAGAAGAAAAAGGCCTCGCAAAAGTAGTTGCACCCGGCCTCGCCTTTGCTAGGGACGGCTCTGCCACTGAAAGCATGATTCTTTTAGAAATTTAAGGCATCTCAACCTTACTATGTTTTCAACAAATTGGTGAAGCCATATGTTTATTTGACCACCTCACAGTGCTGACACAGAAAGAGCTGTGTACAGACATGCAACATTTAAATTTATAAAATCAGAATAAACAAGAAATAATCAGGATTATCAAGAGAAATCTTAAGATGTTCATTGCTCTTAATGGAATTGGAATAGCATTTTATGATCAAGAGCTGTCTTTGTATAAGGTTTATAGAGAGAACAGAAAGATGGAAAAAGTTTCAAGGGAAAAAAATCAATTAAAATCATTACTTTGACAAACAATTCTTGATTAAAGAAGGTAACTTATGCAATTTAAAAATGTTAAAGAAATCTAATATAAAAGGAGTAAAACTTTAAAAAGAATAAAATAATTTTATTTGATTGTTGAAATGTTTTGACATTACTTTAGTTATTTTCAAGACAAATAAATAATAATATTCTGAAATTTTCATATTAATTGTGTATTTCCAGCTATAATTTTGGTAATTTAAATAATGCTGCATTTTTACATATGGAATTACCAAAATATTCTTTTTTAGTTAATCTTGATATTGTATCATTATGTCCTTCAACTCTAACGCAAACAGTTTGTAATAAGATTTTAATTATATTGAACAGATGGAAGATTTTGAACATGATATGAAACTGAATATGAATAAAATGAGGAATTAGTCTGATCATTCATAATAACTGTTTCATATTTAATGGAAAATATTATAAACAAAATCATTTAAGGAATGGATTCTATGGTAAATATGGTAAATATTATACGGATTACGGATTAATGGTAAATATTATAAACAAAATCATTCTAGGAATAGATTCTCCTATTTTGGATTTATTAGCTGAATTTACTCTTTGTTCAATGGAAAATAAAATTTTTAGCACTTTACAATTAACGCCTCAAGCTTGTATTTAATACATGGATGATATTTCTATGATTTAGGAGTAGAAGTCTTGAAGAACTCAAAATATTTACAAATAATCTATAGATCGGAAGGTGCCAGAACAGACAATCACCTCACCAAATTCTCGGATTAATTAAACCTCGACTCACATATTAGATTGCAATCAGCCTGCTAAATCCTATCTTTGCAGAAACCACCTAAATACAAATTTTAGTGGTTGACGCATAGGTTTCCATTGTGCTTTTCTGCATTCAAAAGTATGAAAACATGGAGGAATGGAAGCCAGAAAATATGATAAACCTATGAGTCAATCACTAAAATCCAATTTTTAGATGTTTCTACCAAAATATGACTTGGCAGAAAGATTGCATTTTAATATGCAAATAGAGATTTCAACAATACTCATGGATTTTCCTCCATGATGTAGATAAAATGATTGCCTGTGCTGCTGCCTCTAGGTCAATTAAATTCAATTGACAATAGAATTAAATTTATTAGTGAAACTGGACATAATATGGTCTTCCATTGCTTGTTGTAAAAAAACATTAATTTGAAGACAGGTCTTTTTACAGAAAAAGCAGGGCTAACTAAGTTACTATACTAAATAATTCATGCTCTCCTTTGTCTTACCTTTAAAACCTATATAATTTATTAACATTTGTTTGGGACAACAGTCAAAACCTATTGTCGCCTAGTAAAAATTTCTTAAAATATGCTCTGGTCTGCTGTATTTAAATTTAATAAACCAGACATAATAAAATTACTGAATAAGAGACAAATATTGCAAAATGAAATAAATTACTTTATTGTTTAACGGCAAAAAAAATTCTACTAAACTGAAACCAGTTTGCTAAATAGTATTATATATCAATTTTAATATTTTTCTATATTAAAAATAATAAAGGCATCTATTTAAATTATTCAAAGTTTTTATCACAGATTTAGAACAGACAAAAAGATTATATGATCTTTACGCTTACTATTCAAAAGCATATAAATATTATTATTAGTATTTAACTTTTAGTTCCACCAATCAGTCTGTATACCAGTAAAAGTTTTATCCAACTTTAAGCAAAATAAGCAAAACAACAATAACCAACAATAAGCAAAAGAAAATCCTACTTATATAGGAATGAAAATAAACATGTAAATTGTGTAAATAAAAAATTAAGTAAAACTTACCTAAAGTATGTGTTGAATCAAATTTTTTCTGTGAGATCATGGAAATTCTCATCTTTTTATTAAATGCAAAGAAGATTTGCTAGGCAGAAAAATAAAAATAAATTGAATATTTTATAAATACATTTATCAAGAAAAATCTTTTAAAAACAGGGTCACTCAGGGTAATCCTTGTCACAAATCATTTCCAATTTCTTTTAAGAATAAGCCCCCTCTGCTGGCTGTATAATAAAAATGCTTATTTAAAATTTAAGCACTCATAATTTAATTATAATTTTAAGTGGCCAATATTTACCCCAGAAACAGGGCCATAACCTGCTAATCATGTCAGGGGTGGTTTTGAAATTTTTATGTGGAGCTAACATTTTATAGTAATAAATACAGTATTCAAGCAAACTAAATATAGTAATAAAAAAGAATATTGCCCAGTAAAACTGATGACATTGGGTTCACAGGCTACGCATACTAATTGAACATTACAGCCTTATATTTTCAAGGGTTAATTCCATTTTTTAAAAAAATTACGAGGGGGGGCAGCTCCTTCCACTTTCCCTTTTTATACTTAATCATTGAACCCCTTAAACTAATCACAGATATGATTTATCATATAAGAATTTGGAAAAAATTGATAATTCTGCATGAAAAACCCATTTATATCAATTTAGAAAAGGGGCATGAACCCCCCGTTCCCCCCCCCCCCCTTTTTATAGTTATCCAATGAACACCTAATACTAATCACGGAAGTACCTCATCAGAATGATCCTCCATCTGAATTTTGAATGAAAACTGATCATTCTGCATAAAAAACCATTCATATAAGCTAAGGGCCCCCGTTCATTAGCCCCCGTTCCCCCTGTTATATATATCGAATGAACTCCAAAAACTAATCAGGGAAGCACCTTATCAGAATATACATACAAAATTTCAAGTGAATCGGATATTTTTACCATGAGTTATCGCGTTACACACGAACGAACATACAGAACGGACGGGCACATAAGCTCTCAGGCTATACTAGCCTGTGAGCTAAAAACTGATAAAATGGACCTGTCTGAAAAGGAACCTGACTAAAACGTAACCTCTATGACGGAAATTTACAAAATGGGAAATACTTTGTGATCAATGGAAAAATAATATTAAACAATTAGGGGCAATGTACTTAAAGCCTTTATGTCCAGAAATATGAATTCATAAAAATTTCATCTTCTAAAGCATTTTTTGTGAATTTTTGAATCTACATTTTGTGAATCTACATTAGAAGATTTACACAATTATTTAAGAGACTACTTCAGTCAAGCGAAGAGCCCGTTCACTAATGCTACGGGACAGATTTTAAAAAAAGTATCTCATTTGAATTTACATATTTCAAAAAGATTTCTTTTCATCAAATAGTTGAGATTGATTCATACGAAGGTCCCTTTTTACTTTTTCGATTTTGTTTACATGTATTTAGTGAGGAAGCTTTTATTTTCAGAGCCGGTTTTGAAAATGAAAGCATCCTCATAAAAAAAATCTAATCAAAATTGGAAAAGTAAAAAACAGTTGCATACAGATCAGCTATAGAATGAAAAAAAATATTGGAATGCAATTGAGATATCTTTATATAGATCTACCATTGGATTAGCATAAGCAAGCAGGTTTTTTTGCATGACTGAAGTAGCCTCTTAATAAAATTTAGAAGAATTTTGCCAATTAAATATAATTAAATTTATATTTGCAGCAATTTTGTTCAATATTTAAAATTTCACTCAAATCTTTTATTTAAATTATTTTTTTAGAATTTTTTTAAATTACAAAATGTACAAATATCAGGGATGCCACTCAGAAATTAACAAAAAAGAGGAAATTATGCTTAAAGTAAAATTTATGACATTTTTCGCAACATTTATGCGGGAATTTTGTAAATTTTATTGTGTATGACAAACTAAATAAAGAATTAGATTTATAATAAACTATTTTGCAAAAAAAGAAAGAAACCCTTTTTCCCCTCTTCTTTTAAACCTTTAATAAAAAATCTTTCTAAATGGGAATTTGTCAAAAAGTTGGAAATATGCTGTTAATTCATTGTGTATGAAATCTTATAAGAGTAAATAAAACTGATATTGTCTTTATTTACATCAATTAAGGTAACCCAGTAAGAGATTTACTGAGGAGTTTTATGTATTGCATCATTTTAAATTAATTTAGGTAACTAGGCAATAAATTCTATGATTTTTCCACGAGTAAAAAACAAAAATTTGCCGGGTTTTTTTTTTTCTGATCGTTTGACAGAGTCGCCATTTTACATCACGATCATTTGGCAAAATCACCATTTTACATTGCGATCGTTTGACAAAAATCGCCATTTTGCAACGCGATCGTTTGACAAAAGTCACCATTTTACACCTCAATCATTTGCGAAAATCGCCGTTTTACTTTGTGATAGTTTGACAGAAATAGCCATTTCATACTGCGATCGTTTGACAAAAATTGCCATTTTATTTCGTGACCATTTGACGAAAATTGTCGTTTTATATTGCAATCACTTAACAAAAATCACCCTTTTACATCGCGATCGTTTGACAAAAATTGCCATTTTACATCGCGATGTTTGACAAAAATCGTCATTTTATGTCTGAATAATTTGACAAAAATCACCGTTTTATTTCACGATCGTTTGACAAAAATCACTATCTTATATCTCAATTGTTTGACGAAAATCACTGTTTTATTTCCCGGAAGTTTGAAGAAAATTACTACTTTACTTTGCAGTCGTTTGACGAAAATCGGTTTATTTCACAATCGTTATTTTATTTTGTGATTGCTTAACGAAAATTGCAGATTCTTAAAAATTAAAAAAAGTGGAAATCCACCATTTGGTGGAAAAGTGGCATCCCTGAAATATAATACTCTTACAACAGAAATATAGGAATAATTCTTAATTGAAATTTTTCATCCACAATTTCTCAACGCCAAGAAAGATAAGAAATGCAAATAAAAAAGAAATTGTCCTTTTAAAAATATTTTTGTTTGCTCGGCAGATATGCTATTCAGATAAGATAAAGTATTTATAATACATTCTTAAATGTATTACTACTAATCGATGTACTAAATGCATTTTATAATACAGGCATAAGATTGCAAAAAGTTTTAAAAAAGGGGAAAGTTTGTGACCCAGAAAATGAGCAATTATTTTAAATAGCGTGTGTTAAAGGCAATTAAGAAAGTTATTTTATTAGCAATAAAATTGTCAATATTTTTGCTTAAATCCTGTTTATTTTAATTACTTTTTTTGGGGGGGAGGGGGGGAGAGGGAGCAGAGTGAATCAATTTATGCAAATACTAATCTTAGCTAGCTGTCCAATTCAAAATTTTTACATATTTTCACTTAAAAGATCATTTAACAAACATGGCAAACTAATGTTTAATTTGCCACTCAACTAAAAAAAAGTTGGTGAAACCATTAATATAGCAGCAAATTTCCTGTGATTCTTTAACGAAATTCACATTTTTTCTGCAATCCGTTGACTTTTTTTTTTTTTTTTTTTTTTTTTTTTTTGTGATCTGATGGAAATCTTGTTTTTCATGTGATCTTTGACAAAAATCTTGTTTTTCTTGCGAATTCTTGACAAAAATCTTGTTTTTATCAGTAATTATTGACAAATTAATTTTATCGTGATCTTCGTTTTATCACAATTTGATGAAAATTGCCATTTTCGTTATCATTTGATAAAAATTGTCGCTTTTTGCTTTTTTTTTTTTTTTTTTTTTCGAAAAATTGTGTTTTTTTTTTCACAACTTTATGAAGTAAATCTTCCTTTTTTTTTTTTTTTTTTTTTTTTTTTTCTTTTTCAATCTCTTTACAAAAATCACGTCTTTCGCTCATGATTTGGGGATCTTTTGAAGAAAATAGTGCTTTTCCAGGATCTTTTAGCGAAATTCGCTTTTTTCTGAGATTTTTTGACATAAAAAATAAATAATAATAAAATCTGAAAGGCAGAATCTGACAAAAACACCGAAAATTGTGAAAGAATCTCATGCCTACATAAACAATTCTCAGAATAAATTTCGAAATATTCTGTGGCCAAACAGGCATACAATGAAACTTGCTACTTATATTTGCAATCCTTTGTCAAATATAGCAATTTTTTTTTCTTCAATCAATCTTCAAAATTTTTTTTTTTTTTTTTTTTTTTTGGTGTGTGTTATTGTTTGATGATTTTTTTTATTTTTTTTTATGTTTGCTGAATTTTGTGTTATTTTTCATTTTTTTATAAGACCTCTCTATGATGCTTTAGAAGATATTTTTGAATTTCCGGCTTTTCTTACATATTATGAAATTTCCATGACTACTTTAAAATTCTCTGATTTTCCATGATTACTTTGAAATTCTCTGACTTTTCATGTATGATGGGAACCCTGAATTTGGATTATACATTTTTGTGGATTACAGATTATCCCTCTGCTATTCTGTTTTTAAAGTCTGACTATAAATTAGAAACAATTGCACAAAAATTATAATTACAATGAAAATTGGAAATTTACTGATTATTCATTATTTTAAAAATTCACACAACAGAATGGTAATAGTTTATTTTGGTTTGTTATCAACCACATAAATCCATAGTTTTTTTCTGTAGTTCATGAACACTCATTGCTTCTAGCTATAAGATAAATTTTTTTTACTCAAAGAAATTTAAATATTTATATCTGAAAAAAAGGAAAAAACAAATTTAACTGTTAATGACAATTTTCATTGTTTACATTCCAATGTGTGGTGCAGATAATAGATGTTTGCAAATTATACCTTAGCAGATTTCACACAGTTGACTGTATCTTGTAGTGTTATCATAAATATATAAGGTAAAACCTTCAAATACATTTTAAATATTCCAACATAGAATTTTCCTTCATGTTTTAACCAAGTTAAATGTAACTAAACAATTAAAAATATTACTATGTGCTAAGTTGTTTTTGCCTGAGGGGTATTGTCGTCAGAGAAATGAAAAGAAATTTAAAATATGGCACCGCGAATAAGGTGTCAAAAATAATTATACATCACTTAAAAGACAATTTCTCAAATGAAAACTTGACCGAGATCACTAGTGGTTAGCATGAGAGCTGAAAATCCTTAAAATCAAAAGAAATTAAAAAACAATGCCTAACGCTATGCATTTATCCTCAATAAATAATAAAGATAAGAAATGAAAAATTACAACATATATTCCTGTTGATTATAGATTTCTAAGACAAAAGAAAAGCCAAGAGATCTTTTAAAGAAAGATAAAATAGTCAGATCGATAAAATGATATAAGTTTACAAATGCATCCAAAATTATGATACTTTTCTTTTTCCACTCTCATAATTAAAAAAATAATTAAAATATCATGAGCATTCTAGAAAAAACTTTTTATAATTATTATTATTATGATTAATGAGGAAATACTAGAAAACAAGAATATCCCATGCAGATTTTGTATTTTCTGTCAATTTTTAAGTTACAATAGAAGGATAAGTCTTAACTTATGGATGTTTTAAGAAAATACTGTTGTAGTTAACTAAAAATAAATAAATAAATAATTATAAATCTTACAAATGGCCATCAGTATAATTTTCCTATATATCATGCATATTAAATAAGTATGTGATTTTTCAGATTACAGATGATATCACAAACAGCCGGATTGATTTTAATGAAACTTACCTTCTATACTAAATTAAGCATATGAAAATCTTCGTGTTAGGTTCTAAATTCCAGAAAACTCATTTTGATTGATTAAAACAAATTCAGTGTTAAAAATGCTGCTCGCTATAAATCAAAAAAGGTTCAATACAATTTGCATGAAATTCACTCCTTTACTCAAATTAACATGAGAAAATGATAAAACTAGAAAGTTTATTTTGACATGTTGAAAGGAATTCTGAACATAGTGTTGTGTTCAAAATAAACTAAATGATTTTCAGAAAACTTGGCTCCTATACTAATTAAGGCTCAAGAATGCTATTTAGGTCTTTAATTCAGGAAAATTCATTTCATATGATTAAAACAAGCCCATTACTCAAAATGGTGGCATTAACTTAATCAATTCTAAAAAAATTTATGAAAAATCCCGTATTTCAATATGAGAAAACCCTTCAACTAAGTCTTAATTTCAGAAAATTTTGTTTAGGGAGTTTTAAGAATGGTTTTTATATTTAATCTCCTGACAATACCATTGGTCATTGATCATTAACAGGATAAAGCATGACATTAACTTTATCTTCTATACTATATCACGCCTGAGATAATGGAATATCTGAGTCCTGAATACAATAAAATTAATTTTAATTGGCTGCGTCAAATAAAATTAATTCCTTTTATCAAATGTTTATTTGGTGATTTTATATACTTCATAAAAATTTTCAAATATGCTAACATTAACAGCAGTTATATTTTTTTAAAGTTTAAAACCACTACTACATTGTTACAAACACAGCAACAAGTTTGATGGTACGGTGATGCAACTTGGCACAAAATTAGCGGCAGTTTTAAAAGCAAGAACATTTTACTACCAAATTTATCATACCACAGTCAAAATAGCTCATGTTTGCTAATGTAGTGAGAATGTTTGAAAAAACTCTTGAGTGAGGCTTGGTCTCCTAGATATTATATTTTTTAACTAAACAGCAGTTCATATTTTTTTTTTATTTTATTTTTTTTTAATAATTAAATTATAGACAAATAAAGAAATGTGTTACATTATGAAGTCATCTCAAGGTATACATGCTTAAAATGCTTTCAATATGACAAATGCAAATTAAATGATGTTTATATTGAAGGTTTAAAATTTCAAATTAAATCTTTTATTTTTTTTTTCCTTTTATAAAAGTCAATGAAAGATACTATTTATTTTTAAGTAATTTATGCTAAAATAGTCTAATAGGGCCACTTTTCTTACTGATTTCAAAGCAAATGAGTAAATGAATATATGTAACTGAAATTAATTTTAGAGTTCATAATAATATTCAATATTAAAAAGGATAAAAAGAATACCAAAACAAAATATTACAGTACATAGAGAAGTACATTTGGTAGTCAGAGTCAAGCACAAAAAACATTTAGTAAATGCATGCATTTACAACTACTGTGATTAGCCAATAAAAATGTAATATACACTTAAAGATAAAAATACAGTCAAACTTTTCAAAAAATTATGACACATGACAGTACACAAAACAAAAATAACAACAATAAAATCAAGAACAACCAACTTTCTTTCAAATTAAAAATTGGAAAACGAAAATCTGTTTGGCTTCATTTTATTTTTTTAAGTGTATCAAAAGAAAATTTTAGATTCTTAAATGAGATAATTTTCCTTTACATTATTTATAGATACTTCCTCAACCAGCCATCTCAAGGAAAATATCATTAGAATAACTAGCAAATATGATATATTTAATAATGAATATAACGTTCATTATACATTTTTTATAAAATTTCCAAATAATAATATACTTATTATTGTCTTAACACCCTTACAATACATTACTTTATACAAAGAATTACAAGCCCTACAAAAATTAAATTTAAAACTCATTTTATCCAAACAAGAAACAGATTTATCATCGATTCCATAAAGAATTTTCAAAAATAAATCATAAGAACTTTATAAGTGATTTTTGAGGTCAACATTATGTTTCAAAGGACTTGTATTAAATGAAATTTTGGATTATCTCTCCTTCTTAATTTGAAATTAATTAATGTCTGATAAACCTAAAACCACTTAACTAGAAACTTGTGAACATTTGAGCAACAAAACAACACAACCTGGTCCCCCCCCCTCCCCCTTCTTATTTCAAATATAAAAATTTCAATGCAGGCAGAATCAGATAATTTTGAATTCAAAATCTGCACTGTAATTGTGCTCCATATCACCATATTAAAACATTAAATAACATGAAAAACATGTCAAAGAAAAAGAAAAAAAGAGCTACATGGTTTATGCCATAAAAAAGTTAGCATTTAAATTATATTTGATCTAACATTTTAAGTTATCTGGATTTTTTTTTTACCCAGCAGAAAATAAAAAATAAGATCAAACACAACCTTAATAAATAATAACAATTTAAAAGGAATGAACCAAATGCATTTTAAAATCAATTTTAGATTTTTTTTTTTTTTTTTTTTTTAATTAGAAGTTTGACTGGATTATTAATATATAATACAAATATAACTAGAGAATTAATGTACATTTAAGGTAAAGTGCATGCAAAAATATTTTCAGAAAGATCAAAGTTTTAAAAATAAAGATAGCTTTAGTGTTTTTAAATGATGATACACTAAGAAATGGTAATGTGTGTCATAGATATATAAAGATACTGGCTTGCAAAAATACTTTTAAAATTTAAAATTTTAATTAATAAAAAGGCTTTTTTTAATACAAATTAGAGATGTTTCCTTATTAGAGATATTAACTTATTTTAATATTAATTTTTAAAAACAAAATTTGCAGATTTTATACAGATAATTGGTTTTAACATTATAAAAATTTTAAAAGTCCACCTAATTAAACAGATAAATATATATATATATATTTTTTAATTATTATTGCAATCATCAATCATGCATGATGCTTAATGCAAAGAACAGCATAGAAAAGTGGTGCAAATTGATAATGAATATCAGAGTGAAATATTAACTAAGTATGATCAAGAAAGTCAACAATTATTGGAAAACTCATTTCTGTGTCAACTTTATCATCACATATGCTGAAAGGCACTGTAAGTGTTTTTCAGGGTTCTGAAATAAACAATCGGTGGTTTAGCCTTGTAATAAAGAAAAAGTTCATTTAATTATAAGATACCTTTAAACTGGGATATTGGATGTGCATATTCTGAAACCCAATCTCGCTTGAATACATCTTCATCTTGATTTCAAAGAGGATTGTCTACTTCTGTAGTATTACTCATAGAATTTCGAAAGATAATACCAACTCCTCCAGTATTTGTGAAATAGTCCTCAGCCTAATTAGATGTACCTAAAATTAAGGAACTCATTTTCAATTAAAAAAGAAATAAAAGAACTATCAATTAACTAAAATTAAATTTAAAAAACAAATAAATAGTAATTGCAAATAAATAGTAATAATTTAACTAAAAGAAGTTAAAAACCAAGTGACTAGGATATCAACAGGATACCTCCATGTCAAGAAAAAATGTTCTGAAAAACTCCTCAACACTTTTATTAAATCCTTAACCATACAGCCACATGTTACTTCATTCTCTTGAAATCACGGGTTGACATTGGTTTATACAACTTCTGCAAAGTTCTATAGAGTTGGAAACAATAACTGCAGAATAATACACAAAAGATCATTAAAATCACTGTTCCAATATCAACATTTTCACCACCTCCTCTAATAATGGCATATGCAAACTGCAACCTGAATTTTTTTTTTTTTTTCCCTTGAAAAATTTTTAAGCATTTCAGTCTTATCATGTACCTTTCTCATTCATGAAATAGAGAAATTTCTAGTCTTTTATTAAAATATAGTAACTTAGATTTTAGTACTTTGTGATCAGAAAATTAAGAAGTATCTAAACCCTTTTTCAGCATTGAAAATTTCATTGATAAAAAGATATATATATATATATATATATATATATATATATATATATATATATATATATATATATATATATATATATATATAATTAAATATTACAAAGCTTTTTTTATTTTAATGCCAAGTACTTATGGGACTTTAATCCACAAGACAAAAGAAAAAAAAAAGGGGGGGGGGGGGTGGGGAGCAACAACAGATATCACTTTTTAAGAAGTGAACTTTTTATAAAAATTTTTAGAAAGGTGAGCTCTTCAAAATTTTTTTCTTCTTTCTTTTTAAACAAAGAATGACAGTTTTAATTTTAATGCTATAAACCCTCTATAAGTATATAATAATTTTAAAATAAGAGAATTTTTACTTTTAAATATATAATATAGTATAATATGAAGCTGAATTTCTATATTTTAAATTTCATAAAAATAACTAAAAATTAACTGATTCATCCATAATAAGAGCTTTATCTTTGATTCTTATGGGGCATGCACTATTAGTAAAATAAGTTTTCTGGAGAAAGTTTTAGTTTGCAACTCATGATTAAAAATTGCTTAGTTATAGAGCTATTGGATAAAATTCTGTAATTAGGTAAATCCAATTATGAGCGATTATACATTTTTGAAAAGATCTACTGAATGGATTTTGAAAGAAGTTGCACTATTAAACAAATATTTAGTTTGTAAAAATAACATTTATAATTGAAAAACTTTTCACTCTGTATGAGCACAGCTTCAAGCAAAACTAGACTATTATAATAAAAACCATGAAACAATAAAGAAATTACAATAAAAAAATTTTTGATAGAATTTTCATTAAGAATAAAAAAATTAAAATAATAAATAATAAATAAGTATAGCAAAATCTATAAAAATAGAACTCATACATAAAGGAAAAAGGCCTTAAATAGATCATTTTTATGGTTCCAGTGCGAAGCATATTATGAGAAATGGCGCACCTACCAGGATTTCTGTCATTTTTCAAAAAAAAAACTTTTTTTATATTTATTTAAAAGATACACAATTACTGAAAGAATATCACTATAAAATATTACAACTCAATACAGGGTTAAAATAATAAAAATAATAAATATGGCAACAATGATTACTCTATCATCTAAAATGAAATTTAAAATAATCAGTAACTAAAAATAAACCCACATACCAATGTAAACAGAATTGTCAATCACCATATACTTATTATGGTTCACTCTTGAAAAGGATACCTTTGCCTGCGATTTTGTGTACAACAAATATTTTCTAAGCAAAAAAGTACAAGTTTAATCAGTATTTATGTGAATGGAAATAAGGAAAAAAAATATACAAAAATCAAATTTCATGGCATAAAAAATAATGCAGATTTTGGAGAAATCAAAAAAAAAAAACTGCTTATTTTTATTCCATCTTTTAAAAATATTTATAGCTTTAAAAAAAAAAAAAAAAAAAAAAAAAAAAAAAAAAGAAAAAAGGAAGGAAACAAAAAATGACCAATAATTTTTTTATTATTTATATTTGGACAAATGCTTTATTTTATTAGTCATTTTGCTAATATTTACACAGTTCTAGAAGAATACTTTAAACAATGTTATTTTGTTAGTGATCATTTTGTACATTTAAATACATTTCCATAAAGTAGTAAAGTACCTTTGTCTAAAAATGTTAAAGGAGAAATCAGAAATAATTTAGAAAGAATACTTTCTTTGATGAATTTTTACTGAAACATAATGCAACTTTATCTATTTTTGATTAATGTGACTTTTCACATGCTGACTTGAAAATTAGTGCACATATCACAACACAAACTTTATTTTAGAAGAAATATTATTTCAAATTCACACATTATTATAATATATAAAATAAAAAAAAATGTTAAAATTAGCATGGGTTAATACTTTAGAAAATAGTAATGTCTTTGACTAAAGTCAAATATATTGATTTTAATTTTTTAATTTTAAATGAATTTTTTTTTTTTTTGGGGGGGGGGGGGGGGGGGGGTATTGGGCAGCTGGGGTTGATCTTTAATAAGGCTATTTTTTATTTTTTCGGTTCCAGATTTTTATAAATAAAAAACTTTCACCTTCGAAACCAGTTCAGAAAATGAAAACCGTTAGTTAAAAAATCTTCAACTGAAATTGAAAAAGTAAAAATTACCTATATTAAAGATATAGTACCTATTTACTCATGTATACCGCACATGCATGTAAAATGCACACCCAATATTTTCGATTGAAAAATGGAGATTTTTTGTACCTCGTATATAATGCACATCGTAAACTTGACGTGCAAGGGAATGAATGATCAAATGAATTTCAATAAAGTAAATCAAAGCAAATGTTACGTCAGGTCAGAAAAGAAGTCGCAATTCTTTTTTTAAGACTTCATGTAGGGAGCAAGTGTCATGATATGGTGTCGTCACTTGCAAACAAAATACTTATTTTTTGTAAATCTATAGAAATCTGTAGCTTTACAAATGAATCAAGTAAAATTATGCTAATCTTACTAAAATTTTATCAGTAACCTGGGTTGAAATTAGATAAAAAGTTCTAGGTTTCCCATTTTTCTAAAAAAAAATTCTTAAGAATTTTTTAACCTTACAGGTTTTTTAATCTATAGTGAAAATCTGTATCTATTTCATGAATTGCTACTGTTACATAAAATCTGTAGCAGCAATGAAGATTGCTAAATAGCATTTAAATAATGTTACCACCCTTTTGTATAAAAAAGTGCAAGGAGTGAAATAAAGATGCAGGAGTACTTCTATTCAGTAAGATTCCAGCTTTAATTTCTTCTATGACTACATTTCTCGATTCATAGGTATATCATGTGATTACATAAAGTAGTAAAAAAATATTCCATGTATAACGCACACCCAGGGTTCTTAAAAAAAAAAAGCATTTTTAGTACTCTTGTATTAACCTCATGGTAGTAGCTAATTACGAAAGCTCTTTATATTTCTAGCAAAATTTTGGATTTTGATTGTTTCAGTGTTTCAGTGCATAGTTACATTATATGTCTGTTGTGTTGGACATATTTATTTATGAAGTTTTAATTTTATTTGGCAATTTGTTTACAGAATACAACACAGAAACTAACAGCTACTAAATTATTTACATTAGTTTAAGTGTAAACAGGTTATCTCCCACATTCAGTTGCACTTTCATTTTTAGAATAGATTTTTAAAAAATCATGATGAAAAATATTTTTAGAGCTATAAAAATTAAGTAAATTGGGATATAGTTTTCAAAGAAATAGCTTTTGAAAATACATTATTTTTTCTATGCAACAGTATAAAAATTGAAATTGTACAATTTTTAAAAGTTAAAGTTGTCATAAAATAGAACAATATTTAGGCCATTGTCATCATTTATATCAGTTTTACTCATAGATATATTTTTGCTTTATAATATATGTATATCTCCTTTTGCTTTATAACATATGGATAGCATCTTTACCATTGAAATATCTCTACTCTAAATTTTTATAACCTAAATAAAATTTCAAACAGAAAATGAAAGACAAATTTTCAATGCATTTTGATTTTTTGTAAATCTTAAACAAAATGACATTAATGCAGAATAATCAAACATGAAAATCTTCATTTATTGTGATGACAAAAAATACTAGATGTAAACACGAGATTTTACATCTCTTACTAATTTACAGATTGAAAAATCTTGTCATAAATTAATCTAAGACAAAAAATACTGTTTCAAAATTAACTGTAAAAGAAATTTTGATTCTCAGCTAAGTTTTTAATAGGAGAATTCATGTTCATCACCATTTTATATTCATTAAAATCATCTTCAGACTTAAAGAAAATGGAAAATAAGCTTTTTTTAAAACTGTATGCAATTAAAACGTCAATTTTACATATACATTGTATAGTTTTGTAAACAAACTCATAAAGCAATATCATGAACTTTTACATGTGTAAATAGATAAACAAGAAAAAACATATATATATACAGTAAAACCTCCATAACAGACACTCCCAAATAGCGGACACCGCTATTTAATGGACAGTTTACCGATTCCCACTCCCAAAATCTAAATTTTTCTATGTTTAACCTCTCAATAACAGACATTCCGAATAGCGGACAGTAATTTTTGCAATAAAATATGAGAAATTCTTTTTTAACTAAGAAAAAAAAAGTAAAAAACCTCTAAATTTCTCAGGGCAATATGTCTAAATTTTGTGATCACAGATAAATGTAGAGTGGGGGCTGGGTCCCACCCGGGCCTTCCCTATCACATCCAGTATTAAATTCAGGGGATGGATTACCTCCCGGAGCATCACAATGCTCCCCTCCCCACTCCCCTCCAGAAGATTTGAGATTTTATGCTTTTAAGAAGTGGCAAAATACAGTCAACAAAGACACCTTTTTTTTTTTTTTGATAATTTAAGAAAATTAATACTATTGACATGGTTAAAACTTCAAATTAAAAAAAAAATCTTAGCAATCTTTAAATGCTAAAGGTTACTTTTTGAATACATTTTTTTTGTATGAATGTAATAAACAGTGTATATGTACAGCAATGTACCATTTTATTTCAAATTTATTGCTTAAATAATAATTTTATTTTCTGATTAATCATATAGTAGAACTTTGGGACATATAAAAGTCAATGAATCTTTAAGCATTTCTTAGCAATTTTTGAATCTTCGAGGTTTTTCCCAATAGTGGACAGTTTCTGCGCTCCCGAGGTATCCATTATTTGGAGGTTTTACTGTATATAAACAGAAGTGCAATACCAAATTATCTTTAAAAAAATATTTTTATAAATTAACACAAAATACATTAAATTTTATTAAGGAAATGTTCTTATCCATTTTTAAATGTCATACATTTAATTCTATAATGTTTGCTAATAATGGACTGTATGATGGAACCAGAGTTTCCCCCAGAGGGTTTCAGGGGGCGCTCCGTCCCTCCTGCCCTTTAGTTTAAAAAATAGCGCCCCTCTTGTCATTCATTCAAAAAAAAAAAAAAAATAGCGCCCTTCTTGCCCCACATTTGAAAAAACGCAGCCCTCCAGCGAAGATCCAAACGTGCTATAGCACGTAAATTACACAGGAAATCAGCGACAGAATGCAAAAATAGCCTCATACGCGTCCTGTGGGATGGGTAATTTCATCATAAAATTGCTAAAAAACAGCAATTTTCATTAAAAATTGCAAAATAATGACTAATTTCCGGCAAGATTTGCAAAAAAAAAAAATTGCTAATTTTGTCAAAAAATGTCACAAAAGGCAGATTTTTTCAAAAGATCATGGAAAAGCGGCAAATTTCGTCCAAAAATCACAATAAAATGGAGAATTCTGTTTTTTCGCTATGTTTTCACGAGATTTTTTTTTTTTTCGATTTTTTTTAGCAAAATATGCCGTTTTTTGCGATCTTATAACAAAAAGTGCTGTTTTTGACAGGAAATATGAGTATATTTCCCTCCTATTCTTGTTCCTCCATTCAACCACTCATGCTTTCATCCTATTTCTATCTGTAACCTTTATCATTAAAGTTTAAAACCATTTTTGAAATAAATCCATTTTTATTTTTCCATTTATTAAATATCTAAGTTTAAGTAAATTAGTTTCAGTTTAAACATTCTTTTTATTTATTTTAATGTTTAAACATCAACTTAAAATAAAATAAACCTTTACTTTATTACTTACTTATTTATTACATGCTATCAACTTCATAACGACGTACGATATTAAGGTTCAGCATATTCCTTTAACCTGCCTTGTCAACAAACACCGATATTACTGAAGTTCATACTGATAGATTACCGGGAGCATCAATAGATGGCGTAGCGTGTCTGCTATCTCCGACGTGTGCCTTTCCTTTACAACAGAATACCATTGGTCCGTTTTCCCCGATCCTTCTAGAGATCGGATGCGACGTATGACCGGAAGGTAGAAGTCATGTGAGGGGGAGTTGCCCAAGACAGGAGTATGAGCTATTTATATTCCCGGTGGAACTTTCGTTTTTCAACTTTGACGGCGGTCAGTATCGGCATGTATGTAATGTGTCATTAAGTAAAGATGTCCTTTGTGAAGTATTAGTGAGACATGAAGCGGTATATATTTTAAGGGAAAGTAGTGGATTATATTTTAATAATGTTTTTATCAAAACTGAAAATAAGTTTAAATTAGAATTTGAGTCTTTTATTACGACTGCTATTATTCTCCTGTGGACTTGCTTTTGATTACGGAGCTCGTGTGAGAAGAAATGGAATTTCCGAGCGGGATGTTTGGCTGTGGAAATGAAGTCCATGCGGAAGTGTAAACAGGGGAGGCCAGCCACCGGCAGTACAGGTTCAGAAAGCCCCTTTTTATATTTTTCAAATCTCTTTTAAATAGTTTTTCAAATGTTTTTATCTCTCTTCTTTAAGGTCTTTTTATTCCAGTTTTAATCAGATGTCTTAATAAATCTAGCCAACTTATCTAGTTTTTAAATGAATCTCTTTCTATGAAAGTTGTTAGATGGTTTCAAAGGAACCGGGAAATATTTCTTTCCGTCTTGACGTCACGATATCGATATAAGCACTAGTGGTTTGAGATCTAGGACATGGACGACCATGCCAGATACTCGAAGTTGTTTATTGGCGGTGACGTATGAGATTCTTTTTTGTTTTCTATCTTTCCTGAGTCCGAAAGACGGAACTCGCTGCGTGGCTCATTGGAAATAAACTTTCTAGATGGGAGGTTCATTTAGTTTTTCTTTTTCTCCCTCCTCCAAACAAGTGTTGTGGCAGAACATGAGTTTCACAATACTCACTCAGTGGCAGGGAGTGTTGTATTAGGGAAATGCTAAAGTGACAGTTTAGTATTTCAAGAAGACCAGTTAATAATGTAGTTGGCTTGACTAATGTCTTTTGATAGGTCTTTTGGAGAGAGATTTAACATGAAAAATTTAAATAAAATATTTAAATTTCTTTTTGGTCTTTAAAGTGGCATCAGAGTGTTTTAAATATGTTTGATCAATATGATGGATTGGGATGGATTGGATAAATTGTTTGGACAATTTTTCACTTTAAATAGATATTGCTTTCTGACAATTTAAATTATCATTTCATATATTTAAAGTAAATTAAACTTCAAGTTAAATTTGATTTAAAGTTAAGTTAAAAATACATTTCCATATATTTTTATAATTGAAATAGCTTTTTCTTTTTGGTCCTCTAGTTCATTAAATATTGATATAGAGTAAACAATGGTTATTCAATTTACATTGTGGAGAACTTATGTCATGTTTAAGAAATAGATTTTAAATGTTACTTTTTTTGTTTACTTTTTAATGTTACTCAATAAAAGTTGTTATTTGCTTTTAAACTTGCTTAGTTATTGTATTAATACACTTTCACATAAAACACTTTTCCGTAATTGAAACAAATTTTTATAGGGCTATCTAATTCAGCATTCGCTCCATTGGCGTGGAAACTCTACAAACATTTTTTTTATACGATAGTAACACCTACCTTTGGTGTTTGCTATCAGTTTTTACGATCTTTTAACAAAATTGGCCGTTTTTTCAAGATCTTTTATCAATATTTGCCGTTTTTTCGAGATCTTTTAAAAAATATACCTTTTTTTTTCTTTTTTTCAATTTTTTGATTGAATTTCTGTTTTTTCGCTATTTTTTGAACCGCTAGATTCTTGATTCAACTCTATAAAAGTGCCCTTAAAAATGTAAAAAGTGCCCTTTTCAGAGCAGTAGCGCCCTGCCCTTTTTTAAACCTAGGAAAAACTCTGATGGAACAAATAAAAATATTAAAAATAAAATTTATCAATGTGATAGTAAATCATTTTTAAACAAAATCCCTCTAAATGTAAACTAGCACAATGGGGAAGTTGCACTCATCTTAAATTATGCTTTCTTTTATGTTTAATTGATGAAGACGATCTTGCATTCTCCAAAATAATTTAAAATAACTAGTTATAGCAGTTTTAAACTCTGTTAAAAGCAAAACAAAACCACATGATCTGAAAATGGGACGGGATTGGTTTAACGTCATTACACATGAAATGTTGATTCTTTCTAGTCGTCTGCTTTGTGATTGAAGGCTGTTTTCCATTGCTTTCCATTTGCTTTCTACAGCAAACATCTTTTAAAGACTCATTTACACAAAAACGAAATCAAATTAGAGTCAAAACATTATTTTATTTAGCATATCTAAATATAATGTACTACAATCAAAGATCTATAATCCGCACACCCGTAATCCACTGTTTTCTCATTTTTTTTAAAAAATTTGAAAAAAATCATTTTGGGATCACTAATTTGTAAATTTTTTAACTATTTATTTCATTGTTTACATTTGTAAAATAATGTGAATTATAGAAAACAGTGGATTATGGGTGTGCGGATTATAGATCTTCGACTATATTAATTCATACATTTGTATTGATTTTCATTTAGAAAAGTGCTGAAGGTAGTTGGGTTATAAAATACAAAATTATACCTTCTGGAAATAGCTTTTTTTCTTTCAAATTTATTTTAAGGGCATAAAAAATTAATTTCATTTGGGTAAAGATACAAGAAGCTAAAGCTAAAAGGCATATTTATTTTTTACTGACTCTGATTTACTTAAAAGAATAAAGAATGATAGTTTTATCAAAAAATAAATCGTATATAAAATCGTCTTTATATACTTTTTGAAATGTATTATTTCCTTAATTCATTGTAATGCTTAATAATTCATTTTGTTATGAATAAAATTTGTTGTTGTGCAAGTTATATTACAGATAAAAAAATTAATTTGAATTTATTATGAGAAAATTAAGCGCGAAACTTGCATAATTTAAGTGTCATGTTAACAGCTACATATACAATCATACTAAATGTAACTCACGTATTACTGGTTTTTATTTTAATAAATTAGAAAGTATTAAAATTACTCTTTACTTCAGACATACATCTTGAAAAAGGTATCCCAGAAATTATCCTTAAGTGAAATATAAATAGTACAAAATATTCTATTCCAAAAAAATTCCTTTAAATTTTTAAAGTCTAAAAAAAAAAAAAAATATTCTTGATAGAAATTTTGAACATCTTTATTTACATGACTTTCAGATGCTTATATGATATAAGCTCACCTTTCATTTTATGTGTCTTTTTCATGGCAATTCAAGAACAAACTAAGGATTTGAATAGACAAAATGCTAGATTACAAAATTTTACAGAGAACCCCCCCCCCCTCCGCATATCCTTCTAAAATCTCCTTTGCATTTGTGCATTAATCCAAAGAATGTCCTTTTTTTTTTTTTTTTTTTTTTTTTTTTTTTTTTTTTTTTTTTTTTTTTTTTAAGGTGGAATTTCTCCTTTAGGAGGAACTCTTTTATGCCTGCTTCATTTCAAAATATTCATATCAAATTGTTACAATCAGTTATGTAAATAATAGAAATCATTTGTAAAATATTTTTAGTAACAGCCCTGTGTTATGTTCAAACAATAAACTGCTCTATTAAAGTGTAACATAGATATCTTGAAACTATTATCAAGCATCCTTTGATTAATAAAAAAATTAAAGATGTGTGTTTAAAATATGTGTTCTTAGTGAAGAATGTAAATAAAAAGTAATTTATTAAAGTAACTTTTAAATATGTGATATGTAGTTATTATACAATATCATATGATGTCAGAAGTAAAAATTTTTTGTAATTTTTTACACTGATTTATCTGAATTATTTATGTGACTTCCCTGCCTTCTGCTCTTAAACAAAAAACACAAACAAATCTAATACAGCCTTAAAAAACCTATTGAGTTGGGGTTTTTTTTTTATTATAAAAAACATGGGTTTATCTGCAACCTTGTGAAGGATTGCTGAAAAAATGAGATTTCTGTCAAAGGATCATGCAAAGGATGTGAATCCTGTCAAAGGATAATGGACTGTCAGAGAATAAAGTTAGACTTTTTATTTATTATATTACACCGAGTATTTATTAATTAGAAAATTAAAAAAATAACAATAAAGGATTTTTTTGTTGAAGTCATACAACATGGTCAGATAATAAGGGATATTGAAAGGAGAAATAAATAAAATTTTGTACTTTCAAAGGAAGTAACATAACTTACGACAAATAGTATAGTATACGAGATATAGTATATAAACTTATGACATCTTTCTTAAACTTTCTCAATGAACTTTCTGAATCAGAACTGCTGTCACTGCTGATGCTTGACTTTTTTTGCAGATCTGCAATTAATAAATATAACACAAATGTAAGAATTATTAAAAAAAAAAAAAAAAAAAAAAAAAATCTGACTTTGAATCTGTCAAAAAATTATGGAAAAAACATGAATTTCATCAAAGGATCAAATTTTGAGAAATAAAGATATTTTAGTAATATGAATTTAATATAAAAATAATTGATAAATAAAGTAGATAATTTTTCCAATAAATTTGTCATTTTTAAGACACATGGTAATTTAGCTTGATTGTATTACACCCAGTATTTATTATGTTAACATGATATTTATTAATTAGAAAATTAAAAAATAACAATAAAGGATTTTTTTGTTGAAGTCATACAACATGGTCAGATAATAATAAGGGATATTGAAAGGAGAAATGAGTAAAATTTTCTACTTTTAAAGGAAGTAGCATTTTATATAAACTTACGAAATCTTTCTTAAATTTTCTCAATGAACTTTCTGAATCAGAACTACTGTCACTGCTGACGCTTGACTTTTTGCAGATCTGCAATTAATAAATATAACGCAAATGAGAATTATTTTTTTAAATTCTTAATAATTCAGTTCGCTTCAAAAAAAGTCAAGCTGCAGAAGTGATAAATGGTCTCAAATGTACTTTAAAGTGATAATACAAGAAAACTTTCAATAAAAGATTTAAAAAAAATTAACATTAAATTAAAAAATAAATAAAAAAATAGCAAAGTTATACTATACATATATACATTATTATTGAATAATATTAACTACTTAAACATATTATATAAACTTACAGCATCTTTCTTAAACTTTATCAATGAACTTTCTGAATCAGAACTGCTGTCACTGCTGATGCTTGACTTTTTTTGCAGATCTGCAATTAATAAATATAATACAAATGTAAGAATTATTTTTAAAAAAAATCTTAATAATTCAGTTTACCTTTAAAAAAAATTCAAACTGCAGAAGTGATAAATGGTCTCAAATGTACTTTAAAGTGATAGTACCAGGCATGAAAATGGATTGAAGAAAAAGGGGAGGACATTTTTTTTTCAACTTTAGATGCAAACTATAAAGAGAATCTAATGACAACATTTTATAGATTGCAGTGCAGTTTTACATAAACATAAAAATTACAAGTTAAATTAAAAAAAATATAAATAAATAGAATTTTTCTTTTCAAAAATCACACAATAAATCTGTATTCCTTGATAAAACAGGTGGCCTTAGTACCAGGGGTGATTCTGGATGAAAAATTTTTTTTGAAAATTAACGCCGCATTTTCGGAAATCGGCGGCAGGTAGGGGGGGGGGCAGTCTTTTTATGAAATTGGTGTTTTTTGACGATCTTTAGACAAATGTTGCATTTTTACGTGATCTTTTCTCGAAAACGGCATTTTATCCCCGCGATCTCTCCATGAAATCTGCATTTTTTTCATGATCTATTTTTCATGACCATACAGCCACATGTTACATCATTCTCTTGAAATCACAGGTTGGCATTCGTTTATAAAACTTCTGCAAAGTTCTATAGAGTTGGAAACAATAACTGCAGAATAATACACAAAAGATCATTACAATCACTGTTCCAATATTAACATTTTCACCACTTCCTCTAATATTGGCATATGCAAACTGCAACCTGAATAAATTTTTTTTTTTTTTTTTTTTTTTTTTTCCGTGAAAAATTTTTAAGCATTTCAGTCTTATCATTTAACTTTCTCATTCATGAAATATTAGAGAAATAAATTAAATATATCATTTTTATGTATCCAGTGCGAAGCATATTATGAGAAATGGCACACCTACCAGGATTTCTGTCATTTTTCTAAAAAAAAAAAAACTTTTTTCATATTTATTTAAAAGATATACAATTACTGAAAGAATATCACTATAAAATATTACTACTCAATATAGGGTTAAAATAATAAATATGACAACAATGATTACTCTATCATCTAAAATGAAATTTAAATTAATCAGTAACTAAAAATAAACCCACATACCAATGTAAACAGAATTGTCAATCACCATATACTTATTATGGTTCACTCTTGAAAAGGGTACCTTTGCCTGCGATTCTGTGTACAACAAATATTTTCTAAGCAAAAAAGTACAAGTTTAATCCGTATTTATGTGAATGAAAATAAGAAAAGAAAATATACAAAAATCAAATCTCGTGACATAAAAAATAATGCAGATTTTGGAGAAATCAAAACAAAAACCGCTTATTTTTATTCCATCTTTTAAAAATATTTATAGCTTAAAAAAAAAAAAAAAAAAAAAAAAAAAAAAAAGGAAGAAAACAAAAAATTACCAATAATTTTTTTTTATTTATATTTGGACAAATGCTTTATTTTATTAGTCATTTTGCTAATATTTACATAGTTCTAGAAGAATACTTTAAACAATGTTATTTTGTTAGTGATCATTTTGTATATTTAAATACATTTCCATAAAGTAGTAAAGTACCTTTGTCTAAAAATGTTAAAGGAGAAATCAGAAATAATTTAGAAAGAAAACTTTCTTTGATGAATTTTTACTGAAACATAATGCAACTTTATCTATTTTTGATTAATTTGACTTTTCACATGCTGACTTAAAAATTAGTACACATATCACAACACAAACTTTATTTTAGAAGAAATATTATTTCAAATTCACACATTATTATAATATTATTTTAAAAAAATGTTAAAATTAGCATAGGTTAATACTTTAGAAAATAGTAATGTCTTTGACTAAAGTCAAATATGTTGATTTTAATTTTTTAATTTTAAATGATTTTTTTTTTTTTGGGGGGGGGGGGAGAGATATTGGACAGCTGGGGTTGATCTTTAATAAGGCTATTTTTTATTTTTTCGGTTTCAGATTTTTATAAATAAAAAACTTTCACCTTCGAAACCTATTCAGAAAATGAAAATCGTTAGTTAAAAAATCCTCAACTGAAATTGAAAAAGTAAAAATTATCTATATTAAAGATATAGTACCATATTTACTCATGTATACCGCACATGCATGTAAAATGCACACCCAGAATTTTCGATTGAAAAATGGAGATTTTTTATATCTTGTATATAAGGCACACAGTAAACTTGACGTGCAAGGGAATGAATGATCAAATGAATTTCAATAAAGTAAATCAAAACAACAGGCATGAAAGTGGACCAAAGAAAAAAAGGAGAAAAATTTTTTCAGCTTCAGATGCCAAATATAAAAAGAATCTAATGATGACATTTTATAGATTGCAGTGCAGTTTTAAATTTTACATAAACATGAAAATTACAAGAAGTTTCATTAAAAAATAAATAAATATAATTTTTTTTTCAAAAATCACACAATAAATGTGTATTCCTTGATAAAACAGGTGGCTGTAGTATCAGGGATGATTCTGGGTGAAAATTTTTTTTTCGAAAATTCACGCCGCATGTTCGGAAATCGGCGACGGGGAGGGGAGGGAGCGCCTGTTTTTTTTTTTATGAAATTGGCGTTTTTTGACGATCTTTAGACAAATGTTGCATTTTTACGTGATCTTTTCTCGAAAACGGCATTTTATTCCCGCGATCTTTCGACGAAATCTGCCTTTTTTTCATGATCTTTTGACAAAATCGGCAGGTTTTTTTTTTCAATGATCTTTTGACAAAATATTTTAAAGCGGTCTTTTATCCAAAACAGCATTTTTTCTGCGATCTTTTGGCAAAATATTTTTAAGCGGTCTTTTATCGCAATCGACGTTTTCCCGCGGTCTTCAGGCGAAATCAGCGTTTTATCTGCGATATTTGGGTGAAATTGCCATTTTTTTCGCGATCCATACAGGAAATTCACGTTTTTGAACTATCTTTTGACAAAGTTCGTTGACAAAAACATTGACGAAATGATCGTTTTTTCACGAAATATTGACGAAATGTGTACTTTTCCAGCGATCCTTTCATTAAATTTGCATTTCTCCGTGATTGTTTTTTCCACGCGCAAAACCGTACAAGTTGGCAACTATGCTGAGCTAATAACCCAATTTCAAATTTTCAGAAATTTCGGACGAGAATCACCCCTAGGGTTTGAAGGAAAGTACACTTAAAATTGCAAAAAAATACCATAAACAAGATTCGCGGACATCCTCAAAATTCTCTCTCTCAAAGAGAAAGCGGGAGGGGGAAAATATAAATTAAAAGAAGTGGGCGCCGATTACAGATGTTTGACAAGATTAACCATTTACCCGATAAGTAAGAAATCTTTGCTGTCAGTTGCACTTACAAAAAAGCAACATGACTTTAAATTTGACTTTAAATTATAAAAATTAAGACCCTGCTTTTAAAAACAGGGTCCTTAAAACAAACCCTTCAAAAATATATAATAAGTCACTATTCTTTCCGAATTTATTTAATAAAATTCTCTCAATAAGTAATAAATAAATAAATAGGCATTTTATTTTACACCGAAAATTCTAAAATACGAATTCCAAAAAATAATTTGAAAGCATCGTTTCACAAAAATGTGGTGCAGTGCTGAGTGAGTTTGCATAAAGTGAAATGCTTTATCTTCAATAATTTATGGCCTTGCACATACGCTACACTGTGATTAAAGACTTAATAGGCATTAAATTTATAAATACTCAATATTCTAAAGTGAGAAATTAAAGGGTTACTTCCCCAGGGCCGAAATTAGCCTTTTTTGCATCCGGGACAAACATGGTTTTTGGCATCACATCCTCCGCAAAGTGTATTTACAAAGAGAATTTTACTAATTTTATACTAGCCAACTTACTTTAAAATATGTAATATTGAATTATGTAATTTGCTTCGTGAAATATCGATTCATTAAAAATTTGCTAACGGAATCAGAAAGAATCTGAAAAAAAATCTGTTTTATGTAGGATCCTTTATTCCATATCATTCTTAGATTCTTCTATGTTTTGGCCAAGAGAATACAGACATAAGAAAAATCGACACATAAAATCTGCATTTGGCACCCCTGCGCTCTAAAGCCCGGGGCACATGCCCATTTGGCCCTCCCCGTTAATTTCGGCACTGTACTTTACTCACACGGACAATGTTGATATTAGAGGGGCATTCCCCCCCCCCTCCCCGGAATTCTATAATGCCTCCCGGAGAAGAAAAAAGCATTAGATCAAAACTACACAGTTCGCTAATGATAATCCTAAGAAAGAATTTTTTTTAATGTCCTTCCGAAACGAAAAAAATTGATATCAACCCGACCCAGTGAAATCGGGCTACCTGCATGATCTGATGATTTCTGAAAGAAAATATCTAAAATATTTCTTCAAATAAGTTTTTCTTAAATGGTGATTTATCATTGCAGAAAAACAAACAATTCAAGTATCAAAATAATAGTTATTCTGGAAAACAAAACAACTGAAAAACTAGTAGCGAAACACTTATCACTGTTTTAAAGCACATTAAGGATTAAATCATACCTCTCCCAATATTTTCTTTATGTGCAGCGTTGCAGTGACCTATGGACCCATGACTTATGAGCACTGCTTTTACTCGGAGTATAGAAGAAAAAAAAACACAGTTGCCCGTACACAAAGTTAAGGACCGGGAAGTTAAACTTTATTCCCGGAAATCCCTTTTCTTTTCTCCCATTTGCGGTTTACTGACAATGAAAAACGAGGGCGATACAAAGGTCAGGGGAGATCACTAAGGAAAGATTCCCGTGCTACTCTTGGATTGAAGTTGAACTGAAAAACTCATTTGCATCAAATGCGCTGCCTGCGGACATAAAAGGTGCCGCCTGCTAACCGCAAAAGAAAAACTGTGTCTGCAGCCTTACTTTCCATTTTCTAAAAATAGATTTTCACCCCGCGAAATGTAATGCATCTGAAGCTCCTGAACATAAATTGATCGCTGACTTTGATCAGCGGCGATTTAGTGGGTGAAGAGAAAAGTCGAGCAGTTATCCGGAAGCTTCTCGGACCCCCCCTCCCCCCCCCCCAAGTTACCCGCAATATTTTCTTTGCATTTTTGCATCGATCCAGAGAATGGCCAAAATCATCTTTAAAAAGGCAGATTTCCGCCTGACGTAATATTTATGACGTAATATTTGTCACGCATATTTGTACGCATTTATGACGTAATATTTGTTTCATCCCTGAAACAAATATTACGTCAGGTCAGAAAAGAAGTCGTAATTATTTTTTAAGACTTCATGTAGGGAGCAAGTGTCATGATAGGGTGTCGTCACTTGCAAACAAAATACTTTAAAAAGTCTAGATTGTGGGGAAAAAAAAAAAAATCTGTAATTTTACATATGTAAAGAGTTGCAGAAATCAGTATTCTTACTAAAATTTTATTTGTACATTTTACAAAAGAAAAAAAGAGAAATCTACAAAACAATTTTTTGTAAATCTATAGAAATCTGTAGCTTTACAAATGAATGAAGTAAAATTATGCTAATCTTACTAAAATTTTATCAGTAACCTGGGTTGAAATTAGATAAAAAGTTCTAGGTTTCCCAGTTTTCTAAAAAAAAAATTCTTAAGAATTTTTTAACCTTACAGGTTTTTTAATCTATAGTGAAAATCTGTATCTATTTCATGAATTGTTACTGTTACATAAAATCTGTAGCAGCAATGAGGATTGCTAAATAGCGTTTAAATAATGTTACCACCCCTTTTGTATAAAAAAGTGCAAGGAGTGAAATAAAGATGCAGGAGTACTTCTATTCAGTAAGATTCCAGCTTTAATTTCTTCTATGACTACATTTCTCGATTCATAGGTATATCGTGTGATTACATAAAGTAGTAAAAAAATATTCCATGTATAACGCACACCCAGGGTTCTTACCCTAAATTTTGGGAGAAAAAGTATATGTTATACACAAGTAAATATGGTATATCAATTATCTTATGAAAAAAAAAAAAAAAAAAAAAACTCATTTAAAAAATAATCAAATTTAAACATGAATTTCAAAAACAACTTGTCCATCGAATTAACATTATGGAGAGGGTGTTTTCAAATGAGTGAAGAGTCCAATTAATATATTTTTTAAGATTGCTCACATGTGATAAAAAAAAAGCATTTTTAGTACTCTTGTATTAACCTCATGGTAGTAGCTAATTACGAAAGCTCTTTATATTTCTAGCAAAATTTTGGATTTTGATTGTTTCAGTGTTTCAGTGCATAGTTACATTATATGTCTGTTGTGTTGGACATATTTATTTATGAAGTTTTAATTTTATTTGGCAATTTGTTTACAGAATACAACACAGAAAAAAAACAGCTACTAAATTATTTACATTAGTTTAAGTGTAAACAGGTTATCTCCCACATTCAGTTGCACTTTCATTTTTAGAATAGATTTTTAAAAAATCATGATGAAAAATATTTTTAGAGCTATAAAAATTAAGTAAATTGGGATATAGTTTTCAAAGAAATAGCTTTTGAAAATACATTATTTTTTCTATGCAACAGTATAAAAATTGAAATTGTACAATTTTTAAAAGTTAAAGTTGTCATAAAATAAAACAATATTTAGGCCATTGTCATCATTTATATCAGTTTTACTCATAGATATATTTTTGCTTTACAATATATGTATATCTCCTTTTGCTTTATAACATATGGATAGCATCTTTACCATTGAAATATCTCTACTCTAAATTTTTATAACCTAAATAAAATTTCAAACAGAAAATGAAAGACAAATTTTCAATGCATTTTGATTTTTTGTAAATCTTAAACAAAATGACATTAATGCAGAATAATCAAACATGAAAATCTTCATTTATTGTGATGACAAAAAATACTAGATGTAAACAAGAGTTTTACATCTCTTACTAATTTACAGATTGAAAAATCTTGTCATAAATTAATCTAAGACAAAAAATACTGTTTCAAAATAAACTGTAAAATAATTTTTGATTCTCAGCTAAGTTTTTAATACGAGAATACATGTTCATCACCATTTTATATTCATTAAAAGCATCTTCAGACTTAAGGAAAATGGAAAATAAGCTTTTTTTAAAACTGTATGTGATTAGAACGTCAATTTTACTTATACATTGTATAGTTTTGTTAACAAACTCATAAAGCAATATCATGAACTTTTACATGTATAAGTAGATAAACAAGAAAAAACATATATATACAGTAAAACCTCCATAACAGACACTCCCAAATAGCGGACACCTCTATTTAATGGACAGTTTACCGATTCCCACTACCAACATCTAAATTTTTCTATGTTTAACCTCTCAATAAACACACATTGCGAATAGTGGACAGTAATTTTTGCGAAAAAGTATGAGAAATTCTTTTTTAACTAAGAAAAGAAAAGACCTCTAAATTTCTCAGGGCAATATGTCGAAATTTTGTGATCACAGATAAATGTAGAGTGGAGGCTGGGTCCCACCCGGGCCTTCCCTATCACATCCAGTATTTAATTCAGGGGATGGATTACCTCCCGGAGCATCACAATACCCCCCTCCACTCCAGAAGATTTAAGATTATTTTATGCTTTTAAGACATGGCAAAATACAGTCAACAAAGACACCCTTTTTTTTTTTTTTTTTTTTTTTTTTTTTGGATAATTTAAGAAAATTAATACTATTGACATGGTTAAAACTTCAAATTGAAAAAAAATCTTAGCAATCTTTAAATGCTAAAGGTTACTTTTTGAATACATTTTTTTTCGTATGCATGTAATAAACAGTGTATAAAGCAAAGTACCATTTTATTTCAAATTTATTGCTTAAATAATAATTTTATTTTCTGATTAATCATATATTAGAACATTAGGACATATAAAAGTCAATGAATCTTTAAGCATTTCTTGGCAATTTTTGAATCTTCGAGGTTTTTCCCAATAGCGGACACCTCTGAATAGTGGACAGTTTCTGTGCTCCTGAGGTATCCGTTATTTGGAGGTTTTACTGTATATAAACAGAAGTGCAATACCAAATTATCTTTAAAAAAATATTTTTATAAATTAACACAAAATACATTAAATTTTATTAAGGAAATGTTCTTATCCATTTTTAAATGTCATACACTTAATTCTACAATGTTTGCTAATAATAGACTGTATGATGGAACAAATAAAAATATTAAAAATAAAATTTATCAATATGATAGTAAATCATTTTTAAACAAAATCCATCTAAATGTAAACTAGCACAATGGAGAAGTTGCACTCATCTTAAATTATGCTTTCTTTTATGTTTAATTGATGAAGACGATCTTACATTCCCCAAAACTCAACTTGGAATTTTAAAAATAATTTAAAATAACTAGTTATAGCAGTTTTAAACTCCGTTAAAAGCAAAACAAAACCACATGACCTGAAAATGGGACGGGATTGGTTTAATGTCATTACACATGAAATGTTGATTCTTTCTAGTCGTCTGCTTTGTGATTGAAGGCTGTTTTCCATTGCTTTCCATTTGCTATCTACAGCAAACATCTTTTAAAGAATCATTTACACAAAAACAAAATCAAATTAGAGTCAAAACATTATTTTATTTAGCGTATCCAAATATAATGTACTATTAATTTATACATTTGTATTGATTTTCATTTAGAAAAGTGCTGAAGGTAGTTGGGCTATAAAATACAAAATTATACCTTCTGGAATTAGCTTTTTTTCTTTTAAATTTATTTTAAGGGCATAAAAAATTAATTTCATTTGGGTAAAGATACAAGGAGCTAAAGCTAAAAGGCATATTTATTTTTTACTGTCTCTGATTTACTTAAAAGAATAAAGAATGATAGTTTTATCAAAAAATAAATCGTATATAAAATCATCTTTATCTACTTTTTGAAATGTATTATTTCCTTAATTCATTGTAATGCTTAAGCATTACAATGAATAATTTTTTTTAATTTTTAATTCATTTTGTTATGAATAAAATTTCTTGTTGTGAAAGTTATATTACAGATAAAAAATTAATTCGAATTTATTATGAGAAAATTAAAGTTTCAACAATAGTGTAAAAAAACAAGAAAAAATTTAATACTGACTTATCGAATAAAATTTTAAATTAACTACTGTCAATAATAACTGTGTATTCATAGATCAGAAACAAATTACTATAACGCATACATGACTAAATTTATAAATATTGTCTTTTATTTTTTTATGTGCTTACTTAAAAATAAGTATTCAAGCAAAAACTTATGATTGCAGTTCATTTTTTACTTTTTATTTTCATAAAAATGTCCAATATAATGAGATAATTTGGCATGATTATCAACCCCCCACCCCACCCTCTTTTTAACACATTTGGAAGAAAATATAGGCTCGTGAATATATTTTGATGAAAAAATATTTGCTCTATTTCTGTTTTAATATATGGAAAGAAAAGCAAAGCATTATTTAAACTATCATTTAGTACTTTTAAATTGAGTTTTCAACTTATAATCATTGTTCATTTATTATGAAAGTGTTAATTTCAGGCATGAAAGGAAGAAATGAGAAAAAAGGTGGAAAATTTTCTTCATCTATACAGTAGCGCGAAACTTACATAATTTAAGTGTCATGTTAACAGCTACATATACAATCATACTAAATGTAACTGCACATATTACTGGTTTTTATTTTAATAAACTTAGAAAGTATTAAAATTACTCTTTACTTCAGACATACATCTTGAAAAAGGTATCACAGAAATTATCCTTAAGTGATATATAAATAATACAAAATATTCTATTCGAAAAAATTTCCTTTCACTTTAAATTTTTAAAGTCTAAAAAAAAAAAATTATTCTTGAAAGACATTTTTAACATCTTTATTTACATGACTTTCAGATGCTTGTATGATATAAGTTCACCTTTCATTTTATGTGTCTTTTTCATGGCAATTCAAGAACAAACTAAGGATTTGAATAGACAAAATGCTAGATTACAAAATTTTACAGAGAACCCCCCCCCCCCTTTGAATATCCTTCTAAAATCTTCTTTGCATTTGTGCATTAATCCAAAGAATGTCCAAATTTTAAGGTGGAATTTCTCCTTTAAGAGGAACTCTTTCATGCCTGCTTCATTTCAAAATATTCATATTAAATTGTTACAATCAGTTATGTAAATAATAGAAATCATTTGTAAAATATTTTTAGTAACAGCCCTGTGCTATGTTCAAACAATAAACTGCTCTATTAAAGTGTAACAGATATCTTGAAACTATTATCAAGCATCCTTTGATTAATAAAAAATTAAAGATATGTTTAAAATGTGTTCTTAGTGAAGAATATAAATAAAAAGTAATTTATTAAAGTAACTTTTAAATATGTGATATGTAGTTATTATACAATATCATATGATGTCAGAAGTAAAAAATGTTTGTAATTTTTTACACTGATTTATCTGAATTATTTAAGTGACTTCCCTGCCTTCTGCTTTTAAAAAACAAAAAACACAAACAAATCTAATACAGCCTGAAAAAACCTACTGAGTTGGTTTTTTTTTTTTTTTTTTTTTTTTTTTTTTTAAAAACATGGGTTTATTTGCAACCTTGTGAAGGATTGCTGAAAAAATGAGATTTCTGTCAAAGGATCATGCAAAGGATGTGAATCGTGGCAAAGCATAATGGACTGTCAGAGGATAAAGTTACATTTTTTTTATTGTATTACACCCAGTATTTATTAATTAGAAAATTAAAAAATAACAATAAAGGATTTTTGTTGAAGTCATACAACATGGTCAGATAATAAGGGATATTGAAAGGAGAAATAAGTAAAATTTTGTACTTTCAAAGGAAGTAGCATAACTTACGATATATAGTATAGTATACAACGTATAGTATATAAACTTATGATATCTTTCTTAAACTTTCTCAATGAACTTTCTGAATCAGAACAGCTGTCACTGCTGATGCTTGACTTTTTTTGCAGATCTGCAATTAATAAATATAACACAAATGTAAGAATTATTAAAAAAAAAATCTCACTTTGAATCTGTCAAAAAATTATGGAAAAAACATGAATTTCATCAAAGGATCAAATTTTGAGAAATAAAGATATTTTAGTAATATGAATTTAATATAAAAATAATAATTGATAAATAAAGTAGATAATTTTTCCAATAAACTTGTCACTTTTAAGACACATGGTAATTTAGCTTGATTGTATTACACACAGCATTTATTATGTTAACACGATATTTATTAATTAGAAAATTAAAAAATAACAATAAAGGATTTTTTTGTTGAAGTCTTACAACATGGTCAGATAATAACAAGGGATATTGAAAGGAGAAATGAGTAAAATTTTCTACTTTTAAAGGAAGTAGTATTTTATATAAACTTACGACATCTTTCTTAAACTTTCTCAATGAACTTTCTGAATCAGAACTGCTGTCACTGCTGATGCTTGACTTTTTGCAGATCTGCAATTAATAAATATAACACAAATATAAAAATTCTTAAAAATTCAGTTCACCTTACAAAAAAGTCAAACTGCAGAAGTGATAAATGGTCTCAAATGTACTTTAAAGTGATAGTACAAGAAAACTTTCAATAAAAGATTAAAAAAAAATTAACATTAAATTAAAAAAAATAAATAAAAAAATAGCAAAGTTATGCTATACATATATACATTATTATTGAATAATATTAACTACTTAAACATATTATATAAACTTAAGGCATCTTTCTTAAACTTTATCAATGAACTTTCTGAATCAGAACTGCTGTCACTGCTGATGCTTGACTTTTTTTTGCAGATCTGCAATTAATAAATATAATACAAATGTAAGAATTATTAAAAAAAAAAAAATCTTAATAATTCAGTTTACCTTTAAAAAAAATGCAAACTGCAGAAGTGATAAATGGTCTCAAATGTACTTTAAAGTGATAGTACCAGGCATGAAAGTGGATTAAAGAAAAAAGAGGGGAAATTTTTTTTCGACTTCAGTTGCAAAATATAAAGAGAATCTAATGACGACATTTTATAGATTGCAGTGCAGTTTTAAATTTTACATAAACATGAAAATTACAAGTTTAATTTAAAAAAATAATAATAAACAGAATTTTTCTTTTCAAAAATTACACAATAAATGTGTATTCCTTGATAAAACAGGTGGCCTTAGTACCAGGGGTGATTCTGGATGAAAAAGAAATTTCGATATTTCACGCCGCATTTTCGGAAATCGGCGGCGGGGAAGGGGAGGGGGCCAGTTTTTTTTATGAAATTGGTGTTTTTTGACGATCTTTAGAGAAATGTTGCATTTTTACGTGATCTTTTCCCAAAAACGACATTTTATCCCCGCGATCTTTCCACGAAATCTGCCTTTTTTTCATTATCTTTTGACAAAACCGGCGTTTTTCCCGTGATCTTTTGATGAAATCGGCTTTTTCCTGTGATCTTTTGATGAAATCGTTTTTTTTTTTTTTTTTTTTACAATGATCTTCTGACAAAATATTTTAAAGTGGTCTTTTATCCAAAACGGCGTTTTTTTTCTGCGATCTTTTGGCAAAATATCTTTAAGCAGTCTTTTATCGAAATCGACATTTTCTCGCAGACTTCAATTGAAGTCAGCGTTTTATCTGCGATATTTGGGTGAAATTGCCCTTTTTTTCACGATCCACACAGAAAATTAGAGTTTTTGGGCTATCTTTTGACAAAGTTCGTAGACAAAAACATTGACGAAATCATCATTTTTCCACGAAATATTGACGAAATGTGTACTTTTCCAGCGATCCTTTCATCAAATTTGCATTTCTCCGTGATTGTTTTTTACGCGCGCAAAACCGTACAAGTTGGCAACTATTGTTGAGGAAAAATGTTTTGGCTAAATTTTAATTTTGTCCACCAGATGGCGGGATTGTTTGTCCACCAGATGGCAGGATAGTCTTGGCCACCAGGTGGCAGTCTGGTTGCATTTGATAGTTTTTGAGTAGTTGATTTTTTTTAGTTAGAGTGTTAGATGGAATACTGTGTAGTTTGAAGGTTGTACTTACTCTTGGTGGCTGGAATTTGGAAAGATGTTGACAACTATGGTTCTAATCTTGTACTGTGTATTTTTTCTTTCAGTTTTTGTGTCTTGTCAAGTAGGCAAGCAAATAAAGTAAATTTCAGCTGATTTGATAGTAGTCAGTAATGAGTTTTTTTTTTTTTTATCCTGACCTCTGTTTTAACAACTATGCTGAACTAATAACCCAATTTCAAATTTTCTGAAGAAGATGCTTTAAATTTTCGGAAATTTTGGACGAGAATCACCCCTAGGGTTTGTAGGGAAGTATGCTTTAAACTGCAAAAAAATACCATAAACAAGATTTGCAGACATCCTCAAAATTCTCTCTCTCAAAGAGAAAGCGGGAGGGGGGGGGAATATAAATTAAAAGAAGTGGGCGCCGATTACAGATGTTTGACAGCTGAACCATTTAGCCGATAAGTAAGAAATCTTTGCTGTCAGTTGCACTTACAAAAAAGCAACATGACTTTTAAATTATAAAAATTAAGACACTGCTTGTAAAAACAGCTCCTTAAAACAAACCCTTCAAAAATATATAAATCACTATTCTTCCTTAATTTATTCAATAAAATTCTCCCAATAAGTAATAAATAAATAAGCATTTTATTTTACACGGAAAATTCTAAAATACAAATTCAAAAAAATAATTTGAAAGCATCGTTTCACAAAAATGTGTGCACTGCTGAGTTTGTTTGCATAAAGTGAAATGCTTTATCTTACAATAATTTGTGGCCTTGCGCAGACGCAACACTGTGATTAAAGACTTAATAGGCATTAAAATTATAAATACCAAATATTCTAAAGTGAGAAATTAAAGGGTGACTTCCCCAGGGCCGTAACTAGCCTTTTTTGCATCCGGGACAAACATGGTTTTTGGCATCACATCCTCCGCAAAGTGTATTTACAAAGAGAATTTTACTAATTTTATAATAGCCAACTTACTTAATTTAAAATATGTAATATTGAATTACGTAATTTGCTTCGTGAAATATCGATTCGTTAAAATTTTGCTAATGGAATCAGAAAGAATCAGGAAAAAAAAATCTGTTTTATGTAGGATCCTTATTCCATATCATCCTTAGATTCCTCTATGTTTCGGCCAAAAGAATACAGGCATAAGAAAAATCGACACATAAAATCTGCACTTGGCACCCCTACATTCTAAAGCCTGGGGCACCTGCCTATTTGGCCCTCCCTGTTAATTTCGGCACTTTACTTTACTCACACGGACAATGTTGATATTAGAAGGGCATTCCCCCCTCCCCAGAATTCTATGCTGCCTCCCGGAGAAGAAAAAAGTATTAGATCAAAACTACACAGTACGCTAATGATAATCCTAAGAAAGAATTTTTTTAACATCCTTCCGAAACGAAAAAAACTGATATCAACCCGACCCAGTGAAATCAGGCTACCTGCCTGATCTTATGATTTCTTAAAGAAAATATCTAAAATATTTCTTCAAATAAGTTTTTCTTAAACGGTGATTTATCATTGCAGAAAAACAAACAATTCAAGTATCAAAATAATAGTTATTCTGGAAAACAAAACAACTGAGAAACTAGTAGCGAAACACTTATCACTGTTTTAAAGCACATTAATCTGGATTAAATCATACCTCTCCCAATATTTTTTTTCTGTTCAGCATCGCAGTGACCTATGGACCCATGACTTATGAGCACTGCTTACTCGGAGTATAGAAGAAAAAAAGAAAGAAAAAAAAAGCATTTGCCCGTTCACAAAGTTAAGGACCGGGAAGAAATAACTACTCTGAAGTTAAACTTTATTCCAGGAAATCCCTTTTCTTTTCTCCCACTTGTGGTTTACTGACAATGGGAAACGAGGGCGATACAATGGTCAGGAGAGATCACTAAGGAAAGATTTCCGTGCTACTCTTGGATTGAAGTTGAACTGAAAAACTCATTTGCATCAAATGCGCCGCCTGCGGACATAAAAGGTGCCGCCTGCTTGTCAGGAATTAGAACCCTAGTTCTTATCACCTTGCTAAGTAGCATTTGAATCATGTTTAATATACATGCTTGTTTTTCTACTTCCACATACATATTCCTCTGGTGAACATATACTTTATTTATTTAAATTTATTTAACAGGATTTTTATTTTTATTCTTAAAGAAACATAAAAACTTACCTTTTTACAATAGATATCTTCTTTTCTGTTTTTACCTTATTAATATATAAAATAGTTCTTTTTACTTTTACTTTCGTTTCACAATAATTAAAATCAATAAACTGCTGTACCATTGACCACATATCTAGCTTAGCTCATGCTCTTCTGAATGGTTCTAGCCAATACTACTAGAGGGCGTTCTGATGCGATGTAATCGTGATGTACTTCCACGATCCACACCCCCTTATTTCGTATTGGCTTATTGAGTTCTAGGAGTTGGTGGACGAGAGTACGGACATGCGTACTGCCGAATATTCTAGTATCGGCGGGAGATAAATAGTTCGACTTTCTGTTCTCTTGGACTCTTGTGGTGTTCATTATTCCAGCTGATGTTACAGTGTTAAGTACGGCAGATATTCTTTCAATGTTAAGCTAAGTTCAGGTGATAATAAGTAATGGCTTGCGGTCGTCTTCTAAGTATTTGAGATTTTGAGAAATGGAGTTCTGTTCTAAGTTGAATTCGCCTTTCATCGTTTTTCAAGTTTATTGACAACATGCTGTGGTGATATGTTAGAACTTCGGTGAACATTTCTTCATGAACTATTAAGTGAAAGAATGCTATTATGGTTCGAGTAATAGATGTCGTACAGGGGATGACTGATGAATAATAAATGATGTAATAGCCTTTTTAAAGTTTTTGCTGTTTTTCTTCAGAATGCCAAGGCCCAGCTAGTTTATTGGTTATGTTGATGAGCTCGAGTACTTTGCTAAATGATCAACTTCATATTTATTTTTATTGGAAAACAATGTTTGTGTCATGGGGATTTCTCATACTAAATAAGTAATTCAATGTATAAAATTGAAACTGGTGTTATGCACAATTGAAATAAAAAAAAACTTCTTTAAACACCATAAAATAAGTTAACTGCGCAAGGCCTTTCGAAAGAACTTAGTCTTTCATCGTCAGGCGCAAAAAAAAAGAAGTGGGGGCAAAGGCGGGTAGCTGAAATGCCAGAATCAGCACAAATCAATGTATAAAATTGAAACTGGTGTTATGCACAATTGAAATAAAAAAAAAAAAAAAAAAATTTCGAAAGGCCTTGCGCAGTTAACTTATTTTATGGTGTTTAAAGAATTTTTTTTTTTAATTACAAAGCAACCAAAAGCTTACAAATAAAAATTTATATTTAGCCTCCCAAAAGTCAAAAGAAAAAATCTATATTCTTTAAATCCAAAGAAAGACCCATGCATCAAGTCCTAGAATGCTGAAAACAAGAAAAAAATTACCTTTCATGATTCTCCTCCATTTATCACATTAAAACAAACATACACATTTAAAAATAATTAAAACTAAAAATATCACAGATAAGGTATTCATCACAGTTCAAATCTAATACAAAACAATGCAGCTCAATGCCAGAATATCATGTCACATATTTTGTCATTTAAAATTCAAAGTCTGTTTAACAGAAGTTCTCATAATGTCCGTTATACATTTACAATTAACATACAAAAATTCTTGTCAATCAAGTTAATTTAACAGTATACATAAAAATCTTTACATGTGACATCTAATAAATCTTTATATCCATACACCCACCTAAAAAAATTAATAGAAGACTATCAAAATGAAAACCTGCAAAAATTTCTCATATTTACTTATTTATTACACATTAAATATTTCTCCAGGATAAATGCCGAATTACGGATAACACCTAAATTTCATCTTCTATTTAGCCTAAGTACTTAACACGTTGTCTGTTCCACACATGAAAAACTATTGTTAATAAAACAAAGAGACTCACGAATCCATGTCGACCTAGACCGTAAGCCCCCCTTACAAAAAGTTTTTAATCTCAAAAAAAATTTCCATACTGTCATCCTAACATCTCCTATGTCTAAGAATCCTTACACACTGGACAGCACAAAACTAAACCTAATGTCCCACATCTAGGACAACCAAAAAATATTACAAATGGAGTGGTACATAACACTGATTCATCACTCACCATACTGAATCCAAAAGGTCAATCCCGAGAACCGCGGGAAATATGTCCCAGAATTGGCCCAAAGGTTCCAGTATTCCCTAACAGCACTAATGCAAATGCATGCACATATTCATCTTCATTACTTTGGGCCCAAAGATTCCACACCAAGCACTCACAAAAACGGACGTAGACATAGGCTGTACAGGAGACCAAAACTGCAATTCCAAAGAATTCCCTTAATTAAGTACTCAATGACTACTTCAAGTCATACCTGAAAACAATCCAGAAAAAATTTTTCTAACCGACAACTCACGTACTTATCCGGCTATTTAACACACAACGCAACTCAACCTCTAACAAAAAAAATGTTTTCTAGGGAAGTTGCTGTTGCTTGTCGGGACTAAAACTGCCAAGGATTCTAGCTTCAAGCACATCCTCAAGGCCTGGCAATCCCCAAATTCAAAAGCAATATGAGACAAAAATCCTTTTGTTCTTTCATATTGAAAACACTTTACCAGCTATCCATCAGCATTGTCCTTCATAAACCCAAATTTAACTTTAAACTATTTTCTTAAAATAATTACTACAAACTGAAAAATTCAATTTTTCCACTCACTACAAACCAACCGGAATTCCATTTCTCAATTTTGATTATTCAAATTTTACCAATAAAATCCTCTATCCTTAAACAAACAAGAAGAGACCAGCTCACAAAAATCCAGCTAAAAAAAAATCTTTGAAATCCAACAAATTCTAGATCAATTAAAATTAAGCTAGTCCAGCAGCTAACTAAATCCAATTGTAAATCACATCTAGCCGTCCCTTCTTTCAGCTTCGCAAGAATTCCTTTATATTACATATTCAATTCCTACTAATCAACTTAATTTATGAACTGCAGAGCCCTCCATACCAACTACTTCCAAACCTTCCTCAGCAAGACAGATTTAAATGCCACACTAAAGCCATATGCAATCCCTAAGAAAAAATCTATATTCAATTTAGAACAATTTCAAATTATCAAAAAATTCAAATTCTTTACCCATGAATCATCTATGTCAAAAATAGAAAGAAAATGCCAGAATTACTTAATATATTTATAACATCTATCCCGTCGCCTCAATTAATAAGTACCTGTAGACCCATATTTCATGGACGACCACATTTGGAATCTGATCTCCCAAAAAAAATTAACTCCTCGCACTCTTCACTCCATTATATTATCCTATAAACAGCCCTTTATAAATTCAGATTTTAAAAAAAATAAAACTCAAAACCTGATTTACTAACTACCCAAAATCCAAATATTTTCAGGCAGAAAGCTTGTACTGTCAAAATGAGATTCAACTAAAAAGGATAAGGAAAATAAAGAGGAAAAATGCGATGGTATAACCACCATCAAAGAGACCACTTTCCAGTTTCAATACTATCGATTAAGGCGACACAAACACTATTTCCTTAGAAGCAAACATATTTACTAAAAAAAACATTCTGTCCGACAGTGAGCGAAAGAGAACATCTGAACTGCAATCCCCACTGCCGAACAGAAATGTTAAAAACTGCAATTACTTAATAAAAACTTTAAACTGAAATTACTTTAAAAATTACTTTTAATTGAAAATTACATAAAGATTATTTTTACTTGTAAATTACTTTACTTGAAAGTTGTTTTAATTGAAGATTACTTTATTTAAAAATTACTTTACTTCAAAATTATCTTACTTAAAAAATTAATCTGCAACTCCTTAATCAAATTATCTTTAAAGTTCCAAGATTCATGAGCAATTATATATAAAAAATTAACATTTACTTTCAAGAATTTCAATAGGAAGTCACTTCAATAAGGATATTCTTTCCATATCACATCAAGTAAATCCTTCACAAGGCTAATTACATGCCATTTAAGATACTTGATTACTTAAAGATTCCATTAAAGAAACTTCTTGAATAATGCATAAAAAAAATTCAATAAAAACTTTAAACCTTTATAATGAAAAATTTGCACTTTTATTTTTCAACTAAGAAAACAAAGCAAAAATATATTAAACTTGTAAATAAATCAATATAATAACTTCATTGCATATTAAAGCTTATATCTAGTATGGCTTCTATCTTGAATATAATTACACTTGTATCAACTTTAACCCTAATCAAGAAAATTAAGAAGCCCTTTCTCTTACACATTAAATATTCACACAAGAATACTAAATTTTCATACATCTTTACTGTAAGTACTTTAACTTAAATTTTTCAGAAACAGAAGCAAATTAAACCATCAATTATTCAAATTTATTAATGAAATTCATTTAGATGAGCCAAGAATTAGGAACCAAAATAAAGTTCAACCCAATGGTCATTATAACCTTTGACATCTTAATCTGTTACTTTCCCAGATTTCTTTCATTAATACAAAGTTGAACCTCTAACATCGGTCCCACACAATTGACTCATCTTTAAAAAAAATTTAACAGATAACTCCCCTCTTTAAACATTTGAAAATTAACATCAATATTTTAGAACTTTTAATTTTAACATTTTAAAAATAAAACTCAAATCCCAACATGTATTCATCACATCATGGTATGGATCTTCTCTAAAAAAATCTGACACTAAATATGAAGAATCCTCCAAATGATGAACACAAAAAAATTTAAGTTCTAAACTTGTTAATTAAAAAAAATTTTAAGTCTATATTTTAATCTGTAATTACTTAATAGATACTTTAAACTTATATTTTAATCTCAAATTATAAATAAAGTAACTTATCCTTATTTTAATTTATTAAATGAAGTACTTTACTATTTTATATAAGTCTTTAAAAGAGGGAGAGTAAAAAAAATTGTCTTTAATTATTAAACTTCATTTTATTTAATTTATTAACTGGAAAAAAAAAAATTTAATATATTAACTGAAAAAAAAATGAAATTTCAATTAAAAATTAAGCCATTTATATATTTAATTTCAATATTAACTTTTAAACTTTAAAAAAATTTAACCTTTAAATTAATCAAATTTAATTAATCATTACTCTGTCCTAAAAACAAAAACTCATCTTTACTCCAATTGGCTTCCTTCATTTAAATATCAAGGCATAAAGGTCGGAGGCTCCACTAGTTCAAGCAAAAAAAAAAAATTTTAAACTTTTAAAACTTAACATAAATACATGCAAAAATAATAACAGTCTTCATTAAATGATGGGGTATAAATACATCATTTCTCACTATATTTCAAAATTTTTTAAAAGAAACAGATGAATACCATTAAAAAAAATTACATCACATTTAAAATAAAAAATCTTGATCACAGATCACCATCCGCCGCTTCGCTCCAGCTTGCAAAAAGTTCATTCACCGCTAAAAAAAAAATAAAGTCAAGTCTGCTCCCGGTCACACAAAACAGTCAACATCAATTCGTTTAAGTCGAGGTCAAAAAGTGGCAAGATTAGTCCTCTAAAACACATCTGGAACTCCATACATCCAAAAAGTCGAAGTTCAATTTCCAAAAAGTCACATTCATCACAAAAACATTTTGCTATTCTAAATAAATCAACAGCAGCACATCGATGAATTGGCGCCAGCACGCTCCACTTAGGGAACGTACTGACGTTAACGTTGACGTAAACTTTATTCACATAGCAGCACAAAATCTCGTATCCTTGCAGCGATGAATTCTTCAAAAGTTGATCAAACGAAGTACAGAACTCCACGTTCACCAAAAACCTTTAAAAACAGTTCCAGATGTTTCTCAATCGAAAACCTCTATCTCCATAGCCATTCTTAAGTTCCAAAGCCTCGAACAAAAACAGTTCAGGATTCACAGTCCAACACTTTCACTTCCAAGGCCATCTTCAAAATGATGATTAATAGGCAGTTGAGTCATCTTTTTAAAAATGTAATAATGATTGCAATCATGGCGTGAGCCAAATGTTACATTATCCTCTTAACTTACACTATATTTCATTTAAAGGATTTATATATTGAAAAAAAATTTAATCAAACATTAACAAACCTTTAATTTCTTTAATTATAAAAAAAATTCTATCAATTTTTAAATATTTCTAACACTATATTAAACTATTTACCTTTAAAAATTACTTAAATATCTAATCAATACAGTTCAAAACAAATTAACTTATAACTAGATTAACCATCAAAAGATCGCGGCCCCCCCAACTAAAATTATCGTTAACACCCGTGAAGGGCCGGAATAAATTCCTTCTTATTTAACTAACTAAACCTGGTATTACACAATCATATTCAAAAAAATTATAAATTTAAATCAATTTCTTATATCAAAATTGAAATATAACATAAGTTTTAACTATCAATTCAATAGATTCATTAATTTATTTCAAGTTAAACCACTGTAATCGCTAACTTCGCCATTTAAGGCTTAAAGAAACTTTATATTTTTAGTTTTAATTAAATTTATATTAAAAGCCCATAACCTGTTAGTTTAGCATTACGAAGACGTAATGTATTGGGGTTTAAATTATATAGCAGAGTGCTAAAGTACAGTGGAAAAACGTTATTGCTGTTTTTATCAAACCCCCCAAAAATTAAATTATGTTAACTATGTTAAATACAGATATTGTTAATTTAAATTAATGTTTAAATTAATTGCAAATACTTTAAAACAAATAAAGATAACATATTTAAAAATAAATATCTATTTATTTAAATTTCAATATATATTCAACAGAAAACATATTTAATCTATATAATAATAAAACAATTAAATCCATTAAAAATCTTTAAATCACATAACATTTACTCATAGGATTAATATATTTTATAGAGGAGAATATTTAAAAAGAAAAAGATCAGACTCACGACATGATTGCTTTTATGTATATTAACTGTCAACAATCCAGGACATTGATGCAGAGATTTAATCCATTCCAAAGAAGATCCTACTACTTCATTAAATGGAAATGCTTTACTTTGAAATGGTCTGATACAAGAAAAATACATCTGCCCCTATCATCGGCATACTTCAGCCTCTATGGAAATTACTTAACAGCAAGTCTCTACTTGAGAATATGACGATTACCAGTTCAAGCAGGGAAAGAGGTTTACATAAACTCCGGCATTACTCCTCCCAATAAACTCTTTAAATCGCCTTCAGGGCTTCAGAGCATTTAAAATCAAAAACATGGCTCGTCAATTCACCTCAGGAGACATCATCCAAAGTTCTTTATAACAATCAAGATGACTCACACTAAAAGTCCTTAAGGAAGACGAACTTAAAAGCAGGAACTCAACTAAACTATATCATCTTTAAATGTTTTCCATACTGACCAGACAGCTGACAAAACTTTACTCAAAACATTAGAATGGCCAAACAAACAACGACGGATAGAAAGCGTGGATGAACTGATAAGAACTTGCCTGCTATTCTATTTATATCTTACCGGCAATTTAAAACGAAACTCTACGCATGACAGTCCATCCTTCTACCAGTTTCCAGAACGTCATATGCAAAACTAAAGATGACGTGAATTGCGTTACGATCTACGATCGCGACGCCACCTGTTATTGCTTTCATGAATTACTCAGTTAAACAACTGGGATTAGGTCAGGAATTACGTACGGAAGTTTAATATGTTGCCGGTGTTTATAAAGAACAGACAGGTGATTTTAGAAACAAGTTTCTTTTAAATTTATTAACTATAGAATTATACTTTATGAGAAAATGACTATGTTTGGAAAAAAGGTAAGTTAAATTTATTTAGTTACTTTAATAAACTTATTTTAAATAAACTATTGAAATGACTTGTATCTTTAAAAAGGTTTTTATAATAGCTATGGTAAGTTAAATAGAAGTAATTAACATATGGAGATAATTAATATAGGTACTTAAGAAATGAATTAATAAAGATATTCAATTTGAAAAATATTATAAATTAGTGCAAGGGTGATAAGAAAAAGGTCCTAATATATCTGACAATTTCAACTACCCGCCTTTGCCCTCACTTCTTTTTTTGCGCCTGACGATGAAAGACTAAGTTCTTTCGAAAGGCCTTGCGCAGTTAACTTATTTTATGGTGTTTAAAGAAGTTTTTTTTATTTCAATTGTGCATAACACCAGTTTCAATTTTATACATTGATTTGTGCTGATTCTGGCATTTCAACTACCCGCCTTTGCCCCCACTTCTTTTTTTGCGCCTGACGATGAAAGACTAAGTTCTTTCGAAAGGCCTTGCGCAGTTAACTTATTTTATGGTGTTTAAAGAAGTTTTTTTTTTTTTATTTCAAATAAGTAATTGTTAGTTATAATTTTTTTTTTTTTTTTTTTTTTTTTTTAATATGAAATACCAATTAATGAATTTTTTAAGCTTCTTTTAATGTATGTTAATGTCTTTTAATTATTTAAATAAACGTTGATGTTTTTAATTTATGTCATCTTTATTTGAGAAACCACATTTATCTCTTCTTCATTTAATTTACTTCATATAATTAGTTTTTTAAACTTTTGGGGTTTCAAAATCAGTAACGCTTCCATACTGCATTCTATGCCTCTGCTATATTTACTAAGCTTTCTTTAAACCCCGTCATCACTACGTCTGTAGTGATGACAATTTTCGTTATGGGCTCTAATTTTAAATTTTAAAAATATAAAGCTTAGCAGAGCTAAAGGCAGTTTAAGTTTAAATTTTTTTGGCGGGCTGCTGATATTTAACTCCTTATCTTGTATTACTATAACAATAGCCATTTTCTGTAAACCTTCTTTTGAATAAAATTTTTTTTGACCTTGATCGGTCCGATTTTTAAAATGTGGTAGTCGGTACTCCGGCCTCTTTTAGGGATGTTAGCGATAATTTTAGTTGGGGGGGGGGGGGGGGGGGGGCGTGAGTTAAAGATGACATTTAAGTAATTAAATTTTTGTTAAATTGACTTATATATTTATAAGTTACAGTATAAATTAAAATTAGTTTTTTTTTGATAATCTGATAGTTTAGTTGTAGAAGTTTTGAAACGTTTAATTTGATTTAAAGTTAATTATATTTTTTTTATTGAAATAAAGTAAAAGATTAAAGGCTTATATATTGGTTTAATAAAGTTTAAGTGGTAACATGTTTTTAATTAGGTTTAAAAGTTTTCAATAGATAAAAAAAAAAAAAAAAAAAAAAAAAAATTAAGATTTAGATATTTAATTTGTGTAAAGGTTTAAAAAGTTTAAGACACTAGAAGTTTGGTTTAACTGTAAAAATAAAAGTTTAATTGAAATTAATATGTTGGTCTTAAGTTTAATGAAAAATTAATAAATATATCATAAATATTTTTAGGTTTTAATTGAAATTAATAAAATATGTTAAAGATTTAAAAGTGTAATTGAAATATAGTTAATATTTTTAAAGTTAGAACGTAATTTAAAAGTTAAATTTTGATAGATATTAATTTTTTTTTTTTTTGAAAAACCCATGACACAATTTTGAATGTTTCCAAATATTTTTGATGCTGGGTATTGATAAGAAATGAAGCTTAACTATTGGAGTTGGAACTACTTGAAGGAATTAGAATTCCCTGCCGTAAAGGATGACGTTGTTTGGACTGCTTTTTGACCCCTGACCTGATGGCTGCTTATCTCCGTGATGGGAAGTTTTCGCCGAGGAGAGAACTTTTGTTTTCGCTAATGGCTGCTGAATTTTTTTAAAGAGTGGTTTTCTCCCCATTGACAGAGGCTCACATCGATAAAGGAGGCGTTTTCAACGAAAGTTTTTCGAGTATTGACGGATAGAATTGTTTTTCTTCATTGACTGTGGAGTGTCAAGTTTTGCGAAAGTCTTCGATGATGTGTGACCGGGAATCTTGAGTCTGCGTTTTTGGAAGGATATTGTCTTCGTATTGCTTTGATGAGGAAGCATGCTGGCGACCCGATGTTTAAAGAAAGCAGAGATTTCTCCGTGAAGAGACTGTTGCATTGCCGTATGTACAAGAACTTTTTTTTTCTTGCTGGGACTGACATCATTGGAGTTTGTTTTTATTTTTTTTAAGCCAGAGTTGATCATCGATTGTGTAAGAAATGTGCAAAATATGCAAAATGCCCCACCATCTGTGAACCTTTTGCCCTCTTTTCTATTTTTTTTTAATAAATTGAAATGTTTGATATATTTTTTATGAAATTTTTTTTTTGATACAGAGTTCCTATTTGATCCATGTTATATACTGAATTAAATGATGTTTTCAGGTCATGAAAAGGAAGAACAATTTTTTTGAGATTAAACGGCAGAAAGTGAATCTTACGATTTTCGCTTTTGAGTTTTTAAATTTTGAAATATTTTAAGATTTTGATTATAATTTTGTTTCAATAGTTAATCCTGATAAAATTTAGTAATTTTTGGAATCTGTTAAACTAGAAAATGAGGTTAACTGAGCTAATATATTTTTCAGTTTTTAAAAAGTATTGTTTAATTTAAGTTAATGTTTAAAGATTGTTTAATTGAGGGGGGACAGTTTTTATAATTTGAAATAGTCTGAAGATTTGAATATTTTTTTTACGTATTTAAGTATTTAAAATTTATTTATTTAACGATTAAGATATTCATATACTTGAGTCAATCTTTGATGGCGGCTTCGGATGTTTGTTGTCTGGCCAATTTCCCGAGGTTGTTGTTAAGTTTTGACTTAATATATATTTGATTTTTGTTTAAAGATACCAAGTAATTTTTTTTACTTAAACCTTAAGAGTTTATATTTTTTCTGGAAATTTAAATTTCTATAAATGTTGTGTTGAGTTAAACTGAATTTTATGTAAATTTATAGTTAATTTTTTCCTCCTCAATTTGTTTAAAACTTATAATTTCTGACAAATTAAATTGATTTCTTTTAGCTCAGGTATCTGTTTTTAATGGAATTACTATATTAAATGTTACTAAAAGTTAACCTCAACAGATTTTTTGGGATATTTATTAGTTTAATATGGTTTGGAAATATATATATGAAGATTTGTAATAGAGAATGTTTAAAAATAGCTGGTTCTATTTTTGTTAATCTAAATGAAGTAAGGGATTGTGCAATATATTTCTAACTGCTTTTTTATGAACTTTTAACAAATAAATTTTTAATGAATTTTTAAGGATATGTATTTATTTGAAATAGCTAATTTTTTGGTAAACCTCTCTTTCAGTGCTTATCTGTTTAAGAATAGTTAAATGAAATATTTATAATGAAGATAGTTTTGTAAGTTCAAATGTTTGATAATGAATTTCATTGGAAAGATATTTCAGCTTTGATAAGTATTAAAAGTCTTGAAATTTGAAAGGGCTTTTTAGTTCAGCATTAGGCAATATTTCCTTAATTTTTGTGTTAGATTTCTTGAGGAAAATATATTGACCTGGAAAAATGCTGATTTGATCTTTAAATCTAGAATAGTGTAAAACAAATGGATTTTTCTTAATGTTTAGGAAGAGGGGTTGCTTAATTCAGTTTTTGAGAAATTTAAGTTAAAAGTGGATCAGAGTTAGTGGATCCGGATGTTTTAGACCATTAATGTAAAATTTCAGCCATTTTAGACCATTTTTGGGTCACGTTCTGTCATATTTTTTTTTACCTTTTTAGTCATGATTTTTTGAGTGATCTGGGAAAATTTACCGATCATAGATCATGCTGTAATTGACGTAAATTGGTTGATTGAGGTTATAATCTGGATCTATGTTCTGACCCACTATAAAATGTTTAATTTTAAATGTTTTTGTATTGTTCAGTCTTACCTTATGGCCTGGATATTCTTTGGTGTAAGCTATATGAGCAGTTCTTCCTGAAGTAATTGGAGTTGATGAAAAATATTTTGAGATCTAGAGCCTTTACTTTATAAATATAAGTACAATAAAAACAGTATTTAATTTGATCTAAAAACAGTTTTTTTTATTTACTTTTATGGTTTAATTTTTAATTATTTAAGATGTCATATTGAAATGCAATGTTTAAACAAATATTAAATTTAGTTTGATATAGAAATGATTTCTAATTTATTTTTTATGGTTTAATTTTTGTTGTTGTTGTAAAGGATTGTTTATGTTGAGAAAATTAATTTTTTTTTAATCTGTTTATGTTTAATTGAAAAGTTCAAGGTGTTTAGAATTTTTTTTAGGGAAAAATACTTTTAAGAGAACGAGCAATTTTTGTAGGCATTTTTTTAGATGCATGGTGTAAGGAATTGCTACAGGTGGTATAAGTATTTCCTATGGGAAATAACTTGCATGTTATAACTCTTGAACTTTAATTTTTATATGAATTTAGTTTATTTTGTTTGAAAAAGTTAAATATTCTTTGACATTTTATTTTTGTTATAGATGTTGTTATTAAATTGAATGGAATTTTTAAATATTAGTTTAAGATTTTTTAGAGCTCTGGATCTACTTAAAAGGCAAGATGAGTTTGTAAGAAGGGAAGTGCTTTTAACTCTGATTTTTAATAAGAAGTTTTAGCTCATTAGTGTAAGATTTTTAAAGTATAGATGGTTCTTGTGGGGGGACTCTGTGGTTTGTTACTAAGTTGAAAATTTTGAATAGTTAAATTTTAAAGGTATTGGTGAAATAGTTATGAAATAATTTGTTCAGTTTGTCCTGTCCTAGTGGAGTCATTGAGTGGTTCATTTTTATACAGATTAGAGGCCTATTGATCAACGGTTGCTAAATTTTTGTGGTAGACAATTGTTGAAAATTTGTGGTCTAATGTTAGAGGTATATTCCTGTTGCTGAGATTGTGGAGAGACTTAGTGTCGTGATCAGCTAAGATGAATTTTTTAGGGACAGCGAATATTTAAATTGTTATGGCCCCTATGTTAAATGGCTCCTAGTGAATTGGGACAATCGACGAATTTTTTAATTGTCTGGTCAAGTCTGAATCTGTGCCTTGGTTTACTGACAGAATTTAGTTTTCCAGAAGGAAGGAGTTTTTGAATTTCAGTAAATTTTTAAGTCAATAGTCTTGAGATAGTTAGTAGAATTGCTTATAAGATGGCGATTCTGAAATCTCGACGGTTGACAAATTTTTTTGGAAGAATTCTTTCTAGAATTGAATATTGGAATTTAATGAACCTATGTAAAACATGCGATGTCTGTTGTGGGGGTATTTCTCTTTGGTTAACAATAGGAATTTTTTGAAATTTTTAAGAGAAATTGTTGTAATTTTTAAAAGTAAGCAATTTTTAGGGAAAACTTTGCGGTTTAGTCATCTGAGGCCTGTATCTACGTACACTTTTTGTGAGAGATTGGTATGGAATCTCTGGGCCCGGAGTAATGGAGATGAATGTATGTGTGCGTTTAGCATTAGTGCGAAAGGGTATGCTGGAACCTTTGGGTCAATTCTGGGACAAAATTAACCTAGGGTTTCGGGATTGATCCTTGGGATTCAGTATGGTAAATGTTGGTGAGTCTTATGTACCACTATATGTGTTTTTCTTTTTGATCCCAATAGCAGGGTGTTTAGAATTAGTTTTGTGTTGTCCCGTGTGTCAGGATTCTTAGATACAGGAGATGTTGGATGACATTAAAGAAGTAGTTAAATTTTTGGAAATTTTAATATTTAATCATGCAATCTAGGCCGGCATAGATTGTCATGTATAATTTTTTTTGAACAAATTAGGTTGTAAATGGAAAAATAGATGTCGCATGAGATGTTCTAAATGAGATGGGTTGTTAGTCAGTTTTGGATACGGATTGGATTGACCAGGGGAATTTGAGATCTACAGGAACAGAGATATGAATTTTTGAGGACAATTGGATTTTTGGTGTTAGGTGGAGGCATATAAATATAGGCACATGAATTTCAGAAAATAAATTCTCTAAGTGTTAAATGAAATGACATATTTATTGATGTTAAATTTTTAGGAAATACTGTGATAAAATTGTTGAAAAATTTTAAAAGAGTTATAAAATGTGATATTAATTTATAATCATGTATTTTATGTTATGTAGAGAAAGAATGTTAAGTAATAAGAAACAACTCTGGACTGTGATATTTTAAAGATTTTATTGTTATGTGTATATTTTTTAATTGTGAATGTATAATATATTTTTGTCTGATATTCTGGAGCTCATCTTCATACGATTTTTTTTTTTTTTTTTGAATTTTTGCATATTTGGGGGGCTATATAATTTTTGGTAGGTAATAGATTTTTTTGGTTTTTGAGAGGCTGAAATGTTTTTGAAAATTTTTAGGTGTTAGCCATTGGAGAGAGGAAGTGGATCTTGTGTTAAAATATGAAGTGACTTTTAAGTTTTAGCCAATTCATTGATGGAGAAGGTAAATCCCTTTAGGATTGTTTAGTGTCCCATCTGTTGGCATCGTCCTTCATAGGGCAAGGATGATAAGAGGGGGGGGGACGTTTGTCAGGAATTAGAACCCTAGTTCTTATCACCTTGCTAAGTAACATTTGAATCATGTTTAATATACATGCTTGTTTTTCTACTTCCACATACATATTCCTCTGGTGAACATATACTTTATTTATTTAAATTTATTTAACAGGATTTTTATTTTTATTCTTAAAGAAACATAAAAACTTACCTTTTTACAATAGATATCTTCTTTTCTGTTTTTACCTTATTAATATATAAAATAGTTCTTTTTACTTTTACTTTCGTTTCACAATAATTAAAATCAATAACCTGCCGTACCATTGACCACATGTCTAGCTTAGCTCATGCTCTTCTAAATGGTTCTAGCCAATACTACTAGAGGGCGTTCGGATGTGACGTAATCGTGATGTACTTCCACGATCCACACCCCCTTATTTCGTATTGGCTTATTGAGTTCTAGGAGTTGGTGGACGAGAGTACGGACATGCGTACTGCCGAATATTCTAGTATCGGCGGGAGATAAATAGTTCGATTTTCTGTTCTCTTGGACTCTTGTGGTGTTCATCATTCCAGCTGATGTTACAGTGTTAAGTACGGCAGATATTCTTTCAATGTTAAGCTAAGTTCATGTGATAATAAGTAATGGCTTGCGGTCGTCTTCTAAGTATTTGAGATTTTGAGAAATGGAGTTCTGTTCTAAGTTGAATTCGCCTTTCATCGTTTTTCAAGTTTATTGACAACATGCTGTGGTGATATGTTAGAACTTCGGTGAACATTTCTTCATGAACTATTAAGTGAAAGAATGCTATTATGGTTCGAGTAATAGATGTCGTACAGGGGATGACTGATGAATAATAAATGATGTAATAGCCTTTTTAAAGTTTTTGCTGTTTTTCTTCAGAATGCCAAGGCCCAGCTAGTTTATTGGTTATGTTGATGAGCTCGAGTACTTTGCTAAATGATCAACTTCATATTTATTTTTAATGGAAAACAATGTTTGTGTCATGGGGATTTCTCATACTAGATAAGTAATTGTTAGTTATATCTTTTTTTTTTTATTTTTTAATATGAAATACCAATTAATGAATTTTTTAAGCTTCTTTTAATGTATGTTAATGTCTTTTAATTATTTAAATAAACGTTGATGTTTTTAATTTATGTCATCTTTATTTGAGAAACCACATTTATCTCTTCTTCATTTAATTTACTTCATATAATTAGTTTTTTAAACTTTTGGGGTTTCAAAATCAGTAACGCTTCCATACTGCATTCTATGCCTCTGCTATATTTACTAAGCTTTCTTTAAACCCCGTCATCACTATGTCTGTAGTGATGATACTGCTAACCGCAAGAAAAAACTGTGCGTGTCTGCAGCCTTACTTCCCATTTTCTAAAAATAGATTTTCGCCCCGCGAAATGTGCTGCATCTGAAGCTCCTGAACGTAAATTGACAGCTGACTTTGATCAGCAGCGATTTAGCGGGTGAAGAGAAAAGTCGAGAAGTTATCCGGAAACTTCTCGGACCCCCCCCCCCCCCAAGTTACCCCCACCCAATATTCCCAGAACAAATTTCAAAATATTCTGTGGCCAAACAGGCATACAACGAAACTTGCTACTTATATTTGCAATCCTTTGTCAAAGGATTGCAAACTCCTTGTTTGCCTCCTCAGCAATTTTTTTTTCTTCAATCATTCTTCAAAGTTTGCTTTTTTTTTTGTGTGTGTGTGTGTGTGTGTGCGTGTGTTATTGTTTGATGATTTTTTTTTTTGGCTGAATTCTGTGTCATTTTTCATTTTTTTATAAGACCTTTCTATGGCGTTTTAGAAGATATTTTTGAATTCCCGGCTTTTCTTATATATTATGAAATTTCCACGACTACTTTAAAATTCCCTGATTTTCCATGATTACTTTGAAATTATCTGACTTTTCATGATGCTGGGAACCCTGAATTTGGATTATACATTTTTGTGGATTACAGATTATCCCTTTGCTATTCTCTTTTTAAAGTCTGACTATAAATTAGAAACAATTGCACAAAAATTATAATTACAATGGAAAATTAGAAATTTACTGATTATTCATAATTTTAAAAATTCACACAATAGAATGGTAATAGTTTATTTTGGTTAGTTGTCAACCACATAAACTAACTGTCCATAGTTTTTTTTTCTGTAGTTCATTAACTCTCATTGCTTCTAGCTATAGTATAAAATTTTGTTACTCAAAGAAATTTAAATATTTATATCTGAAAAAAAGGAAAAAAAAACAAATTTAACTGTTAATGACAATTTTCATTGCTTACATTCCAATGTGTGGCGCAGATAATAGATGTTTGCAAATTATACATTAGCAGATTTCACACAGTTGACTGTATCTTGTAGTGTTATCATAAATATATGCATAAGGTAAAACCTTCAAATACATTTTAAATATTCCAACATAGAATTTTCCTTCATGTTTTAACCAAGTTAAATGTAAATAAACAATTAAAAATATTACTATGTGCTAAGTTGTTTTTGCCTGGGGGATCGTTGTCAGAGAAATGCCAAAGAAATTTAAAATATGGCAATGCTAATAAGATGTCAAAAATAATTATACATTACTTAAAAGACAATTTCCCAAATGAAAACTTGACCGAGATCACTATTGGTTAGCATGAGAGCTGAAAATCCTTAAAATCAAAAGAAATTAAAAAACAATGCCTAACACTATGCATTTATCCTCAATAAATAATAAAGATAAGAAATGAAAAATTATAACATATTCCTGTTGATTATAGATTTCTAAGACAAAAGAAAAGCCAAGAGATCTTTTAAAGAAAGATAAAATAGTCAGATAGATAAAATGATATAAGTTTACAAATGCATCCAAAATTATGATACTTTTCTTTTTCCACTCTCATAATTAAAAAAATAATTAAAATATCATGAGCATTCTAGAAAAAACTTTTTATTATTATTATTATTATGATTAATGAGGAAATACTACAAAACAAGAATATCCCATGCAGATTTTGTATTTTCTGTCAATTTTTAAGTTACAATAGAAGGATAAGTCTTAACTTATGGATGTTTTAAGAAAATGCTGTTGTAGTTAACTAAAAATAAATAAATAAATAATTATAAATCTTACAAATGGCCATCAGTATAATTTTCTTATATATCATGCATATTAAATAAGTATGTGATTTTTTAGATTACAGATGATATCACAAACAGCCAGATTGATTTTAATGAAACTTACCTTCTATACTAAATTAAGCATATGAAAATTTTCTTGTTAGGTTCTAAATTCAAGAAAACTCATTTTGACTGATTAAAACAAATTCAGCGTTAAAAATGCTGCTCACTATAAATCAAAAAAGGCTCAATACAATTTGCATGAAATTCACTCCTTTACTCAAATTAACATGAGAAAATGATAAACTAGAAAGTTTATTTTGACATGTTGAAAGGAATTCTGAACATAGTGCTGTGTTGAAAATAAACTGAATGATTTTCAGAAAACTTGGCTTCTATACTAATTCAGGCTCAAGAATGCTATTTAGGTCTTTAATTCAGGAATATTAATTTCATATGATTAAAACAAGCCCATTACTCAAAATGGTGGCATTAATTTAATCAATTCTAAAAAATTTTATGAAAAATCCCGTATTTCAATATGAGAAAACCCTTCAACTAAGTCTTGATTTCAGAAAATTTTGTTTAGGGAGTTTTAAGAATGGTTTTTATATTTAATCTCCTGACAATACCATTGGTCATTGATCATCAACAAGATAAAGCATGGCATTAACTTTATCTTCTATACTATATCACGCCTGACATAATGGAATATCTGAGTCCTGAATACAATAAAATTAATTTTAATTGGCTGTGTCAAATAAAATTATTTCATTTTATCAAATGTTTATTTGGTGATTTTATATACTTCATAAAAATTTTCAAATATGCTAACATTAACAGCAGTTATATTTTTTTAAAGTTTAAAACCACTACTACATTGTTACAAACACAGCAACAAATTTGATGGTACGGTGATGCAACTTGGCACAAAATTAGCGGCAGTTTTAAAAGCAAGAACATTTTACTACAAAATTTATCATACCACAGTCAAAATAGCTCATGTTTGCTAATGTAGTGAAAATGTTGGAAAAACTCTTGAGTGAGGCTTGGTCTCCTAGATATATTTTTTAACTAGACAGCAGTTCAATTTTATTCATTTATTTATTTTTAAATAATTAAATTATAGACAAATAAAGAAATGTGTTACATTATGAAGTCATCACAAGGTATACATGTTTAAAATGCTTCCAATATGACGAATGCAAATTAAATGATGTTTATATTGAAGGTTTAAAATTTCAAATAAATCTTTTTTTTTTTTTTCTTTTATAAAAGTCAATGAAAGATACTATTTATTTTTAAGTAATTTATGCTAAAATAGTCTAATAGGGCCACTTTTCTTACTGATTTCAAAGCAAATGAGTAAATGAAATGAATATATGTAACTGAAATTAATTTTAAATGAAACAACTTGTTAACATAAATATTTTATACGACATTGTAAAGTACATGTAGAGAGTTCATAATAATATTCAATATTAAAAAGGATAAAAAGTATACCAAAACAAAATATTACAGTACATAGAGAAGTACATTTGGTAGTCAGAGTCAAGCACAAAAAACATTGAGTAAATGCATGCATTTACAACTACTGTGATTAGCCAATAAAAATGTAATATACACTTAAAGATAAAAATACAGTCAAACTTCTCAAAAAATTATGACACATGACAGTACACAAAACAAAAATAACAATAAAATCAAGAACAACCAATTTTCTTTCAAATTAAAAATTGGAAAACGAAAATCTGTTTGGCTTCATTTTATTTTTTTAAGTGTATCAAAAGAAAATTTTAGATTCTTAAATGAGATAATTTCCTTTTACATTATTTATAGATACTTCCTCAACCAGCCATCTCAAGGAAAATATCATTAGAATAACTAGCAAATATGATATATTTAATAATGTATATAACGTTCATTATACATTTTTTTAATAAAATTTCCAAATAATAATATACTTATTATTGTCTTATCACCTTTACAATACATTACTTTATACAAAGAATTACAAGCCCTACAAAAATTAAATTTAAAACTCATTTTATCCAAACAAGAAACAGATCTATCATGGATTCCATAAAGAATTTTCTAAAATAAATTATAAGAATTTTATAAGTGATTTTTGAGGTCAACATTATGTTTCAAAGGACTTGTATTAAATGAAATTTTGGATTATCTCTCCTTCTTAATTTGAAATTAATTAATGTCTTATAAACCTAAAACTCCTTAACTACAAACTTGTGAACATTTGAGCAACAAAACAACACAACCTGGTCCCCCCCCCCTCCTCCTTCTTATTACAAATATAAAAATTTTAGTGCAGGCAGATATATTATCAAATTATTACCAATCACACTAGAAAGCAATTTATCACAAGAGTGATGATTAATTATATGCTTGTTGGTTAGCACAAAGTTGTTTATATTAAAATAAACTTAATTCTGGCATTAGCAAGAATTAAAATATTACCAGTAAGTTTCATAACTTGGAAACTCCATTTCTTTTTAAAGAAACATGAAAACATTTTAAAAATTAAATGCATATAAAGTTTTAGTTATTAAAAAAGAGCTTCCAAGCACTTAATGAAGATCATGGAAAGCCTGTTCTACGCATGTTTCTAGATTTATTCTATGTATGCATACATGCAAAATTTTTTTAAATTTTTTATCTAAATATAACATTGAATCAGATAATTTTGAATTGAAAATCTGCACTGTAATTGTGCTCCATATCACCATATTAAAACATTAAATAACATGAAAAGTATGTCAAAGAAAAAAAAAAAATCCCTTTCGGCATGGCCTATAGGCGGAGGTAGATTTCGAAAAGTTTTCATCTCAAAAAAAAAAAAAAAAAAAAAAGCCTATTTTTACTCAAATGCCCATTTTGGCAATATATTTTGAATTATATTCTTACTTTATTTAAAAAATTGAACAATATGCTCATTATATAGTTCCTAAATAACAAAAAACTGTTAATTAAATTCGTTTGACAGCAAAATTGAATTTAAAAATGAGTCATAAAATAACCAATTTATTATTTTAATACATCCACAATTCTTTAATCAAGATCGCTTTGAGAAATTTTGTGCGAAGTGCCTACTTTGACAGATTTTTTTTAAATATATATTTAGCCTTTATCAAAACTCTGACCAATACGGCACATTACACAGTTCCTAAATAACAAATAACTGTCAATTGAATGCGTTTGAGAGCAAAATTGAATTTAAAAATGAGTCATAAAATAAACAATTTGTTATTTGAATACAACCTCAATTCTTTTATCATGATCGCTTTGGGAAATTTTTTTGTGAAGTGCTTACTTTGACAGCTTTTAAAATATATATATTCACCCTTTATCAAAAAATCGACGAATACGCACATTATATAGTTCCTAAGTAACAAAAAACTGTCAATTGAATGTGTGTCAGAGCAAAATTGGATTTAAAAATGAGTCATAAAATAACCAATTTGTTATTTGAATACCCACAGTTCATTAATCATGTCGCTTTGGGAAATTTTGTGCGAAGTGCCCATTTTGGCAGCCTTTTTTTAAATATATTCTGCCTTTATCAAAAAACTGGCCACTCCGTCACATTATATAGTTCCTAAATAAGAGAACCTGTAAATTGGATGCGTTTGAGAACAAAAAAAGATTTAAAAATGACTCGGTAAAAACGCAATTTCTTAAATTTCCGCAAATTTTAATCACGATAACTTCGTGAAATTCTGTTCAAAATACCCTTTTTGGCAGCCTTTTAAAATATATATTCTGCCTTTATCAAAAAACCGCCCAATACGTCAAGTTATATAGTTCCTAAATAATAGGACCTGTAAATTGGATGGGTTTGAGAACAAAAATGAATTTAAAAATGACGCATAAAAAACGCAATTTGTTATACTTAATGAATTTTTTAATGATGAAAACTTCGGGAAATCTGTTCAAAATACCTTTTTTGGCAGCCTTTTTAAAAATATATTCTGCCTTTATCAAAAAATTGGCCAATACGTCGCATTATATAGTTGCTAAATAATAGGATCTGTCATTTGGATGCGTTTAAAATCAAAAATGAATTTTAAAATGAGTCAGAATATAAGCAGTTTGGATTTGAGGTTTTTTCTCCAACTCCTATTTTTGTTTAATTTATTTTTGCTATAAGAATTGGTTCTATGAAAAACTTGTCAATATAAAAATTGTAGATATTATTGTGAAGATGTAAAATAAATTTAATTAGATTTAATTGCTTAAGAATTGAGTAAGTTATGGTTTTTTTTCTTTTTCCTCCCCCCTTTTTCTTTTCGTTTTTAATTTTTTTCATCGGTAAAAATTGGTCCTATCAAAAACTTGTAAATACAAAAGTTTTAGATAATATTGAGTACATTTATATAAAATTTAGTTGGATTTGATATCTTGAGAATTGACGAAGTTATGATTTTTTTTCTCCCAAAAACCATGTTTTTTTCGCCCCTTGAGCCCACTTTTAACTTTATCAAAAATCTGTCACGCATAAACTTTTTCCTCATTTTTTAGAAGTAATATAAACTTTAAACTGATTCGATATCTATTTTAATTAAAAAGTTATCGCGTTTTTTCTGTTTTCACAAAAACCCTCCTAACTTTCACCTCCTTGGTCCGATTTTGCCCATTAACGAACTTAACCGAGATTTTATGCCCTTTGATTTTATGTAAAAGTTTGATGAAGATCTGAGCATAATTATGGAAGTTATCGTGTCTAGAAGAAAGTGATATACACCGATAGATAGATAGATAGATAGATAGATAGATAGATAGATAGATAGATATATAAACTTTTTTACTGATGGTAGTTTTGGGGTCTAGGAGTCATGATTCGTGTAGATCCGCAAAAATTTTTCAGAAATTCCAACATGGGAGACAATGCAATAGGTAGTATTTCATACGAAATCTACCTAAAAAGAGCTACATGGATTATGCCATAAAAAAGTTAGCATTTAAATTATATTTGATCTAACATTTTTTAAGTTATCTGGATTTTTTTTTTTTTTTTTTTTTTTTTTTTTTTTTACCCAGCAGAAAATAAAAAGATCAAACACAACCTTAATAAATAATAACAATTTAATAGGAATGAACCAAATGCATTTTAAAATCAATTTTAGATTTTTTTTTTAATTAAAAGTTTGACTGGATTATTATTATATAATACAAATATAACTAGAGAATTAATGTACATTTAAGGTAAAGTGCATGCAAAAATATTTTCAGAAAAATCAAAGTTTTAAAAATAAAGATAGCTTTTGTGTTTTTAAATGATGATACACTAAGAAAAGGCAATGTATGTCATAGGTATATAAAGATACTGGCTTGCAAAAATACTTTTAAAATTTAAAGTTTTAATTAATAGAAAGGCTTTTTTTAATATAAATTAGAGACGTTTCCTTATTAGAGATATTAATTTATTTTAATATTAATTTTTAAAAACAAAACTTGCAGATTTTATACAGATAATTGGTTTTAACATTATAAAAGTCCACCTAATTAAGCAGATAATTTTTTTTTTTTTTTGGATACTTTGAAGATTTTTTTTTTTTTTTTTTTAAATTATTATTGCAATCATCAATCATGCATGATGCTTAATGCAAAGAACAGCATAGAAAAGTGGTGCAAATTGATAATGAATATCAGAGTGAAATATTAAGTATGATCAAGAAAGTCAACAATTTTTGGAAAACATTTCTGTGTCAACTTTATCATCACATATGCTGAAAGGCACTGTAAGTGTTTTTCAGGGTTCTGAAATAAACAATCGGTGGTTTAGCCTTGTAATAAAGAAAAAGTTCATTTAATTATAAGATACCTTTAAACTGGGATATTGGATGTGCAAATTCTGAGGCCCAATCTCGCTTGAATACATCTTCATCTTGATTTCAAAGAGGATTGTCTACTTCTGTAGTATTACTCATAGAATTTCGAAAGATAATACCAACTCCTCCAGTATTTGTGAAATAGTCCTCAGCCTAATTAGATGTACCTAAAATTAAGGAACTCATTTTCAATTAAAAAAGAAATAAAAGAACTATTGATTAACTATAATTAAATTTAAAAAATAAAAAAAAATAGTAATTGCCGTGTGCAGGTAAACCAGAATATTATTATTATTATTTTAATATATTAACAACTTTAACAGGATACAAGGTAGAACCCATCGAATTTCGACGAAAAAAATTATTTAGGAAGAGACTTTCATTGATTTATAATAAACCATAAAATTGTTTGTAATAAAAAATACACCACTTTGGCATAACTCTCAGCCACTATACTTCCACTTTATTCTTTCTTTATGGATTTTTTTTCATTTACTTTTAATAGAAATGAAACGCTTTTGTTGCCCCAATTACAAAAGTGGTACTAAAACCAAAATTAATGTCTAAAAAACAAATTAAGATAGTGTTTTCAAACAAATTGCATTTAAAAGAACATCTTTTTTTTTTTTTTTTTTTTTTTTTTTTTTTTTTTTTACCCTATATGACAGTGTAACAATTTAAAATGTGAGATGTTTAAAAGTTTCAAAAATTTCAATACCGAAATTTCATTTTAAAGTGTTGCCATTTGCAAAATGACGTGTGTTACACACAAATATGTTTGGCCTTTATAACATAGATAAACAACTAATTTTTATTCTTGTGTAGCTTAACAGCTTAAATTATTTCATTCTTGAATAAAATAAGCTTTTTAAGAAAAAAATATCAACCGACTTCAAAAAAGCGCTAAAAAGAATTAAATAATTCTTTAAAGTTCTCTAAGGCCAAAACGTTATCCAATAAGCACACATCGGATATTAGATACCGGCATAAAAAACGGTTAAATTTAATATGTATAATTTAATGTCCACCAAACATAGATTTTAGAGATAATATTATTTTACAAGAGATGAATTGACATATTTATGATTTATTTTATGAATATATACATATAAAAAGTAATGAATTACGTTTTTAAGTTGGTGCCAAACAATCACAATCGATAATGATTATCCCCATTTTAATTATGGCACTAGGTATAATTTAGCTACAATTCTTAATATACATCAAATAGAGTTTGGCACCAACTTCAAAAAGTAATTCATTACTTTTTATATGTATATATTCATAAAATAAATCATAAATATGTCAATTCATCTCTTGTAAAATAATATTATCTCTAAAATCTATGTTTGGTGGACATTAAATTATACATATTAAATTTAACCGTTTTTTATGCCGGTATCTAATATCCGATGTGTGCTTATTGGATAACGTTTTGGCCTTAGAGAACTTTAAAGAATTATTTAATTCTTTTTAGCGCTTTTTTGAAGTCGGTTGATATTTTTTTCTTAAAAAGCTTATTTTATTTCCTACTTTTTAGTTATGCATACCGTAATACATAATTATGTGTACTGGCACACGATAGCTCTTTGCAATGCAATATTAATGTACGCACTTTGCTAAGTTCTGATGTATTCAGTTTACTTGTCACTGTTTGATTGTCAACTTTTCTGAAACCACTTACAATATCGGTTAGTATCGTTGTGAATCTTAAGATTTTTTTTGTATGGTAACTTCTTCAGACAAGATTTGCCACTTCGAAAAGCTACCGCATTTATGAAATCTTAGTCTGCATCGAATCCTACGGTCATCGAAAGTGGCTTTCAAAAGGTGACAATCCATCAAGTAAAGTGTCCTTATACATAAGAGCGCGACATAGTGCTTCCATATATGAGCAAAATGACTTCATATATTAATGTATAGTAAAATGCTTTTCTAGTGTAGTCAGTCAAAAGTACTCCCCCTTCACTCAGAAAAAGGAAAAAGAAAGATTTTAGCAAAAATCGCACTATGCTTCAATCGATAAAGAGCAACACTCTAATACCTATACAGGTAGTAATGGCATCAGAAATGAGCAGTGGCAATTCGACGAGGAATCTGAAACTCATAACCGATACCTGGCTGCCTCTATAAGAGAGTGACAGCATTTCATTCCCAAATATTTCTTTTACAGACGCTTTTGTCCCAACTACACTGTTAAAAATTTGAAACTTTTGCTGTACACTGTTAAAAATCTGCTGCATTTTGCTGCAACGCACTCCCCTGCTTGTATAGAAAACGGTTACTTGGCCGTGAAATGGCGCTTTCTCATTGGTTGGAATAGAGATATTATATACAAGTGGTGGAGGGCGTTGCAGCAAAATGCAGCAGATTTTTAACAGTGTACACTGTTAAAAATCTGCTGCATTTTTTTGCTACGCACTCCAGCGCTTGTATAGAAAACGGTTACTTGACTGTATTAAGGAGCATTCTCAAAGGTCGCAGTAGAGACATTATATACAAGCGGCGGAGTGCGTTGCAACAAAATGCAGCAGATTTTTAACAGTGTATCATCACTTCACCACTTATATAGAAAAAGATTAGTTAAATGCATTATGAAGGATTCTCATTGATAAAAGTAAAGATATTCTATAAAAGCGATGGAGTGATGATGCAGCAAAAGTTGCAAATTTTTAACAGTGCATTGCATTGCCAGGCATTTTTTCATTATGGAATTTGATGATGATGATTTCCTGGAAGAATTAGATTGTACTCGTATGAGAAGTTAACAAGGTTGACGAAAATTGCCCGCTCAACAAGATGCTTGGTGACTCGTTTTTGTCCAGAATCGTTTCAACCAATTATATACTGTGCTACATGTGTCATATTCATATCGAGGGAACCTACACTGTAAAAAATTTGATACTTTTGCTATATCATCACTCTATTGCTTTTATAGAAAACGATTACTTCACCCAATTACGAAGTATTCTCATGGGTCAAAAGAGAGATATTCTACAAAAGCAGGGCAGTGACGATGCAGCAAAAGGGTCACATTTTTTACAGTGACACTGTAATCGGAAATGAGCGGTGGCGTATTCGATGAGTAATCTGAAACTCATTACCTACATCTGGCTGCCTCTATAAGAGAGTGACAGCATTTGATTCGGAAATATTTCTTTTTACAAACGCTTTGGTCCCAATTACACTATAAAAACTTTGAGCCTTTTGCTGCATCATCAGTCCACCGCTTTTATAGAAAACGATTACTTCACTGTGTTACGGAGCATTCTTATTGGTCATAAAGACATATTCAATAAAAGTTGTTGTGTGACGCTGCAGCAAATGGGTCAAATTTTTAACAATGTATCATGGAGCATTCTCATGCGTCAAAGGAGAGATATTCTATAAAAGCGGGGGAGTGACGATACAACAAAAGGATCAAAATTTTTACAGTGTACACTGTAAAAAATTTGGCCCTTTTGCTGCATCGTCAATCCACCGCCTTTATAGAAAACGATTACTTCGGCCTATCGTGCAGAATATTCATGGGTCAAGAGAGAGATATTCTTTAAAAACGGGGGAGTGATTATGCAGCAAAAGGGTCAATTTTTTTACAGTGTACACTGTTAATAAATGTGAACCTTGTTCAGTTAGGATTTCACATTTTGAAAAGATCGTGTGTCTATGTAAGTGTAACTTAAAAACATGAAATATGAACGTTTCTAATTGGTCGATTGCTTCTAAAAGATATTGAATTTTAATGTTTTAATTTTTTTTAAAGTTCTAATCAACAGATTTTTATGAAATTTGAATGGGACCACATGAGTCCCATACGCTTTCAAACAAAAAAAGAATTATCAAAATCGGTTTATATTTACGAAAGTTATGCGTGAACAACAAATACATACAGGTCGAAATCATAACCTCCTCCTTGAAGTCGGTTAAAAAATAAAAAGGAAGATATTATCAAAATCACACCATGATTCAACATGCGTCTATATGAAAGTAGTAATATTTGAAGTTAAGAATGTTCTTTGATAAACGCGGTTTTCCAAAGTACAGAAAATTTAAGAATTTTTATTCCAGAACTTGGCGGTAGTCGCCTGAACGAATTTGTTTTATGGGTGAAAGAAATTAACTCGCTTAACTTTAATGGTAAGCTTATCAAAATTTTTCGTCATTTATATTTGTCCAAATGTAAATCTAGCACATAGCAATGTACTTTAATCACTTTGTGAATCCGGCATAACAAGCACCCTGATTTACAGACACTCTTGCTTTAGCGTGTAAGGCTCTTTAGAGATGAATTTTCAGCTTTTCGATATCGAATTCTCATGTCTGGATCGATGTGGATCTTTCACTTTGGTGGATACGAGAATTGTTCCAGCTAAGATTTCGTACTTTGAAAAAAAAACTAGCATCTCTGCAACAGTGGTTAGGATCGAGAATGATTGTTCGCTGTTAAGCAAAACAAGATTGACCAATCATAAGCCTTTATTTTTAAGAACTTTTCATTGTTCGAAGGAGAGAGTCTGGATTACATGGAGTGAAAATTTGCTATCGACACTGTAAAAAATTTGACCCTTTTGCTGCATAGTTACTCCATCTCTTTTATAGAATTTCTTTGTTTTGACCAATGAGAATGCTCCATAATAGAGCGAAGTAATCGTTTCCTATAAAAGCGATGGAGTGACGATGCAGCAAAAGGGTTCAATTTTTTACAATGCAAGCAGTGCTAAAAATTTGTATCCTTTAAATGTGCAACGATACTACTGAATTCCAAAGTGTCGATCACAGCGACATCTGCGGCATTTTCGTGATACATTATCTAGACTCGCAATAATTCTTGCATTTTTAGAAAATGTCCTGCAGATGTCGTTTCTATCTTTAAATTTCATTAGCATTGTTGCACATTTAACGAACAGAACATTTTAGCGCTTATTTTAAGTATTAAAGAGGGCGTGTTCACCACAACTTACCGGTTACTTACCGACCACTTACCGATTGTAGACAAATACGAAATGAAAATCAAAGCAAAGTGTGACGCCAGCTACAATTCAACAGAATAGTTTTCATTGCTGCCACAGTTTGCTTTTGTACTGCCCTACAATCGATCGGTAACATTGGTTACTTTTGTAAGTTGCTCTGAACACGCCCTGAGATAGCCGATTTCCACACTATATCCCCTAGATGCTATATTTCCGGTTTCTTGCATAAGAGAACTTGTCCGGAATCCAGGTAGAATTCGCGCTGTTAGCGAAACCAGATTAACGAATCAGAAGCCTGAATTTTAGCAAATTTTTCAATGTTTTAAATAAATTTTCTTGTTAATAAATCTCGTTTCGCAAACAGCGCAAAATTTATGTGAATCCTGGCCCTCGTCCAGTTAGGATTTTGCACTTTGAACACTGTTAAAAATTTGAAACTTTTACTTTATCGTCTATCCATCGCTTTTATAGAAAATGATTACTTCATTGTATTATGGTGAATTCTCATTGGTCAAAATGGAGATATTCCATAAAAGCGGTGGAGTGATGATGCAGCAAAAACTTCAAACTTTTAACAGTGAAAATATTGTGTGTCTATGTAAGTGTAATATGAAAGCATGCAAAAGGAACACTTCTAATTGGTCGATTGCTTCAAAATGAGTTTGAAATTTAAAGTTTTTATTTTTAAAAAAGTTCTAATTATCGGATTTTTATGAAATTCGAATGGGACCACATGGGCCTCATACGCTTTCAAACAAAAAAAGAATTATCAAAATCGGTTCATATTTGCAAAAGTTATGGGTGAACAACAAATACATACAGGTCGAAATCATAACCTCCTCTTTGAAGTCGGTTAAAAAATAAAATTTACACAAATTATAAATTTAAAAAATGACATCTTGCATACGTTGTTTTCTTTGGTTCAAATACTGTTTGAGTTAATTACTGAAACTAGGCATAACATTTTGTAATATTTCTTTCAGTATGACAGCTATCTATCATTGAATGCCGATCTTTATTTTGAATAATTTAACTAAAAGAAGTTAAAAACCAAGTGACTAGGATATCAACAGGATATCTCCATGTCAAGAAAAAATGTTCTGAGAAACTCCTCAACACTTTTATTAAATCCTTAACCATACAGCCACATGTTACTTCATTCTCTTGAAATCACAGGTTGGCATTGGTTTATACAACTTCTGCAAAGTTCTATAGAGTTGGAAACAATAACTGCAGAACAATACACAAAAGATCATTACAATCAGTGTTCCAATATCAACATTTTCACCACCTCCTCTAATAATGGCATATGCAAACTGCAACCTGCATAATGAAAATGTTTTTTTTTTTTTTTCCTTGAAAAATTTTTAAGCATTTCAGTCTTATCATTTACCTTTCTCATTCATGAAATATCAGAGAGATTTCTAGTCTTTTATTAAAATATAGTAATTTAGATTTTAGTACTTTGTGATCAGAAAATTAAGAAGTATCTAAATTTTTTTTTCAGCATTGAAAATTTCATTGATAAAAAGATATATATATATATAAATATTACATAGCTTTTTTTATTTTAATGCCAAGTACTTATGGGACTTTAATCCACAAGACAAAAGAAAAAAAAGGGGGCGGGGAGCAACAACAGATATCACTTTTTAAGAAGTGAACTTTTTATAAAAATTTTTAGAAAGGTGAGCTCTTCAAAATTTTTTTTCTTCTTTGTTTTTAAACAAACAATGGCAGTATTAATTTTAATGCTATAAACTCTCTATAAATATATAATAATTTAAAAATAAGAGAATTTTTACTTTTAAATATATAATATAGTATAATATGAAGCTGAATTTCTATATTTTAAATTTCATATAAATAACTAAAAAAAATTAACTGATTCATCCATAATAAGAGCTTTATCTTTGAATCTTATGGTGCATGCACCATTAGTAAAATAAGTTTTCTGGAGAAAGTTTTAGTTTATAACTCATGATTAAAAATTGCTTAGTTATAGAGCTATTGGATAAAGTTCTGTAATTAGGTAAATCAAATTATGAGCGATTATACATTTTTGAAAAGATCTACTGAATGGATTTTAAAAGAAGTTGCACTATTAAACAAATATTTAGTTTGTAAAAATAACATTTGATATTGAAAAACTTTTCACTCTGTATGAGCACAACTTCAAGCAAAATTAGACTATTATAATAAAAACCATGAAACAATTAAGAAATTACAATAAAAAATTTTTTGATAGAATTTTCATTAAGAATAAAAAAATTAAAATAATAAATAAGTATAGCAAAATCTATAAAAATAGAACTCATACATAAAGGAAAAAGACCTTAAAAGATTATTTTTATGGTTCCAGTGCGAAGCATAATATGAGAAATGGCACACCTACCAGGATTTCTGTCATTATTTTTCTTTTAAAAAAAAAAAGAACTTTTTTATATTTATTTAAAAGATATACAATTACTGAAAGAATATCACTATAAAATATTACAACTCAATACAGGGTTAAAATAATAAAAATTATAAATATGACAACAATGATTATTCTATCATCTAAAATGAAATTTAAAATAATCAGTAACTAAAAATAAACCCACATACCAATGTAAACAGAATTGTCAATCCCCATATACTTATTATGGTTCACTCTTGAAACGGGTACCTTTGCCTGCGATTCTGTGTACAACAAATATTTCCTAAGCAAAAAAGTACAAGTTTAATCAGTATTTATGTGAATGGAAATAAGGAAAAAAAAATATACAAAAATCAAATTTCATGACATAAAAAATAATGCAGATTTTGGAGAAATCAAAATAAAAACCGCCTATTTTCATTCCATCTTTTAAAAATATTTATAGCTTAAAAAAAAGAAAAAAGGAAGGAAACAAAAAATTACAAATAATTTTTAAATTTTTTTTTTTTTTTTTTTTTTTGTTGAAAAAAAAAATTATTCTTGAAAGAAATTTTGAACATCTTTATTTACATGACTTTCAGATGCTTATTTGATATAAGCTCACCTTTCATTTTATGTCTCTTTTTCATGGCAATTCAAGAACAAACTAAGGATTTGAATAGACAAAATGCTAGATTACAAAATTTTACAGAGACCCCCCCCCCCCCCCCCCTCCGAATATCCTTCTAAAATCTTCTTTGCATTTGTGCATTAATCCAAAGAATGTCCAAATTTTTTTTTTTTTTTTAAAGGTGGAATTTCTCCTTTAAGAGGAACTCTTTTATGCCTGCTTCAAAATATTCATATTAAATTGTTACAATCAGTTATGTAAATAATAGAAATCATTTGTAAAATCTTTTTATTAACAGCCCTGTGTTATGTTCAAACAATAAACTGCTCTATTAAAGTGTAACAGATATCTTGAAACTATTATCAAGCATCCTTTGATTAATAAAAAATTAAAAATATGTTTAAAATGTGTTCTTAGCGAAGAATGTAAATAAAAAGTAATTTATTAAAGTAACTTTTAAATATGTGATATGTAGTTATTATACAATAACATATGATGTCAGAAGTAAAAAAATTTTGTAATTTTTTACACTGATTTATCTGAATTATTTATGTGACTTCCCTGCCTTCTGCTCTTAAAAAACAAAAAACACAAACAAATCTAATACAGCCTGAAAAAACCTATTGAGTTGGGGTTTTTTTTTATTATAAAAAACATGGGTTTATCTGCAACCTTGTGAAGGATTGCTGAAAAAATGAGATTTCTGTCAAAGGATCATGCAAAGGATGTGAATCCATTCAGAGGATAATGGACTGTCAAAGGATAAAGTTAGACATTTTATTTATTGTATTACACCCATTATTTATTAATTAGAAAATTAAAAAATAACAATAAAGGGTTTTTTTGTTGAAGTCATACAACATGGTCAGATAATAAGGGATATTGAAAGGAGAAATAAGTAAAATTTTGTACTTTTAAAGGAAGTAGCATAACTTACGACATATAGTATATTAACTTATGACATCTTTCTTAAACTTTCTCAATGAACTTTCTGAATCAGAACTGCTGTCACTGCTGATGCTTGACTTTTTTTTGCAGATCTGCAATTAATAAATATAACACAAATGTAAGAATTATTTAAAAAAAAAATAAAAATAAAAAAAATCCGACTTTGAATCTGTCAAAAAATTATGGAAAAAACATGAATTTCATCAAAGGATCAAATTTTGAGAAATAAAGATATTTTAGTAATATGAATTTAATATAAAAATAATAATTGATAAATAAAGTAGATAATTTTTCCAATAAACTTGTCACTTTTAAGACACATGGTAATTTAGCTTGATTGTATTACACACAGCATTTATTATGTTAACACGATATTTATTAATTAGAAAATTAAAAAATAATAATAAAGGATTTTTTTGTTGAAGTCATACAACATGGTCAGATAATAATAAGGGATATTGAAAGGAGAAATGAGTAAAATTTTCTACTTTTAAAGGAAGTAGCATTTTATATAAACTTACGACATCTTTCTTAAACTTTCTGAATCAGAACTGCTGTCTTATGCTTGACTTTTTGCAGATCTGCAATTAATAAATATAACACAAATATAAGAATTATTTTTAAAAATTCTTAATAATTCAGTTCGCTTACAAAAAAAGAGTCAAATTGCAGAAGTGACAAATGGTCTCAAATGTACTTTAAAGTGATAGTACCAGGCATGGAAGTGGATTAAAGAAAAAAGGGAGGAAAATTTTTTTTTGACTTCAGATGCAAAATATAAAGAGAATCTAATGACAACATTTTACAGATTGCAGTGCAGTTTTAAATTTTACATAAACATGAAAATTACAAGTTTAATTAAAAAAAAATAATAAATAGAATTTTTCATTTCAAAAATCACACAATAAATCTGTATTCCTTGATAAAGCAGGTGGCCTTAGTACCAGGGGTTATTCTGGGTGAAAAACAATTTGAAAATTCACGCCGCATTTTCGGAAATCGGCGGCAGGGAGGGGGCAGTTTTTTTATGAAATTGTTGTTTTTTGACGATCTTTAGACAAATGTTGCATTTTTACGTGATCTTTTCTTGAAAACGGCATTTTATCCCCGCGATCTTTCCACAAAATCTGCATTTTTCTCATGTTCTATTTTTCATGACCATACAGCCACATGTTACTTCATTCTCTTGAAATCACAGGTTGGCATTGGTTTATAAAACTTCTGCAAAGTTCTGTAGAGTTGGAAAAAATAACTGCAGAATAATACACAAAAGATCATTACAATCACTGTTCCAATATTAACATTTTCACCACCTCCTCTAATAAGGCATATGCAAACTGCAACCTGAATTTTTTTTTAAGCATTTCAGTCTTATTTACCTTTCTCATTCATGAAATATCAGAGAAATAAATTAAATAGATCATTTTTACGTATCTAGTGCAAAGCATATTATGAGAAATGGCGCACCTACCAGAATTTCTATCATTATTTTTCTTAAAAAAAAAAAAAAAAAACTTTTTTTATATTTATTTAAAAGATATACAATTACTGAAAGAATATCACTATAAAATATTACAACTCAATATAGAGTTAAAATAATAAAAATAATAAATATGACAACAATGATTACTCTATCATCTAAAATGAAATTTAAAATAATCAGTAACTAAAAATAAACCCACATACCAATGTAAACAGAATTGTCAATCACCATATACTTATTATGGTTCACTCTTGAAAAGGGTACCTTTGCCTGCGATTCTGTGTACAACAAATATTTTCTAAGCAAAAAAGTACAAGTTTAATCAGTATTTATGAGAATGGAAATAAGGAAAAAAAAAATATATACAAAAATCAAATTTCATGACATAAAAAATAATGCAGATTTTGGAGAAATCAAAACAAAAACCGCTTATTTTTATTCCATCTTTTAAAAATATTTATAGCTTAAAAAGGAAGGAAACAAAAAATTACCAATAATTTTTTTATTATTTATATTTGGACAAATGCTTTATTTTATTAGTCATTTTGCTAATATTTACATAGTTCTAGAAGAATACTTTAAACAATGTTATTTTGTTAGTGATCATTTTGTATATTTAAATACATTTCAATAAAGTAGTAAAGTACCTTTGTCTAAAAATGTTAAAGGAGAAATCAGAAATAATTTAGAAAGAAAACTTTCTTTGGTGAATTTTTACTGAAACATAATGCAACTTTATCTATTTTTGATTAATTTGACTTTTCACATGCTGAGTTGAAAATTAGTATACATATCACAACACAAACTTTATTTTAGAAGAAAAGTTATTTCAAATTCACACATTATTATAATATAAAAAAAAATGTTAAAATTAGCATGGGTTAATACTTTAGAAAATAATAATGTCTTTGACTAAAGTCAAATATGTTGATTTTAATTTTTAAATTTTAAATGATTTTTTTTTTTTGGGGGGGGGGGGATATTGGGCAGCTGGGGTTGATCTTTAATAAGGCTATTTTTTTATTTTTTCGGTTTCAGATTTTTATAAATAAAAAACTTTCAACTTCGAAACCAGTTCAGAAAATGAAAACCGTTAATTAAAAAATCTTCAACTGAAATTGAAAAAGTAAAAATTACCTATATTAAAGATATAGTACCGTATTTACTCATGTATACCGCACATGCATATAAAATGCACACCCAGTATTTTCGATTGAAAAATGGAGATTTTTTGTATCTCGTATATAACGCACACCGTAAACTTGACGTGCAAGGGAATGAATGATCGAATGAATTTCAATAAAGTAAATCAAAACAAATGTTATATCAGGCCAGAAAAGAAGTCGTAATTTTTTTTTAAGACTTCATGTAGGGAGCAAGTGTCATGATATGGTGTCGTCACTTGCAAACAAAATACTTAAAAAAGTCTACATTGTGAGGAAAAAAAAAAAAAAAAATCTGTAATTTTACATACGTAAAGAGTTGCAGAAATCAGTATTCTTACTAAAATTTTATTTGTACATTTTACAAAAGAAAAAAGAGAGAGAAATCTACAAAACTATTTTTTGTAAATCTATAGAAATCTGTAGCTTTACAAATGAATCAAGTAAAATTATGCTAATCTTACTAAAATTTTATCAGTAACCTGGGTTGAAATTAGATAAAAAGTTCTAGGTTTCCCAGTTTTCTAAAAAAAAATTCTTAAGAATTTTTTAACCTTACAGGTTTTTTAATCTATAGTGAAAATCTGTATCTATTTCATGAATTGTTACTGTTACATAAAATCTGTAGCAGCAATGAGGATTGCTAAATAGCGTTTAAATAATGTTACCACCCATTTTGTATAAAAAAGTGCGAGGGGTGAAATAAAGATGCAGGAGTACTTCTATTCAGTAAGATTCAAGCTTTAATCTCTTCTATGACTACATTTCTCGATTTATAGGTATATCGTGTAATTACATAAAGTAGTAAAAAAATATTCCATGTATAATGCACACCCAGGGTTCTTACCCTAAATTTTGGGAGAAAAAGTATGTGTTATACGCAAGTAAATATGGTACATCAATTATCTTATGCAAAAAAAAAAAAAAAGAAAAAAAAAACTCATTTAAAAAATAATCAAATTTAAACATGAATTTCAAAAACAACTTGTCCATAGAATTAACATTATGGAGAGGGTGTTTTCAAATGAGTGAAGAGTCCAATTAATATATTTTTTAAGATTGCTCACATGTGATAAAAAAAAAGCATTTTTAGTACTCTTGTATTAACCTCATGGTAGTAGCTAATTACGAAAGCTCTTTATATTTCTAGCAAAATTTTGGATTTTGATTGTTTCAGTGTTTCAGTGCATAGTTACATTATATGTCTGTTGTGTTGGACATATTTATTTATGAAGTTTTAATTTTATTTGGCAATTTGTTTACAGAATACAACACAGAAACAAACAGCTACTAAATTATTTACATATGTTTTTGCTTTATAATATATGTATATCTCCTTTTGCTTTATAATAAAACTTTGCTTTATAACATATGGATAGCATCTTTACCATTGAAATATCTCTACTCTAAATTTTTATAACCTAAATAAAATTTCAAACAGAAAATGAAAGACAAATTTTCAATGCATTTTGATTTTTTGTAAATCTTAAACAAAATGACATCAATGCAGAATAATCAAACATGAAAATCTTCATTTATTGCGATGACAAAAAATACTAGATGTAAACAAGAGTTTTACATCTCTTACTAATTTACAGATTAAAAAATCTTGTCATAAATTAATCTAAGACAAAAAATACTGTTTCAAAATAAACTGTAAAAAATTTTTTGATTCTCAGCTAAGTTTTAATACGAGAATTCATGTTCATCACCATTTTATATTCATTAAAAGCATCTTCAGACTTAAGGAAAATGGAAAATAAGCTTTTTTTAAAACTGTATAGTCTGTCTCAAAAGTTTAAGCACAAGCATAAAATATCGATTTTTAATGAATTATAAAAAGTTAGAATTAATAACATTTTTTTATTTACATATTTCGATATATTATTTAAATAAACGATAGAAAAAATAGAAAAAAATAAATTACATAATTTTAAAAAATACAATTTAAAAAAAAGTTATAAAAAAACTGTCTCAAAAGTTTATGCACAATGTCAAAAACAAACATATTTATAATTTTTACAGAACTTTTAGTAACAATTTTTTTTACTATGTTTTCGGATTAGTTCAAATAAACGTGCTTTCATCGAAATTATTACTTTTTGTGGGGTTTCTGGTGGCAAAGAATACCAAACTTTCTCAATAGCCTCTTGGAGTTCTTCAATAGAGTCATACTGCTTTCCATTGCCTAAACTTGGCGGGTTAAAGTATTCCAGACATTCTCAATCGGGTTTAAGTCTGGGCTTAAAGCTGGCTAGTCAAGTACTTTATCATTTTTCTGAAAAATCCAAAGTTTTGTAGAATGGGATACGTGGATTGAGGCATTGTCTTGCAGAAAAGTTCATTCAAAACCCACCAAAATGTCACCGAATGGAAGCAAATGGTGGTTTAGGGTCTCTTGAAACTTTTTTCACTCTTCTCTTCCTTTTAGAAAAGCTAGAGAGGGCTGGCAAATGTCCCAAATGCCCCCCTAAACCATAACGGATTTACCGCCTTGCTGCCTGCTGAAAAATGTCCTTCGGTTCTTGCATAACTCATGCCAATACGCCTTCCAACTATCAGGGCCATCTAAGTTCCACTTTTCTCATCGCTGAATAAAACAGTAAGCCATTTGTCCCCGTAGGTCATGTGTTTTTTAGCCCAGTTCATTCTTACCTGTTTGTGATGTAATTTAAGAGACGGTTTGCGAGCCAATTTCTTTTACATGATGCAATCACACGCTTTAATACGTTTATTTACAGTGTCTTTGGGCATCTGTACTCTGAAATTATTTTTAATTTGCCGTATGGGGGCATATTTTGTCTAAATACCAATCTCCGTATTTTCCGATCAATCTGAACAGTCGTCATACGTGGTCGTGTGCATCTTGGTTTCCACTTAAAATTATCATTTCTAGAAAGTACTTGATATATACATAGCTTTGATCAATTTAAAGCTTTTGCAATTTCAGAAAAAGTTTTATTTTGAGATTTCAATTTAAAATCTTTCAAAATCTCATATTTTGTGAATTCTTTACACTTTGTCATGTTTAAAACATTAGGAAATAATTTCTCCACCTTTTATACTTGTATAAAAGTGCAATATGATGTCATACAACGTCATTACACAATACCAATCCCGTATTTCTAAAAAAATTTGCATAATGTGCTTAAACTTTTGAGACAGCGTTTCTTCAAGAAAAAAAGAAAAAAGAAATAAAAATAAATATATTTTTTATTTTAACTACCCAAAATGGCTTATTTTATTTTATTTTGATTAAATGTTGAGTGTTTATTGTAAATTAGCATAAAATATTTTCTTCTTCAATTATTTTAAACTAGATTTGCAGAGTGCTTAAACTTTTGAGACAGACTATATGTGATTACAGGGTTGCCACTCTAATCTTGAAAAAAAATTCCCTGTGTTTTCCCTGTACTGCAACGCGTTTATTCTATGTTGAGTGTGCAAAAATATATGCGTGTATGTGTATGTATGCCAGTTAACCACCTTGTAATTTCCCATTACCCAACTAATTGAGCAAATATAATACATTATGTAATATGAGCAAATAAAAATAACTCTTTAAAGTTATTACAGTTATTATTAAAATCCCACATTTTATGTTAATAATAAGAAAAACAGGAGAGCAATACTCAAGCATTCCAGCTAAGAAATACTTTGAAATATTTATCACTCAACTGCAAAAAAAAGTTGTTGAAGACAATATTGCAAGAACTGCAGAATTTGCAGAAAACAAAATTTTCTGCAATTTTTTTTTCTTTTTTCTTCTTTTTTTTTTCTTTTTTTTTTTTGCGATCTTACAACAAAAATTGCTGTTTAAAAAAAAAAAAAAAAAAAAAAAAAATATGGACAATTTTTGTCATAATTTTGTCAACGGCAATTTTTGGCAAAAATCGGCGTTTTTCATGCTTTTTTTGACAAAAATCGCCATTTTTTTTATATAGAAATTGCCGTTTTTTTCGACGAAAATCGCTGTTTTTTCGTTTTTTTAAAATGAAAACCACGTTTTTTTTCGCTATTCGATAAAGAAAATTGCCGTTTTTTTGCGATTCGATGAAGAAAATTGACGTTTTTTTTCTCGACTTTATGACGAAAATTGCCTTTTTTTTCGCAGCTTTTTGATAAAAATCATCGTTTTTCAACGATCTTTTGATGAGAACAGCATTTTTTCGCGATATTGTGATGAAAACAGCATTTTTTCGCGATCTCTTGACGAAAACAGCATTTTTTTTTGCAATATTTTGTCGAAAATCACGTATTTTTCTCGATTTTGAGATCCTTCGACGAAAATTGCATTTCTCTCGAGATTTTTTGGGGAAAATCGCGTTTTTTTTCGTGAAAATTTTATTTTTTTCAGGCGGTCTTTTGATGATATAAAAAAATCGGAGAAGCTAAAAATGACAAAAAAAGCGGAAAATCGCGTTTTTTTCGCGAAAATTCTATTTTTTTTCACGTGGTCTTTTGATGATATAAAAAAATCGGAAAAGCTAAAAATGACAAAAAAGCGGAAAATCGCGGATCCGCGAAAGAATCTCATGCCTGTTTTGAAATGACGCGATGGGAGAAACAGATGAGAAGGAGAAAGGGAAAGAACACTACGCAGATGGAAGGCATGAGAGGAGGTGCTCTGTGGATTCAACTATTCGCATGGCAAAGAAGGGGTGTAGGCAGACGCATGGAAGAGCCGCTTAAAGTGAATTTTCGCGTCGTTTTCCGGGATTTTCTTTCTTCCACGAATTTTATTAGAATTTTATTTTGAAAGCAGAAAAAAATTATGTTTGGATATAACAGGAAAAAAATTCCCTGTGTTTTCCAGGTTTTTTAGGATTTTTGAAAAATTCCCTGGATTTTCCCTGTTTTCAGAGGATATTTTGAAATTTCCTGTGTTTTCCCGGTTTTCCAGGTTTTCCCGGTGGCGTGGCAACCCTGGATTAGAAAGTCAATTTTACATATACATTGTATAGTTTTGTTAACAAACTCATAAAGCAATATCATGAACTTTTACATGAGTAAGTAGATAAACAAGAAAAAATATATATCTATATATTAAAACCTCTATAACAGACACTCCCGAATAGCGGACACCTCTATTTAATGGACAATTTACCGATTCCCACTCCCAAAATCTAAGTTTTTCTATGTTTAACCTCTCAATAACAGACATTCCGAATAGCAGACAATAATTTTTGCGATAAAATATAAGAAATTCTTTTTTAACTAAGAAAAAAAAAGTAAAAAACCTCTAAATTTCTCAGGGCAATGTGTCGAAATTTCGTGATCACAGATAAATGTAGAGTGGGGGCTGGGTCCCACCCGGGCCTTCCCTATCACATCCAGTATTAAAATCAGGGGATGGATTACCTCCCGGAACATCACAATGCCCCCCTCCCCACCAGAAGATTTGAGATTTTATGCTTTTAGGAAGTGGCAAAATACAGTCAACAAAGACACCTATTTTTTTTTTTTTTGATAATTTAAGAAAATTAATACTATTGACATGGTTAAAACTTCAAATTGAAAAAAAATCTTAGCAATCTTTAAATGCTAAAAAAATGTATTCAGATTTTTTTCGTATGAATGTAATAAACAGTGTATAAAGCAATGTACTAATTTATTGCTTAAATAATAGTATTATTTTCTGATTAATTATATAGTAGAACTTTAGGACATATAAAAGTCAATGAATCTTTAAGCATTTCTTAGCAATTTTTGAATCTTCGAGGTTTTTCCCAATAGCGGACACCTCTGAATAGTGGACAGTTTCCGCGCTTCCGAGGTATCCGTTATTTGGAGGTTTTACTGTACATAAACAGAAGTGCAATACCAAATTATCTTTTAAAAAATATTTTTATAAATTAACACAAAATACATTAAATTTTATTAAGGGAATGTTCTTATCCATTTTTAAATGTCATTTATTTAATTCTATAATGTTTGCTAATAATAGACTGTATGATGGAATGTTTAATTGATGAAGACGATCTTACATTCACCAAAACTCAACTTGGAATTTTAAAAATAATTTAAAATAACTAGTTATAGCAGTTTTAAACTCCGTTAAAAGCAAAACAAAACCACATGATCTGAAAATGGGATGGGATTGGTTTGACATCATTACACATGAAATGTTGATTCTTTCTATTCGTCTGCTTTGTGATTGAAGGCTGTTTTCCATTGCTTTCCATTTGCTATCTACAGCAAACATCTTTTAAAGAATCATTTACACAAAAACGAAATCAAATTAGAGTCAGAACATTATTTTATTTAGCATATCCAAATATAATGTACTATTAATTTATACATTTGTATTGATTTTCATTTAGAAAAGTGCTGAAGGTAGTTGGGTTATAAAATACAAAATTATACCTTCTGGAAATAGCTTCTTTTCTTTCAAATTTATTTTAAGGGCATAAAAAATTAATTTCATTTGGGTAAAGATACAAGGAGCTAAAGCTAAAAGGCATATTTATTTTTTACTTACTCTGATTTACTTAAAAGAATAAAGAATGATAGTTTTATCAAAAAATAAATCGTATATAAAATCGTCTTTATCTACTTTTTGAAATGTATTATTTCCTTAATTCATTGTAATGCTTAATAATTCATTTTGTTATGAATAAAATTTCTTGTTGTGCAAGTTATATTACAAATAAAAAATTAATTCGAATTTATTATGAGAAAATTAAAGTTTCAACAATAGTGTAAAAAAACAAGAAAAAAATTTAATACTGACTTATCAAATAAAATTTTAAATTAACTACTGTCAATAATAACTGCGTACTCATAGATCAGAAACAAATTCCTATAACACATATGTGGCTAAATTTATAAATATTGTCTTTTATTTTTTTATGTGCTTACTTAAAAATAAGTATTAAAGCAAAAACTTATGATTGCAGTTCATTTTTTACTTTTTATTTTCAAAAAATGTCCAATATAATGAGATAATTTGGCATGGTTATCAACCCCCCCACCCCACCCTCTTTTTAACACATTTGGAAGAAAATATAGGCTCGTGAATATATTTTGATGAAAAAATATTTGCTCTATTTCTGTTTTAATATATGGAAAGAAAAGCAAAGCATTATTTAAACTATCATTTAGTATTTTTAAATTGAGTTTTCAACTTATAATCATTGTTCATTTATTATGAAAGTGTTAACTTCAGGCATGAAAGGAGGAAATGAGAAAAAAGGTGGAAAATTTTCTAAACAGTGGCACGAAACTTGCATAATTTAAGTGTCATGTTAACAGCTATATATACAATCATACTAAATGTAACTGCATATATTACTGGTTTTTATTTTAATAACTTAAAAAGTATTAAAATTACTCTTTACTTCAGACATACATCTTGAAAAAGGTATCCCAGAAATTACCCTCAAGTGATATATAAATAGTACAAAATATTCTATTCCAAAAAAATTCCTTTCACTTTAAATTTTTAATCTAAAAAAGTATTCTTGAAAGACATTTTGAACATCTTTATTTACATGACTTTCAGATGCTTATATGATATAAGTTCACCTTTCATTTTATGTCTCTTTTTCATGGCAATTCAAGAACAAACTAAGGATTTGATTAGACAAAATGCTAGATTACAAATTTTTACAGAGAACCCCCCCCCCCCCTCCGAATATCCTTCTAAAATCTTCTTTGCATTTGTGCACCAGAGAATGTCCAATTTTTTTTTTTAGGTGGAATTTCACCTTTAGGAGGAACTCTTTCATGCCTGCTTCATTTCAAAATATTCATATGAAATTGTTACAATCAGTTATGTAAATAATAGAAATCATTTGTAAAATATTTTTAGTAACAGGCCTGTGTTATGTTCAAACAATAAACTGCTCTATTAAAGTGTAACATAGATATCTTGAAACTATTATCAAGCATCCTTTGATTAATAAAAAAATTAATGATGTGTGTTTAAAATATGTGTTCTTAGTGAAGAATGTAAATAAAAAGTAATTTATTAAAGTAACTTTTAAATATGTGATATGTAGTTATTATACAATATCATATGATGTCAGAAGTAAAAATTTTTTGTAATTTTTTATACTGATTTATCTGAATTATTTATGTGACTTCCCTGCCTCCTGCTATTAAAAAACAAAACACACAAATAGATCTAATACAGCCTGAAAAAACCTACTGAGTTGGGGGGTTTTTTATTATAAAAAACATGGGTTTATATGCAACCTTGTGAAGGATTGCTGAAAAAATGAGATTTCTGTCAAAGGATCATGCAAAGGATGTGAATCCATTCAGAGGATAATGGACTGTCAAAGGATAAAGTTAGACATTTTATTTATTGTATTACACCCAGTATTTATTAATTAGAAAATTAAAAAATAACAATAAAGGATTTTTTTTTTTGTTGAAGTCATACAACATGGCCAGATAATAAGGGATATTGAAAGGAGAAATAAGTAAAATTTTGTACTTTCAAAGGAAGTAGCATAACTTGCGACATATAGTACTATACAACGTATAGTATATAAACTTATGACATCTTTCTTAAACTTTCTCAATGAACTTTCTGAATCAGAACTGCTGTCGCTGCTGATGCTTGACTTTTTTTTTTTTTGCAGATCTGCAATTAATAAATATAACACAAATGTAAGAATTATTTTTTAAAAAAAAATCTGACTTTGAGTCTGTCAAAAAATTATGGAAAAAACATGAATTTCATCAAAGGATCAAATTTTGAGAAATAAAGATATTTTAGTAATATGAATTTAATATAAAAATAATTGATAAATGAAGTAGATAATTTTTCCAATAAACAGGTCACTTTTAAGACACATGGTAATTTAGCTTGATTGTATTACACCCAGTATTTATTATGTTAACACGATATTTATTAATTAGAAAATTAAAAAATAACAATAAAGGATTTTTTTGTTGAAGTCATACAACATGGTCGGAAAATAATAAGGGATATTGAAAGGAGAAATGAGTAAAATTTTCTACTTTTAAAGGAAGTAGCATTTTATATAAACTTACGACATCTTTCTTAAACTTTCTCAATGAACTTTCTGAATCAGAACTGCTGTCACTGCTGATGCTTGACTTTTTGCAGATCTGCAATTAATAAATATAACACAAATATAAGAATTATTTTAAAAAATCCTTAATAATTCAGCTCGCCTTACAAAAAAGTCAAACTGCAGAAGTGATAAATGGTCTCAAATGTACTTTAAAGTGATATTACAAGAAAACTTTCAATAAAAGATTACAAAAAAATTATTATTAAATTAAAAAAATAAAAAATAAAAAAATAGCAAAGTTATGCTATACATATATACATTATTATTGAATAATATTAACTACTTGAACATATTATATAAACTTACAGCATCTTTCTTAAACTTTATCAATGAACTTTCTGAATCGGAACTGCTGTCACTGCTGATGCTTGACTTTTTTTGCAGATCTGCAATTAATAAATATAATAGAAATGTAAGAATTTAAGGAAAAAAAAAAATTAAAAATTCAGTTTACCTTAAAAAAAAATTCAAACTGCAGAAGTGATAAATGGTCTCAAATGTACTTTAAAGTGATAGTACCATGCAAAAAGTGGATCAAAGAAAAAAGGGAGGAAATTTTTTTTCGACTTCAGATGCCAAATATAAAGAGAATCTAATGACGACATATTATAGATTACAGTGCAGTTTTAAATTTTACATAAACATGAAAATTACAAGAAGTTTAATTTAAAAAAAAGTAAATAAATAGAATTTTTCTTTCCAAAAATTACACAACAAATGTGTATTCCTTGATAAAACAGGTGGCCTTAGTACCAGGGGTGATTCTGGGTGAAAAAAAAATTTCGAAAATTCACGCCGCATTTTCGTAAATTGGCGGCGAGGAGGGGGAGGGGGAGGGGGAGAGGCGGCCATTTTTTTAATGAAATTTGTGTTTTTTGACGATCATCAGACAAATGTTGCATTTTTACGTGATCTTTTCTCGAAAACAGCTTTTTATCCCTGCGATCTTTCCACGAAATCTGCCTTTTTTTCATGATCTTTTGACAAAATCGGCATTTTTCCCATGATCTTTTGACAAAATTGGCGTTTTTCCCGTGATCTTTTGACAAAATCGGCGTTTTTCCCGTGATTTTTTTTTTTTTTTTGATGAAATCGGGTTTTTTTATTTTTCCAATGATCTTTTGACAAAATATTTTAAAGCGGTCTTTTATCCAAAACAGCGTTTTTTTCTGCGATCTTTTGGAAAAATATTTTTAAGTGGTCTTTTATCGCAATTGACATTTTCCCGCGGTCTTCAGGTGAAGTCAGCGTTTTATCTGCGATATTTGGGTGAAATTGCCTTTTTTTTTTAGCGATGCACACAGAAAATTCGCGTTTTTGAGCTATCTTTTGACAAAGTTCGTTGACAAAAACATTGATGAAATTATCATTTTTCCACGAAATATTGACGAAATGTGTACTTTTCCAGCGATCCTTTCATCAAATTTGCATTTTTCCATGATTTTTTTTCCGCTTGCAAAACCGTACAAGTTGGCAACTATGCTGAACTAATAACCCAATTTCAAAGATGCTTTAAATTTTCGGAAATTTCGGATGAGAATCACCCTTAGGGTTTGAAGGGAAGTACGCTTAAAACTGCAAAAAAATACCATAAACAAGATTTGCGGACTGTGATATGAATCTCTGTGTTTAGTTTATCGTAGCCTTTTTATTCCTTTCTTCATTTAAGCAGCGAGAATTCCTTAAATATAAGTCTGTATTTTTGATTTTACGATTGCACATTGTGAGTTTGACGTTCTTTGCCGTTTTGTCAGAGCGCGCTGTCCGCTTGCTGCTGCGTCGCGATGTATTATGATGACGTCACGGTAGGCTTTGATCCGACCTCGCTTCTTCATTGCGCCGATTGCATCACATAAGGGCATTCCGTTGCGTGCGTAAAACAAATTGAAATAATCCTTTTAAAATGATTTCTTTTAATTTGCCTTTTAAGAGAGTGACGAAATATTAATTCTCTAATCAATTTAAACTTAGCGTCCTTTTACTTTTGACTCCCCGTAGAATGCATTTAAATACTAAACACGGTTAATTTTAAATCAGAATTAAGTCTGATGACAAGTTAAAGGAATGTAGATTGGAACGGTAGCCGCCGGCCGTGTTGCAAGAACAACTCGTAATATAATTTCACCTGTTATAGAATTCTTACAGGTTTTCCCGTATTCATTTTAAGTTAACTGATGGGCTGCTCCTTCAAGTGCATGTGAATTAAAATCTCTCCGAAACATTTTTGCAGATCTTAGGGTCGGTGACCAAAGTTAATTTTCCTGACAAGAATATAATAAAGAAGTGGATGTTCTCTTCAAAGTCTGTCTTTTTTACGGCTTCTGTCTTCATTCTTCAGTCATCGTATCTCAAGTAAGAATTATCCAACTTTATGTTATTAATCTAGATTATCTTGATCTTAAAAATAACGATCACGTTAACAAACTTAACGACACAACGCAACAACACCTTTAACTTTTTTTTTAATGGCACATTTGGTGCCTGTGACTCTAAAGAACAAGAGTTATTGCTTTTCAATGCATGGAAAGAAAAATAAAAATTCCCGTAAATTCAATATTTTGCCGTAAATGCAATATTTTTTTCATTCTTTAAAATCTGAGAAGCGTTCTTGAATGAATCTTAGTACTGGAATTTTATATTAACGATCGATGTACTTTTGATTCTGAAAACTGCACAAAATTATTTTTTTGCATCTTGCTGTTTCTAAATGATGTATTTAAAATCAAGAAATTTATTATTCAGATTGCAGTACGATATTTAGAATGTAAATTGAAGATTTATAATAAAATTTTTATGTTCTAAAAAAAAAAAAAAAAAAAAAAAATGTGATTTAAAGATTTGTGCTCCTTTTTCCACTTTGATGTCTCATGAAGAAGTTTAGTGATTATGCAGTGAATTTATCCATATTTTGCTGAGCTTCTCCTGTATTTTTCGAAGTTGGTTTATGAAGCAAAAATTATTATTATTCTATTTCATAATCAATAGCTGTTACAGAATAACTGGGTTGTAAAGATTTATAGAACTATTTAGAAAGTTTATTGTTCTGTGGTAAAGAAAATGCAAAAGGTCAAGAAGATTTTGTTCATTTACTTAGTGCTAAAATTTTTTATGTGTACCAATTACTAATATAGTGCCTTTTCTTTATATAACCCAATTTCTACAAAGTTAAATATGCCTCAGAATTTTTTTTTCTCTCTCAATTTTCTGCAAGAAATTTTTGTTAATTGTGAAGATATTTTTTTATGAAGAAATTATTCTTTATAAGCACCATTCATGAAAAGGTATGCAACCCAAGCTTGTTTTCATCAATAATCTATGGACGTTTGTGCAGCTAAAATATGATCAACTTCAAATGATTTTGCATTAGTGGCTCATCATGCATAATTCTTTGAGGTAAATATTTTTTTCGGCTTTTTCACAGATTCGTCAACATGCATGACATTCCTCATCAGATTTGATTCTCATGTTGCTCTATAAAAAGGAACGAGAGCAGCATTATTTTTTTTTATTCTTGAGAAGAAGTAGGCATGGGGCTACTTCATTCCTGTTAATGATCACATCAAATGCCTTATCACATCAGCTTTGCTAACATTATGAAATCTTTATTTACCTGCCTTTATTTTATTTTCCTGCAATAAAGTCTCTGCTTCATTTTCAACAATTTCTTTACTGAAGAGGTTGGACATCCACCTATGTGTTACATCCATTTGTGTTGACCTCTTCTCTAGTGATGTCGTTGTTGATTGTTTTACAGTGGAAGATTAATATTATAATCCCATACTTATCAGAAAAATTACTGTTTCATATTAACTTTAGTAAAATTTATGCTTTGTTTTCAATTTTGAAGTGAATGTTGAAGAAGAGTCATGAGCATGTTAGTGTCACATATCCTTACAATGCCTGATTCAATTTTATATTCCTCAAGGTCTGTTTGTGAAGCTAAGAATATTCTCCAGCAAGCACAATTATTTTTCTCTGGTAACTGTATGGCTAAACTTGATTATAGAAGATTTGTTAATGGGCCTTTTCTTTTGTGAGAAGTATTATCCTTACTAAAGGGAATGGTTCAAGTATCTGCTCCTAGAAATCAGTTTTGCTGTTTTTGAAAATTTTCTTTTTACTTTACTATTTTCAAATGAAGATTTTAATTATTTTGAAATATTATTAAAACCACTTACCTTTAATATATCTGTTGATTTTGTGTGTTTCATTAGAGATACCTGCAGTTACAAAACTTGCTATACAGGAATTCTCAAGATCTCTTTATTTATTGTCTAAATTCCCCATATTCTTATTATTGCAGTTAGGTTTTATTTTTAAATATACCCAAAGTCTCTAAATTTTATTTTGTCATATGGCTCATTTTTTTAAAATTACAAATACAATGAAATTTTTTTTATAAAGAATTATTATTATGAAGAAATTTGAAATTCAAGTTATTCTATATAAGAAGTTATAGAGATAAGAAAAGCACCGTTCTTAGTACTATTTAACAGCGCCTTTTAAACAGAAGTGTTCATGGTGAATCTTCAAAATTACTAAGAAATTTCATGGAAGTGCTTATTACTATCATCAATTTTGTCTACTACCTTACAGGTGTTTCAAATTTTTGTTTCTTTTTTAATATACCAATAATGTGTCTTCAAACAACTCATCATGGTGTGTGATATGTTTTAGTACAGTGTCTTCAGTGCTTCTTTTAAGTGCACCACCATAGTTCATCATATTACTGCCTGCAATGTGTGCCATATGTGTCTTCAGTGTGTTATAAGGTACCTTAAATATGTTTCAATTTAGTGACAATACTTCCGCTAACTATTTTTTTTTTATAAACTAAATGACTAATTCACCCAGTGCTTTTACAACCATTTGTTGTTTATAACAAGAGCTTCTTTACATCTGTACAATATGCTATTTTTTTCCCTTTCTGTCTGTTGATTATTTAGTTAATTACCTTCTACATGGATCACAGAAATATCTTGGAGATTATATTCCATCTGTATTTTATATTTTTATATTAACATGTTTGCAGGGTTCCTGGATATCATGGTATTTTCAAGGCTAATTCTGTTTTGCTCTGCAATACTTTTCTGATTTTGACAGTTATTTAATTTTAATTTTGACAGTTCTTTAAAATTAATGTAAAGTAATTTTGTTTCATCTTTCATACAGATATAGAAATTTTAACTTTACTTTGTTAAATTATGCAAGATTCAAGCTTAATATTTTTATGGTACACTTGCTTGGTAATTTTTAAACTTTTTACTCGATTATGACAAATTAAAAAAGAGTTACTATTATTAATGAAATTTTAAGTCCTAGGTTGTCTGAATATACCAGATAAAAGATTTTCAACTTTAGCTGCTTTCTTATTGCAGCTTAGTTTTATAATTTTAAGTTATTGTTTTCCTAGGCAGTCAGAGTATATTCAGAAGATACTCTTGATTTTATGTTGCTTTACTTTTGCAACTTTATAAATTTTGAGTCATTAAGTGTACGATTAATCTTATTGAATTCAAAATTTTGGATGATTTCTTTTGGCTAAAAGAATTATTTAGCTAGTGGATTATTTTTGTTTTATAAAATATATGAAAACTTAAATATGATTTTTTTTTAGTGCATATTATGTATACAAATAGTATAAAAAGAAAGCACAACTCTAGATGAACTTTTACCAGCGCATTTATACATATCTTTAATTCATCTAGTAAATTAATAAAGTGCTTCATGACTTAAACAACCTGATTATGACTTAAAAATATATGTGTACATATCTGTTTTTTTTTCAAGTGTGTTCCATACTTCCATTTACAGCTGTCATCATGTAGAGAGAAGGGAAATGATAGTATCTCATGATTATAAATAATCATCTGTTCAAAGTTCATTTTGTCTTATCTCTTTCTTTAACAGCAGTCTGACAGTTCTGATTCTATATGTCTACAATGTTTAGTTATACCAGTGTACCATTTCAAATCATATTTCCGAACAGTATGGTGATACGTGTTTTTTTAGATGTATTCTTGTCCATAATTGCTTTGGATGTGAAATGTATTTCTGTGTACGGCCTCAGGAGCCTTGGGAGATGAAAGCCACCTGAGACCGTGTGCATCTATGACTTTATACAGCCAAAAACTTTAGCACTATGTGACCGGAATTTAAAGAGAAAATACCTGAGAAATAGATAATAGGTTGTTATTAATGTATATATGTATCTATTTGTGTTCGCAGATATGTTGGTGGTTTATGGGGTAATCATTGATATGGTTGTGAACTTAGTATTTACATGTGTATATATATTTTTTTTTGTTTGTTTACAGCATTGTTAATGGTTTCTAGTGATTGGGTGGAGACTATTAACTTGTTATTGAATTTCAATAGATTTAATTGTATATTATACGATTCTTCTTCTTATTTTTTTTCATAATGATTCTAGAAATTTTTATTTAATTCTTGGTACATGGTATGGTAATTAAACATAGATATATATTTCTCGATTGTGTCAAAGTGTTACTTTATGTATATGAAAGTAGTTTATTATTTTTTTGGTGATCACCATTCCTTCATTTTGAAAGAAAACCATGGTATATGTAAAGTTTATAATTTAAGAAATAAGTGTATAGGCCTAATAAATAAGTGTGACTATTAATATGCTTTAAACCTTTGTCATGACAGATCTTTTGATTGAAGTGACGGCTTTTTGCTGTGGGGTACTTTGTGTGATTGAGTAGAGCACGACTCAGTTGCTCAATGTGTCTCGCATGTGGTTGGTTGTTTATTTTAATTGATTGAATTTTAAGGTGTACACAAATCATGTCATTTAAAAAAAAAAAAAAAAAAAAAAAAAAAAAAAAATTGAATTGATATTTGGCTAGTTATTAGAGTTATAGAAAATACTCTATTTTATATCATATATAAACTTATGAAGTCCTAGACAAAAGTCAAACCCACAAGATTTTTGACTTTTTGTTGCTCCTGTAATTGCAACTTTTTCAGAAGTTAATTCTGTTATTTGGTACCAAAAATATTTAAAATTATGACTAGTCAATGATCTCACTTTTGTCTGTTAACTTAAAATGTGTTAACATGTATTATTTGTCAAATATGATAATTTTTTTGAGATCACATGAAAATTTTGCCATTACTGTATTTTTGGCATTTTACTGTATACTTAACATATTGTATACTTTTTGACCTATGAATGTACTCTATGCAATGTACATTCTTTCTCTCTCTCACTTTTGGTCACCGGTCCTTCCTTTTTAGCAGCACTTTGACATTGATCTTAACTATGAAAATCGTTTAAATTGGCTTTTAATTGATTTTTTTTCAGACTGGCATTTCAAAATTTTGTCATCCCATTTTCTGTAAAAGGTCTTCTTCATTTCACCTTTTACATCCCTGGTCTTACAAAATTTTGTTCGGTCTTTGGGGGTAATGTGATATGAATCTCACAGTGTTTTGTTTATTCTAGCATTTTTATTCCTTTCTTCATTTAAGCAGCGAGAATTCCTTAAATATAAGTCTGTATTTTTGATTTTACGATTGCACATTGTGAGTTTGACGCTCTTTGCAGTTTTGTCGGAGCGCGCTGTCCGCTTGCATGGTAGGCTTTGATCCGCCCTCGCTTCTTCATTGCGCCGATTGCATCACATAAGGGCGTTCCATTGCCAGCGTAAAACAAATTGAAATAATCCTTTTAAAATGATTTCTTTTAATTTGCCTTTTAAGAGAGTGACGAAATATTAATTCTCTAATCAATTTAAACTTAGTGTCCTTTTACTTTTGACTCCCCGTAGAATACATTTAAATACTAAACATGGTTAATTTTAAATCAGAATTAAGTCTGATGACAAGTTAAAGGAATGTAGATTGGAACGGTAGCCGCCGGCTGTGCTGTGCGCATTTGGCGAATCGCAAGAACAACTCGTAATATAATTTCGCCTGTTATAGAATTCTTAAAGGTTTTCCCGTATTCATTTTAAGTTAACTGATGGGCTGCTCCTTCAAGTGCATGTGGATTAAAATCTCTCCAAAACATTTTTGCAGATCTTAGGGTCGGTGACCAAAGTTAATTTTCCTGACAAGAATATAATAAAGAAGTGGATGTTCTCTTCAAAGTCTGTCTTTTTTACGGCTTCTGTCTTCATTCTTCAGTCATCGTATCTCAAGTAAGAATTATCCAACTTTATGTTATTAATCTAGATTATCTTGATCTTAAAAATAACGATCACGTTAACAAACTTAACAACACAATGCAACAACACCTTTAACTTTTTTTTAATGGCACACGGACATCCTCAAAATTCTCTCTCTCAAAGAGAAAGCGGGAGGGGGGGGGGGAATATAAATTAAAAGAAGTGGGCGCCGATTACAGATGTTTGACAGCTGAACCATTTAGCCGATAAGTAAGAAATCTTTGCTGTCAGTTGCACTTACAAAAAAGCAACATGACTTTAAATTTGACTTTAAATTATAAAAATTAAGACCCTGCTTTTAAAAACAGGGTCCTTATAACAAACCCTTCAAAAATATATAATAAGTCACTATTCTTTCCGAATTTATTTAATAAAATTCTTTCAATAAGTAATAAATAAATAAATAAGCATTTTATTTTACACCGAAAATTCTAAAATACGAATTCCAAAAAAATAATTTGAAAGCATCGTTTCACAAAAATGTGTGCAGTGCTGAGTTTGCATGCATAAAGTTAAATGCTTTATCTTACAATAATTTATGGCCTTGCGCATACGCTACACTGTGATTAAAGACTTAATAGGCATTAAAATTATAAATACCAAATATTCTAAACTGAGAAATTAAAGAGATACTTCCCCAGGGCCGAAACTAGCCTTTTTTGCATCCGGGACAAACATGGTTTTTGGCATCACATCCTCCGCAAAGTGTATTTACAAAGAGAATTTTACTAATTTTATAATAGCCAACTTACTTAATTTAAAATATGTAATATTGAATTACGTAATTTGCTTCGTGAAATATCGATTTGTTAAAATTTTGCAAACGGAATCAGAAAGAATCAGGAAAAAAATCTGTTTTATGTAGGATCCTTATTCTATATCATCCTTAGATTCTTCTATGTTTTGGCCAAGAGAATACAGACATAAGAAAAATTGACACATAATATCTGCACTTGGCACCCCTACGTTCTAAAGCCTGGGACACATGCCCATCTGGCCCTCCCCGTTAATTTTGGCACTGTACTTTACTCACATGGACAACGTTGATATTAGAGGGGCACCCCCCCCCCCCCCCTCCCCGGAATTCTATGCTGCCTCCCAGAGAAGAAAAAAGTATTAGATCTAAACTACACAGTTCGCTAATGATAATCCTAAGAAAGAATTTTTTTAATATCCTTCCGAAATGAAAAACATTGATATCAACCTGACCCAGTGAAATCAGGCTACCTGCCTGATCTGATGATTTCTGAAAGAAAATATCTAAAATATTTCTTCAAATAAGTTTTTCTTAAACCGTGATTTATCATTGCAGAAAAACAAACAATTCAAGTATCAAAATAATAGTTATTCTGGAAAACAAAACAACTGAAAAACTAGTAGCGAAACACTTATCACTGTTTTAAAGCACATTAATCCAGATTAAATCATACCTCTCCCAATATTTTCTTTCTGTTCAGCATCGCAGTGACCTATGGACCCATGACTTATGAGCACTGCTTACTCGGAGTATACAGGAAAAAAAGAAAGAAAAAAAACATACTTGCCTGTTCACAAAGTTAAGGACCGGGAAAAAATAACTACTCTGAAGTTAAACTTTATTCCCAGAACTCCCTTTTCTTTTCTCCCACTTGCGGTTTACTGACAATCGGAAACGAGGGCTATACAATGGTCAGGGGAGATCACTAAGGAAAGATTCCTGGGCTGCTCTTGGATTGAAGTTGAACTGAAAAACTTAAGGTGCCGCCTGCTAACCGCAAAAAAAACTGTGCGTGTCTGCAGCCTTACTTCCCATTTTCGAAAAATAGATTTTCGCCCCGCGAAATGTGCTGCATCTGAAGTTCCTGAATGTAAATTGACAGCTGACTTTGATCAGCGGCGATTTAGTGGGTGAAAAGTCGAGAAGTTATCAGAAACTCCCCCCAATATTTTCTTTGCATTTTTGCATCGATCCAGAGAATGGCCAAAATCATCTTCAAAAAGGCGGAAGTCTTTCATCCATGTAATTTATTCAAGCATATTTCTTAAATATGTACACCGCTAGCAACCCCTGAATTCCCCAACACTGCTTATAATACATATGCATTACTCAGATTCAGGTACCACTCTATAAGTATATATGTAAAATTTTGTTTTCACATGTTAACATTTCACTTTCTTTTAATGAAATGTGTGATGTGTGAGAGAAATGGGGATGGGCTGGGAAAGTCCATCCAAATGTAGCCGAATATGCCAAAGATAGCAATATTAAAAATACATATATTCATTTGATCTTTATCAACGAATATGCTCACCTTTGTCAGTTGAAATTAATACCAATCGTATATAAAAAAAGGATTATAAAAGAGGGACTTTTTTTTACTTATACTTTCTACTCTAAAAATTGTTTGCAGCTTCACAGCCATTTGGCTTTTTTTTTTTTTTTTTTTTTTTTTTTTGGGGGGGGGGGGGGGGGGACTACCGTGGTTTAGAACATAATAAATTCAATATTGTTGCAACTTTTAACAACAAAGAGAATTCAACAATTTATCAACTGTCTTGGGCTAACGGAAAACCCTGTTAAAATTAATGTATTGATTTATAATTAACTTCTAAAAATATTAAAACAATGTATTGTCGCTGGAAGCATACCTCAGTGCATATTTTTTGTATTTCTTAATTTATCTGAAAGTGGGTGAAAAATCAAATGCACAATCCTATCCTTACATGCGAAAACCAAATTAAATAAAAAAAAAATGTACAAAAAAATTAAATTGCCGTTTTAATATTATTTGCTTACGAATAACTTTTGAATCTATGTAGTACTTTTTATTTGTTTGAAATGTAGTTTTTCAGAATGTCCTGCTTTACATTTATCAGACTCTGAACACATTAAGTCTTTTTCTCAATGCTCTTTCATTAAATAATAACAATAAAGAAAATTTTTGAGTACCTTGTTAAAGAAAATAGTATTTTCATTTTGAAAATAAGCATTGTCCTATAGAAAACTACAGAATTTGAGCTTATTGTTCAAGTTCAGGAGGACACTCTTTTCAATTTTGAAAATGGACATCTCATTATACATAATCGGTATGGATTGGCTATTAATTTAGAAATAAAAATTAACATAAAGCCAAAGAATAAAGAAAGTGTTTATTGATTATGAATAAATATTCAAACGTATTTCATTCTTTCAATCTCAGGCATCCCCTGACTTACATATTATGCGAGTTATGCAGATTTGCAATTATGTAATAAATCTCAAACATTAGATTGTGTAAATATTATATAATAAATATTTCACTTTCTTACAAAATTGTGAGCAATTACAAATTGATTTATATTTGTAAAATTCAAATTATGTAAAAGTTTACAGAGCGCATTGCTTATGTATTTGGGAGAATTCCTGTTTCTCTCTTTTAGTTCTTTTAACTTCTGTTAAAATACTGTTAATTTATAACAATTATAAATAATACAATTCATAAACAAAATACTGAGTTGTTATCTGCAGGTTTATAAAGCATAAAATTTTCAATCCCAAAGTCTGATGGAGTTCATAAAACTGACAGTATTTAAAATAATTACTTATTATTTTTTGTTCGCATGAAACATTTTTGAAAAATTATTAATTCTTTTGTGTGTATAATTATCTAAAGATTCTGTAAGGCTACTTTAAAGCTACCTGAAAAAATTGCTTTCATTCTGAATTTATCTGTTTTCGGATCCAAAAATAGCTTATTTAACAATTGAAAAAATAAAACATTTAATGAAAGCAGGACAAATTCTCTTTTTAAATATAAAATATAAATACAAAAACATTTCTATAAGTTGCCCAAACCTACTCGATAGTGAAAGAAATGCTATTTGAACCAGTTTGTGAAATTAATTGCTGTGAAATATTAATAAGAAAAAGAAAAATATGTTATTCTATAAAATACAATTGTAGTATAAACTTTTATCAATATTTTAAAATGAAAATTCTTAGAACAACGAGGGGAAAAAATCTCTCTCCAATTCACAATATTATTTATTTATAACAGCAATTTACAATGCTTTTAGTTTGTTCTAAAAACTATTTTTAAGAAAAGAAAGAAATGATTGAGCATAACCCAAGCTATCCTTATAGAGAAGTACAGGGGAAAATAAGGCATAGGTTTGTTTTCATGTGCAGTGAAGTCAAAACCACTTTCGTCATGTGATGTGGCTTTTTCCCCACAGAAATAAAAATTGCATTTTTAAAGTTAATTTAATGGATTTTCTGAGTTTCAAAAAAACATAAAAATGGTATCAAAATGCTTGTACGTTTGTACTCTATAAAATGCAAGTTAAATTGAAAAACGTGCAATTTCCCCATAAAATGCTTAAAATTTTGTCTAAACAAATGTTAATTTGGATTTTGTATATGTATTTGAAAAACTACCTTGTTGTAAGTTTTTTTTTCTTTTTTTCACAATCATCAAAATAAAAGCTATATCATTATATTAAGCAAATTAATAACCATTTTACAATATTTCAATGCATTGAAAATACATGTTTCTTTTTTAAATTAAAAAAAAAAAGGAATAAATTTTGAAAAATTTTGTGTCTTGTTTCCCATTATATGGACCCTATTTTTATTTTATTATTTTTTTTAACCAAGTGTGATTTGAGTTCAAGAAAGTAAGATTTGATGTCAAATGAATAAACAGATATGAAAACAAATTTGATGGGCTTTTATACTCCTTTTTTATGTATCTATATATATAAAATAATTATTTTTTAGTATTGTTTGCATAGAAAAATAGAGAAAATGTATTCTTTTATTAAATATATCATAAATATTGAAAACAGGGCTTGAAATTCAAATTTTCAAAGAAGGGGAGTCTCCCTACCAACATTTATAAATGGAGGGGAGTTTGGCTGTTTGGGAGGGAGGAAAAATGTTTAAAACCCGCCATTATTTTATGTGCTATTTAAAGAATTACTAGAATACAGACAAAAAAAATCACTTAAGCAATTTTTATCAACAATTCAGAATAATTATGCGAAATGTGTAAAAAACTTTCATATTGTCTAGTTTTTACTGGCGGTAAATTCCCTCCCGGTGCTAATTGTTTTTGTCACAGGTCTAATTGTTTTAATGATAATTAATAAAATTTCTAATTCATTTAATAAATTTATATTTATAATTAATTGTTATAAACAATATTATTTTTCTGTATATTAAATGTGCAAGATACAAATTTAATCATAAAATAATACTTATTTGAGTGTAGAAAATAAGAAGTATCACTATTGTTTGCATTTCTTTAAAAAAGGGGAAGAGAGGTTCCCTTTGACAAAAGTTGCATTTTTTCGCTATCTTTTGATGAAATCTGTCTTTTTTAAGGATCTTTTCACGAAATCTGCCATTTTTTCAGGATTTTTTGACGAAATTTGCCGTTTTTTCGTGAATTTTACAAGGGAATTTGCCGTTTTCCGCGATCTTTTGATGAAATCTGATGTTTTATCGCGATTTTTTTAACGAAAATTGCCGTTTTTCGCGATATTTTCGGGAAATTTGTTGTTTATAGTGAATCTTTTGACAAAATTTGTCGTTTTTCGCGATTTTTGGACGAAATTTCACTTTTTCCCGTGAATTTCCTGAGGAAATTAGTCGTTTTTCGCGATCTTTTAATAAAATCTGATGTTTTATCGCATTTTTTTTAAAATGAAAACTGCTGTTTTTCGTGGTATTTTGGGGGAATTTGTCGTGTATAGTGAATCTTTTGTCGTTTTCCGCGATTTTTGGATGAAATTTGACGTTTTTTTTGTGAATTTTCTGAGGAAATTTGCCATTTTTTCGCAATCTTTTGATGAAATCTGACGTTTTAACGAGATATTTTTTTACGAAAATTGCCAATTGTCGCGATTTTTGGATGAAATTTGACGTTTTTTCGTGACCTTTTTGACGAAAACTGCCGTTTTACAGAATTCTGTCACGAAATTAGGCATTCTTTCAAGAATCTTTTGACAACATTTGCCGGAAATTAGTCGTCTTTTCGTGATTTTTAAACAATATTTGCCGTTTTTCAGCAAAATTTTACGATATCACGCATCTTGTGAAACGTGTAATAGCTGTTTCTTTTGCGTGTCATCTCCGATCTTTTGCGTAATTTATGTCAGATATATTAGGACCTTTTTCTTATCACCCTTGCACTAAATTATAATACTTTTCAAATTAAATATCTTTATTAATTCATTTCTTAAGTACCTATATTATCTCCATATATTAATTACTTCTATTTAACCCACCATAGCTATTATAAAAACCTCTTTAAAGATACAAGTCATTTCAATAGTTTATTTAAAATAACTTTATTAAAGTAACTAAATAAATTTAACTTACCTTTTCCAAACATAGTCATTTTCTCATAAAGTATAATTCTATAGTTAATAAATTGAAAAGAAACTTGCTTCTAAAATCACCTGTCTGTTCTTTATAAACACCGGCAACGCATTAAGCTTCCGTACGTAATTCCCAATCTAATTCCAGTTGTTTAATTGAGTAATTCATAGAAGCAATAACAGATGGCGTCGCGATCGTAGATCGCATCGTAATCCACGTCATCTTTAGTTTTGCATATGACGTTCTGGAAACTGATAGAAGGATGGACTGTCATGCGTAGAAGTTAGTTTTGGACTGCCGGTAAGATATAAATAGAATAGCGGGCAAGTTCTTATCAGTTCATTCACGCTTTCTATCCGCCGCTGTTTGTTTGGCTGTCCTGATGTTTTTGAGTAGAGTTTTATCAGCTGTTTGGTCAGTATGGAAAACATTTAAAGATGATATAGTTCAGTTGAGTTCCTGCTTTTAATTTCGTCTTCTTCATTAAGGGATTTTTTAGTGTAAGTCATCTTGATGTTATCAAGAACTTTGGCAGTTGTCTTCTGATGTGAATCGACGAGCCATGTTGTTTGATTTTTGAATGCCTTAGGGGTGATTTAAAGAGTTTATTGGGAAGAGTGAAAGTCGTGGTTCGTGTAAACCTCTTTCCCTGTTTTTGAACTGGTAATCGTCATATTCTCAAGTGGACTTGCTGTTAAGTAATCTCCATAGAGGCTGAAGAATGCCGATGATAAGGGCAGATGTATTTTTTTTCTTGTGTCAGACCATTTTCAAAGTAAAGCACTTCCATTAGTGAAGTAGTAGGATCTTCTTTGGAATGGATCAAATCTCTGCATCAATGTCCTGGATTGTCGACAGTTAATATACTTAAAAGCAATCATGTCGTGAGTCTAAATCTTTTTCTAATATTCTCCTCTATATAAATAAATTAATCCTATGAGTAAATATTATGTGATTTAAAGATTTTAATGAATTTAATTATGATATAGATTAAATATGTTTCTGTTGAATGTTGAGAGTTTAAATAAATAGATATTTGTTTTTAAATATGTTATCTTTATTTGTTTTTAAAGTATTTACATTTAATTTAAAACATTAATTTAAATTGACAATATCTGTATTTAACATAGTTAACATAATTTAATTTTGGGGGGTTTGATAAAAACAGCAATAACGTTTTTCCACTGTACTTTAGCACTCTGCTATATAATTTAAACCCCATTACATTACGTTTTCGTAATGTAAACTAACAATTTACGCACGATAGCGCGTCCGCGGCATCATTGTTTCATAATTTTTGGAATTGAATGCGTTATTTTTGTGTGTGTGTGTAGGGGGGGGGGGGGGAATTTCAAACAGAATCACCTCTATTTCGGCGCGGAAAATAGAACGAAACTCGTCAATCAATTGCAGGAAAAAAATCGCGAAATTTGTCAATCAGTCGCAGAAAAAATCGTGATTTTCAATGATTTTTCGCTGTAAAAAAAAACTCAAAATGTGTCGATTACTCGCATGAAAATATCATAAAATTCGTAAAACGGTCGAGGGAGTTGATCATAGTTTCAAAATGCAAAATTGTTTCGCCGGGAGTCTCCCATCCACGTTATTCTTTTGGGCGGGATTTCAAAATTTTGGACGCGAATCCCGCCCTGAAATTCAAGCCCTGGAAAAAATTGCTTTCTCACAATGAAACAGTGAAAAAAATATATATATGTTTCCTAATTTCTTTCCCACATCAAGGCGTTTTTGAAAAGCGTGCCAAAGCTCATGTTAAATTCAAACACTGAAATAGTGAAAATAGTACTTGTATATCAGACTTTGAAAAACATGCAAATCAATACTTTAAAAAGGCTAAGGAAAAAAAAAAAAAGGAAAAAAAAAATTAAATGCATGGAAAAAAAAAAGTTTTTACCACTTCTATGTCAAAAAGGTCACTATTCAGGAATTTGAGATATCTTAAATAAGACATCATAGATGGCCTTGTATAATTCCAGTAATTGGCTAAGAGTCGAACCTGAAGCCTCTTAACAACAGTGACACGTCTCAAAGCATCGTCAATTGCAGGCCAATAACTTTAAAATAAAAAACAAAAGAATAAATACTCATTTATTATTTAAAAGAAAAAATAATGCATAATTATTTTAACAAACAATTATATATAGATATAAATTTTGAAAGGATATTTATTAAATGTAAAAAAAAATGCTCTTTTTTCTTTTTTTTTTAAACAAAATTTATTATAAAATACATTTTGACATTAGATTAAAATCTTATAATATTGTATGGTTAAATTAATAAAGTTATCTTGTATTAAGATTTTTTTTTTCATAATCATTGAAATAAAAGCCATATCATATAATTAAAAAATGAATAATTGCTTTATGATATTTAATGCTTAAAAATACACATTTCTTTTTTGATTTATAAAAACAAAAGAGTTACATTTATGAAAATTAATGACTTAAGAAAAAAATCACAAACATACCAAAGACAAAAATATATATTTTTTAATTATTAGCAGAATGATAGCACAAAAATATTTAATGTTACATTTTATAAATTAAAAAGCAATTTAAAAAAATTACAAAATACAAAATAAGTCAAAATACAAATAAAAAAATTACACCATACTAAATATAAAATAATAAAATAATTTAAAGTTTTACATATCCATTTAGCTTCTCCCCCAATTAACAAAACTGCTAAAATATACAAAAAATTTCTTACCGATTTTTTTCCATATATAGAGAAGAAGGGAAATAGTCCATGACGGCAATATAGGTGAAGGTGTGAGCTCGAATGATTGCATCTAGGATACTGTCTAGGTCAATAGTTTGACATTTTGGGCACAATGGTGGAGGTGAACTCTATAGTAAAGAAAAAAAAAGAGAATGAATAAATAAAAACATGCACATTTAATCATTGACACATTAAATCACTGATTGTAAAAAACATTGAATGTTTGGAAACAGTGTTGAATTCAGACCTTTTCTTTGAAAGAAATTTCAGATAATTTGATGAGGGGCAATATGAAGTTCCAGGGAAGAAGGGTAATTTGTGCTTTGACAGCATTAATAAAATCTTCCTCTAGAGTAAGAAAAGAATGGGGGAGGGGACTCTCCCTTGAGTCATCTCGGAATTCATCTCCCACGCTTACAAGTTAAAAGTTATGAAGGTGCTTCCAGCAATTACCAAAAAAAGGCTATTTTATTTAGGGTTTTTTTCCCCCCCTGTTTTACATAAAAATGTATTACTAGATGCTAAATAGAAAGAGAAAAAATTTAAATTTTGATTTGCTGTTAGATATAGACATTCTCTTTTTTTTTTTTTTTCTTCCCCAACCACTTTTTAAAAGTTAATGAGATTTTTTTTTAGTTTACATTAATGTGTGCTATATCAGGAATGAAAAATATACGGCACAGTTCCCACACAGAAAGCTTTTTATGGAATTGAAATTGAGCTTAAGTTTAGTAAAAAATAAAATACATAAATAACAATAATAATAAATTATGTGGTATTTAAAAAAAAAGGGATTTCTTAAATACTGAAAATAATTACATACAGCTACATTTTCTTTACATGTTTATTATAGAATAGGATTAATATCTAAATTTAGTAACCCATTGTAAGAAGACTTATTATACCACAAAAAATAGTCTTAAAAAAAGTTTAATGATTTTTTTGAGGGGGGCGGGGAGGAGACATTGGATAGCTGGGGTTGATCTTTAATAAGACTATTTTTTACTTTTTCGGCTTCAGGTTTTTATAAATAAAAAACTTTCACCTTCGAAGCCAGTTCAGAAAATGGAAAACCTTAGTTTAAATTTGACGTGCAAGGGAATGAATGATCAAATGAATTTCAATAAAGTAAATCGAAACAAATGTTACGCCAGGTCAGAAAAGAGGTCAAAAATTTTTTTAAGACTTCATGTAGGGAGCAAGTGTCATGATATGGTGTCGTCACTTGCAAACAAAATACTTTAAAAAGTCTAGATTGTGGGGAAAAAAAAAAAAATCTGTAATTTTACATATGTAAAGAGTTGCAGAAATTTGTATTCTTACTAAAATTTTTTCTGTACACTGTACAAAAGAAAAAAAAAAGAGAGAAATCTACAAAACTAGCTTTTGTAAATCTATAGAAATCTGTAGCTTTACAAATCTAGTAATATTATGCTAATCTCACAAAAATTTTATCTGTAAACTGGGTCACAATTAGATAAAAAGTTCTAGGTTTCCCAGTTTTCTCAAAAAAATTCTTAAATTTTTTTTATCCTTACAGGTTTTTTAATTTATAGTGAAAATCATTATTTATTTCATGAATTTTTGCTGTTACTGTTACATAAAATCAGTAGCAGCAATGAGGATTTCCTAAATAGCGTTTAAATAATGTTACTACCGCTTTTGTGTAAAAAAGTGTGAGGAGTGAAATAAAGATGCAAAAGTACTTCTATTCAGTAAGATTCCAGCTTTAATTTCTTCTATGACAACATTTCTTGATTCATATAGGTATATCGTGTGAAACATAAAGTAGTAAAAAAATATTCTTTGTATGATGCGCACCCTAAATTTTGGGAGAAAAAGTATGTGTTAAACACGAATAAATGCGGTATATCAACTATCTTATGGAAAAAAAAAAAAAAAAAAAAAAAAACTCATTTAAAAAATAATAAAATTTAAACATGAATTTCCAAAACAACTTGTCTATAGAACTATGGAATTAACATTATGGAGAGGGTGTTTTCAAATGAGTGAAGAGTCCAATTAATATGTTTTTTGAGATTGCTCACATGTGATATCAAAAAAGCATTTTTAGTACTCTGACGGATTTAAATTTTGAATATTAAAGATTAGCAGAGATTAAAATTAAATAACACAATGAAAGCTTTTGATTTTAGTCACTAAACCTGTAAAAAATTAAAGTCTAGGAAATTTAAATAACTAAAATACTGTATGTTGATGAAAGAAATACGAATAAGTTAAAAACAAAACTAACGTTTATTTAAAAAGAAATAAAGATAAAAGCAATATAATTAACATATTAAACAATTAAAACAGTAAACAAAATAAACTGACATCATGGCAAAACAACTGTAAAGTAATAAGTTGACAATCTGAAGTAAACATTAACGTTTCTATGCACAAATGCGATAAGAACATCAGCTGGAGAAACTTCATGTAAAATAAACATCGCTATCATTACTATCCTTTCCTCATAATCAATAGCTGGTCTCAAATCAAACAAGAGACGAAGCAGATGGCTGACTTAGTCCAGCATTAAAACACATCGTAACAGCTGCCAGTTCTCTTGAACATTGGATAAACAAATGAAGAAGAATGTAACGAAAAACTGCAAGACGGTCTCTTAAGTAAGTTGGTTAGTGAAAAACACTTAACAAAACTAATGAACGGCACATTTACTGACACATAAATGAAACTAAATTGAAAATCAAATAGTAACTGGGGAACGTAAAAGGACAAACGTAACTCGACACTATCAGAACATTAAGACAAGGAACTAAGTTATTGTCAAAGTATTTATATCAAAAGGAGAACTAAAAGAAACTCATTACGCATGCAAAGGGACAGACGAAACGATGGTCAAATGAGAAACCATCGTGGCGAAACATCATAACGGAAATGAGCGGTAGACTCAGACAAATGACACCACCTTGTGGCAGTCAAGAAAAACATCATTACAGCTTCAGACTGCATACGAGTAAACTGGGGAAAACAAAGTGAAACCGAGAGTTTTAAAGGTAAAGCGTTAGAAATAAAGGTAAAGTAAGTTAAGTAATTATTGTTTATATGAATGAGAAGTTTAATAAAGAATTATAAATAAAGTTAAATAAAAGTTTAATAAAAGTTATAATAAGTGAATAATCTATTTAATAAAGGATGAATGTAATTAGGTTAATGTAAATCAAGATAGATTGACTATAGAAATGGAGATATAGCCAGAAAGTGACAAGAACAGGCATGACAAATTTTTCCTGTCAAAAGCCCCCCCTCTTGTCACTTGAACGGCCTGAAAAAGAGCAAATGCTCACAGAACCACTGAGAAACATGACTTTACAACCACAGACATGCTGGTTCCATAAGAGCCTAAAAGAAATATGCATCAACCATTTCCACAAACTATAAAAAAAAATTCATATGACCTGTAATAAAAATTTACTAAAACTTTACTTTTAGCAGAATATTTTACATTTAGCAAAAAAAAAAAAAATCTTTAAAATAGAAAATATACTCCAGATCGCCAAGTCAGATGTTGCTTTAACATTATAAATCATAAACAAAAATACACATATAATACAAAAATTACATATAACAGACAGATTACATATAACAAATATCAGTAAAAATTTCATTTTTTCAAGCCCCCGAAAATTGATTCTTTAATACATTACACATGCTGCAATTCATTATGTCAAAAATATCAATTCAATGATCAACATTAAAAAGTTTAAAAAAAAAAAAAATTGAAGCTAGAAAATCCTACAGTTCCTAACATTACAAATAGAACTGCTAGTGTAAGCATCCATCTAAAAATTAATTTTAAACTACAGATAAAAATTTATATTTGAAAAATTTAAGATAAATTTTTATGCAATTTTTGCAAAAATTTATATATATGTGGTAGCCTCATTAAATCTTAAGCAGTATACACATATTAAAGATGACAGTAACTCATCCTTTTTCATTCTGATCTATTCCCCAAGAATTTCAATGAAGTAAATCAAAACAAATGTTACGCCAGGTCAGAAAAGAAGTCAAAATTCTTTTTTTAAGACTTCGTGTAGGGAGCATGTGTCATGATATGGTGTTGTCACTTGTGAACAAAATACTTGAGAACATCTACATTGTGGAAAAAAAAAAAAATCTGTAATTTTACATATGTAAAGAGTTGCAGAAATTTGTATTCTTACTAAAATTTTATCTGTACACTGTACAAAAGAAAAAAAAAGAGAGAAATCTACAAAACTAGTTTTTGTAAATCTATAGAAATCTGTAGCTTTACAAATGAATCTAGTAATATTATGCTAATCTTACTGAAATTTTATCTGTAAACTGGGTCGCAATTAGATAAAAAGTTCTAGGTTTCCTGGTTTTCTAAAAAAAATTCTTATATTTTTTTTAACCTTACAGGTTTTTTAATTTATAGTGAGTATTTCACGAATTGTTACTGTTACATAAAATCAGTAGCAGCAATGAGGATTGCTAAATAGAGTTTAAATAATGTTACTACCGCTTTTGTATAAAAAGGTGCAAGGAGTGAAATAAAGATGCAGGAGTACGAGTTCAGTAAGATTCCAGCTTTACTTTCTTCTATGACTACATTTCTTGTTTCATATAGGTATATCGTGTGATTACATAAAGTAGTAAAAAAATATTCTGTGTATAATGCGCACCCAGGGTTCTCACCCTAAATTTTGGGAGAAAAAGTATGTGTTATACATGAGTAAATACAGTAAATCAACTATCTTATGAAAAAAAAAAAAAAACATTTAAAAAATAATCAAATTTAAACATGAATTTCGAAAACAACTTGTCTATAGAATTAACATTATGGAGAAGGTGTTTTCAAATGAGTGAAGAGTCCAATTAATATGTTTTTCGAGATTGCTCACGTGTGATATCAAAAAAGCATTTTTAGTACTCTTGTATTAACCTCATGGTAGTAGCTAATTACGAAAGCTCTTTATATTTCTAGCAAAATTTTGGATTTTGATTGTTTCAGTGTTTCAGTGCATAGTTACATTGTATGTCTGTTGTGTTGGACATATTTATTTATGAAGTTTTAATTTTATTTGGCAATTTGTTTACAGAATACAACACAGAAACAAACAGCTCCTAAATTATTTACATTAGTTTAAGTGTAAACAGGTTATCTCCGACATTCAGATTGCACTTTCAATTTTAGAATAGATTTTTAAAAAATCATGATTTTAATATTTTTAGAGATATAAAAATTAAGTAAATTGGAACACAGTTTTCAAAGAAATAGCTTTTGAAAATACATTTTTTTTTCTATCCAACAGTATAAAAATTGAAATTGTACAATTTTTAAAAGTTAAAGTTCAGGCTGAGTAGCAACATTTTAGTTTTAAAAATAAGCACCTGTAAGCACATTTTTAAAGGAAAATAAGCATCCATTTATGAACATATATGCATTACAGGGGTGATTGTGTTCCTGGTGTACCTCGGATTTCCGAATTTTTCGATCAATCCTTTCGATTTTATGATATCATTACGCTTACTAGGTAGATCTCCATGTGGGCATACTCCGGAAAATCTGAAAAATTACAGAATGTTCTTCTCATAAGGATATATACATTTTAAAAAAATTTCGGCGTAACCTCCGTACCCTGTACGTAAAAAAAATAATGAAAATTTCATTATTTGGAACTTTATCATTGGTTGGCGATGAAATTCAAATTCAAATACATTTTATGTCAAATGCATTTTAATGGATAAAAGTTTCATATTCAACGTGTTTAGATAAATTAAATATGTTTTTGTCTGTTTTAGTTTTTTTAAAAGTATAATTTTGTTATATTGATATTTATGTGTATTTATATTAAAATTTAACCATCAAAATTTGAGATATAAAGCGAAATTCAAATTTAAATTAATTAAAATTGTTTCAAGTTCAAAGTCTAGTTCAGCATTGTCAATTGTTGCTATGGGAACATCTGGCTTTTATTTTTGAGTACACTTAAATGTATGAAAATAATTTTACTGAATAAGGATTTTTTATATATGAAAATATTTTTTCCAGGTAAATTAAATAAGTACAGCAACAAATAATATATATAATTTAATATATATGTATGTGTATATAATATATTAAACTCGCTAGCTGTTTATGTTTAAATTCATTAACACGGATTCTAAAAATTCAAAAGTTTTCAGTTGCATTAAAAATGTTTGCTTTTGGCAGGGAAAAGTGCTGCATTATTTTCTATCCAACAGTATAAAAATTGAAATTGTACAATTTTTAAAAGTTAAAATTGTGTTAAAATAAAACAATATTTAGACCATTGTCATCATTTATATCAGTTTGACTCATAGCTATGTTTTTGCTTTATAATATATGTATATCTCCTTTTGCTTTATAATAAAACTTTGCTTTATAACATATGGATAGCATCTTTACCATTGAAATATCTCTACTCTAAATTTTTATAACCTAAATAAAATTTCAAACAGAAAATGAAAGACAAATTTTCAATGCATTTTGATTTTTTGTAAATCTTAAACAAAATGACATCAATGCAGAATAATCAAACATGAAAATCTTCATTTATTGTGATGACAAAAAAATACTAGATCTAAACACGAGATTTTACATCTCTTACTAATTTACAGATTGAAAAATCTTGTCATAAATTAATCTAAGACAAAAAATACTGTTTCAAAATAAACTGTAAAATAATTTTTGATTCTCAGCTAAGTTTTTAATACGAAAATTCATGTTCATCACCATTTTATATTCATTAAAAGCATCTTCAGACTTAAGGAAAATGGAAAATAAGCTTTTTTTAAAACTGTATGTGATTAGAACGTCAATTTTACATATACATTGTACAGTTTTGTTAACAAACTCATAAAGCAATATCATGAACTTTTACATGTGTAAGTAGATAAACAAGAAAAAACATATATACAGTAAAACCTCCATAACAGACACTCCCAAATAGCGGACACCTCTATTTAATGGACAGTTTACCGATTCCCACTCCCAACATCTAAATTTTTCTATGTTTAACCTCTCAATAACAGACATTCGGAATAGCGGACAGTAATTTTTGCGATAAAGTATGAGAAATTCTTTTTTAACTATGAAAAGAAAAGTAAAAAACCTCTAAATTTCTCAGGGCAATGTGTCGAAAATTTGTGATCACAGATAAATGTAGAGTGGGGGCTGGGTCCCACCCGGGCCTTCCCTATCACATCCAGTATTAAATTCAGGGGATGGATTACCTCCCGGAGCATCACAATGCCCCCTCCCCACTCCCCTCCAGAAGATTTGAGATTTTCAGACTTGCCAAGTTCTGAAAGTTAAAAATCAGGAGATTTTATTTCAGAAATCAGGAGATATTTGTGTCAATGAAAACTTGTTAATTTGTTGATGTAAACTTTTTTAGTGAAAGTTTAAGTTTCAATATTGCTTGGTTATTACTGAAGATTAAAAAGAAATATCACTTTTACTCGAATAAGAAAAGCATGTATTCCTTACAAGTAGAACACATTTAAGAATATATGATGTTTAAGATGTTTTAACATATTTTTAATTTGACAAAATATTATAAAAAGAGGGATGATTTCTTACTCTAACTTATATAAAACTATAGTAAAGATCATAAATAAGTCAAATTATTAATTCAATACATGACCATAGTACAATAACAAACCTTAAAGATTCATCATTTATAATGAATCTGGATGTAATTCATCACATAAAACACTACTGGTCAAACATACTAAAAAACAATTACACCTCTACTAGAGCTTTTCTCACTGAAACACAGCACATTTGATTGTTAAATAACAGAATATTTAAAAAGCGTGAAAAATCAGGAGAAATATGTCAAAAATAAGGAGTATGGTGAAACATCTGAAAATCAGGAGTCTCCTGCCAAAATCAGGAGACTTGGCAACTCTGGATTTTATGCTTTTAAGAAGTGACAAAATACAATCAACAAAGACACTTTTTTTTTTTTTTTTTTTGATAATTTAAGAAAATTAATACTACTGACATGGTTAAAACTTCAAATTGAAAAAAAATCTTAGCAATCTTTAAGTGCTAAAGTTTACTTTTTGAATACATTTTTTTCGTATGAATGTAATAAACAGTGTATAAAGCAATGTACTATTTTATTTCAAATTTATTGCTTAAATAACAGTTTTATTCTCTGATTAATCATATAGTAGAACTTTAGGACATATAAAAGTCAATAAATCTTTAAGCATTTCTAAGCAATTTTTGAATCTTCGAGGTTTTTCCCAATAGCGGACACCTCTGAACAGTGAACAGTTTCCGTGCTCCCGAGGTATCCGTTATTTGGAGGTTTTACTGTATATAAACAGAAGTGCAATACCAAACTATCTTTTAAAAAATATTTTTAAAAATTAACACAAAATACATTAAATTTTATTAAGGAAATGTTCTTATACATTTTTAAATGTCATACACTTAATTCTATAATGTTTGCTAATAACAGACTGTATGATGGAACAAATAAAAATATTAAAAATAAAATTTATCAATATGATAGTAAATCATTTTTAAACAAAATCCATCTAAATGTAAACTAGCACAATGGAGAAGTTGCACTCATCTTAAATTATGCTTTCTTTTATGTTTAATTGATGAAGACTATCTAACATTCCCCAAAACTCAACTTGGAATTTTAAAAATTTAAAATAACTAGTTATAGCAGTTTTAAACTCCGTTAAAAGAAAAACAAAACCACATGATCTGAAAATGGGACGGGATTGGTTTAACGTCATTACAAATGAAATGTTGATTCTTTCTAGTCGTCTGCTTTGTGATTGAAGGCTGTTTTCCATTGCTTTCCATTTGCTATCTACAGCAAACATCTTTTAAAGACTCATTTACACAAAAACGAAATGAAATTAGAGTCAAAAAATTATTTTATTTAGCATATCCAAATATAATGTACTATTAATTTATACATTTGTATTGATTTTCATTTAGAAAAGTGCTGAAGGTAGTTGGGTTATAAAATACAAAATTATACCTTCTGGAAATAGCTTTTTTTCTTTCAAATTTATTTTAAGGGCATAAAAAATTAATTTCTTTTGGGTAAAGATACAAGGAGCTAAAGCTAAAAGGCATATTTATTTTTTACTGACTCGGATTTGCTTAAAAGAATAAAGAATGATAGTTTTATCAAAAAATAAATCGTATATAAAATCATCTTTATCTACTTTTTGAAATGTATTATTTCCTTAATTCATTGTAATGCTTAATAATTCAATTTGTTATGAATAAAATTTCTTGTTGTGCAAGTTATATTACAGATAAAAAATTAATTCAAATTTATTATGAGAAAATTAAAGTTTCAACAATAGTGTAAAAAAACAAGAAAAAAATTTAATACTGACTTATTGAATAAAATTTTAAATTAACTACTGTCAATAATAACTGTGTATTCATAGATCAGAAACAAATTACTATAACACATACATGACTAAATTTATAAATATTGTCTTTTACTTTTTATGTGCTTACTTAAGAATAAGTATTCAAGCAAAAACTTATGATTGCAGTTCATTTTTTACTTTTTATTTTCATAAAATGTCCAATATAATGAGATAATTTGGCATGGTTATCAACCCCCCACCCTCTTTTTAACACATTTGGAAGAAAATATAGGCTTGTGAATATATTTTGATGAAAAAATATTTGCTCTATTTCTGTTTTAATATATGGAAAGCAAAGCAAAGCAATATTTAAACTATCATTTAGTATTTTTAAATTGAGATTTCAACTAACAATCATTGTTCATTTATTATGAAAGTGTTAATTTCAGGCATGAAAGGAGGAAATGAGAAAAAAGGTGGAAAATTTTCTTCATCTATACAGTGGCGCGAAACTTGCATAATTTAAGTGTCATGTTAACAGCTACATATACAATCATACTAAATGTAACTGCACATATTACTGGTTTTTATTTTAATAACTTAGAAAGTATTAAAATTACTCTTTACTTCAGACATACATCTTGAAAAAGGTATCCCAGAAATTACCCTCAAGTGATATATAAATAGTACAAAATATTCTATTCCAAAAAAAATTCCTTTCACTTTAAATTTTTAATCTAAAAAATTATTCTTGAAAGACATTTTGAACATCTTTATTTACATGACTTTCGGATGCTTATATGATATAAGTTCACCTTTCATTTTATGTCTCTTTTTCATGCAATTCAAGAACAAATTAAGGATTTGAATAGACAAAATGCTAAATTACAAAATTTTACAGAGACCCCCCCCCCCCCCTCTGAATATCCTTCTAAAATCATCTTTGCATTTGTGCATTAATCCAGAGAATGTCCAAAATTCTCTTTTTTTTTTTTTTAAGGTGGAATTTCTCCTTTAGGAGGAACTCTTTCATGCCGGCTTCATTTCAAAATATTCATATTAAATTGTTACAATCAGTTATGTAAATAATAGAAATCATTTGTAAAATATTTTTAGTAACAGCCCTGTGTTATGTTCAAACAATAAACTGCTCTATTAAAGTGTAACATAGATATCTTGAAACTATTATCAAGCATCCTTTGATTAATAAAAATATTAAAGATGTGTGTTTAAAATATGTGTTCTTAGTGAAGAATGTAAATAAAAAGTAATTTATTAAAGTAACTTTTAAATATGTGATATGTAGCTATTATACAATATCATATGATGTCAGAAGTAAAAAATTTTTGTAATTTTTTACACTGATTTATCTGAATTATTTATGTGACTTCCCTGCCTTCTGCTCTTAAAAAACAAAAAACACAAACAAATCTAATAATGCCTGAAAAAACCTATTGAGTTGGGGTTTTTTTTTTGGGTCATTCCATGTCAAATCAACCAAAAAAATTCAATATTCAACCTGACCATTTCCGATTTCAGTGAAACTGCTAGGGATCATTCTCTATGATGATATAAATTAGAGCATATTTTTATTTGTTGTTTATCGCTTTAAATTTTTATGCAATTATTTAAATTTTGAAAAATCATCATTTTTTAACTTGCATAAATATTTTCAATTTTGAATTTCTCAAGTTCTATCAAACATAGAAAATTTTATGACCACTCATTTCAAAGAGGAGTTTATAAGGTTTAATTTGATATGCAAGTCGACTATGTATAGTTAAAGCAAATGAAATTTTAAATTTTTCAAAATTTAAAATTTGAAAAATTTTTAGATAGTCATTTTTAAAAATTTTGAAAAAATTGTATGTTTGTTCTAATATTATAAGCTTTAAAGTCTGAAATTTTTAGAGTGGGATCTCAATGGGATCAGGAGTTACGAAATAAAAGCTGAAAATTACCATACAAATCATAAATAAATAACAAAATAGACAGAATTAAATTGCTATTTTAATGGTAATTTTGCTTTTTATTTAATAACTTCTGATCCCATTGAGATCCCACTCTAAAAATTTCAGAATTTAAAGCTTATAATATTACAACACACATACAATTTTTAAAAAAAATTTAAAAATGACTATCTAAAAAATTTTCAAATTTTAAATTTTAAAAAATTTTAAATTTTATTTGTTTTAACTATACATAGTCGACTTCCATATCAAATTAAACCTTATAAACTCCTCTTTGAAATGAGTGGTCATAAAATTTTCTATGTTTGATAGAACTTGAAAAATTCAAATATGAAAATGTTTATGCAAGTCAAAAAATGATGATTTTTCAAAATTTAAATATTTAATTGTATAAAAATTTAAAGCGATAAACAAAAAATAAAAATATGCTCTAATTTATATCATCATAGAGAATGATTATCCTAGCAGTTTCATTGAAATCGGAAAGGGTCAGGTTGAGTCACTGGTTGATTTGGCATGGAATGACCCTTTTTTATTATAAAAAACATGGGTTTATCTGCAACTTTGTGAAGGATTGCTGAAAAAATGAGATTTCTGTCAAAGGATCATGCAAAGGATGTGAATCCTGTCAAAGGATAATGGACTGTCAGAGGATAAAGTTAGACTTTTTATTTATTATTTAGAAAATTATTAACACATTATTCTAATTAATAAATACTGATTATAATCAGTATTTATTAATTAGAAAATTAAAAAATAACAATAAAGGATTTTTTTCTTGAAGTCATACAACATGGTCAGATAATAAGGGATATTGAAAGGAGAAATGAGTAAAATTTTCTACTTTTAAAGGAAGTAGCATTTTATATAAACTTACGACATCTTCCTTAAACTTTCTCAATGAACTTTCTGAATCAGAACTGCTGTCACTACTGATGCTTGACTTTTTGCAGATCTGCAATTAATAAATATAACACAAATATAAGAATTATTTTTAAAAATTCTTAATAATTCAGTTCGCCTTAGAAAAAAGTCAAACTGCAGAAGTGATAAATGGTCTCAAATGTACTTTAACGTGATAGTACAAGAAAACTTTCAATAAAAGATTACAACAAAAATTAACATTAAATTAAAAAAAAAATAAAAAAATAGCAAAGTTATGCTATACATATATGCATTATTATTGAATAATATTAACTACTTAAACATATTATATAAACTTACAGCATCTTTCTTAAACTTTATCAATGAACTTTTTGAATCGGAACTGCTGTCACTGCTGATGCTTGACCTTTTTTTTTTGCAGATCTGCAATTTATAAATATAATACAAATGTAAGAATTATTTAAAAAAAAAAAAAATCTTAATAATTCAGTTTACCTTTAAAAAAAATTCAAACTGCAGAAGTGATAAATGGTCTCAAATGTACTTTAAAGTGATAGTACCACGCATGAGAGTGGATCAAAGAAAAAAGGGAGGAAATTTTTTTTCGACTTCAGATGCCAAATATAAAGAGAATCTAATTACGACATTTTATAGATTGCAGTGCAGTTTTAAATTTTACATAAACATGAAAATTACAGGTTTAATTAAAAAATAAATAAATAGAATTTTTCTTTTCAAAAATCACACAATAAATATTTATTCCTTGATAAAACAGGTGGCCTTAGTACCAGGGGTGATTCTATGTGAAAAAAAAATTTCGAAAATTCACGCTGCATTTACGGAAATCGGCAGCGAAGAGGGGGGGGGGGGCAGTTTTTTTTTTTTTGAAATTGGTGTTTTTTGACGATCTTTAGACAAATGTTGCATTTTTACGTGATCTTTCCTCGAAAACGACATTTTATCCCCACGATCTTTCCACGAAATCTGCCTTTTCTTCATGATCTTTTGACAAAATCGGCATTTTTCCTGTGATCTTTTGATGAAATCGTTTTTTTTTTTTTTTTTTTTTTTTTTCCAATGATCTTTTGACAAAATATTTTAAAATGGTCCTTTATCCAAAACGACGTTTTTTTTCTGCGATCTTTTGGAAAAATATTTTTAAGTGGTCTTTTATCGCAATCGACTTTTTTCCGCAGTCTTCAGGTGAAGTGAGCATTTTATCTGCGATATTTGTGTGAAATTGCCTTTTTTTTTCGCAATCCACACAGAAAATTCGCGTTTTTGAGCTATCTTTTGACAAAGTTCGTTGACAAAAACATTGATGAAATTATCATTTTTCCATGAAATATTGACGAAATGTGTACTTTTCTAGCGATCCTTTCATTAAATTTGCATTTCTCCGTGATTGTTTTTTCTGCGTGCAAAACCGTACAAGTTGGCAACTATGCTGAACTAATAACTCAATTTCAAATTTTCTGAAGAAGATGCTTTAAATTTTCGGAAATTTTGGACGAGAATCACCCCTAGGGTTTGAAGGGAAGTACGCTTAAAACTGCAAAACAATACCATAAACAAGATTCGCGGACATCCTCAAAATTATCTCTCAAACAGAAAGCAAAAGAGGGGGGGGGGGGGGAATATAAATTAAAAGAAGCGGGTGCCGATTACAGATGTTTGACAGCTGAACCATTTAGCCGATAAGTAAGAAATCTTTGCTGTCAGTTGCACTTACAAAAAAGCAACATGACTTTTAAATTATAAAATTAAAGACCCTGCTTGTAAAAAGAGGTCCTTAAAACAAACCCTTCAAAAATATATTAGTCACTATTCTTCCCGAATTTATTCAATAAAATTCTCCCAATAAGTAATAAATAAATAAATAAGCATTTTATTTTACACCAAAAATTCTAAAATACGAATTCCAAAAATTAATTTGGAAGCATCGTTTCACAAAAATGTGTGCAGTGCTGAGTTTGCATGCATAAAGTGAAATGCTTTATCTTACAATAATTTATGGCCTTGCGCATACGCTACACAGTGATTAAAGACTTAATAGGCATTAAAATTATAAATACCAAATATTCTAAAGTGAGAAATTAAAGGGTTACTTCGCCAGGGCTGAAACTAGCCTTTTTTGCATCCGGGACAAAGATGATTTTTGGCATCACATCCTCTGCAAAGTGTATTTACAAAGAGAATTTTACTAATTTTATAATAGCCAACTTACTTTAAAATTTAAAATATGTAATATTGAATTACGTAATTTGCTTCGTGAAATATCGATTTGTTAAAATATTGCAAACGGAATCAGAAAGAATCGGGGAAAAAAATCCGTTTTGCATAGGATCCTTATTCCATATCATCCTTAGATTCCTTTATGTTTCGGCCAAAAGAATACAGGCATAAGAAAAATCGACAAATAAAATCTGCACTTGGCACCCCTATGTTCTAAAGCCCGGGGCACCTGCCCATTTGGCCCTCTCTGTTAATTTCAGCACTGTACTTTACTCACACGGACAATGTTGATATTAGAAGGGCATTCCCCCTCCCCGGAATTCTATGCTGCCTCCCGGAGAAGAAAAAAATTATTAGATCAAAACTACTTAGTTCGCTAATGATAATCCTAAGAAAGAATTTTTTTAATATCCTTCCAAAACGAAAAAAATTTATATCAACCCGACCCAGTGAAATCAGGCTACCTGCCTGATCTGATGATTTCTGTAAGAAAATATCTTAAATATTTCTTCAAATAAGTTTTTCTTAAATGGTGATTTATCATTGCAGAAAAACAAACAATTCAAGTATCAAAATAATAGTTATTCTGGAAAACAAAACAACTCAGAAACTAGTAGCGAAACACTTATCACTGTTTTAAAGCACATTAATCTGGATTAAATCATACCTCTCTCAATATTTTCTTTCTGTTAAGCATCGCAGTGACCTATGGACCCATGACTTATGAGCACTGCTTACTCGGAGTATAGAAGAAAAAAAGAAAGAAAAAAAAACACAGTTGCCCGTTCACAAAGTTAAGGACCGGGAAGAAATAACTACTCTGAAGTTAAACTTTATTCCTCGAACTCCCTTTTCTTTTCTCCCACTTGTGGTTTACTGACAATGGGGAACGAGGGCTATACAATGGTCAGGGGAGATCACTAAGGAAAGATTCCTGTGCTGCTCTTGGATTGAAGTTGAACTGAAAAACTTAAGGTGCCGCCTGCTAACCGCAAAAAAAACTGCGTGTCTGCAGCTTTACTTCCCATTTTCTAAAAATAGATTTTCGCCTTGCGAAATGTGCTGCATCTGAAGCTCCTGAACGTAAATTGACAGCTGACATTGATCAGCGGTGATTTAGTGGGTGAAGAGAAACGTCGAGAAGTTATTCGGAAGCTTCTCGGACACCCCCCCCCCCCCCCAATTTACCCCCAATATTCCCAGAACAAATTTCAAAATATTCTGTGGCCTAACAGGCATACAACGAAGCTTGCTACTTATATTTGCAATCCTTTGACAAAGGATTGCAAACTCCTTGTTTGCCTCCTCAGCAAATTTTTTTCTTCAATCATTCTTCAAATTTTTCTTCTTTTGTGTGTGTGTGTGTTATTGTTTGATGTTTTTTTTTTTTTTTTTTTTTTTTTTTTTTTGGGGGGGGGGGGGGCTGAATTTTGTGTCATTTTTCATTTTTTTTATAAGACCTTTCTATGACGCTTTAGAAGATATTTTTGAATTCCTGGCTTTTCTTATATATTATGAAATTTCCATGACTACTTTAAATTTCCCTGATTTTCCATGATTACTTTGAAATTCTCTGACTTTTCATGATGCTGGGAACCCTGAATTTAGATTATACTTTTTTGTGGATTACAGATTATCCCTCTGCTATTCTGTTTTTAAAGTCTGACTATAAATTAGAAACAATTGCACAAAAATTATAATTTAAATGGAAAATTAGAAATTTACTGATTATTCATAATTTTAAAAATTCACACAATAGAATGGTAATAGTTTATTTTGGTTAGTTGTCAACCACATAAACTAACTGTCCATAGTTTTTTTCTGTAGTTCATGAACACTCATTGCTTCTAGCTATAAGATAAAATTTTGTTACTCAAAGAAATTTAAATATTTATAATCTGAAAAAAAGGGGAAAAAAAACAAATTTAACTGTTAATGACAATTTTCATTGTTTACATTCCAATGTGTGGTGCAGATAATAGATGTTTGCAAATTATACATTAGCAGATTTCACACAGTTGACTGTATCTTGTAGTGTTATCATAAATATATGCATAAGGTAAAACCTTCAAATACATTTTAAATATTCCAACATAGAATTTTCCTTCATGTTTTAACCAAGTTAAATGTAAATAAACAATTAAAAATATTACTATGTGCTAAGTTGTTTTTGCCTGGGGGATCGTTGTCAGAGAAATGCCAAAGAAATTTAAAATATGGCAATGCTAATAAGATGTCAAAAATAATTATACATTACTTAAAAGACAATTTCCCAAATGAAAACTTGACCGAGATCACTATTGGTTAGCATGAGAGCTGAAAATCCTTAAAATCAAAAGAAATTAAAAAACAATGCCTAACACTATGCATTTATCCTCAATAAATAATAAAGATAAGAAATGAAAAATTATAACATATATTCCTGTTGATTATAGATTTCTAAGACAAAAGAAAAGCCAAGAGATCTTTTAAAGAAAGATAAAATAGTCAGATAGATAAAATGATATAAGTTTACAAATGCATGCAAAATTATGATAGTTTTCTTTTTCTACTCTCATAATTAAAAAAAATAATTAAAATATCATGAGCATTCTAGAAAAAACTTGAAAATACTGTTTGTAGTTAACTAAAAATAAATAAATAAATAATTATAAATCTTACAAATGGCCATCAGTATAATTTTCTTACATATCATGCATATTAAATAAGTATGTGATTTTTCAGATTACAGATGATATCACAAACAGCCGGATTGATTTTAATGAAACTTACCTTCTATACTAAATTAAGCATATGAAAATCTTCTTGTTAGGTTCTAAATTCAAGAAAACTCATTTTGATTGATTAAAACAAATTCAGCATTAAAAATGCTGCTCGCTATAAATAAAAAAAGGCTCAATACAATTTGCATGAAATTCACTCCTTTACTCAAATTAACATAAGAAAATGATAAAACTAGAAAGTTTATTTTGACACGTTGAAAGGAATTCTGAACATAGTGCTGTGTTGAAAATAAACTGAATGATTTTCAGAAAACTTGGCTTCTATACTAATTCAGGCTCAAGAATTCTATTTAGGTCTTTAATTCAGGAAAATTCATTTCATATGATTAAAACAAGACCATTACTCAAAATGGTGGCATTAATTTAATCAATTCTACAAAAATTTATGAAAAATCCCGTATTTAAATATGAGAAAACCCTTCAACTAAGTCTTGATTTCAGAAAATTTTGTTAAGGGAGTTTTAAGAATGGTTTTTATATTTAATCTCCTGACAATACCATTGGTCATTGATCACCAACAGGATAAAGCATGGCATTAACTTTATCTTCTATACTATATCACGCATGAGATAATGGAATATCTGAGTCCTGAATACAATAAAATTAATTTTAATTGGCTGCGTCAAATAAAATTAATTCCTTTTATCAAATGTTTATTTGGTGATTTTATATACTTCATAAAAATTTTCAAATATGCTAACATTAACAGCTCTTATATTTTTTTTAAGTTTAAAACCACTACTACATTGTTACATACACAGCAACAAGTTTGATGGTACGGTGATGCAACTTGGCACAAAATTAGCGGCAGTTTTAAAAGCAAGAACATTTTACTACCAAATTTATCATACCACAGTCAAAATAGCTCATGTTTGCTAATGTAGTGAAAATGTTGGAAAAACTCTTGAGTGAGGCTTGGTCTCCTAGATATTATATTTTTTAACTAGACAGCAGTTCATTTTTTTTTTTTTAAATAATTAAATTATAGACAAATAAAGAAATGTATTACATTATGAAGTCATCACAAGGTATACATGTTTAAAATGCTTTCAATATGATGAATGCAAATTAAATGATGTTTATATTGAAGGTTTAGAATTTCAAATTAAATCTTTTTTTTTTCTTTAATAAAAGTCAATGAAAGATATTATTTATTTTTAAGTAATTTATGCTAAAATAGTCTAATAGGGCCACTTTTCTTACTGATTTCAAAGCAAATGAGTAAATGAAATGAATATATGTAACTGAAATTAATTTTAAATGAAACAACTTGTTAACATAAATATTTTATACGACATTATAAAGTACATGTAGAGAGTTCATAATAATATTCAATATTAAAAAGGATAAAAAGAATACCAAAACAAAATATTACAGTACATAGAGAAGTACATTTGGTAGTCAGAGTCAAGCACAAAAAACATTGAGTAAATGCATGCATTTACAACTACTGTGATTAGCCAATAAAAATGTAATATACACTTAAAGATAAAAATACAGTCAAACTTCTCAAAAAATTATGACACATGACAGTACACAAAACAAAAATAACAACAATAAAATCAAGAACAACCAACTTTCTTTCAAATTAAAAATTGGGAAACTAAAATCTGTTTGGCTTCATTTTATTTTTTTAAGTGTATCAAAAGAAAATTTTAGATTCTTAAATGAGATAATTTTCTTTTACATTATTTATAGATACTTCCTCAACTAGCCATCTCAAGGAAAATATCATTAGAATAACTAGCAAATATGATATATTTAATAATGTATATAACGTTCATTATACATTTTTTTATAAAATTTCCAAATAATAATATACTTATTATAGTCTTATCAGCTTTACAATACATTACTTTATACAAAGAATTACAAGCCCTACAAAAATTAAATTTAAAACTCATTTTATCCAAACAAGAAACAGATCTATCATGGATTCCATAAAGAATTTTCTAAAATAAATCATAAGAACTTTATAAGTGATTTTTGAGGTCAACATTATGTTTCAAAGGAATTGTATTAAATGAAATTTTGGATTATCTCTCCTTCTTAATTTGAAATTAATTAATGTCTTATAAACCTAAAACCCCTTAACTAGAAACTTGTGAACATTTGAGCAACAAAACAACACAACCTGGTCCCCCCCTCCCCCTTCTTATTTCAAATATAAAAATTTCAGTGCAGGCAGATATATTATCAAATTATTACCAATCACACTAGAAAGCAATTTATCACAAGAATGATGATTAATTATATGCTTGTTGGTTAGCACAAAATTGTTAATATTAAAATAAACTTTATTCTGGCATTAGCAAGAATTAAAATATTACCAGTAAGTTTCATAACTTGGAAACTCCATTTCTTTTTAAAGAAACATGAAAACATTTTAAAAATTAAATGCATATAAAGTTTTAGTAATTAAAAAAGAGCTTCCAAGCACTTTATAAAGATCATGGAAAGCCTGTTCTACGCATGTTTCTAGATTTATTCTATGTATGCATACATGCAAAAATGTTTAAAAATTATTATCTAAATATAACATTGAATCACATAATTTTGAATTGAAAATCTGCACTGTAATTGTGCTCCATATCACCATATGAAAACATTAAATAACATGAAAAACATGTCAAAGGAAAAAAAAAGAGCTACATGGATTATGCCATAAAAAAGTTAGCATTTAAATTATATTTGATCTAACATTTTTTGAGTTATCTGGATTTTTTTTTTTTTTTTTTTTTTTTTTTTTTTTTTTTTTTTTTACCCAGCAGAAAATATAAAATAAGATCAAACACAACCTTAATAAATAATAACAATTTAATAGGAATGAACCAAGTGCATTTTAAAATCAATTATAGATTTTTTTTTAAATTAGAAGTTTGACTGGATTATTAATATATAATACAAATATAACTAGAGAATTAATGTACATTTAAGGTAAAGTGCATGCAAAAATATTTTCAGAAAGATCAAAGTTTTAAAAATAAAGATAGCTTTTGTGTTTTTAAATGATGATACACTAAGAAAAGGCAATGTATGTCATAGATATATAAAGATACTGGCTTGCAAAAACACTTTTAAAATTTAAAGGTTTAATTAATAAAAAGGCTTTTTTTAATACAAATTAGAGACGTTTCCTTATTAGAGATATTAACTTATTTTAATATTAATTTTTAAAAACAAAATTTGCAGATTTTATACAGATAATTGGTTTTAACATTATAAAAATTTTAAAGTCCACCTAATTAAGCAGATAAAAATAATTTTTTTTTTTTTTTTTTTTTTTTTTTTTTTTGATACTTTGAAGATTTTTTTTTTTAAATTACTATTGCAATCATCAATCATGCATGATGCTTAATGCAAAGAACAGCATAGAAAAGTGGTGCAAATTGATAATGAATATCAGAGTGAAATATTAACTAAGTATGATCAAGAAAGTCAACAATTATTGGAAAACATTTCTGTGTCAACTTTATCATCACATATGCTGAAAGGCACTGTAAGTGTTTTTCAGGGTTCTGAAATAAACAACCGGTGGTTTAGCCTTGTAATAAAGAAAAAGTTCATTTAATTATAAGATACCTTTAAACTGGGATATTGGATGTGCATATTCTGAGGCCCAATCTCGCTTGAATACATCTTCATCTTGATTTCAAAGAGGATTGTCTACTTCTGTAGTATTACTCATAGAATTTCGAAAGATAATACCAACTCCTCCAGTATTTGTGAAATAGTCCTCAGCCTAATTAGATGTACCTAAAATTAAGGAACTCATTTTCAATTAAAAAAGAAATAAAAGAACTATTGATTAACTATAATTAAATTTAAAAAATCAAATAAATAGTAATTGTCGTGTGCAGGTAAACCAGAATATTATTATTATTATTTTAATATATTAACAACTTTAACAGGATACAAGGTAGAACCCATCGAATTTCGACAAAAAAAAATATTTAGGAAGAGACTTTCATTGATTTATAATAAACCATAAAATTATTTGCAATAAAAAATACACCACTTTGGCATAACTCTCAGCCACTATACTTCCACTTTATTCTTTCTTTATGGATTTTTTTCCATTTACTTTTAATAAAAATGAAACGCTTTTGTTGTCCCAATTACAAAAGTGGTACTCAAAACAAAATTAATGTCTAAAAAACAAATTAAGATAGTGTTTTCAAACAAATTGCATTTAAAAGAACATTTCTTTTTTTTACCCTATATGACAGTAACAATTTAAAATGTGAGATGTTTAAAAGTTTCAAAAATTTCAATACCGAAATTTCATTTCAAAGTGTTGCCATTTGCAAAATGACAAATGTTACACACAAATATGTTTGGCCTTTATAATATAGATTAACAACTAATTTTTATTCTTGTGTAGCTTAACAGCTTAAATTATTTCATTCTTTAAAAAATAAAATTTACACAAATTATAAATTTAAAAAATGACATCTTGCACATGTTGTTTTCTTTGGTTCAAATACTGTTTGAGTTAATTACTGAAACTAGGCATAACATTTTGTAATATTTCTTTCAGTATGACAGCTATCTATCATTGAATGCTGATCTTTATTTTGAGTAATTTAACTAAAAGAAGTTAAAAACCAAGTGACTAGGATAGCAACAGAATATATCCATGTCAAGAAAAAATGTTCTGAGAAACTCCTCAACACTTTTATTAAATTTTTAACCATACAGCCACATGTTACTTCATTCTCTTGAAATCACAGGTTGGCATTGGTTTATACAACTTCTGCAAAGTTCTATAGAGTGGGAAACAATAACTGCAGAATAATACACAAAAGATCATTACAATCAGTGTTCCAATATCAACATTTTCACCACCTCCTCTAATAATGGCATATGCAAACTGCAACCTGAATAAAAAAAAAAAAAATTTTCCCCTTGAAAAATTTTTAAGCATTTCAGTCTTATCATTTACATTCTCATTCATGAAATATCAGAAATTTCTAGTCTTTTATTAAAATATAGAAACTTAGATTTTAGTACTTTGTGATCAGTAAATTAAGAAGTATCTAAACCCTTTTTCAGCATTGAAAATTTCATTGATAAAAAGATATATATATATATACACATATATATATATAATTAAATATTACAAAGCTTTTTTTATTTTAATGCCAAGTACTTATGGGACTTTAATCCACAAGACAAAAGGAAAAAAAAGGGGGTGGGGTTGGGGAGCAACAACAGATATCACTTTTTAAGAAGTGAACTTTTTATAAAAATTTTTAGAAAGGTGAGCTCTTCAAAATTTTTTTCTTCTTTCTTTTTAAACAAACAATGGCATTTTTAATTTTAATGCTATAAACTCTCTATAAATATATAATAATTTTAAAATAAGAGATTTTTTACTTTTAAATATATAATATAGTATAATATGAAGCTGAATTTCTATATTTTAAATTTCATATAAATAACTAAAAAAAAATTAACTGATTCATCCATAATAAGAGCTTTATCTTTGATCCTTATGGTGCATGCACTATTAGTAAAATAAGTTTTCTGGAGAAAATTTTAGTTTATAACTCATGATTAAAAATTGCTTAGTTATAGAGCTATTGGATAAAGTTCTGTGATTAGGTAAATCCAATTATGAGCGATTATACATTTTTGAAAAGATCTACTGAATGGATTTTGAAAGAAGTTGCACTATTAAACAAATATTTAGTTTGTAAAAATAACATTTTATATTGAAAAACTTTTCACTCTGTATGAGCACAGCTTAAAGCAAAACTAGACTATTATAATAAAAACCATGAAACAATTAAGAAATTACAATAAAAAAATTTGATAGAATTTTCATAAAGAATAAAAAAATTAAAATAATAAATAAGTATAGCAAAATCTATAAAAATAGAACTCATACATAAAGGAAAAAGGCCTTAAATAGATCCTTTTTATGGTTCCAGTGCGAAGCATATTATGAGCGCACCTACCAGGATTTCTGTCATTTTTCAAAAAAAAAAAATTTTAAAAACATCTATTTAATGGACAGTTTACCGATTCCCACTCCCAAAATCTAAATTTTTCTATGTTTAACCTCTCAATAACAGACATTCCGAATAGCGGACAGTAATTTTTGTGATAAAATATGAGAAATTCTTTTTTAACTAAGAAAAGAAAAGTAAAAAACCTCTAAATTTCTCAGAGCAATGTGTCGAAATTTTGTGATCACAGATAAATGTAGAGTGGGGGCTGGGTCCCACCCGGGCCTTCCCTATCACATCCAGTATTAAATTCAGGGGATGGATTACCTCCCGGAGCATCACAATGCCTCCCCCTCCCCACTCCCCTCCAGAAGATTTGAGATTTTATGCTTTTAGGAAGTGGCAAAATACAGTCAACAAAGACACCTTTTTTTTTTTTTCTTTTGATAATTTAAGAAAATTAATACTATTCACATGTTATTGAGAAACACCGAAAATACTGGCGATAAATATATATCAATAAATAAAAACTTTGTTAAATCACCATAAAAAGATAAAATAAACAGGACGCGTTTCGAGCTGCAAAATTACTGCTCGTCATCAGCTGATCCAAACACGTGTCACAACGGACAGAGTGGAAATAACAGTGAAATAAAGAGGGAGGAGATTACACAGAGTGCGACAGGTGGCGCTGCTTGTCAGAGCCAAGGAGAAAGAGAAAAGTAAACTCAAAGAAGGAGGGAGGAGATTACAAAGAGTGCCCCAGGTGGCGCTGGCTAAAAGAACACAGGTGGCAGAGAAAAACTAATAAAAGATAAAGAAAACAAATAAAATAAATAAATCAATTAAAATAAATAAATAAAAATCAAAATTAAATTAAATTAATTAATTAAAAATGATATAATAAAAAAAAGTAATAATAATAATTAATTAAATAAAAAATTAAAAATAATTATAGTAATAATAATAAACTAGAAAAGTAATTTCCATGCAGGAGAAAGGGAGGGGGATGAAGAGAGATCGTTGACAAGAGTATTACAATTTTTATAAATAAAATAAGCTTCGTGAGTATCTAAATGAGAAGGAGAGGCAGGATTAGAAATAATTCTGGCCATGGAAAAATTGAAATAATGACCGGAAGACCAACAGTGAGAAGCAATGGAAGACCTAGATAATTCCTGATTTTTAATGTACCTCTGATGTTCATCCAATCTTTTCTTCAACGCTCTTCTGGTCTGACCAATATAACCCAAATTGCAAGAGCAAGGAATAAAATAAACACCCCACCGGTTCTCAACAGGAATAGGATCTTTCAAAGACGAGAATTTAATTTTATTTAAAGGTTTGAAGATAACTTTAAAATTGAAACGAGAAAGGATTTTAGCTATTTTGAAACAAAGAGGAGAATAAAAAGGTAGAACTATAGAGTTAATATTAGACGAATTATTAGAATCAGTAAGAAGACGTTTAGGCTTATTAAATTTATACAGAGCTTTGTCAATCAAAGAGGGATTATAACCACGAGTGAGAGCAAGAGATTTGAGGTAACTAATTTCCTTATTTAGAGCAGAAGAGTCAGAAGAAATCCGAAGTGCTCTGTAAACAAAAGTATAAAAGGAAGCCACTTTATGCTGTGGAGGATGGTTAGAAAAAGCATGCGGAGGTAGAGATACAGCGAAAGGTTTTCTATAAACAGAGGTAGAGAACCGATAAGGGTGTTTAGTGACCAAGACATCGAGGAAAGGAAGAGAATTCCTTTCCTCGATGTCTTGGTCACTAAACACTTGATATCAACCTGACTCGGTGAAATCGGCTACCTGCCTGATCTGATGATTTCTGAAAGAAAATATCTAAAATATTTCTTCAAATAAGTTTTTCTTAAACGGTGATTTATCATTGCAGAAAAACAAACAATTCAAGTATCAAAATAATAGTTATTCTGGAAAACAAAACAACTGAAAAACTAGTAGCGAAACACTTATCACTGTTTTAAAGCACATTAATCCGGATTAAATCATACCTCTCCCAATATTTTCTTTCTGTTCAGCATCGCAGTGACCTATGGACCCATGACTTATGAGCACTGCTTACTCGGAGTATAGAAGAAAAAAAGAAAGAAAAAAAAAAAACACAGTAGCCCGTTCACAAAGTTCAGGACCGGGAAAAAATAACTACTCTGAAGTTAAACTTTATTCCCGGAACTCCCTTTTCTTTTCTCCCACTTGTGGTTTACTGCCAATCGGAAACGAGGGCTATACAATGGTCAGGGGAGAACACTAAGGAAAGATTCCTGTGCTGCTCTTGGATTGAAGTTGAACTGAAAAACTTCAGGTGCCGCCTGCTAACTGCAAAAAAAAAAAACTGTGCGTGTCTGCAGCCTTACTTCCCATTTTCGAAAAATAGATTTTCACCCCGCAAAATGTGCTGCATCTGAAGCTCCTGAACGTAAATTGACAGCTGACTTTGATCAGCAGCGATTTAGTGGGTGAAAAGTTGAGAAGTTATCTGAATGCTCTCCCCCCCCCTCAAGTTACCCCCAATATTTTCTTTGCATTTTTGCATCGATCAAGAGAATGGCCAAAATCATCTTAAAAAAGGCGGAAGTCTTTCATCCCTGTAATTTATTCAAGCATATTTCTTAAATATGTACACCGCTAGCAACCCCTGAATTCCCCAACACTGCTTATAATACATATGCATTACTCAGATTCAGGTACCACTCTATAAGTATATATGTAAAATTTTGTTTTCACATGTTAACATTTCACTTTTTTTTAATGAAATGTGTGATGTGTGAGAGAAATGGGGATGGGCTGGGAAAGTCCATCCAAATGTAGCCGAATATGCCAAAGATAGCAATATTAAAAATATATATATTCATTTGATCTTTATCAATGAATATGCTCACCTTTGTCAGTTGAAATTAATACCAATCGTATATAAAAAAGGGATTATAAAAGAGGGACTTTTTTTTTACTTATACTTTCTACTCTAAAAACTGTTTGCAGCTTCACAGCCATTTGGCTTTTTTTTTTTTTTTTCTTGGGGGGGGGGGGGGACTACCGTGGTTTAGAACATAATAAATTCTTTTAACGACAAAGAGAATTCGACAATTTATCAACTGTTTTGGGCTAAAGGAAAACCCCATTAAAATTAATGTATTGATTTATAATTAACTTCTAAAAATAATAAAACGATGTATTGTCGCTGGAAGCATACCTCAGTGCATATTTTTTGTATTTCTTAATTTATCTGAACGTGGGTGAAAAATCAAATGCAAAATCCTATCCTTACATGCGAAAACCAAATTAAATAAAAAAAAATGTACAAAAAAATTAAATTGCCGTTTTAATATTATTTGCTTACGAATAACTTTTGAATCTATGTAGTACTTTTTATTTGTTTGAAATGTAGTTTTTCAGAATGTCCTGCTTTACATTTATCAGACTCTGAACACATTAAGTCTTTTTCTCAATGCTCTTTCATTAAATAATAACAACAAAGAAAATTTTTGAGTACCTTGTTAAAGAAAATAGTATTTTCATTTTGAAAATAAGCATTGTCCTATAGAAAACTACAGAATTTGAGCTTATTGTTCAAGTTCAGGAGGACACTCTTTTCAATTTTGAAAATGGACATCTCATTATACATAATCGGTATGGATTGGCTATTAATTTAGAAATAAAAATTAACATAAAGCCAAAGAATAAAGAAAGTGTTTATTGATTATGAATAAATATTCAAACGTATTTCATTCTTTCAATCTCAGGCATCCCCTGACTTACATATTATGCGAGTTATGCAGATTTGCAATTATGTAATAAATCTCAAACATTAGATTGTGTAAATATTATATAATAAATATTTCACTTTCTTACAAAATTGTGAGCAATTACAAATTGATTTATATTTGTAAAATTCAAATTATGTAAAAGTTTACAGAGCGCATTGCTTATGTATTTGAGAGAATTCCTGTTTCTCTCTTTTAGTTCTTTTAACTTCTGTTAAAATACTGTTAATTTATAACAATCATAAATAATACAATTCATAAACAAAATACTGAGTTGTTATCTGCAGGTTTATAAAGCATAAAATTTTCAATCCCAAAGTCTGATGGAGTTCATAAAACCGACAGTATTTAAAATAATTACTTATTTTTTTGTAAGCGTGAAGCATTTTTGAAAAATTATTAATTCTTTTGTGTGTATAATTATCTAAAGATTCTGTAAGGCTACTTTAAAGCTACCTGAAAAAACTGCTTTCATTCTGAATTTATCTGTTTTCGGATCCAAAAATAGCTTATTTAACAATTAAAAAAATAAAACATTTAATGAAAGCAGGACAAATTCTCTTTTCAAATATAAAAAATAAATACGAAAACATTTTTATAAGTTGCCCAAACCTACTCGATAGTGAAAGAAATGCTATTTGAACCAGTTTGTGAAATTAATTGCTGTGAAATATTAATAAGAAAAAGAAAAATATGTTATTCTATAAAATACAATTGTAGTATAAACTTTTATCAATATTTTAAAATGAAAATTCTTAGAACAACGAGGGGAAAAAATCTCTCTCCAATTCACAATATTATTTATTTATAACAGCAATTTACAATGCTTTTAGTTTGTTCTAAAAACCATTTTTAAGAAAAGAAAGAAATGATTGAGCATAACCCAAGCTATCCTTATAGAGAAGTACAGGGGAAAATAAGGCATAGGTTTGTTTTCATGTGCAGTGACGTCAAAACCGCTTTCGTCATGTGACGTGGCTTTTTCCCCACAGAAATAAAAATTGCATTTTTAAAGTTAATTTAATGGATTTTCTGAGTTTCAAAAAAACGTAAAAATGGTATCAAAATGCTTGTACGTTTGTACTCTATAAAATGCAAGTTAAATTGAAAAACGTGCAATTTCCCCATAAAATGCTTAAAATTTTGTCTAAACAAATGTTAATTTGGATTTTGTATATGTATTTGAAAAACTACCTTGTTGTAAGTTTTTTTTCTTTTTTTCACAATCATCGAAATAAAAGCTATATCATTATATTAAGCAAATTAATAACCATTTTACAATATTTCAATGCATTGAAAATACATGTTTCTTTTCTAAATTAAAAAAAAAAAAAGGAATAAATTTTGAAAAATTTTGTGTCTTGTTTCCCATTATATGGACCCTATTTTTATTTTATTATTTTTTTTAACCAAGTGTGATTTGAGTTCAAGAAAGTAAGATTTGATGTCAAATGAATAAACAGATATGAAAACAAATTTGATGGGCTTTTATACTCCTTTTTTATGTATCTATATATATAAAATAATTATTTTTTAGTATTGTTTGCATAGAAAAATAGAGAAAATGTATTCTTTTATTAAATATATCATAAATATGGAAAACAGGGCTTGAAATTCAAATTTTCAAAGAAGGAGAGTCTCCCTACCAACATTTATAAATGGAGGGGAGTTTGGCTGTTTGGGAGGGAGGAAAAATGTTTAAAACCCGCCATTATTTTATGTGCTATTTAAAGAATTACTAGAATACAGACAAAAAAAAAAAAATCACTGAAGCAATTTTTATCAACAATTCAGAATAATTATGCGAAATGTGTAAAAAACTTTCATATTGTCTAGTTTTTACTGGCGGTAAATTCCCTCCCGGTGCTAATTGTTTTTGTCACAGGTCTAATTGTTTTAATGATAATTAATAAAATTTCTAATTCATTTAATAAATTTATATTTATAATTAATTGTTATAAACAATATTATTTTTCTGTATATTAAATGTGCAAGATACAAATTTAATCATAAAATAATACTTATTTGAGTGTAGAAAATAAGAAGTATCACTATTGTTTGCATTTCTTTAAAAAAGGGGCAAGTCAAATTCATCAACAGAGACTTTCTTAAAAAATGAATACTTTGTTGAGTAAAGGGATACTTTTTGTTTAATGAATGGCTGTTTTCAGGAATTGCATTCACTCAGAAAGATTTGGAGCTGTCAGAAACTGATTTTAGAGCAGCAAATTAAAAAAAAAAATACATTGAAGCAGGAAAATTAGTTTGTTGAACAGAAAAATGAACTCCCCTCAATATTATTTTTGGGGGGAGGAAGGGAAGAGAGGTTCCCTTTGACAAAAGTTGCATTTTTTCGCTATCTTTTGATGAAATCTGTCTTTTTTAAGGATCTTTTCACGAAATCTGCCATTTTTTCAGGATTTTTTGACGAAATTTGCCGTTTTTTCGTGAATTTTACAAGGGAATTTGCCGTTTTCCGCGATCTTTTGATGAAATCTGATGTTTTATCGTGATTTTTTTTACGAAAATTGCCGTTTTTCGTGATATTTTCGGGAAATTTGTTGTTTATAGTGAATCTTTTGACAAAATTTGTCGTTTTTCACGATTTTTGGACGAAATTTGACTTTTTCCCGTGAATTTCCTGAGGAAATTAGTCGTTTTTCGCGATCTTTTAATAAAATCTGATGTTTTATCGCATTTTTTTTTTAATGAAAACTGCTGTTTTTCGTGGTATTTTGGGGGAATTTGTCGTGTATAGTGAATCTTTTGTCGTTTTTCGCGATTTTTGGATGAAATTTGACGTTTTTTTTGTGAATTTTCTGAGGAAATTTGCCATTTTTTCACAATCTTTTGATGAAATCTGACGTTTTAACGAGATATTTTTTTACGAAAATTGCCAATTGTCGCGATTTTTGGATGAAATTTGACGTTTTTTCGTGACCTTTTTTGACGAAAACTGCCGTTTTACAGAATTATGTCACGAAATTAGGCATTCTTTCAAGAATCTTTTGACAACATTTGCCGGAAATTAGTCGTCTTTTCGTGATTTTTAAACAATATTTGCCGTTTTTCAGCAAAATTTTACGATATCACGCATCTTGTGAAACGTGTAATAGCTGTTTCTTTTGCGTGTCATCTCCGATCTTTTGCGTAATTTACGCACAGTAGCGCGTCCGCGGCATCATTGTTTCATAATTTTTGGAATTGAATGCGTTATTTTTGTGTGTGTGTGTAGGGGGGGGGGGGGGAATTTCAAACAGAATCACCTCTATTTCGGCGCGGAAAATAGAACGAAACTCGTCAATCGATTGCAGGAAAAAAATTGCGAAATTTGTCAATCAGTCGCAGAAAAAATCATGATTTTCAATGATTTTTCGCTGTAAAAAAAAACTCAAAATGTGTCGATTACTCGCATGAAAATATCATAAAATTCGTAAAACGGTCGAGGGAGTTGATCATAGTTTCAAAATGCAAAATTGTTTCGGCGGGAGTCTTCCATCCACGTTATTCTTTTGGGCGGGATTTCAAAATTTTGGACGCGAATCCCGCCCTGAAATTCAAGCCCTGGAAAAAATTGCTTTCTCACAATGAAACAGTGAAAAAAATATATATATGTTTCCTAATTTCTTTCCCACATCAAGGCGTTTTTGAAAAGCGTGCCAAAGCTCATGTTAAATTCAAACACTGAAATAGTGAAAATAGTACTTGTATATCAGACTTTGAAAAACATGCAAATCAATACTTTAAAAAGGCTAAGGGAAAAAAAAAGGAAAAAAATAAAAAAATTAAATGCATGGAAAAAAAAAAAGTTTTTACCACTTCTATGTCAAAAAGGTCACTATTCAGGAATTTGAGATATCTATATTAATAAAAGAACAAAACGCTCTGTCTGCGTGTGTGTGTGTGTGTGTGTGTGTGTGTCTGCGATGGCTAGCAAAATCTACAGCATGTACGAGGCTCAAAATTTTTTTGAAAGTAGCCCCAAATCTCTCCTGATGCACCTGAGCTTCAGAATTTCGAAATTCTATTTATTAACTGAGTAATTAGTTAAATTCCAAAGATCACTCTCATAAAAAATCGCCTTTTTTCTTCTTTTTTTTTCCCTTCATTTAGTTATGGTTGGTTGGGTGCATAAAATTTTCGCATAAATAATTAAAAAAAGCTCGTACAGACCTTTAAAATTCATAGACTGGCAAACTGTCAGTTTAAATGATGATTTTTTATCACAGCGGTTGTAAACCATGGAGGAAAAAGATAGGTGGTGGTGAAGTAAACCGAAAAAAGAGTTGCAGTATTAAACCATTTATCGCTCAAATTTTAATGTCCCAAACAAAAGCATGTGGAAGGGATTTTGTATTAATAAGACGAATTGATAGAAATGAATTACAGCTGAAGCATATTTTAAGAAGAAATAGTAATTTTTTAAAATGGTCTTTTTTCTATTATATTATTTATTTCAATAAAATGTTTGCTTTTAAAATAATTGAAATTGATAAATTCGAAATAATTAAATGTCAGAATAAAATTAAATAAAATATTGAAAACATTTGATTTGAACTAAAAATTGTATTACTAAAAGTTTTCTTTTTTTTAGAACTTTTTAATACTTTATAACGTAGATGAAAAATGTTTATGATTTAACAATACATTAATAATTCTATGCCAATATATAAAATATATTTATGAAAACATTCTTTTAAAATCATTGCCGAAAACTTAAATAACAAATATTAGTCTAAAATCTAGATTTCAGAGTGCAGACTACTTTAAGACATTAACGAAAGAATGTTAACTTTTCAAGCAAAATCTTAAATGATGCTTCTATATTGATATTTCAAAGTCATATGATAAAAATAATCACATAATTCTTGCCTATGATTGATATATTTGTATCTTTTATGCATTCCGATCGTGTATTACAGTCAATAATGGCTCAAAACATTATTTTACGGGTAAATATCAACACTTTAACACGAAACTAATGCAATCGTTGGATACATGTTCCCTCCCGTGTTTCTCATTGTTCATTTTAAGTATTTCTAGAGCTTAATATTAGTTGTTGCTTTTAAAACCGATTTTTCACAAAGTCAGCTACGACATATTTCAGCAATGCATTTCTGCATGCTTTCAGTTAATGATAAAATCTTACAAATTTCAAGTTCGTTTAATATTGTTAACACGGACCCGGGCAACGCCGGGCGGGTCAGCTAGTCTTAAATAAGACATCATAGATGGCCTTGTATAATTCCAGTAATTGGCTAAGAGTCGAACCTGAAGCCTCTTAACAACAGTGACATGTCTCAAAGCATCGTCAATTGCAGGCCAATAACTTTAAAATAAAAAACAAAAGAATAAATACTCATTTATTATTTAAAAGAAAAAATAATGCATAATTATTTTAACAAACAATTATATATAGATATAAATTTTGAAAGGATATTTATTAAAAGTAAAAAAAAATGCTCTTTTTTCTTTTTTTTTTAAACAAAATTTATTATAAAATACATTTTGACATTAGATTAAAATCTTATAATATTGTATGGTTAAATTAATAAAGTTATCTTCTATTAAGATTTTTTTTTTTTTCATAATCATTGAAATAAAAGCCATATCATATAATTAAAAAATTAATAATTGCTTTATGATATTTAATGCTTAAAAATACACATTTCTTTTTTGATTTATAAAAACAAAAGAGTTACATTTATGAAAATTAATGACTTAAGAAAAAAATCACAAACATACCAAAGACAAAAATATATATTTTTTAATTATTAGCAGAATGATAGCACAAAAATATTTAATGTTACATTTTATATATTAAAAAGCAATTAAAAAAAAATAAAAAATAAGTCAAAATACAAATAAAAAAATTACACCATACTAAATATAAAATAATAAAATAATTTAAAGTTTTACATATCCATTTAGCTTCTCCCCCAATTAACAAAACTGCTAAAATATACAAAAAATTTCTTACCGATTTTTTTCCATATATAGAGAAGAAGGGAAATAGTCCATGACGGCAATATAGGTGAAGGTGTGAGCTCGAATGATTGCATCTAGGATACTGTCTAGGTCAATAGTTTGACCTTTTGGACATAATGGTGGAGGTGAACTCTATAGTAAAGAAAAAAAAAAGAGAATAAATAAATAAACACATGCACATTTAATCATTGACACATTAAATCACTGATTGTAAAAAACATTGAATGTTTGGAAACAGTGTTGAATTCAGACCTTTTCTTTGAAAGAAATTTCAGATAATTTGATGAGGGGCAATATGAAGTTCCAGGGAAGAAGGGTAATTTGTGCTTTGACAGCATTAATAAAATCTTCCTCTAGAGTAAGAAAAGAATGGGGGGGGGGGTGGTGTTTTGAAGATTGGGGAGGGGACTCTCCCTTGAGTCATCTCGGAATTCATCTCCCACGCTTACAAGTTAAAAGTTATGAAGGTGCTTCCAGCAATTACCAAAAAAAGGCTATTTTATTTAGGGTTTTTTCCCCCCCTGTTTTACATAAAAATGTATTACTAGATGCTAAATAGAAAGAGAAAAAATTTGAATTTTGATTTGCTGTTAGATATAGACATTCTTTTTTTTTTTTTTTTTTTTTTCTTCCCCAACCACTTTTTAAAAGTTAATGAGATTTTTTTTTAGTTTACATTAATGTGTGCTATATCAGGAATGAAAAATATATGGCACAGTTCCCACACAGAAAGCTTTTTATGGAATTGAAATTGAGCTTAAGTGTAGTAAAAAATAAAATACATAAATAACAATAATGATAAATTATGTGGTATTTAAAAAAAAAGGGATTTCTTAAATACTGAAAATAATTACATACAGCTACATTTTCTTTACATGTTTATTATAGAATAGGATTAATATCTAAATTTAGTAACCCATTGTAAGAAGACTTATTATACCACAAAAAATAGTCTTAAAAAAAGTTTAATGATTTTTTTTAGGGGGGCGGGGAGGAGACATTGGATAGCTGGGGTTGATCTTTAATAAGACTATTTTTTACTTTTTCGGTTTCAGGTTTTTATAAATAAAAAACTTTCACCTTCGAAGCCAGTTCAGAAAATGGAAAACCTTAGTTTAAATTTGACGTGCAAGGGAATGAATGATCAAATGAATTTCAATAAAGTAAATCGAAACAAATGTTACGCCAGGTCAGAAAAGAGGTCAAAAATTTTTTTAAGACTTCATGTAGGGAGCAAGTGTCATGATATGGTGTCGTCACTTGCAAACAAAATACTTTAAAAAGTCTAGATTGTGGGGAAAAAAAAAAAAAAAAATCTGTAATTTTACATATGTAAAGAGTTGCAGAAATTTGTATTCTTACTAAAATTTTTTCTGTACACTGTACAAAAGAAAAAAAAAGAGAAATCTACAAAACTAGCTTTTGTAAATCTATAGAAATCTGTAGCTTTACAAATGTAGTAATATTATGCTAATCTTACAAAAATTTTATCTGTAAACTGGGTCACAATTAGATAAAAAGTTCTAGGTTTCCCAGTTTTCTCAAAAAAATTCTTAAATTTTTTTTATCCTTACAGGTTTTTTAATTTATAGTGAAAATCATTATTTATTTCATGAATTTTTGCTGTTACTGTTACATAAAATCAGTAGCAGCAATGAGGATTTCCTAAATAGCATTTAAATAATGTTACTACCGCTTTTGTGTAAAAAAGTGTGAGGAGTGAAATAAAGATGCAAAAGTACTTCTATTCAGTAAGATTCCAGCTTTAATTTCTTCTATGACAACATTTCTTGATTCATATAGGTATATCGTGTGAAACATAAAGTAGTAAAAAAATATTCTTTGTATGATGCGCACCCTAAATTTTGGGAGAAAAAGTATGTGTTAAACACGAATAAATGCGGTATATCAACTATCTTATGGAAAAAAAAAAAAAAAAACTCATTTAAAAAATAATAAAATTTAAACATGAATTTCCAAAACAACTTGTCTATAGAACTATGGAATTAACATTATGGAGAGGGTGTTTTCAAATGAGTGAAGAGTCCAATTAATATGTTTTTTGAGATTGCTCACATGTGATATCAAAAAAGCATTTTTAGTACTCTGACGGATTTAAATTTTGAATATTAAAGATTAGCAGAGATTAAAATTAAATAACGCAATGAAAGCTTTTGATTTTAGTCACTAAACCTGTAAAAAATTAAAGTCTAGGAAATTTAAATAACTAAAATACTGTATGTTGATGAAAGAAATACGAATAAGTTAAAAACAAAACTAACGTTTATTTAAAAAGAAATAAAGATAAAAGCAATATAATTAACATATTAAACAATTAAAACAGTAAACAAAATAAACTGACATCATGGCAAAACAACTGTAAAGTAATAAGTTGACGATCTGAAGTAAACATTAACGTTTCTATGCACAAATGCGATAAGAACATCAGCTGGAGAAACTTCATGTAAAATAAACATCGCTATCATTACTATCCTTTCCTCATAATCAATAGCTGGTCTCAAATCAAACAAGAGACGAAGCAGATGGCTGACTTAGTCCAGCATTAAAACACATCGTAACAGCTGCCAGTTCTCTTGAACATTGGATAAACAAATGAAGAAGAATGTAACGAAAAACTGCAAGACGGTCTCTTAAGTAAGTTGGTTAGTGAAAAACACTTAACAAAACTAATGAACGGCACATTTACTGACACATAAATGAAACTAAATTGAAAATCAAATAGTAACTGGGGAACGTAAAAGGACAAACGTAACTCGACACTATCAGAACATTAAGACAAGGAACTAAGTTATTGTCAAAGTATTTATATCAAAAGGAGAACTAAAAGAAACTCATTACGCATGCAAAGGGACAGACGAAACGATGGTCAAATGAGAAACCATCGTGGCGAAACATCATAACGGAAATGAGCGGTAGACTCAGACAAATGACACCACCTTGTGGCAGTCAAGAAAAACATCATTACAGCTTCAGACTGCATACGAGTAAACTGGGGAAAACAAAGTGAAACCGAGAGTTTTAAAGGTAAAGCGTTGGAAATAAAGGTAAAGTAAGTTAAGTAATTATTGTTTATATGTATGAGAAGTTTAATAAAGAATTATAAATAAAGTTAAATAAAAGTTAAATAAAAGTTATAATAAGTGAATAATCTATTTAATAAAGGATGAATGTAATTAGGTTAATGTAAATCAAGATAGATTGACTATAGAAATGGAGATATAGCCAGAAAGTGACAAGAACAGGCATGACAAATTTTTCCTGTCAAAAGCCCCCCCTCTTGTCACTTGAACGGCCTGAAAAAGAGCAAATGCTCACAGAACCACTGAGAAACATGACTTTACAACCACAGACATGCTGGTTCCATAAGAGCCTAAAAGAAATATGCATCAACCATTTCCACAAACTATAAAAAAAAATTCATATGACCTGTAATAAAAATTTACTAAAACTTTACTTTTAGCAGAATATTTTACATTTAGCAAAAAAAAAAAATCTTTAAAATAGAAAATATACTCCAGATCGCCAAGTCAGATGTTGCTTTAACATTATAAATCATAAACAAAAATACACATATAATACAAAAATTACATATAACAGACAGATTACATATAACAAATATTAGTAAAAATTTCATTTTTTCAAGCCCCCGAAAATTGATTCTTTAATACATTACACATGCTGCAATTCATTATGTCAAAAATATCAATTCAATGATCAACATTAAAAAGTTAAAAAAAAAAAAAATTGAAGCTAGAAAATCCTACAGTTCCTAACATTACAAATAGAACTGCTAGTGTAAGCATCCATCTAAAAATTAATTTTAAACTACAGATAAAAATTTATATTTGAAAAATTTAAGATAAATTTTTATGCAATTTTTGCAAAAATTTATATATATGTGGTAGCCTCATTAAATCTTAAGCAGTATACACATATTAAAGATGACAGTAACTCATCCTTTTTCATTCTGATCTATTCCCCAAGAATTTCAATGAAGTAAATCAAAACAAATGTTACGCCAGGTCAGAAAAGAAGTCAAAATTCTTTTTTTAAGACTTCGTGTAGGGAGCATGTGTCATGATATGGTGTTGTCACTTGTGAACAAAATACTTGAGAACATCTACATTGTGGAAAAAAAAAATCTGTAATTTTACATATGTAAAGAGTTGCAGAAATTTGTATTCTTACTAAAATTTTATCTGTACACTGTACAAAAGAAAAAAAAAGAGAGAAATCTACAAAACTAGTTTTTGTAAATCTATAGAAATCTGTAGCTTTACAAATGAATCTAGTAATATTATGCTAATCTTACTGAAATTTTATCTGTAAACTGGGTCGCAATTAGATAAAAAGTTCTAGGTTTCCTGGTTTTCTAAAAAAAATTCTTATATTTTTTTTAACCTTACAGGTTTTTTAATTTATAGTGAGTATTTCACGAATTGTTACTGTTACATAAAATCAGTAGCAGCAATGAGGATTGCTAAATAGAGTTTAAATAATGTTACTATCGCTTTTGTATAAAAAGGTGCAAGGAGTGAAATAAAGATGCAGGAGTACGAGTTCAGTAAAATTCCAGCTTTACTTTCTTCTATGACTACATTTCTTGATTCATATAGGCATATCGTGTGATTACATAAAGTAGTAAAAAAATATTCTGTGTATAATGCGCACCCAGGGTTCTCACCCTAAATTTTGGGAGAAAAAGTATGTGTTATACATGAGTAAATACAGTAAATCAACTATCTTATGAAAAAAAAAAAAAAAAAAAAAACATTTAAAAAATAATCAAATTTAAACATGAATTTCGAAAACAACTTGTCTATAGAATTAACATTATGGAGAAGGTGTTTTCAAATGAGTGAAGAGTCCAATTAATATGTTTTTTGAGATTGCTCACGTGTGATATCAAAAAAGCATTTTTAGTACTCTTGTATTAACCTCATGGTAGTAGCTAATTATGAAAGCTCTTTATATTTCCAGCAAAATTTTGGATTTTGATTGTTTCAGTGTTTCAGTGCATAGTTACATTATATGTCTGTTGTGTTGGACATATTTATTTATGAAGTTTTAATTTTATTTGGCAATTTGTTTACAGAATACAACACAGAAACAAACAGCTCCTAAATTATTTACATTAGTTTAAGTGTAAACAGGTTATCTCCGACATTCAGATTGCACTTTCAATTTTAGAATAGATTTTTAAAAAATCATGATTTTAATATTTTTAGAGCTATAAAAATTAAGTAAATTGGAACACAGTTTTCAAAGAAATAGCTTTTGAAAATACATTTTTTTTTTCTATCCAACAGTATAAAAATTGAAATTGTACAATTTTTAAAAGTTAAAGTTCAGGCTGAGTAACAACATTTTAGTTTTAAAAATAAGCACCTGTAAGCACATTTTTAAAGGAAAATAAGCATCCATTTATGAACATATATGCATTACAGGGGTGATTGTGTTCCTGGTGTACCTCGGATTTCCGAATTTTTCGATCAATCCTTTCGATTTTATGATATCATTACGCTTACTAAGTAGATCTCCATGTGGGCATACTCTGAAAAATCTGAAAAATTACAGAATGTTCTTCTCATAAGGATATATACATTTAAAAAAAATTTTGGCGGAACCTCCGTACCCTGTACGTAAAAAAAATAATGAAAATTTCATTATTTGGCACTTTATCATCGGTTGGCGATGAAATTCAAATTCAAATACATTTTATGTCAAATGCATTTTAATGGATAAAAGTTTCATATTCAACGTGTTTAGATAAATTAAATATGTTTTTGTCTGTTTTAGTTTTTTTTAAAGTATAATTTTGTTATATTGATATTTATGTGTATTTATATTAAAATTTAACCATCAAAATTTGAGATATAAAACGAAATTCAAATTTAAATTAATTAAAATTGTTTCAAGTTCAAAGTCCAGTTGAGCATTGTCAATTGTTGCTATGGGAACATCTGGCTTTTATTTTTGAGTACACTTAAATGTATGAAAATAATTTTACTGAATAAGGATTTTTTATATATGAAAATATTTTTTCCAGGTAAATTAAATAAGTACAGCAACAAATAATATATATATATATATATAATTTAATATATATGTATGTGTATATAATATATTAAACTCGCTAGCTGTTTATGTTTAAATTCATTAACACGGATTCTAAAAATTCAAAAGTTTTCAGTTGCATTAAAAACGTTTGCTTTTGGCAGGGAAAAGTGCTGCATTATTTTCTATCCAACAGTATAAAAATTGAAATTGTACAATTTTTAAAAGTTAAAATTGTATTAAAATAAAACAATATTTAGACCATTGTCATCATTTATATCAGTTTTACTCATAGCTATGTTTTTGCTTTATAATATATGTATATCTCCTTTTGCTTTATAATAAAACTTTGCTTTATAACATATGGATAGCATCTTTACCATTGAAATATCTCTACTCTAAATTTTTATAACCTAAATAAAATTTCAAACAGAAAATGAAAGACAAATTTTCAATGCATTTTGATTTTTTGTAAATCTTAAACAAAATGACATCAATGCAGAATAATCAAACATGAAAATCTTCATTTATTGTGATGACAAAAAAATACTAGATCTAAACACGAGATTTTACATCTCTTACTAATTTACAGATTGAAAAATCTTGTCATAAATTAATCTAAGACAAAAAATACTGTTTCAAAATAAACTGTAAAATAATTTTGATTCTCAGCTAAGTTTTTAATACGAGAATTCATGTTCATCACCATTTTATATTCATTAAAAGCATCTTCAGACTTAAGGAAAATGGAAAATAAGCTTTTTTTAAAACTGTATGTGATTAGAACGTCAATTTTACATATACATTGTACAGTTTTGTTAACAAACTCATAAAGCAATATCATGAACTTTTACATGTGTAAGTAGATAAACAAGAAAAAACATATATATATACAGTAAAACCTCCATAACAGACACTCCCAAATAGCGGACACCTCTATTTAATGGACAGTTTACCGATTCCCACTCCCAACATCTAAATTTTTCTATGTTTAACCTCTCAATAACAGACATTTGGAATAGCGGACAGTAATTTTTGCGATAAAGTATGAGAAATTCTTTTTTAACTATGAAAAGAAAAGTAAAAAACCTCTAAATTTCTTAGGGCAATGTGTCGAAAATTTGTGATCACAGATAAATGTAGAGTGGGAGCTGGGTCCCACCCGGGCCTTCCCTATCACATCCAGTATTAAATTCAGGGGATGGATTACCTCCCGGAGCATCACAATGCCCCCTCCCCACTCCCCTCCAGAAGATTTGAGATTTTCAGACTTGCCAAGTTCTGAAAGTTAAAAATCAGGAGATTTTATTTCAGAAATCAGGAGATATTTGTGTCAATGAAAACTTGTTAATTTGTTGATGTAAACTTTTTTAGTGAAAGTTTAAGTTTCAATATTGCTTGGTTATTACTGAAGATTAAAAAGAAATATCACTTTTACTCGAATAAGAAAAGCATGTATTCCTTACAAGTAGAACACATTTAAGAATATATGATGTTTAAGATGTTTTAACATATTTTTAATTTGACAAAATATTATAAAAAGAGGGATGCTTTCTTACTCTAACTTATATAAAACTATAGTAAAGATCATAAATAAGTCAAATTATTAATTCAATACATGACCATAGTACAATAACAAACCTTAAAGATTCATCATTTATAATGAATCTGGATGTAATTCATCACATAAAACACTACTGGTCAAACATACTAAAGAACAATTACACCTCTACTAGAGCTTTTCTCACTGAAACACAGCACATTTGATTGTTAAATAACAGAATATTTAAAAAGTGTGAAAAATCAGGAGAAATATGTCAAAAATAAGGAGTATGGTAAAACATCTGAAAATCAGGAGTCTCCTGCCAAAATCAGGAGACTTGGCAACTCTGGATTTTATGCTTTTAAGAAGTGACAAAATACAATCAACAAAGACACTTTTTTTTTTTTTTTTTTTTATTGATAATTTAAGAAAATTAATACTACTGACATGGTTAAAACTTCAAATTGAAAAAAAATCTTAGCAATCTTTAAGTGCTAAAGTTTACTTTTTGAATACATTTTTTTCGTATGAATGTAATAAACAGTGTATAAAGCAATGTACTATTTTATTTCAAATTTATTGCTTAAATAACAGTTTTATTCTCTGATTAATCACATAGTAGAACTTTAGGACATAAAAGTCAATAAATCTTTAAGCATTTCTAAGCAATTTTTGAATCTTCGAGGTTTTTCCAAATAGCGGACACCTCTGAACAGTGAACAGTTTCCGTGCTCCCGAGGTATCCGTTATTTGGAGGTTTTACTGTATATAAACAGAAGTGCAATACCAAACTATCTTTAAAAAAATATTTTTATAAATTAACACAAAATACATTAAATTTTATTAAGGAAATGTTCTTATACATTTTTAAATGTCATACACTTAATTCTATAATGTTTGCTAATAATAGACTGTATGATGGAACAAATAAAAATATTAAAAATAAAATTTATCAATATGATAGTAAATCATTTTTAAACAAAATCCATCTAAATGTAAACTAGCACAATGGAGAAGTTGCACTCATTTTAAATTATGCTTTCTTTTATGTTTAATTGATGAAGACTATCTAATATTCCCCAAAACTCAACTTGGAATTTTAAAAATAATTTAAAATAACTAGTTATAGCAGTTTTAAACTCCGTTAAAAGAAAAACAAAACCACATGATCTGAAAATGGGACGGGATTGGTTTAACGTCATTACAAATGAAATGTTGATTCTTTCTAGTCGTCTGCTTTGTGATTGAAGGCTGTTTTCCATTGCTTTCCATTTGCTATCTACAGCAAACATCTTTTAAAGACTCATTTACACAAAAACGAAATCAAATTAGAGTCAAAACATTATTTTATTTAGCATATCCAAATATAATGTACTATTAATTTATACATTTGTATTGATTTTCATTTAGAAAAGTGCTGAAGGTAGTTGGGTTATAAAATACAAAATTATACCTTCTGGAAATAGCTTTTTTTCTTTCAAATTTATTTTAAGGGCATAAAAAATTAATTTCATTTGGGTAAAGATACAAGGAGCTAAAGCTAAAAGGCATATTTATTTTTTACTGACTCTGATTTGCTTAAAAGAATAAAGAATGATAGTTTTATCAAAAAATAAATCGTATATAAAATCATCTTTATCTACTTTTTGAAATGTATTATTTCCTTAATTCATTGTAATGCTTAATAATTCAATTTGTTATGAATAAAATTTCTTGTTGTGCAAGTTATATTACAGATAAAAAATTAATTCAAATTTATTATGAGAAAATTAAAGTTTCAACAATAGTGTAAAAAAACAAGAAAAAAATTTAATACTGACTTATTGAATAAAATTTTAAATTAACTACTGTCAATAATAACTGTGTATTCATAGATCAGAAACAAATTACTATAACACATACATGACTAAATTTATAAATATTGCCTTTTACTTTTTATGTGCTTACTTAAAAATAAGTATTCAAGCAAAAACTTATGATTGCAGTTCATTTTTTACTTTTTTATTTTCATAAAATGTCCAATATAATGAGATAATTTGGCATGGTTATCAACCCCCCACCCTCTTTTTAACACATTTGGAAGAAAATATAGGCTCGTGAATATATTTTGATGAAAAAATATTTGCTCTATTTCTGTTTTAATATATGGAAAGCAAAGCAAAGCAATATTTAAACTATCATTTAGTATTTTTAAATTGAGATTTCAACTAACAATCATTGTTCATTTATTATGAAAGTGTTAATTTCAGGCATGAAAGGAGGAAATGAGAAAAAAGGTGGAAAATTTTCTTCATCTATACAGTGGCGCGAAACTTGCATAATTTAAGTGTCATGTTAACAGCTACATATACAATCATACTAAATGTAACTGCACATATTACTGGTTTTTATTTTAATAACTTAGAAAGTATTAAAATTACTCTTTACTTCAGACATACATCTTGAAAAAGGTATCCCAGAAATTATCCTCACGTGATATATAAATAGTACAAAATATTCTATTCCAAAAAAATTCCTTTCACTTTAAATTTTTTAAGTCTAAAAAAAAAAAAAAAAAAATATTATTGAAAGACATTTTGAACATCTTTATTTACATGACTTTCAGATGCTTATATGATATAAGTTCACCTTTCATTTTATGTCTCTTTTTCATGCAATTCAAGAACAAATTAAGGATTTGAATAGACAAAATGCTAAATTACAAAATTTTACAGAGACCCCCCCCCCCCTCTGAATATCCTTCTAAAATCATCTTTGCATTTGTGCATTAATCCAGAGAATGTCCAAAATTCTCTTTTTTTTTTTTTTAAAGGTGGAATTTCTCCTTTAGGAGGAACTCTTTCATGCCGGCTTCATTTCAAAATATTCATATTAAATTGTTACAATCAGTTATGTAAATAGAAATCATTTGTAAAATATTTTTAGTAACAGCCCTGTGTTATGTTCAAACAATAAACTGCTCTATTAAAGTGTAACATAGATATCTTGAAACTATTATCAAGCATCCTTTGATTAATAAAAAAATTAAAGATGTGTGTTTAAAATATGTGTTCTTAGTGAAGAATGTAAATAAAAAGTAATTTATTAAAGTAACTTTTAAATATGTGATATGTAGTTATTATACAATATCATATGATGTCAGAAGTAAAAATTTTTTGTAATTTTTTACACTGATTTATCTGAATTATTTATGTGACTTCCCTGCCTTCTGCTCTTAAAAAACAAAAAACACAAACAAATCTAATACAGCCTGAAAAAAGCCCTTTTTTTGGGTCATTCCATGTCAAATCAACCAAAAAAATTCAATATTCAACCTGACCATTTCCGATTTCAGTGAAACTGCTAGGGATCATTCTCTATGATGATATAAATTAGAGCATATTTTTATTTGTTGTTTATCGCTTTAAATTTTTATGCAATTATTTAATTTTGAAAAATCATCATTTTTTAACTTGCATAAATATTTTCAATTTTGAATTTCTCAAGTTCTATCAAACATAGAAAATTTTATGACCACTCATTTCAAAGAGGAGTTTATAAGGTTTAATTTGATATGCAAGTCGACTATGTATAGTTAAAGCAAATGAAATTTTAAATTTTTCAAAATTTAAAATTTGAAAAATTTTTAGATAGTCATTTTTAAAAATTTTGAAAAAATTGTATGTTTGTTCTAATATTATAAGCTTTAAAGTCTGAAATTTTTAGAGTGGGATCTCAATGGGATCAGGAGTTACGAAATAAAAGCTGAAAATTACCATACAAATCATAAATAAATAACAAAATAGACAGAATTAAATTGCTATTTTAATGGTAATTTTGCTTTTTATTTAATAACTTCTGATCCCATTGAGATCCCACTCTAAAAATTTCAGAATTTAAAGCTTATAATATTACAACACACATACAATTTTTTAAAATTTTTTAAAAATGACTATCTAAAAATTTTCAAATTTTAAATTTTAAAAAATTTTAAATTTTATTTGTTTTAACTATACATAGTCGACTTCCATATCAAATTAAACCTTATAAACTCCTCTTTGAAATGAGAGGTCATAAAATTTTCTATGTTTGATAGAACTTAAAAATTCAAATATGAAAATGTTTATGCAAGTCAAAAAATGATGATTTTTCAAAATTTAAATATTTAATTGTATAAAAATTTAAAGCGATAAACAAAAAATAAAAATATGCTCTAATTTATATCATCATAGAGAATGATTATCCTAGCAGTTTCATTGAAATCGGAAAGGGTCAAGTTGAGTCACTGGTTGATTTGGCATGGAATGACCCTTTTTTATTATAAAAAACATGGGTTTATCTGCAACCTTGTGAAGGATTGCTGAAAAAATGAGATTTCTGTCAAAGGATCATGCAAAGGATGTGAATCCTGTCAAAGGATAATGGACTGTCAGAGGATAAAGTTAGACTTTTTATTTATTATTTAGAAAATTATTAACACATTATTCTAATTAATAAATACTGATTATAATCAGTATTTATTAATTAGAAAATTAAAAAATAACAATAAAGGATTTTTTTCTTGAAGTCATACAACATGGTCAGATAATAAGGGATATTGAAAGGAGAAATGAGTAAAATTTTCTACTTTTAAAGGAAGTAGCATTTTATATAAACTTACGACATCTTCCTTAAACTTTCTCAATGAACTTTCTGAATTAGAACTGCTGTCACTACTGATGCTTGACTTTTTGCAGATCTGCAATTAATAAATATAACACAAATATAAGAATTATTTTTAAAAATTCTTAATAATTCAGTTCGCCTTAGAAAAAAGTCAAACTGCAGAAGTGATAAATGGTCTCAAATGTACTTTAACGTGATAGTACAAGAAAACTTTCAATAGAAGATTACAACAAAAATTAACATTAAATTAAAAAAAAAAAAATAGCAAAGTTATGCTATACATATATGCATTATTATTGAATAATATTAACTACTTAAACATATTATATAAACTTACAGCATCTTTCTTAAACTTTATCAATGAACTTTTTGAATCGGAACTGCTGTCACTGCTGATGCTTGACTTTTTTTTTTTTTTGCAGATCTGCAATTTATAAATGTAATACAAATGTAAGAATTATTTAAAAAAGAAAAAATCTTAATAATTCAGTTTACCTTTAAAAAAAATTCAAATTGCAGAAGTGATAAATGGTTTCAAATGTACTTTAAAGTGATAGTACCACGCATGAGAGTGGATCAAAGAAAAAAGGGAGGAAAATTTTTTTCGACTTCAGATGCCAAATATAAAGAGAATCTAATTACGACATTTTATAGATTGCAGTGCAGTTTTAAATTTTACATAAACATGAAAATTACAGGTTTAATTAAAAAATAAATAAATAGAATTTTTCTTTTCAAAAATCACACAATAAATATTTATTCCTTGATAAAACAGGTGGCCTTAGTACCAGGGCTGATTCTATGTGAAAAAAAAATTTCGAAAATTCACGCTGCATTTACGGAAATCGGCGGCAAAGAGGGGGAGGGGGGGGCAGTTTTTTTTTTTTTTTTTTTTTTTAAATTGGTGTTTTTTGACGATCTTTAGACAAATGTTGCATTTTTACGTGATCTTTTCTTGAAAACGACATTTTATCCCCACGATCTTTCCACGAAATCTGCCTTTTCTTCATGATCTTTTGACAAAATCGGCATTTTTCCTGTGATCTTTTGATGAAATCGTTTTTTTTTTTTTTTTTTTTTCCAATGATCTTTTGACAAAATATTTTAAAATGGTCCTTTATCCAAAACGACGTTTTTTTTTCTGCGATCTTTTGGAAAAATATTTTTAAGTGGTCTTTTATCGCAATCGACATTTTCCCGCGGTCTTCAGGTGAAGTGAGCATTTTATCTGCGATATTTGTGTGAAATTGCCTTTTTTTTCGCAATCCACACAGAAAATTCGCGTTTTTGAGCTATCTTTTGACAAAGTTTGTTGACAAAAACATTGACGAAATTATTGTTTTTCCACGAAATATTGACGAAATGTGTACTTTTCCAGCGATCCTTTCATCAAATTTGCATTTCTCCGTGATTGTTTTTTCCGCGTGCAAAACCGTACAAGTTGGCAACTATGCTGAACTAATAACCCAATTTCAAATTTTCTGAAGAAGATGCTTTAAATTTTTGGAAATTTTGGACGAGAATCACCCCTAGGGTTTGAAGGGAAGTACGCTTAAAACTGCAAAAAAATACCATAAACAAGATTCGCGGACATCCTCAAAATTATCTCTCAAACAGAAAGCGAAAGAGGGGGGGGGGGAATATAAATTAAAAGAAGCGGGTGCCGATTACAGATGTTTGACAGCTGAACCATTTAGCCGATAAGTAAGAAATCTTTGCTGTCACTTGCACTTACAAAAAAGCAACATGACTTTTAAATTATAAAAATAAAGACCCTGCTTGTAAAAACAGGTCCTTAAAACAAACCCTTCAAAAATATATTAGTCACTATTCTTCCCGAATTTATTCAATAAAATTCTCCCAATAAGTAATAAATAAATAAATAAGCATTTTATTTTACACCAAAAATTCTAAAATACGAATTCCAAAAAATAATTTAGAAGCATCGTTTCACAAAAATATGTGCAGTGCTGAGTTTGTTTGCATGAAGTGAAATGCTTTATCTTACAATAATTTATGGCCTTGGGCACACGCTACACTGTGATTAAAGATTTAATAGAAATTAAAATTATAAATACCAAATATTCTAAAGTGAGAAATTAAAGGGTTATTTCCCCAGGGCTGAAACTAGCCTTTTTTGCATCCGGACAAAGATGGTTTTTGGCATCACATCCTCTGCAAAGTGTATTTACAAAGAGAATTTTACTAATTTTATAATAGCCAACTTACTTTAAAATTTAAAATATGTAATATTGAATTACGTAATTTGCTTCGTGAAATATCGATTTGTTAAAATATTGCAAACGGAATCAGAAAGAATCGGGAAAAAAATCCATTTTGCATAGGATCCTTATTCCATATCATCCTTAGATTCCTTTATGTTTCGGCCAAAAGAATACAGGCATAAGAAAAATCGACAAATAAAATCTGCACTTGGCACCCCTATGTTCTAAAGCCCGGGGCACCTGCCCATTTGGCCCTCTCTGTTAATTTCAGCACTGTACTTTACTCACACGGACAATGTTGATATTAGAAGGGCATTCCCCCTCCCCGGGAATTCTATGCTGCCTCCCGGAGAAGAAAAAATTATTAGATCTAAACTACACAGTTCGCTAATGATAATCCTAAGAAAGAATTTTTTTAATATCCTTCCGAAATGAAAAACATTGATATTAACCCGACCCAGTGAAATCAGGCCACCTGCCTGATCTGATGATTTCTGTAAGAAAATATCTTAAATATTTCTTCAAATAAGTTTTTCTTAAATGGTGATTTATCATTGCAGAAAAACAAACAATTCAAGTATCAAAATAATAGTTATTCTGGAAAACAAAACAACTCAGAAACTAGTAGCGAAACACTTATCACTGTTTTAAAGCACATTAATCCGGATTAAATCATACCTCTCTCAATATTTTCTTTCTGTTAAGCATCGCAGTGACCTATTGACCCATGACTTATGAGCACTGCTTACTCGGAGTATAGAAGAAAAAAAGAAAGAAAAAAAAACACAGTTGCCCGTTCACAAAGTTAAGGACCGGGAATAAATAACTACTCTGAAGTTAAACTTTATTCCTGGAACTCCCTTTTCTTTTCTCCCACTTGTGGTTTACTGACAATGGGAAACGAGGGCTATACAATGGTCAGGGGAGATCACTAAGGAAAGATTCCTGTGCTGCTCTTGGATTGAAGTTGAACTGAAAAACTTAAGGTGCCGCCTGCTAACCGCAAAAAAAACTGTGCGTGTCTGCAGCTTTACTTCCCATTTTCTAAAAATAGATTTTCGCCCCGCGAAATGTGCTGCATCTGAAGCTCCTGAACGTAAATTGACAGCTGACTTTGATCAGCGGTGATTTAGTGGGTGAAGAGAAAAGTCGAGAAGTTATTCGGAAGCTTCTTGGACACCCCCCCCCCCCCAATTTACCCCCAATATTCCCAGAACAAATTTCAAAATATTCTGTGGCCTAACAGGCATACAACGAAGCTTGCTACTTATATTTGCAATCCTTTGACAAAGTATTGCAAACTCCTTGTTTGCCTCCTCAGCAAATTTTTTTCTTCAATCATTCTTCAAATTTTTCTTCTTTTGTGTGTGTGTGTGTTATTGTTTGATGATTTTTTTTTTTCTATGACGCTTTAGAAGATATTTTTTAATTCCTGGCTTTTCTTATATATTATGAAATTTCCATGACTACTTTAAAATTCCCTGATTTTCCATGATTACTTTGAAATTCTCTGACTTTTCATGATGCTGGGAACCCTGAATTTAGATTATACATTTTTGTGGATTACAGATTATCCCTCTGCTATTCTGTTTTTAAAGTCTGACTATAAATTAGAAACAATTGCACAAAAATTATAATTTAAATGGAAAATTAGAAATTTACTGATTATTCATAATTTTAAAAATTCACACAATAGAATGGTAATAGTTTATTTTGGTTAGTTGTCAACCACATAAACTAACTGTCCATAGTTTTTTTCTGTAGTTCATGAACACTCATTGCTTCTAGCTATAAGATAAAATTTTGTTACTCAAAGAAATTTAAATATTTATAATCTGAAAAAAAAGGGAAAAAAAAACAAATTTAACTGTTAATGACAATTTTCATTGTTTACATTCCAATGTGTGGTGCAGATAATAGATGTTTGCAAATTATACATTAGCAGATTTCACACAGTTGACTGTATCTTGTAGTGTTATCATAAATATATGCATAAGGTAAAACCTTCAAATACATTTTAAATATTCCAACATAGAATTTTCCTTCATGTTTTAATCAAGTTAAATGTAAATAAACAATTAAAAATATTACTATGTGCTAAGTTGTTTTTGCCTGGGGGATCGTTGTCAGAGAAATGCCAAAGAAATTTAAAATATGGCAATGCTAATAAGATGTCAAAAATAATTATACATTACTTAAAAGACAATTTCCCAAATGAAAACTTGACCGAGATCACTATTGGTTAGCATGAGAGCTGAAAATCCTTAAAATCAAAAGAAATTAAAAAACAATGCCTAACACTATGCATTTATCCTCAATAAATAATAAAGATAAGAAATGAAAAATTATAACATATATTCCTGTTGATTATAGATTTCTAAGACAAAAGAAAAGCCAAGAGATCTTTTAAAGAAAGATAAAATAGTCAGATTGATAAAATGATATAAGTTTACAAATGCATGCAAAATTATGATAGTTTTCTTTTTCTACTCTCATAATTAAAAAAAAATAATTAAAATATCATGAGCATTCTAGAAAAAACTTGAAAATACTGTTTGTAGTTAACTAAAAATAAATAAATAAATAATTATAAATCTTACAAATGGCCATCAGTATAATTTTCTTACATATCATGCATATTAAATAAGTATGTGATTTTTCAGATTACAGATGATATCACAAACAGCCGGATTGATTTTAATGAAACTTACCTTCTATACTAAATTAAGCATATGAAAATCTTCTTGTTAGGTTCTAAATTCAAGAAAACTCATTTTGATTGATTAAAACAAATTCAGCATTAAAAATGCTGCTCGCTATAAATAAAAAAAGGCTCAATACAATTTGCATGAAATTCACTCCTTTACTCAAATTAACATGAGAAAATGATAAAACTAGAAAGTTTATTTTGACACGTTGAAAGGAATTCTGAACATAGTGCTGTGTTGAAAATAAACTGAATGATTTTCAGAAAACTTGGCTTCTATACTAATTCAGGCTCAAGAATTCTATTTAGGTCTTTAATTCAGGAAAATTCATTTCATATGATTAAAACAAGACCATTACTCAAAATGGTGGCATTAATTTAATCAATTCTACAAAAATTTATGAAAAATCCCGTATTTAAATATGAGAAAACCCTTCAACTAAGTCTTGATTTCAGAAAATTTTGTTAAGGGAGTTTTAAGAATGGTTTTTATATTTAATCTCCTGACAATACCATTGGTCATTGATCACCAACAGGATAAAGCATGGCATTAACTTTATCTTCTATACTATATCACGCATGAGATAATGGAATATCTGAGTCCTGAATACAATAAAATTAATTTTAATTGGCTGCGTCAAATAAAATTAATTCCTTTTATCAAATGTTTATTTGGTGATTTTATATACTTCATAAAAATTTTCAAATATGCTAACATTAACAGCTCTTATATTTTTTTTAAGTTTAAAACCACTACTACATTGTTATAAACACAGCAACAAGTTTGATGGTACGGTGATGCAACTTGGCACAAAATTAGCGGCAGTTTTAAAAGCAAGAACATTTTACTACCAAATTTATCATACCACAGTCAAAATAGCTCATGTTTGCTAATGTAGTGAAAATGTTGGAAAAACTCTTGAGCGAGGCTTGGTCTCCTAGATATTATATTTTTTAACTAGACAGCAGTTCATTTTTTTTTTTTTTTTTTTTTTTTTTTTAATAATTAAATTATAGACAAATAAAGAAATGTATTACATTATGAAGTCATCACAAGGTATACATGTTTAAAATGCTTTCAATATGATGAATGCAAATTAAATGATGTTTATATTGAAGGTTTAAAATTTCAAATTAAATCTTTTTTTTTTTCTTTAATAAAAGTCAATGAAAGATATTATTTATTTTTAAGTAATTTATGCTAAAATAGTCTAATAGGGCCACTTTTCTTACTGATTTCAAAGCAAATGAGTAAATGAAATGAATATATGTAACTGAAATTAATTTTAAATGAAACAACTTGTTAACATAAATATTTTATACGACATTGTAAAGTACATGTAGAGAGTTCATAATAATATTCAATATTAAAAAGGATAAAAAGAATACCAAAACAAAATATTACAGTACATAGAGAAGTACATTTGGTAGTCAGAGTCAAGCACAAAAAACATTGAGTAAATGCATGCATTTACAACTACTGTGATTAGCCAATAAAAATGTAATATACACTTAAAGATAAAAATACAGTCAAACTTCTCAAAAAATTATGACACATGACAGTACACAAAACAAAAATAACAACAATAAAATCAAGAACAACCAACTTTCTTTCAAATTAAAAATTGGGAAACTAAAATCTGTTTGGCTTCATTTTATTTTTTTAAGTGTATCAAAAGAAAATTTTAGATTCTTAAATGAGATAATTTTCTTTTACATTATTTATAGATACTTCCTCAACTAGCCATCTCAAGGAAAATATCATTAGAATAACTAGCAAATATGATATATTTAATAATGTATATAACATTCATTATACATTTTTTTATAAAATTTCCAAATAATAATATACTTATTATAGTCTTATCAGCTTTACAATACATTACTTTATACAAAGAATTACAAGCCCTACAAAAATTAAATTTAAAACTCATTTTATCCAAACAAGAAACAGATCTATCATGGATTCCATAAAGAATTTTCTAAAATAAATCATAAGAACTTTATAAGTGATTTTTGAGGTCAACATTATGTTTCAAAGGAATTGTATTAAATGAAATTTTGGATTATCTCTCCTTCTTAATTTGAAATAAATTAATGTCTTATAAACCTAAAACCCCTTAACTAGAAACTTGTGAACATTTGAGCAACAAAACAACACAACCTGGTCCCCCCCTCCCCCTTCTTATTTCAAATATAAAAATTTCAGTGCAGGCAGATATATTATCAAATTATTACCAATCACACTAGAAAGCAATTTATCACAAGAATGATGATTAATTATATGCTTGTTGGTTAGCACAAAATTGTTAATATTAAAATAAACTTTATTCTGGCATTAGCAAGAATTAAAATATTACCAGTAAGTTTCATAACTTGGAAACTCCATTTCTTTTTAAAGAAACATGAAAACATTTTAAAAATTAAATGCATATAAAGTTTTAGTAATTAAAAAAGAGCTTCCAAGCACTTTATAAAGATCATGGAAAGCCTGTTCTACGCATGTTTCTAGATTTATTCTATGTATGCATACATGCAAAAATGTTTAAAAATTATTATCTAAATATAACATTGAATCAGATAATTTTGAATTGAAAATCTGCACTGTAATTGTGCTCCATATCACCATATGAAAACATTAAATAACATGAAAAACATGTCAAAGGAAAAAAAAAAAGAGCTACATGGATTATGCTATAAAAAAGTTAGCATTTAAATTATATTTGATCTAACATTTTTTGAGTTATCTGGTTTTATTTTTATTTATTTTTTTTTTTTACCCAGCAGAAAATATAAAATAAGATCAAACACAACCTTAATAAATAATAACAATTTAATAGGAATGAACCAAATGCATTTTAAAATCAATTTTAGATTTTTTTTTTTAATTAGAAGTTTGACTGGATTATTAATATATAATACAAATATAACTAGAGAATTAATGTACATTTAAGGTAAAGTGCATGCAAAAATATTTTCAGAAAGATCAAAGTTTTAAAAATAAAGATAGCTTTTGTGTTTTTAAATGATGATACACTAAGAAAAGGCAATGTATGTCATAGATATATAAAGATACTGGTTGCAAAAACACTTTTAAAATTTAAAGTTTTAATTAATAAAAAGGCTTTTTTTAATACAAATTAGAGACGTTTCCTTATTAGAGATATTAACTTATTTTAATATTAATTTTTAAAAACAAAATTTGCAGATTTTATACAGATAATTGGTTTTAACATTATAAAAATTTTAAAGTCCACCTAATTAAGCAGATAAAAATAATTTTTTTTTTTTTTGATACTTTGAAGATTTTTTTTTTTTTAAATTATTATTGCAATCATCAATCATGCATGATGCTTAATGCAAAGAACAGCATAGAAAAGTGGTGCAAATTGATAATGAATATCAGAGTGAAATATTAACTAAGTATGATCAAGAAAGTCAACAATTATTGGAAAACATTTCTGTGTCAACTTTATCATCACATATGCTGAAAGGCACTGTAAGTGTTTTTCAGGGTTCTGAAATAAACAATCGGTGGTTTAGTCTTGTAATAAAGAAAAAGTTCATTTAATTATAAGATACCTTTAAACTGGGATATTGGATGTGCATATTCTGAGGCCCAATCTCGCTTGAATACATCTTCATCTTGATTTCAAAGAGGATTGTTTACTTCTGTAGTATTACTCATAGAATTTCGAAAGATAATACCAACTCCTCCAGTATTTGTGAAATAGTCCTCAGCCTAATTAGATGTACCTAAAATTAAGGAACTCATTTTCAATTAAAAAAGAAATAAAAGAACTATTGATTAACTATAATTAAATTTAAAAAATCAAATAAATAGTAATTGTCGTGTGCAGGTAAACCAGAATATTATTATTATTATTTTAATATATTAACAACTTTAACAGGATACAAGGTAGAACCCATCGAATTTCAACAAAAAAAAATATTTAGGAAGAGACTTTCATTGATTTATAATAAACCATAAAATTATTTGCAATAAAAAATACACCACTTTGGCATAACTCTCAGCCACTATACTTCCACTTTATTCTTTCTTTATGGATTTTTTTCCATTTACTTTTAATAAAAATGAAACGCTTTTGTTGTCCCAATTACAAAAGTGGTACTAAAAACAAAATTAATGTCTAAAAAACAAATTAAGATAGTGTTTTCAAACAAATTGCATTTAAAAGAACATTTCTTTTTTTTACCCTATATGACAGTAACAATTTAAAATGAGAGATGTTTAAAAGTTTCAAAAATTTCAATACCGAAATTTCATTTCAAAGTTTTGCCATTTGCAAAATGACAAATGTTACACACAAATATGTTTGGCCTTTATAATATAGATTAACAACTAATTTTTATTCTTGTGTAGCTTAACAGCTTAAATTATTTCATTCTTTAAAAAATAAAATTTACACAAATTATAAATTTAAAAAATGACATCTTGCACACGTTGTTTTCTTTGGTTCAAATACTGTTTGAGTTAATTACTGAAACTAGGCATAACATTTTGTAGTATTTCTTTCAGTATGACAGCTATCTATCATTGAATGCTGATCTTTATTTTGAGTAATTTAACTAAAAGAAGTTAAAAACTAAGTGACTAGGATAGCAACAGAATATATCCATGTCAAGAAAAAATGTTCTGAGAAACTCCTCAACACTTTTATTAAATTTTTAACCATACAGCCACATGTTACTTCATTCTCTTGAAATCACAGGTTGGCATTGGTTTATACAACTTCTGCAAAGTTCTATAGAGTGGGAAACAATAACTGCAGAATAAACACAAAAGATCATTACAATCAGTGTTCCAATATCAACATTTTCACCACCTCCTCTAATAATGGCATATGCAAACTGCAACCTGAATAAAAAAATTTTTTTTTTTTCCCCTTGAAAAATTTTTAAGCATTTCAGTCTTATCATTTACATTCTCATTCATGAAATATCAGAGAAATTTCTAGTCTTTTATTAAAATATAGAAACTTAGATTTTAGTACTTTGTGATCAGTAAATTAAGAAGTATCTAAACCCTTTTTCAGCATTGAAAATTTCATTGATAAAAAGATATATATATATATACATATATATATATAATTAAATATTACAAAGCTTTTTTTATTTTAATGCCAAGTACTTATGGGACTTTAATCCACAAGACAAAAGGAAAAAAAAAGGGGGGGGGGGGTGGGGAGCAACAACAGATATCACTTTTTAAGAAGTGAACTTTTTATAAAAATTTTTAGAAAGGTGAGCTCTTCAAAATTTTTTTCTTCTTTCTTTTTAAACAAACAATGGCATTTTTAATTTTAATGCTATAAACTCTCTATAAATATATAATAATTTTAAAATAAGAGATTTTTTTACTTTTAAATATATAATATAGTATAATATGAAGCTGAATTTCTATATTTTAAATTTCATATAAATAACTAAAAAAAAATTAACTGATTCATCCATAATAAGAGCTTTATCTTTGATCCTTATGGTGCATGCACTATTAGTAAAATAAGTTTTCTGGAGAAAGTTTTAGTTTATAACTCATGATTAAAAATTGCTTAGTTATAGAGCTATTGGATAAAGTTCTGTGATTAGGTAAATCCAATTATGAGCGTTTATACATTTTTGAAAAGATCTACTGAATGGATTTTGAAAGAAGTTGCACTATTAAACAAATATTTAGTTTGTAAAAATAACATTTTATATTGAAAAACTTTTCACTCTGTATGAGCACAGCTTAAAGCAAAACTAGACTATTATAATAAAAACCATGAAACAATTAAGAAATTACAATAAAAAAATTTGATAGAATTTTCATAAAGAATAAAAAAATTAAAATAATAAATAAGTATAGCAAAATCTATAAAAATAGAACTCATACATAAAGGAAAAAGGCCTTAAATAGATCCTTTTTATGGTTCCAGTGCGAAGCATATTATGAGAATGGTGCATCTACCAGGATTTCTGTCATTTTTCAAAAAAAAAAAAAAATTAAAAACATCTATTTAATGGACAGTTTACCGATTCCCACTCCCAAAATCTAAATTTTTCTATGTTTAACCTCTCAATAACAGACATTCCGAATAGCGGACAGTAATTTTTGTGATAAAATATGAGAAATTCTTTTTTAACTAAGAAAAGAAAAGTAAAAAACCTCTAAATTTCTCAGAGCAATGTGTCGAAATTTTGTGATCACAGATAAATGTAGAGTGGGGGCTGGGTCCCACCCGGGCCTTCCCTATCACATCCATCTTATTACACATCCAGTATTAAATTCAGGGGATGGATTACCTCCCGGAGCATCACAATGCCTCCTACTCCCCACTCCCCTCCAGAAGATTTGAGATTTTATGCTTTTAGGAAGTGGCAAAATACAGTCAACAAAGACACCTTTTTTTTTTTTTTTCTTTTGATAATTTAAGAAAGTTAATACTATTCACATGTTATTGAGAAACACCGAAAATACTGGCGATAAATATATATCAATAAATAAAAACTTTGTTAAATCACCATAAAAAGATAAAATAAACAGGACGCGTTTCGAGCTGCAAAATTACTGCTCGTCATCAGCTGATCCAAACACGTGTCACAACGGACAGAGTGGAAATAACAGTGAAATAAAGAGGGAGGAGATTACACAGTGTGACAGGTGGCGCTGCTTGTCAGAGCCAAGGAGAAAGAGAAAAGTAAAGATAAACTCAAAGAAGGAGGGAGGAGATTACAAAGAGTGCCCCAGGTGGCGCTGGCTAAAAGAACACAGGTGGCAGAGAAAAACTAATAAAAGATAAAGAAAACAAATAAAATAAAAATAAATAAATCAATTAAAATAAATAAATAAAAATCAAAATTAAATTAAATTAATTAATTAAAAATGATATAATAAAAAAAAGTAATAATAATAATTAATTAAATAAAAAATTAAAAATAATTATAGTAATAATAATAAACTAGAAAAGTAATTTCCATGCAGGAGAAAGGGAGGGGGATGAAGAGAGATCGTTGACAAGAGTATTACAATTTTTATAAATAAAATAAGCTTCGTGAGTATCTAAATGAGAAGGAGAGGCAGGATTAGAAATAATTCTGGCCATGGAAAAATTGAAATAATGACCGGAAGACCAACAGTGAGAAGCAATGGAAGACCTAGATAATTCCTGATTTTTAATGTACCTCTGATGTTCATCCAATCTTTTCTTCAACGCTCTTCTGGTCTGACCAATATAACCCAAATTGCAAGAGCAAGGAATAAAATAAACACCCCACCGGTTCTCAACAGGAATAGGATCTTTCAAAGACGAGAATTTAATTTTATTTAAAGGTTTGAAGATAACTTTAAAATTGAAACGAGAAAGGATTTTAGCTATTTTGAAACAAAGAGGAGAATAAAAAGGTAGAACTATAGAGTTAATATTAGACGAATTATTAGAATCAGTAAGAAGACGTTTAGGCTTATTAAATTTATACAGAGCTTTGTCAATCAAAGAGGGATTATAACCACGAGTGAGAGCAAGAGATTTGAGGTAACTAATTTCCTTATTTAGAGCAGAAGAGTCAGAAGAAATCCGAAGTGCTCTGTAAACAAAAGTATAAAAGGAAGCCATTTTATGCTGTGGAGGATGGTTAGAAAAAGCATGCGGAGGTAGAGATACAGCGAAAGGTTTTCTATAAACAGAGGTAGAGAACCGATCAGGGTGTTTAGTGACCAAGACATCGAGGAAAGGAAGAGAATTCCTTTCCTCGATGTCTTGGTCACTAAACACTTGATATCAACCTGACTCGGTGAAATCGGCTACCTGCCTGATCTGATGATTTCTGAAAGAAAATATCTAAAATATTTCTTCAAATAAGTTTTTCTTAAACGGTGATTTATCATTGCAGAAAAACAAACAATTCAAGTATCAAAATAATAGTTATTCTGGAAAACAAAACAACTGAAAAACTAGTAGCGAAACACTTATCACTGTTTTAAAGCACATTAATCCGGATTAAATCATACCTCTCCCAATATTTTCTTTCTGTTCAGCATCGCAGTGACCTATGGACCCATGACTTATGAGCACTGCTTACTCGGAGTATAGAAGAAAAAAAAAACACAGTAGCCCGTTCACAAAGTTCAGGACCGGGAAAAAGTAACTACTCTGAAGTTAAACTTTATTCCCGGAACTCCCTTTTCTTTTCTCCCACTTGTGGTTTACTGACAACCGGAAACGAGGGCTATACAATGGTCAGGGGAGAACACTAAGGAAAGATTCCTGTGCTGCTCTTGGATTGAAGTTGAACTGAAAAACTTCAGGTGCCGCCTGCTAACCGCAAAAAAAACTGTGCGTGTCTGCAGCCTTACTTCCCATTTTCGAAAAATAGATTTTCGCCCCGCGAAATGTGCTGCATCTGAAGCTCCTGAACGTAAATTGACAGCTGACTTTGATCAGCAGCGATTTAGTGGGTGAAAAGTCGAGAAGTTATCCGAAGGCTCTCCCCCCCCCCCTCAAGTTACCCCCAATATTTTCTTTGCATTTTTGCATCGATCAAGAGAATGGCCAAAATCATCTTCAAAAAGGCGGAAGTCTTTCATCCCTGTAATTTATTCAAGCATATTTCTTAAATATGTACACCGCTAGCAACCCCTGAATTCCCCAACACTGCTTATAATACATATGCATTACTCAGATTCAGGTACCACTCTATAAGTATATATGTAAAATTTTGTTTTCACATGTTAACATTTCACTTTTTTTTAATGAAATGTGTGATGTGTGAGAGAAATGGGGATGGGCTGGGAAAGTCCATCCAAATGTAGCCGAATATGCCAAAGATAGCAATATTAAAAATATATATATTCATTTGATCTTAATCAATGAATATGCTCACCTTTGTCAGTTGAAATTAATACCAATCGTATATAAAAAAGGGATTATAAAAGAGGGACTTTTTTTTTACTTATACTTTCTACTCTAAAAACTGTTTGCAGCTTCACAGCCATTTGGCTTTTTTTTTTTTTTTTTTGTTTTTTTTTTTTTTTTTTTTGGGGGGGGGGGGGGGGGCTATTGTGGTTTAGAACATAATAAATTCAATATTGTTGTAACTTTTAACGACAAAGAGAATTCGACAATTTATCAACTGTTTTGGGCTAAAGGAAAACCCCGTTAAAATTAATGTATTGATTTATAATTAACTTCTAAAAATAATAAAACGATGTATTGTCGCTGGAAGCATACCTCAGTGCATATTTTTTGTATTTCTTAATTTATCTGAAAGTGGGTGAAAAATCAAATGCACAATCCAATCCTTACATGCGAAAACAAAATTAAATAAAAAAAAATGTACAAAAAAATTAAATTGCCGTTTTAATATTATTTGCTTACGAATAACTTTTGAATCTATGTAGTACTTTTTATTTGTTTGAAATGTAGTTTTTCAGAATGTCCTGCTTTACATTTATCAGACTCTGAACACATTAAGTCTTTTTCTCAATGCTCTTTCATTAAATAATAACAATAAAGAAAATTTTTGAGTACCTTGTTAAAGAAAATAGTATTTTCATTTTGAAAATAAGCATTGTCCTATAGAAAACTACAGAATTTGAGCTTATTGTTCAAGTTCAGGAGGACACTCTTTTCAATTTTGAAAATGGACATCTCATTATACATAATCGGTATGGATTGGCTATTAATTTAGAAATAAAAATTAATATAAAGCCAAAGAATAAAGAAAGTGTTTATCGATTATGAAAAAATATTTAAACATATTTCATTCTTTCAATCTCAGGCATCCCCTGATTTACATATTATGCGAGTTATGCAGATTTGCAATTACGTAATAAATCTCAAACATTAGATTGTGTAAATATTATATAATAAATATTTCACTTTCTTACAAAATTGTGAGCAATTACAAATTGATTTATATTTGTAAAATTCAAATTATGTAAAAGTTTACAGAGCGCATTGCTTATGTATTTGGGAGAATTCCTGTTTCTCTCTTTTAGTTCTTTTAACTTCTGTTAAAATACTGTTAATTTATAACAATTATAAATAATACAATTCATAAACAAAATACTGAGTTGTTATCTGCAGGTTTATAAAGCATAAAATTTTCAATCCCAAAGTCTGATGGAGTTCATAAAACTGACAGTATTTAAAATAATTACTTATTTTTTGTTCGCATGAAACATTTTTGAAAAATTATTAATTCTTTTGTGTGTATAATTATCTAAAGATTCTGTAAGGCTACTTTAAAGCTACCAGAAAAAACTGCTTTCATTCTGAATTTATCTGTTTTCGGATCCAAAAATAGCTTATTTAACAATTAAAAAAATAAAACATTTAATGAAAGCAGGACAAATTCTCTTTTCAAATATAAAAAATAAATACGAAAACATTTTTATAAGTTGCCCAAACCTACTCGATAGTGAAAGAAATGCTATTTGAACCAGTTTGTGAAATTAATTACTGTGAAATTTTAATAAGAAAAAGAAAAATATGTTATTCTATAAAATACAATTGTAGTATCAACTTTTATCAATATTTTAAAATGAAAATTCTTAGAACAACGAGGGGAAAAAATCTCTCTCCAATTCACAATATTATTTATTTATAACAGCAATTTACAATGCTTTTAGTTTGTTCTAAAAACCATTTTTAAGAAAAGAAAGAAATGATTGAGCATAACCCAAGCTATCCTTATAGAGAAGTACAGGGGAAAATTAGGCATAGGTTTGTTTTCATGTGCAGTGACGTCAAAACCGCTTTCGTCACGTGACGTGGCTTTTTCCCACAGAAATAAAAATTGCATTTTTTAAGTTAATTTAATGGATTTTCTGAGTTTAAAAAAAAACGTAAAAATGGTATCAAAATGCTTGTACGTTTGTGCTCTATAAAATGCAAGTTAAATTGAAAAACGTGCAATTTCCCCATAAAATGCTTAAAATTTTGTCTAAACAAATGTTAATTTGGATTTTGTATATGTATTTGAAAAACTACCTTGTTGTAAGTTTTTTTTTCTTTTTTTCACAATCATTGAAATAAAAGCTATATCATTATATTAAGCAAATTAATAACCATTTAACAATATTTCAATGCATTGAAAATACATGTTTCTTTTCTGAATTAAAAAAAAAAAAAAGGAATAAATTTTGAAAAATTTTGTGTCTTGTTTTCCATTATATGGACCCTATTTTTATTTTTATTTATTTTTTAACCAAGTGTGATTTGAGTTCAAGAAAGTAAGATTTGTTGTCAAATGAATAAACAGATATGAAAACTAATTTGATGAACTTTTATACTCTTTTTTTATGTATTTATATATATAAAATAATTATTTTTTAGCATTGTTTGCATAGAAAAATAGAGAAAATGTATTCTTTTATCAAATATATCATAAATATTGAAAAAATTGCTTGTCTACATGAAACAGTGAAAAAAATATATATATGTTTCCAAATTTCTTTTCCACATCAAGGCCATTTTGAAAAGCGTGCCAAAGCTCATGTTAAATTCAAACACTGAAATAGTGAAAATAGTACTAGTATATCAGACTTTGAAAAACATGCAAATCAATACTTTAAAAAGGCTAAGGAAAAAATAAAAAATTAAATGCATGGGAAAAAAAAAGTTTTTACCACTTACTTCTATGTCAAAAAGGTCACTATTCAGGAATTTGAGATAGCTTAAATAAGACATCATAGATGGCCTTGTATGATTCCAGTAATTGGCTAAGAGTTGAACCTGAAGCCTCTTAACAACAGTGACACGTCTCAAAGCATCGTCAATTGCAGGCCAATAACTTTAAAATAAAAAACAAAATAAATACTCATTTATTATTTAAAAGAAAAAATAATGCATAATTATTTTAACAAACAATTATATATAGATCTAAATTTTGAAAGGATATTTATTTATTAAATAAATGTAAAAAAAAAAATGCTCTTTTTTCTTTTTTTAAACAAAATTTATTATAAAATACATTTTGACATTAGATTAAAATCTTATAAATAATATTGTATGGTTAAATTAGTAAAGTTATCTTGTATTAAGATTCTTTTTTCATAATCATTGAAATAAAAGCCATATCATATAATTAAAAAATTAATAATTGCTTTACAATACTTAATGCTTAAAAATACACATTTCTATTTTGATTTATAAAAACAAAAGAGTTACATTTATGAAAATTAATGACTTAAGAAAAAAAATCACAAACATATCAATAAAAAAGACAAAAATATATTTTTTTTAATTATTAGCAGAATGATAGCACAAAAATATTTAATGTTACATTTTATATATTAAAAAGCAATTTAAAAAATTTCAAAATACAAAATAACTCAAAATACAAATAAAAAAATTACACCATACTAAATATAAAATAATAAAATAATTTAAAGTTTTACATATCCAGTTAGCTTCTCCCCCAATTAACAAAACTGCTAAATTATACAAAAAATTTCTTACCGATTTTTTTCCATATATAGAGAAGAAGGGAAATAGTCCATGACGGCAATATAGGTGAAGGTGTGAGCTCGAATGATTGCATCTAGGATACTGTCTAGGTCAATAGTTTGACCTTTTGGGCACAATGGTGGAGGTGAACTCTATAGTAAAGAAAAAAAAAAGAGAATGAATAAATAAAAACATGCACATTTAATCATTGACACATTAAATCACTGATTGTAAAAAACATTGAATGTTTGGAAACAGTGTTGAATTCAGACCTTTACTTTGAAAGAAATTTCAGATAATTTGATGAGGGGCAATATGAAGTTCCAGGAAAGAAGGGTAATTTGTGCTTTGACAGCATTAATAAAATCTTCCTCTAGAGTAAGAATGGGGGGGGGGGGGTGTTTTGAAGATTGGGGGAGGGGACTCTCCCTTGAGTCATCTCGGAATTCATCTCCCACGCTTACAAGTTAAAAGTTATGAAGGTGCTTCCAGCAATTACCAAAAAAAGGCTATTTTATTTAGGGTTTTTTTCCCCCCCATTTTACATAAAAATGTACTACTAGATGCTAAATAGAAAGAGAAAAAATTTGAATTTTGATTTGCTGTTAGATATAGACATATTCTTTTTTTTTCTCCCCCAACCACTTTTTAAAAGTTAATGAGATTCTTTTTTAGTTTACATTAATGTGTGCTATATCAGGAGTGAAAAATACATGGCACAGTTCCCACACAGAAAGCTTTTTATGGAATTGAAATTGAGCTTAAGTGTAGTAAAAAATAAAATACATAAATAACAATAATAATAAATTATGTGATATTTAAAAAAGAAAAGGGATTTCTTAAATACTGAAAATAATTACATACAGCTACAATTTTCTTTACATGCTTATTATAGAATAGGATTAATATCTAAATTTAGTAACCCATCATAAGAAGACTTCTTATACCACAAAAAATAGTCTAAAAAAAAAGTAAATGAAGCAACATAGGTTTCATAAGCATCAACAGAGTAAATACAATGAGTGGCAAGAATTAGGAATGACACATAGTTCACCTAGCATTGTTATTATTTTATTTTATTTTATGGTAAAATGTTACTTCTGAATTTGGATGTCAAACTGAAAGCCCAGGGAACCCAGTCATTTTGAAATAGTGTTTGTTTATAAAATTCTCTTAAACCTGATTTTTAGTAGAAAACAAATTTTTAAAAAATGTATTGTGTACACTGAGTGTTTAAATACCTGGCACATCCTGATCCTAAAATTGCATTTTTTTAAAGGGGGGGGGGAGAATTAAAAAACAACCAAAAAGTTTTTTTTTTTTTTTCCTTAAATCTAATAGTTAATACTAAAATATTGCAGCATTTAAAATTCATTGCTTCACAATTTTGTAAGTTTAAATGCAAAATTGCCCCCAAATGATTTTATTAGAGACAATTAGTCATATGTGAAGATTTAAATCCTAAATACTCATGCATTGTATTTATCTCAATTAAAAAAAAAAAAAAAAAGAAAATTGAAAGAAAAAATGTGCAACACACAAGAAAAGATATAGTTTAAGCATGAAATAGGATAAATAGAATCTCTTCAGAATATTCTTTTCTCCTTGCAAAAATTTTAAACACTTCAAGAGATTTTAATGAATGGTATACAGTGACATACGCCATATACCCAAGTTACAGAATAGGTGGAAAAAACGACCGACTTTAACTCCAAGTCCAGGCTCGATAATACACTAGTGTTGCCTGTAAGTTAAAATTATGAAAAAATGCAAGAAAAACAAAACAAACATTTTGCTTTCTCAGCAGTAATTCTAATCCTAGAATCTCCAAAAGAAAAAACTGAAACAAACTATATTTTCTATTTTCTTAACTAGTGTTCACTCTAGAAATAAAAAGGGCATGGTGCTATTCGCTAAAAAGGGCACTACTGCAGCGGAAAAGGGCACTTTTGCAAAAAAAAAAAAATTTGTTATTGCTTTTAGAAGGAAAAAAAAAGCGGGAAAATACATAATTTTTACCTAAGATGAATCAAGTAATATTAATTTTGAATGATTTTATGATATAAAAATTAAAAATACAATTAAATTAAACAATGATTGAATAGTTTGATGTTCTTTTTCTTAAAGAAATGAAAAAAATCTATCATATTTGGACACACAAATTTAGAAATACTATGGAATAAAATAAATATTTATTAAAAATCTCTGGGCAAAACCAGTGGTGCATTTTACTACTTTTAAAAAGGGCAGGGTGCATTTTGCAAATTTGAAAAAGGGCAGGGTGCTGCACCCTTCAAAAATGGCCTAGAATGAACACTATTCTTAACATTACAATTTTGTGTGCAACAAATTTGAAAAATTCAACTATCAAATCCAAAGAAAAAAATCAAAACTGAAATTTTACTATTTCAGAAATAATTTGGATTCTGCAGATTCCAAAGAAAAAAGAAAAAAATTAAATTTCCTTCATAAATTTTACAATTTGGATTTTATTTTGGGTTGTATGGAGATGAAAAATCTGAAAATCATAAGGAGAAAAATAACAAAACTTCACTATCTTATTATTTTAGAAACTGCCAATTCAGAAAAAAAAAAAAAAATTATGACTTCACGGAGTCCTGTGCATAAGAAAAAAAGGGGATAGGAGATTTACAATTTTGACATGACTTCTGTTCCTACAGACCTGAATAATCGGACAGAAATTCTATTACAGTGCAATTTCAGATTCCCTTACTTCCAAAATTAACAGGAATTTACAATTTTCATGTTACCTCCAGTTAAAAGATCTGCATGAGCTAAAATTTCTAAGCCTTGAATTGTTAAAAGTTTGTCCCTGTCCATGTATACTTTTGCAGTTTACATCCAGCACATGCAAAAATAAGTGGAAACAATCCCCATGTAAAAATCAATGAAATTAGTCCCAATCCCACTCTATTTCTACAAAAATATTTTGGTTTTCATACTTCGTTTCTAAGATACTTTAAAAAAATCAAATTTATGGAAAACATTTGCATATATTTTAGATTACAGCATGTTTACAAGTCATAGAATACAGAATAAGCAACATTAATAATTATTTAGACTCTTAGATAGATGATTAAAGCAAATGAAATCTCATTTAGAAATTCAATGCACTTTAGAGAAAAAGAAAAATGGTGGTTAAAATATCAAATTCTCAAAAATCTTTTAAATGTTTCAATTATAGCATACTTTTAAGGACTCTGTTGATTAAAATTCATTATTGCTATTATTCTATTTAAAAACTGAACTGTGTCTAACATGCCTAGGGATAACTAAGTATCTATGATTTGGCCCAGCCCGGTTTGAGGGAAAATCCTGCATACCAAGCAATACATTGGGTATCTTTGATTTGGGTAGCCTGATATATTCGAAAAATAACAATAATAATTCACTTTATAAATTTCATATCACATATAATTAATTTCATTTCATCTCATCTCAAACTGTCTATAAAAAATTGGAATCTGAGTCAGTATGTTTTTCAACAATTCTGACTTTTTTACTCAAAAATGGGTCTAACTCCAACTCAGAAGGCCTGCATATATCTTCAGGATTTTTAAAAGAAACTGTATTTTTCAAGCAAAACTATAGTTAATTTTCTCTAACATATAATATATTCTCTTTAACAATAATAGCACTGCATATCAACGTACAAGGAAATAAAGAAAAGTTTTTAACTTTATAGAGAAGAATTGACTTCAAATGATTATATTTTATATGATTAACGAACATAATTTTATAAAACACTATAAAGGGGTGAACATGTAGAGCAAGTTTAATGCACAAATCTGGTTGTAATACACCTTCTTGATGAGGTTAAAACTTTCTCTTCTTTTACAAAAGTCAAAGCAGATACTTAATGAAAGTTAAACATTTGAAACAATGTTTCTATTAGCATTTTTAAAGTTTGAAAAAAAAAAAAAAAAAGAAAGAAAGAAAGAAAGAAAAAACGAACAAAGAAAATAAAGCAACTTTATTAAAACAAACAACTGCAAGCATTTTTACGGGCTTTTTTCCTCCTTTAAAGCCCATTTAAGGTCATTTCATTTAATCATTCAATATCATTCAAAGAATTTCATCTAAGGAATTTCACGGTATAATACCCTGTGCCATTATAGTTCTAAACTGAATTGTTTGTAACCAAGATGGAAAAAAATGTTTTGGATCTTAACACTCAAATGGTGATAAAGAATCATTTTGACTCATACCAAATTTAATATCGCCGATTTAAACAAGCAATTTCTTCAGCAAATATGTGAAACATATGCTACACAGAAGTAAGTTACATGAAAAAGTTAAATAGTTTTAAATAAAAATTCCAGTATTAAATATTTTTATTAAACCTTAGTAAAATTTCCTGCCTAAGTATTAAAAGGGTCATTTTTAAGATGAGGAAAAAAGACAGTAATTAAAAGATTCAGACAAAATTGATTTAGGTACAAAAACCATTCAAATGAGTGTTGCATAAACATATTTTGCAAATGTTACATTCTTACACATTTTTAAATCTAGCAAGTGTTTCCAAGAAATACATGTACTCATAATTTTATTTCTCTCATACTTTTGTTGTTTTTATGTTATTGGGGTGTGAGTGATAAACTTTTTTTTTTTTTCTCTTTCTTTTTGAAAAATTATTTTATTTTCTAACTCTTCTAGAAGCTGTAATTTAAAATGATACAACAGCCAAGAAATTTTTTTTTTCAGGTAAAAAGTAATTTGAAGTTAGGTTTTTGGTCAAATGTTTCTGAAATTATTTGAAATATTTTTATTATATTTATGAAGCTTAAGGACCAGATTTTTAATATGCAGTATGATTATTTATGATTTTTTTGCTTAAAAAAAAAAAAAAAAAAAAAAACATGAATATACTTAAAATTGTATATCTCATAAAAACATGAAATTAAACATCTAATCCTTAATTTGTTGACAGTATTATTATGAACAGTACAACGAAAGCTGAAGCAATTTCTTTTCTAAAAAACAATTGATATTTTTTTAGTACTAAATTAATCCAGTTTAATATCCACTTAATTATTACAAAAATAAATTTTAAAGAAGTTGATAATACCTCCCCCCCCCCCTAGAGATGGGAATGCTCGGGAAAAAAACCAGAAAAATTGGAAAAAAAACGTTTTTTTTTTCAGTTTTTTTCCGAAGGCTTATTTTTTAATTTTTCTGAGCTGGGAAAATTGAAATTTTATTTATGAAATAATATATTGAAACTTTTGTAATAGCTACTTTTTCATACTTTTTATTTTATTTATATTCATATTAAGTGTCCCACATGAAAACTTTAATGTAGGTAATCTGATCTCTGAGCAGAAATCTATTTGAGAAGACTTGACAGGATCCTTCACATTTTTTTTTTTCTTGTTTGAAACACAAGACCCTTCAGAAAATTTCTCTTGAAAATAGACATTTCAGAAAAAAGGTTTATCTACAAATTGAATATTTCGCAAAATGCAGTGATTGAAGAAAAAAAATCTCATGCCATATAGCAGGTGAATCTTTTCAAGTTGTATATATGTATAAATAACCTTATTAAAACTGTCTAAATAGGAACCTAAATATAGTAACAATTTGTTATTCGCAAATTCTGATTATATTTTGTACAAGTAGGATACAGGAAGTTCACAATTTCACAAAAACAGGATTACATGAAAAAAATCTAGATATATAATTAAATGCAACTTCTCTTTTTTTTAAATTAATTCATGTGCAAAATTATTTCAATAATATGCCGATTAATGGAAATGGTAAAATAAAAAATTTAACATAAAATTTAAAGCATGCATTTATTACTTTTTCTATCTTTTCAAGTAGTAAGTATCGAATTCGTGAAAATTTTGACTTCCAGTTTTTGGTGCATTTAAACATTTTAGAAGGTCCTGAACATGATTTGATGGTTTTTGGTAAATATCGGTCACTCTGTGAGTCTGTATATGACAAAAATTAGTGTTCCCATTATGCATTTTTTGAAGGGTGCCGCGCCCTACCTGCCCTTATTTAATTATTGATGTGCCCTGCTGCCCTTTTGTATATAATACGCGCCCTGTCCCATTTTATAAGTGAAAATGCACCCTGCCCATTTCTCAAAACATGTATTTTGTGCCCCATAATTTCTTGAAAAAAGTCTTATTTTTCTTCCCTTTATGAAAAAAAAACCATGTTCATGCTTGAGAAACAAGTCATTCAAATGTTGTAATTACTTGTTCACGACAGGTGACTATAATCGGACAATCGGACCCTCCCCACTCTACGCATAGCCGAAACAGGTGCCCCAATTCATTGTTTATTCAAGATTTCAACATTCCCCTCTGCATTCTGTTCAATATTTCCAGATTCCAACACGCCATGAATACCGGTCCACGACAGGTGACGATAATCGGACAATCGGACCCTCCTGACTCAAAGCTAGAAAAGGTGCAGGAACCCCAGATCTTTGTGTATTCAAAGAATCAATATTTCCCATTACTCTCTGATCTGTATTCCTAGATTCCAAAGCGTCATTTGCATTTGCAGTTTTAAAATCCTTTCTCTCCCCCCCCCCCCTCATAGATCACGTGCTTGTTACATACATTTCATTTAGATATTCCTTCATCGAACTGTAAGAGAAAATTATCGAAAGATGCAAGAAAAAAAAGGAAAGATAATCATGCAAAAAATTAACGGATAGGTTTAAAATAAGTATTTTTTTTTTCAGTTTTATTTTATTTAAATGTTTGTGTTGAAAATATGCATCACTAGCTTAACTTTTATTGCATTATATTTACAAATTATGCTTGTGATGAAACAAAAATAAATCCTTTCAGCATAGCATAGTACATCATCAGATGTAAGCTGTTAACGGCCCGTTCTGTTAACTGAACAAATAAACTGCAGCTGTCATTTCTTATCCAAGTAACCTTAACAGTGGGTTTTTTTTTAGAGGGTTCTAATTATCAGAAAACATACTACATTTTAGTAGAAATTTGCTAAGCGGCCTAATTTATTATTATTTGAACTCTCTGAAAATTTGAACGCAATCGGATAATTAACAAAAGATATACATATTAATAGTATCGAAAATAAAAGCTTAGCTTTCTATTCTTTATTATTTATCCATCATACTTTGTATAGGGTAAGTTTGGAAGAGGTCCGCACGGGCCGAAATTTCCAGGCCCGATCCATAGAAAAAAAAATAGGCCCGACCAGATATACTAGCTAAAAACATGTCCCGGTCCGTAAAAAAGTTAAAATTTCGGTCCGATCTCGCCAGGCTCGAGTGAATTTCTACATAACATTGATTTTTACTCTTTTGAAAGAGTTCTGACCAAAAAAAAAAAAAAAAAAAAAAAAAACTTAATCCTTTTTTTTCCCATATTTATAATCTTTATTTATGAAGAAGTATAGTAGGTTGTGATATTTATGTTTTTAATGAACTTCTGTTTTTTGTATGTAAATGTTTCAGTTATCGTTAATATTATTAATCCATATTCCATGCAATCAAGACATAAAAATCTAAAAAATGATATATGGTAAAAGTAAAATATTCTAAGACAGTATGGCATTGGAAAGAAAAAATATATATAGAGAGAGAGACAAGCTCCCTTCTTAGCAGGTGTAAATGTATCATATTTTTTTTCCTCGCACGCATCTTTCTAGTCATTTTGCATGGATGAACAGCTTTTTTAAAAAATTTCATTTTCAGATTAAAAGAAGATTTCGTCATAGGCAGGCTCTTTTTTTCATGCATTTAACTCTATTATAATAAACATAGAAATCTATGATTCTTTAAAAAGAATAAATTTTAATGTTTAATTGTAGAACAATGGCATTTAAAAGCATGCAATGACTTTGCGAGAATTTTTAGGACCAAGCAAAATTTTAGATTTTTTAACAGATTTGGCCACGTTGAAAAAATGATTTTCATACAGGATGATTGAACCAAGACTAAATTTTTTGGTCCGTCTGAAGACAAGAAAGAATGAAATCATTCCCGGCTTCACGCAGAAAAAAAAAGCTAGGCCGATTCTTCAGAAGAAAGTAAGGCCCGGCACGGCAAGATTAGTGATTAGGCCTGGCCCGAAACCGTCAATGAAAATCGGGCCGGACCAGGGCCGGGTTTCGGGCCAAGGCCCGGCACATGCAGATCTCTAAAGTCTTGCAATAGTTTAAAAAAAAAAAAAAAAAGAATTCACATGTTTTAAAAACATTGGAAATTCCTAAATAATCCTTTCTATTCTATAATTATCTTTCAAAATTTGCAAAAGGAAAAAAAAAAAAAAAAGCCTAGTTCAAATCGTTCATTTGTAAAAAACCACATGACCTATATTTTCTCCCCTCTCCTCTGCACTGTGCAGAGATAAAGGCCATAAAACAAGAAACAAGAACTCAATCTAAACTAAACTAAAGGATTCACGTGCTGAATCATAGCTCACAGGCTGTATTTGTTTCTTTATTTTTTTTTCATTTATTGCCTTAGGTTGTTGCAATCTCAAATGAATGAAAAAAAAAAAATAATAATTACAGTTAGAAAACTTTTTTTAAAAATACGTCTGCAATGCGCGGGTTGATTTAAAATGTGCCTAAAATGATTAATTGATTGGGAATGATCAACTTTAAATGTAGGGAGGGGGGGGGGGACGTTTTATAGCAGCAAAAACAGAATTTGAGCAATTAATCCGTTTTTTTGTTTGTTTGGTTGGTTTATTTTATTTTGGCTAATTATTTACACGTGAGATATAGGTCTTAAAGGGGTGTGATGCCCTCCGTGGGAGTCTTTCTAAGGGAACCTAACCCGTATTTACGCAAGGAAATCATAGGTTCAGAGAAAACCATGGAAAACTCAGAATGGTTAGGCCGACGGCCGCGATGGGGTACGAACCCAGCACCTGCCTTCTACCAGTTGAGAGGTCAAAACCTCACGGCTTTTTTTTTTTTTTTTTTTTTTTAACAACGAAAATTTGATTTTAGAGAAGTAAAATCCAATTTTGTAGAAACAAAAATCACATTTTGGAGCAGCAAAAACCATTTTTGTTGCAACTGACTTTGTAGTAGTAAACATGAATTAGTAGCAAAATCAGATTTTTCACTAACTTCTCCTGAAATTTGTGTCTTTTTGCGATCTTCAGACGAAATTTGTGCTTTTTGATGGCCTTTTAACGAAATTTACGGATTTATTTATTTATTTATTTGAGATTTTTTGTTCGTTTTTTCATGAAACTAGCAATTTTTTGACAAAATTCTCGTTTTTTTGCCACTTTTCAACAGGGGTGCAGAATATGTCCGATCCGGCGATCTAGGATCGGGGGAAAATTTGACTACTCGGGGAAATTTTCCAGAAATATGTACATTTGATTTCGATTTTAACAACGAATTCCATAGTTTCTTGAGATTGAACAATTTCCCTACAAATAAAAAGATATGCATGGTGACCTTCACCAAATCTATCTCGGAATAATATGTACCGTATGTCAGGGGTGATTCTGTTCTGAATTTTCTGATAATTTAAAGCATTTGGTTTCGAAAATTAAGTCATTATTCTGAAAATTCAGACATGAAAATATTGGGAAATTTACTCAAGTATTGCAGTAAAAACTAATTTCATCACAAGATCGCAAAATAACCACAAATTTTGTCACTAGAACACGATAAAACCGCAAATTTCATCAAAATATCCCAAAATAACTGCAAACTTCGTCAAAAGATTGCGATAAACAGCAAATTTCATTAAAAGGTTGCAAAAGAACTGCAAGTTTCCTCAAAAGAACGCGAAATTAACTCTCATTTTGTCAAAACATCACAAAATAAATATACATTTCGTCAACAGATTTAAAAACAATCGGAAATTTCGTCAAAAGGGGCAAAATAATCGCAAATTAACACAAGTTTTGTCAAAAGATCGCGAAATGAACGCAAGATTCACCAAAAGATACCTAAACAACCGCAATTTCGGTTAAAAAATTGTGAAACAACCGCAATTTTCGTCAAAATGGGAAAAATAACCTGAAATTTTGTTAAAATATAACAAACTCCTACAATTTTAGCCAAATTATCACAAAACCTTAAATTTAATCAAATAAAGGTAAATCAACTGCTACTTTTGTCACGTGGTGCTGGGAGTGGATTTCCCTTCCCCCCCTCCCTCCACATTTTTCCCAACTCTGCTGTAACCTTTCCAAAAATTTGCTGTAATCTTTAGATTTTTTTTATTTTTATTTTAACTCAGAATCGCCTTTGCTATATATACTCTCGCATAAGTTGAGAAATATTGGAGGAATAAATTTTCTATACCTATGGTAATGCAGCATTTACACATAACATACTGTAAAATTTTGGGGAAATTTTCATGTGGATTGGGGGAAATATTGGGAGCAGAAACATTTTCTGCACCCCTGCTTTTCAATAATTTGTGTGTTTTTTGCGAACTTTTTGACGGAAATTTCTGCTTTTCACGTTTGACGAAATTTGCTGTTTTTTCGCGATCTTTTGACAAAATGTGCGTCTTTGCACGATCTTTTGACAAAATTCACGTTATTTTCTCGATCTTTACCCAAACATGGCGTGTTTTTGTGATTTTTTGACAAAATTCATGTTATTTGCTCGATTTTTATCCAAACATGGCATGTTTTTCATGATCTTTTCACAAAATTCGAATGTTTTTCGCTTTTTTTTTGACAAAATCCATGTGTTTTTAGCTATCTTTTGACAAAAACTGCGTGTTTTATGCGATCTTTTGACCGCGATATTTTAATTTTTGACAATTTAGCGACATTTGCGATCTGGAAAAAATTAAAAAAGGAATTTACTTCGTTTCTTGGATCGACGAAATCCTACTAAATTTTTATTTTGGTACAAAGCACGTTTTGGCGCGATTTGGAGCAATGATTAAAAGAATATAAAGTAAAATTAAAAGAATATAAAAGCCAAAAGTAAAGAAATAGAAGCTAATTATAGCAAAAAAGGTTTTAAACCAATAAACGCCAGTGGTTCGGCTTATTATTATTATTATTATTATTATTATTATTATTATTTTAGCTGCCCTTTTTGCAACCTTGGTTTGCCCTAGTAAAAGAAATATATTCACTTTTTAGAAACAAGCTAAGATTTTAAGTAGGATGTTCGGAAAGTGAAGTTATTTCATATGAGACTTGCATAAATCAGAGTTTCGAGCAAAAAAATATTTGACAATTGCCTTGACCAGATCTTTAAAAATTCCATGACAATTGGGCATTCAAAGAGATTTGCTGTTTATTTCCGCAATCCTTTGTCAATATTAGTGATTTATTATAATCGCTCTTTAAATTTCTTTGATTTTTCCCATTTGACAAATTTTGCGATTTTGTACCATTTTTTAATTTTTTTTTAACCCAAACTTTTCCTTGTCCAAATTTTCCATGGTGCTAGAAATCTTGTATATATAGCATAATTCCAGTTCACTTTGATGCTGCACTGAAAATAATCCAGCTGAAGGCATAGAATGTGTTGATTTAAAAGTCCTCTTTCCAGTGTTAAATTCAGACATTCTCTGGGAGGGACTTCTGTGGCTTTGGGGGGGGGGGGGGATACAACAGAGTTTCGAGGGAGAAATTATATTTTTTACCATTGAAAGCACAAAACCTAAAATGTTCCGGTGGGAGACATTTGATAATTCCGGGGGTTATGTCCCCCTGGGCCACCCCTTGAATTCATCACTGCTCCTGTCAAAAACTGTTCTTTTGCTTGATAAAAAAAGTGCCCTTTTTCTTACAAAAAGTGCCTTTTACTTGCAAAAAGTGCCCTTTTTCTTGACAAAAAGGGCCCTTTTTAGTAAATGCGCCCTGCCCCTTTTCAAAAGAAATGTAAACACTAACAAAAATTTTATGGGCACTATCTCAAGAACTGATGCACATAATTTCACAAAACTTTAGATTCAGTTACACCTTGATATAAACTCGAGATGCTTAGTTATTAGTGTATATTGCCCAACTGATGGCGCTGCTATGCAGCATAATTTCCACAATAGTTCTATCTCAAGAACTAATTTTATGTACTTTTATAAAACTTCAGATTAAGTTTATCTTTGATATAACTTTGTGCTCATTACTTTTTGGTATAAATCGCTCAACAGATGACCCTGCTATGCTATTATTCATGATTATCACAATAGCTCTATCTCAAGAACTAAAGACCGATTTTTTTTTTTATCAAACTACAACTTCAGACAGTCCTTTTGGTGTAAATTGCCTTATAGGTGGCACTACTATGTTGCATTTTTCAGATTTCGTTATAGCTGATTAATTGAATGTTTTTTCAAGGTGTTGAATCTAAAATTGACTTCCATTTTACCTCCATAATGTACAGTAATGTTGCAAAAACATGGGCAGTTTGCATTAGAAAAGTACAACTGCAATGAAAAAAAAAAAAAAAAAAAAAAAAACATTTTATTACAGCTATGCTCCAAATTATATTTTCCCTCATGATTAAACTTTGAATTTTTGTAGTTTTCTAAAGCACAGTAGAAGTTTATCTCTGTATGTAACTGCTTTTGTTAATTCCTAAAATAGCGAGCATTTTCTATTTGTGGTGTTCTGTTTTCATAAATTTTGAGTTCCACTCTTAGAAATATAAAATTACCATATGGAAACATTATTGAATTTGGTTTCTTACTCAAGGATGGAATACCAGATTTCAGGATAAAAAGAAAAAAATTACGTTTAATTAAACTTTAAAAAAAATATTTTTCTGGTTTTAGTTAGTAAAAATCTAACAGTCAATAAATCTTATGCTATTTTTAAGTTGCAGACCTGAGTAAGCCAAACTAAAACTTCGTTTTGTTGGAATTTAGATTATAAAACTAAATCAAAACTTTTTTGAATTGAGATTGGAAAGCTATACCAAAACTAAACATATTTTTTAAAGGAAATAAAATTATAATTGTAAGAAAAAAATGTAATTATGTAAAAAGATAAATTTTTTAAAGCAATGGAATTTTTGAATACTGATATTCATAATAATGACAGAACTGCAATAACTTCTTTAAACTAGAATCATTAACTTAAAAACTATACTTATGTAAATGGAATGCATAATTTATTTCATTCTAAACTGCAGACATATTGGCTCTGGATTTTACATTAGGTCAATTGGTAGTTAAACAGGTAACTGAAAAATCATTTCAATAGAGATATGATATAACAAACAATAGTGTTTAAAAAAAATTCTTAAGCTGTGGGAAAAAAAAAAACTAAATTTTTTAAAGCAGGTTTTGCTACTTTCGTTTTATTTTGTAATATAAAGTGAAAATAATTTTCTTTTAATACAAATAAATAAGAAAAAAAGTTTATTATTTAATATTCTCTAAGAAAATATAATTTGGGAGAAACAATCATGAAAAACAAACTTTTCCAACTTTTCCATTTTTTTTCGAAAAAAACCAGTTTTTTCCACCACTTATATTTTTCCGGAAAATTTACATCTCTACCCCCCACCTTATATTTTATTATATATTGACTGAAAATACTCAAAAATTATTAATGACTTCAATCCAGTTGTTCACATAAATAAATAAATAAATAAAAAATAATAATAATAAAATGAACCTCTTACAGAAATAGAAGTTAAAACTTGAGTTATTTCTTATCACATTGACAGGAGTATCTTTATTGATAGTGGTTTGGACATCAACAGGTCATTCTAGTGGTATATAAGGATTGGGCACTCCAAGTTTCCAATAGACTTCAAAAATCATGAAAACATCCAAAGCCAAACAAGAACAGCTGTAGATAATGACACCCAGCTCTTTAACCTGAAAGAATAAAAAGTTAAGATATGCATTTATAACTGTGATAGAATTTGAAAAGTTTCACACACACTAAAAAAAATAATAGTAAAAAATATATTTTTTTATACATATTTTTAAAGCATTCATTTAACATAAAACCATGCTACTTATAATCTGTAATTAGATTGCTTTCTAACTTATTCTGATTCTAGACAGACAGCAATTAACTTAAGTAACATTGCCAAATATCTTGGTATCTGTTTAGTTTCAAGCAACAACTTAAATGTTTCACATATAAAAAGCAAGCATTAAATGTCAAGATGATTAAACATGAAAAAAATAAATAAAAACCAAGGAAGGATAGGGGCCTTATCAAGAAACAAAATTATTTCATGATAATCCAAATTTTAAATTCTAGATTCAGCAAGTTTGATAACAGAAAACCTACACATCAAATTATTCCCTTGTATGTAAATATTGTTCACTCTAGAAAGAAAAAGGGCAGGATGGTATTTGCTAGGAATGCACTGGATATTGATTTTGCCGGATATCAGATACCAGATATCTGAAGTTCCTTTGCCTACTGGATTCAGATATCCGGCACTAGATGTGTTTTTAATTATGGTGAATGTTTATTTCTTTAATGCCACCTCAAACACTAAATTATAAACATTTTTCACACACCATTAAAGCATTTTAAATGTTTTGAAATGTAATTTACAAAAACTGTATAACTTTGAATGTGAGGACTTAAATTTCAAGTTTTTCCAGGAGGAGATCATAACATTCCTTAACATTTATAAATGCAGGGGAGTTGAATTGTTTGAAAGAAAAAAAATCTTTAAACTCTGCTACTTTTTACATGCAACTCAAAGATTTACAATCATACAGACATGACAAAATATAATTGAAATAATTTAAATCAAATTTCAAGTTAATTATCCAAAACGTTTATTTTAATTTTGAAAAAAGGAACAGAATTAAGCTTTATGCATTATATGGCCATTAATGATTGGACACTTTCACTTTTAGACATTTTGTTCAATATTTAAAAGTTTTCTTGCCTGATTCTTCTGGAACTTCAGGATTATAAAGAATATGTTTGGTCTCATATTTATCAGCGTCAATTTGATGAATAGCACAATTAGGGCCCAAAACAGAAAAATCAAAGAAAAATAATTATATTTAAGAGCACCCTGTAACTTAAAATGCACAAAATAATCTATTGCTGCAGAATATAAATTTGTGGGTACTGCTCAATATGTTTGCAAATTGTATAAGAATATCATGTATACTCGTGGAGATATAACTATTTTTATAAAAAGTTCATGCATGTTTTTAGCCTATTATCATGCAGTGTTTTGAACGAAATTTAATGTATTTTTCAGAAAAATAAGAAAAGCGTTGTAGTAGAAATAATATAAAGTAGGGATGCACAACCTGTGGCCTGTGATGGGTTAACGTATGGCCCACGAACTTCGTCAATTTACAGCTAAAGAAAATAACAATTTTTGTGGAAAAGTCGCAGATAAAAATCGTAAATTTCGTCAATTTACAGCAAGAAAATATAAAATTTCTTCAGTCATTTAAGAATTGCAAATTTCGTAGATCGAGCACGGAAAGATCACGAAATTCACTGATCAAGTGCGGAAAAATCACACTTTTCATTCATCAAGTATGAAAAAATCGCGAATTTTGCCCATGAGGCTTGGAAGAAAAATAGTAAATTTAACAAATCAGACACGGAAAATATGCAATTTTTGTCGATCAGGCACAGAAAAATCGCGAATTCTGTCGATCAGACGCAGAAAATCGCACATTTCATTGATCAGCCAAGAAAAAAATCGTCAAATTTGTTGATGATGAACGAAAAATCATCGGCTGCGGGAAACTTCGCATATTTTCTCGGTTTGCCGTGTTAAGAAAATGCGAATTTCGTTGATCGGACACGAAGAAATCGCGATTTTTTTCGATCAAGTGTGAAAAAACTGCAGAGTTTGTTGATAAGGCACAGGAAAATCACGAACTTTGCGATCATGCGCGGAAAAATTGAAAATTTCGTTGATCGGCTGCGAAACAATCGCGTGTTTTGTAAGTTTCCCAAGAAAAAAAGAAATCACAAATTTCATCTTGGCACGTAAAAAAATGCAATTTTCGTCAGTTAGAGGCAGAAAAGCACGAATTTTGTCGATTAGACACGGAAAAATTGCGAGTTTTATTGATCGGATTCCGAAAATGGCAAATTTTGTCAGTCAGAAAGAGGAATTTTGCGAAAATTGCAAATTTCGTCAATCAGGCTCACATAAAATCGCGAATTTCATCGATTGGCGTTGCAAAAATCGCAAATTTCATCGATCAGGTTCGTAAAAATTTCTAATTTCGTCTATCGGCTTTATAAAAATCGCGAATTTTGTCGATACGGTTTGTAAAAATAGCAAAATTTGTTGGCCTGGTATGGAAGAATCACGAATTTTATCAATCATGCAATGAAAAATTGCAAATTTCATTGATCAGCTTCGTAAAAATCGCGAATTTCGGCAATCGGCTGCTTAAAAAACGATAATTTCGTCCATCAACATCAATAAAGTCGCGAATTTCGTCGATCAGCTTTGTAAAAATCACAAATTTCGTCGATCGGCTTCGAAAAAATCACGAATTTTGCTGTTCGGCTTCGTGAAAATGATAATTTTGTCGATCAGCTGCAGAAAAATCGCAAATTTTATCGATCATCCGAAGAAAAATCGCGAATTTCACCGATCGGCTTTGAAAAAATTGCGAATTTCACCGATCAGCTTTGTAAAAATCGCAAATTTCGTCAATCAACTTCATAAAAATCGCAAATTTCGACGATGGGCTTTGTAAAAAATCATGTTTATGTCGATCCGCCTTGTAAAATTTTCAAATTTTGTCAATCGGTTTCATAAAAAATTGTAATTTTTCTTGATTGGTTTCGTAAGAATCACAAATTTTGTTGATCAGGCACAGAAAGATTGAATTTTCTCAATCAGTTTCGTAAAAATTGCGAATTTTGTTGACCACTTTCATAAAAATCCTAATTTGGTCGACATGCATGGAAAGCTGCAAATTTTGTTGATCGGGCATTGAAAAATCAGGAAGTTCAGTGATGAGACACAGAAAAATCCTGTTGATCAGCTCCTTTCCTCTCCTTCGTTCATAAAGATTACATTTTTTTTTTTTCGGCACCAGCCACTTATCTTTGTTTTTTATTTAGCAGTTTTAATAAAACAAAATTTACTCCCTGGAATAAAGTCAAGGAATAATATTACATCTTGAGAATAATCCTTGCTATATCTGTTATATACACAAACGCAAAAACTGCTGCTATATCCTTACCAATTGAAGTGGATATTTTGACTGGTTAAGCGAAATTTAAAGGGGTATTTTCCAACTTCCCTCTGAAAACATTTTTTATATGATAATAGGCCACAGATCACTTCGAATTATCTCCATGTTATTGATGTGGCCCTCGACTGCCCAGACTTTTTTGTAAGTGGCCCTTCTCTTGAAAGGGTTGTGCACCCCTAATATAAAGCAATTAGAATATAAATATATTAAATATTTTATGAAATATGCACAGTTCTACAAAACATTTTTTATCTGTGCATGTGCAAAAACAGATTATTTTACATAATTTAATAGTCAACACTATAAAGCAATTCTTAATTTTAAAAAAATTACAATCAATTTTCATGAAAGTTTCAGAAAGATATTGACGATAGGTGTAAATTGATATTTATTTTTTTTCCATTTTTATTGATGTTTTATTTGTTCTTGGATAACTACCTGAACAAATTTATTCCATGAGAAAACCAAGTATGCAAATTGAAGCATTTGTTCCAAATCTACTCATTGATATTCATTAAATACCAACTTTTCTCTAAAAGTCAATTACATCTTTCAAATTTGTGGAAAATTCCTTATAGTTCAGCTGCTTTTAGAGAATTAAAAAATCAGCTCACTCCTATCGCTGAAATCTTTATAAAATTTCACAATATTTTATGGATTTTTTTTTTTTTTCAAGAGTTGCTCTATAGAGTTGACTATTAAATTATGTAAAAATATAAAATATCCAATAAGGTGAAAAAATCATATTTCATAAAATATTTAATATATTTATATTCCATTTGCACTATATTTTTTAAATTTTTCTAAAACTATCATTAAATTTGGTTGAAAACCCTGTACAGTATAAGGTGAACATGCAAAAAAATTTTTAACTTACAAAAAAAAAAAAAAAAAAAAAAAAAAAAAATTGCTATACCTCTATGAATATGTGCTATTTTTTTTAATAAAAATCCGTGTACAGGTTGTGCAGCATCCACATATTTGTATTCTACAGCAATAGATCATTTCATGCATTTTAATGTACAGGATAATCCCAAGTATTTTTCTTTGATTTTTTGTTGTCTCCTAATTGTCTTTCTTATAAAACGGACGTTGATAAATATGTAGTCAATCATAATCTTTATAATCCTGAGGTTTCAGAAGAATCCCACAAACATTTTTAAATAATAGACAAAATGTCTAAAAAGTGTTGTATGATAAATGGCCATATGTTGTATATACCATGTCTATTTTTCATCTTTTATTTAATACAACTAAATTGTTAAAGGAATTTCCTAATTTAGATATTATACGATTTTGCGTGCTTTAGAATCTTTCACAAGTTACACTTTTGACAAACGAAACTGAGCAACTTTGATAACATTGGAAATAATCGGAAATGCATAGTCATGCTCTCTTAAAAAAATCTGATGTGCATTCATTTTTAATTTGATTACATAAATAATGCATATTGGTGATTGTATTGTCAATATCTTTTGGTAATTTTAGGTCACTTCTGATCAAAATTGTTTAATTATATTATATCCTTAAAAGAATTAAAGTCAAAACTGTAATTCATGGCATTTTCATTAATTGAATTGTGTTTTACTATACATTGGAATTTCAAACCTATATCGAAGTTTGAAATGGCAATAGTTATTTGATTTCTTCTTTTATATGAGAAAATGATTGATTTCAAAAAGTGATGTCCTAATTTCTGTGATTTGTAAGCATCAACTATTTGTTGTTTCTAAGTATGTTTCCTTGAAGTCCATCACTCCCTTTTTTTTTTCATGCACACCACAAGATTTAATTTCATTTTGTTTAGCACTGAGTCTAGGCACGTTTGATATGCCTCAGTCTTAGGTGGCCATTACTGCCCTTTTAGTTATTTCCTATTTCGCACACAGGAAAGAAAAATTGCAAAATATGTAAATTGACAATAGAAAAAATATTGCAGAATTTGTTATTTGCAGAATCATGACAAAAATAAATTTTTGTAGACCGGTTGCGAGAAAAAAAGAACTGAAGTTTGAGTTAAATTGGCAGCGGGAAAATATAGAGTAATTCATCAATTGATAACTGGAAAATATGGTGCAATTTGTTAGTCTGTCACGAGCACATACCATGAAATTCATCTGCCTGTCAAGGAGAAAAAAATGCGAAATTTTCAGTCAGATTCATAAAAATAATCGTTAATTTCATCAGGATGCAGCAAAAATAAACAGGGAAATTTGCCAATCAGTCGCAGAATAAAATTGCTCAATTTGCCAATTGGTCGATGAAATAATTTTTTTTTAAATGTCTGTCTTCAGAAAAAATTATGAAATTCATCAATTTGTCACAGAGAAAAATAAAAATTTTTCAGTCGAACTCAGAGTAGCCATCATTAATTTTGTCAATCTATCGTAAGAAGAAACCATGAAATCTGCCAGTCGATAGCAGAAAAATCATGAAATTTGACAGTCGGTCTCGTAAACTTTTTTCATAAAGAAAAAATTTAAAAAATGATTTTTTGGAAACATTATCCTCCTGTCCACAATATTCCTTAGAGCAATAACCTTGTCATCCCACCCCAAAATTCAAGCCATGTGTATGTATATTAATAATGTTGTATAAAAAATTGAATTCAATCATTAAAATATTCTGTTTATTTGTACAATGAAATGCTGATAATTGCTAGTAATTAATTTATAATGAAATGCTGATAATTTGCACAAAAAAATTTAACCATTACTCATTTATGAATATGTCTTGAATTTTCAAAAAGAGCATACTTTTTTTTATATATATAATCAAAATATAAAAAGGTCTATTAATGTACGCATGATTAAAGAGTTATTTTCTCCGAACATAGATTTAGTTGATGTATTTTTTTTTATGTTTTAATTATGTAATGCTGTTAGTTTAAATCGCATAGTTTTATTTTAAGTTAAAATACTTTGATATTTAAAAGTAAAAGAAAAATAATTTTAAATATTTATAATGAAGTTACAAAAATAACTAGTTAGATGTGCCTATCCCAAAACTCTCATCTATCTCATAAATATTTCAAAAAGTAGTTATAAATATTGATATTTCAATATTATTAGTTTAATACAATACTATACCAACTTTTATTTTTCTTCAAAATTTCTGCTGCAGTCAATCAGAGTAAGAATGAGTTCAATCAAGATATTTATTAAAATAAATATATTTTTCATTCTTCTGTTATACAGTAGGTGGCCAAATTATTAGTTACACTACAACAATTTTTCTTACTGCCAATCTTGATTTAACGTTTTTGTGCTGACAACACTGACAAGCGACATATGATAGGTGTTGTCATCCGATAAGGGATTCTTAGTACATAATGTGTGTCAGGAATGTTATGGGAACATTTGGTGTTTTGAATGTTTTCATTTGTTTATGATGAGTTTTATGCACAGCGAAATGTGTCAAAAGAAAATACAACAAACAAAAGAAATTTGATAGAAGCCCTGATTATGGTCAAGCATCATAAGTAATTAAATGGAAAGCATAAAAAAATGTATATATAACAAGTCAAGAAGAGTACAATCCGTAAAGGTTGATTCAGGGAAATATTGAGGATTTTCACTTTAAAAACTTGTGTTTTTTTTTTTTTTTTTTTTTTTTTTTTTTTTTTTTTACAATATATTTCTATTTTATGAACAAAAGTGTTTTATTTATAAATTCTTAAATTATCAATCCATGTATAACAAAAACAGTTTAATAATCCACCAGTAAACAACAAAACAAACCTCCATGTTCTTCATAATGTAAAGTTAAGGCATGCAATTAATAATTAGGCCACTCACTGTACATTAGATATTTGCGAATAGCCAGCATAGCAAGATGCAAAGTTCTAGTCGCTGCACAAGCTGCCAATACACTGCATAAAAGAATTGTAAAAAATGGAGAAAATTTTGCAAAAATCACCATTACAATACTACCTTTTCCTGAAATATTTTTCTAATTGACGGAAGCCCAGCTAATCATAGCCAATATCATACCAAAAAAAATTTTAGTTCAATTTTATGCATAACTTCATATCTTTTTTGATGTTATGATCAGAATTGTATAATAAAGACTCGCGCCATGCATGGCAAATTTTATACATAATTCGGAGCTTTGCAGAAAATTTTAGGTAAAAAACAATTTTTATTTTTGTAGCTATTTTTAAATGGAAAAAAATTAAATATTTTCCCAATTTTATGTAAAATTTATTTGCTGTTAGCACACATTTAAAAGCAGGATCGATTTTCAATTTTTTTTTTTTCTCTGAAAATTTAAAGCATTCAACATTGAAAATTAAAAAAATTTATCAGCTCAAAAATTTGGACACGAAAAATCGCGAATTTTCACAAAAGAGCCTCAAAAAATAAATGTGAATTTCAACAAAGAATCACATAAAAAATGCACATTTTAACTAAGAATTGCATAACAAACATAAAAAAAGAAGAAAAGACAGCGCAAACATATGAATCTCGTTTATGTCAAAATACTATAACAGCTGATTTAATTAAAGATTAAATTTATTTGCAGAGAGTTTTTGAGCTAACATTTACGTGCACAGGAAGTTTTGGGTTTAATACAAGTCTGACTATGATGACAATACACAAACAAGCTTTTTGCATGAACATATTTTTTGGGACCTGATCCCTAAAAACATGTAAATACGTCAAAAACAGGAAGTAAAAAAAAATTCAATTGCAGTACTTTCTTCTATTATAGAAAGAAGAAAGGAAAATAGGTCTGTTTACTTGTTTAATAAAAAAAAAAAAAGAAAAAAAAAAAAAAGAAAAATAAATACTATTAAGTCATACTTTGTAAAAAAAAAAAAAAAAAAAAAAAAAGTCTATTAATCAGAAAATAAAGGTACAATTTTTTAAAAGATGTAAACATAAATTCTCAAATTTCAAATTCAAATATCTATATCAGGAAAGCTGTCAAATCTTTAAACTTTTGAGAATTACTTTTTATAGATGGATACGGAACTTATGTTTCATCTTTTGCATTATAAACAAAAGTTTTTCGGCATTGTTTGAAGTAAAATGACTTCTGTAATACATATATATCTACTTTGCTGCACTCTGCTGGATATCCAGTGATTGTGATTCGGATATGCGATGATATTTCGGATATGGAAAAATCAGCCGGATATCTGTTGCATCCCTAGTATTTGCTAAAAAGGCATTGCTACAGCAGAAAAAGACTTTTTTGCAATAGGAAATTTATTATTGCCTTTAGTTAAGGGAAAACAAAAGTGGGAAAATAAATAATTTTAGGTATGATAAATAAAAGTAAGATTAATGTTGAATGATTTTAGGATATAAAAAATAAAAATACAATTAAATAACAACATGATTGAATAATTTCTGTTATTTTTTTTGGGGGGGGAGGGGAGAAATGAGAAAATTCTATCATTTTCCAAATTTTGGGGCACACAGATTTATAAATATTGTGGAATAAAGAAAAATTTTATTAAAAATATCTAGGTATGATTAGTGGTGCATCTCACTACTTTATAAAAAGCAGGGTGCATTTTGTAAATTCGAAAAAGGGTAGGGTACTGAAGCCTTTAAAAGTGGCCTAGCATGAACAATATTTGTGACATCATCACTGATTTTGTAAAATCAGCTTATGTTTTTGCAAATTCATCAGTAGCAAATTTCATTTTTTTCATTTGAGAAACTGAGTGGATTTTATATTTTCTTTTATTGAAACACAAATTAATACACAATTATTTTTAATATTGTGCTATTGTTATAGAGTTTGCATAAATTTTACATAAAATTTTTAGATTAGATGAATAATTAATATAAAATTTACTTATGATTACCGAGATTTTGATGGAAAGTAATACATCAACAATTCTCTGACCACTTCATGTATTTGAAAATTTTCCTGGCTTTTTTGCCTAAATTTTCAAAATCCATAACTTTTCCCTGTCACTTATTAACCCCAGTATTATTATTTAATGATTAACAAAAACAGTTATCCACTTTCACAACAGCAATAAATGCAATAAATGCAAAAGTAAATGAAAGGCAGCCTGATTACAGAAGATTACTTTTTTAGGATAGGAGGTAGAGTTCTCTAATTGGATGGACAATTAGGAAATAACAGAATATATAGTAAAATTATATTTAAAAAAATGGATACCTTGTTAATAAAGAAGTTTAAGAAGGTAATTTTTGAGGGCTAAACATAAACATATTGTAATATCTGAAAACTTAAATATAACATATAGCTATACATTTTTTTAACTAATAAAAATTCATAAACATACTTGAGTTAAAGATCGCCAATCCATGTTAGCACTTCCAATGTAGAAATGGTTTTTATCAATCAAAAAGAATTTTTGTGTGAATGTTTACCACTTCCAAGCATCTTTTTGAAATCTAAACTTTGTACTTTTGCAACTCCTACAAATAAGAATAACAAAATTTTCATTAAAATGAACCATTATATCAAAAGAATGTACTGACAAAAATATATATATAAACAAGAATTACACAAAATTAGGGAGAAACACATGAAAATTAAGGTTAAAAGTAATTTAAAAAGTGAGACTTGGAGTTCTCTGATTTGTTTCAATTGAAGCACTCCAAGTTATTTCCATATTATTCCTTAAAGGGGGGGGGGGGCTCAGGGGTTGAAAACTTTTCAAAAAATCAATTTTTTATGATCTGATTTGATTATTCATTTAATTCTTAACTCAAAGCAAAAAACCGCATAAAAATATTTGCATTTTTAACGGAGTTATAAGCATTTCTGTATCAACACTTTCATAGCCGCATCCATATAATTTTGACTTTAAGCCACGTTTTCTCAAAACTTGATTTTTGACAACTAACACCAAAATAAAAAAAATATATTTGATGGAATGGCTTAATTTTTTTTTTTTTTTTTTTTTTTTTTTTGCATCTATATAACATTATTATCTAGGTTATGAATTAATATATTTTAGATAGTTTAATATTTTGAGTATTTTTAATGAAAAAAAAAGTATTTTTTAGAGTTTTTTAAATTTAAGAGTTTTTTAATAATGTTTTTTAAGGGATTTTTATGTCCTTAATTCATTCCCTAGAGTAAAGTTTCCTGATCATTTTAAAGCAAAAATTAGGTTCTTAAGTCAATTCAACGTTAAGATACTTTGGTGTTGGTGATATAGCATATAATTTTTTTTTTTTTTTTTTAAATTGTGTTACATACATTTCACTATATTTTTTATTATATTACATTGAAATACTTCATTTAGTAATTTTATAAGACTACAAACATACTTTTAAAATATCAGAAAGTTTAAATTAATTACATTGAATACTTCTTTTTCTATATGGGCTCGAAGCGAGAGCTCTGTTTACATGTCTTTCCGTATTGATCAACCCCTGAGCCCCCTTAACCTTTTGAATGTCTTGCAAATGGGTAAAATTGTAATGTTTTCTCTGCATTTTGCTTTAAATGCTCAGAAAATATGATTCTTTTAACATTATTTAAAAAAAAACAATTACAAATACAGTCAAACCTCTATTTTGTGAAATTTTTTGTGGAACCAAGTACATCTTGCGAATTTCTTTATAAAATAAGCTTCAAATAGCAAAATGCATTCTCTATTTAACAAACTTTTTCTTGTGACCTTTTGTTTGTCAGGAGAGGGAAACCCTTCTTATTTCGCAAAATATTTCCGAACATTTCCTATTTAATCTTTCTTTTAGCTCATTTCATGATTATCAGTGCTTTTAAATTGGTTTTATCAGGTGCCTAACTTACCGACTGCAGTAAAATCGTAGTTCATTTACCCAAGAAGTGTAGACTTTCAATATCCCCTTTTCTCATTCAATGGAGCAATCCGGTGTACTTGAATTAGAGTCTTCTGAATTCTAGATTTTTTTATTAGTCTTGCTAGTAATTTTGGTTTTAAAAGCTTGAAAATGTCAAAGCGAAAGTGCTTGAATATCAAAGAAAAAAATTTAATTCTTGATCAGGTAGATAAAGCAGTGAAGAAAAAGGATATTGCTTTCAAATTTGGTATTTCTCCAAATAGCTTATCAACCATAATAAAAAATTGTGATAAGTTCTAAAATTATGATTTGTCAAATTCTTGCTCAAAATGTTTAAAAACTTATGTCTATGAAGATGTGGATGAGGCAGTTTTGAAGTGAATACAGACAATGTGAGATAAAAATGTTCCAATCTCTGGGCCTTTCATAAGTGAGAAAGCTCTTAAATTTGCAAAAGCACTGGGACACGACAAATTTTGAGGAAGCAGTGCGTGGCTTGAAAAATTTAAGAGAAGACAAAGAATTGCAGCAAAAGTAATATCTAGCAAAAATAAAGATGTTGATAATAAAGATAGTCAAAATTAGATAACAGGGATACTGTGTAAAACTTTAAAAGACTATAAGCCAGAAAACATCTTTAATGCAGATGAGACTGTTTTATTTTTTCAATGTTTGCCTCAGAAGACATTAACATTTGAAAAATGGAAAAATTCTTTAGTGGTAAAAAAAGTAAAGCAAAAATAACTATGTTAGGTGCGAATATGACAGGAAATCAGAAATTGAAAAAATTAGTTATCAGAATATTCAAGAACCTAAGATGTTTAAAAAGGTATAAAATATGTGGAAGTTGATTATGACTTTAACAAAAACTCTCGGATGATGTCAGAAATTTGTCAAAAATGGATTAAAAAGTTGGACAAATGTATGATCACGGAGTGTGGCCAAACAGCTCTCGTTTTTGACAACTCTCCCATCCAAAGAAAATCAACCAAAAGCTGAAAATTTTACAATTTTTTACTTACCACTTAACACTACATCAAAACTGCAATCAATGGATCAAGGAGTGATCAAAAGCTCAAAGTGCAATATCGCAAGAGAATAATGTGAAAAGTTATCACTGCACTTGAGAATAATCAACCTATGTCAATGATCAAACATTGTGAAAACATATTAGAAATTTCTAAAGCATGGAACTATGATGTCACAGATCATACTATACACAACAGTTTTGTAAAAGCTGGATTCTTTGTCAGCAATGAAAATTTGGCAAGTATGGAAGACAAAGACGATATTCCCTTAGAAGAATTTTTAAAAATAAATGAGGACAGAGCTGAGAGAAAAAGATGAAATTAACGATTATGTGCTGATTGAAGATCTTCTGTCACTTGATTCTGACGTGGAGACCTGTGAAAATTAGACATTTTGGAAAGTGTAAAAAAAACATCCCAGCAATGAATTGCGAAGAAAATGAAGATGTTTATGATCATGATGACAAAATTAACAAACCTTCGTATGATGAAATGGTAAAATCATTTGAAACAATCTGGCATTATTTGAAGAAAATACACCTGAAGGCATTTTTGGTGCATTGCAGAAATGCAAGATGCATTATGAAAGAAAACACTTTTTCAAACAAAAAAATCACAAGGGAAGGACCAACTTTGATAATCGCAGATTTTAATTATTTTTCTATATGTTAAAAGGACATAAGTTCCTTAGTCTCAGGTTCAATGGATTTTTTACAACACTCTTTAGTTTTTGAGAAACGGGGGGGGGGGGGGGGGGGTCTAATATTATAATAGAATTTAAATTTTAACTTGGTGAAAACGAAAATGCACTGTCCTAACATGATCAGTACCGCATCAGCTTCCTGAGGAGTGGACCCGGGGTCGATACTTGGCTGTGCTTTGTTTGATTTTTGCATTTTTACTTTCTTATAAATATACTTTTAATTTAATTATGATCATAGTTAAAATTTTAATGTTGTGCTTTAATTATAATGTTAACGTATGTAAATTTTTATTTATCATTTTATCTAAACTATTATTAAAAATTTCTTATCATTTAAACAGATTTTTTTTTAAATGGATCTACTATTTATTAGGAGATCAAACCATCATCTTGTACAAATTTTCTTTAATCTAGCATATTTATTATTGAACTATAGAATTCTTCCATCACAATAGAAATAGACAATATTTCAGGTGCTAAATTATTTGTTAAAAAATCATTATTTTGTAATAAAATTTACAGTATTTTAATGAATTTGTAAGATCACTTTTCTGATTTTCATTGAATGCCAACAGTTAAGATTTATCTTGTGAACAACTGATTGTTTCATCCATTTTTACATGTTTATAAATACTTATTGAATTATACTCACTTTTCATGTAATGATTTCAAACAGAAACCCCTTATTGGCACCGAACCAAACAAATAATGTCTTCTGTGGTGCCATCTAGTTTTAATGAAAATCATTAAAAAAAAAATGAAATAAATGAGAAGAAAAAATAATTCAATGCTTAAACAAATGTATTACAGATTTTAAAATCTTTAAGTTAAAAACTCTTTTATAGCAAAATTATGTTGTAATTTAATTCTTATGCTTAATTTTAGCATAATTATGCTTCCTACTTAAAAACAGTACAGTATTACTTTTTTGCCTAAGGCAATACCTAAATGTTTCTTTAAAATCACAAATTGACACAATTAATATTATTGCACTGATAAAGAACATATAAAATGCATTTTAAAGGGGATTTCAAAAGAATTAACAGTTTTATGAGTTTCATAAAACTTTTTTTTTTGTAAATAATTTGCTTTAAGAGATTTTTAAAAATGGTAATTGAGGCCCAATTTGCAATTCACAATGATGTTATTAAATTATAAATACAAGTATATTTATAAAACAAAAAATATCACATGCTGCATGTTCAAGCATCAAATTTGAGTTATCGAAATAAAAAGCACACATCGTACCAATCAAAAATGATTCTGTAGAAAAAATTGTTACAAAGTTGGAACTTTACTAGCATTATAATATCAGACCCCCCCCCCCCCCCCCCTGTTTCTCGAGAATTACGAAACTTTGTATAAAATCCGTTTAACCTGAGACTAAGAGGGATATGCCCGACAACATATAAGAAAATAAACAAAATCTGTGATTATCAAAGTTGGTCCTCTCCTTGTCAGACAAAATTAACAGACTATTTCAGTAATTCAATTTAAGAATGCATGTGGTAATATATGCTTAAAATTACTTATCATAATAAGTACGACAATGATTCATTAATTTTAATTTAAAACTATTTTCTTAGAACTGAAAATTGAGTGTATTCCTCTGTTTTGTTTTATTCCTGTTTTCCTCGCAGATTTCTTTTGATGATTAAATTAAATTAAGCAAATTGATGTTAATTATACAAAATAATAATAATAATAATAATATTAAATACTTTTTTCTAATAATATTTAGTGTTTATAAATTTAATAAATGTTTTATGTTGCTTAAAATATTTTTTAAAGTGATTCTTTATTTAATGGATTTTCCATATAACAAACTTTTTTTCAGGATATAGCGACATTGTTAAATGAAGTTCTGACTGTATGAATGTAATTCTTGAAAGTATTAATCATTTTAAAATGTATTGGCAATTCACTTAATCTATTGAATTATCTTAAATATTGCTTACATTGCAATGAAACCTGGAGCTTGGTGAATGGAATATTACGGAATAAAAACTGCTTTTAGTTATTACCCATCTCATGAAATTCAATTGTACCTTATTACTTTTCATGTTAATGCATATTTTATACATTGTCTTAAGTTTTGGGGCAGGCTGTATTCTGAATGTAATGCAATTGTATTTCTCAGCCATTGAGCAATATTTTGACATCCACAGAATTATTATTATTTTTTTTAAATCAAAATCGTGTTGCACCCAAAATTGTTCCACCCAAGAGAAAATGCAAATGCATGAATATGGCCCTGACTACAACCATATTTTTCAATTGATTAATTTTCAACTTATGAAAAGTAATCTTGATACAATTAATTCATAAAATCTAATGTTTTACAAAAGTATGAAATTATATATGCATGATTACTTGTTATCACATTTTGAAAGAAAATATGATTATTTATGACCCAATTTTTGTACACAATAAAAACTAATCTGTTTTTTATTTATGTTTGATATTTGATTTCAAATGTAGGAAATAAATTTTTAATATCTAAAGACTTTTTCATGAATTAGAAACAAAGGCATTAAATATGTTTATACAATGAGAAAGCTTTATTTTCAAGAATGGAAGTCAATACGAAAGGCAAAGAAATAAATTTAATATTTTACAATATTTTTAAGAAGTTTTTATTTAAGTATACAGTAGACTCCCTCAAATCCACACAGTTTGGGACCAGAGGTTGTGCGGATTTTAGAATTTTGTGGATTTCTAGTCATTGCTTTGTTTACATATTTTAAACAATAATTTGGGTGCAATTAATAGTGCAATCAGAACTATAATGAATGCTTACAATATAATAAATTATTAAAATAAGTAATAAACTAAAATAATAAAAATCTAGATAGTTTATAAAATGATAAAAGTACTGATAGCAAAGGTCAAATTAATAATCAATAGTGTATGATTAAATATTCATTATTAACCGACTTCAAAGAGGAGGTTATGATTTCGACCTGTATGTATTTGTTGTTCACGCATAACTTTTGCAAATATCAACCGATTTTGATAATTCTTTTTTTGTTTGAAAAGGTATGAGGCCCATGTGGTCCCATTCGAATTTCATAAAAATCTGATAATTAGAACTTTTTTAAAATAAAAACTTTAAATTTCAAATTCATTTTGAAGCAATCGACCAATTAGAAGTGCTCATTTTCCATGCTTTTATGGTATACTTACAGAGACACACGATCTTTTGACTGTTAAAAGTTTGAAGTTTTTGCTGCCTCGTCACTCCACCGTTTTTGTGGAATATCTCTATTTTGACCAATGAGAATTCACCATAATACAATGAAGTAATCATTTTCTATAAAAGCGATGGGTAGACGATAAAGTAAAAGTTTCAAATTTTTAACAGTGTTCAAAGTGCAAAATCCTAACTGGACGAGGGCCAGGATTCACATAAATTTTGCGCTGTTTGCGAAACGTGATTTATTGACAAGAAAATTTATTTAAAACATTGAAAAATTTGCTAAAATTCAGGCTTCTGATTCGTTAATCTGGTTCCGCTAACAGCGCAAATTCTACCTGGATTCCGGACAAGTTCTCTTATGCAAGAAACCGGAAATATAGCATCTAGGGGATATAGTGTGGAAATCGGCCATCTCAGGGCGTGTTCAGAGCAACTTACAAAAGTAACCAATGTTACCGACCGATTGTAGGGCAGTACGAAAGCAAATTGTGGCATCAATGAAAACTATTCTATTGAATTGTAACTGACGTCACACTTCGCTTTGATTTTCATTTCGTACTTGTCCTCAATCGGTAAGTGGTCGGTAAGTAACCGGTAAGTTGTGCTGAACACGCCCTCTGTAACACTTAAAAAAAGCGCTAAAATGTTCTATTCTTTAAATGTGCAACAATGCTAATGAAATTTAAAGATAGAAGCGACATCTGCAGGACATTTTCTAAAAATGCAAGAAATATTGCTACTCTAGATAATGTATCACAAAAATGCCGCAGATGTCGCTGTGATCGACACTTTGGAATTCAGTAGCATCGTTGCATATTTAAATAATACAAATTTTTAGCACTGCTTGCATTGTAAGAAATTGAACCCTTTTGCTGCATCGTCACTCCATCGCTTTTATAGGAAACGATTACTTCGCTCTATTATGGAACATTCTCATTGGTCAAAACAAAGAAATTCTGCAAAAGCGATGGAGTAACGATGCAGCAAAAGGGACAAATTTTTTACAGTGTTGATAGCAGATTTTCACTCCATGTATTACAGACTCTCTCTCCTTCGAACAATGAAAAGTTCTCAAAAATGAAGGCTTATGATTGGTCAATCTTGTTTTGCTTAGCAGCGAATAATCCTTCTGGATCCTAACCACTGTTGCAGAGATGCTAGTTTTTTTCCAAAGTGCGAAATCTTAGCTGGAACAATTCTCGTATCCACCAAAGTGAAAGATCCACATCGATCCAGACATGAGAATTCGATATAGAAAACCTGAAAATTCATCTTTAAAGAGCCTTACACGTTAAAGCAACAGTGTCTGTGTATCAGGGCACCACAACACGATCTCATGAGAAGACATGAGATGAGAGAGAGAGAGAGTGTATCAGGGTCCTTCTTATGCCGGATTCCCAAAGTGATTAAAGTACATTGCTATGTTCTAGATTTACATTTGGACAAATATAAATGACGAAAAACCATTAAAGTTAAGCTAGTTAACTTCTTTCACCCATAAAACAAACTCGTTCAGGCGACTACCGCCAAGTTCTGGAATAAAAATTCTTAAATTTTCTGTACTTTGGAAAACCGCGTTTATCAAAGAACATCCTTAACTTCAAATATTGTTACTTTCATATAGACGCATGTTGAATCATGGTGTGATTTTGATAATATCTTCCTTTTTAGTTTTTATGACAGAAAAGGGTATTTTAATACATACGAACATTTAGAATTACATTGCTATGCATTGAATCATAAAAGCAACTTGAAGCGCTCTGATTGTGTACGCGTACTTTAAACTGTAAAATATCTGACCCTTTTGCTGCATCGTCACTACCCCGCTTTTATAGAGTATCTCACTTTTGATCCATGAGAACGCTCCATAATAGGCTGAAGTAGTCGTTTTCTATATTAACGGTAGAGAGACGGTGCAGCAAAAGGGTCAAATTTTTAACAGTGTACCCTGTTTAAAATATCTTGAAAAATTACCTCTGTTTTTAAAGAGTATCTTTTGACTAACTTCTGACCAATGAAAACGCTCCATAGATGTTTTTAGATAGCTCTCATTAGTCAGAAAATAGATAGCTTTTAAAACAAAGGTAATTTTTCACAATAATTTTAACGTGTACTGATGGATTGTCAGCTTTTCAATGCCCATTTACGAAGTCTGTAGATTTCAATGTGGACCTTAAGGCACTACACTAGTCTCAGAAAAAGACCCGGATGTTAGTGTAAAGATTATGTGTGTGTTCTTTTCAAATATCTCGCTCAAATTATAATATATTTACATGATTTTTTTTTTATAGGATATCCGAGGATGATTTACAACCGATCTAGTTTTTACTTCTTCGATTTTGCTTATGTATGTTTTATATAATGATAGTTTCAATTTCAGAACCGTTTAAACCGGTTTTCAAATTTAAAATATTTAAAAAAAAATCTGAAACCAAAATTAAACAATTAAGAAAAATCATGCGTTAAGCATAGATTATAAAGCACTTTCCAACACTCAATGAAATCTTTAACAAAACTTTGTTATTTAGGGAAATAATAGTGTATAGCCAAATAGACCCAAATATGTATTCCAGTACATTAGAACAGCCCTGTATTTCATATGTCAGTTCATATAATGGGAAAATTTAGCTTAGCAAGAAAATACCCAGTAGCTTGAAATTTCTTTTTCAGCAATTCATACTATTAGATGGAAACATACTTGAGTATTTTTGGTCAGCCTTGTAGTTTACATTGTACCTTTATTACACGTCAGCATTAGGCTAAAATTTATTGTAAATTAAACACTTTTAAAACAACTGAAATCACATTCTCATAAATCATCATTCATAGGCGTCCATGTACCGAATTCTTTGCGTGGCTCTGTATATCCCTTTATCTATATTCTGCAAACATTTCTCAGTAAATTGAATGCAGCTCAGCTTAAAAATGCATAGCATATTTAAGAACCACATTTAAATAATTTACGCTCATATTCAGTAACGTTGATGAGCTCTTTTGGGTAGCCCTGTATATCAACTATAACATTTATACACACCATATAATGTGCATATATTTAGCGAAATATAAACGCGAATATCATAATTAAAATGCATTTCATCCCTCCATCAGCCATCATCGGACACATATACGGTACTTCGGAAAGAATATACTATTTGAAATCTTTTTTGTGGCCCTGTAAATGCTATGCATTTCATATTATGCAAGACAGTAGCGTATAATTTATATTAAGCTTCAGTGACATATATCAATTTTATTATACATGAAAAAGCTTAATATATTTAAAATATGTCACACACAATTCCTCCTTTTACTATTATCTAATGGAATTCTTTTGTGTGGCCCTGTAAATGAATAGTAGCTACATTTTCACCTTATATTTTATAGAATGCATATATTAATATGTTTGGCAGGGTATAACATCTTTAAAACTCCTTTGAAATGATTTTCCCCCATAGGCCGTAATGTAATAGGAAACTTTTGATTCGCCCTGTAGATAAACTAATTATGGTAGATACTTCATTTTCAGTAGGTTTCGTGTTAGGGTAAACCTCAATAATGTCCTAAAATTTCATGGCAATCCGAGTATATTAACGATTTTTGACCATAGGCCGTAATGTCATGGGAAACTTTTGATTTGCCCTGTAGATAAACTAATCATGGTAGAAACTTCATTTTCAATAGGACTTGTGCTAGGGTAAACGTCAATAACGTCCTAAAATTTCATGGCAATCCGAGTATATTAACGATTTTTCCCCATAGGCCGTAATGTAATGGGAAACATTTGATTCTCTCTGTAGATAAACTAATCATGGTAGACACTTAATTTTCAATAGGGTTCGTGCTAGGGTAAACTTCAATAACGTATAAAAATTTCATAGCAATCCAAGTATATTTACGGGAGTTAGAGCGCGGGCAAACGGCCATCCGGACAGACGGACAGACGGCCATCCGGCCAGACGGACAGACGGCCATCCGGCCAGACGGACAGACAGACAGACCGCCAGACAAACCGGATGCATAAGCACTTTTCAACTTTGTTGGAAAGTGCTAAAAAGGAAAAACTGGGCCGTCTGTGGAATATTCTCAGCCATCCTATGCAAAAAAATCACGTAATTTTTTTAAAATTTGTGCGAGATATTTGAAAAGAACGCCCCCATAGACTTCACATTATCATCCGGGTCTTTTTCTGTGCCTAGTGTGCGGCCTTAAAGTTTGCTGGATGCGATAAATTTCCGAAATGTTAAGGCTTAGATGGACAACTACTCGCATCCGCAAAAGCGGAAATAGGCATCGATACCAATCGACATCCTTAAGTTGTTGAAAAGATGAAAATCCTTTAGTATACATTTTTCTCCGGAGGAAAAAATTATCTCTACATATCAATGCAAAATAAAGTGCATAGATATGTGTAACAAAATTATCTTTAGATTCAGATTTGGTTACCGGATTAGACACCAGAATGATTTCAGATTTTGTTCATGTAGGATTCCTCGATGTGAATATGACGACACATGGGGCACAGTATACGATTGATTGAAAAGATTCCGGACAAAAATGAGTCATCAAGGGGTCCTTGTGGCCGAGTGGTTAAGACACCACGCTGCTAATCTCTTGAGAGCGTAGGAGACTGTGGGTTCGAATCCCACTGGCTCCGTTGCACACACTCTTTATGTGTAGCTCCCGGTTGTACTATTCTTGTGTCGTAATATTTCCTTGTGCTATCTTGTCCTTGTATGTCCACGAATTTGTAAAATAATACGGATTATGTATTTATGTCTGTGTAGAAATAAAGGATCATTCGGCGTACAATCGAATTCTACCAGGAAATCATCATAAAATTTTATAATAGAAAATGCTTAGCATTGCGATACATTGTTAAAAATTTAACTTTTGCTGTATCGTCAGTCCATCCCTTTTATGGAATGTCTCATGCATACACTGAGCTCGACATATAACAGGAGGTCCGACTCTGCGGTCAGTCGTCTGCTAGCCGAATTACAACCCGGAGAAGCATAGTAGGCAAGAGAGAAAAAATAGTCCGCTTTTTCAATGTTAGACATAGGAGAAATCTCTTTATTATTATCCCAATTTATTCTTCACTAATTAAGTAAATTATAAAAACAATGAGAGTAAGTAAATTTTTCGATTTTGAAAACGATTGCAAGACTTACCCTATACTACGTATGATGGGTAAGTAATAAATAAACTGCTCACATAGTAGGCAATGAGCGAAACAGCGCTTTCTGCCTAGTATACGAACCAAAACTCAGCTAAAAGTGCCGTCACTGTATTCATCCGCGCTGACCGCGAGAGCTAACGTTGGGAAATAGGAAGCCGGATCTCCTGTTATATGTCGAGCTCAGTGCATGCATACACTGTAAAAAATTTTACCCTTCTGCTGCATCGTCACGCCCCCGCTTTTATAATATATTTGTCTTTTGACCCATGAGAATGCTCCATGATAGGCTGAAATAATCGTTTTCCATAAAAGCGGTGGAGTGAATTTCAAATTTTTAATAGTTTAGTTGGGACAAAATCGTCCGTGAAAAAAGTATCTGGGCATCGAATGCTGTCACTCTCTTATAGATGCAGCCAAGTACAGGTTATGATTTTCGGATTCCTCGTCGAATCATCACCGCTCATTTCCGATGCCTTTACTGCATTTATAGGAATTAGATTGTTGTTGTTTATCTATTGAATCATAGAGCGATTTTTGTTAAAATCTTTCTTTTTGCTTTTTCTGACTGAAGGGGGAGTACTTTTGACTACACTAGAAAAGCATTTTGCAATTCATTGATACATGGAGTCATTTTGCTGTTTACTCATATATGGAAGCGCTTTGCCGCGCGCTTATGTATAAGGACACTTTACTCGAGGCATTGACACCTTTCGATAACCACTTCCGATGTCCGTACGATTAGATGTTGATTTCATTCATGAATGCGGTAGCTTTTCGTCGTGCCAGATCTGAAGAAGTTACCACATCCAGAAAAACTAAAGATTCACAACGATACTAACCGATATTGTAAGTGTCTTTTGAAAAGTTGACAATCAAACAGTGACAAGTAAAGCGAATACATCAGAACTCAGCAAAGTGCGCTCATTAGTAATGCGTTGCAAAGAGTCATCATATGTCAGTACACATAATTATGTATTACGGTATAAATAACTAAAAAGTAGGAAATAAATTTAACTTTTCCAAAAAAATGTATAACCGACTCCAAAAAAAGCGCTAAAAAGAATTAAATAATTCTATAAAATTCTCTAATGACAAATCGTTATCCAATAACCACACATCGACTATCATGTACCGGTAGAAAACGGATAAATTTAATATGTGGAATTTAATATCCACCAAACATAGATTTTTCAGAGAATATTTTTTACAAGAGATTAATTTAAATATTTTTGATTTAATTTTTGAATATATACATATAAAAAGTAAGGAATTACTTTTTGAAGTTGGTGCCAAACTATCTTAAGTATAGTAAGAATTGTGGATATATTATGTCTAGTACCATAAATAAAATGGGGAAATCATTATCGATTATGATTGTTTGGCACCAACTTCAAAAAGTAATTTATTACTTTTTATATGTATATATTCAAAAATTAAATCAAAAATATTTAAATTAATCTCTTGCAAAAAAATATTCTCTGGAAATTCTATGTTTGGTGGATATTAAATTCTACATATTAAATTTAACCGTTTTATACCGGCACATGATAGTCGATGTGTGGTTATTGGATAACGATTTGTCATTAGAGAATTTTATAGAATTATTTAATTCTTTTTAGCGTTTTTTTTTTTGGAGTCGGTTATACATTTTTTTGAAAAAGTTAAATTTATAAAGCTTAGATGTGTTTTTCCAAAATTATTCAACAAAACTTGCCTCATAAAAGTACATTAATTTTCATCAAAATCATAAAATAAGGATTTTTTTTTTTTTTCAAGTTTAGCCAGGCTTAATAACCAAAAAATCTTGATTTATGCATAAATATATTTGGTAAGAAGATTGTGATTACCAGTGATATCAGCAATATCTTGAATTTTTTCCAAAAGAATTTATTCTTCCTTCATAAAAAAAAAAAAAAAAAAAAAACAAAAAAACATTAAGAGTATTATTAAGAAAATTACAAAATAAAGAATATATGGAATTGGTGTAAAACTAAACAAATCAAATTTTGTCACAATATCCGAACTAAATGTTTCATTGTTTACATCCATAAAATATGTGCAGATTTTAGAGAGTTGTGGATTTCTGGTTTGCAGATTTGAGGGAGTCTACTGTATTACACTTACCCTTTACTTCTAATTCTTATGTGTCATAGTCAGGCACAAAGATATGACAATCTAATTTCTATTAGAGATAAAAGTAATGTGAATTCAATTTTTTATTAATTTACTCAAAATATAAAGAAAACATACTGAACTATTTGTAAAAATTTATAATATCTCATGTAAGCTTTGCTATGGATTCAATATTATTTTAATGATAACAGATAATTTAAAATTTTATCAGTTGTTAAGAAGGTTTTTTATACTCTCACACATACTTTTATACTTTTCGATGAAAATTTTCATAAACAAAAACAAGATGAATGTGTCTAAAATATATGTGTCTACTTGACACAAGGAAGACAGAAAGAAATCTGTCTAACTTGGAAAGATTTTCTTATCCCAGTGAATCCACACAGTAAACTTTGTCTAAGGTGGACTACTGTCTACAACAGAAAATTTTCTCAGTGCTAATAGATTTGGCCTTATACAGAGTTTAATATACATGAAAAATGTACATAAAATGTACTGTTAAAATATACGAAAAATTTCTCACTGATCTTTTTCCATATATAGAGACAAATTGAGCTTAAGTGTAACAAAAAATAAAATATATAAATAACAATACTAATAAATTATGTGATATTTAAAAGAAAAGAGATTTCTTAAATACTGAAAATCGTTAGATACAGCTACAATTTTCTTTACATATTTATTATAGAATAGTATTAATATTTAAATTTAGTAACCCATTGTAAGAAAATTTATTATACCACAAAAAAAAAAAATAGTCTAAAAAAAGTAAATGATGCAATATAGGTTTCATAAGTATCAACAGAGTAAATAAAATGAGTGGCAAGAATTTGGAATGGCATGCAGTTCACCTAGCAATGTTGTTATTTTATTTATTTATTTATTTTTTATGCTAAAATATTACTTCTGATTTTGGCTGCTAAATTGAAAGCCCGGGAAATCCAGAATTTTGAAATAATGATTGTTTACAAAACTCTCTTAAATCTGATATATTTTTTTTTTTTTTTTTAGTAGAGAACAAAATTTTAAAAAATGTATTGTGCATACTGAGTTTTTAAATAGTCTGTACATCCTTATCCTAAAATAGCATTTTTTTTTTTTGGGGGGGGGGGATTAAAAAACAATCAAAAAGTTTATTCTTTCTTTCTTTTAATCTAATAGTTAAGACTAAAATATTGCAACATTTAAAATTTATTGCTCCCAAATGATATTATTTAAAGAAAATTAATCACATGTGAAAAGTTGATTCGTAAATACTCATGCATTGTATTTATCTCAATTTTAAAAGAAATTTTGAAAGAAGAAATGTGCAACATACTTGAAAAGATATTGTTTAAACATGAAATAGGATAAATAGAATCTTTTCAGAATATTCTTGTCTCCTCACAAAAATTTTAAACACTTCAAGAGATTTTAGCGAATGGTATACAATGATATATGCCATATACCCAAGTTACAGAATAGATGAGAAAAACGACTAACTTTAACTCCGAGTCCAAGCTGGATAATACACTAGTGTGACCTACAAGTTAAAATTATAAAAAATGCAAGAAAAATAAAACAAACATTTTGCTTTTTCAGCAATAACTGTATCCAAATTAGACAGTAATTAAAAGATTCAGACAAAATTAATTTAGGTACAAAAATCTTTCAAAGTGAGTGCAGCATAAGTATATTTTACATATGTTACATTCTTACACACTTTTAAATCAAGCAAGTGTTTGCAAGAAATACATGTACCCATCATTTTATTGTCTGTCATTCTTTTATTGTTTTTATGTTATCGGGGATCATTTCAGTGTGAATGATTAACCTTTTTTTTTTCTATCTTTTTTTAAAAATTATTTTAATTTCTAACTCTTCTAGAAGCTGTAATTTAAAATGATACAACAGCCAAGTTTTGTTTTTTTTCTTCTTCTTCTTCTTCTTCAGGTAAAAACTAATTTGAAAGTAGGTTTCTGTCAAATGTTTCTGAAATTATTTGAAATATTTTCATTATATTTATGAAGCTTAAGGAGAGGATTGTTAATACGCAGTATGATTATTTATGATTTTTTCTGCATTTTTTAAAATACATGAATATACTTAAAATTGTATTTCTCATAAAAACATGCTATTAAACATCTAATCCTTAATTTGGTGACAATATTAGTATTAACAGTACAATGAAAGCTGAAGCAGTTCCTTTTCTAAAAAACAATTGATAATTTTTTTAGTACCAAATTAATCAAGTTTAGTATCCACATAATTATTATAAAAATAAATTTTAAAGAAGTTGATAATATTCCCTCCACCCCCCCCCCCCAACCTTATATTTTATTATATATTGCTGAAAATACTTAAAAATTATTAATGACTCCAATTCAGTTATTCACACACAAAAAAAAAAAAAAAATATATATATATATATATATATATATATATAATAATAATAATAATAATAATAATAATAATAATGAAATCAATCTCTTACAGAAATATAAGCTAAAACTTGAAAGCTGTTCACTATCCCATTGACAGGAGTATATTTATTGATAGTGGTTTGGACATCAACAGTCCATTCTGGTAGTATATAGGGACTGGGCACTCCAAGTTTCCAATAGACTTCAAAAATCTTGAAAACATCCGAAGCCAAACAATAACAGTTATAGATAGCGACACCCAGCTCTTTAACCTGAAACAATAAAGAGTTAAGATATGCATTTATAACTGTGACAGAATTTGAAAAATTAAAATACTTTTATGCATATTTTTAAAACATTTATTTAACATAAAACAAGTGTTCTCACTGATATTTGACCAACATTAGTAATTTGGCTAATTAAAAATTAAAAGCATTCACCAAATGAAAAAAGTATTAGCAAAATAGATTTGCCGTGTAGCACAAAAAAAATATCATTAATTCTTTAGTGTACCCACCTTTTTTTTCAATATGTTCTAAAATATCCTAAGATTTTATAATTTGCGACAATGATTGTTATTAATCTAATTTCAGCCATCCGCTACAAATATCTTAAAAATATGAATATATATTTAAAGTATGGATGTACTAAAAATATGCACATGAATGAAAAATGAAAAAGAAAAGAAAAAAATTAAAAATTGTGCACTACACTGTTAAAAATTTGAAACTTTTGCTGCATCATCACTTCACTGCTTTTATAGAAAATGATTACTTTGTTATTTTAGGGAACATTCTTATTGGTCAAAATAAAGATATTCTATAAAAGCAGAGGAGTGACGATGCAAACAGTGTAGCAATTTGGCGAATCTAATCACTTGTTTACTCGCCAAATGAAGAATTTAATTGCAATTTTGTGTAATGGCGAGCGACAGCGAGAACCCTGCATAAAACCCTTTTACTTATAATCTGTAATTAGATTGCTTTATAACTAATTCTGATTCCAGACAGACAGGAATTAACTTAAATAACATTGCCAAATTTCTTTGTATCTGTTTAGTTTCAAGCAACAACTTAAATGTCTCGCATATAAAAAGCAAGAATTAAATGTTAAGAAACATGAAAAAAAAAATATATATATACATATATATATATATATATATATAAACCAAGGATGAATAGGGCCTTATTAAGAAACAATAAAATTATTTCATGATAATAAATCTGAAGATTAAATTATAGATTCAGCAAGTTTGATAACAGAAAACCTACTCATCAAACTATTCCCTTGTATGTAAGTAATATTCACTCTAAATAGAAAAAGGGCATTGCTACAGCAGAAAAAGGCACTTTTGCAAGAGGAAATTTATTATTGCGTTTAGCTAAGGGAAAACAAAAGTGGGAAAATAAGTAACTTTTAGGTATGAAAAATAAAAGTAAGATTAATGTTGAATGATTTTAGGACATAAAAATTAAAAATACAATTAAATAACAACATGATTGAATAATTTCCATTTTTGAGAAATGAGAAAATTTTATCATTTTTCCAAATTTTTGGGCACACAGATTTAGAAACATTGTGGAATAAAGAAAAATTTTATTAAAACTATTAAAAATTTACTAACTCTCTCTGATTGTCTTAATAAGACATCTGGAGTTTTGAAATCTCAGCCAAAGCAAAGAATATTTATATCTATCTGTACACTCGCTGAACTTACTTACCACTTGAAATCTGGATAATATTTAGATCCTAGCCTAGAAGTTTTAAGTAAAAATTAAACATCCAAGAAAAATTTGAAATAATTTTTTAATTTAAAATATTTAAAATTTAAAAATACAATTTCCTTGCTTGTTTTACACAAAAGCATTAATATATATTTAAGTATACTGTATATACTCGCATATAAGTCGAAAAATTTTAGACAAAAAAAGAACTTCAAAGTCGGGGGGGGGGGGGGGGGGGGGTCAACTTATATGCGGGACCTAAAAAAAAAATCTATAAATAAAATACTGGAAAATAGTTTGCTAGCGAATCAGTGCTGCAGCAACCCCATTGTTTGTAGAGTACAAAATCCAAAATCCTCCCAACCTTGACGTTTCTGAATTTAAGATCATTTTTAGTTTATTTTTCAAAAAAATAATCTACCCTACCCTGTTGCAAAGAACAAAAAAGTGTGTGATTCATGTCAAGAACACATTTCCAATTCTAAAAAATAGAAATGGGCAAAATCGTCCATTTTAAAGAATCGTTCCAGTCAAAATCGTTTACCGAAAAGAACGATTATTCGAATTCGTTCCGAAAATAGGAACATTTCTGAGAAAAAAGGAAAGAGTCCAAGAAAAAAATGGAATGAATCCGGTTTTTCTTTGTCATTCTCCGATTCCAATTTATGACATTAAGCATAATTTTTCGGCAATACATTTCGGAACGATTCTGATGAATTGTTCCTTTTCAGAGTTGTTTCTTTTCGGAACGAGTCTGAGGAATCGTGTTTTTTGGAGTAGTTTCACTTTGGAAGGATTCAGAGGAGTCTGTCTTTTTCAGAGCAATTCCAAGAAAACGGTTCTTTTCAGAGTCTTTTCATTTCGGAACGAGTTCGGAGGAATTGGTCCTTTTCGGAGACGTTTCATTTCGGAACCAGTCCGAGAATCAATCCTTTTTGGGTTAAAGTCAATTGGTTCCTTCTTTTGGAGGGGGATCAACTTATACGAGGATTTTGAATTTTTTCTTATTTTTAACAACATAAGTTAGGGGGTCGACTTATACGCGAGTATATACGGTAGCTTATGACTTATAAATTTATCTGCAATATTAATTACTAATTCATATTTTTCCATTCAGCAGAGTGCCAGTTTTATTTTTAATCAAATATTTGTAACTTTGTTGCTCAATAGCTGCTAAAGAAAAAAAAATCATTTTGATCTATACTTAAAAAGTGGCCACTAATGAAATTGGGTCAACCGGCCACTGGCTACTAATCAAATTTCCCAGTTTTCACCTATACTAAAATATGTGTCACTACTTGAGACAAGGCAGCCTTTATGTAAGATAGCAGGGTTGCTACTCATATTGGAGAATGAAATTCCCCGACTTTCCCAGGTGTATTTCAAGAAAATTCTAGTCTAGCAATGTAGTGCGTAGTGGACATCATGCTGAGGGGAAAAATATGTTATATTATTCAAAAAAACCCTAAACTTTCTTGAATAGAGTTGCTAATAATCTCTGACCAAAGCTCTTTATCCCAATTTCCCTCCCAAATCAATAACAATCTTTCTTTGAGGTTTACAATTGGAATCGCTCTCTTTAATAATTTATGATTACAAACTTTTAAATAAAGTTTCCTACAAACTGTACTAACTTGCTACAAAATATTTGTGAACTGAGTTCACAAATATTCATTTTGTTAACTATATCCAAAAATTATTGTCTAATTAAAATTTATTTTTAACATGGAAGAGGAAACATAGTGGTAAGAAGGAGGCTTGTGATAATTACTTATTGTTACATGAAAATTGCTGGAAAAAGTTTTAAAATGTGTAATAATGAGTGTTAACAATATAAAATGTAGAGAATGAAAGAGGAAATTTGAAAAAAAGGTAGACGATTTTCTTTCTATTTTTAAGCGTACAGTTTGCCAAATCATGGAAGCTTCTCACTTCTGGCCGCACAATGATCCAACTCGCATAGAGATTTACAATGAAATTTTATCAAATTCCTTGACTTTTCCAGGTTTTAGGAAAAAATATTGAAATTCCCTGACTTTTCCCTGATTATTTTGCAGGACTGACTTTGCAGGACTTTTTGCAATTCCCTGACTTCTCCAGGTTTTCCAGGTTGTGTAGCAACCCTGAGACAGAAAGAAATCTGTCTAACTTGGAAAGATTTTCGTATCCCAGTGAATCCACACAGTAAACTTTGTCTAAGGTGGACTACTGTCTACAATGAGAAATTTTCTCAGTGCTAATAGACTGACCTTACACAGAGTTGAATATATGAAAAATGTACATAAAATATACAAAAAAACATACTGTTAAAATGTACGAAAAATTTCTTACAGATCTTCTTCCATATATAGAGAAGAAGGGAAATAGTCCATGATGGCAATACAGATGAAGGTGTGAGCTCGATTGATTATATCTAAGATACTGTCTAGGTCATTAGTTCAACCTTTTGGGCACAATGGTGGAGTTGAACTCTGTAGTAAAGAAAAAAAAAAAAGAGAATAAATAAAAACATGCACATTTGATGATTGACATATTAAGTCTCTAATTGAATTGTAAAAAACATTGAATATTTGGAAGCAGTGTTGAATTCAGAACTTTTATTTTGAAAGAGATTTAAGATTATATGATGAGGGGCAATATGAAGTTTCAGGAGAGAATGGTAATTTGAGCTTTGACACAATTAATAATAATAAAAAACCCTTCTTCTAGAGTAAGAATGGGAGGGTATTTTGATGCTTGGGGAGGGGACTATCTCGAGTCTTCTCTGAATTCATCTCCCATACTTACAAGTTATGAATGTGCTTCCAGCAATTATAAAAAAAAACTATTAATTTTATTTAGGTTTTTCAGTTTTACATAAAAAATGTACTGCTAGATGCGAAATAGAAAGAAAATTTGAATTTTAGTTTGCAGTTAAATATTGACAAATTCTCCCTTTTTTTTAACCACTTTTCAAAAATTAATGAGATTCCTTTTCAGTTTATATTAAAGTATGCTAAATCAGAAGTGAAAAATATATGGCTAAGTTCCCACACAGAAAGCTTTTAGATGGAATATAAATTGAGCTTAAGTGTAGCAAAAAATAAAATACATAAATAATAATACTAATAAATTATGTGATATTTAAAATAGAAAAGGGATTTCATAAATACTGAAAATCATTAGATACAGCTAATATTTTCTTTGCGTGTTTATTATAGAATAGTATTAATATCTCACTTTAGCAACTCATTGCAAGAAGACTTATTATATCACAAAAAATAGTCTAAAATAAGTAAATGATGCAATATAGGTTTCATAAGCATCAACAGAGTAAATAAAATGGGTGACAAGAATTTGGAATGGTACGTAGTTCACCTAGCAATGTTGTTATTTTATTTATTTATTTTTTTATGCTAAAACGTTACTTCTGATTTTGGCTGCCAAATTGAAAGCCCGGGGAACCCAGAATTTTGAAATAATGATTGCTTACAAAACTCTCTTAAACCTGATTTTAAGTAGAGAACAAAATTTTAAAAAATGTATCATGTACACTGAGTCTTTAAACAGCCAGCACATCCTTATCCTACAATTGTATTTTTTTTTCGGGGGGGGGGGGGGAGTTTTTTTTCTTTCTTTTAATATAATAGTTAATACTAAAATATTGCAACATTTAAAATTTATTGCTCCCAAATGATATTATTTAGAGAAAATTAGACATATGTGAAAAGTTTAATCATAAATACTCATGCATAGTATTTATCTCAATTTTTTAAAAAATTTTTGAAAGAAGAAATGTACAACATACTCGAAAAGATATGGTAACATGAAATAGGATAAATAGAAACTTTTCAGAATATTCTTGTCTCCTCACAATATTTTTAAACACTTCAAGAGATTTTAATGAATGGTACACAGTGATACATGCCTGTTTGTAACACTTGATTAAATCCCCTGAAAAAAATAAATCTTCATTTTTTTAAATAAGTTCCAATAGTATATAAATCATAATCACCGATTAACTTCATAAGTATCCCATGAGCCATTACATAGAATGGCTTTTCACTTTCAAATATTTTATTCTTTTGTGGATTTTACTCCTATAATATTTATAAACTATAAAATCATCAAAAAAATGTTGCCTTTTTCACCCCTTGCACATTTATTCCTGTCCACCAAAAAAGAATTTTGTTAAAAGATCGCGGAAAAACGATAAATTTTGTTAAAAGATCGCCAAAAAACGGCAAATTTTATTAAAAGATCTCGAAAAACGGCATATTTTGCTAAAAGATCACGAAAAAACTGCATATTTTGCTAAAAGATCGCGATAAAACGGCACATTTTGCTAAAAGATCGCGAAAAAACGGCAAATTTTTGTCAAAAAATCTTTAAAAAATGGCAAATTTTGTTAAAAAATCAGGAAAAACGACAAATTCTTTAAAAAGATCGTAAAAAACAGAAAATTTTATTAAAAGATCATGAAAAAAAGACAAATTTTGTAAAAAGATTGTTAAAGAAACCCGGCAAATTTTGCTAAAAATCATGAAAAACGACAAATTTTTATTAAAAGATTGCAAAAAACGGCAAATTTTGTAAAGAGATCGTAAAAAAAGGCAAGTTTTGTTAAAAGATCACGAAAAAATGGTAAATTTCGTCAAACGATCGCAAAAAGACGCAAATTTCAAAATAGGGGCGCGAAAAAAAAAAAAAAAAAAAAGCACATAACTTTGTACCGGGAATGGAATTGACCCCCCCCCCCCTCTTTCTCCCATTTCTGTTGTAACCTTTCAGAAAATTTGCTGTGAATTTCATATTTTTTCACCTCTGTGATTCTAATCAGATTTTCCATAAAATCAAGAAAAATTGAGTCAGTCAAAACTCCGAAAATTCGAATATAAAACGTATCGCAAATTTTGACAAATTATTGGGGGGGGGGGGGTGCAAATTTTGTTATAGAATCACATGAAATAAACGAATTTCGTTCAGAGATTACAATAAAAAAAAAATGTTTCTTCCACAGCCTTTGGATATAAAATTTTCATTTTTACGAGGCATTTTGATGAAATTTGCTCTTTTTGTCTCTATACTTAGATAAAATTCTCGTTTCTTCAACGGTCCTTTGAAAAATAGCATTTTTTCTACGGTCATTTGACGAAATTAGTCTTTTGTCCGCAGTCATTTAACAAAATTTGCATTTTTCCGTGGCTCTCTAACAAAATTTCTATTTTACACCCGATACTCTGACAAAATTGGCATCCTTTCGATGGCTCATTGACGAACTTCGAAGTTTTTTTCAGATTCTTCAAAATTCACACTTTTGTCTGCTGTATTTTGATGAAATTAACGCTTTTTTGGCGATCCTTTGTCGAAGTTAGCATTTTTCTCGCAATTCGAAAACGAAATACTCTTTCCCCCACGATTCCTTGATGAAATTCGTAATTTTTTTTTTTTTTTTTTTTTTTTGTGTGTGTGTGTGTGTGTGTGTGTGTGAGTGAACGATTGACGAAAATTTTCGGCAATCATTTGTTGAAATTCGCGGTACTTTTTATGCCTCAATTTTCTGATCCATGATATAAAAAAAAGAACAGAATGGTTTTAGTTCTTGGAAATTTCGGGACAAAACCTTATAAAAAAAACTTGACCTGTCAAAGACTTGTCTATCGCAATGCACGCTTTGAGAACACGCGGTCTTAAATGTATGAATGAGAAGACAACTAGCAGGTGCGCATTCAGTTCGGACACAACAGCAGTAAGGGCGTTTTTTCAAATGAGGGGAAAGAATGGCGCTATTTTTTATTTATTTTTTTTGAATGAGCGGCAAGAGGGACGCTAGATTTTTAATGAGGAGCAAGAGGGGCGCTATTTTTTTTAACTAAAGGGCGATTTGTTGCTTTCGAATCAAGCTTCCCAGCTACTAACGTCCAGATGAAAGAAAAGCTTCATAGAAAAGTAAAAAAAATAAATGCCGATTTGTTGTAATTAACTCCGGAATTTCCGGGGCACTTTTAGTAAAATCCCGGAATTCCGGGGATTCCCCGGAACACAAACAGGCATGGTGATATATGCTGTTGGCATTTTTCAATTAAAGAGTTAAGTTTAAGTTTTAAGTTCATTTAAAATCCCAATAAGTTTTTCCCCCTCTCTTTCACTCATCCTCATAATGTTTAATAAGTTATTTGAAAGTTCATTTGTTATATTTAAAGTTTATTAATATTTGTAGAAAAGATTTAAAAGTTATGACATGGCTGGTTAGTAATTGAAAAAATGTAAACAAACTTTTACTTTCAATATTTTTCTAAGTTTAAATGTTAATTATTCATACATATATATATTACCTTTCTTAAATATAAAGGACTCTTTTATTATATAATTAATGCAAAAATATTTACTAGATAGTTTAGTTGTGAATGAAGTAACTTCACACTTGTAGCTTGCAAACTTAATGCCATGTCAACTGTTTTGAGTTATGGTAGGTTGGTTGGTAGCCAAATACCAGAGTTAATGTTTTCTAGTTAAACTTATTTATTAAACTGTTGTTTTATTTATTTGTGACCATAACCTTTTTCTTAACCTTTGCTAATGTTTTGTATTAACTGTGACTTTAATGTTCTTTGCCTGTATAAATAGTGATGCAGCAGATTTAGTAGGTGTGTACTTGCCTGGCCAGCAGTATCTCCATTGTTTGTTTTGGAGTACTTAAGTATGGAAGCCATTTAAGGCTGAGTAAAATGAAAGCATATATATCTGTTTAGTTATGTTTTTAATTATGTGTTTATTATAAGTTTAAATAAATGAAAGTTTAGTTTACTTTACTAGTAGTTCTTGGAATTCTACAAAACATCTACATTTATTTAGCTTACCTACAGCTGGCAAAATGAGACATTAACTTCTCCTCCCCCAACATATGCCATATACCCAAATTACAGAATAGATGGGAAAAAGGACTAACTTTACTCCAAGTCCAGGCTGGATTAATACACTAGTGTGACCTATAAGTTAAAACTATAAAAAAATGCAAGAAAAATAAAACAAACATTTTGCTTTTTCAGCAATAACTGTATCCAAATTAGACAGAAATTGAAATATTCAGACAAAATTAATTTAGGTACAAAAATCTTTCAAAGCGGGTGCTGCATAAGCATATTTTACAAATGTTACATTCTTACACATTTTACATTCTTTTTAACAATTCTGACTTTTTTTACTCAAAAATGGATCTAACTCCAACTCAGAAGTCCTGCATATATCATTGGGATTTTCAAAAAAACTATTTTTCAAGCAAAACTATAGTTAATTTTCTCTAGGGTATAATAAATTCTTTTTTTTTTTTCTTCACATACATATATAATTATAGCACTGCATATCAACTTACAAGGAAATATTTAAAAAAAAAAAAAAAATTAACTTTGTAGAGAAGAATTGACTTCAAATGATTATATTTTATATGATTATAGAACATAATTTTATGAAACACTATGCTAAGTATTATGAAAATCTCCTTTTTAAATTTCCTGCCGATTAAAAAGGTCATTTTTAAGATGGAGAAAAAAGACAGTAACTAAAAGATTCAGACAAAATAAATTTAGGTACAAAAATCTTTCAAGTCAAGCAAGTGTTTGCAAGAAATGCATGTACCCATCATTTTATTGTCTCTCATTCTTTAATTGTTTTTATGTTATTGGAGATCATTTCAGTGTGAGTGATTAACCTTTTTTTTCTTTTTAAAAAATTATTTTAATTTCTAACTCTTCTAGAAGCTGTAATTTAAAATAATACAACAGCCAAGTTTTTTTTTTTTTTTTTTTTTTTTTTTTTTTCCTTCAGGAAAAACTAATTTGAAAGTAGGTTTCTGTCAAATGTTTCTGAAATTATTTTAAATATTTTCATTATATTTATGAAGCTTAAGGAGAGGATTGTTAATATGCAGTATGATTATTTATGATTTTTTCTGCATTTTTTAAAAAACATGAATATACTTAAAACTGTATTTCTCATAAAAACATGCTATTAAACATCTAATCTTTAATATGTTGACAATATTATTATTAACAGTACAATGAAAGCTGAAGCAGTTTCTTTTCTAAAAAACAATTGATATTTTTTTTAGTACCAAATTAATCAAGTTTAGTATCCATATAATTATTATAAAAATAAATTTTAAAGGAGTTGATAATATTCCCCCCCCCCTACCTTATATTTTATTATATATTGACTGAAAATACTCAAAAATTATTAATGACTTCAATTCAGTTATTCAAAAATAATAATAATAATGAAATCAATCTCTTACAGAAATATAAGCTAAAACTTGAAAGTTGTTCACTATCCCATTGACAGGAGTATATTTATTGATAGTGGTTTGGACATCAACAGTCCATTCTGGTAGTATATAAGGATTGGGCACTCCAAGTTTCCAATAGACTTCAAAAATCAAGAAAGCATCCAAAGCCAAACAATAACAGTTATTGATAGCGACACCCAGCTATTTAACCTGAAACAATAAAAAGTTAAGATATGCATTTATAACTGTGACAGAATTTGAAAATTTTCACACACACTAAAAAATACTTTTATGCATATTTTTAAAACATTTATTTAACATAAAACCAGTGTTCTCACTTATATTTGACCAACATTAGTAATTTGGCTAATTAAAAATTAAAAACATTCGCCAAATGAAAAAAGTATTAGCAAAATAGATTTGCCATGTAGCACAAAAAAACATATCATTAATTCTTTGGTGTACCCACCTTTTTTTCAATTTGTTCTAAAATAACCTAAGTTTTTATAATTGCAACAATGATTGATTTTAATCTAATTTCAGCCATCCGCTACAAATGTATTAAAAATATGAATATATATTTAATGTATGTACGTATTAAAAATATGCATATGTATGAAAAACAAAAAAGAAAAGAAACAAAAAATCAAAAATGGTGCACTACATTGTTAAAAATTTGAAACTTTTGCTGACTCACCACTCCACTGCTTTTATAGAAAACGATTACTTCGTTGTTTTAGGGAACATTCTTATTGGTCAAAATAAAGATATTCTATAAAAGCAGAGAAGTGACGATGCAAACAGTGTAGCAATTTGGCGAATCTGATAACTTGTTTACTCGCCAAATGAAGAATTTAATCGCTATTTTGTATAATGGCGAGCGACAGCGAGAACCCTGCATAAAACCCTTTTACTTATAATCTGTAATTAGATTGCTTTATAACTAATTCTGATTGTAGACAGACAGGAATTAACTTAAATAACATTGCCAAATGGGTGATACTCAAAATAGGGGAGAATTTCAGTCTTTCAGCGTATAAAAAAAATTGTGGTTTTCTGACATGTTTTTATATTTAGATATGTTTGTCTTAATATTATTCATCATTTGCACTCAAGAATTACTCATTTTTTTACTTAAAAACACCTTAAAACAATAGAATGAATGTTCCAAATGTCATTAGCATGTATGACCAAAGCAGCTGTGCTTTGTATCTACTAACATTTTTGAAGAGTTAATGGGCGATTCTCAAAATAGGGGACAATTTATGTCTTTCGGCATACAAAAAAAATTTAGATGTTTTCTGTCATGTATTTATATTTAGATATGTTTGTCTTAATATCATTCATTATTTGCACTCAAGAATTACTCACTTTTTTGTTAAAAACACCTTAAAATAACAGAATAAATGTTCAAAATGTCATTAGCATGGATGTCCACAGCAGCTGTGCCTTGTATATACTAGCTTTTTCAAGAGTTAATATCATGTTTATAAAATAAAACAAATGTTATTCTTTCTTTAAATTAATCAAGGAGAGGATTTATCCAATAAATTTCTTTTTAAAAATAAAATTATAGTATATAAAAAAGAAATAAAATTTGTCCTCTATATTCTATTTTCAAAACAAGGTCATACTATAACAGCTGGTTATTAATCAAAATTTCATTTTCACATATGACAATAGTTTGAAAATATAAAGTTTCTCCAAGGCAACAATTAGCTATTTTATCCCAGCCTGAAAATAGAAGCATGTATTGTATTTTAAGAATAGAAGTTGAATATTAGGGGCGTACATCAATTGTATTTCATTAGAATGGATAATAATTTTCATGTTTATTTTATAATTAAAATTTTTATTATACTTATTTACATAGGACTTTTGTGTTTTAAAAAGCCCCGGAAAGGACTATTGCATTGTGATTATATTATGGCTCATAATCTTATTTAAATTAAAATTTGTCATTAGCATGGACAAATATCAGTGTCATTAGCATGGTTTTTCTGTCCATGCTAAAGACTCCTATGTGCATAAATGCTTATATTGTATCTTTTATAAAGTTTAATTTTACATAGAAATTTAGGTATTACATTTATTATCCCTAAAATATGCATTAAATCTGTCAGAAAATCACTAAGACAGCTTCTTACATTGTTAGTGTCAGAATGTTGCTGATGTAAACAAAGTTTGCTCTTTGGTAATGTTTTTATTCTCCTTATATGTATATATGTAAAAATGGAAACCATTTGCTGAAAAGGAAGGCTAATAAATATAGAAAAAATATTTAAACAGGAAGAAAATAAAAATTTCTTAATATATTTATTCCATGCAATTTGTTTTGTCATTAGCATGGCTCAAAAATACTAATTATTTTTTTAAGTTAATTTTTAAATATTTAGCTCTGCTGACTACATGTAAAGTATACCTAATACTATATTAACAACACTTATTTTTTTCAGAAATTTTGCTAACAGTAATTTTTTTAAGATTTCACTTTTGAAATTGTCCCCTATTTTGAGAATCACCCATATAATTATAGCACTGCATATCAACTTACAAGGAAATAAAGAAAAGTTTTTAACTTTGTAGAGAAGAATCGACTTCAAATGATTATATTTTATATGATTATAGAACATAATTTTATGAAACACTATGCTAAGTAATATGAAAATCTCCTTTTTAAATTTCCTGCCTATTAAAAAGGTCATTTTTAAGATGAAGAAAAAAGACAGTAATTAAAAGATTCAGACAAAATTAATTTAGGTACAAAAATCTTTCAAGTCAAGCAAGTGTTTGCAAGAAATGCATGTATCCATCATTTTATTGTCTCTCATTCTTTTATTGTTTTTATGTTATTGGAGATCATTTCAGTGTGAGTGATTAACCTTTTTTTTTTTTTCTATCTTTTTAAAAAATTACTAGATTGAACCCATCAAAACTTGACGGCACCACAGAAATAAAAGGTATTTTCCAGCTATTAAAGGATTTTTTAATGACTAATCTTCAGCAAAAATTTCAATAAATAAAAGAAAAACCTGCATTTTACATCCAAGCAAATAACCCGAAATTGGCAGTTACATTCAAACATGCTGCTATAGAATTAGAATCTCTCTCATTTGATAATTTTCCATTTACAAATACAACACCAATAAATTGTACATGACATGAATAAATCATAAATTACTGTCATTTCTCATTTCATACAAAATATACATACTTCACTTACTTCGCAGCAAAATAAGACTGAATTTATAGTTTGCCATTAAGCAACAAATATAACAATGATCCTCTCAGTGGTTAATTTGTTTTTACATTACCCACACCATTCAACAAATAAACATTTGCATTTTCAACTAACTTTTCTATTACATTTTCATAAATCAAAAATACATGTCGATTTCACATATTAAAAAAATTAATGATATTTATTCTGGCTAGGTGAAACCCATTAAAACTTGACGGTGACAATATGAAAGAACCAAAGAAAAAAAGTATTTTGCCGCTATAAAAAAAGTAATAGGGTAACACCCCCAGTAATTGGCATGCACCAGTGATTGGCACATTTTACAAACATGTCCTAAAAAAGATTTATATCCAGTCTTTTAAAAATTCAAGACCATATATCAGTTATATGCTCATTTACGTTAAAGATTATAACTTTGATTTATTTTACAAGATGACAATAGAGCCTAGGAAAGAGAAACAAGTATGGCTTGTATCAAATTAGCCATTTTGTTGCAAATTCTTCTTCTTTGACTTAAGGAAAACATGCTTTTCAATTCATTATTATCTGATTTATAATATATTTTAAATTTTAATTGACAACAGTTTTGTTTAGTTAAAAAGGATTACTTTAATTGTGTAAAAGTATTTTCGACACAAAATTTGGATTTCTGAATTAATGGTAGTTGTCAATTAATGGTGCTTCAATTTTGCTAGTTCCAAGTAATTGGCACCTATTCCAATTACAAGAAATTCGCAAGGAATTTGAGATTAAACCATTTATTTTGGAAGTACTTTTAAAATTATAGACTAATTTTGCTTATCATTTGTTTTTATTTGAAAATATAAATTTTATCAGTAATTGGAATCCATTAAAGCTTCATATGACAATTACTGGGGACAGCATGACCATTACTGGGTATTAATGTAAGTATATTGTATTGTTTTAAAGTGTTCACATTTCAGACTAATATGCTGATTTCTTACTCTCAAAAACCTAGAATATGGCATCTTCATCTACAGTAAATTAATTTAAAGCAATTAAACCCAATGTAAAATGTAAAGTTTTTTTTAAATATAAACATATGCCAATTACTGGATCACAAGGTGTCATACATTGCTGCTCTAGGTGCCAATTACTGGTGATTTCAGCACCTTTTTATAAATATATTTTTATAAAAATACTTTTTCAATTTTTTTTGCTTTTAGTGGGCAAAATAGATGCACAGATATGCATTCTTTGATTTAAAAATATTTCCAAGTAAATAGCTTATTTCTTTATAATGAAAATTTAAGTAAGTTTAACGACAAATTCTTAATGTGCCAATTACTGGGGATGTTACCCTATTTATTAAAAATTTCAATATGCTTTTCCATTTACCAACGTAACACCAACATGACATGATCCCGGGTGCAGAATCGGTGCAATGCTGCGACACATGTCACAGACTCTTGAAAATGTTTGAAGATTATTTTTCAACTGTTAAAGTTTTTTTTTAAAAAATGCTAGAAATTATTTACTATGTACAAAAATTTGTCTGGGTACCATAAAAAATGCAAATTTTGGCAAATAATCACAAAAATAGCTATTTTCGTCAAAATACCCCCCGCCCCCCCCCCCCCCAAAAAAAAAAAAAAAAAAATCACCCGGAAATTTTGTAAATGGATGTGAAAACAGCAAATTTCGTCAACAGATTGCAAAAACATACCTGCCAACATGTCAATTTTGAAATCCTTACAATTTTCACGATGCATTCTATATGCTTAAAAATGGTAACATGCAAAGCAAATGCATAATATGCAATGCAAAAAGTAATATCATTTCATAACAATATTTTCTATGCTACTGTTATATTTATTAATATTTTGAAGAAAAAAATATGAAGAAAAAAAATTCATACTTTGGAAACATGTTTCCAAAAAACTGTCCTGTATGTTGATCTGTAATAGATAAGGTCAGATTAAATTTACAGCAAAATTCCAGAAAGGTTACAGCAGTTAAGAGGGTGGGAGAGGGAGTATACCTACCGGCATTAATTAAGCATTTTCATTGAATATCTTTAATGAAATGCACATTTTTTTCAGCGATCCTTTCACAAAATTCGCGTTTTTTATGCGATCTTTTGATGAAATCTGCGTTTTTTCAACGATCTTTTGACAATATCTGCATTTTTTCAGCAATTCTCTGACAAAATTCACTGTTTTCCCCGACTCTTTCACGAAATATGCGCGATCTTTTTACGAAATCTGCATTTTATCTACCATCTTTGGACAAAATCGCCGTTTTCCCGTGATCTTCGCACGAAATCTGCGATATTTTAACAAAATCGGTGTTTTATCGCGATCTTTTATCAAAATCGGCATTTTTTCCGCGACCATTTGACGAAATCGGCGTTTTTCAGTGATTTTTTGATGAAATCGGCATTTTTTTCAACGATCTTATGACATAATTTGCATTTTTGCGCGATCTTTTCTCGAAAACGGCGTTTTCCCCCGTGATTTATGGTGAAATCTGCGTTATATTCGCAATCTTTAGACGAAATCAGCATTTTATCTGCGATATTTTGGCGAAATTACCAATTTTTCCGTGATCCGTACACGAAATTCCCGTTTTTCAGCGATCTTTTGATAAAGTTCGTTGACAAAAACATTGACGAAATCCTCGTTTTCCCATGAAATATTGACGAAATGTGCGCTTTTTCGGCGATCCTTTCACGAAATTCGAATTTCTCCGCGATTGTTTTTTCCGTGCGCAAAATTCCGTGCGTTCATCCGTACCATTGTACGGATGAACAGTACAATGGTACGGTTTTGTACCATTGTACTGTTCATCCGTACAACTGTACACTTAGAACAAAATCCGTACATTGTATGGCCAAACCGTACAAGTTGGCAGCTATGCAAAAAACAACAAATTTTATGAAAAGATCTCTAAAAAATTTGTCAAAAAATGCAAAAAAAAAATTGTCTAGGTATCTCAAATAAAACAAATTTCGTGAAAGTATTGCAAAAAATCAAAATTTTGCCAAAACGTCTAAAAAAATTGGCAATTTTCATGAAAAAATTCTGAAAAAAAAAAGCCAAATTTGACAAAAAAAAAAAAAAATCCCTAAAAAATAGCAAATTTGTAAACATATTGTGAAAAAAAAATTCAAAATATTGTAAGAAAACAAAAAATTTTGACAAATGATTGTGAGTAAACAACAAATTTCGTCAAAGGATTGAAAAAAAAAGCAAATTTCATCAAATAATCACAAAATAAGGTAAATTTTGCAAAAAAACCCAAAAAATTTTGCAAAAAGATCTTCAATAAAACAGCAAATTACATCGAAAGATCGTGACAAAACGACAATTTCATCGAAAAAACTCGAGAAAAAAAATAAACTTCTCCGAAACTGTCCAGGTATCATAAAAGACACAAATTTCGTCCAAAGATCTCAAAAGCACATAAATTTTGTCTAGGTAATCGCAAAAAAGGTAAATTTCGCAAAAAAAAAAAAAAAAAAAAACAACAAATTTTTCAAAAAAATAACAAAAAACGACAATTTCTCAAAAAAAAAAAAAAAATCATGAAAAAAGGATAAATTTGATAAAACGGCAAATTACATCAAAAGATTGTGAGAAAAAAAACAACAAATTTAAAAAAAAAACAGCTTTCATTAGTTGCAGGGGGAAAAGATACAACATTTCTTTGTTCATCAAAAAAAAAAAAAAAAATCACAAAATTTCTCGATCCATCACATGAAAAATAGAAAATTTGTCAATCAGTTGAAGAAAAAATACAAAAATCGACAGTTGGTCATGCGGGGTAAAAATTATAAAATTCATTAATGAATCACGGATAAAAAGTCATTTTGTTATGTAAAAAAGCCCACAAAAATTACCAATCAGTAGAAGTCCCCACAAAAATCTTGTGATTGATCGAGACATTTCAGAATGTTTTTTTGGGTAATCTTACGATGGGAATACTGCAGTTCAGTGTACCCATTGAACTGTGTGCTGAGTGACGTATGTTTATTCCCTCATGTCTGTAGGCAATTAAATATATGTATGGAATTTTTTATCGCCATGTAATAAGTATATTTTTAACATAGGATCAGAGTAATCTATTACACCTTAAATTAGTCTTTTCAACAATATAACCTGGTAAGTGAGAACTAACTTTTTTATTGATAGGCAATGTAACATCGGGTCGATCGAGTTTATTTTGATTTTGCCCTTTTTTTTGAAGGACATAATTTAACCGTTTTTTCTATTGCATAACACTTCTTATTTTGTTTTCAATCTTTTTTTTTTTTTTTTAAGTAATTTCTTATTGTGATCTTCATTTCTGTCACATGAAAAATTCATTTCTATTTTGCCTATAGCATTTAAATAATGTTGACAAATTTCTGGAAAAAAAAAACGAAGAAAAAAAACAACAAATTTCCAAAAAATGGATAAATTCGATAAAACAGCAAATTACATCCAAAGATGGCGAGAAAAAAACAAATTTCACCGAAAATCCCTGAGAAAACAAATAATTATTTCCTGGTATCATAAAAGACATGAATTTCGTCAAAAGATCGTGAAAATACTTTAAATTTGTCTAGGTACTTCAAAAAATGCAAATATTGGTAAACAGATTGTGAGAAAACAACACATTTTGCCAAAAGATGAAAAAAAGAGGCACATTTCATCAAAAGATCACAAAAAAGGTGAAAAAAAAGAAAAATTTCTGAAAATAACAAAAAAAATGAAAAATTTCACCAAAAAAAGATAATTTCGATAAAACAGCAAATTACATCGAAAGATTGTGAGAAAATGACAAATTTCACCGAAAATCCCTGAGAAAACAAATAATTTTGTCCAAGTATCATAAAAAACATGAATTTCGGATCAACATGAATCACAAAAAATAGCAAATTTCGTCAAAATATCCCCCCCCCCCCAAAAAAAAAAACAAAAACAAAACAACACCCGGAAATTTTGTAAATAGATGTGAAAAAAAACAGCAAATTTCATCAACAGATTGCAAAAAACAACAAATTTCTTCAAAAGATCTAAAAAATTTGTCAAAAAACTGCAGAAAAAAAATTGTCCAGGTATCTCAAATAAAACAAATTTCGTGAAAGTATTGCACAAAATCAAAATTTTGCCAAAACGTTAAAAAAAAAGCAAATTTTGACAAAAAAAATCCCTAAAAAATGGCAAATTTGTAAACATATTGTGAAAAAAAATTCAAAATATTGTGAGAAAACAACAAATTTTGACAAATGATTGTGAGTAAACAGCAAATTTCATCAAAGGATTGGAAAAAAAAGCAAATTTCATAAAATAACCACAAAAAAGGTACATTTCACAAAAAAAAATATTGCAAAAAGATCTTCAATAAAACGGGAAATTACATCGAAAGATCATGACAAAACGACAATTTCAACGCAAGAACTCAAGAAAAACGATAAACTTCTTCGAAACTGTCCAGGTATCATAAAAGACACAAATTTCGTCCAAAGATCTCAAAAGCATGGAAATTTTGTCTAGGTAATCGCAAAAAAAGGTAAATTTCGCAAAAAATAGGAAAAAAAAGACAAATTTCTCAAAAAGATAACAAAAAACGACATTTTCTCAAAAAAAATCACGAAAGAAGGATAAATTCATTAAAACGGCAAATTACATCAAAAGATTGCGAGAAAAAAACAAATTTCAAAAAACAACTTCCATTAATTGCAGGAAGAAAATATGCAACATTTCTTTGTTCATCAGAAAAAAAAAAATCACAAAATTTCTCGATGCATCACATGAAAAATAGAAAATTTGTCAATCAGTTCGACAGTTGGTCATGTGGAGTAAAAATTATAAAATTCATTAATCAATCATGGAAAAAAAGTCATTCAGTTATGTAAAAACCCCACAAAAGTTATCAATCAGTAGAAGTCCCCACAAAAATCTTGTGATTGATCGAGACATTTCAGAATGTTTTTTGCATGTCCAAATTAAAATATATGTATATATATATATATATATTTTATAGCTGCAGATTTAAAAAAGTAAGTTATTTATAAGGCATCTATTTTAATCTCTTATTATTTTGTTTATTTTTTGCAAGACCTACGTTTATTTAGTTGAGTAATATGAATTTAGAATTTGCAATGTTTTGTCTTTTGTTATTTTTTATCAGTTTTCAAAATGATAATGCAACAAATGTAAATGCTATAGGCAAAATAGAAATGAAAATTTCATATGACAGAAATGAAGATCACAATAAGGAATTACTTTAGAAAAAAGAAAAAGATTGAAAACAAAATTAGAAGTGTTACGCAATAGAAAAAACGGTTAAATTATGTCCTCCAATAAAAACAGGCAAAATCAAAATAAATAACATTATGAAATATAAAATTAAGCATCGATCGAAAAAATACTATCCGAGAAAAGTTTTCCCGAACATTGTAATATTGTGAAATATAAAATTAAGCATCGATAGAAAAAATACTATCTGAGAAAAGTTTTCGCGAACATTGTAAGATGGATATTTTACTTTAGTGTACCCATGGCAAAACTTGGCAAAATAGAAATGTATTTTTTCAGATGACAGAAATGAAGATTACAATAAAGAATTACTTAAAAAAAAAAAAAAAGATTGAAAACAAAATAAGAAGTGTTATGCAATAGAAAAAACGGTTAAATTATGTCCTTCAATAAAAACGGGCAAAATCAAAATAAATAAACTCGATCGACCCGATGTTACATTGCCATTCAAAAAAAAGTTCTCACTTACCAGGTTATATTGTTGAAAAGACTAATTTAAGGTGTAATAGATTACTCTGATCCTATGTTAAAAATATACTAATTACATTGCGATAAAAGAATCCATACATATATTTAATTGCACATTTTAAACATATGTCACTCAGCACACAGTAGATCCAATGGCTCTGCTATAATACAAACAACAAACGCAGGCATACCACGCTAACATTTAGAGACAGTAACTATCTCTTCTCTCATTGGTTCTGTTTACGGCGCAAGAGCATTTGCAGTATCTGGTCAGATCTGCGCAAGCACGAATGCACAGAGACCAGTTTGAGTGTGCTTAATAAAAAAGGCTACTGCTTTAATATATAAGATTTTAATTTCTAGCTCTTCTAGAAGCTGTAATTTAAAATAATACAACAGCCAAGTTTTTTTTTTTTTTTTCAGGAAAAACTAATTTGAAAGTAGGTTTCTATCAAATGTTTCTGAAATTATTTGAAATATTTTCATTATATTTATGAAGCTTAAGGAGAGGATTATTAATACGCAGTATGATTATTTATGATTTTTTCTGCATTTTTTACAAAACATGAATATACTTAAAAATGTATTTCTCATAAAAACATGCTATTAAACATCTAATCTTTAATTTGTTGACAATATTATTATTAACAGTACAATGAAAGCTGAAGCAGTTTCTTTTCTAAAAAACAATTGATATCTTTTTTTAGTACCAAATTAATCAAGTTTAGTATCCACATAATTATTATAAAAATAAAATTTAAAGGAGTTGATAATATTCCCTCCCCCCCCCCTACCTTATATTTTATTATATATTGACTGAAAATACTCAAAAATTAATGACTTCAGTTATTCACAAATAATAATAATGAAATCAATCTCTTACAGAAATATAAGCTAAAACTTGAAAGTTGTTCACTATCCCATTGACAGGAGTATATTTATTGGTAGTGGTTTGGACATCAACAGTCCATTCTGGTAGTATATAAGGATTGGGCACTCCAAGTTTCCAATAGACTTCAAAAATCAAGAAAGCATCCAAAGCCAAACAATAACAGTTATAGATAGCAACACCCAGCTCTTTAACCTGAAACAATAAAAAGTTAAGATATGCATTTATAACTCAGACAGAATTTGAAAAATTTCACATACACTAAAGTAAAAAAAAAAAAAAAAAAAAAAAAAAAAAAATACTTTTATGCATATTTTTAAAACATTTATTTAACATAAAACCAGTGTTCTCACTTATATTTGACCAACATTAGTAATTTGGCTAATTTAAATTAAAAACATTCGCCAAATGAAAAAAGTATTAGCAAAATAGATTTGCCATGTAGCACAAAAAAAATATCATTAATTCTTTAGTGTACCCACCTTTTTTTTCAATATGTTCTAAAATAACCTAAGTTTTTATAATTGCAACAATGATTGATTTTAATCTAATTTCAGCCATCCGCTACAAATATATTAAAAATATGAATATATATTTAAAGTATGTATGTATTAAAAATATGCATATGTATGAAAAACAAAAAAGAAAGGAAACAAAAAATCAAAAATTTACACTACACTGTTAAAAATTTGAAACTTTTGCTGGCTCATCACACCACTGCTTTTATAGAAAACGATTACTTCGTTGTTTTAGGGAACATTCTTATTGGTCAAAATAAAGATATTCTATAAAAGTAGAGGAGTGATGATGCAAACAGTGTAGCAATTTGGCGAATCTAATCACTTGTTTACTCACCAAATGAAGAATTTAATCGCAATTTTGTGTAATGGCGAACGACAGCGAGAACCCTGCATAAAACCCTTTTACTTATCTGAAATTAGATTGCTTTATAACTAATTCTGATTCTAGACAGACAGAAATTAACTTGAATAACATTGCCAAATGGGTGATTCTCAAAATAGGGGAGAATTTCAGTCTTTCAGCGTATAAAAAAAATTGAGGTTTTCTGACATGTTTTTATACTTAGATATGTTTGTCTTAATATTATTCATCATTTGCACTCAAGAATTACTCACTTTTTACTTAAAAACACCTTAAAACAATAGAATGAATGTTCAAAATGTCATTAGCATGTATGTCCACAGCAGCTGTGCCTTGTATATACTAACATTTTTGAAGAGTTAATATGTTTATAAAATAAAACGAATTTTATTCTTTGTTTAAATTAATCAAGGAGAGGATTTATCCAATAAATTTCTTTTTTAAAATAAAATTACAGTATATAAAAAAAGAATTAAAGTTTGCCCTCCATATTCTATTTTCAAAACAAGGTCATACTATAACAGCTGGTTATTAATCAAAATTTCATTTTGATATATGACAATTGTTTGAAAATATAAAGTTTCTCCATGGCAACAAGTAGCCATTTTATCCCAGCCTCAAAATAGAAGCATGTATTGTATTTTAAGAATAGAAGTTAAATATAAGGCGAGTACATCAATTGTATGTCATTAGAATGGATAATAATTTTCATGTTTATTTTATAGTTAAAATTTTTATTTTACTTATTTGCATAGAACTTTTGTGTTTTAAAAAGTCCCAGAGAGGACTATTACATTGTGATTATATTATGGCTCATAATCTTATTTAAATTAAAGTTTGTCATTAGCATGGACAAATAACAGTATCATTAACATGGTTTCTTCTGTCCATGCTAAAGACTCCCGTGTGCATAAATGTAACCAGTGCTTATGTTGTATCCTTTATAAAGTTTAATTTTACATATAAATTTAGGTATTACGTTTATTAGTCCCAAAATATGCTTTAAATCTGTCAGAAAATCACTAACACAGCTTCTTACATTGTTAGTGTCAGAATGTTGCTCATGTAAAAAAAGTTTGCTCTTTGGTTCACAATGTTGAATTTCTATTAAAAAAAAAAAAAAAAAAAAAAAAATTGGAATGTTCTATAAATATTTTATTTATTATTTTAAAAGAACACATTTCTTTTTATATGGAATTAAAATTTGGTCCTTTTTTTTTTTTTTTTTTAACTTATCTGAATATGAGGGAAAGTAAAACAATAGGGAGAGAGAGAGAGAGAGAGAGAGAGAAACTTGAAAAAAAGAAGGGAAAAAATTAAAAGAAAATACTGATAAACATCAGATATATATAAAAGCAAAAGAATTGGTACAAATAAAAATAGTCAGTGAGGACGCCAAGAGAACACAGATCACAGCGAAAAACTTAGGAATTTAAGGGCGTACAATTATTTGTAAAAACAGGGTTTCATATTTAAGGAGAATAGAAACAGTTGAAAATAGAAACTATTTGCTGGCTAATAAATATAGAAAAAATATTTAAACAGGAAGAAAATAAAAATTTCTTAATATATTTATTCCATGCAACTTCTTTTGTCATTAGCATGGCTCATAAAATACTTTTTTTTTTTTTAAGTTAATTTTTAAATATTTAGCTCTGCTGACAACATTTAAAGTATACCTAATACTATATTAACAACACCTATTTTTTTCAGAAATTTTGCTAACAGTAATTTTTTTAAGTTTTTACTTTTGAAAAAGTCTCCTGTTTTGAGAATTACCCAAATATCTTTGTATCTGTTTAGTTTGAAGCAACAACTTAAATATCTCACATATAAAAAGCAAGAATTAAATGTTAACAAACATGAAAAAATATATATAAACCAAGGACGAATAGGGCCTTGTCAAGAAACAATAAATTTATTTCATGATAATAAATCTGAAGATTAAATTATAGACTCAAACTATTCCCTTGTATGTAAGTAATGTTCATTCTAGAAAGAAAAAGGACATGAAGATATTTGCTAAAAAAGGGCATTGCTACAGCAGAAAAAGGCACTTTTGCAAGAGGAAATTTATTATTGCATTTAGCTAAGGGAAAACAAAAGTGGGAAAAAAAGTAATTTTTAGATATGATAAATAAAAGTAAGATTAATGTTGAATGATTTTAGGATATAAAAAATAAAAATACAATTAAATAACAACATGATTGAATAATTTCCATTTTTGAGAAATGAGAAAATTTTATCATTTTTCCAAATTTTTGGGCACACAGATTTAGAAATATTGTAGCATAAAATACTTTATTAAAAATATCTGGGTATGATGAGTGGTGCATCTCACTACATTATAAAAAGCAGGGTGCATTTTGTAAATTTGAAAAAGGGCAGGGTACTGCAGCCTTTAAAACTGGCCTAGAATGAACAATATATGTGACATCATCACTGATTTTGTAAAATCAGCTTATGTTTTTGCAAAATCATCGGTAGCAAATTTCATTTTTTTCATTTGAGAAACTGAGTGGATTTTATATTTTCTTTCATTGAAACACAAATTAATACATAATTATTTTTCATATTATGCTATTGTTATAGAGTTTGCAGAAATTTTACATAAAATTTTTAGATTGGAAGAATTATCAATTAAAAATTTAATTATGGTAACCAAGATTTTGATGGAAAGTAATACATCAAAAATTCTCTGACCACTTCACATGTATTTGAAAATTCTCCTGACATTTTTGCCTAAATTTTCAAAATCTGTGTCTTTTCCCTGTCTCTTAGGAAACCCAGTATTCTTATTTAATGATTAAAAAAACAGCTATCCACTTTCACAACAGCAATAAATGCAAGCTTAGGGGAGGAGGGGGGGAAAGAAACATTCAAAAGTAAATGAAAGGCAGCCTGATTATGGAAGATTACTTTTTTTAGGATAGGAGGTAGAATTCTCTAATTGGATGGACAATTAGGAAATAACAGAAAAAAAAGTAAAATTACGTTTTAAAAAATGGATAACATGTTAATTAGGAAGTTTCAGAAGGTAATTTTTGGGGGCTAAACATATTGTAATATGTGAAAACTTAAATATAACTAACATATAGCTATACTTTTTTAAACTAATAAAAGTTCATAAATATATTTGAGTTAAAGATCGCCAATCCATGTTAGCACTTTTAATGTAGAAATGTTTTTTATCAATCAAAAGCATTTTTGTGTGAAGAACTCAGCTTCCAAGCATCTTTTTGAAATCTGAACTTTGTACTTTTGCAGCTCCTACAAATAAATACAAATAACACAAATTTTCATCAAAATGAATCATTATATCAAAAAAATGTTCTGGCAAAAATATAAAAATAAACAAGAATTACAGAAAATTAGGGAGAAACACGTGAAATTAAGGTTTAAAGTAATTTAAAAAGTGGGACTTGGAGTGCTCTAATTTGTTTCAATCAAAGCACTCCAAGTTATTTCCATATTATTCCTTAACTTTTTGAGTGTCTTGCAAATGGGTAAAATTGTAATATTTTCTCTATATTTTGCTGGCGCATGATTGGCAGCGAATGTGTTAATATATACATCTTAATACTTAATAATTCATAAAATCTAATGTTTTTCAAAAGAATTAAATTATATATGCATGATTACTTGTTATCATATTTTGAAAGAAAATATGTATATTAATAACATAATTTTTGTACACAATAAATACTAATCTGTTATTTCCAAGGTTTGAAATCAAATATCAAACATAAATAATTTTTAATATCTAAAGATTTTTTCATGAATTAGAAACAAAGACATTAAATATGTTCATACGATAAGAAAGCTTTATTTTCAAGAATGGAAGTCGATATGAAAGGCAAAGAAATAAATTTAATATTTTACAATATTTTTAAAAAGTTGTATTTTAAGTATATTACACTTACCCTTTACTTCTAATTCTTATGTGTCATAGTCATGCACGGCTTTAGTAGGCTCACTTTGTATAATGCATATTCTTATACCACGTTCAGTTTCTGCTTTCATGAGATCATAGAAAATCTTATCACCATACAAAAAGAAATATTGGTAAGTATTTTGATATAAAGAAATACAAGGTATCCATTAAAAGTATGTATATTTGGTTATAACAAAAAATAATTCCCATAATACAATCCAAAATCATTTAGTATTATAATTTTGAAAGAAAAATGCAAGAATGATCATTCCAAAGAATTGAGTTAAAAGTAAACTTCAATATAAAATAATAGTATGTATTCTGTTTTATTAAAATAAAAAAATAAAAATAAAAGAGAGAGAGAGAGATTAAAGAAAAGATATGACTAAATCTAATATTTCTATTAGAGATAAAAGTAGTGTAAATTCAATTTTTTATTAAATTACTTCAAATATAAAGAAGACATACTGAACTACATCTAAATATTTATAATATTCCATGTAAGCTTTGCTAGATTCAATATTCTTTAAACGTTAATCGATGACTTAAAATTTTAACAGTTATTAATGTTTTTTACATTCTCACACTTACTTTTATACTTTTAGATGAAAATTTTCATAAACTAAAACAAGATAATATAAGGTAATAAAGAAAATGTGTCTAAAACATATAGGTGTAAATTAACAGTCACCACTCGCCACATGGCAATTTAAGTTGTAAAAGTGGCGTTTAAAAATCGGCGATCGATTGCCACCCTAGTCGCCACTTGGAGACTAAAAAATCTTATTAATTTGCTTTGTGAAACGCAGCTTTTTTCATTAATATATGCATCTCTACTTTGGTTACATCTAATTAGTGAATTGGTTAATTCTTTCTGTCAGATGCAAGCAGATTTAGCAACTTTGCTGTATTTTCTATAGTTTGATGATGGACTCTCTATTTGGATTATGTTTTCAATAGTTTTTTTCCTACAAAATATAGTCATCAATTTTAACTCAACATGCATTTCAAATAAAATGTACTATTTTCACCTCTGGAAACAAGGAGATTTTAAGGACATTGCTGTATCTTATATCTTTCACTCTTGCCATATGCTCACTAATTGTACCAGTAATAGTTGGCTGGTACATTTTTGTTTTTGTATTTATGATTGAAGTTTATGTAGGTGTCAAAGAAGATTGAAACATTATAACCAATTACTTTAAAAATATAGGACAAAATTAACACTCGCCACTAGGCGAGTAATACTGCAAATTCAGCATCTGACTTTACTGCCACAAAACAGACTTCCTCTACCTCATGAACACACTGGCTCTCTCTGATTGCCTTTAATAAGACATCTCAGCCATTTGAAATCTCAGTTTTGAAATCTCAGCCAAAGCAAAGAATATTTATATTTATCTGTACACTCGCCAAACTTAATTACCACTTAAAATCTGGATGATATTTAGATCCTAGGCTATAAAGGTTAAAATTCACGGTCGCCACCGGCCACAGGGCGACTAAATGTAAAAAATTGGCGACTTTATAGTATACATCTGATTGCCAAAATGGCGATCAATCATTTCCGGTAAAAAAAATCAGTCATAAATCTGAAAATTAAGACATAAAATTACATATATTGCGAATTTCGACAAATGGTCACCGAAAATAACCAATTTCGCCAATCGTTCGAAGAACAATCGCTAATTTCGTCAAAGGATTGCAGGAAAACGCAAATTTAATCAAAGGATTTCGACAAATTTTGGTAAAAAATCGCGAAAAAAAAGTACATTTTGTCAAGAAATGATGAAAAGGCAGCAAATTTCATCAAAATAACGCAAAAATGACAAATTTCATCAAAATATCCCGAAAAAACGGCAAAAGATCGTGAAAAAACGGCAAAACTTCTCCAAAAGATCGCGAAAGAAAGGCAGATTTCGTCGAAAGATCGCGAAAAAAGGCAGTTCTCTTCAAAAAAAAAAAAAAAAAAAAAAATTTGCAAAAAACGGCAAATTCTGTCAAAAAATGCAGAAAAATGGCAGTTTTGTCAAAAAATCGCTAATAAACAGCAAATTTCGTTCAAAAATCGCGAAAAAACGACAAATTTCTCCAAAAGATCGCGAAAAAACGGCAAACTCTCCAAAAGATCACGGAAAAAAGGCAAACTTCTCTGATAGATCGCGAAAGAACGGCAAAACTTCTCCAAAAGATCGCGAAAAAACGGCAGATTTTGTCGCAAGATTGCGAAAAAAGGCAGTTTTCTTCCAGAAAATGCGAAAAATGGCAATTTCGTCAAAAAATCGCTAATAAACAGCAAATTTTATTCAAAAATCGCAAAAAAATGACAAACTTCTCCAAAAGAATTTCGGATCAGGGTCACAAAAAAACGGCAAACCCCCCAAAAGATCGCGGAAAGAGGCAAACTTTTCCGAAAGATCGCAAAAAACGGCAAAAGATCTCGAAAAAACGGCAAAACTTCTTCAAAAATCACACACACAAAAAAGGGCAGATCTCGTCAAAAGATCGAGAAAAAACTGCAGATCTCTTCAAAAAATTGCAAAAAAACTGCAAATTCCATAAAAAGAAAAAAGCGAAAAATACAGTGTATTTATTATAGAAAATGCCATAAAACATTTTAAAGGGACACCAGTCGTTTTGAAACAATTCAACAAACTCAATTTTTTTTTTTTTTTTTTTTAAATAACTATAAACTTGAATGTTAAATCCATATACAAAAATATTAAATACACCACAGAAAAAAAAAAAAAAAAAAAAAAAAAAAAAAAACTTTGTATCTTAATTAAGAAAGAAAAAAAAGCCTTAGTATTTTTTAAAGAAGCAAAATATAAAAATCAGTTTAAAGCTTTGTGGGTCATTGTGTGTGCTTTATTTATTAACATAACTTACAATAATATAATTGTCGTGTTGCTAAAAATGAGGTGTCAAAACATTCACAATTAGAGAAGCTTTCAGTTAATATTAAAAAAAGAAAATCTATATTTTGACCAATTTCTAGGCACTGTGATCCTTTAACATAAGAAATGTCAATGCAATATCCAATACAATGTAATTCACAAAATCTAAGCATAAATGTTATGAAAAATGTCGTAAATTTTTCCTTTACATGATAATTACTTCTCAGTGGCATCCCTGATAGTAATTAGTGGCCACTAATTTGACAATAGTGGCTACCAAACATTCAGCCTCTACTGGCCACTGGCTACTAATACAAATATTGAATTTTAACCTTTACCAGGCTAGATGTTTTAAGTAAAAAATAAGTATCTAAGAAAAAGATGAAATATTTAAATTTAAAATATTTAAAATACAACTTCCTTGCTTGTTTTATACAGTGCATTAATATATATTTAAATATACCATATATACTTGTGTATAAGTTGAAAAATTTTAGACAAAAAAAGAACTTCAAAGTAAGGGTGGGGGGGGGGGGGGTCGACTTATGCGTGGGACCTTAAAAAAAAATCTATAAATAAAATACTGGAAAATAGTTTGCTAGCGAATCAGTGCTGCAGCACCCCATTGTTTGTAGAGTACAAAATCCAAAATCCTCCTAACCTCGACGATTCTGAATTTAAGATCATTTTTAGTTTATTTTTCAAAATAATTATCTACCCTACCCTGTTACAAAGAACAAAAAAAAGTATGTGATTCATGTCAAGAACACATTTCCAATTCTAAAAACTAGAAATGGGCAAAATCGTCCGTTTTAAAGAATCGTTCCAGTCAGAATCGTTCACCGAAAAGAACGATTATTCCAATTCGTTCTGAAAATAGGAACAATTCCGAAAAAAAAGGAAAGAGTCCAAGAAAAAAGAGAATGAATCCGGTTTTTCTTCGTCATTCTCTGATTCCAATTTATGACATTATGCATAATTTTTCGAGCCATACATTTTGAAACGATTCTGATGAATCGTTCCTTTTCAGAGTTGTTTCTTTTCGGAACGAGTATGAGGAGTCTTGTTTTTTGGAGTCATTTCACTTCAGAACAATTAATAGAAGTCTGTCTTTTTCGGAGAGATTCCGAGAAAACGGTTCTTTTCCGAGTTGTTTCATTTCAGAATGAGTCTGAACTGAAGAATTGGTTGTTTTTGGAGTCGTTTCATTTCGGAACGAGTCCGAGGAATCAGTCCTTTTTGGAGACATTTCATTTCAGAACGAGTCCGAGACTCAATCCTTTTTGGGTTAAAGTCAATAGGTTCCTTCTTTTGGAGGGGGAATTGACTTATATCCAGATTTTGAATTTTTTCTTATTTTTAACAACATAAGTTAGGGGGTCAACTTATACGCGAGTATATATGGTAGTTTATCACTTATAACTTTATATGCAATATTAATTACTAATTGATATTTTTCCATTGAGTAGAGTGCCAGTTTTATTTTTAATCAAATATTTGTAACTTTGTTGCTCAATAGCTGCTAAAGAAAAAAAAATTTTGATCTATACTTAAAAAGTGGCCACTAATGAAATTGGGTCAACCAGCCACTGGCTACTAATCAAATTTCCCAGTTTCCACCTATACTAAAATATGTGTCACTACTTGAGACAAGGCAGCCTTTATGTAAGATAGCAGGGTTGCTACTCATATTGGAGAATGAAATTCCCCGACTTTTCCAGGTGTATTTCCAGAAAATTCTAGTCTAGCAAGGTAGTGCGTAGTGGACATCATGCTGAGGGGAAAAATATGTTATATTATTCAAAAAAATCCTAAACTTTCTTGAATAGAGTTGCTAATAATCTCTGACTAAAGCTCTTTATCCCAATTTCCCTCCCAAATCAATAACAATCTTTCTTTGAGGTTTACAATTGGAATCGCTTGCTTTAATAATTTATTACTGCAAACTTTCAAATAAAGTTTGCTACAAACTGTACTAACTTGCTACAAAATATTTGTGCACTGAGTTTACAAATATTCATTTTGTTAACTATATTCAAAAATGATTGCCTAATAAAAATTTATTTTTAACAAGGGAAGAGGAAACAGAGTGGTAAGAAGGAGGCTTGTGATAATTACTTATTGTTACATGAAAATTGCTGGAAAAAGTTTTAAAATATGTAATAATGAGTGTTAAAAATATAAATGTAGAAAATGAAAGAGGAAATTTGAAAAAAAGGTAGATGATTTTCTTTCTATTTTTAAGCATGCAGTTTGCCAAATCATGGAAGATTCTCACTTCTGGCCGCACAATGATCCAACTCGCATAGAGATCAGAATGAAATTTTATCAAATTATCGGACTTTTCCAGGTTTTAGGAAAAAATATTGAAATTCCCTGATTATTTCGCTAATTTCCCAATTCCCTGACTTCTCCAGGTTTTCCAGGTTGTGTAGCAACCCGGAGACAGAAAGAAATCTGCCTAACTTGGAAAGATTTTCTTATCCCAATGAATCCACACAGTAAACTTTGTCTAAGGTGGACTACTGTCTATAATGGAAAATTTTCTCAGTGCTAATAGATTTGACCTTATAGAGAGTTGAATATATGAAAAATGTACAAAAAAAAAGATACTGTTAAAATATACGAAAAATTTCTTACAGATCTTTTTCCATATATAGAGAAGAAGGAAATAGTCCATGACGGCAATATAGATGAAGGTGTGAGCTCGATTGGTTATATCTAAGATACTGTCTAGGTCAGTAGTTCAACCTTTTGGGCATAGGTGGAGTGAACTCTGTAGTAAAGAAAAAAAAAAAAAAGAAAAGAAATAAAAACATGCACATTTGATCAGTGACACATTAAATCTCTAATTGTAAAAAACATTGAATGTTTGGAAGCAGTGTTGAATTCAGAACTTTCATTTTGAAAGAGATTTAAGATAATTTGATGAGGGGCAATATGAAGTTTCAGGGGAGAATGATAATTTGTGCTTTTACAGCATTAATTTAAAAAAAAAAAAAAAAACCTTCTTCTAGAGTAAGAATGGGAGGGTATTTTGATGCTTGGGGAGGGGACTCTCCCTTGCTTAGAAGTTATGAATGTGCTTCCAGCAATTATCAAAAAAAACTATTAATTTTATTTAGATTTTTTTTTTCAGTTTTACATAAAAATGTACTACTGGATGCTAAATAGAAAAAATTTGAATTTTAGTTTGCAGTTAAATATTGATAAATTCTCCCCCTTTTTTTTTTTTAACCACTTTCCAAAAGTTAATGAGATTCTTTTTCAGTTTATATTAAAGTATGCTAAATCAGAAGTGAAAAATATATGGCTAAGTTCCCACACAGAAAGCTTTTAGATGGAATTGAAATTGAGCTTAAGTGTAGCAAAAAATAAAATACATAAATAACAATACTAATAAATTATGTGATATTTAAAAAAGAAAAGGGATTTCTTAAATACTGAAAATCCTTAGATACAGCATACAGCTAATATTTTCTTTACATGTTTATTATAGAATAGTATTAATTCTAAATTTAGCAACCCATTGCAAGAAGACTTATTATACCACAAAAAATAATCTTAAAAAAAGTAAATGATGCAACATAGGTTTCATAAGCATCAACAGAGTAAATACAATGAGTGGCAAGAATTTAGAATGGCACGTAGTTCCATTTATTTTCCCTCAGCTTTCATGCACAGGTAATTGCAGATCATTAAATTTGATGTATGTCACTATCTGCCTATAAATGTAATGAAGATTAATATTCTGAAATAATGGTAGATATTTTGTATAAAATCATTCTCCAATTTTGCAACACTGCAATATTTGCAATGCAAAATGCATTTTCTGCATCAAGCTAAGAACTGAATCAAACATTCAAAAATGCCTAAGGCTTGGCGGCCACAGAGAAGTTTCTGGTGGGTCCTGGGCCTGACTTAAGCAGGGGTACGCAGGGCAACTGCCCTGGGCCCCCCGGCTTAAGGGGGCCCCCGAAAGACAGATATGTTTTTTCGTTAACGGAGTGTCAAATGATAAAAATGATCAAAAGTGACCAAAATTCTTTTTATTTTTTTATTTTAAGGGTCTTTCTTCTCCTAGCCCCTCTGTTTCTGTCCCAATGCCTCCTTAAGGCCTCACATTTATCCTCGTATTCCTGTAATAATAATTAAAAAAAAAAAAAAAAAACGGTATTTTGTAATCACTTAAAGTTGTGTTTCTTCTGCTATTATGTATATAGATGTGAATAGTACTTGGTATGGAATTTATGTACACATACAATAGATATGAATTTCAGTTTTAGTCACTTTAGTATAATTTACAAAAAAAAATTAAGATAGAAGCCTCCCCCCCTTTAAAATGTTTGCCCCGGGGCCCCCCACTGTCTAAGTCGGGCTCTGGGCAGGCCACATGTTTGATATGCCTGCTTTATGCCTACGCATTATAACTTAATAGGTTACATTTTTTTCATTACAATTTAATAGAAATTATTTCAACAATCAATAGTCACAATCAGTTTTAACACGACTTATTGGAGAAATTGAGAATTTTTTGCCACAATTGATTTTTTTTTTAGCCAAACTTGATGGGCTAATATAACAACTATTTATGAAATACACATTTTTCCCCCTCCTTTCAAGATACACTGAAAAAAAATCATGATTTTTCTTTCAACCGATTGACAGAATTAGAGATTATTTAAAACAAATTAAGTTTCTAATTCCACACAACAAACTATAGAAATTTATGGGTTTATTTGCATAAGAATTTTCAAATTTATAGGAACATGAATACTGCAAGGCTCAAACTTTATTTTACTAACAGTTTAAAAAACAAGGAACACGATTACTTCATCGACCAAATTTGCCAAATTATATAAGTCGCCAAACTACTAATCAAATTATCAAAAATGACTTCATTTAGTTTTAAATAATGAAGAAACATATAGATTAGTATAACATTAATAAAAAAAATACAAATCAAATGTTGAATTAAAAAACATTAGAAGACATAAACAACCATAACATATTTAATGTCAAGTGAATGCGAGATTTACAATCAGCCATAACCAGCATTAAATCTAATAGTTTGGAGATAAGTTTTTTGGAAGATGGTTAATCATCCCAAATCAAGTAATACCCAAAAACAACTAATCAGTGATCATGAATTAGTAAAATAAATTTATTTTCATACCCTAATTTGTTACTATAAAATTATGCAGTGTTTACATAATTAAACTAAATACTGTGGTTCTTACCTGCTGTAAATAAGATGGAAATGCTTTAAAGATTGTAGATACAGCATTCTCTCTCAATCTTACATACACCAAAGAAGTTCTGTCCATCATATTCTCAGGAAAATGAGAGGAACACAGTTTACTAGTTGGTGTAAGAGTCCAACCTTCCCGTCATACAGCTTTGATCCATGCATTCTTCCTGTGTTCATCCTTTGGAAAACTGAAAAAAATATTAAAATGTATAAGATTTCTGCATAGTTTTAGAATTAAAAGTATAATGCAATTAAGAAAAAGATTGGGTCTTTCTCAATTAGGGATGCACTGAACAGTGATTTCCCATATCTAAATTGAATACAGTAGACTCCCTCAAATCCACACATAATTTATAGATGCAAACAATGAAACATTCAGTTCAGATATAAGTTCAAAATTTTACTTTTTATTTTTATATCAATTCCATTTATATTTAAATTTGTAATATTAGTTAATATTACTAAATTCATGTTTTTTATGAAGGAAGATTAAATTTATTTCTGGAAAATCCAAGATATTGCTGATACTATTGGTAATCACAATCTTCTTATCAAATATATTTATGTATTAATCAAGTTTTTTTGGTTTATTAAATCTGGCTAAACCTGAAATAGAGCTTTCATGTTATGATTCTGATGTGAATAAAGTGTGTACCTTTATGAGTCAAGTTTCATTGAATAATTTAGAAAAAATACATTTCATCTTTATCATGAATATTTAATCATACATTATTGATTATTAACTGGACCTTTGCTTTTAATATTTCAGTCATTTTAAAAATTATCTAAATTTTTATTATTTTAGTTTATTTCTTATTTTAATATTTTATTATACTGTAAGCATTCATTATAGTTTCAATATTCATTTGTAAGTTTCGATGACATTTTGGATCATTAAACAAAATTAAGCAAATTTTATCTTGTTTTTTACTTTTATTTAAAACAACAGCCATAGATTTTAACATCAATAGCAATAGAACAACTCAATATTTCAGAACTTCTTTATAAATCATAATAGATATTTATTTACAATTAACAACTACTATATCTTTAATATCATTTTCATGATTTTCAATTATCTGTCAATAATATGTCTGACTTTTCTTAAAAGATTCAAAACTATCAAATTCTAATATAAATTTATTTTTTAATTAAAATTATTCTTAATATTTTATTTATTGCTTATCTTGAATAAGGTGTATATAAGCAATTTAATACTACTAAAAAAAAATCTCAGATTATGTCATGAAATGAGTTTATGCCAGTTGATGCCGGTTAAAACAACTCACTGCCATGCCAGCAGAAACTATTGTCTGCCAGCAAAAACATAGCCCTGGAGTATCCCCAGATACTTAATATGAAAGTATAATTTTTTTTAAAGAATGCTGCCATAAGTTTGAAATTAGTATTCCAGTTTCTTTGGACATGTGCCTCAGACACCAGAACAAAATGCGAAAAGAGATGATGCCAATTGCAGATTTTGTTTGTTGTCACATACAAAAATGTATATAAATATGAACTCCGAGCTAATGTTAAACTTATAGGAATGTTCTTTCCAAATTTCGTACTTACATGTTTTTTAATGGATTTTTTTTTTCTTTGAAAGGTAGCTTAGATTGATCTGTAGGTTGCTGTAGTTTTAAATTTTGGACCTGTACAGAAAGGGATAGAAATTTTATAAAAAAAAAATTATGCAACCAAAATCAAAAAAGTAAACACTAAACCAATTAGAATTCAACCACAGCTTTCAAAGACAAAAAAGCATAATAGCTATTAATATGAAAGTGAAAATGGTACTTTTCCATTATACAGACACCACTGATGACAAGCATAATAGTTGGCACAAAATGAAAATCACATGAATTGAAACATTTGAAAATTAAAAGAAAAAACATTGTCAATAGTAAAGTAAGCATTTTAAAAATATTTGAAAATTACAGACTGTTTCAAACTATTTAATAAAGCACAAATATATATTTTTAATAAGTGAACAAATAACTTATACAATAAAGTAATAAACTCATATTAAATGGTTTACAATTAAAATGACTATAAATTTACTCATGGTTTACAACAAAAATCCTTTTCAAGACCAGGACTAAGATAATTAGCGCAATGCCATATATTTAGGCATGATATCCATATAAATGAAAAGTACCATAAAAAAAAAGAATACTTTCATAGATTTAACATTAGTGTTCCAGTTTCTTCCCGGAACCACAGAAACCACACCAGGAGAAAAGTGTTTGAATTCAACATAGAATACATATGAAAATCCTCATTAATAGTTGAAATTAATTTTCTTCAGTGATACTGTACAAATAGCAAATAAATAATGGGAAAAAACACTATGTTATTTAAATATGATTTTATTTCACATTATTCTGAATATATGTTTATAAGTTGACAGTTAAAAGTAGAAATTATGCAAGATTTTTCAAGATATGTTAAAAAATAATACTAATAAGTATTTGTCGTAGTTAAATCAAATGTTTTACAGACAGGTTAGTTTGATATTTGACCTAATTGAATATTTGTAACTATGGCTAAATGCTGGAATTCTGTGCTTCCCGAGACGGCATATGTAAGCAAATTTTGAAAATGCCCCATGCAGTAATAGAAACTGTCCAGCCCGGCAACAGGTGCTACAGATTATTTTAAACCTTGTAGATTAATCCACCAGCTTAAAAAAGAAAGGCTGAGTTTTAATTTATTTCATAATTTTACTATTTTTTTTATAAAGGCAAATTTTTCTTATTTTTATGGGATATTGTCTTAATAAGGTTAGTCTAGCACTGATTGCACTTAAATTTTAGTGCGCTGCATACAACACAGAAAATTCTGTTTCTGGGCCTATGTTCAACCAGAAAAGAAACATTTTCTTAACTTTCTAGACAATAAAAATTTCAAAAATGTAACCATTAATTTATGCATCGTTTCATAGTATAAAAGGTTGAAAAATTAAAATACGCTGCCTGTTTTTTCTTCTTCTTTAAGGAGACACATAAAATATTTATACCTGCATACTTTCATGTTTATTTAAATGAAGTTGGACAAAAATATAAAACAAATTACATAAAAAAAAACTTTATGGATAATAAGAATTTTGAAATATTAACTACTCAGAAACATTAAGCAATATTAACAACCACAGAACAGAATCCTAATTACTTATCACCTTATAATTATAATGTTATAAGTGCCTTCACTTAACATAAAATATTCTGCTTTGAGTATGCACACACGTGTGCATGCTCAAAACAGGACATGAGTTTGTATACATATCAACTGTAAATTGCGTTTAATATTATTAAATATTAAATCACTATTAATATTTACATAAGTTAAACTCGGTATTCTATAACATCAAAAGTAAAATAAATAAAAAGTTCTGTGGCATTTCTACTCATCGATAGCCGATTGTATATTTACAGTAACAAAACATAAATATAATTATAGAAGAATAACTCAGAAACGAAAAACACTTGAGTTTCAAGAATACTAAGTAAAATAAAAAGTAGAAATTCATTTAAATAAAGAAAAAGATACTTTTTGGCGGTTGATGTGAATGTAAACACCATTTATATATACTGATTTAGAGACTATGAAAACAATGAAGAAACTGAACAAAAAAATGCAGAAATACAATGCAATTCACACAAAAATTGATATAATGTATAACAAAGCACAGTAATCATCGGAAATATTGGAAATTCAAACAACTTGTATTCAAACAACATATATTTGCTTATAAATATTATAATCATACCGATAACAAACACTTTTGATAGCTTTTTATAAATCAAGTAATCAAGGCGCTAATTCCGATGAAATGTTATTCCAGAAATTTTCTTGCTAGTTTTATTTATGCAGCCATATGCCACACAAGATCCAATATTTTAAAAATATTTGAGAAAACAATACGGCTAAAATCTCATAAGTTTACGTTACTAAAGCAGTCCGACAAACCGGTTACAGTTAAAACTTCTTCATTTGACGGATTAAGGCTCGGATTCGGATCAAGGCCTTGTGACTAGAGATTACAATCCCGAGACTACGAATCCCGGGATTTCGGGATTGTTTAGATTCAATACCGGGATCCCGGGATAATCCCGGGATTACGAAAATTAGAATTTCTTCAATATTACCAATTCTCACAATAGCTAAATTTCACAATATTGTAAAAAAAATAATGAAAGCAAAAATATAGCCTAAATTAAGAAAATATACCAAGTTCAAAATTAATTAATTAATAATAATAAAGTAGGGGGAACTGGGGGACATTGATACAGCTTTTTAAAAAAAAATTTTTGGTGTCTAGAAAGCAGAAATTTCAAGTTATTTTTCTATGTGATGTCAGCAAAACCTGTGTAGTGTGCTACAAAAATGTACAATCGTTCTTTTATACATTATTTTTGCATGTAATTTTTAAAAAATCAAAAAAAAGTAATTTGTATCAAAGTGCCCCATCCCCGGGGCAGATTGATACACTTTGAAACGTCGGGGAAAAATGGAGACAAAATAACACCAATGCACATTTTTCACAGAAAAATAGTTAGCAAACCATTTTATTATATTTATAGACATTAAAATCGCACACAATTTATTTGTAATCGATATTAAAGCAATCAAAATGAAATGTATAATGACCTGATGTTCTGGCTGTTCCTTGTCTATTTGTTGGCTTTGGTAACTTTGTCATATCTGGCAATTTAACCCCAGAATTCTCTTCTTTCTTAGGAAAGGTGAAATAATTACCAGGTTTTCTGTTTATAAATCGGTTTACAAACAGAAAATAAAGGATAATTATATTAAAAATTATGTTTATAATATAATTATCATGTACTGTTCTGCAGCTTGTTTCTCTTACTTAACATTTCTCATGTCGATAATACTTTTTTCTCTGGAGAATCGATATAAATTTAAACGTTTCCAGGCTGCCGTCCATTTCTTTTGTTAATTCTACTAGCACTAGATATTGTATAAGTTTGTACGTCTTCTGTTTGCAAAAATACTATAAAATGTTCTAATATGAAGAAATTAAAGCTATTTCACTTCAATAAAAACTAATAGAAATTTTTGACGAAAAATGGTTGAATTAAGGAGTGTATGGTAAAAAAAATAAAAGGTAATGAAAAAATAAACTAGAAAAGGATTTAGGTTGTATCAATTTGCCCCGACAAAGACTGTATCAATGTGCCCCATACAGCCATTTTCAATAAAATGAGTCGCAAATCCAACACTTCATAATTTATCTGACAATAAAGAATGAGGAACTGATAAAGAGTAGCTTTACTTGTCAGGGAGGGTATTCTTTTCGGATGAAAATACTGGAACAGTTGTATAATACCATTTCAATTGTACAACTCAAATTTACCTTTGACCTACAATAACAATTAATCACCCATCCCATTTCATCAAACTATTGCATCATTCCAAAACTTTTTGTATGTTGTTAATTTCACTAGTATCACCTTTTGGAGCTGTTGTGAAACTTCCTGAAATAACCCTGTGTACTGTACAGGGGGTGTATCAATGTTCCCCAAGTATCAATGTACCCCAGTTTCCCCTATAGGATAAATTACAACAATTGGAAATTAAAACAAATATGCTGTTGATGTTTGACAATGTAACGACAACAGCAAAAATGTCTATGTTTTATCTTCCATATAATTTCTTTCATTTGGTGTTGAAAAAGTCTTTGAATGGGTAAATATTTACAACATGGAAAGATAATTAATAAATTAATGTCACTAATTCAATTTTGAATTATTCTCATTACCAAATAACTAAAGATTACAAATTTAGGATATCGAAAACACAAGATTTTTCTCTACATAATGCTTTTTTTTCTTGAAATAAATGTACAGAGTTACATTTCTCATCAGACTTACATGTCATATGTTTTTTGTTATATGTGAGTATGTGTTAAACATGCTCACATATAACAATAAATAAATAAATAAATAAATTAAATAAATGTATTATTTAAATTTCTAATTAGTGATAGTTGTTAAAATTTGAAAACATGGCATAACATAAAAAATTATTGCATACCAAGATAAAAAAAAAAAAAGAACATTATTTTGACTAGCTCAGTGTTTCTTAATTAATCGGTTTTCCTTTGAAACTATGATCTAAGAAATATCAAAGCATCTAAAGTATCACCTCCAAGTCGACTTCTTTTTTTGTTTGGAATAAATCCTGCTGCCGAAACTGCTCGATCTGCTTCGACACTTGCGGGAGGAATTGTCAGCAAATATTCATAAACTAATTTTAAATGATGACCGCGATTTAAATGATGATCTTCAAAAAGAGACATCTCATTTGTAATTTGTATTGATAAATCCTTTTGTTTTTGTGTTTCGGGTTCGACAGTTCGCATGCTTTTTTCTATTTCTTGTTGTAATTTTCCCTTAAATGCTCGATTATATGTTTGACGTTTGGCAATGGGCTCAATATGCGTTATTTCTATATCTTCAGACTTGCTATTGTCAACACTGTTAGTCACCCTTCCAATTATTGCTTTTACTTGCTTCTTAATAACAGTTTTGTTAAGAATAGAAAACATACTTCTAGTTTGCACTCAGGTCATCTCGTTTAATATTATGCAAATAACTTAAAACACCCGATAATTCCATACGTCGTCGTTCTTTAATGCACACTTTTAGCACGTCTGTCATTTTATAAGCAAATTTTGACTTTTTTTTCTCCAACAATTCCTTTAAAAGAATTTTTAAGGCTGAGTCTGCGGCTAGCAAATTAGAATCCCTGCGACAGATTGCTTCTACTGTGATTTGTATCGGTTTGAGGACTTCAACAATTCCGTTTATAAGTAAAAAATCGGAATCGTCAATTCAGATCTTATGCTCTAAAACGAATAAACTTTTCTGTATGCTATTTTTCAAGAAATAAAATTGTTCAAGTATAGTTACCAAATATTCCATCTAGTCTTGCGATCTAAAAGAAGGGAAAGTTCTTTCTTTTTTTTCAGATTTAACATACTTTTGAAGAACTTCATTTCTTGTTGCAGATCGTTTAAAATAAATTACTTATTTTCGAACTTTTTTAATAAGTTCATTGATATATTCATCAGAGTATGAAAAGCCGTTTTCATCTTTAAAAATTAAAACAAACCCCGATTCTAAATATTCGGAAGATTCAATATCTTCATTTTTATCATCTTCCTCTAGGGCTAAATTTTCATTTCCGCAGCATGAATCAGCTATCGTTTTACTGGAAGAAGTTTCTGGTTCTGTATTTCGTTGATTACAATATAAATGATCACAAACTGCTAAAAAATGCCATGAGAGAAACAAAGCTGTTGATCGGCTTCAGTTTCTTTTACGACTTTCAGCATTACATTTTGCCCATCAGTTACGATAGCAACAACGTCTTTTTTCATTGAAATGTCATACTGTTTTAGGCGTAGTGTTAGCATTTCGATACACTTTTTTTTCAATGAAAGATCTATGTATAGGAACAAGCTCTAAATTAAAGAATTTGTTTAAATTTATATTTCTTGAATGGACATTAATATTCACAAATCGCTTGTTTGCAGAAGATGTCCATTCGTCAAAATCAAACTAATTTTTTTTCCCGAAGTTTTAAAAGTTTGTATTTTTCCTCTAATTAACATCTTTATTATGAAAATACACGATTTCGAACTGATACTGCAGATTTTGGCAAATCATTATGGCCTTTAGCTATCAGTAAATTTCTTAAATCAATTGAAGCGATGAAAACGTTAAACGAAAAACCATCTTTAGCAGTCATTCTCGATAGAATCAAATCCAGTGATTCCTTATCACAAGTCAAGATTGCACAGAAGATAAACTGCCTTTGAGTTGAAAATAGAGGACTATTTTAGTATGGAAGGAATAGAGTATGTAATAAATTCTGCAATCCTTTAGTCAATCCACCTAATGTTTCAATCAGTGCGCTACACCTTTCACATTTAGCGCTTTTTCCATCTTTTGGCGTTAAATAGTAGTACCATATTGAAGATGTACCATTGTCTTTCCGATGAGCCATGGAATACTTTTCATTCGACATCTTTAAAGCAATGTAAGTCTGAACTCACGAAAAGCAAAGAAGTTAGCCCATAATGACTAACATACACAAATGCGACGCTTATCAGTAAAAGCTAATTCAAAAATGATCTACGAAGTGAAGAAAATTTCGACAAACACAGTAAAATCAAAATAAACCAATGATTTCCTTTTTTTGCCTAAAAGCTGTGTGTGTTACGTCTGTTTGCAAGTCAAAAGATTTCTACTGTAAAAGATTTACTCGCTTAGAGATATATGTAAAAATATTTGAGGTATATATTCTTTTTCAATCATGTATAAACTTCATGACAATTCATTTTTTCCCAACCAAAAGCGAAAGTTTATATATATCTTTTTTAAATTCAACTGAATATTATTCCACTAAAAAACCAGACAATCCCGTAAATCCCGGGATTTTTTTCTGACAAATCCCGGGATTTTCGGGATTAAAAATACACCGGGATCCCGGAATCCCGGGATGCGGGATCCCGGGATTGTAATCCCTACTTGTGACGGATAGATTTTTGCCGATCCCACCGAAGCTAGCATAGGGGAGAAAAATACGAGCTTCTGATTGGTTGAATAATTTTGCTTTCCTTCATTTTTGAGTTTACGTTTATTTAATCATCAATTTCTGTTTGAAAAGCTTTTGTCACCTGGATTTTTCTTCTGTTTTAAAATATTTATTAATAGATAAAGAAATAGATAATTCGGAATTTATAATTAAAGAAGTTAATCAGGATGTTTAACAATTGTTCTGTATTGCTTTTAGCTGTTTTTTTTTTTTTTTTTTTTTTTTTTTTTTTTTTTTTTTTAACATGATATGCACATTTATACACAATCAGAACAATTTATTTAAAAACATCAGTATTTTCATTTTACGGCGTCAAACTCAATTGTTCTATATTACTTTTTTTTTAATTGCAATTTCTTCTTCTTATTATTATTTTAATGATATACCCATATACACTCCTAATTTATTTAGAAACAACAGTATTTTCATTTTACTTCTCAAACTCAATTGTTCTATATTATTTTAAAAAAATTGCAATTTCTTCTGCTTATTATTATTTTAATGATATACCCATATACACTCCTAATTTATTTAGAAACAACAGTATTTTCATTTTACTTCTCAAACTCAATTGTTCTATATTACTTTTTAAAAAATTGCAATTTCTTCTGCTTATTATTATTTTAATGATATACCCATATAAGCTCCTAATACGTACATTAGCATTCAGGATGATCTATTTGCAAACAATTTTTCGACCAATCAGAAGCCCGTATTTTTCTCCCCTATGCTAGCTTCGGTAGGATCGATGCGGATATGTCATTTCCTCTTTTTTCCATCCTCCATTTCCTGTTCTTGTCCTAGTTCCATCTTGAATGTCACTGAATATCAAATGTCAAATTTATAATGTTGGCCGATATTCGCAGATGTAACTTAAAATTAGTTTTTAAAAGATAAAAGAAAGCATTTAAATGAACTTTTTTATTACTTATAACATTATAATATGTAAAACAATAAAATATTACAATTTTGCCATTTTTAGAAAATTTGATTTTTAATGCCTTATTTTTAATATTTTATTTACATTGGCTAATGTTGTAAAAATGATATTAGTATTTGACGAAGTTTTTAATCTTGACCATAACCAAAGTTAATGTAAAATTCTGAAGGACCGCCCATTTCTATCGTTTTCCTCCTAGAGTATTTGATTGAGAAGCCTGCCGTTAAATTTCTATTGCATATGTATACATGTAGCATGTAAAAACAATTACATAGGAATATATTGAGATTGACATATAAATTTTTTGTAGTACAATTTATATAGAAATTTATAGAGATTTAAAAATTTCCCAAGAAAATAGCGTTATGTAAAAATTTAATAAACAAATCTGCAATTATTGCGGTAGAATTATTTGTATTTAAAAAATGCAGCACTACATTAATTTTTTTATATAAATAATTCTAGACACATGTCTATAACGACGTTAAAATGTAACAATTTTTATATTTAAAAAAAAAAAACCCGCAAGATGCTATTTTTATTACAATTTGTTTTTGCTTTAAAAAAAAGAGATCAATTTATGAGTTTCTTATACATCTTTTTAAAATGGCCAATGTTTTAAAAATGATATTAGTATTTGAAGAAGTTTTTAATCTCAACCATGACCAAAGTTAATGTAAAATTCTGAAGAACCGCCCATTTCTATCGTTTTCGTCCTAGAGTATTTGATTGAGAAGCCTGCCGTGAAATTTCTATTGCATATGTATACATGTAGCATGTAAAAACAATTACATAGGAATATATTGAGATTGACATATAAATTTTTTGTAGTACAATTTATATAGAAATTAATAGAGATTTAAAAATTTCCCAAGAAAATAGCGTTATGTAAAAATTTAATAAACAAATCTGCAATTATTGCGGTAGAATTATTTGTATTTAAAAAATGCAGCACTACATTAATTTTTTTTTATATAAATAATTCTAGACACGTGTCTATAACGACGTTAAAATATTACAATTTTTATATTTTTAAAAAAACGCAAGATGCTATTTTTATTACAGATTGTTTTTGCTTAAAAAAAGAGATCAATTTATTAGTTTTTTATACGATGTTTACCTTTTTAAAATGGTCTCAAATTTCAGGCTCTTAAAGTAATCATATTTTTTATTCATAAAATAAAATAAATTTAGTTTCAAAAGTAGTTCATTAGTTTTCAATGTAATTTCTTTTTAAATTTGTGACAAACTTAATATTAAAAAGTGATACTGAAATAAATATTTGTTAAAAGAATGAAAAAAAATAAAGAAACATATCGATTGTGATTAAAAATTACATGAAATAACTAAAATATAATTTTGTAAAACTGTTTTTTTTTTTCGTCACTTACAGAAAAATTTACTCCTGCCACTTTCTGTTGACAATTTTCAATCACTACATTTTTCCTGGGTAACGTCAATTATATTATTTTCGAACTCCGAACAGAGACTCATCATCGTCTTATTCCGTGATAAGATTATATTCGAAATAGTTTAGCACAAAAACTCCACCTAGCTCAGTGAATAGTATATATATGTATACAGGGTGTTCCAAAAATGACTGATGGATTTTAAAATTCAATAACTTGCGAACGGTGACAGCTATTTAAAAAATTTTTGCTGGAGGGTTTGAGAGTTGGGGAGTTTTTTTTTTTTTTTTTACCGTAATTTTTTATTTTAGTTCGAATTTCAAACAATAGCTGGCGATTGAAGGCCAGGTCGACGCTTCACTCGGCATTGATCACCTGGCCTTCAATCGCCGTCAGCGATTTTTGCGATTATTTATTCATTAATAGTTAATAAAATGTAAAATAAGAAGCCACTGGCTTTTACTTCATGTTCAATAAAACTTTGAAAGACTAACATTGGCGCAAAGTTATACTGATGTGTATAATTTACTGATAGTATTGTTACTGGTAGTATTGTTAAAAATTCCCTATATTCGCAAGTACATTTTATAAAAATGCCGAAAATGTGAATTAGATATAACATGTAAATATCTTCACAAATATATATAAACTATATAAAATTCATTTAAAGGCATTTTTAGGGAAGGAGCTACACAAATTTGACATTTCATACATTCAACATTTTCTATTCTTGTTTGGATAATACTAGTACTATTATATATTACTGTAATTATGGATATATTATTGAGTTAAAACATTGAAAATTGTTTTTTTTACTGCATTTTTATGTTTTATATGAACGATAAACAGCTCTTTTTTATTTCTAAATATTCATGGGGTTTTTTCTTCCCTTCTTCCTATATATAACATTTGTTGTAACATAAATTATACAAATCGTGTGAATTTGGGAAACTTAAATTATGAGTCTTTAAATATCTGAAAACATTTTGGGGGGGTTTAAAGTTGTCCTAATTATAGAACTTTTTTAAAATAATATAATAAATTATTTTATGTTATATTTATTATAATATGCAAAATTACCCTACATGGCTGAGTAACTTTGAACTAGGTTAACCCCTTGAGGGGCAGAGTACTTATGTTGCTAAAATTTCAAAATGATAGAATGATACCGGTATTTATAAACAAATCAAATAAAAGTAAGTAAAAGCTTTTTTTTTTTTTTTTTTTTTTTCGAGTATAATTTTTTAAAGCAAAACTTAATATCTAAATTATGATGCCAATGTGGCATTTGGGAATTAAAATTTAGTGGTATATATTATATACCGGTGCCCTTCAAGGGGTTAAATATTCATTTTTCATTGCTTTTACCATTATTATTCCTTAATTTTTGATAATCATAAAATAACTTATGATTATTTCTTCTCTTTTATGCCCCTAGTTGCAACAATATTCTTAAAATAAGAGTGCGGTGTCTGAAAATAGAGAAAATGCGGATCAAAGTTACCCTGGATGAATATAATTGATCTATTTTAAGTCATTATTTTAATCAGAATACAATGCCTAAATATATTAAGCAAATAGCGGACTTTGAAATCAGTTAAAATCAAGTAAACGTGCGAATTCTTAAAAGTGTTACTAATCAGTACAATATTACATACTGTGCAGAAAGTATGTTTTCAACTCTTCAGAGATAAATAATAAAACTAACATACAATAATGTATGTCAAATGCATTTCTTTTAATCAAATTTTAACAGTTTATATATCTTTAACCCTTTAATGCCTGATTTTTTAAAAATTGGTTTTAAAATGTTTTTCGCCTTTCATTTTTTATATAAATCACGGAGAAAATAGTTTAAAAAATCTTCTTTTTTAAAGTATAGTTTAGTACTAAAACACAGGTTGATTCCAATCGACGACACTGCCCGTAAGACATGGTGACGTCACGGTGACGTCGTTGTGAAGTCACATTGTGACTTTGTGACCATCGATGTGATGTCGATGTGAAGTCACAGTGACTAAAATGTGAAGTCGTTATGGCCGTTTTAGAGCTCGTTTGTGACGTCACATTGTGACCACTTTGTGACGTCACGATGTGACCAAAATGTGAAAAATGTGTCATTTGTGACAAAATTGTCATTAAAACTGTGACTATTCTGTGACGATAGTGAGAAGGTTGTGAAGACAGTTTGCGATTATATTTTGATTTGTGACAAATTTTGTCACTAACTTTGTGATGGTAGCAGCATTGTCAATGTTGCGAAGTCACACTGGGACACAATTATACAATTATGAACAATGTTATTTAGTGTAAAATCACTTACTTCTATAATTTTAATATACTTTGGCGATACATCTCAATTAAAACTTGGGAGCTGCTATAAAAAGAATGTTCGAAGAGAAAGTTACTGAATCAAAATGTAATGCCATGCAGACTTTAATCTTTGATACATTTTTTTTCTGTTGCAATAAATAAGAATATTTAAGACAATTGAATATTCGATCTATCACAATTATTTCAAATTTAGCAATTTTTTATTCTAATAAGCATTAAAATTATCAAAGAAACACTTCCTTAAATGTCACAGAAAAAGAGCCGGATGGTAATATAAAGTCCGTGGCAGCGTTCATTTCAAATATCTCGCTCAAATTTTAATATTTTTGCATGTGTTTTGCATAGGAAGCTGAGGCAGGGCCGTAGCTAGAAGTGTACGATAGGGGGGGGGGCTCAGGGCAATATAGGGGGGGGGGTGCTCAAGGGAATGTAGGGGGGGCTCATATTTTTTCTCTCTCTCTAACGCAGAAAGATAAATTACTGCATATTCACATTGTAGGTACTATGTTTCTCATTAAACTGTTGTAATAACTTCATTTTATGCTAAGAAAAGTATATGATGATGTAAATTTTGAATGTATAACTGGTGCAAAATTAAACATCCTGTTAGCTTCATACGTACCAATAGGATGAGGGAGTGTTGGAACACGTATTTTCGATACAATTTAGTAACTCTGCAAAACTGTGAAGGGTCTCAAAACTAAATTAGATTTTTGAACAGAATTTCATTTGAATTTTCGGAACATTTAGTGACCTTGGAACTTTTTCCAGGGGGGGCTCAAATATTTTAGGGGGGGCTGAGCCACCCATAGCGCCCCCTTAGCTACGGCCCTGAGCTGAGGACGATCTACTACGGGCCTAGTTTTTACTTTTTCGATTTTGCTTGCATATATTTTATATTTTGATAGTTTCAATATCAATACCGGTTTAAACTGGTTTTGAAATTTAAATATATATATATTTTTTTAAATCTGAAACCAAAATCAAAAAAGTAAAAACTAGGCCGCTTATGGATCGTCTTCAGCTATGCTATGCAAAAAAATCATGTAAAAATATTAAAATGTGAGCGAGATATTTGAAAAGAACGCTGCCACGGACTTTATATTATCATCCGGGTTTTTTTCTATGACTAGTGTTGCACCGTAAAGGGAGTGTTTCTTTGATAATTTTAATGCTTATTAGAAAAACAAATTGCTAAATTTCAAATAATTGTAATAGATCGAATATTCAGTTGTCTTAAATATTCTCATTTATTGCAACAGAAAAAAAATATGTAACAAAGATTAAAGTTTGCATGGCATTTTGATTCGGTAACTTTCTTTTGGTACATACTTTTTATAGCAGCTCCCAAGTTTTAATTGAGATGTATTGCCAAAGTATAATAAAATTATAGATGTAAGTGATTTTACACTACATAACAATGTTCATAACTGTATAATACCCTGTTCGCACTGGGATAGTTAAGTCACTTAAATTTTTTGAAGAGGGATACCCGGAATTAGGCTTCACCTGTTCGCACTTGCTAAATATTTTAAGTGACTTAACTTGGCCAAAATGACATCTGGGCATGCGCATAAGTTCGGAAATTTGTAACTGCAACTTCTAACTGTTTTTTGTTTACATAGCAATTATCGTGCCATATTTCAATTAAAAATTAATTTTGTCATCCTCCCAATTTATTTTGCAGGAGGAAATAACAGGTTAAACATTTTCCATTTTTGACCATTGATTACAAAAAAACCCCACAAACACACGTGTTAAGCAACTGGGGCAAACAAATAGCAACTTGAAACAATTTATAATTATTTGTAGAACTCAACTCCAGTTATTTAACAATCAGAATTAAATATTCTAAAATTCAGAAATAATAATTAAATATTCAGAAGGCACTTTTCAACTCAACTCATAGTTAAGTGAGCATCTCAAATGTTAAGTGAGTTTCAGAAATTTGCTTAAGTGAGAATCTTGATTCCGGGTACGACCGCTTCAAAAAACTTCAAGTTAAGTGACTTAACTTTCTCAGTGCGAACAGGGTATAATTGTGTCCCAGTGTGACTTCACAACATTGGTAATGCTGCCACCGTCACAAAGTAAGTGACAAATTTGTCACAAATAAAAAATAATCACAAACTGTCTTCACATACTGTCTTCTGTGAATATTAAAATATTATTAAAACATGCAAAGAGGAATTATGGAAAAAATTAATGCTAAATATTTATTAGTACTATATTAATAAACAAAAAACATTAAGGGGCTATCCATTACTGCAAGGCTATCCATCACAGACACATCTATCTAATAAAAATTCCGACGATAAACATAAATTAGAACAACAAATACGTTAATTATAATTATTAATATATTATTTATAATATTAGAGAGTATTTATAATATCCACTTTAATCACGATGTTCACTTATACTACATATAATGGATATTTTGAAATTTACCTCTGTAAAATTATTCAGGAAAGGAAATAATAAAAGTTTCTTATATGAAAAGTTAATAATAAAATACAGCTATTACTTTTTAGCTTCATACCGCTCAAGTATTTGCGTTATTTGTTTTAAATTCAATCATGTTTAAATTCTTATCGATTGCGTAACTTCCAAATTTTCATCCAGACTTCTAGTTCTTTCTGAAAACATTCCAATAAGAATATTTACAACTGAAATGTTTTCACCCACGATGACTATCCCTTCAGAAATTTTATAACATTTCACAAGTTGAAAAATACATTAAACAATCATTAACATAATTGTTTTTTTTTAATATCAAACATTTACGATTTCTTTTAATAGTTCTTCTCGTTCTCTTATAAATTCCTCTTCTGAGCAGGTACAATTTTTTTTAAATAAAATTATGCAATGTTTCAGAAGATTACTTAATACAAAAATTTAAAAAAGGATGTTTGTAAATAATTTTATTCGATAAAAAAGCTTCTTTATTACAAAATATAATTATCTTTAAATGTTTAATAATTATATTAACGATTTATTATAATTTATTATCATATGATTTTATGTTTATGGAAACATATTATTTTAACCAGATATTTTAAAAAAGGAAACGACGCAGATTAGAATGCAATTAAAACCACTACCTGTAACAACCTAATCCAAATTATTAAAAATCAAGTTCTTTATGTCAACAAAATAAATAATGAATGCATTAGACTTTATTAAGTTAATGAAGCATTGATGTTTTATAGCATGTTTTTGACAATGTAATTAAAATCGTTCTCAGAACAATAATAATAGAAAAGCAACCATGAAAAATAATATTTTTCATACCTTTTTTTCCATCGAAGTCATTCGTTCTTGTTATTATTCTCGTTGCACAAACTAAATCCGATAATAATTAAAGTGGCAAAGACCAAATTATTTTAACAGTCAAAGCCCCATTAATTTTCTCGGACTTATATTTTGCCGCTTGGAAGAGCTCTAGTGGACATTCTTATTTAAATTGTTAAATCCGTGTCAATATGCAACTACTCACAACTGCCATAAATTCCACCCAACTAACTTCTTGCGTCTATCATCAATTTAAAATATTTCTGTTTACGTTTATTTATTCTTTCGTTTGCAAACGATTTTCATTTCCTATGCGCATGATCGTATAGTTTTTTCCTTTTCTGCGCAACAACTTCGGAAGTTAAATACAAATAATTTTATGAGAATGTCTTTTTTTAAGTGTATTTTTACTTTTTATCTTTATTAGTTTCAAAACAATTCAAGTTAAAGCAATTTGTTAAATAATAATAATAAAATTCATAATTAGATAATATTGGATAAAACATTGTTTATGTTTTAATAAAGTAAAAATAATAGCTTTAAAGGTAATATATATTTTTTTATTCATTACCATTACTTGTATCAAATGCAAACATACATAGTATCTTCTTTTTAAAAAAAGGAGCGGGAGGGGAGGGGAGTTACAGAAATAAAAAGTTTTTTATTTGTCAATCTGTAAATTTTTTATATAAATTTTCTGCAGAAGAAAGCGTCTTGTAAAGTAACGTTTTTTTTAAGACGTACCTCTAAAACAAAAATTTGAAATATGAATAAATAGTTACATGATCATTCACAAAAATCATTATAAAAGATAAATCAAGGTATTAGGCCTAAAATATTTTTTTATGAGATGAAATTCGTATAATTTGAAAAGCACTTTGTGTCGCTGATGAATTAATTACATTTCATGTTATATGAAACTAAAAAGTTTTTGTCAAAGGCACAGTGCCACCGTGGACCACCTTTATAATTAATTAATAACTATGCATAGTTATGTATGCATTAATTAGTCAAAACAACTTTTGGACATTTTAGTTTCGACTGAAAATATGAAAATTACCGTGATTCGATTTCGGTCTAAAAAACCGTTTTCAGTATCCTTACTTATAATTACGTATAATACATCCATGTTTTTAAATCCAAGTATTTTCTATGTTTACGCACTATTTTCTATATTGTCGCTATCAAAAATAACAAATTACACATTTGATTTCAAATGTTAGATACACATAAATAAGTTAATATTAAAAATTATTTAAACAGTTTTGAAATGGTAAAAATTTTATGCAATATATAACTGTATTTTTTAATGATATTTCACAGCACGATTTTTACAAGATTTTTGACAAGAAATCCTTAGGTTTTGTATATTTGGCCCGGAAAATGGATAATTGTCATTGCAATAGGTGAGTCTTCGTAGTTTTGGTTATTGCTGGAAAAAATTTTATCATTTCCGAAATGTCGAAAAATAAATTACTAAATATTAAATAAAACTTAATTTGTGAGACGCGTACAAAATCAATCTGATTCAAGCGCCAAAATACATTTACATGGCCTATTTAAAATACAGTTCAAAATATTTCTCTCTATATTTATTGACATTTTGAAAGATTTTTGAAGTTCAAATTGTCACACTGCAACTTTATAATATGGTGTTTTTTTTTTGTTGTTGTTGTTTTTGTCACAAAGGTTACATGACGTGCATTACATGTTACAATTTACACATTACAATTTTTTTAATTGTCGAAAAAAGTGTAATTTTATAGTAAATAACATGTTTTGGAAGTTTTCTAAGAAGGTCACAATTCAGTCACAATGTGACGTCACTTAGTGGTTGCATTTTGGTCACAGATGTGACGTGACCATCACAGTGACGTCACTGTGACCATGCATGCTATGAGGGTTGACAGAAAAATATTTTTTCCATTAAATAACATCTTTTGAAGAATTTTTGTATATATTTTTTAATTTTCTAAGAAGGTCACATTTCAGTCACAATGTGACGTCACTGAGGGGTGGCATTTTGGTCACAGATGTGACGTCACATTTCAGTCGCAATGTGATGTCACTGAGGGGTGGCATTTTGTTCACAGGTGTGACGTCACATTTCAGTCACAATGTGACGTCACTGGGGGGTGGCATTTTGGTCACAGATGTGACGTGACCACAGTGACTCACAGTGACGTCACTGTGACCATGCATGCTATGTGGGTGGGCTTTAATTAAATAAAAAAAAATCTTTGATAAAATTGTATAATATTAAACACACATGAATTTTAAGAAGTTTGGTAAGGAATAAATTTTGCTTACTCACTTCAGAATAAAATAAGGTATTTCGCAAGCTTCCAAATAAATCAAAAAGCGCATATAGCAACAATTGAAAAAATAAATCAATCTTTGCTGTTAAAAAGCATTATTGTTGCAATGTACACGTTGAAATTTGCTTAACATTGACCCTCGTTAATGTGAAGTCGCATCAAATCATTTTTCTATGTTCGTGATCAACGTTCTCAGACCTAGGGAAAAGCCAAAAAGCCAAGGGAATTTTTTGTACTCTGGGTGTTTTTTTGAGAATGAACGTGAGAAAGTGAAATGGAAGAAGAAAGTAAAAGGATGTGAGAAGTTGCGTTCAAGCAACGCTTTGATTGACAGGGTGGTGGGGAGGGAGTTCGGAAATAGTAATCTCCTACCTCCATTTCGTTTCTCAGAATCTTATATGGCTAATAAATGATCACTAACTGGACCTACAGTTGTTAATTAATTCAGTGAAGAGCATTCCTTATTTTGACATCTAGCCACTTACAATAGAAAAATCATTTGCAGATTTCAGCATTTCGATTCGAATCACTAGAATTTTTTTTAATGAAACTACCACTCATGTGGTCCTTCATTTGGAGGAAGAGGGGCGACGGTTAGATCAAATTTTTTATTCTTCCTGACGCATTTTCTAGTAAAACCAAATAAATCATCCTTCTGATTTTCCTTTGAAAACCCCATATTACATGCATAGGGTAAATTCATTAGAATTATACCCGTAAGAAAGTATAGTGCTATGTATAATATATGTAAAACAAAAAAAAATGTTAGATTAAAAGATCTGCTGGAAAATTAAACATCTTGACTTATAAAGAAATTTCATTGGGTAGCTTATATGTATTAGTCATAAGAATAGCAAGCAATTCTCCAAAATTATGCATATTGGTATTTTATTCCAGTTTTATTATTTTTTTTTATTCAAAGATTTTATTATGACTATTATAGATTCTTAACGCAAATAATTTTAAAAGAACAATGCTCAAGGACTGACTGAGAATAATAAAAGGCGATGTCGGATTGAAAACATGAAAAATTTGTTTAAACCATATTCATGCCTTTTAATGTAATTTACAACAGTACAGAAGTGCTCAGCACAAAAAATCTAGCCATACAAAGTTGGTGCAACATCGTCTTCGCGTTATAATATAAATACAGATGTATATTATGTATATTGTATTAATATTATTTGAGAAAAATATCTAATTTTTGAATATTTCAAAAAGTTATTTTCTTAAAAATCATTGCACCGTATTTCATGCATTTAAAATATGTTTTTAAGATACTAAATAATTATAATTTGATAGTCTTTTTACAATTTCTTTCAGTGAAAAATTGTTCAAAAAAGGATTATATGTATTCTTAAGGGTGTATTCGAAAAAACGCGTTTCTACCTTCAACAGTTCGAAATTTTCCGATACAATTTCAGATACATTTTTAAAAGTAGAAACATGAAACTTGCTGAGGGGATTTTTGAAGAGACGTATAAGGTGCCGTGTGATGTTATTTTACGTGCAATTCAATAGAATTGGATTTATAAACAATTACCTTCTCAGTATGACGCTTTTTTGAGTTCCCAGATCTCCCGCTTAGGAAAAATAGGTTCAAAATACCGTTTTTGATTGCTATTTTTGCAATATTTTCTGCATTTATCAAAGAATCGACAATCATGGCACCTTGTGAACTTTCTAAATAAGACAATACGCCAATTTGATGCATATGCATATGAGAGCAAAAATGAATTTAAAAATAAATAGGAAAGTAAGCATTTTGAATCGAAATACACCCTAAAAAGTTAAAAACTTACTCATAACTCATTATATGAAAGCAATATATATATATTTGTATTATTATATAAACATTTTTTATACATATTTGTGTGTGGTAAATATTTCTTACGATTGATCATGTCATATATTTATTTAGCTTTAATTTGTACAATTGGATATCATGCATAAATATTTACGGATATATATAAAAAAATATACTAAAAGAGGAAAAGGGGAATGGATTTAGGGCGGAGCTACGCATCATTTCAATTTCGATTGTAAATATTTGTGTGTGTCAATTATTCCTTATAATTAATCATGTCATATATATTTATTTAGGTTCAAGTTGTAGCATGGGTATCACACATAAATATTTAGAAATATATATAAAAAATACTATAAAAGGAAAAAGAAAATCGATTTAAGGCGGAGCTACACATATCATTTTGATTTTCACCCACTAAGCCTTGCCTTTTTGTGTTTAAATTAACACATTTTTTTTTTCTTTTTTGAAAACCAATGAGATTTAAGCTGAAAAGTACAAATTTTCCGAAAGCTAAAAACACTTACACTTCTAAATTGTATAAAGTTTTAGCACATTTTTATCAAACACATGACTTAAAGTACGTATACATATAAACAGCTGGATAAAATTTAGTTAAATAATAAATGTGTACAAAATGTTAGAGCAAAATTAATGTAAGTGGGTGTGGCGTCCGAGTCGTGTCATCTCTTATTAAATATTATCTGTAATTCGTGCAATCTATTCAATTAGGCACATAGTCAAAGTCATCATCGTGATTACAGTTTCTTTTCGTTTTGTTGAACATTGGCTAATATTGCTCTTGTAATAATGACAATTTTGAGTGGCAACCGGTAAATAAAATTATTTAAGTTTTATTAATCCATGTGAGCCGCCATAATAATAGGGGCTTACATTAAAAAGTTGCTGAAGCCACACAGTAAGGAATTTCTTTATTTTGTGGCTGAAGCAAAGCGAAGCCACTGATGAGCAGATCCTTAGAAGGCTGAAGTGACAGAAAACTCCGGATAATGAGCGTAATGCGTAATACTATACTATTAATATAAACTCGTCCACATGTGACAAGTTTTAACAAGAATTCTCCACTCTTGGTGAGAGTAACGGTACAAACGAATATTGTATTTTCATTGTAATAGAAAAAAACTATATGAATTTTCTGGCTTGATTGTCAAGATTTTTCTTATTCAAAAATCTTTTTGTAAAAGGAGGTAGACAGGTTTCGTACTCGTCCTGGAATCTCCAGACCAGGAAATTCTTCAATATCAGTATTTTCTTATAGAATAACTCTCCAATTAGGTGAAATTTCGCGCGTTTGAGCTAAATTTATTTTCACATAAAAAAAAAACTGATATTTCACATGGAAAATAATCTATATGAATTATTACATATGTCGCAGAATCTTTAATATATTCCATTTTTATGTGTATGTGTGTACTGGACTACTACGTAGCAGACGAAAAACAAAGTAATGTTTAATGCTAATAAAACGCTTTTGTTTATCTAAATTTTGATCAAGTTCTTTGGTTAACTTTCATTTGACAATGCGTGCATTCTCGCCAGCTCCTACAGTTTTAAATAAATATTTATACAAATTTCGTGCAATTATATGTATTGTGATTTTATATTTAATTTTGCTTTTTGGAGACTCAGAACTTTTTTAGATTATTTTTTCACGAAACCTAACACGTGATACATAAGTTGCCAACCGATTTTTTCAATACCAAGATTCAGAACAAACAATGTCATAACAGACCGGGGTTTGTAAATACCACGCACTAATACAAAGCAGGGCCGAAATTAGTCCTTTTTTCATCCGGGACAAGCTTGGATTTTGGCGCTAACCTCCCCCATTTCCTCTTTTCGTGCACAATAATAGTTATTGACCGCAGGCACACTATACAAAAAAAGTAAATGAATAAATAAATAAAACCTTAAAAAATAAAAATTATTAAATAATAATTGAAATGCTAGTAAGAATTATGTAAACAATGTTTCCATAAGATTAGCAGTAGCTTGAGCTTTAAAAGTCTACATGCGTCACGCGAACAAACTGGATCGCAAATGTTAAACCTACGGGAGCGTTCTTTTTAAAATTTCTTACTTGCATATTAATAATTTAAATTTTATTTCTAGCTTTGAATAGCTGTGGTTAGTATGTTTTTATATCTGTAACTCCGCCCTAGCTGTTTTTTATATTTAAACTCCGCCCATTATGATGCGAATTCATTTAGATTAAAAAAAACTGCAGAAGATCTAGGTGTATAAAATATGCGGAGCTTTGTCTTCCCCGTACGATTTCAGTACATGTAAATCGTATTAATATTATTTGAGAAACATATCTAATTTGTGAATACTGCAAAAAGCCTATTCTTTAAAAAAATCATTGCGTTGTATTTTATGAATTCAAGGTACGTTTAAAGGATACTAAAGAATAATATTTTGGTAGTTTTTTCACAATTTTTTACTGTGCAAAATTCTGTAAAAAAAGGATGATATGCAGCTCTCGTTAATTCGATATCGGATAAATCGAACTTCCGCTTAATTCGAACTAAACATGAAGTGTCAAAATTTCCAATGGCAGAATAAAGTAAAAAATTTTCATTTATTCGAACTCATTCTCTCTTACTTCGTTTAATTAGAACTATAACGCTGTTACGATTTTTCATTTTTCCTTTCTTTCTATCGGACTTTAGATCCTTGAAATAACTTTCTTTCGTTCATTTTTGTCAGAATTTTTCTGAACAAGAATACATATAGTCCCATGCATTTGATATCCACTTGCCCCGTCTATCCATCAATGACACCTGCACCCCCTCTTCGCTTGTTCCTAAGCCCTTAATTATTTTATGTATTTATATCATTTAATTTAATATTAAGTCATATTCTAGTGATAACACAGCCGAAATATATTTAAAAAATACTATGACATTTATTTCTTTGTAATAGTACCCCTTTAAACATGATTTCCTCTCATATTTTCCATAATTCGAACTCTGGATAATTCGAATATTTCTTGTGGTCCCAATAGTTCGAATTAACGATAGCCTATTGTATGTTCTTAAAAAGTAAAAAACATTACCCATATTCATTCTGTAAAAGTAATGCTTTTTTTTTTTTAACATGTTTACATATAATTACGTCTGTTAAATATTTCTTAAACTACTTCAATTTACCTCTCTGGCAATAGCCACTCCCCAAAAGCCTAACTTCAAGTTGGCGAATTAAGCAGCATACAGCGGTACACAAAGAAGAGAGAGGCGTTGCAACATAACACAATTGTATCTCTTGGGTATTAACTTCCCGTGTCGCAACTATTCTTTATTTTATAAAATCAATGGGATACTCCATAAAGATTTTCTTGAATAAGACCGGGAAGAGTAAGTGCATGTTAGACAATGGAAAATGTTTATTATTAGTAAAATATTTTCAATTAACTTTTCTGAAGCGAATGCTATTTATTGCTAAAAAAAGTGTCTTGCATGTATTCTTCATAAGCGTGTAGTGGCAGAGTACAACTTTTCAGTCGAGGTCTTGTTTTCAGATAAAAATAGGACGCTGCTCCTGCTATCTATCGGCATAAAATGAACCCAGAAAAGTTGTATTTCTTCTGCTGAGTTAATTAACAAGATTTGACAAAGTTTTAAACGCAAAATTCAGATTCATTTTTTTACTAGTAGTTAAAAAATATGGATAATACGCAATGGTTAATTATTATATATTTAAAAAAAAAAAAAAAAAAAAAAAAAAAAACTTTACACATAGTATTAAAGTTTATGTTTACCTAAAAACTAATATGCATAACTTAAAAATGATCAAGTTATTGAGATAAGCTATGGTTGTCTATTGTATTTGTCTTAAAGAAATTATTTGTAAAATATTAGAATAGAAATTCTTCTTGGAAATTCTTAGCTAATAAATAATTTATTTTTTTTCCTATAATAGAGGGCAGCACCATAAGCATATAATTTAATTAATATATTAATCCTTTAGATGGCAGAACTAAAATAATTTTCCACTAGAAGTTGTAGTAATATATTCTAGTTAATTAATTAATATAGTAATATTAATAATTGATTTAAAATAAAAATATAATATTTCTAATAGTAGCATCTATTTTTTTTTCTAAATATATTATGAATTATACAGTATAATATATGTTTTACTAATTTTTATAATTATTGTTACAACTTTATTTTATTATCTATGTGATTTATACTATGACCATAACCGTGACTGTTAGTAAGTCACATGTAGTTTGTATCTGATTGTACTACAAGTCTTGCTAGGATATGGGTAATGGTAAATTATCTTAGTATATATATCTTTTTTTTTTTTTTTTTTTTTTTTAATGGAATAATGTATTATTGTTATTTTGTCATATTGATTTTATTTTCTTCTATGTGTATCTTTCTACTAATTTGTCATCTGAATAGCTTCCAGCCAGTCGGGTGTATTGTGAGTCGAATTCTTAGCTTTCAGCACGACTCATAACAGAAACTGGTTGGATGTTTTTGCTTTTTTGTTAAACTATACACCCCTGATGAAGTAGTTTAATGGAAAAGCCTTCTACTGCCTTTTTATCCATTTATCTTTCATTATTTTGGTAATCTGCCTTCTATTTCACTTCAAACTTCAACTGTTTTCAATAAGATGATTGTAAAAATACTGGTTCCATTGGTTTATTGTATGGTAATATATGAATTACTCTGGTTATATAATGTCCATTTATCCACATATTTCTTAGTAATTTGGTAATCTGCCTTCTATTTCTCTTCAAACTTCAACTGTTTTTAATAATATGAATGTAAAAATACTGGTTTCATTGGTTCTTTTATTGGTATTGTCTGAATAACTTTGGATGTATTTATAAAAGTATTTATATAACTTTATTATTTTTTTTTAATCGAAAAATAAATGTGTATTGCTTTTCTAATAAAAATTATTTCATTAATAGATTATTTGTCAGAATTAATTTAAATAAAGATAGCTTTTCTGCTTTTTGCATTAAAAAAAATTGTATTAAATTATTGAAAGATTATGAATGGGTATGAGAATGTCTTGAATAAATCGTGCTTTTATTACAGTGTCTAGAAGTATAGTAAAAGTACATTGTCTAGTTCTTCTAGATACTGTACTCACACACACACACACGCGCGCGCACGTATATATATGTGTGTGTATCCCAACAGTCCCCAAATGCTTTGGAACTACAAATAAAGTGTGTGGTTTCACCTATGTGTTTGTGTTAGCCATTAAAAAGTAAAATAATACGAATTTGGGGCAACCAACACACATAAAACCAAAACCAAATGAAGAAAAACATCAAAAACAAGATACATCAAAATTACTAAATGGATAAAATAATAAAAATGGAAAATAATAAATAAAACAATAAAATAAATTAAAAAGGAAGTTATCGCATCTGCAATGTGATAACAGAAAAAAATACACCATACACCACAGTTTGCCCTAATAAGATGTAAATTAAAATCATTTCATTTGACTATGCTAAACTAAAATCAATATCTTAATATTGATTTTAGATATTAAGATATTGATTTAATATCTAAAATCAATAGAATATTAGATATTATAGAATATAAAGTGTATATTAACTGTATAATAGTGACTAGATAACGGATCCCTTTGTTCTCTTCGGGGATTCTTGAAGCATGGACCTCCAAGATTTGGCGAGATTTTTTATTTTTAACTGCAGTTCAAGTATACTGAAGTATCATTCTGTGTTACAAAAGTCTTCCCTTCAAATCCATTTTCGACTTTTTCCATTGTTGAATTTTCCCATTCTTTTGCTAGTAACCACAAACGGTTGAAGAAGAAAAGGATATATTTGATCTAGCATGAGAATATTTGAAGTTAAATATAAACTGATCTTGCAGGAGGCCATTCACCTAGGTAACTAGATCGCTGATGCTCTTCTCGAGCCTTCTATGATTGTCAATTAAACGCACTAGAGACTAGAGATAGAGAAGAGGGTCTTCAATCTTTTTACCTGAAAGTCTTTTACCGCTGTACATTTGCCCCCATAAAGTAATATTCACTTTATTTGATTGCAAAATTCCTGCCATTAAATAAATAAATTATGTGATCTTCGTAACAGTTTAAAGACTATACAAAAGTTCATTTACTTTACACCCAAGTACATCTGGATAATGTTTAATGGACTTGATCTACTTATATTATGCCAACCCAACCCGGCTTAGGTCTCAAAACTGGATAAAGAAAAATCGAGGACAGCTCGCCGTTCTTGACAATCAAAAGTGGAAAACTGTAGCACGGTACACCAAGCTCATTGAGACTGCTCGTTACCCAATTTCCGAATTCCCCTCGGTAATATTAAGTCTATGGGCGCTTGATGCATTCTGAGATATAAAATTAAAGCATCTCACGAAGGATATTAATATTTTTTTATTTCTGTTTTCTGTGTGTTCTTCTTAAAAGATTTCTCTTTTTTTTAATTGTCAAAATATTTCTAAAATTAAAATCTATGCTTAATTTAATATTTTATGCGTGAAAAGCGGCCGAACTGGGAGTAACATTTTAACACTTCATATAAAATTAATCATAGATTTTAAAAATATTTTATGAACTATGAAAAAAAAAGAGTTATCCATTTAGAAGAGTACACAGAATAAAATTATTAATAACACAGTTAAAATTATTAATTTCGCGAGAAGATATTTCTAAATATAAGAATTTGTCAAATGTTCATAGGCTTAGCAATACAGAGAGGAATTCAGAAACTGAATCAGAACTTTTGGTCCGCCCACTTCTCCTCTGTTTTTATTAAAACCTTTTCCAGGGTGCGTAGTCATCAAGAAATTCAGAGGATTTTAATTATTTTAGTACCAGAAATTCTTTAAACTACTGTTTGTTACATTTGAAAAAGGATTTCTTTTTCGTTAAATAAAACAGATTTTACATTTTAAAAATTCTGGTAAAAAGTGCTTACAAGGTGCTTCCAGACTACGCGCCCTGTTTTCGGTTACAATGAACGTTTCAAACGAATAATTAATGGCGCATTATATGTATATATTTCACTTAACAATATGAAAAGCTTTTACTCATTTCTATTCTAATTGTTTAGTTGCAATTTTTGTAATTATAGATACTTTTTGACACAATTAAATTTTAAAAATATAATTATTTAATATCAGAAATGTTTAAACTAACTGTTCAGAATATTTCAGCTTAAAAAAATTGTGCTTATTCCATATTTTCAATTTATTATACCTAAAAAAAGAATCAGTTAAGTGATTAAAAAAAGTTTGCATGGAGAACTTACTATAAAAATATGATAGTTTTTTAAAACTCTCACACCACGATTATCTCAAAGTTACATATAGTTTGAGCCATACTTCCATCAAACTCAATGGGTTTATTATTATTTAATTTTGATCCAGATAAACTCTTTCACAGAAGAGTTTAAATTGTATAACATAAGGGCATAACTGGCTAAGCACTGAAGACATGTCTTTCAATCAAATTTCTTGATTTTTTCCCCAAGTGTGTCTATCTATCTGACAATATATTTCCCTTAGTATCAGCTTATAAATATTGATATTTTATGAGATAGAAATAATTGATCATTTTTTTTAAACCCCCAATTTCTCAAAAACTACTGTACCGAATTGCATGCCATTAATTGTGTTGATATAGGCATTAATGCATAACTGGGAATTTTTGCATAATTTTCTGATTGTAAAATGTGTTTGGAAAAGTGTTTAAAAAATTTACAAAGAAAAAAATCATATCTTACAGTTCTCCGAAAATTACCATTTTCTTGTAAAAAAAAAAAAAAAAAAAAATCCTCGTATGTGCCTGTATAGTATACATGAATACCGAAGGTTTCAGTTGGGTACTACATAGAAATATTGACTTGTTTTTCCGATTTGTTGAGATTTAAGTTCAGATATTTCCTTTAATATGTTTTAGGTTTGTGCCTAGTAAAAGTAAATACGATGCTTTTGTTATGGTTGTATTTGAAGTAACAGTCATGAATCGTTAAACTATGATGTATGCTTTCAATAATATGTATACTGTATGCTTACATAAATAGCCATATATGTATTAAGAGCATACCTTAAACATACCATTTTTATAAATGGGCGGAGTCATCTCATAGTGAATCTAAAATAAATAACTAATTTTCTTTTATACTGAAAGTTATGTATTATGTAATATACTAGAAATAGGTAGTGGCGTAACCATTGTGGGTACGTAAAACCAGTAACATTATAAGGTTTTCTTCTCCTTCATTCATAGCAGATAATTTTCTGTTTAAATCAGGCGAACTTAACTTTCAAAAATTACCACTATTCAGAGCACTTCGGCACCCACCCTGGTTGCACCACTTAATACGTCATATTTAAGTTGCGTGTTGGTTTAAAACCTGAATGATTTCCTAATTCACAAAAGTTTTTATTTTAAGTAACAGGTGAGAGTCGTGGTTTACAAAATGTCATTCGTCACACAGTAAGAAATTACTCAAAAATGAAAGAATAAAATATGTTGAAAATTGTTTAGATATTTTGTTTAATCTTTTAATTAGTAACAGTCATTTGAAAAAAGAAAAATAATTTTTGTTTCAAAATAGTTTCAGGGTAATTGCTTTAACTTTATTCTACAAGTCAAAGAGTCATTTCGTCACATACAGAATTGCCCAATTAACAATTTTTTAACGAAATACTTTAATATCATTCCTTACTGGCACTTTTAGTGTATATTTTAATTAGCAACTTACCCCAACCGGGTTCTCACGCATCAAGAGATTGAGGAGATTTTAGGTGTTTTAGTACCGAAAACTTCATGAAGTACAAGTCACTGTTTTTGAAGGCAGAATTTCCTTTTCATTAAATAAAAAAAATGGTGTTTATTCCATATTTTCAATTTATTACACCTACAAAAAGAATCAGTTAAGTGATTAATAAAAGTTTGCATGGATAATATAATGATTTTGTATTATAAAAATATTATAGTTTTTTTAAATTCTCACACCACTATTATCTCAAAGTTATATATAGTTTGTGCCATATTTCCGTCCAGCTTCACTGTCTACTTTTTTGTTAAATTGCAAAAATCTAGAAAAGCTCTTTCACAAGAGTTTGAGTTGTATAAAATAAATGACGTAGACGTAGTCGCGTAAACATTGATAACATGCCTTTAGATCAAATTTCTTTATTTTTTCCCAGGTGTGTCTGCCTATCTGACAGTATATTAGGTAGATTTCGTAAGAAATACTACCTATTGCATTCGCACCAGTTTATCTATCTATCTATATATATATCTCACTTTTTTATGGACACGATAACTTCTATAATTCTTCACCAATCTCCACCAAACTGGTACATAAAATCAAAGGGGATAAAATCCTGGCTAAGTTCGTTAATGGGCAAAATCGGACCAAGGGGGTCGGAATAGGGGGCGTTTTTGCGAAAACTGAAAAAACGCCATAACTTCTTAATTAAAGTAGATATCGAATCGGTTTAAAGTTTATATTACTTCTTAAAAATGGGCCAAAAGTATATGCATGACAGATTTTTGATAAATTTAGAAGTGGGCTCAAGGGGTGAAGAAAACAGGGATTTTGAGAGAAAACAATTCATAACTTCGTCACTTTTCAAGATATCAAGTCCAACTAAATTTTTTGTAAATGTTCTTAAAATTATCTAAAACTTTTGTATTTACAAGTTTTTGATAGGACCAACTTTTACCGATGAAAAAAATAAAAAACGAAAAGGGCGCTGAAAAAAGAGAAAAATCCATAACTCCGTCAATTTTTAAGATATCAAATCTGATTAAATTTATTTTACATCTTCTCAAAAATATCTACAACTTTTATATTGACAAGTTTTTCATAGGACCAATTCGTATAGCAAAAATAAATTAAACAAAAATAGGAGTTGGAGAAAAAACCTCAAATCCAAACTGCTTATATTCTGACTCATTTTTAAATTCATTTTTGATTTTAAACGCATCCAAATGGTAGATCCTCTTATTTAGAAACTGTATAAAGTGACGCATTGGTCAATTTTCTGATAAAGACAGTATATATTTCAAAAAAGGCTACCAAAAAGGGTATTTTGAACAGAATTTCCGAAAGTCATCGGAACTGAAAATTGAAGGAAGTATTCAAATAAGAAATTGCGTTTTTTTCTGACTCGTTTTTAAATCCATTTTTGCTCTCAAATGCATCCAATTTACAGAGCCTCTTATTTAGGAACTATATAATGCGATGCATTGATCGGTTTTTTGATAAAGACAGAATATATTTTGAAAAAGGCTACCAAAAAGGGAATTTTGAACAGAATTTCCCGAAGTCTTCGTGATTTGAAAATTTAAAGAAGTTTTCACACAGCAAATTACGTTTTTAATGACTCGTTTTAAAATCAATTTTCGCTCTCAAACGCATCCAATTTACAGATCCTCTTATTTAGGAACTATATACTGTGACGCATTGGCCAGTTTTTTGATAAAGATAGCATATATTTTTAAAAATGCTGTCAAAGTGAGTATTTCGCACAAAATTTTCCGAAGCAATCATGATTAAAGAATTAAGGATGTATTCAAACAACAAATCGGTTATTTTATGACTCATTTTTAAATTCAATTTTTTTCTCAAATGCATTCAACTGACAGTTTTTTGTTATTTAGGAACTTTATAATGTACTTTTTTGGTCGATTTTTTAATAAATTCAGAATCTATTTCAAAATATGTTGTCAAAATGGACATTTGAGCTGAATTTTTCTTAAGATGATTCTGATAAAACCAGTTTTTGCAGATAAATGAAATTAAAAATATTTCATAAACGGCCAAATGAAGTTATTAAACTGGGTTTATCTCTAATCATATATATATATATATATATATATATTGTTGAAATGAGCACTGTTCGAAATCTACCTCCGCCTATAGGCCCAGCCGACAGGGATTTTTTCCCTTGTATCATCTTATAAATATTGATATTTTATGAGAGAGAAATGTTTGTTCATTTTTTTAAAAACCCTACCCAGATAGGGCCTATATCCCACAGCGTAGATAATTGGCCGACATACATACAACCAACCAACCCTATAGGGTTGGTTGGTTTTCGGAGACATGTACATGTCTCCGAAAATTACCATTATCTTGTAAAAGTTTCCTCATATGTGCCCGCATATTGTATATATATACCGAAGGTTTCAGTTGGGTACTACATATAAATATTTACAAAAATATGTAAAAAATAGTAATTCATTTAAAGGCGTTATTTAAGGCGGAAATAATCAACTTCGACATTTCAAGAATTTTTGGAATATATACTTAATATATACATAATATTTGCAAGCGGTACAATTTTTTCGAATATGGAACTTGCTATTTTACGCTTACGCTTTTTTCAGGCTTACTCATGATGTGCAAGACTATGATTCATAGACTGGGCGTGGAGTTTCTTTGCAACTGGGTAGACTCTATCAGGCCTCTTCGTGTTCTGACAAAAATGTTCATTGAGTAGGTCGCGTATTGCCGTTGTATCCACAGATGCCGACGGAAAAAATAAAAGAAATAAGGATTGAGTGTATAAACCAGATAATATAGTTGCCAGGGAGAGGGTAGATTAAGACTGAGTAGATAACATCCTGGTTTTGGTACCTCTTGACATCAGCAGAGGCTAACAATTCATATCGTATTGCATTCAGTATAATTCAAATATTACTATATTTTTTATATAAACAGGTAAGCCGGAGAATAATCTAAAGTGCGTGTAAAAACTTTAAGGATAACATTTTTTTTAAAAATTTTTTAATACATTTCAGATCATATGTAAAAAAATTTACTGTAATGTGTATTATAAAGTTGAAAAGTAAAGCTAATTCAAAATTCATCTATAAGTAACTTACAGGGAAGAAACAAGTCTTTTTTGTATCCGAGGCAAACATGGATTTTGATGTCCTTCCCCCTTCCACCACAAAGTATATTTACTAAGAGACTTAATTGATTTTTTAATAGCCGACTTATTTTAAAATTTAAAATGTGCAATCATATAATATGTAATAGTGAACTACGTAATATCTGCTTTGTTAAAGTTTGCATATAAATTAAAAATGTGAATTACTTCAATGAAGACATTCTTAAAAATCAGTTCTGTGTATGGAAAATTGATACAAATATGCAAATTTATTTAAATATATTTAATTAAAAATTAGTTTAAGCTACCAAAATCCAATTTAAATGAAAGTAACTTATTGTTTAGGCATGCTTTCTATAATGCAATGTAGCCGCCTACAATTGACATGAATGTAGGCGGAGTCTTACACTCTGTTAAGGAAAAGGAACGAGTATAGAGTTAATGTGAAATAGTTAAAAATGTGATTGGCGTTAGAAGAATAAAGTAAACATTTAATACTACGTCCTATTTCAGATTTGCAACACTTTAGTAAACTCGAGAAAAAATATATAGTATAATCAATCATGAGCGATAAGTTCAATGACAGCGTAAAAAATATGATTTTCTGAATTGTTGAGATTTAATTTCTCATATTATTTCCTACCATACATTTCCCAGTTAGCACACAGATATCGTCCAATACCCCGATCAATATTGGCCGATATCTCGAAAGTCACTGAATATCAAACGTCAAATTTACAATATCTGGCGATATTCACAGATGCAACTTAAAATTAGTTTTTAAAAGAAAGCATCCAAATGAAATTTTTGCATTACTTATAACATTATAATACGTAAATAATATTTTAAACAATAAAATTTAACAATTTTGCAATTTTTAGAAAATTTGATTTCTTAATGTCTTATTTTTAATATTTTATTTTCATTGGCCAATGTTGTAAAAATGATATCAATATTCCAACATTCAGAGATATCTATCAAGATTCGTAAAAATAATATCATTTTTCAGACATTTCAACATGTCTGTCGACATTTAGCATATCTGACAAAATTTATAATCTTGGCCAAAGTGAGTGAAAAGTTTTGAAGAACCGCCCATTTCTGTCAATTTAGTTGAAGAGTATTTGATACGCCCACACCATGAAATTTGTATTATATAAAATATTTCTTTAGGAATTCATAATATTATATTTATATATATGTATATATATATAGTATATAGATTCATATATGTGAAAAATAATAATAATACATAGAAATATATTGAGACTGCTATGAAATGTTTTCCGTAGAACAATTTATATAGAAAATTATAGAGATTGAAGAAAAAAAATTCTCAAGAAAAGCATTATTTTAAAAAATAATGTAGTGTCTAGGCTATAACGATGTTAAAATATAATAATTGTTCAGTTTTATAAAAATAAAACGAAAGATGCTTTTTTATTACATAATATCTTTGCATAAAAAATACATCAGTTTATGTATTTTTTAATGGATACTATATTTATCTTTTTAAAGTGGTCTTGAATTTCAGGCTTTTAAAATAATAGTATTTTTTATTCATGAAAGAAAATAAGTTTATTTTCAAAAGTAAGTCATTAGTTTTCAACATAATTTCTTTTTAAATTTCCAACATATTTTACATTAAAAAGTGATTTTTAAATAAATCTTAATTTGGAAAATGAAAAAAAAAAAATGAGAATTAAAAGAGTATACGACATAATTAAATTATAATTCTGTCAAGTAATTTCTTTCATCGCAAATAGAAAAATCAACTCCCACCACTTTCTATTTACAGTTCTTTATAACTACATTTTAACTGGTTGAGTCCTACATTTTTTCCGATTAAAATGAAGTTTCTACGTTTTAATGCTCGATACTATCTTAAGGCCCTTGTCCTCGCTCGAGGAAACGCTCGCGAACTAATGCTATTCCTATGGGGAAGCATTTTTCTAATAACTCTTTCGCATTTTGACATTTTTGAATAATTTTTTTTGCATTGGATAGCTGAGGTGCATGCCGACAGCGCTCCTTCTTTACTTTTTTAACCGACTTCAAGAAGGAGGTTATGATTTCGACCTGTATGTATTTGTTGTTCACGCATAACTTTCGTAAATATGAACCGATTTTGATAATTCTTTTTTTGTTTGAAAGCGTATGGGGCCCATGTGGTCCCATTCAAATTTCATAAAAATCTTTTGATTAGAACTTTTTAAAAAATTAAAACATTAAAATTCAATAACTTTTCGAAGCAATCGACCAATTAGAAACGTTCATTTTTCATGTTTTCAAGTTACACTTACATAGACACACGATCTTTTCAAAGTGTGAAATCCTAACTGGACAAGGTTCACATTTATTAACAGTGTACACTGTAAAAAAATTGACCCTTTTGCTGCATAATCACTCCCCCGTTTTTATAGAATATCTCTCTCTCTTGACCCATGAGTATTCTCCACGATAGGCTGAAGTAATCGTTTTCAATAAAAGCGGTGGATTGACGATGCAGCAAAAGGGCCAAATTTTTTACAGTGTACACTGTAAAAATTTTGATCCTTTTGCTGTATCATCACTCCCCCGCTTTTATAGAATATCTCTCCTTTGACCCATGAGAATGCTCCATGATACATTGTTAAAAATTTGACCCATTTGCTTCAGCGTCTCACCACAGCTTTTATAGAATATGTCTTTTATGACCAATGAGAATGCTCCATAACACAGTAAAGTAATCGTTTTTTGTAAAAGCGGTGGACTGATGATGCAGCAAAAGGCTCAAAGTTTTTGCAGTGTAATTGAGACAAAAGCGTCTGTAAAAGAAATATTTGGGAATCAAATGCTGTCACTCTCTTATAGAGGCAGCCAGGTATAGGTAATGAGTTTCAGATTCCTCATCGAATACGCCACCGCTCATTTCCGATTACAGTGTCACTGTAAAAAATGTGACCCTTTTGCTGCATCGTCACTCCCCTGCTTTTGTAGAATATCCTCTTTTGACCCATGAGAATGCTTCGTAATTGGGTGAAGTAATCGTTTTCTATAAAAGCAATACAGTGATGATATAGCAAAAGTGTCAAATTTTTTACAGTGTACACTGTTAAAAATCTGCTGCATTTTGCTGCAACGCACTCCCCTGCTTGTATAGAAAACGGTTACTTGGCCGTGAAATGGCGCTTTCTCATTGGTTGGAATAGAGATATTATATACAAGTGGTGGAGGGCGTTGCAGCAAAATGCAGCAGATTTTTAACAGTGTAGGATTCCTCGATATGAATATGACGACATATGTAGCACAGTATATAATTGGTTGAAACGATTCTGGACAAAAACGAGTCACCAACCATCTTGTTGAGCAGGCAATTTTCGTCAATCTTGTTAACTTCTCATACGAGTACAATCGAATTCTTCCTGGAAATCATCATCAAATTCCATAATAAAAAATGCCTGGCAATGCAATGCACTGTTAAAAATTTGCAACTTTTGCTGCATCGTCCCTCCATCGCTTTTATAGAATATCTTTATTTTTATCAATGAGAATCCTTCATAATGCATTTAACTAATCGTTTTCTATATAAGCGGTGAAGTGATGATACACTACTAAAAATCTGCTGCATTTTGTTGCAACGCACTCCGCCGCTTGTATATAATGTCTCTACTGCGACCTATGACAATGCTCCTTAATACAGTCAAGTAACCGTTTTCTATACAAGCGCTGGAGTGCGTAGCAAAAAAATACAGCAGATTTTTAACAGTGTACAGCAAAAGTTTCCGATTTTTAACAGTGTTGTTGGGACAAAAGCGTCTGTAAAAGAAATATTTGGGAATCAAATGCTGTCACTCTCTTATAGAGGCAGCCAGGTATTGGTTATGAGTTTCAGATTCCTCGTCGAATCGCCACTGCTAATTTCCGATGCCATTACTGCCTGTATAGTTATTAGATTGTTGCTGTTTATCGATTGAAGCATAGTGCGATTTTTGCTAAAATTTTTCTTTTTCCTTTTTCTGAGTGAAGGGGGAGTACTTTTGACTGACTACACTAGAAAAGCATTTTACTATACATTAATATACGAAGTCATTTTGCTGCGTGCTCATATATGGAAGCACTATGTCGCGCTCTTATGTGTAAGGACACTTTACTTGATGGATTGTCACCTTTTGATACCCACTTTCGATGACCGTAGGATTCGATGCAGACTAAGATTTCATAAATGCGGTAGCTTTTCGAAGTGGCAGATCTTGTCTGAAGAAGTTACCATACAAAGAAATTCTTAAGATTCACAACGATACTAACCGATATTGTAAGTGATTTCAGAAAAGTTGACAATCAAACAGTGACAAGTAAACTGAATACATCAGAACTTAGCAAAGTGCATACATTAATAATGCATTGCAAAGAGCTATTGTGTGCCAGTACACATAATTATGTATTACGGTATGCATAACTAAAAAGTAGGAAATAAATAAAGCTTTTTAAGAAAAAAATATCAACCGACTTCAAAAAAGCGCTAAAAAGAATTAAATAATTCTTTAAAATTCTCTAATGACAAAACGTTATCCAATAAGCACACATCGGATATCAGGTACCGGCATAAAAAATGGTTAAATTTAATATGTATAATTTAATATCCACCAAACATTGATTTTAGAGATATTATTTTACAAGAAATGAATTGACATATTTATGATTTATTTTATGAATATATACATATAAAAAGTAATGAATTACTTTTTGAAGTTGGTGCCAAACTATTTGATGTATATTAAGAATTGTAGCTAAATTATGCCTAGTACCATAATTAAAAAGGGGATAATCATTATCGATTGTGATTGTTTGGCACCAACTTCAAAAGGTAATTCATTACTTTTTATATGTATATATTTATAAAATAAATCATAAATATGTCAATTCATCTCTTGTAAAATAATATTATCTCTAAAATCAATGTTTGGTGGATATTAAATTATACATATTAAATTTAACCATTTTTTATGCCGGTACCTGATATCCGATGTGTGCTTATTGGATAACGTTTTGTCATTAGAGAATTTTAAAGAATTATTCGATTTTGGTTGCAGATATATTTTTAAAAAAGTACTTTCAGTTTCGAAACCGGTTTTGAAAGTGAAACTAACTTTGTAAAAAATATCTGCAACCAAAATCGAAAAAGAAAAAAAGGTGCGCTGCCGGCATGCACCTCAACTATTCAATGCAAAAAAAATTATTCAAAAATGTCAAAATGCAAAAGAGTTATTAGAAAAATGCTTCCCCATAGGAATAGCATTAGCTCGCGAGCGTTTCCTCGAGCGAGGACAGGGGCCTTAAGGGTGTTCTCAACTGCTCCATTCAACAAGCGCAAAATGTTTTCGTTTTGACACATTTAAAAAATCATTTTTTAACAGAAAGATATAAAATTGGAAAGCCTGACTATGGAAGCGATATCGAATCGAACTTGTTTTTCCATTTTATGATAATTAAATTACCTATCCAGTTCTAAGCTATTTCGATCACGTGATCATCCGTTTTTCTGCTTTCGTCGGGAAATGTGCTCAAAAACATCAACTTTGAAGGCTTGTTATAAAAGATCTATTCTGTTTAAAAAACAGAAAATTGAGTGCAATTATAAAGTTTCTGAATAACAACATCTGCTATTTTCATGCATTTCCGAACAAAAATAAATTAAAGCATATGTCACAAAGTTGCCTTTTTTGATTTAAGAACACCCTTAAGTCTAGAAATCTCTTGAGCATAAGTTTCTCTTGTTGGGTTCATGCACAGTGTTTCTTGAATATTAGAAATATATATCTTTAAATGTCAAATAATGATATTTAACAATGACAGAAAAAGATATCACTTAGTGACAAAACTGATATTCAGAGATTTTGGGAAATATTGCCCAATATTGTTAAAAAAAAAAAAAATTGGATATCATTTTAAGGGGGGTTAGCCATTTAATGTTAGCCAATATTACGCTCTGATATTGGCCGATATCATTGTGCTATCTGGGAAACTGACACCATGTTGTAACTTGTTTCTAAGTAATTAGTAATAGCCGAAGCTTAGAACACGTAAGACGACATTTATTGACATAAACAACAAACTTAAGACAAACGATTGTGATAAGGTTAAAGACGATGCAGTTATCACAGTCTCGCTTCGTTGTCTGTCCGTCACAGCGCTCGTACTTGAAAAATCTTTAGTTTACAGATTTTTTTTTTTTTTTTTTTTTACATTGAACTGAATACGCCCCGTGCCATACTCAGAATAATAGAATTTTCAAAAAGGCTTACATTACTTTAATTAAATGAGTTCGCTCTTTTTCGATTTCAAAACATAATTTTAGTGCCAGTATATTTCACAGAGTGTCCATAGCACAGTGGTAAAGCGTTCGTCTTTCACGCAGAACTTGAAAATTTTGATTTTTATGATTACTGCACTTTTTTTTTCAGATGGATTTAATTAAAAGAAAATTTCTCTTTTGGCCATTTTTAGATTTTTATTTATTTATTATTATTTTTGTGTGTGTGTGCAGTTTACTTTTTATATATATATTTTTTTGTTGTTGTTCCATGCAGAGAAAATCTGAAACTTTAATCTGAAATCAATATTTTTGTTTGCTGCAACCTCCTACTGGTCATTTTTGAAACAGATTTCCATGATCAACTTATTATAAGCATTATTTAGGAATTGAAAGGTTTTTGTTTCCTTTCTTATTTCCTCCCCCTGGGCCTATATCCCTAGCGTAGATAATTGGCCGTCACAAAAATACACCACTACACCACCTTTCTTATTTCGAATTTTAGTTTGGCGCTATCTAGTCAATGTTTGGAAAGTCAAAGAATTAATATGGATTTTTTTCTCATTTATTTGAGCGTTTTAAATTATTTTTTATTTTTAAAACGTTACATTTTATTTATACCTGCACTAAATTTTTGAAATTGAGAAATTTAAAAATATTCGTATTTTTTTTTTTTTTATTCAAATAATTTTTCTTGAATATTTTTAATTTAAAAATATTTTGCTAATTATTTTAAAATTAAATGGAATGGTTCTACTATTGATATAAGAATTTAAAAAATATAAACTAACAATTTCGATTTATTAGTTTAAGGAGACATTAAACGAATTCCTCTGTGTGAGCTGCGATCACACTTACCCATTTGTTTAAATTTTCGGACGCAATCTAAGCTCAGTTCCTACTAGAGGTCTGCACAGGTCCGGGCCTGACCCGGCGGAATAGTTCCAAATTTTCTAACGAGCCGTGTCGATATATATATATATATATAAAAAATAGCGGGCCTACTGGCTTGTTATAAAGATTTCAGCAAAAACGATAAAATACGAGCTATTTTCGATGAATATGGCTTTAACGAGAATGATTATAAATATGCGTCACGAGCAGATACTACTTTGACAACATCAATACAAAAATGTAACTTGTACAGTGTAGAGATCAGCATCTGACAGTTACATTGTATGTTACATGGGCTTAATTTTTTTTAGCACACTCTTGCCGGGCCTAGATCAGGCTTGCATTGTTTTTCTACATATAGACGAGCCGGGGCAAAACTAGACTTAATTGTAAATAAATATAACCTCTTCAGACCTGAGGTACACAAATGTGTACCTCCATTCTTTTCCTAATAAAAACTAAACTGTTCGATTTTTTTGCATTTTTACTTTATTTCTATGAAGTTGAATGTTATTTGCTTTAAAACAAAACCAATAAATGTCAGCATTGATGAATATTACCTCATAAAATAAATAATATTTTTATCTGAATGTGGATGAGACATTGGGGCAAGAAAGTAAGAAATGTTCATGATTATTTAACTTAAATGCGTTACAATAAAAAAGGTTGAGGATTTGCTGATCAATTACTTATTTAAAGACCTTAATTTTGTTATTGCACAAATTTATATTACTGATGGTTAAATTGATGTTTTAGGGGGATTAGTACTTTTATATCCATATTTATAAGCCTAAATTACCAGCCCCCTAAAGTACTGATTTCATAAAAATGACTCTTTTTGTCATCTATAGTGTCATTTCGATTATGCAAAAGCAATAAATATATATTTGTAGAGTTATTTTATGCTCAGGTCTGAAGAGGTTAATATATATGATGGAATGAAATTTTTGCCTTGTTTTTAACACAAAATATATATTATGAACTTTAAAATGTTCAGGTAAGAATTTTCCGCGTTTTTTCCCACCAGTGCAATCTTAGAGAAAATGTTATTTTACTCAACCGAAAAATGCTGAGTTTTAATAGAACACTATTTTCTCTAATATTATACTGGTAGGTTAAAACGCGGAAAAATCTCATCCCTATTAAAAGGCGATTAAAATAGTTAATTTTATTTAAAAACATCTTAGTACTTTAATCAGCTCTTCCTCAGAGAATTCTTTATTTATACAAATACAAGATTCCGTTTTGAAAATGAACGAGACTCGTGGCTTGAAATTTGGTATTTTAGGTGAATGGTAAAAAAGAAACCATAAATTTTAATACTTCATTTTGTCAAATTGTCACGATGTTAAACCATAAACTCGGTATATTATATGATAGGGCGTCATTACACACTGTATTGTTTTTGCAGAATATTTATATGGATTCTCTAATAATGGATAAATAATAATTGGATGTTGGAAATAGGATTTTCGTATGATCAAAACCTATTGTAATATTCTGATTGAGATATAAACGTGAGCGAGCAGTAAATTGGCGACAAAATTTTACATTTGTTTTATGTTCTTTTATTCTTTTTTGAGTTTTCTATTGGTTTTCCCGATGTATTCCATTAATTTATTGCAATCATTTCTAAAAGGAATGGTATATACACCAGCCAATTAAACTTCCAGTATTAGATCGATTTTCGTAAAATTACTTCTTTTAATTTCTTTGGTGGATAGGCTATTAAATTTATATAGTGTTTCAGTAGAACATATCTTAATTTTTTGTATAGACCAAGAAAATAGTTAAACTTTTTGTATATCATTTCTTTATGGTTTAATTTTTGATATTTTCATGAAAATTAAACTTATGAATGATTTTATTCATGAAAACTGTTGAAAATCCGTTTTCTTCAGCGGTATTTCTGATGGTATTAAGCTCTTTTTTAAAATATTTATCTGCATTGGCAGAAATGTTTATTGGAAACCAATCAAATCAAATAACACGATCCCATATAATAGCGCATCACCATTTTTATATAAAATTGTAGCATACAAATTTTACCTAGACGTGCTTTTAAAGTATGTTCGGATAACTATTTAGAAAAAGAGCTTAATACAATCTTTTTTTTTTTTTTTTTTTTTGTATTCTCTAGCTGAGATCAGTCTATACAAAGGCTGTTTTATACTTTTTTTTTTTTTTAATTATTATTCTGATTACAGATTTCTTTCTTTCTTTATGAGAATGCTTTAAAGAATTTTTCTCTTTAATAAAAGAGGAGTCCACGAAATGATGTTGTTGTGCTTCCTCTAATTTCAGACGTTAAAGGAGCTACTTCACTCACGCGAAAACATTAGCTCACTAACGTCCCATGGGATCATGGGACATTTGTTTCAATATTATTAAAAGGATTTATCTTCTTTTAAATGAACTAGCTGTTTGAAATTGTCATTTTTTGCTCTTCTAGTTTTGCTAGCAGATTTTTTTTCTTTCAAAACCGGTTCCAAAAGTAATGGTGTCCTAATAAAAAAAAAAAAAAAAAAAAATCAATAAAGTAAAAACTGCGATTGTAAAGATTGACCTCAACTATCCAATGCAAAACAAAATCGTTTAAAAATATTGAAATGCAAACGAGATATTTTAAAACAACTATTCCATAGGATCAACATTAGCGAGCGGATATTTTCGCATGAGTGAAGACCTTTTAAAGGCGTTCTTAAATCAGAATTGACAACTTTCTAACGCCTTTTTCTTAGCAAATGTTTGAACTTGATAGGTGTTTTTAATTAGAAGCAAAGAAATCGAACATTTCTTTTCCATTTTTCGTTAAAAGGAGAAGAAATTTCGAAATTGCTGAACGGAATTTTCGGACTCAACAGCATGGGAAAGGAAAAACTCGCATCATGAAACAGTAATCGATTATAACTCAAGATGCAATTCATTTATCGAACAATGAATAACTGTTCGATTACAAATCATTCGAATAATCATGTCTGCTAGTTTCTTTCTGTTACGTTTAAAAATGAATGTGTAAATGTGTCAGAAAATTTCGCTTTTACTTAGCTAGAAGAATTTTTTTTTTTTTTTTTTTTTTTTTTTTTTTTATCGAGTATCGAATTAAATGCCTTATTATAATAAAACACATTTACTCTCAATCATAAGTTTCTTTTAGCGTTTAACCAATGTTCCCGATGGGCGCGAAGTACATTTCTTTTATCTTTCAACTAGGGATGAGATTTCCGCTTTTTTGGCCACCAGTATAATTTTAGAGAAAATTTTGTTCTTCTAAATCACAAAAATGTTCCGATCACATAATATAGCATTTTCTCTAAAATTTTACTGGTGTGCAAAAAAGCGGAAATCTCATCTCTGCTTTCAACGCAAATTTTTGTTATACAGTAGACTCTCGATTAACCCAGATGGTCGGGAAACGCCTCGGCCCGGATAAACGAATAACACGGATTTGCTCAAATTTTGCTGAATTATATTTAAAAAAGATAGAAAATGTCAAATTATTAGACAATATGTCATTAGTAATTTAATTAATACAAAAGAAAGGGAATAAACATAAATTTTAATGATATAGATTTATAATTAATACATTATAACATAATAGAAACGTAGATTACCTCACTGTTTTGTGAAGAATGAAATTATAAAGGTCTGTTTTAGTTTTTCATTTGCACCTTGACTAATTTTACTACTCAAATTTCTAAACATTTTTTCAGCAGGCGTGCTTTAATCTTCTTGCATCAAGTAATAATAAAACGCGTCAGTGTGTGCGGTTGCGTCACCATGATTTAATTTTCGATGAGTTACAATATTTATTCATCCTTACAAAGCATTTTTAGAAATTCTTTGTTTCCTCTGAACCACAAATGACACAATATCGTCGTTACTTAAAATTTTATAACAATTCAATTTCGAACCCTTATTAATTTCATTGCTTCGTCTCCATTTTCAGAAGTTTAACTTTAAGGGTGTATTTCGATTCAAACTGCTTATTTTCCGATTTATTTTTGACTTCATTATTGCTCTCAAATACACGAAACTTTCAATATCTCTTATTTGGAAAATACACAAGGTGCCGTAATTGTCAATTCTTTGATAAATGCAGAAAATATTGCAAAAAAGCAATCAAAAACGGCATTTTGAACAGATTTTCCCCTAGCGGGAGATCTGTGAACGAAAAAAAGGGTCATACTGAGAAGATAATTGTTTATAAATCAAATTCTAATAAATTGAGCGTAAAAATACATCACACGGCACCTTGTACATCTCTTCAAAAATACCCTCAAGTTTCATTATTCTACTTTTAAAAATATGTCTGAAATTGTATCGGAAAATTTCGAGCTGTTGAAGGTGGAAAAGCGTTTTTTAGAATACACCCTTAAGGCCCCTGTCCTCGCTCGAGGAAACGCTCGCGAGCTAATGCTATTCCTATGGGGAAGCATTTTTCTAATAACTCTTTCGCATTTTGGAATAATTTTTTTTGCATTGGATAGCTGAGGTGCATGCCGACAGCGCTCCTTCTTTACTTTTTCGATTTTGGTTGCAGATATATTTTTAAAAAAGTACTTTCAGTTTCGAAACCGGTTTTGAAAGTGAAACTAACTTTGTAAAAAATATCTGCAACCAAAATCGAAAAAGAAAAAAAGGTGCGCTGCCGGCATGCACCTCAACTATTCAATGCAAAAAAAAATATTAAAAAATGTCAAAATGCGAAAGAGTTATTAGAAAAATGCTTCCCCATAGGAATAGCATTAGCTCGCGAGCGTTTCCTCGAGCGAGGACAGGGGCCTTAAATCAATAATATCCTCGTCTTCTGTAAGAATTTCATTTTCTTGATCCAATAAAATTGGCTTTCATGATTTCTTAGTCATTATGTTTTTATTAGTTTCCATGCAGCATTACCGGAATAAATTGAGACAAGATAAAACTCAGATTTCACAGTCCCGGTCAATTCGCAGCTCGAACAATGCAAACCCGGTTACGCGAGAGTTTACTCAGGGATGAGATTTCCGCTTTTTTGGACACCAGTATAATCTTAGAGAAATTTTTTTTCTCTTAAATCGCAAAAATGTTCCGATTAAATAATATGGCATTTTCTCTAAGATTTTACTGGTGTGCAAAAAAGCGGAAATCTCATCCCTAAGTTTACTGCATTTATTTAATCGTTAAAACTCCAAATAAAGAGAAAAATTTTGTCCTAAAACACTGTGGTCCAAATTCGACAATTTTGCGTACCTCATAAGACATGTACAGGAAGGAGTTAATTATTTACTAGAAATAATCAAATTTGAATTTTTTTTTTTTTTTTTGATAAAATTTCAAAAACTTGTAAAGCCGATGCCTTACTTTGAGAGAACTTCTTTCACAAATTCAGTACTGCCATCTATTAAGCAAAACTTAAACTAAATATTTTCTTAGTTTTGAAACGGAATCCATGCAATTGTAACTTGTACAAAAATGCTTCTACCTGATTCGCATTAGAAATTTTTGAAATATTTTTAGTTTTCAATTGATAAATGACTCAATATAATAATTTGATGCGAGATTAAAATGGATTAAAAGGCTCCCCTCCCAATAAGAACAATATATATTCTAAGAAAACAAACTAAAATGATTACTGCTGCCATCTCTTAGCCAGAACATAGACCAAATATTTCTACTTTGTTACTTGTGGAATAAAAGAATGAATGCAATACGTGAAACAGATGAAAATGATTATACATGGCTCATATCAGAAATTTTGGAAATATTTTTAATTTTCTAATGATGAATGATTCCAAACATCAGGTTTCAAACACTGTCAGGTTAAAATATATTCTCTGACAAAGGCAGAAATGTTCTGGTTCAGGAGGAAATTAAATCTCTGAATCCCTTTTTTCTCCATTGCATAAGTGGTTTTGAAAGAAATTTAACTATGAACTTTCTGAGTAATATATGAATCAACACTTTTGTATAAAGATTCAAGTCAACACATTCCCTACCTAAATGGTAAAGATAAAATTTGATGTAAAACAACAATATTGATTTAAAATAAAATTTACGTTCTCAAATCCAAAATGACTACTTTATGACATATGTTAAAGTAATTTTTATTTGCAAATGCATGGAACTGCCAAGTATTCTTATTCAGAATTATGAATCAAACATTTTTTGGTGGAAACAGAAAATCTGTTCTGACACCTGCAATCCCCCTATTTCTGAAATTTGTTTGCAGTGCAAAAAAATCATTAAAATATACTTGTTACTTAAAAATATCTTACTATATTTATGGCAATATGTGATTTTTTCTGAAACGTCAAGAACATTCACATAAAACTTTTTTATTATATCATTTTACCATTTTGAAGGGCATGAGTATATTAGATAAAGTACTTAATTTTTATTGCAAAATGGCAAATGGTTTTCAAAAGTTTATAATAAAAATTTGCTCCTATAAAGCCATCTGAAGAAAAATTTCTATAAAGAAAATCATTCAGAAAATGTGACAGAGTATATGGAGATCAATATTGCAGCAAGTAAACATGTATTCGTTTTCACAAACACATACCGTAAAATAGGATGAATCGGAACACTTTTCAACTTTAACGTTAAAATAAGCAACAACTGATTTTCTAATTCTTTTATTTTTTTACTAGAAACTTTGGTCTTGTTTTGTTCTTTACTTTTTAAGAAAAAATGCAGCATTTGTTATTGTTTAAATATATATTTTTTATTTTTTTAATGCTGTTCCGATTCACCCCGCAGATAGGGGTGAATCGGAACAAATGCTATAATCTTTATTTATTTTGATTCAAACTTTAATATGGAAATAAAAATCGGTAATAATGATAAGGGAGGAATAGGAAAACAGTTACTATAAAACCAATCCTTTATTTTATATACAAGATATGCCTTTTTTAAAAAATAGAAAACAACTTTGAACTCAAGAAAAATTAAAATTTGTTTTAAGAAATTTTATTTGAATTGCAGAAGTAGAACATAATACAAATTCAGTCCTGTTCTGTGTTGCCCTTTACTAGTAGTCATAAGGTAAGTGAATCTATTGTGTAGCCCCAATGGCTGCATGTATTAATACGATCTACTAATACGTTCTCATCCCCAGTCCTTAGTACTATCTCTCTCTTTTTTAATTGTTTTTGCATTTTGAGATGTTTGTGTAATGTTGTGGATATCAGAGAATAATTCTGTGCAATTTTTCTTAGTAATTTGCCGTTTTTAAATTATTTTATTGTGTGTTCCATGTCTATTGGGTTGGGCGTTGACTTTTTTGTCTAACTAAGCAATTTCTTAGCACCTTTAAACTCTTCAATTAATTAGAACAAAAAAATATTGTTACAATGCTTATTCACACATATGTTTTCAGATATTACATGAAACTATTACTGCATATAAAAATAAACCATGAGAGAAAACGTGTTCCGATTCACCCCTTAATCTTAAACATCTGATGTTACAAGCCATTTTTCATTTTCTCATTATGTAGTATAGAAATAAGTAGAATTTAATACAGCATATCGTTTAGAGGTCTATCATTATTTAAAAATCCCCTTTCTTAGGTTTAGAATAAGAAAAATACTGTAGTTACATACAAAGTTTTGAAGGAGTTGAAAAAATGAGGTTTTTGAGGATCCACTTGCAGTTTTTTTATATACCCCTGTAGTGGTGCCAACATGGCAAAACTGAATTTCCTAACTCTTAATGTTATTACCTTCTTATAAAAAAATTGGCAATTATAAATATCATCACATATATTTATAATGAATTTATTTGTATGACTGGGAAGTTTCGTTCATATTCGCCCTGCTGTTCCTATTCACCCCATTTTACAGTACTTAATTTCTATTAGTCAATTCAAATACAGCCAATTTCAATGTTAAAAAATTTATAAAAAATCTTTTTTTGTTTTGGTTTATCATTTTCTGGATACATGCATCAATGTTTGGAAAGCCAAGTGGAGTTACTTCAGATTTTTAAAAATATACATTGAGCAATGTACTTTTTTTTTTTTTTTTTTTTTTTCACAAGGTATTTATTAATGTAATTTAAAAAGTTCAATTTAGCAACATAAAAGTCTATTTTCAAACTTTTGGGGATTGGGATTTTTTTTAAGTACCGATCAGTTTTGAGTTTATTGTCATTGGATGGTGGATTTTTAGAAGAAAAGTGACCTAAATTATTGTTCTTATAGAAAAAAGATCCCTGAAAATCTTCATGCTAGTATTGAATTTGGAAACACCGACTCCTAATTTTGTGATAAGCATGCACTGCTGCACTGAGAGACTTTTTAGAGATTTCTTAAATTTAAAAAATAAATGTTGTGTACAGACAAATAAAATAATTCCAGTTGAAGTTAATCTCAAATTTGACATAAACCCAATGAATTTTGATCCGAAACTTAAAAAGTTAGTCTAAAATGAAAGAAAATTTATGCTATATTTTAGAGCTTTAAGCATCAAATTAAGAATTATTTTTAAAAATTACATTACATAAAATTCTATTTTTAAATCTTTTATGAGTTCAGTAAAATATTTAAACATTTATTCAAATAATTTCTTTAAAACATTGTTGGTAGTAGTATATCAACATAAAAAATGCAGATATAATGGCTTTAGAACATAAATGTAGAAGTTTTCTAGAACTGAAACTTTCCACTCCTTGTATTCATTCAATATCAAGAGAGCTGAAAAAATACGAGTACAAAATAAATTATCCAATTCAAAGCATCTTTGCTTTGAACAACAAATAATGCTTTTTTTAACATTATAAAGTAACATATCTAGAACTCTTTCTCTAAATTATATTGCTGCCAATCAATATGACAAATTATTATTATTTTTTTTTAATGGTAATTAAAAAAATTCTCAAGGTATATACGGTTAATTAATGTAAGCATGGAAAAATACTACAATTGTTTGATCTGAAAGAACACTGTTATTTCTATTAGAAAATTTGAATTGAGCCTGAAAAGTAAAAGCTTAATCTGAAGCAAAAATACTATAATCCAAAGCCAATGTAAAACATTCATTCAATATCAATAAAGCTGAAGAGCTATAATTAGAAACTAAATTATCCATTCAAAAATATTTTCACTTTGTTCAACAAATAATGTTTTTGAAACGTGATGAAGTATCTAGAGTTCTTTCTAAATTATATTATTGCCAACAGATGTGACAAATACATTTCATTATTTTTAAGGCTGTGTACTTAAATAAAAACAGAACCATTATAAAAACACTTTCTGTCTGTCATCTATCACAACCATTTTACCCATAAACTAATGAACATGGAAAGTTCTAGTTGAATTCAATTAAAACCTTGCAGGAAAATTATAATGACCCTAGGACCGCATAGTTTTTGAAAAAATTGCTTCTTCTCTTTACACAGTACATATTTTGATTTGAAGGCATTCAGCAAAGGAGTTGATAAGGTACCTATTGTCAGAGAAATATAAAAAGATTCTTGATAATAATTGTAAAAATATATATCAGTAGTTAGCTGAGATATTAATACTTAAAACATGGACAGTTTGCATATACATATTAATTTTTTTTTTTCGCCGAAATTAACCTTTATACTATATTAATTTCCTTATAACAATATTCCGTACTTAGTTCAACTTATTAAATTAAAATCTTGTTTCTAGATCTAATCTATTAATCTTTATGGTAACGATATAAATTCTTAACTCACCTTAAAAAACATTTATTCCAGTATGCGTAAATTTAAAGGATGGCTCTAAATTAAAAATATTCTTAATTAAACTTTATTTCTTAATATTCCAAATAAAACTCATTTTTTCTATGCTTTTATCAACCCTTTTTAAGAAAGTCTTATTAAATTTATTCCAAAACCATACCGTTCAAAAAATATCATTATCTTTATTTATCTATTTATTTATTTTTCCTCTTTCAACATTCAATATGTGTGCATAACAATAAATTCATTTCTTTTCTTTTTCTCTTAAAATTATCGTCTGCAAAACTATATCATTTGCATGGATATTTGAAAATTGAGTCGATTATAAATTGGTTAAATAATATTTTTTTTAAAATAAAATTATCGTCTGTGGAATATAGTCTCGGCTCTGGGCATGAGTTATGTTTACATAAAAGAATGATGGTTTGAGAGCAAAGAATGTTCTAGAATTTTCTTTTCAGACTTAAGAGAGGAAGCCTTGAGGTGGTAAGAAAGATTCTTGGGTTTTCTCTTCCATGAGTACGACTGGTTGAAGTAAATGACTCTTGAGGAGTTTTAGGATATTTTGATATATTTCTGCCGTTATAATTAATTATTATTGATTCATAATAAAAAAAATTATGACTGTCAATTTTTTAAAATAATGTTGGTTACTAGAATAATGAAATACTAATACAGCAGAAAAATACTTATAACTATTAAATAATAAACCATTTTTAAGAAAAATTCTTTAAATAAAACATTGCTTGTGCATTCAATATAGTTTAGTCATAGGTAAAATAATATACATAATACATAATGTGCGATAAAACTAAAACAAACCAGTGTGATTAAAATCTTCCTTTTGTAAGATAAACCATACAAATTATTTTGTATGTAGTCAACAAAAGATACAAGCTAGGATGCTTCCATCCATCTTGGCTGAGTTATCCATGTATCCAAATAATGAGGTTTGCACTAATTGTTGAACTAACATGTGATCAAATTATCCTGAAAAGTACCAAAGATCAAGGGAGTGATGTGGATTTGTCTCTTTTATTGGTCTGTTTACATTTCTGAGGTCAGATTTTTGCTTTTTGGTCATTTGAATTTTAAAATACCATTATAACAACCAGTCAAGTGCAAGTATTACTCACATACATTAATTCCGTAAAATAAATGTATGAATTAGCAAATGGGCATTGAGCAAAATATATCATTAAAGAGGTTTCCCTTTCACAGCACGGAAGTCACGGCCAGCGAGGAAAACAACAACAAAATAAATAGATGTAGAGGATCCAATAAATTACTCATTGGCTGCTGTAAGTTCATTTATTAAAGTGTAGTCATGATAGAGGGAAAAGCTCCTTTTGCAAACGATCTTTAACCGAAATATCCAAAAAAAGAAAAAAAAATTCCATGAAAATTTTAGTAATAGAAGTAGTATAAAAAGAAATGTATGGAAATTAATAAAACAAATAAAATAAAACCTAAGACTTTTTTTTTTTTTTTTAAATAATGTAGATATTTTTAGTTAATAATGTCAAATTCAGATAACAACTAGAAAGTAAAATAAAAATCACTTTTAGTTCATATCATCCTTTGGAAAAAATATTGTATAATTTGGACAAATAAGTCTTCAATATATGTATTTTTTAATTATTTAAAAATGAAATAAGATAATATGAGGAACAGCCTTTACATGCACATGCATGTAATGATTTTGTATCAAAAGTGCATTAAAAAGAAATTTTTGAAAGCAAACTGAGAAGAATTCTTGAAACTAGTAAAATTCTGATGTGTTAAAAGAAAAAAAAAAGTAGAAATTGTAACAAGGGAAATGATTAAATTTTGAGAAAAAAATGTATAAGCTGGCAATCTTTAGGCAAGATTCCAGAACAAATTGCTAGCATCTTAAAGTAAACTATCAGACCCATTTAAGAAATCAGTCAACAACTAAATTTTGTTATGTTAAAAAATAAGGCTGTTTTGTCAAACTTAAAATGAAATGATTAATAAATTAATTTCTCTAGAACAGAAATGTCTGAATTCTAGCAAATTTTTGTCAGTTTTTTTTTTTTTTTACAAAAATGATAAAAAAAATATTTAAGCTTTATAGAGTTTATAGAATTCTGCAGCTTTCCTACAGGATGACATCAGTGTCTATGGGATCTCTTTTAGAATTTATTAAGAAAAATGAACCATGAGCCAACAGATTTCAACTGAAAACTTTTGTATGTGACAAATCTATTCTACAGGATAATTCATAAAAAAAATTGTTTTTTTACTATAATGTTATCATATTAGCCTATTTTTGATACAGAAAATTGCAAACATATTGATTCAAGAATTTCATCATGGAACATGAAAATTTATGCAAAACTTCTACACCACATGTGCTTATTAGAAAAAAATCTCCTAATCAGTGACATTTTCCTAAAACAGGTTTATATTTTTTACCTACATCTTAAAATTCAAAGAGACTCTGTACATCAAACAATTTTTTTAGCTGTTAGAGCATCAGACAATATTGTTTCATGTTACTTCAGCACCTCATAAAATCATATCTATAAGTATTATTATATGAAAAAAACTTCAATACCTTACATATTTGTTTATCTTATGTAATAATTAATATATATAATTCTAAATTTTACTACACCATCCTTTTAATTTATTCGCTGCATGATGAAAAAAGATAGGCTTAATTCTCACATGGTTTTTAATAAACTTTTGATTTTTTTCTTTTTTTTACTATTAACCCTGGAATGCTACTTGGGATGCATCCGTATCCCATCATTTTTCCTTAGATTTTTTCTCTGTTTTAGACGTGTTATTTAAATTTCAAATTAATTTTGAAAAAAAAATTGTTTTTTTAAATCTCTTTTTTATTTTAGATACATTGTGGCACATAGGCATCCTAATCTGGCATCTGTAACATTTTAGGATAAAAAAGAATGACTTTAAAATAAAATAATTAAAATGTATGCATTTTTGATGAAAAGAAAAAATACAAATTCTAGTCCTATCCTGTTTTTCTCCCACTTTATAGTGGACAAATATAAAGATCAGATTCTGCTTAATTGAATTAGCAGTAAAGATAATACTAAATTTCAAGTACATGTAAAATCGAAGAAAAAATAATGAATTATCACACTTAAAATTTTTAAACAAAGTTTCTAATACATTGCAAATGCAATCCTAAATTCTCTTATAAAATAGGAGATATAAAGATCAATTTGAAAAGTAAAACAATAATAATAAACATTTAACACAGACTTACAGCATTTTAAAGGATGTAGATGAACTGGAGCAAATGTGTTGAAAGATTGTATTCAGCATGATAGACAGGTGTTTGTGAAAACAGCAATAGTTAGTAAGTAAATATAAGGTTCTGAAGAATTTTTCCAGCCTTTTAACTTTAGGTATATGTTTTTTAGTATTAAAATTCCATATTTTTGTTACGTTTCAAGATCTGTAACATACTGAATCATTCTATATATTGAACTTTGACTTTTATTGATGGAAAATATACCTGGAAAACTAAATACAGTACTAAATACTATCTCAAATTTGCACAGCTGGGGACCAGAGGTTGTGCAGATTTCTGGTCATTGTTTTGTTAACATTTTTGAAACAGTATATATTGCAAGCATTTATTTTAATATAATCATGCAATCTAACTTATAATACATGCTTTCAATACAGTGAAATATTAAAATTATTAATTAAAGTAATAAACTAAGATGGTAAAAAAAATAATTAAAAGTAAAGGTATAAGTAAATAATAATGTGTAATTAAATATGCATAATAAAAGATGAGATACATTTTCCTAGAATTATTTAGTGAAATTTCCTCATAAAAGCAACCTATTAATTTACATAAAAATCAAAGTAAGGAAGTTTTATTTCAGGTTTAGATAGGCTTAATAACCAGAAAAACTTGATTAATACATAAATACCCCCCCCCCCCCATTTGGTTAAAAAATTGTGATTATCCATGAAATTGGCAATATCTTGATTATTATTATTTTTCACAAATAAATGAAAAAACAGGAGTTCAACCATATTATCAAGAATTGCATATTTAAAACGCATACAGAATAATATAAAGCTAAAAACTTCTGTAATTTTGCCCCTATATCTGAACTGAAAGTTTCATTGTTTACATCTATCATGATGTTGTGATTTCAGAAGGTTTACTCTATATAACAAATTAACACCTTGTAATTGCCTTTCTCATTGCTAAAAAGTAAGAATGATTAAAATTTTAAAAACAGTAAAATAGTTTTATTTAACTGTTGCCATGGTTCAACTTTTTGTTGAGTTATTTTCAAAACAAACTTTTGTCTTGAAAATCACTATGTTGGCTATTTTTAGTCTTAAAATTATTTGAAAACTGAAATAGTTTTATTAAAATCATATGATATCAAACTTTAACAACAAATGAAACTACACAAATAAAATTTAAATAGAAAAGTTTATTTTTAAGTACCTTTCTTAAAACACACTTTTAATGTTAAAAAAAAAAAATCTTAAGAATGCTCGATTTCCTCTTGCCTTTTCTTTGTTGTAGTCTCTGAAAAAAAAGAAATAACATACGCATATGTATAACCATTAATTATAAAGCAATATATATCGCACAAAAAATTGGAATTTGCAGAACTATAGTATAATCATCAAACACCAAATACTATAAGAACTACAAATAAAGTGTGTGGTTTCATCTTCGCATCAGCCACGGAAAAAAAAACTAATACGAATTTTGGGTTTACCACCATACATAAAACTAAAATAAAATGGAGAAAAAACATTAAAAATAAATAATAACATTATTAAAATGAATAGATAAGGAAAAAATGTAACAGACACTAATGTTTAGATTTGTAAAAAAAAAAAAAAAAAAAAAAAAAAAAAAAAAAAAAAAAAAAAGGGACATAAATGTAAAAAGAAAAAAAAAATTGAAATTGATTTCATTTAATGACAATACTATCCTAAACTCAATATCTTAATGTAAGATAAAAGAAGGAATAAAATAGATAATGTATGCATTTTATAGACTTAGAAATAATATTTTAGGTTTTGCCTAAATTGTTGAAAGTAAGATTCAAGTTAATAATTAACATTATTTATTAAATTATGTTAAAAGATTTAATTAATATAACTATACAATTATTCATACATGTGTTAATTCAACATCCAGTGTAAAATGTATTACAGTAGACTCCCTCAAATTGCACAGCTTGGGACCAGAAGTTGTGCGGATTTTAGAATTTTACGGATTTATGGTCATTTCTTTGTTTACAATTTTTTAACAGTATTTTGAATGTAATTAATAATACAATTGAAACTATCATGATTGTTTACAACATAACAAAATATTAAAATAAATAATAAACTAAAATAATAAAAAATAGATAATTTTTAAAATGATTAAAATATTAAAAGCAAAGGTCAAATTAATAATCAATAATGTATGAATAAATTTTCATTAGAAAGATGAAATGTATTTTTCCTAAATTATTCAATGAAACTTGCTTCATCAAAGTACATTACTGATTCACATCAAAATCATAAAATAAGGAAGTTTTATTTCAGGTTTAACCAGACTTAATAATCAAAAAAGCTTGATTAATACATAAATATATTTGGTAGATTGTGATTACCAATAATATCAGCAATATCTTGAATTTTTTAGAAATAAATTTATTCTTCCTTAATGGAATAAAAAAAAAAATGAATTCAGTAATATAATATGAACATAAATTAAAATATACATGGAATTGATATAAAAACTAAAAAAAGTCAAATTGTGTCTCTGTATCTGAACTGAATGTTTCATTGTTTACATCCATAAATTATGTGCAGATTTTAGGCTTGCAGATTTGAGGGAGTCAACTCTATTGCAATTTAGAAAATGCTCACCCCCTCAGTTTATATATATATATATATGAGCCACCATAAAACTCCAAAAATAAACCTCTATCCAAATATAAGCTCCCTTCTCCAATTTTCAACAAATTGCATATTTCAAAAAAATTTTGTTTATAAGCTCCCCTAAAAAAGTCTTTAGTTGAAATACGTTTTCATAACTGATTGATGATGAATTTTTTACAATGTCAATTAGTGCACTAGGGTTAGTTTTTTTTGCCTTCATGTTCTGTTTGACATTTTTTAGAGTGCACTGTCCTTTTTATTCTATGGGCTGTTGCACTCTATCCTATATAGACATAGAAAATGCATTTGGCCCTTTTTGCAAGTTTCTTCTGTATAGTTTGTAATTAAAAAATAGTTTACAATTTATTTATTAATTTATTTTTGCTGAAAAAACATGTGGCATTTTATGTAAAAAAAAAAAAAAAAAAAAAAAAAGAAGTCTGTGGTTTTTTTTTTTTTTTTACATAATGAAATATATTATCCATTTGAAGCAGATGAACTGATAACATTCGACTTCTGACATACGCACAGTAACATTTGATTTGTTTTTTCCTCTATGGTTCTGAATATACACAATGAAACTGCAAAACCTATTAGGTTGCATACAATTTTTATTATTGTTTAAATTGTGTCATAAAAGATCAAAAAGACAAATTCCTAATGATTATCGAACATTAAGTTTGAAGTCATAGTGGTTGTTTGATGTCTTCAGAATCCTGAGCACAAATTTTCACTTTTTTTTTAAATGCCTTTATTTGATGAAATTAAGTTTTCAAATTTCTACCATATACTGGTTAGTATTTAAAAGAATGGAAAAGGACCTTGGAGATGCCTCTGGAATACTGCACTCATGGATTAAGGATCAATTATTACCAATACAAAAAAAAATGCATTTAAATCTTTTTTTTTTTTTCATTTGACACAAAAGTGTCTATAACATCATACATTTTTTAAAGTTTTGCTTTATTATTTTAAAACTTAAGTATAAAAAAGTTATGAGATTTTAGCATAGAAAAATTTCAAATTGATATAATTGAAATTTTCTAAATGAGCTAAGATTTCTGATCTTTTATAACATATTAAAATAATCTTAAAAAAAATAAAGAAAAGAAAATTATACGAAAGCCAGTAAATATGCATGTTGAATTATATTAATATGATCAAAACAGTTTGGGCAAAAATAAAACAATTAGATCAAAAGTTCCTAACCTTCAATATCCCCCCCCCCCCCACACACACACACACGCACATTCAAACTATAACATTTATCTCTTATAAGTTAAAAAGAGAAATGTATTTATAAGGAGGAACCAAACAGAGCCTTAACAACTAAGCATTTCACATTTTTTTTAACTTATCAAAAACATGAAATGTCAGCCACAACTCTTTATTATAATTCTGTAATTAGAACTTTTTTTTTCAATACAGACAAAAGATTTGTTTTTTCCTCCCTGCTCACCCCATCGATATGAAATACATGGACAGCTCATCCCCGTTCACCTTAGCCTTGAAAAGTGGGGTCGAGATGTATCATGTGTGCTCAGTATTTAAGTATGCAAGACCTACGATTTTATGCTCTTTGGCACAGGGATATTAATTCACAGTAAAATTATCGATGCTAAATGATTAACATAGATGCATATAAACATTATAAAACAAGACTATATTTATCTTTTACAAGTGAGAAAGCAAAAAAAAGATGAAGTGGTATCTTTTATAAAAAAATATCCAAAAATAAATTATAAGATAAGGAATTAAAGACAATAAATTAGGGAAATATGTTAATATATATATATTGTAATCTTCTGTTTAATTGAATATAAGTTTTCATTCTGAGTTTAATTTGAAAATGCTTTATAAAATGTAATTAAATATTTCAGAGTATTTAAATTTTTATCAAATTCCTCTTTGCTTTGTGGCAAACATATAGAGTTATGTTAAAACCAAGAGAGACATAAAAAAATTACCCCCTCCCCCTCATCATCTCAATTCGATAGAGAATATTCGATAAATGACACACACAAAAATAAATAAATAGAATTAAATGTTAATTTTCTTTTTTTTTATATGTATAATTTATAAGTATGTGAAGATCATATACGAGTATAAGTTTAAAATCATCCAAGGGAAAAAAAAATACAGAAAAAGTACTTTATTGAATATTTTAATATGCAAGCATACACTAAAAAACACATTTTTAATGTATTATTGCATGAATATAAATTGTCTTACATTTATTGCAATTATTGTTTCAAATTTTCTATAATGTAGCAAATAACATTTTAAAATATTTGAGAATAATACAAGGAGTAGTACTTATAGAAAAAATTACTTAGGGGCTGTGCAAATATAACATCATCAACTTTATGGAAATTTTGGAGTCATTCCTCCCCCACTTTCGATAACAATGTTAGCATCCTTCATCTTGCGTTTGTGCATTATGCGCAATGAAACATCTTCCTCAAACATTTTCACTAATTAATTTTTAATCAAAAGAATTTTATATGCTCATATTTGATACTATATCACAGATTTAAAAAATGAAAAATAAATTCTATAAAAAATATGCAAAATACTGTTTGTCTTAACTATTTAAAAACTCTGCATTTCAAAACAATGATTTAAGACAATCTTATCTTTACATCATCTTAATATTATGAATGAAAATTTTAAACTTACGTTCATATTTTTACAGATATTTTTCCTATTAATTAACTCAAGCATTAATTTTCACAGTTTTTTTTCTTTATGAAAAAATGAAAGTAAATCGTTGTTTTCATCTAAAAATCACGATAATTTGACGACAGAATTAAGATTGTTCCATTAATTTTTTCCATATTCAAGTAAATATATATATTTTTTTGTAATGATAATTCTAGAAAACTTTAATAATAATAAACTTTTAAAATGCATCTTTAAAAATTACTTAGGGGCTGTGAAAATATAACGTTATCAACTTTATGGTAATTATGAAACCCTCCTTTCCCTTTTGATATCATACATCCTCTCCCCCCCTCCCCCGTCAGTAACGATATCATTATCAAAGTGGTTATAATTTTGTTCCTTTGTTTGGAGTAATATACAAAATTGGTTAAATTTATATTTTACATCCTTTATTGATGCAAATGAAGAGAAGTTTAAAAAAAATATTGCTTTATTCAATTTTTTTTTAAGTTATTTAAAAGTATTTTATAATAGCTTTTTGTTACATAATGCATTCAACAGTAATAAAGTCTTATTGAATTCCCCCCCCCCTCCAAATGGAGGACAGGGGGGAGAAGGGTCAGATAGAAATTCTTATCGATAAAACAACAACATTCTTTTCTCTTTCATTTATTAGTAAACACAAGCTTCATTTCCAAATACACTTCACATATGGTTTCTCGATCTGTGATTATATAGATTTTCACATATGAAGATTATTAGAAATGTCAAATACTGGGGTACACCATATTTTAGAATTCAATAATTTTATAATAATTTAAGGATTTTAATAATAGCTTTGTATTTTCATAAAAATAGACAACAGACTATAAAAAGATAATATACTATTTTGGAAAAAAAACCATGTTACAAATAAAAAAAGACAATTTGATTGAATCAAAATGATATCGATATCAAAAGGCAAACCCCCCTCCACCTAGAGATATCTTACGATATCATGTGCCAGACCCCCCTAAACCCCCCCCTAAAATATTAAGGTAATATATGCACAGCCCCTTATATGTGATCATTACAAATAATTTGAGAAAGATTTACAGCAGTCATAAATACAAATAAGTACATTACATAAGAGAGGAAAATTACAAATTGGCGCAAAAAATGTCGCTAAGATGTAAAACAAGAGCTTCTCATTTATTTAAATAAATAATAAAGTTATTGTGATTTAAATCTTATGTACTTTACACAAAATAAAAAGACATGTATCATCGTAAGAAAAAAATTGTTTAAAAAACTGATATACTTCATTTACGAGGCAAAAACCAATCATTATCAATTAATACAGGGTGGCTACAGAACTGATGAAATAAAGTTCCCTGATTTTTTCCTGATTATCTATGTCAGATTTCCTTGATTTTTATTATTAAAGAACATATACGATATTTTTTTTATATATAATTTTTATAATATAATTTTTTTTATTATTTTTTTAACGTACACTGCTTTCTCATATAACACACTTATCCAGTTTGCAAATATCTCTTTTGGGTGGAAAAAACAAAAATTGAACAGTATTTAGTTATGAGAGGTGCCAAGTATTACAATTTATCTGTGATTACTATGGATACGCAACAAGTTACGGTGTTCTGGGCATCGGATAAAAGAAAAAAATTGCTAATTTCTTCAAAGGATTGGTTAAAATAGCACGAATTTTGACATAGAAATGTGGAAGAACATGAAATTGTGTCAAACGATTGTACGGAAAAAAAAAAAAAAAAAAACGCTTATTTCTTCAAACTTTTTCAAAATAAATAAATAAATAAATAAAGATTGTGGAAAAGTGCAAAATTACTCCTAAAGATCTCGTAAAAAGTACAAATTTCATCCAAGGCTTGCGTAAAAAAATGCAAATTTTGTTAAAGGTTCAGGAAAAAGCAAGAATTTAGTGAAAAACTTGCAAATTTCATCTTAATATCACAAATAATGTTCAAATTTCGTCTAAAGAGCACAAAAAACACAAAATGCATTAAAAAAATGCAAATTTCATAAAAAAATCATGAAAAATATTCGAATTTTATCAAAAAATCACAAAAAGCATAATTCATCAAAAAAAAAAAAAAAAAAAAAAAAAAAATTCCTGAAAAACTTGTAAATTTTGTCAAGAAATCACAAAAAAGTGTACATTTATACAAGAAATTGCAAAAAACGTGCAAATTTCATCAAAAAATTGCCAAGATTGATGAATTTTGTCAAAAGTTTGCGAATGAACTAAGTTTGAGACAATTTAGCTTTGATGCAGATACCACTTGGCAGCAGTGTGGTTTTATGTCTCTTTATCACATCTTATTATTGGTTTAAATGTAGCCTATTTGGAACTAAATCAATACTATTGGTAAGGTGAAAACAAAAATATTTTGGCAGAGAGAAAAATTTTCCCGATTTTTGAGTTTTTTTTTTTTTTTTTTTTTTTTTTTTTAAGTTCCCAGATATTTCCCTGATTTTTCCAGATTGATAAACTTCCCTGATTCCATGATTTCCAGATTATGTAGCCACCCTGTAATAACACTGTTTCAAATCACAATTTTTATTATTATTTTAAATAAAATAAATTTAAAAAGTAAATGTAAGACTTTCCTATGGAAGGTTATACCTCCTCCTTTGACACATCTTGATTTACATCTGCATGCACTGAAATATATCAACGTTATTAATAAAAAAAATTAAACGGTCAAATTGTTTTGCAAGCAACCCCATGTAAATCCAATGGATGGAAACTGCGGTCAAACGTCTTTGGGAAAAAATCATCCCGGTGTCACATGACTTTATGTTGGGGTCAAAAAGAGGCTGTCATTTCTCTCTCCATGTTATCTCATCTCAATGGCTCACCCCAGTGTCAAACAACATATTTCATGGTTGCATTTCTTTTTTCTTCACAAAATGGTTAAAGAGGCTTTTACATTTAGCAATAAATTTATAACACTGAAAATTTTATAATTCATTTTATTAACTTACTATGAGTTGAGGAAAAACTTTGGCCACTAAATTTTCTTTCAATGGTTCATCTTTATCAATCGTAAGTAGCCATTATTTCACATAAAAATGCCATATTTTTTTATTGTGTAGGAAGCCCACACTAGAGCAACAGGTAACTATATCCACTTCCTTTACTAATTCTATTTACATTTTTTTTTTTTTTCAGTTGATTATATATAATTAAAATGTGTCTTAGATTAAATATGTCCAAGATAGTTAGATTTAGATTTACCCTTAAGTAGCTTAATGTGCAAAGTTTTCTTCATACAATATGTAGCAGAAAGAATTGAAATACAAGATTCAATCAATAAAGTTGCCAAAATTTATAAAAACAAAAATATTAATAACAAAAAGTCAAACAAGATTGTCCATACAGTTATTCTAGTTTTGCTTCTATCTTAAACTTTTGATTGGAAACATTTTAAAAATTAAATAAATAAATGCATATATAATTTCAATATTTAGTCTATAACTTTTTTCCCCTTAAAAATGTGGACTGTGAATAACTGAGTAAGAAATTTTCAGTTGTCTCCCAAAAAGTCAAATTATTGTCAACCCTGAAGGAGGAGGGTAATAAAAATAAATGCTTATCTACTCGCCTCTTTTAATTATGATTTCAGAGAAATTCATTGAGCTTTTTCCCCTTAGCCTTTTTTTTTTCATTGATTTAATTGAACTTTCTGTTAAATTTATATTTGTCTCTAAATCACAACTGACCACTAATTAAATCAATAATAAAATAAAAAAATAAATAACTTTTTATCAATAGTCTTTCTGTCTTTCAGTTCTAAATAAGAAAATTACATTATAAAATTTTTATACATAGATCTAAAGTTTGAAACAAGCAACAATTATATCAATGTTTCAGAAAATTAAAAATAATCACTAATTCATTTGTATTTAAATATGCAAGTTATTTTACTACATAATATTTTACTATGCTTACATTACATTGCATTTATAAGATTGTTAAGATTTAAAATTCATTATCTTTTCATTTTAACATTTGTTCATTTATTAATAAAAATAGGATCAAGTCATCATAATATAATTTGTAGAACAATAATATATATTGTTTTTATTTCATAAAATAAACATTTTGGAATATCAGCATTTCTGTGAAAATAAAAAGAATTGCTTTAAGTAAACAAAATATACATCATTCTTAATGAAACAATTAAATTTCACTGAAAGTGTAAATAAAAAAAGAGACTATACAAAAATTAAGTTTAAGAAAGAAATCAACTTATTTCTCGAAACCAAAACTACACAGAAGACATTTACCAATATGAAAAAAAAGAACAAAATCTTTAAAAAGATTAGGCACTGCATTTTTTAGAAAATGTTTAGCCCTTTCACTTAGGAATTACTGTAATTTTGCACATATATGCCGTGGCTCAGTTAAGTCTTTTTCAGACCAGAAATTTTAGATAAAAAAAGAGGTGAAATAAGTGCTAAGCAAAAGTAAGTCACATTTTATTTAAAATAAATTCTGGGAGGTAATTGACTTATCCGGCATGTGACGGATAAGTGCAAAATTATGGTATTTAAAAAAATTCTTCTTTGAACTAATATCATTAAAATGCCGTTTTAGACTGTGTGCGAAAAAGAAATTCTTGCCTGAACCAAAACTGATGTTTAATATGTACAGTGATGTGGGAAGGGTAAATACTCAATGGATACATATTTACTTTTTGGATAGTATCTAGTTATTTACCTAGGCTTTACCTCATATTTTGCTATAAAATATCAGAAGCTTAAAAAAGTTCTTGAAATCATAGGTTACATTCTTTTAAATAGGATAGCAGCTTTCAGTTTAGTTAAAGAAAAATCCCTGCATCTTTTTTTAAACGAGTGGAATAGCAAATGTTTTCCATTTACAGTGTTCTGATATTTTAAGAGGTTAGTCAGTTAATATAAATATTAAACAAATATAATTGATATAGTGAACTATCAAACAATATAACCATTTACATGCAATATTAAGTTAAATTTTAGATTTTTTTTTTTTTTTTTTTTTTTTTTTTTTAAAGAAAGAAAGAAAGAAAGAAAAGATTTCTTGTAATTGCTGGGAAAAAGTAAATGGGAAAGCTACTTGCAATGTCTTAAATCTTGAACACTTAAGCTATTTCAAAGTGTGTTTTTAATCAAGATTTTTTTTTCTTGAAAATTTTTAACATTAAAATAAGCATTTATAATACTGAAGTCTCATAATATCAAAAAAGTTGCTCTTTAAATAAACTATAGAAAGAAGCTGTCAGTACCCAGCAATATGGAAAAATGAAAAATTATATACATTAATGTTCACAAAAGAACCAATAAGATGCATTAATTCTTTTAGAAAGTATTAATTAGAAAATTAATCTATGAAGGGAATCATTATTCCTAAGAACTATAAAGAGTTAAAAGTATAATTATTATTATTATTATTATTATTATTATTATTATTTTTTTTTTTTTTTTTTTTTTTTTTTTTTTTTTCAAATTACAGCAGTTATTGTAGAAGGTTATCAGCTTAAGAAGAAAAAAAAAGATGTGATTTGAATTTGTATATATGTATAAAAATATGGTGGGTGGGTGGGCTCGATTTTAATTTTTTTTTTTATGCTAAATGGATCTGACTGATCTGTTTCTATAATTCATTTTTTCGATTTGAACCAGACTTTTCACCATAAAGTAAGTTAAATAAAAACCAGAGAGAATTAAATTAAGGTATGAAAAAGAACAAATTATTTAATTTTTTTTTTAATTACAATTTTTAAAATGCGGTAAAAATGTGACAAAAATAATTTTTTTTTATTTATTTAAAGAAATATATAAAAAATTAAATTGAAACATTGCTATATTCTTAAAACTATTTAAGAATTATTATTAAACATAAATGCATTTTATATGAATTCCATAAAACATAAAAATTTTATGCAAGAACTAAACTATTTTTATGACATTAGCATGAATGCTCTAAATGTTATAGGTGTAAAAAGAGAAACAATGCTGAAAATTGCTGATTCATAAGTAAAACAGTAGCTTATAAACTTTTCAATATATCAGCATAAGAACAGTCCACTTCCTTTGAATATTTAAAACATATTTAAAAAAAATTGTGATAAATGAACTATTATTTATTATGACAATTTTTCTTACAACTTTTACAAAAAAGAAAAAGTTTTAATTTTTCTTAACACTGCCAGTTTTTAATTTAGTTTTATAAATTTTGGAAGAAATGTCTAATTATTTAAAAAGTTCCAGGATCATAAAGTTCATCATGTTCCTTTAACAGTAAAGTTTTGAATTGAAATGTTGATAAGAACTGATGTTTTAAAGGCATATAGGTACCTTAAATGTATATGTCAAATAGTTTTATATAAAAATTCTGATTTTTTTTTTTTAAATCATGGTTGAGTAAAATTTTAACAGCACAGGAAGTTTAAACCAGTTGAACTAAATGTATCCTTTCAATATAATGAAAATAAGATTCATTTAGAATTAAAAAAGCAAAATACCTAATAAACTGTCTATATAAGTATTACCAGAAATACTTATTGAAAAAAAGAAAAAATCTCATTCAGGGCAAATTTACAAAAAGGAAAAAAAAAAAAAAAAATCTGTCTTCCCCACCTTGGAACAGTTATTTTAAATCTAGTGATAAAAAGGTGAAAAGCTGGTCAAAAAACAAAAACATTTTAAAACCCAAATTGTCATGGAAAAAAAAAAAAAAAAAAAAAAAAAAAACAAAATAGCCATTTAACTAGAAAGTATAACTTTTTAATTTATGTTTTTCAAAAATAAATAAATAAAATGATAATAATAAGGTTAAGGATCATGTTCATACTGAAGTTGTACCAAGCTTTCAATTTTACAAGATGAGCACCTGATTTTGACATCATATTTAGCTTTTTCGGTAAATTTTATCGTACGAAAATAAGTGGGAAAACCTTCAGCTAAACAGTTTAGTAATTATAGGGTGGTCACAAATATCTAATGTTAAAATACCTTGATATTTCCAGGTTAGTGTTAAAATAATGAAATTTTAATAGATAATGTCTTTTACAACATTACTCTAATACAGTCATTACTTATTAAAAGTTTTTATTTAAAAAAGAAAAAAAAAAACTAAATTTTTGCAGAAAGCAAAAATAGACATTGTTTGATCTTGTGATACTGTAAAAAGTAAGATTGCTGTCATATAAATAACTTCTAGATGAAAGCTGAATAAAAAATTGCTGTGCATCTTGGTAATGAAAATAGAAACAAACATCAAATAAGAATATTTAGTACTAACAGTTAAAAAATGTTCATTAAAAAACGTGTATGTTATGTCATCAAGAATTTTTTTATCCAATGTTTTTTCTGTATTTTTAATTATATTTTATTTTACTATTTTTTTAATTATTTCATTAATTTAAATAACAATGTCATTAAACAATGATGTCATGAAAATAAAACAGAAAAACAATGTTTGTAATGATGTTTTATAAAACTAGGGGAGACTGTCCTCTAGTTTTATAAACTTCCTATTGGGAACCTACGCTTTCTAATTCCGTTAAAACATCACAAATTATAAAAATAGGCTAATTTGATCGGCTTTTAAAAGATTGCAAAACATTGAACCGTACTTACATAATTATATTTAAGTGGCTATTTCCCTGTAAACGGGTTTCAATTCATTTGTCTTTGATTGGAGGGAATTTTAAGAATAAATCAGCTGCTGTTAAACACCTACTGACTATTTACGAATTTCATAAATAAGACCAGTTAAACAGTGAAATAGACAGAGTCTTTGCCTCTTAAATATATTGAACAGTGGTATAATAAAAAAATAATTAAGTAAGGCATTTTAAATGTATTGTTTAAATATGAAATAGTTTTCAATAATTTTTCCTTTCTCTATTCAGCATTCACATAAAAATATTTTTATTGTTTGAAAGAAACCATAATTTGTACCATCTTAGTCTCACAACAATAGTTAAAAATATCATATTAAAATATGAAGTAAATGTCACATCTAAATATTTCTTTTTAATTTTAACTGTTTTGTAATATTACTTGGTTATTTTAAATATGAAAATAATGTCTTTTATTTGCTGCTTTTAAAGCATATTAATGAATTTGTTTATTATTTAAAAGTGTTCTTTAACTTTTTGATATTCATGTGCAAATACTTTTATGTCTAAGAATAGAAAGGAAATATTTTTTATTTCCGCTGCCTTTGAATTGGCACCAATAGTTAATAAGATCACTTAGAAATGTGAAATGTCTTGCGTAAATATAATTTTAAACTGTTTCAATATTATTGTTTGGCTATTTTGAATACGAAGTATTTTTTTCCATTTATGGCAGTTAACAAATTTTAATGAATTCGTTATTTTAATCTTTTCTTTCTCTTTTAATATTCACATTAAAATGAATTTTTATAACATAATTTTCAATATTTCCTGCTTCTACGTAAAAATTATCATTTGAAAGTTTTTTTCTGTTTGTGATAGGTGTGTGTAAACACTTTCTTTTAATATGAAGGAAGTATTATTTGACCATATGGCAATAATTTAAAATAACAACCTTTCCTAAAAGATGCAAAAAAGCTTTCTCAAACTGCTGAAAATTTGAATTTAAAATAGAAATAAATCTTCAGAAATGAGTCAAATAAAAAAAAATAAAATAAAAGCAACCTGCACAATGGGAACTTCTAATGTATAAAATGGTCTAAAATGTTTAAATTTCTATAAATAGTTTTTGCTCCTATAAAACTTCGTTAATGGAATGATTTTGACCAAATTTAACATTAAATATCTCTTAAAATAATTATTCAATTTAAAAGTTGTCTGTATCGGCATATTTATCAAACATTTCTATATAATACTCCCAATTTTCATATTTTTGAGTGAAGTAGTTTTCTTATTATTAGCGAAGAAAATCCTTAGGTCACAAAAATTTCATTGTCAGTGGCAGTGTCAAACATTTGTTAACTTTTTTTTTTTTTTTTTTTTTTTTTTTTTTTTAAGAATAGAGAGATAGGTTATGGCCCTGATACCCCATGGCTCCAATTATCCCAGCTTTCCTTATGCATATTAAAATACAAAATTTAATATTTTACATGGGCTCTCTGTCTAAAAGAATGTTGTCTTCCATCTAAAATAATATTAAAATAATGTATACATAACATTTTTTCCTGACCAAAACCTATCAAATTATAATGTTTTTAATTTTTTGAAAATTCAATATTTATCATTTACCTGTACTAAAAAGTATTTTTTACCGTTTCTAGTACTAGGAAACACTGAAATTACATAACATTCATAATTTGGTAAGTTTTGCTCGTAAAGAACAGCTTTTATCATTTGCTTGTTCATTTTGTTCTTCATATAAAAAATTCGACTTTCTTCTAAATATAACCTAAGGACTCTATAAAAATTAAATTTAGTATTCTGCTCTGTAAAACAAATATCAAATCTAACAACTTTACTTAATTTCTATATTTTTTATAATCAAAAATATGTTCCATTCATCAGTGGTTTATCAGTTAAATGAGCAGACATCTATTTTGAATCACTTAGCCAGGTATATATCACTTTGAAGGAGAGGACCCCCTACCCCGCCCCTCCCGAAAAAAAAATCAAGCCAACGGACCCGAGTAATGGTTAATCTGCTGCTGAGTAATACCCACATGTAATGTCCAAAACTCCAACCCTACTTTTGGCAACATGTTTCTATGAAGAACACAATGTTTCAATTAACTGAAATGAAGAATTATTAAATATTTACCTTATATGAAAAAAATTAGCCTGATATGCAAATGACAAACACTAACAAGTGACCATTTAAAGTTTTATTACACTGTAACTACGACACGAAAATGGTTATTTTGATTAAATAATGATCATCGTAATCAGTAAAATTGATCTAGATTTTAGAGGAGCTATTCCCGATTCTTGCCCTTTCAGACGGCAATCTACATTCGTAATCACTTTCGAATGTCTGAAAGATGCAAAATGGCATTTCTTGTGGGGATAAGAAGATAATAATGTCCAAGAGAAAACATATTATTTAACTCAGCAAAATTTAAATTGAATGTTATTAAAAAAGCAGAAGATGTTGAAAATGACTTATAAACAGAAACTGTAATAGAACTATCTGTATTCACAGGAAATTCTACATTTTAAATATAAGATTCAATGTTAAAAAGTGTTTGTATTTATTTGTATGTAAAAAGTCTATACCTGTGGTCGCAAAAGATTTTTAAAAAAAAATATCTATTTCAAATGACTGATCAACTCAATTCTGCAATAGAAAAGATTGGTTGATATAACTAAATGCTATAACTGGCACTTAACTTTTGCATACCATCTTATTAAACTTCATTTCTTGAGTTTGTTTTTTGAACTCTTAAATGATAATTGCCTCAATAAAGAATTTTTTTTTTTCAAAACTTGATAAAAATGTTGATGGTCATTGTTTTATGTTATTAAGAGAACATTTCCGTCAAGTGAAAAGACTTGCTCGATAATGCTGATCTTACAGGAGAAATTTATAGAGATATCTCAATTGCTTTCATATATTTAAAATGATTTGATAACTTTAAATGATTGGATTTTGCATTGGATAGCTAAGAACAATTTGAATGCAGGCTGTTATAACCTTCTTCGATTTTGGTTGCAAATTTTGTTTATGAGGATGCTTTCACTTTCAAAACTGGTTCTGAAAATGATAGCTTCAATTAAAAATATTTGCAATCAAAACTGAAAAAGTAGCCTTTGTATAGATTAATTCCAGCAATTCAATAATAAAAACATATATCTTTTAAAAAAACTGAAGTGCAACCATGATCTCTATATAAATTCCATAGGATTAGCATAAGTGAACGAGCCTTTTCACTTGACAGAAGTAGCCTTTTAATTGCCATAAACAAACTGCATTTTTTAAGAGACAAATTTTATGCTAAATATTGAGTGTTTTATCTTAATTTTATTTGTTTCTAAGATAACTCTTCAATGAATCAGTGATAAGGCCATGCAGAGCAGCTGCTTTAAGGGAAGGCAAGGCTGGATCTGATATTATGGAAAATATAAGAGCTTTACAGTGTTTGAAATCATTACTTATCCCCTTGTTTGAGACCAGAAAAATTCAAGTGGACCACTAATTTAAAAAGTTTAGCAGTCCAAAGGACCTTTTTTCCCTCTCTTTGACAGATAATTGTAAATTTTGCTTTCGTTGAGGATACCATTGCAAAATACAAATCACACAATTTTATTTTATATTAAAAAAATATATAAATAAAAAGAAAATTTTCTGCTTTAAACTTCACAATTAACTGAAATAAATAACCATCAATAAAATATTTAATTTAAATTTTCTAGTTTTTGTTTATGTGCTGCTTACTAAATTTTTAGAAAATTATAACTATACATTTAATTATGCTGAATTTTTTGGATAATTACAAAAGAAGTTCACTTTACATTCCAGGAGAAGGGGGGGGGGGGGAACATAAAGAATTAAAGGTATTAAATAGAATTTTATGTAGCAGGCCAATTATAATGTCCGCACTACGCATCCTTACTGGTCCTTGCGACCAGTGACTTTATTCTTCTTTTCAATTCTTCCGCTGGTTTAAGACCTGTTTTCTCAGAAACTACATGACTAATTTTGATGAAATTCTGAATCTCTATTCACTGGATTATGCTCAATATTCATAGTAGCTATATTTTATCTGCAACTAAAACTTTTTATTTTAGAACAATAGCAACATATCAAAATTTTTCCATTTTTTTTATCCCCCCCCCCCCCCCAGAAACTAAACATTTTTAAAACGGTCTACCACATATGATCTTATATATTTGCTCTATGACACTTTTTTTTCCCTCCCAAAATCTCTTGAATACTTTAGCAGTTACTGAGGTTTTTAACTGAAAAACACAATTTTTCAGAAGGTTAAAAAATTAAGCAATCTTAACTTAGGTAAAGTTCTCCACAGTTTTATCAAACATATGAATTAAAGTGTGTAGTTACATATAATGAAAGAGTAGAAAATGTTAGGGCAAAATTAATGTGAATGGGCATAGTGTCCCAGTCATGTCTTCCCTTAATAAAACCCAACACTCTTCTCTCAAGCAAGAGTTCACAGATTCATTTACTTTCTTCTACTGTTATATTGTTCTTTCAAAAGAGTTTATTAAGTTTTAAATGAAATAATAAATGTATGTTATATTGATATTACAACCAAAAAACATCCGTAAGTATTTTGCATAAACCAATAAACATTGCTCATGATAAAATTTAGTTAAAAACAGATTTTCATTTTTGCCCCCATAAATCTACTAGAGCCTCAAATGAAGTTTAAAAGAGCAAGATAGCTAAAAGAGAAAAAAAAATATCAGGGTAAAGTTTTTTTTAAAACTGTAGCAGTGATTTCCTTTCACAAACTAATAGATACTCTCTTCAGTCTTCGAAAGATTATTAAAAATTATTACAGTGAAACCTCTAAATAAGGGACACCTCTATTTAAGAGACAAAACTTCCAGTCCCAGCCCCTTCATATAGGACGTGTAATGTATTGAAAATGAGATTAAAGGGGCTGGCTTTTGCATTTCAGATAATGAAGTTGTCTGTGATGAAAATGAAAATACAGATTTTTGTGAACTTATCGAAAAGTCAGATAATCATGTTGATACAGAGGTATGTGTGCAATTGACAAGCATTTATTTACCGATAATTTTGATTCGACTTTAGTGCGTTTATCCTCATTAAAAGTAATGCTGAAAATTGTGAGAATGATTCTGAAAATGGAGAATCAAAGAAAATTGGGAAATAATGAGCTTCACAGATGCTTTAAGGCTGTTCTCAAATCCAAAAGTGCAACTTTTATGACATAAGTTTTAATTTATTTTTATTCAGAAATGCTTGAAACTAGCTGGTGTTGTTGTTAAGAAACTATGTAATCAAACAGATTCTTATGGGTTCTTTTTTCTCAAACACAATAGATTTTTTAGAAAATATTGCCAATTAGCGCGTTTTGAACCGAATTTCTTTGCTAGAGAAGAATAACTACTGAAGAAAGGGTGACAAAATCTTTGTCAAGTGATCAAAACACTTATAACTCAATAGGTAATTTATTCAAAACTTTAAAACACAGTTTGATTCCAAATGGCTTCCATAGTCTGGCATTAAAATTTTATACTTTTCTGTCAAAAAATGAATTTGTGAATGTTTCAACGTTTTCTGCTTGTTGGACAGACAGTTGAGAGATTTGTTGCCTTAAAATACACAAAGAAATTGATATTGAATATTTTATTTATAAATACTGCTGATAATGAAGAACTAAAATTTATAAGTATGATAAATGAACACTTGAAAAGTTTATGGTAAAAGAAATGACATTTGCAAAACAATCACTTTTGATTGATTACTTCAAGTAAAATTCTTTTAAATGTTTTTACACTTTTTACATGCACGCAGTTTGTACAAAAAAAATACAAATCAATACTTATGCAAAATATTTAATAATTTAGTAATTAATTGAAAATTTTAATTTTCTATTCTTTTTGTGCTTGATTAATGTGATTTATAACATTCAAATACATTTAAACTTTACCTTTAATGTTTTGTTATTTTTATATCTTTCTGGACGATTAATTAAAAATAATAATAAAAACTCCAAATAAAGGACACCTCTGTTTAAGGGACAAAAGTTCTGGTCCCCAAAGGTGTCTCTTATTTGGAGGTTTTACTGTATTATTACTAAAATTCAAATAATAATAATAAAATACTTCACTTTTACATGGGAATACAAGCAAAATGCTATTTTTAGCCTCCGATGCTATTTCTTTCAGACAAGCTAAAAAATGTTGTGTCATCAGCCCTACATTTTCTACTGAACCGATTTTGATAATTATTTTTTTAAATGAAAGCTATTTATTTGTAGTTGTGCCCATTTTAGCTATTTTTTAATTTATTTCCATTTTTATGTTTTATTTTTAATTTTAAATGCTTTTTTACGATATTTCTTCAAAATGGTGGCAACTTAGTTTAGCTTTTCTCTCGATAATAAAAATTTATTTTCCAAACTGATTGCATATAATTATGCAATTGAAAGAGAATTGAGGTAAAAAAAAATATATATATATATATATTTACTGAGAAATAATATTAATAATGTAAATAAAATAACAGAAAATAATTTATGATAAAAATTAATGTTTAAAGCAAAATAAGAAAAATTTCAAATGAGGAAAATGATGTCATTCAGCAACCAGATAAATGGGAATTACAATATTATTACGGATGCCTTTTTCATATTACTAATAACAGTAACTTTTAAAAAACATTTGAAGAGAAAATGATGTCACTATTTAAAACATCACATTTTTACTCATAACGATATTACATTTCAATATTTCTTTTCATTATGGACTCTGAGATTGAGATTTTACTTTCAGATGACTTCAGTTAGTTAAAATAATGTCACAGTAAAAATGAAATTAGTTTTTTTTTTAAATAAAACTATTTTTCTGTGAATGCATATAAAATAAAATTTCTGGATTTCGCCGGAACTCAGAACTGAAGATGTGCGAATATTGTAACTGGCAAACTTGACATTAAGTTTAGAAATATATTTATTATATATTGATTCAATAATGTAATTACTTTTGCTTTTTTTAAAAAAAACCAAATCGATCGGGTCTTTTAAACATTTCATTCGTCGAATTCGACGGGATTCCACTCGTTTTATTGTTAAAATGCATTTCCCTTTTCTCAGAGTCTATAAAAAAGCATTTAAACTAAAGAAAAAATCCTTTTTTGATGAATCTAGTCAATGAAGAAGTAACACGTCGAATTGTATCTCTTTATTATTCCGCAATTAAAATGTCTCAGAAAGAAATTGCTAATCAATTGGGTATTTCACGCCGTTCTGTTTGCTATTATATTGATAAACATAACAAAAATGAAGTTACTTCATTCTAAACGGGGTCGCCCTTCTAAAAAACCTCTATTGATTTTTTTTTTCTAATCGGAGGCTAAACTGAATTCTGCAATGGCAGAATCTACATTGAACTTGTTTTATTTTCTTCTCTGATTACTTAACAGAAAAAAAAAAAATATATTTCTTAGCTTACTGAACAGCCACCTCCTAAAGTGATGTAGCTGGGGACAATCACACCGTCTCCCATCAAAGATATTAGTATCTTTACCTAAAATATAAATAAACAATTTTAATTTGCAACACAAATGATACAACTTTATAAGAATAACATAATTTCATTTAGAAATATTTAGATTACATAATTAAAGTGTTATATAGAAAATTGAAATCATCTTTAATTTAAATATACATTAACAGTTATACCTTATGTTGAAAAAAATAAACGGCACTGCATTGTGAAACTTTCATGCTACCTAAAAATTTTATCAAGAATTTCTGATTATAATCAGACATAAGAATTTTAGAAATTTCAAATCTAAATCAACTTGTTACTACTTTTTAAAATACCCAACCTCTTATGTGATCTTTATAGTAGCATAACTTTGAGATTTTTATTAATAGCACTCACACCAATAAAAGTTATTCTTTAACTTAATATTACAAAATATTTTTGCATTGGAAACTAGTTAGATCATAGAACTTTTTAATACTTTCTTTTTTACCTAATAAGTAACTACACTAAAAATAAATTCATTTTGAAGATAGTACCTCCAAATGGTATATAACTGTGGTTGCTAAGGATTTAAAAAAATATATATATCTATTTGAAATGAGTGATCAACTTTTATGGCCATTATATTCTATAATAGAAACGATTGGTTGATATTACTGAATGCTATAACTGACAATTTTTGCATACCATCATAATAAACATCATTTCTTGAAATTCTTTTTTAAACTCTTAAATGATGATCCCTCTTTTTACAACTTGATAAAAATCTTGAAGGTCAATGTGGTATGTTATTAAGAGAATACTTCAATCAAGTGGAAAGACTTGCTCATTAATACTAATCCTACTGAAGGAATTTATAGAGATTTCTTAATTGCTTTTCAATATTTCTAAAATGATTTGATGCTTTTAAAAGACTTGATTTTGCATTGAATAGCTAAGACTAGTATGAATGCAGGCTGTTATTTACTTTTTTAATTTTGATTGCAAACTTTGTTTATGAAGATGCTTTCACTTTCATGTTTGGTTTTGAAAATGATTACTTCAATTAAAAATATTTGCAATCCAAATTGAAAAAGTAAAAAGTCGCTTTTGTACAGATTAATCCCAGCTATTCAATAATAATAAAATATATCTTTTAAAAATACTGAAAGGCAATAACCATATCTTTATGAATTTCTACCATAGGATTTGTGTTAGCGAGTGAGTCATTTAACTTAAGTGAAGTAGCCTTTTAACTGCCATATATAATCTGCACTTTTAAAGTGAAAATTTTATGCTGAATATTAAATAGGTTTTATCATAACTAATTCCACATTTTTTAAGATAACTTTTCAATTAATCAGACATGTTCATCAACATGCCTGATAGGTCCATGCTGAGCAGCTAATTTAAGGGTATGTATTATCTTCTCATATACAGCTTATGATACATTTCTAGAAAACACTCCAGCACATCTGCTATTGCATTTTTTTTTTTTTTTTTTTTTTTTTTGGTAAAAGATAAGGCTTGTGTCTTAAAAAATGGTATAGTTTTATGGATGAAATATATCACATTTTTAAATTTTTAATTTAAAATTTTTCCATGTTTCCAATAGACACTTGCAGATACAGTTACGGGTGCTGTTGGTTTTGGATTAAAAATGGGCTAGTTTTATCATTTTTATGTGTTCAATTTTTTCAGGGTTCCCAGCAAAACATGAATGGCAAATTCCCTGACTTAGTCTCGAAAAATTCCATGACTTTCCCTGACCAAATCTCAAAAAACTCCCTGAACAAGCAGGTATACAATGAAATTTACTACTTATTTCCAGAATTCTTTCTTAAAATTAATGAATTTTTTCTGCAATTGTTTTTTTAATTTCTGAATTTTCTTTTCCCTGATTATTTGACGAATTTTGGGATTTTTTTTTCAAGATTATTTGATTAATTTTGTATCATTTTACATTTTTTCTACAAAAATTTTTCATGACTTTTTAGAAAATATTTGTAAATTCCCTGACTTTCCATGACTACTATGAAATTCCATGATTTTCCAGATTTTCCATGACACTGGGAACCCTGTTTTTATATGTTATTATCTCGCTAATAAATTCAATAAGGAATAGATTTTAGATGATATTACATAAAATATCCTTCAATAAGTCTTTGTTTTAATGAAATGCTGTTTTATTTGGACAGGCCATGCAAGAAAAATGTTGTATATTCCAGCGACCCTTGGCTCCACTTGTTGCAAGACAGGAATATACCTATACTTCTCATCAGGGGGAGACTACTCCCCACAAGAGTAATCATTCCTAAAAAGTGACTGGGTAAGGGGATCTAGCTGATAGGTGTAGAATGGTTCTCTTAGTGTAATTCTAAAAACTCCTGTAAGGTATAAGAAAAATTGTTGATTTCAATATATTTATTTAGTAGTATTTCATTTCAATGCATTAAATTTAGTATGAAAAATTAAACTTTTAAAAAGGATTAATAAGTTAATTGAACATTGAATGTTTGGTTCTGTATTTTGAATCATTGGATTGCATTGCAAAAATTGAATTGATTGCATTAATTGCATTATGATATCATCTTAAATAGTTTTTGTTTATTTATTGTTAATATTACAACAAGCTTACAAGAAATGCATGGAAAGTGATTTTTGACTTTTGTTTAATTTTGCGCTGGAAATGCAGTATTCAATTAAACATTAATGTTTATTTGGGATTCAAGCGGTTAAAAATAAAACAGGCGCGTACCCAATATAAAAAAAAAGGGAAGGAAAAAAAAGTAAAAAAAAAAAAAAAAAAAAGAGAGGAATTTTATTATGAAAATTAAATATTTAAAAAAAAAAAATACAGGTAATTTTAACATAAATTTTACACTCTAGGAAGAAATAGAATAATTTATTTCTGAACATTGAACTTAAAAAAATAAACTGAAGATTTTGCAAGACAAATTCAAAAGAAAGAATATATATATTTTTTGATTGATTATATTATTATTTTCATTGTTATTAATTTTTAGGCTTTGTAAACAACTTTCTTAATTCTGCAAACAAATGTGAAATTCATTGTTCTACATTTTAGCAAAATGACTAATGCATGTTAATATTTATGTCATAAAATTTCTCTTGGAAAAAAAAAAAATATATATATACAGAATAATAATAATAATAATTAAATTGTAAGATAATTGCAACACTTCTAGCATAAAAAATGATAAATTTTCACTTTTGAATTGTAAATGACTTTTTTAAACTAAATTTAAATTCAATGAGAAAAAAATACTTGCTATAAGTTAATTTCATAACATAAAGCATATGAAATAAGCAAAAATAAATTGCTGCATACAATTATTGTTATTATTGTTAATTTTGAGGCTTTGTAAACAACCTTTCTTAATTCTGAAGGCAAATATAAAATTCATGCTTCTATGTTTTAGGAAAACGACCAATGCACATTGACATTTACATCATAAAATTTCTTCTTAAAAAAATAAGTAATAATAATGTAAATTAAATCGTAAGACAATTGTAACACATCTACAATAAAAAATTATAAATTTTCACTTTTGAATTGTAAATTACTTTTATAATAAACTTAAGTTCAATGAGTGGAAATTATTCTTGCTATAAGAGATTTTCATGATATAAAGGATATTAAATAAGCAAAAATAAAATATTGCATACTATTATTATTAATTTTTAGACTTTGTAAAGAAATTTTCTTAATTCTGTAAACAAATATAAAATACATAGATATACAGAGTCCATTTTTCTTATGATTTCCAACCAACAAAAAGAAGGAATTGTTAGGCTGCTGAGAGATAGTTTTATTTTCCATTTAGCATATGGAGGAGCATTAGGTAAATTTTTTGTAAAGACACTTTGAATAATTTTACAAATTAAATATGAATCAATGCATATATATTACTGAATTCGACAAAATGTTTATATCTGAAGGGCACACCAACTTTTTTTTTCAACCCAGCCCAGCAGGCCCATTTAATTTTTTCCGGTCCTTAAAATTTTTTTTTTTTTCAAATTCTGCTGTTTGAAAGTTTGCCTTAATTTTGTCGGCCCAGCCCTATGTGCATCTACTATAAACTCATTGTTTGGATAAAAAGCAAAAATGTTTCATCCTAATATAAGAAAATGGTTCAATGTCTGCAAATGAATAAATAATAAAAGAATGCTTAAAATTTATGAATAATTTTCAGTCTAGTGATTACATCAGAAATTTGGGATAAGAATTTGATGGTTTTGTTGCTGTTTAAAAAACTGAAATGAAATTTAAGTTGAAAAACTTAGCTTACAAAACACGCAGAGGCATGAGATATTTTACAAGAAAGTTGTGAGAAAACATACGCTTAAGACACTTTTTAAAAACAGATTTTTAAAAATTTAAACCAATTCTAAAAAAAAAAAACCTGAAAAAATATTTTTTACTCATTTTCAAACATGAAAGCATGATACTTGCAGGGATGATTATTGAAGTGATGTGTAATCGAAACTTTTTTTCCAATACATAAGTTATATCTTAAGTTGTAAGAGATTTTTTGTCTCAGGGTGGCAGATTTTTCCTCTCTTATGCTGTTGAGTCCATAAGTGTTCATATTCTTTTCCTTGAAAAAAAAATTTATATATATTTATATGTTAAAGACCACATTCTGTATATATAAAGACTTCCTTTTCAAAGATTTTATAGTAGTACTAGTATTGATATGTTTAAATTCACAGTTATATGAACTAATTTTGTCACACGAAGAAATTCGCAAGATAATATTAAATCTATGGGAGCGTTCATGACAAACATCTTGCTTGAATTTTATCACTTTTTTTTCTTCCATGGAATATTTGAGATCAATTTCTAATGTTGTACTTCTGTACTTTTTCAGGTTTGATTGCTTTAAGATTTGGATGCTTTTATTTTTGGAAAACTGTTTGGAACCTTTTCTGAAATTTAAAGTAACCTCATTAGAACAAATGCAACCAAATACGAAAAATTAACAACGCAGAACATTAGATATCGACCATTCGCAAGCTGATAAAAAACCTATGGTAGTACTCTTGACAAATAGTTTGCTTGCACTCTATTACTTTTTTTTTTTTTTTCATGGGATACCTGAGAACAATATCTAATGTTGTGCTGTTGCACTTTTTTGGGTTGCTATTAAACCTACAACAGTGCCATCAAACAGAAAAAAAATTGTTAAATAGCCTGTATGAATTATTATTATTTAAATACATTTTTTCATTTAGCTTATACAATCATATAGTGTACCTTACTTTATTGTGTAGGAAAGTGGATTTGAATAAGACAGGGGATCAAAGCCAAAAAATGTTTATATTGTCTACAATCATAAATAAATTAGACTTTAGTTTGATAAATTGTATTACTGTGAACATTAAACAGATATAGTTTCAAAACAATACATATTACAGAAGATTACAATATTACACAAAGTGTATTTTTCAACAAACAATGCAAGTTTTTCTGTTTGAGCTTTAAAGCAATTAATAGATAAATTTAAAGTTTTACAAATTTTTGCATGCTAAAATGACAATCTCTAGTTATAGTTATTGATATAAAAGAAAAAACTGACAATATATTTAAAAAAAAAATATTTTAAATATTTTTATGCAACTAGTGATCTCAAAACATTTTATTGGCAGAATTTTTAAAGTGTACAAAAGATAAATACTTAACATTAGTTAATGTAATAATATATTGTTACTTTTATTGTAGCTATTTTAACCTGCTCAGCCCTAATGTTGCCTGGAGGCGGCACTAAAAAACATCCTTTAAATGAATTTAAATGCTTCTGAAATTGATAAAATTACATTTAGACTTTTAAAATAAATATATACACATTAGAAGCATCGATATATAGACTATCTATCTTTGGAGATATTTTATAATAATTTTAAATTTGTTTTTGTAGTGCCACATAAAATTTCTTCAGGACTGAAGAGGATAAGGTAAAAGTATCTCTTGTAAGTATATTTATTTTTTGTACAGAACTACAAACCAATGTTTGCTATCTTTAAAACATCAAAATATTATAAAATATGTAATCAATATTGTAAAAAGAATTTACTTGCAAATATTTGGCATATATTTTTTATTCTAAATACTTTTTTTTTTTTTTTTTGTATTGATAGATTTAACTGATATGATACACAGAAACATTTCCTCTCAATATTATCCCATAGTTTAGCCAGTTAAACACATTAGCAATATAACTGTAAATTTGGGAAGAAATATAATTTAAAAATATGTCAATTTTGCAGAAATTCTCGATTTAAGTATTTTATTTTAAAGCATTATACAGCAAAACTATATTCTAAATGTTAGATTAAAAATATTTTATTATTATACATGGCGACACATAAATACTGTGACACGATGAAAATGTCTATTTTAATGTTTTATGTTTTTTTGAGCTATATTATTATTTTATCTGTGTTCCTTGTGATTGTTTGTTAAAGACTTGCTATATCCTCTAATATTAATTCACTGTTTTGCAGGATAAAATGGTAAGCAAAGCAGAACATTTAGCCATCGACGTGCGCTTAAAGAGGGGGAATGCCAATTTTTGCATTTGCCAAGGCTCTCAAATTGCACCGGGAACAAGTCCATCGTGTCAGTAAGCCAGGGGCCTGTACAGACTTTTCTCACAAGGTCCTGTTTTTGTGAAATTGTGAATTTTTTTCTTATATTTGTGAAAATTCTAGTCAGAATTTTGAGAATTTAAAATTATCGATGTCTTCAGATTCTATTTTTCATATGATAAAAGCTAAGTAATATGCTGTTTGGTGAGTTCAACTGCTTATTTACAAGCCAGATTTTATTATTAATTGATTAAAATTGTGAAAAGTTCAATTTGAAAGTGAAAAAACTCTGTGAAAGGTCTCTTTAAGAGACAAATAATTTTGTGAAGGGTCCTGTTTTGAGGTAAAATGTTTTGTAAAGGGTTCTGCTTGGGGATAAAAAAATTCCGAAGGGTCCTGTTTTAAGATAAATTATTTTGGGAAGGTTCCTTTAAAGGATCTAAAATTTTCTTAAACATGTCCTTGGTTAAGCGTTTTAAGGAGACCAGATGTATCAAAGACAGTCCTAGAAATGGAAAACAGTGAACTAAAAGCACTCATTTCTCAGAAACATGGTTATGAAGAAGATCCATTGAAATTAACAAAGGTGCACCCAAAAATTGACCAATAGAAGAACAATGTCAACCGTGAATCCAAGTGCAAACTTATAAAAAAGAAAAAAAAAAAAATCTGCAACTTCTTCCATATAAACTAGTGAAAGGACATCATCTCATGGACAGAATGAATAGGTCAAGTCTAAAAAAAAAGCAAGATAATAAAGCAGGGTTGGGTTTCTTCCAGAAGAAACCGATTTCTTCCAGGACAGTGGAAGAAACTGGAAAAAACCAGAAGAAATAGAAAAAACTGGAAGAAATGGAAGAAACCACCAGAAAGCAAAATAAATGCTCAAAGTTAAAGTATATTAACTATGTAAAAGAATTAAAGTATAATTACATGAAATCTAAATTGAAAATTTTATTATTAAAAATATTATTTTTGCACAGTTTTTTTTTAATAACAAACTTCAGGTTCAGCAGACATTTTCAGTTGATGGATTTTTATTATTGTAAAGGTTGAGAATTTTTATTATGAATTTTTATTATTATTATTATTATTATTAATTGCTCCATTTATAAAAAAAGAAACTACCTACAAATTGTTTATTTTTCATATAAAAAATATTTTCATATAAATGTGCATTATTTTAAACTGTGCAACACAGTAAATAAATTTATAATTTTTTATGTTTTTCATCGAGCATGAATATCTCAATGCTGATTTTAAAAAGATTAGTGTTCTAAACACATTTATGGGTATGTCAAAATGCTTTTAAACTATCCTGAAGTGTAGGACTTGAAAAAAAAATCTCATTTTTTGCTTTCATCCAATTTAAGTTGAAAAATTGATTGCAGCATCCTACTACTAAAAAACTTTTTTGCTATACTATGTTGCATTATACTAAGAAAAATAAAGATTTTAATGATTTTTTTTAATACTGAGGGTAGATCGAAACAGGTTTTTAAAGCCAAAACCGAATTTAGGTGACCTTCCTATTTTTTGGCTGAAAATTATAACATCCAAAAATTTTTTTAAATAATTTAATTGTACGTTTTGAAGTAATTAATACATATATAAATATACATAATTGAAATTAATTATATTTATAGTATTTATTAATTATATAAAACTGTTAATAATCCAAGAAATTTATTTTCATATACAATAATACATAATTAATTTATCCATGACACAGAAAGATTTCCTAATTCTATGAATTTCATTTAATTAAAAAATATTTTAGTTTTAGGTACATGCATCTTGATTTTTCTTCCATAATGATTTTGTAAATGATCATTTATTATTCTAGAAATTTCTCAAAGAATATTTGAAATCTAATGCAGTTTAAACTAAAAATTTTCTATGAGATGATTGATAAATCATGTCTGATAATTATAAACAATGAAGTTCATTGCAATACATTCATTTGAGCCGATACAGCTCAAATCAATAACTAAAATTGAAAATTTCCGAAGAAAGAAACAAGATTTTTGGATATTCTAGAAATTTCTCAAAGAATATTTGAAATCTAATGCAGTTTAAACTAAAAATTTTCTATGAGATGATTGATAAATCATGTCTGATAATTATAAACAATGAAGTTCATTGCAATACATTCATTTGAGCCGATACAGCTCAAATCAATAACTAAAATTGAAAATTTCCGAAGAAAGAAACAAGATTTTTGGATATTCTAGAAATTTCTCAAAGAATATTTGAAATCTAATGCAGTTTAAACTAAAAATTTTCTATGAGATGATTGATAAATCATGTCTGATAATTATAAACAATGAAGTTCATTGCAATACATTCATTTGAGCCGATACAGCTCAAATCAATAACTAAAATTGAAAATTTCCGAAGAAAGAAACAAGATTTTTGGAAAACTACATGTTTCGTTCTGGCCAAATTTTCGCACTCCTTTTTAGCAAAACTCAGATTTTGGGCGGAAAAAACCCCCGTATTTTTGATTGATCTCTATTTAATATAGTAGTTATTATACATTATTTACATTAATAAAATTGATGTAAATTAAAAGCTTTAATTAAATGGATTTCATTCAATTATTAGTAAAGAATCTCTACTATTTACTAGTTTCAGAAATTTAAATAATAAAAAAATATGTTGGTTGAATTGAAATGGATAACATTTAACTGATTTTGTGTATTTTGGATAAAATTTCTTTTCATTTAGCCAATGGTTGAAGATCTTTAGATAAGTGTTGCATGTGATCTTGGCTAAAAAACTGATGCTATTATTAATTTAACATACATGTTTTATTAAATTTGTTTTGGTCCAGTGAAATTAATTTATATTAGATTATAGGAAGAAGATATTTATTATATCTTACAAAATTGAAAATATATGGTAAATTCTTAAAGAAAAACATTTTCTTCTATTTCTTCCACTTGGAAGAAACCTATTTCTTCTAGCAGGTTTTTTCCACAGTTTTTTCCACTGCAGAAGAAACTTGCCTACCCTGCAATAAAAACCCTGTGCTATGGTGGAACTCTGAACCTGATTCTCTTCACCAATGAGAATGTTTTTGCAATCTAACCTTTCCCGAACTTGCCACACTAACACTAGTTGCTACTAATAAGATTTTTGTGCATCATGAAGGTGGAAAAAGTTCGTAAACTGAAGCCTGTGATGATGTGGGTCAGGATTTCTGGACTGGAAAAGACAAAGCTTGCATTCATCAGAAAAGGCATCAAGATAAATGCAAAGACCTATCAGGAGCTAAATTTGGAAGGAGATGTTATCTTTTGGGAAGACAAGAAAGCAAAAAACATCGACTGGCGGCTTCAGAAGACCTGGGAGCCTGCTCTCAGAGCTAAGAATACGCTGAAGAAGTGTGAGGCCAATCTCTTTAGATTCTGGCTGAAGGACATTTTGCACTCAAATTCCCCTGACTTGAACACAATGGACTTTGCTGTTCGGAGAATTCTGGAGAAAAAGCTTGTGCAATCAAACACAAGTCATTGGACTCCCTAAAAAAATCCCGGACCGAAAACACCCACAAAACAGTCACGGCTGTTTTGAAGAATCTTCAAATGAGCCTAGATGCCTACTTAGTAGCAAGGGGAAATCATTACAAATGATTTTTTTTTCCCCCACAGAATTTTCTCTTTTTTCTTATGTTGAATGAAACAAATTGTTTTGTTCATTCAATGAAAAGTTATGGTCTTTTAATTGCGTCACAGTATTTGTGTGTCACCCTGTACATAAATAACTGATATTACTATTGAATGGTATATACAATTTTTTATTGATTGCCCTAAATATACAGTATTTTTATAGCATATTTATACATATATGTCCTCAAGCAATCCAATACATTAAATAAACTAATATAGTGTAGAAAAAAATTGCAAAGTAAATTTTGAAAAAATCATAATTAGGATCTATAACAATTAGAAAATGTGTTTTAATATTATGTCCCTGTAGCTTACTAAACAAAGGTAAATTTCAAAAGATTGCTTTCAGAACTACACAATATCCCTATTGTATTCGAAACAATTCTGGCTCAGAATCTGCAGATCCTTAAAAAAAAAAAATAAATAATAAAAAAAATAATAAAAAAATAAATAAAATAAACTTGACTAGTAGAATTGAACATAAACATCCCTTTCTTCATGCCTGATAAAGAACAGCTGAGCCACCCTTTTTTTCCTACACCCCAAATGAAAGATAAAGGGATATATATCACAAATCTGTAGTTCTAAAAAAATTGGGTTGCTAAAAATTGAAGTTATTGCTCCACCTGCATCAAGAAGTGTAAAAGTCCATGCCATCTATTTGAAAACACATTTTTTTACTTTCCTGATCATTGCCTTTAAGGGATGACAAGACAGGGTGCAATCTTATAGGAAAAATGCAAGGTTTACAACTCTAGAAATCCTTAGTGGTCTGCTGATTTGAGACCACCAAAAATTCAATTGGACCACTACTTTAAAAAATTTAGTGTTCCACAGGACCTGTAACCTTTATTTCCTCTCTCAGAAAACCATTGCAAAACACAAACCACACAATTTTATTTTGTATATAAAAAAATTAAATAACAAGAAAATTAATTGCTCTAAACTGCACAATTAATTGAAAAAAAAAAACACAAATAAAATATTTAATTAACAATTTTAGAGTATTTCTTTATGTATCGTTAATTCAATCTTTAGAAAATTATAACTTTACATTTACTTATGCTGAAATTTTTGGGTAATTGCAAACGAAGTTTAGTTTATATTCTAAGAGAAGGGGGAAGGGCCATAACTCAAAGAGTTAAAGGTATTAAATATAGTTTTATGTAGCAGGCTAGTTATAACATCTGCAGTGCTCATTCTTACTGGTCCTTGTGACCAGTCTTTTTTTTTTTTTTTTTTTCAATTTTTATGCTACTTTAAAACATTTTCTCAGAAATTAGATGACCAATTTTGATTTACAATAAATTCTTAAATGATAATCAGCTCAATCAAGATTTTTTTTTTTTTTTTTTTTTTTTTTTTTTTTTTTTTTTTTTTTTTACAACTTGATAAAAATCTTGAAGGTCAATGTGCTATGCTATTAAGAGAATATTTCAGTCAAGTTAAAAGACTTGCTCATTAATACTAATCTTACTGAAGAAATTTATATGGATTTTTTAACTGCTCTCCAATATTTTAAATGTATTTGATACATTTAAATGTTTGGATTTTGCAGTGGATAGCTAAGATCAATATGAATGCAGGCTGTTATTTACTTTTTTCAATCTTGATTTTAAATTTTGTTTATGAGGATGCTTTCATTTTCAAGACTGGTTCTGAAAATGATACCTTCAATTAAAAATATTTGCAATCCAAATTAAAAAGTAAAAAGCTGCATTTATACAGATTAATCCCAGCTATTCAATGATAATAATAAACAAAATATATATCTTTTCAAAATATTGAAATGTAACCATGATATCTTTATATATTTCTTCCATAGGATTAGCATTAGCATGCGAGTCATTTCACTTGACTGAAATAACTTCTTAATTGCCATAAATAATCTGCATTTTTTAAGTGAAAATTTTATGCTAAATATTGAATACATTTTATCTTAACAAATTCTACATTTTTTAAGATAACTGAGCAGCTACTTTAATGGATGACAATACTGGGTGCAATCCTAAGGAAAATATGCGAGGTTTACAGCATTAGAAATCCTTAGTGGTCCGCTGCTCTGAGGCCACCAAAAATTCAACCAGATCTCAACTTTAAAAAATTTAGTGGTCCACAGGGCCGGTAACTTTTTTCCTCTCTGAGAACCATTCCTAAAAACGAACCATACAATTGTATTTATATATAAAAAAGAAATAAATAAAAAGAACATTAATTGCTTTAAACTTTACAATTAATTGAAATAAAATATTTAATTAACAACTGTATAGTTTTTGTTTATGTACTATTTATTCAATTTTTTAAAAATTATAAATTTACACTTAATTATGCTCAAATTTTTGGGTAATTCCAAAGGAAGTTCCATTTATATTACAGGAGAAGGAGGAAGGAACATAACTCAAAGAGTTAAAGGTATTAAATAGAATTTTATGTAGCAGGCCAGTTATAATGTCTGCAGTGCTCACTTTTACTGGTCTTTGCGACTAGTGGCTTTTTTTTTTGCTGCTTTAAAGCCTGTTTTCTCAGAAATTACATGACCAATTTTGTTAAAATTCAGTATCTCTATTCACTAGATTATGCTCAATATGTATGGCAGATATATGTTTTCTGCAACTAAATTTTTTTATTTTAAAACAATAGCAACTTTTCAAAAAATTTCTATGTATTAGTTTTTTTTTTTTTTTTTTTTTTTAAACTAATCATTTACAAAACTGTCTACCACTTATGATCTTATATATTTACTGTATAACAACAACAACAAAAAAATTAAAAAAAAAATCTCCCAAAATTTCTTGAATATTTTGCAGTTACTGAGGTTTTTGACTGAAAATTACAATTTTTCACAAAGTTAAAAAATTACCCATTTTTAACTTATGTAAAGTTCTTCACAGTTTTATCAAACATATGAATTAAAGCATGCAGTTACATATAATGAATGAGTATAAAATGTTAGGGTAAAATTAATGTAGGTAGTCATGGTGTCCCAGTCATGTCTTCCCTTATGTGCCCTTATTTTGAAAATCGGTTAAATTGGGATAGTTGTATTTTTTGATTTGCTTGATTCTTTTATATGTTGAAGTAGATCTTATTTAATGAATAATGTGCGATTTTGAGGCCTTGAATAAATTTCCTCTTTTCTATAGAATATATTAAAGTTCGAGGTTGTGAATGCCATTTTTATAAAAAATGAAATCCCAATATGTTTGGAGTTGTATATCTATGGCAAGCAACAACATCCCAAAATTCTTTTGGCATAAACTTGAAGTATAACACTACCTGCTTATTAAAATTTATTTGTTTCCATGGGGCATTGTTATTTTACATTGTTATGTTGCCACAAAGTACAGTCAAAATGACGTTTTTGCCCATTTTCCGCTCTTAATATCTTATTTCAGCTATAATACCCCAAAGTTTTTCTTATAAAATATGAAAGTACACTACTAGGACAAAAATAAATAATATAGTACTGCACACAGATATTGTTGTTGTTAGTAGCTATAACCTGTTAAATATTCAAAATTTCCAAAATCTGCAATATTTAAAGTAGTTTATTTCAAAAAAGCACTACAGTTGGATGAAAAAAAATATGTCACACAATAGTCAAACATATGTACAAAAACATGGAAAAGAAAAAGAATTGGGGCCTCGTGATATTTTTTAGTAAAAAAATACAAAATTTATAAGAAAAACAATATCCATCATCATATTTTTTCCCTAAGAGAAAATGAAACATCCCATTTTTCTTTTGTCTTTCTATGAATAATTGAAAATCTCTTTTTTGTTGCCTCTTCCGAAAGATAAACGGGATGTTTCATTTTCTCTTAGGGAAAAAATGTGATGATGGACATTGCTTTTCTTATAAATTTTGTCATTTTTTTTACTAAAAAATATCACGAGGCCTCACTTCTTTTTTTTTTTTTTCCATGTTTTTGTATGCATGTTTAACACTGTGTGACACACTTTTTCATCCAACAGTGGTGCTTTTTTGAAATAAGCTACTTTAAATATTGCACATTTTGGAAATTTTGAATATTTAACAGGTTATAGCTACTAACAGCAACAATATCTGAGTGCAATACTATATTATTTAGCTTGACTTAGTAGTGTACTTTCATATTCTATAAATAAAACTTTGGGATATTATAGCTTAAATAAGATATTAAGAGCGGAAAATGGACAAAAACGTCATTTTGACTGTACTTTGTGACAACATAGCAATGTAAAATAACAATGCCTCATGGGAAAAAAATTTTAATAAGCAGGCAGTGTTATACTATAAGTTTATTCCAAAAGAGTTTTGGGATGTTGTTGCTTGTCAGATATATACCACTCGAAAAATTTTGGGTATTTCATTTTTCATAAAAATGGCATTCACAAACGTGAACTTTGATATTTTCTATAGGAAAGAGAAAATTTTTTCAGGGCTTCAAAATTGCAGATTAATCATTAAATATGATTTACTTCAACATAAAAAAAATATCAAGGCAATTAAAAAATATAACTATCAAACACCACTTTTTTGTGTCTTAATTTCAAAATAAGGGCTCTTAATAAAACCCAACACTCTTGTCTCAAGCAAGAGTTCACAGTTTCATTTACTCATTTCCACAGGGTATATTGTTCTTTCAAAAGAGTTTCTTAAGTTTTAAATGAAATAATAAATTTATGTTACGAAGATATTTCAACCAAAAAACATTGCTCATGATGAAATTTAGTTAAAATTAGATTTTCTTTTTTTTTTCTTAATCTAAGATAGGAGCCTCATATAAAGTTCAAATGAGCAAGAAAATTAAGAGAAAAAAATATCAGGGCAAAGTTTTTTAACTGTAGCAGCGGTTTCCTTTCATAACTAACAGAAACACTCTTTGGTCTTCAAATAAATCTTAAAAATTATTATTACTAAAATTGAAATAAATAAAAAAATATACTTGATACTTTTACACGGGAATGCAAGCAAAGTACTATTTTTCATTTTATTTTTGGAGTACTTAACAGTAAAGATAAATGTATTTATTAGCTTACTGAACATCCACCTCCTAAAATGATATATGGTGACAATCACAACGCCTTCCATCCAAAGATATTAGTATGTTTACCTAAAATATAAATAAACAATTTTAATTTGCAACACAAATCATACAACTTTATAGGAATAACATAATTTCTTTATAAATATCTAGATAAAATAATTAAAGTCTTATATAGAAAACTGAAATAATTTTTTATTTAAATATAAATCAACAATTATACCTTATGTTGAAAAAATAAACTGCTCTGCATTGTGAAACTTTTATACTCCCTTAAAAGTCTTATCAAGAATTTCTGATTATAATCAGTGAAAACATTTTTCGAAATTTTAAATCTAAATCAACTTTTTACTACTTCTCTTAAATACCGAACCTCTTATGTGATCTTCATAGTAGCATTGATTTGTGATTTTTATAATAGCACTCACACCAATAAAAGTTACTCTCTACATTAATATTATAAAAATCTTTTTGCATTGGAAACTAGTTAGATCATAGAACTTTTTAATATTTTCTTCTTTACCTAATAAGTAATTCCACTATAAATAAATTCATTTTGAAGATAGGACCTGCAAATGGTTAAAATTTCCACGAAAATGTTTAAAATTGTAGTTGCTAAGGATTTTTTTTTTTTTTTTTTTTTTTTTTAAATATCTATTCGAAATGAGTGATCAACATTTATGGCTAGTAGATTCTGTAATAGAAAAGATTGATTGATATAACTGAGTGCTATAACTGGCACTTAATTTTTGCATACCGTCTATTAAATTTCATTTCTTGAGTTTCTTTTTTAAACTCTTATAATCACCTCAATGAAGAATTTGTTTTTGTACAACTTCATAAAAATTTTGAAGGTCAATGTGTTACGTTATTAAGAGACTACTTCAGTCAAGGGAAAAGACTTGATAGTTAATACTAATCCCACTGAAGAAATTTATAGAGATTTCTTAATTGATTTAAAATATTTTGAAATGATTTGATTTTGCATTGAATAGGTAAGATTAAAATGAATGCAGGCTGTTATTTACTTTTTAAATTTTGATTGCAAATTTTCTTAATGAGAATGCTTTCACTTTCAAGTCTGGTTCTGAAAATGATAACTTCAATTAAAAATATATGCAATCCAAATCAAAAAATAAATAGTCGCCTTTGTACAAATTAATCCCAGCTATTCAATAATAATAGAAAAAACATATCTGTTAAAAATACTGAAAGGCAACCACAATATCTTTATAAATTTTTTCCATAGGCTTTGCATTAGCAAGTGAGTCATTTCACTTGACTGAAGTAGCCTCTTAACTGCCATATATAATCTGCATTTTTTAAGTGAAAATTTTATCCTGAATATTGAATGTGTTTTATCTTAACTAATTCTACATTTTTTAAGATAACTATTTAACCCATTAACGCCCGAATTAATTTCTTTGCTAAAATTTAAATTTTATATTTCCCACCACTTTTAAAATCAAATTAGCTTTTATCTAAATTTATCGAGGATTCTGTCTCATGAAAGAAGGTATATACAGTAAACTCCCGCTACAACGATATCCGATACAACAATAACTCCCTGTACAACAATAATATTTCCTGGTCCCAGTGAACTTGCATATAAACTAATGTTAACCTCCCCTCAATATTACGATATTCTCTAGAACAATAAACCCCTGTAAAACGATTTTTCTTTTAAAATTTCAATGTTATTTTCTCCCTTTATAACGATATTTTGATTTTTGAATGCTGAGAAAAAAATTTTGTCATTCATCATCTTTGTAATTTTTCGGTCTGTTTTGTTAACAGAAGACGCACTGTTGATTTTCAACATATATCCATAACGTAAGATTGTTTATTGTTTAGATTTAGATTTTGGGGACCATGTAAAGCCCTTCTTGGAAATGGAAGGGAGGAAAAACATAACCCTTGTTACAGAACATATGCCAAAACGCTTGGTTTGTCATCTTCTCATTACAAGAGGAAGACGTAAAATGAGGTATTTATAAGTAATATTCTAAAAAAGAAAAGTTCGTAGCTTTTTGCAGAGTTGGACGATTTTCATTCTTAATGATTTTGAGTTCTAAACGAAAAACTTCATTTTTGATTTTTTTCTTTTATCAGTGTATTATCCTTTAAGATGGCAGAGCGAAAACAACTATCCTTTAGAGATAAAATGAATATTATCAACGATATTGATGAGGGAATGAAACAGGTTGGTGCAGTTAAAAAATACGGATTTTTGAAATCTACAATTAAAATGTTCCGAAAGAATATCCCAGCGAAAACTGCTGAAAGTTGCCACAAATGAAAACATTGATGATGCTGTTTTAAACTGGTACCAAGAGGTGAAAGCAACAAATGTTCCAATAAATGGACCCTTCTTATGTGCACAAGCACGTAAATTTACAGCAATGCTAAGGAACAAAAATTTTTAAAGTTGTAAAGGTTGGCTAATGCGTTTCAGGATCGTCACGGAATAATTTTTCAGGTAGTTCACAGAGAGGAAAAGTCTGCCCCGATTAATGACGTACTTGAATAGTGGCAAAACAAGACCCAATTGGAAACAAACGTTCAAAAGTAAAAAGTGTTATAGAGGTAAGAAATCGAAACAGAAACTTACTTTTCTTCTATGTACAAAAAGCACATGCACAAATAATATCCAATGTGCTCTAAGAACCTGAAAAGTCTTTCCGTAGAATATAAAGCCAATAAAAAATCTTGGATAAATTCTATTTTTTTTTTCTTTTTTTTTTTTTGAATGGTTACAAAAATTACAGAAAGTAATGAGGAATAGAAAGAAAAAAAATCGTTTTGTTGGTAGATAATTGCTGCGTTCATGCCTCATTTCCAAAATTGCAAGATGTAGATTTTTTTTTTCTTCTTGCCAACTGTACTTCAATTTTACAGACTCAGGATATGGGTATAATTGAGAGTTTTAAGGGATATTACAGAAAACGGTTTGCAGACTTGATGCTTATACATTTTGATAATAAAATAGAAGACCTTTTTAAATCTGTAAATGTGAAGAAAGCATGTGACAATATTGCTGGAAATTGGTGGGAAGTAACAGCGAAAAACAATCGTAATTGTTGAAAAAAGTACAGTTTTTGTCATGAAGATAAAAAATCTCATTGTGATGAAATTTAGTTGAATGAGATCTTTCATATGTTCAAGAATGTGTTTTGAACATCTAAAAATCTTTATCCAAACTTGATAAAAGAAGTGGCAAAAAATCTGGAATTAGCGTGCAAGACTATTAAACAGCAGATAACGAACTTATGGCTTTCACAGGAGATGCTGATGAAGACATTCTCTCTTGAAACTACTAACGGGATAGAAAACAACATGATAGTGATTGGAGAGGATAATGATGATAATAATACAAGTCGATCAAAATCCATACTGTCATCCCAGGAAGCTCTTCAATCTGTGAAGTCTTTATAGACATTTGTTTCAAGCCTTTAGTCGACAAATGAAGAGCATTTTCGTGTACTAGACTCAATGCATAACTTTTTCGTGATTTAATTGTTAAAAGATGAATAAACATACCAAAATATTGGATTATTTTCAATAAAAAGAGTTTTCAGGTATGTGAATATTTCTTTGCTTCTGAATTTATTTAAATTTATTTTGCATTATTTAACTGTTATTATTAACACTCATCTAACTATTTTCTTCTAAATATGAATGTTTAAGCAGTATATACCTTAAAGTAAAAAGAAATACTTATTAAATGCCTAAAATATGTAGGCCCTCGATATAGCAATAACTCCTCTACAACAATATATTTATATGGTCCCTAAAATATTGTTGTAACGAGGTTTTACTGTATTTATCTTCCTCTTTACTGGTGGGAAAATCACTTTCTTGCTGTTTTTGTTACCATCCTCAAAAGACGACGCTGGGCGTTAATGGGTTAATGAATCAAACATGTTCACCAACATGTCTTTATAGGGCCATGTTAAGCAGCTGCTTTAAGGGTAAGTATTATCTTCTCATATACTGCTTATGATACTTTTCTAAAAAAAACTAGCGCATCTGCTATTACAGTGATTTAATAAAAAAATTTTTTGGCAAAAGATAAGACTTGTGTCTTAAAAAATGATGTATAGTTTTAAAGATGAAATATATCACCTTCTTAAATTTTAATTAAAAATTTTTCCATGTTTCCAACAGACATTTAAAAATGGAGCTATGGGAGCTGTTGGTTTTTCGTTTGGATTAAAAATGGATTGGTTTTATCTCTTTTATGTGTTTACTTTTTTATATGTTATCATTATCACTCTGATAAATTCAATAAGGGATGGATTTTAGATGATATTACATGAAATATCTTTCAACAAGTCTTTTTGTTTTATTTGGACAGGCCATGCAAGAAATAAAGCTAAATGTTGTATGATCCTGGACCCCACTCATTGCAAGACATGGATAGAGATGCCCCCTATACATCCCATCAGGAGGAGACTACTCCCCCTTACAACAGCAGAAATTCATCCCCAAAAAGTGACTGGGTAAGGAATCTAGCTGATATGCATAGAATGGTTCTCCCAGTGTAATTCTAGAAATTCCTGTGAGGTATAAGAAAAATTGTGGTTTTAAATATAATTATTTAGTCATACTTTATTTCAATGCATTAAATTCAGTATGAAAAATTAAACTTTTAAAAAGGATTATTAAGTTAATTGGACTTTGAATGATTGTTTTCATATTTTTCATCAATGGATTGTGTTGCAAAAATTAAATTGATTGCATTATGAAATCATCTTAAATAGATTTATTTATTGTTAATATTCAAACAGGCTAACAAGAAATGCATGGAAAGTGATTTTTGACTTTGGTATGATTTTAGACTTTGAATGCGGTATTCAATAAAACATTAATGTTTTTTTAGGATGCAAGTGGTTAAAAATAAAATTGGCACATACCCAATATCAAAAAAAGGGAAGGGAAAAAAAGTGGAAAAAAAAAAGAAGAGAGAAAATTTATTATGAAAATTAAATATTTTAAAAAGTACAGGCAAATTTAATATAAATTTTACACTCTACGAAGAAATAGAATAATTTATTTCTGAACATTGAACTTAAAAAAATAAAATGAAGATTTTGCAAGAGCAAATTCAAAAGAAAGTTTTTTTTTTTTGATTGATTATATCATTTTCATTGTTATTATTAATTTTTAGGCTTTGTAAACAACTTTCTTAATTCTGCAAACAAATGTGAAATTCATTGTTCTAAATTTTAGCAAAACGACTAATGCATGTTAACATTTATGTCATAACATTTCTCTTGAAAAAAAAAAAAAATATATATATATACTGAATAATAATAGAAATTAAATTGTAAGATAATTGCAACACTTCTAGAAGTAGTCTTCTTCACTTTAGCATTGTAAATGACTTTTTTAAACTAAATTTAAATTGAATGAGAAAAAAATATTTGCTAAAAGTTATTTTCATTACATAAAGCATATGAAAAAAGCAAAAATAAATTGCTGCATACTATTATTGTTATTATTGTTAATTTTTAGGCTTTGTAAGCAACCTTTCTTAATTCTGAAGGCAAATATAAAATTCATGCTTCTATGTTTTAGGAAAACGGCCAATGCACGTTGACATTTATATCATAAAATTTCTTCTTAAAAAAAATAAGGAATAATAATAATAATAATATATAGTAAATCATAAGACAATGTAACACATCTACAATAAAACATTATAAATTTTCACTTTTGAATTGTAAATTATTTCTATATTAAATTTAAGTTCAATGAGTGGAAATTATTCTTGCTGTAAGATATTTTCATGATATAAAGTATATTAAATAAGCAAAAATTAAATATTGCATATTATTATTATTATTATTATTATGACTATTATTATTAATTTTCAGACTTTGTAAAGAAATTTTCTTAATTCTGTAAACAAATATAAAATACATAGATATACAGAGTCCATTTTTCTTTTGATTTCCAACCAAGAAAAAGAAGAAATTGTTAGTCTGCTGAGTGATAGTTTTATTTTCCATTTAGCATATGGAGAAGCATCAGGTAATTTTTTTGTAAAGACACTTTGAATATTTTTACTAATTAAATATGAATCAATGCATATATATTATTGAATTTGACAAAATGTTTATGTCGGAAGGGCAACTTTTTTTTTTTTTTTTTTTTTTTTTTAACCTGGCCCAGCAGGCCCATTTAATTTTTTCCGGCCCTTAAAATTTTTTTTCAAATTCTGCTGTTTGAAAGTTTTCCTTAATTTTGTCGGCCCAGACCTATGTGCACCTACTATGAACTCATTGTTTGGATAAAAAGCAAAAATGTTTCATCCTAATATAACAAAATGTTTCAATGTCTGCAAATGAATAAATAATAAAAGAATACTTAAAATTTGCGAATAATTTTCAGTCTGGTGATTACATCAGAAATTTGGGATAAGAATTTGATAGTTTGTTACTGTTTAAAAAACTGAAATGAAATTTAAATTGAAAAACTTAGCTTACAAAAAATGCATAGGCATGAGATATTTTACAAGAAAGCTGCGAGAAAACGTGTGCTTAAGGCATTTTTTTGAAAATAGATCTTTTAAAATTTAAACTAATTCTAAAAAAAAAAAAAAAAAAAAAAAAAGAAAAAAAAAATCTACGACGATTATTTCTTATTTATTTTTAACTTTTAATTAACATTAACTTAACATTAAATACATAAAAGCATGATACTTGCAGGGATAATTATTAAAGTGGTGTGTAATTGGATTTTTTCCCCCAATACATAAATTATATCTTGAGTTATAAGAGATTTTTGTCTCAGGGCGGCAGATTTTTCCTTTCCTTTGCTGCTGCATCCAGAAATTCAATTTAGAACACCAACATTGACAAACTTTTCTGCCAAATGGAAATTTATACCATGAAAAAGCATCTATCTTGAAAAACATCAGGTAGAAGATTTTTTTATTTCTCTATATTGATATGAACATGGAAAAACCAAATTTTACAACAAAATTCATAAAAGGCTAAATTTTCTGTGGTCAACCTCCCCCGCACCCCCCAAAATTGAGACTTTTATTTTTAAATAAATATCTTGAGACTTGTTGCCACAGCATTGTTTAAAAGAATACTTCATATATTGGTAGAAATAAATTATGTGTTTCAGAGCTAAAACTATCCTTTTTTACACCCATGCAAAACATGGATTTTGGCGTCCCTTCGGATTTCATATATATAGATTTCATTTTCAAGATTTTACAGTTGTTTTTAGAGCCCAGGGGAAATAAGCATTTTACCTCGTGAAAAGATGGGTAGATTTTTTTTTTTCAACTGTTTATAATGATGCAAATTTGGAAAAACTAAGTTTTCCAACAAAAATTCTCAAAGCTTTGAGTAAACAATAAAAAACGAAATTTTGAAAATTTAAAAAGTTTCTTTTAATATCTCGAGACCCGTGTTTGTGGCATATCATTTGTTAGTTACAATATTAAAGAGAACAAAATTCTGGACAACTTTCATATTTACAACTTTTTTATACACTCAGTAATAAACACAGTACGCCATTTGAAAAATAGGACAATTTCTTCAGTTGTCTTAAAAACCATGAGAAACATAGATTTACCCCGATTATTCAAATGTTTCCCATGGATTTAATCATGTATGCCACCTTCTATATATTGGTAGCAGAAAATTATGTATTTCAGGGCCAAAACTAGCCTTTTTTTCATTTGTTTCAAACACAGATCTTAGTGCCTCACTTACCCCCTTAAAAAGAAAATTTATCAAGAGAATTTTAGTAAATCTCTCTCATTGACTCAATAAAACCTTGAAAATTGAAATGAAAAGAACTGAAATATATTCCACTTTAAACAGGTTTTCATCATGGCAGGTATAAATGTTCATATTATTTCCCTTAAATAAATGGATATATTTATATATTAAAGACCAGATTCTGTTTATATAAACACTTTCTTTTCAAAGATTTTATAGTAGTTCTAGTATTGATACGTTTAAATTTACAGTTATATGATTGATTGATTGATTGATTGATTGATTTTTGACGTCCGATTATCTGCGCTAGGGATATAGGACCAGGGGGGAATGCCCTTCGTGGGGGTCTTTCTAAGGGAACCTAACCCGTATTTACGCAAGGTTCGAAGAAAACCACGAAAACTCCGAACGGTTAGGCCGACAGCCGCGATTGGGTTCGAACCCAGCACCTGCCGTCTACCAGTTGAGAGGTCCGAACCTCTCGGCCACTGGTGGGGCCCTTACAGTTATATGAACTAGTTTTGTCACACAAAGAAATTTGCAAGATAATATTAAATCTATGGGAGCATTCATGACAAACATGTTGCTCGCAATTTTTTTTTTTTTTTTTTTCATGGAATATTTGAGATTGATATCTATTGTTGTACTTCTGTACTTTTTCAAATTTGATTGCTTTTAAGTATTAGGGCACTTTTATTTTTGTAAAAATGTTTGGAACCTTTCCTGAAATTTAAATTAACCTCATTAAAAGAAATGCAACCAAATTCGAAAAATTAAAAATGCACAACATTAGATATAGACTATTCGCAAGCTGATAATAAACCTATGTTAGTGTTCTTGACAAATATCTCGCTTGCACTTTATTACTTTTATTTTATTTTATTCCATTTATTTTTTCATGGGAGTTCTGAGATCAATATCTAATGTTGTATTGTTTACTTTTTCAGGTTGTGATTAATCCTACAACAGTGCCATCAAACAGAAGAAGATATTGTTAAATAACCTGTATGAATTATTATTATTAAAATACATTTTTTCATTTAGCTTATACAATCATATAGAATACTTTATTTTATTGTGTAGGGAAAGTGGAGTTGAATAAGAGAGGGGATCAATGCACGACATGTTTTGTTCATTCAAGGAAAAGTTATGGTCTTTTATTTGCATCACGCCATTTATGTGTCCCCTTGTAAATAAATAACATATTACTATTGAATGTTATATACAATTTTCCTTGGAATGCCATAAATACCTAGAAATTTTACAGCACATTTAAAGTATCACTATTGCATTCAAAACAATTCCGGCTCAGAATGTGCAGATCTTAAGAAAAAAACAAACTTGTCTAGTCGGATTGAACATAAACATCCCTTTCTTCACACCTGATAAAGAACAGCCAAGCCCAGCCCTTTTCTCCTACACTTCAAAGAAAAGATAAAGGGACATATACGAAAAATCTGTAGTTCTCAAAAAATAGAATTGCCAAAAAAAGGAAGTCATTGCTCCACTTGTATCAAGAAGTATAAAAATCCGTCCCATCTATTAAGAATTTTTTTTTTTCTTTCCAGATATTTGCCTTTAAGGGATGACAAGACAGGGTGCAATCCTATGGAAAATATGTGAGGTTTACAGCTTTCAAAATCCTTAGTGATCTGCTGCTCTGAGACTACCAAAAATTGAATCAGAACACAGCTTTAAAAAATTTAGTGGTCCACAAGACCTGTAACCTTTTTTCCTCTTTTAAAAAACCATTGCAAAACACAAACCACACAATTTTATTTTATATATAAAAAAGAAATAAATAACAAGAAAATTAATTGCTCTAAACTTCACAATCAATTGAAATAAAAAATCATAAATAAAATATTTAATTATCAATTTTAAAATATTTGTTTACGTATCGTTAATTCAATCTTTAGAAAATTATAGCTTTACATTTAATTATGCTGAAATTTTTGGGTCATTGCAAAGGAAGTTTAGTGTATATTCTAGGAGAAGGGGGAGGGGACATAACTCAAAGAGTTAAAGGTATTAAATATAATTTTATGTAGCAGGCTAGTTGTGATGTCTGCAGTGCTCATTCTTACTGGTCCTTGCGACCAGACTCTAATTTTTTTTTTTCAATTCTTATGCTACTTTAAAATCCATTTTCTCAGAAATTAGATGACCAATTTTGATTTATAATAAATTCTTAAATGATCATCAGCTCAATCAAGCAATTTTTTTTTTTTTTACAACTTGATAAAAATCTTGAAGGTCAATGTGTTATGCTATTAAGAGAATATTTCAGTCAAATTAAAAGAGTTGCTCATTAATACTAATCCTACTGAAGAAATTTATATGGATTTCTTAATTACTTTCCAATATTTTAAATGTATTTGATATATTTAAATGTTTGGATTTTGCAGTGGATAGCTAAGATCAATATGAATGCAGGCTGTTATTTACTTTTGCAATCTTGATTGCAAATTTTGTTTATGAAGATGCTTTGACTTTCAAGACTGGTTCTGAAAGTGATAACTTCAATTAAAAATATTTGCAATCCATATTAAAAAGTAAAAAGCCACCTTTGTACAGATTAATCCCAGCTATTCAATGATAATAATAAACAAAATATGTATCTTTTAAAAATATTGAAATGTAACCATGATATCTTTACATATTTCTTCCATAGGATTAGCATTAGAGTGTGAATCATTTCACTTGACTGAAGTAGCCTCTTAACTGCCATAAATCTGCATTTTTAAGTGAAAATTTTATGCTAAATATTGAATATGTTTTATCTTAACTAATTCTACATTTTTTAAAAATAACTGGCTAGTTGCTTTAATGGATGACAATACTGGGTGAAATTGTATGGAAAATATGCGAAGTTTACAACATTCGAAATCTTTAATGATCTGCGGCTCTGAGACCACCAAAAATTCAATTTGAACATTTAAAAAAAAAATTTAGTGGTCCGCAGGATCTTTAACCTTTTTTTCATCTCTGAGAAAACCATTGCTAAACACATACCACGCAATTTTATTTATGTATAAAAAAGAAATAAATAAAAAGAACATTATATGCTTTAAACTTTACAATTAATTGAAATTAATAAACATAAGTAAAATATTTAATTAACAATTTTTTAGTTTTTGTTTGTGTACTATTTATTCAATTTTTAGAAAATTATAACTTTACATTTAATTAAGCATGAATTCTTGGGTAATTGCAAAGCAAGCTCAGTTTATATTACAGGAAAAGGAGGAAGGTACATAACTCAAAGAGTTAAACGTATTAAATACAATTTTATGTAGTAGGCCAGTTATAATGTCTGCATTGCTCATCCTTACTGGTCCTTGCGACTAGTAACTTTTTTTTTTTTTCCAATTATTCTTCTGCTTTAAAACTAGTTTTCTCAGAAATTACATGAAAATTTTGTTAAAATTCAGAATAACCATACACTGGATTATGCTCAATATTTATGCCAGAAACATTTTTTCTGCTACTAAAGCTTTTTATTTTAGAAAAATAGCAACTTTTCAAAAAATTTCTCTGTATCAGACTTTTTAACTAATCATTTTCAAAACTTTCTAACACATATGATCTGATATTTTTTACTCTATCACAATTTTTTTTCTCCAAAAATCTCTTTAATACTTTAGCAGTTACTAAGGTTTTTAACTGGAAAGTACAATTTTTCAGAGTTAAAAAATTACCCACTTTTAAATTATGTAAGTTCTTCACAGTTTTATCAAACATATGAATTAAAGTATGAAGTTACATATAATGAATGAGTATAAAATGCAAGGGTAAAATTAATGTGAGTGGATGAGGTGTCCCAGTCATGTCTTCCCTTAAGGCCCCTGTCCTCGCTTGAGGAAACGCTCGCGAGCTAATGCTATTCCTATGGGGAAGCATTTTTCTAATAACTCTTTCACATTTTGACATTTTTGAACAAATTTTTATGCATTGGATAGCTGAGGTGCATGCCGACAGCACACCTTTTTTACTTTTTCGATTTTGGTTGCAGATATTTTTTACAAAGTTAGTTTCACTTTCAAAACCGGTTTTGAAACTGAAAGTGCTTTTTAAAAAAATATCTGCAACTAAAATCGAAAAAGTAAAAAAGGTGCACTGTCAGCATGCACCTCAGCTATCCAATGCAAAAAAAAAATTATTCAAAAATGTCAAAATGCGAAAGAGTTATTGGAAAAAGGCTTCCCCATAGGAATAGAATTAGCTCGCGAGCGTTTCCTCGAGCGAGGACAGGGGCCTTAATAAAACTCAACACTCTTCTCTCAAGCAAGAATTCAGATTTATTTATTTTCTTGTACTGTTATATTGTTCTTTCAAAAGAATTTCTTAAGTTTTAAATGAAATAATAATTGTATGCATATCTGCCAACCTGAGAAAATTCAAATGTGTAAAACAATACATAATGACAATTGTAATGAATTTTTAAATAGCACATGAACGTCATCTTTGAAGGCTATCTATGAAACAGAACGTGAACAAAATTTCTAATTAACTTCTTTGAAACAGCGAGTGAGCAACATTTCTAATAAATTTTTAAAACATGTGCAATCGTTTTAATGTTATATAACTGATATATTTATAAACATTTTTAAAATGTGAGATAAGAAATATATATATTTTTTCTAATACACAATGATATATATATATTTATTTATCTATTTTTTGAAGGATTAAATATTTTGGGCCCTGTGGCAAAAACACGGTGACATGGTGACATAGTCGCGGACACAGAAATATCTTGCGTACAGTTTTTGTATGTATTAATGAAATCAAATAAAAAAATTTGTCTGCAACTTTTGGACACTTTTGTCTGCAATTGTCGGACGCTTTTTGTCTGTACTAACGAAAATTTTTCAAAAATTGTCCAAAACTTTTGGACATTTTTTTCTTTCGGCTGTACGCAGCTGTTCTCCTGATCTAGACGTCAAATTCCCGCCTCTCTCGCCAATTCATTCCTGCTTTCTTCAGCGCTGCGGCCGCTAAGATGAGCAGCTGTCTTTGTGAAGAACACGTGCTTAGAATGGTGTCCTGGGATAAAGTTTTTTGTGCTGTGTGTAATTCTAAAATGGTAAAAAAAAAAAGAAAAGAGAATACATTTTAAAATACGCCATCCTGGTCAAAGTATGACGACTGGAAATTATTTAAAAAAGTGGAAGATTCTAATTCCAAAAAAGAACAAATCAGCTCTGAATTTGATAAGTATCACGATCAGGAAAATATCTTGGAAAATAATAGGAACAATGGAAACTAGAATACTGCAATAATGAAGATATATCACCAAAAGATTTCTTTATGATCGAGCTGTGAAACGAGCAAGATATGACGATGAAAAGTCTGCAACTCTAACTGATGTTCTACAAGCAGTAAAGAATAAATGGTACATAATTTATATTTACTTACTGTTAGTATACAGTACGGGACATAATTTATTTGAAAATTAGGGCATCCATAATAAACTCATCACAGAGTAATAGCAAAGAAAAATGAGATATCTATCTGCCATTTGTTTTGCTTATTTAAATGCTTTGTTTGTTCAAGCATTTAAGTTGGAAGTCAAGTAGATTATATTTAAATAGAAATAATGCATATATAGTCATGAAATATTTTTGTTGAAATTATCTTTTTTCGTACTAAACATTATCAATGGAAAGCTTATCTCATTAGCATCAGAGTTCTTTGATCTAAATAAACAAACCACAAGTTGTTATCAGCTTTTTTTTTTTTTTTCTTTAGGAAGTGGACTTTTTTGTCATTGGGAATAATTTTCTTAAAACTTATTATATTTTAATAAAAGTTTGGTACACAACCTAATTTATTATTATTGCAACTAGTTGAAAATTTGAACAAAATCGTACAATTAACAACAGAAATATAATTATCTTTAAAATTACATCTGCAATTCGCCGAAAAACTTTAAAAAATGTTAGGCTAAAAATCAAAACCGATTTTTTTTTTTTTTCAATTCTTCCACGAAATTGCATTTTTTTCCCCCGCGATCAGGAGTGCCTCCACCCCCCCCTAAGGAATTTGTCAGAAAATTTACCAATCATTAAATGCCAGACTGAAACAAAAATTAAAAAATTGCTCAAATGCTAAAATAACTTATCAGATTTGATTGCAATAAAAACATTCATTAAATAAACACTTTATGCATAGAAATTAATAATTATCATAAAAAAGTTCTAAAACTGTATATACATATGTATTCAATATATTGAAATTTTTTCTGCTAAGATGGAAACCTGTTTAAAACAAGGTTTTCACCGATTCTTAAGCCCCCCCCCTCCCCCAAGGAAATTCTGATATGCAGACATGCCCTTTTCCACAGAATCCTGCTTTTTCGGTGCTGTATATTTTATTATTCCTGAGATCAATGCAAATATGCATTAAAATTTTTTATCTTCTTTTTTCTTTTTTATCTTTTTTTTCTGGAAGGGGGGTGGGGGCAGACAAAATATGCCAAAAACAAAAAGCCCAAGGAAATTCTGATATGCAGACATGCCACTTTTCGGCAGAATCCTGCTTTTTCAGCGCTGTATTTTATCATTCCCGAGATCAATGCAAATATGCATTAAAATTTTTTACCTTTTTGTGTGTGTGTGGGGGGGGGGGGGATGAAATACACGAAAAACAAAAACCAGAGAACAAATAGTGGCCGCCAAATTGAAATTGTTTTCATTTTCCTCCAACCTTCTCTTGCCCCTGTCTGATTGTGCGCACCAAAGCAATTAGCGATGCCACGGATGCACTATAGCACTTAAATTACACGAAAAATAGTTCTTATGATGTCCCATGGGCCGCATAATTTTTACAGACGTTAATTCTTCAAAGAATAGTGAAATAAATGGGAATTCTGTCCAAGGACCGCAAAAAAATGTCGGTTTTCATCAAAGAATCGCTGAAAAAAAAGACTAATTTCGTCGAGGAATAACAAAAAACATTAAAATTTTGTAGAAGAATCGCAGAAAGAAGAAAAATTTCGTCAATGGGCTGCAGAAAAAAAGACGAATTTCATCGAAAGATAGAGAAAAAAATGGCAAATTTTGTCAAAGAATCCGAAAAAACGGCGATTTTCGCCGTAGAATCACGAAAAAACGCCAAATTTCATCGTATGTAAATATGCTAGACAATTTTTCTAATGCTGATTTATTAAATTAAGGTTTTTGGACTTTTTTTATATGCATTTAAAAGTAGTTAAGAATATTATATATAAAATATGTAGAATACCTGATTTGTGATACATTCATTTTTCAGCGTCTTTTCTTTTTCCTAAACATATGATGTGAAATGTGTATATACAGTTAGAAGAAAATACTGCATTGCGGTTGCAGACAGAATTTGATGTTAATGAGGCTTGTCGCAGACACAGTTAAAAAATTCTGCCACAGGGATTTTGGATACAATGGGGTGTAGAGCACAGAAAGACTTAACTTTGTTTGCTTTACATAAAACATCATTATCAAAAGTAATACCAAAAGGAATACTGAATATTTGGTTATTCAGTCAAACCATTATTCATCACATCACTAATTTTGAACAGATCTTCAATTTTCACATTTTAATAGAAAATATGGGCAAAATTTAATCAAAACAAAGTTAATAATGAAACAAGCTCATTTTATAATTGGACTTAAATATACCTCTTTAAGTATTTATAATTAAAAGAAGTTAGAAGATAATTCATAATTTAAGGGAGAAAATGAAGCTTGGAAAAAAAATTTCAAAAATGTGTTAAAAAAAAAGGAAAAAAAAAAGTATTCTAAGTGTAAAAACAGCCCAAATGTGTAAATTTTATGCCTTATATGTAAAACTTGGCAAGTATGCTGCATTGAAAATGTTTTAAGCTATAGTTTATCTTGTTAAAGCAAGCAACTTTTAAGTTTCTTTTGGATATAATACATTTATTATGGTTCTTGGTCAGTAAGACCTTAAATTCACTTGTCTAATGCAAAACATATCACAGTTGCAAAAAACCCAATGCAGGTTTTTTTTTTTTTTTTTTTTTTTGGGGGGGGGGGGTAGATTTTTTAAGAGGTGTGAGGGCAGGGGAAGTTCATTATTTGTAGAAAGTATATGTTAAATTTAAAAAATCTTATATTTTTATTAACTTAATACACAAGTAATTCTTATTGAACTAACACAAATAAATCAGTGCAAAAGGCTGTAAAAAAAGTTTTTACTTTTGACATTGTATGATATTATATAATAGCCACATTACATATTAAAAAGTTACTTTTATCTGTATTCCCCACTAAGAACATTTTTAAACAAATCTTTTATTTTTTATCAATCAAAGGATGCTAGATAATATTTTCAAGATAGCTATGGTTCACTGTATAGATCAGTTTATTCTTTGAACATAACACAGAGCTGTTGCTAAAAATATATTACAAATTATTTCAATTATCTACATAACCGATTGTATTTAATTTGAATATTTTGAAAGGAAATAATACTTATTATATTATCCAACAATGTTTAGTTTTATCAACAAACATGGGCGGTACAATATATAATGAAAAAAGATTTTTAAGGGAAAAGAAGAACAAAAAACCTTATTTAAACAAAAAACTAATTTAAATAAGTGAACAAAAAACTAACATTTGAGTTTTTTTTTAAGTTAAGTCCATTCCCACCCCCTGCCTCTTTTTTTTAAACCAACTCAGGTCAAAAGTGAATCAGTCAAATTCCCATACAGTTGGAAACTTGCATTATGAAATTTTATATTTTTAAATCTTGATTTGAAAGATCTTGTCATTTTTCATCGATGCAAAAATGTTGTAATTAACTATGTATATTGATTTTGGCTTCCCCCCTTCATAATATTAACAAGCTTTTAAAAGAATTAAGCACATTATTTTATTTTGACAAGTTTGGCTTTATCCAGGGATGCCACTCAGAAAATAGCAAAAAAGAGGAAATTATGCGTAAAGTAAAATTTACGACATTTTTCACAACTTTATGTGTGAATTTTGAAAATATTGTTTATAATAAACTAAATAAAAAATTACAGTTTTTCTTTTGTTGTAAACTTTTAATTTATAAGAATAAGTTAAAATGATTTTTCTTTAGTTCACAGTATTTTACATCAATTAAGGTAACCCAGCAACAGGTTCAGTGAAAAATTTTATGTATCGCATCATTTTAAACCAATTCAAGTAACCCAGCAATAAACTCAATGATTATTCCGCGAGTGAATAGCAAAATTTTGCAGTTTTTTTTTTTAAATTTGACGAAAATCACTGTGTTATTTCATGATCGTTTGACGGAAATCGCCGTTTTATTTGGCGATCGTTTGACGAAAATCGCCGTTTCACACCATGATCGTTTGACAAAAATCGTCGTTTCAGAAAAATCACCGCTTCGTTTCGCGATCGTTTGACAAAAATCGCCGTTTAATATTGCGATCGTTTGACGAAAATCGACGTTTTACATTGCGATTGTTTGACGAAAATTGCCGTTTAATATCACGATCGTTTGACAAAAATCGTCGTTTTACATTGCGATTGTTTGACGAAAATTGCCGTTTAATATCACGATCGTTTGACGAAAATCGCCGTTTTATTTAGCGATCGTTTGACGAAAATAGACGTTTCACATCATGATCGTTTGACAAAAATCATCATTTCACATCGCGATCCTTTGACAAAAATCGCTGTTTCGTTTCGCGATCATTTGACGAAAATCGCCGTTTTATATAACGATCGTTTGACGTAAATGGCCATTTTATATAGTGATCGTTAGACAAAAATCGTCGTTTCACATTGAGATCGTTAAGAAAACCACCGTTTCGTTTCGCGATCGTTTGATGAAAATTGCTGCTTTATATCGCGACAGTTTGATGAAAATTGCTGCTTTATATCGCGACCGTTTGATGAAAATTGCTGCTTTATATCGCGACTGTTTGATGAAAATAGCCATTTTTTCGATCTTATAACGAAAATCGATGTATATTTCGCGATCGCTTGACGAAAAAGGCCGTTTTATTTAGCGATCATTTGACAAAAATCGCCGTTTCACATTGCGATCGTTTCAAGAAAACCACCGTTTCGTTTCGCGATCGTTTGATGAAAATTGCTGCTTTATATCGCGACCGTTTGATGAAAATTGCTGCTTTATATCGCGACCGTTTGATGAAAATACCGTTTTTTTTTATTTTTTAACGAAAATCGATGTTATATTTCGCAATCGCTTGATGAAAAAGGCTGTTGTATTTCACGATCGTTTGATGGAAAAGGCTGTTTTATTTCGCGATCGTTCGACGAAAATCGTTATTTTATCTCATGATCGCTTAACGAAAATCGCGAATTCTTAAAAATTAAAAAAAGCGGAAATCTGCCAAAAGGCGGAAAAGTGGCATCCCTGTTTATCATAGTTGACAATACATCCACAATTTGTTTTGATAGGATTAAATACAAAAGTTAAAAAACTAATATAAAAGCTGCTGAATGTTAAATAACATCATCAATTGTAGAAAAATCCTAATAAAACCACTTTAATGTGGATTTTACCCCCCCCCCCCTCCAAAAAAAAAACAGGCTTTTTTCAGGGCGGGGGAGTAGAGGTAGGTGGGTTTTTGCAACCCTGAAATATATCATATGTATGTATGATGCATTTGTAATTTTAAAATACATCCTTTGAAAATTTGGTATTCATTATCCTTTAGATTACTTTCCCAAAATAAAATAAAAACTATCATTAAAGTATAGGATTTAACTCTAAAGATGTTAGATGTAAAGGCTCTAGTTAGATTCATCTCATTAATTTATTATGTCAAAGTGATTTTTAACAGTGTATTATTGATTTATTACTTATCTTGTTAATAGAATATCCTCTCCCCCCAATATTATAAAATTTACCGTTATTAATAATTCACATTTTAATGCATAGAACTTTTCCTTTTTTAAAATTTTTTTTCAAATATTGTTTTATTCTTTTGAGATTCTAATCCAAGATTTGTCCATTGTTTATTGAGTGTTATGACAAATAGTTTCGCAACATATTTCTATATTCTATGATGAGTGATCAACAGGATAATGAAGAAGTATATTACAGTATAAACTTTATGAATATCTCTTTTAAGAAGATCAAAATATGTTTAAAACTGATAATTTATAACTTTGTATTAAAACAAGTAAGAATTTAACACATTAATAAAATTAAGCATACAGTTTTCAAATATTTTGACAAAGAGACAGCCTTCAGGGAGAGTGCACAGAAAACGAAACTTTAAAATATTAATCTTTTAAGGAGATATTTTAAATATACAAATGTATTAAAGTCCCATCGGTCTAACATTGCAAAGAGAATTTGAGATTGTATTAATTGACAACTTTAACCTCAGTCCTGATGTCGCCTGGAGACGACAGTAAAAAAACACTCTTTAAATTAATTTAAATGCTTCAAAAATTGATAAAATTACATCTAGACTTTTCTAATAAGTGTGTGCATATTAAAAGCATTGATACATAGATTAATGCATCTTTGGAGATGTTTTACAATAATTTTAAACTGGATTTTGTAGAGCTGCGTAAAATTTGTCTCAGGACTGAAGAGGTTAAGCTATAAGTTTTTAATATAAGTCATACAAGAACGAATTAGTCTGCAAAAATAAAACAAGTTTCAAATTTGCTAAACTGATTCTCCAAAACAATTGACTTGTGAAATACAATTATAAAACTGGTTTATAAAAAACAATGAAAATAGGTTCTCAAAATAACATAGTAATAAGTAAATATTTAAGTAGAAATAATTAGAAATCAAACATTAAAATATTCATACATTTATTAGAATTAAAAAGCACTTTGCAACAAAATATATGCAGGGGTCACATTCACACAGAAAAATTGGGAGCAGTTTAGAGTGCCTTTTTTTCAAGATTTTTCTACAAAATTTGAGGATTTTTTTGGCATGACTAAATTTGCTCCTTTTCTACAATATTTTGAGGAAATTAATTTATCCCAAGACCTTTTGACTAAGCCTGCTATTTTTGGTCATCTTATGATAAAATCTACCTTTTTTTGTGACCTTTTGTTGAAACTTGTTTTTTCATGATTCTTTGACAAAATTAGCATTTTTTAAAATCATGATCCATGGACGATTTTTTTCCCCCACAATCCTTTGACTAAATTCATATTTCTGACACAATCTTTTGATGACCCCCCCCCCCCCATTCGATGACTATTTGTTAAAATTTGCGATATATTTTATTCTCAAATTTTCAGATTTGTGACAGATTCTTTAATTCATAGAAATAATTGTCTTAATTTATTAGGAAATTCAGAATAAAGTCACTTCTAAATATTAAAAAATGAAAAAGAAAATTCTTTGGTGGAAACAAAGTGGTGTTCATTTGGGCACAAAAGAAAAAAATAAAATGGGCGTTTTGGCTCAGGAACAGACAAAATAACTCATTTGTAGCAGATATTTTTGTTTGGCACAAGTTGGCGTAGGTCTGTGACCACTGCATATGCAAAATTATTTAGGTATGTTATGCAACATTAAAACTATAAAGTAATTTACAAAACATCAAAAATAGGTAATTTTCTTATTTACTTTTAATCCTTTCTCCAATATTTCTTCAGCTTTAGGTTCTCTGACAATACAATGTACAGCAATTTTTTCATTTCTTCTAATACCAAAGGATCTCACAATGTATCTTTCTTTAGAGAAAACAGGCTCTTGACCAGTCAGTTGTTCAAGCACCTAAAAATTAAAAAATTAGACCCAGATTCATATTAACAATACATTGCAAGTAGTGGTGTACCGAGTAGTACTTTGGCCAAGTAGCTGAGTACCGAATGCCCAGTAGTTGTATAGTAAGAAAATAAAACACTGATGTGCACATAATGTGAGCTTATGTGTACATATATATAAATATACCTGAGTACACATATTTATACCTGTGTGTACATATAATACACATGTGTACATACATATATACATCTGTGTGTACATACATAATATACATATATAGTATAAATAAATTAACTCATTAAATTTGAAGTTTATTTGTGCACTTTTTAAAGACAATTTTTGACAGTTCAAAACTATTAAAAAAGGAGAATTGATACATGACAACTACAGTTATTAACTAATATAAAATTTAAACCCTCTAATTTATTCCAACCATTGAAATCTGTCTATAAAAAATAACAATGTTTATTGGTTACTGTAACAATTCACTGAATAATGCGAACATTTCATATTTATTTTGTAACTATCTGTACCTTATTTTCTTTTGATTAAAAAAAATGTATTGGCTTTGCAGTTTCTTTTCATTTTTCATGTGTACAGATTATATTATGTTATTTTAAATTTATTAATTTTAAATATCTCAGTAAAAAACTAACCTTTTTCAATGAAAATTATAAATGTGTAAATTAAGATTGCCTTAAAAAGCAGCTCTAAAATTGATGAGTTTAGTTGATCTAGAACTTGAAAATCCACCAAAGAAACAAAAAATAAATATGAGAATGCTAATGTCGACGAACCAAAAGAGAAAATACTAACAAAAAGTTCTTTTTTTTTCTGGCAATGTTTTGAGGAAATTGTGAATGAACAAAAAGATTGTGAACCTAGTACTAGTTTAAAATCACCGCATGAAGAATTGGTACAAAAAGAGATACAAGCTTTCTTAACAGAAGACATGTAAAACTGACACTCCATTTTGCATGGTGAGGGAAAAAAAAAAAAAAAAAAAATTCCGATTATGTTCAACCTTGCAAAAAAACTCTTATATGCACCTTCAACAACTGTTTATTCTGAACACAGGCCTAGAAGTGACTTTCTTCAAAAATATTATAGGAAATATAGGAATTTTTTTGAAGAAAATATAGGAATTTATAGGAAATTTTATTTATACGTAATAACACCAACACATGTTTTAATACATTAACATGGACTATTTAAAGTTCATTCCAGACAATTTCAGAAGTTTTTAACACACTTCAGGATTAAAATACTAGTTTCAGGAGTTGAATACCCCCCTTCCCCCAATATTCAACATTTTTTACAATTATTTTCTGAATCATCCTCACTTGCAGAATTTGCATTAAAATAATAATAATAATAATAATAATTCAAATAAAGATTATAAATGATTTTTTTTTGTAATAAATTCATATGAAAGGAGTTTCAATAGCAAGAAAAATTCAAAGATTTTAAAAACCCTGAAATTTACAGCAAATTTATGAAAAGTTACAGCAGAGAAGAGGGAGTTGGGGGGGGGGGGGAGAGGGAAATCCTTCCCTACATTAAATATACATTTTCCAATGGCCTACCCAGTTTTTTTTGTTTTTGTTTTCTGTAATGCTTTGATGAAATTTGCATTTTCCCTTCAATACTTAGGGGAAAATTCTACCCTTCTTGTGATCTCTTAAATAAAAAGGTTTTTTTTTAATTCTTTGATGAAAAATAATTTTTTTTTCGCGATATTCGGACAAAAATCGTTTGTTTTCCGCGATCTATTGACGAAAATCATGTTTTTTTCGCTATCTTTTGGCGAAAATCGCGTTGTTCTCGCGATATTTTGACGGAAATCGCGTTTTTCTCGCGATATTTTGACGAAAATTGTAGTTTTTTTCCCACGACTTTTCGATGAAACTTGCGTTTTTCTCGCGATCTTTTGATGAAAATAGTATTTATTCGCGATCCAGGGGTGATTCTCGTCCGAAATTTCCGAAAATTTGAAATTGGGTTATCAGTTCCGCATAGTTGCCAACTTGTACGGTTTTGCGCGCGGAAAAAACAGTTACGTAGAAATGCAAATTTCGTGTAAGGATCGCCGAAATAGCATACATTTCGTCAATATCTCGTGGAAAAACACCGATTTCGTGAATGTTTTATGTAAACGAATTTATCAAAAGATCTATAAAAAACGCGAATTTCCTGTGCGGATCGCGGAAAAAACGGCAATTTCACCAAATATCGCAGATAAAACGTTGATTTCTTCTGAAGACTGCGGGAAAACGCCGATTTCGTCTAAAAATTGCGGATATAACGCCGATTTCGTTAAAGGATCGCGGGAAAACCCGTTTTCGATTAAAGATCGCTTAAAAATATTTTGTCAAAAGAATATTTGAAAAAATACGCAGATTTAATCAAAAGATCACGGAAAAACGCCGATTTCGTCAAAAGATCGCGGGAATAAAACGCCGTTTTCGAGAAAAAATCGCGTAAAAATGTAAATTTTGTCTAAAGATCGTCGAAAAAACGATGATTTCACTTAAAAAAAACATGGGAAACGCCGGATTCATCAAAAGATCGCAAATAAGCACCGATTTTGCTAAAATATTGCTGATTTCGTCTGAAGATAGCGGGAAAACGCATATTTTGTCCGAAAATCGCTGGAGGGGGGGGGACTCACAGCCCCCCCCCCCCCCCCCCCCCCCCCCCGCCGCCGCCGATTTCCGAAAATGCGATGCCGAATTTCCGAAAAAAAAAATTTCATCCAGAATCACTCCTGTCGCGATCTTTCGACGAGAATCGCGTTTTCTCGCGATCTTTTAACGAGAATTGCGTTTTCTCGCGATCTTTTGACGAAAATCACGTTATTATTTCGCAATTTCTTGACGAAAATCGCGTTTTTCTCTTCTTGTTCTTCTTTTGATGAAAATAGTATTTATTCGCGATCTTTCGACGAGAATCGCGCTTTTCTCTCGATGTTTCAACGAGAATTGCGTTTTCCTCGCGATCTTTTAACGAAAATCACGTTATTATTTCGCAATTTCTTGATGAAAATCGCGTTTTTCTCTTCTTGTTCTTCTTTTGATGAAAATAGTATTTATTCGCGATCTTTCGGCGAGAATCGCGTTTTTCTCGCGATCTTTCAACGAGAATTGCATTTTTCTCGCGATCTTTTGACGAAAATCACGTTATTATTTCGCAATTTCTTGACGAAAATCGCGTTTTTCTCGCGATCTTTTGAATAAAATTGCGTTTTTTTCACTTTTTGATAAAACTTGCGTTTTTCTCACTATCTTTTGATAAAAATAGTATTTATTCGAGATCTTCAGACGAAAATCGCGCGTTTTTCTCGCGATCTTTGGACGAGGATCGTGTTTTTCTCGCGATCTTTGGACGAGAATCGCATTTTTCTCGCGATCTTTGGACGAGAATCGCATTTTTCCCGCGATCTTTAGACGAGTATCGCATTTTTCTCGCGATCTTTAGACGAGAATCGCATTTTTCTTACGATCTTTTGACGAAAATCGCATTTTACTCGCAATCTTTTTATAAAAATCAGATTTTTCTCGCGATCTTCTAATGAAATCGCGTTTTTTTTTCTTATGAAAATAGCATTTATTTGCGATCTTTAGACGAAATAGCATTTTTTCACGCGATCTTTCAACGAAATTCCCGTTTTTCCGCGATGTTTTTGACGATATAAAATAAAAATCGGAGAAGCGGAAAATGATAACAAAAAGGAAAATCGCGGATCCGCGGAAAAATCTCATGCCTGGGTGGAAGGATGAAAAATATAGGAAAAAATAGGAAATATAGGAAAAATAGGAATTGTTTTCAAATTTATAGGAATTATAGGAAATATAGGAACGCTGCGAGGCCTGTGAACATAATAGAGGCCAGCCAAATTTATAGCAGTAAAAGAAATGCCCTGTCTACTGATAATGTAGAATGTTTGGTGTTTTTGCACCATAATTTGAAATACAGTCAAAATCCGTTATAGCGAACCCGGTTTATAACAAACAAAAATTTTGGTCCCATCATTTTCTTATTGTATTTAATGCTATTTTATGCTTTTTTAGTGAACCTCCAAAATCTTAAAAATCGGTTATAATGAACATTTTTTCCAGTCGACCATGATTTTTTTTTCTCTTTTTACTTTTCTGTTGTGGTGAAAACAGGTTTTTGATTGTAATGTTATAAGAAAATGCATGCCGGGCTGGTGAAACATGGTCCAAATTAAAGGTAAGTCTTTTTTATTAAACAGTAGTAATATCTGCATTCTTTCTTTTTTATGGTAGATTTTCTGCAGGTGTGATCACGCCCACCCGTCAATTAAGATTTTAGTATAGTCAGGATCATTCCTTAAATGTCTACTCATTTATTCTAACATTTATCCGAACTAGGATCAGTCTCTACTTGTTTGGATAGTAGGCGCTGTATTATATTTCTATTTGTCTTTATTTCTAGTTAATTCATTTAGTAATCTGTCAGCTTATACCTTTATCAATTTTAGTCAATTTAATTCATTAATGATCATATCTAATAGACTTTACTTTTTTTACTTAATATATCATTACTGAATATATAGGTATCAGCTAATAATATTCATATCTTATAAACTAACATTTTTTAATGTTCCGGATAAGGCGAAGCACTGGATATAGCGAACAAAAACTTCGGTCCCTTGAAGTTTGTTATAACGGGGTTCGACTGTATAATAAATTTTATTATTAATTTTTTATTGCATTTATTGTTTTCTTTATCCAAAATAAGTCTTTTCTGTTTTCCTATATATAAAAAAGTATTTTTATTTCATTTTTATATTATAAAAGTGAAATTTTTTTAGGGATTTTGTTCTTAACTTTTTTTTATATTTTGCAGACATATTGTTAAATACAGAGTAAATAGTTTTATGAATTACTACATATATTATACATTGATATTCGAATAACTTTTTACAGATCAGTTATAAATTCATATGCTTAAAAAATGAAATTCTTACAACTACTCGGTATTGGCCGAGTACTCGGCCAAAATTTGGCCGAATACCGAATACTCGGCAAATTGTCCAAGTAGGCCAAATACCGAGTACTTGGTACGGCTCTAATTGCAAGTAACATGACAGACTACCAAAATTTCTCGATTAAATAATCATGTTTTGACCTATAAATATTATTTTAAATATTTATCTCAATTTATAAGGTACATTCGATGAAATAAAGTTTCTGGGTCTAAATATAGTTTACAGATTTAGATTGCAGATTAAATTTATCTGCAAATTATGGTTGTTACATAGCACTAGTTTACCCAACTAGATTACCAAAGGTATGATGCTTATACAATCTCCTCTTCTTCCCTAATTTGCTTCACATGATAATTTTTGGCTTATATATAAATCACTACATAATTGTCTGAAGACTTCTAAGAGGCTACATCAGTCAAATAAAAAGATCTTCACTAACGCTAATCCTATGGAAGAAATTTATAAAGATATCTTGTTTGCATTTCAATATTTTTAAATGATTTTTTTAGCATTAGATTGCTGAGATTGAGCTGAATGCAGTCTGTTTTTTTACTTTTCGATTTAAATTGCAAGTATCCTTTATAAGGATGCTTTAGCTTTCTAAACTGGAACCAAAAATGAAAGCATCTCCATAAAAAAATATCTGTAAACTAAATCAAAAAAGTAAAAAATGGGCCTGCATACAGATCTATCTCGGCTATCCAATGCAAAAAATCATTTAAAAATATTAAATTGCAACCGAGGTATCTTTATAAATCTCTTTCAAAGGATTAATATTAGTGAATATGTCTTTTCATTTGAATGAAGTAGCCTTTTAAGAGTGCTAAACACATTAACACAAGAATTAACAAAAACAAACAAAGATATAACAATTTCTCAAAGAAAAATTCATCAACTTTCAGAGGTGTCCTAAGATTGTCATCACATATGCAATTACAGTGACAATATAAATATGAGGTTTTGACCTGATATATTATTCCAACAGAAAACTGCCCAGTTCATCAGAAAAGCTCTATTTTTACATAGATAATTCAAGGACTCTATTCTGAATAAAGCTATTCATCATAGAAATAAGTGAAAAAGAACTATTGAAATAAAATATAGTTCTAAATAGCAGGTCAAGACAAAGTTTTTGTCAGTAAGATTAATGTTTCCCTTGCTAACATTGAATTCTTGGGCATGTAATTATACTAAATTCTTAAATTATACACTTGTGTTAAAATTTTAATAAAACTGAGTGAGATCTTAACAATCAGAAAAATTAAGTATATATATCAGAAACATTTTGACAAATAAAGAAGACAGCCTTTAAGAACAACAGCACACAGAAAAAAGTCAATTTAATTCAAAGATATTTAACAAAATACAAATACATCTCATGGCTATAGGCAGAAAAGCTATATATTTACATGCTTATATTCAAAGACTCTAGTCTGAATAAAGCTAATCATTTACACAAACAATAAATAAATAAAAAATAATTAAGTACCTAAGAGTGGCTTAGTACTGACATATTTAATCTCTAATAGAAAATTTGCATCCCTCATCAGAAAAGCTCTATATTTACACGGTTAAATTCAAAGACCGTGTAAATATTACACGGTCTGAATACTGCTACTCATCATTTACACAAGTAATAGCAAAAAAATACTTTAAACAATTAATGCACATTCACAAGGATTGCTTAATACCGATATTTAATTCCTAATAGAAAATTTGCCTGATTCATCAGAAAAGCTGTATATTTACATGAATAGATATTCAAAGACTCTAGTCTGAATAAAGCTACTCATCGTTTAATCAAGCAACAATAATTTAAAAAACAAAAACAATCAAGTACATAATCATAAGGTGGCTTAATATTGATATATTTAATTCCTAATAGAAAATTTGCCTAACTCATCAGAAAAGCTCTATATTTACATAGTTAAATTCAAAGACTCTAGTCTGAATAAAGCTACTCATCATTTACAGAAGTGATTATGAGGACGGTTTCAACATCGTATAAGAAGTTTGCATTGTTAAATCGTAATTGTAGTTTCAATCCCAAGTTCGAGTCGAATCCATGAGTATTGAGAAAGGCAACACAGAAGTCTATTTACTAGAGACAAGTTTTTATTAATTTCACAGTTCCAAGAATGGTTGCCGTGCCAGAGAGGGACCCTCGCAGAGATAGGTCCAATCGCTAGTAGTTACAGAGAAGGAGTCGTGACAAATACATTTTTCACATCGTCAAGTGTTGGCGTGATACATGTACATAAAAATAGCCAAAAACGACTGATACGCACAAATTGCGATGAGAGAAGGCACGTGGAGAGTTTCCGTTACATAGACTTTCAATGATAGAAACCAAAGTGCATGATTTGAAATAATTAACGCCAAATGATAAAAGAAAGCATATGGCCCGGAAAACCACAAGGACTGAATTCTTTACATAGGGTTAACAAGAGTCTCACGGGCTCCGAAAGAAAATTAATTCTAATGAAATAAAATAAAAGACAAACTTAGCGCATCTGCTTCTTAAGTGAGTAGCATTTAACTATGCATAACAACAGCCTAGAAATTACTCTTTAAAAGGTTATTTCTATGGGAAAATACTTACAGTTACATGAACAAACGGATATATGTTGTGGCTTTAGAGAAAGAACTAGAGATAAGTGAAGTCATATTTTAAAGGAAAAATGGCTGTTAGTAACTGAACAGAATTAAAGGGGTTAAAAATCTAACTTATTAAATAAAGTTACAAATTAATGGAATATTGTAATTTTAACTAAGGGGGGAAAACAATTATTAATTAATATGTAAAGGAAAACGCCTTTATAGTAATAGCAAAAAAATTACTGTTTAAAGTAATTTTTTAGTACAGAAGTTTTTAGTTCTGTTAGTACAGAATTACAAGGATGGCTTATTGCTGACATACTTCTAATGGAAAATTTGCCTGATTCATCAGAAAAGCTCTATATTTACATAGTTAATTTCAAAGACTCTAGTCTAAATAAAGCTACTCATCATTGAAACATATGTACAAACAATTATTTCCCTTTCATAACGTTTAAAGGCATCATTCATCCTTTAAATAAAGACTAATGTTTTATATAAGAGTAGTGTTGACTGTAAGCCATTTAAGCAGGATGCAGTGCTCTTTAAAAGTGTTTCCTCTTTGAAAAATTCCTGCCTATGCCTAGTGGCTTTTTTTTTTTTTTTTTTTTTTTTTTTTTTTGGAGTTAATACCAGAAATGTAACTTTTTTGAAATAAGAAACTTTCTTTAAAAACACAAGGATGACTTACTAATAAGTAGATTAAAAAAAGTAATTTATTAACATCAAATTAAAAAAAATAATTAAATTTTTTTTTTCATTGATTCTACAAAATATCCAATAGGTCAGACTTACTGTTCATCAACAAAATCAGAGATGTAATAAGATTAGTTATTACAGAAATAAATTGAAATTTAATTATTCTTGTATTCTTAACTATGATGTGTTGAATTGTCAGAAATGCTTCATATTTACATGATTTGTTTCAAAGACTCTGCTTGAATTTAGCACTTCATCATGCAACACAAACAACATGGGCTAGTTACGAGACCTAAAAACTAATTTTATCCACATCAAGTTAAGTGAAAAAAAAATCACTTTCCTACTCCCTACTCGACAATATTATCACAGATAAAATCCTTCATCAACAAAATCAGAGGTGTCCTAACATTTGTCATCACAGAAATGAATAATTCAAATTGAATTCTTATATTCTGAAATTTAAGATGCAATGAATTATCAGAAATGCTTCATATTTACATAATTTGTTTCAAAGAGTAGTTTGTATTCAATACTTTAACATGCAGCACCAACATGAAGGAACAATCTGAAAAATTTAAAGACATCTTTAGATTTATAATAATAAATAATTGTAAGACAAATTTATGTTTATTGATTAAATTTACCATATCTTTAATATTTTAAAAATTAATTCTACAAAAAAAAAAAAAAAAAAAAACTCTTATGACTTTAAATTCTTGAAATGTACAAAAAACTTTTTAAATATTCATTTCATAAGAAAATGCTGCAGAGAAAAACATGTTGTTACAGGGTGACCACTGAAATATAATTTTCAATTTCCCTGATATATTGAAACTTTTCCATGATGTATTTTGATGTTAAAGTTAGTTTTAAAAGAATGATCCAATTGATTGAAACAATCAGAAGCAAAATAGATTTTTATACAGACTCCCTCAAAACCGCACAGCTTGGAAGCACTGGTTGTGCAGATTTTAGAATTTTGCAGATTTCTGGTCATTGCTTTGTTTACATTTTTAAAAGAATATTTTGAATGTAATTAATAATGAAATCAAAAGCATAATCAGGGGTAGGAGTGAACAATTCATAAAATATAGGACATTTTTCGTAAAAATATAGGACAAATATAGGACATTTTGAAAATAATGTTATTGAAAATATTTTACTATATAATACTTTTTTAGCACATAATCCATGTTAATTTAAAAATTTTCACTAATTAGTGATATTAAATCAAGATGCAATATTAAAAAACAAATATAAAATGAATCTTTCCATTGTTTTTCTTAAGTCCCCTGCTTGAAATCATTGCTAATTTCCTTTAAAAAATGAACCAGGATCATGAGATATGGCATATGATGCTTTCTTTGACCTTAACTGTGTACCTTGTGGCAAAAAAGAATCTTAAAATTTCACAATTTTTTTTTTTTTTTTTTTTTTTTTTTCCATCTGATGGCTGAAATTAATAATTAGAGCCATACGAATTATCCATAAAATCTTGGAATGACAAATCCCTTCTTCATTTAAAATCTAAGTACTCAATCAACTTTTTTTAAATTTGATATTAAAACTTTAGCTTTTTCTATCAGTAGAATCCACGAAGCGAAATTAAAACTATTCACTTTGTTTTTCTGAATTATATTTCTGCTTCGTTGATTTGACATGATGCATTAACTGTGAATAATCACTGTTGCTGATGGGAACCAGATATGGTAATCATTTTTATCCTTCACACATAAGTTGGCATTTTTTTCTTCTTTTACTCCCCATCAATCTGATCTATCCAAGCATCAGAGAATTTCATCAATCTATATTCACATTGTGTCATTGCGTTAATGTAATGAAATAAATATACTTTTTCTAGATTAAAATAAAAACCATATATTGCAGCTGAATACAGGATAAGGATAAGAAAAACTAAAATAACTGCAATGAAATAGAAGCGTGCGAAGAGAAAACTGAGCCCGGGGCAAAGTGTCAGTTTGGCGCTTCCCTCCCCCTCCATCTTTTTCTTGCGACAGGCCAAAAATTACATTTGTAGTATAAATTTGACGCCCCGTAAATTTCTGCACCCAGGGCAACTGCCCCTTTCGCACAGGACTGCAGTGAAACACAAAAACACATTGAACATTTGAGCTAACTCAGCGAGCAAACTGATGCACATGAAAACATGAAGTCATTCAAAAACATTTCTTTACTGATGTCACAGCCAAAAGAGAAAAAAATGGACACCAAAGCCTAGGAAATTAAGCAGAGACATCAATGTTTAATCTCCCTGGGTACAAAGTCATGTTTAAAAATTCAGCAATCTATGCCACAGCCTCCTCCTCATTTGTACTTTGTGTACTGACTGAAACTATGAACAATGTGTGCAGGATTGAACTATTGCTGTTGCATGGAGGTACAGGAAAAGAAATAAAAAACAGAAGCAATTGTAAATGCTAGCAGGCAATATTAATACGAAATATATGAAAAAGTAAATAAATATAGGAAATATAGGACAGTTAAAGAAATATAGGACAATATAGGACATTTTTGAAGAATATTTTATAAATATAGGATATATAGGAAATATAGGACAACTCTGACCCCTGCATAATGAATGATAACAATATACTAAAATATTAAAATAAGTAATAAATTAAAAATAAAAATTTAGATAATTTTTAAAATGATTAAAATACTAAAAGCAAAGGTCAAGTTAATAATCAATAATGTATAATTAAATATCCATTATAAAGATGAAATATGTTTTTCTTAAATTATTCAATGAAACTTGCCTCATAAAGGTACATTACTAATTCACATCGAAATCATAAAATAATAGAGTTTTTATTTCATGTTTAGCCAGACTTAATAACTAAAAAAGCTTGATTAATACATAAATATATTTGGCAAGATTGTGATTACCAGTGATATCAGCAATATATTGATTTTTTCAGAAATAAATTATTCTTTCTTCATGAAAAAACATGAATTCAATAATCTTAACAAAAATTATAAATTAAAAAATGTATGGAATTTATATAAAACTAAAAAGTCAAATTTTGCACCTACATTTGAACTGAATGTTTCATTGTTTACATCTGTAAATTATGTGTGGATTTTAGAGAGTTGCGGATTTTAGGAGTGCGGATTTGAGGGAGTCTACTGTATTTCATTTTATGGAAATTCTTGAAGTGCATGAATAGTGACTGATGCATTTTTCTTTGTGCACACCATTAGGCCCTTCTCTAATCCAATCCTTAAACTCTGGATTAGTAAGCCAATCGACTTGAAACCGCATCACTATAAATAACAAGGGTTTCTATCCAAATCCAAATAAGAAAAAATATGACTGTCTGCACGTCCAATCCGAAATAACACATGAACACACGGACACAGATGAGATTTCATTTTGTAATGTTGAGGTGTATGACTGCATGAAGAGTTATTAAAAAATGATTATTCTGTATTCAGGTGCAAAGTAACAATAAAAAAGTAACATCATTTAGCGTTGTGATTGCATTTTCAATACGAGATAAACAGGGCATCGCAAGATAGCAGGAGCAAGCTGAGACGGGGCAGTGGATAAGTTGCCTGAAGGAGTGGCTTCATGACGGAAAAATGACAACACATTTTCCCTGAAATCTTAAATTCCCTGACATTTCAAGATTTTCCAGGTCTGTGGTCACCCTGTGTTACAACATCAAAACAACATTTTTACTTTACAGATATAATAGAAGCTGCTACTTGTGAGAACTATACCCGGCTTACATAAAAGTGCAATTTTCATATTATCTTATTAAATTACAATTTTGTTTCCTTCCAAAATTATATTAAAAGATTATTATGTTAAATATGAAAATATTATCTATTTTCATATTATAATTCATAAATGTACAGAGTTTCCTCCAGAGGGTTTCAGGAGGGTGCTCTGCCCCTCCTGCCCTTTATTTAAAAAAGTACCGCCCCTCATTCGAACACTAGCACCCATCTTGTCGTTTATTCAAAATAATAACGCCATTCTTGCCCCACTATAGCGCTGATTCGGACGTGCTATAGTGCATAAATTGGGCAAAAAATTGGCAATGGAACGCAAAAAATAGCTCTTAAGCGTGCCACAGGGCATGTAATTTCCTCAAAACATCGCGAAAAAGCACAAATTTCGTTAAAAAATCGCAAAATGACTAATTTCTGGCAAGATTTGCAAAAAAAAAAAAAAAAAAAAGGCTTATTTTGTCACAATTTGCCATTTTTTCAGGGATATTTTGACGTATTTTACGTTTTTTCATGAATTTTTAGAAAAATTTGCTGTTTTTTGCAAATTTTCTGTTTTATTGAGATTTTGGGATGATAATTGCCATTTTTTTCCAAATCTTTTAACTAAATCTGTCGTTTTAGTGCGATTTTTGGCAAAATTTGCTGTTTTTCGTGAATCGCTTGACAAGATTTTTTGTTTTATCACAATTTGTCATTTTTTCATGATCGAAGAAATCTGCTGTTTTTTCAGAATTTTCGAAAATGACTGCCTTAGCTTTTCTCAGTTTGGAAAGAATCAGAGGTGGTCCTAAACAAAAAACAAAATAAATAAATAAAAATAAATAATTAAATAAAAATAAAATAAAAATAAATAAATAAAAAATAAAATTAAAAAAAATAAATAAAATTTACAGCAAATTTTTTGAAAGGTTATAACAGAGATGGGAGATAAGAGGGGGCGATTCCACTCCTGTTATCAGCACTGTGCGAAATGGAGGGCGAAGGGAGCAGTTGTCTTGGGCGCGGAATTTAGGGGGCGCCAAATTTATACTACAAATGTCATCTTTAGCCTCTCACAAGAAAAAATTGGGGGGGATGGGGCACCAAATTGAGATTTTGCCCTGGGTACAGTTTTCTCTTCGCCTGCCCCTACCCGTTACGAACTATGTGCTTTTTTTTCGCACCTCTTTTTCGAAATTTGCATTTTTCCGTATTTAAACGTGACAAAATTAGTGGTTTTTCATGATCTTTTGACAAAATTTGCTATTTATGTGATTTTTTACCATGAAATTTGCCATTTTTTCACGAAATTTGTCTTTTTTAGCAATTTTTTAACACAATCAGCCGTGTTTTCATGATTATTTAACAATATTTACCGTTTTCTCACAATCTTTAAGCAATATTTGTCGTTTTCTCGTGTCTTTTAACAAAATTTAATTAAAAAAAAATATTTTTTGATGAAATTTTTAGATTTTTTTTCTCGATTTTTTGATGAAATTTCTGTGATTTTTTAACCACTCAATTCTAGATTCAACTCTTATAAAAGTGCCCTTAAGAATAAAAAAAAGTGCCCTTTTCAGAACAGTAGCACCCTGCCCTTTTTTAAACCTGGGGGAAACTGAATGTAGCACAAGGCATTGTATAATGCTTATATTTTAATGACATTTGTTGAGAAATATAAATTTTGCTTACAATGCAAGCAAATTACAAGTGAATATAAGCTAAGCTCTTAAAAATTGGTACAATTAAATTAAAATTTTATAAAAGAAATAATAATAATTCTGGTTTTCATTAATATGGGATAAAATTTTAAAGTTATATAGCTGAAGTTTTTAAAAAATGATTTTGAATCAAATCACAGACATGCTACAGGCTCAACAAGAAAAAAGCTGAACTTTCACGGCCTTACAGACTTTTGACGAAATCTGCGTTTTTCTGCAATTTTTTATCGAAATTAGGGTTTTTCCGCGATCAATTGACAAAAATCGCACTTTTTCTCGCACAGCCTTTTTAATGAAATTTGCATTTCTCCAAAATCCTTTAGCGAAATTCGCGCTTTTTCGTCATAATTTGCGTATTTTCCGCAATCTTACGTCAAAATTTGCGTTTTTTTCCGCGATCTTTCGCCAAAAAATGTGTATTTTCCATGATCTTTCATCAAAATTGGCGTATTTTCTGCGATTTTTCGTCAAAATTTGCATTTTTTCCGCGATCTTTCGTCAACATTTGCGTATTTTTCGTGATCTTTCGTCAAAATTTATGTGTTTTCCGCGATCTTTTGTCGACATGTGTATTTTCTGCGACCTTTCGTTAAAATTTCCGTATTTTCCGCGATCTTTCGTCAAAATTTGGGTATTTTCTGTGATCTTTCTACAAAATTGGAGCATTTTCCGCGATCTTTCGATAAAATACGATTATTTATCACGATTATATGACAAAATTAGAGTATTTTTCCGCAACCTGTTCACAAAAGTCGTGTTTTCCCAGCAATTTTTCGATGAAAATTGCGTCTTGTTCGTGATCATTTAACAAAAATCGTGTTTTTTCTCGCGATCCTCTGAAGAAAATAGTATGTTTTCCGCTATTGTCTGAAGATTTTATAGGTTTTTTTCGATCCTTTGGAGAAATTTGCGTTTTTTCTGCAAACCTTTGAAGAAATTTTCTTAATTTACGTTGTTGGACTCGTGTTTTTGTTGTATTATTTCATCGTTATCCCCCCCCCCTACATATAAATGTCATCAAATTTTAATGCATATTTGCATTAATCCCAGGGATAATAAAATTCGTCGCCGTAAAAGCGGAATTCCGCATTTCCGCGGAAAAGTAGCATGTCTGAAATCATGTCTTCTGTTTCTGCATATTTTTAAAAAGAAACTACAATTTTAACAAAAAGTTCTTCCATTTATTTAGCTACTGATATATAAAGCCAAAACAACATTTAAAAATGAAACATAAAACTACATTAATCAATGATTAAAAACATTGAAAAAGGAATCTATCTTACGTCCTTCTTATATCTATGACTAAAACTGCTGCCTTTTATTCACATTCAATGGAAATCTGGTTTGTTGCATCATATACATTATTGAGAGTCATTAATTTTTGTATAAAAATAATCTATTTAAAAAAAAAATTCAATACCTAATTTTTCTTAAAATGATATAAATTGTTTTGTTTCATAGTTATTTAATAATCTTTGTTTAATTATTATTATTTCCTTTTATAAATTAATGATAATTTTAAAATATACAGTCAACTAGCATTTGAAAACAACGTTTTCAAAAAATTCGCATCAGAAAAAAATCATGCCAATGTGGTGCACACATAACGTCTGTACCAGATATATAATACAACATGCCATTAGCTTTTAAAATTGGCATACATAGGAATGAAATTTCCAAAATATTAAGACAAGTGTGATTTAGAAAAAGTTATAACTTACAAGGGATATGGCTTTCACTTACATGTCTTGTGTATGCAATGGATTAGTTGCAAGGAATTCGTTTAATACATTGTAATATGCCCATGTTGAGGGGGAGCTGCCAGTTTGTGAACAGGTGGTTTTCTCTTCTCTAAAATGAAAAATGTGAAATACAAATAAATAGAAAAGAAATAAATGTTAGATATCCTATATGATCAATTAAAACTAACAACTAGGTTTATTTATATAAAAATCTGATACATAGGGTGTACTGTGGTAATTCCTGATAAAAAAAAATATTAATATCTAAATATCTTTAAAATTAATACAATCGATGTAATCAAATTTAGCATCATTAAAGCTTTATCATGTAAATATTCAATAAAATATAGACTTAGAAAAATCTGAGAAAGGTAAATAAAAAAAACTAATCTTGCGCCATGTGTGATTTGGTCGCGGGAATATCGGATGGACACAGCCCGTAAATCAGTTGACAAACCGGAAGTGGCTTGTCATGTGATCGTAGCGGCGCCGCCGAAGTTAGATTTGGCGCGAAATACTGCTGATTTGGCGAAGTATTGCTGATTTGGCAAAGTATTGCAATTTGGCGAAGTATAAAAATATTAGCTTACCTAAAACAATTTACTGAATTTTTGTCGTGTTTTAACAATGTTTGTTCTATGCTATCACTTATTTATTGATAGGGTAACAATTTTCAAAACAATGGGTAACAACAAGTATACAATTTTCAAAATTTATCATGAAAAGATAGTCTACACCCCCCCCCCCTCCTCCGAAAATAACATTTGTCTCAGCTTTCAAGTATTCAGACACTATAAATTTTGAACATAGGTAGAACCAGGGCCCGCTTATGAATTAGAAGTAGGGGAAGCCCGGCGTCCAATTGTGGGGCCCCCTATTAATCAACTATTTTTTTAAACTTACTTATTTAATAATCTATTTTTCACATGCTTAGATGATATGAAATTTTGCTATCAAAATTTCGATAAATAACATAATATTAAACTCAAACGATTATATGTTTATTATACATATGAAAAAGTATTTTATTAGATACATAATTAAATATAATAAATTAATTTTGTAAGAAACAAATATGAAACTATAATTAAGAATATTTCAACTTCAAAATATCTTTTTATGATTTTCAAATTACAACATAATAAGAAAAACAAAATCCTTATGCAAAAAAATCCATTATTTTTTTTATCATGAATTTTTTTTCATCTAAAAGTTAAGTTTGAAAGTAAATTTTGGGGCCCTTTTAAAAATCAATGGGTAAGCACGGGCTTCACGGGCCTATTCGGTAAACAGGCCCTGGGTAGAACCTGTATAGTGATGATGCTTAAATATTTCGATTTCAGAAATTTCATTAAAAAAGTGCCCCCTCCCTTCCAAAATAAATAAATAAATAAAATGATAATGTGCCTTTAATTTGTTATGGTATTTGAATTTTATAGGGAGACCTTGTGAATACAATCACTTTTAATATGTCTATTACTATTTGAAGACACATTATCAAAAATATTATAATTATTACTTGTTAGGCAGGGGTTTTTTAAATTATCTTCCACCAATTTATAAACAGGTGTCATTTTAACAGCAGATAAAGACTGACAATTTCTTTCAGGTGTGATTCCTTTTTTTTTACACATCCCAGAAATTTGAAATTAATACCACAAGATAGCTTTCTAATAACTGTAAAGCTTTATGAACTTCATCAATACGATGATGGTGAAAAAGAATCAGGTTTTCAGAAAGTCTAAAAATTATCTTGATTGTACTGTAAAAACACAAATTTAGTTAAAAATAATTTTTTCTTTTAAATATTGATTTTTGAGCTATGATTTTTATGATATCTCCAATGTAAATTTCATTCTCTTTCAGAATATGTCTTTAAAAAAAAAAAAAAAAAAAAAAAAAAAAAAAAAAGACAATTGGAAGAGATCATTTTTGGTAATTCATTCAAGAATTATTTTTTTTCCACAGCAGACCACTGGACATGGAAAGAAGAAGAAATTTTTATACTAGGGTTTAATAATTGCAGTACAAAATATTTTAACTATTGATTTTACAAATTTGGTTATTTCGCATCTGGATGTTATTTTGTATATTCATTCATAAAAGTTAAATTTTAAAATTTAGACCAAAACTTTTCACTTTATGAAAATATATATTTTAAAACTTATAAAAGAGATGCTTTTCCACACAGACAATTGATGAAAATTTGTTAAAATTAGGAAAACTACAGAATCAACTTTTAAACTGTGGCATAGTTTATATCACATAAGAATTTTATAAATTTAGGGCAACAGGGTTGGGGTTTTGACGCCCAAATCTAGTTTTGGACACGACATGTGAGTTTTAGTATCTAAAGCTTTAAAAAAAAGCAACATTTCACATATAACCACTGCACACTTATTAAATGTATGAATAAATATAAATGATCACAGTATATTTTACTATAACAGGTTGTTAAAAATCATGATTTTTTTTTTAAAAATCAGATTTTTTAAATTTAAATTGGATTTTTATTGTGCATGTATTTATCTTTTTTTTTCTGCATAGATTTATATATTTCTATTAATTTCATTACAATTTCTAGATAAAAGCTCAAAATAATTAAAATTTAAATTTGTTGAAAAAAATAAATGAATGATTTAAAATTTAAAACATACTCTAATATTAAATTTCTAGACATAGTATACCTATGTGTCTTGCATAAAAATTTCTGTTTAAGTTATTAAAATTTTACTTCATGTATTACTTCAAATAACATATATAAATGTGTAATAACATTATAAATGCAACAAAGAATGCTAAATGTACTATATGCATATAATAGTTATGTGCATCATGCAAGAAAAATTGTATATTTTTTAAAGTTATGACAAAATATTTAATATAAACAGTTCAACATTGGTGAATATTTATAAATAGATAATATAAATTATTAATATAAGATTATAGTTTAATATTAGATTACAAACAATTCAATATTTTACAAAATCTTATTTTTTATTTTGTAATTATTATTTATATGCATGTTTAGTTATTCATACAATTAAGATTTTATATAGGAACACTAATTTTGCAGCTTTATTATTTCCTGACTTATTTCTAAGTTTAGATTAGGCAAAACCATATGATGAAAAAATTCTTTACATAGAGGAAAAGTACCTGCTGCTGTAAAGAGCTGTTCTATCGCTTTTTTTACATTCTCCTCGTCATCTGATCAGGGCCTGATTAATGCACGGGCCTCTGGGGCCTTGGCCCTGGGCCAATTAATTTCAGGGGCCCACAAATTATGTGCTTGATTTTTCCCCTTAATCAAATATCTTTCAAATAATATTGTTTTATAAAACATGAAATGTAAAACTTAAATATTCTGAATGACGCAATAAAATTTTCAGAAGACCTAGGCACTTTTTACCCAAACAACTTTGTCAACTCGTCAAAAAACCCGTCTTTTATGTGAAAGTGTCACCGAAAATGGGTAGGTAAGAGGGCCCAATTTTTTAACAGGCCCTGGGCCCAACTTCAGCTTGATCGGGCTCTGCATCTGATAACACAAATATCTGAGCAAAAACAGTTGATTGTGCTTATAATAGCTAATTATCAACACAAGGGATGTAAGACCTAAGGGGGAGGTTCCTCCCCATGGGGGGGAAGGTCTTCTAAGAGAACCTAACCCGAATTTAAGCAATGAAACCCAAGGTTCGAAGAAAATCATGATAAACTCTGAACAATTAGGTTGACGGGCCTGAATTGGGTTCGAACTCCTGAGTAAAAATGTTTTCCACCATTCTAATAAAGAAGCTTTGTTACAATGTTTTCTTTAAAAAAAATTCCAAAAAGGATTGCACTTTCCTTAAAGCGTGGGAAGAAATATTTTAAAAAGTGTTTCTGAATAACTTGCCCATATGCATTTTTTACTATACTTAGCGTAATTTGCTTTAGAGGAGTAAATGGTATTCTTGTACCAAATATTCTAATGATTCACAAAGCAATCACATAATTAAAAGTGTGAAGCTTTGTTTTACATTGGAATTTACAATTCCTAATTTAACAAAAGCATGGATTTTTTTTTTATCAAATAACAAAAATGTAATCTTCTGCCAATTTATAAAAAGGTGTCATTTTAATAACAGATAAAGACTGATAGTTTCTTTAAGGTGTAATTACTTTTTTTTACACATCCCAGAAATTTGATATTAATACCACAAGATGGTGAAAAAAGACGATTAGGAGACAATAAGTGCCTGCATCTTGAAAATCTGTGCAAAAAAAACTAGAAATGGGAAAGAAAAAGGACAGCAATTTACTGAATCAAAATGAATTTCTTCTTGAAAGGCAGCAATTGGAATGATGAAAATTAAAAAATACATATTGATAAATTTGAAAAAGAATTGATATCCAAATTTATTGTAAAAATAACAGAATATCTTGCATTTAAAAAAAAGGTCATAAAATAAAAAAGTACATTGATATATGTGGTGGAGATTGTGCTTAAGGTCAAAGGTATCTTTAGAACATTTGTACCTGCAAATGCAAAATGGGAGGGGAAAAAATTGACAGTGCTGGACTTACTAAGGACTTTGCACTAGAATATGCTACAATTAAAGACAGTTCAAGAGACAATTCTAGGAATTTTTCTTACTGAAGAGATAAAAGCTTAGGCACATAAACAATTATGTTGGGAGGCTAAAGATCTGATAAAATGCAAAGAACTTGATGATGAATATGTAAAAATTGTAATTAAAAAAAATGCACACAAAACCTAACCTAACCGAACTCTTGATTGTTTAAAGCTGCACTTTCATCCTTAATCTACTTCATACAAGAATTTTCTTTACATGCCGTTTAAAAGAAATTATTTGTACAGTAGATAATCAAACAGCTGTATGTGAATTAGAATTCCAACGAGAATTATGTGCATTGGTAAATTTATACGTCAAGGTGTTGATGTTAACATTGAGTTAAATTGGACAATTCAAGAACACTCACATGCAAAAATAAAAAATCCAATTCTAGCGATGATGTTATGCTTTTTAAAATATTTGAAAATGACCATTATGTTAAAAAAGACAGTTTGAATACTAATTTATTACTTCATTTTTAATGCTTAACATATTACTTTTAAATAATTAACTAACTTAATGTCATTTCAAAATTAATATATAATCTTTAAATTTATGTACCTGTTTTCTTTCTTTACTTACTTGTTTAGATATATATATTTCTTTTCTTTTTTTTTTCGTAAATTTAGCAAAACCAGGGGGAATTCCCTGAGTGAGCGGCCAGACAATATGTCAGGCGCTACCCGCTCTAGAAATTCTCCAGGCTCTTGCCTTTATTTACAAATTATATTTACAACCAGGCTGGTTGTTTTTTTTTTTTTTTTTTTTGTAGCCTTTCCAAACACCACATGGAAATATTTTCTTGCAATCTAATGATGATTTAAATAAGTTCCTTTTTACTCCGTATCTACTAGGCATTGCTGGGCTATCATAATTCTAGATGAATATAATGCATTCTGAAAGAAATTCTAGCTTTACCTCCCCTCTCCCTATCGCTTGTGATCCGTTGGCAAATGTTGTTGGACAATCATCAAATGTACATGTAACCGAGTGAGAAATATCATCACCATTATGTCGTTTCAACAAGAATTTCTTTTAGCAGCATTTTTTTACGAGATGTATGCAGACTTCTGAACTTTAGAATTTTAAATGTTGCATTAATATTTGAGATTCTGCAAACATACAAAAGATATCTTGCTCTCCTGAACTACAAAAAATGTTTAAGCCTTTTTTCAGATACAGAAAAGTTTACACAACACTGCAGTATGGCGGTAAAATTTGAAGTGTGTGTCACAATATCATCTATCTATATTCCTGAAAAGAATTTGCTAGTATGCTACACTGATTCACAATAGAAGGTCAATGACATCAGGAATTTCTTTATAAAAGTTTTAATTTTACAAATTGAACGCAGACTATGAACTGAAGAATTTTAAACATTGGACATGGTGATGTGCAAGTAATGATCTCTAGCTTTCCTGAACAAAAAATATTTAAGAGCATGTTTTGGATACAGAAAAGTTTACACAACATTGCAGTATAATAACAAAATCTGAAGTAATGTTTCAAAATGCAAAATAACATTTTTTAATTTTAAAGTTACAAAAGAATAGCAATACTATAATTTCAGGGAATTCATGTTTAAATTAGTTTAATCTGACAGCTTTACTTTAATCTTCGAAATCTGCTTCTTAATTTTCAAAATATCAAACAAAATGCACCCATAAAACTATTTTTTTTTTTTTTTTTAAGATGATTCTAAAGTGAATTCTAAATGCTAATCAACATGCACAAGCGAATTTTAAAAACTTTATAATAGAATCTAAATGCCAAGCAACATGCACAAGAACATACAAAATTATAATTATTAAAAGACTAATTTCTAAAAGAATATCGTGCACTTTTTATCCGACTACAATAAACATTAAACTTGGAAAATGTCTTTACTTCGAAATCTAGAAGAATTTCCTTAAATTCTTCAAACTAATTCGCGGAATCCTTTATTATTATTATTATTACATAACTTTTTTATGTAAATTCGGATAGGAAATTCAAAAAATATTTGTTAGTCCAGAGTCGACTCGATACAACGTGTAGTAGGCATGTTCTGGTAAACCTTCACCACTTCCGGTTTCTCACTTGAATCCCTGTGCTGTGTCCATCCGATATTCCCGCGACCGTGTGATTTAGCATTTAGGTTGATTGGTTGGTTGGCAAATGATTATGCTATTACCCGTAAGTTGCATTTTGAAAGTAGGAGAAAAAATGAGCATGTTAAGCGACTACGCGCGCAGAGTGCGCGCGCTCAGGAGCCAGGCGCATGGAGTGGGCTCTTATCGCAGACGGGGACTGTGCTACAGGTACTGCAACTGTGCGTTCAATAACAGGTGGAGAACAGAACATGGATTTGATTGTATACGGTGCTATTTATAAAGATAATCTGCGGCAAGTGAAGGTGAGCTTGATGGGTTAGAGCATTGAGCTTGCAATCAGACGATATGGGTTCGAATCCTTTTTAGAATTTTCTTACAAATTGTGCAGAAATCCCACTTTGGAGGTTAATTAAAGCGCAAATGTTGTAAAAACCTACCATGAAATTTTCTGTTAAAAATATTGGTATACAGCTGGCAGACCATTTGGGAGACGAGTAAAATTTAGTTGTGAAAATTAATTACACCCCTGACCTTAATTATCTCCTCTCACTGACTTAAAATTAATTGGTGAGTAGTGGGTACCACTATTTTCGAATAAAAATTTCAAAAAAATCTTTAAATTATGTTCCTAGAAAATTTGCCAGTCTTAATGTTTGACAAAGTATTGGAGTTTGGAGTAGTATTAATTTGCCGTTTGTCGAAGAGCATTTATCTCTCCTCCCTCCCCCCTCCGTCGATTTCAGCTAAAGGCTGCGCGCAAACAGCACTACTTTCAGTTACACTAAAAGAGCAATAAATAAAGAGCTATCTTTGAAGAAGGAGTTCTTCCGACTATCGATGGTACGGAACAAAAGGTTGCTAGTTTTGGAACATATTTAAATGATTTTTGAGGTAGGAATCGACAAAGGAAGGGAAAGTTTATCTCCCCCATCTTCAGTCGTAAAGCTGTCAACTGATTTCGAGTTCGATTTCTCTCTTGAAGTTCAAATTCAGTGCACTGAAAAAGCAATTTTACATCAAAGCGCCGACACGAAAGATCAAAAATAGCGACGCCTGACCATAAGAAGTTAGTGCTGTGTGTCTGGTCCTTAACTGATCCCTAAATTAATAACTCAATTTCTATTGTTCATACCGGCTCGAAAAGAATTCCAAATTACATTAATATATTAATTATCCCCTCTCACAGTCTTAAAATTAGTTTATAAATAGTGGTTACTAGTATTTCTGAGTAGAAATTTCAGAAAATTTCTTACATTCTTATTTGAGTCCCCACACCCTCGAATAATATATCATCAGATAGGTTGAATAAGGAGCGCCACATACCATAGAGGCATGCGTCAAAAATCGAGAGACGGGAGACAAATTCTGCTTGTCACACCGATTTTTGCTTTGTTTGCTTTGAAATCGTCTCATGTCTCACTTTTTTTTGTTCAATGTCTCATTGGTGTGTGGCGCGTCTAACAGAGTTCCGTTTAAGTAGAGGTTTGTTTAGAATGAGCTTCTGTAGAAAGGAGCTCGCAAAATTGGAAAACCGCGTTGTCCGTGACGAGTTTTTCCAGATAGGTTTTTAATTAACATTTAAATACACAAGAGTCGTAATGAGAGACACATTCAATGCAAATTAGACACGAAGCCCATAGTATTTATGACGGATTCGCATGCATAAGGAATAAAAAAAATAGGCATTTTAATAAGAGAAATTTTGTAACGTAGCGACCGCTATATCGAAGTAAGGCACGTTTTGCATTAAATAAGACTTTAAAAAATCGTGGTACAAAAATGTGTATTTTTTTCTTTCTTTTGAGAACGAACCCTGATTTGTATGATTAATTCTAATTAAATTAGACCGTTTGCAACAAGTTTACTGCTTTTATACTGCTATCGGCTATTGCATTACACAAATATATTATTGAAAGTTGCTACTTAGACTTTAAAAGCCGATGGTATGCTGAGTACGTCACTCCCTTCGTTATTTATGTGCAAACTATCCATGTCTTTAAGGGACTCGACTAATCGACTAAGGAACTCGACTATCTCGACTAATTACTGACGAAATTTTTCAAAAATCATTGTCAACAATACTTCTGCTACGATAGGTATCTCCAATGCTTCCCAACACCTTTGCTTGATGCCCACAAATCCGAAATTTTTGTGCAACAGAAAAATGTGTTTTTCTCAAAAATATGCGATCTAAAGTAATCGCTACATTTTTCCTGCAAGTGACCGTGGATTCTCCAGTTCGATATTTCCCTGGGCGCATCTCCCGCAAATACAAAGTATGATGCAATTAAAAATCTTAAATTCAGTAATACGAAAATAATAAAACTCCATCTTAAATAGTACGTAATCAATAGCAATCAAACCTAGAATCATACCTATTACGGGATACATTGAATTGATTACGTATGATAAGATTTAGTAGAATGACGAAAGCTTTTATTATTATATTTTTAAGTTCTGATCCGATTTTCATAAAGTTTGAAATGACTCGACAAAATTCTCCAACAATTATATAAATGAAATTTCAAACTATGTATTTAGTATATTTGTGCTGTTTTATGCGGACAGACGAACAGACAAGATGACGATCAAAAGTGCATAATATTTATATAAATACATTTCCCATAGACCATAATGCAATGGAATATTTTGAGTGGCTCTGTAAATAAACTATGAGCGTTATGTACTTTATTTTCACTACCGAGCGTGGCATAATAAATCTCAATAACATATATCAATTTCTGAGCAATCCAACTACATTAACGCAAGTTAGAGTACAGACAGACAAACCGAATTCTTAAACGTTTTCAACTATGTTGTAAAGTGTTAAAACTCCTAATAGGTTGAAGATTGACTTTCAGAAACTATATTACTACTACTATTCAGAAACTATCACACATTCAGAAACTATCTTTATATACGTATATGTCACTATTTAGCTAAAATTTAATTAAGAATAAAACACGCTTCAATCTAAAGAACAAAACTACTTCCAAAGATTATTTTTCATACACTGTAAAAAAAAAAATCCAAGAGGTTACTAAAAATCTTTTAGTAAATTTGTATTCCACAGAATTTTTTAGTAACCATTACAAACTTTTTTTTTGCAAGTGAAACAAGCATTTCTTTTGTAAACTGAACAAAAGAATTTTTTGTATAACTAACTTAAAAATTTTTAGTATGAGCCACCAAGTAAGTTTTAGTAATAGCTCCAAAATTTTTTTTAATAACCATTACGTGCGCCCGAAGGGCAGGAGGTTTCTTCGAGCTGCATCCAGACTTCTGACGCGGAAGATTTTCGGCAAAACTGCAATAGATGGCAGCACCAAACATTGCTAACTGCTTTAAGATTTTTGTAATCCCTTTACTAACGAGTACTTACGCTACATACATTCGGGGCGTATTTGGCGGTGGCCAGTATCGAACCCGGGACCTTTTAGTCTGGTGTCCGTTACTATAACCACTATGCTATCAAGGCCACACAAAGTGAGTTTTAGTAATAGTTATTAAAAATATAAAACTATTAACTCTCTTCATTGCTAACTTTTTTCTAGTAATTCTTACAGAATTTCTTGTAACCGAATAAGATTATAAAAATTTTTTAGTAATTACAAGGATCACTAAAGTTTTTTTAGTAGATCGACCCTTTTTTTTTACAGTGTAGACAGCCATGTATCTAATACTTTGCGTAGCCCTGAATATCATTTTTCTATATTCTATAAACATATCTTGGTTTACTAAAAGCATTCAGCGTAAAAATACACAACTTATTTAAAAACCACCTTTAAGCTACTTTTGTTCATATACTGTAACCTATGTAGTTTCTGTTGTGTTACCCTGCACATGATCTACAGCATTTATAAACAGAACGCAATATCCAAAATTTTAGTTTAACTTAAAAACTCATATCACAACTAAAAATGCACTTATAGTAATCATCAATTATGTACAGTATTTCGGTCGCAGTATAGTATCCGAAATCTTTTGTACGCCCTTGTAAGTACTATGCGCTTTCTATGATACGGGCTGTAACTCATAGTAAACCTCAGCAACGTATATCAATTTTATTACATGTGAAATAATTTAACATGATTAAAATACACGAAAACAAAGTTTCATTCTATACCATTATGTAACGGAATTTTTTTGAGTGGCCCTGTAAATGAATAATAAACATTTTTTGCACAGCATATTGTAACAGAGTGTGTATTTTAATAGACTTTAGTAAATGCATACCAATTTCATTCTCTTTGAAAGGCTGTAACACCATTAAAATGGACTTGAAACATTTTTTCCCCATTGGCTGTAATGTAACGGAAAACTTTTAACCGTTCCTGTAACTAAATTATACATCCAATTTTCATAAAATCTGAAACGACTCGACAAATTTTGGCATTACTTATGTACTTAAAATTTCAAAACATTCGGGTGGGTAGTTTTTGCGTTGTTATATGCGGACAAATGGAGTGGCAGACGGATGCTCAGACTGGCGAACGAACAGACGATGGATTGAACGACGACTATAGGTGCTTCGTATTTACGTAATTACGAGCGCACCTACAAAGGTTACAAAAGCAGTAGACAATAAAAACGTGTAGACGAAGTTCCTTGAAAAAAGAGCTGGAAAATTTCGCTGGCCAAAACGGAGATATAGTTGAAAATATAAGAATAAAAAATATATTTATGGCCCTGTGAAACTACAAGGTTCAAATCCTTTTGTTGCGGACAGTAGTAACACTATATATTGTGTTTTTAAATGTTATAAAAAAATCTTCTAAGAAATTCAGATGTAATTTCAAAACCATTAAAAATAATAAATTAACTATGCTTATTTCTTTTCGATAAAATATACAGGGTGTATCTAAACTACTGGGCAAAACTTTAAGGGGTGATAGTACAGATCAAGACAAATAATATTAAATGGGAAACTAAGGGTCCCAAACGTCTTCCGAAGGAGATAGGCGCCATCAAAGTTTAGGGTCCAAAATTTGAAATGATTATAAAAAACGGAAAAATCGGTCGATTCGTTTGCGGTTTTCACGAAAAATATTCTTTATGTCAGTATTGTCTTGAAAATAAATTATTAAGTTAAATTTCAAAAAATGCCGATAGAGGGCGCTTTAGACTTTGGAGTAACGAACAACTATTTTTTACCGTTATTTTTTGCATCTCATTAATTTTTTTTAGAAGTTTAGACATAAACTTAAATTTTGAGCTCAAAATCTGTGGTTAAATAGCGCAAACCGAACTGTGTTCAATGGGAGTGGGTAGGTTCAAATTTCAAATGATTATAAAAAACAGAATAATTGCTCAATTGATTCACGGTTTTCACTAAAACTATTCTTTATGTCAGTATTGTCTTGAAAATAAATTATAAATATAAATTTCAAAAAAAGTCGATAAAGGGCGCTTTAGACTTTGGAGTAACGTACAACTATTTTTTTACCGTTATTTTTTACATCTCATTAAACTTTTTTGAAGCTTAGACATAAACTTAAATTTTGTGCTGAAAATCTGAATCGTTGAGAGTGGCTAAATAGCGCTAACTGAACTGTGTTCAATGGGGGTGGGAAGGTTCAAATTTCAAATAATTATACAAAACGGAAAAATTGGTCGATTTGCTTGCGGTTTTCTCTAAAACCATTCTTTATGTCAGAATTTCCTTGAAAATAAATTTTAAAGATAAATTAAAAAAATTCCGTTAGAGGGCGCCTTAAACTTTAGAGTAACCAAAAACAATTTTTAACTGTTATGTTTTGTATCCAATTAAATGCTTGCAAAAGCTTAGACTTAAATTTTGAGCTCAAATTCTGAATCGTTGGGAGGGGTTAAGAAGCGCAAATTGAACTGTGTTCAGTAGTTGAAATGTTACCCTGCCCACTCTATGAGCACAGTTCAATTTTTCGCTACTTAATTACTTACAACGATTCAGATTTTGAGCTCAAAATTTAAGAGTAAGCTTTTAAAACATTTATTTAGATAAAAAAAATAATAACAGTTAAAAATAGTTGTTGATTACTCTAAAGTTTAAGGCGCCCTCTAACGGAATTTTTTGAAATTTATCTTTAAAATTTATTTTCAAGGAAACACTGACATAAAGAATGGGTTTTAGAGGAAATCGCAAAGGAATCGAGCAATTTTCCCGTTTTTTATAATCATTTGAAATTTGAACCTCCTCACCCCCATTGAACACAGTTCAGTTTGCGCTACTTAACCACTCACAACGATTCAGATTTTCAGCTCAAAATTTAAGTTTATGTCTAAGCTTCTAAAAAAATTTAATGAGATGCAAAAAATAACGGTAAAAAATAGTTGTACGTTACTCCAAAGTCTAAAGCGCCCTCTATCGACATTTTTTGAAATTTATATTTATAATTTATTTTCAAGATAATACTGACATAAAGAATAATTTTAGTGAAAACCGCAAATCAATTGACCAATTTTTCTGTTTTTTATAATCATTTGAAATTTGAACCTACCCACTCCCACTGAACACAGTTCAGTTTGCGCTATTTAACTACAGATTTTGAGCTCAAAATTTAAGTTTATATCTAAACTTCTAAAAAAAATTAATAAGACGCAAAAAATAACAGTAAAAAATAGTTGTTCGTTACTCCAAAGTCTAAAGCGCCCTCTATCGGCATTTTTTGAAAGTTATCTTTATAATTTATTTTCAAGACTATACTGACATAAAGAATATTTTTCGTGAAAATCGCAAACGAATCGACCCATTTTTCCGTTTTTTATAATCATTTCAAATTTTGGACCCTAAACTTTGATGGCGCCTATTTCCTTCGGAAGACGTTTGGGACCCTTAGTTTCCCATTTAATATTATTTGTCTTGATCTGTACCACAAGCATTTCTGACGTCAAAGAACGTCACGAAGGATTATAGCTAATCAGCTTCCTCATTTATCCCACAAGCGTTCCCCAAAAGCCAATCAAATACCGTATCGCTTGTGGGAAACATTGTGAGCTCCGCTCAATGCTAGTGGTCAATTAGGCGGCCACCCGCCCCGATACCAGGTATCTAACCCGTTAAGCTGAGTTAACTCGGCAGGTAGGGGCCTGGTCATCGGTTAGAAAGAAAGAAAGAAGAAACAAAACGAATAATACAGCGCTCGAAAACAGCCGCAGATTATCACAAGCGTCTGAGGAGAGAACGGCTGTTAATGGTAGGACTTCGAAAATTTCGGCTTCAAATTAACTTGTTTCTGCGCGTGCGTCAGCAGAGGCGAAAAGGGAAAAAAGGTTGCAATTTCTTTTTTCCAGTATACCGTACTGAGAAATGAATTTTCCCTTTTTGTTGTAGATTTGTTTCTGAAGTGTTTCAGAAAGAACCATGAATATTATAGTAGACTACTATTCTATCTCCATGGTGTAACACTTCCCGCCTCACACAGAGAGAACTGAAAGCCACACCGAAGGTGGCACTGTCATTACTAAGTGGCAATCGAAATACATAGCAATTAGCGCATCCCTTTGATACAACGGCGTGTCAAATGTGAGGATAGCTCGACCACCCATCGAAATATATGTATCAATTAGCGCATCCCTTTGGGATAACGGAGTGTCAAATGTGACTATAGTTCGACCACCCGGAGCACAGCTTTCAAGTACCGACAGAGGTAAGATCTTCCCACGAACGAAGAAAGAGGGGTGCAGTGCGCAAAGAAGAGTGGAATGCACAGGTGCTCTCAGGAGGAGGATAAAAGAGGGAGAAGAGTGACAGAGAGGGACTTGATTTGTTGCCTTGGAGAGAAGAGCGTAGAGCACAGGGTTGAGTGGTGCTCGGAAGATGCGAGACTTTGAAAAGTCTGCGGAGAATGCACAGGCTGTATGAATCAGGTTAAGCTGGCTGCCACCTCTTGATTAATTCCCAAACTGGACTAATGAACTTTAAGTTGTGATTAAAATACTCTGAATAATCTGTTTACAGATGTACATGAAATGTAAATAAATTACAATTTGATTACTAAAGCAGAGTAGTTCATGATCATAAGCCTCGGAAGTAGCCTCACCGCTTTTCGCTACCAAAATCTACTTGAGGCTTCACAACTGGTGGCAGCGCAAGAAACGAACCCAGTGGGAAAAGAGTCAACAGCAGCGAGACAACAGGCGAAGGAAGGACGGTAGAAAATAAGCCGAGGACCGAGCAGCAGAGGGCCGGACGACAGTACCTTCAAGACAGACCTCGCTGGAGAGTGACAGACCAGCCTGCGGAAACAGAGGAGCAGATCTTTGGACGACAGTTCCCCCAACAAAGGAATCGCCAGAGAGGAATAGACCACCCCGCAGAAACTGTTCCGGAAAACACCGGGAGCGAAAGAGCACAGCGTCAGAGGAGAATTCCCCCGACAAGGCTTCAAAGGGAGCAGCTGACAGGCCTAGTGACAGCAGATCACCGTCGAGTTCTACGCGATGAGACACCACAAAAACAAAGGTAAGCTCATTAATTTTTTGAATGGCTCTCAGTAGAAAATTTTATTGTTAAACTGAGATCTAAAAATTTAGTGTTCCCGAGTGTTATTCTAAGTAGAAAATAAAGATAAACATAAAGGCATCGCGCCGAGTAGGACTAAAAAGGAATTTTTTTTCGGAAGCATAAATTTGTGATCAGATTAAAATCTGGGGTATATTTGAGGAGAATCTATGTAAATAAAGCGGGAAAAATTGCTTTAAAAAAAATTAAGGATAGAAGGCTTTGCAAAGAAAATTGCAGTCTTTGGGTCAAATAGAAAAAAGAATCTTTTCGTTCTTTTCTGTCATATTATAAGGAGGTTAATTCTAAAAGATAAATGTTTTAACCTAAAAGATTGAAATTAACCTAAAGATTAGATAAATAAACATCTATATATCCTCTGAAAGGTTATGGTTTAAGTAGTTGCAGCACTGGATAAGGCTTGCGAAAAAAAAGGCCCAAAATTGAGACATGCAGAAAGGTATGCCGATGTATATGTATAATCGTGAAAAAAATATATTACATACAGTATTGACTTTGTGTACAGGGACTATACCTGAAATATTTGCATAATTGTATAGCGTTTTTTTTGTGTTTTTGTTCTTTGTTCTTTTTAAACAAAAAGATACAGTCAGCAGTTGATGCTGGGCAAAGAGTGTAATACCTGCAAGATATTTGGTATTGAAAAATACTTAGAATTAGTATAAAAGAATTTTTTTTTTCTTGAAAAATATAGTCTGGACCAAAATAATATAGACATTTGATAAGGATGCAAAGAGGGCTCAATGTTTGAGGGAGATTAAAAATAAGAACATAAGTATAGGTAGTGATGAGGTATTACGTATGAAATTAAATTTTTTCACTGTGCATATATGTGTATAGGGCATTAAAATCGGAGTGAAATTTTTACATAAGAGTGATAATTTTCATAAAGAGTGAAAAAAAAAAGAGTGTCTATATGTTATTGCTAATGTATGTATTTACCTAAGATTTATTTATTTTATATGTAACCTTATTTAATTGGATAGTGTTCCAAAATTTGCATGTTAAAGTACTTTAAAATTAAAATATTTTAGGAAACGAAGTAAAATCTAAAATTAGATATCAGCTGACAAAAGTATTAGTTTTTGTGTATTATTTAAATTATTTGGGGAGGAGTTAAAATAAGTAAATATGGCAAAGGTTACTTCACTGAAGTACTGCAGAAGAATTGATCTGGCACATTTAGCAGACGTGCTAGACGTAAAAATTGCAGAACATGACAAAATAGCGATAATTATCGAGAAAATACAAAGTTCGGATAGTTATGATGAACAATTTGCGCTTACGCAAGTCGGGTTCATAATAAAAGATAGAGAGGATCAGCTGGCGCAGGAAAAAGAGCAAAAAGAAAGAGAGTTTCAGTTAGAACAAATTAGGTTAACGCAAAACGCGGACAGAAGAAGCTCCATTTCGAGTAATAGATCAGAAAGAGCGCCTAAAATTTCATTAAAGGGAATTATGCAAAAATTTGATCCAGAGAAGTCCGATATCACTTTATTTCTTAACTTATTTGAAAGACAAGCCGAGAGATCCGGGATAGAAAGCGACGATCTTGTGACACACTTGTTGGCATTACTGCCCATAGAGATCGCAGAATTAATATTACGCGAGCAAAAAGAACTAGTGGACAACTTTGAGCATGTAAAATCAGTTTTATTGGCAAGATACAGACTTAGCCCAGAAGCGTATCGTCAAAAACTAAACAAACATGCGAAAAATCCAAACGGCCCTTGGAAAGATCTAATTTTCGAATTAAATAGCTTTCAAAACGGGTGGTTAAATGGTATAGGTATCACAAAATTTGAAGAGCTAAAGGACTTATTAATAACGGAACAGATTAAAAGGCGTGTGCCGGCGGAAATAAGGGAACACTTCATTGATTTGTGGGCGTCGTATAAAAATCCGGAAACTCTAGTGAAAGATCTGGACGGCTACGAAGAAATAAAAAACGTGCAAAAACGGACATGGAAAGATAGGTATTCGGCGAAAAAAAAGTTCGAATGGTCGAGAGATGAGGAAAAAGAACCGGAAAAAAATCAGGAAATAAAACCAAATTGGCGAGAAAAAAATGATAAAGAGGACAGGCAGAGAACTTTCGAAAAAACGACGAAAAACACTTGTTTCGTTTGTGGAGATCCGAGCCACTGGAAGCGAAATTGCCCAGAAAATAAGAGAAATATAACAAACATTGCGAATGTTCATCACATTCAGGAGGGGACAAATTTCAAAGAGAATTTTAAACCTTATCTAGGTCAGGCGCATATAAATGGAAAAAAATGCACGACGCTAAGAGACACGGGAAGCCAGTATGACGTAATTCCCGAAAGATTAATTAAACCCAATCAATTAGATGGTAGGGAAATTTACGTAAAACAACCGCTAATAAACGATGTAAGAAGGTTACCTACGGCGGATATTACATTAAATATCGAAGGGCTAGGAAGCTTAAAGACGAAAGCTATAGTGGCGGATAAAAGCACAGACTTGTCATATTATATTTTGGGTAACGACACTCAAAAAGAAATAGATAAAATTAAAAGAAACACCTCCCATAATAGATTCAGAACAAAACCAGAACTAAAATGCGCTTTTGCTGAGAGAAGAGGAGAAAAAGAGAATAGCTCCCAGTCAAATATGACAGGAAAGATTTCAGATGTGAATTCGAAGGGAAGGGGTGTAAAAAGGACGCAAGAAAATAAATACGTGAATTTCGGATTAGAAAAATCTTTGTTCCGGAAGGAAATAAAAGAAAAAAAAGCAGACCAGACCAGACAATGGTTTAAAGAACGTTTTAAAAATCATAATTCGGGCTACTCAAACGGTAAAGTCAGGCAAAAGCCGCAAAATAAACAGAAGGAATCGGAAAACACCGAATACAAAGCCAGTAGACAGGGAAAATTTGGAAAGATGCCAGCAAAAAGTGATCAGGCTAAAAGCGACAGAAACATGGGATTTAACAGATACGTTAACAAAAGGGATGCATCGACGGGGGACAAAGGGTTAGGTTTAAAGGAAGGTAAGTCATACGACCAAGAGGAGAATAATACGATGCGGAAAAGAGTTAATGCCATAAGTACTGTAACAAATGACTCGAAAAAACTAGCGGGGAGAACCGAAAGTTCCCATAATCACATTAAAAATAATTTCAAATCCCCTGAAGAAATCAAAGAAAAACAGCATGACAGAGTGAATCACAAATGTGGTAATCCAGGTATAAATACACTTGTCAAAGTTAAATTGTTGTAAAATTTGAGCAAGCTAAGCTCTAGAATAAGCTAGGTATAATATATTAATTCCTATTTTGTTTTTTGTGTAAATATTAAAGTACTAGATTTAGTATGTGATTTATTTTTATAAAGTGTAAATTCTCAATGTGCCTAGAATGATAGGTACAAAAGGCTATGATAATAATAATAAAAATAAAAGGTTTAAAAATAAAAGGTGGTTGAGGTAGGTTGCGAAGATAGACATTAACCGTGCAGCCTTACCAGAATGCTGTTACTACTAAACCTGGAAAAGATATCAAACAGGTAGATGTTAGGTGTAGGGCGAAATAACGCCTTGAGAAAAAAAAAGTATTAAAATGTATATATTTTTCTTTATACTCTCAGTAATATGTTTTATTAGAGGGTAGCGAACTAAATGGATGTCTTATACCAGAAAAAAATGTGTATATATACAGATATCGTTGTAAACTAATAAGTGAAAAAAAAAGGAGTAGAATAGTAAGTAATGATTTTCTTTTTGATTTTTTTTTCGTGTGTGAGCCATTCATTAGATTTTGAGCTACCTTATTGTCATGAATATTTCGTCTTGCAGCCAAAATATTCACTTAAGGAGGGGGGTAGTTGTAACACTTCCCGCCTCACACAGAGAGAACTGAAAGCAACACCGAAGGTGGCACTGTCATTACTAAGTGGCAATCGAAATACATAGCAATTAGCGCATCCCTTTGATACAACGGCGTGTCAAATGTGAGGATAGCTCGACCACCCATCGAAATATATGTATCAATTAGCGCATCCCTTTGGGATAACGGAGTGTCAAATGTGACTATAGTTCGACCACCCGGAGCACAGCTTTCAAGTACCGACAGAGGTAAGATCTTCCCACGAACGAAGAAAGAGGGGTGCAGTGCGCAAAGAAGAGTGGAATGCACAGGTGCTCTCAGGAGGAGGATAAAAGAGGGAGAAGAGTGACAGAGAGGGACTTGATTTGTTGCCTTGGAGAGAAGAGCGTAGAGCACAGGGTTGAGTGGTGCTCGGAAGATGCGAGACTTTGAAAAGTCTGCGGAGAATGCACAGGCTGTATGAATCAGGTTAAGCTGGCTGCCACCTCTTGATTAATTCCCAAACTGGACTAATGAACTTTAAGTTGTGATTAAAATACTCTGAATAATCTGTTTACAGATGTACATGAAATGTAAATAAATTACAATTTGATTACTAAAGCAGAGTAGTTCATGATCATAAGCCTCGGAAGTAGCCTCACCGCTTTTCGCTACCAAAATCTACTAGAGGCTTCACAATGGAAAGAACCAAGTGCATTTCTAAGCGTAGAAAGCGATTTAAACTTTAAGCTTTTTATGATATAAACTCATAATCAAACTATTTAATTGAAACTTTTTTATTTATTCCAAATTATTGAAAGCAATGCAAAAAATTTCAAACGGTTTTAAAAGTTCATCTTTTATACAAATTACAAATAAAAACAATGCTAAACATAAACAAGATTAGAATACAAATAGCAAACAGTTATTTGTGCTTTTTTTAATTTTCTTTATTTACAGCTCTTTTGAATTATTATTAAATTCAAAATTTTCAGTGTTATAAATGACCGAATCTGTAAAAATAAAAAAATAAATATGTGTGTTGAGCTATTCATAACTTATTTAGAGAATTTAAATGTTTTAAAAAGGAGATATTTTTCCATTAACATCAATTAAGTAAAAAAACGTTATCATTAATGAGAAGTTATACATATACATATATATATGATTTATATAGTTATTGCTCTTTTACACAAATGATAAATAAAAACAATACTAAACATAAACAAGATTGGAAGAGAAATAGCAAACAGTTTTTTTTTTTTAAACTTGCTTTATTTATGTAGCTCGTTTGAATTATTATTATTAAATTTACAATTTTCAGTGTTATAAATGACTACATTTGTAAAAATAAATAAATAAATAAATAAATATGTGCGCTGAGCTATTGATAACTTATCTAGAGTTTAATTTTTTTAAAAAAGAGGTATTTTCCATTAACATCAATTAAGTAATAAAACATTACCAGTAATCAGAAATAAAAGGGGTTCTGTGGTTTAAGCCCTTCTCAAAATTTCTACGGGAGAGATTCCCAGAATCTCATCTGGGAGGTTTGGTGATTGTTGTTCATAAAGTGAACAATTTTATAGTATTTCATGCCCATAAAGTAGCATTTAGTAAGTATGCAACATGTAAGACCAACATAATAAAAAGTACTACATACGACAATTATAAATTAAGCATTTAGGTGTTAAAAGGTTCATAAATAAAAACCTTTTAAAATTTTGAAAAAAAAAAAAAAAAAAAAAAAAAAAACATAAGAAGGAGCAGTAGTAGTAATAAAAAGGTATTAATTTGGTATTATTGCTTGTCATTTTTTCTTTAATTTTATGTTAAAGTAGAGGTTCTTATGAGGATTTGCAACAGATGAATGGTAAACATTTTGTATTTGCTAAGACTTTTTTCACCCTTGTTTTTACACATCATATTTTAATTCAATCACAATGAATTTTGTATAAATGTAATCAGTTTTTAGAATGTTTGAGAAGGGCTTTAACCATAGAACCCCTTTTATTTCTGATTACTGGTAACGTTTTATTACTTAATTGACGTTAATGGAAAATACATCTTTTTTTAAAAACATTTAACTCTAGATAAGTTATCAATAGCTCAGCACACATTATTATTTATTATTATTATTATTATTTTAGGCTATTTCCATGAGTACTTGTAGTGTAAGTCACAGGCTACGATTTTTTGCTACCAGTATTATAGAACAAAAAAAAATTGATTAATTTTATTGGCACATTCTCATTAATTGAATAAGGCCAAGCAGACTTTTCGAAAATAACGGTGGCTAACAAGTATAGCAATTAATAAGTTATGTGACTTACACTACAGAACCCATGGAATTAGCCTTTATAAATGTAGTCATTTATAACACTGAAAATTGTAAATTTAATAATAATAATTAAAAAAAGCTACATAAATAAAGCAAAAAAAAAAAAAAAAAAAAAAAAAAAAAAAACTTTTTTTCATTTGTTTTCCAATCTTGTTTACATTTAATATTGTTTTTATTTATCATTTGAGTAAAAGAGCAATAACTATATGAATCATATATATATATAATTTCTGATTAATGATAACGTTTTATTACTTAATTGATGTTAATGGAAAAATACCTCCTTTTTAAAACATTTAAATTCTCTAAATAAGTTATAAATAGCTCAACACACATATTTATTTATTTTTACACAATCGGTCATTTATAACACTGAAAATTTTGAACTTAATAATAATTCAAAAGAGCTATGCAAATAAAGCAAATTAAAAAAGTACAAATAACTGTTTATTATTTGTATTCTAATCTTGTTTATGTTTAGCATTGTTTTTATTTGTAATTTGTATAAAAGATGAACTTTTAAAACCGTTTGAAGTTTTTTGCATTGCTTTAAATAATTTCGAATAAATAAAAAGATTTCAATTAAATAGTTTGATTATGAGTTTATATCATATAAAGTTTAAATCGCATTATACGCTTAGAAATGTACTTGATTCTTTCTGAAACACTTCATAAACAAATCCACAAAGAAAAGGGAAAATCCATTTCTCAGTACGGAATACTGGAAGGAAGAAATAACAACCTTTTTTCCCTTTTCGCCTCTGCTGATGCACGCGCAGAAACAAGTTAATCAGAAGCCGAAATTTTCGAAGTCCTACCATTAACAGCCGTTCTCTCCCCAGACGCTTGTCAGATTATCAACCCTTTTGCCTTTTATGATAGCGATTGGGAAATGAGACTTTCTTTAGCAATAGAAAAGCTATTCTGCACGAACAGCTCTTCTTGAATAACAAAAGGTTTCTCACCAGTATGAATTGCAAGCAAAACGCTAGAAAACCATAAAATACATTTTAGAGTTAATATCTTCTGGTGTGAATTGAATATTTCGATATTTCAAAATATATGAAGTGGATATTGTATATTTTTATCGTACTACCGTAATTTCCGCGTATAATCCGCCAATTAAACAATCCTTTTTAGACCCAGAAACCTTATTTAGTGACTGAAGGCAAATAATTATGGCAATCTAATAGTTTATATTTATTTTATAAAAAAATTCTGGGCCGAAAAATTACTGTTTGATCCGCGGATTATACGCTGGAAAGTACGATAGTAATATTTCTATTGTATAATCCGCACACAATGAAGCATTTAACTAAATGATAACTGTAGACCGTACAATAACAGCCTAATTCAGTGACTATTGTTAACATTCCTAAGATTAAACGTACTCCCGATTGAAAATCCTTTTTAGAAAAATATTCTCTATTTCATACTTATGTTACGGCAAAAATGTTTTAACTTTCACCCGCCCTTAGTGTTATTTCACGTAATATTTTAAAAACTGTAGCCACGCTACTTTATCTGAATGCTAACTTTAATCTGTAAGCAAATTTTCTTACATTTAAATTCTTCTTCACTCGATCATACTGGACTTATAGTCTAAAGATTATGTAAAATAAGAAGTACAATATTCATCTTAAATAAATAAATAAATAAAAGCCCAAGACTTATTGGGAAAAATTGAAATAATGTCTAGCTTCGCCCTAAATTCATTCTCTTTTTTAGTAGTCTTTTATATATATTTGTAAATATTTACGAGTGATACCCATCGCACAACTTGAAGCTAAATTAGTATATATGACGTGATCAACCGAAAGAAGTATTTAACACACACAAATATGTGTAAAAAATTACCCCCCCCCCTTAAAAAGAAAAAAAAAAGAAAAAAAAACTTTTTTTTTACAGAATGAAGTTTGGGTATGTTTTTAACTTTGTAAAGATATATATCACCTTTTTTTACACAATTTTCACTGAAAAAAATTGTAAAAAAAAAAAAAAAAAAAAAAAAACTACCAAATTAAAATTTTTTAGTATCCTTAAAACCTATTTTAAATTAATAAAATACGGTGCAATGATTTTTAAGAAAATAGCTTTTGTAATAGTCAAAAATCGGACATTTCTGAAATGATATTAGTAATACAATATACATCTATATTCGAATCTACGGCCAAGACGATGCTTCACCTACTTTATATAGGGCGGAGTACACATGTAAAAACATATTAATAGGTTTCTGACTTACAGTCCGTAAAATAGATCAATCAACAATTTATGCAGTAACATGCTCGTCATGCGCTGTTAAACGGTTAATATTATCCACTATTTTGAAAGAGCATAGCCGGATAAGCATTGAAAACATATCTGTCAACCAAGTTTCTTGATTTTTTCTCACGTGTGTCTACCTATCTAATATTGTATTTCCCCTAGTATCACCTTATAAATATTGATATTTTATCAGATAAAAATGTTTTTTCAATTTCTTAAAAACCACATTTTCTCAAAAACTATTGTACTGAATTGCGTGTCATTAATTGAATTTATATAGACATCAAAGATGCAAAACTGGGAATTTTTGTATAATTTTCGAACTATAGAAAGAGTGTGAAAAAGCGTTTAAAAAATTTACCAAAATAAAAATCACATCTTACAGTTCTCCGAAAATTACCAATTCATTGTGAAAAATTCCTCATATATGCCCGTATATTATACATAAATACCAAAATTTCGCGTTGGGTACTACATATAAATAATCACAAAAATGTGTATAAAAATTATTAAAATTCATTTAAAGGCATTATTTGTGGGTGGAGCTAACCAACTTCGACATTCGAAGAATTTTTGGAACAATGTCAGCTGGCAATGAGTCTACTGCTGTATTTTAGACTTCATTAAGCAGATCAGCAGCGTTCGAAAGGGACGTGGGCGAAGGGGGCAGTCTCCCCGGGCACAGGAATTTAGAGGGCAACAAATTTATACTACCAACGTGATTTTGAGGGGTTTAGCGTCAAGTTCATGGAAAAGGAGGCGCCAAATTGAAAATTTGCCTCGGGCGCATTTTTCTATTCGCACGCCCCTAATTCAGATAGGCCATAACTTTCAATACTGTCGATACTATTTCGATATCGAAAATTGATGCTTTATATCGGATACAATACAGAAAAATATATTTTTGCTTGGAAAACAACAACATTTTTCGATATCGAAATGTTACGACAGTTAGTATAATTATTTTTTCAATCATTTTCAACACTTTTAACGAAAGGTAATAAGAGTAAGTACCGTAATTTCGGGTGTATAAGCCGCGGATCAAACAATTCTTTTCGGACCCAGAAATCTTATTTAGTGATTGAAGAAAAATATTTACGGCGATCTAACTAGTTATATTTGTTTCTTAAAAAATTCTGGGTCAAAAAAGAATTGTTTGATCTGCGGCTTATACACCCGAAATTACGGTAGTTTAATAACTTAGTGCTAAAATAAAATAAAATAAAATAAATATGTATTGGTATTATATAGCTAAAATTAGAACCTAATATGCTGTTTTAATTCTAAGATATTATCTGAATTGGGTGTTATTCAAGATACATGCTACTCGCAATTTTTTATTTTCCCAATGGCAAATTCCCCTGCTGTTTAATTCGAAGATAAATATTAGCGAAAGGTACATAATTTGAGTGAAAAAAGAAAGTTTACAACATTGGATGATATTTTGTATGGAAAAATATAGTTCTATAATTTTGAAGCGTTATAATAAATATTAGTCCAAAAACAGTGGGAAAATTACTAGGAGATTAAAATATTGTAAAGATAGCTAAATTTTGCGATATAGTATAAACTTATATAGTATATACTTATATATATATATATACATTATTCATATAGCCAGTTTCAGTGTTTTAGACCTCACTTTCAAGGTCTGTGACTTTTATAAGAAAAAACATCTGTCACTTCATAATGTATTATGTATTACATTATTTTATGTACAAAAATAAAAATTTGAATAATAAAAGCAGTAAATATACAAAAAAAAAAAAAAAAAAAAAAAAAAAAAAAAAAAAAAAAAATAGAAGAAAGGAATTAATCATTATCACTGTCATCTTCAATCACAACAGATATGCATTCATTTCTGAATAGAGTGGATAGTATTTCTGATTGTCTTAGAATTTATGACGAATACCTTCGTAAGACAGATAATAGATTGTTGCTGCAAAATGAGAGCAGCAACCAACTGTTCTCATGTCATTTATGCATTCGCAATAATGTTTTGGACTTTGCACATATGATACTTCCAACTGATAAACTCTTTTCAGTCGGTTAGGAAAATAATGCAGTTTCTTCGTTTAGTTTTTTTCGGTGGCCACAAGTTTTTTCAAGAAATTTGCACAATATTCATATTTCGGATTATCATTTTAGGTGACAATAAATAGAAATCATAAACTATGATACACCTTTATAATAAACTATAATAAACCGTAACTATTACTTTAACATAAACATTTTACGTCAGGTAAACAAGGATAGAAATGTTAAAAAGCTTGAAAATACTAACTATAATTTCTGTTTTTAAAAACTGGCAAAAAACATTTTTATTGAAATTGATTGTGATCATTATCGTTACGTTTCGATATCGAAGAATGTAGTTTGATTCTATGTCAAAAATATTCTTCCTTGATGTAGTATGCGACACCAAGAACATATGTTATTATCGAAACAGTATACTCAGTGTTGAGAATGATGCCTATGTGTTTATATAAAATTTAAAACACAGCAATTGTGTAATTATATATTCCAAAAATTCTTCGAATGTCGAAGTTGATTAGCTCCGCCTTAAATAACGCCTTTAAATGAATTATTATTTTTTACATATTTTTGTAAATATTTATATGTAGTACCCAACTGAAATCTTCGGTATTATATATAATATGCGGGCAAATACGAGGAATTTTTTACAAGAAAATGATAGTTTTCGAAGAACTGTAAGATATGATTTTTATTTTTGTAAATATTTTAAACGCTTTTTCACCCACATTTTACAATAAGAAAATTATACGAAAATTCTCAGTTATGCATCTTTAATGTCTATATCAACACAATAAATGGCATGCAATTCGTTACAGTAGTTATTGAGATACTGGGGTTTTTAAAAAATGAACAAACATTTCTGTCTCATAAAATATCTATATTTATAAGGTGGTACAAGGGGAAATACATTGTCAGATAGGGAGACACACCTGGGACAAAACTCAAAAACTTTTATCGAAAAGCATGTTATTATTGCTTATCTGAAGGCGTGCTGTATGTTATACAATAATACTCTTTTGTGGATGAGTTTAATTAGATTCTTACAGTAGTCAAAAGCTAGACAATACACCCTAACGGAAATACGGCTGAAACGATACATAACTTTGAGATAATAGTGGTGTGATAGTTTTAAAAAATATAATATTTTTATAGTACAAAATTATTATGTTATAGATACAAACTTTTATAAATCACTTAACTGATACTTTTTTTTAGGTATAATAAATTGCAAATATGGAATAAACACTACTATTTTAATTAATGAAAAGGAAATTTTACCTTCAGAATCAGCGACTTGTAATCATGAAGTTTTCGGTAATAAAACACCTAAAATCTCCTCAATCTCTTGATGCGTAAGCAGTGTTGCCAGATGGGCTACTTTTTTAAAATTCAGATTCCTGATTGGCACCACTTTTTACAGATGATAAAATGTGCCTTTTTCAATGACTTGATAATTAAGGTGAAAACAAAAGGTAATTTACCGTTTCAAAAAAGTGCTTAAAAATTTGCCCACTGGCAACACTGTGCGTAAGAACCATGTTTGTGTAAGGTGCTAATTAAATATGCGCTAAAAGGGCCAGTAAGGAATGATATTAAAGTATTTAGTTAAAAAGTTTTTAATTGGGCAATTCTATATGGGAAGAAATGACCCTTTCACTTGTAGAATAAAGTTAAAGCAATTACCCTGAAACTATTTTCAAACAAAATTTAATTTTTCTTTTTTCAAATGACAGTTACTAATTAAAAGATTAAACAAAATATCCTAAACAATTTTTCAACATGTTTTATTCTTTCATTTTTAAGTAATTTTTTTACTGTGTGACGGAATGACATTTTGTAAACCACGGCTCTCACCTGTTACTTAAAATTAAAAACTTTTATGAGTTAGGAAATCATTCAGGTTTGAGACCAATACGCAACTTAAATATGATGTATTAAGTGGTGCAACCAGGGTGGGTGCCGAACTGCTCTGACTACTGTAATTTTTTTTAAGTTCTCTTCGCCTCATTTAATCAGAAAATTTTCTGCTATGAATGAAGGAGAAAAAAACCTTATAATATTACTGGTTTTGCGTACCCACCCTGGGGTCGCCACTGCCTATTTCTAGTACATTACGTAATACATAACTTTCAGTATAAAATGAATTAGTTATTTATTTTAGATTCACTATAAGATGACTCCGCCCATTTATAAAAAGGTTATGTTTAAAGGATGTTCTTAATACATATATAACTATTTATTTAAATTTTATGCGCGTATTTAACTTTTTACATTATCGAAATGTATTTTATGTCCAGATATTCTATTTTTGTTATTAAGATAAAGGATATACTTTTAAATAACATTGAAAATTTATCTAACATTTAATTAATTTTCTACAGATTCTATTACAGTTGAACTGAATGCATACATTTCACTCCATGCCAGAGTTGCCAACCTCCGGCCTTTTTTAAATCATGAAAACGTACTTTGAACCAGAAAATTTACTTAATTAAAAATGCCTACAATTAACTCAGAAGGCCATTTGAAATTTACTTAATTTTGTTAAATCAAAAAATTTCTGGTTGGAAGTGCAATTGTTAGATTTTTTAAAAAGCCGGAGGTTGGCATGTCTGCTCCATGCGAGTTTTCTTCCTTTAACCCTTTCCGGCACACTGTGCCCGGTCTGGGATACCCAATTTTAATTCCAAACTTGCAAATGGCACCAATAATATTTCAGTAAAATTTTGCTTTTACAACAACAGCCTATATTAAGAATTTTAAAATACCTAAAAAAATAGTTTGTGAATTCCGGTGTCAGTCGATAATTTGTCATTTTCTAATAGATTTTGCCCGTGCCTGAAAGGGTTAACAGAGTGTAAGACTCCGCCTCCATTCACATAAATGGCGAGATGCGACATTGCGATACAGGAACCACACTTAAGCCTAAATTACTTTTAAATAAAGTGGACTTTTGTATCTTTAGTTATTTTTTAATTAAATACACTTAAATGAAAATTTGCATATTTACACCAATTTCCAGTGTACAGAACAGAACTGATTTTTAACTCTTCATATTAAACATTTTTATTATTAATTTATAAATAAATTTAAATAATGAATATTGCAGTTAGTAACTTCAATGAATATTTTACTTTTAGGTTATTAAAAGGAAATATATACTGCACATTTAATATTTTTTAGCTAATTTTCCGGATTCATAACAAAACTTTAACTGAATATGAAACTTCTTTCGGGGAGGAAAAAACCATGTAATATCGAAATTACGGCTTTAGTGATTCAAATTCTGTATTTATGTACTCTCATCATCGATTATTTTCATTTCATCGATCATGTATGATTATTATATAGCTAGAATTAGAACCTAATATGGTATTTTAATTCTGAGATATTATCTAGATTGGGTGTTATTCAAGATATATGCTACTTGCAATTTTTTATTTTTCTAACGGCAAATACCCGTGCTGTTTAATTCGAAGATAAATATTAGCGAAAGGTACGTAATTTGTGTGAAAAAGAAAAAAGAAAAAAAGAAAGTTAACAACATTGGATGATATTTTGTATGGAAAAATATATTTCTATAATTTTGAACCATATAATCTTTTATGAGCTAAAAATAAATAAATAAATAAATAAATATTAGCCCCAAAACAGTGGGAAAATTACCAGGAGGTTAAAATATTGTAAGTGCAGATAACTTTTTGTTAATATAGCATAAACTTATATCCAAATATATATACATTATTCATATAATCAGTTTCAGTGTTTTAGACCTCACTCTCAAGGTCTGTGACTTTTATAAGAAAAAACAGCTGCCACTTCATAATGTGTTACATTATTTTATGTACAAAACTAAAAACTTAAATAATAAAAACAGTAAATATACAAAAACAAAGATAGAAGAAAGAAATTAATCATTATCACTGTCATCTTCAATGACAACAGATATGTATTCATTTCTCAATAGACTGGATAGTATTTCTGAAGGTCTTAGAATTTATGACAAAAACCTCCGTAAGACAGATAGATTGCTGCTGCCAAATGAGAGCAGCAACCAACTATTCTCATGCCATTTAGGCATTCGCAATGTTTTAGAATTTGCACATATGATACTTCCAATTGATAAACTCTTTTCAGTAGATCTGGAAAATAATGCGGTTCCTTCGTCTTTTTTTAATTTTTTTCGCTAGCCGCAAGTTTTTTCAAGGAATTTCCACAACAACCACATTCCGGATTATCACTTCAGGTGACAATACATCTTTATAATAAACTATAATAAATCGTAACTATTACTTTGACCTATACATTTTACGGCAGGTAAACAAGGATAGAAATGTTAAAAAGCTTGAAAATACTAACTATAATTTCTGTTTTTAAAAATTGGCAAAAGACATTTTTATATAAATTGATTGAGATCACTATCGTTATGTTTCGATATCGAAGAATGTAGTTTGATTCTATGTCAAAAATATTCTTCCTTGATGTAGTATGCGACACCAAGAACATATGTTATTATCGAAACAGTATCCTCAGTGTTGAGAATGATGCCTATGTGTTTATATAAAATTTAAAACACAGCAATTCTGTAAGTATATATTTTAAAAATTCTTCGAATGTCGAAGTTGATTAGCTCCGCCTTAAATAAAGCCTTTAAATGAATTATTATTTTTTACATATTTTTGTAAATATTTATATGTAGTACCCAACTGAAACCTTCCGTATTTATATATAATATGCGGGCACATATGAGGAATTTTTTACAATAAAATGGCAATTTTCGAGAATTGTAAGATATGATTTTTATTTTTGTAAATATTTTAAACGCTTTTTCACACACATTTTACAATCAGAAAGTTTTACAAAAATTCGCAGTTATGCATCTTTAATGTCTATATCAACACAATTAATGACATGCAATTCGGTACAGTAGTTATTGACAAAACTGCGGTTTAAAAAAAATGAACAAACATTTCTGTGTCATAAAATATCAATATTTATAAGGTGATACTAGGGGAAATCCATTGTCAGATAGGTAGACACACAAGGAAAAAAATTGAAGAAATTTGATGGAAAAGCATGCTTTCAATGCTTATCCGACTACATCCTTTATTTTTATACAATTACAATATAAACTCTTTTGTGAAGGAGTTTATCTAGATGAAGAGTCTAACGAAACAGTAAACGGTGCGCCATGACGGAAATACGGCTAAAATTATACATAACTTTGAGATAATAGTGGTGTGAGAGTTAAAAAAAATATATATGTATGTTATGTATAATAATGTTTTTATAGTACAAAATTATTTTGTTATCAAACCCGTAGCTCCCTCTGCCCCCTAGACAGAACCTATAATATTTTTATAGTACATAGTTATAATATCCATGCAAACTTTTACTAATCACTTAACTGATTCTTTTTTAGGTATAATAAATTGCAAATATGGAATAAACACCATTTTTTTATTTAATGAAAAGGGTATCCTACGTTCAGAAATAGCGACTTGCACTTCATGAAGCTTTTGATACTAAAACACCTAAAATCTCATCAAACTCTTGATGCGTAAGAACCCTGTTGGGATAAGTTGCTAATTAAAATTTGCACTAAATGTGCCAGTAAGGAATGATATCAAAGTATTTCGTTAAAAAATTGTTAATTGGGCAATTCTGTATGTGACGAAATGACCCTTTGACTTGTAGGATAATGTTAAAGCGATTACCCTGAAAATTTTTTCAAACAAAAGTTAATTTTTTTAAATGACTGTTACTAATTAAAAGATTATACAAAAAATAGTAAAAATTTTTTCAACATATTTTATTCTTTTACTTTTGAGTAATTTTTTTACTGTGTGACGGAATGACATTTTGTAAACCACGACTCTCACCTGTTACTTAAAATTAAAAACTTTTGTGAATTAGGAAATCATTCAGGTTTTAAACCAACACGCAACTTAAATATGACGTATTAAGTGGTGCAACCAGGGTGGGTGCCGAAATGCTCTGAATACTGGTATTTTTTTTAAGTTCTCTTCGCCTAATTCAATCAGAAAATTTTCTGCTATGAATGAAGAAGAAGAAAACCTTATAAAATTACTGGTTTTGCGTGCCCACCCTGGTTACGTCACTGCTTATTTCTTGTATATTACATAACTTTCAGTATAAAAGAAAATTAGTTATTTATTTTAGATTCACTATCAGATGACTCCGCCCATTTATAAAAATGGTATTTCTAAAGTATGTTCTTAATACATATATGGATAAAGATAGAAAACCAACGATTATAAATGGGCAAATAAAGTATGAAAAGGGAGAAAACAGCCGTTTCGAATCTACTATGGAGATTCTTCATCAGTGCAAAACTCAGCGAGCTAGAAAAAGCAAAACTGAGCAAAGAAAAAGGGAGACGCAGGCTTATATACCCGCTACGGAAACGATCCCGCCTAAAGAAACGCAACCAATGAGAAGAGAGCAGCCTGAACAACTGGGTGGACAAGTAAGGGCATCTATCGAAGAACAAACAAAACAAAAACTAACAAGCGAGGGAAAAAAAGTTTTAAATTAAAGATTTCCAAATGCTAGGAAAATAAGGAGTTCTTGATAAGTCATTGACTAATGAGTGAGAATTTTTAATGATGTGGTAAGCTTCTCAAAAATTAAGATCAAGAATGGAAGGACACTTTTGGATGATGGTGGCTGAAGAAAAGTTAAACTTATTTTGTAAAGACCAACAATGTTGAGCAATAGAAGAGCGTTTAAGCTCTTGATTTTTGACATACCTTTTATGTTCCATTAAACGAAATCTGAGAGCACGTTTAGTCTGACCAATATAAGAAAGACCACATTGGCAAGAAATTTGGTAAATACCCCAGTTATCTAAGCGATCAATGGGATGCTTAAGATTTGAAAAGGCACTTTTATTAACAGGAGAAAAAATGACATTGAAATCGACCCTTTTTAAAATTTTAGCAACTTGCTGACTGATTTTGGGGGAAAAAGGCAAAACAACCAAAGTATTGGAATTCGAATTAAAGTTTTTTCTTTCAGATTGGGTGGATTTTGTCAATTTTCTATGAATTGAATCTATAATATTAGGGGAATAACCACGATCAACAGCAATAGCTTTAAGATAATTAAGTTCATCACTGAGTAACTGAGGAGTTTAACAAATATTGGAAGCCCGGAAAACAAAAGTTTTAAAAGCCGCAATTTTCTGGTTAGGAGGATGAGAAGAATATCTATGAGGTGGAAGACTGACCGCAAAAGGTTTACGAAAAACAGTAGTCTGAAAATTATCTTCATCGCGAATAACAAGGACATCCAGAAAAGAAAGGCAATTGTTCGATTCAACTTCAAAAGTAAATTGAATGTAAGAATCAATAGAATTCATGACAGAGAGAATATGATTTATATCAGAATTCACATCAACTAAAGCATAGATATCATCTACGTAACGAACATAAAACTGAAATTTTAAGACTTCAAACAATTTAATTTCAAAATAGTGCATGTAAAAATCGCATAAAATCGGACTAAGAGGGTTACCCATAGCCAAACCGTCAGTCATACGAATGAAATTCCCGTTAAATACAAAAGTGTTCTGAGACAAGCAAACACGAGTGAGATGAATGAGTTCTTCGATTTCGAAAAAAGAAAAATGAAATTCACAGAGCCTTTTCTTCAGGCAATCTAAAGCCCCTTCGACAGGAACATTAGTAAATAATGATGAAACATCAAAAGAAACAATCACATGGCCTTGTGGCTTAAAACTGTGAAGTTTCTTAACAAATTCAAAAGAATTCTTAACAGTGAAAGAATTACCGCTTGAAAGGGGAGAAAATATGGAAACAAGATATTTTGCAAGTTTATAAGAAGCCGTACCGATATTGGAGACAATGGGTCTAAAAGGAATGTCAGATTTATGGACCTTAGGTAAAGCATAAAACCTGGCACAATGAGCAATTGAAGGAATAAGACACCTCTTTAATTTAGCAGGAATAATGTGTGAAGAGTTAATGGCAGATTTGATAGTATCAATTTCACTAGAGGAAGGGTCTCTGTGGATATCCACATAGGGACCATCATTAATTAATTTCTGGGATTTTTCCAAATAAGTAGACTTGTCAAGAACAACAATCTGACCACCTTTGTCAGCCTTAGTTATGATCAAATTCGGTTCAGAACATAAACTTTTAAGACAATGTTTACCTGAACTATTAAGATTTCGCTTATAAACATTAGAATTGAAATCGACAGTACGACAGTATTGGTAATGAGATGCCTAATAGACTCTTTCTGAGAAGGAGAAATAGCGCTATGCTTAAAGGCACGTTCAATAGGAGCAATCAGACGGGGTAACGAAGGAGTGGCAGATACAGAGAAATTGTTGTTTAATTTGAGAGCATTAAGCTGATTATTATTTAAAGCGACACTAGAAAGATTGACAACAGCATTTTGATTAAAAGTAGGTAAATTGTTGGAGTTTATTTGTGCATTTATAATCGTTGGTTTTCTATCTTTAAACATTTTTGCACAAAGGCTTTATTTGCTATTTTAATACATATATGGATATTTATGTAAATACTATGCGCGTATTTAAATTTTTACATTATCGAAATGTATTTTAAGTCCAAATATTCTATTTTCGTTACTAAGATAGAGGAAATACTTTTAAATAACATTGAAAATATAATTGACATTTAATTAATTTTCTACAGATTCTATTACAGATGAACTGAAAGCATACAGCATACTTTAACGATTCATGACTGTTACTTCAAATATAACCATAAAAAAAGCATTGTATTTACTTCTACTAGGCACAAACCTAAAACTTATTGAAGGAAATAATATCTGAACTTAAATCTCAACAAATCTGAAAAACAATTCAAGAAATCAGAAATTTTCTCCATTTAAATGTCATTGAACTTGTCGCTATGATTGACTGATTTGACTAGATTCTTTCTTATGTCTCCAAAAGTGTTCCAAATGTATAGGAGGCAGTATAAAATGGCTATTTTATTTTTTTCAACGCCATTCAAGTTTTTTAATTATTTCACATTTCACTCCATGCGAGATTTCTTTCCTTAACCCGGGAGGACGCGAGCAGGGCCTAAAAGACCCGGAGTGCGTATGGTTTTTACAATTGTAACCACTAATTTTTTTAAAGTAATCTTCAACTTATTTTATCACAAAATTTCTAAGAATTAGCTCCGTCTTAATAAAGTGGCTGTTTTAATTTGATTTTATTGGTGGCAAAGTTTAAAACCATTCATATCATGGATAAGCGCGCGTTCTCAACAGAGTGTAAGACTCCATCTACATTCATATAAATGGTAATATGCGACATTGCGATACAGGAACCACACTTAAGCATAATTTACTTTTATATAAAGTGGACTTTTGTATCTGGAGTAAATCGTTAAGTAAATACACTTAAATGAACATTTGCAAATTTAAACCAATTTCCAGTGCACAGAATAGAACTGATGTTTAAGAAACTCTTCATTTTAAACATTTTCATTATTAATTTATACATAAATTTAAATAATGAATATTGCAGTTAGTAACTTCAATGAATATTTTACTTTTAGGTTATTGAAAGGAAATATATACTGCACATTTAATATTTTTTAGCTAATTTTCCGGATTCATAAAAAAACTTTAACTGAATATGAAACTTCTTTCGGGGAGGAAAAAACCATGTAATATCGAAATTACGGCTTTAGTGATTCAAATTCTGTACTTATGTACTCTCATCATCGATTATTTTCATTTCATCGATTATGTATGAGTATTATATAGCTAGAATTAGAACCTAATATGGTATTTTAATTCTGAGATATTATCTAGATTGGGTGTTATTCAAGATATATGCTACTCGCAATTTTTTATTTTTCTAACGGCAAATCCCCGTGTTGTTTAATTCGAAGATAAATATTAGCGAAAGGTACATACCGTAATTTCGGGTGTATAAGCCGCGGATCAAATAATTCTTTTTGGACCCAGAAATCTTATTTAGTAATTGAAGACAAATATTTACGGCGATCTAAGTAGTTATATTTGTTTCTTGAAAAATTCTGGGTCAAAAAAGAATTGTTTGATCTGCGGCTTATACACCCGAAATTACGGTAATTTGTGTGAAAAAGAAAAAGAAAAAAAGAAAGTTAACAACATTGGATGATATTTTGTATGGAAAAATATATTTGTATAATTTTGAACCGTATAATCTTTGATGAGCTAAAAATTAAAAAAAATAAATAAATATTAGTCCAAAAACAGGGGGAAATTACCAAGAGGTTAAAATATTGTAAAGGCAGCTAACTTTTTGCGAATATAGTATAAACTTATATGCAAATACATATACATTATTCATATAGTCAGTTTCGGTGTTTTAGATCTCACTCTCAAATTCTGTGACTTTTATGAGAAAAAACAGCTGTCACTTCATAATGCGTTACATTTTTTTATGTACAAAACTAAAAACTTAAATAATAAAAACAGTTAATATACAAAAAGCAATATAGAAGAAAAAAAGTAATCATTATCACTGTCATCTTCAATCCCAAAAAATATGCATTCATTTCTCAATAGAGTGGATAGTATTTCTGATGGTCTGAGAATTTATGACAAATACCTTCGTAAGACAGATAATAGATTGCTGCTGCCAAATGAGAGCCGCAACCAATTGTTCTCATGCCATTTAGGCATTCGCAATAATGTTTTAGATTTTGCACAAACCCGTAAAGTATAGTGACGTCACTGCAACGTCGTTGTGAAGTCACATTGTGACTTTGTAACCATCCATTGTCAATGTGACGTCACGTGACGTCGATGTGACGTCACAGTGACTAAAACGTGAAGTCGTTATGGCCGTTTTAGAGCTCTTTTGTGACATTTAACATAGTGGTCACAATGTGACAAATTTGTGAAAAGTGTGTCATTTGTGACTAATTTGGCATTAACATTGTGACGAAACTGTGACAAAAGCGACGATAGATAAATTGCCAGAAACATGTTTTTTAAAGTAAATAACATGTTTTGAAGGATATTTATAAATTTCTAAAGATTTTTAAGAAAGTCACATCTCAGTCACAATGTGACGTCACTGAGTGGTAGCATTTTGGTCACAGATGTGATGTGACCAAAGTGACGTCACTGTGACCATGCATGCTATTAGGGTATGATACTTCTAACTGGAGAACTCTTTTCAGACGATTTGAAAAATAAAGCGGTTTCTTCGTCTTTTTTAAATTTTTTTCGGTAGCCACAAATTTTTGCAAGAAATTTCCACACTAATCACATTTCGGATTATCATTTTAGGGGACAATAAAAAGAAATCATAAACTATAATACATCTTTATAATAAACTATAATAAATCGTAACTATTACTTTGACTTAAACATTTTACGTCAGGTAAACAAGGATATAAATATTAAAAAGCTTGAAAATACTAACTATAATTTCTGTTTATAAAAATTGGCAAAAGTTATTTTTATTTAAATTGATTGAGATCACTATAGTTACTTTTCGATATCGAAGAATGTAGTTTGATTCGATGTCAAAAATATTCTTCCCTGATTTTGCATGCGTCACCAACAACATATGTTGATATCGAAACAGTATCCTCTGCGTTGAAAATGATGCCTATGTGTTTATTAAAATTTAAAACACAGCAATTCTGGAAGTATATATTCCAAAAATTCTGCGAATGTCGAAGTTGATTAGCTCCGCCTTAAATTACGCCTTTAAATGAATTATTATTTTTTACATATTTTTGTAAATATTTATATGTAGTACCCAACTGAAACCTTCGGTATTTATATATAATATGCGGGCACATATGATTAAATTTTTACAAGATAATGGTAATTTTCGGAGAACTGTAAGATATGATTTTTATTTTTGTAAATATTTTAAACGCTTTTTCACACACATTTTACAATCAGAAAATTTTACAAAAATTCGCAGTTATGCATCTTTAATGTCTATATCAACACAATTAATGACATGCATTTCGGTACAGTAGTTATTGAGAAACTGCAGTTTAAAAAAATGAACAAACATTTCTGTGTCATAAAATATCAATATTTATAAGGTGATACTAGGGGAAATCCATTGTCAGGTAGGTAGACACACCTGGGAAAAAAATCAAGAAATTTGATCGAAAGGAATGTTTTCAATGCTTTTGCTTATCCATGCTTATCCATGCTTATCCTGCCACGGCCACGTCCTTTATTTTATACAACATAAACTCTTTAGGAAAGAGCTTATCTAGATTGCAATTTAATCGAACCTTAGACAATACACCCACAGAGTAGTAACAGAGAATCAACTTTCATACACTGTAATGGCAACTTGTTTAACATGGGATTACGCATAGACAGTAGCGACACGAGCGGACCACTCTGAAACTACGATCATAACATAAGAGACGTTGCTAATTCGGCGAAACATCGCTTCCTTGGCGACAAATGATAAGGGGGAAAAAAGAAAAAATAATACAGCGACTACTTGCTGCTTCTTGTTTTGAAATTTATGAAACAATTATTTTAATATGAAATAACTTTGACGTATTCGTCTTGCAAACAATACATGTGTCTCTTCGTAACATAACGACCTAATAATTTAAACTTGAAAATTCAAGAATAACAGTAATAATTACGAATCAAAATAAGCGCGGAAATCTAACAAGGAAGGTCTCCATTGGGGGCATACTCAGAATTTTTTGAAAAAATTACGAATTAAACTACTCATGTAGGTAATAAAGGATCAGTGAAAATTAGCGGCGGAATTACATTATTAGATATGTAAAAAAATAAAATAGTTTGGAATAATTGGCGTGAAAAGCTGAAAGAGACGCGGGATTTGGCGAGCAGTGCATTTCCTCGCCAAAAGCAGACGATTTTAACGAATCTGAAAATCGATTTTAATTGACTTCACTGTTAAAAATCTGCAGCATTTACTGCAACGTCGCTCCACTACTTTTATAGAACATCTCTCTTCTGACCAATGAAAATGCTCCATAGCACGATGAATTGACCGTGTCATACACTGTCAAAAATCTGCTGCATTTTGTTGCAACGCACTCCACCGCTTGTATATAATATCTCTATTCCAACCAATGAGAAAGCTCCATTTCACGGCCAAGTAACCGTTTTCTATGCAAGCAAAAGAGTGCGTTGCAACAAAATGCAGCAGATTTTTAACAGTGTATTTTTCAATTTGGAACAATTTTAATCAATTTAAATTGTGTTTTAAATGATAAAATATATTAAATTCATTTTGTTATAAGTACATATAAACGTATATGACAAAATTACACTTAAAGTAAAGTAAAAATGCAAAACTAAAATTACTTAAACTAAACTTATTTAAATAAATTGAACATAGAAAGTTTTTTCTTTAAAAAGTATTCGAAGCGTAAAAGCGTATTTTCCAAAATTTCGTTTTTTCGCCAACCGGAAATAAATCGCCAAATAAACGAAATTTTTATTATTTTTTTACGGACGTTATAAGGAGCTTCCGCCAAAAATTTTTTTATAAACATCTATAACTATATGAGAAGAACATTCTGTAATTTTTTCAGATTTTTCTGAGTATGCCCGTATGGAGACCTTCCTTGTAAGATCAAATAGCATAAGCACATGTGCAAAGACAATCAAATCAGCATTCAGCAAGAAGCGCCGAGCCGGAATAGGGTTACAGTTAAACAGAAATCGCGAGGATAAAAATCGGCAACGCGATGGTTTAGTCTTTAAGTGATCCACTGAGGGCGCTCTTTTCAAGTCGAGTTGAGGCTCTGTTGAACTTCCGTACTCTGTGAGTACACCAACACGGAAATACGGCTCAAACTGTACATAACTCTGAGATAATAGTGGTGTGAGAGTTTAAAAAACTATGTTTTTATAGTACAAAATTATTTTGTTATCAAGCCCGTAGCTCCCTCTGACCCCTAGACAGAGCCCCCTCTAACGATTTCTTCTCTTTATATATATTTTAACAAAATACATATTTTAACTTTCCTCAAAAAAAAAAAAAAAAAAAAAAAAAAAAAAAAAAAAATGTTAGGTTAGTTGTATTCTGTTACCTTGCTAACTGTATAATGGAATTCTCGAAACGCATTTTAAAGGAACATTTCTTTCTCCTAAAAAAATTAAGTTCAGATACACTAACTGGTCACCACATGTGTTAGTACGTCGTTATATTTTCAAAGCAATGATCTTACACAGGATGAATGGAAATGGACACATATTGTTCAAGTTGACCGATAATTAATCAAGCAATGGTCAAAGTCTTGACTAAAACATAATCATTAAAAACCTATGTTTCTAAATTTTAACGGTTTGCCTCTTGACAATACGTACTTATCAGTTGATTTAGTTAACGGTGAAATATCACTTGGAAACTAGAATGCTTTAAAATTAAGATAAAAAATGTCAATTTATACACGTGGAATAAAAAAAAAATAATTGTTTGAAAATCAATAATTGTTTCATGTTATGGGGGTTGGCAGGGATATATTAGGAAAGTAGGAAAAGGGTATTTTTTTGTTTGTTTTTTGAATTTTCGTCGATTTTTTGAGTTCAATGAAAACTTTTTTTTTCGGTATGTCATATAACTTTAAAAATATTAAGCAAAAAAGCATGATTAAGATTAAGTTTATTATAAGATTGCGACAAAAATATCTTCAATTATTTGGTGTATGGTACATTAAATTTATTTTCAAGTGTAAATCCGCTAACACATTTGCAGAATAATTTTTATTTATAAAGGCAGATATGATTATTCAGTCTCAAAGAATAAAACTGTGTAATTTTGATTTATAAGATTGTTTACATATACCACCTTACATTTAATGAAAGTTGTTCACATCTTTTGAAAATGGGTCTTTATGTCAGTGTGCTTTATTTTGTTTAGTTTTTAATGACATTGGACAAATTTCAGGAAAAAACGTGTAAAACGAATGCAGAAAAACAGCATTTAAGAATATAAAATTAAAATCACAATCAGAATCTTTTTTTTAAAAAACAAAACCGTCATTAATCCCTTGGAGACGACAGACTCATGTACATGCCGTCAAAAAATGCTCAGAATCCTTGTTTATATCCATCAGTAAAATTTTAATGTAAAATTTACCTTATTAAATTAGAGCATTTTCTCGATTTAATAATGCACAAATTTATTTTTAAAAACCGGTGACAAAACATTAAAAATTTCTTAAAATTCTACTGTCACTAAAGAGCAAAGTCCAGCTATGTTTCAAAAATATGAAATTAATATATATTTGAAAAAAATGATTCATGTTTGAAATTATATGATTATATACAGGATTCCAAATTTAATTATTGTGAATTGTTAAGCCGATGGTTTTATAAATCCTTTTTTTAATAAAATGTCGCGCAAAATTAGTTTTAAAAAGAAAATTATCACTAAATTAAATCGTATTTAAATACAGCCGTGACTTTAAAATGATCTATTAATTAAGCAGAAAACTAAATATTAATAAAATTAAGTAAAGCACGACTTGCTGTTGGTTAAAAATATTAAAAATATGAAATTAAGTTAAGTTTCATTAAATCTGTAATTTCAACCAAAACAATCACGTAAAAACTGTTAAATCTTAACTTAAAAAAAAAAAAAAAAAACTACTGCAATATATATATATATATATATATTATATTATATAGATATCAACTCTGACATAGAATCTCATATTTTAAAATCTATGTGTTTAATTGCTATTTTTCCATAATGACCAATATAAATGCATTATTTGATACTAACCATAACTATAGTTGCTAATCTTACTTGAAAATAAACATTTATAACAAGAGAAATATGTTACAAAAATGGTAAAATTAAAATTTTAAGACTAAATATTAAATCGTAAAAAATCTCATAGATAATTGGATGAGTAATGGGGGTCTCATAGATAATTGGATGATATTTTGTATGGAAAAATATATTTCTATAATTTTGAACCGTTTAATCTTTGATGAGCAAAAAAAAAAAAAAAAAAAAAAAAAATAGTCTAAAAACAATGGGAAAATTACGATGAGGTTAAAATATTGTAAAGGCAGATAACTTTTTGCGAATATAGTATAAACTTATATGCAAATACATATACATTATTCATATAGTCAGTTTCAGTGTTTTAGACCTCACTCTCAAGGTCTGTGTCTTTTATGAGAAAAAAAAGGTACCACTTCATAATGTGTTACGTTATTTTATGTACAAAACTAAAAACTTAAATAATAATAACAGTAAATATACGAAAACAAGGATTGAAGAAAGAAATTAATCATTATCACTGTCATCTTCAATCACAACAGGTATGCATTCATTTCTGAATAGAGTGGATAGTATTTCTGACAGTCTTAGGATTTATTACAAATTCCTTCGTAAGACAGATAATAGATTGCTGCTGCCAAATGAGAGTAGCAACCAACTGTTCTCAAGCCATTTAGGCATTCGCAAAAATGTTTTAGACTTTGCACCCATGATACTTCCAACAGATAAATTCTTTTCAGTCGATTTGGAAAATAATGCGGTTTCTTCATCTGTTTTTCATTTTTTTCGGTAGCCACAAGTTTTTTCAAGAAACTTCCACAACAATTACACTTCGGATTGTGCTTCTCAGGCGACATCGTAACAAATCGAAATCACAAACTTTAACGAATTGTAACTATTACTTAAACATAATCATTTTACGTCAGGTACACATGTACAGCTAGCCTGAAAAAGCTTAAAAATACTAACTATAATTTCTGTTTATAAAAACTGGTGAAAAACATTTTCATTTAAATTGATTGAGATCACTATCGTTACGTTTCGATATCGAAGAATGTATTTTGATTCTATGTCAAAAATATTCCTGCCTGATATTGCATGCGACACCAACAACAAATGCTGATGTCGAAACAGTATCCTCAGCGTTGAGAATGATATCAGCGATGTGTTCATAAAAATTTAAAACACAGCAATTATGTAAGTGAATATTCCAAAAATTCTTCGAATGTCAAATTGATTAGCCCCGCCTTAAATAACGCCTTTAAATGAATTATTATTTTTTACATATTTTTGTAAATATTTATATGTAATACCCAACTGAAACCTTCGGTATTTATATATAACATACTGGCACATAGGAGGAATTTTTTACAAGAAAATGGTAATTTTCGGAGAACTGTAAGATATGATTTTTAATTTGTAAATATTTTTAACGCTTTTTCACACACATTTTACAATCAGAAAATTATACAAAAATTCCCAATTATGCATCTTTAATGTCCATATCAACACAGTTAATGGCATGCAATTCGGTACAGTAGGTTTTGTGAAGTTGTGATTAAAAAAAACTAACAAACATTTCTATCTCATAAAATATCAATATTTATAAGTTGATACTCGGGGGAAATACATTGTCAGATAGGTAGACACACCTGGGAAAAAAATCAAGAAATTTAATTGAAAGGCATATTTTCAGTGCTTATCCGACTATGTCCTTTATGTTATACAGTTTAAACTCTTGCGAGAGAGTTTATCTAGATCTAGATCAAATATCTAGATCCCTATTCACCTATTCTCTGTTATTCTATATATAAAAGTAGGACTTATCAATTTTCCTAGTACTATTAGTACAACGACTGTTTTCGTCATTTTAACACTAGAATCGCGGAAACGGGTCATTTTGACCCGTACTCCAGGAAAAGATATCGATTCGAACCAGATAAATCTTCTAAAAAATTTACATGTAAGCTTCGCAAAAATTATTTAAAATAAAAAACTAAAATAGACTTAAATAAAAATTCTGAAGTGAATTATTTTTATAAAACTTGGGTAAAATTTCCCGCGGTTCTAGTGTTAAAAGTTAAATTTATTTTACATATACTTAAATTCAGCGCATATGCATTAGAAAAAAATTACATCTATGTATATAAAAGAATAACTGTGACATTAATGGGATAAAATAATCTGACTCGGTAACCGTAACCCCTTGAGGGGTGGTGGTATATATTATTTACCACCAATGATTGATGAAGCTTTACACCAGAAAAATGTTATTAAATTTCACTTTTTTAACTTTGGTGGAAAACTGGCGTGAAATTGCTTTTCATCTTTTTGATATAACTTTATTACAAATTTCCGGTGGTAGTTCAGAATTACTCGAACGCAATTGCTTGCCCCTCAAAGGGTTAAATCCTTGGCTTATAATATTTTTCAGCACGGTATGAAGATTTCGATTTGTGAGGAACATTTAGTTTAATTGGTTTATTAGCTCTTGATTGACATATGGTCAAGACAAGCACAATTACCGGGATCTGGGTTATATAAAGCTTTAGCCATAACCGAAGAAGAATTGTCTAAACGTCAGCACTTTCCATCTTAAATTACTGTCTGATTTGAATAAATGTCATGCTAAGAAACAAAGTTAATGGAGTAAAAGGGATTTTAGGAAAAATACCTTAAGGATTAAAATTTTTGAATTTTTAAAGAATTTCATTTCTTATAATTTTTATCTTTATATAGAGTGATTGATAAATATCGAAACAATGAGCTATTTCCTTAATTATTACCGCTACATCCATACTTCAAAGTGCAAAGTTTCATTTAAGAAAAGTACAAAATTTAATGACATAAGTTGCAATTCCATGGGAGGAAAGGGGGAGGGTCTATTTGAAAAAATACGAAAACGAAATTTTTATTTGGCCAGCGTAGGGGGAAAATATCAATTTGGAGAACTTTCCTTATTCAGTCGTGAATAAAACATAAAAAATAGCATCTTCATATCTGCAGAACACACACAGTTACAGCCAGGGTTCGCACACTCCTTATATTTTGTAAGGACTCCGGCACCACTATTAAAATGATAAGAAAACTTATATTTAATTTTTAAGAAACAGACTTCGCAACCACCTCCTCGATTTGCAATTTACGAACTATTTTTCTACAGTGAAATACATTGAAAATACTGTAAAATTTTAGTGGTAGAGCTGTGCGAACCCTGACAGCCGTTTAAATAATTCATCATGTTTTAAGTGATTATACAAGACATATATTAAAATGCGCGCAATTCAAGAAAATGTTACTTTAACAGTTCTAGGAAACATGTAAAAAATATATCTATTGAGTTAAAATTTTGATTTTTCTTTCTCTTTTGTGATGGTTAACCGTATAATTTGCAAACAAATCATATACTAAAATGCCTCCCAAAGTTTATAAAATTCTCAAATTTTTAGTATTTTTTTTTAAAGTGGCATAGTTTAAAAATCGTTATAACTCGAATCATTATCCATAGAATTTTAATTATTTTCATTCAATTAAAAAGGAAAACAATTTTCTATTTCTTTCAGGGTTTTTTTTCAATATTAATTTTTGAAATATTAAAAATATTTATTTAAAAATTTATGTAATGCATTTTTAAAAAATCATCTTTTCGAAAATAAATACTTTTTCAATTTTGCTGAAATAAAATGAATGTACATGATCATAAAAGACATATTTCAAGTTTGCACCCTTTTTTTTAAACGATTCTTGACTTTTAATAAATTAAAGAAATTGTGGCGGGAAAAAATCATGCTAAAAACACATTTAAATTTTTAAACAAAGATTGGCTGCTAAAAAGATGTTTAAATGCTTTTTTAAAATTTGAAAGCGAAAAGTAATTCCTTTTTGTTGCTTAATCTTCCGATTCAGTTTAAATTTTGCCGTTTTCACCTTTTTTCTTTACTCTTTTAATGTGAGTCACTTATTTAAAGCAATGTTTTCTTTAACTTGAGGATTAAGATTTTTTAAAAATATAATTTTAGATATCACAAGTTCAGGCTTTTTGTCAAACCGACGAGGCTGTTAAAAAAAGTCTGTATTCTGTAACCAGACCGGGTCAGTCTCCAGACGTTATTTTTTTTGAAGACTCAGCCAAGTCGGGCCTAACATATTTTTGCCTGTCGTACTGGGAATGGCTTTCTTCTTCCTTAAGTCTATACTAGAAGAAATTTTCAGTCCCGGGCTCGGTACAACCTGCATTAAAATCACTATCTCTGACAAACTTAATCCGTGCTTAAAATAATTAAAATTTGGCTCAGTCCAAAGATTTTTACGAAAAACGCATGCATTTTAAAATTGTCGTTATTAAAAAAAACAACTTTGAAAATTAAAAAAAAAAAAAAAAAAAAAAAAAAAATGAATTGTAGATTTGAAGGGGGAAAATGATAATGCAATAAAATCAGTGAAAAAGAATCTGCCTGTGGCGGAGTCCAATCTTAGAGGAAAAATGTGTTGATCTATGGAAAATTATTACAATAATACCTGAGAGAAAAATAGACAACATTTACATCTTCTAAGAAGATCTATAAAGCATTTCTTTCCTATGCGATTCCGTCTTGAAAAATTTTACCACATAGCATTTTTTAATGTCACCAATACATGGAATATGGATTAACGATTGTAAAAAAGAAGCGAAACTTTTACATATGAATAGAGACAGGGGTGCAAAAATCTAGGCGCCAGCAGGCAGTTTCTCACCACAAAATTTATTTCGTTTTTCTTCGTCTAATATTTCGTGTAAAATTCCTGCTAGAATGTTATTAAATTTTGAGCGAAAAAAACTTTAAAATTTTAGTAGTGAGAGACTACCCTCTGGCGCCTAGATTTTTGCACCCCTGAACTAGGGATGAGAGTGTTCCGCGTTTTTACATACCAGTATAATATTAGAGAAAATATTGTTCTGTTAAATTGCAGCATTTTTCGTTTGAGTAAAACAACATTTTCTCTAAGATTATACTGGTGGGAAAAAACGCGGAAAACCGCGGAAGATTCTCATCCCTACTGAAGAGAGATTTATTATTAAAATAAGTATATCCCAGGCTTTGGCGATTCTTCTATAATGAAAATTATAAACAATGAAAACGGGAATCTACAATAAATATGTTTGGTCAAAACTCCTCCATATGAATAATTTTTTTACCATATCGAAGCAAAAAATTATGTAGAAATCCAAGACCGATCTGGGCTATGATTTTAACCTTTTCCCCGGCCGGACCGTGCTATGATTTTAATTTTCTTCTAGGCTGAGATGAACTTTTTTTTTTTTTTTTTAATGGATCGGTTTTGGACCGGACCTTGTATTTCGACACGTGCAAACCTCTAATGCAGACCAGAAGCATATTTGGAAAGCAGACTGAACATAAAACCTATACGCTGGTATTTTATGTCCAAAAGAAACGCACTATCTTAAATCGATTTTTAATAACGTAGAATTTGTGGATAATCCGTATCTTGCATTCGAAATAAATCAAAAACATGTCGCTTAGATGCGTGCTTTAGTGGTGCAAGCCCCGAATTTTCGAGAATTTTGGATTTTAATATCTCTGAAATTTATAGATATCGAATGATTTCTGTTGTTGTTTAATTCTAGAATAGATAAGGAAAAATTTCCTAATTATAAATTTCCCCTCTACCAGAGCCTTCCCCTCTCAAATAGACCCCCCCCCATGAAGTTGCAACTCATCTCATCAAATTTTGCAGCTTTTTTTTTATGAAACTTTGAAACGGAAGTATATGCCTAGGGACAACATTCAAGAAGACAGGTTATTGTTTCAATATTTAATGAATCACCCTGTATCTCTCTGACTCTATATAGATATCTAAACATTGTTATGCGACTGCATTTGTGTTTATAAGCAGATTTGGATGCGTTTGAGCATATGTTAAAGGCGTTTAGTAAGATTAAAAAAAAATTGTTAAGAATTCAATTCCATATTTTCTTTTTCCATCTATCTTTAAAAATGGATGAAATTCTACCGTGGCTGCAGTTTTAATCAGGTAATTTTATCTTATACTATAATGCGAGCAAAAATTGTGTGTGTGTGTGGGTAAATTTTATCTCAAAAACGGCTCTAACGATTTTCGCAAAAATTTGGATTTTACCATTTTCGGGCACGAGAAGACCATTGGGCTAGGTCCCATGTTCGGGAAAATTCGATTACTGGGTCATTTTGGGTCACAATGGGTCAGGATCAAGCTATTTATATCTAGAGAACGGCTGGATGGATTTTAAGGCAATTTTGTATCCAATCGTTTTTTGGCACGAGAAAACTATTGGGCTGGGTCACATGTTCGAAAAATTTCGATTAGTGGGTCATTTTGGGGTCATGATGGGTCAAGCCATTTTTATCTAAAAAACGGCTCTAACGATTTTGACCAAATTTTATATTGTATCGTTTTGGATTACAAGAAGACCATTGGGTTAGGTAACATGTTCGAGAAAATTCGGTAAGTGGGTCATTCTTGGGGTCATTGTGGGTCATGCTATTTTTATCTAGCGATTTTCTCACGCAATTTTGACTAAAAATTGCATTCTATGGTTTTCGGGCACGAGAAAAACATTGGGCTAGGTTACATGTTCGAGAAAAAATTTCAATGGGTCATATTGGGTCATTAAGAGTCTGAGTCAAGCTATTTATATTTAAAGAACGGCGTGATGGATTATAACGAAATTTTGTATGTAACAGTTTTTTGACATGAGAAAACTAATGGGCTAAATCACATGTTTGAGAGATTTCGACTATGAGGGTCATTTGTGGGTCATAATGGGTCATGGTCAACCTATATCTAAAGAACAGGTGGATCGATTTTAACGAAATTTTGTATGCAACATTTTTTTGGCACGATAAAATCATTGGACTAGGTTACATGTTCGAAAAATTTCGATTAATGGGTCATTTTGGGTCATTAAGAGTCTGGGTCAAGCTATTTATATTTAAAGAACGGCGTGATGGATTATAACGAAATTTTGTATGTGACAGTTTTTTGACATGAGAAAACTAATGGGCTAAATCACATGTTTGAGAGATTTCGACTATGAGGGTCATTTGTGGGTCATGATGGGTCATAATGGGTCATGGTCAACCTATATCTAAAAAACAGGTGGATCGATTTTAACGAAATTTTGTATACAAAATTTTTTTGGCACGATAAAATCATTGGACTAGGTTACATGTTCGAAAAATTTCGATTAATGGGTCATTTTGGGTCATTAAGAGTCTGGGTCAAGCTATTTATATTTAAAGAACGGCGTGATGGATTATAACGAAATTTTGTATGTGACAGTTTTTTGACATGAGAAAACTAATGGGCTAAATCACATGTTTGAGAAATTTCGACTATGAGGGTCATTTGTGGGTCATGATGGGTCATAATGGGTCATGGTCAAACTATATCTAAAGAACAGGTGGATCGATTTTAATGAAATTTTGTATGCAACATTTTTTTGGCACGATAAAATCATTGGACTAGGTTACATGTTCGAAAAATTTCGATTAATGGGTCATTTTGGATCATAAAGGGTCTGGGTCAAGCTATGTATAATTAAAGAACGGCAGGATCAATTTTAACGAAATTCTGTATGTAACAATTTTTAGAAACGAGAAAACTAATGGACTAAGTCACATATTCGAGAGCTTTCGATTATAAGGGTCATTTGTGGGTCTTAATGGGTCAAGGTCAAGCTATATCTAAAGAATGGGTGGGTCGATTTTAACGAAATTTTGTATACAACATATTTTTGGCATGAGAAAATCATTGGGGTAGGTCACATGTTCGAGAAATTTCGATTGGTGGGCCACTTTTGGGTCATTCTAATTTTATCTTGACAACGTTTCGCGCAGTTTTGATTAAATTTTGTATTTTATCGTTTTCGGTCACAAGAAATCATTGGGTTAGGACAGATTTTTGTGAAAATTCGATCAATGGGTCATTTTGGATTATAAGGGGTCAGGGTCAAACCAACTATATCTAAAAAACAGCTCAATCGATTTTATCTAAATTTTGTATCTAATGTTTTTCGGCATGCTAAAACTAAAGAGCTAGGCCACACGTTTAAGAGATTTCGATTATAAGGGTCATTTGTTGGTCATGATGGGTCATGCTAATTTTATATAGAAAATGGTACTCACCATTTTGACTATACTTTGTATTATATCGTTTTTGAGCAAGAGAAAACCATTTGGCTTGGACACATGCTCGCGAAAATCCTATTAGTGGGTCATTTTGGGTCTTAATGAGCTAGGGTCATTCTAATTATATACAATAACGACTCAATCAATTTTACCTAAATTTTGAAACAAAACGTTTTTTGTCACGAGAAGACTATTGGGCTGAGTCGCATGTTAAACAAAATTATATTAGTGGGTCATTTCGCTTCATTGCTGAATGCTGCCAAGCTAATTTTACCTAAAAAATGGCTTGAACGATTTTGATTCAATTTTATATTCTACTGTTTTTGATTACCTGAAGACGATTGAGCTATGTCACATGCTTGATCAAATTTGATTAGTGGCTCATTTTGGGTAATACGGGTCAGGGTCACGAGAATATGGCAAAAGCCAATAACTTGGTGATATTTGACAAAATATTGGCGACATATGGCCAAAAAATCGACTATAAAAATTACGAAAACCAAAACACGTATTTGGAGCCAAATGAAAGAATGCCTCCAAATTTGGCTATATCTATAGCAAAATATATTGTTTAAAGATAAAAAACCAACGATTATAAATGCACAAATAAAGTAAGAAAAGGTAGCAAACAGCCGTTTCGAATCTACTATGGAGATTCTTCATCAGTGCAAAACTCAGCGAGCTAGAAAAAGCAAAACTGAGCTAAGTTCTACTTCGCTCAGTTTTGCTTTTTCTAGCTCGCTGAGTTTTGCACTGATGAAGAATCTCCATAGTAGATTCGAAACGGCTGTTTGCTACCTTTTCTTACTTTATTTGTGCATTTATAATCGTTGGTTTTTTATCTTTAAACATTTTTGCACAAAGGCTTTATTTGCTATTTTAAAATATATTGTCTTTCAGAATGTAAAGAATTTTTTTATACATTCTTAAGAGGATTCGAGATGCATGGTTAAACCAATCAGAGTCGAGCTAAAAAAGTGATTTAGATCGATGTCCTTTCGTTGTAAAATTTAAAATAAAATAAAATTTATAAATATGCGCATAAAAACATAGTTTTCTTATTGATTGTTTTTCTAAATAATACTATTATAAACATGTTTTACAGTAATAATACAGAGTTAATGATACAGTGAAAATACTATATCGAGTTGAACACAAAGTTAATTTTGACCGAGCTAAGCTCGGTCTCCCCTGCTAGTTACTATAATCGGATGTAATGTAGAAGTTTTAACAAATGTGTTTTTTTCTTCAAATTTATTTTATTTGTCTCTACTCCCAAACCCTTAAAAGAACGTAAACATATCCGTGAACGTATGGAGGTGGGAAGGGGAGGGGGCGCAAATTTTGTCCCTGCCCCGGGAGCCAAAAAACGTAGCTACGACACTGTATCATTTTATCTATATTCTACAAACATTTCTTCGTAAACGGCATGCAGTTCAGCGTAAAAATGCATAACTTATTTTAAAAGCACCTTTAAGTAAATAACGCCCACATTCAGTAACATTTTAAAATGAAAATATATTTTATTTTACAGCGGTCATCAGTTTTTGAACAAAATGGTGGATAATTCGTTCAAACTTTCTCTTATCTAGGATCTCTATCTGTAAAATATAGTGTAACAATTATTCGCCATCAGAATATATTGGGTGGAACTTAATCTGCAAAATTCTTATAAATACAAAAATTACAACTAAACAATAAGAATAGAAATGAATAAAAGCTTTTCATATTATTAAGTGAAATATATATACATACAATGCGTCATTAATTATTCGTTTGAAATGTTCATCGTAACTGAAAAGGATTTAATAAAAAAAGAGGAGAAGTGGACTAACCCAAGGTTCGCACACTCCTTGGAATTTCCAAGGACACTGGCACCACTATTAAAAATAAGAAAATTTACGTTTAATTTTTAAACCGCAACATTCGCAACCCCCACCTTCAGTCGCAGATTTTACGATATTTTTTTGCAGTGAAACACTTTGAAAATATTCTTAAAATTTTGTGGTAGAACTGTGCGAACCCTGCTGACCAAAACAAATTAATATTTTGGGAACTAAGAAAGAAAGATATGTCTTTTAAGAAGAAAAAAAAAGTTAAAATATTAATTTCCCGAGGATACATTTTAAATATGCGAATGCATCAAATGCCTATAGACTTGACATTACATAGGTTTGGTTTGGTTTATTTTTGTCGTCCGATTATCTGCGCTAGGGATATAGGACCAGGGGGGAGTGCCCTTCGTGGGGGTCTTTCTTAGGGAACCTAACCCGTATTTACGCAAGGTTCGAAGAAAACCACGAAAACTCCGAACGGTTAGGCCGACAGCCGCGATTGGGTTCGAACCCAGCACCTGCCGTCTACCAGTTGAGAGGTCCGTACCTCTCGGCCACTGGTGGGGCGACATTACATAGGGAAATTCAGAAACTGAGTGACCAGCACCTTTAAGAGCCATTATTTTGAAAATCAGACAAAGTGTGATAGTTGTATTTTTTGATTTGCTTGATTTTTTATATGTTGAAGTAGATCATATTTAATGAATAATGTGCAATTTTGAAGCACTGAAAAAATTTCCTCTTTTCTATAGAAAATGTCAAAGTTCAAGGTTGTGAATGCTATTTTTCATGAAAAGTGAAATGCTGGTATATTAGGAGTATTATATCTCTCGCAATCAACAATATCGAGAAACTCTTTTGTCATAAACTGTTAGTATAACCTTACCTGCTTATTAAAATGTATTTGTTTGGGGCATTGTTACATTACATTGTTATGTTGCCACAAAGTATAGTCAAAATGAATTTTTTTTCCATTTTCCGCACTTAATATCTTTTTTAAGCAATAGTACCACAAACTTTTTCTTATAGAATACGAAAGTACACTACTAACACAAACTAAATAATGTAGTACTGCACGGAGATATTGTTGCTGTAATTAGATATTATCTGTTAAATATGCAAATTTTTCAAAATATTCAACATTTCAATTAGCATTATCTAAAAAAAGCACCACGTTTGAATAAAACAAATTCTCTCACACGATAGTTCAACATATGTACAAAAACATGGAAAAGAAAAAGAAATGGGTCCTCGTGATATTTTTTGGCAAAAAATGACAAAATTTTCAAATAAACAATGTCGATGATAAAATTTCTTCCCTATCAGAAAATGAAAAATCCTAGTTCTCTTTCCTCTTTCTATGTTTTTTCCCTATGAGAAAATGAAATATCCTTTTTTTGTCGCAGCTTTCGTAAGCGAAATAGGATTTTTCATTTTCTCTTAGGGGAAAAATGTGATAGTGGACATTGCTTTTAATTTAATTTTTGTCATTTTTTTTACCTGAAAACATCGCGAGGCCCCACCTGTTTTTCTTTTCCATGTTTTTGTACATATGTTTAACTATTGTGTGAGATAATTTGTTTTATTCAAACGTGGAGTTTTTTTTAGATAATGCTAATTGAAATGTTGAATATTTTGAAAAATTTGCATATTTAACAGATAATATCTACTTACAACAACATCTCCGTGCAATATTACCGTAATTTCGGGTGTATAAGCCGCAGATCAAACAATTCTTTTTTGACTCAGAATTTTTTAAGAAACAAATATAAGTAGTTAGATCGCCGTAAGTATTTGTCTTCAATCACTAAATAAGATTTCTGGGTACAAAAAGAATTGTTTGATCCGCGGACACCCGAAATTACGGTATATTATTTAGTTTGTCCTAGTAGTGACTTTCATATTCTATAAGAAAAAAGTTTGTGGTACTATTGTTTAAATAAGATATTAAGTGCGGAAAATGGACAAAAACTTTTTTTTTTACTATACTTTGTGGCAAATAACAATGTAATGTAATAATGCCCCATGGAAACAAATACATTTTAATAAGCAGGTAGGGTTATACTAACAGTTTATGCCAAAAGAATTTTAGGATGTTGTTGCTTGCGAGAGATATAGTGCTCCAAATATACCAGCATTTTACTTTTCATGAAAAATGGCCTTCACAACCTTGAACTTTGGCATTTTCTATAGAAAAGAGGGAATTTTTTCAGGGCTTCAAAATTGCAGATTATTCATTAAATATGATTTACTTCAATATTAAAAAAAAATACGAAGGCAATTAAAAAATACGTCTATCAAATTATCACTTTTTCGTCTGAATTTCAAAATAAGGGCTCTTAAGGTTACTCATTATTCTGTTTCCGAATTCCTCTCTCTATTGTTAAATATATGAGTATCTGACAAATTTTTATATTTAAAATAGCTTCTCGTGGAATTAATATTTTAACTGCTTTTTTCTGTGTACTGTTCTAAATGGATAACTCTTTTTTTCATAGTTGCTAAAATATTTCTAAAATCTATGATTAATTTTATATGAAGTGTTAAAATGTTACTCCCAGTTCGGCCGCTTTTCCCGCATAAAATATTAAATTAATATTATATTTTAGAAATATTTTGACAACTGAAGAAAAGACATATCATTTAAGAAGAACACACAGAAAACAGAAATAAAAAAATATTAATATCCTGAGGGAGATGCTTTAATCCCTTGAGGGGCGCCGTTTGCAGTCTGCAAACGGTTAATTTTAATGCGTAAATTGCTAACTGGAACCAATAACTTTTCAGTAAAATTTCAATCTGATAAGTGAAAAAACGGTTTTGATTATTTACAACGGAATTCGTTCGTAAATTGGGGTGGGAATTAAATTATTTGGGCATTTTTGGAGAACAAGTGTCTTACCCCTGAAGAGGTTAAATTTAAACATAAGAATGCATCAAGCGCCCATAGACTTAATATTACCGAGGGGAATTCGGAAATTGAGTAATGAGTAGCCTCAATTTGCTTGCTGTAAGCTAAAACTTCCCACTTTTTTTTTGTCAAGAACGACAAGCCTGTCCCTTCGTAGAACTGCCCTCGATTTTTCTTTATCCAGTTTTGATTTCTAAGCCGGGTCGGGTTGGCATAATATAAGTAGATCAAGTCCATTAAACATTACCCAGATGTATTTGGGTGTAAAGTTAATGGGCTTTTGTGTAGTCTTTAAACTGTTACCAAGATACCATACGGATTGAATATTTCCAACTCAGCGAAAAACTGCCCAAGCCGGGAATTGCCCGGTTAGCTTAGCAGGTAAAGCATTGGCCTTGTAAGCCAAGTATCCGGGTTCGATTACCGGCCTGGGCAATTTTTCGCTCAGTTGGAAATATTCAATTCGTGTGATAACTTTACCAATCAGTTAGATTGTGTTAAAATAATAGCAAGATACCATAATATTTTTTTTAATCCCAGGAATGTTGCAATCAATTAAAGTGAATGTTACTTTTCGGTGGCAATTTTACAGTGGTAAAAGACTCATTTAAAAAAATTTGAAAGACTCTCTGCTCTAATGCATTTAATTGGCAATCATAGAAGGCTCGAGGGGAGCATCAGAGATCTACTTACTTAGGTGAATGGCCTCCTGCAAGATAAGTTTATTGCTAACTTCAAATAATCTCATGCAAGATCATATATATCCTATTCTTCTTCAACCGTTTGTGGTTAATAGCAAAAGAATGGAATGATACAACAGTGGAAAGAGACGGAGATAGATTTGAAGAAAATACTTTTGTAACACAGAATCATACTTCAGTATACTTGAACTGCAATTAAAAATCAAAAGAACCGTGTAACAATAAAAATCCCCGACGCAGTTGAATGATACGTCGATTCAGGCCTTTAGACCCCCAATCATAAGTGACAAGTACCTTTTGTTGCTCGTATTTTAACCTTGCTTATATGTTCGCATTTACTATACGTATGTAGTGTTCGGGTCAATATATGTCCCGATTTAGAATATTATCTTTTCTAGCAGTAAATGAAAAGTGCTATTTTAGAAATAATTTAAACAATAGTAAAATAAGCTTAAATATTTATTATTAAATATATATCAAATAATACAAGACATCTGTAAAATACTCCCAAAATATTTGAATATGAATCTCACCTTTATTTGCGATTTCGACAGAAACATGGTTACGTGAAATTTGCAAGTGTGTTTTTTGCAATTGTAGCATAACATATTAGTTTTGTTGTCGTTGATTGATGGGCAGAACTTGCACCTTGCACGTTTAGTTCACACTCATCAGATCCCGAGGGTACGTTTTCACTTTTACTACGCATTCTCTTCATAATTTTGACTGGATCCTCACTTCTAGTTATCTTGCTTCAATGTGTGGAAAAATTAGAGATTTTCCCAATTTTTCCAAAAATAGCCTTCATTTGATTAATTTGTTTTCATTCCATTTGCTGTGTATTAAAATCCATAGAATAAATATGATTCAGATGTATCAAGCACCTTATAGAATACTATCATAGGCCAGAGATTTGTTTTTCTTTTGCAAATGTATGTATTCAAAAGTTGATCAAGACTATCCACAGCCTCTTTCGTTGCATTATAATCTAATATCATTTGTGGTTTATTGTCAGATTTGTTGCTAATTTCATTGTCATGATGGAAAGTGCTGATGAGAATAACATTTTTGTTCTTTTTAGGAATGTAGTTAACAACTGTTGCATCTTCTGTAAAATAAAATGATGAACCGTGCACTTCTTTGTTTAGCATTTTTTCAGAAAGTTCGGGTTTCTTTTTTCTAATGGTGCCAAGCATAGTCATTTTCCGCTTTAGAAAAAGTTTTCCTAGGATGTGGCCAAAGAAACAGATTTCGAAATAGATACGTTGCAGGCAATTACTTTTATTGAATGATTCCAAACAAAATTAAAAGTGCATGAAAAAATTATTTTTTAAATCGGGTCAATACGACCCTAACAGTACATTAGGTTTGGTTTTGTTTATGCTGGCCAATTATCTACGCTTAGGATATAGGCCCTAATGGGTAGAATGCCCTCCGTAGAAGTCTTTCTAAGGGAACCTAACCCGTATTTACGCAAGGAAATCCAAAGTTCGAAGAAAACCACGGAAAACTCCGAACGGTTAGGCCGACGGTCGCGGTTGGGTTCGAACCCAGCACCTACCGTCTACCAGTTTCGAGGTCAGAACCTCGCGGCCACTGGTGGGGCAACAGTACATTAGGAATAAGTTGAAAAATATTTCTTGGAAAGATAAATAAACGTAAATACTTCTAGGAGTATATATGTATGTTACTTATGAACTAAGTCAAAGAGTTTCTTGAAAATATCTCTGCGCTATATTTTTTCATAAATGAATGAAAAATATTCGGGTCAAATAGAACCGAACTGAACAGCAGGGTTAAACTAAGCTATGGCTTGTTACAGATGGATAGGATATAATGATGGATAGGATATCATTTTACTGACGCAGTATCGACGTGCTGCACCAATCAAGCAATGATAAAGAGAAGTTAATATGAACAAAACCAATTAAAAAACAAGTAAGAAAAATCATGCGTTAAGCATAGATTATGAAACACTTTCCAACACTCCCTGAAATCTTTAACAAAACTTTGTTATTTAAGGAAATAAGGTGTTACAGTGTATAGCAAAATATTCATTCCAATACTTATAAAAAGCCTGCATTTGATCTTTCGGTTGCTATATGTACTATATAGTGGGGATATTTAGTTTAGCAAGAAAACGCAAAACGGGCTGAAATTTCTCGTTCAGTAATTTATTACTAATAGATGGAAACATAAATGAATACTTTTGTTCAGCCCTATAATTTGCATAGTACCTTTATTACACGCCAGTATTTATCTAAAATTTAATTTAATCTAAAAAACCCTTAAAACTACTTAAATCACATTTCCAGAAATTATCGTCATCTGTCCAATTCTTTGCGTGACCCTATGTATCATTTTATCTATATTCTGCAAACATTTCATCGTAAACTGAAAGAAGTGCAGCGTAAAAATGCATAACTTATTTTAAAAGCACCTTTAAGTAAATTACGCCCATATTCAGTAACTTTTATGAATTCTTTTGTATAGCCCTGTATATCAACTGCAGCATTTATACACACCATATTTTATGCAGACATTTAATGATACTTAAAAGTGCATACCATAATTAAAAATGCTTCTCATCATCCATTAGCCATCTTCGGTAATATACAGGGTGTTTCGCTACCAGACCGACAAACTTTGAGGGGTGATAGTAGACATAAAGACAAACATTATTAAATAGGAAACCATGGGGCGCAAACGTCTTCTGTAGGAGCTAGGGGCCATTAAAGTTTAAGGTCTAAAAATTGAAACGCTGATAAAAATTAGAAAAAAGGGTCGATTTGTTTGCGGTTTTCTCTAAAATCATTCTTTATATCACGATTTTTTATTTTTTTAATTTTAAAGGTTAAGTTCAAAAATTGTCGATAGAAGGCGCTTTAGACTTTAGAGTAACGAACAAATACTTTTTGCCGTTCTTTTGTGCATGGGGTTGAAATTATTCTAAAGTTTAGACTTTAACTTAAATTATAAGCCCAAAATCGGAAACATGGGGATCGGTTAACTAGCGAAAATTTAACTGTGAACCGAGGGGGAGATTTTAAACGCTCATAAACATTGGACAAACTAATCGATTTTGTTGCGGTTTGCGTGTAGGTCATTCCCTTGGTAATTATTTTATTCAAAATAACGTACAGCTGTGGTGTCCTCATTTTTTCATAGAGGGCGCTTCCGACACATCTCCGACATTTCAATGACATTACTCCTGGGTATTTTACTACCAGACTACCATACTTCCAGGAAGTGTTAGGGATGCGAAAGCGACACGGAATCACATAGGAATGTAACGTTGAAAATGTCTTTTTTGCGAGTTATGGTTAAAGGAAGCAGAGAAAAAAACAACAGAAACAAGCAGAGAAACAGCAACACGTTAATATGACATAAAACAGTTTATTTAAAGGTTTTACTAGAAAAGATGATCGAAATTACGACCAGAAGTAATGCGACATGCTTGACAACGGCGTCGCATGTAATTCCTCACGCTTTGAAAGATTCCTGGAATCTTTGATAGATTTCCGGAAGCTACAGAAATACGAGCTGCTAAATCTTTAATTGATGGTACGGGATTCTCATACACCCAACTTTTCATGTGACCCCAGCAGAAGAAGCTCATACTTGATAAGTCCGGTGATCTGGCAGGCCAATAAACCGGGACACCACGACCTATCAACAGAGCCTGATTACTAACGGGGCACTCTCTCCCCAGTAAAATTACATAGAAATTTTCGCCTTGTTTAAACGCCCTTTTCAGTCAAAATTACTATCATGAATAAGGAAAAAATTTCTTTTTATTTTTTCTGGTGGGAGAGTGCCCCGTTGATAATCAGGCCCTGCCTATCAACCGCACCGCTGTCCATATGTTACGTTGAGGTATCAGTGAACATCATTGATAAAATGTGGAAGAGCCCGATCGTGCTGGAACCACATAGAGCTGCGCAACGAGAGAGAAACTTTCACGCACATTACCGTTCAGCGCCATTTACTATCGCTGTCAAGTAGTTTGCCGGAAATTTTCTGGTCGTAATTTTGAACACTTTTTGCAGTAAAACCTTTAAATAAACTTTGTTCTGTCACTTTAATATGTTGCTGTTTCTCTGCTTGTTTCCGTTGTTTTTTCTCTGCTTTTTTTAAAACGTAACATGCAAAAAAAAAAAAAACAATTTTCCACGTTACATTCCTGTGTGATTCCGAATCGTCCTTGCATCCCTTAAACTTCCTGGAAGTATGGTGGTCTGGTAGTAAAACACCCAGGAATAATACCATTGAAATGTCGAACATGCGTCGGAAGCGCCCTCTATCAAAAAATGAGGACATGAAAGCTGTATATCATTTTGAATAAAATAATTACCAAGAGAATGACCTACACGCAAACCGCAACAAAATCGATTAGTTTGCCCAATGTTTATAAGCGTTTAAAATCTCTCCCTCGGTTCACAGTTAAATTTTCGCTAGTTAACCAATCCCCATGTTTCCGATTTTGGGCTTAAAATTTAAGTTAAAGTCTAAACTTTAGAATAATTTCAACCCCATGCACAAAAGAACGGTAAAAAGTATTTGTTCGTTACTCTAAAGTCTAAAGCGTCCTCTATCGACAATTTTGAACTTAACCTTTAAAATAAAAAAATAAAAAATCGTGATATAAAGAATGATTTTAGAGAAAACCGCAAACAAATCGACCCTTTTTTCTAATTTTTATCAGCGTTTGAATTTTTGGACCTTAAATTTTAATGGCCCCTAGCTCCTACAGAAGACGTTTGCGCCCCATGGTTTCCCATTTAATAATGTTTGTCTTTATGTCTACTATCACCCCTCAAAGTTTGTCGGTCTGGTAGCGAAACACCCTGTACAGTACTTAAGATAGAATATCGGAAATCTTTTGTGTGTTTCTGCAAATTCTATGCACTTCGAATTATGGGTGAAACAACTTATATTAAACCTGAGGAAAGTATATCAATTTTATTATGCATGAAATAATTTAATATAAATTCAATATAATTAAAATGTATCGCAAACAATCCCCCCCCCTTTACAATTATGTAATTGAATCTTTCGTTTTTGTAATTGAATTCCCATGAATGAATAATAACTATTCTTTCCACCAGATATTTTACAGAAGACATATTTTAGTGCACTTCGTAAATGTATTTAAATATGAATGTGTTTGACAGGGTGTAACATCTTTAAAATTCATTTGAAACGATATTTTTCCTTAGACCGTATTTTAATGAAAAAAAATTTGACTGTCCCTGTAAATAAACTAATCATGCTAGAAATTAATTTGCAATAGGATTCGTGCTAGGGTAAATGTCAATAGCCTCCAAAATTTTCATGGCAATCCGAGATTATTTACGAGAGTTGGAGCACGGCCAGACGGACAGACAAACCGAAAGCATAAACACTTTTTAACTTTGTTGGAAAGTGTTAATGAATACACCTCTAAAATTATGTCACACAATAAAGAGCATACGGTACCGAAAAAAGAAGTCACCTTTAGAACAGAAAATTTATCTCAAACTTGAGTGAGAAAATAAAATGGCTTGATCCACTTTGGCCAAGAATGTCTCAACCTTCAATATTTTTTTTTTCTTTTCTTAGGCAAATCCATTGAGTTTCGTTTATTGAAATCTATTTCAATATAATTTGACTTACACAATATAATTTAACAAGCACAATAGGAAAACATTTCCTTTCATTTAAATCACAAAAGATGCAAAAATTGTGTTTTTAAGAAAAATAACATTTCGCAATTCCTTTACGTATAATATATTTTCTAATGAATGGACACAGAACAATTATTTCATTTACTTCATTTCCTCTAACAGTAATTTGTTTTTTAATCTTTTACGACACAGATTATTTTTTCTTGCAAATAATCTTTTGAAAGTATTCATTTCATAAAACTGAATGGACACGCGTTTTAACAAAATTAATGCAACGTTAAGAAATTTTTTAAATGTATGGATGATAAAAGATATACTTCCTTTACATTACTTGCGGCAATTTTAAGTATTAAGCTTTCGTGTTTGGAAAAATTCACAAATAATTTGTGAAAAACTCACAGTAAAATCTATGGCACTTTAAATAAATTATTCTCAGGTAAAATTTAAATAATAATTAGAAACTTTTTTCCCAGAAGCACTTTTTTTTTTCAGCGAACACATTTATTCAATAAATAAATATATTTTTTATTGAATATTATTCAATTTTATGATATTTTATTTTACAATATTTTGTTTTATGCACATGTATCGTTGCTTAAAGTCTCTTTTAGTTTTAAAATGTAGATGCATAAAAAAAAGAAATACTGAAAATAACATAAATATATTGAAAGCTTTTAAATTACACTGGAAGAAATGTTACAATAAGAATTACTTTTATGTTTCAAAATAGAAAAACTTCTAATTAGCATATTCATTAAAATTTTATGATGATGGAAATATGTAATAATACCCTTTATCACAGCTGTCAGTAAGCGTTATAAAGGGCAATCTTTGTTTTTATTTATGGATGATTAACATAATTACTACCATGATTCTTCTCAAATGTAAAACAGTTCCTCAATAAGCTATTACAAAAAAAAAAAAAAAAAAAAAAAAAAAAAAAAAAAACCTTAAAAATTTGAAACAGAAAAATATTTTAATTTCTTGACTGTCGATGTGAAGAAATCAGACATCGAAATTTATATTCAGTATAAATACATAAATCTACTGAACTTCTGTCTATTTTTATTGTTGCTTTACTTTTCCCTAAAGTATTATTTTTATGTATGTTAATAACATATTGTGTTGAAAACTAATTCTTTCAGCGTTAAATTTCTTGAAGTAAAGAAAAAAACATTTTTATAACACAAGGATATGCAAGGAACTAATAAATAACACGTTTCTTTCAAAAATTGTTCTATGTAAATTTCATTGAATGTCGATCTCGTCAAAATTAGAAAGTAAATCTCACATTTTTCATTTAACTCGACGTCTTTAAAATTAATAGAAACATATAAATCGGTAAAGGGAAAAAGTAAAAAAAACCTATGAATGTAGCAAATGGATCTACGTAATTTTGTAAAAGTTTATTTATTTTTTCTCTGCATTAGTTGAATATTTTTGTAGAATATAGATTCTTTAACATATTTTTTTTTCTGTATTTCATATTTTGCCACTTTTCAACATAGTTTTAAAGGGTTTGTGAAGTCGGTTTGTCTGGCCGTCTTCTCTCTGCGCTCTAACTCACGTAAATATAATCGGATTCTCATGTAACTGATATTGTTATCGGGGTTTACTACGAAATGTTCGGCATTGAAAATGAAGTATATAGTATTTATAGATCGTTTACAGGGGCAGTTAAAATAATTCCATTACATTGTGGTCCATAGAAAACATTTATTTTTATTGCATTTTAACGGTGTTACACTATTTCAAACATATTAGAAGTGATATGCATCACTGAGGTGCACTACAAGAGGGTTACTGTAGAATATGGTGCGCTTAACATTTATCTTTAATTTACAGATAAACACAAAAATATTTGGTCACAGTACTTACTATGAGCGATAATTACTAGAAGTGCTTTTTAGTAGTAAACGATTTTTAATTTAACTAATTTTTGCATATCATTTGGTGACTAAGAATTTTGCATATTAAAATATTACATACAGGACATCATACACACACTCACACACAATCGAATCCATTATCAAAAATTTTTTTGGATTATACATTGATTAATAGAAAATGTTCATGGGTATATTATAACCAGACTGTAATCACCAAAAATATTTGAATAATATATCCCGGAATTTTTTAGAAGAAAAATAAAATTAAAATATACTTTTTCATTCATAAACAATGTGGCCGTTTTTGGATTGTTGTAAGAAATCTGGACTGTTGTAGGACTTACAACAAGCTAAATCAAGCTAAAAACTCAGGCTAAAGAATAGTTGTCAGTCTTTTCTTTGGAAAGTAACAGATTCCCGTATAACGAAATTTAGAAATGATTGTGAATGATTAAAATAATTGAATTGAGTGCTTATTACTCCTACAAGTTATGTTTTTCTGTCTGTCTATCTATTCTATAGTTTGTTTTTCTTATAGAATATGTAGTATTTATAATATTTTATAGGGTTATACAAAAGAGAACGAAAGTATGAAACGAAAATATGTTAAATGAGTGATTTGTAAATCGCCGATTGTAATATAATTAGGTGCGTTAGTTATTATATAAATACGTACAACTATATTTGTCGTTTAATCCGTCCGTCTGTCTGTCCGTCTGACAGCATATAACACTGCAAAAACTACTCAAACGAATCGTTTGAAATTTATAATATATAATTATTACATAATTTTGTCTAGTCATTTCAATTTTTGTGAAAATTGGACACATAGTTCAATTACAGGGACAGTCAAAACATTACATTACGGTCAATGGAAAAAAGTTTCGAGTGCATTTTAATGAATTTTAAATTCCCTCAACGTCTCAACTCTTTCGAACATAATAAAATTTATATGCATCTATAAAGTATATACTAAAATATACATTCTGTATAATCAGTGATGCAAAGAATATTTATTTTTAACTTACAGGGTCACACAAAAGTATTCCTTTACATAATGGTAAAAATAGAACATTTTTTGGTGCGCGTTTTAAATGTATTAAACTATTTAACATTTTTGAAATTGGTATACGTTGCTGAGGAATACTACAAGTTATTTCCTGTATAATAGAAAACAGAGAGTAATTACAGGGACACACTAAAGATTTCTGCTGCAATACTGCATCTGCAATACTGTGTATTATTACATCAAGATCTGAATATTTTCAGGTGCGTTCGTAATTATATAAATGCGTAACACCTATAGTCGTTGTTCAGTCTGCCCACATATAACGGACCAAAAACTAACTAACCAAATCGTTTGAAATTTAAAATATACAATTTTTGCATGCTTTTGTCGAGTCTTTTTAAATTTTATGAAAATCGATCTATAATTTCAATACAGAGATAACTAAAAGTATTCCATTTCATTATGATTAACAGAAAAAAAAATCGTTTCAAGTACATTTTACTGAAATTGCACTCTTTCGAATATAATAGTATTGGCATCAATCTATGAAGCATACTCTAATATATACATTCAGAACAATCTGTGATGCAAAAAATATTTATTATTATTTACAGGGCCACACAAAACTATTCCACTAGATAATAGTATACAGGGAAACATTGTTTGGGCTGTTTTAAGTCGATTTCGTAAGATAAATAATATATATCAAACAGATATCTTTTGTTAAAAACATATAACAATACACATCAACAATGTACATTTCGCAATTTTAGGCAATATAATTAAAATATAGGACTTACAATAATTATCTACCGCAAAAAGTAATTATTCCTATATCTTTTGTACAGCCCTGTAGATAATTAATATATATCAAGCACGTTTATTTTGTTAAAAATAATAATGCATATGAACAATGTACATTAACTTCGCTATTTCGGGCAACATAAATAAAATATGGGACATCTAACAATTATCGACCTTAGAAAGTAGTTGTTCCGTTGACTTTTGAGGAGCCCTGTACATGAATAACAAATATTCATTAATCATATTTGATTTGAAACATGGTAAAGTGAAGCTAGATGTCATATAACGAATCTGTTTTCTAAAATGCGATTGTTTTCATTTTTTAATCATACTGGACATCAATAGATGGCAGGACCATCGAATTTATTTTTAGCTTGTTGTCAGTTCAAATCTAGCCTGTTTATAGCTTGAATAAAGAATACTGCCCCAGGCGCGGATCCAGAGAATCGTTTTGGGAGGGGCGATTCTGAGATTTTCGTTTGACGAAATCCATGCTTTTTCGCTATCGTTTGACGAAATTCGCTCTTTTTTCGGGATACTTTGACAAAATTAGCGCTTCTTTTGCAGACCTTTGACAAAAATAGCGCTTTTTCAGCAATCCTATGTCGAAATACGTGCTTTTCAGCGATCCTACGTCAAAATTCGCGTTTTTTTCTTCAACCCTTTGACGAAATTCGCGCTTTTTCCGTGATCATTTGACGAAATTCACGCTTTTTCGCGATACTTTAGCAAAATTAGCGCTTTTCAGCAATCCTATGTCGCAGTTCACGGTTTTTCAGCGATCCTATGTCGAAATTCGCACTTTTTCCGAGTTCCTTTGCCTTCCCTTTTCGCAACCTTTTGAAAAAAGTAGCTCTCTTCCCGCGAAATTTTGACGAAATTCGAACTTTTTACATGACACTTTGACAAAAATCGCGCCTTTTCAGCAATCTTTTGTCGAAGTTCGCGCTTTTTACGCGATCCTCTCTCAAAATTCGCATTTTTTCCGCGACCCTTTGACGAAATTCGCCCTTTTCCGCGGTACTTTGACAAAATTAGCAGTTTTTTGCAAGCCTTTGAAAAAGTAGCGCTCTTCCCTCGACCTTTTGACGAAATTCAAACTTCTTGCGCAACACTTTGACAAAAATCGCGCCTTTTCAACGATCCTATGTCGAAGTTCGCGTTTTTTACGCGATCCACTGTCAATACGTTTTTTCGCGACCCTGTGATGAAATTCGCGCTATTTCAGTGATCATTTGACGAAATTCGCGCTTTTTCACGATACTTTGAAAAAAATAGTGCTTTTTCAGCGATCCTATATCAAAGTTTGCGTTTTTTACGCGAACTTCTGTTGAAATTCGCATTTTTTCTGCGACCCTATGGTGAAATTCGTGCTTTTTCCGTATTAATTTCACGAAATTCGCGCTTTTTTGCGATACTTTGACAAAATTAGCGCTTTTTCAGCAATCCTATGTCGAAGTTCGCGTTTTTTCAGCGATCCTACGTCAAAATTAGTACTTTTTCCGCTATACTTTGCCTTCCTTTTTTCCAACCCTTTGACAAAATTAGCGCTTTTTCCACGACCTTTTGGCGAAATTTGCTCTTTTTTCCGCGATACTTTGAATTAACGTTTTTTTGCAAACATTTGACAAAATTCGTGCTTTTCCTCGACCTTTTCACGAAATTCGAGCTTTTTCTTCGACACTTTGACAAAACTCGCGCTTTTAGCGATCTTGTATCAAAATTCGCGTTTTTTAGCGATCCTTTGTCAAAATTTCTCTTTTTTTTCCATTACCTTCGACAAAATTCTTGCTTTTTCCGCGATCTTTGGCAAAATTCGCTCTTTTTCCGCGACACTTTGACAAAATTAGCGCTTTTTAGCGACATTTTAATGAAATTCGCGTTTTTTCCGGAACAAAAGACTGTCTCCGACGGAGTCGCAGAAATCCCTTCCGGAAAATTCTGAATTCAACACTGGTTTGGGGGGGCTATCGCCCCGATCGCCCCCCCCCGAATTCGAAATACCCCCAATCCCCTTCTTAATCGAAATTAAGAAGGGGAAACAGCTCTCCCCTTTCCTCTTTTTTTATACTTAATCATTGAACCTCCTATACTATCAAAGACATGCTTTATCATATAAAATCTATATCCAAAATTCAGAGCAAATGAGATAATTCTTAATAAAAACCCATTTAGCATTTATATAATTTAAAAGGAGCTATACCCCTCTTTTATACTTAACCATTAAACTTCCAAAACTATTCAGATATTTGAACGAAATCTGAAAATTCTGCTTGAAAAACCCATTTATATAAATTAAGGGGGGCATTAGAACCCCTGTTCCCCCTATTTATACTTATTCAATGAACACCTAATAACAGTCACGGAATCGCCTCGTCAGAATGATCCTAATCTAAATTTTGAACGAAAATTTAATTCTGCATGAAAATCCCATTTATATCAACTAAGGGGAGGGGCATTAGCCACCCGTTCCCCCTCTTATACATATCGAATGAACTCCAAAAACTAATCAAGAAAGCGCCTTGTCAGGATATACCTACATACAAAATTTCAAGTGGATCGGATATTTTTATCATGAGTTATCGCGTTACGCACGAACGCACGAACGTACATACAGAACGGACGGGTACATAAGCTCTCAGGCTAAGATAGCCTGTGAGCTAAAAAACGGTCACACTGTTCATAAAATACAGCTGAATTACACTTTTTCTCTGCCTTTACCCTAATTTTAGAAATTTAGCCTTAAAAAAAAATGTAAAAATGTATATAAATAAATCAGAGTCATTGAGATGATACTTGGCAGACTGTATATTAATTTATTTATAAAATATTTATTCATTTTATCGATTTAAATACCAATTAAAAGAAAATTAATTTCAGTAAAACTTCTCAGTAACAAAAATCTTGGAGCCTTAAAATTTGCCTGATATCTGCTCAGGATATCTGCTATTCAGAGGCAAAAACATATGAATATGTAGATGTTGGTCATGAAGTTCTCTAAAAATGTAGGTACCTACTATACAACATGTATATTATGATGGTCTTACTGTACTGTGTCGATTTAAGAGCCTACAATAGTCACAGAAAAAGTACGCAAAAAGACCCGGATGATTATGTAAAGTCTATGGGAGCGTTCTTTTCTAATATCTCGCTCAAATTTTAATATTTTTACATGATTTTTTTTGCATAGGCTAGCTTAGGACAATCTACAACCGGGCAAATTTTTACTTTTTCGATTTTGATCATATATTTTTTATATTATGATAGTTTCAATTTCAGAACCGGTTTAAACCGGTTTTGAAAGTTAAAATATTTTTTTTAAAAAAATCTGAAACCAAAACTGAAAAAGTAAAAACTGGCCGGTTGTAGATCGTCCTAAGCTAGCCTATTCAAAAAAAAAAAAAAAAAAAAAAAAAAAAAAAAAAAAAAAAAAATCATGTAAAAATATTAAAATTTGAGCGAGATATTAGAAAAGAACGCTCCCATAGACTTTACATAATCATCCGGGTCTTTTTGTGTACTTTTTCTGTGACTATTGTGGGCTCTTAATGTACAATACAATTCAAATATTCTCTTTCGAACTGTATTGATAGCAGATAAATTTATTGGTTTTTTCTCGCCTTTAAATTTAAAAATTAGTTTTAACTGCAATTTAAATTAGAAAATGAAACTGAAATTAATAGTTTTAGCAGAGGGATGGTTTATCTTAAAAATGGTGTTTAAGATATCTCAAGAATGATTTTTGTGGAAGCTCTGAGACTAAGTAAGAACAAATTAATGGTAAAAATAATTTAATTAATTAAATAACATATTCATGTAAAAGGAAAACAATACTTTTATTGCGCATAAACCTAAAAAATGTTTAGTTTTTTTTCTCTAAATAAAATAATTGAGAGAAAATGTTTTATATTTTTTTATAATAATTTTCTTCTTCTAAAATTCCCAGAAAGAAAAACTGAAAAAAATTCAAAAGAGGCTTTTTTTTACTATTTCAAAATTACCAGAAATTTTATGTCTCTTGTTTTATTACATTACTCTTATTGCGTTGGAATGTGTTTCATAACGAATGCTACATGCATATGTTTTCTTACTTGTTCTGTATTAAAACACCTGCTTAAAGTATCCGCCTACGTGCGGAGCACTTTTTTTTAAAACAGGACAGTTTTGAAAAAATATAATAATTTTTTGTTCTATTGTATTACAGAATGATAAGAAAACATAAAATCCTAGCAATATTTTTTTAATATTTTAAAAAATTGGGGTTTTTTACTGTTTTTTTTTTAGCAAAATTTCATGTTTACGCCAGACAGCGTACACTCAATTCAAATAAATATATTTAAATTTCCTTTATGCTGCACACTTCTATTACACTTATCTGTGCACTGAACTAGGATTTTTACAATATCTTCAAAAATAGCTGAAAATTTTCAAAATATGTAAAAAAGTGCATTTTTTCAGTAAAAATTACCATTTTTTCATATTTGAGTGCCTATAAAATAATTAAATTTTCAAATATAGCTTAGATCCTAGTTCAGAGCATAGTGAGTGATATGGAAAGCATTCTTATAAAATTTTACTGAAATATCTTTAAAACTTTTTGCGTAATGAAGTTTATCGCACATGGAAATAACGAAAAAAATGATTCTCCAGAAATCACATTTAAAAATTTATTTTTAGGTAAGAAACTACAATATTTAATTTTTACGCTTTAAATGCACCACATTTATATTCTAACACTTCCTTAACTTTATTTTTAACCATTTTTAACTTCTTAGTAGCTCTTTTTGTTTTTGTGTTTTGCTTTTTGCTGTGTGTACAGGGTTCGCACACTCCTTATATTCTGTAAGGACTCCGGCACCACTATTAATGATAAGAAAATTTATATTTAATTTTTAAAAAACAGAATTCGCAACCATCTCCTCGATTTGCAATTTAAGAACTATTTTTCTACAGTGAAATACATTGAAAATACTGTAAAATTTTAGTGCTAGAGCTGTGCGAACCCTGGTGTAGCGAGTGAGGATTTGAATTTTTCATTTCTAGCAAAACATCATGCTTACGCCATACAGCGTACACTCAATTCAAATAAGTATATTTCAATTTTCTTTTTGCTGCATACTTCTATTACATCTATCTGTGCACCAAACTAGGAGTTTTACAATATTTTCAAAAATAGCCGAAAATTTTCAATGTATGTAAAAAAGTACATATTTTAGTAAAAATTACCATTTTTAGGTGCGTTCGTAATTATGTAAATTCGTAGCACCTATTGTTGTCGCTCAGTCCGTCCGTCTGTCCGTCTGTCTGTCCGTCTGTCTGTCCGTCTATCTGTCCGTCTGTCCGTCTGTCTGTCCGCATATAACAACGCAAAAACTACCCAACCGAATCGTTTGAAATTTAAAATACATAATTATAACATAATTTTGTCGAGTCATTTCAAATTTTATGAAAATCGGATGGATAGATTAATTACAGGGACAATCAAAAGGATTCCGTTACATTACGGTCAATGGAGAAAAAAGTTTCAAAAGCATTTTAATCGTTTGAAATTTAAAACATACAGTTATTGCGTAATTTTGTCGAGTCATTTCAAATGTTATGAAAATCGGATGCATAGATCAATTACAGGGTTAATCAAAAGGATTCCGTTACATTGCGGTCAATGATGAAATAGTTTCAAATGCATTTTAATCGTTTGAAACTTAAAACATATAATTATTACGTAATTTTGTCGAGTCATTTCAAATGTTATGAAAGTCGGATGCATAAATCATTTACAGGGACAATCAAAAGTATTCCATTACATTACGGTCAATGGAAAAAAAAGTTTCAAATGCATTTTAATGATGTTACACTCATTCGAACATAATAGAATTGGAATGAATCTATAAAGTATATACTAAAATATGCATTCTGTACAATCTGTGATGCAAAGAATTCTTATTATTAAATTACAGGGCCACACAAATGTATTCCACTACATAATGCTATACGGGGAAACATTGTTTGGGGCGTGTTTTAATTATGTTCAACTACTTCACATTTTATGAATAAGATATACGTTGCTGAGGTGTAATAAAAATTACTTCCTGCATATTTACAGAAACACAAAGATTTCGACTAGTATACTGTATCCAAAGTACGATGTACTATATCAGCAAGATCGGAATATTTTTAAAACTTCGTTATCGTACGAACGCACCTCATTTGCTACGATTCACGTGCGATTTCCAACTTGTTTCATATTCGAGTGCCTATGAAATAATTGAATTATTACATATAGCTTAGATCCTACTTCAGAGCAAAGTGAGTGACACTGAAAGCATACTTACAAAATTTTACTGAAATATCTTTAGAACTTTTTATGTAATGAAGCTTATTGAACATAGAAATAACGAAAAAAATAATTTTCCAGAAATCGCATGCATGTATTTTCATGTAAAAATCTAATATATTTAATTTATACACTTAAAATGCACCACATTTATATTCAAACCCATTTTTAACTTCATATTTAACCATTTTTAACTTCTTAGTAGCTCTTTTGTTTTCCTGGTAAGTTTTGCAGAGGATAGCGAGTGACTTTTGAATTTTTTATTCGCTCATCATCAATTTTAAAATGGTTTGTGATCATATTTTGTTCAACTGATACTCCTAATTGTTAGAATACAGGTAAAAGTCCTAAATATCCTGAATTATAAATTAAAACTGATAAATTAAAGTGATTTAGAATCGCAATAGATTGTTCTTTCATAAAAAACAATTTAAAAAAATTGAAAATGTTCACAAAAATGTCATTTTGATGTTTATTAAAATTGCCATAACTCCTCTTCTAATAATATTAGGAATAAAATGAAAACAGATTTGGAATCGTAAAAGATTGCTCTTTCATATATAAAAAAAATTCGAAAATTTTCACCAAAACAGACAATTTTATGTAGGCAGATACCTTAACCCTTTGTTGCATAGGCTTAACACTAAAAAAATTAATTGCTTAAGGGTTGAAATTGATGACTGACACCGGAATTCGAAAACAGCTTTATTTGTAAACAAGAAAAAGCTATTTTGCAGGAATTTAATAAACCGAATTTTTTTAAACCAAAATTCCGGTGCCAATGTGGCATTTGGGAATTAAATTCATTAGCATTTGGGAATGAATTTTTGTCCACTGTAGTGGACAAAATAGTGTGCAACAAAGTAGTAGTGTGTTGCACTATAGTAAATAAAGTACAACATAATATACAACAAAGTAGTAATGTATTGCACTATAGTAAGCAAATAGTGCAACAAAGGGTTAACCTGCTTAAGAACTCGCAAGTGAGAATTTCTCTCACGGTGGCCAATTGCTTTTCTTTTACTTTACGTTCACTTAATATCAACTTTTTTGTTTGGCTTAGTACTTTTATTCACAAAAGAGGTAAAGTAATCAATATCACATTTTGAAATTTTATTAAAATGAAATTTTTTTAAAATAAGAGTCTTAAAAAAGGTACGATGGAGAAAGGAAATCTCATGCAACGAGTTCTCCCGGTTTAAGCATTTGAAATCAATTGAAAATTTTAACGAAGTACTTTATTCTACTTTAACCCATTAACGCCCGAATTATTTTCTTCGCTAAAATTTAAATTTCGTATTTCCCACCACTTTTAAAAGCAAATTAACTTTTATCTAAATTTATCGAGGATTCTGTCTCGTGAAATAAGGTATACATTTTTCTTCCTCTTTACTGGTGGGAAAATCGCTTTCTTGCTGTTTTTGTAACCGTCCTCAAACGAGGACGCTGGGCGTTAATGGGTTAATCTTAAAAGCCATGCCACTCTGTGAAATTAAATAAGTAAACATACCTATAATCACGCAATAATTCTTTGGAATAACATGCTTGGCATTTTATCCCCATTAACCCATTAGTGCCTAGCGTCCTTTTTTAGGGACGCTTCAAAAGGTGCATGTAACACTGTTTTTGGCACCGGTAAGAAAGAACAGCAGTTTTATTTTATTTAATTGAAACATTTTCGCAATTAATAAACTAAACCTAATTCTTTTAAAAATAGTGGTGCCAACCGAATAAAATTTGCGCAAAAGGTGGTGGGCACGAATGGGTTAAGACAACATATTGTAAAGAAAAGTTTAGCAAGAAAGCTTTTAAGTAATTTCGTAAGGAATGCTACCTATTATATTCTTCCCTATGTTTGAATTTCTGAAAAAAATTGTAGATCTACGCCGATCATAATCCCTAGAACCCAGAAAAACTATCAGTTCAAAACGCAATCCATTTATCTATATATATGTGTGTGTGTGTGTATAACTTTTTTATGGATCGATAACTTTCACAATTCTGCACAAATATCTTCCAAACTGATACATAAAATCAAGGGATAAAAAATCTCGGTCCATCAAGATCGCTGATGGGCAAAATCGGATCAAACTTCTTGAAAAGGGGCCAAAAATTTTTGCATGACAGATTTTTGATAAAGTTAAAAATGGACTCAAGGGGTGAAAAAAGGAGGGAGAAAAAAAATCATAACTTAGTCAATTCTCAAGATATAAAGCCACTTAAATTTATTATAAATATTCTTAGAATTACCTACAATTTTTATATTGACAAGAATTTGATAGTACCTACTCGTATCAAAAATAAATAAATAAATTAAAAATAATAAATGTATAAAGAAAAAAGAAAAAAAAGGTGATTTGAAGAAGAAAAAAAAAATAACTCCTCCAATTCACAAGATATGAAATCCGCTTCGATTTATTATAAATCTTCTTAATGTTATCTACAACATTTTACATTGCTAAGTTTTTGATAGGAGCAACTCTTATAGTAAAAACTAATAAAAAAAGAATAGGAATTCAAGAAAAAATTATCATATTATGATGATTCTGATAAAACCAGTTCTTACAAGGAAAAAAAATGAAATTAAAAACTCGCGAAAAGCGGCCATATAAAATTGTTAAGCTGGGTTTGTATCTAATTTCCAATTAGTTTTCCTTGGTGAAATTAGTAATTAACTTCGAAATCTACCTGCGCCTGTAGGCTGGGCGGGCAGGGATTATTCAGTGAGAGATTTTTATTCGGGGATCTTTGAAGCAGGTATTTGGCTTGTGGATTTATTATTATTATTATTTTAATGCCACATTAAGATGAAACATTTAACCCGAATTTTTATAATAAGGTAAGGGGGTCCGAGACACAAAAATCTCCAAATTTTCCAAAAAAAAGTTTTTTGCATTAAAAATTTCTCTGTTTTTTATGTTTTAAATGACGTTTAAACCATGTTTCTACAGTGCTCAGCAAAAGTTTAGACACTGGTGATATTTAACCTTTAAATAAAAAATACGAGCTCTTGAATTATACAAACGGCTATACATATTTAAAATACATTTTAAGCATTTTAGGACGAAAATAATAGTTTTAATATAGGAAAATATTTACTTAAACTAAAAAAAGTGAAACTCACACATTGCAAAAGTTTAGACACTTTCTTGGTTTTTTGCAACTTTTCTCAGAAAAATTCAAATTTCAAACTTAACACGTCGCATGCATGGAGTATCTAAGTATTTTCCTCAATAGCATCGGTTTTTGAAAATGCTGCGAGTTATAACTTATAAATAATCGTTCAGATGAAGTAACTGAAGTATGGAAGCTGAAATCGATTGGGAAGACTATTTCAGAAATTTCAGCTAATTTGAATCGTCCAAAACAGTATGTCTATCAAGTATCGTTTAAGGGTGATTATTCCAAATCAAAACATAGATCTGGAAGGCCTCGAGTGATCAGAAAACGAGTTGGTAGAAGGATCCATAAACTGGCATCTACACAAATGATGATTACCAGTCTCATTAATAATGAATCAGGACTTTCTGTGTCAACAGAAACGATTTGTAGATGAATTAATAGTCCAAGAGCCGACCGCACAAAACCCTAAGTCATCAAGCACAAAAAAATGCCTTTATTTTATGGAAGAGTAGAAATAGAGGTATCTAATGATCCATGTCTGCCGGAAGCGAAGCAGTGCATAAGCCAAAAAATAATACCACTAGTGGTTGACTCGTAGACTCAGAATTGTGTTTGCCGTACAGTCAAAAGTATGAAAACATGAAAATCGGGTGCAGGAAAACATAATGCTAAGTCTACGAATCAACCACAAGTGGTATTAATTTTTGGCTTATGTACCACTTCGCTTTCGGCAGACATGGATCATTAGATTCCTCTATTACTACTCTTCTATAAAATAAAGGAATTTTTCTTGTGCTCGATGACTTGGGGTTTTGTGCGGTCGGCTCTTGGACTATAAAGAAAGAGAACAATTAATTTACACGAAAATGATAGAACAACCACCTTTGAAATATCACTACAAATTGCTGAGAATAAAGTGGGCTCACAAACAGGGATCATATGGACCTAAGTGATGTACTGTGACACTCAGTGAGGTAACCAATGCGCAATTTGGATGTTTCAGATGGTTGCGCATGCTATTAGTACGACTTGCGTAAAGAACCTTGGACTTTCTTTAGTTCTCAACAAGGAGGTGACTTTTTAATGATTTGGGTTTCACTTTACTTTAATGCTCAAGTTTCTTCTGGAGTTCCTCGATAGTTGCCAAACAGCGCAAGGCTACATATATACATTGGAGAACAATTTACAACCATTTAGTGAACTTTCAGCTGGTCCAAAATATGTATTTGAGCGAGAAAATACGTTTATTCATGTCACAAACAAAACAAAAACTTGGTTTAACTCTCAAAATAATACTGTTTTTGATTAGCCGGCATGTATTCCTGATCTAAACCTAATCGAAAATATTTATGGTATCATATCTCGCAAGTTTTTCGCTAATTTTTGACAATGCTCTTCTGACTTTTCTGTTGATGAGCTTCAAGCTGCTGTTGAACGTGTTTGGTACAAAATAGACCCCCAAGTGACGCAAGATTTAGTTTGTTCGATGAAAAGTCACATTCTTGCAATAATTGCAGACATGTGGGTACAACTCGATTTAAATTTATGATTATTTTTCCTGTAAATATAAATATTGTGATTGTCTATACTTTTGCAACACTGTTAAATTTGCTTTTTTGTCATTATATATTATGTAACGAGTATAATTTAAAATTTATTGTTTATGATTAAAGGATAAGTCAGAAGTAATATGTGAATCTTGAGTTAAAACAATTCGTTGCATATTTCTCAAGTTATACAGATGCGTAATTGATCATTGTCTAAACTATTGCTGAGCACTGTATCTTAAATAAAATACGATTTTTTTCCCGTTTTAGTAAGTTTTCAAAATCTAGCTTTCAAGCAATAATTGTTATGGAATATGGAAATGATTTCTTGTGGAAATGCGCTTTTCTTCATGATCGGTTTTTTCACAATTTCTCGGATTTAAGTTGTTATAATTCAAGAACCGTTAAAGCTAAATATTTCAAACATGGAACATGTCTTTTTTGATTGTTTTACTTTAATTTTGATTCAGCAAATTTATAAAAAAAACATTCACTTTTGAAAATATGTTTTTTTTTTTAAATAAAAGTTATATCATTAAAAAAAATGTTTATTTTAAATAGTTTTATTTTTTTTAAATATTAAATTTGAAAACGCTGAATCAAAATTAAAATTTAGATATTTTTGTTTAAATGTAAAAAAAATTAAATCCTACAAATAATATTTTGAGTTATAAAGATTTTAAATTGCACCACCTTTTTAATAAATTTAAGAAAAAATATATATTGGGTTGGAAACTAAGTTCCCGCCGTTTGTTTAAAGACAATTTTTCTACCGGAATCTATACTCTGTTTTTTTAATCGACCTAATTCATGTTAAAATGCTGATTGTTGAAATGTAATGTCAGCGATAAAGTAGCATGTGGGTTGGCAACGAAGTTCCCGCCGTGTTTTTAAATACGTTTTTGTTCTGCCAAATTTACATTTTTTTTGATCGAGTTAATTTATGTTAAATTTCAGATCATTAACTCTTTGCATTCGTATGTCCAGTCTGACTCGACATCATCTTTCTTTGCAAAATTTGTTTTTGGCACCAGTAATAAAGGAAAATAAAATTTGCCTTATTTAATTACAGCATTTTTGAAATTGTGTACTTGAAGGAAACTTTTTTTTAAAAGTGGTGTAAACCAAATAAAATTTGTGTAAGTGACACCCGAGTCGAAAGGGTTTAAATGGAATGTCAACTATGGAATGCCAACTGGGTTGGCAACTAAGTTTCCGCCGTTTTTTAAAAATTATTTCAAAGTTTATTTTTCAATAAAAAATAACAAATAATTAATCAACAATGTATTCTCTCTTGTTGTTTACAACTTCTTCCCAACGTTCAACAAGATTTTCAATACCTCGTTGGTAGAAATCCCCTGGTTTCGACTCGAAAAATTCATCCAACCAAGCTTTCAAGTCTGCATCAGTATTGAACGAAACTCCGCGCATAGCGTTTGATAATCGAAAGAGATGGAAATCCGTTGGTGCCAAATCAGGAGAGTACGGCGGGTGCGGCAGTACTTCCCAGCCATGCGTTTGAATGGCTTCCTTGGTCATATTGGCGATATGAGGGCGGGCGTTGTCGTGCAGCAAAAGGACTCCATGCTGCCGATTAGGTCTTTTCTCTTGAATAGCTAAGTTGAGTCGTTCCATTTGTCGAACATAGAGTTCCGCGTTGACTGTTTGGTTCCGTTCAAGCAGTTCGTAATGGATAATGCCTTCCCAGTCCCACCATACGCACAACGTCGTTTTACGTGGGTGAAGATCTTGTTTTACACGCGGTGTTGGTAATTTACCAGGGCTGAGCCATTCCTTGCGTTGCTTCATATTAATGTACAGGCACCATTTTTCATCGCCAGTAACGATTCGGTAAAGAAATCGTTGCTTGTTTCCATGAGTTGAGCGGTGACGAGCAAGCAAACCAGCGGAGATTGCGGCTCGTTGATTCTTGTTGTTGTCACTTAAAACATGCGGAACCCATGCTCCAAACTTCTGAACTTTTCCCATCGAGTGAAGATGCTTCACTATAGCAGTGTGGGAGAATTTCATTTTCTTTGCCAGTTCTCCTGTCGTTTGACGCGAATTTTCGTGCAAATGTTGGTTTAATCGCTCCTCATCGAACTCAACTAGACGGCCAGAACGAGGTGCGTCTTTGATGTCAAAATTTCCATTTTTGAACTTGGCATACCAATCATGGGCGGTTCTTTCAGCTATCGCACCCTCGCCATACACAGCACAAATGTCATGAGTAGCTTTTGCGGCCTTACAACCTTGATTGAAAGTAAAGAAAAGGAGGTGTCGAAAATGTTCCTTTTTCTCAACTTGACACTCCATTTTATAGATCTGAGTTTCAACACAAATTAGCTCTAGTATCCAAAAAACAAAATATAGATTCTGGTAGAAAACTTCTATTTAAAAAAACTGCGGGAACTTAGTTTCCAACCCAATATATAATCATGTGATATGATTTATCATGTGATTTTGTTTACAAATGATATGATACAAAGTTCGCACACTCCTTGGAATTTCCAAGGACTCTGGTACCACTATTAAAAATAAGAAAATTTACATTTAATTTTTAAACCATAACATTCGTAATCCCCACCTTCATTCACAGATTTTACGATTATGTCTCTGCAGTGAAACACTTTGAAAATATTCTTAAAATTTAGTGGTAGAACTGTGCGAACCCTGGATATGGTTAATCCTCACAAAAAAATTCAAAATTTTACGCAATAAAAAAAAAAAAAAAAAAAAAATTAAAATGTGTCCCTGACCCCTTTAAATGAAGTTCTTTTCACTAGAATTGAATCGTCTATCGATCTAAATGATATCAAATTGCGATTTAAAGTATGTTGCAATTCCCGACCCACCTTCCAACTTTATTCTAATTTTTGTCTTTACTTAAGGAAGTATGTTTTTAACCCCTTTCTTAGAAAAATTAATTCTCTTGATATACACTCAAAAAAAAAATATCTATCCTAATCTATGAAAATATAATATAATCCCGAACGAAAATATACGATATAACCTCTTCCAAATAACCACGATTCCAGAAAGCGTTTTTTATCTTTAGAAAGTTTACAAGCAAACATATTTTCGAATTTTAAAGTAACATTCAAACATAAAAAATTTGTTTTGCTGCCACTGATTTTCGAAAGCGGTTTTGAGTAGTATTTATAGTGTATTGATTTTTTTTTCTGAACATGAAAAGTAGGTTTTTCGCATGCAGGAATGTAAGCACTGCGCCAAAAATGGCTGATTTTAAGTACTAAAATTTAATAGTATTCTTTGCTTTATGAAATCTCAGAAATCTTGTCATTAAATAAGGCGAGAAATACTTTAAAAATTTAGTGGTGTCAATCGGTCATTTTTGGCACAGCGCTTGCATCTATGCGGATGCTATCGATCCGCAACTTTACGTATTAATATCTTCATTTTCAGTAAGCATGATTTACAGACAAACAGGATAAATTAACAAATGCTTGTTAGTCCTAAAATTAATATTATTTTTATTTCTCTTGCATGCATAAATTAACTTACGCAGCTGGAAATGTTTAGAATTGGTAGAATCAATTGATAGAATTCTAAACACTGAAATCCTAGTTTGTGAAAACTGACTAATTACACTGTGAAATTACATGGAAATATTTTCAAAAATCAGTGGCATCAAACGAAACTTTTTGAAAATACATATTTTTCTTTAAATCTTGTAATAAATTGGCTTTTGATTTTTCTAAAGATAAAAAACGTTTTTCGAAATTATTGGTAACTTGGAAGAGGTAATTTTATATTTTGGTTATTTTCTCTTGTATTTTCATCGATTTAGACATAATCTTCTTTTTTCAGTGTAGAATATTTAAATGATCGAACATCATCATAATTTAAAGCAAATTTATTTAAAAACTAGCAAAAGCCATGCTTTGTTTGGATTCGCGAAGCATTATTTTATAAAACAGATATTTGAAAGTAACAATATTTTTATTATTATTATTATTTTTGCATCTTTATTAAACAAAAACGTTATTTTATGTTTTGGCGCATTTTAATTTTTTACTTATGATGTAAAACTGGCATAAGATATTTTCGAAGCAAACTTTTACAATTTTTTTTTTAATTTTCAACTAAAAGCTCTTTTAAAGATGTTTTTACAATTTCAAGTAGCCACTGGTGTTTTTTAATTGTTTGAAATATGCATGTTTCCAATCTTTGTAATCAACATCCGATAATCTTTGATAGCTATTTTAGAATAATATATTTGAAGAAAGCTTGAAGAAAGTTACTTCTTCAAAATCCTATTTTCTGGAAAAAATATTTGAAATCTGCTTTCGTTGATACTATGAATTTTCAACTGTAAAACATTTTATTTTAATTTCTTCATTTTTATACATGTTAGCGTATGAGAATTGCTATAATTCTCTCCGCGTGGGAGAACTGTTTACTTTCTGCGAATGGCAACTCAATTAATGGAATTACCTTTTAACGAAGCGCTCTCTCATTCTCGCCCCTGGAGTTTCGAGACAAAAGCCTCCCTAACGGGTAGTAGCATACGTCTCAGTACTTGCCCACCAACCAACCAACCAACCAACTCATTCTCGCAGTGACGTTTTCACGAATAATTATTGTTGTGTTTGCGAACTTATTAAAGTCTTATTTTTCTATAAAATCCTTCTGATTAATGAGTCGATATTATTTAGCCACAATACGACCTTCGCAAAAATATTTATAAAGAGCTTGAACCAACAACTTCACGCAGATCTTTTAATTTTTCATTTATATAACAAATTTAAGAATTAATTTTTTTTGTTTACAATTATTTTGTTGCCAGTTTACAAAAAAAAAAAAAAAAAAAAAAAAAAATCCATAATACAATTCTTTTAAAATGTTTAAGTGTCATCTGTGCAAACGATTTTGCGGGATAATGAAAGCATGTTTTATTTAATAAATTAATCATGATTCTATCTATAATTATTTACTCCATGATTTAAACTTTTTTTTCTGAAAATATATGCGTTTCATTTTTTATTTATTTGCTAAAATGCTTCCGTATTGGAAATGCATGTAAAATAAATTAATTAAAATAATAATTTTTTTAACGTTTTACTGTAAAAAAAATTATATTCTGCAAATCTACAGATCATAATTTATTTTTGTGTTTAATTTGAAGTTAAAATATTGAATAGTTTTTTTGTAAAGCGTACGACAAATTGTAATTTGAGTGGACTAGTAGAGGATTCGCTTCGCTTATCCTAATAATTAAATGCTTTTCGTCACGTACATTATAAAAACAACATTTTATTCAAAAATTCTGACACAACTTTGGCATTTGCAGCGGTCATAGTCCTGTTTATATATGTACATATTTACTTCTTCCCCCTTTTTTTAGGTGCGTTCTTAATTATGTAAATACGTACCACCTATAGTCGTCGTTCAGTCCGCCCGTCCCTCTGTTCATCCATCTGTCTGCATATAACAGAGCAAAAACTACCCAACCGAATCATTTGAAATTTAAAATATATAATATTACAAATTTTATCGAGTTACTTCAAATTTTATGAAAATCGGATCTATAGTTCAATTACAGGGGCAATCAAAATTATTGAGTTATATTACGGTCAATGGGAACAAAAATATTTTCAAGTGCATTTGAATGATGTTACACTCGTTCGAACATAATAAAATCCATATGAATCTATGAAATATATCCTAAATTATACATTCTGTACAATCTGTGGTGCAAAGAATATTTTAAATTAATTTACAGAGCCACGCAAAACTATTCAATTACATAATGGTATAGGAGGAAACATTGTTTAGGATGCGTTTTATTACACTAAACTATTCCTCATTTTATGAAATTGATATACGTTATTGAGGTTTACTACAAGTTAATTCTTGTATAGTACAAAGCATATAGTATTTACAGGGACACACAAAAGATTTTGTATACTTTACTGTATCTAAATTACTGTATATTTTAAAATTTTTGTTATAGTACAAACGCATTTCATTTGCTATGCTTGAAGTGCAATTTCCAATTTCTTCTTTTGAAAAGAAATTCTTCGAGAAAGATTTTTTAACATGCCAGCAACAGGAATCCATTAAGATTATAAATATATTACGATATACAAGGTGTTTCATGAAAGATGGACAATATTTTAAGAGGTAATAGTACACATCCAAACAAACAAATTTTATCCAAGAATGCATGGTCGGAAATAAAACTCATTTAGAAACTTTGTGCATGCAAATGTTAACCCCTTGGGGACGAGCGACACATATACGTGCTGCAAAAAGGCTTAAGCATCCTTGTTTATCCCCACCAGTAAAATTTTACCGTAAAATTTGCCTTATGGAATCGGAGCATTTTCTCGATTTAACAAGGCATAAAATTCTATTTTTAAAAACCGGTGACAAAACATTAAAAATTTCGTAAAAGGCTCCCTTCGCGAAGGGGTTAAAGCTCTATTCCTGTTGCGAGTTATAAAGAAAAGAACACTAATAGCATGGGAATGTGACGTAGGAATAAGAAGAACATGTATGAAGAATTTCGCTTTGATTTATACATAAAAGCCGCTGATCCGAGCGTGCAACTGTCGGTCGCGGTAAGAAGGCATCAGAAGATGTTGCCCCTCGCTAGAGGTCTGCACGGGTCCGGGCTTGGCCCGTACCCGGCCCGGCGGAATCGTTACAAATTTTCTAACGGGCCGGGCCGGGCCGGCAGAATCAGAATAGTTTTCTCAACGGGCCGGGCCGACAAACAAAAAAAAAACGGGCCGGGCCGGCAAAAAAATTGAACGGGCCATACGGGCCGGGCCGATAAAAAAATTTTCGGGTCTGCCGACCCGTTCTCAAGATTTAAGCATAAACGATAAAATATGATCTATTTTCAACGCAAATGGTTTTAACGAGAATAAATATAAATGTGCGTCACGAGCCATACTAGTTTGACAGCATCAATATAAACATGTAACTTGTACAGTGTGAGATCGGCATCGGACAGTTGAATTGTGTGTAACCCGTTTTAATATTTTTTTAGCTGACTCATACCGGGCCGAGATCAAATTTGCATTATTTTTCTACATATAGACTTGCCGGATCGGAACAAGACTTAATTGTTTTCAAGATCTGTAGGGCAGACAACATGATTTGTAAAATTATTAACAGCGATAAAGAGCTTATGTTAGATTAATCTTTGGATAAGGTACCCCGGGGTAATAACGCCAGGCGGGGTAATAACGCCAAGTGCTTATATTTTGCATAATTATGAAATAATCAGGTAAAAGACACCATTGTGCTCTGCGCAGAAGGGTTTTGAGTCATATAAATCGCAAAAAACAGCTTCAAGTTAATTTGTTTCATTTTTAGGTCTTATTGTTTTTACAAGCAACTAAAATTAACGCTTGATCTAAAATTTGCGAGATAAGGTTTTTGATCTGAAGACTATATTTTTTATCCAGAAATACTTTGTATATTACATAAATTTGTAGTGTATTTCATGTACTTTCCAATTGTTGTAGAAGATTTTGGACATCTTCTGGAGATAATTTATAGTTAAGGATTTACTGCGCAATAAGTATCCCGGGGTAATAACGCCAATCCTTGGCATTAATACCCCGGTTGATTCCCTACAGTGACCTAGCTACATACTAAATACTGATTCAAATAAACACAGTTAAAACTGTGCAATGTTTCTAATAATTCTATTTAAGCGGTCCTTTTTAAGCAAAAAGAAGCTCACGGTCTGATATTCTTTTGCCCCACACCGCACCTTTATTTTTCTTACACTTTCACAAAAAAATGAACATTTTCAATAGCTTAGAATGCAATTTGTCAATTTCTAAGTTTGTAGAGTTTGTATTTTTAGAATTGGGCAATCTACATGCAATTATTCCATCTTATTTCATAGTTTTGTTTGCATGGCGTTATTACCCATATAGGTGGGTAATAACGCCAAATAGCATTGGTCAAGAAAAAACGCCATTACATTTTATGAATACATATCTGTTAAATTATTTTATTTTATATAGATAGTCAATGAGTTGCTGTATCAGATCCTATATTTGTTTGAAAAATACAATCTAAAACTAAGCCGTAAAAATTGGTAGAACCTTAACGTGGCGTTATTACCCCAGGGTACCTTATATACTTCTTGATGGTTTTTAAATTAATTTATCAATAACGCGAAAGTTTGATGGTTTTTAAATTAATTTCTCAATAACGCGAAAGTTTGACACATTTTCAGATTAATTTTTAATTGTAAAAATATAAAAGTGATAAGCCTGACTATTGAAATCATTTGGAATCGAATAGCATTTTACATTTTTTATGAATAAAATACTTATATAAATTTGTTCAGATACAATAGTTTCTCAAATGGTTGCAGGTTTTTCTCCCTTCCCATGCTATTGCTTCCGGGAATTCTATTGAAAATGCTAACTATAACAATAATTTATTTCCTTTTAGTATTCTTAAATTGCTTGTATCAAAAAAAGGATAATGCCACTTGATTATATAGTTTCTGAATAAAGATGCCTGCTGTCCGTTTCTGAGGGAAAAAAAAATGAATTTAGAAAGGTATCAGAAAGGCGCATATTTGAGTTAACGAATGAATTTGGATTTAAAATCTTTAATAGAATGATATAGAAATATTTTTATAAATCTTCTTTTATTAAACAGCTTCAAAAGTTACGATGTTTTTAACTTTCTTTCTTTTTTCTTTTATTCTAAGCCATATTAATTTTTGTTGAAAGCCTAAGAATCTTAGTAATCACTAATGTTGCTAATGTGTATTTCCTGTAAAATATGCTGTAAAATCATTCCATAGATATGTATGCAGTATTCTTTAAAAAAATCTTTATTATATGAAAAAAATCTGAATTTTTTATAAATCGTAGAAATTGTAACGGGCCAAAAAGGGCCGGGCCGGGCCAATTTTCACTAATTTCTGTACGGGCCGGGACGAGCCTAAAACATAAAAATTTAAACGGGCCGGGCCGGGCCCGGACCAGGAAATTCCGGCCCGTGCAGACCTCTACCCCTCGCTAATAAGGAAAATACTAATATGCATTTTATCTACGAAAGTGAAACTGAAAATGGCTCAGAGGCTCAATTATTGTACAAAGAGCAGTTTTCCATTTTGCTTTTGTCACTTAATCGTACTTTGTGTGTTTTTGCCTCGTTTAACCCTTTGAGCTCTGGGGTGTAAATTTCTTCAAAATTCCAAATGTCACATTGGCACCAGTATTTTGTAAAGAAAAAAAAAATCGGTTAGTGATAAACACGGATAAAAAAGTGCATTAAACATTTTTCAAACAAATTTGGTTGAATTTTCTGGTGCCATTGTGACGTTTCGGAATTAAAATTATGTGGTAAAAAATTCTACCATCAGAGCTCAAGGGGTTAACAACATCACCTTTGGCGCCCTGTAGTACACCCTCTTTTTAATTCCGAGCATGCATTCTTCGATGAAAGTTGTTTGTTTGGACCCATTAAAGTTTTGCCCATCTTTTAAAAAACACCCTGTATATATAACGATGTAGATTCTTGTTTGGAAATACCTGCATCAGATATCCAACAATTATAAGACAATTCGATCTTCGCGATTGGGGATTGATATTAAGTGAAATAAATACCAGTGGCGGATTCAAGGGAGAGCTCACGGGGATCATGACCCTCCCCCCCCCCCCCTGAACAAAGGATATTTCTAAAGGATGTTTGAAAAATGAAATATACATTAATTTTTTTCAAATATCCCCCTTGCTCAACAATAAGAATCTTTCTGATTTTTTAAAGCTTTATTTAAATCTAAAGAAGATAACTTCAGACACATCTATATGGAGTCATTTTTAATCTTCGGCATTTCTTTAACTGTCAATAGTTAAAAAATGATGTGGCACTCGGGGACTGCCGCGGTAAAGCTATTGCATAGCATTTTTTATCAACTTATGCAAAAATACCGCGTTAGTGTCTGCCGAAGTCTATCGAAGGATACCGTGCCGAAGCATGCCGAACTAAAACGTCGTTAGCCGGAGTGTTAGGATTTTTTCTCGTTACGGAATTTCTAGATTTGGTCGCCGCGCTCAAAACACGCGATAAAAGCTATGCAAAAGCTTAATAAATTACCAAACAAAATTTGGTCGCGCTACGAAAATTAGATCGCGAGTCTTAAGCATTTTAAATTTTTCGACCCTCACCGTGGGGGGGGGGGGGGGTCTCCTGTCACCAAAAATTAACACTGTCTCATAATAAATTACCAAACAAAATTTGGCCGCGCTACGAAAATTAGATCGCGAGTTATAAGCATTTTAAAATTTTCGACCCTCACCGTGGGGGGGTCTCCTGTCACCAAAAATTAACACTGTCTCCTAATAAATTACCAAGCAATATTTTGCCAAGCTACCAAAATTAGATCGCGAGTTATAAGCATTTTTAATTTTTCGACCCTCACCGTGGGGTGTCTCCTGCCACCAAAAATTAACAATGTCTCATAATAAATTACCAAACAAAATTTGGCCGCGCTACGAAAATTAGATCGCGAGTTATGAGCATTTTAAATTTTTCGATCTTCATCGTGGAGGGGGGGGGGGGGGAGGTTCTCCTGTCACCAAAAATTAACACTGTCTCATAACAAATTACCAAACAAAATTTGGCTCCGCTACGAAAATTAGATCACGAGTTATAAGCATTTCAAATTTTTCGACCCTCACCGTGGGTGGAGGGGGGCCTCCTGTCACCAAAATTAATACTGTCTCATAATAAATTACCAAACAAAATTTGGCCTCGCTACGAAAATTAGATCGTGAGTTATAAGCATTTTAAATTATTCGACCCTCACCGTGGGGGTCTCCCTTCACCAAAATGTAACATTTCCTCATTATAAATTACCAAACAAAATTTGGCCGCGCTACCAAAATTACATCGCGAGTTATAAGCATTTTAAATTTTTCGACCCTCACCGTGGGGGGTCTCCTATCACCAAAAATTAACGCTGCCTCATAATAAATTACCAAACAAAATTTGGCCGCGCTACGAAAATTAGATCGCGAGTTATGAGCATTTTAAATTTTTCGATCCTCACCGTGGGGAGGGGGGGGTTCTCATGTCCTCAAAAATTAACACTGTCTCATAATAAATTAACAAACAAAATTTGGCTCCGCTACGAAAATTAGATCACGAGTTATAAGCATTTCAAATTTTTCGACTTTGACCGTGGGGGGTCTCCTATCACCAAAAATTAACACTGTCTCATAATAAATTACCAAACAAAATTCGACCGCACTACGAAAATTAGATCGCGAGTTATAAGCATTTTAAATTTTTCTACCCTCACCGTGGGGGGTCTCCTATCACCAAAAATTAACACTGTCTCATAATAAATTATCAAACAAAATTTGGCCGCGCTACAAAAATTAGATCGCGAGTTATAAGCATTTTAAATTTTTCGACCCTTACCGTGGGGGCTCTCCTGTCACCAAAAATCAACACTGTCTCATAACAAATTACCGAACAAAATTTGGCTGCGCGACGAAAATTAGATCGCGAGTTATAAGCATTTTATATTTTTCGATCCTCACTGTGTGGGTTCTCCTGTCACCAAAAATTAACACTGTCTCATGATAAATTACCAAACATTATTTGACGCGCTACGAAAATTAGATCGCGAGTTATAAGCATATTAAATTTTTCGACCCTCACCGTAGGGTGTCTCCTGTCACCAACTATTAACAATGTCTCATAATAAATTACAAACAAAATTTGGTAGCGCTACGAAAGTTATCGCGAGTTATAAGCATTTTAAATTTTTCGACCCTCTCCGTGGGAGGGGGGTCTCTTGTCACCAAAAATTAACACTGTCTCATAATAAATTACCAAACAAAATTTGGCCACGATACGAAAATTAGATCGCGAGTTATAAGCATTTTAAATTTTTCGACCCTCAGGCTGGGGGGGTCTCCTGTCACCAAAAATTAACACTGTCTCATAATAAATTACCAAACAAAATTTGGCCGCGCTATGAAAATTAAATCATAAGAAACATGAGTTTGAGACTTGATATCCTAATATCTGAAAAATACCGCGTCAATGTCAGCCGAAGTCTACCGAAGGATACCGTGCCGAAGTTTGCCGAGCTGAAACGACGTTAGCCGAGTGTTAGGTTTTTTCGTTACGGATGTGTTAGGATTTTTCGCGTTACGAAATTTTTGGATTCGATCGCCGCGCTCAAAGCCCGCGATAAAAGCTATGCAATAGCTTAAAATTGTCTTAAAATGCAAAATTTCTAAACGATTCTTTGCCTTTTTAAGAAAATAGGAAATTCTTCTATTTCTTGGGCATCTGAAAAAAATGTGAACATTTTATATTGTTGCGAATATTAATGCAATGTATTGTATTTAAAAATGAAACTGATATTCCAAAATTATCAGAAATGTAGCCATTTTATATATGGGAATAACCTAGATTTCAATATAAAAACTGCTTTTTACCTCACAGGCTATCAAAGCCTGATAGCTTATGTGCCCGCCTGTTCTGTATGTATGTACGTACGTTCGTTCGTGCGTGCATAACGCGATAACTCATGATAAAAATATCCGATCCACTTGAAATTTTGTATATAGGTATATTCCTATAAGGTGTTTCCCTGATTAGTTTTCGGAGTTCATTCGATATGTATTAGAGGGGGAATGGGGGGTTCATTCCCCTCCCTTAGTTGATATAAATGGGTTTTTCATGCACATTTATCAGTTTTCGTTAAAAATTTAGATATAGGATCATTTTGATGAAGCACCTCCGAGATTGGTACTAGGTGTTCATTGGATAAGTTTAAACAGGGGGAACGGGGGGCTAATGTCCCTCCCTTTAATTTATATAAATGGGTTTTTCATACAGAATTATCAGTTTTCGTTCAAAATTTAGCTATATTATCATTCTGATGTGGCGCCTCCATGATTAGTATTAGGTGTTCATTGGACAAGTGGGGTACAAATAGATAAACAGGGGGAACAGGGGGCTAATGCCCCTTCCCTTGATTTAATAAATATGTTTTTTCATGCAGAATTTATCAGATTTCATTCAAATTTTAGACATAGGATTGTTTTGATGTGGGCACCGCCATGATTTGTTTTGCGAGTACAATGGATAAGTCTAAGAGGGGGAAATGGGAAGTAGCCCCCTCCCTTAATTAAGGTTAATGGGGTTTTCCCGGAGAATTTACCGATATGCTTCAAATTTTGGATATAGGTTCAATCTGATAAGGCGCTTCCCTGATTGGTTTTGGGAATTCATTGGATAAGTATAAATGGGGGATCAATAGGATTACTCTCTTAATTTATTTAAATGTTTTTTCTTGCAGAATTAACTGATTTGCTTCAATTTTTGGATATAGGTTCATAGTGATAAGATGCTTCCCTAATTAGCTGTGAAGTTCTTCTGTTAAGTTGTTGGTTAAGGGGTACTTGCAAGGATTACCCCTTCCCCCTTAAATTTGATAAATGTGTTTTTATGCAGAATTTTCCGATTTGCGTTTAATTAAGGATGTAGGTTCTTTCTGATAAGGCGAATCTCTGAATAATTTTGGAAGTTTAATGGTTAAGTATAAAAGAAGGGGATAACTCCTCTTAAATTGTATAAATGTGTTTTTATTAAGAATTTCCCGATTTGTTTTGAATTTTGGATATAGATTTTTTATATGATAAAGCATGTCCCTGTTTAGAGTGTTCAATGATTAAGTATAAAAAGGGTAAATGGGGGGAGCTGTTTCCCATCCTTAATTTGTTTTTTGAACGGAATTAACCCTTGAAAGCATAAGACTGTAATGTACAATTAGTATGCGTAGCCTGTGAGCTCAATGCCATCAGTTTAACTGGGCAATAATATTTTTATAAGAGATGTGACCCCACCCCCTAAAAAAGGACCATGACCCCCCCCCCCTTCTAAATGGAGAGTTGGATCCGCCCTTATAAATACTCCTCACTACTTTAGAAAGGATTACAATAATTAATAAAAAGTTAAATATTTAAAATTAGTTTTCTGGATTTTTAAAATTTGCAAGATCGAAAGTATAGTGATACTTGCGTGGAAAAAGAAATGAATGCGTTTCTAAATTCCTTCATTAATTTTAACCATATTTTAAAAGCAAGAATAGTGTGACTCACAATAATTTACTAAAAGTCAACAGTGCTATCTATCAAAAATATAACACGTGTTGGTGACAAATTTATGTCCATATTGCATGAGGGTTATCATTAAAAGATATCACGCATATAATTGTCTCTTTCTAAGACTTTATTCTTATGAGCAAATGTTCAAAACACTGTTCAATAAAAAGCGTCACTGCGAATTTTTAATATTTTTATCACAGCCATATTATTATAAATAGTGCTCTGTAAGTATTTCATGCAGGAAACAATATATGAGTTGCTTTATCGCGTTTTTTAAATTTTTATTTGTGTGAAATATTAACATCCAAACACCTTATAAAGCGTAAATTATTAAATTAAACGCCTAATCATGCTCCTTTATGAATGATTAAAGGCAATAATTCTTTTAACAATTTTCATATAATTACTAAAAACATTTGAACATTTTTTTAGGATATTTTCCCAAGTCTGATTTTGACAAACAGTCAGGTTTTATGCTTTTTGAACTGACACTGTAATTTTATGCTAAAATTATAACTCACGCGAAGATGATCACTACATTGGAATAAAGAGAGGCTTGCGCCCACAGGATACTGCTAATTTCGAATACTATGAAGTTGATATATGTTATTCATGTCCAGTGTGCATGTTCGATATTAAAAATTAAGCTTGTAGCAGTTAAAATTTCTTTACAGGGACATTCAAAAGAATTTCTTTACACTATAGACTGATGAGGAAAAATCGTTTGTGGTGATTTTTATAATGTTTTATAATTTTTAAGTCATTGAAATTTATATACAGGGTGAGTCTTAAATATCGAAACAATAGGCTACCTCGTTAAATATTGCCCTTAGACCCATACTTTCAATTGCAAAGTTTCATAAAAAAGGTGAAACTTTTATAAGATAAGTTGCAATTCCATGGGATAAGATAAGTTGCAATATCTATTTTAAAAATTACGAAAATTAAACTTTTATACGGTACCAGAGGATAAAACTTCCAATTAGAAAAATTTTCCTTATCCATTCCTGAATTGAACAGAAAAAAAAAAAAAAAAAAAAAAAACATCTCGTTATCTACAAATTTCTGGAAAATATTAAAATCCAAAAATTTCCAAAATTCGTGACTTACACCATTTAAGCATATCTCTGAGCGCAGCGATATCAGTTCATTTGAAATACAATTTAGGGATCGACCATAAATTTACGCATTATGAAATGTCGATCAAAGACAATACTTTAACTTTTAGATATAAAACAAAAGCGTATAGGTTTTTGCTTTAAACTTCTTTGAAATATGCTAGATGTCTGTAATATCTCGAGCTTGGCGCCAGCCTCGTAACTGGCATGACCCATTGGCCGGACCGTCTTATTAAACACTTATTAAAAGTGTTATTAAATTAAGTGATATTAATTAAACTCTCATTAAAAGTGTCTTAAAACTTATTGCCGCAGGCAATAAGTTTAGTAACAATAGTAATAGCGATTTTGATACTCCTATTAACGGAATCATTGGAAATGTATTTTAATAAATTACACAAAATATTTTCAAAAATCTACTTTTTACTATTCAGCTTCAAAATTTATGATAGTTTTAAAACTATTTTTATTTTCTTCTATCTTTACAAGAAGAAAATATTGGATTCATGAAAATTTCGAATTCCAGTTTTCGACGAATTTCTTCGAATTCACGTTTTAGGGCTCAGAGATATCGAAAAGGCGAAAAACATGTTTTTACAAAATGTCTGTCTGTGAGTTACTGCTCCTGTATCTCTGTATATGATATAAATTTTGTGAGCGCTCTATCTCAAGAAATACTCCACGGAATTTAATAAAAAATTATATTTACTTAATCTTTGATATAAATTAGTGCTGATTAGTTTTTGGTGTGAATCGCTAAACAGGTGGTCCTACTGTAAGAGCTTTTATGCGATTTCCGCAATAGCTGTATCTCCAGAATTATACGCCTAGTGTCGCCCGTAATTAGAGGCACCTTTTACGCATCATGCAATAGCAATTTTATCAAGAAAAATATGAAGTTGACAGGACCAAACCAATGAAAAAAATTGAAAGCGACGTGATTAAAAAAATGAGGTTTATATCAACTGACGCATTTAAACAGTAATTAAAAAAATTGAGAATGGCAAAACTTAAACAAAATCTGAAATCAAAACTATACAGGACGTAGTTAATCACATAGAAACTTTTAAAAAACATTTAAACATTAGGAGTCCATCTTTGTTTAAAACTAAATGCACTTTTCTGCATCAAATGTTTTTATTTCGGCATTTCTCATTTTTAAACTGGCATAAGTCAATAACCGCCGGTTATGGTAACAGTCCAGCGAGTTCAATAGTTTTTTAAAATCCCTCCCCCCTCCCCTCCTCAAAAATTGCCCAACGCGCCGAAAGAAGTTTTCACCTCAAAAAATTTACTTTTAAAAATATGATTTATATACAAAAAATTGCATCTTTTTTATATTGCTATTTTAAATACTTTTATTAAAAAAATATTATTTAAAATTCTGAATCAAAATTTAAAATTAGACATTTTTATTTAATCAAAAGAAAAAAAATCAACGCGACAAATAATGTTTTGAGTTATAACAATTTCAATTTACTCTAAATGTTTTGAAAAATTTTTTTATTAAGTCTTATGATGTTATAATGCTTAAAAATTATATGGTTAACCATCACAAAACATTCAAAATTCATCTTCTATAAATAAATGAATAAAATAAATGTTTCCTTGACACATTACAGCAACATTGTTTCTTCAGTTACACGCATTTCAATTTGTGTCTGATCCCTTGAAATCTCACGATTTATTAAAATTGCCATAACTCTCTGAGTTTTGAAGATATCGAGATAATTTTTTTTTGTTAAATTCAGGAATGGATAAGGAAAATTTTTCTAATTGAAAGTTTTTTTTCCTCTGGGGGCCTCTTATCTTATAAAAAATTCACCTTTTCTTATGAAACTTTGCAATTGGAAGTATGAGTCTAAGAGCAATATTTAAGGAGATAGCCTATTTTTTCGATATTTATGACTCACCCTGTACATCTCTGAAGTACACCACAGTACACTGTAAAAGATTTTGCAGCAAAGTAACCGGTGTATCGACCATTTTTATACAAAACGGTTTTATAACCGTATTTTAAAAGTAATCTGACTATACTATTGTCCATATTATGTCAGAATACAGATACATTTTGCTTACATAACCGTTTTCTTTAAAAACGGTTATGTAACTGGTTATATACTGGTACTTTGCTGCAAATTTTTTACAGTGTATCAATCGTTGCTCATTTACAGGAACACACACAAAAAAATTACATTCCATTATGGCCCACTGGAAAAAATCATTTATGGTGTATTTTATTTATGTTACACTATTATAAAAAAAATTGGAATCGGTATAAATATATACAGGGTGATTCTAAATTGTTTTTACAAAAAAAGGGGGGGGTGATAGTACACATTAAGGCAAACATATTAAATAGGAAATCAAGGGTCCGAAACGTTTACGAAAGAGATAACCGACATTAAAGTTTAGGGTCCAAAATTTCAAATCATCATAAAAAAAAGGGGAAAAATTGGTCGATTGGTTTGCGGTTTTCACTAAAGCTATTCTTTATGTCAGTATTGTCTTGAAAATAAATTGTAAAGATAAATTTTAAAAAATGCGGATAGAGGGATCTTGTCTTTGGAGTAAAGAAAAACTATTTTTTATCGTTATTTTTTCCATCTCATTAATTTTTTTTAGAAGCTTAGACAAAAACTTAAATTTTGTGTTCAAAATCTGAATCGTTGGGAGTGGTTAAGTAGCGCAAACTGAGCTGTGTTCAAGGGAGGGGGGGGGGGAGGTTCAAATTTCAAATGATTATAAAAAAGCGGAAAATTAGTCGATTCGTTTGCGGTTTTCGCTAAAACTATTCTTTATGTCAGTATTTCCTTGAAAATAAATTTTAAAGATAAATTAAAAAAAAAAAAAAAAAATCCGTTAGACAACGCCTTAAACTTTAGAGTAACCAACAACTATTTTTAACCGTTATTTTTTGTATCTGATAAAATACTTGCAAAAGCTTAGACTTTAATTTTGAGCTCAAATTCTGAATCGTTGGGAGGGGTTAAGAAGCGCAAACTGAATGTGTTCCACCTCCACCCCCCTCGAACACAGTTAAATTTTCCGCTACTTAATTACTCCTAACGATTCAGATTTTGAGCTCAAATTCTGAATCGTTGGGAGGGGTTAAGAAGTGCAAACTGAACTGTGTTCCACCCCCCCCCCCTTCGAACACAGTTAAATTTTCCGCTACTTAATTACTCCTAACGATTCAGATTTTGAGCTCAAATTCTGAATCGTTGGGAGGGGTTAAGAAGCGCAAACTGAATGTGTTCCACCTCCACCCCCCTCGAACACAGTTAAATTTTCCGCTACTTAATTACTCCTAACGATTCAGATTTTGAGCTCAAATTCTGAATCGTTGGGAGGGGTTAAGAAGCGCAAACTGAACTGTGTCCCCCCCCCCCCCTTCGAACACAGTTAAATTTTCCGCTACTTAATTACTCCTAACAATTCAGATTTTGAGCTCAAAATTTAAGTCTAATTATTTTAAAGAATTTAATGAGATTAAAAAAATAAAGGTTAAAAGTAGTTGTACGTTACTCCAAAGTCTGAAGCGTAATCAATCAGAGTTTTTTGAAATTTATCTTTAAAATTTATTTTCAAGAAAATACTGATTTAAAGAGTAGTTTTTGTAAAAATCGCAAACGAATCGACCAATTTTTCCATTTTTATAATCATTTGAAATTTAAACCTCCTCCCCCCGTCGCCCTCTGAACACAGTTCAGTTTGCGCGACTTAACCACTCCCAACTATTCAGATTTTAAGTTCAAAATTTAAGTCTAAGCTTCCGAAAACATTTAATGATATGCAAAAAATAACGGCAAAAAGTAGTTCGTTATTTCAAAGTCTAAAGCGCCCTCTATAGGCATTTTTTGAAATTTATCTTTATAATTAATTTTCAAGAAAATAGTGACATGAAGAACAATTTTAGTGAAACCCGCAAATCAATCGACTAATTTTTCCGTTTGTTATGCTTATTTGAAATTTTGGACCCTAAACTTTAAGGCCCCTGTCCTCGCTCGAGGAAACGCTCGCGAGCTAATGCTATTCCTATGGGGAAGCATTTTTCTAAACTCTTTCATATTTTGACATTTTTGAATATTTTTTTTTTTTTTTTTTTTTTTTTTTTTTTTTTGCACTGGATAGCTGGGGTGCATGTCGATAGCGCACGTTTTTTACTTTTTCGATTGTGGTTGCAGATATTTTTTACAAAGTTAGTTTCACTTTTAAAACCGGTTTCGAAACTGAAAGTGCTTTTTAAAAAATATATCAGCAACCAAAATCGAAAAAGTAAAAAAGGTGCGCAATCGGCATGCACCCCAGCTATCCAATGCAAAAAAAATTATTCAAAAATGTGAAAATGCGAAAGAGTTATTAGAAAAAAGCTTCCCCATAGGAATAGCATTAGCTCGCGAGCGTTTCCTCGAGCGAGGACAGGGCCCTTAATGGCGGTTATCTCCTTCGAAAAACGTATGGGACTCTTGGTTTCCTATTTAATACTGTCTGTCTTGATGTGTATTATCACCTCTCTTTTTGTGTAAAAACAATTTAGATTCAGCCTGTATAATGAGCACTGCAAGATATTTGGTAGAAAATATGCATGACGTGCAAGTATTCATTATGGTTTACAGGGCCACACGAAATAATTCGGTTGCAGTAGTCTCTATGAACAATTCTTGCTGGAAGTGCGTTACCTTTTGTGGCACGTTCTTCTAAATTAAACTTCTAAAAAAATATATATATATTTCTTAGTTTGCATAAATTCTACTCATCATATACAGGACTGCACAAAACATCTGAAGTACATTTCCGTTCATTGATGGAAATCGCTTAAGGGGAATTTTCAACTGTGCTATGCATTTTCTAATTGAAATAAATATCATCATACTATGTATTATATGATAAATATATAGTTAATGTGTAGGACTGCACCAAAAATTCAGGTTCATTTAAAAAACTTTTGATGGGAAATGAAATATCAATTTTTCGAATGCTATCAATTCTAAAGTTAACATTTTTAGCAGCACCAATAGATTTTATAGTACACGAAGAACATCAAAGTCTAATATTTATGTTGCTCTTTTTACGTTGGAATGTCTGTTTGTTGAACATGAAATAATTTACCTGCATCCCAGAAATCGACATTTCGTGTTGATATTGTGTAGAGAAAACTGATTAATGCTGTGTGAAAACTACTCAGAAACGCTTTGAAAATTACGAGCCGCAAAAGGTGACAAATGTGTCAGATATGTTTCGTAAAATCTCTGAAATCTATTGATTTTTGACGTCTCTGATGATAAAAGATGTTTTTCGGAATATTGGATAATTCGGATGAGGTTATATTATGTTTTCATGAACTTTCTTGCTAGATCAAGAAACATTTTTTTCAGTGCAGATTAAGTGCCTAGCTGCGCTTTCAATTTTTCGAAAGATTTTAAGAGCTTTTGCTTTATTGGTCGCACGAAATAAGTGAATAAAAAAGAAAATGTCAAATTACCGTAATTTCGGGTGTATAAGCCGCGGATCAAACAATTCTTTTTGGACCCAGAAATCTTATTTAGTGTTTGAAGACAAATATTTACGGCGATCTAACTAGTTATATTTGTTTCTTAAAAAATTCTGGGTCCAAAAAGAATTGTTTGGTCTGCCGCTTATACACCCGAAATTACGGTATGTAAAGCATATGCACATTTTTAAATTATAAAACTTAAGATTGAAAATTTCTTAAGCTATAGATATTTTTAACCTCTTGAGAGGTAAGTAATAATGTTTCTGTAATATTGAATTCTCACTGCAAAAAATATAAGTATATATATATATATATATATATATATATATATATATATTAAAATAACAGAAAGCACTTTTTTAACATTTTGCAATAAAGTTAAAAATATAAAATTTCGTTAAAAGTTTCTGGTGAGAATCTCGTTCAAATGAGGTGGGATAAAATATATCCCAGTGCCCCTCAAGGGGTTAAAATGTAGCAAGCACACTAAAAATTTACAAAACTGTTTTAAATAAACATTCTTTATAAATGGACGATTTCTGTTTTTGAATGTAACCAATATCCCTTCCTTATATAATTTTATAACAGAAATAGCTCCAACTATAATTGCATTATTGTTATGTAGCAAATGTTTGTAACCACGTATTGAAAATAACAACCCAAGATCATTATTTGACCAGTGATTTTGCCACTAATTATGAGATTGAACTCTAAGTTAAAATACCCCCCTATCAATAAAGTTTAATGATATTACCTATTAAAATAGTATTGTTTTTATTTCTCTTTTATGTATATATCGGTATTATAGGTGTTTCTATCTTACTTTCATCTATATTTGTCTCATTTTATTTAAATTATAAAAACAATAAAAAAAAAATGCACCGGTAGGTGGTATACGCAGAAACTGAAAAGATAATACATATTACTTGTCATTTCGTTATAGCGGTGATTAAAGAAAACATTGCTTGTTATTCTTTTCTTGATATATAAATCCCGTTAATATAATAATATAAATTTCTAAAAGTTTTATTTCACATAGCATATCATTTTACTTATTATTTAAAAATTACACATTATTAAAACAAGCCAAAATTACGAATGGATTTTTAAGTAAGAAACTGCAGGACTAATGCTATTTGAATTTCAGTAGTACTAGTTATATGTGAATTTTTATTTTAAACATATTAACAAATTCACAACAAAGAAATAGTAGTTCTCCAAAGAATTTGCGTTGTTATTGCAATACAGTGTTACCTTTACCAATAAAACTTCGCTGTCTTTAACAGATGAATTTTTTCGATTAAATAAGGTGGAAATTACTAATCTAAATTCACGGTGCAAAATGCAAACACCACGTGATCCCGGAATATAATTCTCATTAGTTCGTAACACTTTAAAAATATACCAGGTTTGTGAAAGATTTCTTTATTGGACTGTTAAAGAAAAAAAAAAAACACATGCTAATAAAAACAGATATTTATGGATATTGTTTTTGAAAAAAAAAAATAGTGATTAAATTTATAATTGTAACTTTGTTTTGTATTTTGCATAGAAAATAAAAAAAGAATATTGCCCAGTTAAACTCATGGCATTGAGCTCACAAGCTATGCACACTAATTGTATATTACAACTTTATTTTTTCAAAGACTAATTCCCTTCGAAAAACAAATTAAGGAATAGGGGGGGGGGGGGGGGGTTAGCTCACCTATTTGCCCTCTTTATACTTAATCATTGAACCCCCAAAACTAATCAAGGATACGTCTTATCATATAATAAAACTATATCCAAAATTCGAAGCAAAGTGGATAATTCTGCATAGAAACCTTTTTACATAATTTAAGAAGATTTATCCCTCGTCCCCTTTATACTTAACGATTAAATCCGCCAAAACTATTATGAGATTCCCTTATTAGAAATAACCTATATTAAAAAATTAAAGTAAATCCGATAATTCTGCGTAAATACCCATTTATATTATTTAAGAGGGGTTATCCCCCATTCCTTTCTTTATACTTAAGCATTAAACATCCAAAACTACTGAGAGATTCGACTTACAAAATAATAACTTATATCCAAAATTTAAAGCAAATTGGATAATTCTTTATAAAAGCCCATTTATCTAATTTAAGAGGGAGCTAATGGCCCATTCTCACGCTTTATAGTTAACAAAAGAACCCCACAACTAATCGGAGAAGTGTCTTATCAATATGAACCTATATCCAAAAATTGAAGCAAATCGGTTAATTCTGCATGAAAAGCCATTTACATAAATTTTGAAGGGTAACCTCCCGATCTCCCCTCCCGATCCTCCAATGAATCCCTAAAACAAATCAGGGAAGTGCCATATCAGAATAAACCTATATTCAAAATTTGAAGCAAATCGATAAATTCTGTGTGAAAAACCCATTTACCTAAATTAAAGGGATTCCCCCCATTTAGCCCCTTTATACTTAACCAATAAATACCCAATATTGATCATGGAAACGCTTCATCAGAATGATCCTATATCTAAAATTTGAATGAATTCTGATAATTCTGCATGAAAAACACGCTATCTAAATAAAAAGGAGTTAGCCCCCCCGTTCCCCTCCTTATACTTGTCAAATTAATTCCAAAACTAATCATGGAGGCGCCTCATCAGAATGATCCTATATCTAAAATTTAAATTAAATTTGATAATTCTGCATAAAAACCCCATTTATATAAATTAAGGAGGATTAGCCCCCCTCTGTTTCTCCCTATATTTATCGAATGAACTCCCAAAATTAATCAGGGAAGAGTTTTATCAGAATAAACCTATATTCAAAATTTGAAATAAATCGGATATTTTTATCATAAGTTATCGCGTTGCATACATACAGAATGGTTGGGCACATAAACTCTGAAGCTTTGATAGCCTGTGAGCTAAAATTTTGTCCTAATACCTCAATTTAATGTACCTTTTGAGGAAAAATTTTAGATGAATAAAACTGTGCTCTCTGTTTTATGAAAAGGAAAAAAAAGTAGTTTATAATTTTTCGCACGATACCACTAGCTCTTAGTAGCTTTAATATTTGATGAGATTCTCATTACCAGGCTTTGCACTTCAAGCAGATGAATGTGACACTTCGTGACGCTTCACTGACAGATGCACTAAATTATTGCAGCAAAGAATTGTAACATCTGAATAATTAGCCTTACTCTTCCAGATTTTTATTTTACTCAAAGAAGTAAATTACATAGAAAATGTTAGATGTAATTCTTTAATTCAGCGCGTGAAAAATCACACATTTATTTAAGACACCTAATTATATGTAAGCACGAATTTCTGAAAAAAAAAAAAGTTTACAGTGTTTGAAAAAAGTTTTAAAATAAGTATGAACCATTTATAAAAGAAGTGTTAAGTAAAAAATTAAAGCGAGCTAGAGATTACTTATGGAAGTCATCTTTTTGCTGAAAACAAAGATAATTGGTTCCGTATACTTTAAGAATCTTTTAGCAGACTGTTTGTAAAGTAATATTTGCCTTAATTAATGGAAAACTTTTATCTTCAGATATAGTGACCAGTACTTTACGAAATTTCTGCTACTGAAATATTTAAAATCCCCCCCGAATCTTTTGAATGCGTACGAACAAGGGTACAAAAATCTAGGCGCTAACAGATAGTTTATGACCACTAAAATTTAAAAGCTTTACTCGCTAAAAATTTAATAGCATTCTAGCGTTCTAGCAATAATTTTACACGAAATATTAGACCAAAAAAAAAAAAAAAGTGGTTAGGGACTGCTTGCTGGCTCCTAGATTCCCCCCCCTCCTGCGTACGAACCCTAAAGAACGAAAAATCATGCATCAGGAATAGATTGTCAAACACTTTCAATCACTAATAATAGTCACTTTTTTTGTACCTCTGTAAATAAATGATAAATGTCACACTTTCCATAATTTACAGAAAATATGCTATAGTTCCTTTCAGTGATCCTTTTAAATTTCATTATGCTTGAAGAATTAAAACATCATTAAAATGCATCGTTAATGATTTTCGACACAGACCATAACGTATTGTTATTCTTTTGTGTATTCCCGTAAACGAATTATAAATGCTATACACTTCATTTCCAATACAGAAAATTCTATAATAATAATCAATAACATATAAAAATTGCATGTCAATCAGAATACGTTTAGGAGATTTAACGGACGGCTGGGTATTAACACTTGGACAACTGAATTCATTAATGTTTTTCAACTTTTTGCAAGGTGTTAAAAAATAAAAAGAGTTTAGAGGTTTTATTTTCATTTAAATTAACTTATTAAAAGGAAGAAAAAAAGTTTTTTCTCAAGTTTTTTTTTATAAATGTATACTTTTATTTTATCATTAGAAGTCATTTACTTATTTAAAATGAACCTTACTTTTCAAAGTAAGTTTCAATAATAAGATTATTTTTCAGCTCGGTAAGATGTAGAAAAACCAGTCTTCATAAATTATGAATCAATAGTTAATGTGATATAATTGATTAAATAAACGAATCAACAGTCGCCATTGCAGCATTAATTTATGTATATCACTCTTATTATTTATGTTACTCTTATTACTATGTTGTGCTTATGTTACTATGTTATGTTATTAATCTTATTATTATATTACTCTTATATTACTATGTTTATGTTATTATTATGTTAAGCTTACTATTAAATGTCTGAAACTTTCAAATGTAAAAGCATAAAATTAAAGTTTATGCATATTTTGAGTTAAACTGTTTTTGAAATGCAATAAAACCTGCGAAAATGGAGCCTGTCTTTATGACAGAATTTCGTTATGAACGGAACGCTCATGATACTGACGGAAGAAATGATATAAGGAAGGGTAGCCGAATTTGGACCGCTTCACATATTTTCTAGTGTAACTCACTTATTTTTTGGAATATCTGAAAAATATCATTACAATATATTCACCTATTAACTAAATACATCTTTAGAACATTTTTTTATTTTTAAATCTTAAGAAATCGAAAAAATTGCAAAAAGTGGTCCAAATTCAGCAACTGGTCGCCTAAATTGGACCCCTCAGTTTCCTAAATTGGGCGAAACATTACTAGACTGTTTTAAAAATAGGGAAGATAAGTAATTTTATAAAAATCAAACTTTACGATAAATGAAACAATAAAGCAATACGACAGCTGTGAAATATAATAAACTCTAATGTCTGAAAAGTAAGAGTATTTTTTATTGTATTCAAAATATAAATCAAAGTGAAAAAGTAATTAAGAATTGAAATTATGGAACTAATTGCCAGTTTTTTTAAATATCATATAAAAAGCTATGCAAAGATTACACGTGGATTACTTTTGTTCATTTTTTATTCTAGTGCACACAACATGGAAGCGTATATATGAGTATGAACACCAAATATTTTCTGCTATTTTATTTTTCTTACAAATTTGGCAAAATCATAATTGTGTTGATTTTCTTGTTAGATTCTTAATTACTAGGCATTTTATTTTAAACAGAAGTTTTTTTTTTTTTTTTTTTTACCTATGACTGTAATTCTTCCCTTCTGTCCTTTTCTTTCCAATTGAATTACGCTTAAAAAAATAATAATTCAATTGTTTTTTTTTCTGCTTTGAGAATTTCTTTTTTTTTATTTGAAGTTTACTTTATATGGCGAAGATTTTATCACAGTTGTCTTTTTGGCTCTCTCTGTACTATGACTTAACCGATTTTAGTAAGTGAGAAAAAATTTCCAATGATTCTTTGGATTTTTTTTGGGGTGCATGTGTGTGTGTGTGTGTGCGTGGGGGGGGGAGGGGAATTTTAACTCCCGTCTTCTTGTGGGTTTCTTCGCAACTTATCCCTTCAATTTCTATATTTTCCAATGGCAAAAAAGGACCCCCACCCCTGGAACCGCAAATATTCTCCCGGAGGAAAATATCCGAATTCGTCGCTGCAAATCATATACTTCTTAGGAATATAATCAATACAAATACAGACAAAATAAAAAAAATTAAAAAAAAATACTCTTTAAAAATGCAAAAAATAAACATCTACTGAATAATTGCACAATAAAATATAACTACTAAGAATGTATTTGTTATAAACACATAACCTTGTTCATTGGCACACAAAAACAAGAATGTAATATGAACTTGCATAACTGAAAATAAAATAAAAATAAAATCAATTATTTTATTTTTATATTTTATTTTATTTTTAATTATACAAGTTCATATTAAAATTCTTTTTTTTTGTGTGTGTACCACTGAGCAAGATTATGTGTCTTTAATAAATACATTCTTAGTAGATATGTAAAAGATAATTTTAATATTCATATAGGCCTAAACTGTGATTAAAAAATTGCTCTAGATACACAAAATAAATTAAATTAAAATATTCACAAACTTGTACAAATATATTTCATTTCATAAAATTTTAAACAATGAGAAATAGTGACCAAAGCGTTTACCTCTTGAAATTCATTACCGTAATTTCGGGTGTATAAGCCGCGGCTCAAACAATTCTTTTTCGACCCAGAATTTTTTTTTAAATTAATGTTACTACTTAGATCGCCGTAAATATTTGTGTTTAATCATTAAATAAGATTTCTGGGTCCAAAAAGAATTGTTTGAGCCGCGGCTTATACACCCGAAATTACGGTACTTACTTTTCAAATTTATGATCGTAAATCTGGATTCAATTTATAAGTAGCTCAAATTGGTCCAATTAAGGCATCTGTGTCATTTTTTAAAGCAATTAATCTGAAGACTTAAAACAAAAACGAAATCAAACATATCCACGTGACATAGTGTAAATTATTCATTTTTTATATTTACAAAAATGCAATTTTTCAGGTGTTTTGGAAGTGATCGCTGTATTTGAAAACGGGTTTCTCATGCAGTTTCAGTTTGCCGATCATTTTCGGTATCGGCTTTTTGACGCGAAAAAAACCGCTAAGTTTATGGTGCACATCTGTTCCATAGTATGCACTAAATATATTAATTACATCAAAGCAGATAAAATTTTGATTTAAGAGGATGTAAAAAAATAATTTTCAATTATACTTATGCAGCTATGATAATATCTTATATATCCATTACAACTTGAAAGGTTAAGCTTATTTTATTTATAATAGAAAATAAAATTAAAAAAATTAAGCGTCTTAGCTAGCATCTTAAAAAAATTAATAAAACTAAATTTAAATTCAAATCCGCAATAACTGAGTAGCACAATGGTTTAAAAACAGCTTTGCGAGTCCTTTGTTAGTTCATAGATGGCAGCACTAAAGTTTTGTGAGATCAGAGTAAAACGGCGCTTTGAGCCGATAAAATACAATCATAGTTTTAAATGATTAAAAACTTAACAGTTCACACTTCCGCTGATATCTTTATGTATTATATTTGGGTATTATATACATGTTTTATATGAAAATATGCTGAACAAACATTATTTCAAATGGAAGAAATTTTAAAACAATCATTTTAGCATTTCTTTTCAGCTAAGCCTAACGTGGCGTTTAGTTGCAGTCGATACCCAGATCGGAATGGTTCATGCCGGAACCATTCCCATAGTTTTCTGAAGTCGCAATTTATTATAAATAGATTAAAATTTAAATCTATTCATCATAAAGATATTCTAAGCGTTACTAGTTACGTATCTAGCTAGTTACGTATACACTATACAGGGATCGCATTCTGATGGCTAAGATTTATTAATTTTACCTCTATTTTGAAAATAATATATTTATCATTCTTTTATTCGCATATCTTAAATAAAATGGTCATGAAGATTACTGATTAAGGATTCAGGCAGGAACAAGAAAATTTTTACAATATAATGGGATTACTGCGTATATTTAGTGATTTTTCGGTATACAACTTTTCTGTTGATTGTAAAGAAAGGATAACTCTTTATTTTATTTCTTCTATTAATATTTTTATTCAATTTTCATATTGCGTTCCACAATATTGGCAAAATCTTTCACAGTCGTTTCGTATTTAACGTTTCTTTCCCCAGACAATGAAAGACAAAATAAAAAATGGGTTATTATACAAAATTTCAAAGTGAGAAAAAGATAAAAAAAAAAGTTATAAAATTATTGCAAAAAGTAAATTTCAACATTATTACATTTATTCACTTTAACCATACTTCGTACGGGTACCGTTGTTTTCAAGGTGAAATACCAACATTCCTTTAATAAAAAATAAATATAGATGAAAAGCGCGAATTTTTGCCTTAATTAAACAGGAATTTCCTGAAAGAAAATACTGGTACCGAAGAATTTCCTGGTCATAAAATTCCAGGACCCGTACTAACCCTGTTAACACGAAAAACGAATTCGAACGAAACGGTTTCAAAAATGAACGAAACGGAACGAAACGAAATTCACGAAACAGTTACATTTATGCACTGTAAGATGCACGTGAATAATTGCTACTTCCGTTTGGATTTATTTATTTATTTATTTTTAATTACAGTACAATACTGAATTCTGAATAAAAAATCAAGAGCGGTAAATTATGCTGGTAATGATCATCGCCAGTTTTCTGTTATAACTGGCAGGTGCATCAAAGACATTGCCAACATTTCAGTGACATTTCTTTTTAGAGTGTCTAATACTTGGTTCTGGGCGCTAAGATCATCTCTTTGCATACAAGCTCCAAACAAACAAAGAGTTCCGTTTAAAGTTGAATCCGACTTACTATAAACATCCATACCTGAGACGGGATTCAAACGTGGCACCTTTCACTGAAAAAAATGAATTACTCAAAAATGAGTAAGTCGATGTACTCACATCGAATTGAGTATGTCTGGATCAAAAATGAACACATTGCTTTCTCAATTTTGAAACATATGTTATCAAATCCAAACTAACGATAATTTTTTACCCTGCATTATTGGTTTATTTCATTCATGGAGACATAAAAGATGCTTATCAATGTAAATATTAAATTATGCACAGTATTTTTAAATAATTTAAAAGTGCTTACAAATAATGCTCTTGTCATAAAAATATTCTATTTGGGTATTTTGGTAATAATTTTGATACTTTTCTTGATAAATAATTAATTAAACGTTTGTTGCTAATAATTTTAAATAAGACATAAATACCAGAACATTTTCAGTTTAATTTGCAAGTTCAGGAGGCAGGTCATAGCGACTTATATTTGAACACAACCATGGTATCAAAAAAGAATACATGTGATTCCCCGTTTTGAGCACTTTTGGATAGGAGCTATTTTGAGTATGCGAAGTACTTAAAATTAAGTACTTTTTACTTATTTTTGAGAACCCGTTTTTTTTCGGTGTTTATGCAGAAGAATGAGCACCCCAATGACTAGACAGACAAAGGAATTGTAGAGGGTGCAATAATTTCCATTTATATAAAAATTACATTTTACAGTTTTAACCCGTTTTGATAATAAGAATTTTCCCTCAGCTGAAAACATTTTATCAAAAAGAATTTAATTTCATGATATCTATAGTTAAAATAACAGTACAAATACATGTTCGTTGCTTTTGCACACACAAAATATCGCCATTGACAGCAGAGACCTTTTTCATAAATTAAAACTTTAGGGGACTGGTAATTTAAATTGTTAAAAAAAAAAAAAAAAAAAAAAAAAAAAAAAAAAAAAAAACAGGAACTTTCCTGGGAAAAAATGGGCAGCTGGATTGCCTATTATTTCCAAGAAACATTTTTAAAAATGATTGGAACATTACTGTTTAATTTTGAAATGCATCCCAGAAATGCCAGCAAGCTTCCTAGTATTTCTGTCGACAAATAAATAAATAAATAAATAAATAAATAAAAATAAATAAATAAAAATAAAATAAATAAAAAAATAAATAAAATAAATAAATAAATAAAATAAAAATAAATAAAAATATATAAATAAAAATTAAATAAAATAAATAAATAAATAAATAAATAAATAAAAACCATTTCACTGAAACCAGAAACGTTGCTGATATATCACAGGAAGCAAACTTATTTTCTATAGAACATTTCAGAACAGTTCAAAAAGATTTCTGTTGTTTTCCTGAAACTTTTCGTAAAATAGCGGGCAAGCCTGCTGCCCCTTATTTTCCAGAAATATTCTTGAATTTCTTTCATTTTAAGAATTTATTTTAAAAAATTGAAGTTTTTTTTCTTTTACATTCATTAGATTAAATGCATAATGTATTAATCCATTTTAAGTATTTTAAAATGATGATTATTTATTTATTTTTTTTAATTACAACTATTAGATTACATGCCAAAATATGCTAATTCACTGTAAGGATTTTAAAATATTGATTTTTTTTCTTTCTTTCAAGCTTATGAATCATTTAATCAACTTAATTTCTTAGACTTACACACAAACCAGAATCTCGAAATTTTTTTGTAAATATTATTTTTTTATAAATTAAATGTAATTAAATAAAGGCAATCGGAAAATTCGCATCTTTTTCTACATTACAAACAAGATAAAAAATAATATGAATTTGAAATTCAACATTTGCTCCTTTTTCTTCATATAAATATAACGCAAAAAGATATGCAGCGTTTTTAAATTTTTCTAAGTATCAGATGGAACATATTTCAATATGAACGGCGAAATTGAATAATATTTATTAACCCCTTCGCGACGGGAGCCTTTTACGAAATGTTTAATGTTTTGTCACCGGTTTTTAAAAACAGAAATTCCTGCCTTATTAAATCAGGCAAATTTTTCAGTATAATTTTACTGGTGGGATAAGACAAGGATTCTTAAGTCTTTTTGCGGCACGTATACGTGTCGCTCATCCCCAAGGGGTTAAATAAAGCATAAAACTGCTAAAAATATTTACTTCTCCCCAAGAAGATACTATTTATTCGTGAATCATAAACTTCCATATAATATCTAAACACATTTGACAATTATTTTTTTTAATTGCTTTTGCTTTGTAAGTCATTCATGTCTCCTTCAAAAAAAAAAAAAAAAAAAAAAAAAAGATATTTGAACAAAATGGAGTATTATATATTATAGTCACTTACTCTTTTGAGAATATCCAACTTTTCGTTTATAATGCTTTAGACGGAAAAGAAACTTTTTTTTTCTTTAACCCCTTGAGGGGCGGTGGTATATATTATATACCACCTACGATTGATGAAGCTTTACACCAGAAAAATGTTATTAAATTTCACTTTTCTAACTTTGGTGGAAAACAGGCGTGAAATTGCTTTTCCTCTTTTTGATATAACTCTATTACAAATTTCCGGTGGGAGTTCAGAATTACTCGAACGCAATTGCTTGCCCCTCAAAGGGTTAAGTCCAACAAGGATCTAGATAGCTGATTAGTTAGTATTTTCATTGAAATTAACCAAGCCATCATGTCCAGTTAGACAACAGTCTTTTAAAACTTTTAATGCAATCTTAGTAATGACAACTTCTTCAATTATCCAAATACTTGACTACATATTTACATGTGCTGTTTCTAAAATATCCCACAGAAGAAAGAAATCGATTTTTTATGTCACGAAATTTTCAGAAAACTTTGAAAATTGACTTTTAGAAAAAAAAATTTCTCATAAAATTAAATAATTTATAGCTAAAATAAAATAAAATGCTATAGAAATAACGTACACCAGTATAAAACTAGAACAAGTGGTTAACATAGATCTGCGCTAAATCGCACAACGCTTAGGGATAAACAAACTGAAGCTCCTCCCATACTAACAAGCGAACATTATCTACAGACAAATCCTTTAAAAATGCGTTTTGCAGGGCTCTTTAAATTAATTAAAAATTTTCTTTTGCTTCAATGAATTGAAAACACTTTTCACTATATTCTTAAAATAATAATAATAATAAAAATTATAATATATTCTTTTTGTGACTACCCACGAGATTTTCATTTTATGATATATCATAAGTTAGTAAAATTTAAAATACTTTTTAAGTAAATTAATAATAATAATAATAATAATAATAATAATAATAAAAGAGATAGGCGGGATATATTTAAATACAAAATATTTAATTTATATGCTTTAGCATTGAAGTTATGTTTTGTACTTTGACTTAAGATTAACCTCTTTTAATATTAACATGGTTTATTTATTGCTTTATTTAAAAGAAATTTATTTCAGATTTTACTAGTTTATGATGTCATGCAATAAATTAAAAAAAAAAAAAATAGTGCTGGTCAGAGAAAATTCCATGTTTATTTATTATTATTATGTAGGAATTCAAAGAAGAGTTTTATTTTATTCATTATTTTTGCATCTCATTAAAAAACAAGAAAAGAAACGCGAAGAATTTTGTTTTCATTCCAATATACTTACTTTCTAATAATTTTAGCTATCAATTACTATCCAATACTTTTGGCTAAGTGTTATTTAAATTTTGTATTACGCTAAATTTGTAAATGTATTTAAAAACAAACCTTTTTAGTACATTTCTACATTTTTAAGCCCAAATATAAGAATATATTATCTTTCTTTCTTTCTTTTTTTTTCTTTTTTTCTTTTTTTTTCAATTTGACTCGCATTTAAATAAATTGTACAATTTTGTAACTGTTTTTTGCATGAAAAATAATTTATTTTCTCTGGTAAATTATCAAAAGTGGTTAAAATAATTATTTTGCAAATACCTTTGTATAAATCTTTTATTTTATTTATAAAAATCATTCAAATAATTAAGGTTTAAATAAAGGTATTTGAAAGTAATTGTTAATGTTATTTTTTCCCGTTCTTTTCTCTTTTATTAAATATAAATTCAAAATAATATGTACCGTAATTTCGGGTGTATAAGCCGCGGATCAAACAATTCTTTTTGGACCCAGAAATCATATTCAGTGATTGAAGACAAATATTTACGTCGATCTAAGTAGTTACATTCCTTTCTTAAAAAATTCTGGGTCGAAAAAGAATTGTTTGATCCGCGGCTTGTACACCCGAAATTACGGTATATACAGAGTTGCCAACCTCCGGCCTTTTTTAAATCATGAAAACGTACTTTGAACCAGAAAATTTACTTAATTAGAAATGTCTAACATTAACTCAGAAGGCCATTTGAAATTTACTTAATTTCGTTAAATCAAAAAAATTCTGGTTGGAAATGCAATTGTTCGATTTTTAAAAAGCCGGAGGTTGGCATGTCTGGGTATATATTTTTCTCTCTTTTTCTTTTATTAAGCAAAAATTCAAATAACTACTACGAGAAATAAAATCCTAGGAAGTTCTCGAAATTGAACTTTTCTTGTACATTAACAAGATGCAAAAATAATAAATTGAAAAAAAAAAAAAAAAAAAAAAAAAGATCTTATATGAATTCTTACATAATTATGATAATTGAATATGATTTTTCTATTAATACATGACATGAAAATTAATAAATCTCAAACAATTTTTCTTTAAAATGAGAAAAAGAAAAAGAAAGAAAGAGATAAAAAAATAAATGTACAGATAATACATAAGACTAATAGATGTTAGTCTTAAATATAGATAAATCATAAAGTTTTTTTTTTTTTTTCAGGCTTTTAGTGAAAAAACTATTTATGCATACATTATATTGCACACAAATATTCTTGAATAAAACTTCAACGTAAAGCATATAAATGAAATATTTGATATTAAAGTATATTTGCTCTCTCTCTCTCTTTTAATTTTAAATAATTTTTATGCAAATTTACTAGCTTATGATTCATATAATAAAATGAAAATTTTATGGGTAGTCACAGAAATAACTATATTATTACTATTATTTTAAGTATATTATGAAAAATGTTTTTCAGGAACTACTAAGAAGAAAAAAGAAACATAAAATTAATTTGGATTTAAATTTTAACCAGGTTTAACAAAAACCTTCTTACTACTTTTTAAAGTTTAATTGTAAAAGTATACGCATATATATATATACAAGGTGGCCAGAAATAAAACACCCCTACTCTGACCTCCATGATCGAACTACTCAGTGTAAAGGCTCAAAATTTTGTACACATACTATTCAAAATATGGGGAAACGGATTTCACGAAAAAAAAATTAGTTCCTGAAATCACCGATAGGTGGCGCTGCACAACTGGAACTATGATCAAAAGACACAAATAATAATAAAAATTAAAATGTTTATGCGGAACGGAATGCTTCCATGCTTCCTTTTTAATTTTTCTGCCCCTTATGGAAAATAAAAATAGTAAAGAAGCTAGAACTCCCGTTGTAACTGCAATTTCATACTGTAACCAGAAAAATTTGCGTAAAGCATGGGTAGAAGCCATGTTCTGGGTATAAAATAAGTTAAAAGGTGGGGAATGTCATTCTTATTAGTGATGGCTGTCACGCTGCCAGAACGCGCTTTGCTTGTGAAGTTGTTCTACGAGAATAAAGGAAATGCTCCAGCAGCACTTCGAGAGTTTCGCCGACTTAAGGATTTGCGTAAGGGACCATTGCTTCCACAAGCTCTCAGGAGAATGATCGCTCGATTCGAGGACAGTGTTGCCATATGGGCTACTATTTTTTAATTCAGATTCTTGATTAGCACCATTTTTTAGAAATGGTAAAATACACTTTATTTAATGACATATTAATTTAGTCAAAAACAAATGGAAAATTACCGTTTCAAATAAGTGGTTCGAATCAAGAAATCTGAATTATAAAAAAGTAGCCCACTGGCAACACTGTTCGAGGAAACTGGACATCTTGGAGTTCAGCCTGGTCGAGGACGCAAACCGGTTCGTTCAGATGTCGTTGAAGATGTTGCCACCGGTATTGTTGAACAGTCAATGGATAATGTTTTAGGCTGCAGTAGTGCACGTGCAGTGTCACGACACTTGGGTGTTCCCTATAGCACAGTGTGGAACATACTCAGAAAAATGGTGCATTGTTTCCCGTACAAAATCCGCCCTAATCAACAATTGCTGGCCACAGACAGGGAGATGCGACTGACCTTTGCATTGACATTTCTTGCTAGAGTTGAAGTGGATGCATCGTGGCCGTGGCAGATTCTGTGGAGCGATGAGGCCCATTTCCACCTCAGTGGAACAGTGAACACCCATAACTGTCGCATATGGGACACGACAAACCCCCGTACCTTCCAAGAGATTCCACTCCACTCACCGAAAGTTACAGTCTGGTGTGGATTCACAGCCACATTCATCCTTGGACCGTTCTTTTTCGAAGAGGTTACTCCCAATGGCCTTGAGACATGTACCGTGACGGCCAACAGGTACAAAAGGATGCTCGAAACATTTGTTGTACCCCATTTGCAGCAGCGCCAATGCCTTGACACCATTACTTTTATGCAAGATGGAGCACCTCCACACATTGGACTCCCTGTGCAACAGTTTCTTCGCCAACATTTCACCAATGACAGAATAATCAGTCGCGCGTTTCCGACAACTTGGCCATCTCGTTCACCGGATCTTAATCCGTGTGATTTTTGGCTTTGGGGACACTTAAAAAACCTTGTTTATCGAGAACGTCTGGTAACCTTGGCAGATTTGAAAGAGAGTATCAGTCTGCATGTGAGAAGCATCTCAGATGACCAGTTACGATCCGCAGTTGAACAAGCTGTCCACAGACTTCACATTTTACATCTTCAGGAAGGGAACCATATTGAGCAGCATTCCCTGCATCGATAACGTCCTTGTTTCATGTATGCTTGGTACTTTCAAATAAAATGTGTTTAAAACGTGTTTTTGTGTCTTTTCAGCATACGTCCAGTGGTACAGCGCCACCTATCGGTGATTTCTGGAACTAAATTTTTTTTTCGTGAAATCCGTTTCCCCATTTTTTGAATAGTATGTCCACAAATTTTCAAGCCTTTACACTGAGTAGTTCGATATCCAGGGAGGTCAGAGTAGGGGTGTTTTATTTCTGGCCACCCGGTATATATATATTTTATGTAACACGCTCTTAAATAATTATTTATAAAAAATAAGTTAAATAAATCGTGCATCTTTGTTGTTTTTTACATTAAAAAATCATTTTTATAACTAAACAAGAATTGGATACTTATATTTAAAAATAACCTATAGCTAAATCTATTAGAAATTATTTGTGATTATTTTTTCTCTCCATTTCTTTTTTATTAAACATAAATTCAAAATATCAGGAATTCGGTTACAAACGCTCACTTTGTCACTATTTTCTGAAAAATTTACAAAAAAAAAAAAAAAAAAAAAAAAAAAAAAAAGGGAAATGAATGTGATTTATTAGTTTCTGAACAACAACACCTACTAGTTTTATGCATTTCGGACAAAAATAAATTAAATCTTATGTCATAAATTTGGCCTTTTGGATTTAAGAACAACCTTAGAAGATACAAAACTGATGAATTTAAAAAAAATTCTTTGATTTCTTAAATAATACAAATGATTAAATATGATTTTTCCATGAATAGCCATGACATTTTTTTAAAAATTTATTGCATGATTTCATAAACTTGTAAATCTGAAATAAATTTTCTTTAAAGTAAAATAAATAAATAAATAAATAAATAAATAAAAATAAAAAAAGAATAAAAGTAATAAATGACAAATAAATAAAATCTGTTAATATTAACAGATGCTAGTTCTAAGTCAAGATACACATATACTCTTGGGTAAAACTTAAAACATATAAATTAAATATTTGAAATTAACATACATCCCCCTACCTTTCATTTTTTATTTTTATTTATTTATTTTCTTATAAAGAAATTTTATTTCAAATTAAAGTAGCTTATGATTTTATATCATAAAAAGAAAATTTTATGGGTAGTCGCAAAGAGGACATATAATAATTATAATAATAATCATTATTATTATTTTAAAAATGCATAAGTGTACTTTTAATCCATTGCTCAGAAGAGAAAAAAAATTGTAAAATTAATTTAAAGAATCTTTAAGATATTATTTTAGGATTAACCAGTAGATGGCCTTCGTTTCTAGTGTGGGAGGAGCCTGCAGTATCCTGGAGCGTTGTGCGATTTAGCGCTCACCGTTACGGTCGGCCCTAAACTTGCTAGAGACTACTTGTACAGCGAAGCATTATGAGAGTAAATTTATTTTCTTAGAAACCTCAGACAATGGTATTGCACTTTCGCATAGAATTCTTTGACAGTAGATTTAGAAACCAGACATCAGACCAGACTACAAACCTAGACTTCAAACCAGAATTTCCCAGGAAACTGGTCAATTTTTCTGAAAACGTAGGAAAAATGAGAAAGGTTTCGGTATTTTAATTGTAACGTTATCATTATTTTTTACAGTGTAGGCTCACAAGTATGGATCTAAAACTATTAACCCCTTCAAATGGTAATTTAATTTAACAGTAAAAGTTTAGCGTCTTGAAATCTGAAGTTAAAGTAACACTATTACAAATACATATTCATTGCTTTTGCATAAAGAAAATGTCACCACACATGGCAGAAAGATCCTTTTTTTATAAATTAAAGTTTTAGGGGACTGGTAATTTAGGTTCACAAATGTGGATTTAAAACTATTAGCGTCTTTTAATAGCAATTTAAGGGTGTTCTTAAATCAAAAAGGGCCACTTTGTGACATATGCTTTAATTTATTTTTGTTCAGAAATGCATGAAAATAGCAGGTGTTGTTATTCAGAGACTGTCTAATTAAACTCTTTTTTTTTTTTTTTTACTCGATAGATATTTTATGACAAGCCTTCAAAGTTGACGTTTTTGAGCACATTTCCCGACGAAAGCATAAAAACCGGTCGAAAAGCAGGAGAAAAACTGGTGATCACATGATCGAAATAGCTCAGAACTGGATAGGTAATTTAACTATCATTAAAGGGAAAATTAAGTTCGATTCGAAATCGCTTTCATAGTCAAGTATTCCAATTTTTTAACTTTCCGTTAAAAAATGAATTTGTAAATGTGTCAAAACGTTTTGCGCTTGTCGAGCGGAGCAGTTGAGAACAACGCCCTTAATTATAAACAACCAAAATTCATGCGTTAAAAGTTTGAGGGCTTTAAACAAGTGAATTATCTGGAAATCCTTAATTTATTTACTTTTATTGTAAAGGGTTTAAGGGGGCTCAGGGGTTGAAAAATTTTCAAAAAATCGATTTCTTTATGATTTAATTTGATTATTCATTTAATTCTTAACTCAATGCAAAAAACCGCATAAAAATATTTGTATTTTTAACGGAGTTATAAGCATTTATGTATCAACACTTTCATAGCCGCATCCATATAATTTCAACTTTAAGTCGCGTTTTCTCAAAACTTGATTTTTGATGACTAACACCAAGATTTAAAAAAAAACTATTTGATGGAATGGCTTAATTTTTTTTTTTTTTTTTTTTTTTTTTTTTTTTTTTTTTTTTGCATGCATATAACATCATTATCTAGATAATGAATTAATATATTTTAGATAGTTTAATATTTTGAGTATTTTTAATGGAAAAAAAGTTGTATTTTTTAGGGTTTTTTTAAATTTTGAACTTTGAGAGATTTTTTAATACTGTTTTTATTAAGTGATATTTATATCCTTAATTCATAATCTAGATTATGATGTTATATGCATGCAAAAAAAAAAAAAAAAAAAAAAAAAAAAAAAAAAAAAAAAAAAAACTAAGCAATTCTATTAAATAGTTTTTTTAAATCTTGGTGTTATTCGTCAAAAATCAAGTTTTGAGAAAACACGACTTAAAGTTGAAATTATATGGATGTGGCTATGTAAGTAATGATATATAAATGCTTATAACTCCGTTAAAAATGCCAATATTTTTATGCGGTTTTTTGCATTGAGTTAAGAATTAATTGAATAATCAAACTAGATCATAAAAAAAATCGATTTTTTGAAAAGTTTTCAAACCCTGAGCCCCTTTAACCTCTTCAGTTACGAAGCTAAAATAATAATGCAAATACTTATTCGAATTCAAACACTTATTCATTGTTTTTTTTTTTTTTTTGCTTTTTTTTTTCAATCAAAATGACATCCTAAATGACAGAAAAAATATCTTTCTTAAATTTGATCCTTTAGGCACGTAGTAATTTAGGTTAAAAAATATGGATCTAAAACAACAAACTACTTTAAAATACCAATTTAAAAACCATTAACCTAAATTAACGCAATCACAAATTAAAGATATTTAAACAAGCAAATAATATACAAATCCTCAAAAATTTTATTAAGAAAGATTTAAGTTAAATAATTCTGAAAATTTTTCACTTTCTTGATCACACTGTCTTTTGGACATTTTTTAATCATTTTGCAAACTTTCATGAAAATAACATTTATTTTAGGAGGGATTGACTATTTATTCGTTTTCTTTCAACATCAAAAACATTCAGCCATTAAGAAATGATGCGAAAATATAAATAAATCGGACATTTTAGTTTTTATGAAGAAAAGAACAGAGGTCCCCGAATGGGAGTCTGGGGACTGTTAAACAATAAAATTTTTACTTTTTTTGGCAACAATGTCGTGTAGGCATTTTGCAAATTCAGATGTAAATAACATTTTATGAATGAAATAAGCATCAGTGCTATCGGGTTTTTTTCCAAAGAAAAGAAAAAAAAAATTAAACTATATAGAAATACAATAAAATGTAAAAAAGTAATCAAGCAGTTAAGTTTTTATGAGGAAAAAGAAAAAGGTCTACATTTGTACATCTCAGGTCTGAAGAAGTTATAATATCACTTAACCCTTTCCGGTGCAGACAAATTCTGTTCGTGAAATGAGAAATTGTCGACTGACACCGGAATTCATAAAAGACTTTTTTAGAAATAAGGAATTCCCTGATTTAAGCTGTCATTGTAAAAGTAAAATTTTGCTAAAATATTATTGGTGCCGTTTGTAAGTTTGAAATTAAAATTAGGTGCTGCCGGAGTGATCACACTGCGCCGGAAAAGGTTAAATAACTGGAAAAAAATTGGCTAGCATCATGATGTTATTAGATGCAGCTTTGATTGTTCTTATCGATTTTTCGTCACATCAGAATGTGTATTTAACTTGAATGCGTATTAATTACTAGCAACAATGTTGCCAGCAGTTTTTGCCGTAAAAATTGCCGAAAAATTAGATGTAATAAAAATATTTACATCTAATTTTACTGTAATTTTTACGGCAAAATCTGCTGGCAACATTGCTGCCAGCAGTTTTTGCCGTAAATTTAATGGAATTTTTTTTTTTTTTTTTTTTTTACAATGTAAAATATAATTATATTTTTATTCAAAAAATTTATTTTCTTTGGATAAGTTGATTTTTTTACATACACTATTTTCATCTTAATTAATTTAAGAGATACTAGGGATAGTTGACCAATTTAAAAAAAATGATTTTATATTTTTAAAACATTGAACTCAGAATAAAGTTTTATTTATCACTTTATTTTGTTCAATCAGGTATCAAAATAGAATGCGATGTATGTGTGATATATAAGAAATTTGTAAAATGGTTGATTTTATGTGAATATAAATCACGTGAAAATAAGGAGTCAAGCCTCCCTATATGCGGGAGGTTTTATCCACTTTATTCCATATTGAAACACTTGTTAAGGAAAATAAAACCAGTTTTAATAAAAGGCAGAATAATTTTATAATACATAGCTTAGTTATTATTAAAAAATATTTGGGAAAATGTTATGCTGAAACAAACCTGCTTTGATAGAATCCAAAGAATAGGTGAAAATTCCGTTTTAAAACCATGGCGGTTCCAAGAAGGCGGCCAGGGCGATCATGACCCCTTCCCCCCTCATCCTGAATGAAGAGAATTTCTTAAAGACACTTTATAAAGAAATTAGATACCGTAATTTCGCGCGTATCCGCCGCACCTCAAATAAATCTATTTTTTCCCAGAATTCATTTTAAATAAAATGTGACTTTCTTTTGATAAACATTTATCTTACTTTTACAATAGAAATTTTTTACAATAAAATTTCCGGTCTGAAAAAGACTTAACAGAGCCGCGGCGTATACGCGCAAAATTTCGGTATTAAGTTCTTTCTAATTTACCCCTTGCTCAACAATGATAATTTTTCTAACTCTTTAAAGCTTTACTTAAATCGAAAATAACTAATTTCAGATGCATCAATGAAGTTATTTTTAATTTCATATGCAAGATATTATCAAATGCACTTAAGAACAAATGTGATTGAATAACGTTCTCCATTTTTCAATAAAGACAAAAAATCTTTTGGAAAATCTCCGTAAAATGTGATATTTTAAACTGAATTTAAGACCGCGATAGACAGTTGGTCCCTAATAACGGCATTTTTGTAACTCTCAGGTTAAAAAATTGACTTAAAATGCTCAAATTCTGAAAGACTCTTTGTCTTTATAGGAAAACGGAAATTCTTCAATTTTTTGGTATTCGAATCAAATGTATAAATTTTATATTTTTACGAATATTAAGGAAATTTATTAGCATTTACGAACGAAAATGACTTCGCCAGTGTATGAGAAAAGTAGCCATTTAGAATATGGATGCAGCCTCCAATATGGAAATTGCTTATTAAGAATGGCCTCCTCAAAAAAGGGAGCCGTGTCGCAACTCTAAATGGAGGACTGGATCCGCTCTTGGTTTTAGCACCCAGTTTTTGAGATACTCGACGACTCGACCTAGCAAGACTGGTTGGCAACACTAGCTACATAATTTTGCTTCATCTTATTGTGCTCATCTTAGTGAAATTTGTCTACATACCTCCTAAAATGTTCTGTCAATGTTATGTTCATTTACAGAGACGTTACAAACATTTCTTAAGGCTGCTGCTTTCACTTTTTCTAGTCTTTTCCGTTTTTTCTATTTACGTTCAAAACTTGTTCTTTATGTCATATCAATTAATATCAAGCTTTGTAAATATTCTCAAAATAGAAATAATCAAAATCAGGATCATTAAATTTCTACAAGGTTAATAAAGTTGTCAAAATATCCATGTGTTCATAATTTTTTATTGATAACCATTCATTTGTAACTCATAAAACCAGACTAACTTTCTAATGTATAACCCTAACGACTTTCGGAAGTGTCATTCGATTCCGAGTTTAAAAAATGCATTCTCCACCAAAGTAAAAATATGCTCCCCCCCCCCCCCCCTATTCCCCAAACATCTTAAAATAGATTTTTTCAAGTGCGGAACGGGGGGGGGGGATCATCGGATCGAAATTTTAATTGTCAAAACAAAACTCTTTTCAAATTTTCATGAATGGCCACGAGTTGGTGTATTTATTCATATTTTGGTCTATTTTACCTGTACAAATATGCGAGACAAGTTCTGATCTTTTACGGTGCGCTCTGAGGCGTCTGCCTTACTTGCCCCATCCCTGGCGCCGGCCTTGCATCGTTTTCATAAATTCGGCGAACTTGAAATAACCCATCTAATAGTCACTCATGTTGTTTGTCTTTCTTCTTTATCCCGAAATTGGTAGCAAAGAAGAAAAATAAGGACGACTCTGGAAGGAAATTTTCTCAGAACTCGGTTAAGGCATGAAACAAATCGGTACAGGTCAGTTCGACGCCAACGTTTCGACGCCAACTGTTCGACGCCAACGTTTCGACGCGTGGTCAGTTCGACGCCGTACTTTTCGACGCCGGGGCAGTTCGACGCCATATATTTTTTATGAAACTTAGGAACTTCCGATTTTATTTACGTTTGCACAGCTTATTTAGACTTTCTAACAGCATATATATATATATATATATATATATATATATATTTTTTTTTTTTTTTTTTTTTTTTTTTTTTTTTACTTTTCTGTGTTAAAAAAAGAAAAGAAAAAATGTTTACAATGTAAAATATCTTTATTTTTATGTTCTTACTAAAAAACACCCATTCTTATTTAAATTAATTGCTAATGAGCTATTTTCTTCAAAACTTTTAAATTCCTTTACAATGTATTTTATTCTATTTTTTGCTATAGGAATATAATTCACAAATATCCACATTTTAAAAGTACTAATTAAATGAAACTCTTTAATAAAGACCTGTTTTGTAATTTTTAATCCTTGAATAGTTGTGTAAATTTTAAAGACTTTTGAGTGAGAATTTACCTAATCAGTTAACCCCAATTTTAGATTACTTTGAAGATTATTATGTTGGAAGGATTCAGAGAAATAATCGTCGCCGTCGTCCTATTTTTAAACCAGAAATGTGGTCATGTTATGCTAGAACCTTAAATAACGAAGGACGCACCAATAATTTCGCGGAAGCAGCACACAGACGTTTACAGTCCGAATTTGGTGTTTCACACCCCACATTATGGAAATTCATAGATGGTCTCAGACGTGTTCAAAAAACAATTGACCAATGTTATGAGCAATTTGTACGTGGAGATGAACCGCCGCACAAGCGGAATAAGTATCTGCGAGCTGATATGAGAATTAAAGTAATAGTTGAAGATTTTGAAAATCGAGAAATAATGGAATACCTGAAAGGTGTGGCGCATAATTTTGCAATGGATTAGTATAATAACAGTTTTGTGATGTAATCTTATTTATGTGTAATCTTGTTACTCTGTAATTAAATTTGTCTGCAATATAACTTTTTTGTAACCATATGTTTATTTACCATTTCTGTATTTTGCCTTTTTGATGCTGTTTTGTGAAATAAATAAATAAAAAAAAACAACCTCCCTCATGTCCCAGGGCCTTGACGTTGGCGAGGGGGCTTCTCACTAATCTGGGACAAAAAAAAAAAAAAAATCTAGAACACTTTCACACATATATTTATTTCAAATATGCATGCAAACAATCGATAATTCAATAAATAAAAATCAGTCATATTGCTTATTTATTTGAATCACGCTTCATATACATAACAAAAATATATATATATTATATCAGGCATATTGCATATTTATTCTAAAAATAAATAAAAATACGGAAAAAAATATATGGCGTCGAACTGCCCCGGCGTCGAAAAGTACGGCGTCGAACTGACCACGCGTCGAAACGTTGGCGTCGAATCGTTGGCGTCGAACCGTCGGCGTCGAAACAACCTGCTTCGGAAACAAATGACCTGTAACCGACGTTATGCGTTGTAAAAAGGAAACGTTACTGCATTAAAATAAAGGGTGAATCCTGCCCTCGATTTAGAGGGGGGGAGGGGGAGTCAAGGCTTCTTTTTTTTGGAAAGGGGATAGTCACATCACTTAATAAGCAATTTTTATAGTGAAGGCTGTTCTCGTATTCAAAATGACTACTTATCTGATACATTTGAGAAGTCATTTTCATTCGTAAATACAAAAAAATTACATTAATATTCAGATAAATATAAAATTTATACATTTTGTTAAATACCAAAAAATAAAAAAATTTCCCCATTTTCTTATAAAAACAAAGAATCATTCAGAAATGTAGCATTTTAAGCCAATTTTTAGGATCAGGCAGTTACAAAAAGGCCTTCATAAGGGAGCAAACGACTTGAAATTTACTTTAAAACCCCACATTTTACATAGATTTCCCGGAAGATTTTTTGCCTTTATCAAGAAATGGAAAATGCTAATTAATCACATTTGTTCTGAGACTTTCAAAAGTCCTGCATCTGAGATTAAAATTGACTTCCTGGATGTGTCAGAAATTACTTGCTTTGAATTTAAGTACAGCTTTAAAGAATCAGAAAGATTATCATTGTTGCAAAATCTTATATTTCATTTCATATATATCAATTTTGAAATGTACCGGGTGATCCAAAGCTTGGACGAACGTTAAAAATGAATAATTCAAAAACGAATCAAGTTACAAAGATACGATTTGCACCAAACGGATTAAAAAGAAACCGGGTTTTGTGTGGTACCGAAAATATAAAAGTTCTGTTGGCGGCCAACGGTATCACTAGCAACATTGAAAAATGCCATTCGCCAAAATATGTCTGTCATAACGCAAGAAATACTACTAAATGCTGTGAATCGTGTGGTGCCTAGTCTCTCAGCTGCACTTATGAATGTTGTACAGCACAATGAACATTTACTGTAGTACTAATTAACCCTTTCCGGCGCAGTGTTACCACTCCGGCAACACCTAATTTTAATTTCAAACTTACAAACGGCACCAATAATATTTTAGTAAAATTTTACTTTCACAATGGCAGCTTAAATCAGGGAATTCCTTATTGCTAAAAAAGTCTTTTATGAATTCCGGTGTCAGTCAACAATTTCTCATTTTACGAACAGAATTTGTCTGCGCTGGAAAGGGTTAACTGTAATTAAGCTGACTTGTAAGTTGTCAGCATTTTTTTCATTTGTAAATCAGCTTTTGGTGAAATAAAACACTATAGTACCATTTGTTGGTCACCAACAAGACTATTTTTTTTTTCGTTGTTACACAAAACCCGTTTTTTTTCTTCATCCGTTCGGTGGAAACCGTATCTTTGTATCTTGATTCGCTTTCGAATTATTCATTTTTAAAGTTCGTCCTGACTTTTGGATCACCCACTACTTCAGAAATTTTCTTCCTCCAGGAGGGGGTCATTACCCCCATGACCTCCCCCTTGGATCCACCACTGATTAAAATACATAGGGAGGTATCGGGCTTGTGCTGAAATGACGTATAAATTGAGCAACATATAATCAGTGCTTTATTTTAACATTTTTAATCAATGTTGAATAAATTTCTCGCCAGTATCACTCATTTTACTTGGCGCGTGCATTTTTACAACATTTTTAAATAGAATATCTTAGCTTTTTTATTGTGGAAAAATATTACAAATTTAAACAAGCTGATTGCAAATTGCAATATTTAAATATTATACAGAAATTTTCTTAAGGACCTTTCAAGTATTACGCAAGCATATGTTTAGTTATTTTGTACACCACCCTCACCCTTGTAAGGAAAAATAAGCAAATGCTAGACACCCCCCTCCCTTCACTTACGTAAGATTTTAAGACATTCTAACATTAACACCGTTTCCCATAAAAAATTAGTTAGCAATAAATTACATTATTAATCTATCAATTTACATAAGTAGCAAAATCGATTTAATATATTGTTACTTATTGCATTAAACAATTCATAGAATACAAAATAGTTTATATCGTATTATTATTTATCGTACTGAACAACAGCAACAAAAAATACTTTAAGACATACAACAAACCCTTACTTATTTATTTGGTAACTAAACGTTTTAAAAAGAACATTATGTGTTTGGCGTTCCCATTTCTAGTCTGGTATCCAAGATCTTTGAATCCGTATTTCTGCATTGTACATTATAACGTTTTCAATGTAATACAATATACAAGAGCTGGAATGTTGTTCGTTTCCAGTCCTTGTTTACTTCATATCTTTTTGCTCGAATAGTTCAACATCCGAAGAACGCTCATCCAGATCATGCTTTTTTGCTTTTTGTTGTTAAACTATAATTGCTTTGTTGTCTAATGCTGACGGAAGCATTCTCGTGATCCCGATCTCCTTCTTGTCAGCAAAAATAAAGAAACATTGGACCCCGCCTTCCCCCCCCCTTCTTTATTGCTTACCTAATGCTTGAACGATCCTTTTCTTCAAATACTGCCGAGCTACACCTTGAAAATTTCAACGAATGTACTTATTCTTTTAAAATTATCACTTGAAAAGAAAGAAAAAATTTAATATTACTGCTATTTACTCAACTGATTCACGTTATTTAGACGAATAATCATAACATCGTCCAAGAAATTATTCATATTCACGCCAATTATGATTGCATTAAATAGTTTAAAAATATAAGACGCATGATATTTCTCCCTTTGTTTGCATATTATACCACCATGACAAATTGTCTTAATAAGTGCATTTTATCGAGAAGTGAAGAACTCTTAATTTCAAATGGAAGTCGCTGTTATATCTGAAAAGGAATTTGCTGAAAACCTGATTAGAAAGATTAAGTGCTTCCTTTGTTTTCTGAACAATTGAGATATTTCTCAAACAATTTTTCATGACATGCTGTAGGTACTTTCTGGGAAAATACGTTTTAATGCAATGCATGTAATTAAAAATGCACGTTTTTGTCTTGTTAAATTTTCTTCGTCATTATTTGAAAACATATTATTTTTGTCTCTATCAATTTTACGGATTCTCTTCATACAGTAGCGCTCAAAAGTATTTTGACAAACATAAAAATTTACTTAAAAAATATAATAAAATACAAAAATCAACCATTTTAATTAACCATAATCAATGTTTTACAGAATTTTAGAAAATTTACTCTAATTTGCTAGAAAATAATAATTTAAAACACTAGAAAAATCCAAGAATAATAAGCAAAATATGAGTAAATATAATGTTGATAAAATACTTTTGAACTCTACTGTATATGAAAAATAGGTAGGGCCTTTTAAAGTTCTTAAAAAGATAACCTGTTTTTAAGGATGTTCTCAAATGTTCTGGCTACTTTTTGATACCATGAAGCAGGGCTCCCAAACGGTCAGCCAACTGAACATCAATATTTTCTTAGAAATATTTTCTTTTTACATTTTTCTTGCAAATTGCTCAGAAATCGCCATCGGACATTAATTTTAGCACAAATGCTATAGAAATCTACTATGAAGTTTTCTGTTGAAAAATTTTGGTGTTTAGTTTGCGGACCATTTGTGAGCCCTGCATGAAGTTATTTCATTGTTAGTTTATCCTTAAATGCGCAAGAAATCCAAGTGTTCTTATTAACACTAGAACCGCGGCGACGGGTCATTTTGACCCGTATCATATGGAGAGATGTCGATTCGAACCAGAAAACTCTTAATAAAAATGCAACATATATGCTGAGCAAAAACATTTTCAATAAATAACCTAAACAGTTTTAAATGAAAATTCTGGTGAGAAATATTTTTATAAAACTTGAATGGATTTTCCCGCGGTTCTAGTGTTAAGAAACTAAAACATTGAATATTTTTTTCCGTTTTTCGATAGTAACGAAAAAATTTCAGAAAATGCTTTCAAAGCTTTGCGTTTTAAGTCGATTATCGAAAAACAACACAGCTGAAAAGGGAAAATATGCCGTTATGTGTTAGCAATAGATTGTAACTAAAGAAGCAATACGAGTATCAAAATTGAAAAACACTATTTGATTCCAAATTACTTCAATAATAGCTCCTGCTAATTTCATGGTTTTATGTACAAATGATCCGTGAAAATTCTACGTTGTTTGAGCAATATCTTTTTTCTGTTATTGTTTAAACGCATTTTTGACAAGTTTATTATGAAATAACTTTTCAAACCCGCTCTTTTGTTACCACTATTTTTGAATAACTATCTTCACCTATAATTGAAAGAAGTGCAAAAATTGCTATTAAAAAATAGTGATAACAATTAAACGTGAATATTGTTAGTATGGAAAATGTGTGTATATCGGTGACTGGTCAGAAAATATGTTAAGAAACCCGATAGAAAATATAGAGAAATTATGTGAACATTTATTTGGGAAATAACAATAAAAACAAACAAACAAATAAATAAAAAGATTACACCATTTTAGTAGCTCGTTATTCGCAATATATAAAGGTAGAGAAATTCTGTGAACTGTTATTTGGAAAATAATGATACATAAATAAATTATTAAAAGATACACTATTTTAGTACTCCACTATCCATATTTGCACTTATTAATCGTAATATATAATGGTAATTGTGTAAATATTCGCACTTTACTCAAATTATTTCGTTTTTAATCTAAACAGGGCTACCAAATGGCCCGCGAACTGAACATCAGAATTTTTTTAGAGAAATTTTCTTTTTAGATTTTTCTTACAAATTGTCAAGAAACCACGTTTGGAAGTTGATTCTAGCTCAAACGTATTATGAAATTTTCTGTTAAAAAATACTGATGTTCAGTTCGCGGAACATTTGGGAGCCCTGTCTAAATAAGTTTAATAATATCTACATTTTATTTGAAATATTTCGAATATTATAATACACTTGAGAGAACATTAATAGATAGTATTAACTATGTAGTTACACATCAATATTTGTACAAAATTGTGGGAATCTAACCCAAAATATGTGCGAGCCAAAGTTGAAGTCCTATGGTTAGTATGTTAATCATCATTGTAAATTCAGTGCTTCAATTTCTCAGCGTCCCTTAATGGCTCTAAATCTGCAATTTTAATGCTTGAAAAAAAAAAAAAAAATGAAGTTTCTTCTTTAAAAATGAAATTTATTCCATAGTATCAATTGATTTATATATAATAATTTTCTTTAATCTCAAACTGCTTGAGTGAAATTGAGAGTTTTGGATAATTATTGTTTTGTGAATTTTGTGTATTTTGAATATTTGTGTTGGGAATTTCATGTAAATTCGACACATTTACATGACATTTAACTCATTAGTGCCCAGCATCTTTTGCGTAACTTTTATTTGGTTGGCACCAATATTTTTAGAAGATTTAAGTTTGGTTCATTAATCACGAAAATGCATCATTTAAATAAAATAATTATTTCTTTTTTTTTTTTTTTTTTTTTTTTTTTTTTTTTGCCGGTGTCAAAAACAGTGCTGAATGCACCTATTGAAGCGTCCCTAAAAAGGGACGCTAGGCATTAATGGGTTAAGCCCTTTACATACATTTTGTTTTCTCCATGAACATTCTCTAAAATAGATTTGATTAAAAATTTAATTTGTTTTTTGATTTGCTGTATATCTCAAAAATAAAAATAGAGGAACATTTTTTTTAATGAAGCAGAGCCCCGCTAATATGAACTAATTGGGACAGCTAACTCTTCGGTTTACAAAAAATCGGATTATCCGAAATTTCGCTAAAAATAGAAAAGAGAAAGGTGTGTTCTAAAATAAAATGTAAGTTATAAGTACTCAGTAGTACAATAAAAATTCTCTAAACCGGCTTCCTATGGTCCGTTAAACTGGATACTCCGGTGCAATTTTTGGAAAAAATAGTATTGCTTGTTTAATCACTCTCTATGTTTATAATAACCTAATGGAACTTCAGAATAAGAAATTACGTAACAACCTATTAGAAACGGTTTAAAATCGGGAATTTAAATATAGCTTAGTTACCATGCCAACCAGGGGGATGTAAAAAACATTTCTGTTGATAATTTGCAAAATCAAAGTGTTGAAAATAAGTTTCATTTTATCCTGTAACTATGTTGTACTTTTATGTTACTGAATATATTTTTTATTCTGTTCAGGCTGTTTAAAGAATTAAAAACATGCTGCTTTGTTGCCATTTTTTATTTAATGCTAACTTCTACAAATATTTCCAGACATTCATACTGTAATCCAGAAAATTTCGTAGTAAAAAGTAATTTTTTATTTTTCGTACATTATTTCAACTTTTTCAGTTAATCTGTTCAAGTACAATTTTCAAAAATAAAATAATTTAGGATTAAACGGAATTTAGGCTTGGCAGAGTTTTATTGTACATAGCTTTAAATTATGTTTTCTAAATAAAAAGGGATAAATAAAAATTACTGTACGTCGTACAGATGCTCTTTACAAAAAATTTTAGCATCAAACGTTCTAAAACTAAAAACATATATAAAAGGGAACAGTTACAATTTTCTGAGAAGCAGCACTTTGATGTTTTCGATGCGATTGTGCCCATATTAAATAAAAATCAAAGGGATGTCAAGTCGTGTTGTATAAAGACAGTTATTTTTTAATAATTCAACATTCTGATTACTCTATTTACCTCATTAGTCCGTATATATGCATCCATTTTTATTTTTTTTTAAATTCTGAAATTCCAAACTCATACCAGAAAGTCTGAATATTAATTTTAGCTTATTTAATGGCAGACTTTTCGTGATTGCATAAAGTGAAAATTCTTCTTTCGGAATTTCTGGGGTATCCTCGAAACTTCTGAATAAAAGATAAATTCTTGCAATGTGCGCATGATAAAACGTATGAATTCATGACGGATATGAGTTAGTATAACACAGTGAACTCGAGTTAATTTTAATTGGGACCAGGGCTCGAAAAATCTACATGCCCGACATCAGTGTTGTTAGACGGCGACTTTTTAAAAATTTGATTGGCACCACTTTTATTAAAGGATAAAATTCCTCTTGATTAATATGTCATTAAACGAAACGTAATTTTACCAATCCAAAGAAGTGGTGCCAATCTGAATTTTTAAAAAGTCGCCGTCTAACAACACTGATGTCGGGCATGTAGATTTTTCGAGCCCTGATTGGGACGACTGAAGAACAAGGGGATGGAGAGAAAATTTTTTACTAAGTTATTCCCTTTCCATAGCTGTTTTTCGTTTATACACATTAAAGGTAATAGTAAACTTTATTTAAAATATAATACTACATGTGAAAAATACAATAACATATTTTAACCAAATTGTTGCAGTATACAGACATATGGAAATTAAATACCGGGTAAAACTTCATAATTAAAATGATTCAGAATTCCTTGACATTTTAAAAATTATTTTATTTTTTTAGAATTAATTTAATTAAAGAAATTTTATACGGTCATACATCAACGTGTATGTCGACTTTTAAATTGACTGACGATAAAAAGTTTTTTTTTTCAGTTACTGAGGTAACAGTTAACTGTATAAATTTATAAACATATTTAAATTTAAATAAATACTTTACTGAAAAGTTATTTACTTGGATGGATTTCAAACTTATTTACAGTATCCCATTTTTAAATAAACAGACCGGAACATATCGAACTTTGAAATAATGCATAACCAAACACTTAATATAATCGAATCATACTATAGTATCTTGTAACATTAGTTGCAGAAAATGAAAGTCATTTTTCTTTCCTCTCCTCCACAAAAATAAGAAAAATACAACTTTTTTCCCCCTCACAGCTTTGAGTAAAATGTCATTGGCCTGAAATTCTGAGTTTCATCGACAACCACCACTATCACTTACATGTGTTTCGTTTATTCCTCTCTCCTCGTCCTGTGTCCGAAGCAACACCTACTTCATGTATTCCAAGTAAGTGTTTGCCAAATTAACACCTCTGTACGCTGCCGAAGGCAGTAGTGATTCCCGAATTAAATCTCTGTCATGCACATATATTGCACTTTAAAATATCGCCGGTAGTTCGTGAATACCCAGTAGCATAACCAGGGTGAGTGCCCAAAATCAGTAATATTGTAAGGTTTTCTTCTCCTTGATTCATAGCAGAAAACTTTCTGATTAGATAATGTGAACCAAGGGCGGATCCAGCCCAACCTCCAGGAGGGGGTCACAACTTATGACAGATGATTAATGAAGTAATTTTAAAATACAGTAAATCTTGTGAAAACGGAATTACGATAAAAAATAGCAAATTTCGCCGATCGGGCATGAAAAAATCGCGAATTTTGTCGATTATGCACGGAAAAATCACGAATTTTGTCGATCGGACGCGAAAAATCTCAGATTTCGTTTATCGGGCAAGGAAAAAAAGGTCTAAATTTTTTTTATAATACTTGAAAAAATTGCAAATTTTGTTCATAGGTTGCAGAAAAGTCGCCTGTTTTGTCTGTTTACAGACGCAACGAGTCGCGTTAAAAAACGCGAATTTCGTTGATCGAGCGCGAAAAAATCGAATATCGTCAACTGTTCATTGGAAAATCGCGAGTTTTGTCTATCGGCCTTCGAAAAATCTCGAATTTTGTCTGTATGTCTCAGAAAAATCGCGAATTTTGTCGATCTGGAACGAAAAAATCGCAAATTTTTTTAATAAGGCACGAAAGAATCCCAATTTTGTCGATCGGCTTCGTAAAAAGCGCGAATTTATTCGATCGGGAACGGAAAAATCGCAAATTTTGTTGATTGGGAATAAAAAATCGCGAATTTCGAGATGATATGGAACGCAAAAGTTGCCGATTTCGTGAATCGGGAAAGAAATTATCGCGAATGTAGTCGATTGTTTTCGTAAAAAGAGCGATACGGGCGATTGCGTACGAAAAACTCGCGAATTTTGTCGAATCGGTACAAAAAAATCGCTAATTTCGTTGGTAGGGCAAGGAAAAATCGAAGATTTTGTCGATGATGCGCGGAAAAATCGAAAATTTTTTTGAGCGGCTGCAGAACAATAGCGTGTTTTATCAGTTTATCGCGAGAAAAAAATTACAGATTTCATCACTTTACGGCGGGGAAAAAATGCAGATTTCATCAGTCAGTTAAGAATCGCGGATTTTATTGTTCGGTGCGGTATTTCAGGGACCAAGAACGGATAAAGGGGCCAATCTCGTCGATTGGGCACGGAAAAATCCCGAATATGGTCGATGGCTTTCGTAAAAAGCCCGAATTTATTCGATCAGGAACAACAAAATCGGTTTTGGTAGGGCACGGAAAAATTGCGAATTTTGTCGATCGGGAACGAAAAAGTCGCAAATATGGTCGATCAGTTTCGTAAAAAGCGCAAATACAGTCGATCGGGAATGAAAAAAATCGAGAATTACATTGATATGGCGAACAAAAATTGACAATTCCATCGATCGGGAAAGAAATTATCGCGAATATGGTCGATCGGCTTCGTAAAAAGCACGGATTCGGGCGATTGAGTACAAAAAACTCGCGAACTTTGTCGATTCGGGACGAAAAAATCGCTAATTTTGTCGATGATGTGCGGAAAAATTAAAAAAATCTTTGAGCGGTTGAAGAAATTTCATCGGACAAGAACGGAAAAATGTGCTAGTTTCGTGGATTGGGCACGGAAAAATCGTGAATTTTGTCAATCAAGTGAAGAAAAATCGCAAATTTCGCAGGCCATTCGTGGAAAAATTGTGAATTTCGTGGATCGGCTTCACAAAAATCGGGAATTTCACTATCGAGTGCGAAAAAATCGTGAATTTTGCTAATCAAGTGAAGAAAAATCGCAAATTTCGCAGACCATTCGTGGAAAATTTTCAAATTTCGTCGATCACACCCAAAAAATTTTGCGCTCCTGTTTTAGCACTTTTTACTTACACTGTACATCCCTCTTTGAATAGCTCCAGGGGGGGGTCATGACCCCCATGACCCCCCCCTTGGATCCGCCACTGATGTGAACAGAACATGAAAAATTATCAGCATTCAGGGAACTGGTGCATCCACCCTGGCTACGCCACTGATACAACCTAAATAATACAGGAAACAACAACAACAAAAGTATAATTATAAAATTGAATAGGAGGGGGACTACATAATTATCTATTATCAAAAGAACAACAACGGAAAACGAAAAATCAACATTTAACCATATTATACATTACACTAGAATAATGAGTATCAGAAATAGCACTATGAAATAGCCCATGAATATGATTTCATTTCGTTGTTCTTTTTTCAAATACATTTTTTAGAGCATAAGCAAGCATCTGAGATATAAACAAGTGTTTAAGTGTGATCGTAGATCCCACAGAGGGTTTCATTTAATATTTCTTTTAAAACAATTTATCCTTCAATCAATAAATCCAAATTAATTAATCCAATTTATAATTATTAAATTCTTACACAGATGGTAGCACCAATAATTTTTTTAATCAATTTAAAAATGTTCAAATAAAATTATTTAAGTAAAATTCTAAATTTTTTGAAAATCAGAAATTATAAAAAGTTAGAGGAGATATAAATAAAATTTTAAATTTCTAAAAGCGAAAAAAAGTTTAGCATTAAATTTGAAATGCTGAGTCATTAATAAATCGTCAAAGCTTTTAAAATAAAAAGAAAATTGAAGTCCAAAAAATATTATAAATGTCAGATTAATGAAGCCATAATAATATAAACCCTTAAATCGATCAAAAATATGAAATTTCTTCTTATTAAATTCATCATAACATGAAAATTTCGAGTTCCAGCTTCGGGATTCGAACGAAGAATCTTCTGTGTACTAACGAGACACTTTACCTCCAAGCTATGATGTCTAAAGGGAAAAGCATTGAAATTAAAGTTCTATTTTAAAATTTAAATCGCAAAAGTGAATGGATATCATTGAAAAAATTAATTTAATTTAAATGATAGTCTTTTTCTAAATTTTATGATTTGTTGATAAAATTGATAATGATTTGTCACGAAGTATTCAACTGTAAGTACACAAAATTTGAAGTCTTTGACTTATAACAGTTTTTGTGAACGAAGTGTTCACACTGTTCCTAAAATTTTCACACTTTGCTACCAGTATTTTAAATCAAAAATCTTCATGGAAGGTTCCTTTAACATCTACAATAGAATTTTACAATAAATATTACCTTTTTAAAATTGCAATAGAAAAGTATGAACATTTTAGGAAGAGTGCGAACCCTGTGAACGGACTCTGCGATGGACAGACAGACAAAGGATAGAGACGAATAGGGTTTATTCAGATAAAAAAAAACCCTAATATATATATATATATATATATATATATATATATATATATATATGTATGTATGAAACTTATGCTCTACCCTGTATTTTAGGGATACATTCCATTATTCAATTTTACTTTTGTTCTTTAACCATACGCAGATAGTCGAGTCCCTTAATTTATTTAAAGGTTGAACATTCACTTTGAGTAAAACTTCCTTTAAGGAGAGATTAAACCCACAATAGTTAGGATCTTCGAACTTCTCATGCAGAAGAATTAATCCATGGTCTTCAAAGTAATGTTAAGTTTAAGTTTAAATGCCGGAAAACTTTCGTAACTTCTTGTAATTAATTACACTTTAATACCGTTCTATAATAAGTTCAAACTCTTCTCAATGGCAGTGAAAGTCTTTTTATGATCTTGTTCCATGTTTATAGCTGCGAAAGGTCTTTTATGATACTTCTATATATATTTCACAGCAGTAAATGAATGAAATTAACTCTTTACACCCCCTAAAACTTGAATTAAGATTTTGCTAAGCCTGAGAAAATCTTAAACAGGCTGTTTCATTTTAGTATATTTCGAAACAATATTTAAGTGTCAAAAGAGAACATTGAGGACATTATACAGAGTGCTCCAAAAAGTTTAAAACACGCTTAATTGTCTGTCTGTGGAATTCGTGGGCGATGTAAGGGAAAAGCTTTTTTTTTTTTTTTAATTGAAGGTATGACTATACATTAACAATTAAATCACAATGTATTAGAATTATGAATTAAATTGTAATAATATTAAATCTATGAAGTATTGTTACATTAAACTGATGTATTACAAAATTAATTATTATTATTATTTATTTTAATAAACATGTATAGATAAATTAGTACAAATAAATTTAAAAAATATACATGTTTTTTATTTATTTTATTTTATTTTTCAATAAAATAAATTTATAGAATCATTAGTCTAGAACCTCTATAATTTTTATAAGTGCTGTATGGAAAAACTGTTCTATAGAAAAAAAAATCTAATAAATTCTATAGAAACATTATCTTTAGAAAAAGTATTCAATAGAACTCTTCAAAATGCTATAAAACGCTAATAAAATTCTATAGAAAGGCTATTCTATAGAAATCGTAAAGAATTCTATAGAGTTCTATACAGCTCTATGAACTATTTTCGTAAAAGTATGCCAATGAAGTTCTCCTCCCATTAATTTCCAAGCAGTTATACTTTTGTAATTTTTTACACGACCACCCCACACAAAATTAATCAGTTGGACAATTCTTTATTTTACTGTAAAAAGGTAATTAGAAAAAATTGCTTGCTCGTAACTTTAAAATGTTTATTAACACAAAGTTAACAATTGTGGATTGGAAGCTTATATCAAATGTGAAAAGTAAATATGTGCCAATAGCAAGAAATAGGAAGTACAAGCGATTATAAATATACATGTGTCTTTAAACAAAAGAGATCGCATATTTGCAACATTATTATTGGCGAAAGCCTGAAGAATATTTGCAGCACCATTACTATAACAGTTCAATTATGTGTTTATGTATGCTTTTTAGTGCGACTTGAAGCAACTTTTCTCGATTTGCTGTGATTTTTCTATAAATGGTTCTGTAATTAATTTTCAATCTTCCAGCCCAACATTCTAATATTTGTTTTCTTTTCAATAAAGTTTATTCGGAATTCGAGTACTGATTTTTAAATTCTTCGTCATTTTGTATTGCATTATTATTATTATTTTTTTTTACTTTTTATAGTTTTTAGTTTTTTCGCGTTTTGTGACTTTTTTGATATGGTCCCTGCGACACTAAGAGTGCTTTTGCGTTTTCCAGAAATTTTGAGGCGGGAATGATTTTGTAAATTTCTGAGATTGTTATATTATATAACTAAGAAAAAACTAAAAAAAAAAACAAAAAAAAAAAAACAATAGATTTTAGAAATATAAAACAATTACTGACTGTGGGTCTGAACCGAAATTATTGCCTTAATCAGTATGTTTTATTCAAATAAAAGATCTGTTGAAGGAAATCTTTAAATCTAATCTGTAAACGGCTTAACCCATTAACGCCCGAATTATTTTCTTCGCTAAAATTTAAATTTTGTATTTCCCACCACTTTCAAAATCAAATTAACTTTTATCTAAATTTATCGAGGATTCTGTCTCGTGAAAGAAGGTATATATTTATCTTCCTCTTTACTGGTGGGAAAACCGTTTTCTTGCTGTTTTTGTAACCGTCCTCAAACGAGGACGCTGGGCGTTAATGGGTTAATGAAAATATAAAGTCAAAGTATGATTCATAAGCTAGGGTGCGTTCGGTCCTTATACTGTCCTTTTGAGCTCCATTATTTCTCTTCTGCATAATTAATCGCAGGAATCGAGCGATTTCTGCAATTAAATACATTGATAATTAATATTAAAAAATAATGATGTATCAAAATACGGACCATATGTATTCTATAAGCTATTTATATATATATATACTATGTTAAAGATAGCTTTTAAGATATTAAATGTATTACACTCTTATAAGTATTGCATGAATAAGTTATTGATATAAGAATGCAATTTCAATTAATATGTAATGTCCTACTTCATTTAATAGTTTCAAAGTGATTTCATTATCATTGAATATGGTTTTAATGTACAGTATTTCCATTTCTGAAGTATGTGCGCAAACTTTCTCTGTTAAATTTATCTTCAATGATGGCGTCAGAACTACAGTACTTTTTTGCAAACTTTCATTATTGGTTTTCCGATTATTTCTAAAAAAATGAAGAATCTATACTTTCAAGCGCATCATTCAAAACAGCGAATATATTTGGAACATTTCTCTTTAAAGGCAAGTCTTAAGTTTTCGTATTTCTTAACTCAAGCATAAACTTTCCATCAAATATAAAAATTTTAAATTAGCATAAACACCGTTGAAGAGACAAAATTTCACTGCTAAAATATCGCTAACAAAATTTCACCACATGAATAAACAATATAATTATAATATTAATTTGAAGATTTATGAAGTTTGTATTTACATAGCTGCCAATTTTTACACAACTTTGCTACCACTAAAACTGTACAGAGATTGTCCATTTGTTTAATCATACGATTTCGACGATTAAATAAGACAATGTTTACTATAAAATTTGTGTGGTAGGGAAAATGCGTAAAAATTGGCAGCTGCGTATTTAGATGATAAAACGCGTTTTAACACTTTGTACTAGACAGGTGATTCTCACTGACCACTTTGAGTCTCGCGTGAAGATGCTCCAAATTACTCTGAACACCAGTATTTTAAACTAATATTCTTCGTCTTATCTAATGGCCGAATATTCTGCGATAAAAAGTGTGATAAAAGTTATTAGTGGTGTCTAAAGCAGTGATGCACAACCTTTTTACCAGAAAATCGTTTCACACCAGAATATTTGAGAAGTGTAGTTTCTTTTCTTTAATAGCCAAGTTTCTGTCGTTATTATAAGGAAAATTATTCTGCATAAAAATAGTGGTATTTTTGTGGCCCGCGGGCCAAAGGTTGTGCACCCCTGGTCTAAAGTATATGGCATTCCGATTTACGAGGGGCACCAGACAAAAATAGTGGGGAGTGAGACTCACCTTCCGAGTGCAAAGGGTTAATAAAAACTTCAATTTTCTTCCATATAATTTGTTTAAAAATATAAGTAAATATAACTTTGAAAGAAACAAATCGATATACTCAAGGGGAGGGGATACGAAGTGTGATATCATCAGTAATCGGACGGTTTCTGACTAGTGCTGGAATTTACACCTGGAATTTTTGAATAGGATTTTTTTTAATGGAATATCTATCATTTTCTAAAATAATAATAACTATTTAATTTTACTGGTGAGAATTTGGAATTCCCCAATAAACTAATCGGATGTGGCTATCCAAAAATTTCCTCTTCCTTATACACGTTAATATTTCCAGAAAAAATGAACATAGCAGCGTCACCGGTTAGGTGACTTACACCAAAATCTAATTTGCAACAACTTATTTCAAGTTTTAACTGAGTCTGAAATTTGATGAAAATCCGTGCATTTGTATTTGAGACAGAATCATCGAGAAATCGTAAAAAAAGTTGGATAGAAGCACCACATCTTGAGCGATATTCTCCAAAAACTAAAGAATACTGATTTACACCAGGGACAAACTTAATTTGAAATTTGATAAAAATTCGTGCGTTAGTTCCTGAGATAGAACTATTTATAATAATAATGAATAATGCTGCATAGCAGCGCCATGTGTTGGGCGATTTATAGAAAAACGCAATCAGAACCATATTATATCAGGGACTAACTGAATCTAAAGCTTTATGAAAATTTGTTCTTGAGATAAAGCTATTGAGAAAATCGTGAAAAAGGTGGTATAACAGCGCCACCTGTGGGGCAATATACACCAAAAAACTAATCAGATCCAGTTTATACCTGGGACTATCTGAGTATGAATTTTTATTAATTTCCGTGCATTAGTTCTTGAGATAGAACGTCCACAAAATTTATGTCACAAAGAGACAGAGAGACTGATAGACTGACTGACAGACATACGTTTTGTGGAATCTCTGACCCCTAAAATGTGTAAATCCGTCGAAAACCGGAATTCGAAAAATTTCACGAATCCAATACTTAATTCTTTAAAGATAGAAGAAGTAAAAATCAGCCAGATACGGCAACATTATGGCATACCGCATCTGGCTGAATTTTAATTTACGGATTCCGAATTCTCATCAGTGAATTTAAATATTTATATTTATTACAATTTTGTAAGATGATAGATAATTCCACACATTAAATAAAAGAAAATTGCTATTCAGAAATTTCCGGTGTGAATTCCAACATTAAACATTTTAAATATGCGATTAAGAAATTGTGTTCTGGATATCTCATGGAAATAATACTCATTTTCATTTGTGATATTAATTATTTTATTATAATTGCACTTTAATGTTACGTGAAAGAACACATTGTATTGTAAACGTTTATAATATAAATTTTAATAAAGTTTTAATGTACAAGTAGCGTGTGATGTGTAGTTCCAATTTAACATCATATTTATTTGACTCTGGATATTGTAATAAACCTTAGGATAAGATAAATGATTTCATTAAAGCTTCGTTTATTACAATAGTAAATTTTGTGTCCCAGACTTACTTTAATCTCTTTAAAATCAAGTAGGAGGATTTTATAATGAACTCGGAAAAGTATAAAATTCATTATTGTCTGTGAAAATGTCTGAAATGATTTTATAGAAGATAACAAGATTTAAATATCCTATGGAATCAGCAAGTATTTTATGAATTATTTATGATTTAACTCATATTTTGTCATCGTTCTATAAATAAAACAACTCAGTTTTATAATTTTTTCACAAACAATGCCACATTTTGTATTTAATTTGCCGCAATCCCATTTTTTTTCCCCAGTTAAACATATTAAATTCTTACATTTATAGTATCATTAACACTAGAACCGCGGCGACGTGTCATTTTGACCCGTATCATACGGAGAGATGACGATTCGAACCAGAAAACTCGTAATGAAATAAGCTAAATATAAGCTAAGCAAAAATATTTTCAATAATGAATCTAAACAGTTTTAAATGAAAATTCCGGTGAGAAATATTTTTATAAAACTTGAATGAATTTTCCCGCGGTTCTAGTGTTAAAAAGATCTTCCATTTTCCTACATATTTATTTTCCAATAAACAGGGTATTTGAGCACAGCGGTTACAGTTTCAGCAGAGATTGAATACTCCTAGACGATGGAAAATCACATAACAATGCATGGTCAGAAATGTTTTTGTGGCGCGGTAAGGATGGCACAAAACACAAGAAAGGGAGAAAGCTAAAAGTTTGATAAAATATGTTTATTATCCCTAGTACTGGTAAAAATGCCTGAAAAGTACTGAGGAACTTGTTACACGTATCTTTGCAACTCCTGGGGAAATTCAGGATGCGTTCAGTATTTCCGAAAATATTAACCAATTAACTAATCAATATTTTTGAAAAAAAAAAAAAAAAAAAAAAAAACCCTTCCAAATCATGCCTATTTTTATCAATTCTATTACAATTTTTAAAGAATTTTCACCGGTTTTTCAAAACTGAAATTTTTGCCTAATTGAATCGGAAAAATGCTTGGATTAAATAATGCAAAATTTTAAATAGAAATTTACTGGTGCGAATAATAAATTATGATTGAAATATGGATGTCCGTTCGTGGTACAGTCAAATCATGATTGGTAAAAACATGTTGCACGTATGACGCACGGGCAAATCAGGGAAGCAGTTAAAAAACTTTCTTGCGCCAGAGATGTGAGGTCTACATCACGGCCCGGGGTCATAATTTCGCACATCATTTCTGATATCAATAGCTGTCTCTCTATTTGTTCTTATTTTAGGGATGAAAATTCCGCATTTTTGTACACCAGTATTTTATTAGAGCAAATGTTGTTTTCTTAAATTACAGAAATATTCGAATTAAATGAAATAACATTTTCTTTAATAAAATACTGGCATGCGAAAACGTGAAAATCCCTGTTATTTTTTAGTTTTTTGCCCTCGACTACTACTAATAATAAACATGTTTTCTCAACCTGGCCTCACCAGTGGCTGAGAGGTTTAGATCTCTCAACTGGTAGGCGGCAGGTGCTGGGTACGAACCAATCGCGGCCGTAGGCCTAACCGTTAGGAGGTTTCGTGATTTTCTTCGAACCTTGCGTAAATACGGGTTAGGTTCCCTTAGAAAGACCCCCACGAAGGGCACTCTCCCCCCCCCCCCCCAGGGCCTATATCCCTAGTGTAGATAATTGGCCGACACCAAATAAACCAAATCATCCCTAATAGCATGCATGGTCACAGTGAGTCACTTTGGTCACATCACATCTGTGACCAAAATGCCACCAATCAGTGACGTCACATTGTGACTGAGATGTAACTTTCTTAAAAATCTTTAGAAATTTATAAATATCCTTCAAAACATGTTATTTACTTTAAAAAACACGTTTCTGGCAATTTAAATATCGTCGCTTTTGCACAGTTTCGTCACAATGTTAATGTCAAATTAGTCACAAATGACACATTTTTCACATATTTGTCACATTGTGACCACTTTGTGAAACGTCACAAAAGAGCTCTAAAACGGCCATAACGACTTCACATTTTAGTCACTGTGACTTCACATCGACGTCACGTGACGTCACATCGACAATCGATGGTCACAAAGTCACAATGTGACTTCACAACGACGTTGCACTGACGTCACCATGCTTTACAGGATGTTTTTTCAACCTGTTCTTGTCCTTTTCTTGTTCTTTCTGTTGTCGCTACCGTGCCAAGAAAACGGCTCCGACTGTGCATTGCTATAATATTCCAAATCGTCTACTCTGTCTCTCCTGAAACTTTGTAATCGCGGTGCTGAAACACTCTGTATATATTTTTAAATTATTTTACAGCAATGCTGATATTGGCGAGTGTTTATATTAGATTAAAATCAAATGCGGTAATTTGCAACTTCTGCAGCCTAATTTTTTTTTTTTTTTTTTTCTAAGAAGGCACTTTCTCGATGTGTGGATATGCTGACTCTTTCTAGCCACTGTCGATATTGGATTAATAAATAATATGGAATACAAAAGAGAAAGAAACTGGGAAAAAAAAGCGAGATTTCTAAGGAGATGTACCGTAATTTCGGGTGTATAAGCCGCGGATCAAACAATTCTTTTTGGACCCAGAAATCTTACTTAGTGATTGAAGACAAATATTTACGGCGATCTAACTAGTTATATTTGTTTCTTAAAAAATTCTGGGTCAAAAAAGAATTGTTTGATCTGTGGCTTATACACCCAAAATTACGGTACATATGGTGCGTATAATTTTGTGCTTCAATTTAATCAGAATCAAACTTTCTAACTCATTTCAGTATCAGTGTTGAATTCAGGGGTGGCCGGGGGGGGGGATTCCCCCCCGGAAATTTTGAAATTTTGTGTTTTCAATGGTCAAAAAGTACCCCCCCCGGGACTCTATAATGTCCCCCTCGGAGCCACTGAAGTCCCTCCCGGAGAAAAGTGTCTGAATTCAACACTGTTTTGGTATCACAAAATTATAAATCAATATCTTTTTTAAGGGCATATACTCAAGGTGTGTACACCCTTTGAAATTTCCAAGATGTCTCACACCACTACTTTTGATTAGAAAATTTCTTTTTAATATTTAAGAAGTTTCAGGAGTTTTACTTTTTTCCTGGCGGTGCAATTTGGCAACATGTCACATTTTATTTTTTTCTCCGTCCCTATAAAATATAAATGGATAAATATTTTAATACAGACAACTTAATATATTTCCCATTTAAAATAATTTTGTAACATTCTATATTGAAATTTTATTATTTTTTTTAATGGTTAATTTTGATTTTAAAAAAAATTAAAATTGTTTTCTACCTTGCATCTACTGTGCTCAAGACGGTAGAAAAACTATTGGTTTAAGAGCTACCCAAAATATTGATAATGATGTAAAACTAGTGTATTTCGAACGTATGCTTCATTTATAAGCAGTTTGTTTATTTTTTTATTTAAAATTTTTATTTTAAATAGAAAATTTTAGAAAAATAAATTTATTTATTGTAAAATTCCCAATTTCCAAAAATTAAATAAATAAATTGCTTATAAATGAAGTATGCGGTCAAGATACATTAGTTTCACATCATTATTGATATTTTTGAGGACCCTTGAATTAATAGTCTCGCTAGAGTCTTGCGCGCAGCGCATGCAAGTAAAAAAAATATTTTCTTAAAATCAAAATTAAACAAAAAATAAAATAAAATAAAATTTCAATGTAGAATATTTAAAAAAAAAAAACATTTTAAATAGAAGTATTAAGTTGTTTATATTAAAAATTCTAAGCATTTATGTTTCATGGGGACTAAGAAAAAAAAATAAATGTGACTCTTTGCTATAACAGTATCTGTAGCCGCTTCGCTAAATCGCAATATTTGATACATTATTCTTTAATAAAAAAGTGAAAAAACTTATTAAAATATTGTTGTTGAACTTTATGCACCCTGTATGCTGTAAATATGTGCATACGTTTGTGGTTTCGCTTTCATGACCATACCGTAATTATTTTTTCCCTCTTATTTTAATAAAAAAAATTTCAGTTTTAAAGGAACCATAATAATTTTTCAGTGATACGTAGAAAAAATTTTCTTGGAATGTAAATAATAAAATTTCCATGGTGTTACGTTTAATAATTGCAGATAGTAGATAATAAAGAATACACAGAAAAATAAAAAATACGACTTTTCAAGAAAAAAAAAATCAGCATTGTTATATTCATAAAAAATTAAATTCAGTTTGATTCAAGTTATCTTTGAATATTTTTTAAATATACCTTTGAACCGAGGAATACAATGGTTTTCAAAAGCAACTTTAACAGCTTTGATTATACGCTTTAACCGCTTAACTGTTACATTTTTGTTGGCAACACCACTTTTTCATACTAAAGTATTTGCCTTACTTAATCGGAAAAAATCTACAATCAATAAAGATAAATTTACAGTTATAAATTAGTGGTATCTAAAAGCTTATAGTAACGAACCAAGTAAAGTGTTCTTGGTCGAATCCAGTTTGGGCAACACAGTAGGGATAAATTATGTACCGTAATTTCGGGTGTATAAGCCGCGGATCAAACAATTCTTTTTGGACCCAGAAATCTTATTTAATGATTGAACACAAATACTTACGACGATCTAAGTAGTAACATTCATTTAAAAAAAAATTCTGGGTTGAAAAAGAATTGTTTGATCCGCGGCTTATACACCCGAAATTACGGTACTATTGTATGGATGCTAACATCTGTTTATTATTCCGGAGTTTGATTTAAGACAATCATATTTCCTAATGGAAAATTAATTAATCAAACATTTTAAAATGAAATTTAATAATATTTTTTTCATCGAAACAAGACACATCAATTAATATTTATTTTCCGGTTTTAACCCTCGCACGGTGCAACCCAAGATTTCCTCGGATATGCATTTTTTTCCGTTTAATTAACCCTCTTTGTCAATTTTCACCAGTTACTTTTTAATGTAAACTTTATCTTATTTAATCAGGATATTTTTCATGATTAAATTAGACAAAAAATTCTTGAAATACAAGACAAATTTTTGAAGAACCGGTGTTAAAAAATTAAAAATTCTGTAAAAGACGGTCATCGCGAAGGAATTAACTCCTTGAAGAGCGGTAGAATAAAATATATCCCACTTAATTTTAATTGCGAAATGCCACATTGCTCCAAAATTTTGAAATGAAACTTTTAACTGCATGAAATATGTGAAGAAAAGATTTAATATATTTTGAAATAAATTTATTTTTTAAATTCTGGTGTCACTCAATCATTTCTTTATTTTAAGAATAAAAGTGTTTGCCCCTCAAAGTTTTAAAGACGCAGCCAAAGGGTTAAATATGCTTCTCTTGGATCAGACTCCGGAATAATAACCCTTTGAGCCCTGATGGGTAAATTTCTTCAAAATTCAAAATGTAACATTGGCACCAGTATTTTGCAAAGAAAAAAACCGGTTAACAATATGCACGAAAAAATGCATTAAATCTTTTTCAAGTAAATTTGGTCGAATTTTCTGGTGCCGTTGTGACATTTCGGAATTGAAATTATGTGGTAGAAAATTCTACCATCAGAGCTCAAAGGGGGCCCCTTTCGACTGGGGTGTTTCTTACACAAATTTTATTCGGTTGAAACCAATTTTTTAAGAAAAGTTTCTTTCAAGTATATAATTTCAAAAATGCTCTAATTAAAGAAGGCAAATTTTAATTTCCTTCATTACTGGGACCAAATACAAATTTTGTCAAAGAAAGATGATGTATAGTCAGCTAGACATACGAGTGCAAAGGGTTAAAATGTATTGGTATCTATGCTATTGTAGGAATATACAGGGTGATTCAAAAAAGGTAAGAAAATTTTTAAGGGGTGCTAGTACACATCAAGACAAATAATATTAAATGGGAAACTAAGGGTCCCAAACGTTTTCCGAAGGTGATAGGCGTCATTAAAATTTAGGGTCCAAAATTTGAAATGATTATAAAAAACGGAAAAATCGGTCAATTCGTTTGCGGTTTTCACGAAAACTTTTCTTTATGTAAGTATTGTCTTTAAAATAAATTATAAAGATAAATTTCAAAAAATGCCGATAGAGGGCGGTTTACACTTTGGAGTAACGTACAACACTTTTTTAACGTTATTTTTTGTATCTCATTAAATTTTTTTTAAAGCTTAGACATAAACTTAAATTTTGTGCTGAAAATCTGAATCGTTGAGAGTGGTTAGGTGGCGCTAACTGAACTGTGTTCAGTGGGGGTGGGAAGGTTCAAATTTCAAATGATTATACAAAACGGAAAAATTGGTCGATTCTTTTGCGGTTTTTTCTAAAACCATTCTTTATGTCAGTATTTCCTTGAAAATAAATTTTAAAGATACATTTTAAAAAAGTCCGTTAGAGGGCACCTTAAACTTTAGCGTAACCGAGAACATTTTTTAACTGTTATTTTTTTAATCTAATTAAATACTTTCAAAAGCTTAGACTTAAATTTTGAGCTCAAATTCTGAATCGTTGGGAGGCGTTAAGAAGCGCAAACTGAACTGTGTTCAGGAGTTGAAATGTTATGCTGCCCACCCTACGAACACAGTTTGATTTTTCGCCACTTAATTACTCGCAACGATTCCGATTTTGAGCTCAAAATTTAAGTCTAAGCTTTTAAAACATTTATTTAGATTTAAAAAAAAAAAAAAAAAAGAAAGAAAACGGTCAAAAATAGTTGTTTTGTTACTCTAAAGTTTAAGGCGCCTTCTAACGAAATTTTTTGAAATTTACCATTAAAATTTATTTTCAAGAAAATGCTGACATGAAGAATGGTTTTAGAAAAAACCGCAAACGAATCGACCATTTTCCCCGTTTTTTATAATCATTTGAAATTTAAACTTCCCCACCCCCACTGAACACAGTTCAGTTTGCGCTACTTAACCACTCTCAACGATTCAGATTTTCAGCTCAAAATTTAAGTTTATACCTAAGCTTCTAAAAAATAATAATAAGATGCAAAAAATAACGGTAAAAAATAGTTGTATGTTACTCCAAAGTCTAAAGCGCCCTCTATCGGCATTTTTTGAAATTTATGTTTATAATTTATTTTCAAGACAATAGTGACATAAAGAATAATTTTAATGAAAACCGGAAATCAATTGACCAATTTTTCTGTTTTTTATAATCATTGGAAATTTGAACCTACACACTCCCATTGAACAGAGTTCAGTTTGCGCTACTTAACCACAGATTTTGAGCTCAAAATTTAAGTTTATGTCTAAACTTCTAAAAAAATTAATAAGATGTAAAAAATAACGGTAAAAAATAGTTGTCCGTTACTCCAAAGTGTAAAGCGCCCTCTATCGGCATTTTTTGTAATTTATCTTTATAATTTATGTTCAAGACAATTCTGACATAAAGAATAGTCTTCGTTAAAACCGCAACGAATCGAGCAATTTTTCCGTTTTTTATAATCATTTCAAATTTTGGACCCTAAACTTTGATGGCGCCTATCTCCTTCGGAAGACGTTTGGGACCTTTAGTTTCCCATTTAATATTATTTGTCTTGATGTGCACTATCACCCCTTAAAAATTTTCCCATCTTTTTTGAATCACCCTGTATATAAAAATACTAAGATTCTTTATTACTGCCGGAAGCAAGATCTTGTCTGAGTAAGTTAAATAGATAATTCATAGGTAATATATATATTCTTATGCAATTAAAATTTGAGACTAAAATTTGCTATTTGAGTTATATTCGCAGTACAGTGAAACTTCCAAATAAGGGACACCCCGAATGAGGGACACCTCTATTTAAGGGGCAAAAGTGGCGGTCCCATAAATGTCCCTTATTTGGAAGTTTCACTGTGTAAGAAACTCCGAATAAGAGACACCTCTATTTAAGGGACAAAAGTTGCGGTCCCATAGGTGTCTCTTATTTGGAGGTTTCACTGTATTACCTACACCCCTTTATTTAAAAGACATATGATTGATGAAAATAAAACTAAGAGATTAAAACTGGAATTTAATGCCGATGTAACATTTATTCCACATTCGGATTTAAATTCATTAATTCAACCTGCAAATCCGTGGGTAAATAAATCTTCCAGGGAAAATTTAACCCTTTGTATTCGTAATTCAGCTTTGACTAGACATAATCTTTCTTCGTAAAATTTGTTTTTGGCACCAATCACGAAGGAGAATAAAATAATCCTTATTTTATTAGAGCAATTTTTTTTCTATATTGTGTAGTTAGTTGACAGGAACTTCTTTTAAAAAAAGCAGTGCCAACCGAATAAAATTTGTGTAAAAGACGTCGGAGTCAAAAGAGTAAAGATGCCAGTGGAATACGGGGGATGGTATAGTAGAAAAAAAAATTACTAAGACTATATGAATACGTCAATTGCCTTTATAATATATATCTCATAGAATAAAATGTTAGTCTATATTAATAGAAGAAATTTGTTTGTTTGTGCGGTGTTTGTCTTTTGAAGATATATCGGGAAATTACCGCATGTAGAAGCATGAAAATATGGATAAGTATAGATACCGTAATTTCGGGTGTATAAGCCGCAGATCAAACAATTCTTTTTCGACCCAGAATTTTTTAAGAAACAAATATAACTAGCTAGATCGCCGTAAATACTTGTCTTCAATCACTAAATAAGATTTCTGGGTCCAAAAAGAATTGTTTGATCCGCGGCTTATACACCCGAAATTACGGTAAATGTAAAGCAGAATGCATCTGATACTCAGACTTTTAATTGGTTGATAATAGGGCATCACAAAACAGCGAGCCGACGCTATTTTCTACACAAAAACGGATTTTCCGTCAAACTTCAAGCAGAAAAAAGGAAAACATAGAAAAATGTTCCTCTTTATTTTTCCTTAAAAAAAAAAAAAAAAAAAAAAAAAAAAAAAAAAAAAAACTGGCATTTTTCTCCTCAAAAAACGAATTCCCAAAATTATGTTATAGTGCGTAATTTTGCGATAGTTTTAAGAGAATATTTTGTAAAAAACACTAAAAATAACTGCCTGAAAAATATATAAGTAAAACAAAATAAAATAAAACAAATAAAAATTAATGTCGATTTTTTGTTTCCGTTTTTTTTCCAAATTTGAAATTCCTATTCCATTTCCCATATCAAAATAACAGAAAAAATCTTTTTAACTATGGAACTTTTTCGGTTATAACAATGTCTTTGGTTTTAAAAAATATCAGTATTTACTATTTCAAAAGCTTTTGTTTTTAATTTTCACCTTTTTCTTGTTTCATTGTTATAGACAACGTATATTGCGCACTTACAAATATTGACCAATTTTCTTTTACTCAAAGTGCATATTTATGTTGGGGATATACGATATATCTGCATAAGCATGAATACGCCTACTGAAATACCATATTGTGACATGTTGTTGAATAATTGTAACTTAAAGTAATTTTTAAATAATGGTAAAAAGTATGTCCTATAATTCAAGCGCAAAACATTATTGTATAATATATTTTATAAAAACGCTGGAGAAATATTAAATACCGTAATTTCGGGTGTATAAGCCGCAGCTCAAACAATTCTTTTTCAACCCAGAATTTTTTAAAAAACAAATATAACTAGTCTGATCGCCGTAAATATTTCTCTTCAATCACTAAATAAGATTTCTGGGTCCAAAAAGAATTGTTTGATCTGCGGCTTATACACCCGAAATTACGGTACAAATTTAATTTATTCGCGTAGTATATGTTTAGTTAAAATATTAGCCGTAAGCAGGGTTCGCACAGTTCTACCACTAAATTTTAAGAATATTTTCATAGTGTTTCACTGCAGAAACCTATCGTAAAATCTGAGAATGGAGGTGTGGATTACGAATGTTGTGGTTTAAAAATTAAATGTAAATTTTCTTATTTTTAATAGTGGTGCCAGAGTCCTTGGAAATTCCAAGGAGTGTGGGAACCTTGCATAAGCTCTCTTCCCACGTATGGATATAATGCATGGATTCATTCAAAAGCCATAATTTAAAACGAAAAATATTTTCTAAAAAATAAACATTTCGCGCAAAATGATTATGGGGTAGCGGAATATTTCTTTGATCAAAAGGTAGAGTAAAATAGGAATAAAAAAATTATGTAGAAATGCATTATTTTAAAGCGTCTCTTTATGATTTGGGTACTTTAAATATTTTAAAGCGTAAAAGCCTGATTTTATTTTTGCATCAGGCGGCAAAATAATTGAAGAAACTTTACAAAAGCTATAATATTATGATAAGTAAAAATATAAATGCATAAAATTTATCTTGAAAAAAAATGATTTATACTTCCTTTTCAGTATTTCACTTAATTGTTTTTAGACTGGCGGTACTCTTTTATCTTCGCATCTTGTGGCATTGAGATTGAGAAAGCTTTAAAAAAATCTTAATAGAATGGGAATCTTTTTTTGTCTTTTGCTGTTGTTGCTCTCTTTTGCTATGTAGTATGTGATCATTTGAGGTTATGCCGGCACTTTGATGCACCACCTACTCCTCAAAGCTCTAATAATAATAGTAATAATAATAGGAATCTTTCTCATGATCGTTCCTCCTTAAAACTGACTGAAAGAATGAAAATTATATAGTTTTAGCAAACCCCGCGGCTTTGCACGCGTAACAATTGAAAAATGCCAAGTGATTTTTGCATGTCAGATTTTTATTATAAATAAATATATATTTAGGAATAATGATCTGTGGCTTAAATTTCCATTTAAGCCACAGTTTGACTACATTTTATTATTACTCTGCATTATTGCGAAATGAGACTTAAAAAATAATAAGAACTAAAGGTAATTCTAAATAAATGATAAATTAGAAAATATTTTGAAACTTTTATGCTCAATTCATAAGCTTCTTTCAGTATCCATTTGAAGTATTTAATTTTTTTTCTTAGTATGCATTACATCTTACAATTAACCATAATATCAAAATCGGAGTTTCTTTTCTAAGGGTATGCCATCTCTCTAGGGGTAGTGGCGTAAAAATGCCCATATGGAAAAGGGACTGTCAGGATTAATTTGCAACGTTCATTTTAAAATCGGTTTGGTATTTCCTAATATTCCATAGAAACGTAATTTAGAAAGTTAAAAAAAATTAGAACATTTGTTTTTTCTGTTTAACCCATGTGGTGATAGAACAGGCATAGAATATAGACTATGTAGAATCAGACAGTGTCACCATTGATTGCAAACATTACTTTTATAATCGGTTTATTACTTCTTGAGCTTGCATAGAAATCGTAATTTAGAAACTTTTTAGAACGTTTTTCAATCTTTCCATTCGCTTCACAACTTTTAAATTTTGAATTTACTTCTGGCTGTTCTTAGAGGACATTTATATTTTATAAAAAAGTACCATGCCATATTCTAGACACTTTGCTGCATTAGAAATCGACTTTTTAAATGTTTTTTGCTCCTGCAACCTTCTGTTGCTAGTGTCTCAGATATAAAGAATAGTTTATGTTTGTTATGTTTTAATAGGACCTACCACCACTTTTATTAATTAACTTGAACTTAATTAGCTTCCCTTCATAAATAATAGTAACAATAAAATAATAAAGTCTGTCCTACCTTGGTTGATTGATAACCGAACGGCGTGATTTATCCAATTTAATAAATATCAGGCAGAAATAATAAAATCCACTGAAGCTGAGCACAGTCCTTTGAAAAACTATAATTTTTCTTTTCACTCTACATTAAAAAGGATATTAAACAAAAGTTAGAAAAATACAGTTAAATTTTACAGAGAACAATTTTTACGTGTTTACATTTACAAATAAAATAGAAGACTGACAAAGAATTGAACTTTAGCACTGACGAAACATCGATTGCATCACAATCTTGAAATACATAATTATAGGAAAAACAGTCATTATTATTGCGAAATATCTCGATTACAAATTGAAAATGAAAGTACTTGATTAAATGAAATAAGATAAATGTTTGTAGTTTCAGAAAATCATCATAAATCTATCACCCCTGCTTGATTTCTGAAGCTAATATAGTCATTAAGTTTAATTGGCTTCGATGTTTAAGGAAATCAGCCTTAGGTAAGGGCTTAGTAAAGATGTCAGCAGTCATGTCCTTGCTTGGGCAATATTCCACGTCTATAATTCCTTTATTTCGAAGATCCCTTATACTGTGAAATTTTATATCCACGTGTTTGGTTTTCGAATGATATCTTTCATTTTGTGTCATCTTAATGCAGGATTGATTGTCTTCGAAAATTGTTATTGGCAAAGTTTGATTTAACTCTAGATCCTTTAAAAGATTAATTATCCACGTTGTTTCTTGGGCAGCACTGGCAACTGATACATATTCAGCTTCGGCTGAGGATAGAGCAACTGAATTTTGTTTCTTTGTTTTCCAAGAAATAGCTGTATTTCCTAGCTTACATAAATTTCCGCTAGTTGATTTTCTATCATATTTATCTCCTGCCCAGTCTGAATCCGCATATGTTGTTAGGATTGGTTTATTTTTATTGCAAATAATTAATTTTATGTCTTTTGTAGTTTTTAAATATTTTATAACCTTTTTTACTGCATTCCAATCTTTTTCTCTCGGTTTTTCATTTCGTCGACTAAGAATACTAACAGCCGCTGAAATATCTGGCCTACTGATAGTAGCTATATATAACAATGCCCCAATTGCCTGCCTATATTTGCTGTTGTTTGGAAGTAATTTTTCTTCATCAATTGTGTTTAAATAACCTGGTTCCATCGGAGTATCACAGGGTTTTGCCTCACTTAGATCGAATTTTTCAACTAGTTCTTTGATTTTGTTTCTTTGATCGAGAAAAAAATTTCCTTCTTTATTTCTGCTTATATTTATGCCCAAATAATAATTTACAGTTCCTAAATTCTTTACTTCAAATTCTTTTCTAAGTTGAGTTATGGTCTCGTCTATTTCTTTAGTATCCCCTGAAATTAACATGTCATCCACATAGATGATGATATAAGTAGTACCGCTTTGTGTTTTTCGCATGAAAAGACATGGATCGGCAGTGCTTTGCACAAAACCTATTTTTTTCAAACTTTCACCTATTTTAATATTCCATGCCCTTGCGGCTTGTTTTAAGCCATAAATTGCTTTTCTTAGTTTACAAACTTTATTTTCTTGTCCCGGTACAACGTACCCTTCTGGCTGAGACATGTAAACGTCTTCTTCTAAATTTCCGTGAAGAAATGCTGTTTTTATATCAAGATGGTTTACAACTAAATTTTTGTATGCCGCACAGGCTAAAAATGCCCTCAATGTTGTATATGATACTACTGGTGCAAAAGTTTCGTAGTAATCGGTTCCAAATTTTTGAGAAAAACCCTTAGCGACTAAACGTGCTTTGTATTTATCAATTTCACCATTTGAATTATATTTTAATGAAAATACCCATTTGCAATTTATCACTTTTACGCCAGGTGGAGGATTAACTAGATCCCATGTTTTGTTTTTTCTTAAAGAAGCAATTTCTTCCTTAGTTGCTTCATACCAATTGTTTTTATCATAGGGATTATCAATTAATTCAATATCCTTCCATTCTGATGGTTCTAATATTTTATTTTCTGTTGAAAAATATGCAAATCGATCAGGTGGAACACCCCTATTTGATCTTTGTGATCTTCTAGGTTGATTTATTTCAATATCTTCATTACTTGTTTCATTGTTTTCCTGCATATTTATAACAATTTCAGAAGATTTCCCCCCTGCTATTTCGGGTTGTTTTTGAACGTTGATGTCGCTTGTTATCTCAAAGCTTTGTACCCTTTGGTTTGAATTAGAGTTTTCAATAAATTTTACTGTTCGTGCGCGTATTACTTTAATTCTATAACCTTTTGATCTATTGTCGTAACCGACAAAGGTTCCTTCAATTGCTTTGTTATCGAGCTTGTTCCTTTGGGATTTATCAAGATAAGCATAAGCTTTGCAGCCAAATGTTTTTATATTTCTCAAATCCGGGATTTTATTTGTCCACAACTGGTATGGTGTTAAGTTGTGTGATTTTGTTGGTAGTCTATTTAGCAAATACACCGCTGTATTTAAAGCTTCGCCCCAAAATTTCTGAGGTAGATTAGCTTCCGATAGTAGGCAACGTGTCATTTCAACTAATGTCCTGTTCTTCCTCTCAGAAACACCGTTTTGAGATGGAGAATATGGTACTGTTAATTGATGATGAATACCTGTTTCGGATAGAAAATTTTCTACTTCATCGCTAATGTATTCTCCGCCGTTATCTGTGCGGAATTCTTTGATCGTGTACCCGAATTTGTTTTTAGTAAAGGCTACATATTCCTTTAATTTCTCAATTACTTCGCTTTTCTTGGATAAAAGATATATCATCGTAAATCTACTGAAGTCATCGGTAAATGTGAGAAAAAATTTCTTTCCTCCTATGCTTTCTGTTGGCATCGGCCCACAGATATCTGAATGTACCAGGTCTAGGATCTTCTGAGCTCTGTTTGTTGCTTGTTTTGGATACGGTGCATCTGTTAATTTACATTTTATGCAACTTTCACAAATTATATCGTGTTTACACTCTTTTATTTCTATTCCTGTTGCTAAATTTTTAGATGTTAGTTGCTTAATGGAATTTATGTTCCTGTGTCCAAGTCTTTTATGCCAAAGCTCAATGCAGTTTTTATTCTTGCATTGATGAGCTAGATTTGCATAGTTATCTTGTTTAGGTTTATACAGATCTATTTCATACAAATTATTTTCAATTTTTCCTTCTAAGAATGTTTTCCCATTTTGGGTTAATTTACATGTTTTGTTTTCAAATGTGAGCTTACAACCATGTTTAACAGCTTTGCTAACGGACATTAGATTTGATTGTAAGTCCGGCACATACAAAACATCCTTCAAAGTTATGTCGCTATTTTTTGTTTGTAATTTTATAGTCCCTGTACCTTGAGACTCGAGAGTTTTCCCGTTAGCTATCGTGACAGCATTTTTATTATTTGTGTTAATGTCAACGAATAAATTTATATCATTACACAAGTGTGAGCTGCTCCCTGAGTCAATAATCCAGGTAGATTTATAATCATTTTGTGCGAGAAAAGATATTTCTTTTCCTTCGCTATTATTTTTCAGAGTCTGTGTATTTCTTTCTATTTTTGTTTCCGGAGTAACTTTATTTACTTCAAAACATAACGACGAATTTTGTTTATTTTTATCATTTGTTTGGTTTTTAGAATTTTTATTCTTAAGAAACCAACAATTTTGTTTCACATGGTTTTTTCGTTTACAGTACGTACAAAAAAGATTTTGTTCGCGCTTTGGAAATGGTTTTTGATTAAATTTTATAGTTTTGTATGCATTTTCATTCGACGAATTGGAGCTATCTTGTCTCCTTTGAAATTCGTCAGTTAATTTCCCTTTAATAAAATTAGAATTTAATTCCTCCTCAGATTTAGATTCTAACGCAGTAATAAGAGTGTCGTAACTCGGTGGGAGAGAGCATAACATGAGTGCTGATAGATGAGAATCTTTTATCTCTTCACCTATTGCCTTCAATTTATCAGCGGTTTCTAAGATCTTTACAATATGATCATTCATGTTGCCGTTTTCGGCAAGTTTTATGCTGTATAATTTACGCAATAAATATAATTTACTTGATAAATTAGTGCGTTCATGTATTCCTTTTAAAACTAGCCAAGTAGCTTTAGCTGTTGTTTCATTTTTTAGGTAAATCAATTGCGAGTCTTCTAATGTTAAATTAATCGTAGCTCTAGCTTTATTACAGAGCTGCCAACTTCTACGCATATTTAAATCGTATAAACATGTTTGAAACCACAAAAACCTTTTAGTAAAATGCATGCCAAATATATTCAATATTATGCTTTACAATGCATATTGTTAATTATTTATTAAAGTTTCTGTTTCAAATATGTTTATTTGAATTCAAATAGGCGTAGTAGTTGGCAGCCATGTTATTATCTTTCCTGGTCCACTCATTATTTAATGGAGTTGGTGGATCGTCAGTTATATGACTAAATAAATCTTCCTTCATAAGAAGCATTTGGAGTTTAAAACTCCATATTGCATAGTTATTTGAGTTTAGTTTTTCTATACTAAAACTTTCTTTTGAAGAAGAAGCCATATTCTTTATTTTTATTTCTGCCTTAATTCAACTTTTATAACTTTTACTTTTACTAATTTTCAACTTTATTTTAATTATTTTCAACTATAGTTTAATGTAATTCAATTTTGTTGTTGTTCCTTAGAAGAGAGCAACATTGCTAAAAGTTCAGTTTTTGTCTTTCTCATAATCTTTTATTAATTAACTTGAACTTAATTAGCTTCCCTTCATAAATAATAGTAACAATAAAATAATAAAGTCTGTCCTACCTTGGTTGATTGATAACCGAACGGCGTGATTTATCCAATTTAATAAATATCAGGCAGAAATAATAAAATCCACTGAAGCTGAGCACAGTCCTTTGAAAAACTATAATTTTTCTTTTCACTCTACATTAAAAAGGATATTAAACAAAAGTTAGAAAAATACAGTTAAATTTTACAGAGAACAATTTTTACGTGTTTACATTTACAAATAAAATAGAAGACTGACAAAGAATTGAACTTTAGCATTGACGAAACATCGATTGCATCACAACCTTGAAATACATAATTATAGGAAAAACAGTCATTATTATTGCGAAATATCTCGATTACAAATTGAAAATGAAAGTACTTGATTAAATGAAATAAGATAAATGTTTGTAGTTTCAGAAAATCATCATAAATCTATCAACCACCAATTTACTTTTGAAATTGGTTTGATGCTTGCTGAGATTGCTTGCAAATCGCCATTTAGAACGTTTTTCGGATGCTTTTCGCGTATTTTCAGTCATTCTAAATTTCGAATGTTTGAGGAAATGTTAGAGATCATTTATATCTTAACTTACCATGATAAATTTCATGTTTCTAGGCCCTTCAGTAACACACAAATCATATTTTTAGGGCGTTTTTTGCTCTTGCATCTTTTTTGGGGTAGAAACACCGACATAAGATATAGCCTATGGTAGAGCAAGGACCATCACCATAGAAGCCAAAATCTCTTAATTATTCCGGACTCTGGTCCAAAATCTGCATGATGAAATCGGGAAAATTGCGTAAGAAAATGTGTCTTCTTTGTATAAGGTAATTTTTGTTTCCTTTTTGAAATTTTTGTTAAATAAAATTTCCGGTTGAAAACATATTCATTTTCGATCAGACTCCGGAATAAGTAAGAGATGTTGGTATCTATGCTATCACAATCATTTTGAGCGTATTATTTTTTAAGGGGACAAGGGACCTTGAAATCCTTAAAAATAATTTTTTTTATTTTTTGTAAATTTCACCTAAATATTATTCAAGGGTACATTATATGCATTATAACATGCATTTATCACAAAAAAAAATGCAAAAAAAAAATTATTTTTGACAAAAAAATGGCATTTTACGCAGCGCAGCGTCTTCGAAATCTTCGAAATGCGCCCTGCGCATTCCATATCAATGAAAATCCCCAATATTTTTTATGAAAGTTTGTTTTATATATATAAACAAAATTGTGCATCGAATTTTGAATATTTGAATTTAAAGGTTAAAAAAAAAAAAATTGAAATTTTGAAATTTTTTCGAAATTTTTTTCAAAATTTTCAAATTTTTTCAATTTTTTTTTTATTTTTTGTAAATTTCATCTTAAATATTATTCAAGGGTGCATTATATGCATTATGGCATGCATTTATCACAAAAATATTAAAAAATATATATTATTTTTGAGAAAAAAATGGAATTTTACGCAGCGTCTTCGAAATCTTCGAAATGCCCCCTGCGCTTTCCATATCTATGAAAATCCTCAATATTTTTTTGGAAAGTATGTTTTATATATATAAACAAAATAGAGCATCGATTTTTACATATTTGAATTTTAAGATGTAAAAAAAAAAAAAAAAAAAATTGAAAATTTTGAAAAAATTTTCAAAAAAATTTCAAAATTTCAATTTTTTTTTTAACTTTTAAATTCAAATATTCAAAATTCGATGCACAATTTTGTTTATATATATAAAACAAACTTTCATAAAAAATATTGGGGATTTTCATTGATATGGAATGCGCAGGGCGCATTTCGAAGATTTCGAAAACGCTGCGTAAAATGCCATTTTTTTGTCAAAAATATTTTTTTTTTTGCATTTTTTTTGTGATAAATGCATGTTATAATGCATATAATGTACCCTTGAATAATATTTAGGTAAAATTTACAAAAAATAAAAAAAAATATTTTTAAGGATTTCAAGGTCCCTTGTCCCCTTAAATCGGTTCGTTACTTCCCGAGATTGTTTGAAAATCGCTATTTAGAGCGTTTTTAGAACGCTTTTCGCATATTTTCACCGCTTTTAAATTTCGTATTTTTTAGAAAATGTTCATAGTGATCATTTATATCTTATGAGTAATTGAAATGCCAAATTTCATGTTTCTAGGCCCTTCAGTAACACACAATTCGCCTTTTTTAGAATTTTTTTTACTCCTGAACTCCCTTTGGTTAGTGGCATCGACATAAGTTATAGCTTATATTTGAATCGGGGTGAGTACAATCATTTTAGTACCATTACTTTTGAAATCGGTTCGGTAGTCTCAGAGATAAGTTCCAACAAATAAATAAACTTTACCTCTTTATTATATAACTACAGATACATATAAATAGATAGATATGAAAAAAAACAATCAGTTATTTTTGCAGAAATATTTTACGGAAACAAAATAGAAAAAAATTAAAGGGTCTCAGATCTCTTAAAATTGGAAAATAATGGGAAAAAAAGAGACTATTTTAAACATTTAACATCAGAGTTCTAATGGTGAATCTCTTCCCACTTAATTTTAACTCGAAATGTCCCAATGACACCGGAATACTCAACCAGAATTATTAAAAAATAGATTAATGCATTTTTACGCGTGAATTATAAATCGAATCTTTTGTTTACAAAATACTGATACAACTGTGACATCTGGGCGTTTTGAAGAAATTTACCTCCGGAGCTCAAAGAGTCTTAAAAGGTATTTGATTAAAAAAAAAAAAAAAAAAAAAAAAAAAAAAAAAAAAAAAAAAAAAAACATTTTTAATTAGGATGAAAGGTATAAGTATGCTTTCCTTTCAAGTAGTTAAATAGTTTCAAGATACAGAATTAACTTTTAAAGAAGACACAAAAATAAGCAGAAAATCGGCATAACAGATTACGCGCAGGTTTAGAAAATAAATTTCGCAACTAGAATGAAAACTTCGGTGCTTACTTATACTTGAGATTGTAATAATTACCCTGAACCCAAATAAATTTGTATTTAAAGCATTTTTATTTTTTAAGACAAAATTGTATTCATCTAATGCAAAACTTACCCACTTGAAGTCAAGCTTAATGGCTATTGCAAAAATTAACCCCTTGAAGGGTGGTGGGATAAAATGTATCCCACTTAATTTTAATAGCGAAATGCCCCATTGACGTATTTGTTTTTAAATTTTGGTGTCATTCAATCATTTTAGAATTTTATGAGTAGAATGCTTTGCCCCTCAAAAGGTTAAAATAACTTTTAAAATTTAAAAAGAGGTACAAAAATTAGAAATCGAAATTTTTTTAAAGCATTCGACACTGAGACAAAGATTTCGGAGCATATTTTGTTCAGCCTTTATCTTAAAAATGTTCTTCCATCCTGTGCCAGTATTAAAACGTAGCTTTAAAATTCCAAGTTTTTAAACAACCTGTTAGTTAACCAATGAACTTGGATTACATTTTGTAAGTCTTGTACGTATGCTCTGTCACATCGAAATCTATCGATATATACTAGTACTGTTGCATGACAAAACTCAGATTGTATCAAAATATCAGGCACCCAAGCATTTCAAACTGCGGTCGAAGCATTGTTAAGTTCTATGATAAGTTAGGGTTCGTACGATTCCTAGAATTTTTAACTCAGGAAATTCTTCTGTATTTGTATTTTCTTATAAAAATCTCTCCTTAAATAAGTCGAAAAAATGAATTAGATTTATTTTTCTAGTAAAAAATACTGTTGTTCCACCTAGAAAATAACGGTACCCGTACGAACCCTAGGTAAGTCAGTACCCAAATCGATTTCTAATACGCAAGTTATCACAAGATAAATATCAGAATATGTATGTATAAATCAACACTTGAATGGAGGCTATTTTGGAGGGTCCGGAATTATCGGTGAAAATATACCAAACTATTCCGGAATTATTATTCTCCAGATGGCCGTAATTCGTGCTTTTTATTTCATTTATTTATTTATTCATTTATTTGTAATGGAAGCTACCGAAAATGGTTGAGATATAGCTGTTTGAATTTCTAGAGGAGTGATTCATTTTGAAACAATCTGATTTTTGTCATGCGATTACACACGCATTTATTAACCAGTAGCGTAACCGGAGAGGGTACCCAAAACCAGTAATATTGTAAGCTTTTCTTCTTCCTGATTCATAACAGAAAAATTTCTGGCTAGATAAGGTGAACAGAACTTTAAAAAATTATCGGTATTCAGAGAACTTGGGCTCCCACCTTGGTTACACCATTGTTAACCGATTTGGATGTGACTAAGCATGTGTGTATGTCAAACTAAAGTCTCGACTGAGTTCATTAGCCAACTTCATTCATCATATTATTTCAAAATGGTGGCCATTAATTTTTTTAGAAATTATTTTAAAAGAGGTACAAAAAATTAGAAATTGAAAAAGGTTTTTTCCTTAAGTGTTTGATTTTCATTTGGATTCCAAAGCATTTTTGTTTCGGCGTTATCTTAAAAAAAAAAAAAAAAAAAAAAAAAAAAAAAATGAGGTATAACAGTTTAAGTTTTTAGGGCGCTTGATATTTTGAATCACTCTGATTTTAGGGGTATGTTTCCTTTTATAAATATTGTCCTTTTCATTCCCCTTTAAGTGCTCTGTGAAAATTATTACTATTTATTTTACTTTCTAGTAATTTAAATTGTTATAAAATTATTTTTTGTTAAATTTTGATAAAATTGGCATTAACAAATAAATGATAATCTCTTTTTCTACCTTTTTTTTCGGAACTGTTCAATAAGCGAGTCGTCACCATTACAGAAGTTCCATTAAAAATTTAAAAAATATGTATTATATCCCAGAAAGTAATTTAAATATGAAAATTTCGAGAGTTATTATGTAATCCTCGGATCATTACGAATAACTGCTGTACTTATCAATCTTTAAATATCTCTAATCCTGGAGTTCTTATAAAATACAGTACATATTTCAATTTTAATACAATAGGTTCTTACATGAAAAATAACTGAGTTTATTATTCACTATAATATTTTTTAAAGAGAAGCCGAAAAAAACACCTATAAGAATTGTGTTTAATTTTATAAACAAGTTTTAAGTGTGTTATTTTTTCCTGCAGTTCTTGAAAACAGCCGTTTCATATTTCATTTTGTATTAAATCGTCCCAGTTTTCAATAAAGGAAAAAAAGTCTTTGAATGAAAAATACTTTATTCTTTTTAATGCACTACCCTTTAAAAGAGCACTACACTTTAATGCACTTTTAATGCACTTCACTATTAAAAAAACACATTTTTTTTAATAGATAAAAAAAAGAAACGAAAAAAAAATGAAGCTGTTCGATTTGAAATTGCTTTGTCATTTAGTTGAAAACAAAACTTAATTCAATTTTTGAAACTTTCTTTTAGTTGACGATTTAACAATTCAAATTTAATTTTGAATCTGAATTCTACTTTTCAAAAGGGTTCTTGAACCAACTATTTATTTGAAACTTTGCTCTAAAGTATAGAAAGAAGTCATCCCAAACTTTTTTAAATTTCGTTTTCTTAATGGAAGCAATGTCGAAATTTTGAGTTTTAAGAATTATTGCGACCATATTCCTCTTTAAATTTACTTAATTTTACAGAGTGACTTTAGTTTTTGAACGAAAGTGCATTTTTTTTTTCTCAAAATTTATAACATCATGAATCTGAGGTACATGCTGGCAGCAAACTGTTGAGTAAGGTAAGAATGTATAATACATTTTATTTTAAAAAAGGGATTTATAAAATAAATTTTAAAAAATACCGAAAAGCAAGAATGAAATAGCTTTTCAATGAATTAAATGATAATATGGTATAAAGTCGTTAGTGATCTACATAAAATTTATAGTACCACACAAAAATAATTCATGTGCATAACGCTTATGATATCCTCCTCAACATTTTGAGTAAACTACCGTAATATCGGGTGTATAAGCCGCAGATCAAACAATTCTTTTTCGACCCAGAATTTTTAAAGAAACAAATATAACTACTTAGATCGCCGTAAATAGTTGTCTTCAATCACTAAATAAGATTTCTGGATCCAAAAAAAATTGTTTGATCCGCGGCTTATACACCCGAAATTACGGTATATTATATTAAACTGTTTATCCTGATTTTTCTTCAAAAGCCTGTCACTAATATTATATATTGTTATATGTATATTATTTAGTTAATGCTATGATTAATGTCATTGAGGAAAACATAAATCACATTATCTGTATACACGATTTAATGTTATCCATATTAAAAATATTTTCTTTAATTCTTGAATTCACTAGCTGCATTCAATCTGTTGCCTTTTTATTTAATATTTTACGAGTCCATTTAATTTCATAGTTGGCCAATTTAAACACGTTTAACATTTGACCGTACTTGGTACGAGCATACATATCCCAATCATGATTGATTTTTTACATCAGTGAATTTGTATTGTAAATTTTGCATTATTTAGTCCAAGCATTTCTCTTATTCAATAAGGCAAAATTTCTGTTTAGATAAACCCAGTGATAAGAGATTAAAATTTCTGTAAATGACATGAAAAAAATAGGCATTTTTTGAAAGTTTTTTTTCAAAAATATTGATCAGTTAAAGGATTAAAGATCTTTCAGGGAATATGTAACACATAAACTTATAAGTAATGGATGGATGGGTTTTAACAAATAATGTGGCAAAAGCAAATTTATTCTATCTATGATAGTTACAAATTATCGGTGGATAATAAAAAAAAATCTTGAAGCTTTGATCTAAAAAGTAGAAAAAAAAGATTATGTCGTTAAAAGCGAAAATTAAGCATCTACTTTATTATTTCTTTGATTGGTTCTACAGCACGTAAGAATTTGTCAATTGTTGAAGAAGAAATAATATGTATATTTTACTTTGTATGACTAAAATAGGTTGTAAAGCGTCTTTTGTATATCAACACTGTAAAAAAAAAAAGGACGATTTTACGAAAGTACTATTGGTAATCTGGACGCCAGTATAATTTACTGTTTTTTAACGGAAACATTTCCGTAAATTCTAGAAAATAATTTATATCAGGGACTAACTGAACTACCTTTACACAGGATATCTCACCCCTTGATGTTTGATGAAAATTAGGGCATTAGTTCCGACGATAGAGCTATTGTTATAATTATGAATAATGCCGCATAGCAGCGCCACCTGTTGGGCGATTTACACTAAATCGAAATCAGAAACATATTAGATCAAGGAATAATGGGAACTGAAATTTAAACTGAATTTAAAGTTCCGTGAATTAGTTCTTAAAATAAAGCGCCCACAATATTCATGTCACATACTGACAGACAGACAAACAGATAGACAGACAGGCAGGCAAACAGACAGACTTACAGACAGGCATTTTGTAAAAACATGTTTCTTGGAATCTCTGACCTCTAAAATGTGTATATCCATCGAAAACTGGAATTTGAATATTTTTCACGAATCCATTACTTTTTTCCTTGATAAAAGAAAATTAAAATAACAAAGTTCGTCCTGTTTCTGACCTTCAGCAAATAAAAAGTGATTTTAAAATGTTTTAGCAAACTTTAAGAGGTGATAGATCATACTGCAGGAAACAATTCTTACATCGGAAACCATGATCGCAATACACTTATTGAATCTGAAATACAGGATATCTCACCCCATTTTGAAGGCGTATTTTCGTTCACAACTTTAGCAACACTAAAGGCATTTTATTTGAAAATATCAAACAAGTATCTTGTTCAGTGTGAAATAGGGTGACATGAAAATTTCTTGAAATGACTACCACCCCCATCTAAACAAAATTGAGTTAAGCATATTATATTTCGGAATGTAGCTAAAAATTTATGCAGCGTCAATTATTGATTTATACCAAATTTCTATGACTTTTCAATAATTTCACTCCTGTTTACAAAATGCAAAATATGTATGTTGAAAATCTCCTCTTAATATCTTCATTATTGTTGAAGTTATGAACGAAAATCCCTCTTCGGGTTAATGTGAGACACCCTGTATATTTTACACACTAAGTGGATTGAGACACCGCTTTCTCACTTACAAATTATTTATTGTAGTGGGTTTACCATCTCTTTGACCAATATTTTTTTAATTATTCAGTATGTGTTTAGAAAACCCATTTCGCACGTAAAACTATTTAATCTGTTTTCATTAAACATTAGTAAAGATGTGCAAACTACGGAAATATATAATATTCATTAGTTCTCATTTTCAATTTTTAAAAAAAGGCCTTCAATGATTTTCCAACAAACAGGGCTGCCACAGGAGACTACATTTTTAATCCCTTCTCGCACCACTTCTCAAAGCAAAACCCCTTGATACACAGTTTGACAATATTTGCACGAGAAATATATTACATAATTTATATTTCAAATTTTGGTGCGAATAGAACATACAAACAGTCGCTTGTGGCTACCTTGAGCAAATTAATTCTGAATGTTCCAAGGCAAAATTATTTGAGAATAATTAAAATAACATTTATACATTTTATTCTCATTGTTGCTTAATCCAATTCATCTAACTGATATATTTTAGTTATATTGCTATGTATAAATAACACAAAAATACTAATCACCTAAAACTTGATGTAACAATTTAATCACGGGAACTATAGCAGGCAGCTGCAATCACGTTCTCTCATGAAAGTCTTATTTTGGGAGGAGTCTACGTGATTCTCCGAAGTTTCTAACAATTTTCTTTGGTTACGATAAATACAGGTATTACTGAATTTAGAAATCTGCCTACACGCAACATTTCAATCTCAACTAGTTCTCTGTATTTTTAACTTTCATAAAAATCTAAAATCCCTTCGTAAATTAGTTAAGGCTTTACCTTAATAATGATTTGTCAATACTTCGAAATGGCTTATCCTTTATTAAAATACATAGATCAATCAAAACTCAACACTATTTATAATATAATTCATATGCGTAATATATATATTTTTTATCATTTAAATTTTTTTTAAAGATTGAAACAGTATGAAACAGTAGTAATAAACAGAATATGCTAAAAGTTAGTGTTTGTTAATAAAAATGAACATTAGATTTATTTAAATGAAAAATCTTTTTTAAATTGTAAACTTTAGCCTTTTTTAAAAATATTATTTAAATTTTGTAAGTAGTCATTTAAACAAGATTTTTTTTTTAGTTAAAGAATAAATAACGAAAATAACATAGTTTCTGTTCAATAACTCTAATTTTATGTGCACAAACAAAATGAGATGGCTGGTGACGATAAAATATAAGAAAATTCCACGAATGCAAATTATAAAAAAATATGAATGCGTTTTCATTTTATGTATTGTGAAGGCAGAAGACTATTTTCTGTATGCGCATGCGCTTCAGTTCTAAGTATGCCCCAGCAAGTGATTTTCTCTAGAATGAAGCGAGAGTTAGCTGGAGAAACATCAGACAAGGGGTAGATTTTAAACTCTTCAGTCTTACTCCACGTGCTCTTTGTTTTCTATATGGATGTTGTCCCGGGAACTTTCTTTTTACTGTTATCTACGGCTGTCGGTACGTAAAAATTACATTAAAATTTCAATTTATTTTATAAAGATATGATTACTTTGATTTACAAGCATTCGCTGTTCTATTTTTCTTTAATCTGTTGATGAAAGTTTATCATTATATTTTGAAGAAATATTTTCAGAAACTAAATTTCTGTAAGAGTGTAAGAGTTAAAACTTTTAAAAGAAAATTTGATGCTTTTGCTTTCATTTTATTGTATTTAGTGCTAATTATAATTAGAAGCAATAAATAATAATATTATTAAGAAAAGAAAGTTTGCGATATTTTGAGGGATTGCTTTCTGTGCTGAAAAAAAGCGATGGTATGTACTGGCGTGTAGAATTGACATCCTCTCTCTCTTAAAAAAGAAAAAAAAAAAAAAAAAGAAAAAAAAAAACCTTTTTTTTTTTTTGAAAATTTTTTACTTTTTAAAACCGAAAATTTCTATTTTTAAAACAAATGCGAGCAAAGCGTCATACAAAAAAAAAAAAAAAATCTTGGTAATAATTATTATACTGATGCTTGCTACACTGATCAGGTATATTTGTATTGAATATTAGCGCCCAGATTTTTGTCACCTTGCCTTTCTTCGGATTCGAACTTAGGTACTTTTCATTTGAGTATAAATGCTCTGTGCCCTACACTAACTAGTCAGTTAAGAAAATTTAACTACTACCAACGATTTGATTATGAGCTACAAGACCAATTACAAAAATTTAACTCGAATTTTTCCGTTTTTCCTTAATTGAAAAGGAACATTTCCGCCGGTCTGTCTTCAGAGGAAATTTTCCGTTTTTAACATTCAAAGACTAAGGATAAAACAAAAATGTTCTGCTTTTTCAGGGAAAATATCCAATTTTCAATCAAAATAGAAACTTTCTATTAGAAAACGAAAAATTTTAACATAAAATCATTCATATATATACAGATTTGTTTAAACTGTACCCCTTATACTTTACTCCTATAATCTTATATCTAGGCTATCTTAACATAATAATTATTCATGACTTTAAGAAGAATAAAGACATTTTAACGACATTTTCAAGACTTACCTATAATTTTAAACGTAACAAGTGCATAATCGCTTCATTTTTAAAGAGTATTACTTTTCAAATAAAACTATGATAATGTTGTTTTCATTCTATTTTATTTAGGGCTAATTTTACGATTACACTAACAGTGTTGCCAGCGGGCTACTTTTTTAAAATTCAGATTTGATGATTGGCACCAATTTTTTGAAATGGTAAAATTCCCCTTCTTTTCATCTTGATAAATATAACATGAAATATTTTGAATTTTACTATTTCAAAAAATTGGTGTGAAGCAAGAAATCTCAATTTAAAAAAGTAGCCGTCTGGCAACATTGTACACTAATTTAAAAAAAAAAAAATCAAAACTTTTCTCAAATTAAAATGTTTTGTTATGATCTTTATTAACATATCTTCGGGACCGACGTCTTTTACGCAAATTTCATTCAGTTGGCACCAGTTTTTTCTAAAACATTACTTTAAATGACGTAATCTCAAAAATGCTTTAATTAAAAATGATAAATATAACTTTTTCTTATTACTGGTACAAGAAAAAAATTCTGTATGTGCTTTGTGAAGGTGCACATATGCATATATGGGTTAATAAAATGTACTCAAGCTTTTATTTTACTGTTGAAAGTATTTATTATTGTCTAAAAGAAATATTTTAAAACTTTTTTTACATCTTTATAACGTTTTGCTTTGAAAATTTTAAATATTTGCTTGATCTGAGTATAGTTTTTAGATTAAAGATCAATTGTATTGCATAATTTACTCAACATTCTTTTCATTTAATGATTGTTTTGTTTTTATGCCAATTAAAAGAAGTGGATTTTTTGCCTACTATGCATTTAAAATAGGCACACTGTGCTGTTACAGAACTGAAACAAGATTTCTTGGAATAATTTATTATTTTCTATTTGAAAAGAGCAATGAAATATTATTAAAGATTGTTTCTAAATTTATGCAGGTAATATTATGCATATGGATAAACAATTATTGAATAGGAAATCAAAGTTTGAACTAACTCGTTCAGTCGAAAATACCGATTATTTCAAAGCATACTGAAATTGATTTTTTCCCTCAACTTTAGTAATAATGAAGAATGAGGTTTTAATCAGATTATCTTTGCGTTGTATGAAATCTGATGATATCGCGGAAGGTTTTGGATGTGCATTGACGTGTAATAGCGTTAATAACGTCTTATATACTATTAGCTACTTTTGAATTGTGCAGCATTTAGATCAGTGTTGCTTGGATGCAAATGATAGATATTATCATTATTTCTTGTGATACCTTGGTATTTTACAGAAAGCAAAGTCTGTCTGATGAAAATATTTTCACAATATCTTCATTGTTATTAAAGTTATGCACAAAAATTCGGTTAGGATTGAAACACTCTGCATTTTTGTCATAATAGTTGATTAAAACAAAACAAAAATTATTTGTATTTATGTGTACTACATAGTTGCCAATTTCTAGGCTTTTTAACACCTTGCGGCGCGATGGTTTCATAGATATACTACTTAATTTTAATTCTCAAACACAACACTGACACCGGAATTTTGTTTAAAAAAATTACGGTTTATTGAATGCGTGAAATATAGCGTTTTCTTATTTACAAATAAAGTTGTTTTCAAATTCCGGTGTCAGTCATTTATTTCAACACTTAAGCAATGAATTTGTCCTGCGTCGCAAAGGGTTAATACAATTTTTTAATCGAAATCTTTCTTTTATTTAACTACCAAAATTCTGCGGTTATGATTTAGTATAATATCACTCATGATAGCTTATTCAACTAGTTAAGAAACCTCTATATATACTTTTTTATCGATAGATATTTGGTTTTTGAATGAATATTACTTTCAACAACAAATTTCAGCAATTTTAATGCTCTCGTACACGAAAGCCTCAGTCAGTAGCATTCAGCAATCTCCATCTTGTATCTTATACATTGTTTTCAAATACTTTGATACGTTTATTTATTTATTTATTTATTTAGTTATTTTAATTTAAAAACTGTTTACATTTTATAATGTGAGTATTGTTTATGTTTTATCTGTATTACTTCATTTGTTTTTTTTTATATTTTTTGGTTTGTTTTTTTATATTTTTTGGTTTTATACTGTTGAAAACACGAGTAACTCAAATGTTCCTAAAAAAACTAAGCATTTAGAATGAGTATACAGATCTTTTCCTTGCAGATACTATCAATAATAATAATAATAACTATTATTATTGTTATTGTTTTACAATTTTAATATTAATATTGTTATTATTATTGTTTTCGTTGTTATATTATACTTTGTTTATACTTTTTATCCTGCTAAAATTTTTAGAAAGTGTATTATTTTAATTAAATTGCTGATAATCTTTAGGCAGTCTGCGAACTATAAATGAAATTTTTTAATTTACTACATGAATAAATTTTTCAAAAATTTTCTCTTTTCACTAATTAGATTTTCATTTTATTTTTGACGTTTTTTTGCTTCATCCTCATCTTCTTCTTCTTCTTTTCTTTTTTTTAACTTTTCCTATTATCAGTAACTTTTTTTTAAATCCTATAAGTAACTTTTATTTCTATGAGACTTTCACATTAATAATTTTCGAAAGGATTTTTCAATATTTTTTTTCTTCATATACCCGGTTAGAGTCCGGCTCGGGTCGAATTGTATCCGACTCGAACCCGCAAATTCCATTTAAATAAACCCCCAACCCGACTCGAACCCGCAAAAATAGTTTTCGGCAATTCGGAACCTGGCCCGAACCCGATGTATTTCAACTCGCACCCAACACGAATCCGCTATATTTCAACCCGCAATCCGACCCGAACCAGCTATGAAAGGAAAGTAAATCATGTTTTAATGCTATTATAGAAAATAATCTACAATTGCATACATAAGTCCTCTTGTATGTTATAATAATGTACAAATCTATATCTTTAATAACCGAATATAGTAAAACCTCTGAATAGCGGACACCTCGGAACCATTGAAGGGAGTCAAACATCAGGTCAAGTTATCCCAGGAATGCAAATGTTGCGTCCCACATGGCTGATTATTAGCAGTAAACTTTTAAAGTATTCTTCACTTTATTTGCTGACAGAATTTCTAAAATGTAATAAGGCGACAAATACTATTAAAATTTAGAGGTTAAAAACAGCTATTTGTTGCACAGCGCTTGCACCCCTGACTTATTCCGAATTTTAATTTTTCGGCTCTAAATGATTCTAATTTTCTTTCTGTTGGTCGAGTTCACATTAGATGAATTCTTGTGGATTTTGCCACTCAGTTTGTTGGGATTTTCACGAAAATTCTTAGCACAAATATGTTTTAAATGATAATAAATATGTATTTGAATACAAATGCGTACATATTCCATTTATTGCATGAGAAATAACACACACATATATATATATGTGTGTGTGTGTAAGAAATACGATCATAAATTATTCTTTCTTTAAAAACCACTTTTTTTTTTTTGAAACATGAAAAACATTATAAGCATTTCGTTTTTGATTCTGTGATTTTCGTATTTTTGTTTTGACTGAACGAATATATATCATAACCTCTTAAGCGTTTCTAATGATTGTGAAAAACGTACTTTTTTTTTTACTTCAAAGGCCTCAAAACCAGTTCAACATAAGATTTCACGTTTAGAGAAAGGAAAACACGTTGTTTGCTTTGAATTTATTTTTAAAATATGTGTTATTTTAATTTATTCGAGAAAATATGAATTTTAACCTTAAAATTTTTAAACAAAAATTTATTTCTAGAAGCTTTAAATATTCGAATCCAAAATTACAGCTTATTCCACTAAGTAGAAAACTGGGGTTTTGACAAAATAACTGCCTGCACTGCAATTTCTTTAGCAACGATTAAAAATTAATTTTTCATCAGGAGCTTCAAACTTTAAATCTACATAATTCATAAACTTGACCGAATGACATTTTATTTGGTATTCCAACGATAAAATTTACCGAATAATCCAAATGTGGCGTAAAAATTATCTGACAGAAACGCACATTTTAATGTTTATATAATGTCAATATGTAGACGACCCCTGAAGAAAATCTCACTGTAATAAGATTGTATGAAATTAATAATATGAAGCTTTGATATAGACAGATTGCGTCTATGGTTTTTAGAAACGGAATAATGACCATCGCTATGTTATTTTAAAACATATTAAATAATATAAGTATTATTATATAAGAAAAAAAAATAGATAGATTACTACTGTTTCAGTTTTCAGAAAAATGGAAGCCAGAATCGGGTCTAGCTTTGTTTCTTGAAAATCATTAGCCTGAGGAAAGAAATCGTTATCAATTGCTTCCAAAAACTATAGTTATATACTTTCTAATTATATCCAGGAAAAAGAAAGCCCCTTCTGTATTTTTCCTTTTTAATGTATTCTACTTTTATATTTTTTAATTAGTTTTTTTACTTTTTTCCCTTAGTTCAATTGATAAAAAATGAAAACTAGAAGTTTTTCAGGATCGAATTAATTACTTAGATAAGAGATTACATAAAAAAAATTAAATATATTTGTTTAGCTCATTCGATATATTTCATTCACTAAAATCAGATAATTTCTGGTTTGTAATTCGCAGATCAAAGATGTTCAGAATTCAGGTGCGAGAATTTGATTAAGTCACATATGTACGCATAGAGGATAAGTTACATTCTATTAAATAATTTCTAGATCTAACACGTTTGGTCCGCGCAGATTATACTGCGGAAATTACAGTAATTCATAACTGTTTAGAATTCTTTACTGGTGGAGCCGCGTTAAATGATATGGGGTATCGTAGGTCCGATTCATTTCTGTATATCTGATACCGAAGCTAGATCCTGTCAAAAATGTAAAGTGTTTTACTTCATCCCTAAAATAGTAATTGTTCAGAATTTAAACAAGAATAAATATACTTTAGCGTCATTTTCGAGAGACTTATTTTACTTGAAACACAATACATAGCTACGAACTTTTAAGCTTCTCTCACACCACTAAAATTTAATCGAAATCTTTAACTTAAATAATCGCAAATTTCGGCAATTTAATAATACAAAATTTACTGTTAAATTTCAGTGGTAAGAAAAAAGCGTAAAAGTTGGTAGCTGTAACAACAACATTAGGAAAAGACTGGAAGTGTACAGTATTTCGATCAGTGAGCATAAGCGCCGACTTAGTGAAGAGGACAAGAGAATATCAGGCAAACTTCTACCAATAATTGTAAAATTTTATTTTTGTTTTAATTAATCACAGTGACAGCAAACAACTCTTTCAAAATTAATATTTGCATGTTTACTAATTTCATCCTCGTGAAGTCGGCGCCTATGTCAGTAAAACCGTATGCAATGTCAATTACCGGGTGTCCCAAAAATTACTGATGGATTTTAAAATTCAATAACTTGCAAACGGTGACAACTATTTAAAAAAATTGCAGGAGGGTTATGTATAATGTCAGGAATTTTTTTGCTGTAATTTTTTATTTTAGCTCGCTTCTCAAATAATAGGTGGCGCTGACGGCGTTTGAAGGCCAGGTGATCAGTGCTATGTGAAGCGTCGACCTGGCCTTCAATCGCCGTCAGCGCCACCTATTGTTTGAGATGCGAACTAAAATAAAAAATTACGGTAAAAAAACTCCTGACATTATACATAACCCTCCTGCAAAAATTTTTTAAATAGCTGTCACCGTTTGCAAGTTATTGAATTTTAAAATCCACCAGTCATTTTGGGACACCCGGTATATTCGGAAATTTAGAGTGCTTAGTCCAATGTCATTTGGGTGCGGATAGTGCCCATTTACAAAATTTTTCGAGAGATATCAATACTTTTTACACAAAAATTCGTAATCCTGTTGCGAATTTTCGTAAAATATTTCTATTAGTATTAATTATAAATGAAAATCGTTTGGAGTTTGACAAGCACTACATTTGAATAAATATATGGTTTACCACCCTGGTTTCCTCTTTAAAAATTAGTGTGCCAGAATAGCGTACTTTAACATTCCGTAAATTTTTTCTATTATTATTTATATCATCCTATACAAAATACCCATACTCATCTGTATCCAATGGCTAATTCCTAAATCGTTAATCATAGACATATAGTTCCAATTACAAAAATCTTTTAAATTTGGTAAAGAAGTATTATGTAAATAAATAATGAATAATCCATTTAATTTTAAACCAATGATGAGATATGATATCTGTTTAATAATTTTTATTAAAAAAATAATAAAATAAAAAACAAAATTGAAATTTAACAAATCACAACGACTATTTGGAAAATGATATTTTCAAAGACTAAAATTTTAAAGACTCGTAAATAATTTCTATTTTTAAATTAATAATAATAATAAACATTATTTTTATGATAATCATAACGAGTCCTATATTACGTACGCCATGCATTAAACATCAATATCCCTAGACCAATGATAAAAAAACAGTACTTTATAGATATACAAGTTTAACTGTTTAAAATGTGCATTTTTATTGATTGAAGTTAATCAGAGTGACTTCTGAACTATTACGTACGACAAGGATTAAACATTAATATACCTGAACCCATCATATAGAAATTTTAAGTGAAATTTCAGTTTTACAATTTTCGGAACTGCAAATATTTTATTTTCTAAACATCGCACATTTTTAATTTTTACACCGTTGCGTAAAGAAAAAAATGCACTTTTAAATGAAATTTTTAAAAACATGTATCTAAATTTGTTTTTGAGTTATTATTATTATTATTATTATTATTATTATTATTATTATTATTATTATTATTATTATTATTATTTGTAGTTTAATACTTTTTTGTCATTGTGGCAACAGAAGTATTCCATTTTTGGACTTTAAACGTGGACCAACCAGAAAACGAATAAAATAAAAAAACAGAGGTGTTCCATTTCTGCACATTAAGCATGGATCAATCAATAAACGAATAAAATAAGTTGGGGAATTCAAAAAATAAAAAGATTCAGATATACTTAAGGTTTACCAATTCTCAACCGTAAACAATAACTATTTTCCAAATAGTTAAAGAGTGAATGGGGCCAATTAAAACATTTCTGAAAAATTACTTATTATTATTATTAACTACTTTAAATTTTTTTAGAAATTTAAATTTTTATACTGTCCCATAGTCCTTTAGGCGACATTTAGAAACATTTCCTGTTACAATAAAAGGAAAGACAAGAAATCTTCCGTTCATCTAATACTAAAACTGACCGAGTTATAAAACTTTGAAATGCATGACTTATACCACTTTTCTGCACTGAAAACCGATAAGTTAGGCCGTGTATTCAGGGATGGCATACTAACTACTTGAAGTATTCGAAGAACTTATTTCACGTGCATCTGCGTTTTAGAAGAAACCGTACACTCTAAAAAATAAATGTGTAAATTAGCTAATTTTACCCGAATATATGTGTAAATTTCTAAAATTACACACCTGTCGTAAAATTTACACATTTTTTTCTGAAATTTACCTGTTTATATGTGTATTTAGGATGTGAAAGTAAGTGTGTAATTTTTTATCAGTTGAAAAACTCAAACAAGTGTGTAAATGTCTAGAAATGCTTGGATTTACACTTATTTATGTGTTAGTCTAATTTAAACTTAATTATAAGTACACACATAAGTGAGTAATTTTTTACAAATGCATACTTGTCATAAAATTTACACATTTTGAACAAAAAATTACCTTTTTTTATGTGTACCTAGCATGTGAAATCAAATGTGCAATTTGTTATCGCTTGATTAACTCATACAGATGTGTATATGTAGAAAAGTACTTGCATTTACACGAATGAAAGTGTTAATCATAATTAAGGATCAACTGAATCAACGATTTTTAAGATCAAAACAGAAACTGAAACCGAATTTTGGTACTCATCCTATTTTCGGCCGAAAACGAAAACGATAAAAAAAATTTAAGTGATTAATACATACAAAATGATACAAAATTAGGTCCGTTCGTAATTATGTATGTATATAAGACCGATTGTCGTTGTTCAGTCCATTCATTCGTCTGTCTGTCCGTCTGTCCGCATATAATAGAGCAAAAACTATCCAACCGAATCGTTTGAAATTTAAAATATAAAATTTTTCCATAATTTTGTCGAGTTTTTCAAATTTTATGAAAATCGGATGTATAGTTTGATTACAGGGATAATCAAAAGTATTACGTTACATTACCGTCAATGAGAAAAAAATGTTTCAAGTTCATTTTAATGGTGTTACAGCATTCCAAACAGGAAAAAAATTATATACATTTACCGAAGCGTATTAAAATATACATTCGGTGCAATATATGGTGAAAAAACGTTTATTATTCATTTACAGAGCTACACAAAAGAATTCCGTCACATAATGATATATGGGAAAACATTGTTTTCTGCGTATTTCAATCATGTTAAATTAGTTCGTATATAATTAAGTTGATATACGTTGCTCAGTTTTATTGCAAGTTACTTCTTTAATAATAGAAAGCGCTAACAGTATTTACAAGCACTCACAAAAGATTTCGGATACTATACTGCACCAGAACTACTACTCTACGTTACAGATTTTTGCTAGAAGTGCACTTTTAGTTGTGATATGAGTTTTTAAGTGTAACCATATTTTTGCATATTACTTTGTGTATATAAATGCTGTAAATCATATACAGGGTAACACAAAAGAATCTGTAAGAGTTACAGAGTAAAAATGAAAATAGCAGTTGTTTTCGAATCAGTTACGCATTTTCACGGTATCCCATGATAAGTAATGATTCTAGGTTTGCGATCTTGATTGCGTCCTATTTAAGAAGAGGTCCTATTATTTTCGTGTTACTGAATTGGAGATATATAATCGTATCAAATTTTATATTCATGCATTTTAGCATAAGAATTTAACAGCTAATGTATTAAGCTCAGAATATTTATAAAATTAATTGTAGTACGAACGCAGCTCATTTGCCACGTTTGACGCGCAATTTCCAATTTGTTAATGATGCTACACGCTTTCGAATATAATACAATCTATATGTATCTAAGAAGTGTATGATAAAATATACGTTCTGCACAATCGGTGGTGCAAAGAATATTCATTATTAATTTCCAGGGCCACACACGAGTATTCCATTACATAATATTATAGGGGAGATACCGTTCGGGGCGCGTTATAATACGATTAAACTATTTCACATTTTATGTACGTTGTTGAGGTTTATTATAAGTTACTTCCTGTATAATACAAAGCAGGGATGTAGTGGAGGGTATACGCGGGTACACGCCGTATACCCTTTGGATTTTTTTAAGGAACTCGGTATACCCTCTGTTTCTCAAAAGAGCTACAGTGTATACACTCTAGGGTATACCCTCTGTTTTATGCATATACCCTTTGCTTTTTTTACGACTACACCGCTGACAGAAAGCAGATAGTATTTACAGGGACACACCGAAGATTTCGGCCACTATACTGTATCCGAAATACTGTATCCATTACAGCAAAAACTGAATATTTTTAGAACTTTGTCATAGCACGAACGCATCTCATTTGCTACGTTTAAAATGCAATTTCCAGCTTGTTATAAATTAATTATTGACATATAGAATCACATTTTTAACACACAAATATATATATATGCATGCGTATGTATAAGGTTCAAATAAAATGAAAACGTATTCCACGTATTAGTTCTTGAGATAGAGTGCCAACAAAATTTATATCACATAGAGACAGACAGAGTCACAGACATACAAACAAACATTTTATAAAAACATTTTTAACCTTATAAAATGTGTAAAATCCATTAAAAACAAGAATTCGAAAATTTTCACGAATCTTGTATTTTTTTCTTGCAAAAATAGAAGAGTGTAAAAATGTTTCAGGTTCAGGTATATATGTCAGTTTATCTTTTACGGTGAGTTTTTGTCAACGATCAGCTGTCGTTAACAAAACCCACTTCTGCGACACTTATACTTCTGTGGTTTCAAAAAGGAAAAAAAAAATATTAAGCCTGCTGTTTTGAACGAACAGGTGATAAACTTGAAAGTTTAGTAATGTAAGCATTTTTTGCTTTATAATTTTTGCATGCGCATATGCCATGTGCAATAGGGAAAACTCGCAGACGATTTTTTAATTAAAGACAGTAAAGTTTATTTGTTGATCTTTGGAATACACAGAGAACGAGAACATTTTGTTTGTAAAAATAGCCGTTTATGTACGTATAGTCCGTCTAAGTTTAAAAATTTAAGCAAAAAATATTACAAGAGTATCGCAAAATTCTGTGTTTCATACAAAATACGTCCAAGAAAGTTTACAAATGCTGTTGGTATGTGTAAAATAGATTCATGCCACTGCTTTTGTAATTAATATTGGACTATTTGTTTTCTACAAATGATTCTATGGATTACCATCAAAAAATGAAGAAATATGTCGATGGAAAATAGGTATGAAAAATATTTTTTCTGTTTGCTTTTCTTTAAATTACAATGATTTTGTTGAAATAAATAAAAATCTATGAATAATCCATATGTTTGAAGGAATGAGACTGAAATGTCATAATTATATTGTCTATTTATTTTTTTTTTTTAAATTCTAGAAGCTTTTATTATTTTATTTTGTGAATGGTTTTAATGAAAGGAATTTCAAAATATCTATACGATACACAGTATCAGAAAATATATGATTAACCCACGAAAAAAGAAATAAAAGATAAACAGTGCACAAAAATTACAATAATGCATACAAACCACAGTTAAAATTCATTAGCTTTTATTCTATATATTTTTTAAATGTTTCGAGATTTTTACGAATTTAGATCTAATAAAACAAGTTTACAAACCAATTTCTAAATTTTATCGCATTCATTTGGATTTTACTTAGGGTGTTAACTATTTTAAAAAGTGGATTTAAGCTAGCGATTAAATCATTATTTTAATCAAAAATTTGAAATAAAAATCAATTATTTAAATCAAAATTGATTTAAATCTAATTGTTCTAAATGACACAAACGTATTAAAATCTAAGATTAATGTAATTTGGAAAGTGTATTAAAATTAATGTAATTTGGAATACTGTATACAGTACACCAAAATCTGATAAAAAAGCTTTAAATAATAGTTTCTAATCTTAATTTCTGAGTCCTGTGAAACATTAAATACAATAACTTTGTTAAGGCATAAAAGATATTTCATTTAAATATTATATTTAAATCTAAATCTAATATAATTTGTGATGTCATAATTTCCTTTAAGTAATTAAATTGTTTATTCTTTTATATGAAATAAGCATTTAAAGTATGCTAAATTTCGGCTATATATATATATATATATATTAGTATGCACATACATTGTGTAATGTATGATTTATGCTATTAACAGTAATTTTTGTTACTACAAATGCAAAATGAGCTACCAATAATATTTGTTAGTTATGTTGGTTATGCCATATTGAAATTACTTATTTGCTGTTTTTATTAATTCTGTTGATTACTGTTTCATTTTGGCTATTTGTTAAGGCTGCAACACTTTGCCCCTTTTGAAATTAACAAAATGCACCCTACCTTTTAAAAAATAGTGAAATATAGCCAGATCTTTTTTGAAATAAATCCCTCCATACCGCAGTACTTCTAAATATGTGCACCCAAGACTTAACAAAAATGATAGAACTTTATTTCTTGGAAAAAAGCAGGATATTATTAAAACATGTTATTTAATTGTATTTTTCAATTCGTGATTTATAGAAATATTGAAAATTAATGATTTTTATATTTATCATACTAAAAAATTATGTACTTATTTTTATTGCTACTAAGCACATTAGTAATATATTTTCTTATGTAATAGTGCCTTTTTTTTAGAACAAGCATTCTGCCCCTTTTTTTTTTAGAATAAATATTAAATACTGAATTATCGTTTATTAATTTAAGCATTACAATATGCATTATATACCTAATTAAAGATTGTAATCAATTTAAAATTAAATGCAGCAACTGATAATTTTAATAAATGTAAAATCATTATTTTTTAATATAGTTTTACATAATTATTGCAAAATATTAATGTATATAACTTTATAGTATTATATTAATTAATGAAATTACTAATTTACAGTTTTTATAATTTTTGTAGTTACTAAATAATAATTAAATTTTATTGATTAAAGTGCAAAAACATAGATTATGTTAGTAAATAAAAGTCTAATTTTTTAGAAACCTAGAATCTATTAATCTTAGAAACCTAGGCTAAACCTACATCTATTCAATATTTCAATGCTGGAAAAAAAAATCCGATTCAAATAAAAAGAAATATGATTTAAATACAAAAATTCGATCTTTATTATTATTGCTTTTTAAATCATGATTTTTTACACCCTATTTTTACGGAATTTTAAACTAATTTTTGTTGGCCGATCCGACGGGGGAACTGTCTGGTAGGCGGAGTGTTAAAATAAGTTTTGTTATTTATAACTATCCTCCATTCTTGTAAATAAAATATTAATGATAATATACCAAAGTGTGATTTTATTTTATGTATGGTCTGCAATTTTATACTTCATTCACATAAAAAAAAAGTTATTAACTGTGTATTCCTACTTTGTTTTTAGCTGTGTCTGGTAAAAATAAGTACGGTTATATGAATTTCTAACAGACAATTATATGGAAAAAAAATTATCACATTTCATTTAAAGCCACTATAGTAAATTCTTATAAATCCGCTTGTATTATTTTATGACGATATCAGAGTGATATTGGCCCTGGCAACATAGATTCTTGGAAAATTGTGCAAAAACTTTCATATAAGACCTGAAAAATGAGCTTTGTTTTAAAAAATGATAATCATAGATAGCAAGAGTTATTATTTTTAAATGTACAATTTTATAAATAAAAATGTAATTTTCGCAATGAATGATTAAAATTATTTTTTAATAACTAAATTTTTTAAAGTTTGAATTTTGCTTCAGTCAGATCATAATGTAAAGTGAATTACACCTTTGTATCTCCGTGTTACATAACTGCGATGTACACTAAAGTCAAAATGACCAGCGAGCATTAAGGGTGCATTCGAAAACATTTTTTTCACCTTCAACAGTTCGAAATTTTCTGATACAATTTCAGACTCACTTTTAGAAGTAAAAACACGAAACTTTCTGATTTGACTTTAAAAGAGAACTATAAGATGTCGCGTGATTTTATTTTTTGTTAAATTCATTAGAATTAGATTTATAAACTATTATTTCCCCAGTATGACTCTTTTTTTCGTTCCCAGATCTCCCGCTTCGGAAAATTCGGTTTAAAACGTTGACTTTAACAGCATTTTTTTGCAATATTTTCTGCATTTATCAAAAAATTGAAAAGCACGGGACCTAATATACCTTCCAAATAAGAGAATTTGCCAGTTTGATGCGCTTGAGAGAAAAAACGAATTTAAAAATAAATCAGAAAAAAGGTAATTTGTATTGAAATACACCCTTAATCGGGGGTCTTATTTATTACTGCTATCATCCATCATAGCATTTTTGCCACATATGTTCTTAAAATTCTCAACATACGACGATACTGAGTTTGATCACATGAGCAGTTTTAGATCATTATTGCTAAAATGAATTTTGAATTTTGATAGCCCAGAACAGATTTTTTTTTCAAAGGTAAGTTCATTTATTTTACAATTTAACACTTGAAAATTATAATATGGATGAGAAGTGTGTTATTTTCTGCTTATTACAAATTTGGAAAAAATAATTTATTATTTTTGTGTTTTAAATCATTTCTTCATGTTTAAAACATATGTAACATAAGAGTAAATATTTGCAGTTTTAACATTATATAGCATTTAAAATAATTATTCGGTTTAAATACTATCTATTTCAGCGTGTTTATAATATATTTTGCTATAAAACTTCGAGTTTTTATTATTTTACATGCTATACATTTCTTATTTCATTTTATACCGATGACAAAAGACAGCTTTTCATAGATTTCAATTCATGGTTTTTCGTTTGTGATTTTTAAATTGAAGACTTTTTGTAAGCGTATTGCATTCAAAAACTACAAGAAAAATAAATAAAAACTCTAAAAAAAATGTCATTTGATGTGAGAAGAAATAGTTTTTTTAACCTAGTCCGAAAAATTCAAATGTTTACACCAAATCCAATTACAGACACAGAAGCAATTATAACTTTTTTTCAGATAAATTTTTATAAAATTAAAACGCGTCCCAAACAATGTTTCCTTCTTTACCATAATGTAATGTAATATTTTAGTATGGCCCTGTAAATTAATAAAAACTATTCTCTGTACTACAGATTATACAGAATTTATATTGTAGTATATACTTCATAGATGCAAGTCAATTTTATTATGTTCGAAAACGTGTAACATTATTAAAAGGCACTTGAAACTATTTTTATACATGGGCCGTTATGCAAGGGAACGCTTTTGACTGTCTCTATAATTGAATTATGCATCTCATTTTCATAAAAATTGAAATGACTTGATAAAATTATGCAAGAGTTATGTATTTTAAATTTCAAACAATTCGGATTAAGTAGTTTTTGCGTTGTTATATGCGAACGGACAGATAGACAGACGGACGGATTGAATGACAACTATAGTTATTACGTATTTACATAATTACGATCGCGTACTTAGAAACAAGTCAAGCATACGAATTTGTTCTTCATGTAATTTTGTTTTGCTATTTTAAAAACTTTTTCGCAGTTTACACATCAAAGAATAAGGTAAATCTTTGTACACAAAAACCTATGTATTTTAAATATTACACAAAAATGTATTTTCCATGTTACATAGACATATGTGTAAAAACAGAATATTACACAAAAATCTGTGCATTCTGTACATAACACAAAAACATGTGTATTTTGCATATTACACAACATTGTAGGTATTTTCCTATTGCACAAAAATATATGTAAAAAAAGAGTATTACACATATGTATGTGTAAAAATAGTGCTCAGAAATATGTGTATTTCAGTGCAATTCACACATTAAAGTGTGTATTTCAAGAGTTATCAGATAACTTTTACACATTTGGACTTATCATCAAATTACACATTAAAATGTGTATTCTGAAATTTACACATTTGGCGCAATTTACACACAAATTTACACACATAGACATGTCGTTTTTGTATCATCGATTTACACATTTTTGTGTGTAAATTTACACATTTTTTTTTAGAGTGTATAAGCAATACGATTGAGTTAACTTTTATTTATTAAGTTTGAGATCGGCTAAAACAATTGTATTTGAATACATATTTTATTTTGCAAGAATTTGAGACAATTTCTTTTCATTGATTTCTTTTATCAAAAATTATATTTATAAGGGCTTTATTTAAATTTAAACGATGATATGTATATTTTACCAGTTCAAAATTTGTACTCGAACTTTAACGCAATTTAAAATATCTTATCAAGGTTAAATTTTATCTACTGACATAAATTCAATGAAAATCTATAATTTTTAGACTTATAGATTTAAGATAGAATAGGTTACCACTTATACTTACTTTACAGGAGAATTCAAAAATTTCGGATACATTACCGCCAAAACGTTTTTTAAAAAGTTTCAGATTAGATAACACAAGACTGCAATAGTTGTGTTTTCAAATTTTTATAATTGAAATATGTTTTTAGCACTGAATCCCAAAATCGCCTTAATTTTTACGTATACTATGTCAGGTTTTTTCGCAAATAATACATTTCAAAGTTAAAAAAAAAAAAAAAAATCTGGTGCTATAAAATAGAGGAGGTAGTTGTGTTCATTAATTTGTGTTAATTGATTTTTATGTTATTTTTAACACTGAATCTGGAAATGACCTTCATTTTTAACCATCACGCTAAAAGTTTTCACAAATTGTAAAGGTCTAAGTTAAAATATAGCGAATATCTGATACTATAAAACAAATGTAAAACTTTTTTTTAATTACATTTTATTTCATTCAATAATTTATCCATTTTTTGGGTCTTATACAGCGATTCTTACAGCTAAACAACTCAGGGGTCAGATCAGATAGGGGAAGGGTTCAGTATGAACTTTGAATGTACGAGTCGCAAAAAAAAAATCCAAACGTGATGGTTAAAAATGAAGTTAGTCTATAGGCGTCATGGATAAAAAATACATAAAAGTGTGTATTCAAAAGTTAAAAACGCAATAGTCACCTCTATTTTATTATATCTAATTTTCACTATTTTTTGTTCTTTTAAGTTAAAAATTCACGATTTTGCATAAAATCTTTACGGGTTGGTAAAAAAAATAAAGATCAGTTTTGGATTCAGTGCTACAACATAAAAAAAAAAAAAAAAAAAAAAAAAAAAATATTATCAAAAATATAAAAAACCTAACTCAATTATAATTTTCCTGGCTAGTGTAATCTAACAAAATTTTAAAATATGTATCATTTAGTAAAAAAATAATTATGTTGTTTTTCATAATTTAATTAAAATTTTATTTTTTCCTCTTATATGTTTAGTACAAATTGTATATTTTGCATTAATATGTCAGAATGATTATAAATTTACAATTTGTATTGTAATGTTAATTTTACTGTCAAGCATTTCTTAAAATGTATCTGAGAATTTTTTATATATCTACTAAATTTTTGAATGACCCCTATTTCGCAGCAAAAAGTATGCTTCAACTTTAAACAGCTATTATTCGACGAGCTTTAATTGCAGAAGAATGGCAGGGTTCGCACACTCCTTATATTTTGCAAGGACTCTGACACCACTATTAATGATAAGAAAATTTATATATAATTTTTAAGATACAGAATTCGCAACCACCTCCTCGTTTCGCAATTTTCGCAAGATTTTTCTGTTCTGAAATACATTGAAAATACTGTAAAGATTTAGTGGTAGAGCTGTGCGAACCCTGAATGGGACTTTTTTTTTAAGATCTTACACGTCAGTGTAATAGAATATTTTTACTGAATATCACTTACAGAACCGGTGGACTGTATAAAAATTTACATTTCGTATTTTTTAAAGAGATGTTTTAATTGATCCAAATCCCTTTTAAAGTACTTTCATATATTACGTACGTCATGGGCAACTTTTTTACTCCATTTAAAACCTTTTTGCTACCGAAACTATATGTCTATGACTGACGGTTTAGGAATCAGCCATTGGGCAATGTTTGTGAGTTGATACTCTGTGCAATTATTCTGAGAAAACCTAAATAGGTATTATTTTATGCTTAATTTAACAGGGTTCGCGCACTCCTTATATTTTATACGGACTCTGACACCACTATTAATGATAAGAAAATTTATATATAATTTTTAAGATACAGAATTCGCAACCACCTCCTCGTTTCGCAATTTTCGCAAGATTTTTCTGCTCTGAAATACATTGAAAATACTGTAAAGATTTAGTGGTAGATCTGTGCGAAACCTGCTAATGTCTACTGTCAGAAAATAATTATACTTTCATTTTTAATATCAGTTTTAAATATAAGTAAAATATTGCTAATCAAATTTGCTTAAAAGTCAACAAAGAAAAATTAAATGCCGCATTAATTTATAATAACAACACTTGTTCTTTATTTTAAAAATAAATTTTAACTGCTTTTTCAAATCGAGAATATATATCTGCAGAGAAACGGAGATTAATATTTGAAGTCAGCTGTTGTTGGCATTCCTAAAAATAGCTCGTCAAACGCTCACGTTAAATTTAATAAACATTCAGCAAGACTGCCATATTTTCTTCGCACCACTTAATTCGTTAACTCAAGAAAATTCTGAATAAAATATACGCTTTTGAAAATTTCAGATGTTCTAGTAATTGTATTTGGAATATTTGATTTCAAATACCGAGTTTTTAATTTACTAGTTCTAAGTAGCTGTCCTTCAATTACAAGCTTTTTTTTTTTTTTTTTTTTCATAATTTGATAGTAAAAATGCATTTAATGTTATTCGGGGAACATATATTTAATCCTGCGTTGTGACATAAAAGTTTGTATAATACAAGAAATATTATCGTGCTTTCTAATTAAATTCTTCCAACTTTTATTCTGTCATGTAATCAATATTCTCCCTAAGCATTTCTATAGAATAGTCAGAAGTAGTCTTGAAAAGTTAGAACAATCTATAAGGAAGATTATGAGGCGTTTTAATTAGACTGGTGTTGTCCTTATGCAAATTCAAAACGCAAAGGCGTAATCCAAGGGATGAGTCAATGTAGTCCTGATCCCTCTCTGAACCTATTAAATTCCCATAAAAATGCCTTTTCCCCCTTCATGGTAATAAAAAAAAATATTGAAAGATTTTTTTTTTTTTTTTTTTTTTTACGAGAAGAGTACAGTTTCTGCCATAGGCTATATACAAAGACCTATGCCACTTTATGACATTCCCAAACTAATACTAAATCAATGGATGCATTATTAAAAAATATCATTCGCATTTTTATATTTTTAGATGATACTTCTAAAAGACTCTTAAGCGTCTCTTAAATAATTTCAAATAAAAATAAATAAATATCAGTTATCTTATTTTAAACTAGAATGCTTCAAGTGTATTCACTAAGAAACATATTTTTCTTTACGCAATAAAAGGATTGTTTATTTTATGGTTATTTCATGTTCACATTTAAATTATCTACAATAGTCCCGTGCATGTTATATCCTTTTATAGAATAGATTAACGCTGTTAAAATTGGGTGCTTTAAAATATACAAAATGCATTCATTTTTGAATACTTTCCGATCTCATAATAATTCAGAGTGCGTAACTCTTAAATTTGAGGTACGCATATACTCCTTTTTTTTTTTTTTTTTCAATGCTCATGTAAAAATAAGACTGCACGTTCCTGATTTCATTTCAAGAAATCCATGGTGAGATTTTTCTGCAAGCAGAACAGTGGAATGTGAATGTGTTGATGCGAATGAGTACGTATATACTCAATTCGCCGGTATATTCTTCCGCGCTATACAAGGCATTTCTCCAAGATGTAGTTCGTAAATTTGAAGTACACAATTTAAATGTACTTCGCTCTATACCGTTCGTTTTAGCATACACGTTCACTAAACAATTTCTATTGATATCTTTAATATGCGAATAGAGTAACAAGAGACTATATTAATATTTATTCACAAGCTTCCTTTTCAATCCAGATTGCGACCAGTGTTGCCAGTGGGCTACGTTTTAAAAATTCAGATTTCTCGATTGGCACCACTTTTTTAAAACAGTAAATTACCCTTTTTTTTTTTTTTTTTTTTTTGGCCTTAATTATCTTGACACTGAATAAGGCATATTTTATCATTTTTAAAAAGTGGTGCCAATCAAGAATCTGAATTAAAAAAAAAGTAGCCCATCTGGCAACACTGATTGCGACAAATATGTGAAAATATGTGAAAATAGCATGTACTCGCTTTTGAAGCATTTAAAAAAAAAAAAAAAAAAAAAAAAAAAAAGTAATTTAACAAATTACAAATTACCATTTAGAAAATGATATTTTCAAAGACTAAAATTTTAGACTTATAATACAGGGTTCGCACACTCCTTATATTTTGTAAGGACTCTGACACCACTATTAATGATAAGAAAATTTATATATAATTTTTAAGATACAGAATTCGCAACCACCTCCTCGTTTCGCAATTTTCGCAAGATTTTTCTGCTCTGAAATTCATTGAAAATACTGTAAAGATTTAGTGGTAGAGCTGTGTGAACCCTGTATAAATAAACTCTATATTTAAAATAATAACAATAATAAATATGATTTTATGGCAATCAAAACATGGCTTATGTGATAACACAGTCATATATTACGTACGCCATGGATTAAACATTAATATTCCTGGAACAATCATAAGCAAATTTTAAATGAAATTTCAGTTTTACAATTTTCAGTACTGTAAATTTTCTAACTTCTAAACATCGCACATTTTCAATTTTTACACTTTCATATAAGGGAAAAAATGTACTTTTAAATGCAATTTGTTTGCTAGCTGTGTGTAAATTTTTTGAGTTATTAATATGTTTTTGTAGTTTTTAATACTTTTTTGTAATTGTGGTAACGGGAAGTATTCCATGGAAGTATTCCATGTATGATCATTAAAAATGGACCAATCAGAAAAAAAATAAAATCCAGGCATCAGAAAGATATAGATATATCTCAGATATCTCTGGAACGATTAAAATCCAGACATCACAAGGATTCAGATATGTATCAGATATCTCTAGACCGAAAGCAACAACCCTTTTCCAAATGTTTATATATATATAAAAAAAACCCCGAGTTTATGGAAATTCTTATTAAGTAGATTATTTTTTAACAGTGTATGCTAAAGACTCAATATACCTGACTATTAAGTGCGGTGCGAACATTTTAAAAACTTTAAGCTGCCACACATAACAATAAAGTTTAGGAACCTCAGCAGCTCTGGAGTATCAAATTTTCCCACCCACAACCTCCGGAACTCCCTGCCTCTTTATCCCTACAGTAGCTTCAGAAATTACTCCCAGGGGGGGGGGGGGAGGTATGAAGTCAACATTCTTTGCGCTAATTTAATTCGAGTGTATGTTTATGGCTGCTTATTCTGTATGGACAAGTACAGTTAAAAAGAAGGAAAGTTGAACACTCAAACAAACAAATCAGAAGATTTTAAGCATCATTACAGCTTTAGGAAGATACTACAATTTGTGTAAATTTTATTTAAGTTTGTCAATTAAAATTACATAAAGAAAAATATAAATTTAAAATATAATTCTGCATGTAAAATTTGAGCTACGCTGCATCAACACTATTACATGAATACAATAATAAAAGTTTTATTTTGTAAAACCATGGTTAAATCGATAACAAAAAAGAAAAAAATTATCCATGAAGCATAGATTATGAAGCACTTTCCAACACATCCAGAATACTGTAACAAAACTGTACCGTTTAATAAGTTAAAAAATGATGTATAAGACAAGCAATTTGAAAAACGCATAACACACTTGAAAATCCCCGGAAAATTACCTGAATTCTTCCAGCAGCCCTAGATTTATAGATTTGTATATATACACTACATGCCTTCAGAAATTTTGGTCAGTTAGGAAAAGTATACCTCAATAGTTATTGTAACACAATCAAACTAATTGGTAATGTTATCATACGAATTGAATATTTCTAAGACAGCGAAAAAATACCTAATCTGGATTCGACTCCAAGACTGGGCATTTTTTCGCTCAGTTGGAAATATTTATTTGCATGATAAATTTACCAATTAGTTTGAATATCTTAAAAAGCTGTTTATCTAAGTATCCATCATTTACATGGAGTTCCTTTACTTACGGTTTATTCTGTTGAGCTGTCTAAGTGACAGACCAGATGTTATTACTAAAACGTTTATCTTAACGAGAAATGCTTATTGGTCGTCAGTCCAGTTAGCTTTAACGATAAAGCATTGGTCTTGTAAGTCAAGTATATGGGTTTGATTCCCAGCCTGGGTATTTTTTTAGCCCAGTTGGAAATATTTAATTCGTATAATATATACCACAGTTAAAAATTATCCTTCAGCAATTTCTGCTGATAATCAGGATGATAAATGAATTCTATTTGGAGCCCTATACACGATGTATATAATTCATACACAACAAGTAACTTGTAAAAAATTAATTACATTTAACAACGTATACAGAAATTGAAAATGCGCTTCCTGCAATTATTGCTCAAAGATAAAACTGCAACTGATTTTTTCGCACGTCCCTGTAAATGAACGGTGTGTATGTGTATTTTTGTCGGCCGATTATCTGCGCTATGGGATATAGGCCCTATGGGGTGGGTTGCCCTCCGTGGGGGTCTTTTTAAGGGAACCTAACTCGTATTTACGCAAGGTTCGAAGAAAACCATGGAAAACTTCGAACGGTTAGGCCGACGGTCGCGATTGGGTTCGAACCCAGCACCTACCGTCTACCAGTTTGGAGGTCAGAACCCCGCGGCCACTGGTGGGGCCCTGTAAATGAACGATAAATGCTATGAACGCCTTTTTTATAGTAATATCTTGTTGTGCAATTCAATGATTTATATTAATTTAAATACATTTGAAATAACATTGTGTCATTAAAATACACAGCGACCGATTTTTCCCCATTGACTATAATGCAACGGAATTCTTTTGAGTACGCCCTGTAAATGAACTATTAATGCTTACACACTTTATATTCTGTACAAAACATGCTATGGTAAATACAATTAATATAATTGTAAAAAGAAATCTGCGTATATTTACGTGAGTTAGAGCATTGACAGACAAATCGAATTTATAAACACTTTTCAACTATATTGGAATGTGCTGAAAAATAAATTATTCTAATCCAATAAAACTTTCAAATAAACCATCAAAAATTAAAAAATGCACTTACGGTGAATTAGAATTAGGTGTCAATGTGGTACAAAATTGAATATGATTTTGCAATTTCCTCTTTTCATTTCCTACATTTCTCATTTTTATGTGCTTTCCAAAATAGTTAAATATTTATTGCCGCGCTTTAACTCAAGTAAATATATAGTAATTGGAGTTTTTGTAATTGAAGTAATTGGAGTTTCCATGTAATTATGTATGTTATTAAGGTTACCATGGTAAGTTCTACAGTGAAAATGATGTGTGTGTTTATTTCTAGTCCCTTTACAGGAATACTCAAAAGAATTCTGTTGCATTGTTGTTCATGGGGGAAATGGTTGAAGCGCACTTTAATGGTTTTTCATCAATTAAACCATATTGAAATTGGCATTCAGCCTGCGGTGTACTTCAAGAGAATTACTAAAGAATATGGCATGAATAGCATTTATCGGTAATTTACAGAGTCTATGCAAAAGATTCCGATTACAGTGCGCTGCTTATCAGCAATAATTGGTGGAAATTTCGTTCTAAATTCTGGTATGTTTTTTAAAACTTAACTAATCTTTTGCATATGTCGTGGTGTATTCTATGAATCAAATATAGTATCGCACAAAAGAATTAGTGTCCATTTCCGTTTATTGGCGGAAATTTCCCAAGGAGAGTTTTCAATTGAGTTATACGTTTTCAGTCAGGGATGAGAATTATTCGTCCCAAATAATTTCTTGCTACTACAAAATTTTAATGACATTTCTTACATTATTTAATGACAGTATTAATAATAGGAATACTATTAAAATTTAATAATGAATATCAACCGTATCGGATGGAGAATTCACATACCTATACACTGTACGTGTACAGTATGTCGAATATGTTGGAAAGGGCTTAAAAATCTACGCTTGACGCATGATTTTTCTTTCTTAATTAACTCGTTTATTAAGAAAATCAGCAGAAAGTAGAAAATGATGATAAGTGATGTTTGATAAAGTTTCGAAGACTCGAAGAAAAAAAAATCTTTCAACTTGTCAGATACCTAAATAATACCTCATTACACAATTTAAAAATTCATAATTTCAACAAAACAGAAAACTACACTCAGACTACAAACATTATAAAAAGACAAGCTGAATAAAAGTTCGTATTTTTAAATAAAAAATGGAACAGATTTTCGCTAAGCAGAAAATTAATCTTGATCTTTGTATTTATGTGCAAAAGTAGTTATACCGGAAAATAAATAAATAAATGAAAAATATCTCATGACACGGAGAACATTTGCCCATGATGGAATATGCAGTGTCCAAAATAAGAAAAATCCAAGTTGGTGAATTCTAAAATATTACAAACAATATCTTACGGCTATATTTTATCATTTATTCCAAACTTACGGCACTCGCGTGAATTTTCAACGGGATGCACACTTTTCACGTGTTTATATCTTTTTAGCTACGGCTTTAAAAAGAAAATATTGTCTCTTTATTTGAGTCATTCTAAATCTAGATTTAAACCCCTCTTGCGAAAAAGAAAACTCTTGGAAAATAAATTCAAAGTCGCCTTTGAAAATGAATGTTAAAACAATGCAGCATTCTTTTTTCAAATACTGAGTATTTCAGTTTAAGGGGTTGATCTGTATTAGCCTGTATACACTATCTACCAATAAGTATTTGAAAACTTTCAATTTTTGACATTTTGTCAAATATTTAAAAATATACTCGTCGGATTCTTCTGAAACTTCAGGATTATTAAGATTACGTCTGACCTCATATTTATCAACATCCATTTGATAAGCAGGGCAATTAAGGGGGGGGGGCAACAAAAAATTGAAGAATAACAGAAATATTTGGGATCACCCTGTACATGAAAATGCACGAAATGATTTATCGCTGCAGAATACAAATATGTGGATACTGCACAACATGTACACTGATTTTTGTAACAATAGCATGTACAAAGTGGCCAGAAATAAAACACCCCTACTCTGACCTCCATGGATATCGAACTACTCAGTGTAAAGGCTCAAAATTTTGTACACATACTATTCAAAATATGGGGAAACGGATTTCACGAAAAAAAAATTAGTTCCTGAAATCACCGATAGGTGGCGCTGCACAACTGGAACTATGATCAAAAGACACAAATAATAATAAAAATTAAAATGTTTATGCGGAATGGAATGCTTCCATGCTTCCTTTTTAATTTTTCTGCCCCTTATGGAAAATAAAAATAGTAAAGAAGCTAGAACTCCCGTTGTAACTGCAATTTCATACTGTAACCAGAAAAATTTGCGTAAAGCATGGGTAGAAGCCATGTTCTGGGTATAAAATAAGTTAAAAGGTGGGGAATGTCATTCTTATTAGTGATGGCTGTCACGCTGCCAGAACGCGCTTTGCTTGTGAAGTTGTTTTACGAGAATAAAGGAAATGCTCCAGCAGCACTTCGAGAGTTTCGCCGACTTAAGGATTTGCGTAAGGGACCATTGCTTCCACAAGCTCTCAGGAGAATGATCGCTCGATTCGAGGAAACTGGACATCTTGGAGTTCAGCCTGGTCGAGGACGCAAACCGGTTCGTTCAGATGTCGTTGAAGATGTTGCCACCGGTAATGTTGAACAGTCAATGGATAATGTTTTAGGCTGCAGTAGTGCACGTGCAGTGTCACGACACTTGGGTGTTCCCTATAGCACAGTGTGGAACATACTCAGAAAAATGGTGCATTGTTTCCCGTACAAAATCCGCCCTAATCAACAATTGCTGGCCACAGACAGGGAGATGCGACTGACCTTTGCATTGACATTTCTTGCTAGAGTTGAAGTGGATGCATCGTGGCCGTGGCAGATTCTGTGGAGCGATGAGGCCCATTTCCACCTCAGTGGAACAGTGAACACCCATAACTGTCGCATATGGGACACGACAAACCCCCGTACCTTCCAAGAGATTCCACTCCACTCACCGAAAGTTACAGTCTGGTGTGGATTCACAGCCACATTCATCCTTGGACCGTTCTTTTTCGAAGAGGTTACTCCCAATGGCCTTGAGACATGTACCGTGACGGCCAACAGGTACAAAAGGATGCTCGAAACATTTGTTGTACCCCATTTGCAGCAGCGCCAATGCCTTGACACCATTACTTTTATGCAAGATGGAGCACCTCCACACATTGGACTCCCTGTACAACAGTTTCTTCGCCAACATTTCACCAATGACAGAATAATCAGTCGCGCGTTTCCGACAACTTGGCCATCTCGTTCACCGGATCTTAATCCGTGTGATTTTTGGCTTTGGGGACACTTAAAAAACCTTGTTTATCGAGAACGTCTGGTAACCTTGGCAGATTTGAAAGAGAGTATCAGTCTGCATGTGAGAAGCATCTCAGATGACCAGTTACGATCCGCAGTTGAACAAGCTGTCCACAGACTTCACATTTTACATCTTCAGGAAGGGAACCATATTGAGCAGCATTCCCTGCATCGATAACGTCCTTGTTTCATGTATGCTTGGTACTTTCAAATAAAATGTGTTTAAAACGTGTTTTTGTGTCTTTTCAGCATACGTCCAGTGGTACAGCGCCACCTATCGGTGATTTCTGGAACTAAATTTTTTTTTCGTGAAATCCGTTTCCCCATTTTTTGAATAGTATGTCCACAAATTTCCAAGCCTTTACACTGAGTAGTTCGATATCCAGGGAGGTCAGAGTAGGGGTGTTTTATTTCTGGCCACCCGGTATATTCATGGAAAAAGAGTGATTTTTTTTTTAAATTTAAAAATTCTGGTATGTTTTTTGTTTCTATCATACAGGGTTTTTGACCAAATTTAACGCAAATTTCAGAAATATTGGCAAAATCTATTAGAAAAAATATAGTGCAATTGGAATATAAATATATTAAATATTTTATGAAATATGACTAGTTTTATGAAATAATTTTTATCTGCGCATGGGCGAACGATAAAAACGATTATTTTACATCATTTAACAGTCAATTCTATGGAGTAACTTATAAAAAAAAATCCAATCAAATTTCGTGAAAATCCAAAAAGATATCATTATTATAAATAAGCTGTATTTACATTGCTCTCTAAAAACGGCTGAATGATAAGGGATTATCCACAAATTGCTAGAAAAAAGAGAAAAGCTACAAATTTCTATGAAGATAATAACTTTATTATTCCTTAAATAATAATTATGTGTATTTTACCTATTGTATACATAAATTGTTCAAATATATGTTTATGTTATCTATTTTGTGTATAAACGATTCAGATACATACTTATGTTGATTTGTTCCTTTTTTAGCACTTTCCAACAAAGTTGAAAAGTGCTTATGTATTCGGTTTGTCTGTCCGTCTGTCCGTCTGTCCGCGCTCTAACTCCCGTAAATATACTCGGATTGCTATGAAATTTTAATACGTTATTGAGGTTTACCCTAGCACGAGCCCTATTGAAAATGAAGTACCTACCATGATTAGTTTATCTACAGAGAGAATGAAAATTTTCCCATTACATTACGGCCTATGGGGAAAAATCGTTAATATACTCGGATTGCCATGAAATTTTAGGACGTTATTGACGTTTACCCAAGCACAAGTCCTATTGAAAATGAAGTTTCTATTATGATTAGTTTATCTACAGGGCGAATCAAAAGTTTCCTATTACATTACGGCCTATGGGGAAAAATCGTTTCAAAGGAATTTTAAATATGTTATACCCTGTCAAACATATTAAAATATGCATTCTATAAAATATAAGGTGAAAATGTAGCTATTATTCATTTACAGGGCCACACAAAAGAATTCCATTAGATAATGGTAAAAGGGGGAATTGTGTGTGACATATTTTAAATATATTAAGCTATTTCATGTATAATAATATTGATATATGTCACTGAAGCTTAATATAAATTATACGCTACTGTCTTGCATAATATGAAGTACATATCATTTACAGGGCCACACAAAAAAGTTTCAAATAGTATATTCTTTCCGAAATACCGTAATGTGTCCGATGATGGCTGATGGAGGGATGAAATGCATTTTAATTATGATATGCGCGTTTATATTTCGCTAAATATATGCACATTATATGGTGTGTATAAATGTTTCAGTTGATATACAAGACTACCCAAAAGAGCTCACGAACGTTACTGAATATGAGCGTAAATTATTCAAACGTGGTTCTTAAATAAGCTATGCATTTTTACGCTGAGCTTCATTCAATTTACTGAGAAATGTTTTCAGAATATAGATAAATCGATATACAAGGCCACGCAAAGAATTCGGTACATGGACGCCTATGAATGATGATTTATGAGAATGTGATTTCAGTTGTTTTAAAAGTGTTTTAGTTTACGATAAATTTTAACCTAATGCTGACGTGTAATAAAGGTACAATGTAAACTACAGGACTGAACAAAAGTATTTAAGTATGTTTCCATCTAATAGTATGAATTGCTGAAAAAGAAATTTCAAGCTACTGGGTATTTTCTTGCTAAACTAAATTTTCCCATTATATCAACTGACATGTGAAATACAGGGCTGTTCAAAAGTACTGGAATACATATTTGGGTATATTTGGCTATACACTATTATTTCCCTAAATAACAAAGTTTTGTTAAAGATTTCATTAAGTGTTGGAAAGTGCTTCATAATCTATGCTTAACGCATGATTTTTCTTACTTGTTTTAATATGATTTTGTGGATTATTCGCGAAATCAGCTTATCCACGATAGCCGTGACAATCAATTCCGCAGATAATCGGGAGTTTACTCTATTTAAAAATCCACAGAATTGGCTGCTCTATCAAAATCACAATAAATAAATAAATAAAAGTATTTTTTACAGTTAATTCTATTACTAAACTTTAAATGCCTTATTCAAATGCATTCTATTCCAGGACTGTAGATATATAGCACTATCACTTTAGGGGGGGGGGGGAGGGAGGTTGAATTTGATATCGTAAGATATCTGTACAGGAAGGGAGGTGGTTGTCTTTTGATATCATTATTATTTTTCCTTTAACTAATTTTTTTTTAATCTAAATTTTCTTTTACATGAAAATAACCTGTTAACCTTTTTTTTTTTTAGTCTGTTAGCTATATTTAAGAAATTTCAAAAGTATTATTAAAACCATTAAATGATTACAAAATCATTATGTCCCAAAATATGATTGTCCCAATGTTCAACATTTCTATTCTTCTGCGATGTATCTTAGACAAACCAGTTTCGAAGTGATACATATTATGTTTACTAGTAAAAATATGGAAAGAATGTTGGTCACCAATTTTTTTAATAAGAAGTGCTACATATCCCCTCCCCTTTAAGGCGGACAAGTGCAAGAAATCTATATTATTGCTGAATGCATTTGTAGCAAAAAAATATTTTTTAAAATAGTAAGTATTTTCTCAAAGTATTATTTCCTGTTAACTTATTTGATATATAAAAGTAACATTTTATTGATTTCAATTTGTTTAAATTAGTAAAAGATGCGATTAATAAATGTAATTCATTGCAAACGTACTAAAAGAAAAAGAAAGAAGCAATCGGGGGGGGGGGGGGGGGTAAAGAAAAAATAGACATTGATAACGATATCAGTAGAGCGGGGGGTGGGGAGAAGTCGAGAAATGATAACTTATTTTAGGATATGCTTAAAGCACAGTTCTATATGTTTTAGTGTTAAAAATCAACTTTCTGACAATTACACACATATGAATGTATGTTATGTCTCCATGCTATTTAATACTGTAATACTCACACATAAGTTAAATTTAATATGTGGCTGCAAGTTTAAATAGTACTTTAACAATTATCCAGAGCGACAGATAAATTCTCGTTGCGATATTACCCATTTAGTTTAACATTTCGGGGCTTAAAGGATTCTCTTATCTTCAACAAGATTAGGAAGCTATTTACAAGTTTCTCTCAAAGTTACTTCAAACAATATAGTAAAAAGCTAGCTTACAGTTACCAATATCAGTAACATCAGTTTGATATTTTCATACATTAGTATCAAGTAATTTTTAGTGGGAATTTAATAAGAATGAAGTATCGTACCATATTTTTCCTATTTTTAAATTTCAATTTGCTTGAAATTGTTTTTAAACTTAAAGAAATTTTTAATATTTTGTTTTATATGAATCAGTCAATAAATGTGTGAGCTTTAAACCAACACTTGAAGCATATTATCGATTTCAGATGTCTTTTAATGACACAAGCAATTGATATAATGAGCACAATTAATATTAAAAATAGTTTTTTATAAAATACATCACATCCTTTAATAACATGAAAGCGTGTCACAACACATGTAACTGCAGTCACTTTAACTGGGACCAAAGAAATATATTTGGATTCGACCAAGGAATATCATAATCAAGTCAATATTCGAAACCAGAACACTTTTGATTTTAGTTAGCATACTCTTCCAATTGATCTATAACCCATACAATATTCACTTAAAACAATCATCCGGTAGTAAAATCTGCTCTTTTATTTGAAAGAGCTTGCCAAAATAAACTTTAAGGTGAAAACATACAGACCCTGCTAACTCTTATCAGTACTAGCATCCTTTATTGTTGCGACGCGGTGTTTTTGAACTTTTATGACTTTCAAAGGAAGGGAACTGATGGCTGAAAAACAGGAGCCTTTCAGTCAAATAGGGTTGTGCTCCTTATCTTCTGAACTATTGTGCATTTCCCCTTTTTCTATTGTGAATAAACCGCAGAAGGGTTCTATACAAAGGATTTCCTAGAATTCAGTTGACTGGGACAAAACAAACGTGTGCCCGGAGCCTTAGGGAAAGGAATTTCAATAAATCATGGATTCGTAGTTACCATCTTTAACACTGGAACCGCGGGAAAATGCATTCAGGATTTATAAAAATATTTCTCACCGGGATTTTTATTTAAATCCATTTAACTTTCTTATTGAAATTATTTTTCCTCAGCATATATTTAGCTTATTTTATAAAGAGTTTTCTGGTTCGAATCGACATCTCTGCATATGATACGGGTCAAAATTACCCGTCGCCGCGGTTCTAGTGTTAATTGTCCATACTCTTCTAGTTGAGCTATCTGACGACATCGCAGTCAACACAATATTAGCTCAGAACAGCCACATGGATGCGTAATTTCATTAAGTGTAATCACCCATTCGTAGTTTATTCAGTTTTTTTTTTTTTTTTTTTTTTTTTTTTTTGTCAAGCTGTTTCGAATAAAAGACAAGATGTCATTGCCAAATGGTTGTTCCGAGTGAATATTGTGTTGGTTGGGGTATCGTCTAGAGCTCATTTGGAAGAACATTGGAACGAAAGCCAAAAATGCTTTGATTCGAGTTCCGGCTTGGGCACAGTCGAATAAATTACTACTCGTATTACTATCTTTATTTATCGATAATAACAAAATTAATATTACAATGATTTTTCATACAATTGTATTGCTGCAACATTCAATACTTGCATATTTTGCACCAAGACGCTCTCCTTAAAAAAAAAAAAAAAAAAAAAAAAAAAAAAAAAAAAAAAAAAAAAACAATTATATTTACAATTATTATTATCCGAGAATACACAACATATACAAAAACGTTTGACGTTAATGCAAAGAAATAATATCTATAAAAAAATCTCACACACAAGTATGAAAAACAATATTAATTCAAGGTGCATACACTCCTTGGCTTTTCCAAAAAACATGTCACCACAATTTCAGATACGAAATTTTCGATTGTAGAATTTTTAGTTACGTTATTCTATTAGGAGTATATGCACTGACGGTTTGATATCACGACGTACAAACAAACAGCACGTGTTGCATTGATTCCATGTTGACGTTAAATGCATTAAATTTGAGAATTTTGTATAAATAAACTTTTTACATACTCTTAATAAAATGTAGATTGTAGACTTTGCTGTGTTTAAGTTTTGCTCAAATCAGATCGATTTATGAGACCATGCATATTAGCCATGCAATCCGTCGTATTTTTGTAATGTCTCCATTTTTACATACTTTAGTTATTATTCTAGCAAATCAGTAAAAAAGGTATATTCACATCTCTAAATGGTCACCGCTGTTTTCTGCAATAATTTTAGGAGAAAAATCCAAATGAAAATATAATGTATATTCTGTTCAGGGTTCGCACAGTTCTACCACAAAATTTTAAGAAAATTTTCGAAGTGTTTCACTGCAAAAAAATTATCTCTAAATCCGTGAATGAAGGTGGGGGTTACGAATGTTGTGGTTTAAAAATTAAATGTAAATTTTCTTATTTTTAATAGCGGTGCCAGAGTCCTTGGAAATTCCAAGGAGTTTGCGAGCCTTGATTCTGTTAATGTTATTCTAGAAAAGCAGTTTTTCAAAATATTCTGTTGAAGAGAAAATCAAATATTAAACAAAAAGAAAAATTAAATATATTACAATTTGATGATAATTAGTAATAAACTAACATTATTATTATTTTATATTTCTAACTTAAATTAATGGGTCTGTATAGACTACTAGCCTTTGTGAAACAAATCAAAATAACAACATTTACAATGCTCAGAAATACTAGCCCGAAAATGAAAGATTAAACAGAACAAATGAATCCTACTTGTTGAATAATGTCAGAGCGAAAACCAGCATTTATTATGATACCCTTTTGCATAATGGTAAATTCAAAAGCAAATATTATCTAATTTCCCATGGAAGAAAATAAATTGATATAAATAGCACTAGCTTCTAAGGAAGTGCAAAAACAAATCACAAATTATGCTGATTCAATTATGTTTGAAAGCAAAATAAATATTTTTCGGCTATTATAAAAAACAGATTTCCTTTTTCATGATAGCAATATTAATAATAAAAATATTCTTCTCTTTTAGAGATCTATTTAGCAAATCCAATAATGTTCTCAAATGATCAGGTTGTGTAGATCAGACCTGTTCAACCTATAAGCATTGGCACATCTCAGCTGGTGGTAAATAAAGAAAGGTGTCAATTTTTACCTGTTGTGAACAGACCACAGTGATGTAGTTGTAAAAATAACAGATGGTATACGCTCTAAGCAAAGGGTATACTCTCAAGGTAGAGAGTACACCCTTAGAGTGTATCTAATATAGCTTTTTTGAGAAGCAGAGAGTACACGGTATTCCTTAAAATAATCCAGAATGTATACGACGTATACCCCGTATACCCTCCACTACATCCCTGATAAACCATCCTTCTAATTGTTATCAGTATCAGCGTCTTTTCTTGAGGCCACGCGGTGTTTTTGATTTTTAATGACTTTAACGCTGGACACTCCTGCATCAATATTATCTCTATAGCAGTAGTAGTATTTCTATACGTCCACACAGAATTGTCAGTTTAGTCTACATATTTAATACGAAATTACGGAATCGTACTGAAAATTCTAAAAGAAGAATTTTTACTTTTCATAATCACGTAATGCCTCTCATTAACCCTTTGCGGCGCAGGGCACTTCCATTGCGAAATTTTTTAAATGAATGAATGAACTTGAATTTACGTATAATTTGATATTTTGTGTTTGGAAATGGTCAAAAAGAATAAATTGTCCCTTCTCAGAACTACATACTAACCACGGAACGGCAAAATTTTCTCACAAAGAAAAATATCTGAATTTAACACAGTTGATAACCCATCTTAAATTTTTTGCGGGAGAAAAGTCCAAAATCCCCAATGATTAAAATACATAAACTACGTAAAAAATCATCATAAAGTAAAAACAATGCATAGGGCATGTTTCGAGCTAAAATAATAATGGTTCGTCATCAACCGAAGTAAGCACGTGTCCGTAAAGGGACAAAGTGAAAAAAAGAACTGAAAGATAGAGGGTAGAGATTACAAAGAGTGCGACATTGCAACAGATGTCATTAAATAAAATGAGTATACGCAGGAGACGAAAGTGTTGCCAAAATGATACAAGAGGAAAAGGTGAGGAAAAATGGAACTAAAAAAAAGTATTTTTCCCTTACGTCTGATTTAAAAAAAAAAAAAAAAAAATCAAATATCTCTGTAATTTTTAAACCAAAACATCTTTTACAATATATTTTCATTTTTCAAAGAAAACTAGAAGCAGGAAACATGGTTGAAAGTAAAATTAAAATTAAAATATAAATATGAATTTGAAATACTTAATCATTCTAAAATATTAATGCAAGATATACAATTTGTAATAAACATATATAGAGAGAAAAAAACAGAATTTTTGACTGAAGTGTGTATATATTTCTAAATTTACGCTATTTCTCAACTAAACAAGATTAATAGAAAAATTTTATAATTCAAAACACACGCACCTAAATCAAAGATTAAGCAGGACGAATGATTCCATGCATCTAGATAATGTCAGAGTGATAATCAAAACTTATTATGATTTACATAGTGAAACTTCGAAAGTAAATATTGTTTACGGAACATGAAAGAAAATAAATTGATATAAACAATATTTGTTTCTAAGGGAGTACTAATAAAAATGACATAGTGCATTAATTCAATTATATCTGAAAGAAAAATAAACATTTTCAGGTTATCATATAAGGTCTCTCCTTTCGTGATAACAATATTAATAATAACAATGTTTTTTCCCCTTATACTTGTAGAAAGGATATACAATAATATCATAGAAAATCATGGTGTGAAAACTGTAAAGTATCTTAACCCCTTGAAGGGATATATGTTATATAACACTTAATTTTAATTCCCAAATTTCGCATTGACACCAAAATTTAAGAATCAACTTTTGTTTCATATGATATACTCGAAGAAATGCTTTCACTTTGTTTCATATAAAATTGTTTATAAATACCGGTGTCAATCAATCATTTTAACATTTTAATAGCAGAAGTGCTTTGCCCCTCAAGGGGTTAATTTGTTATTATTAATTTGAGTAGGAGAATTATTTTTCTCATATCTGACAAGCAACAACTTTTTGATGCAATATAAGTGCAACATTTTCTTTACATAGTGCAATTTTTAAAGGATGAGTTACGCCCAAGAAATAGCAAATCTGAATTATTAACCGTGAATCTTAATTCACGTTGCTAGCGAGGCGTAAAACTGCAGAGTGAAAATTATCCAGGCCACAAGGTTCAAAATTGTTCAAATTGTTCGGAAACCGATGAGCCAGGTTCGAAATCTGGTCTAGATAATGTTTCACTGTGTCGGTTCTACATCTTGTTAGCAATGTGAATTAAAATTCAGATTTACATTTTCTTAATTTCTGTTATACGTAACTAGTGTACTAGTAGTAAATCAACATTGGTTAAATCGATTATTTGAAGCCTAATATTGCATCAGTATTGCATTACTTAGAAATGTACTTCCAATGAAATATGAGTATTGATTAAATATTTGTTTTACTTTGAAATATTTGCAATGAAATGCCACTATTTCTAAAATATTGGCTTGCATGAAAAAAATATGTTATGTATTGCCGACATTTACTTTTTCAACCAGCAGACATATAGTTATATGTCTTATATTTTATATATAAGTCCAAAATATAGTTTATATTTTGGTCGCAGACATATAGTTCCAATTACAAAAGCATTTCAAATGAGGTAAATATTCGTGTTCTGGCATTGTTTAAAGTAAAAAATCAATTTTATAAAAATTACAAAATTTAACTTTTTATACGATCCCCAGTCCCAATAGTTATATTTAGTAAAAGTTTACACATATCATAACAGATATACCACACAAATTTTTACTTCTGTACTACAAAAATTGAGAGAGTTATTAAATTTTAAATTTTGAGATTTTTGCCCATGATTTTGTCTTTCATTGAGGGATTAATTTAAAAATGAATTAAAGTAAATGGAGATCAAGCTCAAGGTGCAATGTACTTTATACGTCGAAACCGCCTTTAGCCGGTATCGCCAAATCGGATAATCACCAAAGAGGATTATTTCATCTAAAAATTTTAGCTGATTTTTAAGGGTCGTGTACAAATCGAAGAATAAAATACTGAAATATTACGATTGATAACAACGATCTTTTTAGGTAATTTCATAGTCTATGGAGCAGCTCATAAATATCCGGTCAAATAGCGGAAAAATTCAGAATGATATCGGTGATAGAATTGAGCTGATTTTTTGTTCTTTCTAAAGCAGTTGAATGATAAGGGATTTTCCACAAATTGTCATTTTTTATTAACTGAGTTTTAGGAGAAAGTCAATATTTAATGAATATCAATGAGAAGATTTGGAACAAATGCTTCAATTTTGATACTTCTTTTTTATAACAAAATAGGTTCCTTTTGGTAGTTATGCAAGAAGAACTAAAACATCACTCAAAAATTAAAATTAAATAGACAATTTGTGGAAAATTCCTTATCATTCAGACGCTTTTAGGTAGAACTAAAAATCAGCTCACTTCTTTTGCCAATAACTTTCTGAATTTTCACGATATTTGACTGGATTTTTTTTTTATGAGTTGCGCCATAAAGTAACTATTAAAAATAATAATTAAAAATTTTTTAAAAAATTCTATTTTGAACCATATATAGAAAGAAGTGATATTAAAAATATTATAGCATTAAATTGATACTAAAAAATGTATTTAGGGGTTTGCAAGTATTCTTTTATAAATAAGCGAGAATCTTTGGGTGGTGAAATGGTTAAATTATGTAAAAAGATAATCGTTATCGTTCGAGCATGCGCAGATAAAAATTATTTCATACAACTACTCATATATCATAAAATGTTTAATATATTCATATTCCAATTACACTGTATTGTTTCTACTACATTTTGCCATTTTTTATTATTAGCACTTTCCAACAAAGTTGAAAAGTGCTTATGCGGTTTGTCTGGCCGTCTGTTCGCGCTCTAAATCACGTAAATATACTCGGAATGTCATGAAATTTTAGGACGTTGTTGACGTTTACCCTAGCACGAACCCTATTGAAAATGAAATTTCTACCATGATTAGTTTATCTACAGAGAGAATTGAAAGTTTTTCATTACATTACGGCCTATGGGGAAAAATCGTTTCAAAGGAATTTTAAAGATGTTATACCCTGTCAAAAGTATTAAAATTTATAAGCTTTTAAGAGGTGCATTAAAATATACATTCTATAAAATATAAGGTGAAAATGTAGCTATTATCCATTTACAGGGCCACACAAAAGAATTCCATTAGATAATGGTAAAAGGGTGAATTGTGTGTGACATATTTTAAATATATTAAACTGTTTCATGTATAATAAAATTGATGTATATCACTGAGGCTTAATATAAATTATACGATACTGCAATGCCTAATATAAAGAACATAGTATTTACAGGGACACACAAAAGATTTCAAATAGTACATTCTTTCCGAAGTACTGTATATGTATCCGATGATGGCTGATGGATGGATGAAATGCATTTTAGTAATAATATGCGCGTATAATTTTCACATTATATGATGTGTATAAATGCTATAATTAATATACAGGGCTAGCCAAAAGAGCCCACCAACGTTACTGAATATGAGCATAAATTACTTAAAGGTGGTTCTTAAATAAGCTATGCATTTTTACGTTGAACTGCATTAAGTTTACTAAGAAGTGTTTGCAGAATATAGATAAAATGATATACAGGGCCACGCAAAGAATTGGATAAATGGACGCGTATGAATGATATTTTATCAGTATGTGATTTCAGTTGTTTTAAGAGTGTTTCAGTTTAAAATAATTTTTATCTTAACACTGATGTGTAAATAAAGGTACTAGGCAAACTACAAGGCTGAACAAAGATTCAAGTACGTTTCCATTTATTAGTATAAATTGCTGAAAGGGAAATTTCAAGCTATTAGGCATTTTTTGCTAAACTAAATTTTTCCATTATATAGTATGTATATTAGCTGACAGATCAAATACAGGGCTGTTCAAAGGTACTGGAATACATATTTGGTTATATTTGTCTATATTTGGCTCTATATCCTTATTTACCTAAATAATGAAGTTTTGCTATAGATTTCATGAAGCGTTGGAAAGTGCTTCATAATCTATGCTTAACGCATGATTTTTCTTACTTGTTTTAAACTGGCGTTAAATTTGGTTCAAAATACTGCATGATATAAGCTGAAAACATGTGAGAATGTTTTGAACTTTAAAAAATGGCTATATCTCCATGAATGTACATGCTAATTTTACAAAAATCAGCTAACATGTCGTACCACATCAAAATATATTTGCATTCTGCAGTGATAGAGCATTCCGCGCTTTTTAATGTACAGGGTGATCCCAAGTATTATTATTTTTCGTTGATTTTTTGTTGGCCCCCTAATTGTCCTCCTTATGAAATGGACGTTGATAAATATGAGGTCAAACATAATCTTTGTAATCATTAAGTTCCAGGTGAATCCGTATTTGACAAAATATCTAAAACTGGAAGTGTCCAGTCATTAATGAACATATAGTATACATTTAAAAAACTGATGGAGTTTAATGTGTCTCAATTATTCAGAATTATTTACATGACAGTATTTTTACATTCCATCTTAATTAATGTGTAATATAATATTTTATTTACCGTAATTTCGGGTGTATAAGCCGCGGATCAAACAATTCTTTTTGAACCCAGAAATCTTATTTAGTGATTGAAGACAAATATTTACGGCGATCTAACTAGTTATATTTGTCTCTTAAAAAATTCTGGGTCGAAAAAGAATTGTTTGATCTGCGGCTTATACACCCGAAATTACGGTACTTGTCTGTCTTTTGAAAGCAATAAAAAATAAATAAAAAGTATACTAAGTGATAAAAACGAAGGCAAATTGTAAGTTTCATTTTTATATTTTGAAACTTTCGTAAATATTTAAGCGCAACATAGCAAAAAAGTATCTTTATCTCTGAATACATACGTTATAGAAATTAAAAAAAAAATGCATTTGAAGCAAATCTAAATCTTGTGGTGCTTAAATAAAACCTATAAAAAAATAAATATTTATTGATATATATTGTTTTATATTATGTATGTTTATATGCATGTACTTGTATACTTATGAATGTATATGTTATAAATACCTTGTATACAATTATTTCGCATAGCAATTAGCATTATAAATAATTATTATTAAACTGCTACCGTAGGTGAAATATCTTAACTCAAAAGCAGTGTCCGTTTGACAATTACCAGAGGCTATGACAAACGACCCAGTGTTTAATTCAAGTGTAATTTATATACATGGAAGTTCTCACAAAATTCAATTGATAAATGTTGTCAGATTGCAAAGATAACTACTGGATTACTAGAGGGAATTTTAGCCCAAATTCATTACTAGCTAATCTTTCAAAGAAATATACAGGGTGTCTTTTCTTATCATAGTGACATTGCTAATTCCTAAACTATTAGATTTAGAGGTATTGTTCTAATTGCAAATCTATTTTCGTAAAAAAGTAATTTTTTTTATACAATGAAAGTTTTTATTTGATCCCTGGGTTCATAAGTTATATTTACAAAAACGTTCTCAATTCTTTAACAAAACAAAGAGTAGAAAATTTCATTCTTATACTGGATGTTGTGAAGCTTTGAATTTTATGAACTTTTAGAGTTTTCTGGCACTAAAAATGCACTTTTTTAGTGTCAGAAGAGGCTTTCGGTTAAAAAAAATGTATCATATCTCGATGAGATTTGGTTTTACGAAAAAGGAAATTTCTAATGTTTTATTTATTACAGCATGGGTCATTTTTTCTAAATATACATTATGGGATCCAAAAATAATATAAAATTTAATAAAATAAAAATAATAATAGGTTTAAGTAAATAGACATTCATGCCATCAAAACAAAATTTGAAAAAAGTTTAAACTGAAATGATACCGCTAAATTTAATGGTTTTTTATTGTTATTTATTGGTCAATGATAAAAAGAGACATACCGCATTAAACAATAAATAAATAGACGGTTTGATCTCAGTTTTGAGCCATTAATATATATTTCTCCTTGCATCATTAATTATGATATTTTTTTCATTCGAAGCAAATAAAAATTAACCTTCCTACCCTGTATGGGTCTAATCGACCCAGTCCTATAATGCGTTTCATTCGATTCAAACCAGAAAAATTTTCATAAAGTAAATTAAATAAATAACACAAAAATATAAGTTAAATAAGTATGTTAAATGGGTTTAAATAAAAATTCTGGTGTGGAATATTTTAATCAAGTTTGAGTAAAATTTCAACAGGGTAGGAAGGTTAAATTGAAGAATATGCTAAACTCGCTATCTCTTTTTGTAAGTCGCAATGACATTTCCTTAATGATATTTTCAAATTAAAACTTAGCACTTTCTGACAGATTTTTTAATCCACATTTAATGCAGGTATGAAAAAATAGTCTACAAGTATATCTTTAATACCAATTTCATCTTTTTTTATATAAAAATGAACACATATACACTTATTAATATTCAAATATATAGTTTATTTTCATTTAAAAAATATTCAGATCTTTCATTTAAAAATTTAGATCAACCAGAACTCAACCGGAAAGAGTCAAAACCTAACCGGAAACATTTTAAAACAACCCCAACCCGTAACGAATATAAAAAACAATCATCGTCAATTATAATGAACACGTGATTCGGGTCGCATTGATTCCAGATAAAATCACAATTATCAGACACGATGCACAACTTTAAGTCCCAATAACCCCATGTTTTCTTAAAATTACAACATCGATTTTTCTTTTCCAGGTAGTCTAGCTGAAAATAACTATAACTGTACATCTAAAGAATTTGAAGATTGTTTAACGATTTTGAAAGCCATAGCAGAAACAGACGACTTAGCGCTACCTGCAACACGCCAAGAATTACATTTGGTATGCAGGTAAACTAATTTACAATTAAATGTTTTCTGAATTTTATTTTACGTTTTTAATGCACACAGTACATCTTCAAAAATATCTAAATATTTTTTTTTTTAGAAAACTACAAAAAGGCGTTAAATGTATAGAAGATCACAGTTTTCGCTGTTTTACTGCACCTCAAAAGCGAATTTTTAATTCCGTTGTGTCAGATTCAAGGCATGTGATTGACGATTTGTGTGTTTCAAGAAAGTTGCAAGATGGTAAATTCATCCTATTATTTAATGCATTTATTCTTTAATAATATTAAAAATATATGTAACATAATTTGAAATACAAACTTATTTTATGACAGTTTTAGTAGCGAAGACAGAAGGACGGCGGTGATTGGGGGGAGTGGGAGCATGGATACCAGTATTTTCGTGTAGAAATTTTACTTTTATTTCATCGCACAATAATAGGATTAAACAAGACGAAAATAGTAGCATCTATCCCCCATTTATCTTCTTATAACAGTTTGCGTAATGTTTTTCAAGTAAAACAGAAAGATGAAATTTTCACACATTTTGGGCAAAAGGTTAATATTGGGATGTTTAGTTAATTTTGACATCATATTGGATTTGTTTGTAATTTTCCCCTTCGGCTATCAAACGCGAAGTCATACCGTCAAGTAGTAAAAGGAATTACATGTACTTTAAAGCCATTCATTCAATATTATTGATTCATTTTTAAATTTATCACAATTTGAATAATAATATGAATAACAAGAATAGAGTGGTAAGTCATCCCTTGAAGTATAATATAAGTGTGGCATTAACTACTAGACATTAATGCTAATTGATTAATGCCAGTATCAATTTTTATACAATTATTTGTGGAAGAGTTAAGAGGAATTGTATCTTTTTTCCCACGATAATGCATATATGTAAGCAATAAAAATAAAATACTTAATATCTATATTAATAAAATAACAAATCGCTCTGTCTGTGTGTGTGTGTGTGTGTGTGTGTGTGTCTGCGATAGTTAGCGAAAACTACGATACGTACGGAGCTCAAAATTTTTCTGAGAGTAGCCCAATATCTCTCCTGATGCACCTGAGTTTCAGAATTTCGAAATTCTATTTATTAACCCTTTGCTTACGGGGTTGGGATATATGTCGTCCCAGAGAAGATTGCTTTATTATATTCGCACCACTTTTTTCAACTAATAAGTGCCATACACTTGCACCAGAAAATTTTCAAGACAAATCTATGACAAACATTTCTTTTCGTAAATTGTGGTACGAATGAATATATAAAAATCGCCATTTCTGCCCCGTAATCAAAAGGTTAACTGAGTAATTAATTAAATTCCAAAGATTACTCTCATAAAAAATCGCCCTTTTTCTTCTTTATTTCCCGTCATTTAGTTATGGTTGGTTGGTTGCATAAAATTTTAGCATAATTAATTAAAAAAGCTGGAAAAGACCTTTAAAATCCATAGACTGGCAAACTGTCAGTTTAAATGATGATTTTTTATCACAGCGGTTGTAAACCATGGAGGAAAAAGATAGGTGGTGGTGAAGTAAACAGAAAAAAGGGTTGCAATATTAAACCATTTATCGCTCAAATTTTAATGTCCCAAACAAAAGTATGTGGAAGGGATTTTGTATTAATAAGACGAATTGAAAGAAATGAATTACAGCTGAAGCATATTTTACGAAGAAATAGTAATTTTTTAAAATGGACTTTTTTCTATTATATTATTTATTTTTTAAAAATGTTTGCTTTTAAAATAATTGAAATTGATAAATTCGAAATAATTAAATGTCAAAATAAAATTAAATAAAATATTGAAAACATTTGATTTGAACTAAAAATTGTATTACTAAAAGTTTTCTTTTTTTTTCAGAACTTTTTAATACTTTAAAACGTAGATGAAATTTTTTTTATAATTTAACAACATAATAATAACTCTATGTCAATATATAAAATATATTTATGAAAACATTCTTTTAAAACCATGCGCGAAAACTTAAATAACAAATGTTAGTCTAAAATCTAGATTTCAGAGTGCAAACGATTTTTCAAGCAAAATCTTAAATGATGCTTCTATATTGATATTTCAAAGTGACGGTTAGGTTACATTTATGTTATATTTTATTATATTACGGTAGGGTACTGTTTAGTCGCAGTTAGGTTACAGACAGATTATGGTTATGGTACAAAAGTTTACGGTTAGGAATTTGTCCACAGAGTCAACATTACGCATGCTTTGATTAAAAATATACACTTTTGTTAAATGGCTCTGAAATTATAATACTATATACCAATCTTTTATCATCGCGTATAGATTTCATTCACGGTATAGTCGGATTTAAGAGTGATATAATTAGTTTGAAACTCAAAATATTTCACTTGGGATTTCTATGCGAAAAAAATAATTAGTTACATGATTTAACAGTGATTTTTACGGGTAAATATCAACACTTAACACGAAACTAAATCAATCGTTGGATACATGTTCCCTCCCGTGTTTCTCATTGCTCATTTTAAGTATTTTTAGAGCTTAATATTAGTTGTTTTTAAAACCGATTTTTCGCAGTCAGCTGCGACGTATTTCAGACAATGCATTTCTGCATGCTTCAAGTTAATGATAAAATCATACAAATTTCAAGTTCGTTTAATATTGTTAATACGGACCCGGGCAACGCCGGGCGGATCAGCTAGTTTATATATAAATAGCAACTGTATATGCGAACCTTAAACATGCGCGTCTGAAAATATGTAGGTTTAGTTCTAAACTAATTTTCTAAAGCGAAAAAGAGCAAGAGAACATTTCGGAAATAAATTTCTTCCGGTAAAATTAAACTATCAGGCAGTGTTGCCAGTGGGCTACTTTTTTAAAACTCAGATTTCTCGATTGGCATCACTTTTTTGAAACAGTAAATTACCTTTTGTTTTTGCCTTAATTATCATGACATTGAATAAGGCATATTTTATGCCAATCAAGAATCTGAATTTAAAAAAAGTAGCCCATCTGGCAACACTGCTATCAGGCGAAACAAACGCTGTTCCACGACATTATTAACCCCTTTCACACAACATGTATCATTTCAATCACTTAAAAGAACTAAACAGAAGCTAGAACAATGGAAGAAAAGGAAACAATTCCAAATTATATCGGTGCCAAGGATTATGGATTTTAAATACCTCTATATCTGAATAGTAATATTCGTCTTTTTATTACAGAATTCTGCGATTAACACTAGAACCGCGGCGACGGGTCATTTTGACCCGTATCATATGCAGAGATTTCGATTCGAACCAGAAAACTCTTTATAAAAGTAGTTAAATATAAGCAGAGCAAAAATAATTTCAATATATATTTCCAACAGTTTTATGTGAAAATTCCGGTGATAAATATTTTTTATAAAACTTGAATGAAATTTCCCGCGGTTCTAATGTTAAATAAAGCAAAAAGTAAGTATTCGAAAACAGTGGCATTCAAAATAAGTAGTCCCTGGCATCTATGAATTTATACAAGATTAAGATAAATGAATGACTGGATTTCAAAATTTATATTTTCAAAACTATAAGATACATTATAATGTAATATATGAAAAAAAAGAGCATTCCACGATTTTTTTTTTTCAGTTACAAATGTTTGATGTGCGAACCTTTTGTATAGCACGGTAAACAACTAATCTGTAATTAAGTTCATTTCACATATTTGGCAGTTTTGCACAGTCAACAATTCTTACAGTTGTACTGATGCATTAAAACCCGAAATAATGCATTACTGACGCACCGTGGAATATACATAGTGCATCAATGCTCTATTATTTAGTGTCTTTATCGATCAGTGCTGCATTAAGAAGTCGTTAACTGTTCAAAACTGTCAAATGTGTGGAACGAGCTTGATTACAGATTAGGGGTTTATCATGTTAGAAAAGTTCGCACGTTGAACATTTGTGATTAAAAAAAAAGAAAGAGAGAAAAGAAAAATAAATTGAAATGTTCTTCGTTATTTTCACCTCTATCACTTATTATAATATGTGTAATAGCTTTGAAAATATAAATTTTTAAAATCCAGTTATTCATTATACTAACCTAGATATTGAATATTGTTTTATACGTTACGGCAATATGTCACTTTTATACGTAATTCAATATGTGTTTTATAAATGCCTACGTTATTATACCTTATGTTTATAATGAATGTCATTCTTAAGTACATTTAAATATACTAAAGCAAAAATTAACTATATTTGTTAATCTAATTCTTGATATGACGATTCTGAACTGTCTTATGATATGGAAAAATATTTTGGACCTACATTATTTCGCAAATCATTAGAAAGAATAAATGGAACTGATCAGCGGGATTCCAGTGTCTTAACCAGGGTGACTGTACACAACCAGTAATATTGTAAAATTTTCTTCTCTTTAATTCATAGAAGAAAATTCTCTTGTTAGATAAGGTGAACAGAGCTTTCAAACATTACCGGTATTCAGAGCAGTGGATTATACCACTGGATTCAAACCAAAATGTGATTTAGTACATCCAGAAAATGATTCATGAAGGAAGATTCTCTCCTTGATGAATGTGGCAGGTGAGGGGATGTGCAACCAGTGTTGCCAGATGGGCTACTTTTTTAAAATTCAGATTTCTGATTGGCACCACTTTTTACAGATGATAAAATGTGCCTTTTTCAATGACATGATAATTAAGGCGAAAACAAAAGGTAATTTACCGTTTCAAAAAAGTGGTGCCAATCAAGAAATGTGAATTTAAAAACAGTAGCCCGCTGGCAACATTGTGTGCAACTTGAGGGGATGTCACAGCCATATTCGTAAATTACAAAACGTGGAAAATTCAAATTGTCTGAAATAATAATTTACCTTGATCCACGTATTTTGACCAGATTATTAAGCATTCTGAAATATATTTAGAGAAAGTATGGAGGAAATTATTAAATTACTTGAAAAAAACAAAAAAAAGAAACAAGTATGGTTTTATGTATGTAGTGTGAGGTATCGTGTGAAAGCTTTCGTAACGCCAAATTCAATTTGCTTCTTTCAATTTTTGGTATTGTATTTTCAGAGATATCGTCAAAAATATAAAGCAAAAATATCTTCCCCATCCTCTATTCCCAAATCAATTGAAAATCAATTAAGAAAAAATTTAGTATAGCAGAAATTAATGCAAAATACCTTAAAAGAAAGCTACAGCGATTACCCTAGGTCACACAGTTTTTGGGAAAATCGCATTTCCCATTACACATAAATTTTGATTTGCGAACGTTCAGCAAAGAAGTTGAAGAGCGCTGGAGGTACCTATCGTCACAGACGTATACAAGGATTGTTGAATTTTTATTTTCGAAGAAAAAAAAATGGTAATTTGCCTAGATATTAATCTTTAGACACACGGACGGTTTGGACATACATAAATACCCGGACGGAGCACTCTATACGCCATCGGCTGTCAAAGCCTAGATGGTTTGGTTTATTTTTGTCGTCCGATTATCTACACTAGTGATATAGGACCAGGGGGGAGTGCCCTTCGTGAGGGTCTTTCTAAGGGAACCTAACCCGCATTTACGCAAGGTTCGAAGAAAATCCCGAAAACTCCCAACGGTTAGGTCGACAGCCACAATTGGGTTCGAACCCAGCACTTGCTGTCTACCAGTTGAGAGGTCAGAACCTCTCGGCCACTGGAGGGGTATCAAAAGCTAGATAACAACTTTTAATAGTATATTAGTGTAATAGAATGTCCAGTAACTAATCCATATACTTATTTCACTGAACCTTCCGTGCGCGAGTAATACTCACATTCGACTTTTTTTTCAATTAATGTTAAAAAAAAAGCCTTTTATTTTTATTTTTTTTTTCTTTAAGCTTTTGGCTACTAAACGAGAAAATATTTAGCCAAATGGTTTAGGAATTACGAAGATTTAAGTTTTTGAACTCCTAGTGTTGAATTTATTTTTAATCGTTAAAAAGCAAATTTTACTGCAAGTAGTTTTCTTAAACATGATTAAATAAATATTTTGTAATACGCAGTTACTTCAGATATGTGTGTTTGAAGTTTTAAAAATCAGTTTCTTTTTTCTTTATATATATATATATATATATATATATATAAAACTATAAGCTACGATTTAGTTCATTTCCATCCAATTAATTTTAATTAATATAAAAAAAGAAAAACTATTTTTTGGAAGAATTATGAAGTGCAATTTATAAATTTGTTAACAGAAATCCATTAGAAAATTACTCAATTACCAATAAAATTTTAATTGTCATAATACCTAAACTGCAAATTAACAGATTGTATTAAGACAGTATGGTATTGCAGAATTCTCATTTTCGACTTACTACATTAGAAAAATAAATCAATCTGTTTTTCAATCGATTAATATTTAATTTAATCATCAGAATTTCTGTGCAAATACTTCCGTATGTACTACTAAATGTAGCATTATCAAAACTGGTAAATAGAAGTATAAAAAGGTATCCTTCCGTCCAATAAGCAACCATCAGTGTGAAAGAGAACACTTCGTTTTCTGTATAATATTTATCCATGGAAAAGCATATATACATATCACTGGAAGCTGTCAGCACAAAACGATACCGTAAATATACCCCCCCCCCCCTCCCAAAGAAAAAAAAAAGAATGTGGACGAAAATAATAACCGACAAGTTCCTTACTTTATTCGTAAAAATTAAAACTAGTCGTATATCCCAATTCCATGTTCATAGGTGCCAACCTGACATTAATCTTCCGTAATACATGCATTAATTTGAACCTGGTTAAATGAATTTCGAAAAAGATTTTTTTTCAACGAATTGGAATTAAATATGTCCACTTAGAGACTTGAAATTAAATAAATAAAGATTCATGAAATAAATTTTCTGGTTCGAAATGAGGTTAACCTCGTTCAAAATGATCAAGGTATTACGGGAGATCAGTTAGAAGTTGGCAGCTATGTATGTTATACATGTTAATACATAAAAATTCGCTAGCACCGTGCTAAAATTAAATGGCAATCTATGCCTATCATGATGATTCTTAAGATATGACATTCCGTTTATTTCTTGAGATATGGCTATTGCTAAAATCGTGTAAATCATGCAAAATGCACCCAATGCCACTTCTTGGGTAATTTACACCAAAACTTATCAGCAACAATTCATGTCAACGTCTAATTGAATCTGAAGTTTAGCGAAATTTCGTGACATATTTCTTGACATATTCTATATTCTACATCTCGTGACATATTCAATAATGCAGCACAGTAGCTCCACCTGTTGAGAAATTTAAACCAAATGTAATCAGCATCAATTCATATCACAGACTAACTGAAACTGGAGTTTTATGAAAATCCGAGCATTAAATCTTGAGATAAGTTGCGGAAATCGTGAAAAATGCAGCAGAGCAGTATCACCTGATGGGCAATACACACTAAATATTTAAAAGCATCAATTGATATCAAGGTTTAACTGAATCTAAAGTTTTGTGGAATTCTGTGGCTTAGTTCTTGAGATAGAGTGCCCAAAATTTTTTGTCACGTATAGACAGATTCACAGACAGACATTTTCTAAAAAATATCAAATCGTGTTCAGGACCTTCTACAACACATAAATTCTTTAAAAACCGTGTAACGTTATACACACATTGGATGTCATTTGTAACGGTTGGTTGGTCGTGGTGGGGGTTAAATGCAGACATACTCAGTAATTAAGATAAAACAACACAATTTATTAAAATGATAATGGCTCAAGGGAAGTGGAGCAAGTCTTAATTTTCACAACTGAGAACACTATGAAAAGCTAAACGCATACTCACAGGCTCCGGACTAGCTCAATCGTGGCACCTTCGAATACTTTTCACTATCTCTTGGTTGAGCTGCTAGATAAAACTTAATTAGACAGCCCGTGCTGTGTGTAATTCTTTATTCACTTTCAAATAATCAAAATGTAATTACTATGAAACTTCTTACCACGGCCAACTCTCAAGTCGAATACCGAAACTCCTTTACAACTCACTCGAGGCTCGCTGCTACTTTCAATATGCTAGCACTCCGTTGACTAATAGCTCCAGAACATTCGGCTGGCTAATGCCAGAGATACTCACTCGCTGGCTAATGCCAGAGATCCTCTCACTCGCTGGCTAATGCCAGAGACACTTCGCTGAGTAATATCGTTAGACACGCTCACTCCTGGCTGGCTAATGCCAGAGACACTCTCCACACACTCAAACTCCAAGCTTTTATATGCTGCAAACTGAGATACTTCACATTAACATATTGCTAATAACCGCGAGCTAACTGCAGAACCCGAAAGAAACACACACACTCTAGAAAGTTAAAGTAAAAGAGAGGATAGATGTCGCTTTTACGCTTACACATGTTAAATTATTGACGTCACGATCTCAGAAATACTAGAGTGCCTTTATGACAAAGGTCACTCCCTCACAACCCCCCCTCGAATTCCACAGAGAAAAAGGACTGGGCCAAATGCATGCCCAGGACTTTTTCTTGTTATAAATTTCAAACCGTAGAAAAAACACAGTGATGGGTGAAATTTAGCGCCGAAACATAACTTTTAAAATATTAACTTTAACCCATCACATCCAAAGAAACCTCAGTTTGCCTCAAATATTCACATATTTAATCCAATCATCCTTTCATCCTAAAAATAGCCTCCGTAAAACTTCCAAAACTCGTAAAACTTTCAAAACTAATTACTTCTTCTTTCAAAACAACCCACTCCACTGGGAGTGCTAAAATTTCTTAAAACACTAAACTTTCGAAATTTTCCTCAATATTGAAATACAACTATAACTTTACCAAAAATTTCTCCATAAAACTTTCCTAACACTAGAATTCGCACCAAGTCCAAAAAACCCAATGCGCAAAAATTTTCCTCATCCAAATTCCGAACTCATCTAAAATTAAATTCACTTCCTACTACAATAACTCTGCTACTACGTAATACCTACATACCCATTAGCCAATGAACTAACTCCCAAAATTCTTCAGAACTTAACTCCACTTTCACAATAATTGGGGCACATACGTACAGCGTCACATAGCTGTGCTTATGCAACAATCAAACATATCAAAAATTTACAAAATGACGTCATCAAGTAACTCTTCATCTGTATTAACTAAAAGAAAAATAGCAGAATCAATACATAACACAGGTATACTTCCCTGCAAGAAAATCACATTAACATTCAATTTTAATACAATACAATTTCAAATTCAAACGCAGCTTAAAACTTCGCAACTTGCGGAAACCATTCCCAACTAAAGTACAAACGCAACACATAAAACACGAACGGTAAGAAGAAAGTTAATCCATTAAATGTTAGTATAAGAGATAGGAACGCGTGTCAAGGACTTCTTGACCGCAAAACACGTGCGCGCCTGACTCGCGGCGCGTGTACAAAATAACCCAAATTACTATCTATACTTTTCTGAAAATTAAGCATACATTAACATCCATTTTATAACACATGAACAGTATAACAATATAATAACATTTTAACAATTAACATAACAACTCAACAATAGATCCAGAATTTTTAAAAGCAGTTAAGACCAAAATTTCAAACATACATAAAACTAACAATTTTAAAAACAAATTTGTAACACAATTAAGCACTAAACGTGAGTCCGTCAAAAAATTCCAAAAATGGCCAAAAATACAAAACAGTCTCTCTGCTTTTTATTCCTTCACATTGCTACCACATATATGCACTCTAATAGAAATTTAATAAAGAACATTATCACCCAATCATAGAGATGATTCGCTGCTGGCCGGCTTCATACTGCAGGATGGCTTTCTCCTCTTGTCCCAAAAACCTTGCACGAAGGATCTTTCGTCATCAGAACTGTACGGTGACGCCACAGTTGACTGTCGTGCCTGCAGCCTGGTCCTGAATGGATGCCGTGGGATACTTGTAGGTTCCGCTCGACGACTCTGCTCTGGCCGGTTCGCTGGGGTCACTCCATGGCGAGCTTCACACTGTTGATGCCGGTAATCTAAGTGTTGTCTCCTCTTTCTAGACGCACCCGAAGTTACTGAAGATCCTAGGCCACGTTTCTTTCCGGATCTATGCTGTTTCTTACTGGGCAAAAATTCGGAATTTAAAATTCTTTTAAGAGTTTGACGAGTGTCCATACGAAATTTCTTTCGAGGATTAATCACTGAAGATGGTGAACTATTAGATAATTTATGTTTGTGAGGTTGCTGTCTAATAAGTGGAGGAACGGGACAGTTTATGATCTTTTGTCTTTTATGGCACACAGAGTCTGATGTATTTGACACTGCTCTCTTATTTTTATTATCATACTGTGCTCTCGGATTGATAGGCTTTCTACTTTCAATAACAGTTTTTGGAGCTGTTTCGCTAGATTTTCTTTTTGCATACTGATGAAAAGAATTAGACGAAGAAGTGCTGGACCCGGGACACTCATTGGATCGGGAATATTGCGAAACACCGCTCGACACATGAGAACCTTCACTACCATTTTCTCTAAACTTATAAACTCTAACCTGATCCAAATTAACAGTCATTCTTTCACCATTGACATTAACAACCAAATTATTATTTCGAACTTCCAAAACTACTGAACCTTTATTATCACAAGCTACTCCCTGCGCCGACTGAACCACCAGACTTAACCTCTTCAACTTCTTATATGAAAAATATTTCCGATAAAACAATCAAAAGAAATGAACGACTTATCTGTTTCTGTATCGAAGACACTCTTAACGACAATACCATCCAACACAATTAACACCTCAGGTAACTCAACCGGATTAATAGTAACTTTATTCAAACTCACAGAAGGCTTTTCCGATTTAATCTGTGACTGCATACCTTCCGAAATACAGTCACCTACCAGTTTAACCTTCCGTCTACCAGACGGGTCCATTGGACCCGACAGCAATATTTCTGGTGTCAATGGGAAAATGAGATATTGTCGATTGACACCGGAATTTATAAAGGACTTGTCTAGATATTACGAATTCCTTAATTTAAGCTTTCATTGTAAAAGCAAAATTATATTAAAATATTACTGGTGCCGTTTGCAAGTTTGGAATTAAAATTAGGTGTTGCCGTAGATAAATGGGTGTTTTGTCTGGTAGACGGAAGGTTAACTGACCCGACCTCTGAACACATCTCTTTTTGCATTGATCTATTTTCAAAATTCTCATCCGAAGTTAATCTCCTTACTTGCGAAGAAATATGGCTGTCCCGTACTCCCCCTTTCCGATCATAACTACTATTCTGTCTATTTCCATACATATGCCTATCACCACTTCTAAAATTATTAGCACCACCACAATTCCTATTACCATTACTCGTATTCGACATATTACGATCAAATCCATCATTTCTATTACGCAAACTACTATCCGGAAATCGCTGTCCCCCTCTCAAAAAATTACGTTCCCCCTCATTTCTCAAATTACTATCCGTGACAGGTCTCTGACGAGGGCTACGCAAATCCCGTTGATCCGAGCTATGCCGAGTCTCATACTTCGATAATATCTGATGCATTTCTGAAAAATTCTTCGGTGCTCTAACTTCAATAAAGTCCTGTATATTCGGATTAAAAAGAGGAAAAACGATGTCCAACAATTCCTCAAATGTGATATCTAAATCCAATTTATTTTTTAGTTCAAGCTTACGTAGATAAAATTTTGATGCTGACTCATAAATATTCTGCTTATTGCAATAGAATTCTTTTCTTAAAACACTTTTATCTTTAACGGGAGGAAATGCCTTCTTTAACTCAATCACAGTCTGTTCAAATCTTTTACCTTCATCATTAATCAGAAATTTTCCTATATTCTCTAACCACAAAAGTGCTTCACCCTTCAATGAGCATTTAAGCACTTCGTATTTGTTTTTCTCAGGTATATTATTGAACAAAATATAATCATCTAGTTTGACTAAAAATTCATTAATGTCACCCTCACCAGTGAAATAAACACGTGGCACAATCTCACAATGTCCGACATTTCGTTGGGCGCCATTTGTAACGTTATACACACGTTGGATGTCATTTGTAACGGTTGGTTGGTCGTGGTGGGAGTTAAATGCAGACATACTCAGTAATTAAGATAAAACAACACAGTTTATTAAAATGATAATGGCTCAAGGGAAGTGGAGCAAGTCTTAATTTTCACAACTGAGAATACTATGAAAAGCTAAACGCATACTCACAGGCTCCGGACTAGCTCAATCGTGGCACCTTCGAATACTTCTCACTATCTCTTGGCTGAGCTGCTAGATAAAACTTAATTAGACAGCCCGTGGCTGTGTGTAATTCTTTATTCACTTTCAAATAATCAAAATGTAATTACTATGAAACTTCTTACCACGGCCAACTCTCAAGTCGAATACCGAAACTCCTTTACAACTCACTGGAGGCTCGCTGCTACTTTCAATCTGCTAGCACTCCGTTGACTAATAGCTCCAGAACATTCGGCTGGCTAATGCCAGAGATACTCACTCGCTGGCTAATGCCAGAGATCCTCTCACTCGCTGGCTAATGCCAGAGACACTTCGCTGAGTAATATTGCTAGACACGCTCACTCCTGGCTGGCTAATGCCAGAGACACTCTCCACACACTCAAACTCCAAGCTTTTATATGCTGCAAACTGAGATACTTCACATTAACATATTACTAATAACCGCGAGCTAACTGCAGAACCCGAAAGAGACACACACACTCTAGAAAGTTAAAGTAAAAGAGAGGATAGATGTCGCTTTTACGCTTACACATGTTAAATTATTGACGTCACGATCTCAGAAATACTAGAGTGCCTTTATGACAAAGGTCACTCCCTCACAACCGGAAGTCGAAATTTTTCAAGAATCTAATGCTTTATTTTTGTAAAGTTAGAAGAAAGTAAAATGAAATAACTCAAAGAAATCATTCCAAAAATATATCCTGGCACTACAGGGAAATTTTGTTTTTAACACTTTCTTCATTTGTTAATGTTGCTGTAATTATTATTATTATTATTATCAACAACGATAATCGGCAAATTAGTTAACAGAAAAAGGAAACTATCAAAATGTTGCTAATTACAATGGGAATTTCACTCTCTGGTTGAATATATATATATATTACGACATCAGATTAGGACAAATATATAATTAGGAATGAATATATTTTCTAATTATATAAATATATAATTAGGACACCAGAAGCCAAGGAGAACAAGTGACAAAATTTATATTTAAAGTAAATTAAGCTCAAAATGAAACATCAGTAGCATCAATAGTAATTGACTGAATTAAAATGTGAAACTTTTGCGTATTCCACAGTTGTCTTTGAATTCTTTGATTCAATTACTGTAACAGGAAAAATGGAGTAATATATGCATATTTAATTTAAGTAGAGATTAAAGAGGTTAAATAGTTAAGGAGTTTAACGAGTTTAAGTAGTTAACCTCTCGAACGCAGCACATAATAAGATAATTACTTCTATCTCTTTACCCCAAACAAATAGTTTCATTTAGAAATAGCCTGTACACTTAGATCAATTTTTCAATTTTGTCTCTCAGACCCCTCTGGGCCCTCATAATTGTTGCCACGCAAATAAAACATAATGTCTTATTTTCATTGTTTTTGAAATAATTACCGTCTTTTTAAGTGCATGCTTAGAATCTAAATTTAGTGTAATAAAAGTTTTTCTTTATTTTGCGTTTTGCTGAAATATACACGTTATTTTTAATTTTTGCAGAATATTTGAGGTATGCCCCTTGCCTGAAAAATGTTTCAAAAGATGAGAGGAAATGTGCAAGGCAGTATCGAAAACTAACTTATAATCATGACATCGAAACGAACGATCAAAAAGATACAAACATTGATGATGGATTAAAAATGCACTGTTGGTATGTATGTGGCAAGTTTTTAAAAATATACAAATATGCTTTTATTATAATTATTATTATTTTACAATTCGATTAAGTAATTTTTTTTCGTTGATAATTATCAAGAAGCAAGCCTTTTAAACTGGAAAATAAAAACCAATACATTTATTTAAAGTTTAATTTTTTGTGTAAAAGAATTGCTACTTCAGTGACTAAAAAATTTTAAAAATCTGAAGGAATCGCACAGACGACATTACATGATAATTGAAAAAATTAAACCGTTAATAAATTATACGTTTTCCAAATTGATTTAATTAATTACTTGATAATTTAATAAAATTATTATTAATTTACTAAGCATTTTCATACGAATCGCACTCTTGTATGATAAGAATTTCATTTATTAGTTAATTTTAAAATAGTCACGGAATTTCGCCTTTCTCAAATAACACGGATGAAGAAATTTTAAATAAATCTTAACTTATTTATGACTACAGTCTCATATTTCGAACGAGCCTAATTTTAATAAATTTTTATATATTTTCCTCTGTAACATGAAAACTGCATCGAATGAGATCTACAGTTGTCTTTATCAGTTACTGAGAGATGACAGCACAAAACGGATATTTAATTTCTTAAAAGAAGACTTTTTTCCATATTCTTAGATTTTTCATTGTTCAAGGTGTTGAAATGTAAAAAAAAAAAAGTTTATTTGTATTGTTCTGTCAATGATGGAAATAAATAAGCTATAATCTTAGCTTGTAGACTCCTTTGAGATGGGTATTTTATAAAATATTCAAATTACTTGTTCTAGTTTTTTTTAAACATGTTTGTAACGTCCTAAATGTAGAATACTAAGGCACGAATGGGCACATGAGGGAATTAACCATTTAAAAGAGATTTTTTAATTTAAAATTCTTTTCAAGATGAATGTGAAATTAATTGTTTTAAGCCTAAAGTACAGCTATTCTGAGTTTGTTAATAATGATAATTTTAATCTCATTAGTCTCTGTAAATAAGTAAACATATGTGTTGAGTAGCACATAAATATACTAATTAAAAGTACTAAGAATTAAAAGTATTCAATACACAATTTACCGGGTTCGTGTGCATCTTGTTATTTTCGGACAAGAAAATTCTTCGGTATAGGTCTTCTTCTAAGAAACTGCTGATTAAATATGGCAAAATTTCGCTCGTGTAACCTAAATTTATTTTTCGATATAAAAAAAATGCTGATATTTCTTTTGGAAAATTCCCTGAAGCGTACGGCCCCACCAGTGGCCGCGAGGTTCTGACCTCCAAACTGGTAGACGGTAGGCGCTGGGTTCGAACCCAATCGCGACCGTCGGCCTAACCGTTCGAAGTTTTCCGTGGTTTTCTTCGAACCTTGCGTAAATACGGGTTAGGTTCCTTTAGAAAGACCCCCACGGAGGACAACCCGCCCCATAGGGCCTATATCCCATAGCGTAGATAATCGGCCGACAAAAAAAAAAAAAAAAAAAAAAAAAAAAAAAAAAAAAAAAAACACTACCCTGAAGCGTACGAACACTGATTTAACCCCTTGAGGGGCAAAGCACTTCTGTTACTAAAATGTTAAAATGATTGATTGACACCGGTATTTATAAACAATTTTATATGAAACAAAGTAAAAGCTTTACTTCGAGTATATCATATGAAACGAAAGTTGATTCTTAAATTTTGGTGTCAATGTGGATTTGGGAATTAGAATTAAGTGGTATATAACATATACCGGTGCCCTTCAAGGGGTTAAAAGCCCACTTTATGCAAATCCATGCCCAACATATTAGTATGCATATTGCATCATTATAATTACTGTAAATTTATCCATATTTAAGGCATTTACATTTAATGAAATAAATACAAAGGGTTTTTAGCTTAATTTTTTTAGTGTTTTTCCTGTTCATTTTGAAACATTTTAAATTCATTTACCATCAAATTTTTTAAAACAAAGAGTGAGACATAAACGGGTTAATTTAATAAATTATTTGTTTTGCAGCGCATTTACTGAATTCGTTGAATGTCAACATGAACACTTATTACGAGATTGTGGCCACAATGCTGACCAATTTTTCCAAAGACATCTCGACCGTATGTCAGGATCTCTCTTAAACGAGCACTGTGTTTTATATACACATGGCTCAAATGGATGTTCTTTCAACAAAAATGAAGCTGAAAGTATACAATCAAGGAACTTGCACTTTGGCAGAAATATTTTTACAATTTTTTCACTTGTTTTAACAATATTTTATTTTGTGAAACGATGACAATAAACTATTTTTATCATGATGATGTTGATCTTTATATCTCAATTTTCTTATGCACTTATATTTGTAATTTCACAAGTTCTCAAAAGAATCCGACATAAAAATTAAACCAATGATGGCCTTAATCATTTCAATGCAAAATGTCCCAAAAGTCACTTCATATTTTAGACATAAATAAACTTTGAGCTTAAAAAACATATTTGAAATCGTGGATTTTTTTGTTTATTTTTTTTTAAATTTGAAATCATTTTTGAAAGAAACGATTAACAAATTCTCATCCTCACAGAGATCCCTGGCTGTCTTCGCTCCAAATTCTGGATACTTTTTGCAATATAATTATCTCTTGATGTGCTCGAACGGTCGAACCAAAATTAGTTAACGACTCAATATTTTTCTTTTGACTTTGGAAATCCAATTTTATTAACTGAAAACATGGGGCTAATCTTATATCGTATATCTTATCGAGATCACAATATATTTGCCATGTTACAAATGCATTATTTTGCTGAAAAATACAGCACACACATTTAGAAAGAATTAATTTAAGATCTTTAGCTGCTATGGTAGTTGTCTCGAATAAGCTTTCATTTAGAATAAACTTAGGACATATGCAAGACTTGGCACAAATTTCTTCCCCTTTTGCATATGAATTTTTATTTATTTCTTCATTTACTTACGTATTTCTTTATGTCTTCATTTTACTAATTTCTTCACAAACCATTTTAATTTTCCCATACTCCCCCCCCCCCCTCCCTACAAAAATTGCAGCCTTGTTACAAATGATCCACAGCACGACACAAACGCAGACTGGGACCTCCACATTATACCTGTGCAATCGAATCACTTGGAATTGAATCAACACCTACACTGTTAAAAATTTGCAACTTCTGCTGCATCATCACTCCACCGCTTTTATATAATATCGTTATTTTGACCAATGAGAATGCTCCGTAATACAGTGAAGTAATCTTTTTTATAAAAGTGGAGGGGGTGACGATTCAGCAAAAGTTTCCAAATTTTAACAGTGTACTTGTGCTACATGACTTACTAAATAGGTACCAACTAGGTGTTGGTTGAATTCGGTACTACCATCGTGACAGATGAATGCCTATTGCTCTCTAAACACAGTTATTGGATTACGAAAATTTTAAATAGTGGTACTCTGTAGGCGTAGGGGGTTTACCAAATATGCAGAATAGGCCTTCTATGGGCCTTGCAACTTTGGATCACACGTCTAGAAAAGAAAATTTTCTTTTAAGTAATTTTATAAAAGTTGCTCAGACATTCTTTTCAAATTCTTACTTGAGACACTGATAGGTAAAAATTAAATTAAAATCATTGTAAGTTGAAATATGGACTTTTAACGCTGAAGTTTTGAACTGTTTATGGCCTCTAGAAGACTTAACCCTTTCCGGCGCAGGCGAATTCTGCTCATAAAATAAGAAATTATTGATTGACACCGGAATTTAAAAACGAATTTTATAGAAAAAAAAGAATTCCTAATTTCACGCTTTCATTGTAAAAACGAAATTTCTTTAAAATATTCTTAGTGCTGCTTGCAAGTTTGGAATTAAAATTAGGTGTGCCCGGAGTGGGCACACTGCGCCGGAAAGGGTTAATGCGGTAGAATTTACGCATTCTGCTTGTCGTCGCAATGCGAGAGCAAAATTCTAAATGATTTTCCAGATATTCTATGAGATGATGACTATTTTATAGTCAAAGTTTATAGACAATCGTCAAACAATATATATTTTCATCAAACAATAGTACATAAGCTATTATTCATTCACGATTGTTAAAGTTATATGTGCATTGTTTTTATTATCTCGAAAATGTGAATAAAGATGAGAGAAATTTGAAAAATAACAAATGAATAATACTTCTGGACTTTTGAACTGTAAAATATCAAATTTACAAAAATGTAAAACTTGGGATTTATTTAGTGTTTAAATCATGCCTAAGTATCATTTCAAAGGAAAAGCTAAATTGAAACAATAACTAATACAAAGTGTAACCAATTTTTCTATTCTCAGTTCCATTTCGTAATTAAATGTTTATCCTCTTTGAAACACAGCTTGCTTTTCTAAAGAATTGGAAATAATCTTATTTACAGATTATCATCCGTGTTCAATGATTAATTCGCTTAAAATTACTTTGAATCTTTTATAATTCTTTTGAGAAATGTAATTAATAATGTAACGATTAATTTATGTTATACCTGCAGTTGCTCATCAAGACTTGGACGATAACATGTTATAAAAGAAACTCATTTAATAAATTGTATTCTTAAATCCTTGGAGTATTGTTTATTTTTATTAAAATATACACGTTTTCTGGAATAAGTGTTTTCAAATTTAATACGCGAAGAATATATTAGCCCAGTTGCAAATTACGATTTACGTTTATTGTAAAAATGAAATACTTTTAATCAAAAGCTTTGTGCTTTTAAATTATTGCAATTAAAGATATTAAATTTCTTTTTCTACCAGAAATTTAGCTGCATAATCCGAGTGCTTTAGATTCTTTTTATAAATTAAATATCTTAAAAATCTGGAATTTTTCCAGTTAAAAGATTTAGGGAAATAAACTAAACAATTTCTGAAAATTCTTCTGATAAAGCAGAAACGTTTACAAGACAGTCCAAAGCAACCTCGAATTATCTACAATTCCAAAAACATTTTCATTATCTTCATAAATCTTTTGAAGCACCAGTCCAAAATCTCATCAGACTATCATTTTCTTAAGCACACAATAAACTTTTCTGCAAAAACAGCTTCTTTGCTTCATTCAATTTTAGAAAATACGTTTCTATTTATTGATACTGTCGTTTTGCTGAAATTATTGGTTGGTTCTCTTCATAAAGTTTTCTGAACATAAGATAATGATTGCTATGATCCTCCTGATTATGATATTACTCGGAAATTTCGACTATATTATTTTTTTCTATATGAGAAAAATTGTCGGCATTTTAAAAATGTATGGAATGCGTAAAATAAATCAAATAAAAAGATTTTCTTCATGTAAATCAAATAATGACACATTGCATATATACAGGGTGGTTAGCTATTAACGTCAGGTGTTCAGAGCCCTCTAGCGAGTAAAGTTTTGGGCGAAACATAACCAAATTTAATCAGCTTACATAGTAGACCATGGGATTTCGAATTCTTAAAAAAAAGTAAAGAAAATAAAAAGTTTAAAAAATCGCCACTAGGGTCAATTTTAGCTAAAATGCGACTAAAATGCATTTAATTTGCATAAAATCAGCAATTTTGGCGCACCAAAAGTGTACTAGTGTAAATGTTGAATGATTAAATGGCAAAAAATACAGTACAGATCAATTTTATACTGCTGGAATACTGATCGAGCGCTGATGGTACCTGCATTTTTTTCATTTCTTGTTCGACAATAGCAGTTACAACTTCGTCAACTTGTTATTGACTAGTCACTTTGCGTCCGAGACCTTGTTGCCGCATAGTTTCAAATCGATGAATCATCTTTTGTAAATTTGTTATGGTCATCGGTTCTTTTGGCAAATTCTATAATCGGTGAAATTCAGGACGAGCATCATTGCAATTCTCGTTCTGCTGATAAGATAGCTTGACTAGCAAAGTATGGTGAGAGTTGATAATGATGAGAACTCTCCCAGCCTTTCCTTTTATAACTCATGATTGCTATACACAACTGATTTTATGTTAATTAATGCATTTTAGTCTGTAAACAACGCTAAAATTTCCCCTAGTGGCTATTTTTAATTTTTTTTTTTTTAAGAATTCGAAATCCCATGGTCTACTATGTATGCTGATCGAATTTGGTTATGTTTTGACCAAAACTTTACTCGCTAGAGGGCTCTGAACACCTGACGTTAATAACTAACCACCCTGTATAGTACGGACATTAATTAGTGGGGAAAAAGAATTATGTATCATATGCGTACACAGCCAAACATGAAAATACACACCAGATACATGATTATATATAATGCTGAGACATACAAAGTTTAGAAATTTTATAAACGTTACATTTGGCTGTCCTTTACGCTACAAAGGCTTTATCGGTAATATTTTTCTTGACATATATAAGTGTGCATGTTCATATCTATCAAAAGAAGTACGGTGCTGGTTTCCGGTTTCAAATCGGGAGGGAATTATAGAAGCAGTGGGCTACAAATCTGATATTAAACCTGATTCTTAAGGCTATTCTTAAATCCAAAGAGGGTACTTTCTGAGATATTTTTAAATTCATTTTTGTTCGGAAACGCATGAAATTGAAGTGTTCTCATTTAACCCTTTGCGGCGCAGGACAAATTCATCGCTTAAGTGTTGAAATTAATGACTGACACCGGAATTTGAAAACAACTTTATTTTTAAATAAGAAAACGCTATATTTCACCCATTCAATAAACCGTAATTTTCTTAAACAAAATTCCAGTGCGAATGTGGCGTTTGGGAATTAAAATTAAGTGGTTCCACTATGAAACCACCGCGCGGCAAGGGGTTAAAAACTATGTAATTGAAAGATGTTTTCCCTTTTTTAGAAAACAGAAAGGATCTTTCACAAAATATTGTCACAGTTAGCGTTTTGAACCAAATTTAAAGACGTAACAACACGAGAAAGGCGAAATATGACGTCATGTGTCAAAAATAGCTTATAACTCGATAAGTAATTTATTTACTAAAAAAATGGAAAAACAATTCGATTCTAAATCGCTTCAATAGTCAAACCTACCAATTTAGTACCTTTACGTTTAATAATGAGTTAGAAAATGTGTCAAAAAGTTTCGCGTTTGTTGAACAGCGAATTTGCAAGGTTCGCACACTCCTTGGAATTTCCAAGGACTCTGGCACCACTATTAAAAATAAGAAAATTTACATTTAAATTTTAAACCACAACATTCGCAATCTCCACCTTCATTCACGGGTTTTACGATAATTTTCTGCAGTGAAACACTTCGAATCTATTCTTAAAACTTAGTGGTAGAACTGTGCGAACCCTGATTTGAGAACCATTTTAAGATTGTTCTCAAATCCCCTGACGATTTCACGACGATAGGTGTCATCAATAATGAAGAAAGATAAATTCTGAACGAGCATTTTTTTTATAACTTTTTTGTCAGGATCAGGTTAATAATAATCTGAGTGCATTGTTAAAGCTGTTCAAAAATTGAAGCTGACTTCTTTCTGACATATTCTTTAAGTTTATTTTTGTTCGAAAACTTGTCAAATTGGCAAGTGTTCTTGAAACAATGTAATCGAACTGTTTTCTCATACGTTTTTCGGTAAAGGGAAAATAATTTTCAGAAAATTTTATCAAAGTGCTCGTTTTGAACCGAAGTTTCGCACACAAAAGAACAAGAAATGAACGATAACTGTGGTCCCTAGACTATATTTGTTTACAAATCATGATCTAATTCATTTATCAGAAAATTAAATAAATAGCTGTTCGATTATAAATAACCCCAATGGTCCTTCTTGTAAGTCTCCAGATTTTAAGGATTATTTTCTAGGAATCCGCACAAATTTTCTTGTCTGGAAAGCTTTTAAATAAAAAGAATATTGCCCAGTTAAACTGATGGCATTGAGCTCACAAGCTACGCATACTAATTGTACATTGCAGCCTTATATTTTCAAGGGTTAATTCGGTTCGAAAAACAAATTAAGAAGGGGATACAGCTCTCCCCTTTCCCCCTTTTTATACTTAATCATTGAACCTCCTAAACTATCAAGGACATGCTTTATCATATAAAAAATATATATCCAAAATTCAGAGCAAATCGGATAATTCTTAATAAAAACTCATTTAGCATTTATATAATTTAAGAGGAGTTATCCCCCTCTTTTATAATTAACCATTAAACTTCCAAAACTATTCAGAGATTTGAACGAAATCTTACAATTCTGCTTGAAAAACCCATTTATATAAATAAAGGGGAGGGGCATTAGAACACCCGTTCTCCCTGTTTATACTTATTCAATGAACACCTAATAACAGTCACGGAATCGCCTCATCAGAAAGATCCTGTATCTAAATTTTGAACGAAAACTTAAATCTGCATGAAAAACCCATTTATATCAATTAAGGGGAGGGGAGTGAGCCCCCCGTTCCCCATCTTATACATATCGAATGAATTCCAAAAACTAATCAGGGAAGCGCCTTGTCAAGATATACCTATATACAAAATTTCAAGTGGATCGGATATTTTTTTCATGAATTTTCGTGTCACGCACGTACGCACGCACGAACGAACGAACATACCGTAATTTCGGGAGTATAAGCCGCAGATCAAACAATTCTTTTTCTACCCAGAATTTTTTAAGAAACAAATATAACTAGTTAGATCGCCGTAAATATTTGTCTTCAATCACTAAATAAGACTTCTGGGTCCAAAAAGAATTGTTTGATCCGCGGCTTATACACCCGAAATTACGGTACATACATACAGAACGGGCGGGCACATAAGCTCTCAGGCTATGATAGCCTGTGAGCTAAAAAGGGACAAAGAATATAAATGGGTACTGTGAGGTAACTTTAATAACCGCATTACTTTGTAAAACTGTTATCGGATTAGAATTAAACCGTTTCGTAGGATATTATTGCTTTTACTTTTGGTGGTACTTGCTAGACGTCGTACAAAATTTAGGTCCATAATTTAGAGGCAGTAATTTTGATTCGATTAATCAGTTTCTGATATTATCTGTTTTCCAGCCTTTAGCCTACATTTTGTACATAAGATACAGATTCTCTCAACTGCTTGAATTTTGTTAACGTTAACTGGGCTGTCGGACTTTTCTACGAAAGTGGAGTTTTGCTGGCGTCAGCAGCTGTAAACTATTTTGCAGTAGTGACTGTTGGTCAAGTCTGGGGAGAAGTTGTAATCACCACCATTGTAACGACCGCTGAGCTGACTTTGGCACAAAACTGCCGCCTATTTTTTCGCAAGAAGCGATCCTGGCTGTGTGTCGTGAATCCGAGCTGTTTCTCCTATGTTGGCCAGACGGCGCTGAGATATGAGTTACTGATGGAAACTAGAAGAAAAAAGTCAGAGAGTGAGAGGAATGGGACAGTGACTGATGTCAGCGAGGATTTAAAAAAATTTATGTTTTTTGTTTTATTTGATGTGTGGAAGGTTTTATTTATCAAATTTTATAGTGTATCTTTTTATTTAGTAGGTGAGAGAAATAAACGAAAGTCATGAAATGATATGTCATTTTGATTCCTATTACATTGGAACCTGGAGAGGGGCTTAAATCGTTACACCATTACAATTGCTACTGATGTTAGGGGATGAGACGACGTTGAATGCATTTATTTAAATGTCGTTACCCCTTGATAGCGAACAAGGACATTCGGATGAACAGACGACTCAAGCCTTTCGAACCCGTCGCAATCCAAACGATGATCTTGTCTTCAAAAATAATAAATAAATAAATAAATAAATAAATAAATAAGCCTTTAAAGTGGTCAAGAAAGGAAATTTCTTTTAAAGCTATTTCCACGAAAACTTGTCATGTCTGTCACACAATTGAAAATGGCTATGCTTGTTGGCCACCGTTATTTGCGAAAAGCTTGCTTTGCTTTATTCTATTGATGACAAACTAAGTCACATTTATCCTTTCTAAAATACTGGTAGCCAAAAATCGTAGCATGTGACAGACGTAACAAGTTTGCATGGAAATAGCCTTAATTAAATCCATCTGACAAAAAAGTGTAACAATAATAAAAAGCAAAATATTAACCCTTTGAGCTCTGAGGTGTAAATTTCTTCAAAATTCCAAATGTCACATTGGCACCAGTATTTTACAAAGAAAAAAAAACTGTTATCGATAAATACGAAAAAAAAAAAAATGCATTAAACCTTTTTCAAATAAATTTGGTCGAATTTTCTGGTGCCGTTGTGACATTTTGGAATTAAAATTATATGGTAGAAAATTCTACCATCAGAGGCCACACCAGTGGCCGAGAGGTTCTGACCTCAAACTGGTAGACGGTAGGTGCTGGGTTCGAACCCAATCGCGACCGTCGGCCTAACCGTTCGAAGTTTTCCGTGGTTTTCTTCGAACCTTGCGTAAATACGGGTTAGGTTCCCTTAGAAAGACCTCCACGGAGGGCAACCCACCCCATAGGGCCTATATCCCATAGCGTAGATAATCGGCCGACAAAAATACACCATCAAAATACACCATCTACCATCAGAGCTCAAGGGGTTAAAATTCAGCTAGAGAGATTCGATTCCGCAATTTTCGCCATGGATGACAAATGCTCAATCACTACAATATGGACACTCCGTTGTGTACGCTGATATTATGATTGAGCTTTGAAATTTGAAAAGAACGAGCTCATTTAATTAAAATAACATAAGAACTTTACAAAATTTTATGATTTTGGCATTACAACGAGATTTCAGCTTTATGGGGGGAAAAAATCAAGTCAGTAACTTAGTTTCCGAGTAGAAGGCTGTGACGGACAAATTGCCGGACAGACAGAAAAGCAAGACTATAAGGCCCGCCACACACTAGTGAAACATTGAACGAAAAAACGCGCGACATGCGACAATTTCACCCAGATAACAAAGAAAAAACCGGTTTGACTGCGTCATGTTGCACGATTTTTGACGCATGTCTCTGTAGTGTGTGGCGGGCCTAATGGTATGAAATGCACGAAACTCTAAAAAAGGAATAATGGACAGACGGAAGTGTCATGAATAATTCAATTTTGTCATTTGACCGAATATAACTTGCTAGCGTCAAACAAACTTTTTAGTGATAGAAAGAGAGTCTTTCGCTTAAAATGTTGTCACCTTTTGATATATCAGCTGAATAAGACTGTTATAATTCAGTGAGTTTTTAACACTACTGAATTACTCGTACTCATATTAAAATGGCGAAATAAACAACTGGAACGAAGAATTAGCATTGTTTTTTCGCGAATCAATTCCTCTGATTTATTACAGGAATCTATACTTTCATAAAACTTTTTCCATCTACAAAGCAAAATAAGAGGATTTAGGGGATTTGGCAACTATTATGTGATTAGATTTCATATCACTTGCAATCGTAGCACGTAAGCATGTAATACGATATTTTTTAAGGAACACACTAGAGTATAATAAGGAAATGTGCTTCATGTCTTTTACAAAGGTACATCATAAAACTAGTGAAAGTGATAATTGAAAAATAGAATAATGGATGATAATGAACTGAAATGTAGATATAATTAATCTTTTTTAGGAAATATGTTTAATGCTTCTGAATAAATATTGTTACAGAAAAGTAAATCTTCTTTTCTAAATTTCCTAGGGTAAATTAGGATTTAAAGTTTTTAATTTATTGTGAATAAGACTGTGAAAATTTTTATGTGAAAAATTTAAATTTCTTCCCATTTTAAATTAAAAAAAATTTAAATGGCAAGTAAAGAGAAATATTAAAGAAATTTTTTGTTATTGAAATAGGTTCCATATAACATTAGCACTACATATAGCTCAAAGGAAAATGAGAAGATATTTACAATATCCAAGAATCAGTATTCTTTTTAATTTGTCTGCGCAAAAATATCAGTATTAAGAAAGCATTTGAAAAAAAATCACATATTTTCTTCCGTTTTTTTAGGATTTTTAGCTGTCTGGATATAAAATAAAAGAGAATAAAATTTGATAAATACTGTAAGCATATATTCGTTGCGATATGTGAGAATATAAATTTTGGTAGCTTCTTCAAGCAAAAAAAGTTTTTCATTTAAATAGTTATCCGTTTGTATTTCGAATTATAATATAAAGATAAATAAAATGTAACGGAATTAATCAATTTTTTTAAATAGTTCCCTTTTCCATATGATGATGCAATCAAAGATAAAAATGAAAAGAAAATTACTAAATTAGTGTAATATATAAGAGACTTGAAAAAGATTGATTTTAATCATGAGAAAGTAATGGGCAAGGCCCTCCACATGTAAGAGGGTTAACCCCTATGGAAGGCTTCACCTTGTTTTATATTGAAATATTTGTTAAGGAAAAAAAATCAGCTTAAAAAAAGCAAAATGACTTTATGCTACATGCTTTAATTATTATAATTTTCTTTGATTATATTATGCTTAACCACTTAACTGCTTTTGTTTTTTACGTACAATAAATTGAAAATATGGGGTAAACACCAGTTTTTTTGAGCTGCCAGTAAATTGTATGAAATTGTATTTAAAAAATTTAGTGGTGTCAAAAAGCTTTAATTGATGGATCAAGCAAATTCTTCTTGCCCGTATGACGTACGGACAAATCAGTTAAGTGATTAAAGAAACCTGTTTAGATGGAATCGCAAGTCACTCATGCACCAATTTTCAAAACAAAAACCTTTTACATACACCAACTAATCAAGGAAACAACACTAGACGCAACACTAATCAAGGATAAAGACCCAGTTTAGCGCGGGGGAGGGGAGGTGTTGGAGGCGTAACCCCCCACTTCTTTGGAAGAGTTGGTAAAATTTAGAATAGTCGGAAAGTTAAAAACACACTCTGCAAAAAGTCCCCTCTCCCGTCGACAGTACTATCATTTCAATTCTCTGTTGTCCGTCTTTAAAGGGAAAAAGAAAGAACTTACGGTAGATTGTGTATGATTCTGTGTGGGAAGGAGGGGTTGTCAGAGAGCGGAGGTGATAGATAGAGAGAATCGTGTTTCTGAGAATTTGAGACTTTCGTGAAAGGAAGGGGATGAGGGTTGTTGCAATCTCTTATTGTAAGTTTTCCCATGTAGCATCTTTAATTGCTTCCTTCTGCTATGGACTGATTCTTAGAATTTGGTGACCTCTTGGCTCTGGATTTGGCACTAGTTATTTCAGGTTGCTGCATTTAAAAGATGAAGTCACGGACACAGAAGAAGCGCGATTTCCAAAATTTCATTTTGTCGCATGATGACGGATAATTCAGTGATAATTTTATGTACACACACATTTCACAGAAAAAAATAAATTTATATTGCCATGTAAGAAATTCTCATCCGAATGAAAACATCGACTTCCAGAAAGGAAAACGGATTCAATGTACAGTATGTAGATATTTCTGCATTTCTATTAGAGGCCTGCATAGTCATATTCAAACAGATCATCCAGATGTAAAATTATCTTTTGAAAAGGCTTCTGTATAACCCCTCCCTCCCCCCCCCCAAAAAAAGTCGGTTTTATTCTTCAAATTGTCATAGACACATAAATTTTGTAGACAGGTACATCTGGAATAGTAATCATGTTTAAAGTACGTGTTTACTCTTTTCGTGAGTGGGTGGAGGCGACCATCTTTAAACCTCATTCATTGAAAATTCCAAAATCAGAGCATTTAAGCATTGTGACGACCCCAAGTAACTGACTGCGGCACATAGCTCCCGATCATGATTTCGCAAGAAACGATCTTAACTTTCTGTTCTGAATCCGAACTGTTTCTTCTGTTTTGCCAGACGGCGCTGATGTGGTACAATCTTCTGCTGGAAACGAAAAGAAAGCAGAGAGTGGGGAAGGGCGGGACAGGGACTTTTGGATTACAGTGTCTGATTTACAGTGTCTGATTTTTAGTGATGATTTTAACGTTTTTTATTTGTTTGATTTTCATGTGTGTAAAGTCTTGAGTTGTCAAGTTTTATAGTGTAGCTGTCAATGTCGTGTGCTGCAATAAAAATATGATTGTCATGAAAATGAGAAGTCATCGTGCTGTCTTACACATCGGAACCAGCGGAAAGAGGCAATTCGTTACAGCCTAATATTTTGGAGCTTCCCACCGAGATTTGGATTTGGAGTTTCTGGCAAGAATAAATGTGTGGTCACAGGTATGTTTTTAAATTCATTACAGCGTGCCTTATTGTTTTAAGCTTAAAATATTGGTGATGTTCATTTGATTAAAATTCTTGCTTGATTGGTTTGTTTTAAATTATATAGCGGCCGCAATATCCAGATTTTGTATTTCGTATTTTTCATTGTCATAAAATGTGTAAATAGGAAAAAGAATGTTTAAAATCATGTTGGTTTAATGGGAATAGTTGGTGACTGGATTTGGATTCAAATTAAATCAGTTTAATGGTTGAAAAGAAAGTCAAACTGATTTTAAAATTTTGTAGTGTGATTTGTATCGAAAGATAGTGTTTGAAACCAAACTGGGTTATTGATTAACCCGGGAGGACGCGCGCAGGGCCTATAAGACCCGGAGTACGTATGGTTTTTACAATTTCAACCAATAATTTTTTAACAGTAATCTTCAACTTATTTTATTGCAAAATTTGTAAGAATTGTCTCCATCTTAATAATATGACTGTTATAATTTGATTTTATTGGTGGCAAAGTTAAAACCATCCATACCCTGGATAAGCGCGCGTTCTCCAGGGTTAAATGAAGTCAAACTGATTTCAGGTATAATGTGTTTCGTATCGAAAATTGCATTTTTAAAACCAAACTGGTTTATTGATTAAGTGAAGTCAAACTGATTTCAAGTATGATGTAGTTCTCATCGAAAAATGTTCTTTTAAAACCAAACTGGTTTATTGAATAAATGAAGTCAAGCTGATTTCAGGTTTATTACATTTCGCATCGAAACATATCGTGTTTTAAACCAAGCTGGTTTGGTCAAAATTGTGAGTTTTCAGAAATTGAAAATTATCTTAAATTTATCAAATTTGTGTATTAGTTGTGTGTAATAGAAAGTAATGAAGTATTGATGTTTTGAACTGGTAAATATATACATATTTTTTTTAATAGTAAGTTATAGGTATTTGTATAATGTATAAAAATAGTATTTATAGATGTTCTAAAGGTTATTTTGAAAGTTGTGAAGTATATATTTGTCTATTGCTTTGATAGTTTTCATTTTGTGAATAAATAGGTTGAGAGTGTATTGATTTAAATTTGGTTAGTTGGTTGGGTGACCGTTTATTTTACAAAGTGTTCGATTCACCCATCGGTGAACTTGAAATTGAAAATGGCTTCTCTTGGAAGGGGGCAAAGTGTTGATTTGAGAATCGTTGCAATGGAATTGGGAGAGGAAGTTAATGACAATATGAAGATCATTGACTTGTATAAATTAATTACGAAGAGCGTTTGGTATGAAGAAGAATTCGTAAGGTACATGCTTGAGACTGTGATAGATGAGAGAGTAAGTCGCGAGAAATATTTCGGGAGAAAAAGGGCGGATGAAAGAAGGTTTATACTAGAAGTTCCTGATAAAGAAAAGAATATACCAAATATTGCTGATATTGATAAAGTAGTAGAGGAAAGGTGTCATATCGAGGAAAATTTGTCGGACCTTGTGTGTTTGTTTAAAGAGGTTCCTGAGAAGAGAGAAACAGTATTAAATATTGATGATGTTGATCGAATAGAAGAGGGAGTGGGATGTAATACTGATGAAACTTTCTGTAGCTATACGGGATCTTTGGACTTTGAAGTAACGGAAAATCAGTCATCGACTGGGAAATTAAGTAATTCGCTTGAAAAGGAAATCGTGGATACTATAGAGGTAATCGAAGTGTTTGAACTTTCTGAACTTCAAAATGCGAAGGGAGAAGAGATAAAATTGATAAAAGATGAAAGTAGAGTTCATGATAAGTTGAACCTACAACTGAATTGTGGAAATGATGAGAAAGTCACTGAACAGGATGAAGAAATTTTCCTATTGTCACAAGGTAGAAATTTGGGAGATGTATCTGAAGTTAATAATTAGAGTACGTTTGAAGGTAATCTTGAACTTTCTCAGGTTGATATTGATGAATGCTGCAGAGATAATGAAATTGGCTCTCTTATTTCAATTAATTTGAAAACTAAGGACAATTTGAAGACTGGAGATGAGGTTCAAGAGGAAGACAATTTTAATGTTGAGAACTTATGCGAAAATTTTCAGTTCATAACTGATAATGAGACTGAAAGTACGAAGGAGAAGAGAAAGAGTACGGATATGAAGCAAAACTTTATTGCAGTTGATTTAGATAGGAGGGCATTTAATGAGAAAGACGAAATTGATCTTGAACTTGACTGGTTTATTTAAAGATGTAAAGAAACTGGAAAATTATCCGAAAGGGGAACCGGAGTTGTTCATGTTTTGTTCAAGAAGAGAGTTTATGGGAAATGGAGCCATGATTTTGATGACAGAAAGTGTTTCAAAGTGATTGGCAAAAGGAGGGAGAGAACAGTTGAATGTAAACAAGGAAGAAATCGAATGATGAAAAATCACAAAAAGAGAAAAAAAATTCAACAATGCCGACACTTTATCACGGCACTCATCCTTTCATTAGTAGCTATTAAGTTTTACAGATTTTGTGCAGTTTCATTAATGATCATAGCTGTTTCCAGAAAATGTATGTTTAATGTTATTTATTGTTGCATAATAACATAGAAAAAAATTCTTGTGATAATTTTGATCTCGTTGTCCATAATTTGATTAATATGTATTGTTTTTTTTTTTAGATTTACAATTGTGAAAAAAAAAAGTATATTTCAGTTCAGTTTAAAAGCAGAAAGATATGCATTGTTTAATATTTATTATTGTATAGTGTTAAGTTTTATAGAAAAAAAAAAGAAAAATAGGAAGAATTTCTGTTAATTGTAATAGTATTTATGGGAAATTACATTGGTTATAATACTTAGTTTAAATAAGAAAAATCTGGTATTTTTATTTTACAGAAAATTAGTGTTATGTAAATTGAACAATGAACTTATATTGTGACTGGTATTGCGGAATGCTATATTGCCGCGTATTCAAAATTTGTAAAAAATTGATAAAATTGTGGCAGTTTGATCAGGGCGGCACAATGCTGTGATGGGTTTTCGGGAGAAGTGCCTGTGACAAATTTTACAAGTAGTCTTGGACATTATGCATTGAAAAGGATTTACTGGTGTCCTTAGAACCTGTCACGTTGTGGCTCTTTTATATGGGACTTTGTTTGGACACGTCCAAAATTTGTAGGGGGGAGGAGTCTGTGACGACCCCAAGTAACTGACTGTGGCACATAGCTCCCGATCATGATTTCGCAAGAAGCGATCTTAACATTCTGCTCTGAATCCGAACTGTTTCTTCTGTGTTTGCCAGACGGCGCTGATGTGGTACAATCTTCTAACTAAAAGAAAGCAGAGAGTGGGAAAGGACGGGACAGTGACTTTTGGATTACAATGTCTGATTTACAGTGTCTGATTTTTAGTGATGATTTTAACGTTTTTTATTTGTTTGATTTTCATGTGTGTAAAGTCTTTAGTTATCAAGTTTTATAGTGTAGCTGTTAATGTCGTGTGCTGCAATAAAAAGATGATTGTCATGAAAATGAGAAGTTATCGTGCTATCTTACACATCGGAACCAGCGGAAAGAGGCAATTCGTTACAGCATCATCACTCTTCAGATTGGTTCTAACTGTGTCCAAAATTTTTAGTGTCTATGACTATTTGAAGACTCAAAGAAAAATATTTTTTGTCGCAGGGGGGGGGGGGTAGACCATGTTCTCTTGAAATTTTCAATAAAAGACTATTTAATCTTTCTTGAATCTTTCAAGAAAGAATACTTTTGCATGATCATTATTTAGCTCTGTTTCCTCATGAATTGGGTTCAAAACGCCGACTTTGATAGAATTTTCTGAAAGCCTTTAACAAAAATAAATAAATAAATTAATTAATTAATATATATATATATATATATATATATATATATATATATATATAATAATGGAAAACGTATTTTGATTGCAAAGTTTCTGAATAAGGACACCTGCCAGTTTCATGAATTTCCGAACAAAAAATAAATTAAAAAATGTGTCAGAAAGTAGCGTTGAATTTGAGAACAGCTTTAATAATAGTCGCATTTTTGGGAGAAGGGAAGCAATCAGGGGCTAATAATAAATTTCGAGGTTTGTTTACTATGCTCCTGAAGAAGAATTAAGTGACTGAATTGATATTATTTATTAACCTGTGAAGCAGACATAACTGACATGTTGGATTTAGACAGTGTAGCTGGAAAATGGGCTTTTCTGAAGGATAGGCGGGTGATAATTTAAAAATGTAGAAGGATAATTTTTAGTCTCTTATACTAATATATATATCTTATTTTTAGCAAGCAAGATTTGTCTTTTTTTATGCATTTTAAAATTTATACACTTACATTACACAACAGCATGCGGTTTTATTTATAGAAACATGAATTCCGAAGCACTTCAACATTCTTAAACTGTTACTTTTGAGAACTGGTTAATATACAGTACATCCGTACACATTTGCTTTTAAATCGTAAGCAGAATCCTAATTTAATAACAGGATTCCCAACTCTACTTATATAGTAAATAATTGTTTAAAAATTACACATACTGAATAACAGCATTTAATTTCGACTGTGGTTAAGGAGAATGCAAGTGAATACTTAAGACTTTTAGTGATTTTTAGAAATTCACAGTATTGTCGAACAGTTGACACCGTCGCTGAGGATGGGGGGGGGGGGGTATCACAAAGCCTTTCTCACTCCCGATCTTGCAGTCGGCAAAATTCAGTTCACCCCCCCCCCTCACTAAAACAGCCTTCGGCACGTCCCTGCCCGGATGATAATGTTAAGTCTACGGGAGTGTTCTTTTCAAATATCTAGCTAAAATTTTAATATTTTTACATGATTTTTTTTTTTTTTTTTTTTTTTTTTTTTTTTTTTTTTGGGCATAGGATAGCTGAGGATGATTTACAACCGGGCCAGTTGCCAGTTTAACTTTTTCGATTTTGGTTACATATTTTTAGGTGCGTTCGTAATTATGTAAATACGTAGCACCTATAGTTGTCGTTCAGTCCGTCCGTCTGTCCGTCCGCATATAACAAAATAAAAACTACCCAACCGAATCGTTTGAAACTTAAAATATATAATTATTACATAATTTTGTCGAGTCATTCAAAATTTTATGAAAATCGGATGCATAGATTAATTACAGGGGCAATCAAAAGTATTCCATTACAATATGACCAATGGGGAAAAAGTTTCAAATGCATTTTAATCGTTTGAAATTTAAAATTTGTAATTATTACATAATTTTTCCAGTCATTTCAAATTTTATGAAAATCGGATGCATAGATCATTTACAGGGACAATCAAAAGTATTCCGTAACATTACGGTTCATGGGGAAAAGTTTCAAATGCATTTTAATGGTGTTACACTTATTCGAACATAATAAAATTGATATGAATCTATGGAGTACATATTATAATACAGTAAACTCCCTTAAATCCACAACTCTCTAAAATCCGCACATAATTTACTGATGTAAACAATGAAACATCCAGTTCTGATGTAGGGACAAAAATTTACCATTTTAATTTTATATCAATTCCATATGTATTTTAATTTGTAATTTTCATTAATATTACTGAATTCATGAGTTATCATGAAGGAGGAATAAATTTATTTCTGAAAAAATTCAAGATATTGCTGTTATCACTGGTAATCACTATCTTGCTATCAAATATATTTATGTATTAACTAAACTTTTTTGGTTATTAAGTCTGGCTAAACCTGAAATAAAACTTCCTTATTTTTAAACTTTGATGTGAATTATTAATTTATCTTTATAAAGCAAATGAAAACACATGAAAAATGCATATTATCATTATAATAAATATTTAATCATACATTATTTATTAACTTGACCTTTACTTTTAATATTTTAATCACGTTAAAAACTGCCTAAATTTTTATTATTTTAGTTTATTACTTATTTTAATATTTTATTATATTGTAAGTCTTTATAATAGTTTCGATTCCATTGTTAATTACATTCAAATTACGGTTTAAAAATTTTTTACAAAATAATGACCAGAAATCCGCAAAATTCTAAAATTCCCAAAACCTCTGGTCCCAAGCAGTGCGGACTTAAGGGAGTCTACTGTATACATTTTGCGCAAACTGTGGTGCAAAGAACATTTGTTATTGATTTACGAGGCCACACAAAAGTATTCCATTACATAATAGTATAGGGAGAACATTGTTTGGTAAGCGTTTTAAACTGTTTATTAAACAGTTTCACATTTTATGAATATGATATACGTTGCTGAGGTGTAATAAGAGTTACTATTCCTGTATATTTACAGGAAAAAAAAAAAGATTTTTACCACTACACTGTATCTGAAGTACTGTCTATTATAATAGCAAGATCTGAGTATTTTTAAAACATCGTTATCGTACGAACACACCTCATTTGCTATGCTTTACATGCAATTTCCAACTTGTTTATATCGGGATAGTTTTAATTTCAAAACCGGTTCAAACCAGTTTTGAAAGTTAAAGTAATTTAAAAAAAAAAAAGAAATCTGAAACCGAAATTGAAAAAGTAAAAACTAGCCCGGTTGTGGATCTCCTCAGCTATCCTATGCCAAATAAATAAATAAATAAAGTAAAATTATGATAATTTGAGCGAGATATTTGAAAAAAATGCCCCCATAGACTTAACATTAACATCCGGGTCTTTTCCTGTGACTAGTGTTGCGCCTAAAGAACATTTACAAGGTATACAATGCTACGATATATATTCCTTAAAAATAGCGGTGAAAATAGAATATAAAAATAGTCACTTTTGGCAGCCTTGTAATTAAACTTTACGACACCCCCAAGTATATATATTGGTGAAGGGGAAATTTTAATTGTTTAATATTTTAAGTTCGTATATGGGTGATTCTCAAAATAGGGGACAATTTCAAAAGTGAAATCTTAAAAAAATTACTTTTAGCAAAATTTCTGAAAAAAAAAATAGGTGTTGTTAATATAGTATTAGATATACTTTACATGTAGTCAGCAGAGCTAAATATTTAAAAATTAACTTAAAAAAATAATTAGTATTTTTTGAGCCATGCTAATGACAAAACAAATTGCATGGAATAAATATATTAAGAAATTTTTATTTTCTTCCTGTTTAAATATTTTTTTTTCTACATTTATTTGCCTTCCTTTTCAGCAAATGGTTTCCATTTTTACATATATACATATGAGGAGAATAAAAACATTACCAAAGAGCAAACTTTGTTTACATGAGCAACATTCTGACACTAACAATGTAAGAAGCTGTCTTAGTGATTTTCTGACAGATTTAATTCATATTTTAGGGATAATAAATGTAATACCTAAATTTATATGTAAAATTAAACTTTATAAAGGATACAATATAATTAAAGATTACATTTATGCACATAGGAGTCTTTAGCATGGACAGAAAAAACCGTGCTAATGACACTGATATTTGTCCATGCTAATGACAAATTTTAATTTAAATAAGATTATGAACCATAATATAATCACAATGCAATAGTCCTTTCTGGGGCTTTTTAAAACACAAAAGTCCTATGCAAATAAGTAAAAAAAAAAATTAATTATAAAATAAACATGAAAATTATAATCCATTCTAATGACATACAATTGATGTACGCCCCTAATATTCAACTTCTATTCTTAAAATACAATACATGCTTCTATTTTCAGGCTGGGATAAAATGGCTACTTGTTGCCATGGAGAAACTTTATATTTTCAAACTATTGTCATATGTGAAAATGAAATTCTGATTAATAACCAGCTGTTATAGTATGACCTTGTTGTGAAAATAGAATATGGAGGACAAACTTTAATTCTTTTTTTATGTACTACAATTTTATTTTTAAAAATAAATTTATTGGATAAATCCTCTTCTTGATTAATTTAAAGAAAGAATAACATTTGTTTCATTTTATAAACATGATATTAACTCTTGAAAAAGCTAGTATATACAAGGCACAGCTGCTGTGGACATCCATGCTAATGACATTTTGAACATTTATTCTGTTATTTTAAGGTATTTTTAACTAAAAACTGAGTAATTCTTGAGTGCAAATAATGAATAATATTAAGACAAACATATCTAAATATAAAAACATGACAGAAAACCTCTCAATTTTTTTTTTTGTATGCCAAAAGACATAAATTGTCCCCTATTTTGAGAATCGCCCATATAACTCATACAACTTACGCTCTTTCTTTTCACATTTCTTCTGTTCTAAAAGTAAGGGTTGCTAAAAATACTTTAGTTATTCTTTAAAGTGTCAGTTCTTCTCCAAACACAGCGTAAAACAAAAAGACAAATGATCATCAATAAGAATAATACAACATTTTAACAAATGATTAATTAAGATGTACATCAGTTTCAAAAATTCATAGGTAATTTTTTAACTGGGGTGATATATAATCTTCTTTTTAGTTTTCTGGAGCATTCAGCATCAAAACACAGATAAAATCCTTTTATGTTTTGAAGCATGAAATCCTTTTAGCATCTTAGAGATGAATACAAATTCACGGCCAGGAAATTTGCTTTTAATTACTTCGCATTATCTGCTTGTGCAGTGTTGCCAGTGGGCTACTTTTTTAACCCATTCGTGCCCACCCCCTTTTGTGCAAATTTTATTCGGTTGACACCACTATTTTTAAAATAATTAAGTTTAGTTCATTAATTACGAAAATGCTTCAATTAAATAAAATAAAGTTTGCTGTTCTTTTTTACCGGTGTAAAAAACAGCGCTACATGCCCCTTTTGAAGCGTCCCTAAAAAGGGACGCTAGGCACTAATGGGTTAAAATTCAGATTTCTTGATTGGTGCCACATTTTGAAACGGTAAATTACCTTTTGTTTTTACCTTAATTATCATGTCAGTGAATAAGGCACATTTTATCATTTGTATAAAGTGGTGCCAATCAAAAATCTGAATTAAAAAAAGATAGTCCATCTGGCAACATTGCGCTGGTGTTGCGTTCACACAACGGTAAAAATAAATGCGCAAGTTCAATTTATTTACATGCTCACGACTATTTCTCAGTTAAAAAATTCGTCTTACTTAATGGCACAAAGTTTTAATACGAAATAAAGAGAAAAATATATTTCAGGATTTGCGGTGGCAAATGTCGTTCAGCTTAAAAGTTGAAACACTCAACCTCATAGTTTTGGCAGTTAATAGACTGATCACTTAACTGATTATTTTTTTACACACAAAAAAATTAAAAATATGGGATAAACACCACTTTTATAAGCTAAAATATTCATAATATTTCGTCTAAACATTTCTGCCATTTGAAATTATGATTAGAAAAATCAGTGGTGTAAAAAAGCTTTTAGTGATGGATCAAAGAAACTCTTCTTGCCCGTACGACGTACGGAAAATCAGTTAATCCTTTGAGCTCTGGTAGGTTAATTTCTTCAAAATTCAAAATGTCACATTGACACCAGTATTTTGCAAAGAAAAAACCGGTTAACGATATATGCGAAAAAATGCATTAAACCTTTTTCAAATAAATTTGGTCGAATTTTCTGGTGCCGTTGTGACATTTCGGAATTAAAATTATGTGATAGAAAATACTACCATCAGAGCTCAAAGGGTTAAGTGGTTAACCCTTTCCGGCGCAGTGTTACCACTCCGGCAACACCTAATTTTAATTCCAAACTTACAAACGGCACCAATAATATTTTAGTAAAATTTTACTTTTACAATGACAGCTTAAATCAGGGAATTCTTAATTTCTAAAAAAATCTTTTGTAAATTCCGGTGTCAGTCAACAATTTCTCATTTTACAAACAGAATTTGTCTGCGCCGGAAAGGGTTAATGGATACTACTATTTGCGCTAACATCAAATAAATGTTTAATCCTCTCCGAATTCACAATCTTCTCTCTTTCTGTTTTTATTTAACAAAAATACCAGCATCAACGAGCATTTTTAAGCATAAACAAATCAGCACTTGTGATGTGCACAGGATGATATTGTTACATCAATTATAATACAAGGTGTTAAATAATTAAACGAAAGTTTGAATTGTTTAGTAAAAAAAATTGAGAAGAGATAAAAGAAGAATATTTATTTCACAAATAAGTACATTTATTCAGATTTAATGCACAAAATTCCCATTACTTGCAACAATATGGTGAAGCTTAAGATCAAAGTTGTCTAAATCTGACAGAATAGTTGACAGTGTGATGCCCAAAATTTTAGAAGAAATGCTTTGTAGGAGCTTTGTCAAATGATTTTGGAGGATTCTTGAAGACATTGTTCTTCAAGTAGCCTCACAGAAAATAGTCCAGGTGGTTCAAATCAGGAGAATAGGCCGGCCAATCAATCCGGTTGCGATACTACAATTCAAAGCCAAAACTCTATCATGGAAATATTCTGCTAAATACAGGGTGAACATAAAATCCCAGCCCATTTTGTAGAAATAATATATTCCTGAATTTTATAGCTTAACAGTAGTGATGGGCGATTCTGGAAATTTTGAGAATCGATTAAAATCGATATCGTATAAAACAACATCGATCATAATAAGAATCGATTTCTCAGTTCTAGAATCGATACTACAATCGATATTTCGATATTCAGGTTCACACAGAGAAGATCCAAATTACTAATTCCAAAACTTAAAAAATCAGCAGGACCGCCTTCCCCCCCCCCCCCACCCCCCATCCCAATTAGGGAAGCATAGAATTAAGCTATTGCAGATTTTAGAGTCGGATAATAAGAATTTTAAATTTTAAAATGATTGTCACTTGCACAAAAACTTTGACTAATTTGAGAGACATAACTCAACTAATAACAACACTGAGTAACTTGGCACTAAACCGAGTATAAAGAGTGCCAAGAGCGTGAAACTAGGATGGGGAACAAGAAGTATAGACAAAAAAACTTTTTTTTTTCTAATGCCAACCAAATGTTACACGAGATAGTTTGGAAGAACAAAAAATATGCCCCATTCCCAAGGGAGCAGGTAAACCCCACTCTTGACGGAAAGGCGACCGTAGCCCAAATGTAGCTTTTGTCGAAGTTTCAAAATGAGGATTTACAATAAAATAGAACGAGAATTGGACATTGCATACTTATGAACGGCCCATTTAGTAAAGATTGGCGAGGAAAGGGGGGGGGGGCGAAAGATTAGAACGGGAGAACTTGAAAAAAAAAAAAAAAAAAAAAAACATAATTAACTAATAACCCAAATAACTGAGCTTCTAAGCAAAGATAGTGTTTAACTTAGTGTTGAATTCATGGGGTAGCGCGCGGGGAACATGCACTCTTTGAAACTATAAAAAGTGCCAAGAGCATGTAACTAGGTGAAGAGAGGGGTAGTAGCAGAATAAAACGCGGAGATAAAAGCTTTATAACGATATGTTACATGAGATGGTGTGGAAGAAACAAAAAATATGCCCTCCCACCCATGGGGGGCAAGGTAAATCCCAAACGGACAGAAGGGCGACCCAGGCCCAAATGTATCTTTTGTTGAGGTTTCAAAATATGGATTTATAACAAAATAGAACGAGGATTAGACTTTTTTTAAATCGCAGTCATAATTTGAATTATAATATTAAAGAATATATTAATATTAAAGAATATATTAATATCTATAAAAAAACCGCGCGATACCATATGTCCAGCTATTGTAGTTAACTCACTATAACTACTTCCTTACATTTTAAAACGCGATAAATACACCAACCAAAATTAGACCATACTATCGATACCTTAATCCTTATCCAAATGAATAATTTTGTATTAATGCCTGTTACAATATCTGTAATTACTTTTTGAATTATTCAAATCGGACATTCCATTCAAAAGATATTACGAATTTAAAGATGACAATCTAAAGAAATAATAGCGCTGCTGAATACTCGGTGGCCAATAAGCTTACGGATTACGTGAGCAATCAAACGATTGCGGGTTCGAACCTCAGTTTCGCTGATATATATCAATGCTTTTTTTTTTTTTTTTGAAGAAGTTTGAAAAATTAAAATTTTAACACATTATGGGTCTGTAACGTGACCTGAAATGATGGAAGAAAATTTCTTATGCTAGATTTGTAATGTATGAAGCATAAGCTTTCAATAGACATATTGTATCAAGAAATGAGAAAAAAACCCCTCTGCCCCCCCCCCCCAAAAAAAAGGTCCTATAAGGGAAACTGGAATAGCAAAAAGAACGGCGAGAAATGGTTAGCTATACTAGAATTTTTCTCATCACTGTAACTCCTATAGAAGCAAAGTTAAAGCCTTTTAAAGATTGAAATGAAGGGAAGAAATAAGCAAAATTAAGTGAGTGATCGACAGGGGAGGGGGTCCACAGCTCTGGGGGTGCCATGTAGCTTAAACTTTTAAGTTAAAAATGGTAGAGAATTAAATGAGCGAAATTTTAAGGTGTATATTGGGGGGGGGGGTGCAAGCCCTCCCCCCCTCAAAATTTTTTTGTTTCTTTTGAAGAAACAAAAAAATATGCCCCCGGCGGGGCGCAGATAAACCCCAAACGGGCGGAAGGACGACACTTTATTTATCTTTTGTCAAGAATTTAAAATGTGGATCTAAAATAAAATAGACCGATAATTGGACGTTTTTAAAACTGTATGCATATTTCGAACGGCCCTGTAAGTTAAAACTGACTCGGAAGGGGGGGATTAGAAGAGACAAGCGTGAAAAATAAAACATAATAAACGAATACTTCAAATAATTGGACTTCTAAACAAAAATATAACGATTTAACCTAGTGTCGAATTAATGGGATGGCCCGCAGGGGATTACCCCCCCCCCCCTCCAGAAGTTATAAGATTTTATGCTTTTTAATGCACAAATTGCGATTCCCCCTCTCTTACAGAGCTGTAAAACATGATGCTTTCCTCCGGAGTCGCAAAAAATATCTGCATTCAATACTGATTTAGCCTAGGAGAAAAAAAAAAAAAAAAAAAAATCGAAATCGAATCTAAAGATCGACATCGAATCTAAAGATCGACATCGAATCTAAAGATCGTTATCGAATCTAAAGATCGACGTCGAATCTAAAGATCGAAATCGAATCTAAAGATCGACATCGAATCTAAGGATCGACATCGAATCTAAAGATCGAAATCGAATCTAAAGATCGAAATCGAATCTAAAGACCGATCTTACGGGCAGAATCGATTTTACATTTTTACTTTCTTTTGTAACTTTACAAGAAGAGAGTATTAGATTCGTGAAAATTTTTGACTTCCCGTTTCTGATGGATTTATATATTTTAGAAGGTCTTTAACACAATTTCATGGTTTTTAAGAAATATCTGTCTGTGTGTGTGTCTGTCACTCTGTGAGTCTGTATACGACAAAAATTTCTGACCGTTCTATCTCAAGAACAAATGCACGGAATTCCACAAAACTTTAGATTTAGTTTGACCTTGATATAAACTTAATCTAATTAATTTTTGGTGCATATAGACTAACAAGTGGCGCTGCTATGCTGCATTTTTTGCGATTTGCGCAACAGCTATATCTGAATAACGAATGAACGGATTTTCATCACATTTTAGATCCAGTTAGTCCTTGACATAAATTGATGTTTTTTTTGCATTTTGATGTATATAGCTTCTCAGATGGCGCTGCTATACTGAATTTTTCACAATTTCCACTCAGCGCCATGTGAAAGGGGTGGGGGGCGAAAGCAAGCGGTCATTCCGAGCACGGAAATTTAGGGGGCGCCAAATTTTTACTACTAACATCACTTCTAGCCTATCACAAGAAAAAGTTAATAGGCGGGGGGGGGCTAAATTGGAACTTTGAACCGGGCGCAGTTCTCTTTTCGCACGCTCCTGTTTCCATTTTAGCTTTATCTCAAGAACTAATGCACGGACTTTCATAAAAATTTAGATTCAATTAGTCCTTGATATTATTTGATGCTAATTACATTTTGGTGGAAATCGGTTAAGAGATGGCGCTGCTATACTGCATTATTCATGATTAACGCAATAGCGCTATCTCAAGAACGAATTTTCATCAAAATTCAGATTCAGTAAATCTCTGACATAGATTAGTGTTATTTAGTTCTTGGTGTAAATTGCCCTACAGGTGGCGCTGATATGCTGCATTTTTTATGATTTCGCAATAGCTGTATCTCGCGCTTTCATGGATTTTCATCAAAATTCAGATTTAGCTGGTACTTAATAAGAATTGATCTTGATCAATTTTTGGTGTACATCACTCAACAAAAAACGCTATTTTGCAGGGGGGGGGGGGAGGGGTTGGTTCTGAGATTTCTTTAATTCTTCTATCTTAGAAACTAATACACTGAAATTTTGGAATTGGCACATCCGTCTATTTTATCTTCGACTTTTGAAGGAAAATGAAAATTATATTACCTTCAGAGAAATCGATTGAAAATTTTAAAGTATCGATTAAATCGAGTTGACCGTAGTATCGATTAAATCGATTTAAAAAATCGAAATCGCCCATCACTACTTAACAGTATTACATAGCATATTAGTACTTTTCAACGTGATGACCATCAAGTTCGAAACATGTTTCCCATTGGTTCAGTGTAGCTCGAAACACTTTTTCCAACATCCCCACGGTGCATCGGGACTACGCTCATTGGCTTCACAGATATTCGCTCCGGTTTAGCTGACATCGATGGTCAACTTGTACGTTTCTCATCGAGCACGGATCCAGTGCACAACAATTGTTCACCATTTTTCGGAAATTTCCTCATGTTGGAGCCTCTCCCAAATTTTCTACGAAAAATCTGTCTGACCTCCTTAAATGTCTGACCATGCAAACGTGCCGCTACAACCGCAATTCGTTCTTCTGTTGTTAGCATATCCTCGGAGTATCATTTACCTGCAATATAAAATCCATGTATTAATTATTTATGCAAAATGGGCTGGGACTTTATGTTCAACCTGTATTTAAAATTTTCTTTAGTTCTGTGGGGCCCGTCACCATCCTGCATAGCAAAAACCATCAATGCAAGAAAAAAAACATCATTCTAGCACGTGAACATGAAGCTGCCAACTTTTAACTAATCTTCCGTATCATGATGATATCCATCATCGTATGGATCATTTTGTACGAGGTTAACCTCATTTCGAAACAGAAAATTTATTTCATGAATCTTTATTTATTTAATTTCAGGTCTCTAAGTGGAACATATTTAATTTTAATTCTTTGAAAAAAAAATCTGTTCCAAAATTCATTAAACCAAGTTCAAATTAACGCATGTATTACGGAAGATTAAGATTAATGTCAGGTTGCTCCTATGGTGAAGTGTGGTCCTTTAAATGGGTAGAGTCTACTACAAGGGCGGATCTGGAGAGTCCTCAAGGGGGGGGGGAGGCGATTTTAAAAATTGGGAAACTCGGATTTCATGCGCAGGTCGGGGCTAATATTTTCATGCGGGTCGGGTTTGGGTCCGGTTAACTTCTATATTTTCTGCGGGTCGGGTTTGGTTCGGTCGACTTCTATTTTTCAAGCGGGTCGAGTTTGGGTCCAGTTTGTTTCTATTTTTTGCTGCTGGTCGTGGTAACTCATCAGGGGCGTGCGAAGAGAAAACTGCACCTGGGAAAAGTTTAAGTTTGCCCCCCTCCCCCAAACAACTTTTCTTGTGACAGGCCAAAAATAACGTTGATAGTATAGATTTGACGTTCTGTAAATTTCCGTACCCGAGGTAACCGCCCCCTTCGCCTCCACCTTTTGACACCGTGCTGTAACTAATACTTTTTTCTGTTGTTCGCATTTGGGTCCGTTTGACTTCTACTTTTTGCAGCGGCTCAGGTTAACTTCTACTTTTTTGGTACTTGTTGGGTTTGAGACCGGTTGATTACTATATTTTGCTGCTGGTCGTGTTGACTTCTGTTTTTTTTTTTTTTTTTTTTTTTTTTTTTTTTTTTTAAAGCTATTGCATAGCTTTTATCACGGGCTTTGAGCGCGGCGACCGAATCCAAAAATTCCGTAACGCGAAAAATCCTAACACATCGGTAACGAAAAAACCTAACACTCGGGTAACGTCGTTTCAGCTCGGCAGACTTCGGAATGGTATCGTTCGGTAGACTTCGGTAGACATTGACGCGGTATTTTTCACATATTTAGAGAATATCAAATCTCAAACTTATGTTTCTTATTTCAGTTACCATAAATCTATAGTTTCAATGATGAAAATTCCTGATAGAATGTGTATAGAAAAAAAATCGTCTTAAGATAAAATAAGGTAGGGTCAATCCATTTCAAGTGGTCCAGAAAATATTATTTTGGTCGCTCGACCATTTTTAAAAAATCTGAAATTTTTTGTACAACAACCCTAACATGACGGAAGTTCAAAATGACCGTTATTTTAATTTTACTATTTTGTGTTTGTGCATGGCGGCCATCTTTGTTTCATCGTGTTCAGCCATTTTCTCAGATACTAGGATACACAAAATTGTAAATATCTCGTCTTTTATTTTACCAATTGAAATGGGGTTTGCAGCATTTTGTTCAGAATGAAATAGGCTAAATCTACAGTGGTAGAATAATTTTGAAAAATAAATTTTTACTAGTGAAATTTAAGCACAAAATTTAAGATTTTTTCCAAAATCTATCCATTTGCAAGAGGAAATTTTTTATGCAAGGAAAACTGTCAACCGTACACAATTTTTTCTACAAATAAATCAAAAGTGTGTGTACTCATACACCAAGTCCCAGATCTGGGAGTTAATTTCTCTTTGCGAAAAAAAATTCCGAAATTCTTCAAAAATTTCAAAAATCGCACTTTTTAGGCTTTGATATCTCTGGTGGGGCACGAGATAAAAATTTGAAATTCTGATCTTTGATAGTATTGTGTAGTAGTGTTATGTACAAAAAATTTCAAGAAGGAGATTTGACTACAAGCGGAGATATGACATGGAGAATATGTGAAAACAATACTTCCAAACTATTCTAACCTACTATGTAATTGTTCAACAAGACTGTCAACCTTACACAATTTTTTTCTACAAATAGGTCAAAAGTGCGTGTACTCATACACCAAGTCCCAGATCTGGGAGTTGATTTCTCTTTGAGAAAAAAATTCCGAAATTCGTCAAAAATTTCAAAAATCGCACTTTTTAGGCTTTGATATCTCTGGTGGAGCACTAGATAAAAATTTGAAATTCTGATCTTTGATAGTATTGTGTAGTAGTGTTATCTACAAAAAATTTCAAGAAGGAGATTTGACTATAAGCTGAGATACGGTGATTAAAAAATGTTAAGAAATGCTATTATGAGTACATTAGGAGAAATGAGATTAGTCTCATTTATTACAATATTTACACAGAAAATATCGTTTCTTGAAAACAGTTTAATAATAAATGTTTAATTTACAAAGATACTATATATGCTCAACAAAGAGCTTAACACTATTTACGAAAGATGTTATGAGTTCGACCAGTTACTGTTGTCAGTCCATATGACTGTTCTTTCTCAAAATTTTATTTAAAGCCACCCAAGTCTTGTCATCCCTTGTTAACTTGAAAGAAATTCTCTAGATTTAATAATTGAAACGATGTCAACTCGATCAGTTGCAACCCATTGTCTGAAATTTACTTTTCCTGAAATGTGTACCGAGTAAAATTGTTGCAATAGCATTTGTAGTAGGTTTGTTCCTCTGGACAAATAGTGTATTGGCTTAGCATACATTCTGAATTGTTTAAATCACACAGACGCTTTGAAGAAGATATTTGTAATTAACATTTAACTTTGTACCGTAAATAATTAATTTAAAATTTTGGAGGAATGAACAATTACATAGAAGGTTACAAGTTTGGCAGTATTGTTTTCACATATTGTCCATGTCATATCTCAGCTTGCAGTCAAATCTCCTTCTTAAAATTTTTTGTACATAACACTACTACACAATACTACTAAAGGCCAGAATTTCAGATTTTTATCTCGTGCTCCACCAGAGATATCAAAGCCTAAAAAGTGCGATTTTTAAAATTTTTGACGAATTTCGGAATTTTTTTCGCAAAGAGAAATCAATTTCCAGATCTGGGACTTGGTGTATGAGTACACGAACTTTTGACCTATTTGTAGAAAAATTTGTGTAAGGTTGGCAGTCTTGCTGAACAATTACATAGTAGGTTACAATAATTTGACAATATTATTTTTCACATATTGTCCATGTCATATCTCAGCTTATAGTCAAATCTCCTTCTTGAAATTTTTTGTACATAACACTACTACACAATACTATCAAAGGCCAGAATTCCAAATTTTTATCTCGTGCCCCACCAGAGATATCAAAGCCTAAAAAGTGCGATTTTTGAAATTTTTGAAGAATTTCGGAATTTTGTTCGCAAAGAGAAATTAACTCCCTGATCTGGGACTTGGTGTATAAGTACACACACTTTTGACCTATTTGTAGAAAAAATTGTGTAAGGTTGACAGTTTTCCTTGCATAAAAAATTTCCTCTTGCAAACAGATAGATTTTGAAAAAAATCTTAAATTTTGTGCTAAAATTTAACCTGTAAAATCTTATTTTCCAAAATTATTCTACCACCATACATTTAGCCTATTTTATTCTGAATAAAATGCTGCAAACCCCATTTCAATTGGGAAAATAAAAGACGAGATATTTACAATTTTGTGTATCCTAGTATCTGAGAAAATCGCTGCACACGATGAAACAAAGATGGCCGCCATGCACAAACAAAAAATAGTAAAATTAAAATAACGGTCATTTTGAACTTTCATCATGTTAGGGTTGTTGTACAAAAAATTTCAGATTTTTAAAAAATGGTCGAGCGACCAGTGCTGGATCACTTGAAATGGATTGACCCGGTAGGATAATGTAGCTTTTGGTGATTGGAGACCTGCCCAACGGTGAGGATCGAAAAATTTCAAATGCTTATAACTCGCGATCTAAATCTCGTAGCGCGGCCAAATTTTGTTTGGTAATTTATTATAAGACAGTGTTAATTTTTGGTGACAAGAGACCCCCCACGGTGAGGGTCGAAAAATTTAAAATGCTTAACCTTTAGATTACGGAGTAGAACTGGCAACTATTTTTATATTCATTCGTACCACAATTTAGAAGAAAAATTCTTCTTATTAGCTATCTCGTGAAATTACACTAGTATTAGTTTATGATAGGGACTAGTTTTCAAAAATTGGTGCGAAAACAATAAAGAAATAGTCTCTGGGACGACATATATCCCAACCCCGTAAGCAAAGGGTTAAAACTCGCGATCTAATTTTCGTAGCGCGGCCATATTTTGTTTGGTAATTTATTATGAGACAGTTTTAATTTTTGGTGACAGGAGACCCCCCCCCCCCGGTGAGGGTCGAAAAATTTGAAATGCTTATGATTCGGAATCTAATTTTTGTATCGCGGCCAAATTTTGTTTGGTAATTTATTATATGAGAGTGTTAATTTTTGGTGACAGGAGACCTCCCACGGTGAGGGCCGAAAAATTTAAAATGCTTATAACTCGAGATCAAAGCGTGGCCAAATTTTGTTTGGTAATTTATTAAGAGACACTGTTACTTTTGGTGACAGGTGATCTCCCACCTTGGGGATCGAAAAATTTAAAATGCTTATAACTCGCGATCTAATTTTCGTAGCGCGGCCATATTTTGTTTGATAATTTACTATGAGACAGTTTTAATTTTTGGTGACAGGAACCCTCCCACGGTGAGGGTCGAAATATTTAAAATGCTCGCAATCTAATTTTCGTATCGCGGCCAATTTTTTTTGGTAATTTATTATGAGAGAGTGTTAATTTTTCGTGCCAGGAGACCCCCCACGGTGAGGGTCGAAAAATTTAAAATGCTTATAACTCGCGATCAATTTTCGTAGCGCGGCCAAATTTTGTTTAATGATTTTTTTATGAAACAGTGTTAAATTTTGGCGACAGGAGACCTCCCACGGTGAGGGTCGAAAAAGTTAAAATGCTTATGACTCGCGATCAATTTTCGTAGCGCGGCCAAATTTTGTTTAATGATTTTTTATGAAACAGTGTTAAATTTTGGCGATAGGAGACCCCCCCACGGTGAGGGTCGAAAAAGTTAAAATGCTTATAACTCGTGATCTAATTTTCGTAGTGCGGCCAAATTTTGCTTGGCAATTTATTATGAGACAGTGTTACTTTTGGTGACAGGAGACCCCCCCCGGGTGAGGGTCGAAAAATTTAAAATGCTTATAACTCGCAATCTAATTTTCGTATCGCGGCCAAATTTTGTTTGGTAATTTATTATATGAGAGTGTTAATTTTTGGTGACAGGAGACCTCCCACGGTGAGGGTCGAAAAAATTAAATGCTTATAACTCGAGATCAATTTTCGTAGTGTGGCCAAATTTTGTTTGGTAATTTATTATGAGACAGTGTTACTGTCGTTGACAGGACACTCCCCTCGGTGAGGGTCGAAAAATTTAAAATGCTTATAACTCGCGATCTAATTTTCGTATCGCGGCCAAATTTTGTTTGGTAATTTATTATGAGAGAGTGTTAATTTTTCGTGACAGGAGACCCCCCCCCCCCGACGGTGAGGGTCGAAAAATTTAAAATGCTTATAACTCGCGATCAATTTTCGTAGCGCAGCCAAATTTTGTTTTATGATTTTTTTATGAAACAGTGTTAAATTTTGGCGACAGGAGACCTCCCACTGTGAGGGTCGAAAAAGTTAAAATGCTTATGACACATGATCTAATTTTCGTAGCGCGGTTAAATTTTGTTTGGCAATTTATTATGAGACAGTGTTACTTTTGGTGACAGGAGACCCCCACGATGAGGGTCGAAAAATTTAAAATGCTTATAACTCGCGATCAATTTTCGTAGCGCGGCCAAATTTTGTTTAATGATTTTTTATGAAACAGTGTTAAATTTTGGTGACAGGAGACCCCCCCCCCCCCCCCACGGTGAGGGTCGAAAAAGTTAAAATGCTTATAACTCGTGATCTAATTTTCGTAGCGCAGCCAAATTTTGCTTGGCAATTTATTATGAGACAGTGTTACTTTTGGTGACAGGAGAACCCCCACCGTGAGGGTCGAAAAATTTAAAATGCTTATAACTCGCGATCTAATTATGGTAGCGCGGCCAAATTTTGTTTCATGATTTTTTTATGAATCAGTGTTAAATTTTGGCGACAGGAGACCTCCCACGGTGAGGGTCGAAAAAGTTAAAATGCTTATGACTCATGATCTAATTTTCGTAGCGCGGCTAAATTTTGTTTGGCAATTTATTATGAGACAGTGTTACTTTTGGTGACAGGAGACCCCCACGGTGAGGGTCGAAAAATTTAAAATGCTTATAATTCGCGATCAATTTTCGTAGCGCGGCCAAATTTTGTTTAATGATTTTTTATGAAACAGTGTTAAATTTTTGCGACAGGAGACCCCCCCCCCCCACGGTGAGGGTCGAAAAAGTTAAAATGCTTATAACTCGTGATCTAATTTTCGTAGCCCTGCCAAATTTTGCTTGGCAATTTATTATGAGACAGTGTTACTTTTGGTGACAGGAGACCCCCCACCGTGAGGGTCGAAAAATTTAAAATGCTTATAACTCGCGATCTAATTTTCGTATCGCGGCCAAATTTTGTTTGGTAATTTATTATGAGAGAGTGTTAATTTTTGGTGACAGGAGACCCTCCACGGTGAGGGTCGAAAAATTTAAAATGCTTATAACTCGCGATCAATTTTCGCAGCGCGGCCAAATTTTGTTTAATGATTTATTATGAAACAGTGTTAAATTTTGGTGACAGGAGACCCCCCACGGTGAGGATCGAAAAAGATAAAATGCTTATAACTCGTGATCTAATTTTCATAGCGCGGCCAAATTTTGTTTGGTAATTTATTATGAGACAGTGTTACTTTTGGTGACAGGAGACTCCCAACGGTGAGGATCGAAAAATTTAAAATGCTTATAACTCGTGATCTAACTTTCGTAGCACTGCCAAATTTTCTTTGGTAATTTATTATGAGACAGTGTTAATTTATGGTGACAGTAGATCCCCCATGGTGAGGGTTGAAAATTTTAAAATGCTTATAACTCGTGATCTAATATTCGTAGCGCGGCCAAATTTTGCTTGGCAATTTATTATGAGACAGTGTTACTTTTGGTGACAGGAGACCCCCCCCCCCCCGGGTGAGGGTCGAAAAATTTAAAATGCTTATAACTCGCAATCTAATTTTCGTATCGCGGCCAAATTTTGTTTGGTAATTTATTATATGAGAGTGTTAATTTTTGGTGACAGGAGACCTCCCACGGTGAGGGCCGAAAAATTTTAAATGCTTATAACTCGAGATCAAAGCGTGGCCAAATTTTGTTTGGTAATTTATTAAGAGACACTGTTACTTTTGGTGACAGGTGACCTCCCACCTTGGGGATTGAAAAATTTAAAATGCTTATAACTCGCGATCTAATTTTCGTAGCGCGGCCATATTTTGTTTGGTAATTTATTATGAGACAGTTTTAATTTTTGGTGACAGGAACCCCCACACGGTGAGGGTCGAAATATTTAAAATGCTCGCAATCTAATTTTCGTATCGCGGCCAAGTTTTGTTCGGTAATTTATTATGAGAGATTGTTAATTTTTGGTGACAGGAGACCCCCCCACGGTGAGGGTCGAAAAATTTAAAATGCTTATAATTCGCGATCAATTTTCGTAGCGCGGCCAAATTGTGTTTAATTATTTTTTTATGAAACAGTGTTAAATTTTGGCGACAGGAGACCTCCCACGGTGAGGGTAGAAAAAGTTAAAATGCTTATGACTCATGATCTAATTTTCGTAGCGCGGCTAAATTTTGTTTGGCAATTTATTATGAGACAGTGTTACTTTTGGTGACAGGAGACCCCCCACGGTGAGGGTCGAAAAATTTAAAATGCTTATAACTCGCGATCAATTTTCGTAGCGCGGCCAAATTTTGTTTAATGATTTTTTATGAAACAGTGTTAAATTTTGGTGACAGGAGACCCCCCCCCCACGGTGAGGGTCGAAAAAGTTAAAATGCTTATAACTCGTGATCTAATTTTCGTAGCCCGGCCAAATTTTGCTTGGCAATTTATTATGAGACAGTGTTACTTTTGGTGACAGGAGACCCCCCCACCGTGAGGGTCGAAAAATTTAAATGCTTATAACTCGCGATCTAATTTTCGTATCGCGGCCAAATTTTTTTTGGTAATTTGTAGTGAGACAATGTTAATTTTAGTGACAGGAGATCTCCCATGGTGAGGGTCGAAAAATTTAAAACGCTTATAACTCGCGATCTAATTTTCGTAGCGCGGCCAAATTTTGTTTGATAATTTATTAGGAGACAGTGTTACTTTTGGTGACAGGAGACCCCCCTCCCCACGGTGAAGGTCGCAAAATTTAAAATGCTTATAATTCGTGATCTAATTTTCGTAGCGCGGCCAAATTTCGTTTGGTAATTTTAATAAGACAATGTTAATTTTTGGTGACAGGAGACCCCCACGGTGAGGATCGGGAAATTTATAATGCTTGTAACTCGCGATCTAATTTTCGTAGCGCGGCCAAATTTTGTTTGGTAAATTTTGTTTGGCATATCTTTTATCGCGGGTTTTGAGCGCGGCGAAAGAATCTAGAAATTCCGTAACGAGAAAAACCTAACACTCCGGCTAACGTCGCTTGAGTTTGACAGACTTCGGCACGGTATCCTTCGGTAGACTTCGGCAGACATTAAAGCGGTATGTTTCAGATATCTTGAGAATATCAAGTCTCAAACTTATGTTTTTTATTTCAGCTACCATAAACGTATATTTTCAATTATAAAAATTCCTGATTAACCTACATGTGTTTTAAGATAATAAAAATATTTTAAACGATATTAATTTCTCATTTATTCAATAAAAGTGAAAAAAAATGTTTTGTTATCGGTGATCACGCTCAAAAAGTATAACTTGAATTTATATCAAAGACAAAAAAACTGCATAAATAAAAAGTAAATAAATAATTATGATTGCATAAGTTGATAATAAATGCTATGCAATAGCTTTACCGCGGCAGTCCCCGAGTGCCACACGTCTTTTTTTTTTTTTTTTTTTTTTTTTTGGTCGGGTTAATTAATAATTTTTTTTCTGGTGTGTTGTGTTTTGGATCCGGTTAACTTCTACTTATTATATAAATCGTAATAGTAAAGCTTACAATAAGAACAAAAGTAAATTTTTAAAAATGTATTTCTTAAGATTTCGCTAAACAAATATACAACATTAATATATTTTTTACGAGTAACAAATAAGTAAGATGCCAGCCCGATTTGGGCTCGGAGTGAAGAACTGCACGAATCGCTGTCGGGTCAATAATGCCTATCATACAGGCTGGGTCGTACACGGATCAAACGTTAGCTTTTAATCAGGGCCGAGTGACCTGGAAATTTTGATCAGTACAAACAAGACTTGAGTTCGGGTTCGTTTTCCAGAATTAGGTCCCAACCGATCTGGACGATTTTAAATCCGAGCCCGCCCGGATCCGAAACATTTTGTTTCACCAGAGCCCGCGCCCGATAACGAAAGTATACAGTAGAAGAAAAAAATGCATATATTTTTTTTTAATGTTCCAAAAAAATGTCTCTCTCTCTCTATATATAATTTTTAAACTATATTTTACATAAAAATGTTACTCTTAAACGAAAATTTAAATTTAATATTATCAAAAGAAAAGTTTGGTATAAAATAAAAATGTACTTTATACATAAAAAAGTTCTCATATTTTGATTTCTTAACCCTTTGAGCTCTGATGGTAGAATTTTCTACCACATAATTTTAATTCCGTTATGTCACATCGACACAAAAAAATTTGACCAAATTTATATGAAAAAGGTTTAATGAATTTTTTTGCGCATATCGTAAACTGGTTTTTTTCTTTGCAAAATACTGGTGCCAATGTGACATTTCTAATTTTGAAGAAATTTACCCACCAGAACTTAAAGGGTTAATGAAGTGTGTTTCATGAATAAATGCATGGAACTTGTAGAAATTACTGTCGATTACTTGTCGAATAGAACAGCAATTTTCAATCTCAATTATAAATTATCAATTTTCTATTAAAAGTGCACATTTTTAACTATAACCATTTCATTCCTCATAACAATCTTTTGGGATAGGTGTGACCCAAACAATAACATTAAATTAAAAATTTTAAATTCCGATGCTTTTATAGGAATAGAGGAAACACTGCTCAATTGCTTTCTATGGGAATAATATGGAAATTAAATTTACTTACAACCAAAAGTGGCTTCGTAAATTGCAAAGTACAACTTTAGCATCAGCAGAATTCACAAAAAAGCAATAATAAAATTATTTCCATATGAAAAGCAATTATTACCTGTGTACAATAGAAATCTAAATTGTTCGCCAACCGCAAACTAAAATTGGAAGAAAATACTCTCTTCGCATTAAATGCCTAAATAATAATAACAATAAACAACCCTATTTCAAAATAACCTCTGCTACAAACAAAAATCAAACTGAAGACAAATTCATTATTCCTGCCTTTTTGTTGGTGCCGGAACATCGTCGGAAATCGCAAAATAAAGTAGGGTTGTAGAAATGACTAATAATTTACTTTAAAAAAAAACATTCTAAAGCTAAAACATAAAAAACACAATTTCTGCTTCCCCTTCATTCTAATCAAACAGTCAATAGTGATTTGAAAAGGAATAAGTAATGTATAAGGGAGAAAAAGCTCTTTTAATATTTTCTATTCATTGATAAATGAAATTTATACCTTTAAGAAAAAATGAGTCCGAATCTGAGCATTGTCTCATCTCTAATACATACATTTAGGAAGAATGACTCCAGGCCGGACTCGACCTGGAAGAAAAACAAGTCTGGCTCGGCCCAAATCAGTAGAAAAATAAAAATCAGGACACGGCCCAGCTCTTAAAGTCAGAAGACCTGAGCCTGTCCAACCGTAGGGTGGGCGATCGCCCCTTCGCCATCTCTACCCCCTTAGATCCGCCATTTACTGAATCATGAATTGGCTCGGCACGAGTCGGGCCGCCCCGCGACTACTTTGAGCTTCAGCCCAAGTCCTATTCCATGAAGATCTCTCATGTTGTTTGAAAACTTTTATGGGCCCAAGGGGGGGGGGGGCGATCGCGCCACCCCCCCCCCCCTTAGATCTGCCATTGGTCTACTAGGATTTGTTTGTTCTAGTTACGTAAATTGCAAACCGCGTACTGTTGCGTCACCAACGTTACGTCACAATGATGTGTCCCAATAAACAGATATTGAAGTTTAAAGATTTCGGTTGGGTCAATCCATTTCAAGTGGTCCAGAAAATATTTTTTTGGTCGCTCGACCATTTTTAAAAAATCTGAAATTTTTTGTACAACAACCCTAACATGACGGAAGTTCAAAATGACCGTTCTTTTAATTTTACTATTTTTTGTTTGTGCATGGCGGCCATATTTGTTTCATCGTGTGCAGTAATTTTCTCAGATACTAGGATACACAAAATTGTAAATATCTCGTCTTCTATTTTCCCAATTGAAATGGAGTTTGCAGCATTTTGTTCAGAATAAAATAGGCTAAATATACAGTGATAGAAAAATTTTGAAAAATAAATTTTTACAGGTAAAATTTTAGCACAAAATGTACGATTTTTTCCAAAATCTATCCGTTTGGAAGAGGAAAATTTTCATGCAAGGGAAACTGTCAACCTTACACAATTTTTTCTACAAATAGGTCAAAAGTACGTGTACTCATACACCAAGTCCCAGATCTGGGAGTTAATTTCTCTTTGCGAAAAAAATTCCGAAATTCGCCAAAAATCTCAAAAATCGCACTTTTTAGGCTTTGATATCTCTGGTGGGGCGCGAGATAAAAATCTGAAATTTTGGCCTATGATAGTATTGTGTAGTAGCGTTATGTACAAAAAATTTCAAGAAGGAGATTTGACTACAAGCTGAGATATGACATGGAAAATATGTGAAAACAATACTGTCAAACTATTGTAAACCTACTATGTAATTGTTCATCAAGACTGTCAACCTTGCACAATTTTTTCTACAAATAGGTCAGAAATGTGTGTACTCATACACCAAGTCCCATATCTGGGAAGTGATTTCTCTTTGCGAAAAAAATTCCGAAATTCGTCGAAAATTTCAAAAATCGCACTTTTTAGGCTTTGATAGCTCTGGTGGAGCACGAGATAAAAATCTGAAATTCTGGCCTTTAATAGTATTGTGTAGTAGTGTTATGTACAAAAAATTTGAAAAAGGAGATTTGACTATAAGCTGAGATACGGTGATTAAAAAATGTTAAGAAATGCTATTATGAGTACATTAAAAGAAATGAAATTAGTCTCATTTATTACAATATTTACACAGAAAATATCGTTTGTTGAAAACAGTTAAATAATAAACATTTAATTTACAAAATACTATGTATGCTCAACAAAGAGCTTAACAATATTTACGAGAGTTGTTATGAGTTCGACCAGTTACTGTTGTCAGTCCATCAGGCTGTTCTTTCTAAAAATGTTATTTGAAGCCCCCCAAGTCTTGTCATCCCTTGTTAACTTGAATGAAATTCTTTAGGTTAAATAATTGAAGCCATGTCAACTCGATCAGTTGTAATCCATTGTCTGTAATTTACTTTTCCTGAAATGTGTTCCAAGTAAAATTGTTGCAATAGCATTTCTAGTAGATTTCTTCATCTGGACAAATAGTGTATTGGCTTAGCATACATTCTGAATTGTTTAAATCACACAGAAACATTTGAAAAAGATATCTGTAATTAACATTTAACTTTGTACTATAAATAATTAATTTAAAATTTTGGAGGTATGAACAAATACATAGTAGGTTACAATAGTTTGGCAGTATTGTTTTCACATATTGTCCATGTCATATCTCAGCTTGTTGTCAAATCTCCTTCTAGAAATTTTTTGTACATAACACTACTACACAATACTATCAAAGGCCAGAATTTCAGATTTTTATCTCATGCTCCACCAGAGATATCAAAGCCTAAAAAGTGCGATTTTTGAATTTTTCGACGAATTTCGGAATTTTTTCGCAAAGAGAAATCATTTCCCAGATATGGGACTTGGTGTATGAGTACACGAACTTTTGACCTATTTGTAGAAAAAATTGTGCAAGGTTGACAGTCTTGTTGAACAATTACATAGTAGGTTTACAATAGTTTGGCAGTATTGTTTTCACATATTTTCCATGTCATATCTCAGCTTGTAGTCAAATCTCCTTCTTGAAATTTTTTGTACATAACGCTACTACACTATACAATCATAGGCCAAAATTTCAAATTTTTATCTCGTGCCCCACCAGAGATATCAAAGCCTAAAAAGTGCGATTTTTGAAATTTTTGAAGAATTTCGGAATTTTGTTCGCAAAGAGAAATTAACTCCCTGATCTGGGACTTGGTGTATAAGTACACACACTTTTGACCTATTTGTAGAAAAAATTGTGTAAGGTTGACAGTTTTCCTTGCATAAAAAATTTCCTCTTGCAAACAGATAGATTTTGAAAAAAATCTTAAATTTTGTGCTAAAATTTAACCTGTAAAATCTTATTTTCCAAAATTATTCTACCACCATACATTTAGCCTATTTTATTCTGAATAAAATGCTGCAAACCCCATTTCAATTGGGAAAATAAAAGACGAGATATTTACAATTTTGTGTATCCTAGTATCTGAGAAAATCGCTGCACACGATGAAACAAAGATGGCCGCCATGCACAAACAAAAAATAGTAAAATTAACATAACGGTCATTTTGAACTTCCATCATGTTAGGGTTGTTGTACAAAAAATTTCAGATTTTTTTAAAATAGTCGAGCGACCAGTGCTGGACCACTTGAAATGGATTGACCCGGTTAATTACTGGGCATACAGTTGTGTATACAGCTGTATGCAGCTGTGCATACGACTGTATACAGTTGTGTTGCAGTTGAAGAAAAGAAATCTTAGGAAAAAAATAAAATGAAGAATTTTTTTATAAATAACTAAATTGAAACATTGAAAGAAGAAGATTATGAGAATACATGAGGTTTTACTACCTCAAATTACCTTATAGTCTTCCTACGAAAATTACAAAAATGCGTATTGTTTTACTATCTCAAATTATAATCTTGATGCGAAAAATGTGGGAATGTTTATTATTTCCCCAAATTTTTTTTTCAGAATCAGAGTTTGTATAATATAGAGGACGCAAATTACGTGAGTAAATAAGATATGTATATTATATTTAATTCATTCAGTATAATACTCTACAGAAACACGTCTTGAAATATATACATAGGTACAGAGAGGCTACAAAAAAAGAAAAGTAATTTTCATGTTTCAGAAAATATGGAATTATTCTGAAGTTATGTACATACATATCATTTTCAAACATCCATACAATTTTCCGTCTCATAATTGTATTTTCACGTTAAAATAAAATCACAACTACTTCTAATAAAGTTATATATATATAAACAATACCTGATTTTTACCAGGTATTTCTGAGAAGAACCCTGTAGCCATACCTTCCAACTTCGGAAACAATTTCCCTAAAATTTGAGTTAATTTAAACCAGGTTAAACATGTTTCCAACCAGATTTTTTTTTTTTTTTTTTTTTTTTTTTTTTTTTTTTTTTTTTAAGAAATAGTATTAAATAAGTTTTACGTGGAACCCGGGAATTAAGTAGCTAATGTTCCATTTAAAGTATTTTCTGGTTAGAAACTTGTTTAACTTCGTTTAGTCTAACTCGCATTTTACGGAAATTATGTCTGAAGCTAGCGAGTATCCTGTAATCATTTCAGGGTGACATTACTTCTGTATGAAAAATGTTAAAAAGATTTATTGACACCAGGATTTATAAATAAATTTACATGTAAGTAAATGCTTTTATTTTCGCACGTCACGCAAATTAAAATTAATTTCTAAATCCTGATACTATCCAATCCTGGTACCTGGTATTCCAACTCCGGGTATTTGGGAAATAAGATTAAGTGGTATACAGGGTGTATCTAAACTACTGGGCAAAACTTTAAGGGGTGATAATACACATCAAGACAAATAATATTAAATGGGAAATTAAGGGTCCCGAACATCTTCCGAAGGCGATAGGCGCCATCAAAGTATAGGGTCCAAAATTTGAAATGATTATAAAAAACAGAAAAATTGGTCGATTCGTTTGTGGTTTTTAAGAAAAATATTTTTTATGTCAATATTGCCTTGAAAATAAATTATAAAGATAAATTTCAAAAAATGTCGATAGAGGGCGCTTTAGACTTTGAAGTAATGAATAACTATTTTTTACCGTTATTTTTTGCATAGCATTAATTCTTTTGAAACGTTTAGACATAAACTTAAATTCTGAGCTCAAAATCTGTGGTTAAGTAGCGCAAACTGAAATGTGTTCAATGGGAGTGGGTAGGTTAAAATTTCAAATGATTATAAAAAACAGAATAATTGCTCAATTGATTTGAGGTTTTCACTAAAACTATTCTTTATGTCAGTATTGTCTTGAAAATAAATTATAAACATTAATTTCAAAAAATGTCGATAGAGGGCGCTTTAGACTTTGAAGTAACGTACAACTATTCTTTACCGTTATTTTTTTCATCTCATTAAATTTTTTTTAAGCTTAGACATAAACTCAAATTTTGTGCTGAAAATCTGAATCGTTCAGAGTGGATAAGTAGCGCTAACTGAAGTGTGTTCAATGGGGGTGGGAAGGTTCAAATTTCAAATGATTATACAAAACGGAAAAGTTAGGACCATTCGTTTGCGGTTTTCTCTAAAACCATTCTGTATCTCAGTATTTCCTTGAAAAAAAATTTTTTAAGATAAATTTCAAAAAGTTACGTTAGAGGGCGCCTTAAACTTTAAAGTAATCAACAACAATTTTTAACTGTTATTTTTTGTATCTAACTAAATGCTTGCAAAAGTTTAGACTTAAATTTTGAGCTCAAATTCTGTATCGTTGCGAGGGGTTAGGAAGCGCAAATTGAAATGTGTTCAGGAGTTGAAATGTTACCCTGCCTACCCTACGAACACAGTTCAATTTTTCGCTGCTTAATTACTCACAGCGATTCAGATTTTGAGCCCAAAATTTAAGTCTAAGCTTTTCAAACATTTATTAGGTAAAAAAAAAAAATAGCGGTTAAAAATAGTTGTTGGTTACTCTAAAGTTTAAGGCGCCCTCTAACAGAAATTTTTGAAATTTATCTTTAAAATTTATTTTCAAGGAAATACTGACATAAAGAATGGCTTTAGAGAAAACTGCAAACGAATCGACCAATTTTCCCGTTTTTTTATAATCATTTGAAATTTGAACCTCCTCACCCCCATTGAATACAGTTCAGTTTGCGCTACTTAACCACTCTCAACGATTCAGATTTTCAGCTCAAAATTTAAGTTTATGTCTAAGCTACTAAAAAAAATCAATGAGATGCAAAAAATAACGGTAAAAAATAGTTGTACGTTACTCCAAAGTCTATAGCGCCCTCTATCGACATTTTTTGAAATTTATGTTTATAATTTATTTTCAAGACAATACTGACATAAAGAATAATTTTAGTGAAAACCGCAAATCAATTGACCAATTTTCCTGTTTTTTATAATCATTTCAAATTTGAACCTAGCCACTCCCATTGAACACAGTTCAGTTTGCGCTATTTAATCACAGATTTTGAGCTCAAAATTTAAGTTTATGTCTAAACTTCTAAAAAAATTTAATGAGATGCAAAAAATAACGGTAAGAAATAGTTCTTCGTTACTCCAAAGTCTAAAGCGCCCTCTATCGGTATTTTTTGAAATTTATCTTTATAATTTATTTTCATGACAATTCTGACATAAAGAATAGTTTTCGTGAAAACCGCAAACGTATCGACCAATTTTTCCGTTTTTTATAATCATTTCAATTTTTGAACCCTAAACTCTGATGGCGCCCATCTCCTTCGGAAGACGTTTGGGACCCTTAGTTTCCCATTGAATATTATTTGTCTTGATCTGTACTAACATCCGTTAAAGTTTTGCCCAGTAGTTTAGATACACCCTGTATATGATATACCGGTGCCCTTCAAGGGGTTAAATACGACTTTCGAATCAAACCATATAGAAAAGCAACAAAATCTGTCAGATATTTATTCTAACTTGTAAATAAATTAAAATTATTTAGAATATTTAATACATTATGTTATTTGTGGGTATAAATAACACAAGGAAATTCAGCCTTATGAAATAACAAACAAAACAACAATATACTAATAAGTAAAATCGGTTCACTATTTTTTATTTGAATCTTATACTCATCCCATAAAATAGGTTTTTCACGATAGACTCGAAATAATTTTGATACGTCATGTTAATTCAAAGGCGAAATTGTGAAACAAGTTTTCGAAACATACGTCAATGAACGTATTGAATTCTGATAAGTATCTCACGGGCTATGAAATGTAGATGTGCATATTCCGCATCACAAATCATCGAATTGACTTTGGGCTCTTTTGATAACTATGTTATCATACATTTTGATGGTGAAAACCTAATAAAATTCGTTCGAACATTGCTGTATTGAACTGCGATATCGGAAATTATTATTAAGATAATGATTCCTCAACCACTGTTTCTTTAGTAAAGCCGTTTGTTTAATACCAATAAAAAGTTCCTAATAAAGAAGAATAAATTAAGTTAATATTAAATAGGGCAAGAATTTTCTAGTATCAAGAACATTATACCCAATTTTTAAAATGAAATTCTGTGTTAAGGGAGAATAAATTTATAGCAATAGCAAAAACGTAAGTAAAAGTATACAGACTGGTTCAAAAATTTAAGTACTCAGAAAATGTCGTTTTTAGGCAACAATAACAAGTTAAACAAAAGAACAATATTTACTTATTAGATTCTGTAAAATCCTTTATATAAATAATATCAGAATGAATAAATAGTTACATTATCATCAATTTGAAACGCTTACAAAACTCTAAAATTATAAAGCGTCCGAAAATCACGATAAAAAATAACATTTAACACTTACACATGATGTTTTTAAATAATTGTACAGTCGTGGAAAAGAAAAGTAAACACCCCTTATTAACTCCTCAACAAACTGTCATAGAAAAAGTTACTAATACCATACGATTAGAAATAAATTCTAAATTTAAATGAATTGCATAAAATTCTCTTAGGGGGCCATCTGCATATTAAAACGAGGCCCAACTTTGCTTTTTATTTATTTATTTATTTATTTTAATAACAGTACCCAATTTTGACAGCATAAATGAATTCTACACCTTTCGATTAGTCTAAAAATTTTTTCATGCAATTCGTACAATACATTGCCGAGAAATTAATTACTTTATATCGAGTATATTTGAGGGTCTGTATCAAAATTGATGTTCGATACTAGAGTATTGACCGATCGAGACGCCTTCTTCATCAAGGCATCTTAGGCGTCACTCAAGCAGTCATTGAATGCTGCTAAATTACCAGATAACATATGAAGTTTCAAAATATCTGTATTCACTTCTATCGTAGACGGTCCCTTAAACCATCATTTTGCCGTTTTTTAAGCATAATTTGAAAACTAATGGGACGAAAATTTTGAATTTTTGAGTTTCCATAAAGCAGGACTTAATAAATCTAAATCCATCAAAAAAAGAAAAAAAAATGTGGATTGCAATTCATATATATTTTTTAAATATTAACTTCCTAATTCCTAATTCATATCATAAAATTATAAAAACTGCAAATTCAACGTATTCATGTTTGGGTAATTCAGTATTATTGCTACATAAAAATTAACACATTAAGAGTATAATTTCAGGATATATTAATAAAAATATGAAACTGTAATATTAGAAGCACAACATTTTGAATGTTTACAATTCAAACACTTATCATTGAAATGACTTGAAATTTGGTGTGTAGGTATAGTTTGAACCAAAAGTTTGAAATATCTTGTTAAAATTATGTATTGCTATTGAAAAAATGAAGTTTGGGATCGTTTTAATATGTAGGTGGCTCCCTCATGAAATTTTATATATCAGGGTTCGCACACTTCTTATATTTTGTAAGGACTCCGGCACCACTATTAATGATAAGAAAATTTATATTTAATATTTAAGAAACAGAATTCGCAACCACCTCCTCGATTTGCAATTTACGAACTATTTTTCTTCAGTGAAATACATTGAAAATACTGTAAAATTTTAGTGGTAGAGTTGTGCGAACCCTGTATATACATCATTTAAAAGTAGACTCTATTTCCAATCCTTTGGTACCAGTAACTTTCTTCTACGATAATTTGCTGAGAATTTAATCAAGAGTGTTTACTTTATTTTCCCACAACTGTACATTCCACGTTCTTTTTATTATGTGATCGGCAGCAAAAAATACCATGATTTATCTATGGCGACTTACAGTTCATTAACCCTTTGCGGCGCAGGACAAATCCATTGCTTAAGTGTTGAAATTAATGACTGATACCGGAATTTGAAAACAACTTTATCTGTAAATAAGAAAACGCTATACTTCACGCATTCAATAAACCGTAAATTTTTTAAACAAAATTGCGGCGCCAATGTGGCGTTTGGGAATAAAAATTAAGTGGTATATCTATGAAACCACCGCGCCGCAAGGGGTTAACAACGTCATACTGCGTTGATTTTTTATAAATTTTGCAAGCTAAGCTGTAAAAAAAAATTCATATATGGTTTTTAAATTGAGGTTTAAAGCTGGTTAATCTAAAATCTAAAAATTTGCTCTGAAATTTGTGTTTCATATTATGTGGGTAATAGACTGAATCACTGTCGCGCTGAAAAGTCGAAATTTCCATACTGGCAATTCCTCCCCCTCTACAGAAAAAATCACCAAACAGCAGAAAATATAGAAACTTGTGGTATTGTCGGCCACTAAAAAAACTAAAAGAGGTCACACCATTAGCCTTTTGATTAAAGAATAGAGATGGTGACTATTTTATATATTCTTTATTACCACAAGTTATATATAGAAAAAAGAATTCACTGTAATAGATCTCTCTTGACTCTATCCTAATACAAGTATATGACAGGGATTGATTTTCAAAAAGTGGTTTTAATAGAATAAAGAAATAGTTGCTGGGACGACAATTGTCCCAACCCCGTAATCAAAGGGTTAAGGATTTAAAACATGAGTGCCATCTGAATTCTATTTTTTCAGCACTGAATAATACAATAAGTTACATTTTTCCCGTGTGACATCTACTTTTTGAGTGCAGGCCTCTTTTTAGAGCTTATGGTGTGATTTTAGGCGCGTTTTGCGATGCATTTCATTTAAAGCAATATTCTTGCATCCCATGATTTTCGTATGTATTGTAGCCTTTAATACTTTCGTACCAAGATTTGTTTTCATTTAACTTATAGACATATTTTATTTTGACCCAAATCGTCTAAGATATCGATTTTTGATTTTATATATATGTCTCAACAACAAATCTTTAAAATTAGATCTTTCGTCAAATTTACAGGCTTTCGTTTTTTTATATTAAAAAATGCGAACCGAATGTCTGTTTTCATATTACTCAAAGAAAATAAAACTTACAGCAACTAGTCCGGTGTTTGTTAATATTTACAGAATGTGCATAAACTTATGTGACAGGGCCTAGTGGGTTGATTTGACGACCTAGATTAGACTTACTTTACTATTAAGTAAAAACAATTTAATCCACACATGTAAATTAACATTTATTTTGTTTTTTATGTTTGTTTGAACATAATTGCTCTAGAAATTTGTGTAGTCATGCTGCAAAGCAAAACTTTTAAAATAAAATTACATTATGGAAAAAAGTATACTTTGTGTGATACTGTAAAAAATATAAATGCTACCCAAATTATTTTCGGTCTAATGTTGTGTGAATAAATAACCTACATAAATTTTATCAAATTAAATAAGTTTTTTCCCCATAGACAGTAATGTATCCAAATATTTTGTCTTTGCAAAAGAAATATAACTGCTAAGCATTTTATTTTCAATTAAAATATGCTATTGTGTATCTCAATAACCTATAGTAATTCTTTTTAAATTAATTAAATTTTCTGATTATTAGCAACAATCTTTAAAAGATCTTTTGTGTGACCCTGTAAAAAATGAATAATTTCTACGTTTGTCATCGAATTGTCATCGAACTGTCACCGGAAAAACACATGTAGGCAAAGTTTCAGAGCAATCAGATAATTGGAAATGGTTTAAAATGGTCTTGAAAGTTTTTATCTAATCTTTTATGAAGCCCTGTAAAAAAGCCTAACTGCAATATTTCATAGATTATAAATAATATTGCATTGGCATCAGAACTATGTATATAAATAACGTTTCAGCTCAATCAGATAAATTCAACGGGTCTAAAATTAACTTGACTAAACTAAACTTTTGTGTAGCCCTGTAAAAAATCCTAACTGCTACGTTACATAAAACGTTCCATAGCCCTGTGTAAAATGTATAACTTTTACACTTTTCAATATATAAAAATATTTTATTATCATTAAAACCACACATACATTTAAAGATTCAGCTCAATCAGACAATTCAAAGGGATTTTAAATTGACCTGCAAGATTTGAACTAAACTTGCAAATTTAAACTGCAAGTAAATATAAAGCCTGTTTATTAATAAAAAACTTAATGATTTGCAGACATTTGCAGGTGACTTTTTTTAGTTTATAATACTATAGGAATTGCACTTTGATTTAAAAAAAAAAATGCTCATTGTTGAATAAGGCAGAATAATATTTTAAAAGTCGAGATGAAATTTTTAAATAACACCATGGATTATCCAGAATCAGAACCTTTGTAAAAAGCTGTTCAGCGGGTTTAATATCGCTTTTTTTCAGACAAAAATAGGTTAAGGCTCCGTTCAGATTGCAATACTCTTCCCGTCAACTGAATTCTTGGAAGAGTCTTTTGTATAGGATCCATTTGAAGTTTCTTTATAATTGAACGAAGGGGAGGAAACAAAGAAATCGGGAGATAAGCAGTTTCTCCCTACTTGACAAAAATATTCATTTTTTGCCGGACAACCGACCCTTTCCTGCAAAACTGATTAAAGATCAAAAACACCGCATCGCAACAATAAACGAGCCGACAAGAAGTGGTGAGGTCTGTTTCGGCCTTGGAGCTGACCTTGACAAAATGTGACATAGGGTAGATATGCCAGTAATGGACCCCCTTAAGGAATTTCTCTAAAAAATAATTTTTTATTAATAGTTATAATTATTGCCAATTTTTTTCATATCATATTAATCTTTCAACAATATTTAACTAATCCCATAGTTACATTTCCCAAAAGAAATAAAAATTTAATTTTAAATAATAAAAATATCTCTAAACACCAGTGGTGTAGTCCTGAAAAAAAAGTGGGGGGACGTTCATATTCTCGAATATTAGGCTCTCTTTAGAGCCTAATATTCGAGAATATGAACCCATATATCACCCATAGGACTAATTTGATTTTGAATTGAAAAATAAAATTAAAATTAAGTTTACATTTAACAATTAATTAAATTTAAAAGTTCAAATTTAATTAAATTTACTTTAAAAATTGGTACATACTTAATTTTCATTAAATAATCTCTATAGTAGGGGTGTACAATCTATGATACGTGGATTAACGTGTGACCCGCGAATTTCGTCAATTTACAACTGAACAAAATTAAAATTTTTGTGCATAGCACGATCGAAAAAAAATAAAAATGTAAAAAAAAATGTAAATTTTGTCAATTTTCCGTGGGAAAATATAAAATTTGGTCAGTCACTTAAGAATTGCAATAATCAATTTAAATAATCAAGTGCAGAAAAATAGCGAATTTTGCAGATGAGGCTTGTAAAATTCGCAAATTTCGTTGTTTAGGTATGGAAAAATCACAAATTTTTTCCATGAGGCTCAGAAAAAAATAGCAAATTTCACCAATCAGGCACGGAAAAATCACGAGTTTTATCGATCAGGCACGATAAAAAAAAAAAAATGCAAAATTTTATGGCTGAATGAGAAAAATTGTGCATTTCGTTGTTTGGGAAAATATTAAATTTCGTCAGTCACTTAAGAATTTCAAATTTTATAGATCGAGCACGAAAAAATCGCGAATTTGATTAATCAAGTGTAGAAAAATAGTGAATTTTGTCGATGTTGCTTGTAAAAATAGCAAATTTCGTTCATCAGGTATGGAAAAATCACAAAATTTTCCCATGGGGCTCGGAAAAAATAGCAAATTTCGCTAATTAGACACGGAAAAATTGCGAGTTTTATCGATCAGGCACAGAAAAGTCGCGAGTTTTGTTGATCAGTTACGGAAAACAAAAACAAATTTTGTTTGTCGGTTGCGAAAAATCGCGCATTTCGTTGAATAATGCGCGATTCAACGCAAAATAACAAGGAGGTGAATTGTGATTCAACGCAATTCAACGTGTTAAATCGCAATTTCAATGATTTCCCAATAATGGAAAATATAAAATTTCGTCAGTCACTTAAGGTTTGCAAATTTTATAAATCGAGCACTGTAAAATCGCTAATTTAATTAATCAATTTCAAAAAAATAGCGAATTTTGCCGATGTTGCTTGTAAAAATCGCAAATTTCGCCAATCAGATACGGAAAAATCACAAATTTTCCCCATGAGGCTGGGGAAAAAATTGCAAATTTCGCCAATCAGACACGAGAAAATCGCGAGTTTTATCGATCAGGTACAGAAAAGACGCGAGTTTTGTGATCAGGCACGGAAAAAACGCGAATTTCGTTGGTCGGATGCGAAAAATTGCGCATTTCGTTGATTGGGAAAATATAAATTTCGTCAGTCACTTAAGAAATGCAAATTTCATAGATCGAGCACGGTAAAATCGCGAATTTAATTAATCAAGTTCAGAAAAATAGCGAATTTTTCCTATGAGGCTTGTAAAAATTGCGAATCTTGTTGATCAGGTATGGAAAAATCACAAATTTTTCTGTTAGCAAATTTAGCCAATCAGACACAGAAAAATCGCAAGTTTTATCAATCAGGCACGGAAAAAAACGCGAATTTTGTTGGTCTGATGCGAAAAATAACGCATTTCGTTGATCGGGCAAAAAAAAAAAAAAAAAAAAAAAAAAAAAAAACCGTCAGTTTCATTGATGATGACGAAAAAATTGCAAATTAAATCCCTCGGCTGCGGAAAAACCGCATATTTTCGTGGTTTATCGCGTAGAAAACGTGAATTACATTGATCGGGTAAGAAAAGACTGCAAATTTTGTCGATTAGAGGAAAAAAAAAATCGTAAATTTCGTGGATAAGGTACTTAAGAAATCCCAATTTTTTTTCATGGGGCTTGGAAAAAAATAGAAAATTTCGCCAATCAGACATGGAAAAATCGCGAGTTTTATTGATCAGGCACGGAAGAAAACGCGAATTTTGTTGGTCGGATGCGAAAAATCGCGCATTTCGTTGATTGGGAAAATATAAAATTTCATCAGTTATTTAAGAATTGCAAATTTCATAGATCGAGTACTGTAAAATCGCGAATTTAATTAATCAATTTCAGAAAAATAGCGAATTTTGCCGATGTTGCTTGTAAAAATCGCAAATTTCGTTGATCAGATACTGAAAAATCACAATTTTTTTCAATGAGGCTGGGGAAAAAAATTGCAAATTTCATCAATCAGACACGAGAAAATCGCGAGTTTTATCGATCAGGCACAGAAAAGCAAGAGTTTTGTTGATCAGGCACGGAAGACGGGAAAAACGCGAATTTCGTTGGTCGGATGCGAAAAATCGCGCATTTCGTTGATTGGGAAAATATAAAATTTCATCAGTCATTTAAGAATTGCAAATTTCATAGCTTGAGCACGATAAAATCGCGAATTTAATTAATCAAGTGCAGAAAAAAAGCGAATTTTGCCGATGAGGCTTGAAATAATCGCGAATTTCGTTGATCAGGTATGGAAAAATCACAAATTTTACAAATAGCAAATTTAGCCAATAAGACACGAAAAAATCGCGAGTTTTATCGGTCAGGCACAGACAAATCGCGAGTTTTTCAATCAGGCACGAAAAAAAACACGAATTTTGTTGTCCGGTGCGAAAAATAGCGCGTTTCGTTGATCGAGCAAAAAAAAAAAAAAAAAAAAAAAAAAAAAAAAAAAAAAAAAAAACTGTCAGTTTCATTGATGATGCACGAAAAAATTGCAAATTAAATCCCTCGGCTGCGGAAAAACCGCATATTTTCGTGGTTTATCGCGTAGAAAACGTGAATTACATTGATCGGGTACGAAAAAACCGCAAATTGTGTCGATTAGAGAAAAAAAAATCGTAAATTTCGTGGATAAGGTACTGGAAAATAGCTAGTTTTGCGATGATGCGCAAAAAATTGAAAATTTTCTTAATCGGCCGCGAAACAATCGTGAGTTTTTTCAATTTATCAACAGAAAAAAAATTGAAAATTTCAATCCAAATTTCGTCAAAAACGTGAATTTCTTTGATTGAGCGAGGAAAAATCCGTATTTCGTCTGTTAAAGGCAGAAAAAGCGCAAATTTCGTTCATCGTCTACGAAAAAATCGCGATTTCTATTCACCGGGTTCCAAAAAATCGCCACTTTCGTTAATCGGACATGGTAATGCCGCGAATTTTATCAATCACACGCGGAAAAATTACAAATTTCGTTGATCAGGCTCAAATAAATTCGCAAATTTCGTCGAATACATAAAAATCGCAAATTTCGTCGATCAGGCGCGGAAGAATTGCGAATATTATCGATCATTACGAGGAATAGTCTCAAATTTCGTCGATCACCTTAGTAAAGATTGCGAATTTTGTTGACCAGACGTGGAAAAATTGTGAATTTTCTCTATCGGCTTCTAAAAAATCGTAAATTTCGTCGTTCATTCGAAAAGAAATCGCGAATTTCGTCGTTATTTTCCTCGCAAAATCAGTTATTCTCAAAATGAAGCAAAAAGATGAGGGGCTGTATCCATTTATCCATTGATAATTGTTAATATAAAATACACAATTTGGCACGTACTACTATATTTGGATACGATCTCGCCTTTTTTTTGGCTTCCTTTTAGAAACAACTGATTTTGAGCTTATTCTCTCGTTTATCACTTTCAGAATTTTCAAGCTATGCTTTTGAGACTTTCATGAAAGTTGCTCTATACATTTAGCTAACACATTATGCAAATGAAATTTTGATAGCGTTCATGCATGCGCAATGAAGAATCATTTAGTAAACCTACTCATTTTTCATATAATTTTTCTTATTTTATAATTCTGATTACAGGATATTGTGGACAATGTTGTTTATCATACTTTCGGAAAAGAACATTGATATTAAGAACTCTTTGAATTATAAGCAAAAAATTAAGCAAAAAAAATTCGGGGCTGTTTTTATAAAAACCTTAATTTTTCTACGAGTATGCATGCTATCCGCATGAAAAAAAAAAAAAAAACTTTATTACAATTAGCCACTTAATGATTATCTATAGTTTGAACGCTTTTGCTACATTAGTTTTTAGAGGATTGTCCAAAAGATATTCATTCTTTTTTAATCTTTTTGACTGTATGGAATGGACCCTATGGAATTTCGAGAATAAATCTTCACGGAAATACAGGGTGATTCCGAATTTTTTTTACAATAAAAGAGGGGTGATAGTACACATCAAAACAAACAATATTAAATAGGCGACCAAGGGTCCAAAACGTTTTCCTAAGGAAATAGCCGCCATTAAAGTTTAGGGGCCAAAATTTCAAATAAACATAAAAAACGTAAAAATCGGTCGATTGATTTGCGGTTTTCACTAAAATTATTCTTTATGTCGGCATTTTTTTGAAATTAAATTATAAAGATAAATTTCAAAAAATGCCGATAGAGGGCGCTTTAGACTTTGGAGTAACGAACAACTATTTTTTGCCGGTATTTTTTGCATCTCATTAAATGTTTTCGTAAGCTTAGACTCAAACTTAAATTTTGAGCTCAAAATCTTTGGTTGGGAGTGGTTAAGTAACACAAACTGAGCTGTGTTCAGAGGGTTCAAATTTCAAATGATTATAAACAAGTTGGAAATTGCACGTGAAGCGTAGCAAATTAGGTGCGTTCGAACGATAACGAAGTTTTAAAAATATTACTTTCATATATCAATCTCATAACATTGTAAATAGTGAATTACAATTAAAACGCTCATCAAACAATGTTCTCCCTATACCATTATGTAATGGAATACTTTTGTGTGGCCTTGTAAATCAATAACAAATGTTCTTTGCACCACAAATTATGTAAGATGTATAGTATAATATGTACTTTATAGTTGCATATAAATTTTATTAAGTTCGCATGAGTGTAACACGATTAAAATGCATTTGAAACATTTTTTCCCATTGACCGTAATGTAATGGAATACTTTTGATTTTCCCTGTAATTGATCTATGCATCCGATTTTCATAAAATTTGAAATAACTCGAAAAAATTATGTAATAATTATGTGTTTTAAATTTCAAACGTATAGAATATATTTGAAACTTTTTCCCCATTGACCATAATGTAATTGAATACTTTTGATTGTCCCTGTAATTGATCTATGCACACGATTATCAAAAAATTTGAAATAACACGACAGAATTATGTAATAATTGCGTATTTTAAATTTCAAACGATTAAAATGCATTTGAAACTTTTTTCCCCATTGACCGTAATGTAATGGAATACTTTTGATCGTCCCTGTAATTGATCTATCCATCCGATTCTCATAAAATTTGAAATGACTCGACAAAATTATGTAATAATTATGTATTTTAAATTTCAAACGATTCGGTTGGGTAGTTTTTGCGTTGTTATATGCGGACAGACGGACGGACGGACAGACGGACGGACGGACAGACGGACGGACAGACGGACGGACTGAACGATCACTATAGGTGCTACGTATTATATAATTACGAACGCACCTAAAAACGGAAAAATTGGTCGATTGATTTGCGGTTTTCACTAAAACTATTCTTTATTTAGATATTTTCGTGAAAATAAATTATAAAGATAAATTTCAAAAAATGCCGATAGAGGGCGCTTTAGACTTTGGAGTAACGAAACACTCTTTTTTGGTGTTATTTTTTGCATCTTATTAAATGCTTTCGTAAGCTTAGACTTGAACTTAAATTTTGAGCTCAAAATTTGAATAGCTGGGAGTGGTTAAGTAGACAAACTTAGCTGTGTTTAGAGGGTTCAAATTTCAAATAATTGTAAAAAACGGAAAAATTGGTCGATTCGTTTGCGGTTTTTGCTAAAACTAATTTTTAAATCAGCAGTTTTCTTGATCAATCAGTATTTTCTTGAAAATAATTTTTAAAGGTAAATTTCACAAAATGCCGATAGAGGGCGCCTTAGACTTTAGAGTAGCGTACAACTATTTTTAATTGTTATTTTTTTAATCTCATTAAATTCTTTCAAATGCATAGACTTAAATTTTGGGCTGAAAATCTGAATCGTTGGGAGTGTTTAAGTAGCGAAAAATTGAATTGTGCTCGAGGAGGAAAGATGGTTAAATTTTAATTACTGAACACACTTCAGTTTGCGCTTCTTAACTCCTCATAACGATTCAGGATTTGAGCTCAAAATTTAAGTTTAAATCTAAGCTTCCGAGAACATCTAAAATGCTTTTGCAAGCATTTACTTAGAACCAAAAAATAACGGTTAAAATGAATTGTTGGTTACTCTGAAGTTTAAGGCGACCTTTGACGGAATTTTTTGAGATTTATCTTTAAAAATTATTTTCAAGAAGATACTGACTTAAAGAATAGTTTTATTTTAAACCGCAAACGAATCGACCAATTTTTCCATTTTCTATAATTACTTTAAATTCGAACCTCCCTCCCCCCTTGAACACAGTTCAGTTTGTGCTACTTAACCACTCCCTACTATTCAGATTTTCAGCTCAAAACTTAAGTTTAAGTCTAACCTTCCTAAATCATTTAAAGGGATGCAAACAATAACGGCAAAAAATAGTTGTTCGTTACTCCAAAGTCTAAAGCGCCCTCTATCGGCATTTTTTGAAATTTATCTTTATAATTTATTTTCACGAAAATACCTAAATAAAGAATAGTTTTAGTGAAAACCGCAAATTAATCCACCAATTTTTCCGTTTTTTTTTAATCATTTGAAATTTGAACCCTCTGAACACAGCTCAGTTTGTGTTACTTAACCCCTCCCAACTACAAATATTGAGCTCAAAATTTAAGTTTGAGTGTAAACTTACGAAAACATTTAATGAGATGCAAAACATACCGGCAAAAAATAGTTGTTCGTTACTCCAAAGTCTAAAGCGCCCTCTTTCGGCATTTTTTGAAATTTATCTTTATAATTTAATTTCAAGAAAATGCCGACATAAAGAATAATTTTAGTGAAAACCGCAAATCAATCGACCGATTTTTACGTTTATTATGTTTATTTGAAATTTTGGCCCCTAAGCTTTAATGGCGGCTATTTCCTTAGTAAAACGTTTTGGACCCTTGGTCTCCTATTTAATATTGTTTGTCTCGATGTGTACTATCACCCCTCTTTTATTGTAAAAGAATTTGGAATCACCCTGTATATGACCTATACTTATTATGTTTACGCACTTACTTAGAGTTTCAGAATAATTTCTCATGTATTTTTCTAGATATTTAATAAAATTTCTAAAATCGCAAACAGCCGCTCACCTTTGGGCATATAGTGTATAACTAGTTCAATATTAAACATGTTACCTTCATATGTGCAAATAGGATGAACGAGTGTTGAAACACTTATTTTAGTTATAACTTAGTATTTCTGCAAAAGTGTGAAAGGGCCACTAAATTAGGTTTTTGAACAGAATTTCATTTTTATTTTCGGAACAGAAATACATTTAGTAACCTTTGAATATTTTCTAAGGGAGGCTCTGTTTATAAGAGATCTGACTACACCCCCTCCCCTCCTATCAGCCCTCTAGCTACGGCTTTAACAACAACGCTTGAAAGAAATTGTAAAACTTTCCAGTTTTGACTGCCTACCTTTTCATTATTATTTTTACTTCAAAAATTGAAATTATGATACAAAATATTTATGGCAAGAAAAAAAAGGCAATTTAGAGAATTTACACTAGTCCAATGCTTATAGTTTTTCCTTCCTAAAAAAATATTTTTTGAAACTAATCAGGCAATAATTGTCTATGTGAATCGAAGAAGGGAGGATAATTATTTTGGTTTTTTCTTCCACTAAAAAATATCAGGAGTTATTGGTCTGCGTTGATGCTCTTTTACTGATAATGCTCATTACAGAGGACATGTGGCACCCACTTTTGAAAAATATTGGGTGGGCTCAAAAAAATTTTGAGCAAATACATAAATATTGGGTGGCCTCAATTAATAATGGTTGAATAGAGATATAAAATTATTGGATGGGCTCGCGCCCCATGGGCCCATATAAGTTGGCGCCACTGCAGAGAACCCCTAGTAACTAACGATATGTGACAGATATGATAATTACCCCGAATGTCTTTAAAGACCATATTTACTGACTAATAGAAACAAGTTGGTGTTCATTGTCGGGTGAGGAAAAAATGACCAGGCTTTCATAATTGAAACACCTGCGTATTTTTTTAACTGCAGTGTAGACTGCAGTGTGTCAAAATATTTTTCGGTGAGCATGTGTAGCACAGAGTAAGAAGCAGGAGGGGAAAGTAGTGTTAAAATTTTGCCATGCGGATTTTTTGACGATAGGCGGCGAAACCGCTGCTAGCAGGCTGTCGATCAATGCTTCTGCAATGCTTTTCAATTGGAAAAATGGTCAATTTAAAAAAATTTTTTACAAAAAAATCTGAATTTTTAGAAATTAGTAGAAATAAAAATCTGGTTAATTGAAGTTTTCTTCACAACATACATATTTTTTATAGGTATTTGGCGCTTCATTTTCGTTTTTAAGCCATTTAAAATACGAGATCATTATGACAAAAATCAAACGGCAGGCTATTTAAAAACATTGAATATCGCAGATTAAAATGACAAATTAATGTTAGTTGAATATCGCAAAGAAACAGACTTCTGATTTTTAGAAATTAAGTATTAATCAAATATTTTGGAGTAAATTTTAATTTCGCGTATAGTTTTTATAACATTAGACCATTTTAATAATCCATAACTTTGGATATTTATGCAATTAATGCAAGTAGAATTAAAGCTAATTTTTATTTTAATTATTTGGAGCAACTGCTTATTCATATTATGGATGTCTTCTGTGTCACCCCCCACTCTGCCCCCCAGGGGGGGGCACATTTTTAATTTCTTTACAACACCAGTCGTGTGACACATCATTTCAAAGGTCTGCAACGGCTTATTCATATTATGGATGTCTTGTGTGTCACCCCCCACTCTGCACCCCAGGGGGGCACATTTTTAATTTCTTTACAACACCAGTCGTGTGACACATCATTTCAAAGGTCTGCAACTGCTTATTCATATTATGGATGTCTTGTGTGTCACCCCCACTCTGCCCCCCAGGGGGGGGTACATTTTTAATTTCTTTACAACACCAGTCGTGTGACACATCATTTCAAAGGTCTGCAACTGCTTATTCATATTATGGATGTCTTGTGTGTCACCCCCACTCTGCCCCCCAGGGGGGGCACATTTTTAATTTCTTTACAACACCAGTCGTGTGACACATCATTTCAAAGGTCTGCAACTGCTTATTCATATTATGGATGTCTTGTGTGTCACCCTCACTCTGCCCCCCCCAGGGGGGTACATTTTTAATTTCTTTACAACACCAGTCGTGTGATAAATCATTTCAAAGGTCTGCAACTGCTTATTCATATTATGCATGTCTTGTGTGTCACCCCCCCAGGGGGTCACATTTAAGCTAATATATAGCTTTTATCGCGGGCTTTGAGCGCGGCGACCGTATCTAGAAATTCCGTAATAAAGAAAAAATCCCTAACACTCCGTCGAACGTCGTTTCATTTCGGCAGACTTCTCATTTATTCAATAAAAGAAAAAAAATTGTTTTCTTATCGGTCATCATGCTCAAAAAGTGTAATTTGAATTAATATCGAAAAAAAAGAAAAAACTTGAATTAATATCAAAAAAAAAAAAAAAAAAAAAAAAAAAACTGCATAAATAAAAAATAAATATATAATTATAATTGCATAAGTTGATAAAAATGCTGTGCAATAGCTTCACCGCGGCAGTCCCCGAGTGCCACACGTATTTTTTTTTTTTAATTAAAATCTGTGCATTAGTTCTTGGGATACAGCTGTTGCATAAATCTTTAAAAATGCAATATAGCAGCGACACATATTAAGCAATTTACACCAAAAACTAATCATCATCAATTTATATCAGGGACTACCTAAATATAAATGTTCATTAAAATCCGTGCGTAGTTCTTGAGATACAGCTGTTGCGTAAACCGTAAAAAATGCAGCATAACAGCGCCACCTGTTGAGTGATTTACACCAAAAACTGATCAGCATCAATTTATATCAGGGACTACCTAAAACTAAATTTTTATTGGAATCCGTGCGCTAGTTCTTGAGATTCAGCTGTTGCGTAAATCAAAAAAAAAATGAAGCATAGCAGTGACACCTGTTGAGCGATTTACGCCAAAAACTAATCATCAATAATTTATGTCAGGGTCTTACCTAAATATCAATTTTTATTAAATTCCGTGATTTTTTTCTTGAGATAGGGAACCCACAAAATGTCTGTCACAGACAGATATTTTATAAAAGCATGTTTTGTGGAATCTCTGACCCCTAAAACGTGTACAATCCGTCTAAAACCAGAATTCGAAAATTTATACGAATCCAATACTTTCTTCTTGTAGAGATAGAAGGAAAAAAAATTGGTGCTGGTAGAAAAAATTTGATGCTGCTCCCTCAATCTCCTCGGACGGGGCGATCCCCCCCCCCCCCTTTTGCCTTTCACATGGGCCTGAATGTCCGGATGGGAAAGATGGGGATTTAAAAGCAAAAATTCCTGAATGAGCTAAGAACAATTTTGATTAATAGATTTATTTTTACTGCACAGTCACAAATAAAAGATAGAAGCAAAGTTATAAAAAATATAAATACATGTGGCACTCCGGGAACTGCCGCGGTAAAGCTATTGCATATAGCATTTTTTATCAACCTATGCAACTATAATTATTTATTTATTTTTTATTTATGCAGTTTTTTTATATTAATTCAAGTTTTTTCTTTTTCTTTGATATTAATTTACTATTATTTATACTTTATACTATTTATTTTACTATTATTATCCTTATTTAATATTACACTTTTTGAGCGTGATGACCGATAAGAAAACAATTTTTTTTTCTATTAATGAATAAATGAGAAGTCTACCGAATTGCCGAAAATCGCCGAAATGAAATGAAGTTAGCCGGAGTGTTAGGTTTTTTTTTCTCATTACGAATTTCTAGATTCGGTCGCCGCTCTCAAAGCCCGCGATAAAAGCTATGCAACAGCTTAAATGTGCCCCCTTTGGGGGGATGTAACACCAGATATGCATAATATGAATAAACAGTTGCAGACCTTTCAAATGATGTGTCACACGACTGGTGTTGTAAAGAAATTAAAAATGTGCCCCCCCCTGGGGGGCAGAGTGGGGAACACACAAGGCATCCATAATATGAATAAGCGGTTGCAGACCTTTGAAATGATGTGTCACCGACTGGTGTTGTAAATAAATTAAAAAACTGCCCCCCCCATGGGGGGAAGAGTGGGGGGATGACACACAAGACATCCATAATATGAATAAGCAGCTGCAGACCTTTGAAATGATGTGTCACACGACTGGTGTTGTAAAGAAATTAAAAATGTGCCCCCCTGGGGGGGCAGAGTGGGGGGGACACACAAGACATCCATAATATGAATAAACAGTTGCAGACCTTTCAAATGATGTGTCACACGACTGGTGTTGTAAAGAAATTAAAAATGTGCCCCCCCCTGGGGGGCAGAGTGGGGAACACACAAGGCATCCATAATATGAATAAGCGGTTGCAGACCTTTGAAATGATGTGTCACCGACTGGTGTTGTAAATAAATTAAAAAAGTGCCCCCCCATGGGGGGAAGAGTGGGGGGATGACACACAAGACATCCATAATATGAATAAGCAGCTGCAGACCTTTGAAATGATGTGTCACACGACTGGTGTTGTAAAGAAATTAAAAATGTGCCCCCCTGGGGGGCAGAGTGGGGGGGACACACAAGACATCCATAATATGAATAAGCAGTTGCCGACCTTTGAAATGATGTGTCACACGACTGGTGTTGTAAAGAAATTAAAAATGTGCCCCCCTTGGGGGGCAGACACACAAGACATCCATAATATGAATAAACAGTTGCAGACCTTTGAAATGATCTGTCACCGACTGGTGTTGTAAAGAAATTAAAAATGTGCCCTCCCTGGGGGGGGGGGGCAGACTGGGTGGTGACACACAAGACATCCATAATATGAATAAGTAGTTGCTCCAAATAATTAAAATAAAAATTAGCTTTAATTCTACATGCATTAATTGCATAAATATCCAAAGTTATGGATTATTAAAATTGTCTAAGGTTATAAAAACTATACGCGAAATTAAAATTTACTCCAAAATATTTGATTAATACTTAATTTCTAAAAATCATACGTCTGTTTCTTTGCAATATTCAACTAATTTACAACAGTCATTTTAATCCGCGATATTCAATGTTTTTAAATGGCCTGCCCTTTGATTTTTGTCATAATGATCTCGTATGGGGTTTAAAGGGCTTAAAAACGAAAATGAAGCGCCAAATACCTATAAAAAATATGTATGTTGTGAAGAAAACTACAATTAACCAGATTTTCATTTTTACAACCTTCTAAAAATTCAGATTTTTCGTTAAAAAAAAATAATTAAAAAATTAACATTTTTTCCATTGAAAAGCATTGCAGTAGCTAAAAAACCAGCCTACTACCTGTCACAGCCCCCTCATTATTTACCAAAATTTCACTTTGTATTTTCGAAGAGTCATGCGTATTAAGTTTCCCCTCCTGTGTCTTACTCCGTGATGTGTAGTCTTTCTGTCAGAACGGGAGGCAGATAAAAGCTTTCGATTAGGGAATTCCAGGTAAAACTAATGGATGCCTCTGAAAGAGCTAATGTTAGCGAATCGCGGTATTTCAGTAGTGGTAATTATAATGAAACAGTTAGTGAACATCCCTTTCTTCCCCATTTATTTTAGTTTGTTAATTGAGTGCCCTTGTTAAAGAAAACTAAAATGGTTTAAAATATCACTTCTTTATTTTAAAAAATTGTATTTTTTTAACCATTTAATAAATCAGGAAGATCTGCGTCCCCTCTCGTCCTTAGCGTCCCCCTCGAGAAAAAAAAGTAAGGGGACGCTTGAGATAAAATAAAAAAGTGGGGGGACGCCGTCCCCCAGCGTCCCCCCTCGACTACACCACTGCTAAACACCCAAAAGCCCAGTAATGGACCACCTATGTTCCAGTAATGGACCGCCTATGTTCCAGTAATGGGCCACCCTACAAAAAATTACAGATAATTGTTTTTAAATGCGTTCGTAATTATGTAAATACGTAGCACCTATTGTTGTCGTTCAATCCATCCGTCTGTCCGCGTGTCTGCACTGTAAAACATTTGTGTAACGTTACTCCGTAAAACTGGTGGCAGACTTGCTGCCTCCAGTTTGGTGGAGTATTTTAACCGATATAATCGGTGTAACATTGCAATGTTACACCAGTAATGAATGTTTTTATTACACCATTATGTAAGTGAAAAATTACTCAATGAAGTGTAAATCGTAGCTGCCACCAATTTTATGGAGTAACGTTACCACAAATGTTTTACAGTGTGTCCGTCTGTCTGTCTATCCGCATACAACAGCGCAAAAACTATCCAACCGAATCGTTTGTAATTTGAAATACATAATTATTACATAATTTTGTCAAGTCTTTTCAAATTTTATGAAAATCGGATGAATAGATCAATTACAGGGAAAATCAAAAGGATTCCGTTACATTAGAGTTAATGGGGGGAAAAGTTTAAAATGCATTTTAACCGTTTGAAATTTAAAACATATAATTATTACATAATTTTGTCGAGTCATTTCAGATCTTATGATAATCAGATGCCTAGATCAATTACAGGGACTATCAAAAGTATTCCGTTAATGGGGAAAAAAGTTTCAAATGCATTTTAATCGTTTGAAATTTAAAACATAATTATTACATAATTTGTCGAGTCATTTCATATCTTATGATAATCAGATGCCTAGATCAATTACAGGGACTATCAAAAGTATTCCGTTGCATTACTGTCAATGGGGAAAAAAGTTGCAAATGCATTTTAATGATGTTACACTCATTCGAACATAATAAAATTGACATGAACCTATGACGTATATATATACTAAAATATGAGTTCTGTACAATCGGAGATACAAAGAGTATTTATTATTAAATTACCGGGCCACACAAAAGTATTCCACTACATAATGCTATACAGGGAAACATTGTTTGGGACATGTGTTAATTATATTAAACTGTGCCTTATTTTATGAATATCATATACGTTGCTGAGGTGTAATGAAAATTATTTCCTGTATGTTTATAGGAAGAACACAAATAGTTCAACCACCGTAGTGTACCCGAAGTATTGTCTACTATATCAGGAAGATCTGTATATTTTTAAAACTTGGTTATCGTACGAACGCATCTCATTTGCTACGCTTCACCTGCAATTTCCAACTTGTTTCAATTGTATTTTGCCGCAGAACTTAATGAAAGCATACTAATAAAAAAAATATTAAAACTTAAGTTAGAAATTCATTACATTAAAGGATTTATAATGAAAAAAACATAAAATAAAATATTTAAATTTAAGTTATGAATTTATTATAATCAAGGATTTATAATGTGGATATAAAACAAAATATTAATGATATTATTACCTGTTTATTATTAACTAACATTAAAGGATTCATATTCTAAAGATTTAAATTTAAAGGATTTATAAGTAAAGACAATGTTTTACTGAAATCAAGTTTAGATAAAATAAGGCATTAAAAAAAAAAAGTCTCCAATCTTCATGCATATCATTATCTAAATGATGTGCTGTGCAACTATGAAACATAAATAACAGATTTTCAATTTTATTATCCCTTTCCAATAGTCCAAACTATTCAATATCGAATTTTAGAATGCATTTAAAATGATAAATGTTCTTGCACTATCCAACCATTTTCAGATAATCATATAGCCCATCAATTTGCACAGATTGGTTCCACAATTTCCCTTCAGAGATGCTTATATGGATATATTATCACCAATGGAACAATCTCATTATTTTCTGAAAAACATCCCATAACAGTGATTTGTTCTTTTTCGTTATTTAGTACTACATAATACACATCTTTAACCGATTTTGGTCCCAAAATTTTCCTTGTTTTAAGAGTACAAAAGAAACCTTGTTTTAACCTTATTGAAAATTCTCTCTGTATGCTTTAGAATTCGGAAGAAAATATTAATAATATCTTCTTCCAAATATGATTTTACATTTCTGAACCAACTTAAAACAACTTCTCTTGTAAATTCCAATAGGTAACATTTAAGTATTAAATTTGATTATTTAGCTTTTCAGTTAAATCAAAATATTTTATCTCTACTGAAATTACACTTTTTGTATTGGTCACTTGGGTGGTCCATTACTGGAAAAAAACGAAATAAGCAATTCAGTAATGGACCACCCCTCCTAAAATCTTAAAAATAAATAAAATTTTGTAAATGGATATTGGTATATTAAATTCAATGTTTTATATTGCTAACCAAACAAAAACATTCAACGTTTACGGAAAAATAAAAAAGATATAAACTAAATAAGTAAATTCAGCTCTTAGCATGTTCATTAAGATTTTCAGTGAAAAACAGAACAACTGTGAAACTTTATTTTCTGCTTCCTAATTGTTTTGACGAAAAGTGAAAAAAATTAATCCAGCTTATAAAGCATGCAATATGGAGTTCAGAAAAAAAATAATAAAAGCTTAACTATTATTTATTATTTTTTTATAAACCAAAAAGTGCGAGGTGGCCCATTACTGGAAGGTGGTCCATTACTGGCACATCTACCCTATGTTTGGAAAAATCGTGCTTTCAAATTAAACAGAATAGCCACGACGCGCTTTTAACCCGGGAGGACGTGCTCAGGGTCTAAAAGACCCGGAGTGCGTATGGTTTTTTACAATTTTAACCACTAATTTTTTTAAAGTAATCTTCAACTTATTTTATCGCAAAATTTGTAAGAATCGTCTCCGCCTGAATAAAGTGACTGCTATGATTTGATTTTTATTGGTGGCAAAGTTAAAATCATTCATACCCTGCGTAAGCGCGCGTTCTCCCGGGTTAACCCTTTAAGCTCTGGTGGGTAAATTTCTTCAAAATTCCAAATGTCACATTGGCACCAGTATTTTGCAAAGAAAAAAATCGGTTAACGATATACACGAAAAATTGCATGAAAGATTTTTCAAATAAATCTGGTCGGATATTCCGGTGCCAGTGCGACCTTTTGAAATTAAAAGTAAGTGGTAGAAAGTTCTACCATCAGAGCTCAAAGCGTTAAACTTAGAGAAAGTAAGTGCAACTGTTGAAACACTCTCAATCAATCTACGCAAATGTCTTAACGGTCATAATTTATTGATTACCTCGAACTTTTTCGACAAAACTTGATCTCGAAAATAGAGATATTCAACTACCAGTATATGCGACTTCGTTAAATTCCGAGATAATTTTAAATTTGGATTTTATTCACCTAGATTATCAAAATGCCCCATTGTTCGGTGTTTTTAAAACAAGTATCGGAAAAGGCGAAATTTCTAAAATAATAATAAATGTTATATTTAACCAAATTCCTTTATTACACCTATATTTATTTTCAATTACATTTGGAATATTTATTGGAAAATTATTAATACTTTCCCTTTCAGTTTTATTAATATTTATAAGTATATTTTAGCATTCTTTACGGTCATAATTAATCGATACCTGGAACTTTTTCAATAAAACTTGATCTTGAAAATAGAGAAATTCAGCTATCAGTATATGCGGTTTCATTGAATCCCGAAATATTCGAAAATATGGATTGCGTCCACCTCGACTATCAAAACGCCCCATTGTGCGCTGTTTTTTAAAACAAGTATCGAATAAAACATAATTTCTAAAAAAATAATAATAATGTCTGTTTTATTTAATGAAATGACTTTATTGCATCTATATTTATTTTCAATTACATTTGGAATATTTATTGGGAAATTATTTCACATACTTCCCCTTTCAGTTTTATTAACCCATTAACGCCCAGCGTCTTCTTTTGAGGACGGTTACAAAAACAGCAAGAAAGCGGTTTTCCCACCAGTAAAGAGAAACATAAATATATACCTTCTTTCACGAGACAGAATCCTCGATAAATTTAGATAAAAGTTGATTTGATTTTAAAAGTGGTGGGAAATACAAAATTTAAATTTTAGCGAAGAAAATAATTCGGGCGTTAATGGGTTAATGTATTTTAGTATGTGCTTAAACGTCATTTAGATATGAAAACTATTATCGATACCATTTATGATAATTTTTACAGTCGTTAAAACCATAAATACAATGTAAACAGATTGCATTTAAGTCCTCAAAAAAAAAAAAAAAAAAAAAAAAAAATACAGATACAGATACAGATACAGATACAAAAGTCCTTACCATGTAGAATATATTGTTAATAAAATATTTAATAATTTCGGTTATTAATATTTATCTGTTCAATTTGTTAAACTAATTTATAATTTATTTTAATTATAATTATGTATATTAACTGATGTTTCATTACTTAAGCCACTAAAGTCTTTTTGTATATTACTTCTTTTCATATTTTCTCGCATGGCTGAATAACTTATGCGAATCAACAAATGTGATTACTTCTTCCTTCCGAATATAGTAGAATATAGAGAACAAATAATCAATGAAAAATAATGTAGTTATCTTACAGCATGAATATTATTTTTCCAGTTCAAATGAACTTATATCCCAAAACTTTGCATAGCTCTGAAAAAGTGAATGCGACCGGAGGATGTATTTTTTTTCTACTGGAAAAATGAATGCTTTATTTACATTGAGAAATTTTTTAAGGGGCCCCGGGACAAATTTAAAATAACTTTTATTTATTGAGTTATAACTTTAAATTTTTTGTGGTGGTTAATATTATTTGTAAGCAAAATCACATAATAAACCTCTTTCAGATATTTTAAAATTTGTTAAAAATTGGATTAATTTAAATTCGTTATAACTGGAAATATTATTTTTAGAATTTTGATTGTTTTTTATTGAAATAAACAGAAATATATACGCTTTAATTTAGATACAGCCTTTTTAAAAGTATAAATTTAAATAAAAATGAAAAATATTTAAAGTAAAAATTAAAAATAAAATAATACAGCTTTTTTTTGAAAAAAACCATGTTTTCAAAAACATTTTTTATTTCAAATTTGCTGAGTTAAGATTATTGTAAAATAATAGAAAAAGACATGTTCCAAGTTTGAACCAATTATCTTTAACAGTTCTTGACTTATATCAATTTAAACAGGAGAAATGTAAAAAAAAACCTGTCTCGAAGAAAAGCGCATTTTCACGAGGAGTCGTTTCCATGACAGCCATTACCTGAAAGCTAGAGTTTGAAAACAAACTAAGACGAAAAAATTGATGTTAGCTGCGCCAATTACGATAGAAAAATGATTTAAACGTCATTTTAAGCAGAAAAAAGCAAAGAAAATTGTAATGCAATAAAGATTTTTAAGAAAATTGGAAGATTTTGTGTCCCTGACCCCCATAAGTGTACGATTACACAATAACATAAATTTCAGAGGAGGAAAGTCACGGAAAAATAAAAGGATTGTAATTGATTTATAGTAAAGATTCATTTTGATGATCTTGAAAAAGGGATCGTTTATTCTTGCAACTGAAATCAATAATCTATATAACCAGTGGCGTAAACTGGGTGGGTAACAAAGTGCTTTGAATGCCGGTAATTTTTTAAAGTTCTGTTCGCCTAATCTAACCAGAAAATTTTCAGCTATAAATTTCACCAGAAGAAAACCGTACAATGCCGCTGGTCTGTAGCACCCACAGAGTATGTAACAGAGCCTCAACTCGACTTGAAAAGAACGCCCTCAGTGGATCACTTAAAAACTAAACCATCGCGTTGGCGATTTTTATCCTCGTGATCTCTGTTTAACCGTAACCCTATTCTGGTTTGGCGCTTCTTGCTGAATGCTGATTTGATTATCTTTGCACACGTGCTTATGCTATTGATCTTACAAGGAAGGTCTCCATACGGGCATACTCAGAAAAATCTGAAAAAATTACAGAATGTTCTTCTCATATAGTTATATATGTTTATAAAAAAAATTTCGGCGGAACCTCCTTATAACGTCCGTAAAAAAATAATAAAAATTTCGTTTATTTGGCGATTTATCTCCGGTTGGCGAAAAAACGAAATTTTGAAAAATACGCTTTTACTCTTCGAATACTTTTTAAAGAAAAAAACTTTCTATGTTCAATTTAATTAAATAAGTTTAGTTTAAATAATTTTAGTTTTGCATTTTTACTTTACTTTAAGTGTAATTTTGTCATATACGTTTATATGTACTTATAACAAAATGAAATTAATATATTTTATCATTTAAAACACAATTTAAATTGATTAAAATTGTTCCATATTGAAAAATACACTGTTAAAAATCTGCTGCATTTTGTTGCAACGCACTCCCTTGCTTGTATAGAAAACGGTTACTTGGCCGTGAAATGGAGCTTTCTCATTGGTTGGAATAGAGATATTATATACAAGCGGTGGAGTGCGTTGCAGGAAAATGGAGCAGATTTTTAACAGTGTTGCACAAGCTACAACACCGCTAAAAATCTGTACCATTTTCTGCAGCGTTACTCCACCGCTTTTATAGAAAGCGGTCAATTCACCGTGCTATGGAGCATTCTCATTGGTTAGAAGAGAGATATTCTATAAAAGTAGGGGAGTGACGTTGCAGTAAATGCTGCAGATTTTTAACAGTGAAGTCAATTAAAATCAATTTTCAGATTCGTTAAAATCGTCTGCTTTTGGCGAGGAAATGCACTGCTCGCCAAATCCCGCGTCGCTTTCAGCTTTTCACGCCAATTATTCCAAACTATTTTATTCTTTTTACATTTCTAATAATGTAATTCCGCCGCTAATTTTCACTGATCCTTTATTACCTACATGAGTAGTTTAATTCGTATTTTTTTCAAAAAATTCTGAGTATGCCCCCAATGGAGACCTTCCTTGTTAGATTTCCGCGCTTATATTGATTCGTAATTATTACTGTTATTATTCTTGAATTTTCAAGTTTAAATTATTAGGTCGTTATGTTACGAAGAGACACATATATTGTTTGCAAGACGAATACGTCAAAGTTATTTCATATTAAAATAATTCTTTTATAAATTTCAAAACAAGAAGCAGCAATCCGTCGCTGTATTTTTTTTTCTTTTTTCTTTTATCATTTGTCGCCAAAGAAGCGATGTTTCGCCGAATTAGCAACCTCTCTTATGTTATTATCGTAGTTTCAGAGTGGTCCGCTCGTCTCGCTACTGTCTATGCGTAATCCCATGTTAAACAAGTTGCCATTACAGTGTATGAAAGTTGATTCTCTGTTACTACTCTGTGGTAGCATCCACCCGCCACTGATATAACACAAAAATACGTCCGTAAGTAACGTTGCGACATCATATTGATATCGATAGCTACACCTGGCCAAAATATTTCGTTTTTACCACATTTTTATTTATTTATTTTTATTTTTTTAGACTTCGAAGCATTGCAGAATTTTAATTTTTAAACTCTCGAACAGAAAATAGAAAAGAAAAATCATTCAAATACAATTTGTTTGTTTATCTCAATTTATTGATTTTTTTAGGGTTTAAAAAATAATTTATAGATTTTCTCTTTTGCGTAGAGCCAGAATATTAACAAGTTACACTTGACATAATATAACTAGTTCAAAATTTGTTTCTGGCTAATATTTCCTAATGTAATCGAAATTTCATAAAGAAATAAATAAAATGTTATAAACAAAATTCAAACTGAACTGATATTTCATCGGGCGTAGAACTGACATTTCACGTAGGTAGAACGCTCGAAAACGCTACTTTCCGCGACATCCGCAAAAGACAGTCCATCCTTCTACACCGATCGCCACCGAGAGGAACATTAGTCTTGAAGCCACTGCCGGCTTCGGATCGCTTCAAGATCCCGAAATCAACCCTTCTGGCTTTTCGATATCCTTCATTTAACCAATTTAATTTTTAAATTTGCCCAGTTTCAAAATTTATTTTTATCCTTCTCTTGCTGACTTCTGCTGATATCTCCGCACAAGGAAGTAGACAAGACGCTCGGAAACGCCACTCTCCGTGCAATTATGCGAAGGTCGGCCCACCCTCCCACAGAAGACCGTATAATCTGTCGAGTGTCGACCTCGGATGTGCTCCAAGACCCCAAATTCTACCCTTCCCGCATTTTGACGTCTTTCATTTAACGCCTTCGTCTTTCACTTTCAATTTCACTTTTAAATTTACCTTGTTTGAAATTTTTCTTTTTTTTCTTTTTGGCTTCCTTTGAAGTCTCGACACAAGAGATACAGGCATGGCGCTTGGAAACGCCTTTCTCCGTGAATTTCGAGACGATAGGCCCATCCTCCCACACCCGACCGTATTAAACTTTAACTATACCTAAAGTTTAAGTTAAATTACTATGAATGAAATATATATGCAAATGAAACAGCATCTCACTTCGTGAAATTTCAGACTATGTCCATACGAGGCATAATGATTTCCTATTTACGTAAAACTAGAAAGGATAAACAATAGCAACCAAACTATCTTAATTTCTTCTAATCATACTAGAACATTAGAAGATTTGTATAAAAGAAAATAGCAATTTAAAAATTTGTTAAAGGAACATACCGTAATTTCCTGCGTATAATCCGCGGAACAAACAATTGTTTTTCGACCCAGAATTTTTTAAAAATAATATTTAACTTATAAGATCTGGGTAAATATTTGTTTTCTACTACTAATTAAAATCTCTGGGTCCAAAAAAAAAAAAAAAAAAATTATTTGATCCGCGGATTATACGCCGGAAATTACGGTAAAATATAATTCCACTCATTATTTGCAAAGTTCCTCGTAATCTTACTATATAAAATATCGCCGAAATTTTGTGAGCCAGGATAATCGATAAGTACTAAATAAAAAATATAAAAATGGTAACAAATATGAAAACTTTCCTTTCAGATGTCCCTACTTGGTAATAAGTTCAATAATTTTTAAATGTCAAATAAAATCCTCTTGTCCTACAAATTATAGCATTGCTGAAATTATAATTTATACATTTTTCTGTCATTATATCTGTAGCTGAAATTATATTCTTTAAAAATATTTATGGATTCTATGTGTATAAGACGTTCGTGAAATCTATCTGCAGAATAAGATACAAATTTAATGCAAAGAAACGTATAGTTCCTATATAAAAATGCAAACAATTACATGTATGAGGAAACCAGGGCATCAAACTATTTATTCAGTCGAAAATACAGGATGCTTCATCACTCCAAGCCATACTAAAACTTTTATTTAATTTTCAACAATAATTAAGATATTATAATGATATTTCATACAAACTTAGTTTGCTTTGTATGAAATGACAAGCTTACTTTGTTTTGTGTGAAATGCAATGACTTCAAGAAATGTGCTTAGACTTGGAAGCGACTGCACGAAATATCACCTTATTGAGATGACGGCTGAAATTTCAGAATTAATAAAAATTCGATAGACATATTAAAATGCAACTGGTCTGCAAAGTGATACCTTGGTGGAAAATACCTGCAAATCAGATTTTCTTAGTTCACTGATAGATTTACCATTGTGCATTGTTAGCATAAATTATTGAGTGCATTTCAAAATTCTATAAAACAAAAACAAACTATTGTACTAACCTGTTTAATATTTTATTTACAAACATATTTCAAACAATTTTATTTTACACATTCAAAAAGTTGTCATGAGCTCCATGCAGTGTTCTCGCTGACATTTGACCAACGTTAGTAATTTGGCTAATTAAAAATAAAAAACATTCGCCAAATGAAAAAAGTATTAGCAAAATAGATTCGCCGTGTAGCAGAAAAAAAGGCCTTTAATTTTTTTTAAGTATTCCCTTATTTTCAATATGTTCTAAAATAACTCAAGTTTTTATAACTGTGACAGCTATTGTTATTAATCTAATTTCAACTATCTGCAACAAATATATTAAAAATATTTATATATTAAATATGTATGCATATGTATGAAAAACGGAAAAGAAAAAAGAGAAAGCAAAAATTGAGCACTAGCAATTTGGCGAATCTAATCGCTTGTTTACTCGCCAAATGAAGAATTTAGTCGCAATTTGGCGCATTGGCGAGCGACAGCGAGAGCACTGGCTCCATGTACGTAAAATATCGAATCTATATTCAATTTCACGCCAAACATTGCGGAGCATCTCAGCCGTTATTTCTTCAATAATCTCAGTGATTCGTCGATTTAGTTTATCAATATCGCCAATATTTGTTGTGTACACCTCTTCTTTGGCAAAACCCCAAAGAAAAAAAACTGAGGAATGTTATGTGGATCACCGTGGAGGCCAAAGTATTGGTCCAGTTCTACTAATCCATCGTCTGGGAAATTTTTCCTACAGGTAGTCTTTAACAATGGTATCCCAATGTGGTGGTGCACCAACTTGCTGGAAATAAACTTGTGGCCGAAAAAAAAACTGTTTAAATCGCTTTCGCATTTGAACAACAGTGGCGCTTCCTACATTCATTTGTTTTTGTTTTATAGAACTTTGAAATGCTCTCAATAATTTATGCTCTATATTTTCTTGCAAGCATAGATATCAATACATGGAGGGCTAGAAGCAAGGAAACACAATAATAAACCTACCAGTCAACCTCAAAAATCGGGTTTGCCGATGTTTTCCAACAAGATATGATTTGGTAGATCACGCGACTTCTAATATGTGAATCAAATTTTAATCGCTATTACCTTGCCATTTTTTTTTAAGACTGCAAAAAGCATCCGTTTTTTTCAATCATTTTCTTGTCTCAAGATTTGGAAAACTGCATGCCAAATATAACATAGAATTTATTACAGTAGAACCTTGATTAACCGGAAATCTCCATTAATCGAAGTCGGTTTCTTCTGCACTTTTTTTTCACTTTCTACTATCATCCAAAATTTTCTCTTAGCAAAGAAAATTAATATCAGAAGTTTGAAATTCTCCAGAAGAAGAAGATGACGATGATGATGATGATGATGATGAAAATGATTCCGGAGTAAATAAGATTAGTAACAATGATGCTTTTTAGTATTTTTCGAAAGGCCTTGTTTGGTCGGAGCAACAGGAATAGTGTGATTCCTCTGAACTCATGCTTTTAAGAAAACTTCGAGATAGAGCTGCACGCAAAAAATGGCCAATTTACAACAGATGAAGCTTGTGTTCAAACCATTATAAGTTTTTGTTTCAGAAATAAATTTATTTTCATTTATAATTTAAATTTAATATTTAACAGTTAAAATAAGTCATAATAACAGTTCAATGACGATACTACATACTAAACTAGATGATTATTGATGAATTCTCGATTATCCAAAGTAGGGTAGGTCCCAATTACCTCGGATAATCCAAGTTATTATATATATATTTTATTATACTACTTAAGAATATCCTGATTCTTTTGAAGTTTTAGGTCAAGTAAAAACGTGATAAAACAAATCTTAGCGACAAATTATGCCGTGCCCGAGTTTTCTTAAGATAATAATTAATTGCCATATATACAAAACTAAGATAACTCGGGATAATGAAGGAAACGGTTAATTAATTCGGGAATTTAAACAACCAATTCGATGAGTTGATAGCCTGGGCATGCCTGAGAGTGCACAGTAATTTGGTGGAATGATGTAAAGTCGCTTACCTAAAGACCATATGTAAAGCCACCTATGTAAACAAGACTCTAGCGGGAGTCCTAACTACCGTGCAGGCTACTCTCGTAACCAGAGATTAAACAACTCCGGTTAAGAAAAATAAAACCATATGAGAAATGACGTAACAGGAATGTCACATACGAGAAATATTTTTTTATTTATTTTTATTTTTCGTTTGTTTATTTATTTGTTTATTTTGTTAAACATTTTTTTTAACATGTAATTTTGATATTTTATTATTTTTTAACACCTTTTAAGAAATTTTACCGAAATAAACAACCTACACTTCTGTTTTCTATCACAACAACAGCTGACTAGCGCAAGGCACATTGGGAAAATAAAATATCGCTGATGTTGACAAACCGTGGTAACGAGAGTGCCTTGCACGATAGTTAGGACTCTCGCTAGAGTCTATACCTATGACAAGTCACCTATATTTCAAATTATAGATAGTATAACTAAGTACTCTTTGGATGCTGATGAAGGTCACTTCTTCCACTTATCACGATATTATTACATTTGAAACAAGACTGAAAATTTTATAAAAGTGTATTCATTATTGTTAAAGCTATGTACAAGCTTGGATGTGAGTACCAGTGAGATACCCTACAATTTTTAAACAATAATTGAATTGTAACTCTGCTTTATATAATAAAAATTTTTTTGTCTTGATGTATATTGTCCCTTTTAAGATTTTGATGATAAAATTCATGAATGTCTCTAAATTACAGTACGGCGTAAAACCTATCCACATTTCTACGCATGAAATGAATTTATACTTCTCTCTCTTTAAGACAAAATAAATCTTTCGGTTAGATTAATCGATATTGTAACCTAAAGAAACTCCTACAAAGCCTAAAAAGTTCTACAGGGATCAGGTTGACTATACTGTGTGTTTCACTATTTTTTTTTCAAATAATTGTTATTTATTTTGTTAATGAAATTACTTCCAAATTTTTGCTTACACTGTGCTTGTTTCATATTTTTCAAATGAAGTATGGTTTTCTGTTTCTTAAAAGAAAAAAAATGAAATACTCTTTCTATTATTATTCTCACCAACGCAAAATAATTTTAAGGCTGCTCTTCACGCAGATTCCGAATTCCTCTCATGCAATGTTAAGTCTATGGGCTCTTGATGCATTTCTATATTAAGTATCTCCTCAGAAAATTAATATTTTGAACTTCTCTTTTCTGTATACTCTTCTTAAAAGACGTCTCTTTTATTCTTAGTTGTCAAAATCTTTCTAAAATCTACGCTAAATATTTTTTTTTTCTGTGTGTTAAAAGCTGTCGAATTGTTATTACGATTTTAACACTCCATATAAAAATAAACATATATATTTAGAAATATTTTGAAAACTGAGAAAAGAATATAAATCCTTTAAGAAAGGTACACGGAAACAGGGTTCGTATGGGTCCTGGAATTTTAAGACCAAAAAATCCTTTGGTACCATAATTTTCTCAGAGAAAATCTCTCCTTAAATAAAGCAATATTTCGCGCATTTGAACTAGATTTATATATATATATATACAGGTTGTTTCTAAATTCATGGTCCAAACTTTAAGGGGTGATAGTACACATCAAGACAAACAATCTTTAAATAGGAAACCAAGGGTCCCAAAGTCTTGCGAAGGAGATAAGCGCCATTAAAGTTTAGGGTCCAAAAATTCAAATGATTATGAAAAACAGAAAAATTGGTCGATTCGTTTGCGGTTTTCACTAAAATTATTCTTTATGTCAGTATTGTCTTGAAAATAAATTATAAAGATAAATTTCAAAAAATGACGATAGAGGGCGCTTTAGACTTTAGAGTAACGAACAACTATTTTTTACCTTTATTTTTTACATCTCATTAAAGGTTTCGTAAGCTTAAACTTAAACTTAAATTTTGAGCTCAAAATCTGAATAGTTGGAAGCAGTTAAGTAGCACAAACTTAACTGTGTTCAGAGGGTTTTAAATTCAAATGATTATAAAAAACGGAAAAATTGGTCGATTGATTTGCGGTTTTCACTAAAACTATTCTTTATGTCGGTATTTTATTGAAAATGAATTATAAAGATAAATTTCAAAAAATGCCGATAGAGGGCGCTTTAGACTTTGGAGTAACGTACAACTATATTTTACCATTATTTTTCGCATCTCATAAATTTTTTTTAGAAGCTTAGACACAAACTTAAATTTCGAGATGAAAATCTGAATCGTTGGGAGTGGTTAAGTAGCGCAAACTGAACTGTGTTCAATGGGGGTGGGGAGGTTCAAATTTCAAATGATTATAAAAAACAGAAAAATTGTTCGATTCGTTTGCCGTTTTCGCTAAAACTATTCTTTATGTCAATATTTCATTTGAAAATAAATTTTAAAGATTAATTTTAAAAAATACCGTTAGAGGGCACCTTAAACTTTGGAGTAGCCAACAACTATTTTTAACCGTTATTTTTTGTATCTAATTAAATGCTTGTAAAAGTTCAAACTTAAATTTTGAGCTCAAAATCTGCATCGTTTTGTGTAATTAAGTGCGGAAATTTGAAATGTGTTCGAGGGGTGGGGAGGGTAACATTTTAACTCCTGAACACTGTTCAGTTTCCGCTTCTTAACCCCTCCATCGATTTAGAATTTGAGCTCAAAATTTAAATCTAAGCATTTGCAAGCATTTAATTAGATACAAAAAATAACGCTTAAAAGTAGTTGTTGGTTACTCTAAAGTTTAAGGCGCCCTCTATCGGTATTTTCTGAAATTAATCTTTAAAATTTATTTTCAAGGAAACATTGACATAAAGAATAGTTTTAGCGAAAACGGCAGACGAATCGACCAATTTTTCCGTTTTTTAAAATAATTTGAAATTTGAACCTCCCCACCCCCATTGAACACAGTTCAGTTTGCTCTACTTAACCACTCCCAACGATTCAGATTTTCATCTCAAAATTTAAGTTTATGTCTAAGCTTCTAAGAAAATTTTATGAGATGCGAAAAATAACGGTAAAATATAGTTGTACGTTACTCCAAAGTCTAAAGCGCCCTCTATCGGCATTTTTTGAAATTTATCTTTATAATTCATTTTCAATAAAATACCGACATAAAGAATAGTTTTAGTGAAAACCGCAAATCAATAGACTAATTTTTCCGTTTTTATAATCATTTGAATTTAAAACCCTCTGAACACAGTTAAGTTTGTGCTAGTTAACTGCTTCCAACTATTCAGATTTTGAGCTCAAAATTTAAGTTTAAGTCTAAGCTTACGAAACCTTTAATGAGATGCAAAAAATAACGGTAAAAAATAGTTGTTCGTTACTCTAAAGTCTAAAGCGCCCTCTATCGTCATTTTTTGAAATTTATCTTTATAATTTATTTTCAAGACAATACTGACATAAAGAATTATTTTAGTGAAAACCGCAAACGAATCGACCAATTTTTCTGTTTTTCATAATCATTTGAATTTTTGGACCCTAATTTTTAATGGCGCCTATCTCCTTCGGAAGACTTTGGGACCCTTGGTTTCCCATTTAAATATTGTTTGTCTTGATGTGTACTATCACCCCTTAAAGTTTGGACGATGAATTTAGAAACACCCTGTATATAAATGCTGACAATTTACCTGGAAAATAACGGTACCCGTACGAGCCACGAGAGATTTTAAAAATATTAATTTCCCAAGGAAATATTTTAAACATAAGAATGCATCAAAGCCCATAGCCTTACCAAGCGGAATTCGGAAGCTGAGTGACGAAAAGCCTTAATAGTCGAAGAGCCGACCGCACAAAAGCCTATGCTATCGAGTACAAGGAAAAAAAAGAACCTTTATTTTATGGTAGAGCAGGGTTCGCACAGTTCTACCACTAAATTTTAAGAATATTTTCAAAGTGTTTTACTGCAGAAAAATATCGTAAAACCTGTGAATGAAGGTGGGGATTGCGAATGTTATGGTTTAAAAATTAAATGTAAATATTCTTTCTTTTAATAGTGGTGTCAGAGTTCTTGGAAATTCCAAGGAGTGTGCGAACCTTGTAGAGCAATAATAAGGGAATCTAATGATCCATGTCTGACGGAAGTGAAGTCTTGCATAAGCCAAAAGTTACCACTAGTGGTGACTCGTAGGTTTAACATAGTGTTTGCCGTACAATCAAAGGTACGAAAACATGGAAAACTGGGAGCAGATAAAAAACAATGGTAAACCTACGAGTGAGCCACTAATGGTATTAATTTTTGGCTTATACACCACTTCACTTCCGGCAGACATGGATCATTAGATTCCCCTATTACTACTCTTCCATAAAATAAAGGTTTTTCTTGTGGTCGATAATATAGGTTTTTGTACTGTTGGCTCTTGGACTATAAGCAGACCACCCTAACTGTTTTTAGCGCACCATTTGTTTTTGTTCAAATTTCTGTTAAATAAATTCTCGCAGATAGTGACGATTAATTGGCGTACTATACAATCATTTACTCATAAATCAGTTTTTTTCTGGAAACTATTTAAATGTATGTAATTTTCAATGAATAAAAAATTATTATGCATTCATTTAAAACTAAAACAGCCAAAAGTTTAACGAATGTCGTACAAAAATAATTTAAACAAGTTTTTATTACCATTTACTATATATTTGATACATTTTTATAAGGAAATTTTAGGTTTGAATCGAAATATACTTGTTTGATTCCAGTCAAGTTTACAACTATAGGCATTCTAGCCAATGAGATCCATTTGTATTTTAATGATGCGTCTTTAGGTTGATCATACAGTTATACAGACTTTTATACTGTATTTTTATCTATCTCATGCAACTTTCAACTGAGAATTCACACTACATTTACATTTATTTCATTTATGGAAATAAATTGGAGGATATGCCTTTCTCCTTCTTTCATTTTCATTATACATTCATGTCCATAAATTAAGGATAATTCAGAATCACATGGAAATCAAACACTAAAGTAAAAATTTCACTTGCAGAATTATCACACACATCTTCAAGACTAATATGCAAATTTCATAAAGCCACCAGATGGCGCCGATAGTACGTCACAATGACGAAAGTTTTAGAGAAGCGTACATAAGGAACAGTGGCACATAACTAAAACTGTTATCAAGCATTTTCTAAACCTCTCAGTGCCAAAACCGAACAGTTATGACATAGAGGACACATGTGGATGATACTTTACGTAGTAGAATCATCGGCCATCTGGAATGTGGTCGTATTCAGATGGAAGTATCCGTGGAACTTGAAATTACTCAAAGTGCAATATCTAGACTTTGGCAGCGATTCCAAGATGATGGGAATGTCAGTAGACGTTACAGTACAGGTCATCCCCGAATTACAACCACGAATGAAGACTGTTATTTGGCAGTAACTGCGAAAAGAAAAAGATGGAGCACAACATCAGACCTGTCTCTTCAGCTATCTTCAGCCACAAGTACCGCTGTTTCAAAACAAACCGTATACAGATGTTTGGGAAGTATTGGTCTATATGCTCGCAGAACGGTTAGATGTGTTCCACTCACGGCAATTCACTGTCACCTGCGGTTAGCCTGGACTAGAGAACATGCAATGTGGACATCGTCACAGTGGGCTTGTGTAATGTTTTCCGACGAGTCCAGCTTTAGCTTGCAGTCTGATTCACGTCGGACTTTCATATGGAGAATACCAGGCACCTAATACCACCATGACAACATCAATGAAAGACATCGTTATGGTGGTGCAGGATTGCTCGTTTAGAGTGGAATTACACTGAGCTCCCAGAACAGATCTACATGTTCAAACCGGAACCATGACAGGCCAAATTTATTGGGATATCATTCTGGAACAACATGTGCGTTTGTTTAGAGGTGCCACGGGCTCAAAATATGTGTTTATGGATAATAACGCCCGTGCTCACCAAGCAAACATCGTAAATGAATGCCTTCAAGCTGAGGATATTACCTGTATGGATTGGCCAGCATTTTCGCCTAATTTGAATTCGATAGAATATGTATGGGATATGCTTGTCCGACGGGTTGCAGCCCGTCAACCCCCTCCTACATGTGTGCTGGAATTTCGCAGAGCATTGCTTGCTGAGTGAAGTAATGTTCCCCAAGATCAGCATAATAATTTGATACTCAGCATGCTTAGGCATTGTGCGGACTGTATTTTATCGTCTGGGAGAAATACAATTTATTAACCATCATACCAACCATATAATGTTAAGTTTTTTAAGGGGGTACTTTTTGTAATTGGTCGAGGGAGCAACAATTATAGATTATAGAAATGCTATCAAGCATATACCATCGTTTTGGGTATTTTTCTTTTGTTTAATAAATGGGCTTGACAAATAAGTCACGTTTGTTTTGTTTCCATACCTTTATTTGCTGGAACTGGCATTATCCTTAATTTATGGACATGAGTGTAATAGACGTAGAGTCTAAAGAGTCGTATATTTATTGAACACGAAATACTTATCTCATACAATCGTCTTTTGGATTTTTTCCTGTCTTTTTCTTTTCTTATTTTCGTATTAAAGCTTAAAAAAAAAGAAAAGAATAAAGTAAAAGTAACTTTGAGAAGGAAAATTGGATAATTAGTCTTTAACCCGGGGAGGACGCGCGCAGGACCTAAAAGACCTGGAGTGTGTATGGTTTTTTACAATTGCAACCACTAATTTTTTTAAATTAATCTTCAACTTCTTTTATCGCAAAATTTGTAAGAATTGTCTCTGTCTAAAAAAAGCGACTGTTTTACTTTGATTTTATTGGTGACAAAGTTAAAACCATTCATACCCTGCACTCTCAAAAAAACTTCCGTCTTTTCACAGAAAATGCACTGGCAGCACTGCTGCCAGAAATTGTCTGTATATTGACGATTTTCTGTTTATTTTTTTCTCCGTCAAAAGAGGAAAATTATCCGTCACTTGAAAAAAGTTTGGAAAAAATCAATGCGGAAGAGGTGGGGATCGAACTGACGACCCCAGCATTACCAGACTAACGCGCATCCACGGCGCTACAGATGCTCATCGTGATTGTGCGTTAAAATAGTACCGTTCATTTCATGTGGGTGTGGGTTGGTGTATTTCGTTAAAAAGCTTTTAATTATGCTGTCAATCTCGGAAAGATTTCATCTTTAATGAAACTGTGGCTGGGTTTTTTTTTACGTTTAGTATTAATATAGTATAAAAATGTGAATTTTAAATATATTACGTAGAATGTTAGAGAAAAAACATGGATGTTCTATTTGTGAGAATTTTTGAACGAATAAAGAAAGTAATTGTTATTTATTTTTAAATTCGAAAACATTTTTGTCTTTTAAAACTAAATTAGACATTTTAATCAATAGAATATTTTTGTTTTTCATTTTAAAAATAAATTCGAACTTATTACTAACAGACCCAATGCGCATGCGTGCTAGATATAAACAGAAACTTTTCCTCATTTTTCGACGCTCGGAATGAACTCACAGAACAAATACGTTTTCTGGAAGAACAGAAATTATTTGTGAAAAAATAACGATAACTTAGTGTATATTGACGAATTTTTCTGACAGTGTGGGGTAAGTGCACGTTCTCCCGGGTTAACGGAAATTGTGTCTTCTGTAAGAATACTACCGTAATTTCGGGTGTATAAGCCGCAGATCAAACAATTCTTTTTCGACCCAGAATTTTTTAAGAAACAAATATAACTAGTTAGATCGCCGTAAATATTTGTCTTCAGCCACTAAATAAGATTTCTGGGTCTAAAAAGAATTGTTTGATCCGCGACTTATACACCCGAAATTACGGTACTTTAATATTGTTTGGTTGAATTAAGCGTTGAGATTTAAAATTACAATCAGACAGAGAAAATTAAAAGATATATGTTTAATACTTCATACACTAACATTTTCATTGTAAAATTTTATTTTCTATTAAAAATAAAACATTTTTTCCTGTAATTCTTATACATCAAAATGAATTTCTGCCAATTGTTAAAAAAATGTATTGTTTATCCAAAAACACAATAATAATATTGCACGGCCACAATTACAATATATTAAAAAAATTATTGTATGTGTAATAAAGTACAATAAAATATATTGCCTTTTCTGTGTTTTCTGTCTGAAGTATTTTAAACTCACACGTATAAAATTTGCGCATTCTTCATTAAACCTATTCGATGAAATTTCCTTTTTGTATTTCTGCAGTTATGCGCCATTTATTTAACTGATTGTAGAATGTACAAAAAAGAAAGTAATTTCCCTGGTTTATTGGGCTGTAAAATTTACTACTGTTACAAGTTTTCAGACATCGGCTATTAATAAAGATGATTTTTCTTTCTGGGGAAAATCCAAAGGGAAATTCTTGCATTAACTTTTATACGTATCTATATCATTTATTTAGATATGAGGAAACTATTGTAAATATACTCGTAAAGAAATGAAATACTTGAAGTAAGGGAATATATGCTTATCCTTCTGCCATAATTTTTTTTTTCTTTGCAAATGATTAGTACAATTCATAAATAAGAGAACCATTATTTTTTTAATAGTAATAATCGCCTTATTTAGTGAAAGAATTTGCGATAATTATCTGATATTGTATAAAAGGAAGGTTACTATTTTGGAATTGTGAAAACACATAGTTCATATTCAAGGACTGAAAGAATTCTATTGCAAAGTTCATTTGACTATTAAGAAATAGAAATATTCAAATATTTCAGTTTTTAAAAAAAAGAAAGAAACAAAATCATTTTTAAAAACTGCTGTCAAATGACTCTCGCAACTACTCAGAGTACCTTATATGAGATGCCACAGTAATAAAATGGGCATTATATAAACATAAAAAATGTAATATCGTTTTATTTAAAATGTCTTCGAAAGAATAAATGATGCTCATTTTATTCGTTCAAAATCTATTACTGTAATATTGCCGAGAGAAAAGATTCATGTATATCAATTCCCCACATGGTTATGTATAAATGACTATTATTAAAATAAAAACTTCTTACACTAAGCATTTATATGACACAAGAAAAATTACACTATCACAATAGCAAGGGTGCAGACCCGGAGTATCCGGGTTTCAGGCTAAATGTGAAAGCCATCATGTATATTATTTATGTTGTAAAGCTTTTGTCATAGTAAAATACAAAATAGTCATCAAACACGTTGTTTGACAAAAAGAATTGCAGTTAAACAAAATATTAATGAAAAAAGGTATAAAAAAATATAAAATATAAATAGCTAAAAAATCGATATTTACTATCAGCCATTTTGATACTATTCGTTTTAATGTATTAAACGTGAAATTCGATGGCATGCCTTATATTTTGATTTTATTTACATTTTATTTATTTATTTATTTATTGATGAATGTTTTCAGTGCAAACGGATTTATTTTTCGTAAACATCTTCAAGTGATATAGAGTTAAAAAAAATCGTTCTTGGAAATTAATTTAAAAATAATAAAATGTGTGAATTGAGATACAGTTTTCAAATAAATAGCAATATCTTTTTCAAATAAATTGCATTTGAAAGCATATATTTTCCGTATTAGACGATATAAAAATTGAAAATGTACGGTGTTCAGAGAAATATAAAACCGCAATAAAAATTAAATTTAAACATTAAATTTAATCGTCTGCTATTATCATCATAAATAACATCAGCATTACGCACGGATTCGTTTTTTAGCTCACAGGCTATCATAGCCTGAGAGCTTATGTGCCCGCCCGTTCTGTATGTATGTTCGTTTGTAACTCGTGATAAAAATATCCGATCCACTTGGAATTTTGTATGTAGGTATATCCTGACAAGGCGCTTCCCTGATTAGTTTTTGGAGTTCATTCGATATGTATAAGAGGGGGAAAAGGGGGCTCATGCCCCTCCCCTTAATTGATATAAATGGGATTTTCATGCAGAATTAAGTTTTCGTTCAAAATTTAGATTAGTATCATTCGGATGAGGCGATTCCGTGACTGTTATTAGGTGTTCATTGAATAAGTATAAATAGGGGGAACAGGGGTTCTAATGCCCCCCCCCTTTAATTTATATAAATGGGTTTTTCAAGCAGAATTTTGATTTCGTTCAAATCTCTGAATAGTTTTGGAAGTTTAATGGTTAACTATAAAAGAGAGGGATAACTCCTCTTAAATTATGTTAATGCTAAATGGGTTTTTATTAAGAATTATCCGATTTGCTCTGAATTTTGGATGTAGATTTTTTATATGATAAAGCATGTCCTTGATAGTTTAGGAGGTTCAATGATAAAGTATAAAAAAGGAGAAAGGGGAGAGCTGTTTTCCCTTCTTAATTTTTTTTCGAACGGAATTAACCCTTGAAAATATAAGGCTGTAATGTACAATTAGTATGTGTAGGCTGTGAGCTCAATGCCATCAGTTTAACTGGGCAATATTCTTTTTATTTAATATATATAATCTAGAAATTTATTCATTCTTTGAAGTTCGTCTTTATATTTAAATCATTGGCGAAATAAGCAATTTTTAAATAACAAAAAGAAAAAATTGCCTAGTTAAACCGATTGCATTGAGCTCACAGGTTATTCGCATTGTATATTGTACTCCTATTCTGCATAAAATACCCATTTAGATAATTAAGAGGGGTGGATTACTCCTCCCGTTCTCTCTGTTTATACTTAACCAATGAACCTCCAAATCTAATCAGGGAATCACCTTATCAGAATAAACCGGTATATCAAATGTGAAGCAAATCGGATTTTTCTGCTCTGAACTCTGTTTCCGAACTCCTTTTATAAATAACCAATGGACGTCTAAATCTAATGTCAGAATTTCTTTAAAAGAGTAATCCGGTATAGCAAATTGAGGTAAATCGGATAATTCTGCATGAAAAACCAATTTCTTTAAATTAAAGGGGAGTTAGCTTCCGTCCCCTATACACAACCTGCGGACACATTAGATCTTTGGCTTTAATAGTCTGTGAGCTAAAAATTAATGAAAGACCTGCATGCAACTTTTTCTTAATCAGCGACACTTCCATGAAAAAACACTCTTATCATTATATTGCCTATTTATGATATTTACTATGCTTTAGCGAGAACGGTATGGCACAACAATGCATTTTTGGTGATGACACATTAATGTTATCTACGTTTAGATTGGTTTACATTTTTCCTTGTATGCTGTCTTCATAAATAAGACACAGTGTACTTGTTCATATCGGATTTTTTTTCCAAACTACGGTAACTCACATAACAGAACTTGATAATACTTGCGTAGACAGAATCGATTAAATGAGTGAGTCATAGTCAAAAGTTATTTATCTGACGATAATGACATGTTCGCCAAGTTTTGTCCAAGATCATCTCGACTAGTAAAATTTTAATGGATTTATGCTGCCAGTTTATTTTTAAAAGTGTTGTAATTTCGATCAGCACTCACGTTAAATAAAAATTGCAAAAACAAAATTTTATTCCCATGTTTAAAACAGATTTTTTTCTAGCCTTTCTAACTCTACGTTTAACAGGCAGAAGAAATTACACATTGAAATATTTGACGTGTCATTGTTAAAACAACAACAACAACAACAAAAAGGGAAGGGGAGAAAAATACATGATGCGTTAACTATTTATAGTTTAAAATATTTTTAGGGTAACTAGTATTATGGTGTAAAACTTCACATTTGAATTTGTTCAGTGTCTGTTGAGAAAAGTTCAGTCACACATACATACGTAATGGTCCAAAACAGGTGGTCTTTTGAAGCCACTTTACCCTTTCAGAAGAGAGCAGTTGTCTCTACATTCTTGAAATTATTCCAGCATTTTCAAAAATTGTATTTCAACAAAATGAAATCTAATTTTAAGGCTTTTCTTCACCAAAGTTATAAAAGCTTTAATTTCTTTTAAAAATCCAGTGCAAACTTCGATTAAAATTAAATGGGATAAAATATACATATATTCTCCCTTCAAAAGGTTAAAAAACATTCTAAACATCACGAAATGAGAATGAAATATACCTAGAATAACGAAGTTTTAAAATGGTATTTTCAAATGATTTGGTGAAATTTCCTGGAAAATAAATGAGATATGAATTTCAAGGGAATAAGATGGTTTATCTGCATAAAATTAACTTATTTGAAATGAATGGGAAATATTTATATTGATAAATTAGAATACAGATTACTTACGAAAGGAAAAGTAAATAAGTTAGTTACAGAATTGGAAAAAAAAAATGATGTATCGCATCTTCTAAAATGCCCTTCTTAAAAATTATTTACGTACCATAATTTCGGGTGTATAAGCCGCAGATCAAACAATTCTTTTTCGACCCAGAATTTTTTAAGAAACAAATATAACTAGTTAGATCGCCGTAAATATTTGTCTTCAGCCACTAAATAAGATTTCTGGGTCTAAAAAGAATTGTTTGATCCGCGGCTTATACACCCGAAATTACGGTGCATTAGAACTGTCAATGACGACTATTTTTAATTCTATTGTTAATCACTTTTTCTAAATAATAATAATAATATATCTTCAAAACTAGCACCAATCTACCTTGAATATTACAGTTTTGAAATAGTGTAGGTAAAATATTTTTTTTAATTGTCTCCAGATGCAATCCTATACATTGTGCATGTATGTATATCGTGAGAACGAAAAAAAAAATCAAAAATTAATTCAAACGTTAACTCCGGATTTGAACGTTGCAAGATTCAAGATAGAGCTGTTTGCATAAAAATTATTTATTATTTTCCATACTACTTCAAGGATACTGTCCATATTTATTTTTATACGGACTATGAAAATCTCATTAAGAACACACACATTTCATTATTTCGTTCGATTTGTCACTTCGTCTAAACATAAAATTTCATTGCTAAATCATGAAAAACACTATAAATATGACATAAAATACGTTAGAGGGTGGTGTCAATATTGAGGAACGCATTTTAAAATTGCAAATACAGTTTAAAGTGTTAAGAAACAAATGTAAGAATAATTTAATAATGAGTATGACATTATATTGAGAGATATTGAAACTGAAATTATTAAAATAATGATATAACATTTATTTTTTAATATTACTGAAGAATCTCTTCTGGAAATACTGAAATAAGCATTTGAGTTTGGTTAGCATACATGAAATGGGAAAAAAAATTGTAATCTTAAGAAAAGGCCCTTTAAAATTGCAGATTTTACGTCTGTACTCATAATTTTTTAGTGAATAGACAGAATAAATTAATTTATGTTGGAGAATTTCAAACTTGCGAATTATATTGGTGACTAAGAAGGTAAGCTATCTGGCCGCATTATAGCCCACCTAAGGTTGATTGCTTTTTTCACCATCTTAATATTAATTTCCACAGAAACTATTTATACTGTTGCTTAGAAGGATTAATGTGGTAAATAAAAGAAAAGACTCTATATTTGTAATTGTACTATTAAAAATTATATAAGCTGAAATGTAAAAAGTGTCATACGGGATATATAGGGAATACCCCGTTCTCAATATGGCCCACTTTGTAAATTTTTAGAAAATTTCAAAACAATTGCACATTATATAGCATGGCAATCATAGAATCTCTACCTTTCATGGGATATCAAACAAATTTAAAATGGCTCTATAAAATTCTGCAACAATTATGCACTTAAAATTTCAAATCATTCGGTAACGTAATTTTTGCTCTGTTATATGGGGACAGGCAGATGGAGAGACAGACAGACAGACGTATGGACCAGACAACGACTTTAGGTGCTACGTATTTATACAATTACGAGCACACCTAAAAAGGGGGAAGTAATGAAAAAGAAAATAAATGTATAAGGCTGTTCCCTTTAATACACTGCTCAAAACAATTAAAGGATATTGCAGTTTTAGGTAGATTTTGTATCTGGGAAACTTTTTAGCTGATTGATACATGGTCGACAGACATAGTAGGTTATATGAGAATGAATTACACATGTTTGGCAGAAAAAAATGCATTTATTGCGCATTTGTGTACAAAAGGAAAAAAACACAATTTGTGCATATGAGAAAAAAGAATAAGAAAAGGTGTTTTCTTCAAAGAAAATCATTTTCAGTAGGGGGTATGGTTTCCACGGGCGGCCAGCAATGTTGAACACCTTTGAGGCATGGACTCAATGAGGCTATTAATGACGAGTTGGGGTATTCTGCCCCACTCTTCCAGAAGAGCTCTTTCCAGTTCTTGGAGAGTTTGTGGGGGTTGTTGGCGGCCAGAAACTCGTCTTCCTAGAGCGTCCCAAACGTGCTCGATTGGATTCATGTCTGGAGAACACGCTGGCCATTCAATTCGAACGATTCCTTCCTCGAAAAGGAAATCCTCCACCAAGTTTGCACGATGTGGCCTGCAGTTATCGTCCATTAAAATGAAGTTATCTCTGATTGCTGCAGCGTAAGGGACTACAATAGGTCTGAGGATCTCTTCTTTATATCGGCGACCAGTCAGAGCTCCATCTCGAATGATGTAGAGGTCAGTGCGACCGTCAATGAATATGCCACCATACACCAACACTCCCCCACCGCCAAATCTGACACTTTCGTGCACGAATGCAGGATTATTCCTATTGCCACGGTCCCTCCAGATGAAAATACGCCTATTATCCGGATGCACAGAAAAACGGGACTCGTCAGAAAACAGAATATTGCTCCATTCATTTCTCCTCCAGTTGACATGCTCGGTTGCCCACTCCCTGCGGTCGCGACGATGCCTTGATGTTAATCTAACACATACCATCGGTCAGCGAGCATACATACCTACAGCATGGGGCCGGTTTCGGACAGTCTGAGCTGAAATCGTGGTGCCTGTAGCCAAGCGAAGGTGTTGTTGGAGTAGAGTAGCGTTCATGTTTCGGTGTCTCCGAGCTGTTAACGCTAAATACCGATCTTCATTGAGCGTTGTTACCCGTCTACGACCTTGCCCTGGTCTTCAGCCTGCACATCCACTCTCCAAAAAACGGTTCCAGATACTGGAAATGACACTTTGTGACACTCCAATGGCTTGCGCTACTTCGGCTTGAGTTTGACCTCCTTCTAACCTACCAACAATTCTCCAAGTTTCTGAATCTGTCAAATGACTTCGCTGAGACATCGTACTCATCGAAACAAAGCAATCACTGAATGCCGATCATCCTTGTCTTCATTCTTTTTTATCCAGTTGAAAGTCAAATTTCATTCGCTGCCGCTGAAGTGACGTTTTTGACGTCGAATTCAAAATTTGTATACTCCACAGTTTGAAAACCAGAAAAATTTGCATTTGTGATTCTCTTCTTCTATTTTCGGCAAAAAAAATTTCGTTTATATCTTTATTTTATATAAAACTTCAAATATCCTTTAATTGTTTTGAGCAGTGTAATATTCAAGGATAATAATACTCATATTTGATGGTTAATATGAAATAATAGTAATGTAAAGTTTTCAGTGTCGACACCAAAAATAAAACAGAAAATCTCGCATTAAACATAGATTACCAAACATTTTCCAGCATTTCCAAAATACTTCAATGGAACTTCACCGTTTAAAACAGATGAAAGGCGATACTTAATTACACAAGTTAGAAAACACATTACACATTTGAGAACCGGAATTCAGCAATTCGGTTGATTTTCGGGATCCTTTTCACATCCCATATTCATTCCCATAAGTGAATAGGACTCTAATTTATAGTGAACAGTGTGCTTACACTTTCCATAGATTTCTTAATGATTATGCCGCTGATAATAAGATGGTTAAGAGGTGAGTGAGTTGAAATTTATCATCTTATGTTTGAGCGATCAATTTAGTGTTTGGTAATGGGTGGATAAGTATAATAACCAAAGCCATCTCTAATATTATTTTAATTATACATATAATGTTGCCAAGATTTGATAATTATGTATTTTCGTATACTCAATGAATTTATTGAATTTATGTGACATACTCAATGATTTTTTTTTATTTATGTGACCGAAGTAATTGCCAGAAATAATGTGTTATTGCCTTTGTCCTCAAAGATATAATCAGTAAAAAGGTTTGATGCTAATCAATGTTTCATTATTTAATTGTTTTGCATATTTACTGAAAAACATCCGATTTCAGAACCAGGTTGTGAAATGCAGTGGAATTGATCAAATAAATTTGATAACGGAAGTATAATGTAGTGATGGGCGATTTCGATTTTTTAAATCGATTTAATCGATATTACGGCCAACTCGATTTAATCGATACTTTAAAATTTTTAATCGATTTCTTTGAAGATAATATAATTTTCATTTTCCTTCAAAAAGTCGAAGATAAAATAGACGGATGTGCCAATTCCAAAATTTCAGTGTATTAGTTTCTAAGATAGAAGAATTAAAGAAACCACAGACCCCCCCCCCCCCCCCCTGCAAAATAGCGTTTTTTTTTTGAGTCATGTACACCAAAAATTGATCAGGATCAATTTTTATAAAGTATCAGCTGAATCTGACTTTTGATGAAAATCCATGAAACCGCGAGATACAGCTATTGCGATATCATAAAAAAATGTAGCATATTAGCGCCACCTGTAGAGCAATTTACACCAAGAACTAAGTAATACTAATCTATGTCAGAGATTTACTGAATCTGAATTTTGATGAAAATTCGTTCTTGAGATAGCGCTATTGCGTTAATCATGAATAATGCAGTATAGCAGCGCCATATCTTAAGCGATTTCCACCAAAATGTAATTAGAATCAAATAATATCAAGGACTAATTGAATCTAAATTTTTACGAAAATCCGTGCATTAGTTCTTGAGATAAAGCTAAAATGGAAACAGGGGTGTGCGGGAAGAGAACTGCGCCCGGTTTTAAGTTCCAATTTAGCCCCCCCCCCCTCCCTATTAACTTTTTCTTGTGATAGGCTAGAAGCGATGTTAGTAGTAAAATTTGGCGCCCCCAAAATTTCCGTGCTCGGAACGACCGCTTCCTTTCGCCCCCCCCCTTTCACATGGCGCTGAGTGGAAATTGTGAAAAATTCAGTATAGCAGCGCCATCTGAGAAGCTATACACATCAAAATGCAAAAAACATCAAGTCATGTCAAGGACTAACTGGATCTAAAATGTGATGAAAATCCGTTCACTCCTTATTCAGATATAGCTGTTGCGCAAATCGCAAAAAATGCAGCATAGCAGCGCCACCTGTAAGGCTATATGCACCAAAAATTAATTAGATTCAGTTTATATCAAGGTCAAACTAAATCTAAAGTTTTGTGGAATTCCGTGCATTTGTTCTTGAGATAGAACGGTCAGAAATTTTTGTCGTATACAGACTCACAGAGTGACAGACATGCACACAGACAGATATTTCTTAAAAACCATGAAATCGTGTTAAAAACCTTCTAAAATATATAAATCCATCAAAAACGAGAAGTCAAAATTTTTCACGAATCTAATACAATTTTGTAAAATTAAAAAAGAAAGTAAAAATGTAAAATCGATTCTGCCCGTAAGATCGGTCTTTAGATTCGATTTCGATCTTTAGATTCGATGTCGATCTTTAGATTCGATGTCGATCTTTAGATTCGATTTCGATCTTTAGATTCGATTTCGATCTTTAGATTCGATGTCGATCTTTAGATTTGATTTCAATTTTTTTTTCTTTTAGGCTAAATTAGTGTTGAATGCAGGTATTTTTTTACGACTCTGTTGGAAGGCATCATGTTTTACAGCTCTGTAAGAGAGGGGGAATCGCAATTTGTGCATTAAAAAGCATAAATCTCATAACTTCTGGGGGGGGGGGGTAATCTCCTGCGGGCTACCCCATTAATTCGACACTAGGTTAAATCGTTATATTTTTGTTTAGAAGTCCAGTTATTTGAAGTATTAGTTTATTATGTTTTATTTTTCACGCTCGTCTCTTCTAATCCCCCCCCCCCTTCCACGTCAGTTTTAACTTACAGAGCCGTTCAAAATATGCATACGGTTTAAAAAATGTCCAATTCTCGGTCTATTTTATTTTAGATCCACATTTTAAGTCCTTGACAAAAGATAAATAAAGGGTCGCCGTTCCGCCCGTTTGGAGTTTATCTGCGCCCCGCCGGGGCGCATATTTTTTTGTTTCTTCAAAAGAAACAAAAAAAAATTTGAGGGGGGGGGGCTTGCACCCTCCCCTAATATACACCTTAAAATTTCGCTCATTTAATTCTCTACATTTTTAACTTAAATGTTTAAGCTACATGGCACACCCAGAGCTGTGGACCCCTCCCCTCCCTGTCGATCATTCACCTAATTTTGCTTATTTCTTCACTTCATTTCAATCTTTAAAAGGCTATAACTTTGCTTCTATAGGAGTTACAGTGATGAGAAAAATTATAGTATAGCTAACCATTTCTTGCCGTTCTTTTTGCTATTCCAGTTTCCCGGTTTTCCCTTTAGGACTTTTTTTTGGGGGGGGGGGGCGCAGAGGGGTTTTTTCTCATTTCTTGATACAATATGTCTATTGAAAGCTTATGCTTCATACATTACAAATCTAGCATAAGAAATTTTCTCCCATCATTTCAGGTCACGTTACGGACCCATAATGTGTTAAAATTTTAATTTTTCAAACTTCTTCAAAATAAATAAATAAATAAATAAATAAATAAATAATAAATAAAAAATAAAATAAAATAACATTGATACATACCAGCGAAACTGGGCTTCGAACTCGCAATCGTTTAATTGCACACGTAATCCCTAAGCTTATTGGCCACCGAGTACTCAGCAGCGCTATTATTTCTTTAGATTGTCACCTTTAAATTCGTAATATCTTTTGAATGGAATGTCCGATTTGAATAATTCAAAAAGTAATCTACAGATATTGTAACAGGCATTAATACAAAATGATTTATTTGGAAAAGGATTAAGGTATCGATAGTATGGTCTAATTTTGGTTGGTGTATTTATTGCGTTTTAAAATGTAAGAAAGTAGTTATAGTGAGTTAACTACAATAGCTGGACATATATGGTATCGCGCGGTTTTTTTTATAGAAATTAATATATTCTTTAATATTATAGAACCTTTTTTTATTCATTTAAAAGTATTTCCTGGCGATTCAAAATTATATATCCTAACGATTCAAAAAATACACGCGTAATTGTTGAAGGTTTCACTTCTATCGGCACTCTCAGAGTGCCACTATTTTTTTTTTTCATGTTCGCCCGTCCTACCGCCCCCCCTTCCTCCCCAATCTTAACTTACAGGTTCGTTCAAATTATGACTGCGATTTAAAAAAAGTCTAGTCCTCGTTCTATTTTGTTATAAATCCATATTTTGAAACCTCAACAAAAGATACATTTGGGCCGGGGTCGCCCTTCTGTCCGTTTGGGATTTACCTTTCCCCCCTGGGTGGGGGGCATATTTTTTGTTTCTTCCACACCATCTCATGTAACATACCGTTATAAAGCTTTTATCTCCTCGTTAAAGTATACTCGTTATACTAAGTTAAACACTATATTTTTATTTAGAAGCTCAGTTATTTGGGTTATTAGTTAATTATGTTTTTTTTTTCAAGTTCGTCCGTTCTAATCCCTCGCCCCCCTCCCCCCCTTCGTCGCCAATCTTTACAAAATGGGCGTTCAAAGTATGCATGCAATTTTTAAAATGTCCTATTCTCGTTCTATTTTATTGTAAATCCTCATTTTGAAACTTCGACAAAAGATACATTTGGGCTATGGTCGCCTTTCCGTCAAGAGTGGGGTTTACCTGCCCCCTTGGGAACGGGGCATATTTTTTGTTCTTCCAAACTGTCTCGTGTAACATTTGGTTGGCATTAGAAAAAAAAAAAAGTCTTTTTTAGTCTATTCTCCTTGTTCTCCATCCTAGTTACACGCTCTTGGCACTCTTTATACTCGGTTTAATGCCAAGTTACTCAGTGTTGTTATTAGTTATGTCTCTCAAATTTGTCAAAGTTTTTGTGTAAGTGACAACCATAAGTGACAATCAGTTTAAAATTTAAAATTCTTATTATCCGACTCTAAAATCTGCAATAGCTTAATTCTAAGCCTCCCTAAATGGGGATGGGGGTGGGAGGCGTTAATTACGGTCCTGCTGATTGTCTAAGTTTTGGAATTAGTAATTTGGATCTTCTCTGTGTGAACCCGAATATCGAAATATCGATTCTAGTATCGATTCTAGAACTGAGAAATCGATTCTTTTTATGATCGATGTTGCTTTATACGATATCGATTTTAATCGATTCTCAAAATTTCCAGAATCGCCCATCACTAGTATAATGATAGCAGTTATTTATAAGATTATACGATTATGATACGGCCAACGGGAAAATTTATTGATTGAAGAGATGAATAGGAATATGAGTAAAGTAAGATGGATAGACAGTCGGACAGGGTGCAGGTTCAGATGCTCTAAATTGTACTAATTTAGAAAGTTTTATTTGCCTTGTGCAATAGTAAAAATTATTTGATACATAAGGCGAAAATTTTTTTTACGAAATCAGTGGTATCCAGAACTCCTGGATCGTCACCCTGGCTACGATATTGCTTGCAGAAAGAGACCTTATTTTTGCTAATAGCTGTATCACACGGAGAAAGATTTTTCGTCAAGCATTTTACAAAACACGGTCGTTCATTTTGCTGCGTGTTCGGTAAACAGGTTTTTCAAACTTCTAGCAGGGCTATTTAATTTCTCGCTCCGCTCCTATTGGTCAGTTGATAAGCGCTGAATGAATGACCAACATTTTCCGTGCAATACGGGAAACATTCGGTAAGCAAGAATAGTGAGTAGATTCTCCTCTATATCAAGGTCACGCAACTTTTTGCTGACTGTAACGTTTTGTTGGGGGGAAAAGTTCTACTAAAAGGGTACGTGTGGTACCGCTATTACTCAATCTGATTATTGTGAGATCCAAAATGTTGCTTTTTCCAATGTTGTTTTTCTCCCAACACTGTTGATCTTTCCAGTAACAAAAACGAAACTAATTAGAACAAGCATAGGAAATATTTGTATACTTATCCGGTAACCTTACCCATTCAACACACGATAGCTAATACCCCGTTCAGATCGGATATTATACGATAGCTTAAAGAGCCGAACTCACTGAGGATATTCCACAAATTTTTTCAGCGAGTTTCAACATTCTTTGGCTAAATAGAGCCATTACCCCCCACTCTGATTGGCTATAAAGCTCTGATTTAGCTGATTGGCTATTGCGACCGATTTCGTTTCTTGCGTATGCGCACACGTTACATTTGTTCAGATCTCTGACGCATAATGACGCACGTTCTAATTACTTAGTGACACACGTTCACTAAATGATTTTAGATGAGTTTTGCGATGTGAATAAGTATTCATTTCCGGTAGGGTACCACCTCATAAATGGCGGTCTAAGATATCTTGAATAACCTATTTGAATAGGATATAAGAAACCTACAAAAGGTGTTTGCTTCAAAGAATTGTCCGGTTTACGCTGCTTTTAAGAAAGGCTGATAGAAAATGTTTTTCCAAATGTTTGATGCTTATTCTTTTATCGCTGCTGCCAGTCGTCGGCATCCTGTAAAAGAAATTTGAGATATTTTTCCTCCTTTTTTAATGCTTTGCATAATATTTTACCTCGTCCGATAGATATTCTCTTTGAAGTCATAGGTCAAGTTAAATATTTATAATCTTGTGTGTATAAATTAAATATCATGTGTTGATGACAAATGATTCTAACAATCCATATTTCGTCATTTAAAAAGTGTCTGATTCTTTCTGTAATTTCTATGAAAACTGCACCAAACTACTATCTATACTTTTAAAGGCATTGAAAATTTAATCGTTAAGTGACTTTTGAATCACCGGATATTTAAAGAAAAGCTAGGGAAAATATCGATTAAGAGAAGAGAAATATCATGAAAAGTGCAACCCAAAAGTATTAACAAAAATAAAAAGAGTAGAGCAAAAAATAATAATGCACAAATTTGAATTAAAATCTTCAGAACTATTGTAAAGTTGGTGAAGTAAAGGTGCTCAAAGTTTTTAAAAAGTTTTAGATGTTTCAGAGGAATGCAAACCAATTTTACTAAAATGCAGTATATATTCTGAGCAACGAGAATATTTCCCTTGTAAAAACCCTTTAAATAAGATAGAAAACTCCATGAAAATCACTCTGTGAACGGCAAAACTTCTGGCAGGTATTTTAAAAGTTAAACTTTAATGCGATTAGAACATGGTTTTCGAAAGTTTCAGAGGATTATGTATACATTTCTTTCAAACTTATGGATAAGAAATAGCTGAAATTACTTCTTTTTAACATTAAAATAATTCTTGTAGCCATGTATTGAAACAACCTGGTACTTATTGTAGTTTTATTTTTTTAATTTATTAAAAAAAAATATTAAACCTTTTGATTAAGGTTCAAGACTTGATACAATTATAATATTCAATCGTATCACAGTTAGAGAAAAATTTATTTATTATAGATTTTTGTGTAAAACGTCCAAGTATAAGCGTATGGTAACGATTGGAGGTATATTATGGTATAGTAAGCAGATCGATTATCTAATCCCAAAACAGAGTTTTGAGCTTAGCTTCAGTTGTAAACGATATAATAACATGATAGATTTATGGTAAAAAAACGTGTATTTTCAGAAAGATAATATTTTTACTAATAATATCTTAAGTCAGAGTTGCCAAGTCTCCGGCTTTTTGGATACCAGTATTTTAATACAGCAAATGTTGTTTTACTGAATTGGAATATTCTAGGGATTTAAAAGAACAACATTTTCTCTAAAATTATACTGGTGTGCAAAAAGCCGGAGACTTGGCAACTCTGTTAAGTGCTTCATATAAATTTATCAATGTAATTTATTTTGTCAATTTAATAAAATAAGAACAGAAATAAAGTGTAACATAATCCCTTAAATCTCTTCAGTTATTGTTATTTAATGAAATATCTAAAGCGTGCTTCACTGCATCACCTTATCCTATATTAACCCTTTCCGGCACACTGTGCCCGGTCTGGGATACCTTATTTTAATTCCAAACTTGCAAACGGCACCAATAATATTTTAAGAAAAATTTTGGTTTTATACTAAAAGCTTAAATTAGGGATTTTTAAATATCCAAAAAATTCGTTTTTGAATTCCGGTGTCAGTCGATAATTTATCATTTTACTAGCAGGTTTCGCCCGTGCCGGAAAGGGTAAAAAAAATTACGAAAAAAAGGTTTCGGGTGTATATGCCAATGCCTCGACTCCATAGTCAAAGGTTTAATTTGTAAGTTTTAAATTTATAGTTTAAAACCCTATCTATTAACATTTCAAGGCTTAGCCTTTATCCTGATGGTCAACAGCATTACTTACTTTATCCAGGGTTCGCACACTCCTTATATTTTGTAAGGACTCTCGCACCACTGTTAATAAAACGGAAATTTATATTTAATTTTTAAGAAACAGAATTCGCAACCACCTCCTCGATTTGCAATTGTCGCATAATTTTTCTGCAGTGAAATACATTGAAAATACCGTAAAAGTTTAGTGATAGAGTTGTGCGAACCCTGTTATCGCTTATCAGTCACTTATATTTACATTTAAAATCTACTGATAAAAAAAATAAACATTTCTGTATCTAGTAAAACTTATGAATATATAACATATCGTTTTTAAAGTTATTTGCAGTGCAAAAATGTATCAATTTATATTCAGAAACCCCAGAAAGTAAAAGTTATCCGATATTTAACATAGCATTTTTGAAACAGCAAATCAAGAGAAACCTATATTTTGTGTTGAGAAAACTGATTAATACATTGCAAAAACTATTCATGACATTTCGGTATTTCCTTCGTTTTGTAAATGAGTGGCAAAAGAAACTTTTGTTTCAGAAATGTTTCTTTAAATCTCGGAAATCTATTGCTTTCCGAGGTTTCTTGAGACACAGCAAACCTTTCGAAGTCATGGATTACTCTGAAGAATTATGTTATAATTTCGTATGGATAAAGCAACTTTTATTATTATTACAAAGAACAATCTTTCTGATTCGGCGTATATTGTTTAACCCCTTAACTGTGTTGCCCGAACTGACCTCGGGCAGAAAATCTTTGCACGCTTCGTTACTTAAAGCTTTTTGACACCACTAATTTTTAACTGAAAATTTATCTTTATTGCTTGTCATATGTTTTTCGATTAAGTAAAGCAAATATTTTAGTACGGAAAATGTAGTTTAACCCATTAACGCCCGAATTATTTTCTTTGCTAAAATTTAAATTTTGTATTTTCCACCACTTTTAAAATCAAATTAACGTTTATCTAAATTTATCGAGGATTCTGTCTCGTGAAAGAAGGTATATATTTATCTTTACTGGTGGGAAAGCCGCTTTCTTGCTGTTTTTGTAACCGTCCTCAAACGAGGACGCTGGGCGTTAATGGGTTAAAGTCCCTGTTTTTAGTTAATATTGTCAAAAACAATACCACAGTTAAGGGGTTAATGACTAAAGTTCCGTTTAAGGACACGCTGCGCCAAACTGTCTTTCTGAAACACATATTTTAAAATATTAGCTATCATTTTAGAAAATTTCGCCGGTGTGGAATCTCTTTTGGCTTCATAGTTTAAAAGTTTTCTGTCAGATATCAAAAAGCATTGTTAAAATATAAATACATTTTCTTTTTAAGTTTTTATCTTATTAACACTTGAATGGCCGTAGCGGTCAACTTGACTTTGACAAATAAATATATTTCGATTCGAAACAGAAATATACTCATAAAATAAGCCAAAATTTTCTACGCAGAAATAAGTTAAGTAATTAAGTTAAATGGTATTAAATAAAAATACTGGTTTGAAGCATTTTCGTATGGCTTAAGTAAAACTTCCGAATATTGTAGTAGTAAATGAGTACATAATAGTTTTGTCATTTGAATCACTTGGAAATTTACAAATAGTTTGATTTATTTAATAATTGAATCACTGTTTTAAAAAATAATCTAATTTTATCATTATCTACGAGAATCTATTAAGCAGAAATTAGTACAGAATTTATTACTTTGCCAAAAACATTTGAGTATAGTCTGCATAAAGCTATTTTGCGTGTATAAGAACAATGACAGAAAGAGTGTTTATCCCTTTAAGCCCTGACCTACGCAAGTGAGTAGGTGAGAAAAAACTATTTCTTCTTTTTCTGCTATGTAAATCCGAGCTTGCACTACACGATTGTGTGGATCCTTCTTTAACATAACCTAACATCGGAAAAAAAATTAAGGTTTTTTTCCAATTAAGTGTGATCCTGTTAATTAGGATTAAAAAACAACACTTTTAATTTCTACCAAAACTCTCCCGGTCTTAAAAAGTTATATATTTTCTCATAAAAAAATTATATATTGATTTATAGTACTCTATAATATTATATATATATATCTATTAATATTTCAAAAACATAAAACAAGCGTTACGTAAAAAGTATTTTGGATGTAATTTAATAACAAAATGAATAACCGAGATTTTTCAAAAACATAAAAAAATGCTTTATACACAATTTCCGTATAAATTATGCAGTACTGTAAAATTTTATATTTTCAACAAGAGACTAAATTATTTGTTGTACCTTCCACCCATCAGCTACATGATGGAGTATGATAAGATGAAATACAAAGAATGGTAGGAGAATAAATAAGTAGAAGAAGAAAAAAAAAATTTTATTCATTGAATAGAATGCATGATCGATAAAACTATCTCGACAAGTCTTTTTTGTTGGTTTCGGTAAAAAATATATATACATGTATATTATTTTATTCAGCCAAAAAAAAAAAAAAAAAAAAATGTATATAGTTACATGTGATGCAAAATATAAACAAAAATATTTTATAAATGTAGTACACGGTTAAACTTTACATAAAAATTTCATATACTTTAATTCTTGCCAACCATTAACCCTTTCTGGCGCGTACAAAATCTGTTAGTAAAACGAGAAATTATCGACCAACACCGGAATTTACAAACGACTTTTTAAGAAATGAAGAACGCCTTAATTTAAGCATTTATTGTAAAAGCAACATTTTATTAAAATATTATTGGTGCGAACTGCAAGTTTGGAATTAAAATTAGATGTGTCCAGACCGGACACACTGCGCCGGAAAGGGGTTAAAGTGACCAGATTCCAAGGGATTAAAGAGGCCAGATTCAAAAACCGGGATGAATCAACACTGTAGACGTAGACACTCTATCTCCCCCCCCCCTCCATGTTACAATGCACGTCTTAAAAAAGGCTGTAAAATTATAAAAATATATAAAAGTACTTTACCTTTCCTGTAGTAGAAAATCCACACATCCTTTAACCCAGGAGGACGTGCGCAGGGCCTAAAAGACCTGGAGTGCGTATGGTTTTTTACAATTGCAACCACTAATTTTTTTAAAGTAATCTTCAACTTATTTTATCGCAAAATTTGTAAGAATTGTCTCCGTCTAAATAAAGCGACTGTTTTAATTTGATTTTATTGGTGACAAAGTTAAAACCATTCATACTCTGGGTAAGCGCGCGTTCTCCCGGGTTAAAATAATTGATGAATGCTGAAAAATACTGAAATAGATTTAGAAGTTATATTAATTATTATTATTATTAAGATTCTTTGAATTTTCTGATAATTTTTTTCCTTAGCTAAATGGACAAATAAAATAAAATAAAATAAAGATAAGATAAAGATAAAGGAATTAATTTCACTCTTATTTATTAATTTCTTTTTCAAGAATGTGGTTTTAAACTTACAGCGCAATTTTTCAACAATTTCTCGCTGTATTCTGAGCAGGTTTACTTTGAATTTTCTTGTTATAAAATAATATATTTCAGAGATTCAACTTTCAAGTTACTTGTTTTTGTTTTCTTCACATTAGATATTGTTCATCACAATGAAAAAATTTTTAACCTAAAAAAAGAAAAAAAACCACAGTTTTACAGAGATTGTACTGGCAATCGAGACTTCAGTACAATTCACTGTTTTCTAACAAAAAAATTCCTATAAGATCTAAAACATTTTCCGTTTTTTCCGAAAAAAGGGAAATTTTTCTGAACTTTACGAAAATTTTTGTGTTAAAAAGCAATGAAATGTACTGGCATCCCGATTGCCAGTACAATCTCCGTAAAATCCTATGGGTTTTTTTTATAGTGTACGTCAGCATTTGTATCTAGTATTGAGATGGCATATTAACATATAATTTTTAGTTAAAATGTATTACTAACTAGATATCAAGTGATAAAATATTCCCATTTCTTTCGAATGGAAATATTTTCTTTTCTCTTTTAATTTTTCATTTTCCATTTCTCGCAATTTCTAATCTTTGACTTAGAAGGAAAATCAACATTGAAATTTTTGAAAATTCATCGAATAATATAGTTTCATTAACTAATTACCGAATTAAAAAAATATTTTTGCATGTTTGTTATTACAAACAAACAAGACATACATGCAAGACATATAGACATGCATTTCTTTTTCCAATAAGCGCTTTTCATATGACATCAACTGCAATTTTATACAAAACTTGAAATTATCTGTCCATTTGTAAGAAGAGGTCACAACAGTTTATTAAAAAATATGTATCTATACTAATCACAGAAAATTTCGCCCTGTGTGTGATTGTTTTTCATGGCTAATGAAAGCTACTATAAGTACGAAGCCGAAAAATTTTGTGAGGCTACCCCAAAGTGTATCATGATGTACCCGAGACTCAGAATTTAAAAAATATAATAATTATTTGAGTTATTATTTAAAAATTATAACTCACTCTCATCAAAAACACTCTCATCTGTTTGATCCCCAGTCAAGGACAACGCAAGCGCACGTGCACTAACTAACTGATTTACGGAGGCTAGCGAACAGCCCACTTTCAATTTTATTTGTATTTTTAATAGTATTTTTTAAAACTTAATCGATCAAAGTACTCGATACAGTTAAAATTGAAAGACATATTCTGAAATATCGTATTCGAAGTCTTAAATGCCAAAATCAATTCGAAAAGATGTCGCAGTTAACTTATTGAAAAAAAATTAAAAAATACCTTTTTTTCTAAAAAACATTTATCTTTTAATGAAACGCCTCTCTACAGATCAAGTTTTGAGATACCAACAAATTAAATATATGTTCTTAAACTGACGCCTCCTTCTAACTGATGGTGCAATCGATTTTAAAAATTTGGTTTGTAACACTTTAAAATACACCAGAGAACGTGGATCACTTCGCGCCTTACGAAGACCATATTTTTTCTACACTAAAAGAAACTAAACGTCCGTATTGCAACACAATGTTTTTAGAGAATCTAAATTGACGAGATTGCCTACAAAAATTTTCAAAAATTCGGACAGGTAGAATTTTTTTTTTCAAATTGAAATGTGTTAAAATGTTGAGGAAATCAGCAAGACCTGGGTGTTTTGTCGTGGTTTCGCTAGCTTTCGGTACACATAGACGCCAAAAGTCAAATTACGCAGAAAATAAAATAAGAAATAGCATATGCTTTCGATTAAACCTTTCTTGTGGGTTTTTATTTAAAAATATAAATTCAGACAAAATAGAGTTAAAGACATAAAACTATACAAGTATAACGGTCATTCATCGCAGTCCCGGGCAATGCCGGGCGGGTCAGCTCGTAATTTCATAAAAGTCTGATGAACTAACTTGTCCATCATCTCTTAGCCAAATTATTGTGGTCATGACACTGGATAGGAGGAATTATTCCTCATCTCGACCCTTAAAATGTCTCTAGGGATGAGATTTCCGCTTTTTTGGCCACCAGTAAAATTTTAGAGAAAATGTTGTTCTGTTAAATCGCAAAAATGTTATGATTACATAATATAGCATTTTCTCAAAAATTTTACTGGTGCGAAAAAAAGCGGAAATCTCATCCCTGTGTCTCCGATTTCATTTGTATTTTAAAACACTTTAGAGGCAAAACATTCCACATTTTCAATCTGATAAATCACATCGTGAAAAATTCTTATCTAAGTTTTTGAAAACTTCATCCTTATTTCAATTGCTGGAATTTTCAGAAACTTTCGTAACGCATTTTAACAGTTGGAAAAATTAACTTTGATAATATAACAATAGTCATCCGAAAAAAACACCATGTCAACATGCCATACGCGTACGTATTTCACAACGATTTTTTTTAAACTAATTCCACTCCACTGATTTATCTTCTAAAGTAGCAACCTTTTATGTTGCACTTGATGGTTTTCAGAAGCATGTTTTGTTTTTCTTATTAGTATGTGAATTATTTAAATTATCCCTCACTACTATTGTTTTTTTTTCTGGGGTGAGGTAAAAGTATACTATATTTGGCAATAACTGTGTGACATCATAAGAATCGTTCTTTTTGCTCCCATGGCGCAGCATGTCCCAAAAGGGACCTTGCACCATAAAACCCTGATCAACCAACTTCTTGCTCCCATGCTTCTTTTTGCCAGACAGTTGGATTCAGTGGTGACAGCTACCATAGAAGCCAAAGTTTTTAAAAAAAAGTTTTTAGCCACGTTGATTTTGTGTGAAATGATAAAGATTTTGCATTTCTTTCACATTTACAGAGAAATGCACATGTTTATAGAGGAATTAGAGCCCAAAACAATGGGCAATGCTTCTTTTCTGACTAGTTTCTGCTTTCAATCTGATTCTCGCTATAAGTTGCGAGAGATAGCGCACAAAGATATTCGACGAAAAAGAGTAAAATGTGCGCACAGTGATTCCTGGCAGTTGTAAAGCAGCATTAGTGCAGTGTCTACATGAATGTGCACATTGATTGTTCTGACCGTTTTGGATAAAGCATTGTTATTTTACTTTGTTTTGCCAAAGTAAGTGCTTGAATTTTTATAGCTGTTCATCAGAATTTTTATAGAATGTCAGCAGTACAAAATATTTTGAGCTTAAATGATTTTTTACAAGCTACTAACATACGCTAATGATGCAAATACCAACAATTCATTATAAATATGATCATGTTTAAATAAAAAGGCGCACAATCTCTCCTACCAAAATAGGAGAGTTTGAGTATTTGCAACTTTAGGAGAGATGGCGCCTTTTCCATGTGGTGCTATTTAGAACTACCAATCATCTGTACGAGCGATCAGTGTTGCCAGTGGGCTACTTTTTTAAAATTCAGATTTCTCGATTGGCACCACTTTTTTAAAACAATAAATTACCTTTTTTTTTTTTTTTTTTTTTTTTTTTTTTTTTTTATTTTTATTTTGGGGGGGGGGGGCTTAATTATATTGACATTGAATAAGGCATATTTTATCATTTGTAAAAAGTGGTGCCAATCAAAAATCTGAATTAAAAAAAAAAAAGTAGCCCATCTGGCAACACTGCGAGGGATACAGGCCCAATCGGAATGCCCACCTTGGGGGGTCTTTTAAGTCCATGAATTTCTGTGGTAGTAGATATTATGCTGGGAAAAATATGCTAGGAACAGGATTTCAAGCTATGTTACATTCATCAGGCTTCATTACAATAGTAAAAATAGTTCTCCATCAAGCTCGATACTCTTTGAGTACACAATTCATTAAACTATTCATCAAAATTATAGAAAACTGTTGTGATGTGAAAACCGTCCATGATTATTAAAAGTAACCACACATTTTCTTAAATTTTCATCCTCTTTTTTAATAATTGTTTATCTCTAAAGGTAAAATAAAAAAATTTTAGTAATAGTTCCATTTTTCTGTCAAATTTTACATTTGGATGTGAAAATCAGTATAATCCTTGTTTTTCAATATTTTCATCTTTTATGACTATCACACTTACATATTACGTTTCCTCCCATTTGATTTAGAACTGCTTAAATATGCACATAAATAGCATTAATGATTTTCGTTTTGATGACTCTCTATTGTAGGACATTCTCTATTATTAGTTATTCTTGACGTCGTCATTTTTTTTCTTTATTACGGGTACTTTTTTTTCTGTATACTTCCACAGCCGCACGTAGAAAATAGTACATTATTTATTTTTTCATAAATTAATTCCTTTATTTTTTTCTTATGTTACCAAATAATTATTTTTTAAACACCTATAAAGAAATTTTATGTATTTTCATTTATTATTAGTCGAAACATCTGAAATCAAAATTTTATTTCGTTGTAAAATCAGAAGCTAAATTAAAAAAAAAAATTAACATTACAAATATATTTTAAGGAAAATGCAGATATTGTAGCATCTCAAATTTATTCGTATGCAGTATGTCAATGAATTACTGTTTCTGAACATTTAAAAATATATTCTACCAGTAACGCTGTGAAATTTTTATGCTAACGGAAAATATCAATACTGTGCATTAAAAATAAAATATTTAACCTTATTTCAATGCTGCTCTAATATGAGTTTTGCGTGTATTACTGTCTTTTCTGTTCATCCTACTTTTTAAAGGATACGGAAAATAAAAGATAACAATAAAAATTTTAATGCAAATTCTAATTATTTGTTTAGAAAAAAAAATGAATTTATGTATTAGCTATTAAAATATCGCGTCTCTAATTTTTCATATCTGAGAAATTTTTACAATTAAAATATACGTGAAATATTTCATATATGACAGATAAATAGAAATGTACAGTAGTTTGGATTTCTTTTTCAGTTACTATTTTAAGTATATTGTTAAATTATATTTTGTTAGTTTTTCTTAAAAATATTTAGATATTCTTTTCATGATGATATTTTAAAGATATATTTTCTACTTTTTCTGCTTTCTTGTATAACGTTTTATTGAACAACAATTGCAATTATAAACTTTCATAGCTAATATAATTTAATTTTTCTTTTCTCTATTAATGCTAGATGTTTTTTTCAAAATTTTTCTACCTTTATTAAATTTTAAATTAACGATTATGAGCAAACATAGCAATTTCTTCAGAGATATTATTGAAAAATTCATATTCCGCAAACATTGTTCAACAAGGTATTTATTTTAGATGAAATAGCACTGAGAAACTGGCCACAAAACACCATTAAACATTAAAACTTTGAATAGATCATCATAAAAAATATAAAAACATAGAGGACGTGTTTCGTGCTGTATACTTGTCCAGTTATGGACGTGTTTATATTATCTGCTGACGGGCTGTTAATTTTGCAGCTCGAAACGAGTTCTGTGGGTTTTTGTATTTTTTATGATGATCTATACAAAGCTTTATTATTAGATTTAATAGATATTTGTTTCTTTTGAAATGAGAGGAAATTAGAGAACGTTGATAAAGAATAAAGTATTGAAAATGTTTCAACAACCACATTCATTAAAAAAAAAAAAAAAAAAAAAAAAAAAAAAAAAAAAAAAAGGCCAATTTTATTACGTACTTACATTTAGCTATGTAGCATATAAAGCCATTAAAAACATTTCCCTCATTAAATATCCATAAATTGTGATATACTCGATATCTTTTGAGTGATCCTATGAACGAACCATGCGTAAATTGCTATTTTACAGCAGCACTGCAATGAAATATCTCAATAATATGTGTATATAATTATACACATGTTTATATAATTAACATTATTGACAACGAGTTAGACCATTTATTTATTTTTTTATTGCAGTAACGGGCTCCCAAATGGTCCGCAAATCGAACACCAATATTTTTTAACAGAAAATTTCATAGTGGGTTTCTACAGCATATGCGCCAAAATTAACATCCGACGGGGATTTCTGCGCAATTTGCAAGAAAATATAAAAAAACTTTCTAAGAAAATATTGATGTTCAGTTGGCGGACCATTTGGGAGCCCTGCAGTAAGTATGGGAAGGAAATATTACCATAATTTCCTGCGCATAATCCGCGGATCAAACAATTCTTTTTGGACCCAGAAATATTATTTGGTGATTGAAGACAAATATTTACGGCGATCGGAGAAGTTACATTTCTTTTTTAAAAAATTCTGGGTCTAATAATAATTGTTCGATCCGCGGATTATAAGCAGGAAATTACGGTAGGTTGTCCTAAATGTTTCATCCTTTTTTTTTTTTTTTTTTTTTTTTTTGACCAAAATTAACTTATGCAAATTTTGAAAGTGTCGAGATTTTATTAAAGAATATCTGTGCTACTCTGTTCTCTGACCCTTCTTCCACGTTTCCAGGAGTCTTATAATGCCTTTTTTACCAAAAATTTCTCGATTTGGTTCCGAAATACTTACCGAAGTGATTTTTATGCCATTCAAACAGTTAACGTTTTGGCGAAAAAAATTTTCAAGAGAATAAAGCAAATAGTAATCGGATAGAGCAATGTCCGAAAAGTAAGGAGGGTGCTTCAGAACATCTCAGTCGAATGCAAGGAATTAGTTTTTCCTGATCAAAGATTGTCCCAAAAAGCTTCTATTCATGTGCTATTTTTTAAATCAATTGGCACCCCTTTCTGGAATTAGAAATTTTTTATTCACAGTTTGACACCATTTGCAAAAAGGAAAAATACTACAAAAGGTGTTTTTGAAAATACTGGTGCGAACAAAATATAAAAATAGTTGCTAATGGCCGACCTGCCCATGACTAGTTGGCAAACAACTTTGTAATTCGCATTTTCAACATCAAAAAGATCCTTTTTGAAAAGATTTGCCCCGTGGATGAAAGTTGGATACTTTATAACAGCCACGAACGCAAACAATCCCGATCCAGTCGAGATTAATTACAGTTCTCATTCCTGCTACTAAAGCCGGACTCTTACAGAAGAAAGTTTTGGACTCTATTTGGTGAAATTGGATCTACTGCGAGCGGCTTCCACCAACCAGACAATTAATTCTGAAAATTATTACTGGCAGCTAGACGAATTGAAGATAGCAATAGACGCTTTCAGTCTTGACGTCAAACATGTCGTTTTGCTTTGATACTGACTCCAAACAAACGGTTGCTATGCTGTATTTTCTATTTTATTTATAGCGATTATTTTTAGTTGTATGTCACAGGCATGTGTTTAATGCTTTATATGCATTGGGTACCATTTTATACGATTTATATTTAAAAAGAATTTAAGCATAGGAACCGTTTGTTTGGAGTCAGTATCCAAGCAAAATGGCATAAGTGACGTCACACTGAAACCGTCTATATCTGTGTTACACCCCTAAATAGCAAACAAACGAGGTATTATCTTCCATTATGACGACTCCATTCCACATGTATCTTTAACTGTCAGAAAAAAACTCTTTGCATTTGACTGAGATATTCTGACCCATTCTCCTTACTTTCCGAACATTGCTTCGTCCGACTACTATCTGTTTCTTTCTCGCAAAAATTTTGTTCACCAAAATATAATCTCTTTGAATGACAAAAAAAAAAAAAAAAAAAAAAAAAAAAAAAAAAATCACCTCGGTAAGTATTTTGAAACCAAATCAAAAAGTTTTGGAAAGAAGGTGTTCAGGGTTCGTACGGATCCTGGAATTTCATGACCAGAAAATTCTGCGGCACCAGTATTTTCTTATAGAAAAAATATGATTAGATAAGACGAAATTTCGCGCGTTTGAACTAGATTTATTTTTCTATAAAATAATGTTGGTATTACACCTGGAAAATAACGGTGCCCGTACGAACCATGGTGTTATTAGACTACCGGAACGACAGAAGTTTCGCTCAACAGATTGGCACAAACATTATGCAGTAAAGTACACTGCTGTCCAAAATTTAAGCATAATTGGTAATTAAGTAATTATTTTTAAGTAATGAAAGAAATATGATTCGGAATGTGCTGAAACTCCAGGTGTGTAAACAAAATAGTATGCTTCACATATTTTCGCGAAGAGTTTTCCCCGAAATCGAACAGGGGACCGTCAACAAATTGAAAAAGAACGAAGATCTTTTGGATAACCCTGTCAAAACTAATGTAGCAAAAGCGTTCAAACTGCACATTATGATTAATTGGCTTATTGTAATGTACTGTGTTAATTTTTACAAGGATAGCATGTATACTCGTAGAGAAATTAAGGTTTTTATAAAAACAGTCCTAATTTTTTCCAAGTTTTTTGCTTATAATTTGCAGAGTTCTTATTATAAAATAATGTTCTTTTCTGAAAATATGACAAACATCATTGTACAAAATACCCTGTCATCAGAATTTAAAAATAATAAAAATTGTATGAAAAATGAGTATGTTTAGTAAATAATTTTTCATTGCGCATGCGCCAACGATATCAAAATGTCTTTGCATATTGTGTTAGCTAAATGTATAGAGCAACTTCTGTAAAAGTTTCAAAAACATAGCTTGAAAATTCTGAAAATGGGAGCCTATAGAATCAACTCAAAATCCGTTATTCCTAAAGGAAGCCAAAAAATCAGGGGTTTTACCTGAATATAGTTGTACGTGCAATATTGTGTAGGCACTAAACAATGGAATATGGATACAGCCCCTCACCTTTTTGCTTCATTTAGGGAATAAAGGATTTTGATCTCATTCTATCAACGATAATTTTCAGAATTTTTAAGCTATGTTTTTGAGACTTTCACAAAAGTTGCTCTATACATTTAACTAACATAATATGCAAATGAAATTTTAATAGCGTTCACGCATGCGCAGTAAAAAATTATTTAGCAAACCTGCTCATTTGTCATACAATTTTTATTATTTTTTAATTCTGATGACAGGGTATTGTGTACAATGATGTTTGTCATTTTTTCAAAAAAGAACACTATTTTGTATTAAGAACTCTGCAAATTATAAGCAAAAAACTTAGGACTGTTTTTATAAAAACCTTAATTTCTCTACGAGTATACATGCTATCCTTGTAAAAATTAATACAGTACATTACAATAAGCCAATTAATCATAATGTGCAGTTTGAACGCTTTTGCTACATTAGTTTTGACAGGGTTATCCAAAAGATCTTCGTTCTTTTTCAATTTGTTGACGGTCCCCTGTTCGATTTCGGGGAAAACTCTTCGCGAAAATATGTGACGCGTACTATTTTGTTTACACACCTGGAGTTTCAGCACATTCCAATTCATATTTCTTTCATTATTTAAAAATAATTACTTAATTACCAATTATGCTTAAATTTTGGACACCAGTGTATTGCTTTTAATCGAAATTTCCATGGTTTATTTTTTGCAAAAAGTTGGAAGAAACTTATAGGACAACCTAATACTTAAAACTAATTGATATTTTTAATGAAAATCTAAATAATACAAAGAAATAAAATTCTGTAAATCACATAAAAATCCGATTATTAGATATATTTGTAGTCCCTAAAAAATGGTATTGAACATGAAGCATAAAATTTTAAAATAATGGAAAGCAGTGCAGTTTTAAAATCGCATTTATTAAATACCTATCCATTGGATTAATTTTTACTGTTGATTATTTTGTCACATCACATTTACCGTTCAACAGAAATATAAAATTTGTTCCTATGACGAATAGAACAATATCAATAAAGATGTCAAAACCGTATTTTGTTCTGTCTTTAGAACATAAATTACATAGAGCTACATTTTATCTTCAGAAATTATTTGGCAACAATTGACGGAAGTTCATTTCTTTTGATGTTCATTGGCTTGTTTCTCGTGTTCTGGGCGAGAAACTTGGTCCAGTTTCTACTACAATCAATTTTGTCATTTGAGTTTAGTAATAAAGCAAATAATTAAGAGAAAACTTACCTATTTAAACTTAGTTAGCTTAAACTTAGTTAATATTACAATATTGAAAATTTTTATCAACGTTTTCTTGAAAAAGAGAAATTTTATAAGCATAAATGGAAGTTATACTAATAAAAGAAATGTACCATGAGGCATCTTCACAGACAATTACCTCATCGAGTTGGAAACTAAAATTCCAGGACTAATTAAGACTAGATTGGTATATTAAAATGCAACTAGTTTGCCGAGTCCCATTTTATTGGAAACCACCTTCATTCCCGATTTTAGTGATAGATTCGTTTGCTTATCATTTTGTTTTTCTGCACCCAAACATATGAATTCATGAAGGACTGGGAGCATGAAAACACAGTGTTAAACGTATGAACCAAAATCTGCTAAAATCGGCTTTTGGGTGGCGAAATTTTATAATGGAGGGCCAAATTCACAGCCAAGTAAAATCCAGACATCTCATTGGTCGTGTGGAAATGGTGAAAATCACGAATTTGTTTCTCTATTTGAAAAAAAAAAGGAGGGGTAAAGTAATTTTCAAGCGATTGTTACCGTCTGTTCTTATTTACGATAAACCATCGAAATTAACTCAGTTAAGATATTTTGATGACATTTTATAGAAAGAGAGTGAAAAATTTAGTTATAAATGAAAACAGATCAGATTTACTTCAAAATTGCCGCTACGATTTTTTCTCGGAAAAAGGAGTAAGGCAACATTTCCCCTACCGCTAAGAGATAATTCTCTGAAAAGGACGCGGCTCAATGCGTTTAAATGCAATTGCGTTTAAATATGCAAATCGAGTTTTAACTATTTAAATTTTCAGCTGTGAAATTACACTTGGATATTATTGAATATTTAATGCACGAATTATCACTTGCTTATTTAGCAACTGATAATTCACGCATTAAATATTTAATGAGTTTTAACTAATTCAGGGAATTCAGCCTTTAACTGGATGAGGTGATGCTCTGTGCTGCCAGCTCTGTGCTGCCACCTCTCTGTTTAAAAGTGTTTTTTCTTTCTCTCTCTCAATGTGTGTGTGTGATGGCTAGCAAAACCTACGTCATAAACAAGAATGAAATTTTTTGTGATGGTAGTCTTTCGGTGCACCTCAGACATAAAATTTTAAATTTCTATTAATTAACTTAGCTATTTATTAAAAATCCCAATTAGAAGAATGGAAATTCATAATTAAAAAAAATCATACATTTTGATCAAACTGCAAAAAAATTCTTCCTAAGAATTCTATGAAAGGGGGACGTTTTGTTGGAATAAATGGTTCCTAAGAGCAAAAACGGAAAAAAAAAAAAACTTTTAAGAATTTTAAAAATTATCTCCATACTCCTGTAAAAAGTTGAAAAATCTATTGAAAATCGATTTATGAAATGCCTTTTTCCCGTTAAAATACAAGCCGTAGAACGCAGATGTTTGTAACCTTTCAGAGCTCAGGCAACTGTTGCCAAGAGAAGATATATTTTTTATTGGTCTATAAATTTTTTATAAATATTGCATTTAAAGTTTTATAATTAATGCATCTGTGTGTCCATTGGTTCGTGAGCTATAGCCATTGTGGAAATTATAAAAAAGCCCGCATGGCAGCGCCACCTGTTGGGCGATATACATAAAAAATAATCAGATCCGGTTTATATCAAGGTGTAATTGAATCTAAAGTTTGGGGAAATTACGGACATTAGCTCTTGAAATAGAGCGCCTGCAAATTTATGTCATATATAGCCAGACAAACTGACAGTCTCATGGATAGACATTTTGTAAAAACATGTTTTTTGGATCTTTGACCCCCTAAAATTGTAAATCCATTAAAAACCGGAGTAAGGAAATTTTAACGAATCCAATACTTTCTTCTTGTAAAGTTAGAAGAAAGTAAAAATTGTAGAGAGAGGGAGAGTTGAATTTGGGAGAATCGGGGGAGGGTGGGGGCATTTTTTTTTAAACAATAGTGTTTTGTACAACAAGTATCCTTTATATGTTGTTTTCTGACGGAGATTTTTGATAAATATTATTTATTAAATATAAAAACGGGTAAATTCTGAAGCGCGAAAATAGAATCACGAGGGGGGGGGGGGGCAATTTTCAAGATTTTTCTGAAACACTCATATGACATATCATCGAAGAGTCTTCGAACCACTCTTTCACATTATGAACTTTCTTTCCCCTTGACCTCGATCCGAGAGGTGCTCCTAAGATATCCATATCTAATCTAGTAATCGCTATAATTTCATAGAAACACATCTCTTCATCTTATTTTGAACATGGCGATTATTTTTACTGAGCGGGCCGTACACTAGGGATTCAAATAATCCATATTGATCAGATTTATGTTTGAACTGACATCGTGTTCCGAGTATCAATACTAAAGATTGCATTTCATTTAGCACATAATTGACATATTTCACCAACACCAATGAAATATATATTTAGTTTAAATAAGAAACTTTATTCGCAATCTCCAACTTTCACTCTGTGAGCGACCTTCATCACAATAATAACACCTTTACATTAACTGAATACAATTGTATTTTAGTTTAGTGATATTTGAAGTATATATATTTGATGAAGTTACCGAACATGTTTTCAATGATAACTATTATATCACATAATGAAGAAATTCCCAACGTCATATACTTATCAGTTTGACAGAATAACATGAAAAGCTGTCACCATTTAACTAGTATTGAATATTAAAAAATGTCTGTCAATTTTAAAGCACCCTGTATTATTAGTAGCATTTTTTTTGTCTAATATTAAGGAGATCCGGGACACATTTCATAATAATTTTTATTTATTAAGTTAAAATTCTCAATTTTTTGTGATGGTTAACCACATTATTTGTAAACAAAATCACATGATCAAACTTCTCATATATACAGGGTGATTCAAAATAACGTGGACAAAATGCTATGACAAATAAAGCATACAAAAAGGATAAAAAATCACATAGGAACATAGGGTCGCAAACTACTTATTGAGTCACAAATACAGGGTGTTTCATTCTAGTTTCACCTAGTTTGAAAGTAATAATTTCGAGGAAAATAAAAGTATTGTAATTTTATTGCAACAATATGTAAATATTTTGTGTGAAACGTGATAACGTTACGAAAAAATCTGGAAAAACATATTGCTCAAGAAATCGATGGTACCGTATAAACTGATTATCACAGACCAAAATGTGAGGTGCCAATTGCATATTGCTGGTGGACATAATTCAAAATTCTACCACTTTTGTTTGGTGTTATCCATTTAAAACAAAGGTGAGAATGTCTGTTAAATGTTTTATTATAATATACACTGCTCAAAACAATTAAAGAATATTTGAAGTTTTATATAAAATAAAGATATAAACGAAATTTTTTTTGCCGAAAATAGAAGAAGAGAATCACAAATGCAAATTTTTCTGGTTTTCAAACTGTGGAGTATGCAAATTTTGAGTTCGACGTCAAAAACGTCACTTCAGTGGCAGCGAATGAAATTTGACTTTCAACTGGATAAAAGAGAATGAAGACAAGGATGATCGGCATTCAGTGATTGCTTTGTTTCGATGAGTACGATGTCTCAACGAAGTCATTTGACAGATTCAGAAGCTTGGAGAATTGTTCGTAGGTTAAAAAGGCGCCAAACTCAAGCCGAAGTAGCGCAAGCCATTGGAGTGTCACAAAGTGTCATTTCCAGGATCTGTAACCGTTTTTTGGAGAGTGGATGTGCAGGCCGAAGACCAGGGCAAGGTCGTAGACGGGCAACAACGCCCAATGAAGATCGGTATTTAGCGTTAACAGCTCGGAGACACCGAAACATGAACGCTACTCTTCTCCAACAACACCTTCGTTCGGCTACAGGCACCACGATTTCAACTCAGACTGTCCGAAACCGGCTCCATGCTGTAGGTCTGTATGCTCGCCGACCGATGGTATGTGTTAGATTAACATCAATGCATCGTCGCGACCGCAGGGAGTGGGCAACCGAGCATGTCAACTGGAGAAGAAATGAATGGAGCAATATTCTGTTTTCTGACGAGTCCCGTTTTTCTGTGCATCCGGATAATAGGCGTATTTTCATCTAGAGGGACCGTGGCAGTAGGAATAATCCTGCGTTCGTGCACGAAAGTGTCAGATTTGGCGGTGGAGGAGTGTTGGTGTATGGTGGCATTCCATTGACGGGAGCACTGACCTCTACATTCGAGATGGAGCTCTGACTGGTCGCCGATACAGGGATGAGATCCTCAGACCTATTGTAGTCCCTTACGCTGCAGAAATCGGAGATAACTTCATTTTAATGGACCATAACTGCAGGCCACATCGTGCAAACCTGGTGGAGGATTTCCTTTTCGAGGACGAAATCGTACGAATGGAATGGCCAGCGTGTTCTCCAGACATGAAATCCAATCGAGCACGTTTGGGACGCTCTAGGAAGATGAGTTTCTGGCTGCCAACAACCTCCACAAACTCTCCAAGAACTGGAAAGAGCTCTTCTGGAAGAGTGGGGCAGAATACCCCAACTCGTCATTAATAGACTCATTGAGTCCATGCCTCAAAGGTGTTCAACGTTGCTGGCCGCCCGTGGAAACCATACCCCCTGCTGAAACTGATTTTCTTTGAAGAAAACACCTTTTCTTATTCTTTTTTTCTCATATGCACAAATTGTGTTTTTTTCCTTTTGTACACAAATGCGCAATAAAATGCATTTTTTCTGCCAAACATGTGTAATTTATTCTCATATAACCTGCTATGTCTGTCGACGATGTATCAATCAGTTAAAAAGTTTCCCAGATACAAAATCCACCTAAAACTGCAATATCCTTTAATTGTTTTGAGCAGTGTACTTCAGTTTTCTGAAATATATTACCGCCAACCCAAATTGATTTAGGATGAAACACCCTGTATTTGTGACTCAATAAGTGGTTTGCGGCCCTATGGTCCTGTGTGATTTTTTATCCTTGTCGTATGCCTGATTTGTCATATCAATTTGTCCACGTTTTTTTTTTTAATCAACCTGTATATATATATTTCATTTAAAATTTATTAAAAAAGTGCGGTAATTTAAAATCGTTTTAACTCAAAATATTATTTGTAAAATTTCAATTTGTTTTTATCTAAATAATCAGAAATATATATGCTTTAATAAATATTTAGCATTTTAATAAATATTAATTTAAATAAAAGTTAAAAACATTTAAAATAAAAATTTGAAAAAAAAAATGATGTAACATTTTTTGAAAAAAAATTTAAGGTAAATATTTTTTTCCAAAATTTTTGGAAGCAAAATTAAAGAAAAACAGTTGAAAATGGTATGTTCCAAGTTTGAACAATCTGTCTTTAACGGTTGTTTACATATAACACTTTAAACAGGAGACATGGTGAAAAAATCCAACATGAAGAAAAACACGTTTTCGCGGACGTTTCCATAACAATCATTGCTTGAAAGGTAGATTTTGAAAACATACCAAAACGAAAAAATCAATATTTGCTGTTTCAATTAAGATGGAAACATGGTTTAAGCGTCATTTTAAGCAAAGAAAACAACAACAACAAAAAAAAAAAATTAAAAGTAATATTTATTTATTTATTTATTTTTATTTTATTTATTTATTTTTTTTTTTTGTAGAAAATTTGAAGATTTTTGCGATTGTTAAGAGATTCTTAAAGTATACTTTAAAGTTTAACTTAATTCTTCAATGGGAGTTTCTTTTATTTAAATATATTTCTTGAACGCGCACTGAGGTACACTAAAACTCAAGAAATTCTCTCAAACTTAATTAAAACCTTCAAACTTTTAAAGTTTTATAAAGATAAAGTATTTCATTCGTTCAATTCAAAATATAAATAAATATTTACTTGTCGTTCAAATTTATAACTCACTAAATAAACGTACTTTATGCTTAAATTAGGTGACCCACCCAGCATTCCTTCGCCCGTGATGAATGACCTTTAACCTAAAATGTGGATGATCTTATAGCTTTAACATCATTTTATCGGAATTTATATTTTTAAATTAATATATACATATTTACTGAATTGAAAGTATATGCTATTTGGTATTTTACGCTCTAGGTAATTAAGTTTTTGGAGTCTATGCATGCCAAAAGCGAGCGACAACGCGACGATTCTTGGCGTGGTATACATATTTAACTCTTTTTTAGCTCACAGGCTATCATAGCCTGAGAGCTTATGTGCCCGTCCGTTCTGTATGTATGTTCGTACGTTCGTACGTGCGTAACGCGATAACTCATGATAAAAATATCGGATCCACTTGAAATTTGTATATAGGTATATCCTGATAAGGCGCTTCCCTGATTAGTTTTTGGAGTTCATTCGATATGTATAAGAGGGGGAACGGGGAGCTCATGCCTCTCCCCTTAATTGATACAAACGGAATTTTCATGCAGAATTAACAGTTTTCGTTCAAAATTTAGATTAAGATCATTCTGATGAGGCGAGTCCGTGGCTGTTATTACGTGTTCATTGAATAAGTATAAACAGGAGGAACGGGGGTTCTAATGCCTCTACCCTTAACTTGTATAAATGGATTTTTCAAGCAGAATTGTCAGATTTCGTTCAAATCTCTGAATAGTTTTGGAAGTTTAATGGTTAAGTATAAAAGAGGGGAATAACTCCTCTTAAATTATATAAATACTAAATGGGTTTTTATTAAGAATTATCCGATTTGCTCTGAATTTTGGATATAGATTTTTTATATGATAAAGCATGTCCTTGATAGTTTAGGAGGTTCAATGATTAAGTATAAAAAAGGAGAAAGGGGAGAGCTGTTTCCCCTTCTTAATTTATTTTTCGAACGGAATTAACGAAAATAAAAGGCTATAATGTACAATTAGTATGCGTAGCTTGTGAGGTCAGTGCCGTCAGTTTAACTGGGCAGTATTCTTTTTATTAAAGATATTTCTGGTTCAAATAAAATTATTCATATATGGTAGCAGTCAAACTGACTGCTCTCGACGCCTCAGTGTTAAGGAAAATCGTATTTTTAATTAATCGATTTTCAATAACAGCACTTTAAAATCAGAACGTTAATTATAGTCACCATGGATATATTAAAATATAAAATCAATTCTATATTATATATATTAAAAAATAACGATTATTTTACACTCTTACGTTTTTAATAAACACTGTTCTGTGCGCTAATAAATGATTCTTTTATTTTTAATGTTTATTTTGAATTATTTATATAAAAATGCTACTTTTTCTCTTTTTTAAGGTCATTGAAAGAAATATGGAAGCAGTAAAATACCGGGGAAAATGTTGTTTTACGCCAATATATAGCTATGAAGTCATGCATTGTTGCTCAGTAGTGCTGCTATAGAAAATGATGAGGTTAATACTTCAGTAGGAAGAACTGTCAGAGATTTTTATGTGCTCTTTCAAAGTAATCTTTCATAGAAGAAAAGAAATTCTTTACTTTTCATTCTATAAGTCGTAATATTTTTTCAAAATGTACTCAGTAAAGACGGAAAAATATAATACAATCATTGGAAACTATAGTTCTAACCACTAGTTTTACAATTTTTAAGTTATAGCGTAATGAAAGTGGAACTTTAATTATATAGACTCTAGATATATTAGAATAAAACAATTAATTTTATATCCTTTGTATTAATATGTAACATTATTTTCAAAACTTACTTTTTTAAAAATCAATGCTTCACGGGCTCTTAAATACTTCTTCATTTTTACTATTCATTTTGAATTATTTATATAAAAAAATATCAGTACCTTCTCTTTTTTTTTAAAGATCATTGATAAAATATTCAAGCAGTAAAATACAGGAGAAAAAGTTGCTTAATGCCAATATATCTATGACGCTATATATTATCGCTCAGTAATGCTGCCAAAGAAAATAATGATGTTAATACTTCAGCAAGAAAAACTGTAATAGATTTCTATGTACATTTACAAAAAGAAAAAAAAAAAACTTCTATCAAAGAAAAAAATAAATTCTTTACTTTTTATTCTATAAAATACAATACATATTTTTAAGGCACTGGGTAAGAACTTTAAAATCGTATGCATGTCTGCAAAAATCAAATTTAATTTATTTCATATTACAGGGGAATTTTAACACTAGAACCGCGGGAAAATGCATTCAGGATTTATAAAAATATTTCTCACCGGGATTTTTATTTAAAACTGTTTAACTTTCTTATTGAAATTATTTTTCCTCAGCATATATTTAGCTTATTTTATAAAAAGTTTTCTCGTTCGAATCGACATCTCTGCATATGATACGGGTCAAAATGACCCGTTGCCGCTGTTCTAGTGTTAACCCGTTAGTGCCTAGCTTCCCTTTTTAGGGACGCTTCAAAAAGTACATTCAGCACTGTTTTTGACACCGGTAAAAAAAAAGGCAATAATTATTTCATTTAAATAAAGCATTTTCGTGATTAATGAACTAAACTTAAATCTTCTAAAAATAGTGGTGCCAACCAAATAAAATTTACGCAAAAGATTCTGGGCACGAATGAGTTAAATTCGGCATAGTTACTAGCTAACTTATTAGTGATAAACTGAAATAATCCATTTATGGACAGGTATCAAAATCCGACTAATTTTTTATAACTAAACTTTCCTTACACTGTTAAAAACTAATCTCTGTTGTCTGTAGTTAACCTTTGTTTTTATCAACTACCCATTTATTTTCTGACCAATGAGACGTTACATAAACACCTATAGAATGCTCTCATTGGTCAAAAAATAGATGATCTTTAAAAACAGAGACAAATATTCCCAATAATTTGTTTCAAAACTCAAAGCGTAACCAGGGTGGGTGCCTAGGTGCTCTGTATACCAGTAATGTTTGAAAGTTCTGTTCGCTTTATTTAACCTGAAATTTTTTTGCTATGAATCAAGAGAAGAAAACCGTTCAGTATTACTGGTTTTGGAGCCCACCCTGATTACGTCACTGAAACTGTAGCTCAATTTAGAGACTTTTTAATACTTAAAACATGCATTTCAACCTATATAGAACCTATATAGTACGTTACATAAACACCTATAGAATGTTCTCATTGGTCAAAAAATAGATGATCTTTAAAAACAGAGGCAAATATTCACAATAATTTGTTTCAAAACTCAGAGCGTAACCAGGGTGGGTGCCTAGGTGCTCTGTATACCAGTAATGTTTGAAAGTTCTGTTCTCTTTATCTAACCTGAAAATTTTTTGCTATGAATCAAGGAGAAGAAAACCGTTCAGTATTTCTGGTTTTGGAGCCTACCCTGGTTATGTCACTGAAACTGTAGCTCAATTTAGAGACTTTTTAATACTTAAAACATGCATTTCATTAATTGTTTTAAATCTATCTCAAAGAAGAACGATTTGTTACAAAAGTGTAAAGTAACTAATGCGAAGCTACCAAGTTGACAAATGAAATTGTTCAGAATAAATTAAAACGAATTAAACGCAAATTAAAGATGAGATTAATAACGACAAGCTTACTTGCGATTTTTAGTTCAACACCAGAAGTGGCTAATCTTATGGTCAGTCCACGACTATACCCCGACATACAAGGCCAGTTTATGATAGCTAAAACATCACACGGAGCGGATTCTCTTTACTTGATGATTAGTAAAGCAGTTTGTCCATAATTTTGTTCTAGTCGTTGTCTAATTATGATCTACTGCATTAGCCACTTCTAGCATTAAACTAAAATATGTCAACGAAAAAAACAGGTTTTTATTTTATCGTGAGTATAAAATTACTATTAAGTTAAATTAATTTGAATTTTATAAATTTACTTTTTATTTATTTTCTCAAAATATGTATGTGACACAAAATTTTGAATTAAATAAATAACAATCCTTAGGAGCAAAACAATATTGGATGAATATTTTCCCACTTTATTTTTTATTTATTTATTTATTTATTTATTTATTTATTTTTTTGGTTAAACTGAAATGTTATAATTTTCCAGTGTGCAGAAACTTTTATAATTAATCAATCGTCAGCAAAGAATCGGGAATATTTTATAAAGCTAGTAATGTGCATATATTTATTTCGTCCGGGCTTACGCTATGCCATGAATTTAATTAATTTTTACAGTATTTTTTGTGTTGCATTCCTTGCTTGAATTGCGCTTAATCAAGTTTGAAAAACGAAATAAAAAACCAACAAGGCACGCGAACCTCCCATAAGTAAGTCGATAAAAATAGCTTCAGCGGCACAAGAATAATAAGTAAAATTGAATAATTTTTGAATAATCAAGATTTTTTAAAAATGAATAAACGTTTTATAGTGCGTGAGTAAAATTCATTCTTCATAAGAGAAGATTTGGGGAAGTAAAAGTTAGTTTATTAATTAAAGTTTGGACTAACGCGTCAAACTGAAAATTTAATGAAAAATATTATTCTTTTAAAACTTACTGTAACTTTTTAATTATACAGCATAAAACAGTGTTGCCAGTGGGCTACTTTTTTTAACCTTCTTACCCTGAATGGGTCTAATCGACCCATAGCTATAATTCGTTTTATACGATTCGAACTAGAACTTTTTTCATAAAGAAAGTTAAATAGTAGATTCAGAGAAATAAGTCAATTAAATATATTAAAATGTTCTAAACAACAGTTCTGGTGCGGAATGATTTTATCAAGATTGAGTAAAATTCGAACAGGGTAGGAAGGTTAAATTCAGATTTCTCGATTGGCATCACTTTTTTGAAACAGTAAATTACCTTTTGTTTTTGCCTTAATTATCATGACATTGAATAACGCATATTTTATCATTTGTAAAAAATGGTGCCAATCAAGAATCCGAATAAAAAAAAAGTAGCCCATCTGGCAACACTGGCATAAAATGAAATTGGACTTAATTATTTTCAATCTTACGAATTGAAGATATCTAGAAATTATTAGGATAGTTTTATATCACTTACTTCACATATTTATCTCAACAATATATTTCCTTCATCTAGTTAAAAACAAACTATGATATTAAAGTAACGAAACCGAATTATGCCATAAAAATACTAGACATAATAACATTTAAATTTCCATGTTTCAAAATTCTAATTTACCTAATTAATAATGTTCATTTTCATTTGATTCATTAAATTACTTCTAATATTTCTTTCATTTCAAATCATATTTTTTATTCTAACCAATTTTAATTTATTAGAATAGTCTTTTATTAATTAGGCCTTTTTCACTTTTTTTTTTTTTTTTTTTTTCAGAAAGAACTGAGTTTTTCTTCATCAGGCGCAGAAAAGACGTCCGTCTAGTGTTATAATAATCGATTCAACATAATATAGATTTATCAGTGCGTAACTTTATATATTTATTTATTTTATTTATTTATTTTATTTATTTATTTTATTTTATTTATTTATTTTATTTTATTTATTTATTTTATTTATTTATTTATTTTATTCATTTATTTATTTATTTTATTTATTTATTTTTTTAATTTATTTTATATTTGACGAAATGACGATAGGCAGCAAGAACCTTGATTGGGACTCTTATACCAGGGTGATTAGTACAATCGTAAGTATGTTCATTTGTCTGTTTTTACTTCTGCGATTATTGATTTTTATTTTTTTTTTTCTTTACTTATTTATTTTTGTTTAACTTTCTTACCCGGCAATACTTTTTTTCGCTCAAAATGATACAATCAAAATTTTGAACCTTAAATGAGTGTCCTATTATATAGTTTTGTTATCTTATAACACAATTAAACCTTTTCTTATTAAGGAAATTAATGAAATAGAAAACTTTCAGTGTAAAGCAGACAGAATTTTTTTTATTATCAGATGATGTTAATAAAATAATCTCAAATCAAATTGCTACAACTTTATATTTCACTGTACTAATTTTAGAATTATTAACTTAATTCGGGTAATTTAAGAGATCTATAGTTTGTATTTTTGAGAGTAATTAATTATTAAAACAGTCTTCCTTAATGTAAAATCGATTTTTTTTTTTCAAAAGAGAAAGAAAGTTTTCAAGGAATAAACTTAAGCGAAGATAGATAAATTAGTTCTAAGTGCAGTATAGAAGAAGTGCTTGAAACTAACTGAGTTATTTGACATTGAGACGTAGGTATGTTTTTCATAATTAAATAACTAAAGGCAAAGAGTAAATTTTCTCCACTTTTCTTGAACGTGAGCCAGAATTATAAAATTCTTCGAGGAAGTTTGTGAAGAAAGTATTAGTTTAAAATTTGAAAGGTTTCAAAATCAAAGGTTTCAATCTCCTTAAATGTGATTGAAACAAATATAAGGCATTGTATTGATTATTTTTCGTAAGTCTGGTATTCTTATTTTGTTTATACTTCACGAACGGGATTCGCCCTAGTTTATCAAGATTCGTATACGGGCCCCGTTATTTTCCATATGTTATACCAGTACTTTTTCATAAAAAAATAATTCTAAGTCAAACGCGCAAAATTTTGACTTTTGATTTTCTATTAAAAAAAAATAAAAATAAATAAAATAAAATACTGGCAACGTAAAATTTGCTGTTCTGGAAATTCCAAGACCCGTACGAATTCCGTTTATTCCTAACTGGTGATGCGATTAACTGTAGATACAATTTTTCATACATTGACTTTTATCGTATGATAACCTAATACTATTGTTATCAGGACTTGAAAAACAACATGTCCGACGGGCTACATTTTTTCCTAATTGGATTGGCACCACTTTTATTACAGGATATAATCAGCCTTGATAAATATACCATTAAATAAAACAAATTTTACCATTCCAAAAAAATGGTTCTAATTTTAATTTTGAAAAGTAACCCGACTGGCAACACTGATGTTGGGCATGTATATTTTTCGAGCCCTGTGTGGTACATTTATTTCAACACAATGTGAAATGTTTTCTAACCTGTAAAAAAAATTGTAAATATATGGCACTTTATCTTGAATTATTCCAGTAAATTTACTACAAATGTCACTTTTTCCTGATAAACAGTCAGGTCCCATAAGTTTTATGTTTTGCATGCAAAACTCATTTATGTCCGTTAATCTAGGAAAAAAACCCATTTTTTTCACGTGCCTTTGCCGGAAATCTCTACTGCAGTAAAATTACTGCAGCCATTCTTAACAGTTACTTAATGTGCATTTTTCCAAGAACGCACATGTTCAGTTGCAATGGGCAAAATGAATGATTACTTAACTCTAGAACGCCGGGAAATTTTGCGCAGGTTTTATAAAATATATTTAAACCCTGAAAAATAAATTGTAATTATTTAGTTTATTTGCTTAGCGCATTTCATTGCAAGTGAGATATAACTTATTTCTCGAAGATTTATCTGGTTCGAATCGACAATTAATCCAGTGATCGGTGTCGAATTGACATCTTCCCGGCGTTCTAGTGTTAATGAATTATTCAGCCATGCGCAAAAACATAGTTTTTAACTTACGTTTGTATTTTTATTCAATTACCACTGTAAATTTTGTAAAAAAGAAAGCCAAAGCATAATTGCCAGCTGTCAAAATATTATACAAACATTTGTCCCCAAAAATTTTGTAGGTTAAAAAATTTATATACAAACACACACATACAGGGTGATTCTAATTTTTTTTTACAATAAAAGAGGGGTGATAGTACACATCAAGACAAACAATATTAAATAGAAGACCAAGGGTCCAAAACGTTTTTCAAATGAGATAACCGCCATTAAAGTTTAGGGACCAAAATTTCAAATAAACATAAAAACCGGAAAAATCGGCCGATTGATTTGCGGTTTTCATTAAAATTATTCTTTTTGTCGGCATTTTCTTGAAATTAAATTTTAAAGATAAATTTCAAAAAATGCCGATAGAGGGCGCTTTAGACTTTGGAGTAACAAACAACTATTTTTTGCCGGTATTTTTTGCATCTCATTAAATGTTTCCGTAAGCTTAGACTTAAATTTTGAGCTCAAAATCTGAAAGTGGGAGTGGTTAAGTAGCACAAACTGAACTGTGTTCAGAGGGTTCAAATTTCAAATGATTATAAAAAACAGAAAAATTGGTTCATTGTTTTGCGGTTTTCACTAAAACCATTCTTTATGTCGGTATTTTCTTAAAAATAAATTATAAAGATAATTTTCAAAAAATGCCGATAGAGGGCGCTTTAGACTTTGGAGTAACGAACAACTCTTTTTAAGCGTTATTTTTTGCATTTTATTAAATGCTTTCGTAAGCTTAGACATAAACTTAAATTTTGAGGTCAAAATCTGAATAGTTGAGAGTGGTTAAGTAGACAAACTGAACTGTGTTCAGAGGGTTCAAATTTCAAATGATTATAAAAAACGGAAAAATTGGTTGATTCGTTTGCGGTTTTCACTAAAATTAATTTTTAAATGAGCATTTTCTTGAAAATAAATTTTAAAGATAAATTTCACAAAATGCCGATAGAGGGCGCCTTAGACTTTGGAGTAGCTTACAACTATTTTTAACTCTTATTTTTTTAATCTCATTAAATGCTTTCAAATGCTTAAACTCAAATTTTAGGCTCAAACTCTGAATCGTTAGGAGTGTTTAAGTAGCGAAAAATTGAATTGCGTTCGAGGAGGAGGGAGTGTTAAATTTCAACTCCAGAAGACACTTCAATTTGCGCTTCTTAACTACTCCTAATTATTCAGATTTTGAATTTTATTTCAGATTTCAAAATTTAAGTTTAAATCTAAACTTCCGAAAACATTTAATAAGATGCAAAAAATAACGAAAAAAAAATGGTTAAAATTAATTGTTGTTTACTCTGAAGTTTAAGGCGCCCTCTAATGGAATTTATTTTTTTAAATTTATCTTTAAAATTTGTTTTTAAGAAGATACTGACTTAAAGAATAGTTTTATTTTAAACCGCAAACGAATCGACAAATTTTTAAATTTTCTATAATTATTTTAAATTTGAACACCCCCCCCCCCCCTTAAACACAGTTCAGTTTGTGCTACTTAACTACTCCCTACTATTCAGATTTTGAGCTCAAAATTTAAGTCTGAGCTTCCCAAAACATTTAATGAGATGCAAAAAATAGTTGTTTGTTACTGCAAAGTCTAAAGCGCCCTCTATCGACATTTTTTTAAATTTATCTTTATAATTTATTTTTAAGAAAATACCGACATAAAGGATAGTTTTAGTGAAAACCGCAAATAAATGAACCAATTTTTCCGTTTTTTAATAATCATTTGAAATTTGAACCCTCTGAATACAGTTCAGTTTGTGCTACTTAACCACTTCCACTTTGAGATTTTGAGCTCAAAATTTAAGTTTGAGTCTAAGCTTACGAAAACATTTAATGAGATGCAAAAAATACCGGCAAAAAATAGTTGTTCGTTACTCCAAAGTCTAAAGCTCCCTCTATCGGCATTTTTTTAAATTTATTTTTATAATTTAATTTCAGGAAAATGCCGACATAAAGAATAATTTTAGTGAAAACCGCCAATCAATAGACCGATTTTTCCGTTTTTTATGTTTATTTGAAATTTTGGTTCCTAAACTTTAATGGCGGCTATCTCCTTTGGAAAACGTTTGGGACCCTTGGCCTCCTATTTAATATTGTTTGTCTTGATGTGTACTATCACCCCTCTTTTATTGTAAAAATAATTTGGAATCACCCTGTATATATATACAGGGTGAGTCATAAATATCGAAACAAATATACAGGGTGAGTCATAAATATCGAAACAATAGGCTATCTCCATAAATATTGCCCCTAGACCCATACTTCCAATTGCAAAAATTCATGAAAAAGGGTAAACTTTTTGATAAGATAAGTTGCAACTCCATGGGAGGTTTATTTGAAAAAGTACAAAAATTAACTTTTTATACGGCCCCTGTAGGATAAAAATTCCAATTAGGAAAACTTTCCTTATTCAGTCCTGAATAATACACAAAACGTTGCATCTTCATATCTTCAAAACTCGCGAAGTTATAGCCGTTTGAATAATTCATCAGGTTTTAAGGGATTAGACAAAAATTGAAATGCGCGCAATTCAAATGACAATGTTACTTTAAAAATGCTAGGAAACGTGTAAAAAAAATTCTTTTGAGTTAGAATTTTGATTTTTTTTCTTTTTTTGTGATGGTTAGCCATATAATTTGCTAAGAAAATGACATCCTGAAATTTATAAAAATTTCATATGATTAGTGCAGGTTTAAATGGATAATTAAAATTCGTTATAACTCGAAACATTATTTATCGGCTTTCAATTTCTTTCCATTTAATTAAAGATGAAAATCTGATTTTAGTTTTGTTTCGGGGTTTTTGTCTTTCAATATTAATTTTAGAACTATTAAAATATTTATTGAAAAATTAATATAACTTTTAAAATAATCATATTTTCAAAAGTAAATAATATTTCAATTTTGACCTAGACAAAACTAATGTAAAATAATTAAAAATGACCTGTTTCAAGTTTGTACTTTTTTTTCTTCAGCAATTCTTAACTTTTAATACGGTCTCCACTGGACGAAATTTTCAATCAAGGTCTCGAACAATCCGTATTAAAATCACTGTCTCTGACTGACCTAATACGTGCATGAAATAAGCAAAATTTGGTTCAAACAAAATTTTTACGAAAATTAGGTAAATTTTGAAATCGCTTTCATTTTGAGAAAAAAAGAACCTTTAAAATTTACTTATTTATTTATTTATTTTAAAGAATAGTATATTTAAATGCTAAAAATTAAATACATTAAAACCAGTGAAAAAAATCTGCCTATATGGAATTCTGTCTTAAACAGAAAATGTGTTGATCCATGCAAAATTAATACAATAAATTCCTAAGAAAAAATAAACTCCATTTAACCCACCTAGGAAGGGCATCTGCCTATTACGTATTTTTTCTTTCCTATGTGATTCCGTCTTAAAAGGTTTTATTCTATAACATTTTTCGAAGTCTCCAACGCACGGGATATATATTAGCAATATTAAAATATAAATGAAACATTTAGATATAAACAGAGATTCAATGATAAAATAAATATATCACAGCCTTTGGAGCTTCATTAATAATAAAAAGTATAAATATAAAAAACGAAAAGCTATAATAAGTATTTTTGGTCAGAACTCCTCCACGAGAAACAATTTTTAACTACACTGAAGTAAAAAACTATGTTGAAATTCACGGCTGAGCCGGGCTATGATTTAAACTTTTTTCCAGGCTGGTCCGGATTATGATTTTAGCATTTTTCCATGCCGGGCAGAAATTTTTTCCCTATGGGTCGGTTTGGCACCGGACCTAGTTAATTCGATCCATGCAGACCTCCAGTGCTAACGATCAACATATTTTAAAAACAAGTTTTGATTAAAATCAATACGCTACTTTAGTATGTCCTAATAAGAGGCGCGGTCTTAAATTGACATTTAATACAGGCAATTTGTGGACGATCCCTCATTTGCTTTGAAATTGTGTCAAAAATTCTTCGTTTACAGGCATGGTAAAGTGGGGTAAGTCACGAATTTTGGAGAATTTTGGATTTTAATATCTCTGTCAGGTTTTCAGATACGGAGATGAAAATTTTTTTGTTCAGTTTAGGAATGGATAAGGAATGATTTCTTAATTGGGAATTTTGCTCTACGGGGGCCGTATAAAAATTTAGTATTAGTATTTTTTCAAATAGACCCCCTCCCCCCATGGCGTTCCAACTTATCAGAAATTTCACCTTTTTTATGAATTTTTGCAATTGGAAGTATGGGTCTACCGGCAATATTTAAGGAAATAGCTTATTGTTTCGATATTTATGACTCACCCTGTATATATACCGGGTGTCCCAAAAATGACTGATGGATTTTAAAATTCAATAACTTGCAAACGATGACAGCTATTTAAAAAAATTTTGCAGGTGGGTTATGTATAATGTCAGGAGTTTTTTTACCGTAACTTTTGATTTTAGTTTGAATTTCAAACAATAAACTGACAGCGATTGAAGGCCAGGTGATCATTGCTGAGTGAGATCAGTTTCGGCGTCGATCTGGGCTTCAATTGCCGTCAGCGCCATCTGTTGTTTCAAATTCGAACTAAAAAAAAGTTATGGTAAAAAAACTCCTGGCATTATACATAACCCGCCTGCAAATTTTTTTTAAATAGCTGTCACCGTTTGCAAGTTATTGAATTTTAAAATCCATCAGTCATTTTTGGGACACCCGGTATATGCTTAGTGTTCTTAAACTGATTCGAATTAAAATAAGGATCCTCTTTATTTATACAATATTTCTGGTAAAAATTCAATTTTTAAATAACAAAGATTGACAGCTGTGCTTTTACGTATGCCCAAGTGATTCATACAAATAGTAAAATCATCCATTGTGACCGGCACTAATTTTTAATATTAAATGCTCTGGAAAATATTTGAACGTAAAAAAAATGTTGTATTTCTTTGATTTATCGGACATCATGCTAATATTTTCTGTTATTTTGAAAGATATTTTATTGAAATCTCATTTTTTCTGTACGTAGATTGTTATACTCCTAGACTTGATGCTCAAAGACCTGGCATTTTTTCATTAATTACTTGTGGTACACTAAACATTTGACTGAATTCAGTGATAATGTTGAACTACATTTTATATAAATAATAAAACATCTTATTCTATTTCGTTTTACTCTTTCATAATCATTACTTTTTGTCCGTAAAATTGATAGGGTGATCTCCTCGTTCATGATAGTTTCATTGACATTTAAAATAAATAAATAAATATTTTACATATATAACACTTGCATCATATTACTGCGTCATAAAATGATCAACAGGGTTCTGTTTCAAATTAGTTAGTTAATTTTTATTTTTATTTCTTTTCCTTGGCACCATGTTTTAAGCAATCTGTTAATTTTTTAATAACATGGACACAAAGTAAATTCTTATGACAGTAGATATTTAATTCAGACTAAATTCAGTGATATCGCTGAACTACATTTTATGTAATTAATAAAATATCTTATTCTATTTCGTTTTACTCATTCGTAATCATAACTTTTTGTCCGTGAAACTGACAGGGTCATGATTGTTTCATAGATATTTTTTCCTCGTCCATGATTGTTTCATAGATATTTAAAATAAATAAATAAATAAATATTTTATACATATAGCACTTGCATCATACTACTGCGTGGTAAAATGATCAACAGGTTCTGTTTCAAATTAATTAGTTTATTTTTAATTCTTTTCCTTGGCACCATGTTTTAAGCAATTTATAATCTAATATTTTTTTAATCACGTGGACACAAATTAAATTCTTATGACAGTAGTTATTTAAAAAATAAATCTGTAAGTAAACAAGATTAGCATATGATATTAATTTTAGAAAGCACTGAAGTAAAAATAAACAATGCATCATTAAAAAGTATATATTCTAATCAACTTAACAGACACAGTAAGTGGCAAAATAAAGCTGCGACAGGTTACATGCATCATTTGACAGGATCTGTGAAACAAAGTTGTTATATGAAGTATTTTTTTTTATTATTATTTAATAATTCACATACATTGTTTGGTTTTTACCCCAAAACATTTCTATTTTAACCCTTTGAAGGGCAAGCATTTGCGTTTGTGTAATTCTGAATTTACCGAAAGTTTGGAAATTTTTTATTTCAAAATAAGGAAAAAAGTTTCACGACCCCTTTTCTTTTTAACCAAAGTTAGAAAAGTAAAATGTAATAAAATTTTTCTGATGCAAATCTTCATTAATCGTTGGCGGAATAAAATAAATCCAACCACCCCTCAAGCAGTTAACAAATATACAATTGCAGTATTTTTAAACCAAAAGAACCGCTGCGAAGCTTTCGAATTGAAATCTTTGAGTCTTTGCAGATGAATTTCTTTTTATTATTTTTTAATTAATTTTAGTTCTTAATCCAACAGCGTATTACAACAAAATGTGAACTTTGTACGTGCACGTAGTCGTCCTTAGGATTAAAAGTTAAAAAAAAATGCTTTTTTTTAACAGAAAGTTTTAGCATTATTTAATGTAATTAACTCAGGAAAAGTTTACATTATCAATAAAAGTGATATGATGACACCCCTGGCCTCATCCTTGGGACGCCATCAATATGTGCATTAGAGATTTGCATGACACTAGATTGTCATACTAGATCTCTAGAAAAAAACATTTCTTAATTTCTCTTCCGGGTCGATAAGAAATAAAATGACGGGCTAGCTAGACCGATAAAAAATCAAGCAGGCCGGCCAATCCAATAACAAATTTATGAATTGAGTACGTTTCAGAATAAGATACAGTATTTCTCTTTACATCCCATCAAATCACTTTCCTTTCAAATTGATTTTTAATGGTTCGTAAAATACTTAAAGAACTTGAAATATGTTCTTGTTTTTCAAATAACAAGTTTTTTCTTGTTTTCAACATGTAAATAAAAGTGTGTAAGCTCGAAGACTAGTATAAAAATTGAGCCCCGAGTATGAACCTGTTTTGGACTTAGGCTGAACCTAAGGCTTCTGTAATAGGATTATTGGAGCTCTAGGCTGAACCACAGACTTCTCTTATATGAGAAGTCTGTGGGCTGAACTCATCTTATCTCTAGAAGAGATTATGCAGCAAACAGTTGCATATTGTCTGCGTGCAAGTACATTTGATTTCTATATTCGGGCCTAGCTACGGACCTAAATTTAAATTCTTTACGAAACATGTTGAATAGGATCTCTCTCTCTCCCTCTCTTTTTTTCACTTTGTAAAAGTATTAGTGATGATGAACTTTTGATAATGAAATCTTTGGAAATATACTTTAATATATATATATATATATATATATATGTAATAATAATTCGACGAAGGCTATGTTCCGTAAACTTCCAAGATGTTACTTCTAAGAATCAGCAGCAGCACGAGCAGAGTAGTCGCTCCGGCAGTTGGCAAGCAGTGAAAGAGTTGCATTGGGGGATTTCCCCATTATAAAAACAAAATCCATGAGTCTTTCAATTCCTTTATTTATTAACTCATAAACTACGTAAGTTCTTCCCCACATTCACCTTGGTCTGATCAACAAATATTCCAAAACTTCGTGATTAAGCTGCATTCCAAGATATTAGAATTTTTCGGGGAAAAAGAAACAGCATCCTAATATTTTAAAAGTCAATCGCATTCTCGGAAAAAATGACATGGCTTCCGAGTAGTTTAAAGGAGAGATGCATTCTAACCTCCTCAAAAACCAAATGAAAAAATCATTTTCACGACAAAACTAGCGCCCTCCTACTCCGCGTCAATCATTTTAAAAAACCAATTAGGATGAACTCGAGCCTCAAACGGACAAAAATGATCAATTCTAATTGGTCGTAGCAGGCGGTCCTTGGCAAGAACTATATTTTTTCCTCGGAAGAACAAACCCTTTAGCTACGCGTAGTAACACCTGTCACGCGATGTTAAAAATAAAAAATAAAATTAAAATCCCAGGAATATTCCAGAAAGTAAAAAACTTACGAAATACCTCCCGCCTTTTTGAGAAGCAAGAAATAATTTATTAATAACTAAAGTAAGAAAAAGAATTTTAGCTGTTACAAGTTACGAAACTAAGATTGAAATATGTTCCACAAATTTAGAATTGAAGCTAAGAGAGAACAAAAAAAAAAAAAAAAAAAAAAAAAAATGGCGAAATTTTTTTTATTTTATTACATATATATATATATATATATATATATATATATATATATATATATATATATATATATATATATATATATATATGTGTGTGTGTGTGTGTGTGTGTGTGTGTGTGTGTGTATTTGCGTTTTACGACTTTAAAAGTCTTAATGTTTTTAAAATTATTCTTACTTGTATTCTAAATTACACTAAATTGTAAATGAATCTTTATTTGAATGTTATGATTTAAGTAATCATTAACGTTACTCTATTCTGTATTCTATAGCTTAAGGACATCTGAAATAAACTGTAAAATTTTCTCATAAATATACACGCAGTAACCATCAAAATAATCTAAATTGTATACGCTATACTGTTAAAAAAAATCTGAAATTCACGGATATATTTTTACTGAATTTCTCAGAAAAAATCCCTTTTCACAACAAAAAGGCATTTTCCGTTACAAATTAGAAAACTCCAGTATATTTCCTGAAAATAACGAAACGGATGGAAATAGAAACAAAAAAAGCAGACACACCGTTAACCAGGGGTGCCCGAGGCCGGGTGGTCAAGCCACCACACCGCTAACCGCTTGCGAGCGTAAGTTGTGGGTTTGAATCCCACAGGCACCACGAAATACTGCAAACATAAAAAAAATCCCATTTCAATTGCATTTTTTTCTGTTTATTTTTCTTTTATTTCTTATTAAAAAATCTTTTAATTAGCCTAATAAATAAATAAATAATGTGCGACAATTTCAAAAAATTGTCTATAGCATTACTTTTGTAGAAAATGAATAATTTTTTTCATTCATTCATTCAAAAAAAAAAAAAAAAAAAAAAAAAAACAGTGATTTTTTTAAAATTTAAACCATGTGGTCCGTACGAGTACCGTTATTTTCCAGGTTAAATACCAGCATTTCTTTACGGAAATATACATATAGTTCACAAGCGCCAAATTTCGTCTTATTTGATGAAAGATTTTCCAGAAGAAAATATTGGTACTGAAGAATTTACTGGTCATGAAATTCCAGGACCCCTACGAAACTTGTAAACTAGTTAAAAAATTAAAATTGATTTTAAGAAAGAGTATTATGCATCGGGTCTAAAATAAAATAAAATAAACCGCTTATGATTATTCCAACGAATATATTTAAAAGGAAATCTTTGAAAGGCACAACAGATTTTCCCATTAACTCATAAAAGACATACTTTGTACAAACTGGTGTCAGCAGCTTTGGCTCAGTCAGTAAGGACTCATTCCGTTGTCATAAGGTCTCGAGTTCAATCCTCGAGACGGGTTGCAGTAAATTTTACAAAATAAATAAATAAATAAGCTAAATTAAATTAAAAAATACAGCACTCAAAATCAATCGGAAAGTTCGAATTCTTTGACGATTAATCCATTCATTAATTTTAAAAACTAAATTAAATTATTATCATTAAAAAATCAAACTTTGTAACGGAAAGTTGCCGCTTCTTCAACCGGAGTTTTCATTTATTTTATTTTCCAAAACTGGAATATCTATTAACGGAACGGTAAATGTCTGGCAATTCTGCTGCCAGTAGTTCTACCGTGAATTCACAGATTTTTTTAAAAATAGTATACCCTCATGAGGTGCCAGCATACTATTTTATTTAATAGGAGGAAAACAACTAATTAGTATTTTTGACACAAATCTCTGCTTCATTTATTCGTTGAAAATCATGATCGAACTAGGAAAAGTCTCTTATGAGTGACAGTTCACTAACAGTGATAAAATGATACCCTCTGGCTTCATCCGAGGAACGTCACCTATATATACAGTAGACGACACACACTGACCAGGCCCTAGTCCAAATACCTTATGTGTTTCTATGAATTATTTATATAAAAAATGTTACTTTTTCTCTTTTTTAAGGTCATTGAAAGAAATGTGGAAGCAGTAAGTAACCCAACAAAATTAAGAGAAACTTTTACACTGGTCGGGCAGGGTTTGATCATTAGAATAAAAACAATATCTTAACCCTTTATTCCCTGAATTATAAATCAAAAATTTTCTCCTCTTCAATTATTAACCTCGTTCATATCTGAATATATCCCAAGATATGCAAATTAAATAATAAGTAAATTTGATTTTTAAATAAAACTGAGAGGTTTTTTTTATATTTATAAGACTGATTAACAAAAAATACTTTAATGGAAAATTCACAATTTTAATACACTAAATGGCCAAAGGTGACAGTTGCCACTGGCCATTTTTGACTTTTTTAATTATCTATAAAAATGCATGAGGCATTATCCTGAAACTCCAGGTGTATAAACAGAATAGTACAGGTCATACATTTCGGGAATATTTTTTTTCCCGAAACCCCATAGGGGACCGTCAACAAATTGAAAAAGAATGAGTATCTTTTAGATAAGCCTGTCAAAACTAATGTAGCAAAAGCGTTTAAACTGTAGATTATAATTAAGTGGCTTATTGCAATAAGGTATGTTTAATTTTATGAAGATAGCATGCATACTCGTAGAGAAATTAAGGTTTTCAACCATACTTTGCCAAGTTTTTTGCTTATTATTTGCAGAATTTTTAATGTAAAAAATTTTTTCTTTTCAGAAAACATGAAAAACATTATTGTACACAATATCCTGTAATTAGAATTAAACAATAAATGTAATATGAGGTTGAGTCTAAAGTTTTGACCCTTTTTTTATTTTAATGTTAACAACAAATATTTACAAAAATACAAAACATTAGTGAGGATAGTAACCACCATTAAGTTCGACAATCTTCTGCCAACGCTTTGGCAGTTTTTCAATGCCTACCTTGAAAAACTCTGGGCTACGTGAGTCAAGAAAGAGGTCAACCTCTTTTTTGACCTCTTCTGAAGAATTGAAAATTTCACCATTAAGGTGCAGTTGCAGATGCGAAAACAGATAGTAGTCGGAAGGTGCCATGTCCGGACTATATGGAGGATGTGGCATTAATTCCCATTCCAGCTTCTATAAGTTCCAATTCGTCCATGCGCTGACGTGTGGCCTGGCATTATCTGGTGAAACATAACCACCATGCGTCGGAACTCCTTACTTCGCTTTTCCCTAATTGCTACATCCACTTTAAGCAGCATGCTGCTGTACGACTCACTGTCGATGGTCTGGCCACTGTTTAAGTTCTCCTTGTAGATGATACCGCGACTATACCAGAAAACACAGAGGAGGATTTTTTTGTAGGTCAATGTGCGGCTGGTTACGGTCCTGACCGGTACACCTGGTTCAGACCATCTTCCTTTTCGACTGGTGTTGTCGTAATAAACCCATTTTTCATCACACGTAACAATCCGGTTCAAAAAATCACCCTTTCGGTGATATTCGAGCAAGTTTACACAAGTCCGTTTTCGTTTTTCTATGTCATTTTTTGTCAGATCGTGCGGCACCCATCGATTGAATTTGTATGTCAAACCAATGTTTTTTAATGCTCGAATTATGGTTATTTGAGGAACATTGAGTAAGATGCAAGTTCCCGTGATGTAGCATTTTGATCTTCATCGGTGGATTTCCGCAATTCGGTCTCATCAATCACAGTAGGTCGACCAGCACGTGATTCATCTTCGATGTCGAAATTCTTAATCTTAAAATTTTGATACCATCGTTTGACTGTACTAAGTGATACAATATCCTCACCTAAACGTGCACACATGTTACAGTGACATTCTGTCACTCCGGTGTTGCTACAGAACTCGTAGTAGATGATGGTTCGAAGCTGGATACGTGATAGTTCCATTTTCGAGGCTTCGTGCAGGCTACAGATGATAATTTTTCAAAGCAATAAATACACAGTGTTGTAGCACACGTCTTCTTCTTTCGAAACCAGAAAACCGTATGTAAAAATGTCTCTTAACTTGCGAACGCCAGCTGTTTTAGTAGTACTATTCTGCGAAAGGGTCAAAACTTTAGACTCAAGGTAATATATTAAATAATAATTGTATGCATATAAAATAATAATTGTGTGAATAATGAGCAGGTTTAATAATTTTTTACTGCCCATGCGTGAAAGCAAAGCAATCAAAATATAATTTGCAAAATGTGTTAGCTAAGTGTATAGAGCAGCTTTTGGGAAAATCTCAAAAACATAGCTTGAAAATTCTAAAAATTATCATCGATGGAATAAGCTTAAATTCCGTTGTTCCCAAAAAGAAGCAAAAAGATGAGGGGATTTCATCCATATATCTATTGATTAGTGTCAAAACAGCATGAATATTGCACATACTATATTTGGATACTACCCCTCATCTTTTTGCTTCCTTTTGGGAACAATGTATTTTGAGCTTATTCTGCCGACGATAATTTTCAGAATTTTCATTTTCTATGTTTTTGAGACTTTTAGAACAGTTGGTCTATACATTTAGCTAACACATTACACAAATTTATTTTGATTGCTTTCACGCAAGCACTGGACAAAATTATTTAGTAAACCTACTCATTATTCATACAATTATTATTATTATTTAATTCTGATTACAGGATGTTATGTACGATGTTGTTTGTCGTAATTTCTGAATAACATTTTTTTATGTTAAGATTAATTATAAGCAAATTATAAGCAAAAAAAAAAAAAAAAAAAAAAAAAAAAAAAAAAAGAAGCCACAATTTGGAACTGTTTTTATCAAAACCCCAATTTCTTAATGAATATACATGCTATCCTTATAAAAATGAACACACTTTATTACAATAAGCTATTTAATCATAACCCACAATTTGAACGCTTCTGCTACATTATCTTTGACAGGGTTATTCAAAAGGCGTTCGTTATTTTTCAATTTGTTGACGGGCCCCTGTGGGCTTTTCGGAAAAAACTCTTCGCTGAAATATATGACCTGAACTATTTTGTTTACATGTCTGGAGTTTCAGGATAATTCCTCATGTGTTTTTCTAGATATTTAACAAAACGTCAAAAATCGCAAGTGGCCGGTCACCTTTGGCCATATAGTGTATGAACAACGTAAATAAATGTATTGCAATTCTATTTGTAACTGTGAAGCGTTTTGTAGTTTCATATTTTTCATAAAATATTTTTAACTAGGTAAAAAGCTGAATCTATGTAAATGATTTAGAAAATAACCACATTAAAAAATATTTAGCTTCGATTGTTCCGCTGTGCGTACTGAGTGTGATCCAACAAAATATTTTGTTTGATAACCCCTTGAGGGGCAGAGCACTTCTGCTACTAAAATGGTAAAATGATTGAATGACACCGGTATTTATAAACAATTTTATATGAAACAAAGTAAAAGCTTTTCTTCGAGTATATCATATGAAACAAAAGTTGATTCTTAAAATTTGGTGTCAATTTGGCATTTGGGAATTAAAATTAAGTGGTATATAACATATACCGGTGCCCTTCAAGGAGATAAGTACCATAACTCTTTATTAATAGATGATTATACAAATTTTACATTGCATTTCCTTTAACAGGATTCGAAATTCCCGTCGGGTCAAAAAGGATTAAAGGACCAAGCCGATAAAAAATAAAAATAAAAACGGGTCGGCTGCGCCGATTAAAAAATAAATTGGCTGAAAGGTCCGATGTAAGGTGGTCTGGTGTAATAACGCCATGTAGGGTAATAACGCAGAGTGCTAATATTATGCATAATTATGAAATAATCTGGTAAATGACACCCATGTTCTCTGCGCAGAAGGGTTTTGAGTCATATAAATAGCAAAAAAACAGCTTCAAGATACTTTGTTTCATTTTTAGGTCTTATTATTTTTACAATTCTCTAAAATCAACGTTTGATCTAAAATTTGCGAGATACGTTTTCTGATGCGAAGACTATTTTTTTTATCCGGAAATACTTTGTTAATTACATAAATTTGTAGTACATTTCATGGACTTTCAAAATGTTGTTGAAGATTTTGGATATCTTCTCGAGATAATTTGTAATTTAAAATGTACAGCGCAATAACTATAATGGGGTAATAACGCCAATCCTTGGCATTAATACCTCGGTTGATTCCCTACAGTGGCCGAGCTACATCCTAAATACTGATTCAAATAAACACAGTTAAAACTGTGCAATGTTTCTAATAATTCTAATTAAGCGGTCCTTTTTAAGCAAAAAGAAGCTCACGGTCTGATATTCTTTTGCTTCATCCTTCCCCTCCCCCCCCCCCCACCACCACACCTTCATTTTTCTTACACTTTCACAAAAAATTGAACATTTTCAATAGCTTAGAATGCAATTTGTCAATTTCTAAGTTTGTAGAATTTGTATTTTTAGAATTGGGCAATCTACATACAATTATTCTATCTTATTTCATAGTTTTGTTTGAATGGCGTTATTACCCATATAGGTGGGTTAACGCCAAATAGCATGGGTCGAGAAATCACGTCATTACATTTTATGAATACATATTTGTTAATTTTTTTTTTATATAGATAGTCAATGAGTTGCTGTATCAAATCATATATTTGTTTGAAAAATACAATCTAAATCTGAGCCGTGAAAATTGGTAGAACCTTAACGTGGCGTTATTACCCCCCAGGGTACCTTAATAGACTTATGATCAATTCAAATAAATTTTAATGGATCTGGCTGGCCGATATTAAGCATGAATCTGCTCGAAGAGCCACTAACAGTTTGTTAACATAAAATTTTGTATTATCAGAGTTCGAGCCGAATACACGAAGTGCGTAGCAGAAAAATGTTTATAACATTTAAAAATACTTTAAGGTTAATTTTCTCATTTAAAAAATAATATCTTGCTTACAATAAAATATTAATCCCAAATAGCCCCTCATGACAATATTTTGTGATTTTACTGTCTTTGAAAATCTGATTGGTAGAACTTTTGTTTTTTATACCCAACCATAGGCAAAAATCTTCAAAAGTTACAATTCTTTTTTTTTTCTAATACCAATTTTCAGTTATACCAGGAAGACATGACTTATTTTTTCCGTAATTTTTGAAAATGTCTTCATGCAGAAAGTCAAAAAAGACAAAAAATATATTCCCTGTTTTTCTTTTTTGCGTATAATTAAACTGTTATTTCGGTGAGCCAGATTAAGTAAGTAATTCAAACATAGTGCAATAAACATAAAAAAAACATTAATATTCGAAAAGTATTTTATTTCCAGTCATACATATGTGTTTCTTGTCTATGAATTAATTATTTTTCACAAGAAAAGAAAAGATATATAATAATAATTCACAGCATAACTTCTTACATGCGTTACACATATTTCTTAATTAGTTGTCCTTGCTTAAGCAATTTAGAAGAAAAATACAAAATCGTTATTCGTTGTTATATTTCTGATATTACACTTGTTTTCCTTTCACAAGAATGCATTAAAAAGAATGCAAATTAATAATTCATAGAATTACTTCTTCGATAAGTTGCACATGCACATACATGTTACTTAATTGTGCTTACAGAATCAATAAACAATAAAACGTACACAGTCATTGTTTACATTATATATCATAAATTACACTTGTGCATTGAAAAATTATTTTCATAAATATACATTAAAAAGAGTGCAATATAATTCATAGAATAACTTATTCCATAAGTTGCACATATATATTGTTTAACCCATTAGTGCCTAGCGTCCCTTTTTAGGGACGCTTCAAAAGGTGCACGTAGCACTGTTTTTGACACCGATAAAAAAGAACAGAAATCTTTATTTTATTTAATTGAAACATTTTCGTAATTATTGAACTAAACTTAATTCTTTTAAAAATAGTGGTGCCAACCGAATAAAATTTACGCAAAAGGTGGTGGGCACGAATGGGTTAATCATCCTTTCTAAATCAATAGAAAAAAAAGTATACAATCATTATTTACTGCCATATATCATACATTATACTTGTATATCTATTTACGGTTTTACACAAATATACATTTAAAATTGTGCAAAGTAATAATTCATATTGTTATTTACTCTATAAGTTACACAAGTATGTTATTTAATTGCCTGTGCTCTATTAATAAAAGATAAAAAGCACACAAAAATTAGTTACTGTCATATATCAAATGTTACATTTGTCTATCAATTAATTGTCTTTTCACAAATGTGTATTAAAAAGAGGTCAAAATAATAATACGTAGAAAAACATAATCCATAAGTTGCACATATATGTTATTTAATTGTCTTTTCTCAATCAATAGAAAATATGAAGCGCACAGTGATTATTTACTGTTACATAGCATAAGCTATACTGGACCATTGACAGGTCGTTTTTCACAAATATACTTGAAAAAGAGTCCTAAATAATAATATATAGAATAACTGCACATGCATGTTATTTAATTAAAATAAAAAGTGCAGTCCTTACTGTCATTTATCATATGTTGCATTTGTCTATCGATTAATTGTTTTTCGCAAATATAAATTAAAAGGAGAGCAAGATAATGATTCAAATAATAACGTATTCTATAAGTTGATAATGCAGGGTTATACCACGCTTCAGTGAATTTCCATGTCCAAGGAATTCTTTAGCAACCGTATTTTCTTTCCGAGAATCTCTCTTTAAATAAGGCGAAATTTCGTAAGTTTAATCTAGATGTAGTTTAGTATTTAAAAAAATACTGATATTCCTTAAAGTGTGGCAACTCTGCCATATATGTTAATTCTCCTTCCTCAATCAATAGAAAATAAAAAGTACACTGTCATTATTTGCTGTCATACCGGGTGTCCCAAAAATGACTGATGGATTTTAAAATTCAATAACTTGCAAACGGTGACAGCTATTTAAAAAAAAAAACTGCAGGAGGGTTTTGTATAAAGTCAGGAGTTTTTTACCGTATTTTTTTATTTTAGTTCGCATCTCAAACAATAGGTGGCGCTGAAGGCGACTGAAGGCCAGGTGATCAGTGCTATGTGAAGCGTCGACCTGGCCTTCAATCGCCGTCAGCGCCACCTATTGTTTGAGATTCGAACTAAAATAAAAAATAACGGTAAAAAAAACTCCTGACATTATACATAACCCTCCTGCAATTTTTTTTTAAATAGCTGTCACCGTTTGCAAGTTATTGAATTTTAAAATCCATCAGTCATTTTTGGGACACCCAGTATATCATAAGCTACACTTGTCCATTGATTCATATATATATATATACAGTTGAAAATAATAATTCAAATAATAACATATAACAGAATGCAAAATAATAATTCAAATAATAACTTATTCTATAAGTTGCACATACATGTTTTTAATTGTCTTTTCTCAATCAATAGATAATAAAAAGCAATCAATCATTATTTACTGTTATTAATAATTCAAAGAATTACTTATTCCGTAAGTTGCATATGCACATACATTTTATTTAATTGTGCTAACAGAATCAATTAACAATAAAACGTACACAGTCATTGTTTAGGTTATTTATCATAAGTTACACTTGTGCATTGAATAATTATTTTCACAAACATGCATTAAAAAGGAAAGAGTGCAATATAATAATTCATAGAAAAATTTATTCCATTGATATTATTTAATTATCTTTTCTAAATCAATAGACAATAAAAGTACACAATCATTATTTACTGCCATATATCATATATTATACTTGTATATCTACTAACTGTTTTTCACAAATACACATTTAAAGTAGTACAAAATAATAATTCATATTATAGCTTAGTATATGACTTACATAATATGTTATTTAATTGTCCGTGCTCAATAAATAGAAAATAAAAAGCGCACAGAAATAAATTATTGTCATATATCAAATGTTACATTTGTGCATAAATTAATTGTTTTTTCACAAACATACATTAAAAATAGTGCAAAATAATAATGTTGAAGATATCAGTTAAATAATTAATTAAACAGAATGAGTTGAATGCTTAATTTTCTGTTATATACCGATACATTACTCACCTATTAAACCAACAATGTGAATCAACCAATTGTTTGTCAGTATATAGTAAAGAGGTATACAATATTAAATCACCGAGTGACATTTTACATACAGTGGCGGTCAAAATTTTCCTGCCAGTTAGTTTCTTTGATTTATTTAACAGAAGGTTTCAGCGAAGAAAAAGCACAATTGCTTCAAAAGGAATATGTAAATGATCACTGACCACATAATAATTTTAATTGGATACTGAAGACGCTTCATTGGAAGGGGCAGAATTCGAATTTCGCGTGTTCAAAAATTTCCGGCCACTCATCATTCCTTAGTTTTCCTCTATAGGTAAAGTGTTTTTCATAGTGCTTGTGAATGAATCAACGTGAACCACATAGTTTTAATTCAAAATTGAAAAGTTCAACAATTATCGTTCGTAAATGAGTGATTAGTTTGTCGCTAAAGATCCAATTTTTCTCGAAATATTGCGGCAAAGTTATCGATCGGTAAATCGACTGTGAACGATATTTAAAAATTACATAAAGATGGCCATGGTCTTCAGGACTTTCTGAGATCCGGGAGACACTGGAAAATAACTATTATTGTGCACAGATTTATCAGGAGAAAAACAATCGGTATCCCGCATAAAAATTCCTTTGCAGTATCCCGCGATTTACGGAATGATAATATTGCTGAAATAAGTCGGTCTACCGTGTCAAGATGCTGACGTGATGCAAAACTTTATGGAAGAGTCTGTATTCAAAAATTTTTCGTAGGTAAAAAATTATCAACGCACCCGACTGACGTTTTTGAAAAAACACAAAGTCTGGTCAAGTGGAAACTGGACAAAAGTGCGATTTTTCCATCAATAGAATTTCAAACTTTTTAGGAGTGATTGCAGACACTATGTCCGATGACTTAACAGTAAAAGATATGATTGGATCTATGTTATTCCTATAATGAAGCATGGCAGACGACACGTTATGCTGTGGAGAGTATTTTCTTAAAAAAGTGTCGGTCTGTTATTTGAAATCCACGGAAATATGAGTAATTCAATGTATAAGGACATCTTGCAGATTATTTGCTGCCTTATAAGAGGAAAAATTGTGGTCGCAACTGTTTATTTTAACATGATAATCTCTTAAAGAATGAATGCAAGCCTCGACACGCAATGGCTTTCGCACAAAACAGTTTCGCTTTTGAAATGGCCAGTCCAAATGTTCGATATGAATCCAATAAAAAATCGTTGAAAAGAAGTTGGCAAATGCGTGCGGAACCATAAATATTCCAACTTAGTCGAAATTTCCAAAAAATTGAGAGAAATTTGGGAGAACGTACCATAGACGATCTTTAACAGTTGATTGTATAAATGTTACGTTGGTGCAGCGTAGTACTTATTACTAAAGGTATGATGATAAAATACTAATTGTAAATGTTATTGATCACTGTAAGTTTCTTGTACAATACCATTTTTTTCTAAACTTCCGAAGGTGGCCGGAAACTTTTCAGAACATCCGTTTTCCTTTGTACTTAATTTTGTCAAATAAATTTATTGATATTTTTATGTTATTCCATAAATAAGTTCCTATATATTATGTCAATAAAATGTATAAGTATCACTTTGAAATTCCTCTTCATATGAGTACACTTACAAATTAACTTAAAATTTTTTGCTGGTCGGAAACTTTTGACCGCCACTGCACATATATATATTAAGTGCCTTACTTAATTAGTAGAATATAAAACACATAAAACTTTAATTCACTGTAAATGTCTATTAATTAAAAATTTTCATAAATATTTACTAAAGAAATTGCATAAAATATTAATTCACCAAAAAGTTAAAAAATAAATTGAACAAGATATCGATTTATCAGTTGTTCATCATACACAGAACCATGATATATATCATCATATATGTCAATCATACATTATAAAATATACAGTGAATAAATTTCATAATCATGTTTACAAATACGTAAAAAAAAAAAAAATGCGTTTATGTATATAGTAGATACAGGTTATTTGGGGCTGATTGATTCGATGCGATTATCATAATAAATCGGAGGTCACCATTATTGGAAGTAAATTTAATGGTATTTTTCCTTTTTGGTTCTTAATATTTTGTCAAAATTAAACATTTGCCCGTATTAAACAGTGTCGCAAATAACGAGAATCTACTGTATTTATAAAGTCCATTTCAAAAAGAACATATTTTTAACTATGTGTAAAAGAAACAACTTTATTTTAAGAAATAATTAAAATAAAGCTCAACACTAGTTCCACGATAATTAAGAGAATAGCCGACTATATAAGTTACAAATATCGACTAATTAATTGTCTTTGCACAGTTAACGGAAATAACACAAATAAATAATTTACAGTTATATACCACAAGTTACACTTATGCATCAATTTTTTGTTTGTCACATAAAATGTATTGAGATATCTAATAATAAGTCACGCAGCGACTTTTTACATATTCTATACATATATATTGATTAACCTTATCAGGGGCAAAGAACTTTTGCAGCTAAAATGTTAAAATGATGAATGGCATCGGTATTTATATAAACATTTGAATGAAAATAAGTAAAAGCTGTACATGGTATAAAGCAAAATGTAATTTATAAATTCTGGTGCAAATGTGGGACTTAAAAATTAAGTGGTATATATAGTATACCTGTGACCTTCAAGGGATTAATTGTATACATAATCAATAAAAAAAATATAAAATATAAAACTCTGATTTACTAACTTTAAATACATGTTGCAAAGATCTTTGATTTTTTTTTTTTTTAATCACAAATATCTACTAAAGAAAAGATGTAATAGGATGATTTACAAATAAACTTAAAAATTAAATTAGGCAAGATATCTCTTTATCGACTGTCCATCATAAGTAAAATGTACATTGAATAAATTTAATCTATCATTGCAACTGATATAAATGTAAAAAAGAAATTGCATTCATGTATACAGCAATTACAGTAGATACCGGTTAATTGGGGCACATTGATTCCGTACGATTGTCATAATAAAGCGGCGGTCACAATTACAAGGCTGCCACAGGTGACTATTTTAAAAAATATATTTTGTAGAAAATTTCTCTTCCAAATGTTGGCAAAAAGTAAGTAAAAGATTGTTGTTTTAAAAAAGCGCTGTGTAATAGAATAAAAAAAATAGTCGCCTGTGGCAGCCCTGCAATTATCTGAAGTAAAGTTAATGCAGGGTTCGCACGCCTCTTGGAATTTTCCGACCAGAAAATTCTTCATTACCAGTATTTTCTTATAGAAAATCCCTGATTAAATAAGGTGGAATTGCGTACATTTTAACCTAGATTTATTTTTCTAGTAACAAATACCGATATATCTCCTGGAAAATTTCATGAAGCGTGAAAAACCTGATTGAATGGTAGTTATCTGTTTTGGTTGTTTATATTTTGTCCCAATTAAACGGAAGCACGGATTATGCAGTGTCCCAAATAACGAGAATATACTGTGTGTATAAAGTAATCTGTACTACGAGAATATACTGTATATATAAAATAAATAAGATCACATTATTAACTATTTGTAAAAACAACTCTGCAACAGCAACTTTATTTTTAGTAATAAGTAAAATAAGTTTATTATGACGACATTTTTTTCATAAATTGTTGAATTTAAACATTTTCATAAGATATAATATTTATAAAAAAATTAAATTGCTCAACTAGTCTGCATATTAGAGCGAATTATTTAAGAAACCATCACCTAAACATTAAAAAGTGTTTAAAAAATAATTTAGAATAATATGATATGTAAAAGTTTTCTCTCAAAGCTATAAAATTTCAAAAGTTTCCACTTCTGAAATAGCATAACTTTTATTAAACACGATTTTTTTTTTAAAGAAGAAAAAGAAGAAAAACAAAAACAGAATCCTATCATATTATTATCTATGTGTGAAATCAACTGCATAGCAACTTTATTGTAACCCTTTGAGCTCTGGTGGGCAAATTTCTTTTAAATTCCAAATGTCCCATTAACACCAGTATTTTGCAAAGAAAAAATTTGGTTTATCATATATACGGAAAAATGCTTTAAACTCTTAAAAAAAATTGGTCGAATATTGCGGTGCCATTGTGACAATTCGGTATTAACCCTTTCCGGCGCAGTGTTACCATTCCGGCAACACCTTATTTTAATTCGAAACATACAAACGGCACCAATAATATTTTAGTCAAATTTTACTTTTACAATGACAGCTTAAATCAGGGAATTCTTAATTTCTAAAAAAGTCTTTTGTAAATTCAGGTGTCAGTCAACAATTTCTCATTTTACGAACATAACTTGTCTGCGCCGGAAAGGGTTAAAATTAACCCTTTGAGCTCTGGGGTGTAAATTTCTTCAAAATTCCAAATGTAACATTGGCACCAGTATTTTGCAAAGAAAAAAATGGTTATTGATAACACGAAAAAAAATTCATTAAACTTTTTCAAATAAATTTGGTAGAATTTTCTGGTGCAATTGTGACATTTCGGAATTAAAATTATGTGGTAGAAAATTCTACCATCAGAGCTCAAGAGGCTAAGTAGTAGAAAAGTCAATCATCAGTGCTCAAAGAGTTAATCCTTTCTGGCACAGTGGTCCCACTCCGGACACTCCTAATTTTAATTTCTAACTTGCAAACGGCACCAAGAATATTTTTTAAATTTTTTGCTTTTACAATGAAAGCTTCAATTAAGGAGTTTTTTTTTTCTAAAAAAGTTGTTTGTACATTCCGGTGTCAGTCAATAATTTCTCTTTTTGCGAACAGAACGTGACTGTGCCAGAGAGGGTTAAGAAATAACTAAAATAAGTTCAACATCAGCTGCACGACAATCATCTTCACAGTTTTCATAAACTGTTGAATTTACATACATTCATTGAGATACAGTGAAGGAAAATTTTAAGTTAATCAACTTCTGCATATTAAAGCAAATTATTTATGAAAAGATATAATACGGTATATACAAATAAGACTAAATGAGAATAAAATATAATGTACCATAAGGTCAAAAACAAAAAAGTTAGACACTGAACAAAATTCTTTTTGGGATAAAATAATTTGCGAAAATCATAAAAGATAAAACTTGATCATTTTTCAAAATAATAGAACTTTTTTAAAATATAATATATTTTCTTATATTTGTCTCCTTACATTAAATCGTGCTTGACATATATTTTTACGAAATGGTCTTATCGTTTCATGTTTTGTAATTGGTGTTTACTGTCGTTAAATTTATATTTCTGAATATTTTTATGTACATAATTTTTTTCTACATATTAAAACTTCACTTTCTCTGTTCATATGAATAATTTCTAATCTAATTTACCTGCTTTAGTAGCATATTAAATGTCTTGTATATAGCCAAGGTGGCGAGTAGTCAGGGAAAAACACAGACAAAAAAAAAAAAAAAAAAAGCTGAAACTACCAGTATTTTCTTATAGAAAGTACTTCAAATAAAATGTAATGGGACTAATGAAAGCGAATTTCTCTTTAAAAAAAAATACTGGTATTTAATACTTTTTTTGACTGTGTTTTTCCCTGGTCACTCGCCAGTCAAATAGCGTTAAAAAAGACGGACCCAAGCCCGCAGCGTGAGAAAATTTTCATGCAAATATTCTTTTTTTTTTTTTCTTTTTTTTTACTTTTAGTACATATTACTTTTTTAGAAAGTCAAAACTATCAAAAATTGATCCTTGAAATGTTTAATTATATTACTATTGGCAACACACAAAAAGTTGTTTTCTTGTAATATGACTAGACCTTCAGTTTAAATTACTTTTCTAAAAAATCAAAACCACAGAAATTGATCCTTAAAATGTTTAATTATATTACTATTGACAATGCACAAAACATTGTTTTCATGAAATATGACTATACCTTCAGTTTAAATTACTTTTCTAAAAAATCAAAACCATAGAAATTGATCCTTAAAATACTACATTACTATTGGCAACACACAAAAAGTTGTGTTCATTAAATACGAATACCATTTTAACTTTGTAGAAAAACTTTACTTTTGAAAAAAAAATTAATTCAAAAATTAATTTTTTCTTGAGTTTGTAGTATTAATTATATCAAAAAGAATTTTTTTTAATTTATTTTACATAATATATTTTCCAGTACTGAGTCCCACTGAGTGACCGTTATGCATTATAAAAACTGCATTTGTAATGTAAAGCCAAAAACTATGAAATACATAGAAGTTTTTAATAGATTTATATGAAATTGCAAAACTAATAATATTTAATTCTAAATTCAATTCCATACGTAAATAAATCAATAAATTCTAATAAAAGTAGGATATTTATGGGAGATATTTTCTTCGCGCTCTAAATCCCGTATATTTACATTTTCTTACATTAATTTACAATTTGTTTTTACAGTGTTTATATTCATCAGAAATATTTTTAATGAAACACAATATTTTTTAAAGATAATAAGATTTTATATTGAACATTTTAAGATGAAACGATACTATTAGAGTAATGATGACTTTATAGTGTAAGTATTAGCAACAAAACGCCAATTTTTCAAAAATATCGATTTATCTTGGAAATATTAGGCAATTAATGATAAAGAATTTCTTTCTAATATTGATATAATATAACTGGTATGCAACTTAGTTCCTTATACAAAATTGTTTGCCGTGACAAGCATAATCAGTGCTATAAGTTTGTCCCCATAGCTTAGAAACGCATTGTATTTTTTCCTCTATTTACTATAAATTTAAAGCTAAGGATTCCTCAATTAAGCTTTTTGCGTGAAAACAGAATTAATTTTAACAATTCTCATATTAAACTAATATAATTCCAAATAATTCCATAATATAGCTATTTTCGTAGTAAACAAACTTAAAACTGTTACTCTTTTCAGTTGCATCCTTCAATACATAGATTTTCTCACGGTAAACTATTATTAACTTCTGTACGGAGAATAATATATATTGATTTCGGAAATTTTATTTACAGATTTACTTAACCTTTTATGATTTAAAAAAATGAAGTTTAAACAAAGAATTTATAAATTAATTTTGCCAATATTGGAGTAATAATTTCAAATTGTAAACACTACGATGATGAAGTAATATTTCATGACAATTTTGATTAAGATATAGCTAAATCATAAAAATATTGGTCCAATATTATTCTGTTATTGTTATAAGCACCACATAAAAATTATCTTAAGAAAAATAGTAAAAATATTTTATCTTACCATTTTTTTGCCACTTTCTTTCTTACCATTCTCACACGTAAGTAAAAAGAACTGTTTCGTGAGTAATTCGATAATAAGCTTATAAGATCAAAATGGTGTCGGGCAAGTGAAACATACTTGCCAAAAAATTCCCCTGTACCTTCAAATTTTTTTTTTGAAATTCCATCGTTGTCGATTAAATAAATTTTGTAGCTGATTCGGAGGCGTTTTTCATAGATCATAACTTTGTTACGTTTTGTCTTTCCCCATAGTGTAATAGTAGCATTTTCCGTATTAGTATGTATCATTAGCTGCCAGTTAATGTCTGCAAAGTTGAATGAAGGACTAAAGATTCTATTTGAGACATGAAATCTTTTCTTGAAGACATTTATCGCCCAACAGTAACGGGTTCCGAAACGTTTATCAAAACTTGCAGTCATGTGTCCAGTAACTGGTTGAAATTTTGGATTTAGTAAGGCTGGCGATTTGTTATCAAGTTCCATTTTTTTCAGTGTAGAGCAGCTCATATTTTAATAAAATGCTTATATATATAAAATAAATTCAGAAATAAAATTCTGTTTAATATTATTGAAATTATAAACGCAATTCTAATTACTAAACTAAATTAAAATTATAAAAATCACAGTTCAGACAAAATTCAATCTATAATCTAAGAATATCCTGATCGATGAAAATTTCAGCAACGTAAGCAATATTATCTTTTCAACCTTTTCATTTCTCGAAACACAAATTCCACATCTCTATAAAATCACATCTATCAAATTAGAGAAAACTATCTTCTAAAAAAAGAAAAAAGAATAATTCTGAAAAAAAAAAAAAAAAAAAATTATTTGTATTTTCAATTAAATATTAAAGTATATTTTTGTAGTAGTAGAAATTTTTGTATTTCAGTAAAACGTCTTCTAAGTCCCACAATAGCACTCCTTATACTATTATTCCATTAATACTATAATTCATTTAAGAAAAAATATGATACCTTTTTTTCGAAAATACTCTAGCAATCGTTATTCAATTTTGGCACAGCTGCAGAAGGACATCCAAATATTCAAAATCAAAAGGTTTTCTGCAAACTAAAATTGTTTATTTATCAATCTCAATATCATTTAAATGTTTGAAAATGTCCCATAACAAAAAATAAATAAATAAATAAATAAATAAAATAAAATACTTAATACTATTCCTTTCAGAATATCACAGTACTTTATTTACTTTTCTCTAAAATTCTCTAAAAAATTAACTCTTTTTTTTTATATTAGCTGTCGGTCATAGGTTCAAGAGAGCAATGAATCGCGTTTAACGGATCTTCTCCAAACTCACATTTAAAATTGGTTATTCATCGGTGACGACTTTTAATTGAATGCTTTCAGATTCACAAGAAGTCTATATACTATTCAAACTTTTTGAGTGAGTCCTCAAACGAGGAATCAAGAAAAAGGACAAATATGCACTCCACATTTAATGAAAATTCAGCAAGCATGTATCTAATATTGTTTATTCTTCAATGTCGATATTCTTTCAAATTCACCAAAAAAGGTATTTCAACATCTTGAAAGATTTCTAAACAGAAATATCCAAATTCAAAGGATCTTCTGCAAAATACATATCTGCAATCACTTATTCACCAAATTCAATTTTCATACCGATGCTTTCAAATTACAAGAAAACCATATGATAAAAAATCCATAATAGTATAATTCATAAAATATCTCAGGTTTTTATTTTTTTTTTATTTTTTTTATTTTTTTTTTTTTTATCAAATTCAACAACTTTTGAATTTTTAGCTTCTTGGAAAAGGTGCAAGACAAGAAGTAAGTATTCAAATTGAACGAATCTTCTACAAACACATATTTAAAATTATCCAAAGTAGATTTTCAAAGTCATTCAAATATTTACAGATTCACAATGAAGTTTTATATTCAAGCATCTTCAGTGAGCTTTCGAATTTGAGATTAGGAAAACAGTCATTTATAAATCAATAAAATTTATCACATAAAAATCCTTCAACGAATATTCTGCAAAAGCATATTTACAATTGCTTCTTCGTCAACGTTGACTTTCATTCAAATATTTTGAGTTTCAAAGAAGTCTATCTACTATTCAAAAGTCTTGAAGAATTCTCAAACACGAGGTTAGAACAAATGATACTTCTTGAGCTAAACGTTAGTGATATTTCATTCAATCGATGAAAAAGATAGCACAGAATAAAAGAAATACATAGTAATAAAAGAAATATCAATCGCGCAGAAAATATTTGCAGTCGAAACCACCACTTCTCATGCATACAAGTGTCTCTTTTCTCTAAGAGAAATTTTTAAAGAATGAAATCTAGAATTTAAAAAAGAAAAAAAAAAATCAACGCTGCCAAAAATAAAACGAAAAAACGAGTTTTTCACGTTTTTACGCAATCACACACACACAAAATAAAATAAATTATTTTCAAAGACAATCTAAATATATATAAAATAAAAACAAATAATTTCGCTTTTCGATTCATTTTCAGTTTAAATAAATTGAAACTGTCCTTCTGTTTTTCAAAAATAAAAATTCTATAGCTCATCATGATTTCAACTTCTTAAAAAAAGTTAGAGGAAAAGTCGAAATGAATAACTGTTGTTTTTATTATCTGGACTCAGTTTAATGATGTGTGATTCTCAAATATACCAACGGTAAACATCCTACACAGGAAATTGTTTTTTTACATAAAGAAAACAATACCATTTGTATGATCCGCATTCTATAAATAACAAAAAATAAACTAATGGTAGCATTCTTACTACATTAGAAAATCTTCCTTTTGATTGCACTACTTTTTTTTTTATAATATATAAGAAAAAGAGAAAAGAGAACTTCCTGAGAAAATTAGTTACTGCCGACAAAAGAATCTGTTTATTCAATGGCGCAGCAAAAGAGGGAAGGGAGAACATAGCGGTTAGAAAAATAAAACAATTCCCAAACCAATTTAAAACAGGTAAACCAAATAAAACGTAGGCTGGAGGGGGGGAAATGAGAGAGCGAATATCGCTTCAATCACCAATTTGTCCAAGAAGCGTACGGAATAAACCATTCACCTGAAAATTATGCCTTCTTCTAAATGTTTAAATTCAACGCACTACTCGCCGGTGTGGTTGGGGGGTTTTAATTCAAATTCTAATTCACCAGTAACATTTTATTTAGTTTGTGAAAACTTGGAAATTTTTCGTCAAATTTTATGCTCACCAAGTATCATGATCATTGGAAAGGGAAGTACGGAGCTTCTGCCCATCCGTGGATTTTTAAATGTTATTAGTTAAATTGTTCTTGATTTCTAAATTTTTCCGTTGATTTAAAAAACAATAACATTTTTTCTACTTAGGATAATTAAACCTCCAATGAAAAAGAAAGTTAAAAAAATGTGTGTCGGGGGGGGGGGGGGGCTTATTTGATTCTCTTCCGCAACATTATTATTTTGTCATTTTAATGTTAATGTAAGCTGATACCTTACCTAATAATCATTACTTCTTAGTTATTTGATAAAAAAAATCTAAATTTGGCTTACGAAAAAATTTTTAATGCAGCATTTTTGTTATTTAATCAAATGTTGAAATAGAAATGTCGGCAAAAATGTTTTACTAATGAAAATGTTGGCTAAAAAATATAAGGAAATAAGTTGAAAACTGCTGCGAATAAATACGAAGAGATAAAAAAATTTTAAACACACCATGAAAAATATTTAAATTTGCAAGGTCTTTCGAAAGAACTTAGTTTGAGGAAAGAAGACGTGTATCTACCTTAAAAGCAGCGGCACGACTCCAGGAACACGGTGTCGTGCCACTGCTTCATGGTAAATGCACGTCTTATGCGTCTGACGAAGAAATACTCAGTTCTTTCGAAAGGCGTAGCGAATTTAAATATATTTCTGGTGTGTTTAAGATGCTTTTATCGCGTCATTAAAAAAAAGAAACAAAAACGAAATGAATTATATTTATTTACTGAAGTATCACTATAATTAAAAATTATTTTAAACGGAGTGTTCAGGGTGACAGCTCTACATAACATAAAAAAAATAGTTTATTATTTTAAGTGCCCCCCTTCCCCTCACAAAAAGCCCGTTAACTTTTTATATCACATTTTATGGTGATATGTTTAAAAATTCTTGTATAACTGACTATAACAAAAAAGTCTTATTTTAATAAATATAATGTCTGTATTCTCCATATCTTCTGAAATTTATCGATGTATCTTTCTTTTCTGTTAGATAAAACATTTTTAAAATACACAATTTACTTCAAGTTCTAATATCTTATTTATAACTCACTGTCTTCACTTAGATCTGAAAACTTAGAGTTAAAAAAATAATTACATATTTTAAAAAAATTTTGTCAAATAAAAGAGAAACTTCCTTCAATAACAGCATACAGGACATGAAGGTAAAAATTTCATTTACCTTCAATTTCTGTATGCTTTCTTTTCTGTTGCTTTTATTTTCTAATTCAGAGGAGAAATCTGAAAAATAAGTATGTATTCCAATCTCATAGGTTTCGCATAAGAGGGTGATGTGTGTTATTTAAAATGTGTGTTTTTTTTATAAGCTTTTTTTTTTACTTATAACTGTTGTATATATGTTTTCCTAATTAAAAAATTGTATTAAAATTTTAACTCATTTCCAAATATGAAATTGAGGTTCAATTCACATACTTATTTATATCCAATGACAATATAATATTAATACGATTTTAAGTGCGTATCACTATTTATTTATTTTATAGGACTACACTAAATTATATTAGTTTAAATAATCTACTATAATTTTAAATAAGTATCATTTTTTACCGAATTGTGACTGCTGCATTTCATAATTTAATAGAACAATTTTTTTTTTTTTTTTTTTTTTTTTTTTTTTTTTTTTTTTTTTTTTTTTTTTTTAAGTACAAGTTGCATATTTTGCTTTAATTTGTAAACATCAATATAAATTTCAAAATAACATTGAAAAAATTATTTTACTCTTAATGTTTAATGTTAAATTTTATGTGTGACGTTTGTTTTTATTTCCTGTAAATTTGTGACTGACCCCTATTTTGCAGCAAAAAAGATGCTTTAACACTAGAACCGCGGAGACGGGTCATTTTGACCCGGACTCAGTGAAAAGATGCCGATTCGAACCAGATAAGTTTTTAAAATAATTTACATATAAGCAGCGCAATAATTATTTAAAATAAATAAGTTGAATAAATTTAAGTAAAAATTCTGATGTGAATTATGTTTATAAACATTGGGTAAAATTTCCCGCGGTTCTAGTGTTAACTTTAAACAGCTATTACTCGGTCAGTTTTAATCGCAGAGGAATAGGATTTTTTTTTTCTTACTTGTTAGAGTAGTGGTAAAAAATTACTAAATATCACTTATAGGACCGGGGAACTGTATAAAAATTATAATATTTTTTTAATTTTTTTAATAAAAAAATTTTTGGACCTATATCGCTTAAAAATACTTCTGTGCCTTTTTTAAAGCATTTTTTCAATTGGAACTATATGTTTATGACTAACGGTTTAGAAATTAGTAATTGGCCACCGTTGAGAGTGGACAACCAGTATATTTTCTTTTATTATTTATCCATCATACGTAGTATAGGGTAAGTCTTACAATTGTTTTGAAAATCGAAAAAAAAATTCTGGCGGATTTACACCTTTCCGAAAAACATGAATCGAAAAAAAATTGCCGTCCGTCTGTCTGTGCGTTTGTATGTGCGTTTGCCCGCGTTTGTCCGTCGGTGTGTCTGTAAACACTCTTATTTCCCGAACAAATCAAGACAGAGATTTGAAATTCGGTGTGTGCTTAAAATGCAATGATGCAAAAAAGCCTATTTAATATCAATAACCCCGATTATACAAAACTATTTTTTTTCGGACTCTCGAAATATTCGTTCTGGTGATAAAGTATACAGGGTGAGTCATAAATATCTAAACAATAGGCTATCTCCTTAAATATTGCATCTAGACCCATACTTCCAATTACAAAAACTAATTAAAAAAGGTGAAATTTCTGATAACATAAGTTGCAACTCCATGGGGAGTCTATTTGAAAAAATACGAAAATTAAATTTTTATACGGCCCCCGTAGAGCAAAATTCCCAATTAGGAAGTTATTCCTTATCCATTCCTAAATTGAACAAAAAAAATTTCATCTCCGTATCTGAAAATCTGACAGAGATATTCTGACAGAGATAATCCAAAATTCTCAAAAATTCGTGACTTACACCTGTTGTATTTTCGGACTCTAAACTTCGAAACTCCATGGCACACGAACGTTTTGCAAGCTGCGTGAACTAATGACTTTCTTTGTATTCTTTTTTTAGTTATGTTTTTTGTTGTTCTATGATTGTTCTGAGAAAACGAGAACGAGGCGTACATTTTGTACGCATTATAAATTGAGATGTAAACGAAAAGAAATATTGTTCATGTAATATACACTATATTGCCATTGATTATGGGACACTTGCGATTTTAGACATTTTACTAAATATCTAGAAAAATACATGAGGAATCATCTCGAAACTCTTAGTGTATAAATATAATAGAATAAGTCATACATCTCCGTGAAGATTTTTTCCCGATACTCCAAAGAAGACCGTCAACAAATTAAAAAAGAATGAATATCTTTTGAATAACCCTGTCAAAACTAATGTAGCAAAAGCGCTCAAACTCTAGATTGTGATTGAATGCCTTATTGTAATAAGCCTTGTTCATTTTTATGCAAATAGCATGCATACTCGCAGAGTAATTAAGGTTTTTATAAAAATGATCCCAAAATTTTCCAAGTTTTTTCCTTATAATTTTCAGAGTTCTTAATATAAAATATTTTTTTTTTCAGAAAATATGACAAACAACATTGCACACAGTACCCTGTAATCAGAAATAAAAAATAATGAAAATTGTATATAAAATGAGTTGGTTTACTAAATAATTTTTTACTGCGCATGCGTCAACGATATCAAAATTTCATTTGCATATTATGTTAGCTAAATGTATAGAGCAACTTTTGTGAAAGTCACAAAATCATAACTTGAAAATTCCGACAATAATCGTCAATTGAATAAGTCGAAAATTCGTTATTCTCAAAATGAAGCAAAAACAAGAGGGGTTGTATCCATATATTCATTGATTAGTGTCAATATAGAATACACAATATGGGATGTACTACTGCATTTGGATAAAATCCCTCATTTTTTTGCTTCATTTTGGAAACAACGGATTTTGTCCTTTTTCTATAGACGATTACTTTCAGAATTTTCAAGCTATAATTTTGAGACTTTTACAAAAGCTGCTCTATACATTTAGCTAACATAATATGCAAATGAAATTTTGATATCTTTGACGCATGCACAGTAAAAATTTATATAGTAAACCTACTCATTTTTCATACAATTTTTATTATTTTTTAATTCTGATTACAGGGTACTGTGTGCAATGTTGTTTGTCATATTTTCTGAAAAAAATATTATTTTATATTAAGAACTCTGAAAATTATAATGAAAAAACTTGGACAAATTTGGGACCATTTTTATAAAAACCTTAATTACTCTGCGAGTGTGCATGCTATTTGCATAAAAATGAACACAGTGTATTACAATAAGGCATTCAATCATAATCTAGAGTTTGAGCACTTTTGCTACATTAGTTTTGACAGGGTTATTCAAAAGATATTCATTCTTTTTTAATTTGTTGACGGTCCCCTATGGCGTTTCGGTAAAAAATCTTCACGGAGATGTATGACGTATACTATTATAATTATACACTAAGAGTTTCGAGATGATTCCTCATGTATTTTTCTAGATATATAGTAAAATGTCTAAAATCGCAAGTGTCCCATAATCAATGGCAATATAGTGTATATTTGTGTTCGTCCTGTAAATTAAATGTTATAGTTTCGTCCAAAGGAATGTTTTATTGAAGAATATACTTTATTCAGAAGAGATACACCAAGTAAAAGCGAATAACCTACACCGAGGTAAGAGATTTTAGATTGATAAAGATTCTAGTATTTATGACGAAACATTTTATGGTGCCCATACGTCGCGCTTTTATTTGGTTTAAATATTATTATTTGATAAGTATTTATTTCTTTTGAGAATATTAAAATGGAAACCTTAGATGCTTTCAAATTAAAACGGAAAAGTATTAAGACTGGCGCAACGAAGCTTATGAATAATATCAATGATGTATTTCAAAATCACGATAGTACGATTGATATGCTTTGGATAGAAGAATCGTCTGCGCAAATTACTGATAAAGAAAATCAGTTTCTTGAATTGTGTAAATGTATTGAAGCAGAAATAACAGATTTAAAAAGTTTAGAGTCAGATTGAATCAAACCAAGAGTATAGGGGAAAATTTATTTCCGTAAAAACTAAATTGAATCGGAAAATGAAAGATTTACAGAAAATAGAAAGTAATGTCCCTTTAAATTTGGCTGCTGCTTCTAGTAATATGAACAATTTGCCTCTGATGGCTGAACATAGAATTCGTGTTAACCTGCCTAAGCTGAACATTGAGAAATTTGATGGTAATTTAGAAAATTGGCAAGAATTTTATAGTCAGTTTAAATCAGCTATTCATGACAACGATGAAATAAGTAAAATAGATAAATTTACATATTTGAAAAGTCTCCTAAAATCATCGGCGCAAACTGCTATTCAAGGATTATCGATTTCTGAAGAAAATTATGATATCGCTGTTAATATTTTAGAGAACCGCTACGGAAAAAAGGAAATATTAATCAGATCTCACATTAACAAGTTATTAAATTTGCCACATGTCTGTAATTCGTCTAGTTTGAAAGAACTGCGCAATTTGTATGATACTTGCGAAATACATATTCGCAGTTTAAAATCATTGGGAATCGAATTAGAAAGTTATGGAAGTTTATTATTTCCTATAATGACAAAGTTATTACCGAGTAATTTAATGTTGAGTTATAATAGAGAAAATAAAAATGAAACAGAATCATGGACTGTTTTAAAGCTGTTAGATTATTTAAGAGCGGAAATAGAAACAAGAGAACGTACATTTTCTTTTCGCAAGACAGAATCAGATGAAAACAAAAGATTTGAAAACAAAGTAGTCGTAAAAAAAGAATTTTCAGATACAGATTTTGTTAACAGCAAATCATTTAAGCACAGAATGCCTACGACAGCTACTTTGAATGCAAACGTTGAAAATAAATGCATATTTTTTTAGAATGCCATGATATACAGTGTCTCACATAAGTGATGGGAAACTTGTGCTTTACAAAAGGAAACTAATCAAATAAATAAAAAAAACATGTACACATTTTTTGTGGGTGTGTTTCATACTTAAATTTAGTAAAGATTATTACATAACATACATTTTGTCAAAATATTAAAATATTAATTTAATAAAAATACAAATGTTTAGAACGGAGCAAAAAATAGCTCACATAAGTGATGGGACACCATTATATATGCAACAAAAATCGTCTGAAATAAGCAATAAAAATATTTTTTGGGGTTTTATTTTTACTTAAAAGCAAATTGGCAATATTTCTGTCTGCAGTATTTCTCTCCAGTTTGTTTTGGAATTTTTGTGTTTTTTAGCTCTGTGTAACCATGAATGCTAAACGAAAAGAAACTTCGCCTGAAATTCGAAAATTAGTTATTAATTTGCATATTGAACGTGGAAAATCTATTAGAAAAACTGCTGAAACAGTTAACTTGAGTCGTTCAACAGTTTTTAGTATCATTAAACGATGTAAAAAGAATCATATGATTCAGGATAAAAGAAGACCTGGCCGACCATCAAAGCTATCCAATGGAATAAAGCGAATTATCGTTCGAAATATTAAAAATATCCAAGAAATAGTGCTTCAAAAGTTGCTGCTGATTTACAAGCGTTATATGGAATAATTGTTAATCCTGAGACTATTAGAAGGGTAATTCGATCTGCTGGATATCACGGTAGAGTAGCCAGGAAAAAATTCTTCGTAAGTGAAAAGAATAGAAAACTCAGACTAGCTTTCGCAAAATCCAACATAAATAAGAATTCTGATTACTGGAATAAAGTTATATTTGCTGATGAGAGTAAATTTAATATATTTGGTTCTGACGGTAGAATCTTGGTGTGGAGAAAACCCAGGGAAGAATTTCGCAAACAGAACTTGGTACCAACAGTAAAACATGATGGAAGAGGAGTTATGGTATGGAGGTGTATGTCGTCCGCTGGAGTTGGTAATCTTGTTTTTATTGACAGTATAATGGATCAGTACAAGTATATTGATATTTTAAAGCAAAATTTGAAATCTTCAGCACGAAAATTGAACCTTCATAACGATTTTAAATTCTACCAGGACAATGACCCCAAGCACACTGCTCTGAACGTTAGACTCTGGCTACTATATAACTGTCCTGAAATAATAAAAACACCACCACAATCTCCAGACTTAAATCCCATAGAGAATATTTGGCAAGAATTGGAATCAAGAATTCGCAAACACACCATTTCTTCAAAACAACAACTAAAATCGGTGCTTCAAGAAGAATGGGTAAAATCACTCCAGAAACCACAAAAAATTAGTCGAATCCATCCCAAAAAGATTAAACCATGTTTTAAAAGTAAAAGGAAATGCGACAAAATATTAAAACCTTTTAAAAAGTAAAATTTTTGGATAAATATTTGATGGAAAAGTAAGTGTCCCATCACTTATGTGAGCCATTTTTTGCTCCGTTCTGAACATTTGTATTTTTACTAAATTAATATTTTAATATTTTGACAAAATGTATGTTATGTAATAATTGTTACTAACTTTAAATATGAAACACACCCAAAAAACTTTTGCACATGTTTGTTTATTTATTTTATTGCAGTTTCTTTTTATAAAGCACAAGTGTCCCATCACTTTTGTGAGACACTGTAGAAACTTGTTCTAAAACTATAGAGGAGAAGAAAAATATTATAAAGAGTCAAGCAAGATGCTTTTTCACCTAGTTAAATATTGCAAGTCTAAAAATTGATGCAAATTTTGTTTTCGGAGACATAATTCAGTAATTTGTGAAGAAAAGGTGGAAAAGGAGAAATAAGCGATACATTAGTTTCATCAATTCAAAATGCTAATTTAACACGAGATATTTATTTGCAAACCGCTACTGCATTAGCTATTGGAAAACAACATAAGTCGAAATTACGTTTATTATATGACTTAGGATCGCAGAGGTCATTTATATTGAGTAGCGTTGCAGAAAAGTTAGGCTTACAAGAAGTGGGTGAGGAAGATGTTACGATTCACGCTTTTGGTTCGAAAGACGCGATAAATCAGAAATGCAAGCGATACAGAATTATTTTGAAAAATCCCGAAGTGAAAAATAAAGGTATTACAATTGAAGTGTTAGAGACACCAGAAATTAGTGAAGCTTTACTTGCCATACCCGAGAAGAAAATTCGAGATTTTGTATTCAGAAGTAAATTGCAATTAGCTGATAGAATATATGGCGATTCAAAATATTTTCGACTATCAATTTTAATCGGAAGTGATTATTATTGGAAAATGGTAACAGGGAAGATTCGTAGACTTTCGAATGATCTTTTACTTTCGGAAACAATTTTAGGGTGGACTGTTAATGGTTCTACTGCATCTAATGATGCTAATATTTTACAAACTTCGATTAGTGTTATGAAAACAGTTTCGGAGCATGTTCAGTTGGAGAGAAATGCAGATGTAAATGATACTTTAAAAGCTTTCTGGGAGTTAGAATCTATAGGAATAAAACCAGAAAAGAAACAATCTGATATAGAGAATGCCGTATTAGAAAATTATAATAAGACTGTTAAATTTAAGAATAATGTATATGAAGTGCGGTTGCCCTGGAATGAAAGAGCTGTAGAATTAACAGATAATTATGAGTTAGCGAAGAAAAGGCTACACAGTTTAAATAAGAAATTTGAGAAACGTCCAGAATTTTATGAAAAATACGCCAATATTATAGATAATTATTTAGAGAAAGGAATGGCAGAAGTTGTCAATTCGGAGCCAAGATCATTATCTTATTATATGCCTCATCAAGCAGTTATACGTGAAGACAAAACAACAACCAAGCTTAGAGTAGTTTTCGATGCGTCTTCTCACTCTGCCGAATCTATTTCTTTGAATCACTGTTTACATGCCGGTCCAAATTTAAATCCAGATATACTTGATATTTCACTTTGGTTTCGATTACATAAGATCGCAATTACTGGAGATATTGAACAGGCATATTTGCAAATCAGTTTAGATCCTGCAGATAGAGATGCTGTTAGATTTTTGTGGATTGGAAATTCCCCTAATACTGAATCAGATTTTAAATTGAAACCTTAAGAATGACAAGAGTTTTATTCGGAGCAAAACCTAGTTCATTTCTGTTATCTGCAACGATAAAACATCATATTAGTAAATACAAATCCACATTTCCAGAAGCGTTTGATATCCTAAATAAATGTCTATATGTCGATGATTTACTCACTGGTGTGAATGAAGAAGCTCAAAATTTGAAGGTATACGCTGAGGTTAAGAGCATTTTGAAAGATGCTAATTTCAATATGCGCAAGTGGACTACAAATTCCAGAAGTCTTTAATCGCAATTTGATTCAAAAAAGGAAGCTGTCCATCAAAAATTTGCTTGTACAAAGGTTTTAGGTTATAAATGGAATACACAAGAAGATAATTTAAAGGTTGAATTGCAGAATCTTATGAAATATGAAAATAAGAACAGCGGTGTAACCAAAAGAGAAGTTTTAATGATGATAGGAAAGATATATGATCCCATAGGAATTTTAAACCCTTTTACAGTAACTGCAAGAATTCTTATGCAAGAAATTTGGAAAGAAGGTCTGAATTGGGAAGATAAATTAAATGAAGACATGCGCAATAAATCGATTAAATGATGCGAGCAACTAAGTTCTATTGAAGCTGTAGAGATTTCCAGACATTATTTTGGTGCACACTCAAAAGATGCAATTCAAGATGTACAACTACACTGTTTTAACGACGCTAGTTTCAAAGCTTATGGATCTGTTATATATTTAAGATATCATGTCAATGAACAAATATTTACTAGTTTTGTCATTTCCAAAGTTAGAGTTGCTCCAATCAAGAAATTATCTCTGCCAAGATTAGAATTGATGAGTGCAGTAGTAGGGACTAAACTAACAGCCTATGTTAATGAACATCTTTTCAAAGAAATGAAAATTTGTCTACATTTTTGGACGGATTCAATGATTGTCCTGCATTGGATCAGAAGTAATGTTGAGGAATGGAAGCCATTTGTTCAAAATAGAATTCGAGAAATACAACAAAAAGCAAATCCAAGTTTATGGTCACACTATCCTGGCTCAGAAAATCCAGCCGATCTGTTAACCTGAGGTGAAAAAGCAGAATCGCTTTTAAAAAATAATGCATGGTTTAACAGACCCAAGTGGCTGCAAGAAAATGAAACATTCTGGCCTCAAGAAACAAAAGTAATTGATGTCAAAGTTACTGAAAAAGAGAAAAGAAAATCGAAGAGAACAAAAATTGTCCAAACTAGCTGTGTGACTCAGGAAGAGAAGACAATTTTTAAAATTGAAAATTACAGTACAATTACTAGACTACTTCGCATCACCTGTTGGATATTCAGATTTGCGAATAATGCAAAGAAACATGCTAATAAACTTTCCGGACCTTTGAGTGCTGAAGAAATGTTGAAAGCAGAGCAATATTGGATAAAACAGACGCAAGAAACGTTCTTTCCAGAAGAAAAAGAAGCATTGTTTAAGAAGAAATTAGTCTCAAGAAATTCAAAAATTCTAAATTTAAATCCGTTCTTAGACGAAGATGGAATCATTCGATTAAAAGGAAGACTCCAAAATTCAAATTTAAGTTATTCAGAAGCCCATCCAATTATCCTTCCAAGCAAAAGTCATTTTACAGATCTTCAAATCAGAAAAGCTCATGAAGAATTAGCTCATGCTGGAGTTTCCGAAACACTTGTCCAATTAAGAGAAAGATTATGGATTATAAAGGGTAGGCAACAAGTGAAACGTATAATAAGAGTATGTATCATCTGTAAAAAATTCAGCACTAAGTCTTATTGCCAAAATATTGCGCCCCTTCCTCTAGATAGAATTAAAGAAGCATCACCATTTGAAGTCACTGGAGCAGATTTTCTAGGTCCCCTATACCTAAAAAAATGGTGCAAAGATTTACGTTGCTTTATTTACTTGCGCAGTAATAAGAGCGGTAGATTTAGAGATTGTTATGAATTTAACAACAACCGAATTTTTAATGGCTTTTCGAAGATTCATCTCACGGCGTGGAATTTGCAAGATTATTTACACTGACAGTGCTAAGACCTTCAAGAAAGCGAATAGGGATTTACAGCAATTGTGGAATTTGATAAAGAATCCCGAGGTGCAAAATTATTTTAGTGAAAAAAGAATTAAGTGGAAATTCATCGTAGAAAGGGCAGCGTGGTGGGGAGGTTTCTATGAGCGACTAGTGCTTTCAACGAAGATGTGCCTTAAGAAAATCCTTGGAAGATCTTCACTAGACTACAAAGAATTTGAAAATACTTTACTGGAAGTGGAAGCTATTTTGAATTCCCGCCCATTAACCTTTGTGTCCAGTGATGCAAATGAGCCAACTCCCTTGTGTCCAGCACATTTTCTTGTGGGAAAAAGACTTACAGCGTTGCCACCGGAAAAGACAAGAATCACTCCTTCTACAAAAAATGAATTAACTCGCAGATACAGATACAGGTTAAACTTAGTGCAAGAGTTTTGGTTGAAGTGGAAACAATTTTATGTCATGGACTTAAAATCTCTCCATTATACTGATCACTCCAAAGGCATACAAGTAATAAAAGGAGCTGTCGTTCAGATCAAAGAACACAATCAACCAAGGCTCTTGTGGAAATTAGGCATTATTACAGATATCCATCCTGGTAGAGACGGAAAGGTTCGTGCATGCACCATAAAACTAGCAGCAGGCAATCTTATTCGGCGAGCAGTCCAACACTTATACCCCTTGGAACTTGCCTGTAAAGATGAATAGCTCATCTTTCTGGGCCGGAGGATGTTGTATTTTCGGACTCTAAACTTCGAAACTCCATGGCACACGAACATTTTGCAAGCTGCGTGAACTAATGACTTTCTTTGTGTTCTTTTTTTAGTTATGATTTTGTTGTTCTATGATTGTTCTGAGAAAACAAGAACGAGACGTACATTTTGTACGCATTATAAATTGAGATGTAAACGAAAAGAAATATTGTTCATGTAATATATATTTGTGTTCGTCCTGTAAATTAAATGTTATAGTTTCTTCCAAAGGAATGTTTTATTGAAGAATATACTTATTCAGACGAGATACACCAAGTAAAGCGAATAACCTACACCGAGGTAAGAGATTTTAGATTGATAAAGATTCTAGTATTTATTACGAAGCACACCACTTTACAATGCCTATAAACGAAGTGTTTTTCATCCATTTTCAAAGCAAATAAGGGATCGTCCACAAATTGTTCGTTATTATATGTCGGTTTAAGACCGTGCCTCTATTTAGATATAATAAAGCAGCGTATTGATTTAAATCGAAACTTGTTTTCAAAACATGTTGATGGTTAGCATTGGAGTTCTGAATAGATCGAAATATGTAGGTCCGGTCTTAAACCGACCCATAGGGGGAAAAGTTCAGCCCGGCATGAAATAATGTTAAAATCATAATCCGGACCAGCCTGGAAAAAAGCTTAATCATAGCCGGCCCATCCGTGAATTTCTACATAGTCTTTTACTTCAGTGTAGTTAAAAATTGTTTCGCGTGGAGGAGTTCTGACCAAAAATACTTAATATAGAAATTCGTTTTTTATATTTATACTTTTATTATTAAAGATGCGCCAAAGGCTGTCATATATTTTATCAATGAATCTCTGTTTATATGTAAATGTTTCACTTATATTTTATTATCGCTAATCCATATCCCGTGCGTTGGAGACTTGAAAAATGTTATACAGTAAAACTTTTTAAGAGTGAATCACATAGGAAAGAAAAAATACGTAATAGACAAATGCCCTTCCTAGGAGGGTTAAATGGAGTTTATTTTTTTCTCAGGTATTACTGTATTTATTTTGCATGGATCAACACATTTTCTGTCTAAGACAGAATTCCGTCATAGGTAGATTTTTTTTTTCTCTGGTTTTATTTTGTTTAATTTTTTAGCATTTAAATATACTATTCTTTAAAAAAAAAGCGATTTTAAAAGTTATGTGGTTTTCGTAAAAATATTGATTAAACCAAATTTTACTTATTTTATGCACGTATTAGGTCTGTTCTTTTAATACGGATTGTTCGATACCGGGAATGAAAATTTCGTCCACTGCAGGCCTGGGAAAAAGGAAGCAGTTCTCTCCGGTATGAAAAATACATTTGACCCGGATAGGCGAGTCTTTAGAAAAAAGTAACGTTTCGGTCCTGATCTGACCTGAGCCCAGAATAGAGATATTTTAACAGCCTCTCCAGGACGACAAAAAGCTTGAAGTTGTGAGAGCTAAATTTTTAAAAAGGACTTAATCTGCATCTTAGAAAAGCATTCTTTTAAATAACTGATGGGCAGTATAACTGTACATTTCGTTTTTCTGTATAATGACTTTTATTTCCCGACCATTTCTTGTCTTTAAATTATTAAAAGTGAAGAATTGTTTAAGAAAAAAAGTACAAACTTGAAGCATGTCATTTTTAATTATTTTACATTAGCTTTGTTTAAAAAAAATGAAAAATTATATACTTTTGAAAATATAATTTTCTAAAAGTTATTATTTTTTAAATAAATATTTTAATAGTTCTAAAATAAATATTGAAAAACAAAAACCCCGAAACAAAACTAAAATCAGATTTTCATTTTTAATTAAATAGAAAGAAATTGAAATCCGATAAATAATGTTTGGAGTTATAACGATTTTTAATTATCGCATTTAAACCAGTAGTAACCATATGAAATTTTTATAAATTTTATGATAAATTTTAGGATGTGATTTTCTTAGCAAATTATATAGCTAACCATCACAAAAAAAGAAAAGAATCAAAATTCTAACTCAAAAGAATGATTTTTTACGCGTTTCCTACAACTGTTAAAGTAACATTGTCTTTTGAATTGCGCGCATTTCAATTTGTGTCTAATCCCTTGAAACCTGATGAATTATTCAAACGGTTATAACTCCGCGAATTTTGAAGATATGAAGATGCAACTTTTTGTGTATTATTCAGGACTGGACAAAGAAAGTTTTCCTAATTGAAATTTTTATCCTACAGGGGCCGTATAAAAAGTTAATTTTTGTACTTTTTCAAATAAACCTCCCATGGAGTTGCAACTTATCATATCAAAAAGTTTACCTTTTTTCATGAATTTTTGCAATTGGAAGTATGGGTCTAGGGGCAATATTTAAGGAGATAGCCTATTGTTTCGATATTTATGACTCACCCTGTACAGCTGGCAATTATGCTTTGGCTTTCTTTTTTACAAAATTTACAGTGGTAATTGAATAAAAATATAAACGTAAGTTGAAAACTATGTTTTTGCGCATGGCTGAATAATTCATTAACACTAGAACGCCGGGAAGATGTCAATTCGACACCGATCACTGGATTAATTGTCGATTCGAACCAGATAAATCTTTGAGAAATAAGTTATATGTCACTTGCAATGAAATGCGCTAAGCAAATAAATTAAATAATTACAATTTATTTTTCTGGGTTTAAATATATTTTATAAAACTTGCGCTATTCAGGACTGGATAAGGAAAGTTTTCCTAATTGGAATTTTTATCCTATAGGGGCCGTATAAAAAGTTAATTTTCGTATTTTTTCAAATAGATCCCCCATGGAGTTGCAACTTATCTTATCAAAAATTTCACCTTCTTTCATGAATTTTTGCATTTGGAAGTATGGGTCTAGGGGCAATATTTTAGGAGTAGCCTATTGTTTCTATATTTATGACTCACCCTGTATAAACATTTTTTTTTTTTTTTTTTTTTTTTTTTTTTTTTTTTTTTTTTAAGGAACGGACGTAAAAGACAATAAAATAACATAAATTGTGCATAAAAAACGAAGAATAATTAGTTATGGAGATGTTTGCAATCCTATTTTCCGCACCCTTTGATTTTCATGACCCTGTATTTCATTCAAATTTCAATTCAACGATATATTTCAGTTAGATATAAGACGCTTAATCCGATGCAATAATCGGTTAGTTAATATTATTATTATTATTATTTTGGAGTTGTAAGGATTTCTTTTTACGTAATTCGGCACTACTTGAGTAATTTGGCGTTTTATATAATTTTTTGAAATTGATTCATCAGCAATTGATTAATAGAGAATTACTATGAGTTAAATACCGGGTGATCCAGAAGTTTCGGGAGTTTTGAAAAGTTAATAATTAGGAAACTATGTATAATACAAAGGTTCTGTTTTCAGATATATGTTCAAAAACATGTGGGATTTTTGTTTAGAATGAATTTTTTTAAATATATATAGTTACCATTTTTAGCAACAGGTGGCGCTGTTGTATAAGACTGAATGTACCTATACCATGCGTTATATAGACACATGTGTTCATTGCGAAACTTCTTTTCTATGATAGTGATGAGATTTCGTTTTAAGGGTGGTTTATGTTCAAACATTTTTTGTAAGGTAAATAAAATTGCATTGTAAGGAAATTTGATACAAAATTTCATGAGCAACTGCAGTGTTTAGACATTGTCTAGACTATGTTTAGACACATCTTTGCATGTCGCGTTGTTTTCATATCGTACAATACGCCAAGTTAAAACTGCAAAAGAATCGATGGACATTGCAAATGTGAAATGCTATGGTAAGCAAGGTTTGAGAAAAAGGCTCATTGGAAGATCGTAATAGAAACAAGAGATCCCAAATGTCTGTTACAATCGTAAATTAGGTAGGATTCTATGCCAATACTCTGTAGAAATCACCAGTTCATGGTGAGTGCAGTAAACTTGTGATATCACGATGAACTGAAATTTCTTTCCGCTCTGAGGATACTGTGCACGCTGTTTTGCATCGGCTCACGGCGGTACTTATAAGCCATGAGCGTCATGATTAAACTTTGTAACCCTTGGACACTAATTCGTTCTTTTAAATGAGCTGTATCATACTATAAAAACAATACTATCAATTTTAGCGCCACCTGCTGTCAAAAAGTGCAACTAACATATATGTTTTTTTCATCGAAAAAACAAATCCCACAAGTTTCTCAGCATTTCTGTGAAAACCGCATACTTCTATCGTTTATGGTTTTCTAATTATTAGCATTTCAAAAGTCCCGGGACTTCTGGATCACCCGGTATATTTAAATATATGTTTAAATTTCATTTTAAAATTACAATACATGTTATAAATAGTTTACACATGTTTTATTTTCATATTTTATATTATGCATATCCATGATAGGTAAGTATTATGGTGGCTTCCCAACGACTAGTTATTATGTCTGTATTATTCTGTACACACTTTGATATATAATTCTGGCTAGGCTGAATTTTGTCCCAATTGATTTTAATTGCTAAATGTCACAACAGCACCGGAGTAAAATTTATTTGAAAATAAATTAATACATTTTTGGTGGAAAAAAAAAACAGAATTTTTTGTCTCTGGTGCCAGTGTGACATATGTGTATTTGAAGAAACTCACCTTTCAGAATTTAAAAATTAAATAAAGCTGAACCCATGTTTTCTCATGAATAAAGTATAAATTTATATCCAAGAAAGATTGAAAATAGCATTAATTTGTTGCGATCACGATTTTTTTTTCTTTTTATCAAATGCATTTATTTATTAATGATTTTTTTCTTGTTATTAAATTTAACTACACATGAAATGAAACTTCATTATTTTAAGATTTTGATGTAAATGATTAGTACATCGAGTAGTCGAGTAGTATATTAGTAGTTCGAGTTTCATTGAATAATTCAAGAAAAAATTATCTCATAATTATTACACACATTTAGTAATGCATTATTATTTACTTGATCTTTACTTTTAATATTTTAGTATGTTTTAATTTTTATTATTTTGCTGTATTAATTTAATATTTTATTTAATTTTAAGCATTAATTATAATTTAGAGTGCATTATTAGATTCAAATTAATGTTTAACACGTTCGCTGCTAAAGCTGAGATAGTGCATCTGTTCACAGGTGCCAAAGTCATATCTCCGATAGTATGCTTTTAAATTGTTTTAAATTGTTAAATTTAAATAAATGACCCGTTTCAGTACGCCAAGTGCATTACTTAGTCTCTTTCTTTGTGCCAAACACCTAAACAATGCATGCATTTTCTACGGCAATACTCGTAATCGGCGATTTAGATAAGAATATCCATAACGAATTAACTCGTACCGGGCAAGGAAACCCAGTTTATCAACTACGAGTATTCTCGTAATTGGCAGCGAGTGTGTTAAAAAATGTAAACAAAACAGTGACTAGAAATCCGCAAAATTCTAAAATTTGCATAACTTCTAGAAGTGTGTTTATACGGGTTTTGAAATTTTCAGATTATGAAACACTTTGGTACGAGTATTTTCTTATAGAAAAGCTATGTTGGAATAGGTCAAAATTTTGAGCTTTTAACCTAATTGTTCTTTTAAATTAAGAAATACTGATATTTATCTTTGAAAATTATCTGAAACGTACGAACTCAGTAGTCTCAAGCTTATGCCGGTTTGAGGAAGTCCACTTTATTTTTAAATTATTTGGCAATAACTAATATTATCTTGACTTCAGTGATTTTGTACATCTTTTAAATTCTAACATTAGGCTAAAAATTCTTAAATAACAAATATGAAGAAAATAAACTTACAATATATAGAAATTGAAATTAAAAATTATTAAAATATAATCAATTTTCAGAACATGAGAGATAATCATAGTTAAAAAAAGAGAGGAAACTACGACACGAAACATTAAAAAAAATAATATTAGGTGTAGTAAGAAGTTTTAAAGCGTTTTTCAGAGATATGAATATGCAATTAAGAGATGAGAATAATATCTTTATTCCTCAAAATAATCTCCATCATAATCTAACACCTTTTGCCATCAGTCGGGCAGTTGACGTATGCCAGCAGTGTAGAATAATTCGTCTTTTGACGCGATGAAGTCATCAACCCAATTTCGCACTTCGTTCACTGTCCGGATGTATACAAAAGACAAGGCATTCTGCATCGACCGAAACAAATGATAGTCCAAAAGGGCTATATCGGGACTATACGCCGGGTGTTCCAAAACTTCCCAGCCAAGAGTTACTGAGGTGTCCTTGACTGGTTTTGCAACATGAGGCCTGGCATTGTCATGAAGCAATTTCATGAGGCACAAGCCTTTTCCAGTAAATAGACGTTTTTGACCGATTTCCTGGTTCAATTGAAGCAATTGTTGCTTGTAGCCTTCAGCTGTTACACTTATACCAAGCTCCAACATTTCGTAATAGAGTTGCCCTTCATATCCCACCAGATGCAGAGGAGAACTTTTTTGCAGTGAACATATCGTTTCGGCGTTGATGTTGCTGCTTCGCTAGGATTCAACCAATATTTTTTGCGTTTCGGATTGTCATAAAATATCCATTTTTCATCTCCCGTCACTATTTTCTACAAGAAAGATTTTCTCTGTTGCCTGTTTAGCAGATTCATGCACTCGAAGACACGCTCATCCTTGTTTTTCTGGCTCAATGCATTTGGCACCCATCTTCCTGCCTTCTGAATCTTTCCCATTGCCTGCAAACGATTGCAAATCGTTTTTGGGGATATCCCTAATTGTTCGGCAAGTTCTTTCTGCGTCTGAGATGCATCTTCATCAAGTAGAGATTGCAAATCCTCATGACTAGCCTTCAGTGGAGCGCCGCTCCGTTCTCGATCGCTAACATAAAAATCACTGTCTTTAAAACGCCGAAACCGAAATTCGCATATGCTTTTCGATGCGATTTCCTCCCCAAGAACAGAACAGATTGATTGATACGCTTTTTAAGCACTTTTTCCTTGATGAAATTCATAACGAATGCAGTGACAAATAAATGACTTATCATATGACATCTTTGACCTTCAAAATTTCGACATTACTTTCACTTTTCTCCTAGCTTTTGGGTCGATTTGAAAACGCTGAAATAGTTCTTATCACACGACACAAATGCGGTCTGCTGATTGGTGCGTTATTTCGCGTTAAACGCCAGACAAAATTCGCTTTAAAACTTCTTACTACACCTAATAGTTTTAAAAGTTTTCAGTGTCGAAAATTTAAAAATGTGAACTTTTGAATAAATTTTCTTTCGAGAATATACATATTTCATAGTTTTATTGCAAATATCATATTTATCAAATCATTCTAAAATGAAATTACACACTAAAGAATAACATGTTATGCACAAAAATAAAGTAGAAAAAATAATGATTACGGAATCTGGGAAAACATTTAGTCAAAGCAAAAGCCTGTAAATGTAAAAACAGGTTAATACTGTTGGCATAATTATTTTTAATTCTGATAAATTTTTTTTTTTTTTTTTTTTAATTTATACTATAGTCTCTCTCATTTCTGGAGGAGAACATAAATTTGATTCATTCATAGAGACTGATTCGTCAAAACTCTTCTACCCAATCTTCATCAAAACAGAGTTGATAAAGGGGCACTCCCGTGATAGGTCTAGAATTGGAATCCTCTCGCTGTCCTATGGCAGAAACAAATTGAGCACGATTTTCTCTGCGATCATCTAATTCATCTATATAGAATGTCTTAAAATCATCAAAATGTAACCCATCATCATGAGGCACGGAAATGCTAGGCCAAGAATTGGAATCTTCGCGATGTACTATTGCAGAAACATCTTGAGTACAATTTTCTATGGGATCATTTGTTTCATCTGAGGAGAATGACTCCGCATCACAATAAAACCCATCATCATGAGGCACAGAAGGGCTGGGTCTAGAATCGGAACCCCCGAGATGTACTATTTCAGAGGCAACTTGAGTACGATTTTCTATGGGGTCATTTGATTCATCTGTAAGGACTGATTGCGCATCAAAAAAAGATCCATCATCATGAGGCACTGAAGTGCTAGACCTAGAATTGGAATCCTCTTGATCACCATCTTGAACACAAGTTTGACTGGAATCATCCCCATTCATTGTCGCAGGATTAGCATTATGTTCAGGAATAACATCATTTAACTCCTCAAACAACCATCTTTTATCATCTTCTAAAAGTTCCATACTGTTGTAACGAGAATGTCTTCTTAGCGGAATACTCTCAGTTATTTCATCACTTCTCTGTTCATCATCAGCCTGTTCAACATTAGTCTGTTCATCTGAAGCTCTTTCTCTTTTCAACCACACTATAGCTCCATATTGAAGTAAGATGCAGAAACACTAAAAGAAAAAGAAAGACTGAATAGAACAATATTTCGGTTTGCCTTCACAGATATATTTTTTAAAACTTTAAAATCACTTAAGGTAAGCCCATTAAGATCAATTGGTCATTTAAGAAACACAAGATACTAGTAGTTTTTATTATACCTCAAATAAGAGAATAATAAGTCAAAATTTACGAAATAAAAATTCTCAATAAATATTTATATGGTGCATTTATATGCGCATTATATTATTATATATTTAAAGCGCAAAGATGAATTGTTCAAACCGATTTCGGCTGATATGAACATAGGCATTTTAGAGGAATATTCTGTAGCTAAACGGGGTGAATTTTCTACTTTTGAAGTGAAAGAGAAATTGATTAAAATCTAAGTGACCAAGTGTTATAAGGAACCAGAAACAGGGATTTTAATTCCCCCAAAAGGAATGTGGGTTAACCCCCGCTCCTGGCACAAGGTGTTTCCCTGATAGTATTCTAGTAACTCAATTCTATAACATAAATTACATTCTATTTCAGTAAAAAATAAAAAAATAAAAAAATAATAAAAAAAATAAAAAAATAGTTTACTTTTCAATTCATTATTACGATACAAAATTTATCATCCCGATATCTTTTTTTTAAATAATGATTTTGTAATGAAAAATCCGTGTGAAAAAATATGTGTTATACATACGTGTTAACACGTATGTCTTATAGAAAAATTGCATAATGTTCGAGAGATAATAATGTTGTTGACAGACTATATGAAATATGAGACTATAATGTTAGAGAGATTAAAGAGAATTTTTGAAAAGTTTGACATTCATCTAGTTGCTTCCCCCACGAAAAATCTGTTTGCAGCTGTAATTCAAAAACAGGACCCCATTCCAATTTTATTTCATTCTGGAAGCATTTCGTGCCAATGAATTTTATAGATCATACACAGATCAAACAAAATATTTAGTAATACTTTATATGAGCGTTATTTCTTTATGTATGTTTTTTAACTGAATTATGTATTTTTCCAGCTGAATTATATTAAATATATTTAGAGCTGGATGTAGACTGTACAAAGATTTATATACAGGGATATTTGAAAAAAATTAGATGCATTGCAATCTTTGGATGGTAATTTCTAAAAGCACATTTTTAATTGCATAAGTAAAATAAGAAAAAAAATGAAAAAAAGTGACCATTTTCAACATTTAATATCTTAAAATGTATTTGATTTTTAGACACAATCTTTATTGCAATAAAAGGTATAACTATATTCTTTAATTCCATGTAGTTAAAAAATTTCAAGATGCAAAATTAGTATTTACAGGGGTTTCCAAACTGTCGAACATTTGACGAGCAGAAAATTGGCATAACAGATTACGCACAGGATTACGAAATAAAATTTGCAACTAAAATGAAAATTTTGGTGCCTACATGTACTTCAGATTGTAATAATTATCCAGAACCTAAATAAATTTGTATTTAAAGCATTTTCATAAATACAAGGTTGTATTCAGCTAATGCAAAATTTAGAAATTTGCAACAGTATATTCACATTAAAAATATTTTTTTGAACAATAGAAAGGGAATTTTAGATTCAATTTATACAGACTGAGATGAAGCATATGTTTTGAAAATTTATTAAAAAAGCATTCAGATTTTTTTTTTTAATATCGTGCACGTTATGCCCAAAAACTTCATTTAGAAAAATATGATTTGAAAGTTTAGGAAACACCTCCTCAACAACTGAGGGTATATATATCTAAGAGCCATTACTTCTGTTTTAATGGGAATCTCAAAGAAACATATCAAAATGTTAAAAAAAAATAAGAGTTTAACGTCTAAAAAATTAAAATTTCGAAACTTTTAAAGCTTTAAAAGTCCTGAGAGCCCTTAATAGGTGGTGTGTATAAATATCTGCAAATAATATAGAGCTACATAAAATTATTAGCGTGCATTTTCGACTATTAGGAAATATTATTCAAGGTTTATTTTCAAATGCGTTCTATGTAACTAGGCTGGAATTTAGTATATTATGTAGCACACTAGTACACTACTTAGTACACTATGCAACACATATATCTGTAGATAATACACAATGATAGACAATCAAATTCGAGCTCCTTTCCATCTGTTAGCGGTAATTATTACTTTTCACTGTGTAATGTACTTTTAAGTTGTTTAGATACCTTCTTTCATCATTTTTTAACTGTGACGTTTCATTACAGAATTTTTTAATTATTGGAAAACGTCTCATACTCTATGTTTGAGGTATTATTTTTATTTCTTGTACAAATAAAATATATTCATGCGTAGAAATATACCATTATTACAAATATACCATATATGTAATTATATCTGTAAAATCTGAATTAAAATAATTTAGAGTTAATATAAGATATCAACCTAAATAAAGAATTTAATGCGATTGTTTAACATTTCAGGTTAAAAACTAGCCTTTTACCTGAACTAGGGGCACACAGGAAGCAAAAATTAGAATCTTTCTAGCTGAAGCAAGCAAAATCGGTTCAATTTTCGAAAGGCATCCTTCAAGGTGCATTATGTCAGAAGGGATTATCTGTGAATTAAATATATATAAACATTAATTTCAGATTTAAAATAACGGATTTTTTTTTTTAAATAATTTTATAAAGTATAAATATTAATAATAAGGACATCAAAATTCAATATGAACTAACTAGCTTTAAAAATAAAATATGTATTTCGTGTGTTTTATAAGTAAAAGGGCTTTCTGTAATTACACCTCTTAAAAGAGTGAATTTTTAACTTCAACGCAAATATCAGTGTTTATTTTGAGAGCGCTCTTAACCCTTTGAGCTATGATGGTTGAATTTTCTACCACTAAATTTTAATTCCAAAATGTCACAACGGCACCAGAAAATTCGACCAAATTTATTTATAAAAGGTTTAATGCAATTTTTTTTTTCCGTGTATATCGTTAGCCGATTTTTTTCTTTGTAAAATATTGGTGCCAATGTGACATTTGGAATTTCGAAGAAATTTACCCACCAGAGCTCAAAGGGTTAACAGTGAATCTTTACCTACGACTTTTTCCACCTGGCTTGGGAAAAGTTTCACTGTGCTGTTAAAAATAAATCCGTGAATTCACGGTAAAACTACTGGCAGCAAAGTTGCCGGACCTTTTCCGATCCGTTTGTAGATTTTTTGTTTTCGGGATAAAGAAGGAAAAACTCAGTTTTAAGAAGCAGTAACTTTCCACTTTCCGTCATAAAGTTAGCATTAGAAAGTTGTTATAAGGCTGCGTGCACACACAAAGTTTTTCTGCGGTTTGCAGGCGGCGCCTTTCAAGTCCGCAGGCGGCGCGTCTGATGTTAACGAGCTTTCCAGTTGAACTTCAATCCAAGTGTAGGACGGGAATCTCTCCCTTCAGTGGGGTTTAAGATAGTAATCTCCCTGACCATTGTATCTCCCCCGTTTTGTATTGTCAGTAAACCGCAAGTGGGGAGTAACAAAAGCTAGTTCCAGGAAAAAAGTTTAACTTCAGAGCAGTTATGTTTGTCTAGACCTTAAAGCTCAGAAAAAGTCTGCAAAAAATGTACAAAAAAAAGTGCAAACTGAATTGTGCGTAAAAAAGAAAAAAAACGCTGGTGGCGCCATCTTTGGAGAATTGTGGAAGAACCTATATTAATGAAGGGGATTTATGTCGATTTTTTTTTTCTTTTTCCTCTCTGATGAAGATAGAGCTGACTTTGAGAACCCTAACATTCTTCTTCCTTTTTTTTTCTAACCGATGACCAGGCTCCTATCTGCCGAGTTACCTCAGCTTAACGGGTTAGATACCTGATATTGGGGCGGGTGACCACCTAATCGCCGTGTGGCGGTTATAAATCTGTTATATTCGCTTCACACTTCATCATATCTGCAGTACTTGCTTCCCATTTGAACATACTTTGTTTCTTCAGTTGCTTAGCGTTACATCCTGTTGTTTGTACTGCAAATGGCTATTCAAGTTGGTCTCATAATTTAGAACCTTGATCAGATGACGAGACCTTCACTTGGCAAGGTACCGCCAGAGGCATAATTCACAGGTAACTTGGAGGACATTGCACCCACATCGGATTTTACATACACCAGGCACCGTTAGCGTACATGACCTAACGTTCTTCTTTTCTTTTTTTCTGACCGATGACCAGGCTCCTGCCTGCCAAGTTGTTTCAGCTTAACGGGATAGATACCTGGTATCGGGGCGGTCGACCCTGTCTTGTTTGCTTCGCGTGCCATCATTTTTGCAGTACTTGTTTCTCGTTTGAGCATAACTTGTTTCGCTTGTTACTTAACGTTACTTTCTGTTGTTTGAACTGCAAATGGTTATTCAAGTTGGTCTCGTAATTTAGAACCTTGATCACATCATGAGTCCTTCATCTGTCAAGGCACCTCCAGAGGTATAATTCACAGATAACTTGGGGGGGACTTTGCACCCACGACGGATTTTACATGCACCAGGTACCATTAGCATACATGACGGAATTGTAGCTGGCAAAGTGGCGAACCACTAAGACAAGTACCCGGATCGGCTATTTGCATTAAGTGTTTTGTTCATAATCTTTGTGGTTTATTGCACATTGGGTTAACTGTGTTATTTGTTGCCGCACACCTAGTACTCATCATACCAGACGAAATAAGGCTGGGTGTTTTTGAGCCTAAACGGAGATACTGAACATAGCTGAAAGTGGGGTCAATTTTGAGAGAAATGAAAAGATCAGAGAATGGCCGAAAAGCTAATTCATACCGCTGAAGCAGTAGCGGCTGGTCAGGGGGTACTGCATCAATTTATGTACACCACTAAAATTGTATGGTTATTTCAGTTTTACTTAAACAACAAAATTTGTCGAATAAATAATATGAAAGATTCTGTTAGATTTTAGTGGTGCGAAAAATCGGATGCAGCACTTCCTGACGAGCCGCTACTGCGTTAAAGGGAAAATTTTGCGCCGAATACCTAACGTTCTTCTTTCCTAGCTACTGGAGCCGTGTCTGTAAAAGGTTTTAAATGCGAGTAATGGTAAATGCTAAGTTCATTCTGCTGTGTGTTGGTATTATTATTATTATTATACCGCAGACCAGGCCCCTGCCTGCCGGACAGTATGCCTAGCTTAACGGTTTTTTTTTTTTTTTTTTTTTTTACCTGGCTGCGAGGCAGAAGCCGCTTGATTGTCACAAGCTGAGATCTACCTGAATGTGGCTGTATCGCTATTATTTTTATAATATTAGTTACTATCCTGGCCTGTTCTAGGTTACTTTTAGTTATCTGTTTGGGTTCATTCGTACGATGTTGTAATTGGAAGGGATTAAATAGAGAGGGGATAACGCTAATTCTTCCACAGAGCTCCTACAAGCTGCCTATATGGCAACCGATACACGAGTTTGATCTCGTAATTTAGAGCCTTGATCGGATGACGAGATCTTCACCCGACAAGCACCACCAGAGGTATAATTCACAGGCTCTGTGTTGGTATTTTTAAAAGACTGGGAGTAAATTTATAGTTGCTGTCATAATTCCTTTAAGTTTCAATTAATAAGGTTAAGTTACTATAAGGATTTTCTACGGTTAATAGATAATTAGAATAACGCTTGTGTAATATAATTCATTACTGGAATTTTCTGGTATTTTCGCCATAGTAATTTTGCCTTGGTATTTATGGTAATTCTGAAATTTTCGCCTAAATTCGTAAAAGAAAAATGAAATCTTCAATTAATGCTTAAATTTAGCCTTTTTTCGAAATACAACAAAATTAAAACATTCAATGATCTTTTTTTTTTAATGATTTGTAAAATTAACAGTAAACTACTCCTGTAATTAAGCCTTTAAAGTTAAACATAGGCAGACTAAGTCAATACCTTTGAAATACAGTACGCAAGTCGGCCCAATATAAATGAAAATCGCTGACATAAAAGCCTATTTTTTGCCTTTAATACGAAGACAAGATTCATGCATTACTTAAAACTTTAAGTCGCTTTTTTATAGTCTGATTTGGTATTATGACATGGGTTGTGGCATTTGTTTCTCTTTACTGTCATAAGCCCATTTATTTTTTTAAATCTTCTTTGTAAGTTTAAAAAACGATAAACTTTTTTTCATCCGCACATTGATTTTATATGCTCTTGTTCCGAGAAAATTACATTCACCTACATAATCTAAAATTGTGTAGTTGATTTAAATATACATCTTTGTTCAGGTAGGTATTTTTGATAGAAAAAATGGATAACAACCTTGGATTTGAGGTACAAAAATTGTTTGTATTTTTCCTTGAAAATGTGTATCATTAGTTTAAAAACACCCTATATACCTACTACTAAACATAAATTTTATCTTGCATGCGACTATTTCTTAATTCAGGAAGATTATTTGAAATCATTTGGAGTCATTGTTTAAAAGTTAGGAGGAGTATAAATGACAAAGTTACGTATGTATACTGTTAAAAATAAATCTGTGAGTTCACGATAAAACTACTGGAGAAAAGTTGCCAACATTTACCGTTTCTTTAGTAGATTTTTTGTTTTGAGAAATAAAAGAAGAGGAAAACTCCGTTTCAAGAAGCGGTAATTTTCCGGTTTTATTAATGATAATAATTTAATTATTTTTTTAATTTAACGAATCAATCAATCGTCAAAAAGTTCAAACTATCCGAGTAATATTTAACTGATATAGTAATTATTTTTTGCACAGTATAATTCAAGTCGTCCTGAGGATCGAACTCGGGACCTTTAGACAGCGGGATAGTTCTTTACTGACTGAGCCATAGCTACTATGGCTGTTTCGCACAAAGTATGTCTTTTACGAGTCAGTGGAGAAAAATCTGTTGAGCTTTTTAAAGATGTCCTGACAAATATATTCGTTAGAATATTCGTAAACTGTTTACTTTATTTTATTTTAGACCGATGCATTATATTTCAGGGTTAGCACACTCCTTATATTTTGTAAGGACTCCGGCATCACTATTAATGATAAGAAAATTTATATTTAATTTTTAAGAAACAGAATTCGCAACCACCTCCTCGATTTGCAATTTACGCGCTATTTTTCTACAATGAAATACATTGAAAATACTGTAAAATTTTACTGGTACAGCTGTGCGAACCCTGTATTTATTATTTTTTTAAATCAATTTTAAATTTTTAGCTTGTTTAAATTTTAAAAAAACACTATTTTTTATGATTGAATTAATGAATGATTGAAAATAATTAAAATTCATTTTTTACAAAAAAAAAAAAAAAAAAAAAAAAAAAAAAATGTTATAGAAAATTTTCCGAAATTGTCGCACACTATTTTTTATGGTCTAATTAAGTGAAATATTTTTTTAGTAAGAAATAAAAGAAAACTAAAGAGAAAAAATGTAATTTAAAAGTGATTTTTTATGTTTTATTCATTTTGTGTAATGTGTTTTTATAAAATTAATATATTTTTATAACTCATTTACTAATGAAATAATAATGATGATAATCAGGGTGCTTAGTCCGGAAGCACCTTGTAAGGACCTTTTACCAGAATTTTTATAATGTAACATTTGTTTTATTTAACGAAAAAGAAATCCTTTTTCAGATGTAACAACCAGTACTTTAAAGAATTTCCGATACTAAAAGAATTAAAATCCTCTGAGTTTCTTCATGACTACGCACCCTGATAATAGCATTGTAATAATTATAATTCCTTTGAAATGACAATGAAATTTATTTTTAACATTATCAAGCTTCTGGCGTCTGGTGAAGGAAACAATTGCAAAATGACTGTAGATGAAAATTGCCACTAACTCTGAGAAGATGATTTTTCCCTTTCTAAATTACTCTTTAAAAAAAAAAAAAAAAAAAAAAAAAAAAAAAAAAAAAAAAACTTTTCTTTTAAAGAATTTTTTTTATTATTTCAAGTAAAATTGCAAAAAAAGTGTGTATTTTGAATTGCAAATTTTAACAAAGATAAAAATATCTTTAAATAAAGACTTGGAAATCAATACAGGGAATTTGATATAAGATAAGAGAAATCCGTGCAAAATGATGACCGAGAAACATAATCGAATGCATTTAACCAAGAACTAATGTAAATTTACAGAGTTTTCGCTCTTTTTTTTTCTGTATTATAACAGAAATTTTTATCATTGTATAAAGTTGGTATTATAAAGTTGCTAGAAAGATGGTAAGAAATATAATAATTTTTAATCTCGATGACAAAAAAAAAAAAAAAAAAAAAAAAAATGCAGTTGTAATTCAGCAAAAAGAAACAAGTCTCAAGAAAGAGCCAGGATTCTTTTGTTGAGTTTTTCCATTTCTGTAAAGCAACATGTCGATTTCGTAAACATTTAAAATAAATTTGCCTCAGATAGCGGAGTATCTCCGTTCTTATTTTCTATATACATGCATTTCGTTATTTTCAGGAAATATAATGGAATTTTCTTATTTTTAACGGAAAATGCCTCTTTCTTTTATAAAGGGACTTTTTCTGAGAAAGTCAGGAAAAATATATCAGTGAATTTCAGATTTTTTTTAACAGTGTACTGTGAGTCACGGATTTGAAAATAGAAAAAAAAAATCCTAAAATGAATTTCTAAACATATTTAAAATTACATTTGATAATTTTTTGCTAAATCCATTTGAAATGAACCGTTTTAAATTTTACTCATACCTTTGAAGTGCCATTGTTCTCAGTTTGAAATACGCCATCTGTTAGCTTCAACTTAGACAATCCACAAAATGTGGTGCTTCCAGTTTGATTCTAAAAAATGAAATTAGTTATTTAAAATGTAAAGCTCACAAAGGCAAAGGGGAAAAAAAAGAAAAAAGACAATATACCATACAGTTTAATCGCCAAATTGTCACGGAAAAGTTTGTAAATAGCTATTTTAGAGGATTTTATTTTTCAATTTATGTAAAAAAAAATCATTTTCATACTGAAATTGTATCAAACTTCAAACTTTTTTATACTAACACTCATGACATAGTTACTAGTTTTACTTTCTTCTATCTTTACAAAAAGAAAGTATTAGATTCATGAGAATTTTTAAAATCCACTTTTTGACGAATTTACAGGTTTTAAGCGTCAAGGATCCCGAAAAACACGCTGTTACAAAACGTCTGTCCATCTGTCTGTCTCTATGTATGTACGTGACACAAATTTTGTGGGCTATCTATCTCAAAAACTAAGGCACAGAATTTAATAAAGATTCAGTTAGTCTTTGACATGAATTCACTTTTTCTATATTTTGGTGTAAATCGCTTAACAGATGGCACTGCTATGCTGCATGTTTCACGATTTGCGCAATAGCTCTAGCTCAACAACTAATGATGGGATTTTCATCAAACTTCAGATTCAGTAAGATGTTGACATAAGCTGTCGCTGATTATCTTTTAGTGTAAATCACCCAAAAAGTGGCGCTGCTATATCGCGAGATGTTGTAAATTTTGGGAATAGATCCAGCGCAATTACCCAAACAAATGAAAACTTTAAACTGATTTTTCTCCATGTTCATATTTTTATAACTTGCTTATTCAATAAATAGTAACGCTTTTTTGCTAATTTAGATCGAGGTCTATTGTTTTTTACTTATTCTCCATGGTATATTTAATATTTTTGTGCATGGATTTAATACTCAAGTTTATAGTTTTTTTTTTAAAGATATTTAAATTGAAAGATTGCTGAATTTCCTTCATTTTTTATATACACACTGTTAAAAAAATTCTGTAATTCACGAGTATTTTTTTTCCCTGATTTTCACAGAAAAAGTCCCTTTTCACAACAAAAAGGCATTTTCCGTTACAAATCAGAAAATTCTACCATATTTCCTGAAAATAACGAAACGGATGTAAATAGAAACAAAAAAAAGGAGACGCTCCGTTTTGTGGGGGGCTCCATGGCCGAGGTCAAGGCACCACACTGCTAATAGCTTGCGATCGCAGATTGTGGGTTTGGATCCCACTGGCGCCATGGAATAATGAAAACATAAAAAATCCCTTTTAAATTACATTTTTTCTGTTTATTTTTCTCTTATCTCTTATTAAAAAAATATTTTAATTAGCCAAAAAATAAATAAATAAATAGTGTATGACAATTTCAAAAAATTGTCTATAACATTTTTTTTTTTTTTTAAATTAATAATTTTTTTTTTCATTCATTCATTCATTCAAAAGAAAAAAAAAAGTGGTTTTAAACAATTTTTTTTAATTTAAAATATTTTAAAAATTAAAAAATAATAAGCATTATGCATCAGTCTAAAATAAAATAAAATAAACCGTTTACAAATATTCAAAGGAATATATTTGAAAGGAAATCTTTAAAAAGCTCATTAGATGTTCCCACTAACTCATAAAAGACATACTTGGTACAGTCTGGCATCAGCGGCTTTGGCTCAGTTAGTGAGGATTTGTTCCGCTATCAAGAGGTCCCGAGTTAGATCCTCAGGACGGCATAAACTGAATTATAATAGTAATTAAGTAAAATAACATAGCAGCTTAAAATCACTCGGTAACTTCGAATTCTTTGATGATTAATCGATTCTAATATTTTATCGATTTTCTATCGATTTTAAAAATTATATTAAATTATTATCATTAAAAATCAAACTTGTAACAAAAAGTTACCGCTTCTTCAAACGGAGTTTTCCTTTTTTGTATTTCCCACAGCGGAAAATCTACTAACGGAACGGTAAAAGTTCGGCTACTTTGCTGCCAGTAGTTTCACCGTGAATTCACAGATTTATTTTTAACAGTGCACGAGAGGAAAAAAAAATCATTTTAAATATAAAATTTCATACATCTAAAAATCCATGCACAGTTTTATGTTGTACATTCTAATGGATGTGGAAAAAAATCGAAACAAAATATTCATATTTGTGAAAATAGTAGAAGTTTTTAAAAAAGTTATTTTTTTAACCCGGGAGGACGCGCGCAGGGCCTAAAAGATCCGGAGTGCGTATGGTTTTTACAATTGTAACCACTAATTTTTTTAAAGTAATCTTCAACTTATTTTATCACAAAATTTCTAAGAATTAGCTCCGTCTTAATAAAGTGGCTGTTTTAATTTGATTTTATTGGTGGCAAAGTTTAAACCATTCATATCACGGATAAGCGCGCGTTCTTCCGGGTTAAATTAAACGTTAGAACACTAGGCTATTGTACAAGATTGTTTTAAAGTTTATTATTTAATTTTTAGTATTAAATATTGTACCACTACATACATTACAGCATTAACCCATTCGTGCCCAGCATCTTTTGCGTAAATTTTATTTGGTTGGCACCACTATTTTTAGAAGATTTAAGTTTAGTTCATTAATCATGAAAATGCATCATTTAAACAAAATAATTATTGTTTTTCTTTTTTACCGGTGTCAAAAACAGTGCTGAATGCACCTTTTTGAAGCGTCCCTAAAAAGGGACGCTAGGCACTAATGGGTTCAAAATTTAATAGGTAATCTTAAAGGTACTGTGTCCCCTTAAGAGTACATTTTATATTCTTAAGAACACATTTTTTATCCTTAAAAATCATTTTTTTAAGGCACTTATTCAAGTCAAAACAATCATTCGGTTTTCACAGTGCAAATTATTTTTTTTTATTATTATTTATTTAAAAGGCGAAAGGGGCAAAATACTTTGTCTACTGTTTTTAACCCCTTCGCGACGGAAACCTTGTCCCCGGTTTTAAAAATCAGATATTTGTGACTTATTAAATCGAGAAAATGCTCCGATTAAATAAGGCAAAATTTACGGTAAAAATTTACTGGTGGCGATAAACGCGGATTCTTAAGCCTATTTGTGGCACATATACGTGTCTTTCGTCCCCAAGGGGTTAAAACCAAAAGGCGTCACTCCTTGAAACTAAATTTTATGTATTTATGCAAAATCATTATATATTTTTTTTAAAGTTAGAAATTTTACATTTTTTAAAGTTTTTAAAAATATCCAACTATAAAATTATTAATTATTAGTCGTTGTTCTAAAATTATCAACCACTAGAAACTTCCTCACACTATTGAATAGCCCAACAAAATTCTGCAGAGAGAAAAGAAATCTTATCTAAAAATGTCTTACTTCTTTAATTATATCCTTGTCCTTGCAGCAAGAATGAGGTACACCACATAAAAACTGACTCATATTAGACTCACAAGTAAATAGGCCGTTAAATTTCCAATCCTCTGAGCCCACGATTCCACAACAGGAAAACTGTGAAATATAATTAGTAAATTGTCAAAGAAAAGCAATCTTTCTTGATTCACCCCGCCCCCTTGTATTATTTTTCTCGGTTTTTTGAAAAAGTATGAGTTTGAAATATACTATAAAAAACTTACGTTAGTTTGCATTTCATCAATAGCTTCAGTAGTTGCTTTTTCAGTTAGATATTTTCTGATGCCATGACTCATGATGGATCCATTCCAATCCGAGTGATTTAATACAATTACTACAATAACAACAGCAAAACTTATGCATACTAAAATAGCCGTGAAAATTCTCCCCTAAAATAAAATAAAAAGAAAATATTTGCAGTTGATTTTAGAAAAAGTTACTAAAATAGACAAAAAAGCCTAGCAATTATTTTGGTGTTATTATGATTTTCGTAAAGGTAGGTTGATTTATTTTTTTTTCTCAATATTTTCATTACTGTTAAAATTTATTAAAGAAACTTAGCTATATAATGTGAAAAAATGTTTAAAAATATCGAAACGTATATGAGATATTAAAAAGTAACCGTCCCATAGATTTACACTGTTAAAAATTTGCTACATTTTGCTGCAACGCACTCCCCTGCTTGTATAGAAAACGGTTACTTGGCCGTGAAATGGAGCTTTCTCATTGGTTGGAATAGAGATATTATATACATGCGGTGGAGTGCGTTGCAGCAAAATGCAGCAGATTTTTAACAGTGTAGCATTAGCTGGTGATTGTCTTCGCGTGGTCGGATAGGAGTCTTTATCAATACACACTCATTCACACCAATGCTTACGAATTATTTTGTGTAGCCCTCTATATGGTTAATCGAATTTATGCACAGGACGTCATGTACAAAAATTTAGTTAAACTTAAAATGGCATATCATAATTGTAAACGCACTTTCAGCAATCATCCTTAATAGACAATACTTCAGATAAATTACGCAAATTCTTACACTGATAAGTAACACAAAATATCTTATCCATAATTTAAAGCCTAGCGGGAAACCGAAGAAGAAAATTTCATATGCAAATCAAAGTTCATGACGTCAAAAAACAGAAAAAGAACATAAGGGCAGAAATTGGGATGTTGCAGAAACGTCTGTTTCACTGCCTTAACGGTGAAATTCAATTGCTCAGCTTATTTATTTATCTGTTTTATTTATTTATTTATTTATTTTTGAGAAAGGATGACTTAAAAATGCCGCAACAACGTGATTTACCAGAATCAATTGCATGGCTTATTATAGGCAGACTTGAATCCGGGCAAACACAACGAAGTGTCGCGAGCGCTGTTGGAGTCGTTGCAAGGCTGTGAAATCGATTTTAAGAAACAGGGAATGTTAGACGTCGACCAGGGAAAGGTCAGCCACGTGTTATTACAGCAAATGATGACCGCTATATATACGGCTCGTCGAAACAGAACAGACAATGCTACTCAGCTGCAAAGACAGTTGCTCTTGGCAATAAGACGAAGGGTGTCCAGCCAAACAGTACGTAATTGGCTTCATCAGAGAGGTCCCTATGCACGTAGACCAGAGGCTTGCATTCTGTTGACCTCAAGCCACCGTGCGGCTCGAAGATGAGCTGCTGAACATCGATATTGGGAGCAACATGATTGGAGGTACTGTTTACAGACAAGTTCCGATTCAGTCTGGAGTGAGACACCCTACGTGTTTTGGTGTGGAGGGAAAGGAGCACTCGAAATAACCCCACATTCGTTCGTGAAATGCCACAATATAGACGAGGTGGTTTGATAGTATGGGGTGGAATTAGCATAAATAGACGTACAGACCTGCATATCATTCGGAATGGCACTTTGACGGCCCAAAGGTATGCAGACGAGATACTGAGACCACATGTCATAGCTTCTCTCGCTGCAGCCATTCGAGATTCCTTTGTTTTAAGCATGATAATTTCAGGACCGCATACAGCTCGTCTTGTGGAGAACATGCTTGTAGCTGAAATAATACAGCTTTTAAATGGCAAGCTTGGTCTCCTGTTCTGAATCCGATCGAGAATGTTTGAGATATACTCGGATGACGCACTGCTGCGAGACCAAGGCCTCCTTTTTCTGTCCAAGACTTAGAGATTGCACTTCTTGAGGGGTGTAACGGTATTCTCCAAAGTCTTATACAAAACATCATCGCATCCAAGGAAAACAGGTGTGCAGCAGTCTTAACTGTTCGAGGAGACCACACGCCATATTAAAAATCTTAAATCATTTCTAAACAATACTTTTTTTATCCTTTACATAAAACCAAACTGTTGCCCTAAATCATGTTTTCATGTTTTTTCCATCTTTTCAATAAATTAAAGCTTAATTACTATTTTTTTAGCGCCTTTTTAATCAGTATTGCTCATTGATCGGTTTTCTGACCTTCTTTGCATGCTTCCCTAATTCTTTTGAGTAGTGTATGTTGAAAAGTGTTAAAAATGAACTTTATCTTTCATAAAAAGAAATAGAAAACTTGCCATATCATCGAAAAGATTGATTATTCTCTAGACATTATTGCTAATAAAAATCGATCATTTTCATCTGACTTTGAAAAATGCCTTCAAAACAGTATAGGGAAGAAACTGAGAAATTTTCATACTTATTTAGCTTAAATCCTTTCAAATGAAATGTTTCGAGGATTCGTATTTCGTATATCATTCACTTGTTTAAAGGCCTTCAATTTGATATTGTTTGAATTTAAGTTAGTGATATAATAAAGTGATGCTTTAAGGGGTTTTGCAATTTTAGATCCCTATTTGTGAACCTAAATTACTAGTCCCACAATGTATCGATTTCCACAAAGTTATTTTTTAACTTTCTCATGCATATGGGCCCCATAAGAGGACAGATAATTATTGCATTACTAAACAAAAAGAAATTGAGCATTCATTTATGAAGGACTGATTTGTGGATAGATAATAACTATCATGCCGCTCAATAACAAAATTATTTTGTTGTGGGTTCTCCTTTATTACATTTTTTTGTGAATAATGAAAAATAATTTATTCATGAGAGGGTTAAGCCATCTATGATGTCATTTTATTTGTTTAAAACCAATGAATGAGTATTTGCAGTATTATTTTAACTTTGGGAACGAAAAGGATGGATATCTCAATGATTTTGGTGAGAAAGCCACACACGCGTCTACATTATTTTATTATTATTATCAATAAATCTAACAGATTCTTTACATTATATATATATTCAGGGGTGCAAAATTCTAGGCAGTATTTCCTCTGTTATTGTAAAAATGCTAATAAAATTTAAGCGGAGAAAACTAAAAAACTCTAGTGATGGGAGACTGCTTGCTGGCGCCTAGATTTTGCTACCTTGTATATACTTTTAGAATGCTCCCAGCAAAGAGGAAATCGCTGGCCAGTAGCAAAATAGGTGCTAGAAATCATGGAGAAGTGCTGGCTAATGGTCTACCACTGCATGAGCACTGCTGAACAGCTTTAGTCAACTTTGCTGTTGGAAATCATCAGATAAAATTCTAATTGGCCTCCGTTTTATCGCAAGAACTGTTTCATCACATCATGACAGTGCACTAACTTTTGCAGTGTTATTGCTGGCAACCCTTACGCTTGGTGGCGTTGCGAATATCGAAGACATTGAGTATTCCGGAATTTAGCGTTTGGAAAAATTCTGGTTATTTAAAATTTCATTCTGGAATTTTTTTTTTTTTATTAGTGACCATTACGTAGATTGTGATTGTAACGAAGAACAATAATAACCATTAACAATAAAATAAATGAGTAAAACGCACTGTTAAAAATTAATCTGTGAATTCACGGTGAAACTACCGGCAGCAAAGTAGCCGAACTTTTACCGTTCCGTTAGTAGATTTTCCGTTGTGGGAAATACAAGAAAGGAAAACTACGTTTGAAAAAGCAGTAACTTTCCGTTACAAAGTTTGATTTTTAATACTAATAATTTAATATAATTTTTAAAATTAATCAATCAATTAATCGTCAAAGAATTCGAAATTACCGATTGATTTTAAGCTGCTATATTATTTTACTTAATTATTATTATCATTGTTTGGTATAATTTAGTTCACACCGTCCTAAGGATCGAACTCGGGATCTTTTGATAGCGGAAAAAATCCTTACGAACTGAGCCAAAGATGCTGATGCCGGATTGTACAAAGTATGTCTTTTATGAGTTAGGGGGAAAATCTGTTGTGCTTTTTAAAGATTTCCTTTCAATTACATTCCTTAGAATATTTGTAAACGGTTTATTTTTTTATTTTAGACTGATGCATAATACTTATTATTTTTTAAAATCAATTTTAATTTTTTTTATAGTTAAAAAAAAAAAAATCACTGTTTAAAACAACTGGTTTTTTTTCTTTTGAATGAATGAATGAAAAAAAGTTTTTATTAACCATTTCTTTACAAACAAAAAGTATAGACAATTTTTTGAAATTGTCCTACACTATTTATTTATTTTATTTTATTTTATTTTATTTTGGGTTATTAATTAAAAGATTTTTTAATAAGAAATAAGAGGAAAAAATAGAAAAAAAGTAATTTAAAAGGGATTTTTTATGTTTTCATTATTCCATGGCACCAGTGGGACCCGAACCCACAGTCTGCGCTCGCAAGCGATTGGCTGGTTTGGTTTGGTTTATTTTTGTCGTCCGATTATCTACGCTAGGGATATAGGACCAGGGGGAGTGCCCTTCGTGAGGGTCTTTCTAAGGGAACCTAGCCCGTATTTACGCAAGGTTCGAAGAAAACCACGAAAACTCCGAACGGTTAGGCCGACAGCCGTGATTGGGTTCGAACCCAGCACCTGCCGTCTACCAGTTGAGAGGTCCGTACCTCTCGGCCACTGGTGGGGCCGCAAGTGATTGGCGGTGTAGTGCCTTGACCCAGGGCCGAAACTAGAGGGGGCACGTGTCCCGGGCGCCACCAGAACAGAAGGTGAAGGGGGCGCCAAATTAAGATTTTGTTTGGTGTGTTTGATACAAAGAATGCATATGCCAGTGGAGGCTGGGGGGCGCGCCAAAATCCATGTTTGCTCCGGGCGCGAAAAAGGCTAGTTTCGGCGCTAGTAGTAGGAAAATAACAGTACGGGCTCAGCCGGAGGCGGTACTGCGGCACCGTGCCGCCTCCGGTGCCGCCTGCGGTACCTCCATGCCTCCAGCTGTCCCGCCTGCGGTCCCTCCTGCGCCCACCATGACACCGCCACTCTCCTACCCCCACTATGCATCCCCCTCCACAAACGCCCCCTAGTGGAAAAAAGGAACATTCTATTATAACAGGATAGGTGAACAACCTTCCCTAATTAAAAATATTATCAATCACATCTCAACATTGAATCATACTATCTGATGAAGATTAAATTTATATTTCAATTCTGAACAACCATAATTTTAATGAGTATTATTAATTAAGCGAAACACTGGAAAAATCTCAGTTTTTAACCATTTTATTTAGATTTTTTCAACTACAAGATGAGATTATCAATTTAACTCGAGAAAGTTAAACATATATTTGAATTTTGCTTCATAGACATCTTAATGAGTAGTATTAATTAAGTAAAAACAATAGAAAATATCCAGTTTTATAGAAAAAGACTGATTTCTTACGATTTTTATCAACTATATGATCAATGTAACGACTTAAAAGTTGAAAGTTAAACATGTATCCTAGTTTTTCAACAGCTATAGCCTTAATGAGTATCGTTAATTAAGTAAAAAAACAATGGAAAATATCAAGTTTTATGGAAAAAGACTGATCTCTTACGATTTTTATCAACTTAAGAGAGAAAACTTAAACATACATTTCAGTTTTTCAACAGCTATAACCTTAATGAGCATTCATAATTAAGTAAAAAACAATGGAAAATATCGATTTTTATAGAAAAAGACTGATTTCTTACGATTTTTATCAACTGCAACATCAGTGTATCGACTTACAAGTTGAAAGTTAAACATGCATTCTAGTTTTTCAACAGCTATAATCTTAATGAGTATCGTTAATTAAGTAAAAAACAATGGAAAATATCAAGTTTTATAGAAAAAGACTTCTTTCTTACGATTTTTTTCAACTCAAACTTCAGAATATCAATTTGATAGAAAGAAATTTAAGCATACATTCCAGTTTTGGACAACCATTTCCTTCATGAACATTATTAATTAAGCAAAACAACAGAAAATATTAAATTTTTAACTCATTTCTTCACTTTTTTTTTTTTTTTTTTTTTTAATATAAAATCAGAATACACAACTTAAAATAGAAATGTAAACATATTTTTTAGTTTTTGAACAGTCGTTACCTCAAAGAATTTCGATAATTGAACAATTAACAAAGGAAACTAATGATTTTTTAACGAAAAAAGACGAATTAAACGAATTTGGTTAACTTTTACTCTAATTGGAAATTTCATCGTACTTTATATATACCAACTAAGTAGAATTTTAATACATAAACGAATAATTTAAAAAAATCCTCAACACACAAATGTGAACCTGCAGAGCATTTCTTATTACGACATATCTAAACTAAAACTTTTTTCTGCAACCCCCCCATGCATGCATTCCAGGTAGGGGAACATAACAAAGAATTTTGACGTCACAACTTACAAAGGTATGCAACAAAATGTTTACGTTCAAGAAAAAGTATCACATAGAGAGAAAAAAAAGAAGAGATTTAAGCTATTTATCCATTCTAGTTTTATAACAGTTACCACAACATCTCCAAATTAAAATTTGGAAGTCATAATGAGTGTAATTAATTAAGCAAAATAATAGAAATATTAGTTTTTCAGAGGGGGAAAAGACGAATTTAAACAAATTTTATTAGTTTTACACTAGTTTAATAATAATTTTAAGAGGAAAAAGACGAATTTAAACTTTTTTTTTAGTTTTACACTATTTTTTCTCATCTCCAACACGGATATATCAATTTTAACAGAAGAATTAAACATATATTTTAGTTTTTAACAACAAAATCTTAACAAGTATCATTAATTAAACAAAAATAAATATCAGTTTTAAAGAAAAGACGAATTTGAATAATTTTACACTAGTATTTTCAAAAGCAACATGGAAATATTAATACTTATTCACATATTTCACTTATTCACTGTATTCAATACTATATTTAATAAATTTGGATACACTTTAAGAATTTCCTAATCTATAATTATATATTAGCTGTATATTTAATGTTACCCATGTTTTCAACATTAGTTCATAATCGTGAATTTTGTATTTTAAATACCATGTATTCAGGTTCAGATTATTTTCACTTGAAATCATACAGAATTTTTTAACAGAGTTTGTTTTTGAAATCATTGAAGCAACTGTATTTAATATTTTTAACACCAATTTTCTAAGATTTTTTAACATTTTCCGGTTATACATTCCTCAAAAGTATATATTCTAAACAATAGAAAATATTAATTTTAAGAATAAAAAGACGAATTTAAACAAATTTTATTAGTTTTACAATATTTTTTCTCATCTCCAACACAGATATATTAATTTTAACAGAATTAAACGCATATTTTAGTTTTTAAGAACAAAAATGTAATAAGTATCATTAATTAAACAAAAAATAAATATCAATTTTCAAGAAAAGACAATTTTTTACACAAATTTTCAACTTTGAAATACATTTGTTTACATATATTGTTACAATATATTACTAAACTTAAACTTTTTAAAAAGTTTGAATGTCTTTACAAAGGGTTCATATTTATATTTTTCACGTCTTGACTGCATTCGAAATCTTACAACAAAAGTATACTTTTATTATTTTTATTATTATTATTATTCTAGAAAACCTAAAAAGTCATTTCTTGCTGCTTTAAACACTTGGCATATTAAAACTACTCTGAGATATTCTACCCATATAATTAATCAAATTAGGACATGATTCATCTTACACTTCAAAATTTCTGAATTTTTACAATACTTATTTTCATCAAACTTTAATCTTGATCCTATATATTTTAGGAGTACAGAATTTTAACATCTGTTTTTATCTACTTATCAGAAAATTATCAAAACACCCAACAACATTTTCCAAATATGAATATTATCTTTACAGTTTAATAATACAAAACATACACGAATACAAAGTTTAATTTTTACAAACATTTCATATTTCAAGCCAAACTTTTCGGAATTTTCACATCATAAGAGCAAACATTAGACGAACTTTTTTACTTTTTAACTTTTTTTATTGCTTAGATCTTTTCATCATAACTTTTAATTATGATAATTATCCATTTTTAGGTTGATTGTCGAAAAACTGTAACTGAAATTACATAAACTTAATGTAAAAAACCATGTTCTCACACAATTTCTTGAAATTCAACAAAGAATTGCCTATTACTTATCTATTATTATTCTTATTAAACACTTATCTACATCAATATCGACTCTCGATAGTATATAGATATTTCATCATCACACACTTACAACTCTTTTCAAACGTTTATCAGAAAAATAAGTCAATCAAAGTCTAGTAGTTATCACACCTGTTCCTCAGAAATATTACTATCATATGAAACAGTAAAGAAAATTAATAGATATTTAATATTTAATAACCTCATACCTGAAATTACTGTCGAATGAGAATACTAATAATCTATAAAATCAACTGTTGAACAAAAAAATAGTACAGATTACCGAAAATTCAAATGTTTTTTCTGCAAAAGTTACAAAAATTAACAAATGAATGACAAGTTAAAGAAATAACTAAAAAAGTTAATGAACATATTTACAAATTTATTAAAATCACACCTTTTTCTGGATTACAAACCACAATTTCTTGAAAAATTTATCACCGAATTTGTAAGATTTTAGTCCTAGTATTACATACACTCAATAAATATTCAAAATTAACAAAAATATAATTTTTTAGTCTCATCAATAAGCAGAAATTCTATATTAAAAGAATATTTTCATAGTAGTACTTATAAAAATGAGAGTTTACAAACTGATTTTCATAATTTTATCACATTTAAACTTAATATTTTACATAAAACATTATTTAATCAAATTTTATGCTTTCTAATTCAGTAAAATTCAATACTTTTTTAGTTTTTAAACCAATACCACAATATTTATTTACATCAAACTTGATTCTTCACCTTTTATATTTCCACATTACACACGTGAGATAAATACTAACTTGGATCAGGAGTTGAAGTCAATTGATTCCATTCGATTTTCATCATGTACGCATTGCTCCTTACACGAAATTTCTTAATGCTATAATCATCTAATATATTAAAACTAATCTACTCATATTTTTAATCAATTCATCAGATGTTTCATCTCGCACTTCTGAATTATCGTGCATCAAGTTGCTTAAAATATAAATACTATCTTTATAGTTTTAATGATATATAGTATACATGGTTTATCTTGAGTTAGCACTTCCATAGTATTAATCAAATTATATGTTTCATCTTGCACTTGATCTTAATGTTTTCATCTTGCATCTGAATTATCGTCCATCGAGTTTTTTAAATAATAATATATTTATAGTTTTTGATTATACATTGCATGTACAAATACAATCTTTAATTTTAACATTTCATATTTCAAATAACCTATTTCCGAAACCAAGCTATGTGAATTTTACCACAATGCTTATTATCATAGAATAATTTGTGTTTCACACTTTTCTAAAAATTATCAGATATGTACCCCTCAGAGAAATTACTATCATATGAATAAATGAAGAAAATTTAATTTATATTAAATGTACACGAAATTGATTGCAATATACATGTATTTAATAAAAATAAATAAATAAGCGATTATTTATACATTAAACCTTTACTAAATATATATTTCTTTCATTATACAGATGTTTCAACAAGATGAACCAAAACAGCAGCAAACTTCAGAAATTAATGACCCGAATGATTCATCCCTAACACATGTAGCGTTAACGAATAACACATATGTGAGTACTTATATGAGAAATACTAGAATTCGTATATGAAACGTAATTAGAGTAAATACAAAATGATTTGTCTTACTACCTACACTTTAACAAGTGCTTTTTACCTATATTATTGAAGAGAATCCTAACTGTGTCCATTTATTTCTACTACAGATGTGCTCTATTTGCTACAAACACTTCTTAAGTAAATGGAATTTAACAGAACATACAAAAATCTATACAGGTGAAAAACCTTACACTTGGAAAGATTACCATAAATGCTGTTTTCAAGGAGACGTGAATCAAAAATGCACACATCATCATATAAAGCATAAACTTAGCGAAGATATTCAAAAATTAGTCAGACTTTTGAAAAATTTAGAAATAAAGGAAGATATTTAGGCTATTTATCCATCATATTTTCACAACACTTACCACAATATCTCAAACTTAAAATTTGGAAGACATACACACTGCTGAAAAGTAATTTTGTGATTCTTCTAACCAGTATGAATGTATAGATGTTATTTTGCAGTGTATTCTTTAAATGCTCACATTAAATATTCTTTTACATGCATATATCGTTGTGTTTATTTTTCTAATACCTATTATATTAATGAAATACATAACATTTTAAGTGAAATAACACTCTCACAACTTAAAAAATGCATAAGAACATACAAAAAATAAACAGATGTATGAAAAAATATGCAAGTTTACAAAATATTTTCATTGTTTTCTAGAAATATTAACAAAAAATATTTACAATATGAAAAAATTGTAAAAGTGAAAAGAAAAAACATAAATGTAAAAACAAAAACCACAAAGTGAAAAACTCATAACAAAGTTTTTGAAAAAAAATATTTACAACAAATTTTTTTTTACAAAAACCAAAACTTCCAAAGATTTTTTTTTCAAAATTTTTTTTTTTCAAGAACATTTTTTACAAAAAATTTTTTTTTCAAAATAAGTTTTTACAAAAATAAAAAAAAGCAAATCACAACGTTAAAAAAATGAAAAATTTTTGTTAAAAAAAGTGTAAAAAAATTGCAAAAAAATGTTGCAAAAATTTCAAAAAAGTTATGAAAAAAGCTTCAAAAATTTCGTTGGTTTTAATGCAGTATGCAATGGCGAAACCATTGCATTTGCTATTAAAAACAACAAAATTTTTGAGACTTTTTTCATAACTTTTTTTGAAATTTTTGCAACATTTTTTTTGCAATTTTTTTACACTTTTTTTAACAAAAATTTTTCATTTTTTTAACGTTGTGATTTGCTTTTTTTTATTTTTGTAAAAACTTATTTTGAAAAAAAAATTTTTTTGTAAAAAATGTTTTTGAAAAAAAAAAAATTTTTGAAAAAAAATCTTTGGAAGTTTTGGTTTTTGTAAAAAAAATTTTGTTGTAAATATTTTTTTTTCAAAAACTTTGTTATGAGTTTTTCACTTTGTGGTTTTTGTTTTTACATTTATGTTTTTTCTTTTCACTTTTACAATTTTTTCATATTGTAAATATTTTTTGTTAATATTTCTAGAAAACAATGAAAATATTTTGTAAACTTGCATATTTTTTCATACATCTGTTTATTTTTTGTATGTTCTTATGCATTTTTTAAGTTGTGAGAGTGTTATTTCACTTAAAATGTTATGTATTTCATTAATGTAATAGGTATTAGAAAAATAAACACAACGATATATGCATATAAAAGAATATTTAATGTGAGCATTTAAAGAATACACTGCAAAATAACATCTATACATTCATACTGGTTAGAAGAATCACAAAATTACTTTTCAGCAGTGTGTATGTCTTCCAAATTTTAAGTTTGAGATATTGTGGTAAGTGTTGTGAAAATATGATGAATAAATAGCCTAAATATCTTCCTTTATTTCTAAATTTTTCAAAAGTCTGACTAATTTTTGAATATCTTCGCTAAGTTTATGCTTTATATGATGATGTGTGCATTTTTGATTCACGTCTCCTTGAAAACAGCATTTATGGTAATCTTTCCAAGTGTAAGGTTTTTCACCTGTATAGATTTTTGTATGTTCTGTTAAATTCCATTTACTTAAGAAGTGTTTGTAGCAAATAGAGCACATCTGTAGTAGAAATAAATGGACACAGTTAGGATTCTCTTCAATAATATAGGTAAAAAGCACTTGTTAAAGTGTAGGTAGTAAGACAAATCATTTTGTATTTACTCTAATTACGTTTCATATACGAATTCTAGTATTTCTCATATAAGTACTCACATATGTGTTATTCGTTAACGCTACATGTGTTAGGGATGAATCATTCGGGTCATTAATTTCTGAAGTTTGCTGCTGTTTTGGTTCATCTTGTTGAAACATCTGTATAATGAAAGAAATATATATTTAGTAAAGGTTTAATGTATAAATAATCGCTTATTTATTTATTTTTATTAAATACATGTATATTGCAATCAATTTCGTGTACATTTAATATAAATTAAATTTTCTTCATTTATTCATATGATAGTAATTTCTCTGAGGGGTACATATCTGATAATTTTTAGAAAAGTGTGAAACACAAATTATTCTATGATAATAAGCATTGTGGTAAAATTCACATAGCTTGGTTTCGGAAATAGGTTATTTGAAATATGAAATGTTAAAATTAAAGATTGTATTTGTACATGCTATGTATAATCAAAAACTATAAATATATTATTATTTAAAAAACTCGATGGACGATAATTCAGATGCAAGATGAAAACATTAAGATCAAGTGCAAGATGAAACATATAATTTGATTAATACTATGGAAGTGCTAACTCAAGATAAACCATGTATACTATATATCATTAAAACTATAAAGATAGTATTTATATTTTAAGCAACTTGATGCACGATAATTCAGAAGTGCGAGATGAAACATCTGATGAATTGATTAAAAATATGAGTAGATTAGTTTTAATATATTAGATGATAATAGCATTAAGAAATTTCGTGTAAGGAGCAATGCGTACATGATGAAAATCGAATGGAATCATTTGACTTCAACTCCTGATCCAAGTTAGTATTTATCTCACGTGTGTAATGTGGAAATATAAAAGGTGAAGAATCAAGTTTGATGTAAATAAATATTGTGGTATTGGTTTAAAAACTAAAAAAGTATTGAATTTTACTGAATTAGAAAGCATAAAATTTGATTAAATAATGTTTTATGTAAAATATTAAGTTTAAATGTGATAAAATTATGAAAATCAGTTTGTAAACTCTCATTTTTATAAGTACTACTATGAAAATATTCTTTTAATATAGAATTTCTGCTTATTGATGAGACTAAAAAATTATATTTTTGTTAATTTTGAATATTTATTGAGTGTATGTAATACTAGGACTAAAATCTTACAAATTCGGTGATAAATTTTTCAAGAAATTGTGGTTTGTAATCCAGAAAAAGGTGTGATTTTAATAAATTTGTAAATATGTTCATTAACTTTTTTAGTTATTTCTTTAACTTGTCATTCATTTGTTAATTTTTGTAACTTTTGCAGAAAAAACATTTGAATTTTCGGTAATCTGTACTATTTTTTTGTTCAACAGTTGATTTTATAGATTATTAGTATTCTCATTCGACAGTAATTTCAGGTATGAGGTTATTAAATATTAAATATCTATTAATTTTCTTTACTGTTTCATATGATAGTAATATTTCTGAGGAACAGGTGTGATAACTACTAGACTTTGATTGACTTATTTTTCTGATAAACGTTTGAAAAGAGTTGTAAGTGTGTGATGATGAAATATCTATATACTATCGAGAGTCGATATTGATGTAGATAAGTGTTTAATAAGAATAATAATAGATAAGTAATAGGCAATTCTTTGTTGAATTTCAAGAAATTGTGTGAGAACATGGTTTTTTACATTAAGTTTATGTAATTTCAGTTACAGTTTTTCGACAATCAACCTAAAAATGGATAATTATCATAATTAAAAGTTATGATGAAAAGATCTAAGCAATAAAAAAAGTTAAAAAGTAAAAAAGTTCGTCTAATGTTTGCTCTTATGATGTGAAAATTCCGAAAAGTTTGGCTTGAAATATGAAATGTTTGTAAAAATTAAACTTTGTATTCGTGTATGTTTTGTATTATTAAACTGTAAAGATAATATTCATATTTGGAAAATGTTGTTGGGTGTTTTGATAATTTTCTGATAAGTAGATAAAAACAGATGTTAAAATTCTGTACTCCTAAAATATATAGGATCAAGATTAAAGTTTGATGAAAATAAGTATTGTAAAAATTCAGAAATTTTGAAGTGTAAGATGAATCATGTCCTAATTTGATTAATTATATGGGTAGAATATCTCAGAGTAGTTTTAATATGCCAAGTGTTTAAAGCAGCAAGAAATGACTTTTTAGGTTTTCTAGAATAATAATAATAATAAAAATAATAAAAGTATACTTTTGTTGTAAGATTTCGAATGCAGTCAAGACGTGAAAAATATAAATATGAACCCTTTGTAAAGACATTCAAACTTTTTAAAAAGTTTAAGTTTAGTAATATATTGTAACAATATATGTAAACAAATGTATTTCAAAGTTGAAAATTTGTGTAAAAAATTGTCTTTTCTTGAAAATTGATATTTATTTTTTGTTTAATTAATGATACTTATTACATTTTTGTTCTTAAAAACTAAAATATGCGTTTAATTCTGTTAAAATTAATATATCTGTGTTGGAGATGAGAAAAAATATTGTAAAACTAATAAAATTTGTTTAAATTCGTCTTTTTATTCTTAAAATTAATATTTTCTATTGTTTAGAATATATACTTTTGAGGAATGTATAACCGGAAAATGTTAAAAAATCTTAGAAAATTGGTGTTAAAAATATTAAATACAGTTGCTTCAATGATTTCAAAAACAAACTCTGTTAAAAAATTCTGTATGATTTCAAGTGAAAATAATCTGAACCTGAATACATGGTATTTAAAATACAAAATTCACGATTATGAACTAATGTTGAAAACATGGGTAACATTAAATATACAGCTAATATATAATTATAGATTAGGAAATTCTTAAAGTGTATCCAAATTTATTAAATATAGTATTGAATACAGTGAATAAGTGAAATATGTGAATAAGTATTAATATTTCCATGTTGCTTTTGAAAATACTAGTGTAAAATTATTCAAATTCGTCTTTTCTTTAAAACTGATATTTATTTTTGTTTAATTAATGATACTTGTTAAGATTTTGTTGTTAAAAACTAAAATATATGTTTAATTCTTCTGTTAAAATTGATATATCCGTGTTGGAGATGAGAAAAAATAGTGTAAAACTAAAAAAAAAGTTTAAATTCGTCTTTTTCCTCTTAAAATTATTATTAAACTAGTGTAAAACTAATAAAATTTGTTTAAATTCGTCTTTTCCCCCTCTGAAAAACTAATATTTCTATTATTTTGCTTAATTAATTACACTCATTATGACTTCCAAATTTTAATTTGGAGATGTTGTGGTAACTGTTATAAAACTAGAATGGATAAATAGCTTAAATCTCTTCTTTTTTTTCTCTCTATGTGATACTTTTTCTTGAACGTAAACATTTTGTTGCATACCTTTGTAAGTTGTGACGTCAAAATTCTTTGTTATGTTCCCCTACCTGGAATGCATGCATGGGGGGGGTTGCAGAAAAAAGTTTTAGTTTAGATATGTCGTAATAAGAAATGCTCTGCAGGTTCACATTTGTGTGTTGAGGATTTTTTTAAATTATTCGTTTATGTATTAAAATTCTACTTAGTTGGTATATATAAAGTACGATGAAATTTCCAATTAGAGTAAAAGTTAACCAAATTCGTTTAATTCGTCTTTTTTCGTTAAAAAATCATTAGTTTCCTTTGTTAATTGTTCAATTATCGAAATTCTTTGAGGTAACGACTGTTCAAAAACTAAAAAATATGTTTACATTTCTATTTTAAGTTGTGTATTCTGATTTTATATTAAAAAAAAAAAAAAAAAAAAAAAAAAAAAAAAAAGTGAAGAAATGAGTTAAAAATTTAATATTTTCTGTTGTTTTGCTTAATTAATAATGTTCATGAAGGAAATGGTTGTCCAAAACTGGAATGTATGCTTAAATTTCTTTCTATCAAATTGATATTCTGAAGTTTGAGTTGAAAAAAATCGTAAGAAAGAAGTCTTTTTCTATAAAACTTGATATTTTCCATTGTTTTTTACTTAATTAACGATACTCATTAAGATTATAGCTGTTGAAAAACTAGAATGCATGTTTAACTTTCAACTTGTAAGTCGATACACTGATGTTGCAGTTGATAAAAATCGTAAGAAATCAGTCTTTTTCTATAAAAATCGATATTTTCCATTGTTTTTTACTTAATTATGAATGCTCATTAAGGTTATAGCTGTTGAAAAACTGAAATGTATGTTTAAGTTTTCTCTCTTAAGTTGATAAAAATCGTAAGAGATCAGTCTTTTTCCATAAAACTTGATATTTTCCATTGTTTTTTTACTTAATTAACGATACTCATTAAGGCTATAGCTGTTGAAAAACTAGGATACATGTTTAACTTTCAACTTTTAAGTCGTTACATTGATCATATAGTTGATAAAAATCGTAAGAAATCAGTCTTTTTCTATAAAACTGGATATTTTCTATTGTTTTTACTTAATTAATACTACTCATTAAGATGTCTATGAAGCAAAATTCAAATATATGTTTAACTTTCTCGAGTTAAATTGATAATCTCATCTTGTAGTTGAAAAAATCTAAATAAAATGGTTAAAAACTGAGATTTTTCCAGTGTTTCGCTTAATTAATAATACTCATTAAAATTATGGTTGTTCAGAATTGAAATATAAATTTAATCTTCATCAGATAGTATGATTCAATGTTGAGATGTGATTGATAATATTTTTAATTAGGGAAGGTTGTTCACCTATCCTGTTATAATAGAATGTTCCTTTTTTCCACTAGGGGGCGTTTGTGGAGGGGGATGCATAGTGGGGGTAGGAGAGTGGCGGTGTCATGGTGGGCGCAGGACCAACATCCAATCACAGAGAAGATGGCCGCCTGAGCGTTAGGCGCCTGTCAGCCGGAGGCATGGAGGTACCGCAGGCGGCACCGGAGGCGGCACGGTGCCGCAGTACCGCCTCCGGCTGAGCCCGTACTGTTATTTTCCTACTACTGGCGCTGCCTTGACCACTCGTCCATGGAGCCCCCTACAAAACGGAGTGTCTCCATTTTTTGTTTCTATTTCCATCCATTTTGTTATTTTCAGAAAATATGGTGGAATTTTGTGATTTGTAACGGAAAATGCCCTTTTGTTGAGAAAAGGGACCTTTTCTGTGAAATTCAGAAAAAAAAATGTTCGTTAATTTCAGAATTTTTTTAACAGTGCGCTAAAAAATTCTTTATTTTAACGCACTTTTTTTCGTAAATCTGATTTTCTAAGTTACAAATGAGTTCGGTTTTCATAATTCACACATTTGAGAATCAGCATATAAAATGCGTAGTATTTCTAAAAGGCTTTAAAAATTTCGAATGGAAATCACAAAAGAAACAAACTTTAAAAATTCTAATTAGAACAAAAAAGCTGTTAACAGCCATAGAATATGATGAAAACACCATAGCTCGTCTGATCAAAAGCATTGAATGCGGTTAGTATCTGGAAGGGTCAGCTGAATGGCGGCGAAATCTGAATATATTCGACTAATTTTTATAAAAAATTTATAGACATTTCTGTACATATTTCTATAGCTTTTGGTTAAACTAGCTTAGAAAAAATGAGACCATATAAGGTACCCTGGGGTAATAACACCACTTTAAGGTTCTACCAATTTTCACGGCTCAGTTTTAGTTTGCATTTTTTAAACAAATATATGATTCGATACAGCAACTCATTGACTATCTATATAAAAAAAATAATTTAACAGATATATATTCATAAAATGCAATGGCGTGATTTCTTGACCAATGCTATTTGGCTTTATTACCCACCTATATATATGGGTAATAATGCCATGCAAACAAAACTATGAAATAAGATGGAATAATTGCATGTAGATTGCCCAATTCTAAAAATACAAACTCTACAAACTTAGAAATTGACAAATTGCATTCTAAGCTATTGAAAATGTTCAATTTTTTGTGAAAGTGTAAGGAAAATAAAGGTGTGGTGTGCGTGTGGGGGGGGGGGGGGGTGAGGATGAGGCAAAAGAATATCAGACCGTGAGCTTCTTTTTGATTAAAAAAGACCGCTTAAATAGAATTATTAGAAACATTGCACAGTTTTAACTGTGTTTATTTGAATCAGTATTTAGGATTTAGCTCGGCCACTGTAAGGGAATCAACCGGGGTATTAATGCCAAGAATTGGCGTTATTACCCCGTTATAGTTATTGCGCTGTACATTTTAAATTACAAATTATCTCAAGAAGATATCCAAAATCTTCAACAACATTTTGAAAGTCCATGAAATGTACTACAAATTTATGTAATTAACAAAGTATTTCCGGATAAAAAAAATAGTCTTCACATCACAAAACGTATCTCGCAAATTTTAGATCAAGCGTTAATTTTAGTTGCTAGTAAAAACAGTAAGACCTAAAAATGAAACAAATTAACTTGAAGCTGTTTTTTGCGATTTATATGACTCAAAATAGCGCAGAGCACATGGGTGTCATTTACCAGATTATTTCATAATTATGCAAAATATTAGCACTTGGCGTTATTACCCCGCCTGGCGTTATTACACCAGACCACCTTAATTCTCTAGGATTCTATAACACTTTTTTATATATTTTTTATAGAATTCTTTAAGAAATTTTTGTAAGGCTGTTGGGTGGGTGTTTGTTCACAGCAAAAAAAAAAAAATGCTGTCTGATGGTTTACCACTGTATAAACACTGCAGAATAAATGGTGGTACTGGATTAAAAGTGATGGACCAGGAAAAGAATAGCAATAGGATAGTTGCTAGTACTGCAGGAGAAGTGCCGGATTGAAGAAATGTGATGACATACCAAAGCTGACCTGCTGATAGCAATCACTGACGGGCCACCAGCATTTTGCATTGACACTTTTGTACTGGTTTAAGTAATGGCACTATTACACTTTTCGGCTGATGGCAGTGCTGACTGCCATCTTTTTCAGGCTCTTGGCCCACTGTTTACACTATATTGCCATTGATTATGGGACACTTGCGATTTTAGACATTTTACTAAATATCTAGAAAAATACATGAAGAATCATCTCGAAACTCTTAGTGTATAAATATAATAGTATACATCATACATCTCCGGGAAGATTTTTTACCGAAACTCCATAGGGGACCGTCAACAAATTAAAAAATAATGAATATCTTTTGAATAACCCTGTCAAAACTAATGTAGCAAAAGCGTTCAAACTCTAGATTATGATTGAATGCCTTATTGTAATACATTGTGTTTATTTTTATGCAAATAGCATGCATACGCGCAGAGTAATTAAGGTTTTTATAAAAATGGCCCCAAATTTTTCTAAGTTTTTCCATTATAATTTTCAGAGTTCTTAATATAAAATAATATTTTTTTTTCAGAAAATATGACAAACAACATTGCACACAGTATCCTGTAATCAGAATTAAAAAATAATAAAAATTGTATGAAAAATGAGTAGGTTTACTAAATAATTTTTTACTGCGCATGCGTCAAAAATATAAAAATTTCATTTGCATATTATGTTAGCTATATATCGTTGTATAGAGTATATGTGAGAAATGTATAGATGAGATTAGATGAGATGAGATGTATAGATGTATATATGAGAGTTGTATAGAGTATGTGTTGTATATGTGATATCGTTGTATAGAGCAACTTTTGTAAAAGTCTCAAAATTATGGCTTGAAAATTCTGAAAGTAATCGTCTATAGAAAAAGGACAAAATCCGTTGTTTCCAAAATGAAGCAAAAAAATGAGGGATTTTATCCAAAAGTAGTCGTAACATCCCGTATTGTGTATTCTATATTGACACTAATCAATGAATATATGGATACAACCCCTCTTGTTTTTGCTTCATTTTGAGAATAACGGATTTTCAACTTATTCAATTGACGATTATTTTCAGAATTTTCAAGTTATGATTTTGTGACTTTCACAAAAGTTGCTCTATACATTTAGCTAACATAATATGCAAATGAAATTTTGATATCGTTGACGCATGCGCAGTAAAAAATTATTTAGTAAACCAACTTATTTTGTATACAATTTTCATTATTTTTTAATTCTGATTACAGGGTACTGTGTGCAATGTTATTTGTCATATTTTCTGAAAAAAATATTATTTTATATTAAGAACTCCGAAAATTATAAGGAAAAAACTTGGAAAAATTTGGGACCATTTTTATAAAAACCTTAATTACTCTGCGAGTATGCATGCTATTTGCATAAAAATGAACACAGTGTATTACAATAAGGCATTCAATCATAATCTAGAGTTTGAGCGCTTTTGCTACATTAGTTTTGACAGGGTTATTCAAAAGATATTCATTGTTTTTTAATTTGTTGACGGACCCCTATGGAGTTTCGGTAAAAAATCTTCACGGAGATGTATTGCGTATACTATTATATTTATACACTAAGATTTTTGAGATGATTCCTCATGTATTTTTCTAGATATTTAGTAAAATGTCTAAAATCGCAAGTGTCCAATAATCAATGGCAATATAGTGTATTTCTTTGCTGTCGTTATTAACGTATTAACACTACAAAAAATCATGTTTACAAAAATAATAGGTTCAAATAAAGCTTTGAAATGCATTAAAAGCGATATTTTCATATTGGCCTCACATGAGAAATTAAAAACCGGAGGAATCTCCTAAGATCTCCATTGGCGCAGCATGTCCCTAAAGGGATTTTGCACCATTAAACCCCATTCAACCAACCTAAGATCTCCATTTAGAATCATTCTTTTAGATTCTGTTCATTTAGGTCGGACAAGTTCGAAATTCGATTACATGTTTTAAATTTTTTGTTTTATTTATATTTTATTGTTTTAATTATTGATTGATGAATGTTTTAATTTCGTTGTGGAATATAACCTGAAATCAATGGATGAACTATTTATATTAGTCTGAACGGATTTACCTTTCGTAATTGTCTGCACGTGATAGAGTTATATTTGAAAAAAAAAAACATGCTTGAATACTAATTTAAAAACAATAAAGTTGAATAAATTGCGATACAGTATTCAAATAAATTAAGATATAATTTTCAAACAAATTACATTTGAAAGTAAATTTTTTCCCCAATTCGACAGTGTAAAAATTAAAAATGTGCGGTATTTAGAAGTTTAAAATATTGCAACAGAAGTTAAATTTGATCGTCTGCTGTTGCCATTGTCTAAATGACAATGGTGTTACGCGCGGCCACGTTTGTCCTTTATAATATACTAGATAGTTTTGGGATGATTAACGATTAATTTATGAATGATAGAACAAAGTCGAATAAAGCACTATGACTTGATTTTTATCAGATCAACTAGAATATGTATCTGAATATTTTTTACACGATTTTCTTTCAGAAAATACATTAATACACTTGAATGCTATAGGTAGAAAATAGTATGATTAACTTACTATTCTTATTGCCAACTTGGCGTAACGTCGCTCCAAATATAGCAGAGGAAACCATAACATTGCAACTCCTATTTCATGAAACAGAATGCTGATTATTAACACATAGCTAATAGTAGCGTAATGGGATGAAAATAGCTTGAAATCACGGTCAATATACATGATCTTTGATGCCGCATAATAGGCCAATACTGGGATAGAAAACTGAAAAAAAAAAAAAACAATCATCAAGTTCACATTTAGACCAACATTATGCATAGAATACACTAACGGAAAAAAAAATCTCAACACCAAGAAAAACTTATTGTAGAGTAACGAAATTTGGACAGTGCATTTGTCTAGTTAACATGTTTAACTGATTAGATTTTCGAGATCACAGGTTAATTTAAGGTCAATAAAATGCATTTCAAATGTGAAATGCTGTTACATTAATAGTTGCTATAACCTCCAGAATTTTGAATGCAAGCCTGCATACGTGCATGCATTGTGTCATACAGGTGCCGAATGTCACTTTGTGGTATGGAGTTCCATGCTTGTTGTACTTGCTGTGTCAGTACTGCCATGCTCAGTGCTGGCTGGGGATGACAGCGAAGTTTTCATCCAATGATAACCCAATACATGATCAATGGGAGACAGATCTGGTGATCTCGCTGGCCAAGGTAACATGTCGACACTCTATAGAGCACGTTGCGTTACAACAGCGGCATGAGGGCGAGCGTTATTCTGTTGAAAATATCTCATTGAAAATGAAAACTTAATGAAAAGCAATATGAAAGCTTTTCTTGAATGGCAACACTACAGCTTGAATTCCCAGACTGACGTACACATTTGCAGTCAGTGTGTTTGGGAGACCCACGAGAGTGCTTCTCCTGTCATAGGAAATTGCTCCCCAGACCACGACCCCAGATTGTAGGTCCAGTGTGTTTAAGCCGCAGACAGTTTGGTTGCAGGCGTTCCCCTGGCCTCCTTCTGACCAGCACACGGCCATTATTGGCACCAAGCCAGAACCTGCTTTTATCAGAAAACACAACAAATATCTACTCCATCCTCCAATGAGCTTTGGCTTGACACCATTGACGTCGCAAACGGCAATGACTTGGAGTCAGTGGAATGCATGCAACATGGCGCCTTGCTTGGAGCTGTCCTTGAAGTAACCGATTTCTAACAGTCCGTTGTGTCACTGTGGCACCAACTGCAGCTCGAATTTCTGTCGCAGACGCAGTACGATGCACCACAGCCGTACGCCGAATACGACGGTCTTTCCTCTCAGTAGTGCCACGTGGTCACCCGGAGCCTGGGCTTCTTGAGGCAGTACCATCCCTTGACCTCTGCTCCCAACAATCATGCACAATGGATACAATCCGTCCAAGTCTTTCTGAAAAATCGCAGAAATAAAATCCACTTTCTCGTAGCCCTACTTTAGGACCTCTTTCCAACTCGGGGAGCTGATGATAATAACTTCTTTGTCTTCTTAAAGGCATTCATGATCAATCTCAATTCAATCCGTCAAATTTTGTAGATAAATAATGCTCACGAACTTTACAGCACGCATTTAAAGCAAATCTGGCTTGAAAGTTGTGAGTGGCGCTACTAGCGCCACACTTATGCGCGCAGCATGAAATTTAAATCAATGTCGCCTTTCAGATGTATAAACACGCATACAAAATTTCGTTTAGCTAACACAAGTCTTTATTGGTGTTGGGATTTTTTTTCCGCCAGTGTATGAAATACTTTATTACATTACTAGATTTTTTTTCAAAAGTAGTGGATTGATAATAATTCAGTTTTGGCTATATGATGAAGTTGCCAAAATTTTATGTTGATATTTTGATTGTTTTAATAAAACTTAAGATCTATATATTTTACTATTCCTTTGATTGGTTTTTGTTTGAAGATTGTTTAACTGTGTTATTAGCAAATTTCAAAGTATCTCAAGTGTATGTAAATTGTATATGTATATTTAAATGTAAGGTACTCTGGCGTAATAACGCCACGTTACGGTTCTGCCAATTTTCATGGCTCAGTTTTAGTTTGTATTTTTCAAACAAATATATGTTTCGATACAGCAACTCATTGACTATTTATATAAAAAAAATAATTTAACAGATATGTATTCATAAAATTTAATGGCGTGATTTCTTGACCAATGCTATTTGGCGTTATTACCCACCTATATGGGTAATAACGTCGTGCAAAGAAAACTATGAAATAAGATGGAATAATTGCATGTAGATTGCCCAATTCTAAAAATACAAACTCTACGAACTTAGAAATTGACAAATTGCATTCTAAGCTATTGAAAATGTTCAATTTTTTGTGAAAGTGTAAGAAAATAAAGGTGTGGTGTATGTGTGTGTGGGGGGGGGGGGGAGGATGAGGCAAAAGAATATCAGACCGTGAGCTTCTTTTTGATTAAAAAAGACCGCTTAAATAGAATTATTAGAAACATTGCACAGTTTTAACTGTGTTTATTAGAATCAGTATTTAGGATATAGCTCGGCCACTGTAGGGCATCAACTGGGGTATTAATGCCAAGGATTGGCGTTATTACCCCGTTATAGTTATTGCGCTGTACATTTTAAATTACAAATTATCTCAAGAAGATATCCAAAATCTTCAACAACATTTTGAAAGTCCGTGAAATGTACTACAAATTTATGTAATTAACAAAGTATTTCCGGATAAAAAAAAATAGTCTTCAGATCACAAAACGTATCTCGCAAATTTGAGATCAAGCGTTAATTTTAGTTGCTTGTAAAAATAATAAGACCTAAAAATGAAACAAATTAACTTGAAGCTGTTTTTTGCGATTTGTATGACTCAAAACCCTTCTGCGCAGAGCACATGGGTGTCATTTACCAGATTATTTCATAATTATGCAAAATATTAGCACTTGGCGTTATTACCCCAGACCACCTTATTTCAATATAACTCTTATACGAAGCGATTATAAAACCATCATTGTTTATACATGATATTTTCTTGCATGCTAAATTGTTATAATCTATGCATTAAAACTGGTTAAATAAATGCAAATTGGGGATCTTGTATAACATATTTAAAAAATCTTCAAAGAGTTTGGAGAATTTTACTTTTAAACCAGAATTCCATTACAAATAATTTCCGTTTTCATAGGGATTATTAACACGTTCGCTGCCGCTCACGCGAAAGCGTGTGATATGGCGCCAACGTTAAGGGACACTCACGCGCCAGCTCGTGATGTGGGGTGAAGTCCAATAGCCAGTCACGCGCTGGCGCGGAAAATCTTGCAAAATGATATTTTATTGACTTATCTTCATTTCAATCATAAAAGTATGCTAAATATAAAGGTAACCAGTTTTGTATATCACCTCGAATAAAAGAAAATTCTAGAAATCAAAAATTTTTGCACTTTGATAACGATATCATTAACGAGGGTGGGGGGGGGGGGGGGGGTCGAGGGATGATAGCGTATGATACCGAAATGGGGGGAGGGGTCCAAAATTACCAAAAAGTTGATAACGTTATATTTGCACAGCCTCTTATCAGTTTGTTAATATAAAATCATAATTGAACTTTTAAAAATACACTGCTCAAAACAATTAAAGGATATTGCAGTTTTAGGTGGATTTTGTATCTGGGAAACTTTTTAGCTGATTGATACATGGTCGACAGACACAATAGGTTATATGAGAATAAATTACACATATTTGGCAGAAAAAAATGCATTTTATTGCGCATTTGTGTACAAAAGGAAAAAACACAATTTGTGCATATGAGAAAAAAAGAATAAGAAAAGATGTTTTCTTATAGAAAATCATTTTCAGTAGGGGGTATGGTTTCCACGGGCTGCCATCAACGTTGAACACCTTTGAGGCATGGACTCAATGAGACTATTAATGACGAGTTGGGGTATTCTGCCCCACACTTCCAGAAGAGCTCTTTCCAGTTCTTGGAGAGTTTGTGGGGGTTGTTGGCGGCCAGAAACTCGTCTTCCTAGAGCATCCCAAGCGTGCTCGATTGGATTCATGTCTGGAGGACACGCTGGCCATTCCATTCTAACGATTCCTTCCTCGAAAAGGAAATCCTCCACCAGGTTTGCACGATGTGGCCTGCAGTTATCGTCCATTAAAATGAAGTTATCTCCGATTGCTGCAGCGTAAGGGACTACAATAGGTCTGAGGATCTCATCCCTATATCAGCGACCAGTCAGAGCTCCATCTCGAATGATATAGAGGTCAATGCGCCCGTCAATGGAGATGCCACCATACGCCAACACTCCTCCACCGCCAAATCTGACACTTTCGTGCACGAACGCAGGATTATTCCTACTGCCACGGTCCCTCCAATGAAAATACACCTATTATCCGGATGCACAGAAAAACGGGACTCGTCAGAAAACAGAATAATGCTCCATTCATTTCTTCTCCAGTTGACATGCTCGGTTGCCCACTCCCTGCGGTCGCGACGATGCCTTGATGTTAATCTAACACATACCATCGGTCGGCGAGCATACAGACCTACAGCATGGAGCCGGTTTCGGACAGTCTGAGTTGAAATCGTGGTGCCTGTAGCCGAGCGAAGGTGTTGGTGGAGAAGAGTAGCGTTCATGTTTCGGTGTCTCCGGGCTGTTAACGCTAAATACCGATCTTCATTGGGCGTTGTTGCCCTTCTACGACCTTGCCCTGGTCTTCGGCCTGCACATCCAGTCTCCAAAAAACGGTTCCAGATCCTGGAAATGACACTTTGTGACACTCCAATGGCTTGCGCTACTTCGGCTTGAGTTTGGCCCCCTTCTAACCTACCAACAATTCTCCAAGCTTCTGAATCTGTCAAATGACTTCGCTGAGACATCGTACTCATCGAAACAAAGCAATCACTGAATGCCGATCATCCTTGTCTTGATTCTCTTTTATCGAGTTGAAAGTCAAATTTCATTCGCTGCTGCTGAAGCGACGTTTTTGACGTCGAACTCAAAATTTGCATACCCCACAGTTTGAAAACCAGAAAAATTTGCATTTGTGATTCTCTTTTTCTATTTTCGGCAAAAAAAATTTCGTTTATATCTTTATTTCATATAAAACTTCAAATATCCTTTAATTGTTTTGAGCAGTGTATATAAATAAACCCTGTTGTCTAAAGAGATTAAAGTGTTTCTAAAGTTTAAAAAATAATAATATTGTGTTAAGACAGCTTTAAAATCGAAACAAATCTATTTTCAGATATACATTTACGGTCGCATTGTCATTCTAAAATTAATTATATTTGCAAGTTTTCTTGTGGAAATATTAAAAATACTTATATCGTTTAAGTAAAGAACCTTTTGGAAAACATTGACAAAGCTGATTTGTGTGATTGTTGAGTAAATCCGCAAACCTCAATCGCGGCAATGTTTGTTATTTTTTATTCTTAATTTTATGCATTTTTAATTCAAAAATATCAAATTTTTGATATTTTTACTCGTTAACACTAAACTGAAATCACATAACATGCATAAAGTGCAAATGTTTTCCATTTTTAAATTCAAATTAATAAATTATATCAATAATACCGTTTCAAAATAAAATAACAAAAAATTGCAGTAATAGCAATAAATTATTTTCAGTGAAAATATTTATTGTACAGCTAGGGTGAAAGAGAAATACCGATGGCATCACATATGGCATTCACTTTGTTAAAAAATATCCCATAAGCCGTGGCTTTTTTAATCATCCTATGTAAATTAGATATTTCATGAAATAAAAGCTATTGCACTGAAAGTCAGGAATTTAACAAAGTAAAAAGAAATAATGTAAAAATACTTACATAGAGATATATATAAATGGCAGTAATTATATACAAGGCCATTGTGTATCGAAATTTTGGCTTGGAAGTTATCCGTTCACGGAAACGGCCCATCATGAAAATGATCATTTCACGAAAACCGACTACCATTTCACGGAAACTGGAAATGTTGGAAGCCATGTTATCAGCCATCGGATTAAAGTTCTAAAAAGTAAAAGTTTAGCAATTAATATACATGTATTTTGTAATTTTTAATGATTATCATAATTAGGTAATAGCTTGTTAACCATTCACTGGGTGCGCAATGTTTTTTACCATTAGCTGACTAACATCGTAGTTTTTAAGACACATTTTCGTTTAGTTAGCCTTTATAAATTCAAGATAGAGTAAAAAAGCCCGTAAAAGATACTCTCTAAAATATTTAAGCCATACACAGTAAAAAGAAAATATCTTAAGTTACTAAAAGTTTTCTAGGACACTGAGTATTCCTACACGGTAAAAATAAATCTGTAAAACTGCTAAACTATTTCTAGGAAACTGGAATTTCTAGAACATATTATGCAACAATATCAGGAATAATTCATGTAATTCATTCATTTACGTGAATTTTCAATGTTACGGTCACATAAAAAGTTCTAGGAACCCCAGTTTACTAGAAAAAGTATAGTAACCTTACAGTTTTTTTTTTTTTTCAGTGTAGAACTTTTTATGTAACGGCAACAGCAAAACTTCGTGTTACAGATACAGATTTTTGCACTGAAAATCAAAAAATCTGTAAGGTTATAAAGAATTTTTTAGGAAACAAGGATTCCTAGAATATATTATGCAATTGCAACGCGGGTAACAGATAAAAGTTTTGTAAGATAATTATAATTTTAGTAGATTCGTTTGTAATGTTACAGATTTCTGTGGCTGTAAAAAAATTAGTTTTGTAGATTTACATCTTTACTTGTACAAGATAAAATACTAGTAAACATACACATTTCGGCAATTTTATATTTGTACACTGTAAAAAAAAAAAAGAAAAAAAAAAAAAAAAAAAAAAAAAATCTGTAACCTTAGTGATTTAAATTTACCGAAATCTGTTACGCATACTAAAATTTCATAAAAAAAAAAGTGTCAATCGACAAAACTTGTAAGCGAGGTTGATAAATTTGCAACTTTATAAAAGAATGTACTAAAATTTTGGTAATCTTACTAAAATTTTACATGTAACCCTAGTTACCATTACTTAACACTAGAACCGCGGGAAAATTCACTCAAGTTTTATACAAATATTTCTCACCGAAATTTTCATTTAAAACTGTTTAAGTTATTTATAGAAATTATTTTTGCTCAACTTACATTTCTCTTATTTTATAAAGAGTTTTCTGGTTCGAATCAACATCTCTGCAAATGCTACGGGTCAAAATGACCCGTCGCCGCGGTTCTAGTGTTAAGAAGCTCTAGGAATCCGATTTTCCTAAAAACTTCTTAGCAATCTTAAAATTTTTGATTCACAGTACAAATCTAGAAAAAATTTAGCAATTTTCCAACTTTTTTTTAAGAGTGTAGGATTGCATTTTTTTTTTTTTTTTTTTTTTTACTGTGTGAAAGATCCAATAAAAATCCAATCTTATTATTGCACCTGATGACGTGCGCTTCAGTTTGTTTTTCGACGAAACCTGAGATTTGTATGAAGTTATAACAATAAACATTTTTTTTTAAATTTATATTTTTAAGTGACAATATTTCTAGGCAAAGTAAAAGGTGCATAATATAGAGATTGTCGATTTAATACATAATATTTATATATATTAAACTTTCTATTCTTACACTGTAAAAAAAGAAGAAAAAAACTGTAATTTTACAGATGTAAAGTTGCCGAAATCTGTAAGCTTGCTAACATTGTACCTGTGCACTGTTCAAAAAAAGATGTAAATCTACAAAACTAATTTTTGTAAAGCTACAGAAATCTGTAACTTTACAAACGTATCTATTAAAATTACAGTTATCTTACTAAAATTTTATCTGTAACCCAGGTCGAAGTTATATAAAAAAAATTCTAGGAATCCCAGTTTTCTAGATTATTCTTATTAACCTTACAGGTTTTTTTACTTTTCTTGCAAATCTGTATATTTTACATGAATTTTTGCTGTTGCCGTTACATAAAAAGTTCTAGGAATCGTTTCCACGAAAACATTTAGTAACTTTACAATTTTTTTAAAAGTCTACCGATAGTTTCCCTTAATTATAAAAATGTCCCATCTCCTCTTTTAAGATATTTGCAAAGCATAATTATTCTCTTCAAAAGCGCAAGTATTTCTTATAAATCACTGAAAAAAAAGAATTCTTGTAAATTTGTAAAGGTACTTCCCATATAAATATAAATACTACCTCTGACAATAAAGTTCGGTGAATAATCCTGTAGCATTAATGTAGATGAAATATTAACGAAAGTTATCATACCATCCTTTGAAATAGTCAGCTCCCATAACTGTGCACCGCTAAAATCTGCCATACGTGTCCTGGAAAATTCGCAAGAAGTCTTCTTTTGGGATGAAGTTCAAAAGCTTCGTCACGTTTCGTTGGATGTCAGCAATATGGTCAAATCTCTTTCAAAGAGAGTTTCAGTCGTGAAAATAGGAAGAAGTCTGGAGGATTGAGATCTGGCGAGTATGGTGGATGTTAAATTTGCACCACCACTCATGAATTTTTTTCGGTGTCTTGCAAAGCTTAAAGCCAAACTTTAAACTGATCTTTTGTTCGTTCATTTTCCTGTTCTCAGTTAAGAACCAACATACAGAAGAAGCACTTACAAGTAAGGTTTCCATTGGGGGCATACTCAGAATTTTTTGAAAAAAATACGAATTAAACTACTCATGTAGGTAATAAAAGATCAGTGAAAATTAGCGGCGGAATTACATTATTAGATATGTAAAAAAAATAAAATAGTTTGGAATAATTGGCGTGAAAAGCTGAAAGCGACGCGAGATTTGGCAAGCAGTGCATTTCCTCGCCAAAAGCAGACGATTTTAACGAATCTGAAAATTGATTTTAATTGACTTCACTGTTAAAAATCTGCAGCATTTACTGCAACGTCACTCCACTACTTTTATAGAATATCTCTCTTCTGACCAATGAGAATGCTCCATAGCACAGCGAATTGACCGTGTCATACACTATTGAAAATCTGCTGCATTTTGTTGCAACGCACTCCACAGCTTGTATATAATATCTCTATTTCAACCAATGAGAAAGCTCCATTTCACGGCCAAGTAACCGTTTTCTATACAAGCAAGGGAGTGCGTTGCAACAAAATGCAGCAGATTTTAACAGTGTATTTTTCAATTTGGAACAATTTTAATCAATTTAAATTGTGTTTTAAATGATAAAATATATTAATTTCATTTTGTTATGAGTACATATAAACGTATATGACAAAATTACACTTAAAGTAAAGTAAAAATGCAAAACTAAAATTACTTAAACTAAACTTATTTAAATAAATTGAACATAGAAAGTTTTTTCTTTAAAAAGTATTCGAAGCGTAAAAGAGTATTTTTCAAAATTTCGTTTTTTCGCCAACCGGAGATAAACCGCCATATAAACGAAATTTTTATTATTTTTTTACGGACGTTATAAGGAGGTTCCGCCGAAATTTTTTTTATAAACATATATAACTATATGAGAAGAACATTCTGTAATTTTTTTCAGATTTTTCTGAGTATGCCCGTATGGAGACCTTCCTTGTTAGTAAATCTCGTCTTACATAGAGCATAAACGACGCTCAACTGAACAACGATGGGGGAAGATGGTAAACACTTGCCTCTATGCAGGTGCAGCGTTTTGTTTCCCCAGTGTTGCCAGATCGGTCGTTCTGAATTCATTCACCGAACTTTATTGTCAAAGGTAGTACATATATTTAAATAGTAAACATTAATTTTTAAACAAAGACATCGGTAGGAATGAAAAATTGATACAATTTATAAGTGAGTATTTAAAAAAAAAAAAAAAAATTAATTTAAATTTCATTAAAATAGCCATTATGGTGGACATTTTCAAATATTTTGATTCCAAATCCGTTCATTTTGCGATTCCAAATCTGTTTAAATTTTATTTATACAATAACTAGAACAGATTTTAGGACCAATTTAATGTACATAAGTTTTTATTAAAAATTATGGCAGTTAGTGAAGAAGGTTATTCCACTTAACCGGCGATAGGTATTGGAAAACGGTGCTTTTACCCCCGACTTATCTCGAAACAGACGGTTGAGTGGTTAACTAAGAGAAACCCTTTAGAAGTGCTTTGGATTCGTATTTGGGGGGGGGGGGGTCTACATTTCTAATTTGAAAAAGTAATTGAATCATTTCAATCAAATAAATAGTAGATTCATTTAGTATATGAGAAACTATAGCATTTTGTCTATGTGTCATATCTATTTCCTGTATCTTTATTACAACAACAAAAAGAAAAAAAAAGAAAAAGAAAGAAAGAAAGAAAGAAAAGAAAAAAGATAGAAAAACTTATTCAGGACAAATGTTATTATGTTCACATATATGTATCATCAAAAAATGTTATTAGTCCTCTCTATTTAGCAACAGATATTTTAAATATAGATAACGGAAGAAAGTTCTTTTGGTCAAAACATAATGAAACATTTTAAAATCCAAAGTACCAGATGTATGAAAAAAATAGAAATAAATACAGTAATTCAACTGGAAATTATAACTTTTTCAATTTATGTTTACAAAGAAAAAAAAAGCTTAAGGTTAATCTTTGTACAGAAATTGTACCAAACTCTGAAATTTTTAATATGAACACTCAATTTTGATATCATATTTGTGTTTTTCTTTAAACTTTAACTTAGCATAGTAAACGGGAAATCGTTCGGTCAAATAGCTCAGATATTATGAAGGTTTAATTTTGGAACTCTTAATGTTAAATTCATTTGTATTATTTCCAAACAGATTACAATGCAGGTATTTTTTTAAAGCTTAACTCAAGAACTAAAAAAACACTTTCAGTTTCGAAACCGGTTTTGAAAGTGAAATTAACTTTGTAAAAAATATCTGCAACCAAAATCGAAAAAGTAAAAAAGGTGCGCTGTCGGCATGCACCTCAGCTATCCAATGCAAAAAAAAAAAATATTCAAAAATGTCACAATGCAAAAGAGTTATTAGAAAAATGCTTCCCCATAGGAATAGCATTAGCTCGCGAGCGTTTCCTCGAGCAAGGACAGGGGCCTTAACGGAATGTGTTGCATATTATCATAATTTTAGCTTCTAGATAGCTCTAGAAATCGATTTCTGTTTTTAAAAGTTCATACGTTATCATAAGTTACTTTTCAACAGTTAGCAATTAGCAGTTCTAAAATTTAAATCCTTATAATTCTTAAATTACTTGACAGAGTGACTTCTCGTTTGGTGGCCTAGAGAATAATTTTACGACAAGGCCAAATATGAAGTCAAAATTAAGTGCTTGAATTGACAATGTCAGAGTTTGGTAAATTTCAGTATAAGGATAATCCCTAAGGTTTTTCTATTATTATTATTGATTTAAAATAAAAGCATACTCAATTTCCAGTTGAAGGGCTATTTTAATTGTTGCCCTAAAATAAAATTTAACGACAAAGCCAAATATGATGTGAAAATTAGGCGTTTGAATTGACAATTTCAAAGTTTGGTACTATTTCAATATAAAGACAATCCCTAGTTTATTATTACTATTATTAATATTTATTTAAAATGAAAGGATACACAATTTCCAGTTGAAAGGCTTTCTTAGTTGTTGACCTAAACTAAAATTTAACGAGAAAGCCAAATATGATATGAAAAGTAGGTGCTTGAATTGAAAATTTCAGAATTTGGTACAATTTCAATATAAAGATGATCCCTAAGGGTTTTTTTTTTCTGTTAATGAATGGATATACAATTTTCAGTTGAATGGCTGCTTTAGAGTTGATTTCTATGATATTTTTGTGTTTGAAATTCATAGCGTGATTTATTTATTTATTTATTTTGGTCGATTGCACCTCAAAACCCTCAGATACACATGAAATTTATTTATGAAATATGTTATCATATGAAATTAGAGAGCATTGAACTTAATACTATTTTGTTATTTGCTGAGAAATAAAATGTATTTGGGAAAGAAAAGTCTATTTAGAAGGATTAGTGGAAACTTCCCTTTACTGAAGTATATCCTATATAAAGTGCACTTGTTACACAATTTTAATTAAAATTACCTTTTAAACAAAATTTTTCTAAATAAAAGCCTTAAAATTTTTACATTCTTCATTATAATTTTAAAAAATACATTTCAATATAAAATATTGAGTTTCTTTATTTGAAATTTAAGAGTTCTAAGAAATCTGAAGTTCTAACTGCTTCTTTCTTTCGCAGTACTCCATCATAACAAAAGAACAATATATATATATATATATAGCCCTATTTAATTGAAGAATTAATATTCAGGTAAACACACAAAATGGGTATTTGCTCTTAAAAATAATTAACCGTGTATTTCACATCACTGATTACAATTGAACTAAAAATATGTATTAAAATATGCGTTAATTTATTTAATATTGTACATTTTTTAAGCATTTCAAATGTAAGCAGATACCTTAATTTATTATTTATTTATTATTTTATATTTATATTTATTTATTCATTTATTTATTAATATTTATTTATTTATTTATTAATATTTATTTATTTATTTATTAATATTTATTTATTTATTTTGCAATTAGATTTCCAAAGTAAGAATGGAATTTTAAAAAAATGATGGAAGAAAAGAAAAACTCGAAAATGATATCAGGAAAATACATTTTTAAAGAGTTGATAACAATATATTTTTTATAGAATTAACATAATTCTAAGTTGAACAGCATGAGCTATTAGTGGATACATTTTTTCCCGCATTTTGTTCAGGAGGGCAGATGCGAATCAACTCCTCGTTTCCCCCTCGCAAATGTTAAACCTATGAATATGGAATGCATTTTTACATTTAAAATATCTTCTTCTGAAACTATTGTTTTAAACTTCCTTTTTTCTGAGTGCTCTTCTTAGGGGGCTCAGGGGTTAAAAACTTTTCAAAAAATCAATTTTTTTTATGATCTAGTTTGATTATTTAATTGATTCTTAACTCAATGCAAAAAACCGCATAAAATATTAGCATTTTTAACGGAGTTATAAGCATTTATATATCAATACTTACATAGCCGCATCCATATAATTTCAACTTTAAGTCGTGTTTTCTCAAAACTTGATTTTTGACGACTAACGCCAAGATTTAAAAAAAACTATTAGATGGAATGGCTTATTTATTTATTTATTTTTGCATGCATATAACATTATGATCTAGATTATGAATTAAGGATATAACTATCACTTAATAAAAACAGTATTAAAAAATCTCTCAAAGTTGAAAATTTAAAAAACCCCTAAAAAATACAACTTTTTTTTCCATTAAAAAGAAATTAAATTAGACTATCTAAAATATATTAATTCATAATCTAGATAATGATATTATATGCATGCAAAAAAAAAAAAAAATTAAGCCATTCCATCAAATAGTTTTTTTTAATCTTGGTGTTAGTCATCAAAAATCAAGTTTTGAGAAAACACGACTTAAAGTTGAAATTATATGGATGCGGCTACGAAAGTGTTGATACATAAATGCTTATAACTCCGTTAAAAATGCAAATATTTTTATGCGGTTTTTTGCATTGAGCTAAGAATTAAATGAATAATCAAATTAGATCATAAAAAAAATCGATTTTTTGAAAAAATTTCAACCCCTGAGCCCCCTTAAAGAAGGTAGCTGTGTTTCTGAGTTACCCGAATAATTCTAAAATATATAGTTATTGTTATGTGAATTGTTAAAGTATTATTCACATATCTTCATATATGGCTATTTTAATATATACAATATTAATTTAAGCATAGGGGGACTAGGGAGGGTTCACCACAGAGGAGGCTTAACCCACATTTCAGTTTTCATATTTGAAAGAATTTCAGAGTTTTGCCAATAAGTGACAGCAAAAGATACTGAGATAATCAAATGACAGTTATTGTTTCATGAATATAATTGAAACTAGTAAGGAAAAATCCATTGTAAAAAATATTCAGCTTAATTTTTTTTTTTTTTTTTACATTTTGTAGAATTTTTTAAGATAAATATAGCATAGAAATTTAAATAAGTATGTTTTAAGTAATGCAAACATATTGATCTTTCATTCAAGGCATAAAGATTTTACAATAACTTAGGCTAAAGATAACAGTGTGCTATACTTTAAAAAGTGGTATGTAGGGAGGCGTTACACAATCTATCTGCGGGAGGGTTGACCAGGTGGTCAAAGCTCCCTTAATTTAGTGTTTATGGAAAACTTTATTATAAACTGTAAATAATTAAGTGTTAATGATTAGATTTCTAAAATAATAAATATTTATTATGTAAAGCTATAGTAAAATAGGGTAGGAGGTAGGCTAGGGTAAAGAACAAGGTGTAAAATTGATTAAATGAAGATCTGAACGGAAACATTTATTGAAACATAAATTAGAAAGTTGACAGGAAGTTTTATTTCATTTAAACAATACCCTTAGTTGGTAAATAGAAAGATTAGAAAAGACTAGAAGGGCTGAAATTAGCAGTCTAAGGAAATATGTGTCATGCCTCTGCAAAAGAGCATGGCATTGATCAAAACACTAGGAAGATAAGTACACAAACTTCACTAAGATGAACACAATGAAATGGAGCAAAACTATATGTCAACTAGTGTTGCCAGGTCGAGGGTCACAAAAAATGGGGCTTTAAAAAAAAAAAAAAAAAAAAAAAAATCTGTTGTTTTTTGTTTCTATCAAAGCAGGTATGTATACACATCACATTCTCCCAAATAGTTTTGAATTATCATTAAAACATGTAGCATAAAGTTATTCTGCCAGTTTAAATTATTTTAAATATACGAATATATTTACGCCCTATTTTAAAATACCTAGAGAAATAGGAGAATTGGCTTACTCATAGCTCTAAAATATTCAATTACTACATTTTTCGTGAAATAATAAAATCATATTCACAGCTCTTCAGTTTTTAACTTTTAAAATATTAAGTTAAGGGGAAATGTACACACCAAATCCCTTTATTTTCAATGGATTCATTTGAAAATTGGCAGAAGTGTTAATGAAAAATTCAAATAATTATATTCAAAATTTGGTAAAAAATAATAAAAAGATTTTAATTATTCAATTTTTAATTCTTTTAAATTAAGAATAATTGTCATATTTTAAAATGTCCCATGCCCATTTCTTTTGCATAAAATACGACAATATTTACTCATAAGATACTATTAATATATTGCAATGGAAATTGGCATGAATTGTAATTTTTCGATAATATATAATTAGGTAAAAATTATTTTGATAACTATGCTTCTTTTTTTCCAAAATAAAATCCTCTATTTTTTTCATATAGTACCTGTACCCTATATGGACACCTTAAGGAAAATGTATTTTTTTTCTCCCCCATGTACAAGTCCGAGGATTCCAAACATGTGTGTCCACTATCCTTGGACTATTGACTATCATTATTAAAATTAGCGACCTTGTAATTATTCTGGTTTAATTTATATGATAAAAACAAAAAATGTTTACAAGTGTCCATATAAGGAACTACCTGTCTCTATTATGGACAGGTGTTTCCTTATTGACTTTCTACACAGTGTGTATGAAAGAGCCACTTTTCCAAGGGATTTTAGAGAAGAGGGAATTTAAAAAAATGTATCTTAAAGTATTCGGAGGAGGAGAGGGACAGTAAATATCTTTAGAACATGCATTTTCGAAAGGGGAGGATCATTTTCAGCTTTTACCCTTCGAAGACCCATGCAAAGCCCCTTAGTTACTAATATTATGAAAAAATATTGTTGGTTTTACTTAGCTTTATAGCATCTGTCTGCGAATTTACATCTGTTATTACCCAGTCCTCACAGCATGGACAAATCAAAACTTTTTCACCATGGGCAGTAAGTCCCATGTAATCCTCATGAACATATCTGCCACATGTGATGCATGGCCGCATATTTGAAAAAGCATCAATACTGCAAAAGAAGCAGTACCAGCTCTCTTTTGCTGAGGAAGTCATACCATTGGTGCCTATGATTTCGCCAACAGATATCCTACTGGCGGGGGGGGGGGGGGCTTCTTTTTATTTTTTCTACAAGGGTTTTTTGGAGGAAGGTTTTGGGAGAATTGTTCAAATGGCATCTTGTTGAACAAAGATTTTACCACTTTGATGCCTTTTCAATTTATTGCTTGGCAATGTTGTATTTTCTTCTTTCTTACAGTTGTAGTCGATGGGGACATAAGCTGTCCATATTGAGAACCGGGCGTAGTTTTACTAAATCTAGTAACAAATGAATAAGGAAAATATTTTTAAGCAAAATATGTAATAGCAATCGAAAATATGTTTTATTAGCTTTCTAAAATACTCCACTTTTCAACATTTAATGTAATTTTACCATATCTAATAAGAATTTAAGCTTACAAGTAATTCAGATCAGCACATCTCGAAAGAACAGGTTTCCTCTTAAATAGCGAATAGCGCGCTTTTTTATACTTTCTAGCCTTAATTATCTTTTCAACTGCTTTTCTTCGCGAAAATGTTGAACCATCTCTCGATTAAAATTATCACCTTTAAAAATATTAGGGGTGTCCATATTGAGAGCCCTGTCCATATAGGGTACAAATACCTTATTCGTTTGAACTTCAACATTAAAATATTCTTGAAATACAATTTCTTATGCTAATTTTTACTTATTGTATAGAAGATAGAAAGTATAAATTTTAAAAGAATCTGATAATTAGGAATGCGCATGAAACCTTTCAAATGGACACCAAAGATGACCGGCCAGCATATTTCAGATGTGTATATTGCTGGGACGATTACTGTTTCTAAACCAATAGGAGAGCGTCATTATCACGGTCAAATACACGCCCACACAGTTTGATTGACAGGAACTCGTGGACAATTGACGGTGCTAATTATAACGATAATCTGTTGCGGATGGAAGTGAGCTGACTGGCTGAATGGTTAGAGCGTCGAGCTTGAAACCAGAGGATATGGGTTCGAGTCCATCGCGGGCCGAGAGTCCGTTGGTGATTTTTTTTTTTTTTTAATTATTGGAGGCTGTCTTTTATTAATAAATAAGACATTTAAAAAAAAAAAATATTTCAAACCCTTTTAATATTCTAAATATCGTTCCAAAATGATTTATATATATATTAAACAAATGGGAAAAAAAGTATTCTGCGAAAATATCCGTATAAGCAAAATTCTTACTTTAATTTTTATTTATTTATTTATTTATTTATTTCAGGATCAGAGGAAGTATAATTTCTAATTGAAGTAAATAAAATTCAGTCATTTTGAAAAAAAAAATTCTTTCGTACCTTTAATTTTTAATTCAAACAATCAAACAGTCAATCAATTAGTACAAATTCAAACAATCCGAGTACAAATAAATAATAAACACACACGATCAATTGTCCACGAGTTCCTGTCAATCAAACTGTGTGGGCGTGTACTTGACCGTGGTAATGACGGTCTCCTATTGGTTTAGTAACAGTAATCGTTCCAGCAATATACACATCTGAAATATGCGACCGGCCACTCGATTTTAGACATTTTGTTAGATATCTAGAAAAATACATGAGGAATTACCCTGAAACTCTAAGTGTGTAAACATAATAGTACCGGTCACACATTTCTGTGAAGATTTTCTTTCGAAACTCTATTGGGGATCGTCAACAAATTGAAAAAGAAAGAATATCTTTTAGATAATCATGTCAAAACTAACGTAGCAAAAGCGCTCAAACTGTAGATTATGAGGCTTATTGTAATATACTGTGTTTATTTTTATGTGGATAGCATGTATACTCGTAGACAAATTAAAGTTTTTATTAAAACAGTCCCGAATTTTTTCAAGTTTTTCACTTATAATTTGCAGAGTTCTTAATATAAAATAAAATTCTTTTCTGAAAATATGACAAACAACATTGTACACAATACCCTGTCATCAGAATTAAAAAATAATAAAAATTGTATGAAAAATGAGCAGATTTAGTAACTAATTTTTTATTGCGCATGCGTCAACGATATCAAAATTTATTTGCATATTGTGTTAGCTAAATGTATAGAGCAACTTCTGAAAAAGTCTCAAAAGCATTGCTTGAAAATTCTGAAAGTGTTCGTCAATAGAATGGAATAGAAAAGAAAATCCGTTATTCCCAAAACGATGAGGGGCTGTATCTATTTATCCACTGATTAGTGTCAATACAAAATACATAATATGGCACGTACTATGTTTGGATACAACCCCTCATTTTTTTTCTCTTCGTTTTGAAAACAACGGATTTGGAGCTTATTTCAATGGGCGATCACTTTCAGAATTATCAGGCTATGTTTCTGAGACTTTCACAAAAATTACTCTATACATTTAGCTCACACAATATGCAAATGAAATTTTGATAGAGCTTGCGCAAGTACATTTATTTAGTAAACTTGCTCATTTTTCATACAATTTTTATTATTTTTAATTCTGATTATAATAAATTGTGTACAGAGTTGTTTGTCATATTTTAGGAAAAGAAAATTATGTTATATTAAGAACTCTGCAAATTATAAGCAAAAAAGTTGGAAAAATTTGGGACTGTTTTTATAAAAATCTTAATTTTTCTACGAGTATACATGCTATCCACATAAAAATGAGCACAGGATATTACAATAAGCCATTTAATCATATTCTATAGTTATAGCACTTTTGCTACATTAGTTTTGACAGGGTTAGCCAAAAGTTAATCGTTTTTTTTTTTTTTTTTTTTTTTTTTTTTTTTTTTTTTTCAATTTGCTGATGATCCCCTATAGAGTTTCGGGGGAAAAATCTTCACGAAAACGTATGACCTGTACTATTCTATTTACACGCATAGAGTTTCAGGATGATTCCTCATGTATTTTTCAAGATATTTAACAAAATGTCTAAAATCGCAAGTGTCCAGTCATATTTGGCCATATAGTGTATTAGAAATGTAGAAAATTTTCAATTTTGAGAAAACAGCATTTTAAGTAAAACAAACTGTATAAATATATCCATTTTTGACAAATTTAAAAGCTTATACCAGTACGAAGAAGCTTCAGAATTGAAAAATTCTTTTTGCTTTAGATAAATTTGAACATCTAGTTTCATAAATCTCCAAAAGAAAAAAAATCTCTTTCTTTCCAAAGTTTCGAGATTTTAAATGTCCACTGTTGCCATAAGAATATACTTTTAGAAAATATTTTGATAATCAAGACAAAAAAAAAAAAAAAAAAAAAAAAAAAAGACAAGTGAAAAAAAGAAATGTGAGAAAAGTCTAGAAACAAAAAATAATTTTAAAATATTAATTTCCTGGGGAGATATTTTTAATTTACGAACATTTTTGCGTCATTAATATTACCTAGGGAAATTGGGGAATTAACTTATTCACAATTTTAACATGTTTCATTCATACATTTTACATAATATATACTCATACCTTTTACATTTTATATATTTTAATATATAGAATATTTATTTAACCCATAACTACTGTTAGCGGTCTCAGAGATCGCTGAATTTTTCAAGTTTCACAGTTTAACTCGTAATTTTTAGTTTAACTATCGATACTGGTCAAATTTTGTTTCGTTTGGAACCTTATTGCCACTTTTAGAGTCTTTTGAATTTTATTGATAATAGCCTGGTATATAAAGTTTAATTCTTAAGTAGTATTCTGAGAGTTAATGTAACATTTTATTCATCTTTTAATTAAGCAGTCTGACAAACAGCTCACAGTAGTTAGGTGACATTTTTTGTCACAGCAGTTAAGGGTTAAGCATATATTTTAGAAATATTGCGAAAACCAAGGGAAAAAGAAGCCATCCTTTGAGAAGAGTTCATAGAAATTAAATTTAAAATACTAATTTCTTAACGAGATATTTCGGTGTCCGACAAATTAATTGAGAGCATGGAAAGTCGATGCCGCCAAAGCATTCAATTTCGGGGTAGACATATTCCGTATTAGAACCAGTTTTTTACTGTTTCTGTGTCTATTTCTATGTCGCATTTAATAAATAACAATTTAGCACACATTTCCTCCAAATCTGTTGTTTCTATATTCATTCATTTTCAAATTAGACCAAAAAATCCGGTTGTACCTTAACTTTTGAGAGGCCAGTGTATTACAAAGCAGAAACATGTTCATGAATAACGATAACGTCATATCGGTAATGGTAATGATCTGAGCATTACTTTTCCCTTTTTTTTTCAAATTTCTTAGCTTTTAAACATCGCACAATTTCTATATTTAAACCATTAAAAGAGTATTTTGAAATTAAATTTAAACTGTATCTTAATTTTCTAATTTCTTTTGTTTTTAAAAATAAATTCCTAGCAATATTTTTTTATATCGAAACCAATCGCGCACAGAATGATTACGGAAGATTTAGAGCGCTACATTTAAAACTATTATTCCATAATAGATGACAGCACCATCAGTATAGAAAATAGTGAATATATTCTTCTTATAGATGGCAGCACTAAAACTTTTTTTGTGTATTTGAAGTAGAAGTAACATTTTATTTTTTTAGTTAAAAAATTAATAATTTTAATAATTGTTCAAAAATGTAATATCTTTAACAGTAGCAATTATTTTTTCTAACTGTAGAATGAGTATTATAATATAACATATGATCTAGTAATTTTTAATATAATTATTGTTGTTATTTTGATTTTATCATCTACATTACTTGTTATAACTGTAACCTTTAACATGTTATTGAGTCACATGTAATTTAAATCTGCCTTAGCTCTTAACTGAAATAATTCACTTGATTTATAGATCATTCTAGATATAGGTTTGGTAAATATTTTAGTATATATATATATATATTTAATAAATATTTTATTATTGTTATTATTTAATATTGTTTTGTTTTCAATGAATTCCTTTTTTCCTAATTTGTAACAGTAAATAAAGTCCGACCAGTCGGGTGCATTATGGGTCGAATTTCTTAGCTTTTAGCACCAGAAACTGATTGGATGCTTTTGCTTGTTTATTAAACCATGCACCCCTGATGAAGAGTTTAATAAAAAAAAAAAAGCCTTCTACTGTCCATTTATCCATTCATCTTTCATAATTTTGGTAAACTGCCTTCTATATCACTTCAAACTTCAAATGATTTTAATAGGATGATTGTAAAAATACTGGTTTCATTGGTTTATTGTTATGGTAATATCTGAATTACATTGGTTATATTTATAAAAGTATTTATATATTTAAATATATAATTTATTTTTTCGTATAAAACACCATTTTGTTGTTGTTAGTGCGCAAACTAAATAAATATTTTAAAATGGAAAGTAGCTTCATGGGTTTCCTATTATTTCTAACATTTGGAAAAATATTGATAAATGTAGCGCGGAAAATACATCATTAAATATATTAACACCTAAGTTATTACACGTTAATTTGACGAAAATGCTAGTCAAACATTAAAAACAACATAATAAAATCTATCCCTTTTGACCCCCTATTAAGGTCTTATGTAATTGAGATAATTTATTTGGAAATTTCAAAGTTTTGATTAACCTTCTAACCGTCACGTACTGATATATCCATTCACTAACCTGTAGATTTCACTGGAATGAAACCATTTTCTTGAATTAATATTATTACTAAGATGTAATACAATTTCAAAAAATTAAGTTGTGATTAATACCCATAAGGCTTGTAGCTTAACACTAGAACGGCCGGCAATTTTACTCAAGTTTTTAAAAACGTATTTCACATCAGAATTTTTATTTAAAATCTTTTAAATTATTCAGTAAGCCTATTTCTGATTAGCTTATTTTTAATATACCTTATGAAACATTTTCTGGTTCGAATCGACTGTTATCAATTTCGTAGGGGTCAAAATGACCCCTAATGGTTGTTCTAGTGTTCACGTAACAAGAATTTTTATATCACGTTGGAAAAACACCTTTTTTTAGCAATTTAAGAATTCACAGAGAAAACATAAAATGTTGCCCTTTTTTCTGTGTGATCAAGGGATTAATAAACATATGAATAAGAAAATTTTCAGTTTTTATTAATAAAATTGAGCAATATCTCAAGAATATGATTTTTTTTCATAATTCATAGTTTTTCCCCACTTTTAAAAACTTCAAGTCACAGGATTGTGATTTATGACAAGCCATAGCGACTTTGATTTTAATTTTATCTGTAATGCAAACAAAATTTTTACTTGTGAATTTGGAAATAATTACAAATTTTCAATTTATTACTTAAAAAAATCAGCTAAGTTGTTACATAAAATATCCAGCAGAGCGCAAGATAGATGTATTTACCCTGCCTGCTGGAATGTCTGTCCATACATAATTTAAATTTCAAAAAATGCATTTAAATTGAAGGATTTTAAGTTTGTTATTAGGGTAGATTGCAGTATGTTTCAACCAATGGATGATTTGGGACTAAGTTTGCAACTATACATTCTATTGGAAGTTCGAACGTTTACACACGAAGGAAGCAGAACCTATAGTTTAATCATATCACTGTTCTAAAACAACATTTTGATCGTATATTAATTAATTAATTCATAATTCCTAAAAATAATATCACTTTAAAAAATCTCATTCATACACCCTCTTTTAATTTACCTTCATTTATCAGTGAATGAACAGTATGTAATTCAAAGGTTTATTAACATTGGAAATACATGAAAACTAGCTACAAAAAAGGCATTTATAACAGTAGAAAACTTAGATAATCAGGAAACATGCAGTATAAAGATCAATTAGAAAGTATTCTATACTATTCATATAAATCATAACGAATCATCTGGCCTTTTTATCAGTCAATTTTAACTGGAGAATTTTCATCCTCAGCCACAGATGCATTACAAACAGGACAAATTGGGTTTATTTTCAACCAATTTTGAAGGCAGTATTGATGAAAACGATGCCCACATGCTGTGGCAATGAAGTAATCCTTCTCAGTATCCCAGCAAATGACGCAAACAATCGGTAGATTTGGAACACTGGCCACGGGCATGCACTGGCGATTGGATGCATGATCCATTTTATTACATAGGATTTTTCGACTTTTTTTGTTGTTTTGGCCCACTAATGACGTGTCTGTTGGCCTTTTTTTAGGTGGCATAGTTGGTTTACTGTAAAAAATATATAGAATTTATACACATACACTGAGCAATAAAATTTACAAATCTTCTTTTCACAGTAAAATAAAAATTTACAAATAAATTTTGTAATTATCATATTTTCTTTAATACCAGGGTTCGCTCAGCTGTACCACTAAAATTTTACAGTATTTTCAATGTACTTCACTGTAGAAAAATAGTTCGTAAATTGCAAATCGAGGAGGTGGTTGCGAATTCTGTTTCTTAAAAATTAAATATAAATTTTCTTATCATTAATAGTGGTGCCGGAGTACTTACACAATATAAGGAGTGTGCGAACCCTGAATACATATTTAACTATTTAAATGGTCCAGGTCACTATAACTGTACTCAAAATGTTCACACAACAAGTTTCTTCATTTTCCGAATACTTTACCATCCTTCCACGTCATGTAGCATCATTTTAGAAAATCCCTTGAGAAATCTGAATCAGACATCCCCCTCAGAAATTTGTCCGGACTGTTAACCCTTTGCGGCGCAAAACAGACTCATTGCTTAAGTATTAAAATTAATGACTGACGTCGGAATTTGAAAACAACTTTATTTATAAATAAGAAAACGCTAGATTTCACGCATTCAATAAACCATAGTTTTTTTTAACAAAATCCCGGTGCCAATGTGGCGTTTGGGAATTAAAATTAAATGGTATATCTATCAAACCACCGCCCCGCAAGGGGTTAAACCTTTGGATCACTGCACACAAGACAGTAATCAATTGAAACTCTAATTTCGGTAGTAGTTCCAAGGAATATTACTCCTCGGGATGCTTTTCATTTTTATTAATATCACCAGGTAACATTGCATCAGCATTGAATCGAGAAACAAACTACATCCAAAACTCTTTAGTTTCAAGGCGTCAACATCCGGGAAGCAAATAAACAAACACTCAACGTCCCAGCGCTTTACGCCAACCTCCGCAGCCAAGCGCTTTGGGAGGAAAAAACTTCGAAGAACATGCAAGTCCGAAGATGCTTCGATTTTTCTTCGATTTCATCCATTTGACCGCGTATGTCTTGTTTATGGAATATTTTTGAAAAGAATACGAGTGCTAATTAAAAAATGCTTATCTCACCTTTTGAAAAATTATACATACATTATGAATGCTCTGTAAGTTGACCTTTCATTTTTCGAATTAAAGCATTTATTTGTGAAGTTTTATACATACCATGTACTACCACCTAGTGTCAGTACACAAATACATTACAACAATTATCACCTGAATATGAAAAATGCATAAGTTGAGTATAACTGGATATAAATATTTGTACATGTAAACTTAAAACTACGGTACTAGAATAGAATGTAGATGCACGTTGCACGTCGAACTTCATTTTTTCGCCAAAGCGCTTGGCTAGAGGGGTTGGCGTGAAGCGCGCGCTGGGACGTTGAGTGTTTGTTTATTTGCTTCCGGGAATTCAGGTATCAAGCGAAAAACGACGATAACCCTCCAATGATCCCTATTTTCAATCCACACGAAGCGGAATTTTGTATAGAAAAGGAAAAAAGTGACCATCCGTTAATCGATGCCGTCTCTTGCTATGAATATTACAGAAGGGCACGCCGTTTACAGGTGTAAAATTCTTCCTTGAGAAGCAACAGCTGGACAACAGAAATAGCTCCGTTTAAAATCAGGAAAGAAAGTAACTCTTTTTAGCACTTTTGGATACGATTTCCCATTTTCAGGTGTACAAGTCAGCCTTTTTTGTCAAACAAGTGAATGTGTATTTTTCATATATATACTATATATGTGGTGTTTCACACTCTTCCATGCTTCCACATTCTGGACAAAACAGCAAAAAATTATCGCCATAATAAAAAAAACTAAAAAAAAGGGGGGGGGGGAATTATCTGATGAAAAGATATTTATTAAAAAAATTCTTTCCGAAAAAATGGATCATGCAGCTCATCGCTCAACCGGCGCGACAAATCCAGCAATTGATTACGCTATTTGTCGTAATACGGAAAGGAATCACTATACTGCTACAGCACTCACAGTATTATATCTCATTATTCTATATATTTTTTGCAATAAACCAACTATGCCACCAATGCCACCTAAAAGAAAAGGCCATCAGAGACGTCATTAGTGAGACAAAACAACAAAAAAGTCGAAAAATTCTTTGTAATAAAATGGGTCATGAATCTAACTGCCCGGGCATGCCCATGGCCAGTGTGCCAAATCTACCGATTGATTGCATGATTTGCCGCGATACTGAGAACGATCACTTCATTGCCACAGCATGTGGGCCTCATTTTCATCAATATTGCTTGCAAAATTGGATAAAATTAAACCCAATTTGTCCTGTTTGTAATGTATCTGAGGCAAAGGATGAAAATTCTCCATTAAAAATTAACTTATAAATCGCCAGATGAAATCGCTACGATTTATATGATTAGCTATATACTTTCTTATTGATTTTTAACCGACTTCAAGGAGGAGGTTATGATTTCGACCTGTATGTATTTGTTGTTCACTCATAACTTCCGTAAATATGAACCGATTTTAATAAATCTTTTTTTGTTTGAAAGTGTAAGATGCCCACATGGTCCCATTTCAATTTTATCAAATATTTGCGATTAGAACTTTTTAAAAATAAAAACATGAAAATTCCAACTTTTTTTGAAGCAGTCATCCAATTAGAAGCGTTCATTTTTCAGGTACTCGCAGGCTTTCATGTCGAGCACACAAGTCAGATGTGTGTGTACAATAAACAAATAAAATTTCAGGCTATAACTCTTACACCGATACTACATCTTTTAATTTCATTAAATTCTGGTGACTAGAATGTTTTTTAAATAACAAAATGTGGACTTGATAAAAAAAAAATAATGATTTGTCGCAAATCATCTTTCATTGTTGCAACGTTTTCAAGTCATAACCATATTAAAACTATGCATTCATATGCGTTAGTGACAAGTTGTCACCAAGCTTGGTATTTTTTTTTTTTTTTTTTTTTTTTTTTTTTTGAAGTCGGTTAGTATTTTTTTTCTAAAAAGCATATTTTATTATTATGCTGCATAATTTACGTTCATCTAAGTTTTCTACTGTTATTAATGCTTTTTTGTAACTAATTTTCATGTATTTCCAATGTTAATAAACCTTTGAATTAAATACTGTTTAATCACTGATAAATGAGAGTAAATCAAAAGTGGGTGTATGAATGAGATTTTTAAAAGTAATGTATTTTTAGGAATTCTGAATTAATTAATTAATATACGATCAAAATACTGTTTTAGAACAATGATATGATTAAACTAGGGGTTATGCTTCATTCGTGTGCCAACCTTCGGGCTTCCAATAGAATGTATATTTTCAAACTTATTTCCAATTCATCCATTGGTTGAAACATACAGCAATCTACCCTAATAACAAATTTAAAATTCTTCAATTTAAATGCTTTTTTTTGTTTACTCTATGTTTACAATTATGTTTTGTATCTCTATGTTTACAAGTCATCTGGCAGAATTTACAAAAGTCCGATCTTAAATTTAATTCTTGATTTTATTGCTTTCAAAGTAAAAAGTTACCTAAAAAATTGCTCGAAGAAAGAAAACACACCGTTTTTCAACCCCTATGTGGCCACAGATGCAGATCTAAGCACAAACAAATTTTTAAATCTCCCTCTTATATGACAGAAACTAAAATTTCATTCCGATTTGTTCTTTAAAACTCGTTAGAAAAAAGTTTTGGGATTGCCAATCTGAATACTTTACTTTCTTTTATCTGTACAAGATTTAAGTATTGGATTCGTGAAAATTTTCAAAATCCGGTTTTGGACGTTTTACGGATCAGAGAACCCCAAAAATATGTTTTTATAATACGTCTGTCTGTAAGTCTGTCAGTCTATCTGTGTGAGTCAAAAATTTTGTGGACGCTCAAGAACTAATGCACGGAATTTCACAGAACTTTAGATTCTGTTAGACCTTGATATAAACTAGATCTGATTCGTTTTTAGCTCACGGGCTATCAAAGCCTGGAAGCTTATGTGCCCGTCTGTTCTGTATGTGCGTATGTGCGTAACGCAATAACTCATGATAAAAATATCAGATTCACTTGAAATTTTGGATATATGTATATTCTGATAAGGCACTTCCCTGATTAGTTTTTGGAGTTCATTCGAAATGTATAAGAGGGGGAACGGGGGCTAATGCCCCTCCCCTTAATTTATATAAATGGGTTTTTCATGCAGAATTATCAGTTTTCGTTCAAAATTTAGATATAGGATCATTCTAATGAGGCACCTCCGTGATTAGTATTAGGTGTTCATTGGATAAGGATAAAAAGAGGGAATGGGGGGGGGGGCTCATGTCCCTCCCCTTAATTGATGTTTTCCAATTTGCTCTGAATTTTGGATATAGATTTTTTATATGATAAAGCATATCTCTGATTACTTTAATGGGTTCAATGATTAAGTACAAAACGGGGAAATGAAGGGAGTTGTTCCCCCTCCCTTAATTTAATTTTTGAATGGAATTAATCCTTGAAAATATAAGGCTGTAATGTACAATTAGTATGCGTAGCCTGTGAGCTCAATGCCATCAGTTTAGCGGGGAAATATTCTTTTTTTTGTTGTAGATATCTCAAAAGGTGGTGCAGCTATGCTGCTCTATACACAATTTTCACAATAGCCATATCTCAAGAACTATTGCATGGACTTTCATACAACTTTATATTTACATAGTATACTTGATATAACATGGCACTGATTATGTTTTGGTGAAAGTCGCTCAGCATGTGGCGCTACCATTTTGAATTATTCGAAATTATTGCAATAGCTCTACCTTAAGAACTAATGTATGAAATTTTATAAAACTTCAGATTCAATTAGTGCCTGATATAGATTAGTATTATTTAGTTTTTGGTGTAAATGGCCCTACAGTTATAAGTTAATTCAGTTATAAGTAAACATAAGCTGTTGCTGACTGTAGATTTTGGTTTAAACTACCTAACCGGTGGAGCTACTATGCTGCATTTTTCAGGGTATATTAACATGTATAAGATAGAAGAAAGTTTTGTGATTGCTACAATTGAAAATTTTTACTCTTTCTATCTTTACAAAAAAAAAAGTGTTGAATTCGTGAAAATTTTCGAAATCCGGTTTCGACAGATTTACACGTTTTGGGGGTCAGAGAAACAGAAAAACATGTTTTTATAAAATGCCTGTCTCTAAGTCTGTCTGTGTGAGTCAAAAATTTTGTGGGCGCTCTATCTCAAGAACTAATGCACGAAATTTTTCAAATCTTTGGATTATTTTATATCTTGACATAAACTAGATCTGATTAGGTTTTGTTGCACATCGCTCAAGAGGTGGCGCTGCTATGCTGCATTATTCACAATTTCCAAAATAGGCATATCTTAAGAACTAGAGCATGGATTTTCATAAAACTTTAGATTTAGTTAGCACTTGATACATCATGGTGCTGATTACGTTTTGTCGTAAATCGCTCAACAAATCGCTGCCATGGAGCTTTATTTGTGATTATTGCAATAGCTCTATAACAAGAACTATTGCAAAAAATTTCACAAAACTTTAGAGTCTGTGAGACTTTGATATAAACCAGATCGCATTAGATTTTGGTGTATATCGCTCAACAGATAGCGCTGCTATGCTGCGTTATTTACAATTTTCACAATATCCATATCTTAATAACTAATGCATAGACTTTCTGAAAACTTTATATTTAGTTAATATTTCATATAACATGGTGATGATAACGTTTTGGGGGAAATCGCTCGACAGGTGGCGCTACCATGATACAATATTATTGATTACCGCAATAGCTCTATCTTAAAAACTAATTCATAAAATTTTCTAAAGCTTCAGATTCAGTTAGTCCCTGATATAGATTAGTGGTGTTTAGTTTTTGTTGTAAATTGCCCATAGGATGGCACGGCTATGCTGCAGTTTTCACGATTTCGCAATAAATGTATCTCAATAACTAATAATTGGATTTTCATCGAATTTCAGATTCAGTTAGTACCTGATAAAAAATTCACCCTTTTTAGTTTTTGGTGCACATCACCCAACATGTGGCGCTTTTATACATTTTTTTTTCTTTTAGATTTTGCAGTAGCTTTATCTGAAAACTAATGCACAGATTTTCATCAAATTTCAGATTGACATAAATTTAAGTTGACATAAATTGTTGCTGACTAGATATTGATTAAAATTACATAGCTGGTGGCGCTAGTATGCTGCATTTTTCAGGAAGTATTACCGTACATAAGATAAAAGAAAGATTTCGGATTGCCACGTCTGACTAGTTTTTTCTTGTAGACTTTTCATAGATAATGTCTTCTTTTTTTTCTGGTTATGTAAATATTTTTTGCAATATATGTTTAATTTAATATTTTATATGTTGAAAGATTCGGAGCTGTGAAAAATATTTTAACACTTCATCTAAAATGTGTTGAATAAAAATGTTAGTCAGTCAACTCCCCTATTCCCCTAGTTATGTTAAATACAGGTCTGTTCAATACATTGTAGATCTAAAATATCTCTTCAGGAAATTAATATTTGAAATTCGTTTTGTGTATAGACTTTTCTTAAATGATGTTTTTTTCCCTTACTATTGATTATCAAAATATTCCAAAAATATATGTTTATTTATATATTTTATGCATTTAAAGCTGAGGAACTGTGAATAAGATTTTTTATTATTTCACCAGAAATATCTGAGTTAAAATTGTTAAAGCTGTAAGTTAGCCATTTCCCCAATTTCCCTAGGTAATGTTAAATATTTAAAATATCTTCTTATGAAATTAATATTTTTAATTAGATTTTTTTCCCTCAAAAAATGACTTTTGTCTTGGTTAAACAAATATTTATTCTTATTTTAATATTTTAAATATTAAAATGCTGAAGAGCTGTAAATTTAACTCTTCCTCTAAATTGTATAAATTAAAAATGTTAAAGTTAAATAGTAAACTCCCTAATTTCACTAGGTAAGGTTAATTTGTATGGGCGTTCGATACATTCGTTTATTTAAAATATCTCCTCAGAAACATAATACTTCAAATTCTTTTGTTCTTGTGGACTTTTCAGAAATAATGTTTTTTTTCCCTGGTTATAAAAACATTTCTAACAATACATACTTAATTTAATATTTTTTATGTTGAAAGCTACAGATCTGTGAAAAAGATTTTAATACTTCATCTAAAATGTATTAATTAAATATGTTAAGGCTGTAAGTCAGTCAACTCCACAATTTTCCTAGGTAATATTAAACCTATGGACATAGAATAACCAAGAAATAATAGTATAAAATATTAAATTAAACGTATGTTTTCAGAAATATTTTGATAACCAAGAAATAAAAATACACCTTTTAAGAAAAGTTCACAAGAAAAAATGAATTGGAAAACATTAATTTCCTGAAGAGATATGTTAAATATATTAATTTATTTTACGCTCATAAATTTAACTTTAACTAGTGGGATTAGGGAATTGACTAACTCACAGCCTGAGCATTTTCAATTCCTACAATTTCCATGAAGCGTTAATATCTTATTTACAAGTCTTCAGATTTATATATATAAAATATTAAATTGTGAACATATTTTTGAAATATTTTGAAAACCAGGAGAAAAAAAAAAAGACATCAATTTAAAAAAATCCCACCAAAGAATAATAAAATAAAATAAAATAAAATAAAATAAATAAATAAATAAATAAAATATTAATTTCCTAAAGAGATATTTCAAATATACGAATGTATTTTAGATCAATATAGTACCGTAATTTCGGGTGTATAAGCCACGGCTCAAACAATTCTTTTTGGACCCAGAAATCTTATTTAGTAATTGAAGACAAATATTTACGGCGATCTAACTAGTTATATTTGTTTCTTAAAAAATTCTGGGTCGAAAAAGAATTGTTTGATCTGCGGCTTATACACCCAAAATTACGGTATTTAAGGGGACACAGTTCCTTTGATGCCATTCCTTCAATTTTGAATAACACTGTAATATGTGTGGCATCATAATACTTAGCGTAATTTCGGGTGTATAAGCCGCAGATCAAACAATTCTTTTTCGACCCAGAATTTTTTAAGAAACGAATATAACTAGTTAGATCGCCGTAAATATTTGTCTTCAATCACTAAATAAGATTTCTGGGTCCAAAAAGAATTGTTTGATCCGCGGCTTATACACCCGAAATTACGGTAATACTAAAAGTCATTAGTGTTATTGTTATTTAAACAGCCTATTTTATTAAAACTTTAATTTTGATTAACTTTTTAAAAATCCCTTCTTCTTTAATAATTATGAATATTTTGATTTGAAATTTTTTTCTCATTTATTAGGAACCATTCATTTCCACAATCATTACACTCAGTTCCACATTCATTTCCACGTACATTTTCCACATTCCTTTTCACATTCATTCCATTCATTTTCACATTCATTTTCCACATTCATTTCCACTTTCATTCATCATATTACATAAAACAATGTATGGATTTTTAGATGTATGGGATTTTACATTTAATATGTATTTTTTTTCTTTCGTACATATAAAAAAATGAAAGAAATTCAACAAACTCTCAATTTAAATATTTCTTTTAAAGAACTATAAACTTGAATGTTAAATCCATACGAAAATATTAAATACACCATGGAGAACAGATAAATAAAAATTCAAACGTCTATCTCAATTTGCAAAAAAGCCATAGTGTTTATATAGCAAGCAAGTTATAAAAACATGAACACAGAGAAAAATCAAGATAAAATTTTCATTTGTATGAGTAATTGAGCTGAATCTGTTAACAAAATTTAAAATATCGCGCGATATACACTGTATGGCCAAAGATGACCGGCCACTTGCGATTTTTGTTTAATATCAAAAAAGAAACATGCAAAATTATCCTGAAACTCTAATTCTTTAAACATAATAGTACAGGTCACACATTTCTGTGAAGATTTTTTTCCGAGACTAAATAATAAAAAATAATAAAAATAATAAAAATTGCATGAAAAATGAGCAAGTTTTCTAAATCACGTTCACTGCGCATGCGTGAATGCAATCAAGGTATAAATTGCATAATGTGTTTCTTAAAAGCGTACAGCAACTGTGAACGTCTCAAAAACATAGCATGAAAATTCTTAAAATTATCGTCGATTGAATAAACGCAAAATCCGTTGTTTTGCAAATGAAGAAAACAGATGAGGGCCTGTATCCATATATCCATTGATTAGTGTTAATATAGAATGTAGCATATTACACGCTTATTCTATGGATTCTATAATTTTCAGAATTTTCAAGTTAGACTTTTCAGACTTTCACATAAATTGCTTAAAATCTGTTATTCCCAAAATGGAGCAAAAAAGATTTATCAATATATCCATTGATTTGTGTCAAAATAGCATAAACAATATTGCACGTACTACTATATTTGGATAAAACTTCTCATCGTTTTCTTTCCTTTTGGGAACAACGGATTTTGAGCTTATTTTATCGATGATGATTTTCAGAATTTTCAAGCTATATTTTTGAGCCTTTCACAAAAGTTGCTCTATATATTTATCTAACACAATATGAAAATGAAATTTTGATAGCATTCACGCATGCGCATTGAAACATTATTTAGTAAACCTACTCATTGTTTTATATTTATTATTATTATTTAATTCTGATTACAGGGTATTGTACAAAAAATTGTTTGAGACTTTTCTGGAAAGAACAATTTTAAACTCTGCAAATTATAAGCATAAAACTTAGCAAAATTCGGGACTATTTTTACACAAACCTTAATTTCACTATGAGTATGCTTATTATGTTTAACCTTAATTTCACTATGCTTATTGTAATAAATTGTGTTCATTTTTATGAGGACAGCATGTGTACTCATAGAAAAAGTAATAATTTTATAGAAACAATCCCAAATTTTGCCAGTTTTTTTGCTTATAATTTGCTGAATTCTTAACACGTTCGCTGTCGCTTGCATGAAGATGTGATGATAGTTAATGCCGCACTGTAGAAGTGGGTTTTTCCCAGAAGCCGATTTACTTTTTATAACAAAGAATCAGTGAAATATTTCCCCGCGTCAGCGCGTGATTGGCTATTGGACATCACCCCTGGTCACGCGCTGGCGCATGAATGGCCCCATAACATTGGCACCATATCACGCGCTTTCGCGTGAGCGGCAGCGAATGTGTTAATATTAAAAAGATGTTCTTTTCAGAAAGTATGAAAAGCAACATTATACATATATAATACCCTGTAATCAGAATTAAAAAATAATAAAATTTATATGAAAAATAAACATATATATTAAAGAATGTTTCACTGCACATGCATTAAAGCAATAAAAATATAATTTACACAATGCGTTAGCTAAATGTATAGAGCAATTTTTGTTAAAGGCTCAAAAAATAGCTTGAAAATTCTGAAAATTATCATGGATAAAATAAGCTCAAAGTCCGTTCTTTCAAAAAGAAAACAAACGATAAGGGACTTTATACAAATATAGTAGTACGTGCAATATTTTTTATCCTATATCGACACAAATCAATGGATATATGGATACATCTTTTTGCTCCATTTTGGGAATAACAGATTTTTCGTTTATTCTATCGACGATAATTTTCAGAATTTCCAAGCTATATTTTGAGACTTCCACAAAAGTTGTTCTTACATTTCGGTAACAAATTATCCAAATTATATTTTGATTGCATTTACGCATGCGCAGTGAAACATTACTTAGTAAACCTACTCATTTTTAATACGTTTTTTATTCTTTTTTAATTCTGATTGCGGGGTATTTTGTACAATGTTGTTATATTTTCTGAAAAGGACTTTCATTTTTTCTTTTATTAAGAACGCTACAAACTACAAGCAAAAAACTTGTCGAATTCGGGACTGTTTTTATAAAAAGCATAATTTCTCTACGAGTATACATGCCATCCATATAAAAATGAACATGGTTTATTACAATAAGCCACTTAATCATGATCTGCAGTTCAAATGCTTATGTTGCATTAGTTTTGACAGGGTTATCGAAAAGATCTTCGTTCTTTTTTAATTTATTGAGATCTCTTATGGGATTTTGGGAAAAAAATCTTCACGAAAATACATGATCTGTACTATTTTGTTTACACGACTAGAATTTCAGAATAATTCCTTATGTATTGTTCTAGATATTTAATAGAACATCTAAAATCACAAGCATGAAGTCATTAATGGCTATACAGTGTATATTTTGATAACCAAGGGAAAAACAGCATCATTAAAAAAAGTCCACAAAAAACATGTATATATATTAATTTTCCGAGTAGATATTTTAAATATACAAATGTATTGTACATAAATATATTTAACATTACCCGGTTGGAGTGGGGAGTTAGCTAACTAACAGCCTTAATATCCTTAATTCCCACACTTTTCGTGAATCATAAAATCTTATTCACAGTTCTTCAGCTTATAAAACATAAAATATTAAATTAAACATGTAATTTTAGATATATTTTGATACCGAGTAAAAAAAAAATGACATCATTTCTGAAAATTACACAAGTAAAAAATAATTAAAAGTGTTATTTTTCAGGGGAGACATTTTAAATATAGGAATGTATTGTACTCCAATACAATTGAGATCACAGTGGAAATGGGGATATGACTGACCCGCAGACTTTACATGAAGTGTTTGAATCGTATTCACAGTACTTCAGTTTTCTATACATAAAATATTAAAATAAGCATATATTTTTGAAATATTTTTGATAATCATGAAAAAAAGACATCACGCGAAAAATGTCCATAAAATATTAACTATTAATTTCCCGAAAAGATATTTTAATTATACGGATGCACTCTACATCCTTAGTTTTAACATTGCCTAGGGGAATTGGGAAATTGACTGACTCACAGTCTTAACATTTTAAACAGCAATTTCACAAAAATGTAATTAGCACTATGTTATATCAAGTACTAACTAAATATGACACTTTGTGAAAATACATGCACTAGTAAGTGAGATACAGCTATAGTAAAAATTGCAGATATTGCATAATAGCAGCGTCATCTATTGAGCGGTATACACCAAAAACTAATCAAATCTAATTGTATCATAGTCTAACAGAATTTAAAGTTTTGTGAAATTCCGTGATTAGTTCTTGAGATAGAACACCCACAAAAATTTTGTCACATACAGAAAGACAGACACATTAACAGACTTCTGACTTCTTTTACTACTCAGACTTCTCTGAACCCTAAATTTGTAAATACGTCGGAAAATTTTTTGAATCCAATAATTTTTTCTTGTAAAAATAGAAGAAATTAAAAAAAAAGAATTTAAAATATTAATTTCTTGATGAGATATTTTGAATATACCAATGTATTGTACGACCATATGTATAATATTTGTGAAAAGAGATGATTTCAGGAAGTGGGCTGGGGGAGACATTCCACTCGGAAAAATAAAATCCCCCCCCCCCCGAAAAATTTGATATTTCGTGTTTTCAATGGTCAAAAAGGGCAATTTCTCCCCCGGAATCAAAAACTCCCTCCTGGAGAAAAATAGAACTAGAACCTGGAGAAATAAACACTGCTAGGGAAGTTCAGGAGTTGGCTAACGAACAGCCTTAACAATTTTAATTCACTTTAGCTTCTAACACATAAAATATTAAATTAAACATACATATTTTAGAAATATTTTTATCCCTAAATGAAAGGACACACTCTGATTTCATGGTAATTTTATCAAACTTTATTATACTTACTTATACGTATATTAAGTGCATAAATCCATCGAAAACCGTATTTCCAATTTTTTCACGAATCCAATACTTTCTTCTTGTAAAGATATCAGAAATTAAAACTAGTCAAAGAATGCAAGCCCAAAACTTTCTTCTATTTTATCCATGTTAATACTTCCTCAAAATGCAGCATATTAGCACCACCAATTTGGTGGTTTAACCCTTTCCGGTGCAGTGTGTCCGGTCTGGATACACTTAATTTTAATTCCAAACTTGCAATCGGGACCAATAATATTTTAATAAAATTTTGCTTTTACAATAAAAGCTTAAGTTAAGGAGTTCTTTATTTCTTAAAAAGTCGTTTGTAAATTCCGGTGTCAGTCGATAATGTCTTATTTTACTAACAGGACTTGTCCGTGCCGGAAAGGTTTAACCCTTTCCGGCGCAGTGTTACCAGTCCGGCAACACCTAATTTTAATTCTAAACTTGCAATCGGCACCAAGAATATTTTAAAGAAATTTCGCTGTTACAATGAAAGCGCGAATTTAGAAATTTGTAATTTCTACAAAAGTCGTTTTTAAATTCCGGTGTCAATCAATAATTTCTTATTTTATGAGCAGAATTTGCCTGCGCCGGAAAGGGTTAAACCAAAATCTAGTCAGCAAAAACTCATGTCAACTTATAACCGTATTTGAAATTTGATGAAAGTCCGTGCTTTAGTTTTTGATATAGAGCTATTGCACAATCTTTTAAAAAAATCTGCAAAACAACACCACATATTGGGTGATGTACATCAAAAACTAATCCTGATCATTTTTTTTAATCACGTACTAACTGAATCTAAAGTTTGATGAAAAACCATGCATTAGCTATTGAGATACATTTACTGGAAATTGGGAAAAATTTAGCATAGCAGCGCTATCTGTACGGCGATTTACATTAAAAACTAAACAACTCCAGGAATCTGAATTTTTATAAAATTTTGTGCATTTGTTCTTGAGATAGAGCTATTGCAATAATCAAGAATAATGAACTATGGCCGCGCCACCCGTTGAGCGACTTGCACCAAAAAGTAATCTGCACCATGTTATATCAAGTACTAACTAAATATAAAGTTTTATAAAAATACATGCTTTAGTTCGTGATATATGGCTATTGTTAAGATTGTAAATAATGTAGCATAGCAGCGTCACCTGTTGAGCGATGTACACCAAAAACTAATCAAATCTAGTTTATATCAAGATAGTACAGAATCTAAAGTTTTGTGATACTCCGTGCATCATTTCTTGAGATAGAACTATCGCAATTATATTGTAATAAGTACTGGATTCGTGAAAATCTTGGAAATCCGGTTTTCGACGGATTTATACGTTTAATATACGTATAAACTTTATTATACGTATAAGATAAGTTTAAATTTTATTATTTTGACAAATTTTAGTATTAAATTTGACATGTATAAATGCAAGAAAATGAAGAAATCTTTTGAGATCACATGATATTAAGCTAATTTATAATTATAAAGCCATTGATTATGCCACTTTTATTAGTGGCCATTTGTAAATACTATTTGTTAAAAGCGCAAATATTATTGGAAGTTTTCTCATAGTCCGTAGAGCGAGCGAGCATATCGTTCAAGTTTCGTTTACCATGTGACGCAACTGAGTTATTTTTTTGAAAATGAGTCAATCTTGATATATATTTTTAAAATTTACAATATTCTCCAACCAAAACGTGCACATTAATTATTAGTTCTTCTCAAAAAACATACATTTCAATCCATATTGTAAGATAACTTGTGTTAAATAAAACTGCCAAGAGATGGCGCAGCAAAAACACTTTATAGTTTCAATATAAAAAATTCAGGATTATTTATGATGTTAAATGAATTTTTATTTATTTATTTATTTATTTATTTATTTATTTATTTATTTTTTTTTTGCTCCTAGTAAAAATAATTCTTAAAAGGGTCTTTAAACATTTTCTGGGTTTTTTTAGTCGATCATTTGGTCTGTTTTGTAAACAAATAATGGCAATCTACATGACATGTTGCATAAATTCCGTTTAAAAGTTTTTCAGAATTAAATTTGAATAAAATTTTTCATCAGCGCTCTTTGGTTTCAATAGTTTAGCTCAATATTGAAATTTCCATCCCGTTTGCAATAAAATTTATTCGAAATTTATACAGGGATTTTTGAATTTTTCGAATACTTTATGCCATTTTCGGTGCTTTTTCGCGTTTCGATGCAATACTTCGATATTTTTAAAATAAATTTGATTATAGTATTTTTTTTTTCTAATACAGTAAAATTTGTCCTCAGCCATTTTAGATTTTTTCAAGCGACTTTTAACAATTTTTTCCATTTTTTTTTTTAACATTTAGAAAAGTAATTATTAAAATAAAACAGGCATCAGATGTTTAAGTATATAAACTAAATGAGACATTTATAAAGCATACAATTTTTATGTTACTTAAACATGCACACTTTTAAATTATTTTTGTTATTTAAAGCTAATGTGACAAGCAAGTTTGAAAAATGAAATATTTTAAAATATACTCCATATCACATTAATGAAATAATAATGTATGGTATTTGAACACTGCTTAAATCATAATTAAAGAATTATCAGATTACATTTTGATTTGAATTATTAGATAAAGTTATCTGCTTGATGCATTTTAAAAAAGAAATAAATGAATAATTAAAAGAAACAGGAAACCGTAGACTAGAAAAATGTGTTGAATAAAATTAAAATATGCTCCCACTTAAATGATTTCACATAAAAAACACTGCTTTATAAGAATTATCAGATTGCATCTAAATACTTTTTTTTTTTTTTTTTTTTTTTTTTTTTTTTTTTTTTTTTTTTTTTTTTTGTGCTTTGAATGTAGAATATCTATTAATTCTCAAAGTATCGTATAAATTCTTTATATTTTGCCGTGTATAGTACTTTTCCATGTATAATGTGTAAGCGACCCTTAAATCTTTTTTATATTGAATTTTTTTTTTATTATTATTATTGCTGTAAAAATTTATTGATTTTTCTCATGCATGTTTATCTACCATTTAAAAAAGTAAGGTTAAATACAAAGTAAATATTTTAATACTAAAAACAAAAGCATTCATATAGCTTTTAAGGAATGTTACAAACTTTTATTTATTTATTTTCTTTCAAAAAAAATTATGTCCAACTATTTTTGTTTCTCATCTATTTGAATCTGCTATTTAAGAGTAAGAATAAATAATGGAAAATAATTAATTTAAAGCTTATAGCTGTATTATTTTAATATTACTCAATATTGTGATAAACTTGTTTTTTCTTTTTGTTTGTAAAAAGATTACATGCAAATTCTCTACTGTATTTCTCTTTGTCAGTGCGTATTTTCTACTTAAAAAATAAGATTAAATGAATACAAATATTTTAATATAAAAATTAAAAGCACTAAAGTACTCTTTTTCGAGTACAACAATAAATTCGCATTTAAAACTTATAATATACATTTAAAAATATTAAAATACAATACATTTAAAATCGAATATGGCAATAAATTTACGGTTACATGTAAATATTTTAATATAAAAATTAAAAAGTAACTTTTACCATAAATCTACTTTTTTAATAATAAAAAAAGTATGTGGTATAATTTTTTTTCAAAACAGTGTACTTTTTTCACGTATGCGTATCTACTGTTTAAAAAGTAAGAGTAAATGAATACAAAAATTTTAATCTAAAAATTAAAAGCCACATAAAACTTTTCTCGTATATTCCAATAATAAACCTACATTTTTTGTTGTTGTTTATAAAAAAAAATATGTGCAGCGATTTTGTAGTGTATTTTTCTCATTTATCCATATATTCTATTTTAGAAATAAAATTAAATGAAGGTGAAATCATTAATGTACATTTTTTCAAATATTGCAATAAATTTAAGTTTTTTTTTTTTTTTTTTTTTTTCCTGAAAAAAAAATTATGTGCAACTGTATTTTAGGGAACATTGCATTTTTCTCATGTATCATATCTGTTAGTTAAAAAGTCAGATTAAATGAGTACAAATATTTTATTATAAAAATAACGATTTTTTTTTTTTTTTTTTTTTTTTTGTATTGCAATAAATTTACGTTTTTGCTTGTAATAAAATTATGTGCAACTGTTTCGTGGGGAACAATGCAGTTTTCTCATCTATCCATATATTCTATTTAAAAAGTAAGATTAAATGATTGTAAATATTTTAATATAAAAATTAAATCTTTAAAGCACATTTTTTTAGAATGCTGCAATAAATTTACTTTTTTGCATGTAAACAAATTATGTGCAACTAATTTTAAGGGAACATCGTTTTTTTCTCATGTATGCATATCTACTATTTAAAAAGTCAGGTTAAATAAATACAAATATTTTAATTTAAAAATTAAAGGCATTAAAATTACGTTTTTCAAATATAGCAATAAATCCAAGTTTTTTGCTTGTAAAAAAATTATGTGCAACTATTTTTGGGGAGACATTGCATTTTCCTTATCTTTGTGTATCTAGCATTATAAAAAATACACATTTTCTTAGTTGCCAGACTTGGCAAACGAAACTTACTTTCTAAGCGTCTTTTTGCCTGTCGCCCCACGGACTATTATATATATTTATCACTTTCTTCTATCTTTACAAGAAGAAAATATTGGATTCGTGGAAATTTTCGAAACCCGGTTTTTGACATATTTACAGTTTTAGGGATCACAGAGCCCGAAAAACATGTTTTTACAAAATGTCTGTCTGTGAGTCTTTCAGTCTGTCGGTCTGTCTTTCTGTCTGTATGTGACAAAAATTTTGCGGGTGCTCTATCTCAAGAACTAATGCACGGAATTGCACGAAACTCGTTTGGGTTACATCTTGATATAAATTATATCTGATTACTTTTTGGTGTATATTCCTCAACAGGTGGTGCTGGTATACTACATTATTCGCAATTTCTCCAATAGCCATATCTCATGAACTAATGTATGTATTTTTATAAAACATTAGATTTAGTTAGTACTTCATATAAAATGGAGCTGATTACGTTTTGGCGCAAATCGCAAAACCGGTGGTGCTGCCAATGTGCATTACTTTTTATTATTGCAATAGCCCTATCTCAAGAAGTAATGCACGGAATTTCACAAAAGTTTAGATTCAGTGAGACCTGGATATAAACTAGATCTGATTAACTTTTGGTGTACATTGCTCACCAGGTGGCGCTGTTATACTACATCATTTAAAATTTCCACAATAGCCATATCTCAAGAACTAGTGGATGGGTTTACTTAAAACTTTATATATAGTTGGTACTTGATATAACATGGTTCCGACTATGTTTTGGTACGAATTGCTTAACACAGGGACCGCTTTTATGGTGCATTATTCGTGACTGTACGAAATTTTTTTAAACTTCAGATTCATTTAGTCCCTGATATATATTACAGTTGTTTACTTTTTCGGGTAAATCGTTCTATAGATGGCGCTGCTATGCTGCATTTTTCACGCTTTCGGAATTCAAGAACTTTTCAAGAACTAATAATATTCAAGAATATTTGAATTATTGAGAATATAATTTCAAGAATATTTCAAGAACTAATGCATGGAACTCAAGAACTTCACCAAACTTCAAATTCAGTTAGTACCTGATAAAAAATTGCTCTTGATTAGTTTTTGGTGTATATCTTCCAGCATGTGGCGCCGTTATCCAGATTTTTTTAAAGATTTTGCAATAGTTCTATCTGAAAAACTAATCCACGTATTTTCATCAAACTTCAGATTCAGTTATAATTTGGCATAAGTTGCTGCTGACTAGGTTTTGGTTTAAACCAGCTAACCAGTGGCGCTGTTATGCTGTATTTTCCACAAAGTATTAACATCCATAAGATACAAGAAATTTGGGGATTGCCACATCTGACTAGTTATTTTTAATATGAATTGCTATATAGTGCTTATATTTTCATATACGGTTTTCTTTAATGATATAAGATTTTTGAAAAATAAAATTACTGATTGTAGAGGAAGGTAGGAATACTTGAGCCACTTTTTAAATTTTAATTTTTTTATAATTTCTTAGAAAAAAATAAAATATTGAAAATGAAAATTTGATATTTTTTCTTCAACTGATAGCCACTTTCAATTAATTTTAAACTATTTTTCTATGTTTAATAAATTTTTACTCTTTGTTTTACATCATGGCTCAAGTATCCCCATGAGAGGGATACTTAAGCCATGGTGAAGGGATACTTGAGCCAATATGGAAAATACCCACAAAAGTAATGTTTCTTGCTTTATTTTAGCCCAAATATTTTACATAATGATATATTAAGATACACAAATCCCTTCAAAACCAGTTGTGAAAACAAAACTTGTAACATAATCATTTTTTGTAGTGATAATTGGTGGTCGAAGGATCATTTTAACTTGAGTTTCATCGATGATAGCAACATCCTCAGTTGATGGCCATTTGAATTTTGAATCTGCAAGTCCTCGGGCAAATTTCATGTTCAATCAGTAACGGAGGTTACAATTTCAATATACAGTGGCGGTCAAAAGTTTCCGGCCAGCAAAAAATTTTCAGTTAATTTGTAAATATACCGATATGAAGAGGAATCTCAAAGTGATATTTATATATTTTATTGACATAATAGTTAGGAACTTACTTATAGAAGAACATGTAAATATCAATAAATTTAACTGACAAAATTAAGTATAAAGGAAAACGCATGTTCTCAAAAGTTTCCGGCCACCTTCACAAGTTTGTAAAAAAAGTGGTATTGTAATAGAAAATTACAGTGATCACCAACATTTACAATTAGTATTTTATCGTATTATTATTTTATTAGCTTTAGTAATAAGTACTGAGGCGAAACAACGTGACATTCATACAATCAACTGTTAAAGATCGTCTATGGTACGTTTTTCCCACATTTCTTGCAATTTTGGCGAAATTTCGGTTGTGTTGGAATATTTATAGTTCCGCAGACTTTTGTCAACTTCTTTTCAAAGATTTTCTATTGGATTCATGTTGGGCGCTTGGGCTGATCATTTCAAAAACAAAATTTTTTGTGCGAAAACCATTGCTTATCGAGGTTTTCAAACATTATTTATGTCGTTATCATGTTAAGAAAAATAGTTGCAACCAAATTTTTTTCTCTAATAATGCAGACAATAGTCTTGTAAGATATCTTTATACATTGTATGATTCACCTGGCTGTGGATTTCAAATAACGGACCGACACTTTTTGAAGAAAATACTCCCCACAGCACAACGTGTCCTCCGCCATGCTTCATTGTAGGAATAACATAGGTCGAATCATATCTTTACGTTGTGTCTGCCATCACTTACAAAACTGTTTCGAATTCGATTGATGGAAAAATAGAACTTTTTTCAGTTTTCACTTGATCAGATTTTGTGTTTTTTTGGAAAACGCCAGTCGGGTACGTTTGTATTTTTTTAACTCCAAAAAAATTTTAACACCCATTCTTCCATAAAGTTATGCATCACGTCAGCATGTTGATACGGTATACGAACTTATTTCAGCAATATTTTCATTCCGTAAATCGCAGTATATTGCAGCAGAATTTTTATGCGGATTATCAATTGTTTTTCTCCTGATAATTCTGTCTACAGGAATAGTAATTTTCCGGGATCTCCCGAACCTCTGAAAGTCCTAAAGGCCACGGCCATCTTTATATGATTTTTAAATATCGTGTACGGTCGATTTTACGTATCGATAACTTTGCCGCAATATCTCGAGAAGATTGGCCTTTTAGCGACAAACTATATGAACACTTATGAACAATAATTGTTGAACTTTTCAAAATTGAATTCAGACTATGCTATACACGTTGATTCATTCATAAACAAAACCAAAAAACAGTTTACCGATAGAAAAAAACTAAAGAATGATAAGTGGCCGGAAACTTTTGCACACGCGAACTTCGAATTTTATCCCTTTGCATGAAGCATCTTCAGTATCCAATCAAAAGCATCACGTGGTCAGAGGTCATTCACATATTCCTAACTTTTGAAGCAACTGTGCTTCTTCTTTGCTGAAACCTTTTGGTAAATAAATCAAAGAAACTAACTGGCCGGAAACTTTTGACCGCTACTGTATAATATTTAATCTTAATGTAATATATTAAAAAATAAATATTTTTATATGTTGGACCTAACTAATTAAAATATTAGAGATTATGACCTGTAAAACAGTTTTAAAAAGTCATTTTAATGTAATAAGTTAAAAGTTAAATTGAAAACTATGTATACATTTATCTAGACAAGCTATTTTGTTAGTCGAAATGAAAAATGAAAAATGAAATTGATATTTTCATTTTTAAAAATATGCATTTTTAAACACTTTTTTTCTAAGTCATTATTATTTTTTTTTAATCTCCCTTTTATCCAGAAAAAATAATCTATCTGTGAATATGATAAGGGCATATTTTTTTTTCTTTTTTGTTTCACCCAAATGTCTGATTTGATAGTGGGGATGGTTGATCCACGGCTCATGTATTCCCAGTCTCAGTGGCTCAAGTATCCCCATTACCACCAGTTTATCAGAGTTTTACTAAGTAAAGCAGGCAGCTATATGAACTATTTTAGAATCAAAATACAATTGAAATTATACTTATTAAATCTATCTATATTGTTGCAGCTTTACACAAAACTTTGATTACAAAAAAATAAATAAAAACAATGCAACTAAATATTTACTTCAGATAGGGAAAAAACAACTATTAATCACCATACATTCAAAATGGTACCAAGGTATCTGATTTCCTTTTTTACATATTCCCAACTATAAATATGTTACCATGTTGCCTGTTTTAGAAAGAAAAAATAATCAACTATAGAGATAATAGGGGTGGCTCAAGTACCCCCTATGATCAAGTATCCTCACTCTCCCCTACTATTATTTTAGAGCATAAATTTGAAATAATACTTTAATTTTTTATGGTGTTTTTAAATGAAAGTTTATTTTAAATCACGTGATGGAAATGGAAAATATGTATTTGAAAAAAATATGTCAAAAAATTATAATTTTTAAATAAAATGTTTACTCATATTCAAGAAAGCAATGTCGATAAGTAATCAGAATATTTCTTACAAATTTTTCACTGTAATTTCATAAAGCTATAGTACTATGAACTTCACTATAATTTTATAAAATTTGGGCTCCTAAATTTTCTTGCTTAAATACAAAAGAACTATTTTTCATTGTAATTTCATAAAAATTAAAAAATTTGGGCTCCTAAATAAAGAGCTGAAGTGAAAAAGTATGAAAACTTTCTGTAAAATTCGATGCAAAGTTTTTACAACACAATAATTCCAATGCATCATAAATTTATCAAATTATACTACATAATAAAAAAATGAAATTTTCCAAATTGATTCTTAATCATATTATTATTATTATTATGTGAATGGTAACTATGAATAGTTTTGTTTCTATAAGTAAAATAAGTGAGTATATATTTTCAATCCATTACTGATATCCCTTTTTTTTTCTTAAAAAATGAAATTTGTTTTTTTTAAATTAATTGCTAGGACTTTCTAATTGAATAAAATCTATTCAAAATTATTTAATCTTCTGAATGTTTTCATCTTATGCATGTAAAATCTGTATTTTGAAATGCATCATAAAAAATAATTATTTGAAATATTGAACAGAATTTTAAATTCTGTCAACAGCATAAATGAAAAACCATTCATTACTCTTATTTAATCAACTTTTGTTAAACATGATCTATTATAAACGTTTATTAATATTATATAACGATACTATTATAAATGATTTTTGAAAACGTTATATGATACATACTGCAAGATAAGTGCAATGTGAAAACATAAAAAGTATATCTGTCATAAAAATAAATATATCAAGAAAATTTAATTGATATTCGTGTCACCAGTAAAAAAATTCTTATGCCATCAAAAAATACATTTTTTTTTTTTCAAAAATCATTATATTTATAGCAGCACATGAAAGTAAAAAGAAAAAATTATATAAATTATGGCATGAAAAACAAATATAAATCCACATTTAAGTAAATATTCCAAAAGAAAAGCACACATTTTATCCAACATAATTTTTAATATATAGGAACATATAACAACTCATTACATCATCACTGCTTTTAAATCATAAATCAACGTTACATGATAATTAGACATATATAACTTACCTCATTACATCATTCTCCTCTCAAGAATAAGGATTACACATAATCATTATAATAACTATGATGTTTCTTCTGAAATTTTGGTGCTCTGTCCTGCACCTTATAATCAGGCCTGGTATAACATATACTAATTTGTAACTAAATGTTTCAACACACACTAATTCTATTTGCACATATGAAACCAACATGGTATTAATTATTGTTCTAGTTATGCACTCAAATTTTTCATCATCATATTCTTTTCTTAACACAAACAGTATGTAGTCGTATAAAAAACACAGGTTAGGAGCTCAAAGTAAAGGGTATACACTCAAGGCAGAGCGTATACCCTAGAATATATTTAGCTTATTCAGGGTTCGCACACTCCTTATATTTTTTAAGGACTCTGGCACCACTATTAAAAATAAGAAAATTTACATTTATTTTTTAAAACACAGCATTCGGAAACACTCATTTATTCAAAGATTTTACAATAATTTGCTGTAGTGAAGTACTTTGAAAATATTCTCAAATGTTAGTGGTAGAACTGTGTGAACCCTGTTATTTGAGAAACAGATGGTATACGGTGTTTCTTTAAAAAATCCAGAAGGTATATGGCGTATATCCTCTTATAACCACCACTACATCAGTGTGCACTAAAATGATTTATTACAACAGTTTAATGAGAAACATAATATAAACAGTGCGAATATGCATTTAATATTCACTTTAATATTCACTTCTAGCTACAGCCCTGGGTGCAACAACAGAATGGGCTTTTCAGCAAGCAAAAAGGACAAGATCTGAAGCGAAGGAAGGGAAGCTATTTGTTTATGTTATCGAAAAAAATGAATTAATGTTTCTCTCATAAATTTACTCATCATGTTTAATGACATCGGGTGCTGTTCGATGTATTCTAACAACATTTGAAAATGATGTGCGATGATTAAATAATCAAGAATTGACATGTATTTTCTAGAGAAGAACAAAATATTGTAATTAATCATAAAACTCCTATGATATAAGAAAAATAGTAAGAGAATGTACAAATCATGACATATAAAATTGCAATCAAAAAGTTCTATATCATCGAAAACTTTGTAAAAGCACTCATAGTATTGTTCCGATTCATATTATATTATTTATAAATAACTTTAAAATAGAGATATAATACTGAAAACTATTATATGAATCGATGAAATATATCAAACATAAAATAAAAACATCAGAAAAAAAGTTTATGCAAAATAGCGATTGCGCATTTGGTTATCGTTTAATACTAGAAGCTTAGGACATTTCACTCAAGTTTTACATAAAAAGATGTACAACAAAATTTTTTTTAAGTATTTTAAACTTATTCCTGGCGTGGTATACATATTACTTCTTTTTTAACGAGATTTCTGATTCAAAATGAACATTTCATATGCGGTAAAATTCAGCACTTTTAGTGTTAATTATTGCGTAAAATTAAAAACTCCTACGATCAAAAAACAATGCAGAAATTATGTATTAAATCAATTTTATTTTAAAAAACATTGCTTTATTAGCTCTTACCGTTTTATAATCCTACTTATTGACGTATTCCGTTGACTTGTTAAAGGTAACGTTAAACACTGAAAGTACAGCGATTGCGCATATTCGGGTGAAAGGGTTGGTTGTAAGAATAATGCGAGATCTAGATTAATAAAACGAAATATTTTCTATATCTTTTCTGGTAATTAAGGTACCTTTAATTAAGTTAATATAGGTACGGAAAATTAATTCCGTATTTTTTTATAAGATTTAACTTCATATTATTGATTACTAAATTTTGGTATGCGTGACAAATTTTGGTATGCGTGATTTTGAGGTTATAAAACATCTAATCATTGCTCTAACAGCTGTTGTTTTTATTATTATTATTATTATTATTATTATTATTATTATTATCATGCTTTTTAATTTTTTAATATATTTGTATTGCGATTATTACTATAATCTTTGTTATAGTATGAAAAATAATATGGATTTTACTACAGCCATTTCCCTAATATAAACAGTTGTCCCTAGTCAGTGTTGAATTCAGAAGCTTTGCCCCGTAGGGAAGGGGGGTATTTTTGAAGCTCCGGATAAATATTTTTGATATCCAGTATGTAAATTGAATTTTTGTCGATTACAAAGCGTAAAATATAAACAGTATAAAAACAATATGGATTTTACTACAGTTATTTCCCTAATATAGACAGTTGTCCCTAGTCAATGTTGGATTCAGGCGTTTTGCTCCCGGTGGTGGGCAGCGGATATTTTTGCAGATCTGGACGGATATTCTTGAGATCCAGTGTGTAAATTGAATTTTTGTCTATTACAAAGTGTAAAATAAAAATAGTGTAAAAATAATATGGATTATACTACAGTTATTTTTTAATTTAGACATTGTCCCTAGTTAGTGTTGGATTCAGGCATTTTGCTCCGGGAGGGGGGCAGGGGATGTTTTTGCAGCTCCGGAGAGATATTTTTGAGATCCGGTGTGTAAATTGAATTTTTGTCTATTGCAAAGCGTAAAATCTCAAAACTTCGGGGAATTTTTGAGATTTCTTGAATTTTTTGTTATAAGTTCTTCATTTCAACGTTCTGGGGTGGGGGATATGTCCCCTCTGGGATTCCACATTGTATCTGAGTTCAATATTAAAAGTATCGAATAATTTTAGTTGCTTTTTCTAATAATTTTTTGCCCCTTTCTATTTCTAAATTAATGATTCGACGGTATTGATACATGCGGATGCCAGAGGAAAGTAATTCGACATCCCCAAAGGTTTTTTTAAGGGAAAGAAAACAGTGTTCAACGGAAGCGGAATCTATATATAGTCGTGATAAAAAGTAAACATTTCTACTAATTCTACAACTAAATATAATAGGAAAAAGTTGGAAATAAAATCTACTTTTAAATGATGTATGTAAAATTTGCTTAGGGTGGCATTTACAAATCGAAATCAGATAAAAAAATTTTTTTTTTTTTTCAATGGCAACTACCAATTTTGACAAGATATTTTAAATTGTCGATACAAGTTATCCCTAAAAACGAAATTTCAAGTTTTTGAATTATAAACATTCAAAGTTTGGAGCTTCTAATGTTAAATTACATTTTCACATTTTTGTTGCTATCCTTTAAAATTATTTTCCAAATGTGATAATTTTTTTGCGTGTTTATGATACTAAAAAACCCAAACGTTCAGTTTCTAATTTTTAAAATTACATATATGAAAAATATGAATTATGAATTATGAATTATGAAATTAATATTTGGAAAAAATATGACTTGCAACCTACATTTCGTTTGATAGATTTTACATTCATTATTTCCTGCTTTATCCAAATTCTCAATTTCAAATTTTTATTTAGAGGAGTTTATGAATTATTATTTAAAAAAATCAAAATGATGTTTTAAGGGGCTGTGTATGATGTGAAAAAAGCATAATTTTAAAAATATATATTTTTTTACTTATTTTATTGAGGCATTTTTATTGCCAATAATTGAAACATATTAAGCGAGTGAAATGATACAATTGGCACAAAATAATACATTAATATAAGCAACATAGTCGTATTACATTTCAACAATCAAGTACGGAGCTTCAACTTCGATACAACCCCTAAAATATGCCCAATTATGTAAAATATGTACGAATTTCATGAAAAATGTCCATTTGGATTAATTTAAGGGTGTAGAATTTATTTATGGGGTGAAACTTGAGTATTGTTATTTAAAAAAAACAAAGTTTGGGATAGTTTTGATATGTATATAGTCGCTTAAGAAAGTTTCACATTCATCATTTAAGAATAGGCTTTATTTTTAATCGCTTGATACCAGCAACTTTTCTTTATAATAATTTGTTGCAGAATTAGTAAAAAGTTTTTCTCGCGGATGTATATGTTAAATATAGTCTGAAACGTTAAAATTCCAACCAAAGATGTACAAGCTAGAAAAACAAAAACTTTTTTAGGATCATACAGTTTTTTCCCCCTCTAATAATCGAAGACAGTACAAAAGCCTAAGGTATTGAGCCGAAGAAAAAACCCTTTATTTTATAGAAGAGTGGTAACAGGGGAATCTAATGGTCCATGTCTGCCGGAAGTGAAGTGGTGCATAAGGCTAAAATTAATACCACCAGTTGGTAACTCGTAGGTTTATCATTGAGTTTGCCGTACAATCAAAAGTATGAAATGATTGTACGGCAAACACAATGATAAGCTTACGAGTAATCACCTAGTGGTATTACTTTTTGGCTTATGTACCACTTTACTTCCGGAAGACATGGATCATTAGATTCACCTATTGTTGTTCTTTCATAAAATTAAGGTTTTTTTTTTCTTAAGCTCGATATCTTAGGTTTTTGTGTTGTCGGCTCTTGCACTATAATATTGTGTTTCCGTGTAAATAAGCAGCAATGGGGCATAATGAATTACTTTGATATTCGGATGAATCATTCGAGCATGTGCAAAAGCATAGCTGCCAACCTTTGTATTAACTTCAATCAATTAAAACCAGATTTTTTTTAATTTAAAAAAAATAAGAACCACATACAAATGAAAAAAATTTTCGTTGTTCTGAGAGGCTGCAGGGGTAGAAAGAATATCTCAGCATTATTTAACCCTTTTGGCCCTAGTATACTATTAATAGTACCAAGGTTCGAACACTCCTATTAATTTCCAAGGACTCTGGCCCCACTATTAAAAATCAAAAAATTTACATTTAATTTTTAAACCACAACATTCGTAATCCCCATCTTCATTCACAGATTTTGCGATATTTTTCTGCAGTGAAACACTTTGAAAATATTCTTAAAATTTAGTGGTAGAACTGTGCGAACCCTGTAGTACATGTATTTTAATGGAGTATTATTTTGTTTTAAGAAATACCTTTGTTTCTATTTACATATAGTAATGTTAATATATGTCTATGAATTTATTATATGACTTTATTTATGTTTAGGCATTTAGTAATAATAATAATTATTATTATTTACTTAATTATCTTTGCGCCGTTTGCGATTCTTTTATTTTAAACATATATTTCACTTTTTTAATTTAAACTAAAAGTTACTTTCCTGAAAGTATCACTTGTAATAAAGCGCAAAAAGTATTAGAAAGTAATCATATAAGTTCAATCTTATTGTAACACAATATTTTCTAAACATCTTTAAAAACTCTTCTTTATCATATTGTCATATGAATATGAATTGAATAGCACGCAAAATAACAACATTCTTTATATTTCAGACAATGAAATGTTCGTTAAATACTAATTAATCTACTTTTATAGCTAATGTTAATGTTATTAACATAAAAGTAATCTTTTCTGAAAAAAAATCCAAACCCAAAAGGGTTATAAGAGACAAATTTTGTCTTTCACACTTGCAATTATTATGAGCATTATTTTTTGAAATACTGGTGAGACGAAATAAAAAATTTCCTATCGCTGCGGCCTCTGTGTTCTTAATAGTTTTTAATTTAATTAGTATTTTTTAGCACGTTCCAGTATAGTTGGAAAGTGTTTATGAATTAGATTTGTCTCTCTGTCCTCTAAATCTCGTAAATGCAGACGGATTGCCATGAAATGGATACATGATGCTGGATATCACTCTGGCATGTTTGGTATTGAAAAGGAAGTTTGAAGCATTTACATTCATTTAAAAGAACGATCAAATAATTCCGTATTACGGTGTATGCAGAAAAATCGTTGGCGGTGTATTTTAATCATTTTACACCATTGTAAACATACTGAAATTAATATTATCAGTGAAATATACGACAAGGTTCTTACTATAAAGCACAGTGAGCATGGAACTTATCGGTCATTTACAGGAACACTAAAAAAAATTTGGCTACAAAAGAAAATGAACAGCAATTGAACTATTGAAGCCTACAAATAATAATTTTTCGAAGTGTGTTTTCAGTTGTAGTATACGTTTGTAAATTTAATTATTTTTTTTAATGTTACTTGATGTGTATGAAATCGGTAGATCAAATACAAGTTTTCAACAACATCCGTTTATTGACGGAAATTCCTGAGTGAAAACTTCCAACTGTGCTATGCGTTTAAATGAACTAACTTTTAGCATATTATGTAGCATACATACATATAAATAGATCTTATATAGAACTACATAAAACAATGATATATTTTACCGATTATTCATGGTAATACCAAAAATTAGGTTTTTAAATGCATTATGCATTTATTAACCTGTACATTTAGACATCATCTTTCACTTGAGTAATAGTGCGAGATCCGGTATAAGATATACGTAGGCTGTTCAATAAGTAATAAGACTAATTTTATTGTCTCGAAACTACTCATCGGAATGTTAATTTCTGTGGCATAGGAAAAGTTTCATGTCTGCATTAACAAAAGCTACCGGTAGATGACATGTACAGGATCATGTTTCTGAGTATCACGTGATTGAACTGAAGTGTGTTTGCGGGCGCCTACGAGAACGACCAGTTGTCGAAATGGAAGCGTCGATTGAACAACGTTATGCAATTAAATTTTGTGCTCGTTTGAAAAAATCATCATCTGAGACCTTTGAGATGATACGCGAAGCTTTCAACGATGAAGCAATGTCGATGAGAAGTATTTTTTGCAGGCATAAAGGAAGGCAAAATGTGGAAAATATTGACCGTGAGCGATGACCTTCAACATCCATCATGTTTTTCAGCAGAACAACGTAGAGATTTTACCACACCCACCATACAGTCCGGATCTCGCTCCGTGCGAGTCGAATATAAATGGATTTCTTCTCTTTTTTTAATTTCTTTAGTTATGTGGCCGCTCCTCCAGGTGGTCTCGAACCGACCCCTTTAGTGGGGGAGGTGACCGAGAACCCAGCTGCGCTCGTCATACACAATGCTTGACGGCAGCCGGTCGAGGACAAATCACCACCTCCAAGTGTCGCTGGTGGGCTGGCTTGGTAATCCAGTCCATTAGGCCGGTGGCCAGGGTCGTCTGGGGGCTAAGATGTCCGCGCAGATCCCCTGGTCTACGGTTCTCATAGTAAGCCAGGTAGGAACTATCATAGTTTTATCTCAGTGGTGAACTTGGGAACTCGTCCACGTACCTCTAATGAAGGACAAGGCGTTCGTTGGTCTCCTTGGTCTGCATGATGACTCTGAGCAACGAATAGCCAAGGTTACAGGACTTCGAACACAAAACTTGACTGAGAGGGTGCTTGAGTTGAGAGTGCGTGCCTTGTAGAGCACGTGCATTGTAGAGCACGATATAGGTACTGTCTAGTGACAACAGGATCGCGAGTACGGAGAGCAGCGACTCCCGAAGTTACTGTCACGAGAGGCTTGGAGAGTGCCGGGTGTGACTTTTTCCGCCAGAATACTCATCCCCTTCGTCCGCTGCAGCTGGCGCAGTGGTTTTCCAGCTCCTAGACCGAAGGAGACTGGGATGTCTCCGTATGGCCAGGGAGCGGTCGCGATGGGAAGCCGACACGGAGTTGGTTGCCTCTTATGGCCGTCATCCCTGGGAGAGGACCACAAGGGGCCGGCGGGCCAACCCTCACAATCCTACCCCGCAGAGACCTGGGCTGGTTAAAAATGTGGCGCATCACTTCTCAGGGCAACTCTCGGTCCGATCCGAGTCTGGGGCGTCTTTTGCGTGACTGGAGTTTTCTGTGCACAACGATTCAGACTTAGCAGGCCCTAACACAATTTTCACGCTATTACCCTCGAGCATGGTGTCGCTTCGGACGCCTGTGGAGGCGATTTCCTCGTCGACCAGGGATGTCTAGAGGTACCTTCACTGGTAAGGGTTCTCATTGCACGGGGAAAGGACATTCGTGTCCATGAACCACCGAGGGCTCCGAGGTAACGATAGAGTGTGGCGGGCTCTTGTTTGGGCCTCGCGCGGCTCTACGGCAGGAAGGCGGAGGAAACGTATGGGGTGTGCGGGATTCCGTATGCACCAAATTCCTAGTGAGGCGGTGTCTATGCCGTCTAGGTGGAGCTTCCTGGGGTCGCCACCGGAGCCTTGTCCATAGCCCTAGATCCTCTGCGTGAGCCTCGGTTCCGTATGAGTGGAAGGCAGTGTTGGACACAAAAAAGCTGTATCAATTGCATATAAATCCGAACATATTTACAGGATTATATTTACGGGAATTAAAGCGTGGACAGACGGAAAAACGGACAAAACAAATCCATAAGCGCTTTTCAACTTTGTTGAAAAGTGCTAAAAAACACTTCTGAAGTTATATATATATATATATATATATATATATATATAGGTATCATTATCATTAATAGTATTAAATATGAGAATTTAAATTCTATTTAAAATATTGTTACTCTTTACAGCAACAGAAAGCATTTGAATGCAAGGAATTATTTTTGTCAATTTCTAATTTCTAGTGGTAAAAGAGCCAGTAAGAATCTTTCTGATCTTTTACTTAACATTTAAAAAACATATATCTTGCTATTTAAATAAATCAATTTCAACTACCCGACTTCAATTTTCCACAAGCTAGCCGAAATCGCCGATATTTTAACAGATGTTATCTCTCAATCAATCAAAGTAAAAGAAAAACAGAAAGATGAACATAATGAATTCCAGTTTGTGAAACTTGTTGCCAGGTTCTGACGTCATTTAAATCTCTTAAACGTTCATTATCTTTAAATACGTTTTCAAAGCAAGTGTTTCAACTCCGTACTAAAATATAATGTTTAGGGGGAAAAACAGTCACTTTTGAAAAATTAAGGGTTCATATTTGTTAATTTAATTCTGTCTCAGCTTTTTTAATTATTTCTGCGAAAGTTTTATGCAACAAACCAAACGAAAGCAAGCGGGGGGGGGGGGGGGGAGAGAGAAAAATATTTTTTTATAAGCGACGCTGCATGAACAACCAAACGAAAGTAAGCAAGGGAAAAAAAGAAAAAAAATGAATATTTTTGATGAGAGTGAGTTCGGTATTTTAATTAATTACTCAATTAATAATTAGAATTTTGAAATTCTGAATATCAGGTACATCAGGAGAGATATTGAGCTACTCTCACAAAAATTTTGAGCCTCGTACGTGCCGTAAATTTTGCTAGCCATCGCAAACACACGCACAGACACACAGGCAGAGCGTTTTGTTCTTTTATCAATATTAATATAGATATTCCATTTACATTGGCCAATGTTGTAAAACTGATATTAGTATTCTAACATTCAGAAATATCTATCTACATTCATAAAAACAATATCATTTTGCAGACATTTCAAGATGTCTATCGATATTAGCATATCTGACGAAGTTTGTAATCTTGACCAAAATGAATGGAAAATTCTGAAGGACCGCCCATTTCTAGTGTTTTTATCCTAGAATATTTGATTGAGACGCCTACTGTGAAATTTGTATTATATAAAAATTTTATTTAGAAATCTATAATATATATACGCATATATGTAAGAAAAATACATAATGAAATATGAATACATATTGTAAAATTTTCTGTTGTATAATTTATAGAGAAATTTATAGGTATTGAAGTAGAAAAAACTCTCAAGAAAAGCATTTCATGTTAAAAAATATTAAAAGTGTTATATAAAAATTTAAATAAGGAAATCTGCGTTTATTGCTATAAAATTATTTGTATTAAAAATTATAGTATCTATAACGATTCTAAAATATAGCAATTGTTAATTTCATAAAAAATCGAAAGATGCTTTTTTATTACCTATATGTAATAAAAAATGTTTTTACATAAAAAAAAGATTAATTTATGTATTTTTAAATATATATTATGTTTATCTTTTTAAAATGGTATGGAATTGAAGTCTTTTGAAATGATTTTATTTTTTATTTTCGAAAAAAATAAGATTAGTTTCAAATGTAGGTCATAAATTTTCAACAAAATTTCTTTTTAAATTTCTACAAAACTTAATAATAAAACATGACATTTAAATATTTTTTTAAGTCTATTGTTGTAATTCAAAGAGTATATCAGATAATTAAATTATAATTTTTTCAGGCACATTTTTTGTCACTAACTGAAAAATATATTCCTGTCACTTTATATTGACAGTTTCTTATGAATAATTTTTTCTCGGATTTTTCGGACGTGTCACAATCTATCCTCTACTTGAATCAGGTATCTAAGCTTTATTCCATATTAAGACTAGAAAGCTCTTGAGCATAAACTCATCCCACCTCAGTTATCCTACGTTCACAACATTTGCGAATCGCAGTTGTTGAGATTCAAAAAAGAAATTATTATAAAAGAACTATAATTTCGTACGTAAAAAATGTTATTCTGGAACGTTAGAAAAATATATCGCTAAATATTTAATAATGATATTCAGTAATGAGAGAAAAAGGTATCACTCATTGTCACAAAACTAATATTCAGAGATAATGTGAAATATTGGCCAACTTTGTTAAATATCGAAAAATAATTTTCGTGGATATTATTTTAGGGGGAGGGGGGGGTCATTTAACATTGGTCAACATTACATTTTGATATCGGCCAATATCTCATTTTGATATTGGCCGATAATTCTGTGCCATCTCGGGAACTGTAAATAGCAAATTTTCAAAGGATTCTGATATGTGCTGCCCTCTGTACCTGAAGCTTCTATTTAATAATATTTTTAGTATAAACGAAAAAATTAAGAGCAACAAACCAAAGTGTAAAAACAAATAATATCTAACAAATTACAAATCTTAACCCCTTCCCCTTTTACGAATAAAAAAAAAAAAAAAAAAAAAAAAAAAAAATCAGATTTACGTGAATTAGAATGCTGCATTTTATAATAAGTGTCAACTTTCGGTTAGTGCGGAAATTAGATGGATCTTAAACCCGATTACTGATGTTAGAGCATAGGTTCCCAACCTTTTTTGGACCACCGCCCACTTTACAAGAGAAAAAAATGCCAACGCCCCCTCTTCCATAATAGTTAATAATACAAAATGTTAAAACATTGTTGCATATTATGTATATTTTACCTGTCTATTCATGTATTAAGAATCACAAAGTAGAAGTTAATTAAAACGCCCATCAAATGCAGTAAAAAATGTTTATTAAAAATTGAAAAACAAACACAAAACAGATAAGAATTTTAAAAAATATTACGTAGTGGTTGAGGCTGATGGAGCTTTAACAATTTCTTCATGTCAGATTTCAATTTCTTTAACATGAGTCAAAAATTGTCAGATAATAGATGTCTTTTCCTTTTCTTAGACAGTAAAGTAACTACTGAACGGAACCTGTCTGCCGAATCTGATGAAGGAAAATAATTAAAATTTTATGTACTATTGCTCATAATCCAGATTCAAGTGTTGTGTCGGTTTTTGAAATTAGAACTCATGGTATCTATTTCTGAACTTTACTTTTAGTTCTCGTTTGCTGTGAGTTCACGATTTCCTCCTCCAAATATGATGATACTGCTGTATCTGCGAATGCGAAAGGACCTAAAAACAAACTCGGTACATTCATGGATAAATATCTTGGAATTGCTCTGAGAAAACTTCATAAAGTGTTGACAGTATATAATTAAATATTCCTGTTTTCACAGACTGCGAATATGAGGCAACTATGAGGGATTTTGTTTTAATTAAATTCAACTCATCATCATGCAATCATCTTATGCCTGATTATAAATATTTGGAATATTTAAATCGATTTAATTAAAGATTCTATACAGGTCGTCTGTCAAAATATCCATGTTATTTTTTAATGTAATCAGGTTTTGGCGTATTGTATAGCACATCTCTGTATTCAATTAAGTGTAATACTGAATCAAATATATCAAAAAGCGATTCAAACAAATAACTTTTAACCCCTTGAAGAGCACCAGTATATGTTATATACCACTTAATTTTAATTCCCAAATGCCAAATTGACACCAAATTTTAAGAATCAACTTTTGTTTCATATGATATACTCGGAGAAAAGCTTTTACTTTGTTTCATATAAAATTTATTATAAATACCGGTGTCAATCAATCATTTTAACATTTTAGTAGCAGAAGTGCTTTGGCCCTCGAGCGGTTAAGAAAGAACGAACTTCGATGTGCAGCGGCAAGCGATTGTAACTATTTCCGATTTCGACGCAAAATGATAGTGACAGCGGCACTACAAAAGGAATCAATTGCTTCACTTTGTTGTGAAATGATTTTAACTGTAAATTTGGCCAAATATTCTGTCATTCAATGAATTACTTCTATTCTTATTGACTGCTCTAATAATGTAATGAAGCGACATATATAGGTGTTCAAATTCACTTTTTTGAAAGCAAATGCTCATGATCTGTAACGGAATGTACAGAGAGTACATTAGTACTACGTGTTTCAAATACGTTAATGAAATATTTATGCTTTCCCGTCGTTGCTGGAGCAACATCACTAGTGACAAAATATTATGAAGTGACAAAATATTACGAAAAAGAATTTATTTCTCTTGTATTAACTTCACTTCGTGGTTTTAAATATCGGTTCTCTCTTAGTATCAGTTTCCAAATTTTTAGCAAAGAATAATTCTTGATTTTTTCTTTTTTTTATGAAATTTGTTGCTTGGTAACGGTAATCTATCGAGTTGAAAGGAAAATTTACAGGTCTTTAAGTAATAGTATCATGGTATTTTAATTCCTTTAGCCATCTATATCTCTTTGTACTGAATTATTACTCAGGATTTTTTTCTGGTGACATATGACTGTTTCTCACGATGAAAAACAGTTTTTATTACCTCTCTGACTGCCGGCAATATTAATTTCTCGCCGATTGCGTGCGGTTTTCACACTTTTGCGATTTACAATATAGTATTATTTAAGGTTCGTAATCCGTCATCTTCTTATTTCTTTTTTTTTTCTAACCGATGACCCGGCCCCTACCTGCCGAGTTACATCAGCTTAACAGGTTAGATACCTGGTATCGGGGCGAGTGACCGCTTAATCGCCGCGTAGCGACAATAAACCTGGTAACTTCGCTTCTCTCATCATCATATCTGCAGTATTTGCTTCTCATTTGAGCATACTTTCTTTTGTCGGTTGCTTAGCGTTACATCCTGTTGTTTGTACTGAAAATTGCTACTCAAGTTGGTCTCATAATTTAGAATCTTGATCAGATGACGAGACCTTCACCTAGCAAGGCACCTCCAGAGGTATAATTCACAGGTAACTTGGAGGACTTTGCACCCACGACGGATTTTACATGCACCGGGTGCCATTAGCGTACATGGCGAAATTTAGTCGGCAGATAGCTGAGTCTTGCAAACAAAAGCTATGAGTATAATGTTCCGCCAACTTGGACACCGTTGCCCGACCTATTTGGGATATAGTCTGAATTTTTTTCTGCCAAATTTTTGATGCATACTTGTCAAATGAAAATGGTAATTCAGTGGGGAGGGGGGAGAAATAACAAAAGAAGGGGCTCGGTAAATAGACAAGTTGCACCGTAATTAATTTTGAGTCGAATTTATAGGCAAACTTAACGTTGCAAGGGGGAATGAGACTCTGCCATTCTACTCTACCCCAACAAGTAAAAAAAAAAAAAAAAAAAAAAAAAAAAAAAAAAAATTGGCTCTGTGGGTTTTCTTAATGGAGCGGGACCGGTAGCTCGTACAGACAGCACATATATAAAGAGAGGCGGTTGTCAAAGAGAAGATATAAAATAACTGAACCCTAGTAAAAATACGACTGAAAAACGTTTGATATAGTTGATTGTTTAAAATTTTTCTTTTCCAGTCTTTAAAAAATAGGATATATCTTTGTCTTTTCTACCAGCATGCATTTATTCAAATGCTCTACTAGCCTAGAAGGCTTCATGGCTTCATTTGAAAAAAAAAAAAAAAAAACTTTTAGGCAAATTAAGCCTCATAGCTAACGACTGGTTTGTAGGAGAGTGCATAGATCCGTATTTCAAATCAGGGCCATAGCTAAGGGGGTGTCAGGGGCGACTCAGCCGCACCCCCCAAAACATTTTGAGCCTCCCTTGGTAGAGATTCTAAGGTTATTAAATGAATATCTGTTTTTAAAATTCAAATAGAATTCTGTTTAAAATCCTAATTTAGTTTTGAGGCCTTTTCACAATTTTGCAGAAATACTAAATTGTAACTAAAACAAATGTTTCAACACTTGATCATCCAATTTACACATATAAAGCTTACATGATGTTTAATTTTGCATTAGTTATACACGCGAAATTTTCATTATCATTTTCTTTTCTTGACATAAAATGAAGTTATTACAGCACATTAATTAGAAACATAATACCTACAATGTGAATATGCACTAATTCATTTTTCTGCGTCTCAGAGAGAGAAAATATGAGCCCCCTACATTTTCTTGACCCCTGCCCCTATTTTTCATTTCTAGCTACGGTCCTCCTTCAAATCCTCAGTACTGTATTGCTAGCATTTCTTCTTGAATTAAGACATTTTGAAACAGAGAAATTTTCCCTATTTAAGTTTAAATAAATTTACTTTGAACAAATTTATACAGATAATGATTTTTATCACTTCACTAAGAATAAACAAATTTCTTCAACTGATACAAATCACGGGTTTGATTAAAAATCTTTATTCAGGCATGTGTCTTCATACTTCAAAAATTTTCGAAATACAAGTTAATAAAAAAGAATTCTGTTTAAGACTTTTAGCCAGCCAATTATCTCGAATTTTCTATTCTACAACTTTTGAATTAATAATGATTTTTAATATAAGACACAGCGATTTTTCGTGTTCTGCTATGATACTTTGACATTCATCAAAGAATTGCAACTACAATGTTTTTAACCTGATATAATAAAATTTTGCTCTCCGCGATTTCAGTTCTTCTTTATCTTCCAAGATGATTTTTTGACATTAGTAAAATAAATTCATTCCCCCCCCCTCCCCATCAAATCTAGGTTCCTCTGTAGAGATTTCCATAAAAAGGTGCAGTTAGGTTTTGTCACGTTCTGGCAAAACAGAGGAGATCAATTTTCATTATGTTAATTCCTAAATAGGTAGATACACCATGACCGCTCTCCTTGACTGTTCTAACGCCCCCCCCCCATTTTTCTCTAAACCCGCTACCGCCCCCCTGGAAGGTTCCAGCGCCCACTGGGGGGCGGTACCGCCCCAGTTGGGAACCTATGTGTTAGAGTAATGCTGGCAATATTCATTGTCCAACTTCAAACTACTGTTTCGCACAAAATCGCAATAGCTCTCTGGGTATATGTTTTTAGAATGTTCATTCCACAATATGTACTATGAAAGTCCGATGGACTCAAATGATCTTTTTTTATAGATCACTTTTTATGAAAAAAAATGCCTTAAAATTGTATATTTTTTAAAGTATTACTCTTTTTTTATTTTTGAGATATTTTGTAATCGAAAAATCAAATTGAGTGTGTAATGTAATGTTGTTTGAGAAAAAAATAAAGAAAAGACTGAAGGGCTTAATTAGCGTGTGAACGTAGTGAATTTGCATGAAATTCACGCAACGACAAAAATCGTTCAAAACTCTCGACTTTACATAGGCAGTGTACTTATAAAACCAAAATATTTAAGAAAATAAATCTTCAGCTAGTTCTGAATACTGTGAAATGTTTTTCATTTCGAAATACGAAGTTTCGATTTTCTGATTTTCGGCCACATAAATACGATTTCGGACCACTGTGAAACGTTTCTTCTTTACAAAACTAGCCTATTAGAAGGCTTCGTCTGCAAAGCTTGTTGATTTTTCTAAACGGACTTTGAATCAAACAAGATATATCTTGCAAATACCAGGTTAAATTAACTATTTGCATAGTATCCGTCATTGCACTGTTACATAGCTGCCAACTTTTCTGCTTTTGTGAACCAGAAAAAATTAATAGAAATTTTTATCTTATTTAATTGGCGGATAGCGGCGATTTAAGTAGGTAAAATTTACTGTAAAATTTTTGTGGTGAAGAAAGCGTAAAATGTTGGCAGTTGTGCTATTATAAGTTTTAATTTCTCCGACAAAATTTTGGCTGTTAATACTAGAATGCCGGGAAATTTTACATAAGTTTTATAAAAAAAAAAAAAAAAAAAAAAAAAAAAAATTAAAATTAGTAAAAGCATTTTAAATTATTTAGTTTATTTGTTTGTCCCATTTTCCTGCAATTTGTATATAACTTATTTCTTAAAGATATTTCTGGTTCGAATCATGAATTAATCCACTGATTGGTGTCAATTTAACACCTGTCCTGCTTTCTAATAGGAGTGGCACCAGAACTTGCCCGACGGGGAGGCATGGTATCCCCGACAGGGGGGGGGGGTCGAAGTAAAGTCCTCCTCTAACCAACCCGAAACCGAAAATTACATTTGAAGTCATCCCGCAACCCGACACCCCGCCCAAATTATTTTTGTTCCAACCCAATCCAACCCAAACCCGATATACTTCTATCCGCACTCGACTGAAACCCGAAATGGAAGGAAAGTAAATAAGGCTTTAATGTTATTATTAAAAAATATCTACAATTATTAAACCTCTAATATCAATTTTATGATTTATATAGAAACTGTACAATTCTGTATTCTTTAATATTCAAAACTAGTAAAACCTCTGCGTACCAGACGTCTTGTCAACCCTTTCCGGCGCGGACAAATTCTGTTAGTAAAATGAGAAATTATTATGAGAAATTATTATGAGGAGACACCGGAATTTACAAACGACTTTTCAAGAAATCAAGAACTCCTTAATTTAAGCTTTTATTATAAAAGCAAGATTTTATCAAAATATTATTGGTGCCAATTGCAAGATTGGAATTAAAATTAAGTGTGTTCAGACGGACACACTGCGCCGGAAAGGGTTAAATAGAGTCCTGTATAGAGTAGGATTGTCTTTCATTTTCATTTTTCGGGGGGTTATCAGCGCCGTGCGAAAGGGGGGGGGGGGGGCGAAGCGGGCGGCCACCCCGGGTGCAGAAATTTAGGGGCTGCCATATTTATACTACCAACGTCATTTTTGGGCTTATACAAGAAAAAGTTGGGGGAGGGGGGCGCCAAATTGAAGTTTTGCCCCGGGCGCAGTTTTTTCTTTGCACGACCCTGGTGGTTAAGACTCTAATTTTCTTTCTGCTTGTTGGTTCACCCTCGAATTTTTTTTACTGGTCATATTCAAGTGTTTTGCATGTCAAGTTGTTGAGATTTTCAAAAAAGAGTTTGGGAAAAACTGTGTTTGAAATGAAAATAAATATGCATTTCAATATGAATGAAATTCAGTTTACATTATTCAGTTTACTGCATGAAATATCAGATGTATATAGGAAATGTGGTCATAGATTATTCTTCCTGAAGAACCATTTTTTTTTTTTTTTTTTTTTTTTTTGTGTGTGTGTGTGTGTGTGTCTGGAAGTCTTATTGTATATAGATTTTAAACCTGAAAAATATCTTGCAGATTATTTTTAAAATTCAGGTTAACTCTTACCCGAAACAAAGAAAATCAACCCGATCCGAAATCGAGCTGCAGCAAAAAAGTATATGTCAACCCAACCCAAACCCGACCCGTAATGAAAAATTATAGTGCCAACTCGACCCGAATCACGGATTAGCTCGGGTGCGGATAAAACGGCACGATGCAGAACTCTAGGTCAAATTCGTAATATTCATTAGGAATGTCCATGAGATTGGTCCTGTCTTGAAGCCCGAGTTCGATGAAATTTTCGTTTATTAAGTTAGGTAGGGGCTTAATTTTTATCTGAAGACTCGGGTCACTAAATTTTATTTTTTGAAATGCCTGTTAAATATTTTATTTTCCCATTGTTCCAAGGACAGGACTCGGTCTTTCTTTTTTTCTATTGATTCAGGCCGGACCAAGACTGTATTTTATTCTTTCGGGCCGTATTGTCAGAGAATTCCCCCCCCCCCCAAATAATACCCTGTTAAAATGTTACCTTAAGAGTCCACAATTGTCACTCAAAAAAACCCGGATGATAATGTTATGTCCATGGGGACGTTATTTTCAAATATCTCACTTAAATCTTAATATTTTTGAATGATATTTTTTCATGGGACAGCTGAGGACGATCTACAACCGAGTTAGTTTTTACTTTTCAAATTTGGTTTCAGATTTTCCTTAAAAAATTACTTTAAATTTCAGAACCAGTTCTGAAATTGAAACTATCATAATATAAAAAATATATATATAACATAAATTCGAAAAGGTAAAAACTAGTAGATCGTACTCAGCTATCTTATGAAAAAAAAAATGTAAAAATATTAAAATTTGAGCGAAATATTTCATTCAGATTTTATTCTTGGTTTCAGATTTTTTTTTTTTTTAATTACTTTAAATTGCAAAACCGGGTGGGGGAAGGCATGCCCGAAGGGGGGGGGACCCACGCTGGGGCTGTCCTTGGAGATAAATCCTCCTTTTTTTGCAAAATGTCCAGCACCATTTAAAGGATGTTTAAAAGCATCCATAATACCTCATGTGTATCGTAGGATATCTTGTCTCCATTAATTAATTAAATGTATAATTGCAAATCCTATACATAAGTTTTATCATCATAATGTCAAAGACTGTCAATGCAAACAAAAATGTTGATACTAAAACACTTAAAAAAATACGAACATTTATGTAAAATAGTTCATACTACACCGCAAGAAAAATACTCTGCAAAATTTACAAAAAAAATTAAAAAAAAAAACTGAAACCGAGGACGCTAGTAAAAACAAAACTATTTTTCACAGGAACCATCCGTAATTTTTTAACGAATATTCCTCTTTTTTTTCAACAGTTAAATAGTCTGGCATAAACTGTTGCTTTAACAATTTTTATAAAAATTTTTTTTACAGAGAAAATCTGTAAAATTTTACAGGAAAAATCTGTATATTTTATAGATTTTAACAGTTAAATACTGTTATATTTATAGAAATAAAATGTTATTTTAGCATTTATATATTGTTCTTCTCCAGAGAAAATCTCGTCAAATATATTCTTTTTTAAATCTGTTTTTTTAATATAATTAAACACTAATATTTATAGAAATGAATTATTGGAAAATATATCCTGACTCTGAAGAGAAAACTTGTAAATTTACAATATTTATTTCCTGTCAAAAACTAATATTTAAAAACATAGTAATTTTTCATGTATATTGTGCTTGTTTTTGCAATGAAATTTTACTTTTTAGTAGTAAAGCACTGGTTTCATATGTTTATATGTAAATATATAAGACTTACAAGAGTTAAGGAAGAAAACATATTTTTAAGAATGAGATTACTATTTTGTATAAAAAAGAAAATAATTTAAGTGTGAAAAAAGTCATAATTTGTTAGGTAGTTTCCCACTGTAAGGCGTCTTCGCAATTTTTTATTTATTTATTTATTTATTTATTATAAGCTTTACGCAGTTTCGTCTTCAAAAAAAGATTTCTAGTCAAAGGTTGTGAAAGCAAATTTGATGAACTTTTATGCTTATATAAACAAATATGGAAAATTTTATTTATATCTAGTATAATTTTCTTTTTGAATACAGTTCATTTCTGTTTGTATATACAGGGTTCGCACACTCCTTATATTTTGTAAGGACTCCGGCACTACTATTAATGATAAGAAAATTTATATTTAATTTTTAAAAAACAGAATTCGCAACCATCTCCTCGATTTGCAATTTACGAACTATTTTTCTACAGTAAAATACATTGAAAATACTGTAAAATTTTAGTGGTAGAGCTGTGCGAACCCTGATATAAATATAATTAAATGAATTTTCTTACATTAAGCACTTAACTGATTCCTTTTTTACATACAATAAATTGAAAATTTGGGCTAATACCACATTTTATAAGCTAAAACAATAGCAACATTTAGTCTAAACATTTCTGCAATTAAATAGCATGTGATTGTATTTAAAAAAAAAAAAATAATAGAGGTGTCGAAAAGCTTTAAATGATGAATCAAGCAAATTCTTCTTGCCCGTATGTAGTACGGACAAATCAGTTAAGTGGTTAAATCAATTATATAAATATTAATAAAATTCCTTGTGTATATGAAACAGAGGATAGACTTAACTGCCAAATTTCTTTCTCTTACTAAGGTCATCTTCTCTATCTCGTGAAAGCCCCTATATTTCAAAAGTATCATTTTTAATGTCATGTATCATTTTTAAATAATTTGCAATTCTAATATCCATTAAATGTATGATTTTAGTAAGTTTTCCAACCTTCAAGATAATTTTCTTAACATTATTTTGATGTATTTGGGATGCAAGAATTCTACGTTACTGAAATATGAATATTTATGATAAACTATTTTCTTCCAGTGTCTCTAATTAATAAAATAAACCTATTATCATAAAGCACCAATGTCACTAACATTTCCAAAGCTAGATAAATCGTGCCAATTGGTTGTAGACCTAATTATGGAACATTTAGCATACTTACATGATTGCATACATGCATACATATGAACAAGAATGCCAACTTCGGCATAGAAAATGTAAACTATAGACCCATTTGGTGAAATTCTAACTGTAATATATTGAAAGTAACATTTGTGCAATATAGTGCTCAAGCCTGTAATGAAACAATCTTCTGGTAAATAAATAAAATATTTTAAAAAATCTAAAAATAAATAAGACATTATTTCAACATATTCACATCGGGATTTTTTTGCTAAAACATTCAGTGCTCCTCACGAGTCTTTTAATTTAAGTAACTACTTCCAAATGATAATATTCATCTTTTTAATGGTGTTTGCTCATTTCCAACGTGGTCCAGTAGTTAGTTTTAAAACTATTAGTCATAGGCATAAAGTTCCAATTACAAAACTGCTTTAAATGAGGTAAAAATATATATATATATATATATATATTTTTAAGTCATTTTGGCATATCTTAAAACGTATCTTAAAAAGTTACGAAATTCAAATTTTTATACGATCCCCCGGTCCAATAAGTGAAATTTAGTAAAAATTTTTCTTTTACACCAAGGTTTCGTACGGGTCCTAAAACTTCGTGACCAAGAAATTCTTCGTTACCAGAATTTTTTTATGTAAAATATCTCCTTAAATAAAACAAAATTTCGATCTATTCAATTAGATTTACTTTTTATAAAAATATACTGGCATTTCACCAGGAAAATAATGGTACCCGAACGAACCCCGTACACTAGCAAGTAATAATGCAAAAAAGTTCCATTAACCTAAAAATTAAATTTTCCGAGTTATGAAACTTTAAATTGCATGACTTATACGAAATTTGCGCATCTAAACACAGATGAATTGGAGCATGCTTCGGGGGGGGGGGGGGGGGGGATCGCACGCAAATTGCTTAAAGTGTTAAAAAGATTTATTTTGCATGTACACATTTCCGCATTGCAGTCTAAGTCGAGCAATTTTTAAGCTAACTTTAATTTGTTTTAGATTAGATAAGTTAATAGCATTTTAAAGAATGTATTATTTTATAAATAATTGCGACTGTTGCTTTTCTTCGAGTCATTTAAAATACTTATTTTATATTATTTTTTTCATTAAGTTGTATATTTTTCTTTAATATGTCAGAACGAAAATAGATTTCAAATTTATATTAGAATGCAACTTTTACTCTCAACTATCTTTTTTTTTTTTTAATCTAATGATTATTTATATTTTTTAGTAAATTTGTGATTGACTCTTATTTCGCAACAAAAAAGATGCATAAACTTTAAACAGTTAATGCTCAGTCGGTTTTAATCTTAAATGAAATGGACTTTATTGCCTTATTTCTTAATGCAATAATATATTTTTATTAAATATAACTTTTAAAACTGAGGAACGTATAAAAATTTAGCAACATTTTAAGAAATATTTTATTGACTCAAATCTCTTCCTCGTTTTAAACATATTTGTAATTGGAATTATATGTCTATGCCTAACAGTTTAGGAATTAGCTATAGGGCATCTTTGATAGTGGTCACCCTGTGTAATCACAGAGATTCTGCAACTGAATAAAGCAAATTCCACTGAAATAGTCGAAATAGTGGTGTACAAATTCAAAAACGTCGTGGGGCACAATTTTATTGCAAAATGAGAATTCTTTTTCTCTAACAATTAAGTTTATTTTTTAAACACAGGAATTATCATCTTCCTTTACAAATGGGTCAAAATCATGCTATAAATTCCCCGGAAATTTGTTTTATTAGTAGAGTTTAAAAAACATATAAAAACAAAATATGAAAGTGAGACATATTTTCTTGGCGAAAATAAAATACAAAAAATTTCAATGCTCATTCAATTTATAGTCTAAAATTTTCGAAAAAATTCGTCCTTATTTCGTCATATCAGTCTTCATCTTCGAATTTCCGGTACGGACTTATCCAGGAAACCATCTGTAAAAGAGATATTTTTACTTCAACTGATTAAAAAAAAAATAATAACAAAAATCCTTCGTGTAAAAATGCATAAAAAAAAAAACATACGTATTTTAGTATAAAAACATAGAAACAATAGAATGTATGCAATAATATTGAAATCACAATTTCAAAATTTCTCAATGCTTTAAAATAGTTTTCATACTCTAGTTATACATTAGAAATTCGTCCCTTATGAGGATACCTTCTTTGTATTCACGGGCTTCGCATATGGTGTATTAAAATATAAAATACCTCGCGATTTAATTGCTGTTTGGACAATGGCGCCAACTTTTGAAAATTATTGGGTTGGCTCAAAAATATTGAGTGGGCTCGAATATTTTTGAAAAATAGTACGGCCAGTTTTTTTTCTTTCTTTCTTTAAGGGTTGATAGATAGTGAAAGATGAGAATTATAAGTCCTATCACGTTTTAATAAATTTGGAAATTTTATTAAATTATGTTCTTATGCGATTTTCCTTATTGATATTTATTGCAGTGTCATGGAATCATGAACATGACTATAAATTAAATTAGCAGAAAGTTAAATATGGAGCATTAAATTTCAATCATTTTGGATTTATGGGCGTCAGTCGGAGAATTAAAACACATGGCCATGGGCAAAATAAAGGAGAAAAATGAGTAATAAAATAATAATGAAATAAATAACTAGAACAATAAAAATTTGGTATGCTATGATTCAATATTATTGGGTGTTCTCGGGCACCACGGGCCCATATAAGTTGGCACCACTGTGTATGGGGCTGTGCAAATATAACGTTATTAACTTTTTGGTAATTTTGTACCCCTTGCCCCACTTCAGATATCATATATTATCATTCCTCGAACCCTCCCCCCCCCCCCCAAGGTAATAATATCGCTATCAAAATGTTTTTTTTTTCCCTCTAGATTTTTTTTTTTTTTTTTTTTTTTTTTTTTTTTTTTTTTGTTTTGAAGTCATATTTACAAAAGTGGTTAGCTTTTTTATTTTCGCATACTTTATGATTCAAATGAAGAGAAATCAATAAAATATCACTTTGCATATGAAAAAACAGTATATCAAATAACATTTAAAAGAAGTAGTTACTGTTAAAAAATACTTTATGATAGCTTTTTGTTACATAATACATTCAACGGTAATAAAGTCCTGTTGCACTTGCCCCTTGTGGATGGGTGGGAGGCAGATAGAAATCCTTATCAACAAAACAGGTGGACAAAATTCCTTTTTTTTTCTGTTTAATTTATTAATAAACACAAACTTCATTTCAAATATGATTTCTCGAACCGTAATTTTATATGTATAGACATATGAAGAAAAATATGAATGTCAAACTTTGGGGTATTCCGCATTTTAGAATTAAATAATTTTATAATAATTTAATGATTTTAATATTAACTTTATATTTTCATAAAAATGAATAACAAGCTAAAAGAGATAATATGCTATTTTGTGCTAAAATACATTTTGCGAATAGAGAGAAAATTTTGATTGGATCAAAAATGATATCGGTATCAAAAGATAACTCCTCCCTCCTCCTAGAGATATCTTACGATATCATATGCCAGATCCTTCTTCCCTCTAAAATGATAACCTGGGATCCCCCTATGGGTAAATATGAGGTGTCAAAATATTTAGAATTAAACAGGCTTGCATTTAATGTTTTAAAATAAAAGCAATTTTTTGATCAATTTTGTGGTAAACCGTCCCTTAAAAATCTAAAAAATTAATATATAAAATTTACAGTGCTGTAAAAAAATTAAGGCCATATGCTTTTTTTTTTTTTTTTTTTTTTAAGAATAAAATTTGTAAACTAGTTTTATATTTGTAATTTAGACACATATATTGATATAATATGTGGAGTTGATTTAATTGTAGTTGTAAAAAAGTATTTCTATGTATAATTAATTAAAATCTTGTAATTTTAATAAATGAAAATAAATTTAGGAGGGTCCGGCTTCTTTTAAATCGAACATAATGCAATGACGTCATAACTGTAGTATTTCATGCGGGGCTCATCTATGATGAATCATAAAGATTAGCATCACTTTATTTACAGTTTTGGTATATGCAAACTGCTTTTTAGCTCACAGGCTATCATAGCCTGAGAGCTTATGTGCCCGTCCGTTCTGTATGTATGTACGTAACGCGATAACTCATGATAAAAATATCCGATCCACTTGAAATTTTGCATGTAGGTATATCCTGACAAGGCGCTTCCCTGATTAGTTTTTGGAGTTCATTCGATATGTATAAGAGGGGGAACGGGGGGGGTCATGCCCCCCGTTAGTTGATATAGATGGGATTTTCATGCAGAATTAAGTTTTCAAAATTTAGATTAGGATCATTCTGATGAGGCGATTCCGTGACTGTTATTAGGTGTTCATTGATTAAGTATAAATAGGGGGAACAGGGGTTCTAATGCCCCCCCCCCCGTTAGTTGATATAAATGGGATTTTCATGCAGAATTAAGTTTTCAAAATTTAGATTAGGATCATTCTGATGAGGCGATTCCGTGACTGTTATTAGGTGTTCATTGAATAAGTATAAATAGGGGGAACAGGGGTTCTAATGCCCCCCCCCCCCGTTAGTTGATATAAATGGGATTTTCATGCAGAATTAAGTTTTCGTTCAAAATTTAGATTAGGATCATTCTGATGAGGCGATTCAGTGACTGTTATTAGTTGTTCATTGAATAAGTATAAATAGGGGGAACAGGGGTTCTAATGCCCCCCCCCGTTAGTTGATATAAATGGGATTTTAATGCAGAATTAAGTTTTCGTTCGAAATTTAGATTAGGATCATTCTGATGAGGCGATTCCGTGACTGTTATTAGGTGTTCATTGAATAAGTATAAATAGGGGGAACAGGGGTTCTAATGCCCCCCCCCGTTAGTTGATATAAATGGGATTTTCATGCAGAATTAAGTTTTCGTTCAAAATTTAGATTAGGATCATTCTGATGAGGCGATTCCGTGACTGTTATTAGGTGTTCATTGAATAAGTATAAATAGGGGGAACAGGGGCTCTAATGCCCCCCCCCCCCGTTAGTTGATATAAATGGGATTTTCATGCAGAATTAATTTTCGTTCAAAATTTAGATTAGGATCACTCTGATGAGGCGATTCCGTGACTGTTATTAGGTGTTCATTGAATAAGTATAAATAAGGGGAACAGGGGTTCTAATGTCCCCCCCCCCTTAATTTATAAAAATGGGTTTTTCAAGCAGAATTTTCAGATTTCGTTCAAATCTCTGAATAGTTTTGGAAGTTTAATGGTTAAGTATAAAAGAGGGGGATAACTCTTTTTAAATTATATAAATGCTAAATGGGTTTTTATTAAGAATTATCTAATTTGCTCTGAATTTTGGATATAGATTTTTTATATGATAAAGCATGTCTTTGATAGTATAGGAGGTTCAATGATTAAGTATAAAAAAAGAGAAAAGGGGAGAGCTGTTTCCCCTTCTTAATTTTTTTTTTCGAACGGAATTAACCCTTGAAAATATAAAGCTTTAATGTGCAATTAGTATTTGTAGTCTGTGAGCTCAATGCCTTCAGTTTAACTGGGCAGTATTCTTTATTTTGAGTATGGGTCGCGAGAAATCATTGACTGGAGAAGAAAAGGGTAAAATTCGGGCTTTTTAAATTTTCGACTCGAGTGAAACGCAAATTGCCTTAAAAATAAATAAATTTAAAATTGTTGTGCACAATTTTCATTATTGATCCGATGGAGTATCGAAGAAATAACAGAAGCGGAATAAAGTTTTTTCAGATGCTATTCATTCTAAAATAAAATTGAAGTCCATTTGAAGCAAATCGGATAATACTGCATGAAAAACAAATTTATCTAAATTAAGGGGGATTAGCAGCCCATCCGCTCTTTATACTTAATAAATCCCCCCCCCCCAAAACTAGTCATGGAAGCACCTTATCAGAATGAACCTAGGAAAAAATGAAGCAAATCGGATATTTCCACCAAGAGTTGTCGCGTTCAGTATATACATACATACATGCAGAACTTTCGGCACATTAGCTCTCTTGCTTTGGATTTAATGTAAGCTTAAAAGTAATAATCCAATTTTAAAAATCTCATTAGTGAAGTAGTAATAACTACTCGGAAACGTTTACGAAAACCATTGACAGTAAAAGAAATTTGCTTTTATAACTGCTATTTAAATTTCAAAAATACATTGTTGCCTGGTATTTCTAAGCGTAAAGAACGCTTTTCGAAATCATGACACCCTCGGAAGAGCTTATAGTATAAATTCATTCATAGTTATATTATATTTTCATAGAATAAAAAACATTAAGAAACACAGATGATTGAACAAAAGATAACATTTTCAACTCCATTTTTAGACCAGTAAACAAATCAAATATGTATGTAGATGTAGATATGACATTTTTAAAATAGGCTGTTTAAATATTAAATTGCAAAAATTAATTTGTACACGGTCCCTGGGTCCTATATGCTCTGATCATTAAAATAATAAAAATTCTATTATTGTACGACCCGAACTTAGCGTATTATGATATTTTGGATTTTACAAAATTGCCTAACTTTCTGACACTAAAACGGAAAGTTGTTTTTTATGCCATATATGAAAACAATAATTGATATGTACATTTTTTCGTGATTGGAAGTATGTTTCTCTGATCAATGGTATAAGAGATTGTCACCCTGACTAATCTATTTTGAAATGCAGCGATTTCTTTAACTTATTGTGGCAAAAATGTTGCTTTTGAATTATATTATTTTGGAGCAGCTTAACTAGAACAAGTTTTATTATTATTATTATTATTATTATTATTATTATTATTATTATTATTATTATTATTATTATTATTATTATTATTTTCATTTGCAGATATTATTCTTAAGACTTATTTATAGGGCTCTGAAAATGGCCTTTCCTGTATCTTAGAAACAAGTGGTATTCTTACCACCGAATACGTACAAAGTTTTGTTATTAGCATTTTAAATTGTACGCAACGTCCGCAATAGCTTTTAATATAAAAATATACTCATCTTGAAAGTAACCAAGATTCTGTATTTTTATACATACGCAAATATTCGTAACACTTTTTCTTTTTCCAAATTCTTAAAATTTGAAAAATCTAACAGAAATAAAATTTTAACAGAAAAACCATAACAAAGTGCAGGATAAATATCTTTTGTGAAAAACAAATTAATTTGATAACATCAAAAAATCGATTTTCTTTTTTAAATGTTAAATGAAAGTTTGTTTAATTGAGAATATTTAAACACCTCATTTACATAACTTGTGACCATTAATGCAAAGAATAGGACGGTTTAAACGCGCATTTATTTTTATATAATTTCCTATTGTCTACTCTGTTTATAAAGAAAACCAGAACAAGGATACAACCCTCGGGATTTGAACCGTAATATGTTTAATTGGGAATTACAAGCTATACCACTGTATTACATTGCATGTCGTGTTTTGTCTGAAAGATGATCATTTCTCCTTCCGTTCAAGTTTCATGAATTCACAGTATAGGAAATCATGAAATAACAAATGTCCGTCTTACTAGTTCTATTCTTCGCATCAATATGTCTTTTCGTACGAAATCGATGATGCTCTACAACTTTGTAAATCATTTTTCCTTTAGCTCTTTCCGTTTTCGAGATAGGAGTCCTAATACCGCAGTTTTTCACCGGGTGTCTTGATGGGAGACGTCATTCAGTAGCCATGAGTACTTTAGTATAACTAGACATCACTTATGACAACAGCTCTTGCCGTTCAGAAATTGTTGAGGTGGCAACGGTCTTTATTGAGCACCGTCCCACGTTGAGCACGTCCACCGTTACATGACCCGTCCCACGGGCGGGCCGGCAGAATTAGGACAGTTTTTTCAACGGGCCAGGCCGATAAAAAAAAAAATTTAGCGGGCCTACAGGCCCGTTATAAAGATTTAAGCAGAAACTATAAAATATGAGCTATTTTAAATAAATATTGCTTTAACGCGAATAAATATAAACTTGCATCACGAGCCGATACTAGTTTTACAACATCAATACAGAAATGTACAGCGCAGAGATCGACATCGGACAGTTATATTATGTTTAACCCGGGCTTAATATTTTTTAGCTGACTCGTGAGGGGCCAAGATTAGGCTTGCATTGTTTTTCTATTTGTAGATGAATCGGGCTGTAACTAAATTTAATTGTTCTCAAGATATGCAGGGCAAACAACATGATTTGTAAAATTATTAATAGCGATAAAGAACTTACGTTACCATAAACTTTAGATATATACTTCTTGGTGGTTATTAAATTCACTTCCCGACAACGCAAAAGTTTGACACATTTTCTGAATAGTTTTTCATTTCTCAACAACATAAAAGTTTGACACATTTTCTGAATAATTTTTAACTGTAAAAGCATAAAATTAACAAGCCTGACAACTGAAGGAATTTGGAATGGAATAGCGTTTTTCATTTTTGATAAATAAGATACTTGTATTATCTTGTTGAAATATAAGAGATTCTTGTCAAATGGTTACAGATTTTTCTTCCTTCCCATGCTGTATTTTACGGAAATTCTATTCAAAACGCTAACTTTGACAGTATTTTCTTAAATTGCTTGTATCAAAAAATAGATAACACCATTCAATTACATCGTTTCTAAATAAAACACCTGCTAATCTTATGCATTTCCGGAAAAAAATGAATTAAAAAAATATCAGAAGTAAGTTCCTTTGAGAATAAATTTGGATTTGGAATCTTTAATAAAATGATATAAAAATAGTTTCATAAATCTACTTTTATTGTACGGCTCCAAAAGTTAAGATGTTTTTAACTTTATTTTTTTTTCTTTTATTCTAAAGCATAATAATTTTTTTAATTAATCTTTATTTTAATGTTGAAAATCTAAAAATCTAAGTAATCATTAATGTTGCTATTGTGTATCTCCCGTAAAATATACTGTAAAATCATCCCATACATATATATGCAGTATTCTTTAAAAAAAAATCTTAATTGTGTGATAAAAATCTGATTTTTTTAGAAATAATAGAAATGGTGTCGGGCCAGAACGGACCGAGCCTGTTTTCACTGATTTATATATGGGCATAGAAATGTAAAAATATAAACGGGCCGGCTGGGCTCGGGCCTAATTTTTCAGTTTTACAATAGGCCGAGCCGAAAAAACTCCGCTTAAGGCCGGACCCGGGCCTGGAATTTCCGACCCGTGCAAACCTCTACAACACTGTATATTAAAAAACTCGTTTGCGTTAAAAGAAATATATATTGGGAATTTTCTTTTTCTTTTTTTTTCTTTTTTTTTATTGTATCTTTGTTAAAGAAGTTTTTTTATATTTTTCACTTTCCCATAAATATAAATCTGTGCCCACTCCAGAATTTGTTTGTATCTACGAAATTCTTGATGAACTTCAATGATCACGTGTCTTATAAAAGCAATAACTGTCAAACGCTTCTTCGAAGTCAACTCGTAACTCTTCAAAGATCGTTTACCGTTTCCTGGTGATTATTACTAACAAATGTTTATACAAGTATCATCAGAAATATTTTCCTATTTTGAATTACTCATTGCATTCTATAACTTGCCTAAAAAAATCATTTTTTGATATTACCAAATGCTGATATTAAGCTAAAAAACTGCTATTTTGTAAATAAAATATAAACAGATACACAGCTGTGGAGATGATTACGAATAAAGGATATCTCGCTTCTTTATTTCACTTCAGAAATGTATGCGTATAATTTTCGAACAGAGTTGGTTAGATCTGGCCTACCCCCTCCACCCCTCCCTTTCACAACACACACACATTCAAAAAGGTAAACAAGTAAGAAAAATCATGCGTTAAGCATAGATTATGAAACACTTTCCAACACTTCCTGAAATATTTAACAAAACCTCGTTATCCAGGGAAATTAGGTAATACTGTCCACAGCCAAATATGTATGCCAATGTTTTTGAACAGCCCTGTATTTGATCAGTCGGTTGATATATAGACTGTATAATGGGGAAATTTAATTCAGCAAGAAAACGCCTAACTGGTTGAAATTTTCCTTTCAACAATTGATGCTAATAGATGAAAACATACTTGAATACTTTTGTTCCGCCCTGTAGTTTACCTAGTACCTTTAATACACGAAAGTATTTAGCTAAAATTTCGTTCAAACAAAAATACTCTTTAAACTACTTAAATAACGTTTCTAGAAAGTATCATCGAAAGGCGACCATGTATCCAGTTCTATGCGTAACCCTGTACATCATTTTATATATATTCTACAAACATTTCTTAGTAAACTGAATGCAGTTCAACGTAAAAATGCATAACTTATTTAAAAACCACCTTTAAGTAAATTACGCTCATATTCAGTAACCTTTGCGAGGTCTTTTATGTAACCCTGCATATCTAAATTGTGTAACTATTAGCATTTATGCACTCCACACAATATGCATACATTTAGTAAAATTTAAAAGCGCATGTCATAATTAAATTGGCATTTCATCCATTCAACAACCATCATCCATAATATACAGTACTTCGTATAGAATACACTATTTGAAATCTTTTGTGTGTTCCTGTAAATGCTATGCACTTCGTATTACACATAAAATAACTCATATTAAGCCTCAGCAACGTATATCAATTTGATTACACATGAAATGGCTTACCATAATTAAAATCTGTCGCAAACAATTCCCCTCTTTATTATGTCTGCCGGAAGTGAAAAGATGCATAAGTAAGAAAATAATAACACTAGTGGCTGACTCTCAGATTTATCATTGTGTTTGTCCTCCAATCAAAGGTAAGAAAACATTGAGGACTGGGAGCTGGAAAACACAATGGTAAACCTATGAGCCAACCACTGGTGGCGTTAATTTTTATATTATGCGCCTATCCACTTCCGGCAGACATGGGTCATTAGATTTATCTATTTCTATTTTTCCATAAAATAAAGATTTTTTTTTCTTTAGCTTGATAACCTAGGTTTTTGTGCTGTCGGCTCTTGGACTTTGCATTACATTTTAAAAAGGTTAGGGAGTTTTGTCATCTTTTTAGCAAAATTTAATTCTTACACCAGACATCGTACACTCAATTCAACTGCTTACATTTCAATTTCCTTTGCTCTACATACTACTATTACACTTATCTGTGCACTGAACTAGCAATTTTATAATATTTTCAAAATATCTCAAAAAGTACATATTTATTATAAAAAATTATCTTTTTTTATTCGAGCACCCATAAAATAATTACATTATCATATAGGCCAGGGCTGTCCAACGCAGCGCCCGCTGGCGCCATGGCGCCCTTTAAAAATTTTCTTGGCGCTCTTTTGATTTCCTATTATTAAATTTTTTAGAAGTAAAATTCCATTTTAAAGAAAGCTTTCTTTAAAATCATTAAAATTTGCATAAGAGAAATTTTCAAAAACTCTGAAAATGCATTAAAACCCATTGAGGGACAATAGGATATTGCATCCTATCTAATTTTAATCAAGATTTCCACCAGAAACATTTAATGAATTTTAAATTTTGTAACTTTGGTGGGGAAAAAAATTATAAAAAATGCCTTTCGTTATTTTTAAACAATTCTTTTTAGGTGTTTTCGTAATTATGTAAATACGTAGCACCTATTGTTGTCGCTCAGTCCGTCCGTCTGTCCGTCTGTCTGTCTGCCCTCATATAACAATCCAAAAACTACCCAACCGAATCGTTTGAAATTTAAAATACATAATTATTACATAATTTTGTCGGATCATTTCAAATTTTATGAAAATCGGATAGATCAATCGGATAGATAAATTACAGGGACAATCAAAAGGATTCCGGTACATTACGGTCAATAGGGGAAAAAGTTTCAAATGCATTTTAATCGTTTGAAATTTAAAACGTATATTTATTACATAATTTTGTCGAGTCATTTCAAATGTTATGAAAATCGGATGCATAGATCAATTACAGGCCACAATCAAAAGTATTCCGTTGCATTACGGTCAATGGGGAAAAAAGTTTCAAGCGCATTTTAATTGTTTGAAATTTAAAACGTATAATTTTTACATAATTTTGTCGAGTCATTTCAAATTTTATGAAAATCGGATGGATAGATCAATTATAGGGACAATCAAAAGGATTCCGTTACATTACGGTCAATCGGGAAAAAAATTTCAAATACATTTTAATCGTTTGAAATTTAAAACGTATAATTATTACATAATTTTGCCGAGTCATTTCAAATGTTATGAAAATCGGATGCATAGACCAATTACAGGGACAATCAAAATATTCCGTTACATTACGATCAATGGAGAAAAAAGTTTCAAATGCATTTTAATGGTGTTACACTCACTTGAACATAATAGAATTGACATGAATCTATGAAATATGTACTAAAAAATACATGTTGTACAATCTGTGATGCAAAGAATATTTATTATTAAATTACAGGGCCACACAAATGTTTATTAGTATTTCTTTTTAAAAAAATCAGAAAATCTTGCATAAAAACACTGTTTACATTTTTCAAGGCAGTGTTGAATTTAGGGATGGCCCGGGAGGAGGGGGCACTGCCCCCGGAAAATTTAATATTTTGTGTTTTCAATTGCTAAAAAGTACACCCCCCTACCCCAAAAAATAGTGTCTGAATTCAACACTCTTTCCTGGCCTTTCTACTTCCACTCCCGGTAGCTGTGTCATTTCTTCCTGATTATTATTTTGGCCATAACACGCACTTTAATTACAGTAGGAATAAATTAAAAACAGATCTGGAATCTTAGAAAATTGCTCTTTAAATAAAAGAAAAAAAGTGAAAATTTTCACTGAAGCATCCATTTTAATATTGGCAAAAACAGATAAGATCTATTTTGACACAAACGGAGCCATATACCTAGTGTAGATAGGTGTCCCAATTTTGAAGGGCTCCAAGACCTGTTCCGCATAACTACCACGCGGGACACCAAATATCCCTATTTTTCGGGCTGCACAAATTCAATTTAATTTTTTTAATAGCATCCTATCTGCTAGTCTGTAGCGTGTGGAATTTAATACAATAAGGCCTATAAAGGTAGAACCTATCTATAAGATATGTTTTTTTAATAATCTCTGATTATGAACTTTAAAATAGACCTGTCTAGAAAGAAACTAATCTAACATAGAATTGTTTACGATATCCAGCGATTCTCTTTTCACAATTTTAACTCATGGATTTATTTTAGGAAGAAATTGGGTTCTATAACCTCTTGAAGGGTAGTGGTATATATTATATCCTATCTAATTTTATTTAAGATTTGCACCAGAAACTTTTAACAAAACTTTAATTTTAAAATTTTTTGAAAAAAAAAAGTGGGACTGAAAAATTGCTTTTCTTTATTTTGTAATACATTTCTTTCTAAATTTCCAGTAAAAAACCGCTGTTAAAGGTTTTAGCTTGTGTATTCTAACATAATCCTTTCGGGTCCGAGATTTTTTTCAATTTTTTGAAAACATTACTTTTACATTAATAACATGAATACTAGCTATCCAAATAGAATACTTAGTATTTAACAAGTATTTCACTGTCCAACAAATAATGAGTGTTGTTGTTTTGCGTAGAATTAAATTACTATTCATATGACAATAGGCTAAGGATGTATTTTTGGAGATGTTTAGAAAATACGGTATTGCAATAATATTTAACTAATATTACAACTTTCTAATACTTGCTGCTCTTTAATATACATGATTCTTTCAAGACAGTAATTTTTATTTTAAATTTAAAGTGTGAAATATAAGTTTAAAAGGAAATAATCTCAAACGGATGAAAAAGAATTAAGCAAATAATAATAATTATTATTATTACTAAATATCTAACCATAAATGAAATCATATACCGTAATTTCGGGTGTATAAGCCGCGGATCAAACAATTCTTTTTGGACCCAGAAATCTTATTTAGTGATTGAAGACAAATGTTTACGGCGATCTAACTAGTTATATTTTTCTCTTAAAAAATTCTGGGTCGAAAAAGAATTGTTTGATCTGCGGCTTATACACCCGAAATTACGGTACTAAATGCATGGACGTATACTAACATTACAATATGTAAATAGCAGCAAAAGTATTTCTTGAAACAAAATAATGCTCCATTAAAAGCCATGTACTATTAATACTACACCAGACCCGAAAGGGTTAATAAACAAAAATCGTTAAAATAAGTTCAATTGCTCTTAAAATTTTTTGCTTATCACCTTTGAATAAAAATTTTACAAACAATTTATTATTCTTGACTGTTTTACATTATGTTACATTTCTTTAACTGTCAAGAAATTAATTCTGAATTGTTTGCTGTACTACCATTTTAGACTGCTCTTCCTGTTGCGGATTATTTTATGATTTCACCATATCAGCAAAATTTCGTATTTTTGAAATAAAATCCCTTTGCGTTTTGCATTTTGCATACATTGCATTTTGCATTTTTTTCTTATTTATTTCAGGTATTTGGAAACTTAATTGTAATAAATTATAGAGTTAAATAAAGTTACTTAAGTTAATGAAACTTATTAAACTAAGCAGTTATGATTTTCTTTTTTATCTCATTATCCACAGTTTTAATTATGAGCAATTTTTAAATTTAAATTTCCTGGGTTTTCATTTGTATGCTTTTTCAGATACTTTTAATCCTATTTTTAGCTCACTAAGGGTTGAATTTTAGAAAATATTTTTTTTAATGGACTTTTACGTTATAGTTAGAAGTACTACTATTTAGAAGTATTACCAACACCTAACATTTTAGGTTTAGGAGGTTCAATTTTGGCTGCACATTGATCATGCAGTCAGGAAGAACATTGTTATATACATATTAAAACTGTCAAACACACTCCATTTAATCAATTATTATTTTAGGTAGCTTTCATTACAAAAAGTAAAAAGCTACCTATTGCAGCCGTCCGGAGGAAAGCACTTCCGGAAAATTTTGGTATATTTTCACCGATCATGACCCCCAGACCCCAAAAACACCCTCCGTTCAAATGTTGACATATATATATATATATATATATAACCATATATATATATATATATATATATATATATATATATATATCTGATTTTTGTCATGCGATAACTAACATATTTATGAACCGATTTGAATGAAACTTGGTATGTACATAGTACATTCAAATGTCTCGACCGAGTTCGTTGGTCAGCATCATCCGCCATTTTGTTTCAAAATGGCGGCCATTTTAAATTTTTAAAAAAATTTAAAATTTAAAATTAAATGCGAAAAAATTAAAAGTTGAAAAATATTTTTCTTTTACGTGTTAGAACTTAAAACAACGATTCCAGAACACTTTTTATTTTGTCTATATCTTAAAAAATGATTGAGTTATAGCACTTTGAATTTTTCTTATGGCTGACATTTTGAAACGATCTAATTTTTGTCACGTGATAACACACGTATTTATGAACCGATTTCAATGAAACATGGTATGTACATAGTACATACAAATGTCTCGACCGAGTTCGTTGGCCAGCATCATCCACCATTTTGTTTCAAAATGGTGGCCATTTTAAATTTTTAAAAAATTTTAAAATTTAAAATTTAATGCAAAAAAATCAAAATTTAAAAAATATTTTTCTTTTACGTGTTAGAACTTAAAACAACGATTCCAGAACACTTTTTATTTTGTCTATATCTTACAAAATGATTGAGTTATAGCACTTTGAATTTTTCTTATGTCTGACATTTTGAAACGATCTGATTTTTGTCACGTGATAACACGCGTATTTATGAACCGATTTCAATGAAACTTGGTATGTACATAGTACATACAAATGTCTCGACCGAGTTCGTTGGCCAGCATCATCCACCATTTTGTTTCAAAATGGTGGCCATTTTAAATTTTTTAAAAAATTTAAAATTTAAAATTAAATGCGAAAAAATTAAAAGTTGAAAAATATTTGTCTTTTACGTGTTAGAACTTAAAACAACAATTCCGGAACACTTTTTATTTTGTCTATATTTTAAAAAATGATTGAGTTATAGCACTTTGAATTTTGCTTATGGCTGACATTTTGAAACGGTCTGATCTGAACGATCCACAATGTTGCTTTAAAATGGCATACACTTTATGATATCGTGGAATTTGGTGACTCTCTAAATCGCTTAAAATAAAACCAGGTTGAATAAAAGATGACTAATTTCTAAAAATTCCTATTAATATTCAGTCTTGACAAAAACTAGTATTCAATCTTATAAAATCACTAATTTTATAAGATTATTTCTACTAATTTGAGCTTAGTATTTTTGAACAATGTAACTTACCTTAAAATAAATAAATATGTAAGTATATGAAAGCTACCTCTTCCTCCCGGCATTGCCGGAAGGACTTTTTTTTTAAATAGATAAGTATCCGAGTTTGAATTTGTAAAAGATTCTACTCGCACATGAACTAATTCCTAAATACAAGGATTCCTAATAATTTTTTCGAAATTGGCAGACTCCAAAAGGATCGACTTCCGAGGAATCGTACCGTAATCGACCGATTCAGAAAACGGCCGATTCCGTGCACCAATGTGTAAACGAAAGATTACGCAAAGATGGACTTTGAAAAAAAAAATTAATAGACTCTGGTGACAAATATCCGATAAATAATAAAATGTCTTTAATAAAACAATAACATAAATGGTAGTGATGGGCGATAACGAGATGTGTTTATTGATTTTCTCGATTGTATGGACATCTCGGTAATGTTTGATTGTGTAAAATTTTTCTCGGTGACTCCAGTTCGCAATTGTTTATACACCATACTCGATTCGATTTTATCAAGAGCCGTCTGCAGGTCAGCTGGAATGAGTCGGCGCTAATAAAGACACGGAAGATTCGCTCGCTAGTGGACCATTCCTTTCATCGACGTTTCTAATTCTTACGTAATCGTGTAATATGAAATCTCGAACTGGGTCCCCGTGTATACGGCATCTTGTAAACAAAAAAAAACCTTGAACCGGACGAAACTTAAACCGGGTGGGGAAAGGGGCATAGGATCTGCATAATATAAATAAATGGGCATGGGGCTTTCCAAAGATATATCACATGAAGGGTATTGGCAAAATTTAGAAAAGTGCCCCTGAGAGAGCAAAGTAGAGTGAGTTTCACTGAATGTGCATAACATCAATAAATTATCATAAGCTTTTCCAATCATATGCCATCTGAGGGATATCGATCTAAATTTTTAAAAATGCTCTCTCTTAGGGCGCAAAAGGGGGGGGGGGGGACGAGGGAGGTAACATAAGTAAGTGGTCACATGTCTTTCCAACAATATTTCACATGAGGGCTCTCGGCTAAGTTTAAGAAAGCGCTTACCGCGAGAGTAAAGTAGGGGAAGGGACACCGCAGGTGCATAACATCAATAAGTGGTCACAGGACTTTCCAACCACATGTTACATGAGGAATCTCTATAAAAATTTATAAAAATGCCTTCCCCGTCGAGGGTAAAAGGCAAAAAGAGAGGGGGGTCAGAGAGGGAGCTTGAGGATAAATGTGGGGGAGAGTCATAGGATCTGCATAATATGAATAAGTGGCACAGGCCTTTTTAACAGTATGTCACAGACGGGTCTCGGGTGAATTTATAATAAGGAAAAAAGTAGCAAGGGGCAAAGCCCGGAAGGGGCAAAGTTAGGGGGAGGACCGCGGGAGGTGCATAACTGTGAAAATGGTCACAGGTCCTTCCAGTGATGTGTCACATGAGAGATCTCCACTTAAATTTATAAGAATGCACCCCATGGCGGCAAAGCGCAGGGGGGCGGATGACGGAGGGTGCATAAAATGAGAAAGTGATCACAGACCTTAGCAACAATATGTAACATGAGGGATCTCGGCGAAATTTAGAAAAGTGCGAGCAAAGTGTGTTGAAGGGCCTCGGGAGGTGCATAACATGAGTAACTAGTCACAGCCATTTCCAACAATATGTCACATGATATTTGGCTAAATTTTACAAACTGCCCCCCAAGGGGGCGAAGTATATATGAGATACATAAGATCCATATGTACCGTAATTTCGGGTGTATAAGCCGCGCATCAAACAATTCTTTTTGGAAACAGAAATCTTATTTAGTGATTGAAGACAAATATTTACGGCGATCTAACTAGTTATATTTGTTTCTTAAAAAATTCTGGGTCGAAAAAAAATTGTTTGATCTGCGGCTTATACACCCGAAATTACGGTAGTCACATGCCGTAACTGCAACTTTCTGCTTTTCTAAATTTCATATATTATAAATATTATTTACTGGAGTACTGTGTAAAAAATTAGATCTAAAATGATAAAAACACAAAAGGTTCGAAAACTAGGAACCAAATTCGGGAGGGGAGAAAGAAAATATCATAATATGGAAGAATATTCCGAGATCTTCAAGATGATATACTAGTTTCTGTTTCAGTTTCAGCTAGGTGGGGAGGCCTACCAAATGGCTTAAGCACAACAAGCCCCACCTAGAAAGATGATATACCATATGACGGGTCTAAAAAAGTTCGAAAATTATCCCCATCCTAACCTCGCCCTCGTGGATCTACCTTTTCGCCCTCAAATTCATGCAGTCCACACTTTAATTTTTTTATATTCGATAAGTAATATTTACCGAATAGCTCGATCAAAAAACCACATATACTGTAGAAATCGGCACAGTTTTCCGTCCCCTCTCCAGCCCCCTCTTTGAATTTGTTTTTAAATAAATAAAATTATTGGAGGGTTCTACGTATGAGATATCTTGGTAGGGTTAAAATGCGAGAAACTTTGAAAATTAGGTTTTATTGTCATATTCTCATGCTTCTTTCTGTACCTCGTTCCTCGATAAACCCTCAACAAAGTTTCCTCGATAAAACTCTTCTCGATAAACATTCTCACATCTCTTCTCTGGCGAGAACGAGAGTCATCGTGGAGCTGCGTTATCAAAAAAAGGTATCCATCGGGGAACCACACAAGTCTTTCGAGATGCCGCAGTTATCGAGGTAAAAATTCATCGCGAAGCCACAAGTCGCTCGAGGTGACATTTGCTGAAATACGAGAAATATCTGAAAGCTCTTTTAACCATATTTTCATATTATGAATCTTTCTGATCTTGGAGTTGAATTTTAAGAGGGGGTGGGGGGGGGCAGGGGAGTGGGTAGAGTGATGAGGATGTGAATTTTTTAAATCGTAGTTATTTCCATAATAAATGTCATTTTAGATATGGTTTTCTGATTGAGCATTCCAGTAATTATTATTTATTAATTACAAACAGTTTAAAGTTGGGGCTGCATGGATTCCGGGTATATTCTGGGAAGAAAAAGTAAACCCACGGGTGAGGAGTGCATTTCTAACTTTTTTGGACCCGTCATGTCATCGGAATGTTTTCGAACTGCATTTCCAAATTATGAACTTTTCTCCTCCTGGAATTGAACTTCTGGAGGGATGGGGGGGGGAGGGAGAGCAAGGAGAGGGTGAATTTTTTAAATCATAGCTATTTCGACAATAAATATCATTTTAGATTTGGTTTTCTGATGGAGTAGGGATGAGATTTCCGCTTTTTTGCACACCAGTATAATCTTAGAGAAAATGCTGTTGTCATAAATCCGAACATTTTTGCGATTTGAAAGAACAACATTTTCTCTACATTTATACTGGTGTGCAAAAAAGTGGAAACCTCATCCCTGTCCTAAGGTAAATATAATTTATTAATTATAAACTTTTAAAGTGATGCTGCGTGATTTCCGGGTGTATTTTGGGAAGAAAAAGTAAACCCACGTCCACGGGTGAGGAGTAAATTTCAAAAAAAGAATTAACCTGTCATGTGATAGACCTTCGGATTGTTTTGGGGCCACTTTTTCATATTAGTAACTTTTCTTCTCCTGGAATTGAATTTCTGAAGTGGAGGAGGAGCGTTGAGAGGGTGAATTTTTTTAATTGTTGCGATTTCGACAATAAATATCATTTTAGATGTGGTTTTCTGATGGAGCACTCCGGTAAATATTATATATTAAATAACAAAAGTTTAAAGTGAGGGTTGCGTGATTTCTAAGTATATTCTGAGTAGAAAAAGCAAATTCACGGCCACAGTTGAGGAGCAAATTTCAAAAAAACTTTGAGATGTCATATGACATATCATACGAAAGATTTCGGATCACTCTTTCATATTATGAACTTTTTTCCTCCTGGAGTTAAATTTCAGGAGGGGGGATGGGAGAGGGAGTGTTGAAAGGGTGAATTTTTTTAATCGTAGCTATTTCGAGAAAAAATATCGTTTTTGAAGTGTTTTTTTGATTGACCCTCTGATAAAAATTATTTATCAATTATAAACAGATTAAAATGGGGGTGCTGCGTGATTTCTGCGTGTATTCTGGGAAGAAAAAATAAACCTGCGGGTAAGGAGTAAATTTCAAAAAATTTTTGAGTACATCATGTGATAGATTATCAGAATGTTTTCGAACCACTCTTTCATATTAGCAACATTTTTCCTCCTGTAGTCTAATTTCAGTAGGGAGGGGACGGGGATGGATGAAAGGGTGAATTTTTTAAATCGTAGCTATTTCTATAATACAGGGTGTTTAAAAAATGACCGGCATATTTGAAAAATCAATAAAAAATAAACGGGCAGCGATAGAAATACACGGTTTGTTGCAATATGCTTGGGACAACAGTAAATTCTCAGGCAGACAAACTTTCGAAATTAGTTAAAATTTTTAACAACAGATGGCGCTCCTGGTGATTTGAAAGATATAGAATAAACACAGTCTGTGAGTTCGCCATGCTGTAAGTCGTCTTTCTGCTGTAAGCGTGTGCTGTTCACAGATTGCAAGTTTACTGTGAAAAAATGGTTTAATCGTTAGAACAGAGGATTTTTGACTTGAAAGACCAAGTGTACCGCCACAATCCAGAAACAATTGAATAACTGAAGCAGTACATCTCTTCTGCATGTGAAGCCATCCCGCCTGACACGTTTGCAAAGATTTCTGGTAATTTCGTTCAGAGACTACGCCATATTATTTCTGCGCATGGTGGATATGTGGAAAAAATCGTACTTTAATTTTTTCCACATTGTAGCGCCATCTGTTGTTGAAAATTGTAACTAATTTCGAAAGCTTGTCTGCCTGAAAATTTAGTTGTCCCAAGCATTTTGCAACAAACGGTGTATTTCTATCGCTGCCCGTTTAGTTTTTATTGATTTTTCAAATATACCGATCATTTTGTAAACACTCTGTATGTTCAGTGTTTAAGAAATATTAACCTTAGTATTCACAATGTCGATCATTTTAGGAATGAAGACGTCATGGTTAAGTGTAAACTGGCTTCTTAGACTGTCAGCAATGAGCTCAGCCTTGTCAGTGTTTGAATAGGCCATACCATTTGGGCCATAGGGCTGGAATATATGTTCGTGTCCTACGTATGGGTGACGTTGCCAACCAAGTTGTGTTGTCAGAGACTCAATGTAGGTGTTCCAGTGTGAGTTACTAAATTCCATGATTGCAGCAGAAACCTGGTGATTTTTTCTATTAAAATAAGATTTAATGGCAGGGTCCCTAGTCGTCTGACAGTCTCTCTTAAACGATTCCTCTCTCTTTTCAAATCTCTGATATGTTCAGGTAGTCGCAATGCATCAACCACCCTTTGCTTAGGTTTCGCAACTTTTTGGAAAGTGTTGAGTGAGAAGAAATAAGACCCTTGCGTTGATATGGGATCGAAAAGTTTATTTATAGTTGGTCATGATAGAATACAAGCAAGGAAGAACAGAACAGAAAGTAATGGAAAAACACATGTATTTATAGATTTTACTTAGGATTCCAGATTATCCAATGGTAACTTTTAAAAAGAGAAACAATAAAGATCTTTGATAAGATAGCCAATCATTTATGCATAAAGTGATGTAATGTAAAACGTAATCAGTATGATGTCATGTGCAATTAGACTCCAACAGAAAGCATTATGGAGGGAGTCACCAAATGCCTGAATTGAAAAAGTTACATCCTCGGCAGAGTGAATTTCTGTGGACGGCAAGTCCATGTTCTCGAGAACATGGCCAAAGTCCTCCCAGTTCACTGAAAAAGCCTGGGTGATATCAAGCTGGTAGTTTCCCGCTTCCAATCTAAGCACAACCGGGAGATGATCCGATGCAAATCGTTAGCCGTTTGAATGATAAACGGGAAGGGAAAATTGCGGGTGATTGCAAAATCGATAATGGAGTGATGGGTAGTGCGGGTGGACTCGAGCGGCGCTATAATTTGTGCAAAATTTTGATCTGTCCGTCTGCGGATCTTGTAACCAGACATGTTGGAGCGATGGCAGCCCCAAGAATAATGATGAACATTAAAATCCCCCGCAATGATAAAATTTGGAAAATAACGGGTTAAGTTAGATAAATCCTGACCACGCAGACGAAGACTTTCGTGAGAATGAGAATTATAAATGGCTGCAATCAGAAGATGGGAGATGGATGGAAAATCTAAAATAATAGGTGTGGTCTCAATGTGGTTTACTTGAGGGACTTTAGCGAGAGATGCATTGAGACCATTTTTAATGTATATAGCAGTGCCACCACCAATGCGGCCACCAACTGATGGTGGTCTGTCTATATTGAAAAGCACATAGTTGGTGACCTTAACGGGGTTATCCTGGAACTTGGTTTCAAAGGCCAACATGACATCTAAATTATGACTAATGATAAAGTCCTTAAACTCAGAGGCTTGCCTTTTAAGCCCATTGGCAATCCATGTGCCAATCGAAAGAGAATTCAAATTCTTTGTAGCTGGTAATTTTTCAAATGGGGAGGGTGATCGAAAAACAGATTAATTTGTAATAAATTTACTCAGTTAAGCTGGGTAAATTACTATATATTAAAAATATCTGGTCAATTTCCGTAGGTGCAGTACGAAGCTTCAGGGGACACTTTCTGAAAGTTTGGAGAACAATTTGTTTTCCAAGCTTCTTTTCAAATTTGAATATTTCATTAATAAAGTCGGCATCAATTTTGGGGGCCGACGAATTTTGGATTGTACTTGTATTGGGGGGTGGGCTCAGCGACTTTGCCTGTTGCAGTTGCTTCAAAGAAAATTGCATCATTTACCCTCCTAGTAGGGGGGGGGGCTTTGGGCTGATTTTGTTTATGGAAGACCTTGGTATTCTTTTGGCGTAATCTCCTGGAAATTTGGGGCACAATCTGTAATTAGCTGGGTGAGAACCCGAACAATTCGCGATCATCAAATGACTTTGCGCATTCTGAAGCAAAGTGTTCACCTGAACACTTAACGCATTGTTTCTTCAGAAAACACCCATTCGATGAGTGAAAAAAGCATTGGTATCTATGACACTGCTGCGGGGCCTTTTCTACCTCTGTATTTTTCAAAAGTGACCTTCATTCCCTGAATTTCAGTCACTTGATACAAATTGGAAGGATCTTCCAGTCTGGGAATCTCAACAAGAAATAAGGGCAAAGGGACCTTGTTCCTAGTGTTGCCTCTTGACAGCTGCAGCGTAGAGATTATGTTGTAATCCTCACACTCTATATAGTCTTTAACCCCTTGAGCTCTGCTGGTAGAATTTTCTACCACATAATTTTAATTCCAAAATGTCACAATGACACCAGAAAATTTGACCAAATTTTCTTCAAAAAGGTTTGATGCATTTTTCGTGTTTATCGTTGACCAGTTTTTTTCTTTGCAAAATACTGGTGCAAATGTGACATTTAAAATTTTGAAGAAATTTACACCCCAGAGCTCAAAGGGTTAATCTGCCGACAGTTGTATTTTTGGGGAGGCCTCTAAGAATAAATTTTTGATTCTTTTCTTTTTCAAAACGAAAACTATGATAATGTAATTTTTCTTTCTGTAGACACTGCTGTATTTTCCTGTATTCAATTTCAGTGTCTACATTTATTTTTATCAGTTTGTTCTTCATTTCTGAACGAACAGATGGTGCCATCGATTTAAGGTGGAAAAGTAAATGAGGCTAGTTTTGTATGGCTTCAATGAAGAAGGGGGGATTTTTTCTTTTTTTTTTGTGGGAGTAGGTGCACTGGTTATGGCATTCCAAACATTACAAGAGTTGTTACTTGTACCAGGCACGGCGGTATGATTACTTTTATTCGGCTTTTTATAGGTTACAACTTTGAAGCTTTAATATTCCTCTTCAAAATTATTTGGCTCGCAATTGCGTTTATTTGAAGTTTGCTCAATTTGCGTTCTTTCATTAACAGATTTTTCCTCAACTGGGGGGGGGGGGGGGGGTTGGAGGCTTCACAGGCAAGTCTATAAAAATTGAAAAATCAGGATTGCTCACCATTAAGCTATCCACCTCTTCCAATAAGTTGGTCAGACGGGCTTGGCAATTCTCTTGCTTGGCTTCCTTAAGGACGCGATCTTCAGATTTGGAACATCGTCCCAAGGCATGTTTGATCTTGCACAAATCTAAGTTGCTTTTACAGAAGACATGGACATACAGCATCTTTAGGGCGTTCCTTGCGTTCTCGTCTAATTCATGTATTGTGAGTTCACTTCTCAGACACTTAGATCGAAGATCCAGGCCCTGGTTAAACATCGGGTCCTGGATAAAGTCATGTTAAATTTGGTCATAATGACCAAAGCAAAAAATAACTGTCACTCACTCGCCAAGAAATACCGTAATTTCGCGCATATGCGTTCAGCTCAGATAATTCGATTTTCTACAAGAATTTGTTTTAGGAAAAATGTGACTTGCTTTTGCTTAATATTTATTTTGCTATATTTTTAAAATATACTTTCCGGTATCAAAAAGGCTTAACTAAGCCACACGCGGCATACGCGGGAAATTACGGTAATAAACAAACGAAAATACACTGCTCAAAACAATTAAAGGATATTTGAAGTTTTATATAAAATAAAGATATAAACGATTTTTTTTTTTTTTTGCCGAAAATAGAAGAAGAGAATCACAAATGCAAATTTTTCTAGTTTTCAAACTGTGGAGAATGCAAATTTTGAGTTCGACTTTAAAAACGTCGCTTCAGCGGCAGCGAATGAAATTTGACTTTCAACTGGATAAAAGAGGATGAAGACAAGGATGATCGGCATTCAGTGATTGCTTTGTTTCGATGAGTACAATGTCTCAGCGAAGTCATTTGACAGATTCAGAAGCTTGGAGAATTGTTGGTAGGTTAGAAGGGGGCCGAAATCAAGCCGAAGTAGCGCAAGCCATTGGAGTGTCACAAAGTGTCATTTCCAGGATCTGGAACCGTTTTTTGGAGAGTGGATGTGCAGGCCGAAGACCAGGGCAAGGTCGTAGACGGGCAACAACGCCCAATGAAGATCGGTATTTAGCGTTAACAGCTCTGAGACACCGTAACATGAACGCTACTCTTCTCCAACAACACCTTCGCTCGGCTACAGGCACCACGATTTCAACTCAGACTGCCCGAAACCGGCTCCATGCTGTAGGTCTGTATGCTCGCCGACCGATGGTATGTTTTAGATTAACATCAAGACATCGTCGCGACCGCAGGGAGTGGGCAACCGAGCATGTCAACTGGAGGAGAAATGAATGGAGCAATATTCTGTTTTCTGACGAGTCCCGTTTTTCTGTGCATCCGGATAATAGGCGTATTTTCATCTGGACGGACCGTGGCAGTAAGCGTAAACCTGCGTTCGTGCACGAAAGTGTCAGATTTGGCGGTGGAGGAGTGTTGGTGTATGGTGGCATCTCCATTGACGGGCGCACTGACCTCTACATCATTCGGGATGGAGCTCTGACTGGTCGCCGATGTAGGAATGAAATCCTCAGACCTATTGTTGTCTTTTACGCTGCAGCAATCGGAGATAACTTCATTTTCATGGACGATAACTGCAAGCCACATCGTGCAAACCTGGTGGAGGATTTCCTTTTCGAGGAAGGAATCGTTCGAATGGAATGGCCAGCGTGTTCTCCAGACATGAATCCAATCGAGCACGTTTGGGACGCTCTAGGAAGACGAGTTTCTGGTCGCCAACAACCCCCACAAACTCTCCAAGAACTGGAAAGAGCTTTTCTGGAAGAGTGGGGCAGAATACCCCAACTCGTCATTAATAGCCTCTTTGAGGCCATGCCTCAAAGGTGTTCAACGTTTCTGGCCGCCCGTGGAAACCAAACCCCCTACTGAAAATGATTTTCTTTGAAGAAAACACCTCTTCTTATTCTTTTTTTCTCATATGCACAAATTGTGTTTTTTTCCTTTTGTACACAAATGCGCAATAAAATGCATTTTTTCTGCCAAACATGTGTAATTTATTCTCATATAACCTACTATGTCTGTCGACCATGTATCAATCAGCTAAAAAGTTTCCCAGAGACAAAATCCACCTAAAACTGCAATATCCTTTAATTGTTTTGAGTAGTGTATTTACTAGCATAAAATGAGGTGTTCAGAAGTCAATCCGATTATCTTCATTTTTTTAAAAATTCAGGTAATGACATAATTGAGTTGAAAATTTTCTGTTTATCTATACAGTGCTTTTGAATTACCCCCAATTGTAAGACAATGTGTATAATCAAATATGGTGGAAAAAAAATTTATGTATATATAGATAAATAACTTTAAATGTTTGAAATGAGCATTTTTACTTGATGGAATTAATCGAATAGACTTAAAAATGGATCATATATTGCCTATTCAGTTTTTTTTTAAGCTGATAATCAATCATAAACTATAATATTCGAATACATTTATAATAATTTAAGTACTCTGATTTCAGATGATACAATTCCATAAAAATTGATTTTAAAAAATTTAGACATATCTATGTTGGTAAAGTCTGGCATTTAAATGGAATAGTAAAGTCACTTAGACTGTCTATATTCAGAATGAATACATTGCTACATAAAGTATTTTTCAGCAAACTTTGTCTTATATTGCATTCTTCTGGATGCCTCAGATTTCATAAAAATAACACAAACTTCCAGTACAATAAAATAATTGTATTTTTGTGAATGGAAGATTTTATTAAATAAAAAAAGATTTAAGAATAGAAGAAATTGTTGACATTTACTTGGATTAACTTGGGTGAAATGGAATTTGAAGGGTTAAAGCCAGGTATATATTTTTTAATTGGAAAAAAAATACAGCAATTAAAGTGTCATAGGGCAGAGGTGATGACCCTGCATGCCAGCAAGCTGATTGTTGTCACTATTTCTGCATAAGAATTTTTAATGACAGGAATTCTGTTATTAAAAATCATAGTCGTAGCCAGCCTTTTGAACGGGGGGGTGCCCAAATTTTTCATTTTTGAAGAAGGATGAGAAATTGCTCAAAACTAAATATAATGGATAAGAAAAAAATATATAAACATAGATAAAACATGATAGATATAAAACAAAGATATCTGTAAACATACATCTGTAATTATCACAAATTTTCACTTCAAACAGCAATGAAATACTAAAATAAATAAACACGACTTTAGTTCCCCCGTCATTTTGATCAAAGTAGCATTAAAATAACTTGTAGTACGCAATTTAAAGTGGAAAAGAGTTCTTTCAATATTTTCTACACACGAATAAATAAAATTTGCCAGTTAAAAAAAAATGAGCCCGTACGAATGTCAAAAAATGGCCATAAAAAAAGAAATTTAATGAACCAACCAACCAACCTTCATATTAATTTGAACTTTGGGTAGCATTATTTTTCATTTTCAAAGGCAGCAGATTTGTACAACCCCTCACTAGAGATGAGTTCGGGCTCGTTTTTCGAGACCCGGGCCCGCCCGAGCCCGAAAGATTTATTGTCCTCAGAGCCCGAGCTTGTTGTTCGTATAAACATACCAAAAATATACGAAACAAAATTGTATGGTATATAAAATTTGTTTCAAAAGTGATACCTCATTTAAAAAAATTTCTTACATGGATGTAATTTTTAAATGAAAAATTAAATGCTCTCTTATCAAAATCCGTATAAAATAAAAATATACTTCATACTTAAAAGGATTCTCATATTTTTTCCTCCTTTAACAAATAAATTTGATGGCACGTTTGTGTTTAATAAATAAATGCATGAAATTTGCAGAAATTACTATTTGTAAGCTGGCGAATCGAACAACGTTCTTCAATTTTCAGTAAAAAGCGTACATATTTCCTTATAATCGATTTCTTTCTCATAACAATCTTCTATGATTGACAGGTACATGAAAATCAACGTAAATTTAAAAAATCGACATTGTTGTTTTAAAGGTCCGATGTTTGTATAAAAAAAAGAGGAAACACTGATCAATTACTTACTATCGGAATAACATAGTAATCATATTTACTTACGGAGGAAAGTGACTTCAAAAAGGAACAGCATCCCCAGAACGCAGGATTACAAATACATATAATAATCACTAAAGTTATTTTCATATGAAAAACGAGTATAATTCGTCCACAGTCGAAGATTAAATAACTGTAAACCTCCAGCTAATTCTCGTCTACTAAAAAGCAGAAGAAAATATTACATTGGCGTCATATAACTAAATAATAAATAAATGAACGATCCTCTTATAAAATATCTTCAGCTAAAGGAAAGCCAACTAAAAGCAAGTTCATTGTTGTGTTTGTTTTGATTGGCGCCGTATAAATACATCGTCGCCGGAAATTTCGTAGACATAAATCTGTAATTATCACAAATTTTCATTTGAAATAGCAATGAAATTCTAAAATAAATAATCAAGCATTCACTTCCCCCGTCATTTTGATAAATAAGAATTAAAATGAGTTGAAAAGGAATAAGTAGGCAATTTTAGTTGAAAAAGGTTCTTTCAATCTTTTCTACACTGAATAAGTAAAATGTTCCGGCTTCAGAAAAAAATGAACCCGGGCCCGAAGATTCGAATAAAATTAGAGCCTAAGCCCGTGTCAGGCCCGGGCTCGGGCTCGGACTTTCGGGTTCGAACTGAGCTCGTCTCATCTCTACTCTTCACCCCCTCCGTTTTCCAGGCTAAGCACATGGTGGAATTATCGTTTCACATCTGTATTTCCTTTCATTTTTTATTAATTTATTTATTTATTTTTTGCTCCTATCTAGACTTTAGATTACAACAGCAAAGATATAAATAGTTTCTATCCTTGTCGAGAATTTACGCTAATTTTTACGGAATTGCAAAAACATGCATGAAAAAAAATGGCGTTAAAAAAAATTATAAACAAAAGACATCAAATTGGGATTATAAAAACAACTTTTTGACTTGCTGTGATTAATACAGATTTTAGTAAATAATCTAGTTTTAAAAAAGATGAACAAAATAATTTTCTTAAAAATAATAATAAAAAAAAGAATCTGGGTCTCTTCTTTTATCACAATTTAAAACATAGCCTGTTAGTTTTGATTAACTAACTGAACTAACTTTGTTTTCCTTTTTCTTCTTTTTTCTTTTATAAATTTTGATTTTTTACAATAATCAATCTTGGATCTGCGCGAGCGGGGGGTGCCCGGACACCCAGGGCACCCCCCCCCCTCTGGCTACGCGCATGAAAATAAAGATCTGGTGGGATGCCGACCCAGTGGCGTGGTTGGTAGCGGCAGCTGCTGCCACACCGCGGGTCCCCGGTTCGAATCCGGGTTCTACGTGGATGGTGTGTTGTTCCTTTGAAATGTAATAAATATATGTAATGGATATCTGTAATAAAAAGGGTTCTGTATTGTCTCTATTTCTGTGTATTATGGATCAATCGAGGCGACAGCCTTAGTAGCTATAGGCCTCAAAGCGCTGTCAATTCAAAGTTCAAAGGATCTGGTGGGATCGGCGGGAGAAACCGATTTGGCGCGCATTCTCCCCACCATCACGTGATGGTGGGGAGGAGGTCCAAGCTTCAGAAAATGCTGCTATTTCTGAGTCCAGTTATATGAGAAGTCAATGGTTTTGTGCTTGTGTCTTATTGGTTGTGCTTTGTTTGGTAGGTTGACTGATACAATTTAACAATTCAGTTGGTGGTTTAATTTTTTTTAATAATTTTCTCTTTATTCATTTAAAAATCATTCATCAGTTGCTTTATATTTTTCGTGTTAAATAGAATACTGTTAATAAACCAAAGGTTGAGATATCCACATATTACAAGATTTATTTGTAATCTACAATACTGGATGGATTTCAATAGAATTTGCACTGTTAATTAGACAATTTTTCAGAGAAAGCTTTAGTATGTATATATTTTTTATTTAATGATTGTATATTTTAATACCGTGTGGATTCATAAAATATGATAAACAAACGACATCCGAAATCATGTTAGCATAAGCAAAACACTTATTTATACTTTCAATAGAAAATTTATAAACATTCTAATTATTCTTTATTCATTACAAAATTAGAAGTTAAGCACCAAATATTTAATCTCCTTCAAAAATATGTGTGCAGTTATTTTTAATTAAAAAATGCATATATTTTACATTTTGCTTTCATAATATTTTCCATGTTGATTTTAACGCCGTAAAATATCCACGCATGAATTATATTTGCATCCTAATATCAATAAAAACTCACTTCTAAAATTTTCGAAAAAAAAAAAGAAAGGAAAAGAAAAGAAAAGAAAAAAGAAGAAAAAGAAAAAAGCATCAAGAAATTATTTTACGCGCAATTCGCAGAATACTTTTTTTTCATTTGCTTAATATATTTATGGATCACTTTGGAACGATACTTAGAGTATTAAAAAGGTTCAAATGAAAAACTTTCTTCGCAAAATATCTCATTTTCTCGTATTTAAATAAGTATTTTATTATTATAATAGAAATACATGTGCTTCTGTATTATTAATATAAAAAGTTATTTTTAATTAAAATGTCTTATTACGTTTTATTTACTATAATATTACCAACCAATTATAATAATAAAAAGAAATTATAAACCACAGATTTCTCATATAAGTAGACGCCACATTCTATTGTTCTCTGGGCAAGGTTTCGAATCCAACATCTTTAGCGAAAAGATGCCGTTTTTTGGCGGTGATCGCTTTATTGGTAATTTTCAGATTTCACAAAGAGAAAAGCAGAGGTGCGGTCAACTCAAGACGAACATAAGAATATGAGTTTCGGCGGGAGAAAAAGCGGTTTTAGCTAAATCTGCCCTCCGTCAGGTGACGGAAAGCAAAGATCCCGGCGTAAGAGAAGGTTGCCGATGTGGAGTCTAATTATGAGAAGTCTGTGTTATAAACCGACTTTTGACCTGACCCATAACGTCTGGTTTTAAGCTTAACGCTCTAACCGTTCGGCCGTTTGCAACATATTACCTTTATAATTAACACCGTAATTAATCAAATCCGTGATCTGTTCTTAATCTATTATTGAACGCACAATTTTACAGTACCTGTAGCACAGTAGCAAGTACTGAATGGATATCCGTCCGCGATAAGGACCCTTGCCTGTAGTCTGTTTGTTTGTTTATCGAACAACATACATCTGATTTGTGTGCTCAACATGAATCCTGCTTATAAATCATCGTCAATATTACAGGGACGAGATAGCACAAGGAAATTTTACTACACAAGAGATATACACCCGGGATCTCCACACAAAGAGTGCGTGCAATGGAGCCAGTGGGATTCGAACCCCGACCTCCTAGGCTCGAAGGCGATTAGCGGCGTGGTGCTTTGATTACTCGGTCACGGAGGACCCGCGCGCGTAGTCTCGACACTGGAGACCCATCAAAGAGAGTCATTTTGAAAGATTTTTTTTTTTTATTTATTTAAATTTAAATAGAGGTTTTAATCATTCGCGGTTCATTCGGAAAAATCGTCGAACGGGTTAACGAGATACAAATGAAAAATGTTCTTGATACCAGAAATGTAATCTCAAGTCACCAAAAGGCTTTTTGATTTATTTACTTCAAGCTAGACTAAACAGTTAAAAGCCTGCATCAATGATTGACAGTTATGAATCTCGCTATTCCTCCCATTTTCACCGAATTTCTTCAAAACATTTGCACACACACACACAAAAGAAAAAGTCAACAATTCTTATTCATTTTCAAAATATGTGAAATAATCTCGTTTTAAAGCTCCTCTGAATTTGGCGCCCCTATTTAATCATTTTGCGTATCAGTTTTACAACATAATTATCTTCGGTACCGATTATGTTGAGTCATCCCTAGAAATATTTATAGAATTTTTTTGCATTCTTCATTATTTGGATATAACAAAATATTTTACTAATATTTACATTAACACACACACAAAATAAATAAATAAATAAATATAAGTCAACAATTTTTGTTTATTGTTAAAATATGAAAGATAATTTTGGTTAACCGCTCTCAATTTGGCGCCTCTTAACCCTCGGCGCTCGGGGCTGACCAAGACCGCTAGAAATGAACAATAGGAGGAGGAGGGATCAAGAGAATATAGGGGGGAGATAAAAATTATTTTTTCTCTCTCTGACGCAGATAGATAAATTAATGCATAGCTGCCAACTTTTACGCATTTTTGCTACCACTAAAATTGTACAGAGATTTTCCATTTCTTTAATCGTAAGATTTCGACGGTTAAATAAGACAATATTTACTATAAAATTTTTGAGATAGGAAAGATGCGTAAAAGTTGGCAGCTATGCATATTCACATTTTAGGTACTATGTTTCTTTTGAAACTGTTGTAATAACTTCATTTTATGCTAAGAAAAGTATATGATGATGAAAATTTTGAGTGTATAACTGGTGCAAAATTAAACACCATGTTAGCTTCATATCTACAAACAATGCCTGATTAATGCACGGGCCTCCAGGGCCTCGGCCCACCAATTTCAGGGGCCCACAAATTATGTTTTCTGATTTTTTTTCAATTAATCAAATAGATATTGTTTTATAAAATATGAAACATAAATTTAAATATTCTAAATGAATCAATAAAATTGTTAGAAGCTTTTAACCTGGGATTTTTTATCCAAATAACTTTGTCAACTCATCAAATAAACCTTTTTTTCTGAAAGTGCCGCCGAAAATGGGTAGGTAGAGGGACCCAATTTTTTAAAGGCCCTGGGCCCGACTTCAGCTTGATCGGGCTCTGTGTACATTTGTACACAGATGATGAGAGAGTATTAAAACACTTATTTTAGGTACAATTTAGGAATTCTGCAAAGCTGTGAAAGGGTCTCAAAACTAAATTAGATTTTTGAAAAGAATTTCATTTGAATTTTCGAAATAAAAATTCATTTAGTGACCTTGGAATCTTTTCCAGAAGGGCTCAAAATATTTTAGCTGGGGAGACTAAGCCGCCCATAGCGCCCTCTTAGCTACGGCTCAGGGGCGGACGCTCCCCGTAACTACGCCACTGCCAGTCAAACCGGTGCGCTTAGTTTTGCCCATGGAGATAGAATATTAGAAGAAGAACAGAAAAGATAGCTTTTCCCAACAGAACTTAGCCCAAAAGTATTGCCCGGTGCATCGCGTGGCGCTAGTGCTGCGGCACTGATTTTCGATCACATGACTTGTTGTCGGCTAGTCTCTCGACTAGTCTGCTAGCAGGATACAGGTACGATAGGAAACAGGATGTAGGTGGCGCCAGATTTAATCTTCTCCCAAACCGCCGGAAATGTCAGCCAGACTCGGAAAGACTTTAGGGGCAAAAGTGAAAGCGCCGTCTTTGTTCTCCTTCTACTATTTCTATCTTCATGGTTTTGCCTAGCGCGTGTTCGAGGGACACCCTTTTTGAGCGCGCGCGCACTCAGAAGATTTTAAAGTTATTCAATTATTGCATTATTTTTATGGTTCAAAATTGGTAAATACAAATACTATATCCCTTTATCCTTCCAAAACACGATTCTCGTACAGAAATACATACCTGTGGTCACTGAAATAAAATCTGAAATATTTCGAAAAAGTATCACGTGACCTATTTCATGTAATTAAGCTTGATCATCATTTAAAATATGACCACCAACCCTGGTCAAAGCTCGCGCGCGCAACGCAAAAAAAAAAAAAAAAAAAAAAAAAAAAAAAAAAAAAAAAAAAAACTGCTGGGCGTTTTGATCACGTGCGTTTTGTGCTTATCTGTTATTGGTTGCGCTGTGTTTGGTAGGTTGAGTGATACAATTTAACAATTCAATTGGTGATTTAAATTTTTTAATAAATTTCTCTTTATTTATTTAAAAACCATTTATCGGTTGCTTTATATTTTTCGTGTTAAATAGAATGCTGTTAATAAACCAAGGTTAAGATAACCACATATTAAAAGATTTCAATGGAATTTGCACTGTTAGTTCGACAATTTTTCAGAGAAAGTTTTAGTGTGTATATATTTCCTATTTAATGATTGTATATTTTAATACCGTGTGGATAACAGACCAAAATATATTATAAAATACGAGAGACAAACGACATCCAAAATCATGTTAGTATAAGCAAAACACTTATTTATAATTTCAATAGAAAATTTATAAACATTCTAATCATACTTTATTCATTACAAAACTAGAAGATAAACACCAAATATTTCACATCTTTAAAAAATATGTGTGCAGATATTTTTAGTTTAAAAAATGTATATATTTTACATTTTGCTTTTATATCTTCCATTTTGAACTACGCATACATTATATTTGCATCCTAATCTCAGTAGAAACTCACTTCTAAAATTAAAAGGTATATAATAATAAATAAATAAATTATTTTACGCGTATACGGATATTTTCGCAGATTCCTTTTTTTCCCTCTCATTTGCTCCAAGGGGCTCAGGGGTTAAAAACTTTTCAAAAAATCGATTTTCTTTTATGATCTAGTTTGATTATTCAATTAATTCTTAACTCAATGCAAAAAACCACATAAAAATATTTGCATTTTTAAGGAAGTTATAAGCATTTATGTATCAACACTTTCATAGCCGCACCCATATAATTTCAACTTTAAGTCGCGTTTTCTCAAAACTTGATTTTTGACGACTAACACCAAGATTTAATAAAAACTATTTGATGGAATGGCTTAATTTTTTTTGCATGCATATAACATCATTATCTATAGAATGAATTAATATAGTTTAGATAGTTTAATATTTTGAGTATTTTTAATGAAAAAAAGTTGTATTTTTTAGAAGTTTTTTAAATTTTCAAATTTGAGAGATTTCTTAATAACGTTTTTTTTAAGTGATAGTTATATCCTTAATTCATTCTATAGATAATGATATTATATGCATGCAAAAAAGAAAAAAAAACTTAAGCCATTCCATCAAATAGTTTTTTTTTTAATCTTGATGTTTAGTCGTCAAAAATCAAGTTTTGAGAAAACGCGACTTAAAGTTGAAATTATATGGGTGCGGCTATGAAAGTATTGATATATAAATGCGTATAACTCCGTTAAAAATGCAAATATTTTTATGCGGTTTTTTACATTGAGTTAAGAATTAAATGAATAATCAAACTAGATCATTAAAAAAAAATCGATTTTTTGAAAAGTTTTCAACCCCTGAGCCCCCTTAATATATATATAAATAACTTTGGAATGATGCTTAGAATATTGAAAGGTTTCAAATATAAAACTTTCCCCGCAAACATCCCAGTTTCTTGTATTTAAATAAGTATTTTATCATTATAATAGAAATACATTTGCTTTTGTATTATTAATATAAAATTTATCTTTAATAAAAATTTCTTATTTATTTATAAGGAAAGGGCTTGTTTACAAACAAACACTTCTGTCAACCAATCTACCGCTACATTTTTTGTCATAGCGATCATTGTAGGAATCATCTTGACGCCGTAGCCCAATCATATCATACTTACTTATGCAATGGCAAACTTACAAGGAAGGTCTCCATACGGGCATACTCAGAAAAATCTGAAAAAATTACAGAATGTTCTTCTCATATAGTTATATATGTTTATAAAAAAAATTTCGGCGGAACCTCCTTATAACGCCCGTAAAAAATAATAAACATTTCGTTTATTTGGCGATTTATCTCCGGTTGGCGAAAAAACGAAATTTTGAAAAATACGCTTTTACGCTTCGAATACTTTTTAAAGAAAAAACTTTCTATGTTCAATTTATTTAAATAAGTTTAGTTTAAGTAATTTTAGTTTTGCATTTTTACTTTACTTTAAGTGTAATTTTGTCATATACGTTTATATGTACTTATAACAAAATGAAATTAATATATTTTATCATTTAAAACACAATTTAAATTGATTAAAATTGTTCCAAGTTGAAAAATACACTGATAAAAATCTGCTGCATTTTGTTGCAATGCACTCCCTTGCTTGTATAGAAAACGGTTACTTGGCCGTGAAATGGAGCTTTCTCATTGGTTGGAATAGAGATATTATATACAAGCGGTGGAGTGCGTTGCAGCAAAATGCGGCAGATTTTTAACAGTGTTGCACAAGCTACAACACCGCTAAAAATCTGTACCATTTTCTGCAGCGTCACTCCACCGTTTTTATAGAAAACGGTCAATTCACCGTGCTATGGGGCATTCTCATTGGTCAGAAGAGAGATATTCTATAAAAGTAGTGGAGTGACGTTGCAGTAAATGTTGCAGATTTTTAATAGTGAAGTCAATTAAAATCAATTTTCAGATTCGTTAAAATCGTCTGCTTTTGGCGAGGAAATGCACTGCTCGCCAAATCCCGCGTCGCTTTCAGCTTTTCACGCCAATTATTCCAAACTATTTTATTTTTTTACATATCTAATAATGTAATTCCGCCGCTAATTTTCACTGATCTTTTATTACCTACATAAGTAGTTTAATTCGTATTTTTTTCAAAAAATTCTGAGTATGCCCCCAATGGAGACCTTCCTTGTTAGACCAGTCAAATTCTCGGAGTTCATCCGTACAGTGTCAGTCGTTAAAGAACGGACTGGTTTTTCTCCCTTATCCACAGTAATTCGTCCACAGTGACGCCAGCTGCCCTTTCCTTATAAAAAACAGACAATAACAATAAAAGAGATCATAAAACGACTTCCGGCCCGCGAAGGATTCGAATCCATAACGTTTGATTGCAAGCTCAACGTTGTAACCATTCGGCCATCGAGCTTACTTTCGCTTGCAACAGATTACGCTTATAGGGCAGTTGCAATTGACGTCATACTGGAGGTCACACACTAGAAATAGACGGTTCTGATTGGTGGAACTACCCTGACCTCCACTTGTAATACAATGGCGATCACCTGATTGCAAGTTCTCCTGATCTGTTCTCAACTTGTTATTGAGCGCACAGTAACGAATAAGGAAAGGGCAGCTGACGTCACTGTGGACGAATTACTGTGGATAAGAGAGAAAAACCAGTCCGTTCTTTAACGACTGACACTGTACGGATGAACTCCGGGAATTTGATTGGTCTAAGTTTGCCATAAGGAAAGGGCATGTTTACAAACAAACGCGTCTGTCAACCAATCTACTGCTACATTTTTCTCATAGCAATCATTGTAGGAATCATCTTGACGACGTAGCCCAATCATAGCAAGCAGACAACCATAATAAAAATTGTGGACCAATCAGAATGCCTGAACTCATATGTAGAGTCGGTGCGAATAAGAGCCCACAGTGACGTCAGCTGCCCTTTCCTTATTGCATAAGTAAGTGATATGATTGGGCTACGTCGTCAAGATGATTTCTACAATGATCGCTATGACAAAAAATGTAGCGGTAGGTTGGTTGACAGAAGTGTTTGTTTGTAAACATGCCCTTTCCTTATACTGAACGGATTCGCGTCCGCGATAGTAATTCACTCCATGTTGCAGACTCCTGAGCGCGCCGAACACGCCCATAGTTTCCATGGAGAATGCACTAGAATGCAGGTTCACTGTAATTGCAGTTGACTGTAACCATAACTTCCATAGCCAACGCCAGCCATTTGTCATTTGTGTTTAGTGTCTGACGACGGCGTACTACGCCAGCTGAATTCCTTTGTTTTTGAGATAATCAGCAGTTTAGATAATTATAATGTCTCGTTATTCTCGCCCACCTAATTCTTCTCTGTTTGTACGCAATGTCCCTGATAGTGCAAGACCTGAAGAACTGCGTCGTCTTTTCGGAAAGTTCGGGCCTATTACAGATGTGTACATACCGCTTGATTACTATAATCGTAGGCCCCGTGGATTTGCTTATGTTCAATTTGAAGATATTCGCGATGCTGAAGAAGCGCTATATGAATTAGATCGTGTTCGATTCTTTGGACGAGAACTGGAAATAGAATTTGCTCAAGGTGATCGAAAGACACCCGGTGAGATGCGCGGTAAAGAGCGTAAAGGTCGGCGCTCACCATACAGAGGGGGCTCAAGCCGATACGATGATTATCGCCGTAGAGGAAGGTCTCGCAGCCGATCCCCATATTATAGAGATCGTAGCCCAGGATACCATAGGAAAAGATCTGGCAGCCGATCTCGATCCCGTTCACGATCCAAGGATAGATATCACCGCAGTGCAACTCCTCACAGTGATTCTTAATCTCGTCTTCCATTTGTTATGACTCTTCATTTAATTTTTTTTTTTCGTCTGCATTTTTTTGTTTTTTATATTCATTACATGATTGGTAAATCTGTTATACATTGATGTATTTCATTACGGTAAAGTAAAATGTTATGGAAATTTAATTTCGTGTTTCTTATATGTGCTTTTTCTTAATATTTCAGTCTTTTATAAAAAGTCAAGAGCTAACAAGTGCTCAAGTTAGCTGTGCAAGGGTGTTGTATATTCTCACAGTTCACAAGGGTTCAAGTTAGATTATAAAGGGTTCAAGAGTCAAGATCACCAGGTTATTTTTAAAGTGAAAGTAAAGCTCAAGTAGCGCTGCGTATAATTCAAAGATGAAAAGGTAATGAGGTTGAGGATTCACTAAATAATGGGGAACATCTCACAAAAGTAAATAAGTGAATATAAAACGGTAAACTTAAGTATTTTACAACATGTTTGCTTTGACATCTTATTTAATCTGTTTTAATTATTTTGAAGTACTGTTAATTTTTCCTTACAACAGCTCATTTCCCTTAGTTATCACAATAGTACAAAATTGGGTCTTTTACCATGCTTAAAATATTAATAATTGGGTGCTGTATTTCATGTGAAATGAATATTTCTTCCAATCACCATGGATCATAAATTGATCTGTCACATTTTATATTAATTGTCAGTTATGGATTATTACAATTTTTTTAGCATGAAAATATGCAGATTTAATTATATTGTCTTTTTTATGTTTATTGACAAAATATGCTGTTTTTGCTTTTTGCAGCTGCTATTTGTGTGTACAGTTAATGTAAAACAGATGACGAAATTTCAATTTAATAATAAACATTAAAGGTCTATTTCAGTCACACAAAAAAGGTTTGCTGACTAATTCTAATCATGTTGAAAAATTTTACTTTGCATTTTAGTATTTTTTAAAAGGTTTTTTTTTTTAATTGGATACCTGAGAGGCCTATCTGTACAGACTGTTCTGTTTTATTTCAATTTTCTTTGCAGATTTTTTTTTTATTATTTTTTATTGATAATGCTTTTACATTTGAAACTGATTCTTAATGTACTAGTGTCCTAATTAAAAATACTTGAAAACAAAATAAAACATACAAAAAACGGCTGATGTAGTGAAGAGATCAATCTCAGCTATCCAATGCAAAAATATATGTATATATATATATATATTCAGGGTGCAATCTGCTATCTATTGCTAACCTTTAATTTCTCAACCCTTGGTTGTAAACATATAGTTCCAAATATAAAAAGTTTCAAATGAGGTAATAATTCATGTTGTAGCACTGTTTGAAGTAAAAAATAAACTTAGAAGAATTAAAACTTTTTTATGGTCCCTCAGTCCCTATAATTATATTTAGAAAAAGTTTATACATATAACAATTACGATTCAAAAGGCTCAACTTCTATATGACAAAAATTGACACAATCATTAAATTTCAAATTTTGAGATTTTTGCAAATGATCTGGTTTTTATTTTAGGATAGGGGTACACAACCTGTGGTCTGCAGGCCACAATGTAACCACTATGTTTATGCAAAATAATTTTCCTTGTGATAATGACAGAAACTTTAATGTTATGAAATCATTTTTTAAAATTAAATTCTAGTTTCAAAATATGTCTTTAAAATTACACAATTTATCACTTAAAAGTCAGTTATGGAAAAAAATTAAAACTACTAAACACTGACTTGGCTTTTTAAATTTTAGCCAGCTTTTCTGTAATTGTGTTGAGAGAAGAAATATCATCAACAATCAGATATTAATATTTGTAGATACATTTTAAATGCTAGAACTTATTAAAAGGTAAGTGTATCGAATTTCTCTAGTGAGCTTGACTATTTCATCAACCAACAAGGTAAGGTTTTTTTTTTAAGTATTAGCATCTTCTTAAATTGATAGTTTTAAGCATACCTCTCCTCACATTTTTTTGCATTACTATTTCATGCACATTGTTGTATGTATTTATAACTAGTGTAAATGTCCATCCTAGGACAGTGGGTAAAAATTGTTTTTCATTAAAATTTGAAAAAAAAAAAAAAAAATACTAAATTGACAATATGAAAGTATTTAAATGCGCGTATAAAACTGTAATTAAACAAAGTCTGCTGCAACTATTGAAATAATATTGATAATTAATACTAATTTTGTATATCCCCCTCCCCTTAATTATAAAGTTTTTCGAGTGTACAGATAAATATAAATATTCTTTGCTTTGGCTGAGATTTCAAAACTCTGAATGTCTTATTAAAGCAGTCAGAGAGTGCCAATGTGTTGGTAAGGTGGAGGGAGTCTGCTTAGTGACAGTAAAATCAGATGCTAAATTTGCAGTATTATTCCCCTAGTGGCGATTGCAAATTTTGTCCTACATTTTTAAAGTAATTGACTATGATGTTTCAATCTTTCTTGACACCTACATAAACTTTAATCATAAAAAAAAAAAAATACCAGCCAAATATTACTGGTACAATTAGTGAGCATATGGCAAGAGTGAAAGATATAAGATACAGCAATGTTTTTAAAATCTCCTTACATTCAGAGGTAAAAATGGTATAATTTGTTTGAAATGCATGTGGAATTAAAATTGGGGACTATATGTTGTACGAATAAAAGTATTTCTTGAAAACATAATCCAAATAAAGAGTTCATGGTAAAAAGCAAAAGTATGGAAAATACAACAAAATTGTTAAATCTACTTGCATCCGATAGAAAGAATCAACAAATTCACTAATTAGATGTAAACAAAGTAGAAATGCATATATCCATGAAAAAAAGCTATATTTCACAAAGCAAGTTAATAAGATTTTTTAATCGGCGAATGGGACTATGGTGGCGATTGATAGCCGATTTTTAATCTCCCTGTGGCGAGTGGCAACTTAATTTACACCTATAGAATGTGTCAAGAAGAACCTCCTCCAAAAAAAGACTGAATGGTTCATTCCATGCTAACTTACATTACATATAAAACAATTTACTGCAGTATTTTTAGTAATATAATACTAAAAAATATTCAAATGTAAAATTAACATGATTTGTTAATGAAGCCTATCTAAGGATCAATTTGGAGGAAAATTGCAAAAAAATAACAATTACACTTTATGTGATAAATTACATTCCTTTTTCAGTAATGTCACTTACCATAATGAACACAACTACCAGATTTTAAGATACAACACTAAAATTAGGTAATTTTAATCTAAATTGGGCATTGAACAGTTTAATTGGTAAACCAACTCAAATTCACATTTAGAATATTTTTTTTATGTGTGTGTTACATTACTAAAATTACTGAAAATAGTTCTAAATATAACGTATGCTGCCATGGAATGACCCTTATATTGAATGAATGGAAGACATTGTTAAAACTTTATTCAAGCCTGTTGGGGTTTTGCTTTTGTACATCCGTGGCTCGTGGGCTGGCGTCACATAAGTAAGGAGGTGTAGGACAATTTCATGTAATATCTAGTTACATGGTTTAATTTTTTTTTTTTTTTTTCGATGAATGACCTACAACTAAAGATGAAAATAAGGAATTTTGCTTAGTGGCCACTGGCCGGTAAGTTGATATTTTTTAATAGCCAGTTATTGGCTAATGAGAATAATTTCTTTAGTTGCCAGTAAGTACATTTATGTCATTGAATATTTAATTAGAACATATATACGAGCTTAGAATAAATAAGTAATATATAAACTAGATAAAAATATTTTAATTTGTATTGTTTGGAATAAACTTGAGATACAAATTTCCAATCTTAAGTTTGTAACTTCTTATGCTGTTAAGTTAATAGCAAAGTTCTATTAAGGCTCCTATATAACGGGCTGAATCACGACTCCATTAAGTTTCAAAACGGTTGCCTGATTTGGCGTCTTATCACGTAGATGGCGAGGCGAGTAATTTTAGTTTCTCAATCTCTCACGGGAAAATATAAGAATAAGACATTTAAATTTGTTGTACATTAAAGGCTAAAATAATAACATGTAGATATGCTTTTGTAAAATGCTATATTAGAATTAAAAAATTATTTCCATCAATTTATTTTTATTGATATGTTTCACATGCTTATTTAAGAAAGAAAATAAAAATGGAGCTAATTCTAAGTTTGATTTAATGTGAGTACACACATATATTAACATGCATTAGACCGATTTTATTCTTTATTTATTTTCACTGTGAAAAGTTTCAAGTGCTAATATTCTTTGCTATAAATTAGTGAATTAAAAAACACAGTTTTTATGAATTAGTCGCATGTAAAATAATTTCTAATTAAAAACTTAAAAAAGAAAATACAGTCGAGTCTCTATATAACGAAATCCACCATTCCAGTAAAAAATTCGTTATATAGAGAAATTCGATGTATAGATAATGATGTTAAAAATTGTATTTAATGTGTGAAATTTGAACAAATATTATTTTTAATCTTTTGAATTAAGAATTTGAAATGTTTAAAAGTATATATTAACCTAACATTTTATTTGTTAATTATTTAAGCTATTTCAATAAAGAGAACAGATATTTATTTGAAAGCTTAATGAAAATCAAATTAGGAAGACTTGCATTAATTTCAGACGAAGAAATCTGTAATTTTTTGTTGTCTTGATTTTAAAGTTGTTACGCTCTAAAAAAAAATGCTCATTTTAGCAAAGAATGAAAAATTGTAGTTAACATTTCCCATTGTTTGAAGGCCTCTCTTATGAGTCTCTCATTGATTTCTCTCTTACATGTGTATGAATCCAATTGACACTGTTTTGAGAAAGGTGTGCGGGAGGTGGAATGAATTCGTTTGATTTAAAGAACAAGAAAAGAAGTAATTTAAAAAAAAAAAAAAAAACCTCAGCACTGACGATAAATCAAAAATAAGTTATAAAAAATAGATTCCTTATGATTTCCAAGCTTTTTAAAACTGAATAACTTAAGACCAATTAATGAAAAAATTCGTTATATGGAGATAGGTATTTCGCTGTATAAGACTGTTTTTAATGTAATCATGCGAAAAGATGACCGTTCCTACTAAAAATTCGTTATATAGAGAAATTCGATGTATGGAGTTTCATTATAGAGAGACTACTGTAATTTAAAAAGGAAGTATCCTTCAGAGTTTCCAGTTTCTTTTAATTTTATCTTAACTCGTCCCCTCCTCCCCCTAAATCCCTAAAAGATTCAATCAAATGCTTAAGATTTGTAAAACATTTTATTTACTTTCTTGCTTTTTTATTACTTTATATCAATAACAAATAATCAATTATTTAAATCTCCACCTTTTGAAATTATCGATTTCGCCCCGCCTCCTCTCGAAACAAAGCATTCAAAATATAAAATAATTTCACAGTACTGTTTCATTTTTTACTTTCGTCTATCCTCAATAGAAGAAAGTATTGTAATCGAAATTTTTTCGACGGATTTACATGTTTTAGGGGTCAGATATAGGAGAAAACTGGGAAATTCGATTAGTAGCCAGTGGCCGGTAGATCCAGTTTCATTAGTGGCCACTTTTTAAAAATAGATCAAAATTTTTTTTTTTTGTTTAGCCGCTAGTGAGTTACAAAGTAACACATATTTGGTTAAAAATAAAACTGCCATTCCACTGAATGGAAAAATATGAATTGGTCATTTAATACTGCAGATAAAATTATAAGTGATAAATTATATTTAAATATATATTAATGCATTGTATAAAACAAACAAGAAAACTTTATTTTAAAATAATTTCACATCTTTCTAGGATATTTTATTCTTACTTAAAATTGGTGGTAATTATTAAGTTTGGCGTGTGTACAGATAAACATAAAAATATTCTTTGCTTTGGCTGAGATTTCAAAACTCGAGATGTCTTATTAAGGCAAAATCAGAGAGTGTCAATGTGTTGGTGAGGTGGAGGAAGTCTGTTTGGTAGCAGTAAAGTCAGATGCTAAATTTGCAGCATTACTCGCCTAAGTGGAGAGTGCTAATTTTGTCCTGTATTTTTAAAGTAATTGGCTATAATGTTTCAATCTTTCTTGACACCTACATAAACTTTAATCATAAATTAAAAAAAAAAAAATGTACCAGTCAATTATTACTGGTACAATTAGTGAGCATATGGCAAAAGTGAAAGATTTAAGATACAACAATGTCCTTAAAATCTCCTTGCATCCAGAGGTAAAAATGGTATAACTTATTTGAAATGCGTGTGGAATTAAAATTGATGATTATATTTTGTAGGAAAAAAGCTATTTCTTGAAAACATAATCCAAATAAAGAGTTCATGGTAAAAAGCCAAAATATAGAAAATACAACAAAGTTGCTAAATTTGCTTGCATCTGATAGAAAGAAAGAATTAACCAATTCACTAATTAGATGCAAACAAAGTAGAGATGCATATATTCATGAAAAAAGCTGTATTTCACAAGCCAAATAAGATTTTTTGATCGCCAATTGGCGACTAGGGTGGCGATCGATGGCCGATTTTTAATTTAAAGAATTAACCAATTCACTAATTAGATGCAAACAAAGTAGAGATGAATATATCCATGAAAAAAATCTGTATTTTACAAAGCAAATTAATAAGATTTTTCAATCGCCAAGTGGCGACTAGGGTGGCGATCGATGGCCGTTTTCTAATTTAAAGAAATAGCCAATTCACTAATTAGATGCAAACAAAGTAGAGATGAATATATCCATGAAAAAAATCTGTATTTTACAAAGCAAATTAATAAGATTTTTCAATCGCCAAGTGGCGACTAGGGTGGCGATCGATGGCCGTTTTCTAATTTAAAGAATTAGCCAATTCACTAATTAGATGCAAACAAAGTAGTCATGCATATATCCATGAAAGAAGTTGTATATCACAAATTAAATTAATAAGATTTTTTAATCGCCAAGTGGCGACTAGGGTGGCGATCGATGGCTGATTTTTAATCGCCACTTTTACAACATTAGTCGGCGAGTGGCGACCGTTAATTTACACCTATAGGGTCAGAGATTCCAAAAAACATGCTTTTACAAAATGTCTGTCTGTCTGTATGTTGCCATTCTACCATCAAAAAGTGTATGAAGTTATGCATAGCATTGAACCAAATTTTTTGTGAATGTTTCTGGTAATGGCAAGCAGGTCCTCCTTCAATTTTGAAATATTCCGCCAGAAGGGGGGGGGGAGCTGCAATCGCGATTTTTGTGCCATTTTCAATATTGTACGGACCAAAAGTATATGAAATTATGCATCGAATTGAACAAAATTTTCTGTGCAAGTGTATGGCTATGGCTAGTTGGATCGCCCTGAATCTGAAAAAAATCCACCGGAAGGAAGCGCTGCAATAGCGAATTTTTTATGCCTTTTTCAATATTGCATCACTTAAAAGTGTATGAAGTTAGTTCTAGAACTGAACTAAATTTTTTGTATATGATTATTTTTTGGTAAGGCAAGTAAGTCCTCCCTGAATAATAATAATAAAAAACAAATCTGCCTATCATTCTATTGTCCATCAGTTCGTGCAGAGACAGAAATTTGTTTTTAATCAGATTAATTGATTGAAGCAGTAATTTAAGATGAAAATCAAAGTTGATATGGTATTGAATTAAAATTATTAAAGCATTAAAATGAGTAACTATTTTTTTTTTAAATATTAAAATGTACATATGAGATAGAAGAAAGTTTTGGGATTGGCACACCCAACTAGTTTTTCTGTTCTATTTGGAGTTGTATAGTACAGTAGAAGATCTTTATAATGCAATTCCATATAACGCAATTCTCCATATAACGCACAACTTTTCAGATGTAAACAATGAATTTTGCACCTGAATTTCAAGACTGTAAAAAACTGCTACTGTCTGAAAACTAACTTTAATGCATTAGTACAATTTTACCTCCTTAATTTAGAACTTTCAAAAGAAAAAAATTATTATTACAATAAATGTTTTTGAAAATGAGCAACATAATGAATAAATTGGGTCCAGGTGTATCTGGACCATTTTTAAAACGTATATTTAACAAAATGTTGAATGATCGCAATAATAGAAAAATTTATAATCTGGATAAGGAATGCAGTATAAAGGTAATTCTAATGTATTTTGATGTCTTTCAGACATATTTGTCTATATTTATGAGGTAAATTTGATAATGCGTGATATGTGATCCATATAATGCAAAATTCTATATAACGCACAACCTTGCGTTTTTAGGTTTGCGTTACATAGATCTTCTACTGTAATTGTAGAAAAATAAGTTGTTAGATCAAACGCCCCTTCTCCACGCCAAAATAAATAAATAAAATAAAATAACAATAATAATAAAACATGACACCTCCGCCATTTTTAGCTTAAAAATTAAAAATCTTTTAAATTTATAATTTTTTCTAATGCTTTTATTTTTTTAAACAGTAAATTTATAATTATAAAATCCCACCTTTCTCTGAATTTCAGATTTTTTCTTTTTAACTCTCCCTCCCTTCTTTTCCTCCGCAAAAGCATAATATCTTTTTCAATTTCGATTAAAAATATCTCTATTCTTTATTTTAAGTTTCAATCAAATGCTTAAGATTTGTAAAAAAAATTTTTAACTATCCTGCTTATTCATTACTTTATTGCAACAATAAATAATCAAATATTTAACTCTCCACCTTTTGAAATAAGTTTTCATTCCCTCCCCCCAAACTGAGCATTCAAAATATAAAATAATTGAACAATACTTTTTCATTTTTATTTTTCTATTCTATTTGGAATTATATTGTAATTGTAAATAAATAATAATTTGTTGAGTCAAACACCTCCCAAACCCACGCTAAAAAAATAAATAATATATGCCACATCCCTCATTTTTATCTTAAAAAATTTAAAATCTTTAAAACTTATAATTATAAAATCCCACCTCCCTCTGAACTTTTGACTTTTTCTTTAACTATGTTCCCCCCCCCCCCTCCTTTTCTCACGCCGCAAAAGTATAATATCTTTTTCAATTTCGATTTAAAATATCTCTATTCTTTACTTCTTAAATATTAAATGAATCCAACCATTTTAAATCAATGCCTCAGACTCTAAAATAAAAAATAAATGAATAAGGCGAAAGTTGCATAAATGAGGGAACGGAGAATTCTTGTCTTTTCTCACCCGTCTGGTATAAAACACGACATCAGCTTCAAAGAACCGGTTTGTTGTATACAAGTGATTAGGTTGGCGGGATATTTGGCGAAGTTCTCCAATCCAGATCTATTCTTTTAAGTATTTATACAAAAATTATTCCCCTTTTTTCTATTTATATGGAATCTAAATACTCTAAACCCATTCCTGAACAGGTCAGAATACTTTTCTGCTAAACAACCATCCATTTTCAATGATTTTGTAGTTTTAAAGTCATTCAAACGTTTCTCGCCCCATAGGAATCAATGGGACACAAGATGCTTGATGATTCAGCCTGAGTTATAGAGGAGCCCTAAGTTATATGTAACATGCATATGTAGTTAGCTACATAACTCCAACTATGCTTAAGCATTTTTGTAGTGCAATAAATAAACCCCTACCCTCTTTTTATGATTATTTGTGCAGAATTAAGATGTGACAAAAAAAAAAAATGTTTATTCAAGGACTAGCACATTTGATTCAAAATATAAAACTGAAATTCACAACAGATTTTCTAAAAAATAAAGGGGGGAGGTCTCTCCTGAAACTAATATTATGTTTTCTCCACAATCCTTTGACATAATGTGAATTTTTTCCCTTTTTTGCAATCTTTTGACAAAATTTGCATTCGCTTTCACAACTTTTTAACGAAAATCGCATTTGTTATCACAATTTTTTTTTTTTTTACGGTATTTCCCATTCATTAGTGCGATTTTTTTTATGGCATTAGCTTTTTTTCACACGTTTCTTTGATAAAATTTGCGTTCGGCTTTATGTTTCTTGACGAAAATCGCATTTGTTATGATTTTTTGATGATAATTGCGATATTTTTATGGTTTTCACATTCGTTATCACGATTTTTGACGATATTCATGTTTGATACAGTTTTTTTATGGTATTCACTTCTTTTTGCACGTTTCTTTGATACAATTAACGTTTTTTGCATTCGATTTCATGCTTTTTGGCAAAATTCGTGTTTTCATTAATTTTATGACAAAATTTGCGTTTTTTTTTTTTTTTTTTTTTACGATATTTGCGTTTTTTTGCAATTTAGTGACGATAAGTACATTTTTTGCGATTTTCTAACAATATTTCTGGTTTTTCACTATTCTTTGACGATGTTTGCGTACTTTTCTCGATTCTTTGATGATATTTGTGTTCTCTTTGCTATTTTTTGACGATGTGTTTTTGCAATACTTACACGAGATTCGTGTTTTTCTGCGATTTTTTTTTCACGAAATTTGGAGGTTTTTCGGTGATTCTTTGACAAAATACTTTTTGGAAAATCCTGCATTTGGCCGTTACTTTCTACATTTTTAGTCGCCAGTTTTTCACATTTAGTCGCCGAGTGGCGACAGGCGAGTGCTTATTTTCATCTTTACCTACAATGCCAATGACTCACTGCCACAGATCTGGTTTATGCTTTATGCTATCTTGAATCGCTTTGAATCTTTTATAGAAAATTATGTTGAACTGAAGCGATTTCAGGTAGAAAAAGATTTGTATTTAGGCAGATAAGTTTTCTCATACGCATCTCGAAATTAAACCTAACACATGGCTCCTTCTTATGAGAGACTAGTAAGACTGATGGATTTGCTCCAGATTTGTTACACTGTATTTTATTATATAGAGATGGCTTATGTGTTTTACATTTAAATTTTTATAAATATTTGATTTTTTTTTCTTCTTTTTTTTAAAAAATTTCAAATAGAATACTCATTACATGGACTCCCCACCTTTTATATGATCCATCCCCCCCCCCCCCCCAAAAAAAAAGGCAAAAATGTAGATTTTTCTGCTTAACCCTTTATCTACCAATGGTACCATAAAAATTACTTAATATAAAATTCTTTTAATACGTCAATTAGTCAATTAATTAATCCTAATGTACGTCAATTAATTAATCCTAATGTACGTCAATTAATTAATCCTTCAATACTTCAAAAATTTATTAAATGATTATGTTAATCTTTTAATTTAGTTTAAACAATTTCTGTAAAATACTTTAGAATGTAAAATTTTCATGAATTCATAATGTGGTAGGTAAAAAATTAAAATATGATGACATCTCTATTATGATCTGGCAAAGTTACATAGAATCTAATGATTATAAATATGTAAAAATGTGCCCTTTCCGGCACAGGCAAAATCTATTAATAAAATGAGAAGTTATCGACTGACACCAGATTTTACAAACGAATTTTTTAGATAACTTTAATTCCTTAATTTAAGCTTTTATAATAAGTAAAATTTTATTAAAATATTATTGGTGCCGTTTGCAAGTTTGGAATTAAAATTAGGTATCCCAGACAGGGCACAGTGTGCCGGAAAGGGTTAAATGTATCCTAATTAGTTTTTTAATTCATTATCGTTAGAAAGTAATTCTAAATTTTGTTTGTCAGGATTGCTGTACCCTCAAAAGTTAAGCAATTAAGAAACTGGCCAGTTAAATTACAAAACTTTTTTTTTTTTTTAATGTAAGAAAGTATGCAAATTTAATTAAATTTCATGGAATAAATAAATGAAAACCCATTCCACTAGCTGGGTTCAGGCTGATTTTCATTGACAGCATTCGGGATGAGCCTTACTTTTTCCCTGAAGGATCAGGCTGGGCAGTGCCTAACTTATTTTTTGTGTACAAAGCCTGGACTCATTTCATTCTACTAAGTATTCTCTGACCAAAATATTCAGCTTCAATTAAATCATCCTGTATGAAAACCTTTTTATCAGCATGGCAAAGTCTGTTCAAAAATCAGTAAAATTTTGCTTGGTTCAAAAGTTTTTGCAGAAAAAGCTTATACTTTTAAATTGCCATTATTCTACAATTAAACATTAAAATTTATTCTTTTCAAAGAATCTTGGATTTCTAAGCTTATTAAAATTGAATTAAATGCATGAAAGAACCTGCTTGTGACAAAATCTTATTTTAAACTGAAAACTAAAAATTTTTTAAAAACTTCATCCATGCAAAATGAATACAATTGTCCCGCATTAGTCATGCCCTGAGTATATAAGTGTTAAGTCAGTTGCATATTTTGATCATTTTTCAGTTTGTATTCTCCATTATTGTCTCAAAATAGAAAAGTAAAGCCGAAGCAGTATAATTCAGTTTTCATAGGATGATATGAAAGAATTTTCGTGTTTAATGAATCTTATAAAAAAGAAACATTTTGTTCATTCCAATGTATGCAATTCAGATGTAGCGTCTTACTTTGGATGTCTCGCTGAAGTAAGACAAAGTAATGTAAAAGGACATGATATGACTAAACATTCAGACAACTTGGGCATAAATATTTATAGTAAATTTTCATTAACCTTTTCATTTTCACTCCATCATTCTATCGTTCTCGCATCCATCGTTTTCCCGCATTGATTGTTTTATTTCTACGGTCCCTGTACAAATTATACTTAAATAATGTAAACGAAACCTGTAAGCATCGTTCTTCAAAAATCATTTTCCCGTGTGTATCGTTGTAAAAAAAAATTTCCTCACCAAAATGAAATTGAAAGTCATGAGAATCCATATGACATACAAACTAGAATTGCTTCTTTTATTCCAAGATAGCTCATTAATGCTGTTTGTGTTAATGATGGCGACAATAATGCAGATGAAGAGTAGTTGTATATAAATACAGTAGTACTTGTATATATAAATTAGAATTTGTTAGTGTACTGTATCCATTGCATGCATTAGTTATGCATAAAAATTGTGCTTTGAAGTTAATTCGCATTCATCATTTACCCGCACCCTTTGAAAAACGATGGATCAAGGTTCTACTGTATTTACCTTTTTCCAGGGTTGGCAAATTTTTGCCAAAGTAGAGAAAACCACCCCAGCAAAAATACTTTTTGCCACTGGCAAAAATTAATATTTTAAAACAGGGTTTTAAAGATTTTATTTTAATTGCATGAGGCAAGAACTAAGAGATACTGATAAACTTATAACATGGATACTCTGGTCATTGGTTAAATCTTCTAAATGAAGATATATCTCCACAAACAATTACAAAACATGCCACTGAAATGCAAAATTTCTTTTGTGATCGCCATGCTCCACATACTTACAAGAAAGGTCTCCATACTGGGTGTACTTGGAATATTTTGAAATATATATATATATATATGTACTAATTAAACTACTCATGTATGTAATGAAGGATCAGTCAAATTTAGCGGCAGAATTACAGTAGAAAGTCTGAGAAAAAATGAAATATTTTTGAATATTTGGCGTGGAAAAATGAATGCATCAAAGGATTTAGCGAGTAGTACTTTTCTTTGTCAAAGGCAAATGATTTTTAATGTAACTGAAAATTGTTTGTTAATGAATTTTTGTAATGTTTGTAAATGGTATTTAGTAAATTTAAACTTAAACAATGAGAGATTTTGATTCGTATATTATATTAAACCTATACGTTGCTTGTTGTTCAAGTTGTTTAATTTATCACCAAAAAAAATCGGGGTAGATAAGTTTTTGCCATAGATGGAAAAAACCTAGTTAAAACTGCCCCGGCAAAAATGTTTTTGACAAAGTGGTGGCAAAATAGTCTGTCCATTAAAATTTTTCCCCCCAAAAAAGAAAGAAAAAAATATCTTAATACTTTATTAAAAAATCAGTATTCTAAATTTCTTTTTGAACCTTTATGCAAAATAAGTATAATCATGCATTTTATAAAATATAATGAATCTGTTTTTGGTGTGTAAGCATAACAGAGAATTTTTTCAATATATAATTTTCCATTTTATTTAAATATATTTTTAATCTGTAACAGACTAGTTTCATCAGATAAATAATTATAAATTAGTATCAAAGACTTAAATGTTTATATATTTTTAAGACTCATATAAAACAAAAGTAGCAAAGTTATATAAAACATTTGATAAATGAAAAATATATATATGTTTGACAAAATGATTTACTTAAGAAAAAAAATTAGATATCAGATTTTTAAATTGGTTCTTAAATTCCTAACTATTGGACTGAATTCTACCTATAAAGATTTAAAATATGTAAAATTATTTAATTATTAAATTAAATAAAAATATTAAATGATATGTTATTAAATTTAATTGCTTATACCATTATTATCCTTATTAGCTTATAAACTTTATTACACATTAGAGACAAAAAAGAATTTGTCATTTTTGCTGCTTTTTTCCATTTTTCCCCCTGTTTTTTTTCCAGTTTTTGCCACTGTCCTGGCAAAAATGCCAACCCTGCTTTTTTCAAACACATAATAAAAAAACACAATAAAAGTTGTACAATTTTCGAAATTGGCATGTTGTTGGGTATGTTGGTATATGTCCAGTATGATTATAAGCAAGAAAAGGTTTTTTTTCCCTAAATATTAAGCATTTCTTGGAGAAAAGGTAAGTAGAAGTTTTATATTTCTTCGTTATGCTGTCATCTTGTATGCTGCTTCACAATTTCTCTTAAGGTAAATATAATGAATTTTAACCAAAGGATGACAAAAAAATATATATGTGACATCCATTTGTGAACTATTTTTTCAATACATTCTTTCTGTTTCTTATGCTTTGTTTCCAAATAATCATTTGTAGCTCTTTAGGCTTAGTTATGAAAATTTTTGAAAATATAGATATTAAATGTTTTAAAAAAGATATTTCTGATTAAGAACTTTATTTAATTTTTTTTTAATAGTTTATGGTTGTGATTTTTTTTCTTTTTATCTATTTTAATCTCTGAATCATTATCATTAATTTTTTTTTTTTTTTACTATTTGCTTTTTATGAATCCTCTATTCCTTCTTCAGGTCTACGCAGATAGCACTAACTCCTTGCGCTATCTTTGATCTTTCGTTTCGGCGCTTTGATTTTAAAATAAACTTTCAGTGCACTGAATCCAAAATTCAAGAAAGAAATCGAAGGCGGAGTCTGTTGACAGCTTTACAACTGTAGATGTGGGGAGATAAAAGTTCCCCTTCCTTTGTAAATTTGGGAGGGTCAGCCCCTCAAAAATCATTTAAAAAGATTTTACCCTTGTTTCGTTCGGTCAGCAAAGAGTGATTGATTGCTCTTTTAGTGTAATAAAAACTAGTGCTGTTCGCTCCGAGCCTTCAACTGGAAACCTTTGGTATTTTGTTTGGAAAACACCAGTTTGTCTTTTATAATGTGACCAATTTTTATCAAAAATTGATCAAATTGATTTTTATTAAAAAATAGTCATAATTTTATTCTTTTTTTTTATTTTTTTTTAATTCTTTTTTTTTATTATCTACTTTAAAAAATTTCATATTTAAACCTAATGTGACTACTAATGAGACCACTTGACAACATTTGCTACTTGGTTAAAATCTGTTTTGTGTGTGTGTGGGGGGGGGGGGGGAACTGCATGCAAACACCTAAGCTGTTCCAAAATGAAATAATTCATACCTAATTGAAATAATTTATGGATTAATGCACCTATATTTTAGTATGGTGCAATATTACACCTTAAAGAATTAGAAGAATGCCTTTAATGTACACAAAAGACTGAAAAGTGTCTGTTTGCTGCTTGCCCTGTCCGTTTTTAAAACTTGAAAAAGGTTCTGATATACCACATATTTTCTGGAAAGATTTAAGAGATAGATTGAATGAAAAGCAGCAAAAAATCTGATTTTCAGTTCAAATATTTTATAGTAATGAACTTTTAAAAGTTTATGATTAACAAGAAAAATGCTGATATCAGACAGGATTTAAAATTTTTATGCTGGTCGAGGAAAATTTTGAAAAACATTGATAGAATTTTTCAGTCCTGAAAGTTTTAGGGAACTTGAATGTTCCAATGATAAAAAGTTAAAAAAAAAAATAATAAAGGTATGTCTGTTCATAATTAATTAAAAACAATTGCAAAAAATATAGACAATGCAATTAAATAGTTAAAAAAGCATTAAAAAAATTAACTAAATGTTTCGAACTTGCTTAAAGTTCATCAGTGATATAAATATAAACAGAACTGTGAGCGATAACATAATTCAACTTGTAGTTGAGAGCATGCTTAATTTTGTGTTTATTTGTATTACTGAAGATGAGTTTTAAATAAGTTTGAAACTCTTAATGTATTTTTTTTTTTTTTTTTTGTGTATTTTTTAACTATTTAATTGTATTTTTGATTCTGATACTTACATAAAAAATAGGCCTAACTGATACTCTTTAATTGCAGGGGTCAGTGAAAACCAATGATCTCTGAAATAAAGCCATAAGATATTTTCTAACAATCTCATACTTTAATTCTGAAATACAGTAGACTCCTAAAAATAAGTCTGCAACCCTAAAATCCACATGTAATTTACAGATGTAAACAATGAAACTTTCAGTTCAGATGCAGAGAAAAAATTCGACTTATTTTTATAATAATTCTATATGTATTTAATCTGTAATTTTCGTTAATATTACTGAAATCATGCTTTTTCATAAAAGAATAAATTTATTTCTGAAAAAAAAAAAATTCAAGATATTGCTGATAATCACAATCTTTTTGCCAAATGTACTTATGCATTAATCAAGCTTTTTTATTAGGTCTGGCTAAACATGAAATAAAACTTTCTTAGTTTATGATTTTTTTATGTGAATTAGTAGTGTATCTTTATGAAGTAAGTTTCATTGAATAACTTAGGAAAAGTACATTTCATCTTCATAACGGACATTTATTTATATGTTATTGATTATTTACTTTGTTTTAATCATTTTAAAAATGATCAAAATTTTTATTATTTTAGTTTATTACTTATTTCAATATTTTACTATATGGTAAGCATTCATAATAATCTCCATTGCATTATTAATTACATTGAAATTACTGTTTTAAAAATACAACAATAATCAAAGCAATGACCAGAAATCTGCAAAATTCTAAATCCACACAACCTCTGTTCCCAAGCTGTGCAGATTTGAGGGAGTGAACTGTATTTCATTATATATAGTTATTATGCATCTTTTATCATTATAAAATCAATTTTTTTAAAAAAAAAATCAGTGTTGTGCTTATTTTTGTACACAATGAATGCACAAAAAGAAGTAACCAAATAGTACTGCTACTTTCTCTTACTATCAACTGTTTGTGATCCCCTCCTCCATTTACAAACATTAGATGGGATATTTCCCTTCACTTAAAAAAAAATTGTTTTAAACCTTGTTTACTATTAAAAAATAGTGATATCCTGAGGGCTACAATTTGACACTCCTGTTCAGTATAGCAATTTTTTAAAGCAAAAATCTTTTATCTCAAATTTATAAATTACATATTGTATTATAGTCCTTTTAAATGACAGAGACGAGTGACCTTGACAATCTGACGCTGTGTTTCCGTGAAACAAAAAAAAATTATATGCGATTTTCACCTCACCTGGTGAAGGTGAGGGGTTAAGCTAGTCAAGGTCAGTCACCTCCGTTATTTAAAAGGACTATAGTATCTCAAACACATATTGTTAGTACACAACAGTGTTTCAAGAGATAAAATTTTAATCTACTACAGTCACCATACTGCCAATCATTAGTCTACTAAGGAAAAAGAAAAAAACTGATTGCCAGTACAAGATTTGTAACTGGGAGAGATACAGAATGTTATGTTACAATAATAACACATTATTAAGGTTTAGAAATGCTACACATAACTTATATTTGTTTTTTAACATTTCAGTGTGTTATAAAAAGTCAAGATAACAAGTATGCAAGGTAAAGGTGCTCATATTCGCAAGGGTTCAAGTTTATTTACAAAGTTCATAAAGGGTCAAGTTTAAAAGGGTTTTCAACTAAAGATCAAGATCACGAGTTTTAAGTATGAAACTGTTTTTACTGTTCAAGTAATGCTGAATCCCTGAATGAACAAGGTTCAAAGGGTTCAAGGTCAACTTTCAAAGACAAAAAGGTAATAGGGTTGAGGGTTCAAAACATAACAGGGAGCATTTTATAAAACAAAATTATTAAATTATAACACAGAAAAATATAACATTGTTGTATCTTATTTTATATGTTATTATTATAATTCCTATTTGAGAACTAAACTGTTCCCCTGTTTGTTATGTAAATGAATAGAATTTATTAAGTATTTGTTTACAGTACTGTGAATTTTAAGTTTTCTGGCTTCAGATTGTCTTAAGTATCAATGTTACAAAGTTGGGATGCTTGAGCAAGCTTGAATTTGTGACAACAGGGTTTAATGTTTTGTATGAACAGGGATGAGATTCATCCGCGGTTTTCAGCTTTTTTGTCATTTTTCAATTTCCGCTTTTTTCAGATTTTCCGATTTTCTCGAAATGTTCGCTTTTTTACCTTTTTATTTTCTGAGTTTTCAAGAATTTATTTCGTGCAGACTTCCGTTTTTTATTCGTTTAAATAAAAAAATAATTTTAATCCACATCAAAATATGCCTCTCTTTCAACACTTCAACTATGAGAGGTCCTTTATCGCATACGGTGGTTATCTTATTTCATCGCGATCGCCGAATGCTCATTGAAAAACATAACGGCATTGTCTTAAAACAGAAGACTTCAACATGGGCGATTGTGTTCCATGTATACCTCGGATTTCTGGATTTTTCAGAGTTTATGAGATTATTATATTTAGTAGAAGATTCGAATTTTAAAATATCACGAATTTTGACACATGGTCGGCAAAAAAAATCAATTTGTCGATTGTTCGCAGAAAGAATTTGACAACTTCGTCGAACGATTGCAAAAAAAAAAAAGCAGAAATTTCACAAAGGATTGTGGGAAAAAAAATTCTTTAAATCTTAAATGTGATTTTTGTCCAAAAATTGCAGGAAAACGGATATTTTGACACAAGATCACGGGTAAAATGGAAATATCATCAAAGAGTCATGGAAAAACGTAAATTTGTTAATGGGTCATGCAAAAAAAATCCCACAAATTTAATTAAAGAAACGCACAAAAAACTAATTTCTTTTTAGAATCGCGGGGTAAAAATGCAAATTTCGTAATAAAAATATTTAAATTTCCTCAAAAAATGTGAAAAACAATGAATTTCGTCAAAAAACGATCAAATTAGTAAAAAATTGTGGAAAATTGATCAATTTCGTCACAAAAATCTCGGGAAAATGATCAATTTTGTCTAAAAATATCGCAAAAAAACAATCAATTTTGTCTTTAAAAATCTCGAAAAAAAGATCAATTTTGTCGAAAAATTGCAAAAAAACGATCTATTTCGTCAAAAATCGCGAAAAAGCTATCTATTTCGTCAAAAAAAATTGCGATAAAACGACTAATTTCGTCAAATAAACTGCAAATTTCGTCATAAAAGCGTGGGAAAATGGCTAATTTCATGAAAAAACTTCAAATTTCTTTTTAAAAAATCTCGTAAAAACAGTAACTTTCATCAAATAAATGTGAAAAAACGGCCAATTTCGTAAAAAGATCGTGAAAAAACGACCGATTTCGTTAAAAGATCGTGGAAAAGCGGCAAATTCCGTCAAAAGATTGCAAAAAAAAAAAAGTTATTTCTGGATTGGAATTTTCTGTTCCAAAAACTTTTTTGCTGCTTTAAAAACTAATTTTGTTGTCACTTTTTTTTCTGCTCCAAATCTTTTTGATTGAATGGGACCTTTGAAATTGGTACATTTTGCATATGATAATTTTTTGGGTTTTCTACTTTGTATCACTTAATTTTCAGGATTTTTCACTCGATTCACAATCACCCCTGATATTAGTAAAATAAATTTTCATTATTGTAATCAAATACTTTCTGCCTATTTCATGTTAATAATTCCTATTTTATTTATGCAAAGCTAAATTGTATGTAATTTATATTTATTAATAGCAATTGTATTTGTTGCGATTGAAATTCCTGTCATTGCTCAAACATTGTTCGCGCAGTTTTCAGCTTTTTTGCTTTTTGTTAATCTCATCCCTGTATGAATTAAAATGTTCGTTAATTATGCCAACTTGATTTTTATGTGGAATTAAATATCAACCCTATATGATTTATCACATTTTCTTTTAGTGTATCATATTTTTTTTCTATTATCAGGGGTGTAATGGAGGATATACGAGGGTATATGCCATATATCTTCTGGATTTTTTAAAGGAACACAATATATCCTCTGTTTCTCAAGAAAGCTATAGAATATAAACTCTGGTTATACACTCTGCCTTATGAGTATACCTTCTTTTTTAACAACTGTATCACTGTTTATTATGTAGATCATACATTGATTTTATTTTTTCAATATTAATAAAAAATCCGTAATTTGCCGTAAATTAAGGTTACTTGGACTTGCAAAAAAATAATGAAATCCTAATTCCACTGTACTTAGTATAGATATGATTTACAGGTTCAATTCTCACAACACATTAAAAACAAGATAAATGTAAAATATTTGTTGTGAGTCTAAGTAACTCTCAATTTATAGTGTATCTGTTTTATAAAACCTTTAAAAAAATGGTATTCAATAAATCTGGCTGCAAAAATTTCAGTATTAGACAGGAAAAACTAAACTCTTACCATATCAAGAATCCATTAAAAAATGTTTCATCAGGAATTGAATATTAATATTCAAGTCAGGAAATTTCATTTTCCTATTTTATTAGCAACACTGTTGTTATTTCTCATCTGTGAAAATGTTTTGATTAACTAATTAATTTTAGCCCCCCCCCCTTTTTTTTCCATAATATTACCATATTTTCGGATGTATAGTCTGCGGGTTATACAAAATTTTTTTTTTTTTTTTAATTAGAAATCCTGATGTTTTTTATAAGATTTTTAAACCTAAAAAAATGTGAAAAAAAAAAACATTGAAATTTGTAAATTCTTTTCGCTATGCTGCAAAATATAGAGTTCTCTCATGTTTGTAAAGGTTTTTTTTTTTTTTTTACTGCTTAAATATAGTTTTTTCTGGGTTTGGAAGAACTGTCGCAACTATCGCCAAGTATTGCACTAACCGGCAGCGAGAAATAATGATGCTCGAACACAGTGTGCTCGTTTTTTGAGAGGGTGAAAACAACAATATAACATGTTACTTATTTTAAACTTACTTTTTGCTGAATAAGTCGTTTTAACGTTAACTGTAATCAGTTTTTTTAGTAGAGATGTCATTTGTTGAGGAACGATTCAAAAGGAGCGATTCCGGCAGTGGAACTAAAGGAATTATTCCAGTCTGTAAAAAAAGAAGCCGTTCTTTTCAGAACAATTCCGAAAAGGAATGATATCACCTTTTTTAGAAAGGTACCCTAAAGGTTCGAATCTTCGGATTCAGTCAAAACTCCGAAAAGGGCAAAATTCTTGGACTCATTCCAAAATGAAACAACTCCGAAAAGGTTCAATTCCTCAGACTCATTCCAAAAAGGAGCAATTCCTCTGACTCGTTCCGTAATGAAACTACTCTGAAAAGGAAGGATGTCCCGGAATCGTTCCGAAAAAGAGCGACTCCTCTGAGTCATTCCAAAATTACATAAATCACACACTTTTTTTTTTTAATTCTTTGCAACAGGGCTGGGTAGATAATTTTTTTGAGAAAAAAAATTTAAATTATCTTAAACTCAGAATTATCAAGGTAAGAAAGGTTCCAGATTTTGGGTTTTGTACTCTACAAACACAAAGGGGTGCTGCGGCACCGATTCGCTAGCAAACTAATTTCCGATATTTTATTCATAGATTTTTTTTAAGGTCTCACGTATAAGTCGCCCCCCCCCCCCCCCCCCCACTTTAAAATTCTTTTTTTGTCTAAAATTTCTCGACTTATACGCCCGTATATACTTTAATGGATTCTAACTTCAAACCCTGATCGAAATATACGTTCGTAAATGGTGTATAGCCCGCGGATTATACACCGATGCATCTCTGCGGCTTATACACAAACTTTTTTTACTGCACTGCCCAATTCAGGAGTGCAGGCTATACACCCAAAAATACGGTAATAAGTTTTTAAAAGAAATAAGCACATTATTTTATCTTGCCAATTTTGGTTTTGTTACCCACTATATGTTTTAATAGGATAGTGTAACTCAAACACAAAGGTTAAAAAATTGCTTTAAAAATTGTTGAATATTGAATAATATCATGGACTGTAAAAAACCCACTTTAGCATGGGTTATTTAGAGTAAGTTTTATTCCAATAAACCCACCCATGTTTTTTTTTTTTTTTTTTTTTTTTTTTTTGGGGGGGGGGGGGGGGGAGTAGGTAAGTCTTTTGCAACTTTGCATTCTACTCATCTTTGAGAATTTTAAATGATTTATTAGGATAACCTAACCGTGACCAGCTTAATTCAATTAACTATACTGTCAGATACCCTGTGGCAGAATTTTTTAACTGTGTCTGCGACAAGCCTCATTAATATCAAATTCTGTCTGCAACCACAACGCAATATTTTCTTCTAACTGTATACACATTTACACATCATATGTTTAAGAAAAAGAAAAGACACTGTAAATTGAATATATCGCAAATCAGGTATTCTGTATATTTTATGTATAATATTCTTAACTACTTCATAAATGCATATAAAAAAAGGTCAAAAACAAAAATTAATAAATCAGCATTGGAAAAATTGTCAAGCTTATTTACTGCAATATATAATAAATAAATTGTCCCAAAATTCTGTTTAGACATTTGATAATTGAGTATGAAGTTAAATTGCTACTATAATTAGATCAAAGTATTGGGTAAGGGAGGGGGAATTGTACACATATGCTTAAATATTTCTAAAACCGTATTTTTGGGAGTATGCGCCGCACCCACCGTAAGCGCCGCACCTCCGAAAATACATTAAAAAGACAAATATTCGTCAGAAGCACCGCACTAACGTAAGCGCCGCCCTTACGAAAATATATCAAAATGTTAAAAACTGCTTTATATTCCGTGTTGCGGCGATTTTTTTTACATTTGTGAAATGAATCCAATTTCAAACTGTTTTTACAATATAGTATATTTCGTATATTTTTTACGATAAAATTGAATTTAAATTCGTGCAACCATTTTTTTTTTTTTTTTGAGAATTTTTTAATACGATTTTTATAGTTTTTCTTCCATTTCACAGAGATTTTCCGAAATTCGAAACACAAATCCAATAATAAATCTAGAACAGTAATGTTCTCTGCAATTTTCGATTTTTTTTCGATTTAATTTTAGCTTTATTGATTACGTTTTAATTCCCCCCACCACCACCAAATAATAATAATAAAAAATATTTCACAATTTGCAGTGATTTTTTATATTTATGAAATGCGTTAATACTAATTATAAAAATTACTATTACTACAACTATATTATTATCTTATCCCAATATAGCAAATTTTGTCCTTTTTTCAAAAGTTTCTCACATTCATCAGCGATTTTAGACGTGTTTCGTGGTAATTTGTAATGTTTGTAAAAGGAATCCAATTTAAATTTTTTAACCTAACATTTTGTTCTGCGATTTTTGAATTTTGACACTTAAAAAAAAAAAAAAAAAAAAAAAAATTGGCGAATTTTTTTTTAATTTTAAAAATTTTTGTTGCGATTCCAGAATATTTAAATTTAAGATGTTATTTATTGAAAAAAAATAACACCCTTTTTAATTCCAAATCATTTGCGTACTTGTGCGAATTGTATTCTTTTAAATGTAAAAGGAGATCCCAATAAGTCAAAAAGTTTTGCGTTGTTGAGGAAAAAATCGAGCAGCAAATAGAAAAAATGAACTGAAAATGAATTTCTGTTCTACTTACTTTAAAAAACGAAAAAAATATTTTATTTTCGTTATGAATTGACCGATTTTGTTCAAATTTTCAGCGATTCTCAATAATAATAAATTAGTCTGTATACCAAATTTTTATTAAAATATAATAAATCTTATGAAAATTATATATATCCATGAAAAAGTTCACTCTTAGATTCACTAGATAAAAAAGTCTCATTATCATGACATGGTTGTTTATTTAGCTGCGAGAACTCGGACCTGACTGCAAAGCACACATGATTACATTTTACGGTTAGAAGTCGACGTGTTTTATGTTCGCTCGCAGGTGGCGTGTTTAATGTATAATGATTTTTCCAGTTCAACTTCAATCACACTGTAGGACAAGTACCTTTCTCAAGTAAGGTTGAGATAGTTATCTCTTGAACCATTGTAATACGCCCGTATCTTATTGTCAATAAATCGCAGAAGAAAAGGGAATAAAGGATTTCCTGGAATTCAGTTGAACTTGAGCAAAATACACGTGTGTTCGGAAACGCTGTGTAAATCAGATAAGCGTCGTTCTAATTGATAAATATTTTGCTATGCAAAAAAGAAACAGTTTAAAACAAAATATTTCGTGAAGCAAAATGGAAAATTATTTAAAACAAACTTTTTTTTCTTCACAATAATACTTTATTTTTCATTAAATTTTCATTCAAATTTTCTTTTAATGTTTGTTTGCGTTATAAAGACAGAATAACTTTAAAGAATGCAATCCTGAGGAATTTAGATAAACACTTGTCATTCTCGGGTGATTTTCCAATTGAAAATACAATCGGTATCAGTTATTTATATGAGAACATACGCATGCAATATAATGGAAAACATTAAAAAAATATATCTAGCTGGCACTTCAATATTATACTTCAATTTTGTTCATTTTATTTATATTTGCATTAACTAGCGAAGATCGATTTTTACAAAGGCCGCTTTTTACTTATTCGATTCCCTTGACAGGGATACTTTCACTTTCGAAACCGATTCCAAAAGTAAAAGTATCCAAATAAATAATTAAAAAAAAAATCCTGTAAACAAAATTGAAAAATTCTATGTAGAAATTCAAGTTTTTTCCCCCTCGATCTTTTGATGAAATACGCATTTTTCCACGGTCCTTTGAGGAAATTCTCATTTCTTTCTGTGGTCTTCTGGCAAAATTTGCCCCCCCCCTCCCCCATGATCCATTGATGAAATACTTTCTCCTCGGTCTTAAGACTTAAATACTTTCTTTTCATTGGATCCTTTAACAAATTTCATGTTTTATTTTTTTCTTTTGAGCGTTTTCAAGTTTTGGACAATTTTTTTTAAAATTTTCGTTAGTGCAGCAAAAAGTGTCCGACAGTTGCAGACAAAAGTGTCCGACAGTTGCAGACAAAAGTGTCCGAAAGTTGCGGACAAATTTTTTTAATTGATTTCATTAGTACAGACAAAAACTGCCCGCCATTCTAAGCACATGTTCTACGGAATGACAGTTGATCTTGGCGGCCGCACCGCAGAACGCAGAGCTCGTATGTTCTCGGAATGTGCAGATGAATGAATTTAGAGGCGGGAATTTGGCGTCCGGATCAGAACAGATGCGTAAGGCGGCGTGCGTACTGCCGGGGAAAAAAGTCGTCCGCAAGTTTTGGACAATTTTTTTACATTTTTCGTTAGTGCAGACAAAAAGTGCCCGACAATTGCGGACAAAAATGTCCGAAAGTTGCAGGCGAAAGTTGCGGACAAATTTTTTTAATTGATTTCATTAGTACAGACAAAAACTGTCCGCAAGAGATTTTCTGTGTCTGCGACTATGTCGCCGTGTCGCCGTGTTTCTGCCACGGGGGTCAGATATACGCTATCTAAAAGGTAACTGGCCGCTTGTGATTTTAGAAATTATGTTAAATATCTAGAAAAATACATGAGAATTTTTCTTGAAACTCCAGGTATGTAATCATAATAGCACAAGTCATATATTACCGTGAAGATTTAAAAAAAAAAAAAGAAAGAAAACTTCCATAGGGGATTGTCAATAAATAAAAAAGAACGAATATTTTTTGGATAACCCTGTCAAAACTAATGTAGCAAAAGCATTCAAGCTAGATTATTACAGGGCTCCTAGCTTCAAGGAATTTCAAAGTAGTCAGGGAAAGTCATGGAAATTTCAAAATATATCTGAAAAGTGGGAATTTACAAAGATTTTTTTAAAAAGTCATGGGAAAATCTTTGAGAGAAAATTAAAAGTGACGCGAAAGTCATCAAGTTATCTCTGGAAAAAATCTCAAAATTCATCAAAAAGTCGCAAAAAAAAAAAAAAAAATAGAAGTTTGAAGAACAACCTAAGGAAAAAAAATTAGTTTTCAGCAAGGAGTAGGAAAATAAGTATCAAATTTACTGTATTCCTGTTTGGTTAAAGACATTTTTGAAATGTGGTTAAGGAAAGTCAGAATTTTTTGAGATTTGGTCATGGAAAATCAGGGAATTTGGCCATCATGTTTTGCTGGGAACCCTGTATTATTAAGTAGCTTATTGTAATAAACTGCTTCTTTTTGTATGGATAGCATGTATACTCGTAGAAAACTAAAGTTTCTACTAAAACTGTCCTAAATTTTTTGCTTATAATTTGCAAATTTCTTAATATTGAAAAATGCTCTTTACAGTAAATATGACAAACAACATTGTACATACCCTGTAATCGTAATTAAAAGTTAATAAAGATTGTAAGAAAAATGACCAAGTTTATTAAATAATTTTTCACTGTGCATATGTGAATGCTATCAAAATTTCATTTACATATTGTGTTAGCTAGAATAACTTTTGTAAAAGTCTCAAAATCATTGCTTGAAAACTCTGAATGTGATCATTGATAAAATATGCTCAAATTCTGTTCCCAAAATGAATTTAAAAAAATGAGGGGTTGTATCCAAATATAGTAGTACATGTCATATTGTGTATTCTATATTGACAGTAATTAATGGATATGTGGATACAGACCCCTTTATCTTTTTGCTCCATTTTGGGAATAACAGATTTGGAGCTTAATCTATCCATGATCACTTTCAGAATTTTCAAGCTATGTTTTTGAAACTGTCACAAAAATTTCTCTATACATTTAGCTAAAACAATATGCAAATGAAATTTTGATAATGTTCACACATGTAAAGAGAAAAAAAATTGTTTAGTAAAGCTGTTTATTTTCATACAATTTTAAATATTTTTTTAATTCTGACTACAGAGTACTGTGTACAATGTTGTTTGTCATATTCTTTGGAAAAGAACATTATTTTATAATAACTGAAAATTATTAGCAAAAAAATTTGCAAAACTTGGGGCTATTTTTATAAAATCCTTAATTTTTCTATATGTATACATAGTTGTTGAACTAAATTTTGAGTTCAGATGTATAAAACTGCCAACCAATACTTATGAATGTTACATTTTTTATGTTCTTTCTCACAAACGATGATGTCCAGGCATTTGGTCGAAAGTAAATGCAAGTTTTTGAGTAGTTTTGAAATTTGGTACCTTTATGTTTTTTGGGTCGCTGAGCACGAATCTAGTGTTATCCAACAAAAAAAAAATCCCTGGAAACATGTTTTTTTTTGGGGGGGGGGGGGCAAAAAAAGTGCATTTTCTTTGTTTTTTCTAAATAACTTCAAAATTATGCATTGTACATAAAAGTCCTCAGTACATAAATTAAAGAGGACAAAATCTCTTACATTTTATGCATTTAAGTTTTTTTTTTCTCTGATCAATGGTTTAGCCGTGACAGTGCCGCAAAAATGAGTGTGAAAAGCAAAATATTCTGAAAAACGGTAATTATAGTACTGTACGTTGATGAAACATGAAAAAGAACCATTTTTTGCAAACTTTACATTCTACGAAAATTCAAACATTAGAAAATATTGCAAATTTCAACAAAATGATCGCAGAAAAAAAAAAAAAAATCATCAATCGTTCTCAAAAAAGAAATCTACAGTTTCGTCAAAAGATTGCAGGAGAAATGCGAATATTGTTAAACGATTGCGAAAAATTTCACAAAAGATCGTGGGGAAAATATTATTTTCGTCCAAAGGTTACGGAAAAAACTGATTTTTTGTCAAAGGATCACAAGAAATGCAAATTTCGTTACATGATCATGGGGGAAAAAAACCCATTAATTTCTTTAAAGAATTTAAAAAAAAAAAAACGTGAATTTCATCAAAAGAGCACAGAATGTTTTTCCCACGTTAATGGGAATGATCCCCTCGCATCTTCCTGAAATCGAGGGAAAACATAATCATCAAATAATCTCAAAATAAAACAGATTTCATTTAATGATCACAAAATAAACACAAATTTCGATAAAGAATCAAGGAAAAAAAAATTATTTCGTCAAAGAATTACAGAAAAAACATAAATTTCTTTTTTTTAAAATATCGCACAAAAAAATTAATTTCTATAAAGAATCACAGAGAAAAAGCACAAATTTCATTTTAAAAAAATACAAAAAAATGACTGATTTTGTCAAGAAATCATGAAAAAAAGATCAGTTTTGTCAAAATCACAAAAAATGGCAAATTTTGTGAAAAGATCGCAAACGACTAATTTTGTCAAATAATCGCAAAAAAATGGCAATTTTGTCAAAAGATTACAGAAAAAACAAAAACAATAGAAAAGTTACTGCTGGAGTAGAACTTTCTGTTCCAAAAATTGTTTTTGCTGCTTTAAAAACTAATTTTGTTGCTACTTTTTTGCTGCTCCAAATCTTTTTGAGTGAATGTAACCTTTGGAATTTGTATATATGCATCTATAATTTTTTGTGTTTTTCATCCCTAAATGTACCAGTTGTATATTTACACATGCTATATCAAGAGTAGACTCACTGCCTATTCAGAGAGCATCAAAAAAATATCTGGCTAAATGCTTAGACTGTGTTCATCTTGGCTGTTGTGCTCTCTTCTCTCTGTCTCTCTCTAAATTCCTCCTGAGTGACCCCAACACCCGTGCAAAGTCCACTTTAACATTCCAAACATGTGCTGGGGGGAGGTGGTTAAAGATTCTAAGTCTCTTTCGCGACACAATTGTGGCACGCTCCTCCTGTAATATGTATTATTGATCATTCAGGAGAAGGCACTCTTCAATAATTCATGATGTGGTTGTGGACGAGTCCATTAGCCCTCAAACAGTTATTGCAGGAGAGGTTAATTTGCAATATTTAAAGCTTTTTTGCCATTTTGGCTAATTTTTTTTCTCTTGTAGCACATCTTTTTTTCTAATTGTGTGGTTATTCCTTCTCCAACCACAATATAAACATCTGCATTAAACATTTTTAAATCTAAAGAGAGAAAAATTGCTTCAGATTGTTTCATAATACAATTTTATTTTTATTGACAATTAAATAATTATTCAAAGTAAATAATTAAATTCGCCAGTGAACTCAGTTGAATCTGTGCTGTTCGTTTACCTCAATAAATTAAAAAATACTCTGTCATTGTCACTAAAGAAAAATCGCACTTTTTACTCTATAGCATAGGTTTTCACTCATAGCAATATTAAACATGTTGAGAATAAAAATTTTATGATGTTCAAGGTATAAAATATTTTAAAACATTTTTTACAAAATGTGAAAGATTTGACAAAAACAATAAAACTGAGGGATTTTGGGGCGGTTCTCTTGGCTTTGACAGAAGTTTCTACTATTAATATGCATATTTTGTCCTTGAAATATTAAAGAAGGCTTTTGCACAGTTATATTTAAAATTTATTAAAATTTCAAAGGATTCAGACAATAAGAACTATTTATTATGTTATGCTAATGGAGCTGATGTGAAACAAGAAAAAATGAGAAGAAAAAAAAAAACTTAACTAAGTACCAGGTTACTTTACGCCACATCAGAGTTGGGCAGTATCGAAAATACTTGTATTTGAAATAAATTTTCAAAATACATTTGTATTTTAAACTGACAAAGAAAAGTATTTTGGTAATGTATTTTGACGTGAGTCACCCTTAAATATTAAATAACTTCAAATCAGTATTGAATAATTGTATGTTTTAACCAAAAAACTTTCCTGAAGATCCTAATGCAGAGAATCGCGCTTCTTTCAGCAGTGTACATTCTCAATTTTGTATGAATTTAAATTTTTCTAATGAAAATCTATCCAAACAAAATCAGTCAGTGGCCACGTTAAAGGTGCTTCCAATCTATATTGGTTTTATGTTTGTAAACAATATTATATTTTTCAGATTACATCATTTAAAATGATTTTTAATTCTAAAATAGCAAAATAACATTTCCTTTCAATTAAATATATACATATATACCTTTGAATATTATAAAGAGAAAGAAAATTTTCAAAAAAATTGTCATATTAAAAACTATCTGTGTTTTGACAGCTGTTGATGGCTTTGAAAACTGAAAAATCTCTCAGTTAAGAGGAAATGAATGGCAACCCAATTACAGAACACCACCACTGGTCATTTAATCATATGTCGATATTTTTAAAATAAAGGAGATTAGTGTATTTTTAGAGCCTGCAGTGTCATACAGGTATTGGAAGGGTTGCTCATGGGGTACAAACCCCCTAAGTATAATAAATTTACAGTCGCATTATTCAAATTATTTCATTATTCAAAATCATTCTTTCCTTTGAATGAATGGTTCTTCCTTTCAGCGGCATATCAGATTGTTGTATTGATTTGTAAATAACCAACAATAGTTGATTATTTACAAATAGCAGTTCTTTGTGAAAACAACTGTTTAGTTATAATAAATTAATAAATGAGAGAATTATGCTGTTTATTGATAGAAGAAAATACAGGTACCTGATGAGGCAAGCTCACAGAGCAATATTGAGAGGGGTACTAGGTGATTTGAATTGACCTAAAGCAACACTTGTTCCCCTTACCTGTTCTCCCTTCTTCAAAATGGACTTTACTTTGGAGAGGGAAGAATCAACCACCATCCCCTGGCCTACAGTCAATATGTTAAAGCATCCTAAACATCACATGCTTAAATGCATTCCACTTGTAACTAGAATTCTTTCACAGATGTTAAAAAGTTACCACAAAATACAAATTTTAAGAAACTCATTAAAATTCCTAAAAAAATGCAAATTTTGTCAAGAGACCACGAAAGAAAAATGTAAGTTTTGTCAAAAAAAACTAATTTTATCTAAAGATCACAAAAAAGTACGAATTTAGTCAAAAAAATCATAGAGGGGGGGGGGGGACGAAACTCATAATTAACCCTGGAATTTTCCTATTTTTATCTTCTACAAAACAAAAAGTAGGGTAGACTTCTGTTTTATTATGCACTTTTCATTTATCAAGGATAAGCTTGTCTTAGCAGACCTCCTGTTATTTACATGTTCTGTTTTTGAAACTAAATGTCAAAGATTTATCACAAAATGCAGAAAAAAAGGAAATAAAACTCTCAAACTGCATAAAAAAATTTCATAAAGTGTTGCACCAATTCTGAATAAAAATGATATTCAAAAGATGACAAAATTTATTAAACTGGGCTAAATTATTGAAATTAAATCTTTTCAAGATTAAAAAAATCACAGCAAAATTGGAAAAAACTCTAAAAATCACACAAATATTCAAAAATTGCTATACAAATTCTGAATAAATCTCATTAAAAAGATATCAACATTTACTATATTGGGCTAAAACATTGAAATCCGATTCCTTTTACTAATCAGATGGATAAAATTGCTGTGGAACATGCATATATACATTTTAAAAAAAAGAGGCTAAAATATTAAATTCATATCTGATAATGGAATCATATTAGGACAAAATTTATTACATTAGGTCTAAAAGCATGGGTGCAAGACCTTCAGTCTCAGGACTGATTTCAGTCTTGAAGATATTTTTGATTGATATAAATTCTACTTTATTTCTTTAAATAATACCAATTTTGCCATTTGGAACTTTGAATAATTTTCCTTTGATGTAAAATATCAATTTTTAGCCATAATACTAGACATAGAAATCTTCAAGACCTTTTAGAGGTCTGCACGGACTCGGGCCTGGTTGGCAGAATGCTTCCAAGTTTTACTAGTGGGCCGGCAGAATTAGAGTAATTTTTCAATGGGCCGGGCCGGCAAAAAATTTGAGCTGGCCAGGCCCGGCTGATAGAAAAAATTTGTGGGCCTGCGGCCTGTTATAGAAATTTCAGCAGACACGATAAAGTATGAGTTATTTTCAATGAATATTACTTTAATGAGAATTAATATAAATGTGCTAATTTGACAACTAGTTGATGACACTAGTTTGACAACTTCGACATGGAAGTAGAACTTGTATGGTGTAGAGATCAGAATTGGACAGTTATATTGAATATAACTTGGGCTTAATATTTTTTTTTAGCAGACTCGTGCTGGGATGAGATCAGGCTTGCATTCTTTTTTTACATATAGAGTAGCTGAGTCAGAACTAGACTTAATTGGTCTCATAATGTGTAGGGCTAACATGATTTGTGAATTGTTATCAATAATGCTAAAGAAGTTATGTTGACATAATCTTTGGATATGTACGCCTGGGTGTTTCTTAAATTCACCTCTCAACAATGCGATAGTTTGACACATCTTCTAACTAATCTTTAACTGCAAAAGTATAAAATTGACAAGCCTGACTATTGAAGAAATTTGGAATTGAATAGCCGCTTTTATTTTTGGTAAATAAGATACTTGCATAATCTTGTTGAGATATAAGAAATTTTTGTCAAATGGTTGCAGTTTTTTCCTTTTCCATGCTGTCGCTTCCAGAAATTCTATTTAAAACTCTAACTTTGTCAGTATTTTCTTAAATTGCTTGCATCAAAAAATGGATAACGCCATTCGAGTACATAGTTTCAGAATAGAAATGCTTGCTAATCTTATGCATTTCCAAAAAAAAATAATGAATTCAAAAAAGTTTCAGAAAGTATTTCTTTTGGATATGAAAATGAATTTGGATTTGGAATATATTTTCATAAAACTACTTTTATAACAATTTAATGAAAAAAAAAGCAGGACACGTTTCGAGCCACAACAATAACAGCTCTTCATCAGTTGAACCAATACAAGTCCGTGAGGGTACAGAATAGCTTGAAACGCATCCCGCTTTTTTTTGTTTAATGGTGATTTTTAGAAAGTGTATTATTCTGATTATTAATTATCGCCAGTGTTATTGGTGTTTTTTCACTACTTTTATTATACAGTTTCAAGAGTTATGATGTTTTTAACTTTTTTTTTTATTCTAAATCATATTAATTTTTTAATGAATCTTTATTTGAATGTTGAAAGTCTAAAAATCTAAGTAATCATTAATGTTGCTAATGTGTATTTCCTGTAAAATCATTCCATAGATATGTATGCTGTATTCTTTAAAGGAATCTTAATTATAAAATAAAAATCTGATTTTTTTTTAGAAATAGTAAAAATTGTGTTGGGCCATAATGAGCCAGGCCTGTTGTCACTAATTTCTGTACGGGTCAGGCCGGGCCTAAAAATAAAAAATGTAAATGGGCCGGGTCTGGAAATTCTGTCCCGTGCAGACTTCCATGACCTTTCCTATTTGATTATTCCTAATACTCAGAAAAGTTTTCAGTCTTAGCTTGAATGAAGTTCTTGCACCCATGTCTTAAAGTTTGAAACTGAATTCCTTTTATGAATGTCAAAAAATTGTCGCAGAATAAAGAAAAAAAAACTATTGACACAATAAAAATTCATGAAAATTTTTTAAATGCTGTACAAATTTTGTATAAACTTTATTGAAAAGAGGATAAAATATCATTACATTAGGCTAAAAAATAAATAATCATAAAAAAGGTCTTATAAATATCCAAAAATTAACTTACAAGGGCACCACCAAACATGGTGCACACAGATTTTAATGATTTCAAAGTATGTTGTAGGGGTCATACCACTAATTATTCAGCTGAAAGGATTCTTTCAAATGGGCCTTAGTTTTTGAGAAATTGGGGGTCAAAGTTCAGCGTATATTTCAAATACTTATTAGTACGAGCGCCGCATGTGAATCGATGGCGTCGTGGTAAAGAACGAGCCTGCAAGTCGAAAGGTTGCGGGTTCGAATCAGTTCTCGGCCTTTTACTTATTTTTATGTTTTTTTACACTTCGCAAATTATAAGCAGAATTGAAAATTCGACAGCTTTGAACCTTTTGATATTTTCTGAAAAGGACAGTTTACATTGTCAACATTTTTTTTATTATTATTTTTTCAAAATATGGTGAACTGACTGCACTTCAGGGTTCAATTAAAAGTACATTTTGCAACAAATAAATAAATACAAATTTGTATTTAATTAAAATTTTGAAAAAGTATAAGAAAATTTCAATATTTTAAAATCTCCACTACTTTAAATATTAATATTTTTAGATTAATCAGTCACTTTTTTTTCTTTTCAAATGTGTATTACACAATATTGTGCTTGGATTTTTAGATAATTTAATACTGCATTTAATGTAATTTATGTTACTAAAATACTTAATTCGTGATAAATATGTTTAAAAATATATTAAAAGTAAAAAAAAAAAGGTTTAATCATCATTTGTAAAAGTGCAAAAATAAGACCAATAACAAGAAATCTTCATTTATTCTGATAATTACGGAGGAAAGCAGACGATTAAAAAAAGTATTTTTATATGTATTATAAATTTTATCTCATTAAACAGACGATACGGAAAGAGTGTTTTGATTTGTTATAAAAATAGTTGTAATCTGTCATTTCTTATTTGTGCAAACGATAACTTATGTTTATGTTGAACTTTGGAGATAAATGTATTTACAGAAAATTGGAAAATTGAAAACTTGGATAACTGGCAACAACTTGCATTTTAACATTACTGCATTAATATTTTATTATTTTTTCGAAAATACGCATTACTTGAATAATCTAATCCTAAAGACATTTAAAAAATTGCACCCGAAAGTTATTTTGTATTATTTATACATATACAAAAAAAAGGCAAGTTTTCATTTAGAATGCTATAAAATAAAAAAGCGATAGGAAAAAAAAATCATTATTTCAGGATTGTGCTTAAAATAAAAAACGCGAATAATAATTAATAACAAAAATGTTCTAGGCGTAAACTAGTTTTGTCAATAGAAATATTCGTTTAAAAATTGCAGAAAAATAATAAATTTTCATGAAAAAATTAAAAAATGTAAATGTAATTTATTAAGAAAATATCAAAAGCTGTAGAAATTTTGTAATAAAAATACTTAAAATTTGTAACGTGTAAAAATACAAAAATTAAAGCCGATGCCTGATTCGAACCCACAACCTTTCGACTTGCAGGCTCGTTCGTTACCACGACACCACCGATTCACATGCGGCGCTCGTACTAATAAGTATTTGAAATATACGCTGAACTTTGACCCCCAATTTCTCAAAAACTAAGGCCCATTTGAAAGAATCCTTTCAGCTGAATAATTTGTGGTATGACCCCTACAACATACTTAGAAATCATCAAAATCTGTGTGCACCATGTTTGGTGGTGCCCTTGTTAGACATGCCGGTACCTTCGTGCCAAATCTCGTAGCTCTATATACAACAGTCTTTTTAGTCAGACAAATTTTGTTACCTTTTATTATGTAATTTTGTTTTCAATTTTGATGGATAGGTATATTCAATCTATTAAAGAATCTTTTAATTACAATGTCTTTTAAATGCTCTTTTCAGTATATATTTCTTTATATATTTTTTAAGTAACTAATTCTGTCACCACCACTGCAGTTAATGAATTTTTTTGTGACCGGAGGTCTTTTTTCGCTAACATTAAGAAAACTGTTGCGTACAAAAATATGAACATTGGTAATACTCAGAATATACAGAAATGTTATGCAGAATTAGATAAACATGCTTATGTAGACAGTTTTAAATTGAGAAGGTATTTAAAAAGATATTCAATATTAAAGTTTGGTCAAAATCATTCCATTAAAAAAGTTTTATAGCTGAACAAAAACTAAGCATAGGAATGTAATCCTTTTTTTTTTTTTTTTTTTTTTCCTAAGGATATACATTATAAGCTTGTGGTGTGCAGACTCCATTTATTTATTTTTTTTTTTTTTTTTAATGTTTTAATGAAGAATTTTCAAGTTTTCTAATTTTATCTAAAAACAATAGAAATCTGAAAGATATGATGAGCAGTGAGATTTTTTTTCTTTTTTTGATTTTGAGCTGTAATTATTGATTTATAACAGTATTTACATGGCACTATTTACCGTGTCGCGAAAATGGCACTTTTCCTACACTGTTGGCTGTGATATCATCATTCATGACAACACACATCTGATGATATGCATTCTTAGGGACTAAGTGTTAGTTACTGCGATTATGATGTATCGACTTTCTTTTTCTCTTTTTATAAAATGCATGTGTATCGCATTATTTATTATGACTGATATTACACTCTCATTATAACCATGTATATTTAATATTTTGTCTAATTGTTAGTACAGGTATCCAAATTAAGACCATTTTGTCTAAATTTCTTATTTGAAACAGATGCAATGATTTAATTTGTGGATCAGGCATTTAATTATTCTAAATCCAGTGTTATTCCTTTATCTGTTATCACAATGACCATAAAGCAATTTTATATGGAGTAATGTAATCGAAAAACAACAAAAAAGTGTACTTTCTAAGCAGAGGATTATATACTCAAGGCAGATGGTATACCCTACAGATTATATATATATTAATGCTTTTTTTGAAAAACAGAGGCTATATGGTGTTCCTTTAAAAGAAAGAAATGATACAGTAATGGTGTGTGTCACATTTGTTTTCTTTGCTTTGGGGGGGGGGGGGGGTAGTGTAAAGGCAGAAAATGCAATTAAGTTCATGTTTAGAAAGGAATTTCCAGACCTTATAAAGCAGGAAAGGAGAAAAACTGCTTTAATGAATCACTTATAAATCAAGATTTAAATAAATAATTAAATGAAAAATTGTTCAGTTACAAATCACTTCAGTAATCATGCCTGAAATTGATATATTTTTAGATTGAAAAATTAGTCAAAATTCCGCTTTATTTATTAGGAAAAAATATTTTTTCAAGATCCTCCTTCCAAAAAAAAAAAAAAAAAAAAAAAAAAAAACGCTCATACAGCTTTTAGACTACAGACACATTTGATCTTAAATCTTGAACCTCCATGGATTTTGTTCTCTGAACCCATGAAAACTGTTAAATCCAAAATGGCAACTTTATAACACAAGTTTTAATTTATTTCTGTTCGAAAATGCATGAAACTAGCAAGTGATGTTATTCAGAAACTATATAATTGCATTTTTTTTTTCCTGGAGGGGGGGGGGGGGCAGACGCAATATATCATTTAGAAAATATTGTCAAAGTGAGCATTTTAAATCGCATTTCTGCTAGAAAGAAGTATAACCACTCAAATAGAGTGGAAAAATGCATTTGTCACATGATCAAAATTACTTCTAACTCAATAGGTATTTTTTATTCATCAAAAAGTGGAAAATACAGTTCGACTCCATATCACTTCCATAGTCAGGCTTTCTAATTTTATAACTTTCCATTAAAAAATTAATTTGTAAATGTGTCAAGATATTTTGCGCTTGTTCAGCAGAGCAGATGAAAACAGCCTTAATAAAACTTCATTACAGACCAATTGCCAGTAGTACCAGTTTTATAACTGCCAGACACTTTTCTATTTAAAAATAATAAACAGTAAACTTTTGCCAAATTTTTATTAGCAATAATCTAAAATTGAACAGCACAAATAAAGATGCTACTTATAAATGTATTGCAACCAGAAAAAAATAGGATAACACGATGGAATCCAAGATAATTTTACTACAACCTTTGTTCTTTATTACATAAAATTTTTTTTGACATGGTACAATGTATAAACATGTAGGGGAGGGGGCAGGGAGAAAACTGCACAGATCAGTTTTTTAGAAATACATATAAAAATAGTGGTCTGTGCACTATGAATTCCAAAATCAGTGTTGTGCACCGTGTTTGTGGTCTGATTTTGTTTACTTCAATTTTTAAAATGTTTTTTTATTTTATATTCAAGCTTATCTGACCCTGATGCCAGGTTATTTTGCATATAAGTGTACATTTTAAATTTGAGTTTGTTTTAAAATCTGACTTGCTAAGAAATGTAAAAATTAGACCAGGTAAAAAAAATTAATATATATTTTTTAGTTCAATATTCAGTGTATATTAAATATACAGTAAAAAAAAAAAAATGAAGTACAAAACCATACCTAACCTATAGATCAGGACAATTACTATTTCCAAACCGTAACCTTTCTAATAGGAATTAACCATGCAGGTTGTTTTAAAATGATAAATGTAACCAAAAGAAAGAAAAAGTGTCGTTTGTGGCAAATATGAGAATTGAATATTTTAAAGCAATTTATGCATGATAACATCTTTTATATTAAAAAAAATATGATAGGTACTCTCAAATATGAACATTGCATTGGTGGGGAGTGGTACATTTCGTTGACAATCAGTTCGTCGACAGGTACACTTTGTTGACATAGCATTTCGTCTACACATTGTATGTAATTTATCTTTCGTCGATAACTTTGTTTGTGAACACATGGATTTTTTGTAAACTACTATAAAACAAAAAATATTAACGTCGCCCATACCTTAGGGCAAAAAAATGTTTCCAGGGTACACCACGAGGAGGTGTATGAGCAAGTACTCCATAAAATTTTTATTTTAAAAATGCATTACCTCCCCCCCCCCCCCCAAAAAAAAAAATCAATACATAAATTACATTGTGGAAAAAAATATTAATTAAAACACATTAAAAATTTGGTTTGGAAAAACAATAATTTAAAATAATTTTCATCAATAGCAGAATCATTCATAATTTAAATGTATTTATATAAAGAATGTATGAGATATTCTCAAAAATAAAATATATTTGATAATTAATTCAAATAGGAAACAATAATTTATTATAATTACTGTTTTATAAACTTTGTATCCTGAGAAAAGATTTACAAATATCTTCATTAAAAATACTACATTAAATTTTAATATTTAACCCCTTGAAGGGCAGGGGTATAAAATATATACAACTTAATTTTAATTGAAAAATGTCACATTGACACCAGAATTTTGAAATGAAAATTTTCATTTCATCAAGTATGCAAAGATAAGCATTTGTCTATTTTGAAATAAATTTGCTTTTAAGTTCTGGTGTCATTCGATAATTTCAGCATTTAATTAATAGAAGTGCTTTGCCCCTCAAAGGCTAAAGGAACTTTTACTTTTTTATCCAAGTATGTAGAGGTTGTTCTCAAATTCAAAGTGGATATTTATCAACACATTCATCATTTCATTCTTATTCGTAAATGCATAAAAATCGGCCATTTTAAATAATCGCCCATTTTAAATAACCAATCTAAAATAATTAAAATATTAATCCTATGATACAGCAATTATTAGCTTGAATAATTAATTTTATAAATATTTCATTAGTTATTGATATATCAATTGCTTAATTTTTTTAATCATCTATTTTGTTTCATTAGATGCTTTAATTAATAAGTGTTGATTCTAAATAAAATAATATTACCAATTAACTATTTTGGTAGGTTGTTCATTACTGAAATGCCTAAATCAGCACCATCTAGTGATTAATACTTATGTGCAATACACATCAGAAATATATGTCGACGAAGTTGTGTCGACCAAATGATTGCCACCCGCATTGGTGCATATTTAAGACAATTGTTTTGCTTTTTATTGTTATATACAGGCATGAAAGAGTTTTTCCTAAAGGTGGAACTCCACCCTTTTTTAATCTTTCAACGGGTGCGCCTGCGCAAATTTTTCGACAAACGGAATATTCCTTACACTGCTTTCACAAACTGTATCGAATGTGCTTCAAGGTCATCCATTGATATGCAAAAATTGTTTTTTTTATTTAACTTATATTATAATTGTGAAATGTCTTGGATTTATAACAGCGCAAATATGGGAAAACTTTTTGTCGTAAAAAATACGACACGCGCCTGCTCATGCAAAAAAATATAGCACGCTCGCTGGAAGGTTAAAACAATTTTGGACACCCTCTGGATTAATGTAAAGAAAAATTTTAGAAGGATATGGGGGCGGGGGGGGGGGGGCTGAAAAATTTTGTAATCTGACATTTTGTCTATTCAAATCCAAGGAGTTTGTTCTTGAATTGCTGTGAAAAAGAGACATAAAATGAAAAGTGAGCTTATATCATATAATCATCTGAAAGTCATGTAAATAAAGATGTTCAAAAATGTCTTTCAAGAATGATTTTTTTTTTTTTTTTTTTTTTTTTACTTTAAAAATTCAAAGTGAAAGGAAGTTTTTTGGAATAGAATATTTTGTACTATTTATACAACACTTTAGGATAATTTCTGCGATATCTTTTTTGAGATGTATGTCTGAAGTAAAGAGTAGTTTTAATACTTTCTAAGTTATTAAAATAAAAACCAGTAGTATGTGCAGTTACATTTAATTTGATTGTATATGTAGCTATTAACATTACACTTAATTATACGAGTTTGGCACCGCTGTATAGATAAAGAAAATTTTCCACCTTTTTTCTCATTTCCTACTTTCATCCCCGTATATATATCTGTGTAATTTTTACCAACTGTAACATTAAAAAAGCTTTAACTAATATTTTACAAGGAGAATTTGTTTTTAATTTGTTAAAAAGAAACGGAGTAATGTAGCTGATTTTTTTTTTAAATCGAAGCTTTTCTTTAATGCTGGAAGTAATTCCATTTTATTTCCATTAATAAGGTAGATTGATTAAATCTATTAAAGATCAAAGAATAAATAAATTTGGATGTTAAAAAATTTTAAATGCTTGAAAAATATAGGCTTAGAAAAACATAAAAACGCTTGCTGTGTTTCACCTAACACTGGGATATCATGAACTATGATGTCACAGCCAATAATGCAGCGTTTTCTAGTCATGCGCTTTTCTATCAACGTTAAGCTTAATTTAAAAGCTATTGACCCATTTTTTTTTTTTTTTTACATTTTTGATGAAATTTTTGGAATGTACAAGTCTGTAATTATCAGAAAAACATGCAGCTCATTGATTTCCCGATGTGTGCAAATTCCTCACTAAATTTTTATCATTTCAATAGATATTTTTAATTGCATTTAGAAAAAAATCATTATGATAAAAAGTTTTAAAATTCTATTAGATTTTCAATCTCAGGGTTTAAAATAACTGCCATTTCACAAACATTTTAAAATTCAAGCATTAAAAAAAAAATAAAATAAAAAGGTGTTACACAATACATTAAAAACAAGCCATTTTTGATATATTCAGTTCCAATCAAGATGAACATACCAGATAAGATGTACACCAGAAATCGTATTGTCAGGTGTCTTTTGTATTGATCACGCAATAAGTTTTATGTTTTGGTTCTTATTTTGTTGAAACCGAAATGTCTAAAAAAGTGTTTGTTTAATATATTGTGTAACACCTTTCTTAAATAATGGAAAATGTTTGAATTTTAAAACCAATTTTAAAAATTCGTTATTTTAAATTGTTATCAATTGTAAAAAAAATCCAAAAAGTACTTTTTTACTTTTTATTAAAAATGCATTTGCATGTGATTATTAAAAAGATAAATCAAATTTTAAAATAAGAATTAAATGATCACATTTTAAAAGCAGGAAAATATTTAACATTTTGTCACAAATGTTGTATTTACATGTAAATATTAAAAAAGAAAGAGAAAATTTTAATTACCTTATGTACTTGTGTATAAATTAATGAATTTTAGACAAAATTTGAGAATTGAAAATGGGGGGGGGGGGAGGTAGTCTTGTGCACAAGGTAATGAAAAGAAGTAGTCTTATACTCAAGGTTTGCACTATTTTTACCAAAAAAAAAAAAAAAAAAAAAATCCGTTAATACAGGGGCATTTCTTACAACATTTTAATCGCCCTTTTAAAAAAAAATGTTTCAACTTGAGAATGCTTCTAGATATATCTCCTGAAAGTCCTACAATACAAAGAAGTACTATATTTTAGCAATCTAAGAAGTTGTTTACCCTAATAAATAAAGCTTGAATATGTTTTTGAAAGATTTTTTTTCCTTTTAAGTATCATTGAATTTGTGTGAGTAGATTGCAAAATAGTTTAAACTCCTTTGGTTTTACATAATTATATTGTGTAAAATGTTGAATTAAAGTCTAATTAGAAAAGTAAAATATAAATAAACAAGTTTATTAATTTAATGAAAATTTATTAATATTTTTATTCTTGATTACAAATTATTTCTCTACATACTACCAGAAATGGGTTTGACTTACACTATTCAATCTTTTTCAAAAATTTTCTTAAGATTAATTGGGGTAGGGGGGGGAGGGGAGGATGATTTATACATGAGTATATACGATAACATTAAAATGTGGTAAAGTTAAAAGCAGTAAATAGGAGAAATTACATCACATTTGAAATGCTGAAGTAATAATATTGCCAAACTTTTTAAATTTTGAAATATATTTACACAAGCTATTTATTTTGTATTTCTGGTGATTCTTTTAACAAATGTTGCCAATTCTAAGACAGTACAAATAATAATCTCTTTCTTACAACAAAAATATTTTCACATGAATGTTAAAGAGAGAAATGAAATTGTGGTGAAAATTATTAAGATTTAAAGCAATATATTTAAAATGGCATTATTTAAGCCAATTTTCTTAAAATGTTTAAAAAAATTCAAAAAGCCAATGTCTTTTTATAAGCTGATTTTCAAATGTTATTTAACGATCTTATTTAATCAATCACAAAAACAGGCATTACATGTCTCAACAACAGCCAATTATATCTTAAAATCCCTCATTGCAGTAGGAATGAATGGGAAATCTGTTTATAGGGAAATCATCATTGGTTCTTTTGATTATTATTAAATTTTCCGTATTTTTTTTTTTTTTTTTAATCAACATGTTTTTAGTCTGTGGTGTTTGAATGGGATTTAGTAAGCATAGTTCATATGGGACAGAGCCCTCTAGTTTATCAAAAGAATGCATTTGAATCATAAAAATAACTTCCTTTTTTTTATGGATTGATTTATTGGTTTTGATCACTTCTCAGGAGGGTTTGTTATACTATGCTTTTTCTGCTGAACCTTATAGCTTATCCTAGCTTCTATTGTGTAAAAAGAAACTAAATTTTTGTTTGGGGTTAACAATTATATTAATCTAATTTTAATATTCAACAGGAGTCACTATTATGCTGCGCTTTTTATACTCACTGTTATTCTTTACCTTTAAGAATGCAAAATGCAAAATGAATGCTCAGGGGTGGGGAATTTTTCCAAATTCTTACCAGCCAAGGATTTATTTCACCAGCCTGCAAGATGCAACACACACACAGTTGAAAATAGTTATGACAAAATTGCACGCGATTACAGAGAAAATTCCTATTACTACAATGCATTTTCATAATTCTTTTTCTATAATATTAAGAAATATATATAACAGAGGTAAGATTAATATTAGATAGAACTTAATACCATATTTACACAGTAATAATTTGGAAAGTTAAAATATCTAGATTAAAAAAGTGTTTCTGATAATGTGCCTATTGCCTTACAGTTTTTCAAAAACTAAAAATGCACTTGCCTTGTGAGAAAATCCACTTGCCACTGGCGAGCAAAATGATGTATTCCCCCCCCCCCCCCCTGTGAATGCTGATATTGATTAGTTTCTATACTCTTGTAGTAAGATGTTTAAATAAAACTATGTACATTGTTTAATGACAACTTATAAAGATAACATCTAAAATATTTTCTGGGGTAATTTAAAAATTTATGTGCATGTTTAGGAAAATTGGTAGAATGTTTTTATGCTACTATTCTTTTTTAATAGTCCTTTTTAATAAAAATGTCCCCCCTCCCAAAGTCCCCTTTTAAAATAAAAATGGTCCCCTTTCCCCCCTTTTGATGGCTAAAATATGTTTGGAGCTCTCTAGAAAAATATTTTTTCAACTCATGGTGTGATAAAGATTGTTAAAGAATAGGATGTATAGCTTCTCCAGAAGCATTTATGCTGAATGGTTACAAAAATGTTATAAATCTTACTGATGCTGCGAGAATTGCAAAACAAAATGTTCCATGATAGACAAGGACCCATAAAGAGTTTTACTTATTGTTTTTCTTTTTTTTTTCTTCCCCCAAATACATTAGAAATGAAATGCTATTATCATTTATAAAGGCTTGTGAAAAGCTGAATAATACTTTTGACATCCCTAATGAAAATCTTCCAAGAGAATAATTTTATTGTCATAAGACATGGTATGCAATGGAAATCTGCACGGAGTGGGTCTGGACCCAAATCTGGCCTCTGAGTAGAGCCTGGGCCAGGCCGATTTTCATTCTCGACACTGAGGTTAAGCCTGAGCCTTACTTTTTTCTGAAGGCTTGGATGGGACTGAGCCTAATCATTACTCTTTCCGAGACAGGCATGGGGCTTTTTCTTTTCCTGAAGAATCAGGCCAGGCCAGAGCAGGCCTAACTTACTTTTTCCATTCTATTCCAGAATTGGTTACATTCTTCACAGACCAAAATATTTAGTCCCGGTTTTGAGCCATTCCGTATGAAAAACATTTTCTCTGAGTGGTAAATTTCTGTTCAAAGGTCCCTAAAATTTGTCCTGGTTTAAAAATTTTTGCAAAAAATGCACATATTCTTAAATTGCAATTGTTCTACAATTAAATATTTATTATTTTTAACCCCCTGACCACCAAGGAAAAGGGCAAAATTGTAATGGTTTCGCTGTGATTTATTTTAAATGATAATAAAAGAGGGATTTTCTGACATGATATAATTTTTTTGTTACACATATGCAGGGATGTTGTGGAGGGTATACACCGTATACCTTCTGGATTTTTCAAAGTAATACCATATACCTTCTGTTTCTCAAGAAATTCTAAAAAGTTATACATTCTCAAAAGTTATACATACTCAAGAAAGTTATACATTCTAGAGTATACCCTTTGCCTTGAGCATTTACCCTCTGTTTTAAGTGTATATCCTCTGTTATTTTTATGACTACTCCCCTGCACATATGCTTATAAGCCTTGAAGGTATCGACCATAACTTAATTTCTTAAAACTGGATTATATTTGTAGAATTACATTAAATTAATCTTCAATTGGAGTGAAACCTTCAGCCTAGTGAACGGATATATCAGGTTGCGGCAGTGGGAAAGTTAAACAATCGTCTAGGCTTATTAAAACATAGTTAAATGTATTAAAAAGAACATCTCATGACAGAATCTTGTTTTAAACTGAAAAATGTGTTCATGCAAAATGAATAGTAATACGTGAGAAAAGAATATATAAACATTGTACCTCATAAGAAGGGAAATTGTGTATAACAAATTTTCTTTTCTTTCCTATGCAATTCAGTCTTGGAAGAATTTACTATATACCATCTTTTATATTTTTGTGTCTCCATTACATGGAATATGGATTAATGATAGCTGAAACATTTACATACAACAGACAGAGGTTCATTAAAAACATAAATATTGCAGTCTACGGTAATTGTGCATAAATAAAGATCATAAACATGAAAACTGTTTTTGGTCAGAACTCCTCTGTATGACTAAATCGATATTTTCTTAAAATTCACTCAGGCCGGGCCAGGAGACTTCATCCCGTGCAGATCTCTAGCGTGCAATTTTAGAAGGAAATATTTCAAAATGTCTGTTGATGATAATGGAAAAATTAAAAGAAAATGCTAATTCTATAAAACAAGAAGTTCAATTACGTGTGAAACATGAAAAAAAAAAAAAATATATATATATATATTTATTGGTAAATGCATTTGTAAGAAGACATTTTCTTGATTTTCACATAGGGTCATTCTATAGCTTTAAAAAAATTTCTTCTTTGAACTCTTTGAAATTTTTATCGGTTGTAAATGTAACAGTTTTGCAGATCATGTAAATATTTTGCGAAAAAAAAAAAAAAAAATTATATGTATATAGTTCTGAAACAAAAATGTTTTCTTCTGTTTCTTTTTCTGCATTGGATGCTGATGCATAAAAAAATAAATAGAGCTTATTGTTTGAACTTTAATAAATTTCAATCGATTGTAAATATGTTTGTATCTAAGCCCTCTTTAATATTTTGGAAAAATTATTATGCAATAGTACTAAAAATACGAACATAAGTCAATTTAAAAATGTGCCGAAACACCTTGCTTTTTAGAGTTTTCATTTTCATTGAAAATTTTTCAGATGATACTATTTTTATTTCTTTAACTTCTGGCTCATCAAAATCTTTTGAAATTGTTCTTAGTGATGTCTAGGCTGACAAGAAGCTTCAAAAATATTACAGGTCATTTACTTCTCAACATACATATGTTTACTTATTTTTAGTGTAGGAAAAAAATCATCTGCAAGAGGCATAAATTTTTTGAAATTGTTAAAATTCATAATTTTTGAAAAACAATTACACCGTCAAATAAAGCAAAGAAGTTTTTTTACCTGTCAATCTAGCGTTTTAGCTCTTGAATTATGAAAGCCTGAAAGCTTATGTGCCCGTCCATTCTGTATGTATGTATGTATGTAATGCGATACTTATGATTAAAAAAAATCTGATTTGCTTCAAATTTTGAATGTAAGTTTACCTTGATAAGGTGCTTCTTTGATTAGTTTTGGGAGTTCATTAAACAGGGTTGTTTGATTTAAATCAGATGATTTTTTTAAAATCCTTGATTTTAATCCATTTTTTGAACATTGATATATTTACAAGCTAACTAAGGATCAAATTAATTATTTATGTTAAAATAAAAGTTAAAATCACTCTTTTCAGATTAAAAATTACATTTTAGTAATGTTAAATGAAGCTTCTATAAACTGAATATTGTATTTTATTATAAAAGTAAATGCAACATTGCATTAAAAATATCTCTTGATAGTACATTTCCAAAACTCACTGATAAATGATCACAATTTTTTAAAGCTCTTTCTTTCCTAGATGATTTTTTGCAAACAATATGCTGAAGCTAAGTCTATTTAATATAACAGTATTTTCAGTTTCAGTGAAGAGTCACTTCCTTTAAAGCAAATTACACATTATTTACAAGTTTATTTAACACTTGCAAATTACAATATCCCTGATGTTGATGTATTAATCATATAATGTGAGAGATACATGAACTAAATATGACATAATAAATATTTGGACTGATTGTCTAACATAGAATGAATTCGAGTTTCATGTTCCTTTTATTACTGAAAACATTTTAATTTCTGTAATAAATTCCATAGTCATTCCTTGTCAATTAAGCAAGATTATTTACTTAAATTGTCAATGGGAGAGGGGATAACACTGACAACTAATGACTTTACACTTTTAATTATGTGATTATCTTGCATTTTTTTATTGCTTTGTGAATCATTAGAATATTTGGGACAAGAATACCCTTTACTACCTTTAAAGCAAATTATGCTAGATATAGAGTAAAAAATATATATAACGACAAGTTATTCAGAAACACTTCATAAAATATTTCTTTCCATGTTTCTTTTGTTTTTTTTCTTTGGGAGGGGGAATGTTCAGAAAATACTATTCTTTTATAGATTTTCTCTTTCAAAAAAATAATGAATAAATAAATAAAATAAAAAATAAATAAATAAAAAAAGAATAAATTAAAACTTTCATCCTATTTACTCCAGTTTGTATTTCCTTTAAGTAATAATGAAATTTCAAGGAAAGTTTGATCCTTTTTGGAATTTTTATTTAAAGAAAACATTATAACAAAGATTTCTTCAGTAGAATGGTGAAAAACATTTTTACTCAGGAGTTCGAACCTAATTGGGCCCATTGGCTTAATCATTTGGAGTTTTCTATGGTTTTCTTGAAACCTTGGACTTTCTTGTGTAAATATGGATTAGCCTTCAGAGTTCATTCTAGGATGAAGGGCAGGCAAGGCGCACTTTGCTATAAAAGAACATGTTGGAAAAAAAGGGGCACATTTATGTAATTATAAATAATCAACTAATAGAATTCTCTCCCCCCCCAATCCTATCCCCCCAAAAGATATTCTTATCCCCCTTTACCACCCCCTCACACTTTGCAGTGACAATATAAAATAATTATATTAATTTCCCTTTCTAGAATTTTATATTTCACCCAGCCTTACCTTCGTTTCCCTTTTTTCTTACAAGCCAAGCTTACACTTTTTTTCTGCTGTATTGTTATTTATTTATTGAGGGGGAAAAAATCTAATAGTTGTTTACCCTCTGAATAACATGAATTTTCACAAATTAGTAGAAACTGGGAGGAAAAGTAGTGTATTTTCTTGAGGGGGGGGGGGGAGTTTATCAGATGACTGATAAATTACTTTAAACTAAAGATTTACAAATAAGACAATAATAATAAGAGTTTTAAATTCTTCAAATTTTGTATGTTAGGTAGAGGAGGATAGGAATATTCAATCTTGGGGGGGGGGGGGGGGGGAAGAATTACATGATCAATTTTTCATTGTTATAGCAAATAAAGGGGATGGAAATATATGAAAAGGGACAGATTAGGAATGGAACTAGAGGGTTGCATAATATTTACAAACAGTTTAGAGTTAGTTTAAAATAAGCAATGAAATTAACTTAAAAGGGCATTTTTTTTTCTCCTGGTCGATTTTCCGAGTGAAAGAGCTCGCGGGGCAGGGTTTTCGGATGATGGGGCTATCAGGGCGGTAAATTTTATAAAGAAGGGCGGGCGGGGCAGCACGCCCTGTGAAAAACGCCTAGAATGAACTCTGCCTCCCTTAGAAAGATATCCCTTCCGACCCCCCCCCCCCCCCTAGAGCTTACATCCCTTGTGTTGATAATTGGCCATTATAAGAACAATCAATCATTTTGACTCAAATATTTGTGTATCAGATGGTGACGAGAATGTAAAGAAAGCAATAGAACAGCTCTTTACAGCAACAGCTACTTCTTCCATGGAACAGATTTTTTCAACATATGGTTTAACCTAAACTAAACTTAATTAAATATTTTATCATAAATTTAAAATTATACTATTTTTCTTGCAAGATGCATATAAATATGCATGCATATACATTTAGTATTCTTTGTTGCACTTATTATGTTGTTATATATTTATTTATATGCATTATTTATAGTAATAGATGAAGTAAAATTTTATTAATTTTTAAATTAAACAGAAATTTATACACATAACATACATAGGTATGTTTAACAATTTAATATTAGAACATGTTTTAAATTTTAATTATTTTGAACTTTTATCTAGAAATTGAAATGAAATTAATAGAAATATGTAAAAATAAATATATGTACAATACAGAAATAATATTATATTATAATAATATTTTTAAAAATCTAAAAAATCTGTTAAAACTGTTGTTAGCTTTCGTTTTTTCAAAAACTAAAACAAAATCACTTCACCTTTTTTTCATTCACATATAAAAACATTTCATATTTATTTACTTAGAAGGTGTCACAAATAAAAATTAAATTAAAAAGTTGACATGTTTCGGTTCATTCATAAGAACCGTATTCATAACATATAAAATCAGTAGAAAATTAAATGACACTGGATATAAATATAATTTAAAAATCAAAACAAAACATTGCGCCCGCTATGATCGTGAATATAGCCATTGCCAACGCGGCATATAAATATAATAAATTCTGACCATATATTAAATTTAAAATGTATAAAATTAAAATTAAAAAAGTAGAAAAACTAAATGACCTTTATATCCAGAGTCATTTAGTTTTTCTACTTTTTTAATTTTAATTTTATACATTTTAAATTTAATATATGGTCAGAATTTATTATATTTATATGCCGCGTTGGCAATGGCTATATTCACGATCATAGCGGGCGCAATGTTTTGTTTTGATTTTTAAATTATATTTATATCCAGTGTCATTTAATTTTCTACTGATTTTATATGTTATGAATACGGTTCTTATGAATGAACCGAAACATGTCAACTTTTTAATTTTTATTTGTGACACCTTCTAAGTAAATAAATATGAAATGTTTTTATGTGTGACTAAAAAATCTGATTTAAATAAAAATAATCTGATTTAAATAAAAAAAAATCCAATTTTCTTTTCCTTTTTTTAAAAAATCATGATTTTTAACAACCCTGTCATTAAGTAAGTATAGGGGGCGGGGTGATCCTCCCTCTTAATTTAGATAAATGGGTTTTTCATGCTTAATTATCAGATTTCATTCAAATTTCAGATATAGAATATTCTGAAGAGGTGTATCCAGTTTTTGAGTGCTCCTTGATTAAGTATAAATGAGGGGTAAAACCCTACTTAATTTAGGTAAATGAGTTTTGTACACATAATTTACCAATTAGCTTCAAATTTTAGGTATAGATGAGGCAGTTTTCTGGTGAGGCATCTCCTTAATTAGTTTTGTGTGTTCACTGGTTAAGTATAAATGGGGAAGGAGAATAGGAGATAACAACCCTCCCTCCTTAAATGTAGCTAAATGGGTTTTTTATACCAAGTTTACCAATTAGCTTCAAATTTTAGATGTATGATCATTCTGATAGGGTGCCTCCATGATTAGTTTTGTGTGTCCATTTTTTAAGTATAAAGGTGTGGGAGGAGAATAGAAGATAATCCTCCGTAAAATAGATAAATGAGTTTTTTTATGCAGAATTAATTGATAAGCTTCAATTTTTGGATATAGGTTTATTCTGTAAAGGCGCTTCCTTGATTTGTTTTGGAGATTCCATGGTTATGTATAAAAGGGAGATCTGGGGCTTAATTTAGGTAAATGGATTTTTCATGCAGAATTAAAATCAATTTGCTTCCATATTTGGATATAAGTTCATACTGATAAGAAGCTTCTCTGGTTAGTTTTGGGGGATATTTTGTTACATATAAAAAGAGGAATGGATGATTATCCCACTTAAATTAGATAAATGGGGTTTTCTGCAGAATTATCAGATTAGCTTTAAATTTTGGATATCGGTTCTTTCTGGTAAGGCAAATCCCTGAATAGTTTTTGGAGTGTAATGATTAAGTACAAAAGAGAGAGTGGAGGATAAACCCTCTTAAATCAAATAAAAAGGGCTTTATGCAGAATTATCCAATTTGCTTTGAATATTATATTTAGGTTCATTATGATAAGACATATCCCTGATTAGTTTTAGGAATTCAATCATTAAGTATAAAGGATGGAAATGGGGGAAAATGGATGGAAGAAAATATTTTTTTTTTTTTTTTTTTTTTTTTTTTTTTGAGGGGCATTTATTCCTTAAAAAAAGGTATTAATATACAGTTAGTATGGATAACTTGTGAACACAAAGCCATCAGTTTAACTGGCAATATTTTTTTTTTATTTGTTACTCTATACCCCCGAAATTGAGCCACATGTGCACGTTGCCAAAAGGGAGTAAAAGTCAAAAGTGAAAATGACCCTTTTTGAAAATATTTTTGTTTCTGTATGAAATGAGTTTTCTGTTAAAATTCATTTTAACACTTTTTCATTTCATTTTTAACACTTTCTAATAATTTTAAAAGTTTTCATGAATTTGATTTGCTTGTCTTCCTATGCTCTAACTTGCATAAATACAGTCCAATTTCCATAAAATTTAAAGATTTTATAGGACATTAGTACAGTAGAACCCCGATTATCCAGAATGGTTTTTTGAGAAGCGATTGGCTAATTTCCATTACATTAACTTGTTGCATCGTCATATTCTGAATTAAAAAAACAAAAAACAAAAAAACTTTTTCACCAATCGCTTCTCAAACTTGGAAAAAAAAAAATGAAAAAACCGATCTGGATTATCGGTGTTCTATTGTATTGTATGTTCAGAATTAAAAATGAAGAGTGTAGCATCAACAGTTGATTTATAGGTGCACACAAAAAACTTTAGTTACATTATGGTCTATGGGGGAAAAAACATTTGCAGTGTACTTTAATAATAATATACTAATTTAAACATGCTAAAATTTACATATAATACTGAAGTATTCCACATGACAATTACTGCTGAATATGATGTGCATACAATTTATCATTCTTTTACAGGGATGCATGAAAGAATTTGGCTACAGAAGAAACTGAACAATAACTTTTGAAGACTATGAATAATAATTGCTGGAAGTAAGTTTTTAGTTATAGTACGTGTTTTTAAATTAAACAACATTTTTAACATAACTTGGGTTGTCTAAATTCTATAGATCCTATACAGAACTGTACAAAAGTTCCCAAGTACATTTCATGAATTCACAGAAATTGCTGAATAAGAAATATTCGTTCAGTTGAAAAAACTTTTAACATATTATGTAGTATGTACATACAAATCCACAGATCATATACAGGTCCTGGGTAAAAAATCTGATATATATATTTTTTTACTATTGATACTAATAGTAAAAATTAGGTTTTCAAATGCATTATACGCCTTTTCAAATTTTTTATTGAGACATCATTGTTCTCTTTAATAAATGTTAAAGTTTTGTTACAGTATTCTGAATGTGTTGGAAAAGATTTCATAATGTATGTTGGATGCATGATTTCTCTTTCTAGTTTTCCTTATTTTAGAAATTGTTATACTTTCAAAAATTTAATCAATTTTGAGAAAGTACTGTGCATTTATAATGTGCAACTCCCAGTGATTTTCAAAATTTGAAAATGTATTTTGTATTTTGAATGTACTTTGAAAAGGCATGTATTTTGAATTTTTTTCTTTTAAAAAGTATTTTGTATTTTAGGTTCTAAAACCAATGTATTTTGCCCAACTCTGTGCCACATGGGCACAATATTTTTTCCTATGCTAAAAGTAAATAAATGGCTTTGTTTAACATAATCTCTTTAGAGCATCTCAATAGACTAGATTTACACCACTTGTAAAAATTTCAAAATGTTTGGAAGGGTAGATTTTTTACAAAATGTGGGAAAAATTTTGATAAAAAAGTAAATAACAAAGGATATTTTTCTTTTCAGTATTTTTTTCCATTTAAACTGATTACATTTTCTGTATTTCTAATTTGACTGTATTTTCAAAAATTCTATTACATTTAGACAAATAGAAATAGAAAAAAAAAAAATTCTGGAAGTAACTTTTAATTGCATGCCAGTTTTATGAATTTTCGAATAAAGATGAATTAAAACTTATGTCCCTTAAGTGTTGCCCTTTTGGATTTGAGAATAACGTTAATGTTATTATCACAAATCCAGACTAAACCAGGCTGGTCAGCTAGTATGTTATAAAATATTTTAGGAGCATGCATTTTACTCATAACATTTTCACCATTTAATAAGCCCAGGGGTGATTGTGTTCTGGTTTATACACTGGAATTCCTGTAATTTTTCCTTTTTCATTATGGGAACTCCAATTTTTCTATTAGCTACCATGTTCCTTTTTATGTATGTAGTTTTATTGATTATTTACATCATATGAAGCCTTATATTTTCTTTATCAATTACCTTAAGGAGCAAATTTGATCTTATTTTAACTGAATTCATCGAATGTCTTTATTTTCTTTTTCTCCAAAAATTTCCTTTGTTCTCTTTTATTTTGAGTCAAACAGAAATTTGGATATTAGTGCCATTATTTCAGCTCCTCTGCTGTTTTTAAATGTGGTGTAAGGGAGGACAGTTCTGTTGCAGAACATAGTGGCTATTGGCTGCTTTGTAGGAACAAAGACAGTAGTGGAAGACAAGAAGAAAGGTACAAAGGGGGGGGGGGTGTCATAATTCTGCAATCTCTAGCTATTTTTCCTATCCCATCTTTTCTCATTCAAATTTCTGAACTCGGTGTTTTTAAGTAACAGTATGCAGTTGCTATGCTATCTCTATTAATGTTTTAGCATGTGTTTCCACTTAATTTTCTCTAATCTTGAAAAGTTAGGAAGTTTCTTGGTCAAAAATGAACGATAATACAACTATAGATGAAGAGAAAAATAAATTCCTTTGCAGGGCTGTTACAGGTGACTATTTTTTAATTCTAACTGGCACCAGTTTTTCAAAACAGCAAGCCTTAACACAAAGTTTGACAACATTTGCAAGAAAAATAATTCAAGGGTCGTACTTGTCCTGAAATTCCTGAAAAAAAAAAAGTCCTGAAATGTCCTGAAATTTTGTAATCTGTCCTAAAATTCCTGAAATTTTTCTATATCGGCATTTGAATTCCCCATATTGGATGATTTAAATGCCAAACTTCGAACCATATGCAAAAAATGTTTACGGCAAGGTAATTTCATTTTTCACGCGTTCGCGGTAAAGAAAGCTACTGAGAGATTAAGATGCGCACGCAACCGGCCAGCAGTTGAGATAGTCGCGTCCAGCTGCCGCTCGGTCTTCTGCGTGAGATTTCGCTCGCGTACGGAGGAAAGAGAAATTCTTTCGTCCATGGAGTAAGAGCGTTTCTTCTGGTTGATAGTTGTAAATTACATTTGGCAACAAGTACTCTTAGATCTTAATCGATATCGTATCTTTATCGTTTTTGTTCGCTCGCTCGCACGTTTTGCTGGTGACCACGTTTTTTTTTTTTTTTTTTTGCATTGTATTGGATACTTACTTTTACCGGGCATCGGATAGAAATTACGGATAAAAAAAATCGCGAATTTCATCAAAGGATCGCTTGAAAAAACACAAATTCGATACAAGATCTTGAGAAAACCAGAAAAGATTGTGTAAAAGTACGCGCATTTCGTCAAAATGTCGCAAAAAACGTGCAAATTTCGTCAAAAGATATCGAAAAAACGGGCTCATTCCATCAACAAATCGCTGGAAATGTCCAAATTTCATCAAAAATACGCTTAAAACGGGCCTATTTTGTCAAACAATCGCGGAAAACGTGCTCATTTCGTCACAAAATCTCGAAAAACGAGCTCATTTCGTCTAAAAATCGTTTAAAACGCGTTCATTTCGTCAAAAGATCACGGAAAACGCGCTCATTTTGTCAAAAGATCGCGAAAAACGTGCACATTCTGTCAAAAGATCGCTAAAAACACGCTCATTTCGTCAAAAAAAACGCTTAAAATGTGCTCATTTCTTCAAAAGATCGCGAAAAACGCACGCATTTTGTCAAAAGATCGCGAAAAATGTGCACATTCTGTCAAAGATAGCTGAAAACACGCTCATTTCGTCAAAAAATCGCTTTAAACTCGCTCATTTCGTCAAAAAAATGCTTAAAATGTGCTCATTTTGTCAAAAGATCGCGAAAAACGCGCACATTATGTCAAAAGATCGCGAAAAACGCGCACATTATGTCAAAAGATCGCGAAAAACGCGCACATTATGTCAAAAGATCGCGAAAAACGCGCACATTTCGTCAAAAGATCGCGAAAAAAGCGCACTTTTTGTCAAAAGATCGCAAAAAACGCGAACATTTCGTCAAAAGAGTGCGAAAACACGCACATTTTGTCAAAAGATCACGAAAAACGCACCCATTTCGTCCAAAAATCGCGAAAAATGTGAAAAATATGTGCAAACATTGCAAATTTCCCCAAGAGATTGCAAAAAACATGCAAATTGCCAAGAGATCGCGGAAAAAAGAAAGAATTTTTGAAAATTTGCACCCCCCCCCCACCCACCCATTCACATATATTCAGATTTATAGTGACCATTGAAATAACCTGTATAGATTATTGGTTTTAAATTTGTGTGTATTGGTGATGACTGGTATTTTCTTTTTCCAAGCTTAAATGAATTTTGATTCTTTTATTTCGGCTAGTATGTCGGGTAAATGTGTCCTGAAATTGTCCTGAAATTTTGAAAAAAGTATGTCCTGAAATTTCACCTAGGGTCAGTACTACCCCTGAATATACTTCAGAATTTCTTTTAGAAAAATAGTAGTGCAAAAGGAATACAAAAATAGTCGCCTGTGGCAGCCCTGCTTTGGAATTAGTTGAATAAAATACACTCGTGTATTTTCTTCCATATCATCTTACTTAGGGTATTTTGTATACATTTAAGTGCATTTTCATTTTTGCTAATGTTCATTTTTAATCATGTAATATTTCTTGCATGATTACCAATAAACTATTTTGTGGTGCTGCCATCTATTGTAAAGGAAACAGCACTGTAATTTTTTTACATGAATGCAAGAATTTTAAACAAATTTTGTTGTTAAAAAAGCTAAATCGCAAAGTTCATTTATTAGAAAGTAGAATAATTATAAATAGAAATTTATTAAACTGAATTATATTTTTATTTATTGATATTTCTAATTTTAAAAATATCTATGAAGGAGTGATTCATTGCAATATTTACTTTTTATATAATATTTTTAAAAAGCTTCTCTTTCTATTTATCAACCATGAAAATTTAAAAACTATATTACTAAAATCTTTTTTTTTCCCATAATAATACAATAGAATTTAAACACTCTTTTTTTTTATTTGAAAAAAAAATTTCGTATGTTTTTTCCTTTAAAGATACAGTACATAGTCTCAAATTGAGATATTTTGCTAAGTAACGTTTTTTAATATATATAAAGATATAAAAGAAAACCAATATAAAGTTGGAGTTCTTTAAAACAATTTTTAAAGAAAAAAGTATCCTCTTTTCATTAAACACTGTCAAAATGACCTTAGGACTTGATCTTTAGTAATGCTTTTCTTTTAAAAAAAAAATGTTCTTTCTTATGTTAATTGACAGATTTCTTTCAAATTTTCAGCAAATTGAAATAATAGTAAATTAAGCTGTGTAACAAATTTTTATTAAAATATCATAAGTTAGTAGAAAGTTACAACATCTACCAAAAATGTCCACTTACTGTGAAGTAGGGAAGGTAAAATCGAAAGTAGAATATTTACACAATCAAATCATTAACATCAGTGTTTTGTTGTGCAGAAAAAACTAAAATAGATTTTTTTTTTTTTCTTTCATTTTAACTTAAATATCTACTTTTTCCGTAATGATAATTCTTATTCGTATCTTTAAAAAATTCTCTGTTAAAATATCTGCTATAACATAAGTTTTTTTGTATTGAAAATGTGTTATTGATGTTAATCAAGCACTTTTTGTGAGCTAGAGGGAAAAGATTTTTTTTTTCTGTTAGTTCTTTTAATTGAAGCAGAAGATAATAGGTAAATTATCACAACAGTAACTTTGAGAGAATATGGTGTAATATGCATTTGGACTATTATGAGGCTACTTTAGTCAAGCAAAAAGATCCCGTTATACAGATATAAAGATTAAAATTCAATAACTTTAAGTGTTTTTTTGTTTTTGTTTCTTTTTTTATTGAACAGCTGAAATCAATCTGTATGAAGACCGCTTTTCACTTTTTCGGTTTTGTTTACAGATATTTTTAATGAGCACACTTTTCATTTTCAGACCCGGTTTCGATTGTGAAACATCATCATAAAAAAAGAATCTGTAATCAAAATCGAAAAAATTAAAAAAGTCATTTAAAAATATTGAAATACAACAGAGATACCTTTATAAATTTCTTCCATATGAATAGCATTAGCATGCAGGTCTTTTAGCATGACTGAAGTAGCCCCTTAAAGGCATTTTACCACTTAGAAAATATGTTTATTATTGTTTTGTTAGTTTAAATAATAATTACTAAAAATTATATTAAAATATTGTATAAAAAGACACTCAGTAATTCACTGAAAAATATTTAATCCCTGGAATCAGAAAATCCTTCAAAATTGGAAATAATTGAGTCAGTCATAAACAAACCAATTACGTCACTATTTACAGGCTAGTCATCTGCTTCATCTTCAGTATCCAAAAGATTGGAAACCTCTGAGCTCTGTGATTTGATTGGTGTTCATCAATTTTTTATGGGGCAACCCAGCTCTTCTAAATCACTGCAAACTGTAGCATACAATGCTCATTTCATTCTTCTGCTTTTTGTGTATTCTTTTAATTCCTCGGTCATCCATTTCTCTCACTTTCCTCGAATTTTAGACTTGAACAATCGATTCACGGTTGTGTCTAGTGGTTGCAAAAGTTTAGTCATACCTCCAGATATAATGGCTCGAAAACATTGGTTGCTCTTGCACAATATCTTAATGGCTTCAGTGAGGTGTGCTTTCATTGAATCCATTACTAAAAGACATTTCAGCCTAAAATATGAATGAAAAACAACTGTATCAATAACAGATTATCACAACATTAAAAGTGGAAAAAAGAATTAAAAAAAGAAAAACTTGTTTTCATATTCGAATTAGCGATGTGTAGTTTTAAAATATCTAGAGTATCAATCAGAGCTAGTGTGGAATCATGCATAAGCGAGGAACCTCTTCAATTCTCTCTCTCTCTCTCTCTCTCTCTCTCTCTCTCTCTCTCTCTCTCTCTCTCTCTCTCTCTCTCTCTCTCTCTCTCTCTCTCTCTCTCTCCCCCCCCCCTTATTTCTCTTCAAGCTTTATTATCCTACTTACAGGACTGGGCAATGCATTGATACATCGGGTGACATCGATATAAATCAAAATTGTTATACCGGTTTCCTTATCTTTTGTTTAGCAATGAATTGCGGCCCTATGATGCATCATGCTAGGACGATAATGAACGATCTTCAAACGCTTGCATGATGCATCGCTAATACGGAGATGACATAGATGATGAACGAAACTGGTTTTCTGCTCAATCTTCGAACACATCGTGCGACGATAATGAACGAGTCCACTGTATAAGACCGGTTTCATCTCCGAACTTTGAATGTTTGCACAATGCATCACTAATATGGAGATTGCATAGATGATGTGAGCAAGACTGGTTCCTTCTTTTTCCTGCGATCTTCGAAGTAGATCATAGATATTGTACAGAGAGCATGTGTGACTACTTATATATAGGGCAGGGTGATGCATTAATACATTGGATGACATCAATATAAATCATAAATTGTTATGCCGGTTTCCTGATCTTTCGTTTAGCGATGAATCACGATATGATATAATGATATATTTATTATTAAGAATAATGATACATTTATTATTTGTCTATTTTGTCTCCCCCACTGTTTTGACTTGTTACTAAAACGAAGATCATGATCGAATTTTTATTTGGACATCGGGATTATTCAAGATCAATGCCAACCATAAATCACCGCATTCTTGACTACAAGCCTTTGTTTGTTTGTTTTTTAAAAGGATCAACGAGCAGCATCACAATCATTATGTACATATGAGAAAAATCGGTGATGTGATATGTCAAATATATATTTTCCCATTGAATTAGTTATAATTTCAAAGCATTTGTAGTCAATTAATATAATAAATTTATAGTAATTGATGCTGTTTGTTTTGGTTAGAAATGCTTCTTAATTTCATAAGTTTTGGTTCCCTACCCGTCTTCCCGTATCTTCTTTGTGCCTATCTCTATATATATATATTTATTATTCTTATATTTTGTCTCCCCCTCCCCTCTTTTTTCCCAGCAAAAGCACAGGGACTTTGTAAAACAGATGTTTTGTTTCTCAATATGACTCTCATACAAAGCTCTAATGTGTGTCATACTCATACAAAAAATTGATACAGCAATGCATACACATTGCATTTTTTATTTGAAAATCATTCCAAAATTGCAGTTGTTTTCTAAATTAATCTGGATTTCTCTTATTAAGTTTATGCTTTTAAAAGAACCCAAACGCCATTAAAGAAAGATGATTCTGAATAATGAATCATTATTCTGCAAAAAATTGATATAATTAAAATAAATATAGAAAACTTCTTATTTTAAGTAAATCATTTTCTTAAATTGTTTGCTGCAGCAAAAGAAGAATGCTTATCTTTCTCTTTTAGCATCAAACTTCTCAGAGTTAAATATTTTTTTCTTTTTTTCTTGGGATTTTAATAGTGGAGATTTTTTATGCTTACTATAATTTTTGTATCACTTTTTTTTTTTTCTTTCACGATCCTTTTGAAGAAATTTGTTTTATTGCAATCTCGACAAAATTTGTGCATTTTTTCACGATTTTTTGATGAAATTTGTTTTTTCACACAATTTGCTAGCAAAATTCGAGATTTTTTCATGTGAATTTTGGCAATTTTTTTTCTCTATCTTTTGAAAAAGATCACATTTTTCTCGCAATCATTTGCCAAAATTTACATTTTTCTGCTATCCTTTGGCAAAATTTTCATTTCTGCACAATCTTTAGATGTAGTTTGTGATTTTTTTTATTGAAATTTACATTTTTTCCAGGATTTTCTGGCAAAATTCGGGGAGGTTTTCCTGTGAATTTTTGACAAAATTTGAGTTTTTTTTTCGATCTTTTTGAAAAAAAAAAAAAAATTCTCACAATCTTTTGCCAATATTGGCATTTTTCAGCTATCTTTTGACAAAACTTATGTTTTTATGCTATTCTTTGATAAAATTCACTTTTTCCTCTTGATCTCTGTGACAGGTATCATTTTTCATATTATTATCTAAGCTGAGTAATCGGCACATAAAAGTTTCCTTCTCCAATTTTCTATAAAAAATATTTTCCAATTGACTTTAAAATATTAAACATTTACAGAAAATCTTAAAGAGAAAAATATTTTTATTTAATATTATAAAACAATGTCTTTTATCACAATATTATTACTGCCCCACCACCACATATATGGGTCATTTTCAAAAAACTTGTACATTCTATGTCCCCCAACTTTAAGAATTTTTAATAACTAACATTTTATTTATGTAATTTTTTTTTTTTTTTTTTTTTTTTTTTTTTTTTTTATAATTTAACTGAAAAAATGTGGATGCACATTTAATTGAAACTTATGATTTTTCCAAAAAAGTAACAGAGAGGAAATCCTTTGCATTTTACAAAAATAAAAATAATCATAACAAAACAATAGTTAGGATTTTCTGAAAGTAGCAATCATGTAATTAAAAAAAAAGTGATATTTACTGTTTTAGGTGTTTTATTTTTTTAAATAAAAATTTTTGACTGTTGGTAACAGAGGGGAACAATTTACTGTTGCAAGTTCATACTTTATTTTTTATTTGATGTTCCAAATTAAAAAGAGAACTGCTGTTCAAGAAATGTTTTAGTATCATCTAATATTTTTATAAGTTGTATTAAATTTTTTTTTTATTATTATTATTTGGGAAAAATTTCTCAAATGTACAAGTTTTTTGAAAATGACCCATATACCACAAAAATTCTGAAAACACAAAAGAGTAATACGTAAATGTATGCAACTAAAATGTAAGGTACATAATTTTTTTTAATTAAAATATTTATTATATGAATTTTAATTAAAATTTGTTACATATAAATCTCTACTTAAAAAAAGTTTTTTTATACCATAAAATTACCTAAAAATGTAAGTAAAACTGGTACATTTTATAATATATTTAGTTAAATTTGCAATGTGACAATGTGTGTAATACCAAGAGTTTAATATCGTGATGTATCGTGATTTAGCCTCAATGATACATCATGATGTAGAAATCCTAATATCGCCCAGTCCTACTTATCTTTTTATTAATGAACTTTCTTCATTTTTGTAAAAACTATCAATTTATAATGCTTTGTTGTTATAAAGCAATATTTAATATGTACTATCATTAATAAAAAAATAAATATTCTATTCAGAATATCTTTTAATGAAATAAAATTATTTTTAAAACATGAGATTTGGAAAGAAAGAAAGCAAAATTGACCAAAAGAATTTTCTTTTTTTTTTAAGGACAGCTCTAATTACCGAGCAATAATGTTTACTGCAATATTATTAAATGACAATAAGTGATCATTCTATTATCCAAATTGACTCAAAACTTATAGAAATTACTGATTTTTTTTTCCTCTCAAATCAGAAAAAATATGGAATATTCACATTTTTTGAATTTGAAATCATATTTTTTTTTTAATTTTAAAAACTTATGTTATTTTTAAAAATATGTTTAGTATTTAAAATTAAAATTAAAAATATTTGCAATCTCAAAATTAAAAATTCATAAAATTAAGGAATATTCAACATCTTTTTTGATTCAAGACAAAAAAAAAAAAAAAAAAAAATCCCTGAAAGTTTAGTCTCAATTTGGATTAGTACGATCCCTTTTTGCCATTGAATAACATTTCAGGGATCATCTATGCATGGAAACTAGTGTTTTCCCTTAAGGGTATTGTTCTCAAATCCAAAAGATCAACTTTATGACATAAGTTTTAATTAATTTTTTGCTCGGAAATGCATGTATGAAACTAGCAGGTGCTGTTGTTTAGAAACTATCTAATCAAACTGTTTAATTGCATTATATTTTTTATAAAATATTGTCAAAGTGGGCGTTTTGAACTTAATTTCTTGGAAAATAACAATAAGCACTCAAGAAATGGTGAAAAACGTGTTTGTCATTTGACCAAAATTGCTAGGTAATTTATTGATAAAAATTTGGAAAATACAGGTCGATTCTAAATCGCTTCTATAGTCAGGCTTACTAAATTATATACCTTTCCATCAAAAATGAAATTGTAAATGTGTCAAAGTGTTTTGCACTTGATGAGTGAAGCAGTTGAAAATAGTCTTAGATGAAATCAATAAATATTCAAAAATTTAACATTCCGTATCAAAAACTTAATTCAAAACATAAAATAAAATATCAGTATAATAACAAATTTAAAAGTCATTAATTGAGATATATGTTTACAATATCTTTATCAATTGTGCAGAACTCTCTAGAAAATAGATTTGCCATGTAAAGAATTTTTTAATCTCCTGAAAAGACTTACTGTTTAATTTTATGACAGTTTTATGTTCTTATAAATTCTATTACTTCCTGTGTTAGTATTGTTTTACAGCAGGTAGCTTCAGATTTTTATGATAATTAATGCACAGCTTATAAAATAACATTTAATTTCAATAATTACCATAGTTTTAACTATTTAATTTTTTTAATCAATCTTTATTAGAATGCAGGTAAACTTGCTAAATTTGATTTTAACTCTTTTCTAATCTTGCTAATCATATTATGCAATTGTTTTCATTATTTTTAAAATTTTGAAAGGGTTGATTTTTTTTTAAAAGGTTTTTCTGTGTAATAATGATTATTTTTTTTTCATATAAAAGCTTGTTTTATTGAGAGTAATGGCTGCTGGTATACGTAAAATTTGCAGTTGTGGATAGATTCGAAACTAGTGCAGGAATTCTATTCACAGTTTATTTCAGGTGATATACATGCACATAAAGAATTTCATTGCCGGAAATAGTGCTTCCTCCACAAGCGCAAAAGGGACACCTTTTTCAGCCAAATTTTTCTTCTCTCTCTTTCTTGATGGCAAAAGGGGCTAATTTCTTTTTTCTGCAGTGCAGTTGGGGCCCTCTGTTTTATTGGGTGCTTTCTGTCTTTTTGCTTCTTGTCCTTAGTTGAATTAACTGGAGACTTTACTAGTGATTTATTGATTTTGTAATTATTTCATTTATTTTAAATTTTCCACAATATTTAAAAAATAAAACATTTTAACACAAAAATCTCCAAAAGTTAATGTTAAAAATTTGCAAGTTCCGTTTTTGGATACCACAATAGAATATTGTTAAACTGCAAAAAGGATCAAACCACTTATGTTAGTAAAGAAGATAGTAAAAAAGAATGAAAAATATTTACTTGAAAAATGCACCAGGTCTTTTTCTCAAGACTTGGATCATCATTGGTTAATCATTGAATAATGTATATTTCTACAAAGGATCTCGCAGAAACTGCAAATTTTGTCAGAAGATCTCATAAAACCACAAATTTCATTTTTAAAAAAATGCAATTTAAAATTTTAAAACATTATGTTTGTCATATAGATCAGTAACTGTTTTGTTATCTCCTAATTTAATTTTAAATCTAAAATGTTAATAATATTTTGGATAAAAGGTTCTCCGTAGGTTCCAAATTAGTAGGATAATCTATAGGAAATAAAGTACTATCTGTGTTTGTAGAGTCAATTAGAATGATGTCATCAATAGAGCAAAACATCAGAGTATTGTCATTACAGTAAGTGCATTCATATTGATATAAGTATAAATCAGACAGAATACTGGAGGTACAACCGCCTTGAGGAATACTGACTTTTTTGTACATATGTAGTATTTATCTTGTAAAATAAAATTATTGTGAATAATGAAATTTAATTTATGAAAATGTGCTGTATCCATATAATTAGGAAGAGTTAATTGATTTTTAAATTGTTTCAATAGTTGGTTAATTATTTTTTGAAGGTCATATACACTTATATATATATATACATATATAAGTTTTAAACATGTAAATCATTGCAAATACAGGCTTAAACCCTATTTATATAAAACACAAATTGCATATAAAAAGAAATGTAAATCATTATACTCTTATAATTTTAATCTGTCAAGTCATCATACATTAACCTTCTTGTTTATGACTTTGAAATTTCATAAAACATCTATAAAATTCAGATGTATTTGTAGTACTATTAAAAATATTAATAGAGATTTCAATATTGTACTTCAGAAATTGTTAAAAAGGATTTATGGGTTTTTTTTTTTTTTTTTTTTTTTTTTTTTAAATGCAAGTTTAAAAATAAATAGCTATTTTTGGTCAATTGACAATAGTTGTAAAATTTTGGACAAAAAATATTTCACTCCTCTTTTTATGTAAATATTTGATTTTAAAAATCTGTTTAACAATATACCTATTGATTCATTGTATGATGTTCTGAAAAATACTTTGGATATTTTCTGTATCAATGAAGAGTTAAATACTAATAGAGGTTTTTTTCTTGAATTTGTTTCATTTTTGTTTCTTTAAGAAATAGTATTTTTAACCAATCATTTGAAATGGGAGCCAATTACTCCAGTACTGCAGCAAATTTATTTTTATTTTATTATGAATATAATTATACTGTTAAATAAGATTGGCATTTGCATGTTTACAGATATATTCATGATATTTTAATTTATAATTTTTATTTTTGTATTGAATCTAATAAAATTTACCCAAGTTTTTTTTTTTTTTTTTTTTTTTTTTTTTTAAATTAAATAAAGCTAATGATAGTATGAATAGTGTGGGTTTTCTTGACATTTCTTTTTGTATTTTAGATAAAGGTATTGATATGATCTTTATGATAAAAAAAAATAGTTTTGGCTTTTATACAATTAATTTACGTCATTGGTTTTCTAATTTACATATAAAAGCTTTTAATTAGTACAGTTATTAATCAGTTTATTAGATTCAGAAAAATATGTAACAATGATTTTAATTTAAATAAGCAAGTTTATAAGTTTTTGGGTAATTTATTTTATAAATTAATTAATATAAATAATTATCCATGTAAGTTTTTAAAATATTTTGTAAAGTTACGTTTAAGAATTGGCAACACTTTGGATTGGAGATATAACTTGAAATGTGCATGTTTTCTGGAACTTTTTGTTTGATGTGGCTATCTTAATAACTACAAAATAGAAGGAATAGCAACAGATGAAATAACATGCTGAAAGAAGTCATAGACTTGGAATGAAATGGATTGACATTTGAACTTCAGAATGGAATTCTTTTGAGTTTACAGTTTTCGTCAGTGGTTGAGTGTATAATGCTGAGCTCACACAGTAAGTTTGTCTATTTTTGTGCTAGATGGTTGGTTCAGGCGGAGGTGAGACATTCACTTGTATTTTACTTTTGTAATTATTTTGGATTTCTTAAAAAATTTGAAATATTTTATTTTTTATTAGGCTTATTTTGATTTTATTTATAAGTGATTTTGATAATTTAGTTTTTGGCATAATTAAAAAAAAAAAAACTTTTTCAATATATTTCTTTGTGTCTAATATTAGGTTTGTCTCATCATACGAAACCTGCCAATAGTGCTTTATAATTAAATAATGGGGTGAATATATGGAGCCATTCCGCCTGCTGATGAGTAATGGCTTACAGTTTAACTAGAGACTTTCATATGTTGTTTTATTTTAGTATTTTAATGTTTCTTGTTTTTTTCTCAAAATTTTCATATTTTATGCACCTACTGCTCCATGAGATATTTTTCATACAATTTTGAATACATATATTGTTGTTGTTGTTCTTTAATGATATGTATATTTTACTATCCTTTTGTTTCTCAAAACTTTGGTATTATTCTGTTTTAATTTGACCATAAATAAGTCTTGATATTTTTTCAATTTTTTTTTTACTAATACTTATTTTTACTTTTTTTTCAATATATATCTTATTTTTAGTGATTATGATTTCGCCAGGCACAATATCAAAAGATTTAAGTAAGACTTTTAATCAATAATTATGTAATAAAATTAATTTCTTATGAAAAATCTTGCCAAGCAAATTTTTATTATCCACTCTTCCAAAAGAAATATGCTAAACAAGTTGAATGTAGATTCTGCCATTGCAGAATTCAGTTTCGCCTCCGATTAACAGAAAAAAAAAAAAAAAAAAGATAAAGGTTTTTTAGAAGGGCGACCCCATTTAGATTGCAATGAATTAACTTCATTTTTCTTGTGTTTATCAATATAATAGAAAACAGAACGGCGTGAAATACCCAATTGAATAGCAATTTCTCTCTGAGACATTGGAATTGCGAAATAATAAAGAGATACAATTTGACGTGCTACTTCTTCATTGACTAGATTCATCAAAAACGGATTTTTTCTTTAGTTTAAATGCTTTTTTATAGACTAAGTAAAAGAAATGCAATTTAACAATAAAACGAGTGGAATCCAGTTGAGTTTGACGAATGAAATGTTTAAAAGACCCGATCGATTTGGTTTAAAAAAAAAAAAAGCAAAAGTAATTAATTGAATCAATATATAATAAATATATTTACAAAGTAAATGTCAAGTTTGCCAGTTACAATTTTGCATGCAAATATTCGCACATCTTCAGTTAAAATTGTAATCTGAGTGCCGGCGAAATCCAGAAATTTTATTTTATATGCACTTGCAGAAAAATAGTTTTATTTAAAGAAAAAAAAAACTAATTTCATTTTTACTGTGACATTATTTTCACTAACTGAAATCATCTGAAAGTAAAATCTCAATCTCAGTATCCATAATGAAAAGAAATATTGAAATGTAATATCGGGTACTACTAGGTTACCCCGTCGACCAAAAAATTATCGCCATACTATAAGATTAAATGCCAATAATGGATGATCGTGAATGTCATATTCAATGACATTAAATACGGTTCATGTGTTTAAAATGTCATTAAGTGATTTTTATTTCGACTTTTTATTAATATTTTTATTAATATTCTACTAATTATTTGTTTTTTTCGTTATTTAAAATAAAAATTATGTCAATATGTATAATTTGGCTATTAGTTTGGCGATTTGTATAATTTGGCGAAATTGGTCGACGGGATAACAGAGTAGTACCTAATATCGTTATGAGTAAAAATGCGATGTTTTAAATAGTGACGTCATTTTCTCTTCAAATGCTTTTTAAGAGTTACTGTTATTAGAAATATGAAAAAGGCATCCGTAATAATATTGTAATTCCCATTTATCTGGTTGCTGAATGACACCATTTTCCTCATTTGAAACTTCTCTTATTTTGATTTAGACATTAATTTTTATCATAAATTACTTTCTGTTATTTTATTTACATTATTAATATTATTTCTCAGTAAATATATTTTTTTTACCTCAATTAGTGCATAATTATACGCAATCATTTTTAAAAATAAATTTTTATTATCGAGAGAAAAGCTAAACTGTGTTGTCACCATTTTGAAGAAATGTCATGAAAAAGCTTTTAAAATTAAAAATAAAATATAAAAATGGAAATAAAATAAAAAATAACTAAAATGGGCACAACTACAAATAAATAGCTTTCATTTAAAAAAATAATTATCAAAATCGGTTGAATAGAAAATTCAGGGCTGATGACACGACATTTTTAGCTTGTCTGAAAGAAATAGCATTGGAGGCTAATAATTAAAAAAATAATAATAATAATTAGCTGAAGACTCATAACATATACTATTTGTATTCTGTTCTCTTATTGCTTTAAACACAACCATAGCAAAATATTTTAAAGTAAAAAAATAATATTTAAGGGAAGAAAAATACAATGAAATTTGGTTGGCATACTCTGTTATAAATTCTTTCAAAAAAAGAAAAAAAAAACTTATTGAATAAAATAAGTTTATTTTATAATATGGTATTATAATTGATACAGTGTATTTTACGAATTGAAAATTTTGAACACAATACAGAAATGGTATGGAAGAGAGTAAAAATTTCTGCAAAAGTTATAAATTAGACTCCCTCAAATCCACAAACACCTAAAATTTACATATCATTATAGATGTCAACAATAATACTTCCATTCAGTTGTAGAGGCAAGATTACAGAATTTTTTTTTATTTTATATCATCCTCTATGTATTTTAATATGCAATTCTTGATAATATGACTGAACTTGTGGTTTTTCATAAAGAAAGTATAAATTTATTTCTAGAAAATAAATTAAAATATTGCTCATATCACCTTGTAATCACAACCTTTTTACTAAATATATTTATATATTAATCAAGCTTTTTTGGGTATTAAGACTAACTTAACCTGAAATAAAACTTCCCTACTTTGACTTTGATGTGATTTAATATCATACTTTTATGAGAAAAGTTATTCAAATTAATGTTTTAAAAATACAAACAAACCAATAACCTAATATGCACAACTTCTGTTCTCAAGTTGAGCAGATTTGATGCAGATTATATATCAAGAATAGTCTTAATTACAAATAAGTTAGGTTTAATCTAGGAGTAACCATATAGCCAAAAAACTAACTGAAAGCCCCTTTTTCCCCCAAAAAATATTTATTGGATTAACCAAATAGTGATAGCCAAAAAAATATAATATGTCATTCCTGTTTTATTATTCTACATTTCATAAACCTGCTACCATCATGCGAGGGGGGAAATAAAAAAACTTATTGCATCCACATTAGTAGCTCACTTCAAAATTTATGTCGTCTGCTCTGATTGAGTTTCTTAAGAATGCTGTCAGATGAAGGCACTCACAAGTTAACACTAAACTTAAGGAGAAGTTATTTGCTAATATCTTATTTGTTTTCAACATTTAATGTATATATTTTTTCACATTGGATAGCTGAGATCAATCTCTGCATTGCCTTTTTACTTTTTCTATTATGATTGTAGATATTTTATAAAGTTGCTTTCACTTTCAAAACCAGTTTTTTAAATGAAAGTGTCATTGTAAAAAAATATCTGCTAAATATTTAGCATTTGCTCACTAGTGTCTTCACCTGATGGGGACAGGAGCCCCAAATATTGTCTGCTGAAAAATATTTTTTTTCCATTTTTCTTTCAAAGCTCTAAGAACTTGATATTGAATTAATTAAAAAACGGTGAAGTTTTTTTTTTTTTTTTTTCATATTTGTCTTACATTCCCGCATAATTTTGACCATTGGCTAAACTGAAGTTGGAGTCAAAGTTTCTGGCATTTGAATTGGCCATTTTTCCCATCAACTATGCAGCCCTGCTAAAAACCTCCAGGAACTATGTTATATTATTTTAAAGATTGCATTAAATTTGTAACAGTTTGGATTGAGATTATTGTCACATATGAGATTATTATAATACATATTCTCTTATAAGATAATTGTATTTCATGCTGTGATTTTTTTTTTTTTTTTTTTTTTAAATAAAGATATGACAAATATATTCTTTATTTCTGAACATTAAAATATCACTTCAATTAAATTAATGAAATATCAAGACTTTATATCTGTAAAGTTAGTTCTCTAAAATTCTGTAAATCATATTTATTTGAGATTACATTTAAAATAGCAGGAGGGAGAGGGGCGGAACCAATATATTAGGTAATGAAAAATGATGCATTTGTATTATGAAATTTAAATATTTCATTAACAATAAATTTTACTATACAATATAAACTCAAAAATCCCCAATCTTCAGAACTGAAACTAAGCCTTTCTTTTTTTTTTTTTTCCTTTAAATTCCAGATTTTGGCAAAAATAGCAAAAGAACTTCTGATATTCTTAATAGTCTAAATTTAATTCATAACCAAGTGATAATTATGTAATACAAAAAACTAAATATTTAAAAAACATGTTGCTTGAAAGTTTTTCTTTCGTGTGTGCTTTTTCTCATTAGCCCTGAGGAGTGTATTTTTTATATAAAATCCCAGGATTCTTTGCTTATGTTTTATAATGTTATAAACCAATGATGATCTGAAGCCAAACTCTGCACACTTTTTCACAAAGCCTTTCTGGCTGTCTTACTAAGCATTCATTTTCTGTGATAGACAAATTTATATGCTTTATTTTAGAAGCAACATTCCCTGATTTTGAAAAAAAAAAAAGAGGTAACTTTAATACCCGATTTTTGAAACCATATTGTATTTTTAATTTTATAGTGTTATTATTTTCATGAAAACAGGGTTCATTTACTTAAATCATTTTTCTTGTAAGATATTTTAAATAAATTTGAGATGTGAAGAAACATAATAATGAACTTCAATATAATTTAGTTTTATATAATACAAATAATCGTACAGCTTTTAGAAAGACAAATCCAATTCTTTGTCAAAAATTAAAATAAAAGTTAAAAAAAAGTTTTCAAATTTCATTTGGATCAAATTTTCTCTACTTTGGTGATGCCTATAATATTCAAGTTTGAAAAAAATCTGAACCATTCAATGAATTTTGATTTGTATTTAATATAGTGAATCTCAGCCCTTAAAAATGGAAGATATTAGTTGCAGTTATCGAAAAGGTTGATACTATATGGGCCATTTTCACCACTCGCTTACATTTCATGGTAACGGACTTTACATTTGAAATAAAACTATTAGAAATGAACTAGGTGTATAATTTCTAACTAAGATAATAATACACATACCTTCTGAAGCTATTTAGTAAACAATGTTTAATTACAAAAGTACAAAAATCATTATTTTAATATTAAAATTTATGGTAACAGACTTGACAGTTAAAAAAAAAAAATCCAACTTTGATGAAAGCTGATTCTTGTCACTTTTACATTGCTTCACAATTAAAGAGTAAAAAATGGCAAGTAGTAGTTGCGTGAATAGCTTAACTGTATCACCGAATATTTGCTGCTAACTTTAGGCAGAATTAGAAACCTATTTTGACTAAAATAATCACAAGGTAATGGACTTGAAGCAAAGTGAAGGACAAAATATTTCTGTTAATTGCTTAAAGAAAGTATCGCTTGTAAACATTTTTTTTTTAATTTTAAAGAACACTAACAGTTCATATTTAAAATAATTAAATCTCTTTATTTAAAAAAGTTAAATTAGATAAAAAAAAAAAAAAATAACAGTTAATTACATAAAATTTGGAATGGGACAGGCATTTTTGCTTAGAATCACATTTTAAAGATTTATATCTCCAAACTTTTTATTGATTTTTCTAATTTTTCATGTTAGAAATATTCAATATAGTCATCTTTAGTGAATGCATAGCTGAATTCAAACTTTAAATATTAATTTATGTTTAAAATTTCTTTTTTTTTTTTACTCTTGGACAGCATATGTAAGCGAAATTTGAAAATGGCCCTTATAACTCATGATCAACTAGTTTTTTATTGCAATAGTTTCATCTTCAGTAGAATTAATGTTTTGTTCTTTTGGTTTGGTAAAAAAGATACTTGTTATATTCTTGAAAATTAATATCAAATTTGATATAAACAATAAATTAATAATAATATTTCTTATTGAACATAGCATAATACCATTGTGTAGTTTCTAGATGCTGAATGAATTATTTTGTGGAACTGACAGCCAGAATGCATCCATGCTCAACAATATGGTAAGCTCTATGGTAATTAAATTTATTTTAGTTGTTTGTTATACTTATTGTGTTATTATTAAGAGCTAATAAAAATTAAAAGGCATAATTTGTGTTTGTTAATAAATGTGTAATTTTGGAAAAAGCATTAAGAGGCTACTTTAGTCACATGAAAACATCTGTTCACTAATATTAATCCTATGGAACTATTTTTTGAAGATATCTCACTGTCATTTCAATATTTTAGAACTATTTGATTGGCTGGCTGAGATCAATCTTACAAAACCTTTTTAGATTTTCTTCACAGGTTTTTTATTTATTTATTTATTTATTTATTTATTTATTTTGTTAGGATGATTTTATTTTCTGAACTGGTGTCAAAAGTAAAAACTTTCTCATTAAAAAAAAAAAAAAAAAAAAAAAAAAACTTGCAAAGAAAATTGAAAAATTAAAAAACAACCTTTGTGCTAATTGACCTCAGGAACCTCATCTTAAAAACTTTCTTCTATAGGATTAACAAGAGCAAATGGGTATTTTCATGTAACTAAAATAGCCTCATGAGCTATTGAGTCTAAAACATAGTCTTTTTACTTTTTTTTGTTATGAGTCAAAATTTTTATATTTCATATTTTTCAAGCATGAAAAATATTTTTTTAGTAAATGTAATTCTTTTAAAATGTATATGACTTAAAATTATAATTTTATCATCTTACATTGCTGCTTTAATTTCAGAAAAAGTGTGACTTTTTTTTTTTTTTTTTTTTTTTTTTTTCATATTACACTGAATTGAAAAGTATGTATAAAAAGTTTTGGTAGGTATAACGCAGGTCTAAAAAGGGAATTTTCAGCTGCATGGGATATTTTTTATGAGTTGTATGTTTTTTAGGCTGCTGAATCTAAAAAATGACCTTCATTTCTTTCTGTCGCATACAATATTGTTGTAAAAAATGGGGAATTGACATTAGAAAAGTATATAACTGATGAAAAAAATCAATATTTTAATACAAGTAACTATGTTCCAAATTATACTGCCTCTCTTTATTAAACTTTGAATGTTAATACTTGTATGAAGCATGTTTATGAATAGAAGCTTATGTCTGTGTGTATTGGCTTTTGTTCATTAATCAAATTCCTCACATTTTCTATTTTTAATGTTGTGTTCATTTATCTTAAGTGCTATTCTTAGAAATTTGAAATTAGCATATGGAAACACTACTGGATATGTTTTTTACTCAAGAATATGATACCAGATTTCAGGATAAAGAGAGAAATTTTACATTTAATTAAACTAAAAACATAATTTTTGCATAAAAATATTTAAAAAAAAAAATATTTTCCTGGTTTCAATGAGTAAAAATCTTTTTTAATATAAATTATATAAAGTGAAAATAGTTTTCTTAATTTTTCAAACTTTTCCAATTTTTTCCAAAAAAAAGTTTTTTTTTCTGCCATTTCAATTTTTCCAAAAAATTTACATCTCTAGTGGGAGGGAAGGTATGTTTAATCAGGAGATGTGGATTGATGTGATTTCATGGTAGCAGATAATTATTTTACATTTAATTTCTGATTTTAATATTAATGGTGATTTTTTTTTTTGTTTGATTTATGCAAAAAAAAAAAAAAAGTTTTTTTGAGAGTATAAAAATAATTTGAATAAATATATATATACATAATATTAAATACAATATTTCATTAAATATTTATATGTTTCACCAATTTTTAATCTCATATGCATATAAGCAAGAACTTTATTGTATTTTTACAAAAACTATAATAATAATGCCTCATTGTGACCTGGGGGAGGGGGGTAGCTACTATGAGACAGACTGTGGGCCGCAATGAGATATCTAAATAATTTTTAAATTTTGTACTGATTTATATAACATGATTGTTTCTAAATATAGTACTAGAAAGTATGAATCATGAATGCAATATCTAATGCATTCAGAAATAATTGATTCAAATGTAAGTTAAGGAAAAATAAAACAAAGTGTTAAAGTCAGGCATGAAAGAGAGGAATTCCACCTTTTTAAAAGTAATTTTGGACATTCTCTGAATGGATGCAAAAATGCAATGAAAATATTGGGAGCATATGGAAGGGAGAGGGGGGGGGGGTCTGAAAAATTTAATAATCAGACATTTTGTTTACTGATATCCTTGAATCTTGTTTCTGAATTGTTATACAGAAAAGTTGACAACCTTTTATACTAAGCATTTGAATATCATGTAAATGTAGTTCTCCAAAGTTGCTTTAAAGGGAATGGAAGTTTCTATAAAATTCTGTTTTGAATAGTGTATTTTGTTCTATTTATTGAACAAATTTCCAATGTATTACAAATTGAGGTAATATTTCAGTGATGAAACAGTCAAACCATTCAAAATATTTTTTTGAAAAAATAATCTCTGTACTTTACATAACTTCATCAGGTATATTTGGATTTATATTTTTAACAAACTGTAAACTGTCTTCAATTTTCGTTTTTGATTTAATGAATCTATAAATTTATTATTAATTTTTTTAAAACTTTCTAAGTTACAAATTGAAAATAACGATATACATTTTATATATTACAGTTATATTCCATTTTATTGTTTGAAAAACTGTTACAATGTGTCAATATTATAAGAGTTTGGCCATATTGTATAGATGAAGATTAATTTTCCTCTTTTTTTTCTTATTTCTCACTTTCATGCCTGTAAAGTGAACAAACATTTAGTAGATGTTATATTGGTTTAGTTGTAGCTCAAAGGAGAATGAACTTGCTGCTGGAAATATACACCCTTAGATGGCTGGGGCAATTTAACCCTTTGCACTCTAGAGGTGATTCTCATTCATCACAAGTGTTGTGAGGTGTCTTATGTAAATCAATGGCTCCAAATGCTCTGGAAACAAGTATTTTAAAGTTTTTTTTTCTTTATATAATGGCTGAATTATCTGTGATTAATGATGAATGGAAAAAATTGTAAGAAATTAGCATTTGAATTGGAGACTCAATTTATGTGGGACATGACACTTAGTAACACTGGTGGTGAGTGAGAGTTGCCTCTCAAGTGCAAAGGGTTACTAATAATAATATTATCTGGTTTTATCATGAATGTGTCATCATTTTATAAAAATATAAAGGTTTAGTTAATTTGTTTTCTCATAAACCTCTTCCATACTCCTTTCTGTTGTTCATAACTACAGAACAATTAGAAATGAAAGGCAGTTGACACTTGTTGCTTTTGTAAGAGAGGAAAAAGATACTTTTTCTCATTTGCACACACAGTAAATTTGTCTAACACAGCTATCTTTTTGTTTATCTATTTAATTTTTTTTTCTATTTTGTTCTTTACCTAATTAAAAAATATAAATAGTGACCCATAATATTAACAGATTTCTTCTATTTTTTAACATAATTTTTAACTGTTTAATACATAAATACCAATTATTAATCTTTACAAGTTATCTAAAAGTCAATGATAATTCTATAATCTGTATTCTTTGGTTAGTAGTAGGGCCACAATGAAACGGCTCATTTTGGTACAAACAAGAAGCTTGCAAAAATTTACTTTGTATATCATATTTTAATATAATTATAGATTATAATAAAAAGCTATATTAATGCATTTTAAGGAAATACACAAAACCTATCTCTACTATTCAAATAAAACTAAAAGATGGCAGACAAAATCTTCTATAAAAGTAACTTGCAAAGCCACACAGATACAAATAATAGTTCTTTTAATGCATGAGTTAGTAACCACATGCATCAAGGAATTCTGGACAGCAATTAGATTTTGTTTATCACATCTATAAGGCAGAAGCAGGGTTGTAGCTAGAAGGGAATAATATGGGGTGGGGGCTCATATTTTCTGTTAAACTCTCTTTCTTTGACTCAAGATGCACAAACAAACACATTGTAAGTGCTGTTTTTTATTAAACTGTTTGTAATAACTTCATTTTATGCTAAGGAGAAAAAAAAATAGGATGCAGAAGGAAAAATTCTAGTGGGGTGCAAAATTATATATCATTTTAATTTCATATGTACTAATAGTATGTGTGAATGTTGAAACATTTATTTACACTTTTTGTGCAAATACTACAATTCAGTACTGCTGCAAAACTGTGGCCACAAAACTAAGTTTGATTTTTTGAACAGAATTTCATATGAATTTTCAAATCAAAAATTCATTTTGTGACCTTGGAACCAGGGAAGGCTCAAAATGATTTAGGGAAGTTCAGCCCTTCGCTCCATCCTTCCCTGTACTCTCCTAGTTATGACCTTGGGCAAAAGCTGTCTGTGAAGTTCTTATTGGGGAAATTACAATGTCTCATTGTGGCTTACTCTTTTCATTATTTTTTTCTGCTTCAAACCTTATCAGCATTGTGCATTATTAACTTAGTGTATTTTAAAAAACAGTTGATAGTCATATCTTGAAGTGTGATTTATTTAAGTTCCTCTTCAAACAAGTTGCTTTATTTATTTAATTTGTTCTGTTTTAACTTTTTGTTGTTGTTTACTTTTATAATTTTAAATTTCAGGTTTATGAATTGCATTTCTCAGAAAGAAGTTTCATTAAAAAAAAAAAAAAAAAAAAATGATTTGTGAGAATACAGAAGTAAAATGAGGATGAAAGAAAAGTAAACAGTTATCTTCAACATTGTAGAAAAGTTTGTAAGAAATTGGAAAATTCATTTTCTCTCTCTCTTTCTCTCTCTCTCTTTCTCTATATATATATATATTATATTATATTATATTGTATTGAATTTTTTAAGTATTTGTATGTTGAAAACATCTATTCCATTTTAACTTTTGTAAAAAAAAAAAAAAAAAAAAAAAAAAAAAAGGGGGGGGGGGCAGATGATTATGTCATGAGAATGCTCTACATGCTAGATATTCAGCGATATTATTTATTTATACTTATCACCTATATCTATTTATAGTACAGGAAGGTCAGCATAATTAACATTAAGGCAGCATGAACTAAATTTGATTTTTTTAACATAATTTCATATGCATTTTCATAACAAAAATTCATTTAGAGACCTTGAAATTTTTTTCCAGCAGAGGCTTAAAAATTTTTAAGAGGGGGGAGGCAGAGCCCCTTTCCCTGGTGCCCTCCTAGCTACAGCCCTTGGCAGAAGTTGTCTGTGAAATTTTATAAGGGAAATCACAATATATCATTGTGGCCCACCTTCCTCAATCTTTCATTATTATTTTCTGCTTTAAACCTTATCAGCAGTGTGCATTATTAACTTTTGTATCCCTTAAAAAATGGGGGATTTCTTCAAATTTGATTTTGCACTTTGTACAAGTTTATTTATTTATTTATTTATTTTTATTTGTTTGCTTTTATAATTTTAAATTTCAAATATGTGAACTGCATTTTTCAGAAAATGTTTGTTTCATACAAGACCTCTTGAAAGATTTTGCTGAAAGACAGATAAAGTTCCACTAATTTTCTCAAATGATTTGTGAGAATACAGAAGTAAAAAGAGGATGAAAGAAAAATGAACAGTTATTTTCAACATTGTAGAAAAGTTTGGTGAGAGTGAAAAATTCATTTATTAATATATTATGTTGTATTTTTTAAGTATTTGTTTATTAAAAATATCTTTTCTATTTTAAATTTTGTAACAAAAAAAAAAAAAAAAAAAAAAAAAAAAAAAAAACACTGGTGATTTTGCCAAGAAAATGAAAATACAGTTGTGGGGCAGGGGGGGGGGGGTAAACACCTCCAACTCTTCAACAAATAATCATAGAAGAAAGTTATAGGTATCAAATGATTGGAAATCAAGCCTGCTTTTAAGTGATGTATGCATATAAATTTTGTTTTGGCGAGCCATCCACAGGTTAAAAACAGCCCAAACTTTTTTTTTTTTTTTTTTTTTTTTTTTTTTTTTTTTTTTTAGTCAATGGCAACACTCAATTTAGACAAGATATATTTTCAGAGTTGGGCAGTATCGAAAATACATGTTTTTGAAATACATTTTCAAAATACATTTGTATTTTGTAATGCTTTTTCAAAGTATTTTGTATTTTCAAAATACATTTTTATTAAAATACATTTATATATTTCAAACTTTGTGGTTTTGTAAGCCGCAAATCAGAGATTCACAACAAGGAAATATCGTCCTTTTTTTAAGTCTACAAATTCTTTTCTGAGCGTTTACTAGTGATATGATAAAGATTTTTAATGAACACAGGATGTGTGGCTTTCCCAGAAGCATTTATGCTGAATGGTTACAAAAATAGTGTTATAATCTTACTGCTGCTATGAGAACTAGAAAAAAAAGTCAATAATAGACAGGAAGTATTATTGTGAATTTTACTTCTTATTTTTTTTTTTTTTATATCAGGTACATTAGAAATGTAATTCAATTATATACAACAAAGGCCCGGGAAAAGTTTAATAACTTTTGATGCTCCCAATAAAAATATACCAATATATCAGGGAAACAATTTAATTGTAACCACATTGTCTAATGTGGGGAATAATTTTTATGGTGTGAAATATTAGACAGGAAATATTTTAAAATAATATCTGCTCATGATAACGGAAAAGTTAAGTGAAAATACTATTGTATAAAACAAGAAGTTCAGTTATATGTAAAACTTTTCAAATTAGAATAAACTTTAAAGTTAAGATTTTAGTTTTGAACTCTGAAATATCGATTTTAGCAATATTTTTTCTAATCTCTCAGTATTTATTGAATCAAGATTTTTTGTATAGTTTTCCGAACATTTGATATTAGTTTATTAAATGTGAAATACATTATAAAACTAGTTCTATTTATTGATACAAAATTCTAGTGTTCATTAATTGTATTTATCTTTGGATATATTAAATATAAACATTTTGGTTAAAGATTCATCCTTGCTAGAAATATACATTTATGCCATATTATATTCTATAAAAAAAGTTTTTTTAAGTCTTTATTTAATTTTTTCTAGTAAATAATTAACGCGGTGAGGATTTAAACTAATGCTTGACCAAAACAGGATTTTCAAGTGTAAAGCAAATTTCGATTCTTCTTCAAATTCCAGTTTAAAAGAAAAAAAAAAAAAAAGTTTTCAGGTAGAAATTCTAAGCAGAATCTATGCGTATATACAAATGTATTATTAATTTAGTTTAATTAGATTAATAAATCCATATGCCTCATAAATATACTTAAGATTATTTTAATTCAAGAACATGAATGAGTTTGTTTAAAATAAAATTATTATTTTTATTATTTTATTTTTGTTTTGTTTTGTTTTGTTTTATGGCTAATTATTGAATACATTTATTTGTTATGAATTGATGTAGTTATTTGATGAAAGCTCAAAAATCGATATTGTTGTTCATTGTACAGAGAGAGAATTTTGTTTATCGTTTGACTTTTAAATTAATCGAAAAAATATATCAAGAAAATTATCATCGAATAAAAAAATTTATTAATTTTTATGAAAAGAGTATTTCAAATATAACCTAATTGAGAGAATTCATAAGAGGTGTCTTACATTTTAATTTATTAAACACTAGTTAATCCATCCGGTGTTGCTTGAGCCTGCTATAATAACATCAAATAAACAATAAATTTATATGATTTTATACCTTTCAGGGTGTATTCAAAAAATATTTTTCCATCTTCAACAGCTCGAAATGTTCTGTTACAATTTCAGACACTTTTTTTAAAAGTAGAAACATGAAAACTTGCTGAGAGGATTTTTGAAGAGATGTATTAAATGCTGTGCGATGTGATTTTACACTCAATTTCATTAGAATTTGAATAAACAGTTATCTTCTCAATACGACCCTTTTTTTCATTCTCAAATCTCCCGCTTCGGAAAAAATCAGTTAAAAATGCCATTTTTGATTGCTTTTTTTGCAATATTTTCTGCATTTATCAAAAAATCCACAATCACGGCACCTTGTGTTCATTCTAAATAATGCAATTTGCCCAGTTTGATGCATTTGAGAGCAAAAATAAATTTAAAAATAAATCTGAAAATAAGCAGTTTGAATTGAAATACATCCTTAACATGATTTTATCAGAATTTATATTTGTGAATGAAAAAATTTTAAATAAAGTATTTATTTTTAATAGTAGATGTACTCAAAAGAAGACATTTTCTAGATTTTCATGTAGGGTCGTTTCATTGCTTTAAAAAAGTTCTTGTAATCCAAACTCTGAACAGAGTTCGTTGGCCCGTTTCATCTGCCCTCTTGTTTTGAAAAAGTGGCCATTTTTTTAAACTTAAAATTAGGTATTCAAAAATTAGAAGTTAAAAAAGATTTTTCTTCTATGTATTTGACCTTGATACAAAGATTCCAGAGCATTTTTTGTTTTGTCTATATCTTTAAAAATGGCTGAGTTATAGTACTTTTAATTTCTAATGTGGCTGACTTTTTAAAACAGTCTGAATTTTGTCATGTGATAACACACGTATTTATGTACCAATTTGGGTGTAACTTAGTGTGTACATAGTATATACGGACGTTTGAACCGAGTTCGTTGGCCAGTTTCATCCACCATCTTGTTTCGAAAAAGCGCCCATTTTTTTTTAAACTTAAAATTAGGTACAAAAAAATTAGAAGTTAAAAAAGATTTTTCTTCTATTTGTTTGACCTTGGTACAAAGATTCCAGAGCATTTTTTGCTTCGTCTGTATCTTAAAAAATGGCTGAGTTATAGCACTTTGAATTTCTAGTATGACTGACATTTTCAAATATTCTGAATTTTTGTCATGTGATAACACTCATATTAATAAACTGATTTGGATGTAATGTGGTGTGTATATAGTACATACAATTGTCTCGATCGAGTTCGTCAGCTAGCATCGTCCCCCATCTTGTTTCAAAAAGGTAACCATTTAATTTGTTTTTAAATATTGAAATTTAAAATTAAGTACAAAATAATTAGAAATTTAAAAATATTTTTCTTCTATGTGTTTGACCTTGATACGAATATTCCAGAGCATTTTTTGTTTTGTTTGTATTTTTAAAAATGTCTGAATTCTAGTACTTTGAATTTCTAAAGAGGGTGACATTTTGAAAAATCTATTTGCCTGCGACAACACTCGTATATCAATCGGTTTCGATGTGAATGAGCATGTGCACAGAACTTACTAAGATCTCGATCAAGCTCATCAATTAATTTCACCCATCATGTTGTTTTAAGATGAGAGGCACTTCATTATATCGCCTAATTTGACCCTAGAATATAAATCGTAAAAAAAAAAAAAAAAAAAAAAAGATTGTATAAAGTTGATTATTTTCTCGAAATTCCCATTCATATTCAGTATTCACAGAAACAATCTTGATTGAATCTTCGATTACCATGTTCTACTAATTTGAGCTTTGTATGGTTTAATAATATAACTTGATTTTTTTTTCTTTAAAGTAAAGAATATGAATGCTAACTCTTCCTCCCGGTACTGGCTGGAAGAACTTTTTCTAACTTGTATTCGTGAGAACGTTACGGAATTTTTTTAGATGATGCAAATCTAGTCTAATAAGTACTATGCTCAAATACATACATTTAGTTACTTTTACCATAGAAAAACTGTCATCTCTGAAAAACGCAAATTTTTTGAAAATGTTAAAATTTGTAATTTTTGAAAAACAATTGTACTGCCAAAAAAAAAAGTTTTTAGGTATAAACTAGCAGACCCGGCAGACTTTGTCCTGGCACCGACTCCAGAAAATCAAATAAATATACGTAAATATGGTAATACGCACAATAAACACTACGCTCTAAATTTAATTTCTTATTACAATTATGAAAGGAAATTATTTTTCTTTTTGCAGTAGTTTTTGAAGTCGGTTCAATTTTTTAAAGAGAAATTTATTTTTCTCTTTTTAGTTAAAAGTTAACGATTTTCCATGTTAATTAAAATTATAATACAGAAAAAGTTATTGCAAGTCATACATGTATGTGAGGAGTGGGGTTTGAACACACGATCTCTTTCTTCAAGAATGAGAGCTTAAATCTGGCACCTTAGACTGCTCGGACATTCCGCCTGTACTCGATTTAGTGAACTTATTCAACACTTTTAATTAGCGAAAAATCACTAACTATTAGTTTTTGCCTAATTACTAAAAAAGTACTGAATCAATTTCAATAAAATGTGAATCTAAACCATTCTTGAATCCACTGGAACACACATACAAAATTTCATTAAAATCGGCCCAGTTGTTTAGGAGGAGTTCAGTGACAAACATACACACAGAAGATTTATATATATAAAAATTTGCATTGGATACTTAATTTTAATTTTGAAATTGGTTTGGCTGGTGCCGACTCCAAAAGATCAAATAAATGTACAGAAACATAATAATATGCACGATAAGTACTATGCTCTTAATTTAATTTCTTATTACAATTATATAAGGAAATTATTTTTTACTTTGCAGTAGTTTTTGAAGTCGGTTCAGTTTTTGAGAGAAAAGCTTATTTTTCTCTTTTTAGTCAGTGACAAACACATGCACAGAAGATTTATATATATATAAAGATATGCAGATTTTGTTAATCAATACAATCCCCCCCCCCCCCTCGAAACTGAGCCGAAAGGGAAGAGTTCTCATATAGACTGATTTATTTCTTTTTTATTCATTTATTAACACTTATTTATTTCAATTTTTAACACATTTTAACAAAGTTTAGCTTTACACTAAGTTTGTTTATGAATTCGATTTGCTTGTCTGCCCATGTTCTAACTCGCATAAATATAATCCAACTTTCATGGAATTTAGGAGTTACTGATGCATAGATACTGCATGTTAGAATTTATTGGAAACGAAATTAGTAGCATTAACTACTCATTTACTGGGACACACAAAATTATGGTTACATTACGGTCTACAGAAAAAAATTGTTTGTGGTGTATTTTAATGATTTATTGTTTTAAATATATAAAAATATACATTTATGTGCATAAGTTTATATATATCACCGAAGTGTCACGACGATTATTGTTGAATAGGATATGCACAGAATTTAGCATTCATTTACAGGGACACATAAAAGAATTTGGTTACAGAAGAAACTGCACAATAATCGAACTTTTGAAGAGTATGAGCATTAATTGCTGGAAGTGCATTTTTAGTTATGGCACACGTTTTTAAATTACGTTATTTTGTAATATGACTTGGGGTCTCTAAATTCTATAGATTCTATATAGGGTTGTACAAGAATTCTCTTGTACGATTCGTTTATTCACAGAAATTGCTGAACGGAAAATTTGAACTGCGTTATTCACTTCACTAAAATAATTTTTTATATAAAGTCTATAGATCGTATGCAGAACTGCACACAAAAAATTGAATATTTTTTCAACTATTGACACTATTGGCTGAAATATGGGTTTCAAATACATTACGCCTTTACTTCTTTATTTCAGCAACATTGGTCTCTTTAACCTCCCCAGTCCTGATGTCACCTGGAGGCTACACTAAAAAGCACCCTTTAAATTAATTTATATTCTTATAAAATTAATAAAATTACATCTGGACTTTTTAAATAAATGTGTGTGTATTCAAAGCATCGATGTATAGATTGATGCATCTTTGGTGATACTTGATAATAATTTTAAACTGGTTTTTGAAGTGCTATGTAAAATTTGTCTCAGGACTGAGGATGTTAATAAATTGTAAACTTTTGTTACAATATTTTGAATGTGTTGGGAAGCGTTACATAATCTAGCTTGACACATGATTTTTTGTTCTTGTTTTCTTTATTTTGAATTTCAAAAGCTTAATCAGTTTGGAAAACACTTTATTTATGTAGTGAAACAACCAGCAAATTTTAAAATTTGAAAACATATTTTGTATTTTGAAAATACATGAATTTTGTATTTTGAACTTTTTCTTTCAAAAAGTATTTTGTATTTTAAGCTCTAAAACCAATGTATTTTGTATCGAAAATGATTTTTCGATGTATTTTGCCCAACTCTGAATATTTTACTTCTTCGGTTTAAACTATGCCTGAAAATGAAATTTTATGTCATTAAGATAATATGTTTTTGAATAATAAACATTCAGAATTTAGAGCTTCTAATTCTAATTGATGTGAATGATTCTAATTGATTAGAGCTTCCCTAAATAAAAAGTTTTGCTAAAAATTTCATGAAGTGTTGGAAAGTGCTTCATAATCTATGCTTAACACATGATTTTTCTTACTTGTTAAAGTCTACAGGTACAGGATTGAGGGGCTAAAGCTTTTGGAATTTCATAGACCAATGGCAAAGTCTGAAAACATCGAAGGGTGCATTACCAATCAGGGCTTGTATTTCAAGGCGGGATTCGTGCCCTTCATTTTGAAATCCCGCCCAAAAAATTTTGCATTTTGAAGCTACAATCAACTTTCATGACCATTTTGCTAATTTTATGATATTTTCGTGTGACTGATTAACACATTTTGGTGATTTTTTTACCACGAAAGATCGTTAAAGTTCACGATTTTTTCCGCGACCGATCGACAAATTTCCCAAATTTTTTCCTGCAATCGATTGACACGTTTCCGTACTATTTTCTGCAGCAAAAAGAAGTGATTCCGTTTCGAATTCAGGGGTGATTCTGGTCTGAAATTTCCGATAATTTGAAATTGGGTTATCAGTTCCACATTTGCCAACTCGTATGGGGATTCTGGAACAGCGCGGAAGAAACAATCGTGGAGAAATGCAAATTTTGTGAAAGGATCGCCGAAAAAGCACACATTTCGTCAATATTTTTGTCAATTAAGTTTGTCATGCGGATCGCGGAAAAAAACGGCAATTTCGCTAAATATCGCAGATAAAACGCTGATTTTGTTTGAAGACCACGGGAAAACGTCGATTTCGTCAAAAGATTGAGGACATAACGCTAATCTTGTTAAAAGATTGCGGGAAAAACGCTGTTTTCGATAAAAGATCGCTTAAAAATATTTTGTCAAAAGATAAATGGAAAAAGAACGCCGATTTCATCAAAAGACCACGGGAAAAATGCCGATTTCGTCAAAAGATTGCGGGGATAAAATGCCTTTTCCGAGAAAAGATCGTGCAAAAATGCAAATTTTCTCTAAAGATCGTCGAAAAAAAGGCCGATTTCATAGAAAAAAACACGGAAAACACTGATTTCGTCAAGAGATCGCGGAAAAACTGCCGATTTCGACAAAAGAACGCAATAAACCGCGGATTTTACTAAAATATCGCAGATAAATCGCCGATTTCGCCTGAAAATCGCGGATACCCCTCCTCTCACGGGGAAGATGGGGGAATTCTTGGAAACTGTTAATCGTGGGTTGGGTTTCTTCCGGAAGAAACTGGAAGAAACCACCAGAAATTAAAATAAATGCTCAAAGTTAAAGTATATTAACTATGTAAAAGAATTTAAGTATAATTACATGAAATCTAAATTAGCAAATTTAATCATTATTAAAAATATTATTTTTGCAAAGATAAGTTATTCTTTTAATAACAAACTTCAGGTTCAGCAGACATTTTCAGGTAATGAATTTTTACTACTCTAAAGGTAGAGGGATGGGGTTTTTTTAATTAATTGTTCCATTTATAAAATAAAGAAAAAGAAACTACTACAAATTGTTTATTTCATATAAAAATATTTTTTTTTTCAGGTAAAATTGCATTATTTTAAACTGTACAACACAGTAAATAAATAAATTTGTAATTTTTTGTATTTTTCATCTAACATGAATACCTCACTGCTTATTTTAAAAGATTAGTGTTCAAAAAAATATCTATGGTACGTCAAAATGCTTTTAAACTATCCTGAAGTGCAGGACTTGGAAAAAAAAAATCTTCCTTTTTTGCTTTCATCCAATTTAAGCTGAGAAATTTATTGCAGTATCCTACTGTTAAAAAACTTTTTTGCTACACTATGTTGCATTGTACTAAGAAAAATAAAGATTTTAATGGGTTTTTTTTAATACACAGGATAGACCGAAACAGGTTTTTAAGGCCAAAACCGATTTTAGATGAACTTTCCACTGTTTGGCTGAAAATGATAACATCGAAAACAAATTTTAAGTAATTGAATTGTATGTTTTAAAGTAATAAATACATACATACATAACTGTAAGTTAACTATATGTATAATATTTATTAATTATGTACAACTGTTAATAATCCAAAAACTTTATTTTTATATACAATAATATGTAATTAATTCATCCATGACACAGAAAGATTTTCTAATTATACGAATTTCATTAAATTAAGAAGTATTTTAGTTTTAAGTATATACACATTGATTTTTCTTTTATAATGATTTTTGTAAATGATCATTTGTTATTCTAGAACTTTCTCAAGGAATATTTGAAATCTAATGCAGTTTAAACTAAAACTTTTTTATGAGATGATTGATAATTCATGACTGATAATTATAAACAATGAAGTTCATTGCAATGCATTCATTTGAGCTGATACAGTTCAAATCAATGACTAATGTTGAAAATTTCCGAAGGAAGAAACAAGATTTTTGGAATACTGAGTGTTTTGATCTGGCTGAATTTTCACCCACGCTTTTGGCGAAACTCGGATTTTGGGCCGAAAACGAAACTGTATTTTTGGTTGATCTCTATTTAATACAGTAATTATTATACATTATTTACATTAATGAAATTTATGTAAATGAAAATCTTTTATGAAAATGGGTTTCATTCTACCATTAGTAAAGACTCTCTACTATTTACTACTAGTTTCAGAAATTTAAATAATAAAAAAATATGTTGGTTAATTGAAATGGATAACATTTAATTGATTTTGTGTATTTTGAAAAAAATTTCTTTTCATTTAGCCAATGGTTGAAGATCTCTAAATTAGTATTATGTGTGACCTTGGCTAAAAAACTGATGTAATTATTAATTTAGCATATATACTTAATTAAATTTGTTTTGGTCTGGTGAAATGAATTTATATCAGGTTATAGGAAGAAGATATTTATTATATCTTACAAAAATGAAAATATATGGCAAAATTTTTAAAGAAAAACAGTTTCTTCCATTTCTTCCACTTGGAAGAAACCTATTTTTTCGAGCCGGTTTTTTCCATGGTTTTTTCCGTGGTTTTTTCCACTGCGGAAGAAACTTGCCAACCCTGGTTTGCAGCAAATGTCCAGTTCAATCAAAGGATCGCAAAAAAGGCAAATTTGGTCGAAGGATAAAAAAATATATTTATATTTATAGGATCACAGACAAAACACAAAATGTGTCAAAGTATCGCTTCATGGATGATTCTGCATGAAAAGAAAAAAAAATTTTATATTCACAGCAAATTTTCTGAGGTTACAGTAGATTGTGTGATGAGGGAGTGGGGTGAATCCATTTTAGACACAATGTGCTTTTTCCGTGACCTTTGACGAAATTTGTAGATTTTTTGTGTTCTTATGAGGAAATTTGCAGATTTTTTGTAACTTTTTAGACAAATTTTCCGACCTTTTAACGATTTTCTGACAAAATTTGTAGTTTTTTGCGTTTTTTTTTTTTTTTTTTTTTTTTTTTTTTTTTTTACGAAAGTGGCAGTTTTTTCGCAAATTTTTGACAAAATTAGTGTTTATTCTAGATTGTTTGTGCTTTTCCACGATTATTAAAAAAATTTTGCATTTTTTCTGTGATCTTTGAACAATATTTGCATTTTTTCTGTGATACCTAAACAAAATTTACGGTTTTCCTGGTCCTTTGATGAAATTTGTATTTTTTTCTCCATTCTCTCATATAATTTGCATTTTTTCCACGATCTTCTGATGAAATTTGAGGGTTTTTTTTTTCACAATCTTCTGAGTAAATTTGCGTTTTTATCACAATCTTCTGACAAAATTCGCATTTTTCGCTCAATCCTCTGACAAAATTCGTGCTTTTTCCGCGATCCTCTGATAAAATTCGCAATTTTTCTGCGAACAATTTACAAAACGGATTTTTTTTACAATCATTTGTGTTAATTCGCATTTTTTTTTTTTCTTTTGTCTAAATTTTTTGGTTGATGACAATTTTTTTTTATTTTTATTTTCAGAATCGACTATCCTAAATGTTTGGAAAATTTAGAACAGAATCCCCCTTGGGTCGCTTAATGAATGGGAATTGTCTCAGTATCATGAAAAACATGCAAATTTCGACAGTGTCGTGAAATAAATATGTTAATTTTATCAAAAAGTCACAAAAAACATGAATTGTGTCACAGGGTTGTACAATAAACATAAATTTAATCAAACAGCTGCTAAAATATTTGAATTTTGTCAAAGAAGCGTGAAAATGTGATGTATTTTCTCAAATGGTTGTGGAATAAATTTTAATTTAGTCAAAGGGCCGCTAAAACGCAAATTTCGCCAAAAACACTTTTGTCTGAGGGTTGCGGAAAATGCAGCCATCTCCTTAAAAAACAGCACTCATACAAATGTATGTTTATTATTATATGTATAGATTTAATTAGAAATATTATTGAACTAACTTTTGTAAAATTGGGTGTAACCCGAACCCAACTTACAGGAAACTACACTCAATCTAAAATCTAGCCGAACCAAAAACAGAGTTTACTAGACCTGTAACACAAATACTTAGTTCTGGCAGGAAATTTCCCCCCTGTAAAAAATAGGCTGGATAAAATATTGACCTCTTTATTTAAAAACAAATTTTACATAATTATTCTCAGTTGTTAAATACTGCTTCAGTAGTATTTTGTCATGTATGTATTCTTATAATTCTTTAAATGGCACATAAAATAATTGGGCGTTTTAAAGATTTTTTTTCTCCCTCCCAAACAGCTAAACTCCCCTCCTCGGAAAAATTGAATTTCAAGCCCTGCCAATGTTAATCAAAATTTAAATATTCCCGTAATTCACTTAGAAGGCGAAGTACTTTGTATTGATGATTTTTTAAACCCTGACTGGGATCCCTTTTTGTAAATATTGATTGTTTTTTTGTAAATATTTGTAATTTTTTTATATTTATTTTTATTTTATTTTGTTATTTTTATTTTTTTATTTATCTATTTTTTGTACAAAACTTCTCTTTTTTCTGAATTACTGTCACATTTATTGGTATTTCTTTATCCCCTTTTTGAAATTTTTTTTTTAATTTAGCAAATTTGTTTTGGTAGTTGTGAGCGAGATATTAGCTAAAATTTATTTGCCATGCTTTGGTAGTTTTTGCTTTTTTTAGTTGTATTTAAGGGAGTATTGTATTGTATAATTTTAAGAATGCCCCCCCCCCCTGATAAATATTGATCCAAAAAGTTTAGTTTATTTAGAATGCTAAAATTTGTGTAATTACATCGTAATTTTTTTTTTTTTTTCAAAATGGCCAAAAAAGTTCATTTTTAAATCTTTGTTATTTATAAATACATGTTTTTACATCATTTTCTATTTTTAAAAATGGTGCAAAACCATTGATTTATAAACATTAAAATTTATAAATAATGTTTCTTTTCTTTTTTTTTTGCGATCTTAATATTTTATGTCACCAAAATAGCATTTTGGCACATTTTTTTTCCTTGCCAAATTTGCCAAGCAGCGCAGAATATGAGACTCTTTCCATTATTATAATTTTCCCTTTTATTATTATTATTTTTTTTCATGAGATTAGTATATAAATTATGTAGTATGCACGTTCTATTCAAAATTTGCAGGGATTTTTAAAATTTATTAATGTTTGTTTACTGATCATGCAGTAGCAGTTTATATGTTTTCCCATAATAAATATTCGCAAGGCAATGTTATAAATTGAATTTTTCAATTTCTTGTAAATAATTTACTGGTTCTCAGTGACTGCATGTGTAGACTATTTATATCATTTTATACTTTCATTTTAAAACTTAATGTAAATGAATTCTATTTAATTTGCTTGTTTTTAAAATATTTTGTGCTATAAAATGCATATCTTTATGAATCATGCTTTAAAGAGGCCCCTAGATCGAATATCCAACTAGTGGCCCCTATATTATGATTCTAACCACTACTTACACTCTGTTTATAGAAAATACTTAATTTTTTGCTTTTGAGGCACTGGGCAGCTGCTTTGTTTACTCTTGTAAAAATTAGCTCCTGTTTAAAAAAAAAAAAAAAAAAACAGTAACACTGTTATTTTATTTTATGCTAATAAATTTCTGTTGATATTTAAGTATTTAAAATATCTTCTTTTCAGATTCTTGAAATTTTCCTAAGACAGAATGGGACTACTCAGAGTCAAGACACATAAGCTGCAGAAGTGTTACTGAGTGGATATGTGAGTGAATTTCACGTCATATCCCTTAATAACATTGCTCCGGCTAAATTCTGTTTCAACAGAGCCTCTAAAATCTAAACTTTCTGGCGAAGAGGAGACTCGCATTAAACAGTAAATGTGACTGTGTATACATTTGAATGAAAACCACCATTATGTTCGATTGAGGTATATTAGTAAGAATTTATGCAAATTTTCAGTACTTTAATTGTGGTTCTTGTAATGATTTTGTTCAGTATTTTTTTATTTTATTTATATGGTTAGCCTATCAGTTTATAGCAATATTTACTCTAATTGTGTCTTAGACATGACATTTTAGAACACGCCATATATTTTTTATTTGAAAAAGAAAAGCATTTTTCTTTTTTGTATGTTTAATTAATGCTATTCATAAATAAATTTAATAATATAGAAATTATAAAATTTTATAAATATTAATGCATTTTTGCAATTCAGAATCTGTTTTTTTTTCCAAAATGTGACATTTGTTAATATTGTTATAAATTGATCTGATATAAGTCAAATAATGAATGCAGTTAATAAAATAATTTTTTGTAAAATATTTTATTTTGGCTGTGTTTATTTTTTTTTTATATTAGATTTTTCCATAAAGTTAGTTTTACAAGATAAAAAATAGTCTTTTGGTATATAATGGTCTTTTGCCTGTATGTATAAAAATTGCTGCTAAAAAAGTAGCAAATCAAATTTTGATGATAAATGTTTTTTACTATTAACATTTTTTGGCTCATAAATGTCCATGCTAGAAAAATAAATCACCATTCATGTTCAAAGCAGTAATTAATGTAATCTTATTAGATAGAAAGTAATAATAAAAATGGTAAATATTAAATAATAATAATAATAATAATAATAATAATAATAATAATAATAATAATGCAAAATTGTAATATACTTAACAGTAATTAACTGTAAATACATTTATTAAATTTATAACATCAGGTTCATGGATTTGATCACTAAGATATTTATGATAATAATCTTATTTTCTGTGGTATATTATACTTGGAAAAATATAGTATTGTAATTATAGACTGCATAGTAATTGTTCCAGTGCTTGACAGCTTATTTTGTGCTTTAAACATATTTCATTAGCTGAATTGAAGCAATATTATTATTCGTGCCTTGTCATTTTTAAAATTCGTACTTTTAGCATAATACATTTTCTTTTGCAATGATGCCCTTCTTGCCGACTAGCAATTAAAATGTAATTGTTTAGATCAGTGGTTCTCAATCTTGGTTGGGTTTGCAAAAGTATGCATAGTTTTAATAAAATATAACAATGAACTTTGAAAGACACATGCAGAAAGAAAACTGTAAAGGACAAATATAGGAGGCGCAAAATTAACAATTTTTAATCCTTAAATATAGAGATACTCTTAATGCAAAACAATGTCATAAATTTCATTCTCGTTTACACTGTATTTTTAATACATCAAATTATATTATTATCACTATCAATGAGAAGATTTATTGATTATTCCATTCTCACATAAGGATTCTTTGTTTCTGTTAATATCACTTAGTTTGTCAGATCTGGTTTCTATATACCGTATTTTCAGGTGTATAGCCCACACCCTGTGTATAACCCGTACCCCTAAATCAAGCAGTGCAGTAAAAAAAGTTTATGTATAACCCGCGGAGATGCATCGGTGTATAGTCCGCGGGCTATACACCATTTACGAACGTATATTTCGACCAGGGTTCGAAATTAGAAGCCATTAGTCATAATTTTTAACAAAAATTTACCAAATTTTTTTGTGATGCATAATATTTACAGTAATTGGGCTAAAAAATTAAGATTAACAGTACCCTAATTTTCGGAAGAAACGCCGCGGCGTTTACATGTTTTAAGGTAAAATTTCAAGCGATGCGGCATTTACGTGCATTTTTATTTTTAAAGAAGCGTGATATTTAAAAAAAAAAAAAAAACGAAAATTAAAAAAAAATCGGTGATTAATTCAAAATTTCAGACATAAAAGGCATACGTACCTTAGGTCATTAGTTCCCAAAAGGATCGAATCCCCGGAAACGATCCAAAATTCACCAATTCTGAAAAGGAACGATTCCTCGGACTCTATCTGAAATGAAACGACTCCAGAAAAGTTTGATTCTTAGAACTCGTTCTGAAATGAAATGACTCTGTAAAAGAACGATTCCTTGGAATCATTTCGAAAAAGACTGACTGCTCTGAATCGTTCCGAAATGATATAAATCACACACTTTTTTTTTGTTCTTTGCAACAGGGTCAGTAGATTATTATTTTTTTTAAATAAACTAAAAATGATCTTAAATTCAGAATTGTCAAGATTGGAAGGGTTCCGGATTTTGGATTTTGTACTCTACAAACACAATGGCTATTATACATCTATCAGTGCAATACTTGGTGATAGTTGCAACAGTTCTTCCAAATCCAGAAATAACTGTATTTAAGCAGTAAAAAAAGCCTTTACAAACATGGGAGAACTCTCTAAATTTCACGGCATAGTGAAAAAAATTTACAAATTTCGATGTTTTTTCAAATTTTTTAAGGTTTAAAAATTGTAGAAAAAATATCACGATTTCCAATTTAAAAAAAAAAAAATCTTTGTATAACCTGCAATGTGTGTAAGCTGCAATGGCTTTTTGGGAGGTTTTTTTCTTGTATAAGCCGCGGACTATACACCCGAAAATACAGTTAATTTTCTTACTGTACTGGAAATTTTAAGGAAAAGGCATTTTTATTTAATAAAACAGCATTTTGCAAGCATATTATTTTTCAGCAGATAAAAATGTTATGATAAAACATTTCTATACACAATTTTAATATACTTATGTAAGCATAAATAACAGAGGGGCTTATTCATGCATAATATTTATCAAATCTTCTTTCAAAAAAAATTTTTTTTTTTTAGTAAACTAGTGCTATAAATAATTATTATATTTCGACTTTGTATGTCTGCAGATCAAAAGCCTCAATACAAAATAGATATTTTTTAGAACTTTTATTGTTTAATATTTTGAAATTTACCTTTATTTCCCCTAACTAATTTTTGATGATTTACCTCTTACAAAATATAATGCAAATTAAGATTAGAAAATACTCCATGGTTGTTTTTTAATGTAATTTTTTTTTAATAAATCCTCATTGCCTTATCAATTTGACAAACATAAATCTGTATAGGATTAAATTTATTATTTTCTATGCCAAAATAATTAAAACTTTGCTTTTGTACCATTAATAATTTGTTAGAAATTTTAAATTATTCTAATGATTATTTTACTTTTATTGCTGTGAAATATTTTTTTTTTTTTTGTCACCTTTTAAGGCACAAGATATATTTTGTTAATAAAATGTCAAAATAATAGATAACACCTGAATTTACTAATGAATTTCTTAAAAAGTAAAAACATCTTTTTAAACATTCATTATAAATGAAAAATGTTATTAAAATATACTTAGTGGATGATTGCCAGTTTAGATGTAAAATTAAAAAAAGTGGCCATGTCATGTGACCATTGCCCTTAATAAGGTTAAACATATTGATGAGCACTTACAAAGGATTTTTTTTAAAAATTAATTTCAAGTGAATGAAAATCCTGCAACATGTTTCAAATGAAAATCAAATTTCAAATTCTTTCTTCTTCTGTTAATGCCAACACCATAAAAAAGATTACATGCCAGGAATTGAACCCGGGCCATCAGTATAGTGCACTGACGTTTTACTGACTAAACCTCATGGAATGACAACCAGCCTGGAACTTTCTCACTATTGCGTGTTGGCAAGGCTACATTCACAGCACAAGGTGGAATATATTCCGTGAGCCACCGATCTGGGGCAAACACAGAACTCAAATAGAAACAACATCGATAAATATATCAATACATAGAAATTTTTTCAAGAGAGAGAAAATTCGCCTTGAATACAATATTTCAAATGAAAATCAAATTTCAAATTCTTTTAATTGCTTATAGGCATTAATGCCAACACTGTGAAGAAGATTCCATTCCGGGAATCGAACCCGGGCCATCAGTATAGTGCACTGACTTTCTACCGTCTAAACGAAACCACATGGAATGACAACCAGCCTAGAACTTTCTGACTATTGTGTGTTGGCAAGGCTACATTCGCAGCACAAGATAGAATATATTCCGTGAGCCACCGATCCTTACAACATGGACAAATCACGTCTAAGACATCCCAAAGTCAAAACATTCTCTTATGGATATAGAAGAAAGTAAGAGTGACCTGAACCCGAAATTTTTATATCCAATCAACCCAAACTTGACAAAAAAAAAAAAAAAAAGAAAAAAGAAAAAAAAATTTAATTGAACAACAAGTATAAAAAACCAACACAAAACAATTAAACTTAATTTCTTAATAACCTAATTCCTATAGTGAAAACATAGAAATCATCCCGTACCACAAGGGGAGAAAAAAAATAGTGCCAATAAGACCCAGTCAGAAGGTCAATTTGGGTGCGGTTTAAAAATAACCCAAAGCATTTAATCGGAGCCTTATGAAAGATATATCATCAGACTGCAATCATGAAACAAAGGATATTAATTTATAATTTAATGTAATTGTGAAAAAATAATTTATAATACAAGGCATATTTTTTAAGGACCTTTTTATTTTTTACATTAATAGATGGCATGCACACCACAACAAGTGCTTGCATCATATCCTGGTATTCCTTGGAAACTAATGTGCTCAATAGTAGCTGTGCAGGTAGCCTGTACAATCTGTTCTGTGTCTTTAAAATGCCCAAGATTATTGAAATGTCTGCCCTGTGCAAAGTATGTTCCATGATATGTTTTTTGTTGCACAGTGATTCTAAACAAAAGATATGTGGCATGATGACAGAGTGAATTTCGCTATGCCCATGTCAATGCTAGGCCTCAGACCCATGCTTCTTTGGACTCATTTGGCTAGTTTTGGACCGCATCCCCCTACAGCCCCAACCTTGTGCTAAACAATTTCCATCTTATCTCAAACATATTCACAGCGGCAACTACTACAATGATGACAAAGACATGAAAAGCCATAATCTTTTGCTTATTGGAGTAGGCAGCAAGTTTCTATCTAGAGGGTATGATAAGTGTTTAAACAAGGGTGGCAGTTGTATTGAAAAATAGAAAAATGTATGTAGAATCTGGTAATAAATTTGTATTTTGAAAATTTTCTTTTGTTTGGCTTTTACTTTCAAATGGCCTTACTTAAAAAACATCCCTCATGTATCTCATCAATTTCAACTTTTATGTTGAAAAAAAAAAAAAATGTATGAAGTCTCATTCATATTAATTTATTCAATAAATCCAAACATAAGGACAAAAATTCAACGAGAAACAAATAGTTTAGTTAAGCTGACTTACAAAGAAAAAACAATACCAACCTGACTTGAACTGCAGGTTAAATGGGACTTGTGCCCATTTATAGGGTTTCGTTCATCTGACGAAACCCTATTCATCTCGCTCTTTTTCCTGTCCATACACAAAAATTGTATATGTCAGAGACTTAAAATTTTGTGTACTTACAGCTGTATACATCATGTGACATGAGATAACCTTATGTCACATGACAAATCATAAAATTTGGAAAAGTCCATTATTTTAATTATATTAGTTTTTTCAATGTTATCTGTTCAATTATGTGATTTAAATTTTAAAAGAGAACTTTCATTTCAACTACTAAAAGGTCTTATAATGCTATATTATAATAAATAAGTTCAGCTCATCAGTATATACAATATATTTTTAAATCTTTGTTATTGTAAGTAGCACGTGATTTTTATCAAAGTAGAAGCATATTCCAACAGTTCTGGACAATAAAACTTGTCCATCATCAGGGAAATATTAAGAAAAAATTAACACATTACAATATTTATACCTCACAACTTCCAAAAGCAAGTACTCTAGCTTAGAGGTAAAGTATCTGGCTTGTAAACAGAAGGTTCTTAGTTTGAACCCCGGGGCTAGAAGTTGAAATTTTCATATTGAGATAATTTAATTAAAAGAAATTTTGTATTTTTTGCCAATTTAAGAGTTTATATTGTTTTTTTTTTGTTGTTGTTTTTTTTGTTTTTTTTTCCACTGATATTCATAATATTTTTTGAAATTCAGTTTTCTTTCTATTTTAAAAACTATTATGATTTATTAATGATTTAACATTTTAAATTTTGTTTAAACTTTTTTTTTAATATCTCTGCTAAATTTTTTTAACTTCCAAATTTTCAAACTAACCATTTCATAACTAACCAGATTTTCAAACAATCTGGAATTTTGGATTTTATTTAAATAATTTGATTTGAATGCATTGAATTTGATTAAAATAAATAACTTCCTTTTATAGTTATTTTAAAATTAAATTTTGGTGCTACCATCTATGAAAGAATTTAATAAATAAATTAACAATTTGGATTTATTAATTAAAGAAGAAGTTGTTTTGAAAGAAATATTTAGCAAATCATCTGTGCAATCTGTGATTACACTTTCCCACTTGTTTATAAGCTAGTCTGATATACGGTTGGATCAGGTTGGCGTAAAATCAGGTAGCTTGATCCGATGCTATTCCTAAGTAAAAGGGGACAAAATTTGACCTCTATGTGTGCATTTGGGGGAAGGGAGTGAACACCTCCTGTACCACCTTTGTTTGCCAGGGCTGGAAAATCTTTTCGTGTTAGATAGATTTTTTGTCTTTAACGAGTTTACTGTAAGTTCAATTATTTTTAATTAATAATTATGTATTTGTGATTTATATACAGGCCTATCACTTGCTACTAAAAGCCATGTCAGCAGTCTGTCATGTGACTAAGGCTACTAAGGCAAATTTTTTAGCCCAAAATCCTTCAAAAGTGACTATTTTGGATGAAAATCAGAAAAATGGAGACTATTTTCCAATTCCTGTTACTAATTTTGGGAAAAAACTGATTTTTCAACACAGATTTGCTAATTTCTCCCTTTGTTTTCTATAGCCAGATATCTTGATGTTGAAGTATTGTATAAAGATCATCTGTGATTTTTTTTTTCACCCTGGTAACCCTTCCCCCATTTGTAGAATAGGAGAAAATAAAAATATTTGCGGTCTCATTAAAATTCATGGTTTTGTTAAATTATGAATACTTTTCCATTTTTTAATTGGGGTTTTTAATTAATAACTCAGCAAATTATTTTAAATTCTGTGTTTCAAGGGCACTAAAATAGGCCTTGGACTGCCTCAGAAATATTTTCAACTTTGTATGTGTTGTAGACTTTGCTAGTCATTGCAGACAGACAGACACACACAGAGTGAAATTTTCTTTTATTAGTCTAGATTAATAATTTATCATTTCAGTATCCATATTATTATAATTATTATTTTGTAAAAAAAAAAAAAAAAAAAAAAAAAAAAAAACCTTTTATTTTAAATAAAGAAATTATGCTTTTCAATCCAAAAATGTATCGGAAAGATACCAAATATCCAAATTTTGGTGGAAAACTGATTTTCTGGTTTACTCCCACTGAATTCCTTCCAAATTGTTGCTTTTAGTAATATTTAAATGTCATATGAATCTTATGCAATTCATTCTAGATTTGTTCACTATGCATTTGATTTGTTCCTAATCTCTCCCAGTGTTCTCGCTGACTTTTGACAAATGTTAGTAATTTGGCTAATTAAAAATGAAAAACATTCGCCAAATGAAAAAAGTATTAGCAAAATAGATTTGCCATGCAGCAGAAAAAAAAATCTTTAATGTACCCCCTTTTTTTCAATATGTTCTAAAATAACGTAAGTTTTTGTAACTGCAACAGTGATTTTTATTAATCTAATTTCAACTATCTGCTACAAATATATTTAAAAAAATATATATATATTAAAAAAATATATATATTAAAAATATGTATATGGGTGATTCTCAAAATAGGGGACAATTTCAAAAGTGAAATCTTAAAAAAATTACTGTTAGCAAAATTTCTGAAAAAAAGGTGTTGTTAATATAGTATTAGGTATACTTTACATGTAGTCAGCAGAGCTAAATATTTAAAAAAAATAATTAGTATTTTTTGCACCATGCTAATGACAAAACAAATTGCATGGAATAAATATATTAAGAAATTTTTATTTTCTTCCTGTTTAAATAATTTTTTTTATATTTATTAGCCTTCCTTTCAGCAAATGGTTTCCATTTTTACATATATACATATAGGGAAAATAAAAACATTACCAAAGAGCAAACTTTGTTTGCATGAGCAACATTCTAACACTAACAATGTAAGAAGCTGTCTTAGTGATTTTCTGACAGATTTAATGCATATTTTAGGGATAATAAATGTAATACCTAAATTTATAAGTAAAATTAAATTTTATAAAGGATACAATATAAGCATTGGTTACATTTATGCACATAGGAGTCTTTAGCATGGACAGAAAGACCATGCTAGTGACACTGATATTTGTCCATGCTAATGACAAATTTTAATTTAAATAAGATTATGAGCCATAATATAATCACAATGCAATAGTCCTTTCTGGGGCTTTTTAAAACACAAAAGTTCTATGCAAATAAGTAAAATAAAAATTTTAATTATAAAATAAACATGAAAATTATTATCCATTCTAATGACATACAATTGATGTACACCTCTAATATTCAACTTATATTCTTAAAATACAATACATGCTTCTATTTTCAGGCTGGTATAAAATGGCTACTTGTTGCCATGGAGAAACTTTATATTTTCAAACTATTGTCATATGTGAAAATGAAATTCTGATTAATAACCAGCTGTTATAGTATGATCTTGTTTTGAAAATAGAATATGGAGAACAAACTTTAATTCTTCTTTTATATACTATAATTTTATTTTTAAAAAGAAATTTATTGGATAATCCTCTCCTTGATTAATTTAAAGAAAGAATAACATTTGTTTTATTTTATAAACATATTAACTTTTGAAAAATGCTAGTATACACAAGGCACAGCTGCTGTGAACATCCATGCTGACATTTTGAACATTTATTCTGTTATTTTAATGTGTTTTTAACTAAAAAATGAGTAATTCTTGAATGCAAATAATGAATAATATTAAGACAAACATATCTAAATATAAAAACATGACAGAAAACCTCTCAATTTTTTTTTGTATGCTGAAAGACATAAATTGTCCCCTATTTTGAGAATCACCCATATATGTATATGCATATGTATGAAAAATGAAAAAAGAAAAGAAAGAAAAGGCAAAAATTGAGCTCTCACAATTTGACGAATCTAATCGCTTGTTTACTCGCCAAATGAAGAATTTAGTCACAATTTGGCGCAATGGTGAGTGACAGCGGGAACACTGATCTCTCCAATCATAGTATAAATATATTTTATGCCTGAAATTTGGTAACCGATAACTTAAGAGCAAGGTATATTTTATTAAATAAAATTTTTAGTTAAAATTGTCATATGGAATTCATTCTAGATTTGTTCACTTTACATTTGATTTGTACCTAATCTCTTCACTCATAGCATAAATATATTTCATACCTGAAAATTAGTAACCAATCTAAACTTAAAAGCAAGATACATTTTGTTAAATAAAATTTTTTATTAAAATTGGCATATTAAGTGAAAGATATGCAAATTATCAAACATTTATTTATACTGAATTGACAACAAAATTTTATTTAACAAAGCTTCAAATTTTACTGGTAGTTAGCATGTTACTCTTTGTCAATGATCTACTGCTGTGCTGATCAATACAATGGGGCATAATTCAGTCTTTATCTGATCATAACATAAATGTCAACATCCATGTAATAGTTGCTTCATTAAAATCCTAAGACCAGAAATAAATAAAATCAGACTATACCTAAAACATTTTATTTTTGTTCAATAATTTTTGCAGTGATTTTTATGCAGCAAATATTTTTCTTTTAAATTCATTATTGAAAAGGTAAAAAAAAGTTAAATTAATAGAATTTGTTGTTCTTTTTCTATCTAAATTTTGAATTTTTATTGAATAAAATTTTTAGTTAAAACTGGTTTATGAAAAGGAAGACTTTAAAATTTTCAAAAGTTGGTATTGAATTGATATCAAAATGTAATTTAGCAATACTCGAGGTATCTCAAATTTTTTTAACATTATGGTGATAAGCAAATCTTTGTGAATTATTTGCTGCTGTGTCACAGGTTGGATTAGATTACATTTGGGAACATAAATTCAAAATATTTATCATCATAGGATCAAAAAAAAAAAAAAAAAAAAAAACAGAAATCTATGGACCCAAAGCCTTTGACCTATTTTGGTTTTGTATTTTATTAATCAGGCTTTGCTTATAAAAGAAATTTTTTAACACAGTGTTTTAATTTAATAATAGATTTAAAATATTGATAACAACAATTTTAAAATATTGTTGAACTCGTTGATGGTATAAAATCTGCCTTTGTGCCTATTTTGCTATTTTACCTAAATTTCTTGTTAAAATTTTTTGTGCACAAAAGTTGAATATGCCTGTTCTTTATTGAATGCTTCTTTTCTGATAATTATTTTGTATAAACACATTTCCTGCTTTAATTCATTAAAGTTGTAGCTTATAACAAGATTTTCTTTTAGAATAAAGGCCTGATTAAAGCAGAAACCATTGGGCTTGTTATCTCTTGACCAGGGATGTAGTAGAGAGTGTACAAGGGTATATGCTTTTTACCTTCTGGATTGTTTTAAAGACCACCATATACCGTCTATTCGCAAAAAAGCTATAGTATATGCACTTTTGGTTAAACCTCCTGCCTTGAGCACATATCCTCTACTTAGGGCATATACTGTCTTTTTTTTTTTTTTTTTTTTTTTTTTTTACAACTACATCACCAATGGGAATGCCAAACGTAGGTGCTTTTTGTAAAAAATGTGTATATGTTTAATAAGTTTTTGATCCTTTACTGATTATAATAATTGAAAAAAGATTTTTTTTTTTTGTTTCCAGTTTCTTTCAAGAAATGTGAAGCAAATGTTCACTTTAAATTGCAAAAACGGAACTGCATTCTGATCATCTATCTCTGATAATTAAGTTTTTTTTCTGTCTTTATAAAATATTATTTAAGGTGTGATGTTATATTAAAAGCACAAAAAGTTGCAAATTAATGTGGTAGCATAAGAAATAAGGATCCTCCCCTCCACTACTTTTTAAAAATAAAAATGCAACTATTTTGGTTACTACTTTTGTAAAAATGCTACTGTTTTGGCAACTATTTTTTTCATTGTAGGCTACTAAAGGTATCATTTTTTATGCTATTTGGCAGTGACAGCCCTATATATGCAGAATGTTCTTTATATATTAATATGTAACTGTATGATTGTTTTATGGGGTGTTGAGAGCCAATTGGAATTTTTTACATCAATTAAATTTTATTTGTCATATTATTGAAGTTGTTCATGATACGTTGATTGTTGTACCTGCAAGTAAAGAAGTTATATATATGGAAATGTCTTTCTTTGAGCCTTGAAAATCTATATTCATAAAATAAGAGATGTTTGCTTGCTTGCCTGTCTGCCTGACCGCGTACCAAAATTATGACACTCAGGTCTCTGAAATTTTTATCATGTGTGGATGCTAACAGTGGAAAGTGCACTTCACAGCTGGATTTTTAAATTTCAATTTAGATTTTATTAAAAAATTAAAACTTGCTGGGTAAGAGGATATTTGCATATTTCCATCAATCCACGGCAAAGAAGCAGCTAGGTTATAGGCAATTTGCAGCTAGCCACTAATCGCGACAACGAAGCAGTCAGCCAATGAGAGCAGGTGGTAAATATGGGATTTAACGACTGAATTTTATGCCTGAAAATTAGTTTAAAGAGTTAAAAATTTGAAACTTTTGCTTAATTGTCACTCCACCACTTCTATAGAAAACAATAACTTCACTGTATTATGGAGCATTTTCATTTGTTGAAATAGAGATATTCTATAAAAGTGGTGGAGTGACATTGCAGAAAAAGTTTAAAATTTTTAACAGTGTAGCAACAAATTTAAATTAAGTAATTACTTCTTTTATACTTTCTCAGGGTTTGTTCAGATGTGCAGTGCACGTCACACACGTGCTGGGAAGATTCTGCATTGAATAGGTCTCATTGAAGAAAAGAATTTTAAAATAATTCAATTATTGCATTATTTTTGTGGTTCAAAACAAATTCAATGACTATATTTCTTAATCCTTCCAAAACATGGTTTTCGTAGCAGAAATATATACCTGCGTTCACTCAGATAAAATTTAAAATGTTCTCCAGATAAAATTAATTTTTTTTGTATTTTAGTATGAATGGAGATTTTAAATATTTACAATTTGTTTAAAAATATGTATGGTCCCGGGCAACGCCGGATGGATCAACTATTAAGAAATAATTTAAATTATTTCCAGTTTCTGTGTCTCAAAACAGCTGAAGCCAGTGACTATATATCCTTATCCTCCCCAAATAACTATTTCTTGTAATAGGAAGGAATATATGATGCATAAAATTTTAATCAGGTGGTAGCACATTTTATCTTATTTAAATAAGTATTTTAGGTACTTCTAGGTTATCCTGTCGACCAATTTCGCCAAATTATACATGTTGACATAATTTTTATTTTAAATAAAGAAAAAACAAATAATTAGTAGAATATTAATAAAAATATTAATAAAAAGTCAAAATAAAAATCACTTAATGACATTTTAAACACGTGAATCGCATTTAGTGTCATTGAATGTGACATTCGCGATCATCCATTATTGCATTTAATCTTGTAGTTTGGCGATAATTTTTTGGTCGACGGGATAACCTAGAAGTACCGTATTTTATTTTAATAATAGAAATCTAATTGTTATTAATATAAAAATTTCTTTTTAATAAAAATAAATTTTTCTATAATATGTAATATGAAAAATATAAAGCAACTGATAAAACATTTTTAAATAAAAAGGTTGAAAAGAAGTTAGAAATAAAATCAGGACGTGAGATTCAAACTCATTCTATAGAGACTTGAGCTCAACACTCTAATCATCAAACAAACAACTGATGAATCACAAAACATTAAAATAAATAGGCAAATTTGTGATGTGAAACTTTGTCTCTCGAGTTCACTGTCACCTGTATGCTTACCTACTCTACATGCTCCAGATTACTTTGTGTGTAGGCATCATGACCATTGCTCATGGACAACTTCATTATCTTCACACAATGATTTCTTGATCAAGTGAGATGCCAGGATTTGCATAATGAAGGGGCGAGATCTTCCTGGCAGGAGGGCAAATCGCTATTATACATTACTGAAATAAATTTTATCTTCGTCAAATGATCGGAAAATCAAGCAGCGATCTTCGTCTAATGATCGCGAAATAAAATAAATTTTTTCGATACTTTTTGGCGACCAATTAATGAATTTCGTTATTTATTTCTGTGATCTTTCGATAGAAATTAGCGACTATTCGCATGATCGCTCTTCGAATTTTGCGAATTTTTAATGAATTTTGTGATTAATCCCTTCCTTTGAGATCAATTTTATGTTTTCTTTAACCATTTATTTAATGTTACCGTAAAATGGGGTGAATTGGAACACTTTTCAACATAAACGTTAAATAAAAGCAACAACTGATTTTTTTATATTTTTATTTTTTGACTAGAAACTTCGGTCTTGTTTTGTTCTTTATATTTTAAGCAAAAATGAAACATTTTTAAAGTTTATGTATAGATTATTTATTTTTTTAATGATGTTCCGATTCACCCCTCAGATAGGGGTGAATCGGAACAAATGCTATAATCTTTATTTATTCTGATTCATTCTTAAATATTGTTAATAAAAACAGGTAATAATGATAAGGGAGGAATAGAAACATGTAGTTACTGTGAAACCAAGCCATTATTTTATATACAAGTAAAGATATGCCTTTTTAAAAATAAAAAAACAACTTTAAAATCAAGAAAAATTGAAATTTATTTTAAGAAATTATATTCGAGTTTCAGAAGTAGAATTTAATACAAATTTAGCCCTGTTCTGTGTTATCCTTTACTAGTAATTATTGGGTAAGTGAATCTATTGAGTAGCCTCAATCGCTGCATGTATTAATACGATCTAATAATGCACCGTCATCCCCAGCCCTTAGTACTGTTTGCATTCTTCTTTTTTTTTAATTGGTTTTTCATTTTGAGATGTTTGTGTAATGTTGTGGATGTCAGAGAATAATTCTGTGCAGTTTTCCTAACTAATTTGCTATTTTTAAAATTCTTTTATTGTGTGTTCCATGTCTGTTGGGCAAGGCGTTGACTTTTTTGTTTAACCAAGTAATTTCTTGGCACCTTTAAACTCCTTAAGTAATTAGAACAAACAAAGTATTGTTACAATACATATTCATACATATGTTTTCATATATTACATTAAACTATTATTGTACAGAAAAATAAACCATGAGGGAAAACCTGTTCCGATTCACCCCGTAAATTTTAAACCTCTGATCTTACAAGCCATTTTTCATTTTGACGTGACAACGTCTTGTAAATTGGTTTGCTGGGAGACACTTCAAGAAACTGCGTTACGTTACGTTATGCTCCGCTCACGATACGCGCTCACTTTTCTCTTAACTTTTTCCGGTCACTTGTGGGACCATTTTCTGAACGTGAATGTGAATTCGCTGCAAGGAAGGGGCGGTGCTTAATAGGAATTTTAGATAGTATCAAACTAAGACGAAATACGTTATGTATTAGTTATTAGTATAAAGTACAAAGAAAATAAGTGTAGTTTATTTCGTAATTCGGTGGTATATTATGGAAAACTAATGATATGTGATTAGTGAAAGCCATTTTACTTTAGTTATATTCTGCTCATTGAAAAATTCTTTAATATGCTGTTTACAAAATTCAACATTTGACATCAATAAACATGAAGTAAAATGTGTTTAACAAACACAGTGTATTGCAAGTTATTGTATGTATATTTGTATATAAATACGTATGTATGTGTAAAGGTAAAAATAAAATTTTGTTAATATGAAATTCAGTGCGAGATTCTTTGTATAAATTAATGTTTTAAATATAATTCTTTGTATAAATAAATGTTTTAAATTGTTACTATTATTTCATCCTTCTTCCCACTATACGAATGAATATTCACATTAAAATTATTTTACAACTCAAAGTCGTTGTCACGTAAAACTTTCGCCCGTATACCGACTTTACAGGCAACCAATTTTTTTTTCAATATGTTGTTTAGAAATAAGTAGAATTTAATACAGCATATCGTTTACAGGTCAATCATTAATTAAAAATCCCCTCTCTTAGGTTTAGAATACAAAAAATACTGTACTTACATACAAAGTTTTGAAGACGTTGAAAAAATGAGGTTTTTGAGGATCCTCTTGAAGTTTTTTTATATATACCCCAGTAGTTGTGCAAACATGTCAAAATTGAATTTCCCAATTCTTAATGTTATTACTTTCTTATGAAAAAATTGGCAACTAAAAATATCATCACATATATTTGTAATGAATTTATTTGTATGACCGGGAAGTTTTGTTCCTATTCACCCCATTTTACGGTACGATGTTTAACACAAAACCATCTTAAGAATTTCACAATTTTCCCTTCAGGACCCATTTGACTAATATTGCAATTTTTTTCAAGGACATTTGATGAATTTCTTGGTTTTTATCCCGAGAACATTCGACGAATCTCGGGATTTTTTTTTTCGAAGATCATGTGATAAATTTTGCAGTTCGTTTTCTGAGGCAATTTGATGAATATCACTATATTTCCCGCAGAATTTTCGATTAATTGCTACCCTGAAAAAATTTGCAATATTTTTTCCAAAAAAGATATTGAAACAAAAAAAGTCAAGACCCAATCCAACAGACATGGAACACATAATAAAAGAATTAAAAAATAGCAAATTAGTTAGAAAAACTGCACAGAATTATTCTGTAACTCCATAATATCACACAAACAACTCAAAATGAAAAACCAATTAAAAAAGAGAGGGATGCAAACTGTACTAAGGGCTGGGGATGAGGGCGTATTAGTAGATCGCATTGATACATGCAGCGATTGGGGCTACTCAATAGATTCACTTACCCAATGACTACTAATAAAGGATAACACAAAATAGGGCTGAATTTGAGATATAATTCTACTTCCACAATTCAAAAATAATTCCTTAAAACAAATTTTAACTTTTCTTGATTTCAAAGTTGCTTTCTAGTTTTTAAATAGGCATATCATTATTTGTATATAAAATAAAGGTTTGGTTTCACAGTAACTACATGTTCCTATTCCTCCCTTACCATTATTACCTGTTCCAATTCACCCCTATCTGCGGGGTGAATTGGAACACCATTAAATAAATAAATAATATATAAATAAACTTTAAAAATGTTTCATTTTTGCTTAAAAAGTAAAGAACAAAACAAGACCGAAGTTTCTAGTAGAAAAATAAAAAAATCAGCTGTTGCTTTTTTTTAACATTAAAGTTGAAAAGTGTTCTGATTCACCTCATTTTATGGTATATCACTCAGCATTAATCGACAGTTGTCCGACCTCATGCTCTTGAAATTGGATGTGTAAGCAAAAATTTAGTTAATAAAGGGCAGGGGGCAGGGCTGTCATTTTTCAGTTGTCACTTACCTAGAAATGGAAACAGGGTGAAAAAAATAATTTTAGAAAATAAAATAGGAGCAACCAGGGCCCACTTAGGATTTACAAGGAAGGTCTCCATATGGGCATACTCCAAAAAATCTGAAAAAATTACAGAATGTTCTTCTCATAAGGATATAGGGTAACATCCCTAGTAATTGGCACATTAAGGATTTGTCTTTAAACTTACTTCTATTTTCATTACCAAGAAATAAAACATTTACTTGCAAATATTTTTAAATCAAAGAGTTCATATCTGTGCATCTATTTTGCCCACTAAAAGCAAAAATATTTGAAAAAGTATTTTTATAAAAATATATTTATAAAAAGTTGCGGTTATCACCAGTAATTGGCACTTAGAATTTTACACAATTAAAGCAACCCTTTTCAACTAAATAAAACTGTTGTCAGTTAAAATTTAAAATATACTATAAATCAGATAATAATAAATTGAAATGCATGCCTTTCTTAAGCCAGAGAAGAAGCATTTGCAACAAAAATGGCTAATTTGATACAAGCCATAATTGTTTCTCTTTCCTAGGCACTATTGTCATTTAGTAGCATAAATCAAAGTTATAATCTGTAAAGTAAATGAGCATATAACTGGTATATGGTCTTGCATTTTTAAAAGACTGGATATAAATCTTATTTTAGGACATTTTTGTAGGATGTGCCAATCACTGCTGCCTGCCAATTACTGGGGATGTTACCCTATATGTTTATAACTTTTTTTTTTGGCAGAACATCCATACGGCATCTGTAAAATAATAATGAAAATTCCATTAATTGGCAATTTTTCATCTGTTGGCAATAGAATGCAATTACAAAAAATACTTTTTTATGTCAAATACACTTTAAGGAAAAAAAAAGTTTCATGTTGAACTTATTTAAATAAATTTAATTTAAATAACATTAGTTTTGTCAGTTTTAGTTTGTTCTAAGTATAATTTTGTTATATCAATATTTATATGTATTTATATTCAAATTTAACCATCAAAATTTGAGATTTAAAACAAAATTCATAATTTAAATTAATTAAAATTGTTTCAAGCTCAAAATCCAATTAAGCATTGTCAATTTGATTTTGTTGCCATGGAAACATCTGGCTTTTATTTTTGAATACAATTAAATGTATGAAAATAATATTTCTTAATATGAATTTTTTTTATGTATGAAAATATTCTTTCCAGTACTGCAGCAACAAGCATTATACATAAGTAATGCAATATATATGTATGTGTATATATATTATTAAACTTTCTCATTATGTTTAAATTCATTAAATACCATTTACATGCATTCTAAAAGTTCCTCATTTTACAGTTGCTGTAAAATAGTTTGCTTTTAATATGATTGCATTTTAATATGGACTCTGAGTTTTAATTAATTCTGAAATTTCATCCATAGACTCAATGAGGTGATTGTTTGTGATGTTGCTTCTTGGTTTAATATGCATATGAAATAGTATTTTATTATATATATAATTATGCCTAACCAATTAATTTTCTGAATGACAAATATGGAACTAAAGTTGTGAATCTTCAAACTTCAAAATGGCTTTTATGATTTACAAATCACAGCATAGTACAAAAAAAAAAAAAAAAAAAAAAAAAAAAAGCATTATAAGAAAAAAATTCATTTTCTCTCCTAAAAATTAGATTTGAAAAGTAAATTAGGGTCCCTTATATATATCAGTGGGTAAGCATGAGATTCGGTAAACAGGCTCAAGGGGCAGCTGTATTAGTCATGGCACCCTGGGTGAGATTTTTTTTATGCACTTCAAAAAATTATATATTATTTTTAAAAAGTTTCTACTTAACATTTTAGTTTGAATGTTTTCTACTCCTGTTAGTATCCTAGACAGTCATCAAATACTTTCTTCCTAAGTCTGAATGTAGCTACATATATATTGTTGCAACAAATGAAATGGATGGGAAAGCACCTAGAAAGGCAAAAAGACAAGAAAAAAGATTTTGGGGTTAAAGATGGGAGTAGCTTTACCCCTCGTGGCTATGACACTCTGTGCGAGATTTCTTACTGTACCTCGACAACTGCTATACACTTAAAAAGATTTTATTATTTAAGTATTTTAATTTGAGCATTCTTCCTGCCTTTTTTTTTTTTTTCTTAAATCATTCTGCACAGTTACCTAACTTCTGTTTTAAGAACATTCATCTGCTTTAAAAAGTTTATTTTTGGCTTCGTAGGGTGCAGTTTTGCTATGACCAACACGTGACTTGCAGGAGTTGGTACACATCACTTGTTTTAATATCTGTACATTATTATGAAACTGTTTTGGTATGGAGCCATTTGTTTTAATATCTGTACATATGAAACAGTTCTTTGAATTTAAAGTTATACAATCTTCAGTTTTATAAGTAATTTTGCAATGATAAGCATTAATTATGTCATGAAAAATATAAAACTTTTTAAAAAAGTAACCCATTTAAATTGATTATAGATACTAATATATTTTTATGCTGCCTTCTGAAATTTTTTGTAATTGACTTTAAAATATGAGGATAGCTAAAATAATTTAAAGAGTGGATATGTATACTTTTATAACTTTTACTTCTATTACAAACATACTAATTTTATATCTGAAAATATTAACTTATACTTTATTTGCAGTAGTTAATTACTGTATTAGTTTTCCATAATGATTAATTTGTCTTATTTTTGTATAATAGTTTATTATTCTGAAGACTTTTTTTTTTTTCCTTTTCTGTGATTAAAATACAAACTTGTATTTTCTGAGCTTTGCTTACTACTCATAACAGATCGTTATTCTGTTTAAATTATAGTGATATTTTATTTTCATTGAACCATGCTTTATTTCATTCTCTTATCAAATTAGTATAAATTATCGTAATCTTTTATTAATTATTTTACAAGCTTTTACATAGCTAATAGTTATGTTCTTTGCACATTAGATAGGATTTTTTGCTAATTTATAGAGAGGGAACTATATATGTATTATGTTATTCATCTTGAAAAGTAAATAATTAAATGAATAAAAAATGAAAAGAAAATATTATAAAATAGATATCCTTTTTGAAGAATCGCATGATCTGTATTGCATCCTCAAGATTGGATTTTCAAATGTATTGTTGCAATTATTGATTAATAATAATAATAAAAAAAATATTAATTCAAAATTGTTGTATTTCTTTGCTGGCATTTTATTTTAGTTATTAATTCATCTCTCATTTTCTAGTAACTTATTATTATTATTTTAATGAACAGAAGGTCAAAATATATTTTTGTGCATAAAGTAACTACAGAAGTTTAAGCAGACTTAATTTGAGTATGACTTATTATTCTATATGAATGAGTTTGTGGTGAGATGAATTCATAAATTCAACTCTAAACCAATTCTCCTTTTAAGTTAAAATCAAGATGAAACCCTAATGAGGTATCTAAAAATCTTTCAATATTGCTGAAACTTCAGAAAGCAACTGCAAAAATTTTAATGTATCATTAAAGTGCATTTTTATTGACACCAGAAGTCAGTCTACCTACAGGACTCTACTGAAAAATGAAAGTAATTTAATACTTCCTAATACAGTCACAGTAAATAATATCTTGACATTTGTGATTTCAGACGTTCTGTTAAATATCTAGAGATATATATAAGGAATGACTCTGAAACTCCAGATGTATAAACAAAATAGTGCAGGTCAAATGTTTTCGAATTTTTTTTTTTCCAAAATCCAATTGGGGACTGTAAACAAATGGAAAAAGAATGAATATCTTTTGAATAACCCCATCAAAACTAATGTAGCAAAAGCATTTAAGCTGCTGAATATGATTAAGTGGCTTATGGTAATAAACCGTGGTCATTTTTATGCAGATAGCATGTATACTCGTAGAAAAATTAAGGTTTTTATAAAAATGGTCCAAAATTTTGCCAAGTTTTTTGCTTATAATTTACAGAATTCTTAATAAAAAACTATGTTCTTTTCAGAAAATATGAGAAATGATACTGTACATAATACCCTGTAATCAAAATTTAAAAATATTAATAATTGTGTGAAAAATGAGCAGGTTTACTAAATAAATTTCCACTGCACATGCATCAACTCCATAAAAAAATTCATTTGCATTTTGTGTTAGCTAAATGTATAGAGCAACTTTTGTTAAAGTTTCAAAATCATAGCTTGAAAATTCTGAAAATTATCGTCGAAAGAATAAGATCAAAATCCGATATTCCGAAAATGAAACAAAAAAAATGAAGGGCTGTATCCATATTCCATTGATTAGTGTCTACACAATACTGCATGTACTACTACATTTGGATACATATTCTCATCTTTTTGCTTCATTTTGGGAATAACGGATTTTGACCCTATTCTATTGATGATAATTTTCAGAATTTTCAAGGTATGATTTTGAAACTCTAGCAAAAGTTGCTCTATACATTTAGCTAACACAATATAATTTTTATACAGTTGACACATGCACAGTGAAAATTTATTTAGTAAATCTGCTCATTTTTCATACAGTTATTAATATTTTTGAATTTTGATTACAGAGTATTATGTACAATGTCATTTCTCATATTTTCTGAAAAGAACATTTTTTTTTAAATTAAGAACTCTGCAAATTATAAGCAAAAAACTTGACAAAATTTGAGACAGTTTTTATAAAAACCTTAACTTCTCTACGAATATACATGCTATTTGCATTAAAATTAACACAGTTTATTACCATAAGCCACTTAATCATATCTGCTGTTTGAATGCTTTTGCTACATTAGTTTTGACATGGTTATTCAAAAGATATTCATTCTTTTTCAATTTGTTGCCAGTCCCCTATTGGACTTTGAAAAAAAAATCTTCTTGAAAATATATGACCTGTACTATTTTTTTTTTTTTATACATCTGGAGATTCAGAGTCATTCCTCATGTATATTTCTTGATTTTTAACAAAATGTCTGAAATCCCAAATGTCAAGATTTTTTTTGCTGTGACTGTACTTTAGAAAAGCATATTTATAATTCAATTTGTTAGTCAGTGTTGCAATTCTAGTAAACTCAAATTTCTGTTTATGTTACTGAAATTAACTATAGCATGTTACTTATTGAAAATGGAGTGTGTAGCATTTATAGGGATGATGGGAGAAAAAACTTTTGTGGTAAATTTGAATGATGTTACACTATTTCAAAAATTTAATGGATATGCATTTAAGAAATGCACTAAACCATGCTTTCTGTATAGTATGGTGTATGATAAAAATGAGATGGTTTCTGTCTGAGTTCAGTTTTTATTCAAGTCATTGATTGGGTATAAATAATCCAAATTTATACATTTTTTTAAAAGAATTTTCAGGAACATGAAAATTGCAAAACATTATTTTGAAAGAGTATTTAGAGTTAATACTTATTTCTATGCAAGAAGAAATATTTTAGCAATAATATAGTCATAAAACACTAGTATTCAGTTAAATACAATAAAAACTTTAAAACTCCGGAAGTTTCAAAAGGTGTTAAAAAACATGGTGGATGCAACTTTCAGAGTTTTAAAATTTATATTGTATTCAAAAGAAATATTTTAATGAGAAACTTTTTAAAATGTTACCAATACTTTTATGCAATGTACTTTTAGCATCAGGTTCTGATGACACAAAATTTTTTGGCCTTTCAAATCATCAGACTTGGATTTAAAAGAAAAAAAAAAAAGCACTGAATACTATGTCAAAACACATTATTAATTTACATAATCACTATAAAAAATCAATTAATGGCTATTTGAAAAAAATATTTGAAGCATGTTACACTATTTTAAACATAATGACATTGATGTATATTATTGAGATGTATTACAAGATGTTTACTGTAGAATATGATATGCATAATGGTTATCATTCATTTACACGGCAACAAAAGATTTTGATTGTAGTATGATGGTCGTACTGTATAATATAAACTATGCATATTTAGTTAATACATTAATTCATATAAATTATGTACATTTAAACAAAAATATTAATTAATATTAATCATAGATATGTAAATAATATTACTTAATATTGATTATTCACATTTAAATATTATCTATGTATATTTAATTAATGATATTAGTTATGTATAGTTAAAATCGATATTAATTATATATTTAAATAGTAATAATAGTACAGTAGAACCCCGATAATCCGGATCGGGTTTTTTGCTTTTTTTTCAAGTTTGAGAAGCGATTGGCTAATTTCTTTAACATTAACTTGTTGCATCGTCATATTCTGAATAATAAAACAAAAACTTTTTCACCAATTGCTTCTCAAAGTTGAAAAAAAAATGAAAAAACCGATCCGGATTATCGGGGTTCTACTGTATAAGGAAAAGAAAAAAAAAATAATTTTACTAACCTTCCATTATATAATTACAAATGAAATGGTAATTAGTAAAAAAAAAAAAAATAGTAAATTAATTGTGATGAATCATTTTAATCATTTTTTGGGAATTTTGGGAATCATTTTTTGCGTTTTTAGATGGTGGCATAATTGATAACATATTGAATTATTTAAAATGTACGAAAATATTCCCAGCAACAGCAACTTATCACTGAACGACATGCTATGTATACTAATGGTTTAAACAGGATAGAGTTAGACACTAAGAAGATATTTTGTAAAAGACACATAGGAATGCCCATCATAATGCAAATGTAGTTTTTTTGTAGCTGACACATGGTAAGGGGATTTAGCTTACAGTCATCTGGGGTGCCAAAGAAGACAAAGCATTACCTGGACGAAAAAACAATGTTCAATCTTTCTAATTTTTAGCAATCAGTTAAAATTTTTATAGCATTCTTTCATGAGTAAAATTTAAATCTGATTGTTTAAGGACTATTTTAAAGGCAAAATTTTGTTAAATATAAGGAATTTTTAAATTTAAGTTTATAATTCTAATGACTACTTTAAATATGCATAAAAATTTGGTTTTTTTTTTTTTTTTTTTTTTTTTTTTTCGACTAAACAAAATGTAGCAATAACAACATTGAAAAAAAAAAAAAATACAATTGATTGTAAAATATCTAGATTATTTCGAGGAAAAAATTCAAAGTATTTGGGTGTTTTCAATTTCATCCGGTATCATTAAAATTATGCATAATAAACAAAATTAAGATTTTTTACCAAAAAAAGAAAAAAAACACAAAATTAGTTAGTTAGTTAAAAAAAAAAAAAAAAAAAAAAAAAAAAAAAAAAAATTAAAAAAAAATTAATTTAACAAATTACAACAACCATATGGAAAATTATTTTTCCAAAAACTAAAATTTAAGACATATAAATAAATTATATTTTTTTAAAAATGGTCCTTTACAATCAATTAGTTCAACATTGCATTGTTTTCTTTTCCCTGGTTATTGCACATTTCATAATAAGTGAGATTAATCATCATAACTTTTTTTTTTTTTTTTTTTTTTTTTTTTTTAAAGACGATCTTTCATATGACATCCTTCTTTGTGATTGTTTTTTCCCCACATCTGATAATATGCATCAACCCATTTTGTAACTTATACATTTTCTTGTTTATTAACGACTTTCCCCCCCCCCCCCCATTCAAATATAAACTCTTCTAAACATAAAAAATTTAGTAAAATAATAATAATAAACATCATTTTTATGATGATCAAAACATGACTTACTCAATATCAGAGTCATATATTACATCTGTCATGCATTAAACATTAATATTCCTGGACCAATCATAAACAAATTTTAAATAAAATTTCAGTTTTACAATTTTTGGTACTGCAAATTTTTAAACTTTTAAACATCAAATATTTTCAATTTTTACACTGGACATATAGGGAAAAAATGTACTTTTAAATGCAATTTGTTTGATAGCAGTATCGCAATTTTTTTTGTGAGTTATTATTTTTTTTAATATTTTTTTTATCATTGTGACAACAAAGATATTCCATTTCTGAACATTAAACATGGACTAATCAGAAAACAAATAAAATCTGGACATCAATTCAGGTATACTTGAGATATCTCTATTTTTGACTGATAGAAACAATCATTTTCCAAATGGTTAATAAAACAATAATTATTTTCAATTAGAAGTTAAAATCGTCAGATTGATACAGAAAAACACTAAATATTTGCAATTCATTTTGATTTTTCATCGGATATCACCTAACTAATAATTCTATTATATTTATATATTTCTATATAAATTTAGGTAAAAAAGTAGAAATTTTTTCACTTCAATCAGCATTCTTAAAATTTCCACACTAAAGTAAAAATTTTCCCAACTATAAATAAATACAGCTTGATCTCAATGTCAAAGGGCATAGAAAAAAAATCAGAATAGCAAGGTTTTCGATCAAAATATCAAGATTTCATATAATATTAACATCTCTGGGATATGTATATAAGAATTTTTTTGTCATATCGATATTTTTGAGTTCACACTATTCGACAAATCAAAGTTTTTCTACATAGTTTTATAATAAAAAAAAAAAGAAAAAATCTGAAATATTTCCATCTTAAAACAAATTTATATAGGTTTTCTTAGTTCTAATTTTTTTTCCCTAATTAAAAACTACAATAAATAAATGAGTTTTTCTATGTCATAAGTTCCTATAGTTTAATATTTTTTTCAACTAAACGTACATTTTTCTGATTAAACAAGAAACTTTCCCACTGATTTTTTTAATTTTGTAAGTCCTTGTATAGGTAAATACCATTTTTACAAGTAAGCATTCAAACGCAAATTTTTCAAATTGATTTTTTCATTTTTCCAATTTGTAAGTACTTATAAGTGAATGCCATTTTTCTGACTAAACGCACATTTTTTGACTGATTTTTTCATTTTTTTAAGTTTGTATAGATAAATACAATTTTTTTCCGACTAAACATACTCTTTCCCAATTGAATGGGAAATTTTCCTACTAATTTTCTCAGGGGGGGGGGGGCAGACACTCCCCCCCCTTCCCCAGGATTTATGCCCCTGAGCTCACCTGACTTGCAAAATGATTCCAAAAAGAAGTTTAAACTTGATTTGTGGATTTGTTTATTTAATAAACTAACCTGATATCATTAAAAAAAAATAGCCTGCATTTGGGTTTGGATCAAGAAGTGTTGGGGGGGGGGGGCGAGTTACCCAATACAATGCAGGACACTACGATGAGTATTTTGTATGTAAAAACATAATTATATAATCCAGCCACCCCCCCCCCCTTCCCCAGGATTTATGCCCCTGAACTTACCTGACTTGCAAAATGACTCCAAAAAGAAGTTTAAATTTGATTTGTTTATTTAATAAACTAACCTGCATTTGGGTTTGGATCAAGAAGTGTTGGGGGGGGGGGGGGGGGGCGAGTTACCCAATACAATGCAGGACACTACAATGAGTATTTTGTATGTAAAAACATAATTATATAATCCATTTTTTCAAATGACTTGATATGCTACAATTGAAAAAAATTTCTAGTGTGGTGTGTATTTGAAGACAATACAACATTTTAATATTTTTAGAACTTAATTTTAAATTAATAAATAAATTTAAAAAAAAGACATTTTACCTTTAGCCAACAGCAGAAGATAAACTGACAAAAATTCTTTAATGTTACAACTGTTTGCAAATAATGGAAAGAATGGAGTTCATTATGCACCAAACTACAATTAAGTAAGCCAACTGCCTGCGAAACTACGATGACGAGATATTTTAAATATTAAAAAATAGAAAATATGAATTAGAACTTAGTATTTTTATGAATACTTTCTTTTATCATTTAGTATTTTCATATTAAATTATGAGTATATATTGAGAAAACAGTTTAGAAATCCTGAATACAAAGTTTAAATTATGCTTTCCATTTCTTAAAAAAGAAACAGAGCAAAAATCATTGTGCCTCTAACATATTCACTAAACTGCATAGATAAAAATTATTAAATATAAATCAAATTCAGTGAGCTTTCACGAATCGGGGTACATGCCAAATTAAAGTATTATAATAGAAATTTACTTTTGTATATCCCTTCTTTTTTGAGGTAGAGTGGGGTTGAAGGGAATTCCCCCTCCCTCTCCCAAGATTTAAAAATGATAAACAAGCAATTTGTTATTATCAGAAATTGATAATTTTTATATTTGCAAACTATGCTACATTTATTCTTTCAATTTGTTTAGTATCACTCTGACATTTTTGTGTTATATCATATTAAAATAAATGAAGAAATATTTATTAAGTTATCTGTAGGCAATCAACAAGAACTGTTTGTATTAAACTTAAATATGAAGACTGTAATAACAAAAACATTCATAGTTGAATGTTTTAATAAATAAGCAGTAAAATAATAAGCAGCAGTAGATCATAAAATATTTAGAAAAAAAAGGCCCCACAAGTTTGGCGGGCACTATGGGGGCATTATTTTCAAATATCTTGCTCAAATTATTTTAAACGATTTTTTTTTTTTTTTTTTTTTTTTTTTTTTTTTTTTTTTTGCATAGGATAGCTGAAGACAGCTAGTTTTTAAATTTCAGAACTGGTTCCAAAAGTTAAAATAATTTTTTTAAAAATCTGAAGCCTAAATCAAAAAAGTAAAAACTAGTCTTAAAACTAGCTATCCTCAACTATCCTATGCAAAATAATTGCTCAAAAATATTAAAATTTAAGTGAGATATTTGAAAATAATGCCCCCACAGACTTAAAATAATCATCTGGGTCTTTTAGAGTAACTAGGGTGGGCTTTTAACAATATAAACCTTTTTGATATATTATTCACACAGTCATTTTTATACATAAAAAAGTGTGAAATTCATATTCATTTCTAACAAAGTTCTTGAAAATTTTAAAGCACCTTTTATTAATAATAAATAATTTGTTTTTTTAATGCACTGCATTTTGCTCTCAAAAAGGGGCTTTTCTTTGACTATTGTATCTGTAAAATCAAAATAAATTACCACTTTTATATTCTTTTCTGGAAGATCTTTTATCTTTATTGAAAAAAGATTCCATTCCATCCCAAATAATATCCATTCTGATTTCTTAGTATATGAAGAATAATAACTGTAAATTTCATGCACTGAAGAAAAAAAAATGACATTGTCACTGGAATTCATAAGTTTGGAATTAATGATGTCAGGAATTTATAAGTTTAGATTTGAGGACAGCCTTAAATGCATTCATAAATATAAAAAATATGCAACAACTCATTAAAAACAAATTCATTAAACATCTTAAAATATTTATTAAAACCTCTTTTAATTACATGTATAAAAAAGTTCACAAAAAGGTTTAAAAAATGCAAGTTAAATTACATCTAACTGTTCATAACAAAAAATAAAATCACATAATGTATATTTTTTTCTTAACAATAATAAAAAAAAAACAGCTATTTTTCTATAAAAAATCTGTATGATGTTCAAAATAAGCATGTAAAAGCTGGTCTAAGCATGATGTGTTATATGAGAAATTTTAATGCTGTTAATTACAAATGTTTATGACTTTTCTCACCAACACAAACTTTCAAGCTTTCTTCCAGTCTTAAATCCATAATTTGTTATATTCTGAAACTGCAACACATCTGATACTTATTTGATGTAAGGGATTATATACATATATCTCCTTTGCCCAGAAAACTACATGAACATTACAATTTAAATACAGTCGAGTCTCTATATAATGAAATCCATCATTCCAGTAAAACATTCGTTATATAGAGAAATTCAAAGCATAGAGAATGATGTTAAAAATCGTATTTAATGTGTAAATTTTGAACAAATATTATTTTTGATCTTTTTAATTAAGAATTTGAAATGTTTAAAAGTAAATATTAACCTAACATTTTATTTCTTAATTATTTAAGCAGTTTCCAAAAAGAGAACAGACATTTATTTGAAAGCTTAATGAAAATTAAATAAGAAAGACTTGCATTAATTTTAGACGAAGAAATCTGAAATTATTTGGTTGTTTTGATTTTTAAATTGTTACGCTCTCAAAAAAATAAAATAAATAAATAAATAAAAAAATTACATTTTAGCAAGGGATGAAAAATCATAGTTAATATTTTCCTCCATTTGAAGGCCTCTCTTACATGTGTAACAATCCAATTGATTCTTATTTGAGAAGGCTGTTGAAAGATGTGTGGGAGGTGGGATGAACTCACTAGATTTAAAAAACAAGGAGAGAAGTAATATTAAAAAAAACCTCAGCACTGAACGATAAATCAAAAATAAATGGTGGAAAATTGATTCCATATGATTTCGAAGCTTTTTTAAAACTGAATAAATTAAGACCAATGTATGAAAAAATTCGTTATATGGAGATAGATTTTTCGCTACATAGAGACTGTTTTTAATGTAATCATGCGAAAAGGGAACCGCTCCTACTAAAAATTTGTTATATAGAGAAATTCGATGTATGGAGTTTCGTTATAGAGAGACTCGACTGTATATTGCTTTTTCTGTATAGGTCTTGCAATGACAAATCATGATATCCCTCTTAACAAAAGCATAACTTTAAATGGGCTCATATTCCATGAGCATGTCTTAGGTTTAAAAATATAAAAGTCTAACACAAAAAACAAATGTAAGTTGATAAACTCCAAAAATATAAATAGTATTTTTTTACTCATTTTGTAAGTGATTTTATATGCATGTATGAATATATTTATGCATTCCTGCTGCATAAATGTATATGGAGATGCATTATTAAAACCACTATGAAAAATTAATAGTTTTCTCAGCTTAAATCTAAACTTAAGCTTCATCACACTTCTACTTGCTCATTCTCTCCATCTTGGTCTTCATCCCCATCATAAAATTCATTAGAAGGCTCAACTCTAGAAAAAAAGAAATACAGTACATATTTCTAAAAAGGAGAAATATAAATGGTCAACTAATAATAAACTTAGAAAATTTGTAGTTTTAAGTAATCTTACGCCAGTGATATATTTATTTAATATATAAGTTATACACAATAAAAGTACTTTAGAGAAGGATTTGACAGCAAATAAATAATTTAAAAAGGATCACTTATTTTAAAATTTAAAAATACATGCATTTTTTGTAAAATTTTTTGTGCTGAATCAAATTTTACGTATTTTTGTATGGGTTAGGTCAGACAGAGACACCGATTTTAACCCATTTAAGGCTGCTGTACTCATTTGAATCAGTAATTTTTTTATGCACACTATAAAATGGGTTAATATGGATTGTGTTGAGACCAGAAGTGAAAATTTAGCCCCATGCAGATCTAGGAAGAAGGAAGCTACTTTCACTTTGAAATGAAAAAATATGTTAGATCTGGCTGAGTCTTCTGAGAAAAATAAGGATCCAGGATTGGTTCATCCTAGCACCAGAACACAGACTTTTTTAATGGCTTTGCAGGAACAATAAAAAGCCTGAAGTTGTGAGAGCTATAGTTATGAAAAAACTCCCAATCGGCATTTACTTTTGAACACATGATTTTTGAAACAATAAGTTATATCATTTTTAAAATACATATTTTTAATTAATATTTTAAAAAATCCTGAAACAAAACTATAATTATATTTTTCTCTTTAACTGAATGAAAAAAAATAATTAATCTGATGGGTAATGTTTTGAGTTATGATGATTTTAAATTACACAACTTAAAAAAATACTAATCAGTTAAACATTTTTTTTAACTTAATGAGAAATTTTAGGGTGTGATTTTGTTTATAAGTTATATGGTTAACAATCACAAAAAAGGTGAAAAAACAAAATTCTAACTTAATAAATATATTTTTTGAATGTTTCCTAGATCTCTTAAAGTAACATCGTTTCTTGAATCGCGAAAACTTCAATTTGTGTCTGATCCCTTAAAACATGTTGAATTATTTAAATGGCCATAACTCTGTGAGCTTTGCCAATATGAAGATGCAATTTTTTGTGTTTAATTCAGGAATGGATAAGGAAAGTTTTCCTAACTGGAATATTTACTCTACCATGTAGAAATTTAATTTTCATATCTTTTCAAATAGACTCCCCTCTCCCCCCACGGAGTAGCATTTTATGCCATTATATTTAGCACCTTTTTTCTATGAAACTTTACAACTGGAAATATGTATCTGGGGGCAATATTTATCCTTGGTAATTAAACACCTTAATTACATAACTTCAAATGTGAACATGTGTAAACAATAGCTTTAATTTTCAATTGATATTCAAACTGATATATGCATAAAGACAAACTTCTACTGTAATTGATTTTATTATGTGATATTAATGTGTTGTTTTTAGTTTTATCACATTTCTTATTTTTAATGACTTTTATTTTTAGAATCTGATTCTGATGTAATATTATTAGTTATTTTAAACACGAGAAAAATATTATGTATAAAATCCAAAAGCTTTTAGTTAGGTATCAATGATTTTAATAAGATAATTAAAATCAGCGATTAAAATTATAGCTTTTATAATGATATGAAAAATACTAAAATATACTAGGAACAAACATTGCAATGTTTCTAAAGATATTTAATATATTAAACAAATGAAAAAAAATTATGAACACAGTTTTCAATGTTTCTAAAGATAGTTTATCTGTTAAATAAGTGAAAGAAACTTTATATAATAGTTTAAGAGTTGTATCTAATTAAAGGAAAAATGTTTTGAAAAACTACAATAATTGGTAGGCATTCAACATATTAATGGAAAAAAAAATCTGATTTTAATTTTCATTTAAATCTTACTTTTTTTATTTAAAAAAATTATTATATTTAAAAAAAAAAAAGTATGGTGTTACTTTTTTTGTATACATGTTTTTCATACTTTTTTTTGTAACTCCACTCATATAACATTATTCTACTACTATCAGAAGACTTGCATACCAGGTTTGAAAATCCCTGTACTAGAGAGTGTTTTAAAACTAAAAAAGTTAAAATCGAGTTTCTTTCAAGATTTTTGTGTCCTGAACCAATTTAAAGTGTTATTAGTAACAGCTGCCATAGAAGATAAATAATTTTCAAGTATCATTGAATGTAATTGTATTTTGCATTACAATGTCCAAGAGTTGAATCTTCTAACTCTAAATAAGTATATGACAGAGAAACTGCAAGTTGAAAGATTCAAATATTAAATAAATTAATTTCAAAATAAAAATAAGAGTTGTACAGTCAGTGCTGTGAATCATTCTAGAGAAAAACATGCACAAAGTACAGTACAGTCCCTCAAATCCGCACTACTAAAATCTGCAACTCTCTAAAATCTGCACATATTTTACGGATGTAAACAATGAAACATTCAGTTCAAATGTAGGTGCAAAAATTGACTTTTTTAGTTTTATATCAATTCTATATATTTTTTAATTTGTAATTTTTGTTAAGATTATTGAATTCATGTTTTTTCATAAAGAAAGAATAATTTATTTCTGAAAAAATCAAGATATTGCAGGTATCACTGGTAATCAGAATCTTATCAAATATATTTATGTATTAATCAAGCTTTTTCAGTTATTAAGTCTGACTAAACCTGAAATAAAGCTTCTTTATTTTATGATCTTGATGTGAATTAGTAATGTACCTTTATGAGGCAAGTTTCATTGAATAATTTAGGAAAAACACATTTATAATGAATACTTATTTGTACATTATTGATTATTAATTTGACTTTTGCTTTTAGTATTTTTATCATTTTAAAAACTATCTAAATTTTTATTATTTTAGTTTATTCCTTATTTTAATATTTTAGCATATTTTAAGCATTCATTATACTTTTGATTTCCTTATTAATTACATTCAAATTACTGTTTAAAAAATGTAAACAAAGCAATGACCAGAAATCCACAAAACCTCTGGTCCCAAGTTGTGCGGATTTGAGGGAGTCTACTGTATAATGAATATTTATATTGCCTCTTTATGAACAGTTTTTTCTTTCTTTCTGAAATGAATTGTAAAATAGCGGAAACAAAATATATCAGTTTTTGGAATAACTCATGAGAATTACAAAAATTGTCTTCATTTGAATGAGGAGGATTTGAACCTCCTGAACACTTTGTCTTTCCTATGTCATAGTTTAGTACTGAATAAATTAGTTCAGTAGAAATAGCATTTTGCCATGTAAAAACTTGGATAACTCTGTTTAACTGTATAGGTTGACCCTTTAATGAAAAAAAAAATAAAAAAAAAAACAAGTTTTTGACCTTCTAGACCTTGTGTGTTTTTTTATTGTCGCCAAAAAACAAATTTTTGACACTTTTTTTGATTTTTTTAAATAACTTTGTTCCAGTGCATTTTACAGAAAAAAATTCCAGTTACAATTTTGTAGAGAATAAAATTTCCTACAACATTCACTATTCATGTTTGTAGATAGCTCTAAAAGGAAGCAAGATATGGAGCCAAGAAAATAATGTAAGATTTGCAAAAAGAGGAAAAGTAAACAAATGACATTAGTTTTTCCGTAATAATACATTTCTACTTAATGTTTTTGCGTTTAAAAGACAAAAGTGTCATAATAAACTTTGAAAAGCATGATACTGTCTACAAGTTTCATTCATAAGATAATTATTTATGTGTAATGAACTTTGAAAATACCAACAACAAGAATTTGGGTGAAAACAGGAAAATACCGCTTGGCAAGTCACTAATTTAAAAAGGAGTTTAAAAAGTAACTAGGGAATAGCTGAGAAGAAAAATTAATCAAAAAGCCTAGTCAGTAGATACAGGCGTGGCCCAGAGGATGGGCCAAGAATCGAAAGTTGAAAGTAAACTTAAGTAATATTCTTCTTCTTCTTATATTAAATATTCTTTTTTTTTACATTAAATATTCTGAAAAAACATTGGCAAATAGGCCCAGAGGATGGACCAAGAATCGAAAGTTGAAAATAAACTTAAGTAATATTCTTCTTCTTCTTACATTAGATATTCTTTTTTTTACATTAAATATTCTGAAAAAAAAATTGGCAAATATTTAATTTACATACAGCTGAATTTGCTTAATATAAACATAGCTAAAACAAAAGCACAGTTGAAACAAGGAATTTTCTTTTTAATAAGTATTGAAATTTTCATGTTTTTTATGAGCTACAAAAGCATGACTGTGTCTAATACAAGCAAAACAATTCATTTCAATACAACTTTCATTAAAATGTAGGGTAGTATTAGAAAAAAGTTTGTTCTTTATTGAAAAATGTTCTCCACAGTATAATTTCTAGATTACAACTGTCTGTCAATATATAATTTATCAGTTTTACATTAGACAGAATTTTAACTTTAAAGGATACTTCCCCTGTACACACACACTAATCTAAAAAAACATAAATGCATGTCATGAGATCTTGAAAGAATAAAGGTCGCGATAAGCACATTTCAAATACTGTGCTTTGTAAGATTTAGAACATGAGTGTAAGTTTGAAATTTTGCCAAGACTGAAAATATTTTGACCCCCCCCCCCTCCCACTGATTAAGCACATACACACGTAACTCATGTTTTTTCCACAACCATATGATGAAATTAGTTTTTCCCCCGATCTTTCAACAAAATTTGTGACTTTTCTACGATATTTTGCTGAAATTTGTGATTTTTCTACGATTTTAAACAGAAACTCGCGATTTTCTACTATTTTTAGGTGAAATTTGCGATTTTTCTACGGCTTTTAGACAAAATTTACAATTTTTCTACGGTATTCAGCTGAAATATTTTATACTAACTTTTGACAAAATTCGCATCTTTTTCACAAACCTTTAACAGAAATCATGTCTTTTCCGCGATCCTTGGACAGAAATCACATCTTTTTCACGATCCTTGGACAAAATTAGAGTTTTCCCTTCTATTATTTGATGAAAATCGTGGAGTTTTTGTGATCATTTCACGGTAATCGCATTTTTTTTCTCGATCTTTTGGCAAAATTCACATCTTTATTGCGATCCTTCGATTAAATTCACATCTTTATTGTGATCCTTTGACAAAAATTGTACCTATTTCATATTCTTTGACCGAAAATAGCACCTTTTTCTCGATTCTTTGACAGAAATTGCGTTTTTTCTATAGAAAACTCATCTTTTTTGCGATCCTTTGACAGAGACTGCGTCTATTTCGCATTCTTTGACCGATATGACGTCTTTTCCGCGATCTTTTAACAGGAATCGCATTTTCTTCACAAGCTTCTGATGAAAAATCGTGCCTTTTTTCGCAATTCATAGATGATATTACAGTGTTTTTCATGATTTTTTGACAGAAATAGTGTGTTTTCGTGATCCTTCAACAGGAATCACGTTTTTTGCCATAAGTTTTTGATGGCAAACATGTCTCTTTTTACAATCCTTTGACAGAATCAGGACTTTTTTCTGCAATTATTTCACGAAGATCATGTTTTTTCTGCAATTCTTTGACGAAAAAATGATTTTTTTTTCCGTGATTCTTTGAAGAAAAACACAAGTTTTTCACAATCCGCTTCAGTGCTTGGAGATTTTTCCATCTCGTTTCCGTCCTCAGGAATTTTTAAAAGACTTAATTCCGTCTCAGGACGGAATGACTTGCACCCATGATTTAGAACTGAGCCATGGCATGGTAGGAACATAGAAGAAAATCTTTGTTTCTTTCTTTAAATCCAGACTATGAGCCGTATTACCCAGCCTTTCCATGTCTGTGATTGCATTGTTAAAATAAAATGGATATGAGAAAGCAGCAGCTCAAAAATTGCAGTGATTATTGCAATGTTACTTTTTTTTTTTTTTTTTGTCCAGGAAAAAATTAAGTGAAAAGTTGCATCAGTACATTGTTCATGTCTTTTGAAATCGAGGCTTTGACTAATTACTGTCATTTTGTCTGAAGAAAATTACACCCGCAAAAATAAGATTGAAATTTAAGTTTATTTAATAATGGGAAGTTAATTTTACTTTTAGAATAATTAGAGCACATTTAAGTCTTAATTACTTTAATTATGTATGTGTTTTTAAGATTCTAATTATGGTGGTAGATATTACAAGTAATGGTTAATATGAGGACTTTCATAGTCCCCTTGCTTTTCATATTAACTGAGTTTAACTGCATTTTAAAACTTACTTGGCATCTGCTTCTTGTGCTGATACTCTAACATCTGGATCTGATTGTTCTTTTATCTCTTCCTCAAGTTTAAGGTCAAAGAAATCTGGAGGGACATCTTGCAACTGAACACTTGGTGCATGAATTAGGAGCTTAAGGTTTTCAGTCACATGTCTCACTATATAATCCAGATACTGGAAAGTAGTAACATTTTCATTGTACATGCATATATAAATAAATGAAAAATTCACAGATACTAAACAAATTTATTGCATTTAATTAACATTTAGATGAAAAATTTTCATAAAATAATCTGGGTGATCAATACAATATAAAGGGCTATTCCTGTGCTATTAAATAAAGCCAGAAAAACATTAAGCATTACTTTGCTAGAATGGCAAGTTATTATGATAAAGTAAATATCGATGGATTGACTATGTACATTAAACATCAGATCATGGTGATGTTTCTGAAGTCACGAATACTAATTACATCGCATTCAGGAAATTTATGTTCAAAGAAATACTGGGATTAGCAGGTCTGCAGAGAAAGGAGTAAAGGTGGTACAAATTATTGGGTTTGGATTTCCTAGGAAGCAATAGCAAAAAACTCATATTTTTTGTACATAAAATATTTAAATTAAAATAACTAACAGGTAATTAAAAAAAAATAATAATTTTTTAGAAAATTTTTATGGATTGTAAAAGGAACACATTGGAATTCTAATAAATTTCTGAATTATCAAACTTTTTAGTTATTCATTATTGAAACAATATTTATCAATCAAATGACTCAGGAATTATATGCTTCTTTTTCCTTTAATAATAGCACAAATTATCTAAGGAGTCTATAAGAAAGAAAAGGATAGAAATTGCTATTGCAAGTAATACAGCATTGTATGATATATTTGTACTTAAAGAGTAGAGTTAAATATCTGCTCCATCCAGTCTGTACAAAAATTTTACTGTTCTGGCTCAGTATAAAAGCTAAAAGTACTATGTAAGCTCAGCTCATTATGAAATCTCAAAATTCAGCTAACTCAATTTCTACAAAACATATTGATATTACTGAAGGAAAAATATGATACCATTAAAAAATCTTCAAACAGATCACTCACTCATATGTTGATCTTATCTTCTGATTATATATTCAGAATTTTTGGGATATGGAATAATAAAACTATGAATGACCACTTAGATGCTAATGTCTCTAACGAACAAGAAGACCACCAAACATGGTGCTCATAAATTTTGATGAATTTAAAGTATATTGCAGAATGCTAACCCCTAATTGTTCTGTTCAAAGGATTCTTCCAAATTGGCCTTAGATTTTAAGAAATTGAGTACCCGAGTTCAGCATACATTTCAAATATTCATTAGTATTTAACCGTTACTGAGTGTTCCGTGGAGTGATCACAGAACACTCACCTGCCAGCCAGACGACCTAAGTTTCATGCTAACTCTTTCCCTTTTTTTTTTACCTTATTTAATTATTTTTATATTATGATACTTTACAACCTTAAACATGGTTATAAATTGCTGAAACTTTTTTTTTCATTTTCCTTGAATACACACAATTACTTTATTTTTTGTTTTACCAATGAAAACTTCTATTTTTTCTCTTAATTTTAAACTAACATTTCTGTAAGTATATCTTTTTAATATTTGGCTTGTTTTAAATACATTAAAATATGTCAACTAACGAAATACAAAAATGTTTATTAATGCTGACATTGAGATTTAAGTTTAGTAAATATGCAATTAATCGGGTGACATATAATATAAATATATTCAAAACAGAATACTCATACAGAATTTTTTTTTATACAGAGGTTAACTTCTTACTCTAGTACAGTAGAACTCTGGTTGTAGTGCTTGGTTCTTTGAACTCTCCCATCCCCCCCCCCCAATCTAACTTCTTACCCAGCATGGGCATAGGAACCGGGGGAGCTCTGGCTCCCCCTGGGATTTTTCAGACAGGCTCAGCTCCCTCGAGAGAGAAATTGAAAAATAATGTTTACTTTTTCTAGAAAATTCACGGGCAAAGGACGAGTGTCTCCAAACAAAAGATAATTTTAATAAGATAAGAACAGACAAGCTACCCTTCCTCTCCAGCACAATAAGAAAAAATGAGTTTTTAGTGAAGCACTTCACCTTACTAATGCATAAAAAAAAAAAAAAAAAAAAAAAAAAAGATTGAATCAAAAATTTTTTTGATTTTCACATACAGGTTGAATCCATATTCACGAATACAGCTTCAACCACACAAAGATCTCAAACAAAAGATTAGAATACAAGCTGAGGATTTTGATTTGACAAATCTTTCTGCAAAGTTGACACTTTTACCAACACTAGTCCCAAACGGAACTGACAGAAATACGTTGTCGATCACAAGTAAAATTATGTCATCACAGAAATTAGTAAACAAATTATTTTCTCAAGTTTACCTTTTGGCAGAATTTATTTTGTTATTCTGATATCATTAATGACAGCTGAGAGCTTTCAATGCTTTTCTACAAACAGACACACCACCGAACAACAATGTATCAATTATAGACTCAATCACTTGATGCTATTGCATATTTATAAAAAAGAAGCCTTTAAAATTGATTTGGAAGAGATTGTATAGAATTTGTAACCCAAACAACAGAAATAAAACTTTAACTTTTGGTAAATGGGAGTGGGAGAAGTTTGAAATTTGAATATTTTATTCGGTAACGTCCATAAATTAAGTGTCATCAAGTATATCGAATATAAATTATTTAAACTGGATTAAAAAGTTGGTGATCTTTTGGTATGCTTCTATTTTATACTGTTGTTTGTGAAAAGTGCAACACAAAAACCCTCCGAAATGAATGAAATGATCTTCGCCACTTAGCTTTTAACAAAATGCTCCGCAGGGGCGTGCGAAGAAAAAACTGCGTTCAGGGCAAAATTTCAATTTGGAGCTGCTTTCCCCCAACTTTTTCTTCTGACAGGCCAAAAAAATGGTGTTGGCAGTATAAATTTGGGGCTTTTGTAAAATTCCATGCCCGGGACGACCGCTCCATTCACCCCCCTACTTTCGCACGGCGCTGATGCTCCAGCTCCCCCTGTTTTTTTAAAGTTCCTACGTCACTGTTACCCAGTACTTCAAAAGAAAATAAAAGTTATCAATAATTTTTTTTTATTTATTATGAAAGTCCAGCCAACGATTTCTTAAAAAGTATACATACATGTGCCTATCATAGCTAATGCATCATGTGGGATCAGTTGACAATTTTTACATTCTCATTTGATGATAATTGCTTTATTATTATTTTTTGTTAGAGTGAAAAATATTTTGAAACATAGTTTGTCTTATTTTATTCACCTAAAGATAAATACATTTGGACACTTTTGTTATGTTGATTATTTTGGGTCTAAAATAATTTAAAATTATATAAAAATAATAATAGGTTATTTTATTTAAATAATTTAGTTTTGCTTGCTAATAGGATATATCTCTTTTTATCAAATAATTTACAAATTACTCCATATAATATTGGGTAAATATATTTAATGCTTAATAATATTTTAATATTTTTGAGGGAGTTTTGTTGTGTCGGCAAGGCGCCGGCCGATACATCGTTATTTCCTCGAAAGATATTTAAAATATATGTGAAATTCTGATTTAAAAAAAAAAAAAAAAAAAAAAGTTTGTTTTGGAAGTTTTTAGTAATATGTAATTTGAAAATATACAAAGATATTTCATATTTCAATATTTCGAGACGCATGTGGTCCGGACATCCAATAATGTATTCATACACGGCAGGTGTCCGATATTTTGAAGGACAATTTGGTTTTCTTTTCATAAAAAAATTTTGATAACAAAGAAAAATTGTAAACGGCAATGCCGTTCATTTGTTTAAATAAATGAGAAATTTTGTTGAACAACCCAAATATCTAACATACATGTCGGACATCAAGTGGATTATTTTGCCTACGCGATGGAAAAGAAGTGAGTCGGCACGTGGATAAAAAGGGAGACACACGGAGTTCGAGGAGGCTTTTGGAGGAATTCGACGGCTAGTGACTGGAGGACGTGCGGCTTCGGAAGTCTGAGGTTGCGGTGCGGCAGATGTGAGCTAGCGATCGTCGATCGGTAGGAGAATCTGCGAGCGGGAGTCTCATCGGAAGAAATACCTGATGCGTTGCAAGGAAGGAGCCGGTCAGAATGTCTCTCCATTAGGATCTTGATCGAAGAGTACTCATATTTGGAACAGTTTGCAGGCAGTTATCAACAATGTTAAAAATGTAAAAAAAAAAAGGTACCAATATTTTTCATTCTTCCCCGGGGTCGTAATGCATATGTATATTATTAGCACATGTTAAATACTAGTATTATTTTTGTATTTCTTTAATGTTAATTTAATTCTCATTTAATATTTAAATAAAATGTAAGTTATAATTTATTCCATGATTTAAGTCATTATTTACCTTTTCCCACAGCAGCTTATTTTCTTTTAGAATGTTTTTGAATATGCAAATGAGGTTATTTAATAAATACTATACGATCCGACTTTTGATATAATTGAAGATTTATTTAAATTTAGTTTATACTTATGTTGAAGTTCAGTAGAATATATTTTATTCTACCACGTGTTCGTGTCTACCCATCTTAATTTAGGGATCGACATAACACTTTTCAGAAAAATTCGCTAAATTTGGCAAATGCTTGCATAATGAAAATCGTGAATTTTGCTAATTTGACAAGAAAAAAAAAAAAATCCTTGTTCTCCTCAAAAGATCTTGACTTGAAACTTAAAAATACCTTGAATTTTATCAAAAGTCAGAAATATAAATGGCAATTTTTGTCATTTGATCCTGGGAAAAACATCGTAAATTTCGTCAAAAGAAAAAAGAAAAATTATTAATTTCATATAAGGACCAAGAGAAAAAAATATAAATTTTATCAAATGGCCTGTACAAAAAAGATGTGAATTTAGTCAAAAAATCATACAAAAAAAAATCTCAAATTTAAACAAATGATCATGTAAAAAATCAAGAATTTTGTAAGCTGGTCATGAAAAGAAAATTATGAATTTCATCCAACAATCGTGGAAAATTACATATTTTGTCAAATGATATCTTAAACAAATAGTGAATATCATCAATCAGTCGCGTAAAAATAAATATCACAAAAAACTTCACCAATTTGTCATAGAAAAAATCATGAAATTTAGCAAAGGATTCCAGAAAAAAATTATTAGTTGAGTGAAATGATTGCCAGGAAGTGAAAATTGGCAAAGGATTACGGAAAGAAATCATCAGTTTCATGAAATGATTGCTAAATTTGCAATTGGTGATGGGAAAATTGCGAAATAAAGAAATACCATAATTTTGCACGTATACGCCGCCCTCACCATAAGCAGTGCATCTCTCAAAATACATTAAATTTAAAAAAAATCAGCAGAAGCGCCACACCCACCACAAGCGTTGCATTGTCAAAAAACTAATAAAAAATGAAATAGCTGTGTAAGCAAGAAAAAAATTTATTAGCAAAATCTGATTAAAATTTATAAAAAATATTGATAAAATCTTACAAGAAATATGATTCATGTAATGTTTGCTATTCCTAAATATCCACACATTTTAATTTATCCCATAATTTTTGTCCTAGATTCCCATGCTATCAGTTTTTTTCTGCTTCCTTTTTTCAACATGCATATTGCCGATTCAGCTTTTGTTTTGATTTGCTAATTGCTTGGTTGAGTTGTTTGATTACCACGCTATTTATATGCAACATTCAGCAATCATTCATTACAATCGCACTTGCTGTTAATATGATTTGCTTCATACAAAAATTTATTTTAAGGCAATTAAACTTTAAAAACATCTTTTTAAGTCATATTTCATATTTTATTAGAACTTTTAAAGTTTTTGTAAGACTTTATATGCAAATCACATAATTGTTTCTAACTGGCTAGCATGTTTTCATATTGACCCTTCTGATTTTTAAAAAATCAAAATCAATAAATTTAATTTAATAAAGGAAAAACTTTTCCATATATAAATATTTTTCTTACCTTCATATCTATATGGAGATAAATAATCTGCAAAAATAGCTCTTTATTTTAATTGTTATTTCAGATTGGTAACAGTTGTATTTTGTTTATATTTCTCATTTTTTAAGTTCATGCTTTTGTGTTTGTGCACATTATTTGCACAGAGCTAAAAATATACTATATAATATTTAAAATTAAATTCATGTAATTTAACTAATACTAAATTCGGTATTAATATTGCAATTAGTTATCATAGTTATGGAGCATCAACATATCTACCACAGTACAATTCAAAGTAGGAATAAAATCTAAAAGGATGCAAACACATGCAAAATATGAATAAATACTTAAAAGGATACAAACACATTTTTATTTCACAGTAATACATGAACTATTAAAAAAGTAATCAGGGAACATCAACTGTTATTCTTTTTCAAAATAGTATGAATGAAAATAATTTAGCTAATACTAATAGCCATCAAAATGAAGAAAAAAGAAACATAAGATTTACAAAATATAAGTAAAAAATATATAATGTACACAAAATATAAAAATAAATGAAAAATATATGAAAGAAGTCAGATTTCTTAATCAAAACCATCAAAATCCTCTTCTGCATCAGAATTGAAAAGCAACAAAATGGCAGGGTCAATTTCGGTTTTTGGGTTCGTCTGGATCTTTCTGATCGGAAGAGCTACTCTCCCCAGAACAACCGGCATCGGGAGCAAATATTCCCACTTTTAAGAAACTGCCCTTTATTGACTTAATGGAGTTCGCCTTTTATCATCCACAATTACCAGAGAGATTGCATTCGGCATTTGAAGGTTTTGTTGACAGCCAAATCGAGTGGTTGAATTAGTTTGGTCAACCTTCCAGGAATTATGGTCAAATTTGCAGACACACTCTTCGCTGCAACTTTAACAGGCTCTGATAAGTGAGCCCTCATCGAGTCCATTATAAGGAGCCTTCTCGGATTAAAAAATGCTCCCTTTCTTTTCTGCCAAACTTTGTTCAACCAATCTTGCATGTCTCATTAATGTAACCTTTCTTATTTGCACGGACTAAAACAATCTTTGGGAAATTCTCCTTTGAGAAGAGTTTTTCTCTTAAAAATCAGGAGAGGTTTCAGTTTTTCGCCATTTGCTGTGCAAGATAACGTACATGTAAAAGATGTCTTTTTGTAGCCAGTAGCAACAATACCTACTGTTTTTTCGCCAACTTTTTTTGACAGTTCTACTTAGAGGGCAGTCAAAAGTTAATGGCACTTTGTCCATGTTTATCACATGATTGATGGAAAACTTGTTGTCCTGAATTTGGTCATGTACAGGGAGTCCAGTAAATGATTGACCCATTTCGAATGTAAATAACAAAAAAAAAAGGGTTTGAGATAAAAATGTGCAATTTGCTGTATTGTTATTAGAAAATCAATAAATATTTAAAAATACACTTCCTTCAAATAATTTGAATTTCAGCCAACAAATGGCACTAGTGGCAACAGGTGGCCAGAATTCAGACATTACTCTAGTTTTCATAGGCATGAGTTTTTCAGCTCATTTTGCAGATTGGAATCTCAGTCGACATGCTGAATCGACTCACGACTCACATGCAGAAATAGAGTTTGTTTGATGAAAAGAAATTTAAAATAATATTTATGACTAAATAATATATGTTATACTTAATAAAAACCAGCAAAACATGCTTTTTAATGCATTGACTCATCACACATTTACAATAAATAAACTGTATTGAAAAAAATGTTTTAGTAACCGGTTAACTCTTTTTACATACAATAAATTGAAAATATGAATAAACATTTATTATTTTTTTATGGGATAAACCGTTTTTCTATGCTAAAAAAATCATAATATTTAATCTAAACATTTATTTTATTAAATAGTAAGAAATTGTATTTTAAAAATTTTGTGCTGTCAAAAAGCTTTAAGTGAAGGACAAAACAAACTCTTCTTGTCCATATGTCATACAGGAAAATCAGTTAAGTTGTTAAAACAGAGGTACGCAAATACCACGGGCAAGTTCCTTGTTTAAAAAAAAAAAAAAAAAAAAAAAAAAAAGCGGGGCAGTGACTTATAAATCAGTGCATAAAAATATATTAAACCTTAGAATAACGGTTCATCTGTAACAAATCCTGTCTTAAACATAAAAAATTACTGATCACGATGGAGAGTGTATCATACGGAACTATTTGATAAGGCGAAAACCTGTCTAAAACAAAATATTGTTCATTTTTCTGAAAACCAAATCATCCCTACATTATATTCATACTTTGATATTTGACATTTGACATATCCAAAATTTTTTTTACGAAAGCCACGAGATATTTTAAGATGCATTTTACACTTCTCTCTCCTCTCCCTGACTGCAAATGCATCTATGTTGTGCGACTTACCTGTTTTTATATCCTGCAAGTTACCCCCCCTTTTCAAAATTTCATTACAGAAAGCATCATAGATTCTGAATCATCATAGTTCTACTTATTTTAGTTCAATTTTATAAGTATAAATATTATCAAACTACTGGAACATTGGTGTTTTTCATATATAATTTTTAAAAAGTTTTTGAATCATTTTTTTAATGTATCTTGTTTTAAATCAGGTACAAGAGGAATTTTCAGAATTCTTTCCCTTTCTTTTCATCATGAAGAATAGTTTAGGAAGGGGGGGGATGACAAAAATTATATTTCAGGACCTATGATGCTCTTTGTAATGAAATTTTGAAAAGGGGTAACTCACAGGATATAAAACAGGTACAATCATGGGATCCAATAAGCTGCTGATATCGTTTTCGACATGCAAATATGAAAAGGATAAATTGATTCAATTTGATTAGAAAAGTTTTGATGCTGCCATCTAGTGAAAGAAAGATCGGCAATTGATTACGTCACTAACATTACTTGACATCACATGAATAGTTCTAAATATGGGAGAACAGCAACTTTGACAAAGTTTACTTAAAACAAATAAAGAGTAAATAAATTATTTATAGTAATTTGAAAGCTGAAACAAATTAAAAAATGATAAATAACAATTATATTTAAGTAATCTAATGAAAATAAAAATGAGCTTTGAATGCTATTGCGATAAATATAATGTAAAAAAGTAAATAGAAAAATGGAAATTTAAGCTGAAATGAACTGTGTAATATATAAGTTTAAGAAGCAAGGAGAACACGTTTGATCAAGTAAAAACAAACTATCAAGTTCCATTACATAAACCATTCTGAATTGGAAAATTTATATAAAGTTGTTGCCATTCTTCAAAGTTGAAAACTTATGTAAAACATCGGCAAAAATATGTGAAACACCATTGGTTCACAACTATGTTTTCAAATTTTGACAAATCAGGAAACAGCAGTCATCAGCAAATGCCTTTAAAGCAGTGAATAACAGTGTTTCAGAATAACAGTAATTACGGTGCGATTTGGATCACACATTTACTTGAAAGAGTTGCATGAGAAACAATGGTGCCGCACCATATGTTAATGTAGACTTAGGGACGATAAAAACACAAGGTATATCATCAGGGCCAGTGCCAGGGGTGAGGCAAGTGAGGCGGCCGCCTCCGGGCACACCGTAAAAGGGCGGCATTTGTCTTGCATATTTGTATAGGTAAAACAAACCAAAATATGAGTAAATACTCCAACTTATGACCATTCACGAAAATTTCAAAAAAGTTTTGTTTTGACAATAAAAATGAAGATCTGATAACCCCTTCCCCACGAGAAAAGATGCTTTACCATGTTTTTGGGAGGCGAGAGGGGAGAAGGCATTTTTACTCTGGTGGAGAATTCAATTTTTTCTTTAGCTAAAGTATCGCTTGCTATGTATTTTTGAATTCGGAATCGAATGACACTTCCTCATGTCGATACGATTATATGTTATAAAGTTAGGCAGGTTTTATGAATACAAAATCATGAATGTTTTTATAAATAAAAAATTATGAGTGTTCCGTAACTTAGAAAAAATTGATCGTATCGACTTGCAAATGGTGAAATTCGATTTAGAATTTTAAAAAATCCATACGAAACGATACTCCATTTGACCTACTTAAGAAATGTTGATTCCTCCCCTCAAGGGAGAGAAAAAAAAAAAAAAAAAAAACTTTTTTTGCTTTTTAAACTATGGTAAACTTTTTTTTTTTGAGGGGGGGGGGGGGGATTATTTCTACTTTCATTTCTAGTACCAAAATAAAATTCTTTCCAAATTGTGGTTATTGGCCATCAGTTGGCTGAAAAAAAAGGTCAATTTTTTCTGTAATGTATAATGGACATATAATCTTCTATATGTAATCTATTTTTAAACTTTTAAACAGGTATAATAAAAGTTGTTTTCTACTTTTTTTTATTATTATCTTTACCAATTTTTAGTTAAATTTTAAATGCTATTTTTTTTAAATATATGTTTGGAAGTCAATTCCTGTTAGAATGCTTTATCTCTCACTGTAGTAAATTTTGTTCACTGCGAGTTTTAAAAGATTTATTATTTCCTTTCTTGATTTCTCGACATTAGTAAAAGGAAATGTATTTTAATATTTAAGATTAATATTAAAAAATTTCTTTTCAATAAAGTTTACATACATAGAGCGATTTTTGCAATCTTTCTGTCATTTTGTAGCATTTTTTTAAGAGTCTATAAGATTGATTCGGTTTCATACTTTTGGTGTAATATAATGAATTTTATTAGCTGCTATTTAAAAAAAATTAGTGATTTTTTTTTTTTTTTTTGCATTCTTTTTGGAGCTATTTTTTGACATTTGATAAAGAGTTTCAGTTACTGTCTTCTAGGAAAATATATTCAGTTTTTTTATGCAATTTTTTAAAAACTATTTTTAAATAATTTTTATCATTTTTCAGAGTTTTATAGCAATTTTTTGACTTTTTTGGAAGGAATTCCATGTAAAAAATTTAGCTAAATATATTAGAATTTCTCCTCCGTGATGTTTAAATATTTAGTTATTTTATGTGGCATTTACAACGCGATTGTTAGTGATTATTATTATATTATTTTATTTTATTTTATTTTATTTGCATTCCGCTGCGAGTTTTTGACATTTATTACACAAACTTTTTTTCTCAAAATTTTAGCCTAAATGTAGGAAATTTTGTCCTCCATGATTTTTTTAAGTGTTTGCAATTTTCAATGATATGTCTAAGTATTTTTTTTTTCTTTTTTTGCAATTCGTGATTTTTTGACAATTATAAAAAAGATTATTTTTCAAACATTTAGCCTAATATTATATTAATGTGTTCTGGGTTAATAACACCACATTAAAGTTTAACCAATTTTCACAACTTTTTTTATTGACAGATATGGTATTTCATGTAATAAGTTATTGATTATGTATACAAGAAAGAATATTTTAGCAGATGTATATTCAAAAAATATGTTGGCTTGATTTCTTGACCAATGCTATTTGGCATTATTATATGCAAATGAATTATAAAATATGACAGAATAATGACATGTAAATTATTTAATTCAAAAGATTCAAATTCTACAGCTAAACTCAGTCATGGAAAAAGAGGCATTTTTAATGCTCTAAATATCCCAATTATCCATAACCAATTTTAAAATTTGGGTTAATAATTATAAGTTGCATCCTGATGTAATAAAGAACGAGAACCTAAACTGTCCATTCAGTACAAAGTGTGGACAAAATTCCATTCCAAGGATTTTTGATAAGTGGAAGATGAAAGATCCAAATAAACACAAAATCTTACGATTCAAACATATACTAAATATTTCTGTTCAGAAATATTTTTCTACACCAATTCCTCAACAATCAGACTATATTAATGTTATACGTTAATTATTATTTCATGGTTTATATTTGTTAGTGTTGTGGATCTTAGCTGATTTGAGATAACTATATATTATACTAACTACTTTGCCCAGTAATCATTTTGAGTGGATAATTTTTTCTTTTTTGCTTTCATGATTTTTTTTTTTTTTTTTTTTACATTTACAATTGAATTTCTTTTATGTACTATTCTTAGTAAGGTTCTTCCCACTGTTCTAAATTTTGTAAAACTTTATTACAACTTTCAGCTTAATTTTAAATTTATTTCTCCACGATTTTTGGATTTTATTGCAATTTTTAATGCAATTTTCAAGAAGAGTTTTTGGCATTCGTAAACGGAATTTTGATACTATCTTCAACTGTGACTTTATTTGTGAAAAAATTCCTTTTTGAATAGTTTAAACTGCTGCTGTAAATTTTGTCTTTCTGCAATTTTTTTATCTTTAGCGACCTTTACTAATTTTTTTTCCAATTTTGGAGCATTTTTTTAATATTATTAAAAAAGGAATATGGTTTTAATCATTTAACCTAACGTACAAAAATTTGTTTGTCTTTTCAGTTAAATTTATTATGAATTCGGTCATCAATTTTCAAATTTTTGTAAATTTTTTTGAAATCTTCAATTTTTTCCTGTTTTTGTGGAGATATTTTGGCAGTGTGCAAAAGAAATCCTGTTTTAATCTTAAACAAATTTTACTGTCTGCAATTTTTACAATTTTTGAAATTTTAACGATTCTTTAGATACCACTTTTGGTGCTTTTTTTCTGCCATTAGCTACGATTTTTCCGTATTATTAAAATAAATCTAGTTTCAATCTTCCCATAGTACATTTTATTCTTTTTGCTATAATGTTTAATAAAAAACTATGGAATGATTTGTTTTAAATATTTTGCTATTTCTGTTGGAATTTGGCATTTTATGTTATGTTTTGGTATTCGTATGATGAGGCCCGGAAATGCAGCGCCTATCAGGTCAGTTGGCATTAAGTATATTAAATTATTTTAGCAAATGACAATGTAATTGTTTTTATATTGATTAGGCAAATATAAAAAACAATTTTCAAAAAAAGAAAAAGAAAAAGAGAATTTATTATTGATTAAAGTATTTCCTTGTTGATAAGTTGTGTTTTTGAAAATAATATTGTTACTATAAAATTATATCTTATGTTAAATGCATCAAATTAAATTTGAAATGATAGTGTAATTTTCTCTGCATTTCATAATTTTTCTATTTAATGTCAATAATATATAGCAAAGTTTGCTCTATTAAGTTTATTTATTTTTATTTTATTCGCTTTATAGTATTTATTTCGACATTATAATGTATGATTTTGCCAAAACTAAATCAAGAGAAATTACTCACTTCTTGACCTTTTGTCTAATTTTAAATATCTATTTTCTTATTAGTATTACCAATATGTGATTTTGTTTTGTATATAGGAATTTTAAAAGATGTAACTTGTTGTACTATAATGCTATTTTTCTGTTTGAAATTTATACTCAAATTTTATATGCAATGCGATTGATTTTAAATGTTTGACATATTTGTCTCAGTAATATTTATTTTTAAAGCATTCTATACCTGTTGTAACAGGATTTCTTTTCTAATATTCATAACGTGCGTGATTTTTGGAAAGGAAAAACAAGACAATAGAGATTTTGAAATGTTACTGTTGTTCTTAATATGAGACTTTCTGGCTTTTTTTTAAATTTAAGAACCCTGCTAATTCGGACCCCGTTAATCCGGATAATCTGCATCGGTTTGGCCAACTTTTTTTTTTCAAGTTTGAGAAGTGATCAGCAAATTTCCATAACATAAATTGATTTCAGCCTCATATTCTGAATGAAAAAGTATTTTCTGAAATCTTTTCGGAAGAATACCTCAAGCTTTCTCATTTAAACTCTTTAATGTCATCTATGGAAAGAACAACTATGCATCATTTAAGCTTTAGCAATTCCAATTTTCAATGTTTTTTATTTAATCCATTTAGAAATGTCATCAAAATCTAATTGTTCAATAAAGTTTTACTCAGAGCATTGCAAAAAAGCAAAGTAAAATAGTCCTTATAGACACACTGACTGATAAGGATCGCTTTCCGATTTTTGTCAGCCTGTCCGTAGGTTTCTTGGGACTGTATCCTTGTCTTTGTGCCAAAATCATTTTACAAATCACTTGCAGAAAATCGAAATAGAAGGAGGAATAAACGAGAATGAAAGAGAAATTACACCTGAAGATTTTGTCAATTTGTTTTAAAAAATTTAAAGTTGCTCAGATGTTGATATCAGCAACATTAGCAATTGGTTGGAAGCAGAAAATAATGAAGAGTATGCCTTGCTTACAGATGACTTAATAATCACTTTGTGCACAACTGAAGAAAATAAAGATGATGCAGACGAAAACCATTATCAATGATGATCAACCAGAAGTTATACACTATAATGAAGCAAGTTCCCATTTTGAACAATTAATGATTTAATTTGAACATCACGTGGAGACTACATCCAACGAACTACTTATGCTCAAGGGAATGTGTGACCATGCAGCCTGCAAAATTGGCACAGCAGAATATGACAAATTTTACAATTACAAAGTAAGCATTTTGACTGTCTGTAAATATTGAATATGTTCAATATTAAGGTGATTTTCTGTGGGTATATTTTATTTTATTTTATTAGTTCACATTCTCTGGATAATCCGGATTGGGCTTGGTCCAAATTAATCCGAATTATCGGGATTCTACTGTAATAATAGAATATGACTTATTAATTTAATTCCAAATTAGTTGTTGTTTTTTCAATACGATTTAAAAAAATTAATAAATAATAAATAAATTACTAAATTACAGTTTCATTATTTTTAATTCCTTAAATGTAATTATATTTTATAATACATTTTATATTACATTTATGCAAACAAATTATAGTTATAATATTAATTTACTTATTTAAAAAAAAAAAAAAGTTTGAGTAGTGGTAAAATAAAGGTGACTTCTTAGGGGCGACAAAATAAGACTCGCCTCAGGCGGCAAAATATCTAGCGCCGGCCCTGTATATCATGTTAATAAATATAAATAAAGATTAGTTTTAAACTTAGAAAATAATAGTTAAAACAATCAGAATCTTACTTATTCTAAAGTAATAATTAATTTTTGATTATTTTAATAAAAAAATTTGGTTAAAATAACTTGAATTTGATATTGGTGCATAAACTTAAACATAGACTAAATATATTTTGTTAAAATCAACAAGTGCTAGGTAAACTTTAAATTACATTTATGATGTAGATTAGGGGTGTACAGCCTGCGGCCCGTGGGCCACAAAGATACCACTATTTTCATGCAGAATAATTGTCCTTATAATAATGACAGAAACTTTGTTGTTATTAAAACAAGTGACACTTTTCAAATTTTCTGGCAAAAAGGTTGTGCATCACTAATATACATAGATACCCAAATCTTTATTTGTGCTCGCCATTTAATAGTTAGTATCATTGTAAAGCAACTGGTATCTTTTTATTACAATGATTTGCAAAAAAACTAGGAGAGGGGGAAAGAATGTTAATTTTTTTTCCCTCCAAGAATATACGGTATTTTAATGATGTCATACTTTTTAATCTCAATTTAATTTCAATTGCTCTTTCTGTAAATGCATTAACACTTTTTATCAGAATCAGAATTAGTTATGATAAGTGGAATATGATTTTCAAGACAAAAATACACGTAATTGTCATTTTCAATATTGAACATAATTATGTATCACAACACAATCTACATAAAACTGGGCATTTCTATGCTCATGTAGATGGTAAAAATTAGAAACACTTTTCAGCAATATTGCAAAATGTTAAAAAAAAAGAATATATATACATATATATTATTTTCTAATGGGAAGATTTTCTCAGTAGACAATAAAATAATTACCTGCTTACTGTTGGCATTATCTTGCTTTGTGACAATTACAGGATGAAGTATAAAATCAGGAGCAAAATACTCCAGATATTCTAAACAATGTAAAATACATTTTAGAATATAAATCTGTAAACAGACATAAAGTAAAAATTATGGTTGTACAAATTACAAATAATGATAATAATAGTTTTTCCATAACATGATCATTATTTTATCATGCAGATATAAGAATGAAAACTTAAAACAGATTATATGACACGCAAATAAACTGTCTTTTTATTAGATGAAAGTGAAAATTAAAAGCCACCTACATGTGGTTTTTCTTTAAATTATAACAGCATGACATAGATTTTCTCTTACAAATTTCAATCAGGACTGTGGAGTCGGTGGGAAAAATGGTTGACTTTAAACTCTGAAATAATTGAACAACTCTAACTGCTATTCTGACAATGGGCTGGCAACACTAGTACCTAGGCTCGGCTACTAGTATTGCCTGTTGGTTAAAATAATGATGGAATATAAGTAAAATGAACCTAAAATCACACTATTTTGGCATTGATTATCGTCTTATGGCTTTAAAATTAAATATATATATATATTTTTTCTTCTCTTTATTAATTCTACAATTTTGTGTCCACAAAAACCCAAAAAGTCTAACTTTCAAAGTCTAAAGAACAAACAATGGAAATTTTACTATTTTGAATTTGCAATTTGAGAATAAAAAGCAAAATCTTTACAATCTTCTTGTTATTCTGCTATTTTTTAGACAATTTTATTATTTTGGAAATAATTTGGATTCTGTCTATTCTAATGAAATAATAATAATAATTTTTTGAAATTCATTTTACAATTTTTGCTGTATTTTGGTTTCTGCAAGCCTGAAAAATTCAAAATACTGAAGGTGAAAGATAACAAAATTTCATTATTTAATTTTTATTTTGAGTATCAACAATTATATATATTATATATATATATATATAAAAGAATTACAATTTTATCTTATTCTAACTCCTGGGAGGAGGAATAAATAAAGGATGAATTTTTGAATTTTGATATTTGAACATATAAACCAGAAAAATTCGAGGACTAAAAAAAAAAAGAAAAAGACTTCTATAATAACGCTGTAACATGTTCTTAAATCCTTTGCCTTCAAAAATAGCTCAAATTTATAATTTTTGCATTACCTCATGTAAGATCTCTAACTCCACAAGCCGAAAAATTTAAGATCCGTCCTCTAAAAAGTTCACTCATACCTTTGTATTTATTCTCTTCCAATCATGCCCATAATAAATTGTTCCTATTTTATCAGCATTGTTTGATTCTTTAAAATTATTATATTAAATTTGTCAATCTGCTCTTTTTTTTTTTTTTTTTTTTTTTATCAGTCTAATCCAGCTAATTAAAATAACTTGCCTTAATATTACTTACATGGCATGTATAAAAAATTAACTTAATTTTCTGGGCATTGGGTTCTTACAGACCTTTGTATTGATGATTCTATCCACAAACACAAAAAATATGATGAGAAGTACTTATATGTAAAATGTAAAATATCTACTACATTTAAGAATTAAAACATTTTTCTGACAAACCTTGTACTTATTCTGTACTGTGATCTAAAAAATTACATTTCATTTAAAAATTTTTTTGGATTGAAAAATGATTGTTCAATCTGCGGATTATACACCAGAAATTATTGTACTACTTATTTAGTTTGGGGGAAAAAATTGCTTTGAAAAGGCTTGCTTAGTTTATTAGTCATAGTTATGGCATATTTTTACATAGATCTTTCTCATTACTTAAATTTTAAACATTTCTTGTTTTTCTCTTTTTTATTCAATTATAAGTTACTTTAATTATTAAAACTAGTCTTTGGAGAGGAGGGGGGGGGGGGGCACCGTAATACATACCCATCATGGATGTGCATAATATAAAATATGAAAATAAAACGTGTAAACCTTTATAAAATGCATCACAATTCAAAAATAAAATTTAAATGTATATTTAAATATTTTTAACATATAGTAATGCTCTATTAATGAATTGCTGATGAACCAATTTTGACAAGTTATATAAATCACCAAGCTACTCAAGTAGTACCAAACTGCCTAAAAGAAATATCCTTATAACTCCAAAAATAATAATCATCACATATATTAAAACAGTAAGCTAAAAGTTAAAGGTCAACCCCTCAAAAAGCAGCAACTACGCATGTGCAATCAAGTCTTCCAGATGGAGCATCCTTTTCCGGCATTCAGCTTACTTCACAAAATGCAATCTCTCCTATTTTTCTGCCTTTCGACCAGATCACAACAAATGGCACTTGCGCAGAAACCCGAGGGCCAATTGGAGAACATTATACTTTCCTTGCCATATACGTATATGAAATAAATAATACCATGCTCACATGTCTGTTAGTGTAGTTAGAAAAAGTAAGTTATTTTATTTATTAAGTATAGCCATTGATACATTATTTTACTTATTTTAATTTCTAAAGATAACCTTAGGTTTATTTAGTTGGGTAATCTTACGATGTTCGCGAAATCATAGTTTATAAAACTCATGAAAAAATCGACAGGTATTCTGTTTTCCTTAACTTACTTTTCTCAGATATTTTTTCAATCAATGCTTAATTTTATATTTCATATATATATTTTTTTTTTTTTTTTTGCCTGTTTTTATTGGAGGAGATAATTTAACCATTTTTTCTATTTGCATAACATATTTTGTTTTCAATCGTTTCTTTCTTTCTTTCTTCTTTTCTAGTAATACCTTATTGTGATCTTCATTTCTGCCATACGAAAAATTTATTTCTGTTTTGCTTGTAGCACTTACAGAAACACTTGTAGCATTATCATTTTGAAAATTGATAAAAAGACAAAATGTAACAAAAGACAAAACATTGCAAAATTTACTCAACTAAATAAATGTAAGTCTTGCAAAAATAAACAAAATAATAAGAGATCAAAATGGATGCCTTATAAATAACTTACTTTTTTAAATCTGCAACTACATTTTTTTACAAAAAACATTCTGAAATCTGTCAATCAATCACAAGATTTTTGTGGGGACTTCTACTGATTGGTAATTTTTTTGGGGTTTTTATACATAACTGAATGATTTTTTTTCTGTGACAGATTAAAGAATTTTATAATTTTTCTACACTCGACCAACTGTCGATTTTAGTATTTTTCCTTTAACTGATTGACAAATTTTCTATTTTTCATGTGATCAATCGAGAATCTTAGTGTTTTTTCTTTCTGATGAACAAAAAAAAAAGAAAAAAAAATGTTCCATCTTTAAGAACAGTCTACAGAATGTAAATACTAATGTCCTCTTTTCAATCAATCGCATTATGTTACATGTGCCCAAACCTCCCAAGTATTTGTGATTGACATAAAAAGAAATTACTTTTAAAATTAAACTACTTTTAACCTCAGAATTTTTAACACCATCCTTCATTGCCCAAAATGTATAGAATATCCACTCCAGCACTTTTTTTTTTTCGCAATTGTTAGTCAAAATTTGCAGGTTTTTCACAATCTTTTGATGAGATTAGCTGTTTTATTGAAATATTTTGATAAAACTTATCCTTTTTTGTGATTTTTTGCAAATTTTTTTTTTTTTTTTTTTTCACTATCTTTTGTGAAATTTACTTTTTTTTGCTATCTTTTGATGAAATGTGCTCTTTTTTTCCATCCTTTGACGAAATTTGTTGTTTACTTGCAATCATTTGACAAAATTTGTCGTTTCATCGGAGTCATTTGACAAAATTAATTTTCTTGCAATCATTTGACAAAATTTGTTGTTTTCTCACAATCTTTTGCAGTTTTTTCATGATCTGTTTACAAATTTTGCCATTTTTTTCAGGGATTTTTTTGTCAAAATTTGCTACTTTTTCGAGATTTTTTTCATAAAAATTGCTGTTTTTCAAGATGTTTTGACAAAATTTTGATTTTTTGAAATGATGAAGTTTGATGAAGTTTGTGTTTTATTTGGGAGACTTGGAAAATTTGTGTTTTTTTTGCAGTCTTTCAACAAATTAAAAAAAATTTTTTGCAATCTTTTGACGAAATTTGCTGGTTTTTTTCCTTTTTTTTTTTTGGTGGTGGTGGTGGGGGGGGGGGTATTTTGATGAAATATGATATTGTTTTTCAATCTTTTGATGAAATTTGCCATTTTTTTGTGATTGTTTGCCAAAATTTGTGTTTTTGTGATACCTAGACAAATTTTGTGGGGTTTTTTTGCACTCTTTTGAGAAAATTTGCATTTTTTTGCAGATTTACCTTATATTATGTATGATGGGTAAGTAAAACTGTTGAAATTTCCTATATTATTTCAAATAATTTATGGAAGTTCATCAAATATTGCCCCATGTATCAGGGGTAAACCTTGGTCTAGAGGTCTGCATGGGCCCGGCAGATTTAGAATAGTTTTTTCAACGGGCCGGGCCGGGCCAGGCCATAAAAAAGATTTTCGGGCCTGCCGGCCTGTTCTGAAGATTTAAGCAGAAACAATAAAATATGAGCTATTGTCAACGAAAATGGTTTTAACGAAAATAAGTATAAATGTGGCCATAGTAGTTTGACAGCATCAATATAAAAATGCACAGTGTATCGGCATCAGAGAATTACATTATGTGTAACCCGTTTTAATATTTTTTTAGCTGACTCATGCCGGTACAAGATCATGCTTGCACTATTTTTCTACACATAGACTGGCCGGACCGGTACTAGACTTAATTATTGGCAGAAAACATGATTTGTAAAATTATTAACAGCGATAAAGAACTTATGTTAGCTTAGTCTTCAGATATATACTTCTTGATGATTTTTAAATTAATTTCTCAATAATGCGGAACTTTGCCACATTTTCTAATTAATTTTAAATTCTAAAAGTATAAAAGTGATAAGCATAACTATTGAAGGGATTTGGAATCGAATAGCATTTTTTATTTTTGGTAAATAAAATACATGTATAACCTTGTTGAGATATAATAGTTTCTCAAATGATTGCAGGTTTTTCTTCCTTCCCTTGCTATTGCTTCCAGAAATTCTATTCAAAACGCTAATTATGACAGTATTTTATTTGTTTGCAGTATTCTTAAATTGCTTGTATCAAAAAATGGATAACACCATTCGATTATATAGTTTCTGAATAAAGATATCTGCTAATCTTATGCATTTCTGAGAAGAAAAAAATGAATTTAAAAATGTATCAGAAAGGAGCTTCTTTGAATTTAAGAATGAATTTGGATTTGAAAGCTATAATAAAATGATACAGAAATATATTTATAAATCTTCTTTTATTAAACAGCTTCAAAATTAACGATGTTTTTAGCTTTCTTTCTTTTTTCTTTTATTCTAAGCCATATTAATTTTATAATGAATCTTTATGCGAATGTTGAAAGCCTAAGAATCTAAGTAATCATTAATGTTGTTAATGTGTATTTGCTGTAAAATATACTGTAAAATCATTCCATAGGTATGTATGCAGTATTCTTTAAAGGAATCTTAGTTATATGATAAAATCTGAATTTTTTTAGAAATCATAGAAATTGTAACGAGCCAAAATGGGATGGGCCTGTTTTCGCTGATTTTTGTAAGGGCCGGGCCCGGGCCTGGAAATTCCGGCCTGTGCAGACCTCTACCTTGGTCACTGGGATAATTTTAGTCAATGTTTTTCTCATCATTTAATTTTTTTATGGTCATATTTAGCAATTCTAATTGTTGACAAACTCTTTGATTGTTACCTGTAAAGCAAACTGCAACCACACTGTTCACCACATTTTAATTAATTGTTGTCTTTAATAATGTAGTGATACCCAGGATAATTCCCAGTCACTGAGTTTGAGGTAATTCTTGGTCATTTTTACTTTCATTACCAAGTATTAAACTTGGTCTTAAAAAAATTTACTACTTTATTTACATCAAAAAGGAATGCTGATTGATAATTACTTCAGAAGTGACCAAGAATTACCCTGTTTCTATGGTAATTCTTGATCACAATTAAAAATTACAATAAATTTAATTATAAGTGCATATATATCTAAGTAAGCATTATTTTTATATAGCTATCAGAGTGGGCATATTACACACACACACACACACACACACACACAAAAAAAAAAAAAAAAAGGGGGGGGACAATAGCTTTAATAATTTTTATAATAATTGGATGTTGATGATTTTTGACTAGGAATCATCTCAGGTGAGCTTATATATTTTATTAGAATCATTTTTTTTAAAATAAATATTAAAAAATGAGATAAATTAAAAAAAAAATTGAAAACTGACTAATACATACTACCTTTATTTATTTGTTGTTTTCTCAAGGTCTTTGGGTGAAATTTGTCATTTTCTCGAGGTCTTTTGATGAAATTTATCATTTTCTTGCGATTTTTTGAAGTAATTTGCCGTTTTATCAAAATCTTTTGACAAAATTTTTCATTTTTTGGCCAATTTTTGAAAAAACCTGCACTTTTTCTGTGATACCTGGACAAACCTTTCATTTTCCCGCAATCTTTTGTCAAAATATGCCTTTTTTGCGATCCTTTGACAAAATTTGTGTTTTCACAAAAATCAGGTTTTTTGCAAGATATACGGCAAAATTGGTGAGTTTTCTCCACACCATTGACACTTTTTTTTTTGAGTCATTTGATTTGTCAAAATTTACGATTACTTTTGAATTTTCAGATTTATGACAGATTTTTTTTTAAAGTTTAGAAATGGTTGGCTAAATTTTTTGAAAATTCAAAACAGAATCATCCTTGATTTATAGTTTAACATGAATTGGAGCTTCGTCAATTGTATGTGATGCGGATATTATTACAGTGGAACATAGCAAATGATTTCTAGCATTTTTAAAATTTTTTTTTTTAACTTTAACAATTGAAAAATAATCTACCGATGTTCTCAAGAGTCTGTGATGTGTGTCACAGTTTTGCACTAATTCTGCACCTAGGATCATGTCATGTTGTTGTTATGTCGGTAAATGGTAAAGTCGGTATAGTCGGTAAAGTGTCAGATAAGAGAAATTCTATGAGTGCATCTGTGAATGTAATTTTGCCTGCATATAAAATGCAGGATTTTTTTTGCATATATTGAAATTTTTAATACATATTAATCTTTAAAAATTTCTTTTAAAGCTGTAAAATACTTTTTTTCTTTGGTGCTTTCATATTGTTGCCGTTAAGTTTTAATGGATTCCATCTAGTATTAACTAACAGTTTACTGTGTCGAATTAAGTATCTCATATCCAATTAAAATATATCTTTTAATTGAAATTTTAATGAAATACAAGTTTATGAAATATGAAAGAGTGTGAAAAATAGGATTACAAATATCTCAGAATGAATTATCCGATCGAGTTCGTTCTTTATACAAAATTTGTGTTATTTTATTGCCTTTTATGTCCATTCCTTAAAATAAAAAAGTTGAAAAATTTTTATATACCTTTCATCAGAATGAATATTTTGAGAGCCCGAAAAAAATAGTTTCAGATAATCAAGGTTACTGATATTAAATAGGCTTTTTCCATTATTACGTACTAAGTATAAACCAAATTTTAAGTCTCTATCTCAATTTGTTTGGGAAATAGAGAGTTTACAGATATATAGACGAATGACAATTTTTTTTTTCTAAAAATATGTTTTTTGTAATCTCTGGTGTCTGAATCGTGTAAATCCATCAAAATTTTTTTTCAGAATTTCAAAATGATAGCAAAATTTACCTTATATTATGTATGATGGATAAGTAAAACTGTTGAAATTTCCTATATTATTTCAAATAATTTATAGAAGTTCATCAAATACTGCCCCATGTATCAGGGGTAAACCTTGGTCACTGGGATAATTTTAGTCAATGTTTTTCTCATCATTTAATTTTTTTTATGGTCATATTTAGCAATTCTAATTGTCGACAAACTCTTTGATTGTTACTTGTAAAGCAAACTGCAACCACACTGTTCACCACATTTTAATTAATTGTTGTCTTTAATAATGTAATGATACCCAGGATAATTCCCAGTCACTGAGTTTGAGGTAATTCTTGGTCATTTCTACTTTCATTACCAAGTATTAAACTTGGTCTTAAGAAAATTTACTACTTTATTTACATTAAAAAGGGATGCTGATTGATAATTACTTCAGAAGTGAGGAAGAATTACCCTGTTTCTATGGTAATTCTTGATCACAATTAAAAATTATAATTATTTTAATTATAAGTGCATATATATCTAAGTAAGCATTATTTTTATATAGCTATCAGAGTGGGCATATTACACACACACACACACACACACACACACACACACACAAAAAAAAAAAAAAAAAAAAAAAAAAAAAGGGAACAATAGCTTTAATAATTTTTATAATAATTGGATGTTGATGATTTTTGACTAGGAATCATCTCAGGTGAGCCTATATATTTTATTAGAATCATTTTTAAAAATATATATTAAAAAATGAGATAAATTTAAAAAAAAATTGAAAACTAACTAATACATACTACCTTTATTTATTTGATATTGTCCATTATAGACAGGGAGACAGCAGCACAGATCACATACTCATCGAGTTCACAGATGAAAATCTAGGATTAGTCAAATCTTAATTCACATATTAAAACAAAATCGATCTGCCAAGTCATATCTTGGTGGAAAACGTCTAAAAATGCATTTTAACAGTAGACTCATAGTTTTACTATTGTGCTTTCCTGCATACAAAAGTATGAAATCATGGAGGATTGAGAGTATGAAAACACAATGGTAAACTTACGAGTCAGCCACAAAAATCTGGCTTTTAGGTGTTTTCCACTGAGATTTGACTTGGCAGACCAATTGCATTTTAATATGCAAATAGATTTCAATAATCCTAGATTTTCATCCATGAACTCAATAAGGTGATTGCCTCCTGATCTGTTATTACAAATTAAAAAAATTACAATGTTTTTCAATCTTGAATCCATGGAATGAAATGAAAGAGTTATGCTTCAATTATTTTTTTTTTTCTAATGTCAAGAAATTTCATCATTCATTTCTGAAATGAAGATGTTTTCTATTTTTTAAACACTAAAAATATTCACAGAAATGATATTTATAGTCACAGCACTACAAAGGCGTACACAATAATTACAATTTGAGTACCTATGTCACTAACTCTCTCTGCATGCCATGAATAGACAGAACTTCCCAGATAATCAACATAAAGTTTTCATAGTATGATTAATGACTAAAAAACACAAAGCATATCAATACACTGAAATATCATTTTAAAAGTCTCCCCATGTAATATGGAAATCATATTGTGTGGAAGATCTAATCAAGTGGTGATAAAGAAATATGTATTATTACATGAAATTACATTACAATAACATATTGCTCCTTTATGCCTTAGAGCTATAGTAGGCAAGTTTCTTCCCACTTAATTTTAATTGCAAAATATTATACTGGCACTGGAATTTTTGATAAAATTTATTTGAAAATAGATTGATGCATTTTTTTTTTTTTTTTTTTTTTTTTTGCATATAATAAACCAAAATTTTTGTTTCAAAATACTGACGGCAATGTGACATTTGGAAATTATAAAGAAATTATTCCATCAGAACTAAAAGGGTTCAGGGCAAATTTGTTTAAATTAAAAGATAATAAAAAACAGTTATACCATTGTATGGAATATCATTTCCTATGTTTTCATCTAGCAACAAAGAAGTTTCGTACGTCCACACTCTTGAAACATTTCGCAGAGTATAACCTCCACCTCCCAAAACAAGAAGAGGCACATTCAAGCTCTTTACAAACTTCACACATTCCCTGGTAGAGAGATTCAAAATTAACCATAAGAAAAAGATCAGGTAATTTATTGAGAAAATGAAACTTCTATATGAAGTAACAATGTTCATAACATATAAAAAACAATTATTAGTCATTTTAAGCTATAAAAAAAGATTAGTCAAAGCATTATTAATAAAATTTTCAATCAATTTAAAAAAATTAATAATAATAATATTTAGGTTTTAAAATTTCAAAGTTTTTAACCCTTTGCAAAATATTCTGAAAAAGAAAAACTGGGAAAAATTTAATATATATGTAGTGAATCTTATATCTTTTTGCTAAAACTACCTTTTAAAGTTGAATTATGTGAGCTTAAATAAAAAATGTTCAATGCAATTCATTTTCACATGAAAATTTTTAATGCATATAGACCAGGTGGCGGCAGCACAGGCAATCAGCTCATCTAGTTCACAGATGAAATTCTAAGATAATTTAAATCTCAATTCACATATTAAAATGTAATTGGTATGTCAAGTCATATCTTGATAAAAAAAAAAAAAAGGCTAAAAATCAGATTTTAGCAGTTGACTTGCAGGTTTACCATTGTGTTTTCCTGTTTGCTGTCCTCCATGTTTTCAGAATTTTAAGAGCAGGAAAACAATGATAAGCCTACAAGTTAAACACTAAAATCAGGTTTTCAGGTGTTTCCCACAAAGATATGTCTTGGCAGGCTGATTGTGTCTTAAAATGTGCATCGAGATTTAACAAATCCTAGAATTTCATTCATGAGCTCGATGAGGTGATTGACTGTGCTCCAGGTCTAATATCTATCTCATTTAAAACTAAAAATTAAGTTTGTAACTTTTATGTCATTCTGGCAGAAATTTAAAATCTCATTAAAGAAAATTATATAAAATTTATTTACTTACTACATTTATTATTTAGAAACACTTTTATGTTTTATGTAAAATAATTCACTTTGCAATGTTTAGAAAGCACAGCTAATTCCATGAAGCTAGATATTTATTTAAATTGATTATTTTCTTGACCATTTACATATAGATAATTTTTATGCATTGAAATATGTATAACTGGAAATAGTAAATTCCTTTTATAAGCAAATGCAAAAATCTGAACTCGATTTGAAAGCTGGAAAATCTGTAAACAAACAAAACAATGATGGCCAAAAATAATGAACACTTTCTAAAAGAGTGCATGAATATTCATAGATTAAGGGAATAACATACTTTTATAAGCAGTTGGAAAGCTACTACTAAAATACTAAGAATTTCCAACATTACATACCCCTTCCCCTGTTCATTCTGACAAAGAATAAGCTTTAAAAATATATACAGGGTGTTTTATTTTAACTGACGCTATTCAGAGCTCTCTGTAGCTCATTTTAATAGCCAGAACTGCTTTAAAATTTACAAGGGGATTAATGAAACCAAGGGGGAAAAAGATTCTCTCCCCCCCCAAAAAAAATAGTTCCAATCACAACCAATAGGGAGAAATGTGGTGCTGTGGTAATTTATGCAACTGAGAATTAGCATAAAACATGGGCAATAAATGAAAATTTAATTTTTTTCTTATGCAAGCAACAGTAACATCAATAGTTTAAGCTATAAATGCATGTGAAAAACTGTGAGAAATAATTTCAGCTCAGGGTGAAAATTAATCTTCTGTTACCGCAGTGCATTTTCTTTCACAGCACCACCTAAAATATAGTCACCACATATTTAATTAGAAACAGAAACCTTGTTTATCAGTGTTATTAGCCATAGTTTAAAAATAAATAAATAAAGATGAAATTCATTTAAATAAACATGTAACAAATAATAATTTACAAAATGTATTAAAATCTAAGAAGTTAGAGAATTAATAGTGCAATTCTAATGTTGCTATATCAATATAAAGAACATAAAGAAAATTAATCCACATATTGAAAGAAGTTGACTATTCTCCCAAAATAAGATAGCTTTTATTTAGCTTGTATTTTGAAGGAAATGGGTGATTTGCCTTGTTTTTAGGTACACAAACCCATAAAACTGGATTATAGTCCGTTAGACAGGAGCCTGGTTAACGGTTAAAAAATAGCTCTATTTAATATTTATTTCAGAAATAAAATTAACTGAATCTTGAAAAATTACAAGCTTTATGCCCCTAAGTATAATATTTCACATTCTTTCCTAAACAATAAAAATGCATATCTATAAAGCCAAAATTCTATCATTTTTATCATTTAAAAATGACGTTAGTTGTTTTTGGATGCATAATGTTTCACTGTATTATGACATATATTGCACCGTGATTCATATAGATAAGAAACTGTTCATTTCACTTTTTTCAGTGTAAATATTTTTTTTTTCTAGATAGTATACATACTTGTTCATTTTTCAGGTGGTTATGCTTGCCTGCTTAGTTAGGCATGCTTTCTCCATAACATTCTTAAGATGAATTATTGTTATGTTTTGGGAGTTACCCAATATTTATTTTATTTATTATTAATATTATTATTTATTTATTTATTTTATTTTATTTTATTTTATTTTTATTTATTTATTTTTATTTTATTTATTTATTTATTTATTTATTTTATTTTATTTTTTTTATTTTTTTATTTTTATTTATTTATTTTTTTTTTTTTGCAGAGAGTGAATGTTTAACTCTAGTAGAATACTTAGATTTTGTTATGTTAAATATTAGTTGAATTTTTCAATAAATACAAGTTGAATTTTTCAATAAAATGATAGTTACAAATTTAAATTTGTCATATATTTTAGAAATCTATACACCATCTCATATCGCCCCCACCCCCCAGATATTAGTTTTAAAATAAAGTAAAAAGTGTTATGTTAGCCATGAGCAAAACATTCACGAAAGAGTTCTGATTACCGTACTTTACCCCACTACAGTAAATTTTGACCACAATAATTTTTAAATATTTAGCAATTTTTAATGTACATTTTAGTGGTTTTTCTTTTTTTTTCCCCCGAGTCTTGTGATGATTTTCTGACATTCAGAAAAGGAAATTTGGTTTCAAGCTTTTATCAAAATAAAGTAAGTTTTGCCCTCCATGATTTTTGAATTGAGTTTCAGTGATTTTTACTATTTTTCAAGCTTGAGGCAAGTTTTTGGCATTTGTGATTTTCCTGTCTAAAGTTTAGAGTAAAGTTTCTATAAGATGCTTATACCTTTCAACTAGAACTAAATTTAAAATTCTATTAAAAACAGTTAAGTCATTAATACTTTAATTGTTAGCTTTTAATGCAATGATCACCACTATTATTTTTCTGGATGGAAAGATGTATGTGCTTTACACTAGATAAATATAAGTGATTTTTACAATTTTATACGTGTAAAATGAATTAAAACTTCAAAGGTGGTCATGTGTACCCTGTTGATAAAATTATCATTACATGTATTAAATTTTAAATCAGAACAAAATAAAATTTAAGGGAATGCACTGAACAGAAATTTGAATGCAATAAATACAGTAGACTCCTTCAAATCTGCAATTCTCTAAAATTCACACATAATTCACAGATTTAAATAATGAAATATTCACTTCAAATATAAGAACAACATTCGACTTTTTTAGTTTATATCAATTCCATCTATATTTTTATTTGTAATTTTTCTTAATATTACTGAATTCATGTTTTTTCATGAAGAAAAAATATATTTATTTCTGAAGAAAAAAAAAATCAAGATATTGTTGATATCACTGGTAATCACAACTTCTTACCATATATATTTATGTATAATCAAGCTTTTTTTGTTATTGAGTCTGGCTAAACCTGAAATAAAACTTCCTTATTTTATTATTTTTATGTGAATTAATAATATACCTTTATGAGCCAAGTTTCATTGAAATTTTAGGAAAAATATATTTAATATTTATAATGAATATTTAATCACGCATTATTGATTATTAACTTGATTTTTGCTTTTAATATTTTAATCAGTTTAAAATTTATTTAATTTTTTATTATTTTAGTTTATTACTTACTTTAATATTTTATTTTCTTGTAAGCATTCATTATAGTTTCAATTGCATTATTAATTACATTTAAATTAATGTTTAAAAAATGTGAAAAAAGCAAAGGCCAGAAATTCACAAAATTCTAAAATCCACACAACTTCTCGTCCCAAGCTGTGCAGATTTGAGGGAGTTTACTGTATTTAAAACATTTATGATATTATATTACATTGCAATTAAATAGGTTTTGCATCTATTTTATATGCATACATGATATGTATAAAAAACAATACATTATGCAGGATAATAAAAAAAAAATTATTCCATATAAAAAGTGAAAATATATACCCATGCCCTCTAGTACTAAGAGCAAAGCATCCTAATCTATCCCCTGCCAGAGAATCTGCTCCACACTGAAAATAAACAAAATAAAGGCAATTGAATTACTAAAAGTATAATTGACAGTACTATTTTACAAAAACAATAAATTAAATTACCTAAAAATTATTTTCTAGACTCTGACAAAATATTTATATTTTCCAAAATGTTTATAACTTAATTACTCTTAAATGGCATGTTGTAATAATTACACCACCGAAAAAAAAAAAAAAATTGATTTATGCGCAAATTTATACAGGTATGCATTCCTAAACTACCTTCAACACATTCTTTTATTAATTAAACTTTGATACAGAATTAATATTTGAAATATGTTTATAGAATATTAACGGGCACATGGAACAACTTGACAAGTATAATGAAGAAGTTTTTGTTAAATATTTAACGTATTAATGTATTTTTATTAATTATTTTTTTAAAAAAAAGCTTTTTTTTTTTTTTTTTTTTTTTTTTTTACAGTAAAGATTTACATTATAGTCCACATATAATCCAAAAGAAATTAATTTCATGGATAAATTAGTTATCAAAAACTAGTTATTTTTTCACATATTTTTAAAACGAAGTATGTCACTCAATACACTTTTTTAAAAGACTGTTGAACATATCACCTTAAAATTTGTTGTGGTGTCAGAAAACATATTATTTCAGAATAATAAGAAGCCGTTTTCATTTTGGATTAAAAAAAATAATTGAAAAGAATGAATTTGCTCTATTTAAATAGTTATTTTTATTTACTTTTACTCTCTTTTTTCTTTTTGATCAAGCAATAGTTGCAAATTACTCCATGTTATATTTAATATATATTTGAAGTGTGCAATAGCATTTTGAGAAAGTTTTGTTCATATTGGCTCAGCGACTGCCGATGTAAAGACCTTTCCCTCAGATAATTATTAAGTACGTAAAATTTAGATTTATGTTTCAAAGGAAAAAAAAAAGTTATAGCTAATTCATAATTTAATTTTGGAAATATGTAATTAGATGCAAAAATATTATTAATTAAAAAGTTTTTAGAGATGTTCTGTTAGAAAATATGCAAGCATAATTTATTATTTGAAATTTTATTATACACGTGGTTCCGAGTGCCATTATTATTGTATGTAATCCACGATATTCGGTCCATATTTTTGGCAAACAATATTACTCCTTTTTTTAAATCAAAATAAAGGATTGGATGCCTGGGTACAAGCAAATTGGCCAGGATTAAAAAATAGAGAATGGAAATACGATTTATGAACCATTCAAAACCATGTTACAATTAAATTTAAGGTGTACCTTTAACATTCTATTACTCTAGAGTAATATAAATAAACAATATAAATTTTTTTTGGGTCTCTAGACTTAAAATTATTATGATTCCTGTTATTCATTTAAATTTATGTTAATTAAATAAACTTGTAAATTAAAGTTTACAACGAATTTTGTCATCATTTTATTTCTCCCCATAGCAACAAAATATACTTCTTTTCCCCTTTTTAGGTTTAGGTCATTGTCATGAAAAATCTGTACCATCATTTATTGGTTCATATTTACTATATTTATATTACAAATATGTCTTTTTTATTTTCGGTAGAATGAATTTCATTTTATGTGTTAGTGTCTGCCTGACTTAGGCTTGGGTACAACAACATATTTTTAAGTTAATAGAATAATTATTATTTCTTAACGAAAAAGCTTAGTGGGCTGTCTTCAAAATAAAATTGTAAACACTGGAATTAGAATTTTCAGTATTAAGACCCAATTTTGACACCATATTTGGATTCACTAGTAAAGTTTACCTTCAGACATCAAACAAGAAGTCAACAGGTGATGTAGTTTAGGAATTATGCAAATGTAATGCTTAGAACTCAAACAACGATTTTAAATACAACTGCAAAACAACAAGAAAGGTGTGTAGTTTTTAAACTTAAATCAAACACTTCTAGACAAAATGAGATGTAATTTTTAATCTGCCTATTTGAGAAATTGCCTATTCTGGAAATTCATTTGGGTTTAAAAATTTATAGGTTACAAACTACATTTTTAAAATATTAATTTTAAATAAAGCTTAACTGTATTATATAGGTGGTTCTCCAAAATTTGGTTAAGTTAAAATCCATTGTTCCCAAAATGAAGCAAAAACAAGAGGGGTTGTATCCATATATTCAATGATTAGTTTCAATATAGAAAACACTATACGGGAAGTGCTACTACATTTTGATAAAACCCCTCATTTTTTTGTTTCATTTTGGGAACAACGGATTCTCAACTTATTCAATTAATGATTATTTTCAGACTTTTCAAACTATGATTTTGAGACTTTCACAAAAGTTGCTCCATACATTTAGCTAACGCAATATGCAAATGAAATTTTGATATCGTTGACGCATGCACAGTGAAAAATTATTTAGTATACCTACTCATTTTTCATACAATTTTTCTTATTTTTGAATTCTGATTATACGATATTGTGTGCAATGTTGTTTGTCATATTTTCAGAAAAGACTAATATTTTATATTAAGAATTCTGCAAATTATAAGCAAAAATCTTGGAAAAATTTGGGAGTGTTTTCATAAAAACCTTAATTTTTCTACGAGTATACATGCTATTGACATAAAAATGAACACGGTTTATTACAATAAGTCACCCAGCAAACACTGAGCTATCGGTAAGCAATCGGACGATAGCCGCTTGCCACTGCCAGCGGTATTGGACCAATGCCGGTTGTCGCTATCGGTTCCGTATCTTTTTTGATACGCCGCGCGAATGCCGCCCGATTCATGAGGCACGCAGCCGGTCCGGTATCGGCAAAAAACTATGCCGATAGCTAACCACACGAATACCGACTGAAACCCGGCACAAGCAAAAAAAAAAACTTTTGGTGGCGCCATCTGTTAAACACTCTAGCAAGCATTTTGAGAGCCAATGAACATACTTCAGTGCGGGAACAGGCAGGGTTTGATCTCGCAACCCCTAGCTCAGAAGGCGAACGTCTTAACCACTAGACAAGTCGGACCTGTTTAGGGGGAGGATTATGTGTGGTAATAAGGGTGTGCCTTTTCAGTAAGTGTCACGTAAATGGCGAGTGTTGTTGACGTAAATGACAGATTGGAAAATTGTAATATTAAAGTGTTTTTATTTTATTTATGTATTTATTTACTTGTAATTGTCTTATGCGCCTGATTTTAAAAATTAAGTTAATATTTAAGTTAATAAATTAGGAAATTAATTAAAGCAAACGAATTGTTTTTCTTATAAATTTTAGAATCTTTAAATAGTATATTTAAAAAATTAGAAATAGTTTTTTTTCAGAAGTACTGTTAAACAGATAAATTTTTTTAAAAGAAACCATAACATAATTACATGCTTTGTGTTAATTTCTAAAGTGTATAGTTTTAACCCAGGAAAACTTATTTTAAATAATAATAAATTGGTAATAATTAACTTTTAAATAGAATAAAAAATTCTGTTATGCCATTTCATGATTTAAAGTAGTATTTATGATTTACGATTATGTTGTTTATTATGTATATTTATTAAGTAAAAAATAAAATAAAAGTAACACACACATATATATATCTATATATTATTATTATTATATAAATTATATTTTTTTACGAATTATAAAGTTACTAAATGTAATAATAATGTAAATAATAAGGAAAAAAATTAAGAAATATATATTTAAAACGTAAAATAACTAATTTAATAAAAAAATAATTTGGTAATTAATCACTTTTAATTTGAATGAGAATTCAAAGTCATTTCATGATTTAATGCCGATTATTATGTAGCAATATTAATTCCGAATAATTGTTGCAATAATAATTTTTAAATCTTAAAATAAAATAGCAATATTAATTTATTTTTCATTTGTGAGATAATATTTAAAAAAAAAAATCTGATTTTTTAATGTTAAAAAATAGGTAGATTTCTTTTATATGTTTTACCTTGTAAAATAATTTCAAGCACTTTTTAGTAATTAATATTAAAATAAAATAAGAAAATGAGTTATTGCTTTGAAAATGAATAGTTAAATAGAAAATAAATTCAATTGCCTTACAAATTATTTTTCTGTTTTTATATGATTAAGTTCCTAATAGTGAATAACAATTTAAAGGAGAGAATTTAAAAATTCTTTTTTTGATTAAAATAACTAGCATACCCAGCCCGCTTCGCCGGGCTTAATTTGAATCCCCCGGTGACTCTCCCCGGACCATCGGCACTCCACGTGCGTCGGGTGAGCGTCAGAACAAACTTTCAGCATATACATATGGGTGGTTGTACTTGAATGCACAGACCTGCGCGTTTTTTTCTATCTTGCTTTTATACCTCTGGACCGAGTTGGCGCATTGCCAAGATTTGCTTCCTCTGGACCGAGTTGGCGCATTGCCAAGATTTGCTTTCACCTGTGCCTCAATTAATTAATTAATTAATTATCCTCGGAATTCCTTTTATTTATAGAGATTGTGTCATTTTAAAAATTACTTCAAAAACAATATTTTTAAATAAATAAATATAGGTTATTTTTGACATATTTTCTGTTTATGACTGTCAGAATTTTTAATGAAATACATGAGCTATACATTTCTTATCAAAACTAAAACTCAAATAAAATTGATAAAAAAAATCGGTTAAGATTAAATATTCTGAATTCGGACCGATGTTGGCAAATCTGATCGGTCCACAATCAGAACTCAGATATCGGTCCTGCGTCACTTGCCGGTATAAGTCGCTAGCCGATATATAACCAAATGTGGACCGATCACCGTAACCGGCTGTCAAAAGAGCAGATTCTTAAGTTTCAGTTGCCAACCTGCTACCGACACTTAAGCGACATTGACGGCTCCGGACCGACAGTATGCCGAAAGTTATGTGCTTGCTGGGTCACTTAATCATAATCTGGAGTTTGAGCACTTTTGTTACATTAGTTTTGACAGGGTGATCCAAAAGATAATCATTTTTTAAAAATTTGTTGACAGTCCCCTATGGAGTTAAAAAAATATCTTCATGGAAATGTATGACTTGTACTATTATATTTATACACTTAGAGTTTCAGAATAATTCTTCATGTATTTTTCTAGATATTTAACAAAATGTATAAAATCGCAAGTGGACGATCATCAATGACCAAGTAGTATATAAAGTCCATGTAATTCAGTCAGTCACTGATTTATATCACAATAATTTTTATTCCCAAAAAACACTTCTTCCTACTCCAAATATCAGTCCCTAGCCATGTAAGATCTTCCAAATTTAGCAAGCATTTTATTGTTATTCTAATTCCATATATAATACTTTGATTTAACTTGACTTATACACATTTAGTATTCCATTACTAACCTTGTCATTGTGATTTTCTTTTTAATAACAGCATTTTTTATCAGATTATTTCAAATCAAAAAGTGTAAGTGTTAAAAAATATCAATCCCTAGCTATTTGTGAAATTAAAAAATATGGGTATCTAACCTTATGGCGTTTTAAATAACTTTCTCAAGCGAAAGCATTGATGTGAAGTTAGTTGTAAACACGATCAATGGTGCGGCAGCTATTTTATTTTTAGTGCGGTCGCTGACTTTCTTAAGGAAACACATGCTGTGCCAGTCAAATTCTCAGGCCCTAGGTAAGTCATTTCAAAGATAGTTAATTAATAATTGATCTCACTAATTATTGTAAATTTGAGCTTTCTCCGCCTTATTATTTTGATCACCTGCAAGTTTTGATGTTTATTTAAAATAATAGGTTATGTTTCATTTTGCTTTGATTTGTCAGTCCCTAGATCATCAGGCCCTCATTGTAAAAGTGAATAGGGCCTGCAGTATTTATTATACCTTAAAATACTTATTAAAGTGACTGGCCCTTTTAGATGCAACAAATTATATATTATACCCACAGTATAGAATTAGAACTTTACTGATAACTATCTAAAAACACCTTTGCCAAAATTAGGCCATAAGTTAAGCATATTTTGAAGAACCACCCATATCTACCATTATAAAACAAAAAACAATATTAATGGTAATAACTGTATTTAATGAGTTAAATTCATATTCTCAGTTCAGAAGCAATTTTATTTTTGTAAACTGTATTTTGTTTTTATTACTTGTAAAAGTTTAATAATATTATTTTAATTAAACTAAGATTAATTGTTAAAATTAATTTAATAATATGCAATTTTTCTTTTTAACTTTTCTGCTATTGCTTTACACAAAACTTTAATACCTGATATATTACTACAATTATATAAGTAATTAAGAATTAGTTTGAAAATTTTTGAAACGTACATAACTATACTTACTTGAAGAACTATACAAGTAGGTTGGTAAAATTGCATTACAGCTTGTATCACAGGTTTAAATGTTTGAATATAACCTAATAACAAAAGAGTGCAAAATGAAAGTAAATAAAAATAATTAAAAAAAGAAGCATAATCAATAGAAGAGTTGCATAATAAACTGTACAATAACTCCTACTATTAAGTTACTGTGTCACATTTTAAAAAAAGTGACAGCAATAAAAATTATAAAAATTAAAATATTTATCTAATATAATTTTACTCCATAATACCACAACTTAACTTTTCAGTTCTGCAATAAAATCTGTAAGAACAAGTTTAACTTTTTCAAATGTTTTTGGTTACTTAACTTCTAAATAAAACAAATATATGCAATTTAAAAAAAAATTTCTTATTTTATTACTATACCGCATGCATTAGGGCCTGGAGTAATAATCCTTTCACAATTATCATACATAAGATTTCTAAAACTATTTTACTAATGATAAATCACAAACAATGTCAATGTGCATTTTTTATAAGTCATGTTAAAACAAAGCCAAAATTGAAATGTTGTGAATCAAAACAGCACAGGAAAGTTTAGAAATTAGAAAAAACAAAAGCATCTGATTATAATAGCAAGTCATGATTAGTTATCAATCATCATTAGTTGTCCAAGAAGTCAATGTGGGGGGGGGGGGTGAAATTGTCTGTGATGATTTATTCAATAATTAATGAGCACAAGAGAAGCCCTTTAGGCTAACGCAACCATATTTAGAGAGCAATTACTTGTAAATAATAAATCTATTTTTCTAGTGCAGCAACATCCTTCTAAACAAACAATTTTAATTCCTTTTAATTCCTTAATATAAATAGCATGGAACAGAAAGTAGACTACTAAAGTTAATAGGATTATTGTATTTATAAAATATTAGATTTCACATTACAACTTTAATCCTGAATTTTATTAAATTGCTTTTTTGAGAAACTTTATATTAACTTTAATTATAATTATGAAGTTACTACTATACTGTTATTAGTAAACAGGTTGAAAGTTCACTAGTAAACATTAAATCAATGGAATATAGTTAAAAACTAATGGAATATTTTCTTATAATGGAATATTTATTAATTTACTTATAGAATATTTTAAATACTTGTTTCATTTCAAGTAGATTACTGATCTGAAAAAAAAAAATTCTTTACACATGCATTTGATTAAGTTTATGGATAATAAGACATCCACAAATAATAATGATTTTCAATATTTAACCCAGGTCAAATTCATATTACTTACTTTAACAAGCATAACATCCATTAACATAAAATTAAAAAATAAAATCACCAATTTGCGATTTCAATAATACACTCATATACTATACAAATAACAATACACTCATAATCTACAATGTATTCCAATTTCTATATTTTTTTAATTATAATTTTTCAGTTACAAATTTCATCTTTAGCTGATAACATTAAAATGTTACTTTTTTCAACATGCTGAAGCCAGAACATGTTGTAACCATATCAGAAACACATGAAATTTTAATACACAAGGATTTTTATTATTATTATTATTCAAGAAATGTCAGAGTGGACTACTCTACATTTTTGTGAAAAATGAGTCTGAAATGACCTAGATATTCCAATGAACCTTGTGTACAAGCTTTAGATAAAAAAGTGTATAAAGAGCAATTCCATCTCAGCTCGGGCAGGGATTGTCAATTCAACATCACAGATTTTTTTCAAAAAAATTCAGTAGTTAGAACTAAGTGATTTATAAAATTTCCTAAAAGGATTTTTCCCTAAAAAATTTATTTCTCTGATTACAGCACTTTAAAGTTCATGATAAAATTGGCAGTTTTCAGAAAAACTGAAAAACGCTTCATTTTGAAATGAACACAATATCAAACATATTCAGTCAATTTATTTTTTATAAACAGTTATTAAACTGAATTTTACTTTGGCATAGTTTTAAAAAATATAGTGACATTTTTACTTAATTAAAAAAAATTAGATTTTAAGTACAAAAAATACAATTATTAGTGAAATTAAGATTTTTTTTCAGAATGAAAAAAAATATTTTAAAGCTAAACATTAATGGCAATCCAAAGACCTTTAATGAGAGTTTTACAGCAAATTTTATTTTAACTCTAAGGTGCTTACAACTTTTGTAATTCAATATTAAATAATGCAAAATTTCGTAAAATCACTACTTTTGAAATGTAATTTCTCAAAAACACCATTTTTTAAAAATCTGATAATATGGTCAATTGATACCTTATTAGTCTCTAATAAATACCTTACAAGCAAATCGTGTGTTTTTGCTTAGAAAATTTTATATGATTTTTTTAAAGTAACATGTTGTGTGTATTTTTCAACAGACCACAAAGTCAAGCTCTTCCTTATTTAACCGAACTTGTAATGTAATTAATATTTCAAACTAAAAAATACATCACTAGTACATAAATATTACTGTTAAATTATAGCTAATCATTTGCTTAAATTTAAAATTGCGTAAAATACAGCCAATAATAAAATTAGTATTGATCATATGTCATTTCATTCCATACTCATAAATGTGTTAAATTCATCTACAGTGTGTAAAATATTTTGTTCTATAGTATGGATATAATATATTAATATGCAAATACATACATTACAGCTGAATTAGATTTTTTTTTCATTTTTAGGTTTTTTCTAATTAGTTTTTTTTTTCCTCAGAAAACCAGAAGATCAAGCTTTTTCTTATTTCTCTGAATTTATAATATTATTGTTTAATGAAAAAATAATAATATGCACATTATTATGGCAGATAAATATAGCTAATCTTCAAAAATTCCTATTCATAAAATTAAATAAGCCAAACCCCTTTAAAAAAATCTGCGCTTGTGATGCATTTTGACTTTTCTGAAAATTACTCACTAATATTTCCAAATGAAGTACAAAGCTACCACTGGCAGAATACTCAGATATCGTTATTTACCTGCACAGCATATTTTAGAGAAGAAATAAAGAGTTTTATCAGAGCTTCTGATGATTAACTCATGATACAGCTCATGCTGTTTGTGACATAGAAAAATTTTAAAAAAGAATTATTTAAGTTGTACCAATTACAAACACTGGAATCACCTGTGTATATATCAGATGGAGCTGGAGCACATTTTAAAAACAAGTATCAGTTTTATGAATTGCACAAAAATAAAATTGTACTGAAGTAGTGGATATTTTCAGGTACTGGCCATGTCAAAAGTGCATGTGATGCTATTGGGGAGTGAGACAAGCACTATGCAACAAAATTTTATCTCCAAAAGGAGCTAATAAAAGCTATCCAAGATTCTGTCTCATTTGTTGCTGAACTATCTTCTCTGCTAAAAAATAACATTCTAGTCCATCCAGAGAGAAATATTATTTAATCCTATAGAACTAATAATGAGAAAGAATATGCTAATGCAAAATCTATTGTTGGTATTAGATCTAAACATTATAGGGTGATTGTAAATAATGAAAATTATATGGAACGAGCAAGTAAAAATGAATTGACAAAAGTTGAAACCTTCAGCCAAATGAAAAAACAATATTCAATACATAGTTTCCAAATCGGTGATTTCATTGGATGCATTTATGAAAATAATTGGTGGATAGGACAAATCAATGGTATATCAATCACAAGAACTAAGTGACATTAAAGTATCATTCATGTACCCAACATGTCACCAGTCTAAAGCATTCCAGTGGCCAAAAGAATTTGGAAAGAAAAAATATGAATGTGCATTACCACTGGAAAATGTGCTTCTAGAAACAGAAAAACCAGTTACAATAGGACAATCTGAGCGACTTCATACCTTCAACGATAAGGAGTTGAAGTTAATTTAAGAAACCTTCACTACCTAATTCTTCTGTTATGTATGTATTTGCATATTAATATATTATATCCATACTATAGAACAAAATATTTTACACACTGTAGATGAATTTAACACATTTATGAGTATGGAATGAAATGACATATGATCAATACTAATTTTATTATTGGCTGTATTTTACGCAATTTTAAATTTAAGCAAATGATTAGCTATAATTTAACAGTAATATTTATGTACTAGTGATGTATTTTTTAGTTTGAAATATTAATTACATTACAAGTTCGGTTAAATAAGGAAGAGCTTGACTTTGTGGTCTGTTGAAAAATACACATAACATGTTACTTTAAAAGAATCATATAAAATTTTCTAAGCAAAAACACACGATTTGCTTGCAAGGTATTTATTAGAGACTAATAAGGTATCAATTGAGCATATTATCAGATTTTAAAAAAATGGTATTTTTGAGAAATTACATTTCAAAAGTAGTGATTTTACAAAATTTTGCATAATTTAAAATTGAATTACATAAGTTATAAGCACCTTAGAGTTAAAATAAAATTTGCTGTAAAACTCCCATTAAAGGTCTTTGGATTGCCATCAATGTTTAGCTTTAAAATATTTTTTTTCATTCTGAAAAAAAATCTTAATTTCACTAATAATTGTATTTTTTGTACTTAAAAACTAATTTTTTTAATTAAGTAAAAATGTCACTATATTTTTAAAAACTATACTAAAGTGAAATTCAGTTTAATAACTGTTTATAAAAAATAAATTGACTATATATGTTGAATATGTTAGGTATTGTGTTCATTTCAAAATGAAGCGTTTTTCAGTTTTTCTGAAAACTGTCAATTTTATCATGAACTTTAAAGTGCTGTAATCAGAGAAATAAATTTTTTAGGGAAAAATCCTTTTAGGAAATTTTATATATCACTTAGTTCTAACTACTGAATTTTTTTGAAAAAAATCTGAGATGGTGAATTGACGCATATCAGTACTGTCTGCCTGAATTGAGATGGAATAGCTCTAAAGTGACTTGGTCAGTTTAGCACTGCCTACTTAATCATCACATGCTTCCTGAAGAACCTTTATGCCCACTGGCTACTTTAAAAACTGTCTTAAGAGTTTGACAAAAATTTTTTGCAATTTTTCAAAATCATTCTTTTCAAAATAAAGCTGGTGAGGTTGGTTCACTCTGGATTTCAATGTCTCATGTCATCATAAAGTTACATGAAAGCAATGAATAAACAAGAAAAATTTCAGAACTTCAGCTTTAATAGGTTTTACAAAATATATTGATATGTAAAAACTGCATTCTGAGAAGAGCACACACACACAAAAAAAGTTTTACAATGTTAAATTACAAAGGCTCTGCAAAAATGCTGATTTTATAACATTTCAATAAAAATTTAAATTTTGGATAACTTCTGATTGAGAAGCAGGCAAACAGAGTAATTTCAGACAAATATTTTAAATCATTAGGACTGTTAAGTCACAGTTTTCTAATGTTAAAATGCATGAAATTTGTTATCAATGGAATTATTTTATGAAATTTGTATGTGCTTCTCCAATATTAAAAAAAAAATCACTATTCAGGAATTTTAACATGCATGATTTTCGTCAACACTATAATTACTGTATCTCATATATGTATGAATTGCAGGGGGGGGGGGGGGGGATCAATTTGGCCATTTTTAAAAGATTCCTTTATTAAGATGATTTGGCAGAAACTCTTGTGCCAGCTCTCCACTTTTATTGTTATAAAGAAAATAAATGGAAAAACATGTTTTCATTTTTTTTAAATTTATTTTTTAGTATGGAAAAAAAGTCTTTTTTAAGATAAAATTTGAACTTTCTTTTAAGATGGTTGCCATTTTGAAAAAAAAAAAAATCAGAATTTGATAAATTTCCTTATCCAGTCTCTATACAATTACAAATTGTAGTCACAGTTTTGAAAAATGTATTTTTAGAAAAATGATTTTTATGTTACAATAATTAAAAAATACATATATATATATTAACTTATAAAAAATCATCTATTCCAGCACCCTAATGTAGTTTCTTCAGGTGATAAGGCACCTAAATCTACAAATTAAAAAAAAAGGGTGTGTTGAGATTTATGACTAGATGCATCTTAATTACAGCAACAAGTAACAATATTTTTAGAATTTAAAAAGCAAGATGCCATTAAAATGCACTTTATAAAATTACAGTAAATTGTATTGGGAATTTTTATTGTTAATCCTTATGTGTGTGTACAGGATTGGAGGTATATGTATTGGGGAGAAGGAGGTCAGATGCTGAAATTAACCTTTAAAAAAAATTTTAATTGCATGCACATATTTCGATACAAAATAATTTTTTTAACCGGTTTGAGTCCAGATTTTGTTTCAATTTATAAAAAGTATTACGTTTACGTTAATAACATTAATGCTAGCTATCCAAATAGATTAATTAGAGTTTAACGAATATTTCACAGTCTGAAAGACAACAAATTTTGTTGCTTTGTGTACAATTCAATTAAGATTCATAGGCTAAGAAGAATTTTTGGAGACGTTTAGAAAATAGTGTATTACATTAAGATTTAACTTCTATTACAACTTTCTAATACTTTTTGTACTTTATTATACATTATTCTTTCAGGAAAGTAATTTTTATTTTAAATTCAAAGAGTGAAATAGGTGTTTAAAATAAAAGAATTCCAAACGACGCAAAGAGAATGAAGCAAATAATAATGATTACTATTATTACTAAATTCCTAAACATAAATAAATTCATATACTAAATGCATAAGCATATACATACTAACATTACTATGTGTAAATAGCAGGAAAAGTATTTCTTAAAACAAAATAGTATTCCATTAAAAGAGTACAATTAATAGTACACCATACTTGAATGGGTTAATGTGATACACTTCTTATCAAACAATTGTGAACTAATGACCACTTTTCATGATTTTCATATTCCAAAACAAAATTTATGACATCAGCTTTGAGACTATTTTTGAAAAGACATCTTATTTCGCAGAAAAAAAAAAAAAAATATGTATATATATTTTATTCTTAGCAACCGAAATCCTTAGAACACTGAGTAAAAATTATCAAGAAAATTTATATATAACTAAAAGTGATTTCGTGGGTGACAAAACAGTAGAAAGATTAGGTTTAATAATCTAATATTTCAATAAATTTAAAATAGTACAACACAATTAAAGTGAAATGGATAACAAAATTTTCCTGTAGATATTGTATTAAAATTATATTATTTTATTTTGGAAAGAAAAACTTACATTGACCATATTTGTCACTGAATATGCTTAAAACATTAATGTAAAAAAAATTGAGAAATAATACAAACATAAAAAAAGTGACCACAAACTCTTTAATTATATCATATTAATTATTATCATACCAAGAAAACTTTCTTTTAAATTCCTATATTAAGTAGACTATGAAATCTAATAATAAATTTTGATAGGTGTCTGGTCAATGTATATTTTCTTAGGTTTATTAAATTTACAGCTACATCACTCAAGGGTTTTTTCAACACTTAATGGTACCATAAATAATTCGTATTCCCTCTTCCATTATACAGAGAAACTTAGTATATTTGCAAATTTGTTCACATGGAATGCCATGTTTGATAATGTAATCTTTCAGGGCTATATAAGCTTTAAATGCTACGTCAGTTGCTACAAATAAAATTTTTTATAACATAAAATAATATAACATAAAAATAAAATCTCATAAGCAAAATTATATTACTAACAAAAGTTATTGAAAGTAGTAAGGTAAGAACCTAATAATATAGTATCATTTGAAACATTTATTAATTTCCTTTATATAGCCAATGTATAAATTTTCATAAAATTGTCAGAGATAGCAATCACCAGACCTGTTTAACTGTAAAGAGCTATTATTAGAAAAAAACACATAATTTTTTTGAATGACACAAATAACAGCGATTTTAAATTTACTTTTGCTTTAAATATAGATCTTAAACTTGTCTAACTGTAAAGACCTATAAAAAACCTTTGTGCAAAGTTAAGTAATCCAAAAATCTAGCCTTTTTCTAACTTTCACCTTCAGTTATTATTTAATTTCAGATTAAAATTAATTTATAATATCAAAAGGTTTTCAAAACCATAACCAATATTTTAAACATAAACCATAATTGATTTGCAGTATCTTAAAAAAAGATTGTAAAACTGATAAACACTACAATATTATATTATATTATATTATAATATTATATTATAATATTATATTATAATACTAGCGGCCTTCGCCCGCTACGCTGGTCGGTTTATCTAAAGAAATCTTGAAGAAGTAGTTAGATAAGGTTCAGACATACATTAAAAAAAAAAAAAAGCAAGTCGATCATTCAAAAAATGTTGGGAAATATCAAATATTTACTGTAATTTTTTAAGAAAAACAAAGTTTCGAAAAAAAAAAATTAAATCGAAAAAAAAATTACACTGACATATTAATGCAAGGAAATTTTCCCAGAGAGAAAATTCGCCTTGAATACAATATTTCAAATTCTTTTAATTGCTTATAGGCGTTAATGCCAACATAGTGAAAAAAAATTCCATGCTGGGAATCGAACCCGGGCCATCAGTATGGCGCACTGACGTTCTACCGACTAAACCACATGGAACGACAGCCAGCTTGAAACTTTCTCATACTTAAGTAGACTGGCGAAAACATAACGATAGCGCGTTTTAAAATCGCACAGTGACATCTATTGGATTTTATATGTACTAAAAAACGTTATGTACTAAAAAACGTGAGCAGCGCACCTAATAGTTTCTTTTGTTTCTTTTTGTTACTTTTTTGTCTGTTGTCCGATTTTGATGAAACAAAGCCTATACACTGCCCGGGAGTGTGCATTCTTCATTAGTGAAAACCGCATAAAAATCCATTCAGTAGTTACGAAGATAACCTCGAACAAACAGACAGACAGACAGACAAAAAATTCGAAATTTTTTTTTTTGTGTTTCATTGGTTTTCTTTTATCGCCCTGACTCCATTTTTGTCAATTATCTTCAATGTACAGACACACCGGGTCCTACTGTTTTATTATATGTATAGATTATACTATAATATTATATTATTAATATATTATTAATAATGACAAAATCACAATGTGTTTTAAAAAACTAGCATTTATATAAAGGGCATAAATGGGAAATACAGATATTAGGGAGAGGGAAGGAATATCGTTTCTATTAGCTGTAACAAATCATAGTATAAAAGTATGACTGGTACCAATGAATTAGTAATAGTGTCTGCTAATTAATGCTATATTAAAAATTTTCTTATGACTTATAAATTCTTGCATTTTTATATATTTTTAAAAAAATTATCATTACAAAAAGGGATGTAGTCCTATTGCAGAAAGAATATTCACATAAAAGAATCTTGAGGAGAAAAATAAAATTTCCTACTAATTCTGTTGCAAATGAACATATACAAATATGACTAGAACCAAATTATACAGAAAAACCTCTTATACAGAAATTGCACCTGACATAGAATTTTTTAAGATTAACATCTAATTTTGACATTTTAATTTACTGGTAAATTTTACCTTAAAATATGAAACAGCAAGTAAATTATTCAGGTAGTTTAGAAATTATGTAGATTCAAAGCTTGGAACTCTTAATGATAAATTCATTTTTAATTTCTATAAAACAAAATGCAAGGTGGGTAGCTTTTTTAAACATAACTTAAGAAGTACTGTACTTTTGGGCTGGCATGCTTAAAGTTTCGAGAAATGATTTCTGTTCAAAAAATAATTAGGTTACAATGCATAAATTTGCATTTTATTTTTAAATTATATATTTTATTTATTTAATTGAGCTGTAAATTATGATTTTTTTTTTTTTTTTATAGAATCTGTTTACTGTTTTATATATTTATGTAAAACAGTCATTTTCAACTAATGTCATTTACCATAAAACTATTCAGTCAAGTTCTATCATGATTTCGTAAATAAACAGCTATATTCAGAGTTCTCGCTGACTTTTGACCAACATTAGAAATTTGGCAAATAAGAAATGAAAAACATTAGCCAAATGAAAATAATTGTTAGCAAAATAGATTCGGTTGTCAAACACTGAAAAATCTATCTTTAGCCCCTTATTGTGTCAGATTTTTTTTTTTCAATATACAGTAGACTCCCTCAAATCCACAAACCAGAAATCCGCAACTCTCTAAAATCTGCACATATTTTATGGATGTAAACAATTAAACTTTCAGTTTGGATATTGCTACAAAATTTGATTTTTTTTAGTTTTGTATCAATTCCATATATTTTTTTAATTTGTAATTTTCTTAATAATACTCCATTCATGACTTTTTCATGTATTAAGATTTTTTTTGGGGGGGTGGGGGGGGGGATTCAAGATATTGTTGATATCACTGGTAATCACAATCTTCTTACGAAATATATTTATGCATTAATCAAGATTTTTTGGATATTAAGCCTGGCTAAACTTGGAAAAAAAATTCTTATTTTATGATTTTGATGTGAATTAATAATGTACTTTTATGAGGCAAGTTTCATTGAACAATTTAGGAAAAATACATTTAATCTTTATAATGAATATTTAATCATGCATTATTGATTATCAACTTGACCTTTGCTATTAGTATGTTAATCATTTTAAAAATTATCTAAAGTATTTAATTATTATCTAATTATTTTAGTTTAGTACTTATTTTAATATTTTATTATAAAATTGAGCATTCATTATAGTTCCACATGCACTATTAATTGCACTCAAATTACTGTTTAAAAAAATGTAAATAAAGAAATGACCAGAAATCCGCAAAATTCTAAAATCCGCACAACCTCTGGTCCCAAGCTGTGCGGATTTGAGGGAGTCTACTGTATATTATAAAATATTTTAAATTTTTGTAGTTGCTTATAAAACAGAAATTTAGCCTTCCACTATGTAAATTATTTAAAATGAGTGTATTCTAAATACCTCCTAAATGTGTAAATGCTTCAGACCTTCTTTTTGCAGTCTAAATAAAAATTTAAAACCCCTATCTTTGACTTATCATTGTGAAAATATATGCTAAAAATTGTTATGGGATTTTGACTTGGATAGAAAAAAATTGACCACCAACAGTACTTTGCATAAAGCTAATAAACAGTATGGTAAATGGCTAATTTCAACACAGCATTTCAGCACAAATTTTCACTACATGGCGCTTGATGTGTGTTATATTGTTTGGGTTTTTTACTGACCAAAATTTGGATACCAAATACAAATTTGGAAGTAGTGATATGATGTAGAGATAAAAGTTGTAAAAAACAAATTTTAAACAATTTAGATTTATGTTCGTAATTTTTTGCAAATACATATTTATACAAAATTTTTTTTTAAAAAATGCACTAATTTTACAGAAGGAACACACAAAATTGGGAAAGCTGGATCCAGGGACACTTTGACAGAATAACAAATTTTATAAATAATTATTCAATAAACAGGAGAATCTTACATCGAGAAATCACTATTATTATTATTATGATGATGATTAATATAAAAATAATAAATATTTCATTATAATTATACTGCCCCATTGTATTTCTAGATGAACAGGATAAATTATACATAATTTGATCATTATGACAGTGATGATTACATAAAAGTCAATACTTATTTCTTTTTAGTCATATTCCACTGTCTTATGATTATTTAAATTTTAACATTTTCCAACATAGTTGAAAAGTGTTGAAAAGTTCAGTTTGTCTGTCTGTGGTCTAATTGACTATTTTTGTAACTATTATTTATATAACTATTAATTAAAATTATTTTGGATGCAGAAAATAATTACAGATTACATGACATAGCAATGTTCTGAAAAGAAAATACAAAGAAAATTATTAACAGTAAGTGATACTACTGTTAAATATAATATACAAATATAAAAAAATTGATTTAAATATAAGAAATTATTGGAAATATTTAGAGATTATATTTTAAACTACGCTAATTTGAGTTGGAAAAGATAATTTTTATACTTTATTTATTTAGAAAAGGAAATGTTTTGTTATACTTTTATGATTGATGTAATACATCTTTTAGGCCAGGAGTGGTGTGAAGAGTTTTTTACCTGCAACCCATGAGAGATCTATAATTTTCATTTCAACATGCAAACACAAAAAATGACATTGCAAGGTTATTTAAAATTTACTATAACTGAAAATATTTCAACGTATTTTAAGCAATTACACTGTTTAGATGAACTCTAAGATTGTTAAGACATTTAAAAATTTTAGTAAATGAGAAGATTCAAATTTTAAGAATTACATAAAACATAATATAAAAATACAAAATAATCATAATCATATCAAAATTACAGATGAAACAAGAGGTTAAAAAAATGCAATTTTTTCTAAATATTTACAACATAAGAACTGCAACAATCTCAGTAGTGCTGCCATCTAGTGACAATTCACATTATTCTGCAGTTGCATTCTGACTGCTAAAATCTTAATTCTGCCCTACAAAACTATTTAAATTTTTAATTTAGCCATTTGCATGCACTTATTATTAAGTGTATGAAATGTCCAAAAGAAAAATAAGTTTTCTTATAATTTTTTTTTTCTACGACTTGAAGAATACAAAATGTATAACTCATAATAATTGGATAGCTTTAAATTCCTCTAGAAAACATACCAAACATTGGCAAAGTGTGGTGCTGCCATCTAGACTTAAAGAGGCGAAGTAAAAGCCCCAAATTGCGTTACCACATTTAATTGCAAACAGATATGAATGAAATTTAAAAATTTTTATTTATGTGGCAGAAAATTTCAACAAAGATCAAAGGGTTGATTTAATTGGAGGGAAAACTTTTGAAATTTTAAATTTTTCATAGTTTTGATTTTTTTAAACAGTTTTAAAAGTGAAAAATAAGTGTCAAAAATTTATCTCAAATTTGAAACAGGCAGCATTTTGTGCAATTTTGATACATAAGTTTTGGTTTCAAACAAATTTACTATTTTTTAAGAATCTATGTAAAATTTTTGTTTCAGATAATTATTAAAAATGTTACCATCTATAATGATTTATTGTGCACAACAATTATGGTGAATGATGGAAAAGTTATCAATTAAAATATCAAGATATTTATATGAAAATATCCACACATTTAGACTTAAGTATAATAAATTCAAAAAAAAAAAAAAAAAAAAAAAAAAAAAAAGAAAGAAAGAAAGAAAGAAAAAAACTGATCTTGGAAAAAATTCTAAAAAACAAATCATATCAGCTCAATTTCCTCTTAAAAGTTTTAATAATGTGGACAACAATTAGTTATTCTGAGCTTCTGTTTACAAAAGAAAAAAATGTCCTTTTGTGATACATGAGATTCAAAATAGTGAAAATCTTCAACAGTAATTGCGGTCAGCACAGTTAATATTTTTAATGCAACTTTTGCCAAACATATTCCACTGCATTTGTAGAAATTTTATAATTTAATTGCTGAATATTATTTTAAATTTTTCAAAAGTGGTGGGAGATAAATCCACAATTCAGCTAATTCTGGAATGAACTATGAACCTTTTTTATGTTTAGTCATAATGCAAATCTTAGAATTTAAGGTTTTTGCCACATGATGAATAGTTTTCAGTACATATCAGTTTACCAAATATTATTATATAATCATCTTATTTTAACAATAAAGATAGATTAAGACAGTTTGCAAAAACTGACAAAATAACTGCTAGTTCCAAGCTGGAAGACATCTAAATAACAAAAGTGAAAATACGTAATTAGTACTCTGATTAAGTTAATAGTTTGTGCATGATTACACATGGGTTTGCACCTTTTACCAATGGAGATAATTAACTTAAATTTTAAGATTAACTAAACTAAACTTTTTTAAATGGGAGACAAACCTTGGGAAAATTTACATTTTAAAAACAGTTTCAAAGGTGAAAAATTAGAACTAAAATAGCTAAATTTCAAACAGCTGCCATTTTGTTAAATTTTGATTTATCATATATATTTTAAGTCTGGTTTCTAGGAAATTTAATATAATTTAAAATCTATGCAAAACTTTCTTTTCAAATTATTATTAACAGTGCAGTCACCTACACTGATTTACTGTGCACAATGGTCATAGGGATCTTTGCAGGTACATTTAAAATATCGACATTTTTATATGAAAATATTAACACAGACAGAAATTCAATATAATATACATTTTCCAAAAGTGTATTATCATATATATTAAAAATCGAAAATGCTCTAAAAATTAAGTCAAACAATGTGACCTCTCTCTAAAATGTTTAATAATGTGGACATATATATTTAATAAAATTCAGCTTCGCTTTACAAAAAGGAAAAAATTTTTTTTGTGAAACATATGAGATCACAAATAATGAAACTACAAATAGAAACAAGAGAAAAAATATATGCTCAGGTATTTCTGGAAAACATTTGTCTAATATATACAATAAATAGTCAGGGTCACCCCACCAATAGTTGATATTCTTCCAGTAGATGGCAAAATGTTTGAAATATTGCCCCATTTCATGCAGAAATTAAGTTTTATATACAACACTTAACATATTATTTTTTTTTAAATATTGCTGCACCTGTTGCAACATTGTTGTCAGCTGTCTGCTATAAGCAAAGTTTTTTAAATAGAAAGTTCAAGCATTTAGTTTTTGATTAGTTGGGGACAATTAAGGTAAGTTAAAATAATCCACTCCCATCTTGCTTATACCAACTAACATATTTATAAAGGAGTAATTCCATGTGAAATCAACCAATAAAAAAATATTTTTTTATGTTAATGTTTTAGATTGTTCTGGTTTTTTACTAGTTTATTGTACTTACTTATGAGATTAAAATTGTGAAGTTAAATTTTTTTTCGACAATTCGTTTTAAAGTTATAAATTTTTTAAATTTTGAAAATTTTACAAAATTTGTATAGTCTTCTAATCTTTAATCGGTTATAACTTCCAAACTATTTAATCTAGAGAATTAAAATTTGCATCATTTTTTTTTCAATTTTTTATGGTGTTTCAAAAGATATATAACATGACCAAATTACTTAATTTTTTAATTTTTTTTTTGTAAAAAAATTATATAAATTTTTAAAAAATTCAAAATTAGAATTTTTGATTTTTTTGAAAAAATTATATTATGTTTAATACCCTTTTAGCAACTTTTATGCCAAATTTTATGATGGAACTCCTATGGTGTCATACAGAAAAAAAATATTTTCTGTATCAATATTCATGTAAATCTGTAATAAAAAATACTTTAAGGTATGCTGCACAGTTTAGCCCGAAGTGTTACTTACATGGAAGCAAATAAAAATAGGAAAACTTTAAGAATAATTTCTTTTATTAAAAGACAAATAATAAATTTTAGATATTTAATAAATAAATCTTTTTTCTTAACAAATTTCGTACTCAGTTTGGCACAGTGGAGCTCAATTTCTTTGGGTACTGTGATGTTCTGCCTGTTGCAGTGTTTGGATGTAGTTTGCATAAAATAAAGTATTTTGGTATCGTCAAAATGTCTGATTTTCTATGATAAGTGAATGACAGAGATGGTCCGCTTAGATGAAGGAAAGAAACTTTAACATCTTCTTCGACCTGATCTTTTGTGAAAACACATGCCACCCACCACTCATTCTCACAGGCACAAGCAACATACCCCACAATTTCTTCAAAGAAGTACCTTTTACTACTTTTACATTTACTTTTAATAATATGTGATTCTCCAATAGATGTTAATGATGCATTCAAATTATCAAAACCAGATTCCATATCTATGAATTCAGGGTCATCCTTACTACAACCTGGTTTTGGATTGTCATCATTTGGAAAGTTTGAAAAATTAGTATCTGTCATTTCCACAATTTGAGGGATGCTTTTCCTTACCTAATTGTAAGCGGCAATGAGTGCAGATTTTCACAACTTTTTCAATGCCATATTTTAATGTTGTCAGCCACAATGTAACATTTCTTAAATTTTTACTGACCTAGTGTTCTTGCTTTTTGAATGGATGACAACAAAATTTATTTGATTTTTTATCCATTTTCCGTTTAAAGCCACTTCCCTTTTAATATTTTATAAACACAAATCCGCATTCAACTCAATGAAATAATAGTAAAAAAACTAAATTGTACAATACAAGTTATAAACAAACAGCAGTTCTCAAGTTATAAACAAACAGACTTGAGACAGTGTGCCACTACAGAAGATCTTAGAGAAGACTGGCGATTTCAAAAGCCTTGTAGATAAGGCATGCAAGTTTGAGCAGAAAACAAACATGTTACTGTTTGAGTGTGACTCATTGTGATTGTTAAAGCATTCAACTTCAGGAGCATAATTTATATTGTTGAACACTTCTTTGAGACTTTCTTTCGTTAACTCATTTATTACCAATTTATTCATTTTTTAAACAAAATTTAATTAAAAGTAACATTAAATTAAGAAAAATTAAAAAACATTCTATTTAACTTCCAAGAAAATAAATTAAAAAGTATTTAGCTTGTCAATTACGCACAATATTAATTATCTTGATTACTTTTAATTTTTACTGTTATGTGTTTAACAAAATAATAAAACCTAGCGAATTATATACTAAAATTTTATTTGATAATTGAACTTGACTTGCATAAATGAGAAATATGAACATTGGAAACAAAAATAGACTTCCTTTTATAGTGAATTTGCTTTTTAATAAAATATAATGATATTTTTTTACAGAAATTGGCCGATCATTGATATAGAAAATAATTTTTTTCTTTATGATACCATAAGAGTTCCATCATGAAATTTGGCACAAAAGTTGCTAAAAGGGTGGTAAATATATTTTTTAAAACAAAATCAAAAATTCCGATTTTGAATTTTTAAAAATTTTTTACATAAAAAATATTTTTTAAAAAAAAGTTTTGGACATGTTAAATATCCTATGAAACAGCATAAAAAATTGAAAACGATGACTTAAATTTCAATTCTTTAGGTCAAATAGTTCCCAAGTTACAGCAAATTAAAGAACACCAAAAAATACGAATTTCATTAAATTTTTAAAATTTCAAAAATATATAACTCAAAAACAAATGGTTAAAAAAATCTGCAAATTTGCATTTTTTATCTACTATTTTTGTACAACATCTGAGCCAAAAATTAACAAAATCCAAAGACCTGAAATTTTGTCCATTGGTTGGTTTGATCTGGATTGACCCAAAGAATTATTGTAAATCACAGCATGAGGATGACATTTTTAAAGATTAATTTTTAGATTTTCGATTGACTTTTTTTTTCTGATCAACCACTGAGAAAATGGCAATCAAAAAACTATTTATTTACAATTTTGTTGCTAATTAATTTTAGTGGATTTTATTTTCGTCCATTATAGGGCATTCATAAAGGATTATAGCAATCATGTTAGTTTACTTTTGAAACATAAAAGAAAGTAAAAATAATAAACACCCACAGCATTGACTTTATTTGATCAAATACCAGTTGTGTCACCCTATAGTCAAATGGTGAATAAATTATGAATCATTTATTTACTCTTTTATGGTTAGACATAATTTAAAACTTAGAATCTAAGGCTTTGTTGCATGGCGAATAATTTTTAGTGTGAAAGTTTACCAATTTTGAATATTTAATAATTTTAGCAATATAAATACTTTCAGATAGTTTATAAAAATGTCAATAACATAAAAACTTGTAGTTAAAAGTAATCCAAATAACAAAAATGGAAATGAACTATTTTTAATTAGTATTTAAAATAAGAGTTTGTGCCCAATTAAAAATGGTCTCTAATTTTTCATAATGAAGATAATTAATTTAAATTTCTTGTATTTTCCCATATTTTGCAAGCAAAACAAAGAAAAAGAAGAGAAAATACATGAGGGTTTTCAAAACCTTGGAATGGTTTTGAATGAATATATTCATTCAAAACTATCCTCTTTAAAGTACCCTCTTTTCCCCCTTTCTAAGGTTTTATTTATTTTGGTAATTTCCAGAAGAAAATTCTCAAATTTTTTTTCTTCTTTTGGCTATTTTTATGAAAATTTTAGAAAAGAAAATTGTCAAGTATTTTATATCACTGTTCACAGCATCATAGCTCAGCAATTTTTTTTTTTTTTTTTTTTTTTTTTTTTTTTTGTTACTGCTATTTTGTTTTCTATAAAATGATAAAACAAAATCAGAAAGTTTATTTTTTGTTTTTTGAATACCCAAAGCTTTAAGTGCAGTGAAAATTCAAAAATATCAAGATTTTTTACATTCTTTTGTTACACATAAAAATTACATCGAGTTATTTTATAAAAATTTTTAAAACAATAAGAATTCAACAATAACATTTAAATTTAGAATATTGACAAATTTTAATATCAAACATTAAAAAATCAATCATGCAATGGACAAAAGAAAAAAAAAAGATGCTTCTAATTGCGTTTCATATTTAAATTAATAATTCATATAATTGCTTTTATGTTAATCTTCTATTTTAAATATCAAATATACATTTTTTAATGAAACACAAATTAAACAATTAGGCTAATTTAAATAAAAAATAAAACAATAAAACTTTGCTTGTACACAAAATTTGAATTTACTTCATTAAACTCAATAAAAAGAATATGCTAAAAAATTATCATGCCAATGATTTAATAGTTTTATACCAATAACATAATAATAAAATATACTTGACATATATATTTAACATAATTAATGTTTCATTTGACAATGATATTTTGTAAACTTCAGAAATTCCTAATATATTAAATGATTACAGTGACAAGTTACATATATATATGTTACCATACTTACTCGAATAACTTAGAATCCACATATTTCACACACCCTACACTTTTTAAAGAAAAATTGGGTAAAAAAAGAAAATGTGCATACTTTTTTTATCAATATTATGAGATAGCTAGAATTAATAAAACCGTGTGTATCCACAGAGTTTGTTTCTTTCAATATTTATTTCGGATGTTAATTTAATAATTATAACATTAAAGACAGATATTTGACTGTTTATCTCTTTCCATGTTTATAGGTTAGTTTATTTTAAAAGTTTTCTTTAAAAAACATAAAATCTTACAAATTTGAGATTTGTTAGAAAAAACAGATCAGATTGTCAACTGAAAAGGCTGCATTGTACCCAACAATAGGTTTGTTTGGATAGATTTTGATTTTAAAATACAAAATCATATGAATTCGAGCATGTAGAGAAAAATGGTAATGGGGTCTTCAAAGAGATGGTTTATTGGGAAATACATTCATTTAAAAATATGCTATTTGAATTAATCATAGAAAATCAAAGGTTATTTGCAAAAACAAAGTGGAGTGTGCATAGCCAACATCTACTTGACATAAAGCGTTCAGAGAAATTTATGACATCATTATTCGGCAACGCCCTTGCTCTCTAACCCCTTTCCCTACTTTTAGAACTTTATGCTTTTCTAGCATGTTAAAAATAATTATTGTTCATTTTATAATTTTTACAACAGCATGACCTTAATTTAACCCCAATTACATTAAACGTTTATTTTTCAAATCTAATAAATAAAAATCTTATGCACATTAGTAAAAGTAAATTTAAATATATTGCTAGATATATTTATTTACAATAGTTCACATCAATTAATGTTTAAAGAGAAAAATAATAAAAGATCAATACACTAAAAAATAATTAAAAAGACTAATTTAAGCCAATTTGTAAATTTATTAACAGAGTCATTCTATGTTACATCAATGTATCTTTTCTCCATTGACTCCTCAACTCCTCAGATTTTAATGAAACTTGGTTTATCAAGTGTCTTTACATAGGTACAAAAAGTTTTTTTTGTGTGTGTGTGTGAGTGTGTATGTTATTTTATTAACAATTAATTAAAGCATTTTCTTTAAAATTTGCTACATGTTTAATTATTTAACTGCCATGTTCTCAAAAACTAAATGTGATATAAACTTTGTTTATATATCATATTAAAGCTCTTTATGACCGTTAATTTGATATGCAACATGATCAAATTTATTAAAATGTATTTTTTTTAAGTCAAAGTCAAATTTAAATTTCTCAACAAGCAACTTAAAAAAAAACTTACATTAGCTTGATACTGGTCTTGTACATTTCCCCAAATTTTATGACAGGGGTCTCTATGGCAATAGAAGATATGTATATGAAATTACGTTTATATGTAAAGTGAAAATTTAAACTCGTATGTAAATTACAATATCTTTATTTTCAATTGATGGCAAAGTAATGAAAAAATATATGTAAATGCTACAAACTAACATTTTTTTGAGTTTTAAATATAATTTTCCATTTTAAAAATATATTAGAACATAAACAATAAAAAATGAAAAGTTGGATACAATTAATTAATAATTAAAAAATATAGGCAACACTATAGATTATTTTTACTACAAGATCAAGTCTAATCTATTTTTGAATACATAAATTAAAAATTTACTTTACTTTGTGAGGTATATCAGACACAAATAGTTCATATATGAACTGATTCATGCTTTATTTAATATGGCTCCCTTTATATTAGGATGTAAAAATAAATAATAATAAAAAAAAATCAGATTTTTTAAAATTTAAATCATATTTTTTTTTTCCAGCATTCAAATGCTGACTAGCTACCAACAGCTTTGAGTTTCCAAAACAAACTTCTAATTGTAAACATAACAGATGTTTTTACACTTTAATTAATAAAATTATAATTATCAGTTAGCAATTATATAAATTATATAAACTACAAATTTAGTAGATTCATTAGTTAATAGATATAACATCATCAATACATTTATATTTTGTAATAATTGCAGAAACCTATATTATTATATTAGTGATATTTACATTTATTAAAATTATTAATGATTGTATTTAATATTAAATTGTTTAACACAATTTAAACTTAATAATTATTAAACAATTAACTCTGTAATTAAGGACATAGTACATATTTTTATGCTTTAATTACTAAAATGATAATTAATAATATACTCCAGGTAATAAGTTGAAACGGATGTTATACAATTGAAGAGAAAAAAACTTCTTTAAAATACCATAAAATAAATTAAATTGCACAAGGCCTTTCAAAAGAACTTAGTCTTTCTTCGTCAGGTGCAAAAAAGATGTGCGTCTACTATGAATCTAGTGGCATGACTGAAGTGAAAAGGTGGGAAAGGGAGTAGGCTGAAGGAACAGCCAATGGGAAAGTAGAAGGCAATTTGCACGTCTTTTTGTGCCTGACGAAGAAAGACTAAGTTCTTTCGAAAGGCCTTGCACAATTTAATTTATTTTATGGTGTTTTAAAGAAGTTTTTTTTTATCTTTAATAATATAATATTCATTCTAGAAAGAAAAATAGGCAGATGCTAGTCGCAAAAAAAAAAAAAAAAAAAAAAAAAAAAGGGCACTATTTTATGAGGAAATGTATTAGTATTAATGGGATTGATAATTACATAAGAAAAAAATATATATATAGTTTCTTAGTATGATAAAGTGTCATGAATTTTAACAATTTTATTAATTACAAATTGAAAAATACAATTAAACAACATGTTTTAATTTATATCCAAAGAAATAAAGTTCTATCATTTTTGCAAGACCTTGGGCACATATATTTAGAAATACTGGGGAATTTGGAAGATTTTTATAAGAAATCTGTCTATGATTACTGATGAATTTTGTTATATTTTTAAAAAGGCAGAGTACATTTTGCGAATTTAAAAAGGGCCAGGTTGTGGTGCCCTAAAAACTAAGCTAGAGGAAAGAGTACGTAATTACAGAATTAATAAAAGCTGCAAATAGTTTATTTCATTAGTTAGTAGCACAAATAACAAAACTAATATTATTTGCAGCTCATTTTGCATGTGTAGTACTGCTAATCATCTAAATCTAACTTGCACACATGTATGCATATGCTAACTTCATAAAAAATATGAATAAAATAGGTTAAAAAAAATATGAAAAAAATAATTAACCTATTCATACATACATGAAGAGTAAGTATAAAAAATAGCCAGAGATATCTGAAATCCTCAAAACATTAAACTTAGCATTTGACCTAAAAAAGCATTATTAGCACTCACTGGGAATTCTCAACATTGAGTGTTGTTTTAAACAGTTTTGATGCTTTTTTAATCCCTAACAATTTTTATTTGGTGTATAAGAGTTTAAAAAACCATAATTCGTCCATAACTGAAGATGATCTTTCTAAGCTTAACATTTTACACCAGTTGGTTTCTTTATTTTTATACATTCTTTTAAAATAGCAGTTTAGTTGATGTCATTCTTTCATTCTTCTTTAGATCCAGTATTTGCGATAAATTTATTAGTGAAATAGTAGAATTAGAAAATAGGACTCTGGCTATTTTATTTTTTTACTCACATAAATTTATTTGTTGCACTTATTTTAGACAAAAGAATGAATAATATGACTATTATAAAGAATTCATAACACAACAAGTTCTATTAGATTTAAATATAATTTTTAAATAAAATGCTTTTTATGTTGCGTTAGATAAAAACAACTTTTTACAAACTTGTTGTACCTCAACCTTTTAAAATAGCCAGGAATTAAGCTTAAAAACAATTTATTAAAGCTTTTTTTGTGTATGTGTATTCATAAGTTAAAATACCTGTAGAATTTTAAAATTATGTCCATTTTTGATTTTAGTACTTTATGTCATTTTAAATGCTTAGAAAGCTCACGATTTTAATCTATGATTAAAAAAAATATATACATATATAATTTAATTGCTGATTTATATCAACTGATTAAAATTGTTAAAACTCTATTTTATTTTATAAATGTTTAATCTTTATAAATATGTGTACTTATGTATACTTAACCCCTTGAATGGTGACAGGATCATTTTTTTTTTTTCATTTTTATCATTTAATTTTTATCAGGATTTGCACTGTAAACTTTTACATAGATTTTGCTTTTATAGCTTTGGTGAAATTAAATGATAAAGTCGATTTTCTTTTTTTTCCTTTTAATAATTATTATTATTATTTGCAGCGTGAATTCAGCATTACAGAAACACAATTACTTGTCCATAAATTGGTTAATATTTTTACTATATCACTTTGTAAATACTTAATGTAAGTCATTTTTAAATAGAGATAATAAAATATAAATATTATATTCTGTTTGGAAATAACTGATACAAATAGCAAATGAAAATATGATGCTATTAAAAAGTTAAATTATATTATTGATAATGCCATTTTTACATACAAATGCATATTAAATTTTTTGTCAAATGCATTTTATGAATTAATAAAAAAGAATACTGCCCAGTTAAACTGAAGGCATTGAGCTCACAGGCTACAAATACTAATTGCACATTAAAGCTTTATATTTTCAAGGGTTAATTCCGTTCGAAAAAAAAAATTAAGAAGGGGAAACAGCTCTCCCCTTTTCTCTTTTTTTATACTTAATCATTGAACCTCCTATACTATCAAAGACATGCTTTATCATATAAAAAATCTATATCCAAAATTCAGAGCAAATTAGATAATTCTTAATAAAAACCCATTTAGCATTTATATAATTTAAAAAGAGTTATCCCCCTCTTTTATACTTAACCATTAAACTTCCAAAACTATTCAGAGATTTGAACGAAATCTGAAAATTCTGCTTGAAAAACCCATTTATATAAATTAAGGGGGGGGGACATTAGAACTCCTGTTCCCCTTATTTATACTTATTCAATGAACACCTAATAAGAGTCATGGAATCGCCTCATCAGAATGATCCTAATCTAAATTTTGAACGAAAATTAATTCTGCATGAAAATCCCATTTATATCAACTAACGGGGGGGGGGGGGGCATTAGAGCCCCTGTTCCCCCTATTTATACTTATTCAATGAACACCTAATAACAGTCACGGAATCGCCTCATCAGAATGATCCTAATCTAAATTTTGAACGAAAACTTAATTCTGCATGAAAATCCCATTTATATCAACTAACGGGGGGGGGGGGGGGGGGCATTGGAACCCCTGTTCCCCCTATTTATACTTATTCAATGAACACCTAATAACAGTCACGGAATCGCCTCATCAGAATGATCCTAATCTAAATTTTGAACGAAAACTTAATTCTGCATTAAAATCCCATTTATATCAACTAACGGGGGGGGGGGGGGGGGGGGGGGGCATTAGAACCCCTGTTCCCCCTATTTATACTTATTCAATGAACAACTAATAACAGTCACTGAATCGCCTCATCAGAATGATCCTAATCTAAATTTTGAACGAAAACTTGATTCTGCATGAAAATCCCATTTATATCAACTAACGGGGGGGGGGCATTAGAACCCCTGTTCCCCCTATTTATACTTATTCAATGAACACCTAATAACAGTCACGGAATCGCCTCATCAGAATGATCCTAATCTAAATTTTGAAAACTTAATTCTGCATGAAAATCCCATTTATATCAACTAACGGGGGGGGGGGGGGGGGGCATTAGAACCCCTGTTCCCCCTATTTATACTTAATCAATGAACACCTAATAACAGTCACTGAATCGCCTCATCAGAATGATCCTAATCTAAATTTTGAAAACTTAATTCTGCATGAAAATCCCATCTATATCAACTAACGGGGGGCATGAGCCCCCCGTTCCCCCTCTTATACATATCGAATGAACTCCAAAAACTAATCAGGGAAGCGCCTTGTCAGGATATACCTACATACAAAATTTCAAGTGGATCGGATATTTTTATCATGAGTTATCGCGTTACGTACATACATACAGAACGGACGGGCACATAAGCTCACAGGCTATCTATGATAGCCTGTGAGCTAAAAAACAGTATAAATTTTTAATTTATTTATCTGAAAATAAATAAAACTTGATCTGTTAATGATTGTATGAAATCTGTAACCATTTTCAAATCTTGCGTGTTTCATTCAGTAGCAGAGTATATGTATGACCATGGGATGGTGGTGTAGAGTTTACTTTGTAAATAACATAAATTGATGATATCTATAGAACATTAAATGCTGAAGGGTAAAGGAAAAAAAAAAAAAAGAATGAACTGATCTTGGTGGAGGAAGAAAGGTAATCATTATTTCATTTTAATATGCATTTTTATCTAAAATATAACACAGCCACCAAGCATAATGGTCGTAGGAAACAAGATAACCAATTAATTTTTCAAAATTTACTTTTCCTCCAACAGGAATAACTGCATGGGTTTCTGATAATAATGAAAATAACTTTTTTAAATTTTCATCCCACATATTGAAGCGACAAAAGAATGAAATTTTCTAGTACTAGTTCCTTCAGCAGTCTAGCTGAGTGAGTTCAAGGTGCTACTCAGTTTTAATGCATTCTTTCTGGGTTATACAGGGTGTCCACTCTCAACGGTGGCCAATGGCTATTTTCTAAACCGTTAGTTATAGACATATAGTACCAATAGCAAAAATCCTTTAAAAAAGATAAAGAATTGTTTTTTAAGTGATTTACGTTAAAAAAAATTAGTAAAAAATTATGAAATTAAAATTTTTATACGGTTTCCCGGTCCAATATGTGATATTTAGTAAATTTTTATCACTACTCTAACAAGTTAGACAAAAAAGTCCCATTCCTCGCAGATTAAAACAGACAGAGTAATAGCTGCTTAAAATTGAAGTATATTTTTTGCTGCAAAATGGGAGTCGTCACAAATTACTGGAAATAAAAATAAATGTCAGATGTAAAATTTAACATTAACATTGAGGGTTAAATAATTTTTACAATATTATTTTTAAATTTATGTTGATGTTTACATATTAAAGCAAAATATACAACTTGTACTACAAATATAATTTTAAAAATAACAGAAATTTTGTTAAATTACATTATCAAAAGCACAATTTGTTACAAAATGATATGTATTTAAAACTCTATTAGCTTACTTAACCCAATAGAATTTGGTGTACTCCTATAAAATAAATAAATGGTACACACCTAAAATCATATTAATATTACATTGTCATTGGATATAAATAAGTTTGCAAATTGGACCTCAATCAGATATTTGGAAGTGAGTTAAAATTTGAATATAAATTTTGAACAGGGAAAATATGCATAAGAAAGTCATAATATATACACATATTAAATTAAAGGTCATAAAAGAGTTTTAAAATGATATACAAACCAAGTTTGTATCACATTTAGTTTTTGAGAAAATGACAAGTAATTCATATCATAGCAAATTTTAATAAAATATATTTTATTTAATTCATTTAATAATAAAATAAAAATGTATTATATGCAATGTATTATATTATATGCAATTTTAGTGTTTTCTTTTATAACTATGTGAAGACTCTTGGCAAACCAAGTTTCATCAAAATCTAAAGGGTCAAGAGAAATTTTGGTCTGGAATTGCTTAGATTTGACATGGAATGATTTAACAATAATTCTAGATCAGATATAGCTTTATTATAATTACAAAAAAAAAAAAAACTTTTTAAACTTTTGCTCAACTTTTTTAGAGTGGGTGGAAGGGAGGCAAAATTGCTAAAGGTTCAATTTATCTATTTAAATTCCTAAGACTGTTTATTTATGCTTAAATATAATTCTTTATTCATTTTTTAAAATAATATTTAAACCTAATATTAAAACTTTTAACCTTAAAAAAAAAATAATAATAATAAGTAGTTTATATTTAATGTCATAAAACATAGAATTTTGTGAAACCATTAAAGAAATCAAACATGATACATAAATATGTCAAAGTCCTATCCAAACTATATTTATGAATTAACAAAAAATAGTAAATGCAGCAAAGTGAAAGTATAAAAAGAAATATTAAATAGGAATAACTTACTGTTGTCATCAATGCCTTCTTTTAATGGAACATTAACAGAGTAGTAACGGCCACTTTCAGCACCTATTTCATACATATCACCTACAAAATAACATTGAAAATGACATAAAGATCTTTAAATATAATTAGATGAAAGAAATAAAATTAAAACCTGAAAAACTAAGCAAAAGTGCTGTAAATGTTTAAATAATAGCCGACAAAATTGAATCTTTATTTGAAACATAGCTTATGTTAAAACAGGTTAAACATTTACTTTTTTATTCAGAAATCTTATATGGGAGTAATTTAAAAGGTGGAAATTTCATTTTTTGCCCTTTTAGGAAATTAAAAGCCTTTTAAATTAAATTACTTAAATATTAAAGTTTTATAAAAAGTATTATCGACATATGCATTAGCCTATGTATTTATGAATGATTTACAATCAATAATAATTATAAACTGAAAAGTGAAGTAAAATCAATAATCAACTTTTACTAAATCTTACTTTCTTTTAAAAAAAATTAAATATGCAAAATCAAACCAACAGGGTAGAAATAGGGTGGAGTTTTGTGAAAACTAAAAAAACACCATAACTTCTTAATTAAAATAGATATTGAATCAGTTTAAAGTTTATATTACTTCTAAAAATGACCCAAAAGTTAATGCATGACAGATTTTTCATAAAATTAAAAATGGGCTCAAGGGGCAAAAAAATAGGGCTTTGGGGAGAAAAATATTCATAACTTCATCAATTCTCAAGATATCAAATTTATTATAAATCATCTTAATATTATTTAAAACTTTGTATTTACAAGTTTTTGATAAAAACAACTGTTACTGAAAAAAAAAAATTTTTAAACGAAAAGAAAAAGGGGAGAGGGGGTGTGGAAGAAGAAAAATGTCCATAATTTTGTCAATTCCTTAAGAAATCAAATCCGATTAAATTTAATATACATCTTCTCAATAATATCTACAACTTTTATGCTGACAAATTTTTGATAGGACCAAAATAATTTACAGCAAAAGTAAATTAAACAAAAATATGTGTTGAAGAAAAAATCTCAAATCCAAACTGTTTATATTCTGATTCATTTTTATATTCTTTTTACTTTCAAATACATCCAATTAGCAGGCTCTATATAATTTAGGAACTACACTGGTGTCCAAAAGTTAAGCATAATTGGTAATTAAGTAATTATTTTTAAGTAATGAAAGAAATATGAATCGGAATGTGCTGAAACTCCAGGTGTGTAAACAAAATAGTACGCGTCACATATTTTCACGAAGAGTTTTCCCCGAAATCGAACAGGGGACCGTCAACAAATTGAAAAAGAACGAAGATCTTTTGGATAACCCTGTCAAAACTAATGTAGCAAAAGCGTTCAAACTGCACATTATGATTAATTGGCTTATTGTAATGTACTGTGTTAATTTTTACAAGGATAGCATGTATACTCGTAGAGAAATTAAGGTTTTTATAAAAACAGTCCTAAATTTTTCCAAGTTTTTTGCTTATAATTTGCAGAGTTCTTATTATAAAATAATGTTCTTTTCTGAAAATATGACAAACATCATTGTACATAATACCCTGTCATCAGAATTTAAAAATAATAAAAATTGTATGAAAAATGAGTATGTTTAGTAAATAATTTTTCATTGCGCATGCGTCAACGATATCAAAATGTCATTTGCATATTATGTTAGCTAAATGTATAGAGCAACTTCTGTAAAAGTTTCAAAAGCATAGCTTGAAAATTCTGAAAATGGAAGCCTATAGAATCAACTCAAAATCCGTTATTCCTACAGGAAGCAAAAAAATCAGGGGTTTTACCTATATATAGTTGTACGTGCAATATTGTGTAGGCACTAAACAATGGAATATGGATACAGCCCCTCATCTTTTTGCTTCATTTAGGGAATAAACGATTTACAGTATTCAAATAACAGATTGCTTATATTAATTCATTTTTAATTTTGATTCTGTTGTCAAACGCATTCAATTCACAGTTTCTCTTATTTAGGAATTACATAATGTGCAATATTGGTCAATCTTGTCATAAAGTCAGAATATATTGCAAAAAATGCTGTCAAAGTGGCCTCTTACAGAAAAATAAAATTAAAAATTCTTCAAAAAATGTAAAAAAAAGTTGTCAAACTGGGTTTATCTCTAATCACATCAATAATATTTTTTTTTTTTTTATATATATATATATATATATATATATATATTGAGGAGGGACAGGGTAGGGATGAGATTTTTTCAAGTAAGGCATATGATGTATAATTATCAATCAGTTTTATTCAATTCAAAGAAAATTTTAGTTTTACTTTAAAAAAGCAATTACTTTCATAAAAAACCACAAACTAATAGTTTTTTATCATTAAAAAAACATTGATTTAAATAAAATAACAGAATTAATTAGCCATAAATGATATAAAAAATTAACATTTGAGCCAAATTTAATAACATAATATAGAAATGGTTAAATATAATTATATAAATGTTATAACATTAAATTATGGATATTTTTAGCCATACATTCAAGGGTTTGTAAAGATGTATTTAAAATGGAAAACAAATACTAAATTTACTGACTAAAATTTTAATGACAGCTTGCAAACCAAGGAATAATAAATAAAATGACACTGCATAAAATCTTTTAAATACGATATGAATATCAGAAATATCAACTACTAACAAACATTTTAAACTACATGCTATTTTATTCAATTTAGAGTACACTTTCTCAAAAAAAAAAAAAAAAAAAAAAAAAAAAGAAAGAAAGAAAGAAAGATGCGAGAGTGTTATTAGCATCAGAAAACATAAAAGGTGTGAAACATTAAGAGCCCACACTACTAACTGAAAAAGACCCAGATGATAATATAAAGTCTATGAGGATGTTCTTTTCAAATATCTCGCTCAAATTTTAATATTTTTACATGATTTTTTTTTCCTTTTTTTTTGCCTAGGATAGTTGAGGATGATTCACAACCAGGTTAGTTTTTATTTTTTCAATTTTTGTTATATTCTTTTTATATTAGGATAGTTTCAGTTTCATGACCAATTCAAACTTGTTCTGAAAGTTAAAGTATTCTTTTTTTTTTTTTTTAATATGAAACCAAAATCGAAAAAGTAAAAACTAGCCCAGTTGTGGATTGTTCTCAATTATCCTAAGAAAAAAAAAAATCAACAAAATATTAAAATTTTAGCAAGATATTTGAAAAGAACGCCCCCATAGATTTCACATTATCATCCGGTATTTTCAGTCAGTAGTATGGTGTCTTAACCTAATATATTTAATTCTATATTTATTTAAAGGTTAATAAAACAAAATTAATTCTCTCACAAACCCCCTTTTCACTCATTTACATTATATGTACACATAAATAAATTGCTCTGATTTAAAAGAACTTTTTTTGTAGACAGGATTAAATGTGATCAAAGAAAAATGATCAAAATGCTAATAACTAATTATATAAAAATTGTTTAACCTTCAAAAATATGTACTAAAATAAGTACACATTACTAAAGGGTACACTTATAAAAAGAATACATTTAAAACACACTTACAAATTATCAACGTTTCATTTGTTTCTATGAAGTCATCAGGATACAATATAAAGATGTTAAATGTAATTTAAAGTTTCAAAATATAAACACATACGTCCACGAGCATAGTTGAGTTGAGATGAGAGTGCATAAACTGCTTAATTGATTATAGCATATTTTGCCAGATTTTATGAACGGAGTATGACAAATGATCGTTACAAGCTCACGGCCCGTGCTTAGTGATTTTATTGAATTTGAAAAAATCCATATCTCAATAAAATTTTAGAATCCATTAAAATAATTAAGCACGGGCTGTGAGCTTGTAATGATCATTTATCATACTCCGTTCATAAAATCTGGCACAATATGCTATAATTAATTAAGCAGTTTATGCACTTTCATCTCAACATAACTATGCTTGTGGACGCATGTGTTTACATTTTGAAACTTTAAATTACATTTAACATCTTTATATTGTATCCTGACAAACCTTCGTAGAAACAAATGAAACATTGATAATTTTTAAGTGTGTTTTAAATATATTCTTTTTATAAGTGTACCATTTAGTAAAATGTATTTATTTTAGTACATATTTTTAGCATAATTTATGGTGCATTTGTCCAATTCATAATTTTTGTTTAACATTCATTTTACTATTAAAATTAAACAAAATATTTTAAAACTGTATTTTTGAAATCAAACAATATTCATATATTTAAACATTTAATTCAATTCATCATAGATTAAACTAGCAGATAAAAAAAATAATTATATAATCTGAAAATTTGTAATAGAAAAAAAAAAAAAAGAAAAAGTACAGTAATATTAATCCTTAGGGGACAGGCGACACATATATGTGCCATAAAAAGGCTTAAGAATCCTTGTTTATCCCCGCCAGTAAAATTTCACTGCAAAATTTGCCTTACTTAATCGGAGCAAATTCTTGATTCAATAAGGCACAAATTTCTGTTTTTAAAATCTGGTGACAAAACATTAAAAATTTTGCAAAAGACTCCCGTCCCGAAGGGAATAAAAATATAAGGATAAATTTTTAATAAAACCAAAAAAAAAAAAAAAAAAAAAATTTTTTTAACCATTTACAAAATTGTTATTTTTTCGGTTGAGAATAGATATATCCGATACATATCTGAATCCTTGTGGCATCTGCATTTTATTCTTTTAAAATTGGTCCCGGAATATTAACATTTAATCCATGGTGTATGTAATGTATGACTCATATAACATAAGACATGTTTTGATCATCATAAAATTGATGTTTCTACTGATTTTTATTAACTCAATGGGAAACATTTAATCATTTTGCTTTGGGCAATGGATGTCTGAATTTTATTTATTTATTTAGGAAATTTTTTACATTAAGAAGAACTTTTAATTGAACAGGAAAATGAAATGTCATCTCTAATAAAGAATAAAGTAAAAAAGTTACAAAATGGGTAGATGCAAATTATCAGATATGGAAAAAACCGAATTCAAAGAAAGACATTGTATGAAAGATCATCTTTTAAAGCAAAAAAAGTGAGGTTGATTATCAAGCCCACTAATTACAAATTGTGCAATAATCATGAAAAAGAAAGCAATCTAATGTTGAACCAATTAATTGTAAAAGATACATATATATAATTTATTTATAAGTCTTAAATTTTAGGCTTTGAAAAAAATTCCAAATGGTTGTTGTAATTTGTTAAATTATTATTTATTTATTTGGAGGCGGGGAAGGAGACTCTAAAGTACTGAAACATGGTAATAAACTGAATGTAAAATTTCTGTATTTAGAGAAACATTCCAAGGATACAAATTTAGAAATCAATAGCAATACACAACATGACTCTTTAAAGAAAATAAATATCTGTTTGATAAATTTAAAATGCTTAAGGAATTAAACACTTTAGCATAATTTAGATGCAGAAGACTCTTGATTCCATCTTTTTTCATAATATATGTAGTTTACTTTAAAAAACTTTAGAAAGAGCTCAAAATTATTAAACCTGTCTAAAATATTTGCTTTTTAAATGCACACACACTTGCATAAATATTAGAACCTCAAATTTCATAAAGGAAAGAAAATGTTTAGCCAGAATTAAATACTATACCAAATGTTTATTTTCAAAATCATTTTAGTTTTTGATCAAAAATTAAACAACTAACAATAAGCAATGTAGATTATAATGCTTTGAATTTAAAACAAATTATTACAACATTTAAATTAGGAATTCATGGAATAAAGCCAAGGGGGAGGGGGAGAAAAAAAAGAACAGTGTTGTAACGAAAGTTATAAAGACACAAGAAGAGTGCAAATAAGAAACAAAATGCATAATTATAAATAACCAAGCAAATTTTAGTTTTTTTTTTCTTTAACAAAGAAATTATTTCTAAAATTAAAAACAAACTCTTATATATTTTTAGTATGTGAAACAAAGTCTAATGAAAATAAAATGAGCAATGAATTCAATGTAAAATAAAATAAAAAAATAAATACATGAAACTGTAATGCAATCACCATAGAATTTTTTCCTCCATGTAAAAGAAGAAAAATAACGGAATATTTGTAAAATATATTAGATTTTATTATGAAAATCTAATTTTAAAGATAAGTCATTTAGTATTTTATCATTTATGACTCTTTAACTACATTAATACATGTACTGTTAATTTAAATGTATATCTGTTAAGTATTTCTTTAGAACAATATCATTTTAGTTCAATCACATATAACAATTCCATAATCTGTCACAAGACATCGCTCCCTAAATTAACAAACTAAATCCAAATGTTAAAAAAAATAATAATAATAAAAAATAAAAATAAATAAATAAATAAAAAATCACTCATAATTATTTTTAAAAATATTGATATTTCTGCTTTGGATATCTCAACAAAAAAGATTCAGTAAAATATAATTTTATAACAATGATTTTTTTTTAGACAGAAGCATCAATTCAATATTGAAGCAGAAATATCAACCAAAAGATTTCTCATGAAAATATGGAAATCACAGGTAGTATAATGTTGCAAATGTAGATTAGCCTACATGAGATGATATACAACACCAACTAGAGTTGCACAGAAAAAATATTTGTTTTGTAAAGCAATAGAAATTAAAATAACTGAATCAAATATGGCACAGCTTGATTTGAGTGAACCAAAGCAAGTGCATGTGAATAGAAGGGTGAGGATAGCTTGCAATTTTATGTCAAACTATTTAACTAATATTGCACCAGTGAAAAATAATTAAAAAAAAATATGGAGAAAAGAAATGATATCTAGTAATACTAATTTAATGTTAGTTTTTAACCAAAAAATAACAAATTAAGAAAAATTCCATAAAATATTTTAATGTCATAATATATCAATACAGTATTTTTCAATACTTTAATATTTTATGTCTTCTCATTTATTAAAGAAGACAATAGAAGAAAAAAAAAACTAAATAAAATTATCACTTTATTCAAATTATCAAAAGAGATATAACTTTATCCATTATTACATGTGTTGAAATACACATTTCATTATGAGGGTTACATAGTTATCAAATTCATTGGTCATAAAAATGCAGGGGCATTCTGCATTTACAGCCTTTAATTCCTTAATGATTATTTCAATTTGTCCACATAAAAGCTAAACAAATTTCTAAAACTCAATTTAGTAAGACTGGAAAATACAGATGACATTTTTATCTAGAATGTTTATATGTTAATTTTTATGAAAATTTATTTTTAAATGTTCGACATTTTTAATTTCAACATGCTGTTAGTATTACAGTAATGTTTGCAGTTAGTTATTAATTTCAGCATTATTGCTAATCAAAATAAGATATGTTAGGAGCATAAATGCAGACATAAAGAAAGACACATGCAATGCTGAATTTTCTTTGCATTTTTATTTATTTATTTATTTATTTATAATTTTTACTGATATATGAATAACACTGAAAATAATTCCAAGTTATTTTTTTATTTGTCTTCTTTACTTAGTTGCATTCACAGACTTTTGTAAAAATTAATCTTGCTATTTGGTGATATGCTTTATCCTTCTTGAAAAGACAAATAATAAAACAAATCAGCTAGAAATTTTGCTCAGTTTTGAAAACATGTTTAGTATAGTACTCTATTCATTTTATTTCAGTAAAATGAATAGAGTAGTTGCTGTAGTAAACACGTTTATACATATATGTTTACTGTAGTAACAAATTTATTAGGTATAACAAAATGCACTACAGTAGGATAAAGTGCCCAAACATGAATCACTTTTTGTTGATGCAATTTTTTTTATTATGTTCAAATGCTCTTTTTTTTACCTAAAAAATTACCAGATGTAGATCCATTTCCTCTCTATAAGATTCTGGGGCAAGTTAGTCCAAAAATTAAATGAGCTTGAGAAAAAAAAATGTGTCATGTGTTATTTGCAAGTTTTATCGAAAGGGGACCTTAATATGATATATATAGGGTCCCTAATATAGCAATCAGTGCATAGTCAGCATAAATACAAAAAATGTCAAAGAAAATAACGATTTCAGGGTATTAAAATAGAACAGTGGATCTTTCACGTAAAATAAATTGATTAGATTAGAATATTTAATCACAAAAAAGTATTTTTCACAAATATAAAAAAATGCTGTGCAAAGAATCACATAAAAAAATTCCTAACTTAAGATAGGTAATCAAAAATATTTAAGTGAATAGTTACAAAGAAACAGAAAAAAACAAATAATTGACATAAAAGTTTAAAAAAAAAAAAAATGAAAAAATTAGATAAAGTTTAAAACATGGGGTGCACAAAACTAAATCAGTTTTCCTCTCCTCACAATCCTCATGAGAACATAGTACACTTGATGCATCTAGCACACTTTTCACCCATGCAATTATCAAAGAATTTTGATGCATAAAGGGGAAACTCAATATCATCTTCTGATTCACTGAAGGATTCTGGGTCCATGTCAGTGTCTGATGTTCGAGAAAATTCCACAAATTTAAAATGCTAGAATTTTCTGGAATCCTCTTAAACAACATGGAACAGCATTTAATGCACCTCCATATTTATAAGGGAAATTACTATAGGGAAGGGAACTGTACTGTCAGCAACTGTCACCAAATTTGGTGATCAAAATTAGTCACCAACAGTTACGCCAACTTGATGATCTCTTTATTATTTCACCGAACTCCCACTAACTTCCATTGTAATCCATTAGGGTTTACTTGCTTGCAGAAAATCAACAAATTAATATGTTTTAATGCGACGAAAACTAATGTTATCTTATGAATAGAGCTTAATTGAACTACTTAGATCATTTTTGAACACAAACATTAACTGTTTACAAAATCCATAACAATATGCAAAGATAAAGCAAATAGGGTAACCCACAAAAAAAAGGACTTCCAAATATGGCACTACACCCATATTTAGCAATCCTTGATAGTGCCAGATTGGGAATTCCACATAGACTGCTTATAGTAGTTATTGACAAAAAGAAATTGAATTTCGATTAAACCAATAATTAGCAAACAATAAGTAAACTGAAATTACATATACATTCAAACATTTCAAAATCACTTGCCTTCTTCGAAAAAATTACACTTGAGAATGTAACCTAAAAAAATATTAAACACTTGGAAACACAACTGGTGTAATATCAATACTAAATTTGATAGAATGAATGCAAACACACTACACCGTGTTAAGTAAACTTGAAAAACTACTGAGAACTTCCTCACTAGAGTGAGACTTCTCCTTTATAAGATATGAGAAAGAGCCATATTATGGTCCAAGAGCTGGCAACCCAAAGACCTAAGGTATAGAGTACAAGAAAATAAAACCCTTTATTTTATGAAAGAGTTGTAATAGGGGAATCTAATGATCCATGTCTGCCGGAAGTGAAGTGGTGCATAAGCCAAAAATTAATACTGCTAATGGTTCACTTGTAGATTTATCATTGTGTTTGGCGTACAATCAAAGGTATGAAATGATTATACAGTAAAAATAATGATAAGTCTATAAGTAAATCACTAGTGATATTAATTTTTTACTTGTGTGATATTAAATTTTTGGCTGCATTAATGTATCTAAAAATAAAAAAGGGTTTTGTGAATATAGCAGAAAGTAATGAGTATACTAAAGAAATTAAAATGTAATATACCCAATTCTACTACTTTTTTTAAAAAATAACTTTAGGTTTAGTTTTAAAATGTAATAGTTTTTAAAATCTTATATGTGATAAATATTTCCATCATTGGAATTTAAATAACTTTTTGGATTATTTAAAATATGAAATAACTAAAACAATTTAAAAAATAAATGTATTTTGAAGAGAGAGAAAGAGAACAGATACAGCATTTTCGATCAAAGTATAAAATACATCAGTATAAATAATCAAAGAAATTTTCTTTTCTTTTATAATAAAAAAAACTTTCATTGTGTGCACATAAATACGTGTTTGCCTGGAAAAAAAAATAATGACAAGATAATTTTAAAAAATAAATAAAATATGTGATGAATTACACATAACAGATGTAATACATTAAATATTTTGGCACAACTTAATAAATTAGCAAACAAAAGAATAAATCAGTATATGCTTCTGTTAAAATGTCATGAGAAAACTTTTTCATAGAGGAAAAAATAAAAATAAATAAAAGAAACAAAAAATAGTTTTGAAAAAAAAAAGTGTAGTTTTTTAGAGCTCTATTTTACATTACAATGTGTGTCAAAAGTTTAAGCACAACAGAAAACTTCAAAATAAAATTTTATTAATGAGTGAAAGTTACTTTCCTTTTCACATAATCTACAAATTGTAGTTTTAAAAAGATAGTTACTACTTTTTACAACTACAGTTTATACTATAGTCTTTACTTACAGTTTATACTATAAAATTTATCTTAAATACAGCAGACTCCCTCAAATCCGCACAGCTTGGGACCAGAGGTTGTGCAGATTTTTGAATTTTGTGGATTTCTGGTCATTGCTTTGTTTATATTTTTAAAAAAGTAATTTGAATGTAATTAATAATGAAATCAAAAATATAAAGAATGCTTACAATGAACTAAAATATTAAAACAAGTGATAAACTAGTAAAAGATGAAATGTGTTTTCCCTAAATTATTCAATGAAAATTGCCTGATAAAGATACATTACTAATTCACATCAGGATCATAAAATAATGAAACTTTATTTCAGGTTTAGCCAGACTTAATAACTAAAAAGGCTTGATTAATACATAAATATATTTAGTAAGCTTGTGATTACCAGTGATATCAGCAATATCTTGATTTTTTTCAGATATAAATTATTCTTTCTTCATGAAAAACCATGAATTCAATAACCTTAACAAAAATTACAAATTAAAAAACATATGGAATTTATACAAAACTAAAAAAGTCAAATTTTGCACCTACATCAGAATTGAATGTTTCATTGTTTACATCCATAAATTATATGCGGATTTTAGAAAGTTATGGATTTCAGGAGTGCAGATTTGAGGGAGTCTACTGTAATAATGTTTATCAAAACAACAAAAATGAGTGTGTCAAAAGTTTAAGCACAGTAGTTTTTTAGTCTTTAACAGAACAAAAATAAAAAAAATTAATACTTGATTATTGCTCTCTTCTACTGAATTACTTTAAATATATGGTTTTCCATCGATAAAATGATATATTGTTTTTGTAGTTCAATTTTAAACCAAGCATTCTCAATGGCATCCTTCAAATCTTTAACTGAAGAATACTGCTTTCTATTTAAATAAACAGCATGAGTGAGAATGCCCCACATATTTTCTATAGGGTTTAAATCAGGACTAATTTCCGGCCATTTCAAACCAGATACTTTTTTTGACTTAAGCCACAATGAAGTTGAGTTTGAGGTATTGATCGAAGCACTATCATATTGGAATAACCATTTTTCTCCCCCAAAACCTTGGCAACATGAAGCAAATGACTGGCAAGTGCCTGTTGGCAGTTTTCAGAGTTTTCAAGACCACTGATGAATGCTAGAGATGTCTGATCATTGAAAGAAATAGCCTCCCCCCATAACATTACAGAACCACCCTTATGTTGTCAGCTAAATACACTCTTAGGTTCTTTGCAGAGTTCATGCCAATAATACCTCAACCTATCAGGGCCATCAAGGTTCCATTTTTTTCATCAATGAATATGACAATCAGCCACTTTTCACCAAATGATATATGCTCTTTGGCCCATTGTAATCTAGCTTTTTTATAGTGTCGTTTGAGACACGGTAATCGAGCCATTTTATGGTATTTGAAGTATTTGAATTCAAAAACTCTTCTATGAACAGCTTTTCGATATTTGTCCACCAACTACATGTTTAGTTTGTGAAAGGGAGTAATTACCAGTTGAAGCCAAATTTCTGATTCAGATATCTTTGTGCAAACTAGTCACTTGCAGCCTTCAAATTTTTGTTTGAAATTATTACCAAGAGCCAAAATTCGATGAATACTTCGTTTTGATCTTTTTAATGCACTTTCAATTTCAGAAACAGACTTACATTTTGTTCTCATACTCCAGATTTTTATCACCTCCTCCTCTGAAAATTCTTTCTACTTAGGCATTTTGTACTAACTCAAAAACAACAACTGACTGCTTCTTATACACCCAGAAATTTTTTGGGCGTACAACCGCTTATGTCAGATTGTAAAATTTGCATAAAAACAATTTTGTGCTTAAACTTTTGACATGGTTATTTTTGTTTGATTCTTAAACTCCATGGTTTGAAATAAAATTTAAAAGTTAATTTCAATGAATATGGCATTAAAATAGATATTATTAACACATACAAGACAATTATTAAAATAAAGTGAATATTTAAAGTTTTATTTTAAAATTGCTATTGTGCTTAAACTTTTGACACACACTGTATAGCTCAAGATGGAATGTTCCATCTTGAGTTATATTTTATTTATTTATTTGAATTTTGAAATGTGGGGGGGGATTTCTTTGAGATCTATAGCGGCTCTCGAATGACCAAAAAATCAGGTTCAAACAATGATACAGCAGAAGAAAAATTAGAAACGATCGATACATTTCAAAAACCGAAGAGTAGACGACCAAAAATCTTTTGATTGACAGAACTAACTCAAAAATCCAATTCATTTATTTATTATTTGGAAAATGGTTGTTGTTTTTGGTCGAAAATAGTTACAGATGAGACATATTTGAATCCTTGTGATGTCTGCAATTTATTGGTCCAGGAAGATTAATGTTTAATTTATAGTGTATGACTCTGTTATTACATATGTCACGTTTTGATCATCATTTAAAAAAAATTTACTGATTTTTAGGCTTCCATACTTAAAAAGGTGAAAACAGAATCATTATAGGATCATTCCTGTGCCTGTCTGTCACAGCCATTTTACTCGTAAACTATGGAACATAGAGAAAGTTCAAATTCAGGGAAGTAATAAAGATTATTGATCCACATATTTACAGATTAAACATTCAAAAAAATATTTAGGACTTAGGGAGAGGGGCTGATTAAGTTACTTAGGAAAAAAAAAAAAAACTTTTCTTTGTATATTGCGTAGCATATCATATGAAAGCTTTCATACAGCTGAACTCAAAAATATATTTATTTTAAATTTAGGTAACATATTTTTGGAGATATTGTTGAAAATATATCATAAAAATATGTTCTTCATGTCTCTTTGAACTTTTATGGCACACCCATTCATACTTTTCTAGGATATAAGACAAAGTAAAAGACTCTAGTTTGTTAACTAACTTTACATAATATAGTTTTTTAGGAAGTCTTATTATTCTTTTAGTAATGATTTTTTTAATAGTTAATAATTCATATATTTACTGTATAGAACTCTCTAAGCGTAGGTAAGACTGATACTCTATAATTTATTATTCACTCACTGGGAAGCACTCAAACCTTTTGCTTTGGGCAATAGATGTCCACATTTTTTTTTCTTTTACATTTAGAAGAATTTTCATTTGAATACAAAATTGATACGTTGTTGTTAATAGAGAAGAATGTAAAAAAGCCACAAAATGTACAGGCACAAATTATCAGACATGTAAAAAACTGAATCTAAAGAAAGACATCATATGAAATATCTTTTAAAGCAAAAAAAAATGATGTCTGATTATCAAGTCCAAAAATTACAAAATGAGCAACGATCATGGAAAGGAAAACAATTGAATGTTGAATCAATTGATTGTAAAAGACCATTTTTTCCCTTTTAAATATAGAATTTATTTCTAAGTCTTAAATTTCAATCCTTGAAAAAATTATTTATAATTTGTTATAATTTGTTAAATTATTTTTTCTTTTCCATTGTTTGCACACTGTTAATATAATGCAGGATAAAAAATGATGGGAAATCATGAAAACTGCCTCAAATCTTTAGATAATGTTTTCAGAAGAAAATTATTCCTACAGAACAGCGGTTTCCAACCTATGGGTTGTAGCAGGTGTTTTGGCAGGTCATGGAACAATCAAAGTTTGCCATAAAATATATATCTTATTTCCCTGTTTAAAATAATAATAATAATAATAATAATAATAATACAGCAATTTTAACAGCAAATAATATTTGAAGTAAAAATCCTCATATTCCTTCTGAATGAATATACAATCAAAACACCCAGAAATAACTAAATTTGCTCTAATGTTCTTGATAAGGTTCAGCAAGATATACATACTTATGTGAAGCTGATTATTCTACTTTGCTATTTTTGAAAAACAGCAAAGTAAAACAGAAACAAACTGTGTGTAGAAAGTTGCTTAGGATTAAAATTAATCAGTTTTAGGTTTCATCTCTAATTTAGATCCTTCATCAGTAAACACCAGTGCAGGGCACCCAGAAAAACATGTCTGACAATATCCCTGACCTTATTTGATTTTCCCTGACTAAATCTCAAAAAGATTCCATGACCAAATATGCATGACACAAAACCTGCTTTGACACCGTAATAAAAACTAAATACAGTAGACTCCCTCAAATCCGCACAGCTTGGGACCAGAGGTTTTGCGGATTTTAGAATTTTGCAGATTTCTGGTCATTGCTTTGTTTACATTTTAAAAAAATATTTTGAATGTAATTAATAATGAAATCAAAAGTATCATAAATGCATACAATATACTAAAATATTAAAAAAAGTAATAAACTAAAATAATAAAAATTTAGATATTTTTTTAAATGATTAAAATACTAAAAGGAAAGGTCAAGTTAATAATCAATAATGTACAATTAAATATTCATTATAAAAGAGGAAATGTGATTTTCCTGAATTATTCAATGAAACTTGTCTCATAAAGGTACATTACTAATTCACATCAGGATCATAAAATAATGAAACTTTATTTCAGGTTTAGCCAGACTTAATAACTAAAAAAGCTTGATTAATATATAATAATATATTTAAATAAATATTAAAATATTTGGTAATTAAATATATTTGGTAAGATTGTGATTACCAATGATATTAGCAATATCTTTATTTTTTCAGAAATAAATTATTCTTTCTTCATGAAAAAACATAAATTCAATAACCTTAACAAAAATTATAAATTAAAAATGTATAGAATTGATATAAAACTGAAAAAATCAATTTTTGCACCTACATCTGAACTGAATGTTTCATTGTTTACATCTGTATATTATGTGTGGATTTTAGAGAGTTGCGGATTTGAGGGAGTCTACTGTATATATGTATATTAATTAATTAATTAATTTTCAAATAATCTATCTGAAACGCTTCAGATACATTTTTATAAATTATCACAAAATTTAATAATAATCAGCAAAAAAAAAAAAAAAAAAAAAAAAAAAAAAAATCAGAAATTTGTATCTTAATAATAAATGTTAACTGCTATAAATAGATAAATATATACATATTAAATCATAAAATAACTAACCTTTGTTTTCTGTTGTTTGTTTGTTTGTCCCCCCCCCCCCAATAGAACACAAAAGTAAAAGCATATGCATTATAATCAAAGTTAAAGAAAAAAAAAGGATAATGATTAAATAGCTTAAATTTTCACACAAAGAAAATCTCCACTTTTGACAAAAACTTTTAAATAGGTGAATATTAATATTTTTTACAATGCTTTTTTTTTTCTTTTGTCAATTTAGTTCATTTTTGATTGTTTCTTTTAATTCAGAAGCTTTTCTATTTTTTTCTTTCTTGTAATTCTTTTATTTATCCCCCCTCCCTTGCTCTTTGATCAGTCTTTTTTATTTATTATTTTTTCTTTTATTTTGCATTTATTTTCCAAATCTAATTTGTATGATTTATATGACTATTTTGGACATAAGAAGTTGTTTTTGGCTAATATGTATAGTATATACAAATTTGTGATTCTATGACAGTATTATAAACATGTCCCTTATTAACTATTAAGTTCTCAACAAAGTATGTCAGGAAATTTCCCCGACCAAGTCTCAAAAAATTCAATTATCATAATGGCATACGACAAATTTGCTATTTGTTTTGTACTTGTTTTACAAACTTTGTGATTTTTCCCGAAAATATTTGACAAATTTTGCATCATTTTTCATGTCTGATTTTTTCATGATTTTTTAGAAAATATTTGTAAATTTCCTGACTTTTCCTATATATTTTTTAATTTTCTTGACTACTTTGAAATTCCATGACTTTCTATGATGCTGGGATCCTGTTTTAATCATAATTATACTTGCACACATTGAGTTTACAAATTCTTGTTTTTGTTGATAGTGTACAAGTATCTGTTTGGGAATAAATTGGGAGAAAACAGAACCCTACACAAAATTTTTCATTTCAAAACAGGACTCTTCACCAAATTTTTCTTCCTAAAACTTGACCCTTCATAAAATTCTTTGTCTTAAAAAGGGGCCTTTTACAAAATTTTTCCAATTCTAAACACAAATTTACTCATTTGAAAGTAAAATCTGATCCATCACTTTTACTTATATATCCATTTATCCACATATATCTTAGTAATTTGGTAATCTGCCTTCTATTTCTCTTCAAACTTCAACTGTTTTTAACAATATGATTGTAACAATACTGGTTTCATTGGTTCTTTTATTGGTATTGTCTGAATAACTTTGGATGTATTTATAAAAGTATTTATATAAAAAATATACATGTATTTTTACATAAATTTTCTTTAAAATATATAATAACTATCATTTTAAATTCACAAAATTAGGCCAAGACTAATGTAAAAAAGTTTCACAAAAAAGGATCCTGAAAGTAAAGTCTGGACAAACCCTTGGTGTATCTTTCATACAAAACTTCTTCTTTTTCATAGGATAGGATAGCCGATAGCTTACAGAAGTCATAGAACAATTTCTATACTGATATACAGTCAGACCTCGATATCTCAAACCTCCTTATCTCAAATCCCTTGATATCTCAAAAAAAGAAATTTCCCCTGCATTTCCATCAAAATTCTTATGTATTTTCCATAGTTATCTCGAAATATATTTTCCAAAACCCTTGATATGTCAAAATTTTTTCCATAGAATTTAGTTTGAAGTTTTACTTTTTGCTATAGTCAGCTGTAGAACCAGTTTGATTGGGATGCTGGTTTCACATCTTTTAATCCCATTGTTGATACAAAGAACTTAGGGTAAGAATGGAAGGTTTTTGAAATTAAAAAAAGGCAACTTTTTTTTTTTTTTTTTGAAACTTTGTGGTGAAAGTGCATTGGGTGATGCAGCTATCTGTGAAGAGAGATTTTCAGAACTTCTTTCTCTTTTAAAAGACTGTAAAGCAAATGATAAAACTGTATTTATTCAATCAGTGTTTTTTCAACAAAATTGCTGCATTTAAAGATGAAGAAATCTGATGTGGCAAACAGAGTAAACTTTTGTAACTGAGCTTTAGGCAACAAATCAAAGTATAAGAAAAGCATCCTCCTCTGATTATTGTATGATTTAAAACTCTGAGGTGCTTTGCTAAAATTAAGTCATTTCTACTGCTGTGCAGGTCGAATAAATACTTGGATGGCAAATGCAGATTTTGCTGATTGGCTGATAGGAATTGGTAAAATAATGGGTAAAACAAATTGGTAAAAGTTCATAAAATATTTGTTCTCTTTTTTAGAAAGAATTGTCAATCCCACTCTAATCTTACAATGCTAAAAAAAGTTAGAAATTTAGATGCTCAATTTTTGCCACCGAAATGGCTTCGAAGTTTCGACCAGGACAACCATCGACAACCAGGAAATAATTCATAGCTTCAAAGTTGGTATCGAGACCAAATTGTGAGAAACTTCTGAATAATATCAGTTAAGATAAACATTCTAGCACACCTATCAACATCTTATAATTAATGCGAATGGCAGCTTATGCATAGGAAACATGTTACAGAAACAATAAGAAACTGTTTCATAAAAGCAGGAATTTTAGAATATGTAACATCCAGTAAAAGAGAGGAAGTTGATTGCATTAAGTAAATTACTGAAGAAGAACTGAATCCAGAGCTGCGCAAATCGATACAAAAGGCATGTGACACTGATATTTCATTCGAATAATTCTTGAATGTAGTAGATAATGAGTTTGAAAAGTGCGGCACTATGACAGAAGAAGGGACTGTTTTGAGCATTAATGCAGAAATTTCTGATGAAGAAATTAAAGACCTACAAGATCAACAAAAGCATGAAAAAATTACAGTGAAAGAAGTCAAGAAGACAGTTGATCTGCTAAGGAGATTTCTTGAAGAAAAAAAAATGAAAATATTAGAATACATTAGGTACCATTGCTATGTTAGAGGAAACTGTACAATTGCATAAAAGATTCTGTGAAATCTGGCAGGCTCAATTAAAATTTTTTTCTTCTGAAACAACTGAATGCATTTTTTAATGACAAACGGAAAATTATTTAATCACAGCAAGTATCTGTGTCATGCAATTTAAAAATTATTAAAATTTTGCGAACAGTAATTTGCTAATTATTAGTATATTATGTATAGTTTCTAGTGAATCTTTTTTTTTTTTAATGGCAAAAAGCAGTATGTGAGATTATATTTTTGTTAATTTTGTCAAAACCTTGATAACTCAAAACCTCTATTTCACGAAAAATTTTCTCTTCCCCACAGATTCGAGATGTCAAGTTTGTACTGTACATCCTTACATAAGGTGAGTTGCAATTTTTTTTTTTTACTTAATTTGGATCGCATACCATTAAAGGTTGGAAACCGCTGCTATAGAAGAAAAAGGGTAACAACACAAAATGCAGCAAAAATGTCTGAAATTGGTCAAGCATATTTTTTATATACTAAAATTCATTAACAATTTAGCAAAATTTTCTTCAGATTTTTTACAAAATGTCAAAAATTGAAAGTGTCTGAATAGTTTTGACCAAATGCATTTATAAAAAGAACTGTCTAAATATTTCAACTTACATGGTCATATTTTAATCATATTGCTTTATGTAGTAAGCCAATTTTTATTAAACTCTTCCCTACCTGAGCCTACATGTGTGAACCTCTAATCTTTTTTTTATCATTGTGATAAAACTGCTTGATTTTTTTTTCATTTTGACTTAATTTTTTAAATAAGTGAATGATTTTTGCTATAAAAACAAAACAATAAATATCAACATCTATGCTGATTTCCTCATAAAATAAATGTTATTTTCCTAAGTATATAACTTAAGTCATTTCTAACAAAAATTTTTAAGGATATATATATTATTCACATGTTTATTGCCATAACTTTGTGATTGTGTGAGATTTTTAAAGAGGTTTGTGATAATTTAAATTTATACTAAAGATTATTACTAGATACTAAATTGATACGTGATGAGGAGGATTCATAATTTTAGATCCAATTTATGAATAAAGTAAAGCACTTTGTAAAATCACCATAAAATGAAAAATAGAGTACTACTTTATTTTTCATTTTATGGTGATTTTACAAAGTGTTTTACTTTCTTTATTAGTTATCATCAGTATTTATGGTGTTTTTTCACCATCCAATTTATGAACCTAAATTATTAGTCTCCTAAAAGATCAATTTCAAAATGTTTCTTTTTTCAGTCATCTACAATGCCATTTTGTTTGTGAAAAACCAATGATTATTTGCAGCATTATTTTAGCTTTGATAGTGAAGAGGATATCCAGTGAAAAAAAGAAAGAGAAAAAAACCCTACAAGAAGATTACTTTAAATGAGTAAAATTGTAAAATAAAATAATTTCAATTAGAGACAAACAGAGAAAAGATTAAAAAAAAAAAAAAAGACACATATGACATTTTATGGTAATGAACCAAATTACAGAGAGTGATATAGGAAATTTTTATATGCATGCACGAGGGAAAAAAATAATAACACAATTATTTATCATAAAAGTCCAAAAAACGTATCGCACTACTGATAGTGGGCATTCCTTATAAATATTTATACATAAAAGTATATCAATTTGAAGATTATATTTTTTAAAATCTTAGTTCTCATTCCTATAAAAGGACTATCCATAAATAGCTTGAAAAAGAACAATCACCTAGTTTTTTTAAGGTGACAATCAGCTACAATTAGAAATGGCATGGGGGGGGGGGGATAAAAAAAATTAGTAAATAAATAAGAAAATGGTTACATGTCAAAAACAGCAATTAAAATATTAAGAATTCTGAGTCTGCTAAACCCAAAGTCATATATATATATTTTTTTCACCAGTTTAAGGCACTATATAATAATAATTTTAGTACTCACCAGTGCCTGGAAAGAAGTAGTTTCCGTATTTATGAAAAGAAACAGTCATCACACGGTCAGTTAGGTAGAAAGCTTCTTGGACACCATCTCCATGATGAATGTCAATATCAATGTATAAAACCCGAGGGTGAAATCTGAAGAATAGAATTAAACAGAAATCAGTTCATTGCATTAAAAAAGATTATATCTTTATAAAATAGAGTATATAAAATTTATTAATATGCTTTAAACTAACTTTCTGAAGTTAGATTTTTTTTAGTCTTGAAAATTTTTTTAAAAATAAAAATTTTAATAATATTTATTGTTTAACTCTAGACTTTTAATAATTTAGTTTGCAGAGTAAACTATAACTGAAGCCAGCTGATTATATGTTTTTCATGGAAGCTTATTTTAAATTCTAATGAATAATATTCTTAATAGTTTTGACTCATACCATAGCCGACAACATCATACTTTTCTAATACCTCTAAAATTTTTCTTATTTATTTGCCTACATCTGAAATTAAAAAATAGCAAAATTTAATACTAAATTTTAATGATAAGACAAAAATATAAAAGCTTGCAGATATGCACACACTATATGACCATAAGTCACTGTACACTTTAGATTTTAGATGTTTTGCCGAATATCTAAAAAAAAATACTTGGTAAATTCTTCTAAATCTTCATGACTATAAAGAATATGTTACCAATATTTTCCTGAAGTTACAAAGTACAATTGGTCTTTTTATAGGACTAGTGTGTACATTTGACCATTAAATTATGCAACAAAAATTTTGTTAGCATTTATGCATGTACAGTTAAAATTTATTTCATCAAATATTTATATCTTGTGTTATTTTAACTGCACCCTGTCAAATTTCCTGAATGTAATGTCAAATTTGATTCAAAATCCTGCATGCTGTAAACAAAATACTAAATTTTTTTAAAGAAACTTTTATATTTCTATGAATATACACACTATTCTTACATAAATGAACACAACCTTATACAAAACCTGCTTTATATGCTACAACTACAGACAATTTCAAGCATTTTATTTTACACAGTGATAACAAATATATATTTGATTCAATTTATTTAAATTTGATTAAATTGCTAATCACCTAATCTTCCTCATGACAAAACTTTCATTGCAAAACATCAGGTCAAACATGCTTTTTATATTCCTAAAGATTGAGAAGAATTCACTATGTATTTCTCTAGATATTCAACAAAATGTTTAAAATTAAAAGTGTTCAGTGACTTTTGGCCATAAAATGTATATTCAACAGCCAAAATCAATAACTGTGGTCTTCCACTTAGTTCTGATTAATAACTTTGTCTTGCATTTTAATTTAGGAGACATGTGAAAAAGCAAATTATTAGATTTAAATTTAATATAATTTACAATACCATTCACAACAATTACAAAATTAACTTGTAAATTGTCAATCTTTTGTAAAATATACTGAAATTTTCATAAGAATTCCACATTGTTCTCTTTAAAAATTGCAAAAATTACATGTGCATGCACATATGAAAAGATACAAAGAATATTTAAAGTAAACAACTGTCACAAAATTGATTGTGGTAGAAAACAGTCAGTTTAAGCATCAATACATACATGTTAATTTATAATATTAACCCTTAATGGCAAAGAATTAATTGAAGTTTATTTGTCATTGGATTCAAGCTAATTGTCATACAAAGATAAATTATGTATTAAAGATTTTTATATCAAATATAAAGAAAAATGCAATTAGTTTCTAATAAAAATGTATTAATGTGTTTTAAAGTAATAGAATAATGCCCACTAATATTTGTATATGCTACAGGAAAATATGTTTCTTTTGGAGCACACTCACATGTAAACAAAAATAAAAGAGCTCCAAGAATGAACAATTGTAACTTAAAAAATATAAAAGAAGTTAAAATGTGATAAAATGAAATAACAAAATAATTTTTGCTGCAATATTCACAGCACCCAATTCAATATATAAAAATGTCATGCTAGATATATTGTGGCATTGGACTCGAGTGTTACATGTGATTGGAACATAATACAATTCTAGTAAGACATGCTATGTTTAAACATAATTTCAGGGCTGATTAACCCATTTTCGGCCAAAGGTTCGTATACGAAACATTTCGATAAATATTTTTTTTTAACACTCTGACACATTTTTTTCAAGAATTTTATTTTTCTTCTATTTTTTAAGGCTTTTGAAGACATCCATAAAATATTAGTAATTCAATTGGAGTAAACACTTTCTCTTAAATAATTTTCAAAATACGCTAGAGTTTTAATTTGAAACGCCTTTGACAAATTCGACTTTTTAAAAATATATTATTATTCCAATTGAAATGAATTATATGTTTTTAAAATAGATTAAAGTTGCAAATTCTGTATATGAAATAAGAATAAAACAAAAGTCATAAAAATATTATTCATATTCATATTATTCATTATAAGAAATAATATTTTATATTATTATATAAAATATTATTTCTTATATAAAATATTATTTTTCATGCACGAATCTTTTTTTGTGTCTTAATGTATGTAATTTAAGCATATTTCAATAAAAATAATGCTACATTTTATAAAATTTCTGTGCTTGGCCTAAAATGGGTTAACAAAATAGAGAGAGAGAGAGAAAAAAAACAGTTGATTTGTAAACTAAAAACTACTATAAAAGTTGTCTATATTGTGGCTAAAGTGTTAAAAATTTCTTGAGAATATTGCAGGCAACAAAATCTTTAAAATGTTTATTTTTGTTTTCTCAAAATTAAACTTTATTACTCTACCAAAAAGTACATAAAAAACTTTCAGTAATAGCATTACACAGGGTTGGCCAATTTTCACTGAAGTGGAAAAAATCATGGAAAAAAAAACATGGAAAAAACATCCTGGCAAAAATTACTAGTATTTTAAACTTTAATTACATGAGGCAAGAACTAAGAGATAATGACAAACTTATAGTATGTAGTTGTTCTACTTATTGGTTAAATCTCCTAGGCGAATTCATAACTCTACAAAAAAATACAAAACATGTTACTGAAATACAAAAATATTTTCACAATCATTGTGCTCCTCATGCTTGGCTAAAGTAAAAGAAAGCAATGATCATACTACACCATTCTTACCTTCTAGCACTCGCTGGAACAATCAAGTTATTTTAGAAAGTTTTACCAAGAACCAGAGCCATCCATACTAAAATTATTAATGACCATATTAGTGAAATTTCTTTTAATATTGTCAGTACTGTCAGAGACTTTAACCTTCATATTAATGTTAAAGATTTTATGTTGGAACTAAAGCCTGTTGCAAATGCTTTAAAAAGTCAGAGAGGGGAAAATATATCATTTTACTCGCACATGCGAGTATATTTCCTAATAGATGAAGTAAGTTTTTAGGAAATCTTTGAAACACTGCAGTTATATAAGATATGGCAAAAACATCATATTTTAAATAGTTGGCTATATTTTTCAAATTAAAATAGTGCTAAAAGCGCAATAGTGCTAAATTCTATCTTATACAAAACTTTCCTATATTTTTTAATAACATTAATTTCTTAGTAACAGTGATTAACTATTTTTGCAGTAAGTTTTTTCATATTTTTCAACTGTACAGTTGTTGAAAAGAAAAAAAAAATAAAATAAAAGAGGTACACACTTCAAACTAACTCCTCAACAAATTATCATAGAAGAAAGTTACTGGTACCGAATGATTGGAAATAAAATCTACTTTTAAATGATGTATATAAAATTTCCTTAGGCAGCCATCTACATTATTAAAAAAACACAGCAATTTTTCTTTCTTGTAATGGCAATATCCACTTTTAACAAGATTTTTCAAATCTTCAGTTCAAACTATGCCTAGACACCAAACTTCAAGTCATTTGAATGATAAGTTTTTGAATTACAAACATTCAAAATTTAGTGATCCTAGTGTTAAATTACATTTTCATATTTTTATTAATATTGCCTGAAATTATACTCCTAATGTCTAATTTTTTATGTTGCAATAATATTAAAATACCCAAACATAAATATGCTGAATTTGCAATTGTAATAATTTTATGATATGAATTATGAAAGTAATTTAAAAAAAAAAAAATCATTAATTGCAACCTTTTTTTTTTTTTTTTTGGTGTGTGTGTGTGTGTGTGTGTGTGTGTGGATTTTCATTTATTAAGTTCTCCTTTATGGAAATCCAAAATTTTCTAATTTTTATTCCAAGTAGTTGTCAAATTATGCTTTATAAAATGGCAGAATGATGGTTTAAAGGGACTTCTATGATAAAAGTGACTAGATATTTTGAAACTTCTATACAACTAGATTACAGGAATGCTATCCTGTAATCTAGTAGTCTTCAATGAGTGCTTGAGTAGTGCCTAAGATGTCTTGATCAAGACGTAGGCTCTCTTGACCAAAAATCATATACCAAACTTTAATTTGTATACAGTCCCTAAAATATGCTTGTTTTAAAATGATTTATTTCTCTGAAACTTATAGTATGAATTGCATGAAAATTTGTTTTTAGGCTAATTGGCTGTAGAATTCATTTATGCTGTCAGAATTGGGTACTGCTATTGTAAAAAAAATAAAGTTAGGGATTGTTTTAATATGTAGATGGCCCCCTAAGCACATTTTATATACATCATTTTAAAGTAGATTTTATTTCCAATCGTTTAGTACCAATAACTTTTTTTTTGCAGAGTTAGTAAGGGGTGTTTATTTATTTATTTATTTATTTTCCAAAACTGGACATTACATCATGTTGACAAGTAAAATAAATCTTTGATTGGTAAGATTTCCTGAAAATACTCATTCCTGTAAATAGTATTCAGAGTGATAGTTCAACATTAGCAGATACTTGTCAATTGTGGTGTATAGAATTCTATTTTGCTCTGTTATATTACTATTCTCAAAACACAATTTAAATAAGCAATTCTACTGTATTATTTAGTTAAATGTTTATTATATATTGACATCAGAAACAAATGATCTCTGGGAAATTCCACAAATCTTTTATTAGGCTATGCAGTGTTAAAAAAAAATAAATAAATAAATAAATAAATAAATTTTGTGTGTCTGACTGAAAAATATGTTTTCTTTAAATATTTTATTTTAATAAAAACAAATGTAGATTTGTAGATTTGTTTTCATGGTTATGTCATTTATTATTAATTTATTTATTATGAATATTTTTTAAAATAAAAATCTCCAAAACGAAAAGTTCATTAAGGTGAAAGCATAAAGGATGGAAATTTGACCTTATTCATATAATAACCATTCTGATTTCATTTCTTCACTCTTCATCATTTTTTTTCATTTTTTCCACTTTTTTGTTTTTACCAATTTTTGCCTGGTTTCTTTCACTGTCCTGGCAAAAATGCATTTTTGTCGGCAAAAAGCCAATCCTGGCATTACATGTATACAAGTAATTAACCACTTAAACGATTCTTTTTTTAAAAATGTACAATAAATTGAAAATATGCAGTAAATACCCCTTTTTTAAGCTAAAACATTCGTAATATTTAATCTAAATATTTGTGCCGTTAAATAGTTATAAAATTGTATTTAAAAAATTTAGTGGTGTCAAAAAAACTTTAAGAGATGGATCAAACGAATTCTTCCTGCCCATATGATGTACAGGCAAATCAGTTAAGTGGTTAATATCTTTCCAAAATTCCGAAACCTGTACAAAATTCCGAAATTTGTTCCAAGAAAAAAATTCATTCCAAGAAAAAGTCACTTTGAGTTGAATAATTGGTCTTAATATCAAGTCATTGATTATACATAGACACACATATGATTACACATATTACATTTAGTCAAAATAAATTAACTGGTAGAAGCATCAAATTTAATGTTTAAATAATACAAAATGTAACTTTACTTCAAAAGTTCCAGAATAGCTATTACTATGTCATTTACATAGCAGAAACCAGAAGCCTGCAATTGAAACAAATTATATGAACATACAAAATACAAACAAAATCAATCTTTCATATCTTAAAAAAAAAAAAAAAAAAAAAAAAAAAAAAAAAAAAAAGGTGTGAATTGCATTAAAAAATTATTTATCTTCAAGAAAGAAAAATTATAAGAAAGCTAGCTTTGGATGCTGAAGAAAACAACAAGAAGAACAAAAATTACCTCAAACTTTTTGGCATGATGTAATCCGCCAGACCAGTTGACAGCAATGTCACAGTTCTATATAAATCAGAATTATCAAACTACTTTACTTGCTTTAAAATTTTTAATTATTCAGCTGATAAAATTAAATAATGACAGAACATATGATTTAACAAAATTTTGAAAAAAGATACCTGACTATTTAGACGAACAGCACCTTCAAGTGATGCTCCCGTATACATGGAACAGAACTCAAACAATCCATCAAAAACAGGACTATAAATATAAAAGATTTTAAATAAAAAATGGTATATAAATTTCTAAAAATGTATGCAAACAAGTTTTGGGAATACTACACATAAAGGTAAATAATAACATTAAAGGAGCAACTCTTTAGATGTTCTATGTTCTGTAACATACACATTTTACATATGCAGTAAAGTATTATTATCTGAAAATCCTTGTAATCTGTAGTGTGTATATAAATATAATATAAACAAAGAAATTCTTGAAAAATAATTTATAAATGGTAATAATATTTTAATTACTTCCGCACCATTATTTAATTCCTAATACAATTTTACACTTTTCAGGGTTGATAAAATCCTTATTCTGCTTGTTTAGAAACTAAACACTAGGTGTGCTGGCTAGGACATACATGCTATATAGCATTCCGATCCCAATGCCAGGCAAACAGAGTTGGGTACTTTACTCCAAAATTCTAAGGGATTGTAACATTACTAAGTTTCATTTGGTTAAAAGTACTTCCAATATCCATAATGGTGCTTTATTTGTAATTTAATTTATAGGCAAATTATATTTCTGTAAGCAGGGCTCCAAACACATTTTAGCCTTCAAAAATGGGGAAAAGGGACCATTTTCATTTAAAATGAGCACTTTGGGAGACCATTTTTATTTTTAAAGGGGACTTCAGGGGACCATTTTTATTAAAAATGGAGACTAAAAAAGAATAGTGAGTGCAAAAAATATTCCACCAATTTTCCTGAACAAGCAAGTAAATTTTTTAATTCATCCAGAAAAGTATTTTAGATAGTTATTTTTATAAAATGTTATTAAAGAATGTACGTAGTTTTATTTAAATATCTTATTGCAAAAGTATAGAAACTAATCAATATCAGCATTCACCTTGAAGGTAAAGAAAAACAGTGAGTATTGAATTATAAAAAGCACAGCATAATAACGAATCCTGTTGAATATTAAATTTTAAAATCAGATTAATATTATTGTTAATTATTAACCCCAAACAAAAAATTTAGTTTCTTTTAATACAAAAGAAGCTAGGATAAGCTATAATGTACATCAGAAAAAGCATAGTATAACAACCCCCCATGGGAAGTGACCAAAACCAATAAATCTATCCATAAAAAATAGAAGTTATTTTTATTCTTCTAATAAACTAGAGGGCTCTGTCTCATACGAACTATGCTTGCTAAATCTTATTCAAACACTGCAGACTAAAAACACATTAATTTGGTTTACTTTGAAAAAAAAAAATTATGGAAGATTTGCTTGTTATGAAAAATCTATTGTGTTTTTTAAAAAACAAAAGAATGAGTGCAATTAGACAGTTTCTGAATAATAAAACCTGCTATTTTCATGCATTTAATAATAATTAAAAAAGTGATGATCAAAAACTAAACAATCAACGATGATCTCCCTATAAACAGTTTTCCCATTCATTCCCATTGTATTGAGGGATTTTAAGGTATAATTGGCTGCTGTTGAGACATTTAATGTTTGTTTTTGTGATTCATAGGATCGTTAAATGGCATTTGAAAATCAGCTTATAAAAATACATTTTTTTTTTTTTTTTTTTAATGTTTTAAGAAAATTGTTTTAAATAACGCATACTGCTTTAAATCTTAGTAACTTTTACCAAAATTTTATTTCGCTCTTTAACGTTCATGTGAAAATATATTTGCTGTAAGAAAGGAATTATTAGTTGTACTGTCTTAGAATTGACAATATTTGTTAAAAAAATCACCAAAAATACAAAATAAATTGCTAATGTAAAAATATTTTAAAATTTTAAAGTTTGGCAATGTTATTACTTGAGCATTTCAAATCTGATGTAATTTCTCCTATTTACAACTTTTAACTTTAACACATATTAATATTACTGTATATCCATGTGTATAACCCCCCCCCCCCCTTTAAGGAATATTTTTAAAAAGATTGAATTTTCAAGTGTAAGTCAAGCTCATTTTTGGTATATAGAGAAATAATTTGTAATTAAAGATAAAAATATTAATAAATTTTTATTAAATTAATAAACTTTTTATTCATTTATTTATTTTTTACTTTTCAAAATGTCTCTTTCTCTTTTAATATTCATATGTAAATACAACATTTGTGACGAAATGTTAAACATTTTCTTGCTTTTAAAATGTGATCACTTTATTCTTGTTTTAAAATTTTATTTTTCTTCTTAATAGTCGCATGCAAATACATTTTAATTTAAATGGAAAAAGTAATTTTTTGGATTGTTTTTATAATTGGCAACAATTAAAGTAATGGATTTTCAAAATTGATTTTAAAATTCAAATATCTTCCATTACTTAAGAAAGGTGTTACACAATCCATTAATAACAAAACACTTTTTTACATGTTTCAGTTCCAATCAAAATAAGAATCATAACACAAAATGTGTTTCATGGTCAATACAAATGACACTCGACAATGAGATGTATGGGTGTACATTTTATTGGTGTACTTACCTTGACTGGAACTGAAACGTGTCAAAAATGGTTTGTTTTTAATGTATTGTGTAACACCTTTTTAAAATAAAATGTTTGATTTTTTTTTTTTCAATTTTAAAATGTTTATAAAATGATGATGTTCTTTTAAATCCTGTGATTCAAAATCTAGTAGATTTTTAAAACTATTTATCATAATGACTTTTTCTAAATGTGATTAAGAATATCTATTGATATATAAAAATTTAATTAAAACATTAAAAAAAAGGTCAAAAATAAAATAAATGCAGTCTGCACACCACAAGCTTGTAATGCATAACCTTAGAAAAAAAAAAAAGAATTAAATTCTTATGTATAGTTTTTGTTCAACTATAAAACTTTTTTAACCCATTAATGCCCAGCGTCCTCTTTTGAGGACGGTTACAAAAACAGCAAAAAAGCGGTTTTCCCACCAGTAAAGAGAAACATAAATATATACCTTTTTTCACGAGACAGAATCCTCGATAAATTTAGATAAAAGTTAATTTGATTTTAAAAGTGGTGGGAAATACAAAATTTAAATTTTAGCGAATAAAATAATTCGGGCGTTAATGGGTTAATGGAATGATTTTGAATAAACTTTAAAATTGAATATCTTTTAAAATAATGCCTCAATTTAAAAACTGCCTTCACCAGCATGTTTTTCATCTATTTCAGTATAATACTTCTGTATATGAGTATTATCAATGTTCATATTTTTGTATGCAATAGTTTTTTAATATTAACGAAAAAAGACCTTTGGTCACAAAAAAATTCATTAACTGCAGCGGTGATGACAGAATTATTTAATTAAAAAAAATATATATATATATATATGTAAATACTGAAGAGAGTATTTAAAAGCTTTGTAATTAAAAGTTTCTTTAATAGATTAAATATACTTCTCCATCAAAATAAAAACAAAATTACATAATAAAAGATCACTTTGTCTTACTAAAAAGACTGTTGCATATAGAGCTACAAGATTTGTCATGAAAGTACCGGCATATCTAAGTTAGTTTTTGGATATTTATAAGATTTTTTTTATGATTATTTATTTTTTAGCCTAATGTAATATTTTTTTTATCTGCTTTTCAATAAAGTTTATATGAAACTGGTACAGCATTTTAAAAAATGTTCATAAATTTTTAATTTTAATTTTTTTTTTTTTTTTTCATTCTGTAAGGATTTTTTCACATTCATAAAAGGAATTCAGTTTCAAACTTTTAGCCCTAATGTAATAAATTTTGTCGTAATATGATTGCATTATCAGATATGAATTTAATATTTTAGCCTCTTTTTTATGTAAACATGTGTTCCACAGCAATTTTTTCCATTTGATTAGGAAAAGGAAATTGATTTCAGTGTTTTAGCCCAATATAGTAAATGTTAACCTCCTTTTAATTAAGTTTATTTCAAATTTGTATAGCAATTTTTTAATTTTGCTGTGATTTTTAGAGATTTTTCCAATTTTGTTGTGTTTTTTTTTAATCTTAAAAAGAATCTAATTTCAATATTTTAGTCCAGTTTAATAAATTTTGTAATTTTTAAAATATTATTTTTATTCGGAATTGGTGCAATATTTAAAAAAAAAAAAGTATGCAATTTGAGAGTTTTCTTTCTCTTTTTTTTGTGCTTTTTGTGATAATTTTTTGACATTTGGTTTTAAAAACTGATCATGTAAGTAACAAGGTACATGTAAGTAGGTCAGGCTAAGACAAGTTTATCCCTGATAAATGGAAAGTGCATAAAAAAGATAAGTCTATATGACTTTTTGATTCATGGAGGATAAAAATAGGAGAATTCCAGGGATGATTATAAGTTCAAAAAAAATTTCTGAAATGTTACACCAGAGAGGAACAGCTCCCTGCAGAGCTATATGTTATTTCTACGGTCCTTTAAAAAAATTCACTTTTTTCACCCCTCAGTTTTTGGACGAAATTTGTGCTTTTTTGATAAAACTAGTGTTTTTTTTTTTTTTTTTTTTTTTTTTTTTCCCCTTTCAGTCTTAACAAAATGTCCATTTTTTTTCAATCTTTTGACTAAATTTGAATTTTTTATTAATTTTAATGAGATTTCTTAACGAGTTTCTTAAAATTTGTATTCTGTGGTAATTTTTTAACATCCGTGAAAAAATTCCAGCTATTACAATGCTTAAGACCACTGAAATAAATTTTGTACTCTGCAATTTTTGAGCTTTTAGCGATTTTTAGAATTTATATTGTGGCAATTATTTTTCAGCCACTGAAAGGGGACTAAGGGGAACAAAATTAATAAAAGGGGACCATTTGGGAGCCCTGTGTAAGGTACTTTAAATAATACTTTCTATATTACAAAAACAATAACAACAAAATCTAATAAACAGTCAAGTTATTTCTTTTTGTGTAATTTCTGAAACAGCAATGTCAATTTTATTTGTTTCAGGTTTTTTTTTTTTTTTTTTTTTTTTTTTTTTTTTTTTTTTGTGTGCCATTCTTTATTTATTTATTTATTATTATAATTTTTTAAATAAAAGTGAAGAACATTGGTTTTGGAAATATAATCTTGTTTCTCTAAGGTGGATACTAAATTTTAAGTTAATTTTATGCATTTTTCAAGTAATATCTTATCTGGCTCCTTGCCCTTGTTCCCCTGAACTGCTATCAGTGTTATCGCTGGTTCTGTTTAGCACAACATAAGCAATCTTGTTATCTATTAATGCACTGATTTTGATTTTGATGTTTTTAATTCGTAAACAATTGTTATTTTTCTTTCTTTCAAAAAAAAGGGGAGGGGATAGAGAAAATGAATTTGATGCCCGATCTTTGAAGTTGACAGATTTTCAAGTTACACTACATATATATTTACACACATTAATATTACAACGAAATCATAAGTGAAACATAAAGGAAAAGACAATATAAAAAATAAACCATATAGAACAACAATTTTTCATTTATTTTAATCATTCCTCTTGTAAAAATAAAGTATTTTAATTAATAAAAGACATACATATATATACACATATATCATTATAGAGATTCCATTAATTATGAGACAGTTCGATTAATTATGGGAAACATATAAATAAGAATATATATATATGTGCATTTTAATAATTTGATTACATATTGTGTAAAAGTGATAAGAAAATAAACCCAATATGTTTATCTTTAACCCAGAAATTGCATATCAAAGGTAAAATTATTGCAAGATAAAAATTTTGTCATTTTTAATGCATATGAAACAAAGTTTCAAATGCTGTACAGTACTTTTTTTTTCTTTAACAATAGAAAATTGTTTCCTACAACAATTTCTAAAATGTCATTTTTGTATTATCTAGCAAAAGTTACTTTATAAGAGCAGGGATGTAAAAATTAAGGCACCAGCAGGCAGTCTTTTTTTTTTTTTTTTTTTTTTTTTTTTTTTTTTTTTTTTGTCTAATATTTTGGATAAAATTCTTGCTAGAATGCTATTAAATTTTCAGCAAGGAAAATTTTTAAATTTTAGTGATGAAAGACTATTTGCACCCCTGATTAAAAGAAAAATTTACTTTTTTTTATGGTTTAAATGGTGAAATCATTGCATTTTAACTTTTGACAAAAACTTTTGACATTTTGAATAAAAAAAAAAAAAAAAAAAAAAAAAAAGTTGCATATTTGAAAATTTTTAAAAGTTTATAAAAATTTGAAAATTTATATTCGTCCTCCTCACTCACTTTTTTTTATTATTGTGAAATGGATATTACCACAAAACTGTGCATAGATTTTTAGATACATTAAATATTACATTTCACATAATTTTTTTACAGATATATGTAAAACATGTAGAACAATGAAATTTAATAATCTTTATGTACTTTCATTTAAAGAAAAAAAAACTGAAGGCTAATTTCAGCATTACTACCTCCAATAAAAAGCCTTAGCATTTTTGAAACATAAAAATGTGAAAATGGAGAAAAAGGAATTTAAATTTTTTAATATGAATGGTTAACTTTGCTTAGTGTATCAACAAAAATTTACAATATCTCATAATATAATTACCGTATGGAAAAAAAATGATATGCCAAAATATTCATAATTAAACAGGCTTTCATTTAATATTAAAGAAAAAAAACAATTTTTAGACCAATTTTTAAATTAACTGTTCCCTTAAAAAATATTTTTCCCCCTTTAATATAACAACAGTAGCTTGCTAGTCTGCATTAGTGCACCCTATGCAACATAACATCACTTTTGCAATTTTTAAGATGCACACTGTATGCAATTTTTAAGATGCATATTAAACATGCACTCATGGTCCCAAAGAGGTTAAATAATGCAAAGAAAGATAAAAAACAGCAAATATAAAATATTATTTTAAAGCAATAGAAAAATAATGCCACAATTTTTTCTGTTAAATATACATATACATGCATTTATAGAGAAGGTGATCCCTTAATTCTATTTTGCCTCAAATAACTGATTAAACTACTAAATGGAAGCTGTAAAGTGGCTAAGAGTAAAAATTTCTATAAAAGTACATATCACAATGATAGAAAATAGCAACAGATAGGAAAAGCTCCAAAAACAAAATTTCAGAGTGACCTTGACTTAGTATAAAATGACATCTTACATTGAAAAGTAATTGTATTAGAAGCCCACAAACAATGTTTTTTACATTCAATCATCAACTTAAATATACCTCATTACATGCAAAAGTATGGCATTATATGTTAGATAGACTATCAAAAAAACTATGACAAATAAGTTGGGTACAATTTATTTTAATAATATAATCAAATTAAGCTTATCAAATCAAATCACCATTGTCAGTAAGCTGCTGATGGTGAGAATATTGAGCATACTTAATTTTTGTAATAAAATAAATTACACCTTGGTTAAATAACTTCTTATTAGTAGATTAGCATCTATAATATAATGTCACACTTCTACATGCAATTAGTGACACATTTAAGTTAATGATTCAATATTAAAAAATTATTTTTGAGAGATTCTGATAAAATTAAATTACATGTCAGGCATCATTTCATACAAATCAAGATGCTCAAAAACTTTGTAACTGATTTATTTCTCCTATCACATACCAGTTTCAAGATAAGAACGATATCTACTTTTCTAGGGATGATGAGGGATATGTACCTCATTGTGTAGCGCATACCTGTTATAATATTAATATACCTAGACATCATGTTAAATCATTTCAACAGCTTGAAACAAAACACAATTAAGGAATCAATCTGTATAACTCGATAAATTAACATGACTTACCAGTCATCCCCAACATTAAAATAATTCAGACTTTTATTGAAAGTCTGAATATTATGAGGCGTTACTCTTTTTAAGAAGTCAATGTATTCATCTGAATGGAACCTCCTCATATCATGTGCACTAGCCCGGTATGGACGATATACCTACAAAATTTAAATAAGAAAAATTAAACAAAAAAATGTATATTTATATAAATTGAAACACAAAAATATTTTTTTCTAAGCATTGGCCTCACAACTTCAAACTTATATTTTAAAAATATATATTTGTAATACATAAAAATAAACAATATCAGTACATATTACAATACAATATCAGCAAACAAATTCAAGAATTAATTCAAAGTTACTTTCTTGTTTTTTAAGCTTTTTGTGTGTGTGTGTGTGATGATTTAGTATGAAGTTTATTTTACTTTTAGCATATTTTATGGAAATATATATAAAAAAGTTCAAGTACCAAAAAACAAACATTGCATAATTAATGCTGTAAAAGAAAAATATATACAATATAAAGAAGAATCTATATTATAAAGGTCAAACGTACCTGTGCGTAACACATATGTCATTTTGCAAATGGCAACACTTTTCCCCTGCAATTTCGGTTTTGCAATTTTTGGCTACTGTAAATTTGACACTTTCAACTATTGCACATTTTTAATTTTTACACTGTCGAATAGAGAAAAAAAATGCACTTTCAAATGCAATTTGTTTGACAGCTGTATCAACTTATTTTTGAGTTTTTTTGTTTTTTTTTTTTATAACTTTTAGTACCAATTTTGTAATTGTGGCAATAAAATCTCTCTATTTTCTCTTAAAATTGCTGGGGGGAAAATAGAAATTAAAATGTACAACACTTTCCCATGCGATTTCCATTTTGCAATTTTCATTAGTGCAAATTTTAAACTTCTAAACATGGGACCTTTTTAATTTTCACACCGCCATATAGAAAAAGAAATGTACTTTCAAATGCAATTTGTTTCAAAGCTGTATCTCATATTATTTTTTAGATATTATTATTATTTTTTAATTTTTACTACCAATTTTATAATTCTGGTAACAGAATCACTCATTTTCTCTTAAAACCAAAAATAAATAAATAAATAAATAAATAAATAAATAATAAAAAAAATATAAATACAATTAAAATGTGTATACTATTTCAAAAATATCATTTGTAATAAAATCCAGTGAATTTCGGTTTTATTTTGTTTAATAATTTGGATAATTAAGTTTTATAGTACTTTGTTAATTTTAGCTTAAAATATTATTTGTTGGAGAGTCAGATTGACCAATATAAGATGCATGTTTAACTAATTTTGCAGATTTATTATAAATCAATAAAACAGTCCTTTCTAAAAGATTTCCTTTCGTTGAGTTTCGACAGGTATAACCTCATAGTAATAAAGATGGAAAGGATTAAAAAAAAATTTCAGGTACAGCCAGCCTCACTTATATGCATAGAATGCCTTGGAACAAAAACAGTCCCCATTAGGTTATTATTAAAAATACTTGTTTTATTGCATAACAACCCCTGGTTAATTGCATAAAATATTCCCAATCCAGTAATCCGGATTTTGTGAATTCGTCTGAATGCAATAAATGGAAAAAAAAAAAAAAAAAAAAAAAAAAAAAAAAAAAAAAATCAAGAACAGAAATATTTTCTTTTGTAATAAAGGTTTGTTATCTATCAAATCAAAGGATGGATATTTTTTTTTTTTTTTTTTTTTTTTTTTTTAAATCTGACAGTAGTAATAGGCATAATTTAAAGCGTATCTAAGAAAATAAACAAGGCTTAACCTATGATACAATCCTGCATAATATACTTGTCCATCCCAGAAATTGTTATTATTATTATTTTTAATTTCTATTATAATTTTTGGTTTCTAAGAGTTCTTTTAATTTTAGTTCGAAAACCAAAATTCTTTTTGAGGGAAAAAACTGCAAACAAAACAAAAAAGCTCATACTAACAATTTTTGTGTTGAACCTCATGTATCTTTGTAAGAAGTTTAAAAAAAGTACTGAAATGCAAGCTATTTTATTGGATTTAAAACATAGGATTAATATCAGCATACATGTGTCTTGCATTGCAGGTGCAGGGTCATAAAATGATCAATCTATAGATAAAATTAATTACGCAGATTATTTTTTTCAAAGAAAAAGTAATTGTTATAAATTATGGGTAATTACAAAAGTAATACTTATAATTCACATTCTTTGATTACAAAAGTTATAAATGCAGCACTCTTGGTACAATAAACTTACTAGTGCTAGAGAAACAGTCTTCGTGACTTCCTTGCAACCATGAGACTGATTACTGTATCAGGATTTACTGTAATGTCCCAACGAATGGATATCATTGCAAGGCTTCTCAGTCTCTCATCAGTTGTTGGCAGGAGTAGGGTTCAAACCCAACACCAATCTCACCCGTCAGCCTATTCGTTCGGAGTTTGCCATAATTTTCTTCAAACCTGAGATTTAATTGCATTGTTACTGGCTAGGTTCTCTCTCCAGGACTCCCATGGAGGGCACCCCATATCCCTTTGGGCCTATATTCCTTGTACAGATAACTGGCCATCATTACAAAATCTACAGTAGTCTCTCATCAGCCTTAGTGCTTCGAGGGTAAAATTTAATTTTCTCATTGTTGAAAAAGACCTTTCAGCCCTGGCTATTTTTACCGGAATGGTAGCCAAGACTGCCAGCAAGTGTTTCATTGTACTGTAATGCATTGCATTACAGTACATACAGTTTGCATAAAAATGAACACAGTTTATCACAATAAGCCACTTAATCATAATTTACAGTATGAACGCTTTTGATACATTAGTTTTCACAGGGTTATCCAAAAGATATTCATTCTTTTTTAATTTGTTGACAGTCCCCTACAGAGTCACACAAATGTATGACTTGTACTATTATATTTATACACTAAGGATTTCGGGATAATTCCTCATGTATTTTTCTAAATATTTAACAAAATGTCTAAAATCAGAAGTGGATGGTCATCAATGGCCATGTAGTGTATCATTAGATTTAACTTAATTTTTCTTTAACTTTTGGGAGGGGCTTCAGCCCCTTAACCCCCTCCCTGGCTACGTGCCTGAGCAGATTTACTGAATAATGTTTCACTGCACATGCATGAACACAATCAAAATATAATTTGCATTATGTGCTAACTAAATGTATAGAACAATTTTTGAGCAAGTCTCAAAAACATAGCTGGAAAGTTCTGAAAATTATCATAGATATAACAAGCTCAAAATCTGTTGTTCCCAAACTGTATCCAAATATAGTAATACATGCAATATTGTGACTGCTATATTGACAGTAATCAATGGATATATGGAACAATTGAATAGTGATTGACCGAATCAGGAATTTTGCCGAATACCGAATATTCGGTCAAATTGTACACTGAATATTCAGTATTCGGCAACCGAATACTTAAAACTTTTTAATAAATATTTTCGTATTAACTTTTTTAATAATGATAGAAAGCATTCTTAGGCTTTTTCAACCTTTCGAAGAAATAACAAAAATTATAAGTAAAAAAAATATTAAATTTCAGAAGTAATACCTATTATTTCTACATTGAAATGTTAGTTGGAAAAAAGTGATAATGTAGAATTTTTTGGAGTGGGAACCATGAAAGAAGAAAAAGACTCACAGAATGTTTTTCAGAAATTTATGATGATGAGTTTTATTTTTTAGCTACCAGATAGATTATAGATTAGGTAGATTTAGATCCCAGATTCAAAACAGCTTTTTTTAAAGATAAAGCAACTACTAATAAAGTAAAAAATGTACTTAAAAATAAAGTGCAACAAATAATATATATATCCTCTCAAATTGAAATTACTGAGCCTAATCAATCACAAAGTTTCGATAAAAAGGATTCCTTCTCATAAATTGTGCATTCATCATTTTGAGAGTGCTTTGTTATTATTGTTACAAGTAAAAAAAACAGAAAGTGAAAATCCTTCTACTGAAAATGATAGCCTCAGATTGGACATTAAAGCTTCAGATGAATTGGCTGCATAAATAGTATTACCACTTATATCAAGGGAAGACAACCCGTTAGTTTGGTGGGAAAAAACCATAATGCATCCAACATTATCCAAGTTAGTTAGGAAATACTTATCTGTGCCTACCAGCAGTGTTTACAGTGAACGTTTATTTTTCGAAGCAGGACAGATTTATAAACAGAAAAAAAAAGGTTACAACCAGATAATGCCGAAAAGCTTTTTTTTTTTTTTTTTTTTTTTTTTTTTTTTTTTTTTACATCATATTTTGTCCATATTAAATTTCAATTACAAATAATAAGCTATCATTTTATAAATTATCACTTATATTATAACTAAGGGATACTATTAAAATAAATAACATTAAATGAGCATTAGCCATCATGTATTTTTAGAGTAATACTTTACCTATTATTTTTCATAAATTATTCTAAAAATTCGGCCAAACCGAATATTCGGTTTACATGCCAAATCACTGAATACCGAATCAACTATTCAGTATTCAGTCAATCCCTACAATTGAAATGCCATGGAGTGCATAAAAGGAATAAAAAGGGCCGCTTGACATAGCTCCCAGCTAAAATGGGTTTGAGTCAACACTATATATATGTGTAAGTACACAAACATTTCCTAATTTAAAAATGGTTTTTAAAATGAAAATGTGAAGGTTGAGAAATTAAAAAACATGAATTGCATTTAATTTTCATTTTACAGCAAAATAAATAACAGTAATAAAGCAACTTTAAAGAGGAAACGTTAAATAACCTACTTTCATTTTTTTATATAAGCCATAATTGACGACCAAACTGTGGGTGACAGATAATCGATGAGGTTTCATTGGGTGACCAGGTCCTAATAATTAAAAAGATATATTTTAAGCATTATTATAATACAAAAGAATGAAAAATATTAATTGACAGTAGCATTTAAATCTTTTAAATTAATATTAAAGAATATGATTAAAGTTTTCCCGAAATGAGACCAATAAAACTTTTTACTGACATCATTAAGGATGGAATAAAAATTTCTGTAGTAAAATCTAATTTTTTTAATTTTTTTTTTTTCTTAGTTCACAGGCTATGAAAGCCTGAGAGCTAATGGGCCTGCAGGTTCTGTATGTATGTATGTACATATGATAAAAGTATTTGATTTGTTTGAAATTTTGGATATAGATTTAATCTGATAAGGCATATATATGAACGTAACATAATAATTCATGATAAAAATATCCGATTTGTTTGAGATTTTGGATATAGATTTATTCTATCAAGGCATTTCCTTAATGAGATTTGGGAGTTTATCAGATAAAAATAAGGGTGGGGGGAGTGGCTAAATGCCCCTCTCCTTTATTTTAGTTAAATGGGTTTTCCATGCAGAATCATAAGATTTTATTCAAATTTTAAATACAGGATCATTCTGATAAGGAGCTTATGAGATTAGATTAGGGTGTTCATTAATTAACTGCAAGGGGGGGGGGGGAGCAATGGGGGTAAACCCACTTAATTTAGGTAAATTGGTTTTTCAAGCAGAATTTACTGATTAGCTTCAGATTTTAGATATAAATTCATTCTCATAAGGCACTTTCCTGATTCATTTTGGGGGTGCATTGGTTAAATATAAAAAGGGGAATGGGGAGAACAATCCCCTTCCATTTAGGTAAAAGGGTTTTTCATGCAAAATTAACCAATTTGCTTCAAATTTTAGTTATAGATTCATTCTGACAAAGCACTTTCCTGATTAGTTTTGGGGGTTCTTTTTTTAAGTATAAACATGGAAATGGGCAATTCCTCGCCCTTGAATTAAATAATGGGTCTTTATGCAGAATTATCTGATTTGCTTCAATTTTCAGATATAGATTATATCTGATAAGGCGAATTCTGAATAGTTTTGGAAGTTTAATGGCTAAGTATAAAAAGGAGAAAGGGAATTAATCCCCCACCTTAAATTAGATAAATGGGATTTTATGCAGAATTATTCAATTTGTTTCAAAGGCATTAATATATATAATTAAGTGCAAATAGCCTGTAAGCTCAATACTACCAGTTTAACTGGACAATACTCTTTTTATTTAAGTTCACATATCAGCTAGTTAAAATGCAAAATAATTGTTTATTCTTTAATATTTATATTTCTTAACACCATGTTAAAAGTAATGAGTAGTAGGATCAAATTATTATTTATAAAATTATGCTTAAACATCAGCAATATGCAGGATGAATAAATTATAAATATTCAAACTAGCTAACAAATTTAAGTGCATAATTAACTTCTAAACCAGTGATGTTTATCAGTATGTGCAATTTATTTTATTGCTGCTGATAATTACTCTTTTCTAGAAAAATATTTACAATTTATTTAACCTTTTACAGAGCACAGAAATTTGCCTGCTACAGGGTTGGCAAGTTTTTGACAGTGTGCGGTTTTATCCAGTTTAAACCGTCATGTCAAAAACCTCAAATGTTACACTGATCTGTAAAATTTCATATTAAATATCTGTTGCAAATATACAACATTAGATATAATATTAAAAATTCACTATTATTGTATAGTATATTGTCATTTCCAGAGGAAAAAAAAAATCTGTCATAAATCTGAAAACTTGGCCTGCCTCGAAACTTGCTCAACTAGCAATGCTTCTGCTATCAAGCTCTACTAGCTCAGCATCAATTGAGAGAGTATTTTCTAACTTTGGCTTCATACACTCTAAACTCAGAAATCGTTTGGGTGTAAAAAAATGTGCTAAATTGGTTATGTGCTATAGGATGCTGCAGGGTAAAATTGATCCAGATTACTAACTGTATAATATCATTTTCTTCTGTTTGAACATTCTAAAAAACAAAAATGTTTTATTGCAATTAAAATAATTTAACTTTTTTGTATTTATTAAATTACAGTAATTAATGTTAAATAAAAAATTACTTAAATCATTAGGACTTCTTCAATGTTTCCCTCCTGTTCTTAAAATGTTTTAAAGCCCATTACATGTTTTTGAGGGTTTAAGCCAGTTTTTGACGGTTTAAACCAATTTTTGTCAGTTTAAACCAGTTTTCGACGCTTGTCATATCAAAAACCCAACCCTGGCCTGCTATAATGATGAAATGCCACAAGAATTTACAAACAGATTTGAAAATAAACAAATGCTTTTTTGCATGCAACATTATAACTCAAAGTTTTATTCAAACATTCTAGCACAAAACTGGACAGTTGGGAACTAAAATTAAGGGCATAAATATTATAACATAGCCCTTCAGATGCTTTAAACCAAGATTTAAACTTTGTAAACCTTTACATTTGAATTTTATCACAAGAAATGATGGTATTATTTATAGTTACAGAGTTGCCAAGTCTACAGTTTTTTGCTTATCAGTTATTTTCTCATTATTGCAGAAAATATAGTACTTTTAAATTGCAGACTTAAATAAAAAATAAAACTGTCTGCAAACTCAAATAATTTCTTAAAAATTTTCTGCAAAAAAAAAAAATGACATGCTACACCCGAGTCCTATATTGCCCTACATCAAAAATGAAAAGTTATATACAAATGGAGTGCCACTAAGCAAACCAATAAAAGAAAAATATTAATTTACAAGCATTATTAAAACTCATTCAATAAATGTAGTATTAAATGGTATGCTTAATACAGATAACTAACGAATGAAAGAAAAACTAATGAAATTAAAAAATATATCTATTTATTAATATGTGAAATATTTTAATCATTAACTTATATAAAGATATGAATTTATGATTGCCCAACCAAACTGTTATTTTATTTATCTATAAAATAACTGAAATATGAATAAATGAATGTTAAAATAAAAAGTTATTAGTCCATGAATAGAGAAATGAACTCTTACTCATTAGTTTATCTACTGTTTTCCAGGCAAAACATTCCTTAGTATTCCGACTCTTTCTTAAAAAGTGTTAGTCACTCTGCTTAACAAAAAATTGGTTCAAAACATTTTTAATGACAGAATAACATCTTGTATGCATTGGTCCATTTACAGATACCATCATTTCATGATGGGCTGTTTCTTCACTTACAGATCGCCTCTTATTATTTTGTTACTCATACTTTGATGTTAATGACTCTCACACACACAGATTCTAGAGACATAATAGTTACAGCATGTAAAACTAATTCAATGTTTTTGAAAAGTCTGTGAAGTGCACCACACTGATTCTCCTCCTGGGAGGGACTCCCCCCCCCCACACACACACATACCTTTTGAAATCTACAATTTTTCAAAAACATAATAAAAAGTCAAGTGTGAATAGTACTTGCGCTCAGAGGGTTTCATGCAATAAACAAATAAATAATTAACCTCTTAGGGATGAGCAACTTGTATATGTGCAACTTAAAATTTTCAGAATCCTTCATTATTTTTTAATTATAAAGTTTACCTTATTTAATTGGAGCATTTTTGTGATGCAACTACAGAAAATTTTCTGTTTTGAAAAACGGTGGTTTAAGATTAAAAATTAAGCAAAGTGCTCTCATTGCGAAGGAGTTAACTGAATTATTAAAAAAAAATCTTGCTGAAAGAATAATAAGACTTCGCAAAAAAAAAAAAAAAAAAATACAATGTAGGATTGGTTATAGCTGTATATACTAGAAAAGTATAAATAAGTATGCCATAAAAATTCAAAGAAATATGAAGCCAAAATAATATAAAATATTGTTATTCTGTATAACTCTTAGTTTTTTAATCTTATCCTTATCTATTTATAAGGAGTTTAACTCCATATTGAGAATAAAAGGTAGTGCATTTTTAAACTTCATTTGGCATTTCATAAAACTAAATTCAAAAATAATCTTTTCTTTTTACAGTATAACACAAAACCTTTGTTCAAAGTTTAAACTTCGCATTGTGCTGAAGAAGCTTGTGTTGAAAGGAGCTCGCAAAGTCGCTTTGGTCCGTGATGTGTTTTTTAAATACAGGTTTTTTATTAAATTTAAAAAACACAAGAATCGTCATGAGACCCACTCAATGCAAACTACTTGTAAACCCCATAGTATTTAATTTACGCAGGGTTTGGACAAATAAGGAATTTTTTTAAAAATTAGATATTTTAATACCAGAAATTTCATAACATAGCGGCTACTATATCCGAAGTAAGAAATGTTTTGCATTAAATAAGCCAAACAATACTTTAAAAAAAAATCTGGGTACTAAAATGACTAATTATTATTTTTATTTCTAATGCATACAAACAGTGATTACATTAGTCTGTTTGCAACAATATGAAGTTTATTGCTTTTATACTGCTACTAGATATTGGTTTACACAAATATATTATTAAAAGAATTACAAATATATTATTATGTATTTTTTTTTTATTTTATATTATATATAATATTAAATTAAAAAATACAATATGTAACTAATATTCTATCTACAAGCTCTACTTTTTTTTTTCTTACAGCTACATAATTTATATGAAAAATTATGATAGACCATTTTGTAAAAAATCTTATTTCTTAAATAATTTCCCTTTGTTGGCCGTGCAGGAAAACTTTTTAAATGACGATTTTTAACCATTTTCATGAATTCCATTTGAAAAAAATTAGAAACTGTGAGCAGATAGACCATGTTGGAATGTCTGAGAAAGGATGGAGGATTGAAGAAAATAAACAGAATTTTAATAACACAATGGAGTAGCTATAATATTTTAATAGAGGAGGGAAAATATCTAGGGATGAGATTTTTGCATTTGTGGACACCAGTATTTTGTCAGAGAAAATGTTCTCTTAAATCGCAAAAATGTTCCAATTAAAGCAAATAATATTTTCTCTAACAAAATACTAGTATGCAGAAATCCCATACCTAAATATCTGATGACTAATTAAAAAAAAAAAAAAAAAAAAAAATCATAATATAAAATAATTTTAATTTTGAAAATGGGAGGAGGAGGGATTCAAGTTCTCAGTCACTGAAATAACTGATTTTAGTGATTGCACATTGAAACAATAAACTAATTTTTAAAAAAATCTGTAAAATTTTTGAAAATTTCAGAATTTTAGTAAAAATTTACAAATTTAGAAAATTTTTGAACTTTTTTCTTTTTTGGATTTTTGAATTCTAGATAATAGGTCCTCTACTGTACTGGTATCCAAAAAGCTAGAGAATTAGCAGCTCTGCAGTTATAATTTATATCATGCTTGAAATCAATTAATTAGATTTAAAAATGCATACCATATATACTCACGTATAAGTCAACCCCCTAATTTATGTTGCTAAAAATAAGGAAAAATTCAAAACCCGCATATAAATCGACACCTCTCCAAGAAAAAAAAAAAAAAAAAAAAAACACACAAGTCTATTTTTGTTTCTCATTTTTTTTATGCGAGAAATATAATTTATTTATAAACCATGAAGATAGATATAGTAGAAGGAGATCAAAGACGGCGCTTCCACTTTCGCCCCTAAAGTCTTTCCGAGTCTGGCTGGCATTTCTGGCAGTTTGGCAGCAGATGAAATCTAGCGCCTCCTACGTCCCGCTACCAGATTAGTCGAGAGACCAGTCAAACAAGTCATGTGATCGAAAGTCAGTGCAGCATCACTAGCGCCACGCTATGCACCGGGCAATACTTTGGGGCTAAGTTCTGTTGGGAAAAGCCTATCTTCTTGGTTCTCCTTCTTTTATTCTATCTTCATGATACAAACAAACAAATAGAATTTCCACATAACAAACAAGTGCTGCCATTGAAAAAGAAAAAACTTATGTAAAAAGCCATTGGCTGAAAAGTACTGAATCTATGTCGTATGCCATGACGTCAAACTTCCTTTCGACTGCCGTGATTAGCGAAATAACCAGTGATTTGATGATCACAGGTCAGGAACATTACGAAGTCGCGTATTTTGAAAATCGGCGCCGGCAGAGAGAAATAATGGCACTAGAACGCAGTTTGCTGTTGATTTGGAGAGGGTAAAAACAACAGTATAACATGTTAGCTATTTTAAATTTACTTTAACTTTAATCAGTTTTTTAATATTAGAAATGTGTTCTTGACATAAATCACACACTTTTTTTGTTCTTTTCAACAGGGTAGGGTAGATTATTTTTTTGAAAAATAGACTAAAAATGATCTTAAATTCAGAATTGCCGAGGTTAGAAGGGGTCTGGATTTTGTACCGTACAAACACAATGTGGTGCTGCTGCACCGATTCACACGCAAACTATCTTCCGATATTTTATTTTATTTATTTTTTTTTTAGGTCTCGTGTATAAGTCGACCTCCTCCCCACTTTGAAGTTCTTTTTTTGTCTAAAATTTCTCGACTTATACACGAGTATATACGGTAACTAAAATGAAAAATAAAATTTAGAAAACATAAAAATTTAAAAAATACAATAGTCTAAATCAGCAGTAAGGAAAAGAAATACAGTCAAATCTTGTTAACGTGAACCTTAGGGGAATAAAATTATGTTCATGTTAACATTAATTCAGGTTGTCAGTATCAAAGCTTTGTATTTGTTTTTATAGGGGACTGTGAGAACAGTTCATATTAAAAGTAATTCATGTTAAGCGTGTTCATGTTAACGAGGTTTAACTGTAATTTAAAAATCCATAACATCTATTTAAAACAATATATAAAAAACAAACACATTTTTCATTACAACACATAAAAGTTAAAAAGATTTTAGAGGGAAATAAATTATGATTTTATTTATTTATTAAAGGAAACAAATTATTAAAACTTCAATTAAATAAATTCTAAAATTTAAATAACTAAATTTTTATATTATTACTGCATTTTTGGGCATATGCGCCGCACCTCCGAAAATACATTAAAATAAAATAAATATTTGTCAGAAGCGCCGCACTTATGAAAATACATCAAAATGTTAAAAATTGTGTTATATTCTATGTTTTTTTCACACTTTATGGCAATTTCTTTTTACATTTGTAAAATGAATCCAATTTAACTGTTAGTGCAATATAGTACATTTTGTATATTTTTTATGATAAAATTTAATTTGAATTCGTGCAGCCTTTTTTTCGTGATTTTATTATGCAATTTTTATTTTTTGTTTTACAGCGATTTCTTTTTACATTTGTAAAGTGAATCCAATTTTAAACTGTTAGTACAATATAGTACATTTTATATATCTTTTATGTTCAAATTTAATTTGAATTGGTGCAGCATTTTTTTTTTCCTGTGAATTTTTTATGCAATTCTTATAGTTTTTATTTTTTGTTTCACAGAGATTATTCGAAATTCGAAACAAAAATTATGTTTAAAGCATTTGTATTAAACAGAAATTAAGGTCTCTACAATTTTCATTTTTTTTTTTTTTTTTTTTCTTAATCACGTTTTAATTGCCTCCCCCCTTCCTCTCCCCAAAAAATCTTTTATTTAAATTTATATTATTTCACAATTTGCCATAATTTTTTTTATATTTATAAAATGCATAAATATTAATAATAAAAATGATTATTTCTATAACTAGCATTAATATCTTACCCCACCCCAATATAGCAAATTTTGTCCTCTTTTCAATGAAGTTTAATCTCATTCATCAACGATTTTCAGCGCGATTTAGTACATATTTTGTGGTAATTTTTGATATCTGTAAAGGGAATCCAATTTAAATTTTTTAATCAAACATTTTGTTCTTCTGCGATTTTTGAATTTTTATACTTGTTTTCTAATTTTTCGCTAATTTTATTGCAACTTTTTTAATTTTTGTTGTGATTCACAATTATTTAAATTCAAGGTGATATTTATTGAAAAAAGGAGCATGCTTTTTAATTCCAAATCATTTGAGGACCCGTGCGAATTGTATTCCTTTAAAAAGTAAAAAAAAAAATCCATGAATAAGTTAGAAAGTTTTGCATTGTTGAAAGAAAGAAATAATAATAATAATGTTCGAGTAGCAAAGAGAAATAATGAACTGAAAACAGAATTAAAGCCAAGCTTCTTTTCTGACTATAAATAAATGAAAAAAATTTTTTTTTCGTTATTAATTAACCAATTTTGTTCAAATTTTCAGCAACTGGCAATAATAATAAGTTAGGCTGAATACCAAATTTTTATTAAAATATATTAAGTTTTGAGAATATTACAGATACCCGTAAAAAAGTCCACTGTTTGACTCACTGCATAAAAAAGCCCCATTATCATGACAAGTTTGTTTATTTAGCGCGGCAACTCGGACATCATGAAAATCCCATAAGCATTTCATTGATGATGTTTTGCTATGCAAAAAAGAAGCAGTCGAAACCAAAAATATTTAATGTAGAAAAACGGAAGGAAAAGATTATTTATTTAAAACAAACACAAAAATACTTCAATTTTCATAAAAATCTTCCTTTGATGTTTGTTTACATTATAGTGAAAGCATAATTTTAAAGAGTGGAATCCTGAAGAATTTAAATAAACATGTGTTGTTCGGATGATTTTCAAATTGAAAATGCAGTCAGTAGCAATTATTTATATGAGAACACCTGCTTTTTAACGTTATTATAATGGAAAACATTTTTTAAAATATCTAGCTGGCATTTTACTACACTTATTTTGTTTTATTTATATATTTTTGTGTTAGCTAGCGGAAATCGATCCTTACAAAGGCCGCTTCCTACTTTTTTAATTTCAGAAGTTTTAGTCCTTTGACAGAATTTCCATTATTTCATGATCCTTTGATGAAATACTTTGTTTTTTTTACTCTATCTTCAGTCGAGATACTTTATTTTCATACAATCCTTTGACAAATTTCATGTTTATTTGCCATGATCTATTAATAAAATTTTAGTTTTTCACGTGATCCTTTCATAAAATCCACATTTTTTTCTTTTTACAGAATTCGCATTTTCCCCATGAATCTTTGATAAAAATCGTGTTTTTCCCCCAGATATTTTGATAAAATTATTGCTTTTTCTGCTATTTTTTGATAAAGCCAGTTATTTTTTCTGCAAATGATTGACAAAAATTAGGCAATCATTTGTCGAAATATTCGATATTTTTTATGCTTCGAATTTTGGTCCTGATGATTGACTTTTCATAATTTTCTGAAAAATTCTGATCCGAATCACTTCTGCAATAAATATTGCTGCAAAGGAAAAAAAAAAAAAGAAATTACCGCATCCGCCGCCCCGGCAGAAGCGCCGCACTAAGCATATTACTTTTAAACTCATATGCGCCACGGCGCTTACACCCGAAGATACGGTAATAATTTTACATGGAAAAAAATTTTGCCTATTAATAAAATAAAATGTGTTAATTCAATAAAAGTATCTTAGAATTAAAAAATTATAAGCAGTTCCATCGATTATAGCACACACAAATAAACAAACAAATATACCATAAACCCATGGCTGCTGGATTTCAGTCAGGCTGGTTTAAACTGACTGGCTTTTTTTTTTTTTTTTGGTTTAAACCATTTTAAAAAGGCTAGCTTTTATTAGAAAAAGACAACCTTTACTAAAACATTTTTTTTTTTTTTTACAAAAGTTAAAACAACAAAATATATTATTAATTAAGGACTTTTTAATTACCATCGCCATAAAAATGTGCACCAAGAACTGTCTAATAAACAAACTGTAAATTAAAATATAATTGAATTCATAGTAGAAATATTCTTGTGATCAACATATAGTAAGAATGTTTATTAGAAAATTTGTGCAATAAAATCTTTTTAAATAAATGATTTTGATGTCATGACATTTTAACAAAGCAAATTAGTCCTTAGAAAATTTTACTAAATGCTTGTGAGGTGCCTCTTCGATCCAGAACATTTACAAACTGTCAACAGATGGCGCCACATGCGCATCTCACAAGGACTCCAGGCAAGCTGTAATAGACTGTTGGTTCGGTGAGTCAGTTACTGGACTGCCGCCGCTTATGTAGCACGCAAGAAAAATCACCTTGTTCCGAGAGACAAAACGTGTCTCAAGATATTTAGAAATGTATTCTACTTCTTTATAAGTTTAATTAAATTTATGTTTGTTTAAGTACGTGCTATTAATATTTATCCATATACACCGTGGTTTTGTTAAAAACATCGACTAAATGATAGATTAATTAAGATTGAGCAGCCGTGATATCCCATAACCACATGGTTGCTTCAAGTGTTGACCGGACAATTTTGAAAGACGCCTTCTGATATATCGTTCCTGGACAACTACAGCGATAAAAAAAAACGGTATGTGCCATTTTCTATGTTTCTTTGTGGTATTCTCTGGCCCAATTGTTATATTTACCAGTTATTTTAATTAAAAAATTTTCGAGCCCAAGCGTTCTCATTCAAAATTTTACTAAATTGTATATTTATTTATTTATTGCTCTATCAATATATGTATTTTTAATTCTGCGCTCACAATGCCTGATGATATTCCTGCCGATAATCCGACAGAAACGCTTGCTAGGGTAGCTGTTAAAATTCCTCCCTTATGGAAAAGTAATATTTCTGTTTGGTTTGTACAAGTTGAGGCAAATTTTGCCGTGGCGCAAGTAACGAACGACACTACTAAGTACAATTATTTATTATCTGCTATAGACACAGATACATTAAGTGCGGTATCTGATGTAATTCTTACGCCGCCTCCAAATGACAAATATAATGCTTTGAAACAGAGACTAATTCAGGAGTTTTCAGATTCGCAATCGCAGCAGATACGTAAATTACTCTCTGAACTTGTGCTAGGTGATAAAAAACCTTCCGTTTTACTGCGGCAAATGAAAGAATTAGCGCAAAGTTCCGTTACCGAAGAATTTTTGAAAGCTATTTGGTTGGAACGTTTGCCGACGCATACGCAAGCAATTTTGTCGGTTTCAAGCTCCGGATTACAGGAATTAGCAACCCTAGCTGACAAAATTAACGAAATTAAATCTGAATCGGCAGTGTATGCAGTTTCCAAACCCACCGAATCGCCTCGGAACGACCATAACGCGATCTTAAATCTTCAAACACAAATTGAGCAATTGACACTGCAGGTTTCAGAGTTATCCAAAAATGTGTTTAGGCGATCGATGTCTCGCGGCCGATCGCATTACAGGGAAAGACGATACAGTAAAAATAGAGATTCCCAAAAACCGAGTCGTAAACAAAACGAATCAGACTTATGTTATTACCATCAGAAATTTGGTAGTGATGCTCGAAAGTGCCGCGAACCTTGTTCTTTTGATGAAATTAAAAAAAACTAGTGGCTGCTGCTAGGTCAACAAGCGAAAATACAGTTGGCGTAGCAGCATTAGAACAATGTAGGTTGCATGTGTTTGATAAAAATTCAGGGTTCAAAATTTTTAATAGATAGTGGTAGTGATATTTCTTGTATCCCTGTACCAAAACAAGTAAACAAAAAGAATCCTTCTAATTATCTTTATGCTGCAAATAATTCCAAAATTCCTGTTTATGGAAACAAACTACTTGACCTAAATATCGGCTTGAGAAGGAGTTTTCGCTGGTCATTTGTTATTGCAAATGTCTCTTGCCCTATAATTGGAGCAGACTTTTTAAGAAATTTTGCTTTGCTTGTAGATTTGCACAAATTTCGATTAATTGACTCTGTAACTGGATTGTCCACTAAGGGTGAGCTTACTTGCTCAAAACAGTCCCAAATTAAACTAATTTCTGAAGACATGTCTTTTAAAACTATATTTGAGGAATTCCCAGAGCTCTTAAATCCCATACCAAATTTTAAAAAACCAACTTGCCATGATACAGTTCATCATATCGAAACTACAGGACCACCACTTTATTCCAAACCTCGCCGATTACATCCAAAAATTTTAAAGGAAGTTCAAAAAGAATTCCAATATCTTATGGATGAAGGTATATGTCGTCCTTCCAAATCCCCTTGGGCATCCCCTATTCACGTTGTACCAAAACCGGATGGTTCTTACAGAGTTTGCGGTGATTATCGACGTCTAAATTCAGTAACTCTTCCTGACCGTTATCCAATACCCCACATCCATGATCTTACCAATATTCTACATGGAAAGAAAATTTTTACAAAATTAGATATAGTCCGCGCTTATTTTCATATTCCAGTGCATGAAAAAGATATTCCTAAAACAGCGGTAATAACCCCTTTTGGAAGCTTCGAATTTCTATATTTAAATTTTGGACTTAAATGTGCAGCAAACACTTTCCAAAGATTTATTAATGAGGTTCTCTATGGTCTTCCATTTGCTATAGCTTATTTGGATGACATTCTAATTTTTTCCGAAACGGAATCGGAACATATAGACCATGTACGAGCTGTTCTAAGCAGACTCTCTAAATACGGACTTAACATAAATATATCCAAAAGTGTTTTTAAACAAGACAGCGTATCATTTTTAGGACACGAAATTTCTCTTGCTGGAATTCGACCATTACAAACTAAAGTTGAAATTATTAAGCAATATCCACGACCAAAAACTCTTTCTGAACTTCGTACATATATTGGCTTATTCAATTACTTTCGACGTTTTTGTCGCAATGCTGCAACTATCCTTGCACCCTTAACAGATTTGTTGCGTGGAGCTAAAAAGAAAGATTCAACTCCTATCGATTGGTCTGAAAATGCAATAAATTCTTTTGAAGCTTCAAGAAAGGCATTAACGGATGCAACTCTTGCATTTCCTAGCCATGACGGTCAATTAGCACTTCATTCTGATGCTAGTGATTTTGCTATTGGTGCTACACTAAGCTTAGAAACAGAGGAGGGTCTCAAACCACTCTCATTTTTTTCCAAACGTCTAAATGAAACACAATTAAAGTATTCTACCTTTGACAGAGAATTGTTAGCAATTTATGAGTCCGTTAAGCATTTTAGACACTTTTTGGAAGCCCGTCAATGTACAATCTTTACCGATCACAAGCCAATTGTTTTTGCCTTTAAAAAAAGAACAGATAATTACACTAACAGACAAAGTCGGTGGTTATCTTTTATATCTGAATTCACCACTGATATGGTATTTTTAAAAGGAAACCAAAATGATGCAGCCGATGCACTTTCCCGAATTAACGTAATACAAATGCCTACTCCATTAGATTACGATAAATTAAGTATGGAGCAAAAAGAGGATTCAGAACTTAGAGAAATTATGCAAAGCGGTCAATCCAGCTTAGAACTCAAATTAATTACCCTTCCAAATTCCACAACAGAAATTTATTGTGACATTTCTAGTGGCAAAGCACGTCCATATTTAACTCCAACTTTTAGAAAACAGGCATTTTGGAATTTACATGCACTTGCTCATCCTGGAACTAAAGGTAGTGTGAATTTATTGCGACAACGATTTATCTGGCCTTCCCTAGCTAAAGATTGTCGAACTTGGGCACGTGAGTGTTTGGATTGTCAGCGCTCCAAAATTGTTAGACACACAAAAACAGAGTTAGGAAAATTTGATCTTCCAACAGATAGATTTGCACACATACATTTAGATTTAATTGGACCTTTACCGGAATCAAATGGTAAAAGGTATTGTTTAACCGTAATTGATAGAGCAACGCGTTGGCCAGAGGCATACCCACTTAGTGACATCACAGCAGAATCAGTGGCACGTGCACTACTTTCCGAATGGATTGCAAGATTTGGATGTCCTGAGAAAATTACCACGGACCAAGGACGCCAGTTCGAATCTGAACTTTTCCAGCAGTTAGCCAGATTGTTAGGTGCTAGAAAGTACCGATCGTCTCCGTACCACCCTCAGAGTAATGGGATTATCGAGAATTGGCACAGACCTCTAAAATGTGCACTAAAAGCCAGACGAACTGAAAAATGGACTGAAATACTTCCAACAGTGTTATTAGGGTTTCGTGCTGCACTAAAAACCGATATAAATGTTTCGCCAGCTGAACTTGTTTTTGGGTCTACTCTCAGACTACCAGGTGATTTCTTCGATGACAAATCCACCATTAAAAGTCCTGAAGAATTAGTGCAGCGATTAAGAAATACCTTCAACGAATTCAAACCACAACCAACTAAGTCCCATAACAGCACAAAAACATTTGTGTCTCAGCAGTTTAAAACATGTACGCATGTATTTGTGCGTCAAGAAGGTATTCGGCAAGCTTTACAACCGCCGTATGATGGACCTTTTGAAGTTGTTGAGCGCAACGATAAACTTTTTAAAGTGGCCATAAAAGGCAAAATAGTAAATATATCGCTGGACAGACTGAAGCCAGCCTTTTTGGTGAATGATTCACTATCTTCTACTCCTGAAACAACCTCAACCCTGGAAACAACTGCTTCGACTCCCGGGACTGCCTCGAATTCTGGAAAAACAAAACCACCTCACGTCACACGATCCGGCAGAACTGTCAGATTTCCAGAACGTTTGGTGGAAAATTAAGTGTATCGTTTGCACTAGGAAGGGGGTACTGAGGTGCCTCTTCGATCCAGAACATTTACAAACTGTCAACAGATGGCGCCACATGCGCATCTCACAAGGACTCCAGGCAAGCTGTAATAGACTGTTGGTTCGGTGAGTCAGTTACTGGACTGCCGCCGCTTATGTAGCACGCAAGAAAAATCACCTTGTTCCGAGAGACAAAACGTGTCTCAAGATATTTAGAAATGTATTCTACTTCTTTATAAGTTTAATTAAATTTATGTTTGTTTAAGTACGTGCTATTAATATTTATCCATATACACCGTGGTTTTGTTAAAAACATCGACTAAATGATAGATTAATTAAGATTGAGCAGCCGTGATATCCCATAACCACATGGTTGCTTCAGCTTGCTTAACATTCAGCTTGGAATAAGACATCCTGTATTTTTAATTAAATAAGCAGATTATTAAACCAGGTTTCTTAGACAAAAGCTATACATCTAGATGACCACCATTGTCTCCCTTATTTGGTAAAAACAATTTTAAGGCAAGAATAATAAATCATTATAAAATAAAATGAATAAAATTTAAATGATTTAAAGGCAACAAATATATTTTACAGCAGAAAAATAGTCCTTTATTTGATTAACAATTTTTTTCCAGGCAAATTTATTGCTTTTTTCAGGGGTGATTACAAGGTTATAGAAAACAGAACATTTGTGACAGTCAAAATAGGAAGAAAAAATTTCTACTTGCTAAGAAAAATGAAAAAATTAAACTTAAGTTAATTGATTAAAAATATATACATAGAAAAGAAAACCAACTGCAATTTTCCTGATTTTTTTACTTTTCTTGGGTTTTCAATTTCCTACATTCTTCTTAATTCTTAATAAAAATTTCAATTCTCATTTAGTTTTTGTCATTCATCTGTTTTTTCAATTTCTGATATCCCAACTGCTTTTATCTCTAAAAAATATTAAATTCATTTACATAACATTTTACATCATATATATTCATTCATTTTTAAGAACAAATTACATTTAAAACTAAATTGATTGATGAATTGCTAAAAAGGCATTTATTTCTTACATGAAAATTGCTATAATGAGCAAATTATATGCTTTTTTGATTTCTTTCACATGAAAATTGTTTAGATTTTGTATTTAAATTATCCTGCAAATTCTCTAATATTAAGCACCACTTTTGCAGAAAAGTAATATATCCATCCTATTTGGATAAATCCATTGGTGGTTAGAGAGATAATTATTATTATTTTTTGTATAGATTATTTAAGAATAATATTTATCAACCAGGGCTGTCTACTAACTTACCTGCCCAAAAACACCCACATGAAAAAAACTGCATAAAAGTGAGCTTTATTGGGATTTTTGGTTTCATGTGTTTATTTGCTGCACAGTTCCTTTTTAATTACTGCTTATTTTTTATGATTTTGTTATACATGTGAGATAAAAATTTAATTAAATTTAGGTTTTCAGACATCTTTGTATAAAAAGAAAAAAAAAATGATCTGAAAGAACTGCAAAATACAAGCCTCACCAAATTAAAATTATCCAAAAAGCTTGTATTTTTAATTTTTTTAACTATAGGAAAAATGACTATCATATATTATTCATTATATTATATATATTACATATTATTCATTAAGGTCCATATAATTGCCGAAACGTCAGTGAAGGCTTACTTTGGAGACACGAAATTTTTTTAAGTCTGTCTGGATGTCTGTCAGTTTGTCAGTCTGTCTGTTCCGCGATAACTAATGCAAAAAACACCCGATTGGCTTGAAATTAAGTGGGTATGTTAGTGAGGCACTGGGATTAAGCTGTATAGTTTTTTGTAAGATTTGATTCATTCGTTCGAAAAATATAGAATATTTTATTTTGCGCAATAATGCTTTTCTATGTCAAATCCAATGATTTTTAATTTCTTTTTTCTTGAGAGAAAATGTCACATTTCATTAATGGAATTCAATGATAAATGGATACTGAAATTTGCCGTTTAATTTGTCCGTATTGTTTTGAAATTTTGTCTACAAATTTGTCAGATTTTTTGAATTATTACTGTAAATTTTGGAATTTTTTTATATATGTGTTCCAATAATATAAACTAATTTGTTTTAGAGATTTACTTATTTCAAATGTATTTATTTCATTTTCTTTATTTTCTCTTAATGGTTGCTAAGCAACCATTCATCATAATCCTTAATTTTATAATGTTATAAATTTGAATGAAGTCAACGTCAAAACTGATGAATTAATGTGTATCTTTGTGTATAACTATAACATAGACCAGAAAAGAACATAGGCTATGTTTTATTAATTTTATTAACATATTTTCCTTAATAATTCAAAATTTCTTCTTTTTCATGCAGAATCAATAGCGATTTTTTAGATAAAATTTAACCAATTTCTTTTATCGTTGCCAAAAAAAAAAAAAAATCAAAATATGAATTAATTTTTCAACGGCAATAAGTTTCAAATGAGCAATTTCCATTCGAAAAATTAAACTAAGAAAAAATAAATATGACGTCAGAATAAAAATAAAAATAAATGTAGAATTTTGTTAAATATTAAACACGGAAATTTGTTTCGTTAATAAGAATTTTTCTGACAAAAATAGGGGCATTATTAGAAGTAAAAAAAAAAAACAAATTATATTTTTAACAATTATTTCACCTGATAAAATTTGACGTCATAATTGAAATAAAACAGGTATTTTATAGTAGTCGTAAAAAATATTAGAAACATGGATATCAATAACTCATGAATAATGACGTCATGGCCAAAACTTCAGTGAAGGTTTATTTTGGCGACACAAAATTTATTGTTTTCCGCCTGTCAGTCTGTCTGACCGCGATAACTGCCACAAAATGCAATCAAAACATATTTTTTTCGGAAACAAAATTGTAAAACCCTAGATTACTGAGTTTACACTTTCAAAAGTTCCTGATACATCAGATTAAGTGTTTGCGGTGGGCAGGTATGTAGAAGTATGAGTATAATGAAAAATGCTTATTAAAACTGTTACTTATCCTTATAAATAAAAATGTATAAAGAAATACAAGATATACGATAACCATTAGCAAATTGATAGAAAGTTACAAATTTAAGTTTAATGAGATTACGGGGGGTTCAGGGGGGCGGAGCCCCCCTGAAGAAATCTACAATGTTATAATAAAAAAAACAAAAATAATAGATCATGAAAATCTCAAAATATCCTAACATAACTAAATCTTTAATTTAACACTTTTGATGGCTGAAAACTTTTTATTCTTATTTTATTCTTATAAATAATTACGTAATTTGAAAATTTTAAATTAGAGTTTGCAGGAAGTTGAATATTACCCAAAGTGTGTTTAAAAAAATGATGTGCAAAGCTGACGTTGAGGCTCCTGATCTGCAGATTTACTAGTTTATTAAAATATATATATATATATATATAACAATTGCTTAAAAGTACATTTATAATGTATTATGTATTTTTCCAGTTGACTGCATTTAATATTCCAATTTAACATATATGCAAAGTCTAAAATAAGTTCTAAACCAATAATTTTAATAATGCAAGTATGTTTTGGACAGCCATCAACTACACCTCTCAGACATTTAGCTGAATCTTGCAATAACATTTCTATTAACAATATTTCATTTATGTAACTGTTATAGTCTAAGAGACACTGAAAAGCTACCTACATGTATTTGACCAGACCTGAGCTGAGCTTTTGTATATTGAGGCCCCTATACCTACTATACATGAGATGGGGAGTCACTAAGCCCAAAGTGGTGGACGCGGCTACTGCGCAGGTAACACAGGTATCAATCTTTGGCAAATTTTAAATCCATTTGACCACGTCTGCCGTTTTGAAATTTTAAAATGATATGATGGAATTAGAACACAATTCCATCGGGTTTAATTATCTAGCAGAGTCACGTCAAAACAGTGTTTGCGTTTAAAGCTGATTTTGTAACCCCATAAGTAATTAAATTTATTTTCAATTATTTAATTCTAACAAAATGTCCAAATGAATATATAATTAAATGTTTAGTCAAAGATAAACTTAAATCAAATGAAATAATGACATGCAAAATTAAAACTTAACAATTAACATTTATTAGTTTGTAAAATAAAAATAAACATAAAAATATAAAAACATAAATTCAAACAAAATAATATATGGCATCTCTAATCAAATCATATCTAAAACAAAAATGTATTTCTTTCTATTAATTCTATGTACTGAATATTTAAATATGTATATTGTAAAACTAAAACATATCAAGACAAACAATAGACAAAAATTGAACTTATCTGTGAGAAAATAAATATAAATATTTAAAACACTTCGCAAGTCCTTTAATAATAAACATCATTCCTATCAAGTGCACCGGAGCTTGCAAGGTCAGAGGGGGAAAAGATTTCAGTTAAGAAATGTTTGAAGACATGCATCCATCAATCGAGTCCCAAAAAGTCTATGATCAAAACCAAGGAAAAACAATGGCAACTCCATACAGACAACAGTAGACCCTCACTTAAAGATGAAAATAAGCACTCGCCAGTCGCCACTCGGCGACTAAATGTGAAAAACTGGCGACTAAAAATGTGGAAAGTACCGGCCAAATGCAGGATTCTCCAAAAGGTGGTTTGTGAAAAGAATTGCGGAAAAAAAACGGCCGCGAATTTTGACAAGATCGCGGAAAAACATGAATTTCGTGTAAGTATCGCGAAAAGACATCGTCTAAGGATCGCAAAAAGAATGCAAATATCGTCGAAGAATCGCGAAAAACAGTAAATATCTTTATAAAATTGGGAAAAAAAAACCCCTGTGTATTTTGTCAAAAAATTAACGAAAACGAACGCGGTTTTTGTCAAAAAACTTGAAAACAAACAGGTAAAACGTGAATTTAATTAAAGAAACATGCAAAAAAAAAGTGAATACCGTCAAAAAATCGCGTTAACAAATGCAAGTACTGTCAAAAAATCGCGTTAACAAACGCGAGTACCGCCAAAAAATCAGGTTAACAAATGCGAATACCATCAAAAAATCGCGTTAACAAACGCGAGTACTGCCAAAAAATCACGTTAACAAATGCGAATACCGTCAAAAAATCGCGTTAACAAGCGCGAGTAACGGCAAAAAATCGTGATTTTCGTCAAAAAACGTAAATACGAATGCAAAAAATGCAAATTTTATTAAAAAAAAAGCAAATACTGTCAAAAAATCACGCTAACACTCGAATACCGCCAAAAATCGCGCTAACGAATGCGAATTGCCGGCAAAAAATCACGATAACGAATGCAAATACCGTCAAAAAATCACATTAACAAATGCAAATACCGTCAAAAAATTGCATTTACAAACTCGAATATCGGCAAAAAATCGCGATACCAAGCGCGATTTTCGTCAAAAAACGTAAAAACGAACGCAAAAAACGCGAATTTTATCAAAAAAACCCCCACAAAAAGCAAATACCGTCAAGAAATCGCGATAACAAACTAATGCCGTCAAAAAATCGCGATAATGAATGCGAATTACCGGCAAAAAATCACGATAACGAACGCGAATGCCGTCTAAAAAGTCGCGATAACGATCACCAATACCGTCAAAAAATCATGATAACGAACACGATTTTTGTTAAAAAGTTTCAAAAACGAACGCGATTTTCATTAAAGTCACGAAAACGAACGCAAATTTTATCAAGAGATCGCAAAAAAGAAAACAACGCACATTATGTTAAAAGATTGTGAAAAAAACATATAATGTTAATTTCATGAGAGCCTCCCCCCCTTTTATTTTTTAGAAAATTTGCTATGAATTTTTTTTTCTTTTTTAAAATCAAACCTGCTAGTTGGTGGAAATTTTTTTTTTTTTTTTTGGGGGGGGGGGGTTACATCTTAATTCTAGATAAATAATTACAAAAAAGAGGGTTGGGGTTTATTTATGTTGTTAACTACGCAAGTACCTAAGCATAGTTGGACTTCTGTAGTGTAGCTAACTACATATGCATATTACGTATAACTTTGCTGTTAATTTAAAATAGATTTGAAATTAGTATCTCAAGTTTATTCCAAACAATATAAATTAAAATATTTTTAATTAGTTCATATATTACTTATTTAGTCTATGCTCATGCTCGTATATATCTTGTAATTAATTATTCAGTAACTCAAATGTACTTACTGGCTACTAAAGAAATTATTCTCACTAGCCAATAACTGGCTACTAAAAAAAGACAACCTACCGGCCAGTGGCTACTAAGCAAAATTCCTCATTTTCATCTTTACCCTCACTCAAAAGAAATGTCAAAGTCCAATTCATTGGATCCCTTCTACCCGGACATCTCGTAACGTCGCTGACTATCTATCATCATAGGTCGATGAACTCACATTAAAAGCGGACATCTTCCTCTGGTTTCCAAGCACTTGTCAGAATGAAAATCTCATATAGCTCAATTCACTCTATCAGCTTAGACGAAATGTAAAGCAGGATAAAATATCATTACTAAATTAATGTTCCATTTCAATAAATGACTAGCTCCACTGATGGCATAGCTGGCTTCCAGAAATATAACAACAAAACACAATATTAAACAGATGAAACTGAGAGGACACAAAAACAAAAATACGAAGCTACCTTTCGCCGGCGAGACTAAAGTATATATACTCCTCAAACGGATTAAACATAAAGTTTCTCCCCGCCGTGAGACACACCCACCAATCACTGAAGAATGAATGATTCATGAGATCGTTACGCCAGATCGCGTAAGCGATTACGTCATCGATTCTCATCGCTACGCCTCCTCATGGCAATATGGAAAACTATGTCAAAGGCTGATGTTTACGTTTGAACAGGTGTATGAAAAACAAGTCTGCCGGGAAATATAAATTAACATAGAACTAAAGTTTTACTATACAGTTTATGGTCAACAATTAACTGAAAATAAGACTTCTATTATAAAAGGTAAGTGTACTTTAAATTATATTGAATTGCAAATAAAAATGACTATTAGTATTTATGTGTTATAATTTAAATCTTATATGAAAAAATGTGTAATGATTAATGTCGAGATGGAATGGCCTGACACTCATACTAAAGGACATTTCTTACAGTAAATGTCAGTCAAAAAGATTGTTTTACAGTGGCAAGAACCAAGGGTCTATTTCTATCATAAAATATATTATTAGTATTATCCGAAAACAACAATGGCAGACCATTATCGCGCGGTTAACATTATGGCAGACAGTTTTGAAAATGCTGAAAAAAATAAAATTTTGAAAGTAATTGACCAGATCGGCCATTAATATATTTTGTTTATTAGGGTCTTAAAAACTTGTATTGATCATGGCAGACGTCTTCATTGAGAACCCACCTCAACACACAACCAAATCTTATCTATTACTCGGCCAGATATATGCATAGACTGTCTATAGTTATCTTTCTTTTCCCCCCAATGGATTACTATTGTACTCATTCTAGCCTATAGTATTCTCTTTTATAGTTACTAGCATTCAAATAACTCAGGTTTTATACCCGAGAGGGCATGTTATGTCCCCACATTAATGGTTTTTGTCAGTTGTTTTCAGTATATTTGTGAACCTTCATATAGATGCCTTGTATTTCGTGAATTTAATAAATTACATACTGCCTTTTATCCTATCGTAAAACCCTCAGCGCTATTGCGCATGCGCCAAGTCTGGTTTATTTTATTGAAATAGAGGTGAATAGTTTGTTTAGCTACATTTTTTTCAAGAATCCATTTTTGGGGAATATTATCAATTTATGCAAAAACGTTTTCGTAGTTAATATTTATAAAAAACTAAAAATTTATAAAATAAATTTTTTTTTCTCGTTTTAAATCTTTTCTTTTGGCATCTTTAACTTTAAACCACTTTTCTGGAGTAATTGACGCAAAGTTTCTTTATTTCAAAACAGGAAACAATTTATTCAAAGACGGAATTGTTTTCTATATGACTGAAAAAAAAAAAAAAAATCATGTACAGTTTGTCTAATAACGCTGCAATCGAAATGCTATAGATGTTTTTTTCAATGACATTCTTTTTAACTCTTTTTTTTTTTTTTTTTTTTTTTTTTTTTTTTTTTAGCGATGAACAAAAACCAGTATTACGCGCATTTCTTGTTTCTTCATGAGTTTTTTAATAGTACTACTAGAATCACCGGCAATTTGACTGGTTCGTTTTATAGAATTAGCTATCGGAACAATTAATTTTTCTTTTTCTGTCTCTTGATCACAGAAATGAATGACATATAAAATTGTCGTACTGCTTCTCCTGAAAAGTTTATTTCTACTCGAATTTAGCCTTTAGAACACTAAATATAGAAGTTTTAATTTGAATTAAAACGTGATATTATTACCGTAATTTCCGGCGTATAATCCGCAGATCAAACAATTATTTTTGAACCTAGAAATCTTATTTAATTAGATAAGATAAATTATTTTTGGACCTAGATTATTTACGGCGATCTATTAACTTGCACTTTATTTTTAAAAATTTCTGGGGCGAAACATGATTGTTTGATCTGCAGAATCTACGCCGGAAATTACGGTAATAGGATTTTAAACTTTGATCGGAAGTAGAAAATAACAGAAGTAAGAGCCAATATTAATGACAGCGCAGACGAGAAAATGCCCATCTTAGCCTTGCACCCCTTTTTAGAATAGAATCTGCCAAAATGATAAGTGAGATTCAAATGAATGAAAAGAAATAAATAATTTGTAATGCATGCATGATTCATTTTTTTAAATTTTGTCTTAAATGAATAAAAATAATAAAGTAGAATCAATATTTGAATGATTATTTGTTATCTACAATATAGCTTAATATTTGAGATTGTTTCGAAATATATTTACTTTTTTATCATCAAACATATAAAACTTAGTACATAATTTACAAAATTAAATATTATTTTTTATAAATACAATGATAAACATTACATAAATCATATTGATGTAATACAGGGAACTTAAAATATATACATCTGACCGGGTATTAGGTAAGATTTGGTTTTCTGCTGAAGTGTGTACTCAATGAAGATGTCTGCTGTGATTAATACAAATTTTTAAGACCCTAATAAACAAAATATATTAATGGCAGATCTGGTCAATTACTTTCAAAATTTTATTTTTTTCAGCACTTTCAAAACAGTTTGCCACAATGTTAACCGCGTGATAATGGTCTGCCATTGTTGTTTTCAGATAATACTAATAATATATTTTTAAATTTCAAAATGGCAGATGTGATCAAATGGATTTAAAATTTGCCAAAAATCGATACCTGTGCAGTAGCCGCGTCCATTACTTTGGGCTTAGTGACTCCCCATCTCATGTATAGTAGGTATAGGAGCCTCAATGTACAAAAACTCAGGTCTGGTCAAACACATGTAGGTAGCTTTTCACTGGCTCTTAGACTATTACTTTGAAAACAATCTTGTAGTGCTTAAAAAACAATTCAAAAGAGTCATGATTGGTAATACATCTAATGGATCGGTAGATAATGAAACTATAGATAAGGAAACTATTACATCTACACATAAACAAGGCGTTAATATACAGCAAGCATTATATGTAGAAGAAGCAAATTTACTTTTGGTTCTTGAAATCTTTTTCTTTATACAAATTGTAAGCTTATGCAGATCAGCAACTTTTGTCAGCAGAAGATTGGGCTACCACTGCTTCATCTAGTATGTGAGTGATGAAATTTTTAGAATGATACACATAAACAGAAAAACCTACTGTCCCATTCCATTCCACTCTCCCCTAACAATTTTTTCCTATTTTTCACTGAAGGACAGAAATAAATATCAGTTAATAAGAGCTTTGAATAGCATTTATTCAATAAAAAACAAATAATTTACCATAATGAAAATTGCCAACATCTGGATCCCAGAAATAAACGACGTTCTTCTTCGACATTATTTCAGAAATAACTTAGAACAGATGTTTAACTTTACTAAATTGTTTAACTAAAATTTGATTTTAATTTTCTCGTATTAGGAAACACGTTTCCATTTAACGTACTTATTTCAATTATCATTAATAAAGAATAAAATTGACAAAATATTTGATAATTATAAAGCACAAAATAAAGTACAAATCAACAATAACAATCAGATTTCAGATTGGTTGACTGATTGACAAAAAAAATGGATCAATGTTTTGCACAACCGGCTTGGATTCAGGAAAAAAATACGAAGCGCGCGCGCTCAGGAGTCAGGGATATGGAGTGGCTTCTTATTGCGCCTGTTCAGTGTACCGAACCAAGCGCACAGTACTCGGTTCTGTGCGCTCAGGGACAGGTTAAGAACAGGTCATGGATTTGATTGGACGGTGCTAATGTAAAGATCATTTGTTACCATCAAAGGTGAACATAATGGCCAAATGGAATAAGCTGTGTTTGTGTTATGGGGTTTTTAATTATTCCTATAGGTTGCTTTATATTAATAAATAAGACATTTTTATTAAAGATAAATCTTTTTATTAATAATACAAGAGCACATGTATTTCTATTATAATAATGAAATATTTAAATACCAGAAAATAGGATATTTTAAGAAGAAAGTTTTACATTTGAACCCATTTTAATATTCTAAGAATCGTTCCAAAGTGATTTATATATACATATTAAGCAAATGAATAAAAAAAAAAAATATAAATAAATAAATAAATAAAGGTACTGTGCGAAAATATCCGTATACGCGTAAAATAATTTCTTGATTTTTTTTTCATTCATTCATTCTTTTTTTTAACCCATTCGTGCCCACCACCTTTTGCGCAAATTTTATTCGGTTGGTACCACTATTTTTAAAAGAATGAAGTTTTGCTCATTAATTACGAAAATGTTTCAATTAAATAAAATAAAGTTTGCTGTTCTTTTTCGCCGGTGTCAAAAACAGTGCTACATGCACCTTTTGAAGTGTCCCTAAAAAGGAACGCTAGGCACTAATGGGTTAAGTACTTTAGAAGTAAGTTTAAGATGCAAATCATATTTTATAGTGTTAAAATGCACAATAAAAATATTATAAAAAGCAAAATGTAATAGATATACATTTTTTAAACTAAAAAAACTAAAAATATCTGCACCTATATTTTTTAAAGAGCTATCTCTTTTAAAAATATTAGTCTTGCAAGGAATAAAGTATGATATGTTTTTCATTTTTTCTTTTCTTTTCTTCTTCATCTAACTTTAGAAGTAAGTTTAAGATGCAAATCATATTTTATAGTGTTAAAATACACAATAAAAATATTATAAAAAGCAAAATGTAATAGATGTATATTTTTTAACTAAAAATATTAGTTTTGTAAGGAATAAAGTATGATTAGAATGTTTATAAATTTTCTCCTGATAATATTATATAAGTACATAATATTATATAAGTACATTGCTTATATTACGAGTTATATTAACATGAATTTGAGTGCCATTTGTTTCTCCTATCTTATGATGCATTTTAGTCTGTTATCCACACGGTATTAAAATGCGCAATTATTAAATAAGAAATATATATACTAAAACCTTCTCTGAAAATTTTTCTAACAGTGCAAATTCCATTGAAATACATTCAATATACTAGATTAAAAATAAATCTTATAATACGTTGATATCACAATCTTGGTTGATTACAGAATTTTATTTATCGCGAAAAATATAAAGCAACTAATAAATCAGTTTTAAATTTAAAAAGAAATTGTTAAAAAGTTAAAATTTTTAGATCCCCAATTGAATTTTTAAATTGTATCAATCAACCTACCAACCAAAGCACAACCAATAAAACAGAAGCACGAAATGCACAATCACGTGATCAAATCACCCACATAAATTTTTTGAGTAGCGCGCGCGATTTTTGACTAAGGTTGGTGGTCATATTTTAAGTGCTGATCGGGCTTAATTAGATAAAATAGGTCACGTGATTCTTTTCTGAAATAGTTTAGGTTTTATTTGAGTGACTACAGGTATGTATTTCTGTTACGATAATCATGTTTTGGAACGATAAAGGTATATAGTATGTGTATTTACCTATTTTGAACCATAAAAATGATGCAGTAATTGAATAACTTTAAAATTCCCTTCTTCGATAACGCCTACTCCATGCAGAATCTTCTGAGCGCGCGCGCACAAAAATGGTGTCATTTGAACACGCCCTACGTTGGCTCTGTTTAGCGAAAGGAGATCGACCAATCAGAAGCCTGAATCTTTGCAACAAGGAAAACAGTGCTGAAAAGTCAGTCTTTGGACATAAGGAAAGAGCATGTTTACAAACAAACACTTCTGTCAACCAATCTACCGCTATATTTTTGCCATAGCGATCATTGTAGAAATCATCTTGACGACGTCGCCCAATCATAGCAAGCAGACAACCATGATAAAATTTGTAGACCAATCAGATTGGCTGAATTCATATGTAGAGTCCGTGCTATAACGAAGCACGGGCGAAAACAGCTTGCACACACTAATAAGAGCCCACAGTGACGTCAGCTGCCCTTTCCTTATAACCGATCGTGCTCATATAAGCGCAACCAATCAGAAAAGAGTATTTTGCCAAATAATGGCGGTGAAGAAATTTAGCATTAAAAATGAAATTGTCATATTACCATGGAGATAGAATAGTAGAAGGAGAACAGAGAAGATAGGCTTTTCCCAACAGAACTTAGCCCCAAAGTATTGCCCGGTGCATGGCGTGGCGCTAGTAATGATGGACTGACTTTCGATCAAATGACCTGTTTGACTACACTGTAAAAAAAATTCAAGAGGTTACTAAAAATTCTTTAGTAAATTTGTATTCCACAGAATTTTTTAGTAACAATTACAAACTTTTTTTTTGCAAGTGAAACAAGCATTTCTTTTGTAAACTGAACAAAAGAATTCTTTGTATAACTAACTTAAAAATTTTTAGTATGAGCCACCAAGCAAATTTTAGTAATAGCTCCAAAATTATTTTTAATAACCATTACATGCGCCCGAAGGGCAGGAGGTTCCTTCGAGCTGCATCCAGACTTCCGAAGCGGAAGATTTTCGGCAAAACTGCAATAGATGGCAGCACCAAACATTGCTAACTGATCCGACAGGAATTTCATAATCATTTATTTACGAGTACTTACGCTACATACATTCGGGGCGTATTTGCTGTGTCCAGTATCGAACCCGGGACCTTTCAGCCTGGAGTCCGTTACTATAACCACTATGCTATCAAGGCCACACCAAGTGAGTTTTAGTAATAGCTATTAAAAATATAAAACTATTAACTCTATTCATTGCTAACTTTTTTCTAGTAATTCTTACAGATTTTCTAGTAACCGACTAAGATTACTAAAAATATTTTAGTAATTACGAGGATCACTAAAGTTTTTTTTAGTAGATCGACCCTTTTTTTTAGTGTAGTCTCTTGACTAATCTGCTAGCGGGACGTAGGGGGCGTCGGATTTCATCTTCTCCCAAACCGCCGGAAATGCCAGCCAAACTCGGAAAGACTCTAGGGGCAAAAGTGGAAGCACCGTCTTTGTTCTCCTTCTACTATTTCTATCTTCATGCATATTACATAGTTATTTTTATTTCGAACTGCTCTTTTTGCGTCAAACAGAATCTATTTTTCGGGAGTAGTGTTGATACCTTGGATCCAAGTCGCCAAGCCTTGGCAAAGTACATATAAGGTTGCCAGAATGACATGTGAGATGTTGGCGTTTGTGCCATTGTGTTCAGCCAATTGTGATTTTTAAATAGGAGGCTCTTTTCAGCAACCCTAAGAAACAGGAGCCAGGATCGGGTCATGACGTTTTATTCGTTAACTTATGAGTATTAGTTATTACATTAACGAACAATTCTCCAAAATTATGCAAATTGGTACTTTATCCCATATTTTTTTCCCTTATTCAAGGATTATTATTATTATAGATTTTTAACGATAAATAATTTTAAAAGAGGTTAACCGTAATCAAGGACTATCTGAGAATAATAAAGGGCGATGGCGGATTAAGAAATAGAAAAATCTGTTTAAAGCATATTCATGACTTTTAATATAATTTACTGATTCTATTTTATGATAAATCACTCTTTAGTGAACAATAAATTTCTGAAGGTATCAAGCTATCACTCAGTATTAATTTACGGATTATACTCTGGAAACCTATTAATTGGTGTTTACATCTGTACTCCACCTTTGCTGTTTATTATATTTAATCTTTCCCCATTGTCATTATGATATGTATTCCTTCAGAATAAAAGGGCAGTACAGAAAGCCTAGCTATATAAAATAGGAAGAGCATCGTCTTCGCGGTGCGATATAATAGAGATCTGCACTAGCCGGGCCTCTGCCCGACCCGGCTCGCGGGCCAATTTTCATTAACAGCTTTGGGGCCGGGTAGGGCTAGGGCTTTACTTTTTTCTGAAGACTCGGGGTGGGCGGGGCTCAGGTCTTACTTTTATAATGAAAGATCGGTCCGGGCCGAAATGATTTTTTCCGTACGAAGCCAGAATTGATTTCATTTTTCCTGTTCTTCAAGGACAAAAATATCCAGTCCCTATTCAATCAGCCCGTATGAAAATCATTTTCTGGACATTGCCAAGTCTGTTCAAAAATCAATAAAATTTGACTTGGTCCAAAAATTTTTGCAAAAAAGGCTTATACTTTGAAATCGCCATTATTTGACAACTAAACATTAAAATTTATTCTTTTTAAAGAATTGTAGATTTCTAGGCTTATTAAAATAGAGTTAAACGCATGAAAAAAGAACCTGCCTATGACGGAATCTTCTTTTAAACAGAAAACTAGAAATTTCTTTTAAGCGGTTCCTCCATGCAAAATGAATAAAATAATACGCGAGAAAATATGTATATTATGCATTTACATCTGTTAAGAAGGAAACTTGTCTATAACGTATTTTTTCTTTCCAATGCGATTCCGTCTTAAAAGATTTTCCTTTTAAAATATATGTTTTTTTTATGTCTACATTACATGGAATATGGATTAATAACATTAATGATAGCTGAAATATTTACATACAACAAACAGAGGCTCATTAAAAACATAAATATCGCAGATTCCGGGTGAACACCTACATCATCATTTTGGTATCATTACTTTTGAAATCGGTTCGGTAGTTCCGGAGATTAGCCCCTACAAACAAAGAAACAAACGAGATTTTCTTCTTTATAATATAGGTGTAGACGGCATAAAATATAGACTACACTATTAAAAAATCTGCTGCATTTTGCTGCAACGCACTCCCCTGCTTGTATAGAAAACGGTTACTTGGCCGTGAAATGGAGCTTTCTCATTGGTTGGAATAGAGATATTATATACAAGCAGTGAACTGCGTTGCAGCAAAATGCAGCAGATTTTTAACAGTGTATGCTGTTAAAAATTTGAAATTTTTGCTGCATCGTCACTCCTCCGCTTTTATAGAAAACGATTATTTCACTGCATTATGGAGCATTCTCATTCGTCAAAATAGAGATATTCTATAAAGCGGTAGAGTGACGATGCAGCAAAAGTTTCAAATTTGTAACAGTGTATGTTTGATTCCGGGCGAACACCATCATTTTGGTATAATTACTTTTGAAATCAGTTCAGTAATTCTGGAAATTGGCCCCTACAAACAAACAAAATTTCCTCTTTATAATCTAGGTATAGACGACATAAAATATACTATTATTTTTAACACAATCAAACTGATTGGTAAAGTTATCATACGAATTGATTATTTCCAGCTGTGTTAAAAATTATTGATTGTGTTAAAAATAATAGTATATCTACGTATCCATCGTTATATGGAGTTCCATTACCTGCGGTTTATTCTGCGAGCTGTTTCAAATGACAGACCAGATGTTACGACCAATAAGGTTATCTGAGCGAGAAATCCCAGCCGGCTATCGCCCAGATAGCTTAACAGGTAAAGCATTGCCTTGTAAGCCAAGTATCCGGGTTCGATCCCCGGCCTGGGCAATTTTTCGCTCAGCTGGAAAATAATCAATTCGTATGACATAAAATATAGTCTATGATTGATTCCGGGCAAACACCATCATTTTGGTACAATTACGTTTGAAATCGAATCCGGTAGTTCCGAAGTGGTGGTATACACATAAGATATAGTATATGTTTCGTTCCGGGTGAACACCATCATTTTGGAACCATTACTTTTGAAATCGGTTCTGTAGTTTCGGAAATTAGCGCGAACAAACGAACAAACTTTACCTCTTTATAATATAGGTATAGATAATACAGTAGTCTCCCACTTTACCCGCCTAAATAGGACCGAGGGCTAGCCGGTTAAGAGAAAATCCGGTTAAATGGGAGAACTAAAATAATTTAAATAAGTAAGTGATATTTAATTAATTAAATGCGTACGGTGTATTTACCTTTTTAATTTGTGTATTAGAAAGAAAAATAACAGATTTTCTATGTTTTGTAAAATGAATATTAGTTGTAATTAACTGAAATGAAAGAAAAAATATCACTTAATAATAAATAATGAAAAATATTTAATATAAATTAAATCCTGAAAATCGTGTCACATACATTTATAAGAAGTTGAAATTATTCTACCTTGTGTAAATTTGAGTTAATCAACCATAAAGAAATCAGTGACCTTCTTCTGCTGAATACAAAATGCCCGGCAATTTGCTTCATAATCTTACCATCTATGTAACAACATAAATTAAATAGAGGAAGCAGTTGGCTGCTGTGAGCATAGCATCCCACTCTAACTCTTTTACCACTGTCACAAAGATCATGAACGGTTATTATCCAATTTCGAGATCTTTGTCAAACTCAATCCACTCTTCTGCATTATCTACAAAAAATGTGTTTGCATACCCCAAGGTTTTTAAATGCTTGTACAAAACAGTTTGAAAATAGATTAGAATCGCATGAAGATTCTTCAGTTTCTCTCAAGTCCACCAGAGTTTTTTCGAATTCAGATTGTCAACCTAGCGGATTGACCCTCATATCGTAATCGTCTTCTCAGGGTTAGCTTCTTTTAGAGGTATTTCTTCAAATTCACTCGCTCCATCGAATGATGTAATCCAGTAGCGGCTCGTCAGGGAGTGCTGCATTCAGTTTTTCACACCACTAAAATTTAACAGAATCTTTCATATTATTTATTCGACAAATTTTTTTTGATTAAATAAAACTGAAATAACCATACAATTTTAGTGGTGTAAATAAATTGATGCAGCACCCCCTGATCAGCCGCTACCGATGTAATCCTGTCATTCCTGTTTCCTCTGCTGGGAAGATAAAAGATATTCATTTAGAACTGAAATTCTTTTTTCTGAATTTTGCAAATGTTGAAAAAAGAAGTCAACCGGTTAAGAAAAAACTACTATAAACTTTTTTTTTGTGTATTATTTTTAATCTAAAACAGTTCAAGTGTACATTGTTGATATGATATTTCTAGAGCTCATCAGTGTGACGTCACAGACAACTCAACCCCGCATTTCCATGCCAACTGGGTCAAAACAAATCGAGAGAGTTTAGAGTGTGTTAGAGATGCACTATATACCATCAAAAAATCTTTCAGTATGAAATCCGATATCGTTCAAAGGATTCATTGAACTGGGTGAAGTTTTAGATGCGATCCGCAAGTGTTTGGGCTGAATTGTAATTTGTTTAAATCAGTTTCAAGGTTAAATGTTTAGCTTCACGATAAAACAACACATTTCATCTCTATCTTTTCTGAAGTCTGTGGTTTGTTTTGACCCAATTTCTGGAGTTGTGACGTCACCACTAATGAACTCTATTAAAAGTGAAATCTCAAAGGTTCCTACATCTAAAAGTTTTATATTTCAGTAGAAGATATTTTTTAAAACTAAATTTAGATTAAATTTTTATGGTTAGTCATATAGAATGCATAAAAGTAAAAAATTGCATGAAATCCATGTATCCCCCCCCCCCCGTTTCAATTACTAGATTATCTCGAATTTCATTTATTTGATTTTCATTGAACACATTCGTGCAAAAAAGATTTCACTATCAAGGGTGTAGTCGTAAAAATAACAGAGGATATACGCTCTAAGCAGAGGGTATACGCTCAAGGCAGAGGGTATACCCTAGAGTGTGTATACTATAGCTTTCTTGAGAAATAGAGGGTATACGGTGTTCCTTTAAACATCCTGAAGGTATACGGCGTATACCCTCGTATACACTCTACTACATCCCTGTTCCCTATGCACTAATGGAATCTACAAAAGTAGATTATTCAAAAACAGATTTTACGCTGGTTTATCATAAATATAGATATTCATTAAAAAAAAATCTGCCAAGATGTTTATATTATAAATCAATGTAAGTCGTAACTGCAGTGTTTGGAGTTGCAGTTCTGATGTTAAAATACAGTGAAGGGGGAGCAAAGATCAAGAAAAATGTAATATAAAGTTTCTTTTGTATAAAATGTTAATTTTCTAGCAATTATACATTTTAATTAGGTGATATTTTTATTTTATGTTTTAATCTAAAGATATTAGTCCATAATTTTAAAATATTCTTTGTAGACATCTTATGAGGTTTTTTTTTTAAATATATATATATATATATATACATACATATATATATATATATATATATATATATATATATATATATATATATATATATATATATATATATATATATATATATTTATTTATTTATTTATTTTTGCATTTGATATTTTAACCAGTTCTTTGTGTAATCCAAACTCCATCACATTTTTAGAAATTCAGTGTAGTGTGTATTTATAAATTAATAACAAAATATTGCATCGTTGCATAGAAAATAGAACTCCGCATGTATTTTTAATCATAACAGGCGCAATTTTAGCTATTCTTTCGGTTTATTATAAAATAGTTCTCATTTAAAATGACAACAATGTTATTGCCACGCCCACTGATGGCTTGAAGAACAATGCACTCAGCTGAAAGTTTAAAAAAAATAATTACATGGAAAATTTTATCCTATATTACATGTAATAAAATACAAAATATTCATATTTATACAGTCGATATACCAGACTTTTAAATAGATCGATTATAATGATCTTTACGATAAAAATTCGCGTGTCCTATAAAAACGAAAGTAGATGCTTTTCTTAAATAATATAGGTGCAGGAGCAAAGCTCATCGGCAGAGTTTATTGTTAAAAATATGAAAGTTAGCATCGTCCAAGACTGTGTTTAAAGTTTCCCACAAACTTTAAATTTCTTACCAGGCGTTAAAAGTTCTTAAAAATATTTTTAAATTAATTTTCAGCAGTGAAATTACGCTTGAAATTATTCTTAGTGCTGTGTTATTTCACTCAACAACTATTCAAGTTCTTACAAAATTTCTAGCAAAGTTTAAAAATTCATTTACTTACGCACCATTTAACCTATAAATAATGCATACATTTTTGAAAAAGTATGCATCAATTTCTGATTTAAAATTGAATAAAAATATGTTTAATTTATTAAAAGAAAGAAAACAAAAACTAGGATTATAAAACTTTACCAAAAGGAAATTAAAGGAGAATTCGATTATTATGTAAATAGGTGAAAGACGTACGACAGAACTAGATTATACTGATTAATTTTCTTACTTACATATAAATCCACTTCCCCCACTTTTTACTAAAAGTCTTTTTTTATAAATTTATCTCACTTATATCTCTCAGATTCGCAAGCACCGAAAAGGTACACATCCAGATCATCAATGTTTATACATACGTGGCTGTTGTATGTAAACCTTATATTATATGGCGATACACATACACAGTTTAATTATATACGAGTTACTCTGTAGAGTCATACAGATGTATCGAGATAAATTAGATTGATGACTCTGGATGTTTGTTTAAAAAGCGTTTTCTGTGATAGTAAGTCCTTTTCCAGATTAGCCAAATTCTACCATCTAATTTCGCGGGACCATTAGCTAATACTGCTGTATAGAATCCCTCAAACTAAAGTGAATCCAGTATATTAATTACATATGGATATTTGTTGCTTTAAATACCTTTCCGAGTCTTCATTGTTTTATACATTTCACATTGCTATATAATATGAAAAGCAGACAATGCTCTGCCCACTTTCTTTTGATAATTTTCTACACTGATGTTTATATTAAAAAGATGGCATATCTCAAAAGCCATGGGCAGAGTTTAGACACAAAACGTTGTGAGGGAGTGACTTAAAGTATCAAACACCTAAAAATACGTTTCAGGAGTAATAATTAAAAAATATATACATTCAGAAAGAAAAATAAGGCTAAAGTTGGAGCCAAATATATTCAACACCGTTTAAAAGAAATGAGATGGGGGATTGAAATTCACAAATAAAAATACTGACAATAATAAATGTCGAAAAGCAGTGTTGGCATTGGGAGACTTTTTTAATCCTTTCGGGACCGATTTTTTTTTTCAATATTTAGAAAGAATTACTTTTAGTTAATAGCTTTAACTCTAGCTAGCCAAATAGATTAAAACTAATATCTCCTTGTCTGCAAGATACGATTGTTGTTGTTTTGCACTCTTTTCAATTAGTATTCATTCGACAATAGGCTGAGGTAGAATTTTTGGAGATGTTTAGAAATTATTGTACAGGGTTCGCACAATTCAACCACTAAATTTTTACAGAATTTTCAATGTATTTCACTGCATGAAAATATTGCGAAAAAGGCGAATCGAGGCGATAGTTAGGAATTAAATTTCTTAAAAATTAAATATAAATTTTCTTATCATTAATAGTGGTGCCAGAGTCCTTACAAAATATAAGGAGTGTGCGAACCCTGTTGTATTAAAATAAGATTTTGCTTAAATTATAAATTTCTAACATTTTCTGCGCTTCATTACGCATGAGTCTTTCAGGAAAGCAACTTTTATATATACAGGGTGTCCGAAAAGTCTGGAAACGGCCGAATAACTCGAGAAATACATATGAGATTGAAAAACGTAAATATACGTGTTAAATATTTTTAAATAAGCTACTCTGTGATACCAAATTTGACCTTCGAAACCGACCCCCTGGGGGTCAGAGGGGGTCCAACTTTGAAATCTTAAATTACAACCCCCATTTTTTATTGCAGATTCGGATTCTACGGACAAAAATACGTAATTTTTGTATTTGATGTTTATTTCAAATCTTCGTTTATCACGGTGTAATCGAGCATATTAAATCGATACATATTCCCTCTTTTCCAACGGGATTTTCCCTAATCGAAACTGATTGGGCAGAATTTTTGACGTCAAATTCCTCGTCTTTTGTAGGAATAGCGTTTCTTGAAAATCACCCGTGGCGATTATTTCAATAGTGCTACACTGTTAAAAATTTGACCCATTTGCTGCAGCGTCACTCCACAGCTATTATAGAATATCTCTTTTGTGACCAATGAGAATGCTCCATAACACAGTAAAGTAATCGTTTTCTATAAAAGCGGTGGAGTGACGATGCAGCAAAAGGGTAAATTTTTTTACAGTGTACTTTACTGTGTTATGGAACATTCTCATTGGTCATGAAAGAGATATTCTATAAAAGCTGTGGAGTGACGCTAAAGCAAATGGATCAAATTTTTAACTGTGTAGCACTACCGAAATAATCGGCACGGGTGATTTTCAGGAAACGCTATTATTGCAAAAGACGAGGAATTTGATGTCATAAATTCTCCCCAATTAGTTTCGATTAGGGAAAATCCCGTTGGAAAAGCCGAAATATGTATCGATTTAATATGCTAAATTACACCGTGATAAACGAGGATTCGAAATAAACATCAAATACAAAAGTTACGTATTTTTGTCCGTAGAATCCGAATCTGCAATAAAAAATGGGGGTTATAATTTAAGATTTCAAAGTTGGACCCCCTCTGACCCCCAAGGGGTCGGTTACGAAGGTCAAATTTGGTATCACTGAGTAGCTTATTTAAAAATATTTAACACGTATATTTACGTTTTTCAATCTCATATGTATTTCTCGAGTTATTCGACCGTTTCCAGACTTTTCGGACACCCTGTATATAAGGAAATGTACATAAGGAAAGGAACATAAAGAATGAAATATACGTTTAAAATAAAAGATTCGCAAACAGCGCAAAGAGAATTAAGCAAATAATAATTATTATTATTATTACTAAATGCCTCAACATACATAAAGTCATATAGTAAATGCATAGACATATACTAACATAACTACATGTAAACAGTTGCAAAAATATTTCGCAAAACAAAATAATATTCCATTAAAATATATGTACTATTAATAGTACAGCTCATATTCAAAATATTAGAATAATTACCCTTTTTTTAGAAATTGAAAATATCGTTTGGTAATTTAATGTATTTTAATGAAAATATGCAAACGATATTTTTATTAAGAACTTATTGTTGATTAAACTTACTTGTTATCTTAAATTTAATATCATTTTTGAAAAGATTAATTGCAAAAAAAATTATTTTGAAAAGTCAAAATATTAGAATATTTATTCAAGTGGTTCAAAATATTAGAATATTTCACATTAATTCTCCTTTAATTATTACCAATTCTTAACTGGTGGCATCATTGATTAAATTCAGACTATTTTATTTAAAATCAGTATTCTTTTTTGCAGTTTGTTTCTTTTTCGTCTTAAAATGGGCAGTGTGAGTGATATTCCTGAATCTACTAAACTTCGTATGGTTGATTTGTATCGGCACGGTAAAAATCAATGTTTTATAGCGAATTATTTACATTGTTCGCAATCGAGCGTTAGTAAAATACTAACACAATATTCAAAAATTGGAAAATTTCAAAATAATCGCCGAAATGGTGGCCGAAAACCAAAAACATCTGCTAGAGATGACAGGAAACTGAAGCGTATAGTTAAGAAAAACCGTTTTAAAAGTGTGCGATTCTTGCACCGAAAATGGAAAGAAGAAGGAGTTGAAGTTTCTACATCGACAACATTAAGACGTCTCCATAAATTTAAATTTGAATCTCGTGTACCGAAAACAAAACCTCTCATGACTGCAAGACAAAAGCGTATAAGATTGAATTGGTGTAAATCAAGACGTTTATGGAGCAAAGAAGATTGGAAAAATATATTATTTAGTGATAAAAGTATGTTTAGTGTTTCATATGGTAATCAAGGTATTCGAGTTTGGAGAATGAAGCAAGAAGCATTTGATAAAGAATGCCTTAAACGTTCCGTAAAATTTACTGCTAGTGTCATGGTTTGGGGTTGTATGAGTGCAGAAGGACCTGGAAAGTTATGCATCGTCTACGAAAAGGTTAACTCTCTGATATATCAAGAAATTTTAGAATATTACATGATTCCATCATCAGAAGATTTATTTGAAGATGATTTCATCTTTCAACAAGATTTAGCGTCCCCGCATACCTCTGTGTCAACTAAGAATTGGTTCCGCCAACGCAACATTAAGGTACTTCCTTGGCCACCAAATTCACCAGATCTTAATCCCATCGAAAACTTATGGTGTATAATGAAGAAAAAACTTCAAGAAAATCCTCCTTCAAGTAAAACTGAGTTAGTGGCACGTATAAAGTCTATTTGGGCTAATATTGATAGAAATGTTTGCAAACACCTTGTATATAGTATGCAAGATCGATTGTACGCTGTTATGAAAGCTAAAGGGGATGCTACAAAATATTAACTACCATTTACTTCATATTAAATAAGGTAATATTGTTGCGTAAAATAAAATATTCTAATATTTTGAACCAATCTAAATATTATTCTAATATTCTGGTGTGTTTAAGGAAGCTGTATACCTAATTTATTGTGCTGTATTTTATATTTTATAAATGTTAAAATCTTATCTAAACATTCCAGATTTAATTTATAAGAAATTTAATTGCATTTACTTAGTATAAAAAATAAATAAATGACAAATAATTTTTTCTTATTACTTTTTCTCAATTATTCTAATATTTTGAATATGAGCTGTACACCAGACACGAAACGAAACGGTTAAAATTCCGATTTCTTGTTAGCATCACTTTTCTGAAATGGTAAAATCCCCTCTTTTTTCGCTTTAAGTAATATGTCATTGAATAAGGCGAATATCACAATTTAAAAAAACTGGTGCCAATCAGGAAATCTGAATTTTGAAAAATTAACCCATTGGCGAAACTGTTCAAAAGTTGTGCAAATTCATTTACACCTTAATCTTTTGTGCTTCAACACGATTCCGAAATGCCACAATGCCACCAGAATTCTCGTACAAATATTTTCCGTTTCTTAAGTATTGGATAAAATAGCTTTTTCTTATTTTCAAATAAATATGTACGTAAATTCCGATGTTATTCACTCATTTCAGCCTTTTCCCAAAGGAAGTTCTCTGTGCCTTAAAGGGTTAATGCTTAAAGACAGGGATGTAGAAATCTAGGCGCAGCAGACAGTCTCTCACTGCTGAACTTTATTAGTATTTTTTTTTCTCTTAACCCTTTCCGGCACGGGCAAAATCTGTTATAAGATGAGAATTTATCGATTGACACCGGAATCCACAAACGAATTTATTTAGATATTTTGAAATTCTTAATTTAAGGTTTTATTGTAAAAGCAAAATTTTAGTAAAATATTATTGGTGCCGTTTGCGAGTTTGGAATTAAAATTAGGTATCCCAGACTGGGCACAGTGTGCCGGAAAGGGTTAACTTTTATTAGCATTCTTACAAACATATTAGACGAAATGTTAAACGAAGTATAACGAATGAATAGTGGTGAGAGACTGCTCGCTGGCGCCTAGATTTTTACAACATTGTTTAAAGAGCAGTGTTGAATTTACACCCTTTTCTACGGGCGAGATTTTTGTGGCTCCGGGAATGCACATTATAGAGTAAGCGGGAAGAATTGTCCCTTTGCATATTGAAAACACAAAATCACGAATCTTCTGGGGGGGGGGGGGGGCTCATAGCTCCGGAGAAATGTAACATCTCTCGCCCTCCAGGCACCCTCTGAATTCAGCACTGATAAAGAGTAAGTGATTATTATTCATAATGCTGTGGACGTCTTGTTTATTTTTTTAGAGATCCTTCTTTACTAAATTTTAAAATAATAATAATAATAAATATCGGCAATAACACCTTATATTTCGGGATTTTAAACATTAAAATTATACTTGTTTTCTTTGAAAACTCTATGCTTAATATTTTTAATTTTTTAATCTTTCAGAATAAACCCGGAAGTAGAAAATCATTTAGAAGAAAAAAAACAGCCATGAATAATGGTCTTATAATATTATATCTGCTCTAGTCATATCCATTTAGCTTATCAGAATAAATTATATTTAAATGTATGCATTTCAGATACTAAAATATTTTTAAATCATTGACGTTTAAAATCCATAAAATGTTATTTGTTTATTTATTTTAAATAAATGTTTGCAGTTTTAATATTATTCTATTATTTTGTAATAAAAGACATTTTTGTGCACTTGCAATCTGGCAGATAAGACAATGAAAATGAAGCAAATTAGGAGATTACAAAAACTAGGGAAGGCTTATTCTGTGATCTAGCGTAAATAATAAAATCTATTTGATAAGGTTTTAATTAATGTAGCACAGGTTAGAAGAAAAAAAAATCTGGGTAATTTTTCTCAATGCCTCGTAAAAACTGTCTCCAATAACTTGAATTATTTATTTTGCCAGAAATCAGGATAAAAAGTTGGTAAATGATGAAAAAAAAACTCAGACTAGTTAAATATAAATGTGAAAAGCGTATCTCCTTGTCATTAACTATTTACTTACGCAAAGATAAGGAAGAGTTATTCCTGCGTTAAACATTATTTAAATATTTCTTATATTGTATGTACTGTCTTATTAGCTCTTATTTTAAACTAAAAAATGATTGGGTTTTTCTCCTACTGAAAATTACCATCATACATTTTACCTCTTCCATGACATATCATATTATCTACGGGATTTCTTTTTTCAAATATGTTTTAATGAGACTAGACTATGACGAGGAGATCGTTATACCATTTGCGTTCTCACTCGTTAGTTTAATTAAGTGGAACATGCACGTCCACATGTTGAGTTATGATTGGTATAATATTAATAAATGATCATTTTATAAAAAGTTATTAAATCTTTTAGCTATTTAAATCACAAGATATTGAGATATACGCCTTTTACATATAAACATTTCAATAAATAATTTTATTTTACTTGATAGGTGTAACGAAAACTTAAAAACAAATATTGACATGTTTCGGTTCCATCTTATAAGATCCGTAATCATAATAAAAATAAAAATACGAATCGTTTCACGGTCAATACAAGTACTTGATAGGTGTAACGAAAACTTATAAACAAATATTGACATATTTCGGTTCCATCGTATAAAAACCGTAATCATTGAAAAATTGCATTGATCGCAGGCCGATTCGTGTTTTTATTTTTATATTTATGGTGGACGATATTTGGTTCTGAAGCTCCATCCGTAACTATCAAGCAATCATTTTATTTTACCGGGTTCAGTTGAATAATTCTAACGTATTTTCATTATGTGAATTTGAACAAACTTCTATATTGAATTCTTTATGGGAAAGGGGAATATTATGACTTTAAAATGCAGTAATTCATTTACCTACTTAAGAGTTAATATATGTTATATATTTACTCTAATTTAATGAGGAAAATCAGTTTTGTAAGTAATTTCTATGGAACTTCTAACGAAATTCCAACCGTTATATCCTTTGTGATTAATTGAACAAATGCTTTGATAAGAGGCGAGAAATTTCTGTGGTAACTTAAAAATAGTCTCTCGTTTTGAGATTAATTTATAGCCTAAATATTATAATAATAAAAATTATATATATCCTTTTTATTATTAAAAGTGTTCATATTGTTTAACTATTTTAACTATAGTTTTTTCGATAATCTTTACTATCGGTAACAAAATATATTCTAATATTTTAAATAAAAAACCGTTCCACATAGTTGATTTTTGATTACATTTTTTATTATTCCAGAAGACACTTCTCATGTCTTTAGTAGCAAAATTCGTTTATGAACGTATTATAAAAATCTCTACCAAAATGTTATTTTCATAGATTCCATTGATGTGGGAATAAAAAGCATTTTTTAGGGCGGAGCTTCAATATTTATCAAAAATGGAAGAGGACAGCTCCGTGAATAAAAATTTCGCGAGAAATTTTTAACGAATTTCGTTCGAATTTGAGATTTTTACTCATACATGTATTAAAAAATACGTGTAGAAGTAAAAATGTGTATTTTTTTTTATGAATTTTCACTCACATATTTGTAAATATTTATAAAAGTATTATTTTAAAACTTTTCATATATGTTATACAGATACATAACTTTTTTTGTGCAAAAAATGGCAATTGTTTTGTAAATATGACGTACATACAAAGCATATTAATGTATGTATTGTTTTATATAAATCATCAAAGTATATATATATATATATATATATATATATATATATATATATAAGTCATGAAAATAGAAAAATCAAAACACATTAAAAAATTCCGAAAGAGGGTGCAGATTAAAAATTCAAATAAATAAAATAACACTGTATACTTTCTTTCGAAATTTTGATTGTGTTAAAAATTTTATAAATGTTATTATTTATTTTTATTTATTATTAATGTTATTATATTATTTTATATATATTATATATATATACATTATCATCGTTTTTTATCATACTTGTCATGATAAAAAATTTATGGAAAAAATTGTAAGCCTTTAGTAGCTCTACAGCATATTTCTATACCAAATAATTCTGAGCAGCATTTGAAATAAAGGACTTAAAAAAATTTCAAATTAGGCATATTTTAGAAAAATACTCATAAGCGGTTTTTAAGAAGAAATTTATTACTGACTAAAGAGATAAAAGAAGAAATAAATGAGCATTGATTCATAGAATTAATGCCTATGGGGAATAAACTACATTTAAAATAAAACATTAAGCAAATATAGCTGGTTTCTATAAGGGTAGTATGTTTATAAATAAATAAATAAAATACATACAATGAACGTGACAAAATATTGAACAATTAATATAATTATTATATTAATGCGTATTTTTTTTTTCATTTTCATTTATATATTTGTAAATATTTATGTAAGTGTCGATTTTAAAATTTTCATAGATGTTAGGTAAAGTAATAACTTTTTTTTTCTTTTTTGACAAAAAATGGTAATTGTTTTCTGAAAACGACGTATATACAATATGGTTAAATATAGATAAATATATATAATTACATATAAAACATCAAAGCATATATATACATATATTATATATATACATAAATCATCAAAATAGGATACACACAATAGAGAAGTATTGAATCCATTATAATATAATTGTTATTTGATAGAGGCTGAGAGACAAAGCTGGATTATCAAAGAATTTTACAAAAAATGCTTAGAAATTTTTTTCTCCTATTTGCTATTTTATTTTGCGAAATTTGGTAAGGGGCCATCCGTAAATGATGTCACGCATTTTTTCTATATTTTTGACTCCCTTCCTTCCTTTGTCACAAAGTGTCACACTTCACTCTATCTCCTCCCCCTTTTCTCACATGTCACGCTATTTTACGCAAACATATACTTGCAGTTCAGTAACAAAACACTACGCTTTAGATCACATTTCAGATTTTATTTTTAAACCTTAAATGCGTGTTTTGATTACAGTTGTGAGCAGAACAATAAAAATGATTCGTATTTTGTATGAAATAAGATTCACCCCCCCCCCTCAAAAAAGTAATAAAATATTAATATGAAAGAGGAATTGAAAACAGAAGTATTTTGGAATTTGAAATAGAATTTAATATATTTGGCTTTAAATCTTATCTTTAAAATAACTTCATGTTTCATAATTTAATCTGCTGAATTTTAATGCTTTTATTTTAACCAAACTGTGTGGTGTCACATTTTTTCTGACCCCTTCCTACCCCCTTCACAAACTTTCATACCCCCCCCCCCTCTTCAAGCGGGACATCATTTATGGATGGTCCCTAAGTTGCACAAGCCACAAGTATGTTTTAGAAACTTTGAATCCAAATTTTGCAAGCTATATAGATTTTAAATTATAATCATCTAAAATTTCACACAGGTGTTAAATTTGAAATATTGTTTATATGTATAGCCTGTTTTTAATGGCGTTCTGGCGCATATATGGACCAAATTTAGAAAAATCATTTGCGGTTTAGAACTTAACGAATGCCTTTTCTTGTGATCTCATCGAAAATATTCGTCATCATCGTTTTCATAATTAAAAGTTGATGATGAGTGCGATGAGCATCTGGCACAACACACACACACACACACACACACACACACACACACACACACATATATATTAAGGTATAAAACGCTGTTGTCCCTCAGCTTTATATAAAATTCAGAATTTATAAATTATAAAAGCTCCACCCCCACATGAAAATGTATTATATATAAATTAGGCAAGTTTTCAGGGTTATGCATCGACAAATGTGCATCAATATGTGATTTTAGCTTGAAGTATCTCACTCTTCTATAAAACAAATGATACATAAGATACATAAGGTAAAATGTATACACATATATATATACATATATATATAGACATATATATATATATATATATATATATATATATATATATATATATATATATATATATACATATATATATAAACTGTAACACGCTGTTGTCCGGCGGCTTAATATAAAACCTAGATTTACAAATATTAAAAGCCCCGCCCCCACCTGAAAATGTTTGATATATGTATAAATTAGTTAGGCAGATTTTTGAGGGTTATGCTTATGCACCTACAAATGTGTTTCAATATATGATTTTAGCTTGAAGTATCTCACTCTTCTATAAAATAAATGATATATATATATATACATGAAGTAAAATGTATACATATCTATATATATAGTGTAACACTCTGTTGTCCGGCGGCTTAATATAAAAACTAGATTTAAAAATATTAAAAGCCCCGCCCCTACCTGAAAATGTTTAATATATAAATCAGTTAGGCAGATTTTTGAGGGTTATGCTTATGCATCGACAAATATATTTCAATATATGATTTTAGCTTGAAGTATCTCACTCTCTTATAAAATAATCGACATATATATATATATATACATATAAATACTAGTATTTCTATTCCGCTTGTTGTACATTACGTTTTGTTATAAAAATATGAATAAATTAACATAATTAACTTAATAACCCGACAGCAAGATGTTAAACAAAGGTCTGGTCAATCTACTTTCAACTACTTAAGATAGTTAAAAAATAATGCTAAAAATGTGACTGAAATTTACACGGCCATCTTCCAATTCAACGTACGCGGCATGAATACTTTATAAACATCATTTAAAAGAGGACAAAATAAACTATTTCGGTCAGTCGAATTTTGATTACTTTTGTAAGGCACTCAAAAATCGTCGGTGAATTTGCAAAATCAGAGAAAAACACAAATTTGGTGGTTCAAGAAAAAAATAATAATAAATCTAATTTTTAAAAAAATTCAGAAGTGTTTTCAGGCCTATCTTCGACTAATCTGGAACACAAATTTTCTCAGTTAGTCAAGCGATAAATTTTTATAGTTTGTTGACAAAAGACCAACAAAAAAACAGATAGACACACAGAACAAAACTTCCTTTTATTAATATTTTAGCAGTAAAATTACTGACAAATAGCTTTAAATACTACTTAAACAAAAATAGAATTACTTATTAAAATATCTTTCAGTTATTTTTTATGGTCAGTTTAATTTTCCCTAACTGCGTTTCTTATGTTTTGAGCAATTGGTATGGACTTTTAAGCTTGAAACTAAATTAAATAAGAATTGAGAGATAAGTAATTAGTTTATGAACGATTTTAATTTTTTTTCCTTGAGAACTGTATATTAAATTGAATTTCATCCAATGCCATCAAAAATTTTGGTAGAATGCATGTCTATTATCACTTAAAGAAAAACAAAATATTAATATCTCGCATCAGAAAAATTACTTGAAACTTTATTATTAATATTTTGCACAGGAATCCATGTTATCGCTTTCGTGTGTGGAAATGGTTCTTCGAGACAAGTAGCCATTGACATAATGGCTACTGTCTTATGATTCAAAAATAGATAATGTATGATGACTAGCCCTAGCGGCTCTTTTGAAGAGCGGCTCACTATGTACTGCTTGGGAATCGATCGAATGTCGAATGTCCGAAAGAGTCTTTGTACTGTACTTGTGTTTTATAGTCGCCAAAATGATTTTTTTCCATGTTCATATTTTAAAATTTTATTAAAAAAAATCTTGTTGAATAGCCTTTTGGTTTTTTTTCTCCACATTCCTTCGAATATACTACATACATATGTGCATGGATTTTTATATGTTTGATTTTTTACATTTAAAATGATTTTCTTTCTATCGGGTTTACTTAAAAATAAAGGAAATTCAGCAAACTCTATATTTAAATATTAAAAAGTATAATAATAATGATGATAATAACTATAAACTTGAATGCTAAATTCATGCACAAAAATATTAAATACACCAAAAAGAACAATGAAAAAACTCTAACCTTTTATCGAAATTAGCAAAAAAGTATTAGCATATATTGAACAAGCAAGTTATAAAACTATGAACATAGAAAAGATCATTTAAAGGTTTCATTTGTATAGGTAATTGCGCTGGATCTATTATTAAAATTTTCAGTATCTCGCGATATAATTGTCATAGGTAAATATTAGGTGCAAAAATACTTACAATTGAAGAAGTTTTCAATTAATATTAAAAAATAAAGATCGATATTTTGACCAACATCAAGGTACTGAAGTACCTTAACTATACATAATACTGTTAAGTATTCACAAAGTTCAATAAATACAAGACGAAGAGTGAGTAGTACACATCTTTTTTTTCGTTTTCACAAAAGTAGCAAATTTTCATAGCTACTAAAAAACGAAAATCTTATTCGAATGCTTTCGTTCTTCGAGTCAAAAAGGGGCGTGGCTATAACTTATCAGAGATTCTTTTTTTACAGAAGTCCTCATACATTTTAAATAAGATTATAAAGATGCAATTTTTTGTGTTTAATTCAGGAATGGATAGGGAAATTTTTCCTAATTGGAAATTTTAAAGTACGGGGAATGTATAAAAATGTAGTTTTTGTATTTGCTGAAATAGCATTTTGTATGGTATCCCCCCCCCCCCCCCCAATGGAATTCAACTTATGTCATTATATTTGACATTTTTTTTATGAAATATTGCAATTTAAAGTATAAATATAGGGGGCAATATTTAAGGAAACAGCCTATTGTTTCGATATTTAAAACTAATCCTTTATATCTATTAATTCAGGATAAAAAAATCAAAATCTGTACACGCTGAATTTTTTATTTTTAACAATAGTAAAGATACTTTTGGTTTTTTGATATTTCGATTTTTCTTATACGTATACGTTTGAATTGAATATGTAGTACATTTTTAAAAATTGTCAACTTAAGTTTTAAGTATATTAAAAAGCTTATAAAACTATAAATAGCTACTTCTGGAATTTTTTATATTTTATTTTTTTAAATGCTGGAAATTTAAGTAGATAATTCGTTTGTCTTTTGATGTAAATTATACGAAAAAATGTGCATTCACCTAATTAAATTTTGCCATACATTAACATGGATCTTTCAAAGGAGAGCAAAAAAAAAACATTTCACACCACTTAATATTAATCGTATATCTTTTGAACTGTTATCGTTAGAATCGGCTGATACACGTTCACTTTTTTCCAAAGGACTTCATGTCAGACTGTTTTGCTCTATTCGAGAAAACAGTTTGATAATCATAATCAATTTCAATATCTGCTATCAAAGATCTTTCTTTTCTGCTATGTAAAGGATTTGTCCATTTAGAATTCTCAATTTAGAAGGTGGGTAAGGATGAAAAGAGGAGACTGGGAGGGAATTTATAGTTTAAATTCTGAACTCGCTACGATCTAAATTGTATGGCATAACATTCCATATACGGTTCCTCTCAAATTTTACATTTGAGGTTATTGTACATGTGTTATACAGTTTCATTATTCTAATATCCGGTGCTTGTTACGCATTGCTTTTATTATTCTTGGAAAATGTTTTCCATTTTTTAAAATTTGAAATATTTTCTACTATGTGAAGAATTGAGGAAGGGGGGGGGTATAAGAAGGATTATTGTTTTTTACTGTAAATTAACAAAAATAGGCAGGAAATTTTTAAAACATTAAAAATTTTATGAACTTGAGTTTTGTGAGAGAAGATGGATTTGAGAAAAATATAAATTATAAAAGTAAATGGAAATCTAAACAAATTTTCACTCTAAAAAAATATATTTTGCCATGTGAAGAGTTTGGGGTGGTGAGGTTTAAAATACTGATGTATGTCTATTATTATTATTATTTTTTAATATAAATTTACAAAATGTTCAGAAATATTATAAAACACTACAAAGTTTTTGAACGTGCATTGGTAAAGCAACAAATTCTCAACCTAAAACATGCAAAAATGCTAGTGTGAATATTCGAAAAGTGAAAATAAAATTAATTAAACTAATGATAACATTACATAAACTTTAAATGATAAATAATGATAACTTTAATTGATAAATAATAATTTTTATTTAAAAAAATATACATATGCTCAGATTTCAATAAATTTTGCTCACAAAAATCTGTTATTACAAATAAAAATTATACAAAAGTTGATAATATTAAAAATAATTAAATAAATTTTATAAAGGTAATGTTATTATTATTATATATTTATTTTGAGAAATCAAGAAAAAAATGGGCAAACCAAAAAAATTTTTAGCACATCTAATAATAATAATAATAATAATCGCTAATCCATTTCTAATGTTTATAATGATAAACTGATAATGATTTTTTTCTTCCTTTTTTCTTTCTTACTTTCTTTCTTTTTTTTTCCCTTTTTCTTTACTTATATATATATATATATATATATATATATATATATATATATATATATATATATATATAATTTTCTTTTTTAAGATGCAATATATCTTTACAAAAGTAATAAGAAATATTAAATATTTCTGCCTCATTAAACATTTATAAATTCGGATAAAAATGAAGATTTTAAAAATAACAGTAAGTGATGCGATTAGAAGAAAAATTTATCTATAATCATTTTAAAATAAATTTACAATTAAAGAAATTTGTGTAATGGGAAAAAAAATTAAAAGTCTGATAGTCAATTTTTCTTTAGAGTGAAATTTAAGAAAACTTAATATTTTTTATAAATACAAAAAGATACTTAATATAAATAATAATGTATAATTTATGTAATAATATAACAAAATAATTATAATAAAATAATTATAATAAAATAAAAACTGTTATCATAAATTTAGTTACAATAATATATATTTGAAAATGATAAATTTTAAAAGGATTCTGCGTAAAATTATTGGAAAATAGCCTGTATAATGTGTCCTGTGCAAATTTACGAGCAAACCGACAGTAACATAAGAATATTAAAAAAAATAAAATTTAGCAAAAACTTATTTTCCGAATTGTATTTTAAAAACGTGAAACAATGTAAAATGTATCAAACAAAATCTTATTTTCAATAGAAAAAAAAGCTATGTTTTTCTTTATTTTAAATATCAAAGTTGTGGTAATTAAAGCTCCTTAGGGGCCGTCCAAAAATGATGTTTTGCGTTATTTCCATATTTTTGACTCTCCTCCCCCCTCATCACATGTCATGCTATATTACGTAAACATATACTTGCCGTTCATAAACAAAGCACTTCGTTCTAGATCACATTTTCAATTTTATTTTTAAACTTTAACTATGTGTTTGTATGACATTTGTGAGCTGAATAATAAAAATTATTCGTATTTTGCATAAAAAAATGTTAATAGTAATAAAATATTAATATGAAAGAGCAATTAAAAAAAGTAGTATTTTGGAATTTGAAATAGAATTTAACATATTTGGCTTTGCATCTTATCTTTATAAACACTCAATATTTTAATTTGAAAATAAATTAATAATTTATTCTGCCGAATTTCAATGATTTCATTTTAACAAAAATTTCATGAAGGGGAGACACGGAGACAAAACCATTCTTGACTATTAGCTGTAAGGTCAGAACAACAGTTAAGTATATAACTCGTAAGTTCTTTTCATTCTCACCTCCAGAAATGGCAATCTGTGCAAGATTTTATAATACAAATATTTCTTCATAGATTTAACCAGGGTCGTACTGGCATAACAGAGAGGGCGGTGGCAAAATGGGTAACAAGGGCGCCGATTGCCTTACAAAAGGGCGTAAATCCTTATATATATATATATATATATATATATATATATATATATATATATATATATATATATATATATATACAGTCGAGTCTCTATGTAACGAAATCCATCGTTCCAATAAAAAATTCGTTATATAGAGAAATTCGATGTATAGAGAATGATGTTAAAAATCGTATTTAATGTGTAAATTTTGAACAAATACTATTTTTGATCTTTTTAATTAAGAATTTGAAATGTTTAAAAGTATATATTAACCTAACATTTTATTTCTTAATTATTTAAGCAGTTTCAAAAAAGAGAACAGACATTTATTTGAAAGCTTAATGAAAATCAAATAAGGAAGACTTGCATTAATTTCAGAGGAAGAAATATGTAATCTTTTGTTGTTTTGATTTTAAAATTGTTACGCTCTTAAAAAATTCTCAAATTTTAGCAAGGAATGAAAAATTATAGTTAACATTTTCCTCCATTTGAAGGCCTCTCTTATGTGCCTCTCACTGATTCCTCTCTTATATGTGTAACAATCCTATTGACTCTGTTTTGAGAAGGATGTTGAAAGGTGTGTGGGAGGTGGGATGAACTCGTTGGATTTAAAGAACAAGGAGAGAAGTAATATTTATATTAAAAAAAAAAAACTCAGCATTGAACGATAAATCAAAAATAAGTGATGGAAAATTGATTCTATATGATTTCGAAGTTTTTTTAAAACTGAATAAATTAAGACCAATTTATGAAAAAAATTCGTTATATGGAGATAGATATTTCGTTATACAGAGACTGTTTTTAATGTAATATTGCGAAAAGGGGACCGTTCCTACTAAAAATTCGTTATATAGAGAAATTCGATGTATGGAGAGACTCGACTGTATATATATGCACACTCACACATGCTACATTACATAATATACGAGTACATTGTTGTAAAAACTTTATACCTTAAGTATATATGTCAGCCAAAAGAATATTATATAATTATAGAAATGTAATATACACGAAAATAGTTCTCCGCAAAACATTGCACTTTTAAAAAAAAAACTTGATATAAGACAAGCAAATTTAGAGGGTTTGTTTCCACCGCAATTTTTAAAAAATATATGCCTCTATTTTCGACAGGGATGCCGCGGACGCGCTATAGCGCATAAAATACGCAAAAAATCGGCGACGGGACGCAGAAAAATAACTCTTACACGTCCTAATTTTGTCAAAAGGTCGCAAAAAAGGCGACTTTCGTTAAAAAAATCGCGAAATAACGATTATTTTCTGGCAAATTTCGTCAAAAGATTCGCGAAAAAATCTCTAATTTCGTCACAAAATCTCGAAAAAACGGCTGATTTCCTCAAAAGATCGTGAAAAAAACGACAAATTTTATCTAAAATCGCGAAAAAAGGCAAGTTTTGTCAAAGACTTCACGTAAAGCGCCAATTTTTGGCAAAAAATCATGATTAAACGTCAAATTTCATAAAAAAAAATCGCGAAAAACGTCAAATTTTGTCAAAAATACGCGAAAAAACGGCAAATTGTCAAATAATTAGCGAAAAGACCGCAGATTTTGTCAAAAAATTAGAGAAAGACGAAAATTTCGTCACAAAATCTCGAAAAACTGGCAGATTTCCTCTAAAGAATCCGAAGAAATGACAAATTTCGTCTAAAAATCGCGATAAAACGGAAATTTTGTCAAAAAATTCACGAAAAAATGCAAATTTCGTCAAAAAATCTCTCCAAAAAAACAGTAACTTTCGTCAAAAGATCGTGAAAAAACACAAATTTCGTCATAAGAGCATGGAAAAAAAGGAAGTTAATGCCGGAAGTGAATTTTCCTGTTCCAAAAACTAATTTTCTTGCTTCAAAATTTATTTTTTTTGCTGCTTCAAAAACGGATTTTCCTGGTTCATAATCCGTTTTTCACTGCTCCAAGTGTTTCTGAGCAAATTTAACTCCTGAGAGCACCCATTCATTAAATGAAAAATACCCCTTCTTTACTCAAGTTTTTCTTTTTTTTTTTTTCTCACTAGAAAAAATGTTTTCTTCAATAAATTTGTCTTGCCCCTTTTCAAAAGAAATGCTAACAATAGTGACTCTTGTTATCGTCTACACACAAATAAGCATTATTTTATAATTAAATATACATTTTGCACATTTATTTTTTAAAAAATAAAGAAAATTTCTCTTAATAATTTTAAAAACTTAATATTGGTTTTAATTAATTAATTATTATTATTAAAATAATTATTACATTTCATTTTTCTTTTGCAAGTGAACAAGTTTTGCATCGAAAAACATGACTTATTAGTAGTGGGGACCCGCTTTTGTAAAAAAGGGAAAAAAAAAAGGAATCCTAAATTTTAGAAGTTCTGAGTCCCAGGGACCCAGGATTTTTCAAGTCAAGCGGCATCACTGTAAAAACATTTGCGAAATTTAAGCACCGTGTTAATTCCCTTCAACCGTATTACATCAGTTAGTATATGTGAAGAAGAATTTCATATTAAATAAATGTATCTGTGATGCCCTAAAAAGTACAGTACAAATCTCAAGAAATATGAAATACTATTAATATGGAATGGATTAATATTTATTGAACATTATTTAACTAATAAGAAGTAAAATTTGCTTTTAACTATATATATTACATTTACTTATATAATTCAAACTTTATCTCGAATATCTGAATAAAAGCATCCATAAAATTATTTCGAAATAAAAAATAAAAATAAAACGAATTAAAACAATTTCATTGGCTCAAAACACAAAAGTCAAAATTTTTTATACAATTCAATAATATTTTATATAATACAATCTCTAGTATACAAGTACTAATTATGATGTAAAAATTTTGCAAACTGTAATAGGAATTAAGTGTTTTTACATGACTTATTTATTTTTTTAAGAGGGGTCTTTGTTTTTTCTTCTTTTCTTCAATAATACGTAAATTAGTTTCAAATTAAATTTAGACTATATATATATATACACATATAAAAACATTTTTCCCTATTATGAAATCGATTAATAAAATAACAATTTTTTTTCTTTTTTTGTAAAAAATTAAAATTTAAAAAAAGGAAATATTGTGTATTAAAAGCGTCTTATAGAAATTTTTTAACAGTGAAAATCACAAGAAATATGGAATATTATGAATATGAAATGGATTAATATTTACTGAAATTTTTTTAATTCATAAGAATTAAAATTTGGTTATATATGACTATATATGTTATATTTACTTATTTAATTCAACCTTAATCCCGAATATCTGAATTTCAGTCTCTACACAAATATTTCCAAGTAAAAAAAAAATAATAAAATAAAATAAAATAAAACGAATTAAAATAATTTCATTGACTGAAAACTCAAAGTTCAAAACATTATTTTTTACAATTCAATAATATTTTATATAATACAATATAATACTCTAGGATACAAATACTAATTTTGGTATAAAAATATTCCAAATCATGGCAAGAATGGCATCTATTTTACAAGAATTATTTTAAAAAAGGTTTTTTTTAACATATAACATATAAATTAATTTCAAATTAGAAAAAAAAAATTCTTTATCTTACAAAAAATTGACAAAATAATAATGTGACTTAAAAAGTTTTTTTTTTTTTTTTTTTTTTTTGTTAAACAATTAAATTTTTAAAAAGGAAAATTACTTTGTTTTAGAAGTGCTCTGAATAGATTTTTTTTTTCGCAGTACAAATCTCAAGAAATAAAATCTTTCGTTGAAAATTTTCTGGTCAATAATATCCTCTTGCACTCATCTCCTACAGCTGACTTTAAAATATTATGAATATTAATGGATTAATATTTATTAAAAATTATTTAACTAATAAGAAGTAAAATTTGATTTTAATTGTGTGTTACTTAGGAAATTCAAACAATATCCCGAATATCCGAATAACAATCACCATACAATTGTTTCCAAATAAATATTAAAATAAGATTAAAATAAATATTAAAATAAAACAATAAAAAATTATTTGTATCAAACTCAAAAGTGCAAAATATCATTTAATTCAACTCAATAATATTTCATATAATACATTCTCAAAAATACAAATACTAAGTATGGTGTAAAAATTTGAGAAAAGTTATTTTTGTTCGGGGCAAGAATAATGTCGATTTATCTAAATTATTAAAAAGAAAAAAGTTTTTTTTAAACAATAAAATGATATCATATAGAAGTCTTGATTTAAATCCTGCTTTGTAAATAGTTTAAATATACATATATATATATATATTAATACTCTTGTGAAAGTGGTACAATTATTAATAATAAAAAAGTAATAATAAGTAATCTTACGTATATTGTTTTTCCATGGGCAAATCATAGCTCTTGCTATTCAAAGTGCATGCAACATCATTGGTGATGAAATTTTTAGAGTACTGTACACTATTTCAAAAAGTACGAAGCACGAGCTTATTAAAAGAAAAATATTTAAGATTACAACTAAATATCTAAATAACTCAGGACACAGGCAAATAATGTAAAGGCGGAATTGTTCTTTGTAACTGGATCGGTTGAAAATTAGAAACACATATATTTCTAGTTTCTGTGGAGTGGATAATAGATGACTGATTTCGCTACTTTTTTCCCTCGGACATAATGTGTTTTGGTAGTATTTCAAATGAGCAAAATTATATTTACAAAGGCTGTGCCAAGCAATAGATTTGCTTCTATTTTCTCCAGAAAGATATAGAGATCCAGAAATCTCAGAATACGGTATAATCAATAAAAAATATCACACCCGGTATTAATTATTACAGTCACACTGGGTACCTGCAAAGCTCGTATCTAGTTAACTTGAAACTCCCCTGAAATGACAATTTGTCTTCTTGGGAACTCCCACGTTATTGACTAACAGCTTTGAAAATTGAATACAAACACTTCTGCGCTTTTCTTAACGACGTTGATTTTCAGGGGTTTATATATTTATATTAATTACATGTGTATTTTTCATTTTGTAACTTGCGGTGGTGTTTGAAGTTTAAAGAGGTTAAGCAGATCAGGTCCAATATAAAAAAACTTATTAGATATTGGCATTTTTTATGCTAAAAATTATTGAATTACACGGAAAAAAATCCGACCAAGGGCGTTGTGATTATAAAAACATGATATTTGTTTCTTGAAAGTTATTTTTAAAGAAACACTGAAAAAAAATCTGACCATGGGCGCCATGATAACAAACACACGGTATTAATATTTTGAAAGTTATTTTTACAAGAGGTGCTGAAAAAAGCTGATGAAGGGCGCCATAATTACAAAAATTGATATTAGTTATTTTTGTACAGGCGCCGAAAATATCTGTCCTGGGGCGCCACGATTCCAAAAACACGGTATTAGTTTTTTTTAAGTTATAATTAAAGAGGCGCCAAAAAGATCTAAACAAGGGCGCCCTGATTACATTAAAATGATATTAGTTTTTTTTAGGTTTTCTTTACAGAGGTGTAAACAGGTTTTTTTTACAGAGAAAAAAATCTGACTAAGGGCGCCATGTTTCCCAAAATACGATATTAGTTTTTAAAAGTTATTTTTACAACTGGTGCTGAAAAAAGTTGACCAAGGGCCAAGATAATTATAAAAACCGATATTAATTTTTTAAAAGTAGCGCCGAAAAAAATCTGTCCAAGGGCGCCACGATACCAAAAACACGATATTAGTTTTTTGAAAGTTATATTTAAAGAGGCGCCGAAAAAGATCTAAACAAGGGCGCCATGATTACAAAAACATAATATAAGTTATTATTATTATTATTATTATTTTACAGCGGTGTTGATAAAATCAAACCAAGGGCACCATGTTTCAAAAAACACGATATTAATTTTTTGAAAGTTATTTTTACAAGAGGCGCTGAAAAAAATCTAACAAGGGCGCAGTAATTACAAAAACCGAAATTAGTTTTTTAAAAGTTATTTTTGTAGAGGCGCCGAAAAAAATCTGTCCAAGTGCGCCACGATTCCAAAAAACGTATTATTATTATTATTATTATTATTATTATTATTATTATTATTATTATTATTATTATTATTGAAAGTTATATTTAAAAAGGCCCGAAAAAGATCTAACCAAGGGCGCCAAAATTACAAAAACATATCTTTTTTTTTTTTTTTTTTTTTTTTTTTTTTACAGAGGTGTTGATAAAGTTAGACCAAGGGCGCCGTGTTTCCCAAAACACGATATTAGTTTTTTGAAAGATGTTGTTACAAGAGGCGCTGAAAAAAGCTGACCAAGGGCCCATAATTACAAAATCCGATATTAGTTTTTTAAAACTTATTTTGTGTATTTTGTAAAACTTATTTGGCGCCACGATTCCAAAAACACGGTATTAGTTTTTTGAAAGTTATATTTAAAGAGGCGCCGAAAAAGATCTAAACAAGGCGCCATGACTACATTAAAATGATATTAGTTATTTTCAGGGTTTTTTACAGAGGTGTTGAAAAAAAATCTGACTAAGGGCGCCATATTTCCCAAAATACGATATTAGTTTTTAAAAGTTATTTCTACAAGAGGCGCTGAAGAAAGCTGACCAAGGGCGCCATAATTATAAAAACCGATATTAGTTTTTTAAAAGTTATTTTTGTAGAAGCGCCGAAAAAAGTCTGACCTGGGGCGTAACGATTCCAAGAACATGATATTAGTTTTTTGAAAGTTAGTTTTAAAGAGCGCTGGAAAAGATCTAAACAAGGGCGCCATGATTACAAAACATGATATTAGTTTTATTTAGAATTTTTTATACAGGTGTTGAAAAAAAAAATCTGACTAAGGGTGCCATGTTTCCCAAAACACGATATTAGTTTTTTAAAAATTATTCTTACAAGAAGTGCTGAAAAAAAACTGAAGAAAGGCACCATGATTACAAAAACACTATATTATTTTTAAATTTATTCTTACAAAGGCGCTGAAAAAAAAATCTGATAAGGAGCTCATGATTGCAAAAAGACGATATTAGTTTTTTTAAAGTTGCTTCTTTGACGTAGAGATTGAAAGAAAATTGACCAAGAGCGCTATGATTATAAAAACTCGATATTAGTTTTTTCAAAGTTATTTTTACAGAAACACTGGAAAAAACCTGATCATGGGCGCCATGATTACAAAAACCGATATTAGTTTTTTAAAAATTATTTTTGTAGAGGCGCTGAAAAAAAAAAATCTGACCAAGGGCGCCACACTTCCAAAAACACGATATTATTTTTTAAAAGGTGCTGAAAAAAGCATGATTACAAAAACACAATATTAGTTATTTTTAAAAAGGCGCTGAAAAAATCTGAACAAGAGCGCCTCTGACAATGTGACCAATTAAAATGAAAATCTTTTCGCTTGAATTGGCATTACACCTCTTTTTCCCATCGTTTGTATTTCTACAAAAAAGCAGAATAAATATAAGACTACAGCGCAGCCACCTATGGCAATAAATGTTTGATAGAATATGTTAAATATGTCATCATTTCCTTTAATTTGCCAAATGAAAATATTTGAAAAATTTTATGCCTTTCAGAATGCATAACTTAAAATACTCCCATTAAAAAAAAAAAAAAAAAAAAAAAAAAAAAAAAGTGACGAGGGGGGGCACCGGGCATTTGCCTCGTTGCCCGGTGGGCCAGTACGACCCTGGATTTAACGGCATGAAATGATTCTCAAATCAGCTTGTGATCTAAAACCACAGCACCCACTTGGAGAATGGCAAGCGTATGATACATTTTAAATGTTGTATTCGAGAGTTATACATGCCTAATTAGTATGTCAGTTGTTGTAGGGAAAAGTTTTTGGATACGATTTAAATACTTGTTACTGAGCAACTGTTGCCGAGGGCTTGGTTGACACCAATGAAGTAATCATTGTGCGCGCTGCAGCGCGCTACAATAATATGATTGAGCGATGGTGCACACGGATTTTTAAATTTTTCTTTTTGCAATAACTAACTAAATACTTATCCAATTTTGATGATTTTTTTTTAAATGTTCGTCTGACCAAGAAGCACAACATAGCACAAAAATTATTTTTTTTTTATGGCATACTGTAGGTGTACTGTAGAGTATTCTGAAAATCGGACAAAAATTTTGTGTCACAGCACTTTTCTCGAAAACTACTAAAGATAAAAACTTAATTTTTTTTTAAACAAAAGACAAACTTTTTATCCCGGGGTAGTCATCGAGAAAACGTTATTTCGCTGGGCGGTTTTTCTGAAATTGCGTATTTTCCAAACTTGGTCATAAATGGGTATATCTAACGTTCTATTGCAGATAGAATGTTGCGGTAAAGTTTATTTTAAAGATTTTGCTATGCTAATTAATCCTGCAAAAATTCATAGCTTTACGTTAAACAGTTTTTTTACAAGATGGAATAAAAGAATGGCAGTCATCAATCTAAGGTACTTGTGATCATCGGAGAGAAAAACCAGTTACACCATTCGATTAAGCATAAAAAAATACAGAATGCTTTTTTTTCTTTTATTTTTAACTTAATTTTTTAACGAATTATGAATTTTTTTGAAATTTTTGACATGCTGATTTTTGTCATTTTTTAACACTAGAACGCCCGGATGGAGTCGATTCGACTCCAATCATGTAACTAAATTTCAATTCGAACCAGAAAAATTTTCTTGAAATAATTTAAATCTAATCCACGCAAATTTACGTTAAATAAATCAATTAAATAATTTTGAATAAAAATTCTGGTGAGAAATATTATTTTCAAACTTGAGTAGAATTTCCGGGCGTTCTAGTGTTAATGAATCATTTACTGAATAATTATGCACGGTGTCTAGCCCTGGTGGCTGTTAAATTTGATTTTTAATTTTAAATTAGGCAATTTTTTGCACCATACCAAATTTATATTTTATCCATTTTTTTCATTTATTTATATTTTGTTTTTAGCACAATGGCATCAATGGCAAAAATGCCTGGCATACCTGTCAAATATTGGGGCCCTGTACTTTAACAAAGTGTATTTACTATAAGTATATACCGTATTTATTCTAATAGAATGCGCCCTCTAATAGAGCGCGTCTTCTAATAAAGTGCGCACCTTGGTGCTGATTGAAAAAATAAATATACGGAAACGATATAGTAGATAAGTAGAAAACGATTACTTAAATGCATTATCGAGGATTCTCATCGATCAAAATAGAGTTATTCTATCAAAGCGATCGAGTGGCGATGCAGCAAAAGTTTCAAATTTTGAACAATGTACCACTCCTGTAAACTATAGCGTCAAGGATATGCACACTGTTAAAAATCTGCTGCATTTTGCTGCAACGCACTCCCCTGCTTGTATAGAAAACGGTTACTTGGCCGTGAAATGGCGCTTTCTCATTGGTTGGAATAGAGATATATACAAGTGGTGGAGGACGTTGCAGCAAAATGCGGCAGATTTTTAACAGTGCACTGTTAAAAATTTGACCCATTTGTTGCAGAGTCACTCCACAGCTTTTATAGAATGTCTCTTTATGGCCAATGAGAATGCTCCATAACACAGTAAAGCAATCGTTTCCTATAAAAGCGGTGGAGTACGTTTTTAATAAGTCAGGGCTCCCAAATGGTCCGCGAACTGAACATCAGAATTTTTTTAGAGAAATTTTCTTTTTAGATTTTTCTTGCAAATTGTCAAGAAACCACGTTTGGAAGTTGATTCTAGCTCAAACGTATTATGAAATTTTCTGTTAAAAAATACTGATGTTCAGTTCGTGGACCATTTGGGAGCCCTGATAAGTCCGTAATAAATACGGATTAAGAAAACAAAGAAGCATGGTTTTTGTATCAAACTTTACTCTTGCATAAAAAAAGTTCCTGTTTTTGGCAAAAATAATGGATATTTGAATGAAAAATCTATTCTTTGAAAGAATTTATTATTTTATTCACTTTAGTAAAAAACTGATTTTTTTTTTTTTTTTTTTTTTTTTTTTTTTTGAAAACCACCGTAGAATTTTGGTATAGAAAAACCTGTTTTAAAATTTTTTTTAATTTGTAACACCAGAGTATTAGAGTATGTAGCCTTTTTTAATTTCAATACAAATAAGATTTTGTTTTCTATATATAAAATACAAAACAAGTTGTGCAGTATCCCTATGGAATATGGAAAAATAGAAGGACTAGTGAAAAATGCTCCAAGGAGCAGTGCAAAAGCAGAATATGATTTTAATTGAGCATTAAAAAGTAATGGACAAGTGCTTCTGTTAATTACTGAGCATGAGGAAGGATAAGGGATCCCTTCTTGGCTACAACTCACTTCAATGCCAACTTTGAAAAAATCATATTTGCGCTTTTTTCGTGAAAACAAATCAGTCGCAGTTACTATAAAAATGTATAGTGTAAAGACGTAACCATTAAAGATGCAGCTTAATTAGACATAAATGTAAAGGAAGGCGACATAATGCCAGATACCTAGTTCCTGCAGGTATCACATTCATGCACTGCCACCAAGCATACCCTAAGTGTATAATAGCACAGAAAATTGATTTGTAGTATAGTGCAGAGTGAACAGTGCAGTTAACATCAGAGATGTAGTACAGGCTATACGCCGCACACCTTCTGGACTTTTTAATAGAACACCATATACCCTCTGTTTTTCAAGAAAGCTTATAGTATACACATTCTAGAATATCCCTCTGCTTAGAGCATATATCTTATGTTATTTTTATGACTACACCCCTGGTTAACATCTAAAGCACGGTGGAAAATTCTACTAAAGAACCGCAAATTTCTTTTATATGGAAAAAGCGCAAATATGATTTTTTCAAAGTTGGCATTGAAGTGAGTTGTAGCCAAGAAGGGATCCCTTATCCTTCCTCATGCTCAGTAATTAACAGAAGCACTTGTCCATTACTTTTTAATGCTCAATTAAAATCATATTCTGCTTTTGCACTGCTCCTTGGAGCATTTTTCACTAGTGTATGAATGAATCAATACAATATTCACATTCATTACCGAAGATTGAAGGTATTGCTCTGCTTTTTTATGAAAGGTTTTAGTTTCAATTTATCCTAACTTTTTTACGTGTTACAAGCCTTAAGTATGGTTTTGATTTCTTGTAGATTGATTTTCTATTTTCTTTTCTTTTTCTTTCTTTCTTTTTTTCTTTTACTTACTTTCTATCTTTTCTTTTTGTTTGTTTAATGATTATAGAAATGAACTTCTTGCAAAAAATATTTATCTTATATTTTTATATTATTTTATGATTTATTTTTGTAAATTCTTTACTTATTTTATTTATTTTATTTTATTTTATTTTATTTTATTTTTTGCAATTTTAAAATGATGCGTCTGTTGAGAAATAGTCAAACTCACTTATGCGTAGAAAAATTACATCTTTTAAATTTGTTATAATTGCCTACATTATTATATTTTTATAATTTAAACATAGTTATGAAATAATTCATATGTATACTTTTTTAAATTTTACTTTTTAAAATTTTACTTTTTAAAATATGCATAAAAATTCATATTATTTTTTTATAACTATAAATAAAATTTATAATGACGAATCCCCAAAACTAATTAATTTCTATCTAACAAGGGGACCACCAGACATGGTGCTCACAGATTTTGATGATTTCAAAGTATGTTGTAGGGGTCATACCACTAATTATTCTGGTGAAAGGTTCCTTCAAATGGGCCTTGGTTTTTGAGAAATTGGGGGGGGGGTGTCAAAGTTCAGCGTATATTTCAAATACCTAATTGTACAACATCTGAATGTCAAATCGTGGCACTGTGCCAAAGCACATGTTTGTGAATCGAAAGGTAGTGAGTTCGAATCCATCCTCGGCTTCTATTTTCTTTTTTACTTATATTTATATTTTTTACACGTTACAAATTTTAAGTATTTTTATTACTAGAGAAATTGCTGCAACTTTTATATTTTCTTAATAAATTGCATTTACATTTTTGAATTTTTTCATGAAATTTTTTTTTCTGCAATTTTTAAATTAATATTTCTTTTGATAACACAGCAAAACTAATTTAAGCCTAGAACTTTTTTTTTCTTAAATATTATCTATATTTTTTACTTTATGCACAATTCTTAAATAATGATTTTTCTTTTTTCTATCACTTTTTTATTTTATTTTATAGTATTTTAAATGAATATTTATCCCTTTTTGTATAGATAATACAAAATAATTTTCGCGTGAAATTTCTTAAACGTTTATAGGATTAGATAATTCAAGCAATGCATATCTTCGAAAGAGTAATAAAATATTAATACAGTAATGCTAAAATGCAAGTTGTTACCAGCTATCCAAATTTTCAATTTTCTGTAAACACATTTATCTCAAGGTCAATCTCAACAAAATTTATCGTTTGCACAAATAAGAAATGACAGATTACATTTATTTTTATTGCAAATCAAAGCACTTTTTCCGTAATTCAATTGGAGTGCAAAAATCGTCTGTTAATAAAATTTACGATATACATAAAAATACTATTTTTTTTCTTTTTTCGTCTGCTTTCCTTTCCTCCGTAATATAAAGATTTCTTTTTATTGATCATATATTTGCACTTATACAAAAGATGATTAAACATTTTTTTAAAAATATTTTAATGTATTTTTAAACATATTTATAACGAATTAAGTATTCAAGGAATATAATTATGGAAGTTTTAAAAAATGAAGTTTCACATAAATTAAATCTGATTTGCGTTTAGATTAAAAATTTCGGTAAAAAATACTGATTTTCTTTAAAAGTTCATAAACGTAAACTTAACTTCTTAAGGGGACAGTTTATCCCAAAATTTATATATAAAAAAAAAATCGATTTTTGTTTTGAAACATTAAATGAAAGCCTGTTTAATCGTGAATATTTTAATACCTCTTTTTCATCAATACGACAATCATATCTTGACATGTTGTAAATTTTGTTAATACACCCTACGCAATCCCCACACAAATGATAACTTTAAACTTTTTTTCCCCTCTATGTTTATATTTACTTCGTTTTCATGTTTCAAAAATGTTAAGGCTTTTTTTTTGTATTTGATACAGATATTTAAAATGTTTTGTACAATTTGATTGTTATATATGTGTTGAATATGCGCATGAAATTAGACTTAACGTTATTATTATTATGATTGTTATTAATAAAAGTATATATGAAGATGTGTTAGATTTCACCACTTTGCACAACTTATATCAATTAAAAATCTATATTAAATGTAGCATTACATTATCTAAAAATCCATGCACAGTATTGTGTAATACACATTTGAAAAAAAAAAAAAAAAAAAAAAAAAAAAAAAAAAGAGTGATTGATTAATCTAAGAATATTATTATTTAAAATTGTGGAGATTTTAAAATATTCAAATTTTCTTATACCTTTTCAAAATTTTAATTAAATACGCATTTTTATTTAATTATTTGTTGTAAAATGTACTTTTAGAATAGTACTTTTAGTAGTTAATAGTACTTAGTATTAGTATTTAGTAGTACTTAGAGTAGTTAATAGTACATAGTACTTTTAAAAATTGCGACAGGCCGGCCCCGGGCCGGCTTGTCGCAATTTCTACTATTTCTAAAAAAAAATCAGATTTTTTATCATATAATTAAGATTTCTTTTACAATTTCAGTCATTTATAACACTGAAAATTGTAAATTTAATAATAATGCAAAAGAGCTACATAAATGAAGAAAAAAAAAAAAAAAAAAAAAAAAAAAATCACAAAAACTGTTTACTATTTTTCTTTCAATCTCGTTTATGTTTAGTATTGTTTTTATTTATCATTTGTGTAAAAGAGCAATATCGATATGAATCATATATATGTATATATATATATATATGTAATATAATTTATGATTAATGGTAACGTTTTATTACTTAATTGATGTTAATGGAAAAATATCTCCTTTTTAAAACATTTAAATTCTCTAAACTAGTTATAAATAGCTCAACACACATATTTATTTATTTATTTATTTTTACAGATTCAGTCATTTATAACATTGAAAATTTTGAATTTAATAATAATTCAAAAGAGCTATGTAAATAAAGCAAATTAAAAAAAGCACAAATAACTGTTTACTATTTGTATTCTAAAATTGTTTATGTTTAGCATTGCTTTTATTTGTAATTTGCATAAAAGATGAACTTTTAAAACCATTTGAAAATTTTGCATTCTGTCATAGTAAGTCCTTTTCCAAGGGCGGCGCCAGAGGGGGGGCATATGCCCCCCCGTCGGGCACACCTGGCCCCCCCATCGGGGCCAAAATTCAATGTCGTCGGGGAAAATATTTTGAATTTTGAATTCGGCCCCGTCAAGTTGAGCAAAAATATGAAGCTTTTTTTTTTTTTTTTTTTTTTTTTTTTTTTTTAAACTCAGATTGACTAAACCAATTTTTTTTGTATACGAGTCGGTTTCTGACTGAATTTTGATTCTTGCAGATTGAATTCATATCCCCCCCCCCCACCCAAAAAAAGTCCTAATTTCTTTAAATAAAAATTTACATATATGACTACACGTGATGATATACATGAAAGACTCTGTAGATGTTTATTTTTTAACAAAAAAAGATAAGATTTATACTGAAGTTTTGTCGGGGCTGTCTTGGATGACACGTAGAATGCTGCATCGGGTCGTGCAAACTGAACCAAACATGGCTCGCAGTCTGGATTGATCGGGTTAAGCCTAATCTTTGGTCGTTGTGGATCGGATTCCTGTGGGGTTAACTTTGTTTTAGGTTCGGGTTGGAGGTTTTTTTTATAGACACTTATGGTTTGTGATTCAAGATTAATCGATCGCTCACAAGAATTTACAAAATTTAAGGTGAATAACTATATGTTGATTGTTAATGAATTTATATATACTGATTTTTTATTTAAAAGTTAAAATTTATATTGAAGGTATAGTTGTAGATAGATTTTTACATAACTGCATTATAGTATGGATATATTTTTTCATCAGTTACGGTTGGGGTCTAGTTGAGGTTGAAATATTTCGGGTTCAGATCAAAATGTGGAGATGTCGGGCTCAGATCGCGTTTCGGGTAGAGTCCTGCATCACCTTGAGAAATTAACCCAATTCGACTGGCGATTTGAGTCGCATTTGTCTAAAGTTCGGAGGGTTTGGGATTAACTTCTATTTTTCGAGTCGGGTATGGCTCCGATTTTATTTCATTTCTCAAAAGTATTGCCGAAATATATTTTAAAATGTAAAATTATATTATTTGAATGTCAATGAGTACATATACAGATACATTAATTTTTCTACATAAAAATATAATTGATATTGAAGGTATTATTGTAAACTATTTTTGCATTATTGCTTTATAAGAGGGAATTTTCTTTTTCATTCCGAGTTGGTATTGGATTCAAATTGAATACTTTTAGGTAAAAGTCTGCGAGTTCGGATCATTTACTTTTTTTAAACTGGTTCAGGTTGAATGGATATAGAATTAACTAGTCCAGGTCGGGTATAACCCAATCCGCGGAGGACTCTATGCTGTCAAAATAATCCGTGAATTGAATTATTTTTTCCCTTGATTATATACCATTAAAACAAAAAAAAATGCTTTAAATTTTGTTTTCACGCGCTTTAACTTTGCCATTTCTACCCCCCCCCCCCGCAAAAAATTGCAGAAAAAACACCAATTACCTGAAATATTCACACCTAAAGCAACATATTCGTTGGCAGCTGTGCTGCTTAGTACTTTTTCATAATAGAAACGGAATTTATAAATCTCTTTTATTTAAATATATGTAAAAACCAGAAAATTAAGATCAAAATTTTCGAAAAATGTCCAATTATAAAGCAGAAATTGCTTAAAATAATAGAAGTCTCTTCAAATCAGAGGGATATTTCGGCATTGTCGCGACGGACTCAGCGAAAAATTTTAGCCCACGCAGACCTTCTAACCAGTGTTGAATTCAGGGGGGTGGCCCGGGGGGGACATTCCACCTCCCGGAGCAATGAAATATCACTCCCGGAAAATTTAAATTTTGCATTTTCAACGGTCAAAAAGTACAATTCCCCCCCCCCCCGGTACTCTATAATGCCCCCCCCCGGAGCTACTGAAGTCCCTCCCGGGAAAAAGTGTCTGAATTCAACGCTGCTTCTAACCGGCGGTTAGACCTCCTGTATAACCCGTGGTTCGGATCGGTGATATATTTTTAATTGCGGGTCGCTTTTCGCTGGTATTAAAATAATGCACTTTTAGATTTCCAACTATTTTACAAGTTTTCACTTCATTTACATTTATCTTTTGTTTAACTATGGGAATTTTGTATTTGAGTTTGTGTTAATATTTGTATTTAAATTTTTTATCTTATCAAAATTTGAAACACCGCACTTTCTGCATTCGATCAACATACATTCTTAAACAAAATGGAAATTAAAGATATTTTTTCCATTGTTATTATTATTACTACTATAGCTAAAAAAAATCTGCTTTAATTTACACATTTCCACGAAAATACAGAAAGTTCATCAATCTAATGCTAAAACTACATGAAATCCTCCAATATCTAAAGTTGCATTTCTCTTGAATCAAAGGACTGTTCACTTTAGTGAGCAGCATCGCTGTGTACTAGATTTTTCTATTAGAAACTGATTTTTTACGTATCTCTATTTTCTCTCAAAATAATGAAAATTTCGTGAACCGAATCAAAGTTTTTGGAAATTCTACAATCAAAACACCAAAATTTCTTGAAGAAATAGAAAAATCCGTTCCAATAACATGTGCGTTCCGGCAACTTATTGCCTGTTATATTTTATTTTTGGCGAAATGGTTTTGAGGGTGTATGAAATACTAATTACAATTTCTCAATAATGCTAAAAATAGAAAATAATGAAAAGAGTAAAACGTAATTTATAAAGTAATATACGGTACGTATTTCAAAAATTGTAGTTCGACTAATTAATTTCACTTCGTGCAAATACATTCAATTCAAATAAAGAAAACTAATATTCAATACAGCAATGTGTTCAGATGGAACGAAAAGGGATATGAAGAAATTTCAATTTTATACAACTTTTGTTCTTAGCAAGTATGCTGTTTCTTTATACTTGTATTCTTACTTTTAGATTTCAGTCTACCCATGTTTATACGGCAAAACCAGCTGCGATTCACCAAAAGGAAATAAATGCCTGTCTGTTTTGACTAGTTTTCAAATTCTGTTATGCAAGTTAATATAAAATAAACTTTTCGACTGTTGGAAGGATAAATAGATGATGAATAATATTGTTTAGCTTCAGCCGACGTATTCTTGCTGATTGGTTGTAAAATAATCTTTATATGGGTGATTCTACGATAAGAGGTTCAAAAACATAGAGAATTCGGCCAAACAGAAAAGTTTGAGTTTGGTCAAAATCCTTTAAATTATGATTTTTGTCCTGTTTATTTACTTTTTCATACAAGGGCAAGTCACTTTATACATATTTTATAACTTTTTCTGGTCAGTGACTCGCTCCCCTGGCAGTTATCTTGCCAGGGGAAATACGGCAGGGGAGAGACATTTTCATGTAAATTCAATTTTTTTAACTGACTGAATTAGTTTTTGGGTTAATTGTGTATTTCACTTTAATTATTACCGTATTGTTTAATTAGGGCAGTAAATGCAATTGTATTAAATGAATATTATAAGTTTTATGACTTACCAGGGGAGATACATGATCACTGTGCGAAACCACTACACCGCACGGTCGCGTCGCAACAACTAAAAATGGCGACGCTTAAATGGGTTGCGCGTTTAGTATTGCTAACTTCAAGCCAATAGACGTCCATAAGCGCTACTTCCGATATAGCCATCCTTGAATTTATATTTGTTTCAGCGGAACGAAATTTGACAGGGTAGATACACAAAAAAGCGAGACAAAAGTTAATTAAAAAAATTATTTAAAATTAACAAAATTATTTTATTTTTTTATTTTATAATACGTTAGTATAATTACTTAAATTCCAATTAAACATACTTTAGCTAAGATTCTGACGGAAAAAATATATGTATTGTTTGAAAGTTAAATTGAAACCGGCAAGGGGACATGCCAGGGGAGAGACATTTTTAGACTTTGTAAGAAATTTCAGAAAAATGTGTTTTAATTAGGTATTCAATCGTGATGTTATTTAATAAAATATATTGAGATGATGCGATTCATTGCAAAAAATAGCAACATATAGAATAAAAAATCTGTTTTAAACGGATTGCCGTACAAATTACCTCTTATCGTAGAATCATCCATATACCTTAATGTTGCTATGGAAATTACAAAACACTTATATTGTTATAACTGACTGGAAGGATATTTCAGAGTTACATAAATGCAGCGCATTATTTTCGACAATTGTCCGTTGACCACAGACAGAATATCTTGTGTAGGGGGGGGGGGGGGATTAAACACACGTGCATTATATAAAAGAGAAAAAGTACATTTAAATAACAAGTTTATTAGGTTTAAATATACATATCAGATTATTATAAAATGTGCCCTTTTGTAGACATATACTTTTAAAAAATGCATTGAAAAGACTGATATTAGACTGATATAGTGTTACATTATTCTAATACATAAGAAAAAAATATTGGAATCATGAAAATTTTCGATTTTAATTTTTTTTTTTTTATAGAAATATGTGTATTTCTGTTAGTCGGTGTAAGACAATTAAGAATATTTTTTAACGATTTTTTTTGCATAGGATAGTGAGTTCAATATTCAATATGGATATTTTTTACTTTTTCGATTTTGGCACCAGATGTAAAAAAAAAAAAAAAGGTATTTTCAGTTTCAAAACATTTTTCAAAAAAAAAAAAAAAAAAAAATTGAAATCGAAAAAGCGAAATAAAGTAATATTAAAGAGCAAGCTCAGCTGCCCTATGTAAGAAAAAAAATTGTTTAAAAATATTCTAATTAACATGAGAAATTCGAAAATAGCCTGTGTTTAACATGACGGAACGGGTGTTTCCAAGTGAGTGAAGAGTCCTCAAAAATGCAAAACATGTTGATTCAAAATGAATACAATAATGCATGAGAAAAGAATATAATACATCAACGCCTGCTACGAGGGCAACTTGACTACAACTCTCTCTCTCCCTCTTTTAATGCGATTTCGTCTTAGAAGATTTTACTGTGTGGCATTTTTCTGATTTTTAAGTCTCCAATACATGATATAAGGATTAACGAAAACTGAAACATTTACATGCAAATAAATATTCATTAAAATGAATAAATATTGCCGCCTTGAACACTTCTTTAAAAAAAAAATATTTTTTAATCAGAATTTTTCGTGCAAAACACTTTATAACCATATCAAAGTAAAAATACACGTTTTTAGAAATAGAGTCGGGTCGGGCCGAGATTTTAACTCTTTTTTTTATTGTGCTAATATTATATATATATACGTATTTATATTATCTAGACCGTATAATCAGGCCGACTTTTTTAATTTTATGCCGACTGAACCATTAATCTATTTAGTACAAACTGGGTCGGGCCCGGGCCTAATATATTTTCCCAAGCAGTTTTTTAGGCCCCGGACCAGTACGCGGGGAGCTCTAATATATATTATGAACTTGGCCCCCTTGTCGGGGATACAGTGCCTCCCCCGTCGGGCAAATTCTGGCGCCGCCCTTGTCCTTTTCCAGATTAGCCAAATTCTACCATCTAATTTCGCGGGACCATTAGCTAATACTGCTGTATAGAATCCCTTAAACTAAAGTGAATCCAGTATATTAGTTACAAATAGTTATTTGTTGCTTTAAATACCTTTCCGAGTCTTTATTGTTTTATACATTTCACATTGCTATAGAATAACAACAGCAGACAATGCTCCGCCCACTTTCTTTTGATAGTTTTCTACATTGATGTTTATATTAAAAGGAAGGCATATCCCAAAGGCCATGTGCAGAGTTTAGACACAAAAAGTTGTGAGAGGTGATTTAAAGGATCAATCACCTTAAAATACGTTTCAGGCGTAATAATAATAATAATAATAATAATAATAAAATGCATTCAGAAAGAAAAATAAGGCTAAAGTTGGAGCCAAATACATACAACATCGTTTAAAATATACGTTTAAAAAAATGAGATGGGGGATTGAAATTCACAAATAAAAATACTGTCAACAACAAATGATGAAAAGCAGTGTTAGCAGTGGGCTACTTTTTTAACCCTTTCGGGACCGAATATTTTTTTCAATTTTTAGAAAGAATTACTTTTACGTTAATAGCTTTAACTCTAGCTATCCAAATAGATTAAAACGAATTTTTCCTTGTCTGCAAATGTTGCTGTTTTGCACTCTTTACAATTAGTATTCATACGACAATAGGCTGAGGAAAAATTTTTGGAGAAAATATTGTATTAAAATAAGATTTTGCTTAAATTACAAGTTTCTAACACATTTGCTCTTCATTACGCATGATTCTTTCAGGAAAGTAAATTTTATTTTAAACTTAAAGAATAAAATATGTGTTTAAAATAAAAGAATCGCAAACAGCGCAAAGAGATTTAAGCAAATAATTATTATTATTATTACTAAATGCCTCAACATACATAAAGTCATATAGTAAATGCATAGACATATACTAACATAACTACATGTAAACAGTAGCAAAAGTATTTCTTAAAACAAAATAATATTCCATTAAAAGATATGTACTTTTAATAGTACACCAGACACGAAACGAAACGGTTAAAATTCCGATTTCTTGTTAGCATCACTTTTTTGAAATGGTAAAATCCCCTCTTTTTTCGCTTTAAGAAATATGTCATTGAATAAGGCGAATATCACAATTAAAAAAAAACTGGTGCCAATCAGGAAATCTGAATTTTGAAAAATTAACCCATTGGCGAAACTGTTGAAAAGTTGTACAAATTCATTTACACCTTAATCTTTTGTGCTTCAACGAGATTCCGAAATGCCACAATGACACCAGAATTCTGGTATAAATATTTTCAGTTTCTTAGGTAGGGGGAACTGGGGCACATTGATACTTGGGGCACTTCGATACACCCCCTGTACAGCACACAGGGTCATTACAGGAAGTTTCACAACACCTCCAAAAGGTGATACTAGTAAAATTAACTACATACAGAAAGTTTTGGAATGATTCAATAGTTTGATGAAATGGGATGGGTGATTAATTGTTTTTGTAGGTCAAAAGTAAATTTGAGTTGTACAATGAAATGGTATTATACAACTGTTCCCGTATTTTCAACCGAAAAGAAAACCTACCTGGCAAGTAAAGCTACTCTTTTTCAGTTCCTCATTATTTATTGTTAGATAAATTATGAAATGTTGGATTTGCGACTCATTTTATTCAAAATGGCTGTATGGGGCACATTGATACAACCTATATCCTTTTCTAGTTCATTTTTTCATTGCCTTTTATTTTTTTTATGATACACCAATTAATTCAACCATTTTTCGTCAAAAATTTCTACTTTTAGTTTTTACAGAAGTGAAATAGCTCTAATTTCTTTATATTAGAACATTTTATAGTATTTTTGCAAACAGAAGACGTACAAACTTACACAATATCTAGTGCTAGTAGAATTAACAAAATAAATGGACGGCAGCCTGGCAAATCTCAAATTTATATCGATTCTCCAGAGAAAAAAGTACTATCGACATGAGAAATGTTAAGTAAGATAAACAAGCTGCAGAACAGTACAGGATAATTATACAGTGAAACCTCCAAATAAGGGACACTCCGAATAAGGGACACCTCTATTTAAGGGACAAAAGTTCCGGTCCCTTTTGGAAGTTTCAATGTAATAAAAACTCCAAATAAGGGACACCTCTATTTAAGGGACAAATTTTCCGGTCCCATAGGTGTCCCTTATTCAGAGTTTTCACTGTATTATAAACATAATTTTTAATATAATTATCCTTTATTTTCTGTTTGTAAACTCATTTATAAACAGAAAACCTGGTAATTATTTCACCTTTCCTATAAAAAGAAGATAATTCTGAGGTTAGAGTGCCAGATATGACAAAGTTACCACAGCCAACAAACAGACAAGAAACAGCCAGAACATCAGGTCATTATACATTTCATTTTGATTGCTTTAATATCGATTACAAATAAATTGTTTGCGATTTTAATGTCTATAAATATATATAAAATGGTTTTCTAACTATTTTTCTAAGAAAAATATGCATTGGTGTTATTTTGTCTCCATTTTTCCTAGACGTGTCAAAGTGTATCAATCTGGCCCGGGGATGGGGCACATTGATACAAATTACTTTTTTTGATTTTTTAAAAATTACATGCAAAAATAATATATAAAACAACGATTGTACATTTTTATAACACACTACACTGGTTTTGCTGACATCACATAGAAAAATAACTTGAAATTTTTGCTTTCTAGACACCAAAATTTTTTTTTGAAAAAAGCTGTATCAATGTCCCCCAGTTCCCCCTATTGTAAAATTAACTTTTTCTGATTTTCAAATAAATATGTACGTAAATTCCGATGTTATTCAGTCATTCAGCATTTTTGCAATGGAAATGTTCTGTGCCTTAAAGGGTTAACACTTTAAGATATCCCCCCCTCCATGGTACACGGGGGGGGGGGTAATGACCTTAAATGCCTGTTTTGAAAAAGAACGCATTGTGACGAAACTACCAATCGGATTTCAACGAAAATTATAAGGGATGTATAAAACAACCAAACGAATGTTTGACAATTTTTTCAGATTTTTTTTAAACAAAAGAACAAACTTTCTAACCTTTTCCTTGTTTTTAAATGAACATTTCAATTAAAAATCTATTGAAATTTCTGAGTGACCACCTTAATTTTTTGCATGAAATACTATAAGATATGATGTATATTCACTATCAATTTCAACTTTCTACGTATGGTGCATCATACTAAAAAACACCAAAATCATATTCTGGCGGAGATGAGGGGCGTGTCTAGAACAGTTCTTACATATTAGTTCAAACGGTAGTTTAAAAAGAAGGCGTTATTAAACATTATACAACGGAACTTTCCGGTAGACCTAATATGTGAGATTTGTTTTAGACACGCCTCTCATCTCCGCTGGAATAAGATTTTGCCTTTTTTTAGTATGATGCATCATATGTAGAAGGTTAAATTGATAGTGAATATACATCATATCTCATAGTATTTTATGCAAAAAAATTAAGGTGGTCACTCAGAAATTTCAATAGATTTTTACTTGAAATGTTCATTTAAAAACAAGAAAAAAGTTAGAAAATTTGTTCTTTTGTTTTAAAAAAATCTGAAAAAATTGTCAAACATTCGTATGGTTTTTTAATACATCCCTTATAAATTTCGTTGAAATCTGATTAGTAGTTTCGTCACAATGCGCTCTTTTGCAAAACAGGCATTTAGGGTCATTACCCCCGTGGTCTTGAGATACAAACTTGAAACTGGGGAGAAATGAATTTCTTTTTATGTGCAATCGATTGATGTAGGACTCGACGTGGTTGACTCAAGGACACATTTTACTAAGAAACCCGGCTATACCCTTTCTTGATTTTCTTTCTCATATATATATATAAAAAAAAAAATCAACAACTTAAAAAAATTGTAGACATATTTTGAATTATTGGAACTATTGGTATTTATATTATCTTTATTTTCTTTTAAAGACCGAACCCAAAATATTTGTTCTCGTATTTGTTTCCAAAATGAAAAGTCTTTTTACCTGTTTCCTTTTCGCTCTTTTTCGCTTTACCTGTTTTTTCCCCCTTTGTAATTATTTTCTTTTTATTTGCTTGTCTTTTCTGGTCAGCGTTTTTTAAACCACTCGTTCGCCCTAATTTTATAGTTTCTAGGATAATACGTTTCTCAATGCGCGCGTTCGTACTAACCGCCTAAAAAAAAAAAAAAAAAAAAAAAAAAAAAAAAAAAAAAAAAAAAAAAAATCTGCAGACTTAATGTGTAGTCTTCTTCACAACTGTTTCGGATGCTTTTCGAGCAGTAAAATAGGAACTTCTGCTTTTATTTTCACACATCTTCTAACTAACACTATTTGTAGTGTCATTAGAAAAACCATCCATTCTTTCTCACAAGGAAGGTCTCCATAAGGGCATACTCAGAAAAATCTAAAAAAAAAAAAAAAAAAAAAAAAAAAAAATTACAGAATGTTCTTCTCATACGGATATATTTGTTTCTAAAAGAAATTTGGCAGAACCTCGATAGAGTGTCCGTAAAATAAAGAAACTTTCGTTTATTTGGCGATTTATTACAGATTGACGATGAAAAATAATAATAATAATAAAAAAAAGTTTTTATGTTTTTACTCCTATTTAATATTGTTTGTCTTGATGTGTACTATCACCCCTCTCTTATTGTGAAAAAAATTTAGAATCATTCTGTGTATATATATATATATATATATATATATATATATAATTTTTTTTACAGTATTTCTACTGAAATTCCTCCGCTAAATTTAATTGATCATTTATTGCATACGTAAGTAGTACAAGTAGCTTTATTTTTCAACTTATTCTAAGTATGCCCAGTAAGGAGACCTTCCTTGTCAGGCCTCCAACTGCGTTTAATCTAAGATGAACACCAGGCGTCGTCGCAGCATCCCTAAAATGTTCACACTTTGCTACCACAATTTTAAAACGATAATATTTATTGTAGAGTTTCATTGTAGATGTTAAAGCAATCTGATAGGAAGATTTTTCATTTAAAATACTGGTAGAAAAGTGCGAAAATTTCAGAGACGCTGCGACCCCTGGAACACTAGTAGTGAGCAGATATGTCACTGTTAGTGTTGCAAAGTTGAAAAAAATTAAAAAAAAAAACCGTTTCGTTTTTGAAGACTTGATAGCTAAGGTTATACCATATTTGCAAACACTTTGATTTTTAACAGGATACAATAATCAAATAATTCAAATAAACATATTTGAATCAGAAATTTTATTTACCGTAATTTCGGGTGTATAAGCCGCGGATCAAACAATTCATTTTGGACCCAGAAATCTTATTTAACGATTGAAGACAAATATTTACAGCGATCTAACTAGTTATATTTGTTTCTTAAAAAAATCTGGGTCATAAAGAATTGTTTGATCTGCGGCTTATACACCCGAAATTACGGTAATATAGATTTCATGTAAGTACCACAAAGAAACAAGGGACATTTTATTGAATGAACTTTCTTGTTAAAAGTACCTTTTTTTATTAAAAAGACCCGAAGACTGCAAGTAATGTTATAGTGTGAAAATTAATCAGAGATCGAAGATTATAAATTCTAAAATAATGTAAATAGAATTAAGAAAAAGTGCAACAATCAGATCATATATTATATGGGGAGATTTTCTATGACTCTATTCCATAATATATTATCTTGTTGTATCTAGGGTAGAGTTCTGCGCGGTTTGTGTTTCACCAAACATGAACTCTCAAAATATATTTAATGTCAACCTGAAACTCGACTAGCCCAAACCCGAAATGTCAGAAAATAAATTCGCATTTAAATATAATCTTAGTCTATAACTATGTCTTTGATATCAATTTTATCTTTTATGTTGAACAATAAACATATGTATAATCGTTAATGTTCCAATATATAGTTTTTTGCATCTGAAAAGTATTCCCGACTTTTAAAATCGTGTTAACTTGAGATCCCAAAGAGTCAAATCTTAACATGAAATTTAACTCAACCGTTTCCAACTCAATTTGTCTCCAACCGGCAACGCAAAAAACTTTCACCAATCCCACCCTATCCAATCGTGTCATATCGGGTTCTGCTAAAATCAGACTATTTGAATCGATGCAGGACTCTAATCTGTGTCGATAAAAGTTTTCTAACATGGAAGATGAAATGAATGTATAGAAGTTAATACATGGAAAAAATAGAGCACTGCTATTGATCTCATTTATTTATTAAATTAAGCCATGTACAAATTTTATTAGGATTTAAAAATATGTATGTTTGTATATCTCCCGACTGGGAAACAATCGTTCGCCTGTTCCGTTTTTTGAGAAAGTTGATCTGCAACACTAATAATAATCCTCCGAATAATAACTACTGTTATTTTCATCATGTTCAACATTTCTCCGTGACTTTTTCTTTCCACTAGATGCCACAACGTCAGTTAAGCATCCACCAATCACTGCTCCATCAACAGCTCCATTAACAGCTCCTCCAACAGCTCCACCGACAGCTGCTACAGGCACTCCAATAACACCTCCTGCAATGGCTGCTGATGTTTTGGTCGCCCTGTGCATCGCATAATCTCCTCCTTTTTTGTCTCCAACTGCATAATGAAGAACTCCTTTTGCATGTCCTACTACTGGAGTAGCATCGAGCGCTTTGCTTATGAAATTCCCTTTATGAGGCCTCTCCTTTTCTCCACCAACAGCTCCTGCAGCCCCATCAATTGCTCCACCAACAGCTTTTCCAACTCCATTTATTGCTCCACCAACAGCTCCCGCAACTCCACCAACAGCACCTACGGTAATGGCTGCTGTTGTTTTGGTCGATTTGTGCATCGCTCTGTCTCCTCCCTTTTTGTCTCCGACCGCATAATGAACTACTCCTTTTGCATGTCCTACAACTGGTATAGAATCGAGTACATTGGAAAAGAAATTCATTTTATAAAATTGTTTAAGCTCGGAAGTTTGAAGCCAGTATCTATCACGGCATCCAGTACTTACAAAGTCGATTTGTATAGGCTTGATGACAACGACCACTAGATTGCTGATGTGCTTTTTCTCTCTCTAGATGAAATTAATAAGTTTCCTGCTTTAAAGTATTGTGTTCTTTATTGGTATTCCAGTAAAAGTTTCTGAAAGGAGAAATAAAGATAGATAATTACTATTTAGATAATTGATAAGTATGCCATTTGTTTAATCTTAAAACATATTATCAAATGCCTATTTTCGTCAGCACACAACATTCGCAAGCCAATGGAAGTGGTTTCTACAGATTTTTAGTTTGTACAATGGAGTTATGAATAAAGAGGATGAAGCATATAGTATATTATCTACAAGTTGAAAGTGAAGTAACTGAGGGGATTGTCACAAGGTGGTGGATATTTTTTTGCATATAGGATCAACAGTTTCTGATTACCGCCCTGGTAAATTTCCATCCATAAATTTGAGTACAAAATTTTATCTTATTTAAGCTCTCGATTCATCTCACTGAAATATGCTAGATTTTTTGTATTAGTTTTTACTGGTGGTAGTTCGATCAGGTACGTCACAATCCCTCTCACAGACACTGATAACTGGTTGTCTTGGCCATACAAATATGGCTGTAACGCAGGGCCTGACTTCCGCCGAAGTAAACTTCCACCGGTAAAAATAAATAGTTGTTTTTGCCATTATTTTTTATCTAAATTTTTCATTAAGGAGGCATTTAAGCAAAGAGAGATTTGCTACTTAAATTTTCTGGGACAAGTATACCACAATGGGAATTTACGGAGGAATAAGATAGATGGGGGTGCAGTATGCCGTAAAATCGGTTTAGAATACGATGCGCGTTATCACTCAAAGGATATAGCCGGGTTTCATAGTAAAATATGCCCTTGAATCAACCACATAGAGTCCTACATGGATCGATAGCCCATAAACAGAAATTCATTTCTTCCCAGTTTTAAGCTTCTATCTTAAGACTATGGGGGGTAATGACCCTAAATGCCTGTTTTGGAAAAGTGCACATTGTAACGAAACTACTGAGCAAATTTCAACGAAAAAAATAAGGGATGTAAAAAACCACCATACAAATGTTTGACAATTTTTTCAGATTTTTTTTAAACAAAAGAACAAGATTTTAAACATTTTTCCTGTTTTTAAATGGACATTTTAATTAAAAATAAACTGAAATTTCTGAGTGACCACCTCAATTTTTCTGCATGAAATACTATGAGAGACAATGCATATTCACTATCAATTTCAACTTTCTACGTATGGTGTATCATATTAAAAACAGGCAAAATCATATTCCGGCGGGAATGTGGGGCGTGTCTCGGACAAATTTCACGCCTTATTTTCAAATCTCACACATTAATTCACACGGTATTTTTAAAAGAAGGCGTGAAACTTCTCCCAGACACGCCCCACATTCCTGCCGGAATATGAATTTGCCCTTTTTTTAGAATGATGCACCGTACGTAGAAAGTTGAAATTGAAAGTGAATATGCATCATGTCTCATAAGATTTCTTGTAAAAAAATTAAGGTAGTCACTCAGAAATTTCAGTTTATTTTTAATTAAAATGTACATTTAAGAACAGGAAAAATGTTAGAAAACTTGTTCTTTTGTTTAAAAAAAATCTGAAAAAATTGTCAAACTTTCGCATGGTGGTTTTTTACATTCCTAATTTTTTTCGTTGAAATCTGCTTAGTAGTTTCGTCACAATGCGCTGTTTTCCAAAACAGGCATTTAGGGCCATTACCCCATTAACTACCACCCGGGCCCCTAGGCTTGACTTTCTGAAGGCCCCCTTTCACTACTTCAAAGAGGTATACACTGGAAAAATTAAAACACATGCTTGCTTCATTAACTCATAAAACATTGATGATAAAAATATGAATGATTACGACAAAGAATTTCGCACATCTTTTGTCTTTTGTACTAAATATTAATGTCTGACCAGTGTAAAAGAATATTTTCTTGTTCTTTATATTAGGAAAATTTTAGCACCGGGCCCCCTTTTCTTCTGGGCCCCTAGGCTTCAGCCTACTCAGGCTAATGGGTAATCCGCCTCTGCCCATGGTCTTAAGATACAAACTTAAAACTGGGGAGAAATGAATTTCTTTTTATGGGCTATCAATCCATGTAGGACTGGATGTGGTTGACTCAAGGGCATATTTTACTAAGAAACCCGGCTATACCCTTTAAATACCCTCATTAGGTACAAACAAAAGAGTTACGTGGAACAGAGATAGAATTTTTTCACATCAGCCTTGCTTTTTTACTCTAAATGAAAACGATCTGCTGAAGTAAAATTTCATGGTATTATGAATTAAAAACTGTACTATTGAAAGTTTTTTTCTTTTTTGCGAAAGCACGTGGTTGTTTTTGGGCTTAATATAGCGGTTTTCCGGGTTATATTTTTGGCATCACCCCAGTCACTATACTTCACCTCTATTCTTTCTTTTTACTCTATGGTGGAAATCAACACCTGTAAATGTGGTTGCAGTTGAAATTTCACTATTTTAAAGATATGTCAGTTCCTCTTTATTAATAGTTCCATGGTTTCTATAACTTAGTATGTTTTTGCTTGGATTATCTAAGGTCTTTGGATAAATTTATAGTTTTGTACTTTTTCAATTTCTGGTGCAGTTTTTTTTTTTTTTTTTTTTTTTTTTTTTTTTTTGAGCCGGTGACCATTATTGGTTCCGAATTTGCAAGTTTACTCGGAATTACACTGCCGTAGAATTAACTACTTCATGGACGATTTTTTTATGGTGAGAAAAAAAGGGACTTAATTTTTTTCCGATTTATTCATTTTATATTAATAGAAATTCAAAAAGCAGAAAAAAGAAGAAAAACTATAAAAATTCCCAAAAATCAATGTCAAATTTGTGGTTGCTGTGTGTTAATGGTAATTTATAAATGAAATGATTTCTTATAAAATAAAAAAATAAGAATAAATTTATTTCTTACACTACTACAAATTATTAAAACTTGATGCATTTGATATATCTTATAGTCTTTTTATCAAATATTAACGATTTCAAATAATCCAATAACACTGACTGCCGAAAAATTATGTTACGCTTTTTTATATCTCTAACAGTACATCATCTGTACTAACTAAGTATTATCAGTATAACCAAGTCATAAAATGTTTACTTTTCTTATTGAGGGATTCTGTAGTGAATAAGTTGTAAAATGTTTGTTCTTTTTATTATTGAGAGTAATTATAATTCTAAAAAACTAAACGTCCACATATGTCGACAAGGACGTGAAGAGTTTTAAAAAATAGAATACTATCAAATTACCTTCAACCTCAGATTTCTCATATAAAACATCCATTTAAAAATTTTAAAATGACAAGGAGAAATTTATATAGAATGCTTCCATTGGTTTAACATTTGCTTTACGAATGTCGTATCCTGTCGATATAGACTCTTAATGAATAGGTATACAAGAAAATATATGAATTTGACAATATGTAATTTTATAAATATAAGTTATAACTCTACATGCACGTCGAATTATCGTCCTAAGAAAGAAAATAATATAGTAATACCTGGGAATTGTTCTAGAGAAAGTCAGTGCACTGTACTGATGGCCCGGGTTCGAGTCCCAGGATGGAAATTTTTCACTAGGTTGGCATTTGCACCTCTTAAGCGGTTAAAAATTTGAAATTTAGTTTTCATTTGAAAACAGTGTATAATATAAACTATATTACCGTAATTTCGGGTGTATAAGCCGCGGATCAAACAATTCTTTTTGGACCCAGAAATCTTATTTAGTGATTAAAGACAAATATTTACGGCGATCTAACTAGTTATGTTTGTTTCTTAAAAAATTCTGGGTCGAAAAAGAATTGTTTGATCTGCGGCTTATACACCCGAAATTACGGTATATGAAAATAAAAGAAATATATAATTCTAAACGATTACTTACACCCGAAAAATCTTAATTTAATTTACACGAATTTTTATTCTCATTGCTAACAAGGCAAGAAACCAATAGAGGGGAAAAATATCTTTTATACAGAAAAAAGTACCAGAGTGAAAAGTATGAGTGGTGGTAAATTACGCTTCGTGAAATTATCCTATCTTGTGCTACGGTTGCAGCCCTACCATTAGTTAAAGTTGTTCTCAAATAATAATAATATTGGGTTGGGGAAAAAGTAAGTTCGCTTTTTTTCGTGTTTTTCAAAGTGAATTTATTTAAATATATAAAAAAAAACTAATCAAAATTTATGTGCTATTTTGTTCGATGACCTTTCGCCATTTTTCTGGTAAAACAATAAGTCCGTCACTGTAGAATTTCTGAGAGTTCTGGGCAAAAAACTGAACAAGGTTATTTTCACAAGCCTTTTTTGAAGCCAGCTTAACACCTTCAAGAGAGTACCGCTTAGGGCGAAACAAATGGTAATCCGTCGGATCCAGGTCCGGACTATACGGTAGGTTCATCAAAACTTCCCAACAAAGCTCTTTCAGTTTTTGCCGAGTGACTAAAGATGCTTGTGGTTTAGGGTTGTCGTGATGGAAAACAGCGCCTTTCCTTTCGATCAATTTTGACCGGGTTTTTTAATTGCCTGCGTTAATCGCATTAGTTGTTTACAGAAGATAGTTGAATTGATGGTTTGGCCAGGTTTGAGCAGCTCATGATGGAAAATTCCTTTTCAATCCCACCAAACACTCAGAATCACTTTCGTAGGCATCAATCCGGGCTTTGCCACCGTTTGTGAAGCTTCGATCACGATCTTTTTAGCACATTGTTGTTATACGTGATTCCCTTTTCATCACCCGTAATGATTTGTTTCAAAAATGGCTCGATTTCATACAGTTTCACTAGCAATTCACAAATGAAAACTCTGGCCATTAAATTTTTCACTGTAAGTTTATGGGGAGCCCAAGTATCGAGTTTCTTTTGGTATCCAATTTTATGTAAATGGTTCAAAAGTGGTTTATGGTTGATGTTTAGTTTCGTAGCAATGTCGTGGGAAGAAATATGTCAGTCTACATGGATTGTTTTTCAAATTTCATCGAATTGTTCAAGGACAGGAAAAGGTTCATCTTTAACATCGAAATTTTCGGAAGGAAAACGAGCAAACCGATTCTGACTTTGGCGTTTACTTAACCCATTCATGCCCACCACATTTTGCGTAAATTTTATTCGGTTGGCACCAGTATTTTTAAAAGAATTAAGTTTAGTTGAAAAATTACGAAAATGTTTCAATTAAATAAAATAAAGACTGCTGTTCTTTTTTACCGGTGTCAAAAACAGTACTACATGCACCTTTTGAAGCGTCCCTAAAAAGGGACGTTAGGCACTAATGGGTTAAGCACTGATCACCATAATTGCCACACTAGTTTCGATGAGCCTGCGCCAATTTTTCCCTTTTTCGAAGTAAACTAAAATGTGACGAAAATGATCTTCTGAAATCTCTATTTTTAAAACCCAATAACTTTTGACTTGTTAAACAGATGACGCTACCTTTATATCTAGAATTTTTTAGAGACTGTTACCTTTCAAACGCTGTATAGTATGACTTAATTGAGTAAGTATTACTCGAGATATGCGACTTTAAAGCTATCTATTGGGAAAAACGAATTTACTTTTGCCCCAACCCAATAAAAAACAGTTTTATGACATAAATTTTAATTTTTTTTTCCGGAAATGCATGAAATTAGCAGGAGTTGTTGTTGAGAAGAAGCTATTTAATTAAAAATGTTTTTCCCTTTTATATATATATATATATATATATATATATATATTATAAAAGCAATAGATATTTCAGAAAACATTGTCAAATTGAGCGTTTTGAACCGAATTTCTGCACAAAAGAAGAATAATCTCTCAAAGAAAAGGGTGGAATACGTCTTTAGCACGTGATCAAAATTTCTTATAATGCAATACGTAATTTATTTACAAGAAATGAAGAACACAGCTCGATTCCAAATCACTTCTATAGTCACGGCTTCCAATTTAACCCATTCGTGCCCAGCATCTTTTGTGTAAATTTTATTTGGTTGGCACCACTATTTTTAGAAGATTTAAGTTTAGTTCATTAATCACGAAAATGCATCATTTAAACAAAATAATTATTGCTTTTCTTTTTTACCGGTGTCAAAAACAGTGCTGAATGCACCTTTTGAAGCGTCCCTAAAAAGGGACGCTAGGCACTAATGGGTTAATATCGATCCATTAAAAATGAATTTGCAAATGTTTCAAAACGTTTTGCACTTGTTGAGCAGAGCAATTGAGAACAGCCTTAAGAGTGAAGGGTGGCAAGTTAGGTGCGTCGTTCCATGTGGCTCCAGTGTTGCCAATGGGCTACTTGTTTTAAAATTCAGATTTCTCGATAGGTACCACCTTTTTGAAATGGTAAAATTTGTCTTATTTAATCACATAATAAATATTGCAAAAGCAAAGAGAATTCTACAATTCTACATTCAATTTGAAAAAATTGGTGCCAAAAAAGATATCTAAATAAAAAAAAAGTAGAATATTGGCAACACTGGATAACTCACATGGAAAAGTGCTGGGATACTGAACCGAAGACCCAAGTTTGAACCCTGGTCTGGGTACTTTTTCACTCTGTTAGTTTTAGGCCTTGTTAGCAATGTGAATAAAAATTCATATAATTAAATAAAACAAACATGTTTTCTTGCGTATGTAAGTCTGTTTCTTTGTTGGCGATATCTAGGAAAATCTGTTTCATGCATATACAAGTTCATAAATTTTGTTCAGGATTAAATGAAAACAAAAAATGCACCTAATGCACATGAGGCACCGATTTTAGGAAGGTTTCATTACAAAAAGTAAAAAGCTACCTATTGCATCCGTCCGAGGAAAGCACTTCCGGAAAATTTTGTTATATTTTCACCAATCATGAACCCCAGGCCCTAAACCACCCTCCATTCAAATATTGATATATATATATATATATATATATATGGGCTGTTTTATAGCCTCTGCTTATTAACCAGGAGAAGACCCCCTTAATTGCCTTCAAGGAGGACTTAAAGGAATTGACTGGGAGCAGAGACTTAATGTCCAATCCGTACCTTCCATCGGTACAGCCTGTTTGTACTCTTGCTTAGTACAAAAGGAACGAACGCGGATGGGTTTCCTCCAAGCCGCATGGCCAGCGTGGAGGAATTTGGCCACAAATTCGGCACCTTTTCTGGAGACACTTCACATTACGTAAACAGGCGTCAGCAACGATTCCGGAGCTGAAATTGGCGTTACAGAAGGAATGGGATTCGATAATTTACTAGCTCCTAGACAACCTCGTCCTCAGTATGGACAGACGTTGTAAATCCTTCACTGCAGTTCGGAGTGACCATATCCCCTATTAGAGACTGAATTTTTTCTGTGAGGTGCCTGTAGGATGTACGTTTCTGTCTTCTCTGCATTTGTGCTCCAAGTGACTTTTTCAATAAAGTGCTTTTGTACCCTTCTGATTCTTTGTTCTGATGGTTTTTATCACTTGTCCCATATTTTCACATCTTGAAGGACACCCTGTATGAATCAATTTGGATGTAACTTGGTGTGTACATAGTGTATACCGATTTCTGAATCGAGTTCGTTGGCCAGTTTAATTCGCCATCTTGTTTCAAAATGGCGGGCAGGAAGGACTTTTTGATTTATAACAAATGAACAATAAATTCCAATTTTACTACATTTTTCTCATTTTCTAAATATTGCACAAATCTGATTTTCGAATAGGATTTCTTTTTTCTTCCAAATGCATTTTTTAAAAACTGTATCTCAATTTATAAATTATCATTGTTTTTTAAATAATTTTCAAGCATGATTAAAAAAAATCTATTTCTATCACGTGCAGTATGATTATGAAAGATTATCTCGTCTGCACTTAAAACAATATAAATTGTTAAGCATTTGTTTTCCATTAATATATTGAACGAAATTAAAATTTCATAAATAAAAAAATAAAATTATTTTAATAAAAATTTAACAGACATTAATAGAATTAGGCGCTAAATTTATTTTAGCGAATTTATTGGATATATTGAATTTATTGGAATAAAAAAAGGCTGCTGTATCTAACAAAACCGTTGGTGATTTTTAGCTATTAAGAGTCATTATTTTGAAATTCGGACAAAAACGTGATATTTCGATACATGTAATTTTTAATAGGCTTGATATTTTTTTATGCTGAAGTAGGTGATAGTTTATGAATATTGTGCATTTCTAAAGTCCTGAAAAAATTTCCCCTCCCTGTAGAAAATGTCAAAGTTCAAAGTTGTGGATGCCATTTTTCATGAAAAGTGAGGTGCCAATATGGTTTGGAGTGCTACATCTCTGGAAAGTAAAAACATCTCTAAATACTTTTGCCATAAACTGTTAGTATAACACTGTTATTATTATGTTGCCACAAAATGCAAACAAAATGACGTTTCGTTAGTTTTTCGCACTTATTATCGTATTTAAGCAACAGGACATAAAATTTTTTCTTATAGAATATGAAAGTTTACAACTAGGACAAGCTAAACAATATAGAACTTTACCGAAATATTGTTGCTGTTAGTAGATAAAATCTGTTAAATATTCAAAAGTTTCAAAATCTCCAGCATTTCGATTAGTCCTATCTAAAAAAAAATCGCAGTTGAATAAAACAAAATATATGGTGCAGTAGTTGAGCATATGTACAAAAACATGGAAAATAAAAAGAAGTGGGTTCTCATGACAGTTTTCAGAAAAAAAGGGACAAAAGTTACAAAAAACAGGGTTACTTCTTCTCTATGAGAGAGTGAAACATCCAATTTCTCTTTCCTCTTCCTATGTTTTTCCTCCATAAGAAAATAGAATATCCATTTTTTCTTTCCCCTTTGTTCTTAAAATGAAATGTATTATAAAATAAACTATCCTCTTCTTTAAATCAAGATCAAAATCAGCTTAAATGCCGAAAGAGAAGATAAATTTGCAAAAGTGTACCGTTATTTAAAAACTGAGCCAGATTATTGGCAACTTATTCCATAAAACCAATAGTGTATTATTATTTGAATAAATATCTTTCTTTTAAAAATCTTTGAACTATTTAAAAAAAGATTTTATTGCACGATTTGTTTAATAAGCAATATCTGTTTACCTCAAAAACTTTCCTACTATCAATTCATTTATATTTTACTTGTCAGTTTATTTATTAAACAGTTCTATTTTAAATTGATACACATTTTTTTGGCTACAGAAGTTAAAAATTTTCTTATAATATTATATTTCATTTTAAGAACAGTTTTTGTAAAAGGAAAACTATATTTTAGTAAAAGCCGACTGTTTAAAAAATATAAGCAGATATTTTTAAAGGAGTTTAAATCAGAAATAACCAGCTTGTTTTAATCGACCTGGCTGAAATCCGACAACCCTCTATTAAACAGTATTAAAAAATGTTATAGAGCGCAGCACATCAAGCGCAACACCCTTAACAAAATATTTCATGAATTAAATGTCTTACTTTGAATTTCTAAAAATGCAGAAAAGACAGTTTCAGAATTTGCCAGAACATTGACAATTCAATTTAGAACGAGAAAGAAGAAAGAAAAAAGGGATATTCCATTTTATCATAGGGAAAAAACATAAGAAAAGGAAAGAGAAATGGCATGTTTCATTTTCTGATAGGGAAGCAGTGTTACTGCTTTTTTGTAACTTTTGCTATATTTTTTCTGAAAATATCACAAGACTTCATTTTTTTCCATATTTTTGTACACATGTTCACCTACTACATGATATGTTTTGTTTTATTCAAATGTGATGCTTTTTTAAGATAGGACTAACAGGGCTCCCAAATGGTCCGCGAACTGAACATCAGAATTTTTTAACAGAAAATTTCAAGATAGGTTTCTGGAGAATTTGCGCTAGAATGAAGCTCCAAGGCTGGTTTATCGGCAATTTGCTAGAAAAATCTAAAAATAAAATTTCTGTAAGAAAATTCTGATGTTCAGTTGGCGGACCGTTTGGGAGCCCTGGACTAATTGATTGGTTGATTGGTTGATTTTTGTCGTCCGATTATCTACGCTAATGGGATATAGGACCAGGGGGAGTGCCCTCCGTGGGGGTCTTTCTAAGGGAACCTAACCCGTATTTACGCAAAGTTCGAAGAAAACCACGGAAAACTCCGAACGGTTAGGCCGACAGCCGGGATTGGGTTCGAACCCAGCACCTGCCGTCTACCAGTTGAGAGGTCCGAACCTCTCGGCCACTGGTGGGGCCCTGGACTAATTGAAATGTTGCATATTTCGAAACTTTTGAATATTCAACAGATTATATCTGCTAACAACAGGAATATCCCGGTACAGTTCTATATTATTTAGATTGTCCTAGTAATACACATTTATATTCTATAAAAAATGGGGTACTATTGCTTAAATAAGATAAGTGCGGGAAACGGACAAAAACGTGATTTTGATTGCATTTTGTGGCAACATAACAATATAAAATAACAACGCTCCATGGAAACAAATAAAGTTTACTAAGCAGGTCGCAAAATACTTGTAGTTTTTGACAAAAGAATTTTGGGATGTTCTTGCTTTCCAAAGTTATAGCACTTCAAACATACTGGCACTTCACTTTTCATGAAAAATGGACATTTTCTATAAGAATGAGGAAATTTCTTTAGGGCTGCAAAATTGCACGTTATTCATTAAATATCACTTTGTCTGATTTTCACAGTAATGGTTCTTAACTTCTGGTTTGAGGCTAATACTAAGATATCGCTTATAGTAAATTTTAACTTTAATCGAATACATTACTGATATTTTTCATATAAATAGGCTTTTTGGTGTTGTTAGTCCACAGTCTAAAAATATATACTGGGTGTATCTAAACTACTGGGCAAAACTTTAAGGGGTGATAGTACACATCAAGACAAACAATATTAAATGGGAAACTAAGGTTCCCAAACGTCTTCCGAAGGATATAGGCGCTATTAAAGTTTAGGGCCCAAAATTTCAAATAAACATAAAAAACGGAAAAATTGGTCGATTGATTTGCGGTTTTTACTAAACGTATTCTTTATGTCAGTATTTTCATAAAAATAAATTATAAAGAGAAATTTCAAAAAATGTCGATAGAGAACGCTTTAGACTTTGGAGTAACGAACAATTACTTTTTGCCGCTATTTTTTGCATCTAATGAAATATTTTCGGAAGCTTAGACTTAAACTTAAATTTTGAGCTCAAAATTTGAATAGTTGGGAGTGGTTAATTATTGGTGGTTAACTATTGTTTAAATAGTATTTTCTTGAAAATAAATTTTAAAGATAAATTTTAAAAAATGTCGGTAGAGGGCGCTTTAGATTTTGGAGTAACGAACAACTATTTTTTACGGTTATTGTTTGCATCTCATTAAATTTTTTTAGAAGCTTAGACATAAACTTAAATTTTTAGCTCAAAATCTGAATCGTTGGGAGTGGTTAAGTAGCGCAAAGTGAACTGTGTTCAAGGGAGGGGGGGGGAGATTCAAATTTCAAATGATTATAAAAAATGTAAAAATTTGTCGGCTCGTTTGTCATTTTCGATAAAACTATTCTTTTTGTCCGCATTTTCTTGAAAATAAATTTTAAAAAAAATCCTTTAGAGGGCACTTTAAACTTAAGAGTAACCAATAATTATTTTTAACCGTTATTTTTTGTATCTTATTAAATGCTTGCAAAAGCTTACACTTAAATTTTGAGCTGAAATTTTGAATCGTTGGGAGGGGTTAAGAAGCGCAAATTGAACTGTGTTCAGGAGTTGAAATTTAACCCTCCCCCCCCCCACCTCGAACACAGTTCAATTTTGCGTTACTTATTTACTCCCAACGATTCAGATTTTAAACTCAAAATTTAAGTCTAAGCTTTTGCAAGCATTTAATGAGATTAAAAATTAACGGTTAAAAATAGTTGTACGTTACTCCAAAGTCTAAGGCGCCCTCTATCGGCAATTTTAAAATTTATCTTTAAAATTTATTTTCGAGAAAATACTGATTTAAAGAATAGTTTTAGCGAAAACCGCAAACGAATCGACCAATTTTTACGTTTTTTATAATCAATTCAATTTTGAAGCTACTCCCTACCCTCTGAATAAAGTTCAGTTTGCGCTACTTAATCACTTTAATCAATTCAGATTTTGAGCAGAAAATTTAATTATAAGTTTTGCATGCATTTAATGAGATAAAAAAAAGTAACGGTTAAAAATAATTGTACGTTACTCCAAAGTCTATGGCGCCCTCTATCGGCATTTTCTGAAAATTACCTTTAAAATTTATTTTCAAGAAAATAATGATTTAAACAATAGTTTTAGCGAAAACCGCAAATGAATAGAAAAAATTTTCCGTTTTTTATAATCATTTGAAATTTGAACCTTTGAACGCAGTTCAGTTTGCGCTACTTAACGACTTCCAACTATTCAGATTTTGAGCTCAAAATTTAAGTTTAAGTCTAAGCTTCCGAAAATATTTAATGAGATGCAAAAAATAGCGGCAAAAAATAATTGTTCGTTACTCCAAAGTCTAAAGCGTTCTCTATCGACATTTTTAGGAATTTACCTTTATAATTTATTTTCATGAAAATACTGACATAAAGAATAGTTTTAGTGAAAAGCGCAAATCAATCGACCAATTTTTCCGTTTTTTATGTTTATTTGAAATTTTGGACCCTAAACTTTAATGGCACGTATCTCCTTCGGAAGACGTTTGGGAACCTTAGTTTCCCATTTAATATTGTTTGTCTTGATGTGTAATATCATCCCTTAAAGTTTTGCCCAATAGTTTAGATACACCCTGTATATTCAATATAAAAAGTTATTTAAAGGTTTCTGTTAGAAAGAAGTTTGAAATCGTACGTCAAACGTGTCTAATGAGGTGCATTCTTATTATAACTAGTTTTATAAATATTCATAGCTATGTGAAATAGTTGCTGCACTCCTATGGAAAATGCATGAATACAATATTTATTACGATTATATATATTAAAATCAGTTATACGGAAGTAATATGACTACATCTTAATTAGGAAGTAATTACCACTTCAACCTAAATTCATTATCTATCATGGGACATAACTGAATTAATTGTGCATGATAGGATTTAACATAATAATCACCAGGACAACCTAGAATCATTACCTATCATGGACTATCATTGAATTAATTACGCATAATAGAATGTAGTCAGGGCCGTAGCAAGGTGTTTTGAGGCCCCCCCCAAAATATAACTTTGGGCCCCTCCTCCCCCCCCCAATTTCAACTGAATTTTTAAAAAAATATTTATATTGAAGTTTCCAATGAGTTTCAAATTATATTAATGTAATAAACAAATTTAATAATTATCATAAGTATTTTAAATCATTATTAAAATTATTATAACATTTATAACTCTGCACAAAAACGAAATAAATATTCATTGCTTAAAGAACCCGTGGCAAAATGCGCGCGACACTGTGACGGGCGTCGCAGACTTTTAAGGACACCTGCAGACTCAGCAATGCCACGGACGCGCTATTACGCTTAAATTATGCAAAAAAATCGGTCATGGGGCACAAAAAATAGCTCTTTCCTGTGGGAAGAGTAATTTCGTCAAAATTTCGTCGCAAAATAAGAGCGATTTCATCCAAAGATCGCGAGAATAAACGCAAATATTATCAAAGCATCGCGAAAAAACGGCAAATTTCGACAGAAAATCCCTCAAATCAGATTTCATCAAAAACTTGCGAAAAAAGGGGAAAATTTTGTTAAAAAAATACCCCAAAAACGTCAAATTTCATCAAAAAATCTTGAAATAAAGACAGATAACGTCAAAAAATCGCAGAAAAACGACAAATTTTGTCAAAAAATCTCGAAAAAAAAGAGGATTTCGTCAAAAGACCGCGAAGAAAACGAAAATTTCATCAAAGGCACAAGGGGAAAAAAGAAAGATATTGCTGGAAGTGGATTTTTCTGTTTTATTATTATTATTATTTTGTAAGTGATGGAAATAATTTACACATACACATGCATGTTACCATAATTAATTAGCACTACAATAGCAGAAAAAATATATTTATGTAATACGTTGCATTTTGCAGACTATTTTTGAAAATATTATTAGCGTTGCAGACATTTGAAGATAGTTCTGCCACCGGGCTTAAAAATAAATTAACAATGTTAAAATAAAATTTGCCTAAAACAATTTTACAAATAAGCACACAATGCTAAGATTTTATTATAAAGTATAGAAAATAAATAAATTATATAAACACATAATTTTAACAGTTCGCTACTTAAGAGGCTACTTCAGTTACGCGAAAAGACCCATTCTCTAATGCATGGAAGAATGGAATGGAATACTATGAAAGAAATTTATATCTCAGTTGCATTTCAATATTTTTAAATGATTTTTTTTTCACTGGATAGCTGAGATCAATCTGTATGCAGACTTTTTTTCACTTTTTTTTATTTTGTTTGCAAAGTTTTTTTTTTTTTTTTTTTTTTTTTTTTTAAGAGGATGCTTTAATTTTCGAAACCGGTTTTAAAAATGAAAGTGACCTCATTAAAATTATCTGTAAGCAAAATTGAAAAAGCAAAAAACAGCCCGTATACAGATCGATCACAGCTATCCTCAAAGAGCACCGATTAACCAAATTCATTGCATAACCAAGTATTGAATGACAAAGAATTTACAGAAACTGACTTATAAAACTTTTACAAGTTTCTTTTTAATATTAATTTTTTTTAAAGTAACAATTTATATACATTTTTCCCCCTTTTAAAATATGAAATGCTAGTAACTACAGGTTTCAAGACAATTATAAACTCTAGTTCATGCTGACTTTTTTTTAAAATAAATAAACAAAAATATTTTTAAAATAAGAACTTAAATGATAAAGTGAAAGCAAAATTGTTATTATTTTGAAAAGAGGCAAAAGATTTCGAATTGTGCGTAAAGACATAGACCCCGCAACACTTTAACAGGCTCGAGGACTGTGCCATTTCTTGTCAGTTTCAGAGCCCATTAAGAATTAGAAGTAGAGGAAGCCCGACATCACAGGGGGGGGGGGGGGTCCCTATTATCCTATCAGTTGTTTTTTCATTTACTAAATCCATTTTTCATATGTTTAAATTATTCGAAATTTTACCATGCAAATTTCGATTAAATAACGTTTTTACTATTAAATTAAAACTGACTATCTACATATTATACACATTAAAAAATATTTTATTAAATACATAATTATACGTAACCAATTAATTTTGTAAAAGACATATATGGAATTACAGTTGAGAATATTTGAACTTCAAAATATTTCTTATGTTTTACAAATTGCAGCATAGTAAGAAAAAATATTTCATAATAAAAAAACTATATATGTTTTACTCTGATTGAATTTATTGAATTGAAAATTAGCTTTGAAAACTAAATTTGCGGGGGCCCTTTGTATTTTAGTTGGTAAGAATGGGCTTTATGGGCCTGTGAATTTATTTAGCATCACGGAAAAGAAAGAAAGAAAGAACGAAAGAGCATAGAAAAATTTAAAATAGCACAATTTCTTATTGTGACATGAATTTAGAACTCTAGATTTTCAAGGAATTAAGAGTATAAATTAAATGAGAATTTACTTATTACTTGTTAACAAACGAAATAGTAGTTTAACATATGAATGCAATGGAATCGGAAATTGACGCAGGGATTTTTTCTTGGATCCCATTTTGTGAAAAATAAAGTTATTTTTATGAAATTTATTGTATTTTGTAATGAAATTTGAATTCCAGTTATTGAAATTCTCATCAAACATTCATTAATAATAACTTATTTAAGTCTATATGCTAAATTTCTCATTTCAGGTGAACTTGTTTCCTTTGCAAAATACATATTTTAAAACCTAACAGTATAAAATTAATTAGAGTATATTTTTATGGAATAGAATTTTGTGAATGGTGTGATTTATTAAAAAGAATTTTGTGAAGGAGCCCTATAAAACGCTTAAATAAAAAACATGTAAATGAGAAATGTGTGTTATTAAAATATGCTCTATTAGTATACATATATTTTTCCAAGCTGTGCAAAATTTTCTAATACTTAAAATTTTTTATAACTGCTATATAAATTACATAAAATAATAAATATGACTTACCAGATTAGTATAGGAGTAGATCTTTTTTCCTACAGATATACACTTAATTTTATAAATACTATACTATGCGTATTACTAAAATGAATCAGAAAAAAACATACGAAAATCCACATCTGAAGTGCTGTGTTGTCTACAAACATGTACTTGTATGCATTAGCGGGCTGCTAAAGTACTTGGAAAGGCCAGTACTCCCTTCAAGGTCAAGGAATCCGGTTACTACTAAGTAACTAAGCTGTTAACTTTTAAGGGGATTCTCTAGATGTTATTTGTGTCACCCACGTCGTGAAATCGGTGTGAAAAATGACCTATCTTCTAAGAACATAATATTCCGGTATTTCAAAAGAAAACACCCTTTTGTCGCTAGCAGCTTTATACAAGAATCCGACTTTCTTCAGAGTACTCTTTCCTTATCTTTCTTAGTTCCATGCAAAAACCCATGGCCAAAAAGCGAGGGAAGAAAAACGAGTAAAAAAATAAGGATTTTCAGTTTCTTGGTTTCTGCGTTTTTGAAATCTAAACAAGGTTTTTGATAAAAAACAGGGCCCCGTTAAGGCTATGAGGGGCCCCGGAACAAACATCATTCTGGACACCCCCCCCCCCCTCTATCTATCTGTAATTTTTTTCTTTTTTTTTAAATAATGTAGAAGTGGCAAACACTAAAAATAAAAAACATATTGCACACATGCATAAATTTTGTACTCACATGTCACATCTATATACAAGATATCCCAAAAAATTGGTCACAACTTTATTTAAAAATATTAATTTGATAATTATAGAAAAAATGATAGATCGATTGAGATAAGTATTTCTTTGCAAATTTTTACTTTGCTTACCTACGTACATTACAAGATGTCTAAAAAAGAAGGCTCAAAATTGGACATAACAGTTTAACTTATCACGTTACGAGGAAACATTAATAAAAAATTTCTTTTAAAAGCTATAGGATACTATGTTGTTGTAATCAGGGCCTGGCTAAGTCACGGGCATGCAGGACAACTGCATCGGACGTGGGGCCCCCTCAATCGGGGGCCCTCAAGGGCAAATATAATTTTTTTGTTAAGGCTAATAAAAAATGGCCAAAAATGACAAAAATTCCTTCTTTCTTTCTTTATTTTTAGCTTTATTGGGGCTCTTTTCTCATCTCTCCTCTGTTTTGGAACCCCATGTCCCTTCCCTCCCTCCCCTGGATCTAACAGTTACATCACAGTTGTATTTACATTTTAATGGCTCACATTTAGTCTTATATTTCTATGACAGAAGAAAAAAATGTATTCGATAATTTTTTTAAGTTATCTTTTTTGTGCTATTCTGCATACAAATGCGAATAGACAACTAGTATAAAGGTTAGTTTTAGACACTTTAGCATAATTCAAGAAAAAATACAAAAGTTAGAAAGGGCCCCCCCCCCCCCCACAATCTAAGTCGGGCCCTGATGTAATAAAATTTTAATAATTTGTTTTCTAATGATATAGTTTGTTTTCTGCGTATGTGGAGGGAACACTGGAAGCAGAGAGGAAAAGGAGAACAACATTCCCTTCCTAAATGTTTAAAAACGTATGAATTTCGGTCACTTTTGGCACATTTTAAGCATTTGGCACCCTTTAATGAAAATCCTCATTATTGGGGAAGGGGGAGCTTTAAAAAGGTGCATCTGGGGAAATTGCCTGGCGGGCCCCTGAATAAGGAGAATTTGAAAAAATAAAAACATTAAAAGAAGTGTTTTCTTACATTTTCAAAACAAATAATCTTCGGTAAAAAGGTCGATAGAATCGATTAGGGGGCCCCCTGACTTCGTCGGCCCCCCCCAAATGGGGGGTATGGGGGGCGGTCGCTACGGCCCTGAATGTAGTAGAACGAAAAAATCATTTATTAATTTCTTTATAAGTTTTGATTCGATTTTCATACAATTTGAAATGACTCAATAAAATTCTGCAACTATTACATTATATTTCAAATCATTTGGTTGGGTATAGTTTTTCCTCAGAAATATGCGAACTAGAGATCTGCACGGGCCTATTTCCATTAACGGCATTCGGGCCGGGCTGGGCCGGGTCTAGTCTCTAATCTTTTCGGGCCGGGTGTAGTTGCTAATTTTTTCGGGTCCGGGCTCGGGCCTTATTTTTTTTTCTGGAGTATCGGGCCAGGCCTAACTTATTTTTTCCGTACGAAACCGAGACTGATTTCATTCTTCCTAGTCTTCACGGACCAAAATAATCAGTTCCTGTTGAATCACCCCGTGTGAAAATCCATTTCTCGACTTAGCCAAGTCTGATCATAAATCAGAAGAATTTGGCTTCGTCCAAAAATTTTTGTAAAAAAGGCATAATACTTTTAAGTCATCATTATTCTACAATTAAACATTAGAATTAATTCTTTTTAAAGAATCGTAGATTACTACGCTTTTTAAAATAGAGTTAAACACACGAAAAAAAAAAAAAAAAAAAAAAAAAAAAAACATGATTATGTCGGAATTTTTTTAAACTGAAGATTGCAAATTTCTTTTAAACTATTCATCCATGCAAAATGAATACAATAATATGCATGGAAAAAATATATTAAACATAGGTAGAAATTACTCGGGCCGGGCCGGGTTCGGACCGAATTTTTAACTTTTTTCCAGGCCGGGACAAGCTTGGGCCGAAATTTTAACTTTCGGGCCGGGCCGGTCTGCTAAATTTTCTCTACGGGCCGAGCTGGGCTCGGGCCTGGAAATTTCGGCCCGTGCAGACCTCTAATGCAAACAGACGGATGGACCAGAAGGCGACTATTGGTGCTTACGTAATTATATAATTAAGAATGCACCCCAAAATTGTTTTAATCTATATTATGCAACCCTCAATTTTTAAGCCCTGGGCGTATCCCAAAGTTTAAAAAATATTAACAATTGTGTCGTCGGAGATATCAGCTATTTCGTACAATATCTAATTGGTTTGTAATTTTTTTTAAAATACCAATACTAATAATATGCTGCTTGTTACAGATTGTCATAAATTAATTTAAAAATTATGTCTAGTTAGAGTTTCATTCGATAAAGAAATTTTATTAATTTTACGTCAGGTTTTTTTTTTCTTTTTTATCTAGGAATAATGTCCGATATTTTTTATAGAGATGGATCACAGGATATTTTCTATACAGAAAATTTTAAGTTTTGTTACAATTTTCCTATTTCAAATTTTATTTAGTGGCCTGAATATTCTCCGGATTTAAATCCAACAGAACATGTCTGGGATGCATTACGACACCGACTTGCATCTTGACAACCCCATCTAACACTCTCTAGAAAATTTAAAACACTGTTAATTTTGAGTAGACTTTGTTGCCGCAAGCATTTCTGCATAATCTAATCCACAGTATGGAAAATTGCTGTAAAGCTTGCATTTCGAGTTGGAGGGACAATATACTTTACTGATTTTTTCTGTGTGTCTTTAAACTATTTTAGCACTACAATTTGCTGTTTTGCTCTTATACTTTACATTCCTATGTTTTATGTAAGTTTATTATTATTATTTTTATTATTTTCGCAAAATAGACAGTTCTGCATTTTGAATATATGTCTGGCATGACAAAATAAAGATTTTGTACAAGTTTCATATTCTTATGTAAAATTATTCAAGTTCGATGAGTTTTTAGCGCAAAGGCTATAAAAGCCTGAGAACTAATGTGTCCACAGGTTCTGTATGTACGTACGTAACGCGGTAATTCTTGATAGAAATATCCGATTTCCTTCGAATTTTGTAAATAGATTCAGTCTGATAAAGCACTTCCCTCATTAGTTTTGGAAATTCATTGATTAAGTATAAAGGGTTTCAACAAGCGGCTAATTTCTCTACCCTTAATTTACATAACAGTTTTTTCATGCAAAGTTATTTGATTTACTTCAAATTTTGTAAATAGGTTCAGTCTGATTAGACGCTTCTTTGATTTGTTTTGTGGGTTTGTTGGTTAAGTATAAAGGGATGGAACGGGAATAACCCCTTCCCCCTCAAATTAGGTAAATGATTCTTCATTCAGATTCATTCGACTTGCTTCAATTTGCTACAGTTTATTATTATAAGGCGCTTCCCTGATTAGATTTAGAGAGTCACCGGTTACGTATATAGAGAGGGAAATGGGGGAGCTAATCTTCCCCATTTAGTTAAATGGGTATACCATGCAGAAGAAGAATATAATTTATTTTGTGAACTCAAATCCATCAGTTTAACTCTTTGCGGCGCGGTGGTTTCATAGATATACCACTTAATTTTAATTCCCAAACGCCAGATTGGCACCGGAATTTTGTTTTAAAAAATTACGGTTTATTGAATGCGTGAAATATAGCGTTTTCTTATTTACAAATAAAGTAGTTTTCAAATTCCTGTGTCAGTCATCAATTTCAACACTTAAGCAATGAATTTGCCCTGCGCCGCAAAGGGTTAACTGGGCACTTTTCTTTTTTATTATAATTGTTACTTTAATTTTTCTTGCCAGTATGTATACATATTACATATTTGCGTACTGCTTCATTGCAGTGAAGGGAAGAGAGGGGGAAGAGTTGGAGAATTAAAAAAAAAAAAAAAAAAATCCCTTGTGCAAAATATACATGAATATATTATGTAATAATAAGTATTGTAAGAAATAACAAGAACATATAACATCAAATGGTTTCCAAAATTTGATAAAAAAGAACACTTTAATTTTGCCCCCCCCCCCCCTCAAAAAAAAAAAAAAAAAAAAAAAAACCCCTTAAAGCGAAAGACAGGGGAATAAAGAGAGAATGAGAAATAATAGAAGTATGCACACATGCTGTCGCTGCTGTTTCTCATTAGCTTTTTTTCGTTTCTTTCAAAGTGGAACAAGAAATAAAAAATCAAGTATAGATTATGGAACACTTTCTAACACTTTTAGGATACTTCACTGTTTAAAAAAGGGTAAAAAAGACACCCTCAATAATCGTGTTAGAAAAGGCATAATATATTTGAAAAACAGGATTTAGCAATTACCGGCCACAGCTGGAAATATACTTCAATTATTTTATACCGCTCTGTATTTGATCCATAAATTCATATCTATTCGACATGGTATGCTAAAATTTAGTTTAGTAACATGACGCAGAACAGAGTGAAAACTCACCGTAGCAATTTTTATCAAAAGGCGAGAAAAAATAATGGAATTCTTTTGTACAACCCTGTATATTACTTAAGATTTTTATATACGTCACACATTAAGCTAAAATATAATTCAGGCAAAAAAGGTTTAAAATTATTGAAATACCATTTTTAAAAATTGTCACCCATGAGCGTTGTTATTTATCCAGTTCTTTGTGTAGTTCTGTACAGTAAAGCATCGTTTATACGACGATCACTTATACGACGTTTACATTTATACGACGTTTTAATGCGTTCCCGATTCATTCCTATTCATTTTAATGTAAAAATATATCTTTTATACGACGCCCAAAATCGTTTATACGTCGATTTTTCGATTTTGTATAGGTTTATTTTTGTCTATTTTTCTTGTATATTTTACGAACGAGCGGAAGTTGGCAGCTATGAATGACACCAAAGAGAGTGTTTGAATGCACTCCATATTATAAAAATATGGGCTGGTGTTCGTGAAAAATCAGCTTACATGTAACAGATTACACTGGGAAGGGTCATTCTTTTTTCGGGGTTGGTCAGCTTTCCCGACCTGTTTTAAGTTGCAAATAGACTATCCTTCTAACTATTATCTGTATTGGCGACTTTTAGTTGGCCTCGCGGAGTTTTTTATCTTTGACTTTAAATGGAAAGGAAATGATGTACTGCAAATGAGGAACCATTCGGTGAAACATAAATAAAGGTATTCATATTTAAATTGCTTACTAATCCCCCGCCCCCCCCCCTTTTTTTCTGTTATTTGTTTATTTTGGTTAGTTTAATTTACAAATTCATGCATATCATCGCGTTAAACATTAAAATTAAGTGAAAACAAAATTAATTCTGTTTTTGGAAGTGAAAATCGATTATTCGTCATTATCGTTTATACGACGTTTTTCGGTAGTCCCTTCGGCGTCGTATAAACGATGCTCCACTGTAATTCATATTCTACGAACATCTCTTTGTATATATAAATATATATAATTTAGCTTGAAAAACTACTTTTAAGCAATTCACCTCTCATTCAGTAATGTTTATGAATTTTTTTGTATGACCCGGTATATGATCTACTGCATTTATATATAATGCCCCATAATATGTAAAATTTAAGTAATTTAAAAACTCATATCATAATTGAAAATGCTCTTCAAAAATTATCACTAACAGACATCGTACTTCTGATGCATTACTGTATTCAAAATATTGTATGCGCACTTGAAATGAAGGATAAGAGATATACACGTCATATTCTACAGCAAGTATCTTGTACAGAAATTTATGTATAATGTATATAAATTTATATACATACTGACATATTTGAAATAGTCTCTTATAATTAAAGTGCACGGCAAATAGTTTAACTCCGTAGACCACTCTGCAATGGAATTCTTTCATGTGGCATTATGAATGAATAATAAATGCTTTTCACTCTATTTTTCGAAGAATTCATGCGTTCGTGCACTTCATAAAAACATTTTAATTCTATATGATTAAAATGGTGCAACATGATTAAAATGCTCTTAAAACCATTTTTCCCATCGAACGAAATGTAACTGGATATTTTTGGCTATCCCTGAAAATGAACTATAAATTCTGTAGACGTTATTTCAATAGCGATCATGCTATGATAAATGCCAACATCACATTAACACTAGAACGCCCGGAAATTTTACTCAAGATTCATAATAATATTTCACACCAGAATTTTTACTAAAAATTATTTAATTGATTTATTTAAGGCAAATCTGCGTGGTTCAAATTTATCTTATTTGAAGAAAAAAATTTCTGGCTCGAATTGAAATTTAATCCCATGGTTGGAGTCGAATCGACTCCTTCCGGGCGTTCTAGTGTTAAAATTACAGAGCAATCCTTCTGTATTTCCTAGTGTTAGAGCATCGCCATATGACGTAATGAACACTTTTCAACAATGTTGGAAAATGTTAAAAACATGCATTTGAACTATAATGACATAAATAGTATCTAGGCCGTATGTATGCGATATTCAAAAGTAGTAGTAAGGAAAGTCGCGTTAAAATATATTTGAAAATAAAATAGAATATAATTAATGTTTGTTTAAAAATTTCAATTTTTTCTTACTGAGTCTATACTAATTAAAGAAAGTTACGCTCTGTCTCTGTGTCTGTCCGCGATGGCTAGAGAAATGTACCGGAAATACAAAGTTATAAATTTGGTTGAGGTAGTCCAAGGCCTCTCCTAGTTCATCTAATGCTCAGAATTTTAATTATTTTGAAATTATTCTAGTTATTAACCCCTTGGAGACGAGCGATAGGTACACTGTAAAACATTTGTGTAACATTACTCCATAAAACGGGTGGTGTTATGGTATGATTTTTTTTCATTTATATAATGGTGTAATTTAAAAAAATGTTACTCGTGTAACATTACATATTAGTGTAATGTTACACTGGTTATCTTGGTTAAACCGGTATTATCTATTATTCCACCATAAACTTGGTGGAAACTTGGGTGCCACCAACTTTATGGAGTAACGTAACACAATTTCTTTACAGTGTGTACGTGCCGCAAAAAGGCTTAAGAATCTTTGTTTATCCCCACCCGTAAAATTTACTAAACTTTACTGAAACAAGAACAGAAATGAACGGAGGTAACTCTGAGCTAAAGATCATATGCATTGGAAGTGGCCCGGGGGGATATCCCCCCCCCCGAAAATTTTGAAATTTTGCGTTTTCAGTGGTCAAAAAGTACAACCACCCCCGGAATTCTATAATGTCCCCCCCCCCCCCCCTGAGCCGTAGAAATCCCTTCCGGTGAAAAGTGCCTGAATTCAGCACTGGGACGAATGGATGCAAGTCATTTTTTTCAGATGAAAAATGATTGAACTTTGATAACCCAGATGGTTGGAATTCCTACTGGCACGATTTAAGACATCAACCTCGAAGCCTCTTAAGTAGGCAGAGAGGTGGCGGTTCTGCGATGAATTGGGGTGCCTTCTCTTTTGGAATTATAGATATCGCATTTTTGGGAGGTAAACAGACATCTAAATATGATACAGAAGTAGTCGATATTAACTTGTTGCCAATTGCTGAAACGCCTCATGGTGGGAATTATTTGTATCAACAGGATAATGCACTGATTCACACATCAAAACTCACGGGAAAAAAAGGTTTGTTGATTACAATGTTTATGTCATGGAGTGGCACGCACGTAGCCCTCATCAAAATCCAGTTGAGAATCTTTAGAGCATTCTCGATCACAGAGTATATGCATGCTTCTGGAGCACAGTTTTCTTATGTCCTTGAGTTGAAAAAAAGAAATTGAATGAAGTTGATTTGATATAAAGTCAGAATACTTACACAACTTAATCAACAGCATGCCAACTATAGAATATTTGCTCCTACAGGGTTGCTACGCTTCAGGGTTTTTCCAGGTCATATATCAGTATTTTTTATAGAAAAATAATATTAGAATAAAAGTATGAAATTACGCGTCTATTTAAGTAAAGATTTTCTATAAAACAATACCGGTACAGAAGAATATTTTGGTCTGAAAATTCCCTGACCCGTATCAACCCTGCTCCTATTACTAAAAATGGATCTAATATTGGACAGTAATTAAAAAAATATATATAATTTTTTTTATAAAAAATATCTTAAATGTCTTAATGAAAATATCTTAATGTAAAAATATTTATGAGACAGCATATTTGTTTCCATTCATCAATTTTCGGGTTGGAATTATGCAATTTTAATTTATTGTAATTATTTTTGGCACATGCTTTTCATTATATGCATAAATATATTTTTAAACGCTGGATTTTTAAAATATTATTTCGAAAATGTTATATTTTTATATTTATGAGACGCATTGTAAGTACTTATGTGTAAAGCATTTTCGGGGACCATAGCTTTTTATAAGACAGATTAATAAAAGGTTTTTCAGATGTTTTCTGGGTTCCTTTAAGCACAAGATTGCACTTAAAACATTCTCTTATATTTTACTCTGAGAAACATTTTAAATCATTTTATTTACAAGAAAAAAAAAAAAAAAAAAAAAAAAAAGTGTACGATTGTAATCACTATATCTTTATTAAAATGTCATTTTTTTAAAAAAATGTTCCGAAATAGGTTTACAAATAAATAAAATATATTTTTATACTATGTATGGTTATGGTAGGGGTGAAATAATAAGGGTCAGCTGCATGGAATTTCGGAGAAGATAATTTGTATGAGCGGCAAAGCGATGAACATGCAACAATTTCAGGGTAAAGCTTTTCTTACAATACCTTCACTACACTCATCCCAGTTTCATATCGTGTGGAATGAACAGAGCGGCGATTGCCCGGGCACAAGTGTAAAAAACTTATTTATGATAACTGTTATGGTATGTTATGGCTAATGAAACAAAGGAATAAGTATGAAACAAAGCTATAAAGGAATAGTCACGAAGGATGGGGCGCAATGCTTTGAATTTCTTCTGGAGCTGAAATTGCTCAAACCTGGAACTCACATCATTGCACCGCCTAATGAACCAATTTTAAAGCTATACATGTCCAAAAAAGAAGAATAATAAATGAAATTTTAATTAATATTTACAATAAAAAAAATCTAATACTCACTTATTGAACAAGCATGTAGTGTAAAACTAATGGATGAGAAATGTACATTTGCACATCCAAAAGGAGTTAGCTTTATCAATTTCAAATCGAAACCAAGTTATCTGTTTGCACTCTTACCTGAAACTGAAAACAAACACCTTTCTATGTACAAAAGTTAAAATAGTATCTCCAGCGTAATCAACTAAAGAAATCGGATGTGCTTATAAAGGAAAGCACGTGCTGATAACGTGCTGATAAATGATATCAGCTAAAGTAGAAATCTTTATGCTCAAGTTGAAAATAAGTTGCCCGGTTTTATCCCTAATTTATCGAAAAAAAACTCTTTTAACAAATCCTCCTGTTTTAAATGAACACCGAGGACGCACAGTGGCGAAATATCCGACGACGTTGCCCAAATGTTCAATTCTTTGCGTATGCAACTCCACATAATTGTAGATTTATCTTCTTAAAATAGGGATAGCTCATCGTTATTGCGTGAAATATTTACTTTACATAAAAATGTTTATTATGACTTATACTTTCGTGATGTGATGTGGAATATTTAGTTATTCTATAGAACAAGATTCGTTCACTTCATGGACTTCCAAGGTCCTTTTACGAGAAATTTCGTAACGTAATATTTGCCTTATTTAATGAAAAAGAAATTTATCTTCAAGTATGTGATCAATATTTACGAAGTTTCTGGTAATAAAACATCTGAAATACCAAGAAGCCCTCGATGCGTATAAATCCTGTTACAGTTATGCTAAAAATCACTTTTAGCTGTAATTTTTTGGTGCTTTGTGATGAATTGTGTTTCAGGAAACATGTATGGGTAAGTTTTGATTGTGAATGTATGAGAAAAAAAATACCGACATTGTCACATACAGGGTCAGGCATACTTCTAAAGGAATGGATTTTCTAACTCCGGGAGGGGCCATTATGGAGTTCCAAGGGGTAAGGGGATATGGATAAGCACTTTTAAACCAATATCAAACACAAAATCTCTAAAGCTCCGTCTCGGGGTATTTTGATACTCTTAGAGGTGAAATAATGAACATGGGAAACAGATTGTAATATTATTTTTACAGCATGGTTAATTTTAATTGCTTTTTTGTGCGTTTCTTTTGGAAAAAAAAAGATTTTTTATTTATTTTTTACTTAATAAATGCATGAAACAACTTGAAATTTACACTGGTAACATAATATGCAGCTATTACAGCTACATGGAATAGCTGCATGGCAGTGTTGCCAGTGGACTACTTTTTTTAAATTCAGATTTCTTGATTGACACCATTTTTTTGAAACGGCAAAATTCCGTTTGTTTTTGACTTTATTAATATGTCATTAAATAAGATGCATTTTACTATTTCAAAAAAGTGGTGCCAGTCAAGAATCTGAATTAAAAAAATGTAGCCCATCTGGCAACACTGCTGCATGGTTGTAGCATGGTATTATCTAACTCAAATTGAAACTTGGATTTAGGTGCATAAATTTCACAATAATGAAGGTAAAGTAACGATATTTTCTATAACGGTTTTTCGATTTTAATTTGATGTCACGAGCAATGACGGACTAATTAATCATGCAACCTGAACGTAATTGCAAATTAAAAAGATTATTTCTTAGCTGGGGGACATCGGTATGACTGCGACGACATATGTACATAAAACTTGATGAGTCTTCAAAATTTTGGATAAATGCAAATCAACAAGCCTGTTGACAAGCTCCACCTGGGGAATATATTCTTTAGGCATTTACGGGTTTCGCGACCTTTCTCCCTTCCTGTTTTCTTCTCTTTTTTAGGCTACCATAGCCTGAGAGCTTATGTGCCCGTCTGTTCTGTATGAATGTACGTACGTTCGTTCGTGCGTAACGCGATAACTCATGATAAAAATATCCGATCCACTTGAAATTTTATATATAGGTATATTCTGATATGGCGCTTCCCTGATTAGTTTTTGGAGTCCATTCGATATGTATAAGGGAGGGAACGGGGGGCTCATGCCCCTCCACTTAATTGATATAAATGGGTTTTTCCATGCAGAATTATAAATTTTCGTACAAGATTTTTGCTATAGAATCATCCTGATGAGACGCCTCCGTGGTTGACATTAGGTGTTTGTCGGAGTTTCCTCTTAGCCCGCACAACTTTGAAGAAATTCCGTGTTATTTATCGCTGCCACCATTGATATAATTATGCGGTATCGGTCACACACTGAGAGGATTATTTAAATGAAAACCAACGCTTTCAATTAACTAAATTAACAGTTTATTTATACACTATTTACACAACAAAAAACACTATTTACACTTAAAACTCGGATGTAGGTGATCCGGTTCAACTTTAAATTAAATACAGTAAAGGCTGGCTGTGTACTGTTAAAACTACGTATTATCACTCTCACTCTATACACGTTAAATTAACTTTACCGGAGATCAATTTCAAATCTCCCAACACATGGGTTCTAAACCTAAGCTCTCCGAACCTCACTCAGCCTTATGTTCTATCTCAGATCTATCCACCTAGGGACAACCGTCCACTCTGCCCTGTAGGCTCCAACTGCCACTCCTCAGCAAAAAACTGCCCCTTCCAACCTCCTGCTTCTACTCAATGTAACCCCCTCGAGATTTCTACGTTGCTCGCATTCCAAGCTCTTTCCTTCGTTCGTGAAATGTCTTTTGTCTCCCCATACTCAACAGACATCTCCAAAGGTCTGGCAAACCCCTCTGCAACCCTCTTTTTTCCTCTCATTCCATCTGTACATTTTCACCTGCTCAGATCCAGATTTAGACAAGGAAAGAATGTCATTCTGAAACTTCAGTACACAGCCCATACAATATATAATATACAGGGTGTTTCACAAAGGACCCCTAACTTTAAAAATTTATAACTCGGAAACGGTGATAGATAGAAACATGAAACCAGTGATGTGTTTATTAAAAAATCGCAAGAATCTTATATATAAATCTGAAAATTTAGTTAAAAATAGCGTTCATAGATGGCGCTGAGAGCGTTAAGACCTTCTAAAGAGCGTTAAGGAGCATTGAACGACCAGCCGTCGAAATCCCACTCCATATATGCTTCATTCGCCTTCAAGCCTCGGTGGCCGAGTGGTCAAAGCCCCACGCAGCTTATCGTCTTCGAGTGTAAGAGGTTGGGGGTTCGAATCCCACTGGCTCTATTGCACGCACTCTTTGTATGGAGTTACCGATTATCTATCTCTTTTATTGTAAAAATTCCTTGTGCTATTTCGTCCCTGTAATATTGACGATGATTTATAAGCAGGCATAAAGAAGACGCAGAGATATAGAGCCTGTTCTGGGACGATGATCGCGTCGCCGAAGCTTGAAGGAGACCGAGGCATATGGAGTGGGATTTCGACGGCTGGTTGTTCAATGCTTCTGAACTCTCTTTAAAAGATCTTAACGCTCTCAGCGCTATCTATGAGCGCTATTTTTAACTAAATTTTCTGATTTATGTATAAGATTCTCACGATTTTTTTAAATAAACACACCACTGGATTCATGTTTCTATCACCGTTTCCGAGTTATAGATTTCTAAAGTTAGGGGTCCTTTGTGAAACACCCTGTATTAAGACAAAAAATAACATAGAACCCCAAATCTAATAGCAGATGTTTCTCAGAACCTGACACCCGCCACCTTAGCGGAAAATATGCCATTTAGGGGCTAATTTTCCCCAAACATATAGTAATATCACAGAAGAGTTCAATAGTCTCTTTGCAGGTTTCTTCATTATTCTTATTACATATGTATTTCAAGGTGTCTGAACATTATCTACTGACATCTCTAATGAACCGTGCACTAATATTATTATTACAGAAAAGCTATACATTCTATTACACTATTATAAACCCAAAATTCAAATACAATTTCACATACACAGAAAAAAAAAATAAAACACGTGATGACATCCCTTTAAGGTTGCTCCCTATGTAGTCGTTGATGTCGATGGGCTAGCAACTGGTTGTTCTTCCCAGCTCTTCCTATGCAGCCTAGAAATTGCATCCGCATTCAAATATTGCGCTCCTGGACGATGAGAAATACCCAGGTTCCAGCGTTGCAAGGCAAGAGCCCATCTAGTGAGTTTGGGGGACCTTGGGGTTGTTTCAGTGAGAAATTTTAATGGATTATGATCCGTTATGATCTCAAATTGAGATCCATAGGTCCACTTTTCAAACTTTCGCAACCCGAGGAGAACACTCCAAGCCTCTTTCTCTATACTCGGCCAAGCACGCTGAGCCCCTGACAATTTCTGACTGGCAAAAGCTATTGGTTTAAACAGACCCTTTTCATCTTTTTGAGTAAGAAAACATCCTACTGCCAGGTCTGAAGCATCGGTGTGAAGCTGATATTCCCGGCCTACGGTAGGTGTAGCCAAGCGCGTCACTCTACATAACTCACCTTTAAGGGTATTAAATGCTTCTTCTGCCCTTTCATGGTACAGTATTTTTAACCTTCCCTTTAGTTAATTTGGTTAAAGGTATAGCAATTTCTGCATAATTTCGAATATAAGATCGGTAAAATCCCATTAATCCCAAAACAGATCTAACTTCCTTTTTAGTTTTTGGTCTCTTTAAATCGCTTATTGCTCCTATTTTCTCCTCATTAGGTGCATGCGTTCCACCTCCAAATACATGACCTAAAAACTTAGTCAATTTCTCTCCAAATTTACATTTATCCAGCCTAATCGTAAAATTTCTATTTTTAAGTTCTTCTATGACAGACCTAACATGCTCACAATGCTCTTCCCAGGTGTCGGAGAAAATGATGACATCATCAATATATGCTTGTGCATACCTCCGATGACCTTGAAGAACCTCATTCATATCTTTCTGGAACGTAGCAGCCGCCCCTGATAAACCAAAAGACATAGTACGCCACTGATAAGTCCCATTATGCGTTGTAAAAGCTGTCAAATGTTTATACTTCTCAGCCATTTTAATCTGCCGACAACCCCTCAATAAATCAATCGAAGAGAAATATTTAGCTGTCCCCGCAGTAGACATGATTTCTTGTGAATCTTTCATCGGAAATGTTGGAACCTGTGTTACTGAATTTAAAGCTCTATAAGCTATACAAAGCCTAACAGTTGCGTCTTTTTTCGCCATGCAAACAATTGGATGACTAATTTCAGCATTTGAAACTTCGATTTGATTTAATTCTAATAACTCCTGAATCTGCCTATCTACTTCCTCTTTATAAGCTACAGGTACACGATATAACTTTGGCCTTTTTTCTTGCCACACGGTTTCAGATCAATACGGTGCTCCCCTACTTCTGCTGGTCGTACAGAACTCATGAATACCTCTTTATTCTCCCTCAAAATGGACTTTATATCTTTGACTTGACTATTAGATAACCCTTTTATTTCAAACCTTTCTATGTCCCGTTCTATCTCTTGTTCCCGGTTTAAAATAGGAATTTCCCCAACTTCTCCAAATTCCTCATCCCCTTCAAAAACAATATTAACTATATTACACTTAGCAATAAATTCTCTTATTTTATTTTGGTGCACGTGCTTCCTACTCCCGTCAGCTAACTCAACTATAAACGAATGCTCGTTTCGTTTTTCGACGATAGTTGCCGACCCTTGCCACCTAGTTGAATCGGCCTATTAGTTGAATCGGAAATTAATAGTATTACTTTATCGCCTACTTCAAACTTTTTTTTACCTTAAGTTATAATAATAATAATTACAATCAACGTTTAACACACAATACACAAACACACAGCACATACGTATACGTTTCGCGAGCACCAGGGCTCGCTTCCTCAGTGTATAAAATTTAAAATGTTAAAAACAGAAAAACCCCCCAACTGACAGCAAGTCAGAGACCCAAATGATCGCAAACACAATACCAAAATACCCACAAGCCTGAGCAACCAATAAGGGACCGGTTAATTTTATTCCGGTTTAATCTTATTGGTTGCTGAGGCTTGTGGGTATTTTGGTATTTTGGTATTGTGTTTGCGATCATTTGGGTCTCTGACTTGCTGTCAGTTGGGGGGTTTTTCTGTTTTTAACATTTTAAATTTTATACACTGAGGAAGCGAGCCCTGGTGCTCGCGAAACGTATACGTATGTGCTGTGTGTTTGTGTATTGTGTCTTAAACGTTGATTGTAATTATTGTAATTTACACACAAGGTTTTAGCTATTATCTTAAGTTATAATGATAGGCCATTCTACTTTGTTGCACATCGGACGATAATTTTGCCTCATTTGCGGCTCTTTCTAAGAGTTCCCTAAGTTTATTCAAATACTCATGAATCGACATAGTATCTAATTGTGCTCCCTTATTTTCTCCTGTCCAGGATGACTTGAGAACTGATAAAGGACCCTCCGGCGCTTTACCATATAATAACTGAAAAGGTGCGATTCCTGTCGTAGAATTTGAGACTTCCTTATATGCCCATAATATAAATGGTATTTGTTCATGCCATCTTTTCCCTTCTTCCCTAATAGTGTGATGCAATATACGTTTAAGCGTCTGATTAAAACGTTCCACAAGAACGTTAGACTGTGGGGTGGGGTCGAAAATCGTGGACTAGCGCCTAACCTTTTCTCAAAATCTTTCATTAAGTCGGCAGTGAAATTGGTTCCATTATCACAGGCGATTATATTTGGAATTCCTGTCCTCGTAAATATTTGAAGTAATGCATCACACGCGGTTTTAGCAATTAAACTTTTTAGGGGGATTGCTTCCGCCCATCTGGTATGCTGATCAATTAAAGTTAGTATATACTGATGCCCTTGTGAACTTTTAGGATCAAAAGGCCCAATTAAATCAATATTAACTACCTGAAATGGAATTCTGGCCGCGATACTGGGGAAATAGGAGCTCTATCATTCACTTTCACCCCTCTAGTCAATTGGCACTCTAAACATGATTCACAAAATTGTTTAGTTTCTTTCGCCATCCCCTCCAATAAAACGAATACCTGATTCTCGTAACATTTTCTTGGCTGCATGACGCCACAGAAATACCGAAGCATGCGCTAATTTTAGGATTTCTTTCCTTCTTATCTTGGGTACTACTAATTGCGCGATAGTTTCACCTAACAATTTCTCTTTATGATACAATAGCCCATCTACAATATAATAATCCCCTTTATCCGTTTTAGCTAATTCCCAAGATCTCTCTAACTCTTTACATTCCAATTGGGATTTTTTAAACATATCTTAATTGCTAACAATAGCTTTATTATTTTTCTCCAATTCCGTTTTTTCTGCATTCTGACTTTGTAAATTTTCCGATCTCGCTTCTTTTGCGTAATCATTACAATTATCGCTACTCACAGCTTTCTTTTCACTCGAGTTATCAATAATAATTTCCGAACTTTTTAATTCTTGAGACTCTCGCAATGGCTCCTCGCGATTGACTCCTGACAACCCATTAATCACCTCGGGATGTAAAATTACCTGCTCATTAATATTATCGGTCACTGCGCAAAGTACTTCCTGATGAATTATATTAGTTTGTCCGAATTGCGGAATAGCTAACGGTAATTTAACCAACAGTGATTTAACTGCTTCACCAAACAATCCTTGTAAATAAATACTACTCGCTCCTTTTAATTTCTCTTCCGGTACGAAATCTTTATGAATAACGCTAATTTCACATCCAGAATCAACCAATCCTTTTGCTTTTTGCCCATTTACACTAATTTCAATTTTCTCAAGTTTATTTAATTTCTCACCAATAACATTAGTTCTCTGTTCGGCCTTTGCCGATATCCTCGCCACAACAGCTCCATTAGGTAAGTCTTTGTTTCCTTTCACAACAATCTTATTTACACCGGATTTCTGTTCTCGCCCTTTACTACCATTATTATTTCCCTCATTACCCACTTTATTACAAAAACGTTAGTAATGACCTCTCAGACCACATTTAAAGCATTTAGGAGTTGAAGCATTACTAGGTTTTTTAAAATCTTTTTTCCTATCCGAAAAAGAATTAGTCTCATTACTCCCGTTTTGCCTCCAATTACCACTAACTTTGCTATCCTCCCTCGGTTTATTTTTTCATTGTTTGCGTACCTATCTTTACCCTTAAAACTTTTATACGTAACTGCATAAGACTTGTGTTTAGCGTCAAAATAATTGTCACATTCTTTAGCAATTTTAGAAGCTTCTAACCATTTACCCTGCTTAGTTAACCCAATATATGAAGCAGTTTCCTCATCTAACGAATTTAATAACTTATCAGTAATTATTAACTGGTTGACCTTTTCATATGAGTCAGCACCTCTAATCTTACATCAATTTTCCCATGTTTCTATTACACGCGATACAAATAATATATGAGTTTCATTCTGGTTTCTTCTAGCCTTCTAAAAATTTTCCAAACACGCCTTCGGTGTCGGCTCATGTTCCCTTAGAACTAACTCCTTTAATTCCTCATAAATCTCAATTTGTTCCCTAGTGGTATAAATTATCAAATTATCCGCCTTATTTCCTAACATATTTAGTAGAATTTCGGTCTGCTGGTTTTCCGGTACATTTTTAGTTTTGAATGTCCTTTCTAAACTGTTGAAAAATAAATTTCATCCCTTAGTCCCTTCTGGTACTTCGATAGACAGAGTTTTAACACTTTTGATCAATTTTTCTATGTTACTTTCATTATTAGATTCCCTAGGTCCATTAGAGTTATTTGTCGATCCTTGTACCCTTAGACTCTCCATTTCTAATTCATGTTCCATCCTTAACTTTTCAGCCCTCTCTTCTCTTTCTAACCTTTCGCTTTCTAATTTTTCCTGTTTTTCTTCGCGGTCTATTTTTTCCTATTTTTCTAACTTTTCGCACTCTAGTCGTTCTGCATCAATAGTGTTAGATAATTTCATAATAACACCCTCGTCTTAGTCATCACTGTCCATTACCTTTATCCTAAGCTGAATTCTGGTATCATCTTCCGTGAATTCAACACCCAATTCTTCGGCTATCATCTGAAGATCTACCCCTTTTTAGTTCCAATAAGAAAGCCATACCTTCACCGATTGTTATTACCACTCTACAATACAATAATATTTAAACCTACCAAATTAATATTTCCTAAATTTCTACCTTAGTACAGTTATACCTCCACTTATTATACTAATTAATACCTTTCATATTGTCGATGTATTACATTTCTAAATTAATCTACTGTATAATCTGATTTTCCTCAACCATTGATATCACACAAGTTACTTCCAATAAAACAAAAGGTAAAACAGTAATTTCGATTTGATTACTACATGCAATACCGATTCCAATTTATACAATTAGATAATAACATACAATTTAGATAATAATATTGATACGTTGCAATTGAATAAAAGTATTGATGTCAATAGAAACATCCACATAAAGAAAAATTGTATAACGTTCACATGTAAATTTCTACAATTATCCTCACTAAAATATTTCCAAATTCAATACTGGTTCTCACACTTAAAACAAATGTACTCAAAACCTTCACTTTTATTTTTCCGCACTGTGAGCCTTTTTTTTCCTTCGAAATTTACTTCTAGATAATTAAAATTCTAAGCAAATGTTCATTGCTCGTTTGTTATCAACTCTTCAAACTTAAAACAGTATTGCTTTATTTAAATATTACTTTAATAATAATTTAAATTTAAGTAAATTTAATTATTCCTTCCAACTACTATTAACACAATGCATCAATTTTGTTCACTACCATTATTAGTTTAAAAAAACAGAAAATCAATATTAGCACAAATTATTATGACCCCTTCTTAAAACAATAGTAAATATGGTTATTAACCCATTCGTGCCCAGCATCTTTTGCGTAAATTTTATTTGGTTGGCGCCACTATTTTTAGAAGATTTAAGTTTAGTTCATTGATCACGAAAATGCATCATTTAAATAAAATAATTATTGCTTTTCTTTTCTACCGATGTTAAAAACAGTGCTGAATGCACCTTTTGAAGCGTCCCTAAAAAGGGACGCTAGGCACTAATGGGTTAATACCTCCTACCTATCTGAACACAATTATTTGATTGCACATAAATTATCTAGACAATTTATCTTAAATTACTATTAATTATACAACAACAAATATATTTGGTTCGAGAATGTCAGCAGAAGGAAATGATCAAAACACCTTACCTTATACTTTATCTGCTGGAGTACTCTGCTGTTCACAGGTAATTCCACGATTAACTTAATCTTTTACACTTTAAAGTCACTTTGATGATATTCAACACTCGGGTTGTAACACACTGTAGCGATGATAGGGCACAAACACTAATTCTGTTCGCCGTAACAACGATAGGGCGCAACACTTTAGTTCTTTTCGTTGTAACGACGATGGGACACAAAACTTTAGTTCGATTCGCTGTAACGATGATAGGGCACACATACTCTGTATTTCTGTTCGACGCTTGGTTTTTATCTCTCTAAAATTCCGCTCGACGATCCGGCATTACCACGCAAGAATCCCATTGGGTGCTCCGGCACTAACACACTGCAACACGGCTGGCTGGTCACTGGTCTCAGACTATTCTATCCCAACGCTGCCATCAATTTGTCGGAGTTTCCTGTTAGCCCACACAACTTTGAAGAAATTCCGTGTTATTTATTGCTGCCACCACCGATATAATTACGTGATATCGGTCACGCACTGAGAGGATTGTTTAAATGAAAACCAACGCTTTCAATTAACTAAATTAATAGTTTATTTACACACTATTTACACAACACAAAACACTATTTACACTTAAAACTCGAATGTAGGTGATCCAGTTCAACATTAAATTAAATACAGTAAAGGCTGGCTGTGTACTGTTAAAACTACGTATTATCACTCTCACTCAATACACGTTAAATTAACTTTACCGGAGATCAATTTCAAATCTCCCAACACATGGGTTCTAAGCCTAAGCTCTCCGAACCTCACTCAGCCTTATGCTCTATCTCAGATCTATCCACTTAGGGACAACCGTCCACTCTGCCCTGTAGGCTCCAACTGCCACTCCTCCACAAAAAACTGCCTCTCCCAACCTCCTGCTTCTACTCAATGTAACCCCCTCGAGATTTCTACGTTGCTCGCATTCCAAGCTCTTTCCTTCGTTCGTGAAATGTCTTTTGTCTCCCCATCGTCAACAGACATCTTCAAAGGTCGGGCAAACCCCTCTGCAATCCTCTTTTTTCCCCTCATTCCATCTGTACATTTTCACCTGCTCAGATCCAGATTTAGACAAGGAAAGAATGTCATTTTGAAACTTCAGTACACAGCCCATACAATATACAATATATTAAGACAAAAATAACATAGAACCCCAGTTCTAATAGCAGATGTTTCTCAGAACCTGACAGTGTTCATTAGTAAGTATAAAGAGGGGGAAAGGGGGTTCTCTACCCCTTCCCTTTAGTTTATATAAATGGGTTTTTCATGCAGAATTATCAGATTTTGTTCAAATCTCTGAATAGTTTTGGAAGTTTAAGGTTTAAGTATAAAAGAGGGGGATAACCCCTCTTAAATTATATAAAAGGGTTTTTAATAAGAATTTTCCGATTTGCTCTGAATTTTGGATATAGGTTTTTTATATGATAAAGCATGTCCATGATTAGTTTAGGGGATTCAATAATTAAGTACGAAAAGAGAAAATGGGGGGGGGGGCTGTTTCCCCTTCTTAATTTGTTTTTCGAACGGAATGAACTCTTGAAAATATAAGGCTGTAATGTGCATTTAGTATGCGTAGCCTGTGAGCTCAATGCCATCAGTTTAACTGGGCAATATTCTTTCTATTACTCTTCTGTTTTCAGTTTATTGTCCCTCTTTGTTCTTGTTTGATTTTTTACTAACTTTTTGTTTCCCATGGTTCTTTGTTTTACTAAGTCTGTTATTGTTCTTTCGTTAGGGGGGGGGGGGAGAAAGGAAAAAAATTAAAATATTCAAAAAGTCAAATAATATACCTTATTTAATTGTTTCTTCTAAGTTCTATCTCATATTACTTTTATAGGCATTATTGCTGCCGATTTTCTGCTACCACTTCTACACACTATGGACTGCGTACCAGTCTTTCATTCTAACCGATGACGGATTGTGGTTAGCCAATGGAAATAGTCCAGTGTTTAAACGGCTGCAGAAAAGGTGTGGTGGCTGTCAGTAATGCAACGGTATTAGATGGCTTGCCTTCAACTATCTTCGAGGTTGAGTCCCTTGGCTGCGTTTAATTAGAGGATCTTCCTTGGCTTGCAGGGGACTGTGTACCAGGTACACGTTATGGGGGGGTCTCCCCCTCACCTAGTGTGCAAAGACTTCGGCAGTTACACGGTCCACGTTAGTAGCAAAGTGTGAAATGATGGGGTCTGGTGGGGGCCCTACTCAAACTGGAAGCAATCCGTGGTTAATTAAATTCGAATATGGTGAAAGAGGAATTCGATAAGGGAAATCGATAATGCCTTCTAGTGCGTATTTTCTTGGTTGTCATTCCTATGACAATGTTATTTCTGAGACTGTAAAATCTCAGAATATTCCAAATGAAAATCTCACTGCATCCGGTTCAGGCTTGCAGTCAGATATCCATACAAATCTTGAACAAACAAAATCTTGGGCCCATAGAGTAGATGATTTCACTTCCGATAAAAATACTGATTCATGTGCTGAACGATTCTTTATTGTTAAAAGGAAAGAAGGCAGCTTTAACAAGACCTCTCTCTTTTTAATTGTTAAAACTTCCAAAGGTTTGATTGGTGAACCAAAGACCATAATGAAAATACGATCTAGTGAACTTCTTATTGAAGTTAACAACAGCAAACAAACCTATAACTTAAAAAATGCACATATTTTGCGAATATCTCTGTCTCAGTAAGTCCACATAGAACCCTGAATACCTCTCGTGGTGTAATATCTGAACCCAACCTCTTACATGTTACTGAAGGAGAAATAGTAGATAATTTAAAAGAACAAATTGTCATTGCTGCCAGACGATTAAAAATCTTTCACCGAGATGAGCAAATACCAGCCAATCAAATTCAGATACCTACCAAGCACATAATACTTACTTTTAACTCATCCTGTCTACCTAAATATATAAAAGCTAGATACCTGCCATGTTCTGTCAGATCTTATATCCCAAATCCACTTCGTTATTTTAAATGTCAATGCTTTGGGCATTCAGAAACATCCTGCCAAGATAAAAAATCCCGTGGTCGTTGCAGTGCAGCTGACCATGAAAGTTTTAATTGTAATACTCCAGCTCACTGCGATAATTGCAAAAAGGATCACCTATCATATTCAAAGTCCTGTGAACAATGCAAAATAGAAAAAAAAATACAGACAATACGCACACTAGAAAATATATCGTACCCTGAGGCAAGAAAAATAGTTAAATCCAGGACACCCAAAGTTGGTGTTTCATATGTTGTTGCCTTATCTAAACCTACCCATAAAACTTATCAAACTGTTGCAACCCAAACTGAATTCTTTACTGAAACAAATTGCCAACCAAAACAAAACAATCCCTCCAGTAATTCTGGTAAAACAAATCAATCAACTCAATCTAACTCGCCACAAAATGGCTCTTCAAAATCATCACAATCCTTTATTCCTAAACCTACATTCTATGAAAGAAAATCTGAAAATACAACGAAAATCAGCCAACCTTTAAAGCCAAACCATAGATCTTATGCAGAGAAACATAAAATACCAATAATTAAATCCACTGTATTACACAATGAAAACAACTCAAAAAAGAAAAAGAATAAATCACATTAAAATGACAACCTGAAACAGACGTCTGTGGGAGATGAAGATCGTAAACCTTCGTCTTGAACCGGATGCAGAATTGGACAATGGAGATAGTAGTAGGTCTAACACCTCCGAACAAAATGACATAGATATACACATTTAACCCCATATTCATGAGTAATATTATATCGTGGAACTTCCGTGGATATCACAATAAACACAACGAACTCCGTAATAGTCTCTCGGACCATCAACCATAAGCTTAGCTTTACGGGAAACCCATCTAAATCCCAATGACAAAGCGAGATTATGCAGCTATACAACCTACCGAAAAGATTTTACAGCTACTGGAAGGGCCACTGGTGATGTGGCTCTTTTCATTTCCAATAATTTATCCTATTCGTATCTCTCTTTAAATACGAATATACAAGCTGTTTCAGCCCGTGTACATATTAAACAACTCATAACAATATACACCATTTATTTACCTCCAAATCAAAATATCCAATCAGAAGAACTGGATTCTGTTCTCCAACTCCCCCATACATTATTTCTGGAGATTTTAATGCACACAGCCACCCGTGGGAAACCAGTGATTCTAATCGACTTGGTGGCAGTATAGAAAAATTTATTTCTGACAACGGCTTATGCCTGCTTAATAATGGAGATCACACTTACCTTCATAAACCTACCCGTACCTTTCATGCAAATAGACCTTACTATCTGCTCCCCTTTGCTTATTTCTGGGAACTCCCAGAATTTCCTTTCTGGAACTTCTGGGTCTCCAATGATCTACACTGCAGTGACTACTTTCTTACTTTTATAACACTGATTGCTCCTAATAAGGATTGTTACAACTTAACCAAACTTTACATACATGACAGAGCCAACTTGCCAACTTTCACAGCACTTAGAAACATCACAGTTAGCATGACAGAAGAAAATATTGACAACGCACTTGATAATATAACTCAGTGCATTATCAATGCTACAAATTCTAGCATTCCGAAAACATCATTTACTCATAATTACAGAAAACCTAGGTGGAATAGTGATTGCCAAAATGCAAAGAAAAAAACAACAAAAGGCTTGGGGTCTCTTTCGGAGGTACCCAAATAATACTAACTATATGGCATATAAAAAAGCAAAAACTGAAGCTAGACGAGTACGACACAAGAGCCAACGGGAGTCCTGGATTAACTATGTATCTAACATTAACTCAAACACTTCAAGAAAAAAACTTTGGCAAAAACTGACAAAATCATGGCTGCCAACTACTACGCCTATTTACAGTCAAATAAACACATTAGAAACAGAAAGTTTAGTAAATAATTAAGAATATGTTCTGTAATGCATAACATTGAATATATTTGGTATACATTTTACTAAATTTTTTTTGTTGTTCGAAACATGTTTATAAGATTTAAATAGGCGTAGAAGTTGGCAGCTCTGCAAAATGCATGATAATTTAGTCAGAAAATAATATCTCTATTCTAAATCGTAATGGCCAAATTATCACATCTCCTAAAAACATAGCTGAGACAATAGGAAAAACCCTAGCATCCATTTCAAATTCAGACTCATAAACTGAAGCCTTTTTAACTTAAAAAAGACGAGCTGAAATGGTCAGGAATATTTTTTACTCTCATAACTCTTTTCCATACAATCAGCCTTTTACTATCTCAGAGCTGAACAAGTGTTTGAGTGATAGTTACTTGTCAGCCCCGGGTCATGATGGGCTGCCTTCGTACTTATATTAGAAACAAACAATTACCTTGCTGCTTTTCAAAGTGGTTTCCAACGTGGTAGGCCTCCTACTGATAATTTAATCCATTTTGGAAAATCAAATACGGACAGCTTTTCTAAAATAGACCATTTGGTGTCAGTTTTTATTGAAATGGCGAAAGCTTATGAACATGACGTTATGGGATTCTTCGCTATCTTTTTAACCCGGGCTTTCGCTGGAGCTTCCCAATTTTTATTTAAAACTTTCTTGCCATTCGACTATTTCAAGTTTGAATTGGTGGTACATTGTCTGGTTTTTATGAACAAGAAGAGGGTGTACCCCAAGAAGTATTTTGAAAATCCGTACATTAATTCTACACTGTAAAAAAAGCGTTACTTTACTCCAAACGTAGCGTAAAAAAAACCACCAATAAATTGGCGCAGTAAACCACCAGCAATCTTCAGGTGCAAACAAATACCATTTTTGGTAGCAAATAAGTTGCCACCATTTTTGGTGTAGAGTCACACTACCAGTTATTTATTGTACTTTAACAACAACAACAGCAAAAAAATTAAAGCTTATATTTTAAGTTTAATACTGTCATAATTAAAAATAAATAGTTTCAGGCAAAGAGGGTGCTAAGCTTCCTTTCAATTTTATACAATTAGACTATTATAACGGACATTTTAAAATATTAGTAATTGGTAAATAATGAAATTTCCTATAGATTTATACTTTAACAGCAAAATTAAAAATAGTTGAAAGATTACATTTTAAATTTAATACAGCTATAATTTAGAATAAACTAGCTGACCCGCCCGGCGTTGCCCGGGTCCGTTATAATAATGTTAAACGAATGATTTATGATTATTTTTATGATTTTATCTTCAACTCAAAATATGTGTTAATACACTGTTAAGAATTTGACCCTTTTGCTGCATCGTCACTCCACCTCTTTTATAGAAAATGATTACTTCAGCCTATTTTGGAGCATCGTCATAGGTCAAAAGAGATATATTCTATAAAAGCGGGGGAGTGATGATACAGCAAAAGGGTCAAATTTTTTACAGTGTACATTATATTAATTACGTGCCCCCTGACTGTGTCAAAAATTGGTTTAAAAAAAAAAACTAATATTTAGCTGCAAAAATACCTAAAATGACTGCAATGGGAAACGCAGGAGGGAATATGTGTCCAACGATTTCGTGTTGATATTTATCCTTAAAATTACTGTTAAGTGACTTAACTAAATACTTTTTTCACATAGATATCCCAAGTGAAATATTTTGAATTTCAAACTAATTATATATCACTCTTAAATCTGACTATACCGTGAATGAAATCGATTCTCGATGATTCGCTAAAAGGTTAGTATATAATATTATAAATTCAGAGCCATTTTACAAAAATAGGTGTATATTTTTTATCAAACATGCGTAATGTTCATTCTATGAACAAAATCCTAACCGTAACCTAATTGTATCGGAATCATAACTTGTCTGTAACTTAGCTGTATCTTAACAGTAACCTAACTGCAAGTTAAATATACCATGTAACTTGGCCGTCACCTAATAATAACCTACCCATATTCTAACAACAACCTAACCGCAACTTAACCTTAACCTAACTGTAACTTAACCATGACCTAACTGTAACCTAACCGGAAAATAAAATAACAAAAGGGTCACCGGAACGTAATTGCAACCTAACTGTTATCTAACCGTAACCAAATTCTAATTTAACATTAACTATAAACGAAATATTTTAACCATCTCGCGCTAAGTACTTAGTTTCACTTTCCACCGCTACGGAGCGCATTATGTTTTGTAGAACATCCTAATTTTAGGTTCGGATTGGATTCATGTTCATGGAAATTATTTTGTCTTCTTCGGATACGGTTATGATTGTTTGGAATATTTGTGTTCAGTTTAGATTCGGTTCAATTCAGATTTCGTGGGTTTTTTTTTTCCCTTCAAATGGGATTTTTAAGTTCGGGTCGGGTTGTACTTATATGGAAATTATTTTACCTAGTTCCAATGAGGTTATACTTCACTGAAATATTTTTGTTAGGTTCAGATTAAGTTTGGTTCAATTTTCGGGATTTTTTTTTTCTTTTTTTTACAAATTTTTTGGTTTGGAATGGGGATTATGTCCATGGAAATTATATTGTCTTGTTCGTATCTGGTTATAGTTATTTGGACTATTTTCGTCTGATTCAGATTTGGTTCGATTATGATTTCAGGTATTTTTTTAAAATTGATTTTTAAGGTTCTGGTTGGATTCATGTCCAGGGAAATTATTTTGTCTTGCTCGGATCGGGTTTTGGTTCTTTGGAATATTTTTTTCGGGTTCAGATGTCGTTCAATTCAGATTTCGGCTTTTTAATGAAATTTTTAGGTTCAGGTTGGGTTGCGCATCAACGGAAATTATTCTGCATTGTTCGAATAAGGATATGCTTCTCTGGAATATTTTTGTCAGATTCAGATTTAGTTCATTTTTTAGGTTCGGATTGGGTTCATGTTCATGGAAATTTTTTTGTCTTGTTCAGGTCCGGGTATGGTTCTGTGGAATATTTTTGTCGATTCAAATTTCAGGTATTTTTTTCAAATGGAATTTTAGATTCCGATTGGTTTCATGTCCACGAAAATTATTTTCTCTTATTCGAATCCGGTTATGGTTCTTTCGAATATTTTGATCGGATTCAGATGTAGTTTGCATAAAACTTCAGGCTTTTTTTTCAAATGGAATTTTTTAGGTTCGAGTCAGGTTTATGTTCATGGAAGTTTTTTTGTCTTGCTCTTATCAGGTTATAGTTCTTTGGAATATTTCTATCGATTTCAGGTTTCGTTCTGGTCATTTTTTGGGTTTTTTCAGAGAAAAACTTTAGGTTCGGGTCGGGTTGCATATACACGAACATTATTTTTCTTTGATCGAATTGGGGTATGCTTCATTTGAATATTTTTGTGGGATTCAGATTTGATTCGGGTCAAGTATCAAATCCATAGTTTTTTTTCAAATGGAATTTTTAGGTTCGGGTCGCGTTTATGCTCATGAAATTTTTGTCTTGCTTGGATCGGAGTATAGTCTGTTTTTTTCTGGTTGGGATCGGGTTATGTGTTAATACGCCTAAACATTATGTTTTGCTACTATTCTTTTAGTGACTATTTTATATATATAATTTATTTTGCTATTTGATAATTCATTACTGTGTATGAATCGTCTGCCTATTCGAACAATTGTACGTCAAAGAGCCATTTCATTTTTGTTTTAAAAACAAATTAAAGTCTTAATAAAATTTTAACTTAAATAAATGCATTCAAATTTAATCAATGATTTAAAAAAACTGCTAAAAAAGCCTCATATATACATATGCATATATTAACTGCAACTTAGCCAACCACAAATACATTCTAATGTACGAAGTACCAACGATCTGACGTAATAGCTATGTTCAAAAATCCTAAGTTAAACTGACATTTTGCCAGTCTATGAATTTTAAAGGTCTTTGGGAAATAAACAGTCACTTTTGAAATGTCAAAATCTCAAATTGGTTTATTTTATAGAGTAAAAAGAAATTAATAGAGTGGAGGTATTATCTCTGGAGATGATGCTTAAGATGTAACCCTACATTAAGTCCAATTAAGTACCAACAAAAGCACCTGCTTTGACAGGCCTATCAATTGGCGAAATTTTAAAATGAAGGGCCAAAATCACAGTCAAGTGAAATCCAGCCACCCCATTGGTCGTGTGGTAAGGGTGAAAATCACGAACTTGTTTCTCCATTTGAAAAAGGTGAGGGGGAAAGTATTTTTTAAGCGATTGTTACCGTCTGTTCTTATTTAAGATAAACCATCGAAATTAACTCAATTAAGATATTTTGATGCCATTTTATAAAATGAGAGTGAAAAATTTAGATTATAAATGAAAAGAGATAAGATTTACTTCAAAACTGCCGCTACGATTTTTTCTCGGAAAAAGGAGTATGACAACATTTACTCAACTGCTAAGAGATTGTTCCCTGTTTCGATTGCACCGGACTGTGATTTTGGCCCTCCATTTTAAAATTTCGCTATCAATTGAAACAGGTTTAAACCTGTATTTTTTTTCTCTCGTTTTTTAAAAAAAGAACTAATTTATCGCTTCACCGGTAAAAATTTATTAATTATTTTATCATATGTGTTTTAAATATCAATATAGAAAATTACTTTAACGTTTTGCTTGAAAATATAACATTATTTTGTTAGTACATTAAAATCGTCTGCAGTCAGAAATTTATATTTTAGATTAATATTTATTACTTAAGTTTTCATACATGATTTTAAAAGAATGTTTTCATCATTATATTTTAAATATTTATTTACATGCAATTATTAAGTCATAAACATTTTTCATCTACGTTATAAAGTATTGAAAATTACATTAATGAAGGAAACTTTTAGTTATACAATTTTTAATTCGTATCAAATGTTTTCAATATCTTATTTAATTTTAATTTGATATTTAATTATTTCTAATTTTCCAATTTCCTTCATTTTAAAAGCGAATATTTATTCTAATAAATAATAATAGAACGAAGACCGTTTTAAAAATTTGCTATTTCCTCTTGAAATATGCTTCAACTGTAATTCATTTCTTTCAATTCGTCTTATAATACAAAATCTCTTCCACGTCCTTTTGTTTGCCACATTAAATTTGAGCGATAAATGGTTTCATATCGCAAACCTTTTTTGAGCTTACTTCACCTCCACTTATCTTATTCCTCCATGGGTTTCTTTAATTCTGTCTCAGCTTTCTCATTACTTCTGCGAAAATTTTTACACAACCAACCAACCGTAAACAAATGAAAGAGAAAAAAATTGGGAAAAAGATGATTTTTTATGAGAGTGACCTCTTGGTTTTAATTAATAACTCAGTTAATAATTGGAATTTTGAAATTCTGAAGCTCAGGTGCATCAGGAGAGATATTGGGCTACTCTCAAAAAAATTTTGAGCTTTGTACGTGCTGTAGATTTTGCTAGCCATCGCAGACACACACACAGACACACACACAGACAGAGCGTTTTGTTCTTTTATTAGTATAGATAGTTTCACGCAAAGAGGCTGCTAAACGTATATTAAATTGAGACAATTTATTAGAACGTACATCTTAAACATATTACTAGTTGGTAAACAACAAAATTCCTATATTTACATGCTTAAAAATAACTTTTACATAGGTCCCGTATTGTGTGTGTGTGTGTGTGGGGGGGGGGCAGAATGGAGCTGTAGCTCCTCTAAATTTTGGTATAGTCTCATTCATTATAGGTGTTTAGAGTTAAAATTAGGCCTTTTTTGGTGCATCTGATAGATAATTACTTTATGAACATACCCCTTCCCCAATAAAAGTAATGAATTTTTCAAAAAAAAAAAAAAAAAAAAAAAAAAAAAAAAAAATCAAATGGGCTTTCATGATTATTTTAATTATGTTTTACTAATTTAAAATAATAATAATAATAACAATAAAAAATAGTATAACGATCTCTAACTCTTTCAGAATCACCATCTATAAAAACAAAATAAAAATTATAAATTTTTTACTCGTTGTTAACAATGCTTTCAATAAAAAAACATCCAATAATGATTTTTGGTGGAAATATTTTTTGTTAGAAAACGGGCAAACGCCATGATCACACGTTTTAAAGCTAATAAATAAACAAAACTGTATATATATAAGGTGATTACAACTGTTATACAAACGCATACCTCTCGTTAAATTCGGCCATGTCACCATTGTTCTTAAAATGGCAATTCATTGTTAAAAACATGATCTAATTTTAAAAAGCGCATGCAAAACATTATTTAGTCTCACATCTTAAATCTACAAATAATAATAATAATATTGCTTACCTTTTGTTTACTCTCTTAACTGCAGTTAGAAAGTTAGAAAGGAGGATTAAATGCGAAAGTAAAATGGCGCCATGCAGACACACCGATTCGAAATTAAAACAGAAAGAGGCTTTTTTACACTAAATTTGGTGTCTCATTTGAGTAATTGGGATTAAAGAATAAAATACCACCATTCCAAGGTTATTCTTACACCTTTTTATGCAGCTACCGCAGAAAATAGTGCAGATTTAAAATTTATTTGGCATGCCAGAAACCCAATTTAAGTGTAATAATGCTCCCTTGTTTTTACAGTGTAGACAGAGATAGAAATATTGCGGAAATCACAAACTATGCAGCATTGCAGCACCATCTGTTGAGCGATTTATACGAGAATGTAGTAAACGTCAATTCATGTCAAGACCTAATTGAATATGAAATTTCGTGTAGATCTTTGCATTAGTTGTGGAAATTGAGCTACTGCGGAAATCGTGAAAATTGTTGCAAATTAGAAGCGCAATCTGATCAATCGCTGACATAGATTAATGCTGTTTAATTTTTTGTGTATATCACCCTACAGATGCAGCTGATATGTTGCATTTTTCACGATTTAGCAATAAATGTATCTCAACAACTAATACATGGATTTTCATCAAACTTCAGATTCAGTTAGTACCTGATAAAAAAATGATCATAATTAGTTTGTGGTGTACATCACCCAGGTGGTTTATATCATCCATTGCAGCAGGTGACGCTGTTGTGCAGATTTGTTTTGAGATTTTGAAATAACTCTATCTCAAAAACAAATGCACGGATTTTCATCAAACTTCAGATTCAGTAATAATTTCACATAAAATGTAGCTGACCAGATTTTGGTTTAAATGCAGAATATTGCAGAAAAATGCAGAATAGCAGCGCTACCAGTTAGGCAACCGGTAGCGCTGCTATTCTGCATTTTTCAAGATGTGTTAATGTGCATAAGATAGAAGAAAGATTTGGGATTGCTAAATCTAACTACGTAGTTTTTTTTTTTTTTTTTTGAATTTTGAAAATTGACATTTGAATCTATGCATAAATATACGAAGAAAACAAAATATCATACAATCATGAAGCAAAATTTCGCACAAAACAAAGTATCATAAAATGTTTAAATATAGATAAGACAAACGAGTAAAATTTTTTTATAAAATAAATAAATAAAATTTTGAGGCCTCGGAACAATTTAATGTGTGCCTACAACCAAACAAACCTTCCAATTTACGTAATTTTTCCTGAAGCGACTGTTCCTGTACTTTATTTTTCATGTATTCTTATTCTCGCCACTATTTTTGGTGCTGCCATCTGTATTTAAATTTTCATACTTTCTTATTTACTATTAAAAACAGCGTTGCTGAATTCAAAATGTAGTACCATATTCTTGCAACTTTGGTGTAATTCTTAGATTTTTTTTTCTTTTTGGTGTGTATTTGACATTTTTTGGAGATCGATTATATTCACAAGATAGATTGCCGAAGGGGGTGGGGGTGTTGGGATCCAGTCAGGCAAAAACAACCGTTTGCTAATGCTAATTCAATGGGAGAAATTTTTTAAGACACCTCATTTGCATTTTAATACATTTAAATGATTTTTTTTAATTGGATAGCTGACGTAGATCTGTCGGAAGGCCTTTTTGTACATTTTTTTACTTTGTTTAGAGATATTTTAATTAGGATACTTTTACTTTCGGAACCTGTTTTAAAAATGAAAGCGCCCACCAGTGACCGAGAGGTTCAGCCTTCCAAACTGATAGACGGCCCCACCAGTGGCCGCGAGGTTCTGACCTCCAAACTGGTAGACGGTAGGTGCTGGGTTCGAACCCAATCGCGACCGTCGGCCTAACCGTTCGGCGTTTTCCGTGGTTTTCTTCGAACCTTGCGTAAATGCGGGTTAGGTTCCCTTAGAAAGACCCCCACGGAGGGCATCCCATCCATAGGGCCTATATACCATAGTGCAGATAATTGGCTGACATAAATGCAACAAGCAAACTGATAGACAGGAGGTGCTGAGTTCGAACCCCATCGTGCCTGTCAGCCTAACCATTCGGAGCTTTCCGTGGATTCCGTTTCAACCCTTGGATTTTCCTTGCGTAAATACGGGTTAGGTTACCCTAGAAAGACCCCCACAGAAGGCACCCTCCTCTTTCGGGCGTATATCCCACGTGTTGATAATCGGCCGTCATAAAATAAACCAATCAAAAGTGAAAGCATCAAAATAGAAATAACCTGCTAACAAAATCTCAAAAAAAAAAAAAAAAAAAAAAAAAAAAAAAAAGAAATCATTTAAAAATATTAAAATGCATAAGAGATATTTTTATAGATTTTTCCCATTGGATTAGCTTTAGCGACTGGGTGTTTTCATCTGACTGAAGTAGCGCCTTAAACCATATTTATTTAAGCCAATCAAGATTCGAAGAAAACTCGAAACTATTAGGCCGACGAGCACGAATGATTTGAACCAGGATCTTTAGCTTTGACAGCAGAAGTACACTGAATCTTTTCTAAGAAAAGTAATCACCTGTTCTGCAAGACACATACTGTTATTTAGGAGTTGGATGAAATACTAGAATACTTGAAATTTTTTAATGCGCTTCGGAAATCAGAGCGTCCCTCTTCTAAGCTCAAAGTGCGCTTCTGAAACAAATCTGAAATACAAACAATAATTTAAGACATTTTATCAGGGTTCGTAGCAGTCCCGTTATTTTTCAGGTGAAATTTTAGTATTTTTTGTAGAAAAAATAAATTTAGTTTAAACGTTCGATTATATAAAGAAAGATGTTCTATAAGAAAATACTGGCACCGAAGAATTTTTTGGTCTGAAAATTTCAGGACCTGTTTTATTTATGTATGCCAACAGAAATTAAATATTAAATTTTACAATTTAAATAATGGGTGGAGTACCTGATAACAAAGAGGTGCGCATTAGGTAATTGTTTTCTGATGCAGCATTCTTCAGGGAATAAACTATAACTATGCAAATTTGTTCATATGTTTGGCTTAATTACTGAACTAATTAGATTGAACTTTTGCACATAGGTATATTATACCTTAAGGCTCCTGTCCTCCCTCGAGGAAACGCTCGTGAGCTAATGTTATTCCTATGGAGAAGCATTTTTCTAATAACTCTTTCGCATTTTGACATTTTTGAATTTTTTTTTTTTTTTTTTTTTTTTTTTTTTTTTTTTTTTTTTTTTTTTGCATTGGATAGCTGAGGTGCATGCCGACAGCGCACCTTTTTTACTTTTTCAATTTTGGTTGCAGAATTTTTTTTTTTAAATGCACTTTCAGTTTCGAAACCGGTTTTGAAAATGAAACTAACTTTGTAAAAAATATCTGCATTCAAAATCGAAAAAGTAAAAAAGGTGCGCTGTCGGCATGCACCTCAGCTATCCAATGCAAAAAAAATTATCCAAAAATATCAAAATGCGAAACAGTTGTTAGAAAAATGCTTCCCCATAGGAATAGCATTAGCTCGCGAGCGTTTCCTCGGCCAGGGACAGGGGCCTTAAGACAAAGATTATTTTTTATTTCGCCTTGCATGAAGATTTTAAATAAGTATTATAAAATATCTTTATTTGAATACTTATTTCGCCTAACATGAAAATTTTAAATAAGTATTAAAATATCTTTATTTGAATATACAGAATGCCCACTGTTATCTGTGACAAATGGACAGTTTTTAAATCGTTAAATTAGAAGTATGTTTTCCAAAATGCTTTAAATATCTTTATCATATTTAAAATAATTTATAACAAAATGTTTTTTTTTTGGTAAAAAATAAATTAAATCTTTAAATAGTCCGTGGCCGTACCAGAGGCTGAGAGATTCTGCTCTCGAAACTGGTAGACAGCAGGTGCCGGTTTCGAACTTATTCGCGCCCGTCGGCCAAATCGTTCAGAGTTTTCCGTGGTTTTCTCCGAACCTTGTATTTCCTTCCGAAAATACGGGTTAGATTCCCTTAGAAAGAACCCCACGGCCGGCACCATTCCTTAGAATCTATATCCCTCGTGCTGATAATTGACTGTCACAAATACAACATGTAAATAGTCCGTGCGACCTATAGGTTATATTTAAGAAATCTTTCAACCAAATAATAATAAATAAATAAATAAATAAAAATTGGTCGAGAAAAACTCACAATACATTAATAATTTTATGGCACTAAAATAGAGTTTTAAAGTTTCTATTTAAAAAAAAATGAAGATTTTAATTTTAAAAGTTTAAACTCTTTAATTCTATCTTAAGCATTCTAAGCATCTAAAGCTTTAATTTTATCCAAGCATTCTAAAAAATAATATTTTTAAGAAATAGAGGATCATATATTAACTTATATTACTAGGGAGGGTGATGTTGAGATTGTACTCTGAAAAAAAATGCGTAAGAATAATTTGAGAAAAAGTGATTATTTTTCTAAAAATATCTTTTGCGGGTAGTATAGGTATATATAAAGAATCCTTGTATACATAAAGAAGCCTTGTGTTATATATTGCATAGAATGTATTTATTGTATTAATGTAATTATTCTCTTTCCGCAATCTGCAAATTTTATTTATAAAAACATTCGCTTTGAATAACAAATGATGGGACTTATTGTTTTTAGTTATGTTTGCTTTAAGTTTGGAGTTTTGATGAAAAAGTGTCTGGTAAACTTGGGAAGTTCAGAAACTGAGTATGATTTTTTTTTTAAATTTATAGAAAAAATAAAGAAAATTTAAATTGGGAGAAAATTCGCACACAATGCACATTAATTACAACCTGTTGATATAGAGAGAATAACCACATACAGAGGGCTTTTACAGAAAAAAAATAATAAAAGTATGATTTTAAATTATTTTGTTTTTGTTTTTAAGCCTGATTTTCATCAATCCTGATCTTGGAAGTATAGTTCAGAATGCTGAACTAATAGTATGTTTTGATAAAGGTCTGGTTGCCTTAAATTGTTGTTTTCTCAAACCATCAATGCTGTTTGAATTATTATTACTATTTTATGTATGTTACACTTTAATTTCATTCCCTAAATGAAGAACGAATTTAGCTACACAATAATTTGAAGTATATCGTACATTATTAAAGTACGCATGTTTTACACTGTTTGCATGCGTATAGTCTCAGTTGCACACTTGGAAAGATAAACTTTTTCATTCTAAAAATTTTTGTTTCAAATTCCTGTCAAAAAATATATAAAATGCGATTTTTAATATTGTATCTATCATGCAAAAATCCCATTCCTACAAATTTCCTAATTGTTGGTCTTCCGTAAGCATTCAAAGCTCAAGCATCTCTTGGCGTTGAAAATAAAATAAAATAAAATATATAAAATACTTTTTACAAATAAGCATGAAACGATCGCAAGCCAGATGGCAAGGAAGCGTGTCTCAACGTGAATTTTGTGAAATAACGATCCTAAAAAGAATGGAGTGTAAAAAAGAGCACAGAAGTTCGGTTTACTTTCAAACTAAGCGTAAATATGCTTAACCTTTTTCTTATTTTGGATTTGAAAGGATGCGTTTATTATTTGTCTTTGAGTTTTTAGTTTTGTTAGTGAAAGCTTGTTATTTAAATAATCAAGGAGCGTATATTTATTTATCCGGGATTTCATCACACGGGTGCATTTGATCATTTGGCACTCATCGAAATTTCGCTTTTTTTTCATCGCCTCTTGACCTTAGCATTCCAAGTATTACCTGTTTCAATTTTAAAAGATTTATATTTGAGCATGAGTTGTTGAAATTAATCGTGCATAACTCACTTCACAGGATGTTTAATATTATATTTTTGAATAAAACACAAAGAAGCGTTTAAAGAAACATTAATTTTCTTACCTTTAACTGCTACTAAAACATCTGTAGATCTGTTGATGATGTATGTTTATTGCATTCGATAATGGGCTCTTCTGATGATGAAGTTATTGTTTTCTTTGCTGCAATCAACTATAGGGACTACTGCAGAATTTTCCAATTTGGGGCGCTTAGATTTTGTGCTGTCGTGAAAAATATTTTTTGATTCTGATAATATTTATTCTTAGGTGCAATAGCAGTACATTGTAAATTAAAAAGAAAAAAAGAAAGAAAAAAAAAAAAGTCCTTCCGGCAATGCCGGGAGGAAGAGGTAGCTTTCATATACTTATAAATTTATTTATTTATTTTAAGGTAAGTTACATTGTTCAAAAATACTAAGCTCAAATTAGCGGAAATAATCTTATAAAATTAGTGATTTTATAAGATTGAAACTAGTTTTTGTCAAGACTGAATATTAATAGGAATTTTTAGAAAATAGTCATCTTTTATTCAACCTGGTTTTATTTTAAGCGATTTAGAGAGTCACCAAATTCCATGATATCATAAAGTGTATGCCATTTTAAAGCAACATTGTGGATCGTTCAGATCAGACCGTTTCAAAATGTCAGCCATAAGCAAAATTCAAAGTGCTATAACTCAGTCATTTTTTAAGATATAAACAAAATAAAAAATGTTCTGGAATCGTTGTTTTAAGTTCTAACACGTAAAAGAAAAATATTTTTCAATTTTTAATTTTTTCGCATTTAATTTTAAATTTTAAATTTTTTTAAAAATTTAAAATGACCACCATTTTGAAACAAAATGGTGGATGATGCTGGCCAACGAACTCGGTTGAGACATTTGTATGTACTATGTACATCCCAAGTTTCATTGAAATCGGTTTATAAATACGCGTGTTATCACGTGACAAAAATCAGATCGTTTCAAAATGTCAGACATAAGAAAAATTCAAAGTGCTATAACTCAATCATTTTGTAAGATATAGACAAAATAAAAAGTGTTCTGGAATCGTTGTTTTAAGTTCTAACACGTAAAAGAAAAATATTTTTCAAATTTTGATTTTTTCGCATTTAACTTTAAATTTTAAAATTTTTTAAAATTTTAAAATGGCCACCATTTTGAAACAAAATGGCGGATGATGCTGGCCAATGAACTCGGTCGAGACATTTGTATGTACTATGTACATACCAAGTTTCATTGAAATCGGTTCATAAATACGCGTGTTATCACGTGACAAAAATCAGATCGTTTCAAAATGTCAGCCATAAGAAAAATTCAAAGTGCTATAACTCAGTCATTTTTTAAGATATAGACAAAATAAAAAGTGTTCTGGAATCTTTGTTTTAAGTTCTAACACGTAAAAGGAAAATATTTTTCAACTTTTAATTTTTTCGCATTTAATTTTAAATTTTAAATTTTTTAAAAAATTTAAAATGGCCGCCATTTTGAAACAAAATGGAGGATGATGCTGACCAACGAACTCGATCGAGAAATTTGTATGTACTATGTACATACCAAGTTTCATTCAAATCGGTTCATAAATACGTTAGTTATCGCATGACAAAAATCAGATATATATATATATATATATATGGTTATATATATATATATATATATATATGTCAACATATAAACGGAGGGTGGTTTTGGGGTCTGGGGGTCATGATCGGTGAAAATATACCAAAATTTTCCGGAAGTGCTTTCCCCCGGACGGCTGCAATAGGTAGCTTTTTACTTTTTGTAATGAAAGCTACCTAATAAAGGACGATTTTACGAAGATTGCATTCTGACAAAATGAAGAATTTCTTCAGTTAAACAACAAAAAGAAAAGTTTTCCGGTTTTTCATTTCTCGAAGTTGCACTGGATTATAAATAAATAAAAGCAACAACCTACGTTGGTATCTGTGGATCAAAACAGGTAAGACATTTTCGCCTTCTTAGTTTGAAAATGCAATAATGTATAAACTTTTAAACTGGATTTTTGCCAATGGCACTGCAAACTCACAATTTTCGCGCCTTCAGCGATATTTTAGACGTTTTGTTAAGTATCTAGAAAAATACATGAAAAATCGTGAAACTCTAAGTGTGTAAACATAATAGTACAGGTCATACATTTTCGTGAAGAATTTTTTTTGCTAAACTCCATAGAAAACTGTCAACAAATTGAAAAAAAAAAAAAAAAAAAAAAAAAAAAAAAAACCTAATATTTTTTGAATAACTTTGTCAAAACTAATGCAGCAAAAGCGTTCAAACTATAGATTAAGTGACTTACTGTAGTAAAATGTGTTCACTTTTATGTGGACAACATGCATACTCGTAGGAAAATTAAGGTTTATTTAAAAACAGTTCCAAGTTTTTTCTTATAATTTGTAGAGTTCTTAATATAAAATAATGTTCTTTTCAGAAAATATGACAAACAGCATTGTACATAATACACTGCAATCAAAATTAAAAATAATAATAATAATAAAATTGTATGAAAAATGTGTAGGTTTACTAAGTAATTATTTATTGCGCATGCATGAACTCTATAAAAATTTTATTTACATATTGTGTTAGCTAAATATATGAATAAACTTTTGTGAAAGTCTCGGAAACATAGGTTGAAATTTCTGAAAGTGATCGTCGATACAATAAGCTCTAAATCCGTTGTTCCCAAAATGAAGCAAAAGAATGAAGGACTGTTTTCAAATAGAGTAGTACGTGCCATATTAAGTATGTTGTATTGACTGACACTAAACAATGAATATATGGATACAGCCCCTCCCTTTTTTGCTTTATTTTGGAAACAACGGATTTTGAGCATATTCTGTCGACGATCACTTTCAGAATTTTCAAGCTATGTTTTTGTGACTTTCACAAAAGTTGCTCCATACATTGAGCTAACACAATATGAAAATAAAATTTTCATAGAGTTCACGCATGCGCAATTAAAAATTATATAGTAAATCTGCTCCTTTTTCATACAATTTTTATAAGTTTTTAATTTTGATTGCAGTATATTTAGTACAATGTTGTTTGCCATATTTTCTGAAAAGAACATTAATTTATATTAAAATATCTTCAAATTATACGCAAAAAACTTGGAAAAATTTGGGACTGTTTTTATAAAAACCTTAATTTCTCTAGGAGTATTCATAAAAATAAACACAGTTTATTACAATAAGCCACCTAATCATAATCGACAGTTTGAACGTTTTTATTACATTGGTTTTGACAGGGTCATACAAAAAGTATTTGTGCTTTTGCAATTTGTTGACGGTCCCCTATGGAGTTTCGGGAAAAACTCTTCACGGAAATGTATGACCTGTACTATTAGCTTTACACATTTACAGTTTCAGGATAATTCGTTAAATATTTTTCTAGATGTTTAACAAAACGTCTAAAATCGTAAGAGGACGGTCAGCTTTGGCTAAATATGTACTAATAACTTTTAAAATTCTACTAATGAATGTGACAAAAAATACTGCAATTAATTTATCTTTTGCATTAAATACTAACTCAATATGAAGAAAAAACAGAAAGAAAATCTTAGTATCTGTCAGGGCCCCTTTGCTATCAGGCCCCTAGGCTTCAGCCTACTCAGCCTAATGGATAATCCTTCTCTGACCCTCCTTGTTTTTTTCTATCTGATTGCGACTCTTCAGAGATTGGTTGCCGTCCCATATGTTCGACAATACAATCCTCCCTGTTACCTGTTGGGAGGCAGAACCATTAATTTACCTGTTATCCTTGTTAGGCTGGTTTCGGTTCTGGAAATGTGGGCGTTCCAAAATAGCATTGGAGCTTTTCGATAAAATAATGGTATTAATCTGTGAAAAAGAAATGTCAAATTATTCCAATCGCAAGCACAAATTTATCGATACAAGAGAACCAAAACTCAAAAATTAAAAAGCAAATTATAAAAAGTTGTTAAACCTTTGAATTATTAAAGTAACGGGCAAATTGTAATAAAAACATAAATTGAATTAAAATAGCGTATTTTAATTTTAGGCAATGCCTTTCAATTTACTTTGATGAAAAAATAGGAGTTTTTGTAAACTGTAACTTATGTATAAACTATAAATAATCTATAGCAATAAAGGTAGATATTTGACGTCTGTCTTGATTTCCCTTTCTGTAAATCCTTGTGCATGAGGTATCACTTTAAAATATAATACAAAATTACTTTAAACAGAATTCGGAAATGTGAAAAATAACACTAAATAAGTCTTGATTACGTCCACTAATAACTAAATCGTAATACTAATAATATATATTCTACATAAAAATATAAGAATTTATATTATAAAAAACATTTTGCTTCTAAGACTTTGTATAATAACAAAAACATTTAAAATATATTAAAACTAGCGCTCGCGATGGGATACGTATAGCAGCTATACGTTTAAACGATATACGTATATCCGTATAATACGTTTTTCTGCTATACGAATACTTTAAAATATACGTTTAAACGTATCCGTATACGTATAACGCGTATCAATTATACGTATATTTAAGAATACGTATATTTAATGTATACGTATATTCCACGTATCGTATCTAATTTAAATAGTAGACTTCGTCAGTCGTATGTCACTGAATGGAGAATAATTTGGAAATCGGTGGTGTTACGACAGGAATCCGCATAGTATGTCTTATATATACAAGATCGAGCAATAAAAAACGTATATTTTATAAAATAGTTTGCAAAAAGTTCACAAAAAATCAGACTCCTGATTGGCCAATCTCGTTTCACTAACAGTGAAATATCTATCTGGATTCCGACCAAGTTTGCAGAAATCGCAAAAAAGACAGCATAGTAGCACCACCTGGTGAACGATTTACACACAAGAGGGGAGACTAGGGCACATATGAACAGTTCACATAAACATAGCTTTTTCTCATAACTGGGTTAATTTCTATAAATAAATCTACTCAATATAGTAAACAGAACTTTTTTTACGCATAGTATTTTTTTTAATTACCTTTATAGTTCTTCTTACTTTTCTTTATAGTTTTATGAATTAAAAAAAAATGCTTATATGCGCCCCAACGAAGAAAAATATATGTATATTTATTTAGTTTCTGAGTGATATGTTTAGGCAAAATATCATAAAATAAAAATAAGTAGATTTTTTTTTTTCTTTTTTTTTTGGGGGGGGGGGGGGGGGGTTAGATAACTGATAAAATATTCCTGCAATAAAATGAAACTTAAAGAAGTAAACTTGAGAAAATAATAGAATTTAAATTTTGCTTAGGGCTTTTTGTTCGATTTTAGGGAGGGAGCATTTGGATAATGTTTGTCGGAAATATACCGAAAGGCGAAAGATTCTTATTCCTATATTTGCCTTATTTGCCTATAAGTTTAGGATAAAAAATTGGTTTCCGTTAATAAGCTTCTCCAAATTTAATTTCTTTTGCTTTTAAAAAAGTCAATAATGAAGATTTCACAGTAGTTTAAAAATTTTATTTTCTTAAAACATAATTCTATTTTCAAAGCACCAAATAACATAGCTGTTTTAGAAATGGAAGTAAATTAATACTACAAGTTTACAACAAATGAAATAGAAAAATTTGCAAAGTTGTTAAACGTAATATTTTTTGCATTAACTATGCATAAAAATAGTATTGAAAACCGTTAAATAAAATAATATATAACATTTATTGCATTTTAGAAAACATTAAATTTATTTAAATTATAATTGAACGTAAAACGAGCTTGTTGCTTTTTATGTATTTGCTGACAGATATGTTTGTAGAAGTTTCTGTACAAAATCAAGTTTATAAGACAGAAACGTCTTCTATTTCAATAAAATTATAGATAATGGAGCTGGTATTATTTTCACGAAGTTAACTAAAAGGAACAGAATCACTGAATGATTATTGGAGAATTTAATGACGTGTTCAGATCTGCCCCAACTAGACTCTTCATAAGTGCTCCCACACTCCCACAAGAGTTAAAATGACAAATCATTAACATTTCTCAATTTTAGAAAAAAATTATCATAAATATTTATTAGTATCCATAGTATAAGTTAAAATATTATTCTCTTAGCAAGTTGGAGATTTTACTTTTGAGTTCAGCAAGCAGTATTTTGACTCCTCAGGATAAGCAAAATGTCGAAGAGCTTCAACAATTTTTTTTCCATATGTCTATAGGTGCTACTACTATCTTTGGTAATTTTTTGAAATAATAAAACATACATAACTTGTGAAAAATAGCAATGTTGTCATATGCCCCATTTTCACATGTGCCCCAGTCTCCCCCATATATGTTTCTTAATTCTGTGTATTGGGTCTTGAGATAGAGCGTGCACAAATTTCATGTCACATACAGACAGACAAAGTCACAGACTCACAAACTCTTTTTTTCTTTCTAACCGATGGCCAGGCCCCTACCTGCCGAGTTATCTCAGCTTAACGGGTTAGATACCTGGTATCGGGGCGGTCGACCGCCTAATTGCCGCGTAGCGGCAATAAACCTGATTTCTTTGCTTCGCATGCCATCATTTCTGCAGTACTTGCTTGTCGTTGAGCATACTTTGTTTCGCCTGTTAATTAATGGTACATCCTGTTGTTTGAACTGTAAATGGCTTCGCAAGATGGTCTCGTAATTTAGAGCCTTGATCAGATGACGAGACCTTCACCTGGTAAGGCATCTCCAGAGGTATAATTCACAGGTAACTTGGAGGACTTTGCACCCACGACGGATTTTACATGCACCAGGCGCCATTAGCGTACATGATGTAATTTTTGCCGGCAAAGTGGCCAACCACTAAGACAAGTACCCGGGTCGGCTGTTTATGTTAAGTGCTTTGTTGGTAATCTTTGTGGTTTATTGCACATTGGGCTAACTTTGTGATTTGTTGTACTCATCTTACCAGACGAAATGGGACTGGATGTTTTTGAGCCTAAACAATGGTACTGAACTTAGCTGAATGTTGGGAAAATTTTGAGGGAATAAAAAAAAAAATAAATAAATAATAAAAAAAAAAACAGAAAATAGCCGAAAAGCTAAGTCGTACCGCTGATGGAGGAAAATTTTTGCTCCAAATAGTATAGCAAACGAGAGCGTTGCAGAGAGAGAGACAAGAACCCACCTTTCTGCCGTACCCCACCGAGAAAAACTGGCTCCCTGGGTTGCCCTATTACAGCGGGTCCGGTATTTTGTGCGGACAGAGTCCTACTGCACCAAATAAAGAGGCGAGCTGTCAAAAATAAATAATTAAATAAATAAAAATTAGTAATAATAAAATAAAAAAAAATAGTTAAATAAAGAATAAAAAAAAATAAAATAATAAATGAAAAAACTTAAAATAAAAGCAATTTTTTTTTTTTTTTTTTTGGCATTAGGGGATTCCTAGACCTTTTATATATATATATATATTTTTTTTTTATAACACAACACAGTGGACGGACAAGCAGTGTCGGGGGCGTTTGAAACTTCTTACTATGTCATATTGCACAACTTGCTGAACCGTTGGTGATATTCGTTGTGCATGCAATTCATATGTTTCGGGGCTCCTATTGCGGGCCATGGTTACAGCTGATGTTGTGCGACTACCGCACACTGCTAAAGGACATAAAACATTACAAACAATTTTTTTTGGCGAAAAAAAAAAATTCTAGGCCTTTTTTTTTTTTTTTTTTTTTTTTTTTTTTTTTTTTTTTTTTTTTTAACATACAACATATAACACATAACATACAGTTTCTGCTGGGTTATCAAAATGAGAGGGCTTTCTGTTTTATATGTTTGTTTGCTTTAATGTTGTGATACTGTCGCAGTTTTTTTGGAGCCACCTGATTACTGTTTTTGCTTTATTTTGTACGTGTTTGTTTTTACCTAATTGTTACCACAGTTTATCATTATTTGCTGTTATGTTTACCAGGTGGTACTGTTGGGTGAGTGGGCAGTGGAGGAGATAATGTTTAGGCGTACCCTCCGTGCCGCATGCACAGTCCGGAGTGTCCGCTTTATTAAATCTGTGGAGATACGCTGGAAATGCTCCATGTGCTGTGTAGAGTTGTGAGAGTAAAAAGTCACTTATGAGTCTGCTTTCACCTACTGTTGGAAAATACTGATGTGTTTCCCTGCCTGTATCCCCGTAATCCCACTCGAACTGCCATTGTTTCATTGTTAGCTCTTTGAGTGTCCGTTTCAGTTTTGAGATTGGCTTTTTCATATAGTATTTGTTTTTGTTATTTATGTTTTCCGCTGCGGTTTTGGCTAACTCGTCTGCATCCTCGTTTCCTTGGATGCCCACGTGCGCCTTGATACAGCTGATTTTAAACTTATTGTTGGATTCTTTAATTAAGTTTTGTATTTTATCTACTGTTTCATTGACATTAAATGGCTTTTTTAGTGATTCTATGGCTGATCTGCAATCCGAGCGTATGCTGTATGGCTCACCTGTTGTGTTGCCCCATTCCGCTGCTTTTTGTATTGCCAGTAGTTCGGCCTGGAAAACGCTGTTGCATTCTCTTAGGGGCACTGACCATGTCATTATTTTTTGGTTATTTTTGTATGCTACAAAGGCCGAACCTGTAGCGCCTGATTCCAATTTGGATCCGTCCGTGTAGGTGACTACTTCGTACATGTTATATCCAATCCTTGGTTCAATTATTTCGGCTGGGTGATTTGCCCATATATTGATTTTCTTTTACAAACTCACAGGCAGATATTTTGTAAAAACATGTTTTTCGGACTCTCTTACCCTTAAAACTTATAAACCCGTCGAAAGTTTTCCCGAATCCAATACTTTCTTCGTGTAAAGATAGAAGAAAATATAAAAAACTGATCACAGATCTTCCAAAGAACAGTTTGATTCTACCACAACTAATGTAAGACATTTCATAATAAATAACTTAGTTTTTTGGAAAAAAAATCTAAACTGAGGGATGTATGCAGATTTTTTTAAGTACCTGCAAAACAAGTAGTATAATACTTGTTTTGCAGGTACTTAAAAAAAATCTGAATACGTTCCTCAGTTATCGTAGTTCTTTGAACAAAGAAACGCGATGGGGATACTCTACAGGAATTTCTCAATGTCGTTAATCCGCAGAAAAATATTTAAAACATCAAATTTCATACCTTTAACAAAAAACGTTTAAACGTTTATACGTTTAACCGCTTGGATAAGATCCGTATATACGATGTACCGTATATGCTCTTTTGTGCTATACGTATAATCGCCGATGCCGTATTATACGTATAGCAAATCCGTATTTCGTATATAACGTATTATACGTATACTCGTATAAACGTATAATCGAGAGCACTAATTAAAACATTTTTATTTACATGTTTCAACTCAAAAATTAATAGAGTCATCCTCAGAATGTAAACAGAAAAATAAAAATTACAAATACAATGAACGTGAAAATCGGAATAAAGAGTTATTGAAAATAAATAAATTAAATGTATCACGCGCTTTTTAATTTGATATTGTCCTAGGTCTAGTTAAATAATTACCGTGTAAATTGTCTAACCATTCAATCCATATATTTGGGATGCGAAATGACAGTGTATCGTTACAAATATGTGAACTATTTAAATAAATTTCAATTGATTCTCTTATGAATAATTAAAAAAATTAGACCAGTATATTAATTTATTCTCATTAAAAAGTATGTTGATGTTTTCTTTTTGATTTAACCTGGATAGAGCGGTTTTCTTCCTGTTTAATTTAATATCTGTTATGTGTTCTTTACGTCTGATTTTAAATTTACGTTGGGTCATGCCTATATAAAAGTTTTTTATTCCTCCTTCTCTAATAAATGGAATCCCTCATAGCATGCATGTTCACAGTGACGTCACAATGACGTCACTGTGAGTCACTTTGGTCACATCACATCTGTGACGAAAATGCCACCACTCAGTGACGTCACAATGTGACTAAGATGTGACTTTCTAAAAAAAATTTCACAGTTCGTTACCATGTTAATGTCAAAGTAGTCACAAATGACACACTTTTCACAAATTGGTCACATTGTGACGTCACAAAGTGGTCACAATGTGACGTCACAAAAAAGCTCTAAAACGGCCATAACGACTTCACATTTTAGTCACTGTAACTTCACATCGACGTCACGTGACGTCACATCGACAATCGATGGTCACAAAGTCACAATGTGACTTCACAACGACGTTGCAGTGACGTCACCATGTCCGGGATCATATAAACTCCCGAAAGGTCGTCCATACTAATGGGATCAATTTTTGTATTTAAGAGCATTTTTAATTTGGGGGGAGGTTTCCCTATTAAACATAATTCAATTTTTTTTTTTTTTTTTTTTTTTTTAAGATTTTTGATACATTCAAAAAAGCCCGGAAAATAATTTACTACAACCCTTTTCCTATTGATTTCATTAAACGTTTTAATTTTATTTTTCGAGTCATTCAATTTCATACTATTAATGGTGCGTTTTATTAATCTGTTAATGAATTTAATTTGATATCCATTATTAATTGCGATACATTTAATTTTCTCTAACTCGTTATCTAAGTTTTTATCTGAAGAAACTTTAAAAGCACGCGATTAATTAGGAATCTAAAAGTTGACAATTTATAGGATAAAGGGGAGCAAGCGTCAAAAGGTATAATGTTTAAATCTGCCATAGGCTTTCGGTAAACTGAACGGATTAATTCACACCCTATTCTTGTTAATTCAACATCTAAAAACGGTAGCTTCCCTTCATTTTCTAGTTCGAAAGTAAATTGAATGTTTTTGTCTAATTCATTTAATTGCTGTATAAAAATCATGAAATCATTAACATTACCCCGCCAAACAACAAAAATATCGTCTACGTAGCGCAACCATACTAAAGGAACAACTTTAAATGTACTAAAAATTTTAGATTCGATGGGGCGTAATTTAAATTCTGCAAGAAGCCCTGATATTGGGGAACCCATAGGAGCACCATGTGATTGTTCATAAATAACATTGTCAAATACAAAAAAGTTACTTGAAATAATTAAGTTTAAACCACTCTTTAAAGTGTTCTTCATGGTTAGATCAAAAGTTTCTGTACCATCAATGCACTCTTCTATGTATTTAGTTACTTCTATTGTATCATGGATGGATAAAGGGATATAATATCTAAGCTTGCTAAAATGCAATCTTCAGATATTTTGAACTTCTTGATTTTTTCAATGAAATCTGTAGTGGAGTCTATTGTAAAGACGGATGGAGGTGACGAAATCAAAACAGCCAGGAACAAGGTTAGGGCTCTTAGGAGGAGGTATCTGAAGCAAACTGACCAAAACCTAAAACTACAACAACACACAGTTTTCAAAAAAGAAAGGGTCAAACTCAAAAAACTGATAAATAAAACCAAATCAAAAACATGGAAGGATTATTGCAGTAAAACAACGGACACCTACGGAACGCACTACAAACACGCAAGCATCAAAACCACGGGACAAGTGAAACTCGTTGACATACTAAAACAAGATGGCACAACAACCATAAAACAAACATTAACACATTTCCTAGACAACCTATACCTAACAGACAGTTCAACACAACATAATATCAAGGCAGACAAAAATCCATTGGAATACACAAAAGCACCAATAATAACTAAAGCGGAACTCAATAGAATAATAAGAAACATCAAACAAAACAAGGCGCCAGGGTACGACTACATAGACTATAACCTAATTAAAAGAATACACACAGCAGCTCCACAACTTCTACTAACTCTGTTTAACACGTGTCAAAAACTAGAATACTTTCCCAAATCATTTAAGTTAGGCGTAGTCGTACTCTTCGAGAAACCAGGCAAAGACCCAACAAACCCAAAAAATTATCGACCAATCTGCCTACTACCAGCGTTAGGGAAAATGCTAGAGCGAATAATCCATGGGAGAATTAACTACCACCTATACAAAGAAAAATATTGGAGTGACAAACAATACGGGTTCAAACAGGGTACTTCAACAGAACATGCACTAGAAAACCTATTAAAAACAGTTAAAGAAGATGGCAATAACAATTATCAAACACTCCTAATAGCCATGGACATCAAAGGGGCCTTTGACAACATAAGATGGCCAATTCTAATAAATAATTTAAAACAGTCTCCCTGCCCGGAATACTTAGTGAACTGGGTAGTGAGTTTCCTCCAACAAAGATTTGTTTCATTAGAAGAAAACGGTATCAAGGCAACAAGACAAACCTATGGCGGTTGCCCCCAAGCCAGTTGTCTTGGCCCGCTTCTGTGGCTACTAATCGTGGAAACAGCTCTCAAAAAACGCTGGGGGAAAATGTAAGAATACAAGCCTTTGCAGATGATTTCATAATAATTCTCAAGGGTAGGTCAAAAGACAAACTAAAAAGACTAGCAAACAGAATATTAAAAGAATTCAACGACTGGATAGAGGAAAACAACCTAACACTAAACAAAGAAGAAACTGAATTACTATACCTAAACAAGGGCCATTTTTGGAACCTTCCAACAGCAGACCCAAACATCATAGAGGGAACAGAGTTAAATGGTCAGGAACTACATGACAAAGAACAAATTAAATACCTAGGGGTCATACTCCATAAAAACTTAAACTGGGAACCACACTGTCAAACACAAGCCGACAAAGTTAGAAACAACTTAAAAAACCTAGCATACATGACAGCTAAAGGATGGGGTCTTACACCTAACATAATGAAAATTTGGTACAACACAGTAGTTGAGAAGACGCTAACCTACGCGGCCCCGATTTGGGGGCACAGCCTTACGAAGAGGTGTAAAGAAATCCTCTTGAGCTGCCAAAGACACTTCGCACTGGCCATAGTCAGGGCCTATAGAACGACCCCAACCTCGGCCCCATTGGTACTTGCTGGCCTGATTCCAATTCACCTTAAAGTAAACTATGAAGCGGTATACGGCACAGTCTGAAGATTAAGGAAGAATGTAACAATACACAACAAAATCATCTTTCACAGAGAATACACTCAGAAAGTAAACATATGGCAAAACCACCCGGCAGAAACAATTGAACCACGTAAAGGCCACATCCAAAAAGACACCTGCATTTATACAGACGGCTCAAAATTGGAATCAGGTGCTACAGGTTCGGCTTTTGTAGCTTTCAAAAATAATAAAAAAATAAAGACTTGGTCAGTGCCTCTAAGAAGTTGTAACAGCGTCTTCCAGCGCGCCAAGCCGAACTACTGGCTATACATAAAGCAGCGGAATGGGGCAATTCATTGTGTGAGCCATACAGCATTAGGACGGACTGCCAATCAGCAATAGATTCATTAAGCAAACCATTCAACACCAGTGACACAGTCAACAAAATACACAATCTAATCAAAGATTCAAGAAACAATTTTAAAATCAGCTGGGTCAAGGCGCATATCGGCATCCAAGGAAACGAAGAGGCCGATGTGTTAGCCAAACACGCAGCACTAAACCAGAACAATGAACGCGCATACTACCTGGAAAAACCTAATTCAAAACTAAAAAGAACACTAAAAGACTTAACAACTGAACAGTGGCAGTTCGAATGGGACTATGGGGACACAGGCAGGGAAACTTACCAGTACTTTCCAAAAGTAGACGAAAATAGATTAGTTAGCGACTATCTACTCTCACAACTTTACACAGCTCATGGAGCATTCCCAGAATACCTCCACAGATTCAAGAAGGCACACACACCGGACTGTGATTGCGGTTCGAAAGGTACGCCTAAACACTACCTGCTACACTGCCCACTCACACAAGCGGATCACCTAGCAAACATAACAACAGAAAACGAAAAATTATGGCATAAACAATTAGCAAAAAACAAACACGTACAGAGAAAGGCAAAAATCATAATCAGGTGGCTCCAAGACAACTGCGACAACATCACGTCACTCATACATCAGAACACATAGACAAATGATCACACTTACAAAAAAAAAAAAAACCTCGCAATCCTTTACTACAGCCACTAATCCTTCATGTACCCGCGCCCATTTTTGTGTTATATGTTATTATATGTAATAAAAAAAAATTAAAAAACTTATTAAACGGCCTAGGATTCCTATCGCCACAAAAAAATTTTAAAATAGTGTATTTTGTCTTATGCCCCAGCAGTGTGCGGTAGTCGTGCGATATCAGCATATCCAAGGCCCGAAACAGGTGCCCCGCAGGAACTTCCTGCATGCACGTCGCAAGACATCACGGATCTGCAAGTCGCACAGCATGACATAGTAAAAAGCTTCACCCGCCTCCGGCACTGCTTGTCCGTCCTATATGTTATTAAAGGAAAAATGATCTAGGTCTAAAACCCTACGGCCAATAATAAAAAAACATAAAATGCTAAAATAATGATATGTCTTATGATCACAGCAGTAAGCGGTAGTCGTGCAGTAACAGCAGTATCCACGGCCCGAAACAGGTGCCCCACAATAATACTATAGCAAGCACGTCGAAAGATATCTCGGATCTGCAAGCTGCACATTACGACAAATCAAAAAGCTTCATCCGCCCCCGCCTAACTGCTTGTCCGTCCAGATGCAAACAACATAAGATATATATTACAAAAAAAAAAAAAATCAAAAGGGAATTCACGGGGTGTGCTTGGGTTAAGTGAATTATCTGGTTAATTTTTAAACAATAGCAATGTTACTAACCCATTTACCTTCCAGGATTCCCTCCCCTAGGACTTGGCTCCCGAAAATTTCAAGTTGACCTAATCGACGCAGGGACTCAAGGGACCCTGTGCGGTCCGATGAGATTCGGGAGCACCAATCAAGTCCACTGCACCAGAACTGTACAGGTTGACTCACAGACGCAGAGACTCAAGGGACTCTGGCCGGTCCGACACCGTTCTGGAATCCCCCCTAGTGGGCTAACGCATCTCAGGCTTTCAAGTTGACCTCATTGACGCAGGGACCCACGGGACTCTGTGCGGTCCGAAGAGCAATGGGAAGCAACCTATTTGCCCACTTACCCCGAACCGCACACGTTGACCTCATCGACGCAGAGACTCAAGGGACTTTGCGCGGTCCGAAACGTGTTCGGGGTTTTTCTTTTTCGTTTTTTTCCTTGTTTTATTCTAGTGACAGTACGCCTCTTTATTAGGTGCATTTGGACTCTGTCCGCACGAGCTACCGGACCCACTCCAATGGGACAGTCCATGGAGCACCTTTTTTTTCTTTTTCTTTTTTGGGATACGGTAGGAAGGAGGGTTTTCGTCACCACCAGCAGCGATTCGACTGCCTTGCATTTCGGCCCAAAAATTCTCCCTTCTCTGGCACTACTTAGCATTTCGGCTTTTTTTAGTTTTGGTTATTTATTTTTCTAAATCTCCCTCAAAATTGTCCCCCCTGTTGTCTGCTAAGGACATGCCACCGTCTCGGCTCAAAAAAATTTTAGCTCCAGCCCCATTTTACCTGGCACGGCGAGTGGGAGTGATGTGTGGTGCCAAACTCAGTACATTCACAAAGGCAATAAACCACTCAGTCCAGTAACCGTTAGCCACAATCAGCCGACCTCGGCACTTGTCTGCGTAGATCGTCCCCACTTTGCCGGCTAAAATTCCATCATGTGCGCTAATGGCGCCTGGTGCATGTAAAATCCGTCGTGGGTGCAAAGTCCTCCAAGTTACCTGTGAATTATACCTCTGGAGGTGCCTTGCCAGGTGAAGGTCTCGTCATCTGATCAAGGTCCTAAATTACGAGACCATCTTGCGAAGCCATTTGCAGTTCAAACATCAGGATGTACCATTAATTAACAAGCGAAACAAAGTATACTCAACGACAAGCAAATACTGCAGAAATGATGGCATGCGAAGCAAAGTTTATTGCCACTACGTGACAATTAGGCGGTCGTCCGCCCCGATACCAGGTATCTAACCCGTTAAGGCCTCTGTCCCTCTGAGCTTGATCTTCAAACTGGTTATATTGGGAAATTAGTTCAAGCTATGACCGCCAGGAAGGGGGGTGCCTTCGGAAGAATTTTGTATCCAATCAGGGTAAAAAAAAATTTCTTGGCTGTCAAATTACAGTGATTAATTTCGACGAAGACGTGTTTTTTCAACACCTCCTGGTTACTAAACTATCAATGCTAGGTGTCTGCTTTTTTCCTTTCTCATGTACAAAAGAATCATTAGCAACTGGATTATAAACAGATGTTTACCAGATAGCATTGAGCTGCACGTACAAAAGGAGGTTTTACTTGCGGTCAGTTGCATGAAATTCGAAATACACCCGGAAGAAGTAATATAGTCAGGAGAGAAAAAACAGCTTTCAGTGTCAGATATAACAGAAATCTCTTTATTTTTATCCTAATTTATTGTTATCTAATTAAGTAATTTATCAAAACAACGAAAGAGAGTTTTCTATAAGGTCAGGAAATACCTAATTAGTATTTATTTAACAGGGGACATGTTTAATTAAATTGCTTATAAATTCGTTCTTTCACCCATTCAAAATCGGCAGAGAGCGTTGTTTTGTAATTGTCATTTAATTTTCTTTAATATCCGAATATGCGTTTTCTTTTATCTTATCTGAATGAAAGACAAGTAATTTTTTAATTTTATTAATACGTTTATAGTTTTAAAGAACAATTTACAAATTAATTTCTATAAAATAAAGCTTCAAATTTCATTCAAAACATTCTAAGTAACACAGAAATTTCAGAAATATTAAAGCAAAAGATAATTCACAATACAATGACTAATGTATATATATCCACTTATCCATATATTTTTTAGTAATTTGGTAATCTGCCTTCTATTTCTCTTCAAACTTCAACTGTTTTTAATAATATGATTATAAAAATACTGGTTTCATTGGTTTATTTAATGGTATTGTCTGAATAACTTTGGATGTATTTATAAAAGTATTTATATATTATATATATATATATATATATATATGTATATATATATTATTGCATATAAAAAAAAAATGTAAGGAGAGGAGGGGAAGCAGGGAAAGTATAACATAATATGAGCAGTGTTGATTTCAGTTTTCTTTTCAGTAGAGTCTCTAAGTAAATAACGGTAAATCTCTAACAATTTATCACAAATTTTTTTGAAGACACCCAAGAAAATAAATAAATGTACAAGCAGAAATTAAAAACAAAAACAAATATTTCAAATAGTTCACAAAATGTTGACATTGAAGGATGTTAGCCAATGAGATTTCTTTCAGTCATTTTTCAGAAATGCATTTTGGTTCCTTTTTTTCCCGTAATTAAAAAAATTAGTGATCCGAGGTATTCGGCTCACTCTAGGTGCATATACTTTAAATAAAAAAGGCAATTATTTAAATTATTAATGAGAAATGTTCATGATGATTATTCTGTAATTGGTGTTTATTTTCTGCATCAAATTAATATGAGATGCCAATTAATATGGAGTGAAACATATACAAAAAAAAAAAAAAAAAAAACTGTAAATAAAAATACAGGACCGTCATACCGAATTTAGAAATCATTTAAATGTTTTCCAAGAAAGCACAAACAGCTTAGACCACACAAAAGGTGAGAAACGTAAAGTAAAGTCTTTAATAGAAACGCCTGTTAAACAAAACTTCGTATATAATTTAGCGATAAATATGAAGAGCATTTCAGGAGAAAAAAAAATCTGCATTAAAAATGTTAAGAAAAATTTAAATTCTTAAACAATAAGAGACGAAGACGTAGAATTTTTATCATATACTTCTGATAATGATGATGCTGATTTATATAATCTAATTAATACAAATTCATGAATTATTGTGGTCTAAATTTTACTAAAATATTTCAAGATTTTTCATAATATATTGTATGGTACAAACTGAATTGTCTGCATTTTTTAAAACTTACATACCAATGTATCGAATCTCCCCTAGAAGTTATTATCCCCTATTATAGATAGAATCATAATTAATTAAATAAATAAAATGTACTTTCATTATTACGCCAAACCTTTGGAGACTAAAATTGAAATATTTCCACTTGAAAATTGAATATAAAATAGTTTGACGGATTTAAAGAAAATTGAATATTATGTCATAATTATATTGAATATTATATCATAGGCGGAAGATTTACATGCAATTACGAAAAAATTGCTAAAGTTCGTATTGAAAATTCCTATAAAAATTCAAAAAAACGCTAAGGACAAAGTTTACTATAGATTAAAAACTGAAGCCGTAATTTCACCGTTTTTCTAAAATGCATTTTGGCTCACAGAATTTTGTTACGTAAAAATAATAGTAATAATTGCAACACTATGAACTTATTGAGTAAAATAAGATTTATATATGCATATATTTATGTATAATTCTAAATTCATTATGAAAAAATGAATGTCTGCCCTCCCTCTAATGAGAACAGACTGACTTTTCTCGCCTGTATCTTGTTTTTGTTTTTTAAATTGAATATTTCATAGTTAATTGTTTCACATATAGATATGCACTCTATTCCTTGAATTTCTATACTTGCAACTTTAAAATATGATATATATATATATAACTATTAATAGTATATATATCTATACATAATTAAACCTCTTAATAAACAATAAAACATGGAATTTATTCACTATTCAGCGGAGTCTGCTTTTCTGATATAAAAACATACAACTTCGGATGCGTTGTGAATTGAAAGATGCGTTTACTAAATAGAGATAATCCTTTATTTGGGAACTCAGATTTCACCAAAAGTTTGCCAAAAAAATGGAAAATTTCGTTAAAAGATTTTGATAAAATGGCAAATTACATCAACAGATCGCGAGAAAACAACAAATTTCTATGACCTCGAGAAAATGACAAATTTCATCAAAAGACCTTGAGAAAACGATAAATTTTGTCAAGGTATCACAAAAATTGTAAATTTCATCACAAAAAAAACGCAAATTTTGGCAAATAATCACAAAAAAGGCAAATTTTGGTCAAAAAATTGAAAAAATAGATAGCAAATTTCATGAAAATACCCCCCCCCCCCAAAAAAAAACGAAAATTTTGTAAATAGATGACAAAAACAGCAAATGTCGCCAAAAGATCACAAAAAATCAAATTTCTTCAAAAGATTTTGATGATCGATCATGTAAAAAGAAAAAAAAAAAAAAGTATCAGTCGAAGGAAAAGTCCGAGAGGGGGTGGATATGAAAAAAATGTTTCTTCACGAGAAAGTTTCAAAATATACTTTTCGGAAAATATGAAAAATAAAAAAAATTATCTTAATTTTGCTTCAGTATAGTGCGCCTAGTAAATTTTTGATGCATGGATTTTTTAGTTTTCGGACTTATCCTATTAAAAATTTTTCTTTTTTGTGATTTTTTTTCTTTTTTTTTTTACATTCTTATATATATAGGGGAGAGGAGGGCACCTTTGAACATTTTTTTTCAGAAAATCAATATATTTCTTACTTGAATTATGTTTATTGAGTTTTAAATGATACATAATAAAAACAAGGCATTTCTTCATCATATGAACCATAAATTAAACATTTTTCAAAGAAATTGAATAAGTTGTGTGGATTTAAAAAGTTGAAAGATTTTTGTTCAAACCTGCCCCATGTAGAGGTACATTTGAACAAGCATTAGGCACCTTTGAACAAATGAATAAATATGAAAATATTGAGTGTTTTAATAAAAAGTTGCATGTGTTACAGAAATTTAAAGTAATATGAATGAAATTAAATAATTACATTTTGTTGAAAATACTAATTTTTTTGTTATTTAACCAAACTTAAATCCACCAAAGTTGATGTAAAAACTCATTGTTGATAAAACACAGTGTCCCTCCAGTTGTTTTTGGTAGTGAAAACTGTTTTACAACATCCTTGAAATACACCAACTTGATATCTGATGCTGCTGGAAAATTAAAATTTTTCATTCGCTATTTTTTTTTAAGAGACCTGATATAAAATTCAGTTTTATCCGTTATGGAGACCAAAAATAATGGGGGAGATCAGAATTTACCAAAAACATGTTTTTTGATGAAACTCCAATAAATAACTAAACGTACTAGGAAAAAAGAAATTAAAAAGACAAGTATTATTCTAAACAGTTCATGAAAAGTTAACATAGAATATTAATCAATGAGATTTCTTTCAACCGTTTTTCCAAAATGCATTTTGGCTCACAAATTTTTTTATGTAAAAATAATAGTAATAATTGTAACACTATGAACTTATCGAGTAAAATAAGATTTATATATGCATATATTTATATATAATTCTAAATTCATTATTAAAAAATGAATGTCTGTCCTTTTTTAAATTGAATATTTCATAGTTAATTGTTTCACATATAGATATGCACTCTATTCCTTGAATTTCTATATACTTGCAATTTTAAAATATGATATATATATATATATATATATATATATATATAACCATTAGTGGTATATATATCTATACATAATTAAACCTCTTAATAAACAATAAAACATGGAATTTATTCACTATTCGGGGGAGTCTGCTTTTCTGATATAAAAACATACAACTTCGCATGCGTTGTGAATTGAAAGATGCGTTTACTACATAGAGATATCCTTTATTTGGGAATGTCCGTTATAAAGGCTTTATTGTAAAATATATAAATATATGTTATTTAAAATTAGTGCAAGTAAAAAAAAAAAAAATCTTTATTAAACATAAAAATAATTAAATAAATAAATCACAATTTGCATATCAGATAAGTCTGATAATACCGTTTAGTTTGGGGATAAGCTTTAGAATATAAACACAACATGCAGGTTATATTTTGAAAGTCAACCTCCTTGTTTTCTAATAAAGTTTGGGGGCGTACAATAACTTATCGAAGGAGGGAGGGAGAAGAGAGAAAGTATGGGTACATCATTTTATATCCAGCTCGTATATTTTTGAGCAATGTGACAATATTTTAATGTACTTGAAAATTCTTCTGTTAATAATGCACACACACACATATACAAAAAAATCCCTGTCGGCTTGGCCTATAGGCAGAGGTAGTTTTCGAAGAGTGCCCCTTTCAACAATAAAAATTAAAATATGAATATAGATAAACTCTGCAACAACTTTAGTTGGCCGCTTTTGAAAAACTTTTAATTTCATTTTTCTGTAACAAATGGTTTTATCAGAATCATCGCAAAATTCGGCACAAATGCCTACTTTGACAGCATTTTTTGAAATATATTCTGACTTTATGGAAAAATTGACCAATAAGGCGCATTATATAGTTCCTAAAGAAGAGAAACTGTCAGTTGAATGCATTTGAGAGTTAAATTGAATTTATAAATGAGTCATAATAAAGCAATTTTTAAATTGAATACATCATCAATTCTTCAATCTCGATGGAATCTGGAAATTTTGTTCAAATTGCCCACTTTCACAGCTTTTTTTTTTTTTTTTTTTTTTTTATTATTAATATATTCTGCCTTTATCAAAAACCTAGACAATAAGGCATATTATACAGTTCCTAAATAAGGAAATCTGTGAATAGAAAGCCTTTGAGAGCAAAAATGGATTTAAAAAATGAATCAGAAAATAAGCAGTTTGTTATTTGAATACTTCAATTTTTCAATCACGATAACTTCAGGAAACTCTGCTCATAATGCCATTTTTTCGGCATTTTTCGAGATTATATTCTGTTTTTAAAACAAAACTGACCAATACGCCACATTATATAGTTCCTAAAAAAGAGAACCTGCCAATTGGATGAATTTGAGAGCAAAATGAGTGAGAATATAAACAGTTTGGAATTGACACTTTTTTCTGCAACTCCTATTATTGTTTAATTTATTTTTGATATAAGGATTGTTCCTATGAAAAACTTGTCAATATAAAAGTTGTAGATATAATTGAGATGATGTATGTTAAGTTTAATCGGATTTGATATCTTAAGAATCGACGAAGTTATGTTTTTTTTTCTTTTTTTACCTCCTTTTTTGTTTTCGTTTTTTATTTTTTTCTGCAATAAGACTTGTTTCTATCAAAAACTTGTCAGTGCAAAAGTTTTAGATAATATTAAGAGCATTTATAAAAAAAATTACTTGGATTTGATATCTTCAGAATTGACAAAGTTATGAATTTTTAACTCCCAAAAACCCTATTTTTTGCCCCCCCCCTTTCAGCCCATTTTCAATTTTATCAAAAATTTGCTATGCAGAAACTTTTGGCCTATTTTTTAGAAGTAATATAAACTTAAAACTGATTCGATATCTATTTTAATAAAGGAGTTCTGGGTTTTTTTCTGTTTTCACAAAAGCCCTTCCTATTTTTACCCACTTGGTCCGATCTGGCCCATTAACGAAATCTGCCGAGATTTTATGCCCCTTTATTTTATGTATCAATTTTGAAAAGATCTGAGCAGAATTAAATAAGTTATCGTGTCCATAAAAAAGTGATATACACCGATGGATAGATAGATAGATAGATAGACAGATATATATTACTTTTTTACTAATAGTAGTTTTGGGGTCTGGGGGTCGTGATCGGTGTGGATCTGCAAAAAATTTTCAGAAATTCCAACATTGGAGCGATCGCAATAGGTAGTATTTCATACGAAATCTACCTAAAAGAAAGACCGGTGAAAACTCAAAAAATGTAGAGGAGAAAATTTTCTATAATGGACCTCGTAAAATTTGCTGTTTTGCCTCAAGCAAAGATCCTGGACCAGTTTATTTGCCTGTAGGGCTTTCTCTGTGGTCATCCCTATTAAAAACACATGTGTTAGATATTCTCCCCCTTACACAAGCTCCGTTGAAATGGTGAGCGCTCTTATCGATCAATGTCAAATGGGCGTGACCTATGAAAGGCTGGATTTTAAGACATTTCACTTAAATTTTCATCAAAAATTCCATTCGAAATAACTGATTCTACCTTCCCTAATTAGGATAAAAATATGAAACAAAATTATCTGAAAAGTCCAATGTTTAAGCTAGGGGGCGGTGTTTTTTAATTTTCCGAATGTTTTATAGATGACATTTTATTAAGCTTTGAATGAAAAAACACCTGTATTTTTTCATATTTCAAAATTGTAAGTCATATTATAATTAAACAGCAACAAAAATCGATAATTTAATCAACGAGTGCACTTCATTATGATCTCAACTATCATGTGCAAAAAGAAAAATTCAAAAATATGCAAATGCGAATGAGAAATCAGCGAAATGCCTCCCCATAGGAATAGCATGAGCTCGCGAGCGTCTTCACGAGGAAGGACAGGGGCCTTAAGCTGAGAAAACTCGGCAGGTAGGGGCCTGGTCATCGGTTAGAAAGAAAAAAAAAGACGGATGGAGGTAATAGTTGTTTTAGTAATGGAACGTATGCTTTTTCTAAGAAGTAGGTCGGACCTTGCCATTTTGTCACGATTGGACGAAGAGGAAAGTTATGTTTATGATCTTTCAATGTGGCTTTTAATCTTGGTGACAGCTAATTTGTTTAATCGCAGTTTAATTTTCATGAAATCTGGCCATTTTCCTTTTTCAATGATGTCTTTGGTTTTATCAGAAATTTTCTTTAATGGGTTATGCCTTACAGTTTTACAGTTCATATCTTTGATACAAATACCCATTTTAGATTAGATTTATCTGTCTCAATTACAGAAATATCTTCGTATGATTTAATTCTCTTAATGGTTTTAATTTGTTTAATGTTCTTTGATTTGTCGGATGAATTTATCTTCTAATTTCTTCACATTATGTGCAGTTCTGATTCATAAACCAATTGTTTACTTTCAAAAATTTTGGAGTATTTTTGAAACGTTTACAATTGTTAAGGAAACGGAGATTCAGAAACTCTCAGTCTAATCTTAATCTTTCATATTTAAAACAGTGAAATGCATCCAAATTCTGTAAAATGTCTAGAGTAAAGGAGGAATCTTCCAGTTTTAAGTCATTGTATTTGAATTCATATAATCTATTAAAAGACTTCATTTTATCCAGCATAGATGATATATATGAATGTGAAAAATAACACTAAATAAGTCTTGATTACGTCCACTAATAACTAAATCGTAATACTAATAATATATATTCTACATAAAAATATAAGAATTTATATTATAAAAAACATTTTGCTTCTAAGATGTTGTATAATAACAAAAACATTTAAAATATATTAAAACATTTTTATTTACATGCTTCAACTCAAAAATTAATAGAGTCATCTTCAGAATGTAAATAGAAAAATAAAAATTACAAATACAATGAACGTGAAAATCGGAATAAAGAGTTATTGAAAATAAATAAATTAAATGTATCACGCGCTTTTTAATTTAATATTGTCCTTGGTCTAGTTAAATAATTACCGTGTAAATTGTCTAACCATTCAATCCATATATTTGGGATGCGAAATGACAGTGTATCGTTACAAATATGTGAACTATTTAAATAAATTTCAATTGATTCTCATATGAAATTTAAAAAAAAAAAATTAGACCAGTATATTAATTTATTCTCATTAAAAAGTATGTTGATGTTTTCTTTTTGATTTAACCTGGATAGAGCGGTTTTCTTCCAATCACTCTTTATTCCGATTTTCACGTTCATTGTATTTGTAATTTTTATTTTTCTGTTTACATTCTGAGGATGACTCTATTAATTTTTGAGTTGAAACATGTAAATAAAAATGTTTTAATATATTTTAAATGTTTTTATTATTATACAACGTCTTAGAAGCAAAATGTTTTTATAATGTAAATTCTTATATTTTATGTAGAATATATATTATTAATATTACGATTTAGAATTCGGAAAGCTTAGTAATAATACTAATAGTTGCAATGTTACAGAAACAGCTATGATTATTATTCTTTTAATGATTTTTATTTTCATTAGCTATATGAATTTTTGTTAGAATTTAGTATTTATTACATAATTATTTCGTTCAGTGTAATTTATGAAGATGGAACCAATTGCCCATTTCTTTAAATATTGCCTCTAGACACATATTTACAGTTGCAAAGTTTCGTAAAAAAGGCACAAAATTTGATGATATAAGGTGCAACTCCTGGAGTAATTAAACAATACGTACGTACGTAAATTTGAGAAAACACATAAACTAAATTTTTATACGATTCCTTTAGAAGAATTTTTCCAATTACGAAATCTGTTATCACCATGTTAACAGTAAAAACATGCATTCAAATTTACGTAATAAAGATAACTATTACTGTAATAGCAAGAAACAATCTTAGGAAAAGAAAGTTTAAAAACTATGTATTAAATTACACAATCCGTTTTCATCTTTTCATCATAAATCTAGTATTCAAATAGCAAATTGCTTATTTTATGACTCATTTTTAAATTCAATTTTACTCTCAAATGCATTCAATTGGCAATTTTTTCTTATTTAGGAACTATATAATGTGCCGTATTGGGCAACTTTTTAATAACATCAGAATATTACTTCAAGATATGCTGTCAAAATGGGCATTTGAGCCGAATTTAGCTTAAGATGATTCTGATAACACCAGTTCTTACAGAAAAATAAAATTAAAAATTTTTCAAAAGCGCCAAATGAAGTTGTTAAACTGAATTTATCTCTAATCATATTTTATTTTTTGCTGTTGAAATGAGCACTCTTCGAAATCTACCTCCGCCTATAGTCCAAGCCGACAGGGATTTTTTATTTAACGGTTTTTCTCTGTAGACTTATATAAAAAAAAATCATTTAATATTGATTTTATTTTAAAAGTTCTTCTTTGTTTAACTTGTATTCAGTTAGAACAAGATAAAGCATTCTATAATTAGAATTTTCTATTAACTTTTTTTCGTTTGTTTCCATTCCTCTTCCCCTTTTTTGTTCTACTTCGCATTTACTTACTTTCGCGCCAAATAATTAAAAACATGTTTGTATAGACACAGATATACATAGTCTGAAACATGTGTGGTACCTTCAGTTGATTGACCCTTCAGTTCATTGACCTTTCAGTATATTGAACTTTTAAATAATTTAGTGAAGATGTGACCTTTTATTTTAAATTTGCATTATGATCTGGTAGATTTTAAATGAACAAGCTGTATTTGAAAAATATTTTCATTAATTCATGTTCTTTTGAGCAGATCTTCAAACGTATTTCTTAACGTTTTATTGAATTCTGTAAAATTTGAAAAAAAAAGTACATTAGGATAGACATTTAAGTAAATGAACATTAATATTATAGACTTCCAAGAAACTGTTTATAACTGCACTTCCGTTGATTCATCCATTGTACGCAGACCTAGAAGTGCAAAGAAAAATATAGTTTTATACAATAAGAAAACTTTCAATTAAACATGTGCTACTCTACAAGTTTTTTCATTAATATTATACTTTAGAGAAGGTCTTCAAATAAAGTTTTTCTTATACTGTTAAGTTTTGTAAAATTGGAAAAAGTTAAAGTAAGCGGTCGTTTGAAATACATCTAAGAAAATAATTATTAGCTACAGACCGCCAAGAAGTTACTTCAATTGTTTTTCCATTGTCTCAAACATTGAACTTTGGAGCTCAAATAAAAGCATGTACTTTTTTTTCATTTTGAGCAAAAGGGTAACTTTCAAAAGAAATAAAACAATAATAATAATAATAATACTGTAAACTGAAGAAAATTAACTAAAGAAAATTCAGAAACATTGTATTCGGAAGATTTTTGGTACTAATGATATGCCGAATTTTATTCATATGTGTCCCAACAGGGGCAGATAGATTCTTCTCTCAAAGCTGGTGATCCTTTAGAAAGACCCCCACGAAAGCACCCCCCTTTGGGCCTATATCCCACATGTTGATAATTGGCCATCATAAACACAACAAAGCTCAAAGCTGGTAGACGGGATGTGCTGGGTTCGAACCCAATCGCGCCCGTTGACCTAATCGTTCGGTGTTTTCCATGTTTTTCTTCAAACCTTGGTTATCCTGACATAAATACGGGTGTGGTTCCCTCAGAAAGATCCCCACAGAGGGTACTCCCCCTCGGCCTTATATCCCTAAAGAAGATGGATAATCGACCGTCTTAAAAAAAACAATTTTACTTTTGCTATTTCAGACAATTCCATTCGTGTGATAAATAATTCCTTATTCATCTGTGTAGATTGAGTAATGTAATTCATTATACTCATTTCATACAAAATGAGAGAAATAAATAAATAATTAATTACATAAAACCCGTTTTATACTATTTTTAACGTATATTAATAATTTGTGCTAAATATATAGAGATAATTTGAAACATAATGGATTTTATTCTATTCAAAATCATCAATTTCATCTAAAGTTTTAGAAGTAATATTCGTGGTTCTAGCTCTTAAATACACCATCAAATGAGTAAAATTTCAAGCTCATCTACACCTATTTTTAACCCTTTCAGGTTCAAAGTAATTCTGTTGCTAAAATGTTGAAATAATTGGCTGACATTTACGAAGAAATTCATTTGTAAGAAAGTAAAAGCTTTTTTCATGTGCACTAATATATAAAATAAAATTTCACTTTAAAACTCTAGTGCCATTGTGGTATCTAAGTTTTAAAATTAAGTGCTATATAATGTATAACACCTCTCTTCAAGGGATTAACTTGATTAAAAAATAATTATTTTTTGCACAATTTTTCCTTTCCTATGACATTAGTGAGTTATGAGTTTAGTGGGAAAAATAGTCTACATTTAAATATCCAAAACCTCGAAAGAAATTTAAAAAACCTGTATCAAAATTTGTCGGACTGATCCTATAGACAAAAATCTAAGATCTGAAATGAAAATTTTGACCTTTCTTATTCGAAATAATCTCTCCTAGTCGCAACACAGTTTTTACAACTAATATAACAATCCTCAAAAGACTTTTGGAAATGTGCGTCAAATATAGTCGGTCGCAATCGCTTGAATGTTCGGAATGTCGTTGCAGGTATTAGGTTACCTTTTAGGGGACATTTCAATTTGGGGAACAGAAAAATAGTCATAGGAGGATAAATATGTGGAGTAAGGATGATGTGAGCACGACGCAGCCTTTAGAGACCAAAAATTCGCGCACAGTGATCGAAATGTGTGCTGGTGCGTTGTGTTGCAAGAAAAACCAACTCGCAGAGCTCCCAAATGGTCCGTCAACTGAACATCATAATTTTCTTAGAGAGATTTTCCTTTTAGATTTTTCCTGCAAATTGTCGCGAAACGACCTTTGGAAGTCAATTTTGGCGCAAATTCTGTAGAAATCTATCATGAAATTTTCTGTTAAAAAACAGTGATGTTCAGTTCGCGGACCATTTGGGAGCTTTGAACTCGGCTTGCTGTCGATACTGTGGTTGAACTCTGTATATTCGGGCCATGAAATACTTTAATACTTTCAAATACCAATCTCCACTTGGCAGTAGTACTTTCAAGAATGAACTCCGGGATTGGAGGTAGATAATAGGAAAGGTTTAAATCGGGGTGGATTTTAACCAATAATGACTGGACATTTAAATGACTTTGTAAAGTCATAGGGGAGAATTCCTTTACCTCAACAGAATTATCTGCTATACGACAGATTTAAAAAATTTTATTTAAATTTGTATTATATATATGTATGTATTTGAAAAATATGCTTTTAGTTGAATAATGAAATGCAATGAGTTCACCATTTGAGCCATATTTGTTTGAAATAAATATTATTTAAAAGGTAAACCGTCCCCTTAAGGGGGTCCGGGAAACGAAAATCTTCAAATTTTCTAAAAAAATTTAATGCATTAAAAATTTCTCTGTTTCTTTCTTATGCTGAAAATGACATTTAAATCATGATTCTATCTTAATTAGAAGAGGAAATATTAAATTTTTCGTTTTTATTTATTTATAAAATTTAGCTTTCAAGCAATGGTTGTTATGAAAATGACTTCTTATGAAAATGCATTTTTCTACATGATGGGTTTTTCAAAATTTCTCGGATTTAAGTATTATTACTCAAGAACGGTTAAAGATAAAAGATTCAAACTTGGAACACGTATTTTTTGATTGTTTTACTTTAATTTTGATTCAGCAAATTTGAGATCAATACTTACTTTTGAAAATATGATTTTTTAATTAAAGTTACAAAAAATTTAATTAAAGTTTTTCTTTTTAATTTTACTTTAAATTTTTTAATTTAAAAAAATTAATATTTTTAAAAATTCTGAATCAAAATTTAGACATTTCTGTATATTTAAACTCAAAAAAAAAAAAAAAAAAAAAAAAAAAAAAAATCCTACATATAAGATTTTGAGTTATAACGGTTTTAAATTACCTCACTTTTTTAATAAAATTTAGATGTCTTAAAAAAATCATGAGAAGTTTTATCATGTTACCTTGTTTACAAATGATATGGTTAACAATCACAAAAAAAATTAGAATTTAAACTCAAAAAAAAAAAAAAATAAATAAATAAATAAAATGTGTCTCAGACTTCCTTAAATAAAAGAAAATTAAAACCACAAGCCTAGAAGTGGAATGAATATATAGATGTGATGTATTAAAAAAAAAAAAAAATGAAAATCTATTTTTTGTTGCATGAACTTTTATAAGTAATAATAAAGACAGCGGTGTCTTTGTTTAAAAGCAAATAGTTAAAACTTGAAGGTTAATGATCCCATAATCCATATTTAATTGAAAGTTTTAAATGAAAACCTATTCTTTGCAGAATGAATTTTTACAAGTAATAGTAAAGACAACGGTCCGTTTGTTTCAAAACAAAATAGTTACAAGTTGAAGGTTAAGGATTCCAGAATCCCCATTTAATTAAGTTTTAAATAAGAACCTATTCTCCCTTGAATGAATTTTTATAAAGTAATATCAAAAAGCTTTGCGGCTCCTTTTTAGAAACAAAATGAATATGAAAATTATAACTTGAAAGTCGTTTATCAGAAAAATATCATTTCTTCAATTTTTTTCTCTATTCTTATACTCAAACGGATCTTCATTACGGATATATATGGGATTCATTATACAAATTTCGGAGAATTGCTGTTTTTTTTTTTTTTTTTCATGTTAAAATGAAATTTTATACTGTTTGTATACTTATGTATATCTTATTTGAATTATTTTTAGAGGTTATCCAACTGCAAATTTTATTTTTCATTGTTTAAACTTTTTTTTTTAAATTTAACAAACTATATTTTATGATGCAATTTGGAGACGAAATAAGCCATGCATATCCTGTTGTTTACGAGAAAAAAAAAATTGCTCTTGATATTTTAAAAAGATTCTCATATAAGTACTGTATTTCCTTTAGTAAATTAAAAAGAAAGAAAGAGGTAGGGAGAAAAAGAAACATGGAACAAAGGTTTGCGAAGCATAGCTTATAATATTTAGTTTTGTTTAAATAATAAAAAAAATTTCAAACAGCTTTTTTTTAATTTTACAGGCCAACAAACTCTTCAGAAATAATTACCTTTTTTAATGTTGCATAGGTCTTAAAGCAAAAGCACATGTAAATTCGATGCTCGACATCAATTGTTTCCGAAACTTTTCTTTATAAACTAAATAATTAAAAATTAAATAAACAATTTATACTTCATGAGACTACTCCTATCCTTCTTGCATTGATATTTATTTATGGCACGGCTAACATATTTTAGGGAGGATGGTATAAAACAGCGAAAAAAGAAAATAAAGATATTTCACCTTTTTAAATTGACACTGCTTTTCAATGATATTTCTATAGCCGCTATGATGATCGGTCACTGATCGATCCTTATCTTCCACTCTCTCTTGCTCATATATACAGGGTGATTCAGCTCGTCGGTGACAAACTTTAAGGATCGATAGAGCACACCTAGACGAACATTTTTGAATAGGGAATGTAGGGTCCCTGACGCGATGGTAAGGCGCTAGGCGCTTTCGAAAATTTGGGTGCCGAAATTCGAAACGTCATAAAAACTAGGGAAATGGTTAGATTTTCTTGCTTGTTGCGTCGAAATGATTCTGTTTGTTTAGACTTTCTTCAGTACCAATTTGATAAGCGTATCTCTTAAAACATGGATAGGGGGCGCTGCAGACTTTGGAGAGCTAGACAACAACTTTAAGCCCGTTATTTTGATAATTTAACACATGCTCGCCAAAGTTTATACTCTAACTTAAAGTTTGAACCCAAAAGTAGAGCCCTGCAAAAAGCGTAAGAGCCGGAATAAAATGTCAAAGTACAGGGTGGTCGAAACTCGAAGGCTCCTAAGAGATAAACACACAGATTTCTTGACTTATGGCATGCATTTTCATGATTCTGTTTGCTGGGGCTCTCTGAAACTCAGTTGAACGGTACAAAAAGAAACATCGATAGGGGGCGCTTTGGGCAAAAAACATAATTCGTTGACATTTCGGACGCTAACTGGAAACGGGGCGCTACGATCAGTTAGTAATAATGAAAACACATTTTCTACCTCTGCTCAACACTTCTGAATAAATTTAGACCAAAAACATCAATGATACTGGAAATTTATTTACAAAAAATAACACTACAGAAGATGCTCGAAATTTCGACCTTGGGCCATGATGCAGGCTTCGCACCTCCGTCGCATTGAGGAGTGTGTGTTTCCAACAATGCCAGGAGTATCTCTGATCTGCCCTGCAGCTGCCACAATGCGCGCCACAAGTTCTTCAGCACTGCTGACAGGTGTATGGTATACCTCGGCCTTCAGGTAACCCCAAAGGAAGAAATCCAAGCAGGTGAGGTCTGGTGATCGGGCAGGCCAGTGAACTGGACCCCCACGCCCGATCCACCGCTGGCCATACCTTGCGTTTAGATGGAGACGCACGTCGTTCGTGTAATGGGCCGGAGCTCCATCGTGCTGGAACCACATCTGGCGACGCGAACCTTCGGGTACGTGCGCCTCCTCCAGAAGCTGCGGCAGCACTTGATCCAGGAAAATCAGGTAATTTCCACCTGTCAGCTGTTCAGGTAACAAATAAGGGCCAATGAGGCAATCCCCCAGAATGCCGGCCCACACATTTACTGAGAAACGCTCCTGGGCTGCTCGGCTTCATGTGGATTTTCATCACACCACACATGACTGTTGTGGGCGTTCCACATTCCCTCCCGGCTGAAGGTGGACTCGTCCGTAAACAAAATGCTGTTTACAAAACGGGGATCCCTGGATCTCATCGCCAAGTACCATCTTGAGAATTCCACTCGAGGGCCAAAATCCTGCTCTCTGAGCAACTGCACCCGCTGGATGTGGTAGGGGTGCAGATTCCGGGAACGTAAGATGCGCCACGCAGTTGCTTGCGAAATGCCAACATGTCTGGCGATATCTCTCGTGCTAAGACCTGGGTTGTCCTCAACCAGGTTAAGCACAGCCTCTTCGTTGTCGGGGGTGCTCACTGATCGCTCCCGTTCAGGCCTGCCTCCGTCGAAAGATCCCGTTGTGGACAACCTCTGGTGTACTCGAGCGAAGAAGGCATGGCAGGGGATTTGCCTGTTGGGGTAACGCTCGGCGTACAACCGCTGAGCGGCTCGTCCATTACAACCAGCAGCGCCATACGCCAAATGCATGTCAGCCAATTCAGAGTTTGTGTACCGTTCCATCCTACTACCGATCTGCAGACAAGTAACCCGAAGCTTAAGTAGGTACCGCACGTTCAAAAGACGTGTCTGCGCATACAACTACGTCATCTCGCGTTGTCGTCTACGCATTACGTATCTTTTGCATATCGATATGGTACGATATCTTTTGCATAAATCAGCAAAAAGCACCTTATGTAAATTTTATTGCGCGCATTGTGCATGATTGAAACCAGCTATGTTTGTTAAAAAAAAAAAACAAACTGCAGTTTTAATAGCTTCTTATGATAAGTAAATTACTCTCTTGTTTTGTTTCTAACTGATCGTAGCGCCCCGTTTCCAGTTAGCGTCCGAAATGTCAACGAATTATGTTTTTTGCCCAAAGCGCCCCCTATCGATGTTTCTTTTTGTACCGTTCAACTGAGTTTCAGAGAGCCCCAGCAAACAGAATCATGAAAATGCATGCCATAAGTCAAGAAATCTGTTTGTTTATCTCTTAGGAGCCTTCGAGTTTCGACCACCCTGTACTTTGACATTTTATTCCGGCTCTTACGCTTTTTGCAGGGCTCTACTTTTGGGTTCAAACTTTAAGTTAGAGTATAAACTTTGGCGAGCATGTGTTAAATTATCAAAATAACGGGCTTAAAGTTGTTGTCTAGCTCTCCAAAGTCTGCAGCGCCCCCTATCCATGTTTTAAGAGATACGCTTATCAAATTGGTACTGAAGAAAGTCTAAACAAACAGAATCATTTCGACGCAACAAGCAAGAAAATCTAACCATTTCCCTAGTTTTTATGACGTTTCGAATTTCGGCACCCAAATTTTCGAAAGCGCCTAGCGCCTTACCATCGCGTCAGGGACCCAACATTCCCTATTCAAAAATGTTCGTCTAGGTGTGCTCTATCGATCCTTAAAGTTTGTCACCGACGAGCTGAATCACCCTGTATACTAGCAGCCTTCGCCCGCTATGCTGGTCGATTCCTCTAAAGGAATCGTGAATCAAACAAAAAACATTTAGTAAAGGAAAAAAAAAAAAAAAAAAAAAAAAAAACTTAATATCTAATCAAATATTCGTAATTGTCATCTTATTCTTATAATCTTACATTATTCTGTTCAAAGTCGATGTTGACAAAATAGACAAAATAGTAGCTCTGAAATGACGGGCGTGCCTATGTTTAACTACTTTTTTAGTAGGTGTGTTAGCTTGAATTTCCCACTTTTACTTAAACCTGCTGCTGAGATATGGCAAAATATTCTAAACGTGGGACCATTCCATTAAACCCGTTTAGATGGGAATTCTAAAATAAATAAAATACATACGGTATATACATACGGGTTTATTTTAGTAGATTAGGTAACCTCAAATTCATATTTCTATCTAAAACTGCTGATGAGGTATGGCGGGATGGCCTAAATTTTCATGCCTCTTGTTAATCCTTTTGGAAAGGGGAAACTTATAAAACCGTTGCAATAAATGTTTAATAATTTTTTTAATAGGTTTGCTATTTTGAATTTAACGCTTCTACCTGAAAATATTGCTAGGATATGGCTTTTGGTGGGGGATTCTCAAAAATATACCTATGGAAAAATAGTTATCGTAAAAAATACAATCGATTCAGACATTGATTATTTCCCTGAATCTAAAAACAAGATGTCCTACAATCGATCATTAAAATAATTATTTTTACATGCTTATAAAGGATTTTAGTAAATACATGGCAACTAAAAACGAATGGAATTAAAAAACAGCACACCGAAGAAAGGCTAAAATTGTGCCTGAATAGTCAAAAAGTCATGTGACAGTAGATCTTCTTTCAAAAAGTTGGAAAGGCGAGAGTAAGTATAAAAAGATAAGAAAGTTTAAGTATTAAAAATTAGAAATTTTCGACAATTCACAGCAAAATGCCTATATATATATATATATATATGTATACAGGGTGATTCCAAATTTTTTTTACAATAAAAGAGGGGTGATAGTACACATCAAGACAAACAATATTAAATAGGAGACCAAGGGTCCGAAACGTTTTCCAAAGGAGATAGCCGCCATTAAAGTTTAGGGACCAAAATTTCAAATAAACATAAAAAACGGAAAAATCGGTCGATTGATTTGCGGTTTTCACTAAAATTATTCTTTATGTCGGCATTTTCTTGAAATTAAATTATAAAGATAAATTTTAAAAAATGTCGATAGAGGGCGCTTTAGACTTTGGAGTAACGAACAACTATTTTTTGCCGGTATTTTTTGCATCTCATTAAATGTTTTCGTAAGCTTAGACTCAAACTTAAATTTTAAACTCAAAATCTGAAAGTGGGAGTGGTTAAGTAGCACAAACTGAACTGTGTTCAGAAGGTTCAAATTTCAAATGATTATAAAAAACGGAAAAATTGGTTCATTGATTTGCGGTTTTCACTAAAACTATTCTTTATGTCGGTATTTTCTTAAAAATAAATTATAAAGATAAATTTCAAAAAATGTCGATAGAGGGGGCTTTAGACTTTGGAGTAACGAAAAACTATTTTTTGCCGTTATTTTTTGCATCTCATTAAATGTTTTCGGAAGCTTAGACTTAAACTTAGGTTTTGAGCGCAAATTCTGAATAGTAGGGAGTAGTTAAGTACAAAAATTGAACTTTGTTTAAGGGGGGGGGGGGGAGGTGTTCAAATTTAAAATAATTATAGAAAATGGAAAAAAATTGTCGATTCGTTTGCGGTTTAAAATAAAACTATTCTTTAAGTCAGTATCTTCTTGAAAATGAATTTTGAAGATAAATTAAAAAAAAAAAAACCATTAGAGGGCGCCTTAGACTTCAAAGTAAACAACAATTAATTTTAACCATTATTTTTTTTGTTCTAATTAAATGCTTGCAAAAACTTATTAAATGTTTTCGGAAGCTTAGATTTAAACTTAAATTTTGAGCTCAAAATCTGAATAATTAGGAGTAGTTAAATAGCGCAAATTGAAGTGTCTTCAGGAGTTGAAATTTAACACTCCCCCCTCCTCGATCACAATTCAATTTTTCGCTACTTAAACACTCCCAACGATTCAGAATTTGAGCGTAAAATTTAAGTTTATGCATTTGAAAGCATTTAATGAGATTAAAAAAATAACAGTTAAAAAAAGAGTTGTTCGTCACTCCAATGTCTAAAGCGCCCTCTATCGGCATTTTTTGAAAATTATCTTTATAATTTATTTTTAAGAAAATGCCGACTTAAAGAATAGTTTTAGTGAAAACCGCAAATCAATGAACGAATTTTTCCGTTTTTTATAATCATTTGAAATTTGAACCCTCTGAACACAGTTCAGTTTGTGCTACTTAACCACTCCCACTTTCAGATTTTGAGCTCAAAATTTAAGTTTGAGCCTAGGCTTACGAAAACATTTAATGAGATGCAAAAAATACCGGCAAAAAATAGTTGTTCGTTACTCCAAAGTCTAAAGCGCCCTCTATCGGCATTTTTTGAAATTTATCTTTATAATTTAATTTCAAGAAAATGCTGACATAAAGAATAATTTTAGTGAAAACCGCAAATCAATCGACCGATTTTTCCGTTTTTTATGTTTATTTGAAATTTTGGTCCCTAAACTTTAATGGGGCTATCTCCTTTGGAAAACGTTTGGCACCCTTGGCCTCCTATTTAATATTGTTTGTCTTGATGTGTACTATCACCCCTCTTTTATTGTAAAAAAAATTTGGAATCACCCTGTATATATATATATATATATACATATATAAATGTGTGTGTGTGTATCTTTTTTTTTATGGCGACACGATAACTTCGATAAATTTACACAAATCTCTTCCAAACTGATACAGAAAATAGAGGAACAGAAAATCTCGGTCAAGTTCTTTAATGGACAAAGGGGTGGGAACCGGGCGGGGCTTTGTGAAAAAAAAAAAAAAAAAAATTACCAATTTTTTTGTAATACATATCAAATCAGTTTAAATTTATTATAACTTCTAGGGCCAAAAAATTATGTATGACAGATTTTTGATATAATTAAAAATGGTTTCAACATTGTCAGAAAAACTTGTCACTATGCACTAAATTATTCTTCATTTTTTAACAAATAATTTCTGTACATCTCGAAAACATGTTTTATCCGCGAATGATTCCAAAGAGTCAGAAAGAGAGAGAGAAATTTCATTCATTCTTAGCACGCCTGCGCTTTATTAATATTAAAATCCGAAGTTATTTAAAAAGGAAAAACCAAAATTTATATGAATTATATTCTATATATAATTTGATTAAGAATGAAAGAATGTTTTCGAATTTAAAAATAAATATCAATTTCTTTTCTCATTATATATATAATATAATTTTAAATAACATTTAATTTATAAAGTTGCTTATAAAAAATAAAAAAAAATATTTGTATTAAATTCTTGAAGGGCGGAAGTTAATTTTTCAACCATTTAATATTAATCCCTAAATGCCTTGTTGACACCAGAATTTTGAAGTGAAAATTTTCTTTTTTATAAAGTACATGAAAAACAAACCATTTATGTAGACAGCTCCAAGCAAATTTGATTGATAATTTTAGTGTCATTCAATATTCTCAGTATATTAAAAACAGCAGTGTGTTACCCCTGAAAGGGTTAAAGTATATTTTAAATAAACAGATTTAATTTAAATATTAAATGAGAAAAAATCGATTTAACTCAATAATAAACTCTTTTCTAATAAAAATATAACATTCATATTTTATATTTAGCAATCTAAAAATATTTATAATTCATATTTGTAAACTTTTTTTATACAAAAGTATGAAAATATCTTCTACAGTGTCATTAAACACGAAATTTTCCGAAATAAATTTCGAAATTCAAAGCGTTTTAAAGAAATTAATGTAACTATGCCCGTTTGAAGCAAACATTGCTTCAAAGCATCCAACTGCGTATCTATAGGTCGTTAACGTATGCGTCTCGTAAGGCTATCATATCTGAACGTCGGCAAACGTATTTTTTTCAGACTTTCTTCGATTGGCGGATATTTTGTCTCTTGTAACGGGGGAAAAATTTGAGTATATTCGTCAATTAACGGAAAAAAACTTTCAGCAGTGCTGCCAAGAAAATCTCCATTAATTTAAGAGAGAATTTCTGGGAGCGAAGGAACGAAAAAAGTAGGGTTTTAAAGGGAAAATAATTCATTAACTTCGCCCAGCCACACCATATCAAATCCACTTAAATTTATTATAAATCTTATCTACAACATTTACATTGATAAGTTTTTGATAGGAAGAAAACAGCCTCTTATAGAAAAAGGAGGAGGAGCTAAAGAAAAAAATATTCTACTAACATAATTCTGATAAAACCAGCTCTCATAGAAAAATAAATTAAAAACTCGTCAAAAGTTGCCAGATAAAATTGCTAAACTGGATTTTTATCGCTAATTTAGATTTTTTTTCTTTGGGGGGGGGGGGGGTGAAATTAGGACTGAACTTCGAAATCGGCTTATTCCTGTAGACCAATCCGGCAGGTATTTTTTAAATGTACACTTATAAAACTGCGAAGAAACTGCTTCCTTTACAGACAGAGAAAATATCCACAACTCCTTTACTTTTAGGTGAGATAGTTAGTCCAGTTTTAAAAGCAAGATGTTCAACTTGAATAGAGCTAGTCGTAAAGAGAGCAGAATTTTTGTAATCAATCAATAAGAGATGGGAGAAGTCTGTAGTAAGTATCGATTTGAGCAATTCCGCTCAAATTTTCATTAAAAGTCACAATAGATTTCGCTGATGTTGTATTACCTAATTGGTATAAAATTGTGAAACAGAATTATCTTACAAGTTTAAAGTTTAAGCTAAGAAAAATATTTTTTATTTTTATCTTTTTTTTTTTTTTTTTTTTTTCAGAATCATTCATGGTTAAAAATTTTTATAATGTTTTGAAAGAAAAACCCTTCACGTTTCAAACTTGTAATTAATATGATAATCAAACTACAACAAAAATCAATAATTTAATCCACAGCTATCCTTTATTATGATCTCAAATGTCATGTGCAAGAAGAAAAAAATAAAAAATATGCAAATGCGACTGGGAAATGTGTGAATTGCTCTTTCAGAGGTTTAGCATTAGCTCGCGAGAGTCTTCGCCAGATGGGGCAGGAGCCAAGTGCTAATTCAGTGCTGGAAAGACTTGGTCCCTAATGCTAATCATATGGAAGTAATTTTTTTAAGCATCTCATTTGCATTTTAATAGTTTTTTTTTTTTTTTCCATTGACTAGCTGAGATTGATCTTCGCTGCTACTTTTTTTTTCAATTTTATTTGCAGATTTTTTCAAGAGGATGCTTCAATTTTTAAAATCGGTTCCGAAAATGAAACTGCTCCCCCCCCCCCAAAAAAAAAAACAAACAAACATTTGTAATTTTGTTTTTGTAAAATTGAAAAAGTAAAAAGTGCCTTTCATACAGTTCGGTCTCAGCTAGCAAGTGCAAAAAGATTTTTTTAAACGCAGTGAAGAGCAAACGATATAGCTTTAAAAATTTCTTAGGATTAGCACTAGTAAGCGTTTCTTTTCAGGTGATTGCAGCAGTCCAACCTAAGCCACGTTTCTTATGGATTCAAATCCTAACCTTGGCGCATTTTCACCTATTTGAAATTATTTCTTATGTTAAAAAAAAATAAAAAATAAAAAAAGTATGATATAGTATGAAAATAATAAAGTGTTTGATCATATTCTTCCTGAAACAAATTTGATAAATGTTTTGCTAACGATAAATAAATAATAACCCTGGATTAAACTAAAAACAATAAAAAACTAATGAATATTTAAAAGTTCAATGACACGGAAATGATATGAAGTATAAGGTAAATAGAAACACTATTCTGAAAACCAATTAAAATTTTAACTGTTATTTCCCAAATATACAATGGGATCTTAAGAATAAATATTTATGGTGACGCATCCGGTCTGCTATCCGATGCGACATTTAAAAAACAATATATATATATATATACATCACTTTTAGCACTTTCCATCAAAATTGAAAAGTGTATGTGCATTCGGTTTGTCTGCCCGTCTGTCCAGCTCTAATTCCCGTAAATATAATCGGATTTTAATGCAATTGATAAAACTTATTTAGGATCACGAAAGCATGTTTAGTATTGCATATGAAGCATGTGCAATTAATGGTTCATTTACAGGGACACTCAAAAGAACTGTATTACATTATGGTATGTCTGGAAAAATCGTTTCAAGAGTAATTTAATGACCTTATGCAATTTCTAATGTATAGAAACTAATATAAATCACTGAATTTCACCACGACCACAACAGAGGATTCATAGGATTCTTTATTAATTTACATAGACACGCAAAAGAAATCGGTTATAATACTGTGTTTGCGTAATAATTGCTGGAGAGTACGTTTTAAAATTCGGTTTGCGCTTTTAAATTTAATTAGTTTTTTGCATATTACTCTTTATATATAAATTCTATGCCTCATATACAGGGCTGAACAAAAGTGTTCACATATTATTCTGCTTATTAGAGGAAATTGCTGAAAGGAAATTTTTAACTGAAATATATATTTTTCTTAAACGAACTAAATTTTGAAATGCATGTTGTTAATAGATAAAAATCTCTATCTCATATACAGTGCTGCAAAAAAATTCGAATGACTTTCCGATTGTAGATGGGAACAGCTGAAATTCGATTTTCAAATGCGTTATACATTTCCATATGGTGAAAAGAGACGCAATATTTTAATTTTTTAAAAGGTGCAGTTTTGTTACATTATTTTGAATGTGTTGGAAACTGCTTCATAAACTATGCTTGACGCATGATTTTTTTTTCTTGTTACTTATTGCTTTCATCCTGTTAAACAATACTGAGTGTGGATTGCACTATTGCAGTTATTGCCGTTTAAGTTAAAAATATTTTGTAGTACGGAAATTCTATTTTGTCTATTTTTTTGTTACAATATGAACAATAAGCCATATTCCGAAGAAGAGGGAGGGATTATATAATAAGAAGTTTAGATAACCGAGTGTGTCGGATAATTGAGGATCAATAGTAATTTTATTCTCATTAATTATTCTTTATCCATTTAATAGCTAACTGCAAAGAATGACATAACCAACAGAAACTATGGGCGTCTTCATTATATCGCACACAATATCGCCCCCCCCCCCCAAAAAAAAAACAGTCTTTGGATTCGTTTCTGTTTTTATGCTTATATTAGTATCAAGGCCGTATGTTTAAAATTAGTGAAAATTTTAACAGAGCACAGGAGAATTTATAATTCATTTTAGCACAATAGGAAATAAAAATTTTTCCTCATTTCTCTTTGGAAATATCTGGAAAACATTGATAATTTAAGCTATTTGTCAATCACCTGAAATCAATTAAATAAGTAGTGAAACGAGAAATTTAAAATTACATCTCATATACTTATTTGTATTGCGAAATTTTGAAGGATAAAAACATTTGTCTGTGGGAATTTTTAATTTCCTGTCATAATTTTCTTTGCTTTACGAATTTATTTATCAACATCTATGCGTGAATTGTTTAATAAGAATTCTTACGCCACAATTTTGAATAGATTATTTCATCATTTCATTTGTATTGCATAAGATATAACAAAAGAAAGAAAAGTGTTGAAAATATCATGAATATGGATTTTTATGTATAAGTAAGCTTTGATGAAATATTTGAGTTTAGACAAAAAAACTGGATTTCGGTAGATGACAAGTTTAGAGTAAATGCGGTTGTCACTTAGATTAGTTTATTATGTTTTCAGGTTACGTGACACTTCGATATAAATAAATAAATAAATAAAAATCATGAAATAAACTAGTTTTATTTTCGATAAAAATTAATGAAATTTTTAAGTGTAAAAACCTTTTCTAAAGGCATTCGTAATTATGTGAATACATCAGCAGCTATAGTCATCGTTCAGTCCGTCCGTCCGTCCTCTTATAACAGAGCAAATCTAATGAACCGAATCGTTTCAAATTTAAAATATATAATTGTTTCATAATTTTGTCGGGTCATTTCAAATTTTATGAAAATTGTATGGATACTTTAATTACAGGGACAATCAAAAGTATTCCGTTGTATTACGACCAATGGAAAAAAATAGTTTCAAGTGCATTTTAATGATGTTACACTTTTTCGAACATAATAAAATTTATGTGCAACTTACTGCGTTTATACGGATTTATAATATCAAACTGTCAGTTAGGAAATTGTACGGTTTCCACAGAAAAATGAAACTATTTGGAACTATTTTATGGAAAAAATTTATGCATATGAAAAAATGCGACATATGGTATCTTGGCGATGGACAATTAGACCACATGTCGCTTTGGTTTCTTAAATTTCTATCATCACTTTAAATTTCTTATTTTATTTATTAATCAGTATATATTTTTTATTAAGATTGTAGAATTTAATAATGGATAAATTTAAATTATTGCTTTGCAATTTTCCAGCGACAGTTCAATGGATTATTACTTGCTATTTTTTAATTTGGAATTTCGGTCGCTTTGTTATTCGATTATGTTAATTTTTTAACTCCATATTTATATATAATCAAACATCTGCCGTCTTAACACTAGAGATTTTTTGTCAGGTTTTGATAAAATATATAACTTGTCAGTTTTTTTCTCCAAAAGATAACTATATATTTAATACATTTTAAATTCCCATTGACCCATATTGTGGTTAATGGAAAATTTTTGTTTGAATTTAAAAAAAATGCTGAGTTTTTTTCAATTTTCTATCTACACTTTTCACTTGAAATGCATAATAACGTAATAATGACATCATTAATCCGTCTCCATTTGAAAAGTTTTTATTATCCAAAAATTATGTTAATCCTTTAAATTTATGTTAATCCTTTATACAGGATGTCCACTCTCAACGGTGGCCAATGGCTAATTTCTAAACCGTTAGTCTTAGACATGTAGTTCCAACTGCAAAAGTGCTTTAAAAGAGGTAAAGAATTGATTTTCAAGTGATTTAGGTAAAAAAATATTTTTATTAAAAAATTACGAAAATTAAATTTTTATACGGTCCCCCGGTCCTATAAGTGATATTCAGTAAATTTTTACCATTACTCTAACAAGTAATACAAAAAAAGTCCCATTCCTCTGCGATTAAAACTAACCGAGTAATAACTGTTTAAAGTTGAAGCATCTTTTTTGCTGCAAATTAGGGGTCAGTCACAAATTTACTGGAAATAAAAATAAACGCAAGATATAAAATTTAACATTAAACATTGAGAGTAAAATAATTTTCACAATATTATTTTTAAATTTATGTTAATAATTACATATTAAAGCAAAATTTCTATTAAAAATATAAATAAAAAAATAACAGAAAGTTTGTTAATTTAAATTATGGAAAGCAACAGTCACAATTCGTTACAAAATGACATATATTTAAAGTTCTATTAGATTGCTTAACCTAAAAGCATTTGGTGTAGTCCTATAAAATAAATAAATGGTACGCTAGAGGTCTGCACGGGCCGAAATTTCCAGGCCCGAGCCCGGCCCGAAAGTTAAAACTTCGGCCCGGGCCCGGCCCGGCCCGAACGAAAGAAATATTGGCCCGACCCGGCCCGGCCCGAAAGTTAAAATTTCGGCCCGAGCCCGGCCCGGCCCGAACGAAAAAAATATTGGCCCGACCCGACCCGGCCCGGCCCGAAAGTTAAAATTTCGGCCCGAGCTCGGCCCGGTCCGGAAAAAAGTTTAAAATTCGGCCCGAACCCGGCCCGGCTCAAGTGAATTTCTACAGAACATTGATCTTTAATCTTATGGAAGAGTTCTGACCAAACAAAATTATATTAGTCTTTTTTTTTCATGTTTATAATCTCCTTTTATGCAGAAGTGCCGTAGGCTGCGATATTTACGCTTTTAAATGAATCTTTGTTTGTTGTATGTAAATGTTTCAGTTATCATTAGTATTATTAATCCATATTCCCTGTAATGGAGACAAAAAGTCGAAAAAGCGGTATATGGTAAAATTTCCAAAGACAAAATCGCTTTGGAGCGAAAAAAAAAAAAAAAAAAAAATACATTCCCTTTTTAACAAATATAAATGTTTAATATATTTTTTTCTCCCGTATTGTTGTATTCATTTTGCATGGATGAACATTTTAAAAGAAACTTTGTTTTCAGTTTAAAAAAAAATTCCGTCATAATCATGTTTTTTTTTTTTTTTTTTGTGTGTGTGTGTGTGTGTGTGTGTGTGTTTAATTCTACTTTAAAACGCCTAGTAATCTACGATTCTTTAAAAGGAATAAATTCTAATGTTTAATTGTAGAATAATGGCGGCTTAAAAGTATATGCCTTTTTTGCAAACATTTTTGGACAAAGCCAAATATTACTAATTTATAAAAAGTCGAGAAAAGGATTTTCATATAGGAAGATTCAATAGGAACCGATTGTTTTGGTCCATGAAAACTAGGAAGAATGGAATCAGTCTCGGTTTCGTACGGAAAAAAAAGTTAGGCCCGGCCCGTCCAGCAAAAAAATTAAGGCCCGAGCCCGGCCCGGCCCGAAAGATTAGTGACTAGGCCCGGTCCGGCCCGGCCCGAGTCTTCAGAAGTAAGGCCCGAGCCCGGCCCGGCCCGGCCCGAATGCCATTATTGGAAATCGGCCCGAACCCGGACCGCGGGCCGGGCCGGGCTCGGGCTTCGGGCCTCGGCCCGGCCCGTGCAGACCTCTATGGTACGCTCCTAAAATCGTATTAATATCACATTGTCATTGGATATAAATAAGTGTGTTAATTGAACCTCGATCGGATATTTGGAAATGAGCTAAAATTTGCATTGAAATTTCGAACTAGGAAAACACACTTATAAACGGTTTAAGCCAAATAAATGTTTATCAAAATGACACACCTTTTTAAAATAAATCGCGATTTCCCAAAATTTCATTTTCTCGATAAAGAGAATTTTAAAACTCACGTGTTCAACTATTTTAACCAATCTAGAAGTTAATTAATAAAAATTAACGTTACCGTAAAACTTATGCGGTGGTAGTACCTTCAGTTAAATTGCTTTAAAAACATTTCTTTATCTCATTTGAAACATTTTTGTAACTGGAACTATATGCCTGTGACAAATGGTTTAGGAATTAGATATTGAAAAGCGTTGGAAATGGACGCCCTTTATAATAATTTAAGCACTTAGTATACGTTCCCTGAAAACTTAGTCCAACTCATTCGTTTTCCGCTATAGAAAAGTGGTTTAAATCTTGAAATTTAAAGTTTCATAACTCGGTCAATTTTAATGTTAGATGAATGGGACCTTTTTTGTATTGCTTGATAAGGTGATGGAAAATTTTTACTAAATATCACTAATCGGATCGGGGGACCGTATAAAAAGTTAATTTTCGTAATTTTTTAATAAAAATATTTTTTGACTTAAATCGCTTGAAAAACAATTATTTACCCTTTTTAAAGCATTTTTGCAATTGGAACTATATGTCTATGACTAACGGTTTAGGAATTAGCCATTGGCCACCGTTGAGAGTGAACACCCTGTATAAATCAATTCAACAAAATTAGGTGAGAGAGTTATGGATACTGCACACTAATTTAAATTTTGCAAAAACAACAAATTTTTGTTGGAATTACAAATTGAAAATACAAAATTTTATTAAGACTCAAATAAAATAGATTAAATTTTGTTAAAATTTTATAAGAGTGTTAACAATTTTTTTTGTCTGATCAACAAAACTGATTTTTTACTTTAACTAAAAAATTCGCTTAAAACAACCAAAATGTACTCAACAAAACATTTTTTGTAGTTTTAATCAATTCCTTTTTCTGGGTGCACAATTTTCCTGAAATAGAAAATATTTTCCTCATACAAAAATGATTTTGTATTAAAATTTCCATAAACATATCTTTCAGCAAGTACATAAAAAGAAACAAGCTTGTTTACGTTCAATTTTAATTTAAATAAATTTAATAGTTTCTAAAATGTAATAAGTTTTATGAATAATTTTACTAAACGGTTTACAACAATATTTTTATGCATTGTCAATACAAAAGAATTATGCTAAACAAATTAGCTATTTTTTCTATTTAATTTGTTCCAAACTTTCAATGAGGACTTATTCCATCTTTAAAACAGTTACATTTATGATGCTTTGAATGGAGACTTAGATATCATTAATATTTTCAGATTTTTTTTTTTTTTTTTTAATTAACAGCTACCGAAAAATCCCGATTGTAATCACTTCCCCCCTGTCAAAAGCAAAAGAAATTAATTGTAGTGTGGAAATTGCTTAGAGTCGAGATTAATGTTTTGTCACCAATTTAAAAAAAAAAAAAAAAAAAAAAAAAAAAAATTGCGCCTTATTAAATTGAGAAAATGCTCCGATAAAATAAGGCAAATTTTACAGCAATATTTTACTATTGGGTATAAACAACGATTCTTAAGGCTTTTTGCTGCACGTTTACGTGTCGATCGTCTCCAAGGGGTTAAAAAATCCTTAAAAACCCTTTTTTATTTATAATTTCTTCACAAGTAAATAAGGTAAATACTGGAATAAAAATATATCGTATTTCGGAAAATTTCTAATAAATAGTATCTAAATGCCTCCTAGCTAAATTTTCCTTAAGGGTGTTCTTAACTTCTCCACTCAACAAGCGCAAAACGTTTTGACACATTTACAAAATCATTTTTTAACAAAAATATATCAAATTATAAAGCGTGACTATGGAAGCGATTTCGAATCGAACTTATTTTTCCATTTCATGATAATTAAATTACCTATCCAGTTCTAAGCTATTTCGATCACTTGATTACCCGTTTTTCTCCTGCTTTTCGACCGGTTTTTCTGCTTTCGTCGAGAAATGTGATCAAAAGTGTCAACTTTGAACGCTTGTTATGAAAAATCTATTGTGCCTTTTAAAAAACAGAAAATTGTGAGCAATTAGACAGTTTCTGAATAATAACAACTGCTAGTTTCATGCATTTCCGAACAGAAATAAATTAAAGCATGCGTCACAAAGTTGCCCTTTTTGATTTAAGAACACCCTTAAGCAAAACCTAAAAGCTTTAATTTTATTTAATTTTATTGCAACAGTATTTAATGAATTATCTTAGCCTCCCCCCCCCCCCCAAATATACTTATTTTCATTAGTCTTTTGTTTAAATATATAATACACAAACTAGAGAATACTCTCTTAAAAAGTCAGCCACAAAATAGCTCAAGTTGAGCTGAAATCCACTCATCTCATTGTTGAAAGGCAGCTTCTCAAAAAAGAGTTGAAATAACTCGAGTTTTAACCAATTTAAATTAAGTTGAGCTATTTAAATAACCAATTTAGATCAAGAAGATTTAATCATTTGAAAAACAACTCTTTTATGATCGAAAAAATTACAGCTCTTTCATAAGAAGCTGCCAGGTTCTGAGTAAGCATCTGCTACAAATTAAAATTTCTATTATTTCTCTATCTTAATATTTTATGTATTGTACTGGCTGTGTACTGGAATTTTCAAAGTGACATTCTTTCTTTGTTAAACTGAGAACTGACACGTGTCATGTGCAGGTGGTGATGGGAGAAAGAGGAGATTGCCGAGAGGCGAGTTCATCCGTTGAATAATGAGCAAATAAGGAACATGTCACGAATCAAGAAAGCAATGTGGAATGCGTCGAATGGATAAGCTCCAAAGGGGGTTGACATTGGGGAAAAACAGTGAGTTGAGAAAGTCAAGTCTTGTCTGAGTTTTAGTAGTTCGTACTAGGGTTCGTAGCTAGAGGAGTGTAGGACAGAGGTCCTAGTGCAGAGTGCGTAGGCTGAGTTCGTATCTGGAGAGTAAGGGACACAGACGTCCTTGTGTGCAGTACTCTGGGCCGGATAGCGTAGGCCGAGTATCTATGTGTTTGGAGATTCGAAATTGATCTCCGATAAAGTGAATCTAACGTGCATTGAGTGTGAGGGAGAAGGTGTAATCTGAACAGTACACTGCCGACCTTTACTGTATTTAATTTAATGTTGAGCCGGATCACCTATATCCGAGTTGTATCTGTATATAATTGTAAATAGCATATTTATTGTGTACATATATTCTAAATAAACTGTTAATTCAGTTAATTGACAGTGTCAGTGTTCATTTACACAATCCTCACAGTGGGTGACCGATATCACCTAATAATATCGGTGGTGGCAGCTATAACTACCACGGACTTTCTTCAAAGTTGTGCGGGCTGAGAGGAACGTCCGACAAATTGGTGGGAGCGGTGGGATAGAATCGTCTGAGACCGGTGACCAGCGAGCCGTGTTGCAGTGTGTTAAAGCCGGAGTACCCAGTAGAATTCTTGCGGATCGTCGAGCGGAATTTTAGAGAAATCAAGTGTTGAGCGGAACTAAAGTGTTGTGCCGTATCAGTATTAGAGAGAACTGAACTAAGTGTTATGCCATATTATCGCTACATCGTGGAACCACCGGTTAATAGAAGAGTACCCTAGCAGATAAAGTATAAGGTAAGGTGTTTTGATCATTTTCTTCTGCTGACATCTCGAACCAAATGTTGCTGTTGTATAATTAATAGTAATTTAAGTAAATTGTCTAGATCATTTGTGTGCAATTAAATAATTGTGTCCAGATAGGTAGGAAGTATTAATAATTATATTTTCTATTGTTTTAAAGAAAGGTCATAATAACTTGAGCGAATATTGATTTTCTATATTCTTTTTCTACTAATGATGGTAGTAAACAAAATCAATGCATTGTGTTAATAGTAGTTGGAAGGAATAATTAAATTTACTTAAATTTAAATTAATGTTAAAGTAATATTTAAATGAAGCAATATTGTTTAATTTTGAACAGTTGATAACAACATTTGCTTAGAATTTTAATTGACCAGTATAGTAGTGAAAAAAAAAAAAAAAAAAAAAAAAAAAAAAAAGCTCAAAAGAGGGCCAAAGTGAGGAAAAATAAAAGTGAAGATCTTGTGATCAAAACAAATATACTCAAGATCATATTTGATTTAAGTGTGAGAACCAGTATTGAATTTGGAAATGTTTTAGTGAGGATAATTGTAGAAATTTATATATGCATGTTATACAATTCTTCTTTATGTGGATTTCTTGATTGACATCAATACTTTTATTCAATTTCAACGTATCAGTATTATTATGTAAATTGTATGTTGTTATCTAAATGTATAAATTGAAATCTATATTGCACAATAGTCAAATCGAAATTACTGTTTTTCCTTTTCTTTTATTGGAAGTAAATTGTGTGATATCAATAGTTGAGGAAAATTAGAGTATTCAGTAGGTTAATTAGAAATGAAATACATCAATTATCTGGAGGGTATTAATTAGTATAATAAATGGAGATATAATTGTACTAAGTTAGAAAGTTGGGAAATATTAATTTGGTAGGTGTAAATATTATTGTACTGTAGGGTGGTAATAACAATCGGTGAAGGTATGGCTTTTTTATTAAAACTAAAAAAGGTGGACCTTCAGGTGATAGCCGAAGAATTGGGTGTTGAATTCGCGGAAGGTGATACCAGAATTCAGCTTAGGAAAAAGATAATGGACAGTGATGGGTATGACGAGGGGGTTATTAAGGAATTATCTACCGCTATTGTTGCAGAAAGATTAGAACAGGAACAGTTAGAATTCGAAAAGTAAGAAAAACAGGAAAGTTTAGAAAGAGAAAAATTAAGGATGGAACACGAATTAGAAATGGAGAGGTTAAGGGTTCAAGGATCGACAAATAACTATAATGGGTCTGGGGAATCTAATAATGAAAGTAACATAAAAAATTGATCAAAAGTGTTAAAACTCCATCCATCAAAGTACTAGAAGGGACTGAGGGATGGATTTTATTTTTCAACAGTTTAGAAAGGGCATTCAAAACTAAAAATGTACTGGAAAACCAGCAGGCCGAAATTCTACTAAATATGTTAGGAGATAAGGCGGATATTTTGTTAATTTATACCACTACGGAACAAATGGAGAATTATGAGGAGTTAAAGGAGTTAGTCCTAAGGGAACATGAGCCGACACCGAAGGCGTGATTGGAAAATTTTAAGAAAGCTAGGAGAAAACAGAACGAAACTCATGTATTATTTGTATCGCGTTTAATAGCGACATGGGAAAATTATTGTAAGATTAGAGGTGCTGATTCTTTTGAAAAGGTCAACCAGTTAATAGTTACTGATAAGTTAGTAAGTACGTTGGATGAGGATACTGCATCATATATTGGGTTAACTCACCAGGGTAAATGGTTAGAAGCTTCTAAAATTGCTAAAGAATATGACAATTATTTTGACGCTAAACACAAGTCTTACGCAGTGACGTATAAAAGTTTTAAAGGTAAAGATAGGTACGTAAACAATGAAAAAATAGACCGAGGGAGAATAGCAAAGTTAGTGGTAATTGGAGGCAAAAAGGGAGTAATGAGACTAGGATAGGAAAAAAGATTTTAAGAAACCTTGTGATGCTTCAGCTCCCAAATGCTTTAAATGTGGTTTGAGAGATCATTACCAACGTTTTTGTAATAAAGTGGGTAATGAGGGAAATAATAATGGTAATAAAGGGCGAGAACCGAAAGCGGGTGTACATAAGATTGTTCTAAAAGGAGACAAAGAGTTACCTAATGGAACTATTGTGACGAGAATATCGGCAAAGGCCGAACAGAGAACTGATGTTATTGGTGAGAAATTAAATAAATTTGAGAAAATTGAAGTTAGTGTAAATGGGCAAAAAGCAAAAGGATTGGTTGATTCTGGAGGTGAAATTAGTGTTATTCATAAAGATTTGGTATCGGAAGAGAAATTGAAAGGAGCGGGTAGTATTTATTTACAAGGGTTATTTGGTGAAGCAGTTAAATCACCGTTGGTTAAATTACCGTTAGCTATTCCGCAATTCGGACAAACTAATATAATTCATCAGGAAGTACTTTGCGCAGTGACCGATAATATTAATGAGCAAGTAATTTTACATCCCGAGGTGATTAGTGAGTTGTCAGGTGTCAACCGCGTGGAGCCATTGCTAGAGCCCCAAGAATTAGAAAGTTCAGAAATTATTATTGATAACTCGAGTGAAAAGGAAGGTATGAGTAGCGATAGTTGTAATGTTTACGCAATAGAAGCGAGATCGCAAAATGTACAAAGTCCGAATCCAGAAAAAACGGAATTGGAGAAAAATAATAAACTTATTGTTAGCAATTCAGATATATGTAAGAAATCCCAATTGGAATGTAAAGAGTTAGAGAAAGCTTGGGAATTAGCTAAAACGGAAAAAGGGGATTATTATATTGTAAATGGTTTATTGTATCATAAAAAGAAATTGGTAGGCGAAACTATAGCGCAATTAGTAGTACCCAAAGTAAGAAGGGAAGAAATTCTAAAGTTAGCCCATACTTCGGTATTTGGAGGGCATCATGCAGCCAAGAAAACGTTACAGAGAATCAGGTATTCATTTTATTGGGAGGGGATGGCGAAAGAAACTAAACAATTTTGTGAGTCATGTTTAGAGTGCCAATTGACTAGAGGGGTTAAAGTGAATGATAGAGTTCTTTATTTACCCAGTATCGCGGCCAGAACTTCCATTTCAGGTAGTTAATGTTGATTTAATTGGGCCTAAAAGTTCACAAAAGTTCACAAGGTCATCAGTATATACTAACTTTAATTAATCAGCATACCAGATGGGTGGAAGCAATCCCCCTAAAAAGTTTAACTGCTGAAACCACGTGTGATGCGTTACTTCAAATATTTATGAGGACGGGAATTCCAAATATAATCGCCTGCGATAATGCAACCAATATTACTGCCGACTTAACGAAAGAATTTCAGAAAAGGTTAGGCGCTAGTCCACGATTTTTGACCCCACAGTATCCACAGTCTAACGGTCTTGTGGAACGATTTAATCAGACTCTTAAACGTATGTTACATCACACTATTAGGGAAGAAGGAAAAAGATGGCTTGAACAAATACCATTTATATTATGGGCGTATAGGGAAGTCCCAAATTGTACGACGGGAATCGCACCTTTCCAGTTACTATATGGTAGAGCGCCGGAGGGTCCTTTATCGATTCTCAAATCATCCTGGGCTGGAGAAAATAAGGGGGCGCAGTTAGATACTACGCCGATTCAGGAGTATTTGAATAAACTTAGGGGACGTTTAGAAAGAGCCGCAAATGAGGCAAAATTATCGTCTGAGGTGCAACAAAATAGAATGGCGTATCATTATAATTTAAGGTCAAAAGAAAAAAAGTTTGAAGTAGGCGATAAAGTAATACTTTTAATCCCCGATTCAACTAATAAATTATATTTTAGGTGGCAAGGGCCGGCAACTATCGTCGAAAAACGAAACCAGCATTCGTTTATAGTTGAGTTAGTCGATGGGAGTAGGAAGCACGTGCACCAAAATAAAATACGAGAATTTATTGCTAAATGTAATATAGTTAATATTGTTTTCGAAGGTGATGTGGAATTTGGAGAAGTTGGGGAAATTCCTATTTTGAACCGGGACGAAGAGATAGAACGAGATATCGAGAGGTTCGAAATAAAAGGGTTATCTAATAGTCAAGTCAAAGATATAAAATACATTTTGAGGGAGAATAAAGAGGTGTTTATGGGTCCTGTACGACCAGCTGAAGTAGGGGAGCATCGTATTGATCTGAAACCGGGGGTAGCAAGGAAAAAGCCAAAGTTGTATAGCGTACCAGTAAATTACAAAGAGGAAGTAGATAGGCAGATTCAGGAGTTATTAGAATTAAATCTATAATCGAAGTGTCAAATGCTGAAATTAGTCATCCAATCGTTTCCGTGGCGAAGAAAGACGTAACTGTTAGACTTTCTATAGATTATAGAGCTTTTAAATCCGGTAACTCAGGCTCCAACCTTTCCGATGAAGGATTCACAAAAAATCATGTATACCGCAGGGGCGGCTAAATATTTATCTTCGATTGATTTATTGAGGGGTTATTGGCAGATTAAAATGGCTGAGGAGTGCAAACATTTGACAGCTTTTACAACGCATAACGGAACTTATCAGTGGCGTACCTGAAATCCTTTTGGATTATCAGGGGCGGCTGCCACGTTTCAGAAAGATATGAATGAGGTTCTTCAAGGTCATCAAAGGTATGCGGTAGCATATATTGATGATGTCATCATTTTCTCCGACACCTGGGAAGAGCATTGTGAGCATGATTGGTCTGTCATAGAAGAACTTAAAAATAGAAATTTTACAATTAGGCTGGATAAATGTAAATTTGGAGAGAAATTGACTAAGTTTTTAGATCATGTATTTGGGGGTGGAATGCATGCACCTGATCAGGAGAAAATAGGAGCAATAAGCGATTTAAAGAGACCAAAAACTAAAAAGGAAGTTAGATCTGTTTTGGGATTAATGGGATTTTACCGATCTTATATTCGAAATTATGCAGAAATTGCTGTACCTTTAACCAAATTAACTAAAGGGAAGGTTAACAATACTGTACCATGAAAGGGCAGAAGAAGCATTTAATACCCTTAAAGGTGAGTTATGTAAAGTGACGCGTTTGGCTACGCCTACCGTCGGCCGTGAATATCAGCTTCACGCCAATGCTTCCGACCTGGCAGTAGGATGTTGTCTTACTCAAAAAAGATGAAAAGGGTCAGTTTAAACCGATAGCTTTTGCCAGTCAGAAATTGTCAGGGGCTCAGCGTGCTTGGCCGAGTATAGAGAAAGAGGCTTGGAGTGTTCTCTTCGGGTTGCGAAAGTTTGAAAAGTGGACTTGTGGATCTCAAATTGACATCATAACGGATCATAATCCATTAAAATTTCTCACTGAAACAACCCCAGGGTCCCCCAAACTCACTAGATGGGCTCTTGCCTTGCAACGCTGGAACCCGAGAATTTCTCATAGTCCAGGAGCTCAACATTTAAATGCGGATGCAATCTCTAGGCTACATAGAAGGAGCTGGGAAGAACAACCAATTACTAGCCCATCAGCATCAATTACCAAATAGTGGACAACCTTAAAGGGGTGTCATCATGTGTTTAATTTTTTTTTCTGTGTATGTGTAATTATTTTTGAATTTTTTGTTTATAATAGTGTAGTAGCATGTGTATTGTTTATGTAATAATAATATTAGTACAAGGGTCAGTAGAGATGTCAGTAGATAATGTTCAGACACCTGGAAATACCTATGTAATAATAATGAAGAAATCTGCAAAGAGATTATTGAACTCTTCTGTGACATTACTATGTGTTTGGGGGAAAATTAGCCCCTAAAAGACATATTTTCCGCTAAGGTGGGGGGGTGTCAGGTTCTGACTAAGCATCTGCTACAAATTAGAATTTCTATTATTTCTCTATCTTAATATATTATGTATTGTACTGGCTGTGTACTGAAATTTTCAAGGTGACATTCTTTCTTCGTTAAAATGAGAATTGACAGGTGTCATGTGCAGGTGGTGAGGGCAGAAAGAGGAGATTGCCGAGAGGCGTGTTCATCCGTCAGTGATGTATGTGAATAATGAGCAAACAAGGAACATGTCACGAATCAAGAAAGCAATGTGGAATGCGTCCAATGGATAAGCTCCAAAGGGGGTTGACACTGGGGGAAAACAGTGATTTGAGAAGGTCAAGTCTTGTCTGAGTTTTAGTAGTTCGCATCTGTGGTTCGTACCTAGAAGAGTGTAGGACAGAGGTCCTAGTGCAGAGTGCGTAGGCTGAGTTCGTATCTGGAGAGTAAGGGACCCAGACGTCCTTGTGTGTAGTACTCTGGGCCGGATAGCGTAGGCCGAGTGTCCATGTGTTGGGAAATTCGAAATTGATCTCCGAAAAAGTGAATCTAACGTGCATTGAGTGTGAGGGAGAAGGTGTGATCTGAACAGTACACCGCCAACTTTTACTGTATTTAATTTAATGTTGAACCGGTTCACCTAAATCCGAGTTGTATCTGTATATAATTTTAAATAGCATATTTATTGTGTACATATATTCTAAATAAACTGTTAATTCAGTTAATTGACAGCGTCAGTGTTCATTTACACAATCCTCACAGTGGGTGACCGATATCACCTAATAATATCGGTAGTGGCAGCTATAACTACCACGGACTTTCTTCAAAGTTGTGCGGGCTGAGAGGAATGTCCGACAGAAGCCAAATCAGCTCTTTCGTTTTAAGAGTGTATATGTATATATATTATGGTGAATTTTTCAGTTAATATAACTAATATTATGATGCAAAATGAATAACAGAATAAAAATCATGTTAAAGAATATTTTCCTTGTTGTTCATATGTGCCTCACGTGTGTTCACAATTACCCCGCTAGTGGGCACGTGTGAACAAATTTTTGATTTTATAAAATTATTAAAAAGTGTACAGAGAATTAAACAGGTGGTTTAAAAAAATTTACTATATCTAATCACATACTGAGTGAGTTTTCTAACCCACATATTGAGTATTTTTTTAATAGAAAAAAGAATAAAAGTTCTGTTTAAAGAAATTAACCCAATTGTGAGGAAAAACTATATTTATGTGCATTGTTCACATGTGCCCCAGTCTCCCCTATATATATATATATATATATAAAATATGAGCCAATTCCAGGGTTTTTTCAGTCATAACTTCGGGTGTATTGAATAACCCGATTTTGTAGAAGCAGGACTATTGAAATAATTTGAACCGAGACTTTGATCTTCAAAATAAACTTCTGTTATTTTGCCATTCGACGTTACACAACGAGTCTACCAAAGGCCCTAAGAAGTCATATTTTACTTGGCTCACATTTTTGACCTGTTACAGCCAACTCAAACCTCTGAAAACCTTATCTCTTGAGAGGAGAGGCGAAGATGTCAATTTGCAAGGAACACTTAATTTAACCGGCTCAATATTCTTTAATAAGTGTGATCTTGTGACGAAAAGATATTTGATTGAAATGTAATTGTATCATCATCAGCCAATTTTTAATTTGCTGAATAATTGTTATTTATGATCTAATAAATCTTAGCTAAAAAAAGTTAATTAGGATTAATGATTTAAATGCAATCTTATTTTGACATTGTTTATAATTTATAACTTATATGTAATCATAAATTTAATGACTCTCATTATTGAGGAAAAGTAAATTAAAATTTGTATCCTAAATATAATTATTGTTTATTTATGATCAAATAAATGTCAGCTAAAGATATGGTAATTAGAATTAAAGATTTAAATGTTGCTTTATTTTGACATCGATTATAATTTTTAACTTAAATGTAATCGTGATGTAATAAACTGTCAAATTTCAGGAAAAGTAATTACAATTTACAGCTTAAATATAATTATTTAATTTGTTTTTATTATTTTAATCTAATAACTGTTCTATTAAAAAAAATTAAGTACCCTTTATTGCTTCATATAATCATTTAATATAAATTTGTCACTATTGAAAAAAGATAATTGGAATTTATTGCTTTGAGTATAATGATCTAATAATAAACGAGCCAATCAATTTCTATATTATATTAAATTGGTTTTACGAACATATATATTACTTTTTAATTAAAAATGATCGTTTTATTTCAAATATGACGACATTTTCCCCAGTACGCTGTGAAAATGACGATATATAAATGCAAATGCATATAATCTGCTGAACATGGCGCGATTTTTATATATATAAAAAAAATCCTATATTATATATTCAAGTTTAATATTAAAATATTGTTACTATTTTTCAGTTTCTTTTAAAAATATGGCAAAAGGAAAGGAGAAATTACTTATCGTCGTGAAATACATCAATTAATAATATAGATATAATTAACTGATGCATTATTATTTCCATTATATAATTATGAATGGAAAATTTTCTGTAAGCTATGCAACGTTATGTAAAAGTAGTAAAACCTCTAACTTAAAAAAAAATGGACGTTTTATTTCAAATATGACTACATTTTTCCCCAAATGAAGCTTTGACAATCATGATTTAGTAATGGAAATGCGCACAATTTGCTGAATATGATGGCGCCATTTTCACAATTAAAAATCATTCGCACCCTTGCTTCAAAAGTTACATACCTAAAAATTTGGGTTTTTTGAGTTATGACTGCAATCTTCTTGGTGTTTATATGCCTTTAACAATCCCCTAAATTACCAGATTGTGAAATGAAAATTCAGTCACTAGGTTGTTGTGTTTTCAAGATATATAAATTGCAAACACATGCACAAGGGGAAAACAGAGTTTATTGAATTACATCACTTTTGAAGCAAGGATGAGCTAATATTCAGTGTTCAAACTTAATATCAAAATGTAATAGTATAATCTTCCTCATTTTCTTTTAAAAATATACGGTATAGGAAAGGTGAAATCATCGCAAAATATATCAATTAATAAAAATAAAAATAAATAAATGTTTCAAATAATGTTTAACCTTCCTACCCTGAATGGGTCTAATCGACCCATAACTGTAATTTGTTTTATGCGATTCAAACCAGAACTTTTCTCATAAAGAAAGTTAAATAACAGATTCAGAAAAATAAGTCAATTAAATATATTAAAATATTTTAAATAACAATTCTGGTGTGAAATGTTTTTATCAAGCTTGAGTAAAATTAGAACAGGGTAGGAAGGTTAAAGTCAAAATTAGATTTTTCTTTAAAAATAAGAAGTTTTTTGTTAACCATGACGCAATTTCAGCAACGAAAGCCGTAAAATATCTCAATTTTTGAATAAAAATGGACGTTTTACCCCAATTATGACGGCATTTTCACCAGCAGAAGATTTTAAGGGTATGATTTATGAATACAGGTGTAAGTAATCTACTGAATATGCTATTTTATAAAAACCATGCATTGAATGTTCAAACTTAACACTAGAACCGCGGAGGCAGATCATTTTGACCCGTATCATATGGAGAGACGTCGATTCAAACCAGAAAACTCATAATAAAATAAGCTAAATATATGCTGAGCAAAAGAATTTTCAATAAATAACCTAAACAGTTTTAAATGAAAATTCCGGTGAGAAATATTTTTATAAATCTTTTATAAATTTTCCCGCGGTTCTAAGTGTTAGCAGAGGCGTGCGAAGAAAAAACTGCACCCGGGGCAAAGTTTCAATTTGGCGCCCCCCCACACCCAACTTTTTCTTGTAACGGGCCAAAAATGACGTTGATAGTATAAATTTGGCGCCACCTAAATTTCTGCGCCCGGGGCAACCGCCCCCCCCTTTCGAACTGCTCTGAAACTTATTATCAAACTATTGTTATTCTTTCTAAGTTTCTTTTAAAAAATCGGCAATAGGAAAGAAAAAATCGCTTATCGTCGCGAAATGCATCAATAAATTATATTAGAATTAAATAAAAGTTTCAAATAATGTTAAAATTCAAAATTAGATTTAAAAAAAAAGTCTCTTGTTAACCATGGACGCAATTTCAACAGCGAAAACCATCTGAATCTTTGATTAAAAATAGACGTTTTACTCCAATTATGACAATATTTCCCCAAGCGGAAAATTTGAAGGTCATGATTAATGAATGCCCCAAATGCAAGTAATCTTGTGAATGTAGCGCGATTTTCACATATAAAAAACATATATTAAGTTTTGAAAACTTGATAAAAAATAGTGCTTCTTTTTCTCAATTTCTTTTTAAAATTCGGCAATAGAAAAGAAGAAATAGCTTATCGACGCGAAATTCGTCATCATATTAGAAAATAAAAAATATTAAAAATCAAAATTAGATAAAAACAAATGTTTTTTCTAGAATTCCAAGCCTTAGTTTTTTCTTAACCATGACGCAATTTCGATAGTGAAAACTTTCTTTTCTGTTAACTCCCATGTATCATTAAAAAATGCTTCAACTCGTGAAAATTCACATTTCGTTTTAATCCATTGCGGCGCGGTGGTATATCTATGAAACCACTTAATTTTAATTCCCAAACGCAACATTTGTACCGGAATTTAGGTAAAAAAAATTCGGTTTATTGAATGTGTGAATTATAGCTTTTTCTAATTTATAAATAAAGTTGTTTTCAAATTCCGGTGTCAGTCATTAATTTCAATACTTAAGCAATGAATTTGCTCTGTGCCGCAAAGGGTTAAATAAGATATAATTCTCCCTCAAATACTATTTTTACGTAAAATTTTATGAATTTTAAATTTCTGTTTCATTTACAATGTTGTCATGTATATATATATATATATCTATATCTATATATATATATATATATATATATATATATATATATACATATATATATATATTGCAATTGGACATACATTGATACATACATATACATACATAAATACTATTCGAGTTTTTTTTTTTTAGGTCGCTTTCATTTACAAAAAGTAAAAAGCTACCTATTGCAGCCGTCCGGAGGAAAGCACTGCCGGAAAATTTTCGTATATTTTCACCGATCACGACTCCCAGACCCTAAAACCACCCTCCGTTCAAATACTGACACACACACACACACACACACACACACACACACACATATATATATATATATATATATATATATATATACTAATTGTGAATTTCCGATAAAAAATTTGCAAATATCTAGAACATTCAGATACCCGATTCCTTTAGGACGCAAAATCTTTAATTATAATTCCTTTTCCAAAAATACCGCTGCCACTAGTACCTTTCCTTGTAACTGCAAAGATCCTACTATGCAACCATATATCAATAAGGATCATGGTCATATAATTACTGGTAACCTGAATATTGTCAATGATTATACACTAAGAAAATTAATGTATTATGGCACTAAATTTCGACTTCCATCCACACGTAATATAAAATCAATAATAAAACAATTTAATTATGATATAGACTTATTTATTTATAAAATTTCTATTACTTATTATAAACCTATCGCTTATTTTCAGCAGTAAAAATTATTGGTTATAGATAAGTTAACTCAAGCACATAATAAAAATGTATCAGAGCTAATTAAAGTGAACACTCGTCACATTTTCCAACAAATTAATAAATTGCAACAGAATTTTGTAATTACTTATATAGATAAATCCCCAAATAACTATGCTATTATTTGTAAATCTTATTATCACAATCTTTTAACATTATCTGTATCCTCTAATAATTCTTTCGATAAAACTAATGATGATACCATTGTAAATAATCGTAGAATTAAAGTTTTTATAAACTCTTAAATTTTACACCTACTAACTTTAATTATCCCTATTTAGTGCTAATTCCTAAGTTTCATAAGAATCTCATCAAATTTAGAACTGGTACAATAGGTTGTAATATACTTATAACAATTATGCCAACAATATTTTATTAGATATTTTAAATCAGATATATAAACTTACTATAGCGAAAGATAATACACATTGTATCAAAAACAGTTATCAACTGGTAAGCATAATTAAAGAACTTAAAAGTATTAAAGACATAAGAACTTATGATTTTAAAGATCTTTTCAATAATATCAATCTCGTTGACCTTCATAAAATCATTAATAAACTATTCATACAATTTAAAAGTCAGTTAACTCTTCCTAATTATATGGATGAGGCTTATTTTCGCACATTAACTAATTTCATTATAAACAATAACTTTATTTTACAAGATAATACTATATATATATACAAAAAGTAGGCATTCCTCAAGGGGCTCTTCGTCAAGTATTTTGTCCGATTTATTCTTATATTACTATGAACGCAGTTATTGTAATGAACATCTTTTTATGTTTCGATACATTGATGACATCATTTTAATTGACACCACTAATAGTGTTAGTACTTCCTTTCCTATAATTTATCCCACTAATCTGGAACTTACGGAAAACCTTTTATCAAACAATAGTATAAACTTTTTGGATTTAAAAATTACATTAGTGGTGAAAAAATTAATAACTGATCTATATGATAAACGTAAAGATTTTAAATTTAAAGTTAATACTTTTACTCATTTTAAATAATGCCTCCATATTTCTGTTTATCGAAATATACTCCTTAATCACTTGTTCAGAATCAAAAATTTATGTTCCCCTAATCTTATAAACAAAAACATTAAAAATTAATATATTATGCGATAAATCATGGATTTCCTAAGAAATTCATTTACTCTTTAATACACAATTAATTCTTTTATTGCTTATCATTTGTAGTAGGATGTTTATTGTGAGTTACTTTTAACATATTGCGCATAAAAAAATATATCAATAAGAATATAAAAAATATAAAAAAATTACACAAAAAATAAAAAACTATAAAATGTGTTAAAAAATTAATTAATAGGTCGGATGGGTGGGTAGATGTTAGATTAAGGAGGTAGGGCGGTGCTGCTGGAAAATATATGCGCTTATGTTACTATTTATATTAAAAAAAGGGGGAGAGGTGTTGGCGGTAGGAAAATGGTGCAGTACAACAATAATGTAGTGTTAATTTATTATATATGGTAATGTATTGTTATAGCATTCCTTGTTTATTCCTCTGAATTTAATATGTAATGTAATTTGAGACTGATCAATGGTTGATCATTTAATATAATATTTTAATACTTTTAAAACATTTTAAATTCTTATTTTAGTTATAAAAATAAGCTATACTTTGATGGTATATTTTATAATAATATAATAAATTATTAATTTACCGATTTTTGCTTTAAATAAGGGTTGGCACGGTTTATGTCAGTTGGTTTTATCTATGGTTTAAACCATACGTATATTTTTATAACATCTTCTGGTTATTTTTTTCTCTCGAAAATTACTAAAGTTATTTCTTATTTTTATTTATTTTATTTATTTATTTTTTTTTTCTGTACAATTTCAAACTTCTAATTTTATAGAGGGGGCCTTGGTCAATTTTATATGTATAGGAAAAAATGTTCACATAAAAATGATTTTTTTTTTTAAATTATAATATCTACTTAATCATCTGTTTTTAGGTTGTTTACAAATACAATAAAAATAGATTACAATAGATTATATGTATATTATTATTACATCCTCTGGTTTTTTTTAATCTTTCGAAAATTACTAAAGTTATTTCTTATTTTTATTTTATTTTTATATTTTTTTTCTCTCTAATTTCAGCCTTCTAATTTTATACAGTGGGATTTGGTCTATTTTTTATGTAAAATATTGGTCTATTTTTTATGTCTATTTTAAATGAAAAATGATTTTTTTTCTATTATCAACTTAATCCACTGTAGTTTGGTTGCTTACAAATAGATATTCGGTTTGTCCCCAAAAAACCCTAGTTTAAACCAATAATAAAAAACCGTTTTTTTTTTTTTTTTTTTTTAAAAAAAAAAGACATGTTTTTTCCAACCCTGTATTAAATATAAATATCGTAATTTGTAAAATTTAGTTTTCATAGTTAATTAAATTTTTTGCATTATTTTATTGTGTTTAGCAATTATAGATGGCGACACTAACGCTTTAGTAGTTAATCTGCATTTATCTCACATGTACAAAAATTATCGACATCAATCGATTCAATTAATTCTATAATTATAATTTAAAACTTGTAATTAGTATTAAATAGGTTAACTTTTTTTATTAAGTTAAAAAAAATTTTGTCTACTTATGTTTTGTAAGTAATTATTTTTGAAAATAGTTATTTAAATATCTATTATTAATAAAAACTATTTGTTTTATACTTTAACTTCGATATTAACTGTCTAATGTGACTGAATGCAAAATTGTATTGCTATCACATGGTCGAAATTGATATTTGTAAGTTACCCTAATTTCCTGCCTATAATCCGCGGATCAAACAATTCTTTTTCGACCCAGAAATTTTATTTCGTAAATGAAGGCAAATATTTACGGCGATCTAAAAAGTTATATTTTATTTAATAAAATTTCTGGGTCGAAAACTGATTGTTTGATCTGCGGATTATACGCAGGAAATTAGGGTAATCTATTATATAATTAAATTAATCTAATTAATTCCATTTGACATGATTTTTCAATTGAATTTAATTAATGATAATTCAATTATATTATTATTTTCTTTTTCCTGTTCTCAATGGAAATTATGGTTGCAATTGATAATTGTAAGTTTATTTTTTATCAATATTCAATTACAGTTTAATTATTTTTCTAATATTTTTTCTTTGAAATAATTTTTCCAATGCAATTAATATATTGATAATTCTATTATGGTCTTATTATTTTTCTAATATTTTTCTTTGAATTGAGTTCTCATTTGCGATTAATCGGGCAATATGGAAATCATTTTTAGGTCTATCCTGATTTCCATTCAGAAATTAATCGCAATTAATATGGATATTTAGCATTGCCCTTGATAACGAGCTAAATACCCCATTTCCAATTTTATTCCAAATTCTGACAACTCTTCTGTTTGATATAATTTGGCATTAATAGGTTTTTACAGTAATTGATGTTGATTTGCAGTATTATTAGGGATGAGAATCTTCCGCGTTTTCCGCGGTTTTTTCCACCAGTATAATCTTAGAGAAAATGTTGTTTTACTCAAACGAAAAATGCTGCGATTTAACAGAACAATATTTTCTCTAATATTATACTGGTATGTAAAAACGCGGAACACTCTCATCCCAATATTATCTAAAGGTTATATGGGTGATTCTCAAAATAGGGGACGATTTCAAAAATGAAATCTTAAAAAAATTACTGTTAGCAAAATTTCTGAAAAAAATAGGTGTTGTTAATATAGTACTAGGGTATACTTTCCATGTAGTCAGCAGAGCTAAATATTTAAAAATTAACTTAAAAAAATAATTAGTATTTTTTGAGCCATGCTAATGACAAAACGAATTGTATGGAATAAATATATTATGAAATTTTTATTTTCTTCCTGTTTAAATATTTTTTTTCTATATTTATTAGCCTTCTTTTTCAGCAAATGGTTTCCATTTTTACATATATACATATAAGGAGAATAAAAACATTACCAAAGAGCAAACTTTGTTACATGAGCAACATTCTGACACTAACAATGTAAGAAGCTGTCTTAGTGATTTTCCTACAGATTTAATGCATATTTTAGGGATAATAAATGTAATACCTAAATTTATACGTAAAATTAAACTTTATAAAGGATACAATATAAGCACTGGTTACATTTATGTACATAGGAGTCTTTAGCATGGACAGAAAAACCATGCTAATGACACTGATATCTGCCCATGCTAATGACAAATTTTAATTTAAATAAGATTATGAGCCATAATATAATCATAATGCAATAGTCCTTTCTGGAGCTTTTTAAAACACAAAAGTTCTATGCAAATAAATAAAATAAAAATTTTAACTATACAATAAACATGAAAATTATTATCCATTCTAATGACATACAATTGATGTAACCCCCTAATATTCAACTTCTATTCTTAAAATACAATATATGCTTCTATTTTCTGGCTGGTTTAAAATAACTACTTGTTGCCATGGAGAAACTTTATATTTTCAAACTATTGTCATATGTGAAAATGAAATTTTGATAAATAACCAGCTGTTTTAGTATGACCTTGTTTTGAAAATCGAATATGGAGGACAAACTTTAATTCTTTTTTTATGTACTATAATTTTATTTTCAAAAAGAAATTTATTGGATAAATCCTCTCCTTGATTAATATAAAGAAAGAATAACATTTGTTTATTTTATAAACATCATATTAACTCTTGAAAAATGCTAGTATACACAAGGCACAGCTGCTGTGGACATCCATGCTAATGACATTTTGAATCTTTATTCTGTACTTTTAAGGTGTTTTTAACTAAAAAGTGAGTAATTCTTGAGTGCAAATAATGAATAATATTAAGAAAAACATATCTAAATATAAAAACATGACAGAAAACCTCTCAATTTTTTTTGTATGCCGAAAGACATAAATTGTCCCCTATTTTGAGAATCACCCATATATATATATATATATATATATATATATATATATAACCATTAGATAATACTACAAATCAACATCAATTACTGTAAAAATTTGTTAATGCCAAACCATATCACACAGAGAAGCTGTCAGAATTAGAAATAAAATTGAAAATGTGGTGTTTAGCTCGTTATCAAGGGCAATACTAAATAGCCACATTAATTGCGATTAATTTCTGAATGGAAATCAGGATAGACCTAAAAATAATTTCCACATTGCCCGATTAATCGCAAATGAGAACTCATTACAAAGAAAAATATCAAGAAAAATAACAAGAACACAATAGAAACATCAACATAGTAATTGCAATAGAAAAACCATTTTAAAGAAAAAATATTAGAAAAACAATTAAACTGTATTTAAATTTTTATAAAGATAACTTACAATTATCAATCGCAACCATAATTTCCATTGAGGACAAGAAATAGAAAATAATAATATAATTGAAGTAACATTGATTAAATTAAATAGAAGAATCATATCAAATGGAAATAATTAGACAAATTAAATTATATAATAGGTTAGCTAACAAATATCAATTTCGACCATGTGATAGCAATACTATATATATATATATATATATAACAATTAATTGTATTACAACATATGAGCCATCGAATTTAATAACTTATAGTACATTAAAAATGGGGGGGGGGGGTAAATAAATAATTAAAATGAATACAAATGGAATTTGTAGAACCAAAGCAGAATCTTCAATCCCCAAATACTTTGGGACTACAAATGAAGTGTGTGGTTTCATTTTCGTATTTGCCATGAAAAAGCAAAAAAATACGATTTTGGAGTTACCAACACACATAAAATCAAAATTAAATGAAGAAAAAAACATCAAAACAAGGCATATCAAAATTACTAAATTGGATAGCAAAATGAAAAGGGAAAAATAGAAATAATTATCGTCAACATGATAATAATAAATAAATAAATAAATTAAAAGCGGAGTAATGCGACAGCAGAAAAAGAACCCATACACCAATGCTTACCCTATTACGATTTAAAACAAAATCATTTAATCTGGCTATGCTAGCTAAACTCAATATCTTAATATAAGATGATTTAAGATTTAAAATAGATAATTAATATATTTACCCTATACATTTAGAAATAGTATTATAGGTCTCAAATTTATTAAAAAATAGGTACAATTTAATCATGTAAATTAATTAAATTATATTAATAGAATTAATTGATGTAACTATGCAATTATCCATACATTAGTGTCAGTTAAACATCCATTATAATATGTTTTTCAATTTAACAAATGCATTTCCCACTCTCATTTTTTTAATATTAATTAACCACTGCGTATTATCCAGACAACACCGCCCTCCGCTTTACTCTAACATCTATCCACCCAGCAATCCTATTATATACATTATTTATTTATTTATTTATATTTTTTACAAATTTAATTAATTATTATTATTTTTATGTTTTAATAATTTTTTGTACATTTTTTGTACATTTTTTACGCAATGTGTTAATTATTTTTCAGATCATGTAATAACTAATTGTACATTAAAGATTATATATATATATTAAATAGAAAATTACCACATTGAAATATGGGAAGGAAATTAAATAAGTAAAATGAATACAAATGGAATTTCCAGAACCAAAGCAAAATTGCGAAGTCCCAAATACTTTGCAACTACAAGTGAAGTGTGTGGTTTCATCTTCGTATTAGCCATTAAAAAGCAAAATAATACGAATTTGGGGCTACCAACACACATAAAACCAAAATTAAATGAAGGAAAAAAAAACAAAAAGAAAAACACAACATATATATCTGATTTTGTCATGCTGTAACTATCGTATTTATCAACCGATTTGAATGAAACTTGGTGTGTACATAATACATACTAATGTCTCGAGAGAGTTAGTTGACAAGCATCATCCACCATCTTACTTCAAAATGGCGGCCATTTATTTTTTTAATTAAAATTTAAAATTAAGAGCAAAAAAAGTTAGAAATTGAAAAATATTTCTCTTCTATGTGTTTGATTTTCATACAAAGATTCCAGAGCATTTTTTGTTTTGTCTATATCTTAAAAAATGGCTGAGTTATAGTACTTTGAATTTCTAGTGTGGCTAACATTTTGAAACGGTCTGATTTTTGTCACGTGATAATATGCGTATTTATGAACCAATCTGCATGCAACTTGGTGTATACATAGTATATACCGATGTCTGAATCGAGTTCATTGGCCAGTTTTATCCGCCACCTTGTTTCAAAATGCAGGGCTCCCAAATGGTCCGCGAACTGAACATCAGTATTTTTTAACAAAAAATTTCATAATACGTTTGAGCTAGAATCAACTTCCAAACATGGTTTCTTGACAATTTGTAAGAAAAATCTAAAAAGAAAATTTCTCTAAAAAAATTCTGATGTTCAGTTCGCGGACCATTTGGGAGCCCTGAAAATGTCGACCACTTAAAATTAATAAATAAATAAATAAAATTAAGTAGAAAAAATTAGAAATTGAAAAATATTTTTCTTCTTTGTATTTTACTTTGATACAAAGATTTCCGAGCTTTTTTTGTTTTGTATATATCTTTAAAAATGGCTGAGTTATAGAACTTTGAATGTCTAGTGTGGTTAACATTCCGAGTTTTGTCACATGATAACACGCATATTTATGACCCAATTCATATGTAACTTGATGTGTATATAGTATATACGAATGTCTGAACCGAGTTCGTTGGCCAGTTTCATCCGCCATCTTGTTTCCAAATGGCGGCCATTTAAAGAATTTTTTATTTAAAATTTCAGATTAGGAACACAAAAATTAGAAGTCAAAAGAGATTATTCTTTTATGTGTTTTAGCTTGATACTAAGATTCCAGAGCATTTTTTTGTTTCGTCTATACCTTAAAAAATGGCTGAGTTATAGCACTTTGAATTTCTAGTATGGCTGACATTTTGAAATGGTCTGAATTTTGTCACGTGATAACGCGCGTATTGATGAGCCTATTCATATGTAACTTGGTGTGTATATAGATATATTGATGTCTGAACCGAGTCCATTGGCCAGTTTCATCCGCCATATTATTTCAATATGGCGGTCATTTAAATGTTTTTTTAACTTTTAAATTTAAAATTAGGTACACAAAAATTAGAAGTCAAAAAAGATTTTTTCTTTAATGTGCTTTAGTTTGATACAAAGATTCCTGAGTATTTTTTATTTCGTCTGCATCTTAAAAAATGGCTGAGTTATAGCACTTTGAATTTGTAGTATGGCTGACATTTTGGAATAGTCTGATATTTGTCACGTGATAACATTGGTATTAATGAACCGGTTTGGTAGTAACTTGGTGTGTATATAGTACATAGAGATGTCTCAACAGAGTTCGTTGGCTAACTTCATCCACCCCGTTGTTTCAAAATAGAGGTCATTTGAATTTTTTTTTAATTTTAAATTTATAAAAAAGATTTAAAAAAAATAGAAATTGAAAAAGTTTTTTTTTTTTTTTTTACTTTGATATGAAGAATTCGGTACATTTTTGTTTTTCTTTATCTTAAAAAATGGCTTATATATAACAGCTCTAATTTCTAAACTGGGTGACATTTTGAAAAAATTATTTGCCTGCGACTGCATTCTTATATATCAACCGATTTCGATGTGAGTGAGCCTGTGCACAGGACTTACTAAGATCTCGATCAAGCTCTTTGGTTTATTTCACCCATCATGTTGTTTTAAAATTGCAGGAACTTCATTATATCGCCAAATTTGGCGATAAAGTATGATATGCTTTAAATAAAACCAGCTTGTATAACATTGATTAATTTCTCGAAATTCCCAATCATATTCAGTATTGACAAAACAAGTAGTGAATACTTTATTATCGTGTTCCACTAATTTGATCTTTGTATAGCGGAATAATATAAATTGATTTTTTCTTTTTTTCTAAAGTAAAGAATATGAAAGCTACCTCTTCCTCTCGGTACTGCCGGAAAGACTTTTTTAAATATGGCAACTGTAAATAAACATTGGCTATTGTTATTTGATATATATTAATTAGTTTTCTATACATAAATAATGCATTTTTAATTAACAATTTCGAAAAAAAAAAGGAACAGCTGGACACAACACATCACAATCTAGTTCATCTAATACCTCTAAGAAAAGATTAAATTGCTATGCAGGGTGATTCATAAATATCAAAACAATAGGCTATTTTTTTAAATATTGCCCCTAGATCCATACTTCCAACTGCAAAATTTTATGAAAAAAGATTCAAAATATTATGAAATAACTTGCAACTTCATGGGATGGGGGTGTCTGTTTGGAAAAATACGAAAATTAATTTTTTATACGGCCCCCATAGGGAAAAATTCCCACTTAGGAAATTATTCTTTATCCATTCCTAAATTGAACGAAAAAAAATTATCTCCATATCTCAAAACCTCAAAGAGATATTGAAATCCAAAATTCTCCAAAATTCGTGATTTACACCACTTAACCATACCTGTAAACGAAGAGTTTTTGACTGATTTTGAAAAGAAGTGAGGGATCGTTTACAAATTGTCTGTTATTAAAAGTATGTTAAAGACAGTACATCTTCGGATATAAAAAAGTAGCTTATTGATTTAAAGCTAAACTTGTTTTCAGAATATGTTGGTAGTTTGCACTGGAGGTCTGCATGGGTCGAAATATCTAAGTCCGGTCCCAAACCGACCCACAGGGAAAAAGTTCGGTCCAGCCTGGAAAGATGCTACCAAAAATACTTATTATAGCTTTTCGTTTTTGATATTTATACTTTTTATTATTGAATGAGCGCCAAAGACTGTGATATATTTATTTTATCAATGAATCTGTATTCATATGTAATTGTTTCCCTTATATTTTAATATCATTAATCCATATTCCATGCGTTGGTGACTTTGAAAATTTTTATAAAGTAAAACCTTTTAAAATGGTATCACATAAGAAAGAAAACATACGTTATAGACAAATACCCTACTTAGGAGGTGTACATTGAGTTTATTTTTTTCTCAGGAATTATTATCATTTCTCTATAAATTAAAAGTAATAGTGATAATATTTTTTTCGTATACAGGGTTCGCACAGTTTTACCACTAAATTAAAACAAAATTTCAAAGTGTTTCACTGCAGCAAAATATCGTAAAATCTGTGAATGAAGATGGGGGTTACGAATGTTTCGGTTTAAAAATTAAAAGTAAATTTTCTTATTTTTAATAGTGTGTCAGAGCCCTTGGAAATTCCAAGAAGTGTGCGAACCTTGCGTATAGTTTTTTTCAGTATATGCCGCGAAAGTGTAAAGGATATGGTAAATCCAAAATCGTCATCGGTTTTGGCAATGGTAATAACTTTATGGTAATTCTTAACAGTACGGCAATTCTTTATTGAGTATAAAAGAATGCATGAAGGATCATCTTTTTATGAAAACATCTCTTATTATTATACAACCAATTTATTTTTCCTTAAAACGCATTTCTACCTTTATTACTTAAGTCAAATTGTATGACAAACAAAGAGTGATCTAAAACTTAAATCGAAAATGTGTCGGAAAATAGTTCTTTTAGATTTGAAAGAAGCATTAAAAATAGTGAATTTGTAAATACTTTAAAATTATTTAAATCATGAAATATGAGACATCAAATAAAATTAAATAAACATTAAATATAACTTGATATTTGATATGTATAAGATGTTTGTTTTTTAGTGCAAAAAATAATGAGAGGTCAAAGTGGTACTAACCACCTTCCTGATTTAGGCATTCACGATATCTTACTCCAAGTTGAACCCAGGTTTTTTTTATTAACTGTATTGTATAGTTATCTTAACGAATTTTCCAAGACTGTTTTTCTTTTGTGAGAAATCTTTTGATAGTGCTAGAAGTGCACTGTGATTTGGTCAGCGACACGGTATATACAATCAGTTGCATTTTTATTAATTGAAAAGCTAAGTCAGTATTGTTTTGGAAACGTTATTTCGAATTGGACTCGGGACCCCCAATAAGAACTTCGTTTGGCGAAGGAGGAGGGGGAGGGGCAGGGCTGCCTTGTTTGCGCGATGATTGTGGCGAACTTGCTTGTATTTATGCTGCATAATGCATAGGCATCAGTATTATACAGTCAGGGCCGTGCTTAGGGGGTGTCGAGCCGGACATTTACCCAGGGCCGCCAAAATTTGGGGGACGCAAAAAAATTTATGTTTTTTACATTTGTTTAGGATTTATACTTTCGTTTATATTACGCCTTGTCATTAGGCATTCATATCTTTCGCAGATAATTTGAGGTAATAAAAGAAAACCAACCGTAACCTGCCGAATTCAGTTCTTATCAGCATATGTTACACTTATACATATGAACTAGAGAGAAATACTTTCTACTCTAAAGAACTTGGAATTACCGAATAGAAATCTTTATTGGTGCTCCTGATAGAGAATATTCCGATAATATCGTATTTTATAAATGAAAAAAATTCGACTCAATAACCGTAAAATTTTGCCAAAAATTTTGAAAATTTTCTCAGTTTAATTACCAATTTTATGTCTGAATCTTGAATATGGGGTGTGGGAGACCAACGAGACAAGACCAAGTGAGCAATGCAACCTTTCAGACAAAAAGGCCGCAGCCAGAAGGGGAAAGGTTAAATTTGTCCGTAATTTTCCGAAAATTTAAAACATTCGTCATCAGTTTGAAGTTTGGACTTTGAAAAAATGTATCGCGATTTTCGACAAATGGTTGTCGAAAAATATCAAATTCGTCAATCATTCGCAGAAAAAAAAAAATCTGATTTGGTTAAATGGAATATGCAAGTAGTCAGATTTTGTTAAAAGACCGTAGATAAAATCAGAATTTTGTCAAAGGGCCGTAAAAAAACAAGAATCTCGTCAAAGGATCGCGGAAAAAAGTCAAATTTCGTCAATTAGAGAAAAAGCACATTTCTTTAAATGAACGTGATTTTCATCTAATGACTGCTGAAAAACGCAAAATTTGATAAACGATCGTGACAAAAAAGATAATTTTATCAAAAAGTCGAGGGGAAAATGCTAATTTCGACAAAGGATCGTGGGAAAACGCAAATTTCGTCAAAGGATTTCAAAAAACCGCGAATTTCCTCAAATGGCTGCGGAAAATTTGCAAATTTCGACAAAAGATCACCCTCCCCCCAAAAAAACGCGAATTTCAACAAAAAATCACAAAAAGAAACGCGTTCCGTCAAAGGGCCAAGAAAAAAAAAAGCTAATTTCGTTAAAGAATTGTAAAAAATGGAAATTTCGTCGATGAACCACTGGAAAAAAGCTAATTTCGTAAAGGGTTGCGAAAAGAATCGCGCATTTTCACAAAGGATTGCAGAGAAAATGTCAAATTTCGACAACTAATCGGCTGAAAAACACGACTTTCGAGAAAGGGTCGCGAAAAAAACGCAAATTTTGTTAAAGGGTTGCGAAAAAAAAAAACGCAAATTTCGTCAAAAAGCCGAGGATAAAATTGCAAATTTTGACAAAGTATCAGGCAAAAGAATCGCGAATTTCGTCAAAGCATTTTTAAAAAATTCGAATTCGTCAAAGGGCCGCAGACAAAAGCTAATTTCATCAAAGTGCTACGGAAAAAATCGCGAAATTCGACAAAGGATTGCGAAAAGGGCCCGGAAAAAACAAGTTTCGTATAAATACTACGGATAAAAGCAAACATTTTCATAGAGCCGCGGGGGCAAAAATGCGAATTTGGACAAAATATCTCTAAAAAATACAGGTATTCCCCCAGAGTTCCACAGAAAAAATAATTTCAAAAAAGAATTTAAAAAAAAAGGTGAATTTCATGAAAAAGCTGCCGAAAAACGCGAATTTCGACAAAATATCGCGAAAAAACACACATTCCGTCAAAAAATTTCCTGAGCTGTAAGCCCATTAATCCCTTTCATTTCTCTGGGTAGAATGTAGTATCATTGAGCTTTAACATGGAACTAAAGAGAAAAGAGCGGGTAGTCTTTTGAGCGGTAAAGGATAATATTTGAATATAGATTCGGTTTTGAAATAGACTATCGTATTTGATAATCGGTTTTAAATATAGATTTGCTTTAAAAAAAAAAAAAAAAAAAAAAAAAAAAAAAAAAAAAAGACTTTTGGGGTATTTAGGATTTTAATCCCAACAACCCCTTTCATTTCTTTCAGTATAATGTGGTGTCATTGAGCACTAATATGGTACTAAAGATAAGGGACGGCTCGAGGTCTGCACGGGCCGGAATTTCCAGGCCCGAGACCGGCCCGTTGTAAAATTTAACAGTTCGGCCCGGCCCGTTTTGGCCCGTTACAATTTCTACAATTTCTAAAAAACTCAGATTTTTATCATATATTTAAGATTTCTTTAAAGAATACTGCATACATATCTATGGAATGATTTTACAGTATATTTTACAGGAAATACACATTAACAACATTAATGATTACTTAGATTCTTAGGCTTTCAACATTCGAATAAAGATTGATTAAAAAATTAATATGGCTTAGAATAAAAGAAGAAAAAAGAAAGCTAAAAACATCGTTACTTTTGAAGCTGTTTAATAAAAGAAGATTTATAAAAATATTTTTATATCATTTTATTAAAGATTTCAAATTCAAATTCATTCTTAAATTCAAAGAAGCTCCTTTCTGATACATTTCTAAATTAATTTTTTTCTCAGAAACGCCATAAGATTAACAGGTATCTTTATTCAGAAACTATATAATCGAATGGCGTTATCTATTATTTGATACAAGCAATTTAAGAATACTGCAAGCAAATAAAATATTGTCATAATTAGCGTTTTGAACATAATTTCCGGAAGCGTTAGCATGGGAAGGGAGAAAAGCCTGCAATCATTTGAGAAACTATTATATCTCAACAAGGTTATACAAGTATTTTATTTACTTTATTATCAAGTACTTTTATACTTTTACAATTTAAAATTAATCAGAAAATGTGTCAAACTTTCGCATTGTTGAGAAATTAATTTAAAAATCATCCAGAAGTATATATCCAAAGATTAAGCTAACATAAATTCTTTATCGCTATTAATAATTTTACAAATCATGTTTTCTGCCCTACAGATCTTGAGAACATTTAAGTCTAGTTCCGGTCCGGCCAGTCTAAATGTAGAAAAATAATGCACACTTGATCTCGACCCGGCACGAGTCAGCTAAAAAAATATTAAAACGGGTTATGCACAATATAACTCTCCGATGCTGATCTCTACACTGTACGTTTTTATATTGATGCTGTCAAACTAGTATGGCTCATAACGCACATTTATACTTATTCTCGTTAAAACCATTTTCGTTGAAAATAGCTCATATTTTATCGTCTCTGCGTAAAACTTCAAAACGGGCGGCAGGCCCGAAAACTATCGGCCCGGCCCGTCTGGCCCGTTCATTTTCTTTGCCGGCCCGGCCCGTTTATGTTGTTTGTCGACCCGTCCGGATCCGTTTAAAAAATATTCTACATCTGCCCGCTCGTTATAAAATTCCAAAGGATTCCGCCGGGCCGGGTACGGGCAAACCCCGGCCCGTGCAGACCTCTAGGTACGGCTAATCCGTTGAATGATATGGGGAAAAAAATAGAAATTTGTCTCAAACAAAAGGAAAAAAATCTGCACAAATTTTAATTTTATTATCGACTATTTCAAGGTAAGGGGGCTCTAATTTCATCACCCCCCTTCCCATCTTTGGGTATGCTGTATGTCAATGTGGACTAATATGGGGTTAACAAGAATGACTATTTCGCTGAAAAACAGAAAAAAAAATGTCGATCTTAGATTTATCTAAAAAAGTATGGAATTTTTTTTCATTTAATTTTCAAAAAGAGAAGGGCTGTAATCCCATCACCCCTTCCTTTCTCTTTATTCATGGCAATGTGGATTAAAATGAGACTAATAAGAATGGCTAATCCACTGTATGTTTGAAAAAAAATTAAAAATTTTCTCAAAAAAAAAAAAAAAAAAAAAAAAAAAATCAACACTTTTTTCATATAACTTTCGAAAATTTCGGGCTGTGCTTTAGCCCTATCACCCCCTCTCCCCCACACACACATCCTTGGGTACACCCATGGAAGTAAAGATGATATAAATACGTAGAAAATCCCTCGTATAAAAGTACTCGCGCCACTGCCGATTGCCGATTAGATATTATAGAGACTCTAAAAACAAGCTAATTTGCTCTGTTTTAAAACCGAGTATTATTTACGAAAGATCGAATTATCTCGACCAGTGACCAGGACGCCAAAATATATTTCGTCCAGGGCCGCCTAAGTCCTAAGCACGGCCCTGTATACAGTTACCCATCCGAAGAAAATAGCGGAAAAGGTCAAGACACTCACGATATAATGCTAGCCTATATAGGAAGGTTATTTTCCAATATTTCATTTGCATTTCGTTATTTCGTTATTTTTTTATTCTTTATTTATTTTTATTTTTGTTTTTGCATTGGATAGCTGATTCAAATACCTACATTTTTTTTCTGTTTGGTTGTAATCCCCCCCCCCCCACCTTTCTTTTTAAAATGACACATTCACTTTCGTAACCAGTTCCCTAAAGTTAAAATATAATTTTTTAAAATATGTCTGCAACCAAAATCAAAATAGTAAAAAAAGGAAGTTGTAGGGATCGTGTTCAGATATCCAATGCAAAATAAGTAAACAAATAAAATAAAATAGCAAATAAAAATAAAAATATATGAAATACAACGGAGAAAGGATGTATATCGGAAAGTAACCATTCGCAGGTTTAGCATTATCTTGCAAATATTTTCTCCTGATGCACACACCTCGACAGCGAAGTCCGACTTTAAGAAACTGTCTCCTTTAAAAATAAGTACTTCAAATTTTCAATTTTATGAAAAATTTCTGAAAAATGCTTAAAATTGACACAGACAAACTTAACGCACATTGTCTACATCTGACACTTGCCTTCTGATGTTGAAAACCGCATTTTAAAAATTAGATTTGGTAATACAGTGCTGTGCCAAAGTTTAGACAATGATCGATTACGCTTCTAAATTCAGAAGTATGTACCGAATGTTTGTAAATCATCTGTCATATATTACTTGTGACTTATCCTTTATTCACAAGCAATAAATTTTGAATTTTACCTTTTACATAAAATATAATGACAAAAAAAATGAAATTAAGATTGTGGCAAAAGTATAGACAATTTGTATATTTACAGAAAAATAACTACAAATTAAAATAGAATTGCAGCCACATTGTTTGCAGTTAGTGCAAGAATGTGACTTTTTATCGAAGAAACTAAATGCTGCGTCACTTGGGGGTCTATTTTGTACCAAACATGTTCAACAGCAGCTCGAAGCTTATTAAAAGAAAAGTATAGCAAAACTATGCATAACCATTACGACATATAATGCTACAAAGGTATTCGATTGGGTCCGGATCAGAACTATACGCCGGCCAGTTGAGATCAGTAGTATTTTCACAGTTAAACGAAGTTCTTCTTTTGTATGCAACAGCAATAGACACATTATCTTGCAAAAATCCATACTTTAGATAATCTAAAAGTTCCCCAAATGACTAAAAATTAATCTCCATTTTATGTACGTAGTGTTCTGTTGCTTGGAAACCAATGAATAACTCCCCAGATACTTGAGCATTAAAGCAAAGTGAGGACCAAATCATTACAAAGTCACCTTCTTGTTGTCGATTTAAGAAAGTCCCAGGCTCTTTACGCAAGTCGTGCCAATAGTATTCCTACCCGTTTGGGCCATTCAAATTCCACTTTTTTTTCGTTACTGAATATCATAGCGTACGATTTGGGTCCCTGTGACTTATGTTTGCAAGTTCATTGCATTCTCGCCAATTTGTAGCGCGATTTTAAAGCTGATTGTTTTATCATTTTCATGTAAATTGATTTACTTGTTTCTTTAATTCATCTACGAATCATGTCCGTCGACATAGAAAGTCCTGACTTACTTTTAATATGAGTAACAATCATTATTTGTGTAAATGTCAGTTTTTGGATCCTTTTGTAATCTCATTTTCTCGTCACACAAGGGCTTCAGGATTATGTTTTGTTTTGAAGGAGTCATCCTTAGACTATACTTCATTAACAGACCAGTTTGGAAGATTCAATACTGCTGAAATTTCTGCAACAGTCTTCCCTTTCCATTTCGCTTTCCTACTTCAATTACCGTAATTTCGGGTGTATAAGCGGCGGATCAAACAATTCTTTTTGGACCCAGAAATCTTATTTAGTGATTGAAGACAAATATTTACGGCGATCTAACTAGTTATGTTTGTTTCTTAAAAAATTCTGGGTCGAAAAAGAATTGTTTGATCTGCGGCTTATACACCCGAAATTACGGTACCTCATCTAACTGAATATTTTTAGCTCGCGGCATCTTCACTAACTGATGCTATATCGAGGTATAATTAAATACTTCAGACATGTGACATCATAACTTGAAAATTTGCATTTTTCCATGAACAGTTGGCTAAAAATCAAAAAAGTGTCTAAACTTTTTCAATATGCAAATTTTACTTTTTTCAGTTAAATTAAATATTATATTACTAGAAGATAGCCCGTCAAAATGACGTGTTTCCATTTTTAAAAGGATGATAAAACATTACTACAACTTTGGTCAATCATAGCCACTTTAGGTTTAAACAATTTTGAAAAATACAAATATTGAACATGAGGGAAAAATCTGAAAAAAAAATCAATAGAAATCTGCATTTAAAACTATAACAAAACTTTCTGGTGGATGGGGAGGGATTGTATTGAACAAATGGTAAATGCATAAATTTTAAAAGAATAAAATAAGGTAAAATATCAATTATGAAAGAATGCATTGTGAAACTACAGCCAAAAAATATTTTTAAATACTGAGAGAAAATAATAAAAATGTCCAAAATGCATACAATTTTTTCCCATTTTGGCCATTTCCAGACGAATATGAGAAGGTAGCCAAATTATTAATTGAATGGGTAAAATAATGGCACAGAATATGCAGCTAAATGAATTTCACTCACAAAATTACAGCAATTATTTCACAAAAGACATGCAAATTAACATGCATTAATAATGCAAAACATGCACTAATAATGCTATTTTAAAACATTTGAGAATTAACTATTTTATACCATTAGCCAGTACTTAAAAGAAAATATTTTATAAGATCGAAAACAAATCTCAACAATAAAGAGTAAACAATCATGATTCGTTATGTGACAATGAAGTCATTCACGGCTGTAAAAAAACAAAACAAAATAACAATAATGAAATAAATGAATAAATAAATAAAGCAACACGAATATAAAAATAAATTCTAACAATATTGTATTTAAAACGCACTTTCGCTTTGAGTTTGAGTTTGAGTGAACAGTGCTTTGAGGCCTTTAGCTACAATGGCTGTTGCCTAAATTGATCCTGAATACACAGAAACAAATACAGAACATTTTATTATTACAGAAAATCCAGTACATACATTTAATACACATCACAGGGACAACACAGACACCCATGCCGCTAGCTGGACTCGAACCAGGGACCAGCGGTGTGGGAGCAGCTGCCGCTACCAACCACGCCACTGGGTCGGCCACTTTCGCTTTTCTTAAATAAAAAGTCTTAATTAAACACTGTTAAAAATTTGACTGTTTTGATGCACCGTCATTACACAGCTTTTATAGAAAATGATTACTTTACCGTATTACACTGTTAAAAGTGGAGGATATTCCAAATCTGTGTTCGAGGCTATAAAAGGTCACGTGGTTCCGGTAATTTACCCAAAGAATTTCTAACTGATAAGCAGGGAGGCTGCTACAGCTTTCCCTATGAGCTGTTTCATTGGCTGGTGGGGATTCACATTGCATCTAACGAGGCCTTTTCTTCTTTACGCTAGAAGCTTTTGCCTTGACCACGTGATGAAAACGTAAATGAAATATCCTCCATTTGACCCATTTGTTGCAGCGTCACTCCACAGCTTTTATAGAATATCTCTTTTATGACCAATGAGAATGTTCCATGTCACAGTAAAAGTAACCGCTTTATATAAAAGCAGTGGAGTGCTTTTATATAATTATAGCAGTGGAGTGCTTTTATGCTGCACTGCAGCATCACTCCAACGCTTTTATAGAAAACGGTTACTTTGTGTGCGTTACTTACAGTGTATTCTATAAAAGCTGGGGAGTGATGAATCAGCAAAAGGGTCAAATTATTAACAGTGTACTGCTAAAAGTTTGACCCATTTACTGCAGCGTCACTCTACAGCTTTTATAGAATGTCTCTTTTATGACCAATGAGAATGCTCCATAACACAGCAAAGTAATCGTTTTCTATAAAAGCGATGGAGTGATGCTGAAGCAAATGAGTCAAATTTTTAACAGTGTGAATATTGTGTTTGAAATAGGGAAAAGATTCCAAAGCACAGTAAAATGTAGTGACGTCATTTACAGCTCAAACTGTAAATCTGACAAATGAGAATGCTCCATTACGACTCTGGAACGTTTGCATTGGACAAAAAATTGATAGCCTTTAAAATCGGAGAAAACTTTTCACAATGGAATTTGTCATTGGTCAAAATAAGTGTTTTTTCTCGTGGATGGGTTGACCTCGGAATCGTTATACACGGAGGGATTTTATATATATAATATTATAACCAGTATTTTTATTCTACATTGTTTAAAATATATTTGAAAATAAGTATAGCCATTTGTAAAACTCACGTGTTCGTATTTTTTATTTAAAGGTTAAAAATCACCAGTGTCTAAATTTTTGCTGAGCACTGTAAGTCATCGTGCTTCTACGTTTGTCAACAGGTTAACATGAGATGTCACGATCGGGGAGTTTCATTGAAACATCCCCTGTCTGACATGAGTTCGAATCCAGCACCTCCGTGTGCACCAGTTTTAGTCCAAGAGCCAGCAGCGCAAAACCCTAAGTCATTGAGCACAAGAAAAATCCCTTTATTTTATGGAAGAGTAGTAATAAGGGAATCTAATCATCCTTGTCTGCCGGAAGCGAAGTGGTGCATAAGAAAAAAATTGATACCACTTAGTGGTTTACTCGTACGTTCAACATTGTGTCTGCCGTACAATGGAGGATATTCCAAATCTGTGTTCGAGGCTATAAAAGGTCACGTGGTACCGGTAATTTACCCAAAGAATTTCTAACTGATAAGCAGGGAGGCTGCTACTGCTTTCCCTATGAGCTGTTTCATTGGCTGGTGGGGATTTACATTGCATCTAACGAGGCCTTCTCTTCTTTACGCTAGAAACTTTTGCCTTGACCACGTGATCAAAATGTAAATGGAATATCCTCCATTAAAAATATGAAAACATGGAAAATTGGGTGCAGGAAACCATAATGCTAAGTCTACGATTCAACCACTAGTGGTATTCATTTTTGGCTTATACAACACTTCGTTTCCGACAGACATGGATGAATAGATTCCTTTATTACTACTCTTTCATAAAATAAAGGAATTTTTATTGCGCTTGATGACTTAGGGTTTTGCGCTGTCGGCTCTTGGACTATTTTGAAAGCAAAATCTTTTAGCCGCTGGAAGTCTCGAATTGTAATTCGGCTTGAAGCAAGATACCGTGTAATTCGCTGTATGAAGAAATAGATTACAGCAACGACTTCCATAAAAAATGTTTTCATGTTGATATGTGTTACCATACCACCCATCTAATTAAATGAAGTAGATTTGGAACACCTTGTATATTATATACTGAGCTATGATTTCTAATTTGTAATTCAAGAGGGGGGGGGGAGGCATTTTCTAAGAACAAGGATAAATGTCCCGTGCAACAATGCATATTTAAAATTCTTATTAAAATTTCAAATACTCCTGTTCTAAGTCTAGTATTTTCTATGTTACTTAATTTTTTTTTTCGATTTATAAATACACCCAAAAATTAAAAGGAAAATTAATTATTATTAGTAGCAGTATAGTAACAGTATCTTTACATTACAGAATACTTTTTAAAGATTCAGTAACAGTATGTTTAAAATGTATCTGAAAGCATTTGAAAGTTTATCACACTTCATTTATTATCACTTAAATAATAATTAAAACATGTTTACCTTAATAATGATAATTTCTTTCATTAATGGAAATTTTTATCTGAGAAAAATTAATACTTAAAAAATACTATATTTTTTTAAACTTCTTTACTTCGGTTCAAAAAAGAAAAAGAAAAAATGAAGGAAGAAAAAAGAAAAAAGAAAATGAAAAAAAATTAAAATACTTTGTATGTATAAATCTGTTCTAATAACTAACCTAATTTTAGCACGGAATAATGTACAACTGTATGTGTGTACCATGTTTCAAATAAACAGTCACCGCAAAAAATATCTTGACATTTGCGATTTCAGATGTTTTGTTAAATATACATGAAGAATGACTCTGAAACTCCAGATGTATAAACAAAATAGGACAGGTCATATATTTTCGAGAAGATTTTTTTCCAAAATCCCTTAGGGGACCACCAACAAATTGAAAAAGAGCGAATAACTTTTGAATAGCCCTGTCTAAACTAATGTAGCAAAAGCGTTCAAACTGTAGATTATGATTATATGGCTTATGGCAATGAACCGTGTTCATTTTTATGCAGACAGCATATATACTCGTAGAGAAATTAAGTTTTTTATAAAAACTTAATTTCTCTCAATTAAGTTTTTCCAGTTTTTCCCAAATTTTTCCAGTTTTTTTGCTTATAATTTGCAGAGTTCTTAATAAAAAAAACAATTTTCTTTTCAGAAAATATGAGAAAAGACATTGTACATAATTCCCTGTAATTGAAGTTAAAAAATATTAATAATTGTATGGAAAATGAGCAGATTTACCTAATAAATTTTCATTGCTCATGCGTCAAATCTATAAAAATTTCATTTGCATATTGTGTTAGATAATTATATAGAGCAACTTCTGTTAAAGTTTCAAAATCAGCTTGAAAATTCTGAAAGTTAATGTCGATAGAAGAAGATCAAAATCCAATATTCACAAAATGAAGCAAAAATATGAGGAGCTGTATCCAACTATTTAGTAGTATGTGCAATACTAAGTAGACACTACTAAATGGAATATGGATACAACCCTTCATTTTTTGTTTCATTTTGGGAACATTGAATTTTGATCTTATTCGTTAGACGATAATTTTCAGAATTTTCAAGCTATGATTTTGAAACTTTAACAAATGTTGCTCTATACATTTAGCTAGCACAATATGCAAATGAAATTTTTATAGACTTGACGCATGAGCAGTGAAAATTTATTTAGTAAATCTGCTCATTTTTCATACAATTATTAATATTTTTTAATTTTGATTACACGGATTATGTACAATGTTGTTGTTCCTATTTTCTGAAAAGAACATTGATTTTTTATTAAGAACTCTGCAAATTATAAGCAAAAAACTTGGTATAATTTGGGACCGTTTTTATAAAAACCTCAACATCTCTACTAGTATACATGCTATCCGCATAAAAGTGAACACAGTTTATTGCCATAAGCCAATTAATCATAATCTGTAGTTTGAACGCTTTTGCTACATTGGTTTTGACAGGATAATTCAAAAGATATTCGTTCTTTTTCAATTTGTTTACGGACCCCTATTAGATTTTGGAAAAAAATTTTCTCGAAAATGTATGACCTGTACTATTTTGTTTATATATCTGGAGTTTCAGAGTTCTTCCTCATGTATATTTCTAGATATTTAATAAAACATCTGAAATCGCAAGTGTCAAGATATTTATTTTGCGGTGACTTTAGTCTTTTTCAAACGCGTTTTATTATTTGTTAGAATCTTTCCTAGCGATAAATTCGCCAACAAAGGAACGCCAAATTAGAAAATTGCAAACCTGTAATAAACGGCTATATAAGTTTCGTCCGCGAAGAAGGATTATTACTATAATTTAAATGTTTTAATACCGCGATTATTGTAGTAGTGATGTGTTAGTATTATTGTAATAGTAAGGTGTTGTACAAACAAGAGCAAGCTGTTTTCAAGTATTGTCCCGATATACATCTTTTTTAAAAGGTAAGACGTTCATTTTAAATAACTTTTTTATAGATAATTTTTATTGTAATATTTTAGAATTTTATATTTAAATTATATTTATTTAATTTATTTTATTTTTCTTATATATTTTAAAATATAATAGGGGATAGGGGACTCTGAAAAGAGCATTAATCGGCAAAAAATAACGAGTCTTTGTCCAGTTTGTGATAAAATTTGCTAAAACAAGAAAAAAATTAATGTATTTGTCCCAAAGTACTTTTTAAAAAACTTTTTTCTAAAATAAATAATAAACAAGATTTCATTATATATTTCAAATGCAATCTTCGCAGTCAGTATATGGCTTTAAAAAGCTACATGTATTTTGAGGGGATAGATATCAGAAAAGAGAAACGTGCTTAAAATTTTGTTTATTTACCGGCTGTGACGCGTCCTAATTTTGTATCTCCGAATTGCTATTGTTCTTTCGGTATTGATTTCTAACTAATAAAATATGATTTCTGTGTGTATAAAGTGTAAGTTAAAAAAAAAAAGAATACATTAGAACCATATTTTTACTTAATTGAAAATAATAATTTTGATTATAATTCATGAAAATGAACTTTGCTATTTAATAAGGTCTATACAAATTTAATGAAATGGATCATTAACAGATATTCAGTCTTAAGAATATAATGCTTATTTTAACTTTAAAAATGAACTTTTTTTAAAAAATTTTATTAGTTTTTATAAATTTATACATATATATCGCTTGATGGTGAAAGTAAGTTTATGCTCAGCCAATGCTTTATAAGCTTTAGTAATGAAATATTTTCTTAACAATTTCTTTCATTATTAACAAAAATTTAATTTCTCTTAAGCAATCGTCTTTATAATGTAATAAATAAATATAAAATGATATAATTTTTGGCAGAAAAATCATATTTTGTATGTTATTAAATAAAATTGTAAGCATTTTGCCCTGAGAAGGATTTGGCAGTGAAATGGTACTTTTGATCTGTAAAATCAAATTGCTGAATGTACAAATATATTTTATCATATGTTATCATATCCTGGTTTTAACATGCTTCAAACATTAAACTCTTTTTTAATCGACACGTTTGAGGAAAATAATAATATTATTATTGCAGGTTGCTTGACGCATTTATGCGTCATTTATAAAACTAATCATTAAGAAATTCTAAGTTCTCCTCAGAAGTTTGAATAGTAATTTTGGTAGTGTAATTTATTTTTTATATTTTATAGTTATTTTCTTTATAATGATAGACACTTTGTGAATAAAATAAAGAAAAATTAATATAATTTTTTTTTGTAATGTGAACTCAAAATTTCTGAATAAAATAACCGCTAGATTTGTCAACACTGTTTGTAAACTGTGTGCTTGTTAAAAGTTCTTTTTATTTAATTTATCCCTGATAATATTCTTTTCACATATGTGCCAAATTTTATGATTTTTTTACCACTATATTTTAGCAGAAAAAAATTACCTTATTTAATCTAAAGTTTCGCAATTAACACTTAACATACCGCGTATTTTTTTTTCAAGTTTTATATAAATATTTCATACCAATTTTTTATTTTAAACTAGTTAAAAGTTTAAAATTTTTATATAATTTATTTCTCTGTGATTTATATTGTATTTCCACTAAGAAGAAATGTCTGATTAGATTCGCAACATTTTAATTTAATACCGGTCAAATGACCGTTTGCTGGTATTTTTATTTTAAATAAGAAATCAAATAAGAATTAAACATAGTGGTAAGAAAAAGCTTAAAAAATGACATCTATGTTTAACCCTTTATTTACATAATTATTTATCAAGAAATAGTTTCACCACAACAATTCTCTTCTTTAATATCTGAAGATACACTGGAATTTTTAAATTATAAAAATGTGAAATTTAGACATTTTTTTTTAATTAAAACTGGTTAAATATATCGGTAGTTATAACTTTTTGAAAATTATTTATAAAAAAAATCAGATTAATTAATTAAAAATATTCATGAGGAACTATGTATTTAAAGGTACTATGATCCTTTTATGTAAAATGAAAGGCTTGTGCGCAGGAAAATGTTTCATATAACGTTTTTCTTAAAAATAAAATTGGCCGAGAGGCGGCAGCACAGAAATTAACCTCATCGAGTTCACGGATGATAATATAATATTAGTTAAATCTCGATTCGCATATTACAACGCAATCAGTCTGCCAAGTCACATCTTGATGGTAAAAATCCAAAAAACCAGATTTTAGTGAATGATTCTTAGGTTTAACATTTTGTTTTCCTGCTCCCAATTCTCCGTGTTTTGATACTTTTGGGTACTGGAAAGCACAATGGTAAATCTACGAGTCAACCACTAAAATCAGGTTTTTAGGTGTTTTTCACCAAGATATGACTTGGCCGACCGATTACATTTTAATATGCGAATCGAGATTTAACTAATCCTATATTTTCATAGGTGAACTCGATGAGGTGATTGTCTGTGCTGCCTCCTCACAGTCTAAAAGCTATACCCATGAAAAAAATTAAGGAAACTGCCATTTTTTGAAAATATTTATCTTCGACTGTTTCTTTATGCTACAGCACAGTTTATTGTGCGGACTTTAATTGATAGACAGAGAAAATAAATTTTATGTTAAATTTTCTTCAATGATGCTTAAAAGTACTGCAAGTGAATGAAGGATTAGTAACGTTTAAAAAAATTATCGATTAATTGACATAATTTTTGGTAAGAAAAACCATTTTTCTCATCTTATGAATAAATTTAATTAAAATTAGCTCGATTATAAGCTTTAACAGAAACTGTACTTTAATAAACCCTTTTCTGCATCAAATGTAATATTTATTTTAGTCTTTTAATTCAACTTGTTGCTAATCTATATATTTTTAATATTTCAAAGAATTATCTATAAATCTATCGATAAGATTTTTTAACAGCGAAATAATATTGATGAAGGTATATTATATTATCACTAATTTACCATACTATCTATGCACTTTAGTCATAAAACAGTATTTTAATCGAACTATTTATGCAAAGTAATAATAGTAGTAAAATGTCTTTTTTTAATTATTTTTTTCCTGGTAATTTTTATGACGCTTTTAAAAGTATTTATAAAAATGATTTTTGGTCAAAAATATAACATTGGTACTGATATAAATAAACATTTTTATTTGTATGAAATTCATATAATTTTAATGAAACGAATCTTTAAAAGATAATCCAAAAATATTATATTTATTTACTTTTTAAAAATAAATTTCTTTCGAATATTATTTTGTTTTATTTTTATAAATTTATAAAAAAAAATATTACCTATTGATTTTTGTTTAACAAAATTATATTGCTCAAGGTATAATTAATTTTAGCATGAACAATTAGCCTTATCGAAATTTTCCGGGAATTACACTTACAATTTTTACTCACGTTTCACTGACGTTATTTTTACTGACGTGAAAGTTACAGAAAATTGTAACTTTACAAACGAGTCTACTAAAATAACAGTTATCTTACTAAAATTTTATCTGAAACCTGAGTTGTAGTTACATGAAAAATTCCTGGAATCCCAGTTTCCTAAAAAATTCTTAGTAACTTACAGATTTTTTGATTTTCAGTGCAAATCTGTATCTGTTACATGAATTTTTGCTGTTGCCATTACATCAAAAGTTCTGGGAGTCCCAGTTTCCTAGAAAACCTTTAGTAACTTTGCAGTTTTTTTTTTTCAGTGAGCAATTGGAAATGAAAATAGAGTGAAATTTCTTAAACCCTACTGCTGTTTAATGGGTTAAAACTATTTAGCTTTTTATTTAATTTATTCCTGCGCGATTTATATTTAATTTATTTTAAAACAAATTTCTGGTTAGAATAGATATAATTTCATTTGGTGCCGGTCAATTGATCGATTGTTGATAATTTTTAAGAGTTAAATGAGAAAGAATCCCCCCCCCCCCAAAAAAAAATATGGATAATTAAAAAGCGTAAAGTTTGGCAGCTATGTTTATAACATATTAAAAAAAGGATTCATTGATCGATTTAAATAATTTGTGTCAGAAAAATCATTTTGCCCATGTTAAAAAAAAATTTTATTAAAATTAGTTCTATTCTAATGTTTGCATACATGCCAACTTCGGACATAGGTTCCGTAAATTGTGAGTTAATTTAAACCAGGTTAAACAGGCTTTTATCCAGAAAATATTTTGGATGTATCATCAACAATATAATTTCTAGTTTTCGCGTAGATCTTACTTGATAAAATTTCTTTAAAAAATTTTTTTGGTTGTAAACCTTTGTTGGACCTTTCGGGTCTGGTGTACTATTAATAGTACACGTCTTTTAATGGAGTATTATTTTGTTTTAAGACATACTTTTGTTATTATTTACATGTAGTAATCTTAGTAATGTCTATGCATTTACTGTATGACTTCATTTATGTTTAGGCATTTAGTAATAATAATAATTAATAATATATGCTTAATTTTCGTTGCGTTGTTTGCGATTCTTTTATTTTAAACATATATTTCACTCATTGAATTTAAAATAAAATTTACTTTCCTGAAAGAATCGTGTGCAATAAAGTGCAAAAAGTAGTAGAAAGCTGCAATATAAGTTAAATCTTATTGGAATACAATATTTTCTAAACATCTCCAAAAATTCTTCCTTAGCCTATTGTTATATGAATATGAATTGGATAGTACACAAAACAACAACATTCGTGATCTATCAGACAATGAAATTTTCGTTAAACAATGTTATTAACGTAAAAGTAATTTTTTTTCTAAAAATTAAAAAAAAAACCCGAACCCAAAAGGGTTAAATTAACTTACATTTAACTTACATAATTTTTTAAATAGCTGTCACCGTTTGCAAGTTATTGAATTTTAAAATCCATCAGTCATTTTTGGGACATCCGGTATATGAGATTTATGAAAAGACGGCTATTTGGCATGAATTGTTTCAAATATATTTATTTTTGTGAAATTTATTAAATTTTTGCAATAAAAGATGAAATGCAGTTATTCAAATTTGAACCGTGTATTCAACAATAATAATTAACCTGTCCAAATTCTGATCGAGGCATATTTTAAATTATTTTTTTGCACATTATGCCTTATAATACTTTAGTTAAGGGATATTAGTCATTAATATGGTGGAAAATTTTTTTTATACATAATTTTCAGAATGTCTCCGATTGGGAACATTGGTCACTTCCGGTGGTCATTTTCCAGTGGTCATTGGTCATTTTTATGATTTTCTGTACATTTCCCCATAAATGATAGGAATGTAATTTCTATTTCAAAAAATCAAGTTGTCTAACTCAAAAAATCTATTTCAAAAAATCCTTTTTATGACTGATCATTTTCCACTGTTCATTGGTCGTTTTTATGATTTTCTGTACATTTCCCCATAAATGATAGGAATGTAACTTCTATTTCAAAAAATCAAATTATCTAATTCAAAAAATCTATTTCAAAAAATCCTTTTTATGACTGATCATTTTCCAGTGGTCATTGGCCATTTTTATGATTTTCTGTACATTTCCTCATAAGTGATAGGAATGTAACTTCTATTTCAGAAAATCAAGTTATCTAATTCAAAAAATCCTTTTTGTGACCGATCATTTTCCAGTGGTCATTGGTCGTTTTTATGATTTTCTGTACATTTCCTCATAAATGATAGTAATGTAACTTCTATTTAAAAAAAAAAAAAAATCAAGTTATCTAATTCAAAAAATCTATTTCAAAAAATCCTTTTTATGACTGATCATTTTCCAGTGGTTATTGGTCATTTTTATGATTATCTGTACATTTCCCCATAAATGATAGGAATGCAACTTCTATTTAAAAAAATCAAGTTATCTAATTCAAAAAATCTATTTCAAAAAATCCTTTTTTATGACTGATCATTTTCCAGTGATCATTAGTCATTTTTATGATTTTCTGTACATTTCCTCATTGATGATAGGAATGTAACTTCTATTTCAAAAACATCAAGTCATCTTTTTACTTTTCCGCAAATTTTTTCAAGTCAATTTTGATTTATTTTAATTTTTAATAATTTTTTTAATTTATGTTCCCACAATTGGGAACATTGACCTTTAAAAGGTTAAGTCATTTTTAGGTGCGTTCATATTCATGTAAATATGTAGCACCTTTAGTCGTCATTCAGACCGTCCGCCTGTCCGCATATAACAGAGCAAAAACTATCCAGCCAAATTATTTGAAATTTAAAATATATAATTGTTACATAATTATGTCGAGTCATTTCACATTTTATGAAAATCGGACGTATAGTTTAATTACAAGGTCAATCAAAATTATTCCGTTACATTACGGCCAACGAGGAAAATAGTTTGAGATGCATTTTATTGATGTTCAGTGGCGCAGCCAAGGGAGGGGTTTTGGTGTTAAAACCCCTCCCAGAGCTAAGAAAGATCGCTATAATTGCCGTTTATATGAATCAAAACCAAACTTTATATTTAAACATTTTGGCGTATTTCGGAATCCGTCGGTTTATTGAATCAGATTCCATTTAATAAAGTGATTCAATTAAATGGTGAAAAATCTACTTAAAATTGGGAAAGTGCATACTACATGGAATAGTTAAATAAAAATTGTTTATTTGAACTAAATCACTTTTCTGAGACGTATTATGCTAAAAGAATGATGATTTCCTGCCACACAGATGCTCTTTCAGTTTAAGTATTATACAGTAAATATTCTAATTAGTACTGATTCTATTAACCGGTAATTCAAATAACCGGCAAATGCCTTTATTAGAAACTCTACCCCCCTAGAACCGAATTCTGGCTGCGCCACTGATGATGTTCCACTCTTTCGAACATAATAAAATTTAAATGCTTCTCTCAAGTATATGCTCAAATAAACGCTACGTACAATGTGTATTGCAAAGAAAGTTGTTATTAATTTACAGGGCCACACAAAGTTATTCCATTACATAATGGTATAGGGGGGAACACTGTTTGGGGCTTGAGAATAACATTAAACTACCCGACACTTTATGAAATTAGTATACGTTGTTGAGGTACTATAGTTACTTCCTGTATACTTCCCGGATACATTACTGTAGCCGAAATACATAGTATACTATTACACCAAGACCTGAATATTTTTAAAGCTCCGTTATACTACGAACGAACCTCATTTGCTACGCTTGATGTGCAATTTCCAACTTGTTGATAATATTTTTGTTTCAGGTGAACATGTTTCCATTAAAAATTACAAAATTTTTAAAACCGAATAAAATAAAAATCAATTAATGAAAAGTGTGTTTTTATGGAATGCATTTCCTGATGGGGCATTTTTATGAAGAGTCATTCTATGAAAGGGTCTGTTTTGTTAAAAATAACTTTGTGAAATGGCACTAAATAGGCCATAAAGGACTAAATTGACCTCTGAAATATATATGCCGTACGCAATATCTGCAAAAAACATTACTTTAAGCAATACTAACGACAGTAATAATAATAATAAAAATTGTTTATGGTAGAGAAAACAAGAAAACATTTCATTAAAATAGATGTAGGTACAATTAATAATGTTCATTAAAAAGTTTTCGTTTCGATCATTTATGTCAGTATTAGAGGTCTACACAAGCCGGAATTTCCGGGCCCGGGCCTGGCCGTATGAAATTATTTTCGACCCGGCCCGGCCCGTTGTAAAACCCAAAAGTTCGACCCGGGCCCGGCCCGTTCATATTTTTACATTTCTAGGCCCGGCCTGGCCTGTCACAATTTCTACTATTTCTAAAAAATTCAGATTTTTATCATATAATTAAGATTTTTTTTAAGAATACTGCATACATGTCTATGGGATGATTTTACAGTATATTTTACAGAAAATACACATTAGCAACATTAACGATTACTTAGATTCTTAGATTTTCAACATTCAAATAAAGATTCATTAAAAAATTAATATGGTTTAGAATAAAAGAAAAAAATGAAAGTTAAAAACATCGTAACTTTTGAGACTGTATAGTAAAGATAGATTTATGGAAATACAGTCGAGTCTCTATGTAACGAAATCCACTGTTCCAACAAAAATTCGTTATATAGAGAATGAAGTAAAAATTTAATGTGTAAATTTTGAACAAAGATTGATTTTGTGCTATTTAATTAAGAATTTGAAATTGTTTAAATATAAATATTGACCTAAATATATTGTATTTTTCAATTATTTAAGCAGTTTCAAAAAAGAAAACTGACATATATTTGAAAACATATTAAAAACCACATAAGGAAAACTTATATTATTTTTAGACAAAAAAATCTCTAATTTTTCGCTGTTTTCATTTCAAAACTCTTAAACTCTTGTAAAAATATTCACATTTTAGTAAGGAATGAAAAATTGTATCAGGAACATACTTCTTCATTTGAAGTCCTCTCTTTATAAGATAAAAAGAACTCATCATTTCATTGCATATTGGCTTTTCTCTGGTTGGACATTTTTGTTTTTATGCTCATTGTCATTCTCACCATCATTGTTTATAACTCTGCTTAAAATATCACTATTAGTAGGATACTGCGCAATAGTGAGATTCTCATCCACTTCCAAAAAATTAATGAGAGCAACATTTTCTTTGATAATTCCGCGTTCCTTCATTAATTTCGATTTATTTTTTAAGTCTGCTAAAATCACGTCATCTTCGTCCTGAGAATCCACATTATCCTTCAGTTTAAAAAATCCGAGCTTTTTAAAGCTATTGTAAATCGTTTTTTCAGTGAAATAAAATTTTCAAGCTTTATAAAGTTCCGTAATACACTTTCTAAGAGTAATGATGTCTTGAATGGAATACTTTTTTTCAGTAGCAATGATTAGTTCTTTAATAATTCTTTTCTTATAATGCACCTTTAGATTTTTTATTATTCTCAGGTCCATGGACTACAATTTTGATGCGTAGTTGGTTAGTAAGAAAATAACATTTTGCAGTTTTCTTGTGAATGAGCTGGACAATTATCAATATACAAAACAATTTTTCGGCGTTGTTTTCGCATTTGCTTGTTAGGAACTTTTAACTATTTGTCAAAAATTTCAATGGTCATCCATGGAACATTCTAGAGTTCTAGGAGGAAATTTTTACCATTGAAAATACAACATCTCAAATCTACAATGGGAGCACATTTCAATGCTCCGGAAAGAGAATGCCCACCGGGCTACCCCCTGATATCAACAACAACTTCAATTACTCCTCCGATCCTGTTTTTATAATGTGTGACAATCCAATTGGCACTTTTTCAAAAAGGATGTTTGAAAGTGTGTGGGAGGGGGGGGATAAATTTGTTGGACAAAAAGAACAAGGAGATTCCAAGTAGAGGTGCAATATTAAAAACTCAGCATTGGACAATAAATCAGGAAGGAAACTTGATTCTATGTGATTTCGAAGCTTTTTTAAAACTGAATAAATATATAACATTTTATGGAAAAATTCGTTATATGGAGATAGAAATTTCGCTGTGTATAGATTGTTTTCAATGCAATCATGGGAAAAGGGGACCGTTCCTACTAAAAATTCGTTATATAGAGAAATTCGATGCATGGAATTTCGTTATAGAGAGACTCGACTGTATTTCTATATCATTTTATTAAGAAGTTCTTAAATCAAAAAGGGTAACTTTGTGACACATGCTTTAATTTACTTTTGTTCGGAAATGCATGAAACTAGCAGGTGTTATTATTCAGAAACTGTCTAATTGCTCTCAATTTTCTGTTTTTTAAAAAACACAATAGATTTTTCATAACAAGCCTTCAAAGTTGACACTTTTGAGCACATTTCTCGACGAAAGCAGAAAAACCGGTCGAAAAGCAGGAGAAAAACGGGTAATCAAATGATCGAAATAGCTTAGAACTGGATAGGTAATTTAATTATCATGAAATGGAAAAATAAGTTCGATTCGAAATCGCTTCCATAGTCACACATTTTAATTTTATGTATTTTTGTTAAAAAATGAATTTGTAAATGTGTCAAAACGTTTTGCGCTTGTTGAGCGGAGCAGTTAAGAACACCCTTAAAGATTCCAAATCCATTTTCATTCTCAAATCCAAAGGTGCTACTATCTGATACATTTCTGAATTCATCTTTTTTTCCGAAAACGCATTACATTAGCAGGTGTTTTTATTCAGAAACTATGTAATCGAATGGATTTATCCATTTTTTGATACAAGCAATTTAAGAAAATACTATCAAAGTTAGCGTTTTGAATAGAATTTACCGAAGCGACATCATGGGAAGGGAGAAAAATCTGCGACCATTTGACAAGAATATCTTATACCTCAACAAGGTTATTCAAGTATTTTATTTACCAAAATTAAATACGTTATTCGATTCCAAATCTCTTCAATTGTCAGGCTTGTCAGTTTTATATTTTTACAGTTAAAAATCAGTCAGAAAATGTGTCAAACATTCGCGTGGTTGAGAAGTGAATTTGAGAATCATTAAAAAGGATACATCCAAAGATTATGTTAACATATAAGTTCTTTATCGCTATTAATAATTTTACAAACCTTGTTGTCTGCCCTAAACTTCTTAAAAACAATTAAGTCTAGTTCTGGCTCGGCTCGTCTATATGTAGAAAATCAATGCAAGCCTGATCTTGGCCCGGCCCGATAAATAATATTATGCCCAGATTACGATATAACTATCCGATGCCGATCTCTACGCTGTAGAAGTTACATTTCTGCAATGATTTTGTCAAACTAAGTATTGGCTCGTGATGCACATTTCGTTAAAGCCATATTCATTGAAAATAACTCTTATTTTATAATTTCTTGTATAAAGATAAAAAATTTTATCGGCCCGGTCAGTATGGCCCGTTAAATTCTTTTTTACCGGCCCGGCCCGTGCAGACCTCTAGTCAGTAGTGCTATAATGTTGGTTCCACGCAATGCGGTTGGAGTAGTGATTTGTGAAGGCTGCAGAGCTGAGGGAGATAACAACACGTACGGATAAGACGCTGCGGTGCTGTAAGTGTGTGTTATTTATGACGGCCGATTACCTGCACGAGGGATATAGGCCCTGGGGGACCCCCTTCGTAGGGGTGGGTTCTAATGGAACATAACCCATATTTTACGGAAGGTTTCCCAAGGTTCAAAGAAAATCACGAAACTTCCGAACGGTTTGGCCGACGGGCGCGATTGGGTTCGAACCTAGCACTTCTCGTTTAACCAGCTTTGAAAGCAGTACCTGCTAGCCACTAATGGGGCCGCTGTAGTGTAGGAGGAAATGGGAAAAATATAGCCGAAGAGTTAACTTATAAGACGATTGTATTTATTGGAGGAATTTATTTAGCTTGATTAAGAAATTTTCTGAGGGAAATATTATTTACGATTTGAATATTTCCAGCTGAGCGAAAAATTGCCCAGGCCGGGAATCGAACCCGGATACTTGGCTTACAAGGCCAATGCTTTACCTGTTAAGCTAACCGGGAGATAACCGGCCGGGATTTTTCGCTCAGATAACCATATTGGACATAACATCTGGTCTGTCATTTAGACAGCTCGACAGAATAAGCCGCAGGTAATGGAACTCCATAGAACGATGGATACGTAGATATACTATTATTTTAACACAATCTAACTGATTGGTAAATTTATCATACGAATTGAACATTTCCAGCTGAGCGAAAAATGTTTTGATTCCCGGCCTGGGCAATTTTTCGCTCAGCTGGAAATATTCAATTCGTATGATAACTTTACCAATCAGTTAGATTGTGTTAAAATAATTGTATATCTACGTATCAATCGTTCTATGGAGTTCCATTACCTGCGGCTTATTCTCCCGAGCTGTCTAAATGACAGGCCAGATGTTATGGCCAATATGGTTATCTGAGCGAAAAATCACAGCCGGTTATCGCCCGGTTAGCTTAACGAGAAAAGCATTGGCCTTGTAAGCCAAGAATCCGGGTTCGATTCCCGGCCTGGGCAAGCTTTCGCTCAGCTGGAAATATTCAATTCGTATGATAACTTTACCAATCAGTTAGATTGTGTTAAAATAATAGAAATATTACTTAGTTTATTTATTATTATTTTGTATAAAATTTTCTGATGTGTTTTGCTTGATAAGGATATTTTGGCGGTGTCATTTTATAGTAGGACGTAGGTTTTTTTTAATTCTAGAAATGTATTTAGTGGGAGATAGGACTTTTTCAGAGGGGAGTTTTTTTTTTCAATTTTAGAAATGTATTTAGCGGGAGATAAAATTTTTTTCAAAGGGAAGGTTTTTTTTTTTTTTTTTTTTTTTGGGGGGGGGGGGGTTAAAATTAGCGACAGAGAAAATTTGGCGGAAACGTAATATAACATAACGATATTTATTTCCGAAATGAATTAGCGAGAATAAAAAAATGCCACGGAGAAGATTCTTTTCTTTTCGCTTACAATTTTCTGAGGTGTGTTGTTGGAGTAGTTATAGGTAGATAAATATATTTTTTCATTTTAGTGTAAATTTTTAGGGAAAGCATATTATTACATAAAATGTATTACATAATAATATACATATATATATATTGAAAATGAATTCGCGAGACTTAGAAAATATCTCAGGAAGATTTTTTTTCTTTTTCGCTTAAATTTATCTGAGGTGTGTTGTTGGAGTTGATACAAGTAGATAAATATATATTATCGCTTTAGTGTAACTTTTTGGATGAAATGTACTATAACATGACGATATTTATTTTGGAAATGAATTAGCGAGACTAAGAAAATAAGGATTTTTTTTTTCTTTTTCGTTTAAAATTTTCGGACTTGTGTTGATGGAGGTGTTGTAGGTAGATAAATATGTGTTATCATTTTAGTGTAAATTTTTGGAGAAAATGTATTATTACATGACAATATTTATTTTGGAAATGAATATTGAGACAGAAAATGTCGGGGAGCTATTGTTTATTTTTCTTTTGTTTTAAATGTTCTGATGCGTGTTGTTCGAAAGATTTCTGTGGGTAGATAAATATATATTTATAATTTTAGTGTAATTTTTTGGAAAATATATGCTATGATCAGCCGAGATTTATTTCGAAAATAAATTAGCAGGATTTAGAAAAATGTCGCGAGGCTTTTTTTTTTTTTTTTTTTTTTTAATTAGATTTTCTGTTGTTTTATGTTTTTAAGAATATATAATATTAAGGTATCTTGGAGAAGAATTTTTTTCATTGAATGGGAGACATTAAAATAGTTTTAAGAGATTTTGAATTGATTAAGTGTTAGAAAACTTTCGAGGCAAGATACTTTAGCGAATGGTGTTGCCACGAACTTAAATGTTTATATTGAAATAAAATTAGACTGTTGACACCGAATAAAGCGTAACCTATATAACGAACTAAAATTAAATAGTGATACCACTGAATAAGGAAAATAAGGTGTTTTCACTGAAATAATGATAATTTTGAAGTAATATCATTTTGAAATAATAATAATAGTAATAACAATAACAATAATAATAATAGTATAAAGCCAAAAAATACTTCGTTATATTAATAAAGAAACAAAGAAAGCTTACCTTTTCTCGATATAAACATATTTTATTGCGATTAATGTATTTCACGAAGTGTTACAACTTTCCAAAAAAGTAATTTGATTCATTGTAAAATGTTTGTGACCCAGATTTTTCTATTTATAGAATCACATGAATCAAAAGTTTCTTGCAAAAAATGGTATTTTAACAGTTTTATCAACATTAAGAATTACATGAAAATTAAAAAATTTTAGCTCTAGTTTTAGTGTAATTTTCTACCTGTATCAATTTGACACAAATAAACAAATAATAATTTATTATTATCTGTGGTGCAAAAATAATGCATCGCGCTAATTTTTATGTTTCACAATGTATACGGAATATTGGTTAGCAATTTGATTTCCATTGTTGCAATGAAATACCAGAATAAAAATTTAAATAATAATAACAGTAAAAATTACTTTTCCATAGTTGATGTGGAAATGATGAAATTGATATTGAATACAATACTGTTTGCAAATTCTTTCATCCTGTCTTTATATTTAATCTGCATTTTACGTTATAAATTGAAATTTAGTTAAGGTTAAACATATACTGTGATTATAGCATAGTAGAAGAAAAATACTCGCAGTGATTAGCTAACGAAAAATAAAACAAATGAAAAATAAAAGTTTGATTAAAGAAAATTGTAACATTATAATGAAAAAACATATTTAAGGCGAATTTAACCACAGTTTATTTTACATGACTGCATGAGAAAAACCTCAGACTATAAGTCACGCTTAAAACCTTTATTGAAATAGTTTCGTTAAAACAATATCCTCACTCGTTGAATTTTAACTCAATCAACCTTTGTACTTTGTTATAAATGTATTTCAATTAAGCAATATTCAGCGTAGAGGTCTGCACGGGCCGGCAATTCCAGGCCCAGGCCCGAGCCGGCCTGCAGGAAATTTTTTTGGGCCCGCCCTGGCCCATTGTAAAACTCAAAAGTTTGGATCGAGTCCGGCTCGTACAGAAACCAGTGGAAACAGGCCCGGTCCGAGACATTTTCTGCTAATCCGAAAAAATTAAGATTTTTATCATATGATTAAAATTTCTTTAAGGAATACTACATACATATTTATGAGATGATTTTACAATATATTTTACAGAAAATACACAATAGTATTATTAATGATTACTTAAATTCTTAGACTTTCAACATTCAATTAAAGATTCGTTAATAAATTAATATGGTTTAGAATTTAAAAAAATGTTAAGAACATCATAGTTTTTGAAGCAGCATAATAAAATGTGGATTTCTGAAAATATTTCTATATCATTTTATTAAGATTTTCTCAAATCCAAAGGAGCTACTTTGATACATTTTTAATTCATTTCTTTTCGGAAATGTATCAGATTAGCGGGTGGTTTTACTCAGAAACTATGTAATCGATTGGCGTTATCCGATTTTTGATACCAGCAAGTTAAGAAAATACTGTCATAGTTAGTGTTTTTAATGAAATTTCCGGAAGCGACAGCATGGGAAGGGAGAAATCTGCAAACAGTGACAAGAACATCATAAATCTCAACAAGCATTTACAAGTATCTTATTTACCAAAAATAGAACACGCTATTCGATTCCAAATCCCTTCAATAGTCAGGCTTGTCAATTTTATACCGTTACATTTCAAAATTAGTCAGAAAATTTGTCAAGCTTTCTCATTGTTGAGATGTGAATTTAAGAACCACCAGGAAGTATATTTCCAAAAATTACGTTAATATAAGTTCTTTATCACTATCAATACTTTTACAAATTATGTTGTCAGCTCTACACATCTGAAAATAATTAAATCTAATTCCGGCCCGGCTAGACTACATATAGAAAAACAGTGCAAGCCTGATATCGGTGTGGTAGGAGTCTACTAAAAAAATATTAAGCCCGGGTTAGACAAAAAGTAACTGACCGATGTCGATCTCTACACTATACAAGTTACATTTCTATATTGATCTTGTTAAACTAGTATCAGCTCGTGACGCACATTAATACTTATTCTCGTTAAGCCCATCTTCATTGAAAAATAACTCATGTTTTATCGATTTAACTGAAATGTTTATAACGGGCGGGTAAATCCGTTAAATATTTTTATCGGTCCGGCCGTAATGGTCCGTTTAATTTTTTGACGGCCAAATCTGTTCATTTTGTTTGTCGGCTCGGTCCGGGCCGTTGAAAAAAATATTCTAATTTTGCCAGCCCATTAGAAAATTCAGAAGCATTCCGCTGGGCGGGTTACGAGCCTCCGGAGTCTTCTAAGACAGCGATTTAAAATTTTTCAAAAGGATTTTTATTTAATAACTTTTACATCAAGTTTTCTCAATTTGAGAATTTTGTCTGGTTTTTTTTTTTTTTTTTTTTTTTTTTTTTTTTTTTTTTTTTTAAGTAAAGGTATTTGTTGAAATATGTTACATGTTAGAAATCTCCAAGTCAAATGCATATCTTCAAAGATCTTATCTTACACCATCAGGTTATACTCACATATGGTTTGTGCATGCGTTGCGTAATTTTGATAAAGGAGCGAATTGTTGTCCGATAGTAATTAAAAAATATATGAATTAACTATTAATTAGCAATGGTGAATTTAATGTAAAAAACATGTACAGGGGTGGGGAAAAAAGTAAACACCAATACTAACTCTGCAACAAATTATAATAGAAGAAAGTTGCTGTCACCATTCAATCGGAAATAAAGTCTATTTTTAAATGAGAGATATAAAATTTGTTTAGGAGACCATCTACAAATCAAAACCAGATAAAACTTTTTTACAATGGCAACACCCAATTTTGACAATATATTTTTAATCTAAGGTTCAAACTGTGCCTTGAAACGAAAGCAAACTCAGAAGTTACAGAAATGATATTTAGCAGTCCTATTTTTAGTCATTTGAATGACAAGTTGTTGAATTATAAAAATTCAACATTTAGATCTTCTAATGTTAAATTAAATTTTCATTTTTTTTATTAATATCTCCTGAAATTATATTCCGAATGAGCTAATTTTCTGTGTGGTTATAATACCAATAAACTCAAACACAAATCCATTGAATGTGTATTTTTTTTAAATATCATAATATGGAATATGAAATTTATATTAAAATTTTTTTTTAATTGCAACTTGCATTTTTTTTTTTTTTTTTTTTTTTTTTTTTTTGATAGATTTAAATTTATTAGGCTCTGCTTTATGCGAAATCTCAATTTTAAATTTTATTTTCAAGTAATTTTCGATTTATGATTAAAAAGGCCTTCAAAATGATAATTTTAAGGGACGTCCAAGATCTGAAGAAAAAACAACCCCACCAATGGCCGAGAGGTTCTACCCTTGAAACTGGTAGACGGTAGGTGCTGGGTTCAAATCCAATTGCGGCCCTCGGCCGAATCCTTCGGAGCTTAACCTGGTTTTCTTCGAACCTTCGATTTATTTGCATAAATACGGATTAGATTCCCTCAGAAAGAGCCTCACGGAGGGGTCATTCCACGTCAAATGAGCAAAAATTTAAAAAAAGTCGTGGCCCCATAATAACCGATTTTAATAAAATTTCATACACGGGTTTTATCTATATTCAAATAGAGCTCTGCAAAATATCTTGACAAAAAATAAATTATTTTAGCAGTTTTGGACTTTTAAAAAACTTGTGATATAGAACGGCATGTGTGCAATCGTCGTTGCAAATTTAAAGTTCTATATCTTGAAAAATATTTAACATAAATGAATTTGGCTTGCAATTTTATAACCTCTGAATAATTATCTTTTTATTTATTTAGCAATATCAATCTGGTAACCACGTAATTAATTTTAAATGGGTTGTTAAAATTGAAAATTTGTGAATTTTGAGAAAATTTGAAACATTGTAAAAATTTTAAAAAATGATAAAACAAGTGAAAAATTGGTGCATAATACAGTATTATATATGAAGATTGAATTCCCCAAGTTTGATAATTATCATTTAATTCTTTCATCTTCAAAAAAACTTAGAAACTTAAAAAAAAAATTACAAAATCGTATTTTTTCCTATTATTTATCATCAAATAATGAATAAAGGACAGGTTCGTCACTAACAATATTGCACAGACATAAAGATTAATGAGTCCATAATATGCTCGAAAAATTTTAATAGTGCCTTTTCATTCCTAACATTGAAAAAAAAAAATTATTCCAAAATGTGTTTTTGTTACATTTCATGCAATTTTCCCTTTGAATTAGCGCGCTTTTTTAAAAATATTGTACGATTTCAATTTAAAATAGTGCTGCCATCTATTGGATTTTAACAATACTAGATAATTAATTCTTCATTTCTCATCGCTTGTAATATAAGTCTGAAAGAAAAAAAGAAAAAGAAAAGAAAAAAAGAAAAGGCGAGAAGTAGCACTTGAATATTTAAAATAGACACTTTTATTTTTCATATCAAGTAATTTGAAATGATATAAGAGATTTCCTTCATGACTAAAAGAACAATAGAAATATTGCTTTTTCCCGTCCTTTTTTTCCTTATTTATTTTTTTTTCACATTAAGGAATAAAAAAGGCATATATGAAACTTCTTGTGTTCAAAATATATACTTTTATCTAAAATGTCAAACAGTTTTGAACTCATAACGCTTGTCCTAAATTTTTTATAAGCAAAAGAAATATTGAATTTTCTTCTTAAAAATTTTCCTTTTCTTATTTTTTTCTCAGTAAGGAATAAAAATTCAAATCCCAAACTACGCCAATCTCTTACTTAGTATCCATTCTTATTTGAAAATAATTTATGATATAGTTTTTTCATTCCTAACGCGAATAATCCAGATTGAAATTTAAATCATGTAAACAAGAACTCGATTTTGTATCAGTTTTTAAAGTGAGTTTACATGCTTAAACAATCTGTCCTGTAATCTCTTATTTTGCATTTCTTCATAAATAAACATGTTGTACTCATATGCCAATTTTCATTCAAATCCGTGACATGGCAGCCACAGCTAATTTGCCTATTTTGCCTGGAATGACCCGGAGGGTAACTCCTCTTAGGATCCATATCCCTCGTGCTGATAATTGGCCATCATAAATTCAATCAACCTGAAGAAAAGCATAATTTGACAAAATGTATTTTATTGTGTTGTTGGTATATTTCGGTTGGCAATAGTCGAAACATATTAAATGAAAAATCGTCATATTTTTAAGAAGTAGTACATTAATAGAAGGGACTTAGTTATTCGGTAACATTTCGGTAAGAACATTAAAATTTGTCCTATATGCTCCAATTCCTGATTTAAACCTCTAATGCCCATGGTAGCATTTTTGCTACCACCAGTGTCCAGTTTAGCGGATTTTTTTAATTTGGATATTCCAAATTCATAACAGAAATTTAAAATAGCAACATTTGCTTTATTTAATAAGAGACATCCCGTCAATAAATGAAGCGAAATTCATTATTGAATTTTTTTTGGTATGAACTCTAATTCTCTCAGTTACAGTTCCTGGTAGGTATTCTACCATGGTAATTAGAGGGTTAAAGAAGCTTGCCATTTTAAGAATTTTTCCGTCTACCTACAGCTGAGAGTATTTATTTTCGCAAATGAAGAAAAACTATAGAAAAGTTAAATAGAAAGCAACATTCACTGTACTGCTTGTGTTCTGTTACAATTAATCCTATCGGGTCTTTTTTTTTTTTTTCAATTTTTAGAAAAAAATTACTTTTACGTTAATAACTTTAACAGTAGCTATCTAAATAAATTAATTAGAGTTTAATGAATATTACATTGTCTGAAATGTAACGAATGCTGTTGTTTTGTATACTATTCAATTCACATTCAATATGATAATAGTGCTAAGGAAGAGTTTTTGGAGATGTTTAGAAAATATTATATTACAATAGGCTTCATCTGATGATAGAATTTTCTAATAGTTTTTTTCGCTTTATTACACATGATTCTTTAAGGAGAATAACCTTCTTTTTAAAATTAAAGAGAGAAATATATGCTTAAAATAAAAGAATCGCAAACGGTGCAAAGAGAATTAAGCTATTTATTATTATTATTATTATTATTATTATTATTATTAAATGCCTAAACACTAATGAAGTCATAGCAACCCTCATAGCATGCATAGTCACAGTGACGTCACTGTGAGTCACTTTGGTCACATCACATCTGTGACCAAAATGCCACAACTCAGTGACGTCACATTGTGACTGAGATGTGACTTTTTTAAAAATCTTTAGAAAATTATAAAAAATTCTTCAAAACATGTTATTTACTTTAAAAAACATGTTTGGTAATTTAAATATTGTCGCTTTTGTCACAGTTCCGTCACAATGTTAATGTCAAAGTTGTCACAAATGACACATTTTTCACAAATTTGTCACATTGTGACCACTTTGTGAAGTGGCCACAAACGAGCTCTAAAACGGCCATAACGACTTCACATTTTAGTCACTGTGACTTCACATCGACGTCACGTGACGTCACATCGATGACCGATGGTCACAAAGTCACAATGTGACTTCACAACGACGTCGCAGTGACGTCACCATGCTTTACGGGAAGTGTGTAGACACTAGGGGTGGGCATTATTTATCGTATATTATATTTATAACAGTGTTACTATACTGGAACCTAATATTGCATTAGTATGTTACTGAAAAGTCCCTGTTAAATAAATAACACATGGTTGTTAATTACAGCATCGCCCTTCACTTGTTTTAATCAAGATTTCATTTTTTGTACCTCTAAAATAAGAATAATATTCATTAAAAACGTCCTTAATCGTTTCTTTTGAGACGTTTGCTTAACAATCCCACATAGCATGCATGTTCACAGTGACGTCACAGTGACGTCGCTGTGAGTCACTGTGGTCACGTCACATCTGTGACCAAAATGCCACCCCTCAGTGACGTCACATTGTGACTGAAATGTGACCTTCTTAGAATTTATTATTAGTTTTATTATTAGTTATTATTTATTTATTATTCTTTTTATTTCTATAACTCCCCTCCCCTCCCGCTCCTTTTTTTTAAGAAGATACTATGTATGTTTGCGTTTGATACAAGTAATGGTAATGATTAAAAAAAATTATATTACCATTAAAGCTATTATTTTTACTTTATTAAAACCTAAACAATGTTTTATCCAATAATATCTAATTATGAATTTTATTATTATTATTTAACAATTTGCTTTAACTTGAATTGTTTTGAAACTAATAAAAATAAAAAGTAAAAATACACTTAAAAAAAGACATTCTCATAAAACTATTCGTATTTAACTTCCGAAGCTGTTGCGCAGAAAAAGAAAAAACTAAACGGTCATGCTCATAGGAAATGAAAATCGTTTGCAAACGAAAGAATAAATAAACGTAAACAGAAATATTTTAAATTGATGATGGACGCAAGAAGTTAGTTAGCTGGAATTTATGGCAGTTGTGAGTAGTTGCATATTGACACGGATTTAACAATTTAAAGAAGAATGTCCACTACAGGTCTTCCAAGCGGCAAAATATAAGTCCGAGAAAATTAATGGGGCTTTGACTGTTAAAATAATTTGGTCTTTGCCACTTTAATTATTATCGGATTTAGTTAGTGCAGCAAGAATAACTAGAACGAATGACTTCGATGGAAAAAAGGTATGGAAAATATTATTTTTAATGGTTGCTTTTTTATTATTATTGTTCTGAGAACGATTTTAATTACATTGTCAAAAACATGCTATAAAACATCAATGCTTCATTAACTTAATAAAGTCTAATGCATTCATTATTTATTTTGTTGTCATAAAGAACTTGATTTTTAATAATTTGGATTAGGTTATTACAGGTAGTGATTTTAATTGCATTCTAATCTGCGTTGTTTCCTTTTTTAAAATATCTGGTTAAAATAATGTGTTTCCATAAACATAAAATCATATGATAGTAAATTATAATAAATCGATAATATAATTATTAAACATTTAAAGATAATTATATTTTGTAATAAAGAAGCTTTTTTATGGAATAAAATTATTTACAAACATCCTTTTTTAATTTTTGTATTAAGTAATCTTCTGAAACATTTCATAATTTTATTTAAAAAAATTGTATCTGCTCAGAAGAGGAATTTATAAGAGAACGAGAAGAACTATTAAAAGAAATCGTAGATGTTTGATATTAAAAAAAACAATTATGTTAATGATTGTTTAATGTATTTTTCAACTTGTGAAATGTTATAAAATTTCTGAATGGATAGTCATCGTGGGTGAAAACGTTTCAGTTGTAAATATTCTTATTGGAATGTTTTCAGAAAGAACTAGAAGTTTGGATGAAAATTTGGAAGTTAAGCAATCGATAAGAATTTAAACATGATTGAATTTAAAACAAATGACGCAAATACTTGAGCGGTATGAAGCTAAAAAGTAATAACTGTATTTTATTATTAACTTTTCATTTCAGAAACTTTTATTATTTCCTTTCCTGAATAAATTTACAGAGGTAAATTTCAGAATATCCCTTATATGTAGTATAAGTGAACATCGTGATTAAAGTGGGTATTATAAATACTCTCTAATACTATAAATAAAATATTAATAATTATGATTAACGTGTTTGTTGTTCTAATTTATGTTTATCGTCGGAATTTTTATTAGATAGATGTGTCTGTGATGGATAGCCTTGCAGTAATGGATAGCCCCTTAATGTTTTTTGTTTATTAATATACTAATAAATATTTAGCTTTAATTTTTTCCATAATTACTCTTTGCATGTTTTAATAATATTTTAATATTGATAGAAGACAGTATATGAAGACAGTTTGTGATTTTTTTTTATTTGTGACAAATTTGACACTTACTTTGTGACGGTGACAGCATTACTAATGTTGTGAAGTCACACTGGGACACAAATATACAGTTATGAACATTGTTATGTAGTGTTAAATCACATCTATAATTTTATTATACTTTGGCAATACATCTCAATTAAAACTTGGGAGCTGCTATAAAAAGTATGTACCAAAAGAAAGTTACCGAATCAAAATGCCATGCAAACTTTAATCTTTGTTACATATTTTTTTTCTGTGGCAATAAATGAGAATATTTAAGACAACTGAATATTCACTCTATTAAAATTATTTCAAATTTAGCAATTTGTTTTTCTAATAAGCATTAAAATTATCAAAGAAACACTTCCTTTAAGGTGCAACAGTAGTCATAAGAAAAGACCCGGATGATAATATAAAGTCCGTGGCAGCGTTCTTTTCAAATATCTCGCTCACATTTTAATATTTTTACATGATTTTTTTTTTGCATAGCATAGCTGAAGACGATCTATAAGCGGCCTAGTTTTTACTTTTTTGATTTTGGTTTCAGTTTAAAAAAAAATATTTAAATTTCAAAACCGGTTTAAACCGGTACTGATATTGAAACTATCAAAATATAAAATATATGCAAGTAAAATCGAAAAAGTAAAAACTAGGCCCGTAGTAGATCGTCCTCAGCTTCCTATGCAAAAATATTAAAATTTGAGCGAGATATTTGAAAAGAACGCTGCCACGGACTTTATATTATCATCCGGCTCTTTTTCTGTGACTAGTATTGCATCTTTAAGGAAGTATTTCTTTGATAATTTTAATGCTTATTAGAATAAAAAATTGCTAAATTTGAAATAATTGTGATAGATCGAATATTCAATTGTCTTAAATATTTTTATTTATTGAACCAGAAAAAAAATGTATCAAAGATTAAAGTCTGCATGGCATTACATTTTGATCCAGTAACTTTCTCTTCGAACATTCTTTTTATAGCAGCTCCCAAGTTTTAATTGAGATGTATCGCCAAAGTATAATAAAATTATTGATGTAAGTGATTTTACACTAAATAACATTGTTCATAACTGTATAATTGTGTCCCAGTATGACTTCGCAACATTGACAATGCTGCTACCGTCACAAAGTTAGTGACAAAATTTGTCACAAATCAAAATATAATCGCAAACTGTCTTCACAACCTTGTCACTATCGTCACAGAATAGTCACAGTTTTAATGACAATTTTGTCACAAATGACACATTTTTCACATTTTGGTCACATCGTGACGTCACAAAGTGGTCACAATGTGACGTCACAAACGAGCTCTAAAACGGCCATAACGACTTCACATTTGAGTCACTGTGACTTCACATCGACGTCACGTGACGTCACATCGACGGTCACAAAGTCACTATGTGACTTCACTACGACGTCACCGTGACGTCACCATGTCTTACGGGATGTTGAATTCAGACACTTTTCTCGGGAGGGATTTCTGTGCTCTGGAATAGGAACAGAGGAACATTATAGAGTTCCGGGAGGTGGGGGAGAAGCATTGCTTTTTCTGACCATTGAAAACCAAAAATCTCAAATCTTCCGAGGAAACATCTCATTGCTCACCGGCACCCCCTCCCCTCCCGGACCATCCCCTGAATTCAACACTAGCACTCAGCATGACCCTATCTTCACCCTTAGTTATGACCTGCTCTCTTAGGTATGTGAAGCTAATTTTTTTGCAGTTCATCAATCACTATGACTAGTAGTAAATACATGCATGAATAGTTATAACTTACACCGCTAATTAAACACTTTTTCTGCTTGGTGCCTAATGATAGGTCACCATCATAACACACTTTCTCCTATTTTGATAGCACAAACTACTACAGCACAATATCTGGAGCACAAAACACAGAAATTTTTAGATCAGGAAAATATTTGAAAATTTATTAGAAAAACCTCATGATTGAAATGTTTTCCTCGATAATCAATATATAAATATATTATATATAACACATAGATTAATGATTCAAAAATAATTAAATTCTGTTTAAAACACCCCAAAACATGTTAATCGATTAAAAGTCGGAAGTCGAAAATCATGAATCATTGCTTTTCATGAATCATTTCTCAGTAAAAATATGAAGGAAAAATGTGTGCAGAAATGTATATTCAACATATCCTAAAAATTGCTTTAAATGCAATCTTATGTTGCAAGTGCATTTTAAATTAATAGAGTTTTATATTTTAAAAAGAAAATCCTTTTTAAACGCTGCATAACCTAGAGTATATGATTGTTAGATTTTGTTAGTATGTTTACCGTTACGTAAATGAAAAAAGCAATTATTTCTACTCCTTCACCCCGAAAATATAGCAAAATTTGAGTTCAGAGATCAATTTTATAAAAAGTACCTTTTTTCTACATATAATTAAAATGCATTTATTCATAATTTAGTGCCTTAAAAATTCAATTCTCGATTTTAGTTGGAAAATCTATTTTAAAACTAACAAAACAATATATTGTCACATTCAAATAAAATTCTTGATTCAATGCATTTTTAATTAATTATCTCATTTAAAACGTCTACATTCAAACTTCAGATTGATTTGGATTCAAAGCAGCAATTGGAAACCAACCCATCTGCGTAACCAGAGGGGGGGGGGGGGCTATGTGCCCGGATATCCCCCCGTTTGCGCAAACCCATTCATAATTATTTTTAAAAACTGCGCCCCCCCCCTTATTAAAGCTCCCTTAAAAACTCATATTAAAAAACTATCACACAATTATACACTCTAAGATAAAAACTTGTCTAAAACGGAATTTAAAACTCTTTTATAGGCTTCCGTTTTAGAAGGTTTTACTATATAAGATATTGTTTGTATCCAGCGTGTTCAGGTTAAAAATTCTGGGCACTCACCCGTTCAAAAGGCTGGTTACGCCTATGCAACCACAGTAGAGATAATTCCTTAATATTCGTTAATTCAATATCTGTTAGATTTTCCACCAGTTTTTCTATAAATGTAGTTCTTTTCTGTTAGATTTTCCGTCAGTTTTTCAATAAATGTAGTTCTTTACATTACAAAAGGACATTTTATTGCTTCGTAACTATTGCTAATTTTCAAACGTTTTGTTACAAATTATTTGACAAGCTTGAAAAGTGCTGAGTAATACACATTATCTGAGGATAATTTTGTTTTCGTTAACGACTTTTGATTTAAAGTTTCGTTTCCTGTTCTTGAAAAGGAAAAAGGAGAGGTTTTTATTCGCGGTTGTTGAAGAGTAGAAGATGAATAAAAAATTATTTCGTCTCTTTTTATTAAATATCAGAAAGATTGAATTTAAGATTTGTGGATTTGATTTCTAAAGGGCTCTTCTGGGGGGGGGGGGGGTTCACCCCCCAAACATACACCTTAAAATTTCGCTCATTTAGTTCTCTACCATTTTTAACTTAAAAGTTTAAGATACATGCCACCCCCCCCCCCTTTCGGTGACTCACCTAATTTTGTTCATTTCTTCACTTCATTTCAACCTTTAAAAGGCTATAATTTTGCTTCTATGGGAGTTACAGCGGAGAGAGAAATTCTAGCATTGCTAACTTTTCCTCGCCATTCTTTTTGCTATTTCAGTCTTTCGGTTTTCCCCTATAGGACCATTCGGGGGGGGGGGGCAGGGGCGGCCGTTTCTCATTTTTTGATGTAGTATGTCTATCGAAAGCTTATGCTTCACACATTACAAATCTAGCATAAAAAAATTTTTTCCCGTTATTCTGGGTCATGTTACGGACCCATAATGGGTTGAAATTTAAATTTCTCAAACTTCTCCGAGGTTTTTGCCAAATCGATATCTGAAAAAATTGTGCCAATGTGATGTGTGTATGACATCCTGTGCCATATATAAATATTATTCAGTCTTTTTTTTATTGCAGTTTTTTTATGTAAAACAATATGCATTATTTTCCGTATACAATTGCGCATTAAATGAAAATTTTAATGTAACTTTTGTAGTAGTACTTTATAAAAATGAATAAACAACCCCACTTAATTAAAAGTATTTCCTGCACAATAAAATGTTTCTTGACGATTAAAAAAATATGTCCTGATAATTCAAAAAATAAAAACGTAATTGTCCAAGTTTTCACTTCTGTCGGCACTCCCAAAACTCCCAAAATGTCACTTTTTTTTTTTTTTTTTTTTTTTTTTGGGGGGGGGGGGGGTTGGGAATTTTGTGGAAATAAGTCTTATTTTTTATTTATGTATGGGTCCATATAAAAAATACGAGCTAATGAACTTTGGAACCATTTTAATACAACTCATATTCAAAATATTAAAATAATTGAGAAAAAATTATTAAAAATGTTATTTTTAATTTAATCATTTTTGATACTAAGTAAATGCAATTAAATTTCTTATAAATTGAATCTGGAATATTTAGATAAGATTTTAATATTTACAAAATATAAAATACAGTACAATATATTAGGTTTACAGCTTTCTGAAAGACATAAAAATAGTAGGATAAAATTTAGATGAGTTCAAAGTATTAGAATATTTTAATTTACTCAACAATATTAATATGAAGTAAATGGTAGTTAATTTTTTGTAGCACCCTCTTTTGCTTTCATAACAGCGTACAATCGATCTTGCATACTATACATATCTGCTATTAAGAAACTAGACGAAAAAACGGAGTCTGGAAAAAATTTCATTCTCTACCATCTGTCCTATCTTATAAGTTTCTCTATCCTATCAGTTAATATTTGTTTTATGTTTTGCAGCCGCTCTGATAGTGGCAGCACGCGTTGACTTGCTGTAAAAAAATTCAGTATGCATTTCATCTCAGATTTTAAAACATGAACAGCGCTGATTGAGAAAACGCGGTATATGGAGGATGGATTTTTGAAAAATTTTATTTTCCTCTGCATGTTAAAGAAAGTTTTCTTAATATGTTTTCTTGTACTTTCTAATTTTCCTGTTTTTCGTATTTCCTATAGGATACATTATTTTATATTCAAAGATATATGTGCCTATAGATATTTTCTTAAATGTTGTTGCCCCACCAGTGGCCGAGAAATTCTGCCCTCAAAACTAGTAGACGGCAGGTGCTGGATTAGAACAGAACCCAATCGCGGCCGTCAGCCTAATCATTCGGAGTTTTCCGTGGTTTTCTTCGAACTTTGGATTTCCTTGCGTAAATACGGGTTGGGTTTCCTTAGAAAGACCTCCCCCCACGGAGATCACCCCCTTAGGGCCCATATCCCAAGTGTTGTCCGTTTGGGAGCATATTTAGCAATTGTTTATAAATTGTTTATTATATCCTGTTACAAAAATAACAGGATGCTGAAACCTGTTACCAGCGCTACTGTGGAATGATGTAACCTATTAACCAAACATTACCATATTTCCTATCTCTAGTAGACACATACACTACATGTAAACAGTAACAAAAGTATTTGTTAAAGCAAAATAATACTCAATTAGAAGATATATACTGTTGATAATACAGCAGACCTGAAAAGGTCAAAGGTGCTGCTAACTCAGATTCCGCATTCCCTTCCGTAATGTTAAGTCTATGGGCGTTTTATGCATTCTTATATTCAAAATATCTCCTCGAGAAATTAAAATTATTTTTTTTTCGTACTTTTTTTTAAGGATATCACTTTTTTTCTTAATTTTCAAAATATTTCTAAAAGCTATGCTTAATTTTATATAAAGTGTTAGAATTTTACTTCCAGTTTTTAAAATTTTAAAACATAAAATATTAAATTAAGCAAAGATATTAATTAGAAATGTTTTGAGAACTAAGAAGAAAATGGACATTCTTAATAGGGATGTAGCCTTAGAAGAAACAGAGGATATACTCACAAGGTAGAGGCTATATCCTAGAGTGTATATACTGCAGCTTTCTTGAAAAACAGAGAGTATACGGTGTTCCTTAACCCTTTGCGGGGCAGGGAAAATTCATTGCTTAAGTATTGAAATTAATGACTGACACCGGAATTTGAAAACAACTTTATTTGTAAATAAGAAAATGCTATACTTCACGCATTCAATAAACTGTAATTTTCTTTAACAAAATTCCGGTGCGAATGTGGCGTTTGGGAATTAAAATTAAGTGGTATATCTATGAAACCACCGCCCCTCAAGGGGTTAAAAGTATACAGAAGGTATATGGCGTATACCCACGTGTACCCTCCGCTACATCCCTGATTCTTAAAGAAGAGTACGTAAGAAAAAAGAAGTCAAAAATATTAATTTCCTGAGGAGATAATTTGAATGTAAAAATGCATCAAACGCCCATTTAAAATTACGATGGGAAATTCATTTTTCCTGACACTCGCGAGCTAATGCTATTCCTATGGGAGGCATTTTTCCAATAACTCTTTCGCATTTTGACATTTTTAAATAATTTGTTTTGCTTTGGATTTGCCCTCTCAAGATCGCTCCTTGAATACTTTTTCGATCTTGTTCGCAGATATTTTTTATAAAGTTACTTTCACTTTCAGAACCGGTTCAGAAAGTGAAAGCAACTTTATAAAAAAATACTTGCGACGAACATTGAAAATGAAATCAATGAGCGATCTTGAGAGGGACCTCAGCTATCCGATGCAAGAAAAAAATATTTAAAAATATGAAAATGCGAAAGCGTTATTAAAAAAATGCTTACCTATAGGAATAGCATTAGCTCCTGAGTGTCTTCGCGAGCAGGGACAGGGCCTTAAATATGAATCTGATATTATTTGTCATTCAAGATGCAGAAACAGAAGTTGTATTCAGTGTTATCGCAAAAGATTATTTTTATATCCCAGAAGATTATTTTTATATCCCAGCTGAGACTTTATTTAATACTTTATATTCCGTTTCGTCTACTAATAAAAGTAGATTGTATTTTTCATACAAAATACTTTGTTCGATTATCATTTAGCTGTCGAAGCTTTTTAATGTGGTTATTTTCTCAACCATTTACATAGGCGTAGGTGCTTCTATTAAAAACGTTAACCGAAAAGTTTACAACAAATGAACTTTTCTTGGTTACAGCTAGGATTGCAATACATTTTTTAACATTGTTCTCATAATAATTGTGAGATTTCCATAACAGAATTTTTTGTTAATTAATCTAATTATTCTTGTAAATATTTTACGAAAAGAGATCTAACAACTTATTTATTAAATAAGTTAAATTAAAAATTTATCTAAAAATTAAATTATTATTATATAAATTATTATGTATATCTTCAGACATTAACGAAGATAATTATTGAGATAAAGCAACTTTTTTACTCACAATTCGGGGGGGGGGGGGGGTTAAAAGTACATTCTTTGTGACAAATTTATCATGTAGTTCTTATAGAAGTTACGTGGCAAAGATTAGAAAAAGTAGTACCAATCCTTAAAAATAGTAGTCTGTGCTAATTCTGAACATTTAATGGAATTAGATTTTTAAATTAATTTCTAAAATATGTTTGCTGCACAATTATTCATATGTATATTATCCATATTTTTTAAATCCAGTAAATCATTTTTTAAGAACTTTTTTGACATCGTTAGTTTTCGTTACCTTTTTATCCTATAAATATATTTTTAGTTGGCACGTCATGGCTATGTAAAATATTTTTTGAAAAACTTAGCTTGACACGCTAAGCCATCCTTGCCCTAGTGATTTTATTTAAAAAGAAAGAAAGAAAAAACAAAAAACAAAAAACGGAAAAGGAAAAAGGAAAAGGAAAAGGAAAAGAAAAAAAATTAGCGAAATATTTTAAACGTACAATGCAAGGAAAGCAATTGCTGATTTTATATGAGTTCCAAAGAATATTCGAAAGCTAATAAATTATTTTATCCTTATTGTTAAAGGCCCCACCAGTGGCCGAGAGGTTCGGACCTCTCAACTGGTAGACGGCAGGTGCTGGGTTCGAACCCAATCGCGGCTGTCGGCCTAACCGTTCGGAGTTTTCGTGGTTTTCTTCGAACCTTGCGTAAATACGGGTTAGGTTCCCTTAGGAAGACCCCCACGAAGGGCATTCCCCCCCTGGTCCTATATCCCTAGCGCAGATAATCGGACGTCAAAAATCAACCAACCAACCAACCTTATTGTTAAAGATTTTTTGACTTTTGCATACACAGTCATGCTGACTGCTCTTTTTTCGCAGTTTTAGTGCTGCCATCTATGAAAGACTAATGACATCTCCAGACATTACCGAAGCTAATTATTGAGATAAGTAACTCTTTTATCATAATTCGAGGCAAAAAGGGTTTTAAAGCAGGGATGCCCAGAGAGGGGTTTGGTGACGCAAGACGCGTCATGCAATTTAGTTTTTTTTTTTTTTTTTTTTTTTTTTTTGGGGGGGGGGGGGGGTATTTAATAAAATTCTTAATACCGTAATTTCGGGTGTATAAGCCGCGGATCAAACAATTTTTTTTGGACCCAGAAATCTTATTTAGTGATTGAAGACAAATATTTACGGCGATCTAACTAGTTATATTTGTTTCTTAGAAAATTCTGGGTCGAAAAAGAATTGTTTGATCTGCGGCTTATACACCCGAAATTACGGTATTTCCTTTTTTTTTTTACTGTTAAAAAATTTTGATTTTTTAAATATCACTTTTAAATTTTTTCAACATTTAATTTCTAGAAATGTTCCAGTGTTTTCTTTCTTTAAATTCTAGATAAAGACAATAAGAACTCATTCTACTATGCTCAATTTGCTATCTTTTGAATGTGCAGTAGTTTATAAGTAGAATATATTTTACAATTGATATTCTGTTTAGAGAAGGGGGGTCGATGTTAAAGTATGACAATTTTTTGGGGGAGGGGGGAGAGGCGGGGGAATTTGCGCCATTGGGTTTGGGGGATGGTCACCACTGTTTTAAAGTATATATTTTGTTCTACATTTATCATGTATTTCTTATAGAAGTCACATGGGAAAGATTGAAAAAAAGTCGTAACAATCCTTAAAATAATAGAGTAATATAGAAATAGTAACTCTGTGACATTCCTGTGCAATTAATGGAATTAGTGAATTAGATTTTTAAATTAATTTCTAAAATACATTTGCTGTACAATTACTACTATGTATATTACCCATATTTTTTAAATCCTATTAAATTATTTTTAACTACTTTTGACTTCGTTATTTTTCTATCCTCTAAATATATTTTTAGTCGGCACGTCATGATTGTGCAAAATATTTTTTGAAAAACTGGTAGGTAATGTAATGGTAGCATAGTAATGTAAAAGTTTCCATCATCCTTGCCCTATCGATTTTATTAATAAATAAATAAATAATCAGAGAAATATTTTAAACGTGTAGTGCAATGAGAGACTACTGATATTATATTTGTTTTGATGTTTCTTCGAAAGACAAGAATTATTTTATCATTTTTTTTAAAGATTTTTTGCCAAATTTTCACATTGTGTTAAAGAAACAGTACTCATCTGCATATACAGTCATGCTGATTGCCTTTTTTTGCGTAGTTTTCGTGCTGCCATCCATTTATCATTTCTTTAAAAAAATAATCGAGACAAATAAAATAAAATTTAACTGAGTTATTTAATTGACATGTTGCGTAAAAAAATGGCTTCAGAAAGAGTCCTTAGGTTTTAATTTTTGTTTTCTTTTAAGTATGATCAAATTTCGAACAAAAAAACTTTTGTAATATTTAATCTGCATATAAACGTGGTCAACAAGTAAAACTAAGTTTTTATTTTCGAAAAATAAAAAATAAAAAATCAATCCAATTAAATTTTTTCTTATAATTATGAAGTTTAAATATACTATATTTGATACCATTAAGCAAATTTGAGCCAATGTTACCATTTTTAGTACTTTAATCTTTTGCCTTAAATAGGTTTTTGTAAAGGTATTGTATAGGTATTAAAAAATATAGGCTTAATACATTTTTTTTTTTTTTTTTTTTTTTTTTTGATAGTATGAAACACATATTTTTGATATTTGCAATACATTTTGAAAAATTTTAAATAGTGAAAATCAGTAAAATACATTATAATAAGAAAAGTTATATTTTATGAGTTTGTTTGTTTGTTAGATATTTGATTTTTTTTTTTTTTTTTTTTTTGGGGGGGGGGGGGTCTGTTACAGGTAAGATTACCTATTTTGAATAAATATATTGTGGAAACAATCATATTTTGTGAGAGATACATATTTTTAAAATCTCTCTGAATGAAAATACATTTTTGTTATAATAAATTGTATGTTATTTTAGAAATAATATAGATAAATGTAAAGATAGTCATAAGAGTAATTCCTGTTTGTCTTAATCATAATTATTTACATTAAATAATTTATTCATAATAACTGTATTGATTTGTATCATAATATCATATTCTAATTGTAGCCATCTTTGAACTACATAATTACTATTATTTTTAAAAAGGTAAGGCATTTTTTCTTCTAAAGAGTGTTAGTCGGTTACAGTAGCATAGCCCCGTTACAAACATATAACAAATGATGATAGGTAAATTATATACTTGAAATAACTGCTCAGCGCAGAGATGGGTACATTTTTAATTGCAGTTATCGGCAATGTAATTAAAATTTACTCCTATGTAATTAAACATAATTAAAATTACATAATGTAAAGTTTTCTTGCAGAATTATAACCGGAAGTGCTCGTATTCATTTATTCTAGGAAATTTTTTGTTCGAATGTGTCTAGCTATAATCGTTTACATGCGTTTAAGAATCTACTTCAGTCAAGCGAAAAGACCCTTTCGCTAGTGCTAATCCTATAGAAAAAATTTATACAGATATCTCGGTAGCATTTCAATATTATTAAATAATTTTTTTACATGGGATCTCTGAGGTCGGTCTGTACAAAGGTCGTTTTTTAGTTTTTTGATTTTGTTTACAAGTATTTTTAATAAGTACACTTTCATTTTGGAATTATTTTCGAAAATGAAAGCACCCTCATATTAAAGAAAAAATCTCCAATCAGAATTGTTATAGTAAAAGACGGCATTTGTACAGTTCCCCTTAACTGTCTGATGGAAAACTAATCGGATGTGGCAATCCTAAAATTTTGTTCTATCTCGTATACGTTAATACTTCCAGAAAAATGAAACATAGCAGCCTCACCGATTATGTAATTTATACCAAAATCTAATGTGCAACAACTTATTTCAAGTTCTAACTGAATCTGAAATTTGATGAAAATCCGTGTATTAGTATTTGAGATAGAATCAGCCCAAAAATCGTAAAAAAGCTGGATAGAAACGCCATTTGTGAGCGATTTACTCCAAAAACTAAAGGATACTAATTTATATCAGGGTCTAACTGAATTTGAAGTTTGATCAAAATTCGTGTAATAGCGCCTGAGATACAGCAATTGCTATTATCACGAATAATGTTGCATAGTAGCCTCATATGTTGAGCGATTTGCTTCAAAAAGTAAAGAATACTAATTTATATCAGGGCCTAATTGAATTAGAAGTTTGATCAAAATTCGTGCATTAGTTCCTGAGATAGAGCTATTGGGATAATCATGAATAATGCCGCATAGCAGCGCCACCTGTTGACTGATTTATACCAAAACATAACCAAAACCATATTATATCAAGGACTAACGGAATCTGAAGTTTTATAAAAATCCGTCCATTAGTTCCTGAGATATAGCTATTGTGGAAATCGCGAGAAAGACAGCATCATCAGTTGAGCGATATTGATGTACACCAGAATCTAATCAGGTCCACTTTATATCAAGGTATAACTGAGTCTAATGTTTTATGAAATTCCGTGCTTTAATTATTGAAATATAGCGCCCAAAATATTTATGTCGCCTACAGACTGATTCACAGACAGGTAGACATTTTATGAAAACTTATTTTTTTGAATCTCTGACGCCTAAAACGTGTAAATAAGTCGAAAACTGGAATTCGAAAATTTTCACGAATCCAATAGACATTCTTTTTTGTAAAGATAGAAGAAAGTAAAAAATCATTTAAAAATATTGAAATGCGACCGAGATATCCCTATAAATTTCTTCCATAGGATTAGCATTAGTGATCGGGTTTTTACCAGTGACCGAAGCAGTCTCTTAAGAGGACTCTTTACTCACTTGAAAACACCGGCTTCGTAAAGTTAAACCAATGGACAGGTTGTTTTTGAATTTGTCATTTAAATTTAAATATTTTAAACTTTTTTGCATAGGATAGCTGAGTTTGATCTTTAATCAGACTATTATATGCTTTTTCGATTTCGGTTGCAATTTTTTTTAATAAAGATTCGTTTGATTTCAAAACCGGTTCCGAAAGCGAAAGTATTTTTATTAAAGAAATCTGCAACCAAAATCGAAAAAGTAAACAATAGTCATACTAAAGATCTAGCTTAGCTATCCTATGCAAAAAATAAATAAATAAATAAATAGATAAAATAAATAAAAAAAATAAATAAATATAATAAAAAAAATAAATATATATATATATAATAATAATAATAATGAATCATTTAAATATATTTAAATTTAAAAGAGAAATTTGAAAAAACCTGCCCACTGGTTTAACATTACGAAAAGGGGAATTTTCAAGTGAGTGAAGAGTCCCCTTAACTCATAAGTATACTGTGGATAATTGCTCTACCAGTGGCTTAGCGGTTCTGTTTTCGAAACCAGTAGACAGCAGATGCTGGGTTTGTACCCAATCGCGGCCGTCGGCCTAATCGTTCAGAGTTTCCTTGTTTTTCTTCGAACTTTGGATTTCCTTGTGTAAGTACGTGTAGCTTCCCTTAGAAATACCCCCACGGAGGACACCTTCCCCCCCTTAAGGCCTATATTCCTTGTGCTGATAATTGGCCGTCATATATACAACCAACCAACCATATTGTGGATTAGCGAGATTGCAAATTCACCCAACTCTGGCTAAGGAAATTTCCGTATGTGTATAAAAAAAAAATTGAAACATAAGTCAACAAATCAAAGTTTAAATAGCACACAAAGTGTTTTATATAAACTGAGGTCATTTTAAAATTTCACGCAGTCCTTCTGGCACAGTCCTGAGAGTGACTTGATTTTTTTGGTTTTTAACTCTTTTCAAGATAGCTTGTGAGGTGTGATTACCTGTGAGTTCGGTTTGCCTATTTGCCATCTAGCCGTAATCTAACTTTTCTAAATATTCTGTATGTTTGGTAACATTTACATGTTATCGATTATCTCTATTTTTATATTAGGTATGGAAAAATGATGTGTGTAGCATTTAGTAATAGTTAACGTAGTTAATTTACAGGAACACACAAAAGAACTCCTTTACATTATTCCCAAGTATCTCACAAATGTATGGGAGAAAATCTTTTGCAAAGCATCTTTAGGTTTTACGCTATTTCAAACATGGTTAGGTAGATTGGTTTATAGCTCGCTTACAGGGACAAATACAATAATTCATTTGCATTATGATCAATGAACAAATGTAGTTTCAAATTTGTTTTAATTATTATATGATACTTCAAACATCAGGAATTAAAAAGGATCACTGCTTTGTACAACAATATGTATAGATAATGGAGTTTTTATCGTTTATTTACAGAGACGCATAAAAGAATTAGTTTATAGGAATGAGTATTACTATGGTAATTCCTGGAAATGCATTTTCTTTCCATGGACCGTGATGTGACGGAATTGTTTTGAGTGTCTTTGTAAATGAACTATGGGAATCCTTTGTATACATGTATATGTATTTTCTTTGTTTATCCTACTTGTTTATTTATTTATGTGTTTATTATTATCCATTATTATTTTTATATTTGTGATTTCAATTTTATTATATACATACATATATATATATATACATAAGATTGTTTCAATTATTTTTAAGGCATACATGAATGATTATTGTTACTGTTTTAATTATTTGTATTTTTATATTGATTTGATTGTTACTAACTTATAAAACTTGTTATTATACACAAGCAAGTACACACACATATATACAGTGTGTCCACGAAAAATCTTTATTACTTTAAAAATTAATAACAAATATACTAATAAGTGAAATGAAATGCAATTTTTTATTTATTGAATAATTTGTAATTTAATAAATAAATTCTTACCTTTCTTCATTCTTTTTCAGAAAAATGCATTCCATTTCATCTGTTAGTATTTTTCTTATTAATGTTTAGACTTATAAAGACCTTTTTCGGACATGCTGTGTGATATATATGTGCGTGTATGCATGTAACATCTGAAATTCCATTTCAATAAAATAAATTTCAATATTTTTAGGTGGAATCTGCAAGATCTGCAAAATCTGGGTATTGCAAGAAGAAGAAAATGATGAATAGTTACTTATAGAATTACACGGTGGAATTCAAGTATGATATTTTTAGTTTTAATAGATTTATCTGTTAAAGAAATACAAAGTGAACCATTTGAAATGGTTTTGTAATCACTTAAAAAAAAATTTAAAAGCTAATTTTGATTTATTTACCTATCAGAATGTATTCTGAGCCTTCAAGTGAGCCAACAGACGCTGATTTTATAGCTTTTCTTGAACAATATGAAGGGCGTGATTATACTTTACCTTCTACAGATTATTCATCAAACAGTGTTTCGCAAGCAGCTGATCAATCTCCACTTCCTCATGAACAAAAAGCTGCCTCTAAAAACGAAGAAGACAACTTATATGGTCTTTTTCCAGCAAATGATGCTCAGATAGAAACACCTCCACCATATTCTCAAGATTCTATGAAAAATGAATCGGAAATGTATCGCCCGCAAAATTGGCCGACACATCAGACTAGATTAGAGAACAAAGAGTCTCATGATGAGATAACAGATCTACCCGATGTCTTGAATTTATCTGAAGAAATTTTTTGTGATCCAGAACAGGACGGCGTATGCTTTAATACTGAATACACAGTCCAGACAGATAGCCAACGTAAGCCTCAAACGAGCGTATATGGAGACACAACAGGTTCTCATTCAGTACACGCAGGAAGTTCACCGCAACATATTTATGCTGCAAACTATATAAAACCATTGCAATCTAGCAGCATAACTAGCACTACTCCAGCGATTATAAATGACGAAATTCGGAAGATTAGCGAAACAGACGGAAATAAATTTCTGCAATCTCCTCCGATGCAGCAAGAATATTCAAATTATAACACAAATTACATAAAACCCTCAAGTTCTATAAGCATTACCAGTATTCCAATTATTGAACCACGTGACAGCCATGACGATTATCAAACAAAACTAGCTGCAAGAAATCATTTCAGTCAATCTTCTCCGATTATAGAACATGCGCAATCACATTATAACACAAATGGCATAAAACCATCAAGTTCTATAATCAACAGCATTCCACTTACTGAACCACGTGACAGCTATAACGATTATCAAACAAAACTAGCTGTAAGAAATCAGTTGGGGCAATCTTCGCCACCTATGCAACAGGAACATTCACATTATAACACAAATTGCATAAAACCCTCAAGTTCTATAAGCACCAACATTCCAGTTATAAAACCACGTGGCAGCAATGACGATTATCAAACAAAATTAGCTGCAAGAAATAATTTCAGTCAATCTTCTCCGATTATTCAACAAGCACCATCACATTACGACACAAATTGCATAAAACCCTCAAGTTCTATAAATAACAGTATTCCAGTTATTGAACCACGTGAGAGTTATGACTATTATCAAACAAAACTAGCTGCAAGAAATCAGTTCGGGCAATCTTCGCCGCCTATGCAACAAGAACATTCACATTATAACACAAAATGCATAAAACCCTCAAGTTCTATAAGCACCAATATTCCAGTTATAAAACCACGTGGCAGCTATGACGATTATCAAACAAAATTAGCTGCAAGAAATAATTTCAGTCAATCTTCTCCGATTATTCTACAAGCACCATCACATTACGACACAAATTGCATAAAACCCTCAAGTTCTATAAGTAACAGTATTCCAGTTATTGAACCACGTGAGAGTTATGACGATTATCAAACAAAACTAGCTGCAAGAAATCAGTTCGGGCAATCTTCTCCACCTATGCAACAAGAACATTCACATTATAACACAAATTGCATAAAACCCTCAAGTTCTATAAGCACCAATATTCCAGTTATAAAACCACGTGGCAGCTATGACGATTATCAAACAAAATTAGCTGCAAGAAATAATTTCAGTCAATCTTCTCCGATTATTCAACAAGCACCATCACATTACGACACAAATTGCATAAAACCCTCAAGTTCTATAAGTAACAGTATTCCAGTTATTGAACCACGTGAGAGTTATGACGATTATCAAACAAAACTAGCTGCAAGAAATCAGTTCGGGCAATCTTCGCCACCTATGCAACAAGAACATTCACATTATAACACAAATTGCATAAAACCCTCAAGTTCTATAAGCACCAATATTCCAGTTATAAAACCACGTGGCAGCTATGACGATTATCAAACAAAATTAGCTGCAAGAAATAATTTCAGTCAATCTTCTCCGATTATTCAACAAGCACCATCACATTACGACACAAATTGCATAAAACCATCAAGTTCTATAAACAACAGCATTGCAGTTATTGAACCACGTGAGAGTTATGACGATTATCAAACAAAACTAGCTGCAAGAAATCAGTTCGGGCAATCTTCGCCACCTATGCAACAAGAGCATTCTCATGCTCCAAATGCGAATCATATAATATCACCTCCATTAACTTTTATGAGTAACAGGACTCCAGTCATTACACCATGTGAAAGCTATAACGATAATCAAATAATTCAAAACAACCATTCTCAATATACTTCAGGTAAAGCTATACAATCTAAAGCGCAGATTGATTTTAAGTTTCAGAATTCAAACAGCTCTGCATGTAATATGTCGGAAAATAATCAGATGTATTCTTGCAATGATGCAGAATTAGCTACGAGAAATAATTGTGCCCAGTCTTCCTCAACGTTTCCCCAAGAGCGTTCTCACTCGTATCATGGAAACTATACGAAACCACACGTATACAATTTCCCTACAAACAACACTTCAGCGATAAAATACTGGGAAATTTATAACATTAATCAAGCAAACAAAAAGAGCTTTCCAGAACATGTTTCAAGAGAAACTTTAAAATATAATACGCACACTGATTTTAACTTTCAAAATGCATATAACTGTGAAAATAATTTGCCTGAAAACGATGAATGTTTCTGCTATAAGGGAGATTTAGCCACAACAAATTCAATCATGCAATTTTCATCAATACAGAAGACTGAGCCAAGAAATACGCACGTCTACTATCCAAAACAACGCAGAAATATACAAGAAAAAGAGCGCATCAAATTAATCCAAAGCAACATGCTTTCTAATGGTTATGGCGGAATCCAAAATACTGGTAATATTTTAAACAATGTTAAAAGAAAAAGTGGAAATCGAGCCATACTACAGTCAAATAAGTTAATTAAAGTTTCCCAACATCCGCTAAATCTTCCACATAAAGAAAACATATCAGCAATATACCATATTCAGGAAGAAAATCAAATACAGAAAATGTATAGAAGCGATTCCGTGCAAGAATATAATGAAATGGGAAACAGTAGAAGTTATTTTATCCCAAATGCCTGTCGAGAAATAAACCATTACCCAAAAGAACAAGGTTTCATAGGAAACTCACAATCGCAGCAAAGATTTGGTGAGTCTGTTATGAGAACACCTTCGATTATTGACACAATAGTAGAACATTCAATGAAGATTGTTGCTGAAGAAGATTGTGTAGAATATGTTGAACTTAACTCAAACAATAATGGACAATCTGTAAAGTATCGACGATCGGTAAAAAGAGTCGTGAGCCATGCATTCCACAATATTTTATAATAAAAGCTGAAGGCTAAATACTCCTGGGGATATTTTTTATATATTCCTGAGAGTATTTGTTGCGGGTTTTGGGTTGTTTTTCTCAATTAGTCCGGGTTTTCAGTTGATTTTTTTCATTTGGTTTTGGTTTTGGGATGGTTTCCGGTATTTGGTTCAGATTTTGGGGTTATTAATTCAATATGGCATGGGGTTTTGGGTTAACTTCAAATAGAGTTTTCGAAGTTCAATAGGGTACAGCCCAACTAATGACAGGATCTATCCTCAGCCTTGAAATAGCTCTGAATTAAATACTTTAAAAAACTGTGTTTCTGTATAGCATTCTAAAACTGGTGAATTTTTACTCCAGTTATAATAAAAGTGAAAGAAAAAACTAAATTCGTTGCAAAATGCTCAGGAAAAAATGAATATAGATTGTGGAAGAGAGTATCTCCAAATTCTGTAATGTGGGATATCATAGTTTAGACTAATTTAGACTTATTTCCACACGGGCCACGAATATAAGTTTGCTACGTTAGGAGGGCTGTAATGCACTTACAAACCCTGTTATAACAAGGTTCATTCAGGTCCTGAAATTTTAAGACAAAGAAACTTTTTAATCCCAGTATTTTCCTACAAAAAATATCTCTTTAATTACGGCAAAATTTCGCACATTTTGAATTAGGGTTTTTTTTTCTTTCTCAATAAAAATTCTGGTATATCATCTGGAAAACAACTTTACGAATCCTGCATAATAATGTAAAAAAGATGGTTGAAATAGTAAGATAGCAAAATTAGTAAAATAAAGCACTGTTTTAACGAAGTTATAACTATAAGTATATTTGAACATTTGTCGTGAAAGAAATATTATCATAATACTTTAATATCCCTATTTAAAAATAAAATATTTTGTAGCAGTTTTTATTATAATTTTTTATAAGAATATTCCTTGAATATTGTTGTTATGAAATAGGTGTGTAAATTCTTTTGATGACGATTTTGTCCGCGTGAAATATCCAGTCCAAATATATATATATATATATATATATAAGCTATATAATGAGAAAATATTAATTCAGATTTCCAAAGGTTTAGAGGGAGAAAATAGAAAGGAGATTTTCTTTAACCGTTTGACTCCCAGAGGATTTTGAAGAAGCATTGTCGAAAAATCGCAAGCAGATTGATAGCGCTTTTTTTATTTTATGCAGAAAAGACCAAGCAGCATGATAGCATTCTTTTATTTTATGCCCAAAAGAGCCGAACAGCACGATAGCGTTTTTATTTTTATTTTATATGGTAAAGATCCAATTAGTGCCTCATGAGTGGTTCACAACGTTCGAAATGTGCTGGGTTTTCTCGATATAAAAATTGAACAGCACTATCACGCTATTTGGGACTCAAACGGTTAATAAATCAATCTTTAGCTCAATTCAGTTTTCATTATTATTTCTTTAAATGTAAAGATTTGTAGTGCAAATTTAAGTAATTTGGAATAGTATTTGTTTAATGTTGAAGATTAAGAAATGTATAGACTATTACAGGGTTCGCACACTCCTTATATTTTGTAAGGACTCCGGCACCACTATTAATGATAAGAAAATTTCTATTTAATTTTTAAAAAACAGAATTCACAACCATATCCTCGATTTGCAATTTACGAACTATTTTTCTACAGTGAAATACATTGAAAATACTGTAAAATTTTAGTGGTAGAGCTGTGCGAACCCTGATAGAGCACTGTAGCACAAATATAATTGTATGTAAAATTAATTATTGGCTCAGTGAATAGTATTGAAGATTCTGTACCAGAATTTTAAATAAATTATAAATAACAAGACCGATTTTGTCTTCCAATAATAATAGTGGTCTTAAATACCTTTTACGTATATTTCAATATTTTTTTTATAAATATGTATTAACTAGCGGCCTTCGCCCGCTACGCTGGTCGGTTTATCTAAAGAAATCTTGAAGAAGTAGTTAGATAAGGTTCAGACATACATTAAAAAAAAAAAAGCAAGTCGATCATTCAAAAAACGTTGGGAAATATCAAATATTTACTGTAATTTTTTAAGAAAAACAAAGTTTCGAAAAAAAAAATTAAATCGAAAAAAAAATTACACTGACATATTAATGCAAGGAAATTTTCCCAGAGAGAAAATTCGCCTTGAATACAATATTTCAAATTCTTTTAATTGCTTATAGGCGTTAATGCCAACATAGTGAAAAAAAATTCCATGCTGGGAATCGAACCCGGGCCATCAGTATGGCGCACTGACGTTCTACCGACTAAACCACATGGAACGACAGCCAGCTTGAAACTTTCTCATACTTAAGTAGACTGGCGAAAACATAACGATAGCGCGTTTTAAAATCGCACAGTGACATCTATTGGATTTTATATGTACTAAAAAACGTTATGTACTAAAAAACGTGAGCAGCGCACCTAATAGTTTCTTTTGTTTCTTTTTGTTACTTTTTTGTCTGTTGTCCGATTTTGATGAAACAAAGCCTATACACTGCCCGGGAGTGTGCATTCTTCATTAGTGAAAACCGCATAAAAATCCATTCAGTAGTTACGAAGATAACCTCGAACAAACAGACAGACAGACAGACAGACAGACAGACAAAAAATTCAAAAAAAATTTTTTTGTGTTTCATTGGTTTTCTTTTATCGCCCTGACTCCATTTTTGTCAATTATCTTCAATGTACAGACACACCGGGTCCTACTGTTTTATTATATGTATAGATGATTATGTGTATCTATCTGCACATAAACGACCGCCTGGCCAATATGGCCTGTGAGCCTCTGGTTGATTGTGCCTGGGAAAAAATCTATTAACCCTTTATGTCCTGAATTTTGAATAAAAGATTGCTTCACCCGAATAACTGCGTACATTAACATCTAAGATATCCAGAACACCATATATAATAATGATTTGTTTTTTTTTATACTTATTTTTAAAAATTAAAACTTATGCAATAAATCCGTCGTTCAAGTTCTTTCGGCAAGAAATCTACAAGAATAATTAGATTAATAAACAAAAAATTATGCTATGGAAGTCTTACAATTTTTATGAAAACAATGTAAGTAAATGTATTGTTATCCTCTCTATAACAGAGAGATTTTTTGGAGTTGCAAATTTTTCGTATGACATTTTCTTAATTGAATAAAAACTACACCTATGTACATGGTTGTAAAAATAATCACATTAAAAATATTTAATTACTTCAATTGTTTCACTGTGGTTTCTAAATACGATTGAGCAAATTATGTTACATGAAAAGTGCAATTTACTTTTATTAGAAGACGAATTAAATAAATTTTACATTGGATTTTCTTTAATGGTTTTTAAAAGTACCGTCAGGATATAAAGGGTTAATATGAGTATTGCGCTCTGCACGTACATCGTGAGATATTTGAAAAGAACTCTAATTATATCAACTAAGGAGTAAAGTTCTCCAGTGTGAAAAATATTCTGAAATTAACAAAGGGAATTATTACCTTTTCACAATTGTGCCTTAGCGAAAAATGCATAGAGGAGACTGGAGGCTGATGAAATTTTTTTTTTTAATTTCATACTACAGAAAGTTTAATTTATACAATTTCAAAATATTTTTGACAGAAAATTACTTTAAAGGGTGTTTTATTAACAGTAGATACGACATAGTGGTCCTTTCGACCGAGGCACATTGAATATCTTTAGATTTGATTAAAACAAACTATTCATAAAATTAGTCAAATATATATTAACAAACAAACAAGTTAAATTGTATCAAATAAACATTCTAATTTATATTATTTTGTGTATGGTCGGTTCAAAACATTTAACTGATTTATTTTTCTAGAAATTTTTGTCGTAGCATTAACCTTCGTGTATCAAAAGCCTCCAGTCTCTTCTATTTCTAATCAAACTTCTGACTAATAAGCAAATTATTTTTAAAAATTAGGATAGAGTAGTTTTAAAACATTTATTTCTTTACTTAAAGTGGATTAAAATAGAACATTTAGATGATATTTTTTAAATTTTAACCATTAGATCTAAGATTCTGCCACTTTTACAGCATTTATTTTTTTACTTAATGTGCATTAAAATAGAACATTTACATGATATTTTAAAAATTTTAACCATTAGATCTAAGATTCTGCCACTTTAAAAAATAGGTATACCGCATGTTCCGGCATAACGGAATATACGATACATACAAACATATTCAGAATCAGTAATTTTTTTAATGAAAAGCAACTTATTGATGCGTAGTAACTGATTAATTTTAATTATTAAATACAATTTCTGGTTCTACTTTTACTTTTTTTTTTCTTATTGTATTCGTTGAAATATACGGCAAGAATAAAAAATTTATTATCATTCATGCTAATATAATATATAATCCCGGCAGGACGGGCGCGGTGTATTTTGACACCTCAAAACCGCGCAGTGTATTAATAATTTTTATTTTGTCACTACTATATGTAAATTATTATTATTACCTTATTTAGTCGGAGACAATAGTCGCAAATTCTACGATAAAATGAGGTGAAGATTATTTTTTAAAAAGTAGTGGTGACAAATGTAAAAAATATACACACTCTGGGTCTATCAGGTAGAGGTCTGCACGGGCCCGGGGCCCCGGCCGGGCCGGCAGATTTAGAATAGTTTTTTCAACGGCCCGGGCCGGGCCGACAAACTACATAAACAGGCCGGGCCGGCAAAAAAATTGAACGGGCCAGACGGGCCGGGCCGATTTAAAAAAATTTCGGGCCTACCGGCCCGTTCTGAAGATTTGAGCTGGGACGATAAAATATGAGCTATTTTCAATGGTTTTAACGAGAATAAGTATAAATGTGCGTCACGAGCCATACTAGTTTGACAGCATCAATATAAAAATGTACAGTGTAGAGATCAGCATCGGAGAATTACATTGTGTGCAACTCGTTTTAATAATTTTTTTAGCTGACTCATGCCGGTCCGAGATCAAGCTTGCATTATTTTTCTACATATGGACTGGCCGGAACGGAACTAGACTTAATTGTTCTCAAGATCTGTAGGGCAGAAAACATGATTTGTAAAATTATTAACAGCGATAAAGAACTTATGTTAGCTTTATCTTCGGATATATACTTCTTGATGGTTTTTAAATTAATTTCTCAATAATGCGAAAGTTTGACACATTTTCTGATTAATTTTAAATTGTAAAAGTATAAAAGTGATAAGCTTAACTATTGAAGGGATTTGGAATCGAATAGCGTTTTCTATTTTTGGTAAATAAAATACTTGTATGACCTTATTGAGATGTAATAGTTTCTCAAATGATTACAGGTTTTTCTCCCTTCCCATGCTATCGCTTCCGGAAATTCTATTCAAATCGCTAATTATGACAGTATTTTACTTGCTTGTAGTATTCTTAAATTGCTTGTATCAAAAAATGGATAACGCCACTCGATTATATAGTTTTTGAATAAAGATACCTGCTAATCTTATGCATTTCTGAGAAAAAAGTGAATTTAGAAATGTATTAGAAAGGAGCTTCTTTGAATTTAAGAATGAATTTGGATTTAAAACCTTTAATAAAATGATATAGAAATATTTTTATAAATCTTCTTTTATCAAACATCTTCAAAAGTAACGATGTTTTTAGCTTTCTTTCTTTTTTCTTTTATTCTAAGCCACATTAAATTTTTAATGAATCTTTATTCGAATGTTGAAAGCCTAAGAATCAAAGTAATCATTAATGTTGTTAATGTGTATTTCCTGTAAAATATTATGTAAAATCATTCCATAGATATGTATGCAGTATTCTTTAAAAAAATCTTAATTATATGATAAAAATCTGATTTTTTTTTTTTTTTTTTAGAAATCGTAGAAATTGTAACGGGCCAAAACCGGCCGGGCCCGGGCCTGTAAATTCCGGTCCGTGCAGACCTCTACTATCAGGGCCAACGCGCGTCCTCACGGGTTAAACAAATTCCTATAATATAATTTTTTATTCAAAACTTAGGATAGAGTAAATTTTGAAGTATTTATTATTTATTTATTATTAACTTTTTTTTACTTATGTTGGATTAAAATAGAGCATTAAGATGATTTTTTTTAACCATAAGATTTAAGGTACTGTCACTTTAAAAAATAGGTAAAAAATATGTTCTGGCGTATGTGACGGAATATGCGGTACATACAAACATATTCAGAACCTGATTAAAAAAATAAGCAAATGTAACTTATTAAAATGCAGTAACTAATTCTTTTTACTAATTAAATACAGTTTCTGGTTCTACATTTATTTTTTCTCTTACTTTATTCGCCGAAATATAAGGCAAACATAAAAAAATTATTATCATTCATATAACACAATATAATGTACAAGTTCCTAAATATGATTTTTTATTCAAAATTTAGGATAAAGTAATTATTTATTTATTTTTTTATATTTTCACTTTTGATGGATTAATAGAGAACATTTAGATGATATTTTTAAAACTTTAAACATAAGATCTAAGATAATGTTACTTTATGAAAATAGGTATACCACATCTTCTGGCGTATACGACGGAATATACGGTGCTTAGTCTACAAACATGCTCATAATCGGAATTTAATTTAATCAAATCTAACTCACTAATGTGAAGTAATAGGGCTCTTTTTTTGGTCTGCTTTTTCAACACCAATTTTATTTAAAGAAAAATTTTACTTATAAATTTTGTAGAACCATACGAGAAAAAGCGTTTATCTTGGAATTGTTGTAGAAACCTACCATGGATGTCTTTCAAAATAATTACTGGTTTTCAAAAAGCGGACCAGTGGGAGCCCTGCAGTAACTAATTCACTTTGCGTATTAAGTAGAATTCATGTTTCTGTATTATTTTTCTTCACTTTATTTGCCGAATTATAAGGCAAACATAAAAGTTTTATTATTTCACTATTTTACGTTGTATTAAGATTCTGTTATTTTATAAAAATAGCTATACCGCAAGTTCCATCGTATGCGATGGAATCGGTGCCTTCAAACATATTCAAAACCTCAATTTAACCCTTTGAGGGGCAAAGCACTTGTTTTCTTAAAATGCTGAAATGATTGAATGACACCAGAATTTAAAAACAAATTTCTTTTAAACTAAATTACAATTTTTCTTCACGTACTTAATGGAATTAAAATTTTCATTTCAAAATTCTGGTGTCAATGTGGTATTTCGCAATTAAAATTAAGTGGTACATATTATATACCGCCGCTCTTCAAGGAGTTAACGTAATCAAGTGTAACTTATGTACAGTAACTAATTCATTTTACGTATTGAACACAATTTATATTTCTCTCTATTTTTTTCTTTTTATTCGTCAAAATATATAAACTACTAAGACATAAAAGTTGCATTTAATTTCTTCACTTTATTGGCTGAAATATACGGCAAATATAACAATTTTATCATTGTATTATGTTCTGTTGTTATACGTTATTATATTATAGTATGATTCTGATATTTTATAAAAATAGATATACAGTAAGTTCCAGCGTATACAGCAGATACGGTGTCTACAAACATATTCAAAATCTCATTTTAATGTAACCAAGTGTAACTTATGTGCAGTAACTAATTCATTTTATGTATTAAACAGAATTTATCTTTCTATATTATTTTATTCTTTTTATTCGTCAAAATATATAAACAACTAAAGCATAAATGTTGTATTATTGTACTATGCTAACACAGGGTGTTAAATGAAACAAATTTTTATAATAGGATGTTTTGTTTACGATTTAGGATAAGGTAGCTTTTGAAGTATTTATTATTAATGTTATTTTATTCATGGAAAATCAAAATTGAACATTTATGCAATATTCTTTAAATTTTAACCATATGATCTGAGATATTCTATTTTACATTTGATCAAATCTTATGGTGGCATTTAACATATTATATTGTATGTATTTCTTGTTAATTTTATTACATATACTTATTTGTATTCTTTATATTTTGTATCTATCCTGGGAATTTTTTATTCAATTTTGTATTTTGTGTTCAGTATTTTTATGTATAACGTTGCTCAAATGAAAGTGGAGCAGTTGATGGTGTGTTCACCGATGTGCCATGCTGTCCAAAGTGGTCATTCATCTGCATGATAACACCCAACCTCATGTGGTTACTGTGTGCAAAGTTTTATTGTAGTTATTTCGATAAGAATATATGGACATTCTCCGTATAGTTCTTCCTTTTCCTGTGTGATTACCCTGTGTTTGGAGCACTCGAGAAAGCTTTGACTTAGAAACAATTTGCAAACAAGTTTAGGGCCACTGTCATGCGTCATGCTGTCCAAAGTGGTCATTCATCTTCATGATAAAGGCCCAACCTCATGTAGTTACTGTGTGCAAAGTTTTGTTGCAGTGATTTCGATAAGAAGGTATGGACATTCTCCGTATAGTTCTGGCTTTTCCCATATAATTACCTTGTGTTTGGAGCACGCGAAAAAACTCTGACGTAGAAGCAATTTGAAAACAAGTTCAGGGCCATTGCCACGTGCCATGCTGTCCAAAGTGCTCATTCATCTTCATAATAACGCCCAACCTCATGTGGTTACTGTGTGCAAAGTTTTGGTGCAGTGATTTTAATAAGAAGTTATGGACATTCTCTGTATAGTTCTGGCTTTTCCTATGTGCTTACCCTGTGTTTAGAGCACTTAAGAAAGCTCTGACGTAGAATCAATTTGCAAACAAGTTCAGGGCCACTGCCATGTGCCATACTGTCCAAAGTGCTCATTCATCTTCATAATAACGCCCAACCTCATGTGGTTACTGTGTGCAAAGTTTTGTTGCAGTGATTTCGATAAGAACTTATGGACATTCTCTGTATAGTTCTGGCTTTCCCTATGTGCTTACCCTGTGTTTAGAGCACTCAAGAAAGCTCTGAAGAATAAGCAATTTACAAACAAGCTCAGGGCCACTGTTACAGACTGCTTCCATCCCTAGGCCTAAAAGTTCTTCGCTCAAGATATTCACAATCTCGTGGCCTGCTGGGTTGCTAGTTTCAACCTTCACCACAATAATATCTTGACATTATGTTTTGTGTGCATCACTCTTTATTCTGTATTCATAGTAACTGATACGATGAAACAATTTGCAAAATCGACGGTAGTTTCTCTTTCATTTGGGCGATCCTTATAAATTAATAATATTTTATCCACATTATATGGGTTGTGCTTTTTATATTTTAATCCAGTTTCTTTATTTTTGTATTTAAATATATATATATCAGGGCTCCCAAATGGTCCGCGAACTGAACATCAGAATTTTTTTAGAGAAATTTTCATTTTAGATTTTTCTTGCAAATTGTCAAGAAACCACGTTTGGAAGTTGATTCTAGCTCGAACGTATTATGAAATTTTCTATTAAAAAATACTAATGTTCAGTTCGCGGACCATTTGGGAGCCCTGATATATATATATATATATATATATATATGTTGTCTCCTTGATGCATAATGTTAATTATTTCAATCTGTGCATTTGAAAAATAATTTTATAAATAATTTGATAAATGGATTTCATAAATACATTTGATAATTAATTTGAAAAATTTGACAAAGAAGTTTTTTTCCAAACCTCACATTTTATGTTCTATGTTCAATATATATTAATGATATGTATTTTTTTACATTATGCCTTTTTGCATTTTACATCGATCTCATAATTTTTGCATTCTAAAAAATATATTTTGCGTATGGTATTTAATATGTTATGTATATAAATTATTTAAATTTTTACGTTTGATTAATACCTCGCATTTTTTTAAATGCCATATTTTATGGCCAGTATCAAATATATATCAATCATACTTTTTTCAACATTTCATATATTGTATTTTGTATTCTCTATCACCTTCATAATGTTTGAAATTTTGAAAAATATATTTTATGTAATATACACGCACTATCCGAACCAATTTTTGCATTTAAACATACAAGTTTCAAGGGAACAGTGGATATTAAAAATCAAATCCTTCAATTTTTAATAGACTCATTTGAAAATTGGAAGAATTCTTAATTATAAGCGCAAAGAGTTATATTCAAAATTTGATATTAAAGTAATAAAAAGGTTTTAAATTATTAACTATTTAAAATTTTAAAACAACAAACAAAAGTCACATTTTTAAATGTTTCATGCGCATTTATTTTACATTAATACGCTAATATTTATTAATGAGATATACAGGGTGATTCCAAATTTTTTTTACAATAAAAGAGGGGTGATAATACACATCAAGACAAACAATATTAAATAGGAGACCAAGGGTCCAAAACGTTTTCCTAAGGAGAGAGCCGCTATTAAAGTTTAGAGACCAAAGTTTCAAATAAACATAAAAAAACGGAAAAATCGGTCGATTGATTTGCGGTTTTCACTAAAATTATTCTTTATGTCGGCATTTTCTTGAAATTAAATTATAAAGATAAATTTCAAAAAATGCCGATAGAGGGCGCTTTAGACTTTGGAGTAACGAACAACTATTTTTGTCCGGTATGTTTTGCATCTCATTAAATGTTTTCGTAAGTTTACACTCAAACTTATATTTTGAGCTCAAAATCTGTAGTTGGGAGTATTTAAGTAATACAAACTGAGCTGTGTTCAGAGTATTCAAATTTCAAATGATTATAAAAAACGGAAAAATTGGTCGATTGATTTGCGGTTTTCACTAAAACTATTCTTTATTTAAGGTATTTTCGTGAAAATAAATTATAAAGATAAATTTCTAAAAATGCCGATAGAGGGCTCTTTAGACTTTGGAGTAGCGAACATCTATTTTTACCTTTAATGTTTGCATCTCTTTAAATGATTTCGGAAGCTTAGACTTAAATTTTGAGCTCAAAATCTGAATAGTAGGGAGTGGTTAAGTAGCACAAACTGAACTGTGTTCAAGGGGGAGGGGGAGGCTCAAATTTAAAGTAATTATAGAAAATGGAAAAATTGGTCTATTCGTTTGCGGTTTAAAATAAAACTATTCTTTAAGTCAGTATCTTCTTGAAAATAATTTTTACAGATAAATCTCAAAAAATTCCGTCGGAGGGCGCCTTAAACTTCAGAGTAACCAACAATTCATTTTAACCATTATTTTTTGGTTCTAATTAAATGTTTGCAAAAGCATTTTAAATGTTCTCGGAAGCTTAGATTTAAACTTAAATTTTGAGCTCAAATCCTGTATCGTTATGAGGAGTTAAGAAGCGCAAACTGAAGTGTGTTCAGGAGATGAAATTTAACCCTCTTTCTTCCTCCAACACAAATCAATTTTTCGCTACTTAAACACTCCCAACGATTCAGAATTCAGCCCAAAATTTAAGTCTATGCATTTAAAAGCATTTAATGAGATTAAAAAAATAACAGTTAAAAATAGTTACTGCAAAATCTAAGGCGCCCTCTATCGGCATTTTGTGAAATTTATCTTTAAAAATTATTTTCAAGAAAACACTGATTGATCAAGAAAACTGCTGATTTAAAAATTAGTTTAAGAAAAAACCGCAAACGAATCGACCAATTTTTCCGTTTTTTACAATTATTTGAAATTTGAACCCTCTGAACACAGCTAAGTTTGTCTACTTAACCACTCCCAGCTATTCAGATTTTGAGCTCAAAATTTAAGTTCAAGTCTAAGCTTACGAAAGCATTTAATAACATGCAAAAAATAACGCCAAAAAAGACTGTTTCGTTATTCCAAAGTCTAAAGCGCCTTCTATCGGCATTTTTTTAAATTTATCTTTATAATTTTTTTTTCATGAAATTACCTAAATAAAGAATAGTTTTAGTGAAAACCGCAAATCAATCGACCAATTTTTCCATTTTTTATAATCATTTGAAATTTGAACCCTCTGAACACAGCTCAGTTTGTGTTACTTAACCACTCCCAACTATAGATTTTGAGCTCAAAATTTAAGTTTGAATCTAAGCTTACGAAAACATTTAATGAGGTGCAAAAAATGCCGGCAAAAAATAGTTGTTCGTTATTTCAAAGTCTAAAGCGCCCTCTATCGGCATTTTTTTGAAATTTATCTTTATAATTTAATTTCAAGAAAATGCCGACATAAAGAATAATTTTAGTGAAAACCGCAAATCAATCGACCGATTTTTCCATTTTTTATGCTTATTTGAAATTTTGGTCCCTAAACTTTAATGGCGGCTATCTCCTTAGGAAAAAGTTTTGGACCCTTGGTCTCCTATTTAATATTGTTTGTCTTGATGTGCACTATCACCCCTCTTTTATTGTAAAGACAATTTGGAATCACCCTGTATATTATATTGGAAAATTGGCATGAATCGTAAAAGTTCGTCGAATGTAATAAGTAGAAAAAATATATTTTTAGAACTATGCCTTATTTTTTTCTAAAGGAGTAGCGATAAAGTTTCACACGAAAACATCCCTGATATATGATTTTTAAAGCTAAAATTTATTTAATATTATAGAAATTACACATTATAAACCTAAAAATAATCTGATAATTAGGAATGCGCATGGAATGTTTCAAATGTTTAAAATATACGAAATTTTCAACTTTGAGAAATTACCATTTTAAGTGAAAAAGAAAAGAAAAAGCTCTATAAAAATATGTAGTTTATACAAACATATAAGCAAATACAAGCACAAACTTTGCAAAAACACGACAGTTGTGAAATATATTTTTGCAGTAGATAAATTTTAGCATGTATTCTCATATTTCTCCAGTTAAAAAAAAAAAAATAATCAAATTTCGGGGTTTTGAAAGTCTATTGTTCCCTTAAAGATTCAGTGCAGGGATATATATACACACATATATACATATACTACATACAGTAGACTCCTTCAAATACGCAACCCTAAAATGCGCACATAATTTATGGATGCAAAGAAAGAAACATTCAGTTCAGATATCGGTACAAAATTTCACTTTTTTAGTTTTGTATTAATTTCATCAACATTTTAATTTGTAATTTTAGTTAATACTACTAAATTCCTGTTTCTTCATGAAGGAAGAATACATTTATTTCTGAAAAAAAAAAAATCAAGATATTGCTGATATCATTGGTAATCATAATCTTCTTATCAAATTTATTTATGTATTAATAAAAATTTTTGTTATTAAGTCTAGCTAAACCTGAAATAAAAATTTCTTGTTTTATGATTTTGATGTGAATTAATAATGTACCTTTATGAGGCAAGTGTCAATGAATAATTTAAGAAAAATGCATTTCATTTTTATAATGAATATTTAATCATACATTATTGATTATTAACTTGAACTTTGCTTTTAATATTTTAATCATTTTAAAAATTATCGAAATTTTCGTTATTTTAGTAAGCTGTGCAGATTTGAAGGAGTCTGCTGTATTTACTATACATGCGCATACAATGTAATATATATGTGCATAACATTCAGTATGCTATGCACATTATTTTTTTAACTTTGCATTTGATAAATAACTTGTTCATTTTTTCAAATCTGATATTAAATAATGTTAATCCTAATTTTGTTTCCAAATTTCTTATGATGTCCTTTTGGTGTTTTGTATTTATCTTTAAATTTTGCAGTTTAAAAGTATTTTTTCTGTACTGTATTCAGTATGTCGTATGTGTCATTTATTTCAAACTTTGTATTTAATGAAAAATTTGGCTATTCATTTTTTTCTCATTGTACTTAGTTAATAAACATACTGTAACCAAGAAGATTCCAAAGAGTAATTAATTACTTATTCCATAATAGGACATTAATGGAACAGTTTCAGATTATATCCTTGTACACAAGTTTGTGCAATGAGTCCATGCCATCAGTGGCGTAGCCAGGATGTGTGTCCAAACGCTCTGGATACCAGCAATTTTGAAAAAAGATTAGTTTTCCTTATCTAATTGTCAGTTTTCTGTTTTTAATCAAGGCAAAGAAAGCTGTACAATATTACTGGTATCTAGAGCATCTGGACCCCCTATACCTGGCTACGCTATCGCATGCCATGCTGGGTAATTCAAAACAGATGTGTTTGCAATTGGCTCTTAAAGCTATGCTTAAAGTGCATACTTTACACATAATTTACAAGTGACTGTTTGTATAATACATATTGATATACAAAATGTAATTTTTTTATACAACTACTATCTTAGATCCAAGAAAAAAATTTGAAAATATATATCAATCGTAACTTACAAAACAAAAGTTTCAAAATATTTAAAATGTAAAGGTTTTTTTTTTCTTTTTTTTAAATATACAAGTGAATCCATTATGCTTGCTGCCACTAAATATGTGATTTCTTCACATTTCTTAGCAAATTTTTTCAGTTAGGTGAGTGCAACATTTTTTCTTTTATTTTAATGCACTTATTGAATTTCAATAACCCAAATTATAGTACATATCTTGTATTACGACGACTTCTATTAAATAATAAATAAGCATCGCATTTTTTTTTCAAACTATGAAGTTAAATAAATTGAAATTGAAATCAGAAAATAAAATACAATAAATATACCATGTTTTATATTTAAGTCATTTATATATTCAAGTGCATCTCTTTACGAAATGAGTTAACAAAATATAACTTTATAAAATATGTATGCTGTATATTTTATGAATATTTTAAATATAAAAAATGATATATAAAAATATACAAAAATGATATACATATGATATATAAAATGATATACATATTTTTTGAAATGATTCAATTGCTATTCCTGCATCATCTAGTGAAATGAAGAAATTGCAGTTTTATTTTTCACAGTAAAAATAAAAAGTTTTGAAACCTATTATAATATACTAAATTTACTTTAAAACACGTTATTTAATTTTTATAATAAATTTGAATGGAAAATTTACTAAGGAAAATTAACAATGGTTTATAACAGTTTCCAATCATCCGAATAATATTTCTGAAGCTTAGATACAGATAAGATATTTAGAAAATTTTGACATCATAAATGCAAATACATGAGGGAAAACATTTGGATTTGCTGACTTTGGCACAGTTTTCATCAAGGAAAATATGTTACGTTAACAAGACATAAATAGGAGGACGTGAGTTTTAACTACTTAACTGGTCAACATTTTTAAAAAATCCTTCAAATAATGCCTATTTTTTCATGTTTTTTACAGAATTTTTAATCTTTTATCACAAGTTTCTGAAGACAGAAATTTTTGCATTATTGAATAAGAAAAATTGCTCCAATTACATAATGCAAATTTACAATAAAAATTTACTGGTCAGAGTAATAAATCATAATTGGCTATGAATGTACGTACGTGGTACGGGCAAAACATGATTGGAAAACAGGCGATGCCCGTACGTGGTAACGGGCAAATCAGGGAAGCGGTTAAAACCCGCCTTATGCAGAAAATCAACTTTTGAGAAATCACGAAAAAAAAAAAAACCCGGAATGCTTTCATTAGTTTTCATTGGAAACCAAGATTTTGCATTGTCAGAAATGATAAAACTAGATTCTTGCTGACTGTAGCGTTTTATCAATGCAGATTCACCAATAGGATAAATTAATACAGAAAAGCTGATTTTTTAAATTTTGTATAAGGCGAGTTTTGAAACTCACGTTTTCATATAAAACATTAAACACGCAAAAATAATTAAGATACCTGTCCCCTCATGCGAAGCTCTAGCGAACTAACCCTAATATTATGGGTTGGTTATATTCCTAATATCTCGTTTGCATTTTGAAAGTATTATTATTATTTTGGGGGGAAGGGGGGCATTGGATAGCTGAGATGCATTTTTACATCGCTTCTTTTTTACTTTTTCGATTTTGGTTGCAGATATTTTTTATAGAGTTAGTATCAATTTCGAAACAAGTTCCAGGGCTCCCAAATGGTCCGCGAACTGAACATCAGTATTTTTTAATAGAAAATTTCATAATACGTTTGAGCTAGAATCAACTTCCAAACGTGGTTTCTTGACAATTTGCAAGAAAAATCTAAAAAGAAAATTTCTCTAAAAAAATTCTGATGTTCAGTTCGCGGACCATTTGGGAGCCCTGAAGTTCTAAAAATGAAAGTGCCATTATAAAATATCTGCAAGCAAAATCGAGAAAGTAAAATCGGGAATGATGAACCTCAGATATCTTATGCGAAAAAAAAAAAAAAAAAAAAAAAAAAAAAAAACGTTAAAATGCGAACGAGATATTAGTAAATAATCTTCTCATAGGATTAGCATTAGCTTATGAGTGCTTCGACTGACGGGAACACGAGCCTTAAAGAAATAATATGCATTATTTTGAGTAAAGTGAATAGTGATAAACATATATATACATATATATTTCCTCCCTAAAAAAGTGACATCTTTTAAAAAGAGAACACCGAAAGAAGGACTTAAAAATATTAATTTCCCTGAGGAGATATATTCAGGGCTCCCAAATGGTCCGCGAACTGAACATCAGTATGTTTTAATAGAAAATTTCATAATACGTTTGAGCTAGAATCAACTTCCAAACGTGGTTTCTTGACAATTTGCAAGAAAAATCTAAAAAGAAAATTTCTCTAAAAAAATTCTGATGTTCAGTTCGCGGACCATTTGGGAGCCCTGTATATTAAAACAAGAATGCATCAAACTCCCATAGATTTAACAATATGGAGGGGGAAATCGGAAAGTGAATGACCTGCAGCCTTAAGGGGACTTATCTGATTGGGGTGAAAAAAAAAAGAGAAATCCTACATTATCGTATAGAAAAAACACTTATCCTTCTTGTATATCCAAATTTGAAAATTCCAACAATATATTTTTTCGGCACGTAGAAAAGTAGCATTTCAGTACATAGGAAGGTTCTTTATCCGATATTACGCTCCGAAGTGTTATATCTTTTCCCAGTCATAAGCCACAAACGAGTAAAGAATTATTTTGGAATGTTTTGAAACTTCAACACAAATTTTAAACTACTCATAATTATCTTTAAAATATTTTAAGCATACAGGAGGATGAAAAAGCTTTCTTTCTAAGTGCTGAAAAAATATTTTTGAAATTTTCAAATTTAATAGAACAAGAAGTATAAGTATTTGGGGTAATAGAAGTCCATTTCTTTTTCTTACTCAACAGATGTGTCCCCTTAAGAGGCTATTTCATTCAAATGAAAAAATCCGTTCGCTAATAGTAATCCTATGGAAGAAATTTATAAAGTTATCTAGGTTGCATTTTAATATTTTTTATTTATTTATTTATTTTTATTTTTATTTTTATTTTTATTTTTATTTATTTATTTATTTATTTATTTTTTGCATTGAGCTGAGATTGATCTGTACGCAGGTCGTTTTTTACTTTCTTATATTTTTTTCAGATATTTTTTATGAGGACACTTTCATTTTCGGAACCGGTTTGGAAAGAGAAAGCACCCTCATAAAAAATATCTGCAACCAAAATCGAAAAAGTAAAAAACGGCCTGCATTCAGATCAATCTCATTATCCAAAGCAATATATATATATATATATTGAAATGCAGTTTAGATAATTTTATAAATTCCTTCCAAAGGATTAACATTAGCGAACGGGTCTTTTCATTTGACTGAAGTAGCTCTTTAAAGACAAACTGCAGGGAAGTACATCTTTCGAAAATTTCTTAAATGCTTATAATATTATTACAATGCACATTAAAGAGAAGGGAAAATAAAAGAAAACAAATCGTATAGTTTCATTTCAAAGTTGTCACAATATAAAACATAAGCAGCCATTTGATTGGATAGTATGGCTTCTTTCATTTTTTCTTATAAAAAATAAAATCCTCATCTTCATAGTGGAATTCTGACAAATGAACATTTCACCACTAACACCAAATTATGACATTAAATTCGCAATTTTCCTGCCGAATGATTTCTTTTTAAAGTTATAGTTAAAATTTTACTTATACTATGAGAAGTACAACTCTAAAAATTCCATTCTTTTACGATCAAAATTAATTTAATTATGATTCTTTAAAAAAAAAAAAAAAAAAAAAGCAGCTATTGGACTCTATAACATGGTTTGTCCGTTTTTAGTGCGAAAAATGAATTCTGGTGCTCCGAAATTTCATATACAGGGTGGGGCATAGCGATTTCCCCATTTTAAAAGGTCAATAAAAATACATAGCGCATTGAAAACAAATATGTTATGTTTACATTCGGAAAGAATAATGTTTGTCATTTATTAATTTTTACTATCTGTAACAACTTTTGCTATTAATTTCGAGGTTTTTTGCACGAAAAATTATATCGTCACATGCAGTAGCATGCCTTCAGTTAGCCCCACAGGATGAAGTCCTGTGGGTGCTACCTGAAGGCTAAAATTTACACACATAAATCTAAGTCCTAAGACCTCGACGAACTGAAAGATACTATTCGATATAAAATTGAAGCAATTCTTCCAGCAATGTTGGAAAAGGTTATGCTGAATTTCCGGGAGAGACTTCACAAGTGTATAAAGATCGAAGGAAAATATTTAGACGATTATTCTTTCCGAATGTAAACATAAAATATTTGTTTTCAATGTCCTATATATATTTTATTGGCCTCTTAAAATGGGGAGATCTTTATGCCCCATCCTGTACTTTAAAATTTTCATAACTCAATGATTTTAAATCGTAAGTGAATGGAGTTTTTATTGCTGTACTTATTAAAGCACAAGAAAAATTCTTTTCAACATAACTTGTAGAACCCAAAGACCTTATAAAAATTTAAAAGTACAACTTTACAAAAATTAATGGCACGATTATTTCCACAATATACACTTATTTCCTACTTTATATTTTGAACGCTTTTTTAGCTTACTTTGGCTATGTATTTCCAACAAGTTAAAAATTAAAGATTGTTTTAATATTTTTAGAACACCCAGTATAAAAGCATTAATAAAAATCTACAAGCACAAGGAAATCGGAAAAGTACTCAATGATTTCTGCAATTAACAAACCTGTCCGAAAAGACCAACGGTTTCAAACTGTGGTCCGCCATATACCACCAAGATAGAAATCACTGCCTTTTTTAATCATTAAATCTCTGCGATTCAAGATTTCGACTATTTAAATAAAATAATGGTATCCGGTGGCATATTAGCAACCTTTACATTGATACGGACATGGGAAAGAATTCTGTTCTGTGATTGGCTGATTGGTTCGCATTTTTGCCGATCCCACAGAAGCTAATATAGGGGAGAAAATTACGGGCTTCTGATTGGTTGAATAATTTTGCTTTCCTTCATTTTTGAGTTTACGTTTATTTAATCATCAATTTCTGTTTGAAAAGCTTTTGAAAGCTGGATTTTCCTTCTGTTTTTACATATTTATTAATAGATAAAAATAGATAATTCGGAATTTATAATTAAAGAAGTTAATCAGGATGTTTAACAATTGTTCTGTATTACTTTTAGAAAATAATAAAAATAGCATTGTCATTTCTTCTTTCTATTTTTTCTTAACATGATATACACATATATACACAATCAGAACAATTTATTTAGAAACAACAGTATTTTCATTTTACGGCGTCAAACTCAATTGTTCTATATTACTTTTTTAAAACAATTGCAATTTCTTCTTCTTATTATTATTTTAATGATATACACTCCAAATACATACATTAGCATTCAAGCTGATCTATTTGCAAACAATTTTTCGACCAATCAGAAGCCCGTATTTTTCTCCCCTATGCTAGCTTCGGTGGGATCGGCAAAAATGCGATTGGTTCTATCGTCTCTTTAACACTAGAACCGCGGGAAAATTCATTCAAGTTTTATAAAAAATTTTCACACCGAAATTTCGATTTAAAACTGTTTAAGTTATTTATTGGAAGTATATTTGCTCAGCACATATTTAGCTTATTTTATTAAGAGTTTTCTGGTTCGAATCGACATATCTCCATATGAAACGGATCAAAATGACCCGTCGCCGCGGTTCTAGTGTTAACGGGAATTTAATGGGCGTTGTCTTTCGCCCTTTTAACCTGAAACGAAAAGGCATTTGTTTTGAAGATTCTTGTTGTAGAAAAGTTGTTCTTCGGATCGGTGTAATAGGTAAGACTACATCGTAAAAATAATTTAATGAAATTTCTTCTTATTTCATTTTTTACAATTTTTATAGTTAAATAGATATGTTTCAATTTATTTAAAATTCCAAAATTCATGCCGGAAAGTTTTCTGTGCAAAAATATGAAATAAAAAACATTTTTATTTTTTATCGTAAATTTATGGCTCACAGATGTAGCTGTCTAAAAAAATGTGCATCCAGTATAGTTTTACACAAATAAGCATTGGTTACACGAATATACGAATCACAAAATATTATAGTCATGCAAAAAAAGAATAGCTAAAATTAGTTTACCTAAGAAAAAACATAATATTTCTTGAAGATAGCAGAATGATTGTATTTATGTGAAATTGTCTATTTCCATTTAAAATTGGATATTTTAACCATTGAACTAGCAAGCATGTACATGGAGACTAACGAACTTTGCACCTTGCAGCCTTCAAGCACATTCTAACTAGATTTTTTCTTTTACATAGATTTAAATTGAATAAACTTAGTTTCGTTAAACAATAATTCAATATCGTTTCAGCTGCGTTGTAAAAATGCAGATAAAGAATTTTAAATGTTCATCTAACTAATGTTTGATTTCTGCAGATTGTTCGATTTGAATAATTTAATTAAGCGATGTTACGATGAACAAAAATGAATATTCGTCCAAGACTTTACATTTTTTGGTCTTTGAAATTTCACATTTGTATAGATAAAACCTTGTGTTTAGAAATCTATGATATCAAACATCATAAAGCTATGCCAGGTTATTGTTCTCTCTCTCCTGCACTACGTCGAATAACGTGCGCGTGACGCATGAATTTGCTCCATAATATTAGCCAATCACAGCACAAGATTTTTTCCCATGTCCGTACCCATGTAAAGGTTGCTTATATGCTATCCGGTGGGCCACAGTTTATCACCTCTAGACAAGACCAATCACAATTAGTAATGTAAGCAGCATCTTTTATGGAAAGTTTCAACTTCCACGAAAGGCAATTTTAATATTCTTTTTTATATTTGGAAGAAAGAAAAACATCTCTGAACAATACTCATAATATATTTAAAGAATTTAGTGGTATCAAGAAGCTTTAAGTGATGGATGAAGCAAACTGCTCTTGTCCGTGCGTTATACGGGCAAACCAGCTAAGCGGTTAACTAATTATTTTGCCCATGGAAATGCTGAGTCATAAAAAAGCGTTTAGGTTTTTATATTCCTGAATGTTGAATGCCATTTTTATTTGTTTTGACTGGCAGTAGAAATTCTAAACTTCATGTATTTCCAGATATTTTTCTCTAACAATAATGGTAGGTCTAAGGCATTTATCTAATTCTACAGAATTGAGAAAACATGACCTATCCATAAGTAAAAAGAACAAAAATAACAATTTTTTGTGCATACATGACTATAACATAGACGACGTTTTAATTCACCATACACAAATGGAGAAAAAATTGAAATTCACACCCATTGTGATAAATAATAAAAAATTAATATTTTGGAAAACTGTCAAATAAATAGCAGAGTTTTCAAGCCCAAACTGTTATAGATTCCTCATAACATGCATTATTGCATCCTTGCACGAGCTATAAGATAAAAAGGCTCAAGATTCGGGTTCTTATACATAGAAAACCACAAAAAAGGATACAAAATATGGTACAATACAAAATGAACAATATTCAAGCATAAATACTAATGCATAGCTGCCAACTTTTACGCATTTTTCCTACCACAAAAAATTTATAGTAAATATTATCTTGTTTAATCTTCAAAATCTTATGATTAGAGCAATAGAAAATATCTGTACAATTTTAGTGGTAGCAAAAATGCGTAAAAGTTGGCAACTATGCTTATATGGGTGATTCTCAAAATAGGGGACAATTTCAAAAATGAAATCTTAAAAAAATTACTGTTAGCAAAATTTCTCAAAAAAATATGTGTTGTTAATATAGTATTAGGTATACTTTACATGTAGTCAGCAGAGCTAAATATTTAAAAATTAACTTTAAAAAAAATAATTAGTATTTTTTGAGCCATGCTAATGACAAAACAAATTGCATTGAATAAATATATTAAGAAATTTTTATTTTCTTCCTGTTTAAATATTTTTTTTTCTACGTTTATAAGCCTTTCTTTCCAACAAATAGTTTCCATTTTTACATATATACATATAAGGAGAATAAAAACATTACCAAAGAGCAAACTTTGTTTACATGAACAACATTCTGACACTAACAGTATAAGAAGCTGTCTTAGTGATTTTCTGACAGATTTAATGCATATTATAGGGATAATGAATGTAATACCTAAATTTATATGTAAAATTAAACTTTAAAAAGGATACAATATAAGTACTGTTTACATGTATGCACATAGGAGTCTTTAGCATGGACAGAAAAACCCGTGCTAATGACACTGATATTTGTCCATGCTAATGACAAATTTTAATTTAAATAAGATTATGAGCCATAATATAATCACAATGCAATAGTCCTTTCTGGGGCTTTTTAACACTAGAACCGCGGAAAATTTTACCCAAGTTCTACAAAAATAATTCACATCAGAATTTTTATTTAAGTCTATTTGACTTATTTAATTTAAATAATTTTTATGCAGCTTATATGTAAATTATTTTAAGAAGACTTTTCTGGTTGGAATCGACATCTTTTCACAGAGTACGGGTCAAAATGACCCGTCTCCGCGGTTCTAGTGTTAAAACACAAAAGTTCTATGCAAATAAGTAAAATAAAAATTTTAACTATAAAATAAACATGAAAATTATTATCCATTCTAATGACATACAATTGATGTACTCGCCTAATATTCAACTTCTCTTCTTAAAATACAATACATGCTTCAATTTTCAGGCTGGAATAAAATGGCTACTTGTTGCCATGGAGAAACTTTATATTTTCAAAGTATTGTCATATGTGAAAATGAAATTTTGATTAATAAACAGCTGTTATAGTATGACCTTGTTTTGAAAACAGAATATGGAGGACAAACTTTAATTCTCTTTTTATATACTATAATTTTTTTTTTTAAAGAAATTTATTGGATAAATCCTCTCCTTAATTAATTTAAAGAAAGAATAACATTTGTTTTATTTTATAAACATGATATTAACTCTTGAAAAAGCTAGTATATACAAGGCACAGCTGCTGTGGACATCCATGCTAATGACATTTTGAACATTTATTCTGTTATTTTAAGGTGTTTTTAACTAAAAAGTGAGTAATTCTTGAGTGCAAACAATGAATAATATTAAGACAAACATATCTAAGTATAAAAACATGACAGAAAACCTCTCAATTTTTTTTTGTATGCTGAAAGACATAAATTGTCCCCTATTTTGAGAATCACCCATATAGGGATGAGATTTCCGCTTTTTTGCACACCAGTAAAATTTTAGAGAAAATGCTACAGTATTTAATCGGAACATTTTTGCGATTTAACACACCAACATTCTCTCTAAGATTATACTGGTGTGCAAAAAAGAGGAAATCTCATAACTATATATATATGAAAGACTAATATTTCATGTATGCATTTAGGGAAAAAACTTTTATATTATACCAGCTATGGTTTGCTTTGGTTTGGTTTATTTTTGTCGTCCGATTATCTGCTCTAGGGATATAGGACCAGGGGGGAGTGCCCTCCGTGGGGGTCTTTCTAAGGGAACCTAACCCGAATTTACGCAAGGTTCGAAGAAAACCACGAAAACTCCGAACGGTTAGGCCGACAGCCGCGATTGGGTTCGAACCCAGCACCTGCCGTCTACCAGTTGAGAGGTCCGTACCTCTCGGCCACTGGTGGGGCTATACCAGCTATGATTGAAGATTTCTCTCTGATGATTCATAATATAACGCCAAAATTGTGACTCGGTTAAAACATTTTTTTAATAGCTACTTTTCCCGTGTAGAACAAAGGAAGAGCGTACTACTCGATACATGAGAATAATAAATGTTCTAGTTGCTTTTAAAAAAATAAGTGAGAGCATTGACTTTTTGGAATAGGAAGATTGTACTTGTATCTATGAAAGCATTTCTGCACTGAAATGACGTTTCAATGACGTAAACAGGGTGGGGGCCCAAAACCAGTAATATTGTAAGGTTTTCTTCTTCTCCATACTTAGCAGAAAAATTTCTGGTTAGATAGGGCGAACAGAACTTTCAAAAAATACCAGTAATCAGAGCACTTGGGCACTCATCCTGTATACGCCACTGCGTTTTATCTAATTTACTTCCATTTGCAATAAATAATAATATAGTTTCATTAGTAATTGTCGAAAGCAGCCAGAGTAACACCATTCTACATGCGAAACAATTGCAGATAGCATAAAATAAAATCAAAAAATTATTTTCACACAATTAAAGGCTATTTCCATGCGAACTTGTCACGTCTGTCACACAGTAGAAAATCGCTATGCTTGTTGACCATCGTTAATTTCGAAAAGTTTGCTTCGCCTTACTTAATTGATCAGTTATCTATGGTAAAATAAGTCACAGTTTTGCATTCAAAAATACTGGTAGCTAAAAACCGTAGTACGTGACAAACATGACAAGTTCTCATGGAAATAGCCTAAATATTAATACTATATCATTAAAATCAATATCGTTGAAATTCTCAAGCATCAGTTATGTAGTTCCTTCAATTATTGAAAATGACTCTTTTCAACTCCTACAAGAATGAATAGTTTGAAATAATCACAGTCAGCGTTCTTTGATCTAGGGGCAATTCCCTAGATCTCGGGAATTTCAAGTCAACTTGGGGATTTACCGAATTCTTTCTTATTTCCAGGGAATTTCCAGAAGATTGGTAATCATAGCTGGGTGATTCTCAAAATAGGGGACAATTTCAAAAATGAAATCTTAAAAAAATTACTGTTAGCAAAATTTCTGAAAAAAATATGTTTTGTTAATATAGTATTAGGTATACTTTACATGTAGTCAGCAGAGCTAAATATTTAAAAATTAACTTAAAAAAAATAATTAGTATTTTTTGAGCCATGCTAATGACAAAACAAATTGCATGGAATAAATATATTAAGAAATTTTTATTTTCTTCCTGTTTAAATATTTTTTTCTACGTTTATTAGCCTTCCTTTCCAACAAATAGTTTCCATTTTTACATATATACATATAAGGAGAATAAAAACATTACCAAAGAGCAAACTTTGTTTACATGAACAACATTCTGACACTAACAGTATAAGAAGCTGTCTTAGTGATTTTCTGACAGATTTAATGCATATTATAGGGATAATAAATGTAATACCTAAATTTATATGTAAAATTAAACTTTAAAAAGGATACAATATAAGTACTGGTTACATTTATGCACATAGGAGTCTTTAGCATGGACAGAAAAACCATGCTAATGACACTGATATTTGTCCATGCTAATGACAAATTTTAATTTAAATAAGATTATGAGCCATAATATAATCACAATGCAATAGTCCTTTCTGGGGCTTTTTAAAACACAAAAGTCCTATGCAAATAAGTAAAATAAAAATTTTAATTATAAAATAAACATGAAAATTATTATCCATTCTAAAGACATACAATTGATGTACGCCCCTAATATTCAACTTCTATTCTTAAAATACAATACATGCTTCTATTTTCAGGCTGGGATAAAATGGCTACTTGTTGCCATGGAGAAACTTTATATTTTCAAGCTATTGTCATATGTGAAAATGAAATTCTGATTAATAACCAGCTGTTATAGTATGACCTTGTTTTGAAAATAGAATATGGAGGACAAACTTTAATTCTTTTTTTGTATACTACAATTTTATTTTTAAAAATAAATTTATTGGATAAATCCTCTCCTTGATTAATTTAAAGAAAGAATAATATTTGTTTAATTTTATAAACATGATATTAACTCTTGAAAAAGCTAGTATATACAAGGCATAGCTGCTGTGGACATCCATGCTAATGACATTTTGAACAATTATTCTGTTATTTTAAGGTGTTTTTAACTAAAAAGTGAGTAATTCGTGAGTGCAAATAATGAATAATATTAAGACAAACATATCTAAGTATAAAAACATGACAGAAAACCTCTCAATTTTTTTTGTATGCTGAAAGACATAAATTGTCCCCTATTTTGAGAATCACCCAGCTGCTAACTTGTACAGATTTTTCCTACCTCAAAAATATAAAAGATAATTTCACCTAAAACAATCACCGAAATATAACGTTTTCGAAAGATAAATCAAGACAAAAACTTTTTTAAAATTTTAGTAGAAGAAATAATCCATACAAGTTGACAGTTATGCTGTTAATAGTTTTCCAAAATCTACGGAAAAGGGGATTTTTTTTATTTATTTATTTTTAATTCTATGTTTTTCTGAGAATAAGTATAAGAAAGTGTTAAATGTGACATGTGCGACGAATGAACATGGGAGAAGGAAATAAAAGTTCCTTTCAAGCAATGATTTGGTTAATGTTTGGGGGGGGGGGGGGGTTCGAAGTAGTAATCACGTAACTCCATTTCGTTTCTCGAAATCCTGCATAGCTAATAAATGATTACCACCTTTACCTACAGTTGTTAACCACTAGAAACATTTTTAAGCGAAACTACCCTTCATATGGTCCTTCATTTGGAGAAAGTATAGGAAGAGGTCCGGACGTTAGATTAGGTTTTTCTTTTCTCCTGAAGTATTTTCAAGTAAATTCAAATAAATCATCCATCTGATATTTTTCCGTTAGAAAATTCCGTATTACATGCATAGAGAGAATACGTTATAATTATACACGTAATGAAGTATAGTGCTATGAATAATGTATGTAGGACAAAACAAAACAAAAACTGTTAGATGAAAAAATCTGCTAAAAAATTAAATAGCCTAATTCTATAAAGAAATTTTAGTCTATAGCTTATAAGTATTAGTCATAACAATAGCGCGCAATTCTCCAAAATTATGCAAAGTAGTACTTTATTCCAGTTTTTTCCTTACTCAAGGATAATAATAATAATAATAGTTATTATTATTATTATTATTATTATTATTATTATTATTATTATTATTATTATTATTATTATTATTATTATTATTATTATTATGTATTTTTCACACAAATAATGTTAAAAGAGGTTTACAGTAGTCAAATACTATCTGAGAAAAATTAAAGGCGTTGTCGGATAAGAATGTGTAAAATTTGTTTAAGACATATCCATGCCTTTTAATATAATTTACGAATTTTGTTTTATCAAAAATTACTCTAGTGAACAATAAATTTCCCGAAATACCAAGCTATCAGTATTAATTTACGGAATACACGCGAGGAATCTATTAATATGTTTTTACATCTGTATTCCGCCCTGCTGTGTTTCATATTTAAACTCCGCCCATCATCATATGATATGTATTTGCTCAGAATACAAGCACAGTATAGAAAATCTAGCTATATAAAATAGGTAGATTATCGTCTTCGCAGTACGATTTGAATATAGATGTAAATTGTATTAATATTATTTGACATGAGAAAAAATATCTAATTTTTGAAAATTGCGAAGAGCTCTTTTCTTAAAAATCATTGCATCATATTTCATAAATTAAAAAAAAAAAAAAGTTTTAAGGATACTAATGAATTATAATTTGATATATTTTTAGAATTTCTTTCAGCGATGATATATATTCTTAAAAAGTTAAAAACATACCCATAACTCATTCTGTGATAGAGATTTTTTTTAAATCTTATATTATTGATATTTGTGTGTGTGTGAAATAGTCCTTGCGGTTGGTCATGTCATATATATTTATTTATCTTCAAGTTATAGATGAATATCACACATAATTTACAAATATATATAAAAAATACTAAAAGAGGAAAATGGGAATTGATTTAGGGCGGAGCTACAAATCATTTCAATTTACTCCCAATAAGCCTTGCCTTTTTTCTGTTTATGTATTTTTACCATTAAATTTGGAAACAACTATGAGGACAAAATATCTTATATTGCTGCCATCTGCCATATTTTTTTCTACATGTTTATTGTCAGCCAATCAAAATACCGTATTAGTATTGCAGTCTGTGATTTGAGAATATAGGGAAATTCTGGGAATTTTATTGTGATAGTCTAGAAAAGAAACTAAAATTCATCTGAGAACGCCATGGAAGATGTTCTGAACACATCTCTAAATGCACCTTATCTTATGGCAGAATTATCTGCGGTTACAGATGGCGAAATAAGCTGTAAGAAATGAGTTGTATTCAGAGCGTTTCGCGCCTTGATTTACGTCGGACACATGGCAACACTATTTAGAACTCAATATATTAAAGAATGGGTGAAGTTCCATAAATCTGTCGTGATCGCTAAAAATGCCCGAAGTAAGCTTGCAAAGGTGTCAAACAATATTTAAATACCACATATTTTTACTTTCTTCGATCTTTACAAGAAGACAATATTGGATTCATAAAAATTTTCGAAATCTAGTTTTTGCCGGACTTAGATTTTAGGGGTCAGAGAACCCGAAAAACATGTTTTTTTTACAAAACGTCTGTTTGTGAGTCTGTGAGTCTGTGAGACTGTTTGCATGTGACAAAAATTTTGCGGGCTCTCTATCTCAAGAACTACTACACGAATTCCACAAAACTTTAGATTCTATTTGACCTTGATATAAACATAAACTAGATCTGATAAGTTTTGGTGTATATCGTTCATCAGGTTGCGTTGCTATACTGCATTATTCACAATTTACAGAATAGCTGTATCTCAAAACCAGTAAATGGATTTTCATGAAACTTTCGATTTCGTTAGTACTTGATATAACATGGTGCTGATTACGTTTCGGTGCGAATTGCTCAACAGATGACGCTTCCATGGTGAATTATTCGTGAATATTGCAATAGCTCTATCTCAAAAATTAATGCATGATATTTCGCAAAACTTTAGATTCTGTGAAGACTTAATATGAACAAGAACTGGTTAGTTTTTGGTGTGTATCGCTCAACAGGTGGCGCTCCTATTCTGCATTATTTACAATTTTCCACAATAGTCATTCCTCCAAAACAAGAGCATGGATTTTCATGAAACATTATGTTTAGTTAGTACTTGATACAACAAAATGCTGATTACGTTTTAGTGCAAATCGCTCATCAAGTGACGTTGCCATGGTGCATTATTCATGATTATTACAATAGCTCTATTTCAAGAACAAATACACGAAATTTTCTAAAACTTCAGATTCTATTAGTCTCTGATATAGATTAGTGCTGTTTAGTTTTTCGTGTAAATCGCCCTACAGAAGACCCTGCCATATTGTATTTTTCAAGATTTCGCAATAAATGTATCTCAAGAACTAATGCATGGATTTTCATGAAACTTTAGATTCACCTAGTACCTGATAAAATCTTGATCCTGATTAGTCTTTTGTGTAATTCAAGGCTGTCCAACCAGACACCCGCGTGATACAAGAAAATTCTTACAGAAATGGAGATCTTATTGAATAAATCGGAAGTAATCCGAGATTTAAAAAGGTCAAGATTTTCTATAAAAATTCTCTGGTCTTTCGCGGGCACCAGGTTGGACAGCCCTGGTGTACATCACCCAACATGTGGCGCTGCAGATCCTTCGATGCAATCATTCAGTTTCTTATGCACGGATTTTCATCAAACTTCAGATTAAGTTATAAGTTGACATAAGTTGTTGCTTTCTAGATTTTGGTTTAAACCACCTAACCGGACCGTTGCTCAGCTGCATTTTTCAGGGAGCATTAACATGCATAAGATAGAAGAAATATTTGGTATTGACACATCAAAATCAAGGTTCGTACGGGTCCTGGAATTTAATAACCAGGAAATTCTTCAGTACAAGTATTTTCTTATAGAAAATCTCTGATAAGATGAAAGTATGTTCTTTTGAACTATTTTTATTTTCCCATAAAGAAATACTGGTACTGCATCTGGAAAATAACGGTACACGTACGAATCATGTAAATATTTTTAAAAATAAATTACGTAACATTTTATCAGAGTATCTGTAACACAGGGTTCACACGGTTCCTAGAATTTCCAGACCAAGAAATTCTTCGTTACTAATATTTTCTTATAAAAAATCTCTTTAATTAAGACGAAATTTTGAGCGGTCAATCTAGATTTAATTTTCTATAATATACATATACATATATAAAATGATATTTCACCTGAAAATAGTGGTGCCCATACAAACATTTGGTACAAATAGTTTAAATTTGTCAATAATTACATACGTACCAAAAGTTAAGGATTTTGAATGCCAGTAACTGTATCTTATTAATTATATTTGCCTTGCTTAATAGCAGAAGTTAGCTATTCAATAATATGATTTTTTTAAATTATTATAATGGTATTAACCCTTTCTGGCACACTGTGTCCGGATTGAGATACATAATTTTAATTCCAAACTTGCAAACGGCATCAATAATATTTTAGTAAAATTTTGTCTTTACAATAAAAGCTAAATTTAAGGAATTCAAAATATCTGAAAAATTCGTTTGTGAATTCCGGCGCCAGACGATAATTTCTGATTTTAGTACAGATTTTGCCCGTGTCGGAAAGGGTTAAAAGTCCATAACACTTGGCACCGTTAGACTTGTTTTGTCAGTGTTAAATGAAATGCTTCGAAATCACATTTTCATATATCTCGCTTTTATAAAATGACTCAAATGTTATCATTCATTTTTTTTTTTCAAACATGATATGTTTTATTTATTATAATGTTTGCTAGGATATGAAATAAAGTAACTCTCAGAAAAAGAAAAATATCTAATTACGGCATGATTTTGAATAACGATGATGTAAAATATGAAAAATAATGAGTATTGATTCTTTTATTAGCTCAAAAAAGTTTATGGCCTCAGCAATAGCCGAAAGGTTCTGCTCTCGAAGTTGATAGACGAAGGTGCTGGATCGAACACAATTGCGCACGTCGGTCTAATCATTCGGAATTTTCCGTGGTTCCTCGAAGCTTGTTAGGAAGCTTCCAGGTTAGGCTCTCTTAAAAATACTTCCTCGGAGGACACTCCTCCTATATTCCTCGTGCAGATATTCGCCGTCACGAATAAAACCTTAAAATGTTTGAATATCAAAGTATCTCAAAAATTTTAATTAATTCCCTAAACTAGTACATGGGGATTATTTTCATACTAAAATTATTTGAATTTAATGATTAGGTTTTCGTCTGGTCTTTCTAAAGTTTTTCGCAAATTTCTTTCGAATTTGTTCGATATTTTTCAGTTTTTAAAAATTAACCTAACAGAAACATAAACTTAGGATAGTTATTCCATACATAAATTAAAATTAAAAAGTGATCAACTTATTCTTTGCCATATTTTTATGTGTTCCAAATATATTTTAAAACCTTAAATGTTTTTAACTGAAATCAAAAGACTTCGCTTTTTCCCTTTGATTATTTTACAGTAAATCAGAATTTTTCACCGATTTTTTTCCTCAGTCGCGTGTACAATCTTTTAATAGAGTACATTAAAACATCAACTTCTAAAAAAGGTATTTCTGATGTGAAAACTCTTCTTAACATTTCCAGTGGTAATTTAATCAAATCCAGTAAGATCATCATATGCAGATAATGTTTTCTACGGCATGAATTAAAAGAACCTTCACAATTTTTTTCCACGTTGTGTCCTGATACTTGCTAAGAATAGTATAAAATGTGCCGAATTATGTGCTACTAATTCTTTGACTAGCTCTAAAATGCTTATTTATAGAAGTATATTAAAAGTATAAATTCTTTAGTCTGCTACACGAGGGATTTATTTTGGTGCTAAATTTATTTGAATTGGATGATTAAATTTGTGTGTAGCCTTTTTAAAGTTTTTTAACAATTTTTTCGGGATTTTATGTAATATATACTATTTATACGCAAATTTTACTCTTTTTTTTTTAATCATATCTTTATTTTTAAAAGTAAGGGTAACGGTAATTTTCGCCTAATTTATTCGAAGAATTTTGAGATTAAAAAATTCAAAGATAACTATTAAAAATTGTGATAACAATATGGACATGTCCAGGGATCGCAGCGTCCCTAAAATTTTCACCCTTTCCTACCACAATTTTTGAACGGTAATATTTATTCTAAGATTTCATTTTAGATCTTAAAGGAATATCAATGGAAGATATTTGATTTAAAATGCTGGTTGAAAAGTGCGAAAATTTTAGGGACGTTGCGACCCCTGCATGTCCTAAATACAGTCCTGAATACAAATGAAGATTCTTCTTGAATTAAACAGCCAGCAAAAAATGTTGCAGCGTTCAGCTTTTGCCTAATTTTTTGTTATTTTGATTACTTAGTTTTAATGTTTGATTATTTAGTTTTTAGCAAGTCTAAGTACCATCACATCGAAAGGAAATCTGTGATTTAAAAAAAATAATAATTTTAATAGTAATAAAAAAGAATTTAATTTATTTCAATGAATTTCCTGCTTTAAAAAGTTGCAAACTACTTTTCAGGAGGCCATAAATCGACATTTTTGTCTAATATGGCATTAAATACATCATTATGGCCTTTATGTTTCTGCCACATGCACCTAAGCTGAAAGGGTCTGATATTAATAGTATTTAAATAAAAATAAAAGCATTGATTTATAGATGTTATTTTTACTTTCTTCTCTCTTTACAAAATAAAGTATTGGATTCGTGAAAATTTTCAAGTCCGGTTTTCGACGGATTTACACGCTTTAGAGGTCAGAGAGCACGAAAAGTATGGTTTTACAAAATGTCTATCTGCGAGCCTGTGAGTCTGTCTGTATGTGTCAAAAATTTTGTAGACGCTCTATCGCAAGAATTAATACACGAAATGTCACAAAATTTTAGATTCTGTTAGACCTTAATATAAACTAGATCTGATTAGTCTTTGGTGTATATCGCTCAACAGGTGGCACTACTATGCAGCATTATTCTCAGTTTCCACAATAGCCATATCTCAAGAACTATTGCGTGGATTTTCGTAAAAATTTAGATTTAGTTAGCACTTGATATAATATGGTGCTTATTAGGTTTTAGTGCAAATCGCTCAAGCGGTGGCGCTTCCATGCTGCATTTTTCGTGATTTTTGCATTAGCTCTATATCAAGAACTAATATTAAAATTAGTTCAATAGTAGGTAAGTATTGACTTTACTATGACTTAACTTTACTATTGACTATCATTATAAAAATTAGCGACCTTGTAAGCGATAGTATTCATTCTTTTATTAGCTCAAAAAAGTCTTGCATTTTGGCAAGATCTGAACTAGTCGTCGAATTTCAACGAAAAAATAAGATATGTATAATACTATCATGTGAATATTAGTTGTTGTTTTTTCAGCAAAAGAAGTTTTATAGCATGTTTTTTTGTTTTTAATTGAACATTATAATTAATAATCTATTAAAATATTTGAGTGACCACCTTATGTATATATATCTATATATAAGGTACCTGTACCCAATATGGACACCCTAAGGAAAATGTATTTTTTTCACCCCCATGTACAAGTCATAGGACTCCAAAAATATGTAGCCATTATCCTTGAACTATTGACTAACATTATTAAAATTAGCGACCTTGTAATTATTCTGGCTTAATTTAAATGATAAAAACAACAAACTTTTTACAAGTGTCCGTATAAGGAACTACCTGTCCCTATTATGGACAGGTGTTTCCTCATTGACTTTCTACACAGTGTGTTTGGAAGAGCCACTTTTCCAAGGGATTTTAGAGGAGAGGGGATAAAAAAAAATGTATCTTAAAGTATTCCGAGGAGGAGGGGGGACAGTAAATATCTTCAGAACATGCATTTTAGAAACGGGGGAGCATTATCGGTTTTTACCCTTCGAAGACCCATGAAAAGCCCCTTAGTTACTAGTAAATATTATGAATATTGTTGGTTTTGCTTAGCTTTATTGCATCTGTCTGCGAATTTACATCTGTTATTACTCAATCCTCACAGCATGGACAAATAGAAACTTTTCACCATGGGCAATAATTCCCACATAATCCTCATGAACATATCTGCCACATGTGATGCATGGCCGCATGTTTGAAAAAGCATCAATACTGCAAAAGAAGCAGTACCAGCTCTCCTTTGTTGAGGAAGTCATACCATTGATACCTACGATTTCGCCAACAGATATCCTACTGGGTGGGGGGGGGGGGGGGGGCTTCTTTTTATTTTTTTGCAAGGGTTTTTTGGAGGAAGGTTTTTGGGGGATTGTTCAAATAGCATCTTGTTGAACAAAGATTTTACCACTTTGATGACTTTTCAAGTTATTGCTTGGCAACGTTGAATTTTCTTCTTTCTTACATTTGTAGTCGATGGGGACATAAGCTGTACATATTGGGAACCGGGAGAGTTTTACTAAATCTTGTACCAAACGAATAAAGAAAATTATTTTAAGCAAAATATGCAATAGCAATCGAAAATATATTTTGTTAGCTTTCTAAAATACTGCACGTTTCAACATTTAATGTAATTTTACCATATCTAATAAGAATTTAAGCTTATAAGTAATTAAGATCAGCACATCTCGAAATAACAAGTTTCCTCCTAAATGGCGAACAGCCCGCTTTTTTACACATACCAGACTTAATTATCTTTTCAACTGCTTTTCTTCGCCAAAATGTTTAGCCATCTCTCGATCAAAATTATCACCCTAAAAAATATTAGGGGTGTCCATATTGAGAGCCCTGTCCATATAGGGTACAAGTACCTTATATGTCATAAAAGACTACGAGATATGATATATATTTGGTGTCGGTTTCAAATTTCTATTTAGGCCTCATGATATCAAAAAATTAAAAGCTTCTTCCGGGGAGGGGGGAGGGGTTGTCTCGCACCAATCTGGGATTTACTTATAAATCAAGTTCATTCGATACTAGTTTCAAATCAACGCATGGTGCATAGAATATTACAAAATATATTAGCCATGAAATTCATAGCTGATTGTTGACATTAATTCCTTCAAGACTCCTTCAGTCTGCAAAAGGTTAATTTTAATGCCCAAATTTCAAGCGGCACTAAAGTTTTTTTTTTTCTTTTTTGTACGATTCTATTTCCACAATATGCGTAAAAAAAAAAAAAAAAAAAAAAAAAAAAAAAAAAAAAAAAAAAGTTTTTGATTATTTTCAAACAAATCTGTTCTTAAATTGTGGTGCGAATTAAAAATTTGGACATTTTTGGAGCACAAATGCCTTGCTCATGAAAGAGGATTAACTACTAAATATGTATTATTTTAATATAAAAATAACATTGATTGTTTTTACTGTGTTTAGAAAAATTGTTCGTCCTGCCTAGATGTGTTGGAATGTGTTTTATAATCTATACTGTACGCATGATTTTTCGTTCTTGTTTAATTATTGAGATGCATTCTACAAGGTACAAATAATGCTTTACTACTATTTAAATGAAAATCTATATGCACATTACAATTAACCAGAAATATTTTTTAAAGTGACAAATTAAAATGAAAATTAGTTGTTTGTAACTTTTAGAAAGTTTTTTACAAAAAAAGGATGAGAACTTGGATTTTTTTTTTTTCATTTAAAGACGGGATCTATGAAATATCCTTTAAGGGATCCGAGCCCCTATTTTGTACCTGCCCTTCCTCAACACCTCTCACTGCTATTCTATTCATGATCTGCGAAAGAAATAAAGCAAAAACAAAATATCCCGAAAACAACAAGGTACTTGTCAAAGATGAACATTGAACAATCCTCCAATAAGGAGCAGCTCCGCCCACAAAGATACTTTGACAAAATATGTGAGTGCTCGCTTAACTGTAAAAAAGTTCAAGACCCACAAATCAGCTTCGAACAGGATGTTTTTATTAAAACAAACAAATTCTCAAAAAAGAGTCCATTGGAAAGAAATTAAAAACCCAAATTTAGCTTTTGAGAATTCATTATATTTTCGAAATTACAAAATAAAGCAAATTATGTTCATCTTTTTGCATAACTTTAAGAGTCGAACCGTGCTGTAAATTAAAAGTCTTATTAAACTTTATAATTTGAATTCTTGGAAAACACATATGATTTTCGAATTACCCAAGATTCGTATTAACAAAATCTACATCTTCAATAAAATGAGGCAAGAAAAACGCTATGTAAAAAGGTAATTTATCTGCATAAACAGGAAATTAGATATACAATTTTGATTACATTCCTTGTTAGAGAAGCGCGTGGATCTAACGGGTCAAAGACCTTCTTCGACAATCTGAGGGGTGCATTGAACTTCAAAGCATTTTTTTGTAAAATTAAACGAAAAAGCGGTTTTTGATTATTTACAGTAAAATTTGTCAAATTTGTTATATAACAAATGCGGCTTCCAAAATGCTATGTTAGAACAAAGTTTATTGTTAAGAAATAAAAGGTACATTGACAAAAATTTTTCATTTATTAAGTGATTTTATTTAAAATGATCATTTTGCAGCTTGCGTGTGTGATTTAAAGAAAATGGTTAGCAAAATTTGCACTAAAATAATGACATTTTATTAGTAAACAAATGCACAGTGGATAAAAAAGCACACTCCCCATAGTGCTATTATAAAAAATATATCGCAGAGAGATGGGAGATGAAGCATTCGACAAGGAGGTGTGTCTATTATTATAATATTTAAAAACTTTTGAAATTGGTGTCATCTATATATTAACCCATTAATACCTGAATTATTGTCTTCGTTAAAATTCAAATTTCGCATTTTCCCACCACTTTTAAAACAAAAATAACTTTTATCTTAAGTTATCGTGAAATTTGTCACGAGAAAGAAAGTACTGATTTATCCTCCTTTTTACTGGTGTGAAAAGCGCTTACTTGATTTTTTTTTAAACTGTCCCAAAAATGGAACACTAGGCACTAATGGGTTAAACATTGTACCAACATTTATTTTTCAAATGGTAATGCGTTTTTGCATCTCTGCGATAGTTAGGTAATAAAACAGCGTCCTGCATTGTTTTGTATTTTATAGTGATTTTTACAGACACTCTCAAAAAAACTTCCGTCTTTTCACAGAAAATGCACTGGCAGCACTGCTGCCAGAAATTGTCTGTATATTGACGATTTTCTGTTTATTTTTTTCTCTGTCAAAAGAGGAAAAATATCCGTCACTTGAAAAAAAATCAATGCGGAAGAGGCGGGGATCGAACCAAGGACCCCAGGATTACCCGACCAACGCTAATCCACGGGGCTACGGCTGCTCATGATGATTGAGCGTTAAAATAGAACCCTTCATTTCATATGGTGTGGGTTGGTGTATTTCGTTAAAAAGCTTTTAATTATGCAGTTAATCTCGGAAAGATTTCATCTTTAATGAAACTGTGGCTGGGTTTTTTTTTACGTTTAGTATTAATATAGTATAAAAATGTGAATTTTAAATATATTACGTAGAATGTTAGAGAAAAAACATGGATGTTCTATTTGTGAGAATTTTTGAACGAATAAAGAAAGTAATTGTTATTTATTTTTAAATTCGAAAACATTTTTGTCTTTTAAAACTAAATTAGACATTTTAATCAATAGAATATTTTTGTTTTTCATTTTAAAAATAAATTCGAACTTATTACTAACAGACCCAATGCGCATGCGTGCTGGATATAAACGGAAACTTTTCCTCATTTTTCGACGCTCGGAATGAACTCACAGAACAAATACGTTTTCTGGGAGAACAGAAATTATTTGTGAAAAAATAACGATAACTTAGTGTATATTGACGAATTTTTCTGACAGTGAGTGTGTTGTTTTAATTATTTTAATAAAACATTTTTTTTTCTTTTTTTTGTTTGTTTAACTCTTTGAGGCCCGTTATTAACCATAAATAACTTTAAAATATAAAGAAAAACAATTTTCAAAGCTTTGATTCAATAATATATCCATAGTTACAGAAGTACATACTAATGCAGTAAAACCTCTAAATAACGAACATCTCAGGAGCATTGAAACTGTCCGCTATTCGAAGGTGTCCGCTTTTGGGAAAACCTCAGATATTTAAAAATTGCTAAGAAATGCTTAATGTTTCATTAATTAACTTTTATATGAGGAGCCCAGAAGCCAAGGGGTACAAGTGACAAAATGTCGATTTGGAGTAAATTGAGTTTAAAAATAATTGATGTTAAATTGGAACATCAATAACAATTGACTAAATTGAAATAGGAAACATCTGCTTGTTGCATTCTAATCTTTGAACTTTCATTTCAATAACTGTTAAAAAAAAGAGTACAATTTTCTTTAAATGTATAATTAATCAATAGTTTGTTTTTCGAAAAAAGTGGTTTATCTCTATAACTCCCCAAATAATCAGAAAATTACCTATATTTCTTTACCTGAAATGAAAAAAACATATTTCCAGATACCCTGTGCACTTAACTCAATTTTTTCAATTTTGTCACTTATACCCCTTGGCTTCTGGGGTCCTCATATGTCCCACAATCTCGATTGTATGACTAATCAGAAATTAAAATTATTTTTTTAAGCGAATAAAACTGAAATACGTATTGCAGACTTTTATCCATTATTTATTACATTCACTAGCTGACCCGCCCGGCGTTGCCCGGGTCCGTAATAATAATCTTAAACGAACTTGAAATTTTTATGATTTTATCTTTAACTCGAAATATGTGTAAATACACTGTTAAAAACTCGACCCTTTTGCTGCATCGTCGCTCCACCGCTTTTATAGAAAATGATTACTTCAGCCTATTATGGAGCATTCTCATAGGTCAAAAGAGATATTCTATAAAAACCGGGGGAGTGATGATACAGCAAAAGGGTAAAACTTTTTACAGTGTACATTATATTAAATACGTGCCCCCTGATTGTGTTAAAAATTGGCTTAAAAAAAACTAATATTTACCTCTAAAAATACCCAAAATGACTGCAATAGGAAACGCAGCAGGGAATATGTGTCCAACGATTGCGTGATTTTCGTGTTAAAGTGTTGATATTTATCCTTAAAATTACTGTTAAGCGACTTAACTAAATACTTTTTCACATATATATCCCAAGTGAAATATTTTGAATTTCAAACTAATTATATCACTCTTAAATCCGACTATACCGTGAATGAAATCGATTCTCGATGATTAGCTAAAAGGTTAGTATATAGTATTATAATTTCAGAGCCATTTTACAAAAATAGGTGCATATTTTTTATCAAACATGCGTAATGTTCATTCTGTGAACAAAATCCTAACCGTAACCTAATTGTATTGTATCATAACTTGTCTGTAATCTAGCTGTATCTTAACAGTAACCTAACTGTAACTTAAATATACCATAAATGTAACCTGGCCGTCACCTTATCATAACCTACCCATAATCTAACCACAACCTAACCGCAACTTAACCTTAACCTAACTGTAGCTTAACCATGACCTAACTGTAACCTAACCGGAAAATAAATATAAATTAAAGCTCACCGGAACATAATTGTAACCTAACTGTTACCTAATCGTAACCAAGTTCTAATTTAACATTAACTATAAACGAAGTATCTTAACCATCTCGCGCTAAGTACTTAGTTTCACTTTCCACCGCTACGGAGCGCATTATGTTTTGTAGAACATCCGAATTTTAGGTTCGGATTGGATTCATGTTCATGGAAATTATTTTGTCTTCTTCGGATACGGTTATGGTTGTTTGGAATATTTTTGTTCAGTTTAGATTCGGTTCAATTCAGATTTCGTGGGGTTTTTTTTCCTTCAAATGAGATTTTTAAGCTCGGTTCGGGTAGCACTTCCATGGAAATTATTTTACCTAGTTCCAATGAGGTTATACTTCACTGAAATATTTTTGTTAGGTTCAGGTTAGGTTTGGTTCAAATTTCGGGATTAATTTTTTTTACAAATTTTCTGGTTCGGATTGGGTTTATGCCCATGGAAATTATATTGTCTTGTTCGTATCTGGTTATAGTTATTTGGAATATTTTCGTCGGATTCAGATTTGGTTCGATTCAGATTTCAGGTATTTTTTCAAGTTAACTTTTAAGGTTCTGGTCGGATTCATATCCAGAGAAATTATTTTGTCTTGCTCGGGTCCGGTTTTGGGTCTTTAGAATATTTTTTTGGGTTCAGATGTCATTCAATTCAGACTTCGGTTTTTTAAATGGAATTTTTAGGTTCAGGTTGGGTTGCGCATCAACGGAAATTATTCTGCATTGTTTGAATAAGGATATGCTTCTCTGGAATATTTTTGTCAGATTCAAATTTAGTTCAGTTTTTAGGTTCGGATTGGGTTCATGTTCATGGAAATTTTTTGTCTTGTTCAGATCCGGGTACGGTTCTGTGGAATATTTTTGTCAGGTTCATATTTGGTTCGATTCTAATTTCAGGTATTTTTTTCAAACGGAATTTTAGGTTCGAATCGGATTCATGTCCACGGAAATTATTTTCTTTTTTTAGAATCCGGTTATGGTTCTTTCGAATATTTTTATCGGATTCAGATGTAGTTCAGGTTTTTTTTTTCAAATGGAATTTTTTAGGTTCGAATCAGGTTTATGTTCACGGAAATTATTTTGTCTTACTCTTATCGGGTTATAGTTCTTTGGAATATTTTTATCGATTTCAGGTTTCGTTCTGGTCATTTTTCGGGTTTTTCAAAGAAAATGTTTAGGTTCGGGTCGGGTTGCATATACACGAACATTATTTTTCCTTGATGGGATTGGGGTGTGCTTCATTTGAATATTTTTGTGAGATTCAGATTTGATTCGGATCAGATATCAAATCCATAGATTTTTCAAATGGAATTTTTAGGTTCGAGTCATGTTTATGCTCATGGAATTTTTGTCTTCCTTGGATCGGAGTATAGTCTGTTTTTTTTCTGGTTGGGATCGGGTTACGTGTTAATACGCCTAAACATTATGTTTTGCTACTATTCTTTTAGTGACTATTTTTGATACATAATTTATTTTGCTATTTGATAATTTATTACTGTGTATGAATCGTCTGCCGATTCGAACAATTGTACGTCAAACAGCCATTTCATTTTTGTTTTAAAAACAAATTAAAGTCTTAATAAAATTTTAACTTAAATAAAATGCATCCAAATTTAATCAATGATTTAAAAAAATTGCTAAAAAAGCTTCGCTATCTATCGCTTTAATCTATCGCTTCACCGGTAAAAAATTATTAATTATTTTATCATATGTGTTTTAAATATCAATATAGAAAATTATTTTAACGTTTTGCTTGAAAATATAACATTCTTTTGTTAATACATTAAAATCGTCTGCAGTCAGAAATCTATATTTTAGATTAATATTTATTACTTAAGTTTTCATGCATGATTTTAAAAGAATTAATTCGATATTAAATTATTGCTAATTTTCCAATTTCCTTCATTTTAAAAGCGAATATTTATTTTAATAAATAATAATAGAACAAAGACCATTTTAAAAATTTGCTCTTTCATTTCCTCTCTCATTTGCTCTCTCATTTAATATGATTCAATTGTAATTCATTTTTTTCAATTCGTCTTAGAATAATAAATCCCTTCCACGTCCTTTTGTTTGGCACATTAAAGTTTGAGCGATAAATGGTTTCATATTGCCATAAAATTGCAAAAAATTTTAGAGGCTTACTTCACCTCCACTTATCTCATTCCTCTATTGGTTTCTTTAATTCTGTCTCAGCTTTCTTATTACTTCTGCGAAAATTTTTACACAACCAACCAACCGTAAATAAACGAAAGAGAAAAAAATTGGAAAAAGATGATTTTTTATGAGAGTGACCTCTCGATTTTAATTAATTACTCAATTAATAATTAGAATTTCGAAATTCTGAAGCTCAGGTGCATCAGGAGAGATTTAGGGCTACTCTCAAAAAAATTTTGAGCTTCGTACATGCTGTGGATTTTGCTAGCCATCGCAGACACACACACAGACACACACACAGACAGAGCGTTTTGTTCTTTTATTAGTATAGATATAAAAAAATCTATTATAAAATTTTGCTTTTTCTTGCGATTACATGCAATTAGTTTTTTTAAGTGAAGTTTTAACTCTATAAATAATTTTCATTCTTTTGAATTATCTTTTTTTATAAGAATATTAAATTCAATACTGGACGTGGGAGAGTGGATTTTCCCCCAACCTGTCCCCTATATTTATCTGTGATCATAAAATTTGTGACGAATTGCTCTGATAAATTGAGAGATTTGTTAACAGTTTTGTTTTTCATTTTTTTTCTTGTTAAAAATAATTTTTCATCCTTCATCGTCGAAATTACTGTCCACTATTTGGAATGTCCGTTATTCAGAGGTTAAATATACAAAAATTTAGGTTTTGGGAGAAAACTGTACGTTAAATAGAGGTGTCCGCTATTTGGGAGTGTCCGTTATGGATTTTTTACTCTACTAGCATTAATCAAACAAGAAACAAGAATAAAAAAATCTTGAATGCGTGGGACGTCAAATTTGATTAGCCCCGTCTCAAATATAGTCTTTAAATTAATTTTATGTATTTTACACATAGAACCCGACTTATGCAGGGACAAGCAGGGCAACTGCCCCGGGCCCCCCTCTTTAGGAAATCCCCCATGAGAGCAATTGGGAATTTCACTAAATAGTGCCAAATGATTAAAATTAGACAAAAGGGATAAAATTCATATATTTTCAAACATTTACGAAAATAAGAGTGATCCTCCTTCCTCTCTTAGTGTCTAGTACCCATTCATCTATGCGAAAAAAAATTGCATTAGAAAATTAATAATTGAATTTTTATTCTAACAACTTACAGGGTTCGCACAGCTCTACCACTAAAATTTTACAGTATTTTCAATGTATTTCACTGTAGAAAAATAGTTCGTAAGTTGCAAATCGAGGTGATGGTTGCGGATTCTGTTTTTTAAAAATTAAATATAAATTTTCTTATCATTAATAGTGGTGCCGGAGTCCTTACAAAATATAAGGAATGTGCGAACCCAGACTTAGTATTCTATCGTTTTCAAACGAAATTCTTTATTGACATTTTCCTCGTAGTGTAGTAACTTAAAACCATTAATTATGACCAATTTGCAACATTTTCATTTAGCCTTCTTATAATGTATGTAGATAAGCAAAGACATACTTCTGCCAACTAATCTATCCCTTTTTTCTGTAATTGTTCTGCTAGTACTTTTTCTTAAAGTTGTAACTATCTTTTTGTGATATCTTGTATACAGATGTGAACTTCAATGACTACAAAATTTATACATACCGGGTGTCCCAAAAATGACTGATGGATTTTAAAATTCAATAACTTGCAAACGGTGACAACTATTTAAAAAAAATTTTTGCAGGAGGGTTATGTATAATGTCAGGAGTTTTTTTTACCGTATTTTTTTATTTTAGTTCGAATTCCAAACAATAGGTGGCGCTGACAGCGATTGAAGGCCAGGTGATCAGTGTTGAGTGAAGCGTAGACCTGGCCTTCAATCGCCGTCAGCGCCACCTATTGCTGAAATTCGAACTAAAATAAAAAGTTACAGTAAAAAATCTCCTGACATTATACATAACCCTCCTGCAAAATTTTTTTAAATAGCTGTCACCGTTTGCAAATTATTGAATTTTAAAATCCATTAGTCATTTTTGGGACACCCGGTATATACAATATGTATAACGTTTAGTACTAGCCTATCCACAAAAAAAAAAAAGCGATAGAAGGGGGTTTCTTAGAATATTGCTTGCCCCGCTCCCCCCCCCCCTCATAGCTTTAGTCGGGCTCTGTTTACACATATTTTAGAAAATATTTACTTGTTATATCGATGTACTTTTTCAGCATTTATGAATAATGCATGTAAACCAGTCAAATTATCAGAAAAAAGGGCGAATAGCTGCAAAAATTCTGCTAGAAGATTTTATATTTTTAAAGTGTTTATGGGGATGCTAGTAACAAGAATTAATGGTTTTCCAACAAAATATCTTGAGGCTAAACTTTGTGGAGCCAAAAAACCACGAAATTTTCGGACGCTTTCAGTTTTTTTGTTTGAAATTCGAAAATTATAAATTTTTTGTGTATCATTATTAAATACAGAAAAAATCCCTGTCGGCTTAGCCTATATGCGTAGGTAGATTTCGAAGAGTGCTCATTTGAACAACAAAAAATAAAATATGTTTAGAGATAAACCGAGTTTAACAACTTTAATTTTTTCTTTAAAAATTAGATTTATCAGAATCATTTTAAGCGAAATTCGGCTCAAATGCCCATTTTGACAAAATATTTTGAAATATATTCTGACTTTATTAAAAAATAGACCAATACGGCCTATTATATAGTTCCTAACTAACAAAAAAAAAAAAAAAAAAAAAAAAAAAAAAAAAAAAAAAAAAAAACTGTCAATTGAATGCGTTTGAGAACAAAATTGAATTTAAAAATGTATCAAAAAATAACCAATTTGTTATTTGAATACATCCTCAATTTTTTAATCACGATCACTTTGGGAAATTCTGCTCAAAATACCTTTTTTGGCAGACTTTTTTAAAATATATTCTACCCTTATCAAAAAACTGACCAATACGTCACATTATATAGTTTCTAAATAAGAGGACCTGTAAATTGAATGCGTTTGAGAGCAAAAATGGATTTCAAAATGAGTCAGAAAAAAACCCAATTGGTTTTTTTTGAATTCTTGCTCAATTTTCCAAGCACGATCACTTCGGGAAATTCTGTTCAACATACTTCTTTTGGCAGCCTTTTTTGAAATATATTCTGCCTTTATCAAAAAAACTGGCCAATACGTCACATTATATTGTTTCTAAATAAGAGGACCCGTAAATCGGATGCGTTTAAGAGCAAAAATAGATTAAAAACAATTTTAAAAAAAAACGCAATTTTTTTTTTTAAATACTTGCTCAATTTTTTAATCACTTCGGGAAATTCTGTCCAAAATACCCTTATTTGGCAGCCTTTTTTTGAAATATATTCTGCCTTTATAAAAAAAAAAAAAAAAAAAAAAAAAAAAACTAGTCAATACGTCATATTATATACTTAAATAAGAGGATCTGCCATTTGGATGCGTTTTAAATCAAAAATGAGTCAGGATATAGCAGTTTGGATTTGAGATTTTTTCTCCAACTCCTGTTTTTGTTTAATTTATTTTTGCTATAAGAATTGGTCTTATGAAAAACTTGTCAATATAAAAGTTGTAGATATTATTGAGAAGATGTAAAATAAGTTTAATTAGATTTGATAGTTTAAGAATTTAATAAGTTATGGATTTTTGTCTTTTTTCACCCCCCTTTTTGTTTTCGTTTTTAGTTTTTTTTATCGGTAAGAAATAGTCCTATCAAAAACTTGTAAATACAAAAGTTTTAGTTAATTTTAAGAACATTTACAAAAATTAGTTGGTTTTTATATCTTGAAATTTGACCGAGTTATGAATTTTTTTCCTCAAAAACTTCGTTTTTTTCGCCCCTTGAGCCCATTTTTAAATTTATCAAAAATCTGTCATGCATAAACTTTTGGCCGATCATTTAGAAGTAATAGTAATATAAACTTTAAACTAATTTGATATCTATTTTAACTAAGAAGTTATGGCATTTTTTCTGTTTTTACAAAACCCCTCCCTATTTCCGCCGGCTTGGTCCGATTTTGCCCCTTAACGCACTTAGCCAAGATTTTATACTCCTTGATTTTATGCATCAGTTTGGAGGAGATTTCATACGAAATCTACCTAAAAGAAAGAACATTAAATTTTCTACAAATATCGTTAAAAAACTTTTTTCTAAACCTATTACTAAGCGAGCTACGACTTTTTGAAAATGTCACTTTTTTTTTTTTTTTTTTTTTTTTTTTTTTTTTTACTTTACAGAACGTAACCTTTTTTCACCTCTCATCCGAAAAAGCTTTCTTTCATAACTAACAATAAAAATTAAATAAATACACCTATTGATGGATGAGAAGTCAAAGTTTTAACCCATTCGTGCCCAGCATCTTTTGCGTAAATTTTATTTGGTTGGCACCACTATTTTTAGAAGATTTAAGTTTAGTTCATTAATCACGAAAATGCATCATTTAAATATAATAATTATTGCTTTTCTTTTTTACCGGTATCAAAAATAGTGCTGAATGCACCTTTTGAAGCGTCCTTAAAAAGGGACGCTAGGCACTAATGGGTTAAGAAAAGCAGGCAGAAGAAGCACAAATTTTGGAAATCTTACAATAGAAACAATTACGTAGGGAGAGAGCGTCGGGGATTAAAAAAAAAAAGGAATGCAGATGGAAGATAGTGGCCACGTGACTTTCCCGGTCCGCTTTCGCTCAGACGCCAGTGTTCTTTTTTAAAGACACATTCTTCTAATACAGTGATGCACAACCTTTTTACCAGAAAATCCTTTGGCACCAGAATATTTGACCAGAATATTTGAAAAATGTAGTTTCTTTTCTTTAATAGCAAAGTTTCTGTCATTACTATAAGGAGAATTATTCTGCATAAAAATAGTGGTACAATTTTGGCCCACGGGCCACAGGTTGTGCACCGCTGTTCTAATATGTTCCTATTCAGTTCATTGCGTGTCTTCTTCTCGTGCAGTAATGAAAAATGAGTGAGCTCGACCCAAACTTGTGTTTTGTTTGCCAAACGGTTTCAAATAGTGTTACTTCCGTTCTGAGCCAGAAAGGACTTGTCAAGCTTTATGAATATAACGTTGAACATCAAAATAATATTTATCAACCTTTTTTGAAAAGTAGCAAGGAAGTTAGAGTACATGATGATTGCCGAAAAACATATGCGAATGAGAGAATGATAGCAGCATGTGTTCGTGGGGGGGGGGGGGGGTGAAGATTCTACATAGACTAGTTTATCACTCTGATCGAGCACTTCTTTCAAGTTTCAAGAAAATCACTTTTTAAGTGGAGAAGTTAATCCCGGTGATTTCAACGAAAAACAATGAAAAAAACCCTATGAAAAAAGACATTTGATTCACAGAGTAATGAAGTTAGAAGCGAAAACTGCATTTTCAAAAGCTGCAGAAAAATGTGGAGATGAATGGTCCCAGAAAGTAATTGAACGTATTCAGCATGAACCTGATTTGGTAGCTACACTGCATGGTATCATAGTTTTATCGAGCAATACTATATCAATCTGTAATAGTTGGAGATAAAAAGAGCGTCGACCTGCAACATCCGTCGACGAAGCCAATGGCAGAAAAAAGAGCCACTTCAATTCATTGCTTAAAACAGAATTTCAAAATAACAGAATTCAAGTTGACGAGGCAAAAGAAGAAGCTGAAGTCATGATAGTTACCCCAGCCATTTTATGAGCCAAATCTTTTGAAAGCGTCGTAATTGTCGGAGTTGACATGGACCTTCTCGTAATCATGATGAGCTTGAGCTGTCAGCACAAAAATCTAATTTTCCAAAAGCCAGAAAGAGGTAACATCGAAACAAAGAAGTTTTCAACCATGTCACACAAATACAATTACAACGATATTATTTTCACTCATGCAATAAGCGGATGCAATACAACATCCGCTTTTTTGGACAAGGAAAGTCAAAGTTTTGTAACACTTTGAAAAAATATGTTCAGCTTGAAGAAATAGTCTGCGTGTTCAATAAACCAGATTCTACCCGTCAAGAAATTTTCAAGGCTGGGTAAAAGTTCATTATTGCACTATACAGTGGATGCATAGACATCACACAAAAATTGAACACTTTGAGGTTACAATAATTTGCTAAATCGGATAGAAAAAGCAAAGTTCATCTTGAAAAACTACCATCAATGCAAGAGGCTGCGCTGCATCGTTTTCTCCGATGGTCAAACAGATATGGGGTACAGATCTGTAATAAATTTTATTTATATAATATTCCCTTTCGAAAGGATTTTAATTGACCTGAATTTTTGCAATGCTGCCATCTATTTGACCTACTAGGTCAAACAGATAAAAAAAAATCCATTTCAATGTTTAATTTTTGTACCTAAATTTAAATTTTTTTTATTTTAAATTGTAGATGGTCGCCATTTCGGAACAAGTTGGCTGATGAAAGTGGCCAACGAACTCGGTTGAAACATTGGTATTTGTTTTCAATCAAAATCATAGTTCTTATTTACTAAAATAATACTTTTAACTGTATTTTAGGTATTTTCCATATCGTGTGGCAAAAAATGTAACATTAGATAAGCATATTGCATGCTATGAGAAACCTGATAAGACTAACGCGATTTCGATCGTCTTAAAAGTCTAAGATAATGTGAAATTACACGAATTTTGAAATCCTAATATAATACTGGTATTTATACTATATACTCCATCGTTATATGGAGTTTCATTACCCGCGGTTTATTCTGCCGAGCTGTCTAAATGACAGACCAGATGTTATGAACAATAAGGTGATCTGAGCGAAAAATCGCAGCCGGCTGTTGCCCAGTTAGCTTAACAGATAAAGCATTGACCTTGTAAGTCAAGCATCTAGGTTCGATTCCCACCCTGGGCAATTTTTCGCTCAGTTGAAAGTGTCCTACATGTCCTAAATGTAAAGTGTTCTATTTGTCCTACTATAATAGCTTCTTTGAAAATAAGTTCTACCAATTTTAAAGTGGCGCCAACTTATATGGGCCCATGAGGCGCCCGCCCACCTAGTAATCTCTCTGCCATCAGTTTCAATTAATTTAATTTGTAATTGTTATTATTTTTATTTATTTATTCAGTTGCTGAAAGGAAAGTTGGTATAATTAACCATCTCAAAACAATTATGTTTGAAAATTAGCAAGGGCATCCATTAGACTTACAGGGCCACTAAAAAATCCTTTAGCGGATGTATAATTAAATTTCTCACAATTGGTTGGTTGGTTGGTTGGTTGATTTTTGACGTCCGATTATCTACGCTAGGGATATAGGACCAGGGTGGGGTGCCCTCCGTGGGGGGTCTTTCTAAGGGAACCTAACCCGTATTTACGCAAGGTTCGAAGAAAACCACGGAAAACTCCGAACGGTTAGGCCGACAGCCGCGATTGGGTAAATTTCTCACAAAAAACAATTTCCTGCATATTTTGACATCTATTTTGATGCCTTGAATTGATAAAGCGCGACTAAAATGTATGCTTTTCTTGGGATTTAATTTTTTGTACTTTTAATTTTAGCAATTCTAATGTTATTTAAAATAAATATTAACATATTTATTAAGAATAACATATATAAATATTATTTAATGTATTATTTATGAAATTATTCTTATTTGTACAAATATTAAAATTTTCTTAGAAAAACACAATTTAATTTCGAGTTATCTGTAGTCATTTGCTCCTCCCCTCTCTCTCTCCGCATACGTATACAGATAGAAAAAAAAAGATATTTCATGCATCTCACAAGTTTTTGAATATATTTTTTTCAATGCTGCCATCTATTGGAGTTAAAGCACATTTAATAGTTTTCATAAGAATGAAGCTTCAAATTTAACGCTAGAAAGATTTATACAATTTTTACTCAAGATTTATAAAGAAATTAATGCCAAAATTATTATCTAAGACTGTTTCATTTATTTAATTGATTCTTTTGTATCCTTTTCATTAATCTTATAATGAAATTTCTATTTAGAACTGAAATGTATTCATTTAGTAAGGCCCAAATTGTATCCTCAGAATCATTCTAGTGTTAATATTCCGCACATCAACAGGGCTCCAGTTTCGGTTTGGTTTATTTTTGTCGTCTGATTATCTGCGTTAGGGATATAGGACCAGGGGGGGAGTGCCCTTCGTGGGGGGGGGGGTGTCTTTCTAAGGGAGCCTAACATGTATTTACGCAAGGTTCGAAGAAAACCACGAAAACTCCGAACGGTTAGGCCGACAGCTGCGCTTGGGTTCGAACCCAGCACTTGCTGTCTACCAGTTGAGAGGTCCGTACTTCTCGGCCACTGGTGGGGCTGGGCTCCACTTTCAAAAAGTTAAATTTTGATTATTATTATTATTATTATTTTCTAAAGGAGAATCAAAAAATCTATATATATGCACTTTCAACCAGAAGTATCATTGAATAAGAAATTTACGCTTGCTCATCGTGTTGTAATTAATGTATAAAAGAAAAGAAAAAAATAATTGGTTGGGGTAATTTTCTATCAAAGTATCTTGAAAACGGACTTTTTTTATTATTAAATTTAAAGCTAAAATTGCTATATTGCTTTTGGCAGACTATATCTAAACTGCATATTTGTATGTTTATTTTGATGTAAAAAACTGCATCGTTTTTAGTTTATTTACATGTATGTATAAATAATTTTAAGAGAATAAAATGTTCAATTTAAAGTTATGAAGTTTGTTGCATTTCAGCCTGAGGAATAAACCAATTATTGTTAAGAATATACAAAGCAAACTTTATCAAGCTTCCTTTTTTTTTTCTTTTAATTTAACGGAGTCAAAATCAATTTTTCCATGAATATTCAATCTTGAAAACTGAGTATGAGTATGTGGGACACTTCAGGTGCGAAAAGCGCTACTTTATAGTCAGATTAGTCAAATGTTATAATTTATAAAAACTTTTAGGAGAGAAGTATTATTTATGCTACATAAATGTCAAATATATTGTTTGAATATTTTAACAAAAAATTAAGAATGCTGTTATTAATATGAGGTAAAAATTTATTTGGTAAAAGTTTTTATGAAATTATTTTTTTTAAACGAGTAAATGGTACTCTAAATTAGATTTTCCAAGACTGAAAAGGAAAAAGATTTAAACCTGGGAAAAAGCATTTTTTTTTTCCTTTTTGACTTTTTTTTTTTTTTTTTTTTTTTTTTTTTTTTTTTTTTTTTTTGCAAATCTGTATTTAGCAACTCTATGCCAAACTGTTGTGCTGATCAGTAGCGGCTCGTCAGGGAGTGCCGCATTAGATTTTTCTCACCACTTAAATTTAACAGACTCTTTCAGTGGCGCCAACTTTTGAAAAATATTGGGTGGGGTCAAAGATATTTTGATAAAATGGTACAACCAGTTTGTTTATCTATAAAGGGTGGGCAGTTGGTGAAAGATGAGATTTTTAAATCAAGCTATCATGTTTTAAGATAGTTGCAATTTTTAAAATCATATTCTCATGCGTTTCTTTTTATAAAGACAATAATATTTATTGTAATATCATCATATCATGAAGATGATTTCAAATTGAAGCAGCAGAAAGTTAAAAATTTACATTTCAGTCCTTTTGGATTGACGAGTGTTTTTTGGAGAATAAAAATGCGTGGCAAAATAAATTTTGTTCTAGGGAGAAAAAAGAATAATAAAATAATAATGAACTAAATAACAAAATAGAGCAATGAAAATTGGGCCCGCTAGAATTCAAAATTATTGGATGTGCTCAGGTTCCACGGCCCCATATAAGTTGGCGCCAGTGGAATCTTTTATATTATTTATTTGACAAATTTTGTTGATTTAAAAAACTGAAATTACCATACAATTTTAGTGATGCGAATTAATTGATGCAGTACCCCCTGCTACTGGTGCCAATGGTTTTATAAGAATAGACGAACTTCTTACGGACCGATACCTAGATTTTCGTATACGTATTATACAAACATCTATTTTTGATTATTGAATTGAACTCATCATTCATATTACACAGGTAAGTTTTTTTCAGGAATGAAAATCGCATAATTACGAAGCGTACATCGCGTTAAAAATTTACAGTGAAAAAAATAATTGTTACAGTAGATATGGAAAAAAAGAAAAATCATTAAATAAATTTTAGAATGATGTTTTTTTAAAAATATAATTTCTAAATAACTTAGACCAAATGGATTTATGTTTGGAACAGAATGTTAATATTTACTCTAGTATCGCTTTGGTTTGTATTTATGTCGGCCAATTATCTACACTGTGAGATATAGGCCCTGAGGTGTGGGATGCCCTCCTTGAGGATCTTTCTAAGGGAACCTATCCCGTATTTACTCAAGAAAGTCCAAGATTTGAAGAAAACCACGGAAGTCTCCGAACGGTTAGGCCGACGATCCCGACTGGGTTCGAACACAGCACCTACCGTCTACCAGTTTGGAGGTCAGAACATCGCGGCCCCTGGTGAGGCCACTCTAGTATCGAAATGTAAAGTCAATTTTTAGTGTTATTTTGAAAATTTTAAATTTATTAGTATTTCAATATAACAAATTCTCCCCTAAGTTTAGATCTATAATATAAATACGAAGAAAACATAAATTCCAATTAAACGGCTAATTTGTTAGAGTTTGGTGATTAAGTAGTTAAAATTTACTTTTTTTTCTCCTAACTGTATGTACGTAAAGACTTTATCAGCTTTACAAATACTTATATTCACAGAAATAAAAGTGTTCTGAAACAGTTAATTCCCATTCTATTAACTATTAATGCTTTCAATGTAATTAATATTTTTTTCTTTGATAAAATTTATTCTTAATTGAATTTTAATTATTTTCGATATAGACTGTCGCAAAATATCAATATTACATATTGCGTATGAGAAACTTCACATGATAAACGAGATTTCAGATTTAAAAAAAAAAAAAAAAAAAAAAAAAAAAAAAAAATTAAAATTATTTGAATTTTGGGATTTTACTATCCATACTACCTTTTTCGAAAATAAATACTAAAAGCTATTTTTCATTTAGACTGCCGCAAAAGAAAAACATATTTATTACGTAAAAGACCTTTATAATAATATTCCCTTTCGAAAGGATTTTAATTGACCTGAATTTTTGCAATGCTGCCATCTATTGGAATCAAAACGCATTTAACAGTTTTCAAACAAAGATTTCAATTTTAATATTTTAATTAGGGTTCCAATTTGTACATTTGGCGTGAAGAAGTTAAATTTTCAAATCCCTCTTTTACTAATTATTATTGTTCTTTTTCACTAAAAGATAGTAAAAAAAATATTTATATATACATTCCAACAAGACACATCATCGCATTACATTTTTACGATTACTCATTGAATTATAATTAATCTAAAAAGGAAAAAAAAAATAATAATTTGTTGGGGTAATTCTTTTATTGAATTAACTTAAAACAGAATTTTTTATTATTAATTTTTAAACTAAAATTGTTATATTGCTTTTGGCACACTATATCTAAACTACATATTTGCGCTTTTATTTTGACGTAAAAAAACATTGCGACATTTAATTATTGAATTGATAATTCATATTTCCCATATAGGTCATTTTCAGGAAGGAAAATCACATAATTACTTCAAAATTGGTCGACAAACCGCAGTAAAAATTTAAAGGGAAAAAATAATTGTTACAGTAAATGTGAAGAAAAAGAAGAATCATTAATTAAATTTTAAAATGTTATTTTTTTATAATTTCTAAATATCTTAAAATGAAATGGATTTAGCTTTTTAATAGAATGTTATCATTTACTCTAGTGAAGACAATTTTTAAGTGTTATTTTGAAAATTTTAAGTTTGTTAGTATTTCATTGTAACAAACTCTCATCTAATCTTAGAACTGCCCCACCAGTGGCCGAGAGGTTCTGACCTCTCAACTGGTAGACGGCAGGTGCTGGGTTCGAACCCATTCGCGGCCGTCGGCCTAATCGTTCGAAGTTTTCCGTGGTTTTCTTGCGTGAATACGGATTAGGTTCCCTTAGAAAGACCCCCACGGAGGGCATCCCGCCCCATTAAGTTCCTATATCCCTTGCGTAAATAATCGGACGTCATAAAATAAGAAACCAACCTAATCTTAGGACTATAACATAAATTCCAATATAATGGCTTATTTGGTAAAATTTGGTGATTAACTCCTTAAAATATTCTCTCGAAGCTGGAAGATGGGAGGTGCTGGGTTCGAAACAGTAGCGGCTTGTCAGGGGGTGCTGCATCAATTTATTCCCACCACAAAAATTGTATGGGATTTTCAGTCTTTTTAAATCAACAAAATTTGTCAAATAGATTCTGTTAACTTTTAGTGGTGAGTAAAATCTAATACAGCACACCTTGAGGAGCCGCTACCGGTTCGAAACCAATAGCGCCCGTCGGCCTGATCGTCCGGAGTTTTCCTTGGTTTTCTTCGAACCTTGGGTAAATACGATTTAAGTTCCCTTAGAAAGACCCCCTGAAAAGCACTTCCCGTCCCTCTACGGCCTATATCTCTCGTGCAGATAATCGGCCGCCAAAATCACACACACCTTTAAAATATTATTATTATTTCTTCCGTGGCTGTATGTAAAGACTTTATCAGCTTTACACATAATTATATGAACATTAAAATATAGTCTCAGTGACTGAAATAGTTAATTCCTATTCCATTAATTGTTATTGCTTTCAATGTAAATAATATTTTTTCTTTAATAAAATTTATTTTAATTGAATTTTAATTATTTTCGATATCGACTGTCGCAAAATATCAACAATGCAGTTTGTCTATGAGAAACCCAGTGGCCGAGAGGTTCTGACCTATCAATTGGTAGACGGCAGGTGCTGAATTCAAACCCAATTGCGGCCGTCGGCCGAACCGTTTGGAGTTTTTGTGGTTTTCTTCGAACCTTGCGTAAATACGGGTTAGGTTCCCTTAGAAAAACCCCCACGAATGGCACCCCCCCCCCCCCAGGGCGTATATCCCTAGAGTAGATAATCGGCCGACACAAAATAAACGAAACTTATGATAAACGTGATTTCAAATTTCAAGAAATGTTTTAGATAATTTAAAATTATCTGAATTTTGGAATCCTGTTACCTGTACTAAGTTCTTGTAAAATATATATTAATAATATATTTCTGTCACAGCTATTTTTAATTAAGGCTACTGCAAAAGAACAACATATTTATTCCGTAAAATCTTTATTTCATCTGATTGATTGCAATGCTGCCATCTATTAGAATGAAAACGCACTTAATAGTTTTCTAATAAAGATTTCAAATCCAATATTTAAAACAAGGTTTCAATTTGTACGTTTAGTGTGAAAAAGTTGAATTTTCGAATAAACTTTTTTATTAATTATTATTGCTCTTTTTTACTAAAAGATAATCAAAGATTCTTTATATATATATACTTTCAAGCAGACGCATCAATGAATAAGAAATTTACGCTTACTCATCATGTTATAATTATTGTAAAAAAGAAAATAATTATAAATTTTTGAGGTAATTTTTTGCCAAAGTAACTTGAAAATAGAATTTTTTTATTATTAAATTTGAAACTAAAATTGTTAAACTAGCTTTGGCAGACTATATCTAAAGTGCACATTTGTACGTTTATTTTGAAATAAAAAATGCGCGGTTTTTAGCTTATTTATATGTATATATTAACGCCATTAAAAGCCAATTTTTAGTGTTGTTTTGAAATTTTTAAGCTTGTTAATACTCTAATATAACAAATTTTCCACTAAGTTTAGCTCTATAACATAAATTCGAAGAAAAAAGAATTTCAATCAAATGCTATTTCGTTAAAGTTTGGTGATTAAACTCCATAAAATATTCTGTTTTTTTTCCCCCGCTTGCTGTATGTGAAGAATTTATCAGCTTTACACATAATTACAGGCACGGAAAAAAATAGTCTCAATGACTGAAATAGTTAATTCCTATTCAGTTAACTAATAATGCTTTCAATGTAAATATATTTTTTTAAAATAAAATTGATCTTAATTGAATTTTAATTATTTTCGAACTCGACTGCCGCAAAATATCAACATCGCATATTGTCTATAAGAAATCTCGCATGATAAACGTGATTTCGATCGTCAAAAAATGTCTGAGATAATTTAAAATTATCTGAATTTTGGAATCCTATTATCTATACCAGCTTCTTGGAAAATAAGTACTATAAATATATCCTTATTATAGCTACTTTTAATTTAGTTGTTGTTGTATCGGCTGATTATCTACGCTAGGGATATGGGCCCAGGGGGAGGGATGCTCTTCGTGGGGGGGTCTTTCTAAGGGAACCTAACCCGTATTTACGCAAGGTTCGAAGAAAACCACGGAAACTCCGAACGGTTAGGCCGACGGCCGCGATCGGGTTCGAACCCAGCACCTGCCGTCTACCAGTTGAGAGGTCAGACCCTCTCGGCCACTGGTGGGGCACTTTTAATTTAGACTTCTGCAAAAGAACAACATATTTATTCCGTAAAATCTTGTGGCCCCCACCAGTGGCCCCGAGGTTCTGACCTCCGAACTGGTAGAAGGTAGGTGCTGGGTTCGAACCCAGTCGCGACCGTCGGCCTAACCGTTCGGAGTTTTCCGTGGTTTCTTTGCACCTTGCGTAAATACGGGTTAGGTTCCCTTAAAAAAAACCCCACGGAGGGCATCCCACCCCTTAGGGCCCATATCCCGCAGTGTAGATAATTGACTGACATAAATACAAACAAACAAACCGTAAAATCTTTATTATAGTATTCCCTTTGGGATGGAGTTTAATCGATCTGAATTTTTGCAATGCTGCCATCTATTGGAATCAAAACGAATTTAATAGTTTTCGAATAAAATAATTTGGAAATGAAATAAATGCGAAAAATAAATGTTATCAGTTTTATGAATCACTTCGAACAAAAGAGATAGATTCTAGAAATCAAAATATTTTTTACACTTTGATAACGATATCATTACCGGTGGCGGGGGGGTCAAAGATTTACAAAAAGTTGATAACACTATATTTGCACAGCCCCTAATAGTTTTTCTAAGCTATTTTAGAATGTTCAGATGTCGTGTTTGCATTGTTTTTTGGGTTATCTTTCCCTTTCAATGATCTCGTCGTACAGTTGCAGTTGTACGTAAAGTTGTTTTGCGTAAGATAATGCTCCAATTTGTAATTTTAGATATGAAATGATATTAGATATGAATTTTCCATATGAAATAAATTGATTTAAAAATAACTCACAATTCCTGAACCACTAATTTTAATAATAAAAATAATGTATTAATTTAAATGATAAATGTTACAGAAATTTTGTAAGCATGTGTAATAATACAGTGAACCAAAACAAAAAATAATAATGAAAGTGATGCAAATGAAAAATTCGATACGTAAAAATTTGGTTCTTCTCCCTCATGGGATGAAAGGTGTGGGCCAAAATTTCACAATTTTCAAATAGCCTGGGAATAAGAATTCTCCAATATTTTGACTTATCTTATGTATATATTTTTTTAATTTCCGTTAAAATTAAAAATTATTGCAGCAAAATTTTATCTAAATCTGAGAAGAATTGTAAGAAATGATTTTCTAAACATTTTTCAATTCCAGCTACCTCTCCATTTTCTGACGAAGTTTACAAAATATTTATCTATAATTAAAGTCAACTTTTAAATAAATATTTAATTTGAACCAGTAGCATTTGATTACTCACATATTTTGTATTAAAAATTATTCATTTCCAAAGAAAAATTGGTTAAAGGGTTACTTCATTCAGGCAGAAACACCCGCTTGCTAATATTAAGGTGAAAACACACGGATATACAAACTGTAGGCAACTGTCCGCTTTTTTATTGCGGCAACGCAGTAAATTTTTTAAAATCTCTAATGACATTTAGGCTGCATTCAGACTGCAATACTTTCAGTTGAACTAAGACGGCGCGTTTTATGTCTCTACACGGCGCGTTCGATGTTAATGAGTTTTATGGTTCAACTTCAATCCAAGTGTAGGACAGGAATCTTTCCCTTAAGGGTGTATTCGAAAAAACGCTTTTCCACCTTCAACAGCTCGAAATTTTCCGATACAATTTCAGACGCATTTTTAAAAGTAGAAACATGAAACTTGCTGAGGGGATTCTTGAAGGGACGTATGAGGTGCCGTGTGATGTCTTTTTATGCCCAATTCAATAGAATTTGAGTTATAAACAATTACCTTATCAGTATGACCCTTTTTTTCGTTCCCAAATCTCCCGCTTGGGAAAAATCGGTTCGAAATGCCGTTTTTGATCGCTTTTTTTGCAATATTTTCTGCATTTGTCAAAGAATAGACCATCACGGCACCTTGTTTACTTACCAAATAAGAGATTTTAAAAGTTTGGTGTATTTGAGAGCAAAAATGAATTCAAAAATAAATCGGAAAATAAGCAGTTTGAATCGAAATACGCCCTTAAGTAGGGTTAAGATAGTGATCTTCCTGACTATTGTATCTCCCCCATTTTCTATTGTCAGTAAACCGCAAGTGGAGAGAAAAGAAGGGAGTTCCAGGAATTCAGTTCAACTTCAGAGTGGTCAGGTCTGTTTTGACCTTTACGGTAAGGCGACGAGTGTCCTGCAGAACAGGAATCTTTACTTCAAGTAGAGTTGATCTCTTTATCTCTTGATCCATTGTTTATCTCCCTGCTTTTTATTGTGACTAAACCACTGAAGGATGGAATGCAAAAGAATTTGTGGGACCATGATGTAAAAATATCTCGTTTACATTTCAATATTTTAAAATATTTTCATTGGATAGCTGAGTTTGATCTCTACAATCGCTGTTTTTTACTTTTTGATTTTGTTTTTGGGTTCTTTTATGAGAATAATTTCTCTTTTTCAAGTGGTTTCAAGCGTAAAAATATCTTTAAAAAATTCAAGAAGTATGCAATATTTAGAAATCCTATTTAAAATTATTTATGCATCCGAGCATGTCTTTTGTTTTCATTACATTATCATGCTTTGTAAAATATATGTAAAAGTACATTTATTTAACAATTCAATCATTAAAAAAAAAAAAAAAAATTTCACGCATAATTGAAGTATTAAGGGGAGGAAGCTCCTTAAAATTGGACAATATCGATTTTTCTTAATATTAACAGAAAGCTTCTTTAATTGTGAATATTTTGACGCCTCATTTTTATCTATACGACGATTATATCGCAAGACAATGTAAAATTTTTAATATATCCAGCGAAATTACTCATACAAATGAAAACTTTAAACTGATTTTCTCCCTGTTCATATATTTTTGACTTGCTTGTTCGATAAATACTAAGGTTTTTTTGCTATTTTAGATAGAGGTTTGATTTTTTTTTACTTGTTCTCTATGGTGTATTTAATATTTTTGCGCATGGATTTAACATTTAAGTTTATATATTTATTATTTTTAAATATTTAAATTGAGAGTTTGTTGAATTTCTTTCATTGTTTGATAAACACGAGAGAAAAAAAAAATCACATTAAATGTAAAATCCCATACATCTAAAAACCCATGCAAAATTTTGGGTTAATATATTCTAATAAATGTGGGGGAAAAATCGAAGCAAAAATATTGATATTTGTAAAAGTAGTATGGGATTTTTAAAAAGCTAATATCTTTTTTTTTTTAATTAAATTTTAGTATAATAGGCTTTTCCTCAAATTTTTTTGTTAATTTTTTTATTTAACTTTTAATACTAAGTATTGTGTCACCACATTTATTTTAAAAATATTCAAAATTGAAGCGAAGTTTTGAAAGGTACCCCGCCCCTTTAAAATGACAAGTTTGCTATTTTGTAGATTTGCTGATAAAAAAAAGGCAGAAATTTTCTATGATGTAGAAAAACCAATTAAAAAATTAATGTATTTTCATATTTAACCATGATTCGTGAAACCCTTTTCTTATAACAGATGTAAATTTCCATTTTTCATTTTTGGGTGAAAAAAAGTTCGGGCCAAGATTCGTACCAGGAATAAATTGGTTGAAGCCGCCAATGCTCTTACCAACTGAACCATCCCGGACACGAACACTGGAGGACTATTTCACCCAATTAACCCCAGCGATCACTTTATCTGGTCTGATACTCTGGATCAGCTCAAAAGAATAAATCGAAGGTCAATACATGGAACTGCAGAAAATCGCTGCATACGAAATTTCATTAGATTAATTTTAAACATGATTATTCAATCGGTAAATTAATTATAACAGATGTAAATGCTAATAAAAAAAGCAGAAATTTTCTATGATGTAAAAAAACCAATTAAAAATATAATGTATTTTCACATTTAACCATGATTCGTGAAACCCTTTTCTTATAACAGATGTAAATTTCCATTTTTCATTTTTGGGTGAAAAAAGTCCGGGCCAGGATTCGTACCAGGGATAAATTGGCTGATGCCTCCAATTTATCCAAAATAGCGTTCCATGTATTGACCTTCGATTTATTCTATTGAGCTGATCCAGAGTATCTGACCAGATAAAGTGATCGCTGAGGTTAATTGGATGAAACAGTCCTCCAGTGTTCGTGTCCGGGATGGTTCAGTTGGTAAGAGCATTGGCAGCTTCAGCCAATACATCCCTGGTACGGATCCTTGCCCGGACTTTTTTCACCTAAAAATGAAAAATGGAAATTTACATCTGTTATAATTAATTTACCGATTGAATAATCGTGTTTAAAATTAATCTAATGTAATTTCGTATGCAGCGATTTTCTGCAGTTCCATGTATTGACCTTCGATTTATTCTGTTGAGCTGATCCAGAGTATCAGACCAGATAAAGTGATCGCTGTGGTTAATTGGGCGAAATAGTCCTCCAGTGTTCGTGTCCGGGATGGCTCAGTTGGTAAGAGCATTGGCGGCTTCAGCCAATACATCCCTGGTACGAATCCTGGCCCGGACTTTTTTCACTGAAAAATGGAAATTTACATCTGTTATAATTGAATAATCGTGTTTAAAATTAATTTAACCCTTTTCTTGTCTTCAGAAAAAGTTAGAAAGGACCCAATTTGAATCCTGAGAAAATAGCAGGTTTTGCTGATTTCAGAACTGCTAATGTTAATCCTATGGGAGAGTTCTTTTAAAATATATCTTTTTCATTTCAACATTTTTATTTTTATTTAATTGCTTATACATTTATTTGCATTGGATAGCTGAGGTCAATCTCTACAAAGACCATTTTTTTTCACTTTTTTATTTTTTTTCCCAGTTATTTATTTATTTTTTATTGACTGATAATTTCTGCTTCTAAATAGGTTTCAAAAGTGAGAGAGCCCTCGTAAGAAAAAAAAATAAAACCCTGCAGACAAAATTGAAAAGATAAAAAACGACAATGATAGAGTACGATCTCAGCTATCTAATGCGAAAAAAAAAAATCATTTAAAAATATTGAAATGCAAACGAGTTATTAAAAAAAACTGTCCTATAGGATTATTAATAGCAAGCGGGTGATTTCGCATGATTGAAGTAGCCTAAAATATTTCTGTAGGTTTCACTTATTTCAGAAATGCTAATGTTAATCCTATGAGGCAGTTTTTAAAATATCTCGCTTGCATATCAATATTTTATTTTTATTTTTATTTATTTATTTGCTTTGGATAGCTAAAATCAATCGCTACATTTTTTTTTTTTTTTTTAATTTTTTAATTTGTTTCCAGGATTTTTTTCCTTTACTGGTAACATTTTTCCTTTCGGAATTAGTTTCAAGAATAAAAGCCCTCATAAAGAAAAGAAAAAAAAAACCTGCAGCCAAAATCGAAAAGGTAAAAAACGATAATGGTAGAGATCGACCTCAGCTATCCAATGCGGAAAAATTCATTTAAAAACGCTGAAATGCAAACTAGATAGTTAAAAAAAACTCTCCTGGGTGTTTTCACGTGACTGAAGTTGCCTGTTAAGAAATACTTCCGCAAACTTACAATACAATACTAGAAATAACGGATTTTGGACGAATAATTGAATATTAATATTAGAAAATTATTCCCTTACAAAATTGTCCAAGTACTCTGAGTCTACCCTGTTTTTTCTTTTTTAATGCCATATGATTGTTATTTAAGTTTTAATATTTTATCCAAAACTAAGACACATACATGGTAATTGACAGAATTAAAAATAATCACACAAGTAAATAATCATTAAACATTTTTATTAATGAAAAAAAAAAAACATTCTACATCTACAATTATAAATCAAAATGAAAAAAATACACAATTGAAAGTTAATATATTATGTACTTGTTTGCACACATAACATTTGACATACCATACATGATTTTTCAAAAGATGAAGTATTTTATGTTAAAAGGGAGATTTTCTAAACAAAATTAAAACAATGTTCAATTTGCACAAATACCCAAAATACACAATACCGAATAACACAGTAACAGTGAGGAGAAACAATTAAAAAGCAAGTTTCATTTTTTAAAAATAAATTGCGAATGGAAGGAAAATCAAATAGTAAAGTACAATAAAATTTTATCACTAAATAAAAGATCACACAACAACATACATAATCACAATATCGATTTTTACGATATTAAAAGTATGGATTTTACAATACCTAGAATTATGTATTTTGTACAATACACAGCAGAAGCAGAAGCACTAAGAATCACAGATTTTTAATGCCACAATTTTCCTTATAGAAAATTTCACCTAATTTAATTATAGCCCCCCCCCCCATTTTCCAATTTAATAATATATTAATATCCAGAACAATATAGAATGAAATTACTATATGGTAGTGCTCAAAATCCTTAACTCGTGGCACCAATACCTTAAACAAAAGAATTTCAAATTTGCAGGATAGCTTTTACCGAGAGAGAAAGACTTTAACACGTTCACTGCCGCAGACCCGCCAGCTCGTGATAAGGCGCCAACGTTAAGGGGCCACTCACGCGCCAGTGCGTGATGTAGGGTGATGTCCAATAGCCAGTGACGCGCTGGCGCAGGAAAATCTTTCACTGATTCTCTGTTATAAAAAGTAAATTGGATTCTGCGAAAAACCCACTTCTACAATGCGGCATTAACTATCATCACATCTTCACGTAAGCGGAAGCGAACGTGTTAAACACAAGATTGAAGAGCTATCTGTGAGTTTTTTTTAAAGAAAAAAATCATAACTTAACACAAACATTGATTAAACGTACTGATTTCAACACTAGATAATTGTAACTGCTTAAACAGCCAACGAGTAAATAAATATTTTTTCTGAAATTACATCACTTCATGTACGCTTATATTAAAATAAATAGTTATATTTGATGAATGTGATAATTTGTATAGATAATAAATACATCATTGCGCTATAATGATTATGTGTTATAGCCAATGCAAGATTAAATAATAATAATGATTAAAAAAAGACATGTGGGTGATTTAAGGCATCTTAAAGTACTTGTTACTCAATATATATAATAAAGCAAAGAAAATGTGAGAGAGGCAGTTGCAAGGTTATAGTAAAAATACAATCACAAATGTGCTTCTGATATCTATTCTGTTTAGATAGGGATATTATCTGAGTCCTTGGAAAAAATTAAATGCTAACTATTCACTGAAAATGAAATTTTGTTGATTGTCCATCAATTTCTGTATTTTTACGGAATTTCACGGAAATGAACTATAAAATTAGAGCAGAACTATTTTAGAGTTTGATTTACAAAAAAAAAATATTGCTTGTGAATCTCAAAGTAATTATTTTTTAATGCAAAAGTAGATTGTAAAATCGGAAGAAATAGTTACAAAATGTATCAGAAGCATAATGCAATGCTTCATAAAAAGCGGCGTTTTTTTTTTTTTTAATCATCAAATTCTGCAGTGTCACCAGTATTCTTTGATGAAATTTTTCATTTATATTGTACTAGGGGGGGGGGGAAGAAAAAGTGTTAATTGTTTTTAAATAAATTTGTTCGTAATTTATGGTGTCATTTAATCATTTGAGAATTTTTACAACAGTAGTACTCCTTGAATGAGTTAATGATGAGGTTCAAGCTGTAATCAGTAATCGAAGGAAAGTAAATTGTATATAATCAAAAATAAATCCTGCATTTCTAGTCAGCTGGCACTGGAGCAATAAATTATTCTATTAAATATATTTATAAAAATCATCACAGGGCTTTCACACAGAATTTTTCTTAATTTACAAGTACATAATGTAAAGTCATCAAAAACATATCACTGTATGTAACTTTATGATCTATTTAATTTTAAGTACTACGTGACTTTTTAAGTTTTAACAAGTTCACAAATATTAAAAACTTTCTGTTTTGATTATACGTTTAAGCACTGTACAAAATGCCTGCATAAGAATCTATAGAAATCTACAATAAACAATAGAAATGTTGCAATATAAAGAAAAAATAGGTTTTAGAAGGTTTTTTGAAAATATAATGCAATTTTGCTCAAAAAACACAGATATACATAATTGCAATGTTATATGCAAAAAGAAATGTTCAAATAAAATTAGCCTTTGTAAGCTGTTTTAAAATTTCGCATTAAATATTTGTGTTTAAAAAAATAGTACAGTATTTACGTTATAAACCACATATATCCATAAATAGTACATGCAAGAACATAACATTTGCAAAGTATTTCAAAATTGTGAATTCAATATTAATTTTTAAAATTAATACAACACATCAATGTAAAAATCTTAAACATACATAATAAATATTGCACATAAAATAATAAAAATTGTGCAGCATTAGGAAATGATGTATTAAATATTCATTAAAGCATAGCTATTCATTAAGTAAACGATTTATTAGCCAATGAGACAATAAACTTTTTTTTATAAACGCAAACATAAATTGAATTATTACATGATTAAGACTTTTTCTTGTCGAATATGCGCGTGACATAGCACAGAAAAACGTCTTTTGAATTTGAATTTTTATTTATATATACATTTAAAAAACCTCTTTTTGTTTCTGGAAAATATTTAAACAAAGACTATTTTCAAGAACAATTTTTTAAATTCCCTTCTTCAAAGGAACTATACATCTTATTCACAAAAAAACCAGAAAAAGTGCCATTTAAAAAATACACGGCTGGTTGACTTGATAAAGAAGGTTATTATGTCATTGCTACTGAAACTAGTCTCATTTTAAAAGCAGTTCATGAATTTTAAAACAAATTATTTTGCTTTTGTTTTATTTCTGCATATCTTTTCATTAAAAATCAATTCAGAATTGAGAAAGGTAAATAATTACATAAATAATTTAATTTAAACATAACCAATTTTAGTGCTACAAACTTTTCAGTATAGAACACATAGTCAGTATTTGAGGTATAAGGTTATGTTGGGCGGAATTAACGATATTAATATCGAATGAATCAATCGAGCATGTGCAAAAACATAGTTTCTAACCTTTCTACATATTTTTAATTAATTACACCAGAAAGATTACGAAAAGTAAAGAAGCAAAATAGATACCAGCAGACGTATTATTTTTAATGAAATATCTTCAGAAATTTGGAAGATAAAAATAACTTTATATGCTATGGTGCTTTTGAATTATAGCTAATGAAAATAAGAAATTTCTTTTTCTATGTAAAATTTCTAGTAGAAATTGATTTTTTTTTTTTAAAGAGGGGTTGGGGTTGGGGGGAGGGAGTGGTGTACAACGGTGTTCGTTTTGAAAAAAGACGAAGAGATAAATATAGTGTATTGTTTACCTGCTACAAATGAAGTAACTGAGGATGTTATCACAGGATGGCGGCTGTTATTTTTACATCATATCAACAGTTTCTTATTACCGCAAGGGAAAACTTCCACCAGTGAATTTGAATAGAAAATTGTGTATTATTTAAGCGCCTTATTTTGAACTTTTTGCTGAGACTGTATTGTAAAAAATGCTCTCGAAATTGGCGTTTTGAACTGAATTTTCCGAAGAGAGAGAGCTGGCATCAACGAAAAAAATTATCATGCTATGAAAATAACTGTTTATATAACAAGTTCTAATTAATTGGGTGAAAAATGAAAAACACATGGTCGCTTATACATCTCTTTAAAAATCATTTCAGAAGTTTGATGTTTTTACTTTCTGAATTGAGTCTGAAAGTGTATCAGAAAACTTCGTCCTGTTGAGTGAGGAAAAATATTTTTGGAGTACACCCTTAAGTGAGGTGAGAAGAGTTTTAACCCTTAAATTCATCCTACTCTTTGTTGCTCCAGAATATTTCATTAAAGCAATGTTTGTATCAATTCAAAAACTCAACACGACAAATTCCCAGTTTCCATTGTTTTCCAGTCAAGTTTATGCCAGTTTCAGAAATGAATCAAAATGCATAAATTAACACAGTAATTAAATTAATACATATAAATTTAGTAAATGTTATATAAACATATTTTGACCAGTAACATTTAAAAAAAATACACTAAAAATAAATTTGAATAAATTTATATGATGCAGTTACAAAATATAATAGAAAGTGAATCTCTGTTGACATAAATAATGTGCTATTGGCGAGTCTTCTTTATACTAATTAATCAAATTAAACACAATTTAATCATTATGAAAAGATAAATTACTGTTGTTCCGCGCTTAACAACTAAAGACCACATTGAAATACATATTTTCAATTAAATTGAATGTACTAAATACAAATGAATAAAACAAGGAACATTAAGACTAACAATTACCCTGCTAGAGCACAATCTAAACTAACAATCACCGTAATAAGAGCACACACACACACACACACACACAAAAAAAAAAAAAAAAAAAAAAAATCACCGTGCTCAAAGCACAATCTAAACTAACAGTCACAATGCTAAAAGTACAATCTATAATAACAATCACTTTGGTTAACACTAAAAATCACCATGTTTAAAAGCAAACAATCACCAGCTGACATAAATTATTCTCAAGTATTTTATATGAAAACTTCATTGAAATATAAACTAGTAAAAAAAAAAAAAAAAAAAAAAAACCATAAAAAATAGTTTTTGCTTGAGAGCAAATTACCTACCATCAGATGAATTACTGCTACTCTTAACAGTTTATTTTACTGGTAGAATTAGTAGCGGGAATATCAATATCATTATCCCTATTACTACCACTAATATATTTTCAAATAATGTATTTGAAAACTCAATAAAATTCAAAGTAATAGATAAGAACTTACAAATTAAACTCTGATGTACAAAATGAAATACAAGTTATTCTCAAATAGTTTATACAAAAGCTTCATTAAATGAAATTGAAATTAGGAAAGGATAATATAAAAACAAACACTTTAATTATGCTTAAGGCAGCTCGTAATTCAGTTTCCGAACTCCCCTCTGTAATGTTAAGTCTATTGAGGACATTTGATGTATTGTTAGATTTAAAAAATCTCCTCGGGAAATTAATACTTTTAACTTCTTTTTTTTGTGTGTACTTTTATTAAATAAGCTTGTAATTTTTTTTTATATATATTTCTAAATACTTCTAAATTTTATTCTTAATTTTGTATGAAGCATAAAAATTTTAATCCTAGTTTGCTCAATTTTATCACATAAAACATTAAATTAAGTATAGATTTCAGAAATATTTTGACAGTTGAGGAAAAAAGAGACAGCCTTTAAAATAAGCACTCAAAAAACAGAAATTAAAAAAAAAAAAAAAAAAAAAAAAAACCTGAGGATATATTTTAAATGTAAGAATACATAAAACGCTCATAGACTTTACATTATCGACGGAAATTCAGAAACTGAGTGATGAACAGCCTTAAGAGCTAACAATAACGAGTTAAAATATAAGTAGTTTGTATGAAAACTTCATCCAATGAAATCGAAACTAAAAACACAATATATAAACACATTCCCTGCTTATGAGTTAAATACCACAAGTTGAATTACTATTACTACAACTGATTTAATTTGTTGATAACAGTAATAGTAAAAACATCAATATCAATATTCTTATTACTGTCGCCAGTTTATTCTCAATCAATTTATATAAAAATATCATGAAATGAAAATAGTAAAAGGTAATGCACAAAATAATAATTTCTCCTTTGAAGGAAAACATAGTCAGTGTAAACAAAATATATGAAGAGTTTAGTTTTTTTTTTTTTTTTTTTTTTTGTTATCTACGATACATCCAAATTAAATATTAAAAAAAAAAAAAAAAAAAAAAAAAAGGAATAATAGATTAAAAAACATCATATGAGTTTGAAATTTTAACATTGTTCCTAAAAAATCTCAATTCCACAACAAAATGTTTGAAGTACCATACTTTTTCAAAAATATGGAGAATGATTTAAAAAAGAAAAATAATATTAGTAATAATGGACGCAGCAAAAGCCCTCCTTAGGATCAAATTTTAAAATAATTCCTAAAAATACCTCAATTGATTTATTAAACAGAAGTTTCTTTTTGTTTTCTAAAATTAAGTAAAAGATAATAGGATAAAATCAAAGCAATTCAAATTTGTAACTGTATGAATATAAACTGTACTGGATTATCATGATTATTTTATGAATTCCACTAAAAAATATGTTTCTAAAATCTCACTGACATCTCTTGATAATATATGTGTTAATAAAAAAATTAATAAATAAAATTTGAACAAGATATTATACATAACCATAAATAGATACATATCGTGACCTTCCTGGAAATTATTGAAAGTGACAATCTTTAATTACATGGCTTTTTTAATTACAAATGGTATTATGTTAACTTTTACACATACTGAAAATACATTTATTTTAGGTTTTTAGTAAATTATATAGAAAACAAAATGAAAACAATAATAAATAAAATATAAACCCTTTCGGGTCCGGCTTTTTAAATTTTGAGAACAAAATTACTTTTAGTTTAATATTGTTAATCACAGCTATCTAAATAGACTTACTGAAGTTTAAAAAAAAATATTTTGTTGTCTGAAATCTAACGAATGTACTTATTTTGTGTAATATTCAATTCATATTTATATAATAATAGGTTGAGGAAGAATTTTTGGACGCGTTTGGAAAATATCGTGACACAACAGGGTGTAACAGATAATACAACTTTCTAATGTTTTTTTTTTTTTTTTTTTTTTTTTTTTTTTTTTTTTTACCACACATGATTCGATCAAAAAATAATCTATATTTCAATTTTAAAGAGTAAAATATATGTATAAAATAAACGAATTACCAAAGGTGCAAAGAGAAATTAAACAAACTATTATTATTATTATTATTATTATTATTATTTCTTAATGTCCAAACAAAAAAGTGAATCATAAGAAAGGCGTAGCCATATACTATCACTTCTATATGTAGAAATTAACAAAAATAATTGTTAAGATAACACATTACTCGATGAAAAAACATGTACTATTTATAGTTCACCACACCCGAAAGGGTTAAAACGTCTCTGCTTTTTAGTCGTTTCAATATTTTGATGGAAGGGTTCGATATATACATACATACATTCACACACACATATATAAAGATTGTTATTGAAAAACAGTGGCAGTAAAAATCCCGGAAGATAGACAACTCTGCATATAATTTGATCGAGATTTTCTGCATTATATAAAACTTATATTTCTATTCGAAAATAGCAGTAGTGAAAAATTTCGGAGGGTTGGCAACTAGGATAAATATATAAGGCATATCATGATTGTATATCACTCGTATAAAATAAGACATTTCGATAAGATTCGATGTATAATTACAAATATATGAGTTAAATATATCTCCTAAATATATATCAAAAACATATGCATGAAATATATCTCCTACATATGTATCACTATTATAAAGACACTAAATACTGAATAAAATATGCAGATAACCACAACTATCAGATGTCCGAACATTTTAATATCTTAATAAAATTAATTCCCTTGAAACTATGCACTTATCAGGTTATATAAAGGAATAAATATATATATATATATATATATATATATATATATATATATATATATATATATATATATATATATATATATATATATATATATATATATATATATATATATTATATTTTAATTACAAAATAAGGATACATTGTATCCTAAAAAAAGCAACAGGGAAATTAGATAAAAAAATATTCGTACATTGAATCAACATATCTTGTAACTTTTTGCTCAAATTATTGATAGAGTTTGTTAAAAAAGTAAGGGGTAACAATAGTTTGGAATTCCTCCGTGAAATAGTTAATACTTTTGTAAGTGTTCAAGGGTTGATTAATTTTGATTTAAAAAAAAATATATTTTTTAAATGAACATTAGCTATTTTTCGATCGTTTTCTTGCCCAGAAAAAAATATGACTTTTAAAATTTAGATAATTACTTTCTTTCCATGTTTAATATCCAAATATCATTAACAGCTTTTTATATAGACATACAATAAATAAATAAATTAATTAATAAAGAGAAGAAAAATTATACTTTGAATGTAGAATTTATCGAAAAAAGAAAAAATAATAATTTTACTGATTCTAAAAAAAAAAATGATCATTGAAATTTGATTTTTTTTCATGAAAAGAATTCTAGAATTTAAATTAAAATTATAAAAAAAGTCATTAGAAAATTTATGATGATTATATATTTAAAAATGATATAGCTGTAGTTAAAAAGATTTAATTAAATCAATTAATTTCAAAACTGACTTTAAAACAAAGAATACGAATACCCTTTAAAAGAAAATATAGTTTTATTGATATTTATATGAATATTATGTTAGTATCTATAGTTGTAACCAAAATTCATTCTTAAAAAATTAAAATAAAAATTCTAATAAAATATCTGTGAAAAACAATTTTGACATAAATTTGAACAAATGTTATATACATATACATGATAATTAATAGTATAAATTTTTACCTGTTGTGAAACTTTTATATTCTGGCTGATGGTGAAGTATTAACACAAGATGAATTTTCGTAGATGAAAATTTATGTAAATAAACACTAAATTTTTGCTTTAAAATCCTCAGAGGCTTTCGAAGCTCATGTTTAACACAGGAAGTAATCCATATGATTTACTGACACTCCGAAATAATCACAAGTCCTCTTGAAATGTAGATGACGGAATAAAATTTTTCTTTTTAAATAAATGTAACATATGCACTGGTTAATTAAGAAACGCAGTTTTAGTTCGAAAAATAATCTTTTTCAAACATAACATTTTTCCTCAGCAAGAAGTCTGATTGCTTTAATAGTGACGCTTTTACAAGTAGCTATATTTAAAGCGATTACATATGTGCACGCATCCTATTGAATTGAGTCAAGACGATATAATCTGAGGAGTTCAGATTGTTTGTAAGATAATCTCTACAGTTTACGGCCATGCGAGGGCTAATAACTGGATTGTATGCGGGCGATGGAGGCGATATAGATGTAGCGCAGCTGTAATTTTGCTTTATTAAATTATCTGAGTGGATGCTTGCATGTTTATCTCTCATGGGACATGATGGGGTTGCTTTTAAAGATGAATTAATTTCTGAAAACACGACAGATATACTACCATTTTCACCGATTCTCATGGAAACCAGTTGCGGGTCGATCCAGACAGTCAACTCGAGGGGGAGCAATTCAATGAGAACTTTTTCGTCCAGTCCACATGTCAGTCCAGCTTTTAAAATAATTGGATCCATTTTATGGTTAATCCTTAAGCAGCGATAGGCTGATCCTCGTTCAGGTGATTCTGGAAACCAATGTTTCTTATAATGAAGCTGAAGAAGATCTTCCAGTACTTTGTAGAAATTCGTTAATTTAACCATGTTCACATTTTTTATTTCTTTATCTAAATTCGGTCGAATGAGGTCGGACAAAAAATTTACAGCTTTTGCTATTTCAGTTTTCATCTTGATACTTGGTGTTTAATCAAATTTTTTTTTAAAAGTTTGAAATACTGTCAGCACGTACAATCACAAAATTTTCAGTAGCAACAATTCCCATAAATTTTCATTGGGCACGTTTTTTTTAGTAATAGAAGTTCCTGGAGCTTCCGCTTTTTTTCCGATTACATTCACGATAACAACAGTCACAAAACGTCACTCAATAAAGGGCACAAAATAATAAATTTCAATTATTTTTTTTCCTTTAAGAAATGTTAATTTTTAAAATAGTCTAAGTGTGTCACTTTTTCACGCTTAAATTAAACCCATTTGGAGATCAGGACAGCCAAGTTGAAACAAAATAACAGTTAGCTCGTAAATCCACTGCATCCAGACCACATACAATGCAAGAACTGCTCTATTCCATCTGAAGAAAAATCCCCCTACGTGAATGAGAGATGATGATCTACTGGTTTCTTCTCTCTCAGCTGGGATGTTCATGACATCACTTTACTACGGACCAGGCTTTACTACGCCAATCCTTGTGTCAGGGATTAACGTAAAGGAGTTTCTACTTTAACATTAAAAATATCGAGTTCGTTTTGCATTTTTGGGGAAATATTTACTGCACGGATGCCAACGGTGAATCTAAGGAAGAGGTCATGAAGGTCATAAACTCTATGAATGAGGAAATTTTTTATCGAACAGTAAGTGTAAGTAATGTCAATACTTTAAATATAAATACATGTTAGTCATGTTTTATTTCTTTCTCTTCCAGTTTAGAAAGGCGAAAAGTTCTAAATCATTTACAGGCACATTTTCAGACAGAGCAGCAGGGGAATGGCTAACATTATTCGTTAAATATAAATAAATAAATAAAAATAAAATAAAATAAATAAACGGCGTTTTTAATTTCCTTATAAAAATGGTGCATCTTCGAGGCTCCGTTGTTCCCATTTGTTTATTTTTTTTCTTGACAAATGCTGCGTAGGTGTGAACTACGCACACATGATTGACAGAAAATTCTCCAATCGGAACAGGGGACCAGTGTGGGGGTGGTCAATCTTTGGGTTATTTTTGAAAGGTGGGAAACATCATCCCTTCTGTCTCTATTCCGTGACCTCTTGACCTCACAGGGCGAGACTAATAACTGGGATATTCGGAAGAGAAAAGCGATAGATTTTATTGCGTTTTGTTCAGGAGTAATGAAAATAAGAAGGGGGGGGGGGTATTCGTTTACAGCTTTTTCCAAACAGTAATGAGAAAAATCCTATCAATTAATTAAAAAAAGTAGCGAGTAGAATTTTTCATTATTTGCTTAACATTTTCTGATATTTTAGATCAGCGGGATTCCATTGTTAATGTTACTTAACTTTTAAACAATTGGTGATCGATAATCAACACGATAAAAGGTTAACTACTAAGAATGAATTTATTGAGTAAATTTATTTATTATTATTTATTTAAAGCGATCATAAATTAATCACACAATGTCACAGATCGCAGAATGTATTTATTATTCAATAAATACATTCTTAGTAGTTAAATTTTATGGTGCAATCGTCCAGTATATGTTTACGATAAAAGATGTTCTCGAAGGAGATGCTAATGGTTTGCCTTCTATACTAAATCAAGCACGGGATAACGGCCTATGTAGGCCTCGAATATGGTAAAAAATTCATTTTAACTGGATAGAACAAAGTAAAATGTTGATTTTGCCAATGATTGGTTTGGTGAATTTAAATATTTTCACAAACATTATGCAAAAATGCCAGTATATCCTGTTAAATAGCTGTAGTCATTGTAGTAGATAACTGTCCTTGCTTCATTTTAAAAATATAAAACCATACAAATAAAGGGGTACACAGCCGAAATGGTGCCCCAATTCTAGGTTCGTTAAAATTTAAATCCATAGAAATTTAAGTGTGTACATTGTCGAAAATAATGGGGCCGTGATTCTAGGTTCGTTTGGGTAGATTTTTATTTTAAAATATAAAATACAAATTTGAAGAAGCACGATGGCTTTGGCAGTGCCTACGGGGAAAAGTGCACCGAAAAAAAAAAAAAATGCACAGAAAAAAAGCGCATCTGAAAAAATCGCCCCCGGAAAAAAAGCGCACATATTTACAAATCACATATTTAAATAAGCCTGATAATGATACACATGATTAATCTTAGAATATAAACAATAGATTGAGATTTTTTTTTTTTTTTAAATTTGGGTGTCCTTTTTCTCTCGGGGCTGAGCTGGGAGGGCGGAGGGATGTCTACAAACTCCGAATCAACTTTTTTATATTTATTTTTTTAAATATAATTTATAATTTTATTATTTATAATTTTAATTACATATAATAATTTATGTATATTATTATTATTATTATTATTATGATGCATATTAATATTTTATTATTTTTATATTATATTTAAATATTTATATTTATATAATATATAATAATTAATATATTAATGTAATATAACAATAACAATAATAATGATGATAATAATTAATAAGAAATAATTTATAATAAATAAATTATAAATTATAAATAAATAGATATAAATTAAACATAAAATTAAAAATAAATCTATAAATAAATATAATTAAATATTAAAAATTATGCTCATTAAGAAAAATTTATTTAAAAAAATATAATGTTTTATTAACTCATAGTAAATCAATTAAAATAAATGTATGAATAAATAAAATTAATTATTAAAAATTAGTTTAATTAAAAAGAATTGATTTAAAAAATGATAATATTTTATTAACTGATAGGAAATTATTAAAAGTAACTGTATAAATAAATTAAATAAAATATTAAAACATATAGTCATTAACACGAATTTATTTAAAAAATGAGAATATTTTATTACCGTTATTTTATTTATTTATTTATGCCTAAGTGGGACAAGATCACCAGATCGCTAGGATCCGGTGTAGACCCTATTTGTCCCACCCGGAATGTTCCCCGGCATGTGGGGATTCATTACAATAACTTCAACAAAAAAAAAAAAAAAAAAAAAAAACATAAAATACATAATACACCATATTGCCATTGATTATGGGACACCTGCGACCCCAGACATTCCACCAAATATCCAGAAAAACACATGAGGAACCATCTCGAAACCCTTAGTGTACAAACACAACAGTACACGTCACACATCTCCGTGAAGATCCCCCACCGAAACTCCATAGGGGACCGTCAACAAACCCAAAAAGAATGAACATCCCCTGAACAACCCTGTCAAAACCAATGCCGCAAAAGCGCCCAAACTCCAGACTATGATTGAATGCCTTACCGCAACACACTGTGTTCACTTTCATGCAAATAGCATGCACACTCGCAGAGCAATCAAGGTTTTTACAAAAATGGCCCCAAACATTTCCAAGCTTTTCCCCCACAATTCTCAGAGCTCTTAATACAAAACAATATTTTTTTCAGAAAACACGACAAACAACACTACACACAGCACCCTGCAATCAGAACCAAAAAATAATAAAAATTATATGAAAAACGAGCAGGTTCACCAAACAATCCTCCACTGCGCATGCGTCAAAGATATCAAAATTTCACCTGCACACCATGCTAGCCAAATGCATAGAGCAACCCTTGCAAAAGTCTCAAAATCACAGCTTGAAAACTCTGAAAGTAATCGTCTATAGAAAAAGGACAAAATCCGTCGTTTCCAAAATGAAGCAAAAAAATGAGGGATTTTATCCAAAAGTAGTCGTAACATCCCGTATTGTGTATTCTATATTGACACTAATCAATGAATATATGGATACAACCCCTCTTGTCTTTGCCTCACTTTGAGAACAACGGACCTTCAACTTATTCAATTGAAGATTATCTTCAGAACCTTCAAGCCACGACCCTGTGACTCCCACAAAAGTTGCTCTATACATCCAGCCAACACAACATGCAAATGAAATCCCGATATCGTTGACGCATGCGCAGCAAAAAACCATTTAGCAAACCAACTCACTTTGCATACAATTTTCATTATTTCCCAATTCTGATTACAGGGCACTATGTGCAATGCCGTCCGTCACATTTTCTAAAAAAAACACCACTCTATATTAAGAACTCCGAAAACTACAAGGAAAAAACCCGGAAAAACCCGGGACCATTTCTACAAAAACCCCAACCACTCTGCGAGCACGCACGCCATTTACACAAAAACAAACACAGCGCACCACAATAAGGCATTCAATCACTATCCAGAGCCCGAGCGCCCCTGCCACATCAGTCCCGACAGGGCCACTCAAAAGACACTCACTCCTCTCCAATTTGTTGACGGTCCCCCATGGAGCTTCGGCAAAAAATCTTCACGGAGATGCACGACGCACACTACCATATTTACACACTAAGAGTTCCGAGACGACTCCCCATGCATTCCTCCAGACATCCAGCAAAATGTCCAAAATCGCAAGTGTCCCACAATCAATGGCAATATAGTGTATACAGGCTGTATACAACATCAACACAGTGGTATGCGCGCCGGAGACCTGCTCCATCGCGACAAGTGGCGCTACGACTGCCAAAAGCTCAACAAAGGCTCTAACGCGACAGCGGGCAGTCTTAGGAGAGAACGGTTAAGTGGTAAGATTGGCCAGGTCCATAAGGAAGTGATAAATTTGTGCCAATTGACGGAGTAGTTTTGGGCGGGTTAAGATATTTGTGAGCCAGGTATCTGGGCGGGAATAAGGGTTCTTAAGGTGCCAGGCCTCTGTGAGTGTGCAGAAGAAATAGTAGTGGTCTGGAGACCCTATGGCCCCACACTCACAGAGGTCCGTATCTGAGCGTTTAAAATAATTTAGGTATGTTCTGAATGGACCATGGCCGGAGAGGAATGCTGATGTGGGAGGGGAGAAAGCTAAGAGATTGTATGAGACTTTTGGGATAAGGGAATAGGTGTGCCTGCCTTTGCTTGAGGCATCCCAGTAGAGTTGCCAGTCAGAAAGAATGTTTCTTTTGAGGAAGTGGCGAACATGAGACGGGGGAACAGGAAGGGGGATATCTATGTTTGGACGTGAGGTGGCCTCCTTGGCCAGTGCGTCAGCTAGCTCATTGCCAGCTATGCCGATGTGAGCGGTGACATGGCCGAGAGAGACCCTATGGACGAGAGTTTTTAAGATAACTTTTATCTTAAGCACTAAAGGGTGTTTAGTTCTATGGGCGAATATTTCTTGTAGGCTTGAAAGGCTGTCACTATAAAGGTGAAAAAAAGTAGTATGAGGATAGAGAACAATCCATTCCAAAGCCCGCAGGATTGCGAAGAGTTCTGCTTGGAACACCGAATTGTTATCTCCAATCCTGCAAGCCCACTGATGAATAACAACACTGTCTTTGAAAACACAGAAGGATGATGCTACTCCCGTCTCCGTGTGTGAACCATCGGTGAAAATGGCTGGATTTTTCGAGGGGCTGTAAGAATGCTTATTAACATTAACTTGAAGATAGGATGTCTCATCCGCCGGATGCATAGTCCAGCTGTGGACTTTTCTTTGTAAGAGCAAGTTAGGGAAAAGTGCTGACTGTGTTGGTTCGTGTTCTAAGTGTAGTATTCTGTTTTTCTGAAATTCGTAAGCGAGTGTTAAGTGTATGGGTGGAATGCCAGTAAGTACTGTAAGTGCATCCGTTGAGATAGTTCTATAACCTCTAACCATTTGCAGAAGGAATATGCGCTGGATAGAGGCAAGTTTTTGCTTAGCCACTTTGGTTAGCGAACCTCCCCAAACGCCCACACAGTAAAAGATGATGCGTTCAATGATTATGTGGTACCATGTTTTTAACATATTGGGCTTGATGCCCCATGTTTTTGATGTTAATTTACAGGAATTATGGTAGTAATTTAAAAGTTTAATTTTTAGTGCTTTGATATGTGGAATCCAGCTCTGATGTTTATCAATAATTACACCTAATAATTTAAGAGTATGAACGTGGTGGACGCTAACCCCATTGACTCGCATCACGGGCTTGCGTTTGAGTTCTCTTGGTTTAATGAAGGTTAAAGCTTGGGATTTTCCGGGTGAAAGCTGGAGATGAAGGCGAGCCAACAACTGGCAAAAAGCAGGGAGAGCTCTTGCCGCTTGCAGTTCGAGATCCAGACGACGACGGCCCGAAAAAACAAAGTTGAAGTCATCTGCGAAGGAGTAAAGATTGAAGCCTAATTTCTCCAATTCTTTTAGCAAGACATTGGCAATAAGCAGCCAAAGGATTGGGCCCAAGCACGAACCTTGGGGGCAACCCTTTTCTAATGGGTGAACTGAAGTTCCTGAACCCCAGTTGATAAGAATGCTACGAAATTTAAGATATGTTGCAATGGTTCCAGCTATGTTTCTCGGGCAGCCGATTTCACGTAATTGTAATAAGATGTCCCGCCACTCTACATTGTCGAAAGCACCTTTAATATCTAAGGAGACAAGAGTTGTGTAATTTCCTTCAGCTATGCTATGAGCACAGGAGGTAAGAATTGCAAACAAAGCCTTTTCACATGATCTGCCTTCTCTGAATCCGTATTGTCTGTGATGAAGTAAGTTATTAGATTCAAGAAAGTGGTTAAGCCGAAATACAAGTAATTTTTCTAATAATTTGCCTAAGGATGGTAGTAGGCAGATTGGGCGGTAAGAAGAAGGTTCTGAGGAGTCTTTCCCTTGCTTCAGGAAATATACTACTTCCCCTTGTCTCAGAGTGAGCGGGAAGTAATGGTGAGTGAGACAGAGATTAGCCCAACGCGTAAAAATTTTGGGAATTACATGGAAAGTTAATTTCAGAATTTTAAAGTCTATACAGTCCGGACCTGGAGCTTTTTTGTCATTAAACGTACGTAGCGCGGTTGCTACCTCAGCTTTTGAAAAGGGTTTGTCGGGGGGTGCATCAAAAGTAATGTCAGAATTATCTCCTGGCGGATATGAGGAGGGGCCAAAAAGATGTTTGGTGAGGTGCTCCATGTTTTCCTGCCTAGATGATCGGCTGGGTGGCAGTTCGAGCTTAATTTCATCAGGAGTGAAAAACTTTCCTGTGAAAAATTTTTGAGCTGTTCCGAAAGGGTCTGTTTGATTTGTGCAGAACTTTTGCCAGGCAGCATTTCTCGCATCCAGTACACTGCGCTTATATTTAGCGGAGAGAAGACGATAATTGGCGCTGAGATTGCGATAGTAATCCGTGTTAACATCTTCTGTTAGTCTGAGTCTTTTTAGTTTCCTCCTCAGTGCCGTGAGGTGATTACGCTTAGTCCTAAGATCGGAGGTCCAAAACGAGAATGACTGCTGCCTCCGAGTGTTCTTTAATCTAAAGGACGCTTTGGCTGCTGTTTTCATGGTTTCTAATAAATTAATGGTAAAGTCGTTTAATTGAGTGGTATTTGTAACGTCCTTTAGGTGTTGATTCAGGATTGGTTTGTGAGTTTTAATAACATGCGAGAATTTACGGAAGTTACCTCTTGCAGTATTGAATCTTCTTTGTGAAGTGTATAAGGGTGTTATTTCGAAAGAAAATCTTATATAATTATGATCTGAGTCATTGTGGACATCTTCAACTTGCCATTGCCGAATTTTCGGTAGTGTTGGGGGATTTACCAGAGTGTGGTCTGGAAAACCCTCAGCTATTTTCTCTCCTTTGCTGTTATATTTTTGAAATGTAGGTATAGTGTTGTCGATATTGGCAATGACAAGATTTTGAGCAACAATATGTTCGATGAGGCATTCTCCACGGTCATTTTCGTAGTCATATCCCCAGAGTGGAGATGTAGCATTGAAATCACCACCGCAAATGAAGAAATGCCTCTGTGTAATGAGGTGTTGCCACTCTTCGAGGGTTTCCTCGAAATCTGATTTTGGTGCTGCATAAGTCGAGCCAATTATGAGTTTTCCCTCCTTAGCAGTAACTGTGACAAAAGCGCAATGTGTGCCTGTGTAAAGATGTGAATAAATAAGGCTAGTGTTCTGAATGACAAGATGGGCACTCTTTGACGTGGACGGGAAGACCGCCCAGGAAATAGGAAAGTCCGTGAGTGTGCCCTCTCTGTTGCAATATGCGTCTTGCAGAAGAGCAATGTCAATGTTTTCACTGATAAGATAATCTCTCAGGGTTGAATTTGCTGCTTTGCAATGATTTAAGTTAACCTGGAGAATTTTGATGTGACCGAAAGGTGGGCAATCCTTAAATTTTTGATCAGAGATTGGTGAAGCATTACTTAACGAGTTGAACCTGAAGTGAAGTTTTGATGAAGGTATTTCTTCTTTGTAGGTTATATTTGTAAATTGGGCATTTATTTGAATCGGCTGAATGTGGAAAATAGTCGTCGGAGTGTAGGCAATTGACACAGTGAAATTTCGATGGGTCATTTTTTGTCGAGCATGTAGATGAGTTGTGTGTTCGAGTGCAGTATGCGCAGGATGCTTGGAATCCGCAATTTACCTCTGAGTGTCCGTAACGCTGGCAATTGGCACATCTTATTACCGGGCGATATTCGGATATTTTACATGAGTTAAAACCGATTAGAAGACGTCCAGATTTCATTAAGTAGAGAGCAATTGTGTCATCCACTTCTAAGACTAGTTGGTATGTCTGTGCTTTCTCCCTTTGGATCTTTTTGTGAATCGTTATTGGGAGTTCTAAATTTATGTCGTCCAAGATTTTCTCGGTGACTTCCTCTGGTTGTATAAGATTTGGGATTCCGAGTATGATTAATTTTTTCGATTTTATTGCCTTATATACTACTTCTGTCATTGTTTTAAGGTGTTGTATTTCTTCTATTATATGCAGCAGTTTATCTGTGTCGTCTTCACTTACTGATTTGATTATGAGTGTGTTGCGATCTCTCGCTTCTTCACAGAAAATCGTAGGCAAGTCTTTATGGTTTTTTGTTTCTTCATTTAATATTGAGCGAATTGTTGAGAGTGACACATTTGAGTTGCGCAATCTTTTCAGCAGAATTGCTGATTTTGAGGTTGTCGTTGGATTCTTGGCTGGTGTTTTAATTTTGTCGGAATATAGAGGTGCTGAATAATTTCTGTTTTGTTGATTTTCAGCTTTACTTTGATCATCTTGTGTTTTCAAGTTACTCATGATTTCTTCTGTGTTGTTTTGGATTACTTGTAACTTGGTTTGAAGATCTTGAAATAATTCCTTGCCGGGTGGAAAATTTTCTGACGTTTCATTTATTCTTTGCAATTGTTTCTGTAAATCTATTTCTATTTGTTGCAGTTGTTGAGTCTTTTCTGTGATTTCTCTGTGTAGCTTTTTATTTTCTTCTTTAAGATTAAGTGTTTCACTTTCTCGGTGATCTTTTGGCATTTTCAAATATACTAATAGCTGTTGTTTTCTCTCTTCGCTTTGTGCCTGTGACTTAGTCAGTTGCTCTTCTTTGAAGTTCAAGTCTTCTTTTAGAAGTTGGAATTGTTCATTCCAAGTGTCTTTTTCTTTTTGGAGTTGTTGGAGTTTGTTCTGTAAGTGAGGTATTTCTTTTAGATTATTCTCCATGACTGCTAATTGACCCTGGATTAATTGATAATATTTTGTTGCCTCGTCCCTGGAACCTTTGACGCGCGTTTTCATCAGATCATAAAGGATCCTTATCAATCCTGATGTTGGCAATTTTTCCGCTTCTTCAGGAACAAATTTCTGAAGATATTTACTTTTCTGCAGAGAGGTTATACTGCTTGACACTAGTCCTGGAATCTTTGTCTTACTTTTTTGAACTGGTTGTTCACTCTTTGACTGATGTTCCATTCTTGGGGATGTAAGATCAGGGAAGGAAGAGGATCTATCTTTACGTTGGATTCTCTTTTCTAATTCCAAAGACTCATCCATATTTGTTGAATTATATGATGGCTATTTTGTACTAGCCCTTATCAAAAAGGTTTTTAAAATTTTTTTCAAGTATAAAATATGCAAAATACCAGGCTTCGTCAGAGCCCCCTACATGTCTCGATGAAAGAAAGGAATATAGATGGATTATAGCATAAACCGGTGAACTTGTTCACCGTAAATGGCTAAGATAAAAATTAAAAATAAGTTAATATTAAAAAAATAATTATAATAATAATTAAAAAAAAAAAAAATAGACTAATTTTGAATAGTTTTTGGAATAAAGAGGGGGATATTTAATGGAAGTGGTCTAAACGAAGAATGTAAAGAAATAACTAATACGTAGTTGAAATGAAAAAAATGTGCTGCTAATAAAAAAGAGAAAAAATTTGTATGTTTCTGTGCTTATTATTGTGGATCCCTGCCCTTGACATTCTCAAGAACTACTGGACATATATACCAGAGTGAGAAGCGTGTAATGAATTAACTTGAGTAAATATACTATTTTTATCACAAATATACAAATATATACTACACATACACACACATATACATATACATACATACATACATATACACACACACATGCACATATACATACACGCACATACATATACACATACATATATACATACATATATACACATACATATTTATATCCATATATATATTTTTTACATTAATATTTTTTTTTTTTTTTTATTTGTTTTATATATATATACACATATATATATACAGAAAAAATATCCCGGTAAGAAAAATGCGTATATGAATCTTGAGTAAATATACCAATTTATAAATAGTTATCTGCTCAGTTATTTCAAAATAAATACAGTAAAACTATTAAAATATGTTTGGAATCACTCTCCGCCACAGCAAAAAAAAAAAAAAAAAAAAAAAAAAAAACAGTAATAGGAGCAAAATGTAAGTTGTATTGGTGTGCCACATACTATGCATCATATATTGATCTACATTTTAAATTACAATATACATTGAACATTATACGAAATAATTAGACTTTAGGAGAATTACAATACTTGGAATAGGGAGGGACCTCTTATGGGCTAACCTGTTATTGAAGTTTACCTAGCAGCGCTTAAGCTGGAAATCTCCAGACACCTATATTATAAAATGCTCCATAGAGGGGGGGGGGGTGAAAGTTAAATAGTGACAAGCGCTCTTAGAGAAAAAAAAAAAAAAAGATAGAGGTGCAACATGCCTGTATTACGGTGATAATTTTGAATAGTCCCGAGAGTAGTTTAGAAGATGAAATTAACCCGATAAGGGGCCGCGGCGTGGCCCAAAACAGCAGGAGAGATCAAATGAAGGTAGAATTGAGCTGTGGGGGTCAGTAGCTTTCAGTAGACATGTTACACCAAAAATTGAAGACCCCCCCCCTGCCCCCCCCCAGGGGCGGTCCCCTTACAGTTACCGGGGAAATTCAAAACCCAGAAAAAAGTCTGTGCAAAGCCAGTCTAGCCAAAACATTTCTCCACGCTGTAGCACCCATAGAACAAGAGATATAAGCTGTTAAAGATTGAAAAGAAGTGAAGAAATGGGCCTTTTTGAGTGAATGACCAACAGGGGGGGTCTACAGCCCCGGGGGTGCAAAATTAATAAAAATTTTTAAATGAAGGTGATAGACAATTGAACGAGCGAAATTTTAAGGTATATGTTAGGGGGGTACGTACCCTTTCCCCCCCTGGACTGGCCTTCAAAGATAAGATATTTTGAACTTAAAAAATTTTAATCATTTCCTCACTGTTCAATAAGATCTTTTAATGAGGAGGTCTGGGAGGGCCCAGCAGCCCTAATAGCCCCTATTGATCGAAACAAAATCAGAATGGATAATTAATAGATAAATTGAAGAGGATTAAGTTAATAAAGACAAGGAATAATGCTATCAGAGTATAATACATGCTGTAATGGTTACCCGCAGACCTTCATACCTGCAGCTAGACTACTAAATGCCCATGATATTACAAAAATCATTAAATCCGGAGAATAACTGTGTGGCAACACCATACCTCAAGCCTCTAGAGCAATTAATACCATTGAAAATATTTTAAATAAATAAACTAGCTATTAAAAAGGAACAACAAGAGATGGCAACTGGACATTGCCTCTCTACACTTTAGATCTTTAAGCTCTCTAAGTTATAATTGAGTTGATCCCTTAGATCAGCAACGGACCACAGTTTACGAGCTGGGGGACCAGCTATAAACTTCTCAACTTGTTCTGAACTTGGGCGGGAAGTGCTATACCCAAGCGTCGTAATGGGAGACATTTAAAAACAATGATAAACACTTTATAAAAACACTATTAGAGACACTTAAAATATTCAAAAAAAAAAAAACAATAAAAAGCATGGCGGAGAAAAGTTCAGACATTACTGTAGACATACAAATGCATTATTTTAAGTTAAGAGAAGAATTAATATTTTTAATTGATTTTTAAAAATAGTTACTCCCTATTGGGACCACATAAGCATATTATAAAAACGAACTCAAAACATTTTTCAAAAATTTATTTGAATAACTTAAAATAGTCAAAATGCTATCGGAATAGCGGCGGAGCAAAGATAAATCATTAAATTATATATAATGATCACTTTTGTTAAGATACTATTATAATTTAGTATGTTACAAGGTAAGTAAAAATGTAAACAATGCAATTTTCAATGGGGGGTATTAAAAGCACTCGTCATTGCGTTAACAAACTATTTTGAAAGATAATTTAAGCATAGTAAATAAATAGAAAACTTAAAGAACTCTATCTAAAACATTGAAGAAACTATAATAAACGAAGAATAATACCTAATATGAGATTTTAAATTAATATAATATATATATAAACACTTTAAAAATGACATCTATCGTAGCGATAGCAACGGAAGGGATTGACAACGGTTTATTAAAGTACCCATAACATCGTTAATATGTTACGTAGAAAAACAAATTATACCTCAAAATGTTCAGAATATATTTGAGTATCAATAATAAATGACAAGATAGCAAAATAATTAAGCATAATTAGAGTATAAGCACAGAAAGTTATCAGTGTAGTTGCAATGGCTGGTTGCCTGGGGACGAGATTAAGTAAAAAGCTTAAAAGTTTAAATAACTATATCTCGGCAACCACTGCACCGATTTTGAACGAACAAGTGCCAAAATGATCAGCGGCACTTTAGGAAAAGAATGAGACATGATTTAAGGCCCTGACTTACCTGGTTCCTAAGCCTTTAGCCCTCCATGATGAGCTCAGCAAAACGCGACATACTACGGTGATGGCCTGGCGGGGACCTTTTATTTTGAAAAACCGTTATTTTATTATTCGATCGAAAGTTGAATTATTTTTATTGTAAATTTCTTTTCACCAGGGTCCATTTAAGCAGTGGCGTAGCAACATATTTTGGCGCCCGGGGCCGGAAGAAATTTTGCGCCCCCCTCCACCACCACTCAAAAAAAAAAAAAAAACAATAAAAAACGCCCAATTAAAAAATATCCTCGTTATTTTTTCTCAAGACAAAAAACAAAAAAAAAAAAATATTTTTGGTTTGTACAAGGAAGAAAAGGCAATTCATTCTTTGTTGTATTTAAAGATTCAGCTTATTTTACTAATACACGAAATTAAAATGCGTGGAACCCGGTTATAGAAAATTTCTAGTATTCATCAATACTGAATTTGTGTGGGAATTTCAAAAACTTAGCAGAACGTTCATGGATATGACTGTTGTTTTAAACATATCGTAGTAGCAAGATTATTATTATTAATTTTTTTTTTCTAAACGGCAGCCACCTGAGAATTTTAAATTGATATACCATTTTTTTTTTTTTTCGATGAAGAGGAAACCAAGAAATGTTCTTAAATCTTTTTATCAAGACTTAACTATTATTCAAGAAATAAATTACATATTTTATCTATTTTTAATTACTAGTTTGAAATTTTTAAGAGGCCGCTACTTTGAAACAGGATGGTGGATCAAGTTATCCAACGAATTTGGTCGAGATTTTAATAAACCCTTTATACATACTCATTCAATCACATCCAAATTGGTTTTTAAATATGAGCGAAATCACATGACATTGATCAGATATTTATAGATAGGTACACGATAAAACCTCCTTTAAACGGCCACATTCCGTTCCAATAAAAATTGGTTGGTCTCTTAATGAAAGTCGGGTGTTTAAATTTAGATTTTAACAAATAAAATATGGTAACAATGTTACTAAAATTTATTTTTCATATAAGGAAGAAAAATTAAGCATCAAAACAAAAGTTTATTTGAAACGTTAATTACAGCACCGTTTAAAAAATAAATACATTGACGTTTGCTTTGATTTTACGAACTTTTCTTTCCAAGTACTTTCGAAATTCAGTAAATAAATGCAATTTTTTTCGGACGGGATGACGATTTCCTTACTTTATTTCTTTGATAGTTTCCTGACAGAATTTGGCAAGAGTTTATTGACCGTCATTCATAATTTGTCATCACAGTGAAATTCATTACATAAAAATCACAAAAGTTCTTAAACACTTAAAAGTTACCGGAATATATTTAAAAAAAAATCTAAACTTAGTTTAGTTGTTTTGTGAATAATGGATTCATCTCCGGAATCATTTTTCGAATACAACCTTCTTCAAGCGACCCGAAAAAAAAAAAAAAAAAAAAAAAAAAAATGTTTTAGTTTCTTTATATAAATTGATCGCTCATGAAGGGAGTTTAACTGGAATGGTCTCTAAATGGAGGTAAAATTAGAACTGAATGGGGGTAAAACTAGTACTTTCGTTCCATGAAAAAATGGTCGTTCAGGGAGATGATCGTTTAATGGAGATGGTCGCACAGAGAGGTTTCACTGTACATGTCATGTATACAGATAAAAAGGAAAATAATTAAAATTCTTTTAAAATTGGAAATTAAAATCAAATTAAAATCCCAAAGTTATTTTTCCCAACTTTAAAATCCGTTTCACAATTTGCAATTTTGTTTCTCAGCACAGCATATATTATATATTAAACTGGCGGATCATGTTGACGATTAAAAAGAAAATGGTTATTCACAAATTTTAGAATGGATGCCTTCAAAAATTACAAATACACTGTAAAAAGAATTTTTGCAAAATTAACAATTAGAAAGAAGTTATGGCATACCTGGCCTAGCATCTTTTGCTGTAATGTTATAAACCAACTTTGAAGCCGTTTTTCTAAAAAAGGATTTTTTGGTATTGCGTGCATTCTAGTTTAAAAGCTAATTATCATAGAATTTTGAAATTATATCTATTCTTAGCTTATATTTGTTAGTTTATGTTGAACCTCAATTTAGTCTTTTGTCACAGAAAATTGCAGATTGAAAAATATTATACATTTCTTCGTGAAATTTAGTGATTATGATTAGAAAAGCATTAATTATGCTAAAGAATTTGAATATCTTTCAAACTCTGGTTTGCTGCAAATGTAGTACTATAAGTAACAAAATATGAACCATTAAACATATATTTGCAGTAGAATTTTCAAAATCGTGCGCAAAAAATGCACATTTCACTATTCATATATTTTAAAAGCCACTTTTATAGTTATAATTAATTAATATTACTAAATATATGTAAATTTAAATATTTTATCAAACAAAAAGAATGCGTGGAAGTACAGAAAAAAATGTCGCATTTCATTTATTGATTAAGAAACTACAGAGTTTTTCGTGCTGCTTTAAATACGATCATTTTTTGGCTGATCAACATGATTTGCCACCTTAATGCATGCATAAATGACGCCTGCATTCATCTGTTAAAGTATATACAAATATTATACAGGTGTGCATGCAATAAATCCAACTGGAGTGAATTATTAGCCAGAGCCAGGAACAGAACCTAGGTCCCCAGCGAACTAGGCTGTTTTTCTAACCACTGCTAAACTGGTTCTCATTACCTGGTCACAATATTTAGAGCAACAGTCTAGTACGCTGTGGACCCAGGTTCGATTCCACGCTCTGGCTAACTTTTCACTGCATTTGAATTTATTGCATACATGTCTGCATAATATTTGTACATACCTTGAAGATTTATTAAGTCCACCATTAAATTCAGAGAGTAACTTAATACAGAAAATGCTAGCTTTTGGACAATTCTCATTAGTTTATGATTAAAGACTTGTACATCACACATCTCGAGAATTTTTTGGATCTTGATGATGTGTCAGTCAAGAACTAACTAACCAATGAAACTAAATGTTTCTCCCAAATTGATATTTTCAGCCCCTGCTGTAAAATACTGTCAACATATTAACAAGATAACGCATGAGAAATATTAACTTATTTGGGATGCATGCACTAGCTCAGACGATATAAGCCCCGAAACTGGCGTAAATGGCTCTTGAAATATGCAATCGAATTCGCGGACATGATTGTGAGATGCAGAGTCAAAATGAATAAGTTCAGCCTTTAAAGAATTTCCAAGTTAAATTCATTTTCCCCATTGTTCTCCCAGTAAGTCTGAAAAATCCTAATTTGTTTTTTATACGATTTAAGAAAAAAAAAATGTGGAGGGGATAGGTCACCCATTTTATTATTTGGTTGTTTTCAATGCCAATTTGATGGGAAAATGGAATTTCAAATAAAGAAGAAATAATATTGTTATTTGTTGTTCTTTCAGCTAAATTAATTTTACTTTGATTTAAAGAAGTCTATCTTACACAAAAATATTCATGTGGAATGAAGAACGCAAAAATCAGCGTGGAAACCAATCTATGTGTGTACTTATGAGCAGTGGTGACCATCCCCCCCCCAAACCCAACGACGCAAATCCCCCCCCCCAAAAAAAATTATACTTTAACTTTGCCCCCCCCCCCCCGCCTGAACAGAATGTCTATTGTAAAATATATTCTACTTATCTACGGCACAATCAAAAGATAGCGAGTTGAGTTATTATTGCCCTTATCTAGAATTTAAAAACAAAACACAGGAACATTTTTGGAAATTAAATGTTGAAAAAATTTAAAAGTAATGTTAAAAAAAATAATTTTTTTAACAGTAAAAAAAGGAAATATTAAGAATTTAAAAATCCCTCCCACTCCAAAATGTACTTTTTCTCAAATCCCCCCCCCCCCCCCCAAAACTAAATTGTATGACGCATGTTGCGTCACCAAACCCCTCTCTAGGCACCCCTGCTTATGAGACAGAGAAAAATAAAAATATCTAACGCATGTGCAAGTCTGAAAATTTGTGTGAGGATAGTCCAAGCATGTTCTGATGCACATGAAGCTCAGATTTCTATTTTTTATAGGTATTTAGTCGAGACTATTAATTAAAAACTCATCAGAAACGTATTTTTCAAAAAATTGCTAAATTACTCTCACATCTGAATCTGATTCCCCAGTCGAAATGAAAGAAATTAAGAATTTTTATAATCAGCAAAAATTAGGAAAACTAAATAAGATATCGATTTGAAAATTTCAGAGTAAATGTAGAGAAATATTTTACACCCGAGTAAAAAATGTTTGAAAATCGGTTCGGAAAATTTTCTTAATATTTTTAAGAAACCGAATATAAAAAAGAACTTTTTAAAGCCGACCACTCCATTTAATTTCCGAAAATCGATGGATCAAAGGTTATATGACATGCAGACAATCGGCATGATTATTAAATGTTGCCAAATGCTAAAAACATAATTTAAATGCATTTTGTCAATTTTATCGAAGATTATAAGTGCATTGTTCTGTGGTAAGAGTTTCGTGATATGAAACAAGAGTTCGTTTACAAGGGTTTTTTTCTGATTATATGCATTTCTAAAAAAATGATCTTTCAAAATATAGACTTTTTTCAACATAACTATCAAACATTAACGGCACATTCTTTTTCTCGGAATCTATGGACCGGATTTCAATTTCGCAATTGATTCATTTAATTTAGCTTATACTCCTTATTGTAGTTGTTAGCTCCATCTTCCATTGCAGATAGCACATTCTTATCTCAGATTCTACGCATTTAATTTCAACTGAGTTCTCTCATTCAACTTGATTTTCGATTGTCTTGCAGTTTTTAATCCACCATGAAATTTTGTTTCCGCCATGATGGAGCATTTTTTCTGTGATTTTAAGAAGCTAATTTCTGCAAATTTTTCCTTTCAATTCATCTGACTATTCTCTTCTGCGCAGCACGACTGCTATATGGGGATGTAGGCAGCGGAGACCCCTGCTGGAGGTTCATCTTGATAGAGGAATAAGAATTCTTGAATAAAGCTTTTTATTGGTTAGCACTCCCGGTCTACGCTGCCAAAGACAGTGATAAAGGAGCCCATCCCAAAAGTTCCTTTTCAGAGATTCATAAATCTATCTATCTATATATCTATGTATATATTATGAATAGAAATTTTAAACATTCGCGATTCGCTTGGGATAATTGATAGGAGGGAGGAGGGAGGTCAGCTAGGATACAAATGAAAAATGTTCTTTTGATACTATAAATCTCATTCCAAATCCCGAAAAGGCCTTTTATTTATAAAATTAAGGTTAGACAATTAGAAAACTCCATCAGTGATTGACAATATTGGATCTTTCCACTCTCCCTACCTTCACCGAATTTTTTCAAAACATTCACACACACAAAAAAAAAGCCTTATTTACTATCAAAATATGTGAAATAATTCCGGTTAACTCTTCTCAATTTGACACTCCTATTTAATTTGTTTGCGCCTCACTTTAGGTACATAATTATCTCAAATACCAAGTGTTTGAGCCATCCCTAGAAACAATTATAGAATCATTTTCTTTCTTCGTTATTTATGTATAACAAAATATCTTACAAAAGAAAACATTCATTACACAGACTCATGTACACATACACAAAACAAATCAACAACTCATATTTATAATCAAAATATGGGTAATAATTTCAGTTTAAACTTACCCTCAATTTGGCGCCCTATATTTAATCGTTTTGCGCCTTACTTGAGGTACATAATTATCTCAAATACCAAGTGTGTTGAGCCATTTCTATAAACATTTACAGAAGTTTTTTCTTTTTCCATTATTTGGATATAACTTAATACCTTATTAAAGAAAATATTCACATTCAGATTCACGCACGCACACACACACACACGAGAAAAATGTCAACAATTCTTATTGTCAAAATATTTGAAATAATTTCAATCTAAACTTCCTCTCAATTTGGCGCCCCATATTTAATCTTTTTGCGCCTCAATTCAGGTAAATAGTTATCTTAAGTAACAAGTGTGTTGAGCAATCCCTAGAAACATTTACAGAAGCTTTTTCTTTCTCCTTATTTGGATATAACAAAATATTTTACTAAATAAAACATTCTCACACATACGCCCTTAGTTTTTTTTTTTTTTTTTTTTTTTTTTTTTACAATTCGTATTTATTGTCAAAATATGTAAAATAATATCGGTTTGAACTTCTCTTAATTTGGCGCCCCTGGGCCTCGGCGTCCGGGGCGGCTTCCCCCCTTGCCCCCCCTTAGCTACGCCACTGCATTTAAGGGTGTATTCAAAAAAATATTTTCCCACCCTCAACAGCTCAAAATTTTCTGATACATCTTCAGGTTCATTTTTTAAAGTAGATACATGAAACTTGCTGAGGTGATTTTTGAAAAGTGCATAAGATGCCATGTGATTTCATTGTGCGGTTAATTCATTAGAATTTTATTTTTAAACAATTACTTTCTTAGTGTAACCATTTTTTTTCGTTCCACGATCTCCCGCTTCGGAAAATTCTGTTCAAAACGCCAATTTTAATAGCATTCTAATGGTATAAATTTCCGTACATTAGTTCTAGAAATAGAACAATTGCGAATATCGGAAAAAAATGCAGAATAAAAGCAGCATCTATTGTGCGATTTACACAAAAACATAATGTGCAATAATAAGGTACCTGGGGTAATAACGCCAGGCGGGGTAATAACGCCAAGTGCTTATATTTTGCATAATTATGAAATAATCAGGTAAATGACACCCATGTGCTCTACGCAGAAGGATTTTGAATCATATAAATCGCAAAAAACAGCTTCAAGTTAATTTGTTTCACTTTTAGGTCTTATTGTTTTTACAAGCAACTAAAATTAACGCTTGATCTAAAATTTGCGAGATAAGGTTTTTGATCTGAAGACTATATTTTTTATCCAGAAATACTTTATTTATTACATAAATTTGTAGTGTATTTCATGTACTTTCAAATTGTTGTAGAAGATTTTGGATATCTTCTCGAGATAATTTGTAGTTTAGGATTTAATGCGCAATAAGTATCCCGGGGTAATAACGCCAGGGGTTGGCGTTATTACCCTGGTGGATTCCCAACAGTGGCCGAACTATATCCGAAGGGGGTTTATATATTAATATGGGACAGCATTATCATCATTGTTGAAGTGGTAAGATTAAGGGGGGGGGGTGCCCAATACTTAAAAATAATCTCTCTATTTTATTTTTTATTATATTATTATTTTATTTTTTTTACTAATGTAAAAAATAATTTTTAACTCTTGTAAATAAAACTATATCAAAATGTTTTCAAGATTCAAGTTCGAACATCTTCTTAATCAGGTTTCTATTAAATTTCCACTGGATTGTTCAATTGAGTTCGAAATTTTAACTGTCCGCTTTCTCAGCGTTCGGTTTTTCAAAACTTTATAAATTTAACCTTTAGCTGATGTGACAGAAATTGTAACGTATGAATGTGATGCGGTTTGTGAGACCACAAAATTGAAAGATGAATAAAAGGCGGGAATAACTCATAGGATTGTGTTTTTGTACTAAACTTTTTATACAAGAGTATTATACTTAATATTCACCTATTTAGTCTCTGGTGATAGTACTAAAATTCCAAATGAAACAAAATTTCGGTAGTGTTTGCAGTTAAACTGAAAATTACAAGTTAAACTAAAAAATTAAAAGAAAAATAGTGGTCTACGAGACCGGTAACATTAGTTAAAGGTTAAAATGCGATCCATGATTAAAAATCATAGAATACTGTCCCTGCGCTAAACTTTTTGTACAGAATTAATTCTAATTAAATTTAATCTATTCAAATATTTCTTACGAGAACTCCAAACGAAAGAGAATTTCAGTTGTAACTATAGTTAAACTGGAAAATACAAGTTAAACGCTATTTTTTTGGAGGGGGGAGGGGTTACAGTGTTCAGTCAGATTGCTAACAGCAGTTAAAGGTTAATTTTATTGCTAATATAGCGATAATGATATATAATCATATGAATAATGTATAAAATTTAATAAGAGATCTCTTTGTGATAATATTTTTTAATCAAAATTTTATTCAATTTATTAAAAATTTATTAATGCATGCTCTTTAAAACGTCGACAATTTAACTGTAGGTTTGGAGAATCCGCATTAGTATGGAGTTATGGGTTAAAAACTATTTACTAGATTACTATAATAGTATTAACCCTTAACTGCTGTGGCAAAAATTGTCGCATAACTTACTGTGAGCGGCCTGTCAGACCGCTTAATCTAACGATGAATAAAATGTTAAATTAACTTTTAGAATATTATTTTTGTATTGAACCTTATATACAGGACTATTATAAATAAAATTCAGCTATTCAAAAGTTTCTAGAGATAGTAATAGGACTCCAAGTGAAACAAATTTTCCCGGTATCTATAGTTCAACTAAAAATTGCAAGTTAAACTCTGAAACTTGAAAAACTCAGCGGTATGTGTGACGCTAACAGCAGTTAAGGTTTAACAAAAATATTTATTACATATAACTTTAGTTATTATAAAACTTCACATGATTAAAATATTACATTATGAATGTTTAAAACCATGCAATGTTTCTTATAATCATATTTAAGCGGGAATTTTTAAGCAAAGAGAGACACAGGGTGTTATATTCTGTTGAAGCTCCCCCTCACTCCTTTATCTTTCACTTTCTCAAAATCAATATTTTCTATCGCATAGAATGCATACATGGGAATATAAATACGGATTCAAATAATCCGTGCAATGTTTCTAATAATTCTATTTAAATGGTCATTTTTAAGCAAAACGTAGCTTAGAATCTGATATTCTTTTGCCTCCTCCCCCCGCCACCACCACAGCTTTCTTTTTATTTCAGAGTCACAAAAAATTGTACATTTTCAATAGCTTAGATTGCAATTAGTCAATTTCTAGAGCTGTAGAGTTTGTATTTTTAGAATTGGGCAATCTACATGCCATTATTCCATCTTATTTTATAGTTTTGTTTGCATGGCGTTATTACCCATATAGGTGGGTATTAACGCCAAATAGCATTAGTCAAGAAAAAACGTCATTACATTTTATGAATACATATCTGTTAAATTATTTTATTTTATATAGATAGTCAATGAGTTGCTGTATCAGATCCTATATTTGTTTGAAAAATACAATCTAAAACTAAGCCGTGAAAATTGGTAGAACCTTAAAGTGGCGTTATTACCCCAGGGTACCTTATTTATCAAGTAAACCTGAATTTTAAGTTTGATAAAAATTCGCGCATTAATTCCTCAGATAGAGATGTCGCAGAAATCGTGAAAAAGACAGCATAGCAGCGCTAGTTCTTGAGCGATTTTCACCAAAGTGTTAACAGCATTCATTTATGTCATGTACTAAGAGAATTTAAAGTTTGGTGAAAATCCGTGCAGTAGTTCCTGAGATAGTGCTGTTTCGGAAATCGTGAAAAGGCAGCGTAGCAAAGTTACCATATGATCGAATTACACCAAAATGCAAACAGCATCCATTCATGTCAAGCATCAACAAAATCTGAAGTTTCGTGAAAATCCGTGCGGGTGGTCTTGAGATAGCGCTTTTGGGGAAATCGTGAAAAATGCAGCATAAAAACGCCACCTATTGAGCTATATACACCAAAAATTAATCCGCGTCAATTTATATCAGACTACCTGAATATGAATTTTTATTAAATTCCGTGCATCAGTTCTTGAGATAGAGCTTTTATAATGTTTATGTCCACATACACACAGGCAGACAGACAGAATCAGAGACTTACAGACTTACAGACAGACATTCTATAAAAACATGTTTTTTGGAAATTTTGACCATTAAAACGTGTAAATCTGTCGAAAACAGGAATTCGAAAATTTTCACGAGTTCAATAGTACTTTCTTCTCGTTAAGATAGAAGAAAGTAAAAAGAAAGAATAACTTGCAAAATTTGATGAACTTACCATAGTGATGCCAAAATTTCTTTAATTAGACCTTAGAATAACGCTTAAAATACTTAGGTGTAATTGAAATAATGTAATAAACATAATTAATTTCTGACATGTAACATAGAATTCTAAAATACTTGAGCATTTCTTGGCGTTTCTGAGACTAATTTTCTCATCAAATTGTGACTCATCATTAAGAACGCTGCAGTTTACCTTTTTATTTTTATTTTAGGGTATTATTCGGTGAGTTCTTAATTTTCCCTCTTTAACGTTAAACCTTTATGCTTGGAATTCATTTTTATAGAAAATTAATATCTTTAATATACTTTTTCTGTGTATTCTTCATAAAGAATTTCCTTTAGCCCATTGTTAAAGGACGGACCACCCTGCCCTTTTGAAAATTGGCAAAAACCTCCTTTATTTGTACTTAGAGATTTCTTGTAACAGACTTGTACATAGCACAATATTTCTAAATCCGTGTGCCCAAGATCTTTCCAAAAATTAAACTTTCCTTACCAATTTTAGACACAAAGGGAAAAGTTTTCCTTAAGTGAAATTCGATTATAAAGTATAAAGTAATAAATAAAGTTGATTATAAACATAAAGCAAGAAGTTGTATTTTTAAAATTGGCAAAATACGCCCCGCTTTTTTAAAAATGATGGAATTTGCCTTTATATGTACGCGGAGATTTCTTGTAAAAATCTTATTCATATCGCAATATTTCTAAATCCGTGTGTCCATGCCCAAGACACAGTAAAAAAATTGAACTTCAATTTGGTAACCAATTTTGGACAAACAGACAAAACATAAAGCAAGAAATGCTGCAATTATTGAAATTGCATTTTAGCAAAATAGCTTAAAAACCTATTTCTTACCTCTAGTTATTTTTCGCGAAATGGAATTCTCTTTATCTTTCTTTTGTTTTCATTTTCTATTTTTATCAGGTGCCGAAAAGTTTCTTTGTAAGCTCAACGGTCTATCTTATCTATGAACGTGTACGTTCATGATGCTATCTTATATAGTGGTGTTTTTTGATAGAATAAACATCTTGTGCACCTGACGTTCACGATGGGCTGGTACTTGGCGAAAGCATTAATTTATAAGATAATTTTTCTGTCACCAGAAAAGAAGCTGAGAAGACAAGACCCCATAAAATATCCTCTTTTTTGAGATCATCCTTTTCCCCTTCAACTCCGGGGGTCCAAAACTTTAAGTAGAGTTCAGACGTGCATTTTGCTGAATTTCAACTGAATTCTTGGAACTTCATTCTTTTCTACCCATCTGCGCTTTACTGACAATAGGAAACGGGGAGGATACAATGGTCAGGGAGATGTCTATATTAACCCTACTTAAGAGAAAGATTTCTGTCCTACACTTGCATTGAAGTTAAACCACAAAAGTCATTAACATAAAACGCACCGCCTGCTAACCGCAAAAAGTATTTGTGTGTGTTTGCAGCCTTAATGTTTCAACCATGGTAATAGAATCCCTATAGCTCCGTAGTTTCAACCAAAGAACGTTTGGTTATTGAACGTAATTCATTTTCTTTGGTTTCAGTTTTCAACCATGGTATCTCGATTAGAGGGGAGCCAAAGGGGGTCATTGCACTTTTCCCTTGGAGGAGGGGTATACTAAAAGTTATTCTTAAATTAAAACGGTTACTTTTGTTCATTCATTCTCATTCGTAAATACAGAAAATTTGCATTAGAAATTATCCATAAAAAAACCCTTTACGGGTTTAAAGTTTTGACGCAAATGTTTATCTTATGGCTCTAAGAATTTAAATATGGATTTTAAAAATAATGATATCAAATTTTGAGTGACGCCACGCTATTAATTAAAAAATGCATTTTTGTTTTATTTATTTCATCACTTCATTTTTGTTCTATTTATAATAGAATGTGCAAAAGTTATCTTCAACATAAAAGATGCATAAAACTTTATCCACTGATGCTTTTTCACATGCATCTCTTATAAATTCAAAATATGAATTTTAAAATATGATATAAAATTTAAGTGACGCCTTAATGTGGCTTTAAAAGGTTTGTTTTAAAATTCAAATTATTTATTTTTTTGTATTTGGTAAAGTATATTTACACATGCAAAAAATACTTTTAATTTTCCAATTCGTTGTTAACCATTTACACGCCGAATTAATATCGCAATGTAATTATAATTTTGTTTTTCCCATATTACAGCGTCAAACATTTTAATTTATGCTTATGAATTTAGAAAATAACAAAAAAAAAAAAAAAAAAAAAAAGTATTTCTACAGTTCTTTTGGCTGTTTTCATTTGAGTATTCGCATTTTGGAGCATGATTATTGATTGGCAGCCTATACATTTATAACAAATTATTTTTCGCTACATGCTATTGTATATTGTTCTTGAGTATTTTCCTGAACTCCAAAAACATTTAGAAAACCTAGCGGTCAAATGTAATAGATATAGAAAAAAAGATAAAAGCAAATAATAACTTTTTTTTATGCAAATTAATGAATTTTCATATTCCTTTTACCTGTGATAAATACTTAAACATATGTATTTTTTTTTTTTTTTTTTTTTTTTCAAAAGTTCAGATCAACCTTATATTTTATAGGAAAAACAAAAACATCGTCATAATGTTGGAAAATATATATTTTGTATTACAAATAATGCGATGTTTCTGTTTGGGAACATTGGCGTCTAAATGGTTAAATATATATAATTTTAATTGTATCCATGCTATGCATTGAAATGTATTTATTTCAACAAATTGATTTATCTTTAGTAACACGTTATTCAAAATTGTGGGAATATTTCTGTCAATGGTTTCTTAGCGTCAAATTATCTAAACTTTGGTCGATAATATGTTTATTGTTTGAAATTAAAGCTCTGCCGGCGAAGACACTCGTGATCTAATATTATTTCTTTGGAAAAGTTTTTTTCTTATAATTTGTTTGCATTCCGACATTTTCAAATGTTCTCTCTCTCTCTCTTTTTTTTTTTTTTTTTTTTTTTTTTTTTGCATTGGATGATTGAGATTACTTTCAACATCGCTCCTTTTTTACTTTTTCGATTTTGGTTGCAGATATATTTTTTATAAAGTTACTTTCACTTTCAAAACCTGTTCCGAAAGTGAAAGTAACTTTATAGAAAATACCTGCGACAAAAATTGAAAACATAAAAAAGGAGCAATGTTGAGAGGGACCTCAGCTATCTAATGCATAATAATAATAATAATAATAATAATGTTAAAATGCAAACGAGATATTAGAAAATAACCTCCCCATAGTAATAGTATAAGCTCACCAGTGTCTACGGCAGCAAGAAAAGGAGCCTCAAAGAGACAGGAATGGACTGAGCCACTTTTTACGAAATCATATTTTTTTTTTTTTTTTTAATATTGAGCTTAGAGCAAAGTTTTATGTGTCATTTTATTCGTTATACAGTTAGTAATCAAACTAAATCTGCTACATAAGTATAATATGTAAGAAACATGAAAAATGATTAATTTTAATCAGTAGAAAATAACAGATCGCTTCCCACATATGGAAAGCTTGCCTCACAATATGGGAGGCTATATTTATTATTGACTTATTTGTTAAGAGAAATAAAATCAGTTTAAATAAGTAAGAAACTGCATGTAAAACGTAGCAAATGAGGTGCGTTCGTACTACAACGAAGTTTTTAAAACATACAGTACTTCGAGTACAGTATATTTTATTATACTGTACTCGAATACAATATCCGAAACTATTGTGTGTTCCTGTAAATACTATATGCTTTTTATCATACAGGAATTAACTTCCAGTAAACCTCAGCAATGTAAATAAATTTCACGAAATGTGAAATAAGTTTAATTTAACTAAAACGCATTCCAAACAATGCCCCTCCCGCCCTGTAATATAGGATCCCATTGTGTGGCCCTGTAAAAAAAAAAATATATATATATATATATTCTTTGCACTACAGATTGTACAGAATATATATTTTAGCATATATTTCATAGATGCATATGAATTTAGTACGTTCAAATGAGTGTAACAGCATTAAAATGCATTTGAAACTATTTTTTTCCATTGACCGTAATGTAACGGAATACTTTTGATTGTCCCTGTAATTGAACTACATTTCGATTTTCATAAGATTTGAAATGACTCGACAAAATTATGCAATAATTATATATTTTAAATTTCAAACGATTCGGTTGGGTAGTTTTTGCGTTGTTATATGCGGACAGACGGACAGTCTGAACCGACGAATATAGGTGCTACGTATTTACATAATTACTTACGCACCTAAAAACAAAATAAATTTATGCTACGTGGTTTAATTCTTATAAAAGAATATTTTTGAAAATATGATACCTAAACAGATCTGTTTTGACGAAATCGCAAAGCACAGGAGAAAGATTCCGTTTGGAATAAGATTTTGCCTGACCAAGCATAATTGTACAGCAGAGAAAATGAAATGTTACCATTTAATACATGTACAGTATTCCATTAGGGACAGGTTCCAGTTTCATGCGGTTTCATTTTTACGTCCCGAATTAGAAACCGCTGTCCCATCTTTTTTACCTCTTTGTCCTAATTTTGTAACGCTTGACCTTGCAACCCTAGTTGTCACACAATTTGGCTTTATCTCATTGTGTTTGTCTTGGTGAAATTTATTTGCACATTTTCCTAAAGTTTTTCGATAGTGCTATGTACCTTTGCCCTCGCATGAACACTTAACTTATCATTAAGGGTGTTTGTTCACAACTGCTCCGCTCAACAAACGCAAAACGTTTTGACACATTTACAAATTCATTTTTAACAGAAGTATATAAAATTGGAAAGCCTGACTATGGAAGCAATTTCGAATCAAACTTAGTTTTCCATTTTATGACAATTAAATTACCTATCCAGTCCTAAGCGATTTCGATCACGTGATCACCCGTTTTTCTCCTGCTTTTCGACCGGTTTTCTGCTTCTGTCGGGAAATGCGGTTCAAAAACGCCAACTTTGGATGCTTGTTACGAAAGATCTATTCTGCTTTAAAAAAAAAAAAAAAAAAAAAAAAAAAAAAAAAAAAAAACAGAAAATTGAGTGCAATTAGACAGTTTCTGAATAACAACACCTGCTATTTTCATGCATTTCCGAACAAAAATAAATTAAAGCATGTGTCACAAAGTTGCCCTTCATGATTTAAGAATATCCTTAACAAATTTTCAAGACTGCTGCTTTCGTTCTTTCCGATCCTTTCTAGCTTTTTCCATCCTTTTTATTTACTATCCTTTCTATTTTCTATGGATAATATTTAAATGGCCACTCAACCTTCCCATGTCTATTTCATTCATTTTTGTCTTGAAGTGGATACCATAGTAATTTTTCACATCTTCTTTTAATAGGTTTTAAATATTCTTTACTATCACTCTCTTTTACTTACAGAATAAATTTACTTTCTTTTAGAAATATAAGCATTAATCCTTCAGTATGTCCTGTGCATTATAAAAAGATTTCCAAAACTACTTAATTAAGAAATCCTTGACCATCTGGTCAAACTTCCTTCACATTGATTGGATCAAGCCTCCCCACTTTTCTAAAAAATAGCACATGGTTAAATTAAGCATAACATACTGTAGAATCATTATACCTGGAATGAAAGCTCAATATCTCTACATTAATTAAAACTGATTTACTTAATTTTTATCACATATTTTATCTGAGAAAAGCTTACAAAATATTTCTAAAAAACACAACTTTTAAGTTGAAAACACTTCACAGTTAATTTTTCCTCACCTATTTTAATTATCTGCAATGTCACTAAGACTGTTTGTTTGAGTATTCCACTATTTTTGGTTGCTACTTACAACAATTATCTCTGAAATTATTGTAAATATGAAAGCAGAGGGGTGGATCAAGTCTTGCCTATGATCAATTTCTCCCATAGCCTCCTCTACATTATAGTTTCATTTATTTTATTTTATTTTATTTTTTTTTTTTTTTATTGTTCGACAGAATTAAATACTCCATGTTATATGGAATTTATTTATTTATTTTATGCGTATTTCTTTTTTTAGCATGTTCACTCCTATTCTATAAAAATTTCGACTAAGAAATTTTTTAATTAATGTCATGCTTTTGTTTTTTATAGTACATCAGAACTTCTGAACACCAAATCTTATATAACCTTTTTTTTCTTTGAACTGCATTTAAATAGCATTGAGATTTTTTTTAAATGCCTTATTTTACTACCTGTTGACATGCCTCTGCACAACCCAGGTATTAAATTTAGAAAAGAACGAGAAATGCCATTTTTCTCTATTTAAAGGAAAATGAACTTCAAACGCCTGAAAAACAATATTACCTATCAGTTTATAATGTGTTTCCGTCAAGTGATTATCATAAAAAAGGTATTTCAGTTAAAATAAAATCTTGGGTTCAAACTACTACCCCTGTAATAGGCAATTAATTCCAATTACCCCCATATCCATGCGGTAACTCTTTACAGTTCAAACTTTTTCAAAACACGAGTTTAACCATTTTCTTCATTATTTTTCAAATAAAAAAAGGTATTATTAACAACACATTATTTTATTCCTCATTTTATTTTTTTAAGAGCTGTTCTCAAATCCCAAGGAACTACTTTCGGATGCATTTCTGAGTTAATTTTTATTTTGAATCGCACGAAATTAGCCGATGTTCTTATTTAGAAACGTTATAATCGAATGCCTATTCCATTTTTTAGATATAAAACAAAAGGCATTTTGGAAAAAAACTGTCAAAGTTTGTTTTTAAATTAAGTTTCGGGACATGGGAGCACGAGAAAGAAGAAAAGCCGGTTGCCACCTGACAAAAAACACTCAAAACTGGATAAATTTACCAAAAAATGAAAAACGCCACCCTGTTCCAAAATGCTTCAATTTTCACACTCTAAATAAAAAAGAGTGACTATCACCCCCGAGGAGTGAATACTCACTCTATCGCAGACTCAAAATATGCCCAACCTCTTTAGAGTGACTATTCACTCTGGGCAAAAGTGGAATCGTTGACTCTGTGAAAGAGTGAATACTCACTCCTGGGAAGTGAATAATCACTGTAAGCAGGAGTGAATAATGACTCTTTCGGAGGAGTGACTATTCACTCTTGCTAAAAGAGTGCATTTTTTCACCCCGGATAGGAGTGAATAGTCACTCTTACAAAGGAGTAAATGTTATTTTTTATGTAGCAAATTCTTTTTTTATGTTGCTTTTATGGACATTAAAAAAAATCACATCTTTAGAACATGCAATGAAAATAAATACAAGTGTGGTAAAGATTGGAAAAAATACTTTATAAACAATATTTATATAATTCATACTTTGTAACATTAATTGAACTTAAAAAAAACTCGATTAAAGTTACATATGAATTAAACTAGATTACTAGATTAATCAGATAATATTATTTTTTCTATTTAGATACCCATAAAATTGTATTTAGAATTTTTATAATTCCCGTAATGTACGTTATGAGCTTATTTTTTTTCATACATAATTCAACTTTTAAATATTTAGATAATTGTATTCTTTACTATTAAATTAGAATGTGTAAAGTTTTTGTGTGTTATGATTTATCACTGTTTTATTAAAATAAACGTGAAGTCTAGAATATTTTTTGTTTTGTTCTGTGGAATATGCATATATGTACATATATTTAAACATATTCCTTATGTTTAAATTTTCACTAGCTATTGCCTGAAAAGTGGATTTTAGTAGTTTGCTTACAACATATATCTGCACAGGATATAAGTCATATTTAATTTCTTTATGCCAGTAAATTTTATATCTTATGAATAAGAGCTAGACAAATTTTACATAATTTAATAAAAAAAGAAAGATTTAGAAAACAGAAAAAAGATGAAAAAGAAAAAACTTCACGTCAAGAATAAACAACTTTTTATTTATGCCCAATTTATCATATTTAATTTTTTACTGTTAATAATTACTTGTACCAGAAACGATTGCAATAAAAGGAAAATTAATAACTGTCTTCTGATATTACTCAATTTTCAAAATTTAAAGTCGTTAACAAAATATAGAAAAACAATGCTTTCGTATAAATTAAAATAATTAATACATCAATTTAAAAAACTCAAAATATATTAATCAATACTTTTTAAATATACCGTTGAACAATCAAAATAAACTGCCATACATGAATAAAATGCTTCTGCGTTTGTTTAATTTAAAAAAATTTTACGGTAATATACAAGAAATTCCTATGATATTTTTAGAAATTTGGTAAATGTTAAATCTGAAGCGCTGGATATCCTAATTTATGATTTTCAATAGTAAATTAAAATATCAATAAGAATAAATCTTTCACAAATTTCATTTATGGTAACATATCTAAAGAAATTTTTTACAGTATTAAAGATACTTTTTTCAATCTAAAAACTTTTCCAAAATCAAAATAATATATGAATATCATTTTTATCTCCGGAACAATACCAAATAAATAAAATAAAATAAAATAAATATTGATGCATATAGCTGCAAGTGTTTAATAGTAAAAACAGAAGAAATACAACATAAAATAAATATGGTATCAAACGGTTTCAATTTTATGTTTTTATCTCTTTAACCATGAATCACTGAATTAGAAGGTGGAAAAAAAATCATTCAGGTTTCCGAAGTACGTATGTAAGCAAATTTTGTTTTTGAACGATGACGAATTAATCATTTCATAGTTTCGCAGAGGAAGATTAAACTAGTTATCACTCATTGGTTTATTTTTAAAAATCAAGCTAAGTGAATTAAAAAAAATGCAATTTAAATATTAAAACAGCTACATGCTACACCGGTTAAATAAAGAAATCATAACGAACAATAGCTTGACAAAAAAAGTTTAACATTATACTACTAAAAGAGATCAATCTTTAAAACTATTTACTCTTATTCATAGATAAAATCCACTGGAATAACACGTTAAAATAAAATATGACTCACCCTTTTATTCTAAAATTATCCAAAATAAGAGTATAATCCTATTTTTAACTGAACTAATGGCGTACAAAGCTATGCTTCCCGCTCTTGTTCATTTCTTATAAATTACGTCATAGCAGTACGTCATGCGCAGAAATCTGAATCTGGTTTGCAATTCGCATAGTAGAAATGATCAACGTCCTTATAAAATAAAACACTTCCTAGATAATTCTAACATATTTCTTGGTTCGTTTATACCATGATCATATTAAGACGATTATGTATCTAAAAATTAAGACATCCATTAAGTCTGAATTTTCACATTAAAGACATTAACTGACTGAAATTCTTTTTCAGCAATATTTATTTCAGGGGGTGGCTCGGGGGGGGGGAGGCATCCCCCAGGGACAGTAAGATGTCCCCCCCGAAAATTTTGATATTTTTATTTTTAATGGTCAGAAAGTGCAATCCCTCCCCGGGCCTCCATAATGACTCCCCCTCCCCCAGAGCCACAGAAATCCCTCCGGTAGAAAAGTGTCTAAATTCAACACTTCTTTACATTCACATATGCAGATAAAATTCTAGTGTTAACCAGTGTTGAATTCAGACACTTTTCTCCGGTAGCGACTTCTGTAATGAATTAAAGAGATTCGGGAGGGCGGAATTGCATTTTTTGACCGTTGAAAACACAATCCCTACATTTTCCGGGGGGGGGGGGGGGAATTCATTGATCAGTGCCTTGAATTCAACACTTGCGCTAAATCCACATTGTGTTAAATATTTAAATTAACGTAAAAAGTACAAATAAATGAACTGAAATTACTTTCAGGTACATACATATAATATAAATTTATTTAAAATAGATTATTAAAATTTTTTTTAAAGTGCATTAAAAACATTAAAAAACTATGAAGGCCGTGTAATGATTGAAAAAAATCTTGTTTTTTTAATGGTTTTAATGTATTTTAAGGTGTTTTATATCTATTTTAAATAAATTTATGTTATATGTATGCCTGTGAAAGTAATTTCTGTACATTTATTTGTATTTTTGCATTAATTTAAATGAGAAGTGGCATATTTTAGTGTTTTTCATTCTTTTACTCCATGTGTTAATTCAAAGTTGAACGAAAAATTTTAAAACTGTAAAATTGCAGGATTTCACTCTCCTTAGCGGAGTGAGATATTTCACTCCCGTCACGAGTGAGATGTTTCACTTTCGACAGCGGAGTGGCATGTCTCACTCTCGACAATGGAGTGAAAAATTCTACTCTTTAAGGAGTGTATTTCTTTTAAATTCACTCCGAAAAGAGTGAAAAAGCCTGTCACTCTCTCAAAAAGTGAGCATTTCACTCCTTCCACTTTTAGAGTGCAGGCCTACCAATTTTATAAATTTACGTTTAAGGGGGTCCAAGACACAAAATCTTTCCATTTTTATTTATTTATTTATTTATTTATTTACTGCATTAAAAATGTCTTTGCTTTTTTCTGCCTAAAATGGTGTTTAAATCATGTTTCTAAGTTAATTAGAACATAATTTTTTAGTTTTAATGTTTTGGTTTGTTTTCAAAATCTAGCTTTAAAGCAATGGTTGTTATGGAGACGATTTCTTTTGAAAATGCTTTTTTCTGCATAATGGGTTTTTCATCATTTCATCTATTTGAACTGCTATAACTAAAGATTTAAGATAAATGGTTCAAACTTGGAACATGTCTTTTTCAAATGTTTTACTTTAATTTTGATTCAACAAATTTTAAACAAATATTCACTTTCAAAAATGTGATTTTTTTTTTCTTTTTACAATTTTTACTTTAAATGTTTTTAATATTCATTTACGTTAATATGTTTTTAAATGCTCAATCAAAATTAAAGCTTATATATTTATGTTTATTTATATGAAAAAAATTGGAATTCTACAAATACTATTACAAGTTATAACGATTTTAATTTGCCCCTCCCCTTTTTTTTAGAAATTCATAATTTTTAAATTAAAAACAAATTATAAGTTTTATCATGTGATTTTGTTTACTAATGATATGATAAATTATCGCAAAAAAATTCAAAATTTTAATCAAATAAATAAAAATTATTTTAAAATGTATACACGACCCACTTAAAAATGTGTTTCTTCAGCAGGTAATTGGAAAACCGCTTTAAGAAAACAATGTCTATTCTCTCTTGAAATTTCTGTTTTATTTCTGAAAATAAAATACACTGTCCTTTACGACACATAAAGGACAAGAAATTATCTAAACACGTTTTCTATAAGCTTTATCTGTTTTTCCCTTAAATTCCCACAATGTCTAGAAAATACTATTCTAAAAGATGTACCTCATTAGTCTATTATTTTTGTGAAATACTCTTTTGAAATTACATATTTTAAGAAAGAAAATGTAAGTAAATAAAATATAATTTACTCTCAATATTAAACACTCTCCTGAAATTCCTTGACTCTCCCATACACAGAAGCATTGTATATATAAAATAATATTTGCTTGTAAATAAATAAATAAATCTCTTTTGTTAACAGAAACTGTCTTTACAAAAAAAAAAAAAATGTATTCTCTAACCAAGTTTAAATAAAAAACCACATCAAGTAACTTAAAAAAAACAAAAACAAACAAACGAACAAAAAAAAAAAAAAAAAAAAAACGGAAATTTTCTTAAAATATATACACATATACTACCCTGAACGTCACTTACCGTTATGCTTGGCTGGACTTGAAGGTCATTTAATGGTAACGGGATTTCATAATAAGCATTTTCACATTTACGAGTTTGCATAGTAATAATAGTATATCGACCTGTCGCTCATATAATAACTATACGTTAGTACCTTTTTTAAAATTGTACGTTCTACAGCACCGACAGTTTAAATTACAGTTCTGCTGAAAGCGACCCTTTACTTGAAATCAATCTGACTCAAGAAAATACAAAAAGCAGTTGCAAAACATTTTACCCTTTCTTGTTTCAACAATGACTCTTGTTCGTACACACAATTTCAAAACATAAACTCCTCCGATTTCTTCTCTTTTTAAAAAGATAACAATTAATTTCATACTTTAATGAGAATTTTAATTTTATTTAAATGTTATACACATTATTTATTCTTTTAACCCTCTCATATAGGGCAACCCCATGTTAGGCTTCTATCGAAAAACGAACCCCCGACGAACTTAGTTGGGAAGACTTTGGTACATGGGAACAGTTCACATAAATATAGCTTTTTCTCAAAGCTGGATTAATTATTATAAAAAAAAACTTCTCAATATAATAAAGATAAAATTTTTTTTTGACATGGTATTTTTTTAAAAATCTTCTTTATAGTTCTCCTTACTATCTTTAACAGTGTTTTAAATACTAAAAATTGTTCACATGTGCCCAATCAGCGGAGTAGTTTTGAACACCCACGTGGTACACGTGAACACAAGGAAAAAATATCCTTTGACATGCTTTTTATTCTGTTATTCAATTGTCGCCATACTCATTAGTTATATTATATGCTAAATTCATTATAAAGAAAAATAAATATATTGTTTAAGTACAAGATTATAAAATGAAAATAAGTAGATTTGGGGCAAGGCTAAACTGATTCGACTAATATTGCTGCAATAAAATAAAAAATAAAAAAGCAAATTTGAAAAAAAAAAATTAAATTTTGCTTACGAGTTTTTGTTTCGGGGAGATTTTAGGGAGGAGGCATTTAGATAATACTTATCGAAAATCTGCCGAAATATGAAAGATTCTCACCCCTGTATTTACCTTATTTACTTCTAAATTAATAATAAAGAAGGATTTTTTTAACGATAAAAAAATCTGTATTATAACCCCTACCCCCCCCCCCCCTTCGAAATTTAACACCTTTTGCTTTTGATTGAGGTATGGAGGTTAAAATCTGGATTTTATGGTTGTTATCAGTTTAAAAATTTTGCTTTCTAAAGATATTACCGATTTTTTTCGCCATATAAAGCATTATATAGGGGAGAATGGGGCTTATGTGAACATGGGGTATATGCGAACGTTGCAGTTTTTCACTAGTTATTATATATTCTTTTATTTGAAAAAAAAATACCAATGATGACAACACTCGTAAACAAATGGTAAAGATTTTTTGAAGTTCATTGACATTTTTTTTTTTTTTTTTTTTTTTTCTTTTTGTTTCCAGTAGCCAATTTACTGTTTATAGTTAAAGTAAAATCTCAGTTCCAACTTTCTAAGCAAAAAACTATATATATATATTTGTTAATTTATTTGAATTTTAATGCTTTAATATATATTATGAACATTAGTTAATATTTTTGATAAAAAAAAAAATTCTTCTAAAATTGAGAAGTGTTAATGATTTGTCATTTTAACTTTTGTCGCCCATGTGGGGCACTTGCGAACAGAATAGTTGGGACAGATATGAACAGTTCATAAGTGCCCTAATAATCATTCTGTGACTCTGTTCCTTTCAGTTAACTTCATGAGAAATAATATGAATTCCAATATTTATTATTTTCTTGAACTAGAAGAATTTTCATCATACAACATTTGATTTTATATTGAAACTTCCACAAAAACATCTGTCAACAATACTTAAAGAGCAACAAGCTGTTTGCGCTATTTTTATTTAAATAAAATTAATGTTTTCTAAAATGCAATAATGTTATGTAATATTTTACTAAATAGTTTTCAACAATATTTTTTGTGCATTATTAATGCAAAGAGTGTTACCGTAAACAACTTAGCAAATTTTTCTGTTTCATTTCTTCCAAACTTGCCATGTTGTTGGCTTATTTTCATCTCTAAAATAGCTATGTATATACGATGCTTTGAATGGAGATAGGTATCAGTAATATCTTAAGACGTAAAATTTTTAAACTGATAACTAGATAACACGATTGTAAGCACCCCGCCCTCTCTCTTTATAAACAAAAGGGTGAAAACTAAATAGGTTTATTTAACCATTGCTATTCAAATTTGCGTTTTATTACAAAAACAACATTAGACAACGATAAGACTAAAATATATTCCAAATTGTCAAAAAGTGAACAAGAAGAAAATAGGATCTAACACGATTGTGACTACGACTATGTGTTTTAATGAATAGGAGCCAACAATAAAAAATTTTAAATACCAGTGATTTTGAATATTCATCTTCGGATTATTTGATAGCATAATTCTACGAATTTATAATGTGAATATTAATGTTCAAACACTAATATTCCAAACACATAATATTTGGTACCTATACACCTATATATTTCGTAAACCACTTGGTGTTAAAAATTTAAATATGCAAGTTACAAATGTGCGTTGTTCAAAACAATCTCATATATGTCTATTTTAAGGGTATTTTAAATTATTTATTTGTGTATACTAGCATTTTTCAAGAGTTAATATCATGTTTATAAAATAAAACAAATATTATTCTTTCTTTAAATTAATCAAAGAGAGGATTTATCCAATAAATTTCTTTTTAAAAATAAAATTATAGTATATTAAAAAAGAATTAAAGTTTGTCCTCCATATTCTATTTTCAAAACAAGGTCATACTATAACAGCTGGTTATTAATCAAAATTTCATTTTCACATATGACAATACTTTGAAAATATAAAGTTTCTCCATGGCAACAAGTAGCCATTTTATCCCAACCTGAAAATAGAAGCATGTATTGTATTTTAAGAATAGAAGTTGAATATTAGGGGCGTACATCAATTGTATGTCATTAGAATGAATAATAATTTTCATGTTTATTTTATAGTTAAAATTTTTATTTTACTTATTTGCATAGAACTTTTGTGTTTTAAAAAGCCCCAGAAAGGACTATTGCATTATGATTATATTAGGGCTCATAATCTTATTTAAATTAAAATTTGTCATTAGCATGGACAAATATCAGTGTCATTAGCATGGTTTTTCTGTCCATGGTAAAGACTCCTATGTGCATAAATGTAACCAGTGCTTATATTGTATCTTTATAAAGTTTAATTTTACATATAAATTTAGGCATTATATTTATTATCCTTAAAATATGCATTAAATCAGTCAGAAAATCACCAAGACAGCTTCTTACATTGTTAATGTCAGAATGTTGCTCATGTAAATAAAGTTTGCTCTTTGGTAATGTTTTTATTTTCCTTATACGTATATATGTAAAAATGGAAACCATTTGCTGAAAAGGAAGGCTAATAAATATAGAAAAAAATATTTAAACAGGAAGAAAATAAAAATTTCTTAATATATTTATTCCATGCAATTTGTTTTGTCATTAGCATGGCTCAAAAATACTAATTATTTTTTTAAAAGTTAATTTTTAAACATTTAGCTCTGCTGACTACATGTAAGGTATATTTAATACTATATTAACAACACCTATTTTTTTCAGAAATTTTGCTAACAGTAATTTTTTTAAGATTTCACTTTTGAAAAAGTCTCCTATTTTGAGAATCACCCATATGTGTATAAATAAATTGAATTAAGAAACATTGGAAAGAACGGATGAAGAATTGAAAAATATAGTTTGTACCGAAAAGAGACAAGTTGTTAAAATAGGTAGCATTTATGTATAAAATAATTTTTATTTATTTCTAAAAAACGTAAATCTTGGATTAATATAGTTTTTTATATCCATGATTCAAATTAATCAACTATTATTTTTTGTTTATTTGTTGGTATATGTTCAGTAAGAACATTAATCGAACTAAGCTATAAATTAGTAATATTTTCAAAAGCGAAAGTAAGCATGTGTATGGCACTTGAATCTTTCTAATCTATTATTCAGTTACTGACAAACAATATGATTATTCTATATAATAATTCATTGATATATTAAAATTTGCTTGATATCAATCATATTACTACTCATTGAGTGAATCCTTCAGTCCGCAAATAATTTCCTCGTAAACGACCATTTATATGATGCTCGGTATATTTTTTTATAAGTTTTATATACATACGTATACATATATTGACCAAATTACTATACAATGATTGATTCTTTTAATCCTCAAGTAGTTTACTTGCGTAGCGAACGGGATTCTCCACTCACACTTTCATCACATCATTTGCTCGGTACTAAATATGCCACTAGTTTTTCTCTCTGCTTTGTGAAATACAGAAATCAATAACGCCTATATCTCAAAGTACATATTGATGATGAAAGAAATATTTACTCTTTGATAATATGATAAATACTTATGAAAAAGTAGCTTTACTGTTGAAGGTTTCTATCAACGGAAAATTCCGTTAATGGCTTTTTTGAACTTAAACGCATTTTTTTCTTTAATTACTACGTTTTTAAAGGGAAGTTATATTATTGTTAAAATGAGTTCATTATTTGTGAGACATCATCAAAATTGTTTTAAAAAGAAAGTTTTATAATAATGATGTTATCATTGAATTGTGGTTCAATGTTCTTTGATTATGCATTAAAGCGTAGGTTTATGTCAAAGAATTTGGTTCAGTTTGAGGAAGTTTCTTTAATTCTTTCTTTCTTTTCTTTTCTTTTTTCCCTTTTTTTTATTTAATCAGATTAGGATCCAATTGAGTGTTGAATTTAAGTTGAATTTCTGGAGTTTTTTAGCTGTTTTGAACGAGAATATAGTGCCTAGAGTGTTTGCAGCATTGAAAAAAAAAAAAAAAAAAAAAAAAAAAAAAAAAAAAAAAAAAACATATCCGTATTTAAAAATAAAGGACTGTTGCAAGCCACGGGACTCCCTATTACAATGATATTAAAATGTTTATAGTGCATTGATTGCAATTATTTAAACGACATTTTTTATTATCAAGTTAATAAGGCTTTTTTTAGGTTCTTGTAGAACTAGCAGTGAGACCATTTTGTTTTGACCTTAGTTAATGAATTTAAAGTATACGCTGGAAAAACATTTCCCATCTCAGTCCTATAGTGTTTTGAGCTTATTCTTTTCATCATCTAGTTAAATCTGTCCATTCAGTTACGAATTCAGTTTTTTTATGTTTTAAATAAATAGTTCTTTGTTAAATTTTGTACCGTGGTCCCTTTCCTACTGAAATGTCTGAAAGGGTACGCCAAACCTTTACCATACATTTAGTAGGTCTAGAGCAGACTAGAAGTCTGCTCGGAATTCCCTGGCTCGGTCGGAATGAAAGTCAACCCCCCCCCCCCCCATAATTTCTTAATTAAAATCAATATCAAATTAGTTTAAAGTTTATATTATTTCTAAAAAAAATTGGTTAAAAGTTTATGCATGACAAATTTTTGATAAAATAAAAGCGGGCTCAAAGAGTGAAAAAATGGGGTCTTTGGGAGAGAAAAAAATTCATAACTGTCTCAATTCTCAAGATCCAAATCCAATTAAATTTATTATAAATTTATTTAATACTATCTAAAACTCTTGTACTGACAAGTTTTTAATAGGAGCAACTCTTATTGCAAAATAAATAAATGAATAAAACAAAAAATGGGTGGGTGGGGAAAGAAGAAAAAAATCAATAACTTCATCAATTCTTAAGATGTCAAATCCGATTAAATTTACCATACATCTTCTCAGTAATATATACAACTAATATATTGACAGGTTTTTGATTGGGCCAATTCTTATAGAAAAAACAAATAAAACAAAAATAGGGGTTGAAAAAAATCCTATTAAGGGTGTACTAAAATCCAAACTGCTTATATTTTGACTCACTTTTGAATTCATTTTTGCTCTCAAACGCATCCAATTGGCAGGCTCACTTATTGAGGAACTATATAATGTGCCGTATGTATCAGTTTTTTTCATAAAGGCAGAATAAATTTCAGAAAAAGCTGTCAAAAAGTGCATTTTGAACAGAATTTCCTGAAGCGATCGTGATTGATGAATTGAGGATGTATTCAAATAACAAATTCTTATTTTCTGACTCATTTTTATATTAATTTTTGCTCTCAAATTCATGCAACTGGCAGTTTCTCTTATTTAGTAACTATATATAATGTTCCATTTAGGTCAGTTTTTTCATAAAGGCAGAATGTATTTCAAAAAATGCTGTCTAAATGGGCATTTTGAACCGAATTTCCCTTAAGAGGATTCTGATAAAACCAGCTCTTACAGAAAAATGAAATTAAAATTTCTTTAAAAGCGGCCAAATAAAGTTGTTGAACTGGGTTTATCTCTAATCATATTTTACTTTTTGTTGGTGAAACGAGAACTTAACTTCGAAATCTACTTGCGCCTGTAGGCTGAGCCGAAAATGACTTTTTAAAATCATAAATGGACGATTTCTATAATTACTGCAATATTAAAAATCGAAGAATAAAACACATATTTGAAATAAAAGTCTTTAACAACGCGAAACATTTCTTTTATGTTTTATTACTAACTAATAAAACATAAATAAACAGATGATAGTAAAGTGTTAAGATATCGGGTGTCCCAAAAATGACTGATGGGTTTTAAAATTCAATAATTTGCAATCGGTGACAGACATTTAAAAAAAATCCCGCAGGAGTGTTATGTAAGGTTTCTGGGGTTTTTATGTTGCGATTCTCAGTTTGAGTTACAAATAGCAGCGATAGATAGAATTGCAAATAATTATTGCTAAATCTAGGCTCGATTTTTCGGCCTCTCATTTCTTCCGTGCGAAAAAAAGTATTGATTGGATATTGCAATACCAAAAATCGGATCTGGACTGAGCACCTATTGCTCTCAGCACCATCTATTGTTTGAAATTCGAACTAAAATCAAGAATCAAATAATAATAATAATAATAAAAAAAATCCTTACATTATGCATTACCCTCCTGCAAGAATTTCTTAAATATCTGTCACCGTTTGCAAGATGCTGAATTTTAAAATCCATCAGTCATTTTTTAGGACACCCGGTATATTCTATCATTACTTCATATGTAGCAAAATAATAAAATAAAAACGTGGCCCGCTATTAAAACTATTAACTAGAAAGAGTTGCTAGAAAAATTCCCTTCTTTCGAACAAAACAGAACATGCATGCAAGAGTCACCGGAGAAAAAGCAAATTGTTTTTAAAAATAGCGTATCCTCTTCAAAAATATTTCTTTTAATAAATAATCCTCGCAATAAACGATAAACAAATCATAGTAAATGTTCATCCTTGATTGTATTTCTTGCTCATACAAAAAATAAATACATTTTTCATTGTACTTCTTGCTTGTATGAAGAATAAATACGAAAACACAAAGAAAAATTTAAATTATAGTTTTCTTTTTAATTTGCACTTTCCACTTCCTTTAACTTATCCTAGAAAGCTGTTATTTGCTTTTATATATTATTTATTTTTAAGACAAATATAGAATCCTTTCAAACAATACCGCAAAATAAACTCTTGGTTTTTAAACCACTTAAATTCATTAAATAAAAAAAAGGTGTCAATGCTTTCAAAAGGCATGCGGTTTCTATATCAAAACAAAACGCTTACCTGTTTCTCCTTTAAATATACCCCCAGGAAACCCAATTATCCAAATCTAGAATTTTTTTCACTGCATTGCTGCCTTGGTGCAAATTATAGTGCAAATAAGGGGTGGCTAACCTTTTTGGGAAGAATACCATTATCTGAAGAAAACAAATTATGCGTGCACTTCCAATTTTTTAAACATTCTTAATAATATAAAAAAGCGAATTTGTATTATATATAGACTGATTATATGGTTTTTGGTAAATAGCACATTTTTTCCCCTGTAAATATGAGTTGTGGAGATTTAAAAATAATATAATAAATAAAACAAAAGTATGAACTAAGGTTTTATCGTTAATAAAAAATTTTAAAGGTTCTTTCAGATTATTTATAAAATAAAAATGAATAACTTGAAATATTTAATTATAATTAATAATTAAAAATGATCAGTATTACTTATTAATGTGGTTTTTGATCTTTTTGGTTTTTTACTAAGTCATTTACATTAGGATTAGCTGTTGAAGATGCTAAAAAAATTAGGCGTTTTCGGTGCATGACAGTTAATTTTGAACGATATTTTCATTTTATTGTATTGTGGAAGAAGAAATACAATGAATTTAGATGAAACGGAGGATTTGTAGAATAGAGGGCCTAGATTGAATTCAGTGCAGTGCTTTTAATAATTTTTCATTAGTGATTTCTGGTGCTTATTAGAATAATGTAGAGACTTGATATAAGTTTATTGCGAATTAATTTTGGACAAATAACAAGTAAAATTTCTATTTGGATTTAGGACTGCTATTAAATTTTAATTGTTCAATAAGTTTCGCGTGTCACTGTTAAAACTTCGCCGTGCCACATTGTAGCAAAATATCCCTTATGTTGCAAAAGTCTTTTTGATTCTTCGGAAAGAAAGATTAAAGTTCTTGGTGAAATGATACAAAGTTCTTATCGATAGTTTTTTTTTTTTTTTGTCTGTGTTTATTCGGCACAACACCCCCACTTAAACAGTGAAAGTGTTTCTATGCAATTCAAAAGTTTATCTTCCTAACGGCTTGGGCAGTATATCAGCCATCGTCGCACTTTTACTGATGCATTGGAGCATTATCTCTCTCTCATTCATTGGCTAACTTAATAGATGATAGAGAATACGTATGTGCTTCTTTTTTTGCTTATATTTATCGGATTCAGCCACGGCCAACTTCATTAGATTGTTATCAGACTTGTCTTCATTAGACATTCTAATAAAGTTGGCAGTGATTCAGATATCTTAATGCAAGACTGATTGTTTTGCTGTAACGTATTTGGATTTTGTTGTTCTAAGTCAAGTTCGTTATTCAAGAGTTTGAGTAAACATACGATCTCTTGCACTGCATTTGCATCTGAGAGACTCTGACTCAACGGAGGACATCGCGATGCACTTCTGTCTTTTGGAAGTCCAAAGAAGTGGGATGTTTCCCAATTCAAAAAGGTTTCCAGAAGTAGACTTTCTGTCCACTGGATCACTTGTCCAATACAAATCATCGTATGCTTTCAAGACAGATTTATCAGTATTTGTAAAAGCTAATTTGAAATTAGTTGTTAAGATACCTAATGGTTCTCTAACTGCTTCGCAGTCTTTTGCTCTGTGACGCTCATTTCTATGTTTAAAATATTCACGGCCGCACTAATATCTAGTCTAGATACAGTTGAAATATAAAGTAGTGCTTTTACAGCCTGTCTATATCTAGTGTTATCCGGTAGGAGATTACCGTCATCTACTAATTTAACGTATCCTGGTTCCATAGTATGTTGGTTTGTAAGGAATTTTTTAAGGAAAATTTCACTATTAATTCTTGAATTTTGTTAATTCGATTGTGCGTCATAGAGTCATTGTTAGGTCGATTTATATTTATGCCTAGATAATATTTTGTTTCGCCTAAATCGGCTTCAGAGTATTCTTTTAGGTAGCTTTCATCACAAAAAGTAATAAAGAATACTGCCCAGTTAAACTGATGGCATTGAGCTCACAGGCTACAAATACTAATTGTACATTACAGCCTTATATTTTCAAGGGTTAATTCCGTTCAAAAAAAATTAAGAAGGGGAAACAGCTCTCCCCTTTCCTCTTTTTTTTTATACTTAACCATTGAACCTCCTATACTATCAAAGACATGCTTTATCATATAAAAAATCTATATCCAAAATTCAGAGCAAATGAGATAATTCTTAATAAAAACCCATTTAGCATTTATATAATTTAAGAGGAGCTATCCCCCTCTTTTATACTTAACTATTAAACTTCCAAAACTATTCAGAGATTTGAACGAAATCTGACAATTCTGCTTAAAAAACCCATTTATATCAATTAAGGGGGGGGGAATTAGAACCCCTGTTCCCCCTATTTATACTTAATCAATGAACACCTAATAACAGTCACGGAATCGCCTCATCAGAATGATCCTAATCTAAATTTTGAACGAAAACTTAATTCTGCATGAAAATCCCATTTATATCAACTAAGGGGAGGGGCATGAGCCCCCCGTTTCCCCTCTTATACATATCGAATGAACTCCAAAAACTAATCAGGGAAGCACCTTGTCAGGATATACCTACATACAAAATTTCAAGTGGATCGGATATTTTTATCACGAGTTATCGCGTTACGCACATACATACAGAACGGACGGGCACATAAGCTCTCAGGCTATGATAGCCTGTGAGCTAAAAAGCTACCTATTGCAGTCGTCTGGAGGAAATCACTTCCGGAAAATTTTGGTATATTATCACTGATCATGACCTCCAGGCCCCAAAACCACTCTCCGTTCAAATGTTGACATATATATATATATATATATGTATCCATATATATATCCATATATATATATATATCTGATTTTTGTCATGCTGTAACTATCGTACTTTTGAATCGATTTGAATGAAACTTGGTACGTATATAGTACATACAAATGTCTCGACCGAGGACGTTGGCCAGCATCATCCGCTATCTTGTTTCAAAATGGCGGCCATTTAATTTTTTTTAATTTAAAAGTTAAAATTAAATGCGAAAAAATTAAAAGTTAAAAAATATTTTTATTTTATGAGTTAGAATATAAAACAAAGATTCCAGAACACCTTTTATTTTGTTTATATCTGAAAAAAAAAATGACTGAGTTATAGCACTTTGAATTTCTAGTGTGGATGACATTTTGAAGCGATCTGATTTTTGTCACGTGATAACAAGCGTATTTATGAACCGATTTGGATGTAACTTGGTGTGTACATGGCCTAGATCCAGTTCGCTAGCCAGTTCCATCTGCAATCCTGTTTCAAAATTGCAGCCTTTTTGAAAAAATTTAAAATTTAAAATTAAACTTAAAAACGTCTTCAAAAAATTTAAATCTCATCCGCCATCATTTTTTAAAATGGCGGACTATTAAATTAAAAAAAAAAAATAAATTTTGAAATTAGGTACAAAAAAGTAAGAAATTGAAAAATATTTTTATTTTGTGTATTTGACCTTGATGCAAAGATTTCAGAGCATTTTTTTCATCGATATCTTGAAAAATGGCTCAGTTATAGCACTTTCAGTTTCCAGTGTGGTTGACATTTTGAAACTGTCTGAAATTTCTCACGCAATAATACGCGTATTTATGAACCGATTTGGATGTAGCTTTGTTTCTTCATAGTACATACCCATGTCTCGCCCGAGTTCATTGGTCAACTTCATCTGCCATCTTGTTTCGAAATAGCGGCCATTTAAGTTTGTCAAAAAAAATTTAAAGGTATAATGATGTACAAACAAAATATTAAAAATTGAAAAAAGGTTCTTTCTGAAGTGTTTGACCTTAATACATGAATTCTGAAGTATTTTTTGTTTTGCCTTTAACTTAAGAAATGCTTGAGATATAGCAGTTTGAATTTCTATTTGAATTTGGGTAACATTTTTTTTTTAAATCGATTTGCCAGCGACAGCACTCGTATATATTATTTGATTTTGCTGTGAGCGTGTGAGCACATGGATTAAGATTTCGACCAAGCTCATTAGTTTGTTTTATCCATCATGTTGTTTTAAAATGGCATACACTTCATGATATCGTGGAAATTAACCACCTTATAAATCGCTTAAAATAAAACCAGCTTGAATAAAAGATGACTAATTTCTAAAAAGTCTCATTAATATTCAGTATTGACAAAAACTAGTATTCAATCTTATATAATCGGGTTCCACTAACTTGAATAATATAACTTAATTTAAAATAATTAAATAAATGAATAAGTTATATGAAAGCTACCTCTTCCTCCCGGTACTGCCGGAAGGACTTTCTTTAATTTATTGCTCTTCCCCTGTGATAAGATTATCAATATAAAAAATTACTTGAGTTTTTGTGCTATTTATGATTTGTTTGTATCATTATTTATCAATTGAGCTTTGGTGAAAACCTAATTTTGCTAGTGATTCGTGTATATTTAAATTCCAAGGCCTGGCGATCTGCTTTAAGCCATATATGGTCTTTCTAAGCTTACACACTTTGTGTTCTCACCAGAGATAATATATCCTTCAGGTTGATGCATGAACACTCGCTTCTTTAACTCCATGTAAAAAAGGTGAATTTAATATCGATAAGTCTATGAATTAGAATTTTATACGTGGCCATCACCAAAAAGCTTTTTATCATTGTGTGAGATTCTACAGGTGCAAATGTTTCATCATTATCTACAACATACTTCTGGGAGAAATCCTTGTCAACTAGCATTGTCTTATATTTTTCTATTAAACCCTGACCGTTATATTTTGATTTAATTATCTACTTACAACCAATTACTTTCGTTCCTGGTTCTAATTCCGAAGTGTTATTTTCATAAGGCATTTCATCTATTGTCGGATCTATCTATTTTTCAGTACCAACAAGATTTTGCACGTTTTGTATGTCGTCTCAATATTTTGGTTCAACTATTCTAACATTGTTTGTTAAAAAAGAAAACCTATCAGAAAGAACCTGTCAGTTAGACCTGTGTGATCTACGTGGAATATTTTGCAGGGTGGTTGAGGTGTCTGAATTTGCATTCTGATTTTGTATATCATTTTCGGTGTTATCAATTTCATCATCAATTAATTGCAATTTTGGCTGCTGATTATTGCAGCTCGATATTTATTTATCGATGTGTGACACATTATTTTTAATTATTTCCTTGATGTTTACTATCTAAAAATTTTACAGTTCTACTCATGATATATTTTCTACTATTATAGATTCGATAACCCTTACTTCTACTATCATAAATTACGAATATCCCTTCCTTTGTCATATTATATATTTTTTCTCTATGCATACTTTGTATATATGCATAAGCGTGGCAACCAAATGTTCTAATATTAAAAAGTTCTGGTTTACGAAAAGTCCATTTTTCATAGAGAGTACAATAACAAGATTAAGTTAAAAGAAAAATCGCTATAACAGCTACCTCTTCTGAAGAAAAATTCAACTTGCACTTGACGGTCATAATAAAAAACATATATATGAATTTTCATTCAAATCTATGTATAACTTCATATAAATTCCGATGATGCAATAAGAATAAACGATCAAGTGCGGGTATTATTCACGTACAGTGGGTTCCGTATAACATATACAGGGTGGTCATAAACAAACTTTGCTGGTATAGGGAGCTCTAGCGGCCAGTCTGTTCAACCTACCGAGGTGAAATTTCAGATATAGCTATTTAGAGGTATGAGCTCGAGATTCTGTGAACGGCAACAAAATGGCGCTCACGGTTACGGTTATAGTTACAGAAACTCGAAATTTTCCAATGCACCCATTTAAGAATTATATTTATTACTGATACTAAAATACATAAGTACTTACTTAATTCTTATATTTTTTGCATAAATAAATTTGAGAACTGCTCAAAAAAGACTTTTTTTAAACACCTTGACAAAAAAGGCTTCCCCTTACGACTCTCTTTAATCGATATATGCTAATTTAAATGATCTGCCGCCAGGCTTGAATTTTTTAAAAAGCTGTTTACATTTTTTAAAACAGAATGTAATACCCCAAGTGGAAAAAAAAAAAAAAAAGAGTTTAGGACTTAGATTTACCATAGGGCGACTGGACCCATGAAGAAGGAAAGATGAAATATATATCATTTTATTTTTAGACGTTAAAATGTAATCTTGAAAATTTCTGTTTGATAGAGTAAACCGAACTAACGATATTTACAAAGGTTCAGACTTTAATTCAAAATGATCATTGTCTTCTGGAAGCTGAATTGATAGAATCCCCAGATCCACATTATAAAATCATGGCCCAGATCCCCCATATAAACTTATAACAAGTATTAATGCTATTTTTCCATCTTCATATTTATAATAGTTGATGAATCATTGAATTTTTAATTTCCATCGGTTATTTATTCTTACTCGGTTATTTTTTCTTAAAAATCGGTGATTGACTTGAAATTTCACTAACAAGGAAGGTAGCATACTCAGAATTTTTTGAAAAAAAATACGAATTAAACTACTCATGTAGGTAATAAAGGATCAGTGAAAATTAGCGGCGGAATTACATTATTAGATATGTAAGAAAATAAAATAGTTTGGAATAATTGGCGTGAAAAGCTGAAAGCGACGCGAGATTTGGCGAGCAGTGCATTTCCTCGCCAAAAGCAGACGATTTTAACGAATCTGAAATTTGATTTTAATTGACTTCACTCTTAAAAATCTGCAGAATTTACTGCAACGTCACTCCACTACTTTTATAGAATATCTCTCTTCTGACCAATGAGAATGCTCCATAGCACGGTGAATTGACCGTGCCATACACTGCTAAAAATCTGCTGCATTTTGTTGCAACGCACTCCACCGCTTGTATATAATATCTTTATTCCAACTAATGAGAAAGTTCCACTTCACGGCCAAGTAACCGTTTTCTATACAAGCAAGGGAGTACGTTGCAACAAAATGCATCAGATTTTTAACAGTGTATTTGTCAATTTGGAACAATTTTAATCATTTTAAATTGGGTTTTAAATGATAAAATATATTAATTTCATTTTGTTATAAGTACATATAAACGTATATGATAAAATTACACTTAAAGTAAAATATAAATGAAAAACTAAAATTACTTAAACTAAATTTATTTAAATAAATTGAACATAGAAAGTTTTTTCTTTAAAAAGTATTTGAAGCGTAAAAGCGTATTTTTCAAAATTTCGTTTTTTCGCCAACCGGAGATAAATCGCCAAATAAACGAAATTTTTATTATTTTTTACGGACGTTATAAGGAGGTTCCGCCGAAATTTTTTTTATAAACATATATAACTATATGAGAAGACCATTCTGTAATTTTTTCAGATTTTTCTGAGTATGCCCGTATGGAGACCTTCCTTGTAAGTTGTTAAAATTCCCTATAGCACTGTTTTAACTATGCCAACTAGAAAGAAAGAAGTAAACTTCATTGCAATAATGTAAGTAACAATCTTTGATACCGGTTCTTCTTTTTTCCTTAAAAATTACTTAGTTTATTTGATGATAAATTATACGTAATATAACATTGGAGAATAGATCATATATAATACTGTTCTTTCCAGAATAAGATTTGAGTTCAACTGTTTTTTTAGAATAAATAAATAAAACAGAAAAATTGATATAGGAAAATAAATACTGACTTTGCTATACATAGTTCAAATTATAAATCGATGAGATTCGGTTAAAGAATAGGCAAAATTCGATGTGCAATTGCCATTAAAATATCTTATGTTAACTTCGAGTTTTGTTAATTCAAATTTAATGCTACATTTCTAAAAGATTCTTGAACCAAACAACATTTTGAAAGTTTGCCCTAAACATAGTATAAGAAGCTTTCATTTCAGATTTTCCTGAAAATCTTCTATCTTAATGGAAGAAATGTCAAACTTTCCACTAGTTCTTCTATGAATTATTGCAATATTATTCTTCTCTCTTACTCAATTTTACTGAGTGGCATCGCTTTTAAAATCAATGTAAAGGAAAAGTATTTAATGCATTCCTGAGTTACTAAGCTGAAATGCATGAGAGTAATCCTTCCTACAGGAAAGTAAAATATATAATGTATTTTAAAAAGGGAATTAAAAGATTTGTTACGAAATATCTATAGATCACAGAAAGATGAAAAGTGTAGTTTCTAACTTTCCACATCGTTATATACTATATAATTCATTTCTATTTATAAAAAAAGGAGACAAATCATGTAATTAGAATGTGGAAATTTTGCACTTGAAACAATAATTCCCCCCCCCCCCCCAAAAAAAAAAAAAGTTTGAAATTGCTCTTCAAGCTTAGCGAATGAAATGCGTTTGTACCAGTAGCGGCTCATCAGGGAGTGATACATCAGATTTTTCACACCACTAAAATTTAACAGAATCTTTCACATTACTTATTCGGCAAATTTTTTTGATTAAGTAAAACTGAAATAATCGTACAATTCTAGTGGTGTGAATACAAGTAAGTTTTAAGGAAGTTTTAAAAATATTCAGATTTTGGCGTAATAGTATACAGTATTTCGGATAGACTCGAGTATCTGAAATCTTTTATGTATCCCTGTAAATGCTATTTGCTTTCTATTATACAGGAAGTAACTTATAGTAAACTTCAGCAACGTATATTGATTTCATAAATATGTGAAATAGATTAATATTATTAAAAGGTGCCCCAAAACGTGTTTCCTCTATACAATTATGTTATGAAATACTTTTGTGCAGCCCTCTAAATTAATAAAAAATATTCTTTGCGCCACAGATTGTACATAATGTATATTTTAGTGTATATGTCATCGATGCATATCAATTTTATTATGTTCGAACGAGTGTAACACCATTCAAATACACTTGAAACTATTTTTTCCCATTGGCCATAATATAATGTAATACTTGTATACCCTGTATTTAAACTATGAATCCGATTTTCAGAAAATTTGAAATGAGTTGACAAAATTATGCAACAATTATATATTTTAAATTTCAAATGATTCGGTTGGGTAGTTTTTGCTCTGTTATATATGGACAGACAGACGGACTGAACGACGACTATAGGTGCTACACTGTTAAAAATCTTGTCCTAGTTTGAACCACTTTTTGATGCTCTGTAGCTGCCACTGTAAGATGGTGAAATCTTGAACCAATATTTGGAGTTCCTGTTAAAGAATAGTTCCAATAGTTGGAACGAGGTTGAAACCGAAAGCTCCAAATAATGGTACGAATTTCATCATCTGATGGTGACAGCTATTGAGCACCAAAATTTGGTTTAAACTAGACCAAAATTTTTACCAGTGTACGTATTTACATAATTACGAATGCATCTAAAAACGAGAAATTTTCTCATGGACTCCATGGAACTTCTCATAATTAAATAAAATTAAATTTTAAAATTTTTTTAAAAAGTGGGGTAAATTGAAATCGTTATAACTCGAAATATTATTTGTAGAACTTAATTTTTTCTTTCATTTAAATAAACAGAAATATAAAAGCTTTAATTTTCAGTCAGCATTTTAAAAAACATTAATTTCAATAAAATTTTAAAAAATTTAAAATAAAAATTTGAAAATAAAAATGTATTTTTTTAAAATCATATTTTGAAAAGTATTTTTTTTTAATTTTCTGAATTATAATTAAAGTAAAATAATTGAAAAAGCTGTGTTCCAAGTTCGAACAAGTTACCATTAACAGTTCTCCAGTAATAACAATTTAAATCCGAGAAATATTAAAAAATACATAATGAAGAAAAACGCATTTTGACAGGAAGTCATTTCCATGACAACCATCCCTTGAAAACTAGCTTTTGAGAATAAACCAAAACGAAAAAATTAGCATTTCCTGTTTCAGTAAAGAAGGAAATACGATTTAAACAACATTTTAAGCAAAAAAAAAAAAAAAAAAAAAAAAAAAAAATTGGAAAAGTTTTAATGCATTTTTTTTTCTTCTTTTAGAAAATTTGAAGATTTTTTTTTTTTTTTTTTTTTTTTTTTTTTTTTTTTTTTTTTTTAAATCCTAGAACTTCTTAAACAAGACGATGAATGAGGATTTCCGTTAAATAACAGCGTCAGATTGTGGTAACTTTTGGAGCTATTTTTTCCCAGAATTCTTCGCATCCCCCAATCGCATTTAATCATTTTACAAATGTTGATTTCACTCTCGCAATCAGATCTCGCTACGAAACAACACTACCACCTCCTGAACACTGAATATTAGGCCTACACGCTGATACAAAAAAGCGGCTGTGACAAGCGGATTTTTTTTCGTTTGTATATTCTCTTGAATTTTACTACCAATAATTTATAATAATACCAAAGATTTTTCTGCTTTCTTCTGATTAGGGAACTGCAAGAAATGTAAGTCACCGATTTTGACGAAAGTGGTATCGTTGGAAAGATCTCATCGTGAGCAATAAAAAACTCAATAGAACTCTCGGAACTCTTCGGAAATGATTCATTTTAGAGATATTCGACAATTTATGTCACGTAGCTAGTGCATACTTAAAGGGGGACCGCAAAAAAATTTAGTCTAGATTTTAACGATAGCAGTATCGTTGAAAAGATATCATCGTGAGGATTAAAAAACTCAATGGAATCACTCGTCGGAAATGAGGCGGTTTCGAGATATCCGATAATTTGTGTCGCATTGCTAATACACACTGCTGGGAAACAGCATTATGTGACATAAATTGTCGGATATCTTGAAAACGGCTCATTCAGATTTTAAATTCTCACAACCATATCTTTGCAGCAACACCATTTTCATCAAAATCGAGAAAACAACTTTTTGCGGTCCCCCATTAAGTGTGCACTAGAACAGTATGCACTAGCTATGTGACATAAATGATCGGATATGTCGAAAACGGCTCATTTCCGACGGGTAATTCTATTGAGTTTTTTTCCCTCATGATGATATCTTTTTAACGATACCACTTTCGTTAAAATCGAGACGAAAATTTTTTGAGGTCCCTCATTAAGTATGCACTAGTTACGTGAAGTATATTGTCGAATATCTCGAAAACGGCTCATTTCCGACGGGTAGTTTTATTGAGTTTTTTACTGCTCTCGATGAGATCTATCCAACGATACCACTTTCGTCAAAATCGGTGACTTACATTTCTTGCAGTTCCCTAGTGAGATTAAGTAAGCCAAAGAAATTTTTGGGGAAAAATTGGTATATAATTTTAATGGTACGTACAAACGCTTAAAAGATCCACCTACACAGTTACCCTTTTCTCTCAGTGCTCGGGTCTTTTCTTTTTCAGTAAGTGAAGCGTTTGACTTTCATTGACGATCACAGTTTGGAAGAATATTTCTATAGTAACACGAAGTAGATATTCCAGTTGGGAAAACGGTAGTTGGAGGAACTGTTAGTTACAAAGTTGGCGCATGCGTATTTGAGCTCTGGTTTGTTGTTTGCTTGAAAATCGAGATCGAATCTAAACAGTGCTGCAGTTTATAATCGGATGAATTTCCCTTGTTGGCAAGCAGCTCTGTAGCAGGACCAGTAGCATACGAGATTTGCGATTTTCCTATGTGAGTTCGAATCCCGCTCGCGTTAATTTTTCGGAACGAAAATTTATTTCTTTGTTAAAAGTAGTAGATTAGGCATTGAAATAACTATAAATAATTTTAAATAACAACAAAAATATTTTGGTCTATAGACATAAATATTTGTACTTTTTATTTATTTTATTTGTTTATTATTATTATTATTATCATTATTATTATTATTATTATTATTATTATTATTATTATTATTATTTCTACTTTTCATTACATATTTAAACATGTAAAATTTCGTAGTTAAGAAATTACTTATACACGGCAAATATTTATATATTTTACATTATTTTTATATATTTTATAAATTTCAATTATCATATAAATTCTTTCAAGTGCAGTTCAAAAAGGATTAATAAAAGTTTTCGTTCCAAAAATTAAGACCGATTGACATTGCATCAATCTTTCACTCTGTTTTGATTTTCGAGCAGACGACAAACCAGAGCTCAAATATGCATGTGCCAACTTTGTATGCAGTGACCGCTTCCCTTCCAGTTGCTTCGAGGATTGTTTCAGCTGAGATTGTTTAAGAATCTACTTCAGTCAAACGAGAAGGCCCGTTTACTAATGCTAATGCTATGGAAGAAATTTATAAAGATATCTCGGTTGCATTTCAATATTTTTAAATGATTGTTTTTTGCATTGGATAACTGAGATTGGTCTGAATGCAGGCCATTTTTTACTTTTTCGATTTTGGTTGAAGATATTATTTATGAAGTTGCATTGGCTTTCCAAACAGGTTCGAAAATGAAAGCGTCTCATAAAAAAATATCTGCGAACAAAATCGAAAAAATAAAAAACGGCCTGTATACACATCGATATCAGCTATCCAATGCAAAAAAATTAACTTAAAAATATTAAAATGCAACCGAGATATCTTTATAAATTTCATCCATAGGATTAATATTAGCGAACGAGTCTTTTCATTTGAAAAAAGTAGCCTCTTTAAGAGAAATGATTTCCTTGTCAACTAGCGAGGGTGACTATGAAGGTCAAGCGTCTCTAAAGAAAAAATGAAGTACCGTATTTACGGGGAGTGAGAATATGCTGAAAACTGTCAACTCAATTATAATCACTTTTATTTCTCTAGATTTTTAATAAAACGCGTAAAATCTGAAATTTTTGACTAGATATCACTTGTAATTCAGTGATTCATTCATATGTCTCATTTACGTAGTATTTTCACTCATCGCATTTACCGTAATTTCGGGTGTATAAGCCGCAGATCAAACAATTCTTTTTCGACCCAGAATTTTTTAAGAAACAAATATAACTAGTTAGATCGCCGTAAATATTTGTCTTCAACCACTAAATAAGATTTCTGGGTCTAAAAAGAATTGTTTGATCCGCGGCTTATATACACCCGAAATTACGGTACTAATTATTTTCCATTGATGTAATTAATATGTCATGCGAAAACAGCAATAATAACATTTTGCTATACTTCGCAATTTAAACTTAAAAAGTTATTTAAAAATTATTTATAATTGGTTTCTTAATGTTAACTTTGTTTTAATAACTTGGTTAGTCCACTTAAAGATAAATACATTCTTGAGAAAACTTTTAAAATATTAATTACTATCGGGATTTAGCACAACTAAATAAATTAATACAAAGCATTAATCCCCAAAAGACATTGCATGAGAATCTTGTTTGTTAGTTCTTTTTCACACACAATCAGATAATCGTGTTATCTCGTCATAATTGAAAACTGCTTCAAGAATTCTTAGTTCTTGTAAAAAAAGCAAATCGTAGCATTTAATAATACATACGGATACCATTGTTATTCAGATGGAACAATAGTATATTTTGATGTGCCGAATTGATGTAAATTGGATTAAGCTTTCGAAGCGCTTCAGTTTATAATTAAATTTGCTAAATAAGATCTGTGCAAATATGATTGCTTTCAACGTTTATATTTTATGTTTTTCGATGTTTCAGAAACGACACTAATCTAGATATTTATGAAAGTATGGAAGTATGAATATTTATTAGTTTTAATAATCATACAAAGTTGATTGGTTGGTTGCAAGTGCTATGGTCATCTTTTGAAAAACGGGAACTCAACGGACCTTGAAATCCGTTTGAAGACGAGTCCCACCCACTACAAATATCCGTCCCTGTTTAAGGATTCGAATGCAACACCATTTGCCCTGTAGCCCCCACTTTAACCACTACACAAGTAAATGGACTAATCATGTTAAGTTATGATATGTATGTATCATAGCGTTTACATTACATTTCTATTCAGTTTTTAAAATAGTATAGTATGGAAATGTGCCTGTGTAGTACAATTTGTTGGCCGTCATTATCAGATTGTGGAAATCGTTTGGAAGTGGTGCGATTGAAAATGGTAGAGTTGATAAATGGCAAATGTAGAGATCCTGCTAATTGAAAACATACCTGTGCAAGATTCTGATCAAAGAACAGCTGGACCATTGTTTGGCTTTAGTTGCCAAATGGTTCATTAGCTAATGGTACGGCAAGGATAACATTCGTCTAATGGTATGGCAAGGATAACATTCGTTACTGAGGTTGACCATAAAAAACAGTTAGCCAACTATTAGCCCTCGTTTCTCCAACTCTTTTGTTTTACTTTCGTGATCAAAAAGAAATACACCTTTTTTTTTCATATACGTTTATACGAGCCAACAATGAAAAGATGATATGAAGTGGCCTTTGCTTCACAAAAGAATTATCTCTTAAATATGTTTAGACATTGATTCTGCCACTGTAGTGCACATACCTAAATAGTTAAACAAGTGAATGCATACTTTTAATGAGGTTAGGTTTTGCACTCTCGTAAGCCATACAACAATTTAAAGTGAAGAGTTATAAGATAGACACAGTTTCTTCGGGGGAAATTATAAGTGCTCAATTTGTAAACCTCTATTTTTCACTAGACTGTAAATTGATAAAAACGATATCAGAAGGTATAAAAAAAACGGAAAAACATTTTTCTGTCATTGACAAATCTGTCAAATTAAAAATCGACAGGATTCTTTGAAATAATTAAAAAAAAAAACTAAAAAGAAATATTTTAAAATTTAAGATCGATTTCTTACTACAGTTCAGTAATGTTGTACACAGTAAACGAAAAAAAAAAAAAAAAATGACCGGAAAAAAAGAGATCGGAAAGAAGTGACAGAAAAGACAAGAGCGTAAAAAACGTGACATGGAAAAAAATGACCGGAAAAATGGGACAAAGAAAAGAAATGACCGGAAAAAGTGACAAAGAATTGATGAGTGCTAAAAATTAAAGTGATGACAAAAAGTGTATTTTTATGTTGTGATCAGTGACATTAGTATCTTCACATATTAATAGAATAAATAATGGGAATGTAAAAATACCAAAACGTTATTATTGATGTTGTGATTTATTGATATTTATTGCATTAAAATATATATTTAAAATTATTTAATATTATATTGTGAAAATTTGAATCACTTCAATTTCTTGTTATCTTAATGAAATCTGTAAATTATATAATTAAGAATATTATGCAATTTTTTTATATTTACCAATGAAAATAAATTAGTGAAAGTAACAAAAAATCGTCATTTTTAATTTAAGAATAACCTTCAATATAATAATTGATCATGAAATAATGTGATCTAACTCTCTATCCCCCCCCCCCCCCCAAAGAAAAGTGCCATGATCCCCCTCTAAACTGAGGACTAGATCTTCCCTTATGCTCATTGGCATATTTATTGTCTGAAACGAGATCTTGTGAGGATTAACAATGTCAATTCTTAATCCCCGTTGCTCTTTTTATTGGTTAAAAAGGCAAAAGTTATGTCACAAAACTCCCTAAGATTTGTAACACTATCTGCCTACAATCAAAGCGCAAAGTAAATAATCGACCTCCCAGACTTCAAACCCACAGAAGCACATTCCAGATTCCGATCTCCTCTTCCTCAAACTTTCCTCTAACTAGCTTCTTCAAACCAGGGTGTATTTCAATCCAAACTGTTTATTTTCTGATTTATTTTTAAATTCGTTTTTACTGTAAAACGCATCAAATTGGCAAATTATCTTATTTAGAAAGTACACAATGCTCCGTGCTTGTCAATTTTTCGATAAATGCAGGAAACAATACAAAAAATGCTGTCAAAGTTGGTGTTTTAAACCGAATTCTCCGAAGCGGGAGATCTGGGTACGAAAAAAAAAAATATCATACTGAGTAAGTAGCTGTTTATAATCAAATTCTAATGAATTGAGCAAAAAATGAAATCGTATGGCATCTTATATATCTCTTTAAAAATCAGCTCAGCAAATTTTATTTTTCTACTTTGAAAACTGAGTTTGAAAATGTATCAGAAAATTTCGAGCTGTTGAAGGTGGAAAAATATTTTTTCGATTACACTCTTAATTACAACCCCATCTATTCTGTAGAATTCATCACTTTTTGAAAAGAATATAAATACAGTTTAAATTAACTACATAATTATCGCATATTTTTATGCATATCTTTCAATTGTTCTCTATCCCTTAAATTACATCATGACAACTTAAAAAATTGCGTAAATGAAAAAATAAATAAAAGAAAAATTGAATATTAATATTTTCCCGATTATTGATTGTAACTGCTGAAATCGGAAAATTTGAAATGGTTACGCGTTTACCAAATTTTTTACTTAAACAATTTGAATGTGTTTGAAAGTATTTCATAATCTATGTTCATCGTATGATTTTACATTATGGTTATTATTGAATACGTTTTAACTCAAATTATAGAAAATATATCTTGTTTCAACGTTAGATGAATTTTTTCTTTGTGACAGCTAGAAAGCTAATTTTTTTTTTTTTTTTTTTTTTTTTTTTTTTAATTGGGTCATTCGAATTTTTTTACACTGTCCATAAGAGATCGAATTAAAAAGCGTCGACTATGTATTATTGGTAAACGAAAAAAAGTGACTGAAAAAAAGTCACATAAAAAATAACAGCTGGAAAACGTGACACGGAAAATAGCGAATCGGAAAAAGTGACAAGGAATTGAAAAATATTGAACTCGTTAATAAATAATGGAATTGTCAAAAAACAAAATGTTAACATTGCTGTTGTGATTTCTTCATGGTATTCTTTCATTAAAATATATATTTCATTTTAATTATTAAAACATAACTCTTATGTGATATTAATATTAAACTTAGTTTCATTAAGAAAAAAATATTAAAAAAAATGATAATTCATTTTATTTACTGATAATAAATCACTAAAAATAAATGTATAAATAAGTAAAATTAAATATTTAAAATTAGTTTCATTCACAAGAATTGATTTAAGAAATGATAATATTTCATTAAATCATAGAAAATGAATAAAAATAAATGTAGAAATAAATAAAATTAAATATAAATTAAATAAATATAAACAAATAATAATTAATAATAATATAATAATTATCAATAATAATAATAATTATTATTATGTATAATAATTTATACGTTACACATTATTTACATACTATATTTATTCTAACCATATTTATATATTTTAGTAATAATAAAAAAAGACTTAGTATTACATTACATATTAAATGAGAGGAGTTACAATTTAATCCTTGAAAACGATTTTCTCTTTTTCTTATGTTTATGCACAACTTTTCTCTAAAACTAATAAAGAAATTTGCATGAATCGCAGGGCCGGAAGCTTGAGCCCCGGGTCCAACTCGCCCGGGACTCTCAGCAGTGGCTTAAGTTGCATCAAAGTTGCACTTGTCTGCATAGATCGTCCCCACTTTGTCGGCTAAAATTCCATCATGTACGCTAATGGCGCCTGGTGCATGTAAAATCCGTCGTGGGTGCAAAGTCCTCCAAGTTACCTGTGAATTATACCTCTGGAGGTGCCTTGCCAGGTGAATGTCTCGTCATCTGATCAAGGCTCTAAATTACGAGACCATCTTGCGAAGCCATTTGCAGTTCAAACATCAGGATGCACCATTAATTAACAAGCGAAACAAAGTATGCTCAACGACAAGCAAATACTGCAGAAATGATGGCATGCGAAGCAAAGTTTATTGCCACTACGCAATTAGGCGGTCGTCCGCCCCGATACCAAGTATCTAACCCGTTAAGCTGAGAAAACTCGGCAGGTAGAGGCCTGGTCATCGGTTAGAAAGAAAGAAAGTTGCATCAAAGTTTCGTTTTAAAATTTAAAAAAATAAATAAAATTGTAAAAATACTCTGAAATGGTAAGAAAAAAGTTACATATATATTGTCAATATCGAATTCTTTTTCCTTTTTCAAATTTTAAAGCTTCGTAAATCCGATATAACTGTTACTGTGGTATCCTCACTTGGTTCGAGACAAAAGATGAAAAAAAAATCTTTATTCTTTTTCTCTCTTCTACTTCGCAAACACATTAGCTTAGTGTAAGGTTTCCTAGAAATTACTAATGACTACAGGACCGACCCCTGACTCCCGTTGTCTGGCATCTACACTTTTGAAGGACACTGACCAGCATCTTTCAACAAGATTTTTTGGAAGTGATCACAGTCATGGGCATAATCTGGCGGGGGTTTTTCCGGGAGCAGGGGCAATTCTTACCTTTTGCCCCTCCAGTTTTATGTATTATTCTGTGATTGAGGGCTAATTTTACATTTCGATTTTCTCTTCTTTTTTATTTATCCATTTATGTGCTATATTTTGAGTGCAAACTGGAATAAATACTGGATGATTCCAAATACCCAGCAGTAACATTTTTACTTTCATATCAGTAATTTCCGACACGCATCTTAGTAAAATTTTTAATGCTACAGTCTATATTCAATAAAAAAAAAATATAATAAATAAATCTATTTTATCTAATCTTCAATAAATTTCCTCTGCTCATTTCCCCCCTCCAGAATTGCTGAACCTATGAGACCTTTTTCATTGGAAAGTTGTTTGTATGCATGAGTGGGATGGACCTTTTGACTACTTCTCGAGACTCGTTATTTTCATTTTCTAACCTCATGATTATATGAATACACTTGGCTATATAGTCCTCTATTTCAAGATATCAATCACATACAATAATTTACAGTGACCATAGAATTACATTGAGTGTCACTGGGGACAGTCATTAGAAACAGAAATATACAGAACGCGTTCTGTTTATAAAACTAATTCCATTTAATAAGTTTTTTATGTGTTGAGCAGAAAAATTGGTTTGGTTTGGTTTGATTTATGACGGCCGATTATCTACGCTTGGGATATAGGCCCTAATGGGTGGGATGCCCTCCGTGGGGGTCTTTCTAAGGGAACCTAACCCGTATTTACGCAAGGTTCGAAGAAAACCACGGAAAACTCCGAACGGTTAGGCCGATGGTCGCGATTGGGTTCGAACCCAGTACCTACCATCTACCAGTTCCGAGGTCAGAACCTCGCGGCCACTGGTGGGGCCCAGAAAAATCGGAATTAAGTAGATATTGAGTAGTTATTTAAGAGTTTTCCTAAATCAAAAGTGGCAACTTTGTGACATAAGTTTTAATTTATTTCCATTCGGAAATGCCTGACACTAGCAGCTGTTGTTATTTATTTTATTTTATTTTATTTTATTTATTTATTTACTTATTTATTTATATTTTTTTTGCAAACGCAATAGATTTTTCTGAAGAAGTGGGCGTTTTGAGCCGCATTTCTCGATGAAAGCAGAGAAACCAGTCCTCCAAAGGAAAAAAAATCGGGTAATCACGTGATCGAAATCGCTTAGAACTCGATAGGTAATTTAATTATCATAAAGTCGGAAACAAAGTTCTATTCGAAATCGCTTCCATAGCCAGACAATTTTATATCCAATTTTATATCTTTCTGTTAACAACTGAATTTGAAAATGTTATATTCAGTTTTTCAATGTTCGTTTGGATTTGTGTCATTTTAAAATGCATAAACGTAAAGCATATCTATACTAATAAATAAAGTTTCGCTCTGTGTGTGGGATGGCTAGAAAAATTTATTGCATGCACAAGTCTAAAAATTTAAACGAGGATAGCCCTAGGCCTCTCATGATGAACCCGAGACTCAGAACTAATTTTTGATAAATAGTTGAGTTAATAAATAAAAATCAGAAAGAACTCTCATTAAAAACCAACCTTTTTCCTTCACAGCGCTTGCGAATGCACAGAAACCGATTTCATAGTTCGTACGCTTGAAAAAATTGCAAAAGTGTTTGCAATAAAAATTTCGAATTTCGTGAAAAAAATTGAAAAGTGTGAATTTCATTAAAAGACACGGAAATACTCATATTTCGCCAAAGAATAGGAAAATGACGAAAATTTCGTTAAAGAATCAGGGAAAAAACTCGAGTTTCATCAAAAAATCTTGAGAAAACGAGATATTTGTCAAAGAATTGCGAAAAAAATTGACAATATTTTTTCAAAGGCCTGCGAAAAAAAAGTGGCAATTAGTGAAAGGAATGCAGAAAGAAAGGCGAATTTCATCAAAGAATCACAGAAATACCGCAAATTTTGTCAAAGTATTTCAGAAAAACTACAAATTTTGTGAAAATATCACGAAAAAGCACAAATTTCTGTCAAAGGATGGCGGTGAAAAAGTGAATTTCGCAAAAGAATCGTGGAACAAACGCTAATTTCGTCAAAGGATCGCGGGAAAAACGTGAATTTTGTCAAAGAATTACACAAATAACGCAAATTTTGTCGATTATTGTAAAACAACGTGAAATCTTTTTTGTCAAAAGATTGCGAATATATTGCGAATTTTGACAAAAAAAGTTAAGAAAAAACGCAAATTTTATCAACTGATTGCGGAAAAACGTGAATTTTGTGAAAGAATTGCGAAAAAATGCAAATTTCATCACAGGATCACGTAAAAAACGAAAATTTCGTCACAAGATCGCGTAAAAAACAGCAAAATTTCTTGTATAACGCAAAAAAACACGAATTTTGTGAAAGGACCATATGAAAAACGCAAATTTGGTCAAAGGGTTGGGGAAAAAACTCAAAATTTTTCAATTTGTCACGGAAAAAATGCAAATTTTGTCAAAGGATAGCGGAAAAATGCAAATTTCCGACAAAAGATCTCGCAAAAGCGCAAATTTCTGTAAAAGGATCGCGGTAAAAACGTGAATAAAGCGTCTTAATGTTTTTGTATCAAAGAAAAGTATAAGAGTTAAATGTTTTCTAAAAGTTAAATACGAGCATTAATATTATAAAATTTTTCAGCTGTGATTGTCTATTTTTTACTTAAGTTTTGTTTTAAAGCGTGTTATTTGATTTAAATAGAATTTAAATATTATATATCCAGCTTTGGAACGTAATATTTTCTGAATTCAACTCTTACATAATGTATACTTTGAAAAGAGCTTAGAACTATAGCAGATGTCTTTGCGATCGATATCTTATCATTCTGCAGTGTTGCACATTGATCATACACAATTTTTTAGCATTATTTTGTGGCCGATTTCCCCACAAGGCATTGTAACGCAACTATCAACATCTGCTAGTTGTAATTATTTGGATTGAGATTGTTGGTGAAGCTAGTTTATCGTTAAATAAAGCACTTTTATTTTATTTTCTACTAATCCACTTGTGTTTTTAGCCACTTTCTTTCAACGTTATATCACGAATATAAATTGAAAGTTATTAGATAAATTACCATGGCTGAAATGCAGTAGAACCTTGATTAATCGAGGTTCCTATATAGCTTACTTGATAATGAAGCTTGATTTTGTTTCCAGTGGCCATGTGTCCATATTCATTCTAGGCACAATTTTATCGGAAAAATTACATCCAAAAACCACATGATTGGCGACAGTGTGGAGGATTTCCTTATTAAATTTGTTGAGCTGTTAAACATAAACTTATATATTTATTTTTATCATTTAAAAAACGTTCGATAGTTTATTAGCCTGAGAGATATTAAGTTTACGTGCAGGGCGAGTTTTTATATGCAATTTCTATTTACCGAGATTTCCGATATCCGAGGTACTAGTGGTCCCAGTTAGCTCGGTTAATCGAAGTTGCACTGCATATCGATCTCATACATAATGGAAAAAATATGGGAATAGGATAAATGTCTGTAGGAATAATCTCAACTTTAATTTCATATTTTCACATTTCCATTTGAGGCTATCTCCATATTAAAATTAGTAAAAACTTTATTAGTACCCTCATAAATTGACGTAATATTCTATAATAAACTTTTATTATCCAAAATATCAGATTTCCATGAAGTTTCTATGATTAATTTCGGATATATTCGATGTTTAAAATTTAGCTCATTATGGGAGGGAAATATCTAGAATATGAAATCCGATATTGTAATGTTTAAATTAATCAAAAATTTCATTGATCTTGTACAAGGTAAAAGATATTTTATAAAATTTGCTTATAATGGATGTATATTTTCCTGTTAGTAAAATCCATAAAACATTTTCGAATTCAGTTATTTTAAGATTAATTTTTGCAATTAAAAGTTATTATCTTTATAGTGAATTTCTGTGGCCGAGAGGGTCTGACCTCTCAACTGGTAGACGGCAGGTGCTGGGTTCGAACCCAATCGCGGCCGTCGGCCTAACCGTTCGGAGTTTTCGTGGTTTTCTTCGAACCTTGCGTAAATACGGGTTAGGTTTCCTTAGAAAGACCCCCACGAAGGGCATCCTTCCCCCTGGGCCTATATCCCTAGCGCAGATAATCGGCCGACACAAAATACAATACATTATAGTGAATTTCTAAAAATAATAAATTACTTGAAATTAATATCCAGAATATAAAATCCGATGTTGTAATGTTTAAATTAATTAAAATTTCATCGATCTTGTACAAGGTAAAAGGTATTTTATAAAATTTGCTTATAATGAATGTACAATTTTCTGTTAGTAAAAACCATAAAACAGTTTCGAATTCAGTTATTTTAAGATTAATTTTTGCAATTAAAAATTGTTATCTTTATAGCGAATTTCTAAAAATAATAAATTACATGAAATTAATATCCAGACGATAACATCTTTCGCGCAATTAATTTTGAAAATATTTATTTTAGCAAACGAGTATTATATTGAAAATAAATTATTCTCTGGAGATTTCACACTAATAATTAAATTAGTTTCTACGAAAGATGATATCGTCAGGATCATAATGAGAGTTTTCAGGATTGATCGATGCATTAATTATTTTTCCCCAAAAGACTATTAAGGATCCAAGACAATTTGAGGGAAATCAGTCAATGGATGTGAATGATAATCTGTTAATAAGATTATTTCTAATTCTTAGACCATTAAAGCTGTTGTCTCAAAGAATTTGATAACATAAATATTTTATGCAGGTCTATTGCAAATGGGAAATGTGGTGTTTTATCACACACACACACACATATATATATATATATATTCTCCGTAGTGTAACATTTTCCTTTAAATGGATTTTTATGCATGAATTGGGAGTCATGAATTCTATTTATCTAAACCTTATGCTTTTATATGAAAAGAAAATTCATTTGTACTTTGTTTTTCGAATTTAAGTTCCATAAAAATTCTTCATATCTGCACTACTGTAAATAATTAAACTAAAAAAAAAAAAAAAAAAAAAAAAAAAAAAAAAAAAAAAAACTGTAAAATTACTAAATTTTTTCTTGGAAATTGGAATTTCTAGAACTTTTTATCTAACGACAACAACAAAAATGTTGTTGTAAGTATACTTGTTTGCACCGTATATAAAAAAAAAAAATCTGTAAAATTAGTAAGTATGTTTTAGGAAACTGGGATGCCTAACCAGGAACTCCCATATAGTGTAACAATGGAAAAAAAATCTAAATAAGTAGCAATCGAAAGAGTATACTGAAACACATTTGTTCATGTATACATTTGACCGCTTCTCTGTGTTACCGACATATATACAGGATTAGCACAAATGAATGACCAGATTTTGAAAATTTTGTATTTTCAAAACTATTACACATGTTATAATAAGTGATATATGAAAATAAAGAGGATCATTAACAAGTTTTTTTTTGGAGTTACAAATGTTAGGTGTGCAAACCTTTTGTGACACGATTAACACCAAATCTTTAATCAAATTCGTTTCACACATATGGCAATTTTATGCAGTCAAAAATTATTAATGTCTCACTGATGCATTAAAACACTCAATAATGCTTATTGGTTCATAAGTGCTGCATTATTCTTCTGGAGGAAGTTTACTTCTTTCCATTTCATAAGCTTGATTTTGGCCCATTATTTTAGAACACACAATTTTAAAGGACTAATACGAGTATCTTTTAAATGTAACACTCGCTTCATACAGAGTCTAAAATGATAATCAGATGTCTTACTGGGTTCAATAAACAAAATCTGGGTTTGAAGCTGAAAAATTTCACATAGCATCGATAATTTACCCAAAGAACCTCCAATTGCGAAAAAGGGAAGTTATTGCTTTAAATCAAGGTTACTATATTACTTTGGATAATTAGATTTAAAAGGCAAATAAAATAAAAATTTTAATGGGTAAACATATGAATATTTAATATTTTTAAATGGCAATATTTATACAGTATAATTATATGATTTGGTGGAAATAATTTTTGAAATTCAGATTAACAAAATTTATAAATGTATTAGTAAAAGTTTATTTAAACTGATATTTATTGCTATGTTATTATAATAAAAAATATAAATCTACATACATAATTAAAAGAAATTAAGGCACATTATCGCCTCAAAGGGAATTTAACGTTTTAGCTAAATAAACTACCATATTTAATATTTAAAATTATATTTCTTCAGCTTTATAAAACTTGAGTTTAAATGAAATATTGTTTTTTTCAGATCGCTTATAAATCTCTTCATAATTCACGCCAGCAAGTTTCATATATATATTTTATTAAATGAATCTGAAAATGTGTCTTAAAATTTCGAGTTGATGAGCATGGACATTTTTTTTAATACCGTCTTTGATAAAACCATGTTTTACAAAAAAAAAAAAAAAAAAAAAAAAAAAAAAAAAAAACTTTTCAAAAGTGACCAGATAAAACTTTTAAACTAAGTGTATTTCTAAACATGATTTAATTTTCGTTGGTGAAAAAAATACTTAACTTCGAAATCTAACTGCGCCTGTAGACCGAGCCGGTTAGGATTTTTTTCAGTTATCGCGTTTCTCTCTTTTTCCCTTTTAAATTGATCAGTCTTTCGACAAGCTATATTTTTCCATTTCATTCTGAAGAGAACTTGCCAATTTCTCTCGCTAGTTTAAAGCTGTGGCTATGCAAAGCAACCGTATATTTAAAATATCCTCCCTGGAAATAAACACTTTGAATTTTTTTTTTTTTTTTTTTACTATCTTCTATCTTTATAAAAAAAGTATTAAATTCGTGAAAGTTTTCAAAATCTGGTTTTCAGTGGATTTACACGTTTTGGGGTCAGAGAACCCCGAAAAATTTTTTTTTACAAAATGTCTGACTGTGAGTCTGTGAATCTGTCTATCTGTCTGTGACAAAAATTTTGTGGGCACTGTATCTCAAAACTAATGCACGGAATTTCACTTTAGATTCTGTTAGGCCTTGATATAAACTAGATCTAATTAGTTTTTGGGTGTATATTGCTCAACGGTTGGCGCTACCATGCTGCATTATTCACAATTTCCACAATATAGATATCTCAAGAACTAGTGCATGGATTTTCATAAAACTTAAGATTTCGTTAGTATTTAATGTAATGTAGGGCTGATTACGTTTTGGTGGAAATCGCTCAACAGGTGGCGCTGCCATAGTGATTATTCCTGATTATCGGAATAGTTCTATTTCAAGAACTAATGCGCAGAATTTCACAAAACTTTAGATTCTGTTAGACCTTGATATGATCTAGATCTGATTAATGTTTTGTGTATATCGTTTAACAGGTGGCGCTGCGATGCTGCACTATTTACAATTTTCACAATAGCCATATCTCTAGAATTAGGGCATGGATTCTCATAAAACTTTATATTTAGTTAGTAATTGACATAACATGGTGCTGGTTACGTTTTGCTGCAAATCACTCAACAGGTTGCGCTGCCATGGTGCATTATTCGTCATTATCGCAATAGTTCTATCTCAAGAACTAATGAATGAAATTTTCTAAAACTTCAAATTCAGTTAGTCCCTGATATAGTATAGTGTTTTTTAGTTTTTGGTATAAATCATCCTACAGATGGCGCTGCTCTGCTGCATTTTTCACGATTTCGCAATAAATGTATTTCAAGAACTAATGAATGGATCTTCATCAAATTCCAGATTCGTTTATTATCTAATAAAAAAAAATTATCCTGATTTGTTTTTGGTGTACATCACCCAACTTGTGGCGCTGTTATGCAGTTAAAAAAAAAAAAAAAAAAGATTTTTCAATAGCTCCATCTCAAAAACTAATGCACAGATATTCATCAAATTTCAGACTCAGTTACAAATTGATATAAGTTGTTACTGTCTAGATTTAGGTTTAAACTACCTAATGGTTGGCGCTGCTATGCTGTATTTTTCAGGAAGTATTAAGATGCATATAAGATTAAAGAAAGTTTCGGGATTGCCACATCCGACTAGTTTCTCTCTGTATTCTTCTCAAAGGATGTCCCTTTTTTTTCTTAGAGCTCAAAATATCTCAAAAATACTCGTATATACTTAATTTTATTTAAAGTGTTAAAATCTTAAACTCAACTTGTTAGCTTTAACGCATAAACGAGATTTAACCTGTCAAAATTCGACGATAAAAATAAGTTTTAAAATGCCCACATTCATTTATTCTTCAATTTCATTTCCTCTGCAACGCATCCGTTGTTTTAAGCTAATTATTTTTATATAAAAATGAAAAAAATATTTTTCTATAGTGTTTGGACAATTTGCAGATGAAACGGAATTTTAATGCTACCGATTGATATAATTTCTTTGATAGGTTTCCTCGTTCCCCTTCCATAATCAGGATGGCTGAGCCATTTCCACAAACGGGATACTTTTCTTGTTATAAAGTAACATACCCAATGGTTCCTTAAAAAATAATGAAATATAATTCCTATCACAATCCGATTCAAAAGATATTTCAAGGAATTTGACATGATATTTATTTTATGTTCTACATAAACTGAATGTCTGTCTTTTTGGGTAACAGATTTGAGTTTAGTGACAAAATGCAGCCTTCTATGGATAATCTAATCTTATGAATAATCGATTTCCCCCTTTTTTCTTTAAGTTGGTTGAAAGATATTTGAAAATTTATTCATGCTTGAAAATATTTTAAAATGTCGCTAAATTGAGACAAATTTTTGAAATAAATTCTATTTATTTCAATTTTATTTATTTATTAATAAAGTTTATTTTATCCCTGCTTTATCATGCAACAATTGAAATTTAAAAGTGAAAGCGATAGCACTGTTCATTGTCACCATCGTTATACACTTCTAAAAATTGTAATTGCCTTTTGGCTGCCCAGAAAGTAGACTATAATTTTTTGAAAACCGAGAATTCCATTGTAGTAGTTATCAATATTAAAATTAAAGTCCACAATGAAAGAAATAGTAATTTGTCGGTAATAAGGAATTATTAAATAAATTTAGAATAAACCTAAAAAAAAAATAAAAAAAATCTTGTAGAATATAAAACTTACGTCAAGTCTTTTTTTCACTCTAAAACCATTCTTTATTAATCTTAATTTTCCTGAATTTTTTTTACTTTTCCGAATCCTTTACTAAAAAATGAATACATCTTATTAAAATTATTTTTTAAGAGAGAGAGAGCATGCAATCAAGATAAAATAATCAATAAAGTCAACAATTATAATCTTTATAATCAGGAAATGAAAAATCTGTGAAAATTGCGTTATTTTGACACCATGAGATCATTTTTTTTCTTTACATAAATCAAGGTAAAAATTCATTTTAAACTAAGAATGTAACCACTTTCACCGGAAAAAAACCTTCTACGCGTACTTTATATGCATATTTTTATGTTTAACCAGTAAAGTATTAAAGTAAAAACATGTTTTCTGTTTCTGAGTAATGAAAAAAATGGCATCAATAATATCGATTCCGATACGAAAGTTCATTTTGTATATGATTCAACTTTAAACAGGAGTAACATATGTTTAATCATCGTTAAGTAAAGAATGTAATATACACAATATTGTATATCGTCCTATAGTAAAAAACTACGTTTTAGATAATTAAAATAACACTCTTTATAAAACTGTAATAATTGTGAAAAAAAGAAATACTTTTAAGTTATTTGTAGTTTCGTTATTAAAAATTTAATTTCTTAATTTGAAAATATCCAGTATAAATATTGAAACTGGCATTAAATATTTCTATCAATAAATATATTGCTTTTAGATTGCATATTAAAAAAGATTTGCAAAACGGGATTGTTTATTTTCCTTTTTACTCGTATATAGTTGTTTTTTTAATAGTGAAAAATGCTCAGCTTCGGAAACGGGAAATTTATTATTAAGAAAGAATAATATTTATTTTGTAAAACAAAATATTTTGAAACAATCGATTTCGTTTTGTAAAATTTTTTTAATAGTTCCTTTTTTAAATAATCTTTGGAACTATGTTTGAAAAACATTTTTTACTGTATGTGTTTTAAAGGTGTATTCAAATCCAAACTGCTTATTTTCTGACTCATTTTTAAATTTATTTTTGCTCTGAAATGTATTCAGTGGGCAGGTACTCTTATTCAGAAACTAAATAATGCACCGTTCTTGTCGATGTTTTTCATAAAAGAAGAATATATTGCAATAAATGCTGACAAAGTTGCTATTTTGAATCGAATTTTCCGATGTGAGAGAGCTCGGAACAAAAAAAATGGTTATACTGAGAAAATAATTGTTTGTAAGTGAAGTTCTAATTAATTGAGTGAAAAATGAAAACATGCTGCCGCTTATACATCTCTTCAAAAATCATGTCACCAAGTTTCATGCTTTTACTTTTAAATATGAGTCAAAAAATTTCGAGTAGTTGAGTGTGGAAAAATATTTTTTGACTACACTCTTAATACATAATTAAAATGAAATCACAAATGTATAAGGATGTTGGTAAAATTATAAAGACGAACTAATGATGAACATTGGAAACTAGAAATATACAGGGTTAGTCATAAATATGAAAACAATAGGCTACGTCCTTAAATATTGTCCCTAGACCCATACTTCCAGCTACAAAAATTCATAAAAAAGGTGAAATTTTTGATAAGATTAGTTGCAACTCCAAGGGAGTCTATTTGAAAAAATACGAAAATCAAATTTTTATACGGCGCCCGTAGGGCTAAATTTCCTGTTTGGAAATTAATCCTTAACCATTCCTAAATTGAACAAAAAAAAAATGTGTGCGGCACTCGGGGACTGCCGCGGTAAAGCTATTGCATAGCATTTTTTTTATCAACTTATGCAAAAATACCGCGTCAGTGTCTGCCGAAGTCTATCGAAGAATACCGTGCCGAAGTCTGCCGAACTGAAACGTCTTTAGCCGGAGTGTTAGGATTTTTTCTCGTTACGGAATACCTAGATTCGGTCGCCGCGAACCGCGATAAAAGCTATGCAATAGATTAATAAATTACCAAACAAAATTTGTTCGAGCTACGAAAATTAGATCGCGAGTTATAAGCATTTTAAATTTTTCGACCCTCACGGAGGGGGGGGGGGGTCTCCTGTCACCAAAAATTAACACTGTCTCATAATAAATTACCAAACAAAATTTGGCCGCGCTACGAAAAGTAGATCACGAGTTAAAAGCATTTTAAAATTTTCGACCCTCACCTTGGGGGGTCTCCTGTCACAAAAAATTAACACTGTCTCATAATAAATTACCAAACAAAATTTGGCCGGGCTACAAAAATTAGATCGCGAGTTAAAAGCATTTTAAATTTTTCGACCCTCACCGTGTGGGGGGGGGGGTCTCCTGTCTCCAAAAATTAATACTGACTCATAATATATTACCAAACAAAATTTGGCCTCGCTACGAAAATTAGATCACGAGTTATAAGCATTTTTAATTTTTCGACCCTCACCGGGGGGTGTCTCCTGACACCAAAAATTAACACTGCCTCATAATATATTACCAAATAAAATTTGGCCGCGCTACGAAAATTAGATCACGAGTTATAAGCATTTTAAATTTTTCGACCCTCACGGTGGGGGGGGGGTCTCCTGTCACCAAAAATTAACACTGCCTCATAATAAATTACCAAACAAAATTTGGCCGCGCTACGAAAAGTAGATCACGAGTTAAAAGCATTTTAAAATTTTCGACCCTCACCTTGGGGGGTCTCCTGTCACAAAAAATTAACACTGTCTCATAATAAATTACCAAACAAAATTTGGCCGGGCTACAAAAATTAGATCGCGAGTTCAAAGCATTTTAAATTTTTCGACCCTCACCGTGGGGGGGGGGGTCTCCTGTCACCAAAAATTAATACTGTCTCATAATATATTACCAAACAAAATTTGGCCGCGCTACGAAAATTACATCACGAGTTATAAGCATTTTAAATTTTTCGACCCTCACCGTGGGGTGTCTCCTGTCACCAAAAATTAACACTGCCTCATAATATATTACCAAACAAAATTTTGCCGCGCTACGAAAATTAGATCGCGAGTTATAAGCATTTTAAATTTTTCGATCCTCATTTTGGGGGGGGGGGGTCTTCTGTCATTAAAAATTAATACTGTCTCATAATAAATTACCAAACAAAATTTGGCCGAGCTACGAAAATTAGATCGCGAGTTATAAGCATTTTAAATTTTTCGACCCTCACCTTGGGGAGGTCTCCTGTCACCAAAAATTAACAATGTCTCATAATAAATTGCCAAACAAAATTTGGCCGCGCTATGAAAATTAGATCATAAGAAACATAAGTTTGAGACTTGATATCCTGATATCTGAAAAATACCGCGTCAATGTCTGCCGAAGTCTACCGAAGGATACCGTGCAGAAGTTTGCCTAACTGAAACGACGTTAGCTGAAGTGTTAGGTTTTTTTCGTTACGGAAGTGTTAGGTTTTCTCGTTACGGAATTTCTAGATTCGATCGCTTCGCTCAAAGCCCGCGATAAAAGCTATGCAATAGCTTAAAAAATTTCATCTCCGTATCCAAAAAACTCACAGAGATATTAAAGTCCAAAATTCATGACCTACACCACTTAACTATGACTGTAAAGGAAGAGTTTTTGACTCATTTTGAAAGCCAGTGAGGGATTGTCCACAAATTGTCCGTTGTTACATATCGATTTAAGACGGTGCCTCTTATTTGGACATAAAAAAAATGGTATTGATTTAAAGCTAAACTTTTTTCCAAAATATAGTGGCAGTCTTCACTGAAAGTCTGCATGGATCGAAATATCTAGGTCCGGTCCCAAACCAACCCACAGGGAAAAAAGTTCGGCCCGGCCTGGAAAAAAGTTTAAATCATAACCCGATTGAGCCGTGAATTTCTACATAATTTTTTACTTCGGTGTGGTTAAAAATCGTTTCGTATGGAGGGATTCTGACCAAAAATACTTATTATAGTTTTTCGTTTTTTATATTTATACTTTTATTATTAAAGGAGCCCCCAAGGCTGCGATATATATATTATTTTATCAATGAATCTCTATTTATATGTAAATGTTTCACCTACATTTTAATATCGTGAATCCATTTTCCATGCGTTGGAGACTTTGAAAAATGTTATAGAGTAAAACCTTTTAAGACAGAATCACATAGGAAAGAAAAGATACGTTATAGACAAATGTCCTTCCTAGGAGGTGTAAATGGAGTTTATTTTTTGTCAGGTATTATAATACTCCCTCTGTCCCAAATTAGATGCTACATTTGAATACTTTTGTATTGATTATTGATAATAATGATTTTATGGTTTTGTTTGAACATTTTTCAGATACTTCTGGATGATATGTTATCAATCACTAATATTTACTTACCAAACATCCCCTCCAACTTTTCTTAAATCAGTGACCAAATTAACTTTAAAAATACAAGGTTAAGCCACGCCCAATTTTTAAGGATTCTTCCACCAATAATTACATAGAACTATAACTTCTATCTAATGAATCGGGAATTCATTAGGAAGAAAATAATTTTTGACTAATATAATGGCTGTGGAATCCCTAGAAAATGGTACGTGGCTTAAAAGCGTGCGAACTCTGTAAATTTTCTGCAACAAATTTGTCGAAAATAAATGCTCATTTTGCAGAAATTAAAAAAATGAGAAAAAAAATACCAAGTTGTGATAATTTTAATCGCAAATAAAACAAATTTAAATCACATTTAAAGAATTTCTTGCACATAATATAGCTTCGGGATTACATACCAGGTTTTGCGTAAGAAGATTTTGACGACGAAGTTTTCCCTTGTTGAGATGGGTTATTTTGTTCGAGTTGCCTCCGCCTGTCATCATAATATTTTCCATACATGTTTGAAGAGTTAAAAAAAATTATCAAGCTTTTCTTCTTCGATATTTTAAAAAGCAACTTTAACCCCTTTATGCCTGAATTATTTTATTCGTTAAAATTAAAATTTTGCATTTCCCACCACTTTTAGAACGAGTCTAACAGTTATCGAGGAATTCGTCTCAAGAAAGAAAGTATTTATTTATTTATTTTATTCGTGTGAAAAGCGCTTTGTTGAATTTTTTAAAACTGTCCCATAAATGGGACGCTGGACACTAATGGGTTAACAGAATCAATTAAATTGTCAATATTGTTTAAGGGCATCTGATGTTGCAATGATTGTATTGCGTTAAAAAAAAACCCAGATCAAGCACATTTAGATCTGGACTGTTTGGAGGTTGACACTGTAATTGTAAATTTCATCCATCTTTTAAGCATTCTTTTGTAATACTATTATCATCTTCTGGCAAATGGGGCTTGGCATTGTCCTGTTGTATGTATAAAGGACTCGATTTTTTGCTAATTGGAAATTTTTCACGTATTGCCGGCAAAACTTTTTCTATAATCATTTTTCGGGTTTCTTCCTTATTAAAACATTCGACAACTTTTGTCACAACAGTTCCTTTTGCACGATTTTTAGAATTTCTTTTGGCATTTTCAAAGTAAACAAAAGGACATATTCCAATTTTTCCATCAAACATTTCGTTTCTATTTAGATCCCATCTTGGTCTTGCTACCGCTATCATAAGCATTACTTTGGTAAGAAAACTTTTGCCTTTGCAATGCCTGAAAGGTTCAGCTTCAACCAGAGTGACCTAAAAGGAATTACTAGTTTTCGTAATATAAAACCATTTTTCATCGATATGTATACGATCCAACATTTCCGAAAAATATCCATTACTTTGAACATGTTGTAAACAAAATCACATTTTGTCTAGTTTTTTTTTTTTTTTTTTCTGTTAGACTAGGTTTAATTGCTGATGAAATACGCTTCAAAACATTTTCATCTTCGACAATTGTGTGTAATGTTGATTTAAAAATAGCAACAGCACATGATAAACTTCGTAATGTTTGTCTTCGTCTTAGTGGGACATCTTTGATTTTGTTGAGTTGCTGAGAAAAATCTTTTTTTTTCGTCCGCATTTACCAGTTTTTTGCGATTTTACATTGTAAATTTCATTATCATTTATTTTTGATGTCTTTGCCAGCTTCCACAAACGGGAGATAGTACTACAATAAACATTAAATTAGATCCCTGTAGCATTAATAATCCTGTAGCTATAAATAGCACTATGATTTAATTGATCATTTTGAAAACGTTGCAGTAAAAATTGCATAAAAGAGGTGCGTTCTTTATCATTAAGTTCCTTCTTTAGGGCAATTTTTAAATTATTATTCATATTTTCTGTCATCGTCACATCACTTTTTCTTCCCAACACTAGGTTGCCAGATTTGGCCTCTTTTTTAAATCTTTTAAATCTGAAATTTTTCATTCACACCAGAAATTCTGTATGGTTTTGTTTTCCTTACCTAACACTAGAACCGCGGAGACGGGTCATTTTGACCCGTACTCAATGAAAAGATGTCGATTCGAACCAGATAAATCTTAAAATAATTTACATATAAGCTTCAGAAAAATTATTTAAAATAAATAACTAAAATAGACAAATAAAAATTCTGAAGTGAATTATTTTTATAAAACTTGGGCAAAATTTTCCGCGGTTCTAGTGTTAATGACAGACGGTTCGTGATAGCGTAGAGTAAAACTTTTTCATTCGGAATTTCTGATGAGAATTCGATGTTTTAAATTGAAAGTAGAGGCCAAACCGGCAACCCTGCCAACGCATCATGTTCCACTTGCAACCGCATTAAGTAACCAACGTGCCTCGTTATACTCATTATAGTAAAATTTTACTGGTGTATATGTATGAAACTGCATCGAAAGTTAATTATGACTCCGCCTACTAGTAACGCCTACCTAAATGTAGCAACTAATTTGGTACAAAATTTTCAACCCAAATGTCGCAACTAATTTGGGACAGAGGGAGTATTTATTTTGCATGGATCAACGCATTTTCAGTTTAAGACAGAATTCCGTCATAGGCAGATTTTTTTCACCGGTTTTGTTGTATTTAATTTTCTAGCCTTTGAATATATTATTCTTAAAAAAAAAATTTAAAATTTTTAAAATTTATTTATTTATTTATTTATTTATTTATTTATTATTATTATTATTATTATTATTTTAGAAATACAAGCAATTTCAAATTTAATGTGTTTTTCGTAAAAATTTCGATTGAACCAAACTTTACTATTTTATGCACGTATTAGGTCAGTCACAGACAGTGATTTTAATACGGATTGTTCGAGACCAAGGTTGAAAATTTCGTCCAGTGCAGACCTAGGAAGAAGGAAGCAGTTGCCTCCGGTATGAAAAACACGTAAGGCCCGGCCAAGTAAGTCTTCAGAAAAAAGTAACGCCTCGGTCCTGGCCCGGCCGGGGCCCAGAATACAGATTTTTTAACAGCTTCTCCAGAACGATAAAAAGCCTGAAGTTGTGAGAGCTAAATTTATAAAAAAGAATTAATCTGCATCTTAGAAAAGCATAGTTCTGACGGACATTTAAATAGTACACTTCGTCTCCCCCCCCCCCCCACTATTTCTCGTCTTTAAATTATTAAAAATTAAGAATTGTTAAAGAAAAAAAATGCAAAATTGAAACGTGTCATTTTTGATTATTTTACATTGGTTTGGTTTAGGAAAATTTGAAAAAAAACGTTTACGTTTGAAAATATGATTTTTTTAAAAGTTATATTATTTTTCAATATATTTTTAATAGTTTTAAAGTTATATTATTTTTTCATTAAATATTTTTAATAGTATTAAAATTAATACTGAAAAATAAAAACCCTGAAACAAAACTAAAATCAGGTTTTCATCTTTAATTAAATGGAAAGAAATTGAAATCCGATAAATAATGTTTCGAGTTATAACGATTTTAAATTATCTCATTTACAACACTACTAATCATATGAATCTTTTATAAATTTTATGAAAAATTTTAGGATGTGATTTTTTTTAGCAAATTATATGGCTAACCATCAAAAAAAAAAAAAAAAAAAAAAAAAAAAAAAAACTCAAAAGATAGATTTTTTACACTTTTCCTAGAACTGTTAAAATAACATTTTTTTTTTTTTTTTAATTGCGCGCATTTCAATTTGTGTCTAATCCCTTAAAACCAGATGAATTATTTAAACGGCTATAGCTCTGCGATTTTTGAAGATATGAAGATGCAACTTTTTGTGTATTATTCAGGACTAGATAAGGGAAGTTTTTCTAATTTGGGATTTTTATCGTACGGTGTCCGTATAAAAATTTAATTTTCGTATTTTTTCAAATAGACCCTATAGTGGAGATCTGTATTTTAAAGTATTGCGACCAGGTTCTTTTCAAAAAAATGCATTCGCTAGAGTTGTAGGCTGTGATCAATAAAATAAATGCCTTTTGAGAACTTTGTTTATTTAAGGTAGAGTTATAAAAATTAAATCATTTCTTACTGAAATAATTAGGGATGGTGCCTGTAACCATTTTTCAAGAGACCTTTGTTACATGACTGAGTGCATGAAGCGAGAGAGAGGCAATTGAATTTTCTCATTCAGAATTCACACATTGGCATCCAGAATTGGCGAAAAGGAGCATATGAAAAGTGAATGATATCATAACCATGAAATTTTCTGTTACGCTTTAAACAATTAAGATGATTTTGAATTTAATACAGGGCAACCAGAAATGGGCAGTCCTAAAAAAATACGCCAAAAAGAATTCGCGCCAATTCGTACGTTAGGACTCTGTTTTGGGAGAATTTATGAAAGACACAATAATGTGGCATGCACAAGGAAAGATTATTACCTAACGAATAAGTTAGAATCACAATTAAGCAGAGAGAAAAGCGATTTTACTGACCGCAAGCAAAGCATATCTTTGTTCTTTTTTTATTTGTTTCCAGCAAGGGTGAAATACGCATCTTAATGAATTCTCTTTATCTGACAGCCGTTTATCAGTAATAAAGCAGATGCTAGATGTTTTTCTTTCTTTTCTTTTGAAGGGAAAGTTATTGTGGGATTGAAATAAAACGTTAAGATGAAGTAGCTATTTAATTAGAGATTAGTTTTAACTGTAATTTAGAAAAATGTAAAATTTAAGAAAACTATATGTGATTCTACATCACATATATCACCCCTTTCACAGACGAAAAAAATCTATACATGTCTATGAAGGGAGAGAAATCAATTTTCATATGCTCTTACAAATAGTAATGTGTAAAATGTTCATGAAAAAATTCTAAATAAAGTAAAAAGTAACTGAATATCTTTCTAAGTAGGCAACCATCCCAAATAAAAGTATAAATATCATGATATAAATATATTGGTACCATAAATTTTGTCATACAAATGACATCATATATTGTTTCTACTTAGAAACAGCTGCAGCTTCATTAATAAAATTTGTGATCACTTTTCAATTTGTCTTATTTAGACAAGGACCTGTATAAAAAATGTGCACATACAAATAAAACAAAATATCAGGTATAAGTCTACAGGTCACTTACCAATTGGCAATAAATTCCAAAATGTTTGTAATAAGAAACATTAAATATGTGTATTGATCAATACAATAATAATAGCAAAATACTGGAGTAATATAATGCAATTAAACACAAAACATAATACACAAATAAACAAAAAAATATTGTAAATAGAAGGATTAAAAATGTCCATAATAATGAATAATATGAAATTTTGAAATTTCCACTATTTTTTTTAAAGTTTACAAGATAAATTTTACTACAAACTTATATCTGAGATGAGAGTTCAAGAAATGCTAGACAAGCAACATATGGAAAAAATTTTTGAAACACTGTCGTTGACCATTTACTTCCATGTGATAACAATGTTCCTAAATGTCTATCTTCTAATTTTTTTGTCCTTTTTTTTAATACCTAAACTGATGAATTTTTTTTATTAAGTTAAATCTGAAATTTAAAATCAATGTTGCATTATATTGACATCTAAAACGGTATTTTAGTGTAACATGAGAGAAGAAATCTCCGTAAAGAATTCGGTATCTTCCCAAAAATACTTTTATTCAAAAATAATTACTGTTAAGTGGGAGACACTGAACTTTCATGCAAAAGTGTAAAAAGTCTAGAAGTGTAGGTAAGATGTGTGGAAATGTAACATGGAGACCTGTAAAGTAACTTCAATTTAAGATACGACTGGTATAAAGACCAATAAAAGACATGCATTAGCCACTAAAGCAAACGTATGACAGCATCTTTGCTTATATAAAAATTACAATATATCTTCACTTCATATCCTTTGAATCAGAAGTGTGAAAACATTGACAGGTATGCATTTTTAAATACTACCTTGACTGTCGTATACCACATCGTTATCTGCAAAATGACTCAAGTGTAATATTTTTTATGTGGAAGTACCCTGTACAATTTATAAAAGGGTGAGTATTGAATAAAAGTGTATAAGTGTGTGAATTTTAATGTATATATAAAATTTTACACCTTGCTAGAATTTTAAATAAAGAAGGAGTAAGCTCCGCTACATGTGTAAGCATACATTGGCTGAAAAGGAATCTTAATGTTCGTAAATGTAGTGTAAAGTACTAATGTATATCATGTATACCCGAATGAAAATAAAGAAATGTGGAGAAGTGAATGCAAATGATATCTAATTACCAACAAATGTTATGCAAAAAAATGTATATATCTATCTAAATTGCGCCTAAAGAGTGATGAAATTCATATGTGTAAACGGGAGAACATGGGATAGTGCAAATGGGAAGGCAAAGAAAATCTGACTGGATTAAATATCCATAATCTAAACAAAAAGTGTAAAGAAACGACTTATGTATTGAAGATAATAACCAATATGTTATAAAAAAAAACTTCACAGAGGACCGATAATTAAACAATTGCATATGTAAATGTACATGTATGTGAATAACTTTATCTGCATAGCATGCTGCAAAGTATATATACCTTTGTAAACTACCATTGTAAAAATCTTTGTATAAAAACATTGTAATTGCTGCATGCAAAGAGAAGTTGTATGAAAAGTGAGTCAGTTGCAAATATCCACAAGTATATCAAAAGAAAAAAGAACTTTGTAAAAATTTCACCACTGTAATATTGATACACTAGTGAACATTCGCACTAACACTGTGTGTAAAGAAAAGTGCAATTGATAATTACTCAGACCTACTAAAAATAGAGTAGCTACATCGAATTAAGACAAAATAGATGTGCAATTTTTTATCTATCGCGAAAGATACAAATAAAGAAAAATAAATTGTGTAAACAAACATTTAAGATTCACCGCAGAAGTCTTACTGATAATTAGGGCTTAACCACCAGAAGAAAACTATCAATAAATCAAAAATGTGAAATTTTGAATCATTCATCTATTCCTGAGCTCACGAAACAGTTGAATGAAAGAGAATCCAAGATATGAACATTGAACGAAAAATGAAAATCATGAAATGATTGAAAGTAATCTTTAAATAACAATGTATTAAAATGTGTACACCATATGAAAAATAAAAATATATTCGAAAGAATAGTGTATGTAAAAAATATAATTAATGCTTTATGTTTGTTTTATGAATAAAAAGGTTAACAATGTAAAAAATACTGTGTAAAGGAGCGGAGAAATCCAAGTATCACATGAAGGTGAATAACAAAATATGTAAATAACTAAATATACTTGAAATAGCATACCTGAAGAAGTGTTGAATATTTACGTTATATTTTAGAGTGAATGAAAGCTTGTTTTTGCTTGAAATAAAATTTAAATGTATTACAGCAAGTGGAAAAAGCAGGGTGATTTATGTCGAAAAACTTCTTGTAAGCACGGTTATGTGCGATGCAGTTAATGCAACTTGAAGCATTTTCACAATTATCTGAAGTGTGTGATCCACCACAATTAGCACATGCCAAATCATATGCACAAAATTTTGCCAGGTGGCCTATTTGTTGGCAACGGAAGCAACGTTTTATGTTAATAAATGGCCTGACAGTGTAGTCAACAGAATTAATATTTAATTTTCCATGTTGAGTTAAGAGATCCGCTATCCATGATGTAACACTAATTGTCCAGTTATATTTTAATCCCTGTCTTAATTTATGCTTTCTTTCAAAGTTAATAGAAGGAATGGTACTGCCAATCTTTTCATTTATAGACATCATAATATCTGGTATACCTATATTGTCATCAAGATCCAACAGAATTATTTTAGTGCAGTCAGATAAATCTCTAACTTGATTTTTGAGCTCACATAAATTTAGGATGTAATTCGGTATTGAAATAAGATCAGTATTCTTGTTTTTTGATAATTTAGAGTTATTTGTACCAGAATTTATGTGTGTTTCAGATTCAACTTTATCCAGAAATTTGGCCAAATCTTTCCCACTAGAATTACATTCCTTATCTTTAATAACATTAAGGGGTTCATCCAATTTAGATTCATTAATGTCGCATTGAATAGCTATCTCATGCATAGACTGTTTGGACGAGTTCAGTGTTCTTACTTTTTCGAACAACAGCTCATTTAACCTATGTAACTGGTCGTTATTTTTTTGTAAAACAGTCCACTCAGATTGAACACTATTCACCAAATCACATAAAATATTAAACTTTAATTCAATTTCTTTTTGATAGGAATTAAATTTTGCCATGAGTTCTGGGTTATTGTCATTTGAAATAGGATCAATTAATTTCTGAACATCCGAAACAACAGATTTAGAATATCTATTAATAGATTCCTTTAAACTACTCAAACATGAAATCTCAAAAGAATTAGAATCTAAGCCAATTGTTTCAGAATCCATATTAGTTTTAGAAGACATTACCTGTTTTGCATCAGGTCTTAACTTAAAATTAAACACAACAGATGGATCTTGTGTCAATTTACGTGACTTTCTTTTAGTCATTATAAACAAGTTATATCCTAAATTATAAAAATACGAAAATAAACAAACGAGCACAGTATCAGATTATTAAAAAAATGGACCTATCTACAATGCAATATAATAAAAGCAGCTATATGTGAGAATATTTTTAAATAGATGCTAAAAATTTAAAATAAATGTCTATCCATAAACTAATCAAACTTGTTTTACATTTATAAAAGTGAAAAAGCATGAAAAAAAATCTCAATATTTATTTAAATATTAGAAAACTGGACCCTCTCTAACGAAATATTTTTGCAAGTGGGAGCAAATAGGAAAAACAAACACTGGAAATATATGTATAAAAAGTCTTAAAATAAATTAGAAGGGGGAAAATTAGTCACTTTAGTTAAGACGATATTTTGTTTTAATGCACTGTTTATATCCTATATGAAATGCATAAGAAATATCATAATAAATATTAAGGAATTTATCAAATTTTTTTTTATTATTATTTTTTTTTTTAACACTCCTAAAATTGAAGTTTTTATTAGCTAATATAATTGACGAAAATAATGATTCATACTGTATCTTATTCAGTATCATACTGTATCTTATTCATCTTATAATTTTTTTTTTTTTTTTGCAGACTAGAGTGTAAAAATAATTCTATTCGAACAGATATAAACAATGCACACACTTTAAGAATGTTAAGATGTTAGATAGGTTTAATCATGCAAATAAGAACATGGCTAGTCTTTGCACAAATAAAACAATCTCCCAATAAAATTACTGTACAAACAATATAAAGCACAACTTACCTTTAAAGTGAAAAAAAATCAGGAAAGAAAAGTAGGATAAACTGTAATAATATATTTTTTGATACATGAATTTATAATTCGATTATGCATGCATCATTATTATTATTTATGTCATGTGCACATGGCATGTGATTCAAACGATAAAATTTTATTTATCTGAAAATGAGCCCACTGTCAATAATATATGAAGGTGCATACATCCTTATTGTATAACCAGTATTCACATGCATCTTTCTCTGTATTGTTTCTTTTATATAAACCTCATATTAAAAATAATAGTTGCAACCCGACAACATCATGCCTTATTTTTTATAGGAAAAAGAGATGCACCATTAACTTACCTAGAACTTTTTCATCGACATGGAAATATAAAATTTATGAAAAAGAAAAAGGAATCTACGTCAATTTATAACACTTCAAAAATAACTGTATTAAAAAAATAAACAAAATATCTAGTCATTAATTAATGATGGAAATTATAAAAATACTTTCTTTAAAAATAATAAACTGTCTTGATATTTCTCAAACGACTTTCAGCAAAAAAATGCACAGCAATAAGTACTTAGATATTTGAAAAATATAATTTTATCATACTATCGTTTGTACCATAGTTTTTGAATAGCACTTGTAAAACTGTGGAATGTTTCAAGACAATCTAAAATCATTTATAATTGTTCTTATTTAAAGAAATTCAATTTGAGCACAGAAAAACTAATACATAATAAACTAAAAATTGGTTAAAAATTACTCAACAAAAATTTTTTTTTAAATAAAAATGCAATGTAAAAAAAATGGAAATTGCTATTTAACACTTATTAAACATGAAATACATACACTTTCTCATATTCGCAATTTATGCTGTAAATATTTATCAATGAATGTCTTCTTCACTCATTTTTTTTAACTTTCAACTACTACAAATAAACTTGTAACAGTATTATCGTAAAAAAAAAAATAAACGTCTAATAGCGCACAAAATTACAGACACAAAATTGATCAATGCTGTAGTTTTAAGGGTTTTTTTTAATAGTATAGCGCATGTAATTATTTTTGTGAAAAACATCAGTGTCAGCATCCAAAAATTTAAAGAATAAATCCAATGTGAAGATCATATTATCGACGAATGACGAAGAATTTAAACGTTAAAACGAAATTCTGTGTCACTTTAGTCGAAAGCATATGGAATCGTCACTGAAGTACACCGCTAAGATGAAATAAAAACATTATGTCAGTGAGCGTGATATTGTTGATTTAACGGAGGTGAAATAAGAGTCACAAATCGTCAGTCGTAGATTCTTAGGCCTACATCGGCAGGGGAAAATTTAACGAGCGGAAGCGAAGCACCGATCATCACGAAACGTCCCGATCAGAAGAATCACTCGCTCAAATAAAAGAGAACTTGTCACTATAAGCCAACTCCATAATGAGGTCCAGCAAGAAAAAATCCGGCAGTAATAATTCACATGAGCATAGGCATTTCACACAACAATCTGTGAACTAGGGGAGAACTTATGTAATGATTCACAAACATAAGCAGGACTTATCTGACGAGGAAATAGTCGTTCGAAAATACTTGAAGACTGACGTTAATAGTTCACATTTATAGTATTCAGGCAAATAAATAGTCCGGAAAAATCTGGCAGGCAAATAAAAAGCTGGGTAAATAACAGCAGGCAAATAACAGCAGGCACCATCCCTCGATGTTTGAAAAAGTTGCGAATGCCTGGTGTAGGCACCATAGTTTCTATAGTGGAGATCTGTATTTTAAAGTATTGCGACCAGGTTCTTTTCAAAAAAATGCATTCGCTAGAGTTGTAGGCTGTGATCAATAAAATAAATGCCTTTTGAGAACTTTGTTTATTTAAGGTAGAGTTATAAAAATTAAATCATTTCTTACTGAAATAATTAGGGATGGTGCCTGTAACCATTTTTCAAGAGACCTTTGTTACATGACTGAGTGCATGAAGCGAGAGAGAGGCAATTGAATTTTCTCATTCAGAATTCACACATTGGCATCCAGAATTGGCGAAAAGGAGCATATGAAAAGTGAATGATATCATAACCATGAAATTTTCTGTTACGCTTTAAACAATTAAGATGATTTTGAATTTAATACAGGGCAACCAGAAATGGGCAGTCCTAAAAAAATACGCCAAAAAGAATTCGCGCCAATTCGTACGTTAGGACTCTGTTTTGGGAGAATTTATGAAAGACACAATAATGTGGCATGCACAAGGAAAGATTATTACCTAACGAATAAGTTAGAATCACAATTAAGCAGAGAGAAAAGCGATTTTACTGACCGCAAGCAAAGCATATCTTTGTTCTTTTTTTATTTGTTTCCAGCAAGGGTGAAATACGCATCTTAATGAATTCTCTTTATCTGACAGCCGTTTATCAGTAATAAAGCAGATGCTAGATGTTTTTCTTTCTTTTCTTTTGAACGGAAAGTTATTGTGGGATTGAAATAAAACGTTAAGATGAAGTAGCTATTTAATTAGAGATTAGTTTTAACTGTAATTTAGAAAAATGTAAAATTTAAGAAAACTATATGTGATTCTACATCACAGACCCCCCCCCCCCCTTCATGGAGTTGCAGCTTATCTTATGAACAATTTCACCTTTTTTATGAGTTGTTGCATTTGGAAGTATGGGTTAGGGGCAATATTTAAGGAGATAGCGTATTGTTTCGATATTTATGACTCACCCTGTATATGAACTAATGTATTCTTCCTTATCTTTGCGTTTTTTCATGTCATGGATAACCTCATATACTGGAATGACAGATCCATCCACTTTAATGCCAGCCGGGAGTTTTTTTTTATTTTTTTCTTTTTGTCAAAATAAAATAGATTTTTTTAGATTTATTTAAAAATATGCTTGAAAATGCGTAATGTTGAACTTCACACGTAAAATAGTAATTTCTAAGAAGTATTTTTTATATTGGATATAAAAAACTTTCGACATATCGTATTATATTTCATGAGTCAACCATCGATGCCAAAAATCAATATTTTTTGGTCTGATATATCGGTATTTCGCTGAAACCATGCGAACCCTAATATATGAGAGTATCGTACATGAATAACTATTGGTTTGCAATATACTTATATACATTGGTCTAACTATTTATCTAATTTTTGAAACACTTGACACTTGTTTTTCTTTTCATAATAACTTAGGGATTAAGGGTGCATTCCAATCCAGACTACTTTTTTCTGATTTATTTTTGAATTCATTTTTGCTCTCAAAGGCATCAAACTGGTAAATTCTCTTATTTAGAAACTATATAATATGCCATGTTTATCGAGTTTTTGATAAATGCAGAAAATATTGCTAAAAATGTTGTCAAACTTGGCGAACCGAATATTCCGAAGCGAGAGAGTTGGGAATGAAAAAAAAATGGTCATACTGGAAAAATGATTGCTGCGAATCCTCTACTAGGCTACACAAATTACATATTGTCGTACACTTTACAAAAAAGAAAAAAAAATCCTATTCAATATTTTGACTTGAAATTAAACATAAAAATAAATTATGATATGCAGATTTGCACAATATAATTTTTTTACAGAATAATCTAAAAAATATATTATTTTAATTAATTTATTTTATAAGTTTTTCCATTACGGACGCATTTTTGAAAATAGAAATGAAACCACGTATATTTTCAGAAGAAAAAAAACTTTTTGCGTAATAAAGATGCAAAAATAATTAAAAAATACATTGTTACTTTCAAATATTTATCTTATGAAATATTCTTATCGAATCCAAACAAAGCATGGCTTTTGCTAGCTTATAAATGAAATTCTAATTAACTGAGTGAAAATGAAATCACACAAAATTATCTCTTCAAAAGTTACCTCAGCAAGTTTCATGTTTTTATTCTTAAAAACGAGTCTGAAAATGTTTCAGAAAATTTCGAATTGTTAAGGGTGGAAAAATATTTTTTCGAATGCACCCTTAAGACAACAGCCACTGCAACAAGATTGTAATAAGATTCTTGTGTATCTTGCAAAATCATTCAAGTAATATACGTTCCCACTATTCAGATGACAGAAAATATTTTAGATTTTGATTCCATTCCGAAAAATATGACATCTTGAAGAATAATCAAAAATAGTATCTGAATCTAATTTGATTTCATGAAAAGGTTTCCTCTTCAATGTGTTTTCGGTGAAATTTGAAATTTCGTCCGTTGTTTATTTTGAAAACTATTTTACTTGAAATAGATTCTTCATTGAAAAAAATAAAATACACCCACTTGAGATTTAGATACATACTTTTTATCTGTCACAAGAAATATATGTGAGAAAAGTCAAAAAAAGAATTTAATACTGTCATGAAGTTTCTTTGATGCATATAAATCATCAATCACTTGCTTTGATTGATGAAACGGAATTGAAAATCCTCTTTTGAGCAGCAGTAAAGCCAGGAAAACGATGATCCTCTATGGGTATAACGCCTTTACACAGTTTTTTGAATAATAATACATATGCACATATAATTGCTAAACTTTTTTTATACATTCTATTTTATAGGCTGTATTACTAAAAAAAAAAGGATGCACCTCACACATTTTAACCACCTAAAATATCATACAGAAAAAATAGGCATTTGATTGAAAATTATGTCTTCTTTATATTTTTATTAAAAATATCTTGGAGAAGCGTTTTCATCTTCAAATTGTAACAAACTCTCAAATACTCAGTGCGAACACTTAATTTTAGCAGCAAATTTAGATTTTTTGGAAAATTTAGGTTCGGTAACCAAATATTACAGGTCATTCGGAGAAGTCAGCAAATTTGAAATTTGGACTTTAAATGTTAACCCATTCATGCCCGACACCTTTTGCGCAAATTTTATTTGGTTGGCACCACTATTTTTAAAAGAATTAAGTTTAGTTTATTAATTACGAAAAAGTTAAAATTAAATAAAATAAAGATTACTGTTCTTTTTTACCGGTGTCAAAAACAGTGCTACATGCACCTTTTGAAGCGTCCCTAAAAAGGGACGCTGGGCACTAATGGGTTAATTTAAAAAATATTACCGTTAAACATACTGAAATAGGTGTAAATTGTTAGGAATAATTCAAAAGTTGAATAGGTATATACATGTTTGTTCCCATTGTGCAAAAATACAATTTTAAGAAATAATTTATATTTTCCCGTGTTTGTTGCAAAGCTTTATGTTTAACGTCAATATTGAAAAGCTTATACTTAATTAAATCACTATTCAGCGGGAAATAAAAGGTACACTGCTGGCCACACAAAATGCAACACCAAGAAGGACCAGAGATATCACAGCGAAATTTACTTGGTAGATAGCATCTTGTACAAAGATCAAACGATCAAAATTAAAGCCTCTTGTGACGTGTGGATGATGACAAAATCAGTAGTTAGTGTAGCTGCCACTGTTGGCTATAACCACTGCCACACGCTTCAGCATAAAATCAAAGAATTTTCGGACGTCTCCTAGGTCTACAGCAGTCCATACAGCTTCCACATATAGCCAAAGTTGATCTGGTGTAGTAGCGGGTGGTGTATTCCAGGCCGGTCACTGTGCAAGCATGGACCACACGTTTTTGATTGGCGATAGATCGGGAGAACAAGCAGTCTAAGTAAGTAATTCAATCTGACATGTATAGAAGGACTCTTGAACATTGCGTGATACATGTTACCGCGCATTATCCTGCTGGGATATAACTGATTTCAAGCGCTGAATGTATAGGAGGACCACGGGCTATAATACCTCACAGATGTAGTGCTGGCTGTTCGGTGTACCGGCAATGCGTACTAGAGAGGTACAGCAGTGAAATCCAATGACATCCCAAATCATGATACCGGCTACAGGACCAGTGTGACGATGCATAACGCAAAAGTTTAGCAGCCTCTCACCCCAATCCGACCAACGCGATATTGCAGACAGAAGTGGAATTCGTTCATAAATACAACGTCATTCCATTTTGTTGTCCGTGCCCGCGTTCCTCGCACTGTTGGCGGCGCAAACGCCTGTGGTTTGCAGTCAAGGGTAAACGGAGCAATGGACGCCTTGCAGACATTCCATTATGCTGCAAATGGCGTCGAATGATACGAATAGACACCGAATGAAGCGTAGCAGATTGAATCTGTTGTGTTATTGTTCATGATGTGGCTGAGCGACCCAGAACTGCCATGCGCACAGACCGCCTGATATCACAGGCAGTAGTGAAACGACGTCGTGCGATCGGCCCCGTTGATCCGTCGTTCCGTCCTGTCCATCGTTCCAGTGATTACAGATCCGCATCATAATCGCTTCGTTTCGTCCAATTCGTTGACTGATTTCTCTAAAGGATAATCCGCAATCCCTATTGGCTACTATTCTTCCTCGGTCGACTTCAGAAACTTAGTCAAAAAACATTCGATATCTTCCACGACGTATAGGTAAACAGCTTCGGCCAAAAAAACGCACGAAAAAACAATTTCCGTACTTTAAATCGTCAATCTGTTATTCCTCTATATCGCGCTTGCGATTGGCTCTACGGTCGCTCGTGATGTGCAACTGCATTGCAATGCTAACGACTTGCATATTTCATCGCCCCAAGCGCATGCTGTAAATTTCACATGATTTGCATGCTTCCTTCAAGGTTGTCAGGATCTGATAGCACCTGTGCTAAAGAATGTAATGTCTACTCTTTCTCTATTTGAATATTTTGTATTGTATGGTTGTGTACAGAATTTCCAAGGTGACATTCCTTCTTTGTGGAAAGGGGAATTGCCAGATAATCCTTTACAGGTGGTGTGTTAGAGAAAGGAGATAGCTGAGAGGCATGTCCATCTGTCAGTGAAGTATGCGGATGATGAGCAGATTAGCAGCATGTCACTAGGCAAGAAAGGAGTGAGGGAAAGTGCCCAATGAGGAAGCTCCAGAGGGGGTTGGCATTTGTGTGACCCCATGAGTTGAGAGGGCAAGTTTGTCTCATATCAGTCATTCCGCACCTAGGTGTCGTACCTAGAGGTTGCTCTGTGTGGAAGAGCGTAAAGTGTGCGTTTTCTGGTGCGCAAAGGACACAGACGTCCTGGTGTTTAGTGTTCTGGGCTAAGAAGTGCAGGCCCAGTATACTTGTGTTGGGAGACTCAAGGTTGAGCTCCAAAAAAGTGAATTTAACGTGTATTGAGTGTGAGGTGGAAAGTGTAATTGGAATAGTACACAACCAATCTTTACGGTATCTAATTTAATGTTGAACCGGATCACCTATATCCGAGTTGTAGTTGTATATATTTGTAAATAGCGTATTTTGTGTGTACATATATTCTTAATAAACTGATAATTCGGTTACTAGCGTAAGTCTTCATTTACACTAATCTCACAGTGGGTGACCGATATCACCTAGTAATATCGGTGGTGGCAGCTATATCTACCACGGACATTCTTCAAAGTTGTGTGGACTGAGAGGAACGTCCGACAAAGGTGTTGCATTTTGTGTGGCCAGCAGTACATGTACGGTTTCCGCTATATCGCATATGAAATATCAATACTCTTTTAATAAAAATGATATCTACTCAAACACGCAAAATTTCGCTTTATTTAGCAGTGATTTTTTATTAAAATATACTGGTACCAAAGAAATTCCTAATGTTGAAATATCAGGGTCCTTGCAAACCCTGTTAATATATAGTTATATGCACAGAATTAGACATTTTCGGAACTAAAAAAGTTTTTCTTATAGTGTGGGTCCTAAAATTTCAAAAGATCTTTTAAACAACCAAAAAGCTCTGATTGAATTATAATCTTTAGGTTGATTCAATTTTTGAGTTGCATCACTGTGCTGTGGCGTAAGTAGGGTGGGTGCTCAAAAACAGTAATATCGTAAGGTTTTCTTCTCCTTGATGCATAAAATGTTCTGATTAGATTAGGCGAACAGAACTTTCAGAAATTACCAGTATTCACAGCACTTGGGCACCCATCCTGGTTAGGCAATTGCTGTATATGCTGTATATTATTCTGAAAAAACATCATCAATCGTATTATCTGTATCGAAATCAGATGGTTTAAGATACTATTTCAAAAGAAAGTGAGGAATTAACGTAACTCTTCACTCACTTGCAAACACCCGCTTCATATGTAAAATCAATGGGCATAGATTGTTTTCCGCGCAACCAGGGGGGGTGCCCAAAACCCGTAATTTTGTAAGGTTTTCTTCTCCTTGATTCATAGCAGAAATTTTTCTGGTTAGATAACATGAACAGAATAAAAATTTCCGGTATTCAGAGCCTTTGGGCCCTAATTACGTTAATGATTTGTCGTTTAAATTTGAACATTTTTAAATGATTTTTTTACACAGGATATCTGAGGTCAATCTTTAATATGGTTATTTTTTATTTTTTCGATTTCGGTTGCACATTTTTTAATCAAACACTTTCACTTTCGTAACTTGTTTCGAAACTGAAATTATATATATATATATATATATATATATATATATATATATATATATATATATATATATATATATACTTTTATACATACATCCAAAGTTATTCAGACAATACCATTAAATAAACCAAAGAAATATATATATATATATATCTGTGGCTTCCCGTAATAACCAGGTAAGGCACATTTTTAGTATTTTGAGTAATTAACGTTTAAAGTTTTCAAAAATGTCTTTTTATCATTACTTTTATAAAATAGATCAGAACTTAATAATTTTCACTACATTCAATTAGGATATAAGAACTTCTTTTTTTTGTCAAAATAGTTAGATAAAAATGGTTTTTATTAACTCATTAATGCCTGAATTATTTTCTTCGTTAAAATTCAAATTTTGCATTTTCCCACCACTTTTAAAGCAATAATAACTTTTGTCTTAATTTATCAAGGACTTTGTCTCGAGAAAGAAAGTATTTATTTTTCCTCCTTTTTTACTGGTGTGAAATGCGCTTACCTGAATATTTTAAACCTTTCCCAAAAATGGGACGCTAGGCACTAATGGGTTATTTAAGAACCAATTGAAAATGTAATTTTTATCTGGTTATTACCGTTTTACATTTGTTTTTAATAAATGTAAATAAAATCAAATTTTAATTTTAATTTTTTTAAGAAAAATTATTAAGTTGTAATCTATTTTATAAAAGTAATGATAAAAAGACATTTTTGAAAACTTTAAACGGTAATTACTCAAAATATTAAAAATGTGCCTTACCTGGTTATTACCGGAAGCCACAGAATTATAGAGGGTTTAAAGAAATAAATATAAATCTTATCTGGTTATCACCGTTACTTTTACACTTATCCGATTATTACTGTTTTTTTTAATTTTTAAATGAAAATATATAATCGCCTATGACGAGAATATTTGATTTTCATTTTTCAGTACTCTGAAAATACTCTTTTAAAGCTACATTTTCCCAAATTATCTCATTTTTTTCAAAAAATGCCTTACCTGGTTATTACCGGAGGCCACAGATATATACAACCAAAATCAATACCAACCAAAATCAATAGATGCAACAAAAATCGGAAAAATAAAAAATAATCATATTAAAAATTGAGCTCAACTATCATATGAAAAAAGTAAATACATAAAAGTATTCAAATTTAAACGAGAAATCCGAAAATAACCTGACCATTGGTTTTACATTACTGAATCGGTGTTTTCAAGTGAGTGAAAAGTCCCAAAACTACGAGGAACGATTAGTTAAGGTTGATTTTGGTTCATAAAAACTTCTTATAATCACATGTAAAAAATTATAATCATTAACTATCACATGAACAAAAGAAGGCGCACATCATTGTGGCATTTAAGCGCCATTCATACCAAAGTGATACCACATTTGAATTTGAATGTTTATCTTAAGGCAACATTATTAAATCGATTACGCGAACATAGCCCATGGTGTGTTCCGTTCCGATCCCGAAGTTTCACTTGAAAGGCGGATAAGTACATTTTTTTGTGGAATATGAAACGTTACACACAAAATTTTTGTGGTATAACAATACATTTTGTTATTTTTTTTCCCATTTACTTTAACTTTGACATTGTAACATTAATAAGCAGATTACGTCGCTTAAATTTTATAAAAGTCATGCTTATGTAAAAAGTTATATACATGGTACACGATTTTTATCGCACTTTTAACACTTTCGGGTCTGATGTATTCTATTAATAATACAAAATCTTATCATCGAGTATTATTTTGTCTTAACACCTACTTTAGTTTCCACATGTGGAAATGATAGTATATGGCTATGCCTTTTTTATTATGGCTTCATTTATATTTTAACATTTAGTAATAGCAATAACAATAAAAGTTTGCTTAGTTCTCTTTGTACTGTTGGCAATTCTTTTATTTTATACATATTTTAACACTTTAAATTAAAAAAAATCTCTGTCGGCTTGGCCTATAGGCGGAGGTAGATTTCGTTAAGTGCTTATTTCAACAACAACAACAAAAAAAAAAAATGTAATTAGAGAAAAACCCAGTTTAACAATTTTATTTGGACACTTTTGAAGAAATTTTAATTTTATTTTTCTGTAAGAGCCGGTTTATCAGAATCACCTTAAGCTAAATCTAGCTCAAATGCCCACTTTGACAGCATTTTAAAAAAAATATATTCTCACTTTATGAAAAAATTGACCAATATGGTAAATTATATAGTTCCTAAATTAAAAAAAACTGCCAACTGAATGCATTTGAGAGCAAAAAATGGTTTTAAAAATGAGTCATAAAATAAGCAATTTATTATTTGAATACATCTTCAAATCTTCAATCACGATCGCTTCTTGGAATTTTGTACAAAATGACTACTTTGACAGTCTTTTTTGAAATATATTCTGCCTTTATCGCAAAACTGACCAATACGGCACATTATACAGTTTCTAAATAAGAGGACCTGTTAATTGGATGCATTTGAGAGCAAAAAATGGTTTTAAAAGTGAGTCATAAAATAAGCAATTTATTATTTGAATGCATTCTCAAATCTTCAATTACGATTGCTTCGAGAAATTTTGTTCAAAATGGCTACTTTGATAGTATTTTTAAAATTATATTTGGCCTTTATCGAAAAACTGACCAATACGGCACATTATACAGTTTCTAAATAAGAGGACCTGTCAATTGGATGCGTTTGAGAGCAAAAATGGTTTTAAAAATGAGTCATAAAATAAGCAATTTGTTATTTGATTACTTCCTTAATTTTTCAATCATAATTTCTTAGGGAAATTCAATTCAAAGTGCCCCCCCCTTTTTTTTTAAAATATATTCTGCCTTTATCAAAAAACTGACCAATATGGCACATTATACAGTTTCTAAATAAGGGGACCTGCCAATTGGATGCGTTTGAGAACAAAAATTGTTTTAAAAATGAGTCGTAACATAAGCAATTTGCTATTTGAGTACTTCCTCAATTTTTCAATCACAATCGCTTAGGGAAATTCAGTTAAGTGCTTTTTTTGGCATCTTTTTTAAAAATATATTCTGCTTTTATCGAGAAACTGGCCAATACGTCACATTAAGCAGTTCCTATATAAGAGAACCTCCCACTTGGTTGCGTTTAAAATCTAAAATGAATTTAAAAATGAGTCATGATATATGCAGTTTGGATTTGCGGTTTTTCTTCAACTCCTACTTTTCTTTAATTTATTTTTGCTGTAAAATTGGTCCCTTAAAAAACTTGTGAGTATAAAAGTTGTTGATATTATTGAGTAGATGTAAAATAAATTTAATTGGATTTGATAACTTAAGAATTGACAAAGTTATGGATTTTTTTCTTTTTCCACACCCCTTTTTCTTTTCGTTTTTATTTTTTTTTCATCGGTAAAAGTTGGTCGTATCAAAAACTTGTAAATACAAAAGTTTTAGATAATTTTTAGAACATTTTTAGAACACATGAATTTTTTCTCCCAGAAAACCCTGTTTTTTCCGTTTCTTGAGCCCATTTTTAATTTTATAACATATCTGTCATGCATAAACATTTGGCCTATTTCTTAGAAGTAGAACAAACTTTAAACTAATTCGATATCTATTTTATTTAAGAAGTTATTGCGTTTTATCGGTTTTCACAAAAACCCTTCCTATTTCCACCCCCTTGGTCCGATTTTGCCCATTAACGAACATGACCGAGATTTTATGCCGCTTGATTTTATGTATCAGTTTGAAAGAGATTTGAGCAGAATTGGAGAAATTATCGTGTCTATAAGAAAGTAATATAGACTGATAGATAGATAGATAGATAAACTTTTTTACTGATGGTAGTTTTGGGATCTAGAGGTCACGATCGGCGTAGGTCTGTAAAAATTTTTCAGAAATTCCAACATAGAAGCGACCGCAATAGGTAGTATTTCATACGAAATCTACCTAATATAGGTTACTTTAGTGATGGGCGATTCTCGAAAATTTCCTACTCGATAAAAATCGTAATCGTAAAAAAGCGCATTCGATAAAGTCATCGATTAATTTCGAGAATCTACAATCGAGATGTTTTTACAATCGATTATTAAAATCTTTGTTATTACATGTTTAAAAAGCATAATTTAATAAATACATGGAAACTGAAAACAAATGAATTTAAAAAACAACAACAAACCAAAAGGAAGTTATAATGGAACCGCAATAGTAGAAAAGTCATGTAACGGCGTTCCTTGGTTTCAATAAGTTGTAAAGTCGCGAGTAGCAAAATGGCCAAAGAAAAAATAATCAAAAGCACTCCTAGTGAAAGAACATGAACTAAAAGGATATTAAAAGTGATCAAAATCTTTTATTGATTTTTGTACATATACTGAGATGCGATCTACAATTCTCCCATTATTAGAAGACTCTCTATTGAAATTCATTAAACGGACCACTCGGGGGTGGGGGGTGGGGCAAAGTAGTGCAGGAGCAAAGAAAATGCATAATATAAGTAAATGGTCATTAGGCTTTCCAACAATACTTGGCATGATGGGTGTCGGTTAAATTTATTAAAGAGTTTCCCGCGGGGGGCAAAGTGGGGCGGGATGAGCGCGGGAGGTATATAAAATAAAATCGTATTTACAGAGCTTTCTAATGATATATCACGAAAGAGGAGTCAACAAAAGATATAAAAACACAACCCTTAGAATTCCAACTATTGCAACACCCGGAATACAGCCTGTCCTCACAGTTTGTGAATTTTTCATACATTATAAATTATATATTGGAAGTCTCTATAAAAAAAATCAGATCTGAATTCACAAAAACGAAATGATTTCAAAAAAGTTTGAAAAGCGCTTCTGTAAGGAGGCCAAATTGAGGAAAAGAGAAGAAAGATTCATAATATGAAAGAGTGGTTTGAAAATTTCTGTTGATTTATCATATGACCGGTCCATAAAAAGCTTCATATTCACTCCTCACTATTCCACTATTTTTTTCTACCCTGAATACATCCGGAAATCACGCAGCCTCGCTTTTAAATGTTTATATTTAATAAAATATTTTTACCAAAGGGCTCCATCAAAAAATCACATTTAAAATGAACTTTATTTTCAAAATAGCTACGATTTAAAAAATTCACCCTCATCGCTCCCCTCCCCCCAGCGGAAATTCAACCCCAGGAGGAGAAACATTCATAATGTGAAAGAGTGATTCGAAAAACATTCCAAAAATCAATCACATGAAGGGTCCAAAAAAAGTTTGGAATTTACTCCTCACCCGCAGGTTTAATTTTTCTTAACAGAATACACCCGGAAATCAGGCATCCCCTACTTTAAAATGTTTATAATTAGTAATTTTTATTCGAAGGTTCCACCAAGAAACCACTTCTAAAATGATAGTTATTCTCGAAATAGCTACGATTAAAAAAATTCACTCCCCGTCGCCCCCCCCCCGTCCTGAAATTAAACTGCAGGAAGAGAAAGGTCCATAATATGAAAGAGTATTCCGAAACCTTTCCTATGACATATCACATAACGGATCCAAAAAAAGTTTGAAATTTACTCCTCACCCGTGGCCGTAAAGTTACTTTTTCTTCCCAGAATGCACCAGGAAATCACGCAGTCCCCATTTTAAACTTTTGTATTTATGAAATAATATTTACCGGAGCGCTCCTCTGAAAACCACATCTAAAATGCTATTCATTGTCAAAATAGCTAAAATTAAAAAAAAAAAAATCACCTTTTTATCGCTTCCCCTCCCCCTCCTGAAATTCAACTCCAGGAGGAGAAATATTCGTAAAATGAAATAGAGGTTCGAAAAAATTCCGATGATATATATATAACATGACGGGTCCAAAAAAGAGGTTGAAATTTACATGTCACCTGTGGGTTCACTCATTTTTCCCAGAACACACCTAAAAATGACGTACCCCCCCCACTTTAAAATCTTTATATTTAATAAGTTATATTTACCGAAGAGTTCCATAAAAGAAACCTCCACATCTAAAATGATATTTATTGCCGAAATAGACACGGTTTAAAAAATTCACCCTCTTATCGGTTTCTCCCCCCTCCCCCTTCCTCCTGAAATTCAACTCCAGGCGGAGAAGGATTCGTAAAATGAGGTGCCAAAACATTCCGATAATGTACATATAAGATGACGGGTTAAAAAAAAAAAAAAAAAAAAAAGGTTTGAAATTTACATGTCACCCGTGGGTTCACTTATTTTTCCTAGACTATACCTAAAAATGATGCAGCCCGCACTTTAAAATCTTTATATTTAATAAATAATATTTACCGGAGAGTTCCATAAAAAAATCCACACCAAAAATAACATTTATTGTCGAAATAGATAAGATTTAAAAAATTCGCCCCCTCATCGCTCCCCCCCTCCCCTCCCCTACTCCTCCCCTCCTCTCGCCCCTTAAAATTCAACTCCAAAAGTAGAAAGATTCATAATATGAAAGAATGATTAAAAGAGCTTTCGAATATGCCTCTCATTTCAACAAATTTCATCGTGATAAATTCAGGCATAACGAGAAAATCATTTCATCGCGATGAAAATTAACCTCGATTGAAGTAGGTTTATCGAAGGACTTTCAACTTCCAGGTGAAATTTAACCTTGATAAAAGCAGCACTCCGAGAATCTTGTGGTTTGCTGATGAATGCCTTTTTCGATAAGGATGATTTTCGTTCTCGCTGAGAATAGAGATGACAAGCTTTACCGAGGCGTTTTGTCGATGAAGCTTTGTGAAATGAAAGTTTTATCGAAAAACGAAGTACAGAAAGAAGCATATGACAAGAGAATATGACAATAACTTGTGAAATGAAGACTTAATTTTCAAAGTTTCTGATATTTTAGTCTTATCATGCTGTCACGTACGTGGTACCCCCCCAATAAATATTGTTTATTTAAAAAAAAAATAAATTCAAAGAGGGGGTTGGAGAGGGGACGAACATATGTTTAAAACAGTAGCGATTTTTACAATGCTTATCAATTTAAGTGTGGTTTTTTTTTTCGTCGAATCATTCGGTAATTATTTATCAATCGTAAAAAAATTTAAATGTCTGCTGCAGGAAATTGGGGGCGAAAGGGTTGGACTGACGGGGGTCAGGGGAAAGGGACAATTTTCACTTTTTAAGCCCGTCATATTGTATATCATCTTGAAGATCTCGAATTACCCTTTCATATTATGATGCTTTCCTACCCCCCCCCTTCCGAATTTGGTTCCCACGGCGGGAGGGGGGGTTGGCATTTTTCGAAGCTTTTTGTGTTTTTATCATTTTAGATCGAATTTTTTAATTGAAAACGTCCTTAGGCGTATTGGAAATTTTTTTGAGATGGAAAAAAACCATTGAACTAGCCACATTGTTACTGTAACCTAGGCACATTGTTTTAAAGTTCCCTCTTTGAGGACTTCTTCCAAAGGTGAGGGGCTTGACCCGCCCCCCCTCCCCCAACATACACTTTAAAATATTGCTCATTTTTTTCTCTACCAATTTTAACTTAAAAGTTTAAGCTATATGGCACAAGCGGGGGTATTGACCCCCTCCCCCTGTTGGTTATTCACCAACATAATTTTGCTCATTTCTTCACTTCATTTCAATTTTTAAAAGGCTATAACTTTGTTTGTATGGGAGCTACAGCAGCGAGAAAAACTATAGCATAGCTAACTTTTCGTCGCCGCTCTTTTTGCAGTTTTACGGTTTTCCCCATAACACCGGGTTATTTTTGGGGGGGGGGGCAGGGGGGGCATTTTTCATTTTTTGATGTAATATGTTCATTGAAAGCTTATGCTTCATACATTACCAATTTAGCATAAAAAAGTTTCTCCCGTCATTCTGGGTCACGTTACGGACCCATAAGGGGTTGAAATTTAAATTTCTCAAAATTCTTCGAAGTTTTCTCTAAATCGGCATCTGGAAAACATCGTGCCAATGTGGTGCGTGTATGACATCTGCATCATATAAATATTGTTCACCACTGCTGGGACTCTGGCCTCCTCTCGCGTGTAGGCGTTATTTTACCGCGGTTACTTGGTCCTTGTATTTCCTGCACAATAAAATATTTCCTGACGATTAAAAAAATACACACGTAATTGTTCAAGTTTTGACTTCTGTCGGCAGTTCCAAAATGTTTTTTTTTTCTTTTTTTTCGGATTTTTCAATAAATAATATTTATAATATACATGGAATTTAGAAAATAAGGAAGTTGTTGTTTGGCATGTGACCACTTACTGATCTTATGCACCCGATGTTATATATTTCCCCTCCCCCACTACGTTACCTTGGGGGGGGGCAGTTTTCAAAATTTAACGTTCGATTCGAGCTTACGTTCGGTTGTTCGTTCAATTCGAAATTTTATTTTTCTTTATTTTTCTTTGTTTACAAGATTTTGCTGTGCGTGCACACCGCGTTTGGTATATGATGCCATATACAATGAGGACCCAGTTCGAGATTTCATATTAAAAGATTGCGTATAAATTGGATACACCAATGAAAGGAGGGGTTCACTAGCGAGTGAATCCGTCGTGTCTTTATTAACACCGACTCATTCACCTGTAGTAGACTCTTGATAAAATTGAATCCTGTATGGTATAAAAGCAATTGCAAACTGGAGTCATCGAGAAAATTTTTACACAATCGAAAGTTATCGAGATGTTCATACAATCGAGAAAATCGAGATTATCGTTATCGAACATCACTAGGTTACTTTTCTGAACGAATTATATGTGATGAAACACAAAAAGCGTGTAAAAGTTGTAATATCTATTAAACCTTGTTGTAATACGATATTTCAGGCATAAATGGAGTGGGTGCCCAAAGCCAGTAACATTTTAAAGTTTTCTTCTCCTCGACTTATAGCAGAAAATTTTCTGGTTAAATAAGGGGAACAGAGCTTAAAAAAATTACCAATATTCAAGGCACTTGGGCACCCACCTTGGTTACGCCACTGTATTTTCTACACGTCACCAAAAACTCTTCCTTAACCTATTATCATTTAAATATGAATCGAATAGTAAATAAAATAAGTACATTCGTTAGATTTCAGATAATAAAATATTCTTTAAACTACAATAAGTCTATTTGAATAGCTAAAAATAACTTTAATCTCAAAATGGAAAAAAATTCGGATCTGAAAGGGTTAAATTCAGTACCAGTCAAAATACATTATACCTGTGCTTAATGGTAATCTATTACAGGGTTCGTATCCATCAAGGTATTTAGGGCTTTTTAAGTGTTTTAGCAACAGATATTTCTTAAAATAGTTGTCGCTATATCTGAAGATAGACTTTTTTTCAATAAATATTGGAAGTATTACTTTTACGAAAATTCTGATAAAAGATGCTTGAAGCGTAGGAGCCTTGTATTAGAGTTATGAAAGTTATGTAATTGTATGAAAACAATCACTCCAAGAGTCCAACATACACTAATATTTAAATATATAACAAAAGGATTTTCCAAATTTTTTTCTAGCTACAGTATAGCTGAGATCACATAAGAAAGAAAATAGAAGTTTTAATTTAACAAATAAATTTTTTAACATAAAATTTCCAGAAAATTCAAGAAATTACTTTTTTATTATAAATTTTTACTTCTCGGAATATCCTTCTCTCTTTGAAATTTTAGGTTTTATTTAAACATCATATAAGACAGAATAAATATGAAATTGAAATAGTTTCCTTATTAATTTATGTTCCTGCAAAAAGCTTGAATATATGTTATTTTCAGATAATATTCATTATCGTATAATAAGACTTCAGAGTAAAATTTATATTAATGCATTAAAAGAAAGAAAAGTAAAGTACACCATCAGAAAAAAATCATACTTTGGGAAAAAAAAAAGTAGAATAAAAGAAATATTGATTAATATACGCTTTTGTTAAAAATATATTATCAACGTATATTTTCAAAGCAAATGCTCCAGGGAGCAATATTTCGGCTTAAGAAATATTCAGAAACATCAGAATAGGACACAATTATAAGGAAATAATTTTAAAAATTGCATGATAACAAAATCTTATTGCCCATTAATTAATTGAATTACTTTTATTCTTAACAACAGTAAATGAAAAATTCTCTATGCCCACAAAATTAATGACTGAATTGCTTAATTGACTTTATAAAACCAATAGTTTAAAATGAAATTTCCTTAAAGTGATTTATTTTATTGGATTTTGATTAGAGTAATAACGAGTCAAAAATAAAAAGTAAGTCGTTTGGTATTTTATTGTTATACTCATCTATAATACTGAGAAAAGTTTTATTTTAAGCTATATTTTAAATATTTTAGAAATATTTATCAAAACTCTACCGTCATGTATTTTTCCTCTGATGATTTTGATAATTAATGTTTTGATAAAGTTGCCTACGTGAAAATTTTACTGAAATTGCATGCGTGTATTGTCAGAATATCATGCATTGAATAATGAAATATTCTATAAATACATAATCATTTTATACAACGTGTTTCACAGAATAATTTCTTTTCAAACTTCAATAATTCATTCACGATAATATAAATAGCCTTGTTCCATGAGTTTTTGTAGTTTAAGTCATATGCTGATAATTACTATGCTTGTTGGATACCGTTATTTTCGAAATGTTTGTTTGGGCTTATTCAATTAATGAGATATCTCCGATAAAATAAGTCACATATTTCCTTCCTAAAATATTGGTAGCTAAAAACCGTAGGATGTAACTTACACTGCAAGTACGTGGAAATTGCTTATAGTGCGAACAAGTGAAATAATTATTAGGTAGTTCTTTTGTCATCAGCTGGTTTTATATTATTTAAACTGTAAGACAAATCCAACTACTGTATAAAACTGCATGAAAGGTATCACAGTATTCACTTTTTGTTGTATTTAACTATTGATATGCGCAAAAAGTATTTGTAGTTTGAACTTTTGATGCTGATTTGAGCATTTTTACAGTATAAGAAAGAACACTGAAACTTATTGGCAAAAATGTAATTTTTTTACAGTCTGTGCAAAACTTGTCAGCTACCCGTTAAACCAGGGCTTCCAAATGGTCCGCGAACTGAACATCAGTATTTTTTAACAGAAAATTTCATAATACGTTCGAGCTAGAATCAACTTCCAAACGTGGTTTCTTGACAATTTGCAAGAAAAATCTAAAAAGAAAGTTTCTCTAAAAAAATTCTGATGTTCAGTTCGCGGACCATTTGGGAGCCCTGTTAAACTTGTCACTTAACTCATAATTAAATAATTATTGGATTTGTAATTGGGAAATCCTTTATGAAAAGTTGTGAACACAGCTGTCCTATGCTAGCCAATTTTTTTCTCAGTAGTATTTTCATAAAGTTTTCAGCTCCTTTTCTAAAAACTTCCTAGAAAATTTATTGGAAAAAATTAAATGATAGGAAAAAACATGCTCAGTTTGGACGGCTGGATTCGCTCTTGTTTATGAAACACCCTAGATATGCCCAGTTTAAATTATTTGTACATTTAATTTCATTCAAGAATATAAATAATGTTTCGTAATTGTGTTTTTATTATTATTTAATCCAAAGTAATTGGAATGGGTCCAACGGCGTTTTCTTAGAGTTTTACTTAAATTTAGATAGTTCCCATTTTGAAGTCTTCGCTTAACACACATTGTTGCAATGAAGACTCGTGCACTTTTAATTAAAAATAAAATTTATCATGGCTAAAAATTCTAATACCTTAACCCCTTAACAGTTTTCCCCGAATGCCGCTCGTGCAGTGTTGCTAAATGGGCTATTTTTTTAATTCATATTCTTGATTGGCAATACTTTTTTGAAATGGTAAAATGACCCTTATTTAATGACATATTAATTGAGACGAAAATATAGGGAATTATACTGTTTCAAAAAAGTGGTGTCAATCAAGAAATCTGAATTTAAAAATATTAGGCAACATTGCGCTTGTGTAAGAAGAATTTGTTTGTTGCGTTACTGAAAGTTTTTGATGCCACAAAACCTCAACTGTAAGTTTTGCTTTGTGAATGGAGGGACAGTTTTCGATTATGCAAGGCAAGGAATTTACTTCTGAAGCAGTGGTGTTCAGTCCCTAAAATTAGTTTATTAATTAATTAAAAAAAAAAAAAACTTTGAAGATTTTAAAAGAGATCAGGGCAAGAATTGTTTCGGCTGTTTTAAAGTTTTCAATATTCAACAAGCTTGAAACTTCTGAATCAATGACGTATTTATTTTTAAACGAAAAAATGTAAAATCGGGTTGTTCTGACTATGTAAACGATTTAGAATCGAAACGGTTTTTTCAATTTTTGTTAAATAAATTTCCTATCTAGCTATAGGTGATTTTGGTCACGTGAAAAGACATTTTTCTCCTTTCATTGACTAGTTTTTCTTCTTTCGTCTGGAAATTTGATTCAAAACGCCAATTTGACAGCATTTCCTGAAAGATCTACTCTGTATACAAAAAAAAAAAAAAAGAAAAAAGAAAACGTCTTTCGATTACATAGTTCTTGAAAAACAACACTTGCCGATTTCACGCGTTTCCGAACAAAAATGAACTAAACTTATGTCATAAAAATGTCTCTTTGAGAAAAGCCTTCAGGCAGGTGCTCTTCGGATACGATTTGATTTATAAAACGTTTTCTGGATTTTTGTGTATTTTTGTTTAAATAATATACGCCAAAAAAGATTTCGTGTGTGTATGTGTTGAATTTATTTCACTCATGTGAATTTTGTCATACAAAAATTTGATATTTTAATCGATCTAAAATCCACCAAAGTTAAATATGCAGAAAGTACATTGTAAATCGCTGTAGGTGATTGCTCTTATAAACTGTTGGATACAATTGAAGGCTCGTCATGTTCACTGGCACCTGTTTTTATATTCTATTTACACCATATTTAATAATGAAAAATTTTTTTAGTATATTTCACTTGCACGCATTGTCAAAGTGTGTATGAAATATTTTAGTTTTAAGAAAGTGATGCATGATAGAATTTGAAAACAAAAACTCCACCGGCATCCCTGAAACAAATGTATACCAAAAAGATTACTTATTATGTAAAACAACCAATTCAATTGGATTCTTAATTTTTTAATTATTTTGAGTCCAGCTAATTAGACCAGTCGCGTCTTGTGAGAGTTTTGCATTACAATTTAATGAATATTAGATGAAAGCAAAATTTTTAAAGAAGAATTATGGACAACATCAGAATATTATCTTATTTATTCTATGAATGTTGCTGTCAAAACTGATTAATAACTTCAAATAAAGCACAAGCTAGAAAAAAAAACAACAGTCATATCTTAACTGAATTTAAATACAACACCATCTGCTTCGGGAAGACAAAGAAAGATAAATTGATGTAGATTGAACCCTCTAATCACTCTAACCCAGATAATTTTCATGGTAGAATATGTTCTAAAAATTCCGTACAGTTTAGAATCCGAATTCACGTGAGAAATTTTCAATAATAGATTTCGCTTTATTTAAATACGGAATGTATGTTATTAAATAAAACAAATATTGATAGTTAAAATTTTTGATATGTATTTAGAATATCACAATTAAAAAATTCATTGAATTCGAAACTCTATTTATACCAGATATGCTACCATGGGCATTAAAGGATTAAATTACAGTTTAATCTTAAACAACTAAGCATAACTTTTCAGTTATACGCGATATAATACTTCCTCGATCGATCATGGTATCTTTTTTTAAAATTTAAACGCGTCAATTCGTAAATATAATAATAAATGTAATCATAAATCTATACTAATAAAAGAACAAAACGCTCTGTCTGCGTGTGTGTGTGTGTGTGTGTGTGTGTATGCGGTGGCTAGCAAAATTTACAGCATGTACGAGGCTCAAAATTTTTTTGAGAGTAGCCCCAAATCTCTCTTGATGCACCTGAGCTTCAGAGTTTCGAAATTCCAATTATTAACTGGGTAATTATTTAAATTCCAAAGATCACTCTCATAAAAAATCGCCTTTCTTCCACTTTTTTCTCTTCATTTGCTTATGGTTGGTTGGTTGCATACAATTTTCGCAGAAATAAATAAAAAAGCTGCGACAGACTTAAAGAAACATATTTCAGTGTTTAACATTTCCAAAGTGAGAATTTTTCAAAAGACCTTTAAAATTCATAGACTGGCAAAATGTCAGTTTGCCAGTCTGCCCAAACTGAGGATTTTTATCACAGCTGTTGTACGCCATGGAGGAAAAAGTTGGGTGGAGGTGAAGTAAGCCGCAAAAAAGGTTTGCAAAATGAAACCATTTATTGCTCAAATTTTAATGACCCAACCAAAAGTACGAGGAAGGGATTTTCTATTAATAAAATGAATTGAAAGAAATGAATTACAGCTGAAGTACATTTTAAGAAGAAATAGTAATTTTTTAAAATGGTCTTTTTTCTAATACACTATTTATTAAAAAATGTTTGCTTTTGAAATAATTGAAATTGGAAAGTTAGAAATAATTAAATGTCAAAATAAAATAAAATAAAATATTGAAAACATTTGATTTCAACTAAAAATTGTATTATTAAAAGTTTTTTTTTCAGAACTTTTTAATACTTTATAACGTAGATGAAAAATTGTTTATGACTTAACAATATATTAATAATTGCATGTCAGTATATAAAATATATTGATGAAACATTCGTTTAAAATCATGCATGGAAACTGAAATAACAAATATTAATCTAAAATCTAGATTTCAGAGTGCAGACGATTTTAAGACATTAACGAAAGAATGTTACCTTTTCAAGCAAAATCTTAAATGATGCTTCTATATTGATAGTTTAAAGTTATATGATAAAAATAAGCAAATAATTCTTGCCAATGATTGATCTGTTTGTATTTTTCATGCATTCCGATGGTGTATAACAGCCAATAATGGCACAAATCGTCATTTTTTAAACAAAATTTTAGTCATCTGTTCAATAATAGTTTAAACGATAAAAAACAAAAATAAAGATATACGAGTTTAAACCAGTTTCAATTGATCGGCGTGTCAAATCACATGGTTTTATTGGTGCTTAATTAGACTTAATGTAGCGGGTTTTAGGGATACGTTTTTGGCGTCACCCCAAGATATTATACTTCTACTCTATTAATAATTTCTGTTTACTCAATGGTTGTACGCAGATTTTTGGCACTTTGAACATTAGAATGTATAAGTGATTAGCTGTGTTGCAGTAAAAAAAAAGTATACAATACTTTTCTAGGAGTTTTTTTAAGTCATTGATTAACCCATTAGTTCCTAGCGTCCCTTTTTAGGGACGCTTCAAAAGGTGCATGTAGCACTGTTTTTGACACCGATAAAAAAGAACAGCAATCTTTATTTTATTTAATTGAAACATTTTCTTAATTAATGAACTAAACTTAATTCTTTTAAAAATAGTGGTGCCAACCGAATAAAATTTGCGCAAAAGATGATGGGCACGAATGGGTTAAATTTAAATGCATTCTATTCAATTTAAAATTTTATTATGGCTTTAATTTGTTTTTAAAACGAGAATAAAATGGCTGTTTGGAGCACAATTGTTCGAATCCGCAAACGGTTCATACACCATAATAATTTATCAAATAGCAAAGTAAATTATTTATCAGAAATTGTCATAAAAAGAATAGTAGCAAAACTGGTTATAATAAATCTTAATGTTTAGACTAATTAAAACATAACCCGATACCCCCCCCCCCCAAAAAAAAAAAAAAAAAAAAAAAAGAGACTACATTCCGATTCATGATAGACAAAATTTCCGTGAGTATAAATCCGACCCGAACCTAAAAATTCTATTTGAAAAAAAAAAAAAAAAAAAAAAAAAAAAAAAAGAAACTATGGATTTGATAACTGACCTGAACCAAATCTGAATCCCGCAAAGATGTTCAAATGAAGCATAACCCAATCCGAACAAGGAAAAATAATTTTCGTGGGTATGAAACCTGACCCGAACCTAAAAGTTTTCTTAAAAGAAACCCGAAATATGACCCGAACGAAATCTGAAACCAATAAAAATATTTAAGAGAACTATAATCCGATCCCAGCAAGACAAAATAGTTTCCGTTGTCATAAACCCGACTCGAACATAAAAAATTCCATTTTAAAAATCCTGAAATTTGTCCCAAGCCACATCTGAATTCGATCAAAATATTCGAAAGAGCCATAATCGGATTCGAGTAAGACAAAATAATTTCTGTGGACATGAACCCGATACGAACCTAAAACATGCATTCGAAAAAAATACCTGAAATTTGAATCGAACCAAATCTGAACCTGACAAAAATATATGAAAGAACTGAAACCATATCCAAACAAAACAAAAATTTTCTAGGACTTGAATCCAATCTGAACCCAAAAAATTTCATTGAAAAAATCTGAAAATCTGAACTGAACCAAATCTGAACTTGACAAAAATATTCCAGTGAAGCATGTCCTTATTCGAACAAGACAGAATAATGTCCATGAACACACAAGAAGACCCAAACCCATAAATTCTATTTGAAGAAAAAACATAATTTTAATTGAACCAAATCTGAACCCGACAAAAATATTCCAAAGAACTATAACCCGATCCGAGCAAGACAAAATAATTTCCATGGATATAAACCCAACTCGAACCTAAAAAATTCGATTTGAAAAAACCTGAAGTTAGACTCAAAACACATCTGAATCCAACCAAAATATTGGAAAGAACCATAACCGGATAGGAGTATGAAAAAATAATTTTCGTTGACTACGAATACGATACAAATACCCGATACGAACCTAAAACTTCTATTTGAAAAAATACCTGATCTTTGAATCGAACCAAATCTGAACCTGACAAAAAAATAAAAAACAGTAACCGGATCCGAATAAAACAAAAAAATTCCATGGACATAAACCTAATCTGAACCTTTTTTTTTTTTTTTTTTTTGAAAAAATCTCGAAATCTGGACTGAATTATATCTGAACTTGACAAAAATATTCCAGTCAAGCATGTTCTAATTCGAACAAGGCAGAATAATTTCCGTGGATCCGCAAGAAGACCCGAACTCAAAAATTCCATTTGAATAAAAAGCCGAAATCTAAATTGAACCAAATCTGATACCGACAAAAATATTCCAAAGAACCTTAACTGGATCCGAGAAAGGCAAAATAATTTCCATGGACATGAATTCGACCCGAACATTAAAATCCAATTTCAAAAAATAACAAATCTGAATTGAACCAAATTTAAACCCGACGAAATATTCTAAAGAACCATAACAAGATCCGAACAAGCCAAAATAATTTCCATGGACATGAACCCAATGTATGGTTAGGTATCATTTAGGTTGCAAATAGGTTGAAATTACATTACGTTATGGTTAGATTAAGGATAGATTACAATAAGGTGACGGCTAAGTTACAATTATGTTATATTTAAGTTACGGTAGGGTACTGTTAAGTCACAGTAAGGTTACAGACAGGTTATGGTTATGGTACAAAAGTTTACGGTTAGGAATTTGTGCACAGAGTGAACATTACGCATGCTTTGATTAAAAATATACACTTATTTTTGTTAAATGGCTCTGAAATTATAATACCATATACAAACCTTCTAGCTAAAACCAAGTATCGATTTCATTCACGGTATAGTTGGATTTAAGAGTGATATAATTAGCTTGAAATTCAAAATATTTCACTTGGAATTTCTATTTGAAAAAAAAAAGTCACGTGACTTAACAGTGATTTTTACGCATAAGTACCAACACTTTCACACAAAAATCACACAATTGTTGGACACGTATTCCCTCCCGCGATTTCCATTGTTCATTTTGATTATTTTTAGAGCTTAATATTAGTTGTTTTTTAGACCGACTTTTCACACAGTCAGCGGCTACGTATTTCAAACAATGCATTTCTGCATGTTTCTAATTAATACTAAAATCATACAAATTTCAAGTTCGTTTAATATTGTTAATGCGGACCCAGGCAACGCCGGGCGGATCAGCTAGTATAAAATAAATATTTTCAGAAACATTGCAATTGATCCCTTTTATGTTACTCATTTATATATAATTATTTTTATAACAATTAATGAAATAATATGGTACTTTATTTTTGTGTCAACATCCATTTTTTAAACATCTTTCATTTCATTTCTATAAACAATGCTAACACGTTTTTTATTACTTTTTAATTAAATGTATTTTCAACCAGATGCCGGTTCAGAAATCGTCAGAATAGTGCTATATTCATCGATGTCCGCTTTCTTTAGATGTGTAGAAAATTTCTGTTTTATTATTATTATTATTATTGTTATTATTATTATTATTATTTTTGGACGATTATTTTTTAAAGGTCCTTTAATTTAAAGGCCATCCTGTCTTTATCTATTTTGCAGTAAATTTTAAAATGTCTTGATACATTTTTTCTAGGCTTTTAATAGACAAAGTCATTAAAATCACAAAATTTTCAAATTTGCGTTTCAAAATCTTCTAGATGAAAAAATTAGAATATTTTTACGTGCCATTTGATATCTTTCAATGATGAAAAAATTACAGCCTAATGCGGATTTTAATAAACGCACCTCGAAAACACTCAAATTACACGAGAGCTTCATATTTTAGAACATTTTTCTTCAGAATATTGTTAAATATTTTAAGAGAATGTATTATGTTTCATAATTTATTTTTTCTTAAATAAAGAATCAAATACTGCTCTCAGATGATTTAAAATATCAGATTTAATCGATAAAAAAGACTTGACCTTTTAATTGTAAAAGCTCGATTTTTTGTGATTTTAAAATCATAGCTGATTATAATTAAAGACAAGAGGAAATTTTTAAACAAAATATGAGCAGGTTATCCATTTTTATCATTGAACAATAACACCTTGAACAACAAAATTCTTAAACCGTTAGTTTTAGAGAGATGTTTCCAGTTAGAAAAATGCTTGCAATGTTGTTCTACATCTTATAAAAATCCACATGCAGTTGGTCCAAATAAAAATAAATCGGAAATTGCACTAAAACGATGCAAATTAGGTGCATTTGTGCTATAACGAAAAGTAATTTTTTTTTTCAGAAAATAGTGTCATAGTATACAGCATGGTATCCGAAATCTTTTGAGTGTCCTTGTAAATACTATCTGTTTTCTATTATAGAGAAGCATCTTATATTAAACCTCAGCAACATTTATCAATTTCAGTAGTTTAATATAATTAAAACGAGCCCCAAAATCATCTTTACCCCTATACCATTTTGTAATGGAGTAATTTTGCGTGGCCCTGTAAATTAATAATAAATATTCTTTGCACCACAGATTCCATAGAATGAATATTTGAGAATATACTTCATAGACGTATCAAATTTACTATGTTCGAAAGAGTGTAACACCATTAAAATGCAACTGAAACTATTTTTTCTCATTGGCCGTAATCTTATGTTCTTATAAATGAACTATACATCCAATTTCCATAAAATTTGAAATTCCCGAACAAAATTATGTAAAAACTATGTATTTTAAATTCCAAAACATTCGGTTAGGTAGTTTTGGATTGTTATATACGGAAAGACAGACGGATGGATTGAACGACGGACTGCTGCTATAGGTGCTGTGTATTTATATAATTATGAACTCACCTAAAACGAAACGCTTGTCATATATTTTTTCCGCCAAATAGACGCAGGAAAAAAAACGAAAATAACCATTCGATAGGGATTTCAGTTTTCTTTAAATGTGTATTTAAAAAATTAAGCTTAGGTAGTCATCTGCATAGTTAGATTTTATTAAACATAGTAGTTTTCAGTACGAACATCTAATTTTGGCATGGTATTCGGCGTTTCCAGTATATCTTGCACAAGTTCATCAAACTGGAACCAAAATAGCATGCACTTTCGCAGCAAATTTGATTTTTTTCTGATATTACCTTGCCATGACAAATTTTCAGTAAAGGGTATAGCCGGGTTTCTTTGTAAAATATGCCCTTGAGTCAACTACATCGAGTCCTACATGAATCGGTAATCTATAAAAAGAAATTCATTTCTCTTCAATTTCAAGTTTATATCTCAAGACTCTTGTCTTTTTAAAATATGATGCACCCTACGTAGAAATCTGAAATTGACAGTGAATATGCATCATATCTCATAGTATTTCATGCAAAAAAATTAAGGTGGTCACTCAAAAATTTCAATAGATTTTTAATTAAAATGTTCATTTAAAAACAACAAAAATGTTAGAAAACTTGGTCTTTTGTTAAAAAAAAATTTGACAAATTGTCAAATATTCGTATGGTGGTTTTATACATCCCTTATATTTTTCGTTGAAATTTGCTTAGTTGTTTCGTCACAATGCACTCTTTTCCAAAACAGGCATTTAGGGTCATTACCCCCCGTGGTCTTGAGATACAAACTTGAAACTGGGGAGAAATGAATTTCTTTTTATGGTCTATCAATTCATGTAGGAACCGATGGGATTGATTCAAGGGCATATTTTACTAAGAAACCCGGCTATACCCTTTCTAGAGGTCTGCACGAACCGGAATTTACAGGCCCGGGCCCGGCCCGTAGGAAAGTTATTTCGTCCCGGCCCGGCCCGTTTAAATTTTTATATTGTAGGCTCGGCCCGGCCCGTACAAAAATTAGCGAAAACAAGCCCGGGCCGTTTTGGCCCGTTACAATTTTTACGATTTCTAAAAAATTCAGATTTTATCATATAACTAAGATTCCTTTAAAAAATAATGCATACATATCTATGGAATGATTTTACAGTATATCTTACAGCAAATACACATTAACAACATTAATGATTACTTAGATTAATTTAGGATTAATTTTTGTATTCATAATTTTGTAGAAATTTGTACTCATAAAGTAAAGATAAAATTTAAAACAAAATATATTAAATTCCATTTCAATTTCCAAAGTACTACAATTTTCATTTATTTTCATATTAATGTTTTATTATTATTGTATGTTAATTACATTTTTTGTTGTAAACCTTAATCTTGTATTTTACAAAATAAGTACACGAATCATTTTTATTGTTATGCTCACAAATATCATTAAAACATATAATTAAAGTTTAAAAATTAAAATTTGAAATATGATCTACATCATAGGGCTTTGTCGCTGAACTGTAAGTATATATTTACGTAATGTAGCGTGATATGTGGCAAGAGGGGGGGGGGGAGGGTGCATGATGAAGTGTGACACTTTGTGACAAAGGGGAGGAGGGGGTCAAAAATATTGAAAAAATGTGTGACATCAATTATGGACGGCCCCTAAACAATTTTAAACTTTGTTGGAGAGTGTTAAAAATGGAGATCATTTTCGGATTCAGCGTTAAAAAATACATAAGAATAAATTATTAAAAGTAAAAAAAAAAAAAAAAAAAAAACGCAAATTTTGTTGGTTTTTGTTATGTATTATTTTTTGATTAAACACATATTTCCGGGTTTTACATTATATGAAATGAATAATATTGAAGGCATTCTACGAAAAGAAAGTGTTGGCAAATTTTTGTTTACAAAAAGGGTAAAACAAAAGATAATTCTACCATTTTTAGTTAATTGTATATAAATGTTGTTTAAAACGATTAATTAACTGAGGCCATAAGATGCTTTTCAGTATTGGATATTTTGATGCTCGACTATTCCGTGACAGTTTCCGTGTAGATAAATTATCCCATGAGAAATGATTCTGTGTTTGATTCAAACATCGAATCATTTGTCATATCCTCTGGTATTATCAAATGTACGCTGATTTACAACAGTGAGATTTCGTATTTGTTAATAGTTTATTAATAATCATTCACATCTTAATTAAAATGGGAAATGATTTTAAGTTAGATATAATAATGATGGATAGATGTAGATTTTGATGTATAAAAGCATGCAAGCATACGTAAAATCTAATATTTAATAAAAATAATGCACTCAGGCATTTAAATATACAGGGTGTCCCAGAACTTCGTGTACAAACTTTGAGGGGTGGTAGATAAGATCGTTTGGAACCACAATTACATAGGAAAGCATGGGCGGAAACGTCTTGTTAACCCTTTCACAGACAGTGGTTTGTATATGAAACTACAAATTTTTTAATACAAAATGAACATTGACACCAGAATTTTAATATAATTTTTCCATTAATATGCATGTGAATTGTCTGGCTTTTCTTATTTGCAAATACATTTTACTGCATTTTCTGATGTCATTTATATTTTGCCACATTTATCAATAGAAGTGCTTTGTCCATGAAAAGCTCAAAGAAACACAGACACAATTATGACACAATGCGGAAAGCAGTGTAGAATTCTTTATAACACAGAAAAAATTGCAAGAAATGATTTCATTTTAAATTAAATTTAAAATTATGTTTCTTTAAAATCAAGTATCTTAGTAGCGATTAGAAATTGCTAATATGTGGAAAAATATGAATGACATCAGAAATCGCGGGAAAATGTATTTGCAAAGAAGAAAACAATACATTTCACATACATAATAATTGGAAAAATCATATTAAAATTCTGGTGTTAATGTTCATTTTGTATTAAAAATTTTATAAATTCATAGACATACCATTGTCTGTGAAAGTGTTAACAAGTGAGGATGACGTTTCCGCCCATGCGCTCTTATGTAACCGTGGTTCCAAACGATGTTCTCTATCACTCCTCAAAGTTTGTACACGAAGTTCTGGTACACCCTGTTAGTAAGGCTGGATTTTATTTTTTAAATTATGGATAAGTTATACCATATGACAACTAGTGGGTTCTTGAAAAGATCGTATCTTTTTTTTTTCACACAATTTAACCATTTCTGGAGATTTGTCACATATACACTCCATATAGTGGACGCATGGTTTTTATATTTTAATGAACAGAACACCTTAATCTCAATATTTTCCTTTTCGAATCGAAGAATTTTTGGATGAAATGGGCAAAATACTATACGGAATTACTAGTATTAAATATTAAAAATCATTAAATGATACCTTTCATGAAGGGATTAAAAACTAGAGTGTCAATTTCAACCCCTTGAAGGGTGGTCGTTTATTTTGGGACAACTTAAATTGAATATTGAAAAGCCACATTGGCACCAGAATTTTGGAATGCACGAATAAATTTTACTTACTTTTAAAACTGGTAAGAAAAGTTTTTACTTATTTCCAGATAAATTTGGCAGCATATTTTGGCTTTATTCAGTTATTTCAGCATTTTAGAGTAGTGTTGCCAGTGGACTATTTTTTTTAAATTCAGATTTCTTGACTGGCACCACTTTCTTTAAACTGTAAAATTCTCTTTATTCGCGCCTTAATTAATATGCCATTAAATAAGGCGCATTTTACCATTTCAAAAAAGTGGTGCCAATTTAGAATCTGGATTTAAAAAAAAGTAGCCCATCTGGCAACACTGTTTTTGAGGGTTAACCACCTCCCTGATATCTCCGTAACATAACATCCCAATTTCAATAATGATTCATTTTCCTCACCATTAAATTTTTATTGTAAATTTTGCATTATTTAAATCGAGCGTTTCTCTGATTCGATTAGGCAAAAATTGATATTTTGAAAAAATGGTGAAAAAATGATTAAAAATTCTGTAAAAGATACGATAAACTTGTCAGATGTGGCAATGCCAAAACTTTCTTCTATCTTATGCATGTTTATGCTTCTTGAAAAATGCAACATAGCAGCGCCACCGCTTCGGTGGTTTTAACCACAGACAAAGAAACTCTTTTATTCTGTAGTTTTAACCAATATCTAGTCAGCAACAACTTATGTTAAATTATAAGTGAATCTGAAGTTTGATGAAAATCCGTGCATTAACTTTTGTGATAGAAATATTGTAAAATTATTAAAAAAATCTGCATAACAGAACCACTTGTTGGGTGATGTATACCAAAAACTAATCAGGATCATTTTTTATCAGGTACTAACTGAATCTGAAATTTGATGAGAAACCATGCATTAGTTCTTAAGCTACATTTATTGCGAAATCATGAAACATGCAGGATAGCAGTGCCATCTGTAGGGCAACTTACACCAAATATTTAAAAACATTAATCTATATCAGGAAATAACTGAATCTGAAGTTTTAGAAAATATTGTGCATCAGTCCTTGAGATAGTGCTATTGCGATAATCACGAATAATACACCATGGCAGTGCCACCTGTTGAGCAGCTTGCACCAAACTTATTCAGCACCATGCTATATCAAATTATAGCTAAATATAAAGTTTTATAAAAATCCTTGCTCTAGTTCTTAAGATATGGCTATTGAGGAAATTGTAAAAAATTTAGCATAGCAGCGCCACCTGCTCAGCGATATGCATAAAAATCTAATCAGATCCATTTATTATTATGGTCTATCAGAATCTAAAGTTTTATGAAATTCCGTGAATTAGTTCTTTAGATCTATTGCGGTAATCACAAATAATGCACCTGTTGAGCGAAATGCACCAAAACGTAATCAGCACCATGTTATATCAAGTATAAAATAAATCTAAAGTTTTATGAAAATTCATACACTAGTTCTTGAGATATAGCTATTGTGTTAATTGTTAATAGTACAGCAAAGCAGCGCCACCTGTTGAGCGATATGCACCAAAAACATATGATATCCAGTTTATATCAAGGTCTAACAGAATCTAAAGTTTTGTGAAATTCCTTGAATTAGTTCTTTAAATAGAACGCCCAGAATATTTTTGTCACGTACAGACAGACATTTTGTAAAAACGAGTTTTTTAGTTTCTCTGACCCCTAAAACGTGCAACTTCATCGAAATCCGGATTTCAAGAAATTTGAACGATTTCAATACTTTTTACTTGTTCAGATAGAAAAAAAGTAAAAATAGGCATTATTTGAAAGTTTTTTCAAATATATTAATCTCTTAAGTGGTTAATGGGTTCCGAACTTGAACTCAACATTCCAAACCTCCCTATAATTTTTAATAAAGTACCTACAGCAGCAGTTTTTTCCCTTGTTCTTATTCATATTTAGACTTTAAATAAAACAATTATATATAATTTTATTTAAAAGTTACATACATGCAATGGTTTCTTGATTTGTCTTCTTGTTATAATCTTACACATTGCAGAGTGGATTGGGCACTAAAACGACAATTCTTGGAATTTTTTCTTAAATAAGACTTCAGAATCGATTTAACAAACAAAAAATCGGGAAAAAAAATTCTTGGTACTCACATTTTACAAATCAAGAGAAGCACAAAACTTAGCAACAAAAAATTACCGTCAGTCAAAAGAGATCTAAGAAGTTAGGAATATCATTAAGAGCATCTGGTAATAACAGAAAGTGTTAATTCTACATAAACTATTTTATTTGTTCCCCGAGAATCGAATACGATTTGCCTCAACTTATATGTGCGATTATTGCAACAATTGAGGTTTTTAGAACAGAGGAGTACCCAAAAATAGTGCTTTGGGAAACTTAAAAAAATAATTTCTAATACTGTACCAAAGAATAACGAAGTAACTTATCTGGGAAACATACTTTATAAGGTCATTCATGCGACTGTGTAGAAATATGGCGAAAAAATAGAAAGATTATTTTTGACTTTAAAATAAAAAAACATCAATTTTACCTAAGTAAGCATATAAATATATGGAAAATATGTGAATATAAATATGCATACCAAAGTACATAAACTGTAAATAAATAACTAAAATATGGTTGACTTGTACTCAATCCTCAAGTAAAATTATTCTTAATCATTCAACATCAATTACTATATCTGAAAAGCGGGAAGTGCCCATTCTTCTATGAAATAAAATACTTTTCAGAATTTTTTAAAACTATTATTAATTTGCTTTATTATGATATTTAAAGAAAACATAGAAAGGTTACGTGATGTTAAGTCTTTCATATTCAGCGGCACGTATACGTGCCATTAAATGTGCACAAAAAAATTGAATTCGGACATCAGTGTTTTAACACAGAAAGTGTCTTATCGAAGTACAATATTTAAGACAGTAAGCTGCTTAAAAAATGCATATATGAAAATAGTATAATATTAAAAAATCTTACTTGACGCTCGTCATGAAAATGTTGAAATAGTTCGATAAACCAAAGAAATAAAATATTCTGTGCCTTAAAAATATACCTAAATTTATTTTAAATTTATTAGAAAGCATGATAGATTTATACATGGTACAGGATGATAAAAATAATAAAACAGTAAAGGCGGAACTTGTACATAATAGCATTTCAATATTCGCTTTCAGCTAAAAATCCAGAAACCATTTATCTTACAAAAGATCATTTGTTTCGAATTCTTCGAAAAATAACAAGAAACAATTGTACTGTAAATCAGAACAGTTGTTTCAAATTGTCGTCATTTTATTTTGAAAATCGACAGATCGAAGCTTTTATGTTAACATACAGCTAAGTATTTATAATGAATACTACTTTTGTCAAACTCAGTAAAATTGGGATAAGGAGGGTGGGTCTAAGAATTAATTATTGTCTCTTTGATAGAGGGTGATTTTTCTTCGTTTGTCAAACATATTTTTATTGCTTTAATACACAATTTATTATCCGTATTTACGTTATAGAATGATTTTTCTATTCAAACAGTCCACAACCTTTGAGTTTTTGGATTTAGACTAAAAGAGGCCAATATGTTTTTAATATTTACAGTTCTAATTTTGTATGCCAGAAAATTCTCAAATATACCTCAATAAAACGGCGCACCGACAGCATGATGTTATTTAGGAAAGGAAGGATCCCTGTCTCTTAATTTCATACTTTTTATCAGTTCTTTGTTTTTATTAGTTCAACGTTTTCTGTTTCTCTTTCTTACTTTCGTTTCGTTTCTTTTCTTTTTTTTTTTTTAACCAATATATTAACAGTTGCATGCGCATGAATAATAATATTAAAATAATTTCTATTAAAATATGGATGAAAACATATTAACAAAAAATCTGCATTTACCATGTCCAACAAAAGAATTTTCCCTCCAATCAAAATCTGAAATGATATACTTGACCAGAATGATTAGTCCAAAAGCATTCAGGAAAATTCCTATAATCCAATCTCCCACCACTACTGGAGCTGGTACTTCATTTTTAATGACGGGATCGTCTCACAAAAAATCGCTAGAGCAGCGGTTTCCAACCTATGGGTCGCGACACATTAGTAGATCTCGGCGGATCTTTTGGTCTATAGTAGAGTATAATATAGTAGAGCATTAGATATAGTAGATCTACACTGTTAAAACTAATGGTGACAAACCAGTTGCATTTGGCGCCCAGGGGTGAAAAGATGTTACCATTTGACACCCGCGGGGTCGAAAATGTGTTTGGGGTGCCGTTTAATCTCTCACTGAATGATTCACGCTAACTAGGGTGCCGCGCAATGCATACCGATGGAAGATTTTCACCCATTAGTCATTTGCGCATGCTCTGTGATGTGTATCCCTGCTCTTCAACTCGCCGTCACTGGTGGATCAAAACAGCAATTTCTCCATACGATGACAATTTACCGCTATACACGCTATCCCAATTTCGTTTCGAACTTCGGATATCTAACTTTTGGCGAGCTTTTTCATACAAAGCAACCTTTTAATTTCATCAGGACATTTGAACATTTCAGGGAGACTTTTCAGGTGAGCTCGATGGCCGAGCGGTTAGAGCGCTGAGCTTGCAATCAGACGTTGTGGGTTCAAATCCTTCGAGGGACAAAAGTCGGTTTGTATATATTTTATTTTTTTATAATTGGGCCCTCTGGATTAAGGGTGCCATCTTTTCACCCTAATTGGATGTGCCATCTGGCGCCTTTAGAGGTGTCACCTGTGAGACAAGCCTTTCACCCCTAAAAGGTGCAATGTGTCGCCATTAGTTTTAACAATGTATAGTAATTTATGGAATGTTTTCACACAAGAAATTAGAAAAAAACTGTTTAAATTTCAAAACGCAAACATAACTAATAAACATTTTCTTTGATTATCACTCACAGACTGCATACTGTAACTAAATTTTTTGTTTGTTCTTATAAATGTAAAAAAAAAGGACATTTATTCAATATTTTACAATAAGTACCGTATATTGTATACACTGGTGTCCAAAAGTTAAGCATAATTGGTAATTAAGTAATTATTTTTAAGTAATGAAAGAAATATGAATCGGAATGTGCTGAAACTCCAAGTGTGTAAACAAAATAGTACGCGTCACATATTTTCGCGAAGAGTTTTCCCCGAAATCGAACAGGGGACCGTCAACAAATTGAAAAAGAACGAAGATCTTTTGGATAACCCTGTCAAAACTAATGTAGCAAAAGCATTCAAACTGCACATTATGATTAATTCTCTTATTGTAATGTACTGTGTTAATTTTTACAAGGATAGCATGTATACTCGTAGAGAAATTAAGGTTTTTATAAAAACAGTCCTAAGTTTTTTGCTTATAATTTGCAGAGTTCTTAATATAAAATAATGTTCTTTTTTGAAAAAACGACAAACATCATTGTACACAATACCCTGTCATCAGAATTAAAAAATAATAAAAATTGTATGACAAATGAGCAGGTTTACTAAATAATTTTTTACTGCGCATGCGTGAACGCTATTAAAATTTCATTTGCATATTATGTTAGTTAAATGTATAAAGCAACTTTTGTGAAAGTCTCAAAAACATAGCTTAAAAATTCTGAAAATTATCGTTGATAGAATGAGATCAAAATCCTTTATTCCCTAAATGAACCAAAAAGATGAGGGGCTGTATCCATATTCCATTGTTTAGTGCCTACACAATATTGCACGTACAACTATGTTTAGGTAAAACCCCTGATTTTTTTGCTTCCTTTAGGAATAACGGATTTTGAGTTGATTCTATAGGCGACCATTTTCAGAATTTTCAAGCTATGTTTTTGAAACTTTTACAGAAGTTGCTCTATACATTTAGCTAACACAATATGCAAATGATATTTTGATATCGTTGACGCATGCGCAATGAAAAATTATTTACTAAACATACTCATTTTTCATACAATTTTTATTATTTTTAAATTCTGATGACAGGGTATTGTGTACAATGATGTTTGTCATATTTTCAGAAAAGAACATTATTTTATAATAAGAACTCTGCAAATTATAAGCAACAAACTTGGAAAAGTTTAGGATTGTTTTTATAAAAACTTTAATTTCTCTACGAGTGTACATGCTATCCTTATAAAAATAAACACAGTACATTACAATAAACCAATTAATCATAATGTGCAGTTTGAACACTTTTGCTATATTAGTTTTGACAGGGTTATCCAAAAGATCTTCGTTCTTTTTCAATTTGTTGACGGTCCCCTGCTTGATTTCGGGGAAAGCTCTTCGTGAAAATATATGACGCGTACTATTTTGTTTACACACCTGGAGTTTCACCACATTTCGATTTATATTTCTTTCATTACTTAAAAAAAATTACTTAATTACCAATTATGTTTAACTTTTGGACACCAGTGTATATAAATTTAAATATGTCTCAAAAATTGATTGAGAATATTTCATGAAAATTTATTGCAGATGAATTATCGTGTAGGCCATCAAAAAAGAAAAAAAAAGGAATTTTTTAAACATTCTTATGAACGAATTTTAAATGCTACACAATTTAATTTATATGTTCAACATGCCGTAGTAATCCTGAGTAAAATATATACATTACATAAAATCCGAGTATATTTATGCAACTTAGAGGACGGGGAGACAGACAGTCAACAAGACAGAGGGTCTGACAAATCGACTGCAAAAGGTTTTTAATATATGTTTAAGTATCTCAACTGGAAAGCGTTACAAAAGTATACTAACAGGATTCATACGCTTTCAGCTGAAATATCAGTATTTTTATGTGGAAAACTCGACTAATATAATCGCTTGATTACAAAGGATAGTTTTTCTCTAAGAAAATATTGATATTAAGTCAGAAAATTCTCTCATCAGTACGAAACCTGATTAATATTGTTCTGATTTTAGATCCCCCATCCGCAACAACGAAAGAACAATGTTACTGTTATTTCTGTTTCTCTTAATTGGAATTATTGATGCATTTGTATTGAAATCATCTCTATTCAGTGGGAGTCAAAAGTTTTTATAAACAAACTTTAAAAGACGGTCGAGCATTCTACAAAAACAATTTTTGTACGAGAAATCAGGATCGCAATCTATTTATTTAAACAAAATGCAGGATCTCCCGTTGTAATCGGAATAGAACCATTGTTCATAATTCCATTCAAAATAGAAATTGTATTTTAGTGATGTTTTCGTCAGGATTACTTTGCTTTGTATGAAGTAATATAACAAAAAACGTTCTATTCTGGGTCATTCTGGACACGTGCATCATGTGCAAATTTCCACAAGTAAAAAACAATAATAATTTTAGCATTACACTATTAAAAAAACGGGCGGTTTTACGGAAATACTACTGGCAGTCTAGACGTCAGTACGATTTACTGTTTTTTAACGGAAAACTTCCTGTAAATTCCAGAAAAATGCGCTAAATTTTCTGGAATTTACAGTAATTTTTCCATTAAAAAACAGTAAATTGCACTGGCGTCCAGATTACCAGTAGTACTTCCGTAAAATCGTCCGTTCTTTATTTTTTACAATGTTATCTTCGATTATAAAAAACGAAAATTGCTATTTTTTTTATTGATGGAAGTTTGCGTATTTTTTCAGAAGTTCGGAATACGGATGCGGCTATAAGCATGTATTATTTTTAACAGAGATAGCTGTGGACATAAACATGAGGTACTTTCTTAGAGAGACCGTTTGTAATATTGATTGCTTTTGAAATATGAGGCGTTAGTTAGTGCTACTTGGATGATGATGTTGCCAGCTTTTACCACTTCTCGTGATATGGCAACATTTTATGCATACTCTCAGAAATATACTTTCTTCAGTTAACGGAAATATTCCAGACAGCTCTGCTACCGATATATATAAGAAAATTGAAGAAATTTTCATTCTTTAGAAAATTTCCGCAATAAAAAAGGGAATTTTTTCTTTATTTTTCCTTAAAAAAAAAAAAAAAAAAAAAAAAAAAAAATTACAAGTCTCATGTTTATTCGTGGATCACCTTGCTTGAACCACTGCCCCCTCAACAATGCCTATTCACTGAGCAGACGACAAACGTGAAACGTCATGAAGTGGTGGCGAAATCACTAACCTTATTGGTTCCACAATCGCCACGAAACTCAAAACGCGATCGTTGTCAGGGAAACGGCCTCCACTACGTCACAAGCGAGAAGGCATTGTAGAGGAGGCAGTGCTTGAACCTGAAAACCTGAAACCGCGGCAAGCGAGCACTTTTGAGCTGCACGCAACGAGTGAGTTTAAAATGAAGGTACATATTTCCTTCAAATAGGGGATTGGTAAGGTTTATTAAATTTATTTTTCAGAAAGCTCGGAAATTTGATTTAGTTGCAGGGATAGGGGTGTTTTAATACTTATAGAATGATGGAAGATAAAGATTATCACATATTATACATATTTTAATAAGATGTAATTTCATTGTTAAATGCAAAATATGAATATTATATTTTTAATTAAATTCGAGAATGAATGCTTGAAGAAATGAAGTCAATTATTTGTTTAAAAATGACGAATAATATAGTGCACAAAGACGAATGTTTCTGAGAGTGCAACGAAAGATAAGTGAAGTGCAAATAAAAAAATATGTTTCAAATAATTTTGTTATAGTTAACGTTATGATAAAATTACATTTTTGAAAAGGAATGATATAACTCGTATTTTTAGATTGAATAAATGTGTTTATGAAATGTGATTATGTTATGAAAATCATTTGTGTGTTCTACAACCCCTTAAAATTTGTTTACGGATATGGCTCACCGTGTATATAACTTTATAAACAAAAATATCGAACTATCTCTACGTATTCTAAATGACTTGATAATAATTCTTACACAATTAGCTAAAAACTTTTGGCGTATTTATTTTAAATAATTTTAAAATAATCTTGTAAACACCCTGTTAATCTGGTTAAAAGATGCATTATGTCAGCTGTTGATTGATGAACTAAGCAGAGTATAATGGATAAGACATAAACTAAATTTATTGTTTCTGCAACTCGTAAGGAATTATTATCAAAACCAAATGCAAACATGCAATGGGATGTTGAAATATTTTCTAAAAAGGATAATTAAAACGATATGTAAGGATTTTTAAAAATACTAAAATAACTTACATTATTAAATAGGGAAATTACGTAAAGCACATGTGATTCCATCTGTTTCTAAATTTAATGAAAATAAAATTTGATAAACTTCATATTTTTAAATTTGCGAATTTCACCCTACTACATTACACTTTGTTGAAATTGTTTATAACGCTCTTATATAAAATATTTATTTACTAATTTTGTTCATATCACGCACTATGGATGACAATATTTACGCGTATTTTTTTTCTTTTTTACATTAATAGAAATTTAATAGAATTAACAGAACTAATTATTAAGTAAACAGATTTGCTATCACGTGAGCAATATGAGGCTGGTTTCCACCATTTGTTAAACTGCTTTTAATACTAGAACGGTCGTGAGCGGTCATTTTGGCCGCTACCCGTATGGAGATATTTCACCATAAACCAAAAATTTTATTATAAAATAAGTTTAAAAGATACAAAGAAGAAAAACTTTAAATAAAAAAATTAAACTGTTTTAAATCAAAATTCTGGTGTGAAATATTTTTATAAAATTTGATCAAATTTTCCAGCCTTTCTCGTGACAAACCTATCATGATCGAGTGAAAGCCGATTTGTGTGGATGTCTCTTTTTTTGTCTAGAGAACCTACAACCTTTGGTATAAACTATTTGTTATCTACAATTTTTGGAATCGTCATGCGAAAAGACGCGTTTGTTAATGCTCATCCTACGGAAGAAATTTATAAAGATATCTCGGCTGCATTACAATATTTTTAAATATATGTATTTTTTTATATTGAATGGCTTAAATAGAGCTACAGGGTGCATCTAAACTACTGGGCAAAACTTTAAGGGGTGATAGTATACATCAAGACAAACAATATTAAATAGGAAACCAAGGGTCCCAAGCGTTTTCCAATGGCGATAGCCGCCACTAAAGTTTAGGGTCCAAAATTTCAAATAAACATAGAAAACGGAAAAATTTGTCGATTGATTTGTGGTTTTCAATAAAACTATTCTTTATGTTGGTATTTTCTTGAAAATAAATTATAAAGATAAATTTCGAAAAATGTCGATAGAGGGCGCGTTAGACTTAGGGGTAACGAACAACTGTTTTTTTGCCGTTATTTTTTGCATCTCATTAAATGGTTTCGCAAGCTTAGACGTAAACTTAATTTTTGAGCTCAAAATCTGAATAGTTGGGAGTGGTTAAGTTTCACAAACTGAACTGTGTTCAGAGGGTTCAAATTTCAAATGATTATAAAAAACGGAAAAATTGGTCGATTGATTTGCGGTTTTCACTAAAACTATTCTTTATGTCGGTATTTTCTTGAAAATAAATTATAAAGCTAAATTTCAAAAAATGACGATAGAGGGCGCTTTAGACTTTGGAATAACAAAAAACTATTTTTTACCGCTATTATGTTTTTTAATTTTCTGCTGTTTTTAATTTTCCGATTTTAATTGCAGGTTTTTTTTAATGATGAGGTTTTTATTTGCGAAATCGTTTCGAAAATTAATTAAGTGTCCTCATTAAAAATATCTGCAAAGAAACTCGAAATATTAAAAAATGGTATTTTGTACAGATTGATCGCAGCCATCCAATGCTAAAATCGTTTAAAAATATTGAAATGCAATCGAGACATTTATGTAAATTTCTTCCATAGGATTAGAATGAGTGAACGTCTTTTTCATTTGTCTGAATTAGTTCTTAAGGGGAAGATGGATACCAAATTTAATTTTCATTTAACCCTTTCGGGTTCGAATTTTTTTTTGTATTAAAAAAAATACTTTTACGTTAATAACATTAACACTAGTTACCCAAATATATTAATTGGTTTTAGCGAATATTTCATTGTCTGAAACATAACTAATTTATTTTGCTTTGCGTACTTATAAATTAATATTCATATGAAAATAGCCCAAGGAAGAATATTCGGAGATGTTTAGAAAATATTGCATTACGATTTTCTAATGCTTTTTGCTTTTTATTACGCATGATTCTTTCAGGAAAGTAACTTTTATTTTAAATTTAAGGAGTGAAATATATGTTAAAAATAAAAGAATCGCAAACGGCTCAAAGAGAATTAAGCAAATAATAATCATTATTATTTTTACGAAATGCCTAAACATAAATGAAGTCACATAGTGAATGCATAGACAGATACTAACATTACTACGTATAAATAGTAGCAAAAGTATTTCTTAGAATAAAATAATGCTCCATTAAAAGACATGTACATCAATAGTACACCAGACCCGAAAGGGTTAAGGAAAACCCCCAGATAATTGTTTACTACCATCTTTCTAAAACTGCAGTGATGTGGAACCTTCTACGTTTAGCTCTAAGCTCCACATTTTTTTCTCGGAGCTCTAAAAACATTTGATTGACCTAGACTAAAGTTATTTATAAATGAATGACTTTAAATAAAATCTCTTCTCAAATCTATTTTGTATATTTATCTTTACAGTTAATGCTATGCCACGAAAGAACAGTATTCTAACCTTCAGCAGAAATTTTTGTACTGCATTGGATTAAAACGTAACTGATTTTCCTATTTTGAGTATTGATTCTAGGCTGCATGGCTCAAAGAACCGTTTATAATTAGAATCGTAATAAGCACAACTTTGTTACAACTAAAGTAATTATTTCTCTTTTTGAAATAAATATAGAATTTGACAAATAAAATTCTTAATACATACATATAATTGAATAAGGAAACATAAAAATTTAAATTTCTTGAAAAATCTGAAAATAAACACTAATTTTTTTACTACATTTTTATTAAGTTTCAGATTACTGTACAATACGCATGCTGGTATATTAATTTGAGATGTTTGATTCATGATCCTTTCTTCTGCGTTCTTAAGCATGTATTGATCAAAATTATTTTATAATTTATAGATTAATTTTACAGTTGTAAAAAGCACGATTGGATTTCTCCCTTTTTCTTTTTTTACTTCGATTTTTATATCAATCTATCTTATGAAAAGGAAAGGTTTTACATAGCAGTGGCGTATCTAGACATCATTTGGGAACTAGGGGAAATGCAGATCTTCGTCTAACAAGTATGAATCCATGGTTATACCGAAAATTTTCAAATGGAATACTAAAAATTATCAAGTAAAAGGTATCTGTATAAATATTAAATAAATCCGAAATAATCAGAAAATTTAAAATTATTTAAGAGCATTCTCACTCTACCTCACCTCCCTCAACACATTCTCGTGTCTCATTTTCGAGCACACATGCACGACTTTGCAATACACAAGTATACGGAATAGCCTTTTTCATTTTCTCATAAAAGGCTACATTTGATACATTAAACGCATATAAATCTGAGGCTATGTATAGCGTAAATTTGATGGAACTAAAGAATTTCATAGTATCTGAAATAATACTTTTTAAAAAGAAAACCGTTCTAAAACGGAATATTTTTCTGGCATTTGTTAATTTTATCTAAGCAGGTTTCATTACATTTGACTAAACTTTCCAAATTAAATTTGATATTTTCTATAATTTCGGAGGGGGCTGCAGCCCTATCTGCACACCCTCTGGATACACATTTGTTGCATAAGTAATATGGTGTTTCAACACCCGTGAGGAACCTATACTCGGTTGCGACTATTTCTTTTGTAAGAGGATATTATGAGGCCAAAGTCTAACATTTATTAAATTGCACTTATATCTATTGCTTTTTTATTTCGCCTGAAAACTGGCATCACCAGTGGCCGAGAGGTTCTGGTCTCGAAATTGGTAGACGGCAAATGCTGGGTTCGAACCCATTCGTGTTCACTGGGCTAATCGTTCGGAGTTTTCCGTGTTTTTTTCGAACCTCGGATTTCCTTGCGTAAGTACGGGTTAGGTTCCCTTGAAAAGACCCAGACGGAGGGCACCCTCTACTCTCTCAGGGCCTATACCACTCATGCTGATATTTGGCAGTCAAAAATATAACCTTCACTTTTAAAATTACAAAAGTTCTTTTTATGCGCCAATTTATTAAACTATTCTTATTTTTTAAATGAATCGCTTAACCCTTTAAGACCCAACTTTCACGATCGTGCGGGTTAGACATTCATTCACCTTTTTACTTCTCAGTCGTATGTAATAAACACTGGAATCGGACGATCGTTTTGGTTTGCAAAAAGAGTAAAATAACATTTTTTATAAATCAACAAGTAGCATTTGTAGTACATGTTTTACTTTTAGCTGTCATGACAAGTACAAGGGATACATCTAATCAGTGTCTTAAAGAATTAAAAGAATGTTTAACAAAATGTCTCCCAATTTTTTTTTCAAATTCACATTTGTTCCAGAAATTAAAAAACAAAAATTATGTTTGAACGTTTGTTATGTAAAAATAAACGGAATACCAAATTTTTTATTTAATGACACTATTTCCAAACAATAATATTCGCAGATTTCTACATTTGCAATAAAAATGTCTCATGAAGATCATTGTTTCGAAATAATGATTGGATCGATGGGAACCCTGAAACTTCTTCCGCCCAAAATGTTCAACCCCATCAGTAATCATCAAATATGGATTATTGAATTTCGCAGAATCACATCGAAAATGGATTCAAAAGTTTTCAGTTTGGATAAACAAGCCCATCAATAATCAACAAATGTGTATAATTGAATTTCGTTCAATCACCTCGAAAATTGATCCAAATATTTTCAGTTTGGATAAACAAGCCCTTTTCTTCCCTTATCTAAAATTTCAGATATTTTTTAAAATAAATTTCTAAATAATATAAATTCACAAATCCAAAATGCTAATTCCTTATCAGTTGGTACAGTATTTAATTTCGTAAAGATTCGTATTTTGGCCTGTAGTATTAATGTCGGCTAACTGAATCTCTAAAATAGATTTTCAACAAAAGGTATCGATTTCTCTTCAAATTCGAATTCAGTTGGAGATTACGAGTGAAGATAAATTATGAAGTGCTTTGGGATATAAATCAATTTTGAAGTATTAACATCAGATTTGATCAACATGCAATGCTTTATGAATTTAAAATTTAAAATTGATTTCGACGAATCAAACACCATTAAACTATTGCATTAAAAACTGATAAGATAATTTTTGAAGAAATATTGATTTACATATACATACAGTAGCGCTCAAAAATATTTTGGCAAATTTATATTTACTCTTATTTTGTTTAATGTAAAAATATATTACATAGCATTGAGAACAATATGACTGCAGTTGTTATTAATTCTTTAAAGGATTACAGAATAACTTCAAGCTATATGAAAAATTCAGAGCAAATAAGAAAATTCTTAATAAAAACCTATTTATATAATTTAAGAAGAGTTATTCCTTCTTTTATATTCAACCATTAAACTTCCAAAATTATTCAGAGATTCGCCTAATCAGAAAGAACCTACATATAAAATTAAGAGGAAATCGGATAATTCTGTAGAAAAACCCAATTATCAAATTTAAAAGGGAGGGGGTGATCGCAGGTACGCCCTTTATACTTAACAAAAGATCTCCACAGCTAATTAGGGAATCATCTTATCACTATGAATCTGTATCCAAAAATTGAAGCAAACCGGTTAATTCTGCAAGAAAAAACATTTACCTAAATTAAGAGGGGTAATCCCACCAATCCCCCGTTTATACTTATCCAATGAATTCCCAAAACCAATCAGGGAAGCGCCTTATCAGAATGAACCTATATCCAAAATTTGAAGCAAATAGATAAATTCTGTATGAAAAACTCAAAAACTTACTAAATTAAGGTGGGATTACCTTCCATTTCCGCCCTCTTAGACATATCTATTGAATTTGCAAAACAAATCATTGAGGTGCCCTCATCAGAATGGTACTATGTCTAAAATTTCAATGAATTCTGATAAATCTGCATGAAAAACCCATTTATCGAAATAAGGAATGATGAATTAGCCTCTGACCCCTCTTAAAACATATCCAATGAACTCCCGAAGCTAATCACGGCCCATCAGAATGACCTTATGTCTAAAATTTGAATGAAATCTGATAAATTCTGCATGAAAAACCCATTTATATAAATCAAGGGGAGAGGCATTAGCCCCAGTTCCCCCTCTTTATGCTTATCAAATGAACACCCAATACTAGTCACGGAGGCGCCTAATCAGAATGATGCTATATCTAAATTTTGAACAAAAACTGATAATTCTGCATGAAAAAACCATTTATGTCAATTAACGGAAGGGGCCCCCATTCCCTCTCTTACTCATATCGAATGAACTCCAAAAACTAATCAAGGAAGCGCCTTATCTGAATATGCATATATCCAAAAATTCAAGTGAATCGGATATTTTTATCATGCGTTATCACATTACGCACGTTCACACGCACTTACATGCATACAGAACGGGCGGCCACATAAGCTCTCAGGCTTTGATGGCCTGTGAGCTAAAAACGCATAACCGTAACTTATTTTAAAATCAAATTTTGACAATGACATGAATAGTCGAGAAATTGCACGGTTTTTAGCTCACAGGCTATCAAAGCCTGAGAGCTTATGTGCCCACCCGTTCTGTATGTATGTACGTGCGTACGTGCGTAACGCGGTAACTCATGATAAAAATATCCGATTTACTTGAAATTTTGGATATAGGCTTATTATGATAAGCGCTTTCCTGATTAGTTTTGAGATTTCAGTCGATAAGTATAAGAAGAGGAACGGGAAGCTAATGTCCCTTCCCTTAATTTATATAAATGGATTTTTCATGCAGAATTATCAGATTTTGTTCAAATCTTAGATATAGGATCATTTTTATGAGACTCCTCTGTGATTAGTATTGGGTGTTCATTAGAATAACTATTAAGAAGGGGAACGGGGGTTAATGCCCCTCCCCTTACTTTATGTAAATGGGTTTTTGTGCAGAATTATGAGATTTCGCTCAAATCGTAGATATGGGATCATTCTGATGAGGTGCTTTCGAGATTATTATTGGGTGTTCATTAGGTAAATATTAAGAAGGGATGCGGGGTAATCCCCCATCTTAATTTAGGTTAAGTGTTTTTCAGGAAAATTTACCGATTTGCATCGAATTTTTGATACAGGTTCATTCTGAAAAGGCGCTTCCCTGATTTGTCTTTGGAATTCATTGGATAAGTATAATGGGGGAGGGAGAACTACCCCTTATAATTTAGGTAAATGATTTTTCATGCTGAATTAATCGATTTGTTTCAATTTTTGAAAACAAGTTCATAGTAGTAAGGAGCTTCCCTCATTAGTTGGGGTGTTCTTTAGGGATGTATAAAGGGGGGTACGGATAATTACCTCCCTCTTCAAGTATGTAAATATAGTTTTATATAGAGTAATCTGATTTGCTTTAAATTTTAGATGTAGGTTCTGTCTGATAAGTTGAATTTCTGAACAGTTTTGGAGACTTAATGGATAAGTATATAGGAGGGAACGGGGGCCAACGCTTCTTAAATTACATAAATAGATTTTTATGCAGAATTATTCGATTTGCTTCGATTTTGGATGCAGTTTTATTATATGATAAGGCGTTCCCCTGATTAGTTTTAATGATTAAGTATAAGGAAAGGAAATGGGAGGGGGCTATTTCCTCCTTTAATTTGTTTTTAGAAAGACGTTATTATATAAGGCTGTAATAGACAATTAGTTTGCATAGCCTGTGAGCTCTATGCCATTAGTTTAACTGGGCATTATTCTTTGTATTTTTTGCGTAGCTCTTTACATAATCGATGAATATGCATGCATACTTCGTAGAATATCGTAAGTTAGCTCAATTAAACGCACAGCACAGGTAAAAATGTCTATTCAGGAATTTCGCAGAAATAAAATTATCTTGTTGAAAAGTTTTGCGCAGCCATATGTATGATCTATAGAATTTATAAACTTTAATAACAGTAATATTTAGCAGTAATATTTAAACATAATATTCAAATAATAGTTATATTGATAAATGCATACCCCGACTGAAAACACACTTCAAACAATTATTGTTTCAAGACGTCAATAGTTCAGTTGTTGTTCATTTTCTTCTGTTGCCAAATTTTTAATGTGTCTCTGCAAATAAAAGATAAATTCTATGCACACCTATTCTACAACAAGAACCATGTGGTAAACTTCAGTGATAAATAGCAATTTCATTATGTTTAAAATATTTTAATATCTTTAATATATACAGTAAGCGAGTTTCCCCATACACCAGAACGTGACGGAATTTTTTCGACTGTTCCTGCAGATGAATAGTAAATGCTAAGTATTTCATTTTCAATACCGAAAGTGCCATAGTACATCCCAATAATATACATCAATTTCATAGGAGTTAGATTATATTTACTCTAGTTAGGGCACGGACAGATGAACAGGCAGACGGACGGACAGACTAACCGAATTCATAAACACTTTTCAACTACACTGCTCAAAATAATAAAAGGATATTGTAAGTCTTATATAAAATAATAGTATAAGTGAAATTTATTTTCTAGAAAATAGAAGAAGAAAGTCAAGTTGTGAATTTTTCTCATTTTCAAACCACGGAGTGTGCAAATTCTGAGTTTGACGTCAAAAACAGGCTTTAGCACCAGCGAATGAAATAATGAAATTTGGCTTTCAACTTACTGAAAGACAAAGCGGAAAACGACGACCGCCATTCAGTAAGTGCTTTGTTTCAGCTCATGTAATGTCTTAACGAAGTCATTTAACCTAATCAGAAGTTTGGAGAGTTGTTGATTGGTTAGATTGGGGTTAAACACAAGCCGAAGTAGCAGAAACTAGAGGAGTTTCACAAAGTGTAAGTTATAGGATCTAGAACCATTTTTGGTGACTGGAAACGCAAGCCGAAGACCAAGGAAAGGTCATAGATGCGCAACAACGCATAGTGAAGGTCCATATTTAACGCTGAATGGCTTGAAGACTAGATCACTCTACAAGGGAGCTAACCAAGAAATCGCAAAGTTATGAACCTTTGGCAGAAAGTAACTCTCCGCCAACCAACAACGCTATAACAAACAAACAGAACCGGAAAAGCAACGACAATTCTTTAAAAAAAATAATAAATACATATATAAATAAATATATAAAGATAACAAAGACACCCTAGTATCCACAACAGAGCACGAACCAAAGAAAGACAAAAAAAATCATAAATAATAAAATATAACAGAGATATAAGTCAATAAAACAAATGACGAAATTCCACAGACTTTTAACGTCATTTTCGGTTACAAGTGACGAGGCCAAAAATAAACGCTAAACAACTAAAAAAATGTACACACATATATGTAAATATAGAATCAAAAATTTCAAAATTGACTAGTAAGTCTAAAGTTTTAAATAGTCAGTCTGTACTAAATGTAGCACAAAAATACACTTTATCAAAATTTGTATTTAACAAAAGAATATAGTTTGTTCAATTCGTTATATATAGCACAGAGTCTTTAATAGTTCGATCTAGATAGTAATACATTATGAAGGTTATAAGATAATGTTTTATTACGGACAAAAGCAAAACAAAATGGCATGAATGGACATTTCCCAAGTATGTAATGTTTCACATCTCCAACACTTCTACAGTTACATTTGTCAGTGCGTCTTTTACCTATTTTATGCAAATAATAAGGAAATGCACCATTGGAGGACATGAAATAAGTAGATATTCGAGAATAACAAAAAAAAAAAAAAAAAAGGAACGTCAGTCTTGCGAAGCACTAAATAGGTGTGTCCCTACCTTTTATACCCATTTTCCAGTTATTCTGCCATACTGTGACTATATTATTTTTAAAATAACGCTTAATATATGAAAGAGGAACAGGGATATCCAAAACTTCGTCAAATACTTTGTCTAAAAGGCTCACAGACCAATGGTATACGTTACGTTAACAGTAAGGCTCTATGGTGAATGTAGGGTGAGGGCAACAGAGGATCTGAACTAGGGAAAATGAATGGCATTCAATATTCTTTTCCCGGATGAGTCTTGTTTTTCTGTCCATCCTGATAATAGACGTATTTCCATCTTGAAAGATCGTAGCACTAGAAACAATCCTGCATTTGAGCAAGGATGTGTGATATTTGGCTTTAGTGGAATTCATCAGCGCACCAGCCTCTCCATATTATTCAAAATATAGTTCTAATATTGGAATGAGAGTCTTAGACCTAATGTAGTTCCTTACGGTGCAGCAACTGGAGATTATTCCATCTTAATGGACATCATGTACAGAGGCCACAGCATCTCGTTTGGTAAATGATTTCCCTTTCGAAGAAAAAAACATTCGAATATAATGGCCAGCGTGTTCTCCAGACATGAATTCAAGAGAGTATGTTTGGGGCATTCTAGGCATACGAATTACTGGCCACCTATCATCCCCGCCACACACACACAAACTCTTCATCAGGAGGGGGATAAAATATCCTAGCTTGTGATTATTAGCCTCATTGAATCCATGAGCAAAGCAGTTCAACTTTGTTGACCATCCGGGGAAAACCATACATCCCCACTAAAAACCTTTTTATTTCTAGGAAACATTTTTTATTAGTTTTTCTCATGTGCAGAAATTGTGCTTCTTTTTCCTTTTGTACACAAAAGCTCAATACAATGCATTTTTTTTTTTTTTTTTTTTTTTTTTTTGGCAAGCATGAAGCATGTGTATTTTTTTCTCATACAGCCTACCATGTCTGTAATTATATATCAATTAACAAGCTTCTAAACCATTTTGCATTCGGGTGATTAAACTGATCTCAACTCATTAATAGGATTAAAGTATAATTTTGGGAATAATCTGAGACACATGAAATGAGCGGGCTGACTGAGAGCAGTCGTATTCAATATTCGGCAAAACACTAACCTTGGAAAAAAAAAAACCTCATTTAGATGGTTTGAGCATATCAAAATAAATATATAACCAATTATCTTTAAGTATATTTTAAGTACAAATTCATGTTTTTATATTTTCTTTTATGTTAATTCCATCGTGGGGGTAACTATTTCATGAAAACCGGATAGAATTATGTAGATAATAAAGAGTTGAGTAAGCAATCATATCCCTGTATTTTTACAAACATATGAGTAAATATTTGATAAGATAAATGTTTTAACCCTTTCCGGCACAGGCAAAATCTGTTAGTAAAATGAGAAATTATCGACTGACATCGGAATTCACAAAAGCATATTTTACATATTTTGAAACCCTTAATTTAAGTTTTTGTTGCAAAAGCAAAATTTTGCTAAAATATTATTGGTGCCGTTTGCAAGTTTGGAATTAAAATTAGGTACCCCACACCGGAACAGTGTGCCGGAAAGGGTTAAGCCTCTCTAGTGAGATTCCTAACTTACTTTTCTTGCTGTGATTTTCTCGTTTTTCAACCGATAAAATCTGTTGCGCACGTGTGTAGTGGGATGTCTTTATAGACTTCTCCCTAAACAGATAAAACGCAACCAGAAGTTTATATGAATAATTTTTTTGACCATAATAAAAAGTAAATGCAGTTCCCATGTTGGCAAAACCAGACAAACGATTGCATCACTAGTTTAACACTACAGTGATTGGAGTATAGGCAATACCGCTAACACGGAAAGCCTTGTTAATAAGCTGGTTAACTTGAAGAACACTTGTAACAACAGTAACTTGAGCAATCAGCTGATGTGCGAATTTATCAGCTAATATGATTGTTAAAAAAAAGTCTATAGATCGAAAGAATTAGCACACATTACAGGATATCAACCTTAAGATATCTGAAAATGGATTTTGCAGAGTTATGAATCTTTTTAAGTTGGTTATTTAGATATCTTGTTTTATTTTATGAATAAATGAAATTTCCCAATAATACCGTGTTAGTGTTGGAAAATGTTTCAGCATTAATGTCTGATGCATGATTTTTTCTTGGTAAATGCAAAAATAGCTACTTTAATTTAAGTAATTTTGAACATGTTTGAAAAGCACACTAATGTAAATCTCAAATAGAAAGGGGGAAAAAGTTTTAATTAAAATTTATCTAAAAAATAATTTTATTCTGATCTTTAAATGTATGAAATATGAACGACTGAATATATCTGTATTAGCAACAAACTTTTAAAAAAGATAAATAGGCTGCAGGATTTTGTTGCATCTGACGAGGTTTATTATTTCTCAGTTCATTATTTTTTATTTACTTTGTAATGCTAGTTAAGTAATGTGTCTATAAATTTAAAAGATCCTCAAAGGTTGTAATGTGATTAAGGGTGAAAATGACTCTATGATTTCAAAAGCATTTAAAAGTCGATATATTTTTGCACTCTGTTAAATTTTGTAGAGAATTATTAAAGTAAAAATATATTCTATGATCTAGTCCCAACAATATCATGAAAATGAACCTATTTAGTATTCTTTTCTGTGAATAATTTTATGCGTTTCCTTTATTTATTTATTTATTTATTTTTTTTTTTTTTTTGAAAAAATAGTTCTTGAAGATATTTTACATTTTCAGTATACTGTAAAAAAAGGCAATTATTTTCTTAATCTAGGAAAATATAATATAATCAAAAAAGAAAACATACATTGACCTCTTCTTAATCACCCAATATTTTCGAAAAGCTTTTTAGCATTTTCCAATGTTGAAAAGTACTTATGCATTCGGTTTGTCTGACCGTCTGTCCGTCTGTCCACGCTCGAACTCCCGTAAATATACTTGGCTTTTCATGCAATTGATAAAGATTATTTAGGGTCGCCAAAGCATGTTTGGTATTGAATATGAAGTTTGTACGATTAATGGTTCATTTACACGGGCACTCAAAAGAATTCGATTACATTATGGTATATAGGGAAAAATCGTTTGGAGAGTATTTTGACATTATGCTATTTCAAATGTATCGAATCTGATATAAATCACTGAAATTCACTACGATCACGTTAAAACAGAGCATTCATAGCATTTTTTATTAATTTACAGGGACATACAAAATAAAGCGATTTTGCATAATAATTGCCGGAGAGTATTTTTTAAAATTCTGTATGCACTTTTAAATTTAATTAGTTTTTTTTTTTTTTTTTTTTTTTTTTTTTTTTTTTTTTTTTGCATATTACTCTTTATATCTAAATTCTATACCTCATATACAAAGCTGCACAAAGGTATTTGCATACCATTCTTTTTATAAGAGGAAATTGCTGAAAGGGAATTTTCAACTAAAATATAAATATCTCTTAAATGATTTAAATTTTTTAATGCATGCTGTTAATAGATACAAATCTATATATCATATACTGGGCTGCTAAAATATTCAGATAATTTTCCGATTGCTGATGGGAACAACTAAACTTCGGTTTTGACATGCGTTATACATTTCCATATGGTGAAATGAAACTTAATAGTTTAATTTTTTAAACGGTGCAGTTTTGTTACATTATTCTGAATGTGTTAGAAAGGGGTTCATAATCTATGCTTGACGCATGATTTTTTTTTCTTTCTTAATTTATTTTTAAAAAGATAAGAAACCAATCTATTCTCAAAGTTTAAAGAATTATTTGTGAAAAAAAAAAAAAAAAAAAAAAAAAAAAAAAGTTATTTTTACTGGCATTGATTTTTAGAAACGTTTCCGTCTTGTTTCGGGGCATATTAATAAATTTTCTCAGCTTAGAAGATATATTTTTGGAATGCTATCAATTCTCAAGAAAATATTTCATGTTCCAAAAACATGAAAACATTCAGTGTTAGCGCGACATTTACTAATATGAAGATCCCAAAGAGTTGCAAAAGTATGTGGAATGAAAATCTTATAAATCGATTGTAAATGATGAAAGTACTGTTATTGAAGAATTTGTGTCTCAAAAATTTTATATTGATTCTTAATTCTTTGTGTATAATTCAGATGTAATTCAATTATGCAGCTGTTTAACTGATGATTGGCAGCATTCAAAAAGAAAAAAAATCCGACTTGAGAGAGTTCTTAATACACTATATAAACTACACGCAAAAGTTTTTGAAAATCAGTGGTTTCAGTTGTTTTTAAAGATAAAGAAAGTTTTTCGGATTCGTAGGTAATTCTGAGGCAGTTAATGTATATTTTCAGAATTGTTTCTCGCATATTTTCATACATTAGGAAACGTTTGTATTTTTTTACTGCATGACTCCTGAGGTAATAAGTATAAAGATAAAGAATGGTTTTTGGATTCGTGAGTAAATGGGAAGAGGGTATTGTATACTTGCGTTCGTGGTTATACTATATTTTCATCGATAAAACATAGGGTCTTTTTTTACCATTTATTTTTTGTTACAGTAGAAATAGTCACCTTTTAAGGACCAACAGTTGAAATTTTCGATTTTTTGCCTCGAGCAACATTTTATGGTCCGATAGTTTTAATTAAAAGAACTTTCTTTTCTTTTTTGTTATTTTAAATATTTTTTCCTTTCCTTTTATCTAAAATTAAATCAATAATTTAAATATGTTTTTCAAATATACAAACATATTCTATTACAATTGCCTGAAAAGCAGTTATTGAATATATATATATATATATATATATATATTATTTGATTAAAAGAATAACCTGTAATCATTTTAATATTAAATTTCACAGTGCTGTTATCTATGTTGTTATTAATAAACAATAAAGTGTTTTGTTAAGGTATATCAAACGAACCCCTTTATATGATCTTCGATAATACTTATTCACTTGTTTTTAAAGATGCTTTGTGTTGTTTCTTCAAACGTGCAATTCAAATGCCAAGGTGATTATATTACATGTAATGCAAACAAATGATTTTTATTTATTTAAGCACAGTGATTCCGTCCCGAAGCAATTTTGATTCGTTGGACTTCCATCTGAATAACTGTATAACATGTAATTACGTTTTAATGAGCTAAAATTTGCACACCCGTACTACTCACTAACGGTATGTGATTCATCGAAAGAATGTGAGAAACCAATTAAGTTTTTTCGTGTATATTTTTTCGAAAAGCAATGTGAGCAGCGATAATCCGACAGTAACAGAAGTTAGATTTGGCCATTGTTTACATAACAGCAAGACAAATCACTGCATAGTTAACTAGCCTTATTTTAACAAGCGGCTGTGGAAATATAACGTTTTCAACTTTTTGTTAATTTTGATCCCCCTCTCCTCCTTCAATATCATACGTTATCATCTCTCGAACCACCCTCCCCCCGGTAATGATAGTGTTATCAAAGTGTTTTTTTTTTTTTTTTTGTAGAATTTATTTTGTTTGTTCAAAGTGATATACAGAAGTGGTTGCATTTATCTTTCGCATACTTTTATGATTCAAATGAAGAGTAGTCTATAAGATATGACTTTGCATATGAAAAAACTTCATATCAAATACAACTAAAACAAAAAGTTACTATTTAAATGTCTTTTATAATAGCTTTTTGTTACATAATGCATTCAACAATAAAAAAAGTCCTGTGGCACTTGTCCCGAACGGAAACGGGTTGAGTGGCAGATAGAAATTCTTATCAACAAAACAAGTGGACAATATTCCTTCTCTTTTCCTTTATTTATTAGTAAACACAAGCTTCATTTTAAATATACTTCACATGTGGTTTCTCGAACCATGATTATGTATGCATACACATATGAAGAATTGGAGTGTGAAACATTGGGGTATTCCATATCTTAGAATTAAATAATTTTACAATAATTTTGTAATTTTAATAATAACTTTGTATTTTCGTAAAGCTAGCTAAAAAAATATAACTTGCTATTTTGTACCAAAGACCATGTTACAAATAAAAAGAGAAAATTTTGATTGGATCAAAATTGATATCGATATCAAAGGACAACCCCCACCCCCTTACAATATCATATGCCAGACTCCCCCTCCTCATAAAATGATAATGTTATACTTGCACAGCTCCCAGGATGCTGGAATACGCGGATAAATTTGTTGCTTTAAATAAATTTTGGATAAATCTGTTGAAAAATCTAGATCGAAAGACATAATTTGAGCCTTTTTGTATCTTTAGCAAAAAAGAAAAATGAATTTTTATTTCAATACCAACACCTACAGAGTTATAATAATTTGAATTTTTACAATTTTCAAAATTTTGTAGCACTAGAAATAGAAAAGAACGCTTTTAGAATCAAAATTTTCTATTGGAATACTTAGTGATTTTCTTTTTTCTTTCTTTAAGAATAATAAATAGTTTTACAGAAGACATATTTATGTGCCATTATTCGATGGCATATTTTTTCTATCTACATTTTATCGATGCTTTTTAGTGATTTTTATTTTTAATTCACTTATTAAAGCGTAAATATTTTTTTTTTCCCCGCACATTGTGTTTTTCTGTAGGAAGAATCCTTCTTCTGTTTTTCAATTAAAGTACATCATAATTTTCTGAAAAAAGAATTTGTTTTAAATGTGCTTCTAAGAGTGGCGTTATGTGGGGAATTTAAGTAAGAAGAGAAAAGGAAAATATTGCAATAATTCATATCGAATTACTAAAATGTTTGATATATCCATTAAGATAGCAAGGCTTTAAGAAAATTCGGAAAGAAATCTCTATTTACACTATGTTTGTACGATTGTTTTTCTCAGTTTAAATATTTCATTAATATTTATTTTTTGAAAATGCTCCATGTGCATAATTTTTTCTCTGGATGCTTTGAAATTTTCTACAGCTGTCATAAATTGTGCAAGATTTTTCAAAACTATTGGAAAAAGTTTAAGGAAGTAACTCGGAAATTTTGAGAAATATTTTTTTTTATTTACCTCTATTTTTAAATATGTAAAATTCAATGCAATTTTTAAATATTCAAAATTCAGTTTATTTGTAGAGTCGTAGAAAAAAAAAAAAAAAAACCGTAAATGTTCTTCACTAATTTTTCAACGAGTTATAGTAGAAAAAAGTTGCTGCTGCTAACGATTGGAAATAGAGTCTATTTTTAAAGGATGTACGTAAAATTTGCTTAGTGAAGCATCTACAATTTAAAACGAACCCAAATTTCATTTTTTCAATGGCAATACACAGTTTTAAGAATGTATTTCAAATCTTCGGTTTAAATTATGCCTAGACACAAAATTTCATGTCACTTGAATGATAAACAACCAAAATTTAGTGCTTCTAATGTTAAATTACATGTTCATATTTTTATTAATATCTCCAAAAATCATACTCCTAATGTGCTACATTTTTATGTAGCAATAGCATTAGAAAGCCTAAACAAAAATGTATTGAATTTGCAATGTTTATTATTTTATTATATGAATTATGAATTGAATATTCGAAAACTTTATGAATTGCAATCCAAAAATTTTTTGATGGATTTAGATTTATTATAAGTCCTGCTCTATGAATATCTAAAATTTCAATTTTTTCTTACAAGTAGTTTTCATAATATTCTTAAAAAATGCAAAATGATGGTCTACGAAGACGCAACTAGATATTTTGAAACTTCTTATGCTATCTTGTAATTTATCATTATCCAATGCCTTGTTCAAGAAGAGAGCTCTCTCGGTCAACAATAAGTACCAAACTTCAAATTGGATACAGCCCCTAAAGTATGCTAGTTTTAAAATAATTAATTTGTAGTAAACATATCGTACAGATTGCATGCAAATTTGTTTTTAGGTTAATTGAAGGATGTAAAGTTCATTTATGGTGTTAAAATTGGGTCTTGGTTTAGAAAAAGAAACAAAGTTAGGTTTCGTTTTAATATGTAGATGCCCCCTAAGCAAATTTTATATACAACATTTAAAAGTAGACTTTATTTCCAACCGTTTAGTACCAGTAAATTTATTGTACAATAATTTTTTGCAGCGTTAGTAGCGAGTGTTTACTTTTCTTCTACGACTGTACATATAAACCAAACTTGAATAAAAAATATTGGGAATTTCAGTTGGTATATAATGCGTATGGGACATTATAAAGATTCTTCGCAATGATTAAAATATTCATGAAATTTTCTTAATTTTCTCTCTCTTACTCTCCCTCTCTCTCTCTCTCTCTCTTTTTAAATAAAAAAAGTGAGTTTGAAGTTCCCTTTTCACTTAAAGGTTTACTTTTTTTTGTTTAAAAATTATTAAAAGTTATGCTTTGAGAAAATTAATAAGAAAGATAAGTAACTTCTGGAGTTTTTTTCATATAGATTGATCTATAATTTAAGAAAAATAAACTTCAAAATAGTCCATTGTACCTTATCTTCCCTTATACTTTTTAAAAATTTACCTACCAATTGATTTTGATAAAACATGCAACAGATTAAGATACCATTAATGGTTTTTACTTATATTAATAACTGCAGATTATCTTGTTGGGCGATTCCAAAATCGAAAAATAATTTGCTTTTTTGTTCCGAGATAATTGTGAAAAGGTCAACATCTAATTTAATTTATCCGTTAGTTCAGATATTTGTTAGTAGTAAATTATCCATCGATATTTTGAAATAATTAAACTAGCCATTGTGGGACCCATACAATACATACCCATCATGGATATGCATAATATAAAATATGAAAATAAAACATGTGTAAGCTATTTATAAAATGCATCGCAATTCCAAAATAAAATTTAAACATATATTTAATTATTTTTAACACATAGTAATGTTCTATTAATGAATTACTGATGAACCAATTTCGTCAAATTATATAAAACGTCAAACTACTCAAGTAGTACCGAATTGCGTAAAAGAAACATCCTTATAACTCCAAAAAAATTATATTACCCAACAGTTTACTGCGCCGAATTAAACGTCTCTTATCCAATTAAAATTTATCTTTGAATTGAAATTTGAATAAAATGCAGGGTCATGAAAAATCGAAGAGTGTGGAAAATAGGATTACAAATATCTCGGTAACTAATTATCCGATTGACTTCGTTCTTTAAGAAAAATTTGTGTTGTTTATTGTCTTTTACATCCATTCCTTAAAATAAAAAAAATTCCAAAATTTTAATATACCTTTCATCAGAACAAATATTTCGAGACTCCGAAAAAAATAGTTTCGGGCAATCGAAGTTACTGATATTAAATAGGTTTTTTCCCATTGTTACATACTAAGTACACAAAAAATTTCAAGTTTTTATCGCAGTTTGTTCGGTAAATAGACCATTTATAGACACACAGACAGACGGACGTCATTTTTTTTCTAAAAGTATGTATTTCGGAATCTCCAGTGTCTAGTCTAAACCATGTAAATCCGTTCAAAATTATTTTTCGATTTTTAAAACGATTGCAAAACTTACCCTATATTACGTATGATGGGTAAGTAATAAATGAATGATCCATTATTACAAAACTGTCTATTTTACAGCATTGCTCTTTAAATCTCTTGTATACTAGATTGGTCTCAGCATTTTAATTGAGCTCTGTTATCGCCAACGGAGAAACACAGTGTTTGTTGCTTATAACATCGCTCGGAACTGTTTGATCTCACCAAACTTATTATTTCATGTATGGAACTGAAGCAAATAACTAAAAATTAATTTAAACTCTTATAAATGACGAAATGATTCTGATAGGAGCAATTTTACAAATATAAATAACCTGTATGTGAAAATAAATTACTTAATAGTAGCTTAATATTTATCAGAAAAAACCTTTCAAAATTTCTAAAATCACGTTTGTCTCCCCCCCCCCCCCAAATAAATAAATAAATAATAAAAGCATCGATTAATCGAGGTTTCTGTTAAGCAAACCAATATAAAATCTGATTTTTTTTTGTGAATGAGTTTTGAAAATAATAAAATTTTTCAATTCACTGTTCGTGCAACAGAGTTTAGAGATCTGCACGGGCCCGGCAGGATTAGGACTTTTTTTCAACGGACACCCGATATAAAATGAAGGCGCTAAAATACGAGTCATTTTTAATGAATATGACTTTTGCGGAAATTAATATAAATGTGCGTCCCCAGCCGATGCTAGTTTGGCAACATCGATACAAAAATGTAACATGTCGAGCGTAGACGTCAGCATCGCTCTCTCACATAAGGTCTGAGAGCCCAAGGCTAATTTTTTTCAGCAGTCTACAGTCGGACCGAGATAATTCTACTTTTTTCCTACATAGTCGAGCCGGGCCGGAATCGGACTTAATTGTTCTCAGAATGTGTAGTTCAGGCTAAATGTTTTGTAAAAATATTAATAGCGCAATGAACTTTTGTTAACGAAATCTTTGGAAATGGCGTTTATTTGTTGAGCAGTGAAACATAACGTTATATATGTTTATTTTTATCATTAAATAACGTTATATTGTTTTTTATTCTAAGAGATGTGAAATTCTCGAACACGTCGAGTTTTTACATATAATTTTTATTAACCAAGATTTCCGATATCCGACGTACTAGCGGCCCAAATTAGTTCGAATAATGTACAATAATCTTTTCATTCATTTTATTTCATTTTAATTTAATACACGCTTAACACTAGAACGCCCTGAAATTTTACTCAAGTCTCTTAAAAATATTTCGCACTAGAATTTCTATTTGAATTTATTTAACTGATTTATTCAGCGTAAATATGAGTGTTTTAAGTATAACTTATTTTATGAGAAAATTTCTGGTTTCAATTGATCAATCATGTGATTGGAGTCGAATCGACTCCTTCCGAGCGTTTTAGTGTTAAATAAACTTATTTTTCTTATGAGAAATGGTGAAAATAAGAAAAATAATCTCGAGCTTTTACAGGGTTTGTACAGATATCGTTATTTTCCAGGTAAAGTCCCACTATATTTTATAAATAAAATAAGTCTAGTTCAAATGCGCAAAATTTCACCTTATTCAGGGAGATTTTTTTCGCCATATGAAAATAGTGGTATTGAAGAATTTCCTGGTCTGGAAATTCCTGAACCCGTACGAACTCTGTTCTAAAATTTGTATTCTGTGTTACCTAATTTTCCCGAAATTTTGGTTCTTTGTTAGAACAACCAATTTTTAACCATAAAAATCAATTATCAAATTTTAACCATAACCATCAAAATGAACAACCATAAAAACGGGTTCTTTTTTTCAGCTGAACCCCATAAAAACAAAATTAATTGCTTTCCATTTCCTGCAAACATTCTGACAAGAATCATAAATTAAATACAAGTCAGGAAAAGAAGTATGCACAAACAGGGACGTAAAAAGAATTCGGGGAAAAGTAAGAAAAAACGGCTTTATTGAAATGCTGCCATCTTTTTTAAAGGAAGAACTCCATATCAGTCGATCGTCAATGATCGTGTGTTGATTTCAGGAAGCTGTTGACTGATTGAGGATTATTTATAATGTATTCGAACCACGGTCCTGACGAACGTAGATTTTCTGGAAGATATCGTTGGGAAGTTCAAGTTTAGCATAAACAAAATATAACAAACAGTGGTAGGCGGGGTAAGCCAAGTAGGCTGCGGGCAAACAGCACTACTTGCAGTTACACTAAAAGAGCAATAAATCTATCTTTGTTTACGGAACAAAGGATGCTAGTTTTGGAACCTCTTTAAATGATTTTGGGGGTAAGAATCGTATCGAATTGACAAAGGAAGGGAAAGTTTATCTCCCCCATCTTCAGTCGTAAAGCTGTCAACTGATTTCGAGTTTGATTTCTCTCTTGAAGTTCAGATTCAGTGCACTGAAAAAGCAATTTATACATCAAAGCACCGACACAAAAGATCAGAGAGAGCGACGCCTGACCACAAGAGGTTAGGGCTATATCCCCGCTCCTTTAGAAGTATGGTGGTGAGTTGAAACTTATGAGGTACTTACTAGTTGACATTTCTTTCTGAATCAAGAGGGTTTTAAGTTTCTCGTTAGAACTCTAACTTCCTTTCCAGGGTTGCCAGTTTGGCCATTTCTTTGGTTTGGCCACCAATTTGGCCAACCGAAATTTAAACTTCATACCGGAAAATTCGAAAGATGATTTTTTACTTTATGTAATTGTTAAATGTCTCTTATTGAGGGTGTATTCGATTAAATGTTTTTCCACCTTCAACAGCTCGAAATTTTCTGATACATTTTAAGTCATTTTTAAAGTAAAAACATGAAACTTGCTGAAGTGATTTTTGAAGAAAGGTATAGGAGGCTGTGTGATTTCATTTTTCTCTCAGTTAATTAGAACTTGTTATATAAACAAATATTTCCTCAGATTGACTTTTTTTTTTCCTCCCCAGATTACTCGCTTTAGAAGATTCGGTTCAAAGCGTCAAATTTGACAAAAATTTTTGTAATATTTTCTGCGTTTATCAAAAAATTGACATGCACGGTAGATTATGTTGTTTCTAAATAAGAGAATGTGCCAGTTTGATGCGTTTGAGAGCAAAAATGAATTTAAAAATAAATCAGAAAATAATCAGTTTGGATTTGAATACACCCTAGTAAATCATAAAATAGTATTATTTATTCCTGGTGTGAACTCTAAATCTCCGAATACAGTTGAAGGTCAAACTGGCAACTCTGACTAATTCATTAAATAATAAAAGTACCATTTCCAGTAAATACCACTTCCTTACAATATATATTTACAACAATAAAAATATTTTATTTTAATGAAGGAACGCTTTACTTCTAAAACCTTAAATGAATATTTACTGAAATAGAGGTAAATTAAGAAAAAAAAGAAACAATTTTATGAGACGTTTATATAGACAATAAATAATTCTAGATATTTTAAAAAATAATAAAGGAAATAACTGTTGACAATATTTATGTTTTAGCCATATAATAAACATTGCATTCGCATAGCAGAAAAATATCAATAAAATTTATGTGGAATAATGCAGTAATAAAAAAAGAAAAAAAAAGAAAAAGAAAAACGTATAGTGTTATAATTCATGTAGAATTTTTTTACATAAATGATGCAAGATATTATAAAGAAAATAACTTCTTAAAAAGTGATGAAAGGGCCAATTTATACTTGAAGTTAAGTTCTTCGAAAACTTGCTGCACTTCTTTTAATTTTTATGTTATTTCCTCCAAATTCCCCTCCCTAATGCTAAGTCTGTGGGCGCACAATGCATCCATATATATATAATATATCCTCGGGAAAATACTTCTTTTTTCTGTGTACTCTTCTTAAGACTGTTTTCAAGTTTACAGCTTAACAAGCGCTAAACTTTCCTGACACAATGAAGTACGCATTTTTAAGCGCAACGATATGGACCTGACTATAAAAGTGATTTTGAATTGAAATTACTTTTCCGTTTTTTAACACTTTTCAACAAATTTGAAAAGTGTTTATAACTTCAGTTTTTCTGTCCGCGATTTAGCTGACATTAGTATACTCGAAGTGCCCAGAAATTTTTGGAAATTATTGAACTTTACCCTAACATAAACCCTATTTTGAATGACATTTCTAGCATTTTTTGTTTATTTACAGGGGCAGTAAAAAGTATTCCATTACATTAACGGCTAATGGAAAAAAAATTTCAAATGAATTTTAAAGATGTTACAAACTTTCAAAGATAGTAAAACTGATATGCGTTTACGAAAAGCATTAAAGTATGCATTCTGTAGAATATTCAGTGCAAAAAATTGTTATTATTCATTTACAGGGACACACAAAAGAATTCCATTACATAATGGTAAATTTAAATCAGGGAATTGTTTGCGGCGTATTTTAATTATAATAAATTATATTATGTATGGTGAAATTCATATGTGTCGCTGAGCATTTATATAAGTCATTTCATGTAGAATAAGAAGTGCCCACTTTTTACAGGGACACACAAAAGATTTCAAACAGCATATTCTAACCAAAGTACTGTATATTAGCAATGAGGCAATGCATCTTTAATGAAAAAAAAAATGCGCTTTTGAGTTTCACTTATATTTATGCATATTAAATGGTGTGTATAAATGTTATAGTTGATATACAGGGCTACACGAAAGATTTCTTAAAATCTACTGAGAATGACCGTAATGTTTTTAAAGGTGGTTTTTAAATGAGTTATGCATTTTTATTGCATTATTACTGCATTCAGTTGTCTAAGAAATGTTTGTAGAATATAGATAAAATGATAAACAAGGTCACGCAAATAATTGGATACTTGACCGTCTATGAATGATAATTTCTGGAAGTGTCATTTCAATAATTTTAAGAGTGTTTTATTTTGAATTAAATTTTAGATAATTACTGGCGTCTAATAAAAGTACTAGGTAAACTACAGGGTTGAACAAAAGTATTCAAATATGTTTACATCTATTAATCCGAATTACTGAAAGGGAAATTTCAAACTGCAGTGCGTTTTCTTACTAAACTAAAATTTCCCATTATAAAGTATGAATATCAAACTATACAGATCAATAGCTGTTCAAAAGTATTGGAATACATGGGGAATAAAACATTATTTCACTAGATAAAGTAGTATTTTTAAATACTTCAGGAAGTGTTGGAAAATGTTTCATAATCTATGCTTAACGCATGATTATTTTAACTTGTTCACAAATAAATTACCTATCGAGTTATAAGCGCTTTCTGCTTTCGTTGGGAAATTCGACTGAGAACGTCATCTTTGACAGTATTTCTTGTTTACGAAAGAAAAAAAAAAGAAAAAGAGAGAGAGAGAGAGATGCTTTTGTGCTTCCTAGTTTTTGAATAACAACACCTATAAGTTTGATACATTTCCATACAAAACATGAATTGAAACTTATTATAAACTTGCCCCTTCTGATTTGAGAGTAGCCTTAAAGTATGTCACTTTATTTTCTTACTTTTCAAAATATTTCTTGAGTATATATTTAATGTTATATAAAGTGTTAAAATCTTACTCACAGTTTATCAACTTTTAACACATGAAACATTAAATTAAGTATAGACTTTAGACATTTTTCAGAAGTTAAAAAAAGTTTTTTAAGTTCAAAGAAAAAAGAACTTAAAACATTCATCTCCTGAGGAGATACTATAAATGTAAGAATGCATTATCTATCCATAGTCTGGCATTAGTGATAAGAATTCGGATTTTTTCATCTGAAAAATCAAGCTATTTCGAAACGTGTTGGAAGTCCTCATATTTTAGAAAGATATCAGAATTATTCTTATTGCATTTTGTTTTACAGTAGAGAAGGAACTTTTGTTGTAACATAAAATAGCAAATCTTTATAAATGTGCAGGGGCTTGTGGAAACACCGAGAAATAAAAACAGATAGCATCTATGCAAATATAACGTTATCAACTTTTAGGTGATTTTGGACCCTCTCCTCCCCTAACGATATCATACGGTATCATCTCACGATCCCCCTCCCCCAGGTAATGATATCGTTATCAAAGTGTAAAAAGTTTGTTTTTTAGAATTTATTTCTTTTGTTTGGTGTGATATACAAAACTGGTTACATTTATTTTTCAAATGAATTTAAATCATTTTATTTATTCAAATGAAGAGAAATCAATAAAATATTACTTTATATCAAATGATACTGAAGAGATACAGTTACTATTTAAAAGTATTTTATAATAGCATTTTGTTAAATAATGTATTAAATAATAAAGTCTTCTTGCACTTGCCCCTAACAGAGGAGGGGCGGAGGCCAGATAGAAATTATTATCAACAAAGTAAATGGACAGAATTCTTTCACTTTTATTTGTTAGTAAACTCAAGCTTCATTTCAAATATATTTCACATATGGTTTCTTGAGCCGTGATTATATATACGTACACATATGAAAAAGAATAGATATGTCAAAAGTTGGGGTATTCCATATTTTAGAATTAAATAATTTTATAATAATCCATTGATTATTATAAAAACTTTGCATTTTGATAAAAATATATTGCAGACTAAAAAAAAAAAAGATAACAAATTATTATGAACCAAAGATCTTGTTACAAATAAAAGGAGAAAATCTTGGTTGCATCAAAAAATGTATCAAAAAAAAAAAAAAAAAAAGAAATTCCCCCTCTCCCTAGAAAATATCTTACGATATCATGTACTAGGCCCCTCCCTTTCCCCCCTAAAATGATAACGTTATATAAGCACAGCCTCTTATTACTATTATAATCATGAAATTTATTCAAATTAAGTTGCATATATGTATATATATATATATGCGATCTTATACATTACTAATGAGACATTTTTCATTCCGGATATTTTATTTTTGATACCTCAAAGGAAAAAGCACTTAAAGAACTTGTAAGATTTCGATAGTTAATTTACGACTTAAATTAAGATGTGTAAAACAAATTAGAAATTGCACGTCAGATGTAGCAAATGTGGTCCGTTTGTACTATAACCAAGTTTTTAAAAATATATAGTACTTCAGATACAATACCTTATCTGAAATCTTTTGTGTATCCCTGTAAATACTAAATGCATACAGAAATTAACTTGTTGTAAACCTCAGCAATTTACATCATTTTCATAAATTAAGAAAAATTGTGAATTATATTATTAAAACGTGCTCCAAACAATGTTTCCTCCTATACTATTACATGATGGAACACTTTTGTGTAGCCCTGTTAATTAATAACAAATATTCTTTGCACCATAGATTGTACATAATGTATATTTTAGTATATACTTCATAGATGCATATCAATTTTATTGTGTTAGAAAGAGTGTAACATCATTAAAATGCACTTGAAAATTTTTTTCCCCATTGGTCGTAATGTAATGAAATAAGTTTTATTGTCCTTGTAATTAAACTATGCATCCGATTTTCATAAAATGTGAAATGACTCGACAAAATTATGCACCAATTACATATTTTAAATTTTAAATGATTCGGTTCGGTAGTTTTTGCTCTGTTATATGCGGACAGCTGATGCACATACTGAACGACCACTATAGGTGCTACGTGTTTACATAATTACGAACGCCCCTAAAAAAGAAGAACCAAATCTTACTATTTTAGGCATCGTCAGCATTAGAAGGTAAGTATCGTTATTTCTACTTTAAAACGTATTGCATTTTGTAAAACTATAAATCTTTTAAGATAAGTATGGATAATATTTTTGCTTAACCTTCCTACCCCGAATGGGTCTAATCGACCCAGTCCTATAATGCGTTTCATTCGATTGAAACCAGAAAAATTTTCATAAAATAAATAAAATAAATATCACACAGATTTAAGTTAAATAAGTATGTTAAATGGATTTAAGTAAAAATTCTGGTGTGAAATATTTCAATCAAGTTTGAGTAAAATTTCAGCAGGGTAGGAAGGTTAAAGCAAAAATAATGAATGAAAATAAGCAGTATAGACATTCCACATAAACAAAACGGAATCGAAATTGATATCCATAATAAAGATAACATAACCGAAAGAGTAGCGTGCTTCAGTAAATGATTTTTGTATGCTGATCAATGACGAAGAATCAAATCCTGAAATTGTATTACATGATATCACAAGTTTCGAAATAATAACTATCATCTATACTATTTTAAAACGTACCAAGTTGTATAACGTAATATTCTTTCAAGTAATGTAATGGTAATTATTTTGTATGTAGAAAGCAAATAATCTCCTGTAATACTCACTAAAGAATTTAAAAGCTTGCACGAACAAGCATAACAAACAACCAAATCGTAGCATTTTGTTGCATGACATCACAAACATTGCATCTGGGATCTCATATACTCTAGGAATAACCCCAGGACCATAGAAATCCGACTTCAGTCAACAGATAAAAAGTTGGTTCCTCAAACAAGCGTTGTGGGAAAACAAACGTTACAGGACTCAACCGCGGACTACTGCGCTGACAGTAATGTACATACTCAATCTGCCCGGTCAGCTATACACCTCCCCTCCGTTCTTCCAAATAAACAAAAACAAAACATTTCACGCTTTCCCGCGTTTTTCGAATCTGCTAGTTTGATACTTTTGGAGCAAGCATTTTCTGCAGAAGTTTCATCGCTATTTTTTTAGCTGACAAATCTGTTAATCCATATAAATTTCTATTTATATCACAAGAAACATTGTTAAAATAATTTTTATTTTAATTTATTTATTTATTTAATTATGTAAAATAATGGAGCTTATTTTAATATTTACAAAAACTAAATAAATAAAAAAATAATAAATTACAGTGTCACCTTGGTTGTGATGTGCAATTTACCATACACTGATAATAGTCTAAAATCTTAATAAGATTTGTGTTTTAGGTGGAGCAAATATTTGTTATTTATTTATTGCTTGGGTGTTTAATAATAAATTAACAATAAATAAATTGAGTGTAATAATAATTATAGTAGAATATTTAAATGTTAATGTTTACAGGTATTGATTATTCGCAATTGTATTGTTATGGACATTTAATTATAGAATTAACATGCCATTCTAAGTTTTTTTTTTTTTTTTTTTTTTTTTTTTTTTGAGAAATTTATATTTATCCGGATTTTTAAAATTCTTTTTAGTTTGCATCTCATCTTTGTACAATCTTAATTATGAAAAATAATAAACATAGCAGCAAATTTAACTATTAATGTTTTACAGCCATTGATAATTTTTTATATTAAGATGTAATTTTAAATGCTTATTTATTTAAAAGGAGATTCCTTTTTCTTTCCTTTTCTTTTTTTTGGTTACATACAAATTTCTGTCACCTCTTTTGCAGTTTTGAATAATAAATTAATAATAATAATAAAATTGTTGTAATAATTATAGTAGAACTTTTAGCTGTTAATGTAATGTGTTTTAACAGTATTGATTATTTATATTCTTATGGAAATTTAATTACTGAATTAACGTGTCATTTAACTGACAATAATCCGAAATTTTTATAAGAGATTGGCTTAAACTCATCTTTATTTTTAGTTTCGCTGTTCTCTTATCTTTTTTACACTGTTAAATTTCAGAAAAATAACAAATTTAATACTAAATTTATTTATTAATGTAAGACTTTTGCAAGCATTGACTGTTTTTAGTATATTGAGTTTTAATTATTGAATGCCCATGGCCTTTAATTAAGAGCAGATATCCCTGTTTTTTTAGTTACATATAAATGTCCATGGCTGCCAACTACTACGCCTGTTTAAAGACGAATAAACATATCAGAAATAGAAATTTTAGTAAATAATTAACAATATGAAACGTAATGCACAACATTGAATATATTTGGCATACATTTTACTGAAACTTTTTTATGGTTTCAATCATGTTTATGCGATTTAAATAGGTGTAGAAGTTGGCAGCTCTGAATGTCTATTTATTTACTACGTAATTCTCTTAATTAATCATTTAATCACATGAAAAACCTAGAAATCTATTATTATTTGAATTTGTTAGTTTATTTATTTAACTACGTGAAATAATAACCAAAAAATGTTACTTTAATGCATAAATGTAAAATTTCAATGTAACCTTGGTTTTGATTTATAATTTACCATGCATTGACATTATTCTAAAATATTATTCGAAATTGTGTTTTGGGACTCAACAAATATATATACATATATTTTTATTTGGCTGTTTTGACTTTTTTGCCATATTAAATAACAAATTAATAATAATAACAATAATAAAATTGTCGTAATAATTATAGTAGAATATTTATAGCTGTTAATGTAATGTGTTTTAACAGTATTGATTATTTGTATTCTTATGGAAATTAATTACTGAATTTAAATGTTATTAAATTGACCATATTCTGAAATTTTTATGAGAAATTTTCCTTAGACTCATCTGAATTTTTAGTTTGGTTTTTCTGTCATCTTTGTACATTTTTAAATTTATGAAAAATAATATACCTAATAATAAATTTATGTGTTAATGTAAGATGTTTTAAAAGCATTGATTAATTTTACTATATAGGCGGAGCCATTTGAGAGCCCTGATGATGTCATGCTTTTTATTTCCTCACACTCCACTGTAAAAATTTCAGGAACTCATTTACAAGCGTGAAATATTTTGTGGAGGGTTCTTAAGTTACAAACAAAATTTAAATGTTGTGTTATTTTTAACGTTAGATTGCCAAAAATATCACAAATTTCTGTATTATTTTTATAATTGATAATAAAGCATTCTGTATAAATTTTATGACAATTAAATTAACATAGTTACTGAATTATTTAATGTAATGGAATTTAAAATAATGTAAGTTTAATTTAAAAATATTTTTTAATTAATAACATAGCATTGATTTTTAAATTTTTCTATGTTATGTACATATTTATAAATTGGGAATAAATAATCTATTTCATCATTCTTTCAACGATCTATTTTTAATATTTTTGTTAAATACTAATATTGATTCATTCAAAGTTTGTTTTCTCATTGTTAACACAAACTTTGTTATAAAGTCAACGAATTTTTACATAAGTCAAAAGAAACAAAATATTGTATAATATGGTATTTTCATGCTCATTATATCTCCGTAATTTGTCATATGAAATTTTATCAGTTAAAAATAGTAGCTGAAAAATATTTTTAATCTATCTACTTAATTGAATTTTAAAATTAAATATTTTTGTTCCATTTCTAACACTTTCTTTTAATTGCCAGTATTATTACTGCTTTAAAAAGGTATTATTTTTTTCAATGTACATTAATTTTATTGATTTTACATTGTTATATTAAAATTATGTTATTGTATACTCTTACAATATTTCACTGTTTTGGGAAATTATGTGTAAATAAAATATAATTATTTTTGGTTCCCTGAATTTGTTTTCATGTGTTAATAAATTTATCTGTATGCATAGAGAAAAGTAGGTGGGGAGGATCTATTTCAGTCTATATATAAGTCATTATATAAGACATAATTTACTTAATTTTAAAGAAAATGGAATTTGTTTGATCCTAAGATTATTTTATGTTTATTAATTTTTATTATAAACACTTTATAAATTCCTTTTCAGTCTTTTACAGAATCATCTTTGAATTATATTTAAATAAATTAAGAAAGAAAAAAGTGAACAGAAGCTAAAACATATATGTTTTGGAGAGAAAATGATTGTATAAATAACAAGGATGAAATTATTCATTTCAGAATTTGATGAATTTAATGAAATATATTTTACCTCTCATAAATGATTCTTTACTTACTGAAAAAAGTTTTCAAAATATTTGAAATAGCTCTTTTAAAAATTTTAAACAGCACCAATACAATGGTGTAATTTTCTACTATTTTTCTAATTAAGTTGTCAAAGTAAAATAATAATAATAATAATAATAATCAGTACATTTGATACAAAAAATAACATGTTTATTTTTTTAAAATATTTTTTTAACTCCAAAATTATTTTTTGTGCTATTAATTTTTATTTTAAAATAAATGCAAGATTTATTTTCTGCGTTTTACAGCCATGTTTGAATTATGTTTAATTTGGGGGGGGGGGGGGGAGGATGGATTAAAATTTAATTGGTTTGTTCACAAGATTATTCCTTGCTTTATTATTTTTATTTAAAACAAGTAATAAAATTATTTTCAATATTTAACATAAAGTAAAAAAAAGGAAAAAAAAGCAAACAAGGGATAAATTCTTTTTCAATCTTTTACGGAGTCATCTTTAAATTACACTTTATTAAAATTTGCAAAACAAATTTAAAGGCGTAAAAAATGGAATAATGGAATCAATAACAAAGGTAAAGTTATTCTTTTCAAAAAATTAAAAGTGAAATGTGGTGCATTTTTGGTAAATCATTATCATACATGCAGAAAAAAATGTTGTTAAAATAATTGAAATTGATTATTTAAACATTGCAAAAGCAGTGTTTATATCCAATGGTTATTCAACTTGCAATGAAAGAGAAAAAACAATTTCAATGTGGTGTAATTATTTTTCAATTGAGTTGCTAATAATCAGTTTAACACAACTCAGAAATTAAATTTCTTTTTCGTGCAAAATATTTCAATTGACATAAAAGTCTCAAACTTAAATTATTATTTAATAGAAGCTGTATTTATAAAGAGATATAATTATAAAATAGAAGATACATTTGTAAAATATATCTTTGATACATATATAAAATATCGAAGATACCTTATAAATGTATATTTTAAAAAATCCGTAAACTTTTAATAATGTCGGAAGTAATTTCAAAACATCACTTATAAAAATTACTTAACTTCCTTTTAAATATATGAGAAATTAGTATATTTAAAATATCTACTAAAAATGTAGATTTTCATATGCTTTCTTTTTTAAAAAACAAAAGTTAATTTCCTTCATTTTAAAAGGGAAAAAACAAAACAAAAATAATAAGCCTTCACACTTTCTTATTGTTTATGATGCATATTATTTGGCTGATTTAAAGAGAAAACAACTGACTTTTTTAGCAATAATTTAGCGATTTAAGCGTTCAATTGCATTCAACTATAAATATCTGATATTTTGAAAATAGCTTCTATTTAAAATAAAAATGTCCCCTATTTAAAAATATAGAATAAAAACATGCTAAAGAGAGAAGAACCAATGGAGAAAAAAAAAAAAAAAAAAAGTCACTTGGTTGGTTTGCTATTTTTTGCTGTAAAGTTGTCTATCGCGCACTGCAGTTTGAAGAACCAAGTAGATTCGACTTTTTACATTGCGCTTACGGAAGGGAATTTTCTTTCCTTTGATCATTCGTTTTTCATCAACCAGTTAGTGAATGTCTTCAGTTCAGATGAATGTAGTTCTTCAATTGTAGAGGGGCTAGAAAACAGGACTATTATCATACTTTTCTTTCTTTTTTTATCCTACTCTTCCTAAGAAAAAAAAAAAAAACATTGAGTTTTCCTATTTGAAAAATCCCGTGCGCTGGCTTATTGAGAAGCTTGTTTTTTACCATTTAATGCTTGCTATCTGAATTTTATACTAACTGCATTTGAAGTCACCTTCATTAAAAATATAAAACGTTCATTAATTGCATAATAAATTTCCTTAATTCTTCTGAATTTTATGCTGACTGCATTTCTAACTATAAATAATTCTTGAAAGCGTACAGATTTTTAACGATTTATTATTACAACACAAATAGTGAATATGAAAGAAGAAATTGAGAAAGCAGTAGAATTACTCACGAATCTCATTCGGGCGAAATTATGCAGTAGCATAGCATATATTAATGATGATCAAATGAATTTTTTTCAAGACAATTTAAAATTAACTCTTCATAATCAGTATAAAAACCATTGGTTCCCAGAGAAACCTGAGAGAGGTTCAGGATACAGATGCCTTAGAGTCAATCATAAAATTATTTTAAAAGCGGGAATAGAAAGTGGAATTAATGAGGAAACACTAAAGGAATTACTTCCGCTCGAATTGACGTTGTGGGTTGACCCTTATGCTGTCTCATACAGAATTGGAGAGAATGGCAGCATTTGTACTTTGTTTCAGTCAACGCCTCAAAACGGCCAACAAGACTTTTCCAATCAGAATCCGCCCCATGTTAATTATTTACGCAAAACTTTAAACACAGTTGTATATAAAACGCACAGCAGCTCTGTGACTATATCACGTTATACTCGTGCATATTTAAACGCAAAAGAGAGTTAAAAAGTGCTTTTGTGCCTTCCTGTAAAATGTACGATTTCATGGTTATCAATTTACATCGTCATGGTCATACAAATAGAAAATTCTGGCATAGTTCTGGATAGTCTCTGAATAGTTCTGGCATTTTACAGCCAGAACTTTTTTTACCGAACATTTTAAAAATGAGCATCTTACTCAAGAAATAGTATACACTATTTTAAGTTGTGAAAACTTTTAAGAGATTTTGTGTTGTAAGAAGAACACTTTAACTTTTTACTCTAAAAAAAATTTATTGTCAGAACTTATTTCATCGAGAGAATCTTACCCACGAAAAAGGATGCAACATTTTTGAGTTTGAAAACGTTTTGTGTTGTAAGAAGAAACACTGAAAAGTAACTTTTCATCAATGAAACGAACTTGAATGAATAAATAACAGCCAGAATCTAAAAATGAAAAATAGGTTGTGAAAACTTTTAAGAGACATTGTGTTGTATGAACACTGAAACTTTTCACTCTAAAAAACCTTTTTTGTCAGAACATTTTTCATCGAGAGAATCTTACCCAAGAAAAATGATACAAGTATTTTCGTGTTTGAAAATGTTGTGAAGTGTTTGAAAGACCTTGTGTTGTAAGAAGAACACTGAAAAATAACTTTTCATCAATGAAACGAATTTGAATTAATAAATAACAGCCAGAATCTAAAAGTGAAAAATAGGTAAAAATAATATTTCTATTTTTATTGATCAGATTTTTTTTTTATTTTGTTGAAATTTATATTCCTTTCTTAATTATATTTAATTGCTTTTCAAAGAGGAATTTGATATATATTTTAATTCTGTTTTGAATATATTTTTAAAAATAAGAAGAAAGGTTATTCACATTAAAAAGTTTTCTTTGAAATTTAAATATGCTTTTTTTATTTCAAATTTAAATTAAATTTTTTTATTGTGTTTAACTCTTAAATATAACTTTTTACTTCAATTTAAATCATTAATCTTTCATAATTACTACTTTAAAAATTATCGAATTTTTTAAAATAAAAAATCTTTTAAGGAATGCATTGATAATGTAATAATAAATTGTTTTTCTAAAAATAAAATAAATAAGATTTAACTTTAAATTTGATTAATAATTTCTGATGATAAAAAATGTAATTTTTTTGTAAACTTGTAAAAATTCCCAGATAAAAAAAAATGTGTAATACATTTTTAAATTACCAAGTTACTCAGGGCCCGACTTAGACAGTGGGGGGGGGGGGGGGGGGGCGGGGCAAACATTATTAGGGGGGGGTTCTATCTTAAAGTTTTTTGTAAATTATACTGAAGTGACTAAAACTAAAATTCATACCTATTGAATGTGTATATACATTTCGTACCAAGTACTATTTACAGCTATATGCATAATAGCAGAAGAATGATAACTTTAAAAAACTATAGAATTCATTTTTTCTCCGGTTACAGGAATATAAGGATAAATGTGAGGCCTTAAAGGGATATGGAGTATGGAAACAGAGGGGTAGGAGAAGATAGACCCTTAAAACTTAAAAAAAAAGAATTTAGGGCATTTTTTATCATTTAACACTGCTTTAACAAAAAACTTATATCTGTCCTTGGAGGGCCCCCTCCAACCGGGGGGCGCGGGGCAGTTGCCCCGCATGCCCCTGCCTAAGTCAGACCCTGAAAATACTGTATTTTTCTTGGAATTTAAAGTATCTGGGATCAGATGAGTGTCTTGTCTAATGTATTTATTATGATTTTGTAACATAAATTTTCCTTTTTATAATTATTTTATTTTTTTAATTAATGCATGTAATTATTTTCAAACTAACAATCAACTGTTAAAATCAAATGAATATATAATAGGCAAAAAAGGCAAATAGATATTTAACTCAAAGAAATTTAAAATTAAATGTTGTTCACAATTGTATAGATCTATGTGATTTAAAACAAAATCATGCAATTCTGTGAATTTGAGATGCGGACTGGATTAATAATTTTGCCTTTGCTATTGCCGTATTCAATGCATAGCTGCATTTTGAGCATTTAATTGCTTATATTTATATATGTAATAGCTTGGTAGCCAATATTTAAGTTTTTTTGTCCTACTACTATTTTTGAACAGAAAAATTAGCTTATTTAACCATAAATTTCAACGATTAAACAAAACACAGATAAAACTAAATATATTTAATATTTATAAATATAAGTTATTTATAAATATTAATTAATTTTTAATTATAAATTAATATTTATAAATTATATTAATATATTAGATTACTTTAAATATCAAATTATAATATTTAAAATTGGAAATTACTTGATTTGGCTTGTTATTCAATGAATTTTGATTAAGAATAATAATTCATTTTCTTTGCTATTTTACTGTGCATCTTGAGATTTTAATTTATTTATATTACACTATATAATAGCATATGTATCTTATTTAAGCTTTTTTAAATCTGTTTTCTTGAGAAAAAAATAATACATTTATTAAGATATTGTAACAGCAATTTTTTCTTTTTTATAATTGTTTTGCTTTTTTAAGTAATAGATGCAGTTATTTTCAAATTAATAATCAACTGTTAAAATCAATCGGAAATATAATGGGCAAATAGAAATTTAACTAAAAATAAATAAATAAATAAATAAATAAATACAAATAAATGTTCAGAATGTTATAAATTTTTGTGATCTAAAAAAATATGCAATGCTGTGAATTTGAGATGCGGATAGGTTAAACAATTTTGCCAATACTATTTATTCAATGCACCGTTGCATTTTGAGCATTTAATTGTTAATACTTATGCATGTAATAGCATGGTAGCCAACATTTATGCCTTTTTGTCCTACTACTATTTTTGAACAGAAAAAATGGCTTATTTAACCATAAATTTTAACGATTAAACAAATTATAGATAAAATTAAATATATTCGCGTTCTTTAAATATGTAATTATGACATTTAAAATAGGAAATTACTCGATTTTGCATTTAATTCAATGGACTTTTTATCAAGAATAATAATTTATTTTCTTTGATATTCCTCTGTGCATCTTTAATTATTAATCTATTTATATTGAACTATATTATAGCATAGATATCTCTTTTAAGCCTTTTTTTTTTATCTTTTTTTTTTTTTTTTTTTTTTTTTTTTTTTTTTTTTTCTGACAGAAAAATTTGATTTATTTAATCGTAATTTTGGGTAGCTAAACAAATAACATTTTTAATAAATTTTTACACAAATTGCTTAAAAATCAAAATAGTTTAAAAAAAGAAGGCTATCCTTTATAAAAAATTGTGTAGAAAATGGGAATTTCTTTTTTCAAAAAATTTACTTTGACATCAATATCCACCTTTTTCTATGTAAATTTTTCTTTTTCAGAGTTTTATAAAATCAATATTTGAACATTAAGGGGCTAGTTCAGTCAGGCGAAAACACCTTCGCTAATGTTAATCCAATTTCAAGATAACTCGTTTGCATTTTAATATTTTTAAATGATGTTTTTTTCTTTTTTGCATTGGATAGCTGAGATAGATCTGTAGAAAGACCATTTTTAACTTTTTGAATTTTGTTTACAGATTTCTTTTAGGAGGATACATTCACTTTTGAAACCGGTTCCTAAAGTGAAAGTGTCCTAGCTAAAAGGACCTGTGAACTATATCAAAAAAGTAAAAATTTGCATTTGTACAATAATATCTCAGACATCGAATGAAAAATAAAAGCATTTATTAATATTAAAATGCTAACAAAATATCTTAAAAAACTATCTCACTGGATTAACGTTAGTGAATGGGTGTTTTCGCCTGAATGAAATACCCTAAGATTATTTATTACTATTATACATTTACTAACTTTTACGCTACTTTTAGTTCCTCTATTTCCGATTCTAGAACCTTTTTAAATTATTTTTATTTTAAGCAATGTATATTACTGTCTGTCAAATCTGTAATCAATTATTACATAATTAAATCCAATATATAATATGCAATGAGCTATATAATTCGAAAAGAGGAAAAACAAATAATTCTGGCCATTTTATTGATATTGATTATTTTAAACAAAATTAATTGCCTTTAAAAATGCTATTCCATCTAAAAAATTTTTAGTGAATATGTCATGAAAATTTCAGTTTGATTTCTTTTATACAATACATTTTTTTTTCTTTGTGAATTTTATTCTACTTTTTATAAGGTATAGTTTGTCTATAATTTTTTGTCAAATATAATTTTATCCTTTCAAAAGAATTTTTAACCAAGCCATGTATCAGTAGTGGGCCACAATTTTTTTAAGTTAAAAAACAAGCCCACAATTAGTTTCTGAAAAAAAAAAACCACTGATAGAAATTTGATTGACTAACGTCCTTAAATGTTAACTTTCTATAAACTCTTTGGAATATTTTTTTTCCTAGAATGTCTTCAAAAACAGATTTTTTGGAAAATTCTTAGAGAATTCATCAACACATAAAACAATATCTATTTAATGCTATGCTTTATTTTGAATTAAACTACTGTTGATATATGTGTTAGATTATAAATAGTTTGTGTAAACGTAAAAAATTAAAAAAGGAGAAAACTTAAAAAAAAAAAAAATACAGCTAAAATTTATTATGCCCTCTACTGGGCTCAGAGGAAGGTAACATTTGTTATTCTTCATTCTTTTTTTTCCATAGAATATATTTCAAAATTTTGAATGTTTATTCCAATAGAGGAAGATCAGGACTATGCTCTAACACATACACATACACACATATAGATAGATAGATATTTTTCGGAATCTCCTTACACGTTAATAATAATTAGAAAAATGCGCTAAAGTGATCCGCTATAAGTCACATTTACCTTATCAGATTTTTTTAATCAGATTTTATGTTTAAACTTCAGAATTCTTATTTCTATGTCAGTAATTTGTGAATGACGTATACAATTTTTCATCTGGTAAAAGAAAAAATATGTGTATTTCACAAGATAAACTCTATTGTTTTAAATAACAGTCTAATAAGTTTTGAGGCAAATTATTAGGGAATGATTTACGTTTCAACTGGTGTCACTTACTCTTAAGAGGTTATTTTATTAACGCGAAGAACTGGTTAATGTTAATCCTATGGAAGAAACTTTTAAAGATATCTAGTTTGCATTTCAATATATACATATTTTTTCCCCGAATTTAGCTATGATTGCTCTCTATAAGGTCATTTTTTACTCTTACGTTTTGTTTACAGGTTTACTTTTTTGGTATTTTTACTTTCGGTACCGGTTTCGAAAATGAAAGTATCCTAATTATTAAAAAAAACCTGCAAGGAAAATCAAAAAATTATAATAATGGCCTTCCTGAAGGTCTACCACAACTATTCAAGGAAAGAAATCTTTAAAAATATTTAAATGCAAACGAGATATCTTAAAATATTTCTTCCGTAGGATTAACGTTAATGCGCGGGTGTTTTCGCGGGAATAAAGTAGCCCTTTCAGTGAATAATCAATGTTTTATTTTGGTAAAAATTATAATAAAAATTTGCTTATAATCAATTAAACAAACTTGAATCCCGAAACCAAATCTGTTGTATTATCTAATCACAGCATTTTAATTCTAATTAGAATTGCTTTTCAATTGAAACGTAATTGAATGTATAAGAGAAATTTGATACGAAAATCTGATGCTTTCTTAAATATATTTTTACAGCTGAATTCAATAAATGAATATTTTTTTTAATTATTTCTTTAAGGAACTTTTACTGATTCTTTTCCCAACATAAAATTAGGTCTTTTGAATTTTAAAAAGATAAGGATTTATTCATTGAAATGTTACACATTCTGACATTTTTGCTTATTTTATCTTTTTCAAATCTGAAAATTTTTTAAATGTTGGCTCAAAAATTTTTAATCAGTAAAATATCAAAAATTGCTTGTAAGTCTGTATAGGTTAGAATTTCATTGGATGTTGATATAATAATTTATTATTTTTTTTTTTTTAACCCTCTGACGGTGTTGAAAAAAGCTAAAATTGCAATAGTGTTTTCTCTGCATTTTTCTAATTGCTATGAAATATGATTCGTTCAACATTATATATATATATATGTATATATATAAACTTAATTAAAAATATGAGTGTAACCCTTGAGACTATTAATCAGTCTTCAATGCATTGAAAACTCATTAAATCTATAGAATTATAATATCTGAAATATTGCTTATATTGCTGTGAAACCAGGAGCTTAGTGAACGAAATATTACGTATTAAACAGTTAGAGGGTTTTGTTATTACTCGATTAATAAAAATTCATGCTTTATTTTAATATATTTTCAAGTCCTATAAACCTTTGTCTTTCATGTTAAGGCTGTTCTCAAATTCAAAAGAACTGATTTCTGTCCCATTTCTAAATTAAGGCTGCCCGTCCCTCAATTTCCGAATTCTCTTCGTAATGTTAAGTCTTAAGCTATTGATGCATTCGTATATTTAAAATATCTCCTACGAAAATTAATATTTTTACCCTATTTTGTGCATACTTTTCTTAAAGGATGTTTCCTTTTTTCTCAATTCTCAAAATATTTCTAAAATGTATGCTTAATTTTACATGAAATGTTAAAATCTTACTCTCGCTTTGTCCGCTTTTAGCAAATAAAATATTAAATTAAAAATAGGTTTTAGAAATATTTTGAGAATTAAGGAAAAAAAAAAGAGAGAAGCTCGCAGAAGAATACAGAAAAAGAAAGAAAAAGAATTAAAAATTATGTTAATATCCCGAGGGGATGTTTTAAACATAAGAATGTATCAGACGCTCATAGACTTAGTTACCGAGGGAAATTTGGAAACTGAGTGACGAGCAGCCTTAAGTAGCCAATAACTGTATTTACCTACTTTTTAAATTTTCTTTATAATTAATCTCTGTTTTATTTTGGCAGTAAATACAACGAAGAGTCTATTGTAAGGACTTGAATTATGCTACCAAATCTGGTATGCTGTTTGAGATTTTTTAATACTTTGACCTATTGTCTATCGTTTATTTCTATTGGGTTTATACAATTTTGTATGATTTTTTTTGAGAGAAATAAAATTTTTTCTGTTAGCCATCAATAGAAAATTGCATTATAATACTCATACTTTAAGTAATATTTACAGTTTACATAATTGTATGTATTAGTGTCGCAGAAATTCCACTTTTTGCATGTCTCAAAAATTGTTTAACACTTTCCGGCACACCGTGCCCGGTCTGGGACACCTAATTTTAATTCCAAACTTGCAAACGGCACCAATAATATTTTAATAAAATTTTGCTTTTACAATAAAAACTTAAATTAAGGAATTCACAATATCTAAAAAATTCGTTTGTGAATTCCGGTGTCAGATGATAATTTCTCATTATACTATCAGATTTTGCCCGAGCCGGAAAGGGTTAAGAGGCCACTTCTTTCAAATGAAAAGATCTGTTCGCTTATACTAATGCTATGGAAGAATTTTATAAAGGTATCTCGGTTGCATTTTAACCTCTTCAGACCTGAGGTACGCAAATGTGTACCTCCATTATTTTCCCCATAAAAACCAAACTCTTCGAATTTTCTACATTTTTATTTTATTTCTATGTAGCTGACTGTTTTTTGCTTAAAAAAAAAAAAAAAAAAAAAAAAAAAAAAAAAAAAAAAAACATTAAATGTCAGCACTGATTTATATTACCTCATAAAACAATTATTACTTTCATCTGAGTTTCGAAGATACCTTCAAGATATTGTGGCCAAAAAAAGTAAAAAATATTCATGATTATTTAACTTAAATGCTTTACAATAAAAAATTTTGAGGATTTACTGATCATTTACTTGTTTAAAGACCTTAATTTTGTTATTGCGTAAATTTTATTACTGATAGTTAAACTGATGTTTTAAGGGGATTAGTATTTTTATGTCCATATTTGTAAACCTAAATTACCAGTCACCTAAAGTACTGATTTCATAAAAATGACTCTTTCTGTCATCTATGATGTCATTTCGATTATGCAAAAGCAATAAAGATATATTTGTAGAGTTATATTTTACTCAGGTCTGAAGAGGTTAATATTTTTTTTTGCATCGGATAGCTGAAATCGATCCGTAAGCAGGCTGTTTTTTACTTCTTTGATTTTGTTTACAGATATTTTTTGTGAGGACACTTTCATTTTCGGAATTCGAAAGCACCCTCATAACAAATATCTGCAACAAAAATCGAAAAAGTACAAAAAAAGAAAAAAAAAATCATTTTGAAAATATTGAAATGCAACCGAGTTATCTTTATAAATTTCTTCCATAGGATTAGCATTAGCGAATGGGTCTTTTTATTTGACTGAAGTAGCCCCTTTATTTATCTATGGAATGACAACGAATTGGGTGCATCAACAGAAGGTGCCTATGAAGTGACTTCACACTGCTGACGGGCCTCCGCTCGCACTACCTTTGCTGCAGTTCTATTATTTATAATTTATTTTAAATCTAACACACCTATTCTCCCATTTGCTTCTAAAACAGATACAAATTAAATATAAAATTTTCTTGCTTTAGAAGTTGCTACAGTTAGTTTTAATGAAACAAGAATTGAAATTTTTATGAGCTATGACTATTTCAGATCCCACTTGTTTAAAATTTTTGGCAAGTTGAGTTGTTTTTCACTTTTAATTATATTATTATTGTTTTTAAGGCAATTTAACCAAGAAAAAATTTTTCAATGTTGGATTATAGGGATATTTTAAACATTTTGAAATAATTAATTTTGTTAGGATAATACGAATTATGTATAAGGCGAATTATTTTTACTTCTAAATGTGATGTCATGTCGATTTTTATCTTGAAAATATGTTATTTTATGTTTTTGTACTGATAAGATAAATAATTAATGGAATGCTAATTTTCATTTTCCAACCGTACATTGTATGAAGTTTTCTTTCTGAAATTTGTTATTTATAGTCATATTTAAGGTTAGGTACCACAAATTTTAAAAAGTAATTCTTCTTAAATTTTTATTTTTATAGCAGGCTTCTATAATTGCATAAGGGGTGATATTTTTACTCAAATATAGTGGTAGTCAAAAACTGAATTGATATATTAAAGATTAAATTATAATTTATACATATATGCATTGCTGAGTTGTGTATAGTAAAGTCTCGATTGTTACAATTCTTATTTGATTGCTTTTTTTTGTGTGTGTGTCTCTTATTATTATCATATTATTATCATATTATTATCATATATCATGTATCATTATACACTTTGTTGTAATATTATCAAAATAATCATTAATGTTGTTGCTATTAATTTTGTCCTTATCTAACTATCCCGATTATCACAATTTTTTAGAGCTTTTTTTGTATGTGTCTCTTATAATTATCATATTATGATCATATTTTGTTGTACTATTATGATAATAATCATTAATGTTACTATTATTAATTTTGTCAGTATCTAATCAAGAAAGATAATTTCTTTTGATGTATTTTCGTTGCGATATTTACAAAATCGTTGCGTCAATTTCTAAATATGAATGGATAAGGATTTAAACATGATACATAACATCAATCTTTTTTGTGTCTTTTGAATTTGTGTTTTTTAAGAATTTGCATTCTGTCATAGTAAAATTATATGTAATTTCCTCAAATATTGTGAAGCATTTGACTGTTTTAAAAAGCATTTTATTTAACATGTCAAAGAATCCTAAGTTGTGTTTTAAATAATATTTTGATTTCAAATGTTGGCAGTTTTCCCCATATGAATCATTCAGAATTAATCAGAGAAAATTAACGTTTTGTCAAGAATACGTAATTTTTCGCTAATATTGTGAAGTATTAACTGTTTCAAATAGCTTTTTGATTTAATCAAGGAAAAAAATCTCATGTTGCATTTCAAGTGAAATTTTGACTTCCATTACTCACAGTTTGCTACATATGAATCGCTCAGAATTAATACTTGTACTTTGCTTTCATCTTATTAGTATCACCAAACAGATTTTTTAAAACAAAATAAAGGCAAAAGACGGAACGTCTACTATGGTTAAACATCTCATGTGCCCCTATAATAGTGAAGTTAAAAGACCTTTTATTGAAAATTATGGGCACTATTTATAAAATATATCATGCAGTATCTAAACTTAGAAATATTCTTTTATTTTACTACTAGAAAGTGTATTAAAAATTTTTAAATTTAAGAGGGAATTTTTAAATTCCCGAACTTTCTTTCCCTAATTTATGAAATGCTAAAGATTAATAAAATGTACCACTGAGATTTTACAGAATTTCTACAATTTGAACATCTCTCATCTAAAAGATGAAAATGCAAGTTTACTATAAATTGTGGATATGGAATATAAGCTTGTTATTAAAAGGATTATTAAATATGTTATTAAAATGAAAATTACTTTTAAGAATTATAAAAGTATACAGAATTCAGACTTAATCTGATAGATAATATTGAAAAAGTGTCTGGATTAGAGGAATTCTATGAGTATTAAAAGTAGGTTAACAGAAAATGAAAAAAATGAATCTTACCATTTGTTGAAATGTTTTCCCTCATTTTTTATTGTTTTATTTTTTATTATTCGATTGTTTTATCGTTTAAATCCTTTTATTAAATAAACTTATTTCACACAGTTCTAACAACGACATCATCATCTGTATTGAATTTTCTTCCCCATCCTTCCTTTAAAAAAATAGAAAAAAAAAAAAACTTGTTTTATAAATAATTTTGGAACTGTTTTGCCAAAACAATAATTCTGTCAAAAATATTTCAATATAGATGATGTAGGATGATAAGGAAGATGTAAAAGGCAGGTGCTTTGTCGCATGAAAGTACATTTTTAAAAACTAGCGCACAAAATTCAAATACTATGGTGACAGGTTTAAAAAGATGATTTAGTTCTAATGCGTATATATATAATTACAACCATAATACGAGATACGTAAACAAATATCATGAAAAAACTTAGAAATAACAGAAACATGTTTTGCATCAGTTACATTAAGGTTCTAGGATAACCAGATTCGAAATTCCTCTCCGCGATGTTAAATCTGTTAGTTTTCAAAGCATTCGTATTTTTAAAATTTCTAAACAGAATATTTTGTTTTTTAAATATAGAATTAGTTGTCTCTATACTCTTCTAAAAAGGAGGTTTTTTTTTTTTTTTTTTTTTTTTTTTTTTTTTTTTTTTTTTGCTTTTTGTTTTTCAAAATATTTTTAAAATATATATTTTTCATTAAGCATTAAAACTTTATTTACATTTTGATAGATTCCCCAAGATAATTGAAATATAAAATTAAATGCAGTTGACCAAAAGAAAAGAGATAAAAAAAAACTTATTTTAAGGAATTATTTCATTTAAGCGAAAACGTCCGTTAGATAATATTAAGTTCATGAGGGAAATTTTTTTAAATCTCTCGTTTGCATTTCAGTATTTTTGAAAGACTTTATTTTTTATTTATTTATTTTTATTTATTTACTTTTCTGGGGGTGGGGGCATTGGATTTTAGATCGATTTCTACAAATTCCGTTTTTTTCAATTTTGTCTGCATTTTTTTTTTATACATTCACTTTCGAAACCGGCTTCGAAAATGAAAGCATTTTAATAAACAAAATCCCCAAACAAATTTTAAAAAGTAAAAAACAGACTTTGTAGAGATCAACCTCAGTTATCAAATAAAATAAAATAAAATAAAATATTGAAATGTACACTAAAAAAAAAAAAAAAAGTCTCCTATAGAAATGTTATTTGTAATAATTTGTTTCAGCACGAATGAAGTTGCCTGTTAATCTCAAAATTTACCCAGTGAAATAAACGGAAATTTCAATTTGACTGGAAACTAGGCCCTTTTTTCGTTTATGTTATAATAAACCATTGGGGTAAGTGTTCATATTAAAAATGCGCCAAACTCTGAAAATTCATAAACGAATAGATAATTTTGACTCCATATCATATGAATCTTGCTTACTTCCCTTTATTCTGATATGGTAGCAGCTTCTTACACCCTCTTTCTTTTCTTTATCACGGAAACTAACTTAAATATATATATATTGAATATAACTTAAAAACTCCTAATGAAGCCTTAATATAGCTGTATACTATTTTTTACATCTTCCTTATTTTATTTAATACATGCCGCACATCGAACAGGTTTGTTTATTAAAACATTTTACCTTATTCATTTCATATAAGTATTTTGTTTTATTGGAAAAGAGTACCTTAGAGCACGTTATAACAATTTTCGTTCGTTGACTGCTAATGCATTGAAAGTTAGAGTAATAGAAGTGCGGATGATTAGTAAAAGGCTCTAAAGAAGTAAGAAAAGTTATAAACTTCACATTAGAGAAAATGAGAAAATGTGGGTACAATTTTTATACTACAATTCTTGTTTCATCGAAACTTGAACTCCAGTTTTGTAAAAGCTTCATTAACATGAGGAATCCCTTTGTGACTCCTGTAAGCTGTGGAAGTCTTCCTTTTATTAATGTTGTAAAAATTTGTAATAAATGTATATTGTGAAGTGTATTGTAAAAAAAAAGGTTAATAAAACGCTTAAAAATAATCATCTTTCTTTTTTTATTTTGATTTATTACTCCTTAATCCATTTTAATTGCAATCTTATTTTCTTTACAGATCTATCGGTTTAACTGCATGAAAAACATTTCGTTCTCAGTCGTCTATTTCTAAAAACAGACTAATATAAATTTAAAAGAAAGTTCAAAATAGTATGTTATCTTTTTGTAGTTTGATATCTACTTTTATGAAAATAGAAAGTTGTTATTAACCCATTCGAATCCGATTTTTTTTTTTTTTTGACTTTAGGAGAAAAATTACTTTGCGTTAGAATGTAAATACTAGCTATCCAAATAGATTTACTGAAATTTAACAAATATGTCATTGTCTGAAAACGAATGTAGTTATTTTGCATACTATTCAATTCATTTTCATCCGCGAAGATGCTCGCGAGCTAATGCTATTCCTATGGGGAGGCACTTTTCTAATAACTCTTTCGCATTTTGACATTTTTATTTTTTTTTTCTTTTTTGCGTTGGATAGCCGAGGTCCCTATCAAGATCGCTCCTTGATTACTTTTTCGATTTCGGGTGCAGATATTTTTTATAAGGTTACTTTCACTTTCTGAACCGGTTTTGAAAGAGAAACTAAATTTATAGAAAATATCTGCGACCAAAATCGAAAAAGTAATCAAAGAGCGATATTGAGAGGGATTTCGGCTATCCAATGTAAAAAAAAAAAAAAAAAATGTCAAAATGCGAAAGAGTTATTAGAAAAATGCCTCCCCATAGGAATAGCATTAGCTCGCTAGCGTCTTTGCAGGCAGGGACAGAGGCCTTAAGGGAATCCGGGACACATTTTAAAATAATTTTTATTTATTGAGCTAAAATTTTGATTTTTTTTTTTTTTTGTGATGATTAACCATAACATTTGTAAACAAAATCACGTGATAAAACTTCTCATAATTTTGTAAAAATATTTTTGAATTTAAAATTTATTAAAAAAAGTGGGGTAATTTAAAATGGTTATAACTCAAAATATTATTTGTAGAATTTCAATTATTTTACATTAAAATAAACATAAATATCTAAATTTTAATTTTGATTTGGCATTTTTAAAAAAGATTAATTAAAAAAAAACTAAAATCATTTTAAGTAAAAATTTGAATAAAAAGGGATGTAACTTTTGTTTTAAAAAATCATATTTTCAAAAGTTAATAATTTTTTTTTCAAATTTGCTGAATCAAAATTAAAATGAAACGATAAAAAAAGACATGTTCCAAGTTTGTAGCATTTATCTTTAACGATTCTTGAGTTATAATGATTTGAATCCGAGAAATTGTGAAAGGAACCATCATGAAGAAAAACGCATTTTCACAAGAAGTAATTTCATTGCAATCTTTGCTTCAAAGTTAGATTTTGAATACAAATCAAAACGAAAAAATAATATTTCTTCATCTAATAAAGATAGAAACATGATTTAAATGTCATTTTAAGCATAGAAAAACAGAGAAAGTTTTAAAGCAATATATTTTTTAGAGAATTTAAAGATTTTTGGGTCCCGGACCGCCTTAAGTTTTGAAGACGTTTGAAAAATACCGATTCACAACAAAATTTAACAAATATTACAAGTTCTTTTTTTTTTTTTTTTTTTTGCTTTTATTCACATATAATTCCTACTGAAAAGCAGCCAATATTTTTAATTTATAGAGTGAAATAAATGTTTAAAATAAAAGAATTGCCAACGATGCAAAGAGAAATAAGCAAAATATTTTTATTACTATTACTAAATGTCGAGACATAAATGAAATCATAATAAGAAATGCATAGCCGTATACTGTCATTACTATATGTAGACACTAACAAAAGAAATGCTAAGGTAGAAAAATACTCAAGGAAAAGACATGTACTATTAATAATACACTAGACCCGAAAGGGTTAGAATTAATGAATTATAATAAAATTATTTAATTCTAAAATATAGAATACCCCAACGTTTGGGTTTCCTCTTCTTCATCATATGTGTAATATAATCACTGTTCGAGAAACCGAACAGTGTCCGAAACTTTAAAATGTCCGAAGTTCAAAATGTTCTATCTGCCCCACATGATGGGGCAGGTTGGGATACTAGTTTTAAACAAAAATACTTATAAAATTTTATATTTAATTGATGAACACAGCTTTAGTTGAACATAAAATAATTTAAGCATTGAAACACTTTAATAATTTGAATTCTAACTCACATTTTCATAAACAGATCTTTTATTTGATACGAATCAAATGATGTTCTTCAAATCCTTATAAAACACATCGTTTAATTATTTTGTTTTGCTAAGTTTTTTTTGGTGTGTCAAGTTTTAAAATAATATCTGTTAAATATGCAAATGAGCTTTCATCAGGATTTTTAAAAAATGACAACTCTTAATCTTATCTTCTCAATATGAATATCTCATGCTTGATGCTATCATCAACGTTTTGAACATGCCCTACAAATGCAACAATGCTTTTTTTCCTGCAAACTTTACCAATGCACCGCAGTGGGTTTGACTAAGTTTCTGGACCTATCTCGAGCAAGTTTACAATCTGTAGGAAAATCAGCATTCAGCATCACATGAACAGTTAAATTCATCTCTTCTGCCATTACACAAATTATTTATATTATTTTTCCTTCTAATGGTAATTTTCACCAATTTTGCTACTGCAACTGCTTCATACTCACTTGATAAAAATCCTAACTTGTTGTGTACTTTATTTTTTCTTTTATAAGCTGCATTTGGTATTTTCAGCATTTTTGGAATGTCCCAAGGTGGTTCACAACTGAGTGTCCCAGCCTGACCCATCTTGATCTTAAGTAATCTCAGATCTTAAGAAATCTTGATCTAGTCCATCTTGATCTTGATCTTAAGTAACAAAAACTTTTACACTGTTAAGTATAGCATTACAGTATATTTTTTTGCCATTCAAATAACAATAAATCCACTTTTTTTCATCCCTACATGCTCCCACTTATATTATTTCATTTTTTGAATAAGAATTTATTCTTCAAAATACACATTAATGTTACTCAGCTTCTTTCAAAACAAAAATAATGGTATTATTTGTTGCCAGGAAACATCAGCTATTCCAAAACACATCAGAGAGTAGATTGTAGTATCATATATTGGCACTTATGTGTGTTAATTTTTAACTGCAAAATAAAGCCTTAAAATTGAGATGTCCCTTGGTGGGCCATGTCCCAACATGCCCCACCTTCCCCCACGCTCTTTAATACTGACTATTTCTTGAACATGTTATTTGATATAAAGTTATATTTTATTCATTTTTCTTCATTTGAATTAATAAAGTATGCAAAAAATAAATCAAACTAAATTTATATACACACACAAAAAAAAAAAAAAAAAAAAAAAAAAAAAAAAAAAAATCAAAAGTAAAGAAAAAGCACGCTGATAATGATATTATTGTCGGGATGTGGGGGGGGGGGGGGGTCAAAGAATGGTAATGTATCACATCGGAAAGAATGCGGAAAGGGAGTCCAAAATTATCAAAAAAAGTCGATAACATTATATTTGCGCAGCCCCTAAAAAAAATCCGTCAATGTAAAAAAAAAGAAAAAAAGTTATTTAGAATAACATGGAGAGGTTGTGAAAAAAACATTGGACTTGATATCCAGATTCAATTCCAGGGAAATTCCATTTTACTACGAATTTTTAAATTATACGACCACTTTTGTGAGCCACTGTACATCATTTGAAAAAGGAAAAATCTGAGTTCATTAAACAGTTGTTCAGTTCTGAACATTATGAATTCAACGATTTTGAAATGCTTTTAAAAATGCCTTTTAAGAAACATTGTAGTTTTATGGAAAATAATGGAAATGCTTTTGAAGATATTATTTATAATAAGCAAAGATTGAAAAGGTGCATGTCCCGGAAATAACCTTTTCAACTCTTTGAAAAGGTCATTTTCAATAAATATTAAACAAAGAATCACAATTTGCAATTTTTGAAGTGAACCGACGAATTTAAATGTATGTTCGAAGCTTAAAAAACAAACAAAAACGACTGTTGCGGAAGTTGATTTTTAATTACAAATTCTTAATAATAATATTAATAATGAAAACTAGGATGTTGCATGTTGTTTTCAAAAGGTCTGTGTCCGAAAATAACCTCTTCAGTTTTCTGAAAAAGGTCATTCACTGTATTTTATTTCAATAAATATTAAACAAAATATAACCATTTCTTTTTTCTGGGACGAATCTACGAAATTAATCTAAAAGTTTAAAGCGTAAAAAAGGTTTAGAATGTAATTTTTAATTATATACACCCGGCTAGGATAATGACAACAATAATAATGAATAAAAGGTTGCATTCTGCGTTTAATATAGTTCAGCTAAATAAAGGGAAAAATTGAAGAAAAATATATGAAAAAGTATCGAATAAAGAACAGACTAGTTTAAATAAAAAAGTGGCAGTTAATGCAAAAGTAGAAAAATGCTTACGGTTTGAAAAAAGTTTGAGATGAAAGTACGATAATTCAGCTTGATAGATTTCCGCTATCCATTTTAGAATAATTATATTAATAATGAACTGAAAGAAATTAATTATTTTTAAGTCAATAAATGCATTTAAACAGAAAAATTTCAACAATAAAGTTTTTCTTGAAAGGCACCAATGTTCTCTTATTGTATTAAGGGGACACTATATCCTTCATTTTTCAAGTAAAATATCAAATTTTTCGAGTAATTACTTAAAAAGTATTTAGAAACGAGTACTATATTTTTGCAAAGTGCCATAAAGTTCCTTTGGTAAAGGGAAAAAGAATGGTCTCAGGCTCGATCGACTGAACAACACTGTGCATCCCGCATATTGCTTCACCCCTTCCTTCCCACCTTCGCCATGTTACCAACGCCGAATTTTTTAAAAACTAAACCACAACATTTTTCACATCATTTCCTTTTTCGATTACAGGGCCCTCTGGTGTGTATTCCGATCCAAATTGCTTATTTTCTGATTTATATTTAAATTAATTAAATTATTTTTAAATTTTGCTCTCAAACTGACAAATTCTCTTATCTCGAAACTTTATAATGTGTTGTGCTTGTCGATTATGTGTTAAGTGCAAAAAATATTTCAAAATGTGTTGTTAAAGTTGGCGCTTTGAATCGAAATTTCCGAAGCTGGAAATCTGGAAACGAAAACAATGGTCAGACTGAGAAAATAATTGTTTAGAAATCAAATTCTAATGATTTGATCGAAAAATGAAATCACACAGCCTCTTATATATCTCTTTAAAAAATCACCTCAGCAAGATTCATGTTTTTACTTTTTAAAATAAGCGTGAAAATGTTTTAGAAAATTTCGAGCTGTTGAGAGTGGAAAAATATTTTTTTCGAATACACCCTTAAAATGGTCCAAATACTAAGAATGGTTAATAAATCTTTCGGAGGGGTTCAGACCGAGCTGTTAGCTTTTATAACGAACTTGGAAGGTAGAGGCTAGGGTAGGAAATTTCGATTTACATTTTCATCTTATTTTTAAACGAATATAACCTGTATATATAAATGTATAAACGAACCAGCGTTATACATATATACAGGGTGATTCTAATTTTATTTATTTATTTATTTATTTTATTTATTTATTTATTTTTTTTTTACAATAAAAGAGGGGTGATAGTACACATTAAGACATACAATATTAAATAGGAGAGCAAAAGTCCAAAACGTTTTCCAAAGGTGATAACCGCCATTAAAGTTTAGGGACCAAAATTTCAAATAAACATAAAAAACGGAAAAATCGGTCGATTGATTTGCGGTTTTCACTAAAATTATTCTTTATGTCGGCATTTTCTTAAAATTAAATTATAAAGATAAATTTCAAAAAATGCCGATAGAGGGCGCTTTAGACTTTGGAGTAACAAATAACTATTTTTTGCCGGTATTTTTTGCATCTCATTAAATGTTTTCGTAAGCTTAGACTCAAACTTAAATTTTAAGCTCAAAATCTGAATAGTTGGGAGTGGTTAAGTAACACAAACTGAGCTGTGTTCAGAGGGTTTAAATTTCAAATGATTATAAAAAACGGGAAAAACGGTCGATTGATTTGCGGTTTTCACTAAAACTGTTCTTTATTTAGGTATATTCGTGAAAATAAATTATAAAGATAAATTTCAAAAAATGCCGATAGAGGGCACTTTAGACTTTGGAGTAACGAACAACTCTTTTTTGGCGTTATTTTTTGCATATTATCAAATGCTTTCGTAAGCTTAGACTTGAATTTAAATTTTGAGCTCAAAATCTGAATAGCTGGGAGTGCTTAAGTAGACAAACTTAGCTGTGTTTAGAGGGTTCAAATTTCAAATGATTATAAAAAACGAAAAAAAAAATGGTCGATTCGTTTGCGGTTTTGGCTAAACCTAATTTTTAAATCAGCAATTTCTTGAAAATAAATTTTAAAGATAAATTTTACAAAATGCCGATAGAGGGCGTCTTAGACTTTAGAGTAGCGTACAACTATTTTTAACTGTTATTTTTTTAATCCCATTAAATGATTTCAAATGCATAGACTTAAATTTTGGGCTCAAATTCTGAGTCGTTGGGAGTGTTTAAGTAGCGAAAAATTGAATTGTGTTCTAGGAGGAAGGAGGGTTAAATTTCAACTCCTGAACACACTTCAGTTTGCGCTTCTTAACCCCTCATAGCGATTCAGAATTTGAGCTCAAAATTTAAGTTTAAATATAAACTTCAAAAACATTTAAAAAGATTTTGCAAGCATTTAATTAGAAAAAAAAATGGTTAAAATGAATTGTTGGTTACTCTGAAGTTTAAGGCGCCCTCTGACGGAATTTTTTTTAATTTATCTTTAAAATTTATTTTCAAGAAGATACTGACTTAAAGAATAGTTTTATTTTAAACCGCAAACGAATCGACGAATTTTTCCACTTTCTATAATTATTTTAAATTTGAACCTCCCCCCCCCCCCCTTAAACACAGTACAGCTTGTGCTACTTAACCACTCCCTACTATTCAGATTTTGAGCTCAAAATTTAAGTTTAAGTCTAAACTTCCGAAATCATTTAATGAGATGCAAAAAATAGTTGTTCGTTACTCCAAAGTCTAAAGCGCCCTCTATCGACATTTTTTTAAATTTATCTTTATAATCTATTTTTAAGAAAATACCAACATAAAGAATAGTTTTAGTGAAAACCACAAATCAATGAACCAATTTTTCTGTTTTTTAAAATTATTTGAAATTTGTACCCTCTGAACACAGTTCAATTTGTGCTATTTAACTACTCCCAGCTTTCAGATTTTGAGCTCAAAATTTAAGTTTAAGAGCACACACTAGTCACGCGGTAAAATTCGAGTGCTAATGTAAAGTCTATGGGGGCGTTCTTTTCGAATATCTCGCTCAAATTTCAATATTTTTACATAATTTCTTTGCACAAGATAGCTGAGGGCGATCCACAACCGGCCTAATTTTTACTTTTTCAGTTTTCGTTTCAGACTTTCTTTAAACAATTACTTAAACTTTCGGAACCGGTTTAAACCGGTTCTGAAATTGAAACTTTCGTAATATAAAATATATATAACCAAAATCGAAAAAGTAAAAACTAGGCCGGTTATGGATCGTCCTCAGCTATCTTGTGCAAAAAAATCATGCAAAAATATTAAAATTTCAGAGAGATATTTGAAAAGATTGCGCCCATAGACTTATCATTAGCGTTCGGCTTTTACCGCGTGACTAGTGTGTGCTCTTAAGTCTAAACTTCCGAAATCATTTAATGAGATGCAAAAAATAGTTATTCGTTACTCAAAAGTCTAAAGCGCCTTCTATCGACATTTTTTGAAATTTATCTTTATAATTTAATTTCAAGAAAATGACGGCATAAAGAATAATTTTAGTGAAAACCGCACATCAATCGACCGATTTTTCCGTTTTTTATGTTTATTTGAAATTTTGATCCCTAAACTTTAATGGCGGCTAGTTCCTTTGGAAAAGTTTTGGACCCTTTGTCTCCTATTTAGTATTGTTTGTCTTGATGTGTATTATCACCCCTCTTTTATTGTAAAAAAATATTTAGAATCACCTTGTATATATAAAACTACGGAAAGGTTTAAGCTTCGTGAGAAAATGACCTAGAATCTATAGAATAATTTCCTTTCTTCTTCCGTAGACATTAGAATTATATCAAAGAATTTAGAGAATTTAGAATTAGATCAAAGAAATTTAGAATTATATCACATTTAGAATTATATCAAAACCATTTTTAACAGAAGCATGGTATCCAAAAATTATAATTTCAGATTATTCTGGTTTTCTTTATAAATTGTTACAGTTTCGTCAAGCAAAGTTAAATCGTCGTAAATTCATCACATTATTAATTACAATTTCGTTGCAAATGACATATACAGGGTAAGTCTAAAATCATGGGACAAACACTAAGGAATGGTAGTGCTCACTATCACAAACAATAATCATATAGAAATATATGATCGGAAGTGATGCATTGAAATACAAATATCAGGGATTAAATTGGCCGTTTAGTTAATTTAAAAATTTCTCATTCACACTAGAAAATTTCTATACTATTCTTTCCTTTATATAAGACAGACTTTTCATGATTACTCAAAAAAGATGTTATCTTATTAAAATTTCTGGCATAAAAATAAAATAAATAAATAAATAATAGAATGAAATAACGCAAAACTGGCAAATCTGTGAAACGCAAGAACATGTATTTACGTTTTTTCAAATTCAAAAATTTCGATGTCATAACGGGATTTTCAAAAAAGATTTTTTTCTTTATGTAATCATATAAATATCGGTCTTACATAATTAAGATAATAGTACAGATTTTCTGGTATGAATACAAAATTTCGAAATAAACTAAAGTGCCAAATTGGTCCCCTGGTGTTTGCCCCTCAAAGCGTTATTTCCAGTCATATATCCCTATGCAATAATTGTTTGCTATAGTGAGTTGCCCTATCGATCTCAAAGTTTGTGCCATGATTTTAGACTCACCCTGTATATCACAAATTGGTCACAATGCGACTTGACAGCATCGTCACGTTTGTCACCGTTTCGTCACAATGTTACTTCCAAAGTAGTCACAAATGACACATTTTTACAAATTTGTTACACCGTGACTTCACAAAATGGTCACAATGTGACTTGACAGCATCGTCACATTTGTCACAGTTTTGTTACACTGTTACTGCTAAAGTAGTCACAAATGACAAAATTTTTCACAAATTTGTCACACCATGACTTCACAAAGTGGTCACAATGTAACGTCACAAACGAGCTCTAAAACGGCTATAACGATTTTACATTTTAGTCACTGTGACTTCACATCGACGGTCACAAAGTCACATTGTGACTTCACAAAAACGTTGCTGTGACGTCACCATGTCTTACGGAAAATAGCCCTATCAGGTCGTAGCCCAGCCAGGACTAGAAAGAAGTTTTAAATCATAGCCCGACTCGGTCTTGAACTTCTACATAGTTTTTTACTTCGACATGGTTAAAAATACTACTGTTTACTTCTGTATACTTGCTCTTTCATAAGATGGAATTCTGACCACAATTACTTATTATTGCTTTTTTTTTTTCATACATATAATTTTCATTATTAAAGAAGCGCCAAAGTCTGTGAAATATTTATTTTTTTAATGAAACTATGTTTATATGTAAATGGTGCACTTAACTTTTAATATCGTTAATCCATATTCCATTAGCTGGAGACTTTGAAAAATGCTATATAGCAAAACCTTTTATGACGGAATCACATAGGAAAGAATAAAATACTTTATAGTCAACTTCCCTTCTTAGGAGGTGTAAATGTAGCATATTTTTCCCTCGGGTATTATTACATTCATTTTCTATGGATCAACAAATTTCCCGTTTAATACAGGATTCCGTCATAGGCAGTTTTATAGTGACATTATATTATTATTATTATTATTATTATTATTATTATTATTATTATTATTATTATTATTATTATTATTATTATTATTATTATTATTATTATTATTATTATTATTATTATTATTATTATTATTGCCTTTAAACCTACTATTCTTAAAAAAAAATTATTTTATTTATTTATTTATTTATTTATTTTTGTAAAATAAGGGCTTTTTAAAAATATTTGCGTTTTTGTAAAAGATTTTGGACTGAGCCAAATATTACTTATTTTATGCAAGAATTAGGGAAGTCAAAGACAATGATTTTATTACGGGATGTGTTGAGACCAGGACTGAAAATTTCGTCCTGTGTAGAACTAGGAAGAAGGAAGTCTGTCCCGGTAAGGAATGAAAAAATACGTTAGGTCCGACCGACGAGACTACAGAAAAAGTAACATCCAGGTCCTAGCCCGGTCCGGACCCTGAATACGGACTTATTTTCAATAGCCTCATCGGGATGATAAAAAGCCTGAAGTTGTTTGAGCTAAAATTATGAAAAGTTTTTAATCCGCGTGTTAGAAAAAACATTGTTTTAAATAACTGACGCGGAGATTTAAACAGTACAAAAAGGAGGTGGAAATGGCAAAAGTGAAACTGAATCGTTATTTTAAGCTTCAGAAAAAAGTTACTTTTCAATTCCGTTTTTTTTTCAAAAAAAAAAAAAAAAAAAAAAAAAAAAGCATTTATATATTTTATTAGGAGCCCAACATTATTTAAAACTTTAAATGCATTTTTCTGCATGATATTTTTTTTCACCCACCATTTCTTATATTTAAACTATCAAAATTCAAAAATCGTTAAAAAAAGAAAGTGCAAACTTGAAACATGTCTCTTTTGATTATCTTACATTAATTTGTTTAGACAAATTTGAAAAAATATTTACTTTTGAAAACATGATTTAAAAAAATATATGTTGAATCATTTTTTAAATAATTCTTTTAATATTATAAAAATTAATATGCAATAAAAACTTGAAACAAAACCATGTCATATTTTCCTTTTTTATTAAACGAAAAAAAATTAAAATCCGATGGATAATGTTTCGAGTTAAAACGATAATATAATTTCCTTTAAAACGATACTAATAATTTAAAATTTTTATAAACTTTATGAGAACTTTTGGGATGTGATTTTATTTGCAAAGTATATGGCTAACCATTATAAGAAAAAGAAAAAAAAATGAAAAAAGGAATTGTACAATAGTTGTATTTTTACATGTTTTCTAGAACTGTTAAACTATTGTTTATTGAATTGCGCGAATTTCAGTTTTTGCCTAATCCCTTAACCCTTTGAGCTCTGGGGTGTAAATTTCTTCAAAATTCCAAATGTCACATTGGCAGCAGTATTTTTCAAAGGAAAAAAACGCTTAACGCAGGGGTGCAAAAATCTAGGCGCCAGACGGTAGTCTCTCACCACTAAAATTTTAAAGTTTTTTTCGCTCAAAATTTAATAGCATTCTAGCAGGAATTTTACACGAAATATTAGACGAAGAAAAACGAAATAAATTTTGTGGTGAGAAACTGCCTGCTGGCGCCTAGATTTTTGCACCCCTGGCTTAACGACAAACACAAAAAAGTGCGTTAAAGCTTTTTCAAATAAATTTGATCGAATTTTCTAATGTCATTGTGACATTTCGGAATTAAAATTGTGTGGTAGAAAATTCTACCAGCAGAGCTCAAATGGTTAACCCATTCGTGCTCAGCATCTTTTGCGTAAATTTTATTTGGTTAGACCCACTATTTTTAGAAGATTTAAGTTTAGTTCATTAATCACGAAAATGCATCATTTAAATAAAATAATTATTGCTTTTCTTTTTTACCGGTGTCAAAAACAGTGCTGACTGTACCTTCTGAAGCGTCCCTAAAAAGGGACGCTAGGCACTAATGAGTTAAAGCCTGATGAATCATTTAAACGGCTATAAAATATTAATGACTCTGTGAGTGTTGCAGACATGAAGATGCAATTTTTTTGTATTTAATTCAGAACTGGATAAGGAAAGTTTTGCTAATTGGAATTTTTACCCTACGGAGGCCGTATGAAAATTTATTTTTCATACGGCCTTTCTTATGAAAAAGTTTTCGTATTTTTTTTAAATAGAACCCCCATTTATTTGCAACTTATAATATCGAATTTTGCACCATTTCTTATGAAACTTTGCATCTAGAAATACAGGTCTAGAGGAAATATTTAACTAAATAGCCTATTGTTTCGATATTTATGAATCGCCCCGTATTTTTACTGTAATTCAGTAAGATATAGTTGAAATTTCTTTAATATTTCTTTATTACTTTAACATGACGCATGATTTTTTTAAGATAATTTTACATTGAATCCATAAAAATTGCAATTGCGTTAGGCATATTAATGCATATTTTTCTTGCATTGACATGATAAAGAACAAAAAAAGGTTATAAAAATAATACGAAATATAAAATACGAAATATAAAAAAAAAAATATGAAGACGTTAAAAGTGGGTAGTCATAGGTACATTAATCTTTCACATCTTCCCATTATTAAAATATATCCATGCACATACTCAAGCGATATGATTAAGATTTTGTAAATATTTGCTGAGTTATAAGCTATTTTATGTACTTAATGTATTAAAGTATTATATAAATAACCTATTGGAGAAGATTAAATAAGTGATTAATATTTCCATCAAGTTATGTCTTGTTGAAAAGTTAATTAAAATTAAAGTACGGAATTTTCCACAGTTATGTTTATGCTGTTGCTTTTTACTTTAAAGGAAAGCCTTTCTCATTACTTAAGTTAGATTTGAAAGTGTGAGCGTTAACAGAAGCATGGTATCCATTTAACAGAAGCATGGTATCCAAAAATTATAATTTCAGATTATTCTGGTTTTCTTTATAAATTGTTACAGTTTCGTCAAGCAAAGTTAAATCGTCGTAAATTCATCACATTATTAATTACAATTTCGTTGCAAATGACATATACAGGGTAAGTCTAAAATCATGGGACAAACACTAAGGAATGGTAGTGCTCACTATCACAAACAATAATCATATAGAAATATATGATCGGAAGTGATGCATTGAAATACAAATATCAGGGATTAAATTGGCCGTTTAGTTAATTTAAAAATTTCTCATTCACACTAGAAAATTTCTATACTATTCTTTCCTTTATATAAGACAGACTTTTCATGATTACTCAAAAAAGATGTTATCTTATTAAAATTTCTGGCATAAAAATAAAAAAAATAAATAAATAATAGAATGAAATAACGCAAAACTGGCAAATCTGTGAAACGCAAGAACATGTATTTACGTTTTTTCAAATTCAAAAATTTCGATGTCATAACGGGATTTTCAAAAAAGATTTTTTTCTTTATGTAATCATATAAATATCGGTCTTACATAATTAAGATAATAGTACAGATTTTCTGGTATGAATACAAAATTTCGAAATAAACTAAAGTGCCAAATTGGTCCCCTGGTGTTTGCCCCTCAAAGCGTTATTTCCAGTCATATATCCCTATGCAATAATTCTTTGCTATAGTGAGTTGCCCTATCGATCTCAAAGTTTGTGCCATGATTTTAGACTCACCTTGTATATCACAAATTGGTCACAATGCGACTTGACAGCATCGTCACGTTTGTCACCGTTTCGTCACAATGTTACTGCCAAAGTAGTCACAAATGACACATTTTTACAAATTTGTTACACCGTGACTTCACAAAATGGTCACAATGTGACTTGACAGCATCGTCACATTTGTCACAGTTTTGTTACACTGTTACTGCTAAAGTAGTCACAAATGACAAAATTTTTCACAAATTTGTCACACCATGACTTCACAAAGTGGTCACAATGTAACGTCACAAACGAGCTCTAAAACGGCTATAACGATTTTACATTTTAGTCACTGTGACTTCACATCGACGGTCACAAAGTCACATTGTGACTTCACAACAACGTTGCTGTGACGTCACCATGTCTTACGGAAAATAGCCCTATCAGGTCGTAGCCCAGCCAGGCCTAGAAAGAAGTTTTAAATCATAGCCCGACTCGGTCTTGAACCTCTACATAGTTTTTTACTTCGACATGGTTAAAAATACTACTGTTTACTTCTGTATACTTGCTCTTTCATAAGATGGAATTCTGACCACAATTACTTATTATTGCTTTTTTTTTCATACATATAATTTTCATTATTAAAGAAGCGCCAAAGTCTGTGAAATATTTATTTTTTTAATGAAACTATGTTTATATGTAAATGGTGCACTTAACTTTTAATATCGTTAATCCATATTCCATTAGCTGGAGACTTTGAAAAATGCTATATAGCAAAACCTTTTATGACGGAATCACATAGGAAAGAATAAAATACTTCATAGTCAACTTCCCTTCTTAGGAGGTGTAAGTGTAGCATATTTTTCCCTCGGGTATTATTACATTCATTTTCTATGGATCAACAAATTTCCCGTTTAATACAGGATTCCGTTATAGGCAGTTTTATAGTGACATTATATTATTATTATTATTATTATTATTATTATTATTATTATTATTATTATTATTATTATTATTATTATTATTATTATTATTATTATTATTATTATTATTATTATTGCCTTTAAACCTACTATTCTTAAAAAAAAATATTGTATTTATTTATTTATTTATTTATTTTTGTAAAATAAGGGCTATTTAAAAATATTTGCGTTTTTGTAAAAGATTTTGGACTGAGCCAAATATTACTTATTTTATGCAAGAATTAGGGAAGTCAAAGACAATGATTTTATTACGGGATGTGTTGAGACCAGGACTGAAAATTTCGTCCTGTGTAGAACTAGGAAGAAGGAAGTCTGTCCCGGTAAGGAATGAAAAAATACGTTAGGTCCGACCGACGAGACTACAGAAAAAGTAACATCCAGGTCCTTGCCCGGTCCGGACCCTGAATACGGACTTATTTTCAATAGCCTCATCGGGATGATAAAAAGCCTGAAGTTGTTTGAGCTAAAATTATGAAAAGTTTTTAATCCGCGTGTTAGAAAAAACATTGTTTTAAATAACTGACGCGGAGATTTAAACAGTACAAAAAGGAGGTGGAAATGGCAAAAGTGAAACTGAATCGTTATTTTAAGCTTCAGAAAAAAGTTACTTTTCAATTCCGTTTTTTTTTTTCAAAAAAAAAAAAAAAAAAAAAAAAGCATTTATATATTTTATTAGGAGCCCAACATTATTTAAAACTTTAAATGCATTTTTCTGCATGATATTTTTTTTCACCCACCATTTCTTATATTTAAACTATCAAAATTCAAAAATCGTTAAAAAAAGAAAGTGCAAACTTGAAACATGTCTCTTTTGATTATCTTACATTAATTTGTTTAGACAAATTTGAAAAAATATTTACTTTTGAAAACATGATTTTAAAAAATATATGTTGAATCATTTTTTAAATAATTTTTTTAATATTATAAAAATTAATATGGAATAAAAACTTGAAACAAAACCATGTCATATTTTCCTTTTTTATTAAACGAAAAAAAATTAAAATCCGATGGATAATGTTTCGAGTTAAAACGATAATATAATTTCCTTTAAAACAATACTAATAATTTAAAAATTTTATAAACTTTATGAGAATTTTTGGGATGTGATTTTATTTGCAAATTATATGGCTAACCATTATAAGAAAAATAAAAAAAAAATGAAAAAAGGAATTGTACAATAGTTGTATTTTTGCATGTTTTCTAGAACTGTTAAACTATTGTTTATTGAATTGCGCGAATTTCAGTTTTTGCCTAATCCCTTAACCCTTTGAGCTCTGGGGTGTAAATTTCTTCAAAATTCCAAATGTCACATTGGCAGCAGTATTTTTCAAAGGAAAAAAACGCTTAACGCAGGGGTGCAAAAATCTAGGCGCCAGACGGTAGTCTCTCACCACTAAAATTTTAAAGTTTTTTTCGCTCAAAATTTAATAGCATTCTAGCAGGAATTTTACACAAAATATTAGACGAAGAAAAACGAAATAAATTTTGTGGTGAGAAACTGCCTGCTGGCGCCTAGATTTTTGCACCCCTGGCTTAACGACAAACACAAAAAAGTGCGTTAAAGCTTTTTCAAATAAATTTGATCGAATTTTCTAATGTCATTGTGACATTTCGGAATTAAAATTGTGTGGTAGAAAATTCTACCAGCAGAGCTCAAATGGTTAACCCATTCGTGCTCAGCATCTTTTGCGTAAATTTTATTTGGTTAGACCCACTATTTTTAGAAGATTTAAGTTTAGTTCATTAATCACGAAAATGCATCATTTAAATAAAATAATTATTGCTTTTCTTTTTTACCGGTGTCAAAAACAGTGCTGACTGTACCTTCTGAAGCGTCCCTAAAAAGGGACGCTAGGCACTAATGAGTTAAAGCCTGATGAATCATTTAAACGGCTATAAAATATTAATGACTCTGTGAGTGTTGCAGACATGAAGATGCAATTTTTTTGTATTTAATTCAGAACTGGATAAGGAAAGTTTTGCTAATTGGAATTTTTACCCTACGGAGGCCGTATGAAAATTTTTTCTTTACGGCCTTTCGTATTTTTTTTTTCATACGGCCTTTCGTATGAAAAAGTTTTCGTATTTTTTTTAAATGAAACCCCCATTTATTTGCAACTTATAATATCGAATTTTGCACCATTTCTTATGAAACTTTGCATCTAGAAATATAGGTCTAGAGGAAATATTTAACTAAATAGCCTATTGTTTCGATATTTATGAATCGCCCCGTATTTTTACTGTAATTCAGTAAGATATAGTTGAAATTTCTTTAATATTTCTTTATTACTTTAACATGACGCATGATTTTTTTTAGATAATTTTACATTGAATCCATAAAAATTGCAATTGCGTTAGGCATATTAATGCATATTTTTCTTGCATTGACATGATAAAGAACAAAAAAAGGTTATAAAAATAATACGAAATATAAAATACGAAATATAAAAAAAAAAATATGAAGACGTTAAAAGTGGGTAGTCATAGGTACATTAATCTTTCACATCTTCCCATTATTAAAATATATCCATGCACATACTCAAGCGATATGATTAAGATTTTGTAAATATTTGCTGAGTTATAAGCTATTTTATGTACTTAATGTATTAAAGTATTATATAAATAACCTATTGGAGAAGATTAAATAAGTGATTAATATTTCCATCAAATTATGTCTTGTTGAAAAGTTAATTAAAATTAAAGTACGGAATTTACCACAGTTATGTTTATGCTGTTGCTTTTTACTTTAAAGGAAAGCCTTTCTCATTACTTAAGTTAGATTTGAAAGTGTGAGCGTTAAACTGGCAATTAATAATATAACAAAAGAATTAATTGTGAAATTATAAGATAAATTAAAAAAAGACGTCAGGATGCTTCTAGTATGAAATGAAAATGAATGTATAAACGTTTTTGTTATTTTTGAAAATGGTTTCACACCAGATAATTAAATTTAGGTAAAAAATAAAAGCATTACTATGTTTTTCTAAACACAAAAGAAATTGTATTACAAAACGCTATAACGCAAACGTTTATGCATGATGTAATGTAACGAAACTTTGTTAAAATAGTATAAAAAGGGTGCTATACAGAATGAATTTCTTCCATGCTTATTGCTGCCTTTTTTATCAATAATAATTTTAAATTGTCGTAAAATTTGAAAATATTGTGTAATTATTAATGTCCTGAAAAGCAGGAACGTTTCAATCAGGTAGGGTCGATAGCCTTATCTCCTGATTCATTGTAGATTTCCCCTCATTCTTTTGTAAATAAACCGCAGAGATGTCTTGAACAAAAGATTTCCTGGAACATTGTTGAAAGATAGCAAAACAAGCGTGTGCTTTCAGCTTAAACAATCAGGCTTTGGCAAGACGAACCGTAAAAATTAATATGATCGAAATGCGATATAACCTCAAGAGTAACGATACACAATGTTTATCTGAGGTTTTAATTATTCTAAAACTCGCCGACAGAGTGCAATTGCGCTCCCAATTTACTATTCATTTTGATATAATAGAATCTAAGAAAAAATAATGTAAGTTCTATTTTGGTTACTTTTAATTATGAGAATGAGTTTTTGGTTGAATGGAAAATGTTGTGTTTAGTTACGTACGTCATTGTAAAACTGATTATAACAGTTTGGGATGAATATGTGTAAAATGTTCTATACTTTATTCCTGGTAGAAAAATGTTATGAAGCATCCCAAAGGACTTTCTCATATGATGTTCATTCCAACCCATGAAATTGTAATTATTCAGGTAATCAATACAGACTTTTAGAAGAGATACCAGTTTGATACTGCATTATTTTACTATCTATATTATTATACTTACTAAATTTGGCCTTATTTAATCTTAGAATTAAATAGGGTTAAATTCAGTTAATAACACAGGTAATAAAGGGACACAGCATTCTTTGCTTTTAGCGCTATTACTACCTACGCCACTGTTGTCGATTTAGTTTTCAAAATTTGATAATTAACAGTTAAAAACACGGATGGGGTAATAAATACGCCACTAAAAATACAGTTTCGAGTTTCAAATTACGTGATTAATTCGAATTAATTCTTCGAGCTATGGTGGATAAATTTATTCAAAATTACAAGTGTCACTTTCGCACCAGTATTTTGCAAAGTAAAAATTCGGTTTGTGATATGGAAACGTCCACAAGGTAGAAAAAAAATTTGATGAACATTTTTATTAAACGGAAATACATATGTGATACATCAATTTAAAGATAAAGAGTTATTGTTTACGAATTTATAAATTTTAATTTCATAAGAATTCATGCGTCTACCGAAAATTTTAACTAAAGTATTAAATGTAATTTTAACTTTATTTAATAGCTGATAGTTAAATATCGCAAGGATAACGGAAAATATGCAAAAATTTTAATTTTATAAAAACTATTTAAAATTTTTACCCAAAACTTCTATTTCTCTGATTTGGAGCTAAAAGACAGATTTTACTTAATTTTTTTTTTTGTGTGTGTTATTCATGGAGTAGGATCTGGAGTGTTGTCAGAAAAGTAATACTTGTCTGTGTCACAAGAGTAACACATAACAATTCTGTCCATAGTTTCGCATAAAACTGCGTTACAATAAAAACAAATACAATCGTTGATGTTTACTTTTCTCTGTTGCTACAACAGTTCTGGAAATAGTTTTAGCCATAATTAAGAATACTTTGTATATTTTAAGCGAGATAAAACATCTTTACTCAAGTTTTTTTCTTTTTTTTTAGGAATGGAGTTATTTAATTTAATTTTTATTGTTACTTAAGACTATAAAATAATCATAACAAGCTATGAAATGTAAATCAAAACAGCTCAACTCCTGTTTGTTTTTTTGTTTTTTTTTGTGTGCTTTTTTTTCTTTTGGTTTGAAGCGCATGGTCTTTGATTATATATTTTGCAATTCTTGTAAAGATTCGTTTACTAAATTTTGCTGTATCATTTACAGAGATTCTAATAGTCTATTTTAAAGGAAAGGTTTTGATATTACTTCTTATGCATGATTTGTTTAAAAGATCAAGAAAATTCTGCTAAGCGACAAAAATTGTACAGATAAACTGAGAATGAACATGAATATACTGAGCGGAGAAAGAAACAAAATAAAATATATTATAAAGTGAAGAAATGTCTTAGAGCCAAAAAAGCTTCAGCAAGAGAAAGGAAAGAATAGACAACTAGCTAACCTTAGGTTCTGACTCCATAGCTTTCGAAAATTTAATGTCGTTGAAGATATAAAAAGAGGTCATTCTTCAGATAAATATACATTTGTTTGGCGTGAGAAAGGTCACATTATTTAATGAATACGAAGGGATATTTGCTAGGATAATACTTTTTCTTAAGTTTTTCTAGATTTAAAAAAATTGATTTCTTTGCAGCAATAAGGCCTAGTTTCATAAAACAATAGAAAATTATTCCTCAAAATATCTGTATTTGTCGTTATCACTAAAACATTCAAGGAATAAGTAAGGCAGCTACTGATGTATTTCTTGCATTAAACATGCCTGTGAAAGATGTAATGATTTTGTCTGCTATGGTGCATCATTATTAGAATGTATGAATTCGGGATAAAACGCTTTAGTAGATTCATGGACAAGAGTATACATTTCAAACAAGTTATTTGACTTTGTATGTGCAACAAAAGATTAACAGTAAATCTAAAATTATTATAAAACAAATTCGATCGGATAATATTAGTTCTTATGAAAAAGCGTATTACTTTATTAAATAAAAAAATGTATGACATATTCAGGGAGGTTTCGTAAATGACGAGAAACTTTTACAAAACATACATAAACATATCCAAAATATACACAATAATAACTGAAATATACACAAACATTTCCGAAATATGTACTAATATTTCCGAATTATCCAGAAATATTTCCGAAATACACAGAAAATTTTCCGAATATTCTGTCGACATACATGGAAACGTTTCCAAATATATGGGAAAATGTTTCCGATTATCTGATCGAATTATGCGAAACATTTGCCAAATATCTGACCGGAATATGCAGAAACGTTACAAAAATCTGACTGAAATATGTGGAAACGTAACAGAACTGGTGGCCACATTGCTGCCCCACTAGATAGAGTAACGTTTACGAGTTTTTTTACAGTGTCATTTGCGATGATAACAACGAAGAGTTATTTGAAACTGAAGTCCATGATACAAAACTGCTTATAAGTTAGTGTCAATTGCAAAATGTTGATAAACATTCTGGAAATGTAATTGTCGAAGAAACCATTTGCGATTATTTATAAAAATTTTAAAAGAAACTAAATCTATTTCTGTGGCATACATTCATTCAGACTTGTACACAGAATTATTTTAATAATGGCAAAAGAAAAAATAATTACCAGTTCTGAAAGAGTCGTCATGCAAGTCGATTTTTCTGAAAACTATGCATTTTTAAGTCAAGACGAAATTTTGGTAAAATTCCTTACCATTATTCAAATCCACAAGTGACTATATTTTTAGTTCTTATTTAGTATGATGCCAGGAACTAAAATCTTATGCTGTTTATTATCATTTTTAACACAGTCATACTCATTGGAAAAGTTATCATACGAGTTTAACTTTTCCAACTGAGTGAAAAATTAGTCAAACCGAGACTCGATCCCAGATCCTTGGATCCATTGCTTGTAGAACATCGGCAATGTAAGCCAAAGATCCGGATTCGAATCCTATTTAGACGTTTTTTCACTCATCTGGAAAAGTTTGATTCTAAGGCTATTCAGACGATTTTACTCAAAACCAGCTTTCTCTAAATGCTTTCCTGCGTAAAATTCCAACGTAGGGAATGTATTTTCCAAAATTGTATTACTTGTTTATTTATTTTCTGATAGTTGTGCTTCCCAATTTAAATAAATATAGAACTATAGAATGAACTGAGGAATAAATCAGTCTTCTTCAATTAATTTAATTGCACATTCTTTTTTCAAAAGTGCCTTGTAAAGATGCTGTAGACTTCATTTCTGCTGTTGTATAATGAAATGTGTGGAATGAAGCTCGTCCTAAAAAAGCAATTCCAAGGAATTCCGCTAACTTTATCAAAATTGTTCATAGTAGTATAGTAAAATAGTTCATTAAGTAAACATTCTCAGTGTGTCATATGGGGAAATAAAACAACAACACGGTTTATCCAGAAACTATCAGCAACGAAAAACACTCATTACGTACAATTTGTTAAAGCTGTAAAGAATGACTCTATCTATTAGAAAACATGCATGTAACATGATTCGTACGAATAGTTTAGGTTTCAATAAATAGATGAAGTTATAGAAGTTGCAAATTACATAATTGATAATGAAGAAAACTTATTCTCTTTCGTAGCACAAACTGGGAGGTTGCTATGTGATTACGATGAGAAAAATATGACAATTTAAAGTTTCATAGTATTAGTACTGACTTAGTAAATGGTTGTTATTAACCCGGGAGTACACGCGCCGGATCTTTTTGACCCGAAGTGCGTATGATTTTTGCAATTGTAACCACTTATCTTTAAAAAGTAATCTTCAACTTATTTTACGCAAAATGTGTAAGGATTGTCTCAGCCTAAATAAAATGACGGTTATAATTTGATTTTATTGGTGACAAAGTTAAAATCATTTCTACCCTGTGTAAGGGCTTGCTCTCCCTGGTTAAATAAAATGCACAGAGCCATGAAGTTCAGAAGCAATGCTCCAATTTGAATCCGATGACCACATTTTTTTATTAAAAAAATAAATAAATAAAACTGGTTAACATTAATGCTTCCGATGGATAAAATCTTGAAGACTTTACAAACTCTAATTTTACAATTTTTTATATCCTTTTAAGTATTTTTGACTTTAACCAGCATAAAAAGTTGTTCTGCGTGAAAAATAAGTTTGAACATTATTTAATGTTTTTTAGCATTTAAAATGAATGTTTGCTATAATTTTCATAAAGCGAAAATGTCACAACAATAACACTTAGCATTTTTCAAAATCAAATGTAACTAAGTCATGTGTTATCAGATGAATTCAATGATTACTATTTATAAAAATATATAATCACTCTGCTACATCATGTACATTTTATTTCTATATTCTTATATAATTCACGGGATTTCTGCGTCAAACACAATTTTTGGCTATTGCATTTTTTTGTGGTCTTTAGAGTAACGAAATTTTAATTTATTATTTAGGCAAGTAAAATGCTTTTTCTTACAAATTTCTTATGATTTATATAAGTCGAGCGTACTTTTAAGTATTCGAATCAAATTTATCCTAAATATATTTTGTAATAAAAGAATTGCAAGTATTCATCATGAAATTTGTCTTTGATGGTTACAAGAATAACAATGGATCTTCTCTTATGCCTAAAGAAATGCATTAAACTTTTTTGAAATAAATTTGGTCAAATATTCCTGTGCCATTATGGCATTTCGGAATTAATATTAAGTGGTAGAAAATTCAACCATCAGAGCTTAAAGGGTTAATCTTTTTAATATGTTTATTATTTTAATAATACTATCTGAAAATGTACTAAACAAGGATCTCTTGATAAGATTTTCATTTAGGCTTTAAAAGCCGATGGTGCATAAAGTTCACCGCCCGGGTTTTTATGCCAGTAAACTGGCCATGATTTTAATGATTAAGATACTTTTAGAATTTTTGTGTTAACACTTGAAGAAGATTCATACTTACTCATCTAAGTGATTTAACTCACATAAAAGTACTTCAGCGTCTTTTTTAATTTGTTTTTCTTTCTTTCTTTCTTCCTTTTTTTAAAAATCCTAAATAAAGAGTTTTTTACATTCAAGAATGCAAAATTCTATATTTGGCAAACTGTAAAAAAGGAAACTTTGGTTATAACTGTTGATATCGGTAAACACTTCTTCAGTTAGGGTTGAATACTATGTAGGAGACCTGCATTTTAAGTATTTAATATCATCATTATCTGATAAAATATACGGAGATGAAGCGATAAGCTCCGAGTTCGGCCTTTCGATAGTGCGACTTCTTTCTTTTCTTTTCTTTTCTTTTTTTCTTTTTTCAACGACGTTTTGATTGTTTTAAGGATGTTATTAGTCTAAACTAATTATTTTCTGACATATTTTCAAATTAATTTTTGTTCGCAAACGTATCAAATCGGTAGGTGGTCATATTAAAAAACTTTGTAATTGAAATTACTTTTTCTTTTTATGGTAAAGGCAGAAGGTTTATCTGATTCTGCTGTCAAAGATGGCATTTTAAACCAAATTTTCATGTCGAGGAAAGAAAAACTGTAGTCCCAAGACAACAACCCATACACATTTCTGTACATATCTCTGTTCATATATAATATAACATTATCAACATTTTAGTAATTTTAGACACATGCCCTTTATGATTTCACACTTCATCATTCCTATCCTTCCCTCCCTCCCCCTTCCCCAACTGATATAATTATCGATGTCGGAAAAATATTTTTATTCTTGCACATTTTTGTACTTTATTTTTTTTTATGCATACATTTGAAGTGTTTCATATATGGTTAAACATTTATTATTAGCATATTTTACTAGTTGACTGATTGAAATGAGAACGTAATAAAATTACACTATTATACATGAAATAAATTTATATCATGTATGACTTAATAGAGATAGTTACTCTTTAGGGGTATTTAATGAAAGCTTTTTGTTACATAATGCATTCAACAGTAATATGAAAAATATGGGGAAGAAAAGGTTTTGCATAATATTTTCCCAAGTAGGAACTAACACGATGTTGGGGTGCACTTTGGGTATAATATTGTGTTTCACGTACTTCATCAACATAACAATCCATTTCATATCCATTCTAGTTCATCGTTAAATAACTTTACTCTACACAAGTATCGTTTCAAGTATATTTCGCACCTGGTTTCTCCGGTAACGGATTATATGCGTATGCGTGGGAACAATAGGAATGTCAAATTCTGAGGCATTCAATATGTTGTAATGAAATGATTTCACAATCATTTAATAGCTTTAATAATAATTTTGTATTTACATAAAAACAGAAATCAAACTTGAAAGATAAAGGAATATTAAAATATTCTTTTATCTTTAAAGTCTGATATCTGTTTTTATAAAAATACAAAATCATTATTAAAAAAGGGAGAGAAAAAATAGGGAATATTTTGGTTGGATAAAAAATGATAAAGATGGCAACAGAAAAAATTCCCTCCCCTCCTCTAAAGTGATAATGCAAAATATAAAGTGATAACGCACACTCTCTAGCTCAAGGTATATTTCGTTTATCGGCAAATGAAAAACAGTTTTAATACAAATCATTTTGGTGATCATGCCTTCTTGTATCAAGATTTTATGTTTCAAAATAAGTCAGAACATTTGTCAGGAAGTTTCGTGTTGTTGAGAAGGGAAGATATTTTTTAAGAACAGCTTTATCATTAGGCAAGATCTATATAAAACAAAAACAAGTATGCGCATGTAACGTTAGATTGACCGTAGCAATACCTGTCCAACAAAGTTTGTTTTAACTTTTTAAACTTCTAAACATTGCTTTCTTGTAAAACATTCAATTTTAGTTTTTACACAATCAAATAGAAATAAAAATTTTCCATCAAAATGTAGTTTATTTAAAATCTATATCTCAAATTAATTGTTTTAGGTTTTTAAAATAATTTTCAAGCATGATTTTTTAACATCTATTTCTATTCCGTGACGTCTGATTACGAAAGATGAGCCTGCTTGCACTTAAAACAATATAAATAATTCAGCGTTTGTTTCCGGCTAATATTCCACAACGAAATTAAAATTTCATGGATAAAAATACGAAATAAAGAAAACGCAAATTTAACAGGCATGCAATCGAACTAAGCACTTAACCATATTCAAACCTCTGATCTTACATAACATTTTGAAACAATCTTAAAAAAAAATCCATTAAACAAGCAGTAAATATAGACCCTAAATTATGGATAAATAAATAAAACATCTTTAAAAAAAAGAAAGAAAAGAAATCGGCCTACCGGGGAGGAGGAGAGAGGGGAGGCAAAAATCAATGCATATCACCTCATCTTCTTTCACAATCAGTGTTGTCAGTGAGTTAGTTTTTTAAGAATTCAGATTTATTGATTGGCACCACTTTTTTGAAATGGGAAAATTCCCTTGTTTTCGCCTTGATTAATCTATTATTAAATAAGGGCTTTTTTTTACCATTTCAAAAAAGCGTTGCCAGTCAAAAAATCTGAATTTAAAAAAAGAAGCCCACTGGCAACTCCTCGCAATGCAACAGACGTAAATAATAGATCCAATTGCGTAAAACAATCAATATTGATTTTCTGAAAAATACATTTTTACACAAGGAGTATGTTGTATCAAATCCGAAGAAAAAGAACAAGGAAAAAAAGTTTTCAATTTGGTATTAGGTTTTTTCTTTAGAAGATAATTAACCTCTACGAATCTCTTCGACTTTTCATTTCTTTGTATAACATATTATTTTTATAAAAAATATTTTTTTAGTAGTTTGTATAAAACACATTTTCGAGTAAGAAAAAAGTTAAGCTTGATATAGTTTCTTCTTCTAGTATTATGTTATACATAATAAATTTATTTACAGTTAATTGTACTTTAATGTATGTATCAAAATTTATTATTTAAATACAAGCATTACTGATTGGTAAATAAATCGTACGACTAGTAATTTTTACTAATGGAAAGAAATGTGTCTAGACCAGGACTCGAACTCAATATCTTTAGCTCTTATTACCAATGTACTTCCAAATGGGTTACGTGGATGGCATCCAAATCAACATAATTCTCTCAGACAATCATTTAATAATGATGTCTGGTCTGTATTTAAATCAGCTCTACAGAAAATCTGCATGTGAGGGAATACCTACAAACGATGAATCGATATGGATGGTCCAATAAAGCATCGTTTATTTTAAACTTTTTGCCTCCGGATTATTCCGCCAAGCTATTTCAAGAAACAGACCAAATGCGATGAACAAATGGTTATCTGAGTGAACTGTATTGGCTGGAATGTTCTCTAGATAGTTCCATCGGAAAATCATTGCAATTAAACCAAATGGTTGAGATTCATTAGTCCTGGCCGGACACATTTTTACCTAGTTGTAAAATATCATTACTCGTACTTATAAACGTCATATATTGCTTTACGGCTTTCCATTCGCAAAATTTTAAAGCTATACCGAAGATTTTTAATTTAGTTTTTTCCCAATCGCAAAATTATTATCATCGGTTAATAGAATAGTAGTACATTAAGAATTAGTAGTAGTATAGTAGTAATCAGTTTATTGAAGTAAAATTAAAACATATATTTGAATTAGTGTCTCGTATAGATTAAGGTATTTTACAAAATTTTACAAAATGATCTTCAATACATCCACATTTTCTTTCTAATAGCCAAGAGCGGTCATATTGACCGCTACCATATTAATATATTTTAACTCAAACCAGAAATGTCATTATAAAATAAGTTTAAAAGGCGCAAAGAAGACTAATCTATACTAATAAAATAACAAATCGCTCTGTCTGTGTGTTTGTGTGTTTGCGATGGCTAGCAAAATCTATGGGACGTACGAGGCTCAAAACTTTTATGAGAGTAGCCCAATATCTCTCCTGATGCACTTGAAGCTCAGAATTTTAATATTTTGATTAATTTCAGATATATTAATTACGAAGTGGAACTCACTTTCATAAAAAAGTCATTTTTTTTAATGTTCGTGGAAAGAAAACGTTTGCACATGCGCACAAACTCTTTTGCGCACCTAAACGAAAGAAGAAGCATTTTTCGGCGTTTATTTCAGTTTTTGGAGCATTTTGTTTAAATCAAAATCAACCAAACTGCTCGACGCAGTTAAACTTAAAATACATATTTCGAAAGATCGTACTTTTAGGTCTCAACTGCTATAATCAATTCGAAATAATGTTCCAGTTAACCCTTTAAAAAGAAATGTTAAAAAAAAATCGTTTTTCCCAAAACCAATTTTCTCCCTTTTGTCAATGCTTTTCCAGGGCATATTTTTTAAGATGTAAACAAACAAAATAAAAGATCTTAAAGTTGAAACTTTCTTCTAACCGATGGTGTGATTGGTTTTAAAATATTTGGATGTTAACCCTTTCAAATACATTGGTAAAAGAAGGTTATTTTGCGACTCGCAGAGAAGATATTTTTTCTATGCTAAAATTATTTTAATGTACATATTTCAGCTGAATTTTTTAAAATCTTCTCAATGGACCACATTTATACTCCCTATAAAAAATTCGAAACGTTCGGACGAAACGAAATATTTTTTACAAAATAAAATGTGCGAAAAATTTGATGAAATCAATAAAAACAGATCGTTTAAATTGCGGTTTTGCCTTAGCAAAGCGCAATCCTATAGGTACCGGCAAACAAAAAACATATCCTTAAAGCTTAAAAACATTCTTATACTGTATGATGCAGTCGATTTTTAAGATATAAGATTTAACCCTTTCAAATACACCTTCAAAAGGAGGTCTTTGCAACTCACGGATGAATTTTTTTTTTTTTTTTTTTTTTTTTTTTTTTTTTTTTTTTTTTTTTTTTTACGCTAAAAGTATTTAAGTGTACATATTTCAGCACAATCTTTTAAAAGCATCTCAATAGACCAAATTTACGCCCTCTTAAAAATTTTTGAAACGTTCGGACAAGTAGAAATATTTTTAACAAAATAAAAAGTGCGAAAAATTTGACGAAATCAATAAAAACCAGATCGTTTCATTGCGGTCTTGCCTTTACATGGGGCAATTCTATACGTCCTGACAAACCGAAAATATTTTATTAAAGTTAAAACATTTTTATAATCTATGAAGCAATTTGTTAAAAAAAAACTGAAAAAAAGAGAGAGCTTTAACCCGTTTAAATACACTGCAAACACGAATCACATCCCGGCTCATGAATGCATTTTTGCTACGATAAAAGTAACTAAATGTCCGTATTTTAGCACAATCTTTTTAGAGCCTTTCAATAAACCAGATTTACATTACTTACAAAAATTTATGAGCTTTCGTATGGATAGAAAAAATGCAAAAATTTTGCAAAATAAAATATGTGAAATTTTTTACGAATTCAGTAAAAACCTGAGTGTTCCGTCGCGGTTTCGTTCCCTTTCGGTACGCATAGTTTTCAAAAAATCAAATTACATAGAAAATAAAATACCGAACAGCATGTGCTTTCAACTTAATAACTGTTCGAGATTTTTCCATTTAAAAATATAAATAATAAATAATAATATAAATTTAATAATAAAATACAAAATGGACTTAAAGATATAAAATCATAGAAATTTGAGTTTAATTTAAGGGTTATTTAGAAAATAAATGACACATTTGAAAACTGAATAACATCACGGGCCCGGGCAACGCCGGTCAGATTAGCTAGTGATAAAGAAAAAGTTTCAAGATGTTTTAAATCAGAATTCTGGTAAGAAATATTTTTATGAAGCTTAATCAAAATTTCCGGCCTTTCTAATATAAAATTTAAAACTCTTAAAAGCAAAAGAAAAAAACATTTAAGAAAATGCATTATATGTAATATGTTTCTTCTTTACCGGTATGTTATTTACATACTTTTCCCACAATTTAGGTTTCTTCCGGAGTCGTTGCACTATTGAGTATTAATGTCATTGTTGCAGATCCAAAATTTAATAATACCGTAATTTCGGGTGTATAAGCCGCGGATCAAACAATTCTTTTTGGACCCAGAAATCTTATTTAGTGATTGAAGACAAATATTTACGGCGATCTAACTAGTTATATTTGTTTCTTAAAAAATTCTGGGTCGAAAAAGAATTGTTTGATCTGCGGCTTATACACCCGAAATTACGGTAAATGAATATATATATTTTTCATTTAAAACATTAATTTGTAAATTTAAATGGTAAAAAAGTAATTAAAATGCAGTATAGGAAAATAGACAAACAAATTTTAGATGAAAATGGTGCGTGAAAAAATATTTCTCCTGTGTATTTAAATTACATAAGATAATTAAAAAATAGTATAAGAAAATAGACAAATGAATTCCAGGTGAACATGGAAAGTGAACAGATATTTTGTAGAAATATTTAAATTATATAAGGTAATTAAAATACAAAAATTTACAAACAAGTTCCAAATGAACTTGGTACATTCTTGGAATCCCAGTTTCCTAGAAAAAATTTAGTAACTTTACAGATTTTTTTAAAACTGTATATCATATGATAGATTGCCTCATTTCACTTTCACTCATAAAAAAATAAAACATTTTTGAGAAAAATGTAACATTGCACCTTTTAACAATTAAGGTACTTGGCGCAATACAGTTCAGTGTAGACAAAATAAGATTTTTAGAACGAGAATATTTTCACTTTTTTCAATTTAGTTTCGGCAATATTCATCGTACTGTCAGCAATTTTGCGCTTATTTACGTTGGAGAAGTGAATTTAAGAGATAAGTTTATTTATCAATTTAATTACAGGAAATTACGAGTGACAGCCAATACGGAAATTGTATAAGGAAAGAAACTGGTAATGTGAAAATACGTTAGAAGGAATTAAGAAAAAAGAGTTTTTTATATAATATTTCCAACAATCATATATTGGGGAACGGTGGATAGACATAATATTAGTTTTATGATTTTCATAGTTATTAATGCTTAAAAAAAACGAAATTCAAATATAAAAGTGAGTTTAGCGATAACTTTAGTTGAGTAAAAGTCAAACTTGTGGTTCATCTCACATCAATGTTTTGCAATTGCAATTTTTTTCATTTTTAAAAATTTATTTATTTTTATTATAAGACTTTATTATAAGACTTTGGTTTTTTAATTCAAAATTTTAAATCACATTTCGTTTGTCAAATAGAGAATAGAGCGCACTGACAATGAATGTTACAGATACTACGAACAATGTGTAATATCAAAAACCGCGAACTAAAAAGCATAGTTAGATTAGGAAATACTTTTAACAATAAAAGAATACTGGTAAGAAATTTTATTTTTCCGTAAAATGAAATGAGATATCTAAATAAGCAACTTGAAAAAAAATAATAAATACCACTTTAAGTTAATTTTTATCTACTTGTCACCTGAGAATAAGATAGTTCTAACTGGTCAAAATTCAGTTTGCAGTTAAAACACTTTGAAAATCAGCGTGCTAAGTAACGTGCAGCTATTAAAGTTTGCAAAAAAACTTTTGGTATTATGAGTTCATATGTAAGTATAGACAGCAATTCTACACAAAGTTCGTAAATAATATTTTTGCGGATTTTTCCGCATTTAAAAATATTACATAGAACCATATTATTCTCCAAAATCGTGTCGTGCTTAGACTAACAGGGTTTTATCATAAAAGAACCATGTTATTCTTAATCTGTATAACTTTTTATAACTTAACAAAGTGAAATTACGTTGATTAATTCGAATAAGTATCAGTTGGCAGTAAAATATTTATTACGAATTATATTTTAATACAGTTACAGAAAACTGCTACTTCCACTTATTCAGATTAATTAATAGTATCGTCACAAAATTAATGAATTTAGATAAGTCAAATATATTATTTAATTCAAAACAAACTATCTTAAATAATTAATAATGTTAAATTTTAACTTGGAAGCTTTCCCTTTTCAGTGTGTCATTTCAATAGGGCGGGGAGGGGGAAGAAAAAAGAAGAATATGAAAATCAAGACAAAAAATTAGTTATATTGAAGTTAAATGAAGTTTTTCACTGGCTCTTCATTATTTTCTCTGCATTTTTGATAGTAGAAATCATGCATTATTTGTAAGTTAAGCTCTGATTCTAAGTATCTTTTTTAGTGTTTGCCCTGTTGTAATGAGACTCAATTTTTGAAAAACTTTGAGTATGAGATTTCCTTTTATCCTTGATATCGTGTGAAATTGCCCTACCAGTTTCATCCCGCTTACCACTAGTTGGAATATCCAATTTTATGTTCTGATTTTCATGTACTGTATAAAATGATTTCTGACTAATGTTCCCTAGTAGAATATTTTGTACACTCTAACCTTGTCACTCTCTATAAATAAGGAGTTCTGTTCATGGGAATTTGTGTTGGTGCTTAATATCGTTTTCTTACCATGGCAATCAGACGTTTTAACAATGAAGTAATAGTTCTCATTTTGTGAAAGCTTATAATATTCATTGAATACATGCTTTCTCTGTTCTTCCGAGGCGGGTTTTAATTTGCAAGGACTTAAGCAACTTTTAAATATTTTAATTTGTATTGGCGCAACAACCTTTCTTATAGCATTAACATACTCTTTACACTGTAAAAAAAAAACGGTGACATTAACAGTGAAATTTGCTGTTATTACATCAGGGAAAGAGAAAAACGCATTTCACAGCAAATTTTGCTGTGATTTTTTTAGCTCATAATCCTGTATGAGAGCCGAATTCTGTAGCGCATGCGCAACCAGTGGTTTCCGGAGGAAAAGGAGAAGCTAGCATACTTCCGCTCCTGTTCCGCTCCGCTTCCGTGTGTGGCGAGTCGAGTGCCCGAGGTGACATGTTTACCGTTAGTGTTTATTGAAAAGAAAAATACACTACCATGGATACAAGTTTCAGATTTAAGGTAAATGTAATCTTTATTTTCTAATGCCTTGTAATAATTTATCTGATTGTGTCTTATCTTTTGAAATCTTGTTAACAAAATTCGCACGTGTGTCAGCAGAAAATGTTAGGCCTATTTTGCGATTAACCGTTAGCGCTTCCCAAAGACGAATTGCAATTTTTGCAAAATGTATTTAAATTAAACGCATTTTCTTTCTTTCTTTTTTTTTCGATGGCATGCTAAGATCTAATGCAAGCCGTACACTAAAAATTTTTATTATCAACTTTACAAATTTTTTATTATCGAATGTAACTGGCTCGCGAATTCTTAATTTTTAATTATCATAATTGAACAAATGTGGCGTATGATAATTTAGGTCAAAATGGGTATAACTCGCTGCGGGTCAATCATAGCATAAATTTTGTTGATCCTGTAACTGGTGTTCACACCAATAACATAGAAGGCTTGTGGATGTATGTTAAAGCGACATTGCCAACGTATAATTGTCAAACCGATTTTGCGTTCAATGCGAATGCGATTTTGGCAATGTTTCTTTTTGATAGAGCATGTTATGATAAAAAAAAATACCAATTTTTAATAAATTTGTGAAAGTTATAAGAGGGATCAAGTGGGAGGAGTATTCTATAAACCTTAATTGAATATTTTGAGCTTTCTATAATTTTGTGTGTAAAATGTAAAAAAAAAAAAAAAAAAAAAAAAAAAAAGGATGTTTTTTTTATATTACAAATTTTTGTTTTGGATGATTTGCTTAGTTTTTTAAGAGCGATTTTTTTAAGAACCCCCCCCCTTTTTTTTGTATAAACAACATTATAATTTGTGTATTTTTCTTTTTTTAAATATTACTTTATTTTGAAGGTTTTATCTCCCATAAACATTATAATTTGTGTATTTTCGTCAGAAATATTACTTTATTTCGAAGGTTTTATCCCCCATTCATATTATGATTTGTGTATTTTGGTCAGAAATATTACTTTATTTTGAAAGTTTTATTACCCATCCATATTTATTTAGTTGAGAAACATTGTTATATTATTAATTTCAATTGATATGTCGGCACAGATGTCATATAAGCACCACATTTGCACGTATTTTTTCTCCCGCCCATTTGGCATAGCACATCTGTACCAAGGAGAAGATCCGTTAGTTATAAGTTTATAAAGTTGTTAGCGAAATAAGATATGGCTATAAGTATTAATATTTACAATTCATTGGGAAAATTATGTTTACTGTTTTCTTACTTATTAAGTTTATTATTTGTAACTGTTTATTTATCGTTTCCCTTTTTTATTGAATTCATGTTTATTTACTGTTATTTTTTATTTTAATTCTTTAAATTATTTTTATTATAATATACATCAATAGTTATTTATATAAACTGTAATTTATTTATTTTTATTTCCTTTTTAAAATACTAGAATCTCTTTTATTTATTTAACATTATTATTATAGTGCAATAAAAAAATCACATGCTGTTATTTCATGCATTTTCCAACATATATAAAAAACAAAATTTTCGCTAAATTGGCAGGGGAAAAAACACATGCAAATGTGGTGCGTACATGACATCTGTGCCGTAATAATGTCTCTTAAATGGTATCTCCTGTGTACTGTTTATTTACTTACAATTTACTCTTTTGTAAAAAAATTTATTATTTCTTAAAATAAATTAATAAATAACATTAGGGTAGATGCTCCAGTTTTGGTCGCATTGGATTGTTTTGTTCACTATTTAGGTTGTAAATGGATGTTAAAAATTATATGCATCCTTTCTCCTTAATCAAACACTTTTTTATTATTGGGTTACACTCTTTTATTCGGAGAAGTAGTGTCTGAATTCAGCACTGGTTAGCAAATTTACAAACTGAATTAGAAAATTATTAAAAACTTTAATAAACTATAATATACTTTCTTTGTGATAGATTTGACGAAAGTTATCAGTATAATTAGAAATATAGTAAGGTTTTAACAAATAAAAACTATATTACATTTCCAATTGTGATAACTTGTAAAATTATAAAACTAGTTGGCAAACGCGAAGAACTATTTGTTTTTCAGTGAGTTGGCAAATAGTGAATTTTGACTTGGCAATTTAAGGCTCTCTCCCCTACCAACAAAAAGTCTTCGCAAGGGCCCTGCACTTATCGGACTTTATTTGTTCTGTAACAAATTATTATTAGGTTTTATGAGGTAAGCTTTCTCTATGCTGCAATTTTACACATAATTTTTTTTAAGTTTAAAGGGGGGGGGGGGATAGCCAAAACTGTTGCTTTAAATTTATTATGTGTACATATTATAGCCATGGAATGGCCAAAAAGGGTACAACATTATGTTCCACTTTTGGACACTAGATTAATTATAGTGGAAATTTTGAAATATTTTATGACTTATAAGTTAAGAAGTTCAATAAAATATGGTTTGCATCAGCATAGTTTAATTCCTTCTGAATGCAATTCACCAAAATGGTATACTGCTGGGAATATGTATATGCAATATGTGTTTTTAAAAGTCTTACTTTTTTTTTTATTTTTTATTTTTTCCAGGTGCTTGTTGAACATAAATCCAAACAGGGGAAATAAACAGCGAAAGAACAGCCAAAAAAATGGCATAATGCCACGAGTATCATCATTGTTAAATAAATTATCGGATTACGAATGGTTGTAGATCATAACTTGTGGCTTGTATTTGTTGTTAAAATTAAACTTTTTTTAATTGCAATTTTCATGTTTTGTTTTTTCCTCTTTTAAATCTAAATTATCTTTCAGACTTATTTCTAATGAAACTTGTTCAATTTCAAGAAAAGAACTTTATATATAATTGTGCTTCCATGATCCCTGTTTAGGTACAATTACACTTTAATGTAGATATGGTAAATTTGCTTAAAATAGAAACAGAAATTTCTGACCTTTTCCAATCAGCAAACAAATGCTGATGGTCAAGGTAGAATTTAGTATCAATGCTTCGAAATTTTCTTTAGGTTACTTGAAAGTTCATTTATCATAATTTATATTTCTGGTTTGAATTAACAATTAGTATATGTATGGGGAAACTTATAGCTAACCATACAAAACCAATTTTAAAAAAGCATTCCTGATTGTAAATAATGCTAAATTGAAACCACAATAAGATTTCATGATTTCATGAACTGGAATATTGATCTGATATCCTCCATTACATTTTGAGTCCTGTAAACAACCAATATTACATATCTTGATGTACTAATGGAACTGAAATAGGAAGTGCTTTGGAAAGAATTAATAAATTTTCATTTTTTATCAGCAAAGACAATTTAAAAATGCATTAAGAAAGAAAAAATGCTTCTTTTCTTAAAAATTTTATCAAGAAAATCAAGCTTTTCTAGAAAAAATATTCAATGATGGGGTTTTAATGAAAACAGAGCTTATAATTAAATCCATAATTGTTTTACTATCAAGGTCTCACATTGTATAAAGGTATGTTTGTAGAAACAGACTTACAATTTCTTTATCATCCCTCCATCATACACATACACTGCTTAAAATTTCAGATTAGGTGGAGTTTAATTTTAAATTTTGATCTATCCATAAAAGATGCCACACATTTCTTCAATATTTTTTATCTCCTCCCTCCTCTTTTGCCACAAACTGTCAAACTTCACCCTACTCTCCCTCCTCCCTCTTGTTACATGTCATGCTATGTTACATAAACATATACTTGCTGTTCAGAATTAAAGCACTACCTTATAGAATGTATTTCACACTATATTTTTAACTATCTGTTTTAATGACATTTGTGAGAATAACAGTAAAAATATGTACTTATTTTATATGCAAAAAGGTTAAAGTTTATAACCAAAACAGCAATGAAATATTAATATGAAAGAGCAATAGGAAAGATTAGTAATTTGCAGTTCAAAATATAATTTAATATATTTGGCTTTAAATCTTATCTTTACTTTATAAACACAAAATACTATTAAAATAACTTGTAAATTTAATCTATTGGTCTTACATGCTTTTATTTTAACCAAAATGTGTGATGTTGCATTTCTTTTTACCCCCCTACCACCCGACACAGTTGAAAATTTAATCTATTGGTCTTACATGCTTTTATTTTAACCAAAATGTGTGATGTTGCATTTCTTTTTACCCCCCGACCCCCTGTCACAGTTTCTCAAACCCCTTCCAGGCATGACATAATTTATTGACAGCCTCTGATACAATTTCCTTATTAAAACTCACAGGCAAAAGCTTCATAAATCCCTGGATTACTTGTATCTTTTGGATAAATTATGAATGATGGAATATATTTCCTCGATTTCAATGTGACATATATATTTTCTAATTTAACATTCTATTCTGTAAAAGATCTTTGTTATTCTTTCAAATTAATTTTATTTACATAAGAACAAAAATTATGTAACTATTTAATTTCAAAACATGCATATGAAAACAGATCTACTTTACACTTTTGCATTTCAGAAATTTATTAATCTTCATATAGAAACTTAACAATGAACTTAAGTCTATATTTAAGTATTGCAGTTAAAGAAAAAAATGTACATGTTAGCGAAACTTGTAAAAATGTAATGTTGATGTACTTGACAGAAATACTGCTTCAGAGAGACGTGTATTTGTACTACTTTTGTAGTAAACTATTTTTATCATTATCAAAATGTTCTATTTTTGAGTGTTTTAGTCTATTGGTAAACTTGGTATTAAAAGCTTGTTAATGGATTTGAAAAGAATTTACCAGTTTTTTAGAAGATACACCTGGTTTAAAGATTTTTTTTTAATCTAAAAATAAATTTTAATAAGTATAATGGCCCATCAGTCCAAAAAGACACCAGGCATTGTATAGTATTTCTTACAACTTCCTTTTACTTAGTGTTGTAAAAATGATTGTAGTGATAAAAAATAAAAAAACTGAGAGCACTTTAAAGTGTGTATACTATTTTTGAAAAAGATTTTGTTAAAATAACCTAATGTCACATCCCAGTTAACTCATGCTTTAATAGGGCTATAATCTTAAGTAATTAAAATTTTGTATAGCATATTATTGTCACATGGTTGATATCACTATTGTATGGAGGTTTTTTCTATTATTATTTCTGAAATTCTGATGTCAAATGATACAAAATTATAATTAAAAGTAATTACGTTTAAATATTCCATACACTTTTCAACCTATGTCAATAATTTACTAGATGAAAATTAAGGTATAATTTACAGCTACTGAAAAAATTACAAATGATCTATTTAAAAGCATGTACATTATGATGGAATTAAATTAACCAAAAAAAAAGGAATCTACAAAAGTTCTCAAGTGATTATAAATTTAAAAAGCAAAAAATACTGAGAAAATGCAAAATTGTGTAACTAAAAAAACTAATTTTATGTTGAATAAGCTGCAAAAAGTTCCTAAGATAGGTGAGTAAAATTTAAAAAACAAAATTTCTTAAATAAACAGCAAAAAGTTCTGAAAAAAAGGTACCATAAAGTCAAAACAAAATTTGCTTAATTGACCTCAAAAATTGCTGAAAATCAACGAAAAAGCTGTAAAAACAAAATTTAGTACATTAACTGCAAAAAATACTGAATAACTACAAACGAGCAGTTAAATCTGAAAAACAAATTTCAGTAAAATAATAACAAAAAATGCTGAAAATCTACAAAAGTACAGTAAAGTCTGAAAAACAAATTTTAGTAAATTAACAACAAAAAATGCTGAAAATCTACAAAAGTACAGTAAAATCTGAAAAACAAATTTTAGTAAATTAACAGCAAAAAATGCTGAAAATCTACAAAAGTACAGTAAAATCTAAAAAACAAATTTTAGTAAATTAACAGCAAAAAATGCTGAAAATCTACAAGAGTGCTGTAAAATCTGGAAAACGAGTTTTAGTAAATTAACAGCAAAAAATGCTGAAATTATACAAGACTGCTGTAAAATCTAAAAAACGCAATTGCTGTAATTATACTGCAAAATTTACTGGCACCCATATTGCCAGCATTTTTTGCTGTTTAATTACTGTGATTTTTTTTACAGTGTAGAGCTCGGGACAAGGTATTAGCAGGATGATGTACGTAACTACGCAAAGATACTTTTAACTTTAAAAAATCTCATGGTTTTTCTTACCAATCTGATTTGTAGGAATTTTTTTCACCGGTCCTTTTGGAATTGATTCAACCCCCTGACCGCCGAGCAAAAAGATAAAGTTGTAATGTTGGTTTCTCAGTAATTAATTAAAAATATTAAAAAATATATACAGGGTGATTATAATTAAAGTCTGAGTTTCAAAACGCTCTAAAAAAGCGAAGCACTCGTTAGAATGGCGTCAAAATTTAACAGCGCATTATTGAAGAAGGAGGAAAGAACATGAACCAAATATAATTTGTAAATTTTAGCGACAGATGGCGCTGTAAGCGTCAGAATTTCGACTACAAAGGACAAATCGTAAAACAACGGCTAAGGCGTAAGTTACACGATATAAACCAACTGTATTGTTCAGTGTGCATGACTGTACGCATGTGATACTGTTAGTTACGTAAGCCGTCCACCACGGCAAGGTCGTACCACATCGGATGAGAAAAATCGGTTTTTAATTGTCCTGAGGCCAAAAACCGCATAAAAAGTATCCCTCCAATCGGGTTTTAATTGTCCTGAGGCCAAAAACCGCATAAAAAGCATCCATCTAATCGGTTTTTAATTGTCCTGAGGCCAAAAACCGCATAAAAAGCATCCATCTAATCGGTTTTTAATTGTCCTGAGGCCAAAAACCGCATAAAAAGCATCCATCCAATTGGTTTTTAAGTTTGGCGAGACTGGCGCAAAACATGTTCAATATGCTGTCCGCCGTTGTGGGCAACAAGATTAAATCGGGAAACAGTTCCACAACCGATCGAAGAGTATCCGGGGTCAAGTTCAGAATGTGTTGCGCAATGCGTGTCTGTAATTCAGCTACGTTGGCAATCGGAGTACTGAACACAATATCTTTCAGATAACCCCACAGCCAGAAATCACACGGTTTAAGATCAAGTGATCGGGCCGGCCAGGCTGTAGGGAAATGACGACTGATAATTCTAGCATTTCCGAAATGCCGCCTCAACAACTGCTTCACTCGATTTGCAACGTGCGGAGGAGCGCCATCTTGCATAAAAATAATACTATCCAGACATTCACGCTGTTGCAGAGCTGGAATGACGTCATTACGCAAAAGAGACTTATAGCGCTGACCATTGATGGTAACAGTAACAGGACCTAAAGCACCCGTCTCCTTGAAAAAATACGGCCCTATGTTAAATGATGCCGTAAATCCGCACCACACAGTGACCTTTGCAGGATGAAGTGGTACTGGGTTCGTTGCGAGTGAATTTTCTGTTGCCCATATTCGGCAATTCTGTGTATTGACATATCCCGTCAGGTGGAAATGGGCTTCGTCTGTCCACAGAATTTTCCACGGCCAATCATTGTCCACTTCCATGCGAGCGAGAAATTCCAAAGCAAAACGCTCTCTTGCTGGCAGGTCAGAAGGGAACAACTCCTGCACATGGCAAATTTTATACGGATAGCATTGCAGGATGTTTCGTAGAATGTTATGTACCGTGCTCACAGGCCTGTTCAATGTTCGGGCAATTCTCCGTGCACTGCATGGTTGCTCACCACCGCTAGACTCTTCCTGAACTGCTGTGGCCACTTCTTTAACTACCGCCGAATCACATCTTTTCTTTCCTCTACCAGACTGCACATCAAACGAACTTGTATTTTCGAATTTTTGCATCATTTTCACCAGACCTCTGACAGTCATCGGTCCAGCGCCTTTTTTCATACCCTTGAGAGTTCTGAACTTCTGCAGAGGCACTGGCGCAGAATCACCGTTCTTGTAATAAAGCTTTACAAGCAGAGCACGATCCTTCATTGAAACACTCATGGCCAACGTCTGAGAAGCGAAATGTTTACCCAATGCTTTCATAATACCTGAAATTGTCGTGCGCATGCCAGGTATTTTAATTTACATATACTGACGCTTACAGCGCCATCTGTCACTCAAATTTGGAACTTTTTTTTGGTTCATGTTCTTTCTCCCTTCTTCAATAATACGCTGTTAAATTTTGACGCCATTCTAACGAGTGATTCGCTTTTTAGAGCGTTTTGAAAATCGGACTTTAATTATAATCACCCTGTATGTTTTATCCAGCCTGATACAAAATATTTTATTACACATTGATGTATAAGCTTTGAGAGTATTAATCATAACTTAAATTTTCAAAACTAGCTTTTATTTGTAGAATTATATTAATTTAAATATCGCTAATGTTGCAGTGAAACCTGCAGCTTAGTGAACAGAAAAATCAGTTCGCAGCAGTCAGGGGTTTTTAATACAAAGAATATCTAAAGCTGGTACTTCATCTAAGCTGTCATCCATTCTCCCAACATTATTCTGTAAATCTGAATCAATTTGATTATTGCTTCCTCCGTGCATGGATCACGTTCATTAATCAAATAAAATAAAATATAATCTATTTTGCTTATCGAAGTATTAAAATATATATTTAAAAGGATTTTTACTGATAAACATTTCTTCGATATTTTGTGGAAAGAAGATTTATTTACCAAATTAATTTGTTCTTTCACACAAGGAATAAACGATTGCAGGTTTTCACAATATGTATTATGAAATAAAATAATAATATATTATATGATATGCTGTCTGCGATTGCTTTGCACATAGAACTGTGTTATTCTGCTTGCTTTCGAAAATTTCAGATACAACTATATTAATCTCTATCGAAAGCAGAATTAAATTATATGTAACGAAATTTTAATACAGAAATGTATTCATAGATACAACTAGAACATTCCTATGCCAGAAAGTCATTTTTTAAAAAACCGCAGTTAGATCCTTATTATTGTCAGGTGATGAACTGCTGTCCATACACTGTAAAAAAAATCACAGTAATTAAACAGCAAAAAATGCTGGCAATATGGGTGCCAGTAAATTTTGCAGTATAATTACAGCAATTGCGTTTTTTAGATTTTACAGCAGTCTTGTATAATTTCAGCATTTTTTGCTGTTAATTTACTAAAACTCGTTTTCCAGATTTTACAGCACTCTTGTAGATTTTCAGCATTTTTTGCTGTTAATTTACTAAAATTTGTTTTTCAGATTTTACTGTACTTTTGTAGATTTTCAGCATTTTTTGCTGTTAATTTACTAAAATTTGTTTTTCAGATTTTACTGTACTTTTGTAGATTTTCAGCATTTTTTGTTGTTAATTTACTAAAATTTGTTTTTCAGACTTTACTGTACTTTTGTAGATTTTCAGCATTTTTTGTTATTATTTTACTGAAATTTGTTTTTCAGATTTAACTGCTCGTTTGTAGTTATTCAGTATTTTTTGCAGTTAATGTACTAAATTTTGTTTTTACAGCTTTTTCGTTGATTTTCAGCAATTTTTGAGGTCAATTAAGCAAATTTTGTTTTGACTTTATGGCACCTTTTTTTCAGAACTTTTTGCTGTTTATTTAAGAAATTTTGTTTTTTAAATTTTACTCACCTATCTTTGGAACTTTTTGCAGCTTATTCAACATAAAATTAGTTTTTTTAGTTACACAATTTTGCATTTTCTCAGTATTTTTTGCTTTTTAAATTTATAATCACTTGAGAACTTTTGTAGATTCCCTTTTTTTTGGTTAATTTAATTCCATCATAATGTACATGCTTTTAAATAGATCATTTGTAATTTTTTCAGTAGCTGTAAATTATACCTTAATTTTCATCTAGTAAATTATTGACATAGGTTGAAAAGTGTATGGAATATTTAAACGTAATTACTTTTAATTATAATTTTGTATCATTTGACATCAGAATTTCAGAAATAATAATAGAAAAAACCTCCATACAATAGTGATATCAACCATGTGACAATAATATGCTATACAAAATTTTAATTACTTAAGATTATAGCCCTATTAAAGCATGAGTTAACTGGGATGTGACATTAGGTTATTTTAACAAAATCTTTTTCAAAAATAGTATACACACTTTAAAGTGCTCTCAGTTTTTTTATTTTTTTCACTACAATCATTTTTACAACACTAAGTAAAAGGAAGTTTAGAAATACTATACAACGCCTGGTGTCTTTTTGGACTGATGGGCCATTATACTTATTAAAATTTATTTTTAGATTTAAAAAAAATCTTTAAACCAGGTGTATCTTCTAAAAAACTGGTAAATTCTTTTCAAATCCATTAACAAGCTTTTAATACCAAGTTTACCAATAGACTAAAACACTCAAAAATAGAACATTTTGATAATGATAAAAATAGTTTACTACAAAAGTAGTACAAATACACGTCTCTCTGAAGCAGTATTTCTGTCAAGTACATCAGCATTACATTTTTACAAGTTTCGCTAACATGTACATTTTTTTCTTTAACTGCAATACTTAAATATAGACTTAAGTTCATTGTTAAGTTTCTATATGAAGATTAATAAATTTCTGAAATGCAAAAGTGTAAAGTAGATCTGTTTTCATATGCATGTTTTGAAATTAAATAGTTACATAATTTTTGTTCTTATGTAAATAAAATTAATTTGAAAGAATAACAAAGATCTTTTACAGAATAGAATGTTAAATTAGAAAATATATATGTCACATTGAAATCGAGGAAATATATTCCATCATTCATAATTTATCCAAAAGATACAAGTAATCCAGGGATTTATGAAGCTTTTGCCTGTGAGTTTTAATAAGGAAATTGTATCAGAGGCTGTCAATAAATTATGTCATGCCTGGAAGGGGTTTGAGAAACTGTGACAGGGGGTCGGGGGGTAAAAAGAAATGCAACATCACACATTTTGGTTAAAATAAAAGCATGTAAGACCAATAGATTAAATTTTCAACTGTGTCGGGTGGTAGGGGGGTAAAAAGAAATGCAACATCACACATTTTGGTTAAAATAAAAGCATGTAAGACCAATAGATTAAATTTACAAGTTATTTTAATAGTATTTTGTGTTTATAAAGTAAAGATAAGATTTAAAGCCAAATATATTAAATTATATTTTGAACTGCAAATTACTAATCTTTCCTATTGCTCTTTCATATTAATATTTCATTGCTGTTTTGGTTATAAACTTTAACCTTTTTGCATATAAAATAAGTACATATTTTTACTGTTATTCTCACAAATGTCATTAAAACAGATAGTTAAAAATATAGTGTGAAATACATTCTATAAGGTAGTGCTTTAATTCTGAACAGCAAGTATATGTTTATGTAACATAGCATGACATGTAACAAGAGGGAGGAGGGAGAGTAGGGTGAAGTTTGACAGTTTGTGGCAAAAGAGGAGGGAGGAGATAAAAAATATTGAAGAAATGTGTGGCATCTTTTATGGATAGATCAAAATTTAAAATTAAACTCCACCTAATCTGAAATTTTAAGCAGTGTATGTGTATGATGGAGGGATGATAAAGAAATTGTAAGTCTGTTTCTACAAACATACCTTTATACAATGTGAGACCTTGATAGTAAAACAATTATGGATTTAATTATAAGCTCTGTTTTCATTAAAACCCCATCATTGAATATTTTTTCTAGAAAAGCTTGATTTTCTTGATAAAATTTTTAAGAAAAGATGCATTTTTTCTTTCTTAATGCATTTTTAAATTGTCTTTGCTGATAAAAAATGAAAATTTATTAATTCTTTCCAAAGCACTTCCTATTTCAGTTCCATTAGTACTTCAAGATATGTAATATTGGTTGTTTACAGGACTCAAAATGTAATGGAGGATATCAGATCAATATTCCAGTTCATGAAATCATGAAATCTTATTGTGGTTTCAATTTAGCATTATTTACAATCAGGAATGCTTTTTTAAAATTGGTTTTGTATGGTTAGCTATAAGTTTCCCCATAGATATACTAATTGTTAATTCAAACCAGAAATATAAATTATGATAAATGAACTTTCAAGTAACCTAAAGAAAATTTCGAAGCATTGATACTAAATTCTACCTTGACCATCAGCATTTGTTTGCTGATTGGAAAAGGTCAGAAATTTCTGTTTCTATTTTAAGCAAATTTACCATATCTACATTAAAGTGTAATTGTACCTAAACAGGGATCATGGAAGCACAATTATATATAAAGTTCTTTTCTTGAAATTGAACAAGTTTCATTAGAAATAAGTCTGAAAGATAATTTAGATTTAAAAGAGGAAAAAACAAAACATGAAAATTGCAATTAAAAAAAGTTTAATTTTAACAACAAATACAAGCCACAAGTTATGATCTACAACCATTCGTAATCCGATAATTTATTTAACAATGATGATACTCGTGGCATTATGCCATTTTTTTGGCTGTTCTTTCGCTGTTTATTTCCCCTGTTTGGATTTATGTTCAACAAGCACCTGGAAAAAATAAAAAATAAAAAAAAAAGTAAGACTTTTAAAAACACATATTGCATATACATATTCCCAACAGTATACCATTTTGGTGAATTGCATTCAGAAGGAATTAAACTATACTGATGCAAACCATATTTTATTGAACTTCTTAACTTATAAGTCATAAAATATTTCAAAATTTCCACTATAATTAATCTAGTGTCCAAAAGTGGAACATAATGTTGTACCCTTTTTGGCCATTCCATGGCTATAATATGTACACATAATAAATTTAAAGCAACAGTTTTGGCTACCCCCCCCCCCTTTAAACTTAAAAAAAATTATGTGTAAAATTGCAGCATAGAGAAAGCTTACCTCATAAAACCTAATAATAATTTGTTACAGAACAAATAAAGTCCGATAAGTGCAGGGCCCTTGCGAAGACTTTTTGTTGGTAGGGGAGAGAGCCTTAAATTGCCAAGTCAAAATTCACTATTTGCCAACTCACTGAAAAACAAATAGTTCTTCGCGTTTGCCAACTAGTTTTATAATTTTACAAGTTATCACAATTGGAACTGTAATATAGTTTTTATTTGTTAAAACCTTACTATATTTCTAATTATACTGATAACTTTCGTCAAATCTATCACAAAGAAAGTATATTATAGTTTATTAAAGTTTTAAATAATTTTCTAATTCAGTTTGTAAATTTGCTAACCAGTGCTGAATTCAGACACTACTTCTCCGAATAAAAGAGTGTAACCCAATAATAAAAAAGTGTTTGATTAAGGAAAAAGGATGCATATAATTTTTAACATCCATTTACAACCTAAATAGTGAACAAAACAATCCAATGCGACCAAAACTGGAGCATCTACCCTAATGTTATTTATTAATTTATTTTAAGAAATAATAAAATTTTTTACAAAAGAGTAAATTGTAAGTAAATAAACAGTACACAGGAGATACCATTTAAGAGACATTATTACGGCACAGATGTCATGTACGCACCACATTTGCATGTGTTTTTTCCCCTGCCAATTTAGCGAAAATTTTGTTTTTTAATATATGTTGGAAAATGCATGAAATAACAGCATGTGATTTTTTTATTGCACTATAATAATAAAGTTAAATAAATAAAAGAGGTTCTAGTATTTTAAAAAGGAAATAAAAATAAATAAATTACAGTTTATATAAATAACTATTGATGTATATTATAATAAAAATAATTTAAAGAATTAAAATAAAAAATAACAGTAAATAAACATGAATTCAATAAAAAAGGAAACGATAAATAAACAGTTACAAATAATAAACTTAATAAGTAAGAAAACAGTAAACATAATTTTCCCAATGAATTGTAAATATTAATACTTATAGCCATATCTTATTTCGCTAACAACTTTATAAACTTATAACTAACGGATCTTCTCCTTGGTACAGATGTGCTATGCCAAATGGGCGGGAGAAAAAATACGTGCAAATGTGGTGCTTATATGACATCTGTGCCGACATATCAATTGAAATTAATAATATAACAATGTTTCTCAACTAAATAAATATGGATGGGTAATAAAACTTTCAAAATAAAGTAATATTTCTGACCAAAATACATAAATCATAATATGAATGGGGGATAAAACCTTCGAAATAAAGTAATATTTTTGACGAAAATACACAAATTATAATGTTTATGGGAGATAAAACCTTCAAAATAAAGTAATATTTAAAAAAAAAATACACAAATTATAATGATGTTTATACAAAAAAAGGGGGGGGGGTTCTTAAAAAAATCGCTCTTAAAAAACTAAGCAAATCATCCAAAACAAAAATTTGTAATATAAAAAAAACATCTTTTTTTTTTTTTTACATTTTACACACAAAATTATAGAAAGCTCAAAATATTCAATTAAGGTTTATAGAATACTCCTCCCACTTGATCCCTCTTATAACTTTCACAAATTTATTAATAATTGGTATTTTTTTTTATCATAACATGCTCTATCAAAAAGAAACATTGCCAAAATCGCATTCGCATTGAACGCAAAATCGGTTTGACAATTATACGTTGGCAATGTCGCTTTAACATACATCCACAAGCCTTCTATGTTATTGGTGTGAACACCAGTTACAGGATCAACAAAATTTATGCTATGATTGACCCGCAGCGAGTTATACTCATTTTGACCTAAATTATCATACGCCACATTTGTTCAATTATGATAATTAAAAATTAAGAATTCGCGAGCCAGTTACATTCGATAATAAAAAATTTGTAAAGTTGATAATAAAAGTTTTTAGTGTACGGCTTGCATTAGATCTTAGCATGCCATCGAAAAAAAAAGAAAGAAAGAAAATGCGTTTAATTTAAATACATTTTGCAAAAATTGCAATTCGTCTTTGGGAAGCGCTAACGGTTAATCGCAAAATAGGCCTAACATTTTCTGCTGACACACGTGCGAATTTTGTTAACAAGATTTCAAAAGATAAGACACAATCAGATAAATTATTACAAGGCATTAGAAAATAAAGATTACATTTACCTTAAATCTGAAACTTGTATCCATGGTAGTGTATTTTTCTTTTCAATAAACACTAACGGTAAACATGTCACCTCGGGCACTCGACTCGCCACACACGGAAGCGGAGCGGAACAGGAGCGGAAGTATGCTAGCTTCTCCCTTTCCTCCGGAAACCAGTGGTTGCGCATGCGCTACAGAATTCGGCTCTCATACAGGATTATGAGCTAAAAAAATCACAGCAAAATTTGCTGTGAAATGCGTTTTTATCTTTCCCTGATGTAATAACAGCAAATTTCACTGTTAATGTCACCGTTTTTTTTTACAGTGTAGGCATTAATGCGTGTGAACTTTTTCGTTCAGTTCAGTATTCAATCTGTTAAAATTTATTTACACTCCCTAATATACCAAAAAAGAAAAAAAAAAAAAAAAAAAAAGCAGAAACGCATTTTCAGCAAATATCGATGATATTCAGCTTTTAACTAATTTCTTTTTTGTATGTATTTCTGTAAATGAACGATGAATGCCCCATACTTTATAGTCCACTGTAGAACACTTCAGTAATTTAATAATATTTGAAGTATTATAACACCATTCAAATCAACCTCAGCTGAATTTCAATTACATAACGTAATGGAATTATTTTGTGCACCTCTGTAAACGAAATATAAATGATTTTCTCAAAAGAGCATGATGTATTCTATCTAAATGAGTATATTTATCTTTTTATGTTTAAACCACCGTAATATAAAAAAAAAAATGAAACACAAGCGAGTTTTTCAAAGACAACATAATGCAATGGCGTTCCCTTGTGTGCCCTTTAGATGAATTATAAAAGCTACATGCTTCATTTTTAATACATATTCACTAATTGGGAGCTCAACTGAAAGTGCTGTTTCGGAGTTACCATTTTCGCACACACGCACACAAATTATGATTACAGTTTTCGTCCTCAAAATATGTGTTTGAAAAATAAAATTTATGAACTTTCAAAATACATGTAAACATATATTAAAAGATTAAAAAATTCACAAATACTAATTACATTTTAATTTTTCAGAAATTCCTAAACTGTTTATATATTTATTTTTTATTAAAATCATATACTAAATGAAACATCTAAACCCTCTGAAAATGATAGAACAAAATAGTTCTTAATGTTTATTATACGGATAAACTCACAGAATTAACGATACAACTTTCAAAACAACTATTCTGTGTAGGTGAAATCTTTTGCAATACATTTTCTTTAATGTTATATTGAATTGATGCGAAAGATGCTACTTGATGCTTAGAATGATTAAAACTTTAAGCCTAAATGATTAGCTGAAGCATGTTTGATGTAATATCCGTTCTTCTTGGATCTTTGAAGCTTATGTTACAATTCATTAATTCTAAGACAGAAGTTTAGTGTAGACGATTGTGCAAAATTAGTTTCCTACGAAAAATAAATGAGAATTTGATTTAATTTATAATTTCAGGAAATACACAAATTTCATTTTGAACCTCAGGACACACACACCACATTGTAAAAAGAAAAAAAGTTGCAAAGTTACTAAACTTTTTCTAGAAAAATGTGATTCCTAGAACATTTTATGCAACGGAAACAGCTAAAACTTATGCAACAGAATCGGTTATATGAATTTTTGTTGTTACCGTTACTTGAAGTGTTCTAGAAATTCCTGTTTCCTAAAAAACGTTTAGTAACTTTTCAGATTCTGTTTTACAGTGCATAGTCATCTGCGGTAAATATGCTTCAATTCACGTGTATAATAAGTATGAAAATCCCTACCGGCTCGGCCTACAGTCATAGGTAGATTTCGGAATAATTTCACCAGAAAAAATCAAATCAGGATTAGAGATAAACTCAGTTTTACAATTTTATCTGGGCCAATAATGGTCTTATATATATATATATATATATATATATATATATATATATACATATATATAGGGTAAACTATGATGTATGGTTTAATTTTTTTGTTATTACATTATTCTACTTTTAATTAATTTATTAATTTAATATTATGATGCGTACGACAAGTCGTTTTTTGTTTTTATTATCTCCATTTTTCTGTCATATGATATATGAATACTTCATGTTTTAATTTACCACTTGCGATATCAGGGTTAAGGTAGTGCATTTGGGATTCATTCTACTTTATAGCTCATAATTGTTTTATTTTCTCAATATCAACTATAGATTCCTTGGTATTTCTTTAATTAATTTTGGTTTTATGTGTGTTGGTAGTCCCAAATTCGTATTGTTTTGCTTTCTCATGGCAAATACGAAGATGAAAACACACATTCCATTTGTAGTTTCAAAGTATTTGGGACCTAAAGATTCTGCTTTGGTTCTACAAATTCCATTTGTCTTCATATTATTTTTTTCCCTTCCATATACATTGTGATATAAGTTATTAAATTCAATGGTTAATTTCAAATGGTTAATATTGTTTACTATTAATGGTCTTATATATATGTGTATATATATATATATATATATATATATATATATATAAACATATTTATATGATCATTTTTTCATCAATAGCTGTTATTTTTTATCCCTTTAGAATATTTTTAGTAATATCATCCATTAGCAGAGTTTATCTTATCAAAAATTTGTTGATACAAAATTTATACATAATACTAAAAAAATTTATGTAATAAAATTAAACCACGCATTGATTGTTTCATTAAATGAACCATACACTATAATCATGTTTTTAATTTTGACCTTCATTTTATTGAGATACGGCCACTTTTATTAAGGAAACCCTATGAACAGCATCTCTGAGGGTTTTCAAAAATGTTCATCACGCCAAATTTTTTTTATCGCTTTAGTGGTGGATTAACGAAGATGTTATTTATTTTCTTCTACACTGTAAAAAGAAAAAAAAACTGTAAAGTTACTAAACTTTTTCTAGAAAACTGGCATTTCTAGAACTTTTCGTGCAACGGTAATAACAAAAATTCATGTAACTGGTTTCGTTATATGAATTATTACTTTTACAGCTACAAAAAAAAAAAAAAAAAAAAAAAAAAAAAAAAAAAAGAAAAAAATTTAGGAATCCCAGTTTCTTAGAAAAAGTTTAGTCAGGACAGAGTCAGGTTTAGTCAGGACAGAGTAAAAGTTTAGTCAGGTTTTACAGATTTTTTTCTTACAGAGTACAACACCCCTGCTTTTTTTGTTTGTTTTTTGTTATTTATTTTTATTATAAGAGTTGGTCCTATCAAAAGCTTGTCAATATAAAAGTTGTAGATAATATTAAGAAGATTTATAATAAATTTAAGCGGATTGAATGTCTCGTGAATTGATGAAGTTATGAATTTTTTCCTTCTTAAATACCTACATATCATGTAACCGATTCTGTTACCTGAATTTTTTCTGTTATCGTTACATAAAAAGTTCTGGGGATCCCAGTTTCCAAGAAAAAAATTTATAATTTTACAGATTTGTTTTTACTGTTTACGCGCAAACACTTTATTTAAAAACAATCATTTAAAGTGGAGTTGATTTTTTTTTCAATATTACTTGTATTATTTAATTCCTGTATTCTCATTTAGTTTTTCTACACCAGTTTTAAGTTTGGAAAGGCTAATTGTGAAATTTTGAAGCAGCATCATTTCACTAGTAAAAGAATAAAATTGTGTTACTGCTGTTCATTCGGCTAAACAAAATTATGAAGAAATGCATTCTTAATATCTTCTTATAAAAATGAAAATTCCGTTCTCAGTGCTTGAAATTTCTTTTAATCATTAGAAAATATGAGGTGTATTAATATTCTTTTCTTTGTTTTGAACATCATATTAGTAAGATAAATTATCTTAATAAGTGCATTTTATCGAAAGCTGAAGAACGCTTAATTACGATAGAAAGATGTCATTATATTCGAAAAGGAATTATCTGAAAACAATCTGTAGAGGGGGATTAAGTACTTCCATTTTTATCAGAAGTTGTAAGATATTTATCTTACGTTGGAATAGAAAATTAAATAAGTGCTTAATGCCTTAATTCATAAAAAATTTATATGTATAAACTTTCGAGATTTCTCTCAAATACGAAGGGCAATTTTATGTCATAAGTTGTAATATATTTTTATTCGGAAATACATAAAACTGGCAGATGTTGTTATTCAGAAACTATATTATCAAAAATCGTTCAGAAAATACTGACAAAAATGGCGTTTCGAACCAAATTTTCCGACAAAAGCTAAAAAAATCAGTTAACGAAGAGAATAAAACACCTTATCACATGGCCAAAAATGCTAATAACTCTACAGGTAAGTTATTTATCAAAAAATGGAAAACTAATTTCGATTTCAAAGACCTTTCATAATCATGTTTGCTAATTTTAAACTTTACGTTTAAAAATGTGTACATCATTGTGTCAAAAAGATTCGCACTTGTTTGAGCGGCAAACTTGTGAACAGACTTAAGCATGTTGGATATCATTGAATTAAAATAAAAGACTTTAAGAGTAAGCCTTCTTTAATCTAAAATTTTCTGCCGTTGGAGTCAAAGAATAAACAAAATTATAGTAAAATAGCTGAAGATGTAAAATATATATCATAGTAAACCTATCATAGAAAATCATAGTAAACCTTTTTTTTTTTTACTCCAGACATTGAGTAATAAAACATGACAATAGTTTCAATAGCAATTAATTAGCAGCTCTCTAAATCCAGGGGTCGCAGCGTCCCTAAAATTTTCACACTTTCCTACCACAATTTTTGAACGATAATATTTATTCTAAAATTTCATTGCAGATCTTAAAGGAATATGAATGGAAATTATTTTATTTAAAATACTGGTAAAAAAGTGCAAAAATTTTAGGGACGCTGCGACCCTGTAAATCATACGAGCAATAACTGACGGTAGTTAAACCAAGAAGGCAGGAAGCACATTAGCATTTTCGGGTTAACTAACTATATGCCAGGTCTCATTTGATCATAATTATTGCTTATTAAATGCTCTAGAAACTGCAAATGTGCGTTATTACTTATCATCTGCAGTTAAAATATTTACTGCTGCCTAAATGTAAAGTATCTTTAAATTGCTAATACAAACGCTTAGGGGGATAATTTGCGTCAAGACGAACATTTTTTATAAAAATATGACGGTATTGAAAATAGCTTTTCATATCTAACTGGCTTCTTGTCCATGAATTTACCAATAAGAAAGATATCTTAACAAAAACTTTAAAGTGACTCATATTGTTTTCTTTTAAATATTACGAAATTATGATAAGATTTCGATATGGCGATCGCGGTTTCATCAATATAATTTATAATTGATTTTCTTGCGCTTTTGAAACAAAGGAGAATGAAATATTTCGAGCCTTCGTCCACTATGTTGGTCGGTTTCTCTAAAAGAATCTTGTATCGAACAAAATTAGTAAATATTAAAAAACATAATAAGTGAATTATCTTGAACTTCCCGCTTCTACCTAAATCTGCTGCAGAGATATGGCGAAATATTCTAATAGTGTGACCTTTTGGACACGGGAAGGGATTTCTAAAATCGCAGAAATAAATGTTTAATATATTTTTTAATACGCTTGTTATCTTGAATTTCACGCTTCTACCTTAAACTGCTGCTAGAATATGGCTAGTGATGGGCAATTCTGAAAAATTTACAAAAAAAAAAAAAAAAAAAAAAAAAAAAAAAAAAAATCGATGCAGTTGTCGATTACTTCCGAGAATCAACAATCAAAATGTTCTACAATCGATCATTAAAATAATTGTAGATTGCTTTTGAATTAGAAATTGTATTAAACTTCATTTCTTTGATGTTTTAGTTACCAAATTTTATTATTTTTTTTATCTGTTTTTATAGAAAACCTTTTTCTGCTTCTAATCCACCTCATGTCCTTTCAAATCATCCAATCAATCAAAAAATTGGTGTTTTTTACACGTACGTAAATCGTGCTCTCAAAGTTTGATCGGACTCTGCATTCCTTAAGGATGAACTTAATTACTTAGAAATTGCTGCTGTCGAAAAAAGTTTCAATCCTTTTGTTATCAAATAATTTGATTGTTCACCCCCTTTATCTTCCTTTATGCTAGCGTTAAGACGTTTCACTTTTAACGTCATCTTTAAACCTGTAAATAAATTCAAACATCCTCCACATAATCTCATACTCTTCATCTTTGTAAACGAAGAATTTATAATGTTCCTTGTAATGGTCGCGAATTAAACTTATATTGGTCAAACTAAAGGAAATCTCAAAATCCACTTAAAAGAACAAACACTCTCGTTATGTAAATAATCAAGAATTTGCTAAATTTTCTATTGCCAAGCATTCTGGGAATTTCGGCCACAGTTTTAATTTTCAAAATGCTAAAATATTTTTAATGCCAGTAGTATCTCTCAATTGGGCTTTCTTGAAAATATAGCTTTTACTTAATCGTGAAGTCATTGTTAATAATAAATTTGATTCCACAATGCTCTCTGCAGCTTGGAAAAATCTTTTCAGTGTTACGATACAATTTATTATTTGTATTCATTAATATTAGTTAGGTATTTATGTTTAATTTAGTTTTGTTTGCTCATTTTTTTATGTATCAGATATTAGGGAAGATTAGGGAGAGATGGGACAGATTTAAGAAAAATATTTTTTACAAATTATGCTTCGCTAGTACAAAATGAAAAATTTCGGAATAACTTCTTGAAACGTTTTAACATATTTTAAAAATATAAATTTTACGATAATAATTAAAAATTTATATTAATAAACCAATTCAAGTAACAAGAAAAATGTCCAATCCCCCCCCCCCTCATCTGTTTATCGAGAACACCCCTCACCTTTTTTATCAAGAACTAAGGAGTGTTGTGTAAAATCCATTCCTGAAGCAAAGTGGTATCTGCCCTACAACATATATTAAAATATTTAAAATCTGTGATTATCAAGGTTGGTCGTCTCCTTGTACAGGGGTCGCAGCGTCCCTAAAATTTTCGCACTTTTCTACCAGTATTTTAAAGCAAATATCCTCCATTCATATTCCTTTAAGATCTAATATGAAATCTTAGAATAAATATTATCGTTCAAAAATTGTGGTAGGAAAGTGTGAAAATTTTAGGGACGCTGCCTGCTTGTAAGATCTTTTGAAACGATTTGCGCATTTAAAATTTTTCCATAGTGTTTTAAGATCTTTTAGTTCCTAATTTAATTTAGTTAAATAATCTGAAAAAAAATAATATGTTTGTCCCAATGACGTCAGTTTTATACAATTTCTTAAAAAGGATTTCATTTTTGTGTCAGCAGCTCCGCAATAAAAAATGGAAATTTTAAAAGTAAGCAATGATTTTTACAAATTAAACACTGAAAATGTAAGCTTTAATTGAATAAACATTTCCCCTACACTGTAAATATGATTTATTATTTGAAATTTAGTATTTAGTTAAATTAATATTATACTTTTTTCTAAATGTATCTTTAAAAAAGTCGAAAATAGAATTTAAATGTTACACATCAAGGGCCAATATCAGATTGTCAGCTAATAATTTTCACCTCTTTAGGATCATAATGTTATTATTTCAGTTCCATTCTATATAAAATTATAAAAACTGGTTGAAAAAATTAGCTGATTTATTTTTCTTGAGCACACGTTAAAACAAATCACGATTTTAAAATTTTGTTGTTTGTTTAGCACTAGAAAAGCCAAGAACAGTCATTTTGACTGTTATCAAACATGTATAATTCGATGTGAAACAGAAAAACAGAGAGTTATACATATCGCACAAAAAAAAAAAAAGAAAAGAAAAAAGAAATTAAATAAGGTAAAAGGCTTTAAATAAAAATTCTGTTGCACATGTTTTTTTTTTTTTTTTTTTTTTTTTTTTTTATAAAACTTGAATGATATTTTGGGCCCTTCTAAGTTTTAATCAATATCATCTAACAGTTCTATATTTACATACATGTATTTTTCAAATTTATCCATTACAATAAAACAAATGTGAAAACCATGCATACGTACATTTTAAAGAAAACTGTAATATATTTCTGAAATATTTATATTGTTTTAAGTGTAAACAATATAATCTTTCATTATCGGGATTAACGTGGTAGCTATAATTTTGTGGTGTTATTATTAGTTATAATTTATTTAACCCTTTGCGGCTCAGTGCGCACTCACTGCTTAAAAGTTGAAATTAATGACTGACACCAGAATTTTAAAACAACTAGCGGCCCCGCCTGGTGCTTCCCGCATCTGTAATAATATTCTTAAATGAACTTGAAATTTGTATTGTAGTTCCGTACAGAGAGAAGGTCTGTGCAAGTTACCAGGCCTGACTCTTGTTTAGTTGGAAACTTGTGTACAGTAACAAGTAACAAGTACAGTAACAAGTAACAAGTTTTAAATTTTAGGTAGCTTTCATTACAAAAAGTAAAAAGCTACCTATTGCAGCCGTCCGGAGGAAAGCACTTCCATACTGTCAAAAATCTGCTGCATTTTGCTGCAACGCACTCCCCTGCTTGTATAGAAAACGGTTACTTGGCCGTGAAATGGAGCTTTCTCATTGGTTGGAATAGAGTTATTATATACAAGCGGTGGAGTGCGTTGCAGCAAAATGCAGCAGATTTTTAACAGTGCAGAAAATTTATACAGGGTGTCCCATAAGTAATGGGACAAACTTTAAGGGGAGGTAGGGCACATCATAACGATTCAGAATTACATAGGAACCCATGTTCCCAAACGTCATTTTAACCCTTTAAGAGTCAGTTTTATTTGTCGATTTTTCCACATATGTGGGCGTGGCTTTTGAATGTCGAATTTTCAACAAGTGTATTTTATATGCTAATAGTTAAACAAAAAGAATATAAAAAATGAAAATGCTGCTTCTACTCGACGTATTTAACACACCGATTGTATTAATATACAATTAAGTATAGAATTTTAAAATGTCGGAACATAGAAGATTTTAAAAATGTACAGTAGGCGGAGTTATCATAGGAAGGCGAGAATAAATACTTTAAGAAATAAGTATCCACACCGGAAATTGTATTCCAGAATTTGTAGGACAGGAAATTTATAATGCGTTTAATCTTTAGACTTTGCTTTTCTTTCCACAGTAGCCTTGCAGAAATTACGCTGATTGGAATTGTCACCACCCGCTGAAGAGTATGCAACGTTTCACCAATAATGAACTGGCGGATATGCACTTCATATATGGCTTGGCCGAGGGAAATGCAAGGGCTGCACAAAGATTATATTGCGAAAGGTTTCCACAGAGAGTTGCACCGGACCGCCGAATATTTGCTTATTTACATTACAATTTAAGTAATTATGGTTCACTTCGAGGTGATAGGAGTAATGTGGGACGGCCACGACTGTCTCGAACTCCAAGTATGGAACAAAATGTGTTGGATATCGTTGGTAGCAATCCAAGTACCAGCGTACGAAACATCGCTGCTGCCATACGAGGATCTCGAAGTACAGTTCATCGTGTTTTGCGACTTGAAGGATTACACCCGTACCATCTGCAAAGAGTACCATCATTGCTTCCTACAGATTATCCTGCACGTAAAAGTTTTGCAAGTTGGTATCTCGACCAATGTCGTCTAGATCCTCATTTCCCATCCAAAGTTTTATTTACGGATGAGGCATATTTCACTCGAGATGGTGTATTCAACCATCACAATACGCATTTATGGTCTGATGAGAATCCCCAAGGAATGAGACCACATGCTGCCCAACATCGTTTTTCAGTGAATGTTTGGGCTGGTATTGTTGGCGACTTCTTAGTTGGGCCTTATTTGTTGCCAGCGCCTCTGACATCTAGAGATTACCTTATTTTTTTGCAAGAGATGCTACCAAGGTTACTTGACCCAGTACCACGTGATATGTGGTTTCAACATGATGGGGCACCTCCGCATTATGGAAGATGTGTTCGTCAGCATTTGAATCAGGCGTTTGGTCATCGATGGATTGGGCGTGGTGGACCGGTTATCTGGCCACCACGCTCTCCTGATTTAAGCAGCATCGATTTCTTTCTGTGGGGTGCATTGAAAGGTGCTGTTTACGCAACACCGATTGATACAGACATGGATCTGGTTGCGAGAATCGCCTGCGCTGCTGCAGATATTAAAGAAAATCCAGGTGTGTTTGAGCGAGTCCGCCAGTCCATGGTCCGACGTTGTAACGCTTGCATCACTAGTAATGGTGGAAACTTTGAACACCTTTTATGACATTCTTACATGTCACTTACCAAAGTACGTATAATATTTATGACCAATAAATATTTGAGATGATCTCAGTCTTGTGTCTCTTTCTTTAAGTATTTTTGATTTATTTAAAACTCCGCCTATTATAAGTTGTTTCTACATTCTAATATTTTACATTTTCATGGTTATTATTCTTACTAATACAATCAGCGCTCTAAATATTCGAATAGATGCAGCGATATTATACTTCACAATTTTTTCGTCAAACTATTATCATAGAATATCTTTTTTAAATTTAACATACATAAACCACGCCCACATGTGTCAAAAAATAGCCAAACACAGTTAAATTTTACATGGTTAAAATGACGTTTGGGGACATAGGTTCCTATGTAATTCTGAATCGTTATGATGTGCCCTACCTCCCCTTAAAGTTTGTCCCATTACTTATGGGACACCCTGTATATGTTTTCACCGATCATGACCCCCAGACCCCAAAACCACCCTCCGTTCAAATGTTGATATATATATATATATACATATATCTGATTTTTGTCATGCAGTAACTAACGTATTTATGAACCGATTTGAATGAAACTTGGTATGTACATAGTACATACAAATGTCTCGACCGAGTTCGCTAACCAGCAACATTCGCCATCTTGTTTCAAAATGCCGGACATTTAAAATTTTTTTAAAAATTTAAAATTTAAAATTGAATGCCAAAAAATTAAAAGTTGAAAAATATTTTTCTTTTATGTGTTAGAACTTAAAACAATGATTCCAGAACACTTTTTATTTTGCCTATATCTTAAAAAATGATAAATTTAAAATTAGGTACAAAAAAGTGAGAAATTGAAAAATATTTTTCTTTTATGCATTTAACCTTGATACAAAGATTAAAGAGCATTTTTTGTTTCGTTTGTATCTTAAAAAATGGCTGAGTTATAGCACTTTTAATTTCTAGTATTGCTCACATTTTAAAATGATCTCGGTTTCGTCACGTGATTACACGCGTATTTATAAACCGATTTGGATGAAACTTGGTGCCTACATATTACATACCAATGTCTGGACCGAGTTCATTAGCCAGTTACATCTGCCATCTTGTTTCAAAATGGTAGAATGCTATTTTTTTTTTTATTAAATTTTAAAGTTAAGTGCAAAAAAGTAAGAAATTTTTCGTCACGTGATTACACGGGTATTTATGAACCGATTTGGATGTAACTTGGTGTGTATATCGTACATACAGATGTCTCGACCGAGTTCGTTGGGCAACTTTATCCAGCCACCTTGCTTTAAAATGGAGGCCATTCGAATTTTTTTTAATTTTAAATCTATACATATAATAAAACAGTAGGACCCGGTGTGTCTGTACATTGAAGATAATTGACAAAAATGGAGTCAGGGCGATAAAAGAAAACCAATGAAACACAAAAAAAAAATTTTTGAATTTTTTGTCTGTCTGTCTGTCTGTCTGTTTGTTCGAGGTTATCTTCGTAACTACTGAATGGATTTTTATGCGGTTTTCACTAATGAAGAATGCACACTCCCGGGCAGTGTATAGGCTTTGTTTCATCAAAATCGGACAACAGACAAAAAAGTAACAAAAAGAAACAAAAGAAACCATTAGGTGCGCTGCTCACGTTTTTTAGTACATAACGTTTTTTAGTACATATAAAATCCAATAGATGTCACTGTGCGATTTTAAAACGCGCTATCGTTATGTTTTCGCCAGTCTACTTAAGTATGAGAAAGTTTCAAGCTGGCTGTCGTTCCATGTGGTTTAGTCGGTAGAACGTCAGTGCGCCATACTGATGGCCCGGGTTCGATTCCCAGCATGGAATTTTTTTTCACTATGTTGGCATTAACGCCTATAAGCAATTAAAAGAATTTGAAATATTGTATTCAAGGCGAATTTTCTCTCTGGGAAAATTTCCTTGCATTAATATGTCAGTGTAATTTTTTTTTCGATTTAATTTTTTTTTTCGAAACTTTGTTTTTTTTAAAAAATTACAGTAAATATTTGATATTTCCCAACGTTTTTTGAATGATCGACTTGCTTTTTTTTTTTTTTTAATGTATGTCTGAACCTTATCTAACTACTTCTTCAAGATTTCTTTAGATAAACCGACCAGCGTAGCGGGCGAAGGCCGCTAGTTTAAAATAAAGTACAAAAAATTAGAAATTGAAAAATATTTTTTTCTTATGTGTTTGACCTTCACACAAAGAATTCGGAGCATTTTTTGTTTTGTCTTTATCTTAAAAAATAGCTTATATATAACAGTTTAAATTTCTAAAGTGGGTGACATTTTGAAAAATCTATTTGCCTGCGACAGCTCTCAGATATATCAACCGATTTCGATGTGAGTTAGCATGTGCACAGAACTTACTAAGACCTCGATTAAGCTCATTAGTCTATTTCACCCATCATGTTGTTTTGAAATGGCAGGCACTTCATTATGGTTTTATTCTTCATGGCTTCAGCTTTATCAGCTTATTTTTGGTTTGTAAGTATTATTAAATTTACGTCATAGAAAGGCATTGCAAAAAAGAGAAAAATCGTTTTCGGGAAAATGACTTTTTTGAAAATTTTCTTTTAAAGGGCTAACTGCAACATTTAAAAAAAATATTGTACCATTTGAAACGTACAAATAAGATCTTTTGCAGTACGTCTCTGTAACCGTTTTGTACAGTTAAAATTTAAATTTTAACTGTACAGAACGGTTTGGTCAATTTAGATTAAAATAAAATAATAATAAAAAAACAAACAAAAAGGCAGTCGAAAATACTTCTTCCCTCGTTTCGTTGCTTAAATGTGCTTATGCCCATGTGCAAGTGTTTTTGTTTCCCATGGATCAAAGACTTGACTTTTTGATGAGAATGAGTTGTGCTTCGTAATTAATATATCGGAAACTAAACAAAAAGTTAAAATTCTGTACTTCAGGTACATCAGGAGAGACTTTGGACTACACAAAAGTTTGAGCCTCATACGTTCTGTAGATTTTGCTAGCCATCGCACATACACACACACAGACAGAGCGATTTGTTCTTTTATTAGCATAGATAGATAAAGCTATATTACACACATTGAATAAACCGTCTTTTTAAACCAAAATTCCGGTACCAATGTGGCGTTTGGGAATTAGAATTGAGTGGTTTTATTATATGACATATCACCGCCCCTCAAGGGGTTAAAGCACCTAAATCAGCAAATTCCGAAAAATATTTCAACGAAATAGCATTTGAAAGAGCTTTCTATCTCTATTTGATGGTTTAAAAAATGAAGTTTTACTATTTTTAGAAATTTCAAAAATTGCAGTCAAAGTGTAATTTTTAATGAGGTGTTGCTACCGTGAATATGACACCAGCAAAACTCGCAGACACATGCTTTTGCTTTATAGTATAAATATAATGATTTGGTAGCAATTTGTAAAATATAGCTTACACTGTTGATAACTCGTACATTCATGTATCTTCTTTAAACTAATAATAAAAATTAAATAATAAACATGCTCATTTAAAAATGTAGCTGAAAATAGAAAAAAAAATTCTGTTAAAACTTATTCAAGTCCATTGTTAAGTGTGATTTCAAAGCAGCTAAATACACCATTGGAAATACTTGACTTTATTGCCTGTTTATATTGCCTGTCTTTTAAGTTAATTTAAAAGAGAAGAAATCAGAAAAGATACAAAGGACGCTTAATTTATGAGTAATCTTGTACAATTTTTTTTACTTCTTCTAATTTAAATTTATTTAATAATAATATAAAATTTTAAACTATAAATTTCCTTAATCTAGGATTTTTAGAACTATAAAGTAACTAATTAAAATAAGTTTTACCTAAAAGATTTTTGTTTTCCATATAATCAAAAACTTTTAATTCTATATTTAGATACTTAATGAGTATACAATTTGCGAAATAATTTATAAGTTTAAAAGTTGGTTTAGTTTTTAAATTTAAGTTTTATTCCATGAATGAATTTAAATAAAATGAATCTTTTGAATTATTCCTTTGAGATGCATTGCATTTCAAAAGACTGACATTTGATAAAGATATTTAAAAAGATAAATAATGCAATTAGAAAGATAATTTTTGTTTGAGCCTTTTAAAACCTCTGATTTAAAATGGGTAGTTCGTCTAATGTGAAGCGATAATTAATTTCAGTTGCAGCTGAATTAATTACATAGAATGACGAACATAAATTCTGTATTCAGAAAAAAATAAATTTAAATAAATATGATTCTTTTTAAAACTTTTGCAAAGTAAAACAGATTAGTGTAAAATTTTACATTTTATTCTCTACATGGGATCGTGCACCATTTATACACTGTAGTATATTTTAGAAATATGCATTTGCTTAAGAAAGTTGCCATATTTTTTAGCAATATAATATATACACAGGGTGAGTCATAAATATCGAAACAATAGGCTATCTCCTTAAATATTGCCCTAAGACCCATACTTTCAATTGCAAAGTTTCATAAAAAAAGGTGAATTTTTGGTAAGATAAGTTGCAACTCCATGGGGGGGGGGGTCTATTTTAAAAAATACGAAAATTAAATTTTTATACAGTCCCCAGAGGATAAAACTTCCAATTAGAAAATTTTTCCTTATCACTTCCTGAACTGAAAAAAAAAAAATCATCTCGATATCTTCAAAACTCAGAGAGTTATGACAATTTTAATAAATCATGAGGTTTCAAGGGATCAGACACAAATTGAAATGCGTGTAATTGAAGAAACAATGTTGCTGTAATGGGTCCAGGAAACATTTATTTTATTTATTTATTTATAAAGTTGGAATTTTGAATGTTTTGTGATGGTTTACCATATAATTTGTAAGCATTATCACATCATAAGACTTCTTAATATTTTTTTTTCAAAAAAAAATTAGAGTAAATTAAAATTCTTATTACTCAAAATGTTATTTGTCTCGTTGATTTTTTTCCCTTTTGATTAAATGAAAATGTCTAATTTTCAATTTTAATTCAACATTTTAAATAACATTTATTTATTTTTTTAAATAAAAGTATTTAAAATAGCAATATATAAAAAGATGCAATTTTTGTAAATAAATCGTATTTTTAAAAGTAAATTTTCTGAGCTGAAAAGTTATTGTAACCGACGGTTATTGACTTATGTTAGTTTCAAAATGAGAAATACTGAAATAAAAACATTTCATGCAGAAAAGTGCATTTTGTTTTAAGATGGGCAAAGATGGGCTCCTAACGTATTAATGCTGTATAGTTGCGATTTCAGATTCTGTTTAAATTTTGCCATTCTCATCTTCTTTAATTACTGTTTAAATGCGTCAATTGATTTAAACCTTATTTTTTTATCACGTCGATTTCAAATTTTTTCATCGTGTTGTGACTCACAGACAGACAGTTCATAAAAACACGTTTTTCGGTATCTCTGAGACCTAAAACGTGTGAATCCATCGAAAACCGGAATTCAAAATTTCCATGAATCCAATACTTTCTTCTTGAAGATAAAAGAAAGCAAAAATAGGTTTAAAACCATCATAAATTTTGAAACTGAATAGAGTGAAACCTCTAAATAACGGACACCTCGGGAACAAAGAAATTGTCCGCTATTCGGAGGTGACCACTATTGGAAAAACCCAAGAGATTTAAAAACCGCTAACAAATGCTTAACATTTCATTAATTGACTTTTATGTGTCCTAAAACCTCTGTTATATGATTAATCAGAAATTAAAACTATTTTTTAAGCAATGGGACTGAAATAAAATTATACACACCTTTATCCGCTGTTTATTACATGCTTGTGAAAAAAACCTGTTACAAAAGTTAACTTTTGCTTGCGATTACATGTAATTTGTTTTTCAAAGTGACATTATTGGACATTATAGAGTTCCGGTCGGGAAGTGGAATTGCACTTTTTTACTGTTAAAAGCATAAAATTTCAATTTTCCGGGGGGATATTTCAATGCTCTGGAAGATGTCCCTCCTGGGCAACCCCTTCAATTCAACACTGAACGTGGAAGGGGGGGGGAGGATTTTCCCCAGCCCATTTATCCGTGATCACAAAATTCCCTGATAAATTTAGAGGCCTTTTTACATTTTTTTCATTTTTTTTCTCCTTAAAAAAATACTTTTTCATCCTTTATCGCCTTAAATAGTGTCCGCTATCCAGAATATCCGTTATTCAGAGGTTAAACATACGAAAATTTAGGTTTTGGGAGTGGGGATTGGAAAAATAGTCTGTTAAAACTAGGTGTCCGGTATTCGGGAGTGTCCGTTATGGCGGTTTAACTGTAGTATAAAGTAAATTTTTGAAAATATTTTTATGTAATTTATGAAAATATATTTCCAATGATTCTGCTAATAGAAATGTATTATCGCTATTATTATATTTACTAAACTTATTGCCTGCGCCAATAAGTTTTTAAGACACTTTTAATGAGAGTTTAATTAATATCACTTAATTTAATAACACTTATTATAAGTGTTTAACAAGACGGTCCGGTCAGTGGGTCGTGTCAGTTACGAGATTGGCGCCAAAGTCAAAACTGCAGACATCTAGCATATTTCAACGAAGTTTAAAGCAAAAACCTATACGCTTTTATTTTATATCTAAGAGTTAAAGTATTGTCTTGGATCGACATTTAACAATACGTAAATTTATGGTCGATCAATAAATTGTACTTCAAATGAACTGATTTCGCTGCGCTCAGAGGTATGCTTATGTGGTGCACGTCAGGAATTTTGGAAAATTTTGGATTTTAATATCTTTCGGGGATTTGTAGATATCGAGATGATTTTTTTTGTTTAATTCAGGAATGGATAAGGAAAATTTTTCTAATTGGAAGTTTTATCCTCTAGGGGCCGTATAAAAATTTAATGTTCTTATTTTTTAAAACAGACCCCCCCCCCCCATGGAGTTGCAACTTATAAAAAAATTCACCTTTTTTTATGAAACTTTGCAATTGGAAGTATGGGTCTAGGGGCAATATTTAAGGAGATAGCCTATTGTTTCGATATTTATGACTCGCCCTGTATATATATATATATATATGCTTAATATTGTTTACTATTAATGGTCTTATATATATATATATATATATATATATATATATATATATATATATATATATATATATATATATATATATATATATATATATATTATTTTTTTGACTTTGTTAATCGTCTTTCGAATGCCATGTCAGATTACATAGTAGATATTTCGTAGATGATGAATATGAAATATAGATGTAAACATTAAAAAATATATGTTCATATGTTTACGATAAAATTCAAAAGCACATGTTTCGTAACGCGTAAAAAAATACTTTTCAACAAAGTTTAAAAAATGTTTAAGAATTTCCTTTTTCTGTTAGCCCGTGCTGTAACTCGAGTAAATACAGTTCGATTGCCATGAAATTCATGGATGTTACTGACTAGCATTATGGCTTGTTTAATATTGTAAGGTGTTGTGGCGTTATTTATGATGGCCGATTATATGAGATTGATAGGGGTATAGGCGCGGGGGAGTTCTCCATGGCGGCCTTTCTAAGGGATCTTAAATAGGAATTCACGCAAGGTTACCCAACGTTTGATGAAATCCACGGAAAACTCCGAACGGTTAGGCCAACGGACGTGATTGGGTTCGAACCCAGCACCTCCTGTCTACCAGCATCGAGAGCATAACCTCTCAGCCACTGCTGGGGAGTTCAGTTTTGTAAAAGAAGTGTATAGCATTTACGGTTCATTTACAGACACTCAAAATAATTCCGTTACATGACGGTCTATGGTAAAACATCGTTTGCGGTGTATTTTAATGCTATTACGCCATTAACATGCTGAAGTTTATATACATATCACTGAGGTGTACTACACGACTTTTACTGTAGAATATGAGGTGAATAGCATATATCGTTCATTTGCAGAGGCACACAAACGAATTTGGCTGCAGAAGCAATTTAATTAATAATGCCTATGAACAATAATTTTTGCAAATGCATTTTCGGTTGTGGTACACGTTTTTAAATTGAACTGTTTTTTAACCCCTTCAAGGACGATTGGTTCATTTTTGGACCACCTAATTTTAATCCTTTAATGCCACATTGACACCGGAATATTAAAATATTTTTTTTAAATAAATGCGTGAACAAAATCTTTTGGATACTTTGGATTAAACATGTTTTAAAAATCTGGTGTCGCTCAATCTTTTCAGTATTTTATGAATAGAAGTACCCTGTCCCTGAAAGGGTTAATTATTACTTTGTGTGGATAAATTCCATTGATCCTATGCATTACTGCACAAAAGATCTCAAGTTCGTTTTTATTTATTCAAAGAAATTGCTGAATGGAAAGTTTCAACAGTGCTATTCATTTATCTGAACTTTTAGCATACTATGTATGTATACATACAAATCCATAGAGCATATGCAATATTACTCAACAACAAAAAAAAACAGCTGATATTTTTGAGACCTGATTGTGATAGCAGCAATAATTTTTATTTATATGGATTTTATTTTTATTTATTTAGAAATTGTAATTTCTAAATAAAGAAATTAATATTATTTAGAAATTGTATCAATAATTAATCGATAATTATCTATCATCCATAATTCATTCATTATTAATGTTAAATATTAAAATAATTCATTCATTATTCATTCATTAATCATTATAATTGATGATATATACCATAATTTCGGGTGTATAAGCCGGAGATCAAACAATTTTTTTTCGTCCCAGAATTTTTTAAGAAACAAATATAACTAGTTAGATCGCCGTAAATATTTGTTTTCAATCACTAAATAAGATTTCTGGGTCCAAAGAGAATTGTTTGATCCGCGGCTTATACACCCGAAATTACGGTAATTAATCAATAATTATATATCATCAATAATTAATTAATAAATCAATAATTATTTAGAAAATGTAATTTCTAAATAAGTTTTTCAAATTACTTATTTAGACTTAAAATTCCACCTTAATAAACTGTAAAGTTTGTAAAATATTATGGAATATGCTAGACGCATGATTATTTGTTCTTGTTTAAAATGGTTTTAATTTTTCTATGCCAATGAAAATGTAACAGCTTGAAGGTCATTCATTAATTATTCATCCTATAAGGTCATTCATTGTAATTTTTATTTTCATTATAATTTATATCTATTATAGTGGAAATTCGTACCAAACATTTTAAATAAAATTTCATTTATATGTTTTCAGTTGCTCTAATTTAGTTACAAAGTAATTTTATCGTACAATCAGCTGAGTTTTCTATAATATAGCAACAGAATTACTTATCCCGAAATGGATTAAAGGAAAGTATAATAAATAATTGAATTTAATTTAAAAAAATAATAATAAAATAAGCGCAAAGTCTGCCCGAAGAATAAGCGCTAGCTGTCACAGGGAAGTCGCACAACAAAATTCGTTAGCTAATTTTAATCCTACGAAAGCCTATTGTTAAAATTTGAATTTTACTACATATTTAAAAATTATTTTCATTTTCGTAAGTTAGCTAAGGAAATCTCTAATCGGAGTTTTTTAGTTTTTCACATTTCGTTACATTTTTTTTTTTTTTCAAAAATTAGTACTTTGAAGGATTGTTAATACTACTTAATTTTAATTAAAATTCGCACCAATAATTTTAAATAAAATTTTAGTTTTAAAATTCTAGTGAATTTTTTTTTAATTACTTTGATTTATTTGCAAAAAAGTCTGTTAATACATTCTTGTAGTTTAAGTGTACATAAATAAAATTATAAAAACCACACTTTAAAGTGTAAAATCTAGTTATAGCTTTTCACTTTTCCCCATTACAAATTTCAAATTACTTGCTAAAAATAATCAAAAATCAATACTAGAGTTGATTTCAAATCAAATATATATGTATATTTTCATTGGCAGTTCGTATCACATAATAGCAACTGTACATTATAGATGAGTCTTATGACAACGTCATATATATTCCTGTACTTTGTTTATCATATTTTTAATCTGCGATTTGGACTAGGAAGAAAGACAACATTAGATTGCTTTTTAAAATCTACTCCACACGCTTTGTAACGTTCCCGGATGTAATCTTCAAGTGTTGTCTACTTCTGTGTTTATCCCGCCTTATATCGACCGCGGCTTATAAAAAACATTTGGTGTCAAGCACACAATTCAGATGTATGTATTCAATAAATAAATAAACCAAGTGAATACAAATTAAAATCATAGAAATTCACATTCCGCAAAAAAAAAACTAATTAAAATATACGCATACATGAAAACAAACTTTCAGTTTGAACTACTACTTATACAGAATTCAAAAGAAAGACATCTAAAACTCATACGCAATTGAGAGTCCCCCTAGTGATTATTGCTTAGGAAAAACTGAAGAAATAAAGCATCTTAAGTTAAGGCATGTTTGAACCAACGAAGTACCTTAAAATAAGACTCTTCCAGATATTTTAATATACCAAGTTCGAAAAAAAAAAGACATCTAAAACTCATGCGCAATTAAGAGTGCTCCATAGTGATTATTACTTAGGAAAAACGGCAGTTGAAGCAACGAGGTGTCTTAAAATAAGGTTCTTGCGGATATTTTAGACACTATTCTTAGTTCGTTTATATTATGATCATAGTAAGATACGTGTGTGTCTTAAATTAAGACATCTATAATGTTTTATTTTTCAGATAAATACACTGAAGTGTCTAAAATTCTTTTTCAGTCACATATGTGACTAAATTTAAGACACCTCTATTTGCAGTGTGTGCACTGAATTTCCAAACTTTATCATACTAAAAGAGTATTTTTTTATGTAATAAAATATTTTTATGCTAGGTTTTATTAACTCTTTTTATTAATAAGTTTGTTTTATAAAAAAAAAATCGAAACGAATTTTTTATTTGAAGGTATAAAAAATTAGTTAAAATAGACTTATCGAAGAAAATTTACATGTGAAAAGTTGAAAGCAAATGTTCTTTAACGTAATGCGTTTTACGACATGACAATTAATGGCTGTTATTATAGAACAACCCTTTAATTTGCGAATCAATATTGATTAAACTACATTCAATTTCCGCCGTAGAAAAATTTAAGAGGAACTTACATCGACGTTTCTCAATCCTATTTTTAAATCAATTCCCTGTATTTTAAATATAAACGTCCCTGGATATTGATTCTTTGATATCAACTATTACTCACATTATTTATTTATTTAATGATTTGCTTTCTTCACTTATGTTTGTTTTATATCGTTAGATATTAAATTCTACTAACATCTTTTAAAAATAAAAGAAAACTATTTAAATATCTGAACTCAAATAAAAATACCGTTTTCAAGTCTGAATATTAGTATTGCTATAGTAATACTAATGGCTAGTACACAAAATTTTAACATCAGTCTGAATATTAGTATTGCTATAGCAATACTAATGGCTAATACACAGCATTTTAACATCAGCATGGTCAAACAATAATCTTCGTAGTAGATTTCTATCGGAAATGTATTGTTATGACTAATACACAAAATTTTAACATCATTTAATTTAACATCATTAAATTTTAACGTATTGTCAAACAATAATCTTCTTAGTAGATTTTTATCGGAAATGTGTCAACCTATAACGAAGACTTTTGCTTTGAAGTTGTAGTTTTACAAATTTTCAGTGCTATTTTTTTCTATTTTAAATCTTCAACCGTAATGTAATGGTCGATAACGAAGAGTTAACGAGAAAACACCGAACATATTTTAACCCCCAAAATTGTCGTGCAAATAAAAGTAAATCGCAATTCGATTGCGAATAATGTCATCTATCAATTTATATTTAAAAACAAGTTTAAAGAGTCATCTTCGTAATAAAATAGTAAAAAACTTTAACACCTTCATTAGTCACACCCAAATTTTATATCATGTGTAACATATATCAAGAATAATTTTATAGGTCAGGAATCGTATTCTGGTTTTAAATTTAGGAAAATGTATAGAAATTTTTAGAGTTTGTTACTCTTTAAGTATGGGACGGTCCCCGGTTTTTCATATGTATTTATAAATGTTATACTATTTTAATCTTATTTATTACCTCATTTATACGCGATTGGGGCTAGTCTTAAAATTCATTAATGATTTCTTAATTTAATAAAGGTTGTTTCAAAATTAGTATGTACACTGCTTGTATCATGGCTTGATACTTAATTCATGAATTATATTCAAGATATTTGATGATTTGTACTATTTTATAAATATATATATATATATATATATATATATATATATATATATATATATATATATTGATGAATTTTAATGTTTTTATTTATACTATATAGATAGGTCGATAAAACTGAAAAAGACATAATTTCTAATCAAATAGTTACTTTCGTTACGTTTTTCGTTGTGACAATTTGGCAATTAAAACGTATGGGATCGTCTGTTTTTTAATCTTAAAAAAAAGGTTTAAGTTTCACTAAGCGATAAATGTACACAATATTCACATAAAAAAGTTTTTTTAAAAAATATTTTGATTACGTTTTCAATTAGTACCACTAACAATTTTTTTAATTTGACACACAAAATAGCATATATCGTAAATGCAGATTTTCGTTTTTCTTTTTTATTTCTTCGGAAACGTTATTTAAACTTTTTGTTTATTTTCAACATAAAAGTTCTTAAACAAAAACAGTAAAAAATAAATAAATATATAAATAAATAAAAGCTTCATTCTGGAATTGATAACATGCAAAGTCGGAACAAATTTACCTTTAAAAAAAAAGAAGAAAACGTGCAAAAAATGCAATGTTGCTCCAAATAATTGTTGAGAGTTTTAAAAATATCTGAAATAACGAATTAAGTTTTCAAAAATTTTCTTTTTACAAGGAAGAAAAAAAGTGAAATTTATTATGACCATTTATTTGGGCGGTTCCAATGGCTTAGAATTTCGGCATGCCTTCTAAGCTGAGTTTTTAGCAGTGATGTGGTCCGGGGTATACATTTTTATTTATTTTTTTAGATTTTTTTTTCTTCTTGAGATGTACATTTTATATGTATATTCTTTTCCGAAAAATCTATAATTTATTTTTTAAATGAAATAATTCAGCTATTAAAAAAAGTTATAACTTTTAGCTATATTAAAAAATAGATATATTTTCTGTATATAAGTTTTCTGTATATAGTTTTTTTTTACTATCAAAAAGAATGTAGATTAATTTTTCTTCGAAATTTGCAAATATATTTAGTAAAAAAATGTATATTTATTTTACGGGAAATATATATATATATATATATATTTTACTTGCAGCTTCTAAGGAGAGTATTTTTCTACCTGCCAACCTTTCTCATTCTGTTAATGAAAAAATATACTTCGAACTAAAGAATGTATTTAATTAAATATATCTTAGATGTTCTAGGAATCCCAGTTTTCAGAAAAATCGTACAGATTTTTTTTTCGCAGTGTAAATCTATATATGTTACATGAATTTTTGTTGCTGCCATTATGTAAATTACTCTTGGAATCCTGAATGGTCCTGAAAAAATTTAGTAACTATATATACATATACATACATATATATATATATATATATATATATATATATATATATACAGGGTGGCCACCCTCAATGGTGGCCAATGGCTAATTTCCAAACCGTCAATCATAGACATACAGTTCCAGTTGCAAAAATGCTTAAAAAAAGGTAAAGAATTGTCTTTTGAGCGATTTAGGTTAAAAAATATTTAGTGAAAAAAATACGAAAATTAAATTTTTATACGGTCCCCAGGTCCTATAAGTGATATTTAGTAAATTTTTACCGCTACTCTAACAAGTAAGACAAAAAAAGCTCCATTCCTCTGCGATTAAAACTGACCAAGTAATAGCTGTTTAAAGGTGAAGCATCTTTTTTGCTGCAAAATAGGGGTCAGTCACAAATTTACTGGAAATAAAAATTAACGCCAGATACAGAATTTAACATTAAACATTGAGAGTAAAATAATTTTTACAATGTTATTTTTAAATATATGTTGATTTTTACATATTAAAGCAAAATATATAACTTGTACTAAAAATATAAATAAAAAAATAACAGAAATTTTGTTAAATTAAATTATGAAAAGCAAAAGTCACACTTCGTTACAAAATTATACATATTTAAAATTCTATTAGAGTACTTAACCCAATGGAATTTGGTGTAATCCTGTAAAATAAATAAATGGTACGCACCTAAAATAGTATTAATATTACATTGTCATTGGTTATAAATAAGTATGCGAATTGAATCTCGATCGGATGTTAGAAAGTGAGTTAAAATTTGAATACAAATTTTGAACTAGGAAAACATGCATAGGAATTTTTTTAAGTAAAATAAAAGCTTATAAAAATAACACAACTTTTTAAAACAAAATCATAAAAAGAAGCAGTTTCATTTCCTTATACAAAATAAAACATATTCAAAAATAGAATCGAGGATGTGAATTTCAAAACTCGCCTTATCGTTTTTTCCACCAGTCTTTACCAATTTGCACTAGTTTATCTCTACAATATCCAAATTTATGATGAAAACCAATGGACGCATTTAAAGGTTTTTTGCGATTTCCCAAAATCAACTTTTTTTTGATAAAAAGAATTTTGAAACTCACGTCTTCAATTATTTTAACCAATTTTGAAGTTAATTAATTATAATTAACACTACCTTAAATCTTATACGGTTGCAACACCTTCAGTTAAATCGCTTTAAAAACAGTTCTTTACCCCATTTAAAATATTTTTGTAATTGGAACTATATGTCTGTGACAAATGGTTTAGGAAGTAGCCATTGGACCCTTCTGGAAATAGATGCCCTTTATAATACTTTAAGCACTTAATGTACATTCCCTTAAAGGTAAGTCCAACTGATCCATTTTTAGTTACAGAAAAAAGTGGTTTAAGTCCTGAAATTTAAAGTTTCATAACTCGGTCAATTTTAATGTTAAATGAATGGGAACTTTTTTCTCTTACTTCTTAAGGTAGTCGGAAAAATGCACTAAATATCACTTATAGGACCGGGGGACCGTATAAAAATTTAATTTTCGTAATTTTTTAATAACTCTTTTGACCTAGACCGCTTAAAAACAATTCTTTACCTTTTTTAAAGCATTTTTGCAATTAACTATATATCTATGACTAACGGTTTAGAAATTAGCCACTGGCCACCGTTGAGAATGGACACCCTGCATATTGCAGTGTGTATTGAGCTGATTCAGATATCAGACCAGATGCAATGATCTTTAAAGATTCACTGAGGGCTAGTTTTATTCAAAATTATGAACTCTAACTTCATTCATCAACCTACAAATTATAAATATACATAAATGTAATCAAACATGTTTTGTGTCAACAAAATCAGTAATTAAAAGGTCTTATCGTCTTCATTTTTTTTAAATTTTTATTAGAAAATCAAACATTTTAATATTATTAACTTAACAAACTTTTAGTCTCATGTATGAAAATCCAATCTTTGTAACAACAATACACTGTTAAAAATAAAGGTGACAAACCGGTGCCATTTGGGACCCGGAGGTGAAAAGGCGGTGCCATTTGGAACCCTAGGGTGTCATAGGAGCTTGAATATGCGGTTAGGGTGACGTCAGATCTGTTGCTGGATGATGGGAGCTAAATGAGGTGCCATGCACTTCGTAACCACCTCATCGGGGGACTGCCAACTTGCGCATGCTCTATGACGCGTGTCTTTCTGCTTTCGGTGTCGGCAAGTAAAGTTTACGGGTGTGAGCAAATAAAAACATGGCAGTGTGTAAATTGGCGATATTAATTGAGGACTAACCACTGGGCTACAATGAAACAACAGTGAGGACTTAACGATCCGCTTTGCGCGACCAGTGAACCGGGCAAAGTCTGATTAAAGGTAAGATTTAACTTTATTTTATTTTATTTTATTGTTACGTTAATTTATCGTACATCCTTATAAGTAATGTCATAAAAAAACAGTAAATTAGATTTTTTTGTTAGTATGATTGATTGTTAAGTTTATTATGTGAAGCTACAAGCTACACTCTCACCAAAATACCCGCTTGCTAATGTTAAACCTATGAGGTAGTTATTTTACAATTTCTCGTTTACATGTCAATATTTTTAAATGATTTATCGAGGCCTTAGCTACCGAGGAGCAATTGGAGCAAACTGCTCTAGGCACGGGAATCATAAGGGCGCACAATTAGAAAGAGCGAAATGAAAGATTGTAAAAATATTTACATATTTTTTCATTACAAATCAGTTATTATAGACGAATCTTGTTGCAATCGGAATATTCTATGACCATTTTACCTTGTGTTTAAACTCAACTGTTTAAATTTAACCCTTAACTGCTGTTTGTGGTCTCAGACACCGTGAGTTTTTCAAGTTTCACAGTTTAACTTGTAATTTTTAGTTTAACTATAGATACTGGTCAAATTTTTTTTAGTTTGGAGTCTTATTACTACCTCTAAATACTTTTGAATACCTGAATTTGATTTATAATATTCTTGTACATAAAGTTTAATACATAAATAGTATTCTGAGAATTAATGTAACATTTTATTCATCTTCAAATTAAATGGTCTGACAGACAGCTCACAGTAGTTATGTAACAATTTTTGTCAGAGCAGTTAATGTTAAAATATGTTTTTGCGTCTATATACAGTTAAAAGCAATTAATTTTATTCGCGAAGTTTTAATTTTAACCTTTACACGGGATCTCGGACAGCATCTGGCCGGCTTTGCATATATTGTCGGATAGATGCTATCCGAACCCCTCCTGTAAAGGCTAATTCACACCATATTGCAGCCTCGCGTAACTTCTCTAATATTGTTTCAGTATACCTGATTTGCCTTTATTTGAGAGGGAGGGGGGGTAACTTTTTCATTTAAGACAATTGAATACTTGCAAATCTTAAAGTAATCAAAACTTATTTACAGGGTTTTCATTATTAATATTTTCCTTATTAACCAACATTATTTCCAAAATAATCTTCATAATAAGATTAGATCGGGAGGCGGTAGCACGGACAATCATTTAGTCTCATTTAAGGATAAAAATCACGGATAAAACCTCGATTTGCATATTAAAACGTTATTAGTCAGCCAAGTCATACCTTGGTGGGAAATGCCTAAAAACCCGAATTTAGCGGTATCTTAGGTTTACCATTATGTTTTCTTGCTCCCAATTCTTCATATTTTCATACTTTTGGTTTCATTTTCTTTAAAAAAGGTGAGAAAATGTTAGGGTATTGAATTGAATAAACCTTATGATCTGATTATCGGCTATGCAGATTTACACCCCTTTTTTTTTTTTTTTTTTTTTTTTTTTCGAAAGTATTCTTTCGCATTAAACCTTATTTAGTAGCAGAATTTTATGGTTAAATAAAATAAAATATTTTTTTTCAATAATAGTAATTTAAGTTTGATAAGACCGTAATCAGTCCCCCCCCCCCCCTCTTTCTCAATCATCAACATCATCCGATATGACAAATTTGTAGTCATGAACATTCAAATTATAAAAGGAAAACAATCTGCATTTACTCCACTGAACTTTCAGAATAGTTTACAGAAATAGTGTGTGTTCAAAAAATATAACAATGAATAAAAACTTATATCGTAATTTTACACAAATGTGAAAGTTTTCCGCAGGTGATGAAAATCTCGTGTTTTAAAGGGGATTTTTGCACTGTCATTCATAAATCTTAAACATTTTTCTAATGACATAATTTTTAACAATCTTTCATTCCACCCGTTCTGAAACAAGACCAATAAACAGGGTTGCCTTTTTACCGGTAAAAACCTGGGGAGAAGGTGGTAAAAACCTAAGGATATACAATAAACTATTAGCCCTTAAACTGTATTTTAATACTATTGATAAAAATTCTATTTTCATGTAATTGGTGTATTAATATATAATATCTATATAGGGGAGAGTGGAGTGGTGTGGGTCTTTTTTTACAAAAGTAAGATTTTTTATTTTTATTTTATTTTATTTTATTTATTTATTTATTTTTTTTTTTTTTTTATACAAAAAGGAAAAATTCAATTTATAGAATGCAAGGTAAAACACTTTTTAATCCCCCTGAACAATATAGAAACATAACGTGCAAATACTATTTTATTTTAAAGAGAACGTAAGTTTCAGTCTCATACCTCCTCATTAAGAGTTATGGGGCAGCAATAATAAAAAAAAGCTATAAGGCACAAAATAACCTATAGTGTCGGTAAGATAAACAATCAAACAAAGGTTGTAAGTTGATAATGTATATGCCACAATATAAAATTCCAGTATCTTCATGACTGGAATGAAAATTCAGGATTTTCTGTCATAGGTGTCATTAAGGCCCCACACTAGGTTCAGAAAGAGACCCGGATGATAATGTAAAAGTGTATAGGAGTGTTCTTTTGAAATAGCTAACTCAAATTTCAATATTTTTACATGATTCTTTTGAACAAGACAGCTGAGGATGATGCATAACCGGCCTAGTTTTTATTTTTTCGATTTTGCTTTTATATTTTTTGTATAATGATAGTTTCAATTTCAGAACCGGTTTAAACCAATTTCGTAAATTAAAGTAATTTTTTAAAAAAAATCTGAAACCAAAACTGAAAAAGTAAAAACTACTCCGGTTGCGGATCGCCCTCAGCAATCTTGTGCAAAACAATCACGTAAAAATATTAAAATTTCGGCGAAATATTTGAAAAGAACGCCCCCATAGACTTTGCATTATCACCCGGGTCTTTTTCTGTGCCTAGCGTTGCGCCTTAAATATCAATTTATTTACATTTTGAAGTATGAATGCATACATTATCAATGTTATAATCAATATATTATCCTCTAAAAAATTTGCATGTTAGCAATTCGCATTATTATTAATTAAAAAAAGAAACTGGGCGCGTCTCATTCATCCCTTTTCTGGCATGTCCCATTCCTCGCCACTTCCTTGTTTGTGTTAAACTTCTTGTTCAAACAAAAATGCTGCTTTAGGCTTAGTTTAAATTATGGAAAATATACAGTATAATGTTCCATAAATGGGGAAACTATTAAATTTATACATAAACAAGCCTTTAATATATTGAGAGCAAATAAATCAAATTTAAATTGGATTTTTTAAATAATTTTTTCTTTCATACATTTGCAAGTCTATGCATATCAATATTTTTTGTAAACTGAAGAATGGATTACCATTGCTTCATCTTGTATGCGATCGATGAAATGTTTAGAATAATGCACAAAGAGAAAAACCTACAGTCCTATTCCACCCGACTTTCCCCCATATAGCAAAAGGGGAAATAAAGAATTAGCCAGTTCCCTAAAGCTCCTGATATACACTATATGGCCAGAGATGACCGTCCACTTGCGATTTTAGAGATTTTGTTAAATATCTAGAAAAATGTATGAGGAATTATCCTGAAAATCTTAGTGTATAAATATAATACACTACCTGGCCATTGATTATCGTCCACTTGCGATTTTAGACATTTTGCAAAATATCTAGAAAAATACATGAGGAATTATCCTGAAACTCTCAGTATATAAACAATATAGTACAGGTCATCTATTTCCGTGAAGATTTTTTCCAGAAACTTTCCAGAAACCGCCAACAAATTAAAAAATCTATGAATATCTTTTGGATAACCCTGTCAAAACTAATGCATCAAAAGCGCTCAAACTGTAGATTGTGATTAAGTGGCTTATTGTTATAAACTGTGTTCATTTTTATGTCGATAGCATGTATACTCGTAGAGAAATGAAGGTTTTTATAAAAATACTCCCAAATTCTTCCAAGATTTTTGCTTATAATTTGCAGAGTTCTTAATATAAAATAATAATATTTTCTGAAAATGTGACAAACAACATTGCACATAAAACCCTGTAATCAGAATTAAAAAATAATAAAAATTGTATGAAAAATGAGTAGGTTTACTAAATAATTTTTCACTGCGCATGCGTGAACGATATCAAAATTTCATTTGCATATTATGCTAGCTAAATGTATAGAGCAACTTCTGTGATAGTTGCAAAATCATAGCTCGAAAATTCTGAAAATAATCGTCAATAGAATCACATAAAAATCCGTTATTTCCAAAATGAAGCAAAAACAAGAAGGGTTGTATCCATATATTCATTGATTAGTGTCAATATAGAATACACAATACGGAACTTACTAGTACATTTGGATACAATCCCTCATTTTTTTTGCTTCATTTTGGGAACTTATGGATTTTCAACTTATTATATCGACGATTATTTTTAGAATTTTCAAGCTATGATTTTGCGACTTTCACAAAAGTTGTTCTATACATTTAGCTAACATAATATGCAAATGAAATTTTGATATCGTTGACGCATGCGCAGTGAAAAATTATTTAGTAAACCTACTCATCTTTCATACAATTTTTATTATTTTTTAATTTTGATTGCAGGGTATTATGTGAAATGTTGTTTGTCAGATTTTCAAAAAATATTATTATTTTATATTAAGAACTCTGCAAATTATAAGCAAAAATCTTGGAAAATTTTGGGAGTATTTTTATAAAAACCTTAATTTCTCTACGAGTATACATGCTATCGACATAAAATGAACACAGTTTATAACAATAAGCCACTTAATCACAATCTACAGTTTGAGCGCTTCTGCTGCATTAGTTTTGACAGGGTTATCCAAACGATATTCATTATTTTTTAATTTGTTGACGGTCTCCTATAAGGTTTCTGGAAAAAATCTTCACGGAAATACCTGTGCTATTATGTGTATACATTGAGAGTTTCAGGATAATTCCTCATGTATTTTTCTAGATATTTAACAAAATGTCTAAAATTGCAAGTGGACGATAATCAATGGCCAGGTAGTGTAGTACAAGTCATATATCTCCCTGAAGGTTTTATTCCGAAACTCCAATAGGGGACCGTCAACAAATTAAAAAAGAATGAATACCTTTTGGATATCTTTTGGATAACCCTGTCAAAACTAATGTAGCAAAAGCGCTCAAACTGTAGATTATGATTAAGTGGCTTATTGTAATAAACTGTGTTCATTTTTATGTCGATAGCATGTATACTCGTAGAAAAAGTAAGGTTTTCTATGAATCCGAAAAACAGTCTCAAATTTACCCAAGATTTTTGCTTGTAATTTGAAGAGTTCTTAATATAAAGTAACATTCTTTTCAGAAAATGTGACAAACAACATTGCACACAATACCCTGTAATCAGAATTAAAAAATAATAAAAATTGTTCGAATATTGAGTAGGTTTACTAAATAATTTTTCACTGCGCATGCGTCAAAGATATCAAAATTTCATTTGCATATTATGTTAGCCAAATGTATAAAGCAACTTTTGTGAAAGTCGCAAAATCACATCTTGAAAATTTTGAAAATAATCGTCAATAGAATACGTTGAAAATTCGTTATTCCCAAAATGAAGGAAAAACACAAGGGGTTGTATCCATATATTCATTGATTAGTGTCAACATAGGATACATAATAGAGGCGTACTAATAAATTTGAATAAAATTCCTCACCTTTTTTTTATTATTACTGGTATGGAATACCTGTACATGTTAGGGAAATTCGTTGCTAATCTGGAATAGACACTTTGTTGCAAGATATGTTTTGTAAATATGGTTAATAATGTAAATAGTTTGTAACTCTTAATGATAATACAGGAAAAGAATATCTGAATGACAAGTATGAGTTGGTCATGTAATTTTCTCGTGCTGTCCGAAAATAGGCAATAAAGAGGAAAGTGCCCAGTTAAACTGATGGCATTGAGCTCGCAGGCTATACATACAACTGTATATTATACTCATATTTCAAAGAATATTGCCCTTCCAAAAATAAAAGAAATCAACTGTAAGTTATTGGACAGTGGATTAACTGCCATCCCTCTTTATACTTAACCAATGAGCCGCTAAAACTAATCAGGGAAGTGCCTTATCAGAGTGAATCTATTAACAAAATTTGAAGAAAATGTGATAATTCTGCATGATTTCTGCATATTTATATAAATTAAGGAGGGTAGCACTCTCTTCTCTCCTCCTTCATATTTAACCAATGAACCTCCAATGATAATCAGTGAAGAACCTTATCAGAATGAACCTACATATAAAATTTGAAGCAAATCTGATATTTATATAAAGAGTTATCACGTTACATACAGAACCTGCGGGCACATTAGCTGTCAGGCTTTGATAGCCTTGTGAGCTATAATTTAAATTTTATTTAAATTTTATTCTTTCTTTTTTTGTTCATCTACCATTTTTGCTGTACTTTGATGATACATTTTAATTGGACTGTCTTGTTGTGTGTTTTCCTTAATGTGTTATTATTATTATTTCAGATAATGAACTTACATTTATAGTACTTACATTACCATGCTTGATACAAGAAAAGTTTCCGACTCTTTATCATGAAGAAGGTGCAGAAATTTCTGTGTTTCAACCTGTTACTGTGCTCCGCAACTCAAGCAACTTGTTAAATTACTCATGCTATGTATTAATTTTATATAAACAGTTAATTACAAAAACTGATAATTTTATAAGCTTAGTTACTTTGTGGTATGCATTATTTTGGTTTAACGTTAACTACAGCAAAAGCCAATTTAAATTTTTATCATTTTTATTAGATACTTATGTCTTCAAAATTTTCTCAGTGGCATCAGTTCCACATAGTGTTACGTCTTTGTTTAATAATATTTAATACATTCTTGGTGTTTATAATAAAAAGATTATTTGAACTAAAAGGTTGTTTTTTAATTCAGTGTTTTATTCCTTTCATTATAATTATTCTTTGGATTAAAATTTCAGATGCAATAAGTCAAAACACAAAAACAATTTGGCAGAAAGTGTTTTGATGTGGATACAGGACTAGAAATCAGCAGTCGTTAGTCGTCAAATGAAACTAAATTATAGAAAAATTATACCTAGTCGTCAAATCTTGATAGCAAGCTTTCTTTAATTTTTGTTTAGCAAATGCTTTCATTTGTATTTTAGAATACATCCTCCCCCCCTCTACACTATGACATCAGCACGTGTCTTAAGAATTTTGAACCTTTCAATAACCTCTAAGTTAACTTCACTTTCACCAATGACTGATGAAACTGGTCCTTGGATATTACACCCCTGTAAACAAGATTTTCTTTTATTATGAGATATTTCTGCATCCTTATATGTTCCTAAAATAAGAAACTGTATTAAAATTGTTTAAAAATTTTTGTATTCCCTTCCTCAAACAAACAAACAAAAAAAATATGTGTGATTTGGAAATGTTTTAAATGCCACACCATAACTGGCAACCAAAGATTCATTTATTTGCTAACTTTTTATTTTCTGATGTACTGTTAGTCTCAGATTTTTTAAAATTAGCTTATCCCTAGTTATATCTAAAGCTCATATTTTCTCTCTGTGGACATATTTGCTTGATTATCTGTTTTGTATGCATATTAGCTTTATAAAAATAATAAGTTTTTCCAGAATCCAAATATTGTAGTTTAATCAGGTTTCATACTTATGGAAAGTCAGTTTTTATTTTGTTTAGTAAGAAAAGGTGTTTAATATATAAAGCTTCCTCCCAACTTCCCTTCTATACATTAAAATTAAATATACAATGCAATATTATTACTATTAACATGGTTGTGAAAAGAAATAAGAAAATATGAAATGCAGTTGGCACATCGAAAAAAAATTGTAGGCATTATTTTGACACCTTACATACTTAATTTCTAATCCTGTGTGGATATATGCTATAAAATATGGATTTGCATATGTTCACTATAAAGGTAAATACTACATATATTGTAAAAATGATTTTTTTTACTCAATTTCATCTGTGATTTTACCACAACTATAAAATGAACTTATTTTCTATAATTCATTTCATAGCTTGATGGCTAACTTTCTGGAAGAATTTTAAAGAATATGAAGTATTCTTACTAATTTAAAAGTTACACAGCATTTATTACATATTCTTTTCTAATTTGTGTTTTACATTTTTTTAATTAGATACAGCAGGGTTGCTGAAAAAATATTGGTGCGTTGTTTGACATTGATATTTCACAACTAAAATCTGAGAAATGCTTATTTTAAAATTTTGTAGCATTTCTTCTATTATATGAAAATCTTAATCCTCCGAAAAGTTCACAACCGTCAAAATGATCAGCAACTAATATGTTCAACGAAGTGTTCGCCTCATGGAAGCAAAATAATTTTAATGGAACTTCCAGCAGTATTGGGGCCTTCACATGGAGCAAAAACAACATTGACCTTCAACACCCATCTGCGTGGATATTTAATAACAGGTGTATTGCCTTCAAACAATCAGATCTTAACTCACTTGACTTCTGTAGAAAAGCTAGAAATAGAAAATCCCCAGTTTGCATAGTGTGTGATGCGAAATTATCAAGGCATAGAATGATTTAAATCAGAATTATCTGCAGCGGACTGTCAATTCTGTGATCTTTCGTTTTCAAACTTGTATAAAAAATAAATATCAAGCCAATGAACAATTTGTTAAAATATTGTTCTTTCTTTTTTTTATTAAATTATGGCATATATTTTACAGGATATAGCATATTTCTGTGTTCCCATACTTTTCAGTTGCCCTGTATGTAAAATAATGAAAATACATGTCAAGTAATATACTATATGTCAAAAAAGATGGTTACGGATTACTTCTGAAACTATAAGAAAATTATAAAAATATTCATATGAAGATAGATAATTCAATTTGTACTTTCTCTTATTTTGGAGTCAAAAAACATCAAATTTTTATAATGTTCCTGCATCTAAAAATCCCCAATCACAAAAATAGTTACTGGCCCTTTCTTAAACATATCCAAAAAGTTTGATCCAAACATATGAGTTAGAGACAGTCAAAAATCATGATTTATTTCATTTTACAATAACTTCAAAACATAAAATTAAAAATCAGGCTTCAAATTGCATGACAAAGTCACAATATTTTACTCTAACTCAGTGATTTTTAGAGGCAGAAAATAGGTGTAGAGGTTGTGTAAATTTTGCGATTTATTCTAACAAAACCTTTTGGGTATGACTAGCAATGCAATAGTTATGACTTATGAGTAGTGATTTTCAAATGCAAAGACTGTATAAAAGTTAAAATTTTGAATTTTTCTTAAAATACTCTCCATGTAAATGAAAGTACAATTTGAATTCTCTGCCTTTCTATGATTATTTTTGTAGTTCATATTATCCCTCTCTGAGTTATAAAAATATGCTACAATTTTTCTTTGGACACCTGATAATGAGTTTAAAAATATAATATTCCATCAATCTAAAAGAAAAAAAAAAGACTCAAAATACTGACTGATCATGATAATTTTCTCTGCAGAATTCAATTTAAAAATGGGTAAACACTTTATATTTCATGATTCAAACCAATGCAATTACTTGACAAGCAGGGTGGGGGGAGGGGGGTTGCAACTGTGGGCCATAGATTGTGAGTGCTATTTCTTGTAGGATGCCACAGGGCACGCTGGATTATGTGTTTCATCCGTTCACCCTCTGGGGCACCCTGGATAAGTGGTATCATTTTTCTCCCCTGAGATGCCATTCTTTCACCCCTTAAGGTACCCTGGATGAGGGGTGTCATTACTCTCCCCTCAGATGCGATCCTTTCACCCTCTGGGGCACCCTGGATAAGAGGTGCCATTACTCTCCCCTGAGGCGCCATCTTTTCACCCCCTGGGGCACTCTGGATAAGGGGTGAGATTATTCTCCCCTGTGGTGCCATCGTTTCACCCTATTGAACACTGTGGATAAGGGGTGCCATTATTCTTCCCTGAGGTGCCGTCCTTTCACCCCCTGAAACACCCTGGATTAGGGGTGCTATCCTTTCACCCTAGTTAAGGGTGCCATTTTAGCTCCTCTAGGGGTGTCACCAGTGAGACAAGCCTTTCACCCCTAAAAGGTGCAATGTGTCACCATTAGTTTTAACAGTGTAACAGGAACAATAATCATAAAACTAGCAGTTTCCTTATTCTATACCACAATTTTTATGCGAATGAAAACAAATTTCACATGTCTTGAACTCACTGACAGAATTGGAGAACGAAATGCGTTATTCAATATTTAGAACTAGACACAGCAATGATCTTCACAAAAATGCAACATGGCGGAAAACAAACAAATATCGCAGTAATACACAAATTCTTCTATTTTCCGTTACAACGGAAATCGAGATTCTCTAATCTGACTAAAATTGATATGATGCTGTAAAATCGTGCTGATATTTATGTGCAAAGTTGTTAAAAATAAAAAAGTATGTAATTTTTAGATATTAGAAATCATGAATCTTCAAGGTGCAAAAGTCACCCAATGGTAGAAATAGGTATACCATATGCATAATTTTACATCCAGGATGAGTTGGAAGAAAATGATATCGTTGAATTAATTTAGCATCTATTACACAAAAAGTCAAAAAGTTAATTGTTGAGAAAAGATTAAACTTAGAGAGCAATTTTAAGGGTGTATTCCAATCCAATCTGCTTATTTTATTATTTATTTTAAAATCGTTTTTGCTCTCAAACACATCTAACTGGCAAATTCTCTTATTTAGAGTACATAAGATGCCGTGCTTGTCGTTTTTTTGGTAAATGACGCTATTACAAAAATTGTTGTCAAAGTTTGCGTTTGAACCCAATTTTATGAAGCGAGAGATCTGGGTAAGAAAAAAAAGTAGTCAAACTGAGAAAATAATTGTTTATAAATCAAATTCTAATTAATTGAGCGAAAAGTGAAATCACACGACCTCTTATTCATCTCTTCAAAAATCATTTCGCCCCACCAGTGGTCGAGAGGTTCGGACCTCTCAACTGGTAGACGGCAGGTGCTGGGTTCGAACCCAATCGCGGCTGTCGGCCTAACCGTTCGGAGTTTTCGTGGTTTTCTTCGAACCTTGCGTAAATACGGGTTAGGTTCCCTTAGAAAGACCCCCACGAAGGGCACTCCCCCCTGGTCCTATATCCCTAGCGCAGATAATCGGACGTCAAAAATCAACCAACCAATCAAAAATCATTTCAACAAGCTTCATGATTCTTCTTTGAAAAATGAGTCTTGGAACTATATTAGAAAATTTCGAGCTGTTGAGGGTGGAAAAATATTTTTTCGAATACACTTTTAAGGGTGTATTGGAATCCAAACTGTTTATTTTCTTATTTACTTTTTAATTCATTTTTGCTCTCAAATGCATCAAACTAGCAAATTCTCTTATTAAGAAAGCACACAATGTGCCGTGCGTCGATGTTTTGATAAATTCAGAAATTTTTGCAAAAAAAATGCTGTCAAAGTTGGCGTTTTGAACAACATTTTTTAAAGCGGGAGATCTGGGAATGAAAAAAAAATGGTTATACTGAGAAAGTAATCGTTTATAAATTAAATTCTAATTAATTGAACTAAAAAAGAAATCATACGGCATCATATATATCTCTTCAAAAATCACCTCAGCAAATTTCAAGTTTCTACTTTTAAAAATGAGTCTGAAAATATATCAGAAAATTTCGAGCTGTTTAGAGGGGAAAATATTTTTTCAAATACATCCTTAAGTTAAAATCCAAAAGGAGTCTTTTGACACCTATTGGTAGAAATAATGTTAAATGAAAGAGCCTCATGCCTAAATTGGGATATATGCCAGTATTCCAGGATCACAGTTACAATATTTTCTCTGAAATTACAAGTTACTAAAGGTAAATTAACAAATATATTCCAGAAAATAATTAAAAGAAATCGTATAATTTCAAATATCATAGAAATTAATGCATATAGTAATTTAAATAAGACAAATCTTGAAAAAATACACGAATAATAAATAAATGAATGTTTTATTAAGGTATTGGTAACTAATTGATAGTATAACTTAATTTAATGTTATGATTTTTGATGAAATTTTTGTATTTAATTGTGGTTTCCGTCATTTTTTCCACTAAGAAATTTAAGGATTTTTTTTTTATAATGCTAAAAACGTGAAACTGATACTTTTTAGATTTTTATGCCCTTGACCACATTGAATTAGTTAAAATTTATACACATGGCTGCTGCAGGTGAGTATTTTTTTTAATTGCTTCACACGACGTTTTTTATTTCACACCATTGTTTGAAAACTAAAATCTTTAACATATGCTTTGGTAGTATTTTCAAGAGAAATATACTAGAAAATGTATTTTTTTTTTAAATGGTGTTAACAGAACATAGAATAGTCGCCTGTGGCAATGCTGTTTCTACGAGAATTATTAAATTACATTCATACTATTTATCAAGCGTTTGCAAATTATTCACTATTTTGCATTTACATTTATAAATGTTCCATGTAGTAGTAAAACCTATTTAATAAGGGAAACACCTTTTTCATAAATTACTTTATCCCCTCCCCCATACACACATACACTTTAGTTTTTTTATGACACATTTTATATATCCTTTGGATCATTAAGATATAATAAAAATTTGTGTTTACATTTATAAAACAGTAAATGTAAATTTATATTTCTACATATATATTTTTTTAATCTTGCATGTTTAAACATTTCATTATCAAAGTAATCTCAGTAGTGTTTAAGTATTTCATATTCATTACAAAAAAGTAATCTTTATTATTTATTCAAAAATATTTTCTCTTTATATTATCAGAAATCCAGAACAATGTATTTTAAAACGATACCATTATGTAATTTTTATTCTTCATTCCTCCCTTTCTTCCAACGCAGACAACTAAAATTTTCAGTTCATTTAAAGGTTTTACATAAAGATTCTTATGTTAAGATGTTCATCTTTTGTCTAAAGTACTTTCAGCAAAACTTTCTTTGAGTTAAGAACAGGCCGATAATAGTTAAGACTTTCAAAATTTTCAGCTCAAAGAATTAATCCGCGATCTTCAACACAATGTTAAATTAAAGTTTAAATTAAGAGAAACTTTCGTAGCTTCTTGTAATTAATAACACTTAATACTATACTACCATTAGTAAGTCAAGTGTTCTTATTGAAAGTGAAAGACTTTTTAAAATCGTGTTAAATGTTTGAAATGTATGAGAGAGTTTTAAAGATTCCTTTTCGCGATTTAACAACATCTTTTGTCTAAATTGTATACTTTATACCAGTAACATTTCAATTAAGATTATCTGGTTCTTTGCAAAAAATTAAATAAAAAGATTACATTTCAGTATGTTTCCAAAGAAAATCTACAAGAAAATAATCAGTATTAAATTTGTTTTTAAATTGTACACTGTAAAGAAATACAGATGTTCGTCAATCTAAGGAAATAAAATATAACCGCGAACGAAAATATACAATACACTTTCTCGAGTTGCTAATGATTCCAAAAAAGTGTTCTTCATATTTAGATACTTCAGAATCCAATATATAGTTTTAATTTAAAGAAACATCTATTAAAACAAAATTTCTTTTGCTGTCACTGATTTTCGAAACGTTTCCGAGTAGTTTTTATAATGTGTTAATACGGTTTTTTTAAACCCAGAATTTATGTTTTTCGGATTAAGTGTTTAATTATAATGGAAAGTATCCCAAAAATTCGATATTCTGGTTCGACACAACTGATTAATTCACTATAAGAACTACACGGAACCGTTTCCAAAAATCAGAGTCAGCAAATAAATTTTATTCTTATAACTGATTTTTTAAATCCTAAATATATACTGGTTTCTGGTGTTTCTGATGATGAAGAATAATGTTCGGATTGTGCTTATCTCGGAGGAGGAAATTTAATAGTTACGTCCGTAGTTGTTAAAATAAAGGGTCAACTGCGAGTATCACACGCTCTCAGAGGATTCCGTACAATAAATATATAAATTATTAACTGTATTATAAAAGAAAAAAATCTTCCCAGCTCCGCCTGCAGGCGGAAAATAAGTACAAAATTCACCAACAAAATCTAAATCAAGATTAGAGTTAAACCCAGTTTAACAAATTTATCTAGCCGACCTTTTGAAGAGCTCTTAATTTAATTTTTCTGTAACAGGTAATTTTATCAGAATCATGTTCGGCATTCAGAAAAAAAGAAAGTTTCTTATACTTAACGACTCGAAATTACATCACACATTTTCAGACTTATTTTAAAGAGTAAAAACATAAAACTTGCTGATTTTTTAATGGATTTTTAAGCGACTTGTGTTTTTACTTTTCATTCAAATCATTGATTTACAAACAATTATTTTCTCAGTAAAACCATTTTCTTCGTTTTCAGCACTTCCATTCAGGAAATTCAGTTCAAAATGATTACTTAGACAGCATTTTTAAAAATGCATTCTGTCTTTGCGAAAAATTCTCCAATATGGCACATTATGTGTTTCTGAATAAAAGAAACTGCCATTTGGATACATTTGAGAGCGAAAATGAATTTATAAATGAGTGAGAAAATAAGCACTTTGAATTAGAGTAACAACCTTAATGCGCAAATTTTTTCTTCAACCCCTATTTTTGTTCAATTTGTTTTTGCTGTAAGGGTTAATCCTATCAAAAACTTGCCAGTGTGAAAATTGTATGTGATAGTAAGAAGTTTTATAATAAATTTTAGCGGATTGGATTTCCTGTGAATTGACAAAGTTATAATTATTTTTCTTCTTTAACTCCCCTCCCTCACGCTTTTTATTTCGTTTTGAATTTCTATATTCTGTGAGAATACGCCCTATAAAAAACTTGAAAATATAAAAGTTGTAAATAATATTTAGAAAATTTAAAATAAAGTTATGTGAATTCAGTGTCTTGAGTTGAGGAATTTGTGAATATTTTTATCCCAAAACCCCTGATTTTTTTTTTTTTTTTTTTTTTTTTTAGCCTTTTTGTGCTTATTTTTAATGTTAGCAAAAATGTGTTGTACATAAAATTTCGGCTATTTTTCTACACGTAATCATAACTTTAATTGATATGCATTATATTTAAGGTTTTTTTTTTCAGTTTCCAAAAGAACTCTTTCCTATTTTCACTCCCTTAGTCCGAATTTGCCCATTTACGAGCTTGACTGAGATTTTCTGCCAATGGATTTTACATGTCAGTTTGGAAGAGATTTGTGCAGCGTCGTAAAAGTTATCGTGTTCATAAAAAAACTGATATATAGAGAAGAGATAGATAACTAGAAATATGTATAGACAGATATATAATGTTTTTGACTGGGAAGTGGTTCTGGGTTCTGGGGGGGGGGGGGTGCTCATGATCGGCGTAGATCTGCAAAAATGTTTTAGAAATTCCAACATAGGGAACAATGTAAAATATAGTATTTCTAACGAAATCTACCTAAAATTGTTGTTAACACATTGACGGACAATAAGAACAAGTTCCCAAAGTTTAATTCCCACAGAGCACAGTGGCACCAGAATGTTTGTAAAAAAAACTTCTATTTATTAAATTCGTAAAATTTAGCTTTTTTCTTATTTATAAATACAATTATTTTCAAATCCCGGTGTCAATCATTAATTTCAACACTTAAAATTTTCGCTTTGACGGCTATAGACGCAAGTGTCCGTCAACGTGTTAAAATAATAAGAATTTGTAACCAACTATACAACGTAAGTTTGGACATAGCTGTATAAACCCTTTGAGCTCTGTGGTGTAAATTTCTTCAAAATTCCAAATGTCACATTGGTACCAGTAATTTGCAAAGAACAAAACCAGTTAACGATAAACACGAAAAAATGCATTAAACATTTTTCAAATAAATTTGGTCGAATTTTCTGGTGCCATTGTGAAATTTCAAAATTAAAATTATGTGGTAGAAAATTCTACCATTAGAGCTCTAAGGGTTAAACTAGAAAAGTCAGAATTGGTATGCCATAAAAATTCAAAGAGATATGAAACTTAAATTATATAATATATTGCTATTCTGTATAACTCTTTTTTTTACCCTTATTAACCTTTTTTTAACATTATTCGTTTGTGATGAACTTAATTCGGGGTTGACAATAAAAGCACTGCATAATTAATCTTCTTTTAGTTTTTCATGAAACAAAATTCAGTTTGTAATAATCTTCTATATTTACACTGGAGGTAAAGCAAAACACTTGTTCAAAGTTTAAACTTGTCATTTTTCTAAGTGCATTTCGATAGGAGGTCGCAAAGTTGCAATACCACTTTGGATCATACTGTGATTTTACTGATAGATTTTTAATTAACTTTTAAAGACAGGGAGGGGGGGGGGGGGCGTATTGAGAGATCCACTTAATGCAATTAGTCGTGGATTTCATATTATTTATATCGCTAACTCTGGATTAATTAGTCTGTTTTTAGCAATTTGATGTTTATTGCTTTAAAACTGCTACTGGGTATTGCATGATAGGATTTGAAAACACTTAAGTAATTTTCTTCATATACTCAGGAAGTAACCAAAGCATGACTTTATTGATCAAATAGATTTCAAAGTTTTAAGTTTAATATATCAAAAAAACCGTCTCTGAATAAAAGAACCTTAGACACACAATAGTGATACAGTAACCTTTTTAGAGGTAATGCAGGGCTCCCAAATGGTCCGCCAACTGAATATCAGAATTTTCTTAGAGAAATTTTCTTTTTAGATTTTTCTTGCAAATTGCCGATAAACCAGCCTTGGAACTTCATTCTAGCTCGAATTCTGCAGAAACCTATCTTGAAATTTTCTGTTAAAAAATTCTGGTGTTCATTTCGCGGATCATTTGGGAGCCCTGAGTAATGTAATTCTGTTGCTAAAATAATAAAATGACTGACTTCCGAAAAAAATTACAAATTAGTTAAAAAATAACTAGATGTTTTTCTTCGCGTACATTATAAAAACGTGTTTAGAAATCCTTGTGCCATTAAACCGGTGGGGATTATAACCGGTATTGTTAACAATTTAATTGTAGTTATTATTAATGACACTTTACCCTATCCATAAGCGCAATCATACCAACCCTTTAAAGACAGATTGTAGAAAATAGCTTTCGTGGTTTTATTACAGCTGTTGAATTAAATTACAACATAACAACAAAATGGCAATGAAAATGAATAAAAAACAAATCAAGGCAAAATTATTCATGGATAGTTTAGCAAAAAATTAATATTTAAATTTTTCTATTATTATTCTTTTGAATTGTGCGCAGACTCGACAATTTTTACCTTAAATCATTTTCATAGTTATTTTTTAATAATGCAGAATAAGCATATTTAATCATAGGTACAATTTCAATTTTTTATGAATTTATTTATATATTTTTTTAAGTCTATCTCTTTTTTAAGTCTCATATACGCCATTAATTCATATTCTAATCCATAAGAAAAGATCTTTTCCAATTTTGTGTAGAGCATTAAGAAACCCATTTTATGTTATAACGAAGTTCTGCGTATCAAATAATTGTAATGAACTTTCGAGATTGTATAACACATTAGCAAATTTTATCAAGCATTTAAAATACTATAAATTTCAATTTAAAATTTAGTAAACTTAAATTCAAAAAATGTGACAGTTACTGCTTTATTGACATTTTTATTCCCAAAAAGGACGCAAAATTAATTTCTTTCGTGTTTAGAGGAGGCACGGAATTTCGAAATTTGTAGCGTCATATCAGATAAACCGAGAGATATGAGACAGTTTTCGATGCACAAATAGACAGTTTAAGCCTAAAGGTCCTTTCAAATGAGTGACAATACGTGTCATTGGGCAAATATAATTAGAACTAGTTAGATGTGCCAATCCCAAAACTTTCTTCTATCTTATATGTACGTTTTAATGCTTCAAAATTTAATTACACATGCTAATACGTTAATATTATTAATTGAATACTATACGAACTATGATTTTCATCTAAATTTCTGTTTCAGTCAATTGATCGGAGTAAAAACGAGTTTCTCTATCTGCACGAGCCGATGAACAGTAGAACGATAGGCAGATTTTTTTCAAATTTAGGAAGGATATACTCGTCTTACCCCAAAAAAATCATACACAAAAAATTTAGTTCAGTTCTATGCATAACATCAAACACTTTTTAATGGTAAAATAATAAAAATGGCACATACATCGCGATTATAACGCCTCCTTTATGTGGATTTTTTTCAAATTCAGAGAGGGTCTGCTGACCATAGTCAAACACTTATACAAAAAGTTTCATTCAATTCTATGCATAACTTCATGCTCTTTTCTGTGGTAAAATATTGGAAATGGAACAAAAATCGCTATTGCAGCGCCCGCTTCCGGCGGATATTTTTTCAAATCAGGGAGTTCCAACTATCCATAACCAAACATTTACACAAAAAATTTCGTTCAATTCGATGCATTACTTCATGCACTTTTAGTCGGTACAATATTGAAAATGGCACAAAAATTGTTATTGAAGCGCCCCCTTCCGTCGGAATATTTTAAAATTGAAGAATAACCTGCTTGCCACAGCCAAAAACATTCACATAAAATTTGGTTCAATTCTGTGAGTATCTTCATACACTTTTTGATGGTAGAGTGTCGACATACGGACACACCTACGCACAGACAGACATTTTGTAAAAACATGTTTTTTTTTTTTTTTTCTCCAGTTTTTTAATCTTTATAACAGCATATTTGACCTCTAAAACGTGTAAATCTGTCGAAAACTGGAAGTTGAAAAAAATTGTCGATTACAATATTTCTTCTATTGAAGATAGAAAAAAGTAATAAAGAAACCAAAAGTTACTTAAAAAAATGATACTTATTATTAAATTTTGCGATTTAATTTGCTCAAATATAGTTTAAAAATTTTTCAAAAATATTTCTGAATTTATATTATAAGAAATTCAAAAAAGCATAATTTTAAATGCTAACAGCATTTCATTTTTATTGCTCGTTTTCGTGATATAATTTTTTCAATGCAGACAATGAAATTTTCCCATTCTTTTAAAAGCTTTATATAAAATATTGTAATGTTAGGCTGTTTACTTTTCTCTAAAGTACTTTAAGTAAAACTTTCTTTGGGGAAAGAATGGACTCATGATAGTTAAGACCTTTGGAAATTCTCAACTTGAAGAATTAATCTTTGATCTTCAAAGAATATTAAGTTGAACTTTAAATTTCAGGAAATATTCCTATCTTAATGTATTAACCCTTTCCGGCACGGGCAAAATCTGTACTAAAATGAGAGATTATCAACTGACACCGGAATTCACAAACGAATTTTTAAAATATTTTGAATTCTTTAATTTAAGCTTTTATTGTAAAAGAAAAATTTTACTAAAATGTTACTGGTGCCGTTGCCAATTTGGAATTAAAACAGACCGGGCACAGTGTGCCGGAAAGGGTTGAATTATACTTTAATACCAATCTATAATTAGTATCAAAGTTTTCTCATAGAAAATCAACCATTTTTTAGTATTTTTCTACATGTCTAAGAAGTGCTAATGGGCTTTAACGATTTATCCATCTTTATAACAGCATCGTTTGTTTAACACTAAAACCGCCGGTTATTTTACTAAAGTTTTATCAAAAGTGTTTGGCACCAGAATTTTTATTTAAAATTATTTGATTTATTTAATTTGCCAATTTTTGTGCCGCACACATTTAACAAATTTCATCAAGCAAGTTCTGGTTCGAATCAGCTATTTTCAATTTGGCAGGGGTCAAAATGACCCCTAATGGCGGTTCTAGTGTTAAAATGAATTCCTTACATCAGTCTAATTACAAATGAGATTATTTGATTCTTTGCAGGACTCGCACCGTTCCTAAAATTTCCAAACTTTTCTACCAGTATTTTAACACGTTCGCTGCCACTACGTGAAGATGTGATGATAGTTAATGCCGCACTGTAGAAGTGGGTTTTTCCCAGAAGCCGATTTACTTTTTATAACAAAGAACCAGTGAAAGATTTTCTCGTTCCAGCGCGTGACTGGCTATTGGACATTACCTCACATCACGCGCTGGCGCGTGAGTGGCCCCTTAACGTTGGCACCATTTCACGCGATGGCGCGTGAGCGGCGGCGAACGCGTTAACTCAAAAATCTTCATGGAAGACACGTTTAACAGCTACAATAGAATTATACAATAAATATTACCTTTAAAAATTGTGGTAGGAAAGTACGAAAATTTTAGGAACAGTGCGAACCCTGTCTTTGTATTAAAATAAACTAGTCGGATCTACAGTCCCAAAACTTTCATGTATCGCATATATGTTAAAACTTCAAAATTCGATACCAAAGTGAAAAATTAAATGGCAATATATGCCCACCATAGGAATTCTAATAATATGGAATTCCGTGTATTAGTTTTTGCGATATGGCTATCGCTAAAATCACGTAAATCATCCAAAATACAGCATAGCAGCGCCACTTGTTGGATAATTTACACCAAATCCTGATCTTCAACGACTTATGTTAAGATTTGAATCTGAAGTTTGATGAACGTCCTTACATAGTTCTTGAAATAGAGCTAATGCGGAAATCGTGAAAAATGCAGCATAGCTATGCCACTTGTTGAATGTTTTACATCAAAATGTAAACAACACCAAGTCATATTAAGGACTAATTGAATCTGAAGTCTGATGAAAATTCGTGCATTAGTTCTTGATATACAGAGTGTCCCAGAAATATTGTGACAAATTTTAAGGGGGGGGGGGATAGGGGACATCGCAAGGATTTAGTTTTAAATAGCGATTCAGTAAGTCTTCTGATCTGGAGAGAACAATGCACTCGATACCGTCAATCAAACACTGTCGAAACTCACAGATACAGAAACGGTGGAATGATGGTTTGGGCAGGGTCTCTGATTGATTCGAGATATCGGTATGAGATCCTTGATTCATATGTGCACCATATGCCGGTGCTACTGACAATGGTTTCATTCTAATGGATGATAATGCAAGACCACACCGAGCTATGGTTGTTGAGGATTATCTTGTGGATCACGGCTTGCAGAGAATGGAATGGGCAGCTCATGCTCCAGACTTGAATCCGATACTTTGGAAGACAGGTTGCAGCTTTAAGTCCTCCTCCAAGATCATTAAATGAGCTGGAACAAGGCTTACTCCATGTCTAGTCAGCGCTGCCTATTTCGGTGTCCGACAATTTAACTGAGAGCATGGAAAGTCGATGCCGCCAATGCATTCAAGTCCGGGGCGAACATATTCCTTATTAGAACTAGTTTTTTTAATGTTTCTGTCACATTTTACTGCATAATACTGTGATGTACTGATTTCTCCAAGAATGGAATTTTCCACCATGAGTACTTTTTTGTTGTAATTTCATTTATATGCTTAAGTAAATTTCTATGTCGCATTTAATAAACAACCGTTTAGTGCACATTTCCTACAAATTTGTTGTTTCTATTTTAATTCATTTGCAAATTAGACGCAAAAAACGGTTGTACCTTAACTTTTGGAGGCCAGTGTACATCGTTATAAGACAATTAAAAGTTAAGTATTAAAAAATATACAATGTAATAAGAAATGATGATAACAAACACATAAACAGCTACTTCAAGAATTGCAATATAAATTTATTCTGACATATACAGTTAAATCACGAAACAGTTATGCCATTAGCAAATAATACTATAAATTATTACTCCATAATACTATAAATATTAAAAATGTTTTTAACAAAATATCAATAAGTAGATTTTATATTTTATTATTAAAACTTTAAATTAATAATGGGAAATTATTATATTATCAAAAGTTATTAAAACGTTAATATAAAAAAAACATAATTAACCATATTTTTTTATCATTCCAAAATTTCATAAAATAAATTTAAACAATCTGAAATTTTAACTATTGGTTTTAATGCATATAATAAGTAATTTATTGTTAAATATTTTTACTCAGATATATAACGATTAAAAATGACAAAGAACGCTGCTTAAAAAATTGTGTTTAGTTTATAAACAAATTACAAAACATAGATTCTGTGAAACATATAAAAACGTTTAATTTTAACGATCCTTTCAATAATATAGACATAAAAGTTTTGCATAAAATATACTTGTTTACTTTCTAAAGAATACAAATCTCAATTACATTAACATACACTTCTGTTACCTCATTTAAAACATTATTGAACTTCACCTTATTACCATTATTCTATTATTTCTTTTTTATAAGAAATAATAATATCATTAATAAAAAAACGCCAAAAAATACCAAAAAAGGTACACTTCGAGCATACTTTTTTACTTATATTTAATTTACTATGAAAGTAATTCATTAGGTAATAACAATGATTATGTTTACTATATTTATGTAGACATAATAACATATATTTTTTCCCAATCACTAAGGTTTCTGTTTGGGATTTATACGGCTTATTGCATGTATTTATACTTATATATTATATTTAAAGTATCATGGTATGAGATATTAGTTTGGTCAATTGTAATTCATAGTGAAATGGAGGGCCTTTGTCATTGTTACGACATTTCTTTTACATTATAATTTCTAATTATTTTTTGCATTAAATTTATTATTCTTGTGAGTATTATGTTAAAGTGACATTCGTATATAAATATACTTTGTTAAAAACTCGATTAATGATGAAAAGTTTTATTATATTAAGATTATTTTTGAAAATTATATAAATTATTATTTCCCTGCTTTATAATAATATCTATATTTTATTTAAATTATTAATTTAACTTAAATTAAAATGCATATATCAAAAATATCTTACTCCAAAATCTCAATTTAAAGCTTTAGAGGTTCCTTCATAAACTTATAAGCTATCCTATCTATCATACTCTGAGTGAAGTTAATTTTTATCTTCGAATGCTTTCAAAAGCCTTTTTTCTGCCAAATTTCTTTCTACGAATCATCTGTTCCCGCGTTTGACTATTTACCTTTCTTTCTATCTAACCGATGACCAGGCCCCTATCTGCCCCTACGGATTGTTCTAACTAAAAAGGTTTGATATTTGGTATCGTTCCTATGACCACCTAATCGCCGCGTCGTGGTAATAAATCTAACGAGCACCTGGATCTTCATCCTAACGACTGTGCCTATTGCTTAGTTTTGAACTTTGTTAATCTGGTTGCTTAACATTTTGATCTTGTTGTTTGGTATCTGCCCTTTGCTACTCAAGTTGATCTCGTAATTTAGAATCTTAGTCAGGTAACGAGACCTTCACCTGGCAACGCATCTCCTGAGGTATAATTCACAGATAACTTGGAGGATTTTGCACCCCTGACAAATTTTACATTCACTAAATGCCATTAGCGTACACGGCGGACATCGGCTGTCTCTAATCCGATGACCAGACCTCTACTTGCCAAATTTCCCTAGTCGAACAAGTTACTTCTCAGGCGTCGGGACGGTCGTCCGCCTAATAGCCGCATGGTGGCCATCCAGTAGACAAACTCCCCAACCGATTTAATTGAAAAACCTGTTATTTTGCCGATTTCTCTGTTATACCAGTTCATTTGGCTCTTGCACGTAACACACACAAATTCTCCTTGAAGGGTAAGGAAAACTAGATTTTAGACGTCTAATCGGTAGTGGATACTTGTCGCGAAAAGTGATTCATTAACCAATTTAGAAAAAGAGAGAGAAAACAATTGGGTGCCGCTGAAAGACAAGTATCATCGTAATCTCAAAGGTGATTTGTATCGGAATATCTACGTGAGCGTGATTCCCATATTAACTTCCATAGAACAAGAGACGATCTAAGTTGAGGTCATGATGATGATAAAAGAGTCTAATGTTCATCTCGCAGGCAGCTGCGGTGGTGAAGGAAGAGCAGATGATGTGCTGGCGAAAGGTGATATTTGAGCAGTTGAGTTAGAGGCATGCCGGAGTAGAGAGTGGGAAAGAGCTAAACAGAAACATATATATATATATTCATTTAAAATTTTTTATAACATAGAAGTTTGAAGTTATCGATTGAAATTTTAAATTCAAGGACAAAGTATAAAGGTAGACAATGCAAATGATAGAATACACGATGCAAACAGTTAAACATAATGATGCAAGCAATTTAAAATCATTTACATAGTTTTCTATATACAAAACCAAAAGCTAAATAAAAATGTCAAAATTTTCTCGCTTTTTTTTATCCTCAAGGTAACTAGGACTGAGTTAGGAAGATAAATATTGCCCGGTGCCAAAAGCGAGGCAGGAAGACGTCATCAGCTGAATTAGTGGAAGGATGCCACCAGTTAACCCTTTGAGCTCTAATGGTAGAATTTTCTACCACATAATTTTAATTCCGAAATGTCACAACGACACCAGAAAATTCGACCAAATTTATTTGAAAAAGGTTTAATGCATTTTTTTTCGTGTATATCCTTAACCGTTTTTTTTTGTGCCAATGTCACATTTGGAGTTTTGAAGAAATTTACCCACCAGAGCTCAAAGAGTTAAAGACCGGCCTGTAGGCTGTCCCATAAGAGCGGATCTGATAGCTCATGCAGATCGCAGCCTATGTGCACCTAATAAAGAGGCAGCAGTCCAAAAAAGAAAAGAAATAACCTGAAAATGAAGGAGATTAGTTGGACATGTTTATTACACTTTTAACTTTAGGATTATTTTTTATTACTTTGAAATAAATTATAATTATGTTAAACACTAGGTCAAAGCTATCTAAGTGTCTAAGTTGCGATATTTACCGAAATTATTAGTTATTTGATATTAGTTAAGAATACTAACAGACATTAGATTAATTTAATGAGTACATTGCCATGAATCTGCGATGAATTAGCTTAGCAGGAGGGATCAGGTTTGTTTTATCTGACCTAGTTGATTAGAAATAGTTTACAATTTACAAGATTAATCGTTAAATATTAGGATGAATATCAGAGTAAGAATATTGGGGGAGGGGCGCTCGGCTTTGTTTCAGTATGACAGCCACTGTTGTACGGTAAAGAATGTAAAAAACTGAGGGATGTCTCAGCTCTTCAAAAAAAAAAAAAAAAAGGGGGGGGGGAGAGATGGGAGGCCTACAGGGGCTATTATTGATTAATCTAAAGTTTCTTAGTATTACCTTGGATAATCCATTATACTTAATTGATACAGTATTATTAATAAAGTATAATTATAAATTAACAAAGTATACTTGACTGTATTAACCTAAATTAATTACATTATTTATTTATGGTTAACTTTATTTCACTTTGTAAAAAAATTGTTTTACTCACCCGGTGATCTTGTTTTTCTTGGGTGTCTTGGTTTCTTTTTTTAGGTGGGAGGGGGGATATTTTTCTCTTATTTCATGATATGTTTGTCTCTGTTGTGGGTTTTCTTTAAGTCTCTACTCATAGGTATTGACACTGTGCGATTTCGACACAGTCGTTGGTGGATTTTTGTTCATGTCACATCTTTGTTTATGACATTTCAGGATATTACTTTGGAGTGCGCTCTGGACGATCAGTCCATTGGAACATAATGGCAGTTTTCACGATTTATTGCAACATCGTTACGAGCTATGTACAATGGCTTGTGTACTACTGAGGTGAAACATATTCCTTGATCTTTTGTCCGTCATTATATTTTATTCTGTATGTTACCACAAGATGAATAGTTGAGTTTTCTTTTTACTGAATTGCTTTCCTTTGTTCATGATCTTGCTTGTTTGTTTTGGAAAACATATTTTCCTTACCTCTTGGCTACCTCTAACCTCTTCCTATCAATGATCGTTCGGTGGAGTGGTGTGAATGAGCCGAAACTATCAGTTTATCATATATGACTACCACACCTCAGCAGTAAGAGAATACAATTTTTTTAGTTGCGGGTAAAAGGTTTCTTCATCAGCGGCCACAAATAACTTGGTAATGTAACTCGGGCCTTTTAAAAAATATATTTTTCCCCTGAAAATAAGGCAGTTAATTAGTTGAGATAGTGATGTTCACTGCGATCACTGATTTGTTTTTAACTTTATTCGTTTTTTATTGTGATATTATGTTTTCTGTTAACCATCTGATGCCTTTGTGTTGTATGCATTTGTTGTTTTCTAGTTGTTTCTGCCAAAATCAACTTCATTATTTGGCGTGATTTGTGCCAGATAGTGTGTCTATGTTAGCGGGTAAGCCGTTTGTGTTTTGAGGTTCTCAATTCCCCGAATGCAGAATTTGGCGTGCCTTTGCGCTTGAATCTTTTAAGTATTTTGGAAAGCTCTGTGTCCTGTGTAAAATAGGCTCAGAATTTTGCATCTGACTAATCTATCTGTATTTACTTTTGGGAAGTATTTGTGAGTAGTCCAGCTCGTGTTCTCGTAATTCCATTCGAACTGCCACAGTTTGGTTATTAGGCTGCACCCTCTCTCTTGCACTAAACTAAACGAGAGAGAGTTTAGACAATCGTCTAAGAACGACCGCCTTTCTATGATTCGTTCTTTTCCCTTGCTTTGTAAACACCTGCGTCCTTACGAAGTCTTGATAAAATGCAGATGCACAGTCTCGGAGCAGAGTTGTCTCACCTGTTTTTCAAGTGTTAACTAAAAACTATCTGATGCTCTTGACATCGTATAATTTATGAATTACTCAGCCAGAATTTTTCAGATCGAGCATGCAGCATCGCGTGCCGTAAAGCCATTTTGGTCTACTCTAATACATCGGAATTTTCGGCATGTCTTGTTTATCAAATAAATCGCTTGTAACGTTAATGGTGTCGTCTTATGATTTCAAGAAATTTATCAGTGGTAATCATTGCCTTTCAGTTTACCCTGATTTTAGATTGCATAGAACTTTTGACTGTTTGATTTTCTGTAAATGACGGCATTTCAGCTATGGACTATTCGTTCAGTTTATACACCAATCTAACGAGAATCTGCCAAAATACCAGACACTCGCACACACACAAATATATATACATATATATATATATTTATACAATATATATGGCTGTTGTCATATAGAAATTTATTCATATGAATTGTAAACAGAAGTTTTATCTCTATAAGAATCTCTTTCCACTAATGGAAAAATTATTAAAACTATTACTTTGTATCAAAGATTTTTTAAATTATACATATAATTAAATTTTTCTGGTGCATTTTGCTCTAGAATAAGACGTTACTTCTATTACGAAATATTCTTCAGTTTAGCTTGATAGAAATTCTTGATAATGTAATTTACAATAGTATCAATTTTAATTTTTATTCTTAGATATTCGTACATGCTTCTGTCAATGCAGCCACTGTCAAATATCCCAATTCATTTCAAAGTTTTACATAAAGGTTCTTATGTTGAGCTATATATCTTTTGTCTGAAGTATTTCAAGTAAAACTTTCTTTGAGGAAAGGCTAGACTCACGGTAATTAAGTCTTCAACATAATCAAGTTCAACAAATTATTCATGATCTTAAAAGCATTGTTTAATTTAAGCTAAATTCCGATAGAATTTCGTAGATTCTTGTAATTAATGACATTTTAGTACAATTCTGCAATTATTTTAAAAGTATTCTGGTTGAAAGTGATAGATTTTCTATTATTTTGCTACATGTGTGAGAAGAGCAAAAGAGCTTTAACGATTGTTTTCTCTTTTTAACAATATCATTTATTTAAAATAACTTTTTTACGCTTAGTAAAATTGCAATTTAGATTATCTGATTCTTTGAAATACATGAAATAAATTATTACATCATTGTATGTTTTGATAAAAATCATGCATGTCAAAAAACACCATTTAAATAAATGTACTTATTCACTGTAAAATATCTCTCAAAAATCCTTACGAAGGTCATTACTCCAATCCTAAACATCGCAGGGAAAAAGCAAAATAACCATTCAAAGATTATACATTTTCAAATTTATTTTTTTGAAAATCTATGAATTTTAACATATGATTATATATAAGGTATTTGTACCCTATATGGATAGGGCTCTCAATATGGACACCCCTAATATTTTTAAAGATAATAATTTTGATCTAGAGATGGCTAAACATTTTCACGAAGAAAAGCAGTTGAAAAGATAATTAAGTCTGGAAAGTGTAAAAAAGCGCGATGTTCGCCATTTAGGAGGAAACTTGTTATTTCGAGATGTGCTGATCTTAATTACTTGTAAGCTTAAATTCTTATTAGATATGGCAAAATTACATTAAATGTTGAAAAGTGGAATATTTTAGAAAGCTAATAAAACATATTTTCGATTGCTATTGCATATTTTGCTTAAAATAATTTTCCTTATTCATTTGGTACAAGATTAAGTAAAACTACGCTCGGTTCCCAATATGGACAGCTTATGTCCCCATCGACTAGAACTGTAAGAAAGAAGAAAATTCAACGTTGCCAAGCAATAACTTGAAAGGTCATCAAAGTGGTAAAATCTTTGTTCAACAAGATGCTATTTGAACAATCCCCCAAAAACCTTCCTCCAAAAAACCCTTGCAGAAAAATAAAAAGAAGCCCCCCCCCCCCCAATAGGATACCTGTTGGCGAATTTGTAGGTACCAATGGTATGATTTCCTCAACAAAGGAGAGCTGGTACTGCTTCTTTTGCAGTATTGATGTTTTTTCAAACATGCGGCCATGCATCAGATGTGGCAGATATATTCATGAGGATTATGTGGGGATTACTGCCCATGGTGAAAAGTTTCTATTTGTCCATGCTGTGAGGACTGAGTAATAACAGATGTAAATTCGCAGACAGATGCAATAAAGCTAAGCAAAACCAACAATATTCATAATATTTACTAGTAACTAAGGAGCTTTTCATGGGTCTTCGAAGGGTAAAAACCGATAATGCCCCCCCCCCTTTCTAAAATGCATGTTCTGAAGATATTTACTGTCCCCCTCCTCCTCGGAATAATTTAAGATACATTTTTTTTTATTCCCTCTCCTCTAAAATCCCTTGGAAAAGTGGCTCTTCCATACACACTGTGTAGAAAGTCAGTAAGGAAACACATGTCCATAATAGGGACAGATAGTTCCTTATACGGACACTTGTAAAAAATTTGTTGTTTTTATCATTTAAATTAAGCCAGAATAATTACAAGGTCGCTAATTTTAATAATGATAGTCAATAGTCCAAGTATAGTGGTCACATATTTTTGGAGTCCTATGACTTGTACATGGGGGTGAAAAAAATGCATTTTCCTTAGGGTGTCCATATTGGGTACAGGTACCTTATATAGTTTTTTCTGATAATATGAAGATTATGTTCGCAAGGCATGACCAGCCTACATACTCCATTGGTGTAAAAGTTATAATGTTTATATGTATTTACATCAGAAATCGATTGTTAAACGCTTCAAATTTTCAAATCCAAAATTATATGGGGTACAGTGGGGTATTTGGCCAAAATATTTCTTATGGGAAAATTGGAGTAAAGTTTATTAATGATTTGTTTATTGTATTATTATCTCTTTTCAGTAGTTTTCTTCGAAAAACAGAATTTTTTAAAAAATATATACAGGGCACACGGAAAACATTGTAACATGTAAAATGCATTTTAACTGCAATAAAATATTAATAAATACTGTTACTGCGATTGCATTTGATCGCTTAGTTCAAATGTATCTTTTCATATTGAGTAACTGAAAAACAAAAATTTGTAACGCTATATTGAAATTTCTTTCACAAATGGAAACATACACAGTATTTTTATCTTTTTGTTATAATGAGTTTTTTGATGTTCTAAAACCAATATAAAATTTACATCGTTTTTTAATTAAAAAAATTAAATTTAATTTTCACACTTTTACAATGTTAATCAAAAGTAATTTAAAGAAACCAAACATTTACTTATAATTTAAATCGTTTATTTTATTAAATGGATATAAAATATTACAAAGGTCACACATAAAAGGGTCACTCATTTGCTCGCACAACACAAAAATTTATAAATGTAAATGAATCTCCATCTATTTGTCTTCACAATTAGCTACATTTTTATCTCTTCAACGGCATTTCGAAAAATTGACTTTTGGCTGGCTAAATTGGAAAAATACTCCACTGTGCGTCACTAAGTAGTTGTTTAGATATACTTTAAAAATTACACACATTGCAATCTGTTTTGCATTGACAAAAATCAATTTAACATTAGGAATTCTAAAACCTACGTAATTCTTACCTTTATAATTCTTAAAAAAAGTTTAAATGAGTTTTTGTTTCGTATCCGAAAGTACGAATTACCTACACTGTTAAAACTAATGGTGACACAATGCACTTTTTAAGGGTGAAAGGCTTGTCTCATTGGTGACACCCCTAAAGGAGCCAAAATAGCACCTTTAATTAGGGTGAAAAGATGGCACCCTTAATCCAGAGTGCCCAATGATAAAAAAATTAAGGAATATACCAACCGACTTTCGGCCCTCGATGGATTCGAATGCAGCACGTCTGATTACAAGCTGAGCGCCCTATCCACTCGGCCATCAAGCTCACCTTCAAATTGATATGTTGTTCATATGTCCTGAAATTCAAACGTTGCTTTACATAAAAAAGCTCGCCAAAAGTTAGCCATCCGAAGTTCTAAACAAAATTGGGATAGCGTATAGCGGCGATAGTCATCGTAGGAAAAAAATTGCTGTGTTGATCCACCAGTGACAGCGAGTTGAAGTGCAAGGATACACGTTACAGAGCATGCGCAAATCACTAAGAGGTGAAAATCTTCCAACGGTATGCATTGCGCGCACCCTAATTAGCGTGAAACACCCAATGGCGTGCCGTATATATTTCGGACCTGGATCCGACGGATTACCATTTGTTCCGTCCTATGCGGTACTCTCTTGAAGGTGTTAAGCTAGCTTAAAAAAAAGGCTTGTGAAAATCACCTTGTTCAGTTTTTTGCCCAGAACTCTCAGAAATTCTACAGTGACGGAATTATTGTTTTACCAGAAAAATGGCAAAAAGTCATCGAACAAAATAGCACATAAATTTTAATTAGTTTTTTTTTATTTATTTAAATAAATTCACTTTGAAAAACACGAAAAAAAGCGAACTTACTTTTTCCCCAACCCAATATTTAGTAAAAATTTTCCATCACTCTAACAAGCAATATAAAAAAGGTCCCAGTCATCTAACATTAAAATTGCCCGAGTTATGAAACTTTAAATTTCATGACTTAAACCACTTTTCTGTAACTGAAAACGGATGAGTTGGACTGAGCTTTAAGGGGAAAGTTATATGAAGGGCGTGATTTCTAACGCTGTCCAATGGCTAATTCTTAGGGGTGTATTCGAAAAAATACTTTTCACCTTCAACAGCTCGAAACTTTCTGATAAAATTTCAGACGCATTTTTTAAGGTAGAAACATGAAACTTGCTAGGGCGATTTTCGAAAAGACGTATAAAGTGCTGTGGGATGTCATTTTGCGCTCAATTCATTAGAATTTGATTTATAAACAATTACCTTCTCAGTATGTACTCCTTTTTTTTCCCAGATCACCCGCTTCGGAAAATTCAGATCAAAAGGCCAACTTTGACTGCATTTTTTCCAATATTTTCTGCAATTATCAAAAACTTGACAGATACGGTACCTTATAAAGTTTCTAAATAAGAGAATCTGCGAATGTGATGCGTTTGCGAACAAAGGTGAATTCAAAAATAAATCGGAAAATAAACAGTTTGAACCGAAATAACCCTTAAAAAATTTGACACAGACGTATAGTTCCAATTGCAAAAATGTTTTAAGGTACCTGCCTACCGTTAAAATGCAATTTTCGGTCAAAAATCCGATTTACTATATTTGTTTTAATATTAAACCCTGATATTTTAGCTTTCTAAATTAGTTTGAATTGTGTTTCTATCTTGTTTAGAACTCGAGTTACAGGCATTTTAATATTAGTCATTCAATAGGCAAAATCTGGTTTTTCATTATATTTTGTGCTTTTTCTCAAAATGAGATTTTGCACATTTTGCTTTATCGCAAAACATCATAACTCGAAAAATCATGATTGTAACATTATGAAACTTTGCAAAAATACTCTTAAGGAGTTTATTTAGGTTTTGTGCCTCTACTATTACGATAGTTAATTATTTTTTCATATTTCAGTTGATACAAGTTATGAATTGTCATACATTTTCTTGATTTTTCTGTGTGTAAAAACTTCAACTTCTATATTTTTTTTAATAACAAAGTTATAGTTATGAAAATGCTTCAGTACCTCAAGAAAGTTTCATTAATCATAATAAAATTTACAGAATAAAAATATCTTGATTTAAACTTGAGTTTTGATGTTTTGCAAAAGTGCCATTTTATAGCAATTTTTATGTATGTTTTGAGCCTAAAAATCAAAATATTTAATAATATAAATATATTTTACATGTTATTCATAATTTATAGCGATATTCTGTAATATAATGCACAGAAGTAGGCAATTTTCCAAATATTAAAAAAAAAATCCCTTCTGAAGGTAAGCAGGCACCTTAAATGATGTAAAGAAATATTTTTAAAATGCTTTAAAAGAAGTAGCTGCATCCGAATAAGTTTTACGGTAGTGTTAATTTTTATCCATTAACTTCTAGATTGGTTAAAATAATTAAAGACGTGAGCTTCAAAATTCTCTTTATCGAGAAAATCAAATTTTAGAAAATCGCAAAAAACCTTTAAATGTGTCCATTGGTTTTCATTATGAATTTTGAGATTGCAATGTTATATTAGCGCAGATTGGTACAGACTGGCAGAGAAAAAGCAATAAGGCGAGTTTTGAAATTCACATCCTCAATTGTATTTTTACACATGTTTTATTTTATAAGGAAATGAAGCAGAGTTACTTTTCTTTCTTCCTTCATTTCTTATAATCCTCATTAATTGTTTCTTTTTTCCTTCATTTCTTCTAAATAAAAACGTCATCTGTCGATCGAAATAAACTTTTTTTAATTGCACATTTCGTTTCTCCATGGCCCATATAACTTATCTTCCAAGTTTCATCGTATCGGTAAAACAGAGTAGTCTCTAGCTCTACATAGGTCTAAATAGGGTAACTTTAGCTATAACCACCCTGTATTTAATAGTACATCCTTATTTTTAATTAATATTTTTGTCATTTTAAATCATATTTCATAAATTATTATTTTAGTATGATATTATACAAAATCTCGCTAAACTGACATGCTTTTTGAACCTCGTAGAGTGTCGAATTATCGAGGTTCAACTGTACATTTATAAGATAGTTTAATGATATAATGTTATTTGGAAGAATTGATGCATTTGTTGTACAATCTAAAATTAAATTGCTATTTAATTACCTTTGTCCTAGAATAAAAAAATCTGTAAGTTAATTTGTGAAACCAATAGTCCATTAAAAAGGAAAATAAATAACCATTGAATGTATAGAAACTTTACTGTGAAAATGACTTGGTAGTTATTTTACAACTAGAATCTAAGAATTTAAAAGTATTTAAATATTTTCAGTGGCACTTTGACATCATTTGTTAGTTTATCTAGTTTTAATATATTCTGCAATAAAACATTTTTTCAGACGGATTATAAAGAATTATTTATCTCCATTTCACGTTTTCATCAGTATAAAAATAAGTTAGAAATTCATTTTTTATCAGTTTTTTATATTTATTATAAATTTTATAGAATATATTTGGCTAATAAGATTATTCTACCTTTACTTAAAAATATTCTCTACATTGTTAAAAATCTTGCAGCATTTTGTACAGTCATTTCACCGTTTTCTGAAAAACCAGTAACATAACCGTAATTTAACTCTATTCTGACCATAAAATTGGTAATAATAAGTTCAGAATAACGTAAAAAGACAGTTGTTTTACTTTTTTTGTAGAAAACGGTCAAATGACTGGATAAAATGCTGCAGATTTTTAACAGTGTAGTTTATATTGTTATAAATTCAGAATAATTCGTTTACAACGTTTTATCAATAATCATTTAAATTATTTTTTCCGTTTCTCGAGCATGCGACATTCAATGACGATAGTCAAATTTTCCAATTAATTTAATGGTTTTGCATAAAATTTCATGTAAAGCTATTCATCTTTTGTCTAAACTATTTTAAGTAAAACTTTCTCCCATGAAATAATAGAGAATAGACCCGGGATATTTAAGACTTTCAAACTTCTAAACTCCAAGAATTAATAAATGATATTCAAAGCAATGCTAAGTTGAAATTTAAATTTTATGAAACTTTCGTAGCCTCTTATAATTAATGACACTTTAATACTATTCTGCAATTAGTATCAAAGTATCCTTATTAGAAATGAAATACATTTTAGAGTATTGCTATTTGTTTGAAATCTTCAAAATGACTTCAATGATTTTTTTCTAGATTTTACATCATTTGATTAAAACAACTTCTTTACACCCGTAAAATCCCAATTAAGATATTCTTATTCATTTTAAATTAAGCAAATGGTTACATCTAAATATGATATCAAAATAAATGTACATTTCAAATGTTAGAACTAAATTGTATTTATAAGTCGTATTACGGTAACATGCAAGTTTTATTTAAAATGTTTAATTGAATATAACCATTTTCATTTACTAAAATCTGCTTTTGTAATAACTAAGCTGAGTGAACGACAAATTCACCGTGTAACAGAAATTGTCCAATTACGCAAAAGTGTAGCAAATAAAAATTAATACACATATATTCTAATTATTATTCACAAATATCTTACTTTTAGTTGGTATGCGATATCTTGCAGAAAACAAAATATAATGCACGGGTGAGATAATTGTAAGCCTTAATAAATTATGCATAAATACATTTCACTGTACAAAATTAAATCTAGTCGCATGTGGCAGTTTTAAACTTTTCTGCTATCTCAAGCGCGTTAATATTTCCAGAAAAATGAAACATAGCAGCGTCATCGGTTAGGTAATTTATACCAAAATAATGCAACAACTTATTTCAAGTTCTATCTGATTCTGAAATTTGATGAAAATTTATGCATTAGTATTTAGGATAGAATCATCACAAAAATCATAAAAAAAGGGCTATCAGGAGCTAATTGAATCTGAAGTTTCAAGAAAATTTGTGCATTAGTTCTCGAGTTAAAGCTATTGCAAAAATCGTGAAAAATGCTACATAGTAGTCCTACTTGTTGAAAGATTTACTTCAAAATGCAAAACCTGTCAATTCATGTCCTGGAGTAACTAGATCTGAAGTTTGGTGAAAATCCGTGCATTAGTTCTTGAGATAGAGCTTTTGCGGAAATCGTAACAAATGCTGCATAGCAGCACCACCTGTTGAGCGATTAACTCCAAAATATAGAAACGCAAATTCATGTCATGGATTAAGTGAATATGAAGTTTGGTGAAAATCCGTGCATTAGTTCTTGAGATTGAGCCATTGCGGAAACTGTGATAAATGCTGCATAGTAGCACCCTTGTAGCGTGATTTTCACCAAAAACAAAACAGCACCAATTTATATCAGAGACTAACTGAATATATGCATATGTATTTAATTCCGTGCATTATTTCTTGAGATACAGCACCCACAAAATTTATGCCACATGCAGACTCACAGACAGCCATTTTGTAAAAAACATGTATTTTTGGTATCTTTGACGCCTAAAACGTGTAAATCCATGGAAAACCGAAAGTCGAAAATTCTTAAGAATCTACTATTTTTTTCTTATAAAGGTAGAAAAAGTAGAAACCTGTACTGTGAAAATGACTTATTGGTAGTTATTTTACAACTAGAGCCTAATAATTTAAAAGTATTTAAATTGTTTCATAGACATTTTGAAATAATTTGTTGGTTTACCTGTTTTTAATGTATTCTGCAATAAAACATTTCTTTCATAGGGGTTATTAACACATTAAATGCCACTATATATATTAACTGATTTTTTTATGGGATCATTGGTTTTTCGTAATTAACAGGATGTCATTAAAGTACTTCTGAAGAAAAAATAAAAAATAATTTGATTATTTATGAAAAACAGAATGTTTCCGAAATGGGAACAATGTCTCTTAATGAGGGTAAATTTTAACAAAAATATTGTTACGAATTTTGTAAATAGTTAGAGTTTGTACTGTAAAATAATGTAAATAATCTTATTAAGCTCCATTCCTTTACTAATGTTAGTTTTTGTTACATTGTCTCTGTTATCAAGCAAACTGGTCTATTATTTTCAGTGAATGTCTATGGCAGCTTTGCGAAATATTAGAGATATCGCCAAGTTGGCGTCACTTTTGGCGACTAATTTTGGTCGCCAAATTTGGCGATATATCGCCAAGTTGGCGACAAACTTGGCGATTGTTGGCGATGGTAACCCTTCCCTATTTATGGTAACCCCCCCCCCCCCTTTAGATATGCTGATACATTGAATGTTGTTCCGTGGTTTTCCAGTTTTTTTCGAGATGGTTCTAGAAATTTCCAGCACCTGCTGCGAGCTTATATAAGGAGAGCGATACGAGCTGTTATTGTTATTATTTACCAGTCAGTCATTGAGTGAACAAGGCGTTTGTTAGCAAGTTTGCTTGAGTTTCATTTATGTTGTTTTGGATGTTATTAAGTGTTGAGACGTTGAATAAAGAGTCTCTGGGATCTAAAGCTATACTTGTACGATAGATTTGAGCAGTTATTTTTGAATATCTAGCAATATTTGTGAGTTTCGAAGACTCTGTTGTTCTGAAGATCTGTAAATAAATTATTTTCTACTTTTCTAAGAGACAAGAGCTTGAAGTTCTCTAACCATAAGATCAAAAGAACCCCATATACGCTGCAACATTTGGTGTCAGGAGTCGGGATCTTATGGCGAAAACAAGAACAATGGACGGTCAACTGAAAGAACTGTTAGAAGCTATTAATGGAATAAAGGCAGAATTGACGAAAGGCCAAGAAGAGTTGGCGGAAAATTGAATAAAGGCCAAGAAGAGTTGGCGGATAAAATGAATAAAAACGAAGAAAGAATGGAACAGTTGACAAATAAAATTGATAAAGGCCAAGAAGAGTTGGCAGAAAAAATGAATAAAGGCCAAGAAGAGTTGGCGGAAAAGATGAATAAAGGCCAAGAAGAGTTGGCGGAAAAGATGAATAAAGGCCAAGAAGAGTTGGCAGAAAAAATGAATAAAAACGAAGAAAGAATGGAACAGTTGACAAATAAAATTGACAAATGCCAAGAAGATGTGACTGAAAAGATTAATAAAGGCCAAGAAGAAATGAAGAAAACTTTAGAAGAAAAGTTTTCGTCGGTAGAGAGAAGAATAGGCTCGGTAGAAGAGAAAATAGAGGAAGTAGAAGAGAAAATTCAGAATGAAGTTAGTAATGTTGAACAGAAAATGGAAAGGAAAATGGCGGAAGTAGAAGAGAAAATTCAGAATGAAGTTTGTAACGTTGAAGAGAAAATACTAGGTGAAGTAGATGAAAAGCTAAATAAAAAAGTACAAGATCTTGAGAAGAAACTTTCAGCGTCTAGTGGTAATTATGAAGAATTTAGGAATCCGCCTGCTTCTCCCGTGCACATTAAGCTGTCGACATACGATGGAAAGAGCTCCTGGCAAGTTTACAAGACCCAATTCACCATTGTAGCTGAAGCGAACAAATGGAGTGACGAGGTGAAAGCTTGTCAACTGGCAGCATCTTTGAGAGGAGAAGCCGCCGACGTGCTGCAAACATTGCCCGATATGACGCAACTCAATTTTGAGACTCTAAGTTGTGCACTTGAAATGAGATTCGGAGAAAAAATTTTGAAAGATTATACGAGAATACAAATGAAGAGCCGCCATCAAAAATCGAGTGAAACCCTTCAAGAGTTTGCCTCAGAAATAGAACGTCTGGCAAATTTAGCATTCATCGACTGCCCAACAAATGTACGGGAAATGCTCTCACTCCAGTACTTTGTAGACGGAATAAAAGATCCCGAATTGCAGAGAGCGGTACGAATGGCAGATGTACAGGATTTAATGACTGCATTACTATATGCCTTAAAGTTGGAAGCAGCTACACAAGCCAGCCGAAGAGATCGTCATTCAGTCCGAGGGGCAACGGTGAACAAAAGCTCAGACACTGAGATCGACTTCTTGAAAGAAATTAGGAAATTAAATTAAGAGATTGAAGCTTTAAAATATGAAAGAACAAGCTCAAGGAGACAGAATCTCACGTGCTGGGGATGCGGTGATACAGGACATCTCCGAAGAAATTGCCCCAAAATCCACGAACGTGAGATAAATTCAAACAGTCAGCAGGGAAACTAAATTTTGGCCATCTCGCGGGGCGGAGGTTGCCAGAGAATGAAAAGCCCCACCTGAAAATCCTCCAGATATCAAAAATGAGTGGTGGTGATAATGAATTATATGTGATAGGCTTTATTAACGGAATTCAGTGCCGTATGATTGTCGATACAGGAGCCAATGTTACAATAATAAGAGAAGATTTGGCTCGAAAATTGAAATGTAAACTCATTTGGACTCCACCATGCATTACCCTGCAAATTGTGACGGACAACAAGATAGGCATATATGGGAAGGCAAATTTAACCATCAACTTTGGAGGAACGAAATATTACCATATGGCATATGTGGCTGACATAACAGATCCTTGCTTAATCGGGCTAGATTTTCTGAAGAATTTTGGCTTCAAACTTGATTTCAAAAATAACAAAATGCTCTCAAAATTTGAAGAAATAAGTCTTTTTGGATTAAATAACGAAATTGAATGTAAACAAACAGTAATAGCCAAAGAAGACATCAATCTAGATCCAAGAACAGAATTTTTAGTTCCAGCTGTAATTAAAAATGAAACTAATTACCGATTTGGCCATATAGATTATCCAGAAGACAACAGTACACAAGCAGGAGTATTGGTAGCTTCTTCTGTGGTAGACCTCTCGAAAAAGACCATTCCAGTCAGAATTGCTAACATCAGTGATAAGACGAGGACTATCAAGAAAGGAGAGGTGATAGCGTCATGTGCTCCTGTGACGTGCATAAGTCAAAATTCCAGTCACTCTGAGAAATCTTCAGATAATTTAGTCAAGGATTTGTTACAAAATACAGACTTAAATCCAAAACAGATGGAAGCTGCGGAAAATTTAATTAGAGAATTCCAAAGTTTATTTTCCCAAACATCTGAAGACTTTGGACGAACTAAAATGGCACAACACCGAATTGACACGGGAGATCACTCTCCTGTTAAACAGCACCCTAGACGATTACCTTTTGCCAAGCAAGAAGAGGTGCAGAATTTAATTAAAGATATGGAAGAAAATGACGTCATCGTACCATCAACAAGTCCATGGGCGTCTCCCATTGCATTAGTAAGAAAGAAGGATGGTTCTACAAGATTTTGTGTAGACTACAGCCGACTGAATGACGTCACCAAAAAGGATAGTTACCCTCTGCCAAGGATTGACGACACTCTTGACACACTTGCGGGCAACACTTGGTTCTCGACTTTAGACCTGAAGAGTGGTTACTGGCAGGTAGAGATCCATTCCGACGACCGCGAGAAGACTGCCTTTACAACGGGACAAGGATTATGGCAGTTCAAGGTAATGCCTTTTGGTCTATGTAACGCACCTGCAACTTTTGAACGCCTTATGGAAACGGTTCTTCGGGGACTGTCATATGAGGCATGTCTTGTTTATTTAGACGATATCATAATCATAGGAAAATCTTTTGATGAACATCTGAACAACCTCAGGCGGGTGCTACAAAAGTTAAAGGAAGCTAATTTGAAGTTAAGCCCTTCGAAGTGCAGTTTGTTTCGCAATGAAGTCGCCTACCTTGGACACATCATTTCGGCGGAAGGAGTTAGGACTGATCCGGAGAAGATATCGGCCGTGAAAAATTGGAGTCGTCCAGCAGATGTTCACCAGCTTCGAAGTTTTCTAGGATTATGCACCTATTACAGAAAATTCGTCAAAGGCTTCTCGATGATTGCAAGACCACTTCATAAATTAACAGAAGCCAATCAAAAATTTATGTGGACACAGGAATGTGACGCTGCTTTCGAAAAGCTTAAGCTTGTCAAGGCTTAAACCTTGACATCCACTCCAATTCTGTCGTATCCTCAAATCGATAAACAGTTTATACTTGATACGGATGCAAGCAACGAAAGCATTGGCGCTGTACTGTCCCAGGAAATCGACGGCCAGGAGCGTGTTATCGCCTATTTCAGCAAGTGCTTGTCAAAGGCCGAGCGAAACTACTGAGTAACAAGAAAAGAGCTTCTTGCTGTAGTGAAAGCCATAGACCACTTTCATCACTATCTTTACGGTCGAAAGTTCCTGATCCGAACTGATTATGCTTCTCTAACTTGGCTATTGAATTTTAAGAACCCTGAAGGCCAGATAGCCAGGTGGATACAAAAGCTTCAAGAGTACGATATGGAGATACGCCATCGAAAAGGCTCATCACATGGAAATGCAGATGCTCTCTCAAGAAGACCCTGCTCAGAGAATTGTAGATACTGCGACCGGGTTGAGAAGAAATTTAATGTCAAAGGTCCTATAGTAAGACAAGTTACAACTGGGTCTACATCATCGAGAGATCCGTGGAGTGACGAGAGCCTGCGTAAAGATCAACTTGCTGATCCTGAAATTAAGCCAATTCTAGAGCTGAAAGAGGAGTCCAACAGGAAGCCCAGCTGGCAAGACATGGCCCATTACCATCCTACGACTAAATGTTATTGGGCTCTCTGGGATTCCTTACATTTGAAGATCGGCATCTTGTACCGAAAATGGGAGTCTGACGGTGGAAAGACATGTAGATGGCAACTACTACTCCCTAAGTCGAGAATTTCTATGGTCCTTCAAGAACTGCATGGTAGTCCCACAGGAGGTCATTTTGGTGTAATGAAGACCCTTCAAAAGGTTCGAGAGCGTTTTTACTGGAATAATGTTCGCAGTGATGTAGAGAAGTGGTGTCGAACTTGTGACACCTGTGTAGCACGTAAAGGTCCAAAGAGGCGCACCCGTGGACGATTGCAACGTTATAATGTAGGAGCTCCTTTCGAACGAATTGCTCTAGACATCCTGGGTCCTCTTCCTAGAGCATCTTATGGCAATAAGTACATCTTCGTTGTCATGGACTACTTCACTAAGTGGCCTGAAGCATACGCCATTCCTAATCAAGAGGCGGTAACCGTAGCAGACATACTGGTTCAACACTGGGTTTCCAGATACGGAGTTCTTCTTCAAATCCATTCTGATCAAGGAAGAAACTTTGATTCGGCTGTGTTCAAGGAAATGTGTGAACTACTCGGCATGGACAAAACTCGAACAACACCTCTACACCCTCAATCGGACGGCATGGTGGAGCGGTTCAATCGTACCATCCTAAATAGCCTCTCTCTCCTGGTGTCTAGAGACCAACAGGACTGGGACAAGAAATTGCCTCTTTTCCTGTTTGCCTACAGGAGTGCCACTCATGAGGCCACTGGTTACTCCCCTTCTCAAATGCTCTTTGGTCGTGATCTTCGTCTGCCTGCGGATCTTTTGTTTGGCCGTCCTCCTGACGCTCCTTCATCGCCTGAGGAATATGTTGATGAACTCCAGGCGCGGATTCAGGAGATTCATTGTCTAGCGAGGAACCGAATTGGACTGGCAACGGAAAAGATGAAGACACGGTACGGCACAAAGGCAACAGGACATGAGTTCAACGAAGGTGACGAAGTTTGGTTGTGGAATCCGATACTTCGTAAGGGACTGTCGCCAAAATTACAAAGAAACTGGGACGGTCCTTACACAGTCGTCAACAGGCTGAATGACGTCATTGTACGCATAACAAAAATCGCCACACGCCAAACCCAAGGTCGTACACTATAACCGGCTAGCCCCTTATTGTGGCCAAAGTGAATAGAAATTCAAAACTGGAATTTCAGACCATGGTCATGAAAGTCACTTTTTGTAAATATGTAAATAGTAATTAGTTCTTATTTATGTAAATCTTATTATTATTGTTATTATTTATTTATTTGTTTATTTTAAGTGTTTTCCTCTAACTCAAGGATTGCACTGCCCGGGACGTGCAGTCTTTGAGGAGGGGGTAGTGTTACGAATTTTGTAAATAGTTAGTGTTTGTACTGTAAAATAATGTAAATAATGTTATTAAGCTCCATTCCTTTACTAATATTAGTTTTTGTTACATTGTCTCTTTTATCAAGCAAACTTGTCTATTATTTTCAGTGAATGTCTATGGCAGCTTTGCGAAATATTAGAGATATCGTCAAGTTGGCGTCACTTTTGGCTACTAATTTTGGTCGCCAAATTTGGCGATATATCGCCAAGTTGGCGACAAACTTGGTGATTGTTGGCGATGGTAACCCTTCCCTATTTATGGTAACCCCCCCTTTAGATATGATGATACATTGAATGTTGTTCCGTGGTTTTCCAGTTTTTTTCGAGATGGTTCTAGAAATTTCCAGCACCTGCTGAGAGCCTATATAAGGAGAGCGATACGAGCTGTTATTGTTATTATTTACTAGTCAGACATTGAGTGAACAAGGCGTTTGTTAGCAAGTTTGCTTGAGTTTCATTTATGTTGTTTTGGATGTTATTAAGTGTTGAGACGTTGTATAAAGAGTCTCTGGGATCTAAAGCTATACTTGTACGATAGATTTGATCAGTTATTTTTGAATATCTAGCAATATTTGTGAGTTTCGAATACTCTGTTGTTCTGAAGATCTGTAAATAAATTATTTTCTACTTTTCTAAGAGACAAGAGTTTGAAGTTCTCTAACCATAAGATCAAAAGAACCCCATATACGCTGCAACAATATTCTTTTGCCTCCGTGTAATTGTAAAGTTATTTTTCACTTCTTTAGAAATAAAAAAGGTCTGTATAAATCTGAAACAGATATTTTATGAAAAATTTAGCCAAATTACACCTACAATTATAATAAATCTTCATTTTTAGTAAAAAAAAAAAAAAAAAAAAAAAAAAAAAAAGAAAGAAAGAAAAAAAGAAAAAAAGGGAAAAAATATAATTTTCATTTTTATAAGCATTTTTGTTATATATCTCTTTATTTTTCATCATTACATTAGCTTTTGTTATTATTTCACATGAATAACAACTGAAAAAATTTTATGCATCACTGCATTACACTTTTTACAGAAAACTCAAGTATTTTTTTGACATACTTTACGCCTAGATTGTTTCTCAACATTTTATGAAAAATGTTTATGCCATCAAAACGCACGCCATTTTATGAAAATCCAGAATGTACCGAAATGAGACATCCTTCTATTTTATGTTCTACATTCATCAATGACTTAACAATATCACGGAGGAATTCTATCTGACAAGGGCACCACCAAACATGGTGCTCACAGATTTTAATGATTACAAAGTATGTTGTAGGGGTCATACCATTAATTATTCCGCTGAAAGGGTTCCTTCAAGTGGACCTTAGTTTTTGAGAAATTGGTGGTCAAAGTTTAGCGTTTATTTCAAATACATGTTAGTACAGCTGTTGGCCAACGGCTCCGTGGCGCCGCCGCAGTAAGGTGCGAGACTACAGACTCGGAGTTGGCGGGTTCAACTCCAAGTTGGACCTCTCCCCCCCTTTTTTTTTTTTTTTTTTTTTTTTAAATCTTTATATACTTTTTAAACGTTACATATTTTAAGCTGAATTTGGAATTCTACAGCCTTGAGTTTATTAATATTTTCTTATGGGGATTGTTTACTTTTTAATTTTTTTTTCTTATTTAAAAAAAAATATGGTTCAAATGATAAACTAATTGCACTTCAAAATTTATAAAATAAATAAAAATAAATAAAAAATGCATATATAATTAAAATTTTCAAATAGCATAATTACTCGGATTGCTATGAAATTTTTATACGTTATTGAGGTTTACCCTACCACGAACGCTATTGAAAATGAAGTATCTACCATGATTAGTTTATCTAGAGAGAGAATGAAAAGTTTCCCATTACATTACGGCCTATAGGGAAAAATCGTTAATATACTCGGATTGCCATGAAATTTTAGGACGTTATTGAGGTTCACCCTAACACGAACCCTATTGAAAATGAAATTTCTACCAAGATTAGTTTATCTACAGGGCGAATCAAAAGTTTTCCATTACATTACGGTTCATGGGGAAAAATCGTTAATATACTCAGATTGCCATGAAATTTTAGGACGTTATTGACTTTTACCCTAGCACAAGTCCTATCGAAAATGAAGTTTCTACCATGATTAGTTTATTTACAGGGCGAATCAAAAGTTTTTTCGAAAGATGTTATACCCTGTCAAACATATTAAAATATGATTTCTATTAAATCTAAGGTGAAAATGTAGCTATTATTCATTTACAGGGCCACACAAAAGAATTCCATTAGATAATGGTAAAATGGGGAATTGTGTGTGACATATTTTAAATATATAAAGCTGTTTCGTGTATAATAAAATTGATATATGTCACTGAAGCTTAATATAAATTATACGCTACTGTCTTGCATAATATGAAGTACATAGCACTTACAAAGCCATACAAAAGATTTCAAATAGTATATTCTTTCCGAAGTACCATATATGTGTCCGATGACGGCTGATGGAGGGATGATATGCGCGTTTATATTTCGCTAAATATATGAACATTATGTGGTGTGTATAAATGTTATAGTTGATATACAGGGCTACCCAAAAGAGCTCACCAGCGTTACTGAATATGAGCGTAAATTATTTAAACGTGGTTCTTAAATAAGCTATGTATTTTTACGCTGAGCTTCATTCAATGTACTGAGAAATGTTTGCAGAATATAGATAAAAGGATATACAGGGCCACGCAAAGAATTCGGTACATGGACGCCTATGAATGATAATGTATGAGAATGTGATTTCAGTTGTTTTAAAAGTGTTTTAGTTTACAATAAATTTTAGCGTAATGCTGAAGTGTAATAAAGGTACAATGACAACTACAGGGCTGAGCAAAAGTATTCAAGTATATTTCCATCTAATAGTATGAAATGCTGAAAAAGAAATTTCAAGCTACTGGGTATTTTCTTGCTAAACTAAATTTTCCCATTATATCAACTGACACATGAAATACAGACTGTTCAAAAGTACTGGAATACATATTTGGGTATATTTGGCTATACACTATTATTTCCATAAATAACAAGGTTTTGTTAAAGATTTCATTAAGTGTTGGAAAGTGCTTCATAATCTATGCTTAACGCATGATTTTTCATACTTGTTTTTAGACTTACTATCTGGAAGAATTACGTAAGAGCCAACGACCAATCTAAAAGTTTCGAGGTCCGTTCTATGATCTGAAGACCATCTAATGGCATATTTTCCATAAAATCTAAATATATGATTAAAAAAAAATAGAAAAACCTACTAAATATACATCTGTTATTAAATAAAAAAAACATAAAGTAAGAAACAATTTTAAGAGAAACACTTCCGAAAAAAAAAAAAATTGCCCGGAATGAACAAAAAAGCATTTCCAAAGCTTTTGTACTGGCTATTTTCGCTCACATAATAAGAGCACCGTATTGAATTGGGAGCGTTTCATCTAGCATTTAAAACTAACGAAAGTGCCATTGCTCCCGTTACGAGAGCAGCTCGTTCCCTCATGAATTGTGATCAATCTATCATACTTTTTAATTATAGATTTATGAAGTATTAGACAATAGACAGTTATAAACATTTTTGAAATAAAGAATAGAATTTTTATGAGTAAATTATTTAAAAAATATATTCTTGCTAAAGAGGAAAAAAAGCTAAATTTCGTCTTTCTAAACAAGTTTTAAAAAATGGAAAATACAAATGAAACTTTTAAAAAAAATTACAGAAGTTATCTCGTGTATTCAAAATACAAATAACATAAACTTTTAACAAAATTTAAAATCCTCATTTAAAAAAAAAAAAAAAATCCTAAAGCAATGGCTCCAAAATGGGAGCAGTGGCGCTTAATGGGTTAAGAAATATAAAATGCAATTTTACGTTTTGATTAAAAAAAATCAGAAATTAATTTTTTATCATTTTTTTATATTTATTATTAATTTTTGGGATATATTTGGCTAAAAAAATTATTTTGCCTTTTCTTAAAAATATTCTCTAGTTTATATTGTTAGAAATTCAGAATAATTCATTTTACAACGTTTTAGCATTCACTTAAATTTTAGTCTCCGCTTCTCAAACATGGGACATTCAATGCCGAAAGTCAAATTTTCCAATTTTAATTTAATGGTTTTGCATAAAGATTCGTGTAAAGCTATTCATCTTTTGTCTAAAGTATTTTATGTCAAACTTTCTTCCATGAAATAGATTCGCAATATTTAAGATTTTCAGACTTCTCAACGCAATGAATTATTAAATGATCTTCAAAGCAATGCTAAGTTGAAATTTAAATTTTATGAAACTTTCGTAGCTTCTTGTAATTAATGACACTTTAATACTATTCCACAATTAGTATCAAGGTGTTCTTATTAGAAGTGAAAGACATTTTAGAGTATTGCTATATGTTTGAAATCTTCAAAATGACTTCAATAGTTTTTTTCTAGATTTTACAGTATCTTTTGATTAAAATAACTTCTTTACACTCGTAAAATTCCAGTTAAGATTTTCTTATTCATTTTAAATTAAACAAATGGCTACATTTAAATATGATTTCAAAATAAATGTACATTTCAGATGTTAGGATTAAACTGCATTTAAAAGTCATTTTACAATGACATGCAATATTTATTCAAATTGCTTGATCTATTATAACCAACTTCATTTACTAAATTCTGATTTTGTAATAGCTAAGCTGAGTGAACGAATAATTCACAATGCAACAGGAATCAGCCCATAACGCTAAAGTGTAACAAATGAAAATTAATACATATAGATATTCTAATTATTATCCACGAATATCTTATTTTTAATTGGTATGCCATATCATGTAGAAAACAAAATTATAATGCATAGGTATGATAATTGGGTAATAATAAACAGGTATAAAGTTTGACAGACATATCCGCACATAAATTTTTGTTTTCTATAGCTTTGTGTCTCGTTGGTCAAATATTAATGCATCCACCCTTTATTTAAAATTAATATTTTACTGTAAAACTGAAGTTTCATTCACGGTACAGTAAAAAATTTAAACAACTATATAGATTATTTTTTACGATTTCCTATGAGAAATCGAGTGCATAGTTCTGCTAAATAAATAAATTAAATTTATATATAACTAGCGGACCCGCCCGGCGTTGCTCGGGTCTGTATTAACAATATTAAACGAACTTGAAATTTGTATGATTTTATCATTAACTCGTTACATGCAGAAATGCATTGTCTAAAATACGTAGCCACTGACTGTGTGAAACATCGGTTTTAAAAACAACAACTAATATTAAGCTCTAAAAATACTCAAAATGAGCAATGAAAAACGCGGGAGGGAATATGTATCCAACAATTTCACGATTTTCGTGTTAAAAAGTTGATATTTACCCGTAAAAATCACTGTTAAGTCACGTGACTAATTATTATTTTCACATACAAATCCCAAGTGAAATATTTTGACTTTCAAACTAATTATATCACTCTTAAATCCGACTATACCTTGAATGAAATCGATACACGATGGTAGCTAAAAGATTGGTATATAGTATTATAATTTCAGAGCTAGTTAACAAAAGTAAGTGTTATTTTTAATCAAATCTTGCGTAATGTTCACTCTGTGTATAAATTCCTAACCTTAAACTTTTGTACCGTAACCAGAACCTGTCTGTAACCTAACAACGACTTAACAGTACTCTACCGTAAAATGTAACCTAGCCTTCACTTTATTGTAACATATCCTTATTCTAACCATAACATAAATGCAATTTAACTTTAACCTAACTTTAACCTAAATAATATAATAGAAAAAAACCATTTTAAAAAATTACTATTTCTTCGTAAAATATGCTTCAGCTGTAATTCATTTCTTTCAATTCGTTTTATTAATACAAAATTTCTTCCTCGTGCTTTTGTTTGAGACATTAAAATTTCAGCGATAAATGGTTTAATATTACAAACCTTTTTTTCGGTTTACTTCGCCTCCACCTATCTTTTTCTTCATGGTGTACAGCAGCTGTGATTTTAAAAAAAAATCCTCATTTAAACTGACAGTTTGCCAATCTATGAATTTTAAAGGTCTGTACCAGCTTTTTTAATTATTTCTGCGAAAATTTTATGCAACCAATCAACCATAAGAAAATGAAAGAAAAAAAAGGCGATTTTTTTATGAGAGTGAGCTTTGGAATTTAATTAATTACTCACTTAATAAATAGAATGTTGAAATTCTGAGTCTCAGGTGCATCAGGAGAGACATTGGGCTACTCTCAAAAAAATTTTGAGCTTCGTACGTGCTGTAGATTTTGCTAGCCATCGCAGACACACAGACACACAGACACACACACAGACAGACAGAGCTGTTTGTTCTTTTATTAGTATAGAAAACTACTTGTGGTGACATAATTCGTGGTTTATGAATTTGACTTGAGAACCTCTTGGTCATTTATTTCGAAGCTCCATCTTACAGCTGGATTCACGAGTTCAGTCGGAGGTCCCGCGAGTCATTTACGTCGATTTTTTAGCTACATTGTACATTGGACATTTGGAGTTACATTGTTACAATAGTTTCCACAGGCCTTTCAAATCTGCAAAGTCTCCTGTTTTTCGAGCGCGTTCTTGCTAATATTGTGAGACTTGTCCTATTTTGCAGTAAAAGGGGCAGTTGCAAATTTGGGAGGAATATTTCTTTAATTAGTTAATTAGCTTTTGATTAATATGTGATCAAGACCCGTAGAATTCCCATGTTTGGTGACGTTACCAGGCCTTAGTTTCAAATATCAGCAAAAAGTACTTAGATTCAGGATGTAGTGGAGGATATACGGGTATACGCCGTATACCTTCTGAAATTTTAAAGAAACATCGTATACTCTCTGTTTCTCAAGATAGCTATAGTATATACTCTAAGGTATATACTATATACTCTCTGCCTTGAGCGTATACCCTCTGCTTATACCATAGATCCTCTGTTATTTTTACGACTACACACCTGCTTAGATCAGCAATTTTAATGTTAAGAATTGTCCTAAAATGAAGTCTGACAATATTAAATGTTAGGCTGGGAAAGAAAGTTTATCAGGGGCAAAATAGCTTTAAGCTTCAGAATTAAAGTTAAAAAATATTAGCTGGGTTTGTAAAATTTTCAATTTAAGTTTTAAAAAGGTTTTAGTCTTTATACTTTCATATACACAAGCTTTGTTTTTCGGAACCCGCTTCAAAATTTAAAGTAACTTTATAAAAAATAGCTGCAACTAAAATCGAAAGAGTATAAAGGAGGTGATGTAGAAATGTACATCTCAGCTATCCAATGCAAAAAAGAAAAATAATAATAATAATAATGTCGAAATTCAAACGAGATACTAGCAAATAACCTCCTCATAAGATTAGCTTTAGCTCGCGAGCACTTCGCCTGACGGGAACAGGAGCCTTAAGAGTCTATTTCAGTCAAGCGAATGTCACATTCGATAATGCTAATCCTATGGAAGAAATTTATAAAAATAATTTGATTGCATTTCAATATTTTTAAATGATTTTTTTTTTTTTTTTTTTTTTTGGATAGTTGATATCAATCTGTACAATGGCCACTTTTTATTTATTCGATTTTTATTGTGACTATTTTTATGAGGGTGCTTTCATTTTCTCAAACGGCTCTGGTATTTAAAAGTAGAGGTATACACCTCATATCTGATAAGTGAGTCTGACACAAAATACGTCAGCAAACATGATATTTTGCATAGGAAGCAAACAGTGATATTTATTCTTGCCCTTGTACCCCGTGTGCAATGTACAATCATCTATGAACTTAGACATTTAAAAATTTTAAATATCCCAGTAAAATTATTGGTGTTTTTGTCAACTGTATTTACGCATTTTTTATCTTATCCTAACTGCTTTTGTTTACATTGTTTTTATGTCACCATTTCTATACTGAAATTAATTCTTAATGCTATACATGGGTTTTTCCCCATGCAGATGACTTTGCGGTGAAAAAAAATTAGGCATTGTGATTTAAAATTTTATCACTGCAAGTGTATAATAGACGTCAGTTGATGCTTTTTACCACATTTTCGAGCTCATGCCGTAGAATAATCACATTTCCAAATAGCGTACTTCAATACATAATATAACATATATAACAGTAGCGTTTGTAAGTGATATTGCATGCATTCTTAACATGAATTGATCTAAAATTGTCATGAGTTCCTTAGTTAAAATTAATCTTAATTATCACGATTTATATTCTAACTGTACATATACTAAATCCTAAACTGATTTTTGATAATTTAAAAAATGCAAATGACTGCAAGTATGATACAAATAATTTTATGAAATATAACCAAGGTTATTACTTACTGCAAAAGTCTGTAAAACATATGCATGCAATATTGCATTTTAGCGAACAATCCTTAAACAAAATGTCCGTATATTTTTTAAAATATACTTGAACTCCAAAACTTTAGACATACTTTTTCGAGTAAATTTATTCTGGCATTGTTCAAAGTTTAGCAATATCCATATAAGTTTTCTACTACTTTTTAAAAATGGATAATCTATAATTCAAATGCATCGTTTAAAGAGTGTCTATTCTGGCCTTATTTGTAAGAAAATAGAGGATGTTACTGGTATTTAATTCTATGTTTATCAGCATAGAGTACTCGGAATGCGAAAAATATCAGCTTATTAAAATTTTCTTTGAATTATTTTTAAATAAATTTTAAAAATAATTAACTGAATTTTAGAATCTAATTTTTAGATCAAATGCTATCAAAACCTGAGAGCTTATGTGCTCTCTCGTTTTGTATATATGTATGTACGCACTCTAAAATATAAAGGTGTAAATTAGACAAATTTACATATATATGTGTGTAAATTCCTAAAATTACACACCTGACATGAAAATTACCAACTTTTTGCAAAGTTTTACTTGTTTTTATGTGCATTTTAGCTTATAAAACTAAGTGGGTATTTTGTTATCACTTGAAAAACACAAATAAATGTGTAAATGCTGAAATATGCCTGAATTTACACAAATTGGTATGTTATTGTAATTGATACATAATGATATATACATAGGTAAGTGTGTAAATTTCTAAAATCACCACACATGTCATAAAAAATACACTTTTCCTGCAAAAAATACCCATTTTAATGTGTGTTTAGTTTATGGCATTAAATTTGTAAGTTGATATCAGTTCATAAACTCAGAAAAATGTATAAATGTAGAAAACACCTAAAATTACACTAATTAGTGTGTTACAAAAATTACAAATGTGTGAATTTTAAAGTAGACGTTACGAAAGGGATGGGAGGCTTACGTATTATTCAGACCTACATTTTTTATTTCAGTAATCCCATTCCATAAATAGCGTGATGTCATTGCATTGTTGTAACAGCATTTTCAAATAATAAACTACTATATTTATTTATTTTTAAGCTATTGCATAGCTTTTATCGCGGGCTTTGAGCGCGGCGACCGAATCCAAAAATTCCGTAACGCGAAAAATCCTAACACATCCGTAACGAAAAAACCTAACACTCGGCTAACGTCGTTTCAGCTCGGCAGACTTCGGCATGGTATCCTTCGGTAGACTTCGGCAGACATTGACGCGGTATTTTTCAGATATTTAGAGGATATCAAATCTCAAACTTATGTTTCTTATTTCAGTTACCATAAATCTATAGTTTCAATGATAAAAATTCCTGATAGAATGTGTATAGAAAAAAATCGTCTTAAGATAAAACAAGGTAGGATAATGTAGCTTTTGGTGATTGGAGACCCGCCCAATGGTGAGGATCGAAAAATTTAAAATGCTTATAACTCGCGATCTAATTTTCGTAGCGCGGCCAAGTTTTGTTTGGTAATTTATTATGAGACAGTGTTAATTTTTGGTGACACGAGACCCCCACGGTGAGGGTCGAAAATTTTAAAATGCTTATAACTCGCGATCTAATTTTCGTAGCGCAGCCAAATTTTGTTTGGTAATTTATTATGAGACAGTGTTAATTTTTGGTGATTGGAGACCCGCCCAATGGTGAGGATCGAAAAATTTAAAATGCTTATAACTCGCGATCAATTTTCGTAGCGCGGCCAAATTTTGTTTAATGATTTATTATGAAACAGTGTTAAATTTTGGTGACAGGAGACCCCTCCCACGGTGAGGGTCGAAAAATTTAAAATGTTTATAACTCGCGATCTAATTTTCGTAGCGCAGCCAAATTTTGTTTGGTAATTTATTATGAGACAGTGTTAATTTTTGGTGACAGGAACGCCCCCCCCCCCACGGTGAGGGTCGAAAAATTTAATATGTTTATAACTCGCAATCTAATTTTCGTATCGCGGCCAAATTTTGTTCGGTAATTTATTATGAGAGATTGTTATTTTTTGGTGACAGGAGACCCTTCACCCACGGTGAGGGTCGAAAAATTTAAAATGCTTATAACTCGCGATCAATTTTCGTAGCGCGTCCAAATTTTGTTTGGTAATTTATTATGAGACAGTGTTACTTTTGGTGACAGGACACCCCCCACGGTGAGGGTCGAAAAATTTAAAATGCTTATAACTCGCGATCAATTTTCGTAGCGCGGCCAAATTTTGTTTGGTAATTTATTATGAGACAGTGTTAATTTTTGGTGACAGGATACCCCCCACGGTGAGGGTCGAAAAATTTAAAATACTTATAACTCGCGATCTAATTTTCGTAACGCGGCCAAATTTTGTTTGGTAATTTACTATGAGACAGTGTTACTTTTGGTGACAGGAGACCTCCCACGATGAGGGTCGAAAAATTTAAAATAATTATAACTCGCGATCTAATTTTTGTATCGTGGCCAAATTTTGTTTGGTAATTTTTTATGAGAGAGTGTTAATTTTTGGTGACAGGAGACCCCCCCCCCCATGATGAGGGTTGAAAATTTTAAAATGCTTATTATTCGCGGTCTAATTTTCGTAGTGCGGCCAAATTTTGTTTGGTAATTTATTATGAGACAGTGTTACTTTTGGTGACAGGAGACCCCCCCCCCCACGGTGAAGGTCGCAAAATTTAAAATGCTTATAACTCGCGATCTAATTTTCGTAGCGCGGCCAAATTTCGTTTGGTAATTTTTAATGAGGCAATGTTAATTTTTGGTGACAGGAGACCCCCACGGTGAGGATCGGAAAATTTATAATGCTATAACTCGCGATCTAATTTTCGTAGTGCGGCCAAATTTTGTTTGGTAATTTATTAAGGTATTGTATAGCTTTTATCGCGGGCTTTGAGCACGGCGAAAGAATCTAGAAATTCCGTAACGAGAAAAATACCTAACACTCCGGCTAACGTCGCTTCAGTTTGGCAGACTTCGGCACAGTATCCTTCGGTAGACTTCGGCAGACATTAAAGCGGTATTTTTCAGATATTTTGAGAATATCAAGTCTCAAACTTATGTTTTTTATTTCAGCTATCATAAACGTATAGTTTCAATGATAAAAATTCCCGATTAACCTACATGTATTGTAAGATAATAAAAATATTTTAAACGATATTAATTTCTCATTTATTCAATAAAAGAAAGAAATGTTTTGTTATCGGTCATCACGCTCAAAAAGTATAACTTGAATTAATATCAAGGACAAAAAAAACTGCATAAATAAAAAGTAAATAAATAATTATGATTGCATAAGTTGATAAAAATTGCTATGCAATAGCTTTACCGCGGCAGTCCCCGAGTGCCAAACGTCTTTTTTATAAGATACTCTGACCACCTCGATCAGCCTCCTCGTTTCAGCAGCATGTGAACATTTAAAAGAAGTTTAAAAAAAAAAAATAATCTCGACACATGTAACAATATTTCGTTACATGTAACGTAAAATTTTATTCTTTTAATTAGTTAATTTTAATTTCGTTTTCCGAATTACCTTTTGAAATTTGTACATCAAATATAAGAATGCTTGATTTTATAATTGTAGGTTTTGATTAAATCGTAATTTCTTCCTGTCGTCTCGAAGACTGCTGTTTTTCCACAATTTTACTTGTAATATTCAGTAATAGTGTTAGATTTCATTCTTAAAGCGAAATTAGGAAGACTTCCTAAAGAGGCATTATAATTAGAGATATAATCCCCTTTATGTTAAATTTAAATTATATTTTTTGTACTGTTGGTAATTTTTCTGCTGCCCCCCCCCCCCTTGATTTAAAGGACAGTAGTTTAACCTTCAGTAGAATCTAAAAATTATTTCGAATTCAATTAATATGTAACATAAAATATAATTAATGTAATTAAGATAATTCTAAATTCTTATCCTGGGTTATTTTTACAATTTGCATATCGGATATAAGTATGCCTTATTTTACCCTAAATTATTTTAGCCGTCTCATAGTTTGTAACCTTTTACCCATTTCAATGTTTAACTTGTAATTTTAGTTGAACTTTAGTTCGCAGTACAATTTATGGTCCTATTCAGGAACTTCTTTGACCCCGATTTAGACGCGAATCTAGTACCGAAACCTGAAATCTTAATTATCGTTGACTTGGCTTCATCAGGTTTAAGTTGAAAACTAATGATGGGTCCAGCTGAATGCTAGCGCTCGCCATTGAGAAAAATATAGAAGTTTATTCTCCTATAAACTATAAGGTATGTAATCTCATACGTTCGTATTACCTTCAATTTTTTTTTATCTGATTTGTTTATATTAATGTATAAATGTATATGCTATATGTTGGATTTTTTTTTACATTTAAGAATTTTTTACACAAATAATTTACTTGCCTTAAAAAATGTCAACATTACCTAACTCCTGATAAATGTCTATTAAAATAACAACTGTTGTATCTAAGGTTATTTATTTCTTGAAAAATTTTCATCATAAAAAGAATTTATGTATGTATTTTAACAGTAACAAAATAAAAGTTATTTTTTTTGGGGGGGGGGGGTGCGATATTAAATTTTGGGTTGGTTGTGTGAAAGATATTATAGTTTATTTATAAACTATTATACAAATGTATATCATATCTATAAATTATATATTGTGATTTATAAGTTAAACAGTTCATCTGAGTTTTATTTATTTATTGAAATTTATTTGTAAGTTTTTGTTTCAAATTATGAAACTTATAATGATAACTAAGTTTATCATCGATTAAAACTATAGCGTTGTTTTTGAGTTTCTACGCTACATTTTCCAATTTTGAGAAATTTGGAATATTTATTTATCTTAATTACATCTAATTTTCAGCTGTGTTTTAATTTGAAAATATTACATCTGAAGAACTATGTTCCACTAAAATAATCATAGTAAAGAACACATAATTTTTGCTTGTTAATTCTAGATTTGATAAAAATACACAGAAGTAAGTTGCAAAAGGACACAAATACGATGATTTAAAATAACCTTAGACCAAAAATTCTGAAGAAAATTTATGTTAAAATAATGGCTTTTTCTTAAAATAAACATTTTCCCATTGCAATTTTGCCTATTATTACAGAATTTATATGACCTAAATCATATGACTGTATGTATATAAAAAATGTTATAACAGTTGTGTCATAATGAATATTCACAATTGAACTTATTAGTCCCCCCCCCCCCTACATAAATATCCCCCGTAATTGTCAAATAAATTCAATGTAATTTTCAAATAAATTCTACGAACATTAATTTCGAAAATTTATAAAAGTCAATTGATATTTGGATATAATCACAGTATTTCCTATTTTATGTTTTACTACAGCTGATAAATAAAAATACTCATTAGTTTGATATCTAAAATTTTAATTATAATATCTGAAATTTTCATTTATAAAAATACGATTCATTTCATTAATGTTAATATATATTTATATTTAGTATATATATTAACCTTAATATTAATAATTAATTTTAATAATTTTTTAAGGTAAATTCTTTGTAATGATGAATATTTATGAAAAGAATTAAACATATAATATAGGTGATTTATGCATATATAAACAAATCAGCTAAAATTTTTTCAGGTAATACGTGTATGTGTGTGAGATGAAGATTACTTACCTTTTTCTATTTTTTATGGTATTTTAAATTTTACTTTTATAACTGTACGTAACATAGTATCTTGAGTAAAATTGACTTTGTATCTTGAGTCTGAAAAATAAAAAATGAAAAATTGAGTCTGAACTCTGAAAATAAAAAGCGTGGTGATTGCAAATTTATCAACTATCATTATTCCATTCAGCCAAGGGGGTGGTTTTGAGGTTAAAACCCTTCCCAGAGCTAAGAAAGGTCGCTATAATTGCTGCTTATATGAATCAAAACCAAACTTAATATTTAAATGTTTTGGTGCATTTCAGAATCCGCCGCTTTACTAAAACCAGATTTCATTTAATAAAGTGATTCGATTAAATGGCGAAAATTCTACTTAAAATTGTGAAAATGCATATTATATGGATTAGTTAAGTAAAAACTGTTTATTTGAACTAAATTACTTTTCTTCGACTCATTCTGAAAAAAAAAAAAATGATTTCCTGCCACACAGATGCTTTTTGAGTTTAAGTATTATACAGTGAATATTCTAATTAGCACTGATTCTATTAACCGGCAATCACCTTTATCGGAAAATCAACCCCCCCCCCCAGAACCAAATTCTGGCTGTGCACTGATTCCATTTGACTAGTATAAAATCTATCATCAATTATTATTTTTTTTTCTTTATCTTAATTTTTAATTGCATGCACTAAATAATACTTAAATGAGGGGAAAATATAAAATTAAGAAGCAAGGAAGAATATACAAAATAAAACAGCAGTTTTTATGTGTATATTTAGATGAGAGTGGGGCGGAATGGAACACTTTTTACAAAAATAACAAAATCAACTTTATTTGACACAAATACGAAAATTTTGATTTGTTGAATACAAAATGAAACACTTTCTAATGTCCTTGAACAATATAGATACATAATTTGAAGAATCAATTTTATAATTAAAGAAATTGTAAATTTCAAAATGTGTCCCATACTTCCCCATTAACAGAGAAGTACTACGATGGTTGATGAGGAATATCGAAAACTAATGTCATAAATGGCAATATGCTGAATTTTAGAACAGTAGCTGCTATAGTAACATAGTTTTAGAGGGAGGGGTGAAGTTCTAGAAACCTATTTAGAGAGAGTTTTTAAGAAGGGGAGGGTGAGTGTGATAGGCTGATTTGGAGCTCATGAGGCTACACTTGTGACAGTGGATGAGAAGTGGGTACATCACTATGATGCTGATTGCTGAGTCCAAACAACAGTACTTTTATCTCATCCACTGTCACAAATCTAACCCCATAAGCTAAAAATCCGGCTTTCAACTATATTCCCCTCCCCATTTCACTCCCCCATCCAAAACTATATGAATATTGCAGCTACGGTTCTGAAACTAAGCATAAAACCAACTAAGACATTAGACTTCGATATTATACATCAACCCATTGCAGTACAGATATTCTATGTGCACTAGACACAATAGTTATTGAACCTCCATCGAATATGCGTATTTTACATATTACGCAAAGAACCGTGTAAATTACAATAACACAATGTGTGTTTTTTGCCTAATACACATTTGTCCGTGTAATCACAGGAGATTACACAGATAAATGAGTAAGAATATTACACAGATATATGTATATTCTTGCGCAATTTACACATTAATGTGGGTATTTCATGAGTGATCATTATAATTTTTACACAGTTAGTGTTATCATCAAATTACACTCTGAAATGTGTATTTTGAAATTTACACATTAGGTGTGTATTTTGGCAATTTACACACAAATTTACACATATGAACAAATCGTTTTTGTATCATTGATATACACATTTTTGTGTGTACATTTACATTTTTACTTTTTAGAGTGTGTACATGCGTGCGTAACACTATAACTCATGATAAAAATATCCGATTCACTTGAAATTTTGGATATAAGTATATTCTGATAAGGCTCTTCCCTGATTAGTTTTGGAAGCTCATTCGATAAGTATAAAGATGGAAAACGGGGGCTAATGCTCCTGCCCTTAACTTATAAAAAAATGGTTTTTCTTGCAGAAATATCAGTTTTTGTTCAAAATTTAGATTTAGGATCATTCTGATGAGGCGCCTCCGTGATTAGTATTAGGTGTTCATTGGATATGTATAAAGAGGGGAAACGGGGGCTTATGCCCTCCCCTTTATTTATATAAATGACTTTTTCATGCAGAATTATCGGTTTTCGTTCAAAATTTATACATAGGATCATTCTGCCTCAGCCATGCAGGGTAACTTTGCATCGTATGATAATATTATCTAAAATAATTAATTAAAAGACAGAAAACCAAGTTTAACAGAAAAACAGGTTTAATTAAAAAACAGAATTTGAATCCTGAAAAATGTTTTCAGATATGTAAAGATTCCTACTTTACATTTCCCAACATCACAAGATTTGTATAATTTATGATGTATTACAATATATGTAACGCATAAGAAGAGTAGAAGAAGAAAACCACGAATATTTAGAAATAAAAAAGAACTGTTTATTGTTCACATAAAACATAAAAATGCAGAGAAATACAATTTTTAACGTTTTAACTCAATAATATATCCACATAGTTACACTAGTATATTACTCAAACAAGAATAAGAAATGTCGAATGTATTAAATGTCAAACTTGAGTAGTTCTGCCCTAAATAATGCCTTTAAAACATTTTATGTATTTTACATATATTTGTGGAAATATTTACATGTTATAACTAACGCACACTGTGGGAATTTATATAAAATATACGTGAGAATGTAAGGAATTTTTGACAGTAATACTTATATCAGTAAATTGTAAACAACAGCAATAACTTTGAGCCGGCTCAGAGTAATATTGAAAAGGGGGTAAAAAGGTAGTGCCTTGTAAATTTACATTTTATTAACTACTAATAAATAAAAAATCACAAAATATTAACACATTTACAACGTTTAGATAATAATATGTCTGATAAATGTTTATATTGTTACTTACTGTAAAAATTTAATTGGATTACAACAACTTCAAAACAGCATTCAAAATTAACTTAAAAACAGTACTTCACAAAAATATTTGGATGATACAATTAATTGCGTATAATTTCCCTTATTTATTTTCTAAAATAAAGAGAAGATGTTCCAGTTTAGAACCTTGCCTACAGAGTGCAGCATTGGAGTTTATTTAGCCTTCTGAAATAAAAGATATTGAAAATTAGGACATGGTGCGAAGTTACACCCTAAAGTTCAAAGTTACCCTGAATGGTTGTAGAACAACAAGCGTAGATAAAGGGAAAAATCATCAATAATCAGACATTTAAAAAACCTTTTTTTTCTTTGCCAATATATAGCGAATTTGATGGGGTGAAATATTCAACTAAATGTTTCCATTTCAAGGTAAAGGTAAGGTAATTCTTAGGTTCCTCTCAATTCTCTGCTCAAAAACAAAAAAATTTCTGATTCATTTTTACACTGAATGGACATAAAATTGGCAGGTCTGACTGTTAAAGTGACTTGAAATGAAGTAGTTTTTCCATTTTTGATTTAAAAAAATACTTTTCGAGTTATATAGATTTTTGTGGCGTGAAAGCAAACTTGCCTTTTTTCTATTTGTCGTGTCAGAAATTCGATTCAAAACGCCCGTTTCAACAATATTTTGGGAAAGACCTACTTTTACCAAAAAATGAGAAATTTCATTTGATTACATGGTTCCTGAATAAGACCACCTGCAAACTTCATGGGTTTCTGAACAAAAATGAATTCAGAAATGTGTCAAAAATTAGCTTCTTTGGATTTGAAAATAGTCTTAAAAATTGCACAAAAAACAACAAAAGTACACTTATGTCCAAAAGTTAACCCTTTCTGCGGTAAATAATTTTATAAATGTGATATTTAATTTATACTGGAATTGTTGAATGTACTTTTATAACAAATTTAAAAAATATATTGTGTAAATTTTCGCATAAAAGATATAATTCTAAAATTTATTTAAAAGTTTCTGCTGGAAATTTTGATTTAAATTGGATGGGAAATACCGCCCCTTAAAATATTAAATAGCAGCAAAAAAAAAAAAAAAAAAATGACAGCTCGCCTCCTTATTAAATGCAATAAGACTCTGTCCGCACGAGCTACCGGACCCGCTCTAATAGGGCAGCCCACGGAGCCAGTTTTTCTTGGTGGGGTAAGGTAGAAAGGCGAGATCTTGTCTCCCTCTGCAACGCTCTCGTCTGCCTTGCTTTTCAGCGTAAAATTTTCCCTTCTGCGGTACGACTTAGAATTTCGGCCATTCTCTGATTTTTTCAATTCCTTCAAAACTGCTCAGTTAAGTTCGGTACCACCGTTTAGGCTCAAAAGCATCCAGCCCCATTTCCTCTTTTATGATGAACACTAGGTGCGCGGCAACAAATCATACAGTTGACCCGATGTGCAAATAAACCACAAGTGTAGACATTTGCAGTACAAATAACAGGATGTAACCGGCAAAACAAAGTATGCTCAAACGAGAAACGAGTACTGCAGAAATGATGACATGCGAAGCGAAGATATGAGATTTAGGATTGTTTTTATAGAAAACTTAATTTCTCTACCAGTATGCATGCTATCCTCATAAAAAGGAACACAGTTTATTATGATAAGCCAGGTAAACATAATCTACAATTTGGACGTTTTTTCTACATTAGTTTTGCCAGAGTTATGCAAAAAAATCTCCGTTTTTTTTTTTTTTTTCAATTTGTTGACGGTCCCCTATAGAATTTCGAGACAAAATCTTCACAGAAATATATGATGGGTGATTCTATGATAAGAGGTAATTTGTACGACAATCCGTTTAAAACAGATTTTTTTATTCTATATGTTGCTATTTTTTGCAATGAATCGCATCATCTTATTATACTTTATTAAATAACATCACGATTGAATGTCTAATTAAAACACATTTTTCTGAAATTTCTTAAAAAGTCTAAAAGAGTCTCTATCCTGACATGTCCCCTTGCTGGTTTCAATTTAACTTTCAAACAATACATACATTTTTTCCATGAGATGTTTAATAAAGTATGTTTAATTGCAATTTAAGTAATTATACTTACGTATTATAAAATAAAAAATAAAATAATTTTGTTAATTTAAAAAAAATTTTAGAATTAACTTTTGTCCCGCTTTTTTGTGTATCTACCTTGTCAAATGTCGTTCCGCTGAAACAAATATAAATTCAAGGATGGCTATATTGGAAGTAGCTCTGAGGAAATCTATCGGCTTGAAGTTAGTAATACTAAACGCGCAAGCCATTTAAGCGTCGCCATTTTAATGTGTTGCGACGCGACCATGCGGTGTAGTGGTTTCGCAAGCTGATCGTGTATCTCCCCTGGTAAGTCATAAAACTTATAATATTAATTTAATTCAATTGCATTTACTGCACCAATTAAACAATACAGTAATAATTAAAGTGAAACATACCATTAACCCAAAAACTAATTCAGTCAGATAAAAAATTTGAATTTATCATAAAAATGTCTCTCCCCTGCCGTATTTCTCACGTCAAGATAACTGCCAGGGGAGAGAGTCACTAACCAGAAAAAGTTATAAAATATGTATAAAGTGACTTGCCCTTATATGAAAAGGTGAATAAACGGGACAAAAATCATAAAAATTTCTGATCAAACTCAAACTTTTCTTTTTGGCCGTATCCTCTATGCACTTGAAACCTCTTATCGTAGAATCACCCATATAACTGTCTTATTCTGTTTACACTCATGGATTTTCAGAATAATTCTTCATGCATTTTTCTAGGTATTTAACAAAACGTCTAAAATTGCACGTGACCGGTCACCTTTGGTCATATAGTGTATGTCACACTGCTTTTTAATGAATTAAGAGACGGTAGAGATCCAAATACAGCTTCAAATATTTTTAATGGCCGAAATATATCTGCATAGTATGCCGTTTTCGAAAAGTGACAATAACAGAAAACTAGTTTTTTCCATGTGTTGATTTGTGAAACATTGTCTGGGTCTGGGATCTGTCGTTGAATATTTATTTAAATTTACGCAAATCTATGCTCAATTTCAGATAAAATATATTTTTAAAAATAAAATATCTATATCGATTTTTGCAAATTTTATCTGTGTTGTTTAGACATTAAAATTGTTCTAATATGCAAATGATAAATGTATCCCGTATAAAGCATCGAAATATCATTATGCTTTTCGAGTAATTCTAATTAACTCACGAATTGACACATCGAAATTACATCTGAGAATAAGCTGGAACTGTAAACACAGATAATATAAATTTTAATAAAGTTTTAATGGCCCAGTAGAATGTGATGTATAGTTTACATATTTCTAGTTCAACACCTAGCTCAGCTGATACTCGATATTAACTGTAAATGATCTCATTAGTTCCAGCTTTATATCAGTAGTGAATTTCCTGTATCTGACTTGTTTTAATCTCTTTAAAATCAGGTATATAAAATCTATAATAAATTCAGAAAAGCATGAATTATAATTATTGCTAAGGATATAATGTCTCAATCGATATTTCATTGAAATATTCTGTTTTATCAGGATTATCACCCGGGAAATTCATTATAGAAACAATGTTGAGATAATTTTTATACTTACACGTTGCAACACAAAGAATCTACGTGACAACCCGCCAAGTATCATTTGCATTATATGAGGCCTTACGATTTATAAATATATCAAGATTCGCACACTCCTTGGAATTTCCAAGGAATCTGGCACCACTATTAAAAATAAGAACATTTACATTTAATTTTTAAACCACAACATTCGTAATCCCCACCTTCATTTACAGATTTTGCGATAGTTTTCTGCAGTGAAACACTTTGAAAGTATTCTTAAAATTTAGTGGTAGAACTGTGCGAACCCTGTATACATACAGGGTCAGTCATAAATATCGAAACAATAGGCTATCTCCTTAAATATTGCCCTTAGACCCATACTTCCAATTGCAAAAATTCATAAAAAAGGGGAAAATTTCGATAAGATAAAGTGTGACTCCATGGGGGGGGGGGGGGGGGGTCTAGTTCAAAAAATACAAAAATTAAATTTTTATACGGCCCCCGTAGGAGAAAAATTCCAATTAGGAAAACTTTCCTTATTCAGTCCTGAATAAGACACAAAAAGTTGCTTCTTCATATCTTCAAAACCCGCAAAGTTATAGCCGTTTAAAAAATTCATCAGGTTTTAAGGGATTAGACACAATTTGAAATGTGCGCAATTCAAAAAACAATGTTACGTTAACAGTTTTAGGAAACGCGTAAAAAATATATTTTTTGAGTTAGAATTTTGATTTTTTTCTTTTTTGTGATGGTTAGCCTTATAATTTGCTAAGAAAATCACATCCTAAAATTTCTCATAAAATTTATAAAAGTTTCATGTGGTGCTGGTTTAAATGAAATAATTAAAAAATGTCATAACTCGTAACGTTATTTATCGGATTTCAATTTCTTTCCATTTAATTAAAGATGAAAATCTAATTTTCGTTTTGGGTATTTGTTATTTAATAATTTTAAAACTATTAAAAATATTTATTGAAAAAATAATATAACTTTTAAAAAAATCATATTTTCAAAAGTAAATATTTTTTCAAATTTACCGAAACAAAACTAATGTTAAAAAATAAAAAATGACGTGTTTCAAGTTCTTTAAAAAAAAAAAAAAAAATCTTAACACTTAATAATTTAAAGACAAGAAAAATTGGGGGGGGGGGGGGGAATTCATTATGCAGAAAAACGAAGTGTACTGTTTGAATGTCCGTCAGTTATTTAAAAGAATCCTTTTTCTAAGATGCAGTTTAAGTCTCTTTTTTTTAAGTTAGATCTGACAATTTCAGGTTTTTCTTATCGCCTGTAGATTATGTTACAAAATCTGTACAAAAAAAACCTTCATATTTTTTAAAGAATAGTATATTCAAAGGCTAAAATATTAAATGCAATAAAACCAGCGAAAAAAATCTGCCTTTGACGGAATTCTGTCTTAAACGGAAAACATGTCGATCCATGCAAAATAAATACAATATTACCTGAGAAAAAATAAAATCCAATTGCACCTTATAGGAAGGGCATCTGTCTATAACGTAATATTTCTTTCCTATGTGATTCCATCTTAAAAGGTTTTACTGCATAACATTTTTCAAAGTCTCCAACGCATGGGATATGGATTAACGATATATAAATGAAACATTTACATTTAGAGAATCATTGATAATAGAGATTCATTGATAAAATAAATATATTACAGCCTTTGGCGCTTCTTTAATAATAAAAAGTATAAATATAAAAAACGAAAAGCTATAACTCCTCCATACGAAACATTTTTTCCCACACCGAAGTAAAAAACTATGTAGAAATTTGCGGCTGAACCGGGCTATGACTTAGACTATTTTTCAGACCGGTCCGGGTTATGATTGTAACATTTTTTCAGGCCGGGTCGAACTTTTTCCCCTATGGGTCCGTTTGGGACCTGACCTAGATATTTCGATCCAAGCAGACCTCCAGTGCAGACTACCAACATATTTTGAAAACAAGTTTAGATTTAATTCAATACGCTGTTTTGTTATGTTCAAATGAGAGGCACTGTCTTAAATCGACATTTAATGATAGATAATCTATAGACGATCCCTCGCTTGCTTTGAAAATTAGAGAAAAACTCTTCGTTTACAGGCATGGTAAAGTGGTGTAAGTCACAATTTTTTTAGAATTTCGGATTTTAATATCTCTGTCAGGTTTTTAGATTTTTAGATGAAATTCTTTTGTTCAATTTAGGAATGGATAAGGAATAATTTCTTAATTGGAAATTTTGCCCTAGGGGGACCGCATAAAAATTTAATTTTCGTATTTTCTCAAATAGACCCCCCATGGAGTTGCAATTTATCTTATCAGAAATTTTACCTTTTTTATGAATTTTTGCAACTGGAAGTATGGGTCTAGGGGCAATATTTAAGGTGATAGCCTATTGTTTCCATATTTATAACTCACCCTGTATATATATTGTATAGTTCTCATGTTTATAGAAAATTTTACACGAAAAAAAAAAGAATACCAGAGGAAAATATGCTTAACTGTTCCATTGTTATGAATTGCGTCATACATGAACCATGCAGACAATTCATAAAAGATTAAAATTAAGAGGAAGGGTAGACTGAAAAAAATCGCAATCCCCTTTAAAACTATCAAACATTTTAGTAAATATATAAATTACTAAAACAGCCAAATCTGTTTATGACGAAAGCTGCTTTTACGTATTTTTGTGTGATTTTTATCAAAGGATTTTAATGCTTTAAAAAAAAATTCCATGAAAATTTTAATATTACTAGAAATGTTTGTGGTGACATTATGTTAAAAAACTAGTTTTCTTATTACTTCAAATTTAAATTGCAATCCATTATTTTTCATTAATACAGGAATTTCAACTTGGAGATTCAATTATATTTTTGATCCTGCTGATGAGATATGGCGAAATCATTTAAAACTTGCGACCATTCAATTAAACACCCTTAGGTAGGAATTTCTAAAATTGATAAAATACATGTTTAAGGATATTTTAGTAGATCAGTTATCCTTAAACTCATGCCGTTATCTAAAACAGCTGATGAGGTATGCGTAAAAGTTTCGATATTCCCCTCTTTGATCTACCTCTTGATATTCCCATCTTTTACTTAAAGGAGGAGAGAATTCCTAAAATCCCTGAAATATGTGTTTAATTATTTTTAATAGGTTTGTTATCTTGAATTGCATGTTCCTACCTAAGACTGCTGCTGGGATATGGGCAAATATTCTAAAATTTTTGACACTCATCTCCTTTAACCCTCTTAGGAGGGAATTTGTAAAATCGCTGAAATTAATTCTTTTTTAGTAGATATTTTTCAGTAATTTCACGCTCTGATCTGAAACTAGAGTTGCGATATTGTTAAATGTTCGAAAAATTTTCGTCCACCCTTTAACCTGCTTAGAAGAAGAATTTCTGAAGTCACTAAAATTTGTATTTAATTATTTTTTAAAGAAGTTTGTTATACTGAATTTCTTGCTCCTACTTAAACTGGCTTCAAAGATATCGCCAAATTTCCAAGATATTTTGAGCCCCACCCCTTTTAACACCTTTAGATGGAAATTTCCAAAATTTCTGAAATCAAATGTAATTATTAATTTAGTAGATTTGTTACTTTGAATTTCACTCTCCTTCCTAAAACGGCTGCTCGTGTATTGCCAAATATTCAAAAACATTCAACACCCCTTTAGGAGGAGACTTCTAAAATCGCTGAAATACGTGCATAATTATTTAGTAGATTTATGTTTTAGAATTTCACATTCCTACATAAAACAGATCGGGAATTTTCTTTCAAATGTTCTAAAATTTTTACTCTCCCCCCCTCTCTTATAACTCTCCATACTGGAAAATTTCTAAAATCGCTGAAACACATGTTTCATTATTCTTTTAGTAAATTTGTTTCCTAGAATTTCATGTTCTTTCCTAAAACGATTGTTGAGATGTGTCAAGTTTTCCAAAATTTTCTACCCACCTTTAACCACCACGCCTCCCCCCCCCCACACACACACAGGAAGAGAATTTCTGAAATCGTTGAAACGCATGTTTCATTATTTTTTTAGTAGATTAATTTTTTGGAATTTCAAGCTGTTACCTAAAACGGTTTCTAAGATATATGCCATGCGTTCTAAAATTTCATCCTCATTTTTAACCCCTTACGAGAAGGAATTTGCAAAACACTTAATTATTTTTAATAGACTTACTTTATGGAATTTCAGGCTTCTATCTAAAACGGGTGTTGAAATATGACCAAATGTTCTGAAATCTCCGATTCCCTTTTAGCTCACACTTAGGAGGAGAATTTCTAAAATCGCTGCGACACATGTTTACTTATTTTTATAGTAGATTTATTTCCTGAAATTTCAGGCTCATATCCATAAAAGCTGCTGAGATCTGCCAGATGTTCTAAAACAATCAACCCACCTCTTTTAGCCTTTTTAGGGGAAGGAGTTTATAAATTTACTGAAACATATGTCTAATTATATTTTTAGTAGATTTATAGCCTGGAATTTGATGCTCCTACCTAAAGCAGCCGTTGAGATATGACCAAATGTTCAAAAAATTCCGATCTCCTTTTAACACCCCCCCCCCCTTAGGGGAGGAATTTAAAAAATCTCTGAGACACGTGTTTACATATTTTTTAGTAGATTTATTTTCTGGAATTTCAGGCTCATACCTAAAACTTTTGTTGAGGTAAAGCAAGTGTTCTAAAATGTTCCAGATTTCCTTTTAACTCCTTTAAGGGAAGGAATATGTAGATTCACTGAAACACGTGTTTAGTTAGTTTTTAATACATATATTTATTGGAATTTCAGGGTCCTACCTAAAACGGCTGCTGAGATATGCCAAATGATCTAAAATGTTTGACCCCTCCCCCCCTTTTTAACCCACTTGCGGGAATGAAATTATGAATTCGCTGAAACACGCATTTAATTACCTTTTGGTATATTTATTGTCTTAAATTTCAGGCTCCTACCTAAACCGGCTGTTGAGATATACCAAGTGATGTAAAATTTTCGATCCTCCACCCCTTTTTTAATCTTCTTACTGGGAAAAATTCTAAAATCACTAAAATGCAGAGAATATGTGCAAGAGAAATATACTACGAAATTTATTTTTTGAATCTAGTGGCAAGAGTAGAATATAAAAACATGCAAATATTTTTATACTCTAAACCCCCACGTGTATATATACACATATATGTAAATAGGACTCAATAATATATATACGGAATTTTTACCACTATAATTTAAAACTAATTATCGTTTTACTCAATTGCAGTATTTTTATCATTTAATAAATGCAATGTATGTTTTACAAAATTCTGGCGGTGTTTCTGTATCATTTGTCGATCTCTAAAAACAAATACGTGTTTAAAAAAAAATAACATAATCTAGTACATGGGAAGTTAGTTTAAATGACAGAAATATATGTAGATAGGATATTCCACGTAAAAACTACTTATATTAAATTCTCAAAACATAAGGTCGCTAACATAAATTGGTACTTGCAAATTTCAATATTCATCGACTGAAACTTTTTAGCATAATTTTCTGTTGCATATGCGTGAAACAATTAAACTTGTAAACGCTTTTGTTGCATATATGAAAAAAGGCATACGAATGTGTTTTACAAAGAATAATAAAGGGATTTTATAAATAAATATGAAATTTTTTATATATAAAGTATATACCTTTCCCTATATACTTTCATTTCGAAGTTTTTGCATATTTTTCTTTCAGTGGTTTGATTTCTGCGTCATTCTAACCAAAATCAAACATTCTTCGTGCAGTTTTTGCATTGGATTCCAGATATTTTCAGAAATGAAGAATCAATATTTCAAATGCATCATGCAAAAGTATAGCTAGCTATATTTGAAATGTTTATTTCAGAAAAAGACATTTCAAAGCTTCAACTTTCTCGAATTTTCCTTTTGTAGCGCAATATCTTGTAAGAAGGAATAAAGTGAATCGATCATAAATACCTTTATTTAAATAAAGTATATATATCAAACCCTTATTCGAAAACTGACACAACTCAAGAAGTAAAGTTTTTCGGAAAGGACAAAAAACACTTTCAAGCACGAATACAAACTGTTTTCAAAATAAGATAGATTTGAGTTTATTAATTTTTCAATCTGTATATTATTTATACACATTTTGCTTAGGTTACATTGTACGCAAAGGTGGATTCAGTTCTCATTTATAAGAGAGGGGGGGGGGGGGGTCATTACTCATTTTTTTTGGGGGGGGGAGGGGGAGGGGAACAGTACATGAATCTGAAAGCTGAAATGTGGAAGTTTTATTGAAACAAATAGTGAAAATCAAGAATCAGGTATTTATATAAATATAAGATTTTAAAAAAAAGTTACAATAAAAACGTGTTTTAGAACTAAATTTTATTTGACTAAATAATTAAGACGGAAGAAGAAAAAAACCTTGATGAAATTGAAATAGAAATATCAACTGCTAATTCTAAATATTTCGGCAAAACCGCAAAATAAAGCAAAATTCCATAAAATGAGCACGTTTATTGAAAGTAAATCTTGCATTTTTATCCTGTTTACAGATTATGTGTAAAGTCCGGAATGTATAAAACGCGTTCATCGAGTTCTTTGATTGATACATAGGGGAAAGTTGGATAAAACCGGGTAGGTGGATAAAACAGGGAACCAGGCTTTATGGCTTTATTTGCGGCGGTATCTAGCCGAAACTTTTAGTATTACTTTCAGGTAAGCGTTATGCCAGTTCCCAGTAACCAGAAGTCGTGTAAACAAAATCATTTCGCAGTGGTGATTTTTAAAAGATTTCATGTGTAAATGTTAAAAATTCGACGTCTGCAATATTACGTTACCAATCCTATATACCGAAAGATTTAGATTAAGTAAGTATAACGTATGATAGTCTATTACTTACTCGTTATTTTAACATTTTGTATTGTTGTCTAAGAGTTATCTGAACAACGCTAGAGTAACATTTCATCAAAATGGCGTGGTCAGACAAAACCGGGATGCAGATGGTCGGACATGACGGGGAAGTTTCCGGGATTGGACAACCCATTTATTTGCGTTGTTGAAATAGAATTAACTGTTCATGCATTGTTCGACGATATATAAATATTTAAAAACTATACAAAAAATATTATTTAAATTAAGTTGTTATATAGAAGATTGTTTTTAGTAATTTCTATTGCAACATCTATCCTCATTTCAAGCCCCTAAAAATTAGAACTCGGGCAAGAAGAAAAAGAAAAGATGGAAAAACAAGACAAGAAGAACTCAACTCTGAAGCGAAGCTTTCCATAATGACAGAAAAGAAAAGTGGAAAAACTGATGTGAAAAAGGAAAGTCCTGAGAAAAAAAAATCCTTGACATCAAACGAGGAGGAAAATGAAAGTGAAGAATGCATTTTTTGCAACGGCTTACATCATAGGTTCCCAACGGGGGCGGTACCGCCCCCCAGTGGGCGCTGGAGCTTTCCAGGGGGGCGGTAGCGAGTCTAGAGAAAAATGGGGGGCGTTGGGAGAGTCAAGGGGGGCGGTGATGGCATACCTACCTATTAAGAAATAATATAGAGAGAATAGTTGATCTTCTCTGGATTGCCCAGTGCGTGACAAAAGCTTTAACTGCATTTTTAAATGGAATTCTATACAGACAAGCGTAGATATGATAAGGGGGGGGTTGAATTTCTTTTACTTGTGTCAAAAAATCGCCGAGAACACGGAGAACAAGATTTTATTATCAGGTTAAAAGCGTTGTTGCAATTCTTTCATGAATGTCAAAATTATCACAGCGAAACACGAAAAATTGCAAATGACTCGCATTAAAGATCACTGTGAATTCAAGAATTGTGAAGTAAAAAATTCGCGATAATTGGTTGGATAAAAGTTAACAGAGTTTTTTTTTTAATTTACCTGAATTTCGGAAAATTCTGAAACATGGGAACTAAGGACATATGCCTGAACAGAGATTTTTAAACGAATCAGTGATTTGAATCATTTCAAAAAATTCATTTATTCTTTGTGAAAGTGATGCAAAATCATTATATTAATAAATTTGTTCAAGAATAAATGTATTTACACTTAAATAAGGAAAATTTTTATGTTTCAAAATATCTTAATCGAAGAAGAAATGCCGGCAGTACAGTATTGAATATTTGAAATGCGGATTTACGCACTTTTCTACCAACCAAATTTTACCTATCTGCTTAATTTGCCAAAAAGTTTGTTTTTTTTAATGAAATTATGAAGCCTTTTAGTCTACAAGAGCATTTGAATAAATGCGAGCTGATAGAATAGACAAAGATGCGTCTTATTTTTCAAAGATCGGAAAAGCATATTTTAAAACAGTCAACTACACATATCAAACTTCTATCAGTCGTCTTCTAAACAAGAATATGACGCATTACGAGCTCCATATAATAGTATATTGTAATCGTAAAAGTTTGCAAATTGCAAACAATCGGCGACAAATTAATCTTGCTAGTAGTCAGAGAGGAAATAAAAGCTGTTTTTCATCATAAGAAACCGTCGGTTATCATCAGAAAAAATCCTGATTACTAATTTGAGAAATAACACAAAGAGGAATAGATGGCTAAAGGCATTGAAATATCATTATGCTATTACTTAAAGACCTGCAAATTTTCCATTCAACTCGATCTATTAGCGTTACCAAATAACAAAAACTCATAAAAGAAGAAAACAAATGTCAAGAGTTATTTTTTATCAAAATGTGGAAATTGATACAAAGAGAGAATTGATATTTAATACCACGAAGGTAGTCGAAGATAATTAAATTCGTTTTCATAGTATTTTCATACTTACATCTGATGTTGCTCCAGCAACGACGGTACATCAGAAGGATTTCATTAACGCACTTCAAACAAACAGTACTAAATGTGCTTTCTGTCCATTCCGTTACATATCATCAGCATTTGGTTTCAAAAATTTGGAATGAGCCCCTACATACGCCGCTTCATTACACTATTACAGCAGTCAGTAAGAATAGAAGCAATTCATTAAATGACAGGATATTTAGACAACTTTATAGTGAAAATCATTTCACAACAAACTAAAACAATTATTTTACTTTGTAGTGCAGTAGCCATTATCATTTTGAATCAAACATGCAAATGATTACATTCAATCTCTGGCTCATACAGAAGTTCATTGTTTCTGAAAAGGTATTTGTCTGAATCTTTTTTCGATACATTTGATTCAGTATTACACTTAACTGAAAACAGAAATGGAAAAGTAGGGAAAAACCTGATTACATTAAAAAAAGTCATCCGACAGATATGTTTAGAATCTTTAATTAATTCAATTTAAACATTCTAAATATTTATAAAAGACATAAGATGATTCCAAGGTAATGAGTTGAATTTAATTAAAATAAAAAACCTCATAGCTGCTTCTGTGGGTAAACTTATTTTGTTCAAACGAAATCTAGAGGAGAATACAGCTACTTTGCCACATAATTCGCTGTCTGTGAAAACAAGAATATTTACTTATTTACTGTCAACTCTTGGATGTTCTTCATGAAATTTTCTCAGAGTGAATCCAAGATATTTATACAAAATATTCCAAGTTTGCTTTTAAATCTTTTCCCAAATGACTCAGCAATATCACCATAGTTGGAGGAGGAAATTGTTGATTCACAGCAAACGAGAATTAAAAGTAAAATTCAGAATTGGATACCAAGAATTCTAACTTCAACAGCCAATACAGCTCTCCAATCTGGATTGTGAGCGAGGGTACATAAAAATTTTAATTGCTTTTCCTTCATCAGGTTTGGCTGAGAGTGCGTACCGTGCAGTAGCTAATTTACTGTCCATGAAAAGCAACAGAGATCGTTGAATCTGACAATTTGTGACTGATGTTAAAGAAATCGGAATCCGACATAAACAAATTGTTAAAACTCCATCAGCCTCAACCATTTCGTTACTTTTTAAAAATTCTTATTGGTTTTCTATTTATTTTTCAATAAACAATTTTTTACTACATTTGATGATCGTTCTAATTAATTTCTACTTTATGGTTTTTAATAGATAGACAGATAAACTATAGATAATATGAAAAAATACTTTAACAATATGTATAATTAACTATTATGGAAGGGGGGGGGGCGTCGGCATTTTTTTTTCTCTTGTAAAGGGGGCGGTGGTCCAGAAAAGGTTGGGAACCTATGGCTTACATGAACAATCTAAACCTAAGTGAAGTTGGATATAGTGCCTTCATTGTAGAGGATGGGCACATGAAGCATTCAGCAATGCAAATAAACAAATTCGAACTTGCATTTGTGATTTTTGTGCCTAAAATTTTAACTCTTAAAGCATAACTTAACTCATTTTTATTTTATGTAGATTTTATATAGACTCACATTCTATTAGTATAATATGTCATTTTCCTTTTAATAAATTGTACTATTGCAAAGTTACAATATGCTTTTAATTATTTTTCCAGTTCCCGGTTTTATCCGACCTGGTCGGACAAAACCGGGACTCTGCACACTTCTAAAAAAAGTGTTGTTATGATCTCAATTTCTGTTGTTCGTGACTGAATGAATGCTTTTTTTCTTCCTAAGAAATCAATTTATCATTTTAACCCAAATTTTGACTGTTTTGTTTTCATAGTGCACAATAATAAAAAGAAAAACATTAGGGTCCCGGTTTTATCCGACTTTCCCCTATATATATATACATGGAAGTATCGCAAACTTTCAATTACAGGTGAATATTTTTTTATGTTACGTCGTTTTCAAAATAAAAAACTTTTACTTGTGATTTCAAAACATTTGCCAAAAAAAAAAAAAAAAAAAAAAAAAAAAAAAAATACATATAATAATTACAATTTTTTTTAAAGCTATTGCATAGCTTTTATCGCGGACTTTGAGCGCGGTGACCGAATCCAAAAATTCCGTAACGCGAAAAATCCTAACACATCCGTAACGAAAAAACCTAACACTCAGCTAACGTCGTTTCCGTTCGGAAAACTTCGGGACGGTATCCTTCGGTAGACTTCGGCAGACATTGACGTGGTATTTTTCAGATATTAGGATATCAAGTCTCAAACTTATGTTTCTTATGATCTAATTTTCATAGCGCGGCCAAATTTTGTTTGGTAATTTATTATGAGACAGTGTTTATTTTGGTGGTCTTATTTATTTTGGTGAAAGGAGACCCCCCCCCCCACCGTAAGGGTCGAAAAATTTAAAATGCTTATAACTCGCGATCTAACTTTCGTAGCGCGGCCAAACTTTGGAAATTTATTATGAGACATTGTTAATTTTTGGTGACAAGAGACCCCACACGGTGAGAATCGAAAAATTTAAAATGCTCATAAGTCGCGATCTAATTTTCGTAGCGCGGCCAAATTTTGTTTGGTAATTTATTATGAGACAGTGTTAATTCTTGGGGACATTAGAACCCCCACGGTGAGGGTTGAAAAATTTAAAATGCTTATAACTCACGATCTAATTTTCGTAGCGTGGCCAAATTTCGTTTGGTAATTTAATATGAGACTGTTAATTTTTGTTGACAGGAGACCCCCCCGGTGACGGTCGAAAAATTTAAAATGCTTATAACTCGCGATCTAATTTTTTTAGCGCGGCCAAATTTTGTTTAGTAATTTATTATGAGACTGTTAATTTTTGGTGACAGGAGACCCCCCACGGTGAGGGTCGAAAAATTTAAAATGCTTATAACTCGCTATCTAATTTTCGTAGCGCGGCCAAATTTTGTTTGGCAATTTAATATGAGACTGTTAATTTTTGGTGACAGGAGTCCCCCACTGTGAGGGTCGAAAAATTTAAAATGCTTATAACTCGCGATCTAATTTTTTTAGCGCGGCCAAATTTTGTTTGGTAATTTATTATGAGGCAGTGTTAATTTTTGGGGACATTAGAACCCCCCACGGTGAGGGTCGAAAAAATTAAAATGCTTATAACTCGCGATCTAATTTTCGTAGCGCGGCCAAACTTTGTTTGGTAATTTATTATGAGGCAGTGTTAATTTTTGGGGACATTAGACCCCCCCGCCCCCACGGTGAGGGTCGAAAAATTTAAAATGCTTACAACTCGCTATCTAATTTTCGTAGCGCGGCCAAATTTTGTTTGGTAATTTATTATGAGGCAGTGTTAATTTTTGGGGGCATTAGACCCCCCACGGTGAGGGTCGAAAAATTTAAAATGCTTATAACAAACGATCTAATTTTCGTAGCACGGCTAAATTTTGTTTGGTAATTTATTATGAGACAGTGTTCATTTTTTGGGACAGTAGACTCCCCACGGTGAGGGTCGAAAAATTTAAAATGCTTATAACTCACGATATAATTTTCGTAGCGCGGGCAAATTTTGTTTGGTAATTTAATATGAGAATGTTAATTTTTGGTGATAGGTGACCCCAAACGGTGAGGATCGAAAAATTTGAAATGCTTATAACTCGCGATCTAATTTTCGTAGCGCGGCCAAATTTTGTTTGGTAATTTATTATGAGACAGTGTTAATTTTTAGGGCCATTAGACCACCCACGGTGAGGGTCGAAAAATTTAAAATGCTTATAACTCACGATCTAATTTTCGTAGCGCGGCCAAATTTTGTTTGGCAATTTAATATGAGACTGTTAATTCTTGGTGACAGGAGACCCCCCCCCCCCCACGGTGAGGGTCGAATAAATTAAAAGGCTTATAACTCGCGATCTAATTTTCGTAGCGTGGCCAAATTTTGTTTGGTAATTTATTATGAGACAGTGTTAATTTTTGGGGACATTAGACCCCCCCCCCACGGTGAGGGTCGAAAAATTTAAAATGCTTATAACTCGCGATCTAATTTTCGTACCTCGGTCAAATTTTGTTTGGTAATTTATTATGAGACTGTTAATTTTTGGTGACAGGAGACCCCCCACGGTGAGGGTCGAAAAATTTAAAATGCTTATAACTCGCGATCTAATTTTTTTAGCGCGGCCAAATTTTGTTTGGTAATTTATTATGAGGCAGTGTTAATTTTTGGGGACATTAGACCCCCCCCCCCCACACGGTGAGGGTCGAAAAATTTAAAATGCTTACAACTCGCTATCTAATTTTCGTAGCGCGGCCAAATTTTGTTTGGTAATTTATTATGAGACAGTGTTAATTGTTGGTGACAGAAGACACCCCACGGTGAGGGTCGAAAAATTTAAAATGCTTATAACAAACGATCTAATTTTCGTAGCACGGCTAAATTTTGTTTGGTAATTTATTATGAGACAGTGTTAATTTTTGGGGACATTAGACCCCCCCCCCACGGTGAGGGTCGAAAAATTTAAAATGCTTACAACTCGCTATCTAATTTTCGTAGCGCGACCAAATTTTGTTTGGTAATTTATTAAGCTATTGCATAGCTATTATCGCGGGCTTTGAGCGCGGCGACCGAATCTAGGAATTCCGAGAGGAATCTAGGAATAACGAGAAAAAATCCTAACACTCCGGCTAACGACGTTTGAGTTTGGCAAACTTCGGCGCGGTATCCTTCGATAGACTTCAGCAGACATTGACGCGGTATTTTTGCAAAAGTTGATAAAAAATGCTATGCAATAGCTTTACCGCGGCAGTCCCCGAGTGCCACACATATTTTTTTTTTTTTTCTTTTTTAATAGTGGTGAGAATAGAATATAAAAATATTCACCTGTAATTGAAACTTTGCGATATCCCCATGTATTTATATTAAATTTGGCTAATGCTGTAGATTTTAGCCATTTGTTCTCACTGAGCGGTGGTATCATAATATCGTTCATTGGAATTGTCAGGCAGATTTTTTTTATGCATTATGAAGGAAAAACAAGGTCTAACTATCTTGGGAACTTCCACCAGTAAAATTAATAAATATTTTATCTTAATTATGTGAGAAATTGTACGAATAAAACGTTTAAGTACGCAGAAAATTTCTATTCAAATTAACAGGTGGAAATTGGCTGCGGTGGTTATTATATTCTGCGGAGCTTGTTACATTTAAAGCTACACCATTTTAAAGCTACTTCTTTTTAATCATGGTTCCATAGGCTGCACAAAGAATCATATCAAAGATTTTTTACTGTTATGTTACTTAACCCTTTCCGGCATGAGCAAATTCTGTTGGTAAAATGAGGAATTATCGACTGACACCGGAATTTACACCCGACTTTTTTAGAAATTAAGAACTCCTTAATTTGAGCTTTCATTGTAAATGCAAAATTTTATTAAAATATTATTGGTACTAATTGCAAGTTTGGAGTTAAAATTAGGTATCCCGGGGGGGGGGGTGCCCTCTATCGACATTTTTCGTTATTTATCTTTTTAATTTATTTTCAAGAAATACCGACATGAAAAATAGTTTTAGTGAAAACCACAAATCAATCGACCAATTTTTTCATTTTTTATGTTTATTTGAAATTTTGGACCCTAATCTTTAATGGCGGCTATCTCCTTTGCAAAACGTTTGGGACCCTTGGTTTCCTGTTTAATATTGTTTGTCTTGATGTGTACTATCACCCCTCTTTCATTGTAAAAATAATATAGAATTACCCTGTATATATATATATATCAGGGCTCCCAAATGGTCCGCGAACTGAACATCAGAATTTTTTTAGAGAAATTTTCTTTTTAGATTTTTCATGCAAATTGTCAAGAAACCACGTTTGGAAGTTGATTCTAACTCAAACGTATTATGAAATTTTCTGTTAAAAAATACTGATGTTCAGTTCGCGGACCATTTGGGAGCCCTGATATATATATATGGGTGATTCTCAATATAGGGGGCAATTTCAAAAATGAAATCTTAAAAAAATTACTGTTAGCAAAACTTCTGAAAAAAATAGGTGTTGTTAATATAGTATTAGGTATACTTTATATATAGTCAGCAGAGCTAAATATTTAAAATTAACTTTAAAAAAATAATTAGTATTTTTTGAGCCATGCTAATGACAAAACAAATTGCATGGAATAAATATATTAAGAAATTTTTATTTTCTTCCTGTTTAAATAATTTTTTCTATATTTATTAGCCTTCCTTTTCAGCAAAGGGTTTCCATTTTTATATATATACATATAAGAAGAATAAAAACATTACCAAAGAGCAAACTTTGTTTACATGAGGAACTTCTGACACTAACAATGTAAGAAGCTGTCTTAGTGATTTTCTGACAGATTTAATGCATATTTTAGGGATAATAAATGTAATACCTAAATTTATATGTAAAATTAAACTTTATAAAGGATACAATATAAGCACTGGTTACATTTATGCACATATTAGTCTTTAGCATGGACAGAAAAACCATGCTAATGACACTAATATTTGTCCATGCTAATGACAAATTTTAATTTAAATAAGATTATGAGCCATAATATAATCACAAAGCAATAGTCCTTTCTGGGACTTTTTAAAACACAAAAGTTCTATGCAAATAAGTAAAATAAAAATTTTAACTATAAAATAAACATGAAAATTATCATCCATTCTATTGACATACAATTGATGTACGCCCCTAATATTCAACTTCTATTCTTAAAATACAATACATGCTCCTATTTTCAGGTTGGGATAAAATGGCTACTTATTACCATGGAGAAACTTTATATTTTCACACTATTGTCATATGTGAAAATGAAATTTGGATTAATAACCAGCTGTTATAGTATGACCTTGTTTTGAAAATAGAATATGGAGGACAAACTTTAATTCTTTTTTTATATACTATAATTTTATTTTTAAAAAGAAATTTATTGGATAAATCCCCTCCTTGATTAATTTAAAGAAAGAATAACATTTGTTTTATTTTATAAACATGATATTAACTCTTGAAAAAGCTAGTATATACAAGGCACAGCTGCTGTGGACATCCATGCTAATGACATTTTGAACATTTATTCTGTTATTTTAAGGTGTTTTTAACTAAAAAGTGAGTATTTCTTGAGTGCAAATAATGAATAACATTAAGACAAACATATCTGAATATAAAAGCATGACAGAAAACCTCTCATTTTTTTTTTTTTTTTTTTTTTTTTTTTTGTATGCCGAAAGACATAAATTGTCCCCTATTTTGAGAATTACCCATATATATATACATATATAATAACAATTTCTTTTTTATTTTTCAAAAAATAAATAAATAAATAATTGAAATAAAAACAGATATACTTAGTTACTCAAAAGAAGAAAAGAAAACCTGGAAAGTCTTTACCCTTAAAATACTTGTAGGCGTTTGATTGTAGAAATCCTCCATGGGCGACAAAACAAAACCTTTTTCCTCGATATGTAAGATTAAAGTATTTTTCAGATAGATCTTAGAATATTCTCGTATGCGAAATATTTATATTAGCTAACTAAAACTACTGCAAATATTCCCTTAAAATATGTTACTCAGCGATGCTAACAGGCTTACGATAATCTTTATTCGGATTGTAGAATGGATTAAAATAGCTGTAAAACACAGTGGCGTAGCGTCTGGAACAGCTTCATCATTTTACTACCAGTTTTATTATGAACTAAATTTGGTTTCACTAAATCACATAACGTTCAAATATGAAATGAGGATAAATTTAGTGTATAATAATGCTAGTAATAAAGTCATGCAGCATTTTCTGATGCTATACTGCAGATAAAATATGTGCTATGACTATAAATATTCCAAAAGTATAAAATAGTAATAAAATAAAAATCCTACAACGCATAAATTCACATTAACTTTGACACACGAAAATTATTTCCTCCATTTTCTTATTATGTTGTTGAAATTCAAAGACAATGTGTGTTAAGAAATATAAATCAAAATATTTGTCAATATCCTGCTTGATATTTAAACAAACAAAATGTGACTAAGTTGAAAATTCCATAAAAATGAAACTTCTTAGAAATATGATAAGAAAGTTAAATGTATAGATAGATATTTTAACAGATTAATTTTTAACACAATTATTCATTTAATAAATAAATAACTACAGTTGTGAATTTCGAAGAGGGTGAAAAATGTCCGGGCTAGTATTCGAACCACGGATGTCTTGGCTGAAGCCGCCAGTGCTCTGCCGAATGACCTATCACGAGCGAATCTAGAGTTTTAACTCACTCGACCAATATTTAACGATTAAAATCTGATCGTTATCGTAATCTCTGATTGTTAATGGTTAGTTAGGTGAATTAATCAACCAGGTTGGTCCGAGATTACTGAGTCGACAGAGTACTAGCAGCTTCAGTCAAGACATTTCTGGCACGAATCCTAATCCGGACTTTTCTCACTCTCTTGGAAATTCACAACTGTTATGATTTATTTGCTGGTAGAGTAATTGTGTTAAAAAATATTCTTATTTAATTATGCATGCAGAGCTTTCTGCAGTTAAATAAATAATAAAAAAAAAATCCTTCAATTTATTTTGTTGGGCTGATTCGAAAATCAAACCAGATGCTCTTATCGTTAAGGGACTACTTCAGTTAAATGAAAAGACCCGTTCAGTGGTGCTAATTCTAAGGAAGAAATTTATAAAAATATCTCGGTTGCATTTCAATATTTTTAAATGATTTTTATTTTTCTCTTCACTGGATAGTTGAGACTGAATGCAAGCCTTTTTTACTTTTTCGATTTTGATTGCAGATATTTTTATGAGGGTGATTTTGCTTTTCAAACCGGTTCCGGAAATGAAAGCATCCTCTAAAAAAATATCTGTAAATAAAATCAAAAAAGTAAAAAACGGTTTGCATACAGATCTTTCTCAGCTACCCAATGCAAAAAATAAATAAATAAATAAATAAATAAATAAAATAAACAAATAAATAAATAAATAAATAAAATAAAATAAAATAAAATAAAATAAAATAAAAATAAAAATATTAAAAATATTAAAATGCAACCGAGATATCTTGATAAATTTCTTTTATAGGATTTGTATTAGCGAACGGGTTTTTTCATTTCAATGAAGTAGCTTCTTAAAGTCTAGTTGAGTGAGTTAGCCGTCCAGATTCGTCCGAGAAGGCTCAGGCTCAATTGGTAGAACATTGGTGAATTCAGTCAAGACATCCCTGTTTCGACTCCTGCCCCGGACATTTTTCTCCCTCTTGGAAATTCAGAACTTTATAGATATTTTATTTAAAACTACAAGACGCTTTAACAGTGAACATAGCTCATTGAATTTTGTTTCGAAAATTTATTTAATCAAGCTCTGAAAATCAATCATCGCGTAACTTAACTAATTCTGCACATTTTTATTCTCTTAAAATATAGAATTCAGCTTGATCACTTACTTAGATTAAAAGTCTATAGTAATTCATTACTGGGTAAAAAAGAAATTTATTTCTTTAAAAATTCGATAAATCAATGTATATTTATGAATTAACTGTAAAACGTATACAACAGGGGTATTAAACTATGATTCGCAGGGTACCACTATTTTTTAAAGGAATAATCGACTTCTTGAAACGCAGATATTCGATGATTAGCAAAGGTAATTATTTATGTAAAATTTTAGTGGTATCCGGCGATCCACTGTTTGACTCAATTGTAACATAGAGTGCTCATAAACTGTCTTTAAAAGAAAAAAAAAGGTAATAGTAAAAGAGGTTAAAAATAAAATCAAGTAGAATCGCAGCCATAACTCGAAAAACCCAATTTCTCAGCTGTGACACTTTTGAAGCACGGGTGCGATATGTTCTATGGACCCAAATTTGCAAGATTGATTCCATATTCATATTAAGCTAGTATATAACCCCCGTCGAAAACGACGGAATTTTCACTTGCATTTCCTTTACATAATACTTCATACAAACAAACAGAATGAAGATTTTATTATTGAAGAGTTTGTATTGTAGAAAAGCACATTTAAAAAATAGCAATAAATTTCTACAAATACAAGTGATGAAGATTTTTTTCTTTTTACTTGAAATTTAATTTTTGAACAAATTTTAATTTCAAAACAAACAGCAGTATTTAATACAACAATAATAATAATAATTCGCTAAATAAAACTCAATTTCTGAAAATTTCACAAAACATTAAAATTAAATGTTTAAGTTTTTTATATTAAGTTTTTTAAATTTTAAAATGCATTATCTTGATTAAAAGTATGACTCGACAGCGGTGTTAATCATGGATTCTTAGTTCGATGCTTTTAGTCATTGATTACAAAGCTTGGCGGTTTTTTTTTTTTTTAATTTGGATTTGGCGCCATCTATACGCAGTAAATATAAGCAAAACAACTTTAAAAAAAAGTAGTTTTTTATTGAAAATAGCAGAAACAAGAAGCATTGATTTAAATTAAAATCAATTTTTAAAAACTTCAGCTGTGCAACTTTAAAAATTCAATCCGTAAATTATAAAAAACCAAAATTATCATTATTACTTCTTTTGAAAAAATTTCAATTAAATGTACCACTTTTTAAAAGCTTAGATTATATCCATCCGAAATTTGCTTGCATTGTAAACGAAATTCATATTTTTTATCAAATGTCATTTAAATGTAAGAAAGATATAATATCAAGCACTACATATATTAATTACATCAGAGCAGATAAAATTTTGCTTTAAGAGCATGTGAAAAAATAATTTTCAGTTTTACTAATGCAGTCGTGATAATATCTTATGTATCCATTACAATTTGAAGAAAAAAAGCTTTTTTATTTATAATAGAAAACAAAATTAAAAAAAAATTAAGCGAATGCTAGCATCTTTAAAATTAATAAAATTAAATTTAAATTCAAATCCGCAACCGCTGAGTAGCACAAACACGTTGGTTTAAAAACACGTTTGCCAGTCCTTTGTTTCCCAGGATCAATCCTCCGGAAAGGCGAATGCTTAATCTTCTATAATATCCCCAAAAATGCGTCTAAAATAGTTCATAGATGGCAGCACTAAAGTAGTGTGATGAGGGTGAGACGACGCTGGGAGTCGATAAAATACAATGGTACTCTTAGACGATAAAAACCTAATCAGTTTACACTTCCGCTGGTATCTTTATGTATTACAATTGGGTATATATACATGTTTTATATGAAAATATGCTGAACAAACATTACTTCAAGTGGAAGAAATTATCATTTAGCTGTCATTTTAGCATCTGTTTTCAATTAAGCCTAACATGGCGTTTAGCTACGGTCGATTTGAAAATCAGAATGGTTCGCACCGGAATCGTCCCGTACACATTTCTCCAATCGCATTTTAGTATAAATAGATAATAATATTAAGAAATTTTTAAAAAAGCGTCATGCGGTGTATATGGTAACTCAAAGTATTCTTAACCGAGAACAATGGGCCGAAAGAAGTTATATGATCCAGATTGTGGAAAATATAGTTGTTTGTAAAATATAGACATTTTTAGTGAAATGGATTCAATCCAAAATACAATATAATTTGTCAACCATAAATTTTATTATCTAAGTTACGCTGAAAGCGCGGTATTTCATATAAAAATGCTTTCTTGTGTACTTGATGAAGAATTTATAAAGATATCAGTTAAATGTGAAAAAATAATACAGTTTTTATTAAAAACTATTTCTACACGGCAAATTCTCAAACACAAAAAATAAACACATTTCGAAACATTTTTTGCTCCCAAATTCACAACACATTAATGTGTAGTTAAACTTTTTTCTGTTGTAATTGTGTTCTTAGCAAAAGTATTGCTATTTAGAAATATATTCTGAAAATAGTGTTATTAATTGTGTTGTAAATGTTTTCTTAAAACAGTATTTCCAGTATTGCTGTAAAAGTATTGCGGCACAACACTTTGTCCCCAAATTAACAATACCTTGTAAGCACCACACAATTTAGAACACTATAAAACACTTTCAAATTATTTTCTACATGGTGCCTTTAAAATTACACATTTTAAAAAGGAAAGTTTTGAAATATGTTTCGAAAACACATTTTCTCCTGCAGTAATTTTTAACAACACTTTTTGCACAATCTTTTTATTTCGTACAACACGAAAGCAGCACAAATCAAATTCTCAGCACGATCAAATATATTTTAGTTAGAAGTGTTGATTTTTACGTTTAGTTAGTATTGCAAAAGTGTTTCACGCAGTATACCGACGTTTTGTACATTGAGTAACATGTTCTATAATTCCAGTTGTTATGATTGATTATATTTTTACATTAAATATTTTTTTTCAAAAAAGAGAGTTATACGGTGTATACTGTAACTTATCGTAAGGCTTAACCCAGAACAATGGGTAAAAAAAAAAAAAAAAAAAAAACCTTGATATAATGGAAAAGACAGTGAAATTAATAAGTCGTTTATTAAATATGCGCTTTTTCTGAAGTACAATGTAACTTTTAACAGCGAAAAGATACTTTTCCATCTTCAACAGCTCGAATCTATCTGAGACATTTTCAGACTCATGTTCAAAAATAAACACGAAACTTGCTAAGGTGATTTTTGAAGAGATGTATAAGAGGCCATGTGATTTCATTTTTCGCTCAACTAATTAGAATTTGATTTATAAACAATTATTTTCTCAGTATGACCATTTTTTTCGTTCCGTGATATCCTTGTTCGGAAAATTTGGTTAAAAATTCCAACTTTGACAGTATTTTTTCCAATATTTTTTGCTTTTATCTAATGTTCGACAAGCACGGCACATTATGTAGTTAAAAATTAAGAGAATTTGCCAGTTTGATGAGTTTGAGAGTAAAAATGATTTTAAAAATAAATCAGAAAATAAGCAGTTTGGACCAGAATACACCCTTAAAGCTATGCTGAAAACGAGATATTTTACATATAAATGCTTTTTGATGCAGCTGGTTGAGGATTTTAATCATACTTAAAATGTAATAATATACTAGAGTCTTCAATTAAAAACAATTTTTACTGTATGTGCATGTTCTTTAAGCCTATTGCTGCAGGTTGAATCACTACATTTATTTAAAATCATAATATCACGAAATATTTAGAATTTTAATTTTTATACAGCAGCCGTATTCATCGGTATTGAAATTCGATGAATGGTTTGTATGAATCTTAAATTTTTAAAATGCTTTACAGCTGTGACATTTCAAAAGAGAAATCCATTTTCGGAGGCATCAGCGGAAGTAATAACTCGATAACTTTAGAAAATATCACAATTATAGCATCGCGTACTCAGGAAGAAGTGCATTTAAGAAACAATTCAAAGTGTGAAGAATCCGTTAAAAGGAAATCATTCAGTTGAAATATGAAATAAAACGAATCCTTTAGAAATTTCTTATTGTATCTATGATTTTATTAATCTTTTGAGTGGAGCTTATTCCTTTTTCATATTATTAATTAATTTCAAATAAAAAAAATGTGATTCAATGTTTTTTTTTTTTTTTTTTTTTTTTTTTTTTTTTGCCTTATAAATTCTATTCAGTCAAATAAAAATGTAACACCATTTTGACGATCTGAAATAAAGGGCTTTTACAGGAAATTTTAAAGAAATGGGGAGTTCTTTTGCAATCCCATTTACACTCAATTATCATATATATTAAAGTAGAAAATTTTATCTTTTTTTAGTAGTTATATTAAAAAATAGGTTGACAACTGATGGGTGGAAGCATTTGGGAGAGTCGCGCGTATTGTTGCCATGTGTCCCATTTTGTAATGAACGTCTCAATTTGCTGAGGGTACAACACCTCTCCTACATAATTACTGAGCCCTGTGACAAAAACCCTAATTTTTCATAATGCACAAATTCTTTCGTGCTATTCATTAGTCTGCAATAAATGGAACTTAATGTAATAAAACCAGTGAGTGGTGAACCTATTTATAACAGAAATTTATAATACTTACTTCGAAAGCAATGCCTTAAAAATGTATCTACATTCACAGTATCCTGTATAAAAATTAGCCTTTGAAGGTTCGACGAGTTCTACTATAATTTAATCATCTGAACTGTGGTTCAAATGAAACACTCTTTATTTATTGCAGTGAACTTCACTGTTTATGATTATATCAGTCATAACTGATTGAATACGTGCGTAAAAATTGTAAAGCAAGAAATGCATATATCACTGAACTTTAAAGATGCTTTTCTCGTGCTCATTAAACGCTTCAGACTTAAGGGTAATAGAAAATATTTAGTTTGAAACCGCAGACGTTTTTAGAATACTCTTTACAAAAGATGATCATTTACAAAAACCATTATAAAAGATAAACCAATGTATGCATACCTGAAGCTTTTCTTTAATCAGATGAAATTCAGATTATTAGAAAATTATTCTGTACCGTTCATGAATTCATTACGTTTTATTTTATATTAAAATAAAAAATTTTAAATAGGGGCACAGAGATTCAACTTGGGCAACACGTAAAATTAATTATTGCATTTGTATATTAAATAAACACGTATAATTAATTAATAATTGTGTATTTTTCTTTATGTATCAATTATTTTTAAAAAATTTGGATATTCTCATTTCCGTTTTCGGTCAAAAATATGAAGATTACCGAAATTCAGTTTCGATTTCTGTTTCGGTATATCCTTACACAGAATACTCGTTCTCAGTAACGCGTACATATGGTTTGCAAAAGTTTTAATACGTAGTATGTGCACAGGTGTACCCTATCGTAGGCAGCAGGTTTTCCCTTTTCAATGCTCATTTTGATGATATTTTAGTTTAAAAATATAAAAACAAACGAATTCGAAGTCGTAAGCTGAAGAAGTCAATAGAGGCCTCTAGCATTAAATTAGTTTGGAAAGGTTTTAAAAAAATCTGCTAAAAATATAAAATGCTTCTTATTGGTACATTTAAGATTATAATCAAGGAAACGGGTCAGGTAGTCAAAAAGAATTTTTAAAATAAGATCTACGAATTTCTATTATGAAAATTTTATAGATCAAATCAATTAAAAAGTTCCAGCAAAAAACGTTACACATAACTGCACGTTCAGTAATAAAAAATGTAACCAAAACAAAAATAAAAATAAACGTTATAGAAGAAAAAAATCTTAATTTTTTTTTTTTTTTTTTTTTTTTTTTTTGTGCATATTTTGTTACAAAACGCGAACAGTGAAAATCTCGAAACTTGTTTTACACCTGTGACCTTCAAGTAAAATTTTGGAAAGAACTATTAGGAATTTCAAAAAATTACTCAAAAAGCGTTTATTTTAGTCTCTATGATGATTCATTATAAAATTTTCCCGAATTTAAATCTCCTTTAATCTTTCCGAATCTTCCGAAAAAGAAATATTTTGATTTAAATGCAATGAATTGCATTGCAGAATTTTTTTTTTTTTTTTTTTTTTAATTCTTCTCCAAGAATAACCCCAACTCCGCCTCTTTGGTTTGGTGTTTTTCATCCAATATACTGCATTTTTAAAGATGCTGTTTTTGTTCAAAGAACATCATTTCCAGTTAAAGTTCTTTAGAGCAAGGACACTTTCTCCAGCTTCCCTTTCAAAACACTCAGGACTGAAAATGGTAAATATTGTGTGTGGTTTTTTTTAATTCAACCCTTTAATTAGAAAAATATTTTTTTTTTAAACGAAACATAATTTTTAATTAATATTATTATTTTAATTTCTATCATCTGTTAGCAAAAATAATATCAGAAATCACACATACTTTTGGCACAAATGAAAAAAATCGGGAAAAAACCGTGGTACCTAATTGATGACAAAATGGCAATATTTTGCCTGATAAGGTAACTCGGTTTTTTTTTGCGTGGTTTTAGTTCAATATTTAGCTAAATGTGTTGATATTTGTTTTGATATTTGTATTTAATATTGTTTATTTACTGTTTCAGAATTAATTTATTTGTTACTTATTACTTTTTTACTTATTTTACTCATTACTTATTTTTTATTTATTTTTTAAATTACTTATTTTCTTTTCTGAAATTATATATATATATATATATATATAGTTATTAATTCCTGGACGAACGACCGGCATACGTGCCCAGCGCCGTGTGAAAGGGGGAGCCAAATTTATATTTCTAACGTCATTTTGGCCTGTTACAAGAAAAAGCTGAGGTGTGTGTGTGTGTGGGGGGGGGGGGGGAGGGGCACCAAATTCTAACTTTGTCCCGGACGCAATTTTCTCTTCGCACAACCCTGTACATAAGATGTTCAAAATGGTTAATTATTCTCATAAGTTATTTTCAATTGTAACGTTTACCTTATTCAATCATACCATTTTCGCTATTCCACTGCAGAAATTTTCTATGAAAAACTGGAGACTCTTGTCTCCAAGGGGCATCGTTTACTGATTATTCATCTTTTTTTAAAATGATAGAAAATGTTTCTTTTTTCACTTTATTTTATTTTCATATTGAAATAAAAAATAATGTGCTATTACAACAAACTATATAGGCCATTTTCAAATTTCGCTTACATATGCTGTCCAAGAGTAAAAAGAAGAAAATTCAAACGTAAAAAATATTTAAAGTTTGATTTGAGCTATGCATTAGCTAAAAAAGATTATATTGAACATTTCTGAAAGGAAAAATTTAAAAAATCAATAAAAATTTTTGAGATATAAATCTTTAAAATTGTGATTCCAAGTAAAAATGCCTGTCTCATTCCAAAGTTTTATATAATTAACTGCTATTTTTTAAAATCTAATTTATCTTTTTTTAATAAAAAGGTTTAATTATTTTAAATATGAACTGTTAGTGTTCTATATTAATGAAAAAATTATTACAAAATATATTTTCTTTAAGAAATTAACAGAATTTTTTGTCCCTTACTTTGCCTTAAGTCCGTTACCTTGTGATTATTTTAGTCAAAATAGGTTTCTAATTCTGTCTAAAGTTAGCAGCAAACATTCAGTGATATAGTTAAACTATTCAAGCAACTACTACTTGCCATTTTTTACTCTTTATTTGTGTAGCAATGTAATAGTGGCAAGAAACAGCTTTCTTCAAACTTAGTATTTTTCTCATTGTCAAGTGTGTTACCTCAAATTTTAATATTAAAATAATAATTTTTGCACTTTTGTATTTAAATATCGTTTAGTAAAAAGTTTTAGAAGGTATGTGTATTATTATCTAAGTTAGAAATTATACAAGCTAGTTCATTTCTAATAGTTTTATTTGAAATGTCAAGTCCGTTACTTGTCAAGTCTGATACCATGTGGCTGATAACGGAATCGACCCAAGGTAACAGTCTTGACATTGTATGTGAACTATGATTTAAAAAGGGTTTTTTTGCATCAAGAATGGCTTTAACAACAGTAGAAATACAAAAGGTGCAATTATGGTTAACGAATGAAACAAAATTATGAAAAATACAAACAAGTTTAAAACACATATAAAGATAAATGACTCTGGATTAGGATATTTATGATCAATGACATTCATAATCACTTATGACAAATCAATAGCTAAAATAACTTAATGAGTTAAATTCATATTTATTTTGTATGCAAGTTATTAAAAGTATTTTATTTTTTATAGGAAAATTCTTTGCAAAAAATTAATGATTTATTGATGAAATATCAGATATAAAAAATATTGGCGTAAAAAGAAGGCTAATGTTACTTTTGCAAATATCAGTCCTTATTTATATAAATAAGTATGTTAATCGGAAATTTAGAAGCAAGTTTAATAGGTATTAAAATGCATTTTTATAATATCAATAACTTCCAGCCCATAAAATAAAGCAAAAAAATGAAATAAAGCTTTTTTTTTTTCATTGATTTTCTGGAAAATTATATACCAATTCAGTGGAGAAATACAAACTTGTCACTGTGGTGCATCTAAAACTCAGACTTTTTTTCATATAAATAGGTATCCTATATAGTTTATTCAAAATTAGGGGAACAATCTTCTAGGAGGACGGGGTTCACCTACATGACTCAGAAAATAGCAATGTAAAGTTGAAAATGCAATCCTAACGAGTTAGGGAGGTTGTTGGGGGCTGAATCTTCATTATAGCAATTCACATTTAACCCCTTGAGGGGCAAAGCACTTATGTTCATAAAATGCTGAAATTATTGATTGACACCGGAATTCACAAACAAATTTATATGATAGAAAATAAAAGATGTTTTTCGCGTACATTGTAAAAAGCAAATGTTAATACTAAAATTCCGGTGCCAATGTGGCATAAGGGAATTAAAATTAAGTGGTATATATAATATACCGGTGCCCTTCAAGGGGTTAAAGATCATAATGTTGAAATTAATCATGATTTACCTGTTCCTTAAAATTTTCTGTCCACGTGCTTGATTCTTACCATTTACACTTTTGCACCATTGAGGTAGTACGAGAAAAATTTTGAAATGATGCATCTTCGTTACTAATATGAATGTCTGATGGATGCACAGCATATTTCAAAACATCCGCGTTCAATGAAATGCCCATGTTACAAAACCACAGGCAACTTCATAATCAGGAAAGTTCTGACTTATTTTAAGCTTACGGTCCTTAAATGTCAGATTTCTACTCAACACCCCTATCTCATTAGGATTGCATTTCAAGCCCAAGAAGTTTGTTCCTCTAATTTTGAATCACCCTATATATTAATGGGAAATTTAAACTTTTGATACTATGACCTCAGTAAGATCTATTCGAATTCCCCAATGAAGAAAATATTTATCAGTACTGATAATGAATTTTATATAGATGAGAAATGAATAAAAAAACTGAGGATGTTCTTGAAAAAATATTTGCTAATAAATTGTATGAAATTGTTCATGTTTTGGTTAAATTAAAGCAGGAAAAAAAAAAATACACATTCAAAACAAAATAGATGAAGATAAAATTATGTGGGTCTGAATGTGAATCGTTGCTATCAGAGAATATTTCACATCCATTAAAAGGCATATCATAGGTTCATTTTGAGCAAATTATAGCAATTCTTCCACAACCAAATTTGTCAATGTGAAGAAACTGAATATTTTCTGGGTTGCCTGTTCTACTTAATATGATATGAAAAATGAAATTTGAGTCATATCATATTTCAATATATCAAGTCCTTTTTCAGAGTATATATACAACATGTTAATATATATAATATAAATACATAGTAAATACTCAGATACTTTTAGTTCTATTATACTATTTAGATGGAATTGCTTGATAAATTATTTGTTTGATATTCAAATCAAATGTATTAATTGGTCTGAACATAAAATAAAATGATCTCTTTATATGATACCTGATAGAAAATTGCCATTTAAATAAAGTTTTTGTATAAAGTTGAAAACATCATTGAAAATTTTGCCGTAATAGACTTGACATATAATAATATATTTTCAAATCCGTTACCATATGTCCATTCTGTTACCGCACGGTTTTTTAATGATATTTTAATATTAATATAATTTTTTCACCATTCTACTTTTTATTTTTTATTCAACTAAGAAACAGATATGCAATTTCCATAAAATTTAATAATTTACATGAATATATACTGTAATTTTTAGAAAAAGTTCTTACATAATTTTCTATGTGATCTAAATTTATGGCTAAAACAGTCTGTCATTTCAATTTAATTTAAGTATTATTTATAAATATCATGTTTTGAAATTTAGGGACGTAAGTCACTTTAAAGTAAGTTGATTTTAGAAAATTTAATAAAATATTAGCTGAGTATTTTCAGCAATTTTGTATGGTAACAGACTTGACAATTCGCCTTACAAGCTAACAATAAAATAGCCTTTACATATTAAATTATAGGCAAAGTGCACAACCACGTACTTTTTCATGTGCCTTAAACATTTACCATAACACCTGTCTCCATTTTTAAAAGAAATTATTAAGTTAGAAAAATAAAAGTAAAATTCTGAAATGTAAGCGAATGGTGTAAAGAATTGTTTTTCAAGCGATTTAGGTCAAAAACAAATTTTATTAAAAAATTACGAAAATTAAATTTTTATACGGTCCCCCGGTTCTATAAGTGATATTTAGTAAATTTTTACCACTTCTCTAACAAGTAATACAAAAAAAAAATCACATTCTTCTGCTATTAAAACTAACCGAGTAATAGCTGTTTAAAGTTGAAGCAACTTATTTGCTGCAAATTAGGGGTCAGTTACAAATTTACTGGAAATAAAAACAAACGCACGATATAAAATTTAACATTAAACATTGAGAGTAAAATAATTTTCACAATATTATTTTTAAATTTATGTTAATAATTACATATTAAAGTAAAATTTCTATTAAAAATATAAATAAAAAATAACAGAAAGTTTGTTAATTTAAATTATGAAAAGCAACAGTCACGATTCGTTACAAAATGACCATATATTTAAAATTCTATTAGATCACTTAACCTAACAGAATTTGCTGTAGTCATATAAAATAAATAAATGGTGCGCACTTAAAATTGTATTAATATTATATTGTCATTGGATATGAATAAGTGTGCAAATCGAACGTCGCGTCGATCAGATATTTGGAAGTGAGTTAAAATTTGAATAGAAATTATGAACTAGGGAAATATACATAGGAACGTTTTAAGCAAAATAAAAGCTTATCAAAATAATACATTTTTTAAAAATAAAATCGTGATTTCCCAAAATTTGATTTTCTCGATGAAGAGAATTTTTAAACTCACGTCTTCAACTATTTTAACCAATCTTGAAGTTAATTAATAAAAATTAACACTATCGTAAAATTTATACGGTGGTAGCACCTTCAGTTAAATTGCTTTAAAATATTTCTTTATCTCATTTAAAACATTTTTGAAACTGGAACTATATGTCTGTGACAAATGGTTTAGGAATTAGCTATTGGACAGCGTTGGGAATTGACGCCCTTTATAATAATTTAAGCACTTAGTATATGTTCCCTGAAAACTTAGTCCGACTCATTCGTTTTCAGCTGCAGGAAAGTGGTTTAAGTCATGAAATTTAAAGTTTCATAACTCCGTCAGTTTTAATGTTAGATGAATGGGACTTTTTTGAATTGCTTGATAAGGTGATGGAAATATTTTACTAAATATCACTAATAGGACCGGAGGACCGTATAAAAAGTTAATTTTCGTAATTTTTTAATAACATTCTTTTGACATAAATTGCTTGAAAAACAATTCTTTATCTTTTTTTAAACATTTTTGCAATTAGGACTATATGTCTATGGCTAACGGTTTAGAAATTACCCATTGGCCACCGTTGAGAGTGGACACCCTCTATAGTCTCTAACCATGATTTTCCCATGTAAACAGAATTTCATCTCCAGCGTTGAGATTAACTATATCATTCAGACGATAATTTTTATTTTTAAAAGATTATTATTTAACTAATTTATAATCGAACTCAGAATTCGAATATTCTGCAAACGATATTCAATTACAGACGATTAATTTTAAAACAAAAAGAAAAGAAATGAATTTATTGATATGCAACAAATATTAAACGCGAAGAAAAAATAAAAATAAATAAAAAGAATGATATTTTTGAAAAGTATGGTTTTGGAATAAATTTAATAAGACTTTTTTTAAAAAGGGTTGATAAAACAAGGAAAAAATAAGTTTTTAGGGAATTTTAAGAGATAAAGTTTAATTAAGACTATTTTTAATTTAGAGCCATTTTTTTAAATTACGCATATTGGAATAAATGTTTTTTAAGGTGAATTAAGATTTTATATGAATTCTCTAAAGATTAATAGATTGGATCTAGCAACAGTATTTTAATTCAATAAGTTGAAATAAGTACGGAATATTGTTAAAAGGAAATTAATACAGAATAAGGTTAATTTTAGCGAAAAAAAATTTAAATTTGTAATATATATATATATATATATATATATATATATATATATATATATATATATATAAGCAAGAAAAAGAAAATTTTCAGAAAAAGGAAAATTAACAGAAAAACAGACCAAACAGCTGTATGAAATACAAACAATGAAACATTTTAAAGTTTCACTACAAAAAGCAGAAAAAAATGAAAAGTGTTTTATTTAGAAAAGAAATAAGATTTTATCAAACAACTGTTTTCATTAATTACCAGTTTGCAATCAATTAATTTACGATCATGTGTTGAGAAATAAATTTTAAAAGCTAAATTTGTGTGAACCTAAATTTGTAAACCAAAATTTAAAATAATAATTTAAACAATGTTTAATTTTTTCTTTCCTCTTGCCACACTTCAAGGTAGAGATCAGCATGGGCCCGGGTTTAGCCCGCATCGGCCCGGCAAAAAATTGAACGGGCCAGCCAAGCTGGGCAACTAAAAAAAAAAAAAAAAAAAAAACGGGCTTTTTGATTAGATATAAAAATTTTAACGAAGCTAATAAAATATCTACTACTTTTAATGAATATGATTTTCGCGAAAATAAGCATAAATGTATGTCACAAGCCGATACTAATTTGACAATATGAGTACAGAAATGTTTAAGAAATGTTTAGCCACCGCAGAGGTCGGCATCGTACACGGTGTCAGAGCCGCGTTTGTTTTTCTTTTTTTTTTTTTCGTTCATATCAGTAGGTTTGTGCCGAGCTAAGATCAGACTCACATTTTTTTTCCTGCATAGTTGAGCCGTGCCGGAACTGAAATTAATTGTTTTCAGAATTTCTAGGGCAGGCACTATATTATGTAAAAGTATTAAGAACAATAGCGAACGCCTGTTAACTTAATCTTTGGAAATATGCCTTATCTCAAGTTCACTGCTGAACAACCCGAAACTTTGACACATTTTCTAGCTTTTAACTGTAAGTTAAAATTGACAAATCTGACTATTGAAGCGTTTTGGAATCGAATAATGTATCCCATTTTTGATAAATAAATTAATTGTCGACAAATAAGAAATTAAAAATTTTAAAGCTATGTTTTTGAGACTTTCAAAAAAGTTGACCTATACATTTAACAAACACAGTATGCTAATTATATTTTGATTCGATTGACGCATGCGCAGTGAAACTTGGAGAAATTAGGACAGTTTTTATAATAACCTTAATTTCTCTACGAGTATGCATGTTATCCTTATAAAAATGAACACAGTTTATAACAATAAACCACTTAACCCTTAAATGCATATTGTATCATTTTCGATACCATAAGTGTTTCCGATTTATTGGGGGGTTTTATTCACATATTTCGTATTCTCACCAGAAATTTAAAAGAGCAATTTTCACTTTACTTAATGACAGACCATTCGTAATTAAATAAAGAAAAATTTACTATTAAGATTTTTCCGGTATAAATTCTGATTCTTTTAATTGCGTATTTTTTGGAACGCCTTCTATCTTATGCATTTAAGGGTGTATTCGAAAAAACGCTTTTCCACCTCCAAAAGCTCGAAATTTTCCGATACAATTTCAGACACATTTTTAAAAGCAGAAACATGAAACTTGCTGAGGGAATACTTGAAGGGACGGTTGAGGTGCCGTGTGATGTCTTTTTACGCTCCATTCATTAGAATTTGAGTTATAAACAATTACCTTATCAGTATGACCCTTTTTTTCGTTCCCAAGTCTCCCGCTTGGAAAAAATCAGTTCGAAATGCCGTTTTTGATTGCTTTTTTTGCAATATTTTCTGCATTTATCAAAGAATTGACAATTACGGCACCTTGTGTACTTTCCAAATAAGAGATTATGAAAGTTTGGTGCATTTGAGGTCAAAAATGAATTTAAAAATTAATCGGAAAATAAGCCGTTTGAATCGAAATACACCCTTAAGGGTTAATCGTAATCTGCAGATTGAACACTTTTGCTACATTAGTTTTGACCAAAATATCTTCGTTGTTTTTCAATTTACAGACGGCTCTTTATGAAGTTTCGGGAAAAAATCTTTGCGGAAATGTATGACTTATACTATTATGTTTACACACTTTGAGTTACAGGATAATTCCTCATGTATTTTTTTTTTTTATAGATATTTAAGAAAACATCTAAAATCGCAAGTAACCGGTTACCTTTGGCCATATAGTGTGTACATTCACTATAAGCTAAATCTAAAATTTCGCTCGCAATTTTAAGAATAACGCAGCGAGATTTTTATTAATTTTGTGAGGAATTGGGAACATAATTAGAAATGCAGGAAATGCTCTGTAATTCATTCAATGCATTGTTATCTACATACCAAACATGTTACATTCTATCTGATCCAATTTGCTCGGAAGCATTCGAGAATTTCCCCTAATGTTAACATATTTTGGTGGAAAAAGTATGTCTTGAAAATTTCGTTAAAATATCATCTTTATTGTAAAAGTTATTAACAAAAACCCGAATTAGGCTTGAAGAGAGACATCCTGTATTTTTAACTGAAAAGGTAGATCCTGAATCTTTTTTTTAATTATTATTGAAGGCCTTTACACTAGTTATCACCCCTGAAGATTCAATCAGTTGATTTAGAAATAAACTGTAACTATTTTAATGTTTTGTCACTTAATTTTATTAGCTCTCAGGCTATCAAAACAAGGGAGCTTATGTGTCCGTCCGTTCTGTATGTTTGTATGTGCGTAACGCGATAACACACAATAAGCATATCCGATTCACTTGAAATTTTGAATGTATGTATATTCTGGTAAGGCGCTTTCCTGATTAGTTTTTGGAATTTATTCGATGTGTATAAGAGGGACAACGGGGGCTAATACCCCTCCCCTTAATTTATATAAATAGGTTTTTCATGCAGAATTATCAGTTTTCGCTCAAATTTTAGACATGGAATCTTTCTGATAAGGTACCTCCGTGATTAGTATTAGGTATTCATTGGATAAGTATAAAGAGGGGGAACGGGGGGCAAATGCCTCTCCCCTTAATTGATACAGATGGGTTTTTCCTGCAGATTTGTTAGTTTTTTTATATGATAAATCATACCCGTGATTAGTTTCAGGAATCCAATGATTAGGTATAAAACGGGGAAATGGAAGGAGCTGCCCCCTCCTCTTAATTTATTTTTCGACCGGAAGTAACCTTTAAAAATATAAGGTTGTCATGTACAATTAGTATGTGTTGCCTGTGAGCTCAGTGCCATCAGTTTAACAGGGCAATATTCTTTTTATTTTCAGGATATCCCAGTAGCCAACTGCCTTTTGACAGTGTACCTGAGCAATGGAAATAGAATTACGGGAAAGCTGGATTATTGTACGCAAAGCAGAATTTCCCTCTGCGATGCAGTTTATACTCGTAGAAGAAACCCCGCTCCCCTTTATGGACGCTTTGTCATCAATCTGGATTTTGTGGACTTTGTTACAGTTCAGCTATATTTTTAGATGAAAGTGAGTTAACTTTCAAATCTTAAATGATATATACAGAGTGCAATTTGTTATCTATCGCCGACATTAAATTTCTTAATCGTTGGTTGTAGACATATATTTACAGTTACAAAAACGTTTCAAATGAGGTAAATATTCATGTTGTGGCATTGTTTAATGAAAAAAGTAAATCCATTTAAAAAAAAAAAAATTGAAATCTAACATTTTATACGGCCCCCCAGTCCTATAGTTGTATTTAGGGAAAGTTTATACATATCATCCACTTATCTATATTATAAAGGCCAAACGTACCTGTGCGTAACGCATACGTCATATTGCGATTGACAAAACTTTTCGATGAAATTTCGCTTTTGCAATTTTCGCTACATCAAATTTTTAAACTTCTAGAAATCACACATTTTCGATTTCAATACCGTTGTATAGAAAAAAAAATACTTTTAAATGCAATTTCTTTGAAAACTGTATTTATATTTGTTTTTGAGATATTAATTTTTTTGTAGTTTTAATTCAAATTTTATGGAGGTATACTACATTATAGTATATGAAGTATACTACATTACTGTGCGGAGTAAAAGGAAAATAACCATTAAGTAAAAAGAAAGTATAGAGAGGAATTATAATGACTGGGAGTGATGCAAAAAAAGTAATCCCCAAATCCTTTACATAAAGCCCAAACGCAACTGCGTGCTTTCGCAAAAAAGAAGAAAACTTTTTGTACTACAGTTTTTAATTTATAATAAAATGAAATGCTACTTTAGAATTCCTTAATATAAGCCGACCATTTTCATTTAGTGAAAAATGCACAGCTGATCTTAAAGAATTCGGTGCCTGTTCCATCATCTTAAATTTAAAACGATGGCTTTTATCCTTACTATATTATCCGGGAAGCCCATGTTCGATCTACTATATATATATATATATATATATATACATAATACAAACTGTTAGTAATTTTATTTAAATACTGTTAAATACAAACAATTTAAGGGAACTTACGGTTATGCATATGGATATTCATGAACACAATTGTCATATACGACCATGGTAATTAATTAGCGCGAGATGCCATTATTTTAATTGAAATAGTAACCCGGATATTAGTGTTAATTTATTAATAAATTGTTTATTTACTTTAATTTTCTTTTTTAACAGAATACAAATATAATGTTTATAACATAAAAATACATGTTTGTAAGAATTTAAATATGATGTTTTTGTGACACCTGGAAAAATTTGTCAAGATTCTAAAACGGTATTTTGCCTCCATTTTAGATTTTTTCGCCAATTGTCCGAATCAGAGTAGGATATGGAACTCTTCACTTATTGTTTTGTCTTTTTAACCCCTTGAGGGGCAAAACACTTCTACTACTAAAATGTTAAAATGATTGATTGACACCGGTATTTATAAACTGTTTTATATGAAACAAAGTAAAAGCTTCTCTTCGATTATATCATATGAAACAAAAGTTGATTCTTAAATTTTGGTGTCAATGTGGCATTTGGGAATTAAAATTAAGTGGTATATAACATATACCGGTGCCCTTCAAGGGGTTAATAGAATGTGTGAGAGGTGTGTGACAGAGATGTCATATACGCACCACATTGGCATGATATTTTTCTGAGGCTAATTTGGCGAAAACTTCGTTTTCAAACACCACTTACAATATATTTTTGGCACAGATATTTTGGCACATATATACATATCACACTGGTGCGATATTTTTCTAACGCCTATTTGGCAAAACATTCGTTTTCAAACATCAGTTACCATACATATATTTTCTTAAATTATTTTCTATTATTTTAAAAAAGTAAATAATAATAAATAAAAAAAATAGTTACTAATGATAGAACAAAACACTTTATATCATTTTAAAATAGAAAATAAAAGTAGATAAAGAGTTTATTAGTAACTAAACAGCAATAGGCGGGTTACAATGTGAGGTATAAAATTGTGATTTTGTTGAAATCGCGCATATGGAATCTGTCTCAGGCGTGTACTTTAAATGTATGTAATGTGGATATTTTACATGTATATATAAAATGAAATGAGAAAAAGGTTTATACTTTAAAGGAACTGAATACAATAAGAATGACGAACGTGAAAACAATGTTTGACAATTTATCACATAAGGCTAGTTAACAAAAAAATATAGCATTTTATTGAAATTTTTGTAGCAGTCTATATTAGGAATAATGAAAAAATATATTAGTAGATAAAAATTACAGGTATGAGGACTGTTTTTAAAGTTAGAAATATTGGTAATATTGAATATTACGACACTATTCCGCAAGTCAAACGAAAATACCATCACAATGACAGACATATTTCCGTCTAGCCGTAAGAACTAATCATAAAATCAGCAAAGCTGGAAAAGTATAGATGTAATTTTTTACATATGTATTAATTAAAAAGGTAAAATTAAATAATCGATTCGAACGACAATTGGCGCAAGTTTATTAGAGTTGCTTGATATGTAATGAACATCAAAAAAGAAAGATTGAATTGATCTGACTTATTCCATTACCGAGTCTCGATATTCCATAACCGAATTGCCGTGATTTGGAACAGAGTTTTTTTTTTTTCTTTTGGATAAATTTTTGTACTTTTTCGTTACATGAACACCATGCCGAAATGTATATTAATTTCTATTTATTTCAAATTTAATTCAAATTTATTTCAAATATTTTTTATTGCAAACATTATATAACTTGCTATTTATTGAACCTGCTTTTTTCTCTTATTATTTAACCGTAAGCACGCAAAACTGTTAAATTTGCTATTTTTTTTTTTTTTAATAAAAAAAAAGTTATTGAGTTATAACTTAAATTTTTCCCTGATTCAAAAATGAAAATGTTTACTGCAATTCACTGCTACCAAAAAAAAAAAAAAAAAAAAAACATTTTTACGTTTCTTGTTTAACCCTTTAGGGCCCACTGTGCCCAGTCCGGGATACCTAATTTTAATTCCAAACTTGCAACGGCACCAATAATATTTTAGTAAAATTTTGCTTTTACAATGAAAGCTTAAATTAGGGGATTCTTAATTTCTAAAGAAGTCGCTAGTAAATTCCGGTGAGTGTCGATAATTTCTCATTTTAGTAACAGAATTTGCCCGTGTCGGAAAGGGTTAAATGGAGCTTTTGAAAAAAACAAATATTTTGAAAAAAATTAAATATTTGTTTTCATCTGTTATTTTTCATACATTCTTTGTTTAATAAAACAATACTCGGAACTCTGTAATTTTGAAGTGCAATATTCAAAAAAATATTACTTTCGCACCAAAAATGTGAATTTATTTGAAATATTTCACTTGGCGCCAACTTTTATGCTTGGCGACAATGGAGTGATATAACGCAACCGTACCGAATTTTTAGATTTGAAGTGTATATTTTTTCACTCATAGCAGCGGCACCGATAGTAGGGAAAGAAGGAGAGTTCAACCTCAGCGTGGCGGGTGTGGCGGAGGGAGGAGCAGGAAGTGGAACCACCACCACCTCCTATAAGAGGGAGGGAGGATCACCACCACTTGAATGAGAAGCTTATCTGATGGAGAGTGTATCATACTGTAGTAGGATGAGGGGAGGGCTTAAAATTGAGGGGGCTTAAATTTTTTAGGGTTTGAAACGTAGGAGATTATACTATAGTAGAGGGGTGGATGTTTGGAGTCTGTTACAGTATGATGGGATTTTTAGAGAGAGAGAGAGGGGAGGGCTTATTTTTTAGGAGGGGCTTAAAATTGAGGGGGGCTTAAAATTTTTTTAGGGAGTTTAAATTAAAGTAGAGATTGAAATCAACTTAGAATAGGAAAGATATTTGAAAATGGGTGAAGGATGTTTTGACTCTGTTACAGTATGATGTGATTTTAGGAAAGGGGGGGAGGGCTTAAGGCTTAAAATTGAGGGGGCTTAAATTTTTTAGGGTTTGAAACGTAGGAGATTATACTATAGTAGAGGGGTGGATGTTTGGAGTCTGTTACAGTATGATGGGATTTTTAGAGAGAGAGAGAGGGGAGGGCTTATTTTTTAGGAGGGGCTTAAAATTGAGGGGGGCTTAAATTTTTTTTGGGGGAGTTTAAATTAAAGTAGAGATTGAAATCAACTTAGAGTAGGAAAGATATTTGAAAATGGGTGAAGGATGTTTTGACACTGTTACAGTATGATGTGATTTTAGGAAAGGGGGGGGAAGGCTTAATTTTTAGGGGGGCTTATTTTTCTGAAAGGCTTAAATGTATTTTTTTTCTTTAAGATTGGAATCAACTTAGAGTAGGAAAGATATTTGAACATATCGCAAAATATGTTACAGTATGATGTGATTTTTAGGAAAGAGGGGAGGGCTTAATTTTTAGGGGGGGCTTATTTTTCTGAAAGGCTTAAATGTATTTTTTTTCTTTAAGATTGGAATCAACTTAGAGTAGGAAAGATATTTGAACATATCGCAAAATATGTTACAGTATGATGTGATTTTTAGGAAAGAGGGGAGGGCTTAATTTTTAGGGGGCTTATTTTTCTGAAAGGCTTAAATGTGTTTTTTTTTCTTTAAGATTGGAATCAACTTAGAGTAGGAAGGAAATTTGAACATATCGTAAAATATGTTATAGTATGATGAGATTTTAGGAAAGGGGAGGGCTTAATTTTTAGAGGGGCTTAATTTTTAAGGGGCTTAATTTTTTTTATTTAGGATCTGAAGCTAATAATATCATACTATAGCAAAGGGGTAACCTCCTCATTTTCCAAACTTCACCCCCCCCGGAAGATTTTTATTTGGGTGCTGCCCTCTGTTGGTTGTGAATCGAATTTTCGTTGGAAATTAATAATTTTAAAAAATTGAGTCTGATCAATTAAGCATTGCTCATCACGCCTGTGAGATAATTGAGTATTGCGATAAGGAGGAAGGTGAGTCTGCTTAATTAAACATTAATCACAATTGCCCATTGCTCATCCCGCCTGTGGCCGCATAATGTCTTATATTACAATCGAATCATCTCTAACTTAAAATAGTATGTTATCAACACGTATTCACTGCATTGTTCAAACATCTGATAACCAAACAATTTTAACAGGAACTAGCAGATATAAGAAAAATATCAACTAAGATTAGATTTCACTTATTTACAAGTGACAAGAAAGAGAACTTTGTTTGATGTTTCAACTAAGCTTTTTAAAACGACAATTTAATTTCATTAAACTATTACATATGTTTTTTTGGAGGTTCCCTGTTTTATACAATTTACATTAACGTTAGAGCAACAATGAAAATATTTTTAACTTTACTTTACCTAAACCTTGATTTTTACACCATTCAAAATATATAAACTACTTCATTATTAATTATTTTTCGATGTACAATTCTAATAAACGGTTAATTGCCATGCATTTATTTTAGTAAGTTTGCTGTATTCACATAAAAAATGTTTTTACAAGTTATCATCTATTAGTCGATAACGACAAATTTAAGCAATGTTTTACTTTAGTATAGTATTGTTTTATCACTGTGCTGAAAATAAGTGATTCTTTTTCCGTTAATTTTCACATGAATTTTCTAATCAATTAGTAAAAAATTACAACAGCATGATAAACACCAGATAACATCGAGCCTTACCTATCAAATACCATCATATTATCAGATCACTTTGTAAACCAATCCTATTATTTTTTAAAAAACAGTAGCGCCTCCTAGAATTTAACAGATTTTGTGAATCAGTAGAAATTTATCACACTGTTTATTGTTTTTTTGTCATATGAAGATATTAAGCGTTGTTCTTTAAGTGAGTGCTGTATAAGAAATTTCTTACTTCATGAATATGGAATCGGATTTACCCAGTCAAGAGTTGACAGTTTCGAATAGTGAAAGATCACCCTCTTCATCAACCCAACCATCCTTTTCTTGTAATCAATGTCAAAAATGCTTCTCTAGAAAGATTGCGTTAACCAGACATCAAAGATCCCACTTGGATAAATAGCCCTTTAAATGTGAAACTTTCATTCAAAGTACTGATTTAAAACGACTTAGTGTTACTCATTCCAAGACACCCACTTTATATAAATGTGATCAATGTGCAATGGAATTTTATAGAAAGTATTCGTTAAGAATTCACAAGAGATTTCATAAGACATATCAATGCGATGAATGTTCACTAGAACTCTCTAAAAAATATTTGTTAAAAATTCACAAGAGATCTCATAAGAAGTTTCATGTTTGTGAAAAATGTTCTAACTCGTTTCTATCAAAGTCTGCTTTAACTAAACATAAAAAAAGTCATCGTCAAAAGGAATATAAATATAAACACTGTGGTGTTATATTTTACTCTGATATTGATTTTTTATTTCACAAAAAAGTTCATTACAGGAATTTCGAATGTAAACACTGTAACAAAACATTTAATGTTGACACCAAGTTTATTCAACATTTGATTAAAATGCATAAGTGAAAAAATGCAAACTTTGTCAAATCATGTGAACTGGTTGATTTTCTGTACAGTTTATAATTTTTTTGTATTTTTATCATTATCGAGAATGATGAATAAATAATGTGTAAATGAAAAAAAGCTTTTGTCTTGTATTTTTGTTATAACAATTCATGAATTTTAATAATTATTTCACGATATTGTAAAAAAAAATTACTTAAATTTTAACCTTTAGAAAAAAGTTTCTTATCAATTAAAATTAGAGTTCACTTTAATTAATTAATTTTTCATTTTAAAATACTGAATTTATACTGAATTAATTTTAAAATACTTTTAATATATTAGAATTATTTACCAAGCTTAATTTATCATTTATATTAGCAATTGTTATTCACATAATCATGATGGATATTACCTAGTGTTGCCACAAAAAATTTCAAAAAGAACGAAACTGTTAACAATAAGTATTATTCATTACTCAGATTAAAACTTTTACCTAGTGTTGCCACAAATTTTTTTAAAAGGAGCGAAAGTGATAACATTATTTATCATATACTTACTTAAATTAAAACCTTGTGTAGCCACAAAGTTCTTCAAAAATAGTAAAAGAACTAACATAATATATTAACTACCACTTATGTACAAAGACTGTTTTTTTTTAGTTTATTAAAAAATGGTTGACTAAAACTTATGGCATTACTAATTTTTTAATGTTTAACTGTAACCGACGCTGATTTTTTAACATATTTTAGGATATGTGTTGTTTTTAAGCATTCAGTTTGCAAGTGATTTCCGTTTGAACTTCATCAGCGGCTATCCTTATTTTTTGAAAATGGATTCTGTAGTAAATTTGATAAAAAGACCTCTCGACGATGTAGTTCCTTCGTCAAAGTATCAATGTTTAGAAGATTGTAATGAACCTATTTATGTGAATGAATTAAACTTGTCGAGATTAGAAGTTCCCAATACATTGAACACTAACAATGAGACAATATCATGTGATTTTCCACTGAATGTGAAATCTGAGATTAATACGAATTTTTTTAACTTAATTTCCCAAGACGAATATTTTCAAGAACCCACTACTAGATGCGAAGAGACTGTGTTCCAAGCAATCAACCTTTCCCAAGCAAGTGATGAAAGACAATCCACCACTTCACGAACTAAAAGGGGTAAATCCTATAATCGTGTAATATTTCGAGAAGAACTCAGTGATTGTATCTTCTTAATTTTAAAACTGTATAACAGACAATTTTATATACATATTCAAGAGTTTAAACGCAGTGGGCTTACTAATGAAGAAATTGTAACGAAAAATGCATTTTTTATGGATGTTAACACTTGGTATGAATTTTGCAATAAAATTTTTTCATTTAATTTGAAGTATAAAAGTTCCTCGTTTCTTGCTAATAAGATGATATTAATTAATTCTTTGTTAAAATGTTTAACAAAACATGATATCACAGATATTAGTTACAATCAGCATTTGTTTTAAACTAATGAATTAATTAATTAATAATTATTAGAATGATTAAATTATTTAATAAATGAATGTTTATAAGAACCAATCTAGAAAACAAAGCATTAGTCAAGTGGTATACATCACGTGATCAGTTGATGATACATGTTCTTTGACGTCACAGATCTTTTGATACAGTTATCTGATAACATTTTCTGATAAGGACTTTGAATTTTTCATTTCTTCCCAAACATTTGACTGCGTCGGACGTGCTTTTGCGATGGTGAGTATAGAATGTTAAATGTGTCTTTATTATTAAACTATTTTACTTTAATTATGCATGAAAATTAAATATTTTTCCAAATTTTAGTACACCTTGAAAACAAAAATTTGAAATTCTAAAAATGTGAAAATTATAATTAAAAGTTTTGCATGCACATTTCATAACGCACAGATAAATTGGCAACTGTATTAATTTTATTTAAAAATTTTTTTAAATAAAAGAAGTGAAAATAATTATCTATAAAAGACTAACTGCATATTTTTAAACATTAATATTAAAGGTTTTTTAAGATATATTTTATAAAGCCATGCTGGGTCATAACCAAACAGGTTGATTAACATATAAACTTATGAATATTACTAAGTTGGAACAGCGAAAACCTGTTTTGCCAAGTTAATTTTTCCAAGTTAGTTCAATAATGTTACTTACAAATGACAATTTTTATTAAAATAATTATTTAAAACCTTGTTGAGTTCTAAAGATATTTGGTAAAATGTTAGTACAATACTAAAAGAAGTGTGAAGACCTTGTCTGTTTTCTTTAAATTTGTGTATTAAATGAATTTTTCCAAGTTTTACCATGCACATGCGAAGGTTTCATTTAAGTAAGAAAAAAAAATTATATATATATAAGTCATTGTTTTTTCGATTAAAAAGGACGAGTCTTGCATCTTAAAATTTTGTTCATGTGTCGATAAAAGCTTTTTGGTTAGAAGGGTAAATAAATAGCTGATTGCTAGGGAAAATAAATAGTTGGTTACGTAAAATGTTGGTTGGTTGGTTAATTAAAACTTAACAATCAGATCCTAACTCACATAATTGTTGATTGTGAAAACAGTTGAATGGTTGATTAAAACTTATCAATGAGATGCAATTAAAGGGGAGAATCTAATAACTTAACAGCTTTTTTTTTATTATTATTATTTGAAAACATTTTTATAAAGTTAGTATGACTTTTAATAAAAACAGGAAAGTATCAACTGCTTTTATACATTTGCTGATGCTTATAAGTGTTTAACTAAGAACGTTCTGTAATGACGGTAGTAAGATAATATGATGAAAATAACATACACACATAAATCAGTAAATCGGTAAACTCATTTTTTGATAAGTTGTAATTTTTTTAAACTTGTAAATCATTTTTTAAACATTTTTTTTTTTTTTTTTTTTTTTTAACTTGTGAAATATACATAGATACATTTTTTTAATTTATGAAATTTTTTTTTTTTTTTAATCTTATGAAATATTAAACTTTTTCATAAAGTTTTATTTTTTGTAAACTTATGAAACTTTTTTTTATTTTGAAAAGATTTTTATGAAGTTATTTTATCTTTTAATAAAACAAGATAGTATATTAATGCGTTGCTTTTATACACATCCTAATGTTTATATGTGTTAAACTATAAATGTATGTTAACTATAAATGTGTGTTAACTATAAATGTATGTTGCAGTAAGATAATACAGTGAAAATAATGTACATGCATACATAAATCAGTAAACTCATTTTTGATAAGATGTAATACATTTTAACTTTTGTGAAATAAATTTTAAACATTTGAAAAAATAAAAAATTTCTATTGATATTATTTTTTCTAAAAGTTTTTTTTTTTAATTATTAAAGAACTGTTGAAATAACTTTTAACTTATGATTTTTTTTTTAACTTATGAAATATATTTTTTTAATTTATGAAATATTTTTTTTAATCTTATGAATTATTTTTTGTAAACTTTTTTTTAATTTTGAAAATATTTTTATGAAATTATTTTATCTTTTAATAACAAGATAGTATATTAATGCAATGCTTTTATACACATCCTAATGTTTATATGTTTAACTATAAATGAATTGCACTGTTACAGTAAGATAATAGAGTGAAAATAATATACATAAATCAGAAAACTCATTTTAACTTTTGCAAAATATATTTTAAAAATTTGAAAAAAAATTCTATTGATATTATTTTTTGTGTGAAGTTTTTATAACACTTTTTGTAATACTTTTTTTTTGTTGTTGTTGTTAAAACTTTTTATAACACTTTTTATAATTTTTTTTTTTTTTTTTTTGTTAAAACTTATTGTTACTTTTTTTCGATGAAACTTTTTAAGTTACTTTTTTGTTAAAACTTTTTCTGTTACTTTTTTTTTTTTCGATAAAACTTTTTATGTTACTTTTTTTTGTAAACTTATGAAATACATTTTTTAATTTATGATTTTTTTTTTTAATCTAATGAATTATTTTTTAAACTTTTTCATAAACTTTTTATTTTTTTAACATTTTTATGAAGTTATTTTATTTTTTAATAAAACAAGAGAGTATATTAATCTATTGCGTTTATATACATCCTAATGTTTATATGTCATTAACTATGAATCTGTTGTAATGTTACAGTAATATAATAGAGTGAAAATAATATACATACTCATATAAATCAGTAAACTCAATTTTGATAAGTTGTAATACATTTTAAAATTTTCAAAATATATTTTAAACATTTGAAAAAAATTTCTATTAATATTAATTTTTATATAAAGTTTTTTTAACTTATTAATTTTTATTAACTTTTTAACTTTCTAATTTTTGAAAAGAATGAATTAAAATAAGATATTTAATACATTTTTTATTAATAATGAAGTGTTTCTTTTTTTATACATATACAAATTGAAACAATTTATAAATGTTTTGAAAAAGCTAAACGAAATAAACATACATTTTGAAAATAATTAAACACACATATTAAAGAGAATAGTAAAACATTTTATTTCATTATTTTAAACAATTCGTTTTGAATGGTTTCTACATTAATATTAGATAAGAAGTTTTCACTAATACAATCTACTTCGTTTAAAAACGAGGAAATAACAAAGTCGAAATCTATTAAAGTTAATAACATTTCTCCCATTTGTTCAAATTTTTGTCGATTATTTAATATCAAACAGGGATGAAAGATTATAGATTCGTGGTTAAAAATACACCCATTGCATTCAAAAATGCGCTTTAGTATACCCGACATACTATTTTCAATACACGTTATAAGTTTATGTTGACACATGCGTTCATTTTCTAAAGATGTGTGACTAACGGTACATTTCTGTCTTATTAAGTTTGGTAAATGCTTTACATATATATGCTGAAGAAGTTCTTTATTCAGATCAAAGGCTTTTGTTTTTAACTTTTCTAACTGATACTCGTTCAAGTCAATGTGAGAATAATTCTTTAAATGTTTAATTCGCATGATAGAATTATTAAAATTTAACACTAATATCATGTTATTAGCAACAAACGAGGAACTTTTATACTTCAAATTAAATGAAAAAATTGTATTGCAAAATTCATACCAAGTGTTAACATCCATAAAAATTGCATTTTTCGTTACAATTTCTTCATTAGTAAGCCCACTGCGTTTAAACTCTTGAATATGTATATAAAATTGTCTGTTATACAGTTTTAAAATTAAGAAGATACAATCACTGAGTTCTTCTCGAAATATTACACGATTATAGGATTTACCCCTTTTAGTTCGTGAAGTGGTGGATTGTCTTTCATCACTTGCTTGGGAAAGGTTGATTGCTTGGAACACAGTCTCTTCGCATCTAGTAGTGGGTTCTTGAAAATATTCGTCTTGGGAAATTAAGTTAAAAAAATTCGTATTAATCTCAGATTTCACATTCAGTGGAAAATCACATGATATTGTCTCATTGTTAGTGTTCAATGTATTGGGAACTTCTAATCTCGACAAGTTTAATTCATTCACATAAATAGGTTCATTACAATCTTCTAAACATTGATACTTTGACGAAGGAACTACATCGTCGAGAGGTCTTTTTATCAAATTTACTACAGAATCCATTTTCAAAAAATAAGGATAGCCGCTGATGAAGTTCAAACGGAAATCACTTGCAAACTGAATGCTTAAAAACAACACATATCCTAAAATATGTTAAAAAATCAGCGTCAGTTACAGTTAAACATTAAAAAATTAGTAATGCCATAAGTTTTAGTCAACCATTTTTTAATAAACTAAAAAAAACAGTCTTTGTACATAAGTGGTAGTTAATATATTATGTCAGTTCTTTTACTATTTTTGAAGAACTTTGTGGCAACACAAGGTTTTAATTTAAGTAAGTATATGATAAATAATGTTATCAGTTTCGCTCTTTTTAAAAAAATTTGTGGCAACACTAGGTAAAAGTTTTAATCTGAGTAATGAATAATACTTATTGTTAACAGTTTCGTTCTTTTTGAAATTTTTTGTGGCAACACTAGGTAATATCCATCATGATTATGTGAATAACAATTGCTAATATAAATGATAAATTAAGCTCTGAAAATCAATATCAGAGTAAAATATAACACCACAGTGTTTATATTTATATTCCTTTTGACGATGACTTTTTTTATGTTTAGTTAAAGCAGACTTTGATAGAAACGAGTTAGAACATTTTTCACAAACATGAAACTTCTTATGAGATCTCTTGTGAATTTTTAACAAATATTTTTTAGAGAGTTTTAGTGAACATTCATCGCATTGATATGTCTTATGAAATCTCTTGTGAATTCTTAACGAATGCTTTCTATAAAATTCCATTGCACATTGATCACATTTATATAAAGTGGGTGTCTTGGAATGAGTAACACTATGTCGTTTTAAATCAGTACTTTGAATGAAAGTTTCACATTTAAAGGGCTTTTTATCCAAGTGGGATCTTTGATGTCTGGTTAACGCAATCTTTCTAGAGAAGCATTTTTGACATTGATTACAAGAAAAGGATGGTTGGGTTGATGAAGAGGGTGATCTTTCACTATTCGAAACTGTCAACTCTTGACTGGGTAAATCCGATTCCATATTCATGAAGTAAGAAATTTCTTATACAGCACTCACTTAAAGAACAACGCTTAATATCTTCATATGACAAAAAAACAATAAACAGTGTGATAAATTTCTACTGATTCACAAAATCTGTTAAATTCTAGGAGGCGCTACTGTTTTTTAAAAAATAATAGGATTGGTTTACAAAGTGATCTGATAATATGATGGTATTTGATAGGTAAGGCTCGATGTTATCTGGTGTTTATCATGCTGTTGTAATTTTTTACTAATTGATTAGAAAATTCATGTGAAAATTAACGGAAAAAGAATCACTTATTTTCAGCACAGTGATAAAACAATACTATACTAAAGTAAAACATTGCTTAAATTTGTCGTTATCGACTAATAGATGATAACTTGTAAAAACATTTTTTATGTGAATACAGCAAACTTACTAAAATAAATGCATGGCAATTAATCGTTTATTAGAACTGTACATCGAAAAATAATTAATAATGAAGTAGTTTATATATTTTGAATGGTGTAAAAATCAAGGTTTAGGTAAAGTAAAGTTAAAAATATTTTCATTGTTGCTCTAACGTTAATGTAAATTGTATAAAACAGGGAACCTCCAAAAAAACATATGTAATAGTTTAATGAAATTAAATTGTCGTTTTAAAAAGCTTAGTTGAAACATCAAACAAAGTTCTCTTTCTTGTCACTTGTAAATAAGTGAAATCTAATCTTAGTTGATATTTTTCTTATATCTGCTAGTTCCTGTTAAAATTGTTTGGTTATCAGATGTTTGAACAATGCAGTGAATACGTGTTGATAACATACTATTTTAAGTTAGAGATGATTCGATTGTAATATAAGACATTATGCGGCCACAGGCGGGATGAGCAATGGGCAATTGTGATTAATGTTTAATTAAGCAGACTCACCTTCCTCCTTATCGCAATACTCAATTATCTCACAGGCGTGATGAGCAATGCTTAATTGATCAGACTCAATTTTTTAAAATTATTAATTTCCAACGAAAATTCGATTCACAACCAACAGAGGGCAGCACCCAAATAAAAATCTTCCGGGGGGGGTGAAGTTTGGAAAATGAGGAGGTTACCCCTTTGCTATAGTATGATATTATTAGCTTCAGATCCTAAATAAAAAAAATTAAGCCCCTTAAAAATTAAGCCCCTCTAAAAATTAAGCCCTCCCCTTTCCTAAAATCTCATCATACTATAACATATTTTACGATATGTTCAAATTTCCTTCCTACTCTAAGTTGATTCCAATCTTAAAGAAAAAAAAAACACATTTAAACCTTTCAAAAAAATAAGCCCCCTAAATATTAAGCCCTCCCCTCTTTCCTAAAAATCACATCATACTGTAACATATTTTGCGATATGTTCAAATATCTTTCCTACTCTAAGTTGATTCCAATCTTAAAGAAAAAAAATACATTTAAGCCTTTCAGAAAAATAAGCCCCCCTAAAAATTAAGCCCTCCCCTCTTTCCTAAAAATCACATCATACTGTAACATATTTTGCGATATGTTCAAATATCTTTCCTACTCTAAGTTGATTCCAATCTTAAAGAAAAAAAATACATTTAAGCCTTTCAGAAAAATAAGCCCCCCTAAAAATTAAGCCCTCCCCCCCTTTCCTAAAATCACATCATACTGTAACAGTGTCAAAACATCCTTCACCCATTTTCAAATATCTTTCCTACTCTAAGTTGATTTCAATCTCTACTTTAATTTAAACTCCCCAAAAAAAAATTTAAGCCCCCCTCAATTTTAAGCCCCTCCTAAAAAATAAGCCCTCCCCTCTCTCTCTCTCTCTAAAAATCCCATCATACTGTAACAGACTCCAAACATCCACCCCTCTACTATAGTATAATCTCCTACGTTTCAAACCCTAAAAAATTTAAGCCCCCTCAATTTTAAGCCTTAAGCCCTCCCCCCCTTTCCTAAAATCACATCATACTGTAACAGAGTCAAAACATCCTTCACCCATTTTCAAATATCTTTCCTATTCTAAGTTGATTTCAATCTCTACTTTAATTTAAACTCCCTAAAAAAATTTTAAGCCCCCCTCAATTTTAAGCCCCTCCTAAAAAATAAGCCCTCCCCTCTCTCTCTCTCTCTAAAAATCCCATCATACTGTAACAGACTCCAAACATCCACCCCTCTACTATAGTATAATCTCCTACGTTTCAAACCCTAAAAAATTTAAGCCCCCTCAATTTTAAGCCCTCCCCTCATCCTACTACAGTATGATACACTCTCCATCAGATAAGCTTCTCATTCAAGTGGTGGTGATCCTCCCTCCCTCTTATAGGAGGTGGTGGTGGTTCCACTTCCTCCTCCTCCCTCCGCCACACCCGCCACGCTGAGGTTGAACTCTCCTTCTTTACCTACTACCGATAATACACAATAAAACAACTGGTATGTAGCTTGAAATTAGCACTGAGACGGTAAAATGTCTTTTATTTAAATAATTTAAAAATTAAAAAGAGGGAAATTCTGTGATCGAAATATAATTCCAATTAGTTCAGTTTAGCGAGATTGCTTTGGTACAAATTTTAAATACAGCTGTTGTAACCATGATCGTAACATGTTGTAACCAATATTCGTGGATTAAAAATTCTTTAAAATTACGCAATTTTATGTAATTACGGTACTTATTCAGCAGAAATAACGAAAAATAACATACAGTTTTATAAATTTTGATGTAATGTTTTCAATATTATTATGACGTTACATTTATCTTGTAATGTTAGTCAGTTATGTTGGAATATATTTCTATAATCATCTGAAAACGATTATGAAAGTTTAGTCTTTATAAAAACTACTAATAGATGTGTTTTGATGAGACTTACATTATTAGATGAATTTTCAGGAATAGTTTCTGCAAATATCATAAAGTTGTGTCGTTAAATAATAAAACTTACAGTAAAAAGTCAAAGGTTCGTCTGTAAGAGAGGACCAGCGTAGCGGGCTACGCCTGCTAGTAAAAGATATATAACTAAAAGTTTGACTTCAGTACAAAAAAAAAAAAAAAAAAAAAAACAGACTTATTGGATTTCAAAGTTTGAGATTTTTGCACATGATTGTGTCGTTTATTGAGGGATCAGTTAAGAAATGAATTAAAGTAATTGTAGATCCAAATCAGGGTGCAATGTCTTTTTTACGCGAAACTACTTTTAGCCGATATCGCCAGTATAAGATTAGCTAAAATTTATAAATGAAATAACCCTCTTTGGTGATTCCCTCATTAGGCGATATCAGCTAAAGGTGGTTTTGCCGTAAAAAAAGGCATTGCACTTTGAATTCAATCTCACAGTACTTTAATTCATTTTTTAACTGATCCCTTAATAAAATACAATATCCTGTGCAGAAACCTCAAATTTTGAAACTTAATAACTCTGTTAATTTTTGTAGTATAGAAGTCAAACTTTTTGTGTTATATTTGCCGAAACGTCAGTGAAGGCTTACTTTGGAGACACGAAATTTTTTGGTTTCCGTCTGTCAGTCAGTCTGTCAGTCAGTCTGTCTGTTCCTCGATAACTAACGCAAAAAACATCCGATTGGCTTGAAATTAAGTGGGTATGTTAGTGAGGCACTGGGATTAAGCTGTATAGTTTTTTGTTAGATTTGATTCATTCGTTCGGAAAATATAGAATATTTTATTTTGCGCAATAATGCTTTTCTATGGCAAATCCAATGATTTTCAATTTTTTTTCCTTGAGAGAAAATGACACATTTCATTAATGGAATTCAATGATAAATGGATACTGAAGTTTACCAGTTAAATTATTCGTATTGTTTTGAAATTTTGTCTATGCATTTGTCAGATTTTTAAAGTTATTACTGCAAATTTTGGAGATTTTTTATAAATGTGTTCCAATAATATAAACTAATTTAGTTTAGAGATTTACTTATTTCAAATGTATTTATTTCATTTTCTTTATTTTCTCTTATTGGTTGCTAAGCAACCATTCATCCTAATCCTTATTATATTTTAATGCTATAAATTTGAAAGCGTGGACGAAAATTTAAATGAAGTCAACGTCAAAACTGATGAATTAATTAATGTCTTTTTATCTTTGCGGATAAATATAACATAGCCCAGAAAAGAATATAGGCTATGTTTTATTAATTATATTTAAATATTTTCCTTAATGATTCAAAATTTCCTTCTTTTTCATACAGAATCAAGAGCGATTTTTTAGATAAAATTTAACCAAATTCCTTTATCGTTGCCAAAAAAAAAAAAAAAAAAAAAAAAATCTGGAATAATTTTTCAACGGCAATAAGTTTCAATTGAGAAATTTCCATTCGAAAAACCAAACTAAGAAAAAGTAAATATGACGTCAGAATTAAAATAAAAATAAAAATAGTACTTTGTAAAATATTAAACACGGAAATTTGTTTCATTAATAAGAATTTTTCTGACAAAAATGGGGGCATAATTAGAAGTAAAAGAAATAAAAAATAATTATATTTTTAACAAATATTTCAATTGGTAAAATTTGACGTCATAATTGAACAAAAACAGGTATTTTATAGTAGTCGTTAAAAATAACAAGAAACATGGATATCAATAACTCATGAAAAATAACGCCATTGCCGAAACTTCAGTGAAGGCTTACTTTGAAAACACGAAATTTATTGTTTTTCATCTGTTAGTCTGTTCTTCTATATCTTTGTGTGTTCCGCTATAACTGCTACAAAATGCAATCAAAACATTTTCTTTTTCTGAAACAAAATTGTAACACTCTAGATTATTGAGTTTACGCTTACAAAAGTTCCTGATACATCAGATTTAGGTGTTTGTGGTTGGTAGGTATGTAGAAGTATAAAGATAATGAAAAATATTTGTCCAAACTGTTACTTATCCTTATAAATCAAAATGTATAAGGAAATGCAAGATATACAATAACCTGTAGCACAATTATTAGAAAGTGGCAAATTTAAATTAAGTGAGGCTACGGGGGGTTCAGGGGGGCAGAGCCCTCCTGAAGAAATCTACTATGTTATAATAAAAAAAACAAAAATAATAGATCATGAAAATTTCAGAATATCCTAACATAACTAAATTTTTAATTTACCGCTTTTGAAGGTTGAAAACTTCTAATTTTTATTTTATTCTTATAAATAATTAAGTATTATGAAAATTTTAAATTAAAGTTTCCAAGAAGTTGAATATTACCCAAAGTGTGTTTAAATATATATATATATATATATATATATGTGCAAAGCTGACGTTGAGGCTCCTGATCTGCAGATTTACTAGTTGTTAGAATATGTGCAAGCTTTTATTAAATACAACTATAGGAACTGGGGGACCGTATAAAAAGTTAGATTTCGTAATTTTTATAAAATTTACTTTTTGCATTAACCCTTTCGGATCTGGTGTACTATTAGTAGTACATGTCTTTTAATAGAGTATTATTTTGCTTTAACAAATACTTTTGCTACTATTTACTGATAGTAATGTTAATATATGTCTATGAATTTAGTATATGACTTCATTTGTGTTTAGACATTCATGAATAGTAATAATAATAAATGTTTACTTAATTTTCTTTGCGCCGTTTACGATTCTTTTATTTTAAACACATATTTCATTCTGAAAATTTAAAATAAAAGGTACTTTCCTGAAAGAATGCTATGTAAATAAAGTGAAAAAAGTATTAAAAAGTTAAATTATTGCTTAAATCTTGTTGTAATATAATTTTTTCTAAACATCTCCAAATACTCTTCCTTAATCTCTTTTCATATGAATATGAATAGAATAGTATGCAAAACAACGACATTAGTTATCTTTCAGACAGTGAAATGATCGTTAAACACTAATCAATTTGGATAGATAGAATTAATGTTATTAACATAAAAGTGATTCTTTCTAAAAAGTGAAAAAAAAGCGGACCCGAAAGGGTTAAACAGTGTCACAAAGCGAATATTTACCTCATTTGAAATGTTTTTGTAATTGGAACTAGATGTCTTCGACCACCGGTTGGGAAATCAAAGATCGGCAATAGATAACATATTGCACCTTGGATACATATTTTTTAATAATCTTGTTTGTTGTTATAGTTTTACTATCAATATCATCTGCTTTATTTTAGCTTCCATATCAATATATGGTTAAGTGAGGAAAGTTATTTTTAATAGGCAGAATCTTCGTAACATATAAAAGATGTTTCGATAAAAGTTAGTCAGGAGAAGGTTACTTTCTACGCATAAATGCTATATTCTTTTCAGCAATTTGACTCTATTGGTTAGTTTTAACTTTTGGCAGCAACTCAGCCTAGAAATTTCCATGAAAGTAGAATGTTTTCTGGGTATTATAGGTCTCCGTTTTCTTACGTGCTTCTTATGAATTTTTTAAAGTAACTATTTTTAATGTTCATAGGGACCATGTGCCTGAACACTTGATCTAACAAAAACCGAATTGATTTTACAAGGAAATATATGGTACTATTGGTTGAAGAATGACTTTATTTAAGTGGCTGTAAAACAAACGGTGCATTTTTATGAAACACTGCAAGAAAAATCTCATTTAAATCGATTAGTGTATATTAAGAAAATAGATGTGTTGTACAGCATACGTTTCCCTATTAATAATTCAAAGTCGCAATCATTAGATTATTTTTTCTGTTTGTATTTTTTTCAGTAAATTAAAATGGTAAGTGACTGAAAATTCAACATATAATTTTATGACTCATTGTGTTTTATGAATGAATCCTTTTGGTTGTCGATCCGCCAGATCTCAAATTTGAATCACTAATGAGTGCTAACACTTGCGTATTTACACAATGCCTCATAACGAAATTATTATTTTAAAATTATTGTTTTACTGTGTATTCTCTTCTTAAAAAATATCGCTTCTCTTTTAATTCACAAAGTAGTTCTAAAAATTTAATTTTATTTGATGTATTAAGATCTTACTCACAGCTCGTCACCTTCGCTAAGTCTTTAACCACTGCACCTTGATTACTAGGCTTGAGTGCTGATACTAAAATACCGGTTGTTGTAGGCAGATTTCTGTTAACGTTTGTACGGTCCCTGGCATTTGAGCACCAATAATTAAAAAAAATCAGTTTTATTTAATTTTTTAATCAGATTTATTTATTTTTTTAGAATAAATAAGTCAAAGAAAACTTTTGAAAGATACTGGTGTCGAATTTTGGGGAGCCGTATAAACGCGCAAAATAATCGCCTACGACAGCCGCCACTTTTGTATCAGCGTTCAGTCCGTCAACTATTGACAAAAATTTTAACTATTTTTTTTTCGATTTTTGTAGAGCGCATCTCTTCAACTACATACTAGTGAAATTTCTTTTCGTTTGGAGCCATAGAACCGGCTCTAGAGCCTTCTGAATACGCGAACCTTAATTATAACAACCCTGTATCTGTATATATATATATATACAAGGTGTTTCGTTACCAGAGCGACAAACATTGAGGGGTGATAGTAGACATGCAGACAAACATTATTAAATCGGAAACCATGGAGCGCAAACGTCTTTTATAGGAGTTAGGGGCCATTAAAATTTAAGGTTCAGAACTTCAACCGATGATAGAAAACGGAAAAAAAGGGTACATTCGTTTGCAGTTTTCGCTAAAATCATTCTTTATATCACGATTTTTTTTAAATTAAAGAGTATGTTCAAAAATTGCCGATAGAGGGCGCTTTACACTTTAGAGTAACGGACAAATACTTTTTACCGTTCTTTTTTGCGTGGTGTTGAAATTATTGTACAATGTAGATTTTAACTTAAATTTTAAGCCCAAATTTAAAAATATGAAATAGTTTGAAATTTTAGACCTTAAATTTTAATGAGCCCTAGCTCCTACAGAAGACGTTTGCGCCTCGTAGTTTCCGATTTAATAATATTTGTCTGCATGTCTACTATCACCCCCCATAGTTTGTCGGTCTGGTAGCGGAACACCCTGTTCAATTTAATTTAATCAATGTTAATTCAATTATATTATTATTTTCTTTTTACTGTTCTCAAAGGAAATTTTGGTTGCGATTGACAATTGTAAGTTATCTTTATCAATATTCAATTACAGTTTAATTATTTTTCTAATATTTTTTCTTTGAAATAGTTTTTTATTGCAATTATTATATTGATAATTCTATTATGGTCTTATTATTTTTCTAATATTTTTCTTTGAAATGAGTTCTCATTTGCGATTAATCGGGCAATGTGGAAATTATTTTTAGATCTATCCTGATTTCCATTCAGAAATTAATCGCAAATAATGTGGCTATTTAGTATTGCCCTTGATAACGAGCTAAATACCACATTTCCAATTTTATTTCTAATTCTGACAACTCCTCTGTATGATATAATTTGGCATTAACAAATATTTACAGTAATTGATGTTGCTTTGTAGTATTATCTAATGGTTCTATATATATATATATACTTATATATATATATACATATATGTATGTATATATTAAGAAATCCAACTGTCTTTGAAGTAATCATAATAACAGACTCTGTAAAAATTGCCATAAAATAAAAAACAAAGCAGGACGCGTTTTGAGCTAGAACAATACAGCTCGCCATCAGCTGAAGGAGACACGTAACCGTAAGGGCACGAGGTCAAAGAAGGCTCGAGATCATCTTTGAATTCCAGCCTTAACTAGCCCTCCTGCCTAGCTCGAAATGTGTCCTGCTTTGTTTTTTATTTTATGATGATTTTTACAAAGCCTATTGTTATAATTATTAAATATCGCCAGTTTATTTGATATTTTTTCGCTGTCTTTGAAGTCTTAAAAATATGCATTATAATTCATATATATATTTTTTTCTTTTTTATTATGTGCGTCTTAAAAAGTATTTCCATGCGTTGTGAAGCATGTGATTCATAAAAATAAAAAATGTTCAAAAATATAATAATATGTGCAAGGAAATATAACAGAATATAATAATATAATATATATAAAGAATTTATTACAATTGTATATATACATATTTTTTTTCTTTTGAAGGTTTTCAAGTCCATCATCAGAGCTCTGAAAATATTTTTGAAAGAACAAGTGCCTTTCTTTGAATTTAAATTTTGATGTTATGTGAAGAATTACGCCTGTTTTTTAAAATGAATGAAATATGTTTGTAAAAAATGAGCAAATTATGCAAAATTATAGTTACATCTAAATAAAAAAAAATTCCATATTTCCGTATTCATTTCAAATGTTTTTTTTTTTTTTAATTCTTAAAACATAAATTAAAATTATGTATGTATCTCAAAATGTTTTTTGTAACATTTAACATTTCATTTTATATTTTTTGAATATGTGTGTTAAAGTGACTTTATCTTGCGTTAAATATATTAAGATGATTTTCTAAGTTATATGAGTTTAGTCGTTTTATTTCTACCAAATTTTCACCACATCATTGTATAGATTTCAAATATGACATTATGTCTTCCTTAAGTATTTATTCCCTAATAATATTTATCGCTTAAATGATTTTAATTATATTTAAAAGCATATTAAAATTCACTTTAATTTTTTTTAATGTGTTTTAAAATGATTTTATCTTACATTAAATACATTAAGAAGATTTTGCAAGTTTTTTGAGCTTAGTCGTTGTAATTTATTTGAGTTTTATATACCTCAAGATCTAAACTCATTGCCTAAATTTACTTTTTGCGTGAAAATTGTTTGAATATTTTGTGCAAGATCAGAAACAGAGATTTATTTATCAAGTTTTAATATATTTCAATTATAAAAATTTGACATATTTTTATAATACCATCGAAATTTTAGGGTTTTTTTTTTTTTTTTAAGATGTTGAATTTGTTGATATCACTTCATTTATATGACACATACATAGAGTGTTTCCTTAATTCCGATTCGCACAAAATAACCTGTGCAGCTATGAATGCGGTGTCTATGTAATAGTGAAAAGGATAATTGGTTTTATGATGGGGTTCTCAGCAATATCCACAAGAGACAAACTTGGAATTAAAATTCCTGTATCAAACATAGTAAGAAATAGCTAGAAAAAATCAATTACAAAATTTTAAAACGATCTTGATGTACCATAAAATAGCATTTTAATTGTAAAAATAATTTAATTATGAACTTCTTGTTGTTTATGATGGCCATTTATCTACACGAAAGATATGAGCCCTGGGATGGTTGCATTCCGTGGGGGTTTTTCTATGGAATCCTAATCCATTATTTACGCAAGGATATCCAAGGTTCAAAGAAAATCATGGAAAATTGCGATCGAATAGACTGACAGGAGCGATTGGGTTCGAGCACAGCACTTCTCGTATACCTTTGTTAGCAGAATGCCTCGGCCACTGAGGGGGCATTTATTTATAAACCTTGAAATGTAATTTTCATACATCCAATCACTAGCTTAAATAATCACTCTAGCTTTATGTACAAGTGTATTGATCTTGCAAGTAAGTAAGGCGAGTTCGTTAATTAAGTATGCAGCTTTTAAATTTTCTTTGCAGAAATACACAAAGGCAAATACAAAAGCAAATAACGAACAAAAATTTATCATCAAGATGTTTGAAATACTGAACTCATTCGAATCTAGTCGAGGCAGCGTGTATTTCCAATACCCTGATTGAGTTCTGAACTGATTAAGATTTTGTACTTTAGTTCAATTTATTCTCGAGACAAGGTATTATAAACGAATGTATACTACGTCAATAAAGTACACTGCTCAAAACAATTAAAGGATATTTGAAGTTTTATATAAAATAAAGATATAATCGAAATTTTTTTTTGCCGAAAATAGAAGAACAGAATCACAAATGCAAATTTTTCTGGTTTTCAAACTGTGGAGTATGCAAATTTTGAGTTCGACGTCAAAAACGTCGCTTCAGCGGCAGCGAATGAAATTTGACTTTCAACTGGATAAAAGAGAATGAAGACAAGGATGATCGGCATTCAGTGATTGCTTTGTTTCGATGAGTACGATGTCTCAGCGAAGTCATTTGACAGATTCAGAAGCTTGGAGACTTGTTGGTAGGTTAGAAGGGGGCCAAACTCAAGCCGAAGTAGCGCAAGCCATTGGAGTGTCACAAAGTGTCATTTCCAGGATCTGGAACCGTTTTTTGGAGAGTGGATGTGCAGGCCGAAGACCAGGGCAAGGTCGTAGACGGGCAACAACGACCAATGAAGATCGGTATTTAGCGTTAACAGCTCGGAGACACCGAAACATGAACGCTAATCTTCTCCAACAACACCTTCGCTCGGCTACAGGCACCACGATTTCAACTCAGACTGTCCGAAACCGGCTCCATGCTATAGGTCTGTATGCTCGCCGACCGATGGTATGTGTAAGATTAACATCAAGGCATCGTCGCGACCGCAGGGAGTGGGCAACCGAGCATGTCAACTGGAGGAGAAATGAATGGAGCAATATTCTGTTTTCTGACGAGTCCCGTTTTTCTGTGCATCCGGATAATAGGCGTATTTTCATCTGGAGGGACCGTGGCAGTAGGAATAATTCTGCGTTCGTGTACAAAGTGTCAGATTTGGCGGTGGAGGAGTGTTGGTGTATGGTGGCATCTCCATTGACGGGCGCACTGAACTCTACATCTTTCGAGATGGAGCTCTGACTGGTCGCCGATATAGGGATGAGATCCTCAGAACTATTGTAGTCCCTTATGCTGCAGCAATCGGAGATAACTTCATTTTAATGGACGATAACTGCAGGCCACATCGTGCAAACCTGGTGGAAGATTTCCTTTTCGAGGAAGGAATCGTTCGAATGGAATGGCCAGCATGTTCTCTAGACATGAATCCTATCAAGCACGTTTGGGACGCTCTAGGAAGACGAGTTTCTGGCCGCCAACAACCCCACAAACTCTCCAAGAACTGGAAAGAGCTCTTCTGGAAGAGTGGGGCAGAATACCTCAACTCGTCATTAATAGCCTCATTGAGTCCATGCCTCAAACGTGTTCAACGTTGCTGGCCGCCCGTGGAAACCATACCCGCTACTGAAAATGATTTTCTTTGAAGAAAACACCTTTTCTTATTCTTTTTTTCTCATATGCACAAATTGTGTTTTTTTCCTTTTGTACACAAATGCGCAATAAAATGCATTTTTTTCTGCCAAACATGTGTAATTTATTCTCATATAACCTACTATGTCGGTCGACCATGTATCAATCAGCTAAAAAGTTTCCCAGATACAAAATCCACCTAAAACTGCAATATCCTTTAATTGTTTTGAGCAGTGTATATAGTTCGTATAGTTTACCAGAGAGTCACACAAAAGTAAAACATGCAAAACATGTTATCGAGACAATGCCCAAAATAATGAATAAATTTAATCTTGTTGGGACGGTGCATAACTGATCTAGCAAAAGTATCTCGGGATGAGTTCGATAAGCATAAATATGTGGTTGTTAGAGCTCTTTTGCAGGACATAAGTAGTATAGTAATGAGAGTTCCATGCCACCCGGGCGTCCGGACGTATGCTGTTTGAAGGTCATCGGGCGTTCGACTTCTAAGAGGGGGATGCAGGTCATTTGCGTCTTGTATGACGCAAGGTTAAGATGACGTCATCTTAGAGGAAGAGGGTGTTTTAGATAAGAATTTTTGAAATTTTGAGTGGGAATTTCGGGGACTTTAATTTTTTCGGCGTGCTATAGTATGATAGGTTATTTTAATGTGGGGAATTTTTTCAAGATTAATTTTGGGGAACTTTTAATTAACTTGAGTGTGAATTTTGAGATGTTTGATTTTTTTTCACCATGTTTTAGATGAGGGGTTAAGCGGGTATTTCAAGGACATAGATATTTTTTTCTGTACTATTGCACGAGGGTTTTTCAATTTTAATTTGGAGACTTAAAAATTTTCGGTGAACTTTAGTTTAAGGATTTATTATTATTATTATTATTTTTTTAAGTGGGAATTTTCAAAAGAGTGATCCTTTTTTTTTTTTTTTTTTTTTTTTTTCCCACCATGTTGTTACATGATGAGTTAAGCGGGTATTTTGGGGAAAATTAATGTTATTTTACACTAATCATACATGAAGGATATTTATTTTTTTCGGGGGTTAATATTTTAACGAAGAACTAATTAAGGACGGAGCATTCATGGTGAATTAATAAGTTATTTTCTAAGGGTGTAATTTTGTTAAGATTTTTTCATATGTTCGAGTTTTAAGCAGAGATAATTGTTTAATAGGGGGACTTTAATTTTTTTGGGATGAGATTGACGCGCGCTTGTTGACCTAACCGTTCGGAGCTTGTAATTTTCTTCGAATCATGTGTGGATATTGACTAAGAATACCTTAGAAAGATTTCAACCGCCTTTATTTCTATTCACCATCATAAATAACACATACTTGTAATGTGAATTTGGGAATAATAATTCTTAATTTTTATAATAAAGGAACTTTAAAATTATTTCGAGTATTATTTTTAATCAACTATGTTATACATTTGAAATTTTAGAATAATTAAAAAATAACTTTAAAATTTGAATGAAAAAATATGTTTCAAAATTGAATTTTACGTATTAATATTTAATCGTGCTCGTTGGTCTTATTGTTTGGAGTCTGTCATTTTCCTTTGACCGTGGGAAACTTTGCATCAATCTGGGTTAGGATATTTCAGAAAGACCACCACTCAGAGTATTCTTTTAAACTAATTTTCGTAATGAGATGTGTTCGCGCGCGTCGGCCACACTGATCGGATTATGAACATAAATTCGCCAAATTAATACAAAAAATTTCAATTAGTAAGAAAATGAATGATTAAAATCGCCAAATAAGAACAAAATACTTCAAGCAATGAGAAAATAAATGCTTAAAATCGCCAATTTAACATAAAATATTTCACACAATAAAAAACGAAAGATTAAAATCGCCAACTCAAAATGAAATCTCATGTTATTAGAATAAAAACATTAAAAAAATCACCAAATTAAAAGATTATTCTTGTCTCACAATAATTATTCTGAAAGACTTATTTAAAAATTCTAGTTGAATATTAAAGTTTTCATACAAAATTCAAATAAAACCCCTTAAGATTTGACATATCACAAACAAATTTAAAGTAAAAATTTTTTCAAAGTATAATTATCAAAGATAAATTTATCTAATGAATTTTATAAAGGTCTTCTAATAATTAACTCCTGTAAAGAAAGTTCAAAGTACAATGATTCACCATTTGCTTGTTAAATCTTAGAGTATATTATCTGTGATATAAACATCATGTTATGCGAAAAATAAAAGTAAATATTATTAGTTCTAAAATCATTTATATTCGAATGGGTAGTTTGATAAATTAATAACATTAGAATTTTATGTAAGGTATTTGTACCCTATATGGACAGGGCTCTCAATAGGAACACCCCTAATATTTTTAAAGGTAATAATTTTGATCGATAGATGGCTCAATATTTTCGCTAAGAAAAGCAGTTGAAAAGATAATTAAGGCTGGAAACTGTAAAAAAGCGCGCTGTTCGCCATTTAGGAGGAAACTTGTTGTTTCAAGATGTGCTGATCTTAATTATTTTTAAGCTTAAATTCTTATTAGTTATGGTAAAATTACATTAAATGTTAAAAAGTGGAGTATTTTAGAAAGCTAATAAAACATATTTTCCATTGCTATTGCATATTTTGCTTAAAAATATTTTCCTTATTCATTTGTTACAAGATTTAGTAAATCTACGCCCGGTTCCCAATATGGACAGCTTATGTCCCCATCGACTGCAACTGTAAGAAAGAAGAAAATTCAATGTTGCCAAGCAATAAATTGAAAAGGCATTAAAGTGGTAAAATCTTTGTTCAACAAGATGCCATTTGAACAATCCCCCAAAAACCTTCCTCCAAAAAACCTTTGCAGAAAAATAAAAAGAAGCCCCCCCCCCCCCCAGTAGGATATCTGTTGGTGAAATCGTAGTTACTAATGGTGTGTGTTCCCCAACAAAGGAGAACTGGTACTGCTTCTTTTGCAGTGTTGATGCTTTTTCAAACATGCGGCCATGCATCACATGTGGCAGATATGTTCATGAGGATTATATGGGACTTACTGCCCATGGTGAAAAAGTTTCTATTTGTCCACGCTGTGAGGACTGAGTAATAACAGATGTAAATTCGCAGACAGATGCAATAAAGCTAAGAAAAACCAACAATATTATTTCATAATATTTACTAGTAACTAAGGGGCATGGGTCTTAGAAGGGTAGAAACCGAGAATGAACCCCCCCCCTTTCCAAAATGCATATTCTGAAGATATTTACTGTCCCTCTCCTCCTCCGAATACTATAAGATACATTTTTTTTCCCTCTCCTCTAAAATCCCTTGGAAAAGTGGCTCTTCCATACACACCGTGTAGAAAGTCAATAAAGAAACACCTGTCCATAATAGGGACAGGTAGTTCCTTATAGGGACACTTGTAAGCATTTTTTTGTTTTTATCATTTAAATTAAACCAGAATATTTACAAGGTCGCTAATTGTAATAATGATAGTCAATAGTCCAAGGATAGTGGTCACATATTTTTGGAGTCCTATGACTTGTACAAGGGGGTGAAAAAAATAAATTTTGCTTAGGGTGTCCATATTGGGTACAGGTACCTTATTAAAAAAATAACGACCTAGAAACTAACCATGTCAAAATATTTTTCTTGGTATAAATGAACTTAGAAGTTTTAAAACCCTTTTCAAAATATTTTTATAAAACCAACTTTCATGCAATTCAAAAAGTTTTAGTATGAAAATTGAATATTTTTTTCTTAAGAGATATGTGAGTGAAAAAGTGAGAGTCAGTTAATTTATGAATCATTTTAAAATATCACCACGCAATAAATTGCTTTGAAACATGTTCTTAAACGTATTAATATTTAAAAGTTTAGTCATTTTATACACTTTATATTCAAATTATACTTACAAATATACGCGACCGTCTGCATTCCCTACTTTCTTGAAGAATAATGCTTTATAAAATCTTATCTGAACACCGCATGTTGCTTTGAATCACTAGCAAGTTAAGATAGATATGATATGACTAATCGTTAGGTTTTCCCCAAACAGGTGAAGTCATTCTTATCAAATCCTATTTTGAATGAAAAATATTTCAACTGCAATTAACATCAGATATTGTCATTTAATAATTTTTTTTTTAATTTGACAATTTTAATTAATGTTTTAGTGAATGTACTTTTATTTATAAGATTTTGATTTTTTTTAATTGCTTATACTATTTCAAACATGTACATTTCTATTTGTAAAAAATAAAATCATAAAAAAATCTTTGAATGATTTTAATATTATTATTGTTAGACATTATATTGGAAAATCATTTAAACCTTTAGCTTTTATTATTATTATTTAGATCAGGGCGCGAAATTTCCACTCGCCAGCTCGCCATTGGCGAGTAAATATTTAAGGTTGGCGAGTAAGTTCAGTCTTTTAAAATGTTGTGATTCATATAAAACTATGCTGAATGATACACAGAAGTATTTCAAAATAAAGCGATAGTATTTATTTTCCAAAAGAAGTAAAAATGCTCTGTCGCTTATTTCTTCGTCTTTCCTACGGAGGAATAAATTCCCCTGTCATTCATCCCCCCAAACTTTCGTACTGCGCATGCGCCAATACCGAATCAGATCGCTCTTCACTCCTGCGCAAAGAGATTCAGGTTTCGTCACCTAAACGCAGCTGCTTGTAATACGGTAAAAAATATACGTTCTCTCTCAAAAATTTTTTAGATCGTTATCCAGCATAGAAAGGGCAGCAAAACTTCTTGCAATCTTGGAACACAGTTGTAAGTCATCTTGAACAAGTGGCCCATGGAAAAGACAGTGACAGTTTTAAAGCTAAGGATTTGCTGAAAAGTTTGAAGGATTATAAATTTCTTAAAGTTCTGTACTTCCTCTTGGATTTCTACTGGAAATTGAACCCTTTAAGTGGGGCATTACAAAACAAAGAACTTCACATTTCATCTTTGAAAATAAATATTGAATATTGCATCTCGGTTCTAACAGATCTCGAATCTAGTGTTGGACCAAGCGAGCAGGAATTTTTAGACCAACTATCCATTTCATGGATAATCAAGGATGTGCAGCTGACACATATAGAAAATGGGGAGGAAGTCAGATTTTAAGAGGGACATTAATTGAACATACAAAGATATACATTACAGAAAGACTGCAATCTATGTTATCAGATGTATTAACATGTCTGCATATCTTTGACACTGTGGGTTGTCCTTCCAAAGGAAAAATTCTTGAATGTGGGATAAACGAAATAAAATAGCTCTTTATGTATTTGAACCCAAATCTCTTTAATGAAAAAGTAGATATTCTATTGGCATAGTGGGCAGAATTTATGTTGCCATCACTGACAGTGAAAGAGATGCTGAAGAAAGTTTACTCTGAAAAATAATCAGCAAGATTCCCTAATTTGCTCAAGATCCTAAATATTTTGTGCTATTTTACTAGTAAGCACAGCTTCATGTGAGGGAGGATTCAGCTGTCACAACAGACTCAAGACAGCATACAGGAACTCTCTGAAGACTAAGAATGAATAATTTGCTCAGAATTTCTGTAAATGGACTCACCCTGACAGAGTTTGACCCTACAGCTGCAATTAATGAGCGGTATTTATGTGCAGAAAGACAGAGGTACAGAAACCTGAAATGCTAATAAGACAGGAACTTAATATTGGTATGTATTTCTGTAACAACTGAAACCTTCTGGCAAGCTTATTTTGAGTTAATGTTTTTTTTCTTTTTGCAGTAAATATGTTTCGTTTTATCAATTTCTGCATTTTTTTCGGTCAATAGAAAGTTTTTTATACTACATCTGTTAATATTTTTAATATATTCCATATTTTTCATAAATATATAATATCCTGGATTTAACAGACATCTCCTTCTAACAATCGACAATTTAAATTAAATTTGTCATAAATATTTCATTTTCTGCGCAGGTGTGGGGGCTGACATTGTTGTCTGAAGGAATGTAAAGTAGTGGCGAGTAAAAATTTTAGGCGGCGAGTAACTTTTAAGCTGAAATTTCATGCCCTGATTTAGATAGTAAGAAGTGACGAAGACCTGTTGAATTATTCTCAACTTAAAATTGATTAATGTTCGAAGAAAAATTTATTCTGTTATCTTTTAATTTAGCAAACATATATCTTAATATTCATTAACACACTTCTTATTTAATGACTAATATACAGGGTGATTCAGCTCGTCGGTGACAAACTTTAAGGATCGATAGAGCACACCTAGACGAACATTTTTGAATAGGGAATGTAGGGTCCCTGACGCGATGGTAAGGCGCTAGGCGCTTTCGAAAATTTGGGTGCCGAAATTCGAAACGTCATAAAAACTAGGGAAATGGTTAGATTTTCTTGCTTGTTGCGTCGAAATGATTCTGTTTGTTTAGACTTTCTTCAGTACCAATTTGATAAGCGTATCTCTTAAAACATGGATAGGGGGCGCTGCAGACTTTGGAGAGCTAGACAACAACTTTAAGCCCGTTATTTTGATAATTTAACACATGCTCGCCAAAGTTTATACTCTAACTTAAAGTTTGAACCCAAAAGTAGAGCCCTGCAAAAAGCGTAAGAGCCGGAATAAAATGTCAAAGTACAGGGTGGTCGAAACTCGAAGGCTCCTAAGAGATAAACAAACAGATTTCTTGACTTATGGCATGCATTTTCATGATTCTGTTTGCTGGGGCTCTCTGAAACTCAGTTGAACGGTACAAAAAGAAACATCGATAGGGGGCGCTTTGGGCAAAAAGCATAATTCGTTGACATTTCGGACGCTAACTGGAAACGGGGCGCTACGATCAGTTAGTAATAATGAAAACACATTTTCTACCTCTGCTCAACACTTCTGAATAAATTTAGACCAAAAACATCAATGATACTGGAAATTTATTTACAAAAAATAACACTACAGAAGATGCTCGAAATTTCGACCTTGGGCCATGATGCAGGCTTCGCACCTCCGTCGCATTGAGGAGTGTGTGTTTCCAACAATGCCAGGAGTATCTCTGATCTGCCCTGCAGCTGCCACAATGCGCGCCACAAGTTCTTCAGCACTGCTGACAGGTGTATGGTATACCTCGGCCTTCAGGTAACCCCAAAGGAAGAAATCCAAGCAGGTGAGGTCTGGTGATCGGGCAGGCCAGTGAACTGGACCCCCACGCCCGATCCACCGCTGGCCATACCTTGCGTTTAGATGGAGACGCACGTCGTTCGTATAATGGGCCGGAGCTCCATCGTGCTGGAACCACATCTGGCGACGCGAACCTTCGGGTACGTGCGCCTCCTCCAGAAGCTGCGGCAGCACTTGATCCAGGAAAATCAGGTAATTTCCACCTGTCAGCCGTTCAGGTAACAAATAAGGGCCAATGAGGCAATCCCCCAGAATGCCGGCCCACACATTTACTGAGAAACGCTCCTGGGCTGCTCGGCTTCTGGTTTCATGTGGATTTTCATCACACCACACATGACTGTTGTGGGCGTTCCACATTCCCTCCCGGCTGAAGGTGGACTCGTCCGTAAACAAAATGCTGTTTACAAAACGGGGATCCCTGGATCTCATCGCCAAGTACCATCTTGAGAATTCCACTCGAGGGCCAAAATCCTGCTCTCTGAGCAACTGCACCCGCTGGATGTGTTAGGGGTGCAGATTCCGGGAACGTAAGATGCGCCACGCAGTTGCTTGCGAAATGCCAACATGTCTGGCGATATCTCTCGTGCTAAGACCTGGGTTGTCCTCAACCAGGTTAAGCACAGCCTCTTCGTTGTCGGGGGTGCTCACTGATCGCTCCCGTTCAGGCCTGCCTCCGTCGAAAGATCCCGTTGTGGACAACCTCTGGTGTACTCGAGCGAAGAAGGCATGGCAGGGGATTTGCCTGTTGGGGTAACGCTCGGCGTACAACCGCTGAGCGGCTCGTCCATTACAACCAGCAGCGCCATACGCCAAATGCATGTCAGCCAATTCAGAGTTTGTGTACCGTTCCATCCTACTACCGATCTGCAGACAAGTAACCCGAAGCTTAAGTAGGTACCGCACGTTCAAAAGACGTGTCTGCGCATACAACTACGTCATCTCGCGTTGTCGTCTACGCATTACGTATCTTTTGCATATCGATATGGTACGATATCTTTTGCATAAATCAGCAAAAAGCACCTTATGTAAATTTTATTGCGCGCATTGTGCATGATTGAAACCAGCTATGTTTGTTTAAAAAAACAAACAAACTGCAGTTTTAATAGCTTCTTATGATAAGTAAATTACTCTCTTGTTTTGTTTCTAACTGATCGTAGCGCCCCGTTTCCAGTTAGCGTCCGAAATGTCAACGAATTATGTTTTTTGCCCAAAGCGCCCCCTATCGATGTTTCTTTTTGCACCGTTCAACTGAGTTTCAGAGAGCCCCAGCAAACAGAATCATGAAAATGCATGCCATAAGTCAAGAAATCTGTTTGTTTATCTCTTAGGAGCCTTCGAGTTTCGACCACCCTGTACTTTGACATTTTATTCCGGCTCTTACGCTTTTTGCAGGGCTCTACTTTTGGGTTCAAACTTTAAGTTAGAGTATAAACTTTGGCGAGCATGTGTTAAATTATCAAAATAACGGGCTTAAAGTTGTTGTCTAGCTCTCCAAAGTCTGCAGCGCCCCCTATCCATGTTTTAAGAGATACGCTTATCAAATTGGTACTGAAGAAAGTCTAAACAAACAGAATCATTTCGACGCAACAAGCAAGAAAATCTAACCATTTCCCTAGTTTTTATGACGTTTCGAATTTTGGCACCCAAATTTTCGAAAGCGCCTAGCGCCTTACCATCGCGTCAGGGACCCTACATTCCCTATTCAAAAATGTTCGTCTAGGTGTGCTCTATCGATCCTTAAAGTTTGTCACCGACGAGCTGAATCACCCTGTATTTGATGAATAATATATTTTATTATATGAGATTTTAATCTTTTTTTAAATAATTGGGTTATGTTATTTCATACACGTACGTTCTTATTCAAAAATACAAAACCATAAAAAACATCGTTCAATGATTTTTTTTAAATTAGACATTGTATTGGAAAAGCATTAAAACCTTTCATTTTTATCCCATTTAGACATCAAAAAGTGACGAAGATCTGACTGCTTTACAAAGACTAGTGATTTGATGAGTCATACTTTCTGTGGGTTGTTTACAATTTTGGAATTATCTTAATTAATTACCAAACTTCTCATTTTTTAAACACCACACTAATCATTGCTCCCATTACTTAATCACGTAAATATAATTTATATTGTTTATGATTTTCAGTTTTATACTAACATTTGACACCTATACGTATGTGTTGTATTAATTCTATTAGTTTAATTCATACAAATTTCAACTAAAGCATCCTATGCTAGTTTTCATATATTTTTTATCACATCACGTGATAGATTTTTTTGCGTTGTTTTAGAAATAATAGATATTAATTTTTTTAATTAGTTAATAACATGACAAAAAAATTTAATTGCTTTTTAACATGAATCATTTAAGAAAAACAGATTTTATTCAGAAATATGAAATTTAAAAACTAACTTTTAAGAATATGACTCGATGCAATTTACTCATTTTAAACAAGTTACTGTAACTTTACTACTTGACATAAATATATTCAAACGCAAACTTTCCCATTTTAACTTTAACTTTCACTTTTTAAAGTTATTTATATAATATACTAACATTAATTTATAATATGCATAATTTTATTAAAATTACTGAAGAAAATAAAATTTATACTAAGTAAAAATTTAAAACACCAATTAAATATATTAAACATCAAGAACAAACCTGTAATTAAGATATGAATAAATATGTAAATATATGAATCACACAATAATAAAAAGGAATAATTATTCATTCATAAAAATTCATTCCTTGAACAATCCCATGTATGTTAGTAATAGTATGAATCTAAAGTTTTCAAAAATATTATAAACATTTCAAAATTAACAAAGAAAATTGACTATTAAATATCAAATAATGGACATGCACTTTTTACACTCACATCTTACAATGTACTTAGTAACCAAATTTAATGATTTTTAAACATGTCTTCTTAAATGTTTCACAATGAAAGACGATCACAGTTGAATATTTAGCCTCCTCTTCATAACTTTATCGAGAAATATATAATATATACCACTTGATTTCATTAAATGAATCAATCACAATACAATTCAAACTTCTCATTTTCAATGTTTTTTTATATTATTGTTTATCAAATAGGTGTTTATTCTGAACAATCATTTCAGAAGTACTTTTCTCAGTACTTTTCAGAAGTACTTCAGAAGAACTTTTCTTAGAACATTGATGTAAAGTTTGTGTTAAACGGTTTTTAACTCAAATGGTGTGAGAGAATGATATATGTGGGGGGAAGTTATTAAATATTTTAAATCTTTCGTAAAAATAAGAAAAAGACTTTCAAGCAGCAGAAATTTAACATATTTGTAAACAAACTTTAGGAGGAAAACACTCATCTTCTCAAATCATATATCATTGGAGAGTATAGAGCTGCCCATGTTGTGCATAATTTGAATTTTCATTAACACATTATAATAACCGAAGTTTTTCATCAGTTTGAAAAATTATGACGCACACCACCTCATGAACAAATTAGGAAGATCCAAAGATCATGAAATTGACGTGATTACATTCATCTTGGAAAAGCTTATAACCTTCAAGATAAGAAAGCGGTCAAGTACTATACAGCTGATATTTTTAGATTCATTTCAATTTTTGCCTGTGTCATTAGAATTACTCGCAGGTTTCGAACCCACAGTCATGCAATCATACTTCTCATTTTTAACTCGTGATGCTAACCCTTGGTCCAGGCCCGTAATTTAGTAACTTAAAAGTAAGGAAGTCATCGAATGTGGTTACTTCACATATGCAAAAATATTTTTTTATGACTGAACATATAAAGATCACGAAGAAAAGAAAAAAAATCACATATATTTAGGATTACTTTCAGATTTTATGAGCCACCTTACCAGTAAGATAGAAATGCACAATCCTTATGAATTACTACTTATGCTTAAATTTCCAATCACTTGCTTAATTGGAATATTTTATATTTTACTTTAACAGAGATAGTGTGATTATTTGTTAATGATTTTAGTAGCATTTAAAAAAATAATAATAATAAAAATTAAATTTAAAAAAAGTTAATGATATCAAAAATATAAGTTCGTGTTAAAGGTTCGAACAAATTGTTAAAATAAATTGTAAAACTGCACAAATTATTTAAAAATGTTTCACTGATATTTAGCAATCTAAAAATTTAATGTCGATAATCATTTATGTGAGTTAGGTTTTCTGTTTTAACTGATAAGTTATTAGATTTCCCCTTCAAGCACATCTCATTGATAAGATTTAATCATCCAACCAAATATCAACTCTTTTCGCAATCAACTATTATGTGAGTTAGGTTTTCAGTTTTAATTGTTAAGTTATTCCATTCCCCCTTCAATTTCATCTCCTTCAATGAACGCCGGCGCTGTCAATTAACTGAATTAACAGTTTATTTATACTATATGTACCCAATAAATACACTATTTACAATTATAACTCGGATATTGATGATCTGGTTCAACATTAAATGAAATACAGTAAAAAGTTGGCTGTGTACTGTTCAAATTACACCTTCTCCCTCACACTCAATGCATGTTAGATTAACTTTATCGGAGATCAATTTCGAATCTCCCAACACATGGGTATTCAGACTACGCTATTCGGCCAAGAGCACTACACACCAGGACGTCTGTCCTCCACTGCTCTCTAGGTACGAACTCCAGATAAGAACTGCCAAAATCTCAGACAACTCTTGCCCTTCTCAAACCACTGCTTTTCCCCAAAGTAAACCCCCCTGCGGAGCTTCTCCATTGCACGCATTCTACGTTGCTTTCTTGATTCGTGGAATGTTCCTTATTTGCTCATCATCCACATACATCACTGACGGATGAACACGCCTCTCAGCAATATTCTCTTTCTCACCTCACCATCTGCACATGATCACCTGTCAATTCTCACTTTAACAAAGAAAGAATATCACCTTGAAAATTCCTGTACACAGCCAATACAATACAGAAAATATTAAAATAGAGAAATAACAGAAATTCCAATCTGTAGCAGATGTTTTCTCTGAACCTGACACCCCCCCACCTTAGCGGAAAATATGCCTTTTAGGGGCTAATTATCCCCAAACATATAATAATATCACAGAAGATTTCAATAGTCTCTTTGCAGATTTCTTCATTATGTTTATTACATAGGTATTTACAGGTGTCTGAACATTCTCTACTGACATCTCTACTGAACCTTGTACTAATATTATTGTTACATAAACAATACACAGGCTAATACACTATTATAAACACAAAATTCAAAAATAATTACACATACACAGAAAAAAAAATAAACACGTGATGGCATCCCTTTTAGTTTGTCCACTATTTGGACATTGATGCTGATGAGCTAGCAACTCGTTGTTCTTCCCAGCTCTTTCTATGTAGCCTAGAAATTGCATCAGCATTCAAATGTTGAGATCCTGGACGATGAGAAATACTCAGGTTCCAGCGTTGCAAGGCAAGAGCCCATCTAGTGAGTTTGGGGGACCTTGGGGTTGTATCAGTGAGAAATTTTAATGGATTATGATCCGTTATGATCTCAATTTGAGATCCATAGGTCCAGGGCCGTAACTATAAACTTGGGGGCCCCGGGGCAAAACCTCCTGGGGGGGCCCCCAGGGAGGGCAAATTGAAACTTTGCCCCGGTCATAGTTTCTTTTCTCGCACACCGCGGTTTAAATGTACATAGTATGATAAGCCCAAAAATGACTAAAAAATGTAGAATTGGGCAACTCTACTCGGCAGCTCGCTCGGCAGGCACTTGGCGGCGACGCCATTTTTGCCGATCCCACTGAAGTTGGCATAGGGAAGAAAATACGGACTTCTGATTGGTTGAATACTTTAAAGAGCATTTTATTTAGGCTCATTTTTGAGTATATGTAATAGCGCTCGCGATAGGATACGTATAGCAGGTATACGATTAAACGATATACGTATATCCGTATAATACGTTTTTCTGCTATACGGATACTTTCGAATATACGTTTAAACGTATCCGGATACGTATAAGGCGTATCAACTAAACGTATATTTAAGAATACGTATATTTAATGTATACGTATATTCGCCGTATCGTATCTAATTTAAATAGCGGACTTCACCAGTCTTATGTCGCTGAATGGAGAATAATTTGGAAATCGGTAGCGTTACGACAGAAATCCGCATAGTATGCAGGCCCGTAGCTAAGGGGGCGCTATGGGCGGCTCAGCCTTCCCTAGAATATTTTGAGCCCCCCCCCCCCCTGGAAAAGATTCCAAGGTCACTCAATTAATTTCTGTTCCAAAAATTCAAATGAAATTCTGATCAAAAATCTAATTTAGTTTTGAGACCCTTTCACAGTTTTGCAGAGTTACTAAATTGTATCTAAAATAAGTGTGTCAACACTCCCTCATTTTATATGTACATATGAAGTTAACATGATGTTTCATTTTGCACCAGTTATACAATCAAAATTTTCATCATCCTATACTTTTCTTAGCATAAAATGAAGTTAGTACAACAGTTTAATTAGAAACATAATACCTACAATGTGAATAGTTATTAATTTATCTTTCAGCGTCAGAAAGAGAAAAAAAAATATGAGCTCCCCCTACATTCTCTCGAGCCCTCCCCCCTCCCCCAATGGTTCACTTCTAGCTACGGCCCTGATAGTATGTCTTATACATACGAGATCAAGCAATGAAAAGCGTATATTTTTTAAAACAGTTCGCAAAAAGTTCACAAAAGATCAGACTCCTGATTGGCTAATCTCGCTTCACTAACAGTGAAATATCTACTATCTGGATTCCAACCAAGATCTTGGTATTTCCCTTTATAAATATTTTAATTAACATACATGTTCAGTGCAATTTACCGAAGTGACCCATGTTACCTATCGATTGTAGGGCAGTACGAAACCGAAATGTGGCACCAATGAAAACTATCCTGTTGAACTGTAGCTGACGTCACAATTCGCCTTGATTTTCATTTCATACTACCCTACAATCGGTTGGTAACATTGGTCACTTCGGTAAGTGACCGGTAAGTTACTCTAAACATACTCAATGTTTAATTAGGTTTCTTCTAATTTTCATTAAATAAGTCATAAAATATTCTGGGAGGACAAAATAATTAAATTATTTAAAAAAGAAAATAATAAAAATTACCAAATATGTAAATTATTTTAAAATTCCTCCGCGGTAAGACAATTTACATATGGTGAAAAATAAAACCATTGTGTCACGTGACGCAGACACTTAGTATAAGTATCTCGTAGAGTAGAAGAACGAGCATTTATAGACGCAGTTCTGCTTAGATTACAATTAGAAATGAATAGAAAAAGCTGGGTGTGGCGGTACGCTGAGAAAAAGAATGACAGAGCCTACTGCCTGCTATGTGATGATGATATTGCTGAAAACTCATTCTGTGCAACTGGTGGAACAAAATTCATGCCACATATAGACAAAGTCACAGACAGATATTTTGTAAAAAGATATTTTTCGGACTATCTTACCCTTAAAAAGTGTAAACCAGTCGAAAGATTTCTCGAATCCATTACTTTCTTCTTGTAAAGATACAAGAAAATATAAAAGAACTAAGTACTGAGCCACAGCTCTTCCAAAGATTAGTTTGATTCTATCCACAACTAATGTAAGACAATTTATAATAAATAACTTAGTTTTTTGGGAAAGAAACCAAAATTTAAACTGAGAAACGTATTCAGATTTTTTAGGTACCTGCATAACAAGTAGTAGTTAAGTAAACGCATCGTAGTTTTTTAAACAGAGAATCGCGATGGGGATACTCAACCGGATATTTCTCAATGTCTGTAATCCGCAGAAAAGCATTGAAACATCAAATTTCATATCTTGAATGAAAAACGTTTAAACGTTTATACGTTTAACCGCTTGGATAAGATCCGTATATACGATGTACCGTATATGTTGTTTTGTGCAATACGTATAATCGCCGATGCCGTATTATACGTATAGTTGATCCATATTTCGTATAATACGTATTATACGTATACGCGTATAAACGTATAATCGAGAGCACTAATATGTAACAATCATGCGTTTCTGTTTAAAAACCTTTTGAAAGATAGATTGTGATTTTTTTTTCGATTTTATGTATTTATTAATAGACTAGATGACCCATCCGGCATTGCTCGGGACCCGTTATGATAACCTTAAACAAACAATTAACACTTTAGATCTACAATTAGTCAAAATTAAGCATAGGATATGAATTATTCGTTAAATAATATTTTACAGAAATGCATAAAAAAATGAGTAAATGCTTTAAAAAATGACTTTGGACCTCAATAAAAACATCAGGGTGTAGGTCCTGAAATAAGAGTCCAAAACTCAACTTAAAATTTATGCATTGAGAAGGTTTGATAATAAGTGGGTGAAATATGCATGGAGAACAAAAATTTCAAGGTGCCTGAGCCGAGACCATAGGGAGTCTCAGGCTTTTAAATGGAACTAACAAGGAAGGTCTCCATACGGGCATACTCAGAAAAATCTGAAAAAAATACAGAATGTTCTTCTCATATAGTTATATATGTTTATAAAAAATTTCGGCGGAACCTCCTTATAACGTCCGTAAAAAAATAATAAAAATTTCGTTTATTTGGCGATTTATCTCCGGTTGGCGAAAAAACGAAATTTTTAAAAATACGCTTTTACGCTTCGAATACTTTTTAAAGAAAAAACTTTCTATGTTCAATTTATTTAAAAAAGTTTAGTTCAAATAATATTAATTTTGCATTTTTACTTTACTTTAAAAACTAATTTTGTCATATACATTTATATGTACTTGAACAAAACTTTGTACTTTAACAAAATGAAATTAATATATTTTATCATTTAAAACACAATTTAAATTGATTAAAATTGTTCCAAATTGAAAAATACACTGTTAAAAATCTGCTGCATTTTGTTGCAACGCACTCCGTTGCTTGTATAGAAAAAGGGTACTTGGCCGTGAAATGGAGCTTTCTCATTGGTTGGAATAGAGATATTATATACAAGCGGTGGAGTGCGTTGCAGCAAAATGCAGCAGATTTTTAACAATGTTGCACAAGCTACAACACCGCTAAAAATCTGTACCATTTTCTGCAGCGTCACTCCACCGCTTTTATAGAAAACGGTCAATTCACCGTGCTATGGAGCATTCTCATTGGTCAGAAGAGAGATATTCTATAAAAGTAGTGGAGTGACTTTGCAGTAAATGCTGCAGATTTTTAACAGTGAAATCAATTAAAATCAATTTTCTGATTCGTTAAAATCGTCTGCTTTTGGCGAGGAAATGCACTGCTCGCCAAATCCCGCGTCGCTTTCAACTTTTCACGCCAATTATTCTAAACTATTTTATTTTTTTACATATCTAATAATGTAATTCCGCCGCTAATTTTCACTGATCCTTTATTACCTACATGAGTGGTTTAATTCGTATTTTTTTCAAAAAATTCTGAGTATGCCCTTAATGGAGACCTTCCTTGTAAATGAAAAAATAGTTCCAAAAATGAAGATTGGATTAAGAGAGGGCAGTTTAATAGCAATTTATGGTACAAAATCCTCAAGGGGACAGGAACTTATTTCGCATGTAGTTGTGTATAAAAATATTTTTTGTAGTTATTAAAGTAATGGAAGGACGCTAAAGCAATGTGAAAGAAAATTGCAAGCAGTCCGGATCATTTTTAAAGAAATTGCCACAACGGCCCCAAGAACGCGATTAATATTCAAAATTGGTGGTAGCTAGAATATGACGGTTTCTTAGTAGCTGATGGATTTAAGAAGTTGTTTAAAAAAAGGAGTTATTGAACCATTTTAAAGGGTTTTATAATAAGGGCCCAAAAAGGACAACTGACAGTTAAAAAGAGGGCCCTAACAGGAAAACATGTTAAAATATCTTAGTACTTAGCTCTTTAGATCTACATTTAGTCAAAATTAATCATAGGGTATGAATTATTCATTTTAATAATATTTTATCGAAATGCACAAATTGATTCGGAAAATGTTTTAAAAAAGGGTCTTAGCCGCGGATAAAAATATGAGAATCTTGTCCCTGAAAGAAGAGTCCAAGACTCAAATTAAAAAATTTTGCATTGAGAAGGGGAGAAATTTAAAGAGTGAACTATGTTTGCCTCACAAAATGTTCAGGGGCCCTAGACTGAGCCCTATGATTACACAGGAGGCCAAACTGTCTTATATGGAATGTCAAAACATTAAAATATATAAATGAATAAATAATCCTAAAAATGAAGATCGGATTAAAAGGAAACAATTTATTAACAATTTATTATTACAAAAACTTCAACTGGCCCCAAGGGGCCAGGAATTTATTTTGCATGTAGTTGGGTATAAATATATATTTTGTAGTTATTAAAATGATGGAAAGACGCTATAACTATATTAAATAAAAGTGAAATCAATTTGGTTCATGTTTAAAGAAGCTGCACCAAGGGCCTCAAGAAAGCAATTGACAAACAAAATTAATGGTAGCTGAAGTCTGAGAAATTCTTTTGTCGTTCATGTAATAGGTAGAGGACATAAAAAGTTGTTAGAAAAAAAAGCTAGTGAATTGGACCATTTTTAAGGGAGCTATAATATGGGGCCCTGTAGGGACCAACTGAGAGTTAAAACCAGGGCCCTAATATGAAACCATGTTAAAATATTTTAGTACATAGCGCTTTAGATCTTTAATTAGTCAAAATTAAGCATATAGTAGGAACTATTCTTTGGAATGATATATTTTTTTAAATGCACCAATTGATTGGGCAAATGTTTAAAAAGGGGCCCTAGGGTCCGAATAAAAACATCAGGTTTTCTTGATTGGTCCTGAAAGAAGAGTCCCAGGCAAATTTAAAATTTTGCACTAAGAAAATCAGAAATATAGGAAGCGAAATATGTTTATTTCACAAAATGTTGAGGGGCCCTGGGTCATAAGGTCCACTTTATGATTCCAGAGGGGAACACAGTGTCTTGTATAGAATGTCAAAACATTAAAATATCTAAATGAATAAAGAATCCTAAAAATAAAGATCAGATTAAAAGGAAGCAATTTATTGACAATTTATTATTACAAAAACTTCAAGGGGGCCTGTACCGGGCCCCAAAGGGCCAGGAAATTATTTCGCACGTAGTTGGGTATAAAAATATTTGTGTAGTTATTAAAATAATGGGAAGACGCTAAAACTATGTTGAATAAAATTGAAGGCAGTTTGGATCATTTTTAAAGAAGCTGCACCAAGGGCTCCAAGAAAGCGATTAATATTCATAAATAGTGGTAGCTGAAGTCTAAAAAATTTTTTTGTTGTTTATGTCGTAGTTGGAGGACCTAAAAAGTTGTTAAAAAAAACTAGTGAATCCGACCACTTTTAAGGGAGCTATGATAGAGGGCCCCATAGGGGCCAACTGACAAATACAATCAGGGCCCTAACATGAAAACATGTTAAAATGTTTTAGTACGTAGCGCTTTAGACCCTTAATTAGTCAAAATTAAGCATAGAGTATGAATTATTTGCAAGAATAATATTTTTAAAAAATGCACCAGTTGTTTGTGTAAGCGTTAAAAAAGGGCCCCAGGGCCGAATAAAAATATCAGGCTGTTGGTCCTGACATAAGAGTCCAAGATTCAGCTTTAAAAATTTGCACTAAGAAGGTGAGGAATTTAGGGAGTGAAAAATGAAGGGAAGAAGATCAAGGGGCCGTGGGTCGGCCCTATGATTATCTAGGGGGCCCCAGTGTCTTATATGGAATGTAAAAATTTGAAAATATCTAAATGGAACAGGTATCCCAAAAATGAAGATCGAAATTAATGTAAGCAATTTATTAACAATTTACTATCACAAAGACTAAAAGGGGTCCTAAAACGGGCCCCAAGAGTCCAGGGTCATAACTGAAAAGTAAAAAGGCGAAAATATTTAAAAGGCGAGAGGTACCTCAAAACGGAAAGATTAGATAAAAAGGAGTCAAGCTATTAACAATTTGGCGCATAAAAATTGTAAGGGGCCCAGGGCCCTGGCCTTTAAAATATTAAAAATCTCAGCCTCAGGTGCACCAGGACCTGTCTTGGACTATCTTCACCTAAAATTTCAGACTTCTATGTGCGGCAGATTTTGCTAACCATCGCAGTCACACACTCACACACACACACGCAGACATACACAAACAGTGCGTTTTGTTAACCTATTAGTATAGATAAGAAGAAAGTTTTTCTAAAATTTTTTAGATGCCTTTTATATTATTCAATCGATTAGAAGTCCATATTTTCTTCCTTATACTAGCTTCGGTGGGGTCAGCAAACATGCTGGCGCGACATGACATATTCGACTCGACATTTTGTTTTCTGCTGTAGAACTCCTTTTGCATGCGAAGCGTAAGGAGTATTGACGGACACGCAAAAACATCTATTCTAGCACTTTTTTTTTTTTTAAATTACTAACTTTTAGTTATGTGCTGAGCATTTTATAGAAACTTAGACTAGAAACTAAAATAATAGTTTCAATAGTTAATCAATAGTTTTTTAGCCATCAGTTTGGGGCCCCTCAGGCTTGGGGACCCCGGAGCAGTGCCCCAGCTGCCCCGGCGATAGTTACGACCCTGCATAGGTCCCCTTTTCAAACTTTCGCAACCCGAAGAGAACACTCCAAGCCTCTTTCTCTATACTCGGCCATGCACGCTGAGCCCCTGCCAATTTCTGACTGGCAAAAGCTATCGGTTTAAACTGACCCATTTCATCTTTTTGAGTAAGACAACATCCTACTGTGCTTTAAAAAAAAAAAAAAAAAAAAAAAATCTGTAAAGGTACAAAACATTTTCTAGGAAACTTTGATTGCAGGAAATCTTAATGTAACGATAACAGAAAAAATTCATGTAATCGATTCTGAAACTTGAATTTCTACTGTTACAGTTACATAAAAAGTTCTTGGAATCCCAGTTTCCTTGAAAACGTTTAGTACCTTTACAGATTTTTTTTTTACAGTGTGCCAGGTCGGAAGCATCGGCGTGAAGCTGATATTCCCGGCCTACGTTAGGTGTAGCCAAACTCGTCACTTTACATAATTCATCTTTAAGAGTATTAAATGCTTCTTCTGCCCTTTCCTTCCATGGTACAGTATTTTTAACCTTCCCTTTGGTTAATTCGGTTAAAAGTATAGCAATTTCGACATAATTTGGAATATAAGACCGGTAAAATCCCATTAATCCCAAAACAGATCTAACTTCCTTTTTAGTTTTTGGTCTTTTTAAATCCCTTATTGCTCCTATTTACACCTCATCAGGTGCATGCGTTCCATCCCCAATTACATGACCTAAAAACTTAGTCAATTTCTCTTCAAATTTGCATTTATACAGCCTAATCGTAAAATTTCTATTTTTAAGCTCTTCAATGACAGCCCTAACCTGCTCACAATGCCCTTCCCAGGTGTCGGAGAAATTGATGACATCATCAACATATGCTTCCGCATACCTTCGATGACCTTGAAGAACCTCATTCATACCTTTCTGAAACGTAGCAGCCGCCCCTCATAATCCAAAAGGCACAGTACGCCACTGATAAGTTCCGTTATGCGTTGTAAAAGCTGTCAAATGTTTACACTCCTCAGCCATATTAATCTGCCAATAACCCCTCAATAGATCAATCGAAGATAAATATTTAGACGCCCTGCGGTATACATGATTTCTTGTGAATCTTTCATCGGAAATGTTGGAACCTGAGTTACCGAATTTAAAGCTCTATAATCTATACAAAGTCTAACAGTTGCATCTTTTTTCGCCACGCAAACAGTTGGATGACTAATTTCAGCATTTGGCACTTCGATTAGATTTAATTCTAATAACTCCTGAATCTGCCTATCCACTTCCTCTTTGTAAGCTACCGGTATGCTATATAACTTTGGCTTTTTCCTTGCCACCCCCGGTTTCAGATCAATACGATGCTCCCCTACTTCCGCTGGTCTTACCGGACCCATAAACACCTCTTTATTCTCCCTCAAAATGGACTTTATATCTTTGACTTGACTATTAGATAAACCTTTTATTTCGAACCTCTCTATATCTCGTTCTACTTCTTGATTCCAGTTCAAAATAGGAATTTCCCCAGCTTCTCCAAATTCCTCATTCCCTTCGAAAACAATATTAACTATATTACACTTAGCAATAAATTCTCTTATTTTATTTTCGTGCACATGCTTCCTACTCCCGTTGGCTAACTCAGCAATAAACGAATGCTGATTTCGTTTTTCGACGATAGTTGCCGGCCCTTGCCACCTAGAATATAACTTATTAGTTGAATCGGGGATTAACAGTTTAATAATAAATTCATTTTAATACTTTATCGCCTACTTCAAAGGTTTTTTTCTTTTGACCTTAAGTTATAATGATACGCCATTCTATTTTGTTGCACCTCAGACGATAGTTTTGCCTCATTTGCGGCTCTTTCTAAGCGTCCCCTAAGTTTATTCAAATACTCATGAATCTAATCTCTAGTATCTAACTGTGACCCCTTATTTTCTCCTGCCCAGGATGACTTGAGAATCGATAAAGGACCCTCCGGAGCTCTACCTTATAATAACAGGAAAGATGCGATTCCCGTCATACAATTTGGGACTTCCTTATACGCCCATAATATAAATGGTACTTGTTCATGCCATCATTTCCCTTCTTCCCTAATAGTGTAATGTAACATACGTTTAAGACTCTGATTAAAACGTTCCACAAGACCGTTAGACTGTGGATACTGTGGGGTCAAAAATCGTGGACTAGCGCCTAACCTTTTCAAAAATTCTTTCGTTAATTCGGCAGTGAAATTGGTTCCATTATCGCAGGTGATTACATTTGGAATTCCTGTCCTCATAAATATTTGAAAAAACGCATCACGCGCGGTTTTAGCAGTTAAATTTTTTAGAAGGATCACATCCGCCCATCTGGTATATTGATCAATTAAAGTTAGTATATACTGATGCCCTTGTGAACTTTTAGGATCAATAGGCCCAATTAAATCACGATTAACTACCTGGAATTGAAGTTCTGGCCGCGGTACTGGGAAAATAGGAGCTCTATCATTCAATTTAACCCCTCTAGTCAATTGGCACTCTAAACATGACTCACAAATTTGTTTAGTTTCTTTCGCCATCCCCTCCCAATAAAACGAATACCTGATTCTCTGTAACGTTTTCTTGGCTGCATGACGCCCTCCAAATGTCGAAGTATGAGCTAATTTTAGGATTTCTTCCCTTCTTACTTTGGGTACTACTAATAGCGTTATAGTTTCGCCTAACAATTTCTCTTTATGATATAATAAGCCATTTACAATATAATAATCCCCTTATCCATTTCAGCTAATTCCCAAGCTCTCTCTAACTCTTTACATTCCTATTGGGATTTCTTAAACATATCTGAATTGCTAACAATAGCTTTATTATCTTTCTCCGCTTCCGTTTTTTCTGGATTCTGACTTTGTACATTTTGCGATCTCGCTTCTATTGCGTAAACATTACAACTACCGCTACTCATACCTTCCTTTTCACTCGAGTTATCAATAATAATTTCTGAACTTCTAATTCTGGTGACTCTAGCAATGGCTCCACGCAGTTGACACCTGACAACTCATTAATCACCTCGGGATGTAAAATTACTTGCTCATTAATATTATCGGTCACTGCGCAAAGTACTTCCTGATGAATTATATTAGTTTGTCCGAATTGCGGAATAGCTAACGATAATTTAACCAACGGTGATTTAACTGCTTCACAAAATAATCTTTGTAATAAATACTACCCGCTCCTTTTAATTTCTCTCCCGGTACCAAATCTTTATGAATAACACTAATTTTAAATCCAGAATCAACCAATCCCTTTTCTTTTTGCCCATTTACTCTAACTTCAATTTTCTCAAGTTTATTTAATTTCTCACCAATAACATTAGGTCTCTGTTCGGCCTTTGCCGATATTCTCGCCGCAATAGCTCCATTAGGTAACTCTTTGTTTTCTTTTACCACAATCTTATGTACACCCGCCTCCTGGTCTCGCCCTTTATTACCATTATTATTTCCCTCATTACCCACTTCATTACAAAAACGTTGGTAATGACCTCTCAAACCACATTTAAAGCATTTAGGAGCTGAAGCATCACTTGGCTTCTTAAAATTTTTTTCCTATCCGAAAAAGATTTAGTCTCATTACTCCCGGTTTGCCTCCAATTACCATTAACTTTACTATTCTCCCTCGGTCTTATTTTTTCATTGTTTACATACCTATCTTTACCTTTAAAACTTTTATACGTAACTGCATAAGACTTATTTTTATGGTCAAAATAATGGCAATCTAGCAATTTTAGAAGCTTCTAACCATTTACCCTGGTGAGTTACCCAATATACGATGCAGTTTCCTCATCTATCCTACTTAATGATTTATCAGTAACTATTAACTGGTTCAACTTTTCATAAGTGTCAGCACCTCTAATCTTACAATAGTTTTCCCATGTCGCTATTAAACGCGATACAAATAATACATGAGTTTCGTTCTGGTTTCTCCTACACTGTAAAAAAAATTCAAGAGGTTACTAAAAATTTTTTAGTAAATTTGTATTCCACAGAATTTTTTAGTAACCATTACAAACTCTTTTTTGCAAGCGAAACAAGCATTTCTTTTGTAAACTAAACAAAAGAATTTTTTGTATAACTAACTTAAACATTTTTAGTATGAGCCACCAAGTAAATTTTAGTAATAGCTCCAAAATTATTTTTAATAAACATTGCGTGGGCCGGAAGGGCAGGAGTTTCCTTCGAGCTGCATCCAGACTTCTGAAGCGGAGGATTTTCGGCAAAACCGCAATAGATGGCAGCACCAAACATTACTACTGCCCCGACAGTATATTCATAATCCCTTTATTAAAGAGTACTTACACTACATATATTCGGGGCGTATTTGGCAGTGGCCAGTATCGAACCCGGGACCTTTCAGCCTGGAGTCGGTTACTATAACTACTATGCTATCAAGGCCACATCAAGTGAGCTTTAGTAATATCTATTAAAAATATAAAATTATTAACTCTATTCATTGCAAACTTTTTTCTAGTAATTCTTACAGATTTTCTTGTAACCGACTAAGATTACTACAAATTTTTTAGTAATTACAAGGATCACTAAAGTTTTTTTCGGAGATCGACGCTTTTTTTTTACAGTGTAGCTTTCTAACAATTTTCCAAACACGCCTTCGGTGTCGGCTCATGTTCCCTTAGGACTAACTCCTTTAATTCCTCATAATTCTCAATTTGTTCCCTAGTGGTATAAATCAACAAATTATCCGCCTTATCTCCTAACATATTTAGTAGAATTTCGCCCTGATGGCTTTCCGGTACATTTTTAGTTTTGAATGCCCTATCTAAACTGTTGAAAAATACATTCCATCCCTCAGACCCTTTTGGTACTTTGATAGACAGAGTTTTAACACTTTTGATCAATTTTTCTATGTTACTTTCATTATTAGATTCCCTAGGAACATTACAGTTATTGGTCGATCCTTGAACACTTAGCCTCTCCATTTCTAATTCATGTTCCATCCTTAATTTTTCAACCCTCTCTTCTCTTTCTAGCTTTTCACGTTCTAACATTTCCTGTTTTTCTAACTTTTCGCTTTCGAATTTTTCCTGTTTTTCTTCGCGCTCTAAACGTTCTGCAACAATAGTGTTAGATAATTCCTTAATAACCCCCTTGTCATACCCATCACTGTCCATTATCTTTTTCCTAAGCTGAATTCTGGTATCATCTTCCGCGAATTCAACACCCAATTCTTCGGCTATCACCTGAAGATCCACCTTTTTTAGTTTCAATAAGAAAGCCATACTTTCTCCGATTGTTATTATCACCCTACAGTACAAAAATATTTAAACCTACCAAATTAATATTTCCTAAATTTCTAACTTAGTACAGTTATACCCCACTTATTATACTAGTTAATACCCTTCAGATAATCAATGTATTTCTAAATAACCTACTGAATAATCTAATTTTCCTCAACCATTGAATTCCTCAACCAAAGAATAATTGTATAATATGCACATATAAATTTCTTCAATTATTCTCACTAAAATATTTCCAAATTCAATACTGGTTCTCATACTTAAAACAAATATACCCAAGAACTTCACTTTTATTTTTCCTCACTATAGCCCTCTTTTGAGCCTTTTTTTTCTTGTGAGCCTTTTTTTTCCACTACTTCTAGCCAATTAAAATTCTAAGTAAATGTTGTTATCAACTCTTCAAACTTAAACAATATGGCTTCATTTAAATATTACTGTAATAATAATTTAAATTTAAGTAAATTTAATTATTCATTCCTACTACTATTAACACAATGCATTAATTTTGTTTACTACCATTATTAGTAAAAAAAAAAAGAAGAATATAGAAAGTCAATATTAGCTCACGTTATTATGACCTTTCATTAAAACAATAGCAAATATGGTTATTGATACCTCCTACCTATCTGAACATAATTATTTAATTGCACATAAATTATCTAGACAATTTACTTAAATTATTATTAATTATACAACAGCAACATTTGGTTCGAGTTGTCAGCAGAAGGAAATGATCAAAACAAATTACCTTTTACTTTATCTGCTGTGGTACTCTTTTATTCACAGGTAGTTCCACGACGTAGTGATAATATGGCACAACACTTAGTTCAGTTCTCTCTAATAATGATACGGCACAACACTTTAGTCCGCTTCACTGTAATGACGATGAGACACAACACCTTAGTTCGGTTCTCTCCAATGGCGATATAGCATCATAACACTTTAGTTCAGCTCGACACTTGATTTTTATTTCTCTAAAATTCCGCTCGACGATCCGGCATTACCACGCAAGAATTCCACTGGGTATTCCGGCACTAACACACTGCAACACGGCTCGCTGGTCACTGGTCTCAGACGATTCTGTCCCAGCGCTACCATCAACTTGTCGGACGTTCCTCTCAGCCCGAGCAACTTTGAAGAAAGTCCATGGTAGTTATAGCCGCCACCACCGATATTATTAGGTGATATCGGTCACCCACTGTGACGATTGTGTAAATGAACGCCGACGCTGTCAATTAATTGAAGTAACAGTTTATTTATACTATATGTACCCAATAAATACACTATTTACAATTATAACTCGGATATAGATGATCCGATTCAACATTAAATTAAATACAGTAAAAAGTTGGCTCTGTACTGTTCAAATTACACCTTCTCCCTCACACTCAATGCACGTTAGATTAACTTTATCGGAGATCAATTTCGAATCTCCCAACACATGGGTACTCAGCCTACGCTATTCAGCCCAGAGCACTACACAGGACCTCTGTCCTCCACTGCTCTTTAGATACGAACTCCAGATAAGAACTGCCAAAATCTCAGACAAGACTTGCCCTTTTCAAATCACTGTTTTTCCCCAATGTAAATCCCCCTGCGGAGCTTCTGCATTGCACGCACTCTACGTTGCTTTCTTGATTCGTGGAATGTTCCTTATTTGCTCATCATTCACATACATCACTGACGGATGAACATGCCTCTCAGCAATATTCTCTTTCTCACCTCACCAGCTGCACATAATCACCTGTCAATTCTCACTTTAACAAAGAAAGAATGTCACTTTGAAAATTCCAGTACACAGCCAGTACAATACAGAAAATATTAAGATAGAGAAATAACAGAAATTCCAATCTGTAGCAGATGTTTTCTCAGAACCTGACAGTGTCTTTAAATTCTAGTTCTAATATCTATCTTAGAATGTCAGGGAACTAGAAATTCTGATTAATGAAACCAGAAGTTATTGTTATGAAATTTAGCCATTTCGAAAATCTAGCTCGAAGCAAGTTTTTTTCTAGTTCTGGGAACAAGAAAATTCTAGTTTAATCAATCAGAATATTGACTAGAACACGCTAGCAAAGGGAACTAGAATTTATAAGGATGACATACATGGAATTATTTTTTCTCTAGAGCCACAATTTATTTTCTAGATGCCAGTGGCAGATTTTTTTTTTCAGTGTGACATTTTTTCTGGGAAATCTTTTATAGTAACCAAAAAAGTGAAACATGTTCGATTCCATTCTTTTTGAGTAGAATCATCAGCTAATTTCTTGTTGGATTTTTCGCACCAAAATTTCAACGAACAATTCTGGAAATTCATGTTTTGTGCGAAATCTATATGACTAAGAATAAGTTATATTATAATTCAAGTAGTGTGGTATGCATCGGTGTTTTATTTCTTTATCGTGTTTTATTCTTTATATTTATATCTGTGCATCAAAGCATGAAAAACAAACTGTGAGAAAACCGACGAGATGAAGATATCTGCACAGATTACTTCAGATGCTGAATCATAGATGTCAGCTCTATGCAGGTGATACAGAGTCCTCATCAGACTTTACAGTAGGTGGCCAAATTATTATACTCAGTATGAATTTTTGACATTTTTTTCTAATTATTCAAAATCGATTTTATTTCAAATGAATATAATAATTTGGCCACCTACTGGTAAATGGCCAAATTATTATACTCATTTGAAATAAAATCGATTTTGAATAATTAGAAAAAAATGTCAAAAATTCATTCTGAGTATAATAATTTGGCCACCTACTGTATCTTATAGTCAAGAACAACGAGTTTTACCAAATTCATCAGTTTTCTTTATGTGAGACTCTATTATTACAAGATATGTACAACTCACTATTAACTCTGAATTATTTTCCTGGTGATTGGAAAGTCGGTGAAGCTGTTTTCTTGCTAAAACCAGGCAAACCAGCAAATGAAGTGGCATCTTATAGACCGATAACTCTACTTTCAGTATTTGGAAAGGTCTACGAAAAAATACTTCTAAAAAGAATAAATTACTATCTGCATACAACAAATAAACCCTTTACTTTCCAGCATTGCTTCCAGGAAAATAAATCAACTGAAACAGCAATAAGAGAACTTTTTTCCCAAATTGATTTACTTAAGCAAGAAGATGTATATATTTCCCTCCTGTCAGTAGACTTTAAGAATGCATTCGACAACTTGCCATGGGATATTACAATACAATAATTAGAAGAGTTACAAATAGAAGAAGCATATGTCAACACCATAAGGTCCTATTTATCGAAGAGAGGAATTTATCCAAATTGGCTACTAAATATTCTGCATTGGCTCTCTAAGGGTTGCCCTCAGGGTTCCTGTTTAGGACCTTTCCTGTGGAGAGTGTTTATACAGAAGTTAATAAATATACTTAGAACAAGAGGATTTCGAGTAATAGAGTTTGCAGACGATATATTGTTGGTGGTGTATGGAAGAACAAGAAAAATACTAGAAGAGATGGCCAGGGAAGCCTTGCAATTAGTGAGTGACTGGGCAGACTTAAACCAAATAAACAGCTCATATGGAAAATGCAAGGCATTAAATCTCAGAAAACCAAAATATCTAAAAATAGCTCCAATTTTTGAAATAAGTAATTACAAACTGAAGTCTGGTTTAATCCTAGATAATACAACCCTTGGCAAAAAGTTTCCGATCATTACATAAACACTACCATCTTTTGTAAGAAAAGATTATTTATTCTCACTGCAAAAAAATGAAACGACTATTAGCGATAATACATTTGTTTTTCATATAATGAACAACAATATGCAGTAAAGAAAAATCACCATTCATCAATTTATAAATAGAAAAACTGTGATTGAAATTTAGGCACCAAAGAAAAAAATTATCCGATCATGCTTTGATTTGGAAAAAAATAACCGATCACTGTAATTATATATTTCGTAAATCCACGTTTATTTCGGATGACAGTCGAAATTGTTAGTGGACTGGACTCATTAAGATTTTTACACTCATTGGGAACAACTTCACCCCAGCATTCCCTTATAGCTTTACGCAAGTTCTATGGCATTTGTAATTCATCGAAAATCGATTTTTCTTTTTAATATATTTCACATATTTTCGATGGGATTAAGATCCGGATTATTGGGCGGTCACATCATGGTTTAAATTGGTATATTACCTACATTTTGTAGAAATTTCTTCATTGATTTGGTGCGTTGGGGAGCTAATTGACATCTTGAAATAAGAAGTCATTTTGATTTCCGAACTATTGATCGATGCTGGGAATAAAAAAATCCACTAAAATGTCAATGTAATTTTTAAAGATTACTGTACGTAACACAATACAAAACTTGCCGACGCCTTGTGATGTAATACAACCCAAACTGCAAATGCAGGTGAAAATTTAGTCTTCGTATTGATACACTTATCATTGAACTTTTTACCAACTATCCTCCAAACAAATGTTCCACAGTCACCACTTTTACCGATAGATATGCGAAATTCATTGCTAGAAATAACTTTATTTCATATATCAAATGGCTAGTGCACATGTTTTTTACACCTTTGCAGGCGTTCTTTTCTATGCTTCTTTATCATGTAAGATTTTGTTTTAATTTTACAAGATTTAAATCTTGCTAGATTTAGATGATTACTTACTGCGGTCACATGCCTTTACGTTATACTTAGACCTTTCGGAATCAAGTTGGTTTGAGGTTACTCGCCGCTTTCGTTTCGATATTTTCACAAGATTTCTTTTCCTTCCTAGGTATTGACATTCGTGGTCGTCCACTTCGAAGTAAATTTTCCACGCTATTAATCAACTGATATTTTTTCCAAATATCGCATACTGTGTTTAGAGCACAATTTCATAAATCAACCACTTTCCATTGTGAATTTACTTCTTCTAATAATTAAATCATGCGGATTTTTAAGTCGCGAGACAGGTTTTTCACACGAGTCATTTTCCAGCACTTCAGAGCTGTTTTTGAACTCGCAACTGGAAGATTTCTTATTTTAAATAGGATTCATATATCATACGCATGCGCAGGCACTCTAATCTATCTTCAATATGCAAATTTCAAACTTTTTTCCTCAGTGATCGATTACTATTTTCCAACTTCGATCTTGATCGGATATTTTTTTCTCACGAGGAAACATTTTTGCCTGCATTATAATTATAAATTATATGATTGCAATGTTGAATTCATTTTTATTTATATTTTAACATTCTTTCTTTTATTTGGCATATTGCAAAACGTTCCTATGCTCTTGAATCGCGAAGTATAAGCTTCGAAATACAAAACTCATAAACTTGATAATAGTGATCAGAAACTTTTTGCCAAGGGTTGTACACTGTCATTTTTGCCTTACCTAAGAAATAAAAGAACAGAGCTGAATTCAATAATCCAGAATCTACTAAAATTTACTTCAAAAAAAGGAGGAATAAAAAAAAATATCTTAAAAATCTGGTATACAACAATCTTAGAAAAAAAGATAACGTATGGAGCTGCAGTTTGGTACGACCGCCTACAGAAATCTCATGGGATTCGTTTACTGTCCTCCATACAGACTCAGTACCTTCTTTTTGTGTCGGGCGCATATAGAAAAACAGCCACCTTTGTACTTTGTGCCTTAACAGGAATCCCTCCATTGCATCTCAGAGTTCTTCAAATTGCTACATCGGGAAAAGTATTAAGATTGGGGACACCAGTAGAAAGTTTTGGACCAGACTTCTATCAAGGCAAATCCCCAAATTCATCTGTGTGTCCTTACAAAAATTACCTACACAAGGGAAATAAAAATCTCGAAATGGAGATAAAAATCTACACAGACGGCTCCAAAATGAAAGAAGGGACTGGGTTAGCGTTCTGTGCTTAATAGAACTCGATCTTGTGTCATACTTTTGAATCAAAATTAAGGCAAGAAAACGCCGTTTTCCAGGCACAATTGCTAGCGGTACTGCGTGCAGTTGAGTGGATGGAAAAAAGCAAATATGGAAGCGTAACAATATGCACAGATAGCCTCTCAAGCATACAAGCCATTAAAGACAGCATATCAAAAATAGCACTTGTCCAGAACATAATTCAGTTACTACAGAATACAAATAAAATTATAAATCTAAAATGGATAAAAGGGCACTCCGGAATAGCAGGAAACGAGGCAGCAGATCAAAAGGCAAAAGAAGCAATCACAAATCCTAACTTACCAGAAATATTTCTACCTTTTCCACCATCTCATCTCAAACGAAAACTAAAATTACAAATACAAGAGGAATGGCAAAAAATATGGACACTGATCATAGAGGCAGATTTACATATTTACTTCTACCTATTGTCTCAGAGGAGACTTTACTATCGCACATAAAACTCTTCCTGTTTGCTACAAATCACGGGCCTTTTCCAGATTTTCTGGTTAAGATCGGTAAAGCTGACTCGGGATACTGCACGTGTGGAAAACGGGGTACCTCACTGCACTATGTAATGGATTGTACGCTAACTTTCATATACCACATCAGAATCTCCCGAATGATAAGTCTCTCTTCATGGTTTAAAATAATAATAAAACAACCAGCACTATTAAAAAAATCATAAACTGCGTAACATTGATTGAAAAAAATCAAAGACTGTTCCAAATGACTCCTCGGCACCTTTTATATGATAATGATAATGAGTCGTGGAACTAACCAAACAAACTCTTTGGGTCAATCCATTTCAAGTTGTCCAGAAAATATAAAAATGGTCGCTCGACCATTTTCAAAAAAATCTGAAATTTTTGTACAACAACTCTAACATGACGGAAGTTCAAAATGACCGTTAATTTAATTTTACTATTTTTTTGTTTGTGCATGGTGGCCATCTTTGTTTCATCATGTTCAGCGATTTTCTCAGATACTAGGATACACAAAATTGTAAATATCTCGTCTTTTATTTTCCCAATTGAAATGAGGTTTGCAGCATTTTGTTCAGAATAAAATAGGCGAAATGTACGGTTGTAGAATAATTTTCAAAAATAAATTTTTACATGTGAAATTTTAGCACAAAATTTAAGATTTTTTCCAAAATCTATCCGTTTGACAGAGGAAATTTTTCATCTAAGGAAAACTGTCAACCTTACACAATTTTTTCTACAAAGAGGTCAAAAGTGCGTGTACTCACATACCGAGTCCCAGGTCTGGGAGTTGATTTTTCTTTGTGAAAAAAATTCCGAAATTCGTCAAAAATGTCAAAAATCGCACTTTTTAGGCTTTGATATCAATGGTGGGGCACGAGGTAAAAATTTGAAATCCTGGCCTTTGATAATATTGTGTAGTAGTGTTATGTACAAAACATTTCAAGAAGGATATTTGACTACAAGTGGAGATATGACATGCACAATATGTGAAAACAATACTGCCAAATTATTGTAACCAACTATATAATTGTTCAACAAGACTGTCAATCTTACACAATTTTTTCTACAAATAGGTCAAAAGAGCGTGTACTCATACCCCAAGTCCCAGATCTGTGAGCTAATTTCTCTTTGCGAAAAAAATTCCGAAATTCGTCGAAAATTTCAAAAATCGCACATTTTAGGCTTTGATATCTCTGGTGGAGCACGAGATAAAAATCTGAAATTCTGGCCTTTGATAGTATTGTGTAGTAGTGTTATGTACAAAAAATTTCAAGAAGGAGATTTGACTATAAGCTGAGATACGGCGATTGAAAAAATGTTAAGAAATGCTATTACGAGTACATTAGGAACAATGAGATTAGTCTCTTTTATTACAATATTTACACAGAAAATATCATTTTTTGAAAACAGTTAAATAATAAACATTTAATTTACAAAGGTACTATATATGCTCAACAAAGGTACTATATATGAACTCCATTTACGAGAGATGTGAGTTCGGCCAGTTACTGTTGTCAGTCCATTAGGCTGTTCTTTCTCAAAATTTTATTTGAAGGCACACAAGTCATGTCATCCCTTGTTAACTTGAATGAAATTCTCTAGGTTTAATAACTGAAACCATGTCAACTCGATCAGTTGCAACCCATTGTCTGTAATTTACTTTCCTGAAATGTGTTTCGATTAAAATTGTTGCAATAGCATTTCTAGTAGGTTTGTTCATCTGGAAAAATAGTGTATTGACTTAGGATACATTCGGAATTGTTTAAATCACACAGAAGCATTTGAAGAAGATATTTGTAATTAACATTTAACTTTGTACCATGTATAATTAATTTAAAATTTTGGAGGTGTGAACAATTATATAGTAGGTTACAATAGTTTGGCAGTATTGTTTTCACATATTGTCCATGTCATATCTCAGCTTGTAGTTAAATCTCCTTCTTGAAATTTTTTGTACATAACACTACTACACAATACTATCAAAGGCCAGAATTTCAGATTTTTATGTCGTGCTCCGCCACAGATATCAAAGCCTAAAAAGTGCGATTTTTGAAATTTTCGACGAATTTCGGAATTTTTTTCACAAAGAAAAATCAGCTCCCAGATCTGGGACTTGGTGTATCAGTATACGCACTTTTGACCTATTTGTAGAAAAAATTGTGTAAGGTTGACAGTCTTGTTGAACAATTACATAGTTGGTTACAATAGTTTGGCAATATTGTTTTCACATATTGTCCATGTCATATCTCCGCTTCTAGTCAAATCTCCTTCTTGAAATTTTTTGTACGTAACACTACTACACAATACTATCAAGGGCCAGAATTTCAGATTTTTATCTCGTGCCCCACCAGAGATATCAAAGCCTAAAAAGTGCGATTTTTGAAATTTTTGACGAATTTCGGATTTTTTTCGCAAAGAGAAATCAACTCCCAGATCTGGGACTTGGTGTATGAGTACACGCACATTTTACCTATTTGTAGAAAAAATTGTGTAAGGTTGACAGTTTCCCTTGCATGAAAAATTTCCTCTTGCAAATGGATTGATTTTGGAAAAAATCATAAATTTTGTGCTAAAATTTCACCTGTAAAAATTTATTTTTCAAAAATTTTTTACCACTGTATATTTAGCCTATTTTATTCTGAACAAAATGCTGCAAACCCCATTTCAGTTGGGAAAATAGAAGACGAGATATTTACAATTTTGTATATCCTAGTATATGAGAAAACTGCTGCACACGATGAAACAAAGATGGCCGCCATTCACAAACAAAAAATAGTAAAATTAAAATAACGGTCATTTTGAACTTCCATCATGTTAGAGTTGTTGTACAAAAAATTTCAGATTTTTTTGAAATAGTCGAGCGACCAGTGCTGGACCACTTGAAATGGATTGAAACTCTTACTTTAAAACAGTTATAGAAATACTGTTACTGTTTAAAAAGTATATATGTGTTATACGTCTGTAAATCACTCAACTAGTTTATTTTACTATTGTTAGCTATAGTCGATTCATTATTTCATTCATTGTTACCTTCCTTTATATACTTTATAATTGTTCTGTATTTTTTTTAATAAACTTTGCTGGGTGGGGCTTGTTGAGCTCAAACCAATTAGTAGGCCTCCCCACCTGGCTGAATCTGAATCTGTGAGACTGTATAACTTTTTTAATCTAGACTTTATTCTCTCTACGTTGCTCTTAGCAGATGCGTGCAGGACAAGCCAATTGTTACGGCTGGCTTAACACTAGAACCGCGGGAAAATGCATTCAGGATTTATAAAAATATTTCTCACCGGGATTTTTTATTTAAAACTGTTTAACTTTGTTATTCAAATTATTTTTCCTCGGCATATATTTAGCTTATTTTATTAAGAGTTTTCTGGTTCGAATTGACATCTCTGCATATGATACGGGTCAAAATGACCCGTCGCCGCGGTTCTAGTTTTAAAAATGATTACTATTTAAACTATGAAAGCGAAAACGCTTCACAAATGTCAATTTAACTATATATCAATATTTTTAACCTTGTTCAATTTCTTTTTAGAAGATTATTTGATTAAATATCCAAGATTTACTTAGCACTTGAGATCGTCTCAGTTCTTTGTTGCATTACTGTGTTACTTAGCGCTTTCCACTGGATAACGAATTGGATTATTCCGAGACATCCAAAGTACACAGCTCAGTATTGAAGGAGGCAAGTGATCATTTTACCTCTCTTAAATAAATATTTAGTGAAAGGACACTGCTGGTAAATTGAAAACTGCATTTATTATTTATATAAATATTGTTTCCATATTCGTATTACCCAGAGATTATGAGTCAGATACCGAGAAAAATAAAACCAGCACAATAGTGTCCTACATTTTATTTCATGAAAAGAAAAAAGAAATGTATGATTGAATATAATTAATAAATTAAAGAATAGTAAAAAATAATATATATAAAGTGTCGGACGTTCCCCTCAGTCCACACAACTTTGAAGAATGTCCGTGGTAGATATAGCTGCCACCACCGATATTACTAGGTGATATCGGTCACCCACTGTGAGATTGGTGTAAATGAAGACTTACGCTAGTAACCGAATTATCAGTTTATTAAGAATATATGTACACACAAAATACGCTATTTACAAATATATACAACTACAACTCGGATATAGGTGATCCGGTTCAACATTAAATTAGATACCGTAAAGATTGGTTGTGTACTATTCCAATTACACTTTCCACCTCACACTCAATACACGTTAAATTCACTTTTTTGGAGCTCAACCTTGAGTCTCCCAACACAAGTATACTGGGCCTGCACTTCTTAGCCCAGAGCACTAAACACCAGGACGTCTGTGTCCTTTGCGCACCAGAAAACACACACTTTACGCTCTTCCACACAGAGCAACCTCTAGGTCCGAAACCTAGGTACCGAATCAAGGAACTGAGGCAAACTTGCCCTCTCCAAATCACTGCTTTCCCCCACATAAACCCCTTTGGAGCCTCCTCATTGGACACTCCATTCTTTTCCTGCTTAGTGGCATGCTGCTAATCTGCTCACCATCCGCATACTTCATTGACAGGTGGACATGCCTCTCAGCTATCTCTTTTCTCTAACACCCCACCTGTAAAGGATTAGCTGGCAATTCCCCTTTCCACGAAGAAGGAATGTCACCTTGGAAATTCTGTACACAACCATACAATATGAGATATTCAAATAGAGAAAGAGTAGACATTACATTCTTTAGCACAGGTGCTATCAGATCCTGACACCCCCCACCTTAGCGGAAAATATGCCTTTTAGGGGCTAATTTTCCCCAAACATATAGTAATATCGCAGAAGAGTTCAATAGTCTCTTTATAGATTTCTTCATTATGCTTATTACATAGGTATTTCCAGGTGTCTGAACACTATCTACTGACATCTCTACTGAACCTTTACTAATATTATTATTACATAAACAATATACATGTTAATACAATATTATAAACAAAAAAATCAAAAATATTTACACACACACAGTAAAAAAAATTAAATGTGCGACGACATCCCTTTAAGGTTGTCCACTATTGGGTCGTTGATGTTGATGGGCTAACAACTGGTTGTTCTTCCCAGCTCTTTCTATGTAGCCTAGAAATTGCGTCAGCATTTAAATGTTGGGCTCCTGGACGATGAGAAATACTCAGGTTCCAGCGTTGCAAGGCAAGAGCCCATCTAGTGAGTTTGGGTGATCTTGGGGTTGTTTCGGTGAGAAATTTTAATGGATTATGATCCGTGATGATCTCAATTTGAGATCCATAGGTCCATTTTTCAAACTTTCGCAACCCAAAGAGAAAACTCCAAGCCTCTTTCTCTATACTCGTCCAAGCACGCTGAGCTCCTGACAATTTCTGACTGGCAAAAGCTATCGGTTTATACTGACCCTTTTCATCTTTTTGAGTAAGGCAACATTCTACTGCCAGGTCGGAAGCATCTGCGTGGAGCTGATATTCCCGGCCTACGATAGGTGTAGCCAAACTCGTCACTTTACATAACTCATCTTTAAGAGTATTAAATGCTTTTTCTGCCCTTTCATCCCATGGTACAGTATTTTTAACCTTCCCTTTTGTCAATTCGGTTAAAAGTATAGCAATTTCGGCATAATTTGGAATATAAGATCGGTAAAATCCCATTAATCCCAAAACGGATCTAACTTCCTTTTTAGTTTTTGGTCTCTTTAGATCCCTTATTGCTCCTATTTTTTCCTCATCAGGTGCATGCGTTCCACCCCCAATTATATGACCTAAAAACTTAGTTAATTTCTCTCCAAATTTACATTTGTCTAGCCTAATCGTAAAATTTCTGCTTTTAAGTTCTTCAATGACAGCCCTAACATGCTCACAATGTTCTTCCCAGGTGTCGGAGAAAATGATGACATCATCAATATATGCTTCCGCATACCTCCGACGACCTTGAAGAACCTCATTCATATCTTTCTGAAACGTGGCAGCTGCCCCTGATAATCCAAAAGGCATTGTACGCCACTGATAAGTTCCATTATGCGTTGTAAAAGCTGTCAAATGTTTACATTCCTCAGCCATTTTAATCTGCCAATAACCCCTCAATAAATCAATAGAGGATAAATACTTAGCCGCCCCTGCGGTATACATGATCTCTTGTGAATCTTTCATCGGAAAGGTTGGCACCTGAGTTACCGAATTTAAAGCTCTATAGTCTATACAAAGTCTAACAGTTGCGTCTTTTTTCACCACACAAACAATTGGATGACTAATTTCAGCATTTGACACTTCGATTAGATTTAATTCTAATAACTCCTGAATCTGTCTATCTACTTCCTCTTTGTAAGCTACTGGTACACTATATAACTTTGGCTTTTTCCTTTCCACCCCCGGTTTAAGATCAATACGGTGTTCCCCTACATCCGCGGGTCGTACAGGACCCATAAACACCTCTTTATTCTCTCTCAAAATAGACTTTAAATCTTTAACTTGATTATTAGATAACCCTTTTATTTCGAACCTTTCTATATCTCGTTCTACTTCCTGATCCCGGTTCAAAATAGGAATTTCCCCAACTTCTCCAAATTCCTCATCACCCTCAAAAACAATATTAACTATATTACATTTAGCAATAAATTCTCGTATTTTGTTTTGGTGCACATGCTTCCTACTCCCGTCGGCTAACTCAACTATAAACGAATTCTGATTTCGTTTTTCGACTATGGTTGCCGGCCCTTGCCACCTAGAATATAATTTATTAGTTGAATCGGGGATTAACAGTATTACTTTATCACCTACTTCAAACGTTTTTTCCTTTGACCTTAGATTATAATGATACGCCATCCTATTTTGTTGCACCTCAGACGATAATTTTGCCTCATTTGCGGCTCTTTCTAACGTCCTCTAAGTTTATTCAGATACTCATGAATCGGCGTAGTATCTAACTGCGCCCCCTTATTTTCTCCTGCTCAGGATGACTTAAGAATCGATAAAGGACCCTCCGGCGCTCTACCATATAATAACTGGAAAGGTGCGATTCCCGTCGTAGAATTTGGAACTTCCCTATACGCCCATAATACAAATGGTATTTGTTCATGCCACTTTTTTCCTTCTTCTCTAATAGTATGATGTAACATACGTTTAAGGGTCTGATTAAATCGTTCCACAAGCCCGTTAGCCTGTGGATACTGTGGGGTCGAAAATCTTGGACTAGCACCTAACCTTTTCTCAAATTCTTTCGTTAAGTCGGCAGTGAAATTGGTTCCGTTATCACAGGCAATTACATTTGGAATTCCTGTCCTCATAAATATTTGAAGTAACGCATCACACGCGGTTTTAGCACTTAAATTTTTTAGAGGGATCGCATCCGCCCACCTGGTATGTTGATCAATTAAGGTTAGTATATACTGATGCCCTTGTGAACTTTTAGGATCAATAGGCCCAATTAAATCAACATTAACTACCTGAAATGAGAGTTCCGGCCGCGACACTGGGGAAATAGGAGCTCTATCATTTACTTTAACAACTCTAGTCAACTGGCACTCTAAACATGACTCACAAAAGTGTTTAGTTCCTTTCGCCATCCCCTCCCAATAAAATGAATACCTGATTCTCTGTAAAGTTTTCTTGGCTGCATGATGCCCTCCAAATACTGAACTATGCGCTAATTTTAAGATTTCTTCTCTCCTTACTTTGGGTACTACTAATTGCGCTATAATTTCGCCTAATAATTTCTCTTTATGATACAATAAACCATTTACAACATAATAATCCCCCTTATCCATTTTACCTAATTCTCAAGCTTTCTCTAATTCCTTACATTCTAATTGGGATTTCTTAAACATATCTGAATTGCTAACAATAGCTTTATTATCTTTCTCCACTTCCGTTTTTTCCGTATTCTGAGTTTGTACATTTTCTGATTTCGCTTCTATTGCGTAAGCATTACAATTATCGTTACTCATATCTTCCTTTTTACTCGAATTATCAATAATTATTTCCGAACTTTCTAATTCTTGGGCCTCTAGCAATGGCTCCTCGCGGTTGACACCTGACAGCTCATTAATCACTTCGGGATGTAAAATCACTTGCTCATTAATATTATCAGTCACTGCGCAAAGTACTTCCTGATGAATTATATTAGTTTGTCCGAATTGCGGAATAGCTAACGGTAGATCTACGGCGAACCAACGGCGATTTAACTGGTTCACCGAATAATCCTTGTAAATAAATACTACCCGCTCCTTTCAATTTCTCTTCCGGTACCAAACCTTTATGAACAACACTAATTTCACATCCAGAATCAACCAATCCCTTTGCTTTTTGCCCATTTACACTAACTTCAATTTTCTCGAGTTTATTTAATTTCTCACCAATAACGTTAGTTCTCTGTTCGGCCTTTGCCGATATTCTCGCCACAATAGCTCCATTAGGTAACTCTTTGTTTTCTTTTACCACAATCTTATGTACACCCGCCTCCTGGTCTCGCCCTTTATTACCATTATTATTTCCCTCATTACCCACTTTATTACAAAAACGTTGGTAATGACCTCTCAAACCACATTTAAAGCATTTAGGAGCTGAAGCATCACTAGGTTTCTTAAATTCTATTTTCCTATCCGAAAAAGAATTAGTCTCATTACTCCCGTTTTGCCTCCAATTATTACTAACTTTGTTATCATCCCTCGGTCTCATTTTTTCATTGTTTACGTGCCTATCTTTACCTTTAAAACTTTTATACGTAACGGCGTAAGACTTATTTTTATGGTCAAAATAATGGTCACATTCTCTAGCAATTTTAGAAGCTTCTAACCATTTACCTTGATGAGTTAACCCAATATATGACGCGGTACCTCATCTAACGTACTTACTAACTTATCCGTAACTTTTAACTGGTTGACCTTTTCATAAGAGTCAGCACCTCTAATCTTACAATAATTTTCCCATGTCGCTATTAAACGCGATACAAATAATACATGAATTTCATTCTGGTTTCTCTTAGCCTTCTTTAAATTTTCCAAACATGCCTTCTGTGTCGGCTCATGTTCCCTTAGAACTAACTCCTTTAACTCCTCATAATTCTCCATTTGTTCCGTAGTGGTATAAATTAACAAATTATCCGTCTTATCTCCTAACATATTTAGTAGAATTTCGGCCTGCTGGTTTTCCGGTACATTTTTAGTTTTGAATGCCCTTTCTAAACTGTTGAAAAATAAATTCCATCCCTCAGTCCCTTCTGGCACTTTGATAGATAGAGTTTTAACACTTTTGATCAATTTTTCTATATTACTTTCATTATTAGATTCCCTAGAGACATTAGAATTATTTGCCGATCCTTGAACCCTTAATCTCTCCATTTCTAATTCATGTTCCATCCTTAATTTTTCAACCCTTTCTTCTCTTTCTAATTTTTCCTGCTCTAATTTTTCCTGTTTTTCTTCACGCTCTAACCTTTCCTGTTTTTCTAACTTTTCGCGTTCTAATTTTTCCTGTTTTTCTAACTTTTCGCGTTCTAATTTTTCCTGTTTTTCTAACTTTTCGCGTTCTAATTTTTCCTGTTTTTCTAACTTTTCGCGTTCTAATTTTTCCTGTTCTAATCGTTCTGCAACAATAGCGTCAGATAATTCCTTAATAACCCCCTCGTCGTACTCATCACTGTCCATTATCTTTTTCTTAAGCTGAATTCTGGTATCATCTTCCGCGAATTCAACACCCAACTCTTCGGCTATCCCCTGAAGATCAACCTTTTTTAGTTTCAATAAGAAAGCCATACCTTCACCGATTGTTATAACCACCCCACAAGAATAGTTAAACCTACCAAATTAATATTTCCTAAATTTTTAACTTAGTACAGATACATCTCCATTTATTTTACTAATTAGTACCCTTCAGATAATCGATGCATTTAATTTCTAATTAACCTACTAAATACTCTAATTTTCCTCAACCATTGATAACACATTATACTTCCAATAAAAAAAAAGGTAAAATAGTAATTCAATTTGACCACTATGCAATATAGATTCCAATTTATACACTTAGATAAGAACATACAATTTACATAAAAATACTGATACGTTGAAATTGAATAGAAGTATTGGTGTCAATCGAGTAAATCCACATAAAGAAAAATTGTAAAACATGCCTATATAAATTTCTACAATTATCCTCACTAAAATATTTCCGAACTCAATACTGGTTCTTACACTTAAAACAAATACACTGAAAATCTTTACTTTTATTTTTCCTCACTATGGCTCTCTTTTGAGCCTTTTTTTTCACTATGGCTCTCTTTTGGGCCTTTTTTTTTCACTATGGCTCTCTTTTGGGCCTTTTTTTTTTCTCTACTAATGGCCAATTTAAATCCTAAGCAAATATTATTATACACTCTTCAAACTTAAAAAATGTTGCTTCATTTAAATATTACTTTAACAATAATTTAACTTTAAGTAAATTTAATTATTCCTTCCAACTACTATTACCACAATTAGTAAAAAAAAATTATAGACAATCAATACTAGCTCAAGTTATTATGACCTTTCCTTAAAACAATAGCAAATATGGTTATTAACACTTTATAGGTAGGGAGTATTGATAAAACACATAAATGATATAGACAATTTACTTAAATTACTATTAATTATACAACAACAAATTTTGGTTCGAGATGTCAGCAGAAAGGTATGATCAAAACACCTTACCTTATACTTTCATTGCTGGATTACTTTTCTAATCACAGGTAGCTCCACGATGTAGCGGTAATATGGCACAATAGTTCAGTTTAGTTCTTTCTAATAAAGATACGCACAACACTTTAGTCCACACTAGACGATATGGCACGACACTTTATCACACACTCGACGATCCGGCACGATACTTTAGCACATACTCGACGATACGGCACAACACTTTACACACATTCGACGATACGGCACGACACTTTAGCATACAATCGACGATCCGGCACGATGCTTTAGCACACGCTCGACCAGACAAGAATTCCACTGGATACTCCGGCATTAACAGACTGCAACACGGCTCGCTGGTCACTGGTTTCAGGCGATTCTATCCCACCGCTGCCACCAATTTGTCGGACGTTCCCCTCAGTCCACACAACTTTGAAGAATGTCCGTGGTAGATATAGCTGCCACCACCGATATTACTAGGTGATATCGGCCACCCACTGTGAGATTGGTGTAAATGAAGACTTACGCTAGTAACCGAATTATCAGTTTATTAAGAATATATGTACACACAAAATACGCTATTTACAAATATATACAACTACAACTTGGATATAGGTGATCCGGTTCAACATTAAATTAGATACTGTAAAGATTGGTTGCGTACTATTCCAATTACACTTTCCACCTCACACTCAATACACGTTAAATTCACTTTTTTGGAGCTCAACCTTGAGTCTCCCAACACAAGTATACTGGGCCTGCACTTCTTAGCCCAGAGCACTAAACACCAGGACGTCTGTGTCCTTTGCGCACCAGAAAACACACATTTTACGCTCTTCCACACAGATCAACCTCTAGGTCCGAAACCTAGGTACCGAATCAATGATCTGAGGCAAACTTGCCCTCTCCAAATCAATGCTTTCCCCCACATAAACCCCTTTGGAGCCTCCTCATTGGACACTCCATTCTTTTCCTGCTTAGTGGCATGCTGCTAATCTGCTCACCATCCGCATACTTCATTGACAGGTGGACATGCCTCTCAGCTATCTCTTTTCTCTAACACCCCACCTGTAAAGGATTAGCTGGCAATTCCCCTTTCCACGAAGAAGGAATGTCACTTTGGAAATTCTGTACACAACCATACAATATGAGATATTCAAATAGTGAAAGAGTAGACATTACATTCTTTAGCACAGGTGCTATCAGATCTTGACATAAAACATAATAATATTGACACAGTGTATTTTTAAAAAATAACTGATACGTTTATTAAAAATATAAGCACAATGGCTATGTCGAAGGATCTTTCAAACATAGAAAAATTAAACAATGGAAATTATTATAACTGGTCTTTCAAACTGGAAAAATTACTAACAAAAGATGGCCTGTTTAGCTATGTACTTGAAGATCCCCCCCCCCCCCCCCCCACGGATGCATATCCCGCGTACTTAAAAAAATAGTAACAAGGCAAAGGCAATCATCAGCCTTTGCATCGACGATAGCCAAATAGTATACGTAAAATACTTAGATCTGAAAATCTGGGAGAAACTGAAAAACACACACCAAAAAAAATAATTTGAGTTGAAAATTATTTTTGCTCAGGCAGCTCTGCTCACAAAAACTCGCTGAAGGGGGTAATTTAATCAAACATATAAATAATATATTGACCATCAGATCGAACTTTTTCGCAATAGGAGAGAGTATTAAGAGTAACCGTCAGTTGTATTTTGACCTATACTCCCCATACTATATTCTTACAAACAGTATAGCTCATTTGCTATTCAACCAATTTGTTTAAAAAATTTTTTGGTAATTGATATAACTTATTTCTTTAACTTTGCAAAATTTTATAAAAGAAAAGTACGGCCTTCTATTTTAAATTAAATTTTAAAATTTCTAACATTAGTTCCAGCAAAAATACCCAGGTGTCCCTACGAGTCCGTCGCTTACTTGTAAAGACGAACCAAGCGATTATTTTTTTAGTTTTTATATATTTTCCTGTCATTTGTTATCATTATCGCTCTTATAAATATATTAAGGGATACCTCTTAGACGATATTGTATGAAATATCCCTCAACAAGACATTTTGTTGTCTGGAAATATGATTTTATTCGTAAAATTCCAGAGTAGAATAAAAAGATTCCTCCAAATTCCAGCAACCCCCGGAACTTCCGCCGAGAGAAAAAATAAATAAATAATCAACTGCAGAAAAGCAGTCTCTAGCTACCCTTCTTTGCCAAGGGGGGATCTTGCTGACCTTTGACTTTAGAAGGATCTGCTTTGTGGACTGTTTTCTGTGAAAGGAATTTTTTTTTTCTCTTTCAACTTGGTTCATTCTAGGATTTTAAGGGTGTATTTCGATTCAAACTGCTTTTTTTCCGATTTATTTTTTTAATTCATTATTGCTCTCAAACACACCAAACTTTCAAAATCTCTTATTTGGAAAGTACACAAGGTGCCATGTTTGTCGATTCTTTGATAAATGCAGAAAATTTTGCAAAAAAAGCAATCAAAAACAGCATTTCGAACTGATTTTTCTCAAGCGGGCGATTTGGGAACGAAAAAAAGGGTCATACTAATAAGATAATTGTTTATAACTCAAATTCTAATGAATTGAGCGTAAAAAGACATCAACGCGGCAAATTTGATTAATGTTTAAAAAATAAAAATTAATGTTTTTAAATTCGAAAGCAGTTCCGAAAATGAAAATGTCTCCATCAAAAATACCCGTAAATAAAATGATAAAATAAGAAATGGCCTTTGTAAACAGATCAGCCTCATCTAATCAACGCAGAAAAAAAAAATCATTTAAAAATATTGTAATGCAACTGACCTATTTTTATAAATTTCTTCTTTAGGATTAGCATTAGCAAATAGGTCTTTTCGTTTGACTGGTTGCTTCTGAATGATAATTTATTTTATTTTTTATTAATTTTTTAATACAGGGACGTTATTTCGCATTTTTCACTCTTGAAACCGTTCTTTGCACAGTAAATGCTATTCCAGCTTATCACTGATTTGTCTAACATATAAGTTAAAATATTTTCGGGCTCAGTTACTGCTAAAAAATTGCCTTATTTAAAAGCAACATCTTCAAATGCTCATGAAAATATTATTCATTATTATTATTTAGCTCGTCTTGCTTACAAAAGGAAAAAAAAAACACATAGAACTGACATGCGCGATTTTTTAAGAAAGATGTGAGAAAACGTGCCCTCGAGACATTTTTTAATTAAACCTGCTCTCAAAATAAATAAATAAATAAAATAAAATCGCGTTTAACAACACGAAAATTTCTACCCCCATTTTCTGACTCATTATTGTAAATATTGTGTAATTATTGTGTAAAATTATTGTACCTAAATATATAATCAGGACTATGGAGTGGGCCCATTTTTTGAGAAAAAGTGTCGAAATCGCTAAAAAATAATTCGACTCCAACTTCGGCCTTTTTTTTTTTTTTTTTTCTCAGACAGTTTGCAGTGAAATTAAAAGGAATATATGTCATTTTGACTCCATAAAAGAGATTATTTTTGTAATTTTTGGATTATATCTGTCCACCCAACTTAAAGATTACCGATATACTGCCCGGCGTACACAGTAGATGCAAACCGTTTTTAATAAAAAACTCTAGTAGATCCCGTATTTTTTCTGAAATAGTAAAATTTTCATCTTTATTTATATAGTTATTTTTTCCATTCCATCGAAATTTTTCTGCTCTGGAGGATACTAATTAACATCAAAATTATAAAACTTTCTCCCTTCCCTAGTCATAATAACATTTCTGCTTTGTTTTCTTCTTTAAATTTCGATAGTTTGATTTTTCGGTTTTGTTGAATGCGAAATTGAAAAATTAGTCAAACGGAAAATATTATTTTGTTTTCCTTTTTTCTTTCAAAGTTTCAAGAAATGAATTAATGCCGAAATATTGAAAATTTCGCTTTATTCTTCTTGCGTTCTCTCATAATTTTAACCAATAGCAACACTAGTGCATTAGCCAGCTCGAAGTCGGCCATTTTTGCCACCGTCTCTGCAGTCCTGTCCTGATTATAATTGATTATAAGTGATCTGTAATCCAACATTTTTTTAATTTTATAACAATTGAATAATATCTTTGGAGAATGGGAATTGCTTTACTGAGTTAAAAGCAATTGTTTTCTCAGAGCGGCAGTTTTATTTCCTTGACTACATTGTCGCAAACCGAGAATTCCTCAGAGAATTTCTAGTTTTTCGGTTTGCGATTTTTAAAACACCAGCTTTGAAGAAGACACCAGCTTTTTTGTGAAAAATCTTTTGTCTTTCATGGATTTAAAAAAAAAAAAAAAAAAAAAAAAAAAAAAAAAAAAAAAAACGTTTGCCCATTTGGATTTGAGAAAGAATCTTATACCTTATGCGATTTGTCTCTCCCTCTCTATCTCTCTTCTTTGCGCGTGCTACACAGCGCGGATATTACTGAAAATGTTTGGAGTTCATTTTTTTAGCCCAGTACAAATTTTATTCTCTTTTAAATAAAATTTATTTGGAATTTGCCAAGCGATTTTTTAATTTTTAATGAGATTTTTTAAAAAATATTTTGCGTTCCAGGGTAACTTTTTGACATTCATAAAAAATAAACGGTCAAATGCGAGTATTACTATCGTACAATAAATATAATAAGATGGCCATATGATCTATAATTTCCGACCCCCCCCCCCCCCACCTTTAAATCTCTTAAGTGACAGGGATTTTTTTAAATCCTTTCTTAGCGCACGCTTACGTGATAAGTATCTCCCACCCCCCCTCTCTCTCTCCAATTTTAATGCTTTTTTTTCTTTTTTTTTTTTTCCCCAATAATTTTCGTTATGGGCTATTTTCTGCCGAAATTAAAAATTAAAATGTTCATTTAAAATAATAATAATAATAATAATAAATACGTAAACATGTACAGTCATTAATTATACGTGAAATTATATGTGTAGCCCAAATAGGCTCTATGTGCCTCTAACCAAAACTTTTTATTTTCATATAAAACAGAGTGCAATTAAGTCATTACGCAAAAGTTTTTTCTAACTATACGAATTTCATCTAATTAAAAAAAAAATAGTTTTCGATTTATATTTTATATTGATTTTTGTAAATGATCATTTGTTACACTAGAATATACCATTATACTTCTCAGTTATACTACACTCGGAGGGCATTCGAAACACTTTTGAGGTTTCAAAGTAGGAATTTCTATTATTCATGAATCTGCAAGTTTTAATGAGCATGTGAAAAGTGTCTTCAAAGTTTAGACATGTATGGATTTCTTGCTTTATAATTCACACTCACTCCTTGAATCAGACATGACTAATAATTATAAACAGTGAAGTTCACAGTAATAGCTAAACAGTGTCTCATTCAAGGTAGAAACTAACTGGTGTGTACATAAGAAGGCATGGGCCCCAGGCGCCAGAGAGAAGGGGTGCGAAATGAAGATTTGCCTTTTTTACCCTCATGTTTATCTTTACCACGTTTATGTATAATTTTGAACCCGTTTTTTCCCTTACGGTATCATACGTTATCATCTCTGAAACCCTCCCCCCCCTCCCCCCCCCACCCACTTGCCGGTAATGATATGGTTATCGATGTATAAAAATTCTTTAGATTTTTAAAGTTTTTTTTTTTTTTTGGCGTGATATACATTTTATTTTCGCATACTTTATTGATTCAAATGAAGAAAAGTCAATAACATATCAGCTTATATATGACATAACTATCAAAAAACACTTAAAAGGAATATTATTATTAAGAGTAGTTAATAATACCTTTTTTCTTACATAATGCATTCAATAGTAATAATGCTTTATTGCTCTTTTTTTCACGTAAGGAATGGGACAGACAGAACTTCTTATAAGCAAAATAGAGGAGCAACATTATTTTTCTTTTATTTACTAGTGAACACAAGTATATTTTCAAATATACTTCGCGTATGCTTTGTGGAACATCGGATTATATATGCATACACGCATGACAAAAGAATAAGAGTGCCTAACGTTGGAATATTCCATACTTTGAAATTAAATAATTTTATAATCATTTAATGATTTAAATAATGACTTTGTGTTTTCCTAAAAATAGATAACATGCAATAAAATAATAACATACTATTTTGATGTAAAACCATGTTAAAAGATCTTTTTTTTCTGGATCTGGAATGATAACCATACTGAAAGACGATGCCTAGAGATATCTTACGCTATCATGTGCCACCCCCTCCCCTTCCCTCTACCCTAAAATGATAACGTTATATATATAGCCTCTATACATATACTAAGAGATAATAGTTTCAATACTGAAAATGCCTGAATTTGCTCTAGTCATTTTCGGACTAGCGATTATATAAGAAGTTTAGTATCAATATTTTTTGTTACCTTACCTGTTAAAAAAAAATTGGAATTTTAAAAAGATAATATCCAATATATACAGAAGAATAATTTTGTTTTACCTAGTTGAGTAGATTTAGCAAAGAACTTCAATAGCAAGAAAAGTCTAAATTGGGCAATTATTATAATGCGTACAAGGTGTCTGGCTGGAATATGAATCAGAATTCTCGTTCCTAACTTTACCAATAATAAAGATGTTTAGAATTTATTTTATCATATTAACTTTGTTCAGTATAAAATTTGATTATCTTTTTTTGGATGTGCATCAAATTTGGTCAGTGACAGTATATACTGTCATCTGCACTTCAAACTTTAGAACATATAAATGCGTGTTGTTTGTATGTGATTTGCGGCAATTTATAAGACTTTTCATACTATGATATTTCACATAATGCTATTGAATATATTATAACAATATCTTCGTTAAAGTAAAAATTACGAACAAAAATTCCCGTCCGGTTTAGGGTGAAATACACTGCATTTCAATAAGTGAATTGGAACCTGGTTTCGTAAAAAGAAAAAAACTATTTAAGTTTTTCATTAAATTAGAAACTTTTTTTTATGTTAAAAGCAAGAAATGAGTTAAACTTACATTTATTCATCATCGGTCTTTGTTGAATTATGCTTATAGATTTAAAAATATACACATATTAAAAAATTATTAATTCATACCAATATCGTCATCAAGTATATCTCATAATTATTATCGTAAATAGTAGTATCGCCTTATTAATATCGTCGTAAATGTTACTTTTCAAACTAAATAATAAAAAACTTTTATTTTAGTATGATTTTTTTTTTCGTATAAAGTATATTTTTTAACAATTAAATTTTTTTTCATGCAAAATTTACTACTACTATTCCTCAATTAAATATAGCACGGCTCATTCAAAACGTATTGAACAAGTTTGAAATTGCACATGAAGCGAAGCAAATGAGGTGCGTTCGTACGATAATGAAGTTTTAAAAATATTACTCTCATATATCAATATCAATTATAAATAGTGAATTACAATTAAAACGCTCATCAAACAATGATCTCCCTATACCATTATGTAGTGGAATACTTTTTTGTGAACTTGTAAATTAATAAAAATGTTCTTTGCATCACAAATTATGTAAAATGTATATTATAATATGTACTTTATAGTTGCATATAAATTTTATTAAGTTCGAGTTAGTGTAACACCAATAAAATGCATTTGTAACATTTTTCCCCATTGACCGTAATGTAACGGAATACTTTTGATTGCCCCTGTAATTGATCTATGCATCCGATTATCAAAAAACTTGAAATAACTCGACAAAATTATGTAATAATTATGTATTTTAAATTTCAAACGATTAAAATACATTTGAAACTTTTTTTCCCTTTGACCGTAATGTAATGGAATACTTTTGATTGCCTCTGTAATTTAACTATGCATCCGATTTTCATAATATTTAAAATGACGCCACAAAATTATGTAATAATTATGTATTTTAAATTTCAAACGATTTAGTTGGATAGTTTTTGCGGTGTTATATGCGGATGGAAAAAAAATTGACTTATGGAAAAAAAATTGTAAGATTTTTGTTTACAAACTTCTATCCCTAAAATTTTAATTTATTGTTCAATGCTTAAACAAAGATGTTAGCTTTAGTTTATAAGCTTTGTTTTATTCAAATTCTTTACCCGAATTGAATAAACCGTTGTAATGTTGAACTCCATGTGATGGGGCACCATTGAACAAAAAAGCTGGGGCACCATTGAACAGCGAAAAAACGCAGAATAAACTGATGATAAATAATAATTGAAATAATTTAAAGGGAACACTTAAAACTATGAAGTAAAGAGTTGTTAATGTATCTAAATATGATTATTTCTGAAATTATTTTATGTGAAAAAAGGTTAATTAAGAATGTCAAAGAACATGGACTTTAACTGCTAACAATTCCCCTTACTACACACATAGGTTACAACCTCTGTATGTATCTGTCGGACGTTCCCCTCAGTCCACACAACTTTGAAGAATGTCCGTGGTAGATATAGCTGCCACCACCGATATTACTAAGTGATATCGGTCACACACTGTGAGATTGGTGTAAATGAAGACTTACGCTAGTAACTGAATTATCAGTTTATTAAGAATATATGTACACACAAAATACGCTATTTAGAAATATATACAACTACAACTCGGATATAGGTGATCCGGTTCAACATTAAACTAGATACCGTAAAGATTGGTTGTGTACTATCCCAATTACACTTTCCACCTCACACTCAATACACATTAAATTCACTTTTTTTTTGGAGCTCAACCTTGAGTCTCCCAACACAAGTATCCTGGGCCTGCACTTCTTAGCCCAGAGCACTAAACACCAGGAAGTCTGTGTCCTTTGCGCTCCAGAAAACGCACACTTTACGCTCTTCCACACAGAGCAACCTCTAGGTACAAAACCTAGGTACGGAATCAATGATCTGAGGCAAACTTGCCCTCTCCAAATCACTGCTTTCCCCAACATAAACCCCTTTGGAGCCTCCTCATTGGACACATACTCCATTCTTTTCTTGCTTAGTGACATGCTGCTAATCTGCTCATCATCCGCATACTTCACTGACAGATGGACATGCTTCTCAGCTATCTCCTTTCTCTAACACACCACCTGTAAAGGATTATCTGGCAATTCCCCTTTTCACAAAGAAGGAATGTCACCTTGGAAATTCTGTACACAACCATACCATACAAAATATTCAAATAGAGAAAGAGTAGACATTACATTCTTTAGCACAGGTGCTATCAGATCCTGACAGTATCAATTATGGAAAGTTTCAAATCTAAACTCCTTTATTCCATAATTGCAAAATCCTGGATACCAAACAATGATTCATGATTTAGCAGGTTTCCAAACATTATTTCAGGTTTCCATAACTGATAAAACGGTTTGGTTTGGTTTGGTTTATTTCTGTCGTCCGATTATCTACGCTAGGGATATAGGATCAGGGGGGAGTGCCCTTCGAGGGGGTCTTTCTAAGGGAACCTAACCCGTATTTACGCAAGGTTCGAAGAAAACCACGAAAACTCCGAACGGTTAGGCCGACAGCCGCGATTGGGTTCGAACCCAGCACTGCCGTCTACCAGTTGAGAGGTCCGTACCTCTCGGCCACTGGTGGGGCACTGATAAAACGGAATTTTACATATGGTATCTTAAAAAATAGCGAATGAAAATTTTTAATTTTATAGAAGCATCAGATATCACGTTGGTGTATCTCAAGGATATTGTAAAAAAGTTTTCACAACCAAATATAACTGGAGGGACAATGTGTTTTATCAACAATGAATTTTGACATCAATTTTGATGGATTGAAGTTTGGTTAATAACAAAAAAATTAGTAATTTCAACAAAATGTAGTTTTTTATTTTTATTCATATTACTTTATATTTTTTTAAAATATGCAACTTTTTATAAAAACTCTCAATATTTCCATATTTTATACAATTGTTCAAAGGTGCCCCTTGCTTGTTCAAAGGTACCCTATATTCAAAGGTATGCAAAACTCGCGATTTTTCCATGTCCGATAGACGATAATTTCAATTTTTCCGCGCCCGGTCAACGAAATTCGCATTTTTTTCGCGCGGTAAACAGACGGGACCGATTTACAAATTTGGGGGGGGGGGGGCATAGATGATTATGGGGGCATTCCTTGCACCGATACTTACAGGGGAGGTTGACCTTAAAAAAAGTGAAAAACGATAGCTACTAAAATTACCGTTATCCATTAAAAATTAAATATAACAATCAATATCTTACTTTAAAAAAGTTATTCCACAATTATGAAATTTAAATGAGTAGACGTTTTATACTAAACAGTGTGATGCTAATTATTTTCCTATGCAAGTCTATGCATCTAAAGTAATATCAAAGTCTATATATGTAAAGTATGCAACAACTAGTAAAAAATTTTCAACAACACAAAAAATACAATTATTTAAAATATTAGGCCTGCAAGGTATGCTGACCAACACTCAAATATTCTGACGATAACAGGAAAAAAGATTGAACAAAAATTAAAAACATAATATATTTTTAAAGTGATAAAGATAAAAGAGAATACTTACTATTATAAAGTAAGAAATAAATGTTTCAGAAAAGATACACAATGTCATAAAAATACATTATAAACATAATAAGAATGTAGAAAGAGGGCGGATCTGGAGAGTCCTCAAGGGGGGAGGGGGGGGCGATTTCAAAAAATTTGGAGACTCGAATCTGATCGTGAATCTAGGCTAATTTTTTTACTGCGGGTCGGGTTTGGGTCCGGTTGACTTCTATTTTTACTGAGTGTCGGGTTTGGGTCCGGTTTACTTCTATTTTTACTGAGTGTTGGGTTTGGGTCCGGTTGACTTCTATTTTTACTGCAAGTAGAGTTTGGGTCCGGTTGACTTTTATTTTTACTGCAAGTAGAGTTTGGGTCCGGTTGACTTCTATTCTTACTGTGGGTCGGGTTTGGGTCCGAATGACTTGTATTTTTGCTGCGGATCTGCTTTGGGTCCAAATTGACCTCCATAAATAAAGATTATAAACATTAAAAAAAACCGAGTTTTTTTTTTTTTTTTTTTTTTTTTTTTTTTTTTTTTTTGTTAGAACTCTTTCGTAAATAGTGATTAAAAATCAATGTTCTGTAGAAATTTATTCCGGTGGGACCGGGTTCGGACCAAAATTTTAATTTTTTCCGGGACAGATTCGGGTCGTATTTTTAGCTAGTATATCGGGCCGGGTCGGACCAATATTTTTTTCGTTCGGACCAACCCAGGCCGATTTTTTTTCTATTCATCGGGCCGGGCTTGAGCCTGGAAATTTCGGCCCGTAGAAACTTCTAGTATGAGTATTTTGAAAAATTTTAATAGTTTTAAATATGTTTTGTAATACTTTTTTTTTAATTTTTAAAAATCCTTAGAAGGAAAAAATACAGGTGAAATGATACAATTTTTGAACGAAAGTGAAGTTACCGAATATTCCGAATTTGGGAGTATGAGTATTCCGAAAATATTTAATAATTTTAAATTGTGACAATTTCTGTATATCAGTTTTTACATTGTTTTATGTTTCGTAATAATTTTTTTTATTAAATTTTTAAAAATTCTTAGAAGGGGAAAATACTGTGCGAAATGAAGCAATTTTTGAAGGAAAGCGAAATTACCGAATGTAATCAGTCTTTAGAATGTGGAATATAAGTATTCCGAAAATACTTAATAGTTTTAAATGAGTTTTGACATTGTTTTATGTTTTGTAATAATTTTTTTAGTATATTAGAAAAAAACTCTTAGAAAGAAAAAATACAGGCGAAATGATGCAATTTTTGAACGAAATAAATTATCGAATCTAATGAGTATTCCGAATGTGGGGTATGAGTATTTTGAAAATATTTAATAGTTTTAAATACCTTTTGGAATAATTTTTTAATATATTAAAAAAAATGTTAGAAAAATAAAATACAGGTGAAATGATGGAAATTTTTAAGCGAAAGTGAAATTACCGAACGTTATGAGTAATCCGAAAATATTTAAGTTTTAAACATTGACAATTCTCGTCAATCAATTTTTACATTGTTTTATGTTTCGTAATAATGTTTTTAATAATTTTTTAAACATTCTTAGAAGAGACAAATACAGCGCGAAATGATGCAATTTTTGAACGAAAGTGAAATTACCGAATGTAATGAGTTTTTAGAATGTGGGGTATATGAGTATTCCGAAAACATTTAATTGGTTTAAATATGTTTTGACATTGCTTTATGTTTTGGAATAGTTTTTTAATATATTTTCAAAAATTCATACAAAGAAAAAATACAGGCAAAATGATGCAATTTTTGAACGAAATAAATTATCGAATGTAATGCGTATTCCGAATGTGGATATGAGTATTTTCAAAATATTTAATAATTTTAAATGTGTTTTGAGATAATTTTTAATATTTATAAAGAACTTCTTAGAAGGAAAAAAACAGGTGAAATGATGGAATTTTTGAGCGAAAGTGAAATTACCGAATGTTATGAGTATTTCGAAAATATTTAATAATAAATATTGCCAATTTTTGTCCATCAGTTTTCACATTGTTTTATGTTTCGGAATAGTTTTTTAAATGTATTTTTTAAAGTTTTTAGAACGGAAAATACAGCACAAAATGATGCAATTTTTGAACAAAAAGGAAATTACCGAATGTAATGCGTTTTCCGAACATGGGGTATGAGTATTCCGAAAATATTTAATAGTTTTAAATATATTTTGACGTTTTTTTATGCTTTGTAATAAATTTTATAAAAAAATTCTTAGAAAGGAAAAATGCAGAGCGAAATGATGCACAGTTTGAATAAAATGAAATTACCGAATGTAATGAGCCTTCCGAATGTGAAATATAAGTATTCTAAAACTATTTAATAATGTTAAATATGTTTTAACATTGTCTTATGTTTTGTAATATTTTTTTAAAATCTTACAAGCGATAAAACTGCACGAAATAATGCAATTTTTGGACGAAAGAGAAATTACCGAATGTAATAAGTATTGTGAAATAGGGGTATGAGTATTATGAAAATATTTAGAATATATTTTGACATTGTTATAGCTTTTGTAATATTTTTAAAATATTTTTTTTTTATTTCTTAGAAGGAAAAAATAAACGAGAAATGATGCAATTTTTGAACGAAAGTGAATTTACTGAATGAAATGAGTATACCGAATATGGGAAGAGGGCGTCGCCCCCCCCCTCCCCCCCGCTGTAGTAGCTACACCCCAGGCCCAAATAGCCAAACAACTAACAACCTTTTTTCTCTTTTTATTCTACCCTTACCCAATGACCAAAGTCAATGCCCTTACCCTTTCGCTCAACAAAAGAGCCACGATCCCTGCAAGATTGAGGTGCATTTCGCCAGCCCCCCCACCAACTCAAATTTTTTCGACAATAACACCAGTCGTTTATACCTCGTTTGTACCCGTTTGTACCAGCAATCTTTTCGTTTGTACCTCATTTGTACTAGAGTAATAAAGAGTTTTTAGTGGGGGGGCTGGAGAAACGGACAGCCCCCCCACCTCAACATTTAAAAAAATGAATAGTGCCAATCGTTTATACCTCGTTTGTACCCGTTTGTACCAGCAATTTTTTCGTTTGTACCTCATTTGTACTAGAGTAATAAAGAGTTTTTAGTGGGGGGGCTGGAGAAATGCCAGCCCCCCACCTCAACATTTAAAAAAATGAATAGTGCCAATCGTTTATACCTCGTTTGTACCCGTTTGTACCAGCAATTTTTTCGTTTGTACCTCATTTGTACTAGAGTAATAAAGAGTTTTTAGTGGGGGCTGGAGGAATGCCAGCCCCCCCACCTCAGCATTTAAAAAAATGAATAGTGCCAATCGTTTATACTTCGTTTGTACCAGCAATTTTTTCGTTTGTACCTCATTTGTACTATAGTAATAAAGAGTTTTTAGTGGGGGGGGCTGGAGAAACGGCCAGCCCCCCCACCTCAACATTTAAAAAAATGAATAGTGCCAATCGTTTATACCTCGTTTGTACCCGTTTGTACCAGCAATTTTTTCGTTTGTACCTCATTTGTACTAGAGTAATAAAGAGTTTTTAGTGGGGGGGCTGGAGAAATGCCAGCCCCCCCACCTCAGCATTTAAAAAAATGAATAGTGCCAATCGTTTATACCTCGTTTGTACCCGTTTGTACCAGCAATTTTTTCGTTTGTACCTCATTTGTACTAGACTAATAAAGAGTTTTTAGTGGGGGGGGGCTGGAGAAATGCCAGCCCCCTCACCTCAGCATTTAAAAAAATGAATAGTGCCAATCGTTTATACCTCGTTTGTACCCGTTTGTACCAGCAATTTTTTTGTTTGTACCTCATTTGTACTAGAGTAATAAAGAGTTTTTAGGGGGGGCTGGCATTTCTCCACCCCCCCCTAGCTCAACATTTAAAAAATGAATAGTGTCAATCGCTTATACCTCGTTTGTACCCGTTTGTACTAGCAATTTTTTCGTTTTTACCTCATTTGTACTAGTGTAATAAAGAGTTTTTAGCGGGGCGGGGTGGAGAAATGACAGCCCCCTCCTCAACATTTAAAAAAATGAATAGTGCCAATCGTTTATACCTAGTTTGTACCCGTTTGTAGCAGCAATTTTTTCGTTTGTACCTCATTTGTACTAGAGTAATAAAGAGTTTTTAGTGGGGGGGCTGGAGAAACGGCCAGCCCCCCCACCTCAACATTTAAAAAAATGAATAGTGCCAATCGTTTATACCTCGTTTGTACCCGTTTGTACCAGCAATTTTTTCGTTTGTACCTCATTTGTACTAGAGTAATAAAGAGTTTTTAGTGGGGGGGCTGGAGAAATGCCAGCCCCCCACCTCAACATTTAAAAAAATGAATAGTGCCAATCGTTTATACCTCGTTTGTACCCGTTTGTACCAGCAATTTTTTCGTTTGTACCTCATTTGTACTAGAGTAATAAAGAGTTTTTAGTGGGTGGCTGGAGGAATGCCAGCCCCCCCACCTCAGCATTTAAAAAAATGAATAGTGCCAATCGTTTATACTTCGTTTGTACCAGCAATTTTTTCGTTTGTACCTCATTTGTACTATAGTAATAAAGAGTTTTTAGTGGGGGGGGCTGGAGAAACGGCCAGCCCCCCCACCTCAACATTTAAAAAAATGAATAGTGCCAATCGTTTATACCTCGTTTGTACCCGTTTGTACCAGCAATTTTTTCGTTTGTACCTCATTTGTACTAGAGTAATAAAGAGTTTTTAGTGGGGGGGGCTGGAGAAATGCCAGCCCCCCCACCTCAGCATTTAAAAAAATGAATAGTGCCAATCGTTTATACCTCGTTTGTACCCGTTTGTACCAGCAATTTTTTCGTTTGTACCTCATTTGTACTAGAGTAATAAAGAGTTTTTAGTGGGGGGGGCTGGAGAAATGCCAGCCCCCTCACCTCAGCATTTAAAAAAATGAATAGTGCCAATCGTTTATACCTCGTTTGTACCCGTTTGTACCAGCAATTTTTTTGTTTGTACCTCATTTGTACTAGAGTAATAAAGAGTTTTTAGGGGGGGCTGGCATTTCTCCACCCCCCCCCTAGCTCAACATTTAAAAAATGAATAGTGTCAATCGCTTATACCTCGTTTGTACCCGTTTGTACTAGCAATTTTTTCGTTTTTACCTCATTTGTACTAGTGTAATAAAGAGTTTTTAGCGGGGCGGGGTGGAGAAATGACAGCCCCCTCCTCAACATTTAAAAAAATGAATAGTGCCAATCGTTTATACCTAGTTTGTACCCGTTTGTAGCAGCAATTTTTTCGTTTGTACCTCATTTGTACTAGAGTAATAAAGAGTTTTTAGTGGGGGGGCTGGAGAAACGGCCAGCCCCCCCACCTCAACATTTAAAAAAATGAATAGTGCCAATCGTTTATACCTCGTTTGTACCCGTTTGTACCAGCAATTTTTTCGTTTGTACCTCATTTGTACTAGAGTAATAAAGAGTTTTTAGTGGGGGGGCTGGAGAAATGCCAGCCCCCCACCTCAACATTTAAAAAAATGAATAGTGCCAATCGTTTATACCTCGTTTGTACCCGTTTGTACCAGCAATTTTTTCGTTTGTACCTCATTTGTACTAGAGTAATAAAGAGTTTTTAGTGGGGGGCTGGAGGAATGCCAGCCCCCCCACCTCAGCATTTAAAAAAATGAATAGTGCCAATCGTTTATACTTCGTTTGTACCAGCAATTTTTTCGTTTGTACCTCATTTGTACTATAGTAATAAAGAGTTTTTAGTGGGGGGGGGCTGGAGAAACGGCCAGCCCCCCCACCTCAACATTTAAAAAAATGAATAGTGCCAATCGTTTATACCTCGTTTGTACCCGTTTGTACCAGCAATTTTTTCGTTTGTACCTCATTTGTACTAGAGTAATAAAGAGTTTTTAGTGGGGGGGGGCTGGAGAAATGCCAGCCCCCCCACCTCAGCATTTAAAAAAATGAATAGTGCCAATCGTTTATACCTCGTTTGTACCCGTTTGTACCAGCAATTTTTTCGTTTGTACCTCATTTGTACTAGAGTAATAAAGAGTTTTTAGTGGGGGGGGGCTGGAGAAATGCCAGCCCCCTCACCTCAGCATTTAAAAAAATGAATAGTGCCAATCGTTTATACCTCGTTTGTACCCGTTTGTACCAGCAATTTTTTTGTTTGTACCTCATTTGTACTAGAGTAATAAAGAGTTTTTAGGGGGGGCTGGCATTTCTCCACCCCCCCCCTAGCTCAACATTTAAAAAATGAATAGTGTCAATCGCTTATACCTCGTTTGTACCCGTTTGTACAAGCAATTTTTTCGTTTTTACCTCATTTGTACTAGTGTAATAAAGAGTTTTTAGCGGGGCGGGGTGGAGAAATGACAGCCCCCTCCTCAACATTTAAAAAAATGAATAGTGCCAATCGTTTATACCTAGTTTGTACCCGTTTGTAGCAGCAATTTTTTCGTTTGTACCTCATTTGTACTAGAGTAATAAAGAGTTTTTAGGGGGGGGGGCTGGAGAAATGCCAGCCCCCCCCCCCCCACCTCAACATTTAAAAAATCAATAGTGCCAATCGCTTATACCTCGTTTGTACCCGTTTGTACCAGCAATTTTTTCGTTTGTACCTCATTTGTACTAGTGTAATAAAGAATTTTTAGCGGGCCGGGGAAGAGAAATGCCAGCCCCCCTCCTCAACATTTAAAAAAATGAATAGTGCCAATCGTTTATACCTCGTTTATACCCGTTTGTACCAGCAATTTTTTCGTTTGTACCTCATTTGTACAAGAGTAATAAAGACTTTTTAGTGGGGGGGGGGGGGGGCGGAGAAATGAAAGCTCCACCACCTCAACATTTAAAAAAATGAATAGTGCCAATCGTTTATACCTCGTTTGTACCCGTTTATACCAGCAATCTTTTCGTTTGTACCTCATTTGTACTAGAGTAATAAAGAGTTTTATAGGAGGGGCTGGAGAAACGACCCCCCCTCTTCGCCTCAATATTAAAAAAAATGAACAGTGCCAATCGTCTATATTTTGTTTGTGCCCGTTTGTACCAACAATTTTTTCGTTTGTACCTTATTTGTACTAGATTAATAAAAAGTTTTTTGTGGAGGTGCTGTAGAAACAGTCCTTGCCCCTAAATATTTAATAATATGCATAAACTCTTATCGTTTATATCTCGTTTGTACGATATACAGTTTTTAAAACATTGAGGTAGAAGCTGGTCCTTTTCCCCACGCAAAGTGAAAAACTTTTATTACTCTAGGTAAAAATGAAGTATAAATAATTGGCACTATCCGTGCCAATTATAACAACAGTTAATATTGTATGCATGCTTTTTAAATACTGATTTCTTTTTAATCATTCTAGTACAGCTTAAAACCAAACGAAAAGATTGTTAATATAAATGGATACAAAGGAGGTGAAACGATTTGAGCCATTTATTTTTTTAAATATTGAGAGAGAGATTTTCACCGTCTCTCCATCTCCCACAAAAAGCCATTTATTACTCTTGAGCAAATGAGGTACAAACAAGATATAAATAATTAACACTACCTTTTTTTTAATTATTTTTTCTATCTTTATAAGAAAAAATATCGTTTTCGGGAAAATTTTCGAATTCCGGTTTTCGACGGATTTAAAAGCTCTAGGAGTCAGAAATTCCAAAAACCAACAGTGAGTCTATTTGTCTGCATGTGACATAAATTTTGTGAGCACTCTATTTTAAGAACTAATGCATGGAATTTATAAAAAATATATATTTAGTTAGTCTGATATAAATTGGTGCTGATTAGATTTTGGTGTAAATCACACAACAGGTAATGCTGCTATGCTGCCTTTTGTGAGATTACCGTAATAACTATATCCAGAATGTCATCAGACTTCAGATTAAGTTAGTCCTTGACATGAATTGATGTTTTTTACGTTTTTGTGTAAACCGCTCGATAGGTGGCGCTGCTATACAGCATTATTTGAAAATTTCTGCAATCGCTCAATCTTCAGGTATAATGCACAAATTTTCATGAATTTGGTTAGTCCGTGACATGAGTTGACATTTTCTATATTTTGGTGTAAATTGGTTAATAGGTGGCGTTTCTATGCTGTATTTTTTTTAAGAATTCCTCAATAGCTCTATTTCAAGAACTAATTCACAGATTTCCATCAAACTTCAGATTCGATAAGTCCTTGACAGGAATTTATGCAGTTTATATTTTGTTGTAAATAGCTCTTCAGTTGGCGCTGCTATACAGCATTTGTTACGATATCTGTAACAACTCTCAAGAACTAATGCACGAATTTCTATCCAAATCCAGATTCAGTTAATCGTTGACATGAATTGGTTTTGTATACATTTTGGTGTGAATCGCCTAACAAGTAACGCTGCTATGCTGCATTTTGTCGGATTTACACGATTTTAGCGATGTTCATAACTCAAGAACTAATGCATGGAACTTCATATCATTAAAATTCTCTTGATGGGCATATGTTACAATTTAATTTTGGCACTGTAATGGAAAATTTCGAAAATTTAACATGTATGAGATGGAAGAAAGTTTTGGGATTGCTATTAGCGACCAGTTTTGAAAAGGATACTTCCCATTTCTCCAGTCCTTTTCCCCAATTTTTTTTTTTCCAAATTCCTTATTTTTTTTTATTTTTATTTTTTTTTTTACCATTAATTTTTTTTCAATATTCTACTAAAGCTGACGTACAAACAAAAAGACTGTTGGTACAAATGAATACAAAGGAGGTATAAGCGATTTCGCTATTTATTATTTCAAATACTGAGACAGGGGTCTGGAGTTTCTCCATCATCACACAAAAAACCGCTTATTACATTGGTAAAAATAAGGTATAAAAGGGTTATAAAAGACTGGGGCTATCTATAGCTTTTTTTTCTTATTTTAATATTGAAATGTGCGCTTCCAGTGTCCTCAACTTACTAAAAACTTTTATTATTCTAGTACAGCTGAGATAGAAATGAAATCACTGTTTTTACAAACGAGTACAATTAAGATATAAACGATTGCAGCAATTTATTTTGTAAAATTCTAAAATTGGAGCTTCCCGTTTCTCCAGCTTCCCCTACCCCCACCTTATTAGTTCTTTATTATTCTAGTAATGTTGATGTACTAACTAAAAGAATGAAGTATATAAACGATAGGCTGTACTATTTTTTTAATATTGAGGTGAGTGCTAGTCGATTGACCGGAACCCCCCCCCCCTTTCCTCTAAAAAAATTATTATTCTAGTACAAATGAGGTATACATGAAAATATTGAATGCACAAACGGGCACTAATGAGGTAAAAACCATTTGCGCTATTCAGTTTTTTAAATATTAAGGCAGGAGGTTGGCCGTTTCTACAGCCCCCCAAATACAAACTGTTTATTACTCTAGGACAAATAAGGTACAAACGGAAAGATGGATGGTACAAACGGGTACAAATGAGATATAAACGATTGACACTGTTCATATTTTTAAATTTTAAAATGGGTGTTTCTCAGCCCCTCCGCCCAATAAAAACTCTTTAATATTCTAATACAAATGAGATACAAACGAAAAGATTGTTGGTACAAACAGGTACAAATGAAGTATAAACGATTGCCACTGTTCATTTTTTAAAATATTGAGGTGGAGGATTGACCGTTTCTCCAGCTCCCCCACTAAAAACCATTTATTATTCTAGTACAAATGATGTACAAACGAAAAGATTTTTGGGTAAAACTATTACAAACGACGTATAAACGTTTGGCACTGTTCATTTTTGAAAATATTAAGGTGGGAGGCTGGCTGTTTTTCCTGTCCCCCATTAAGAACTCTTTATTACTCTAGTACAAATGAGGTACAAACGAAAATATTGTTGGTACAAAAGGGTAAAAACGAGGTATAAACGATTGGTACTATTCATTTTTTTTAAATGTTGAGGTGGGGGGCTGGCCGTTTCTCCAGCCCCCCCGCCCCCCACAAAAAACTCTTTATTAATCCAGTACAAATCAGGTACAAACAAAAAATTGCTAGTACAAACGAGTATAAACGAGGTATAAACGATTGGCACTATTCATTTTTTTAAATGTTAAAGTGGGGGGGGGGCTGGCATTTCTCCAGCCCCTCCCCCACAAGAAACTCTTTATTACTCTAGTACAAATGAGGTACAAACGAAAAGATTGCTGGTACAAACGGGTACAAACGAGGTATAAACGATTGGCACTATTCATTTTTTTAAATGTTGAGGGGGGGGGCTGGCATTTCTCCAGCCCCCCCACTAAAAACTCTTTATTACTCTAGTACAACTGAGGTACAAACGAAAAAATTGCTGGTACAAACGGGTACAAACGAGGTATAAACGATTGGCACTATTCATTTTTTTAAATGCTGAGGTGGGGGGGCTGGCATTTCTCCAGCCCCCCCCCACTAAAAACTCTTTATTACTCTAGTACAAATGAGGTACAAACGAAAAAATTGCTGGTACAAACGGGTACAAACGAGGTATAAACGATTGGCACTATTCATTTTTTTAAATGTTGAGGTGGGGGGGCTGGCCGTTTCTCCAGCCCCCCCACTAAAAACTCTTTATTACTCTAGTACAAATGAGGTACAAACGAAAAGATTGCTGGTACAAACGGGTACAAACAAGGTATAAACGACTGGTATTATTGTCGAAAAAATTTAAGTTGGTGGGGGGGCTGGCGAAATGCACCTGCAAGATTAAGTTACATCTATTCCTTCTCTACCTCGTACATCTGAATTCTCCACTTATTCACTGGAGTTTCGATTTGAACAGGAAGTGACGTATTTAGACTGCCGAACGGGGTTTGCCAGCAGTAATTCTCTATTGCCTTTTCCGAGTGAAATTCAGCGCCATCTATTGTTAAAAGGGGATTTTTCAAACCTGTGACGCTCCCCTTTAAATCAATAAAGTATGCGAAAAATAAACGTAACCGGTTTTTGAACCACTTCAAACAAAAGAAATAAATTTTATGAATCAAAAACATGTTACACTTTGATTACGATATCATTACGGTGGGAGGGGAGTTCGAGGGATGATAACATATGATATCGGAAGGGGGGGAGGGTATTCCAAAATTACCAAAAAGTTTATAACGTTCTATTTGTACAGGTTCTTAAACATTTGTAAAAATTTAGTGCTGCCATCTATCAGTAAAAATAGTTAAAATTTTTAAATGAACCGTTTTCTATCGCTGTATAAAACAAAAAGAAAGTTAATATACTTACAATTCGGATAAAAACAATTTTATATACATATGACATATTTTCTAAGATTTTTCAGTTACTTATTTTCGTAATTTAAATTCTTGACTTCAAGCTATGTAAATACACCATCTTCTGAACAGTGCCAGATTTACGGCAGGGCAATCGGGGCACAGGCCCAGGGCCCCTGATTTTCAGGGGGCTCCAAATGCTACTTAACTTTTTTCAGTTATTGGCTAAAATCTAATGTATTTTTAATATCCAGTGAAATTTTTACATTTCATTTGACATTCTGTTATGTTCATATTGTATTTTTTATAACAATAACATTATATATTTTGTCTGAAATATCTATTTATCATCCTATTAAACAACATATATTATTTCATCCTTATTGTAATGAATACTTTCTTTTTTCTTTACCACTTTAAAAATAAATGTATTATTAATTCTTGTTTAATCCCTTTCCTGTTAAGAGTAACCGTCAGTTGTATTTTGACCTATACTCCCCATACTATATTCTTACAAACAGTATAGCTCATTTGCTATTCAACCAATTTGTTTAAAAAATTTTTTGGTAATTGATATAACTTATTTCTTTAACTTTGCAAAATTTTATAAAAGAAAAGTACGGCCTTCTATTTTAAATTAAATTTTAAAATTTCTAACATTAGTTCCAGCAAAAATACCCAGGTGTCCCTACGAGTCCGTCGCTTACTTGTAAAGACGAACCAAGCGATTATTTTTTTAGTTTTTATATATTTTCCTGTCATTTGTTATCATTATCGCTCTTATAAATATATTAAGGGATACCTCTTAGACGATATTGTATGAAATATCCCTCAACAAGACATTTTGTTGTCTGGAAATATGATTTTATTCGTAAAATTCCAGAGTAGAATAAAAAGATTCCTCCAAATTCCAGCAACCCCCGGAACTTCCGCCGAGAGAAAAAATAAATAAATAATCAACTGCAGAAAAGCAGTCTCTAGCTACCCTTCTTTGCCAAGGGGGGATCTTGCTGACCTTTGACTTTAGAAGGATCTGCTTTGTGGACTGTTTTCTGTGAAAGGAAATTTTTTTTTCTCTTTCAACTTGGTTCATTCTAGGATTTTAAGGGTGTATTTCGATTCAAACTGCTTTTTTCCGATTTATTTTTTAATTCATTATTGCTCTCAAATACACCAAACTTTCAAAATCTCTTATTTGGAAAGTACACAAGGTGCCATGTTTGTCGATTCTTTGATAAATGCAGAAAATTTTGCAAAAAAAGCAATCAAAAACAGCATTTCGAACTGATTTTTCCCAAGCGGGCGATTTGGGAACGAAAAAAAGGGTCATACTAATAAGATAATTGTTTATAACTCAAATTCTAATGAATTGAGCGTAAAAAGACATCAACGCGGCAAATTTGATTAATGTTTAAAAAATAAAAATTAATGTTTTTAAATTCGAAAGCAGTTCCGAAAATGAAAATGTCTCCATCAAAAATACCCGTAAATAAAATGATAAAATAAGAAATGGCCTTCGTAAACAGATCAGCCTCATCTAATCAACGCAGAAAAAAAAAATCATTTAAAAATATTGTAATGCAACTGACCTATTTTTATAAATTTCTTCTTTAGGATTAGCATTAGCAAATAGGTCTTTTAGTTTGACTGGTTGCTTCTGAATGATAATTTATTTTATTTTTTATTAATTTTTTAATACAGGGACGTTATTTCGCATTTTTCACTCTTGAAACCGTTCTTTGCACAGTAAATGCTATTCCAGCTTATCACGGATTTGTCTAACATATAAGTTAAAATATTTTCGGGCTCAGTTACTGCTAAAAAATTGCCTTATTTAAAAGCAACATCTTCAAATGCTCATGAAAATAATATTCATTATTATTATTTAGCTCGTCTTGCTTACAAAAGGGAAAAAAAACACATAGAACTGACATGCGCGATTTTTTAAGAAAGATGGGAGAAAACGTGCCCTCGAGACATTTTTTAATTAAACCTGCTCTCAAAATAAATAAATAAATAAAATAAAATCGCGTTTAACAACACGAAAATTTCTACCCCCATTTTCTGACTCATTATTGTAAATATTGTGTAATTATTGTGTAAAATTATTGTACCTAAATATAGAATCAGGACTATGGAGTGGGCCCATTTTTTGAGAAAAAGTGTCGAAATAGCTAAAAAATAATTCGACTCCAACTTCGGCCTTTTTTTTTTTTTTTTTTTTTTTTTTTCTCAGACAGTTTGCAGTGAAATTAAACGGAATATATGTCATTTTGACTCCATAAAAGAGATTATTTTTGTAATTTTTGGATTATATCTGTCCACCCAACTTAAAGATTACCGATATACTGCCCGGCGTACACAGTAGATGCAAACCGTTTTTAATTAAAAACTCTAGTAGATCCCGTATTTTTTCTGAAATAGTAAAATTTTCATCTTTATTTATATAGTTATTTTTTCCATTCCCTCGAAATTTTTCTGCTCTGGAGGATACTAATTAACATCAAAATTATAAAAATTTCTCCCTTCCCTAGTCATAATAACATTTCTGCTTTGTTTTCTTCTTTAAATTTCGATAGTTTGATTTTTCGGTTTTGTTGAATGCGAAATTGAAAAATTAGTCAAACGGAAAATATTATTTTGTTTTCCTTTTTTCTTTCAAAGTTTCAAGAAATGAATTAATGCCGAAATATTGAAAATTTCGCTTTATTCTTCTTGCGTTCTCTCATAATTTTAACCAATAGCAACACTAGTACATTAGCCAGCTCGAAGTCGGCCATTTTTCCCACCGTCTCTGCAGTCCTGTCCTGATTATAATTGTTTATAAGTGATCTGTAATCCAACATTTTTTTAAATTTTATAACAATTGAATAATATCTTTGGAGAATGGGAATTGCTTTACTGAGTTAAAAGCAATTGTTTTCTCAGAGCGGCAGTTTTATTTCCTTGACTACATTGTCGCAAACCGAGAATTCCTCAGAGAATTTCTAGTTTTTCGGTTTGCGATTTTTAAAACACCAGCTTTGAAGAAGACACCAGCTTTTTTGTGAAAAATCTTTTGTCTTTCATGGATTTAAAAAAAAAAAAAAAAAAAAAAAAAAAAAAAAAAAAACGTTTGCCCATTTGAATTTGAGAAAGAATCTTATACCTTATGCGATTTGTCTCTCCCTCTCTATCTCTCTTCTTTGCTCGTGCTACACAGCGCGGATATTACTGAAAATGTTTGGAGTTCATTTTTTTAGCCCAGTACAAATTTTATTCTCTTTTAAATAAAATTTATTTGGAATTTGCCAAGCGATTTTTTAATTTTTAATGAGATTTTTTAAAAAATATTTTGCGTTCCAGGGTAACTTTTTGACATTCATAAAAAATAAACGGTCAAATGCGAGTATTACTATCGTACAATAAATATAATAAGATGGCCATATGATCTATAATTTCCGACCCCCCCCCCCCCACCTTTAAATCTCTTAAGTGACAGGGATTTTTTTAAATCCTTTCTTAGCGCACGCTTACGTGATAAGTATCCCCCCCCCTCTCTCTCTCTCCAATTTTAATGCTTTTTTTTTTTTTTTTTCCCAATAATTTTCGTTATGGGCTATTTTCTGCCGAAATTAAAAATTAAAATGTCCATTTAAAATAATAATAATAATAATAATAAATACGTAAACATGTACAGTCATTAATTATACGTGAAATTATATGTGTAGCCCAAATAGGCTCTATGCGCCTCTAACCAAAACTTTTTATTTTCATATAAAACAGAATGCAATTAAGTCATTACGCAAAAGTTTTTTCTAACTATACGAATTTCATCTAATTAAAAAAAAATAGTTTTCGATTTATATTTTATATTGATTTTTGTAAATGATCATTTGTTACACTAGAATATACCATTATACTTCTCAGTTATACTACACTCGGAGGGCATTCGAAACACTTTTGAGGTTTCAAAGTAGGAATTTCTATTATTCATGAATCTGCAAGTTTTAATGAGCATGTGAAAAGTGTCTTCAAAGTTTAGACATGTATGGATTTCTTGCTTTATAATTCACACTCACTCCTTGAATCAGACATGACTAATAATTATAAACAGTGAAGTTCACAGTAATAGCTAAACAGTGTCTCATTCAAGGTAGAAACTAACTGGTGTGTACATAAGAAGGCATGGGCCCCAGGCGCCAGAGAGAAGGGGTGCGAAATGAAGATTTGTCTTTTTTACCCTCATGTTTATCTTTACCACGTTTATGTATAATTTTGAACCCGTTTTTTCCCTTACGGTATCATACGTTATCATCTCTGAAACCCTCCCCCCCCCCCCACCCACTTGCCGGTAATGATATGGTTATCGATGTATAAAAATTCTTTAGATTTTTAAAGTTTTTTTTTTTGTGTGTGTGTGATATACATTTTATTTTCGCATACTTTATTGATTCAAATGAAGAAAAGTCAATAACATATCAGCTTATATATGACATAACTATCAAAAAACACTTAAAAGGAATATTATTATTAAGAGTAGTTAATAATACCTTTTTCTTACATAATGCATTCAATAGTAATAATGCTTTATTGCTCTTTTTTTCACGTAAGGAATGGGACAGACAGAACTTCTTATAAGCAAAATAGAGGAGCAACATTATTTTTCTTTTATTTACTAGTGAACACAAGTATATTTTCAAATATACTTCGCGTATGCTTTGTGGAACAGCGAATTATATATGCATACACGCATGACAAAAGAATAAGAGTGCCTAACGTTGGAATATTCCATACTTTGAAATTAAATAATTTTATAATCATTTAATGATTTAAATAATGACTTTGTGTTTTCCTAAAAATAGATAACATGCAATAAAATAATAACATACTATTTTGATGTAAAACCATGTTAAAAGATCTTTTTTTTTTCTGGATCTGGAATGATAACCATACTGAAAGACGATGCCTAGAGATATCTTACGCTATCATGTGCCACCCCCTCCCCTTCCCTCTACCCTAAAATGATAACGTTATATATATAGCCTCTATACATATACTAAGAGATAATAGTTTCTATACTGAAAATGCCTGAATTTGCTCTAGTCATTTTCGGACTAGCGATTATATAAGAAGTTTAGTATCAATATTTTTTGTTACCTTACCTGTTAAAAAAAAATTGGAATTTTAAAAAGATAATATCCAATATATACAGAAGAATAATTTTGTTTTACCTAGTTGAGTAGATTTAGCAAAGAACTTCAATAGCAAGAAAAGTCTAAATTGGGCAATTATTATAATGCGTATAAGGTGTCTGGCTGAAATATGAATCAGAATTCTCGTTCCTAACTTTACCAATAATAAAGATGTTTAGAATTTATTTTATCATATTAACTTTGTTCAGTATAAAATTTGATTATCTTTTTTTGGATGTGCATCAAATTTGGTCAGGGACAGTATATACTGTCATCTGCACTTCAAACTTTAGAACATATAAATGCGTGTTGTTTGTATGTGATTTGCGGCAATTTATAAGACTTTTCATACTATGATATTTCACATAATGCTATTGAATATATTATAACAATATCTTCGTTAAAGTAAAAATTACGAACAAAAATTCCCGTCCGGTTTAGGGTGAAATACACTGCATTTCAATAAGTGAATTGGAACCTGGTTTCGTAAAAAGAAAAAAACTATTTAAGTTTTTCATTAAATTAGAAACTTTTTTTTTTATGTTAAAAGCAAGAAATGAGTTAAACTTACATTTATTCATCATCGGTCTTTGTTGAATTATGCTTATAGATTTAAAAATATACACATATTAAAAAATTATTAATTCATACCAATATCGTCATCAAGTATATCTCATAATTATTATCGTAACTAGTAGTATCGCCTTATTAATATCGTCGTAAATGTTACTTTTCAAACTAAATAATAAAAAACTTTTATTTTAGTATGATTTTTTTTTTCGTATAAAGTATATTTTTTAACAATTAAATTTTTTTTCATGCAAAATTTACTACTACTATTCCTCAATTAAATATAGCACGGCTCATTCAAAACGTATTGAACAAGTTTGAAATTGCACGTGAAGCGAAGCAAATGAGGTGCGTTCGTACGATAATGAAGTTTTAAAAATATTACTCTCATATATCAATATCAATTATAAATAGTGAATTACAATTAAAACGCTCATCAAACAATGATCTCCCTATACCATTATGTAGTGGAATACTTTTGTGTGAACTTGTAAATTAATAAAAATGTTCTTTGCATCACAAATTATGTAAAATGTATATTATAATATGTACTTTATAGTTGCATATAAATTTTATTAAGTTCGAGTTAGTGTAACACCAATAAAATGCATTTGTAACATTTTTCCCCATTGACCGTAATGTAACGGAATACTTTTGATTGCCCCTGTAATTGATCTATGCATCCGATTATCAAAAAACTTGAAATAACTCGACAAAATTATGTAATAATTATGTATTTTAAATTTCAAACGATTAAAATACATTTGAAACTTTTTTTCCCTTTGACCGTAATGTAATGGAATATTTTTGATTGCCTCTGTAATTTAACTATGCATCCGATTTTCATAATATTTAAAATGACGCCACAAAATTATGTAATAATTATGTATTTTAAATTTCAAACGATTTAGTTGGATAGTTTTTGCGGTGTTATATGCGGATGGAAAAAAAATTGACTTATGGAAAAAAAATTGTAAGATTTTTGTTTACAAACTTCTATCCCTAAAATTTTAATTTATTGTTCAATGCTTAAACAAAGATGTTAGCTTTAGTTTATAAGCTTTGTTTTATTCAAATTCTTTACCCGAATTGAATAAACCGTTGTAATGTTGAACTCCATGTGATGGGGCACCATTGAACAAAAAAGCTGGGGCACCATTGAACAGCGAAAAAACGCAGAATAAACTGATGATAAATAATAATTGAAATAATTTAAAGGGAACACTTAAAACTATGAAGTAAAGAGTTGTTAATGTATCTAAATATGATTATTTCTGAAATTATTTTATGTGAAAAAAGGTTAATTAAGAATGTCAAAGAACATGGACTTTAACTGCTAACAATTCCCCTTACTACACACATAGGTTACAATCTCTGTATGTATCTGTCGGACGTTCCCCTCAGTCCACACAACTTTGAAGAATGTCCGTGGTAGATATAGCTGCCACCACCGATATTACTAGGTGATATCGGTCACCCACTGTGAGATTGGTGTAAATGAAGACTTACGCTAGTAACTGAATTATCAGTTTATTAAGAATATATGTACACACAAAACACGCTATTTACAAATATATACAACTACAACTCGGATATAGGTGATCCGGTTCAACATTAAACTAGATACCGTAAAGATTGGTTGTGTACTATCCCAATTACACTTTCCACCTCACACTCAATACACATTAAATTCACTTTTTTTTGGAGCTCAACCTTGAGTCTCCCAACACAAGTATACTGGGCCTGCACTTCTTAGCCCAGAGCACTAAACACCAGGAAGTCTGTGTCCTTTGCGCACCAGAAAACGCACACTTTACTCTCTTCCACACAGAGCAACCTCTAGGTACAAAACCTAGGTACGGAATCAATGATCTGAGGCAAACTTGCCCTCTCCAAATCACTGCTTTCCCCAACATAAACCCCTTTGGAGCCTCCTCATTGGACACATACTCCATTCTTTTCTTGCTTAGTGACATGCTGCTAATCTGCTCATCATCCGCATACTTCACTGACAGATGGACATGCTTCTCAGCTATCTCCTTTCTCTAACACACCACCTGTAAAGGATTATCTGGCAATTTCCCTTTTCACAAAGAAGGAATGTCACCTTGGAAATTCTGTACACAACCTTACCATACCAAATATTCAAATAGAGAAAGAGTAGACATTACATTCTTTAGCACAGGTGCTATCAGATCCTGACAGTATCAATTATGGAAAGTTTCAAATCTAAACTCCTTTATTCCATAATTGCAAAATCCTGGATACCAAACAATGATTCATGATTTAGCAGGTTTCCAAACATTATTTCAGGTTTCCATAACTGATAAAACGGTTTGGTTTGGTTTGGTTTATTTTTGTCGCCCGATTATCTACGCTAGGGATATAGGATCAGGGGGGAGTGCCCTTCGTGGGGGTCTTTCTAAGGGAACCTAACCCGTATTTACGCAAGGTTCGAAGAAAACCACGAAAACTCCGAACGGTTAGGCCGACAGCCGCGATTGGGTTCGAACCCAGCACTGCCGTCTACCAGTTGAGAGGTCCGTACCTCTCGGCCACTGGTGGGGCACTGATAAAACGGAATTTTACATATGGTATCTTAAAAAATAGCGAATGAAAATTTTTAATTTTATAGAAGCATCAGATATCACGTTGGTGTATCTCAAGGATATTGTAAAAAAGTTTTCACAACCAAATATAACTGGAGGGACAATGTGTTTTATCAATAATGAATTTTGACATCAATTTTGATGGATTGAAGTTTGGTTAATAACAAAGAAATTAGTAATTTCAACAAAATGTAGTTTTTTTTTTATTCATACTAGCATACGCAGCCCGCTTCGCCGGGCTTAATTTGAAAGTTTATTTAATAATTTATGTGTATGGTACGCTTCTCTCTCAGCTGGCGACGGATCCCCCGGTGACTCTACGCTTCTCTCTCAGCTGGCGACGGATCCCCCGGTGACTCTCCCCGGACCATCGGCACTCCACGTGCGTCGGGTGAGCGTCAGAACAAACTTTCAGCATATACATATGGGTGGTTGTACTTGAATGCACAGACCTGCGCGTTTTTTTCTATCTTGCTTTTATACCTCTGGACCGAGTTGGCGCATTGCCAAGATTTGCTTCCTCTGGACCGAGTTGGCGCATTGCCAAGATTTGCTTCCTCTGGACCGAGTTGGCGCATTGCCAAGATTTGCTTTCCCCTGTGCCTCAATTAATTAATTATCCTCAGAATTCCTTTTATTTATAGAGATTACTTTATATTTTTTTAAAATATGCAACTTTTTATAAAAACTCTCAATATTTCCATGTTTTATACAATTGTTCAAAGGTGCCCCTTGCTTGTTCAAAGGTACCCTATATTCAAAGGTATACAAAACTCGCGATTTTTCCATGTCCGAGAGACGATAATTTCAATTTTTCCGCGCCCGGTCAACGAAATTCGCATTTTTTTCGCGCGGTAAACAGACGGGACCGATTTACAAATTTGGGGGTGGGGGTGGGCATAGATGATTATGGGGGCATTCCTTGCACCGATACTTACAGGGGAGGTTGACCTTAAAAAAAGTGAAAAACGATAGCTACTAAAATTACCGTTATCCATTAAAAATTAAATATAACAATCAGTATCTTACTTTAAAAAAGTTATTTCACAATTATGAAATTTAAATGAGTAGACGTTTTATACTAAACAGTGTGATGCTATTTATTTTCCTATGCAAGTCTATGCATCTAAAGTAATATCAAAGTCTATATATGTAAAGTATGCAACAACTAGTAAAAAATTTTCAACAACACAAAAAATACAATTATTTAAAATATTAGGCCTGCAAGGTATGCTGACCAACACTCAAATATTCTGACGATAACAGGAAAAAAGATTGAACAAAAATTAAAAACATAATATATTTTTAAAGTGATAAAGATAAAAGAGAATACTTACTATAATAAAGTAAGAAATAAATGTTTCAGAAAAGATACACAATGTCATAAAAATACATTATAAACATAATAAGAATGTAGAACAAGGGCGGATCTGGAGAGTCCTCAAGGGGGGAGGGGGGGGCGATTTCAAAAAATTTGGAGACTCGAATCTGATCGTGAATCTAGGCTAATTTTTTTTACTGCGGGTCGGGTTTGGGTCCGGTTGACTTCTATTTTTACTGAGTGTCGGGTTTGGGTCCGGTTGACTTCTATTTTTACTGCAAGTAGAGTTTGGGTCCGGTTGACTTTTATTTTTACTGCAAGTAGAGTTTGGGTCCGGTTGACTTCTATTCTTACTGTGGGTCGGGTTTGGGTCCGAATGACTTGTATTTTTGCTGCGGATCTGCTTTGGGTCCAAATTGACCTCCATAAATAAAGATTATAAACATAAAAAAAAAACGAGTTTTTTTTTTTTTTTTTTTTTTTTTTTTTTTTTTTTTGTCAGAACTCTTTCGTAAATAGTGATTAAAAATCAATGTTCTGTAGAAATTTATTCCGGTCGGACCGGGTTCGGACCAAAATTTTAATTTTTTCCGGGACAGATTCGGGTCGTATTCTTAGAAGGGGAAAATACTGTGCGAAATGAAGCAATTTTTGAAGGAAAGCGAAATTACCGAATGTAATCAGTCTTTAGAATGTGGAATATAAGTATTCCGAAAATACTTAATAGTTTTAAATGAGTTTTGACATTGTTTTATGTTTTGTAATAATTTTTTTAGTATATTAGAAAAAAACTCTTAGAAAGAAAAAATACAGGCGAAATGATGCAATTTTTGAACGAAATAAATTATCGAATCTAATGAGTATTCCGAATGTGGGGTATGAGAATTTTTAAATTTTTAATAGTTTTAAATACCTTTTGGAATAATTTTTTAATATATTAAAAAAAATGTTAGAAAAATAAAATACTGGTGAAATGATGGAAATTTTTAAGCGAAAGTGAAATTACCGAACGTTATGAGTAATCCGAAAATATTTAAGTTTTAAACATTGACAATTCTCGTCAATCAATTTTTACATTGTTTTATGTTTCGTAATAATGTTTTTAATAATTTTTTAAACATTCTTAGAAGAGACAAATACAGCGCGAAATGATGCAATTTTTGAACGAAAGTGAAATTACCGAATGTAATGAGTTTTTAGAATGTGGGGTATATGAGTATTCCGAAAACATTTAATTGGTTTAAATATGTTTTGACATTGCTTTATGTTTTGGAATAGTTTTTTAATATATTTTCAAAAATTCATACAAAGAAAAAATACAGGCAAAATGATGCAATTTTTGAACGAAATAAATTATCGAATGTAATGCGTATTCCGAATGTGGATATGAGTATTTTCAAAATATTTAATAATTTTAAATGTGTTTTGCGATAATTTTTAATATTTATAAAGAACTTCTTAGAAGGAAAAAAACAGGTGAAATGATGGAATTTTTGAGCGAAAGTGAAATTACCGAATGTTATGAGTATTTCGAAAATATTTAATAATAAATATTGCCAATTTTTGTCCATCAGTTTTCACATTGTTTTATGTTTCGGAAAAGTTTTTTAAATGTATTTTTTAAAGTTTTTAGAACGGAAAATACAGCACGAAATGATGCAATTTTTGAACAAAAAGGAAATTACCGAATGTAATGCGTTTTCCGAACATGGGGTATGAGTATTCCGAAAAAATTTAATAGTTTTAAATATATTTTGACGTTTTTTTATGCTTTGTAATAAATTTTATAAAAAAATTCTTAGAAAGGAAAAATGCAGAGCGAAATGATGCACAGTTTGAATATAATGAAATTACCGAATGTAATGAGCCTTCCGAATGTGAAATATAAGTATTCTAAAACTATTTAATAATGTTAAATATGTTTTAACATTGTCTTATGTTTTGTAATATTTTTTTAAAATCTTACAAGCGATAAAACTGCACGAAATAATGCAATTTTTGGACGAAAGAGAAATTACCGAATGTAATAAGTATTGTGAAATAGGGGTATGAGTATTATGAAAATATTTAGAATATATTTTGACATTGTTATAGCTTTTGTAATATTTTTAAAATATTTTTTTTTATTTCTTAGAAGGAAAAAATAAACGAGAAATTATGCAATTTTTGAACGAAAGTGAATTTACTGAATGAAATGAGTATACCGAATATGGGGGGAGGGCGTAATAAGTATTGTGAAATAGGGGTATGAGTATTATGAAAATATTTAGAATATATTTTGACATTGTTATAGCTTTTGTAATATTTTTAAAATATTTTTTTTTATTTCTTAGAAGGAAAAAATAAACGAGAAATGATGCAATTTTTGAACGAAAGTGAATTTACTGAATGAAATGAGTATACCGAATATGGGGGGAGGGCGTCGCCCCCCCCCCCCCCCGCTGTAGTAGCTACACCCCAGGCCCAAATAGCCAAACAACTAACAACCTTTTTTCTCTTTTTATTCTACCCTTACCCAATGACCAAAGTCAATGCCCTTACCCTTTCGCTCAACAAAAGAGCCAAGATCCCTGCAAGATTAAGTTACATCTATTCCTTCTCTACCTCGTACATCTGAATTCTCCACTTATTCACTGGAGTTTCGATTTGAACAGGAAGTGACGTATTTAGACTGCCGAACGGGGTTTGCCAGCAGTAATTCTCTATTGCCTTTTCCGAGTGAAATTCAGCGCCATCTATTGTTAAAAGGGGATTTTTCAAACCTGTGACGCTCCCCTTTAACGAGTCGCACATTGTCGCAATCATGCTCTGTTCATTACCCCAGTCTTATGCGCCGCTTATAACAAGCCTTGAAGTCAGGGACGAAGCCATACTTAACCTTGAACTCGTCGAAAATAAACTAATCGGCGAGTATACACACAAAAGTCACAACAAAAATGTAAATGTCGCGTACAAAGCGACAAATAAGACAAATAAGTGCAAAAAGTACTGTTCCCATTGCCACCGAGAAAATTATTTTACACGCGATTCCTTCCTGTTGAAAAATAAACAGAAGACAAATGATTATAGAAATGAAAACAACAAAACTAAAAGTCATAACAATAGCGCGAACTTTAAGGGTCACAGTAGTAATTACAAAAACAACAGTAACGACAAACGTGACAAGTCGAACTATTGTTTCGAAAGTAAGACGAGTACAGTCGAAGAACAGGACGAATCTAATGTTTCTCCTTCCCCAGTGAAAAACGAGTCTGAAGTTGACACAACACTAGTTAAAAGAACACAGACAACAAACCCTACACTTACATTGTTGATTCAGGCTGCACGAGACATGTGTCATCCGTGAGAGAAAATTTTACAACATTTACACCGGGAAATTTCGGTAATATAACAATAGCTAACGGGAAGAGGTTAAATTCTCAGGGTGTGGGCGACGTAAATTTAAAAACGGACGCACAACACAACATCACACTTAAGGATGTTTTATACTGCCCCAAGCTACAAAGCAATTTACTATCGGTTAAAGGCTACAGAAAATAATATTAAAGTAATTTTTGAAAAACAATCATGCATGTTTGTCAAAGATGATAATATTATCTTGACTGCCAAATTAAATGATAATTTGTACGAGTTAGGACTCAAAAACGATTATGGATATAGCACTCGAACCCAAACACAAAATAATTGCAGTAATAAAAATTGCATATCCATGTGGCATAATAGGTTAGGCCATAAAAATTACGATGTAATCAGATCACTTATCAAAATCGCACTTGACGTGGGTATAGAAATGAACGATTGCAAACACGAAACGATTTGCCCCCAAATGTACACAGGGCAAACTGGCAAGTGCGCCTTACCCCAAAACAGCCACAAACAGATCTAAAGAGGTGCTAAACTTAATACACACTGACATATACGGGCCTATGAATACACAAACACTCAGTGGAAAGAGAAATTTTGTAACTTTTACCGACGACTATAGTCGATTTACAATGATCTATTAATATCGCATAAATCTGAAGCTATAACAAAACTAACGGAATACACAGAACTAACTAAAAACAAATTTGGGAAAATGATTAAGGCAATCATATCTGATAATGCCCAAGAATATCTTGGAGACAATTTTGAAAATTTTTTGATAGAAAACGGGATAGAAAGCCAATTAAGCGTCCCATATTCAAGTCAGCAAAATGGCGTCTCATTGCGCAAAAACCGTACTATAGTTGAAATGGCACGCAAGATGCTATCGGATGCGAATTTGCCAAAACATTTTTGGGGTGAAGCCGTACTAACAGCGAGCTACCTAATTAACCGCTTACCCACAAAAGCGAACGAAAACTGCAGGACCCCTTTCGAACTGTGGAACGGTAGGAAACCAAACTTATCGAATATTAGAACGTTCGGATGCAAAGTATATGCATAAGTGGATATACAGAAACGATCCAAATTTTGCGAAAAGGCAATCGAAGGAATTTTGTTAGGTTACGATAATCGCAGCAAGGGTTATAGGATATATCGGCGGAAATAATGTTCTAATATCACGAACGATGAAATTTATTGAAAACGGAACAAGCAATATTAGCGAAAACTTAAGCGATGAGCAAACTTCCACCGAAATAGTTGAAGTGGATTTAAGTGATAATGATGAAAACAGAAATAAAATTCCGGAGAACACTCCTAACGAGCCTCGTAGATCTCAGATAGACAACAGAGGTGTACCGCCTGACAGGTTCGGGATAAGTGCGAACATGTGTCGCGTACTAGAACCCAAGACGTGGGGTGAATTACAAAACATTAAAGATGTCCAAATTAAAAATAAGTGGATTGAGGCCGCTAATGAAGAAATTGAATCTTTAAAACAAAACAAAACATGGAAATTTGTCAAACCCGCTTCCGAAAAACGTGTAATAGGCAATAAGTGGACATTTAAAGCGAAACGCAACGTAGACGGAACTATAGAAAGATTTAAGGCTAGACTAGTAGCCAAAGGGTTATCTCAAAAATACGAAAGTGATAACGACGAGACATAACGCACCGGTCTTATCACACACAACATTGAGAGCTTTTCTAAACGCAGCAGTATACAAAAATTTAAAAATTACGCATCTTGACGTAAAAACCGCTTTCCTGCATGGCGACTTAGAGGAGGAAGTCTATATGTCCCAGCCGGAGGGATATGCAGAGAAAGGACAGGAAGAAAAAGTGTGCTTGCTTAACAAGGCTATTTACGGTCTCAAACAAGCCACTAGAGCTTGGAATCTAAAAATAAGTAAATCACTAAAAAATTTGGAATTTGAAGAATGCGCATCAGACCAATGCATGTATAAGAGAATCAAAAACAAAAAGATCGCGTTTATAATAGTATATGTAGATGACATTCTTGTAGCAGGGGATGAGAAAGATACACATGAAGTTTATACAGAACTTTCCCGCGGTTATGAAATTAAAAACTTGGGAAGAGTGACACAATATTTGGGAATAAATATAAGAGAAACCGAAAACGGTAGTCTGGAGCTAGATCAGACATATGAAATAATAGAAATTGCAGAAAAATTTAATTTGATTAACAGTAAGCCAACATACACCCCAATAAACACAAAGTATTTCAACTTGGACCCAAACGGGAAACCAATGGAGGATAACACGAGATACAGAAAGGCAGTAGGGGGATACTGTACATTGCTACACTAAGCAGACCCGACATTGCTTCCATAGTAAATATACTGGGGAGGAGGAACGAGTCACCGAGACAAGTCGACTGGGAAGCCATAGAAAAATTAATCAGATATCTACTGACTACCAAAGATCTGAAATTTGTTATAGATAACTCTAAACCTTCAATATTGACTGTATACAGCGATGCGGACTTCGCGAACGATAGGATGGACAGAAAGTTCACGACCGGAAACATTTTTAGACTTGGTAAAAACATTTTAACCTGGTGTTCTCGAAAACAATCATGTGTAGCACTTTCAACTGCGGAATCAGAGTATATAGCCATTTCTAACGCCGCTCAGGAGCTCAAGTGGTTGCTAAACTTACTTACCGATCTAGAATTGGAACAACAGATACCAATAGCTGTTTACGAGGACAATATGTCCGCAATCAAACTGACTGAAATTGAGAAATCTCAATCACGTACGAAGCACATAGAAGTGAAATATCACCATCTCAAACATTCACGTGAAACTGGCGTAATTAAATTAACGTACTGCCCGTCGAAGTTGATGTTAGCAGACATCATGACCAAGCCACCTCCAAAGCCTCACTTCGAACACTTACGTAAACAACTACAATTATCCGAGTCATCCATTTCACACAAAAAGTAGGGGTGTTGGATTTTTCGCACCAAAATTTCAACGAGCAATTCTGGAAATTCATGTTTTGTGCGAAATCTATATGACTACGAATAAGTTATATTATAATTCAAGTAGTGGGGTATGCAACGGTGTATTATTTTTTATCGTGTTTTATTCTTTATATTTATATCTGTGCATCAAAGCATGGAAAAAAAAACTGTGAGAAAACCGACGAGATGGAGATATCTGCACAGATTACTTCAGATGCTGGATCATAGATGTCAGCACTATGCAGGTGATACAGACTCCTCATCAGACATTATCTTATAGTCAAGAACAACGAGTTTTAGCAAACTCATCAGTTTTCTTTATGTGAGACTGTATAACTTTTTTAATCTAGACTTTATTCTCTCTACGTTGCTCTTAGCAGATGCGTGCAGGCCAAACCAATTGTTACGGCTGGCTTAAAAATGATTACTATTTAATCTTCCTACCCTGAATGGGTCTAATCGACCCATAGCTATAATTTGTTTTATGCGATTCGAACTAGAACTATTTTCATAAAGAAAGTTAAATAGTAGATTCAGAGAAATAAGTCAATTAAATATATTAAAATGTTCTAAACAACAGTTCTGGTGCGAAATGATTTTATCAAGATTGAGTAAAATTCGAACAGGGTAGGAAAGTTAAACTGTGAAAGCAAAAACGCTTCACAAATGTCAATTTAATTATATATCAATATTTTTAACCTTGTTCAATTCCTTTTTAGTAGGTTATTTGATTAAATATATAAGATTTCCTTAGCACTTGGGATCGTCTCCGTTCTTTGTTGCATTACTGTCTTACTTAGCGCTTTCCACTGGATAACGAATTGGATTATTCCGAGACATCCAAAGTAAGAAACCACAGCTCCGTATTGAAGGAAGTAAGTGATCATTTTACCTCTCTTAAATAAATATTTAGTGAGAGGACACTGCTGGTAAATTGAAAACTGCAATTATTATTTATATAAATATTGTTTGAATATACGTACTACCCAGATTTCTCGTGTTTGAAAAAACAATGAATTTGAGATCAGTCATTTATAAATTTATTATTTAGTGTATTTTACGTTATATAAAAAGACTGTGTGAAATAAGTAATGAAATTTCAGGCATTTTATGTAGTTTAATAATTGTACATCAAAAACATATTTTCGACATAGAACATAGATGCTCATGTATTTTATACTATTCTTATATTCTGCATGTATATATTTAATAAGGCTGCAATTCAGCTTAAAAATTATTTAATTCTAAAACACTATTTTAAACAGAATGTGTTTCAGTAGTTAATACAAGAGAGTATAATATCATAGAATACAAGATAGTATAATTAGAAATATTTGATTAACTTAATTTGCCTTGCAAGAATAAACGAAACATTTTGTTATCCCAGTAGATATTGATAGGCATTTCAAAATCTACTTGGTAATTGCAACAATGATTCAGGATTAAATTTCAATTACTGAAACAAATCTTTGAAATTTATTTTAAACGGGGAGAAATTCAACTGAAACGAAAGGGAATTCAAAATTAATTATTCTTTAAAAGAAAAAGAAGCACTCTAGTCCATATATATTTATGTAACTTAGTAATAAAAAGGCATATAAAATGGAAAAATGATGGAATCAATTTATCCTTACGGTAGGAAGGAAGGTTAGATAGGCCAATGTCATACGACCGATTTTTTCGACGCTTTGGTTTTCGAGAGAAAATAAACATCTGCGCTGCGTCCATTCACACGAACGTTGCCTTTACTTCAAAATTTGCAGACGATATTGTTTCTAGACGTATTAGAAAGCTTTCAATTTGATGCTTTTAATTTAAATAAGATGGATTTTTGGAAGGTAATAAAATATTCTGTAATTTTGTATTGATTATTCAAGAAATTAGAAAAAATTATAGATACAGAGAGGGTACTGGGTTTATCGTATGATAAGTGATAGATTATTTACCAGGCAATTTTATTTAAAATATCCAATATTGCAGGAATTACTTTTTAATGCATCTGATGTTAACTGAAAAATCCACCATATTTTAAAATATACATGACTGCAGGTATTATTAAATTGATGATAATTGTTATTCAACTTTCATTTAGATAATAGATCATATTTATTATTATTATTAAATAAATAAATAAATAAATATTAAATTGATTTTTAAAAAAAGTTGCTAAAGTACACCATAAAAAAAATCTTAATTGTATAAATCAAAAATAGGACCGACAAATTTCCAAATTGGGAAATTTTCGTTACATTAGTCATGAAGCACGTGCTACCACCTTATAAGCAAAAACTAGATTTTTTCCTCTTTTGTGGCTGCACATGCATACATAGCGTTATCATTTTTTGGTAATTTTGGACCTCCTCCTCCCTTACGATATCATACGCTATCATTTCTCGAACAATCTCTCCCTTCGTAATACTATATTTATTAATGTCTGAAAACTATTTAGATTTTTTTTAAATTTTTTTCTTTTGCTTGGAGCGTTATACAAATATGGCTACGTTTATTTTTCGCATACTTTATTGATTCAGATGAAGAGAAGCCAGTAAAATATTATTTTATATATGAACTAACTTTATATCGAACAACAGTTAAAAGTAATAATTAATATTTAAAAGTATTTTAAAATAATTTTTTTCACATAATACCTTCAACAGTAATAATGTCTTCTAAGAATTGTTCTCGTACGGGGCGGTGCAGGCAGAACTTCCGAAAGCAAGCACAACAAAACAGGCGGGCAAAACATTTTTCTTCTTTTATTTACTAATAAACACAAGTATAGTTTTAAGACGAAACTTCGCATATTGTTTGTCGAATCGCGAATCAATACATAAATATAAGTATGTCAGTAGAATAGTAATGCTAAACGTTGGGGTATTCCATCTTTTGGAATTAAATAATTTTATGATCATTTCATGATTTTAATGACATTGCATATGCATAAAAATAGACAACAAAAAAAAAAAAAAAAAAAAAAAAAAAAAGATACTATTTTGATGTAAAGATTAAGTTACAAATAAAAAGATTTTTTATTGGGTCAAAAATGAAATCAAAATACAAATCACCATTCTCCCTAGGCATAGCTATCAATATCATGTGCCAGATGCCCACACCCCCGTAAAATGATAACTTTATATGGGCATATTCCTTTTCTAGCTTATCAGACCTGCTTCTGCTTTTTCAATTATAAAGCACGTTTTAATATAGCGAAGAATGTTTCATATTTTCAATTATTTTACCCTTTTTAAAATGCATTTAACATTTAATAAATATAATTGTGATTAACATTATGTAAACTTTATCAAGGCTGATAAAACATACAATATTAAAAAATAAATTGAATAATAAAATTCTTTCTATGGTATTTACGAATAAAAGGTTCAAAAATCATATATTGATAATTTTGAAAGATGAAACATTTCCAAATTTGTCGCCATATGTAAACAGCCTTTTAATGTTTCACATGAGAATATTTATTTTGTTGTCACACAAAGTATGAAAAAAAGAAAAAAAAATGTATAGGGAAAAAAAAAAAAAAAAAAAAAAAAAAAAAAAAAAAAAAGAAAGGAGGAAGGAAAAAAATAAATAAAAGTAATATTGCCCAGTTAAATTGATGGCATTGAGCTCACAGGCTACGCATACTAATTGTACTTACAGCCTTATATTTTCAAGAGTTAGTTCCGTTCGAAAAACAATTAAGGAGTTGTAACATTTCCCCCATTCCCCCTTTTTATACTTAATAATTGAACCCCCTTAACTAATCAGAGACATGCTTTATCATATGAAAAATATCTATATCAAAAATTCAGAGCAAATCCAAAAATTCTTAATAAAAACCCATTTATATAATTTAAGAGGAGTTATTCCCCTCTTATATACTTAACCATTAAACTTCCAAAAGTGTTCATGGATTTGCCATTTTAGAAAGAACATACATCCAAAATTAAAAGCAATTTGGACAATTCTGCATAAAAACCCATTTATCAAATTTAAGGGGGGGGGAGGTAATAGCAAGTACCCCTCAAACAAGAACGTAACAAAAGAACTCCACAGCTAATTTGGGAAGCATCTTATCACTATGAACCTGTATCCAAAAATTGAAGCAAATCGGTTAATTCTGCAAAAAAAAAAAAAAAAAAATTAAATAAATTAAGAGAGCAATCCCACCGGTCTCCCCATTTTTACTTACCCAATAAATTAAAAAAAAAAAAAAAAAAAAAAAAAAAAAAAACAATCAGGGGAGCGCTTTATCAGAATAAACCTATAGCCAAAATTTGAAGCAATTCGTTCCTAAGGGAATATTTATATTCTGCAGGCAAACCCTATTAAACTTATTTAAAGGGGGTTACTTTCCCTCTCCCCCACTTAGACTTATCCAATGAACTCTCAAAATAAATTATGGCGGTGCCGTCATCACAATGATCCTAAGTCTAAAATTCGAATGAAATCTGATAGATTCTGCATGAAAAACACATTTATATAAATCAAGGGGAGGGGCATTAGGCCCCCGTTCTCCCTCTTTATATTTATCCAATGAGCACCTAATACTAATCATGGAGGCGCCTCATCAGAATGATCCTATATCTAGATTTTTAACGAAAACCGATAATTCTGCATGGAAAATCCATTTATATAAATTAAGGAGAGGGGCATTAGCCCCCCGTTCCCCCTGTTTATATTTATCCAATGAACACCTAGAATGATCCTATATCTAAATTTTGAACGAAAATTGATAGTTCTGCATGAAAAACTCATTTATATCAATTAAGAGGAGAGGTATGAGCCCGCCGTTACCCCTCTTATATACATATCGAATGAAATACAAAAACTAATCAGGGAAGCGCCTTATCAGAATATACCTATACACAAAATTTCCAGTGGATCGGGTATTTTTATCATAAGTTACCGAGTTACGCACGAACGTACATGGGTTTTTCATGCAGAACTATCAATTTTCGTTCAAAATTTAGATATAGGATCATTCTAGGTGTTCATTGGATAAGTATAATATTCATACAGATCGGGCGGGCTGTCAGGCTTTGATAGCCTGTGAGCTAAAAAAGAAAGGAAAAAGCTACATTTACCAAACGTAAATGTATTTACTTCAAAAATATAAATGAATCTAGCTTTTCTTCTAATGAGGTATCAATAATTCTTATCTTTACAAAATATTTATTTTAAGAAATTGTGTCAGTACGTTTAGTGTAAAACAGTAAACATAAAGATTTATTTTACAAGGACCACAATTTACAGCTCAAGTGTAAAAATGCTTAAAGTTTGACCAAAATCTAACCCTGAAAATTTATTTTGACGCAATTCACGATCCGATTCAAGCATAAATCCTATGCAAATAGCAAGACACAATTTTTACAAAAAGGTCAATTTTTTAACCACCATTTTCCTACAATTAAAATCATTTTGAAAAAATATTATATACCTGATTTTAACTTTTACGCTTTTTTCCTTCCACTATTTTTAATAAGAAAAATTTGACCTCTTTAATCTTACATTTTCGATGATTAAATAAGACAAATTTATATGTTTACAAAATAGTGAAGAGAAAAAAAAGGTGTAAAATTTGCAGATATGGTATACAAACTTATGCAATAATAATAATAATAATAATAATAATAATAATAAATTACAGTATTATTGAAAATACATGCTCGCTGTAATTAAAACCGTTCATGAATACATAGAGCCACAGATGTTTTGTTTTGTATGTCCACTTTACCATACCGAATTTTCAAAATCAGATTAACTTGTAATAATTTTATTTTCAGAGGTCAATCCAGGCAAAATTTGCAGTCTTTGTAGGGCTCTTACACAGAAATCCACTTAATGAAACAGACCCCTTCTCAAAATACGTAAAATAGGTCCTTTCACGAACGTGTGTTCCATAAAAACATACATGTGTCTAATGTTATAAGTTTAAAATTTTGTAATTTGAAAAGCAAAAAACTTCCCCAGAGAGGGAAAAAATTGAAGAAGGATTTAAAGATGTTATTAAAAAAATGCTTGTTTCGAATTTATGTAATTGAATTTCATATCGTTACAAAACGTTACTTTTCACGAACATGAAATAAATTGCTCCAAAATACAATAGATTTCTGAAAAGTACATTTTACTTTTCGCAAAATGCTCCCCCTCCCCCAAAAATCAGCACCGATCCTTGATTACGCAATCACAACAAAAACTCGTGAATCTCTGAAAGAAAATAAAAAATCAGCGTTTAAACCGCCTTTCGTCTGAATAGACTCTCATACGCAGAAGCCGCCAGGACGCTAGTATCTCCCAGCGTGTTGGGGGGAAACGCGAAGCTTCGACGACAGCTTTGCGCATGTTTGGACGCAAACGTAACGCGTCGCTCGTGTGGAAACAGTATAAGTTTATTATGCTCTCAATAGAGGCCGGCTTTTTGGCTGCTTTTCAAAATCGTCCGTGTGACATTGCCCTAAGCTACTAATATGAATAACATAACACTAATTTCAAAATAAACAATAGAGTTATATTTGAATTTATGCAATTATGTACAGTTTTTACCCATTTAATTGACAGAATGTTTGAGAATATGAAAATTAAAATACAATGATAATTAGTTTAATTTTAATATATAAGTACAAAGTAAGAAAAAAAGTTTAAATACGGAAACTGTACAGGTAATCTATACAACTATACTCCATCCGTATTTTAACAGAAAAAAATTCCGTAAATTCCAAAAAATTTTCCGTTTTCTTTCATACTTTCGTATTTAAAATATTTCGTATCAAAAAATTTTCGTTTAAATGACAAAGTACAATCTTTTAAGGACAAATTTTCATTGTTACGAATTTCATGTTTCAAGGACAAGTTTACATAAATGTCACAATATCTAATACAAGCAACGATGAAACAACACTTACCTTTCCGGATATTCGAACCATGGACTTGTCTGCTTCCAGATTAGTGCATTTGACCACTACACCACGGTTATACAAGCTACGTTTCCAAATATCGTTGTTTATTTCCTATTTTTTTAAACACGGTAGGGCCAAGATAATAAACAAGGAAAGTAGATGCCCATGTATTTTATACTGTTATTAAATTGTGTATGTATATATTTAATAATGTTGCAATTCAGCTTAAAAATTACTGAATTCTAAAATACTATTTTAAAGAGAATGTATTTCAGCAGTTAATACAAAAGAGTATAATAACATGGCATACAAGATAACATAATTAAAAATATTTGATTAACTTAAGTTGCCGTGCAAGAATAAAAGACACATTTTGTTATCCCAGTAGATATTGTTAGATATTCCAGCCTCTACTTGGTAATCGCAACACTAATTCAGGATTAAATTTCAATTACTGAAACAAATCGTTCAAATTTATTTTAAATGGGAAGTAATTCAATTGAAACGTAAGGAAATTCAAAATTAATTATTCTTCAAAGAAAAAAAACACTCTAGTAAATATATATTTATGTAACTGGATAATTGAAAGACATCTAAAATGGAAGATTGATGGAACCAATTTATTCTTATCATCTGAAGATAAGATTAAGCTACTAAAAGGAATAACATAACACTAATTTCAAAATATCCCATAAAAATATCTTTGAATTTATGTAATTATATACAGTTTTTACTCATTTAATAGATAGGTTAGAGAATATGTAAATTAAAATATTATGATTAGTAGTTTAATTATAATATATAGCTAAGAATTCCATTAGAACACAGAGTGCTTCATTAGAATAGTTCAAATGTAATAAAAATTATATTATTTGATTAACTTAATTTGCCTGGCACGAATAAAAGGTACATTTTTTTTTTTTTTTTTTTTTTTTTTTATCCCAGTTTGATAGATATTCCAAAATCTACTTGGTAGTTCCAACCCTCAGGATTCAACCTTGATTCAGGGAACCAATTTATTCTTATCATCTCAAGATAAGACTAAGCTACTAAAAGGAATAACATAACACTAATTTCAAAATAACCCTTAAAAATATATTTGAATTTATGTAATTATATACAATTTTTACTCATTTAGTAAAAAGGTTGGAGAATATGTAAATTAAAATACTATGATTAGTAGTTTAATTACAATATATAAGTACATCTATCTCCATTAGAATAGTTCAAATGTAATAAAAATCATATTATTTTATTAACTTAATTAGTCTGGCAAGAATAAAAGATACATTTTGTTATCCCAGTAGATATTGATAGATATTCCAAAATCTACTTGATAGTTCTAACCTTGATTCAGGATTAAATTTCAATTACTGAAAGAAATCTTTGAAATTTATTTTAAACGGGAAGTAATTCAATTGAAACGGAAGGGAATTCAAAATTAATTATTCTTCAAGAGAAAAACAAACACTCTATTCCACATACATTTATGTAATTGAGTAATTGAAAGGCATCTAAAATGGAGGATTGGTGGAACAAATTTATTCTTATGGTAGGAAGATAAGATTAAGCTACGAAAATGAATAACATAACACTAATTTCAAAATAACCCATAAAAAATTTATTTGAATTTATGCAATTATATACAATTTTTACCCATTTTGTTGGCAGAATGTTAGAGAATATCAAAATTAAAATAGAATGATTATTATTTTGATTATAATATGGAAATACACTAAAAAAAATCGTTAAAATACGGAAACTGTACAAGTAATCTATACAACAGTACTATTTCCGTATTTTTACAGAAAAAAATTTCCGTAAACTCAAGATAAGTTTTCGTTTTTTTACAAAAAACTTTCCGTTTTCTTTTATATTTTCGTATTTAAAAAAATTTCGTATTATCGTATTTAACAATTTTCGTTTAACCCTTTTCGGCGCAGGGCAAATTCATTGCTTAAGCATCGAAATTAATGACTGACACTGGAATTACAAAACAACTTTATTTGTAAATAAGAAAACGCTATATTTCAAGCATTCAATAAACCATAATTTTTTTAAACAAAATTCTAGTACCAATATGGTGTTTGGGAATTAAAATTAAGTGGCATATCTATGAAACCCGTGCACCGCAAGGGGTTAAAAGACAAATGTAATCTTTCATGGACAAATTTGCATCGTTACTAATTTCATTTTTCCAGGGCAGGTTTACATCAATGTCAGAATATCTTATAAAAAAAACAATCAAACAACACTTACCCTTCCGGAGATTCGAACCAGGAACCTGTCTGCTTGCAGATTAGTGCATTTGATTACTACGGCTGAGAAACTGAAAGACATCTAAAATGGAGGATTGATGGAACCAATTTATCTTTATGGTAGGAAGATAAGATTAAGCTACTAAAATGAATAACATAACGCTAATTCCAAAATAACCCTTAAAATATATTTGAATTTAAGTTACAATTTTTACTCATTTAATCCACATGTTAGAGAATACTAAAATTAAAATACAACGATTATTAGTTGTATGATATTTAATTATTATATAAGTATATCTAGAAACATTCCCATATAGATCACAGAGTACGCCGTTAGAATAGTTCGAATGTAATAAAAATTATTTTGTTTATCGGCAAAAGCTGGGTAATTAAACTATGTTAATTTTCTCAAACGATAATTAAAGGACAAATATGAATATTTGTATACGGCTCCTAGTCAAAAACAGATTATCTAATAAAAGTTTTATTTTAATCGTCATTGTAGAAGAAAAAAAAATAACAATTAAAGTTTATTCTCAATTCTAAAAGAGCTTTTTCCAACACATTTCTGGATTTCTTTTTGTTCGAAAACACCATGAAATAAACAAATATTATTATTCAAAAAACTATATGCAACCGAATGGTGTTTTTATTTTTATTATATTATTATTATCATTTAAGACGGAAGACCTTTCAGAAGTAGTATTAAAAAGGGAGTTTTCAACTGAATCCCCGAAGCGGCTGTGTGAGAAAGAGAAAAAAATTATCTTTACGTGACACAAATCGTTTATAACCAGATAAATCATATATTTATCCAAAATGGAAAACGCTATTTGATTCCAAATCGCTTGAATTTATAGTCATGTCAATTTTATGCTTTTAAGTTTAAAAAGGGGTCAGAAAATTTGCGCTTTTGAGCTGGGAATTTGAGAAATGTACCTTAATAAAAATACCTTAATAAAAATTCCTGGAGATTTTGTTTAATAAATATATATTTTTTTTAGATTACATATAGCTGTTAATCTTTCCGTTTATTAAACATTACTATTTCCAAAGAAAAAAAATCACTATATTTAACTCCAGAAACTCTGATATAAAATAAAACGAAAAGTACTTTCTTAGCAATAGTAAAAAACTAAGATGGTTAATTAGTATGCTAAATATAAACTTAAAAAAGTGTAAAAAACAAACACAGATATCGCACACATTTTTCCTAAATTTGGCAAGTTTTTTTTTTTTTTTTTTTTCTTAAGAGGTATAAATGAAAAATTTATTACTGTTAAATATTGAAAGTTGATTTTTCTGTAGCTTAACTCAAATTCAGTATTATCGAAAAATTAATTTTTATTTTATTAGAAATTCTTGTTTATCCAATTCGTAATTTTATTGAATTACAGCAGATTTCCAATTGAATCTGTTATTGTGAAAAATCTAACTACTGAAATACTTGCATTTATTTAAAACATAATAATAAATTAAATGCGTCATTAATGAGCTATGTACTTTAATTGGAAAAATAAAGCTTATAACGGCATTCGTACACTTCAAAGTCTTTCATGTACCTTTTACTAGAACTTTTGTAAAGTAATATTCGCCTTATTTAATGAAAAAAAAATCTATCATTAGACATAGTGACCATTTCTTAATTTCTGGTACTAAAAAACTTGAAATTCCTTGAAACCCTCGATGTCTACGAACCCTTAAACCATACTCACAAACGAACTAAAGTGACAAATTTCAGCCAATCATCTGAGTGTGTTCAATAAGCTATTTTTATCATTTACAAACAAGTCGGAAATTGCACATCAGGCGTAGCAGATGAGTTGGGTTCGTACTATATAAAGTTTAAACTGATTCCATATCTGTTTCAATTAAGAAGTTATGGGGGTTTTCTGTTTTCACAAAACCGCTCCCCATTTCCACCCCCTTGTTCCAATTTCGTGTTTTTATGCCCTTTTATTCTGTATATCAGTTTGGAAGAGATTTCGGCAGAATTATAGAAGTTATCTTGTCTATAATAAAGTTATATATATATACATATATATATAATGAAAAAGCCTTCAACTGTCCATTTATCCATTTACCTTTCATTATTTTGGTAATCTGCCTTCTATTTCACTTCAAACTTCAACTGTTTTCAATAAGATTATTGTAAAAATACTGGTTTCATTGGTTTATTGAAGTAATATCTGAATTTCTGAATTACTTTGGTTATATTTATAAAAGTATATATATATATATATATATATATATATATATACATATAAATAGAACCATTATACAACACTACTACTTAACATCTATAATGAATATAGAATAACCCATAAAATAACAAACTAAAACAAATCAAGAGGAGTTGGCAATATTGGAACAATTACGAAGTATTGGAAATGTGGTATTTGGCTCGTTGTCAAGGGTAATACCAAATAGATACATTAATTACGATTAATTTTTGATTAAAAATCAGGATAAACTTAAAAATGCTTTCTAAATTACCCGATTAATCGTAAACGCAAAATTTAATTCAATGAAAGCTACTACATATATATTAAACCAGTAATAATAGAATTAGCAGAGAAGAGAAAAAACTTACATTATACAATCGCCAACATGTGGGAGAAAAAAAATAAATTCAAATTTGCAATCTCATTTCACTACAATTAAGAGATTACAGTTAACAGAATATTGTAAGGAAATTAATATCAGAAACTAAATACATATATATATTTAATTATTAATTTAATTAAAAATATTAAAGTAATATTAAACAAAAAAGTTATGAATTTAATGGAAATAATCTAATTATATAATAATGATAAAAAGTTTAAATAGAATGGCGACAAAAGTTTACAAGAAGAACGATTTAATAAAAATAAAAGAGACAGAGTAGAAAGCGAGAGTAGAAAGTTTTTGATAAAACATTTTTAAAAGAATTTTATATACTTTATAAATATAAATAATAAGATATATTGATAGTTGGATGTTAATCAACAAAAGGAGAAATAATAAAGTACATTAAAATCTTGATAAATAATACTTGATTAATAAGGATAGTTTAACTTGATAACTTACAGGATAAATTATAAATGTATTTACAATTAGCAAGTTCTCATTTGAATTGCGATTAAGGCAAATATGCTTTATCAAGGAATGCAAATTTAACAGAATTTTATAAGCAATTAATACGCTGTTTATGTAAATAAAAGGAAATATAGAGTACATTTAATTATATGAAAAAATGAGTCAAAGCAAAGTGGCTAATGGAATAATTTTATTATAGAGAGGGAGTAAAGACGTATAATTGCGCCATCTCTAGTCTGTAAATAGGATTAAAATTGCTTTATGCAAAATATATTCATTATAATTTCCAATTAACAAGATTTCATTACATATTACTCTAAAACAACTATGTGAGAATTAATAATATACTAAACCATTTAAAAATATACTTGCAGTGGATAGTATATTCTGATAACTTACTTGTTAAATTAAAAAAATATATAAAAAATAAAATAAAATAATAATAAAGAGTAAAATAATAACAATTATCCAGCCATAAACCACATTGCAAATTAAAGCCAGAAGGCATTAACAATGCTGCTATGAAATCGGTAAAATTACCAATAAAAATCTATTATTAAAAGTTTACCTATTCCTCCCCACCCCTGTTTTTTGTAACACATATATTAATATATGAGCACATATTTTCCTGCAGCTCCGAACCTAACTCCATAAACTAACATCTATTCACCCAGCCAACCTATTAATTATTGTTTTTTTACAATTTTACAATTTTATATTTTTATGTTATTTTTATAGATAGATAAATAGATAGATAAAGTTTTTAACTGATGATAGTTTTGGGGATTAGGGGGTCATAATCGTTGTAGATCTGCAAAACTTTTTCAAATTTAAAAGATAGAAGAGTCCGTAATAGGTAGTATTTCATACGAAATCTACTTAAAATTACAACATAAAGTACATGAAAAATCATGCTTTTTTAGAATGTGTAGGCTTTAAAAGCGCAACTATTTGGGAAAATTTTACCGATCAGTACGTAAGAAAATTTAGGCAAAACAAAAATATTTCTTTTTTGTACAACAAAGACGATTGTTTTGTTTTGTTTTCTACTTCTCATATGGTAGCTCATGGAAGCAACAACTCCAACACTTTAACATAGATTATAACATGTTTAAAATGAACCATAAATTCATTGCATATGTTCTTATAATTAAAATTCCGAATTACAAAAATAAAAAAAAATACTTTTTTATAAAGTTTGGGATTTTTTGCAAATTTAATTTTAATTTTTAGCGTTCAGACTTGAAAAATTATATTAGTGTCATTGAACTCCAAAAATTTTGTTTTTCAAAAATACCTTGCTTGAACTTTAGTATTTCAATTTTTTATTATTTTTTTTATGCACATCAGAGCAATATGAGTCATTCTTTTTTTTCTGATTATGTCAAATTCAAGAAAATAATTGTAGTTTTTGCGGTCATGACCGAACAGGTCATAGGTGTCAATGAACTACTTTATTATTTGTTTTAAGATTATTTATAATATATATATGTATACGTGAGAAATATTAAACAATGTTTGTTTGTTTTAAGTTTAAGAATATCTTATGTGTATTACGTTTATATTATCCCAGTTCAAAGATAACAGTTACGCGTAAAAACGTAATTTTTAAAAATTATTATTCGTTATAAAATATATTTTCCTTGTGCTAATTTTAGAATAAATAACCTTGAGTTCATTGAACCACAGCCAACCTATGAGATGTTAGAGACTTGTACTTATAAGAAACATTGAACTTTTCGAGGAACATACGCATATACTAATTATAAACTCGAATATATCGACGTACTAATAAATAAGTAAAAAAAAAAAGTATATAAATAAATAAATGATAATCAAAGTTAACGGTTGCAATTTGAATCAAAATGAGTGGAAGGTCAACATATTTTACAAAGAAATGCAACTATATCGAGATGTTTAAATGCTGTTCTCTTAATTACACAGAACTTTTAGACAGGAATGCTTCAATGTTGTAAATATTTATATTTAATGGTGTATCCAAAAAAATATTTTTCCACCCTCAACAGCTCGAAATTTTCCGATACATTTTCAGACCCATTTTTAAAAGTAGAAACATGAAACTTGCTGAGGTGATTTTTGAAAAGGTGTATAAGTTACAGTATGATTTCATTTTTCCGCTCAATTCATTAGGATTTCATTTATATGCAATTACTTTTTTAGTTTGACCATTATTTTGTTGTCCCCTCTTCGAAAAATTCGTTTCGAAACGCCAATTTTTACAGCATTTTTTGCAATATTTTCCGCATTTATGAAAAAAATCGACAAACACGACAGAATTTTGGATTGGAATACACCCTTAAGCATTAAAAAACCAACATTTTCTTTAAATTTTCCCATAGCTGTAGTTAATCTTAAAATATACTCAATTGCTACCGGATAAATTCTAAAAATTACATTTCTTTATAGGGCAGTCAAATTGTCAGAAAAAATGACGAGAGATGCAAAAATTCTGTTAGAAGATTTTATGTTTTTAAAATATGTATGGGGATGCTAGTAACAAGAATTAATGGTTTTCCAACAAAATATCTCGAGGCTAAACATTATGGAGCCAAAAATTGTTGTCAAAAATTGTTATCATGCAAACACCTGTAATTTTAATAAGTTACATTAAAAAGGGTAAAATAACAAAAAACTGTGTCAAATTTTCGTTTTTACTATTTTTCCACAAAGTTAGAAAAAATGAGTCACTTTCAGAAAGCTGTAGCGCGCTTAATAATGGCTTTAGAAAAACAGTTTTATAATGAAATTTGTAGGGAATTTTATGCTTTTCCTTTTAGTAATTCAGTATAGTACTCAAAAATTTTTATAATTTTTGAGTTATAGGCAAAAAACTGAAAAAATTCCGAAAATTTTGTGGTGTTTCGGCTCCACAAAATTTAGCCTCGAGATATTTTGTTGGAAGACCATTAATTCTTGTTACTAGCATCCACATAAACAATTTAAAGACATAAAATTTTCTAGCAGAATTTTTGCATCAATTTATGACAATTTGACTGGCCTAATACAGGTGCCATTTTAATTTAATATTTAGAGAAAAATATTTTTGGTATAAAAAAATATTAAATGTACATTGTTACAAATTTGCGTTTATTGACTGTGTTCTACCGTGAAATTTGATCAGAATTTTTCTGTTTTGTTAGAAAAATAGAATCTCTCCGTATACCTGTTGCTATTTTAAGATTATATAGTTTCAAATACGGAATTATTACTCGAAAAATCTGTCATCCGATGAGATTGCTGCATTTTTGGTCGCAACGCATGCGCTTCATGCATTTCAAAATATTGTTGCTCAAAACTGAGACTACAAAGGCGGAACTAGACGAAACTTCCCTCAAAAAGCGGAAACATTTCGGCAACTCTGCTGCAAGGCTTTTTCTGTAAATTTACGAAATTATTTTTTACAGTCTACCCAATTTACTATTGTATGTAATGTTGAACAAGTAAATGGTACATGCACGATACATGAATTTTGATAAATGGTTTTTCTATTGTAATTACTATGTTGATGATTCAATTGTGTTCTTGTTATTTTTCTTGATATTTTTCTTTGAAATGAGTTCTCATTTGCGATTAATCGGGCAATGTGGAAATCATTTTTAGGTCTATCCTGATTTCCATTCAGAAATTAATCGCAATTAATGTGGCTATTTAGTATTGACCTTGATAACGAGCTAAATACCACATTTTCAATTTTATTAGGTAGCTTTCATTACAAAAAGTAATAAAAAGAATATTGCCCAGTTAAACTGATGGCATTGAGCTCACAGTCTACGCATACTAATTGTACATTACAGCCTTATATTTTCAAGGGTTAATTCCGTTCGAAAAAAAATATTAAGGAGGGGGGATCAGCTCCCCCCTTTCCCCTTTTTATACTTAATCGTTGAACCCTCTAAACTGATCATCAGGGACATGCTTTATCATATAAAAAATCCATATCCAAAATTTAGAGCAAATCGGAAAATTCTTAATAAAAACCTATTTATATAATTTAAGAAGAGTTATCCTTCTCTTTTATACACTTAACCATTAAACTTCCAAAACTATTCACAGATTTGAACGAAATCTGACAATTCTGCATGAAAAACCCATTTATATAAATTAAGGGGAGGGGCATTAGAACCCCCATTTCCCCTGTTTATATTTATCCAATGAACACCTAATACCAATCACGGAAGCGCTTCATCAGAATGATCCTATGTGTAAATTTTGAACAAAAACTAATATTTCTGCATGAAAAACCCATTCATATCAATTATGGGGAGGGGCATGAGCCCCCATTCCCCCTCTTATACATATCGAATGAACTCCAAAAACTAATCAGGGAAGCGCCTTATCAGGATATACCTATATACAAAATTTCAAGTGGATGGGATATTTTTATCATGAGTTATCGCGTTACGTACGAACATACATACAGAACGGGCGGTCACATAAGCTCTCAGGCTATGATAGCCTGAGAGCTAAAAAGCTACCTATTGCAGCCGTCCGGAGGAAAGCACTTCCGGAAAATTTTGGTATATTTTCACCGATCATGACCCCCAGACCCCAAAACCACCCTCCGTTCAAATGTTGACATATATATATATATATATATATATATATATATATATATATACATACAAATGTCTCGACCGAGTTCGTTGGCCAGCATCATCCGCCATTTTGTTTCAAAATGGCGGCCATTTTAAATTTTTTTAAAAATTTAAAATTTAAAATTAAATGCGAAAAAATTAAAATTTGAAAAATATTTTTCTTTTACGTGTTAGAACATAAAACAAGGATTCCAGAACACTTTTTATTTTGTCAATATCTTAAAAAATGATTGAGTTATAGCACTTTGAATTTTTCTTATGGCTGACATTTTGAAACGATCTGATTTTTGTCAAGTAATAACACGCGTATTTATGAACCGATTTCAATGAAACTTGGTATGTACATAGTACATACAAATGTCTCGACCGAGTTCGTTGGCCAGCATCATCCGCCATTTTGTTTCAAAATGGTGGCCATTTTAAATTTTTAAAAAAATTTTAAATTTAAAATTAAATGCGAAAAAATCAAAATTCCAAAAAATATTTTTCTTTTACGTGTTAGAACTTAAAACAACGATTCCAGAACACTTTTTATTTTCTCTATATCTTACAAAATGATTGAGTTATAGCACTTTGAATTTTGCTTATGACTGACATTTTGAAACGGTCTGATCTGAACGATCCATCATGTTGTTTTAAAATGGCATACACTTTATGATATCGTGGAATTTGGTGACTCTCTAAATCGCTTAAAATAAAACCAGGTTGAATAAAAGATGACTAATTTCTAAAAATTCCTATTAATATTCAGTCTTGACAAAAACTAGTATTCAATCTTATAAAATCACTAATTTTTAAAGATTATTTCCACTAATTTAAGCTTAGTATTTCTGAACAATGTAACTTACTTTAAAATAAATAAATAAGTATATGAAAGCTACCTCTTCCTCCCGGCATTGCCGGAAGGACTTTTTCTAATTCTGACAGCTCCTCTGTGTGATATGGTTTGGCATTAACAAATTTTTACAGTAATTGATGTTGATTTGTAGTATTATCTAATGGTTCTATATATATATATATATATATATATTCCATAACTCTTTGGAAAAAACAACCGAGTATCCCACTTTTCACAATGAATTAAAAATAATCGATTTCACGCTACATAATATTGCATATTAGTAAGATTTGAACACTCACAAAAGGAGCATGAAATTTTTATTTTATTTTATTTTATTTTTTTCCTACCCTGTAATTGGGCATCAACTGTGGCTACTATATATATATATATATATATATATATAAATATATTTATCAGTTGAGAAAAAAAAAAAAAAAAAAAAAAAAAAAAAAAAAAAAAAAAACATATAGCGATTTAGAGTCAAAATATAGAATCTTCCTCATTTCTTATAACTTTCCTTCGTGCCACACACACCTTGACAGGTAACATCCTCCCAAAGGTTCCCATTACCAATTAAAATTGATACATTGTAACAGATCTTTAGGAACAGGCGGGGCTGGAGGTTGAATAAATACGGTACATTGTTCACTATTATTCATTCTTTCCTAAATACACATAAATGAATAAAATAAATGTAACAGATAAGTAACTAAAAATAACTGCAACAGATAAATAAAAAGAAGATGTTACAAACATTAAAAATAGAGAAAATAGAAACCATAAAAAAAGAAAAAAGTGAACAATAGCAAAACAATAAAAAGGAACTATTTTCAAAATAGAAAATAGAAACAGAAAAGGAAAGAGAAAAGAGGCAAAACAGTAATACTGAATCATTTTATACTTGTATAAATTTGCAATAAATAGCCGAATAATAACTATTATTAAATAAACTCTAATGAAAGTTTTAAATTCTATCACACTGTAAACGATGTTTGTGAAATATATTTTCAGTAAAATAACGTTTCAAACTCTTTCAATTCAAATGAGCTATTTCTGACACATTTTTGTTGAAAAATACGTGAAATGACAGATGTTGTTAATCAAAAACTAAATAGAAGGCCATTTTCTATGAAAAGGAACCATTTTCATACAGAAAACATAAACCTAAAAGAAAATGGAAAAGAGGCAAAACAATACAATTGAATAATTTTATATGTGTACAAATTTGCAATAAATAGCAAATTAATGACTATTCTATCTAACAAACAAAAAAAAATCGACATTGTGATAAATAAGCTTTTTAAAAAAGGACTGTTTATAAGAAAAAGTAATTTCAAATGTGCTTTGTTTTAGTGTGAAAATTTTTCTAAACAATCTGTTAATGTTGTTCTGAGAAACTTTATGGCACTTTATTAAACAAAGCGAAGAAAAACAAAACAAAGCAAGCAAACAAACAAAATTGACACTTGCAAGTTTTATTTTTAACCGAACTTTTTTCCCGTGTTTAAATGAATTACAACTTGAACTTTGTAAACAATCCGTTAACGTTTTTCTGATAAATGTATTTTCTACTCAAAAACATGAAACGTTCTGACATTTTATTAAACAAAACAAAACAAAATGAAGCAAGCAAACAAAACAAAATGAAGCAAGCAAACAAACAAAAATGACACTTGCAAGTACTATTTTTGAAGTGATTTTTATCCGAACTTTTTCCCGTTTTTGATAAATGAATTAAAACTTCAATTATATGCAATTGATGGCTATCTACTGATCTATTCAATCTTTAAGGTAGGCGAAAAAAGGGGCACTGGAAAAAAGCTTTCCGGAAAAAAATGCACCCAGAAAAAAAGCGCCCCTGAAAAAAAAATTCAAAAAATAATGAATTCAATACTGATTGTACAACAATGTAGAGGTCTACATGGGCCGTAATTTCAAGGCCCGGGCCCGGAACGGCCCGTTGCAAAACTCAATAGTTCGGCCTGGGCCGTTTAAATTTTTATATTTTAGGCCCGGCCCGTACATAAATCAGTGAAAACACGCCCGACCTGTTTTGGTCCGTTACAATTTCCTAAAAATTCAGATTTTTATCATGTAATTAAGACTCCTTTAAAGTTTACTGCATACATATCTATGGAATGATTTTACAGTATATTTTACAGGAAATACACATTAGGAACATTAAGGATCACTTAGGCTTTCAACATTCCAATAAAGATTCATTCAGAAATTAATATGGCCTAGAATAAAAGAAAAAAAAAAGAAAGTTAAAAACATCGTTACTTTTGAAGCTCTTTAATAAAAGAAGATTTATAAAAATATTTCTATATCAATTTATTAAAGATTTTAAATCCAAATTCATTCGTTAATTCAAAGAAATTATTTGCTGATGCTTTCTAAATTCATTTTTTTCTCCGATACGCATTAAGATTAGCAGGTATCTTTATTCAGAGACTATATAACCGAATGGCGTTATTCATTTTTTGATTCAAGCAATTTAAGAATAATGCAAGCAAATAAAATAGTGTCATAGTTAGCGTTTTGAATAGAATTTCCGGGAAACATAGCATGGGAAGGGAGAAAAACCTGCAACCATTTGAGAAACTATTGTATCTCAACAAGGTTATACAATTATTTTATTTACCAAAAATGAAAAACGCTATTCGATTCCAAATCCCTTCAATAATCAGGCTTATCACTTTTATACTTTTACAATTAAAAATTAATTTACAATGTGTCAAACTTTCGTGTTAAAAAAAAATTAATTTAAAAACCATCAAGAAGTATACATACAAAAATTAAGCTAACATAAGTTCTTTATCGCCGTTAATAATCTTACAAATCATGTTGTCTGCCCTACAGATCATGAGAACAATTAAGTCTAGTTGTGGTCTGGCAAATCTAAACATAGAAAAATAATACAAGCTTGATCTCGGGCCGGTACGAGTCAGCTAAAAAAAACATTAAAACGGGTTACACAGAATGTAACTGTACGATGCCGATCTCTATACTATACAAGTTACATTTTTATATTGATGCTGTAAAACTAGTATGGCTCGTGACGTACATTTATACTTATTTTCGTTAAAACCATTTTCGTTGAAAATAGCGAAAAAAAAATTTATCAGCCAGGCACGTATGCCTGTCCATTTATTTATTTATTTATTTTTTTTTTTTTTGCCGGCCCGGCCCGGTTTGTTTATTTTGCTTGTCGACCCGGCCCGTTAGAAATTTGAAGCGATTCTGCCGGCCCGGCCCGTGCAGACCCCTACAACAATGTCAATTCCGGGGCGGCAACACTGGGCGTTTGAGATAAACATAAAGGACTGAATAAGTTTCAAGAAATCTGGTTATTTGTTCAACAACGGATTGAGTTTGGGTGGCCTGGTGGTCATATTTCCCACCCACGTCACACTTATTCCGCGTTCCATTCCTTTCTCATCCCTCTCTTACATAATGACAGTTTTATTAGTACGGCTTCCGCATTCCCCTTTGAAGTGATCCCTGCCCTTGCATTATAAGACACCCACAGTTCTGCCCACAGACTCCGCAGAATGAACCCCCAGAACATATATTAAATCTTTATTTTTTAAATCTTTATCTTATCTTTACACTAAGGTTGAACCCGAGTACAATTTTGGAAATGGATGCTATGCCAGAGTTTTTGAAAAAGGATAATTTTAGAATAATCTTATTTATATATACATGTATATACAATTTCTTTATTATTTAATGTAAAGGGAAAAAATGTTACCTGTTCGAATTCCGTAAATGCGTCATTTATTTCTAAGTCAGGTATAAATATATCTAAAAGTTGAGCTTATTTTTCAATGTAATTGTATTGCCCTGTTCCTGCGTTTAGTGACCAATCTTTTTTTTCTGATACATTTTTATTAACACTTTCCAACAAAGTTCAAAAGTGTTTATGATTTCAGTTTGTCTGGCCGTCTGTCCGGTCTCTAACTCTCGTAAATATACTCGGATTGCCTTGAACTTTTTGTACGTTATTGACGTTTACTCTACCAAGAGCCCTATTTTAAATGAAATTTCTAGCCTGATTAGTTTATTTACAGGGATAGTAAAAAGTTTACTGTTACATTACGGCCTGTGGGAAATTCATTTCAAATGAATTTTAAAGCTGTCACGCCCTGTGAAACACATTAAAATTTGTATGCATTTACAAAATGCTCTAAAATATGCATTGTGTAAAATATTTGGTGAAAAAATTAGCTATTATTCATTTACAGAACCACACAAAAGAATTTCATTGCATAATGACAAAGGGGGAGAAAATTATGTGTGTCACTTTTTAATTTTATTCAACTATTTAATGAATAATAAAACTGATATACATCGCTTTATATAAATTATACGATATAGTCAAGCATAATAAGAAGTGCATAGCATTTACAAGTACTATACACAAAAGATTTCAAATTGTACATTATTATCGAATTTCTGTATGTGTATCCGATAATATTTTAGGGATAGTTGAAATGCATTTTAATTATGATATGCGCTAAGCTTCAATAAATCTATGCATATTATATGGTGTTTATAAATGATAGTTGTTATACATGGCTACACAAAAGAGCTGGTAAACATCATTGAATATGAACGTAAATTAAAGTGATTTTTAAATAAGTTATGCATTTTTACGCTGAGCTGCATTCAGTTTATGAAGATATGTTTATAGAATATAGATAAAATGATATGCATGGCCATGCAAAGTATTGGATTCATGGACAGCTATGATTGATAATTTCTGAAAATGTGATTACAGAAATTTTAAGAGTGTTTTAGTTTAAATTAAATTTTAGCTAAATACTGATTATTAAAGGTACTAGGAAAACTACACGGCTGAACAAAAGCATTCAAGTATGTTTCCATCTATTAGTATAAATTGCTGAATGAGAAATTTAAACCTGCTAGGAGTTTTTTTGCTAAACTGAATTTCCCCATTAAATAGTGTATATGGGTGATTCTGAAAATAGGGGACAATTTATGTCTTTCAGCATACAAAAAAAATTGAGAGGTTTTCTGTCATGTTTTTATATTTAGATATGTTTTTCTTAATATTATTCATTATTTGCACTCAAGAATTACTCACTTTTTAGTTAAAAACACCTTAAAATAACAGAATAAAGATTCAAAATGTCATTAGCATGGATGTCCACAGCAGCTGTGCCTTGTGTATACTAGCATTTTTCAAGAGTTAATACCATGTTTATAAAACAAACAAATGTTATTCTTTCTTTATATTAATCAAGGAGAGGATTTATCCAATAAATTTCTTTTTAAAAATAAAATATAGTATATAAAAAAAGAATTACAGTTTGTCCTCCATATTCGATTTTCAAAACAAGGTCATACTATAACAGCTGGTTATTAATCAAAATTTCATTTTCACATATGACAATAGTTTGAAAATAAAAAGTTTCTCCATGGCAACAAGTAGCCATTTTATTCCTGCCAGAAAATAGAAGCATGTATTGAATTTTAAGAATAGAAGTTGAATATTAGGGGCGTACATCATTGTATGTCATTAGAATGGATAATAATTTTCATGTTTATTTTATAGTTAAAATTTTTATTTTATTTATTTGCATAGAACTTTTGTGTTTTAAAAAGCCCCAGAAAGGACTATTGCATTGTGATTATATTATGGCTCATAATCTTATTTAAATTAAAATTTGTCATTAGCATGGACAGATATCAGTGGCATTAGCATGGTTTTTCTGTCCATGCTAAAGACTCCTATGTGCTTAAATGTAACCATCGCTTATATTGTATCCCTTATAAAGTTTAATTTTATGTATAAATTTAGGCATTACATTTATTATCCCTGAAATATGCATTAAATCTGTCAGAAAATCACTAAGACAGCTTCTTACATTGTTAGTGTCAGAATGTTGCTCATGTAAACAAAGTTTGCTCTTTGGTAATGTTTTTATTCTTTTTATATGTATATATGTAAAAATGGAAACCATTTGCTGAAAAGGAAGGCTAATAAATATAGAAAAAAAACATTTAAATAGGAAAAAAAATAAAAATTTCATAATATATTTATTCCATGCAATTTGTTTTGTCATTAGCATGGCTCAAAAAATACTAATTATTTTTTTTAAGTTATTTTTTAAATATTTAGCCCTGCTGACTACATGGAAATTATACCTAATACTATATTTACAACACCTATTTTTTTCAGAAATTTTGCTAATAGTAATTTTTTTAAGATTTCATTTTTGAAATAGTCCCCTATTTTGAGAATCACCCATATATGAATAGAGAGGTCGAATACAGGGCTTTTCAAAAGTATTGGATTGTACATACTCGGTTATAGACAGCAACCTTATTTCTTTAAATAACGAAGTTTTATCAAAGATTTCAGGAGGTGTTGGAAAGTGATTCATAATCTGTGCTTAACGCATGATTTTTCGTACTTTTTGTGATTGTTTGTTTTGTTTTTGGAACTTCACACAATTTAACATATATCTCAACTAATTACCTAATATTTCTTTCAAAAAGCCATATCAACAATCATTTTATACTTCTGCATCGACAGGTACCTGCAGCGCTCTCCAATTGCTTTACTATGGGCTCCCATGAAAATCAAAATTAGTATTGAGGAAAAATGTGATTTTCTCAAAAACAAACCTATATGCCACCTAGTGTAATCGCTGTGATTCTTCTGCAAGATTTAAATTAACTTTTATTTCCTCTAAATGTATCATAATTTTAGTTTTATGTTTTCAGGAATAGAGTGTATGAGGGGACATATTTTTGCATTATATTTTTTGCAATATACCTGAAAATACGATGCTTAAAATTAAAAATAATCTATTTTTGAACACTGCATTATGAAGGCATTCACACTGTACTCCAAATAAATAAATAAAAAAGATTTTTTTTTTTTTCAAGTAAATTAGCTTCTTTACTTGTTTCTAAATATGTTCGAGAAAATTCAATAATCTGTAAATATGTGGATCACAATAATCTTTATTATTGCTCCAAGTTTAAACTTTCCATGTTCCATATAGTTTCCGAATAAAATGGTTGGGACAGATGGACAGACACAGGAGTTATATTATAACACTTCAGGTTTTACTTTTTAATTATGGAATCCTAAAAAAAGTATTTAAAACCGAAATTATAAAAAAATTGATATTAATGAATGTAATCAAAATTACTTTCTGCTAAAAAGAATCGTACGTTAAAAATCAAGCTTCCTACATTTTTGGCTCAATTTCTAATTGGAAAAGAAAAAGAAATTAAAACGTCTTTTAAATTTTTCCTTAATTTTAAAGTTACATTACTTTTAACATTATAATTATATTTGTAAAAGACTTAATATAAATTAATGTAGGTCTGATTAATAAAAATAGAATATTTTACATCTTTTAATTCACGTTTTAAGTTAAAATATTTGAAGTGAAGAATTACAATAAACAATTTGAATTAACATTTCACTTGAATAAAAGATAGTTAAAATTATTTAAAAATTCATCAAAGTTCTAAAATTGACAACAAAGCGTACTGAAATGACAAGTATTTTTTCATTGAAATATGATAATGATATTTTTAATCCAATATGAACAGAAAACGGTCTATTGTTTGTTTTGAGATGTACGAAATTGTATGTGTTTAATTTGGGAGTTAAGTTGTCTTTATGAAAACTTTAGCAGAGCGGTGTCGCGCAAGACAAGCGCATCGGTAAAAACAATAATCTGCTCCCCGCCATCCCCACACGTAATTGCAAATATGAAAACAAATATTTATTATGGGCGTTTTCCAATCCAAACTGTTTATTTTCTGATTTATGTTTAAATTCATTTTTGCTCTCAAACACACCAAAGTGGCAAATTACCTTATTTAGAAAATACACATTGTGTCGTGCTTCTCAATTTTTGGATAAATGCAAAATATATTGAAGAAAGGGTTGTAAAAGATGGCGTTTGGAACCGAATTTCCCAAAGTAAGAGATCTGGGAAAGAAAAATATGGTCATACTGAGAAAATAATTGTTTATAAATCAAATTCTAATTAATTGAGCGAAAAATGAAATCACACGCCATCTTATATATCTCTTCAAAAATCACTTCAGGAAGTTTCATGCTTCTACTTTTAAAAATGAGTCTGAAAATGTATTAGAAAATTTCGAGCTGTAGAAGGTGGAAAAATATTTTTTTCGAATACACCTTTATATACATAACAAGTAAGAAAAATCATGCGTTAAGCATAGATTATGAAGCACTTTCCAACACTTAATGAAATCGTTAACAAAACTTTGTTATTTAGGGAAATAATAGCCAAATATACCCAAATATGTATTCCAGTACTTTTGAACAGCTCTGTATTTCATATGTCACTTGATATAATGGGAAAATTTACTTTAGCAAGAAAATACCCAGTAGCTTGAAATTTCTTTTTCAGCATGTCATACTATTAGATGGAAACATACTTGAAAACTTTTGTTCAGCCCTGTAGTTTACATTGTACCTTTATTACACGTCAACATTGGGCTAAAATTTATTGTAAACTAAAACACTTTTAAAACAACTGAAATCACATTCTCATAAATTATCATTCATAGGCGTTCATGTACCGAATTCTTTGCGTGGCCCTGTATATCCTTTTATCTATATTCTGCAAACATTTCTCAGTAAATTGAATGAAGCTCAGCGTAAAAATGCATAGCTTATTTAAGAACCACGTTTAAATAATTTACGCTCATATTCAGTAAGGTTGGTGAGCTCTTTTGGGTAGCCCTGTATATCAACTATAACATTTATGCACACCATATAATGTGCATATATTTAGCGAAATATAAACGCGCATATCATAATTAAAATGCATTTCATCCCTTCATCAACTATCATCGGACACATATACGGTACTTCGAAAAGAATATACTATTTGAAACCTTTTGTGCCGCCCTGTAAATGCTATGTACTTCAAATTGTGCAAGACAGTAGCGTATAATTTATATTAAGCTTCAGGGACATATATCAATTTTATTATACATGAAACAGCTTAATATATTTAAAATATGTCACAGACAATTCCCCCTTTTACCATTATCTAATGGAATTATTTTGTGTGGCCATGTAAATGAATAATAGCTACATTTTCACCTTATATTTTATAGAATGCATATTTTAATATGTTTGACAGGGTATAATATCTTTAAAATTCCTTTAAACGATTTTTCCCCACGGGCTGCAATGTAATGGAAAACTTTTGATTCGCCCTGTAGATAAACTAATAATGGTAGAAACTTCATTTTCGATAGGACTTGTGCTAGGATAAACGTCAATAACGTCCTAAAATTTCATGGCAATCCCAATATGTTAACGATTTTTCCCCATAAGCCGTAATATAATGGGAAACTTTGATTCGCCCTGTAGATAAACTAATCATGGTAGTAACTTCATTTTCGATAGGACTTGTGCTAGGGTAAACATCAATAACGTCCTAATATTTCATGGCAATCCGAGTATATAAACGATTTTTCCTCATGTGCCGTAATGTAATGGGAAACTTTTGATTCGTCCTGTAGATAAATTAATCATGGTAGAAACTTCATTTTCAATAGCGTTTGTGCTAGGGTAAACGTCAATAACGTCCTAAAATTTCATGGCAATCCGAGTATATTAACGATTTTTCCCCATTGGCCGTATGTAATGGGAAACTTTTGATTCTCTCTGTAGATAAACTAATGATGGTAAGATACTTCATTTTCAATAGTTTTCGTGCTAGGGTAAACATCAATAACGTATAAAAATTTCATAGCAATCCGAGTATATTTACGGGAGTTACAGCGCAGACAGACGGCCATCCGGCCAGACGGACAGACAAACCGAATGCATAAGCACTTTTCAACTTTGTTGGAAAGTGCTAAAAAGTGTTAAGTTATAACAAATCGTTATAAAATGATATAAAATAATTTATTTTAGAACCACATTCCTGGATATTAGGGCAGCGAAATTATTGTTTTCCAAATTTCATTTCTGACGCTTGCTAAGAAAATATTTCGTAATTTCGGCACCAACTACTTCTCTTCGTATGGCCCCGAAATATATTAAATTGAACAATGTAAACTTTTTTTTTTTAAATCGTGGCTGAAATCATTATTTGTATATTTATAAAGATCGGTAAAATACTGATATTATATATATCATCATCATCATCATCAACCGTTTTCGATCCACTGCTGGATGTAGGTCTCCCCCAGATTTTTCCAATGTTTTCTGTCTAATGCTTTCGTCATCCAATTTACACCAGCCACTTTTCTAATTTCGTCACTCCATCTTACTTGTGGTCGTCTTCTTGGTCATTTTACATCTCTGGGATACCACTGTAGTATATTTGTGCTCCATCTATTGTCTTGTCTTCTTGCAATGTGCCCAGCCCATTTCCATTTTAGCTGCTTGATTCTTTCAAGGATGTCAAAAACTTTTGTTTGATTTCTTATCCAGGTTATCCTCTTTCTGTCTCTTCTAGTTATGCCTAGCATACATCTTTCCATGCTTCTCTGTGTTGTTTGTAATCTTTGTATCATCCGTTTTGTTAGTGTCCATGTTTCTGCTCCATAGGTTAATGCAGGTAAAATACATTGATTAAAAACTTTTCTTTTGAAACAAAGAGGCATATTACTCTTCAGAATAATACTGTTCTTCCCGAAAGCACTCCACCCATTTCTTATTCTTCTATTGATTTCATTCAAGATACTATTATCCGATGATATTTCCTGTCCTAGGTACACATAACTTTGCACATATATATATATATATATATATATATACACTATATGGCCATTGATTATTGGACACTTGCGATTTTAGACATTTTACTAAATATCTAGAAAAATACATGAGGAATCATCTCGAAACTCTTATTATATAAATATAATAGTATACGTCATATATCTCCGTGAAGATTTTTTACTGAAACTCCATAGGGGACCGTCAACAAATTAAAAAATAACGAATATCTTTTGAATAACCCTGTCAAAACTAATGTGGCAAAAGCGCTCAAACTCTAGATTATGATTGAATGCTTTATTGTAATGTACTGTGTTCATTTTTATGCAAATAGCATGCATACTCCCAGAGTAATTAAGGTTTTTGTAAAAATTATCCCACATTTTTCCACATTTTTCCCTTATAATTTTCAGAGTTCTTAATATAAAAAAATATTTTTTTCAGAAAATATGACAAACAACATTGCGCACAGTACCCTGTAACCAGAATTAAAAAAAAATAAAAACTGTATGAAAAATGAGTAGATTTATTGAATAATTTTTTACTGCGCATGCGTCAAAGATACCAAAATTTCATTTGCATATTATGTTAGCTAAATGTATACAGCAACTTTTGTAAAAGTCTCAAAATCATAGCTTGAAAATTCTGAAAGTAATCGTTTATAGAAAAAGGACAAAATCCGTTGTTTCCAAAATGAAGCAAAAAAATGAGGGATTTTATCCAAATGTAGCAGTACATCCCGTATTGTGTATTCCATATTGACACTAATCAATGAATATATGGATACAACCCCTCTTGTTTTTGCTTCATTTTGAGAATAACGGATTTTCAACTTATTCAATTGACGATTATTTTCAGAATTTTCAAGTTATGATTTTGTGACTTTCACAAAAGTTGCTCTATATATTTAGCTAACATAATATGCAAATGAAATTTTGATATCGTTGACGCATGCGCAGTAAAAAATTATTTAGTAAACCAACTCATTTTGTATACAATTTTTATTATTTTTTAATTCTGATTACAGGGTACTGTGTGCAATGTTGTTTGTCATATTTTCTGAAAAAAAAAAAAATATATATATATATATTATTTTAATTAAGAACTCTGAAAATTATAAGGAAAAAACTTGGAAAAATTTGGGACCTTTTTTATAAAAACCTTAATTACTCTGCGAGTATGCATGCTATTTGCATAAAAATCAACAAGGCATATTACAATAAGGCATTCAATCATAATCTAGAGTTTGAGCGCTTTTGCTACATTAGTTTTGACAGGGTTATTCAAAAGATATTCATATTTTTTAATTTGTTGACGGTCCCCTATGGCGTTTCGGGGAAAAATCTTCACGGAGATGTATGACTTATACTATTATATTTATACACTAAGAGTTTCGAGATGATTCCTCATGTATTTTTCTAGATATTTAACAAAATGTCTAAAATCGCAAGTGTCCAATAATCAATGGCCATATAGTGTATATATATATATATATATATATATATATATTTATAATTAATTAAGTAAATATTAGCAGATAACACCGCGAGCAGCTCACAGGCTCCCTGAAAATATTATGTACTCTGTTTTATGAATGGAGAAAGTTTCTCCTTTCCAAATCAGCGTTTTCATTGGCTGTCCATCATATCAAAAGTTACGCCTCTTTTTTTCACTTGTTGATTTTGAATACATAGCATCAGTACTCGTCATTTGTTTGGATTCTGTGATCAAGTTCTGCGTCATATTTTCTGGTTAATTACCAAGTTTTAAAGATGGAGAAGGAGCGCGACAACACCTTGTCAGATATGGTAATTATAAAATATTTGTCGGACATTTAATAATTTTTAGTTTTTAGTTTTAGTTAAATTTTAGTTTTATGTTTCACGAAATCAGTGCCGTACGAAAGGGAGGTGGCGGTCTTTCCAGACGCGAAAATTTTTGGGGTGCCAAATGTATACTACCAACATCATTTTTGGCCTGTCATAAAAAAAAATTTGTAAATGTGGTGGGGGGGGGGGGGGGAGACGTCAAATTGAAGTTTTGCCCCGGGCGCAGTTTTCTCTTCTCACGCCCCTGCGCGAAATGTTGTAGTGAGGTTAAATTTCGATAATGGCATTTACAGAGAAGAGCAGGGGGAGGGGGTAGTTTAGGGGTCCCCCCTGTTTTAAATATTTGGGGTGCTGTCAATTTTGTTCTGAAAATTTTAAAATGGTTTCAAAAGTTTTGATTTAAAAAAAAATAACTGAAAAGTATCATACAATAAGAATCTAATTCCCATTTATTCTGTTATTCATTTATTTACTTGTATGGTAATTTTCAGCTTTCATTAAATTATACCTGATCCCATTGAGATCTCATACTAAACATTTCAGGTTTTTAAATTTGAAACATTACAGAAAACAATTTTTTTTAATTAAAAAAACACTATCTCATGTCTTTTATTTATTTATTTATTTATCTATTTATTTTAACCAGACATAGTCAGCTTGTGTATCACTTCGAACCTTACGAGTTTCTCAAAATCAAGATTCAAACAATTCCCCAGCCTTGATAGAACTCGAGAAATTCAAAATTTGAAAAACTTATACATGTCACAAACTCATAATTTTTGGAAATATATATATATATATGTGGGTGATTCTCAAAATAAGGGACAATTTATGTCTTTCGGCATACAAAAAAAAAATGAGGGGATTTCTTATGGTAGTTTTAGATATGTTTGTCTTAATAGTATTCATTATTTACACTCAAGAATTACTCACTTTTTAGTTAAAAACACCTTAAAATAACAGAATAAATGTTCAAAATGTCATTAGCATGGATGTCCACAGCAGCTGTGCCTTGTATATACTAGCATTTTTCAAGAGTTAATATCATGTTTATAAAATAAAACAAATATTATTCTTTCTTTAAATTAATCAAGGAGAGGATTTATCCAATAAATTTCTTTTTAAAAATAAAATTATAGTATATAAAAAAGAATTAAAGTTTGTCCTCTATATTCTATTTTCAAAACAAAGTCATACTATAACAGCTAGTTATTAATCAAAATTTCATTTTCAAATATGACAATACTTTGAAAATATAAAGTTTCTCCATGGCAACAAGTAGCCATTTTATCCCAGCCTGAAAATAGAAACATGTATTGCACTTTAAGAATAAAAGTTGAATATTAGGGGCGTACATCAGTTGTATGTCATTAGAATGGATAATAATTTTTATGTTTATTTTATAGTTAAAATTTTTATTTTACCTATTTGCATAGGACTTTTGTGTTTTAAATAGCCCCAGAAAGGACTATTGCATTGTGATTATATTATGGCTCATAATCTTGTTTAAATTAAAATTTGTCATTAGCATGGACAAATATCAGTGTCATTAGCATGGTTTTTTTATCCATGCTAAAGAATCCTATGTGCATAAATGTAACCAGTACTTATATTGTATCCTTTATAAAGTTCAATTTTACATATAAATTTAGGTATTACATTTATTATCCCTGAAATATGCATTAAATCTGTCAGAAAATCACTAAGACAGCTTCTTACATTGTTAGTGTCAGAATGTTGCTCATGTAAACAAAGTTTGCTCTTTGGTAATGTTTTTATTCTTTTTATATGTATATATGTAAAAATGGAAACCATTTGCTGAAAACGAAGGCTAATAAATATAGAAAAAAAATATTTAAACAGGAAGAAAATAAAAATTTCTTAATATATTTATTCCATGCAATTTGTTTTGTCATTAGTATGGCTCAAAAAATACTAATTATTTTTTTAAGTTATTTTTTAAATATTTATCTCTGCTGACTGCATGTAAAGTATACCTAATACTATATTAACAACACCTATTTTTTTTTCAGAAATTTTGCTATCAGTAATTTTTTTACGATTTCACTTTTGAAAAAGTCTCCTATTTTGAGAATCCCCCATATATATATATATATATATATATATATATATATATATATATATATATATATATATATATATATATATATATATATATATATATATATATATATAAATACTTTTATAAATACATCCAAAGTTATTCAAACAATACCAATAAAAGAACCAATGAAACCAGTATTTTTACAATCATATTATTAAAAACAGTTGAAGTTTGAAGGGAAATAGAAGGCAGATTACCAAATTACTAAGAAATATATGGATAAATGGACATTATATAACCAGAGTGATTCATATATTACCATACAATAAACCAATGAAACCAGTATTTTTACAATCATCTTATTGAAAACAGTTGAAGTTTGAAGTTAAATAGAAGGCAGATTACCAAAATAATGAAAGATAAATGGATAAAAATATATACATAATTTTCTAAAAATCTGATGAGGAAAGAAAATTTAAATTCTTTCATTCATATTATCAGGTAGATTAATTAAACAAGTTACAGTAAGAAAAAGAATTCTATATTTTAATATAATAATGCAAAAATAGTTAACAATTAACTCTTTTATATCAATTTTATCTTTTTTGTATAAAAATGAACTCATATGTGCTTCGTATTATTCTCATGAATTATTTTCTTTTCATTTAAAAAATTTCAGGACTGTCAAAAAATCTGTTGACCTTAAACCAGAGTAAAAAAAAAAAAGCCTAACAACCTAAATTTAAAGCATTTATATTTTACCGTTCTAAAGGAAAATAACTAACGCCGATCATCTCGTTTTGCTTGGTTCGACCTTTGCGATTATTCTTTCTGAATGTTGCCCTTCTGCTACACGAAGGTTTTTCTTCTGCCATAAACATGAAAGAAAGAACGCTTTCAATTTCTTGAATTAATAATTGACACTTTTCCATTTCTATATTCGAGACTTTCTATCGAAACATTCGGTACCAGTTACTCCCATCTATTATATTGGGTTGTTCTCCTTTCCCCCAGGATGATATACGCATTGCAGACAAACATAGCAGCAATGACCCTTTGAGCTCTGGTGGGTAAATTTCTTCAAAATTCCAAATGTCACATTGGCACCAGTATTTTACAAAGGAAAAATTTGGTTTAGCATATACGCGAAAAAATGCTTTAAACCTTTTTCAAATAAATCTGATCGAATATTCCGTTGCCAGTGTGACATTTTGTAATAAAAAATGTGGTAGAAAATTCTACCATCAGAGTTCAAAGGGTTAAGGGTGTTGATCACTCAGATTCGGAATTCTCCTCCGTAAGGTTAAGTCTATGGTTAGTTGGTTGGCTGGTTATGTTTATGACAGCCAATTGTCAACACGAGGGATATAAGCGGTAATGGGGGAGAGTGCCCTACATGGGGGTCTTTCTAAGGGAATCTAACCATTATTTACTCAAGGAAATCCAAAATTCGATGACAACCACGGAAAACTCCAAACAATTATGCCGACGCCGATGGCCGCGATTGGGTTCGAACTCAGCACCTGCCGTCTACCAGTTTCGAAAGAAGCACCTCTTGGACACTGGTCGGGCTGTTTAGTCTATGGACATTTGATGCATTCTTAAATTTGAAATATTTCTTTTGGGAAATTAAGATTTTTAACTTCCTTTTCCTGTGCACTCTACTTAAAGGTTGTCTCTCTTTTTTTTAGTTCTCAAAATGTTTCTAAAATCTATGCTTAATTTAATATTTTATATGTTAAAAGCTGACGAACTGTGAGTAAAACTTTAACACTTTATATGAAATAAAGTAAATACTTTGTAGAATTTTGAAAACTAAGAAAAACAGAAACATCTATTAAGAAGTGCATTACATAAAAAAAAAAAAAAAAAAAAAAAAAAAAAAAAAAAAAAAAAAAAAAGTTGAAAATATTAAGTTCCTAAGGAAAAAATTCCAAATATACTAATGCATCAAACGCCCATACGCTGCAAAAATATATGTATATAAAAATAAATAAATAAATAAAAATCCGTTAAAATACGGAAATTGTACTGGTAATCGAAACGCTAGTACTACATCCGTATTTTAATGGAAAAATTATTCTGTAAATTCCAGGAAAATTTACGTTTTTTTACAAAAATTTCTCCTTTTTTTTCTTCGTATTTTCCTATTTAAAAACTTTCGTCTGAATAGTAAAAAATAAATTTTATTTGGAGAAACCTACATTTTTATAATTTTTATTTTTCACTTTACGCTAAGATGAAGGACAGAACAGGTACATCTAATTCCAACAACAGTGAAGAAATATCATTTACCCTCCAAGGGTCTCAAACCAAGGAACTGTCTTCTTGCAGTTAGCTGCGTAATATCGTTACGCCAGGGTTACACAAACTACAATATCAAATATCTTTAATTACATCCCTCACATTTTATAAAGGAAAGGCAAGATGTTAAACACGGGATTTATTTATGTAGCGATAATATTTTTCGATTGAGTATACAATTCTAAATATTTTACACATTTTCTTTCCATAATTTCAAATATTTAGCTTTTTAATTTTATGCTTTATAAATGATTTGTTTTTAAAATATTATATATATGAAAGAATGTATTAAAGTTTTGTCCCCCCCCCTTTTTTTTGAAGATTTTAAAAATTTTATTGGTAATATTATGCATATTTCTTTCTTTATTTATTTTTGAAAGAATACTAACATATACAGGGTGTCCACTCTCAACGGTGGCCAATGGCTAATTTCTAAACCATTTCATAGACATATAGTTCCAATTGCAAAAATTCTTTAAAAAAGGTAATTAATTGTTTTTCAAGCGATTTAAATCAAATTATAATTTTATTAAAAAATTACGAAAATTAACTTTTCATACGGTCCCCCGGTCCTATAAGTGATGTTTAGTAATTTTTTTTCACTACTCTAACAAGTAAGTGAAAAAAGGTCCCATTCATCTAACATTAGAATTGACCGAGTTATGAAACTTTAAATTTCATGACTTAACCCAATTTTCTGTAGCAGAATACCGATGAATTGGACTGAGCTTTAAGGGAACGTACACTAAGTGCTTAAAGTATTATAAAGGGCGTCTATTTCCAACGCTGTCCAATAGCTAATTCCTAAACCATTTGCCACAGACATATAGTTCCAATTACAAAAATGTTTTAAATGCGATAAAATATTCTTAAACAATTTAACTGAAGGTGCTACCACCGTATAAGTTTTACGGTAGCGTTAATTTTTATTAATTAACTTCTAGATTGGTTAAAGTAGTTGAGACATGAGTTTTAAAATTCTCTTTATCGAGAAAATCAAATTTTGGGAAATAGCGATTTTAGTTTAAAATATATGTTATTTTGATAAGCTTTTCTTTTGCTTAAAACCTCCATACTCATGTTTCCCTTGCTCAAAATTTCTATTCGGATTTTAACTTAATTCCAAATATCCTATCGAGTTTCAATTTGTCGCACACTTATTTATATCGAATGACAATATAATATTAATACAATTTTAGGTGCGTTCCATTTATTTATTTTATAGGACTACTCCAAATTCTGTTAGTTTAAGTAATCTAATAGAATTTTAAATAAATGTCATTTTGTAACGATTTGAGATTGTTGCTTTTCATGATTTAAACTGACAAAATTTCTGTTTTTTTTTTTTTTTTTTTTTTTTTTTTCTTTTTTAACTTATATTTTTAGTACATTTTGCTAGTATGTAGTCATCTACATAAATTAAAAAATATTATTGTAAACATTATTTTACTCTCAATGTTTAATGTTAAATTTTATATCTTGCGTTTATTTTTATTCCCATAGTAAATTTGTGACTCACCCCTAATTTAAAGGAAAAAACAATCCCTGTCGGCTTGGCCTATAGGCGGAGGTAGATTTCGAAAAGTTTTCAAATCAACAACAACAACAAAAAAAAAAAAAAAAAAAAAAAAAAAAGAATATTATTAAAGACAAATCCGATTTAACTACTATATTGTGCGCCTTTGAAAATTTTTTAATTTCATTTTTCCGTAAGAAGTGGTTTTATCAAAATCAACTTAAGCGAAATTCGGCTCAAACGTCCATTTTGACAACATATTTTGAAATACATTCTGACTTTATTAAAAAAATCGACCAATACGCACATTATATAGTTCCTAAATAACAAAAAAAGGGCAATTGAATGTGTTTGAGAGCAAAATTGAATTTAAAAATGAGTCATAAAGTAACGAATGTGTTATCTGAATGCATCCACAATTCTATAAGCAAGATCGCTTTGGGAAATTTTATGCGAAGTACCCATTTTGACAGCTTTTTTAAAATATATATTTAGCCTTTATCAAAACACTGACCAATACGGCTCATTACACAGTTCTTAAATAACAAGAAACTGTCAACTGAATGCATTTGAGAGCAAAATTGGATTTAAAAATGAGTCATAAAATAACCAATTTGTTATTTGAATACATCCTCAATTCTTCAAACATAATCGCTGTGGGAAATTTTGTGCGAAGTGCCCACTTTGGCAGTCTTTTTTGAAATATATTCTACATTTATCAAAAAACTGACCAATACGGCACATTACACAGTTCCTAAATAACAAATAACTGTCAATTGAATGCGTTTGAGAGCAAAATTGAATTTAAAAATGAGTCATAAAATAAACAATTTGTTATTTTAATACATCCTCAATTCTTCAAACATGATCGCTGTGGGAAATTTTGTGCGAAGTGCCCACTTTGGCAGCCTTTTTTGAAATATATTCTGCCTTTATCAAAAAACTGGCCAATCCGTCACATTATATAGTTCCTAAATAAGAGAACCTGTAAATTGGATGCGTTTGAGAACAAAAATGGATTTAAAAATGACTCAGAAAAAACGCAATTTGTTATACTTCCTCAATTTTTTCAATCACGACCACTTAGGGAAATTCTGTTCAAAGTACCTTTTTTGACAGCCTTTTTTGAAATATATTCTGCCTTTACCAAAAAACTGGCCAATAAGTCACATTATACAGTTCCTAAATAAGAGGATTTGCTGTTTGGATGTGTTTAAAATCAAAAATGAATTCAAAAATGAGTCACAATATAAGCAGTTTGGATTTGAGGTTTTTTTCTCCAACTCCGATTTTTGTTTAATATATTTCTGCTATAAGAATTGGTCGTATGAAAAACTTGTTAATATAAAAGTTGTAGATATTATTGAGAAGATGTAAAACAAATTTAATTAGATTTGTTTACTTAAGAATTGAGTAAGTTATGATTTTTTTTTCTTTTTCCACCCCTTTTTCTTTTCGTTTTTATTTTTTTCATCGGTAAAAGTTGATCCTATCAAAAACTTGTAAATACAAAACTTTTAGATAATGTTAAGACTATTTATACAAAATTTAGTTGGATTTGATATTTTGAGAATTGACGAAGTTATGATTTTTTTTCTCCCCAAAACTATGTTTTTTTCGTCCCTTGACCCCATTTTTAATTTTATCCAAAATCTATCATTCAGAAACGTTTAGCCCATTTTTTAGAAGTAATATAAACTTTAAACTGATTCAATATCTATTTTAATCAAGAAGTTATCGCGTTTTTTCTGTTTTCACAAAACCCCTACCTATTTCCACCCCCTTGGTCCGATTTTGCCCATTAACGAACTCGACCGAGATTTTTTGCCCCTCGATTTTATGTAAAAGTTTGAAGAAGATCTGCAAACTTGTTTGTCTGTTACATGCTATGATTTTTGGCAACCAGTATTTTAAAGTGAGAAAATGAGACATAGTTTATCGGAGATATATCATCAATTGAATAAGGCGAAGCAAACTTTTCGAAAATAACGGTGGACAACAAGCATAGCGATTTTCAGTTGTGTAACAGACTAACAAATTCGCATGGAAATGTCCAATAGGTAGTATTTCATACGAAATCTACCTAAAAAAGATACTTCAACTTTAAACAGCTATTACTCGGTCAGTTTTAATCGCAGAGGAATGGGGTTTTTTTTATATTACTTGTTATAGTATTGGTAAAAATTTACTAAATATCACTTATAGGACCGGGGGACCGTATAAAAATTTAATTTTCGAAATTTTTTTAATAATAGAAAGTTTTGACCTAAATCGCTTGAAAAATAATTCTTTGCCTTTTTTAAAGCATTTTTTCAATTGGAACTATATGTCTATGACTAACGGTTTAGAAATTAGCAATTGGCCACCGTTGGGAGTGGACACCCTATATATTTTTTGAAACATGTATTTTAACATATTATTTGTATGACGATCTACTGTAAACTCAATAAACGTAATCACTACGGCGTATTAAGTAAATTTCCTTTATTACTTATCATAACATAATCGTCAATATTATAATTACGTTGTTATATTTTAAGTTGTACGTACGGATTTATTAAAGTGAATGGATTAAAAAATTATTAAAATTCATAATATATATAGATATATATATATTTACTTTCTTCTATCTGCAATAGAAGAAAGTATTGTAATTGAAATTTTTTCGACTTCCGGTTTTTGACGGATTTCCACGTTTTAGAGGTCAGATTCCAAAAAACATGTTTTTACAAAATGTCTGTTTGTCCATGTGTCTGTGTGTGTTACCGCATATCGCCATTCTACCATCAAAAAGTGTATGAAGTTATGCATAGAATTTAACCATTTTTTGTGAATGTTTTTGGCTATGGTAAGCAGGTTCTCCTTTAGTTTTGAAATATTCCGCCAGAAGGGGGTGCTGCAATCGCGATGTTTGTGCCATTTTCAATATTGTACCGACCAAAAGTACATGAAGTTATGCATCTAATTGAACCAAATTTTTTGTGTATGTGTATGACTGTGGCTAGTTGGTCCTCCCTGAATTTGAAAAAAATCCGCCGGAAGGAGGCGCTGCAATCGTGATTTTTGTGCCGTTTTCAATATTGTACCGACCAAAAATATATGAAGTTATGCATCGAATTGAACCAAATTTTTTGTGAAGTGTATAGCTATGGCTAGTTGGTCCTCCCTGAACTTGAAAAAAATCCGCCGGAAGGAGACGCTGCAATAGCGAATTTTATGCCATTTTCAATATTGCGCCACCTAAAAGTGTATGAAGTTAGTTCTAGAACTGAACTACATTTTTTGTATATGATTATTTTTTGGTAAAACAAGTAGGTCCTCCCTGAATTTGAAAAAAAAAAAAAATCTGCCTATCATTCTATTCGCCATCGGCTCGTGCAGAGACGGAAATTCATTTTTACTCCGATTAATTGACTGAGGAAGAAATTTAAGATGAAAATCAAAGTTGGTTTGATATTGAATTAAAATTATTAAAGCATTAAAATGAGTAACTATTTTTTTAAATATTAAAATGTACGTATGAGATAGAAGAAAGATTTGGTATTGGTACATCCAACTAGTTTAATTTTAAAACATTCGTATGATATTTTAAAATATCCTACGGAAGTATCCTAAATAGAATTTTTCGAAAATATGCTATAACATATACTAAAATTTATTTTAAAATCATAATGGAAAGTAAACCAACTTTCAATTTTATCCATCTTAAGCTTAAAAAGAATTAATACGATTTCTTTTATCGTAAAAATATGTTAAAAAAATATCGTAAAAATATGTTAAATATTTATTATTAAAATAGAAAGAAAGGAAGAAAATTATTAAAGCGAGTTCTTTATAATACCTATTATAGATGGCGCCGTGACATTTATCGGTTTAATTAAAAACCAATGGATCATCAAAGCTTTAAAAGAATATTTCGGATTGACTGGAATAAATTCAACATTGAACCACATTTAGCTGATATATAGGAGTTTCATTGAAAATATTATCACTTTAAGACAAGTATTTCAACAATGAATTATTTCGCTTTCCAAACAGAACAACTATTTATAAACATCATTTATGGAACTCAAAGTTAACCCATTAGTGCCTAGCGTCCCTTTTTAGGGACGCTTCAAAAGGTGCATTCAGCACTATTTTTGACACCGGTAAACTCGATCCCTTCTTACTTGCCAACTATGACCCTTTTTTTTCTTCCACCTGACTATGTTTTGGAATTTTTTTTTCTGTCTCTTGGAATAATTTAGATTCAACTAAAGTAGTTTTAATAACCTTATTACCTTTTCCCGAGTTTTGTCTGGTAGTAAAACTGTTCTTTTGGCTTATTTGGCTAGAGCAGTCTTTGCTTTTTGATGGCTATAACCACTGGATTTCATCATGTTCTCTGAGACAATATCTTCAGTAAGGTAGAAATCTTAGTGTTCAATGATATGTATATATTTTTTTTACACAACTATTTCTTTGATATATCTTCCATCGTTTCCTTTGAATTCTCTGACCTCTAGATAATAATTTGGATACTGGTTTTATGCTTCCAACTGCTTTCTCGTGCAATATTTTCTGGTCATTTGATCCTTTTTTGGAGGCTATTATAAATCTAACAGGTATTTTTATTAAGAACACTCATAAAAACCATAAAAATTTTATATTTTAAAGAACTAACAATGTTTTTAACTAAGTCGGCGAATACCTTTTTAAAACTGATAAATTATAAGCACAAACCATTTTATCAAGTTTATGCTTGACAACCATGTAGTAATCATCCTGCTTTGTCCGACTCATTTGCTTTTTAAGAGTAGTGAGTGTTTATTTTTACTCAGATTATATACTTATAAAAAAGAAAATAAATAAAATCCAACTTTTTAAAGAGCAATTTTTCATCTTTTGATGAATAGAACTAAGCAAAACATGCATTTTTTACTTTTAAAACAGCAAATAGTGTGTGACAATTACATAAAATATTTAATTTCTAATAAATATTCATAATTTGTGAAAATTAGAGACTGCAGTCATTCCCCTGCCTTACTTATGACAAGGGAATGACCACAGGGGAATGACAAAAATTAAGGTTAGCTTGTATATTATCTTAACTATATACACAAAATTAAATTGCACTTAAAGAATACTTTAAAAACCTAATACAAATAAGGCTTAATCGTTGATTTAGCATGCTTTACAAAATTTAGGTAAATAAAAGAGACAGGGTAATGACAGTCTATAAAAATACTTACCAATATATAAATGGAAATCACCAAGTTTTACTTGTAAAAATTAATGCTGCAAAAAAGAACAATTTAAGATATCTTCTCTGATGATGTCATTGTTCACAGATAAAATTCTGGAGTAATATAAGTGTTGCCACAGCTGAGAATCAATACTTTCATTTTATGACAGGGGAATTACAACAAAACCAAGGGACATTTTTTATTATTAAAAAAAAAAATACAAAAAATGAAAAGTTCTTATTTTTCCAAATTTTAGTAGTCTATGATATTGTTTAATAATTTAACCAACAAAAAAATTACAAATATATTCGGATGGTCAGGTTTGGGAACTACTTTTGTGTTACGGCGGTGACAGGGACACACAAGGGAATGACATTTTTACAACATATAAAATTATTTAACTAGCTTTTATTTATTAATAGTATGTTTTATTCCGTTAGACATACATAAAAACATGTAATTAAAGTACTCTAGCATTTATTTAATTTTTATATAAGTTTATTCATTATTTTTGAAGCAGGGACAAAAATATCACTGTTTAGAGAAAATGACTCAAATGGCAGTGGCATAACCAAGTGCTCTGAATAGTGGCAATTTTGAAAAGTTCTAATCGCCTTATCTAACCAGAAAATTTTTTGCTATGAATCAAGGAGAAGAAAACCTTAGATCATTACTGGTTTTGGGCACCCACCCTGGTTACGCCACTGAATGGTAACTACTGAAAATCATAATAATATATTGTCATTGGATTTAAGTCAGTATATTTAATTTTGATAGGATATTTAAAAGTGATTTAAAGTTTAACTATAAATTTTAAAATCGAAAAACATACATAGGATCGTTGAAATAAAATAAAAACTTAAAAAATAACACAACTTTTATTAAAAGAAAGTACAATTTTGAATCCTTATAAAATTAAATATGCATTAAAATACAATTACGTATCTTGTAGCCAATCTGAATAAATTCAACAAGATTTCAATCGAAATACTTGTACGATTTTTTTCAAAGCGCAGATATACATATGAAATTTGTTTTTCGAATACTTTATGCACTTGTTAATGACCCCTTAAAACATGACAGGCCGTATTTGTGTTCAGATGCAAAAAAGTGGTATGAGTCATGCTTTTTTAAATTTTTATAACTCGGACAATTTAGTCATGTATGAATGGGACAATTTTTGTCTTGCTTGTAAAAGTAATAGAGAAATTTTATTAAACTTAACCTATAGGACCGAGGGGGGGGGGGGGGGGCATATAAGAAATTAAAATTTCTACTTTTTTAAGAAATGTATATATTGACAAAAATTGCTTTTAAAATATTTCCTTGCCTAATTTAAAACATTTTTGCAACTGGAACTATATGTCTATGACTAACTGCTTAAGGATTAGTCATTGGACACCACTGAGAGTGTACACTTTGAATAATTCTGTCACTTTAGGGTTGAGAGAGGTCTGTCACTTGATATTGTTATCATTTTTGAACCAACCAAACTTTTCTTTTTCCTTTTCTTTACAACCAAATAGTCTGTTACATTTTTTAAAATTGTTATTTTAACACGCTTTTATGAAAATATGCACGCTTTTATGAAAATATACTTTATAAAGCTATTATTAAAGTATTAAATGCCCATGTAAAATCATTTCATACCAAAATTTGGCATATCCCAACATTTGGCATTCTGTCATATGCACATGTAATTCGTTGTTAGAGAAATCAGGAACTTAATATGTTGAAAACGATACTTGCATTTACCAGTAAAAAAAGACAAAAAATGTTTTCCACAGATTTGTGGATAAGTTCTGGTTTTAACCTACCTGGGTAAGGTTGCAGGCTCTAAAAGATAATGTTACTTTTGAATGCAATGTGTAACATTATTCTATTATTTAATACTTTTAAATAGTATCTAAATATTTCAGATTCAGTATAAATTACTTGTTTGACATAAATTTAATTATATTGACTTCTTCAGTTAGTAAAATATGCGACTAATAAATGCAAAGTCATATGTGTCTAGCACTGCAATTGCATAAAAAGAAAGAAAATAAATAAAAAAATAAAATTATTTTTAGATATTGATAACAATATCAACGCATGAAGTAGGTAGGTTAACGAATGATAACATATGAATTCGTAAGGTCGCGAGGATGTCGGAAATTTGTAAAATATTAATAACGTCTTAATGCATAACGAGTTGTAAGATTCAAGTAGTTAACCAATCCGCTCATTAATGACGTGGCTTTTTATGTATTAACATGAAAGAAAAATTAAAAATCACACATGGATTATGAAACATATGGCTGAATTTAGTTGAAAAACTTTTATTTTTTGGCATAGTGAAAAAAATTCTCAAATCTGTTTCCTTATAAAAGAAAGTAATTTATTTAATAAATATTCGGCAATCATGGAACCTGTTCAAATTTTCTATTAAAAAAAGCATTGAAAATGTATAATACAATAACAGAGCTGCCAACTACTACGCCTATTTAAATAAAATAAACATGTTTTGAATCAGAAAAAATATTTAGTAAAATAAATCTGAAATTTATTTTATTTTATTCAATCCTGCATATTTCTTCATTTCTTAAGGGAAATTTCTGGTTCAAATGTGTTTATTTGACTGTAAAAAGGCGTAGAAGTTGGCAGCCATGCAATAAGGATAGACATCCTACGCATTAAAGATTTTCAAGGATTGATTTACCAGAATTTTAGTAAAGTAATATTTAACTTATTTAATATATATATATATATATATATATATATATATATATACAGGGTGTATCTAAACTACTGGACAAAACTTTAAGGGGTGATAATACACATAAAGACAAATAATAATAAATGGGACACTAAGGGTCCCAAATGTCTTCCGAAGGAGATAGGCGCCATCAAAGTTTAGGGTCCAAAATTTGAAATGATTATAAAAAACGGAAAAATTGGTCGATTCATTTGCGGTTTTCACGAAAATTATTCTTTATGTCAGTATTGTCTTGAAAATAAATTATAAAGATAAATTTAAAAAAATGCCAATAGAGGGCGCTTTAGACTTTGGAATAACGAACAACTATTTTTTACTGTTATTTTTTGCATCTCATTATTTTTTGTTAGAAGCTTAGACATAAACTTAAATTTTGAGCTCAAAATCTGTGGTTAAGTAGCGCAAACTGAATTGCGTTCAATGAGAGTGGGTAGGTTCAAATTTCAAATGATTTTAAAAAACAGAATAATTGGTCAATTGATTTGCGGCTTTCACTAAAACTATTCTTTATGTCAGTATTGTCTTGAAAATAAATAATAAACATAAATTTAAAAAAATGTCGATAGACGGCGCTTTAGACTTTGGAGTAACATACAACTATTTTTTACCGTTATTTTTTGCATCTCATTAAATTTTTTTGAAGCTTAGACATAAACTTAAATTTTGTGCTGAAAATCTTAATCATTGAGAGTGGTTAAGTAGCGCTAACTGAACTGTGTTCAATGGGGGTGGTAAGGTTCAAATTTCAAATGATTTCACAAAACGGAAAAATTAGTCGATCCGTTTGCGGTTTTTTCTAAAACCATCTTTATGTCGGTATTTCCTTGAAAATAAATTTTAAAGATAATTTTCAAAAAATTCCGTTACAGATCGCCTTAAACTTTAGAGTAACCAACAACAATTTTTAACTGTTATTTTTTGTATCTAATTAAATTTTTGCAAAAGCTTAGACTAAAATTTTGAGCTCAAATTCTGAATAGTTGGGAGGGGTTAAGAAGCGCAAACTCAACTGTGTTCAGGAGTTGAAATGTTACCCTGCACAACCTACGAACACAATTAAATTTTTAGCTACTTAATTACTCACAACGATTCAGATTCTGAGCTCAAAATTTAAGTCTAAGCTTTTAAAAAATTTATTTATATAAAGAAAAAACGGTTAAAAATAGTTATTGGTTACTCTAAAGTTTAAGGCGCCCTCTAACGGAATTTTTTGAAATTTATCTTTAAAATTTATTTTCAAGGAAATACCGACATAAACTATGGTTTCAGAGAAAAGCGCAAACGAATCGACCAATTTTTCCGTTTTTTATAATCATTTGAAATTTGAACCTCCCCACCCCCATTGAACACAGTTCAGTTTACGCTACTTAACCACTTTCAACGATTCGGATTTTCAGCTCAAAATTTAAGTTTATGTCTAAGCTTCTAAAAACATTTAATGAGATGCAAAAAAAAAAAAAAAAAAAAAAAACGGTAAAAAATAGTTGTACATTTCTCCAAAGTCTAAAGCGCCCTCTATCGGCATTTTTTGAAATTTATCTGTAGATTTTATTTTCAAGACAATACTGACATAAAGAATAATTTTAGTGAAAACCGCAAATGAATTGATCGATTTTTCTGTTTTTTTACAATCATTTGAAATTTGAACCTACCCACTCCCGTTGAACACAGTTCAGCTTGTGCTACTTAACCACAGATTTTGAGCTGAAAATTAAAGTTTATGTCTAAATTTCTAAAAAAATTTAATGAGATGCAAAAAATAACGGTAAAAAATAGTTGTACATTACTCCAAAGTCTAAAGCGCCCTCTATCGGCATTTTTTGAAATTTATCGTTATAATTTATTTTCAACACAATACTGACATAAAGAATAGTTTTCGCGAAAACCGCAAACGAATCGACCAATTTTTCCGTTTTTAGGTGCGTTCGTAATTATGTAAATACGTAGCACCTATTGTTGTCGCTCAGTCCGTCCGTCTGTCTGTCCGTCTGTCTGTCTGTCCGTCCGTCTGTCCGCATATAACAACGCAAAAACTACCCAACCGAATCGTTTGAAATTTAAAATACATAATTATAACATAATTTTGTCGAGTCATTTCAAATTTTATGAAAATCGGATGGATAGATCAATTACAGGGACATTCAAAAGGATTCCGTTACGTTACGGTCAATAGGGAAAAAAGTTTTAAATGCATTTTAATCGTTTGAAATTTAAAACATATAATTATTGCATAATTTTGTCGAGTCTTTTCAAATGTTTTTTAATGTTATGAAAATCGGATGCATAGATCAATTAGAGGGACAATCAAAAGAATTCCGTTACATTACGGTCAATGGGGAAAAGTTTCAAATGCATTTTAATGATGTTACACTCATTCGAACATAATAGAATTGGCATGAATCTATGAAATATATACTAAAATATGCATTCTGTAAAATCTGTGATGCAAAGAATTTTTATTATTAAATTACAGGGCCACACAAAAGTATTCCACTATATAATGCTATACGGGGAAATATGGTTTGGTACGTGTTTTAATTATATTCAACTATTTCACATTTTATGAATAAGATATACGTTGCTGAGGTGTAATAAAAATTACTTCCTGCATATTTGCAGAAACGTAAAGATTTCGACTACTATACTGTATCCGGAGTACGCTCTACTATATCAGCAAGATCTGGATATTTTTAAAACTTCGTTATCATACGAACGCACCTCATTTGCTACGTTCACGTGCAATTTCCAACTTGTTTATAATCATTCCAAATTTTGGACCCTAAACTTTGATGGCGCCTATCACCTTCGGAAGACGTTTGGGACCCTTAGTGTCCATTTTATATTAAGGTACCCTGGGGTAATAACGCCAGGCGGGGTAATAACGCCAAGTGCTTATATTTTGCATAATTATGAAATAATCAGGTAAATGACACCATTGTGCTCTGCGCAGAAGGGTTTTGAGTCATATAAATCGCAAAAAACAGCTTCAAGTTAATTTGTTTCATTTTTAGGTCTTATTGTTTTTACAAGCAACTAAAATTAACGCTTGATCTAAAATTTGCGAGATAAGGTTTTTAAACTGAAGACTATATTTTTTATCCAGAAATACTTTGTTTATTACATAAATTTGTAGTGTATTTCATGTACTTTCCAATTGTTGTAAAAGATTTTGGATATCTTCTCGAGATAATTTGTAGTTTAGGATTTACTGCGCAATAAGTATCCGGGGGTAATAACGCCAATCCTTGGCATTAATACCCCGGTTGATTCCCTACAGTGACCTAGCTACATCCTAAATACTGATTCAAATAAATACAGTTAAAACTGTGCAATGTTTCTAATAATTCTATTTAAGCGGTTCATTTTAAGCAAAAAGAAGCTCACGGTCTGATATTATTTTGCCTCATCCTCCCTCCCCCACACCGCACCTTTATTTTTCTTACACTTTCACAAAAAAATGAACATTTTCAATAGCTTAGAATGCAATTTGTCAATTTCTAAGTTTGTAGAGTTTGTATTTTTAGAATTGGGCAGTCTACATGCAATTATTCCATCTTATTTCATAGTTTTGTTTGCATGGCGTTATTACCCATATAGGTGGGTAATAACGCCAAACAGCATTGGTCAAGAACAAACGCCATTACATTTTATGAATACATATCTGTTAAATTATTTTATTTTATATAGATAGTCAATGAGTTGCTGTATCAGATCCTATATTTGTTTGAAAAATACAATCTAAAACTAAGCCGTGAAAATTGGTAGAACCTTAACGTGGCGTTATTACCCCAGGGTACCTTATTTGTCTTGATGTGTACTATCATACCTTAAAGTTTTGCCCAGTAGTTTAGATACACCCTGTATATATATATATATATATATATATCTTCAAGCATATCGGCCAGTATTTTATAAAATTTTTGATTCTAAAACGCTTAAAACCTCTGAATCTCCTTATGTGTAAATGAACCTTAAAGGATAATATAAAAATAGCAGAAATGGAAACTTAAGAATTTACTAAAGTCCATGATCTAAAGTTATAATTAGATAGTTATTAAAAACACTAACTATAGGAATATCTCAGATATTGCTGAAGTCTCTCGTTTCGTGAGAATAGTATACTTACTCACTGAATGACAAGCATTCTTATTTCCTTCCTTACTTAGAGGCTGTGCAAATGTATCGTTATCAACTTTTTGGTAATGTTGGACCCCTTGCCTCCCCCCTTCCGATATCATACGTTATCATTCGTCGACCTCCCTCCCCCAATTTGCAGTAATATCATAATTAAAGTGTAAATTTTCTTGTTTCTTTTGAAGTGATATACAAAACTGTTTACATTTATTTTTTTGCATACTCTTATGATTTAAATGAAGAGAAATCAATAAAATATCATTTTGTATATGGGAAAATTATATCTAAAATATAAAACACTTAAAAATATTTTATAATAGCTATACGTTACATAATGCATTCATTAGTAATAAAGTGCTGTTGCACTTTCCCTGAACAGTGAAGAGTTGAGGGGCAGATAGAAATTTTTATTAGCAAAACAAGTGGGCAACATTCTTTCACTTTTTTTTTTTACTTATTAGTAAACACAAGCTTCATTTCAAATATACTTCACCTGTGTTTCTTGAACTCTGATTATACTTATATTAATATATGAAGAAGAATAGGAATGTCAAACTTTGGGGTATTCCATATTTAAAATTAAATAATTTTATAATAATTAAATAATTTTATAATAATTTAATGATTTTAATAATAACTTTATACTTTCATAAAAAAAGATAACGGATTAAAAAAAAAGATAACATGCGGTTTTGTATCTAGAAACATGTTACAAATAAAAAAAAAGAAAATTTTGAGAGGATCAAAAATGATATCTATATCAAAAGACAATCCGCCCTCACCTTATTCTGCGATATCATATGCCAGACATTCCCTTCTCACTAAAGAGATAATTTCATAGTTGCACAGCCCCTTATGTGATAAATACTTCAAAATTTTTAAAATTAATCTCAAGAAATTGACTCTTCTGAGTTGTAGATGCGTTATATCTAATTTTTTCCAATGCTTGATGTGTCACCAAAGTCTCAAATTTCTCCGATATATTCGTCAATGTCGTCTACCATGATTAGTCTCAAGTTATTATTAAATTATTTTTGATGTGGCAATAATGAGCGCAAGAAAGAAAATTTTGTATCAATAATAAAATGTAGCTCATTTTAAAAGCATGCAACAGCTTTTAAAAATCTTTCATGCATTAACTGCCACGGAAAACAATTGCCAAGTGAAAGGCAGTAGCACACTATACATTTTTGAATTGAAATTAACAAAATAAATTCGATTTATATTGGGTAATGTCCTGCACTGAAAATAACTTTGTGATGATGAAACGATTAAAATTGTACTCACAAAGGAAGTACAGCAAAAAAGCTCAAATCTGGATGTTTTTTAAACAGGCTTATTAAATAAAAAAAAGGTCGAAAAGGGAAAAAAGAAACAAAAAAGCTGAAATTTTAAAAATTACAGAGGACAAAATTTATATGTTTTATATAGAATTCCTTTTAGAATTCCTTTTAGAATTCCTTTTATGAATGCCAAAAAATTGCCACAGAGTGCAAAAAAGTCTAAAAATTGCATAAAAAAATTTAATGAGTGTTGTACAAATTCCGAATAAATTTTATTGAAAAAAAGGATAATATTTTCTATTTTGAACTAAACTATTAAAATTGGATTCTTTTTATTAATCGTCGTTAAATGTAAAATAAAAAACCTACTAAAAATTCAAAGATCGTAGACGGAGTTCTAAAATATTATAACCGAATTCATTTTACAAATGTAAAGCAAAAAAAAAAACAAAAAAAAACCGCTCAAAACGTGAAAAAACCCGTAAAAATCGTATAAAAAACTGCTTTATGAATTTAAAATAACCCTTAAAAAAAAAAAAAAAAAAAAAAAAAAAAAGAGGGCAACGTTTATTACATTAAAAGATCCACAGTTTGAAAAAACATACTTTTAAAATAAAGCTTGTGTTTACCGATAAATAAAAAAGTGAAGGAATGTCGCCCACTTATTTTGCTGATAATAATTTCTATCTGCTCACCAGCCTTCCGCTATTGGTGCAAGTGCAACAGGACTTTATTGCCGTTGAATACATTATGCAACAAAAAGTTTTTATAAAATACTTTTAAATAGTAACTATTTCTTTTATATTATAATCTGATTGCATTATTTGATATAAAGTTTTTTCATATGCAAAATGATATCATTACTGCGGGGGGGGGGGGGGGGGGGCTAGGGTAGAGGTCTTCAGAAGCCGGGCCTCGGCCCTAAACTTGAGTCCGGACACGCTGATGACTCGAGCCGGACCTAGTCACTAATCTTTACGGGCCGGGCTCCGGCCTTAATTTTTTTCCTGGAGTATCGGGCCGAGCCTAATTTATTTTTTCCGTACGAAGCCGAGACTGATTTCATTCTTCCTATTATTCACGGACCAATATAAACAGTTTCTGTTGAATCGTCCCCTATGAAAATCTTTTTTTCAATGTGGCAAATTCAGTTCATAAATCTGTAGAATTTGGTTTAGTCCAAAAATTTTTTGCAAAAAGGCATATACTTTTAAGTTGTCATTATTCTACAATTAAACATTAAAATTTATTCTTTTTAAAGAATCGTAGATTACTACGCTTTTTAAAATAGAGTTAAACATATGGAAAAAAAAGAAAAAACATGATTACTACGGTATTTTTTTTATCTGAAAACTTCAAATTTCTTTTAAACTGTTCATCCATGCAAAATGAATACAAAAATACGCGAGAAAAAATATATTAAACATTTACATCCGCTATGAAAAGAACATATTTTTTTCTTTCCAATGCGATTCCGTCTGAGAAGATTTTATTTTTACCATATACCACTTTTTACATTTGTATGTCTCCATTACTGAAATACGGATTAATAATACTAATGATAAATGAAACATTTATATACAACAAATAAGGGTACATGGCATTTTTAACACAATCAACTGATTGGTGAAGAAAATGCTCACCGCTTGTCGTGCCCCGTTAGCTTAAACGGTTGCATTGGTCTTGTAAGCCAAGTATATGGGTTCGGTTCCCGCCCTGGGCAATTGTTCGCGCAATTGGAAATATTTAATTCGTATAAAACAAAGGTACATTAAAAGCATAAACATCGCAGCCTACGGTACTTTTCCATAAATAGAGATCTTGAAAAAAAAGAGACTAAGATAAGTTTTTTTGGTCTGAATTCTTCCGTAAGAGTTCCAATGTTCGGTAGAAATTCATTTGGTCGGTCCGGGTTCGGGCCGAATTTTTAATTTTTTTCTGGGTCGGGCCGACTTTGGTCCGAAATTTTAACTTTCGGACCGGGTCGGGTCGCTAAATTTTCTCTATGGGCCGGGCATATATTTTTTACATTCGGGCCGGGTTTGGCCGAAATTTTTTTCCATGGATCGGGCCGGGCTCGGGCCTAGAAATTTCGGCCCGTGCAGACCTCTAGTCAATTTATGATAATGTATGATATCGGAAGGGGGAGAGGGTCCAAAATTACCAAAAAACTGCTAACGTTATATTTGCACAGACCCTAGTATGGAAAAAAGTTTTAAAATATTGAATAATTTGTATTATATCAGATATTTACATACAGATTCTTAATAAACGATCTACCTTTATTTATTTATTTATTTATTTATTTATTTTTCTTCGTTTGAAAAATATGGGATGTTTGCTTATTTCTGACTTACAAATATACAGTCACTGTAAAAGTAAGAAATCATAGTTTTAGAATTTTCTCTTCTCTGGAAACATTATGTTTATATTTGAACACTACTTGAATATTTTTAAATTGTCCCTTTAATTGTGCCCCTTCTTATCGCTGATTAAGAGCTAAATCCTAAAAATTAAAAATATTCCTTATTTTTAAAAAAATGTTTCAGATTTTGTTTTTAATCACTTTAGAAACCAATTTAACTTTTTAAAAAAAAGTTACAAAAATAAAATTTTATTCGGTCATCTGGGCCCTATAACATATTTAGAAAAACATTAACCATACCATAGTAAATGAGAGAAATTTTTTAAACGAGCAAATCTTCTCGAGTAATAATATTTAGAATTATAGGAATTTTTACCAATTTTGTACAAAAAATGGGCCACACAACGCTGGCAATTTGTAAAATACAAGCCCCACCAGCGGCTGAGAGGTTCTTTTATCAAAATGTTAGACGGGAGGTGCTGGATTTTAACCCAATTGCACCCGTCGACCTAACCATTCGGAGTTTTCCGTGATTTTCTACGATCCTTGGATTTCTTTGCGTTTCTACAGGTTAGGCTGCCTTAGAAAGACCCTCACGGAGGGTATTCCTCCCCCCCCCTTTTGGACCTATATTCCTAGTGTCGACAATCGTCCGTTATAAACAATACTGAAAAACCGAAATCGTAAAATACAATGTATCGTTACTCCGCAAGATCAAACCACACTATGTTTTTTTTTTTTTTTTTTTTTTTTTTTTTTTTTTTTTTTTTAATTAGAGCATGGAAGATTTTTTTTTTTTAATAACTTATAGGATTCAATGATCTTATGAAGAATTAGAATTTGTTACATTCACGAAAATAACTACTTTGATTTAAATGATTTCTAAGATATATATACATATATGTATATATATATGTATATATATATAGATATATAATGAATTTTAATTATGATTATTAATCCTATATATTTATGAACATTGTGCTGAGAAATCATTTGGAGTAATATTATGGTAGATTATGTATGGGTATTATTTTACTTGTTATTGACAAGTGATATAGGGGATATTGAGTTATTTGTATTAATTAGTACTGTGAATTCCTGCAAAATAGTATTTATTGTGAGGGTTGATATTATTATGGTAATGGATTTATTACTTCATGGAGGTTTGAGCACTGCTTTTAATTATGTACATGTTGTATATATTTACATTTTTAGTAATATTCAAGATCTAATTCTTTAGTAAATTATATTAGTCAAGATACTAGTTTACTTAATTATAATTTTTATTTATTAATTTTTTACAATTTTTCCAAATATATTAATGCATTTTTGTTGTTTCAACATTATTTTATGGCAGTACTTAGTAAAAATCTTGATCCTGGCAAGATACACAATGCATCTTTGCAGAGTAGTGCCCAGTACAAGAACAATAATAGGGCTGTTCCTGGACCGTCATCCAATTATCATATACATGCTCCATCTCCTCCATTATATTTTCAGAAATGTTTAGAGGTTAGATGTAAGATTTGTCCATTTGCTTCTCTGTCACAAATTGTCTCAGATCCACATATTTCTACTTTTTGTAAGGCATTTAATGTAATTTATTGTATAAAATGTAACATATGCAATTAGAAAAATATAGGTGAAACGTCTGGTCTACTACATAAACGCATAAATCAACATTCTAATAAAAATAAGGCAAAAAATATACAGTCTACATCTGAAATTCAGTATTTTCATAAATATAAATTTAAAAGTAATAACGTCTTTATTTAGATTTCATATATGAAATATTATACAATTTATCCATATGTACTTAATAGTCAGGTATTCAAAAGATGTGTTAAAGTATTTTCCTCTGTAAATAACACCAATGATTAGTCTCCCATTTATTCTAGCTTAAATCATCAAATAAATCGTAAAACTACACGGAACAAGAAAGGAAAATGTTCATTAACTAACATTACTTCAAAAAAGACTATAACAAAAATAATAATAATAATAATCTGCATAGTAACTACATAAAAAAAAATTACATTTGGTTATTAATACAAAAATATATCTTTGAAATAAAAAAGAAACATATTGTAAAATATTTAATATATTTCTGAATAAAACTTATTCTAAACATTTTCAGATATTTTTTTATGATCTTACTATGACTTACAGTTAATCTTTTAAATATAAATTTACTAAGAAAACCTAAAACTCAAAATACTGATACTCAAATGGTAATAACTTTTTCTAATCAAATATTTAATAAAATCAATATAAATTCTATAATAAATGATAAAATCTGCAGTCTGAAAATTTTCCATTAATAATATTCAAATATTAAAAGCTTTTAAATATCCAATAACTATAGGAAGAAAGATATTTAACTATAATTCGTTGTCAAAAAATACTTCTGCTGATAGCACTTTCCCCTGTTCTACAAAAATACATTAATAATGATCATGGACATATTATTACTGGAAATTTCAAATTTGGTTTATATTAATACAAAGCATCTTTTCCAGCAAATCTCTAAATTGCAACAAAATTTTGTAATCACTTATGTGGACAACTATCCAAATAATTATGCAATTATATGCATAAATCCTACTATCATCAACTGCTTAAATCCAGTATATCTACTAATAACTCTTTCCAAAAAAACTAATGATGACATAATTGTGAACAATCGTAAAATTAGAGGTTATTATAAATTATTAGGCATTAACTCTACTAACTTTAAATATTCATATCTAGTTCTTATACCCAAATTTCATAAAAATCCAATAAAATTTACACTGTCAGAAAAATTCGTCAATATACACTAAGTTATCGTTATTTTTTCACAAATAACTTCTGTTCTCCCTAAAAACGTATTTGATCTGTGAATTCATTCCGAACGTCGAAAAATGAGGAAGAGAATCCGTTTATATCTAGCACGCATGCGTATTGGGTCTGTTAGTAATAAATTCGAATTTATTTTTAAAATGAAAAACAAAAATATTCTATAGATTAAAATGTCTAATTTAGTTTTAAAAGACAAAAATGTTTTCGAATTTAAAAATAAATAAGAATTACTTTTTTATTTATTCAAAAATTCTCACAATTTGTTATTCAAAGTTGGATAAGTTGAATAAAGTAGAATTTACTAAGTTATTTATATAATAAATATTCGCATTTAAAATATACTTTAAGTGAACACATTTAAAAGATATTTTAATTAAAAAATAAAATGCGAAAAAAAAATTGTATTATTCAGAAAAATCTTATCGAATAAAAATAGAACATCCATATTTTTCGTCTAGCAATCTATGTAAATATATTTAAAATTCACATTTTTATACTATATTAATATAAACGTATAAAAACCCCAGCCACAGTTTAAATAAAGATGGAATCTTCCCGAAATTAACTTGAAAATTAAAAACTTTTTAACAAAATAGACCAAGCCACACTCACATAAAATGAACGCTTCAACTTTAAAGCACTTTTCTCCTGTACAACCGTGGCGCTGAGAAACAGCGTTCGCAGGGTGCGTAGTCTGGAAGGACCTTGTAAGCACCTTTTACCAGAATTTTTATAATGTAACATTTATTTTATTTAACGAAAAAGAAATACTTTTTCAGATCTAACAACCAGTACTTTAAAGAATTTCTGATGCTAAAAGAATTAAAATCCTCTGAGTTTGTTGATGACTACGCACCCTGCGTTCGCCTTTCAATGCTGGGCTCGTGAGTTCGATCCTCGCCATGGCCGCGTTTATCTTTTTCGAACTTTTTCAAATGGCGGATATTTTACCTCTTTTGACGGAGAAAAAAAATAAACGGATATTCGTCAATATACAGACAATTACTGGCAGCAGTGCTGCCAGTACATTTTCTGTGAAAAGACGGAAGATTTTTTGAGAGTGTAGAACAGTTACAATTGGTGGCAATACATATTAATGGATTGATAATACAATGATAAAGCTAATAAAATTCTATTAAAAATTCTTAATCATATATATATATACGATAACAAAACCAGTGATAATACACACTGCATAAAGAGTAACAATGAATTGGTCAATATTATGAATAATCTTAAATGTATAAACAATATACACTATCAAAAAAAATTTTCAATATACACTAAGTTATCCTTATTTTTTCACAAACAATTTCCGTATTCCGAGAAAACATATTTGATCCGTGAATTCATTCCGAACGTCTAAAAATGAGGAAGAGATTTCGTTTATTTCTATCACGCATGCGCATTGGATCTGTTAGTAATGAGATGAGATACAGTTAAAGGTAGCTTGTAAATAATAGAAACCAAATATATATAGGGGAGAGGTGGGCACATTTGAACACTCTGAATATTTTCCTTCAAATAAATTATTTTTTAAAAATGCATATGGCAATACATTACTGCTGCTTCAAGGGAATAATTATACAAAGCTGTATCATTTTGTATGAACAGTACTTTTTAAACAAGATATGTATTTTTCTCCCCCTGGAATCTAAACTTAAAAAAATAAAGATGTAAGATTTTTGTTTACAAATTTCTATCCCTAAAATTTTAATTTATTGTTCAATGTTTAAATAAAGATGTTAGTTTTAGTTTATAACCTTTGTTTTATTCAAATTCTTTATCCGAATTGAGTAAACCGTTGTAATGTTGAACTCCATGTGATGGGGCACCATTGAACAAAAAAGTTGGGGCACCATTGAACAGCGAAAAAACGAATAAACTGGCGATAAATAATAATTGAAATAATTTGAAGAGAACACTTAAAAATAATAAGTAAAGAGTTGTTAATGTATCTAAATATTATTATTTCTGAATTTTTTAATGCGAAAAGAGGTTAATTAAGAATGTCAAGGAACATGGACTTATACTGCACACAATTCCCCTTACTGCACCAGTGTTGCCAGACGGGCTACTTTTTTTTATTCAAATTCTTGATTGGCACTACTTTTTACAAATGAGTCTTATTCAATGACATGATAATTAAGGCAAAAACAAAAGGTGATTTAACGTTTCAAGAAAGTGGTGCCAGTCAAAAAATCTGATTTTTAAAAAGTAGCCCACTGGCAAACTGTTCTGCACACATAGGTTCCAACCTCTGTGTGTATCACTGATGGGAAGTTTCAAATCTAAATTCATTTATTTGATAATTGCAAATCCTGGATACAAAATAATAATTCATGATTTAACAGATTTCCAAACATTATTTCCGGTTTCCGTAACGAATAAAACGGAAATTTTATATCAAGACCCTTAAAAAATAGCAAATGAAAAATTTTAATTTTCCAAAAGCATTTGATATCCCATTGGTGTATTTCAAGGATATTGTAATAGTAATTATTGTAATAGTAATGGATAATTGTAAAGTTTTCTCAACCAAACACAACTGGAGGGACACTTTGTGTTTTATCAACAATGGGTTTTGACATCAACTTCGATGGATTTAAGTTTGGTTAAATAATAAAAGAATTAGTAATTTCAGCAAAATGAGTTATTTAATTTTATTATTTTACTTACTATTTCTGTAACATATGCAACTTTTTATAAAACTCAATATTTTCATATTTTATTCATTTGTTCAAAGATACCCCTACAGGGGGCAGGTTTGAACAAAAAATTTTCAATTTTTTAAATCCTCACAACTTATTTAATTTCTTTCTAAAATATTTAATTTATGGTTCATATAATGGAGAAATGCGTTATTTTTATTATGTAATATTTAAAACTCAAAAAATATAATTCAAGTAAGAAATATATTGATTTTCGGAAAAATTGTTCAAAGGTTCCCCCCTCTCCCCTATATAATTATTATTTTATTTAAAAATAACTACTATTAATAACATTAAATTATTAAATAATATTAAACAAAACAAGTTCTGCAAATTAATTGAAATTTAATTTTATTAATATGATAAAAAGTTTTAAAAGAATGACGTCAGTAGTTGTCAAAAAGAAGAATTTAAAAAAAAAATTCTTGATGGCGCCATAAATGGGCGTTTGTATGAATTATTTTGATAAAAGCGTGTAAATAACTATACAAGCATGTAATATTCAGTATAAATATACAAAAAAAAAACAAAAAAAAAAAACAAGTTATCATTATAAATTGATCTTAATTAACTAAAGGAAATTAATAATATTTTAAAATCTTATTAAAAAATATAATCAATATGGATAATTTAACTTGATAAATTATAAAAGTATTAGCAATTAGCAAGCCCCAATTTTAATTGCGAATTAAGCATTTAGGCTTATCAGAGAATGATAAGTTAACAGAATATTATAAGCTATTAATTAAGCAGTTTATGTAAATTAATGAAAATTTAGTGTAATTTGATTGATAAGAACAAGTGTTTCAAAACTATGTAGTTTAAAGGAATAATGTATTAAAAAAAGGAATTAATAATGTTCACTGGTGCCATCTATAGTTTGAAAAAGGATTAAAATTGCTTTACTTGCAAATTATATTAATTATAAATTTAAAATATCAAGTTTTCATTACATATTAGTCTTAAAGAACTATATGAGAATTAGTTATGCATTATATCATTTTAAGAATAAACTAGCAGAATGGAAAGATTATTTTGATAACTTACTTGTTAAATTAAAAAATGAAAATAGTAATAAAGAATAAATAAATTAGTAATAATTGTAGTTATCCAGTCAAAAACCACGTTGCAAATTGGGCATTAACAGGGAATGCTATAGCAACAGAATAATATAAACAATTAATTAACTTTTTAACTACTGTTCACTGTACCTATTCCTTCCATTTTTTAAATATAAATATTATATTAACATACGCGAAAAATATTTTGCTGCAGCTCCGCCCTTCCTCCATAATCTAACATCTACCCACCCAGCCATCCTATTATTAAATATTTTTTTACATTTTTATAGTTTTTAATTTTTATTGTAAGTTTTATGTTTCATATATTTTATAAGGTGGTCTGGGGTAATAACGCCAGGCGGGGTAATAACGCCAAGTGCTAATATTTTGCATAATTATGAAATAATCTGGTAAATGACACCCATGTTCTCTGCGCAGAAGGGTTTTGAGTCATATAAATCGCAAAAAACAGCTTCAAGTTAATTTGTTTCATTTTTAGGTCTTATTGTTTTTACAAGCAACTTAAATTCACGCTTGATCTAAAATTTGCGAAATACGTTTTGTGATGTGAATACTACTTTTTTAAATCCAGAAATACTATGTTAATTACATAAATTTGTAGTACATTTCATGGACTTTCAGAATATTGTTGAAGATTTTGGATATCTTCTCGAGATAATTTGTAATTTAAAATGTACAGTGCAAAAACTATAACGGGGTAATAACGCCAATCCTTGGCATTAATACGCCGGTTGATTCCCTACAGTGGCCGAACTACATCCTAAATACTGATTCAAATAAACACATTTAAAACTGTGCAATGTTTCTAATAATTATATTTAAGCGGTCCTTTTTAAGCAAAAAGAAGCTCACGGTCTGATATTCTTTTGCCTCATCCCCCCCCCCTCCCCCACACCACAACTTTGTTTTTCTTACACTTTCACAAAAAATTGAACATTTTCAATAGCTTAGAATGCAATTTGTCAATTTCTGAGCTTGTAGAGTTTGTATTTTTAGAATTGGGCAATCTACATGACATTATTCCATCTTATTTCATAGTTTTGTTTGCATGGCGTTATTACCCATATAGGTGGGTAATAACGCCAAATAACATTGGTCAAGAAATCACGCCATTACATTTTATGAATACATATCTGTTAAATTATTTTTTTTATATAGATAGTCAATGAGTTGCTGTATCGAATCATATATTTCTTTGAAAAATACAAACTAAAACTGAGCCGTGAAAATTGGCAGAACCTTAACGTGGCGTTATTACCCCAGGGTACCTTATATTTTTTTGACTACGTAAAATAATAACAGTAATTGATACTAAACATCCTACAACAATTTATATGTGATAAAAGTATTAATGGTGTATTAAAGAGTAAATGAATTTCTAAGGAAAACCGTGATTTATCGTATCAAATATTAACGGTTTAATGTTTTTTGTTTATAAGATGAGAGGAACATAAACATTTGATTCTGAACGAGTGATTGAGTAGAATATTGCGATAAACAGAAATATGGAGGCAAGATTTAGAATGAGTTAAGGTATTAACTTTAACTTTAAATTTTTTTGTTTATAATAATAATAATAATAATAATAATAATAATAATAATAATAATAATAATAGTTTTCTTAGTTATTAGCAAACCACTGGTGTTTCTTTTAATTCAAACATATGTTTCACTCTTCAAATCTTAATTAGAGGCTCTTTTTCCGAATTAGTAATTTGTGAAAAAAGATAAAAAATACTTATAAATGTTTATGTTCTTTTAATCTGTCTGCAATGCGACGTTTTTCAAACATCTTCAAAAATTCTCCCTTAGGCTATTGTTATAGGAATAACATGCAAAATAACTACATTCATTAGGTTTCGGTAAAGAACGTATTCCTTAAATTTGAGTAAACCGTAACTTTTGTTATTTCCATAGCTTCTTTATAATTCTGTTAGTGTCAAAATAACACTAATTTACAAATTTCAACTTTTTTTATATCCCCGAAAGAAATGTATATAAATGTATTAGTCTACCTTCCTTAAACCTAAAATTGTCAGCAGAAATATTCTATCACGTGACAATTTTCTTTCTGCAGTCAATTGTTTTTTTAACTACTCAACGTGGTGACGACACTTTAACGTTCATTCGTACGATTCAAACAACAAATATTTTGTTTCTGATTGAAATAAAAGATCGAGTAGAAAGTGTAAACAAAGTTCTGATCGTTTTTGCTATGTTTGTGGACAGTTTATACAGGGTGTTTCACAAAAGGCCCCTAACTTTAAAAAACTATAACTCGGAAACGAGGATAGATAGAAACATGAAACCAGTGGTGTGTTTATTAAAAAAATCGTAAGAATCTTATACATAAATCAGAAAATTTAGTTAAAAATAGCCTTCATAGATGGCGCTGAGAGCGATAGGCGCTCTGTTAAGGCTGATATTGACGTCACTTAGCACTGATGCGAATTAAGGAGTTTTATGCGGGGTGGGTCATGTTCGAAAATGCACTTTTGTTTTTACGACCCAATTTTGAATTCAATCCATATAATTTTGATTTTGTTGGCGTCAGCAGAATAATAGACAAAAACAGTGTTTCTATAGGAACGACTCCTTTAAAATTGAAATGCGAGAAACAACAACGTATATAAAAGACGGTATTTTGAATGTCGACCACGTCGAGTTTATCCCGGTAATTCGAGTGTAAATATATTAGGAGATGACAGTGCAAGTGATGTCGAATTCAAATCGCTTTTTAGTGATTCTGACGAGTTCTCTCTTCAAGAAAATACTCCACATTTAATTAACCAGCCTAATTAAATGATCTTA